>CM057458.1:1176567500-1182550000 GCA_016271365.2 Neoceratodus forsteri
CATGAGTGACTGTGCAATACATTCTGGGGGACTTTGCATGTAGTGTAATGCTCACCTTTCACTTATTCAGTACTTGGGAATTTTCTGGAATCAAGACAGTTGCATTTTGTGTGTTGTGATTGTGAGCACATAATGTCATAGAAACATGGACTTTGACGGCGGATAAGGACTGCTAGGTCCATCTAGTCTGCCCATTTCCCTACCTACAGGATAGGCCGCAGATCCTAGTTAACCAACAGCCTATTTCTTCCTACCCCCCACAAGAATTGCCTTATGTCTGTCCCATGCATTCTTGAATTATCCCACAGTTTTAGACCCCACAACCTCCTCAGGAAGGCTGTTCCATGCATCCACTACCCTCTCTGTGAAATAATACTTCCTCACATTGCCCCTGAACCGCCCTTCTTCTATCTTTAAATTGTGTCCCCTTGTTCTTGCAAGTCTATTTTTCTGAAAAATGCTACTCTTTTGGACTTTGTTGATTCCACTGAGGTACTTAAAAGTTTCTATCATGTCTCCCCTCTCCCTTCTTTCCTCAAGGGTATACATATTAAGCTCCTTCAGTCTCTCCTCAGATGGCTTCTCTTGCAGACCCTGCACCATTTAGTTGCCCTCCTCTGGACTGCCTCTATCCTGTCTATGTCCTTGCGGAGATGGGGTCTCGGAACTGGACACAGTACTCAGATGGGGTCTCACCAACTGTCTGTACAGAGGGATAACAACTTCCTGTTTTCTGCTGCTGATGCCTCTCCTATACATCCCAGTATACCCCCAGCCCTCCCTACTGCCTTCTCACATTGCTTGCTAACCTTAAGGTCATCTGATATGATTACCCCCAGGTCCCTTTCCTTTTTTGTTATTGTTACCACCTCCCACCCATTGTGTATTCTTCCCCTGGGTTCTTGTTTTCCAGGTGCATTATTTTGCACTTCTTTGCATTGAATCCTAGCTGCTATACTTCTGACCATTCCTCCAACCTTGCCAAGTCCCTTTTCATCCTTTCCATGCCTCCTTGTGTATCAACCCTGTTGCAGATTTTGGTTCATCTGCAAAAGGCATACTTTCCTTCCAGTCCCTCTGCAATGTCACTGATGAAGACATTAAAAGGACTGGACCCAATCTGAACCCGCGGTACCCACTAGTAACCCCTTTCTTCAGAATGGACTCCATTTACAATTACCTTCTGTGTCCTGTTGTCCAGCCAATGTTTTACCCAGGCTACCACCCTGGGTCCCACTCCCAGGCTGGTTAATTTGACTATTAATCTTTTGTGTGGATACATTGTGTTTTTTTTTCTTTCAATTGTTTAACCAGGAGTGGCACACTAAGCTGAAAGCTTGTTTACAGGGGCAACCTGGGAGCACATGGAAGTTAAGTGACTTGCTCAGGGTCACCCAGTATGCAAGTGGGGGCTGTTGTATTCAAACCCAGCTCTCCAGATTTGCAGCTCAGAGCCTTAAACCACTGTGCTATACTGCCTTCATACTTTGATTATACATTAAAACAGCAGTGCAACAATGTGGTGACAATTTTGACCTATACTTTTTTATGCTATTTTAGATTGCCAGCCACTAGCTACCTCCTGACTAGTGTGATACCCTTCTTTTCACAATTTGTGACTGCTTTACTACTTTTTCTCATGTCTGAAAAAATAAAAGGAGCACACCTTTTAATATGGTGCTGACCAGGTTTTTATCACTATTTGCAGCTGTTTTTTGAACAAATATTGTTCTGGGAGGTCATAAAAGACTGGATGCTGCATAATTGTTAATTTTACAATAGAAGTAATATATAAACAACTGATGGAGAAAAACAGTGGAAAATACTGATGAAGATCTGGTCAACACTGTATCAGAAGGAGTGCTCCTTTTATTATTTCAGACATGAAAAAAAGTACTAAAGCAGAATCAAATACTGGAAAGAATGGTATTATACAAGTCAGGAGGTAAGTAAAGTGGCAATGTAAATTAGCATAAAAAGCATAGGTCAACATTTTCACCAGAAGAAATATTTCTGGAGCCTCAGTAATGTTTATTTTATGTCAGGACTCATGAAGTCTTTCACAAAAAGCAGGACTGAGTGGTGCAAGTATGTTGTGCTAAACTACATGTGTGCTTCAGTGTTCTTTCCTGTGTGTGCAGACATTGTCCAGCTTCATGCAAACATATATATGGTGTGACTTGTTGCAGTATGCAAAGAATAAAGAAAAGAAATAATATATGACATATATTTTATTTGTACCATCAGCACCAGCGGAGTAAGTGATATGATATTTTCCAGAGGTATCAGGTCACTGTGCACCTCAGTCACTCACAATGCACACATGACTTTGCAGAGATTGTAGCACAAAAAACACATGCTCTCTAAAAGTCATGTGTGCAGTATGTGACTAATGTGTACTCTGACCAAACACCTCTGAAAAAATATCATATCATGTAGTCCGCTGATGATGATGATGGTGACAATAAAATATATGTTATTCTCATCTCTATTCTTTATACCATAAACACTGCAACAAGTCAACATATATATGTTTGCAAGAAGCTGCACAATGTCTGACATCACAGACACACACAAACACACACACACAGAGGAAACAACACTGACTGCACACATACAATTTAGCACATCATATTTGCATTCTCACACCAGCTTTTCCACAACCACTCCACAACAGAAAGTAGACATTACTGAGGCACTGGATTATAATAAAAAGGCTATAAGGAGCATGGATGTCTGTATGTGTATGTATATATTTAAAGGGAAGCAGTCAGCAACAGGAGCTCCTGCCCCCTGCAAGGCTTATCCTCTGGTTCAGCCATTTAAGTATGTTGTGGCATTTTTCTCATGCCGCAACATACTTTTTTTTAATAAAGAAATTTCAGTGATCCAGAAGTATGGCGGATGCTATGGGGGCTCCATTATGTGTAAAGGAAAGGTGAGGCACTGATGCTCCATGCACTTCAATACTTTTGGATGAAAGCGCATGGTACATCGCCATTGCACCTTTACACATAATAGAGCCCCCATAGTGTCCACCATACTTCCAGGTAACTGACTTTTCTTTATTAAAATAAAGTGTGTTGCAGTTCAAGAAAAATGCTGCAACATACTTAAAAGGCTTAACTGGAGGGTAAGCCTTGCAGAGGATAGGACCTCCTGTTGCTGACTGCTTCCTTTTAAACTAATACTGTGGCCTTCCCTCTGTCTGTCATTAATCATAAACAAAAGACAAAGCACTGCAGCAGTGGGGGGGGGTGCTGAAAAAAAAAGCTAATGTTCCAGCAGCAGATGGAGCATCAACACAGTCTGTAACTGGTGTTGCTCGATCTGCTCCACCTACTGCTGGACAACACCCACCCTCTTGTTATTTTCCTCCACTGTGGACCACAAAAGTTCTATGTCTGCCAGAGTTTCAGGCATTGTGCTGTCCACTGGTGTGGGGGAGAACCAATTAGTGGTGGTGGTGAGGGTGGTGCAGGTGGCAGTGGTGGTGGTGCATCTGTTGCTGTGACCTTACTCCTGCTGCTGGTGCAGCAACACACAACAGCAGCACCCTCTGCCACTGCCACAGAGTGGCCAACTGGTAGCGGCCAGGCCATTCAGTGGCAGCCTACCACTCCACCTTGTGGTGGTTCAGCATATGTGTGCACTGACCCCAGACCTCATATGTGTCCCTTGGGGACCACGGCACACCTTCGCACCACAATGCAGACACACCACAAGGCTGCTGTCCCCCCTGACACAGTTGAAAAACTGCCAAATTGGGGAGCTGCAGGGGGGGACCAGGCACAGGAGGGACAGATGCAGTGCCATCAGAATGGTCATGTACCTGGAGCTCCACCTGCTGCTGTGGAGCTGGTGCTGCTGGAGCTCCTGCAGCTGCTTCTGGTGGTGGTGGTGGATGTGGTGGTGACACTGGTGGTGCTGCTGCTTCTGGAGGGGGGAGGCAGGATCAAAGAGTCTGGAGCAGTCCAACGCCACCCTGCTATGACCCCCACACATGCGCACTCCCCTCCGGCCATGGGCCACATACTGTCCCTGGTCCTTGGCACAAAAAAACAGTCCTTCCCTCTCCAACGAGATGAGCATCTTCTGACTTCACACACACTTACACAACACAGGCACACACACACAGTCACACCCACAAAATAAATACTTATAAAAAAAAGAAATCAGTCACCAAAAGGAACTGACACAGCAGTACAAAATCCTCCTTCCTGTCTGGCTAAAGCATGTGACTTGCAGTACTGTAAGCCATGTGATGTGTGGGGGGCTGCCTAAAGTGCCTATATTGTTGTCATTCCACCTTACTTCATGCTAAGGTGGAATAACAACACAAAGTTATAATAACAAAGCAAAGTGACCACTTTCCAATGGCCACTTCGCATAGTGTGATGGTAACATGAAGTGGCCACTTCGCATTCACTTCGAAGGTGGAATATAATTTCGCTGCATCTCTAATTGAGAGGCCAATTGTTGAGGCTCCTTCCATATCAAACAGTGGCCAGTTAAGGGAAATATCATGGTTGTATAAAAGGAAGATCTGCAGCCTATCTTCATGTTGTCCTCCAGTTATCCAGGTGTACACATTGGGCAATGTTGGCAACATATCTTAAGACAGATGGACAGACATTATCTAGGAGAACACCACTTTGCCTTTTAACAGAACAACAATAAGGCTAGCCATCCTTGAAGGCTAGTCTCATGGAATCTGAATGACATCCATTCACCTTTCAAGTGGAGGAAAATCTTAGACCAAATTAGAAGGTTGGAGGCAAGCACAGTGTTCTTACAAGAAACACACCTCTCCACAGCAGAATTGGCCAAGCTCCAAGTTAAATAGGTCTTGCAGGTGCATGGCAGTTCACACAACTCAAGGAGCAGAGGAGTGGCTATCCTAATCCATAGAGGCACCCCTTCATTCCCTCAGTGACTATAACAGACCGGAAGGATGCTATGTTCTAGTGCAAAGTACCCTAAACCACCAGGAGGTTACCTTGTGCAACATATATGGACACGACAAGGCCGATGCCTCATTCTATCATACATTGACAGAAGTCGAGTCCCAAAATGAGAAATGGCAACTGATCCTGGAAGGGGACACTAATATGGTCCTTGATGAATTCCTAGACAGGAGCAAACCAACACCGGCCCCAAGACCCCAGCCGTACTAGCACTCACAAAATTAACTGATGAGTCGGTGCTCCTTGAATTTGGAGACTGGTAAACCTGGAATCTGGGGATTATTCCTTTTATTTGACTCCATACCAGATGCACTCCAAAATTGGCCTATGGTTAATTCCTCATCGGTGGATAACAGAAGTGGCTGACATGCAAACTTGAGGAATTGATTATCTCAAACCCCACCCCGGTTTCCTTCACCTGGCAGCTGTCAAACGTAGAGGTGCCAAGCACTAACCAGTGGCACTTGAACACATTCTTCTTAAAAGATCCTTAATTCTGCCACTCACTGGAGGCAAATGTTCTAACATTCCTAAAAATAAACTCTGCAGGAGATACATGTGCCACAGTATGGTGGGATGTGCTTAAGGCTTACATATATGGTAGATGCATCTGCTGTGCCTCCCATATAAAAAAAGTGAAGAAGCAGGGCCCGGAGAAACAGCTGAAATGCCTAAATGACCTCAAGGAGAAGAACAGAGCAGACATAACTTAACCCTCCCCCCACTCTTCTCACAAAGATCACAGGGACGGATTACAAGATAAATGAATATCTGCATCAGAAAGTGAAATGTACATTGGTTCATCTAAGGCAGACTTTCTGGGAGGCTGGGGAAAGACTTGGGCACTTACTGGCCTATCAATTGAAAAAGAGACAAAAACAATCTAGAATACTCTATGTACAGGATACCTGAAGTAGAAGCAGGAATAGAGATGCAGCGAAGTTTTACTTTGCCAGCTAATTTTCAGTGAAGTAGCTAAATTTGCCTTTGTGGATCATTTTGCAAAATAGTCCCATTTATTAAAACTTAACTATTTGTAACTTTGCCTTGCTTTTTTTTTTTTGCGAATTGCACTTAAAAAAAATCAAAGACAAGTTAGAAATGGCAATTTGGTGTCAACACCTGGTGTCTAGTGGGTGACACCCACCCCCCCCGGCCAGTTGCTGACCTGATGTAAAATGTAATTTATTTATTTATTGGATCAATCAGAAGACACATTTGAGTACTGCTCATTTACAAAGGTCCATGTCAGGGGGTTCAGAGTAACCAATATGAAAATATTAATACAGTATAACAATTGCAGCTGTAGCAAAATAAAGTACAACAGCAGTGTTACCATTGTCAAGATGAAGTACTGATTTTTTACAGGTTGTCCGAGCAAAGAGTACAAATGGTGTACTAACAGAGGGGGTGTGAAAGGTAACAGAGTAGCCAGGAGGCATTGGGGAGGAGATGTGTAGTGGTAGTTAGGAGACAGTAGTAGGAGATCTGAATCTGAGAAAGGGAGGGCAGTAGGTCATGTGGGAAATAAAGGAGGGTTTTAGAAAGGAGGGAGTTGAGGTTAGCCGGGGTTGAGGGGAGAAGGAAGAGTAAGAAGGTGAGAAGAGAGGGGTGGGTGGTTGAGGTGGAAGGGAAGAGGTGAGGAAAGAGGAGAGGGGAAGGACAGGAGGGAGGACCAGAGGGATATGGGGAGCACAGACTGTGTAGGATGGGTTATTCTATGCAAGGACAAGGACAGGGAGGGGCAAAGTAATTAAATTCATGTTGTCAAGTGGTCACCCCCCCCACTGATCACCAGCCCCAGTGTAAAAATAAATTATTATTAATCACAGGCCTGATGTAAACTTTAATTTAATTCAATGCCTGGTGTCCAGTGGTCCCCCCACATTCCCTACTCAATGCTGAATAACATTTCTCTGATGTCTCGTGGACCCCATCCCTGTCCCCATCCCCAAATGTTGCCAATTCTCTGGTGTATTGTGGACCCCCAGTCCCCCCAACCCTGCCAGGTTGCACTCCCCACCCCAACCCGGAGTGGGCGATTAGCACAGCCCTCTTCCATCACAGTTGGCTGCTCGACTGAGCTGGAATTAATGAGCGCATACTTGTACAGCAACAAGATAATTTATTGCCAGATCAAGCACATTCATTTAGCTATTTTGGGGGGGGTGCAGACAAAGTTCTCCCCATCCTGACCCCCCACCAGTGACCAGAGCAGCCCTCAGCTCTTGTCTGCACTCCCAAAAGAACTCAATGAATGAGTGTGATCTGGCCTGCCTGTCAATTAATAAGTGCATGCAATCCAGCTCAGTGGGATGGCCGGCCATGGTGGAGAGTGGTGGACCATGCTGGTCACCTGTGCAGGGTTGAGGTGGGGAGGGGAGCAGGATGGTTGGGCACTACCTGATGGGGTAGAGGGGTGGGGGCTCAATAGACACTACCTGACAGGGTGTTGGGGTGGGGGCTCCATGACAGTGTTCCCCCATCCAACCCCACACTTGTGCCCAGAACAGCCCATCACTCTTTTCTGCCCCCCCCAAAAGTTTACTTTATTGTTGAAAAATCAATAAAACATTTAACTGCAGAAAAGACTTGCAAATGTGAACGTGGACAAAGCTATGGGGTTAGATGGGGGTACACCAAAGAGTCTTGAGGGAACTCTGGGAGGTACTGGCTGCATCTCTGTCAGCCATCTTCAACAACTCTCTGGAAACAGGAGTGGTTCCTGAGGTCTAGAAAAGGGCAGATGTAGTCCCATTGCATAAAAGTGGTAGCATAGAGGAGGCTGTCAACTATAGATAGGCCAGTCTGATATCAGTGGTGGGGAAGTTACTTTTGAAGGAAAGGATTGTAGAGTATCTTAAATCCAGTGGGTTACTAGATAAAATGCAGCTTGGATTCATTGGGGGGGGGTTATGTCAGATGAATCTGATAGATTTATTTGATTGAATGATTAGGGAAATTGATCAGGGTGGAGTGGCAGATATCAGTTACTTAGAATTCAGCAAGGCCTTCAACATCTTGCCAAAAAGAAGGCTCATTAGGAAACTGGGCAGTTTGGGGTGGATCCAATCATGGTAAAATGGGTATAATATTGTTTGATGGGTAGGCAGCAGAAGGTGGTGTAAATGGAATTCATTCAGAGGAAGGTAAGGGACCCATGAGGTACCTAAGGGCTCATTACTGCAGGGATTTATTTAACTCTAAAAATTGATTAGAGTTTTGCTCATAAAAGTGCTAAATATTTGTGAAACTGCATAGCTGTTGTCTCACTGTGTTTGACAAACACAGCACTTCTAGATAATCTGTATAACTATTTTCTGTACAGTTAGTATAATCCCCCCAAAAAAAACTGTTAATCAAATATTTAAAACCCTGTTACTGGGTCCAGTCCTCTTTAATGTCTGTAAGTGACATCGCAGAAGAGCTGGTAGGGCAGGTATGCTTCTTTGTAGATGGCATCAAAATCTGCAATAGAGTGGGCAACCCAGAGTGGCAGAGAGAATGTGCAGAGACCTGAGAAAACTTGAGAAGTGGTCAAGGGTATGGGAGCAGGATTTCAATGTAGAAAAGTGCAATAGCATACATCGAAGGCATAAAAACCCAGAGGCAGAGCATAATATGGGGAGAGAGGTATCAATGGTCACCAAACAGGAAGGAGACCTGGGAATAATCATATTGGATTACCTCATCGTGGCAAGGCAGTCTGACAAGGCAGAAAGTAGGACCATTGGCCTGCTGGGGTGCATAGGAAGGGGGATCACCAGATGGAAAAAGGGAAGTGGTGTTGCCACCATATAGATCATTGGAGAGATCACAACTGGAGTACTGTGTCCAGTTCTGGAGACCACATCTCAAGATGAACATAGACAAGGTAGAGGCTGTCCAAAGCAGGGCAACTAAAGTAGTGCAGCAGCCACATAAGAAGCCCTATGAGTAGAGGCTATAGGATCTTAATATGTATACCAATCCCTGGAAAAGAGGCAGAAGGGGGGGATATGATAAACACCTATAAATATCTTGCAGAATTGAAGAAGACACAGAAGAGGAGAACATTTTGGAGAAGGTGCACAAAAACAAGGAGGCATACATTTAATCAGGAAGAGGGAAGCTTAATGAGGAATTTGATGAAGTAGTTCTTTACTGAAGGAGTGGTGGATGCTTGGAACAGTCTTCCAGATGAGGTAGTGGGAGTGAAAACAGTGGTGCACTTTAAGCATGCATGAGATGGGCACAAGAGAATCTTTTAATTGTGAAACATGAGTGGGGAGGTAGCCAGAGATCAGGTAGGGACTGCAGTTGAAGTATAGGCAGTGAAAAAAGGGCTGGGTAGTTGGGTCATGTGGTACTTATCTGCCAAAAAATTATATGTTTTGCATGTTGCTGTTAGTGGCCATTACTATGTCCACGCAGCAAAATCTGATTGAAAAATTAGTAGCAGGTTCTCAATCCCACTGCCAGCACCTCTTTCCCCACCAGATCATTTTTTTACAAACTGGTGGTGGGTGCTTAATCCCACCACTGGTGTCTCATTACAGAAATTGTGGTGCCTTACTCCCAGTGGCAGTTGGCAGTTAAACTCCCCTCCCAACTGCAGATAATGTGTGACATTGGCATGTCCACCACTCATATTGTTACTTATTTTACTGACAATAGGGTGCCCAATCCCCAGTGTCTGTGTTGGCCCTCACTAATAACTTATGATACTTATGATACCTACTCCCAACACTGATACCTTCTGACATTGGGGTCCCTTTCCTGGTGCCAGAATCAACCACACTCACAATGGGGTACCTAATCAACAATGTCAGTACCTGTAGAAAAATACAAACTGCTCCTCATCTTTCACATTTCCTTGTTTTCCAGAAATAATGAAAACTGTTGATCAGTGAGTTCTGTTTCCCCTCTCAGATCCTCCTATCACACCACCCATCCAACCTGGACCCCAGCTTTGTACCCACAGCTCATACCTGCCACATCCCTCACATATCTAAAAGTGGCCCTACTTCATCCATGAGGTGGGTTCAAAAAAGACTATGTTTTAAATGTGGGGTCAGAATCTCAAAAAACAACAAAACTATGAAGAAAACTTGACATTCTTCTGCATTTACTCATAACTTTGATAATTTGTCAACATTGTGACCTCACATTTTCAGCATAACTCTTTATCACCCCACCTTATGAACCTGACGTGTCATTTTTCAAATTCTGCCAAAAAAGAGTTTTTGCACTCATGCTACAAAATACCATTTTGGCCATGATTTCATAAATGACACCTATCATGTTCAGAAGGTAGGGTCATTGAATACAGTATGAGGGGTCCATATCTCCCCAAACAGTTATGAAAAAGATGTGCTCAGGTCTGCCTGCTGGTCCAGTGGGTAGTGCATTGTGTTCCCATGCTGGTGACTTGAGTGAGTGTGGGAATGAGCTCAGGAAGCTGGCTGGGTGGTCCAAATCTGAGGGACTGAGCTGCTACACAGAATACTGTATCTTCCAGGTAGTGAGGCATATCTCAGTGTCGAGACTGTTGGAGCTATGCACTGTGTCAAGAGAGGTGAGTGGGCTGAAAAAATGGGAAAAACAGAATCTGGGTGGATGAAGCTCAAGTTGCTACAAGACCAGCACAACTAACATGACCCATTCAGAAGCCAGACTCAAAGTCCCATCACCTGTCTCCCCAGGGAATTACCTTGGAACTTTGGTACCCCAATGGATTCCATCTGAGGTGGGGCCAGGAGGTTGACATGTCCACATTGATGTTGGATGGCACACAACCCATGCAAGCCACCTAAGCTGCACCACCCTCACCAGGGCTCCACCTGGTAGTGCTTGATGAGTGTAACTATTACCCCCCCCACTAGAAACAAGAGTGATCTCAGGGATGCTGAATTCTTTCCAAGCCCTATCTTGGCTCACGAGTCTGTTCACAAACCCATGTCATTGGCATGGTACCAATGTCTCCATCACGTACAATCAACTTATTTAAAAAAAAAATCTACAATTCTGTTATTTGTATTCCTCATACTAACCATTTTCCCCTCTTTTTTTCTACAAGTGTGATGGGATGTCAACCATGACATAACAGGACACAGACATGGTTTGGCAAGATACTGCCCATGTGTATCAAATAAGTATTGTTTTTTGTTTGCCCTACTTTGTTTGTCCTAGATAACTCTTAAGAAGATGCAGATCCATTTTAGCCCCACTGGTATTCTTATTTTATAGGGACTACTGGATGTTCCCCCATACAATGCTCTGCAGGAGCCAGGTAAAAGGTATCTAGTCTATGAAAGGATGGTAAACTGCAATGGTACAGCCCAAGTAAAAAGACTGCTAGATTTCACTTGCCAGGTGGTTGGTAATGCAGGGTTTGAAGTATCTCCACTATTCTCTGTATTTCATTTTGAGATGTGGATGCAAGTCCACTATCACAAAAAGAAGGGGGGGGGGGAGATTACAAAAAACTATGTTACTGTAAACATAAATGTTGAAGAACACAAATGACACAAAGTAAAGAAATGAACAGTATTTGGGTTTGGAGTTTAAAGAGTCTTGTGAATCAGTGGTGGGGCTTTCTTTGGGGTTCTAACCCATAATATCCACCTCCTGTCCTAAGCAAAAATATTGAACATGATCACTTGCTTTTTGCAGACCCATGTGCTGACAGTTCAAACAGATTCTGTAGCTCACATGTGGTAAGCTATACTTCTCTACCTTCAAATAGTATGTGTCTATGATGATCTGTACCTGATGCTTTGGGCAGGAGGCTGTAGTCTGGAGGGAAAAGGGGGTGGGCTTTAGGTTTGAGAACTGCAAGGAACATCACACCACTGATTCAGAAGGACTTCTGAGACTCCAAACCCTAATGTTTTGCATTTTCTTACTTTGTGAGCTTTGCATTTATCAGCCTTAATCTGTCTCCCTGTCTCTCTCTCTCTCTCTCTCTCCATATATATATATATATATATATATATATATATATATACACACACATACAGTATATATATATATAAATATACACAGTATACATATATATATATAGCTATGTGTCTCTCTCTCTTTCTCTCTCTCTCTCTATATATATATGTATGTATATGTGTGTGTGTGTGTGTGTGTGTATATTCATTGCAAAAAAATGTTGTTAATGCATCAGTTAGGGCTGAAGTGACAAACGTAAAGAAATGAGATGTTAGGGTTGACACCCTAACAACTTTCCCATCTGACCAACCCACCCACCCCCACAGTCCACAGACTAACAGGCAATGGGGTGTGCCTTGGGGTCATCAGACCTAACTCTCACCCTATTTCCTGTGTAAGAAAGCTGACATGGTACAGTTTAGAAGACTGGGGCGAGAGTTCAGCCGGACAACTCCAAGGCACACCCCATTTCATGTTGGTCTGTGGATGGTGAGGGTGGGTGGTCAGGTGGGGGAGGTATTAAGGTGTCAACCCTAATATCTCATTTCCTTACTTTGCTTCAATACTAACAGATGCATTAACAAAGATTTTTGCAATGAATTTGCTTACATTGACAAAGTGTAATCTTACTCTTATTTGTTTTTTTGGGGGGCCCTGCGGTCCCATCTAGCCATAAGTGTACAGATACTATAATGAACTGTCATCTCCCTGAGGAAGCACAGGGCCCTCCTGACCCTGCACTCACACTACTGTATAAAGAAGAACAGTTAAGTCACATAACTGCATAATAGTATCAATATCCCAGTAGTAAGGCCCTGCGTTCCCAAAACTGCATCTCCCAGCACACCTCCATTACTCCATAATGGGAACTTTCCCAACTTCTAAATCTTATAACTATGGAGGCAATGTAAATTTTATCACCAAACCAACAAAAATCATATTTTTGGGTCAAGCCCATTCTACCATGAGAGTTCCAGCAAAAAATTACAAACCATTTGTTTGCAGTGCCCTTTTAAAATTCCTTTTCCCAATACCTTTTTGTAAGCTGATCCCTTTTCATAAGGTAGGGTCATGTGACCATCCCATCACTAAAAGGGATTTTGACCACTGACGAACAGGGATTGTCAAAAGGGATTGGTTCATGAAAAGGGATTACAAAAAGGGATTTTTAAGCCCCATAACTATGGAACCAATGTAAATTGTTTCACCAAACCAGCAAATGGCACATCTTTAAGGCAGGCCCTTTCAACCCTGGAAATTTCAGCCCAAAATTCCAAACGGTTTCTTTGCGGTGGCCTTTAAAAATCCCTCTTTGTAATCCTTTTTCATGAGATGATCCATTTTCATGAGGTGTAAAACTCCCATTTTTTAACTAACTACAAAAAAACAAAGGAAAAAACCCATGCCTTAGTTTTTACAAAAAACTTCCCTGGGGCAAGTTATAAGGTTTTGTTTTCTTCCCTTGCTAATCAAGAAAACAAAATGGTGGTTAATAAACCAGGATTTCCTCATGAAAAGGGATCCCTTTTCACAAACCCTTTTTGTGAGCTGTTCACAACCAGGAATCCTTGATCAAAGCCATGCATCTTTCCCAAAGACTGAACTGAGCATGCTCAGAGCCGAATTCTTAAAATGTTATAACTTTGGAACAAATTAATACAGTATTTGTTCACCAAACCAACACTGGGTTGTTCATTTTGATAACCTCTTTTTACCCTGAATATTTCAAGCTAAAATCTTAAAGGGTGTGGTTGCAGCATGATGAGGAAGAAACAGGGAAAAATTTGCAAACATTTGTAAAAAAAGTGTTTTTTTCACAATTCGCTGTATGAAATCCGCAAACCTGATCGGAACGCAATATGGCAAATAAAGAGATATATCAATCAATACTGTATATCCAAATTTCATACAAATCTTTTAAATAGTTGCAAAGTTAATAATGTGCAAAATGTTGAGTTTAACATTAAAGTGCCGGCTCAACCCTATCTATAGAGGCATGGCAGATCCTCTATAATACACATGCATACATATATGTATTAGAGGCAAAAAAACTCTATTTAATGCATCAGTTAGGGTTGTTCCACAGCGACAAAAGTGAGGAAATTCAGTGTTAGGGTTGAAAACCCCCTTGGACCCCCCACCCACCCCCAACTGGCATTGGGGTGTGCATTGGGGTCTTCAACCTTAACTCTCTCCCCATCACATGTGTAAAGAAGCAGAGGTATAGGAGAATGGGGTGAGAGTTAGGACCGATGACCCCAACTGCACCCCAGTGCCGGTTGGGGGTGAGCTGAGGGGTCAAGGGGGTTTCAAACCTAACACCAAATTTCCTCACTTTTATCACTGTGGAACAACCCTAACTGATGCATTAAACAGAGTTTTTTAGCCTCTAATTTCCCTTCTTTTTGAGAATGATAATGAGAAATAGTGAATGTGACACAGTGGCGGGAGCACAGGGCCCAAAGGGCCCCACACTCCTGCCACATGATGTCTTCACACATACTAACATAGTGCCCACAAACACAAATGGTAATGTGCATGGTGAGACAAAGTGAAACACAAAGATAAACAGTATTGAGAAATAGTGAATGTAATACATTGACGGGACCAGCGACGGGAGCTCCTGCCACATATTGTCTTCTTGTCACATAGTAACACAGTGCTGACAAACAGAAATGGTAATGCGCATAGTGCCACAAAGCACAACACAAAGATAAACAGTACTGTAGACAGAAATGGTTAAAATGACAGAAACAGAAGTGCAAATAAAAACACAAAGGGTAATGCATAAGGTGGCGTAGACAGGAAAAGTAACTGAAACAGGTACAGAACCAGAACCAGAAGAGTTAAGAGTAAGAGTTATGGAAACGCACACAATAGTTTTTCCCAAAAGCTGCATATAGAAAGACAGTGAATACAAAGAATGTATGCAAAATAATGGCTCTCGGAATAGAAAAGGCGGACTTGGAATAGTAAATTGCATAGATCTCAGGAACCGTACGACATAGGAAAAAAAATTTAAAAGTCATATGAATTATCACTTTCCTGGCTAGTTTTGTACTTAGTGCCCAGTAGGGGGCTAAGCATTTTTGTGATGAAAATTCCGTATCTTGCACCGTTTTCAAGATACGGGCCCTAGGGCAGCAAATGCCGTAATGTTATCCTATGGGAAAAAGAGAAGTTCGAGTGCCATAACTTTGTCTCCCTGTAATATTTTTTCACAAAACCACTAAAAGGCACATCTGTGGGATGTTGGCTGTCTTCCCTCCAAATTTCAGCCCAAAAGACCAAACTGTTATTTTGCAGCAGGGCGCCCAAAGTATTCCTGTAATGCGTCGGACACCGTAATGTTATCCTAAGGGAAAAAGTATCAACTTTGGAGTGCCGTAAGTTTGCCGCTGTGTAATATTTTGTCAAGGAAACACTGAAAGGCACATCTGTGAGATGTCGGCTTCGTTCCCTCCAAATTTCAGCACAAAACACTAAACCGTTCTTTTGCAGCCAGGTACCAAAGAATTGCTGTCATTTTCCCACATCCTAGGAAAGTACTGTTGCAATTTGCGAAAGCTTTCGCAAATGCATTCGACACTGTTGCAAGTACGAAAGTACTTTGCGAAAGTACTTTTTCCAGAAATTTTAAAAACATATTTCTGGGCTATTTTACTCCAAGATAAAGACATGGCTAGCATCCTCAGTGTCCAACTAGATGAATACAAAAAGCATTAGGTTGCTAAAGGGTCCCAAATTTAAATGCCAAGCATTTTTCTGATCACCAACTGAAAACAAAATGGCAGATTTGCGACAGTAAAAGGGCCATTTGCGAAAGTAAAAACTGCATTTGCGACACTGTTGAACTTTTTGTTAACTTTTCCCATTGACTTATAATGGGAACTTGTTTTTTGAATAACTTTTTGAACCGTTTAATATTTTTTCAAGAAATCTTCAAAAGACACATCAGGGACCCTGGCCGCATGTTTCCTGAAGATTTCAGACCGGTCACACAAACCGCGTGACCTGTAGGCAAGACTGTAGAATTCCAAAAAAGCGTAAACACCCCTGCAGATCTTGCATAATAACTCCACATTCATATATGCGACTGGTACGAAACTTGGCAGATCCCAAGCTGTATGGGTCTTGATCATGTATTCCAAATTTCAGGCAAATCATCAAACAGTTTCAAAGTTATGAAGGTGCAAAATGTTGGGTTTAACATGTAAATGGCTCCTCAACCCTAACTGTGGTAGGCACTACCATGCTACCATAATATATATATATATATAGATAAATATATATTTATGGCAAAAAAATAAGTTTAATGCATCAGTTAGGGTTAATCTACAGTGACAAAAGTGAGGAAATTCTATGTTAGGGTTCCTACCCCCTTGCACCCCACCCCCTCCCCATCCCTAGCAACAAGCATCAGGGTGTGCGTTCGGGTCATTGGTCCTAACTCTCACCCCATTCTCCTATACTGCACCACCTCAGCTTGTTTACACTTGGGATGGGTGAGAGTTAGGAACGATAACCCCAACGCACACCCCGATGCCTGTTGGTGGGGGTGGGGTGCAAGGGGGGTGGGAACCCTAACATTGAATTTCCTCACTTTTGTCATTGTGGAACAACCCTAAGTGATACATTAAACAGAGTTTTTTGCCATGAATTTCCCTTCTTTTTGAGAATATGCACTTTAAATAGTGAAGTAACGGCAATGCAAATGCAAGCACAAATGCTAACACACATGGTGACGCAAAATGTAAATGATAATGCAAACAGTAATAGAAATGCAAGCTCAAGCATTAATGAAAACAGAAATGCAAATGCAAGCATGTACAGAATTGCAAACCATAATGTGCATGGTCACGGTAATGCAACTGGAAGCACAGACACTTACCGTAACAGCAATGATGACACCAAAGGAAACACAAACAGAAATGGAAATGCAAATGGAAACATGTACGCAAAAGCAAATGGAAATGCACATCGTGACGTAGAAGGGTATCCCGTTATAATCACAACTGCATAATCGCGACCGCAAAATAGCGACTCCAAAATAGCGATTGTGATTTCAGCTACCGGTCAATAATGGCTGTAATGTACAAATAGCGACTTCGCCTGCCAACGCGTGTACAATAATCGCAACTCATGAGAATCGGACACTCAGAGGAGACTCGAACTTACAGCAACTGCCACACTAGTACTCTGTGTCATGTAAGTCATTCATACAGGATCAGGTCATTGGGATTAAATTGCTAATGAGTTCCCTGGCTTGCCTTCCTTGGTCCCTTTGTAGGGCTCACATAAAGTCCCATATTTTTAACTACCTGATAGTATCTTATATTGGTATGCCATCTGTATCAGTAGGAGCTATATACTTTAGATATTTATTTTTTTGCTGTTTTCTGTCACTGTCCTGTTCTATTCTGCCCCAACTGTAAAGATCCTAGCATGGTCTAGTATGAACGAGGAGAGAGGATCTGCCTAACTGACTAACCAATACTGAGAATACCAAAGGACAAGAGAGGAATAGCCAAGAAGTTCAAGTTTGAACAGAGGAGTGATGAATGAAGTGGGACAGAGCCAGATAGCAGAAAGAAGGGGGGTGGGGAGATAAGGACAAGGACAACAGCTATAAAAAAAAGCCACAAAGCAGCTGCATCTGAGGAAAAGGGTGATGTGGAAAGAGATTTTGTGGCAAAGTATGCAGACTGGTGACTGGGATTAGTGCTAAGAGGAGAGACCCTAATCTAAATTCAGTTTAAATTCATACAGTGAATAGTGTGGTGTCAGTGGGAGTGGCTTAGTATGATTCAGACAGTCAGAAGGTACTGCAGTCATAAGCAGTATACTGCAAGCCTGACACTATTCCTCACACACTATCAATCAAAAAAAATCTTTACCAGCTGTAATGAGTGTAGTAACTATTGTAGGGTGTCCCGTTAGCAGTCACTATTATTACAGTGCCACTAATATGTGTGGCGCTAATAAGACAATGAGCTATTATAGCTCTCGCTATTAAATAGTCACCAATTTGGTGATCGCGATTTTTTGAGTCGGATTTTCACATGGAACCCTCAGAAGGAAACACAAACAAAAACAGTAATAGAAACGCAAATGTTAACAGTAATGCAAATGCAGGAGCAAATGAAAATGCAAAGGGTAACGCGCACGGTGGTGTAGATGGGAACACTAATACAAACGGTAATGAAAACACAAGTAGAAACGCTAACTGTATCAGTAACAAAAATGCCCAGCCTTTTTTTCCCCAAAAGCTGCATAGAGAAACACAGTGAATACAAAGAATGTATGCATAATAATGGACCTCGGAGCAGAAAATGAACACTTGTAATACTAAATTGCTTATATCTCAGGAACCGTAGAATGTAGGAAAAAAATTAAAATTTCATATAATTTATGACTTTCCTGGCTAGTTTTGCACTTAGCTCCCTGGTGGGGAAGGGGGGGCTAAGCCTTTATCCGATGAAAAGTCAGTATTTTGAAGCGTTTCCGAGATACGGGCCCCAAAAGGCGCGACGGACGCGTTATGTTATCCTATTGGAAAAATAGTCAAATTTGGAGTACTGTAACTTTGCAGCCCAGTAATATTTTTTCCCCAAAGGCACATTTCTGGGATCTTGGCTGTCTTCCCTCCAAAGCTGAGGCCAAAAGACCAAACCATTCTTTTGCAGCAGGGTGGCAAAGACTTCCTATTCTTGGGCATAGTGTCACAAAGTAGTGTCACAAATCACAACACTTTTGCGAAAGAAAATCATGAAAGTGTCACACGTGCGACATTACTTTGTGACACTACAGTTTACAACAATTTTAAAAACATATTTCTGGGGTGTTTAATCCCCCAAAATAAGACATGGTTAGCCATACCTGGCTACAACATATTCAGAAGAGACAGGGCAGGCAGGAAGGGAGGAGGAGTGGCACTGTATGTGAAAAATGACATAAGGGCCACAGAGATCCAGGAGGAACAAAATGGGGGCGAGATACTGTTGATTAAGCTGGAAAGGAAAATGGGGCCATCCATCTGCACAGGTGTGGTCTATAGACCACCAGCCCAGAAGGAAGAAACAGATAGGGAGCAGATGATTGCCATCCAATGGATGGCAGACAAGGGTGAGGTAGTACTGGTTAGAGACTTCAATAGTCAAGACGTGGACTAGAGCATCCCAGCAGCTGCATCAACTAGGAGCAGATTTATCCTGGAGTCCCTTCAGGGTGTCTTCCTCAAACAACTGGTCATGGAACCAACTCAGCAGAAGGCAATACTGGACCTTGTGCTCACAAACAGGGACAGTGTGATGGGGGTAACAGTGGGGGAGCACCTGGGGAACAGTGACCACCAGTCATTGTGGTTTGAAATCACTGAAAGAGCAGAACCAAACCACACAAAAACACGTATCCTGGATTTTAGGGGGGTAGACTTTGGGGAAAATGGGGAGATATTTGAAAGAGGCATTAAGGGGAATGGGGCAGGAATCAGGGGTTGAGGAACAGTGGGCTGTATTAAAAATAGGGATTACAAGAGCAACAGAATTATACATTAAGCAGGTTAGGAACAGGAAAAGGAAGAGGAGACCATTATGGTTTTCCAAAGAGGTAGCAAAGAAAGCGAAAGCCAAAAAGATTGCGTTCAGGCAATACAAAAAGACACAGGCAGAAGGGGATAGGGAGAAGCACCAGGAAAAGCAAAGGGAGGCAGGAAGGTCAGTAATGGAAGCCAAAGCTCAGACAGAAGAACACATTGCAAAATCAGTGGGTAGAGGGGACAAAACCTATTACAGGTACATAAGTGAAAAAGAAAGGCAAAGGGAGGGATAGTGAGAATGAAGGGGGAGGATGGGGACCGCGTGGAGGATGACAACAGTAAAGCTGACATATTGACCAGGTATTTCTGCTCAGTCTTTACTAAGAAAGAGGAGGGTAATGGGTCTGAAGGGAGTACAAGGGGTGAGAATGGTGCAGAAATGGACACAAGTCCCTTTACACGAGAAAGGGTCCTGAAGGAACTAGAAGTAATACGAAAGACGAAAATGCGGTAGGGCTCAAAAACCCTGCTGGTGGACCAAGGAGGTCCAGGAGGTGGTGCGGGAAAGAAGGCAGCCTATAAGCAATTCCAAGTGCCCAAGGAGTGAAAGGATCTGAGGGGAGCTGAGCTGATGGCTAGAAGGGCCACCTAGGGTGGTGAGGGCGGCCAAGGCAAGGAAGGAGCCTGAACCTGCCAGGGAAATTAGGAGAGGGAACAAGGGTTCTTTAGATACATTGGGGAAAAAACGAAGGTGAAGGGCAGATTAGCAGGATTAAATCGGGGAGATGGGCACAAGACCGGGGAGCAGGCTGAGGTACTAAATGAGTACTTCACTCAGTTTTCACCAAGGAAAATGGGGTGCTGCATCATACATGGGAGGAGACAGAGATACTGAGAGGGGGACCCTTACCAATCAGCGGGTCTGGGGGAGGGAGGCATCACTGGCAGGAGGGGAGGGCTAAGCAGGGAGAAGAGGTACCGGAAGTGGAAATCACAGCAGAGAGAGTGAGGTAAGCCCTCAGCTCCCTTAAGACGGAGAAAGCACCGGGGCCGGATAAAATACATCCCAGAGTGCTGAAGGAACTTGCGGATGTCTTGGCAAAACCCCTGGTGGAGCTTTTCACCATCTCTCTGAGGACAGGGTGGGTGCCCCAGGACTGGAAGGTGGCACATACAGTGCCTATCCACAAGGGGGGATCAAGGGAGGTGGCAGAGAACTACAGGTCTGTCAGCCTGGCATCGGTGGTGGGCAAGGTGATGGAGGGCATTGTCAAGGAGAGGCTGGGGGGGACCTGGATAAGTCAGGGTGCCTGGACGATAGACAGCATGGATTCATCCCAGGGAAATCATGTCAGACAAACCTGGTGGAGTTCTATGACTGGGTGACGATGCCTTGGACCTGGGTAGACCAGTGGACGCCTCTTCTAGACTTCAGCAAGGCATTTGACTCTGTTCCTCACGTGGGCCTGTTGGATAAGCTGGGGAAATGGGGTGGGGAACCAGATGATCAGATGGATAGGCAATTGGCTCCAGGACCGGACCCAGAGGGTCGAAGTTGGTGGGATAGTCTCATCCCCAAGGAGGGTCATTAGTGGGTCCCACAGGATCAGTCCTTGGGCCCCTTCTGTTCAACGCCTACGTCCTCTGACATAAGGACAGGAATCAGGAGTGAGATGAGTCTCTATGGATGACCTGAAACTAGGGCGGTTATGGATGGGGAGGAGGGAGGGTGGCCCACAGGGGACCTGGAGGCTCTGGAAAGATGGTCTAGAAAGTGAAGCTGAGGTTCAATGCAGGAAATGCAAGGTACTCCACCTGGGCTAGAAACCTGGGCCAAGTGTACACCGGGGAAGTGTCTCGATGGCTGAGAGGACCTGGGGTGGTGGTGGATGTCAAGATGAACAACCTGAGACTTGTAGGAGGGCAGCAGCCAAGGCCAACAGGATGCTGGGATGCATCGCTAGGGGATCACTCCAGAAGGAGGGAAGTGATACTCCTCTGTATAACTGCTTGGTGAGGCCAAGCACTTGAGTACTCAGAGCAGTTTAGGAGGCCACACTTAAAGAGGGACATTAACCTCCTGGAGAGGGTCCAGAGGAGGGTAACCAAAATGATTTGGGGCTTGGGGACAGGACCTATGAGGAGAGGCTCAAAGAGCTAAATATGTACACATTGGAAGAGAGAAGGGACCGGAGGACATGATAGAGGTTTCAGGTACATGAAGAGGGTAAATAGGGAGGAACAGTCAGAGTGCTTT
Organism: Neoceratodus forsteri; assembly: GCA_016271365.2. Lineage (NCBI taxonomy): Eukaryota > Metazoa > Chordata > Ceratodontiformes > Ceratodontidae > Neoceratodus > Neoceratodus forsteri. Next base: position 1,176,589,183 of record CM057458.1, read on the forward strand.
GCGAAGGAGGAGGGAGCCACTAGAGGGCATGGGTGGAAGCTGGAGGGGGAAGATTCAGGGAGAAAGGAGGAGATGCTACTTCACTGAGAGGGTGCTGGAGCCATGGAATGCGCTGCTAGGGGCTGGTGGAGGCAGAGACAGTGGAGGGGTTCAAGAGGGGGTGGGACAGGTACAGGGGAAGGGTTCTGGAAGCAAAATCCAATGCAGCAAGAATATCCGGAACTGGGACGGGAGAAGCCAGAGAAGGCGAGGGGGGCAGCAAGGTCAGCAACCAGGGTGGGGGCTGACCAAACGAGAAGACACGAAAGACCGTTAGGCCTATTCTGCTGGCATTTTAGTATGTTAGTATGTTAATAAGAGTTGATAAAGCAATGGGGTCAGATGGGGTGCACCCCAGAGTCCTTAGAGAACTAAGAGAGGTGGTGGCTGAACCTCTGGCTATCCTGTTTAGCCGATCACTGGAAACAGGGGAGGTACCCAAAGACTGGAGGATAGCAGATGTAGTCCCCTTACACAAAAGTGGGAACAAAGAGGAAGCAGGGAACTACAGATCAGTCAGCCTCACCTCAGTAGTGGGGAAGATCATGGAAGCACTATTGAAGGAGAGACTGGTGGAACATCTGGTTGTCAGTGGACTACAGGACCCAAGGCAGCATGGTTTCACCAGGGGGAGGTCATGTCAGACCAACCTCATTGAATTTTTTGACTGGGTGACTAGGGAGGTGGATCAGGGGAGGACAGTGGACATGGCCTATCTTGACTTCAGCAAGGCCTAGACATAGAAGACTATTACACAAACTGGGGAATATGGGTGTGGGCAGGACAGTAGTGTGGTGGGTAGGTAACTGGCTGGGTGGCAGGACACCGAGGGTGGTGGTAAATGGCCGTCACTTCACAGAGGGAAGAGTGACCAGTGGGGTACCACAGCGATCAGAGCTGGGACCAGTCCTATTCAACATCTTCATCAGTGACATTGCGGAGGACCCAGAAGGCAGAATTTCACTGTTCACTGATGACATGAAGCTCTGTAACAGAGTAGCCACACCAGAGGGTGTAGACAGAATGAGAAGAGACCGGCAGAAACTTGAAGAATGGTCAGGGGTTTGGCAGTTGAAATTCAATGCAAAGAAGTGCAAGATAATGCATATGGGGCACAAAAACCCTGGCACAATATATCAAGTTGGGGGGCAGTGAGGATATAGCATGCACCAAGCAGGAAAGGGATCTTGGGGTTATCATCTCTGATAACCTCGAGGTAGGGAAACAGTGTGACAAGGCAGCAGGTAAAGCAAATAGGATGCTGGGATGCATAGGCAGGGGCATCACCAGCAGGAACAGGGAGGTCATAATTCCACTATACAAGACACTAGTGAGGCCCCACCTGGAGTACAGTGTACAGTTCTGGAGACCTTACCTACGTAAGGACGTAGACAGGGTAGAGAAGGTTCAGAAGAGGGCAACAGTGATGGTACATGGATTGCATCACAAGTCCTATGAGGACAGGTTGAAGGAACTGAACATGTACTCCCTGGAGGAGAGGAGGGAGAGAGGGGATATGATAGAGACATACAAGTATCTTACATGGAGAAACAGGGTGAAGGAATACATTATTTTTAAGCGAAAAAGATGTTCCAGGACTGGAGGGCATGGGATGAAGTTGGAGGGAGAACGATTCAGAGGAAACGTGAAGAAGAATTTCTTCATAGAACGGGTGGTGGACAAGTGGAACACCCTGCCAGAGGAAGTGCTGGGGGCTGAAACAATCAAGGGATTTAAGAATGCATGGGATAGACATAAAAGAATTCTGGAGGTCAGGGGTAAGGGGCAACAGACTTCTAGGAAAACATAAACTGAACTTACAAGTTCAAATGGGTAGACTGGGTGGGCCATAGGCCCTTATCTGCTGACACTGTCTATGTATCTATGTATCCTCAGGGGCTGACTAGGTGAAAACAAAAATAATTGTGTGTCTAGAGGGTCCCAATTTTAAATGCCAAGCATTTCTGTGACCAGTAACTGAAAAAAAAAATGGCTGACTCACGACACAACAGGAGTCATTTGTGACACTAAAAACTGTACTTGTGACACAGTCAAACTTTTTGTTAACTTTTCCCATTGACTATAATGGGAAACTTGTTTTTTGAATAACTTTTGAACCATTTAATATTTTTTCATGAACTCTTTGAAAGACACATTGGGGACCCCGGCTGCATGTTCCCTGAAGTTTTTGTACTGGCTGTACAAACTATGCGACCTGTAGGCATGAGCAAAGAATGTGCAAAAAAGCATAAATACAACTTTATATTGCACTTTATAGTGCCGCAACCATACATCTGACCATTACGACACTTAGCAGATCCAGAGATCTATGGTATCGCTCCATGCATGCCAAATTTCAGGCAAATCCATCATACAGTGGCAAAGTTATTAAAGCTACAAAATTTCACACTTTAACCTTAATTGGGGTACTCAACCCTATCTATACTGGCACTGCTGTGCTACTATATTATATATATTATAGTGACGCACTATATTTAGGGTTGAGATGTCACTTCTATGTTAAAGTCAAAATTGTTTGTGTCAATAACTTTGGATCCGTTCAATGTATTCACCTGAAATTTGGTATGCACAGTGGGGCATGGTAGTTCTCCTGATCTGCCAAATGTTGTTTCAGTCGGATGTACGGTCTTTGTACACCAAAACACTGAAAAATGCAAAGTTATCAGCTTTTGGAGGCAGCTTTTGGGATTTTCTACATGGCCCTGCGTGGCCTTTATGTGGAGTGCCACTCTGTGAGATGGCTCATTTGGAGGAGCTTTAGTGGCCGAACATGCTGCTTTTCATTTGGTGAAAAAATATTAAGGCATTCAAAAGTTATGCCACTTTTTAGTTCCCATTATAAGTCAGTGGGAAAATTTAAATGTATGTTTTGCGAACAAAGAATGGGGTTCTAGCCATCTCATCCCAACTGGCGGTCAAAGAATTTGCAGCCTCGCAGTTCAAGAATCTTTGTCCCTGAGAATTCTTTCATCACAATGTCCGCCATCTTGTTTTTAGATTTCCGATTGTGAAAACACAAATATCTTGGCTCAGGAGTCACTCCTGAAATAAAACTTGGATGAGTTTTACTCAGGGGCTCCAATCTATCAAGCCATGCCTTTGGTTTCATTCAAAATGGTCAAAAAATAGAGTTATAAGGTTTTAAAATCTTTGATTGTGGCTTGCTAATGATCTTTGATTGCGAGCCTGAAAATTCTTTGATCAAGATATTCTTTGATAGTGATCATGCATCGCAAGTGAGGGACGAGACGGCAGATTAAAAAATCAATTTTCTTGGCCCAGGAGTGACCTAGAAAGTCAAATGAGTAGGGTTTTTGCTCAGGGGGCTTCATTCTGTTGAACCTTGGTGGTGGTTTACTGCCATTCCTTGTAATTTCTGAATTACAATATTTTTTATTCTTTGATCATGAACCTGGAAATTCTTTCATCACGAGCCTGCAAATTCTTTGATCGTGAGATTCTTTGATCATGACTGTGCATCGTGAGCGAGGGACGAGATGGCCGAAATAAAAAAAAAACATTTTCTCAGCCCAGGGGTGCCCTAGGAAGTCAAATGAAGGTGGGTTTTGCTTAGGGGGGTTCGTTCTGTTGAACTATGACAGTGGTTAACCCCAATTCCTTCAACATTTTGATTTACAACATTTTTCATTCTTTGATTGTGAGCCTGCAAATTCTTTGATCACGATCATGCATCGCGATCAATGGACGAGATGGGCCCGTTAAAAATCTATTTTCTCAGCCCAGGGGTGCCCTAGGAAGTCAAATGAGGGTGGGTTTTGCTCAGAGGGCAATTCCTTCAAATTTTTGATTTACTGCATTTTTTATTCTTCGATCGTGAGATTCTTTGATCGCCATCTTTGATTGCAAGGGATGGACAATATGGACAGATTTTATAATGCATTAGATAGGGCAATTTCACCAGTCTTCAAGTTTAAATATCTTGGAAACTTTTGGTCTTTTTACTTGAAATTTGGAGGGTGTTTACAGCTTGTTCTGTAGATGTAAATTACCATGTTTACATGTCAGAAAAAATGTTTTGCAGCGATATTGCGTGGCGCAGTTTATGCTCTGCAGACAGCATTTTGCATTGTGGTGGTGGCTTGAAATTGATAGGATACCTAGCTTTAGTATCATGGATGTATTTTTCAGTAGTTGTGTCTGTTAAATGGCAACAGGTGTGGAACTATGCCAGTCTGACGAATGAAAATCTCAAACTTTAAAATGCTGTATCTCGGACTTGGTTTGGTCTTTTGCATTGAAATTTGGAGGGTGTTCTCAGCATGTCCTGTAGAAGTGAAATTTGGTGTTTACATGTCAGAGAAAAATTTTTTGCCACAGATATATTATATGAAACAATTTATGTGTTGCGGACAGTGTTTTGCATTATTCTGGTCACTTGAAATTTATAGGGTACATAGCCTTAGTGTCATGGATGTAGTTTTCAGTCCTTGTGCCTGTAAAATATTAACAGGTGCAGAATTCTGCATCTCTGACAACTGAAAATCTCAAACTTTAACATGTTATATCTCAGACACAGTTTGGTGTTTTACATTGAAATCTGGAGGATGTTGATGGTACACACATGTATACAAGTAGGTGGGATCATAGCGCCTGAAGGGTCCACACTCCCACCACCTTCCACAGGATCATGGGAGTGCAGAGCCTGAAGGGCCCATGTACCACAGAGTTCCGTAGGTTGGTGGGAGCGCAGGGCCCAAAGGGCCCGCGTTGCCACCAACTTGCGCAAGTTCTTAGCTTTTTATTCTTTCTCAAAAATTCAGGAAATTCTATGCAAAAAACTTTGTTAATGTATCATTAAGGGTTAAAACACAAAAAGTCAGGAAATGGAAAATCTTTATGGTTGTCTCTCTCATTGGGGTTGTGAGGCCTAAACGTCACCCCATTCTTATTTACTGTGGCTTGTGAATGTAATTTCAGATGGAATGGAGTGACATTTATGCCTCATAACCCCAATGGCACACTCCGTCAGCTCTCAATCTTGGGATGACGGGCAGGTCTGGGGGGAGGGGCAACCCTAAAGCTTTTCATTTCCTGACTTTTGTGTTTTACCCCTAAATGATACATTAACAAAGATTTTTGAATACATATATATATACATATATTTATATATTTCTATGCAAAAAACTGGGTCAATGCAACATTTAAGCCTCACAACCCCAATGAAACACCCCATCACCTGTCAATCTTGGGATAATTGATGGGTCAATGAAGGGGGGAGGGGCAACCCTAAAGATTTTCTGTTTCCTGACTTTTTGTGTTTTAACCCGAAATGATGCATTAACGTAGTTTTATGCATAGAATTTCCTTATTTTTTGAGAAAGAATAGAAAACCAAGAACTTGCGGAAGGAAGTGGGAGCCCAGGACCTTCGGGCCCTGTGCTCCCAACTACTTGTAAACATGTATCTACCATCAACACCCTCCAAATTTCAATGTAAAAGACCAAACTGTGTCTGAGATATAATATGTTAAAGTTTGAGATTTTCATTCACCAGAGTTGCATAATTCACACCTGTTGACATTTTACAGACACAACAATTGAAAAGTACATCCATGACACTAAGGCTAAGTACCCTATCAATTTCAAGGCACCACCGCAATGCAAAACACTGACTGTAAAATGTCATTTGCATCACGCAATAACTCTGCAAGAAATATTTTCTTCATCATGTAAACAGTGTAATTCACATGTACAGGACATGCCATCAACACCCTCCAAATTTAAAGTAAAAAGACCAAACCATTTCCGAGATAGTTAAACTTAAAGATTGTGAAAACTGGCCTATCTATTCCATTATAAAATCTGGCCTTCTTGTCCCTCCCTCACCATCAAAGACTGCAATCAAATAATCTGGCAATCAAAGAATTTGCAGGCTCACGATCAAAGAATTTGCAGGCAAATGATCAAAGAATAAGAAATGGTGAAACTTGAGTTTTAGGCAGAATTACATGAAACCACTGCCATGCCTCGATTGAACGAAGCCCCCTGAGCAAAACCCACCCTCATTTGTGCTGCTAGGCTACACCTCGGCTGAGAAATTTGAATTTTTCAAAGGGCCATCTAGTCACACCCTCACAATGCAACATCGCGATCAAAGAATTTGCAGGTTCGCAATCAAAGAATTTGCAGGCTCATGATCAAAAAGTAAAAAATGGTGAAACTCAAGGTTTAGGTAGAATTACATGAAACCACCACCATATCTCGGTAGAATGAATCCCCCTGAGCAAAACCCACCCTCATTTGTGTTCCTAGGCCACCCCTGAGCTGAGAAAATTGTATTTTTACCTCACGATGCAAGATCATGATTAAAGAATCTCGCGAACAAAGAATTTGCAGGCTCATGAACAAAGGTCATTAGCTAGTTGTGATCAAGTGCATGGAAACATTTAAACAAACACTCATAACTTAGCCATTTTATGGAATTCTTTCACCACATTTTCAACATGGGCTTTTTGGGACCCCACCTCATGAAAACAGGCACTGTAATTTTGTTAATCGGTTCCAAATGGTCAATTCACACAGTGACCGCAAAAATCACTTTCTGGGCCATGGTAACAAAATGATAGTCAAAGTGTTCAAAAGGTGGGGTCACAAAAAGCCCATTTTGAATATTTGGAGAAAAAATTCCAAAAAAAAATGGCAAAGATATCAACATAAGTTCAAAACACCACTGAAATACATGTATGACACTTACCTTCATTCTTCAGATTGTGGTTCAACTTTTAAGACTGCAGATGTGTCCCGGTCCACAGAAGATGACAAAGGATAGGCAAAGAGGGGGTGCAGGGAGGTAGGTACTCAATGGAGAGTGGGGATGGGGGAGGGGTTCAGCAGCAATGAGAAGGGATGGCTTTCTTTATTTCATGTTAAAAAAAATTAAGATTTTGCAGGACTGTTTATTTTTTTTAGGTAATAATCAATGTCTGCAACTGTTTAGGGACACTAGGAGTTGGCTACCCAGTGTCCTACACTGATACTGTGCATGGGGGGCTCCACAGTGCCACAAACTGCTTGGATGGTGGGGACAGTTAAATATTAAAATAATTTGTGGATATTGGGAGTGGTCTCCCTAGTGTCCCACAGTGATTGAGGGGGCATGTGAATTCTGACATGGGGATTGGGCACCCCAATGTTGGCAATTATTATGAAAACAATGGGCAGAGGGTAGGGAGGGGCATTCAACAGTGGGAGTGGGCATCCCAGTGTTGGATTATAATTACAAATATAAAGAAAAACAAAAGAAGGTGGATGGCGAGTGGAGGGTGGGGGGGTGCTCCGAGACGCCAAGGAATGGGTGGCTCACATGAAGAACTGTAGCTGGCAGCATGAGTTACAGCTGCAGCTGCAGTAGTCAAGAAAAAACCTTTGTTCTCATACAGAGAACACGGGAAGTGCTCCTCTCAATAGCATAGCCACTGATTTCAAGTCACAGAGAAAATGTCTTCCATGCAATAGCAAAATAAACATCAGAATGCAGTCATTTACCTACCTTCTCATTTTAATTTTTTTAAATTCATTAATTTCCTTCTATTTTACTTGTTTTTTTTGTCTCGCTAACTGGAGAAACAAAATGGCCAATGCACGAAAAAGGAGTTTGTTCCTGTGACACAGGATGACCCTGTCTGCAAAAGGAGACTCTTGTCTGTGAAAAGGGATTCTGTCCTGAGACATAGAATCCATTCTCATGCCTGTGACATAGATACGTTTTCATGTGGGACATCTATTTTCCCCCATAGGAAATAATGGGAAATTCTAAATGTAATAACTTTTGAAGATATTACTACTTTTTTCACCATACCTTCAAAAGGCACATCTTTCAGGCAAAGACCTTCTGCCCTGAAAATGTAAGACCACAACTTGCAACAGTTTCTGAGATACAAGTGAATAAAAAAACAGCAAAAAGCACAAAAACTTCTTTATTTTCAACACTCTGTATCTCAGAAACCACAAAAGTAATCCAAACAAAATTTGCCACATAAACAGACAGTGCATGTACATGCCAAATTTCATACAAAGCCGTTAAACCATTACAAAGTTATTAAGCTACAAAAATTGCCCTTTAACATTAAATACCCTCATCAACCCTAACTATACTGGTGCTACCTAGCAAGTATAATTTTAGTTGCACTGTTGCACCACTAAAGTTAAGGTTGAGTAGGGTGTTTAATGTTAAAACCCAATGTTTGCACATTAATAATTTTGTAACCATTCAACGAATGTGCATGCAATTTTGCATGTGACATCTCATGGTATAGATCTCTGGATCTGCAAAGTTTTGTTCTTGTCAAATGTGTGGATTCCAAGATGTGGATAGTTCAAAAAGTGAATTTTCAGGGGGTGGTTGCTGTTTTATAGTGACACCTGTAGCACCCCGATAGTTTGGAATTTTGGTCTGCAGTTTTCAGGATAGAAACGGGCTGGCCCACAGTTGTGCCTTTTCTGATTTGGTTAGAAAATATTAATCAGTTTCAAAATTATTAAATTTAGAAATGTTGGCTTCTTAGAATTCTCAATAAACACTTAAAATAGCTGCATGAAATCAAAGAGGAAGCCTTTTTCGTATAGGGCCCAGTCCGATTTTGTGAGGGGAAAAACCTTTTTCAGTTGCTCTCATCTTGTTGTCCATTTTTTTCTACAACAAAAATGTCAAAACTCACAAAAGTGACATCTTGCAGAGAGAGCAAGAAATCTGTCTTGCTAATGAGGACTCTGTTAAGTGGATTGTGCACTTACCTGTTGGATAAATGAACCCAAAATGTGTTTTTTTTTTATATTTGAAATCCTTTTTCATGACTCATTTCTGCTTTTTTCATTTGGCCATAATACAAAAAATATATTTCCTTTGTATCTTGTTGCACCCCCAGCATGGAACCCCTAATTGTTTTATATTTCCCTGGTGTCTAGTGGCACCCCCTACCCTCTGATTGTCATCCCCCAAATTATTTAATTATTCCCTTGTGTCCACTATGCTCTGATTGCCATCTCAGTAATTATTTCTTCTTTTCCTGGTGTTCAGTGACCCCCCATCCTCTGATCACTATCCCATTTAAATGTTATTTTACCCTGTTGTCTAGTGTCCTCCCCCCCTCCAATCACAATCCCCATTTACATATTGTCTTTACCTCATGTCTAGTGGTACCCCACACCCTCCAATTGCCATTCCCAGTAAAATAAACAGTCATTTGATGCCTTTTTATATTCTTAAAAACCTGTAAAAAAGAAAATGGTCCCTAGCCAATCTGATCCTCACCCAATTCCAACCTCCAACTGAGCACCTACCATCCTGCACCCCAGCCTCTCCCACACACCCTTGCTCACCTGAACATTTGCCAGCATGAAGATCCACTCCCCTGTGCAAGACGTGTCTTGCTGCTGGAATCTCAGACTGCAATATGAGAAAGTAAGGTAAGTGCGGTTCAAAGTATTTGAATAGGATTTTCAATTTTGATGCATAACTGACATTTTTGCATATATTGACACCAAAATGCCAACATGGACTGTCTGAGAACCCACCTCATGAACAATGGTGGTAGAATGATGAAAATACAGCCCAAAAAGTGATTTTAAAGTCACTTGCTGAAATCACTTTTCTGGCTTTGAAAATTTTTACCACCTTTGTTCATGAGATGGGGTCATAAGAAGGGTATGTTAAAAATTTGGGGTCAGACTATGTAAAAATGGCAAAGTTATGCGTATCTGTTGAAATTTTCCTATGCTCCTCTGTAACTTTTGAAATTTTAAATATTTTAACCTCTAATTTTCAACATAACCATTTTTTTCCACCATCTCATGAATGTCACAGTTTTCAAATCCTGGCCATTATGCATTTTCACACCTGTGGCACACAATGATGTTTCCATGATGCAGAATGACATTTCAGTAGGAATTTGAAAATTCTCAGTACAGGGTTCATTAGGTAGGGGTAATAACAAGGCTATGTTGACAACTTGGTTTCTGTTTTGGTACAAATGCAAGTGCAGGGCCTTCCATAGCAACATATATATGTGTGTGTGTGTGTGTGTGTGTGTGTGTGTGTGTGTGTGTGTGTGTATATATATATATATATCCATATATGTGTGAGTGTAATATACAGTATAACCCACTCTTAGGTGTGCGAACATGCTCTAATATATGCATGTCTTGATGTGTGTTGTACGCACGAGGCTGTCAGCCACCCAAGGCGTGCGTATATCAGAGTGCGACAGCACACTGTAGAGTGGGTTATCTATCTTATAAAATGGCAAACAAATTTTCTGAGGGGGTAAAAGTGCGGGTGTGCAGTCGCGCTCTGATATAGGCACAGTCACCTGATGGTGTTTGTCCAATGCTATTGCAGCCATTGATTTCTTTTTTCTTACTTATTTTATATATATATATATATGTATATACTGTATCTATATATATATATATGTATATATTTATATATATATATATATATATATATGTATTGATATAGATATATATAGATAGATAGATAGATATGTATCTATAGAGGGATAGGAGTGCTGCTTCTGGAGGGCCCTGGCCCCAGAGGCAAATGACGATACAATAGACTATCTCAAAAAGTAATGAAATTCTTTGCAAAAGAAAAAAAAAATTTAATGTCACACTTAGTGTTAAACTGACAACAGCAGGGAAATGTGGCATTAGGGTTTTCAACCCCAAAACTCTACCCCTACGCACCAGGCAGCAAGAGGAAAAAACAATACAGTTTCAGCTCTCCTGTGTCTTCACTAATCAGGCATAGGATGTGCCTTGGGGTTGTCAGCCCTAATGTTCAGCCCATTTTCAGATACTCCTCACTCCTCAGAATCATTCTTGATCGAGTGGGGTGAAGTTACAGTATACCCTGGAAGAAGCTGGGGTGACAGGGCTGGGAGGACCGGCAAGAAAGAGGGTCTGCCGATGCGATGAGGCAGAAAAGCTTAAAAAAGTATATCTCAACCAAGCACTGCAAGTCTCAAACCAGAGGATACTAGTAAAGCAAATGTGATTGGTTTTGCCCGATTCTTGTACTGCTTATTTCTTGCTAATGTAGCGTTAGTAATATTTAATATTGTTTAGTTCTTTGCTGTCAGATTTATCGTTTGTCTTTCATGCCAGAATCTCTGTTTAGTGCTCATTTCACCATCTTGCATTCTCATGTATATTGTGTTGTATTGCTCCTTATTTCTTCCCCCACCCAGGCTATATCTGGAAATGAGCCATTATCAGCCCCGTCCAGTATGCATCAACTGGTAAAATTTTTCCTAATAAAAAAAGGGGTTTTCCCTGCTAAACTCCATTTTGCTTTCCAGTGCTAAGCACAGTCTAGACTGGAGCTGCAAAATGTTTAAGTTACAGCATGTAGAAATGAATCTTACTAAATAGATAGATAGATAGCTAGCTAGATAGATAGATAGATAGATAGATAGATAGATAGATAGATAGATAGATAGACAGATCAATGGCTAGATAGATAGATAGATAGACAGACAAACAGACAGACAGAGACAGACAGGCACAGGGTCATTATGTCACACGGCAGAATGCCGCACGGCATAATCGCATTGCATGATATCCTGTAGTTTACTGTTCTGTGGGGGGCTCCATCCCACACACAGCTCCGTTACAGGGGGCTGTGCCCCTCTGGGATCCCCCCCACTAAACATTCCAACTCCGGGAAGGGGGTCCAACTCAGGTGTCAGCGTGGCTCAGTTGGTAGTACATCCGCCTCTGGACCAGAAGGTCGTGGGTTCTCGTCCCATACTGGGATTGCATTTGCACCTAAAAATCGCTGGCATCTGAGTGCAGTATTGGGGGTGCTGTACTGCTGGGCTGTGCCGTCCTTTGGATGAGATGTTAAAATGAGGTCCCTTCTATCCATCCTGGTGTTGTCCTGGTGGATGTCCAGGTGGAAGTAAAAGAACCCAGGGCACTCTTCGCAAAGAACAGGGAGCATTCCCGGTGTCCTGGCAACATTCCCCTTCCCATAAACTGGTTCATGCAATTATCTAGGCTGTGTGTGGGTGATGATGTGCGATATGGCCACCACCACAAATTCAGTCACTTGACTACTAGTCTAGCATTGCTTGTAAAGTGCTTTGGGATACTGTGTATGAAAAGCACTATATAAATGCTGATTCTTCTTCTTCTTCAGAGATTGCACAGGTCCGGGTTTCACCATAATGCCATATGTTAGTAAGTATATGACATTATTACCCTGTGCGAGACAAACAGACATTAGAGAGAGAGGGAAACATCAAGAGATCACTAGATCAATTCTCCAACTAAAGCCAACAGCACAACTCTAGCAAAGCCTCACACACCAATAAAGTTCCACTCTTCTCATATGGTCCTCTGTGCCCGCCTGGGCTTCAGACCTCTCACAGCTTAAGGAACTAGCAACAAGGACCAAGGAAAGTACCCTCAGTCCAGCCAATTGTCACTGGCTGACCACTCAGAATCTCCCCCACTGCAAATGCCACTTCAGACCCTCCGAATCTCAATTTGTGGCAGGGTCAGGACACAACCACCTTTGGACCTCTCCTATGCTCTGGTGACCTGCCTGGAGACACATGGACTAAATTCACAGAAGCTGTAGCCCTTCCAGGTCCTTCTTGCCCACTTGGGCTTTGGATTTCTCACAGCTTAAGGAACCAGAAGCAAGGCCCAAGGAAAGTGCCCACAGTCCGGCCAATTGACGCTGGCCAATGCTCAGAATCTTACCTACTGAAAACACCACTTCAAACCCTCTGAACCTCAGATCATGGCAGGGTCAGGATACCTGAACTAGCTGCCACATGTGGACCTCTCTTGCACTCCGGTGACCTGCCTGGAGCTGTGGGGACTAAAACCACAGAAGCCGTAGCCCTTCCGGGTCCTCCGTTCCTGCCTGGGCTTCGGACATAGAAACATAGACTCTGACAGCAGATAAGGACCACTTGGCCCTCCCAGTCTGCCCATTTCCCTTCCTATTGGATAAGCTGCAGATTCTAATTAACCAACGGCCTACTTCCTGCAGCCCTCCACTACAATTGCCTTATGTCTGTCCCGTGCATGTTTGAATTCCCCCACTGTTTTAGACCCAACAACCTCCCCAGGAAGGCGGTTCCATGCATCCACCACTCTCTCCATGAAAAAAAAATTCCTCACATTACCCCTGAGCTGTCCCCCACTATATCTTTAAATTGTGCCCCCTTGTTCTTACACATCTCTTTTTCAGAAAGATGCTACCCTCCTGGACTTTGTTGATTCCCTTGAGGTACTTAAAAGTTTCTATCATGCCCCCCCCATCCCTCCTTTCATCAAGGGTATACATATTAAGCTCTCTCAGTCTCTCTTCATGTGGTTTCTGATGCAGACCCTGCACCATTTAAGTTGCCCTCCTCTGGACTGCTTCCATCCTGTCTATGTCCTTGCCTAGATGGGGTCTTCAATATTGCACACAGCATTCCAGATGGGGTTTCACCAACTGTCTTTACAGAGGGATAACCTCTTCCATTTTTCTACTTGTGATGCCCCATCCTATGCATCCCAGTATCCACCTGGCTCTCCTTACTGACTACTCACATTGCTTACCCACCTTTAAGTCATCTGATATGACTACCCCAAGTCCCTTTCCAGTTTTTGTTGTTGTTAATACCTCCCCTGCTATTGTGTACTCTTCTCCTGGGTTTTTCTTTCCCAGGTGCATTACTTTGCACTTCTTTGCATTGAATCTAAGTTGCCATATGTCTGACCATTCCTCCAATCTTGCCAAGTCCCTTCTCATCCTTTCTACCCCCCCTTGTGTGTCAACTCTGTTACAGATTTTCATGTCATCTGCAAAGAGGCATACCTTTCCCTCCAGACCCTCTGCAATGTCACCTATAAAGATGTTAAACAGGACTGGACCCAGTACTGAGCCCTGAGGTACTCCACTAGTAACCCCCCTTTCTTCTGAAGGTGTTCCATTCACTATTACCTTCTGTGTCCTATTGCACAGCCAGTTTGCTACCCAGGCTACCACCCTGGAACCCACTCCCAGGCTGACCAACTTGATTATTAATCTTTTGTGCAGGACTGTGTCAAATGCCTTGCTAAAGTCTAGGTTGGCCATATCCACAGCCCCTTCCTGGTCTATTACTTTGGTCACGAAGTCAAAGAAATCAATTAGATTCATCTGACATGACCTTCCTGCTGTAAATCCATGCTGCTTTGGGTCCTGTGATGCGCTGGCCTCCAAGTATTCAACAATTCTTTCTTTCAGAAGTGATTCCATCATTTTCCCTGCCACTGAGGTCAAACTTACTGTCTGTAGTTTCCTGCTTCTGCCTTGCTCCCACTTTTGTGAAGGGGAAACACATCTGCCCTTCTCCAGTCCTCAGGTACCACCCCATCCTCCCATGATTTGTTTAAAAGTGTGGTCAGTGGTGTCACTAGGTCCTCCCTTAGTTCTTTTTAGGATTCTGGGGTGAACTCGTCAGGCCCTATTGCTTTGTCCACCTTGAGTTTTAGGAGTTCTTTCAGGATTCTTTCTTCTGTAAATGGACTGGTGTCAACCCTCCTACCCAGAGTGCTTCTATTGTCTGGTTTAGGTAACTCCTCCTCATCTTCTTTTGTGAATACTGAGCAAAAGTATTCATTCAGTATCTCTGCCTTTTCACTGTCTCCCTCTGCCCACCTCCCCTCTCCTTTATTAATCTTCACTATTCCTCGCTTAACCTTTCTATGCTCCCTAATATACCTATAGAAGGTTGTATCCCCTTTCTTAACTGAGTTGGCTATTTTTTTCTCGGTTTGGGCCTTTGCTATTCTGACTGCCTTCCCCACTTCTTTCTGTTTTAATTGATACAGTTCCCTGTCATGCTCCTTCTGTGATTTCTTATACTTTTTGAATGCAGCCTTTTTCTCCTTACCCTTCCCTGCCACCTCTTTTGAGAACCATAGTGTTTTTTTACTCCGCTTTGTTTTCTTTATTTGTTACACACAAAGGCTTGTTGCCTCTATGATAGCAGTTTTGATTTTTCTCCATTGTTCTTCCACCCCTCCTTTTTGGCCATTTTCTAGTGCATTCCTCAGGCATTTACCCATTTTGCCAAAGTCAGCCCTTCTAAAGTCCAGTATCCTTGTTTTTGTACGGCTTGTCTCCATGGTTGTGCTAATTGTGAAGAACACTGTGCAGCGGTCACTTGTTCCCAGATGTCTACTGACTTCTAAATTTGTGATCCTCTCTCCATTTGAGAGTACCAGGTCTAGTATTGCTCCTTCCCGAGTGGGTTCCAACACTAGCTGTCTAAGGCCTGCCCCCTGCAGAACATCGAGAATGACCCTGCTCTTGGATGTGGCTGCAGTACATGTCATCCATTTAACATCTGGCATATTCAGGTCCCCCATCAACAGTATCTACCCCTTTTCAGCCATTTTGAGAGTGTACTCCATCATTTTCTTGTCCGTTTCCTCCCCTTGAGATGGGGGTCTGTATACAACCCCTGTGCAGATTGTGATGCCATTCCCTGTCTCCAAGGTGACCCAGGGTGCCTCTTGTCCTCCCGCTTTACTTTTTAGTTCTGTAGCTTTGATCCCTTCCCTTACATATAGAGCTACTCCACCTCCTCTTTTACCTTCCCTGTCCCTTCTGTAGACTGTGTACCCAAGTATGTTGACATCCCAGTCATGGTTCTCTGTGTACCATGTTTCCATGATTGCCACAATATCCAATTTTTCATCTTCCATCAGGGCTACTAGCTCAGGAAGCTTGTTTCCCAGACTACGGGCATTGGTACTCATTGCCCTCCATTTAATGTTGGCCTTATCCTTTTTCCCCCCATCCCTGCTCTTATTGTCCTTGTCTATTTTTCCATTTACCCCTGTCCTACCCTCTGCTGAGCTCTGTACCTCAGTGTTTACCTTATTACCTGCCATGTTTTGTGGGGGGAGGCTTGAAATTTCCCGCTTCTTATCAGCACCTCCCCACTTGGCTAGTTTAAGAGCTGGCCAAGGAAGCATTTAAACCTGTCACTTAGGAGCTTGGTTCCCTTTATGGACAGAAGCAGACCATCGTGCCAGTATAGACCTTCATCTCTCCAGAGATGACTTAAGGAACCAGCAGCAAGGATAAGGGAAAGTGCCCGTGGTCCAGCCAATTGCCGCCAGCTAACCAATCAGAATCTCCCCCACAGAAAACGTTGTTACAGACCCTCTGTACCTTGGTTCATGGCAGGGTCAGGTCACGTGAACTAGCCACCGCCTGTGGACCTCTCCTGTGCTTCGATGACCTGCCTGGAGCCACGGGACTAAAACCACAGAAGCTGTAGGCCTTCTATTCGCCCTCCCCCAACCTTCCCTGGTTGGACCTTTTCTTTAATAGATCTCCACTGAACATATCGGTAAGTGTCCGATCTTCCATTGGCTCATTATACAGCTTGGCCACTAGATGTCAACTACATTGACTGGCTGTTCCTCTCATCATTATCGGTTCTGACTCAACCTTTAAAGCTGCACTCTCGGTCCTCATACCTATCAAAATTAGATGACAATGAGTGCCCTCAGTTGTTCTTTGACCACTGTGCACCACTGGCCAGAGCTATGCACAATTAACCTGCATCAGCACTGGACAACCATGACCCATCACAACCTGGCAGGAAGACTTTTCACAATCCAATTCCTACTATGTATAAGCAGGATCTCTCTAACAATTCCAGTTAACACCTACTATGGATATTTTACCCCTCAACCCACAGATTTCAGTTTCTCCAATCAAATTGCTGAAACCAAATCAGTACCCACATACAGGAACCTCTTTGCCCTAAAGTGTAGCACCTATCATGCGCTTCACTTGCTCAGAAAATGCTCACTGAGGAGAACAATTCCTTTTCCCCTACAAGCAGTAAAACTGTGGTTTCTCCTCCTCCTTACCATTCTACTGTCAGCGGACGTTGAATTGAACCCAGGCCCCTCTGCACACTTCTCCCCTGCCAATACCTCCAGTATCTCAGGAAAAGGGCTATTTATAGCCCATATGAATATCAGGAGTATCACTCAGAACTTTGCTGATCTAGAGGCATGGATGAAAATATATAACTCAGACATACTATGCCTAACTGAAACATAGCTAAAACCCAATAAGCCAGACTCTACATGCCACCTTGCCAATTACTCCATAATTCGAGAGACAGTCCCTCCTCTAAACACGGAGGTGGGTTTGCCCTTTTTTTCAAGATTTACCTCAATATTACAATCAGGCCCAGCCTCAGACTCCTCCACCAACTGTGCATCTCTACAGGCAACTATCAATCTGGGAGCCAAAAAACTCCATATCATCTGTGCTTACTATCCCCCCAAAGGGAGTACCACTCGACTCCAGGATCTACTCATCCTAACCTCCATAAACTCTAAGCATAAAGAGGTCATAATATTAGGTGACTTAAACCTAAACTGGCTGGGAACAGCTCACAGCTCACAGCAGTCACTAACTCAAGGCTATAACCTGCAAAAGATATTAACTGAACCCACATAAACTACCCCATGTCAAATGTCCCCCACCCTCATTGATTGGGTCATGGTTAACCAGCTAGACCATGTACAAACATCTGGCATTTTGGTGGACGCTATCACAGATCATTCCCTAACTTTCTGCATTTGGAGCTCAGAGGCTGCTCCCCCCCACCTCCTTGCTTCATCACTATAACCAGCTTTGCCAGCCTGGATGTTGAAGCATTCCTGCATGATGTATCCTGCATTAACTGGCCAGGCATCTTTCTCTCTAGGGATGTTGGAGCTTCCCTAGGTATTTTCCTTGATGAATTCCTGGCTATCCAGAATAAACATGCCCCTAGAGTCACATGGAGGGTGAGGGGCAAACAAACTAGATGGCTCCATAAAGACCTGCTGTCTAACCTGTTCACAAGGGACACATACTGGAAGGAGTACAAATGATCAGGGCTACCAAAGGACTACTGTAGATATGGAAAAAAAAAGGTCAGAACTGCAAAGAGTATCTACTGCAGGAAACTGCTCACTAGCTCTGCTGGTGACCCTAGAAAATTCTGGACCCATATCAAGACTTTTCTTGGTACTGCTCAGTCATCTACCCTGGGGGACATGATCCTAAATGGTGTACACTTTAATGACTCAAACACTATAGCTAATGCTTTTAACCGACTGCTCTTGGATCTGTCCCAATACACCTCATCTTTCAACTCTTCTCCTCCAGCATCTCAACCTTTCTGCATACCCCAATCACCAACATCCTGCTCTGCTGATTGCACAACTATCCCACCCTTCTACTTTAAGGCAATCTCTAGATCGGAGGAACCTTTGGAAAGTGACTTGAGTTATAGCTATCTTTAAAAAAGGAGACCCAAAAGAAATTACCAACTACAGGCCCATAGCCATCCTCTTGGTTTTAAGCAAGAAGCTGGAAAAGCTTGTTGCTAAACAAAACACTGACTATCTCACAAAGAACTACTTCCTCTCTGAAACTCAGCATGGATTCAGAAAAGGCCACAGCACCTTAACTGCTCTTCTTAAATTCAACACTGACACTCTCTCCAACATGGATGCAGGCTTACTCACTGGAGCTGTGTTCATCAACCTTACAAAGGTTTTTGACCTTGTTGATC
Organism: Neoceratodus forsteri; assembly: GCA_016271365.2. NCBI lineage: Eukaryota > Metazoa > Chordata > Ceratodontiformes > Ceratodontidae > Neoceratodus > Neoceratodus forsteri. The sequence goes on from CM057458.1 coordinate 1,176,607,847, forward strand.
ACCCCTGCTTCTCTCCACCCTTCATAAACTGAACTTCTCACCCACAGTGGTCAACTGGTTTAACAGCTATTTGGCAAATCAAATCTAAGTTGTTAAATTAAACTCCTCGCTCTCTAATGAAACAAATGTCAACATTGATGTACTCCAAGGCTCTATCCTTGGACCCTTGCTCTTTTCTCTCTTCATAAACACGATTGATGCTGCTCTTCTCTCCTTCTCAACCATACTCTACACTGATAAGCTCGTCCTCTACTCTAGTGCAGCTAATGTCAATACCTTGAACGCATCCCTGTCATCAGATTTCAAGAATATACAAACATGGATGAATGCCTACAAGCCCGTGCTCAATACAAAGAAAACCCAAGCCATGCTTTTTGGTACTGTCCCAAAGCTCAGAGCCTGCAAACAGCCCTTCACTGTGAGTGACTCGAGACTGTGCCACATCCTTTAAACATCTAGGAATCTTCCTTGATCAAACCCTTGATTTCAACTTGCATATTCAATCCACCTGCAAAGCAGTGAATACAAAACTAGGATTTGCCTACAAAATGAGCCATATGTTAACATCGTTGGTGAAGTTGCCCATTGCCAGAGGTATCCTGCTTCCTGCCCTGACATATGGTGTTTTCACATTTGCCAATGCCCATAAAACTGCACTTCACAAATGGGATGTCACTTACAATAACACCTGTTTATATGCCTCCTCCTCCCATCATCATAAATACCACTGCCACCTGTACAATGACCTAGGATGACTCTCCCCATCTGCATGCTGTCAGCACTCTGTATGCACTTTCTTAGATTCAGTGATTCAAAATCAAACCCCCACCTCCCTCGTGGCACTACTCGTACCCCTTACTCCTGCCTATGAACTTCGCTCAGCAAATAAGTCTCTACTCAATGTACCTAGGTGCCTCACTTTAAAAGGCTTTGGAGCCTTCCATCACACCATCCCCACCAACTGGAACTCCCTCCCTTTAGCTCTTATGCAAGGCAGCTCTCACCCAGTCTTCAAAAAGGAGCTACATCGCCATCTATCCCAGGATCCCTGCACTTGTTTTGACCCCACCTAACAACCTCTACCTCCTTTGGACTAACTCTTACCCTCCATAATGCTCATCCTGGAATACATATATACTGATTAAATACCATTATGCCCGCATTTCTATCCCTACCTTCCTCCTGATTTCCTTCTCTCTGCCTACTACACTACACCACTCTTGAAATGCTATGTACATTGTATCTTTGGTTAAATGTATCTCTGATTTGTATTGCCAGCTATGCCCCTTATGCTACTCTTAAAATGATAAGTTCCACCTTATGTTATGAGGCTTGGTGATATGTATTATCCCTAGTACTGTCTTATCCCCATGTATGTCAACCATATTAATGGTATATATCTGTCTATCAATTGTGTATGTACTCTCCCAGGTAGTGCCTGAAAAATAGGCAATTTTTGGATAGTGCACCTACCGGGTAAACAAAAACTAAATAAAATAAAAATAAACATAAAATACAGTCGAAAGGCTACTTTCACTAAGCTGGGCACACAGAAGTTTTGGGTGCCAAGAAACATAATTTGGGCCATTTTTCAAAAAAAAAAACCCAGAATCTAACTGAGCAGGTCTTGTTTACCTAGGTTCAGGTGTCTGTTTTTTTTTTTTTAAATACATCATTTTTAAGTATTTTAATTTTTTTTTAGTTTAAAAAAACAAGATGGAGGCCATCATGAACAATATTTTTTTTTCTCACATCAATAAATCACTAATTTTTTGGATCTTTAAATCCTCGTGTTCAGTGTATTTTATCAGTCATATCAGTGGGTTATCCCAAACCCCTACTGAGCATCCTCAGAAAAAAAAATCCTTGTAGCTCTGAAATTGTTAAACATTTTGTTCACAAAACCTTCCAAAGTCACTACCTTGGCACAAGCTGCTTCTACTCCTAAAGTTTTGTGAAAAATTCCCTATCTTCCAGGCCATAGGTGAGAGCAAAAAAGCCATGTGAAGCGTGGGGAAAAAAAAAAACCTTTTTTTTTATCATTTAGTATTCAATAATTTGAAAAACAGCATAAGATGTCATTACACAGCATTTCATGTTTTGAGACCCTGCCTGTCACACCACACATGCCCGATTTGTGGCTATTTCCTTAAATTCCACCAAAGGTATTAAGGTGCAAAAGTTGGGGCTTAACATTAAACATCTTATTCAACCATAACGATACTGGCACTACCATGCCAGTGTACTACATACATATTTATATCTGTAAAAAATGTAATTATGTAAATTACAGTTGCCATCCCACAAAACTCAAAACCCCCAAACTTTTGAAATGTGTTATTATGATTTTCAGTTCAATGCCATCATTGCTTAGAAATATGCTTTTAAGGTTGCAAAGCCTACTGTAACTCCCACCCACTCCTCCATCCACTACACTCATTACCCTTATTATATTTCTGTGAGAGCTCCAGAGAAATGTCCTGTCTGCCTGCAGTACCACTGTACTGTATAGAAAACAACTGGGGTGGGAAAGAGGGGTCATGTAGTCACAAGCAGAATTACGGGGGGGGGAGGAAGCATAACATGGGCAGCCATGTATACAAAGACATGCAGTCTGGGAAATAAGATCCAGGACCTGACAGCCTTGATGGCAGAGGCTAACCTGGACATAGTGGCAATCACTGAGACCTGGCACACTGGAATGCATGACTGGGAGGTGAACATCACAGACTATGTTCTATTCAGGAGGGATAGGGAGGGGAAAAGGGAAGCGGTGGCCCTTTATGTCAGGAAAGGTCTTAAAGCAACAGAGGTTCAGGGTAGATAGTGGAAGTCTGAAACACTGTGGGTCACCCTTGAGTCAGGCAATGGCACAGCAACTCACACATGAGTGATCTACTGGCCTCCAACACAGGTGGAGGAAGTAGACAGGGCAATAGTGCAGGAAATACATGAGACGGCAGCAAAGGGGGAGTTACTGCTGCTGGACAATTTTAACATGCCAGACGTGGACTGGGCCATCCTGGCAGTTGCCTCAGCCAGGAGCCGAGACATCATAAAAGCTTTACAGGGGGCAGGACTCAGGCAGTTGGTGCAGAGACCCACCAGGGACAAAGCAGTTTGGGACCTTGTACTGACCAACGAGGACAGGAATGTGGAAGTCCAGTTAGATAGTCACCAAAGGTCCAGTGACCACAGTACAGTGTGGTTTAAGATAGATACAGTATCACAGGTGAGCCACACAAAGCCAAGGGTCCTAAATTTCTGGATGGTAGAATTTGCAAGGATGGGAAGAGGAATCAAAGAAGCCCTAGCAAGCAAGGAGGCAGGAGGAGGGGGGTTGAAGAGCATTGAGCACACATAAAAGAAGCCACTGTAGAGGTCACAAATCAGTGCATTAGGCTGAGAAAGAAGGGGAAAGAGGAGCAAACTACTATGGTTCTCAAGGAAGGTTGCAGGGAAAGTTAAGGACAAAAATGTGGTTTTTAGAAAACACAAGGAGTCACAGAGGTAGGAGGGCAGGACAGTGCACCTAAAGATGCAGAGGGAAGCAGGAAAGGCAGTAAGGAGTGCAAAGGTGATGACTGAGGAAGGATTAGTGAAGATGACAAAAAAAGGGAGACACGACTTTCTATAGGTATATCAACAAAACAAGGAAGGCCAGGAGAGGACTGGTAAAACAGATGGGAAGAAGGGGTGTGTGGAGGGGGATCTAGATAAAGCATTGATACTGAATGAATATTTCTACTTGGTATTCAGTGAGGAGTGGAAGGGACAGGGACCACAACTGGGCAACAGAAAAGGGGGAGGGGGTGTAAACACCAGCCCATTTACAGTACAGAAAGTCCTGAAGGAACTCACAAAACTAAGGGTGGACAAGGCAATGGGACCAGATCTTATACACCCCAGGATACTAAAGGAACTTAGGATGGAGTTAGCAGCACCACTAGCAGCTCTGTTTAGTGATTCACTCAATACTGGGGTGGTCCCAGAGGACTGGAGGGGGGCACATGTGGTGCCTATTCACAAGAGTGGTAGGAGGGAGGAAGCGGGAAGCTATAGGCCATTCAGCTTCACCCCAGTAGTGGTCAAAATTATGGAAGCACTGCTTAAGGAAAGGATTGTGGAACACTTGGAATTCAGCAGAGCACAGGATCTGAGGCAGCATGGATTCACAGTAGGAAGTTCATGTCAAACAAACCTGCTAGACTTTTTTGACTGGGTGATGAAGGTGGTGGATTAGGGGGAGCAGTGGATATTGCCTACCTTGATTTCAGTAATGCCTTTGACACCCTTCCATTCAGAAGGCTGGTAAACAAGTTGGGTATGGGGATGGGCCACAAAGTCAAAAACTCAGTTAGAAAATGGCTGAGGGACAGGAAGTAGAGGGTGATAGTAAACAGGATTACATCTAAAGAAAGGGGGGTGACCAGTGGGATGCCTCAAGGATCAGTCCTGGGGCCAGTCCTTTTCAATGTCTTCATTTCAGACATTTCAGAAGGGTTAGAAGGGAAGTTATGCCTATTTGCAGATAACACCAAGATCTGCAGCAGGGTAGACACTCCAAAAGTGGTCAAACAAATGAGGAGAGACCTAGGTAAGCTGGAAAGATGGTCCAAAATGTGGCAATTAAAATTCAATGCAAAGAAGTAAAAAATCATGCACCTGGGGCACAAAAACCCTGCAGCAAGTTACAGGATGGAGGAGCTGCTAAGAATCACTAGACAGAAAAGAGATTTAGGGATAATCATCTCAGATGATCTAAAGGTGGCCAAACAATGTAACGAGGCTGTGGAGTGTGCCAGAGGACTGTTAGGAAGAGAGGATAGGAATGGGTATTACTAGCAGAAGAAGGGAAGTGGTGATGTCACTGTACAAAACACTGGTGAGACCTCATCCTAAGCACAGAATACAGATCTGGAGACCACATCTTCACAAAAATGTGGACAGGGTGGAGACGGTCAAGAGAAGGGCAACTAGGATGGTAAGGGTCTTGTACCAGTAGACATGAGAACAGACTGAAAGACCATAATATGTATATACTGGAGGAGAGGTGAGAGAGGGGAGATATGATTAAAATCTTTCTATTTTAAGGGCTTAAACAAAGTCCAGGTGGAGGACATATTTCAGTACAGTAGAAGTACAAGGACAAGGGGGCATGATATAAGATTAGAGGGGGGCAGGATAAGGGGGAATGTGAGGAAATATTTCTTCACAGAAGGGGTGGTGGATGTTTGGAATAGCCTACACCAAGAGGTGGTGGGAGCTAGCACAGTGAGGAGTTTCAAACATGCATGGAATAGGCATAAGGGAACCCTAGTGGTGGGAAAGAGAGGCAAAAGACAATGATCAAGCATGGTCAGTGGCCACTGATGCAGGCAAAGATTAGGGTCAGACTACTTGGGCCTAGCAGTCCTTATCTGCCATCAATTACATGTTACAATGTTGCTATGTTACCGTAGAACACTAAAGATATCTTTGTGGCAAAATATCACAAAGCATTGAAACATATCCAAACAACTTGATGGCTAGGTTACAAATGAGAAATACACTATAGCTTTATTTCAAGGATAGAAAGGCCTCTTAATCCTCAAAGTCCACCCCTTCCCCTGAGCTTCATAAGCAGGGACCAACAAGCATTCTCTGCAAACTATCCTGCATGCATTTTAGCAATGACCCACATAATGTTCTTGTGATACAAACACAGCAACCAGACTCATTAATAGGTGCCAAGAATATTGAATGCAAGTGTGACTGTTGTGTAGACAACATACTTTTGGAAATGTGATTACCTCATTCACCTGCACATGGTTCTTAATGCAGTAGTAACAAACATGCAAAGATTACAATAACATGACATTTCAATGTGACCACAATAACATTACTCGCACTAGCAATATCAGTACAAACTTGGCTATATCTATTTTCATGACATCTTCTTAACCCTTGACCCAGAATCTTAACCCAACATCTTCTTGACCCTCTCTTCCTCCCCTACATGTTAGTTTAGACTCGGATTTGTATAATCTGTAAAGGTTTGTCAGTCGCAATATTATTCAAAATTGATGTATGTGTATTGTATTGTATTGTACTATATTATGCCTTTATACCACATTTTCCTACCAGGATCTCCTTGTAAATGAGTGAGCTCAATGGAGCTTTCCTGCAAATAAACCTGAACTTGAACTTGACACACAGAGCTGATGTGGGAATAAATCATCCATGTTCACTCAAGTTTACTCCACAATGAATATTTTCTCCTGCACTGTAGCAGCATCTTCTTGACCTACAGTATGCAACGTTTCAAAATTCCAAACACTTACTGTCCTAGTGAGGCAATACAGTACCTTTGCATAAATTACATATGACATGCATATGAATGAGCTGCCTCCAAATATAAGATTTATTATGTTTGCTTGCCCGCATGACCAAGAAACATTATGCAGCAGCTTAGGATGGAAGCGAGTTGTGGAACCTGGCGTGATGATCTTTGGTGGACCAGGAACATGTCTGCACTCTTCAAAGCTGACCATGGACTGAATAAATGCAGGTAAGCTGTATAATGGCTTAAATAGGGTTTTTTCAACTTTGGTGCATATCTCAGGCATTTGGGGAATTTTGGCATCAGATTTTCAACATGGGGTTTTGGGACCCCTCCTCATGAATTCAGTCACTGTCATGGCATTATTCAGTCCTGAAGGTGATTTCACAGTCTATCTCGGAATCACCTTTCCAGGACTGATAATGAAAATGACAGTCTCCGCTGAGCTCAAAAAGCCCATGTTTCAAACAGTGAAAAAAAAATGACTATTTTATGAGTGTGTGCATTGCATAGTTTCCACACACCTCGAATCTCAGGAATTTGTAATATTTTCACCCAGATTTTCAACATTGGCATTTTTCCACACCTCCTTATGAACAGTATAGCTGCCATTTTTCACATCCTGGCTGAAATGTGTTTTCACACTTCTGGCGCAGAATAGCGTGGTCACTGTGGGAAATCAGTGTTCGGGACACTTTAAGAAACTCACAGTGACACTGTTCATGAGCAAAGGTCCTAAAATGCCTACATTTAAAATCTGGTAATGAAAGTCCATAAAATGACTGTGTTACCAGCATGTGTTGCACAGTTTCCATGCATGCTCATAACTTCGTGAATTTGTAATATTTTCACTCTAGATTTTCAACGTTGGCATTGTTCCACATATCCTGGCTGAAATGTGTTTCTGCGCTTCTGGTGCAGAATAGCATGGTCACTGTGGGACAGTGTTGGGGATAGATTAAAAAAAATCACAGTGACACTGTTCATGAGTAGAGGTGCTAAAATGCCTATGATGAAAATTTAGTGACAAAAGTCCATGAAATGACTGTTATGAGCGTACGTTGCGCAGTTTTGATGCACCTTCTTAATTTCACACATTTGCAATATTTTCACTTCAGATTTTCAACACTGGCATTTTTTCACAACTCCTTATGAACAGTACAGCTGTCATTTTTCATATCATGCCTGAAATACGCATTTACACATCTGGTGCAGCATTTATTTATTTTATTTTAGTCTTTGGTAACCAGGTAAGACCCACTAGGCACAAGTGCCTGTTTTCAGGGGTGACCTGGGAGCACTGGGTGGTTATGTGACTTGTTCAGAGTCACACAGTGTGCAAGTGGAGGGTGTGAGAATCAAACACAGGTCTGGTCTGCTGGATGTACCAAGCTCATTCACAGCTTGTTACTCAAACCTCTAGGCTATACTGGCAGCCCAGTCACTGTGGAAATCAATGTTTGGGACAGATTAGGAAAATCATAGTAACACTATTCATGAGCAGAGGTCACAAAATGCCTATGTTGAAAATCTGGTGAAAGAATTCCACTAAATGACTGTGTTACGCACATGCATTGAGCAGTTTCCACATAAACCCAGAAGTTCGAGTATTTTTAATGTTTTCACTATGGATTTTCAACATTGCCATCTCTTCACACCTCCCTCTGAATGGTACAGCTGTCATTCTTCACATCCTGCCCAATCTGTATTTTCACACATCTGGCGCAGAATGGCACGCTCACTGTGGGAACTCAAAGTTCAGGACATATTAACAAAATCACAGTGCAACTGTTCATGAAAACAGGTCCCAAATGCTTTCATGAGGTGGGGGTCACAAAAAGGACATGTTGAAAATATGTGGTGCAAATACCAACAAACACCTGGGGTGTTAGGGTTTCTAACCATAACGTCCCACCCTGTACAGAGTGATGAGCATCAGGGGTGTGCCTTTGGATTGCTGACTGTAATGCTCATGCCATTCCACCCCACCCCATCACCCTGCAGCCAGTGACAGGCATCGAGGTGTGCCTTGGACTCTTCAGACCCAGAGTTCACCCCATTCTCCTATACTGCACCCATTTCAGCATATGTCCTAATGGAATGAGGTGACTGTAAAGCCAAACACCTCAAGGCACACCTCAACACATGTCAGAGTCTGCAGGATAGGGTGAGGTGAAATGGCATGAACGTTATGGGTGATGACCTAAATCCATACCCCAATACCTGTCTGTCTCTGCAGGGTGGAGATGGGGTTGGCATGAAGTTCAGTACCTCACTGCCATTCCTATTCTGCATCTCTCTAACTCCTGCATTTCCAATGCTAATACCAGCAAGCAAACATTCAGCTTTGACAAATGCTTGTTTTTAGTTTATGAACTTGATGTCAACCACTTGTGAGGTCAAGAAGTCAACACATGATGTTGTATCTTGGATATCCTGGGTAAGGAAACTGGAAAAAGAAACTACAAAATAAAAAAAGAGAAGTATCTACATGATGTTTTCAGCACTATACTGGGGTTTCAAGCATTTAAGATTACCATATCTGTCCTCTGGTCAGCTTAACATAGATTAGTACCTACTGAATAATTCATATGGTACATAAAATGCTATCACTGGTTCAGTACTATACTTTCATTCCTACATGTTTCCCCATCATGAAAGGAGGGCTCAGCAATCATTGCCTGTTTTTAACCTCGTCCCGGGAAAAAGTATGCAGATGGAAAGCCACTGATATTGAACCAGATTAAGCTGTTAGTACTATATTTTGTAGTGAATTGAGGCAATTAGTTTAGGGCACTGGGGATATTCTACTACTCTTTTCGAGAAGTGACATGGGATCTTTAACATCCATGTAGCAGCCACCCAAACTGGGAGACGGAGACAGGACCTTGGTTTAATGTCTTATCCAGAAGATGGCACCTCAGGGTGCAGCATTCCCCCCACATACTGCATTAAAGTGTTAGTATTGTGATTTTTCCCAAAGTCCCTGGTATGGGTTAGAATTTCTGATCTCAGAGGTGAGTGTGCAGTCCGCTGAGTCACTAACATTTAATATTCTTAATGCAAGCAGCATTGATAGTTTTTTGTTGCTGAATAATGTTTCTCTGTTAAAGTTTTTTCTTACCCAAATTAGCCCAGCAGGGATGCTCGAGCATCTCAGTACAGTGATGCCTCTTCTTTTGCCAAAATATACACCTAGCTGTAGGACTGAAGCACAGCGAGGTTAAAGGAAAACTGTGTTCAACCCGTAAGTCATTTTTCCCAACAGAAGGTGTTTCTTTTTTTTTTTAAGTACTGGTCAAAGTGCTGTTACTGTTTCAACTATACAGGCATTTTTTAGTAACCCCAGTAGTGCGTCTGCTTCACAGTCTGATAGTAAATACCATTTTGGAACTATGTGATTTAGTTTATGTCCCTGTCAGCCATGGAGTTCTAAGTAGAATATGTATGGAATATATCAACAATTAAAGAGTAAAACAGGGACATGAACCACATCATGCAGTTCTAAAATTGCTGTTAGCAGCAGCAAGTTAATCAGAAAGACCCACTAGGACATCTAAAAAGCCTGTACATCTAGACGAATAACAGAATTTGAACTCATTTAAAAAAAAAAAACTTCTACTGGGAAAAATCGGCTTAGAGATTCAGCACAGTTCTTCTTTGAGTGACGTACACAAGTTCACATAGCATGAAAATGACTTTGGAAGGATTTGCACTTGGTCTTCTAGCTTTTGAGCATTTATTTAACCACTTGATGGTACCGTTTTATTATAAACAATCATAACACTAGAATAAGAAAGAGTGATATCCTTCTCAAGAATAAAAAACAAATCAGTAATATGGTTTTATGTGCATTCAATTTAATCTTTCATATTATTTAAAACAGATTTGAAAAAAATGTTCAATGAAAATACATGCAATGAAAACATGTCATAACAACACTGACATACCGTACCTAATTACTATAGCTATATAGAAAAATGTAGAACTGAACACATGCCCTGTAGGCACGTTTTACAGTCATTTGCAATGCCGCAGTGACTTTTGAGTTTGTTGTTACCTTTAGTAACTTTGTTTTACTTTTCTTGTGATTAATATTATAATTATTACTCAAGTAACTGGAACAGTAACAGTCTGATAAATGTAAGGAAAATAGAAGATGCTCCAGTGTGAATTTGTTATCGAAACACTCAGAGCAGGAAAAGGTACACCCAGTCCCATATCAGCCATTTATGAACTGAATGATGGAAGCATCTTTGATATGCACAAGTGAAGGCAAGTGGGTACATTATTGGTCATTATATTTCCTGACGGTGACCATCAAAACCTTTTACCTTTAGCAATATATTTTCAACAGCAACACATGTCACACACAATAATAAATGACATCATACTTTTGATAGCACATTGAATTAAGCTGCTTAAAACAAAATAAAATAAAATTATTTTCAATAATTCTCAGACTGAAAACCTGAGATAATATGGTCATAATGCATCCTAACCTAGTATCTACTGACCTTTTCCTGCACTGTGTTGCTCGCAGAGACAGTAAGACAGTAAATAAGTAAGAAGATGTTTCAGTTCTTAAAAAAAACAAACATCTGAGATTTTCTTTTCATTTAACATGACACCCTTATCTATGGCACCTCTCATCCGGAGTGTTGAATTATGTCTGCCTAATGAAGCCTTTTTATGGGGTAATGTTTCTTCTATACAATTCCCTAGATGTTAGTCTTAAATAGTTTTCTAATTAGTGACTATGTTTTCTAGAGTGGTATTGTGGTATACTGTACATTATTAGAATACTGTATATCTCAAGGTAGCATCAATAATAAGTGTAATATGCGAGCAAGAATCTGCTTGGAGTTGTGGAAATGAATTTGTTTTTTTTTTTATTTGCTCTTGTTGACCCAGAAAGGAGGGCTTGGAAACATATTCTAGTTGTTAGCCTTTTTTTTTTGGGTAAATAGAAGTAATGACTGATATTGACACAGGTTAATCTGTTGCCCACTTAGTGATTGGGTGAATTTGACCAGGACACTGGAAACATTTTCTTACTCTTATTGAGCTCTATGCAGAGCTGCTATACAGCATGCATATGGTACACAATAAACATGCCTATGGGTAAGCATGTCACATGAGTGCACTGCAAGTGCAAGCGGCATGTACAAAGTACATGCAGATGCATACATCAGTGACTCGCATAGAACTGTGCTGCAGTTGTGCTGTGCATGCACAGAGGGGCATGGGAAGAGGCACAGGCATTGCAACACACTGTCATGTAGCAGCAGTGCCCCCAAGCAGAGGGAATGCCAAGCACCCCACACAACACAAAAGACACAGTGGACATGTAGGGATATCACTGAGACAGGTGTGTCCAGAGGATGAAGCGGTCAACAAGTCATGTGAAACACAAGCAAAAGGACCCCAGTAGCAACCCCTGACTGCCATAACAGGATGCCCCTGCCAGTGATAGACCCACAAGCACCAGAGGCTGGATATCAGATGTGCCACAGACTTGTCGGTGAGCACCATGGCCTGCCACAGTGGCATGTGTATGAACATTGAAACAGCACAGATTACCCATGGGACTGCCACAGACCCCAGAAGCCCCAATTGCCCACAACAGGGTACAACACCACCCTTTCACAGGCCACATCTAGTAGCAACACATGGGCAGCAGCACTGGTGTAGCAAAGCACAGCCACCCACCACATGTCAGGGACACACATACCCTGTATGCCAGACATACCATGTTGCAAGTGTGGCAAGGGGTTGCAATGGACAGCTGAGGGGCAGAATGATACACAGGTGTCCTGATCACACCCCAGCCACAGCTAGATGATGTCCCTGGCCCAAGCCTGTCCCCCACAGCCCACAGACAATCAGTGCACCCCCCCACTATGACACAGCAGCACCACCCCAAAAGAAGGACCACGACATAGGGATGGGTATAAAAACCCTTACTGTCAAACACAAATCAAAGCTCAATGACATCCATTGAACAACATTTAAATGGCCATGACCAGAGAAAACTTTGGAAAGGGGCATGCTCATTTCAGCATGCATATAGCCTGCAGCCAGCAGTGATCAGCTGCATGGCAGCAGATGGTGGCTTGTAGGGGACTCCAGCTAAGACTCCCCCTCCTCTTGTGAGTCCTGACTGGACACCGAAGGTGTAATCTGGGTCCAGCCTCCACACTAGCACCAGCCAGTGCAACAGTCCTCTGTAGCCCTACAAAGAGAAGAACACAGAGGAGAACAGACATGAGTAGGATAAACATGCAGGACCCATCCTGTACAAGGGGAACATACAGGTAACTCCTCATCATCAGCACCTACCTTTCAGGGCTTGGCCACCTTCCACATCTCCCCAACCTGATCTTTATAGAAGATGTCCTGGCTTCCCACTCTTAGACTGAAGAAAAATGTTGGCAGATGCTGCCAGCATACCCTCCATGGCACCTCTGCCACCCTGGCACCATCCAGCTGCTCTCTCTCTCTTCAACAGGGCCATCTCATCTGTTCTGCCACCTTGTTCCAGTGGGAGACATAACCAATGAAAAAAGGTTAGAAGTATGGCCCACACCTAACATGGAATGCACATAGCACACATCTTGCAGGTTGCATACCCACCTCCACCTCAAATAAAGTCCCTCCTCTTAGTGGTTTTCTGTATAGTTCTCCTTGGAGACCCTCCTCAGCTTCTGGGGGTATTCCCCCAACAGCAAATTGTCAATTCTTGTGGGGGGCAGGAAGATATAGGCTGTTGGTTAACTAGGATCTGCGGCCTATCCTGTAGGTAGGGAAATGGGCAGACTAGATGGGCCTAGCGGTCCTTATCTGCCGTCAAAGTCTATGTTTCTATGTTGTTTCTAAATCTCAGGCACACATTGGTACCTGCTACCTCTCATGGCTGTCATTTTGGTATCTGAGGCTGATTGCGACAGGTGTGGCTCAGTAATACCCATACACATTGCACATCACACAGGCATAGTCCATTCATGCCCATTTAAAGGTGCACATGTGCATTGTAGAGGGCTGTGCACCATAGGTAGATGTGTGGTCATCTGCACACCTGCCATCAGGTAGGCTGCCACGTGATGTGTCTGGATGCTGCTGAATGTCATCCTGCTGGAAACTGAAGTGGAGCAGGAGTGCTGGAGGTGGCACTGTCTGTGGCCACCTGTTATCAGGCCATGTCTGGACACCTTTTCCATGCATGACACCATCTGCATTGAGTGATTCCAGTTTGTCTGTACCTCCATTGCCCACCAGTGCAACCTTGTATTGGACTCCATAGAACCTAATACCCATGGTCCTGGATGCTGTCCCTGGAGACAAATGTTCTCTGTGCACTCTTTTACTACCCCACCAGCTCATTCCAAAGGAAGGCAGGGGATGTCATGGGCATCAGCCAGTTATCAGTATCAAGGGTACTGGTGCAAGCCACCAATATCTTGCTTTGCCATGTGCATAACAACATCATTTTCTCAACAGATGTTGTAGACATGTGGTTCATGAAACAGGCATTTTATGCCATGCATGGCATGCCAAATGTACTGAGAGCAATAGCACCCATGTGACAATTATGGCACTAACAGTGATGCGGTGGCACACAGGAACAGGAAGGGGAACAACTGTATTAACTGCCAGGTAATGTGTGTGCCAACTACCCTGGCTCATGTCATGACATGTATGTCTTCGACGGGTCCAGATTGTGTGCCCTACACACTGCAACTGGAATGGAGGGATGTCCGTTAGGTGAGTATACACCTGCTGCGTCCATGCCAGCCATACAACTGCCTTGTTACTGGTCCTTACAGTGTCTTTTCTATACCATTTGCATAGGTGATAGTGGCTATGCACTGTAGCCATGCCTAGGATAACACAGTACCTGGAGCCACATGGTGATGCAGAAGAAGCAAACAATGCTGCCCACAAAAGGACATGTGCTGCCATGGAAAGAACCATAGAGATAATGAAGATAAGGTTCTGGTGCCTGAATCGGACAGATGGCATAATGCTGCTTGCCCCCTGGGAAGACATGCAAGGTGTTCATGGCATGCACCATGCTTCACAACATTACCATGCACCTCTGTGTACCCATGACACAGGACAAAAAGAGGGATGTCTCGACAGGCATGGTCAAGGAAGATGGATGAGCAGTGACTGCCACCAATACATTGAGTGGATGTGCGACATGTGATGCACTCATCTGGGGGTCAGTCCACCATTATGGGGGGCTGTGGCTGCAGGCCACGTGGGGGGGGCAGTGTGTGGCTTAGATGATCGGCAATGCTGGGCTATGTCTGGGTGGGGAATGAGCTGATTATTGTAATGACATCTAGCACTGAGTGCCCCCCCATCCAGGGGGAGCATAGATGTGGGGGGGCTGCCTGTCTCAAGGGGTTGAATGGGTGCGTGGGGCAGTGTAATGACACCTGACCCTGAGTGTCCCCCACTCCAGGGAACACAGGTGTGCAGTGTATGGTGGAAGTGTGTGACATAGGGTCATGCTGGTGCCTGTGTGCAACAGTGATTGTGTACATTGTGCAACAGTGCTGTGTTCATGATGGAGTGTGTCACATCACTGTTCCATGTACTGTTGCCTGGCCAGTCAAGTGGAGAAGCATGTGCCTAAGGTGTGTGGCAGCTGGCACCTAGCCATGACCTCGTGGATGGCAGTCAGCCTGTGTGATTGGCCCCTGCTGTGGCTGTGTGTCCACCAGTTCCAATGGTGTGTTGCTGCTAGTGGGGTCCAGTGTGCTCATGTTCGTGTCCACCTCCTCTATAGCTGTGGGGCCAATAGCTGGCAGCTTGTCAGTGTTGGTCCCTGTTACATGGCTTCTAGGGGACAGGTGGGTTACTGCAGTGTCATGTCCTGTGACCTGGCACTGGACTCTGTGTGCCAGACTGGTGATGGCTGAGACAATGCTTCCCATTGTGGCATGGAGAATGCCTGGTTGCCTGTGCTGTCTATGGATAGCATGTGTTCCACTATCCTATTGAGGAGGTTGCCAGTCTTTCAATGTCCCACCACATGCCATGCTCCTCATTCATCATACCCAGGAGTGCCTCTATGTTCCTGTTGTGTGCCTCCAGTCTCTCCCGTTCCAGATGGAGCACCTCTGTATGATATGTATGGAGGCCACCATGTGTGCAGGTCCACCATGGCCAGAAGATTGTTTGGGTTGTGTGGCCCTCATTCCCATTGTTGTATGTCAGTGTCAGGGTGCTTGTACATGCTTCTATGGTGTCCACCTGTGGCCACTTTGTGGTGGTTTGTGTGGGTTGTGCAACCCATTGTGCGACAAACATACAGTTGGCACTTTGGTTGGAGAGAAGGCTGGCTGTCCATAGAGATGTTTATGTCGTCCTCCTCCTCTGAATCCTACAGTCTAAATGTCCAAAGGTGCTTCCATCTCTTGTTCTTTACCTGGGGCAAGCATGAGGAACATGTGTTACTTACAGCTGCCCTGCTGTGGGTATCCACAGGTGTTGTATGTGCACCCTAGGGATCACCCACCTCCACCATCCTTCTGTCTGCAGTCATCTATGCATAGGACATGCTGTGGTGTGGCCTCCACAGTGAGTGCTGCCACCCTGTCATGGGTGTGCCACAGTGGCTCCATATCTGTGGGGTGCAACACTTCAGGGTCTGTGATGCTATGGTGTACAGACCATCCTGGCCCCTCTCCCTGCATGGTGCTACATATCTGGCACTGTGTCCATGCCTGCAACCTCCCCATGCACAGTCACCAAAATGAGGGGTGTCTGCTACCATCTTGTCTGTGGCAGTTAGGGTATGTCTCTGTGTGGGTGGCAAGCTGCCCATTCCTTTATGTGCCAGTGTGCCTGCCACCAGCTTTTTTTTGATGGACGACCATAGGTCACACCATTTGTGCTTTATTGCACCTAGTGCCTATGCCTCTGGGCTGGCTGTGTTGATGGCTGCCTGTATATCTAGCCACAGGTAGGCCTTCCTCTCTGGGGGAATTGACTGGAACTGTGTCCCATAGAGGGTGGTGTAGTTCGCCCATATGTCACTCACCATGGTCAACCCCTGCTCGCCCATGAAGTTGGAGGACTATGACTGTCCCCTGCCTCAGGTATGTACATGTCCGCAGTGTTGTCTGCCACTATGTCCAGCTCCTCCATTCCCTGGTGGTGGACTGGGTAGGTTGTGCATGGCTCCCCTTTCTTCTATCATTGTGCCCTATTTACTATCTTGCTATTAATTTTTGCAGGTCTTCGCTGGGTGGCACTGTTACCTATATATGATGGGTTCAAGGGGCAGGTCCACATATTCCAGCTGTCCCCCCCCAGTCTACACTGCATGGAGCCCTGCACATCTCCTTTAGTCATACCCCCACCTCAACATGGCCTGCATGACCATTAGTGCATAGCACATTCCTCGGTTGGCTTGAACAGCACATAGCTGCACACAGCCATTACGACTCCTTTGGGTGCAAATTAATATCCCTTCATGTCTAAGGCCCTTTATGCATTTCATGGGATCATTAATGCCCAACTGAACACTTACCAGAACAGGCATACATGACCTAATTTTAATGTCTCATTTGAAAGACAGCACGTCATGACAGCACAGTGTCCCCTTTACACCATGAATGGGCTTCAGTATGGTTACTGATAACCAAAGGGCGAGTGTCCCTGCAGAGCAATGACACCACTTCCCACAGTACATGGTGTTCATTTGAGGCTTTTATCTAAATATAGACTTACTGTAGCCCCAACATACTTATTTTCTGAGATCTGATAGGATGAGGCTCAAACATGTTAAGGCTTCAGGTGTGTTATGATTACTAGGCCTGGTTTTGATTACGCCCTATATACTCAAATACTATTTCTTATGTCACTTTCTTGTTTTGATCGTGAGAGCTGAAACCTAAAGAAAAATATTCTTTCATGCATACACATCATTCCAAATTCAGTTTGTGTAATGTACTGTAACCCTAAGACTGTCTAAAAATTCAAAAAACAGCCAGTAGATGAGTTAAACACCCAATAGCATCTCTAACAATTGCATCTTATACTGAACATCCACCACTGTATTTTCTCTAAGCATTGTTAATAACCATGATATATCCTAACAGATATTCGCATACTGTATGTGCAAGACTGTTAAAGTCATTTAATCTTTTGTTTTCATTGGCTTGGAGGAAGGATACCAATTGCTGCACTACTACTAATAGTAGTGTTTCAGGGCAGAAGCAGATAATGATTGGGATTTCTCATGGACTGGTAATGGGTTTCTTTCATGCAATACATGTTTAAATGCCCTAGAATTAGAGTAACATAGACAAAGATAGCAGAAAAAAGATCATTGGTCTATCCAATCTGCACATTAAACCCTAATAAATCCAGGACTCATTGTCCACTTAGGGTTCTCTTTTTTTTCCCTCCAATTCCTCTGGTCTACCACCCACCGATAGCTCCTGCATCTCCAGGCTCCCTCCCCCCAGACGGGGCCGCAGGGTGGGTGACCCACCCCCAGGGAACTCGGGTCTCTAAGCCCCAGCTCACCCCCCAGAGTGGGGTCACGGAAGCAGGATCCCCCCCCCGGCGGAATAAAGGTTGGACTTGGAGTGGCAGGGTGGGGACTGTCATTAGCGGGTAGTGATTTTTCCTTTTTCTCCATGGGGTTGGGGACATGCAATGTAGCCTGTGTCCACCCAACCCCCTGAAACATGAGGCGCTGGCATCTCAGGATCCCCCCAGCCTCCACCAGGGTCCTCAGTTTACCAGACACAGTACCCCCTTTCCTCCGAGAGCGGGAGAGCAGTTCATAGGATGCTCAATTCCTCTCTTACTGGCCGGCCCTCTGATGTCCGAGTTCCATTCCTGAACCGGGGTCGTCAGCGTCGCATGCGTAAATCCTACTGCTATACTGGCGGGCCGGCTGGTCCACTCAGGGTTCTAAATCACACTATCTACCCCCCATTCTCCCCACCCTAGCACTACCACCATGAGCAATGACTAAGCCCTTCAATCTGTCCAAGTCATGTTTGAAACCATTGTTAGTTTTGGTGCCCACCACATTAACTGGCATTTTCTTCCATAGCTCCACCACCCTTTCTGTAAAATAAAATGTTCCTACTTCCCTCTTGAACCTCCTCCTGTTGTTTTCTACTTATGACACTGTGGTCTTGCTCTGCAATTTATGCCAAATAGTTCCTTGTAGAGCACCTTGTTCATTCCGTTTGTAAGCGCTTTCTGGGAACTTACTAGTTAAATTTCTATAGCAGGGAGAGAGAGAGAGGGACAGAGAGAGAGAGAGAGAGAGAGAGATAGAGAAACCAAGTGCTGCTGCTGGTAGGTCTGGGATGAAGGGCCTGCTTGCTGCTGGCAGGGTGGCCCCATTCCCAAGGTGATAAAGGAAGGGTTTTGGTGCCAGTGGGGGGAGGTTGGCCCTGGGGTAAGAGAAGAGAAGGCAGGGGTTTGAGCCTGTCAATTCATCTGGAGGGCCATGGTGGGGCTGGGGTGGGCCGCTTGTAAACCCAGCCCTCCATCCCCAAAGACCTGCCTTATGCAGAAGAATGGTGGTTTGGGCAGTAGGTGAAGGGGAGCAGTGGAGCATCAGCCTAGTCCCATCAGAGCTGTTAGGAAACAGAACCCATGAGAAACTGAAGGTTGGAGGCCCGTCATGTGATCTCTGGCACAATGGTAGGGTAAGCACTAATGGGGGCCCTGTATTTTATGTAATCTCACCCTTGGATGAGTGCAACCTGGGAGCCAGTGAGTGTTCTGTGGGTAGGCCAGCTATGGCAGACTGGGCTTGGGGCACAGCTCAAAGGTGGCAGCCTGGACAGTTGAGTGTAAAGAGGTGGCAGCTCTACCCCTTTTCCTCTTGCCATGGGCCACAACAGTATTTGGGCTCTCAATGAGTGTAGTCTGTGGAGGCAGGAAAAGTCCATGTGGGGAATGGTTGGTTGAGACCCCGGCGTGTTGGCAGACCATCTGAGTGCTCTGTGTGACACAGTCAGAAGTCCCCTTGGTAAAGGCAGTCCAAAAATTGGAATCACTTCATGAGCGGATAGTGTTACTGGGTCTCTGTAAGTCCGGGAGTGTGCAAGATTTCTTGAGGAGACCTCGGTCTTTGAAGGTCTTGGAATTGTTTGGAACTCCTTGGGGAGAACATTTTATTTATTTATTTATTCTAGGATTACAAGTACCTTTGAGCCAAGGCTCTTTTACAAAGGTTCCATGTCAGAAATAACAAACAACAAGGAAGCAACAGTAAAAAATTCATGTACAGCAGTGTTATTGAAAGGGGGTCAGTTATAGGAAGAGTAGGGTGTAGAGGAGGAGAAGGAGGAGAAGTGTAGGTAGTTAACAGAGGCAGCTATAGTAAAAAGGTGAATGCAGCTTGGACGCATGTGCCCACAAGGAATGGGTAGGGTCAGGCTTCCAGGGGTGGCAGAGAACAGGGATGAGAGGAGAGGGGGAGAATGAAGATGCAGCCAGAGGCATTTGTCAAAAAATAAGTGGGAAGGAGTGATAGGAGAGAAAAAGGGGCAGGGGTGCGGGGGGGATAAGTGCTATAATGGGACAAGGAGAGACTAAGAGGTGGTATGAAGACCTTAGATTTGAAGTGGAGCCTCAGAAGCTGGGAGGAGGAGGACGGGAGGGCTGGGGTTAAACAGTATATAAGTTAGGGTTAAAGCTGTGCAGGTCATCATCTAGGAGAGGCAGTCACAGGAGCTAGAGGCAATGAGATGGGCGTGGTGCGTGGCATCTGTGATTGGGCATCTGGAAGGTCTTCAGTGGTTTGGTTCTTGCTAAAAGGAACACTGTTTTGAATGTGTAAGATGTGCACAGAAATGAGAAGGCTCCCTGTATTGTGAGACACCCCCGGTGTACAAGGGTAAAGCAAGGAAACATATGAAATGGGACTGGGACTGTAGAAATGTCTCATGCTGTCACAATTGCTACCTCAGTTTTAGTTATGCAGAGACTAAGAGAATAGAAAAGTAAGCAAGTGCCTGTGTAAGGACAGAACAAAGTGAAGAAAATATGAAATGAAATTGCTGCTGAATGTGAGTGCTCTTAAGTGTCACATGTTTCAGCCCAGCATATTGCTGCTGTCAGGGATGTTGCCTTTTTGGTTCAAGCGAATGTCTACATGCAATAAGTCAATCTGTTGACCAAAGAGATTGCTGCAGAAGGAATGTCAGGTTTCGGCCTGTGAAGTGCCTCCTCAGTATGTGCCCCCCACCCCCACCCATGCTTCACGGAGTGGTAATTAACTGTTCTTGTTTATATTAAATCAGTTTCGCACTTTTGATTCTGGAGTGGACATTGAGTTTAATCAATTTAAGTAGTGCATTTGATGCTTGTTTAATGAACATTTCCCCCTGCAGTTGTGCCACCTATGAAGAAGACGGTGCCTGCTCCTTGTCTAGTGAGGCCATCTTGCAACCATCAGAAGAAACAGGTAATGAGCATCTTTATATTTTTTCCATGGACTGGGTTTTCTGGCTTGTATAGCACCCCCTCCCAACTTTTACCATCTGGATACCCCTAGACAGCGGAGTGGGGGGCTTACACTTTAAGGAACTTGAAGGTCTCTATCGTACCTCCCATCTCCAATCTGGCATACAGCAAGTACATGGTAAGTGCCTTCAACCGATCCTCATAAGAGTTGCTCTGAATTATTTTGGTCACCAACTTTGCACTGTCTCCACTTTGTAATTAGGTGGGTAAAGATAAAACTTTGTATGCAAACATTTGCGGAATGTAGTTGTTTGATAAAAAATGTGATTTTAGGTAAAATCTTTATACCAAGACAGAGGTTCCTGTTTCTACTCAAGCAGTCTCCAATGGCTTTCAAAAGCAGGATATGGAAAGGGTACACAGCCATGCATGTGAGTAATTAAATATTCAATTATTTAGGTTTAGATTGATTATGCTGCAAGTGGTGTACAAAGAGACTGAGCCCAAATATATGAAAGTAACAACTGAAATTGCTATTCTCAAATTAACTACGCTATTAAACTACAGCATTTCTAAAGCAAAATTTCCTTCAATCTGGAAACAAGCAAAGGTTGTACCATATTGAAAGATGAGGATTCAAAGTGTCTGCCAAATAATAGACAAATTGCACTGCTGTCTTTAGTGACCAGACTGCTGGATTGAATGGAACATAACCAACTGTATGACAGTATCATATCAAGCCCGCGTGGACCAAAAGAGCATGATCAATAGTGGGTATTCAAGATGTTGAAATACAGAAGAGCTAGGCATGCAAAATAGTACTTGAGTGACACCACATAGTGAGGAGGTGCCTTAAAGGGAAACACCAGGTAAACCAGGCAACAGGGCTGTTTTACCTTTTGCCCTCCGGTTCCCAATTCTCCTTAGCTCGAACTCACAGGCCAGGTATTTCATAAAAAATCCTTTCAGTAAACTCCCCAACACTCACAGCACTTTCTGCCATGCTGCGTGGCAGTACTAGGTTGACCTGCTCTGAGAAAGTAAACAATGTGGGCGGGCTCATTTATGTGCTGCCAAGCTCATTCAAGCTGTGCCACTCTGCACTTGCTCAAAGGACCTCACACTCCTGTGACCTTGCACTCTAACCTCTGTATTTTCTAACTCTGCATGCAGTGCCCTGTGATTTCTTTATTTCTGTATTTGTGTCTAAGTGCAGCGAACCCAGCACAGCATTTTTAGAATGCAGAGCATGTCCCTTATCCAGTCACTGAAGTGAAAATGGAATAAATGACTTATGGCTTTAGTCGCCAGGCTCTAAAGTGGATGTGGGCATTCATAGCTGTTACTGCAGTGAGGGTTCGGGGGCAAAGCCCCCCCCCCCCAAAAAAAAAAACACTTGTTGCTTCTGCAATCTGGCAGCCAACTGCAAAATGTACTCGACCTGCAGGTTTCGGTCTCGGGTCGTTCAACAAATATTTTGTCAATGACCCGTCGTGGATCCCAATGGTTAGAGATGCAGCTAAGTTTAACTTCAAGGCAAAGTTTCAGTGAAGTCACCAAATTCACCTCCACAGATCACTTCACGAAACTGATTCATTTAATGAAAAATTTGCCTTTGGTAACTTTGTTTTGTTTTTGCTTTTTTAAGGGCAATTGCACTTAAAAAACAAAACAAAGAGAAGTTAGAAATGGTGAATGTCAATCCCATTCTCTGGTGTCTAATGGTATCCACCCCATCGATTGGTGGCTCCCAATGCACAAAATAATTTTTTTTTTTAATCAGATCCCTTGTGTCTAGTGGGTCCCCCCCCCCCCAGTGATCACCGGCCACTAATCAAAATCCCTTGTGTCTAGTGTGCTCCCCATCTTCCAAATTTGCTGATTTGCCTCCCACCAATTGTTGCCCCAATTTACAAATAAATTATGTTTTCAATTAAATCCCTGGTGTCTAGTGCCTTCCCAGCCGATCATCAGCCCCCAATGTAAATAACTGGTGTCTAGTTGTTTCCCCCACCCCCACCAATCACCACCTCCCAATGCACAAAATAAATTATTATTCATCATTAAATCCTGGTTTCTAGTTGACCCCCAATCCCGTCCCTGTCAGTGGTGCCTTACCACCCACTACTCCCCCACCCTGACACTGAGTGGGTGACCAGCACAACACTCCATTCTCCACCATTGCTGGCTGCCCAACTGAGCTTGGTAAATGAATGCATACCTCTACAAGTACACACTTATTCAAGCTCAGTTGAGTGGCCAGCCATGGTGGAGATTGGAGGGCTGTGCTGGTCACCCGCTCGGGGTCAGGGTTGGGGAAGAGAGGGGTGGTGGGGCACTACTTGATGGGGTGGAAGGGTTGGGGGTCCACTAGACACCAAGGATTTAATGATGAATAGGTATTTATTTGGGCATTGAGGGCTGGTGATCATGGGGGGACCACTAGACACCAGGGAAGTTTTGTGAAGTTCCACACTTTGCGCTTTATCCTCGCTCCATTAATTGCACACATTTTTGAGAACTGCATTTCACAAATTGAGTCACATTTGTGAATTCATTCATGGAGCGAATTTTGAGGACTTTGCACATCTCTAGCAATGATGTACTCTTTGTTTAGCTCTTCGGGCAAATCTGTAGTAGGTATCATATTGTACGTATTAGTATGTTTCTTTACAATTTTTTCTGATACCTCTCCATATAATGATCCCGTATTCAGCAGTGGGAAGGAGACAACACTGTGCCAGCAACCTCATGGTGTCATCTGTCTAGAAATTTTTTATTGTATACAATATTCCAACTCTTTTGGTGTAGTTGCTTAATACTAGTTTATGTATGTCTGTTACAGTTTAAATGTGGATAAAAAATACCCAAATATTTAAACTCTGTAACTGTCTCCAAGTAGATAAATATTAACTGGATTGCACAATGCTGGAATTGCCCTGTTGCATGCAACTGCAGTAGTTTAAATACTACTTGAATGGTACATAGATACATAGACAGTGTCACAGATAAGGGCCTATGGCCCACCCAGTCTGCCCATTTGAGCTTGTAAGTTCAGTTTATGTTTTCCTAGAAGTCTGTTGCCCCTTACCCCTGACCTCCAAAATTCCTTTATGTCTAGCCCATGCATTCTTAAGTCCCGTGATTGTTTCAGCCCCCACCACTTCCTCTGGCAGGGTGTTCCACTTGTCCACCACCCGTCCTTTGAAGAAATTGTTCCTCATGTTTCCTTTGAATCGTCCTCCCTCCAACTTCATCCCATGCCCTCTAGTCCTGGAACATCTTTTTCGCTTAAAAATAGTGTATTCCTGCACCCTGTTCCTCCCTGTAAGATACTTGTATGTCTCTATCATATCCCATCTCTCCCTCCTCTCCTCCAGGGAGTACATGTTTAGTTCCTTCAACCTGCCTTCATAGGACTTGTGATGCAATCCATGCACCATCTTTGTTGCCCTCCTCTGAACCTTCTCTACCCTGTCTATGTCCTTACATAGGTATGGTCTCCAGAACTGTACACTGTACTCCAGGTGGGGTCTCACTGGTGTCTTGTATAGTAGAATTATGACCTCCCTTTTCCTGCTTGTGATGCCCCTGCCTATACATCCCAGCCTCCTAGTTGCTTTACCTGCTGCCTTGTCACACTGTTTCCCTACCTTGAGGTCATCAGAGATGATAACCCCAAGATCCCTTTCCTGCTTGGTGCATGTTATATCCTCACCCCCCAACTGATATATTGTGCCGGGTTTTTGTGCCCCATATGCATTATCTTGCACTTCTTTGCATTGAATTTCAACTGCCAAACCCCTGACCATTCTTCAAGTTTCTGCAGGTCCCTTCTCATTCTGTCTACACCCTCTGGTGTGTCTACTCCGTTACAGAGCTTTGTGTCATCAGCGAACAGTGAAATTTTGCCTTCTAGGTCCTGCGGAATGTCACTGATGAGGATGTTGAATAGGACCGGTCCAGCACTGATCCCTGTGGTACCCCACTGGTCACTCTTCCCTCTGTGGAGTGACAGCCATTACCACCACCCTCTTTGTCCTGCCACCCAGCCAGTTACCTACCCACCACACTACTGTCCAGCCCACACCCATATTCCCCAGTTTGTGTAATAGTCTTCTATGTGGCACAGTGTCAAAGGCCTTGCTGAAGTCCAGATAGGCCACATCCACTGCCCTCCCCTGATCCACCTCCCTAGTCACCCAGTCAAAAAATTAAACGAGGTTGGTCTGACATGACCTCCCTCTGGTGAAACCAAGCTGCCTTGGGTCCTGTAGTCCATTGACAACCAGATGATCCACCAATCTCTCCTTCAATAGTGCTTCCATGAAATTCCCCACTACCGAGGTGAGGCTGACTGGTCTGTAGTTCCCTGCTTCCTATTTATTCCCACTTTTGTATAAGGGGACTACATCTGCTGTCCTCCAGTCTTTGGGTACTTCCCCTGTTTCCAGTGATCGGTTAAACAGGATAGCCAGAGGATCAGCCACCACCTCTCTTAGTTCTTTAAGGACCCTGGGGGTTGCACCCATCTGGCCCCCATTAGCACATGAAGACTCTTGTGCTTCCAGTTCCTTCAGGACCCTTTCTCGTGTAAAGGGACTTGTGTCCATTTCTGCACCATTCTCACCCCTTGTACTCCCTTCAGACCCATTGTTCTCCTCTTCCTCAGTAAAGACTGAGCAGAAATACCTGTTCAATATGTCAGCTTTACTGTTGTCATCATCCACCCGGCCCCCATCCTCCCCCTTCAGTCTCACTATCAGTCCCTTTGTCTTTCTTTTTTCACTTATGTACCAGTAAAAGGTTTTGTCCCCTCTACCCACTGATTTTGCAATGTGTTCTTCTGTCTGAGCTTTGGC
This sequence comes from Neoceratodus forsteri, assembly GCA_016271365.2. Taxonomy (NCBI): domain Eukaryota; kingdom Metazoa; phylum Chordata; order Ceratodontiformes; family Ceratodontidae; genus Neoceratodus; species Neoceratodus forsteri. Next base: position 1,176,633,488 of record CM057458.1, read on the forward strand.
TTCCCATCTGATCTCCCTGCCTCCCTTTGCTTCTCCTGGTACTTCTCCCTATCCCCTTCTGCCTGTGTCTTTTTGTATTGCCTGAACGCAATCTTTTTGGCTTTCACTTTCTTTGCTACCTCTTTGGAAAACCATAATGGTCTCCTCTTCATGTTCCTCTTGCTAACCTGCTTAATGCATAATTCTGTTGTTCTTGTAATCCCCATTTTAAATACTGCCCACTGTTCCTCAACCCCTGATTCCTGTCCCATTCCCCTTAATGCCTCTTTCAAGTATCTCCCATTTTCCCAAAGTCTGCCCCCCTAAAATCCAGGATATGTGTTTTTGTGTGGTTTGGTTCTGCTCTTTCAGTGATTTCAAACCACAATGACTGGTGGTCACTGTTCCCAAGGTGCTCCCCCACTGTTACCCCCCTCACACTGTCCCTGTTTGTGAGCATAAGGTCCAGTATTGCCTTCTGCCGAGTTGGTTCCATGACCAGTTGCTTGAGGAAGGCAACCTGAAGGGACTCCAGGATAAATCTGCTCCTAGTTGATGCTGCTTCTGGGATGCTCCGGTCCACGTCTTGAATATTGAAGTCTCCAACCAGTACTACCTCACCCTTGTCTGCCATCCTTTGGATGGCTAGCATCAGGTCCCTATCTGTTTATTCCTCCTGGGCTGGTGGTCTATAGACCACACCTGTGCGGATGGCTGTCCCCATTTTCCTTTCCAGATTAACCAACAGTATCTCTTCCCCATTTTGTTCCTCCTGAATTTCTGTGGCCCTTATGTCATTTTTCACATACAGTGCCACTCCTCATCCCTTCCTGCCTGCTCTATCTCTTCTGAATATGTTGTAGCCAGATATGGCCATCTCTCAGCCGTGGTTATCATTACACCAGGTTTCATTGATGGCCACAATATCCAGGTCTGACTACACCATGACAGCCAGCAAAAATAAAATCTGTAAAATCAGATTATTCATGGATATTGCTGTACTTGTTACCTCTGCAAGTTAAAGACTTGAACTGGAAAACAAATTACAACAACATGTATAAGGCTATGCCTGGTGTTCAATAGGCAGTGTAACTAACCACACCCCTGATCAGGCCTTACAGAGCTACTCCTCCTGGTTGCTCCAGTATTGTTTTCTCATTGCAGCCAGAGGCTTCATCAGCCACTCCCTCATCTGCTTTCCCCTGTTTCTCCAAACCTCTGGCTGCCCTCACCACATTTTCTTTATCCCCTCCTTCTCTGCTGTCCTTTGCAGTTCCCAACCCCTCCAAAATTCCTGCCATCATTTTTCTTTCTTTCTTTCTTTCTTTCTTTCTTTCTTTCTTTCTTTCTTTCTTTCTTTCTTTCTTTCTTTCTTTCTTTCTTTCTTCTTCCTCCTCCCCTCCCTCCCTTCCTCCCCTGGTGCCTCCCTCATCCATTTTCCTTGCATCCGTTGTGTCCTCTCATTTTTGTTCATTGTGGGCATTCCTGTCTTACCTACTGCCACTCCATTCTCTCCCCCTGACACACTGGCTCATCTTCTCCACTACTCCATTGCCCTTCTCTTCCTTGTTGTTCCTTCATGACAGTGGCTGCACTATTGCTATGCCGGTGCTTCTGGGTCTGCTGTCACCTGGCGTCGATCTGCAGATCAGCACTCCTATGCCTCTTCCTATCCATACAGTCACACATGCTGTCCTTTGAGTCCTCTCTGGGCCCTTTGGATACACCAGGGTGCAACCCCTGTTCCCCCCGGACAGCAGCTCCTTACTGACCCTCTCATCTTTTCTTTTACTCCTCTTGCTGCCACACCCAGCACTGAGTAAAATGGCATGGGCAGTAGTGCAATCCCTCTGACTTCTGAGATGTCTGTGCTTATTTCTGGCAGCTCTTGTGCACCTCTGCTTCTTACTCCCCTGCGTCCCTTTTCAAAGTGCGTCTTTCCCATACTTTGCCTGCTTCATCCCCTCCTTATCCTGCCATCATTGTACTACATCACACTCCCTGTATTCTGACCACTTTTTCTCAGGCCCCCCCCCGGACTCAGATGTGCTTGTCGTCTCCTTTGCTTCTGTGTATCACCCCAGGGCACTGTCTCTGTTTGCCCTGCTTTTTTGGGGGATGTTCTTGCCCTACTAACACATACCTCATTACCCTGTTTCCCTATTGTTCTTATTTCCTTGGACTCTCCTTCGTCTGCCCACTGCCCTTTCACTGCAGTCCTCTGTTTGTCTGTTCTTTCAGTTCTTCCAGCAACTCCTACCTGCCAATATTCCTAGTTTTACTACAGGTACTTCGAACCTGACCCGTCAGCTGCAGGCTTCTCCTGGCTGTTATCATTTTATTCACTCGTGCAACTCAATCCTCTCCTAATTTGGCTTATAATGGACCCAGTTGTCATGCGCTCTAGTGGTTACTAATTGCTCTCTGCCTCCTCCTGACCCACTTCAGGGTCTCCTTTGCTCTGTCCGACCTCTATGTAGGTCTACTTGTTCACATCAACTATTCAAGCATACCCCTTATGTGTGTCTCAGGCTACCTCGACTCTACATGATCTCCACTCGGAGATGTGCCTTCCATGTCCATTGCTTCATGGCTCAGGGCTAGCCTGTAGGCAACGGTCTCACTCTGCATCCATGAAGTCTTCATCTAGAGAATAAGAAGCTTAGAGTGGGGTCCTTCTTCCTGTGAGAATGTCTTTTCTCTGGATGAACCTCCAGCTGTTACCTGTTCTGGTGACACCTTTGGATGCATAATTTCAGACTTCAGCTTTAAGGGGTGGTGCTTTCATCAGCAGGGCCCATTTAGCTGCCCAAGCTAGTTCAGAGGCACCCTTTATGCTATTCTCCCTCTGATCAGATTTGGTTGACCTGGTCTGTTTCATAAGTTCATGTAGGCCAGCTGAGTACCTCAGCAGTTAATTCTCTCCTCCTTTGCTTTTGGGTGCCTAGTTACAGAGACTTCACTTGCAACCCTCGAAAGCATTACTGTTAGAAGGACAGAGTGAAAGCTTCCTCCAAATTGGAATTTGTCTCCTCTTCCCTTGATCTGGACTCGAAACTGCAGTAGCTGAGCCATCACTAACCAAAATATCCTTCAGTCTGGAGGAAAGTTGACGTAGGCCTTGGATCCCTAGAGGTTTCCTCCACAAAGGGTGTTTTTGCTCTCCTCTGTGCCGGTGATCATAATACTTAGATAGGGTTAGTATTTTCATGGGTTCCATAGTCAGGTTTTGCTGTTGACTGGAGTTGGATGGTGGTCTCCCTAGCTGTTCCCTCTCTCCTTAGGAAGTCCTGCCTTCCTGCCTCGTATCAGGCTCCAACAGGTAGTTATCCTCCATTGTCTCCTGTTCCTCTCAGTCATAACCTCTACACCTCTCAGCATCCTTTCACGTCCTCAATACCATTCTGAAAGGAAAGGGAAAGGGAACATTGTTTAACCAGGAGTAGCTCACTAAGCCGAAGCTTATTTCCAGATGCAAGCTGGGAGCACAAAGAAGTTAAGTGACTTGATCAGGATCACACAGTATGCACCTAGGCAACTGTGGTATTCAAACCTAGGTCTCCAGAACAGCAGTTCAGAGCCTTAACCCACTGCGCTATACTTCCTGAATCCCTCACCTCTTTCACAGTGCTAGACACCCTTTTGGGTATTCTTTTTTAGCTTCTTCCTAAGCTACTTTTAGCCAAGGGAATCATTCCCATGGCACCTCTAGGGGTGGAACCCTCCTATAGGGTTCCTTGCCATCATACTCCTACAGGGTGGTATATCCCACGGACAGAGAGGTGAACAGCCACAATGTATCTAAATCGCACAAGCATTACGTCATACCAAGTTAGTTAAGCAAATTAAATTATAAGGCTATGCCTGTGGTTCAATGGGCAGGGAAACTAACCATGTCCTAATCAGGCCTTAAAAGGCCACTCCTCCTGGGTGCTCTAGGATCATTTCCTGTTGACCCACCACCCTTCTCTCCTCCTCCAGCAGCTTCTCTCTCTCTCTTCTGTGGGCTCCTTCCTAACCTACCTTTAGCCAATGGAATCATTCCTGTGGAACCTCTAGGGGTAGAACCCTTCTCTAGGATTCCTTGTCATTGTACCCCTACAGGGTGGTATATCCCATGGATAGAGAAGTGAACAGCCACAATCTATCTAACTTGCAAAAGCATAACATCATACCAAGTTGTGTAAGCACATTGAACTTCTTATTATGTAAAGCTGGTTTGAAAGGTGCTAACTAATAATGACCAGGAACAAAACACAGACAGTGGCCTTCTATCAGCCATCATGATTTGTTTAAAAATAAATAAATATTGATGTATTCCACCTTAGTCCTCCCAGAACACACTAGCATCAAGTGTTCATCCTCCTGCCACCAGCCTGCTGCTGTCTGGTCAGCTCCCCCACCCCAGTCAACCGCCATTACTAATATACCCTCTGTTATTGCATAACATGTATACCCTTGAGGAAAGGAGGGAGAGAAAGGACATGATAGAAACTTTCAAGTACCTCAAGGGAATTAGCAAATTCCAAGAGGGTAGCATCTTTCAGAAAAAGAGATGTTCAAGAGCAAGAGGTCACAACTTGAAAATAGAGGGGGGACAGCTCAGAGGTAATGTGAGGAAGCATTTTTACATGGAGAGGGTTGTGGATGCATGGAAAAGCCTTCCTGAGGAGGCTGTGGAGTCACAAACAGTGGGAGAATTCAAGAATGCATGGGACAGGCATAAGGCATTTCTAGTGGGGGGTAGGAGGAAGTAGTCTGTTGGTTAACTTTGATCTGCAGCTTATCCATTAGGTAGGGAAATGGGCAGAATAGGTGGGCCAAGCGGTCCTTATCTGCCATCAAATTCTATGTTTCTAGGTTCAAACTGTGGTTCATACTGTGGTTTATCTGGAAACTGTAGGCAGAGTGTTTATTATAGTTCCCATCACTGGACCGCTGGTAAAGTGGATTTCACCTACTGAGAATCCACTTGTCCAATCCATTTTAGAGTGCATACCTCAGCCTCCATGTTTCCCCACGGCTTGTACCCCGATGGTGGGGTGCCCATAGGCAGCACTCCCCTGCCTAGGTCTAGATCTGGTTAGTGGTTACCCAGTTGTTGATGTGGTGCCTGTGAGGAGCTCGTTAGACAACATTTATGTAATATGGATCCTCCCACTGTTATTGCATTTTTACCTAGGTACTGCTCGTCACCCTGAAAAATGGGTCTTAACCCCAAAATGTAGATCACTCTAGAAGTTATGCGTGTAATCTCTACAGAAGTAAATTCTTTCAAGTGATTAATCTAGGGGAGTGGTCACTTCTTCCTATGCTCCATGGGGCTTGTAAGGAGGTGGTCATCATCCTGCAGGGTGTTTTTTTTTCTTTGTCCCATTTTCTTCTCATAGGGTACTGATGATAATGCATGCACAATATTGCACAACATGTTCAATGTCTGGAAACAACTCCAAGTGTACCTCTGCTGCGTGGTCATGGGTGGTAGGCAAAAAATGAAGGTTGTCAACCCCCCCCAACAGAGGAGAGCTGTGAGATGCCCATCTCTCTCTCCCCAGTTGGGCTGCAACAAACAGAGTCTGTTCCCAAAACTGTATCTGTAGAGTCACCAGTGGTAGCACTGCCTCTGCACTATCTGACTGTCCCAAACACACTTGCCTGACTATGGTCGACCAAGTAATCGTATCAGTCTTAGATTATGGTAGCCCACTATACCAGCAAACATATGCAAAATCATTCTAAACAAGCATTTATCAATGCTGAATGTTGTCTTGCTGGCATTGGCAGTGCAGGCATTAGAGAAAAGCATAATAGGAATGGCAGAGAAGAATAGAAGCCCACTCCACCCTGCAGAGAGTGACAAGCATTGGGGTGTGCCTTTGGGTCACTGGCCATAACGCTCATACCATTTCACCTAACCCTATCCTGCAGACTCTGACAAGTGTTGCGTTCTGCCTTGGGGTCATCGGGCCTTACTCTCACCCCATTTCATAAGGAAGTATGTTGAGATGGGTGTAGCATACGAGAATGGGGTGAACTCTGGAGCAGAAGAGTCCAAGGCACACCTGGATGGCTTTCAGTGGCTGCAGGGTGGGGGTGCGGGTGCAGTGGTATGATCATTATAGCTGACAATCCAAAGGGACACCCTGATGCCTATTAGTCTGTACAGGTTGGGATGATATGGTTAGAAACTCTAATGCCCTGGGCATTTATTGGTATTTGCACTCCAAATTTTCAACATGGCCTATTTGTGACACCGCCTCATGAAAGCATGTGGGATCTCTGCTCATGAACAGTGTCATTATGATTTTGTTAATGTGTCCCGAACATTGATTTCCCACAGTGACCACACCATTCTGCACCACATAAAATTTTCACCTGCGCCATTCATAAGGAGCTGTGAAGAGATGGCAATGTTGAAAATCTGGAGTGAAAATGTTTAAAATTCTTGAAGTTACAAGCACGCATGAAAACTGAGCAACTCACGCTTGTAACAGTCTTTTATTGGAATTCTTTCTCAAAAATTTTTAACATAGGCATTTTGGGACCTCTGCTCATTAACAGTGGCAATATGATTTTCTTAATCTATCCCAAACGTTGATTTCCCACAGCGACTGTGCCATTGTGCGCCAGATGTTCGAAACCAAATTTTGGGCAGCTTGTGAAAAATGACAGCTGTACTGTTCATAAGCAGGTGTGCAAAATTGGTAATGTTGAACATCTGGAGTGAAAATATTAAAAATTCTCAAACATACGACTGTACGTGGACACTACACAACACACACTTGTAACATAGTCATTTTGTGAAATGTTTTCACCAACTGTTTAACATAGGCATTTTGGGACCTCTGCTTATGAACAGTGTTACTATAATTTGTTTACTCTGTCCAGAACATTGTTTTTCTACAGCGACTGCATCGCTGTGCGCTGGATGTACTAAAACACATTTTGGGCAGGATGTGGAAAATGACAGCTGTACTGTTAATGAGAAGTATAAAAATCGCAATGTTGAAAATCTGGGTAAAAATAAAAATTCTCAAACTTACAAGCGTGCGTGGAAACTGCGCAATGCATGCTTGTAACATGGTCATTGTTTGGAATTTTTTCACCAAATTTTTGGGAGCCCACCTCATGTACCGTCACACTGTCATTTCGTTAGTGACAATGAAATCACCTTTCAGGACTGAATAAAGAAATGACAGTGACTGAATTCATGAGGTAGGGTCCCAAGAACCCCATGTTGAAAACTTGGTGCGAAAATTCACAAATATGGACAAGATATGCACCATAGTTGAAAAAAAGACATTTATGCCATTATACAGCTTACTGGCATTTCTTCAGTTCACGGTCGGCTTTATAAAGTGCAGACGTGTTCCTGATCCACCAAAGATTGTTGCGCCAGGCTCTGGAGGTAAGTATTGGGTGGAGGGTGGGGTGTGCAGAGGGTGGCTGTGGGCTGGAGGAGGGGACAGGATAGTGAAGGACTGTTTCCTTTGTTTCAGATAAAAAGTAAAAAAATTCGCTACTGACCATTTTCTTTTTTTTTTTTTTTTATACAGGTTTGGCCACACTGGGGTTGGCTCCCAGTGTGGCACATTTCTTTGGGGTGGGACATGTTATCCACACTGGAGTGAGCTCCCAGTGTGGCACACAATCGGTGTGGGACAGCGGCAGGAAAATGGGAAGGGGGTTAACATGCCAACAAAGGGATTGGGCAACCCCGGCGGTAAGCATATCTGTGTTCAGAGGCATGATGCTGAAGGTGATTGGGCACCCCCTCTGCAGACCACATCAGTAAAGGGGTCACAAATGCAGACAGGGGGATTGGGCACCCCCAAGTCAGCTTCCTAGGGATTGTGGGCAGCAGGTGGCAAGCCGATGCCTGCCATGATTCTTGAAATGTTACACCAGGCAAGGCACGCCGTGCAATGAGGGGTCACTCCTTCATTGCAGTGGCTAAAACTTTTCAAGTTGGTGGCACATTTTGCAACTGCTGTCATATACAGTGCGCAATCTAATTTGTGCCCCAGAGCCCAGCCCTAAAATGTAGTGGTGCCACTGGCCACAATATAACCGTGCCTCCCAAAACCTGCTCTTCCACTTCAGGCAATCCCAATAAGTTGTCTGCACTGTGCGCGCAAGACAACATAAATAATAAAATCTAACTTATAATAAATTGACAAAATGTGTCCTGTTGTGAAATTATGATACACATCAATGTGATACGCATTAGAAACTATATTGGGATTCACTAGCTGTAAGATGCGGAAAAATGGGTTGCAATTGTATATAATTTATTGAAACAAACAAGCCTGCACATTTAATCTAAAAATTGAGTCCTACTAAAAATATGGATTAAGAAACATCCAAAGCAGGGGCTGCCAATACCATACCAAACACAAGGACAAAATATGGAGAGGTCCAGCAGAGTGTATCAAAATCCTAGAATTCATTGTCTGTTAGCTCATGTACTTCATTACCATTCTATGCCTTTTCTATAGCTGTAAAATATGAATTGCAAACCAGATATGTATGCATATCACAAATTATATTTGCTGTGCACAGGTTTTTCATGTATATGAATATACTGTTTTATATTTTGCTATTGTATTTACTTGTTATTAATATATTAACCTAGCAGTTTTTGGCATTGTTTGGGACACCATACAGCTGTTCAGTGTCTCAATTGTCATGCCTGATGAGTCTCCAAACAGCTACCCTGCTCGACTTTGTGAGCTGTCAGCCTTTGTCTGCCTTTCTGTGCTCAGTAAGCAATAGGGGTCATGAGGACCGGTGTGAATGGCGCAGGGTGAGGTCAGTGGAGCACTCTCCTGTTATAATACATAAAAGCAGATCCAAGTGTTCTGATGCAGCAGACCTTTGTTTGATGCACCATACAGCAGGCAGAGGCCTGCAGTTTGCACCATAGTGTCTGATCTTTTTGGCCCTTGCACAGGAGAGCATACATCTAGCTGCTTCTTCCTGACTTTGTTCCATGTCAACCATTGTCTGTCCTCTGGTACCCATTATTATGATATGGACACCTTTTTCTTAACTTTTTTTTTGTGGGATGCCAACAGGGAACTCCAGTCCCTCCCTCAGAAGGAGTCATCCTCTGACCCGATAGTCAGGTCATCATAGACCCTGTTGGCTCCCGATTTTTCTGTTTTGCCCACAGGCCCATGGCCCATGGTCTGGCTCTGACTCCACAGAGGTAGCCTAACACCCTGGATGTGGGACCTCACCATTCTTGGTGGTGCACCTGTGCTGACACCCAGCCACTGCTGGGTGTCAGTCTACAGCATGCCGTGGTATCCCCCTTCCCCCAAGGAAGGGCAGCTGCCTACAGATGCTCAATCCTTCCCTGCCCCACTGACCCCCAAGCAACTGAGTCTGTTCCAGAACTCAAGTCTCTGACGTGGTGCGAGGTCTGGCATCCAGCACTTCAACCCTCAGTGCCACCAGGCCAGCCCACTTTTTTCTACACTTATTAAAAAATAATACGAACTTGATTAGATTTAAGTGATAACATCCAGTGAGTTGGAGTATACAAAGCAATAACTGGTTTCTCTGGATAATTAAATGCCGTGATGAAGCTGTGGTGTTTAATCCCCACAGAAGCAGGTTATGACAAGTATATTCCAACTCATTGAATGTTATTACGATTATATTGGTTGGAGTTTTGTTTTATTAGAACTTAATAAGGCTCCAGTCCGTTATCTCAGTGTGTGTGTGTGTGTGTGTGTGTGTGTGTGTGTGTGTGCAGCCCCTGAAGCTGCAGCAATGGTGCAGCAAACTGAGCGAGGCTTCAGTCAGTTACAGCAGTGTGTGTGTGTGTGTGTGTGTGTGTGTGTATGCAGCACTCAAAGCTGCAGCAATAGTGTAGGGGGAAGACCCAGAAATCAGGTCACATCTGTTCTGTGAAACTGGGCAAGTCATTGTGGCAGGTTGCAAGGGACTAGATCCTAGTTAGTGTGATTTTTATAAAAAAATACCCTGTTTCAGTTCCTGAGCATCTGAGCCACACTGGCACTGTTGTGGGAAAACCAGGTTACAGCACTGTTGTGGGAACACCAGGTTAAATCTGATGCTGTTTGCGTTTGACAAAGTTGGTTTGAGAGAGTGGGAGTGCTGCAGTGGGCGGGATTAAAAGTCATGGGTGAGGTTTTTTTAGTGGAGGAGAAAATGTGAAAATTAGTAAAATATGTAAAAAGGCTGTATCTGTGTTTTTAAGTACTGCGGTTCCACGGTCATCGTGGTGGGTGGAGGGGGCTGTTTCACGTGCATGCTAGTGTGGGAAACTAAAGTAAATAGCTGTAAAAATCATTGTCACTTTTTAGTAGTTCCCTTATCCTCAATAAACACTGTTCAGGAATTTTCTTTCTATGTGAGGTATTGTTTATTTGTTGTGGAGCCTCCGAAGCAGACACTGTATCCAACACCATTTTTTATGTATTGTTTCGCTTTTGATTTTGAGGTGTGAATAACCTATTGTGGGCGTGGCTATGGGGTGATTAACCAACTGTGGGAGGGGTTTACTTGAATAAGTGACTCTGGGGGATATGCAATGCAGTGTGTGGAAGAATAACTACCAGCAGTTCTTAATTGTAATTGGCTGAGAGGAGATGCCTCCCATATAATTAGAATTATACTAAAGTTTAGTTAAGTATTTAATAAGCCATGCATTAAACAGAGTAATAGACAGAGTCAATTTGCCCTGAACTTGTGCCACAGTTCTTTAAACTTTCCACAATTAACATTGTGTACTTAAGTAAAGCTGTGATACTCAAACTGTATTATGTAATGTACTATGTATTTGTTTTCAATAAAAGTAAAATATTACAGGAAGAGAGGTCTTAACGCAAAGTAGCTATTTACTAATTTTGAGTCTATTGATCAGTTTCATGTCTTTTTCTTTCATCTTCATGATGAATTTACCTTTTGTCAAATTACTCTATAAGTTATGAAATCTGACTCTTTTTATGTTGGCTCATGTCTGCGCACCAACCAACATATTGTATTAGTAGCAGATTTGGAGGTGTGGTCACTGAAGACAAATGCAGAGCACGGATCTGTAGGTGCGTCTTTCATTCCCCATAAGCCACCTTGCAGGCACCTCACCAGCAATACTTAATGAGACAAGAACATCTAAGAAAAGGTCCACTGCAATGAGAGCCAAGCTCGTCATGCAGCTGCACCAGAACACGCCTCCTGATGTGCCCTTCGAGGTGAAAGCAGTCCCAAAAACATGGCGGCAATGACTGCCGCCGCCTGCCACAATGTTGACTTTGGGGTGCCCAATCCACCTGTTGGCATGGCCCGACCCAGTTCATGTACCAATGGGAGAACCTACTCCCCATCAGAATAATGGCCCCCCTCCCATTTCAATTATTTGCCAAGGGGTGCCCAATCCCCCTCGGCAACATACACCTCCCAAACGGTGCTGCTTTTGCCAATGGGGGCCCAATCCCCATGCGGCATAATGCCCCCATTGTGTGCCGGGGAGGGTGCCCAATCCCCTCAGCTCTTGCCCCCTTCCGTAGTGTGCTGACAGGGGTGCCCAATCCCCGTCAGCTACAGCACCCCCAAAACACTCAGGTGGCTCACTGTGAGCCCACCCCAGTGTGCCTAATGCCCCTGAAAAAAAAATTGCACCATGTTTTTTTTCATTATTTAAACCTGTAAAACAGAAAAAAGTCCCTCGCAGTCTGTCCTGCTCCCTCCCCCAACCTGCGCCCATCCTCTGTGTACCTGTCTCCCCAAATACCCCCACCCCATACCTCCAGAGCACGGCATGACAATCTGCGGTGGACCAGGAACACGGCTGCACTCTTCAAAGCCGATCGCGAACTGAAGAAATGCTGGTAAGCTACATAATGGCATAAATAAGATTTTTTCAACTTTGATGCATATCTTGGTCATGTTTGAGAATTTTGGCACCAAATTTTCAACATGGGTTTATTGGAACCCCTCCTCATGAATTCAAGTCACTGTCATGGCGTTATTCAGTCCCAAAAGGTGACTTCACGGTCACTGTGCGGAATCACCTTTCAGGACTGATTAACAAAGCAACAGTGTCACTGTTCATGGGGGGCTCTCAAAAGTCTATGTTGCAAATTTGGTGAGAAAAAATAAAAAAAATGGCTTTTATGAGAGTGCATTGCACAGTTTCCATGCACACTCATAACTTTGTGAATTTGTAATATTTTCTCTCCAGATTTTCAAAATTGGCATTTTACCACACCTCCTTATGAACAGTATAGCTGTCATTTTACATATCCTGGTTGAAATGTGTTTTGCACATCTGGTGCAGAATAGTGCAGTCGCTGTGTGAAATCAGTTTTTGGGACAGTTTGAGAAAATGACAGTGACACTGTTCATGAGCAAAGGTCCTAAAATGCCTATGTTGAAAATTTGATGACAAAAGTCCATAAAATGACTGTGTTACAATCGTGCATTGCGCAGTTTCCATGCACCCTTGTAACTTTGCAAATTTGCAATATTTTTATGCCACATTTTCAACACTGGCATTTTTTCACACCTCCTTATGAACAGTACAGCTGTCATGTTTCACATTCTGCCCAAACTGTATTTTCACAGCTGTGGTGCACAAAGGCATGATCACTGTGGGAAATCAACTTTTGGGACAGATTAACAAAATCACGGTGCCACTGTTCATGTAGGGAGGTCCCAAAATGCCTATGTTGAAAATGTGGTTAAAAAATCCCCAAAATAATTGGGTTATGGATGTGTGTTGCACAGTTTCTATGCATGCTCATGACTTCACCAATTTTTCATATTTTCACTCCAGATTTTTAACATTGCCATTTTGTTACACCTCCTCATGAACAATATAGTTGTCATTTTTGTTGCTGTGCAAAATCATCTTTCAGCTAACAAACTGATAGTGCCGCTTTTCAGGAGGTGGGGTCACAAAAAGCCCATGTTGAAAATTTGGAGTGAAAATACCAACAAATGCCTACAGAGTTAGAGCTTCCAACTGTAACACCCCACCCTGTACAGACTGACAGGCATCAGGGGTGTGACTTGGGAACATCAGCTGTAATGCTCTTGCCATTCCACCTCCACCCCCCAACCTGCATCCAGTGACAGGCATCAAGGTTTGCCTTGTAGTTTTTGGCCCCAAAGTTCACCCTATTTTACTATACATCTCAGCATATTCTGCTATGGAATGGGGTAAATATAAGGCCCAAAGACCCCAATGCACACCACAACACTTGTCAGTGTCTACAGGGTAGGGTGAGGTGAAATAGCATGAGTGTTACAGCTGACGACCCAAAGGCACACCCCAATGCCTGTCACTCTCTGCAGGGTGGGGGTGAGGTTGGCGTCCATTCAATACTTCACTGCCATTCCTATTATGCATCTCTAACTCCTGCACTACTAGTACCAATGCCAGTGAGACAACATTCGGCATTGGCAAATGCTTTTTTTTTAGCCTTTGGTGGCTGTGTAAGGCCCACTAGGCACAAGTGCCTGTTTTCAGTGGTGACCTGGAAGCACTGGGCAGTTAAGTGACTTGCTCAGAGTTACACAGTATGCAAATGGAGGTTGTGAGAATCAAACCGAGGTCTCATCTGCTGAATGTACCAAGCTGATTCACAGCTCATTACTCTAACCTCTAGGCTATACTGCCAGCCCATACATCTTAACACTTTGATGGATTGACCAGCAACTACAATACAAACATCTTCTACAAGGACAAGGAGGGAATGCGGATGGACAGGTTGATTACACAGGTAAATTGGGATGACAGGCATTTTATTATGCCATTCTGGGGAGAGCTGTGTGAAGCTGGAGCAATTGAGTCAAACTCCACTTGGCCTGTCATCATAGCAACAGGTACATTAATTCTAATTTCATGCCATCCTGCTGATTAATTCAAACACACAATGCTCCGTAGTGAGTCAAACTCATGACAGCAGACAGTCCTCGCTGCCCACATGCAATTGCATGGCTTGCAAGAGACCAACACAACCAATGGACCTTGAATGAATGAGTCATTATGGGAGTGTTTACAGAGGAGGGGGGAGGAGGGAAGACTTTGTCCCTCTTCACAACAGTGGGGTAGAGAGGAGGCTTGAAAGTGGAAACCAATCAGCAGAACGTCAATAGTGTGGAAAATTAGGGATTTTACTACTTAAGGAAAGGATTGTTCAACACCTGGAAACCAGCAGAGCACCAGGCCAGACACAGTATGGCTTCACTGCAGGAAGACCATGTCCGACAAATAAAATTTATATGTTTGACTAGGTGAAAAGGGAAGTGGATGGGGAGGAGGAAGAAGTGCTGGATAAAACCTACCTTGATTTCAGTAAGGCCTTGAATACTAATGCACATGGAAGAGTACCGAACAAGTTGGGCAACCAGAGAGTGGGTCATAAGGTGGTAAACCGGGTTAGGAACTGGTTGAGTGATGGATAACGGGGGGGGGGGTGGAAAATGGAGATCAATATAAGGAAAGTAGGGTGAACAGCGGGTTGCCATAATTATCTCTTCTGGGGCCAGTTGTATTTCATGGCCTCTTAAGTGACATTTTGGGGAGGGGGCTGGAAGGGAAGGTGTGCCTCTTTGAAGATAGCAATAATATCTGCAAGCAGTTGCATGCCCCATGAATGGGGGACAAATGAGGGGGACCTAGGTAAACTGGAGTGATGGTGTACAGTGCTGCATCTGAGATTCCATGCAAAAATTCATGAAATTGGGGTGCAAAACAGAGGAGGATTACATGATGGGAGGTGACATTGATGTTCACCAAGCAGGAAAGGGATTTGGGGATAATCACACCTGATGGCCTAACAGCAATCAAACCATATTGCAAGTCATCAGGGAGAGCCAGTGTGATGATGGGATGCATAGGGATCAGCATCACCAACAGAAGAAAAGAGGTGCTGATGCCACTGTACAGACCATTCGTGATGCCTCATTTGGAGTACTGTGTCTAGTTCTAGAGGCCACATCTCTTACTAAGTTTAGTTCTGGAGGCTACATCTCTGTAAGGAGTTAGACAGTGTGGACGCAGTTCCAGTAGGGTCAACAAGGATGGTGAAGGGATTAAAACAAAATTCACAATAAAAGAGACTGAGAAACCTCCCTATGTATACCCTGGAGGAGAGGAGAGACAGAGGAGACATAATAGAAACCTGCCAGTATCTAACGGTCATAAATAGTGTATCGGAGGATAGCATCCGGCTGGACCGGATATCCAAAAAAGGCGGTGGTTGCGCAATCTATATCAAAGACTCCCTGTCTTGGCATCCTGTAGCAACTCCATCACTTTCTGCCTCAGCCCAGATTCTGCCACTAAAAATCGTCCTAGGTCCCAACCATAAAGCCCTGACTATTGTCTCCATATACATCCCGCCCAGGGACCCTAAACATGGATTCAATGATGTACTAAAGTTTATCAACTCTCATCCTTCTGAAGCTGAACTTATTCTACTAGGGGATTTCAACATAAACTGGTTAGCATCGAGTGCCAGTGCCTATAAAGACTCCATCTCAGCTGCTAACCTCACGCAAATGGTAAACTCCCCTGCTAGGATTAACTACAAGACTGGCACCAGTACCCTCTTGTATTGGGTCCTCACCACTCACCCCACAAGGATTTCTCATATGACCATTCTCCCAGACTCACTCAGTGACCACTCTCCAGTCATGTGTGCATGGTCTAACAAATTCCTTACGCCCCCTCCCAAAATTATTGCTAGCAGAGTCCTTCCTCGTGGAAAACTTCCACATCTCAAACAACACCTGCTTTTACAAGACTGGCTACCCATCTATGAAGCAACAGATGTTAACTTGGCTCTTGATCACTTCATCTCAGTTTTCAACAAAGCCTGCAACCTCTTTGCACCTGCTAAAAGGCGCAAAACAAAATCTCTCTCTAACCCATGGGTCACCTCGGCTTTTCTCTCACAGCTGAAAATAAGGGATCACCTATGGGCAGTTGCCAGGGCCACTGGCAAACAACTGGACATCCAACATTACAAACAAGCACGAAATGCCTGCACAAAAGCCATATGGCTAATGAAGTCCACCTATTACAAAGACACCCTCACCAATACATGGGGAAATGGTCGTGTTTTCTGGGACAATATCAAGGATGTCACAGGGAAGCAGCCAAAACTCTCACTGGCCATGTTAATGGTTGATGGATCCTCAACCCTTGACCCCAAGGTGATCGCAAACATCTTTAACATGGCTTTTTCAGACCTTAGTGCTGTTCTACCCCATGACTTTTTTGAAAACAGGGCCTACTCTCCAAATACCTCAGCCCCTCAGTTTAACCATCCCCTCTTCTACTTCAGGAAGGTAAGGCTGAATGAAGCTTGCCGCTATATTGCTGCAGCTATCTCTAAATCTAGATCTAGTAGCGACACCCTGGACCTTAAGCTTCTGTTGCTTACCCTCGAAGTAATTCATCCATTAACAAAAATCGTAAACCTCTCTCTCAGCTGTGGAAAATTCCTGGACCTATGGAAAAAAGCCACCGTGACACCCATCCATAAAAGTAGGGACAAGACAATTCACTCAGATTATCGCCCTATCTCCATACTGCCCCCACTCTCTAAGGCACTTGAGCACATCGTGGCTGATCAATTTACCGACCACTTGGATAAATACAATATACCTTGTCCACAACAACATGGCTTCTGGAAAGGTCACAGCACCACCACAGCCCTTCTTGAGTTCACTAGAGCTTTGCACAAATCCCTTGACAATGGCCTTCTCACAGGGGCCGTTTTCATCGACCTCTGCAAGGCCTTTGATACAGTACACCATGGACTACTAATACGCCAACTACTGAATGTCGGGCTAGCACCTGACTCTTCTCTCTGGTTTAAAAGCTACTTAGAAAACCAGTCACAGAGAGTAAAAATTGCAGACGCTCTTTCTAACACTCTGCCTGTTCACTCAGGTGTCCCACAGGGATCCATACTGGGACCCCTCCTTTTTAGCCTTTTCTAAAACTCCCTCCCTTACCACTGCTCTGAGCAGATCATACTATAAGCCGATGATGCTGTTGTATTCTCCACTCACAAAGATCCTGCAACTCTTCAACATGACCTTCAACTTGGTTTCAGTTCTGTAGAGACATGGTTTCTTAATCATAAACTGGACCTCAATGACAAGAAAACCAAATCTATGCTCTTCTGCAGCTCTCGTAACCCATACAAGCTACACCACTTGGCTATCTCCACCACCCAGAGGAACATTCTAGATCAGGTGGTGTCCTTCAAATACTTAGGGATTCAGCTTGACCCTAATCTCTCCTATGGACTTCATGTAGATAATGTAGCTAGAGCTGCTAATACACGGCTTGGTCTCATCTACAAACACAGACCACACCTCACGCCAGAAGCTTTGAAGGTTGCAGTCCTGAGCTCTGTGATCTCTGTAATAGACTATGGTCTCATCATTTTTGGCTCGGCCACAACCACAACCCTTAGCCATCTCTCAACTGCCTTAAATAAAGCATGTCGGCTCATCACTGGTGCTCACTGTCTCACCCACACATGTGACCTGTACACTCAGACTGGCTGGCTACAACTATCAAACCGCATAAAGTTTCTCACCTGCTCCATGGTCAAAAAAATCTACCTTGGCCTTGCACCTTCTGGGGTCTGAAATCTGTTACAATACCAAATTAACAAATGGTGCCTTAGGAGATCCACGCTACAGCTACTGAAAGTCCCCCACTGTCACACTTCACAGGGACAACGCTCTTTTGCTTATCAAGCACCACTCTGGTTCAATGGCCTCAGCCCAACCATCTCCTCTGCCCCAACTATTGGTATGTTTAAAACTAGGCTCTGGGACTGTCTCACTACCAGCAGCTCCTGTGACTGCCCAACTTAACCTTGTTTCTCCACTTCCCTTTCTGCTCTAGTTGTATCCCCTCCTCCCCTCCTCACTGGATTCTACCCTCACATTTTGGTATACCCAATGCTGCACTTTTCACCCTCTCACCACCCTTTCTACATTCCTCCCCCACCCTCTTCCCTCTCACTATGACTCTGGCACTTCTTATCTGTTGTCTGTTTTCTCTGACAAATGCCACTGGCTGCCTTGTTACAAAGCTACCCTTGAACTGTATTAATCTGTACTCTGTTTGCAATGTCCACCTTGTTGTGATGCCTGTCTTGATGTTCCCCATAATTTGTATTTCTCTGACATGGAACCTTTGTAAAAGAGCCATGGCTCAAAGGTATTTGTAATGCTAGACTTGATAAATAAGTAAATAAATAAGGTACATGTTCATGAAGGAGAGGGCATGACATGAGTTTGGAAGGGGGTAGTCTCGGGGGTAACATCAGGAAGCATTTCTTCCGGAAAAGGGTGGTGGATGCCTAGAATGAACTAACTCTAAATTGAGGAAATGGGGGGCAACACTGGTGGGAAAATGAAATAAAGCATGGGACTGGCAAAGGGGAACAGTAGTGACAGGAAAGAGAAGGTAAAGCCAGATATCAAGTAGGGTATGCAACTTTTACAGTAAGTAGAGAGAATGGGCACATTGTACAACATCTCATCTGCAGTCAATTTCTATGATTCTGGGACACCATTTATATAATAATGTGCACAGTGCAGGACCTCTGTATCATACTTGGGAGGTGGCTGACAGCATTCCTGATAGGCCAATGGAAGCATGCATAACTACTGAGGTAATAATGCCTGCACTGACAAGTAATTGCAATACAATCAGGATTTGTTGGGAGGGGTTCCATGTCAAAAGAGCAAACCAAAATGACCGACTGATAAATTAGCGTATCATTTTGCTTGCTTTCAGGTTTAGAAACATAGAAACATAGAAGGATCGCAAAACCCATCCAATCTGCCCATCTCTTTTTCTACCTTATGAATGTGCCAACTGCCTTTGCTCTGTCAATGGCCTATCTATTCATACTCATCTGTATTGCTCCATTATGCCTGTCCCATGCCTGTTTGAAGCCCTGCACTGTATTCATATCCACCACTTCTTGAGGTATGCTGTTCCATGCATCTACCACCCTTTCTGTGAAAAAGAACTTCCTCACATTACTCCTTAATCGGCCTCCATCTAATCTCATGCTGTGTCCTCTTGTCCTGCTATTTTTCTTATATTGAAACATGTTAGGCTTTTTCACCTTGTTAATGCCCTTAAGGTGTTTGAATATTTCGATTATATCACCTCTCTCCCTCCTTTGCTCTAGGGTATACATATTGAGCTCTATTAATCTGTTCTCATATGTTTTCTGATGCTGTTCCTGCACCATTTTGGTTGCTCTTCTCTGGAATGCCTCAATTTGGTTAATGTCCTTGTGAAGGTGTGGCCTCCAGTACTGCATGCAGTACTCCAGATGGGGCCTAACCAGTGTCTTGTAAAGAGGGATTATTACCTCCCTCTTCCGGCTTGTGATACCCCTACTAATACATCCCAAGATTCCCCCAGCATTACTTACTGCTTTAGTAGTCTGCTTGGATGATTTCAGGTCATCGGTGATGATGATGCCCAAGTCCCTTTCTTCCCTTGTGACTGCCAGAAACTCCAGTCCCAGCCTGTAGGTGGCTTCAGGGTTTCTCTTCCCTATGTGCATGATCTTGCACTTCTTTGCATTAAACCCCAGTTACTACTCTTTTTGTTACCCATTTTTTTCCATCCGGTTGTGATCTGCGGAGCCTCTCTCTGGCATCCTGCCTATTTCTTCCCCACCTAAGTATCTCCTCCCTCTCAGCACACACAACTGGTACCCCCAGCTTAACCCCTCCAGGGTGGGGTCACCCCTTCTCTTGGGAGCTGTCACTCTCTGGCTCATGGGTGACAGCCTGGGTAGAGGACACTGGAAGACCAGGCAGGATAGACCCAGCAATGAGCATAGGGGCAGGTACCATTGCCTACCCCACAGACCGGTGTTTTCCCTGTTCTGCTGTGCACTCCGCCCCCTTGAGGTGCATGCTCCTGATGCTGCGGTGCATGACAACCTGCCAAACATCAGCCACACTAGGTATGTGCTGCCCTGTGTGCTGCACCACCCCCAGTCTCCACCGGGAGCGGCTGGCAGGCGGGTGATGCCCGTCCTACCCCCGGGGAGAGAGCAGCCAGGCATGATCATAACCTCCCTGCTGTCTCCTGGCCCCTGAGCTCTCTCCTGAACTCGGGTCGCCGCTTAGCGCGAGGTGTGGCATGCAGTGCCTCAACCCTCAGCGCAACTGGGCCAGGATCCCAGTTGCCACTCTTCCGACCATTTTCCTAGTTTATCCAGATCTCTTCTAATTCTGCCCACCCCATCTGGATCATCCACTTTGTTGCAGATCTTGGTGTCATCTGCAAACAGACAAACCTTACCCTCCAGTCCATCTGCAATGTCACTGATGAAGATATTGAAGAAGACTAGCCCCAGGACTGATCCCTGAGGTATCCCACTTGTGACTTGCACCTCTTATGACTGTATACCTTTTACCACCACTCTTTGTTTTCTGACTGTCAACCAGTTTGCCACCCAGTTGACCAACTTCTGACCACCAGAGCCTATTCAGCTTATTAATCAAACTTCTATGTGGAACATATCGAAAGCTTTGCTGAAGGGCAACATCAACTGCTCCCCCTTGGTCCACCACTCTGGTTACCCAGTGTAAAGAGTGAAAGCACTCCAGCATCAGGTTCTTGTTAGAGATAAACAAGTGGAATGAATGACAGACAGTGGTAAATCATGTAATAAACAAGTTTATTACAAAAACACAGACTTATAACCTGCAGTAAAGCAAATACTGGGAGAAAACAAGTTTCCCTACGTCTAGACTCAGCAATTCTCAACAAACCTTTCTAGAACCATGCTTCTTTTATTTATTTGTTCTAGGATTACAGTAAAGTAATCTTATAGTAAGATAAGGAAAAAGGTGTTTCATTTCTCATTGGCTTATGCAAGTGGTACCATTACATTGCTGGATAGAAAATGTAGAGTCAGCAAGAAGAAAAACATACTAACATACTAAAACACCAGCAGAATAGGCCTAACGGTCTTTCGTGTCTGCTCGTTTGGTCAGCCCCCACCCTGCGTGCTAACCTTGCTGCCCCCTCGCCTTCTCTGGCTTCTCCCTTCCCAGTTCCGGATATTCTCACTGCATTGGATTTTGCTTCCAGAACCCTTCCCCCGTACCTGTCCCACCCCCTCTTGAACCCTTCCACTGTCTCTGCCTCCACCAACCCCCTAGGCAGCACATTCCATGGCTCCACCACCCTCTCAGTGAAGTAGCACCTCCTCCTTTCTCCCCTGAATCTTCCCCCCTCCAGCTTCCACCCATGAAAACATTACGTTATACATAAGATATAGCAGTAGTTAGAACAAAGACAGCACAGAAATGGTAGCAGGTGCAAGGTCATTATGGTAAAAAGCAATGCCAGCAGAAATACATGTGTACAAGAATACTTTGGAAAAACAGATATGGTTAGGTCCAAAGCACATTTGTCTCATATAAGCAAATGAACATTACATATAACAGAAAACTAAGAAATAATGCTGTAAAATAAATGTATACTGTATAGTGTATACACTTAGCAAGCATGATCCCCAGTACCCACACTTGTACAGTGGATACCCATTACTGCATATTAGTGCAATACAGCAGTATCACATTAATAATAAAACATCTGTCATTGGCGTATGCAAGAGGGTGCAAGGGGTGTGGGACCCATGGGCAACACTAGTCAAAGAAACTTATGAGATTAGTTTGACAGGACCTTCCTTTGCTCCTATGGATTCCAGGTGTTGCACTATCCTTTCCTTAAGGAGTGCCTCCATAATCTTGCCCACTACTGAGGTAAGACTGATTGGTTTGTAGTTCCCTGCCTCCCCCCACTACCACTCTTGTGGAGCGGGATCACATGAACCCTTCTCCAGTCTTCTGGGACCTCTCCTGTGCTAAGAGACTCACTAAACAGTTCTGATAATGGTTCTGCTAGTTCCACCCTTAGCTCCTTTAGTATCTGGTATGTATGCCATCAGGTCCCATTGCTTTGTCCACTCTGAGCTTATCGAGCTTTTGTGGGACCTTTCTTTTGTGAAGGGACTAGTGCACACCTCCCTCCCCTCTGTGTCTATGGTGCTGAGCTGTGGGCCCTGCCCTACCTTCTCTTCGGTTAATACTGAGCAGAAGTATCTATTTCAGATAGATGCTTTTATATGGTCCTCCTCACATGCCCCCTTATCCCCTTTGGTCTTAGCAATACCACCTCTGGACTTTCTCCTTTCACTAATGTAGCTATAGAAAGTCTTGTCACCTTCTTTTACTGTTTGTGCTAGTGTTTCCTCGGTTTGGGCCTTTGCCTGCTTTACTGCCTTCCCTGCTTCCCTTAGGGAAGTTTGGTATGCCTCCCTATCTTCATCCTGCTGCATTCCCTTATATTTCATGTAGGCCAACCTTTCGGCTCTGACCTTTTTTTGCTACTGTTTTTGAGAACCAAGGTGGTTTCATTCCTCTTTTGCACTTCCCTTTCTGTCTAACACAATGGGATGTCGCTTCAAGTATTGCATCCTTAATGCTTGCCCACTTTGCCTGTACCCCCTCACCTGTATTTCTTTTTGCTAGGGCTAGCTTAACTCTGTTGACCATCTTATCAAAGTCAGTGCCGCTGCAGTCCCATATTTTTGCCTAGGAATAGGATGATTTAGTTTGGCTACTGTGGAGGGATAGCGAACGACAGAATTGCGAAGGAGGACTGGAAGAAATGGTGACGGAAAGGAATAGCAGTGGGACTGAAGAAAGAGAAGAGGTATGAGCTAACTAGCGATATGAAGCATGATCCCACTGAGCTACTCATGTAGCGTAGCAGATAGGGATACCAGCTGCAGTGGTTGTGGCCTCAGGATCAGGACTTTAGACAGGTATGTCATTTTTTTTTTGGCAAGTTACTGCTGTCCTCAGTCCCTCATCTTTCCTCCAGTGTTCACCACCCCCCTGGACATGGTTATTAAAGTTTTCAGGGTGGGGGCTTGAACCCCACAAAGGGAGATGCGGGGGGCCACAACACCCCTACATTAAACAGCTTTTTTTTTTTTGAAATCTCTGTTTGTCTGCCTTCCCAGCCTGCCATCCCTGACCCTTCAGAAGCCCCAAGTCAGACATCCCTCTACCTTGTACCCTGCCCAAATGACCCCCTGGATCCCCATGGAGCTTTGGCTTACCCTCCCAAGCAGGGAAGGGGTAGAGCCCTTATGCCCCATCAATCATCTTTCATCAGTCCGGGAGCCTTTGGGTGGGTTAAGGCACATTGAGGGCACGTCTCTGGGGCTCTGTCTTCCTGGCGATGGCAGGCTCTTTTCCCTTCTTTTTCCCACCCCTACAGAGTGAGACCCAGAGGTCAAGGCATTGAGCACCGACATTGCTCTATATAGCGGCCGCCCATCCCCTGTTGGTAGGGGCTTGCAATACTCTTAGCCTCCATTTGGAGTCATAAAAGAGTGCAGGCTATGGCCTCAGCCTTCCCAGGAGTAGGCAAGGTGTCGTGGGACACTCAAGCCTATCTCCCCCTAGCCGTCCCACCAGCGACCAGAGTCTGCTTCTGAACCTGGGTCGCCAGCGTGGAGCGAGGTGTGGCATCCAGTGACTCAACCCTCAGTGCTACCAGGCTGGCCCTGCATTAAACATCTAATCAGATATGCACCAATTTAGTATTCAATGTACATAGCTGTGTGTGCTGTATTTGTGTTCACCATGATGTACTCGCTCTTGTGTGAGTTGCTGAAAAAGATTCACTCTTATGACATGGAACTGTTGGAGAGTGGGGATAACAACACTAACCACATACTGCTCTGTATATTGCATAGGACACATGCAGCTAATGTGAAACTCCTAATCATTTACACTGTCTGTAAATAGCTGCAGTTCAAGAACGTGAACTACTGACAATCCAAAATATAATCTTTCTGACCCTCATGCAACTCGTAATGCTAATGGGGAAGGGGGGTTGTCTCCTTCAGCCCATCAGCTGCCAAAGTCCAGATTTCAGAAATAAAGCACAACATGGTAATAGAGGTTAAGTCACTTTATTCAAATACTTCTCTGAAAAGATTTAATTTACAAACTGTTATGAGCACCACTAATGAGTGGGGATGCCATGGAGCTGCTACATATAGTACCCACATACAACTGGGAATGCTGTTGGGGTGGGGAGGGTTCCTTCAGCCCATCTGCTAGAAAAATTATAATTTTTCCAACTAAAAACACAGCACAGTCACTATGAGGTAAGATACTATTTTCACAAGACACAATAAAAATATTTTAAATAAAAATGACAGAGTGCAGTACTAAGAAAAACATCGCTCTTCAGTGAAACGAGTGGGGAAGCCATGGAGCTGCTCCATTTATACGGACATCAGCCCAGCACCCACAGCATGTAAACATTAGGAAACTATGCAGCCCCTGGAGCGCACCATAAAATGAGTAATAAGTTCAAAAATGGGACACAGTTCTCGATCAGGAAGGCATGCAAATGAAGAACAAAATCACAGCAGATAGCAAGTTATTTTTTTAACAGACTACAGAGGATTCAGTGACCAAGAACCGAAGAACAAGCATAAATTGAACACAAAATACTCATGTTACATTTTGACACCTGCAGAGTATAGAGAATAGGGTAAAGAGCACCCAATAGGCACCCCCTCCATATACCACAACTGTAGCACAATACCTCAGTAGGCTTCACAACAGAGATTGTAATAGTCACCAAACGAGGCACTTAGCTTCTCAAATAACCACTTGCATCCAATGTATAATTTATATCGGAGGCAGTATAGCACAGTGGGTTAAGGCTCTGACCTACAGATCTGGAGATCTAGGTTTGAATCCCACAGCCATGTAAATGCATTCTGTGTGATCCTGAGCAAGTCACTTAACTTCCTTGTGCTCCCAGGTTGCAACTGGAAACAAGCTTCAGCTTAGTGTGCTACTCCTGATTAAACAATGTTCCCCCTATACTGCTTAACAGAATAATATGTAGATAGTAGTTCTGACATTTGACAGGAACTACTTACAGTAGCTATTTTGACTACCTATAAGACATAAAGTGCATACCACACAAGTTTGCTCAAATATAGGGCACAATGATACAAGGTACATGATACGTACAGTACAGTATATAGACAGTATCCTTATTCCTTACCCTGCTCACATATGAATGAAAGAACTCTTAATACCTTGATCTTTTAAGGGAACATTTCATGCACTGATTGAGACACAGGGTGAGGTGTCAGGATTTCCTTTATTTTTTGAATGAATAACACTGCAACAAGACTAGCAATATGCACACACATACACACACACACACACATACACACACACACAACTCAGGTTTTAACAGTGAACTCAGATTACAGAGAAAGGTGATACTCAAAACACAAAAACAGTAATCAAATACCCAAGTAAATAAACTTAGTAAACCAAAATGAGTCTGCATTGAAAAATCAGATCACTATTACAATATATTTCATGCTATAAGGATTACATTAACATTTGAGTACAGGATACTGTAAAATTTCCTTTGATTGTCATCGAATATAAGCAGACCAAAACTGAGCTTATCTATCATGCCCAATGATAATTCAGGAGATAGAGGGGATGATATACACGTTTTGTTTAAAAACTTATGCCTCACTTGCAGGGTTTCGCCTTTTGCACAAATTTTTCATGCCCGCCTGCCAGAGTTTTTCCCCTGGACTTCGCTGCCAGAATTTGCTACCCTCTGACTGTTGCAGAGTGCATGCATGGCGCTAATACACATGCCCAGTTGATGAGGGTAGCAAATTCTGATGGGTAGCATGATTTGATACTACACCGGGAACACGTCTGCACTCTTCAACGCTGACTGCAAACTGAGGAAATGCCGGTAAGCTGTATAATGGCATGAATAGTTTTTTTTCAACTTTGGTGCATATCTCAGCCATTTTTGGGAATTTTGGCACCACATTTTCAACATGGGGTTCTTGGGACCCTTCCTAAAGAATTCAGTCACTGTCATGTCGTTATTCAATCCTGACAGGTGATTTCACAGTCACTGTGTGGAATCACCTTTCAGGACTGGTTATCGAAATGACAGTGCCACTGTTCATGGGGGGGAGGGGTCTCAAAAAGCCTAATGGCTGTTTTACAAGCTTGCATTGCACAGTTTCCATGCATGCTCGTAACTTCATGAATTTTTAATATTTTCTCTCCACATTTTCAACATTGCCATTTTCCCACACCTCCTTATGAACAGTACAACTGTCATTTTATATATCCTGGCCAAAATGTGTTTTTGTACTTCCAGCGCATAATGCACGGTCGCTGTGGGAAATCCATTTTAGGGACAAATTTGCAAAATGTCAGTGACACTGTTCATGAGCAGAGGTCCTAAAAATGCCTGTGTTGAAAATTTGGTGACAAATGTCCATAATGACTGTGTTACAAGCATGTGTTGCACAGTTTCCATGCACACTTGTAACTTTGCAAATCTGCAATATTTTAATGCCACATTTTCAACACTAGCATTTTTTTCACACTTCCTTATGAACAGTACAGCTGCCATTTTTCACATCCTGCCCAAAATATGTTTTCACACCTGTGGTGTACAATCACGCAGTCACTGTGGGAAATCAATTTTTTGGAACAGATTAACAAACTCACAGTGCCACTGTTCATGAGGGGAGGTCCCAAAATGCCTGTTAAAAATGTGGTTACAAAATTCCCCCAAATAATTTGGTTATGGATGTGCATTGCACAGTTTCTATGAATGCTCATGACTTCACCAAGTTTTAATATTTTCACTCGAGATTTTCAACATTGCCATTTTTTAACACCTCCTCATGAACAATATAGTTGTCATTTTCCACATCCTGCCCAAAATGTGTTTCTGTACCTGTGGCGCCAAATGGTGCAGTCGCTTTGCAAATTCACCTTTCAGCTAACAAACTGATAGTGCCATTCGTCATGAGGTGGGGTCACAAAATGCCCATGTTTATAATTTGGAGTGAACATACCAACACATGCTGTAATACCCCACCCTGTAGAAACTGACAGGCATCAGTGGTGTGACTTGGGATCATCAGCTGTAATGCTCCGCCATTCCTCACCCACCCACACCACCACCCTGCAGCCAGTGACAGGCATTGAGGTGTGCCTTGGAGTGTTTGGCCCAAAAGTTCACCCCATTTTCCTATACTGCACCCACCTCAGTGTATTTTCTTATGGAACGGGGTAAGTATAAGGCCCAAAGGCACCAAAGCACACCACAACACTTGTCATTGTCTACAGGGTAGGGTGAGGTACAATTGCATGAGCGTTATAGCTGACAACCCAAAGGCACACCCCAACGCCTGTCAGTCTCTGCAGGGTAGAGGTGGGGTTGGCATCAGTTCAATACTTTTCTGCCACTCCTATTATGCATCTCTAACTCCTGCACTACCAAGGCCAATACCAGTGAGACAACATTTGGCATTGACAAATGCTTGTTTTAGATAGGTTCATGCACAGTCCATTTTTTTAAAGAATTAGAACTTTATGGACCTCATCTGCCAATGAAATAATTTGTTTATTTATATTTATTTATTTTTTGTAACCAGGTAGGGTGCACTACACATAGAAATGCCCATTTATATACACAACCTGGGAAGTTACAACATGGTGATACATCACAGAGGAGAATTCAGTGCAACATATTAGAAGAAGTAAGAAGTAGAAGGTACTATACAGCTTTCAAGCAGTCAGAACAAGATTAGCATGCAGCCAGTGGCAGTAAAACTCCGAGCCACCTGGCCTACTACACATGTAGGTTTGAAAACAATACAGGAGATAAGTACCAACAAGTTTATACAGGAACCTGCACTAGCATGTCATTCAACTATTAATCATATGCTAATTTCAGAAGATTATCCTCTTTGTTATTTAGGGGTATCTAATAAGTAGCTGTTCTTGATTGCGCTAGAGCTTGGATTGCAGGTTGACCTGGTCCAGCTCTTAGAATAAAAGCAGGGATTTCTTGTGGAACAGATATAATAGATTTATATAGTGTAAGTTAGAATGTTGTTTTGTTCTGATAATCTAGCTTTCCCTAGACTTGTTGTACCATTGATGTGATGTCATGATGTTGTTGTACCATCATGAGTACATCACAACGATGGTACAACAGCTTAGAATGCATTTGCGCATGCTCAAGTTGCAGTTTGTAGGTGTTCAAAAAATGCCCACAGCAGTTCACCGATGGCACAGGAGGATGTTACAATTTTTCAGTTAAGTGCTGTTTTTTTAAATCGTGGCCGACAAACAGCAGGACAGCTGTATTTCTTTTTAAATTGATGAAGTGACACTATCTTTGTGGAATGGGAAGGAGTGGAGTGATTTTACAGACATGGGTGGGGCAGGGGGTCACTGACATCACGGGGCGACCATGGAGGCAGTCACAAGCTATTTCGTTTTACTTTTGCCCATACAATATAAAAGACAGTGGATGGGCAACAGTAAACAACAACACTGTTCTCACTTCTTGAGGTTATATGACAACAGAAAACCTCTCGAGCTTCGCTCTCGAGGTTTACTTGGTTGTCATGACAACCTCTCGAAGTGAACAACAGTGTTGTTGTTCACTGTTGCCCATCCACTATCCTCTATGTAGCTTATTCATTGGGATTTAAAACTTGTTAGTTTGGTTAAATCCCTAGACTTCTTCTCCATTTAGTTCTTAGTTCTTCAGCAGATAGATTGCTATTAGCCAGTTATGGGTACACCAGAAGCATTCCCCCATACAGTTTGCTGAATCATATCAGACTTTCAATGTTTGTTTTTTTTATTTTAAAAAGTTTTACTTCAAAATGCTCTATCAAATGTCAATCCCAGATAACAGTATGTGGATATGGATTCCATCTGTGATTTAGTAATAAACCATTTGAACTTACACAAACTTTTACCATAGCAAAGAATGTTTCTTTTTTTGTGTTTATTTTGAACTTTAGTTGACATTTTCATATGGATTATTCAGTTTACAGTGTAGAACTTCACTGATTAATGAAACAACCATCAGTTCAATGTGTGGTACATGGCTCAGTGCTTGTGTATACTTATGAGCTTAAATGTTGCCTTCTTGATGTTTATAGACTTAGACTTTGGCTTGTCTCTGTTTCACACCCTTTGTAGAATGCTAGGAAGGTGTAGGAATTAAGGCCCGGTGTTGAGGGTGAAATAATAGTGTCAGAGGAGGAAGAGGCTGGGGATGATGGGAGGTGTTTCTGAAACGCTCAAGGTTGAGCAGCGGAAGCACTGAGGAGTATGTAGAGGATGTGGGAGGAGCTATTCCCAACCCCTTGAACCTCAAGCTATACCCTTCCCATTCAATAGGCTCTATGCACTATTAGAGCAGAGTGGCTACACCTGCGTATCAGCAGCATATAGCCACTCCACACCCACTGTGCCCTCCATGCCGTATGCACCAAGTGGCATGCGCAGGACCGACGTGCCCAAACTGCCAGGTCTGCTGACTGCACAAGACCAGGGTGGGCTGGCAGCATGCCAGCAGTATGTGCCATGCACAAAGACTTGTAGTGCTGGCTGCAGGTGTGCAGAGGGGGTGCAGTGTACACTAGGAAGGACCCTGCCATAAGCCCCCTAAGTGCCCCATGCATACATAGCAGCCCCCTCCTGTACATCTGGAGGCAACCCCTGCCCCCTAAACAGCATCCCTGATCATGGTGCTGGCAGGCACCACCTGACTCATTCTAGTGGACCCTGAATGGAACCCTTACCCCCTCTGAACCAACACCCAGCAGCTTGGTGCCCTGTGACCTGCAGGTCCTGTGGAGGACTTTGCCTCCATCCCCCCTTGCCTGTAGTACTGTCATCTCCCCCAAGCCCTGAACAGCATTCACAGAAGGAGGAGTCCTAGGATCAGCCAGTGGCACTGCACTCCTCTTGTCCCCTCTGCCGCCAGCCATCATACATCCACACAGCGTGCTGCCAACATGAGCCCCACTGTGTAAGGTATCTACTGAGCTGCCTGGTCCAGGCTTCCAGTTGGATGCCTGGCCAGTATCACAACTCTGCCCTTGGCTGCACCGTGGAGTCTACTACAGTGGGGGGGGACACGGCAGTGGACAGATGGCAGTACTGAATACTGACCAATTTACACCTGTCCATGGGTGCGCAGCTATGCAAGCAGGGTACATGCAATTTCCATATACCTCTGCCTGAATAGTGCATAGGGCCCAATGTGTGGTACATAGCTCACTGCTTGTGTATACTTATGAGCTTGAATGTTATGTGATTGATGTTTATAGACTTAGACTTTAGCTTTTCTCTGTTTCCCACCCTCGGTGGAATGCTAGTAAGATGCAGGAATTAAGGCCCAAAAGATTGTTACCATTTTGATTACCTCCTCCAATTCCAGAGAGTATGACCAGTAGCACGCAGGAGAGGAACCCCCCCGGGGGAAAACCACCGATGACCCATGGCTACTGACCTGCTTGTCCTCTGGGCATACTAAGAGGATAATAATCCTAAATGTGAGCTTCTGGTTCTGGTTATGTCCAAGAATTAAGTCCAAACTTGCTGGTTGATATGTCATATCTCTGAATCTGACAGTGAGCAGGAAAGTTAATGCTAGAGGATCAAGATTCTGGCAGATGATGAGGGGTCCAATTTGGAAGGATGTATGGATGAGAGAAGATGGTTAATCCATCTCCAAAATAGCTGTACAGGAATGAAGAGCTTATGAAACTGAACATGAAGATACATCCAGGGAGCAAAGTCTAGGTATGGTAGCATTAGGTATCATCACCCTGTCTGATAATTGGTGAAAAGACCTCCATGAAAGTCAGAGAGGAGTGTCCAAATGAAGCCCTGAAATGGTGCCAACCAGGACCTCTACAGAGATAAGGTTAGGATGCTAGTCAGAATGCTGGAGATGATTTTGTCAAAGGCTGAAATGGCAGGTAAAGGGGCAGGAGCATCTGAAGAAGTGGCTGAATTCAGGGAAGAGACATGCTGTGTCCAAGGTGCTATGCTACAGTAGCGTGGGATGAAACTAGAACTTTGAGGTCTCCATGGAGGCTGAGCTGAACCAGGAAAATCTCATGACGGATGACTGGATGAGTTGAATGAAATTGCTAGGAGGCCATTGAAGTAGAGAAGCTGGACAATGAAACCCTCGCAAGGGGTAGTGAGGAAGGTGTAGAATGTACATATGCAGTCTGCTTGGCTAGTGGGATGCCCACCAAAGATGCAGATTTTGAGGGTCAAATATATCATAGATGGTGAGATGGCTGGGGAGCATTGGCTGGATGAGAAACACTGATGAGGTAGTCTCAGAGATAGTGGTAAAGATATATGCAATTTTGGAGGTTTGCATGTGGCTGTCATGAGTCCTTTGAAACATTAGGGTATGATCGAGTACCTCAATAGGAAGGTTGAAAATGCCCCAAGGCATCCAAGGAATTGAAGTGTACTCCATGGAGATGTCCTGGGTACACAACCTGAGCAGGAACTGAAATAGGAAGGAAGCTGAATTGCAGTAAAGGAAGCAAATAAATTGATGAAGTAACAGGCTAGGCCCATACATGGGCTAGGTGGCGTGTGGTACTCCCATGTAGGTCCTTCTTATGAAGAGCTTGGATGATCAAACTGTAATGTAGATCTCAGGTGGTCAGACTAAGGAAAGCGAGACACCATGTTGGTCTGCCTTGGTGAAGAGTATTGAGAAATGCCCCCTCATGGAGTATGTTTGTTTTGGGATGGTGAGACCCTAAAGTGGGTCCTCTATCACCATAGTATTGCATGATTCAAGGTAGGAAGGGTGAGACCCCAAGTGAGTATGCCTGTAGATGATATGGAAATATGTTTGAGCAATGAATAATGCCCCATCATGGAGCATGTTTGTTTAGGGTGGCAGGACCCCCAAGTGGGTCAGCCATTGCCATAGTATTGAATAGTTTGAGGTAAGGAGGGTGAGACTCTGATGTGAGTCTGCCTCTCATGATATGGAAATATGTTTGAGTAATGAGTAAGGCCCCCTCTTGGGGCATGTTCACTGGAGATAGCTGGATCACCCCCCTCCCTGCAGGTCCCCTATCACTGTAGTATGACATGGTCTGAGATAAGAAAGGCAAGACCATTTGTTTGGGATGGCGGGACCCCCACGTGAATCTGCCATCACCATAAAATTACATGGTCCAAGTTAAGTATGTAAGACCCCTCCCCCCATGGGTCTGCCATAGTGAGATGGAAAGATGTTTTGAGCAATGCCCCCCTTGCAGGCATGTCTGTATAATAACGAGGGACAGGCTTTGGAGCCCGGTGGTACATGTGCCCTGTATCCCCGTGGACACAGACAGATCTCTCACATGTCACTCAGTACGGGAGACATCCTACAGATTACCCTGAAATGTACCCAGTCCCATGTTTGTTCTTCAGGGAAAGCACTGTGCACACAATAAAAGTGCTGTAAAGTAGGACACTGAAGCAGAAGTCAAGAATGTGCCACGGTGTTACAAAATAAATAGAGTACAAATGCAAGGTATTGACAGTGTTCCGAGTTTGAATCTCCAGGCTTGTGGATATGCCACACAGTATGAATGTCCCTTAGTTGGAGTGCCCATGTCACTTATGTCAGTGATAAAATGTGGAAAGGTAGGGGAAATAATCATTTAGGAAATGGCACCAGTTCCCCTAAATTCATGTTCTGTGCAGTTCACAGGCCCCTTAAAGTAAAATGGAAATGGAAAGGCAGAGCATGGGTCCTAGAGTCACAGAAGGAAAAGGAAGGCAGCTGTCACTGATGGGCCATGCACCAAGAAAGCCAGCGGCATGGTGCAGAACCCAGCACACAGGCAAACAGCAAGTGAAGCCAGTCCAGCAGCTGAGGCATGCAGCTGTAAGCATGCAGCAGTAGAACGGGTGACAATCAGGGAAAGAGCAGCCCAAAAAGAAATGCTCCAGTGCATGGGAAAAGGTCCAGGGAAACCCCACTGCAAAACAGAGAAGGAGCTACAAACAGGGCAGCTCAGTGGAAGCCCATCCGGGAGGCAGCAATTGGAGTCCCGGGAGGGGTGAGTCCAGGTGCAGCTCATAGGTCAGGGGCAGTCTGTAAGCAATGGAAAAGTGAAGCAGTGCCTCCAACTAGCACAATCCAGTAGTGAGCAGACATGAAGAAATGCACCTCATAGTAGCCACGGCTACAAAGCCAACAGACACAAGTTATCCAACAGCAAGTCATCATCCAACGGCCATCCAGTCAGGTTCCCTGCCATGCAGTGGACAGCATATGGAGCAAGGGACTGGTATGCCAGGAGAGCAAGAGCACTAGCCAAAGGAAGCACAGGAGCAAGCCAGCAGAGGTGGAGTGGCAGGAGGCTAGGAATGGAGTGGTGGCTTGTGAGGCAGAAGGCACTGGAGACGCAAAAGAACAAAAGAGAAGGTACCGGGGAAGGGGGGGTGGCACACAGGAAGAAGTCACGTGGGGGGAAGACAAAACACTGGGAGACAGAATGCAGTGGAGTGGTAGGAAACAGAAGCAGAACCACAGAGACACAGGATGGGGAAACATGAATGAAGAGGGAGACAGGCAAGGAAAGCAAGGGAGAAAGAACAGAGGCGGGGTACCAGGGGAAACAAGCCTCATCAGCCACACAGCTCAGAAGGTCCCAGCATTTCTGAAACGCTTGAAGCTGAGCAGCGGAAGTACTGAGGATTAAGTAGGGGATGCAGGAGGAGCAATTCCCCATCCATCAATCCTCAGGCTATAGCCTTCCCAATCATCTGCATTAGCCATTGTAGATATTTTCCTTTCATCTATTGTTGGTGTGTCTTGAATGTCTAAAGTTAAAGCTTTATTAATCCCATTCTGTATCTATGTGCCATAAATAATGAATGTTCATTTGTACATGTTTGACATTTTTTACCAACACAGCAGCTCTGCCTGCTCCATCTGCTTGCACCACAATCTCCCACCGGCCAGGCACTGCTTACATTTGCCCTGGATTCATAGTTTGATTGGCTAAAATAAAATCAGTGACTTGGGCTGGCCAGTCAGCAGAGTGATTGCGCTACCACTCACAATGCTGTTGACCTAAGTTCAGAAGTGCAACTCCTTTGTCTGAGGCTGGCAAGGGGGCGGATGATCAAGCATTCCAGGGACTGCTCCCCTCTTTGTTGGAGGAGGTCTATGAGCTCCACTGAAGTATTGCCCCCTAAGTGACCATAGCTGGCAGTGCAAGCAAAGCAGGGTGCCTACTGACTCAGATGTTAGCATGCTTGCATGCTGTCCATTCAGTCCCAGCCTGAGTGGCTCCAAGGAAGGGGAACAGCAACAGGAAAAACCCCTCAACTGCAGCAGGATGATGCCATGTGTCTCCCAGCAGGCCCCACACCACACACAAGGCTGCTGACCAAAATCTGAACTAAATACCTCCCAAGATTGGGGAGCTCAGGAGGCTCCACCTTGGGGAAGGGGGGGAAACCATGGAGCACTGTAAGGTCAGAGATTTCCCAGGGATTGAAGGTAATGGGGCTGAGTGAGAGAAAGAATGATGGGTGGAGAACAAGAGATAGTGGAGAGAAAACATAACAAATAAAAAAAAAAAAAAAAATCAATCACTTGCTTTTCCAGCTGCCCTCTCCACCCACCCATCCACCTACAGTCACCCCAACTGCTTGCACTACAAGATGTCCAGCAACATGCTTCCACAGTGGGAATGCCTTTCAAGAAATTGCCGGTGCTCTCCTGTAATGTGGAGGTGATATGATGCTGATCTGAGCACTTACACCATCAAACTTCTTAAAACAAAACCAGCTTCACAAATAAATGCATGCATACATATGTACATAAAGGCAGTATTTTAAGAAGTATTTACCAGGATAATGTGTAGAGTTGGGTGAAAGTTGTGAATTCCACTTTAGCAGAACTTTCTCAAAATTTTGCAGCTTTCAGGAATTTTCTGAAATTCTGCTTTGGCAAAATCAGAAGTGTTCAGAATGTGTTTGGTAAAATTTTGCCCTGCTCCACGACATCTTCTCACTGAATTAAGGAATGACACATATGGCAGGGGAACTAGTAAATTAATCTGCAATTCATGTAAGTATTCCTTAGTTCAGAGATCAGTTATGCACCATCCCCAGAAAACAGAAAAAACTTTACCTGCTGTCAAGTCGTACCCCCCCACTCTCTGACCGCTGGACTCCTATTAAATAAATGCTTCCCTGATGTCTAGTGGCAACCCCCACCCACTGATTGCTTGCCCCCATTAAATAAATGTTTCCCTGGTGTCTAGTGGCACCACCCACCCTCTGATTGTCCATGCTCCCTGTTATTGTGTACAGTGGCTGGCCAAGGTGATGAGAGGAGGGCTGTGCCAGTTAAAATATGGGCTCCCCATGGCACCAAAGACTATGGAAATGGTAATGGCAGGCTGATGTACTCAACCCAGTTTGGGTGGTGCTGGGGGGCTGCTAGACACCTGGGAGTTAAATGGCATTGAGCAATTGGAGGGTATGGGTGCCACAAGATGACCAGGAAATATTATTTAATGGGGGGACAGTAACTGGCAGGTAAGGGTGCCACTAGACATGAGGGAAGCATTTATTTAATAAAGGCCTGGCAAACTGAGGGTAGGGTAGTCACTAGATACCAGAGAAGCATTTATTTTTTAGGAGGCTGGTGATCAGTGAGTGGGTACTGCCACTAGACAACAAGGAAACATTTACTTAATAGGGGGCAGAGATCAGATGGTGGGTGGTGCCACTAGACAGCAAGGAAACATTTATTTAATGTGGGGCCAGCAATCAGAGGGTGAGGGGTTCCACTAGACAACAGGGAAATGTTATATATATTAAATGCAAAATACTTCATTAATGCATCAGTTAGGGTTATTCTACAGTGACAAAAGTGAGAAAATTTGACATTAGAGTTCCCACCTCTTGCACCCCACCCTGCCCCCACTAACAGGTATCAGGGTATACATTTGGGTCATCAGCCCTAACTCTCACCTCATCCCATGTGCAAACAAGCTGAGGTGCTGCAGTGCAGGAGAGTGGAGTGAGAGATAGGGCTGACAACCCCAATGCAGCCCGATGCATGTTGGTGGGGGAGTGAAATACTGAGAAATTGAACCTAAATTTCCTACTGTCACAGTAGAAAAACCCTAAAAATGCATTAACAAAGTTTTTTGCATTTAATTTCCTTACTTTTTAAGAAAGAATAGAAAAGTAGAAAGTTGCACAAGTTGGTGGGAGTGTGGGGCCCAAAGGACCCCACTCTCCCACCAACTAGTAAGTGGTGGGCCGTGTTATAGGGTGAGTCTACAGGCAGACAAATAACATACACAGAAGCAGCTTATAATGTGCACCCCACTGTTTGCTTGGTGGGATGTTTATTACATTCATAAACAGTCTTCAGCACCAAAAAGTAAAAATAAATACAGAAAACAAAGTAACAGACATTCAGGATGTTTCCAAAGCTTCTTTCCACTCACAAACTGGACCTTGCCTCTAGCTTGATCAGAAGGAACTGACCTTCTCATCTCCATCCACACTATCTATCTGACTAACACTGTGAGAAACATACTGTGTAACATACCCTCCTCCTGATCAGGTGACTCAGTTTTTTTTTTTGGAACAAGGTAAAATCAATGAATAACCTTTCAAAATAGTGTTCATTAGCATAACCTTGTTTTATATATCAATATAAACTTCCTTTTGAGCTTTTTATACAATAAAAACACTGTATAAAGGATCTGATACAAACAACAGTCACCTAACATTTGATTGACATTTTGCTCTCTTTAAATATAGACCACTAGGGTCCACTCACTCCCTATAGTGGCTCTCATTCTGCTGCAGAGCTGCTAGCAAGCAAAGCCTCCTCTAGCTTCCAAGGAGCAGCTCAGCAACAGTATTCTGGTAAGTTCTTTCTAGGTTTGCAATAAAAAACCTTCTTTGGTCTACTAAGACACAGGAGTGTTTAAAAGACAGAAAAACTGTAACTGTTTCCTCCTTTTTAGGTGTTTGCTTTGGGAGTTAGTTTAGCTTTAATTGTGGTTTGAAATCTCCAAACATATTTTTAGGGGCAAAACAACTGGCTGCAGCTCTGCTCTGTGTTTCCTTTAACAGAAACAGCTTTTTAACAACAGAAACTAGGCAACCTAACTCAGCTATTCCTTTTGTTTCACAAATAGCAGCACCAAATGGTGTTTTTAAAACACAGAGTCCAGCTAACAGCTTAGTCTGTCTAGCAGAGACACTTTTCTAACAAAAAGATGAGCTTTCCATAAAAGTGCTAGCTTGGCATTTCAGAGCAGTAATACTGTTTTAGGGGGATTTATTTACACAATAGAGGTTTTTCTATCTTTACATTACAGGTACCTTCAGTTTACAAATGCCTTTATTCATAATGTGCTCTTGTGTAACAGAGTTTTTTTTTACTTAGGAACTCAGGGCAACATGAATAGACAAGGGACCAGGAAATGAAGAGAAAATTAAACAGCAGGGATAAGAAAGGAAAGATGGGATTTTGTAAGGAGGTGGCCTGCCTCCTTACAGAAAAATAGGGACAACATAAAGAGAAACAGGAAAGTGGTTGCAGCCAGAGGTTTAAGAAGAGAAAAGGTCCCAAGTCTCATTGGCAGGGACAGACCCTGTCACACTTACCCCCTTCTTAAGAGGTAAGGTGTTTTATCATGACCCCTCCTCTAGAAACCCGGAGGTGGTGAAAATCCTGCCCTCCCACTCTCAGGAGTTCCATCTCAGGGTCCCTTATGAACAGAAAATAAGAATTTCTGTTCTGGTTCATACCAACCTTACACACCCTGGGACTATGACATTCAATAACATCATTCCTATTGTTATAATAACCTGTACAGTTTAACCATAACCTGAACAGTACAACCTCTTATTCTTACTTTCCTAATGTGTTGTAGGAGCTCCTGCCCACCCACTCCATGAAGCTCCATTCCAGGGTCCCATTATACATTTTCTTTCTAAGAATACTTTTACATAGTAAACATTATTAACTTTACCCTGGCATCTGTATTTACATTTGTTCGAACCTGCTAAGTACTTGTTATTATTTACATTGATACCTTTTTTGTCTGTATCTGGTATCTCAAGGTCTGGACCAAAACGAGACAGAAAATCTGCATTCACATTTTCACTCCCTTTGTGGTGTTTCACTGTAAATTGGTAGGCTGTAAAGCCACATACCACCTCATTATTTGAGGTTCTTTTCTCTCATTTGTTGAATCCAACATAAGGGATTGTGATGTCATTACTTTAAATCTGGCTCCCCACAAGTAATATTTAAAAGCCTCAATGGCCCACTTGAGGGCGAGACACTTTGTCTACTGTAGCATATCTACGTTCCCTCTCATGCAATTTTCTATTTATGTACATTACAGGGTGTTCTTCCCCTCGTATGAACTGTGTTAAGACTGTTCCTATCCCTACCCCTGAGGCATCAGTTTGTACCACAAATGGTTCATCAAAATTGGGGCTTCTTAGGACAGGGTATGCATACAGTGTAGCTTTGATTTTTCTAAAGGCAAGGTCACATTCTGGGGTCCATTCTATCTTGTTTGCAAATCTCTTCTTTGTTAAATCAGTGCAGGGACTTGCTGTCTCAGAAAAATATGGAATACAGCACTGATAGTATCCAGCCAGTCCCAAAAATGCACGTACCTGCTTTTTTTGCTTTGGGTATGGTACAATCAGATACTGTGGATACTTTATTAACTTCTGGTTTTGTTGTTCCATTTCCTATTATGAATCCAAGATACCTAGTTTCTGTCTATCCTAGACAACATTTCTGGGGATTAATGACTACCCCTGCCTTTCTGATCACTGAAAATACCTGCTCTAGATGTTTCAGATTGGTATCCCAGTCAGGGCTGAAGATCGCCACATTGTCCAGGTATGTGGCACAGAAATCAGAATAGGGATCCAACACCTGGTCCATAAAGCACTGGATGGTTGCAGACACTCCATGGAGATCAAATGGCATGGTAATAAATTCAAACAGTCCAATTGGTGTAATGAAGGCAGTTTTCTCCTGTGAATGAGGGGTAAGTGGAATCTGCCAATAACCAATGGTCAGGTCTAGTGTAGAAATGTATGCTGCACTTCCTAACCGATCTATAATGTCATCAATTGCAGGCATGGTGTATCTGTCCAAAACAGAGGCAGCATTCACCTTGTGAAAGTTCAAGCAGAGGTGAATAACCCCCCTCTTTCTTGTTCACTACTACTATAGGTGAGGCACACGCACTATGTGAGGGTGTAATTATGCCCATTTGTTCCATCTTTCGTACCCCTTTTATTACTTCCTCTCTGATGTGAATAGGGAGTCTATAAGGCTTCTGATATATGGAGATGGCGGCTTGTGTAATTCTAATGTCATGTTCTACCCCAATCGCTCTTCCTGGGACACTAGTGAATGTTTTCCCATATCTACACAACAGATCATGTGACTGGTCCTGTTTTTGTACTGACAATGTTGGGTTGATACTAACCTCCTGGATTTGTCCTTTCTGTTCCAACCTGCTATAGGCTATATCCACTTCTGAGGTCTCTGTATCAGTTTGAATATAACAACTTAGTTTGGGTGTCTCCTGTCGCTCATGCCACAACTTTAACAAGTTAGCATAGTAAATTTGTTTATTACTTTTCATGGGCATCTATATCTCGTAGGTGACTGGTCCTACCTGTCTGATTACAGTATATGTCCCCTGCCATTTCATCAGCAGCTTGTTAACTGTGGCTGGTAAAAGCAGTAATACTTTGTCTCCTGTAACAAATTGTTTTTGTCCTACCCTCTTATCATATTCTACTTTCCCTGTACCTCTTTCCCTAACATTGATTGATGGGCTAGGTTTACATATTTCAAGAGATCTTTTCTTAAAGCAGTCATATACTCCAGTATCCCTTGTTTCCCTACCAGGATGTTTTCTTCCCAATGTTCCTTAATTACATCCAGCAGTCCTCTAGGATTTCTCCCATAAAGAAAGGAAAACAGGAAAAAAACAGCAGAGGCCTGGGGTACTTCACAGTATGAGAACAGAAGGTATGGTAGAAAGGTGTTCCAGTTCCATCCTTCATTCACAATTTTTTGCAACATCAGTTTCAACGTTTGATTAAATCTTTCTACCAGACCATCTGTTTGGGGATGATAGGGCTAAGTTCTCACTGCATGAATCCCCAGTAAACTAGACAATTCAGTAAGCATTACTGACATGAAATTGGTACCTCTGTCTGTCAATATCTCTTTTGGAATACCCATCCTGCTAAAGATTTTTGCCAACTCTTCTGCCACCCTGAATGCTGTTACTGTACACAAGGGTTTGGCTTTGGGTACCTAGTGGCATAGTCACAGACCACC
Source organism: Neoceratodus forsteri (assembly GCA_016271365.2). Lineage (NCBI taxonomy): Eukaryota > Metazoa > Chordata > Ceratodontiformes > Ceratodontidae > Neoceratodus > Neoceratodus forsteri. The sequence continues at coordinate 1,176,673,845 of CM057458.1, forward strand.
AGTATGAATCTAGTCTCCTTGGAGCTAGTTTGCAAGGGCCCCACATCCATGGTGATGCATTCAAATGGTTGGCTAACCAATGGTATGTTCTGTAGGGGTACCCACTCTTTCCTTCCTGTCCAAGCAACCCTTTTGCATATGGCAAAACTCTGAATGTACTCTGCTATCTGCTCATATATACCAGGCCAGAAAAATCTATGCAACAATCTATTCAAAGTAGTATCCCTCCCTGAATGACCTGCAAGGGGTATAACATGTGCTATCTGCATCAATTCTTTTCTGAATTTCAGGGGGACAACCAATTGAGTGTCCAGATTTCTAGTTCTGGGATTCACCCCTTCCCTATACAGTATGTCATTTATCATCACATATTTTGTACATCCTTCCCCTTGTGATCGTCCCACCTATGAAAAAGATTGGTTAAGTACTATCTTGTTTTGTTCATAAGCTAATGTCTCTGGTTTTATGTCCATAGGACCCAGCGTATTAGTACTCTGCCAGTCCTTTTCTCTTTTTTCTAATAGTCTTTTCCTTCGATCCTTCCTGGAACTCTCATACAGTTCATCTGCAAATGGAAATCTATCTCCCAGTTCACTTGGTCTTGTCCAATAATCACTGGGACAGGTAAATGGGCACAATTCCAACTGACAATTCTTGTGTAGTCCCATCTACTGTCAGTTCTACTTGGGTTGTGGCATAAAAATGAGAATCGCCATGAATACAAGTTACCATGTTTTTTTCCCAGTTCTCTTTAGTCCCTCCACAAAATCTGAATGGACCAAAGTCTGTCTACTGCCAGAGTCCAGCAGGCCCAAAACATTGTGTCCCCACTTCTAACGTTGCCACATATGGTGCTCAATTGACTAATGCAAGAAGTCCAGACTCTTTTTTAATAACTGGGCAATGTCTTATTATGTGTCCCTTCTTCTGATAACTGAGACATATTATTTCAGATCAAGGTAATCTCACTTTTCTATTTCTTCTTACTTCAGGCTGTATTCTAATATGTATAGAAGAATAAGGAGGTCTTACCAGGTTGGTGGAGGGGTCTGCTGTATTACTTCCTTGTTTTCTAACTCTTGTCGGTCGAGCAGCCAGGAAGTCCTCAGCCAATGTGATGGTTTTCTCCGCACCTTCTGGTTTATGCTCATGCACCCATAGTTGTGCATCCTACGGTAGAACTTTTATGAATTGTTCTATGGTTATTGTCTCTATCATTTAATGTACAATATTGCTACCAGGTTGTAGCCATTTATCACTCAGATCTTTGAGTCAGGTGTAAACATCTCTTGGGGCATCCAAGGCCTGCATTCTTAGGTACTGGAATCGTCTGTAGGTTTCAGGATTGATATATCTTCTCAGGATCTCCTGTCTCACATGGTCATAATCATTGGACAGCTGAATGTCCAGTCTGCTATACATAACTTAAAGCTCATCCAGTTAGATGGGGGGGCAAGTTTTACCACCCATAGGTCCTTTGGCCAACCACATGTCTGCACTACCCTTTGAAAGTGGTGTGGTAGGCCTTGATATCATCTGAGTCCTGCAGTCTAGCCAACTTAATGTCTCTTGTGGTTTGTATACACTCTACATGCTCTGTTCATATAGCTTGGAACACTCACATTGTGTCTGCCCATTCAGCATCTTGACATCTGCAGTCAATCTCCCTTTCATTATCTAGCTGCACCTGGCATACACACAGCCACTTCAACAGCTCTCCCACATCCTCCATTGGTGCTTGTTCCAGGTAGGAGGTGTCCTCTCCATGTTATGTACCCTCTGTATCCAACGGCTATTCCAGGGATATTTCTTCATCATATTCGCTAGGACCCCTTTCCAAGGACCTTTCTGAGGGTGTCAGTTTCATCTTTGGACATGTATCTGGAAAACCAGGTAATAATTGAGCCCCTGTTTGTGCTGCCATATTTCTGGTGAGGATGCCTTGTGCCAGGCCACCCTCTGCCATGTCTACCTTGGGCACCAGGAAGTACCCGCTGCAATACCTCTCTTCCCTGGCAAGGTGTTGCAGGCAGTAGAAATCCCACTTCTGATACCAAATGTTATAGGGTGGGTCTACAAGTAGACACATAACATACACAGAAGCAGCTTGTAAGATGCATCCCACTGTTTGCTTGTTGGAATGTTTATTAAACGCATAAATAGTCTTCAGCACCAAAAAGTAAAAATAAATACAGTAAACAAAGTAACAAACATTCAGGATGTTTCCAAAGCTTTTTTCCACTCACAAACTGGAACTTTCGTCTAGCTTGGTCAGAAGGAACTGACCTCTCATCTCCATCCATACTATCTATCTGACTACCATTGGGAGAGGTCAGCTTATATACCTCCTCCTGATCAGGTGACTCAGAATTCTTTTGGAACAAGGTAAAATCAATGAATAGCCTTTTAAAACAGTGTTCATTAGCATAATCTTGTTTTATACTGTACATCAATAGAAACTTCCTTTTTTGCTTTGTATACAATAAAAACACTGTATAAAGGATCTGATACAAACAACAGTCACTTAACATTTGATTGACAGTTTGCTCTCTTTAAATATAGACCACTAGGAGCCACTCACTCCCTATAGTGGCTCTCATTCTGCTGCAGAGCTGCTAGCAAGCAGGCCTTCTCTTAGCTTCCAAAGAGCAGCGCAGCAACAGTATTCTGGTAACTTCCTTGTTTGTTTAAATGTTTCAGTTCTTTCTAGGTTTGCAGTAACAAAACCTTCTTTGGTCTACTAAGACACAGGAGTGTTTAAAAGACAGAAAAACTGTAACTGTTTCCTCCTTTTTCAGGTGTTTGCAGCACAGGAGTTAGTTTGGCTTTAATTGTGGTTTGAAATCTCCAGACATATTTTTAGGGGCAAAACAACTGGCTACAGCTCTGCATTTCCTTTAACAGAAATAGCTTTTTAACAACAGAAACTAGGCAACCTATCTCAACTATTCCTTTTGTTTGACAAATAGCAGCACCAAATGGTGTTTTTAAAACACAGAGTCCAGCCAGCAGCTAACACCTTAGTCTCTCTAGCAGAGACACTTCTCTAACAAAAAGAGGAGTTTTCCGTACAAGAGCTAGCTTGGCATTCCAGAGCAGGAACACTGTTTTAGGGGGATTTATTTACACAATAGAGGCTTTCTATCTTTACATTACAGGTACCTTCCAGTTTACAAATGCCTTTATTCATAATGTGCTGCTTGTGTAACATAGTTTTTTACTTAGGAACTCAGGGCAACATGAATAGACAAGGGACCAGTAAATGAAGGGAAAATTAAACAGCAGGGATAAGAAAAGGAAGAGGGGGTTTTGTAAGGAGGTAGCCTGCCTCCATACAGAAAAATAGGGACAGCATAAAGAGAAACAGGAAAGTGGTTGCAACCAGAGGTTTAAGAAGAGGAATAGGTTCCAAGTCTCATTGGCAGGGACAGACCCTGTCACAGGCCACATTATACAGCTAATGACTAAAAAGTACATTGACAGCAGCACAACCAGCCGTTAAACAAATGTTAATGTAGTAGAACAATAGAAAATGCTGTCCACAAAACATTAACTGTGCCATGCAATCTCTCCACAAAAAACAAATTGTCTGACATGTAAACACTGCAATTCACATTCACAGGACTTCCTGTTAAAACACTCCAAATTTCAAGTGAAAAGACCAAACCGTGTCCATGACATAGCATGTCACAGTTTGAAATTTTCATTCATCACACTGGCACAGTTCCACACCTGATGACATTTAACATACACAATGACTAAAAACTATATCCATGACACTAAGGCTAGGTATTCTATCAATTTCAAGGCACCACCACAAGCAAAATTGTCTGCAGAACATAAACTGTGCCACACCATATCTCCGGCAAAAAATTTTTTCTGACATCTAATGACTGTAATTTACATCCACAGGACATGCCGTAAACACCCATCCAAATTTCAAGTAAAAAGATCAAACTGTTTCTGAGATATTCAATGTTAAACATTGGTAAAATTTCCCTATCTATTCCATTATAAAAATCTGGCTATCTTGTCCTGCCCTCACGATCAAAGAATTTGCAGGGTCATGATCAAAGAATTTGCAGGCTCATGAGCAAAGAATAAAAATATTTGTAATTTAAAAAATTGAAAGAATTGTAGCAAACCACCATCATGGTTCGACAGAACAAAGCCCACTGAGCAAAATCCACACTCCTTTGACTTCTTAGGGTACCCCTGGGCTGAGAAAATTGATTTTTTAATCCAGCCATCTCATTGTACCCTCATGATGCACGATCATGATCAAAGAATCTCACGATCAAAGAATTTACAGAGTCGCGATCAAAGAATTTGCTCGCTCATGAACAAAGAGTGAGGGACAAGATGGCCAGATTTTAAAATTACTTTTCTTAGCCCCGGGGTGCTCTACAAACATAAATGAGGCTGGGTTTTGCTCAGGGGGCTCTGTTCTGCCTCATCTGAATAACAATAATAGTGTATTAAATATCCCTGGTAGTCTAGTGCCACCTCCCATCATAATAAATAATGTTATCATGTCTAATGTCCTGGTAGTCTAGTGTCCCCCATGTGTATTTTTTTAATCCCTGGTAGTCTACTGCTCCCCTGAGTTGTATAAAACAATTATTACTGTTAATATCTCTGGTAGTCTAGTGACTCCCATCTGTATGAAATAATATCCACTGTGATTGTACATATCCCTGTTAGTCTAGCAGCCACACTCCATTACCGTCTTTTGGATGAGATGTTAAACCGAGGTCCCATCTGCCTGGATTGGTGGTAGTTCAGGTGAATGTTAAAGATCCCATGGCACTTATCGAAAAGAGTAGGGGAATTTCCCCAGTGTCCTGGCCAAATTTCCCTCATTCACTAAAAAAAATACCACCAACAGCTTAATCTGGTTCAAGGTCAGTTGGCATTCATCTGTATCCCCCTCCCCCGGGTCGTGCCAGAAAATAGGCAGGATTTGTCTAGTGCACTTACCCGGTCAACAAAAATGAAATAAATAAATAAATAAATAAAATAAAAATTATAATAAAATAAATAATTATTTCACATTTCCTGGTAGTCTAGTGGCTCCACACACACCACCAACCATGCCAGCCCACCCAGCACCCCTTCCCTTCCCTTCCCCAGGTGGTGACTGGCACAGCCCACCTCTCACCTCCATGGCCAGCCACCCTGTCTGCATTATGAACCCTAATGCAAAGAAGTACTCTGAAAATATTTCTGCATGGGGGGAGGCACTGGACTACCAGGGATATTTAATACACTATTATTGTTATTCAGATGTGGCAGAATGAAGCCCCCTGAGCAAAACCCAGCCTCATTTATGTTTTTTCTCTTTTGTCGCTGTGGAACAATGCACATGGTGACATAAATGTAAACGATAGCGCAAATGGAAATAGAAGCGAGGGAGCAAACATTAATGAAAACAGAAATGCAAGTGCTTACGGAAACACAAACTGTAATGCACACGAGCACGGTAATGTAATTGGAAACACAGACACTTATGATAACAGCGACAATGACACCAAAGGAAACAGAAATGCAAACAGAAGCATGCACACAAATGGAAATGCACATGGTGATGCAAAAGGAAACGCAAACAAAACCAGTCATGGAAACACAAATGTTAGTTATGCAAATGCAAGCGCAAATGAAAATGTAGAGGGTAATGCACACGGTGGCGTAGAAGGGAATGGTAACACAAACAGAAAAGCAAACACAAGCACGTACGGAAATGCAAATGGTAACGCACATGGTCATGGTACCGCAGTAGGAAATGCAAATGCTAATGGTAATAGCAATGATGATGCCAAAGGAAATGCAAATGGAAGCGCATATGGAAACACAAGTGAAAGTGTTAATCAGACACTTTCACTGATAACAACTGCTTTTTATGTTCCTGATAATATTTCTCAATCACCTCTATTGAGGAGCCAGGTTGGATTCTTCCAAATGCACTTATAGATCTCTATGTCTTTACATGTATATATATGTATATGTATATGTATATATATATATATATATATATATATATATATATATATATATGTGTGTGTGTGTGTGTGTGTGTGCATGTCTACACATTAATATATTCAAGAAATATTTATAAATGTACAACACAAATATACGTTAAGAAAACAGGCATAATACTACACTGTTGCTGTACAATATGGATGCATTAACTGAAGACAGAAATGGATAAAAGAAAAAAAAACAAGACAAGCCACACCTGGTCATACTCAACATGTCACAGTGTGATGCGTATTTCAGAGTATGGTACTCTTAATTATGTACCTGTACTTAATGTACTTAAGTACAGGTAAGCAGATCATATAAAAAACAGTGTTCAGTTGTGCTAACATAGAAGTGGCACAAACAAAACCAGGATATCGTTTACTCATGAAAGATCCAAATCATACCATGACCCAGGTAAGTCTTTAAAAAGACATACATTACACAGTTGTTTTCATGAACATGGACAAGTATTGTGCCTTGCTAGAGGCACTCAGTTGATAAAGTATGCCAAGCAGTATACAATACAACACACTCAGAAGAAAGACAATGACAGAAGAGGATGTCCAGATAGATATATCTCTTTTGCCATTTAAAGTCTTACTTAGACATCTAATTGTGGTTTCTCATGACTGTGAAAACAGTTGGCACTGATTGAAGATCACTGCAGCTATTTTCACGGTGTCACTGATCAACACAACAATCTTACAAATCAGATTGAGTAAACATATGCATGTAAAACATGTGATGTGTTAACAGTGTAATCTGGATTGCAGATTTCCATAAAAAAAACTAATGTCAATCTACCAGAACTCACTCTGTTACAAAATACAGAGCAAGTTATGTCACATGTTTTGTGATTAATTCTCTGATACATGAAGATTGTAGTTCTTCAATATCACCACGTATACATTATTTTAAAGTGTCACAGTAGTCTCTGTCTAAAAGTGCTTTTTGAGTCATTGTGTTCAACCCAGCTAGTTTTGTACCTCAACAAACAAGTGTAATGTCAAAAATATACAGACTGGCCATAGTGGTAGATCACATCCTGAGTGTCAAACACTGCTTGGTTAAATACAATTCTACTAGCTGTGAAACCTGTGATAGGTGTATCAACTCTGAGCTCATTAGAGTCAAATCTATGCAATACAAGCATAAGATATTGAGATGAAGTCCTGAGATGTATGGACTGAGTACATGTACCTCCACACCTTACACACATAAGTGACCACGTTCAGCACTGGCGAACAGCTGCTGGAACTTGACACTTTGAGACTGAGGCAAAAACAGAGAAACCCAAAGAATGTCCTCAGTGGTTTCTCACTCTGAATGACCATGACAGATATACTGTACATATCTGGTAACATATGAGACAGTGAAGTACTGATGCATTGAATTCCCCTCTTCATCCAAACTGTTTATGATGGCCATCATAAACTCAGTCATGTCCTGCTGCATGTTAGCAGCAAACATACTACACCCATCATATCTACCTAAGACCTGCCGTAAAGGTGTCAGTGACTGTACATTGTTAGACTGATCAGAAGTCACATTGACAACTTCCTTCAATGCCTTTGATAATGGAGTGTCTTGTGAAGCTGATACTGCACAAAGTGTGGCATGTGGAGAAAAGCTTGCATAGCTGCATTAGCATAGCAGTTTACTCTAGTACTGTTATCAAACACTGGCACAACAGCCATACCAATTGACTTCTGAGCAAGAGCTGGTTCTGCATCTGCATTTGACATTCTGACCTTCTTATTACTGTGCATAGTTGATTCACCAGTGGCAGCTCATTTCTCTTGTTGCCAGCTGAAGCTATGACTGTGGGATGTGAGACAACCACTTACGTAGGTAGTGGGATTAGAGACATCTGTGGCTGATACAGAGTATGTAATCTGTTGTACTCAACAATACATCGCTTGTCAGCATGTATCTTCTGTGGTGCGAGTGTTATGATATTCAACCCAGGAAGATTGCAGACGCATGACAGTGCAATATAGCTCATGCCATCTTTGAAAATGCCTGTGCCTATGTCCACCATTGCTGAATCCAAACTCAAGCCCTGTGACTTATGAATGGAAACAGCATACGCAACACATAATGGGAATTGTTTCCTGTTGACATAAATATCTTTAAATGCCTGGAACTTAACACAGGTATGATCAATCTGCACAGGCTGTTTCATGTTGTCAAAGTGGATAACAAGTGTCTTGATAAACATCTTCTGACATTGTATACAAAGTGTATGATGTGACCCATGGCACCATTTACCATGCCATGCTCAACATCAAAGATGATGCTGTTGCATGACACGTGCATTCTTACAAAGAGTAAGAACAGCTTCTTGGCCAGCTGTGCATGAAACATCTGACTTCAGTTCAGAGAGTCGTTCAGTCATCCTTGCTATCAGATTCTGACTTAGAATGACATATCAGCTGTATCAACAGCATGCAGTATGAGAATTTCTTGATTCTCTCTCTCTGCAACATAACACTTTTGAACTCAGCATATTTCTTAAGCTGTGGCATAAGACACACAATCCATGTCCCCTTGAAGTACGCATCACTGAAAACATCACATGCTATATGTATGGATGTAGTATACATTGTTATTCTTCGACCATGCAACATTGAAAGATTTTATGGTGACAAAGAACCTGTATGAGCTTGATCCAACAGTGCCTTGTACACTGATCACCACTCTGCTGCATGTTTTCACACAACTCAACATAGGTAAATAACTCCCACGGGTGAAAACCTCAAATGAAGCCTAGTGTATTCTTAGCCTGCTTGACAGTCAGAGCTGCAAAGACATGTTCCACATTAACTGGTGCAAGTTTTAGAAGGTCTCCGAATACAATGATGCTTTTACCACCAAATGCATTTCCATAGTCAGACCCCAAAATCTCCTGTAGACGTAGGTGTATACAGGCAAGCATTAAATTAGAGACCATGCTAATTTCATCAATGATGAGTAACTTCATCTTAGTAAACATAGAACGAAGCTAAGATGCAACCTCAAATGACAGTTTATGATACTCTTCTGTTTTGCCATGCTCCACTGGCAACTTGAAGACACGGTGTAATGTAACTCCACCAGTGTTGTATGCTGCCAGTCCAGTGGGAGCACTAACAGCAACAGACATTGATTACATGTCAGTTTCTGTATTTCAGCCATAATGGCCTCTATAAGGAAGCTCCTGTACCTGCTGAGCCACTAATAATATCAGTAGTGGCTTATGGTCAAGACAGTCACATTTCTTCCATTCACGTAGTATACCATGCTGGACAGCATCAGTGACTGCACAGTGCACCACATGTTGTTGCTGACTGAGTTTCTCTTTCAATTGTGCTGGATCAACAGTGCAGTGTGTGTCATGTTCCATAGCACTCTTCACTTCTGACATGAGTACTTCTGGGGCATTCAGAGGCAGAGGTTCTCCCAAATATACCTTCTCCTTCTGGATCAAGGTTGTCCTGTGAACTAACAGGAGTGTCTTCTTCAAGCTGTTTCTGTAACTTTTCAAGCTGCTCCTTCTCAGCATCTAGTCTCTGTATATATGTGTCAAAGTATTCAGTTTTGAACGTCTCATAACTGTGATTAAATTCTTCCTCGAATGTATCACAGTCACCTTTTTAATTCTGACTCATTCCTCCAGGGTTTAAATAAGAATAGCAGGGCAAAGTAGTAATGTTCTCTGCTGTCAGATGTGCCTAGATGTAATTTGCAGTTGTCAATGAGCCAAGGCTTATGTCTCATTATGAGACAGCCTTCCACTCCTTTGACCTTGTAAATGTCATGTGTGCAGTCAGGTGAGACATCTGTCTTGTAGTTGTACCATTTAGCTACCTCACATAAACACATTCAATCCATGTCTTCGTGTCTACGCGGAGCAGTGAGTGTCAATGAGGTTATTCTTCAAAATATGTTTTGAAGACAGTCTCTTGAGAGCCAGTTCCTCAACCTCAGCATGAGGAACAAGTACACATTTCGACTTCTCTTTGTAGTTTACACTGAGAAATCACACAGCATCAGATATGCCATACAAATGTGTACCGATCAAGTAATCGCCAGCCTCATAAACACTACATTCTCTGTGTGATAGGGTCTTCTATTCCAGTGACCACAACTGAGATGTCAGTGACTTGCTTGAACTGGCAATATCTTCCCAAAGATCTTGCAAGCTAGTCTGTTCATGTTTGGTGATGTACGAAGTCACGTACCGAACGAGAGTCAAGAAGTTGTCAGCCACAAACTAAACATCTATGTTTGCTTGCCACATTAGAAGAAGAGTGGGGTTGTAGTCATTGATGTACACCTCATTCTCATCCCTGGGTAACTTATATACCCTCTTGGTTGATTTTGCCTTCATTTGGTGTCGCATAGATGAAAACAGCTCATTCGTGCAACCATTCTGACAGACACATATGGGAAATCTGAAGCGACATCTTTGTGTACCAATTGGATTTGTTTTAACTACCTGGCACCAGTATTTTGCACAAATATAGCATTGGAACTTCTGCACCAACTTCCACAGTGTAGGACTGTCATACTTGTCCAGTATATGTCAGCGATGTATCGCTTAATGAATGCTAGCACTTCTGCTGCTTCATGCTTGCCTATCTAGGGTGTGCTTGATCCACAGTAACATATGACTATGAGGACACATCATGCCTGATTTTCCATCCTCCAGAAGTAATGCTCTATAATACCAAGAGGCGCGTTGTTTCTTGACAAAATGAAAGTCATAATATCATGGAATAGCTTGTAAAAATGTCTAGTCACAGACACTGGGTTCAAGTGAGCATATTTCTCCAAGATTCAATGATGAAATGTCCTCAACATCACAATTTGCCCACTTCAAGAGCTCAATGACCTCCTCCCAGGTACACTCACCACAGCTGAGTGTGACAAACCATGTGGCTGCACCATACTCTTGTAACATACTCATCACCTTAGAGTGTATGCGATACCAGTATTCTTTGGTGCCACGTAGACTTGACAGTATGGAAGACAGATTGACTTGCACATTTTCATTCTTTTGCTTTAATTTCTGCAAAAACTGTTTGGCAGTGATTCCATCAAGTGGAGTTGTGAGCCATACAGTATGTGCAATAGATGCAGACAGTATGCTAAGCTCACTTTCCCAGAGGAGATGGAACAGGTACCGTATGTTGTGTCTGAATTTGCCATTCTTACTGAGCACATGACTAGTGCTGTATTCAGCACCTTGCACAAGCACTTCTCTATCATCTAGATGTCCACGTGACCCTTTTGGGAATAAATCTGTAAAGCAATATTCTTCCAGTGTTGCCTCCCAAATGCTGACAGGCTCACCTTCCACTGGTTTCATTTGGTACATATCAATGTTATCCCCCATTGGATCTCTGCCATACAGTGGGTGTATTGTGTACTGTTCATACACATTATCAGTTGTCTCTGCATTCACCTTCTCATTCATTGGTTTTGTGGTATCTGACACATCGTGTTCAGTACACATGCTACTGATACGATACAATGTCAAGGTCTGCATAAAAGGGATTATTGCTCTTCAAGTAAGTAAGAACAACCTTCACCTTTTCTACATTGACAACATCCTGCCAAATGACCTTTGACTTTGTTGGAACACCGTTGACATGACTCACCAAACTGTTCTCACTGGAGATTGCCTTCGTGTTTTCCTGCAGAGTAAGTGGAAGATACATAACAGGACCATTAAGAGACCTAATGAGTTCTTTTTGTGGAATGTTCTGTGTTTTTTTATTCAGACATAGAATAGTTTGAAATGGTTTCATAGTCTGAATAAGAATCTGTTCAAACATATTCAATATGGCAGTCTCAGCTGGCATAACATGTGCCTTCATATTGTTCAACAATGACCTTGGTGGCAGAGTGTTAGCCTTCACCTTGGAGAAACAGTGCTTACACATCACAATGATTGGGTCTAACTGGAAGTCAAACTTTAACAGCAGAAATGCTCACAGTCAAAACTACATGTCATTGTACGGTGACATGGTTTTCAGGTTCACTGTGACCGTTTGTTTCTCGTAACAAAGCCGATCACATAACACACATACAGAGTCAAATTTCTCTGTCTTTGCCAACTCAAATTTGGCAATGTATTTCCCAAACTACTTGAGAATATCTGTTTCTGAGACAGAGACAGAATTTTCATTAGCAATTGATGACTGGTCAATCACAGTATCTGTGACACTGCTGACACTCTGCAGCTGTTTCAGAAATGACATGGCACCATGCATGCCACCAGACTGCAGTAACTCATTCAGATGAGAATACTGCACAACGCCTCATCACACCTTATAGACCCTATATACAAAGTTCCACATCCCTGATTGATGCAATCCCAACATTTGCATGTGGTGAAATACACTGTCACAAATGCCACTATCTAGGCATGCAAGCAAATGACCCTTAAGTCCAGTATGTGGATGGGTCTCACAAAGGTCTATAGTCTCAAAGAGTTTATATCTGTCTTTATGATCAGTAATGGCAAACAAGTTGATGAAGTGCTTGACTTTATCAGATGATGATTACATCCTGTTGCAAGTTGCATCACATGTCCATGAGAAACAGTGACACTTACAAGGCTGAACAATTGCCTCAGACTCATCATCTGACTGCATTGCAGTGTCATCACATACACTCAGCATATTACACAGTTTACCTCACTGATAAATGCAGAAGTGGCTGTCTTTTTCTTTGAGTAATATGACTCCACCCAGAATATGCCTCTGAGTGCTGTGTGTGTAACCAGCTGCCTGTGAAACGTCACAGAAGTTGTGTTGGTTCAAGACAGGATAGCATTGTGGCCTCATCTAAATGCTGTACACAACTTTCCTGTACTGCTCAAGTACATGTGCCATCTTATGCCTCAAGCGTTGAAGAACAAACAGTGCTTTGTTGACAAATGTACAGACTCTGAGATGCAATTTCATCAAAGACAGATGAGTCTTTAGTTTTTTGCACTCATGTCTCATCACAGCAGCAACAAGTCTATCAATCTTAGCTTTAGAAGCAGTGATTGGAAATAATTTTACCTCCTCAGATAAGCATCAGCAGCCATGCCTTTATACTGATGCTTAGTATGATTTTTTATGCTTGCCTTTGTAACATTAGTCTTTCATCTGAAAGATTTTTGCAACTGTTGCCAAACTGTGCATTTTTGCCTTGCAGTTGAGCAAGTACACACTGTTTCTGTGGAGCGTGCAACCTGTGAAGTCAATCCTTGAGCGGAATGCTGATTAAGTTTACATCTTGATGTACCATGTGTGGATTTTGAACCACTCTTAAGCAACAGTGTACTACTATGATACCTGTTTCATCTCTGCTTAGAACTGCATCTCTGCTAGAAGGCATCTTTCTTCTCTAGATAGTCACAGTAGTGTGGGACAGTAATCCGTAACTATCAGACACCTGTATAAGAAATAGAAAAACAAGTATTTAGTGCTGAGCAAAACATTTTGTAATAACATTACATAGTCACACACACTGTTCATGTGTCATATTATGGGAATAAATGTCACTGCAACAAAACATTGCACACATAATCCTCCTCACAGCAGAGCACTAGTGAAGGCATACATGTCAGAACAGAAGCTGACTTATAACATGAGAAAATATATCTAAATATGGCAGAAACTAAAGTATTATCAAAATTTTAACTATCCAAACTATTTTTTCCAAAAAAAGTTTTTTTCCAACATTTTAAAAAAGTAGTGTTGAATGTATTACAGTGTCACAAATATTGGTGTTATCATGACAGTGTCACAAATTCTAGTGTCATCAGCATAAAACTGTTTAATGTAGTGTTGCAAAATAGTGTCATCAGCACAAAAGTGTCGAATAATAGTGCATGCATCCACTGTATTGGTTTACCATGAGAAAACATTAACCAATTACTTTCTTTATCCCTGTGTTTTGGCACTGCCCATCAAAGCAATATTGAAGCAGAGAGGGAAATTTCAATTTCATATTCAGTAGTGACTAGACACTGCAGGACAAACACTGATTTTTTTTTTGGTAGCTCTCTGTCCACTTCTCAGTTTAAAACCTCAGAATGGCAGAAAACAGCAAATGGACTGTGTGGGTTGTTGGCAGCAGCATAGTACAACGAGAGTCAGAGTATGCTCAGAGAAGTGATTTTGGTAAAGACCTGCAGCACCCAAATTGCTCTGTTAAGTGGTTTGGCAGGGGAGGCATGAGGTGTGAGCATCTCATGCCAACAATGCACAGACTACTGAGCACTCAAGCTTGTCTGGACATACTGCTGATTCATCTTGAAGGCAATGATGTAGGCACCAAACAATGGGTACAGTTAGTGACAGAAGCAAAATTGGACCTTGCTTCTATTATGAGTATGTTAGCTGCCTGTAAGATTATTTGTTCGGATATTACAGAGTGTAGGGTCTAGCAAGCAGAACAGCACATGTACCTGCTTGACAGGGCACAAAGAAAGGTAAATATACAAATATCTGGATATCTGCTTATATCTGGGATGCACACCACACGTCCCCTGAAATTAGGTATTGTAATGATTGGCTATACCTACCAGACAGTGTGCACTTCTGTCATGGTGGCAATTGCCTTTTCTGGGAGACCTTGAGATGGAATCTCACAGTCTTCTAAAAATATCAGACTGAAAATGTGCACCTTTAAGAAAATGGTTATTTTAAGAGCCACAAAATCTTGGTCAAAAAATAGAAAAGCTGCATACATAACACACATGACACAAACATGTGCAATCTCTCTTTCACACTATCGAAGCAGGATTGATGCATGGACATGTTGAGAATTGTGACATGAGTACAGCTTCTGTCAGCAAGATTGAACATTAATGTTTAGGAATGTGGTATGAGTATGTCTATGCACTGCAGTTCAAATATGACATGGGGAGGTAGTAGTGTGTCCTTTATGTGATGTAACTATCACTGTTGTCATATGTCATAACTTGTAATCACAACTGTACAATCGTAATAACCATGGTGCCTGCACATGGGTAGTCAAAAAGCTGAACAGAAGACAACCATACAGACGTAAGAATATACCACAGTAACATACTATTGTCTGTCTCTCTATTCATTGCAGCACTAAAAACAAGAAAAGAAAAATGAGACTGTAGACTCTGAGTGAGGTGTGCTGCTTAGTAGAGGCAGCTTAGAAGAAAGGAAATCCTAAGGTGCTCATGCGCAGCACCAGCAGGAAGCTGGATGTGATGTGGAGACGCATCAACACACATTTACACATTTGTTTTAAAATTAAGAATAGGACAGCAGTAATGTGCAAGTGGAAGTGGAAGTTGTGCCAGCAGTTTTTACGTGTTAAAAAACATGAGGAGATACCGGAGAACGATGCTGGCTTGTACTACCTCACATATGAGATGTGGGATGCTGCTAGTAAGCCTGCTGTGATGCAGCTCCTACAACATCATGAGTATAGAAGCAATTTCTTAATCAGCAAAATATATATGACACTTTTAAGAATGATGTGAAGTAAAATTTTTGTGTACTATCAGTTATTGCATGGTATTACCACTGCACTGTATAACAGAGAAACATACAGAAGACACCATGTCTGTACTACATCTACATTCAAAAATGCATGCAGGAACAATAAGCAATTGTGAGTGAACATGGAAAAAAATGTGCTATGAAGGATTAGTGATAGATGTATGACTGTACATGGTCTTAAAATACTAGATATAAAAGCGTACAGTCACTGTTTTGTTTACTGCCTATTATAATGTGTTCAATGAATGCTGTTTCATGTTCTGTACTTAAGGAGACCTTATAATACTATTTTCCTTAAGGCATACAATAGTACACAGGTAGAGACACAGGGACAGAAAACTCTAGAAAACAGAATTCTTAAGGAGCAGAGAATATTAACAATGTTGAAACAAATCTGTACTGAATTACTGGAGAGATACATACTACACTCAAACAATATATATAGTATTTTTCATTCACAGGACATCACAGGTGCTTCCCACCACACCCAGAGGTAGTACCAGCAGAGACTGAGGCTGTGGAGGCCCAAAACTCTGACAGTGATAGTGTCATCTTTGTTGACTCAGAAGGTAAGACAATCCTATTGAAATTATATGAAATGCTGTTCTGGGTAGTAGGTGGGCATACCATGGATGATCATGTGCAAGTACTTAGTCTCCTAAGTTGTGTCCACCTGAATAAGAGAAGTACACCATTGATGTCCATAGGTTTAGTTTTAATCTCGTTTGGCACTCAGGATGTAGTGCATGATCTGGTAGGGATAGGGTGGGGCATTGCCTGGCTGAGGCCGTGCAGCTCCTAACTGTTCAAAGCTGTGTGAACCTGCAATCAAAGAGGTGTACCGTTGATGTTAATTGCTGTAGTTTTTCTGTGACTCATCACTCAGGATGCAGTACCTGGTATGGGGGGGTCATAGCCTGGCTGAGGCTGGGAAACTACTAACTGTGCAAACGTGTGTGCACCTGCAATCAGGGTGGAGTAACGATGATGCCCAAGGCAGGAGTTTTGCTGTGGCTCACAACTGAGGAAGCAGACCCTGCTCGAAGGGGGGCATTGCCTGGCAGAAGCCTTGCAACTCCTAACTGTGAAAAGCTGTGTACACCTGCAATCAGGGCAGTGTACCATTGATGTCCATGACTGTAATTTTGCTATGGCTCTCCACTCAGGATGCAGTACCTGCTGAGGGGGGGAGCATTGTCTGACTGAGCCATACACTTCTAACTGTGCAAAGCTGTGTGTACCAGCAATCAGGAGGTGTACCGTTGATGTCAGTGGCTGTAGTTTTGCTGTGGATCTTCACTCAGGATGCAGTACCTGGTCTGGGTGGGATCATTGCTTGACTGAGGACGGGCAACACCTAATTGTGCAAACTCATGTGCACCTGCAATCAGGGTGGTATAACTTTGATGTCCAAGGCTGTAGTTTTGCTGTGGCTCTCCACTCAGGATGCAGTACCTGCTCGGGGGGGGGCGGCATTGCCTGGTTGAGGCCGTGCAACTCCTAACAGTGCAAACTTGTGTCCACCTGCATTCATGGAGGTGTACCGTTGATGTGCATGGCTGTAGTTTTGCTGTGGCTCTACACTCAGGATGCAATACCTGCTTGGGGGGGACACTGCCTGGCTGAGGCCTTGCAACTCCTAAGTCTTCTAACTTCTGTGCACCACCAGACAGGAGCTGTACCACTGAAGTCCTTTGCTGTGGCTCTCCACTCGGGATGCAGTGCCTGATCTGGAAGGGATAGGGTGGGCATTGCCTGGCTGAGGCTGTGCAACTTCTAACTGTACAAAGCTGTGTGCACCTGCAATCAGGGAGGTGTACCGTTTATGTGCATTGCTGTAGGTTTTGCAGTGGCTTTCCACCAGGATGCAGAACCTGGTCTGGGGGCCATAGCCTGGCTGAGGCGGAAACTCCTAACTGTGCAAACTTGTGCATCTGCAATCAGGGTGGAGTAATGATGATGTCCAAGGCTACAGTTTTGCTGTGGTACTCCAATCAGGATGCAGTACCTGCTCGAGGGAGCTTTGCCTGGTTGAGGCTGGCAACTCCTAACTGTGCAAACTTGTGTACAACTGCAATTAGGAAGGTGTACCGGTGATCTCCATGGCTGTAGTTTTGCTGTGGCTTTCCACTCAGGATACAGTACTTGATCTGGGGGTGGCATTGCCAGGTTGAGGCCGTGCAACTCCTAACTGTGCAAACTTGTGTACACCTGCAATTGGGAAGGTGCACCGTTGATGCCCATGGCTGTAGTTTTGCAGTGGCTCTCCACTCAGGATACAGTACCTGGTCTTGGGGGGGGTGTCATTGCCTGGCTGAGGCAGGGACACTCTTAACTGTGCAAACTTGTCTGCACCTCAAACAGGGTGGTGGTGTAATGTTGATGTCCAAGGCTGTAGTTTTACTGTGGCCCACCACTCAGGACACAGTACCTGCTCAGGGGTGGCATTTCCTGGTTGAGGCCATGCAAATCCTAACTGTGCAACCTTGTGTACACCTGCAATCAGGAGGTGTTCTGTTGATGTCCATGGCTGTGGTTTGCTGTGGCTCTACGCTCAGGATGCAGTACCTGCTTGGGGGGCCATTGCCTGGCTGAGGCCTTGCAACTCCTTAGAATTCTAACTTCTGTGCACCCCCAGTCAGAACCGGGTACCATAGATGTCCATGGCTGTAGTTTTGCTGTGACTCTCCACTCAGGATGCAGTAACTGGTCTGGGGAGGTCATTGCCTGGTTGAGCCGGGGCCACTCCTAACTGTGCAAACTTGTGTGCACCAGCAATCAGGGAGGTGTGAAGTTGATGTCCAAGGCTGCAGTTTTGCTGTGGTTCTCCATTCAGGATGCAATAGCTGCTCAATGGGGACCTTGCTTGGCTGAGGCCGGGCAGCTCGTAACTGTGCAAAGTTGTGTTCACCAGCAGTCAGGGAGGTGTATCATTGATGTCCATGGCAGTAGTTTTGCTGTGGCTCTCCTCTCAGGATGCAGTACCTGCTCGGGGGGGGGCGTAGCATGGTTGAGGCCGAGCAACTGCTAATTGGGCAAACTTGTGTTTACCTACAGTCAGGGAGATGTACCGTTGAAGTCCATGGCTGTAGTTTTGTTGTGGCTCTCCACTCCGGATACAGTACCTGGTCTTGGAGGACATTGCCAGGCTGGGACAGGGCAACTCCTAACTGTGCAAACTTGTCTGCACCTGCAAACAGAGTGGTGTAATGTTGATGTCTAAGGGTGTAGTTTTGCTTTGGCTCTCCACTCAGGATGCAGTACCTGCTCGAGGTGGGGGGGCACTGCTTGACTGAGGCCATGCAACTCCTAACTGTGCAAAGTTGTATACACCTGTAATCAGGGAGGTGTACCGTTGACATCCCTAGCTGTAGTTTTGCTGTGGCTCTACACTTAGGATGCAGTACCTGCTTGGGGGGGGTGCATTGCCTGGCTGAGGTTGTGCATCTCCTTAGTCTCCCAATTTGTGTGCACCAGCAATCATAGAGGTGTACTTTTGATGTCCATTGCTGTAGTTTTGCTGAGGCTCTTCACTCAGGATGCTGTACCTGGTCTGGGGGTTCATTGCCTGGCGGAGGACAGGCAACTCCTAACTCTGCAAACTTGTGTACACCAGCAATCAGGGAGGTGTACCATTGATGTTCATGGCTGTAATTTTGCTTTGGCTCTCCACTCAGGATGCAGTACCTGCTCGGGGGGGGTATTGAATGTCTGAGATTGTGAAACTCGTTAGTCTTCTAACTTCTGTGCACCACCAGTCAGGGAGTTGTAGCATTGATGTCCATGGCTGTAGCTTTGCTGTGGCTCTCCACTCCGGATACAGCACCTGGTCTGGGGGGGACATTGCATGGTTGAGGCTGGGCAACTCCTAATTGCACAAAGTTGTGTGCACCAGCAATCAGGGTGATGTAACATTGATGTCCAATGCTGCATATTTGCTCTGGTTCTCCACTCAGGATGCAGTACTTGCTTGATGGGGACATTTAATAGCTGAGGTCATGCAACTCCTAACTGTGCAAAGTTGTGTGCACGTGCAGTCAGGAAGGTGTACTGTTTATCTCCATGGCTGTAGTTGTTCTGTGGCTCTCAAGTCTGGGTGCAGTACCTGGTCTTGTGGGGGGGTCATTGACTGGCTGAGTCCAGGCAACTGCTAACTGTGCAAACTTGTGTGCACCTACAATCAGGGAGGTATACCGTTGATGTCCATGGCTATAGTTTAGCTGTGGCTCTCCACTTAAGATGCAGTATCTGGTCTTGGGGTGCATTGCCTGGCTGAGGCCGTGCAACTACTCCATCTCCTAATTTGTGCATACCAGCAATCAGGGGGGTGTAATGTTGATGTCAATAGTTGTAGTTTTGCTCTTGCTCTCCACTCAGGATGCCGTACCTTATCTGGGTGGGGGTTGCCTGGCTGGGGCCATGCAACTCTTTACTGTTCAAAGTTGCATACACCTGTGTTCAAGTAGGTGTACCGTTGGCATCCTTGGCTGTAGTTTTGCTGTGGCTCTACACTCAGAATGCAGTACCTGCTTGGGGAGGTGCATTGCCTGGCTAAGCACTGCAACTCCTCAGTCTCCTAACTTGTGTACACCAGCAATCAGGGAGGTGTACTCTTGATGTCCATGGCTGTAGTTTTGCTGTGTCCCTCCACTCAGGATGCAGTACCCTTTCTGGGTGGGGATTGCCTGGCTGGCTCCATGCAATTCTTTACTGTGGCTCTCCACTCAGGATGCAGTACCTGGTCTTGGGTGCATTGCCTGGCTGAGGCCGTGCAACTACTCTGTCTCCTAATTTGTGTGTACCAGCAATCTGGAAGGTGTAATGTTGATGTCAATAGCTGTAGTTTTGCTCTTGCTCTCCACTCAGGATACAGTACCTTTTCTGGGTGGGGTTGCCTGGCTGGTGACATGCAACTCTTTACTGTGCAAAGTTGCATACACCTGTATTCAGGTAGGTGTACCGTTGACATCCCTGGCTGTAGTTTTGCTGTGGCACTACACTCAGGATGCAGTACCTGCTTGGGGAGGTGCATTGCCTGGCTGAGCCGTGCAACTCCTCAGTCTCCTAACTTTTGTACACCAGCAATCAGGGAGGTGTACTTTTGATGTCCATGGCTGTAGTTTTGCTGTGTCTCTCCACTCAGCATGGTGTACCTGGTCTGGTGGTTGTTCATTGCCTGGCTGAGGACGGGCAACTCCTAACTGTGCAAACTTGTGTACACCAGCAATCAGGAGTTGTACCATTGATCTCCATGGCTGTAATTTTGCTATCGCCTCCAGTCAGGATGCAGTTCCTGGTCTGGGGGTATTGCCTGGCTGTTGCTGCAACTCTAACTGTGCAAAGTTGTGAACCTGCAATCAGGGAGGTGTACTTTTGACTTCCATGGCTGTAGTTTTACTGTGGCTCTCCACGCAGGATGCATTACCCAGTCTGGGGGGGTCATAGCCTGGCTGAGGCCATGCAACTCCTCTGTCTCCTAACTTGCGTGCACCAGCAATTAGGAAGGTGTACTGTTGATGTCCATGGCTGTAGTTTAGCTGTGGCTCTCCACTCAGAATGCAGTACCTGGTCTTTGGGGGGGAGGGGTTCTTTGCCTGACTGATGACAGGCAGCTACTAACTGTGCAAACTTGTGTGTACCAGCAATCAAGGAAGTGTACCGTTGACCTCCATGGCTGTAGTTCTCCTCTCAGGATACAGTACCTGGTCTGAGGGGTTCATTGACTGGCTGAGCCCTGTAACTCCTTATTGTGCAATCTTGTGCACCTGCAATCAGGGTGGTGTAACTATGATGTCCAAGGCTGGGGTTTTGCTGTGGCTCTCCACTCAGGATGCAGTACATGCTTATGGGACAGGGGGCATTGCCAGGCTGAAGCCATGCAACTCCTAAGTGTGCAAACTTGTGTACACCTGCAATCAGTGAGGTGTGCCATTGATGTTCATGGCTATAATTTTGCTATGGCTCTCCTCTCAGGATGCAGTAACTGCTGGGGGGGCATTGAATGTCTGAGGCTGTGCAACTGCTTAGTCTTCTAAATTCTGTGCATCACTAGTCAGGGAGGTGTACCATTGATGTCCATGGCTGTTGCTTTGCTGTGGCTCTCCACTCAGGATGCAGTACCTGGTCTTGAGGTGTATTGCCTTGCTGAGGCCGTGTAACTCCTCCATCTCCTAATTTGTGTGCACCAGCAATCAGGGAGATGTAACATTGATGTCCATGGCTGTAGTGTTGCTCTGGTTCTCCACTCAGGATGCAGTACCTATTCAAGGGGGGGCATTTCCTGGCTGAGGCCATGCAACTCTTAACTGTACAAAGTTGCTTGCATCTGCTGTCAGGGAGGTGTACCGTTAATCTCCATGACTGTAGTTTTGCTGTGGCATTTCAATCAGGATACAGTACCTATTCGGGGTGGGGGTCATTGTCTGACTTATACTGTGCAACTCCTAGCTGTTCAAACTTGTGTGCACCTGCAATCAGGCTGGTGTAACGCTGATGTCCCAGGCTGTAGTGTTGCTCTGGTTCTCCACTCAGGATGCAGTACCTATTCAAGGGGGGGCATTTCCTGGCTGAGGCCGTGCAACTCTTAACTGTACAAAGTTGTGTACATCTGCTGTCAGGGAGGTGTACTGTTAATCTCCATGCCTGTAGTTTTGCTGTAGCATTTCAATCAGGATACAGTACCTGTTCCGGGTGGGGGGCATTGTCTGACTTATACTGTGCAATTCCTAACTGTGCAAACTTGTGTACACCTACAATCAGGGTGGTGTATCGTTGATGTTAAAGGCTGAAATTTTGCTATGGCTCTCCACTCAGGATGCAGTATCTGCTCTAGGTGGGGCATTGTCTGGCTGAGGCCAAGCAACTCCTCAGTCTCCTAACTAGTGTGTACCAACAATCAGGGCGGTGTACCGATGGTTATAGTTTTGCTCTGGCTCTTCATTCAGGATGCAGTAGCTGATCTGGGGGGGGGGATAATTGCCTGGCTGAGGCCAGGCAACTCTTAACTGTGCAATCTTGTCTGCACCTGAAATCAGGGTGGTGTAATGTTGATGTCCAAAGCTGTAGTTTTGCTGTGGCTCTCCACCAGGATGCAGTACCTGCTCAGGGGAGGCATTGTCTGGTTGAGGGCATGCAACTTCAAACTATGTAAACTTTTGTACACCTGCAATCAGGGAGGTGTACGGTTGATGTCTATGGCTGTAGTTGTGCTCTGGCTCTGCACTCAGGATGCAGTACCTGTTTGGATAGCATGGCTGAGGCCTTGAAACTCCTCAGTCTCCTAATCTGTGTGCTCCAGCAATCATGTGAGGTGTTCTTCAATGTCCATTGCTATAGTTTTGTTAGCTCACCACTCAGGATTCAGTACCTGGTGTGGGGGCTGGTCATTACCTGGCTGTACCTTGGTAACTCCTAACTGTGAAAACTTGTGTCCACCTGCAATCAGAGTGGTTTAACATAGATGTACAAGGCTGTAGTGTTGCTCTGGTTCTCCATTCAGGATGCAGTATCCACCCAAGGGTGGGGGCATTGCCTGGCTGAGGCCATGCAACTCCTATGTGTGCAAACTTATGCGCATCTGCAATCAGGGATGTGTACCGTTGATCTCCATTGCTGTAGTTTTGCTGTGGATTTCCACTCAGGATGCAGTACCTGCTCGGGGGGGTGGTATTGCCTGGCTGAAGCCGCAACTCCTAACTGTGCAAACTTGTGAACACCTGCAATCAGGAGGTGAACCATTGATATCCATGGCTGTAATTTTGCTATGGCTCTCCTCTCAGGATGCAGTACCTGCTGGGGGGCATTGAATGTCTGAAGCTGTGCAACTGCTTAGTCTTCTAACTTCTGTGCACCAGCAATCAGGGAGATGTACAGTTGATGTCCAGGGCTGTAGTTTTCCTTGGGCTCTCCATTCAGATTGCAGTACCTCATCTGGGGGGGTGTTCATTGCCTGGCTGAGGATGGTCAATTACTAACTGCAAACTAGTGTGCACCTGCAATCAGGGTGGTGTAGCGTTGATGTCCAAGGATGTAGTGTTGCTCTGGTTCTCCACTCAGGATGCAGTTCCTTCTCAAGGGGGGCATTTCCTAGCTGAAGCCATGCAACTCTTAATTGTACAAAGTTGAGTGCATTTGCAATCAGGGAGGTGTACCGTTAATCTCCATGCCAGTAGTTCTGCTGTGGCATTTCAATCAGGGTGCAGTGCCTGCTCGGGATGGGGGCATTTCCTGGCTTATCCTGTGCAGCTTCTAACTATGCAATCTTGTGTACACCTGCAATTAGGGTGGTGTACCATTGATGTCTATGGCTCTCCACTCAGGATGCTGTATCTGCTCTAAGTGGGGCTTTTTCTGGATGAGGCTGTACAACCCCTCAGTCTTCTAACTTGTGTGTACCAGCAATCAGGGAGGTGTACCCTTGATGTCCATGGCTGTAGTTTTGCTGTGGCTCTCCACTCAGGACACAGTACCTGGTCAGGGTGGGGTCATTGCCTGGCTGAGGCAGGGCAACTCCTAACTGTGTAAAATTGTCTGCACCTGCAAACAGAGTGGTGTAACATTGATGTCCAAGGGTGTAGTTTTGCTGTGGCCCTCCACTAAGGATGCAGTACCTATTCAATGTGAGGTGACATTGCTTGCTGCGGCCATGCAACTCCTAATTGTGCAAAGTTATGTACACCTGTAATCAGGGAGGTGTACTTTTGACATCCCTGGCTGTAGTTTTGCTGTGGTTTACACTCAGGATGCAGTGCCTACTTGAGGAGGGGTGCATTGCCTGGTTGAGGCCATGCAACTCCTTAGTCTCCCACTTGTGTGCTCCAGCAATCAGGAAGGTATACTGTTGATGTCCATGGCAGTAGTTTTGCTCTGGCTCTCCACTCAGGATGCAGTACCTGGTCTGGGGGTCATTGCCTGGCTGAGGATGGGCAACTACTAACAGTGCAATCCTGTGTTCACCTGCCTTCAGGACGGTGTATCGTTGAAGTCCATGGCTGCATTTTAGCTGTGGCTCTTCACATGATGCTGTGCCTGTTCGGGGGTTTATTGCCTGGCTGAGACCGTGCAACTCCTCAATCTCCTTACTTGTGTGCATCAGAATCAGGGAGGTGCACCGTTAATGTCAATGGCTGTAGTTTTGCTGTGGCTCTTCTCTCAGGATGCAGCAGTATCTTGTCTGGGGTGGGTCATTGTCTTTCTGAGGCTGGGCATCTCCTAACTGTGCAAACTTGTGTGCACCTGCAATCAGAGTGGTGTAACGTTGACGTCCAAGGCTGTAGTGTTGCTCTGGTTCTCCAATCAGGATGCAGTACCTACTTAAGGGGGGGGACACATTTTCTGGCTGAGACCATGCAACTCTAAACTGTACAAAGTTGTGTGCATCTGCAATCCAGGTATTGTAACTTTGATGTCCAATGCTGTAGTTTTTTCAGTTTAACAATTTTATTATTTTATTGTTTGCTAGACATACACACGGCTCAGGATGATAGTTCAGATCCAAGCCAGACCACTTCCATTAGAGGGACCAAAAAAAACATAGATAGACAAAATAATACATTACAGTACATGCAAAAATCCAATGATATGGACCATAGGAATACATAGCAGGACATAACATCAACATGATAAAACAAACTTAATGAGGGATCAGCCTGAGTACTCTGCACTTCAAGGGCATACAATACTTGATAAAATTAATAACAAATATAGCCAGGGTAAAGTAAGTAAGCCTACCGGGTCAGATCCATAGCAAGTATAGCATGTGTATGCCTAAGAACAGGGACACTGGTTTACCTGGATTGAGAAAGGGCAAATTCCATTTTGCATATTGTAAAAATCGGTACTGTCACCGGTGTCTGCTAAGCCAAAATCCGGTTTTACCGGTGTTTGGTTTTGTGTACTTTATTTAACAATTTTTAACTCTACTAACATGCATTTTAGTAGTTTTGACCTCCACTATTGCACATCCTTCCATCCTTGTACCAATTTAAAGTTATTTTAGGTACAAAATATGATGGCAGCAACAGCACTACAGCCCCCATCCCTGAGGTGTGTTGGAAACTGCAGCAAGGCCCCCATCCCTCTGGTGCGATGGCAGCACCAACAACACTACAGACCCATCCCTCTGGTGTGATGCAGCAGCAGCACTATGGTTTCTATCCATTAGGTGTGATGGCAGCAGTACCACATTCCACATTCCTCAGGTGTGATGGCAGTATCAGCACTATGGCTCCCATTCCTCAGGTGGGACAGCAGCAGTACAACATTCCCCATCCACCAGTGGTTATGGCAGAAGCAATATGGCCCCTGCCTCTCGGGTGTGATGGCAGTATCAACACTATGGCTCCCATCCCTCTGGTGGACAGCAGCAGTACAACATTTCCCATCCACCAGTGGTTATAGCAGAAGCACAATGGCCCCCCACCTCTCAGGTGTGATGGCAGTAGCAACAATGCAATCCACATCCCTCAGGGATGATAGCAGTACTGACAGCACTATGATCCCCTTTCTTCAACAACCACACCCCACATGTACAATTTACAAATTACTTAGTCTCTTTGCTTGTTAGAACTCAGATGTGAATTAATCTGAACCACCACCACTACTAAGGTGGACCACATTTGATTTTTCCTATCATTTAACTGCTTGAATTGGATTTCTGCCTATGACACCACCAACCAGGTTTTGGGAACAGGTTTGGGTGTTGGAGGACCGGCCGGGGGGGGTGAAGGCTTGAGAGTCCAATGACCATTCGCCTTCTCCTGGGAGGGAGGGTATATTCACAGCTCAGCATTTGCTGACCCCAGGTGGAGGCTGGACACATGGCAACACATTGACCATCATTGCAAAAGAGAGCGTGATGGACATCAACTTGTGCCTTGACATCATGTGGCCTGTCACGCTCTCACGAAAATAGAAAAACACCTTCTGGCCACACAAAGGATGGTTTCTGGTCCCTCCATAAGCATGCAGCCCCAGACACATGTATCTGTTCTGACCCCTACCATGCCTGGGATATTCAGGAAGCTCTTTAGGGTGATTGTGTTCCCCTGTTAGCCTCCCACAGGGGTAGGGGCCCACCGTTGAAGGGTTACTTCAGGTTACCGCAGCATGGCCATAAGGGGCAGTGGATGATGGTGGTGGGACAGCAGCAGTGGTGGGGGACTTGGCAGGCCTGAAGGAATGGATAGCCAGGGGTAGGAGGAACAAAAAACTGCCTGAGTTTGCTGCTTTGAAATAGTCTCTTCACCTAAACAAAAAATTCACACGTGATTAGTGGAGGACCTTCTAATATATCTCACAAACATGTGGATTTTTTTCCTTGGTCTCCATGAAAAGGGTGTCTCTTAGTTTTCATGTCTGAGCTCAGATGTGAATTGAGCACCATTCTGCCCACCAGCATCATACAGCCCATGGGGTCTTACCTTCCGTGTGTCACTGAATGTGCTTTCCATTCCACTGGCCAAGCATAATACACTTAAACACTTAACATTTGCCTTTTATTAAAGCAGTCTGTCAGTAAACTTTTTGTTGTCACATAGACTGACACAACAGGTGGGGAGAAGGTGCAAATGATGAAATGGGCAGAATAGGTGGGCCGTCAAAGTCTATGTTTCTATGTTTCTATCCTATTCACCTAAATAAGTAGTAAGGCAGCTTGTGCCTATTGAACATACTTTCATTCAGACTAATTTTCAATCAAACAACTGAGGATTTTGGATGGCCCTGCTGATAGCAGTGTCAGTGGCTCAGTAGGTAGCACACTCACTTCTGAGGCTGGGAGATCAGAGGGCTGTGGGTTCAGTTCCCACATCTGGCACTTGGGTTAATATCCCAGTACTGACACTGTAGTGCAGCATGAGAGGGGTGCTGCACTTCTGAGGTGCCGTCTTTCGGATGAGACGTTAAACCGAGGTCCCATCTGCCTGGATTGGTGGTAGTTCAGGTGGATGTTAAAGATCCCATGGCACTTATCGAAAAAGAGTAGGGGAATTTCCCCGTGTCCTGGTCAAATTTCCCTCATTCAGTAAAAATACCACCAACAGCTTAATCTGGTTCAAGGTCAGTTGGCATTCATCTATATCCCCCTCCCCCGGGTCGTGCCTGAAAATAGGCAGGATTTGTCTAGTGCACTTACCTGGTCAACAAAAGCTAAATAAATAAATTATAAACTAGTTGGTAACAGTGATCCTGTGCTTAGCAATCTATATCCTAGATGTTCATATGCAAAAAATACAATGAAAACCTGACTAAAGTCTAAAAACAAGCTTATAAAACACAAAATGTATCTGATCATTTATATTTACCTATACAACATTGCAGCCCGAGTACAACTCTGATAAATTATGTGGTACCCTGACTACTGTATGATGTAGTAAACATATATTGGTATTATTTTTAAATTTTTTTGTAATCTGGGTAGACCCACTAGGCAAAACTGCCTGTTTTCAGATGTGACCCGGGAACACTGTGGAGGTTAAGTGCCTTGCTCAGAGTCACGCAGTATGCAAGTGGAAGTTGTGGGAATCAAACCCAAGTCTTCTAAATGTACTAAGTTCGATCACTGTTTGTTACTCTAACCACTCAGCTATACTGCCAGCCATAACACCCATATATAATGTTTTAATATATGATTTCAATAATAGTGCACAGTACCTACAATGCAAATTATGAACATTGAACACTTTGCAACATTTTACTAAAACTGAATTATTTCCCTCTCCATCTGCTTATGTTTTCTTACACCAAAGTGGGTGTATAGTTGACAGAGCACTGTAAATAGCCTGAGGTTGCACTACTGCTTGCAATGCCAGGGACTCGGTATCTGAAGTGAATTCTCATTGCTAGAGGTCTGGCCAGGGGAGTAGGATCGAGCACCTGGGGGGGCTGCTCTCCTTCTCTGGGAATGGTGGCCTGCAGGTCCTGCTGCTTTACTGCCACCTGGGTGACCACAGGTGGTGGTGAAATGAGACTGCAGAGCAATTGGGAAGAGAAGAAGCTAGCCAGGATCTGGAGTAGCGGCATGTCTTTATTTGCCCTACTTCCTTGGATCCCCTTGAGTGTTGGTGCCCTCAGGAACAGAGACCAGAAAACCAGTAACAATCAACCCACATCAGCTGCTGGTAGAAGGGACCCAGCTGCCCCAGACTTCATAACCAGTTTCCATGAGGGATCCACTGGGCTGCCCAACACACATTAAAGGACTGTGGAGGGATGACCTGGGGTCCTCTCCCTTCCCACCTGGGGGGTACAACCTAGGCAGGATGGGGGCAGGCTCACAGGAGCTCCTGGGCATTACCTGGGGTGAAGCTAGGGATACCCAGCCTAGGGATCTCTGAAAAGTGGAGATTTACACTGTGAGAAGGGGGCATAGAAAGAGAAAACAAAAACATTTAAAAATATGCTGAAATCTTAGGGATTCTGTGCAGAGAAATGCAATTTCCGTGAGGCACCGGTACAAGAATTCAAAATCCACAAACCAAACAGGATTCCGTGATTTTTACCAGTGTTACCGGTATAATGGAAAACCATTGTCCCTGCCTAAGAAGGATCATGTGACCATATCAACTATATACAAATAGGCAATCTTCACTAGATGGAGAACAATATAAAGGGGCAGCCTGGGATCAAGAGAAGGAGGCACCACCTCCATGAAAAGTTAGCAACCTAAACCAGTAGTACTGGCATGCTAAGGAGCTGTTCGAGTGGGGACATTGTGGCAAAATTTAGATTACAGGAAGGGTAGCCAGCATTTCTCAAATTGGGCTATAGAGCCAATGCTGTAGTTTTGCTGTGGCTCTCCATTCCAGATGCAGTACCTGCTCAGGGGGAGGTATTGCCCGGTTGAGGCCGTGGAACTCCTAACTCTGCAAACTTGTGTACACCTGCAATCAGGGTGATGTACCGTTGATGTCCATGGCTGTAATTTTGCTATGGCTCTCCACTCAGGATGAAGTACCTGCTGCAGGTGGGGCATTGGCTGGCTGAGGCCATGCAACTCGTTAGTCTCCTAACTAGTGTGTACCAACAATCAGGGAGGTGTACTGATGTTGTCCATGGCTGTAGTTTTGCTGTGGCTCTTCATTCAGGATGCAGTACCTGGTCGGGGGCAATGCCTGGCTGAAGTCAGGCAACTCTTAACTGTGCAATCTTGTCTGCACCAGAAATCTGGGTGGTGTAACATTGATGTCTAAGGCTGTAGTTTTGCTATGGCTCTCCACTCAGGATGCAGTACCTGGGCTAGGTGGGGTCATTGCTTGGCTGAGGACAGGCAACTTCTAACTGTGCAAACTTGTGTACAACTACAATCAGGAAGGTGTACCGGTGATCTCCATGGCTGTTGTTTTGCTGTGGCTTTCCACTCAGGATACAGTACCTGATCTGGGGCTGGCATTGCCTGGTTGAGGCCGTGCAACTCCTAACTGTGTAAACTTGTGTACACGTGCAATCAGGGAGGTGTACCGTTGATTCCGATGGCTGTAGTTTTGCTGTGGCTCTCCACTGGATACAGTACCTGGTCTTGGGGGCGTCATTGCCTGGCCATGGTGGCCAGTCCTAACTGTGCAAACTTGTCTGCTTCTGCAAACAGGGTGGTGTAACGTTGAAGTCCAAGGCTGTAGTTTTGCTGTGGCCCACCACTCAGGACACAGTGCCTGCTCAGGGGAGTGGAATTTCCTGGTTGAGGCCATGCAACTCCTAACTGCGCAACCTTGTGTACACCTGCAATCAGGGCAGTTTTCCTTTGATGTCCATGGCTGTAGTTTTGTTGTGGCTCTACTCTCAGGATGCAGTACCTGCTTGGGGGGGGGGCATTGCCTGGCTGAGGCCTTGCAACCTTAGACATCTAACTTGTGCACCCCAGTCAGAACTGGTTCCGAAATGTCCATGGCTGTAGTTTTGCTGTGACTCTCCACTCAGCATGCAGTACCTTGTCTGGGGGTCATTGCCTGGTTGAGGCTTGGCCACTCCTAACTGTGCAAACTTGTGTGCACCAGCAATCAGGAGATGTAATGTTGATGTCCAAGGCTGCAGTTTTGCAGGTTCTCCATTCAGGATGCAATACCTGCTCGATGGGGACCTTGCCTGGCTGAGGCCGGGCAGCTCCTAACTGTGCAAAGTTGTGCATGAGCAGCCAGGAGGTGTACCGTTGATGTCCATGGCTGTAGTTTGCTGTGGCTCTCCTCTCAGGATGCAGTACCTGCTTGGGGCATTGCATGGTTGAGGCAGAGCAACTGCTAACTGTGCAAACTTGTGTTCACCTACAGTCAGGGAGGTGTACCGTTGACGTCCATGGCTGTAGTTTTGCTGTGGCTCTCCTCTAAGGATGCAGTAACTGCTCGGGGGGGCATTGCATGGTTGTGGCTGAGCAACTGCTAACTGTGCAAACTTGTCTGCACCTGCAAACAGAGTGGTGTAACGTTGATGTCCAAGGGTGTAGTTTTGCTGTGGCTCTCCACTCAGGATGCAGTACCTACTCGAGGTGGGGGGGTGCATTGCTTGGCTGAGCCCATGCAACTCCTAACTGTGCAAAGTTGTGTACACCTGTAATCTGGGAGGTATACCATTGACATCCATGGCTGTAGTTTTGCTGTGGCTCTACACTTAGGATGCAGTACCTGCTTGGGGGGGTGCATTGCCTGGCTGAGGCTGTGCATCTCCTTAGTCTCCTAACTGGTGTGCTCCAGAAATCACAGAGGTGTATTGTTGATGTCCATTGCTGTAGTTTTGGTGAGGCTCTTCACTTGGGATGCAGTACCTGGTCTGGGGGGGATTCATTGCCTGGTGGAGGACAGGCAACTCCTAACTCTGCAAACTTGTGGACACCGGCAATCAGGGAGGTGTACCATTGATCTCCATGGCTGTAGTTTTGTTATGGCTCTCCAGTCAGGATGCAGTACCTGGTCTGTGGGGGGGGGGGTTATTGTCTGGCTGAGGCCGGGCAACTTCTAACTATGCAAACTTGTGTGCACCTGCATTCAGGGCAGTGTATCGTTGATGTACATGGTTGTAGTTTAGCTGTGGCTATCCACTCAGGATGCAGTACCTGCTTGGGGAGGCATTGCCTGACTGAGGCGGTGCAACTCCTCAGTCTCCTAACTTGTGTGCTCCAGCAATCAGTGAGGGGTACCACTGATGTCCATGGCTGTAGTTTTGCTGTGGCTCTCCACTCAGGATGCAGTACCCGGTCTGGGCGGGGATCATTGCCTGGCTGTGGCTGAGCAACTCCTAACTGTGCAATCTTGTGTGCACCTGCAATCAGGGTAGTGTAACATTGATGTCCAAGGCTGCAGTGTTGCTCTGGTTCTCCACTCAGGATGCAGTACCTGGTCTGGGGGGTCCTAGCCTGGCTGAGGCCGGGAATCTCCTAAATGTGCAAACTTGTGCAGCTGCAATCAGGGTGGAGTAATGATAATGTCCAAGGCAAGAGTTTTGCTGTGGCTCTCCCTCAGGATGCAGTACCTGCTGAAGGGGGCATTGCCTGGCTGAAGCTGTGCTACTCCTAACTTTGCAAACTTGTGTGCACCTGCAACCAGGGTGGTGTAAAGTTGATGTCCAAGGCTGTAGTTTTGCTGTGGCTCTCCACTCAGGATGCAGTACCTGCTAGGGGAGAGGGGGCATTGCCTGGTTGAGGCTGTGCAACTCCTAAATATGCAAACTTGTGTACACCTGAAATCAGGGAGGTGTACCGTCGATGTCCATGGCTGTAATTTTCCTGTGGATCTCCAATCAGAATGCAGTACCTGCTTGGGGAGGCATTGCATGTCTTAGCCCGTGCAACTCCTAACTGTGCAAACTTGTGTACACCTGCAATCAGGTGGTGTACCGTTGATGTCATAGAAACATAGAAACATAGAAGTTGATGGCAGATAAGGACCGCAAGGCCCATCCAGTCTGCCCATTTCTTTTTCTACCTTATAAATGTGCCATCGGCCTTTGCTCTGTCAGTGACCTATCTATTCATAGTCATTTGTATTGCTCCCTTATGCCTATCCCATGCCTGTTTGAAGCCCTGTACTGTATTCATAGCCACCACTTCTTATGGTAAGCTATTCCATGCATCTACCACCCTTTCTGTGAAAGAATTTCCTCACATTCCCCTTAATCGGCCTCCTCTAATCTCATGCTGTGTCCTCTTGTCCTGCTATTTTTCTTATATTTAAACATATTAGACTCTTTCACCTTGTTTATGCCCTTAAGGTGTTTAAATGTCTCGATCATATCACCTCTCTCCTCCTTTGCTCAAGGGTATACATATTGAGCTCCGTTAATCTGTCCTCATATGTCTTCTGATGCAGTCCCTGCACCATTTTGGCTGCTTCTCTGGACTGCCTCAATTTGGTTAATGTCCTTGTGAAGATGTGGCTCCAATACTGCACGATACTCCAGATGGGGCCTAACCAATGTCTTGTACAGAGGGATTATTACCTCTCTTACGACTTGTGATACCCCTACTAATACACCCTAACACCCCCTAGCCTTACCTACTGCTTTAGAGGTCTGCTTGGATGATTTTAGGTCATCAGTGATGATGATGCCCAAGTCTCTTTCTTCCTTTGTGACTGCTAGCAACTCCCCTCCCAGCCTATAAGTGGCTTCAGGGTTTCTCTTCCCTATGTGCATGATTTTGCACTTCTTTGCATTAAATCCCAGTTGCCACTCTTCTGACCATTTTGCTAGTTTATCCAGATCTCTTCTCATTCTGCCCACCCCATCTGGATCATCTACTCTGTTGCAGATCTTGGTGTCATCTGCAAACAGACAAGCTTTACCTCTAGTCCATCTGCGAGGTCACTAATGAAGATGTTGAATAGGACTGGCCCCAGGACTGATCCCTGAGGTACCCCACTTGTGACTTGCATCTCTTCTGACTGTATACCATTTACCACCACTCTCTGTTTTCTGCCAGTCAACCAGTTTGCCACCCAGTTGACCAACTTCTGACCCACCCGAGCCTACCTAGCTTATTTATCAGTCTTCTATGTGGAACAGTGTCAAAAGCTTTGCTGAAGTCAAGGTAGGCGACATCAACTGCTCCCCTTGGTCCACCACTCTGGTTACCCAGTCAAAGAAATCTATGAGAGTAGTTTGACAGGACCTTCCTTTGTAAACCTATGCTGTCTTGGATCCTGTGCCCTCATGGATTCCAGGTGTTGCACTATCCTTTCCTTAAGGAGTGCCTCCATAATCTTGCCTACTACTGAGGTAGAGACTGACTGGTCTGTAGTTCCCCGCCTCCTCCTGCTACCACTCTTGTGAGCAGTATCACATGAGCCCTTCTCCAGTCTTCTGGGACCTCTCCTGTGCTCAGAGACTCACTAAACAATTCTGCTAATGGCTCTGCAGTTCCTCCTTTAGCTCCTAAGTACCCTGGGATGGTAGCCATCAGGTCCCATTGCCTTATCCACCCTGAGCTTAGCAAGCTCTTGTAGGACCCTTTCTTTGTGAAGGGAGTAGTGCTCACCTCCCTCCCCTCTGTCCATGATGCTGAGCTGTGGGCCCTGCCCTACCTTCTCTTCAGTAAATACTGAGCAAAAGTATCTATTTAGGATAGATGCCTTTACAGGGTCCTCCTCCTCACATGCTCCCTTTTCTCCATTAAGCTTAGCAATACCTCCTCTGGACTTTCTCCTTTCACTAATGTATCTATAGAAAGTCTTGTCACCTTCTTTTCCTGTTCATGCTAGTGTTTCCTCAGTTTGGGACTTTGCCTGCCTTACTGCCTTACCTGCTTCCCTTAGGGCAGTTTGGTATGCCTCCCTATCTTCATCCCGCTGTTCCTTTATATTTCCTGAAGGCCAGCCTTTTGGCTCTGACCTTTTCTGCTACTGTATTTGAGAACCAAAGTGGTTTCCTTCTTCTTTGCACTTCTTTTCTGTCTAACACAATGGGATGTTGCTTCAAGTATTGTATCCTTAATGCTTGCCCACTTTGCCTGTACCTCCTCACCTGTGTTTCTTTTGCCAGGGCTAGCTTAACTCTGTTGGCCATCTTATCAAAGTGAGCTCCTCTGAAGTCCCATATTTTGCCTTGGAATGGGATGATTTAGATGTAGTAGCCAAATTGAACCATACCATGTGATGGTCACTGGCCCCCAGGTGACCTTCTACCTGAGATCTGTGATCCTTCTTTGTTAGTCAGTACTAGATCTAGGATAGCCCTGTCTCTTGTGGGTTGCTGTACCAGTTGTTTGAGGCCTCCTCTGCAGGGAATCCACTATGAGTCTAGTTCTGGCAGATGTTCCTGCTGGTATTGACCAATCTGTATCTGGCATGTTGAAGTCTCCCATTATCAGAACCTCCCTTTAGCTGTCATGTTTTGTATATCTTCTAACAGTAATGTGTCTATGTCCTCCTCTGGTCTGGGGGCCTGTAGACAACCCCAGTTCTTATGGCTGTCCCATTTCCTGTTTCCAGGGTGACCCACAGTTCTTCTGGCTCCTTATGTGTATTCTGAATTTCTGTAGCTTTGATATTTTCATTAACATACAGGGCCACTCCTCCCCTTTTGCACCTCGGCCTCTTCTGGAACAATACATAGCCAGGTACTGAAGTCTCCCAAGTGTGGTTACTGGTAAACCACATCTCACTAATTGCTACTATGTCCAGTTTAGCCTCTGACATTATTGCCTGCAGGTCTGGGATCTTATTTCCCAGGCTGTGAGCATTTGTGTACATGATTTTCCATTGGCCAGATTTTGGTGTGTTAGTTGTTGGGTGAAGTTTGGCATTACCCTGTGCATCGTATGGGAGACAAACCTTTTTCTTACCTGGTGATGCAAATGAACAGCAAACACGCTGAATTCCTGTTTGACCACTAGCTGAGGGGAGGGTGTTCTTCCCATTCGACGTATGGGGTGCTGCACCCTCTCCCCATTTGCTAGTTTAAATATTCTGCAAGACGTCAAACTTCTGCCCCAATGCTCTGACTCTTTAGTCAGATGCAGTCCATCAAATTTAAAGAACTTTCGCTCCCAGAACTGTTGCCAGTTCCCTACAAATCTGTGTCCTTTTTCCTGGCACCAGTCCTTGAGCCACGTGTTTAGCTCCCCTATCTCCCCTTCTCTGACCTTCCGTCCATCTGCTCCCTTCTCACAGACTGGCAGGATCTCAGAGAAGGAGATGCCAGATGAAATAGATGATAGTTTGTCACCCAGCTTAGTCAGGTGTTCCTTGGTCTCCACAACTGACCGGCTGGCAAGATCATTAGTCCCTATGTGTACTAGGACATCAATGTTTTCTCCTGCTTTGTGAACAATTTTAGCAATGCGGTCAGTGTCTCTCCATGCTGATGTACCTGGAGACATCTGACCATCACCCCTGGCTGGAGATGGTATCAACTCCCCGAATCATGGAGTCTCCTATGATCAGAAGTTTTTGGATTTTTGTGCTTGTTTAGTTTTGGTTCCTGATTTGGGTGAGTATTGTTGTGTTAGCTCCTGTGCGGCAGTGTCCTGCTCTGCAGTGTCCTGCTCTGCAGTGTCTTCTGCCTCTTTATTTGATTTCAGAGATAGAGGCAGATACCTGTTTGTAGTGTTTATATGTTTTTTGGAGGTAATGTGTTGGAAAGCAGAGAGTGATGGGGCACCTGATTTGCTCCTCCTAACCACCTGCCAACCTCCTGGACCAACTACCTCTGCGGTCGAGGTTTTTCTGTTGGATGCTGGGGAAATGGGGGTGGTTCTTATAATGTATTTCCTCTTCAATATGAAATTTGAGGCGTGCATCTCTGCCCATGCTGCCCGGAGCTGAGACCTAAGATCTCCAAAGGCCCAGCATGTAGGACAGTGTCCTAAATCCTGTAAGACTGTCCTTCTGAAAATTGTTCCACAGTACCTGCAGTTAATGAAATCCATTCCAAATAAATTGCTGGGTTTGTAACCTAGTCAGAGTAATTAGAAGGAAAAAAAGGAAAAATGCAAGTAATGGTTTAATTGTGCTTTGTTTAACTTGTTATAACAAGTTAAATTACTAGTGCCCCTGTAAATGAGATCACCTTGTGGAGGCCCCACTGATCCGCCCCTTCCTGCTCTGCCACAGGAAATGTCACAACTGTGTTACCCTATAAAAGGAGTGTAGCATGGGGTGGGTGGCTGGGCCCTTCCCCTGCCTAAAAAGAAGAACCACGGACGAAAGAACAAGGAGGTAAGAGCAGAAACAATCAGTCAACAACAAATGCAGTAACCCTGAAAGCTTATCCTAATGTTAGATAAAACTGTAAAACCTGTAAAGCACCACCTGTAATAATTTCAGAGAAGATATACCCTGTAAGAAACACTTTGCTCCAGAGAAAAATAAAGCAGTAACAGAAGATATACCTTGCAAAAGACAATTTGAATCAGAAGATTACAGCAGTAATCTGTTAGCACACACCTGTAGGCACACCTTGTAATAATGCAGAAGAAGGTATACCAGCAACAACAATTTGATCAGAGAAAAATAAAGAATGAAATGTTAGCAACAAACAGTAGCAATCCCTGTGAGTAAAAAATAAAACACCACCACACAGTAAATCTGCTTAGCTAAACTAAGTCTTAATCCTTCTCTCCTTGCTCTGGTAAGTTTCTACTCTGCCTTTCAAGCAGTCTTAGAAGGAAAGAGCTCAGGTGAAGCTAGGTGCCTTGGCCAGCAAACCAAGTCTCTACCATGGCCATGGCTGCAATTTTCCATGGCTTCCACCTTGGATGCAGTACCTGCTGGGGGTGGGGCATTGTCTGGCTGAGGCAGTGCAACTCCTTAGTCTCCTAACTTTTATGTACCAGCAATCAGGGATGTGTACCATTGTTGTCCATGGCTGTAGTTTTGCTGTGGCTCTGCATTTAGGATGCAATACCTGGTCTAGGGGGACATTGCCTGGCTGAGGCCGTGCAACTCCTTAGTCTCCTATCTTCTGTATTCCAGCAATCAGGGAGGCGTACCGTTAATGTTTATGGCTGTAGTTTTGCTGTGGCTCTCCACTCAGGATACTGTACCTGGTCTGGATTGGGGTCATTGCCTGGCTGAGGCAGGGCAACTCCTAACAGTGCAAACATGTCTGCACCTGCAAACAGGGTGGTGTAACGTTGATGCCCAAGGCTGTAGTTTTGCTGTGGTTCTCCACTCAGGATGCAGTACCAGCTCATAGGGGGGCATTGCCTGGTTGAGACCGTGCAACTCCTTAGTCTTCTATCATCTGTGCACCACCAGTCAGGGAGGGGTACCATTAATGTCCATGGCTGTAGTTTTGCTGTGACTCTCCACTCAGGATGCAGTACCTGGTCTGGGGGGGGTCATTGGCTGGTTGAGGCTGGGAAACTCCTAACTGCACAAAGTTGTGTGCACCTGCAATCAGGGTGATGTAACTTTGATGTCCAATGCTGCATATTTGCTCTGGTTCTCCACTCAGGATGCAGTACATGCTTGATGGGGACATTGCCTGGCTGAGGTCATGCATCTCCTAACTGTGCAAAGTTGTGTGCTCCTGCAATCAGGGAGGTGTACCGTTGATCTCCATGGCTGTAGTTGTGCTGTGGTTCTCAAGTCAGGATGCAGTTCCTGCTGGGGGTGGGGTATTGTCTGGCTGAGGCAGTGCAACTCCTTAGTCTTCTAACTTTGATGTACCAGCAATCAGGGATGTGTACCATTGTTGTCCATGGCTGTAGTTTTGCTGTGGCTCTCCATTCAGGATGCAATACCTGGTCTGGGGGTGGCATTGCCTGGCTGAGGCCGTGCAACTCCTTAGTCTTCTAACATCTGTGCACCACCAGTCAGGAGTGTACCATTAATGTCCATGGCTGTAGTTTTGCTGTGACTTTCCACTCAGGATGCAGTACCTGGTCTGGGGGCTTGTATGGTTGAGGCTGGAAACTCCTAACTGCACAAAGTTGTGTGCACCAGCAATCAGGGTGATGTAACTTTGATGTCCAATGCTGCACATTTGCTCTGGTTCTCCACTCAGGATGCAGTACATGTTTGATGGGGACATTGCCAGGCTGAGGTCATGCATCTTCTAACTGTGCAAAGTTGTGTGCACCTGCAATCAGGGAGGTGTACCATTGATCTCCATGGCTGTAGTTGTGCTGTGGTTGTCAAGTCAGGATGCAGTACCTAGTCTTGGAGGGGGTCAATGCATGGCTGAGGCCGGGCAACTGTTAACTGTGGAAACTTGTGTGCACCTACAATCAGAGAGGTATACCGTTGATGTCCATGGCTGTAGTTTAGCTGTAGCTCTCCACTCAGGATTCACTACCTTTTCTGGGTGGGAATTGCCTGGCTGGTTCTGTGCAATTCCTAATTGTGCAAGGTTGTGTACACCTGTATTCAGGTAGGTGTACCGTTGGCATCTCCATCTGTAGTTTTGCTGTGGCTCTACACTCAGTATGCAGTGCCAGCTTGTGGAGGTGCATTACCTGGCTGAGCCTAGCAACCCTTTGTCTCCTAACTTGTGTGCACCAGCAATCAGGAGGTGTATTGTTGATGTCCATGGCTGTAGTTTTGCTGTCTCTCCACTCAGGATGCAGTACCTGGTCTGGGGAGTTCATTGCCTGGCTGAGGATGGGCAATTCCTAGCTGTGCAAACTTGTGGGCACCAGCAATCAAGAAGGTGTACCGTTGTTCTCCATGGCTGTAGTTTTGTTATGGCTCTCCAGTCAGCATGCAGTTCCAGGTCCTGGGGGCACTGCCTAGCTGTGGGCGTACAACTCCTAACTGTGCAAAGTTGTGTGCACCTGCAATCAGAGAGTTGTACCGTTGACTTCCATGGCTGTAGTTTTGCTCTGGCTCTCCTCTCAGGATTCAGTACCTGGTCTTGGGGGCATTGCCTGGCTGAGGCTGTGCAACTCCTCAGTCTCCTAACTTGTGTGCACCAGCAATCAGGGAGGTGTACCATTGACCTCCATGGCTGTAGTTCTCCACTCAGGATGCAGTACCTGGTCTGGGGACGGGGTCATTGTCTGGCTGAGGCCTGGCAACTCCTAACTGTGCAATCTTGTGTGCACCTGCAATCAGGATGGTGTAACTATGATGTCCAAGGCTGGAATTTTGTGTGGCACTCCACTCAGGATGCATTACCTGCTGGGGGGCATTGAATGTCTGAGATTGTGAAACTGGTTAGTCTTCTAACTTCTGTGCACCACCAGTCAGCGAATTGTAGCATTGATATCCATAGCTGTAGCTTTGCTGTGTCTCTCCACTCAAGATGGAGCACCTGGTCTGGGGGGGAGATTGCATGGTTGAGGCTGGGCAACTCCTAACTGCACAAAGTTGTGTGCACCAGCAATCAGGGTGATGTAATGTTGATGTCCAATGCTGCATATTTGCTATGGGTCTCCACTCAGGATACAGTACTTGCTTGATGGGGACATTGAATGGCTGAGGTCATGCAACTCGTAACTGTGCACAGTTGAGTGCATCTGCAGTCAGGGAGGTGTACTGTTAATCTCCATGGCTGTAGTTGTTCTGTGGCTCTCAAGTCTGGGTGCAGTACCTGGTCTTGGGGGGGGGTCATTGCCTGGCTGAGGCCAGGCAACTGCTAACTGTGCAAACTTGTGTGCACCTACAATCAGGGAGGTATACCGTTGATGTCCATGGCTGTAGTTTAGTTGTGGCTCTCCACTCAGGATGCAGTACCCGGTCTGGGGGGGTCATAGCCTGGCTGAGGCCATGTAACTCCACCATCTCCTAACTTGTGTGCACCAGCAATTAGGAAGGTGTACTTTTGATGTCCATGGCTGTAGTTTAGCTGTGGCTCTCCACTCAGGATGCAGTTCCTGATCTTGGGGGGAGGGCTTCTTTGCCTGACTGATGACAGGCAGCCCCTAACTGTGCAAACTTGTGTGTACCAGCAATCAAGAAAGTGTACCATTAACCTCCAAGGCTGTAGTTCTCCTCTCAGGATGCAGTACCTGGTCTGGGGGGGTCATTGTCTGGCTGAGCCCTAGTAACTCCTTATTGTACAATCTTGTGTGCACCTGCAGTCGTGGTGGTGTAACTATGATGTCCAAGGCTGGGGTTTTGCTGTGGCTCTCCACTCAGGATGCAATATATCGCTTGGGGGCATTGCCTGGCTGAAGCCATGCAACTCCTAAATGTGCAAACTTGTGTACACCTGAAATCAGTGAGGTGTACCATTGATGTTCATGGCTGTAATTTTGCTATGGCTCTCCTCTCAGGATGCAGTACCTGCTGGGGGGGCATTGAATGTCTGAGGCTGTGCAACTGCTTAGTCTTCTAACTTCTGTGCACCACCAGTCAGGGAGGTATACCATTGATGTCCATGGCTGTTGCTTTGCTGTGGATCTCCTCTCAGGATGCAGTACCTGGTCCTGGGGTGTATTGCCTTGCTGAGGCCGTGTAACTCCTCCATCTCCTAATTTGTGTGCACCAGCAATCAGGGAGGTGTAACGTTGATGTCCATGGCTGTAGTTTTGATGTGTGTCTCCACTCAGGATGCAGTACCTGGTCTGGGAAGGGGGGCTTCATTGGCCGGTTGAGGACGGGCAACTCCTAATTGTGCAAACTGAGGGCACCAGCAATCAGGGAGGTGTAACATTGATCTCTGTAGCTGTAATTTTACTATGGCTCTCCAGCCAGGATGTAGTCCCTGGACTGGGGGGCATTGCCTGGCTGTGACCATACTTCTCCTAGCTGTGCAAAGTTGTGTGCACCTGCAGTCAGAGAGGTGTATCGTTGACTTCCATGGCTGTACTTTTTCTCTGGCTCTCCTCTCAGGATGCAGTAGCGGTTCTGGGGGGTCATTGCCTGGCTGAGGCTTGTAACTCCTCAGTTTCCTAACTTGTGTGCACCTGCAATCAGGGATGTACCATTGATGTACATGGCTGTAGTTTAGCTGTGGATCTCCACTCAGGATGCATTACCTGGTCTGGGGGCATTGCCTGGCTGAGGCCGGTAGCTCCTTAGTCTCCTAACTTGTGTGTATCAGCAATCAGGGAGGTTTTCCGTTGACCTCCATGGTTGTAGTTCTCCATTCAGGATGCAGTACCTTCTGTGGGGGTCATTGTCTGGCTGAGGCCTGGTTACTCCTAACTGTGCAAACTTATGTACACATGCAATCAGGGAGGTGTATCATTGACGTTCATAGCTGTACTTTTGCTATAGCTCTCCTCTCAAGATGCAGTACCTGCTTGGGGGGGGCGTTGAATGTCTGAGGCTGTGCAGCTCCTTAGTCTACTAACTTCTGTGCAAGACCAGTCAGGGAGGTGTACCATTGATGTTCATGGCTGTAGCTTTGCTGTGGCTCTCCACTCAGGATGCAGAACCTGGTCTGGTGGTGGTCAAGGTCTGGTTGAGGCAGCGCAACTCCTAACTGTGCAAACTTCTGTGCATCTGCAATTAGGGTGGTGCAACGTTGATGTCCAAGGCTGTAGTTACATAGAAACATAGAATTTGATGGCAGATAAGGACCGCTTGGCCCACCAGTCTGCCCATTTCCATACCTACTGGATAATCTGCAGATCCTAGTTAACCAGCAGCCTACTTCTTCCTACCCCCACCCCAGAATGGCATTATGACTGTCCCATGCATACTTGAATTCCACCACTGTTTTTGACTCCACAACCTCGTCTGGAAGTCCGTTCCATGCATCCACAACCCTCTCTGTGAAAAAAAACTTCCTTAAATTACCTCTGAGCCACCCCCTCTATCTTCAAATTGTGCCCCCTTGTTCTTGCACACCTCTTTTTTTTTGAAAGATGCTACCCTCTTGGACTTTGTTGATTCCCTTGAGGTACTTAAACATTTCTATCATATCCCCCCCTCCCTCCTTTCCTCGAGGATCTACATATCTGCCCATCTGTGGGCTTCCCAAGCTGCTCCTGTGGCCTTGGCTCTCTCTGAGCAGGCCACAGCTAACAGACCACCCGACTGACCCCCGGACAGATTCAGACAGCCCATCTGTGGGCTTCCCAAGCTGCTCCTGTGGCCTTGGCTCTCTCCGAGCAGGCCACAGCTAACAGACCACCCGACTGACCCCCGGACAGATTCAGACAGCCCATCTGTGGGCTTCCCAAGCTGCTCCTGTGGCCTTGGCTCTCTCCGAGCAGGCCACAGCTAACAGACCACCCGACTGACCCCCGGACAGATTCAGATACGCACCGGACCTCCGAAACTCGTGGTTTTGAATGCCACTGTTTTGACTGGATGCCCAGTGGAGGAACCAGGCACTGACTGGCAGCTGTACTCCTTGGCTGATTTTCCAATGCCTGGTGCTTCCTGGTCTCAGGGAAATCTCTTTCTGTGCTTTGTTCTGGACTGAATTTTTGTTAATGTAATCTACATATGTGATGCATCAATTGGTCTTACTTTACCTGCCAGCTTAGCTAGTCTATTACAAGCCACTAGTCTAGCCTCTCAGTGTTACTTAATGCTGGACAAACTGTATTGTATAGTAGCTGATGTTTGACTGCTTGACCTAGCTACTGAGAAAGACTGCTGCAGTTTTCCATTTCTGCCCTACTGACGAACTCTGCCCCTTCCCCACACTGGTCACTCTGCCAGTAATTAATTTCTCTGCCCCACTTGTAATGCTGTCTCTAAACACCTTACTTTCTTCTCTGCCTTACCTACAAAATCTTTTCTTACACCCCTGCTGCTGCTGTCCTCCTCAGACATCCCAGTGCCAAAGCACAGACGACTTCCATTAACTCCTCTTCTAGCTCCAAATAATTGCCCTGCATTTACCACCTCTTTACCTCATGCTTTGTCCTTCCCCATTGCCTGCCCCCACTGAGCTTGCTATTGTACTCTAGCTGTATTTAATCCTCTGTGTTTCCTCCTTGTTCCACAGACAGCTCATCTGTGGGCTTCCTGTTGCTCCTGTGGCCTTGGCTCTCCGAGCAGGCCACAGCCAACAGACCACCCGACTGACCCCAGACAGATTCAGGTATGCACCGGACCTCCGAAACTCGTGGTTTTGAATGCCACTGTTTTGACTGGATGCCCAGTGGAGGAACCAGGCACTGACTGGCAGCTGTACTCCTTGGCTGATTTTCCAACGCCTGGTGCTTCCTGGTCTCAGGGAAATCTCTTTCTGTGCTTTGTTCTGGACTGAATTTTTTCACCCACCCCCCCCCCCTCCTCCTCACAGTATTAAATAGACCCTTACTCCACCCCTTCC
Source organism: Neoceratodus forsteri (assembly GCA_016271365.2). NCBI lineage: Eukaryota > Metazoa > Chordata > Ceratodontiformes > Ceratodontidae > Neoceratodus > Neoceratodus forsteri. The sequence goes on from CM057458.1 coordinate 1,176,717,497, forward strand.
TCAGCCTAGCAGCAGATTGGTCACTCCACTGCTGCACATTTTCATGCTATTGGCCTCCCTGTCTTTAATACCTGACTTGACCCACTTTCTTACCACCCCTTTTTAAAGCAGTCCCACCCACAGGATCCCACATTTCCTCTCAACCTTTCTCCAGCCACTCCATCTAACTCCTCTCAATTACTGCTCTACCTGCCCTATTGTTAGGGACCTCACCTAATTCGACTATATACCCTTTCAACTATAAACCAGCTTGCAGTTAAGCAGGCCAGCAACACCAAACAAACTACCTTGGGTGCAACCACCTACTACTACCGTCACTACCTCTTTTGGCATTGCTGGTACCATACACGTCCTTTTGTTCTGCAAATTTTGGACTCCCCGCTGTTCTGTCTAACCCTTTATGTAAATCCACTTTATTAACCCTCACTCTCCTTCTCTCCCTCAGCCGAGAAACTGTCGCCCAGGGTCCTAGCTCCTAAGCCGCGGGATTCCCGGCTACCGGGCGGTCAGCGCCCCTCTAGCCGATGCTCGAGACCGCAGACACGGACCCAAGGCCCTACAAGGAACGGCAACTGCCACAACTTTTTCTGACCGCCCTCCCACCTCCGCTGATTATTAAATACAGTAGCTCCTTACAAAATATTAGTCCACTTCCTGCAGTAGTGTCCCACCAATAGAGACTTAGCTCGTGATCCCCTCTCCTCTATCCAGCTTACAGATCCAACTCTCAGGGCCTCGCCTACTAAAATGCATAGGCTTCCTTGGCTGTGCCTTCACCACTAAATATCTTTAATGCTATCAAATTTGGGTCGACCTGGATTGGAAGCTACTGATAAGCTGCATTAATCCAGCAACCCACTGGCCCCTGGGCTAATTGAGTGGCTCCTTTTGAGGTACCATCATGTCGGGCCCCTATATGGCTCCTTTACTGCCCCTTCTTCTGCTGATACCAGCTGCCCAGCATTGGACACCTGAACTACCATCATGTTTGGTCTACAACGGCACCTTTGTGCTGTATACCACATGGCAACTTATCCTTTAATTGCCTCCGCGATTCCAAGTACCAGTACCTCGAACCTTGCTCTTGGACCAAACATACCAGTAGTACTTATAACACTCCCCCACCACAAGGCCCACCTCCCACCACGAGACTTCTATCTCCTCCCTCCTATTGTGGTAGGGGTACTAGCTCTGCTACAACAGATCAGCTCTTCTATGGTGGCTACTTTCCAGTCCCTAAAAACATCAGATCTACTAGACGGGAGAAAGGCAGGAATTACAAGCTTATAATTAGCGCTCTTAGAAAAATCCTACTTATCCTCCTGCTTTGTTCAGGCAACGTAGAACTCAACCCTGGCCCCCCAGAAGCTATTGCTTTGCCAGCAGAACTAGCAAATTTAAAAGGAATAAGCTTCTTGCATATTAACATATGTAGCCTCCTTAAAAAGATAACCTTAATACAAACCTGGGTAAATCATACCTCTCCTGACATACTTGTGATTTCCAACTTGGCTTAGACCCAGCACCACTGATAGAGAGAAGTAAACATACCCAACTATGCCTTTGTTCAGAGCTGATAGGCATGCCAGAGGAGGAGGGTAGCTATCTACATTAAAGACAAATTTTCTGCCTCCTGCTTATCCTCGGCATCTGTGCCAGCGAATTGAATGCCTAATTCTCAAGTGGAAATTACAGACTACTGCACTCTGCGTAATAGGATGCTACAGACCACCGTCTGCTGGCCTACAGCTTATGTCATATCTAAGTGACAAGTTGGGACAGGGCTGAGAAACTATTATTTTAGGAGACCTCAACTTGACTGGTTCTCTAACACAGCTGCCCCCCCCTTGCATCCTTCTGTGATGAACATGGCTTAATGCAACTTATTACGCGAACCAACACGCCAAACGTGAAGAACCCCAGTAAAAGTACACTTTGGATGTGCTAATGGTGAGCAAACCTCATCTCTTCTCCCACACTGATGTCTTCTTCTCAGACGCCAGTGACCATTGTTTTATTGAGGGAGTAAGATCCACCAACAACCCAGCACCCATCAGCAAGTTCTCATGAAGAGATCCAGGCGCAACTTCAATGAACATGCCTACCTAACGAGCTTAAGTAATCTGAGTGGCAAGATTTCTACCTGGCCAAATGATTACGACAGCTTACAATATCTTCCACAACATTCTATCAAGAGCCCTTAATAAGTATGCTCCCTTATTAAAGTTCGAACTAGGACCAAACCTGTAAATGGTTCACCCTCAGATCAAGTCCTTGCTTCTAGAAAGAGATAAGCTCTGGAAAAAGCACATGACTGAACACTGCAGAGGATTGGAACCAGTTCAGGAGACTCGAAATTTATGTACCAAAACAATCAGAGAATCGAAGGCCACCTTCTTCAAATCCGAACTCGACTCTGCCACAAAGAGCCCAATCAAGCTCTGGAACACAATCAGTGATCTGCTAGGCCACTCCCCAGGAAATTCACTCCCACCAAGATTACCTCTGGCAACTTGACTATAACCAAAAGATGGATATACTTGACGCATTCAATAACCACTTTGCTACTGCAGGCATGGCATTTGATAACTCCTGCAAACATACTGCTCCCAGACTGCCAGCCAACTGTCTGAAACTCCGATAGTCACGCCTTTCTCTCACTTCAACTCACACTGAAAGAGGTGAGGACCTCTTGCTTCAGTTGGATACTAGAAAAGTGCTGGGCTGACTCCTTGACCCTTACTTCCAAAAATTGCCTACCGCTGTACTAGCACACCGCCACCCACCTTTTAACTTATCCTGTCTCAGGGCACCTCTACCACCTATATGGAAGACAGCACATGTCATACCACTGTTCAAATCAGGTGACCGTGGAGCATCTCAATAACTACAGGCCAATTTCCCTCCTTCTGGTCCTGTCCAAGCTCCTAGAGAAAATTGTAAATGCACAGCTGAGGACTCATCTTGAGTCTAGGGAACTGCTAAATCCTATGCAGTCCAGATTCAGAGCTAAACATAGCACTATCTCAGCCCTCGCCAAAGTTACTAACGACTGGCAGCGTAATCTTGAGAGCAAAAACTTTATTTGTGCTGTTTTCCTTGATCTAAGCAAGGCTTTCGACACTGTCAACCATAGTCTGCTCCTCTCCACCCTACAAACCATAGGTATGGACCTCTCCTCTCTGCGTTGGTTCACTGACTATCTTACAGGGTGCCTTCAACAAGTTAAAGCCGAAGAGGCCTGTCCGCTAAAAACTCTGCAAAGAGGGTACCTCAAAGTTCTATATTAGGCCCCTTACTTTTTGCAATTCATTAATAACATCGACTACTGTATAAAGAAGCCAACATCCATCTGTTTGCAGATGATACAGTTCTCTACGTGAGTCGCTCTAACACCTGAAGCTGCCTGCAATGACCTACAGTCAGAATTCAACCTTTTGCAAAGCCAACTCCTCCAAAAAGCTACTCCTTAATGCCAAAAAACAAGCGATGGTCCCTCTCCTTTTATCCGTACAGCTAACCCTGTGTCCAGTGGAACAGTTCCTCAAATTACCACAGTTCTAGGTGAAAAACTAGAATTTGTTACAAAATTCAAGTATCTGGGAGTTTGGATAGACCAAAGACTCTCCTTCACTGAACATATCGAGGACTTGCTAAATGACTTGGCAAAGGCTTGGGCTGTTTTTAGAATCAGCCAATTTCTCACCAGAGATGCCAGAAACAACTGGTCCAATCCATTTTCCTATCATTGGTTGATTACGCTGACTTCCTCTACAGCCAATGCCCAACTACATTGCTAAACTGGACACACTCTACCATCGAGCACTGAGGTTTATAATGGGACTCCTTGACACACACACTGCACCCTATATGCGGCAGTGGGATGGACATCACTAACGTTCAGGCACCACAGAAACACCGCTCTCTGGACCTATAGAGCCATCTCTAATAAGCTGCCTTACTATATCTCCTGCTGTCTTCCCTGAGTATAATTGGAAATCATGCGTTAAGAAGTTACTCACCTATTACACTTAAAGTACCCAAAGCAAAATCCTGCTTCAGCAGGGCAGCCATAAGCTTCTGTATACCTACCTTATGGAACGATCTACTAAAACCCTCAAATTAAGCACTCTAATCGTATAAATGCTTTCAAGATGCTTTATTCCGCACAATCAGAGAAGTATGTAACTGCTTCACCCACTCAGACCCAGTACCGTGTCTGCACTGGTATATAGCCGCCTAGACCCAATTTTAAGTACTGACCCCCAGCTTGCTCCTCACCAGCCTAATTGTTCTCTCTTCTCCCTGTCTTATCAACACTAGGCCCATCCATCCCTTATTCTTTCTTTTCCCAACCTCGGATAGGAGCTCACTACCCTGGGTTGTGACATCCTACCATGCCCTGTACTTTATAGCATTCAATCCTGGCCTCACATACCCTTTTCTCCATCCACCTTCTCTACATCCAGCTTACCAACTCCTTTCTGTGCACCGTGCTCCTAGCCTTTCTCCCTACTCCTCCTCTTCCCCACCTTCACCTCTACCTGGTGTATTTTTATTTTTATTTTTCTTCCATTATTTCCTCCTGCAACCTTAGATAACCTGCTTTATCTTCCTATAGACACTTCTATGTATGTAAATACCGTGATAATCTGTACAATATCTGTATAATTCTATGTACATATGAACTTCTTTTTCTTCCTCTCTGTAAAGAGTATTATCTGTATTGCCTTGTAAATACCTGTGTTGACCTGTATATACAATTGTTCATGCTCCACCCAGGTCCATCTTGCAAATGAGCTTCTGCTCAACGATGAACACCTGGTTAAATAAAGACTTGATATGATATGATATGATATGATATGATATGATGTTAAGCTCCTTTAGTCTCACTTCATATGTCTTCCAGTGCAGACCCTGCACCATTTTAGTTGCCCTCCTCTTGACAGCTTCCATCTTGTCTATGTCTTTGCAGAGATTGGGTCTCCAGATCTGCATGCAGTACTCCAGATGGGGTCTGACCAGCTGTCTGTACAGAGGGATAATAACTTCCTTTTTTCTACTGGTGATGCCTCTCCCTGTGCATCCCAGTATCCCCCCAGCCCTCCTTGCTGCCCTTTCACATTGCTTGCCCACCTTTAGGTCATCTGATATGACCACCCCCAGGTCCCTTTACATTTTTGTTGTTGTTAGTATCTAACCCCCCATTGTGTACTCTTTCCCTGGGTTTTGGTTCCCCAGGTGCATTACCTTGCACTTCTTAGCATTGAATCTAAGCTGCCATACATTTGACCATTCCTCTAACCTTGCCAAGTCCCTTCTCATCCTTTCCACACCACCTTGTGCATCAACTCTGTTGCAGATCTTTGTGTCATCTGCAAAAAGACATACTTTTCCTTCCAGTCCCTCTGCAGTGTCGCTTATAAAGACATTGAAGAGGACCGGTCATAATACTGAACCCTGCAGTACCCCACTAGTAACCCCACTTTCTTCTGAGTGGACTCCATTTACTATTACTCTCTGTGTCCTATCCTCCAGCCAATTCTTTATCCAGGCTGTCATCTTGGGACCCACTCCCAGGCTGGCTAACTTGTATATTAATCTTTTGTGTGGGACTGTGTCAAATGCCTTGCTAAAGTCTAGGTAGGCCATGTCCACAGACCCTCCATGATCTACTACTTTGGTCATCCAGTCAAAGGAATCTATCAGATTCATCTGGCATGACCTTCCCACTGTGAATCCATGCTGCCTAGGGTCCTGTGCCCCTCTGGCCTCTAGATACTCGACAATTCTTTCCTTCAGAAGTGATTCCATAATTTTCCCTATCACTGAGGTTAAACTAACAGGTCTGTAGTTTCCTGCTTCTGCCTTGCTTCCACTTTTGTGAAGGGGAATCACATCTGCCCTCCTTCAGTCCTCGGGTACAACCCCATCCTCCCATGATTTGTTAAAGAGGGTAGTCAGTGGTGTCACTAGTTCTACCGTCTTTTAAAATTCTGGGATGAATCCAATCAGGCCCCATTGCTTTGCTTAGTTGTGCTGTGGTTCGCCACTCAGAATGCAGTACCTGCTTGATGGGGAGCATTGCATGTCTGAGGCTGTTCAACTCCTAACTGTGCAAAGTTGTGTGTACCATCAATCGGGAAGGTGTACCATTGATCTCCATGGCTGTCGTTTTGCTGTGCCTCTCCACTTAGGATGCAGTACCTTTTCTGGGGGGTGTCATAGCCTTGCTGAGGGTGGGCAACTGCTATCTGTGCAATCTTGTGTGCACCTGCAATCAGGGAGGTGTACAATTGATGTCCATGACCTTTGTTTTCCATGTCTGTAGTTTTTGCTGTTGCTCTCCAGTCAGAATGCAGTAGCTGGTCTGGGGGGGTTATTGTCTGGCTGAGGACGGGCAATTAATAACTGTGCAAACTTGTGTGCACCTGCATTCAGGGCAGTGTATCGTTGATGTTCATGGCTGTAGTTTAGCTCTGGTTCTCCACTCAGGATGCAGTACCTTCTTGGGGGAGGGCATTGCATGGCTAAGGCCGTGCAACTCCTCATTCTTCTAACTTGTGTGCACTGCATTCAAGGAGCTATACCATTGATATCCATGGCTGTAGTTTTGCTGTGGCTCTCCCCTCAGGATGCAGTACCTGGTCTGGTGGGGAGGGTTCATTGCCTTGCTGTGACTGAGCAACTCCTAACTGCAAACTTGTGTGCACCTGCAATCAGGGAAGTGTATCATTGATGTCCAAGGCTGTAGTGTTGCCCTGGTTCTTCACTCAGGATGCAGTACCTGCTCGAGGGGGTGTATTGCCTGGGTGAGGTAGTGCAACTCCTAACACTGCAAACTTGTGTGCACCTGCAATCAGGGAGGTGTACCGTTGATCTCCATGGCTGTAGTTTGCTGTCTCTCTCTCAGGATGCAGTACCTGGTCATGGTTGGGGTCATAGCCTGGCTGAGGCTGGGAAACTCCTAACTGTGCAAACTTGTATGCACCAGCAGTCAGGGTGGAGTAACGATGATGTCCAAGGCAGGAGTTTTGGTGTGACTCTCCACTCAGGATGCGGTACCTGCTCGGGGGGCGCATTGCCTGGCTGAGGCCTTGCAACTCCTAAGTCTTCCAACTTCTGTTCTCCACTAGTCAGGGAGGTGCACCATTGATGTCCATGGCTGTAGTTTTCCTATGGCTCTCCACTCAGGTTGCAGTGCCTGGTCTGGGGGTGTCATTGCCTGGTTAAAGCTGGGCAACTCTGAACTGCACAAACTTGTGTGCACCTGCAGTCAGGGTGATGTAACATTGATGTCCAAGTGTACAGTTTTGCTGTGGTTCTCCACTCAGGATGTAGTACCTGCTCGATGGGGGACCTTGCCTGGCTGAGGTCATGCAACTCCTAACTGTGCAACTTCTGCACACCTGCAATCAGGAAGGTGTACCGTTGATCTCCATGACTGTAGTTTTGCTGTGGCTCACCAGTCAGGATGCAGTACCTGGTATGGGAAAGGGTGGCATTGCATGGCTGAAGCTGTGCATCTTCAAACTGTGCAAACATGTGTACACCTGCAATCTGGGAGGTGTACCACTGATGTCCATGGCTGTAATTTTGCTATGGCTCTCCTCTTAGGATGCAGTACCTGCTGGAGGGCGTTGAATGTCTGAGGCTGTGCAACTGCTTAGTCTTCTAACTTCTGTGCACCAGCAATCAGGGAGGTCTACAGCTGATGTCCATGGCTGTAGTTTTCCTCTGGCTCTCCACTCAGGATGCAGTACTTGGTCTGGGGGTACTTCATTGCCTCTCTGAGGATGGTAAACTACTAACTGTGCAAACTTGTGTGCACCTGCCTTTAGAGCGCTGTCTCGTTGATGTCCTTGGCTGTATTTTAGCTGTGGCTGTCCACTCAGGATGCAGTACGTATTCAAGGGGGGAGGCATTTCTTGGCTGAGGTCGTGCAACTCTTAACTGTACATAGTCGTGTTCATCTGTAGTCAGGGAGGTGTACCATTAATCTCCAAGCCTGTAGTTTTGCTGTGGGATTTCAATCAAGATGCAGTACCTGTTTGGGGGGGGGCATTGTCCGGCTTATACTGTGCAACTCCTAACTGTGCAAACTTGTGTACACCTGTAATCAGGGCGGTGTACAGTTGATGTTCATGGCTGTAATTTTGATATGGTTCTCCACTCAGGATGCAGTATCAGCTCTTGGTGGGGCATTGTCTGGCTAAGGCCATGCAACTCCGTAGTCTCCTAACTTGTGTATACCAGCAATCAGGGAGGTGTACCATTGAAGTTTGTGGCTGTAGTTTTGCTGTGGCTCTCCAGTCAGGATACAGTTCCTGGTCTGGGTTGTGGTCATTGCCTGGCTGAGGCAGGGCAACTCCTAACTGTGCAAACTTGTCTACACCTGCAAACAGAGAGATGCAACGTTGATGCCAAGGCTGTAGTTTTGCTGTGGCTCTCCACTTAGTATGCAGTACCTGCTCGTAGGGGGGCATAGCATGGTTGAGGCCATGCAACTACTTAGTCTTCTAACATCTGTGCACCTCCAGTCAGGGAGGGGTACCAGTGATGTCCATGGCTGTAGTTTTACTGTGGGTCTCCACTCAGGATGCAGTACCTGGTCTGGGGGGGTCATAGCCTGGCTGAGGCTGTGCAACTCCTCAGTTTCCTAACTTGTGTGCACCAGCAATCAGGGAGGTGTACTGTCGATGTCCATGGCTGCAGTTTAGCTGTGACTCTCCACTCAGGATGCAGTACCTGGTCTGGTGGGGAGGCCTCATTGCCTGGCTGAGGACGGCCAACTCCAAACTGTGCAAACTTCTGGGCACCAGCAATCAGGGAGGTGTACCATTGAGCTCCGTGGCTGTAGTTTTGCTATGGCTCTCCAGTCAGGATGCAGTACCTGGTCTGTGAGGGCATTGCCTGGCTGTGACCGTACAACTCCAAACTGTACAAATTTGTATGCACCTGCAATCAGAGAGGTATACCTTTGGCTTCCATGGCTGTAGTTTTCCTTTGGCTCTCCTCTCAGGATGCAGTATTGGGTCGGGGGGGATTGCTTGGCTGAGGCCGTGCAACTCCTCAGTGTCCTAACTTGTGTTCATCAGCAATCAGGGAGATGTTCCCTTGATGTACATGGCTGTAGTTTAGCAGTGGCTCTCCACTCAGGATGCCGTACTGGTCTGAGGGGCATTGTCTGGCTGTGGCCGTGCAACTCCTAACTGTGCAAAGTTGTGTGAACCTGCAATCAGGGAGGTGTACTGTTGACTGCTATGGCTGTAGTTTTACTGTGGCTCTCCACCAAGATGCATATCCTGGTCTGGGTGGTCATAGCCTGGCTGAGGCTGTGCACCTCCTCCGTCTCCCAACTTGTGCACCAGCAATCAGGAGGTGTACAATTGATGTCCATGGCTGTAGTTTAGCTTCTCTCCACTCAGGATGCAGTTCCTGGCTTGGGGTGGGGGTTCATTGCCTGACTGAGGACAAGCAACTCCTAAGTGTGCAAAATTGTGTGCACTAGCAGTCAGGGAGGTGTAACTTTGATCTCCATGGCTGTAGATTTCCTATGGCTCTCCAGTCAGGGTGCAGTACCTGGTCTGGGGGGCATTGCCTGGTTGTGGCCATACAACTCCTAACTTTGCAAAGTCGTGTGCACTTGCAGTCAGAGAGGTGTACCGTTGAATTCCATGGCTGTAGTTTTGCTCTGGCTCTCCTCTTAGGATGCAGTACTGGGTCTGTGGGGGCATTGCCTGGCTGAGGCCGTGCAACTCCTCAGTCTCCTAACTTGTGTGCACAAGCAATCAGGGAGGTGTACGTTGATGTACTTGGCTGTAATTTAGCTGTGGCTCTCCACTCAGGGTGCAATACCTGGTCTGGGGGCATTGTCTGGCTGAGGACGGGCAACTACTTAGTCTCCGAACTCGTGTGTACCAGCAATCAGGGAGCTGTTCCATTGACCTCCATGGCTGTACTTCTCCACTCAGGATGCAGTACCTCGTCTGGGGGGGGTCATTGTCTGGCTGAGGCCTGGTAACTCCTAACTGTGCAATCTTGTGTGCACCTGCAATCAGGGTGGTGTAACTATGATGCCCAAGTCTGGAGTTTTGCTGTGCCTCTCCACTCAGGATGCAGTGCCTGCTCAGGGGGGGGCATGCCTGGCTGATGCCATGCAACTCCTAACTGTGCAAACTTGTGTACACCTGCAATCAGGGAGGTTTTCCTTTGATGTTCATGGCTGTAATTTTGCTAAGGCTATCCTGTCAGGATGCAGTACCTGCTGGGGGGTGGTATTGAATGTCTGAGGCAGTGCAACTGGTTAGTCTTCTAACTTCTGTGCACCACCAGTCAGGGAGGTGCACAACTGATGTCCATGGCTGTAGCTTTGCTGTGGCTCTCCACTCAGCATGCAGTACCTGGTTTGGGGGGGGTCATTGCATGGTTGATGCTGGGCAACTCTTAACTGCACAAAGCTGGGTGCACTAGCAATCAGGGTGATGTAACGTTGATGTCCAATGCTACATATTTGCTTTGGTTCTGCACTCAGGATGCAGTACTTTCTTGATGGGGACATTGCCTTGCTGAGGTCAAGCAACTCCTAACTGTGCACAGTTGTGTGCATCTGCAGTCAAGGAGGTGTACTGTTAATCTCCATGGCTGTAGTTGTGCTGTGGGTCTCAAGTTAGGATGCAGTACCTGGTCTTTGGGGAAGGGGTCATTGCCTGCCTGAGGCCGGGCAACTGCTAACTGTGCAAACTTGTGTTCACCTACAATCAGGGAGGTATACCATTGATGTCTATGGTTGTAGTTTAGCTGTGGCTCTCCACTCAGGATGCAGTGCTGGTCTTGGGGTGCATTGCCTGGCTGAGGCTGTGCAACTCCTCCGTTTCCTAATTTCTGTGTACCAGCAATCAGGGAGGTGTACCATTGATGTCAATAGCTGTAGTATTGCTGTTGCTCTCCACATCGGGTATTGTACCTGGTCTGGGGGTGGCATTGCTTTGCTGAGGCCGTTCAAGTCCTCAGTCTCCTAACTTGTGAGCATCAGCAATCAGGGAGGTGTACTGTTCATGTCCATGGTTGTAGTTTTGCTGTGGCTCTCCACTCAGGAAGCAGTAACTTTTCTGGGTGGGGATTGCCTGGCTGGGGACGTGCAACTCCTAACTGTGCAAAGTTGCCTACATCTGTATTCAGGTAGATGTACCATTGACATCCCTGGCTGTAGTTTTGCTGTGGCTTTCTAGTCAGGATGCAATACCTGCTTGGGGAGGTGCATTGCCTGGCTGAAGCAATGCAACTCCTAAATGTGCAAACTTGTGTACACCTGCAATCAGTGATGTGTACCATTGATGTTCATGGCTGTAATTTTGCTATGGCTCTACTCTCAGGATGCAGTACCTGCTGGGGGTGGGCATTGAATGTCTGAGTCTGTGCAACCGCTTAGTCTTCTAACTTCTGTGCACCAGCAATCAGGGTGGTGTACTGTTGATCTCCATGTCAGTAGTGTTGCTATGGCTCTCCAGTCAGGATGCAGTTCTGGTCTGGGGGAGGCAATGCATGGCTGTGGCTGTGCAGCTTCTTCCTGTGCAAGGTTGTGTGAACCTGCAATCAGGGAGGTTTACTGTTGACTTCCATGGCAGTAGTTTTACTGTGGCTCTCCACTCAGGATGCAGTCCCTGGTCTGGGGTGGTCATTGCTTGGTTAAGGTTGGGCAACTCCTAACTGCAAAAAGCTGCATGCACCAGTAATCAGGGTGATGTAACGCTGATGTCCAATGCTGCATATTTGCCCTGGTTCTCCACTCAGGGTGCAGTACTTGCTTGATGGGGACATTGCCTGGCTGAGGTCATGCAATTTCTAACTGTCCAAAGTTGTGTGCACCTACAATCAGGGAGGCATACCGTTGATGTCCATGGCTGTAGTTTTACAGTAGCTCATCACTCAGGATGCAGTACCTGGTCTTGGGATGCATTGCCTGGCTGAGGCCTTGCAACTCCTCCGTCTCCTATTTTTTGTGTAACAGCAATCAAGGAGGAGTAATGTTGGTGTCCATGGCTGTAGTTTCGCTGTGTCTCTCCACTCAGGATGCAGTAGCTGGTCTGCGGGGTTTATTGCCTGGCTGAGGACGGGCGACTCTAACTGTGCAAATCTGTGGACACCAGCAATCAGGAGGTGTATCTTTGATCTCCATGGCTGTAGTTTGCTATGGCTCTCCAGTCAGAATGCAGTACCTGGTCTGGGGGCATTGCCTGGCTGTGGCTGTACAATTCCTAACTGTGCAAAGTTTTGTGCACCTGCAATCAGAGAGGTATACCATTGACTTCCATGGCTGTAGTTTTCCTCTGGCTCTCCACTCAGGATGTACTACTTGGTCTGGGGGTGGTTCATTGCTTGGCTGAGGAAGGGCAACTACTAACTGTGCAAACTTGTGTGCACCTGCCTTTAGGGTGGTGTCTCGTTGATGTCCATGGCTGTATTTTAGCTGTGGTTCTCCACTCAGGATGCAGTACCTGCTCAGGGTAGGGGTATTGCCTGGCTGAGGATGTGCAACTCCTCAGTCTACTAACTTGTGTGCACCAGCAATAAGGAAGGTGTACCGCTGATGTCCATGGCTGTAGTTTAGCTGTGGCTCTCCACTCAGGATGCAATACCCAGTCTGTGGGGGTCATTGATTGGCTAAGCCTGGGTAACTCCTAACTGTTCAAACTTGTGTGCACCTGCAATCAGGGTGGTGTAACGTTGATATCGAAGGCTGTAGTGTTGCTCTGGTTCTCCACTCTGGATGCATTATCTATTCAAGGGAGGGTGGGCATTTCCTGGCTGAGGCTGTGCAACTCTTAACTGTACAAAGTTGTGTGCATCTGCTGTCAGGGAGGTATACCGTTAATCTCCATGCTAGTAGTTTTGCTGTGGCATTTCAATCAGGATGCAGTACCTGCTCGGGTGGGGGTCATTGTCTGGCTTATACTGTGCAACCCTAACTGTGCAAACTTGTGCACACCTGCAATCAGGGCGGTGTACGTTGATGTTCATGGCTGCAATTTTGTATGGCTTTCCACCAGGATGCAGTATCTGCTCCAGGTGGGGAATATTCTGGCTGAGGCCGTGCAACTCCTCAGTCTCCTAACTAGTGTGTACCAACAATCAGGGAGGTGTACCTATGTTGTCCATGGTTACAGTATTGCAGTGGCTCTTCATTCACGATGCAGTACCTGGTCTGAGGGGGATCATTACTGCACTGAGGCCAGGAAACTCTTAACTGTGCAATCTTTTCTGCACCTGAAATCAGGAAGGTGTAACGTTAATGTCCAATGCTGTAGTTTTGCTGTGGCTCTCCACTCAGGATGCAGTACCTGCTCGGGGGGAGGCATTGTCTGGTTGAGGGCATGCAACTCCAAACTGTGCAAACTTTTGTACACCTGCAATCAGGGAGGTGTATGGTTGATGTCCATGGCTGTAGTTGTGCTCTGGCTCTGCCCTCAGGATGCAGTACCTGCTTGGATAAATTGGCTGAGGCCTTGCAGCTCCTCAGTCTCCTAACGTGTGTGCACCAGCAATCATGGAGGTGTTCTGTCAATGTCCATTGCTGTAGTTTTGCTTGGCTCACCACTCAGGATTCAGTACCAGGTGTGGGGGGCTGGTCATTGCCTGGCTGCACCTGGGCAACTCCTAACTGCACAAATTTGTTCCACCTGCAATCAAAGTGGTTTAACGTAGATGTACATGGCTGTAGTGTTTCTCTGGTTCTCCACTCTCAATGCAGTATCCACTCAAGGGTGGGAGCATTGCCTGGCTGAGGCTGTGCAACTCCTTACTGTGCAAACTTGTGTGGATCTGCAATCAGGGATGTGTACCGTTGATCTCCATTGCTGTAGTTTTGCTGTGGATTTCCACTCAGGATGCAGTACCTGCTCGGGGCATTGCCTCGCTGAACTGCGCAACTCCTAACTGTGCAAACTTGCAAACACCTGCAATCAGGGAGGTGTACCATTGATGTCCATGGCTGTAATTTTGGTATGGCTCTCCTCTCAGGATGCAGTACCTGCTGGGGGGGGCATTGAATGTCTGAGGCTGTGCAACTGCTTAGTCTTCTAACTTCTGTGCACCAGCAATCCGGGAGATGTACAGTTGATGTCCATGGCTGTTGTTTTCCTCTGGATCTCCACACAGGATGCAGTACCTCGTCTGGAGGGGGGTTCATTGCCTGGCTGAGGATGGTCAATTACTAACTGTGCAAACTTGTGTGCACCTGCAATCAGGGTGGTGAAACATTGATGTCCAAGACTATAGTCTTGCTCTGGTTCTCCACTCAGGATGCAGTACCTGCACAAGAGGGGGCATTTCCTTGCTGAAGCTGTGCAACTCTTAACTGTACAAAGTTGAGTGCATCTGCAATCAGGGAGGTGTACCATTAATCTCCATGCCTGTAGTTCTGCTGTGGCATTTCAATCAGGGTGCAGTACCTGCTCGGGATGGGGGCATTTCCTGGCTTATCCTGTGCAGCTTCTAACTGTGCAATCTTGTGTACACCTGCAATTAGGGTGGTGTACCATTGATGTCCTTGGTTGTAATTTTGCTATGGCTCTCCACTCAGGATGCTATATCTGCTCTAGGTGGGGCATTTTCTGGATGAGGCCGTACAACCCCTCAGTCTCCTAACTTGTGTGTACCAGCAATCAGGGAGGTGTACCCTTGATGTCCATGGCTGTAGTTTTGCTGTGGCTCTCCACTCAGGACACAGTACTTGGTCTGGGGGGGGTCATTGCCTGGCTGAGGCAGGGCAGCTCTTAACTGTGCAAACTTGTCTGCACCTGCAAACAGGGTGGTGTAATGTTGATGTCAAAAGGGTGTAGTTTTTCTGTGGCCCTCCACTGAGGATGCAGTACCTATTCGATGTGGGGTAACATTGCTTGCTGCAGCAGTGCAACTCCTAATTGTGCAAAGTTATGTACACCTGTAATCAGGGAGGTGTACTGTTGACATCCCTGGCTGTAGTTTTGCTGTGGCTCTACACTCAGGATGCAGTGCCTACTTGAGGAGGGGTGCATTGCCTGCCTGAGGCCATGCAACTCCTTAGTTTCCTAACTTGTGTGCACCAGCAATCAGGGAGGTGTACTGTTGATGTCCATGGCTGTAGATTTGCTCTGGCTATCCACTTAGGATGCAGTACCTGGTCTGTGAGGGTCATTGCCTGGCTGAGGATGGGCAACTACTAACAGTGCAATCCTGTGTGCACCTGCCTTCAGGACGGTGTATCATTGATGTCCATGGCTGCATTTTAGCTGTGGCTCTTCGCACATGATGCTTTACCTATTTGGGGGTATTGCTCATTGAGACTGCAGCACCTCAGTCTCCTAACTTGTGTGCATCAACAATCAGGGAGGTGCACCGTTAATGTCAATGGCTGTAGTTTTGCTGTGGCTCTCCTCTCAGGATGCAGTATCTTGTCTGGGGTGGGTCATTTCCTTTCTGAGGTTGGGCATCTCCTAACTGTGCAAACTTGTGTGCACCTGCAATCAGGGTGGTGTCACGTTGATGTTCAAGGCTGTAGTGTTGCTCTGGTTCTCCAATCAGGATGCAGTACCTACTCAAGGGGGAGACACATTTCCAGACTGAGACCATGCAACTCTTAACTGTACAAAGTTGTGTGCATCTACAATCCGGGTGGTGTAACGTTGATGTCCAATGCCGTAGTTTTTTCAGTTTAACAATTTTATTATTTTATTGTTTGCTAGACACACACACGGCTCAGGATGATAGTTCAGATCCAAGCCAGACCACTTCCATTAGATGGACCAGGAACACACAGATAGACAAAACAATACATTAGTACACACAAACATTCAATAATATGGACCATAGGAATACATAGCAGGACATAACATCCACATGATAAAACAAACTTAATGAGGGATCAGCCTGAGTACTCTGCACTTCAAGGGCATACAATACTTGATACAATTAATAACAAATATAGCCAGGGTAAAGTAAGTAAGCCTACCGGGTCAGATCCATAGCAAGTATAGCATGTGTATGCCTAAGAAGGATCATGTGACCATATCAACTATATACAAATAGGCAATGTTCACTAGATGGAGGACAATATAAAGGGGCAGCCTGGGATCAAGAGAAGAAGGAGGCACCACCTCCATGAAAAGTTAGCAACCTAAATCAGTAGTACTGACATGCTAAGGAGCTGTTCGAGTGGGGACATTGTGGCAAAATTTAGATTGCAGGAAGGGTAGCCAGCATTTTTCATATTGGGCTATAGAGCCAATGCTGTAGTTTTGCTGTGGCTCTCCATTCCAGATGCAGTATCTGCTTGGGGGGAGGTACTGCCTGGTTGAGGACGTGCAACTCCTAACTCTGCAAACTTGTGTACACCTGCAATCAGGGCGATGTACCGTTGATGTCCATGGCTGTAATTTTGCTATGGCTCTCCACTCAGGATGAAGTACCTGCTGTAGGTGGGGCATTATCTGCCTGAGGCCGTGCAACTAGTCAGTCTCCTAACTAGTGTGTACCAACAATCAGGGAGGTGTACTGATGTTGTCCATGGCTGTAGTTTTGCTGTGGCTCTTCATTCAGGATGCAGTACCTGGTCTGGGGGGGTCATCGCCTGGCTGAGGCCAGGCAACTCTTAACTGTGCAATCTTGTCTGCAACTGAAATCAGGGTGGTGTAACGTAGATGTCCAATGCTATAGTTTTGTTGTGGCTCTCCACTCAGGATGCAGTACCTGCTCAGGGGGAGGCATTGCTTGGTTGAGGGTGTGAAACCCCTAAATGTGCAAAATTGCGTACACCTGCAATCAGGGAGGTGTACGGTTGATGGCCATGGCTGTAGTTGTGCTCTGGCTCTGCACTTAGGTTGCATTACTTGCTTGGATAGCATGGCTGAGGCTTTGCAACTCCTCAGTCTCCTAACATGTGTGCACCAGCAATCATGGAGGTGTACCGTTGATGTCCATGGCTGTAGTTTTGCTTGGCTCACCACTCAGGATTCAGTATCTGGTGTGGGGGGGGGGCATTACCTGGCTGTGGCTGGGCAACTCCTAACTGTGCAAACTTGTGTCCACCTGCAATCAGAGTGGTTTAACGAGATGTACAAGGCTGTAGTTTTGCTCTGGTTCTTCACTCATGATACAGTATCCACTCAAGGTTGGGGCATTGCCTGTCTGAGGCCGTGCAACTCCTAACTGTGCAAATTTGTGTGCGTCTGCAATCAGAGATGTGTACCGTTGATCTCCATGGCTGTAGTTTTGCTGTGGATCTCCACTCAGGATGCAGTACCTGCTCGGGGGGGGGGTGGCATTGCCTAGCTGAAGCCTCGCAACTACTAACTGTGCAAACTTGTGAACACCTGCATTCAGGGAGGTATACCATTGAGATCCATG
This sequence comes from Neoceratodus forsteri, assembly GCA_016271365.2. Classification (NCBI taxonomy): domain Eukaryota; kingdom Metazoa; phylum Chordata; order Ceratodontiformes; family Ceratodontidae; genus Neoceratodus; species Neoceratodus forsteri. The sequence continues at coordinate 1,176,734,879 of CM057458.1, forward strand.
GCTGTAATTTTGCTATGGCTCTCCTTTCAGGATGCAGTAACTGCTGGGGGGCCATTGAATGTCTGAGGCTGTGCAACTGCTTAGTCTTCAACTTCTGTGTACCAGCAATCAGGAGATGTACAGTTGATGTCCATGGCTGTAGTTTTCCTCTGGCCCTCCACTCAGGATGCAGTACCTACTCAAGGGGGGGACATATTTCCTCGCTGAGACCATGCAACACTTAACTGTAAAAAGTTGTGTGCACCTGCCTTCAGGGCAGTGTATTGTTGATGTCTTTGGCTGCATTTTAGCTGTGGGTCTCCTCTCATGATGCAGTACCTGCTTGGTGGGGTATTGCCTGGCTGAGGCCGTGCAACTACTCAGTCTCCTAATTTGCATGTACCAACAATTAGGGATGAATACCATTAATGTCGATGGCTGCAGTTTTGCTGTGGCTCTCCACTCTGGATGCAGTACCTGGTCTGGGGGGGTCATAGCCTGGCTGAGGCTGTGCACCAGTAGTCAGGGAGGTGTACCGTTAATGACCATGGCTGTAGTTTAGCTTTGGCTTTCTACTCAGAATGCAGTTCCTGACTTGGGGTGTGGGGGTTCATTGCATGGCTGAGGACTAGCAACTCCTAACTGTGCAAACTTGTGGGCACTAGCAATCAGGGAGTTGTACCATTGATCTCCATGACTGTAGTATTGCTATGGCTCTCCAGTCAGGATGCAGTACCTGGTGTGGGGGAGCATTGCCTGGCTGCGGCTGTACAACTCCCAACTGTGCAAAGTTGTGTGCACCTGCAATCAGAGAGGTGTACCGTTGACTTCCATGGCTGTAGTTTTGCTCTGGCTCTCCTCTCAGGAAGCAGTACTGGGTCTGTGGGGGGTATTGCCTGGCTGAGGCCGTGCAGCTCCTCATTCTTCTAACTTGTGTGCACCAGCAATCAGGGAGGTCTACCATTGATGTACATGGCTGTAGTTTAGCTGTGGATCTCCATTCAGGATGCAGTACCTGGTCTGGGGGCATTGCCTGGCTGAGGCAGTGCAATTCCTTAGTCTCCTAACTTGTGTGTACCAGTAATCAGGGAGGTATACCATTGACCTCCATGGCTGTAATTCTCCACTTAGGATGCAGTACTTGGTCTTGGGGGATCATTGTCTGGCTGCAGCCTGGTAACTCCTAAATGTTCAATCGTGTGTGCACCTGCAATCAGGGTGGTGTTACTATGATCTCCAATGCTGCAGCTTTGCTGTAGCTCTCCTCTCAGGATGCAGTACCTGGTCTGGGGTGGGTCATTGCCTTTCTGAGGCTGGGCAACTCCTAACTGTACAAACTTGTGTGCACCTGCAATCAGGGTGGTGTAACGTTGATGTCCAAGGCTGCTGTGTTGCTCGGGTTCTCCAATCCGGATGCTGTAGATACTCAAGGGAGGGTACGCATTTCCTGGCTGAGACCGTGCAGCTCTGTACTGTACAAAGTTGTGTGCATCTGCAATCAGGGTGGTGTAATGTTGATGTCCAAGGCTGTAATTTTGCTCTGGCTCTCCTCTCAGGATGCAGTACCAGGTCTGTGGGGGCATTGCCTGACTGAGGCCATGCAACTCCTCAGTCTCCTAATTTGTGTGCACCGGCAATCAGGGAGGTGTACCGTTGATGAACATGGCTGTAGTTTAGCTGTGGCTCTTGACTCAGGATGCAGTACCTGGTCTGGGGGGGCATTGCCTAGCTGAGGCCGTGCCACTCCTTAGTCTTCCTACTTGGGTGTACCAGTAATCAGGGAGGTATACCGTTTACCTCCATGGCTGTAATTCTCCACTCAGGATGCAGTACTTGGTCTTGGGGGGTCATTGTCTGGCTGCGGCCTGGTAACTCCTAAATGTTCAATCTTGTGTGCACCTGCAATCAGGGTGGTGTTACTATGATCTCCAAGGCTGGAGTTTTACTGTCGCTCTCCACTCAGGATGCTGTACCTGCTTGGGGGGGTGGCATTGCCTGGCTGATGCCATGCAACTCCCAACTGTGCAAACTTGTGTACTCCTGCAAACAGGGAGGTGTTCCATTGATGTTCATGGCTGTAATTTTGCTATGGCTCTCCTCTCAGGATGCAGTACCTGCTAGGGGGCATTGAATGTCTGAGGCTGTGCAACTGGTTAATCTTCTTAATTCTGTGCACCACCTGTCAGGGAGGTGTACCATTGATGTCTATGGCTGTAGCTTTGCTGTGGCTTTCCTCTCAGGATGCAGTACCAGGTCAGGGGTGGTCATTGGCTGGCAAAGTCTGGGCAACTCCTAACTGTACAAACTTGTGTGCACCTGCAGTCAGGGTGGTGTAACATTGATGTCCAATGCTGTAGTTACATAGAAACATAGAAGTTGACGGCAGATAAGGACCGCAAGGCCCACCCAGTCTGCCCATTTGTTTTTCTACCTTATAAATGTGCCATCGGCCGTTGCTCTGTCAGTGGCCTATCTATTCATACTCATTTGTATTTGCTCCCTTATGCCTATCCCATGCCTGTTTGAAGCCCTGCACTGTATTCATAGCCACCACTTCTTGTGGTAAGCCATTCCATGCATCCACCACCCTTTCTGTTGAAAAAGAATTTCCTCACATTCCCCCTTAATCGGCCCCCCTCTAATCTCATGCTGTGTCCTTGTCCTGCTATTTTTCTTATATTTAAACATGTTAGACTCTTTCACCTTGTTAATGCCCTTAAGGTGCTTGAATGCCTCGATCATATCACCTCTCTCTCCCTCCTTTGCTCAAGGGTATACATATTGAGCTCTGTTAATCTGTCTTCCTATGTCTTCTGATGCAGTCCTTGCACCATTTTGGTTGCCCTTCTCTGGACTGCCTCAATTTGGTTAATGTCCTTGTGAAGGTGTGGCCTCCAATACTGCACGCAGTACTCCAGATGGAACCTAACCAGTGTCTTGTAAAGAGGAATTATTACCTCCCTCTTACGACTTGTGATACCCCTACTAATACACCCTAACACCCCCCTAGCCTTACCTACTGCTTTAGAGGTCTGCTTGGATGATTTCAGGTCATCAGTGATGATGATACCCAAGTCTCTTTCTTCCTTTGTGACTGCTAGCAACTCCCCTCCCAGCCTATAGGTGGCTTCAGGGTTTCTCTTCCCTATGTGCATGATATTGCACTTCTTTGCATTAAATCCCAGTTGCCACTCTTATGACCATTTTGTCAGTTTATCCAGATCTCTTCTCATTCTGCCCACCCCATCTGGATCATCTACTCTGTTGCAGATTTTGGTGTCATCTGCAAACAGACAAGCCTTACCCTCTAGTCCATCTGCAAGGTCACTAATGAAGATGTTGAAGAGGACTGGCCCCAGGACTGATCCCTGAGGTACTCCACTTGTGACTTGCATCTCTTCTGACTGTATACCATTTACCACCACTCTCTGTTTTCTGCCCATCAAACAGTTTGCCACACAGTTGACCAACTTCTGACCCACCATGAGCCTACCCAGCTTATTTATCAATCTTCTATGTGGAACAGTGTCAAAAGCTTTGCTGAAGTCAAGGTAGGTGACATCAACTGCACCCCCTTGGTCCACCACTCTGGTTACCCAGTCAAAGAAATCTAAGATTAGTTTGACAGGACCTTCCTTTTGTAAACCCATGCTGTCTTGGATCCTGTGCCCCTATGCATTCCAGGTGTTGCACTATCTTTTTCCTTAAGGAATGCCTCCATAATCTTGCCCACTACTGAGGTAAGACTGACTGGTCTGTAGTTTCCCGCCTCCTCCCTGCTACCACTCTTGTGGAGCGGGATCAAATGAGCCCTTCTCCAGTCTTCTGGGACCTCTCCTGTGCTCAGAGACTCACTAAACAGTTCTGCTAATTCCACCTTTAACTCCTTAAGTACCCTGGTATGTATGTATGCCATCAGGTCCCATTGCCTTATCCACCCTGAGCTTAGCAAGCTCTTGTAGGACCCTTTCTTTTGTGAAGGGAGTAGTGCTCACCTCCTTCCCCCCTGTGTCCATGGTGCTGAGCTGTGGGCCCTGCCCTACCTTCTCTTCAGTAAATACTGAGCAAAAGTATCTATTTAGGATAGATACCTTTACAGGGTCCTCCTCCTTCTCACATGCTCCCTTTTCTCCATTAAGCTTAGCAATTCCCACTCTGGACTTTCTCCTTTCACTAATGTATCTATATAAAGTCTTGTCACCTTCTTTTACTGTTTGTGCTAGTGTTTCCTCAGTTTGGGACTTTGCCTGCCTTACTGCCTTCCCTTAGGACAGTTTGGTATGCCTCCCTATCTTCATCCCACTGTGTTCCCTTATATTTCCTGAAGGCCAGCCTTTTGGCTCTGACCTTTTCTGCTACTGTATTTGAGAACCAAAGTAGTTTCCTTCTTCTTTGCACTTCTTTTCTGTCTAACACAATGGGATGCTGCTTCAAGTATTGCATCCTTAATGCTTGCCCACTTTGCCTGTACCCCTCATCTGTGTTTCTTTTGCCAGGGCTAGCTTAACTCTGTTGGCCATCTTATCAAAGTCAGCCCTCTGAAGTCCCATATTTTGCCTTGGAATGGATGATTTAGATGTAGCCAAATTGAACCATACCATGTGATGGTCACTGGCCCCAGGTGACCTTCTACCTGGAGATCTGTGATCCCTTCCTTGTTAGTCAGTACTAGATCTAGGATAGGCTTGTCTCTTGTGGGTTGCTGTACCAATTGTTTGAGGCCCTCCCCTGCAGGAATTCACTATGTGTCTAGTTCTGGCAGATGTTCCTGCTGGTATTGACCAATCTGTATCCGCATGTTAAAGTCTCCCATTATCAGAACCTCCCTTTAGCTGTCATGTTTTGTATATCTTCTAACAGTAATGTGTCTATGTCCTCCCCTGATCTGGGGTCTGTAGACAACCCCAGTTCTTATGGCTGTCCCATTTCCTGTTTCCAGGGTGACCCACAGTTCTTCTGGCTCCTTATGTGTATTCTGAATTTCTGTAGCTTTGATATTTTCATTGACATACAGGCCACCTCCCCTTTTGCACCTCGGTCTCTTCTGAACAATACATAGCCAGGTACTGAAGTCTCCCAAGTGTGGTTACTGGTAAACCACATCTCACTAATTGCTACTATGTCCAGTTTAGCCTCTGACATTATTGCCTGCAGGTCTGGGATCTTATTTCCCAGGCTGTGAGCATGTGTGTACATGATTTTCCATTGGCCAGATTTTGGTGTGTTAGTTGTTGGGTGAGGTTTGGCATTACCCCTGTGTGTCATATTGGGAGACAAACCTGTTTTCTTACCTGGTGATGCAAATGAACTGCAAACATGCTGAATCCCTGTTTGACCACTAGTTGAGGGGGGAGGGGTGTTCTTCCCATTCGACGTATGAGGTGCTGCACCCCTCTCCCCATTTGCTAGTTTAAATATTCTGCAAAGACATCAAACTTCTGCCCCAATGCATAGACTCCCTCCTTAGTCAGATGCAGTCCACCAAATTTAAAGAACTTTCGCTCCCAGAACTGTTGCCAGTTCCCTACAAATCTGTGTCCTTTTTCCTGGCACCAGCCCTTGTGCCACATGTTTAGCTCCCCATATCCCCTTCTCTGACCTTCCGTTCATCTGCTCCCCTCTCCCAGACTGGTAGGATGTCAGAGAAGGAGATGCCAGATGAAATAGATGATAGTTTGTCACCCAGCCTGGTCAGGTGTTCCTTGGTCTCCACAACTGACCGATCATGAGATCATTAGTCCCTATGTGTACTAGGACATCAATGTTTTCTCCTGCTTTGTGAACAATTTTAGCAATGTGGTCAGTGTTTCTCCATGCTGATGTACCTGGGAGACATCTGACCATTACCCCTGGCTGGAGATGGGTATCAACTCCCTGAATCATGGAGTCTCCTATGATCAGAAGTTTTTTGGATTTCCTTTTTGCTTTTTTTGTTTTGGTTCCTGATTTGGGTGAGTTTTGTTGTGCTAGCTCCTGTGCTGCAGTTTCCTGCTCTGCAGTGTCTTCTGCCTCTTTGTTTGATTTCAGAGATAGAGGCAGATACCTGTTTGTAGTGTTTATATGGTTTTTGGAGGTAATATGTTGGAGAGCAGAGAGTGATGGGGCACCCGATTTGCCCCTCCTAACCACCTGCCAACCTCCTGGACCAACTACCTCTCTGGTCGAGGTTTCTCTGTTGGATGCTGGGAAATGGCGAGTGGTTCTTATAATGTATTTCCTCTTCAATATGAAATTTGAGGTGTGCAATCTCTGCCCATGCTGCCCAGAGCTGAGCCCTAAGATCTCCAAAGGCCCAGCATGTAGGACAGTGTCCTAAATCCTGTAAGACTGTCCTTCTGAAAATTGTTCCACAGTACCTGCAGTTAATGATATCCATTCCAGATAAGTTGCTGGGTTTATAACCTAGTCAGAGTAACTAGAAGGGAAAAAAAGGGAAAAAAATGCAAGTAATGGTTTGATTGTGTTTTGTTTACTTGTTATAACAAGTTAAATTACTAGTGCCCCTGTAAATGAGCTCACCTTGTGCAGGTCCCACTGATCCACCCCTTCCTGCTCTGCCACAGAAAATGTCACAACTGTGGTACCTATAAAAGGAGTGTAGTGTGGGGTGGTTGGGGATGGGGTTGGGTGGCTGGGCCCTTCCTCTGCCGAAAAAGAAGAACCACAGACGAAAGAACAAGGAGGTAAGAGCAGAAACAATCAGTCAACAACAAATGCAGTAACCCTGAAAGCTTATCCTAATGTTAGATAAAACTGTAAAACCTGTAAAACACCACCTGTAATAATTTCAGAGAAGATATACGCTGTAAGAAACACTTTGCTACAGAGAAAAATAAAACAATGAAATGTTAGCAACAAACAGTAGCAATCCCTGTGAGTAAAAAATAAAAACAACACCACACAGTAAATCTGTTTAGCCAAAAGAAGTCTTAATCCTTTTCCCTTGCTCTGGTAAGTTTCTCTACTCTGACTTTCAAGCAGTCTTAGAAGAAAAGAGCTCAGGTGAAGCTAGGTGCCTTGGCCAGCAAACCAAGTCTTCTACCTCCAAGATATCAACTAACCTGACTTTTTAACCCTTCTTTCTGTTAGAAATTACTGACAGTTTGCCAACTCCACCCCCAATATACACACCTAATCCTTTGGAAGAGCTGTGGGAGGAAAGCAATTAGCTCCTTCAATGTGAGAAGGAGACTGAAACACCTCTGAGACAATAAACCTTTTCAACAAACAAAAAAAAACGAATAAAATAAAACAGTGTCAAACAGTAATTTTGCTTAGCCCAATGATAAGTCACAAAAATGTAAGCTCCACCTGTAATACAGTAATTTCAGAGAATATATACCCTGTAAGAAACACTTTGCTACAGAGAAAAATAAAACAATGAAATGTTAGCAACAAACAGTAGCAATCCCTGTGAGTAAAAATTAAAAACAACACCACACAGTAAATTTGCTTAGCCAAAATAATTCTTAATCCTTTTCCCTTGCTCTGGTAAGTTTCTCTACTCTGCCTTTCAAGCAGTCTTAGAAGGAAAGAGTGCTGTGGTTCTCCACTGAGGATGCAGTACTTGCTTGATGGGGACATTGCCTGGCTGAGGTCAAGCAACTCCTAACTGTGCAAAGTTGTGTGCAGCTGCAGTCAGGGAGGTGTACTGTTAATCTCCATGGCTGTAGTTGTGCTGTGGCTCTCAAGTCAGGATTCAGTACCTGGTCTTGGGGGGGTCACTGCCTGGCTGAGGTCGGGCAGCTGCTAACTGTGCAAACTTGTGTGCACCTACAATCAGGGTGGTATACCGTTGATGTCCATGGCTTTCGTTTAGCTGTGTCTCTATACTCAGGATGCAGTACATGGTCTTGGGGGGTTCATTGCCTGGCTGAGGCTGGGCAATTCCTAACTGTGCAAACTTGTTGGCACCAGCAAACAAGGGAGGTGTACCATTGATCTTCATGGCTGTAGTTTTGCTATGGCTCTCCAGTCAGGATGCAGTTCTGGTCGGGTGGGGCATTGCGTGGCTGTGGCCATGCAACTCCTATCTGTGCAAGGTTGTGTGCACCTGCAATCAAAGAGATATACCTTTGACTTCCATGGCTGTAGTTTTCCTCTGGCTCTCCTCTCAGGATGCAGTACCAGGTCTGGATGGGCATTGCCTGGCTGAGGCCGTGCAACTCCTCAGTCTCCTAACTAGTGTGCACCAGCAATCAGGGAGCTGTGGCTCTCCACTCAGGATGTAGTACCTGGTCTTGTGGGGAGGGTTCATTGCCTGGCTGAAGATGGCCAACTCCTATCTGTACAAACTTGTGTGCACCAGCAATCATGGAGGTTTACCATTGAGCTCCATGGCTGTAGTTTTGCTATGGCTTTCCAGTCAGGATGCAGTACCTGGTCTGTGGGGGGCATTGTCTGGCTGTGGCTGTACAACTCCTAACTGCAAATTTGTGTGCACCTGCAATCAAAGAGATATACCTTTGACTTCCATGGCTGTAGTTTTCCTCTGTCTCTCCTCTCAGGATGCAGTACCAGGTCTGGATGGGCATTGTCTGGCTGAGGACGTGCAACTCCTCAGTCTCCTAACTAGTGTGCACCAGCAATCAGGGAAGTGTACCATTGATGTATGTGGCTGTAGTTCAGCTGTGGCTCTCCACTCAGGATGCCATACCTGGTCTGGGTGGGCATTGCCTGGCTGTGGCTGTGCAACTCCTAACTTTGTAAAGTTGCATGAACCTGCAATCAGGGAGGTGTACTGTTGACTTCCATGGCTGTAGTTTAGCTTTGGCTCTCCATTCAAGATGCAGTTCCTGGCTTGGGGTTTGGGGGTTCATTGCATGGCTGAGGACTAGCAACTCCTAACTGTGTAAACTTATGGGCACTAGCAATCAGGGAGTTGTACCGTTGATCTCCATGACTGTAGTATTGCTATGGCTCTCCAGTCAGGATGCAGTACCTGATGTGGGGGAGCATTGCCTGGCTGTGGCTGTACAACTCCCAACTGTGCAAAGTTGTGTGCACCTGCAATCAGAGAGATGTACCATTGACTTCTATGGCTGTAGTTTTGCTCTGGCTCTCCTCTCAGGAAGCAGTACTGGGTCTGTGGGGGTATTGCCTGGCTGAGGCTGTGCAACTCCTCATTCTCCTAACTTGTGTGCACAAGCGATCAGGGAGGTCTACCAAGGTTGGAGTTTTGCAGTCGCTCTCCACTCAGAATGCAGTACCTCCTTGGGGGGCATTGCCTGGCTGATGCAATGCAATCCTAACTGTGCAAACTTGTGTACACCTGCAATCAGGAAGTGTTCCACTGATGTTCATGGCTACAATTTTGCTATGGCTCTCCTCTCAGGATGCAGTACCTGCTGAGGGGGCATTGAAAGTCTGAGGCTGTGCAACTGGTTAGTCTTCTGACTTCTGTTCACCAACTGTCAGGGAGGTGTACCACTGATGTCCATGGCTTAATCTTTGCTGTGGCTCTCCACTCAAGATGCATAACCTGGTCTGAGGGGGTCATTGCATGGTTGAGGCTGGGCAACTCTTAACTGCACTAAGTTGTGTGCACTAGCAATCAGGGTGATGTAACGTTGATGTCCAATGCTGCATATTTGCTTTGGTTCTCCACTCAGAATGCAGTACTTGCTTGATGGGGACATTGCCTGGCTGAGGTCAAGCAGCTCCTAACTGTGCAAAGTTGTGTGCACCTGCAGTCAGGGAGGTGTACTGTTAATCTCTTCTGGCTGAGGTCAAGCAACTCCTAACTGTGCACAGTTGTGTACATCTGCAGTCAAGGAGGTGTACTGTTAATCTCCATGGCTGTAGTTGTGCCATGACTCTCAAGTCAGGATTCAGTACCTTGTCTTTGAGGTGGGTCATTGCCTGGCTGAGGCCGGGCAACTGCTAACTGTGCAAATTCGTGTGCACCTACAATCATGGAGGTATACCATTGAATTACATGGCTGTAGTTTAGCTGTGGCTCTCCTCTCAGGATGCAGTGCCTGGTCTTGTGGTGCATTGCCTGGCTGAGGCTGTGCAACTTCTCTTTCTCCTAATTTCTGTGTACCAGCAATCAGGGAGGTGTACCGTGATGTCAATAGCTGTAGTTTTGCTGTTGCCTCCACTTCGCTTACTGTTCCTGGTCTGGGAGGGAGCATTGTTGGCTGAGGCCGTACAAGTCCTCAATCTCCTAACTTGTGTGCACCAGCAATCAGGGAGGTATACTATTGATGTCCATGGTTATAGTTTTGCTGTGGCTCTCCACTCAGGATGTAGTAACTTTTCTGGGTGGGGATTGCCTGTCTGGGGCCGTGCAACTCCTAACTGTGCAAAGTTGTGTACACCTGTATTCAGGTAGGTGTACCATTGACATCCCTGCCTGTAGTTTTGCTGTGGCTCTCCACTCAGGATGCAGTACCTGCTTTGGGAGGTGCATTGCCAGGCGGAGCCGAGTAACTCCTTAGTCTCTTAACTTTTGTGCACCAGCAATCAGGGAGGTGTACTGTTAATGTCCATGGCTGTAGTTTTGCTATGTGTCTCCACTCAGGATGCAGTTCATTGTCTGGGGGGGGTTCATTGCCTGGCTGAGGGTGGGCAACTCCTAACTATGCAAACTTGTGGGCTCCAGCAAACAGGGAGGTGTACCGCTGATCTCCATGGCTGTAGTTTGCTATGGCTCTCCAGTCAGAATGCAGTTCTGGTCTGGGGGATCATGGCTGTGGCAGTGCAACTCCTAACTGTGCGAGGTTGTGTGAACCTGCAATCAGGGAGGTGTACTGTTGACTTCCACGGCAGTAGTTTTACTGTGTCTCTCTACTCAGGATGCAGTACCTTGTCTGGGGGGTCATTGCATGGTTGAGGCTGGACAACTCCTAACTGCAAAAAGTTGTGTGCACCAGCAATCAGGATGAGGTAACGTTGATGACCAATGCTGCATATTTACCCAGGTTCTCCACTCAGGTTGCAGTACTTGCTTGATGGGGACATTGCCTGACTGAGGTCAAGCAACTCCTATCTGTGCAAAGTTGTGTGCATCTGCAGTCAGGGAGGTGTACTGTTAATCTCCATGGCTGTAGTTGTGCTGTGACTCTCAAGTCAGGATGCAGTACCTTGTCTTGGAGGGGTCCATTGCCTTGCTGAGTCTGGACAACTGCTAACTGTGCAAACTTGTGTGCACCTACAATCAGGGAGGTATACCGTTGATGTTCACGGCTGTAGTTTAGCTGTAGCTCCAGTCAGAATGCAGTACTTGGTCTGAGGGTGGTTCATTGCCAGGCTGAGGACAGGCAACTACTAATTGTGCAATCTTGTATGCACCTGCCTTTAGGGTGGTGTCTTGTTAATGTCCGTGGCTGTATTTTAGCTGTGGCTCTCCACCAGGATATAGTACCTGCTCGGGTGGGGCATTGCCTGGCTGAGGATGTGCAACTCCTCAGTCTACTAACTTGTGTGCACCGGCAATCAGGGAGGTGTACCGCTGATGGCCATGGCTGTAGTTTAGCTGTGGCTCTCCACTCAGGATGCAGTACCTGGTCTGCAGGGGTCATTGCTTGGCTAAGCCTGGAAAACTCCTAACTGTGCAAACTTGTGTGCACCAGCAATCAGGGTGGTGTAACGTTGATGTCTAAGGCTGTAGTGCTGCTCTGGTTCTCCATTCAGGATGCAGTACCTATTCAAGGGAGGCATTTCCTGGCTGAGGCCATGCAACTCTTAACTGTACAAAGTTGTGTGCATCTGCAATCAAGAAGGTGTACCGTTAATCTCCATGCCTGTAGTTTTGCTATGGCATTTCAATCCGGATGCAGTACCTGCTCGGGGTGGGGGGCATTGCCTGACTTATACTGTACAACTCCTAACTGTGCAAACTTGTGTACACCTGCAATCAGGGCGGTGTACCATTGATGTTCATGGCTGTAATTTTGCTATGACTGTCCACTCAGGATGCAGTATCTGCTCTAGGCGGGGCATCGTCTGACTGAGGCCGTGCAACTCCTCAGTCTCCTAACTTGTGTGTACCTGCAAACTGGGAGGTGTACCCTTGATGTACAATGCTGTAGCTTTGCTGTGGCTCTCCACTCAGGATACAGTAACTGGTATGGGGGGGTCATTGCTTGGCTGAGGCAGGACAACTCCTAACTGTGCAAACTTGTCTACACCTGCAAACAGGGTGGTGTAATGTTGATGTCCAAGGGTGTAGTTTTGCTGTGGCCCTCAAATGAGAATACAGTACCTACTCAAGATGGGGTGGGGCATTGCTTGGCTGTGGCTTTTCAACTCCTAATTGTGCAAAGTTTTGTACACCTGTAATCAGGGAGGTGTACTGTTGACATCCCTGGCTGTGGTTTTTCTGTGACTCTACACTCACGATGCAGTGCCTCCTTGAGGAGAGGTGCATTGCCTGTCTGAGGCTGTGCAACTCCTTAGTCTCTGACCTTCTTTGCACCAGCAATCAGGGAGGTGTACAGTTGATATCCATGACTGTAGTTTTCCTCTGGCTCTCCACTCAGGATGCAGTACTTGGTCTGGGGGGGGCGTCATTGTCTGGCTGAGGACAGTCAATTACTAACTGTGCAAACTTGTATGCATCTGCAATCAGGATGGTGTAATGTTGATGTCCAAGGCTGTAGTGTTGCTCTGGCTCTCCACTCAGGATGCAGTACCTACTCAAGGGGGGGCATTTCCAGGCTGAAGCTGTGCAACTCTTAACTGTACAAAGTTGAGTGCATCTGCAATCAGGGAGGTGTACCGCTAATCTCCATGCCTGTAGTTCTGCTGTGGCATTTCAATCAGGATGCAGTACCTGCTCAGGGTGGGGGCATTTCCTGGTTTATCCTGTGCAGCTCCTAACTGTGCAATCTTGTGTACACCTGCAATCTGGGTGGTACCATTGATGTCCATGGCTATAATTTTGCTATGGCTTTCCGCTCAGGATGCTGTACGTGCTCGAGGTGGGACTTTGTCTGGATGAGGCCATACAACTCCTCAGTCTCCTAACTTGTGTGTATCAGCAATCAGGGAGGTGTACCCTTGATGTCCATGGCTGTAGTTTAGCTGTGGCTCTCCACCAGGATGCAATACCTGGTCTGCAGGGGTCATTGCTTGGCTAAGCCTGGGAAACTCCTAACTGTTCAAACTTGTGTGCACCTGCAATCAGGGTGGTGTAACGTTGATGTCCAAGGGTATAGTTATGCTGTGGCCCTCCACTGAGGATGCAGTACCTATTCGAGGTGGGCAGACATTGCTTGGCTGTGGCTGTGCAACTCCTAATTGTGCAAAGTTATGTACACCTGTAGTCAGGGAGGTGTACTGTTGACATCCCTGGCTGTAGTTTTGCTGTGCCTCTACACTCAGGATGCAGTGCCTACTTGAGGAGGGGTGCATTGCCTGGCTGAGGCCATGCAACTCCTTAGTCTCCTAACTTGTGTGCACCAGCAATCAGGGAGGTGTACTGTTGATGACCATGGCTATAGTTTTGCTTTGTCTCTCCACTCAGGATGCAGTACCTTGTCTGGAGGGGGGTTCATTGCCGTTGAGGACAGGCAACTACTTACAGTGCAAACCTGTGTGCACCTGCCTTCAGAGCGGTGTATCGTTGATGTCCATGGCTGCATTTTAGCTGTGGCTCTTCACGCATGATGCTGTACCTGCTTGTGGGGGTGCATTGCCTGGCTGAGACCGTGCTACTCCTCAGTCTTCTAACTTGTGTGCAACAAAAATCAGGGAGGTTCACCGTTAATGTTGATGGCTGTAGTTTTGCTGTGGCTCTCCTCTCAGGATGCAGCACCTGGTCTGGGGTGGGTCATTGCCTTTCTAAGGCGGGGCATCTCATAACTGTGCAAACTTGTGTCCACCTGCAATCAGGGTGGTGTAACGTAGATGTACAAGGCTGTAGTGTTGCTCTGGTTCTCCACTCAGGATACAGTATCTACTCAAGGGTGGTGGCATTGCCTGGCTGAGGCCATGCAACTCCTAATTGTGCAAAGCTGTGTACACCTGCAATCAGGGCGATGTACCATTGATGTCCATGGCTGTAATTTTGCTATGGCTCTCCACTTAGGATGAAGTACCTGCAGAGGTGGGGCATTATCTAGCTGAGGCCGTGCAACTCCTCAGTCTCCTAACTTGTGTGTACCAGCAATCAGGGAGGTGTACCGATGTCCATTGCTGTAGTTTTGCTGTGGTTCTTCACTCAGTATACAGTACCTGGTCGGGGGGGTCATTGCCTGGCTGAGGCCAGGCAACTCTTAACTGTGCAATCTTGTCTGCACCTGAAATCAGGGTGGTTGTTACGTTGAAGTCCAAGGCTGTAGTGTTGCTCTGGTTCTCTAATCAGGATGCAGTACCTACTCAAGGCGGGGGGATGCATTTCCTGGCTGAGACCGTGCAACTCTTAACTGTACAAAGTTGTGTGCACCTGCCCTCAGGGCAGTGTATCATTAATGCCCTTGGCTGCATTTTAGAAGTGGCTCTACTCTCATGATACTGTACCTGCTTGGGGGGGCATTGCCTGGCTGAGGTCATGTAGCTCCTCAGTCTCCTAACTTGTGTACACCAACAATCAGGGATGTGTACCGTTAATGTCAATGGCTATAGTTTTGCTGTGGCCCTCCTCTCAGGATGCAGTACCTAGTCTGGGGTGGGTCATTGCCTTTCTGAGGCTGGGCAACTCCTAACTGTGCAAACTTGTGTGCAGCTGCAATCAGTGTGGTGTATCGTTGATGTCCAGGCTGAAGTGTTGCTCTGGTTCTCCAATCAGGATGCAGTAGATACTAGGGGGATGCATTTCCTGGCTGAGACCGTGCAACTCTTTATTGTACAAAGTTGTGTGCATCTGCAATCAGGGCGGTGTAATGTTGATGTCCAAGGCTGCTGTTTTGCTCTGGCTCTCCTCTCAGGATGCAGTACCTGGTCTGTGAGGGCATTGCCTGGCTGAGGCCATGCAACTCCTCAGTCTCCTAACTTGTGTGCACCTGCAATCAGGAGGTGTACCGTTGATGTACATGGCTGTAGTTTAGCTGTGGTTCTCCACCCAGAATGCAGTACCTGGTCTGTGGGGACTTTGCCTGGCTGAGGCGGTGCAACTCCTTAGTTTCCTAACTTGAGTGTACCAGTAATCAGGGAGGTGTACCATTGACCTCCATGGCAGTAGTCCTCCACTCAGGATGCAGTACCTGGTCTGGCAGTGGTCAAGGCCTGGCTGAGTCTGGGCATCTCCTAACTGTGCAAAGTTTTGTGCACCTGCAATCAAGGTGGTGTAACGTTGATGTCCAAGGCAGTAGTTGTGCTGTGGTTCTCCACTCCGAATGCATTACCTGCTTGATGGGGAGCACTGCCTGGCTGAGGCATTGCATCTCATAACAGCAAAGTTGTGTGTACCAGCAATCAGGGAGGTTTACCGTTGATCTCCATGGCTGTAGTTTTGCTGTGGCTCTCCACTTAGGATGCAGTACCTGGTCTGGGGGTTTCATTGCCTTGCTGAGGGTGGGAAACTGCTATCTGTGCAAACCTGTGTGCACCTGCAGTCAGGGAGGTGTACAATTGATGTCCATGACCTTTGTTTTCTATGGCTATAGTTTTTGCTGTGGCTCTCCAGTAAGAATGCAGTACCTGGTCTGGGAGGGTTATTGCCTGGCTAAGGATGGGCAACTACTAACTGTGCAAACTTGTGTGCACCTGCATTCAGAATGGTGTATCGTTGATGTTCATGGCTGTAGTTTAGCTGTGGCTGTCCACCAGGATGCAGTACCTTCTGGGAGGTCATTGCCTGGTTGAGGTCATGCAACTCCTCAGTCTCCTAACTTGTGTGCACCGCATTAAGGAGCTGTACCATTGATATCCATGGCTGTAGTTTTGCAGTGGCCTCACTCAGGATGCAGTACCTGGTCTGGTGGGAGGGGTCATTGCCTGGCTGTGACTGAGCAACTCCTAACTGTGCAAAGCTGTGTGCACCTGCAATCAGGAAGGCATACCGTTGATCTCAATGGCTGTAGTTTTGCTGTGGCTCTCGAGTCAGGATGCAGTACCTGGTCTTGGGAGCTGCCTGGCTGAGGGCCGCGATGCTAACTATGCAAACTTGCATGCACCTACAATCAGGGAGGTGTACTGTTGATGTCAATAGCTGTAGTTTACCCATGGCTCTCCACCATGATGCAGTACATGGTCTGGGGGGGGCATTGCCTGGTGGAGGCCGCGCAACCCCTCAGTCTCCTAACTTGTGTGCACCACAATCAGGGACGTGTACCTTTGATGTCCTTGGCTATAGTTTCACTGTGGCTCTCCACTCAGGATGCCATACCTGGTCTGGGTGGGCATTGCCTGGCAGTGGCAGTGCAACTCCCAACTTTGCAATGTTGAATGAACCTACAATCAGAGTGGTTTAATGTTGATGTCCAAGGCTGTAGTATTGCTGTGGTTCTCCACTCAGGATACAGTATCTAAACAAGGTTGGGGACATTGACTGGCTGAAGCCGTGCAACTCCTAACTGTGCAAAGTTATGTGCATCTGCAATCAGGGAGTTGTATCTTTGATCTCCATGGCTGTAGTATTACTGTGGCTCTCCAGTCAGGATGCAGTACCTGGTCTGGGTGGGATTGCCTGGCTGGGGCGTGCAACTCCTAACTGTGCAAACTTGTGTACACCTGTAATCAAGGAGGTGTACCATTGATGTCCATGGCTGTAATTTTGCTATGGCTCTCCTCTCAGCAAGCATTACCTGCTGGGGTGGGGGAGGGCATGGCCTGTCTGAGGCTGTGCAACTGCTTAGTCTTCTAACTTCTGTGCACCAGCAATCAGGGAATTGAACCATTGATGTCCATAGCTGTAGCTTTGCTGTGGCTTTCCTCTCAGGATGCAGTACCAGGTCATGGGTGGTCATTGCCTGGCTAAGGCTGGGCAACTCCTAACTGTACAAACTTGTGTGCACCTGCAGTCAGGGTGGTGTAACATTGATGTCCAAGTCTGTAGTTGTGCTGTGGTTCTCCACTCAGGATGCAGTACCTGCTCAATGGGGTGCATTGCCTGTCTGGGGCCATGCAACACCTAACTGTGCAATGTTGTGTGTACCTGCAATCAGGGAGGTGTACCATTGACCTCCATAGCTGTAGTTTTGCTGTGGTTCTCCACTCATGATGCAGTATCTGTTCTGGAGGGGGGTCATTGTCTGGCTGAGGCCTTGTAACTCCTAACTGTGCAATCTTGTGTGCACCTGCAAACAGGGTGGTGTAACGATGATGTCCAAGGCTAGAGTTTTGCTGTGTGTCTCCACTGAGGATGCAGTACCTGGTCGGGGGGGCATTATCAGGCTGCAGCCGTTGGGGACCGATGCCTCCTGCACATCATGGCAAAGTGCCCCAGTGCCCAATCGCGGGCATGTGTATATGAAAAACATTTCCTATATCCCTGGTGGTCCAGTGGACTGCTTGCAGCCTCATTGCTGGCATAGATGTATTTAAATTCATTTAACTCTATCCCTGGTGGTCCAGTGGACAGCTTGCAGTCTGATCGTAGGCATAAGTTTATTGTAACAGTGAACTCTATCCCTGGTGATCCAGTGGACTGCTCACAGCCTGATTGTGGTCATATGTGTGAAAGAAAAGTCCAATATCTCTGGTGGTCCAGTGGACCACTCACAGCCGATCACAGGCGTCAGTGATTAATAATGACACTAATCCAACCTAGTGGTCCAGTGGTACCCCGCCCCGCCCACTCCCCAAGTCAGCGGTGGGCAGCAGCTATCCTCTACTGCCCGTTGACTGACACTGTATTGTGGGTTGTATGCCCATTGGTCCACAGGGTGAGCCAATGGGCATGTAGCCTGTACCGTACTACACAGTCCAGTTATGTGAATGGATCCATTCGCATATCTGGACTGTGTAGTACGGTATGGGCTGCATGCCTATTGGCTCATGCTGTGGACTAATGGGCGTACAGCCCTACAGTACGATGTCAGTCGGCGGGCAGTGGGGTGGCAGGCGGGTGGGCTGCTTCCACCTGCCACTGACCAGGGGGGAGCAGGGTGGTGGGGGTCTGTAGGTGGGTGGGTAGGGGGGTACCGCTGGACCACCAGGGTTGGATTGGAGTGTCATTATTGATTACTGTTGCCTGCGATCAGGCTGCGAGTGGTCCACTGGACCACCAGGGACATAGGACTATGTTTGCATCAAATGTCCAAGATCGGAAAGCAAGCCGTCCACTGGACCACCAGGGATTTTGGACAGTGTTTACATCAAATGCCCGTGATCGGGCTGTGAGCAGTCTGCTGGACCACCAGGGATATGGGACTATTAATTTGCTATGTATGCCTCTGATCGGCCATGGGGGGTGCCAGCCGGAGCTCGGGTTGCCACTCACGCGGCAGCCGTCAGACACGCCTCTGCAGTATGGCAGCACACCCGTGGGTGGCCAGCTGTTGCTTTTTTTTTGGTCACCTGTATGCAGCACAGGTAGGGGTTGCACATGCTTGGGCTCAGCACATCCTGGTCTGAATATCGGGATGTGCAGAGTATGCATGGGCACACCCCTCCCACCTGCGCTGCATACATTACTGATGCACTCCAGTGCATCAGGATTTGTACCAGGCACAGTCCCCCTTTGAGTATCGCTCTGGGGTGCATCAGTGGGTTGCGCATGGTGTAACCGTGTTCTGTCATGCGCAACCCTTCAGAATGTCCCGTCCTCTGTGTTTAATTTAGGCTTTTTGGAATCAGTGCATGAAGGATCACTGTGGCTGCCTCAGTTCTAATAAGCTAGTTACAGTACATATTTGGAAAGACCTGGATTCAAGAAAGGGTAATTGCCTGTTGTAAGATCATTTATTTTGATATTGTTATTTATGGAAACCAATTAAGTGAATGATGTTTAATCCCTTAGGAATTGAATATAAGCGCAACTATTGAAATATGAACATACAGAGCCTTCAGTATAAGATTATTAAAGTGAACATGTTATTTAATGCTAAAGAATGAGTATATGGTAGAAGTATGATAAAATAATTGAGATACATATATATATATATATATGTATGCATTTTTTTTTCTTTTTGTCAAAAATATGTGGTAGTAAGAAAAGCTTGGCAAAGGAAGTTAAATTGTAGATTATGCCCCAGGGCAAAGTATAGTACTGTACAGGCAATCCTCTTATTACAAATCTTTTGATTATTTTCGTAAAAGTTTGTATATTTCGTTCTTATTATTTTCATGTGGATAGTAGTATAAACAGCTGAGGGAAATTAGCATATAAAAAACGTTTGCATAAAATTTCATTATAAAAATCAAATTTAAACGTAAGGAGAACCATATATTGTTACATGCATTCTTAAAAATATTTTACATGTTTTAGCACTACCCCAGAAGAAGTCAGACTGGCGTAAACCTAGGCATAGATGAAATATTGAAAACAATAAAGAATAGAAGTAATTTCAAATTTTTGGCGTTTGTCTTAGTCCTGAGTTGGTGCCCTGGATTTTTTGTTGGAACTCTCACACTATGCACCTTCTCCACACCCTATAAATCTACAGATTGAACATTACACAGATTTCCCCTGGAACTTTTTGTTTTTTGGATTCAGTAGTCAGGTAGTACATCTATTGTTCCTTGACTTCTGTAAAGACTCTCCCTTCTCCATTCCACATTGTTTATGAAGCTGCAAGACTTGAGGGTGAGGAATAAAGTTACAAGATGGGTGGGAATCTCGTTGAGTGGCAGAATTCAGATGGTGGTAATAAATGGGAAAGTCTCGGGGGTCAGTGGGGTCACTAGTAGTATGCCATGGGGATCAGTCTTAGGACTGATCTTCTTAAACATCTTCATCTGCATGATCAAGTAGGGATGCAGAGCAAGAGATGCTTCTCTGCAGATGATACTATAGCCTGTGAATATGCGGATCATGAAGATAGGGTCAAAATTATGATACAAGACTATGGTAGTGAAGTGGTCAAATGTATGGCAGTTAAAATGTAATGCATATAATTGCAAGGTGGTGCATATCAGGATAAGATATCAGAAAACTGAATGTAGAATGGGGGATGTAGTACTGGTAAGAAAAACAAAGTAAGGGGACATAAGGGTAATCATTTTGGACAGACTGAGAAGAACAGCACAATGCAGCAAGTACTAGCCATTGATAAATATGGCATTTGCTTGCTTCTGACTGCTGTGTAGTTTTTAGGAATAGATAGCTCAACAGTTAAAATTTACAACTTATTAATATGAGTTATAACTGTGAAGTTGTCATAATTGGGAAATGAAAGGCATTAACATGGTTGTATTCTTGGGGCCAGATTCTAGAAGAGTTACGCCTGCCATAACAGCAGTTGTGCCAAGTAGAATGGCGCATGTAGCAACTTACACCAGCAGTTGCAGTATTCATGATTCTACAGTGTGGCCTGTGACATGGAGCAGGCCACTTGTGCCAAAGAGCAGTTATGCCGGCAGCTTGCCAGAGACCCCCTGCAACATGGCGCTAGGGGGTTTATGGCAGCAGTTGCATCCCACTCTAGAAGGGCAGCCACAAAGTCCTCACTATCGAGATTCTACAAGAACCCCCAGAGGAGAACCAGCAAAGTAATTTATACCTGCATTTAGCTTGTGTAACTTACAGCCTCCTCCGAGGGTCCTGTAGACCCAGGCCATGTGCCCTCCTCTGTTGATGCCCCAATGGGTGTCGCACACCCCACCCCGTCCCTCATTGGGTATATGCCCCCCATAACCCCAAACAGTAACTGCCCCCAGGGTAGCCCACCCCCCCTGCTCCTGACTTCCTTTGTTATCCAAGCCCCACAGGGCCATCCCATACCCCAGCCCCTGAATTCCTGGTGCTTGTGCCCCAGGCGGCGCTGTCATCCCCCCACCTGTGCATGCCCCAAACCCCGTCACCAGCAGCATATGTGGCATATCCTGAAAGCCCTGGTAGTCTAGTGGCCCCCAATCAATGTAGAATGATTCTAATAACACCCCAGTTACCTGGTAATCTAGTGCACCCCGAGCTTTGGTAATAATAGAGTGCTTCACACAGATGCACTTAGAAATTAATATCTGAGTGTGTCTTTACAGGAGCACTCTACAGCACTCAGTCAGCAGCTGGCTGTGGATGTGTTAGATGGGCTGTTTCAGTCGCCGTGTGGGGGTGCAGAGTGGGCTGGCATGGCTGGGTGGGGTGGGGCCACTAGACTACCAGGGAACTGGGGAGTTATTAAAGCATTTTACATTGATCAGGGGCCTCTAGACTACCAGGGCTTCGACGAAAGCGCCAGCGTCGGTGACTTGGGGTGGGGTCAGGGCATGCATGGTGGGGGATGACAGCACTGCCCTGTGGAGTGCATTACATTGGGGATTCAGGGGCTGGGGGTATGGGACTCCCTGCAGGGCATGTACCATAGGCATGGGGGCCAGTTGGTGTAGTACACCCTGTGGGGCAATTGCTGGGGGTATTGCGGGCCAGTTGGTGTAGCACATCCAGTGGGGCATTTGCTGGGGGTTTTGGGGGCCACTTGGTGTGGCCAGCCCTGCAGGGCACATACTGGAGGCTTGGGGGTGTGGGCTGCCCTGTGGGGCGGCTATCATGGCTTGCTGAGCAGGGGGGTGCACTTGTGGCCTGCAGCAAAGGGTTATGGCATGCTGGTGAGGTATGCCCTCTGTGCAGCGTATCTAGCTGCATGTTGCAAGTCACAGGACATTGCTGCGGAGATCTTGCCCCTTCTAGAATAGGGCACAGGGTCAATGCCGCAGTTGCAGGTCACAACTTGTGCCACCCTTCTAGAATCTGGGCCTTAAACTGTTTCTTTCCCTGAAGTGTAAAGACCATTTTTTTATCACCACATCTTATGAACAAACAAGTGTAATTCACCAAATGGCACTGGAAAAGGGATTTTGTGGAACAACTGCAAAAAAAAAAGTTTGGGAGCGTGATTTCAAAATGACACCTGCCATTTTCTTGGGATGGGGTAAAAAATTGCTATGTTGAAAATGTGCATTCAAAACTTAAAACTTGGAGTGACATTCACTATGGAAACACAAGTGAGGTCAACTGTTCTAACAGAGTGCACGCACTGACTCGCCGTTTCCACTATGATGCTTTGTGGAGGAATTCATACAATAATAATATAATATAAAAGGATCTGATACTATATTTATTTTGGTGACCTAGATAGAAACACTTCTTTCAGTTTCATTACACCAATAGCTGGTCCCCTCGAGGCACAGAGTTCTGAAAAGCAGGGATCTTAAAAGTTAGTCACATTACAAACAGGATGCAGAACTAACAATCACAGACAATAGTGTATTTTTTTTTTAATTTATCATAATATTGTATGTGGACTCCTCTGCAAGGCATCACAGTGATCAGGACATTAAATCTTGCCAGGAAAGACCAGTCAGAATGAGCAGTATGTTAAGAGCTGTTGATCTCACTTACACTGCAACACTGAACGTCACTCCTTGTTTCATGTCAATGGCAGACTCAAATAGAGAAGGCAGGACTGAAAATGAAAATGTGGAGATTGGTATAGCTGGAGTCAAAGGATGTTTGTATAGCAATGTAATGAGTCAAAAGATGACAGTGGCCTTATAAATTTGAAAACATAGAAAAATGTTAATTCACATGAACATGTAATGCATGAAAACTATGCAAAATCAATTAAAAGTGTTGTCACTGACCTAGTGCCTTTGGCCTCTGCATGATGCCAACGTGCCCGCGAAACAGGTGAGTTGTCACTGTGTGTGAATGCGCAGAGTGGTGGCCATGTGGCATTCCCAACATTGTCACGCAGGGTTATGTGCCTGATCCCCCAGCCACACTGACAACAGTGTACCGGAGGCAGGTGGGGGGTATTCCATGGGGGGGTGCCAGCACTACAAGGTATGCATGAACTCACGTAGTGCTGCATGCATAGGTGCTGAGTCTGGCGCAGGCTACTGCAGGGGTCACCCTGCTGTAACTCACTGCATGCCCCCATGGACACAGGCCACTGATCACCAGGCTACTGCGACAGCGCTCACTGTGCTGCCCCTGACCACTGGGCAGTTGGAAGGGTCAATGACCATTAATGGATGGCAGTGGCAGCACCAGAATGGGATGGAGAAGCATGGGTCCAGGTGCCTGCAATTGGCATGCAAAGCCCCAGACCTGTGCCTCCCTATGCAAGGGATCCATTAGGGGTCCCAGGGGGGCATCCCATTGATGCCCACCTGAGATGATGACTTCTCCCCTGGCTGCCCTGTGTAGTCCTGTATGCTGGGGGAAGGGAAGTGGAGCCACAGACAGGTGGCTGGCATTTGTGAATGTCTGTTTGGGCATACCTGTCAGTGAGTGTGAAGTGCTGCGGGTGGGGTATGAGAATTTTCCACATACCCCCACCAACTTGGTGCATAGTGCCCATATTTTTTTCACAGAATAACAGTGTATAGTTTTAACTGTTTTTGGTCATATTTATTTCCTACATTTAGATGCACTGAAGTGCATTCCATTTGTTTGGGAATACAAATGTTGGGAAATTCCCAGCACGTTAGTGGAAGAAAAGATTGGGAGGGGAGAGATAAAAAGCAAATGAAGGAGACCAGAAAATGTGAGTGGTGATGAATGGCAGTGTTTTAGATGAGCAGAGATAAGGATTGCAAAGATATACTGAGGATGGAGGATGTCTAGGGGATGACTAATGGGGTAGAAGAGGCAGAAAGCAAGTGCTGAGAGTGGTGAATGTACAGTGATAATAGCAGCATCGTAGGGGTAGAGGTACAGATGGGGGAAGGAAGTGGCACAGAGGAAGTGGAACACAGAGGGTAATGTGAAGTACTGTAATATTGAAAGTGGTAGGAAAGGGTGGCAGAGATAATGGGGAGAGAAGACATGGTGAAGAGCAGGTACTTTAAAGTATGGGAAGTAGCAGAAGGTGGGGGATGAATTAGGGAGATGTGGCAAGACACTGCCAGAGAGCGTATGATGTACTGTGTATGGAGAATGGAAGTATTTGGGGGGGCTGAGAGATGGGGAGGGGAACAACTAGGGAGGCGGGAGTAAGAGACGGTGTCACAGAGAGGCTAAAGTATAAGGAGAATGCCAGTGATTTGGGGGCAACACATCAGTGAGGTGAAGGATGGCGATCAAATGGCAGACGGTGGATAATGTGAATCCTGATGAATATGCATGGTATACATTTTAGGAGTATTTGTATTATGAAGAAATGAAAACAAAATTAGGATGTAATTTGTAAGAATGCCAGTAGTGTTTATACAGTCAATAGCTCAGTGAGAATGAATACAGTGGTGGATGGTTAAAAATCAGAATAATGCATTTCGGTGGTCACATGACTGATACAGCCATTATTTTTTTTAAATAATTGGACTGTATCCTATGAGAGGCATGCAACAGTATTACTAGTAAAATCATTTACTTAGGGGATTATAGAAGATAACATTCAGGGCAAATAAATTATGAGAAATAAAATGGTGGTGGTTGTATGGTGATTATGTTCAAACATGGCAAGAATAACATTGTCCTGGATTCCCCCCCCTTTTCCCTAACAAAAGATGGAGACCATTGTTTGTTGTTGTGCTCAGATTGGCAATTAATTTATTTATAGATCATAATTCCATATTCCATTTTATCATCTTTTATTATTATATCTCTCACAATTGCTTTTTTTAGCATCCATATTTCAATTTCTGATCATCCCTCATTCTTCCTCTTTTTTGCTTCCCCTCAGGTGAAAACCTGGGTGCCTTCTTCTCTTTTCCTGTTAGGTAACGGTGAAAGCCGAGACCGCTTTTCCTCCTTCAGCTTCTTCTTCTTTTCATCTTATTCCTTTTTCTTCCCCTCGCTTTTCCCCATTAGTCAGTCTCCTGCTTGCGTTGGACAACTGGCTTTCCCCTCAATTCAGGGTATTGTTCCTCCTTTCATCAGAGAACCTCCTTCCCAGTCCTCCTCTCTTTTTTTTTTTAATTCCATTTTTTGCATGCCTCCTCCATGCTTCTATAAAACCCATCATTTCTGTGTTAAACATGTCTATGGCTAGATCTGACCGATGCATGCCATCCGACCTGTAGAAATCTTCTACCCACTCTTCCACGCCCCTTAGTATTACCTGTCCTCCCATTTTCTTTATCAGTGTCCCTACCATTCTGTTCATCTTTCTCCTGGCTCTGTCCAGAGCTCTATGGTTGTGCTCATGTCTCCAGACCCTTCTTAGGATTATGTCTGACCAGACAAGGCATACCCCAGGCCACCACTGTTGTATTGTCTCTAAGTCCCTTTTTGCCTGCATGTACGTGTCTACCCATGGCTTACTCCCGAGGTCATTACCCCCAGATGTAAAATAATTAAGTCTGGAATGGGTCACCGCTCCTTCACCTCTTTCAGGGTAGGAAGCAGTTGTGCCCAACTCATCCTCCAGATGCCGCGCCACACCAACCTACATTGTCTCACATCCTGGTACAGCTGTTTTCCCCCAGCCTTTTTCTCAGCTCTCCTTTCTGCCCAATAAATATAAGAGTGGCCGCAGATCCAAACTTCAGTGATCCTTCCTCTTCCTATAGGTTTTAAGCAAAATAAATATTTTATATATGGTCTTAGTTTTCATTTTCACAATATCTCCCCCCCAACGTGGCTCTAAATCTGTAACAAAAAATATAGGTGATACGTTGGTCTACATATTGCAGTGCTCGAATGTATCTCTTGTAACTGGCAGACCATCAGCGCCCCTTTTCCAAAATATTATTCACAGTCTCACCTGCAGCTGTCCACTGTGAGACAGCCTATCCGTAGGGAGTGGATAAGTAATTAGTTGGGTCCTCCCTCAGGAATTACATACGTTTTTTGAGCAAGGCTGTGACTTGATAACTTGTGACCTTTCTTCCATCTCCATGCACAAATAAACTCCCTGTCCTATTCCCATGCTCTGCGGTGAAAGCCCACAAAGTCTTTACTGGGCACACTGTGTCTTCTACATGTTTCTTTAGTATCACCGTGCAACCCTGCCCTCTTTGATCTGTCTTTGACCTTTTAATAATGATTTGTATCTCCTTCATCCCCCAGCTTATATCTTCCCATTCCAATCCCCCTTCTTTTTCTTTACTGTTATGCCCCACCACCTCACTCACTCATGGCCCCAGCGAACATTACCACGTAAATCGTGTGAAATAGCTGGGCTCTGTATTTGAGCTGCAGATTGACGGCAATACGTCCATTAGTTTTGCTTGCCACTGCTCACCTATTGGTCTTCTACCATCCACAGCCCCCTGTTTTAACCTACCCCACCCTTGCATCATTCTTCTAATGAACATTGATTTCATCAGGTCCTTCCACCCTTTCAGGCTGCAAATTACACTAATCCCTGCCAAACAGACCCCCATTGTGGTGTGAGCTGTTCCTCTTTGCCATTGCTCTATGGTAAACTTCCCTAGTTGTTCCTCTGTGAGTAGCCTACTTACCTCCATGTGGTGTGTTACCCTGAATGTTTGAAACATTTGCCAGGCCACATTGTAGGCCCTCAGTCCATGGAGCCCATGAAATGTGAAACAGTTCTGCTCCTTCCTACCAATGTCCCAGATGTTTGTTGGTATGGGTGTTTTTTGCTCCTCTGCTGTTGGTGCCAGCCTCTGGAAGCCTTCCAGCTGCAGACAGGAAAGGCTGTCAGCCAGGATATTGTGTACCCCTTCTATATGTTTTGCTCTGAATGAAATGTTCAGTTGTAAGGCCCTTAGCACCAAAAGTCGCAAGACCTGATTGACCGTGTCTGATCTGGCTCCCCTGTTGTTTAATACCTCTACCACTGCCCTGCTGTCACACCAGAATGTCACTTTCTGATTCTGTAATTCTTCCCCCTCAAACTAGGGTGCAGGCCCAAATAGGCATGATCTATAACAATGTTATCTTTCACTTTACCGTCCCTCATGCAGTTTGTAGGCCACGGCTCTGCAAACCATCTGCCCCTCAAATAGCCCCCCATGCCTAGACCCCCGGCTGCATCCGTGTACAGATCAAGGTCTGTGTTGTAAACCCATTCCTCCTGCTAGAAGTAGCAGTCATTATAGGCCCTGAGGAATTCCTCCCATACCTTAAAATCCTCCTTGACTCCTTTTGTCATGTCTATCCAGTGGTGTGGTCTAGTCACCCCAGCTGTAACCCTAGCTAACCTTTTGAGTGAAAGCCTCCCAGGTCCAATAGCCCTGCAAGCAAAGTTCAGGTGCCCCAATACCTGTTGTACTTGTTTTAGTTGTACTCTTCTCCTACTGGTATGTATTTGAATTAACTCTTTCAGTTTTTTTCAGTTTTTTGTCCGGCAGCCTAAATATTTCCCCCGGAGCATCTATCTCAATAGCCAGAAATTCTAGCATCCTACTGGGCCCTTCTGTTTTTTCCAGTGCCAGCGGAAGCCCTAATTCCTTGCACAGCTCTTGAAAATTGACCAACATTTTTTGTGTTTGCTTTCTCCCACTACTTATAAAAAGAAAATCATCCAAATAGTGGATAACTGTTTTATAACCAGTTCTTTCTTGAAATATCCACTGCAAACAGGTGCTGAATGCTTCAAATGTCGCACATGTTATAGAACATCCCATGGGCATGGCTTTGTCAAAATAGTATTGCCCCCAATTTTAAAACCCAAAAGGTCCCAGTCTTCTCTCCTAACTGGAAGTAATCTGAAAGCGGATTCTATATCCATTTTTGCCATCCATGTATCAGCAGTTGCCATTGATTATCCAGACTGCGTCTTCTAATGTTGCACATGTCACTTTACTATATTCCTCTACAGTAAAATCATTCACTGAATCCCTTTCAGGAAAGGATAGCTGGTGAATTACCCTGTATTCTCCCTCCTGTTTTTTGGGGACCAAACCCAATGGAGAGATCCTCATATTCTGCAATGGGGGGAGGTATCAAATGGTCCTTCTACTCTCCCTGCTGCGTTTTCTTTCTCTATCCTTTGTCTTAACATTTCTTCTCTCCCTTTTACCGAACCCCAGTTGTTCACCTCTTTCACTTGTCTTGGGCCTTCACTGACAATGAAAAACCTGTGCAAAACCTTTTAATCATGTCTGCTATTTGTCTATTCAGGTGTCTGTCCAATCAATCTTTCCATGCCTCTATCCTGATGGGGTTCTGGCTTCTCTAAATTGCTCCTTGCTTTCTTCCCTTCTCCCACCCCACATTCTCCCTTTCGCTCAGTGCCTGGCCTCGCTGGTCAAGATTCTGACTCCTCACTGCATGCCCCTACCCTCCCCCTCTGTTCCATGTCTGCCCTTATGCCCCTGGCCTCATGAAAAAACTGTTGACCTGAACCTTGACCCCCAGATCCTTGGGCTTCCTGGACCCATGTCACCCTGCATCTGCTTGCTGGATGTGTTCCCCTGCATTTCGAACATTCGTGCTGAAATTGGCATTGTGGCCAGGAACAAAAGGCCCTACTGTAAGCCCAGCAACACCTCTGGGGCATGGCTCCCTTCTTCCCCAAATCCCCTTCAGGTGTGGACTGATTGGTTACATAATCTGTCCATAAGTCTAGTTGCTTCATGTCCCATCTTACATCCCCATATGTCACCATTCTCTGCCGAAAGAATTTGTCGTAGTATATCCACCCCAACCCCCCTTTTGCCTTTGCCCACCTTATTATCAGGGAGTATATGATGAGTGGGATGCCCAACTCTGTCTTCTTCTCCAATACTATGGCTGAGAATGTGGCAAAACCTACAAACCACCCATCCCAAGTCTTCCCTTTTGTAAATTTATCCTCCCCTTTCTTTCCTAGCAAAACTACTACTGCTGTTGCCATTTCACTCTTTCCTGTATTCTCTGCTTCTTCATATTTTGCTGCTGCTTCCTGGCTTACTAAGGTGATGATATCCACATACTCTCCCTTCCATATTTTCTCTTTTGTGGCCAGTGGGACGTATTCGCCTACCCTCATCCCAGGGGCACCTATCTCCCTTGTTCTTTTTCCTTCTTTCTCTGTTCCTCCTTCCTTTTCCTTCGGCACCTCTTTTTCTGACCTAATCTATGCCAGGGCTGACTCCATCTGCCCTAAACCCCCATCCCAAGTGCCGATACAATTTGGCTTATATACTCTTTGATGCTGTCACCCACTGAGTAGGGTGTGTTACCTGTGGCCTTGTCCATTCCTTGTTGTCTGCTGTCTTCCTGTTGCCCCATTATGGTCCCCTGTTGTTGAAGGGGTGGTTGCACCAATAGTGGCTGTGAAGAAACCACTATGCCCTGGTGATCTGGTATGGGTTCCCCTGGGAGGACCCTGATCTGGTCCTGGAGAGGCACTGGCAGTACTGGGTCAACAGGCTGCAGAAGTACTGGATCAGCCACCTTGGTGGGTCCCACTATCAGTGGTTGTACCCTGTTCGGCCAGTGGCCTCTCAACTGGCTGCTTCCCTCTGTCCCCTTTACCCTTCCTCGCTTTCCTTTTCTCCCTGGATCTCACTGGTTCCTCTCTTTTCACTAGTTCAAACATTCAGTTGACTTTTTCTGCCAGTTCCACTATAACCCTGTTAGCGTCTTCCTTTGAAGGCCTGATCTTCTTTGGTGCCATGTCCCTTGTTCCTTTCAAACTGTGAAGACAACTGAAGAGAAGGAAAACAAAAATTTCCATTACTAAAATTCTGTCTACAGCAGTTCTTCTTATGGCCAGGCTCTCTTTCCCAGAAATAGTCGCTTAATGATAACAGAAACGTGCTTCCTTTTTTTTTTTTTGAATGCTTGCTACGCCGTCTCATTCCTGTACTTGTATAGCTGCTGAAAAATATGAAAAAACTTTCCTCCCTGCCTCATGACTAAACCTCTGCCTGGGCCTTCCTCCATCGTAAGTGGTCAAAACAGGCCCTTTTCGGGTGATTTTACCATTCTTCCAGTCTCCCCTGTCTTCTATCTCCCACCCGCCAGGCTCCACATCTCTTCTCATGCTCACCCCTTGGGCCTCAGGCTGCTCATAGCCTTCACGCGCTCAGGCGCCACCTCTTGTGGCCTTCCAGTCCTAAACCTCTCCCTTGCATGCCTCTGGCTGTAGCCCTCTGGACCTGTTCATTCCCTTCCCTTGTCCTGATTCTTTGCTTGCACCACGTGGCCTCTCAGCCTAACTCTCATCCTTCTCCTTGAGGGATCCGCATTTCTAGGCCTCTCCTCTCATGGCTACTGCCGCCATGCTTTTTGGCCTGTTGGGCTCCTGTCTCCTTGTGTCCCCCGGCAGGTTTCAGATTGCTTACAACTGCGCTGCTACCTTTTTTTGACATATTGTGGCCTCTTGGGGCCTATGCCTCCCCCACCCTGCGTGCCATTGCAAGCATCTGACTACATTCCCCCTTTTATTCTGCAACCTTGCCAGCTTGGGCTGCCCCCCAATGCACGTTGTACCCTTGTCCATCGCTGCTAAGCCTGTTACCAGCTTGCAAGAACCTTGTGGCTTCACCGTGTGGTCCTTCAGGCATATGACGTCATGCCATACGTTTCTACGGTGCTAGCCCATGTGACCAGGCCTCAATTCAGTTGCCTCATCCTCCTGTTTGCAGTCCTCCGGGGCCATCCCTCCCCCCATAGCTCCTTACTTGGTCCTACCTTCCATTTAGGCCCAACTCGCTTCGCGGCCTCCACATGGTGTGTGATGTCACGCCATGTGCTGCCATATCCATCCCATGCTGTCTTTGTGTGCTAGGCCTCTTTCAGTCAGACCTACCAATGCGCTGCATCTTCTCCAGCCCACTATTTCAATCACCAGCTCGATTCTCCTGCAATACCATGCCAGGCCTACTGCAGGCCACATGCTACCTTTTTCCCAGGCTAAAACTCCTTTTGGCAATGCCGTGATCCTCCATAACATCTTGTTCCCCTGGCTCTTCTTGCTAGGCCCACATTGGGCAAACACAGCTGAATTCAACGAACTCCTCCCTTTTATTGGCATTCCTCTGGTCTCCTTGTCCTGCACAATTTCCTATCAGCTGCCCCTTTCAACGCTTCACCCTTGCTCTATCAGAAGCCTTGTTAACGCTGTATTTCTGCATTCAGCACCAGAAAAAAAACTCTGGGCTGATGATACACCATTCAAGCTCAGTTTCCCTACTGCAGCTCTTCACCTAGAAACACAGAAACATAGACTTTGATGGCAGATAAGGACCACTTGGCCCACCTAGTCTGCACATTTCTCTACCTACTGGATAAGCTGCAGATTGTAGTTAACCAACAGCCTACTTCCTGCAACCCCCAACTATAATTGCCTTGTGTCTGTCCCATGCATGTTTGAATTCCTCACTGTTTTAGACCCAACGACCTCCTCAGGAAGGCTGTTCCATGTATCCACCACTCTCTCCGTGAAAATAAATTCCTCACGTTACCCCTGAGCTGTCACCCCTCTATCTTTAAATTGTGTCCCCTTGTTCTTACACATCTCTTTTTCTGAAAGATGCTACCCTCCTGGAGTTTGTTGATTCCCTTGAGGTACTTGAACGTTTCTATCATGTCCCCCCTGTCCCTCCTTTCATCAAGAGTATACCTATTAAGCTCTCTCAGTCTCTCTTCATATGGCTTCTGCTGCAGACCCTGCACCATTTTAGTTGCCCTCCTCTGGACTGCTTCCATCCTGTCTATGTCCTTGTGTAGATGAGGTCTCCAAAACTGAATGCAGTACTCCAGATGGGGTCTCACCAACTGTCTGTACAGAGGGATAACCACTTCCCTTTTTCTACTTGTGATGCCCCTTCCTATGCATTCCAGTATCCCCCTGGCTCTCCTTACCGACTTTCCACATTGCTTACGCACCTTTAGGTCATCTGATATGACTACCCCCAGGTCCCTTTCCATTTTTGTTGTTGTTAGTACCTCCCCTGCTATTGTGTACTCTTCTCCTGGGTTTTTGTTTCCAAGGTGCATTACTTTGCACCTCTTTGTATTGAATCTAAGTTGCCACATGTCTGGCCATTCCTCCAACCTTGCAAGTCCCTTCATCTTTTCTGCCCCTTGTGTATCAACTCTGTTACAGATCTTTGTGTCATCTGCAAAGAGGCATACCTTTCCTTCCAGACCCTCTGCAATGTCACCTATAAAGATGTTAAAGAGGACTGGACCCAGTACTGAGCCCTGAGGTACTCCACTAGTAACCCCCCTTTCTTCAGAATGTGTTCCATTCACTATTATCTTCTGTGCCCTGTTGTGCAGCCAGTTTGCTACCCAGGCTACCACCCTGGGACCCACTCCCAGGCTGGCTAACTTGATTATTCTTTTGTGCGGGACTGTTTCAAATGCCTTGCTAAAGTCTAGGTAGGCCATATCCACAGCCCCTCCCTGGTCTATTACTTTGGTCACCCAGTCAAAGAAATCAATTAGATTCATCTGACATGACCTTCCTGCTGTAAATCCATGCTGCTTTGGGTCCTGTGCCCCGCTGGCCTCTAGGTACTCAACAATTCTTTCTTTCAGAAGTGATTCCATCATTTTCCCTACTACTGAGGTCAAACTTACAGGTCTGTAGTTTCCCACTTCTGCCCTGCTCCCACTTTTGTGAAGGAGAATCACATCTGCCCTCCTCCAGTCCTCAGGTACTACCCCATCCTGCCATGATCTGTTAAAAAGCGTGGTCAGTGGTGTCACTAGTTCCTCCCTTAGTTCTTTTAGGATTCTGGGGTGAATCCCATCAGGCCCCATTGCTTTGTCCACCTTAAGTTTTAGGAGTTCTTTCAGGACTCTTTTCTTCTGTGAATGGACTGCTGTCAACCCTCCATACCCAGAGTGCTTCTATTGTTTGGTTTAGGTAACTCCTCCTCATCTTCTTTTGTGAATACTGAGCAAAAGTATTCATTCAGTATCTCTGCCTTTTCACTGTCTCCCTCTGCTCACCTCCCCTCTCCTTTATTAATCTTCACTATCCCTCCCTTAACCTTTCTATGCTCCCTAATGTACCTATAAAAGGTTTTATCCCCCTTCTTAACTGAGCTGGCTATTTTTTCTTCAGTTTGGGCCTTTGCTAGTCTGACTGCCTTCCCCACTTCTTTCTGCTTTAATTGATACAGTTCCCTGTCATGCTTCTTCTGTGATTCCTTATACTTTTTGAATGCAGCCTTTTTCTCCTTAACCTTCCCTGCCACCTCGTTTGAAAACCATAGTGTTTTTTTTACTCCGCTTTGTTTTCTTTATTTGCTTCATACAAAGGCTTGTTGCCTCTATGATGGCAGTTTTGATTTTTCTCCATTGTTCTTCCACCCCTCCTTTTTGGTCATTTGCTAGTGCATTTTTCAGGTGTTCACCCATTTTGCCAAATTCAGCTCTTCTAAAGTCCATTATCCTTGTTTTGTATGGCTTATCTCCATGGTTGTGCTCATTGTGAAGCACACTGTGCAGTGGTCACTTGTTCCCAGATGTCTACTGACTTCTAAATTTGTGATCCTCTCTCCATTTGAGAGTACCAGGTCTAATATTGCTTCCTCCCGAGTGGGTTCCAACACGAGCTGTCTAAGGCCTGCCCCCTGCAGGGCATCGAGAATGAGCCTGCTCTTGGATGTGGCTGCAGTACCTGTTATCCAGTTAACATCTGGCATATTCAAGTCCCCCATCAACAGTATCTCCCCTTTTTCAGCCATTTTGAGAATGTCCTCTATCATTTTGTTGTCCATTTCCTCCCCTTGAGACGGGGGTCTGTATACAACCCCTGTGCGGATTGTGATGTCATTCCCTGTCTCCAAGGTGACCCAGAGTACCTCTAGTCCTTCCCCTTTACTTTTTAGTTCTTTAGCTTTGATCCTTTCCCTTATGTTTAGAGCTACTCCACCTCCTCTTTTACCTTCCCTGTCCCCTCTGTAGATTGTGTACCCTGGTATGTTGACATCCCAGTCATAGTTCTCAGTGTACCATGTTTCCACAAAACACTTTGTTATCGCTGCAATATGCAAACCACAATAAACCATGCATATTCAATCTAAACTCAGTTTTCTTACTTCAGAGCATCACCTTTGCTCCACAAACCACTTTATCGCTGCAATATGCAAACCCCCTTAAACTATGCATTTCTTTCTCTCTTTATTTGACTTCTCAGCATCTTACAATTTACTAGCTTCCTGATTCTCTTTCTATTCTTTAATTATTTATATGTATTTTTTTTATTATAACAACCTCAAACCTCCTCATCCATATTTGTTGTTTGTTTCTTACATCTTTATCTTGGTGCACAAACCTTCCAAATTAATCTGCCTATCTGACGTGCTGCAGTTTCAAGTAGATCAAATCAAAACTCCAGCAAAAGTGGCTGAACCACTCCTGTGCTGCCCATTATGTACCACCTCTTGCCCTTCCCCTTCCTGTTGCCTCACTGAAATTGTGGGGAAACTGATGGAATCAATCCTCAAAGCAAGGCTGGTGCAGTTTCTTGTGGATAATGATCTGCAAGATGACAGACAGCATGGGTTCATCGCTGGTAGATCCTGTCAGACAGACTTGGTTGATTTTTTTTGACTGGGTCATGAGGAGACTGGACAAGGGCCATGTGGTGTGATGTAGTCTACCTGGATTTCAGCAAGGCCTTCGATTCAGTGCCACACGGAAGGCTGACCTGCAAGTTGAGGAGTCTTGTTATAGGGTGGAAGCTAGCCTGATGGGTAGAAAACTGGCTGAGGGACAAGAAACAGAGTAGTTGTGGGGGGAGAAGCATCAGAGCCCAGGGCAGTGACAAGTGGTGTCCCACAGGAATCGGTGCTGGGACCAGTCCTGTTTAACATTTTCATCACAGACATAGTGGTTGGGATCAAGAATAAGATAAGCCTCTTTGCCGATGACACCAAAATCTGTGCT
Source organism: Neoceratodus forsteri (assembly GCA_016271365.2). NCBI lineage: Eukaryota > Metazoa > Chordata > Ceratodontiformes > Ceratodontidae > Neoceratodus > Neoceratodus forsteri. Next base: position 1,176,769,596 of record CM057458.1, read on the forward strand.
GAGGTGGAGGGTGGCAAATTACTGTAGGAGGGCTAGGCAAGACTCAGGGAGTGGTCACACACCTGGCAGTTTGGGTTTAATGCCAAGAAATGCAAGGTGATGCATTTTGGAGCCAAAAACCCAGGATGCAATTACTGGATGGATGATATCAAACTGTCCACATCCAATGAGAAGGAGGATCTGGGGCTGCTGGTGAATGTGGAATTAAACAACTTGGCCCAGTGTAGGAAGGCAGCGGCTAAGGCTAACAGGATGCTAGGGTGCATAGCAAGAGAGATTACATCCAGATGTAGAGAAGTCATATTGCCCCTGTACAGGTCCCTGGTGAGACCACGCTTGGAGCACTGCATGCAGTTCTTGCGCCAGTACTTAAAAATGGATATCAAACTACTGGAGGCAATGCAGTGAAAAGCAACAAAGATGATCCAGGATTTGGGGGGATAGAACTTACGAGGAAAGACTAAAAGATCTCAACATGTATACCCTGGAGGATAGAAGCAAGAGGGGACATGATCGAGACCTTCAAGTACCTGAAGGGGATGAACAGAGTAGGCTTTCCGGGAGGCTTCACTCTCCAGAATGGAAGAGATACCGAGGGCACCTGAAGTTAGAGAGGCAGATTTAGGGGGGAAAGGAGGAGGCACTACTTCACTGAACAAGTGGTAATGGTGGAATGCACTGCCTAAACAACCCTTATCAGTGTAGACTATGGGATGCTTCAAGAGGGGGTGGAACAAATTCTAGGGAAAAGTACATACTGGGGGGGCAGTTGGGGAGGGAATAGTTAAACTGCAGTCTAACGGGCTGAAGTGCTCACTCTAAAGCAGACTAGACAGACCATATGGATGGTATTTGCTGGCAATTTTGTATGTTTGTATGACAAAATGAGGAGATGGAAATTAGCTGAGAGATGTGGAGGAGTGAAATAAAATTGAAATGCATGTACCTGTTATTATTTTGTCCTTATGTATAGAATATATAGTGGAAGAGATTAGATTGCATGTAGAGTAAATAGAAAGAGTACTTTAGCTTTCATAGTAGGAAAAAAGAAGTAAATGGGGACTAGAGATGTGGGGAAGAGCAGCCAATATAAAGGGAAAAATGTTCCATGTTCTGGAGAGAGGAGAGCAGGGAAGGCATGGATATAGAATGTAAAATACAGTGAATGGTGGCAGTTTGGGGTGGGTAGGTACTGAGAAGGGGACAGAGGAATAGCTACAGAGCAGAATATGTGAATAGTGAGGAATGAGGCACTGTTGGACAGAGATAGGGAAGGTGGGGACAGACTAACTGCCACAGAGTGGCAAATGTGTATATATAGAACGGCAGTATGTTGGGGAGAGCAAAGATGGGGTAGAACAGGAACAGAACCAGAGAATATATCATGTATATACAGAATGGCAGAATGTTATTGGGGCAAAGATAGTGGAGGGCAGAAACAGAGAAAATAACGCACAATAAGTAATATGATCTACTGTTGTGTTAAGATTTTTGAAGGTGGGTAGGAGACAGTAACTGCAGTGGAGTGGTTAATGTGTGGGAACACTGCAGGCATTTGGGGGCAGATATCGAGGAGGGAAAAGTAGCAAGTGGTGCGGAAGAGTGGTTAATGAATGACATAAAATGGTAGCATTTTGAGGGAGGAAGAAACTGGGCAGGGGTGAGCAAGTGATACAGTGGTAATGTAAATAATGGGGAATGAGGGCATGTTGGGGGAACGATCAATGATGGGAGACAGATTAAATGTCACAGAGCAGCAAATGTATACAGACAGCAGTGGCATTTTGGGACGATCAGAGATAGGGTAAAATAGGACAGAGCCAGAGCGCCATGTATGGACAACAGAGATTTGTTTTGGGTGGAAGAAATTGGGAGGGAGGAATAGAGCAATGGCACACAACAGGTAATATGACTTACCAGCAGTGGTGAGAGATGGAGGGTAGGTACTGGGAGTGAATACTGAAGAGTGTCTAATGTAGGGACAAGGTCTTTTTTGGAGGGGCAGATACTGGGGAGTGGAGAAATAGAGAGCAAGCACTTTAGAGTGTCTGGATGACAGTAAATGACTTCATTATGGGGGACAGAAATTTGAGAGGGGGGAAAGCAACTGCCACAGATTATATTTAGGGAAACTGTTGATGTGTTATTCAGGAACAGAGGTCTGGGGAGGGAAGAGGATGTAGAGCAAGTAGCACAGAGCAGCTAATGTGACTTATAGTAAATGGTAGTTGGGGCACAGATATTGAGAAGGGGGAGTGAGCAAGAGCTACAGAGCAGATAATGTAATTGACAGGCAATAGTAGCATGATTAGGGGTAGAGAATGGAGAGAAGGTGAGAGCAAGTACCACAGAGCAGCAAATGTATAGGGAGAATGGCAACATATTAGGGGTCAGAGATGGGGTAAAACAGGGATAGATCCAGAGAGTATGCCATGTACAGTATATGGAATATGGCTGTATGTTGAGAGGGGAGACTGACAGGGAGAGAAGAAATACACAGCAATAGGTAAAATGAAGCGCCGGGAGTGACAAGATGTTTAAGGTGGGTGGGAGAGTGCAAGAGCAGCAGAGCGGCTAATGTTTAGAGGCAATGCTGTCATTTTGTGGGGGCATATGTCAGTGATGGGGTGTAAGAGCAAGTGCAGCATAGATGCTAACGTAAAGGGAAAATGTTGGCATTTTAAGGGGGTTGAGACTGGGGAGGAGACGGATACAGAGAGTCATGCAGAGCAGCTAATGTGAAGTATAGTGAAGTGCAACAGTTTGGGGGTGGCAGGTAACATGAAGAGAGAGAGAGAGAGAGAAAGTGCCATAGAGCAGCATATGTACACGGAACATTTTGACATGTTGGTTCAGAGATGGAGTGGAGCAAACATAGAGCCAAAGAGTGTGCCACGTATATCGAGTCTGGCAGGATGTTGGTAGAAGATCATGGAGGGGAGGAATACAGGGCAAATGTTTTATTTATTTATTTACTGTAATATTCGGAAAAGACCTCTGAGTCAGAGACTCATTTACAAAGGTTCCACGTCGTACATAAAAGGGACAGGGACAGTACTTGATTACAGATTACAGCACATTACAAATAACAGGCGTAGAAGTTGCATAATTGTTCAGTAGATGGCTAACAGAAGTTTGCATACTTAACACAGCCATACAGCTACAGAGGGTTCTGTAGAAGGCTGACACACAATGGGTAAAATGGAGTACTGTACCTGTACCGGGAGCTGCAATACGTATGAGTGTGGGTGAGAGAGACTGTACATGTGGCAGAGTTTATAATGTGTACAGTGAATGGCAGCAATTTGGGGGGAAAGCAGAGGTTAGTGAGAGGAGAGATACAGATCAAGTGATGAACAGCAGATAATGTGAGTAAGCAAGAATGGTGGGATATTGTGGAGGGTATGGATCATGTAGTCAGAGAGGAGAGAGCAAGTGGTGAACAGCAGGTAATGAGAAGTGGAGGCAATGGTGATATTTTTGGGTGCAGCATAGATTTTGAAGATGGGAAGAGTGATTGCTGCAGTGCAACAGGTATATGCGGACCATGGTGGCTTATTGTAGTGGTAGTCAAAGATCATGGTGGGATAGACAGCATGTAATGAAGACTGGATTATGCGTTCCATGTGGAGGGGGATGGCAGAGATCATTGAAGGGTATAAGTAGGACGTGCCACTGAGCACAAATGTAAAGTAGCAAAGAATGCCATTCAGTGTGTTCACCACAGCACAGAGTGTGTTGACATCACTGGTCAGAAGCTAAACTAACAGTAGGGATGAGGTTTTTATACAGTCTTAACAGCTGCACAAAATGACCCTCTAATTTGCATTTTCTGGCCTTGTGACTAGACAAGGTCATCAAAAAAAATATTGGCAGTAAGTGTGTTGAATTAAGAATATTTATGACCTGATTCTCAAAGCCTCTTAAATGGTGCAAGGTCCAGCTTAGGTGAAAAGATGCACTGGGAGCAATTCAGAAAAGCAGCCTGCATCAAACGCAGGCTGCCTCCACCAAAGGGGGCTTGAGCTTTCCTTGTGGCACAAAATGGGCTATGCCATGGTGCTAGGGGGTTTGCGGCAGACTCAAGCTGCAATATCCGCTAATTCAGGATTCTCTAATCCTCTCAGAAGGCAAAATTCTATGTACCATTAGACCGGTAAGGGCTAATCCAAGGGTACCTAGATGTGTGTCCTCTTGAATGGTAAGAGAACTTAGCTACCCTTTGAACCATCCCTGGGAGGGAGAGAACATATGCGGTGGTCCCCACTCTCCTACTCCCATCCCTTTGTGAATAAAACAGTTCCCAGGTGTCCAGTGCCTCCCCCCCGATCTCCATAAACTGTAAATCATACATCCCCTCCCTTGTGTCTAGTGGTTCCTCCCCCATCCCTAGTCTCATGAATATGCAAAAGTCCACACAGTCCTGATTTCCAGTGTCCCCCCCCATCCTCGAATGCCCTGTCCAACAATACCCGAGTCTCTGGTGTCTAGGGGGTCTCCAACCCCCAGCTGGCATATAGCAACCCACCGCCATGCTCCCTCCCATCCCATCCTGGAGCCAGTGACTGGCACAGCCCTCCACTCACCATCACGGCCAACCACTGACTCAGCTGTTAAGAAGCACATACTGTAGCAGCTGATTGTGTAGCATGTGCTCCTTGACAGCTCAGTCAGTGGAGGGCCATGCTAAAGAGCAAAGGGCTGTGTCAGTCCCTGACTCCAGGATGGAATGGGGTTTAGTGGGGTAGTGGGGTGATACCTGCCAGGGTGGGAGTTCAACTAGACACCAGGGATGGTTTGGTATTTTTGGATGGGGTGTTCGGGGATGGGGGGAACACTGGCACAAGGTCATATACATTGGATAAGGGATGGGTAGGGGGACTGCAAGACATCAGGGAGGGTATGTATAATTTACTGTTCATGGTGCTCGGGGAAGACACAGGACACTGGTCATTGCCTTCAGACAGATTAGTTGTAATAGTATTCTGCATATACTCAGATACTGGTCTGACTATGTGGCATTACCCTACACATTATTTTCACCTTCAGAGGGTGCTGCTGACTGCAGCTTGCAGCAAACCTCTCAGGTACACTGTCTCTTCAGCGCATGGCCATCTTTGCTGCAAGCTGTGGAACTTTTCTGGTGGGACCCTTGCCAATAAAGAATTGGGTGCAGAGTCCCTGGTGCTCCAACACTTGGTACAAGCTGCCATTGGTGCAGTTTGTGCTGTCCTTTGAGAATTGAGCCCTAAGAATTTAGGGGCTGTGCTAGATGAAGGGGCACCCTCTCAGAAAAACCTCACATTTCAGATCAAGGATACAAATGTATTAATTAAAGATGTTGCAAAATTTAATTTGCCTGCAAAGTTGAGGGGAATTTGCCAAATTCACCTTCACAGAGTAATTCACAAATTTTTTTTCATTTACTTGAAAATTTGCTTTGGCAACTTCACCTGCAACTTTGCCTTTGTGGTGCATTGGGCACATTTTGCTTAAATCAAGGTTTATGGCAAACAAGTGCCTCTACTTCACATGGAAACAGCTTCTGCATGTCACATGCTACTTTTCCATGTACGGTCTGAGCCTTAGCTTCAGTCAGCAGAGTGAGTTATTGGAAGAGGTTAGATCTGCTTTCAGAGGCTTTCTAAAAGCAACCAAAACCAACTTGTAATGCTTTTTCTTTACTTTTTCTGTCATCTTCTGTTTACTTAGCAGTTCCTGAAAACTTATTTAGTTGTTTAGGTGTATTTTTATGATGGCTCACGCTTGCACGCCAGCCAACATATTGCAGTAGTAGTAGATTTGGAGGTGCAATCACTGTGAGAGAATGCAGGGCATGCATCACTAGGTGCATCCCTCAGTCCCCAATAAGCCAGCATGCAAGCACTGACACCATCTAAATGTAAAGTGGCTAACAGATCTGAGAAAAGTGCCGCTGCAGTGACAGCCAAGCTCGTCACGCAGCGGCACAATAACAAACCTCCCGATGTGCCTTTCCTGGCGAAGCAGTTCAATAAACATGGTGGCACTGACTGCTGCCATGCAGAGCGCTGACTTCAGGGGTGCCCAATCCTCCTGTCAACATGCCCGATCCACTTCATTTGCCAACAGGTGAGCCCACTCCCCGTTGGCATAATGTCCCCCTTCACATTCCAATTGTGTGCTGAGGGGGTGCTCAATCCCCTTGGCATCATGCGCCCCAACAGTCTTTCTTTGCTGACAGGGGCCCCAATTCTCATTAGCTTCAGTCCCTCCTGCTCAGTTCAATTTGCTAATGGGGGAGCCCACTTCCCATCTACATAATGCTTCCAACCCCTGATTTTTGCTGTGTGCTGAGGGGGGTGCCCAATACCCCTCGGCATCATGAGCAACCCCCCACCCATTTCTGTGCTGATGGGGGGCCCAATCTCTGTCGGCTGCTGTATCCCTACCAGTAATGTAGATGGTACACTGGGAGCCCACCCCAGTGTACCAAACAAACACCTGCAAAAAAAGAAAACCGTCCCTCGTTGTCTTTTTTTTTTTTTGTGCCCTGTAAAAAAAGAAAATGGTCCCTCTCGGTCTCTCTGCCCCTCCCCAACCCACACACTATCTGTGTACCCTGCCTCCCACACCCCACCCATACTTACCTCCAGAGCCTGTCGTGACTGTCTTCGTGGAACGGAACACGTCTGCACCCTTCAAAGCCGACCACAAACTGAAGAAATGCCGGTAAGCTGTATAATGGCATAAATAGGTTTTTTGGGGGGAATTTTTGCACCAAATTTTCAACATGGGGTTATTGCCCCCCTCCCATGAATTCAGTCACTGTAATGGTATTAGTTGGTCCCAAAAGGTGATTTCATGGTCATTATGCAGAATTCCCTTTCAGGACCGATTAACAAAATGACAGTGCCTCTGTTCATGAGGTGGGCTCCCAAAATGCCTAATTTGCAAATTTGGTGAAAAAATCCCAAAAATGACTGTTTTATGAGTGTGTGTTGTGTAAATTCCATGCACGCTCGTACGTTCATGAATTTGTAATATTTTCACTCCAGATTTTTAACATTGGCATTTTCCACACCTTATGAACAGTACAGCTGTCATTTTACATATCCTGGCTGAAATGTGTTTTCGCACTTCTGGTGCAGAACAGTGCGGTCACTGTGGGAGATCAGTTGTAGGGACAGATTAAGAAAATGACAGTGACACTGTTCATGAGCATGCCTATGTTGAAAATTTGGTGATGAAAGTCTATAAAATGACTATATTACAAGCATGCGTTGCACAGTTTCCACGCACCCTTGTAACTTCACAAATTTGCAATATTTTCATGCCTGATTTTCAACACTGGCATTTTTCCACACCTCCTTATGAACAGTACAGCTGTCATTTTTCACATCCTGCCCAAAATGTGTTTTCAACCTGTGGTACAATGCCATGGTCGCTGTGGGAAATCAAATTTTGGATAGATTAATAAAATCACTGTGCCACCGTTCATGAGGGGCAGTCCCAAAATGCCTATGTTGAAAATGTGGTTAAAAAAAATTCCAAAAATAATTGGGTTATGGACGTGTGTTCCTCAGTTTCTATGCATGCTCATGACTTCAATTTTTCAAATTTTCACTCCCGATTTTCAATGTTATCATTTTTTTACACCTCCTCATGAACAATACAGTTGTCATGTTTCACATCCTGCCCAAAATGTGTTTTTGTGCCTGTATTGCCACATGGCATAGTTGCTGTGCAAAACCACCTTTCAGCTAACAAACTGATAGTGCTGCTCTTCATGAGGTGGGGTTAAAAAAAAAAATCATGTTGAAAATCTGGAGTGAATATACCAACAAAAGCCTATGGCATTAGGGTTTCCAGCTATAACAATCCAACCTGTAGAGAATGACAGGCATCAGGGGTGTGACTTGGCATCACTGGCTGCAACGCTCACGCAATTCCACCCCCACCCCCCACCCTGCAGCCAGTGACAGGCATTGAGGTGTGCCTTGGAGTGTTCGGCCCTAAAGTAATATTGTTTTGTTTTGTTTTTTTAACAAGGACAGGCATACTAAGCTGAAAGCTTGTTTACAGATGTGACCTGGGAGCACAAGGAAATTAAGTGACTTGCTCAGGGTCACACAGTATGCAAGTGGGGGCTGTGGAATTTAAACCAAGCCAAAGTAACCACCAGCTCACACAATAAATATTGTTATTGAAGTTTTATTTATTTTTATTTTTTCCTTCTCATGCTTTATGTGGCTATGCTATGCAAAGTATTTCTTCAGCCTGTGGTATTGTAACAAGGTATCTTAATAACAAAGTTTTGCCACTGTCTGTTTTCAGGAAACCTAGTTTTTACATGTGGTACACAATGACTACCTCATCAAAATGTTAACGTAGAACTGCTAGTCAGTTTTTTCAGCTTATTTAATACCCTGCAGTGGAAAATTGAACAACTAAAGAGAAAAGTTGCTAAGGTCAAACCTTGTGAAACTTGTTGCAGAGCATGCAGGATTCATGCATCCCCCTGGCCAAAGCCGAGGAGCATGTGAAAAAGTTAGTGGAGGGTAAAAAGGTTAAAGATAAAGAAGACCTGCAAACAGCTACACTTTGCATGTCATTGGATTGCTAACAAGTTCAAAGTATGGGTTCAGAAGCAACTCCATATAGAAATGGACCAGCAGAAACAAATTGCCAGTTTAATTGACCAACTGAGAAACTGTCAGATGATGGCATAGACTGGTGCCACTGGTGCTTAGAAAGCTGCTTGGGGCATACTGGAATGCTAGATGGGTGACCACTTGCATGGCATGAAGAATTGCAATATTCAAGCTGGCCCAGTGACACTGAGGGTTGACGTGCTGGACGCCACACCTCGTGCCGTGCTGGTGACCTGGATTCAAAAATGGACTTGGGAAGCCTGGGGTCAGCAGGGAAGGGAGAGGATGAAGCATCTGGAGGGCAGCTCTCCTCTGCCTGGGAGGGGTCCAGGGGTTGCTTGGTGTCCTAGTAACTCCCAATGGAGATTGGGGGTACTGCAAGAACACCAGCCAGAATGTAAAGGGCGGGAATGCGGGAAACACCAGCAGGGAAGCTGTACACAGGCATCATTGCATGCCGCGCTCCCAGGAGGAAACCATAACAAGAAAACCCCCATCCTTGGGGATAGGCGACGGCACCACTGCCCCTATAGCCACACTCCAATAACCGTACATTCTCCTCTCCTGGGCCGAGCCCAGCCCAGTGCATTACACTGTAGATAGAGCATCCTAGGCAGATAGGGCAGCTCCATCTCGGGGGTTAGGGTTAGGAGATCTGCTGGGATGGTGCCAAGAAGGAGGAAAAGTCTCAGGTAGGAAGTAGAGCTTGGTGCAATAGTGACTGCCTGAGAGAGTTCCTCGAGAAGACGGTGCAAAAATAGAAAGTACAAAATGAGAAAAAAAAGAACTGCAATATTTAGCCAGGATATGCAAATGGCCTCATTGCACAGCAGTCTGAGCCCAATCTCCACATTTGCATCTCATTACTGGAATGTTTTCAGGGCATTTGAATACCTGTGGCATGCACAGATCCAGCTTTGCAGGGTAGTCCCACCACTCTACAAAGGTGAACAGGAGCTACTGCAGCCCAGCAGGCTGGTGTGAAGATGTGTGTGTGGGTGGACTGCAGTGGCCTGCATACACTGCTGTAGCCCATGGTCATGTACAGTGTCTGACTGGGGTACAGGGGTCCCATCTGGACAGTGGCCATAGGAGCTCACCAGGATGAGCAATAGGGAGTGCTTAGTGTGACACTCTGATGAGTATGCCACATGAATGTTATACACTAGCCCTGTATGCATCTTACATGCACGTACATTGCCCCACACAGCCCAGCATAACGGATAAGGGATGAGAAAGGCAAGGGATGTCAGGATTTAGACAGTGACTGGGTACCTGAGTGAGCTGGACACACTTAGAACTGTCCTGGCAACCCAGATGGCCACCATGACATTGGCCAAGTATTTCCCTACGGTGGCCAAACACCCAACACTGAAAGGGTCTGGTGTCTGTAAGGCATGCCCATGCCACCTCAAGGTCATGTCCCGTGCTGCCCACACTTGTGAAATGACCACCACTGGAACACCACATCAACCCACTGCAGTGCCCATGTGGCATTTTCTCACTGCATGGGTGGCATCATTGTCATGTCTGTAGCTCTAGATGGTGTGGGCCTGGCAAGGCACACAGTGTGCACCTATGGTGTACTACTGTGGGTGTGTGCCACTGGTCAGACCATGGACCATGCCATGCTGCCACCAGTAGTGCCAGGCCACCTGGGCACCATTGACTCAGACATCACCATTGGTGCATGCCACCATCGGGTGGTGCCCTGAAGGCCACACAGATGTAGTCCATGGCCCCATTACATGTGCTGCATTTTGTCTGTCTATACCACCGGTGTGCCTGGGGTGCACCCAACGGCACCTGCATGTGGTAGCTGGCTATCTTCATCCCTGGTGCAGTGTGGGGGTGGCCATCTGGGTGGTGCCAGGGGTGTCCCAGCACCTGTGACTTTAGGTACTGCTGTCCTGGTATGACTGTTGTGTGTTGGTGCCGGGAGCACATCCTGGTGCACCTCCAAGGGCTGTCTCAGGAGCACCTTTCTGCAGTTCTGCACCCTGCCTATGTCCTTTTGTTGTATCTTTGCTCAGCACATCTCTTGATTGCACTGCACATATGCTGCACATTTTAGCTTAATATTCCCATGCATAACACAATCATGTACCCACCCCCTGTTTTTGTGTCACATACAATACATTATCTATGCTTGATTGTGCATTTCGACATGCGCTATGCATCTCTGCCAGTTGAATATTGTGCCTTCCACATATTCCCAGATGCATAGCAGATCAGTATTTTGTGCCACAGATCTCTTTTGAATATGTGGGCAACAGGACTTGGTGTTTGTATGATGAAAAAATGTTAATTCACTTTGAAGTTATTATAGATTTATTGTTGTACATGCTTAGTTCAATAAACAAAAAAAAATCTAAATACTGTATTTCATCAAAAACCTTCCTCGAATAGAAGCCACACTCAAATACAAGTTGCATGCAAAAATGAATACTTTTAATAAAAACCACCATCAAATAAAGGCCATGAATTATAGTCAGGACTGAAGTCAAGTCAGATAAAACAATATGGGTGGGACTCTGGGATTTTTATCTCTTTAAATAAGATCCTTTTTAAGATTTTTTAAAACTTATCTGAGTTGATATTTGCTTCACTCTTTTTGATATGAAGTTGACCAGTAATCATAAACTTGGTCAAATCCAGGATGTGTAGTATTTTATTTTTAGCACTTAAAATTTTGATTTTGCAAACAATCTGTAAGCCACTGTTCAATGCAAGCCACAGGCATTTTTTTTTATAAGTGCAATGCAAGGCCATATTTAGATATTTTTAATTAAAAATCAAAATGTTTGGACAGGAATTCCTCACACATTTGTTTGAAAATCTCCCTGCTGCAAGAATATTTTTACACAATGATTTTCACAATATTTTTGCTGCAATAATATTTTTAAAATCTACATGATGCAAGACAGTTTCCAAAAAACTTTCTACTGTATGACATCATTCAGAGTCTACTTGATGCACAAAGGTCCTCAAAAACAGAAATCCTACACCATGGTTTTGAAAATCTGCTAGCTATATAATGGTTTTGAAAATCTATATTCTCCACAATGATTTTCAGAATATACCTGCTGAGCGAAGGTTTTAAGTTCATTCATTTATTTATTTAAATATTTTAAAGTCTTTGATTGATGTATAGGTGCACTGATCCAAAAGACTTTATTAGGGCACAACCTGGGCCAACAATTTGGCACAAAAGAGTTGCAAACAGATTACAAAGGAATACAATAGTTACAGTACAGATTACAATGAATTTGAGGGTAGGGTGACATACACAGAGGGGATAATAGTACATAATTAAGCAATTTCTGAATACATGCCACAGGCAAATGGTAATCAGGCAATAACACGGGATATCAGGTGCAGAGAGCAGGCATAAAGCTCTATGATGCATGTCAACTGTAAGACTAGAGTTGGCAGATTTGGTAGGTGGGAAAATTAACAAGTCAAGAGAGATTGCGCTGGTGAGCACAAGCATTTGGTTTCATTTAAAAACCAGGTTTTGAGGCAGTGTTTGAAAATGCCCTGGGTATCAGCCAAACAGAGGGATGCAGGGAGTCTGTTCCAGAGAGAGGGAGCAGCAATTTACAGTGTTTTGCAACCCATTACCTTGGAGAATTTGGGGATTTCCATTGGGGCGACCGAGGACATGCGTTAACATCTGGGAGCAGCTCTGGCCTTCAGGAAGGATGCATAAGGCCATGCATTGCTGCCTCTAAGGGTGTTGTCTATGATGCAGCCTAGAACATAGTCATATTGACCTAAGAGTGGGAGCCATCCTAGCACCTGGTAGAGGCTGCAGTGATGTGTTAAGTAGGGTGCCAAGAGCATGAAGTGAGTGATGTTGTGGACTGAGTTTAGGTGATTGCACAGAGCAGAGGACATGTCAATATATGAGGTAGCAGTAGTCAATGATTGGGAGCAGGTTGCCTTGGGCAATGGCTAAGTGGGACTCAGTGGTCAGGAAATGTTTTAGCTGATAGACAGCTCCATGCTTTTAATTTACCTGGTGTACTATGGTGTTAATGTGCTCCGTATAAGAGAGGAAGGGGACAAGGCTTGCACCCAAGTATTTGAAGTTGGGAACATTATGTAGTGCAGGGCTGTCAGGTGTAAGCACAGCAAGGGAGGATAAGGACTTGGAGATTCTGGCAAGGTTGGGTTTGGACCTGAGGAGCACTGCTTTTGTTTTATTTTTTTTCGCTTACCGGGAAACATTAGTGTTTAAGTTCAAAATGACTGAAATGTTTAAGGTAAGATAACTTATTAAATACTAAAATGTTCAGGGTGATACTTTAGTGCATGTGAGGGACAGGTAGAAAAAGCACACAGTACAGGACTGCCCTAAAAACAGCTTTGCCTAGAGGCCACAGCCTGTTTTTTTTAACTATTTTTTATCTCCTACCTTTGGAAGACTGTCTTGGGTGTGGGTACTTGGCTTTGCTCTGATGTCCACCTGAAGCCTTTGACTCTGTATTCTCTGGTTGGTCCCTTTTCTCTCTTTCCAGTCTTTCCTGGCAGCCCAACCCCTCTGGCTCTGAGCCTCATGGGGTGGGACCGTCATCCCCTCTAGAGCACTATCTAGAATCTAGTAGAGTGAGAAGGGAAGAAGAGGAGGAGGAAGACCGGGAGCACATCACAGTAGAGCCTGGCACAGGGCATAGGGATGGCCATTGATCCACACCATCGCTTAACCCTGAGGCAGTTTTTTTCCTTGCTGGAACCCATCTGGACACGGTGTGTAATGGATCCTTGTGCAGTCGTTCCATGCCTCCTGCTGCTGGAGCCTACTGTCATCCCACCCCTTTTCTGAGTCCTGATGCAAGTGGCACCCCTGGTCTCCACCAGGGGTTGCTACTGTGCTGGGAGTCCCCACTAACTCACCTCAGGAGATGAGAGCAGTCCTCCAGATGCTCAATCCTCTACCTGTCATGCCAACCCATGATGTCACAGACCCATTCCTGAACCCAGCTCACCAGCATGAGATGGGGTGTCCAGCACTTCAACCCTCAGTGCCACCAGGCTGGCATAGGCCACAGCCTGTTAAAATATGAAGTAAACACAAACACAATGATCCCCATATTATGAAGGTTAGCGCAGTGCTAACAAGCATATCACTGAGCTAACCAGACTCTGTGCATCTCATTGAAGTTGGGCCCTTATCCAAAGTGTTACCTGACATTTCACCCAGTTTATAGTGATGATATGCAGACTACACCAGTGACCTTTCAAAAGAGGGTGCCCTCTTGCATACAGGATGCAGTGGTATATTCAAAGGCCCTTTAATGACTGTGGGCAGAGCCAACAGGCGTACTGTATGTACAAAAGGAGTGATGTCATGTTTTCTGTCCATGGAACTGACTGAAGGTGTAAATAGTCTCCTCTGCATTACCCTCCTCCAAGAAATGTTTTCCACCCTCAAATAAATATGCTTTCATGTTAGTCAATGGTTGCAGGGTACTATTTTTTTTCTTAAATGTGTGGTACAAGAACTGGAACCTGAGTAGTGAGAGGCAGCATTGTTTTTTGGGGGGGAAGTAGGGTCCACCCCACCTCCACCCAAGAAGCTCCAAAAGGTCCATCCCACCTTTTTTTATTCATGTAGGAGGGGCATGAGGTGGATCTACCATGCTGTAAGAAGACTCACTAGTTTAGGATGTGGACCAAGGAACAGAACAAGTCTGTGGAGTCCTTGCATTTTGTTAAGGACTAGAACAGAAGATACTTAAAATGCCTTCAAACTGACTTAAAAACCCTTAGAACAAATGATTATCAGAGTCACCAGGTGTCTCAAAAGGAAAGACTAAGAAGTGTCTAAAAACCAAGGAAAATAGACAGCTTTCAGATATTTCTTAAACATTTATATCTTAAAAACAAAGTTCAGCTTTTGGGAATAACAATATTTGTTTATCATATTCTATATATCTCTATATCTATATCTATATCTATATATATATATATATATATATGTATAATGTGTGTGTGTGTGTGTGTATACATATATTAGTTGTTTTAGTAGTTTTAAAACCTTGAAAGCATTGGTGTTACTAATGCATTTAGAAATACATTTTTTAATTGTATTTACAGGTAAATCATGCAGGTTCATGTGAGGACACATTTTTGAGAGGATGGGGTTAAAATTATTTTAATCATGGGCACAGTACTTAGTAAACACAGTCTGTGATGAAGTGTATTTTTCTTTTTAAGTTTGAGAAGTGGAGTTGACTTGGACAAATGGATAGTAGACATCCATAGAAAGCTATTAGAAGTAGAATAGGTTAAACACTTCCTGGAACTTTCTGCATAACATGTTCCCCTAGGCACCTCACAGCATTTGACACCAACATCCTGTTTCCTCCTGCGCACAATATCCCCCCACGAAGCTCATCCTTACCTACAAAAAGCGCTGAACAGCAGTATCCCTATAAATGATCCCCTAGATGACAAACTTCTTCGACTAGTCCTCAATGTGGTCCTAGTCCCCCTAACAGACCTGCTCAACAAATCCCTATGCCTAGGGCAATTCCCTAGTGCCTGGAAAACAGCTGTTATTACCCCTGTCCATAAAAGTGGTGACAAACCCTCCCCTAATAACTATCGACCCATCTCCATTCTCCCCCCCCCAAAGCGCTAGAAAAAGTGGTGGCCGCCCAACTTACTGAATACCTAGCCAAGTATAACATCCTATGCCCAGAGCAACAAGGCTTCCATTCAGGCCTTAGCACCACCACAGCCCTCCTAGAATTCACCAACTTCCTGCACTCCTCCCTAGACACTGGTAACATTGCAGGAGCTGTGTTCATAGACCTATCCAAGGCCTTTGACACAGTCTGCCACCCTCTCCTTCTCAACTCATTCCACCAACTTGGTTTCTCCACAGGCCCCCTGGCCTGGTGCTCCAGTTACCTTTCCACCCGGTCCTAATGCACCAAAAGTAATGGAACTCTATCCAACACACTACCTTCCGCTCCGGGGTGCCCCAGGGCTCTATCCTGGGACCACTTCTTTTCTCCCTTTACCTAAACTCCTTCCCAAAGGCCTGCTCCATAAAAATCTTACTATATGCAGATGATGCAGTGCTTTTCACCTTGCATCATAAACCCACACCCCTGCAGGACTCCCTCCAACTTGCCTTCTCCCAGGCCGAAACCTGGTTTAAGGATCATAGACTGGTCCTCAACTTAAAAAAAGATGAAGTCAATGATCTTCTCTCACTGCCAAAACAGAGCTAAGAATGCACCACTCAGCATCATCCCCAGCACCCCCTTGAGCAGGTATCCAACTACAAATATCTTGGACTTACCCTCGACTCGGCCCTTACCTTCCACAACCACATAAACACCCTTGCTGCTGCAACAAACACCCAGATTGGACTCCTTTACTGACACAGGGACTGCCTTCCCCCCCCACACCCTTAGGCTTGCCATCACCTCATCGATACTGTCCCTAGTGGATTATAGGCTCCCTGTATATGGTGCAGCAAATAACACCACACTCCAGATAATCCAGGCCACACTAAACAAGGTCTACAGGCTCCTTACAGGCGCACCCAGGCTTACTAACACCTGCTCGCTTTATACCTCTGCCAATATTCTCAACCTTGATGAAAGGCTCCGCTACCAGACCTGCTTACTCTCCAAGAAAATACTGCTTGGACCCTCCCCTCCTGGGATCACTGTCTCTCTTCAGCCTGCGACCCTCACTATCTTCACCTGCAATTCAGAGAAAGCTCCTCCGGTTGTGCCGAGGGTAAAAACCTCCCTTGCCCAGAGATCTTTCCACCATAGGGCACCCACATGGTTTAATGCACTCCCAAGCACCATCACTAGTGCACCCAAGATCACCCATTTCAAAACCACTCTTTGCAACCACCTCTTCAATATCCGCTCCTGCAACTGCTTCTAATTCTTTCACTCTCTTATCCACTCTGATCCAATATTCTCTGATAAAGTCCATTATGGATTGCAACCTCCATCTCTAACACCAAACCCATGATTAGGTCTGATTACTATGTTTAGATGCCTTCTCAAGCTTATAATGCCTCACTGCTGTTATGTTGTAAATATTGTCTTCAAATGTTATATATAATGTCAGAAAATACCTACTTCCAAATCTTGTAAATACTGTCTGTGACAAATGTCTGTAACACATGCTTAATGTAACCACTGTTATACCATGTATCGCATGTTTAATGTAATTGTTGTTATACCTACTCTATGTTTCCATCTGTCTTACATATGATGAGGTACCTTTGCAAATGAGCCTCTGGCTCAAAGGTTGTAAACCGATATATCAAATAAATAAATAAAAAAAAAAATAAGAGCAGTCAGTGTGTTACTTTGCAGGACATTGCACAGTAAAAGACACAGCCTTGCCTTTTTCCAAATAATATGCCAACTTCATTCTCAGGCTGACAGTTCTGGGCTACTGTTTATATTCTACTGAATCTTCTTAAAGGAAAACTGCATGTTAAAATCAGAAATATATGTATTACCAGTTTTGAGTTCTCACTTCAATTCAGTGTTTTGTTTCTGTCTAGGCTGTGAGAGGATTTTTTTCTAATTTTCCATGGGTGTTTTATGACGTCTGGGGGCTGTCATTCAAGTTTGTTTTATTACATCTTCTCCAAGTTAGTCTTCACAAAGTACCCTTTGGTCTGATGTCTTATAGCCCCTACAGCAGGCCAGTGTCTTATTACAGTGTCTTGCTTAGCCACAGCAGAGAAAGAACACTGCAGCCAGGATTCACAGTGCTATACAATATACTATAGAAAGTTACATATTTAAACACACACACACCCACACCAAGCAGAACACAGCTGGATAAGGTACCACTATTTAGGAAACTTGCCATACTTACCCAGAGTCTAACAATGTGAATCCTGGCTGTGAATATGGGTGTTTACAACTGAATGATAATAACACATTTGCTTCACTTGAAAATAGGTAGGTATTTGTGTCTAATTTCTGTTTGACTTACTGTAGGTTACACATAGAATCTGAAAAATGCATGACATGCTGTATTGTGATTCAATTAACTGATAAATGGGGATGTTGGTTTCTTTTACAAATTCATTTTTGCTGACCATGGATATACTGAAACAAAAAATTCTCAACAAAATGTTTTTAAATAAAGAGTTTAACTCACAGCAGCAGAAGAAGCATGTTGGCATTAAAAGCTTAGTGGCATGGATGTAGAGGCACCAGTATTTAAGCATGACTTTGGTAGAGGATTAATTGTGACTGGGGGGTGAGGGAGGGAGTGAGTCTTGATATTTGTAGCATAATGGTTTTCTGAAACTTCAGCCTTCAATGGGTTAGACTCTGCAGCCATCTGTACAGTATATCACTAAGCTATATGCAGTGTGATATAGGTAAAACTCAGATCACCAGACCAGGACCAGTGCTATAAAATCTGCACTGGGCACAGCTTTTGCAAATATTGCTGATCCAGTCGATTAAATAAATACCTGCAAATAAATAAATACTCAGCTTCACCTCATGCTTTAACCCATCCCAGGAGTGATGTTATTACATAACACACACCCTGTCATGCCTTATTGCTTAAATATATGCCCTTTCTCAATGTACTCTACTTTGATTCAGTTAGTGTATGCAACAGCCTTTATGTGAACACTCTGGGCTTCTCTTTGACTCCTGATGTCTATTTGCTTTAGTTATTGTATATTGTTTGAACTGATTTGGTCTTCTTGATGTGGTACCTGTGTGCCTAAACTCTGTAATCTGTTTATCTACTGCTACCCATGTATCTCCAATGAATGATTGTTATAACTGGCTGCTTTCCCAGCCATTGTTTTTGGACTTGTTAACTGTGCTATCTTTGTATTAGTTTAGACAAGGTGCCTTTGTAAATGAGTCTCTGACTCAAAGGTTTGTAAATCTGATATTTTTTTAAATAAATAAATGTTTATGTTTAAGCCCACGAAACACTCTTATCTAGTTAATGCATTCACAGTTGTAGTGGCTCTGGCAGATCTTGTTTAGCCAATGACAGGCTGCCAAGGCAGCCCTAATTAATGCTTATGAAACTTTGCTTTTATCAATATTATCTGTGACCTCTCCCCAGCAGTACTGGTGTGCTACCCTACTCCCTCAACTTGCCACACCACTGTTTGTACAGAGTGAGCTATATTACAGATCCCAGCCCTGGCAGGCTAGTGGTACTCTCATCCCCAACTACTGTCAGTGCTGTTCAATATTAAAGAGCTGAACACTGGCAGTCTAATGGACACCATACTCTCACCCGATCTCTGGCAGTATTGTGAAACTACTATAGCCCTTGCCTGGCAGTCTAGTGGACCCCCTCCCTTAATAGAACCCTATCCATATTGTGGAAATGTATTAAAACCCGTCCCATGCAGCCAGATGAATCCCTTTCCTCACTCAAGCCTATGGGTATTTTGGAACTATACAAAAGCCCATCCTATAGAGCCTAGTGGACCCCATTCCATCACCCAATCCAGTATTGTGGAACTGTATTGAAGACCATCCTTGGCACTATAGTGTTATCCCTCACTGAATTGCTTTCAAAAGCACCTGTCTCTAGCACACTAACTGAGCACCAACCACTCCTACCACCTGTCATCTACCTACTCACCAAACCATCCATTGGTCAGTCATCTGGTCTTCAGATGACAACAGATACAGACCCTCTTCTCACCATCTCAGTGGGACATCATTTGGGTGATGTTCTACAGGATAAGTGTGCTCACTACATATTTAGATGACAGACTGCCAAAGTGGTAAATGTAGGGTCTGTGCTGGTCAATGTCTAGGCACCTGATGGCAGCTCACCTATTAATTGGAGTGGTGAGTTAGGAACTGATGGGGTGGTGGCTGCTCATTGGATGGACTGGAGATGGGGCTTTGTCAGAGATTGGCTTTTGGGTAAAACTTAACTGCCAAGGATGGGCAACAGTACATTTCCAAAACCCTAGATCAGGTGGGGGAGAAGGTCCATTAGATTGTCAGGGAAGTGATTTAGTATAGTTTCACAATGTCAACAGGAATCAGGTGAGGGATGGAGTTCTGCTAGATGGCCAGTGATGGAATAGGTGGGTAGAGCTTCAGTGTTGGGACAGAAATAGTTCTGTACAGTGACTCCTGCATTTCTGCATGAGCACATTGTGTCAATGTGCAAAGCTGCTTATGGCCGAATAATGACATACAAATTCATAGGCTTCATAGGTATAATATGAACTACAGAAACACAAAAGTTGATGGCAGATAAGGACCACAAGGCCCATCCAGTCTGCCCATTTCTTTTTCTACTTTATGAATGTGCATAGGCCTTTGCTCTGTCAATGGCCTATCCATTCATACTCATCTGTATTGCTCCCTTATGCCTATCCCATGCCTGCTTGAAGCCCTGTACTGTATTCATATCCACCACTTCCTGAGGTAGGCCATTCCATGCACCCACCACCCTTTCTGTGAAAAATAACTTCCTCACATTACCCTTCATTGGCATCCCTCTAATCTCATGCTGTGTCCTCTTGTCCTGCTATATTTTTTTATATAGAAACATGTTAGACTCTTTCACCTTGTTATTGCCCTTAAGGTGTTTGAATGTTTCAATCATATCACCTCTCTCCTTCCTTTGCTCTAGGGTACACATATTGAGTTCAGTTAATCTGTCTTCATATGTTTTCTGATGGAGTCCCAACACCATTTTGTTTGCCCTTCTCTGTACTGCCACAATTTGGTTAATGTCCTTGTCAGGGTGTGGCATTCAGTACTGCATGCAGTACTCCGGATGGGGCCTAACCAGCGTTTTGTAAAGAGGGATTATTACTTCCCTCTTCTGACTTGTGATACCCCTACTAATACACCCCAACATCCCTCTAGCCTTATCTACTGCTTTAGAGGTCTGCTTGGATGATTTCAGGTGATCGGTGATGATGACACCAAAGTCTCTTTCTTCTCTTGTGACTGCCAGCAAATCCCCTCCCAGCCTATATCAGTCAATAAGCAGTAGCTATTATGACTTGCCATTTATCAATGGATATATCCAGTTATCCCATAAGAAATTAGATAGTAATCCGGGGAAATTTTGAATTGATCCATGTTTGTACTATGCAGCGTGGTACACTATTCCAAATAGAAAGTACCCTTTGGTTCAACAATGCTTCTCTTTTGTATGTCTTACAATTTTCCCATTGTAGCTGAAGATCATGACCTCTAATATTTCTACACTGCATCTTTAATTCTAAACCAAGGCATTCTCATACATCAAAGTCCTTGAATTCCCTGCAAATAAGACCCAAGTCACCTTCCAACCTTCTGTACTCCAGAGAGTACAGGTCCAGCTCCCTGCACCAATCTTCATATGCAAAATCTTTGATATTATCTACCAACTTGATAGTTATCCTCTGAACCCCTTCCAGTGTCCTGATATTACCTTTTCTGTTTGGGCCTATAACTGTCAACAATACTCAAGATGTGGTGGCAGCAGGGCACTGTTCAAAGCATCACCACCTCCCTAGAAACATAGAAACATAGAATTTGACTGCAGATAAGGACCACTTGGCCCACCCAGTCTGCCCATTTCCCTACCTACTGGATAAGCTGCAGATCCTAGTTAACCAGCAGCCTACTTCTTCCTACCCCAACCCCCTAGAATTGCCTTATGATTGTCCCATGCATGCTTGAATTCCACCACTGATTTTGACTTCACAACCTCCTCCGGAAGGCCGTTCCATGCATCCATAACCCTCTCTGTGAAAAAATACTTCCTTAAATTACCTCTGAGCCGCCCCCCCATCTTCAAATTGTGCCTTCTTGTTCTTGCACACCTCTTTTTTTGAAAATGCTACCCTCTAGGACTTTGTTGATTCCATTGAGGTACTTGAACATTTCTATCATGTCCCCCCTCTCCCTCCTTTCCTCGAGGCTATACATATTAATCTCCTTTCGTCTCTCTTCATATGTCTTCCAGTGCAGACCCTGCACCATTTTAGTTGCCCTCCTCTGGACAGCTTCTATCCTGTCTATGTCTTTGCGGAGATTGGGTCTCCAGAACTGCACACAGTACTCCAGATGGGGTCTCACCAGCGGTCTGTACAGAGGGATAATAACTTCCTGTTTTCTACTGGTGATGCCTCTCCCTATGCATCCCACTATCCCCCCAGCCCTCCTTGCTGCCCTCTCACATTGCTTGCCCACCTTTAGGTCATCTGATATGACTACCCCCAGGTCCCTTTCCATTTTTGTTGTTGTTAGTATCTCACCCCCTATTGTGTACTCTTCCCCCTGGGTTTTTGTTTCCCAGGTGCATTACCTTGCACTTCTTAGCATTGAATCTAAGCTTCCATACATTTGACCATTCCTCTAACCTTGCCAAGTCCCTTCTCATCCTTTCCACCCCACCCTGTGCATCAACTCTGTTGCAGATCTTTGTGTCATCTGCAAAGAAACATACTTTTCCTTCCAGTCCTTCTGCAATGTCGCTTATAAAGACATTGAAGAGGACCGGTCCTAATACTGAACCCTGCGGTACCCCCACTAGTAACCCTCCTTTCTTCTGAGTGGACTCCATTTACTATTACTCTCTGTTTCCTATTCTCCAACCAATTCTTTACCTAGGCTGTCACCTTGGGACCCACTCCCAGACTGGCTAATTTGTATATTAATCTTTTGTGTGGGACTGTGTCAAATGCCTTGCTAAAGTCTAGGTAGGCCATGTCCACAGCCCCTCCCTGATCTACTACTTTGGTCACCCAGTCAAAGAAATCTATCAGATTCATCTGGCATGACCTTCCCGCTGTGAATCCATGCTGCCTAGGGTCCTGTGCCCCTCTGCCCTCTAGATACTCGACAATTCTTTCCTTCAGAAGTAATTCCATCATTTTCCCTATCACTGAGGTTAAACTAACAGGTCCATAGTTTCCTGCTTCTGCCTGGCTCCCACTTTTGTGAAGGGAATCACATCTGCCCTCCTCCAGTCCTCGGGTACCACCCCATCCTCCCATGATTTGTTAAAAGGGTAGTCAGTGGTGTCACTAGTTCTACCCTTAGTTCTTTTAGAATTCTGGGATGAATCCCATCAGGCCCCATTGCTTTGTCCACCTTCAGTTTTAAGAGTTCTTTCAGAACCCTTTCTTCTGTAAATGGGCTGGTATCAACTTCTGTATCCAGAGAGTTTCTACTGTTTGTTTTATGTACCTCCCCCTCTTCATTTGTAAATACTGAGCAAAAATATTTGTTTAGTATCTCTGCCTTTTCACAGTCTCCCTCTGCCCACCCTCCCTCCCCTTTATTAAGCCTCACTATCCCTCCCTTGGTCTTCCTTCACTCCCTGATGTACCTATAAAAGGTTTTATCCCCCTTCTTAACCGAGTTGGCTATCTTTTCCTCAGTTTGGGCCTTTGCTGTTCTGTCTGCCTTCCCAGCCTCCTTTTGCTTTAGCTGATACAGTTCTCTGTCCTGCTTCTTCTGCGATTCCTTCTACTTCCTGAAAGCTTTCTTTTTCTCTTGAACCTTCACTGCCACTTCCTTTGAGAACCATAGTGGTTTCTTACATCATTTTGTTTTGTTTATTTGCTTCACACAAAGGCTTGTTACCTCTGTGATGGCAGTTTTTATTACTCCCCATTGTTCTTCCACCCCTGCCACCCCACCCCTAGCCATACTACTTAAATTGTGGGTAATACAACCAGGTGTTTCATTTCCTTTCTTAATTGATGCCTGACAGTGTTGGTCAAAAGTTAACTTATTAGATATTAGAACACATAGGTATTTTTCTTCCTCTATCAACATAATTTCCTTTTTATTGAGGCAATATTTTGATCTTTAATTTTAACTCCAAGGTGCATCACTTTACATTTTTCTGAGTTGTACATAAGTTTGTTCTGCTTTGCCCAGTTTTCAAGATTAGGTATTTTATGATGGAAATTTGTAATTGCTATGTCATTTTCCATAATAGCTACTACCATTGTATTATCTGCAAACTTGCATAACCAACCCAAACTGTTACATTGCATTGTTGAAACAAAGATGTTAAACAGTGTAGGCAACAATACGGAACCTTGTGGTACTCCACTTGTCACTCTACCCCTACACATTTCCCAATAAGGCCCTTCTGGCAAAAAATATGAAGATACACATTTTCCTTTTTGTTGTTTTCATTCCTGAAACAAGATATGGAGTCTTGAACTTTTTAAAAGTTCCCACGCCCATGCCACACTCCATAAAAATTATTGTGTGCTGTTTACTATAAGAAATATGCATAAGAACTATCCTAATGCAACTACAGCATGAATTTAGCATGTACATTCAACAAGTAACACCAGGGGTAGAGTTTTTTTTAAGTGGTGAATGGCAGCCATCTTTAATGATGTGAGTCATTAATAAATCAGCTATGAAAAAGTTAATAACATCAGAGAAAACAAAAAATATACTGAGCACAAATATTAGCTTGTCAGAAATACATTTTTGCAAAACAAAAGATATGATGAATTTTTTCACCAACTAATAGTGCTTCTGCTTTAACACACACCCTCTGTCTCCACTTATTTAGTCAGGAGGCTGTCCAATTTACAGTGTTCTCATTTATGCCCATTTCATCCAGAATTCTAATTAAATCAAAATATGGCATCGTATGAAAGGTTTTTGAGTAATCCGCTACGATACATTAATGACATGACCTCTATCCAATGACTACTTAGCACTTTATATGTCATAAGTATGTAGTCTTTAGCATGCCAGCCACTGCATATGGCTCTCAAAAGTGATGCCACTGTTCTGTCTCAGATAGACTTTCTTCCTTTGCTCCTGGGTGCCTGCTGCTAGCAGGGCATTTGGTAATTATGCACATACTGCATGCACCATGCATGGCTCTTGAAAGGTTGGGTCGCAACTACTGTACATAAATATCTTGCTCCCATATACAGTACTCTGACCTGAGTGCTCTACACACAAGGATATAATTTTATGGGGGGTTCCTATATCCTTTGTAAATCCTTACTGAAAGGGCCTTTTCTGTGGCCATGCCACACATTCAGAATGCTTTACCAAATCAGCTTTGCCATATCTTATCTGTTAAATTTTTTTGTATGGGCTCTTAACACCCATCTTTTTCTCTGGCATTTCTCTAGCAACATAGTAAAAACTCCAAATTACTGATTCCATTAAAGGTGATAGAAACCATTTTTACACTTCTAGGTGCCCTCCAGTTCTTGAATTAGCTATCCAGTATTCTGATATGTTTTTGACCATTTTTGTTCAATTAATAATCTAATTTTGCTGCCTTTGTAACTACCCTAAATCTCTTTCTCTCTCCTCAGCAGTTGCTGCTCTCTCTTTTCATACTGACTGGACACTTCATGACATCAGAAATTCCTATTCAAGGCCATTCACATGAATATCATGGAATGGACGTTATTGATGTCATTGAATATCTTAGAAATATGAAAATCAAATGTAGTAGCTAGTGAAGACAGTGGAATTCTATGTAGATCAGAGGGCACAACAAAGCTAGATTATTTATTTATCAGAAAATCATCAAAGCATGTCAGCATACATAACTGACATGGAAAGGAAGATGGAAGGGCATTTAATTATGTAAAAGTAATGTCCTAGCTCCTTTACGAGCACTGTAGGACAGCGTTGCCCATAACAACAAAGAAATGTAAAATACAGTTTTTCTTTGTATTCGTGTGCACAATTAAATATGGATAGTTTAGGGGAATGTATATCATTCCTGAAAATAAGTACTTTATAAACAGCTGCCAGTTAGATACGATTTCCTGTCCCCTTTAAGGATTCATGTTAAATATTTTACGAATGAGAGAGATTCCATTGTGCTTGCTATCTGAATTTATAAATGTTTCAGTTGATTAAAATAAAATAGTATGTACAAAGCTTCAAGAATTATGGATGAGGAGCTATGCCAAATAAAATGTGCTTGCATGCTATTAAAGCTGAATATTCATACAGGCATTAGAGGATGGACAGGACATGTTCACTATTTGAATATCACCCCCTGGCAGCCAAGTACAGTTAAGTACAATGTTGGGTTGGAGTAGCACAAATGACTATGACTGAATGTAAGTGTATGTGTGTGTGTGTGTGTGTGTGTTTCAATTAAGTAATTAGTTATCTAAGAGAATCCTTCACAAATGTCAAACATATACTTGCCACATGAATATTTTAAACATGTACATTATGTTTTTGAAACACTTCATTCCGTATGATGGCTTACAAAATCTGCATGTTGCAAAATGTTTTTTGATGTCTGAGTACTGCACAGGTGTTTTTTAGAATCTATGTATTGCAATGACAATTTCACAAAATGTTCACACAGAACTCCTTCGTGAAAGTTTTGAAAATCTACACACTAGTGAAAGTTTTCAAAATCTGCTTGTTTTGAGATGGTTTTTAAAATGTATGTGTACCCCTGCCCTTTACTCTGGCTCTTCCTTTGGTCCCCTTACTACACTTACTTTGTGGCTTGTAGTCTAAGAATCATTTTCAGCTGTGGCTGTTGTCCCTGTTCTTTTAGTTGGGGGCACATACCCTATGATAACCCTCTTTTGGAATTAGGCAGTGACTAGGGGTGTGTATAGCTCCAGGGTCATCCTCCATGTCTAGGGTAGGTGGTAATTGCTCATCAGTTTCAATCAAATACACTCAGTCTTAGCTGTTTATAACACCTTTTCTTTCCATTCACTCCTTGATGAGCTTTGCTTGTTTTCCCTTCGGGTCATGTTAGAAATAAATCACAAAGCAATTTTCCACTCTAGTGTCTCAAAAACTATGGAGATTTAATGACAAAATTATATAATGTGCAAGGGTAAGAGCTGGGGTGGGGATTAGGGTTGCCATTTACACATTTTGAATATATAGGGCCTGTATGAGGCACCACAACATTGTTGCATGGCCCCATACTTTTAGCTTTGCCTTGGATAAAAACAGGAGGGGAGGGGCTATGAGTGGCACTTTCAACTTCATAGGCATTAGCTTGAAAACCATAACAGCACCTTTCCAATGTTTTGAGAGTTTGAGTTTTGTGTGGTCGCAACCCAAATCTACAGTAACATGTTTGTTTTTTGCAATGAATACTTACTGTAAGCCAGCTGAGTGATGTATCAAAAGAATACTCAATACATAAACATGCCTGTCTCGCATAAACCTGTGTCTGTCTATCTGTATAAACCTGTCTGTCTGTTGGTCTATTGATCTGTTTGGCTACAGTATCTGTCTGTCTTTCAATGTATGTATATAAGTATGTGTCTGTCTGGTCTCACTGTCTCTATCTATATATCTAGCTAGCTATCGTCTGTCTATCCATATAGCTATCTATCTACAATATTTATCTCTTCTAGAACAAATGTTGTTTTATATTAATGTAACCCACCTCTGTCCCCTGGTGTTACTAGAATCCCATCAGTGTCAGTGCTAGGTAGGGAAGGCAGCTGGTGAATAACTAGTTATTTGTTGTTTTTTTTACCTGCTTCCTCTCTGTTTACTTGGTCTCAACTGAGAGGAGAGAGATTATGACATTTAAAACTCTTGCAGCAGCATAAACCACAGTAGCTAGCTGTGGGTGGAGAGTTTTAGAACTTTCAGTTAGTTGTTGGTTGGAGATCAGTGTGATCAGTTGGAGGAGTGAAGAGCTGCAGTGTGGGCCCTGAGGAGAGTCCATTTTTTTCTCAGCATTGTGCTGAGAACCATCTACCTGCCTTGTAGAAGGGGTGGAGACCATTGAGCAGGAGTTCCTGATTTTCTCATCCTATATAAGATGAGAAGGACTGCAGAATGGATCTGAGGGGCAATCCCCTGACTTTGATCCAGGACATTGAAGCTTTTTTTTTTTGGTGGGCTCTGTGGGTGGGGGTCCAGAGCAGAGGTGGATTTGTGTAGTGCTGTGCTGAACATTATTGTGCTGAGGAGAAGCACAAGGAGCAGGCTCCTTTCAAGTTTTTTTTTCTATCTTTTAATGGTATGCCATCTATGCTGTGAAAAAGAGCTTACCAGACTTTCTTGTGCAAGGCACTGTTGCCTCCCCAGTTAAGGCATTCTCTGCTTCTTCCAGGAAGAAGACCAAAGGTTGGATTGGGGGACCCTGATTAGCCCTTCAGAAAGGCTTAAGCACTGACCGGCTGGTGGTAAATCACAACCGAGGAAATGAGGGGAAACTATGGAGCTAACAGAGGAGTTCAGAAGATCCCTGCTAAAAAAGGATTTTAGAAATACAGAACTGTTGCACAGAGCTATTACTGCATCTATTGTGTTTATATTTCTGAACTTACCTTTGAACATATTTTAAAATGAACATTCTCTGACTGCAGAGCAAATATTGTTTCAAGACTCTGCTGTCTATCTTCTTAATATTAATATTAATATTGCTCATATCAGGATTTATATTTTAAATATGTTTATCACTAAAGCACCTAATACTTAGCATTTAATACATTTTAGTATTAATTTAAAACTTCTTCTGATACATCATTGACAAATTAATTGACAAACTAGCTTCAGTATAGCTGCACCTAAAATATATGCTTTTAAGTCAATTAAGCAGGTTTTGGTGCTTGAAGCACTTTATTCAGGTCACTGATTTACTTAATTGAACTGACTGACCTGTCTTATACTGAGCATGCATGGCATTTCTGCATCCTGTATCACCATTCTGTTGCCATACTAAATACTGAACACATCTTTGGTTTAAAATCTAGCTGTGGGATTCCCGTTCTGCTTAAATTTTTGCCGTAGTTGGGGCTAAAGGCATCACAAAAGAAATGGGGCATTTTAGCTGCTATATTCTTGGGTGATACATCGAGGAGGCTGTCGGATGGCTCATAGCACTAGTTTGCAGTGCTAACTAAAGCTATATTATAACCTGTATTTTGATGTTCCACCTCACCACATCCAGAGCTGCAGAATTTGATGCTACTTGTTTATTATTATATTGCTGCTACCTAAAATTAAGTAATACGTTTAACTGTTACTCACTTGCAAGCTGAGACTATTTGTAACTAGATTTGGTGTTTAAAAAGAAGCACATTACTTTTAAGTACTAAAACAATAGGTATTTCTGTTAGTTGAAAAATCAAAACAAATTATACAAATCTGTTCTGTTCTAGATTAGGTAGCTTAAAGTTTTTAGGATTCCCTTTTGAAGGATTTTTGTTTAGCCTGTGATCACAAACTTATTGACTGTGGGGCCAGTCCTCTTCAACATCTTAATTAGTGACCTTGCAGATGGACTAGAGGGTAAGGCTTGTCTGTTTGCAGATGACACCAAGATCTGCAACAGAGTAGATTATCCAGATGGGGTGGGCAGAATGAAAAGAGATCTGGATAAACTAGCAAAATGGTCAGAAGAGTGGCAACTGGGATTTAATGCAAAGAAGTGCAAGATCATGCACATAGGGAAGAGAAAACCTGAAGCCACCTATAGGCTGGGAGGGGAGTTGTTAGCAGTCACAAAGGAAGAAAGAGACTTGGGCATCATCATCACTGATGACCTGAAATCAACCAATCAGACCTCTAAAGCAGTAGGTAAGGCTAGATGGGTGTTAGGGTGTATTAGTAGGGGTATCAAAAGTCGTAAGAGGGAGGTAATAATCCCTCTTTACAAGACACTGGTTAGGCCCCATCTGGAGTACTGTGTGCAGTATTGGAGGCCACACCTTCCCAAGGACATTAACCAAATTGAGGCAGTCCAGAGAAGGGCAACCAAAATAGTGCAGGGACTGCATCAGAAGACATATGAGGACAGATTAACAGAGCTCAATATGTATACCCTTGAGCAAAGGAGGGAGAGAGGTGATATGATCTAGGCATTCAAACACCTTAAGGGCATTAGCAAGGTGAAAGAGTCTAACATGTTTAAATATAAGAAAATAGCAGGACAAGAGGACACAGCATGAGATTAAAGGGGCCGATTAAGGGGAATGTGAGGAAATTCTTTTTCACAGAAAGGGTGGTGGATGCATGGAATGGCCTACCTCAAGAAGTGGTGGCTATGAATACAGTGCAGAGCTTCAAACAGGCATGGGATAGGCATAAGGGAGCAATACAAATGAGTATGAATAGATAGGCCACTGACAGAGCAAAGGCTGATGGTACATTTATAAGGTAGAAAAACAAATGGACAGACTGGATGGGCCATGCGGTCCTTATCTGCCGTCAACTTTTATGTTTCTAAGATTGTTATGGTTTGGGCTGAATGTAATTATTTATCAAGCCATTTTTAGTGGGAAATAGACTTGTCTACACTTCCAAAGGCCTGTATCAGAACTATTGAAGACTCTGAGTGGTGGCAGAAGCAAGTTTATTGCCTTTTGGACTTCTTCCATACTTGTGTTGGTGGGCTTACAAAATAGACCTTTACCAGAAAATTGTATGATAGAGGTAAAACCTCCTGGTAATACTCCACATGCCTCTCAAGTTTTTGCATTTAAGGGACTAAAAGGACATTGAATCAGACTTTGCATTAATGATCAATAAATAGACGGAAGGCAATTCTATGAATCAATGTATTGGACTGGTCCCAGAAAATTTCAAAGGATTTGGAGAACTTTTATATACTACTCTTGGTTATTTTGCACTTGCATTCTATGCACTTGCACTTAATGGTTGCTGTCTAAAAGCTTTGAAGATGCAGTTTAGCCTGATTTATAGATACACTGTTGAACTTGGGTGTTACTAGGGCTAACAGAGCATGTTATAATCAATACAATTCTTGATTTTTGAATATTTGGCATAGTTAGCTTTAACTGGTCCCATTTTTATTCCATTGTCTTCTGATTATTATAGCATTTTAATATTGAAAATGGTTTATACATGAAGTGGTAAGCTTACGACTTCAGGAATAAGCAATAAATAGGGGATTGGGAAGAGGAAAAATAATCCAAAAACCAAAAATAAGGAGGTTATGGATGTGGTGAATATTCTTCCAGAACATGAAAAGCGAAGAACAATTCCCCCTTTAAACAAAACAGAGCAATGCACCTTAAAAAGTCGCAACAAATTAAGTCAAAGGAAAATAACTAACTTTATTAAACAGTCTACCTCAGTGACAATAATCACTCCCCCTATACATTTAGATGTTCAAGCAAAGGTGATAGGGGACAGTTTATCTGGAAGAAAGGCTCTATGAATTGCCTAACTCGTCACCTCCGTTGATAACAACTTCCCCTGAATATCAGGGCATAGATGAAGTTAGTGCCCTGGAGCCCTCAAAACTGGATTAGAATTATGGGGTTTTTGAAAAGACAGATATAGGTACAATTTCAATACTATCATATCTAGAGGAAGAGGATCCCCTATATAATAACGGGACCCAGGATAAACTGACACCTAGTACAGACAACTTTAGTATGGTTATCAAAGATCTAAATCAGACAATAAAATGCCTTAAGAAATTGGTATCTGAACAAAATTATGGGAATTGTTAAGGAGTTTTTTTTTTCACCACAATATTAATCCTCATTTACCCCTGTATCACACTCCTTGAAGTTTTCTCTGGAAAGGGAGGAGATGTGTACAATCCAAAAATGTACGACATGTCTCATGCGAGACATAGATCATTTTTGATGATTTTTTTGAGAATAAAGGAGTTTTTATATCCTCTTCACTCCCAAGCAAGCATTGAAAATTATCGAGTCCATATGATGAATATTATGTTATTGGAGAACTTATGGGTAATTAAGGAGGAAATAGCCAATCTTAGGACTGATGTTTTCCACCATAAAACTATGTTAGGGAAACTACATAGTGAAATACAAAAAGTTATTTTGGAACCTGATGTCGCAATGGAAATATCTATAAGAAGGAATTATCTACTGAGAATAAGGCTCTCCAGGTTAACCTCCCATCCCCTTTTTCTAAACCCAGTGACCCTTTAGTTCAAGAGATGAATGTGAACAGGCAGCAACAAGATAAAACTAAATCTAGGCAGAACTCAAAATCAAAACATAGAAGAAGGAAAAAGAGTAATTGTTTGGTCCATGATATTGAAAATGGAGACATCAGATGTAGATTTACAAAAGGCCAGTGCAGCAGATCAAACTCCAAAGTGTAAACTTGATGAGGAAGATGGGCAAGTAACTGTGAATGATATAGGAGTAATACATGAAGTAGAGGGGAGAATGTCATCCAGACAAGAACTGATGGTGTGTAAACAGAATGAGGCAGTCCATGGACAGACCAAGGTCCAAATGGGTCCCACAGAACCCTGCACTTCAAACCTAGTAGAAACACCAAACATTTTCTGAGTATTTAATTGAGCTATATAGTACTGTATCAGGAAGTTATTTCAGGAAACGGAGGCAAAATGAACAGAGTGGATATCCAGGCTATTGCACATACCACTACCAGTAGAGGGGATTAGTGTCTCCAGGCTGCCAAGTAAAGATCACCAGCATAGTGTATTGGTTTACTGCTCTAGCATTAAGTTGGCAGAAACACTCTGGCAACAAGAGGATGATTTGAAGAAGAAATGTGTGTGTGTGTGTGTGTGTGTGTGTGTGTGTATATATGTGTATATATATATATATATATATATATATATATATATATATATATATATATATGTATATATATATATATATATATATATATATGTATATATATATATGTGTGTGTGTGTGTGTGTGTGTATGTATATATATATGTGTGTGTGTGTGTATATATATATATATATATGTATGTATATATATATATACATATATAAATATATAAATATAAATATATATCTATAGATAAATATATATATGTCTATATATTGTAATATATATATATATAAATACTATATATACATATATATATATATATATATATATATATATAATTTATATAACTATATATATATATATATATATATAAATATATATACACATATACACACACACACTTATATTTCCTCCTAATGTGGTGCCCATGACCTATGAAGAGCCACATTGTACTCTTCAGGCACGGGCACAACTGTGTGGAAAAACAAAACACTAACTTCATTTGGATTGAAGGTGTTGTCTAAAACTCCAGTGGGTAAAGCAAAGTATGAGTTACCTGCTTTCTTAACCAAATCTTGGACTTCCCAATCTATACGAGTAATATTGAATGGCTTAAAATACATGATTCTGATTCTTTCACTCCTCAAATGGACATAACCATTGCAAGCCCTAAATATGTAGAGGCAATCCAGAGGAAGACACAGATCCTTGATGCCTTGGGTCTATACTTGGTGCATCCCCAGGTTTTAAGAGAGAGCCATAAGGAAAGACACCAGCACATTGTATTTGAAAACAAAAATAGTTTTGAGCCATTGCTGGAATTTCCTGTGGATTGACAAACATTGTCACACGTACAGTTAGATGACGCATTGGAAGATTCTCCTATTTCCATTCTTTCTTGGAACATTGAGGGGCTATCTCTCAAATTAGCTGACCCTGAGTGTAGGATGCTTCTGGAGACCTGTGAGTTACTTTGCCTCCAGGAGACATGGTATGGGCAACAGATAACTCTAATCTCAGGCTATGCTGGATATTCCAAGCCAGCTGTTTGTCCTAGTAAACAAGGATGTTATCAAGCTGGCATGGCTATCTATGTTAAAATGGCATTACATTTTAAGGTGGCATAAATAGCTTGTAATTTAAATACTGTTTTTCCCTTCTTGATTGAGAGTGTTGGTTGTAAAATTGTATTACTCAATATTTATATCCCACAATATTCTAAAAAAAGATGCTAGTTTGTACGATTGGGGAACATTTGTGGAATTCTTGGAAGAAATAAGTTACAAATACATATTGTACTCGGTTACAGTGATGGGTGATTTTAATGCAAGAATTGGTCACAAACTTATGGCAGAATGTGAAGGCTTCATTTTTCCTTCTATGTATGTCTCTTCAAATCGCAGCCTATGAGCTAAGAATGACATGGCAGTCAAAGAATAGCAAGTTAAACAGGGCAGGTCCCTTTTGCAAGTTGTAATTGATATGAGTTTCAGCTTTATAAATGGCCTAGTGACTGGTGACCTACAGGGAGCATACACATATACTGGCCCTCAGGGTTCAGCTATTATAGATTTGCTCTGGGTAAATATGTTTGCAGTAGAAAAAATTTAAACATTACATATTTTGGATCATCTGGAATCTGACCTTCCCCATTATTGTTGCAATATGATATGGTAACAAGGCTTAGGAATCCTAGTGAGAATGCCAATTTAGCAGCAGGGTGTGAAATTAGGAAGTCCTGTAGGATAAAATGGACACCGATTCTGACAAATACACTGATAGGGATACTGGAATCTGATAGACTCAAAGAACTGAAACACAATATTATAGAAATGGATATTGAATTGGATCAAACTTTGATACTAAGTATGATTCTAAATTATATTAAACCATTCCTGTACAAAATGAATAGAACAAACAGGGCAGGATCTTGGTTTAAAGGGGACAGGAAATCTGTGCTAATTAGCAGCTGTTTACAAAGTTATTATTCTCAGAAATTATATGCATTCCCCTAACGTATCTGTATTAACTGTGCCTGAACAAAAAGTGATAGAAAAAAACTGTAGTTTGCATTGTTGTGTTTTTATGGGCAGCATTCTGTTACAGTAAACTTCATGGAATCACATTTGCAGAGTTTTTACTATGTCACGGTTTGTGTACGGAATGCTAATTATGAGCTGCTGACCTATCAGAACCCTGTTTAGAGTTCTGTGCACATTCTGTGACATAGTTAAAACTCCAGATTAAGGGTTCCATGAAGAGAACTGTAAAATAATGCTGCCCATAAAAACAAAACAATGCAAAATACAGCTTTTATATCATGTTTTATTCAGGTACATTTAAATATGGATAATTTGAGTGAATGCATATAATTTCTGAGAATAAGAACTTTAGAAACAGCTGCCAGTTAAAAAAGAATTCCCGTCCTCTTTAATAGTACCTACAAACAGGCAAAAAAAAAAAACTAAACAAAATGGTATGCCATGTGAAACATAATCCAACTAGAAATTCCATCAGGCAGCTAAATAAAGAAAGGAAAAAATGTAAGATAGTGTTGGAGAATGAAAGAAGTAAATTTCAGACTAGCAAATGGGACAAATTGAGGCAATCTATCTTTGAAAGGGATAAGAAATTTTGGCTGCTAGTTAGTCGAGGATGCCAACAGTGCACTACTGGAATACAATCCTTTGTTACATCTGACACATGGATGGCTTAGTTTGAAACACTTTTTTATTCTGTAAATGAAGAAACAAATGGGAGCTATAAGGTTCTTTATCACTTTCCTAGATCATTCTATATTAGCAAAGAGGAAATTTATAGTGCATTATTGCACCTTAAGGATAATAAGGCTCCAGGCCCAGATAATATAGTGACCAAGGTATATTAATATAACCCTGATTGGTGGATTCCTCTTCTTTATGTTCATTTTAACAATATTGTACATGGAGCAGATATACCACCAAATTGGAAAGGAAGTATCATATGCCCAATATACAAAAAAAAGGAAAGTCCAATTGATCCCTTAATATCCAGACCCATCAGTCTTATTGACACTTTGCAAAAAACATTGTGTCAAATACTTTTGGACAGACTTCAAATATGGGTTGAGGAGGCTGGTATAATGAGTGAATGCCAGAATGGCTTCAGGTCACACAGGTCGACAGTACAACATTACTTTGTTTTATCACATTTGAACTGGAACTATACAAAGGTCAAAAAATCAAGGTTATACTGTTGCTTTGTGGACCTGAAGTCTGCTTTTGACTTGATTAGTCATATATTATTACAGGATAAATTACACTCTTATAATATAGATCCTGTTTTGGACATTTTGATCAGATCGCATAAAGACACCTGGCAAAAGGTCAAAATAATCAAAATGGAGATCTTCACCCTGAAATGAGAACAAATCTTGGTGTCAGACAGGGTTGCCTTTTGACCCTTTCCTTTTTAACCTGTAGACTAATACAATCATAGTTCGGATGGAACATCCCGATTTCCAATCTCCTGCCATTAAAAATAAAAAGGTTTCCTTGCTAGCTTTTGATGACAATCTTGTACATTTGTCAACATCATTTTTGGGGTTGCAATGGAAAGTGACACATTTCTCTACACTTTGCAGTAAAAATAAACTCGTGATTAACATAAGTAAAACCCCAGATATTAATATTTGGAAATAGGAAGAAGAAAACATCTGCTCTGTTTATTAATAAAGCAAAAAATTGAGACAGTAAAAACATATTCTTACTTGGGGTAAATTTCTCTCAGTCTGCTCAATGGAATATACATCAAGACCATGTTAAGCACAAAGCAATTACTGCAATTAGTGTGTTTCACAGATTTTCAGCCCAAATTGGAAATGAAACAGTTAAGGGTCTTCTGAAGGTTGTGGAAGCTAACATTCGTGCTAGTATACTTTATGCCTCAGATGTGTGGGCAACAGATGTTAAGCAGTTAGAAGTCCAACTAAACAAACTTTACAGGTTTATTTTGACCCTTGCTGTGCCACTGACATGTATATACATCCTAAAAACCTATACGTTCTAAATCTTCCAGCATCCTAAGGATTAAAGATACCACAATCTGTTCCTGCCGCAATTGCAAGAGCTTAATTAGGACAACTTCCAATTGAAGCTGATATTGTAGAAAGGAGAAATATATTTTTGATCAAGTTGTTTTTGTGTCCAGAGTATAGGATACTTAGGATGTGTTTGGAGGACGACATAGAATACACAGTACTAGGGTTCAGATCACTAACTATAGATTGTATAGCAGCATACCTTAATCCAATGGGTTTGGGACATTTGCTTTACCAAGTATACTGCACTCTTTTCAAAGAAATAGTGTTTCAAGTGAAGGAAAGAGCCAGAAATATTTATAACAGGGATATGGAACAGATAAATACATACAAAAATTTCAAGTGATATAAAACGATAAAATCATGTCATAAGTTAGAACCATACATAATGATATTGGCCTATCCAGATTCAAGGAGAATAGTAACAAGGTTTAGGATGGAACTATACAACAGTCAATAGGTGTACTACAGTATGTACAAAAAAGAGCAGGAGTGGAAAGTGACGTGTCTGTGCAGTTAAAATATGGTGGATGTTTTAAAACATGTTACTTTGATTTGCCCACTATATGGAAAACACAGGCACTTTTGGTTGGGACATATTTTAAAGGACATTGGTCTCCCCACAGACCAGATAATAATGAAGCTGCAGACATCTACAAACAAGCAGGTGCTAACAAGATAAGTATTGTTTTTTTAATCTATTGAATTGTAGGGTATGTGCAATATAAATGTTTAGATTGAATTTAATGCATTAGGAATAGATACATTTCCATAGTACTTTTTCATGTACATGTTGTATGATGTTTGTGTATTTGTATTGCTGATATTCAAATATTGAGATTTTCTGAATCAAAAAGAAGATCCAAATAAATGTGGACGGAATATTGGAAGATCAGAGTAGTTATTTCGTGTACTTATTTCTAACTCCATTCTACCAGGGACACCAAAAATATGTTCTAGATCCTCCACTTCAGCCAGAGAATAAAACACAGAAGACCAACTGATTTGGGGTCCTGCCATATCTTGCAGTTAACACATTGCTCGGGAATACTTTGAACCTGTATTGTGCCAATATATGTCTATGTTTTAGGTCCCTTACAGCTTCTAGAAGGTATTTTAGTAAATGCTCAATAGTATTCTTGACTAGCCAACTAGAGACCCTGATGCTTTTTATCATGTCAAGATAATCTTTTCTGGCATAGTTTTGTATTACTTTTTTTTAATGTATTTAATATAGGAAGTAGAAATCTTAATGTTCTTTCCATATTTTTAAATAATAAAGATCAATTTTATAAGTAAGTTATTTACTAGGCCAATCCAGTCACCTTTCTTAAAAGGAAGTAAAACTTAATTTTCCTTTAACGTGCTAGATAGTAATGAGTCTTTTGCTTTAGATTGTATTTGATCCAATAAGATGTTATACATTCTTGGCCTAAAAATGCAAAAGCGGTTTGACCCAATTATGATCTAACCAGTTTGTTTGATGTGCTGGCTGGAATTCTTAATAGCTGATTAGAGCACATGTTTTGTTTAAAACTGAATCAATTTTATCTAGATTTTGTGTACCCCATACTTCCACTGCATATGCAGCTTATGAGATAAGTTTTGCATTAATAGCCTTGATCATAGGTTTAACAGTTTTACCTCCATAATGTATATTGAATTTTTTTAAGAGTTTAGCTGGCTTCTCCAGCTTTTTAACTTTCAGTGCAATATGCTTATTCCATTTGTAGTTGCTTGCAAAATCCACCCCTAAATATGTAAATTCAATAACAGATTCCAGTTTATTTCCTCATGACCTTAATGATCTATATTGATGTTTTCCTCCAAAAACCATCATTTTTTTTGTATTAGGATTAGGTCTAGGATTATGAGATTTACATAATTCTAATTTATTTAATGATCTCTGGAGTTCTACCCTATTAGTGGATATAATTGCCAGGTCAGTAGCGTATGCTAGTACAGGGATATGTCTATTCTGAATTTTTACCAGATGAAAAGAAGGATAATTTAAAGTAATAATTATATAATATACATATATCTATATATATAGATATATGTGTGTGTATAATATATATATATATATATATATATATATATATATATATATATATATATATATATATATATATATATATATATATATATATATATATTTGTGTATATATATGTATGTGTGTATATATATGTATATATATATATATAGTTTAATAAAGTGGGGGCAAGAACACACCCCTGTCTGATTACCGGGTTAGTTTTAATTTTTTCGGTCAGTTATCCTGATTTAGTGTATTTGATTTGGGCCCAAGTATTTATATGCATTCGTTTAATAAGTGGGCTAAGATCCCAATCAGTTCCTAAACTGAACATTTTATCCCAAAGCAGTGAGCATAAAACAGTATCAAAAGCCGACAAAAAGTCAACAAATGCAACAAAAATAGGTTGCTCCTTAACTCAAGTGTACTTTTCAATAATGTGATTTAAAAGTAATATTTGTGTTAACGTACCCATATCTTTTTTAAACCCCACCTGCAAATCAGACAGCACTTTTGTAGTCTCCAGACAATGTGTAAGTCTATTAAGTAGTACTTTTGCAATCATTTTAAAATGGTATCAAGTAAGCTGATAGGTCTGTATTTTCTGGGTTTTTATAGGAGCCTTTCCGTGTATAAGAATAACATGCCTTCCCAGCCAGGAATTTGGAATGTCAGCATACAAGACAAGTTTATTAACATAGACCATACGGAGTGAACCGACCAATCTGAGTCAATATATAAAGTATTTGTAAACCTAGAGTTCAATAAAATAAAAAAATAAAAATATTTATGAAATCAATAGGAATCCAATCTGGATCTGGAGCTTTGTGTTTTTTTTTTTCTTTTGAAACCTTCTATTGCATTTTTTATTTCAGAATATGTAAACCACTGGAATGTCTCATTTATTTCCAAATTATCCATAATTGGAGGAATTGTATTATCATAAAAAACAGATGAGTAATGTTCAATCCAGATGTCAGGTGCTATATAAATATAATTGTTCTTTTTTTAATTATTTGTGCCCATTGCTACTATCGTCCAAGATTTTTTTATCACTTTTTTCCTCAATGGCTTGAAGCATTGAATTCCATGGTTCTACTTGATGGTCAGTATGCTGTCTATTAATATGTTCTTTATATAGTTTCCTACATTTGCTTAGGTTTTTTAAATTGTGTTTTGTCAGATTTTTTCACTTGTCTAGTTAAATTAGCTATCATTCTTTTTCGCTCCCTACAGTGTTTGTAA
Organism: Neoceratodus forsteri; assembly: GCA_016271365.2. NCBI lineage: Eukaryota > Metazoa > Chordata > Ceratodontiformes > Ceratodontidae > Neoceratodus > Neoceratodus forsteri. The sequence continues at coordinate 1,176,809,082 of CM057458.1, forward strand.
AACCAATTGTCATATGTTTTTGGAGTAAATTTCTCCTTTTTATATTTTCTTTTGTTTTGTTGTTCCTCACAGAATTTATATTGTGAGATTAGGGCCTCGTATATCGGCCAAGGATCTACTTGTGATTTTACTTTCTCTGAGATTGCATTTATAAAATTTTTACTCAGTACCTTGGCTTCATTACTAGTTAATTGTCACTATCTTATTTTATAATTTATTATCTCTGCTTGTTCATCTGATTTCTTCACAGTGATTGGGTTGAGCATGGGTGGAACTAAGGTGAGCTTGGTTGTCGCACAGTAGTGCTGAGCATGAGACATGCTAGAACTACTAATGGGCAACTACTTTAAAGGAGAACATTTTTTTTTTCAGTGGGAAAAATATTAAACAGTCTTACTTTTTCGCACATTGATGTAGAGCTTGCCGTTGTGCTGTGGGGGGGTGTATGTGTGTGTGTATATGTGTGTGCGTGTGTGTGTGATGTACTTGGTTAATTATAGGGGGACCCATTGCTCAGAAAGCGAGCAGAATAATGTCAGCCAATTCATTTTCAATTGGGACATGGGCACAAGGATATCATTGGGTAGCTGGGCAATGCCACCTAGCCCTTGTTTTTCATTGGGCATTGTTGAAAATTGCAAGTATGCCTAGGCAGGGCTTTCAGCTAATCAGCATACAATATTTTTAAACCCTTTTTCTAAAAATTACTAATGCACAGGTTAATGTCTCTAAGCAGTGGTGTCAACATGTATTATAAGTTTTTACACCCTACCCCTGAACATTAATTCTTTATTTACATTGCCCTTGAACACTAACATTAATTTAGCATATTTATAAATAAAATGTCCATATAATTATTTTTTTGAAAAGAGGGTTGTGAAATTCAATATCACCCCCTTCCCCTGTTTCTTCATCTCTTCCACCATGATAATCAGGGTTGTTATAACTACTTCCATCTTTAAGACAAGTGGATGAATGAGAACTTCTTGCACAGATTACACCAATCATACCCTTGTATTATCCTGCAGGGGGTGCACAAATGATTTTTTTTTTCTGAGAACCAAACACCTAATGTGTGCAATGATTACATCATCCAGCATGTTTCAGTATTGAGTTGTATGCTTCACAAATGAACCCTAGACTATCAGATGATAGCACAACCTGTTGCCAGCACACTACTAAATCAGCATGCAGTCATAATTTATAACCCTCCAACACCTACCTTTTACAAATAATTGCTTGTTCATGGCTGATCCAGTGACATAGTCAAAGCACATACTGTTTTCAGATGGGAGATCAGGGTTCAACGTTTTTTCTTGAATCATACTCTGTAGCTGACCAGCATTCATGTACTTCCTGATTGATGATCATGGGTCAGCAATGATGTCGACTAAAAATATGGCCACTCACCTGCCCTCCTCAGCAGAGAAAGGGGATGACACAGTTGGCATTAACGTGGGGATTTGACAGCAGAGCCAAAAAGTGGAACAATATCATAAGAAAGTATATAAATTTCCTTCTGTAGTATTCACTGTTGCTTCCCTCATTCCTTTATACAGGTAACACAAATACATATGCTTTATGTTCCCCACATTATATTTAGACTGCTCCCCCAATTTACTATTAGTTAGTAGGTGTCTTCCCCAAATACTATTTATTTATTTTATTAATTTGTCAACCAGGTAGGGACACTGGACCAGAAGGTCCTTTTTCAGGTCTAACTCAGAAATACAATACAGAATACTAACAAGGTAAGACAATAACAAGTGTGAAACAACAAATATAAGTAAACAATTAGACTTCTTGATCCAGCAGAAATGGCTTAAAATTAGTTTTAAAAGTTTGAAAAGAACATGTAGATCACAGTGCTTCAGATATGTCATTCCAATAAGAAGGTACTGCTATGGAAAAGGCACAAGAATCTACCTTAGTTTTACAAGAAACATATTTCAATACCACACCCTTTGCTGACCTTAGATTTTAGTAAACTGATCTTATGGATGCCAGATCAGACAAAGGAAATAAAGTGGGAGAAAAAAAAAACTTAAAAGCTATACACCCCCAAAAATATTCAATAAACATTTGGAGATAATCATCACAATTGGGAATACAAGTCACAATGATGGGTTTGAACAGGGGCAGATAAAACAAAATGACAAATGTTATTGGGTTCTGGGCACAAAGGTGCAGAGTGGGTATGTGCCATGTGTCTCTGGCACATAGCCCACTCTGCACCCACCCATGCCTACTGAGCTCCATGTGTGGCTTGCATGACTGGACATCTGCACCCTCTCCACACCAAAGCCCCAGTGGCATGCAGACCTATGCATGGGGGGCAGACCGTGGGAGGTGCAGGGGGTGTTCCGCCACTCTGTAGGATGCACAAACATGCAAAGTGCTGGGCACAGGTGTCAGCATTTCAATCAGGTCAGGGCATCCGAAAAGACAGGGGACCTGTTATGCAGCCCCCCCAGGAGTGAGAGCCATAGGCTGTGGCTGTGAGATGGGGTCCATTGCTCCCCCACCAAGGAAGCCCCAGCATGTGGGGTACATTGAGGGGCATGCGGGTGGTGTCCAGGCACCAGCCCCCCACACTGCATGTGGCACTGTGTGCACTGGCTCCTCACCTGGTGCACATGGGCACAGGTGATCCACTGAGAGGACTTGGTCAGGTGGCTGATTGGCCATCTGCCCAGATACATGGCTCTGCCCCCAACCGTCCCACTGGCCTGCATGCCAGGGGGGTGGGGCCATATACAAGAGTTGAACTGTGGGCACTGTTCATGAATGAGGCCACCTGTGAATCTGCCATGGATGTGGAGCTGCGTGGGTGGGATACACACCTTCAGCACAAGTTACCTGCTCCCACATGCATAGGGGCCATTATATGCAACAGAAATAATGCTATGCTCCTTACAACCCAGATTTAAAATAAAATGATTCAACACATAGCCAAAATGCAGGACGGGAACTAAAAATAGCAAATTTATGAGTCTCTATATAATATTAGTGTTTGAACTTATAGAGAACACTTAATTTTTGATTAATGGGCTGGCTCACTAATCTTATCTAGGCAGAAAAAAAGTTAATCCAAGATCCAGTAACACTCCAAGATACTTAAATTGATGCACTTGTTCAATAGGTGCACCAAAATATTATCTTGTAACTTTAGGCAAGGATTATCACTCAACATATAAGTGGTACAAAATATCATAGTCTTGGTCTTTCTTGAATTCAGCATGAAAGACTTACTGGAAAACAAGTTGACAGCATCAAAACAAAACAAAAAAATCCTGTTCAAAATTAGCTGTTCACTTAGGTAAGGACTTGGCACTAGAAAAACACTAAGTCATCTGCATAAAGAAGAGTATCACAAGATTTACATAAGGAAGGCAAATGATTAACAAAAGGGAAAAAAATCAACAGGCCCAAAATGGACCCCTGAGGCAATGCCTTCCCATAGTATACATATTTGACATAGTTGACCCAATGTTATCCCTTTTGGGTAGTAAAACTGCACATGCCTGAAAACCCAGCTTCATCTTTTATAAACCGAATATAACATGATGGAGCACTCATTTTTCTAGGGGAATACCTTTTTATGGATCACTGACATGCACAGTACAATCTTCAGCAATTTCCTAATGTGGACCCCAAATAACGAACTTGTTCATGAACAAATTTACCCAAGACTCATCACTGTCCCTTCTTGTGGAAGTGCACCACAGGCATTTCTAGCAGACCAGCCATAATGTAGTTTTTAAAAAAAATAGGAAATATCTTAGCGAGGTAAAAAAATCTCTTGGCACGATTGTTTTGTGTAATTACACAGCTTCCTATAGACTCATGCAATGTGAACACTATAAAATCGGCCTCAAAAGCTGACAATGTCCCTTTAAATGTACTGTGAACTAACTAGTTAGACGTATTTACAGGTTTATTATGAGATAGTAAGGGTTATTACATGCAGATGACATTACATCATGCTACGCTATGCTACAAACAAGGGTTTAGAATGTCTGATACTCGTCACAAGATATACAGAACATATAGAAAAAAAACCTTTCAAAACTAGCTTTCCTTTTCACTTTTATATGTCCATTTTGATACAAGTTTTCAAGTGGAATAGTGTTTATTTTGTTATACATTTTCTTTACTTTACAGTTGACAGTGAATATCAACTACATACAACAGAACATTTGTCAGCGGTTTGTATGTAGTTGAGATTGTGTGATAACTGTGATCACTGTTTTTCTTAAGAACCAAAAGGTATACTTTACAAATACATAGAATGTAATTCTGCTTGAAAAACTGTATCAATAAGAACAAACCCAAATGAGAAATAACGTCAGCATTTAACGCACATCTACAATCCCTGGCAACAATTTTGTGATATTTACTGAACTGGCTACATTTCAGCCATGTAATGTAGCATTTTATAGCACACTGTCACCTACATGAAAGCTCTCTCAGTGTCATGGTCTGGTACTTGTAGTTTCAGTGTTTCCATGTTAAATGCTATAAATAAATTAGTTTATTTTGCATGGTTAAAAAAAGCAAACGTATCTCCCTCCAGATGAGCAATTACTGAAACTTAGAAGCTAGAGTTTTTTCCTCCATGCTGTTTTAACCACTCCCCCCCCCCCCAACATGGATCATCATACCTATTCAGATTGAAGAAATTAACGTACAGTATGATTGGTAAGAACTATTGAGGTAATCTCAGTCAGTTTTTCTTTTTTTTTTTTTTTTTAAGCACAGAATACTCAGCTGCTTTCATGCTTTAAGTTATTATAATTTAGTTTTTTTTTTTACTACTGGCTGACAATGTGTTTTAATGCTTCCGGAAGAACATGTATTATACTCTCCTTAAAGCATTGTCCTATTGCATAGTCCACTAGGTCACCTCTTTTGGCTACTAAAACTGCACAGCAGTCAGACCTTTTGCTGCCATTGGTTGCATTGTTTAGTCAGGCACACAGTAGTTGTCTTTTATTGGATCTCTGTCACACCCTCACCTCAATAAATAGTAAAAATGTAGTTCTGAATCTGTTTAGTTACATTCACTGACAGAATGCATGTAGGTAGATTTACAATGATTCTGTGGTCCGACTGCATATTGTGCTGTTAAAACAACAGGTTTTACGTACTCACTGCTTCTGCTTTCAGGAATGGCCCTGCACTGCAGTATCAAAGGGTGCCCAATACAGTTTGCACCATCCATTTTTAGCTCAGCTTTTCATCTTTGCTAGCATTCTGTTACATTTTTATCCTCCATTCACAGTCCACAGCTTCTGAACCTAGAGACTGCACCATTTTAAATGTATCTTCATTCATTAGCTGTCCATGTCCATTCTCCAACCGTGCCTCTTATTCTGACTCTGGATGGGCATACATCCCTTAGACTGGGCTGGAGTCACTTTCTGCCCTTCCTCTCTGCTGTTTCCTTCTTACTCCTACCACTTGGGTCAAAATGTTTACTTGAAAATAGTATTTGGTATACTGCACTAGGTACACCATTTCCAAACAGGACTGGGCAATATTACTAAATTAAGCATTTGTGGAATTTTCATGAAATTCTGCAAAGTTGGAAGAATGTTTGTGAAATTTTCCAGAATTCTTCATTTATTCATAGAAACATAGAACTTTTCAGCAGATAAGGACTGCCAGGCCCATCCAGTCTGCCCATAAGCCCCGTACTTGTTTACGGTCACTGACCCTATCTGGTCAGTGGTTTTTCATAACTCCTCCCCCCTCTAAGTTCCCTTATGCCTGTCCCAGGCATGTTTAAATCCCTTCGCTGTATTCATTCCCACCACCTCCCATGGCAGACTATTCCATATGCCCAACACCCTTTCCATGAAGAAAAACTTTCTCACATTTCCTTTTAACCTGCCCCCTCCAATTTCATATTATGCCCCCTCATTCTTGTACTCCTACATTGGATGATGTACCCCCTACACCTTGTTTATGCTCTTTAGGTATTTAAATGTTTCTATCATTTCCTCATGACCCCCCTCGACACAGTGACATGCAGTTTTTGCTAGATTCTTGTCACTGTGATGGTCTTTGCACTAGGGGGTTCGCTGCAGCATCAGCACACCTATCCATGCTATGGCAGTTATACACCCCAAATCTGGCATGCCTACCAAATGACAAAGTATCTCAGGTGCTAACAAAGCCAGAAAAAAATATGTTTTACAAGTTCAAAATTTACAGTTGACATTTTGCAAATTACTAATTGGGAAAATGTGTTAAACAATTCTTTGAATCATATAATTCCACTGGAATTCCACTTGTGGAAATTAACTTTCACAAAGGACTTATCACCACTTGATCTGTTTAACTAGGTGAGTTGATTGCAGTCCTGTGGTTCCTTTCTGGGTGATTATTTTGTACCCCAATCTTGTTTTCTAAGAAGGACCAGATGGACTTGGTGGACTTTTTTACATACTGCTTTTCTCCTTATTTTTCACAGACACCATCCCTTCAAAAGAGAGAGAGCCACCTACTCCTTATCATGTAGTACCTTCCATTTGCAATAGCCAGAATTTCTATTTCTTGGTACACCAGTCATTTTCTTCTACCAGCAGATAGTGAGTGCCTTTAGGTTCTGGACTTCCAAGTGCATTGGACTGTTAGACCAGTCAATTATTTGAGGTGTAATTCTCATAAGACCCTGCCTGAATCTTCGGAGTGGATAATGGGTCTTCCAGCACTGGCCTCTCTTCTGCCATCAGAAAGAACAAGAGAATTCAGCAAGAAAAGCATTAAGCTTGTCTTGATTTAAGGGGTTTCTATATGCTGAGGGTGACCTTGCTGGTGCCTGCACGGTCTCTCAGCCCATGAATGTAGTTCTCTGTCTGCTGCTTGTGCAGTCTATGGGACAGTAGCTAGCCAGCCTTGTCTCCCCCATCACAGTACCTGTGCTTTGATCATAGGACTGCCAGTCCCACCCTCCATGTCGCCAGAGCATTAAGCTGCACACAAAGGGAGTGGATGTCTCTTGGCAGGAAGGGTTTAAGGAGGGAGAGTTTGGTCTCTTTGATAGCCTTCTCCATATCTGCAAGAGCTGTAGAGGAATGGAATAGTATGGAGATCTCACACCAAGCAGGTCTAACTTGACGGTACTGCAGGAATTAAAGGTCTGCTTTAAAGGATAATTATAACACTGCCAAAATAGCAAATGGCTTTTGGCATGGTCAAAACGTCCATTAGAAGCGGAAGTCCGTTACATCAGGAGCCAATATAAGTGGCGCATACTGTAATACAATGTGTAACTGCTAGCAAAAAAAACAACCTCAGACTGGAAATAGTGCTCCTAGACCCTTTCTCAACCATTTATGCACTTGTGGAAGCATAGGAATGATGGACAGAAAATTCCAAAAGAGTGCATTTTTGGTACTTCCTTTTCCTGAATGGTGACCACTAAACTTTTTAACTAGTATACAACAATAAATGATATAATACTTTTGATAACACGTAGAACTAAGCTACTTAAAACAAAAACAAACTAAAAGGATGTTCCATAATTTAAAGACTGTGAAGAGCTCATGTTATATGGTTATTGCAGTATGTACCATAGCATGCTAACTACTGATCTTTTCTCATTCATGTTGCCTGCAGAAAATAAATTAAACATACCGATCATTAAGTTCTTTTCAAACTTGAAGATGTTGATGAGTTCAGTCAAATGAAACCTTTTTTATGGTGGCAGTTTTCCTTCTTTACAATTCCCTAGATGCCAATACAAAAGTGCTTTCTAATTAATAACTGTAATGTATTAGAGTGCTACACATTTTTATTAGAATATATCTCATGGTAATACAAGTTTTGAAGTGAGGGCAGGAATTGTCACAAAAGCCTACCCTGGAATTCCACTGCAATGACTTGGCAATGGTCTGCAGTGGGATTAAACTTTAATGTGGGATCTTACTAATAATTGTATTTTGTTATTTGTTCCAGGTTAGTGGGAGCAGTGCTAGATCATAATAGGCTAATTTTAGTGTTGTTTTTTCTTTGCATTTGTTTTATATATTTATGTTTTACTTTTTGCTGTAATTTCACTTTGTGGACTTGTATACCAAGACACAGAATAGAATAAAAATGATATGCTTTCAAACTCTTTGGGAAACCATGACATTAAACATACTGTACTTTAATTGTTTCCAGTAGGTCTGTGTTGTGTATTGCTTTCATAACTTTGCAAGATGGGAGCAATTGGTGGCTTTATTTCTGATTAGCTGGAATGGAGGTAAATGGAATATTTTCATGTTGTCAGTCTTTTCCAGGTGGGAAGGGGAGTATAACTAAATTATTGAGTGAGACTGATCAAGGTGAAGATGTTGTTGGTTAGGAGAGAGGGAAAATTGACCAGGACACAAGGAAACTTTCCTTACTGTTTTTGAGATATGATACATACTTTTTAACTTCCACATTAAAAAAAAAAATCAAAAGAAGTAGTGGACCTTGAGTTTGTCTCATTTGACAAATATTGTCAGTGTCCCATAACACAAGTTGGGGCATTGGTAAAATTACTTAAATTCAAGGAATGAGTGTCACCTGCAGAGTTACCAACATAATTTCTTACAGCACCTGGTGCTCATTGGAGGTCTCCCAACAAAGTACATAATTTATTGCCAGTCAGATGGAGGTTCACATGACCTAATAAACGTTTGTAATTCAGGATGCCTGCCTTTGAGTGGTGGACCTTTCATCTTTGGTACTGCTTTATGACACAATGAGTTAAATTTTTAACCAGAGTAAGGTAAGTTGGAGATTTTTTAGAAGTTATGAGACTTTCTGACAGGCACCATATGGTGCAATATAAACATAGAAGCATAGTATTTAATGGCAGAAGAAGACCAAAGGTCCATCGAGTCTTGCTCTTAATATATTACCTAACCCCAGCAACTGACTGTATTGGTGGGCTGTTACCCTGCTACCTCCTTCCCATACCTCAAACACTTGTCACTCCCCTTGGGGACTATGAATCCCCTTGCCCTGTCCCAATCATACTTAACCTGTTATAGGCAGCTGTCCCCAACACTCCTGTCAGCAGTATGCTTCCACCACCTTCCCGATGAAGTAGAACTGCCTCATGTTTTTCTTGAACTTGCCTCTCACAAATTTCCAGTTATGACATCTAGTGATGTCATCTCTATTTTGTACAAATAGATCTTTACTATTCAATTAGTTTATACCCATTAGAAACATGTGTTTCAGTCATGTCTTCCTGCTCCTGCCTGGACTCCAGCTAATACATATTTAGGGAATTCAGCCAATCCTTATAGGCTGTCCATGGATCATCTTGGTGACCCTTTGCTGTACTGACTTTAGTCTGTCAATATCTTTCCTCAGGTGAGGACTCCAGAACTGGGCCCATTAGTCCAGGATCTGAGGCCTCAGGAGGGATCTCCACAGTGACAGAATCTCCTTGCTTTTTCTACTGCAAAAACACCACCCTATACACCCAGCATCCTGATAGCCTTTTTGTATACATTGTTACATTGACTCATTTTCTTGAAGGAGTCACTGATTATGACACCCAGATCTCTCCCTCTCTGTGGAAGTGGCCAGTCCATCAGTTCCTAACACGTATTCTGTGAATAGATTCCATCTTCCTAAGTGCACAACCTTGCATCATCTGGCCTCCATTAGCATAGCTACACTAGAATATAGGTAAGTCTAACTGGCTTGTTGTTGCCTGGATCCTCCCTTGTGGAGTGGTACTATGTCTGATCTGCTGGCACCACTCTGGACATCAGTGATTAATTAAATACATGGATTAAGGGTAGTCCCACTTGTATAGCCAGTTACCTAAGTACCCATGGGTGCAGGCCATCTGGCCTTGGTGCCTTGTCTACCCTGAGAAAATGCAGACTCCTTTTAATGCTGACAATCAAGATCTGTACTCCACTCATTTCCTGAACCGAACCCAATGAGGCAACCTTGATAAAACTCTCCAACAGGGAACTGTTGTCCCCTTCCATGAATGCCAAGAAGAATTAAGTGTTTAGTACATTTATCATCTGCTCATCATCTTCTACTGCTCACCCACTAAGCTAGCCTAAATAGCCCCCATTTTCCTTTTTCCTGTTATCCACCCAAAATGTATTTTTATCCACCTTTTATTCCACCAGTCCATAGCTCCTTGTCTGCCTATGCCCTCCTGACCACCACACTTGCTTCTCTGAGTTTATCCTGATAATCTTGTCAGCTTTCCTCCCTTGTGTTCCTTTTGTACTTAAAGTCCTTCTTTTTGCCATGCAGCCTCTTTCACTCCCTTCAAGAATGTGATTGGCTAAATGAGCTTGCCTTTTTTGGTGACAGTCCTTGCAGAAGATTTGGTTAGATCTTGCAGTTCTCCCTTAATCTCACCCACAGTTATTCCATCCTCATGATCTGACCTACACCTGCTATTCTTTCCCTAACTAGTTCCCATATATTTCCCAAATCAACATTTGAGATCCAAAATCACTGTCTTTGAGGGGGGTTTATTGTTATCCCCTGCCGATTGGAAGTAAACTGTGTTGCATTCATTGGACCCCAGCAGTTCCTTGACAGCTACCCCACCCCCACCACCATCTCTGAATTTGTGAGCGCCAAGTCTGATTTGGAGTCCTGCTATGTAAGATCCTTGATCAGCTACACCAGTAAACAGTCTTGATGGGTATTTAGCGGTGTCTGACTCCTGGTGTTCTTTGCTTCAAGGATATCCTAGTCTATTTCAGGCAGGTTTATGTCCCCTGATAATACCAGATCCCATTTTTCAACTCCCTTTCTGATATCTTCCCCCAAATCATTGTAATTCACCTTTTTTTGCCCCAGTGGACTGAAGACCACCCTAAGCTATCCCACCTACCAGCAGCTATTGTCAGCTGTGCTCATATTTATTCCACTTGCTATCCCCATCCGTTTTACCTTGCACCTGCCCTTCCTAAGAATGTTATAACCCAGAACTGATAGATCTCCATCATTGCTACCACTGTCCTATGTCTCTGTGGTGGCCACTAGGTCTAACTTAGCCCCATGCACTGTTTGCAGTTCAGTTATCTGGTTGTTTAAACCTCTTGGGCCTGATTCTCAAAATCCCCTACTTTGAGGCAAGGTGCCTGTGTCAATCAGAATTAATGCAAGTTGGACCATGTATCAACACTTGCAGAGTTCCAAATTCTTCAATGCCAGCTGTGGCAAACCGTGGACACCCTGTGCCATACTGGCCATGCGCCAGACATGTGCAAAGAACATGGGTGTACCAGGGTGGGAGGGGGCTTGCCCTGTAATTGGAATTTTGAAAGTTGACCAGACCCACCTGAGCTCAGACTAGCAAAATATTGGTCTAACAGTCCTTGCAACACTCCAGCTGACAGGTGGGAGCATGGGATTGCCCAGTGCCTGGACTGCTGGATGATGGCTACACAATGTTACTGGCATATGGGAATGGCAATGGTTATTGGCACAGTGCACACACTGTGGCACTGCTGGTATGTTAGCAGATAGGTTTCATGTCATAATAGTGATAAAGAAACAGTGATCACAATTATGGCAAGTGTACATCACCAAAAATTAATTTTGGCGATGCACACTGGCAGCGCACAGAAAAAAGGTGCCCGAGATCTACAGGTCTCATTTTTAATGTGGGGAACTTTGCCCAACGCACCCTCCAACTTATGGATTCTCAACTCCAGGGGAGTGCATGTTGGAAGGGGGGTGAAAAACATGTGAAAAATACATGCTGCAAGGCTGCAAAAAAAAAAAAAAACACCACACCACACCAGACCACAACACAGTGCTCCATGCCACCCAGCCAACCACCCTCCCCACGATGCCAGTAGTCCAGCTTGGCAGCTGCTCACCTCAACACCTCCCACATGCCATCCTTCCCCTGCCACCCCTGGGTGGGTGTACATGCGTGTGTATAGTCACGAGTCCCTATTGCGGTTTTCGCCAACTTCAGTATGCAGTTGCCCTCCTCCCTAGGTAGCCATGGTGACAGTCACCAAGACTGACTCGCTGTTTTTCTAGGCATTCAATCTCAGTCACTATGGTCATGGACTACATAGCAGATGCATATATTTCCCTTGTAGTGGTAATAGCACTAATCTACTGCCACAGGTGAACCTTCCAAGTAACAGGTCCTGACATACATCACCAGCAACCCGCTCGTATGCCATCACTCTGAGTAATGAGTGTGTGTTCCAGGTGCTTACCTATGCCAGGTTTCTGGCCACAAGCCCTGCTCAATGGTGACATCATTTCATTGCAGCTGGCTGCCTGCAAACAGCACCCTCTATCAAACTCCTCCCATGCACCATTTGTGTGGCACAAGGGAGAAGCTGCCATAACCTATGTCTTTTTTGCACTATGGCCCCTCCTGTACTGGAATCGGGTGCATGGTACATGGCGCACCATGGATCAGCATAAGCAAGGCCCCTACTTTTCTTCGGCTCATTGGGACCAAGTTCTGTGCCAAGATTACCATTTGTCGCATAAGTTCTGTGGTGGTGGTTTGTAATTTCTGCAGAAGTTCTGTAGCACTAACGAACTACCACATCACAGTGTCAGTTTGTCATCCTGACTTCACATCCATGGCAAAGGATATAGCAATCAGGATGGGGGAAAGCACAGTAACACTAGTTCAAAAAATAACAGACTCATAGAAATAATGTCTAAAAGCAAAAAAAAATATTTCCCTTAAGGTCCTAGACTATTACTTAAATGAAATGAGCAGAGGGGACCCTTATGTGATAAATAAGGTATTTTTATGCTCTTGCTGTTTATACCACTCATGAGATCCGCACTGTGTATCACTTATATATCTATATGTGCTGTCTACACCACTCATGAGATTCCCACTGTATCACTTATATATTCATATGCAATCTGCAACATACATACAAATGTGTGTATGTGTGTATAAATACTGAGAAAGATACAGTGTGTGTGTGTGTGTGTATGCAATTTTTTTTTTATTTCCATGAAATTGTATCCTCATTCATATAGGTCCCTTTGGAAATGGAATAAACAGAATAGAGAAGATATTGCAAAACTCATTTTTCATGCCAACCTGCATCCCCTGACCCACTACATAACATAATCAGGTGATAACATGCATGTGAACCCATTGTGAAATGAAGTTCTCCAGTCCATCACAATGTGTCCCCATGTGACAGAACACTGCGCCATACCTTTCCAGACTCAGAGCAGTGCTGTGCTCCCCCAATCCTTGTGCTGCCCAGCCAGCTCCCAGAGCTTGTCTCTGAACCTGAGTTGCTGGCACGGAAACAGAATAAGCTACTATATGGCCCAACAGCTGGCCCTGCACACAACATTTTTACATAACGTTTAGGTGATTCTATCAACCAATGACAATATGTAATCAATAGCCCTGGCAAACATCTGTACACTGCAATTACTTATTTAACAGGTCTATTGTTTCAACAGGTCTACACATAATTATATTCCACTTTTCTGGGCATAATTACTTTATTTTTCTTAAAAATTATAGATTAATTCATTTTACCAGTTATTCACTTCAGATGGCATCTCTATACCTTAAAGGCACAAATAAGTTTGTACAAAATAAGGTAGGGACTTAACAGGTCTATGCTAATGTCAAGGTTTTGTTTAAGTTGACCCTAGTGTAATAACATAAGACTGAAAACTGTATTAGGCTGTAGTGCAGGTTGAGCAAATATCACCGTACCTGATGTGCTGTGCCAACACCTCTGGCAGTGGGAGTTGTGGTAGATAAGTGACTATTCATTTCTGTGGAAGAATGCAGACATTTCATTAGCTAATGTATAATGTTATATCACTGATAACATCACATTCTGAGAATAGAGGGGTTTTGGATATAAATCAGAGGAAGGGAACCAGGTTCTATGGATAAATGGAAATATTAATAAAGAATCACCAAGAACAGTGAATTCTAAGCCAGCCTGGTGGTGCTGAGGGTTGAGGAGCTGGACGCCACACCAGCGACCCGGGTTTGGGATCAAGCTTAAGCCACCAGGGGATGGCAGGGGTGGGTGAGGATTGAGCGCTGAAGGGCTGCTCTCCTCCCAAGGGGGGAGGTCAGGAACTGCACAGCATGCCAGTGGCTCCTGGTGGAGACCAGAGGCACTGCAGCATGCTTGGCTGCATGACATCAGCGTGCCCTGATGTAGGCAGAGGTTGCCATGCATGCCATGTGCCAGGGAAGTGCACACACAAGGGAGAGGGGAGGAGATCACCAGAAAAGGAAAAAATACCGGTCTGAGTTGGTTGGCGATGGTACCTGCCCCCATGCCCAAGACTGGGTTCATCCTACCTGGCCTTCCAGGTTCCTCCACCTGGGTCCTCTGCCATGTTGGAGTCTGTCTAGTAAGTGCACCCAGAAGGAGGGGTGGCCCCACCCCAGAGGGGTTAAGCTGGGGGTACTGATCATGGACAGAGGAGGAGGGAGTGAGGAAGCACATTTGGGTTGTCTTCAGGTAGGGCAGGAACAGGCAGGATGCCTGAGAGAGGCCTCCCAGACCATGATCAGAGGGAACTAGAAGGGGGGGGGGGGAAACTGTGAATTCTGTGGCACTGCAGAAGTTCTGTGGTAGGTTGCAAGTTCTGGGCAAATTCCTGTGGTTGCAGAATTCTAGAGGCCTTTAGCATAAACTACTGACTAATGCAAGGTGTGTTGATCTTTGAAAACCAGGCCACTTGCATTTAGAAAAGTTAATCTCCATACACCACCTTAGTTCATCACCTCTTACCTGATCCCCTCCCCGTGCCATCCGCTCCTACTCCATATCATCCACCACTCCTTCTGATATGTGTATATTTGCTGTCCAGTTCTTTACTAACTTCCTTCATTTGTCCATTGCTCCCATTATTGCAGGCTTTCCCTGGCTGTATTTATGTTTCTGGACAGCCTCTGCTGCATTCATCATGCACCTACCACCTACAAAGTTGTTCCCAGTATCAGCTATTCAGTTTAAAAGACTGTCCACATAGATATCTAATTTCTGTCTAGTACACTAGCCCCTTCCCTTATAAGACAAAAGCCATCCACTTAAAAAGCCTAGGGCCCCATAATTCCTCCCAGTCCTCCCAATTCCATATCTCTCCTCCCTACACCATTCTCTCAACCAGGCATTAAATGCTTCAGGTTCCTTCTGCACTCCTTCCCTATCCCATTCAAGTAGCACCTCCAAAAAGGCCTACCCTAGCTAAATTACAAGAACACCTTGTCATCTCCCAGCTTACCTCATTTCTAACTGACACCTCCTACTTCACCCTTTTCCAATCTGGCTTCAGGAAAAATCACTCCACCACTACCTCCCTACTTCAGTTCATTGAGTCTGTCCTTTTTGGAATGAACAATGGCCAAATTACCTCAGCCATTTTTGTCGACCTCACCAAAGCTTTTGACACTGTGTTTCCCACTCCCTCCTCCTTGTCTCCCTTTCAACAGCTGACCTATCTTCCTCAGCCAATAGCTGGTTCAAGGCCTACCTCACTGATAGAACTTGGTCAGGACCTCTGATGTCATTTCCCCTCCCCTCCTGATTAATACTGGAGTCCATCAGGGCTCAGTGCTAGGACCCCCATTATTGTCTGTCTTCCTTAATGACTTTCCATCTGTCTGCTCCTCTGTCACTGCCATACAAATGTATAGCAATGACATGGTCCTGTATGCATCTGGCTCTTGCATGGCAGAGGTTACAGCCAACTTGCTGCAAGACTTTGACAAGATTCAGCTCTGGTTTGCTAAGCATCAACTTTTTCTCAACTCCAAGAAGACTGTCTCTATGACCTTTGGCAAAAGGCAGAGACTCTCTAGGTTTTCCTCCCTGCCCACTTTCCACACCCTTGATGGGACTTTAGTTGAGGACACATCCTCTTTCAGGTAACTAGTACTTCGGCTGGATAAGCACCTAAACTTCTCCAGACATATTGATGCCATCCCAAAAAAATTTACCCCCAAGCTTGGTGCCCTGTTCAGGAACCGTAGTTGTATCCCCTCTATGGTTAAGCATGAAATTGTTCAGAAGGTAATCCTGCCCATCTTTGACTACTGTGATGTAGTCTACAATGCTGCTCCCAAGTCCTCCTTGGCCAGATTTGATATCCTCTTCAATTCCTTCTGCAGTTTTGACCTTGATGCTCCCTCTCGCACACACCACTGTGATCTCTATCATGCCCTGTCCTTTCCCTCTCTTACAAACAGATGACTCTCCCACTGTGCTAAATTCACCTCCAAGCACTGGCTGGGTGAACTTCCTTCCTACCTCTCCTCCTCATTTATAACACCCCCCACTCTCTTTCACTCCCTTAGATCATCTGATTCCCATACACTGGTGGTCCCCCACAGAGCCACCCTCATTGGCCAATTTGGTTATTCTCGCATCCTCCCAAAAATGTGGAGTTCCCTCCCCCCTCAAATCCATCACTCATCCTCCTACTATTCCATCAGCTGTGCCCTTAAAAACATCCTTGCACCTAGCTGTTCCTGCTACAACCCTCTCTAACTCCCTCCTCTAAGCCAGACAAACCCTATCCCTCTCAGTACACATGCAATACCCCTGCTGTAGCTCCACCCCCATGCACCTAAAAACTAGCACTCCTTCCCTTCCTCCAATTCCTTCCCTTCAGATATTTCATTGTCTCTTACTGTGATTTTTCTATCATTCAAAGTTGTACCAAGGGCCAGTCCCTACCCTACCCTATTCCTACACCATTAACCTAACTCTTCCCTCTACTTCTCCACATCCTGAAGGGCTGGGATCCTAACCTCTCTTCTCTCTCACCTTCACCATCTCTTCTGTCCTTCTGAAGCCTATTCCCCATGCTGCCTACAACCTTTCCTCCTATTGTACTCTACTTCTTGCTGCCACAACCTGCTCCCTTCCTGTCATGCTTGATCCCTGTTTTGTGCAGGCAGGGTACTCAGCATACTGGAGGGGTCAGGTCTCAGCAGACATTTCTCCTCCTCCTAACTCTTCCTTCGCCTTCTTGTTCTATCCCCTTCCACCACCACTCTTCTCTGCCTACTGACATACCTTCCTCTCCCTCACCTTCTCTTGTCCCCTTTACGTAGCCCTGTCTATGGCTGACTAATCTCTTTTTTTTTATTATTATTTATTTCTTTTGTTTAAGTAAACATATAAGCCAAGACCCATTTTCATATGTGACCCAGGACTGAAATAAAGTCACAAGATGTAATATCAAATGAACAAGATAACTTTTACATTCACTTAATACAAGCAATACAACATAGTAACATATAAATAACATACATCAATAATACACGCATTTAAAAATAGCAGTGACATTGTATACTATTCAAAAATGATGCTTCAGGTTCATTTTAATTGAGTTATGACTATTCCCAGATCTAATTGCAGATGGAAGATTATTCCAATGTTTAGGGGCTTGAATAGAAAAAGCTTGAGCACCCATTTTTGTTTTTGTTATTTTCAAATTTAAACTAGGGATAGTATTTGATATCAAGTTTCTAGAAACTTCCTTAAAAGATATCAGTGGATACAAAGGGGAAAAATCCTTTTGTCTCATTATATTATGTATTACACAACAAAGGGAACACATGGAATTAAGACTTGGTGGCTATAATCCAGAAACCTGGTACAATGTACAATGATGAATACTATAAGGTAATTTATAAACAAACCTACAAGTGCTATGAAATGTCATTGTAAGATTATTCGATACATGTTTAGACAAGGCTGTAAACAAAAATGAACTATAGTTCAATTAAGAAAGTAATATGCTTTGAGCTATTTGTTTTCTTGAATGTAATGTTAACATATTTTGAAGTCTAAATAACACCCCTAATTTCTGAATTATAGAATTTGTTAAATTCAATATATATGAAAAAGTTAAAGTTGAATCCAAGTACAATCCCAAATACTTAAAATATTACACCTGCTCTAAGTTAATTTCATTTTTATCAACAATTTTTAATTCCCCTAATTTATCCAGTTTTTGTTTAGAGCCAAACGTCATACTCTTAGTTTTTGAAATATTCAAAGATAACTTGAATTCCAGCAAACATGGCTATGGCTAATCTCTGCTGCACTTGTAGTTAACTTTCACATCTGTTATACCTTAGCCTACCTGTTCTGCATGTGTTTACTCCTCACTAAATTCCCTAGATCAAACTACAACAATTCTGTTCAGCCATTTTCTCGCTACACAGTTATGTGTCATTTAGTGTATGCCTAAATGTTATTTCATGTTGCTATATCTATCTAGTCCAGAAGCATTGGCATAGTATCTATCTAGTTCAAAACTGTTAGCATTCTACTATTTCATTACTCCTGTACAGTCTGCTTAAATTATTTGAATGTAATGTGCTGTAAATTCCACACAAAATTATGCACGTCAGAAACTACTCTAGATTCTATACTGAGGAGTTCCTGAAGGACCTAAGAGTTACTGACTGGTCTGGGGTGTGTGGTGCCATTGACCCCTCGGCAGCAACCTCTTACTTCCTCTCCACCATTGTGGCCTTGCAAGACAAGCATAGGGTGAGGGGGTCTCCTAGCCCTGATGCAGAAGAGAGATAAGTGTTGGGCTTGTTCCAAAGGTACCAGTGATCCCATGATTATTCAAAGGTACAGACACCTCAGGAACAAGTGCAGAAAGGCCATCAGGGCAGCAAAGAGTGACTTTTGCAAGTCCGCCCTACTAAGCTCTGCCAGTAATCCCAGGAGGTTCTGGAGAGATATTAAATCCCCTTGTCAGCCGATCCTCCCATCCAGGAGTTACGGACATGGTCATAAATGGAGTCTCCTGCAATAATCCCCATACTATTGCCAACTCCCTAAATAATCACTTCTCTGACTTCTCGGCCTTCACAACCCTCTTCTTACCTGATGAGGCTCTGTCCCCACCTCCTTCCCTCCACTCTGCTCTAGGGTCACCCTCCTCGTCAAATGTTCCACCTCAGGGCTGTATCAGTTCAGGACTTGCAGAAATGCCTAGCTGGCCTCTCCCAGTACTCCAGTCCTGGCCTAGACAACCTGGAGCCCAAACTCCTTAAGCTTGGTGCTGCATACATTGCCTCACCAGTAGCCTTTATCTTCAACCTATCCCTTGGTCTGGGGATCATCCCAGACATCTGGAAAGAGGCAAGGATTGTCCCTGTACTGAAGCAAGGAAATTCCAAACTGCCTGACAATTATCGACCGATTGCCATTCTCCCAACCCTCAGCAAGCTCCTTGAAAAGGTAGTGGCTGAGCAGCTTCCGGAATATATCCACTCATGAACTTCTGTCCCCAGCCCAGCATGGCTTTGTAAGGACACAGCACCACCACAGCCTTAATCTCGGTTACATCAAGTATCTGGACAGCCATGGACCAGGGCAAACCTCTGGTGCAATATTTATCGACCTGTCCAAAGCCTTTGACCTAGTTGACCACAAACTGCTTGGTGCACAGTTGTGGTCACTTGGCCTCCCTCATGCCATGAAATGGCTAATGGGTTATCTGCATGGCAGAAAGCAGCATACCTGCTTCAATAAAGTCCTCTCCGAGCCCCTACAGGTGACCTCCAGAGTGCCTCAAGGCTCGGTACTGGGTCCCCTCCTCTTCTCCCTCTTTATCAATCAACTACCCATGGTTACTACCAGCTGTAGCGCCACCATGTATGTGGATGATCTGGAAATTCTGGCTCACTCCCAGAATGCCATTACCCTAAACAAGAACCTGACTGATGACTTTAACAGGGTATTGTCATGGGTTACTAGTCACAATCAAAATCAAAGCCTCATCGGCCTGCTTACACGTCACCAGTTCAGATGGATCCTCACTACCTATAGTGAGCTTCATTAAATATCTGGGGGTAACACTTGATCCCCAACTTGACATGGGTAATCATATCCTTAACATCTGCAGGGTGGCAAACTGCAAACTGGGTCTGGCATATAGGGCCAAGTATAACCTTCCACAGGCAGTCAGGCTTGCCCTAGTGAAGGGTGTGCTCCTTCCCTCCATCAGCTATGGGCTGCACCTATTTGCTCGCTCTCCAAAGACACATTTCACCCGGTGGTACACTGCTTACAATAACATTTGTCTTTTTGCCTTGGCTGCCCCCCCCAACTCACCCACTGTTGTGAGCTATATGAGAAACTCTGCTGGCTCTCACCAGCTAGATACCTTGATTTTGGTTTGGCATGCCTCTCTGGGAAAGTGATCAGAACTAGAACCCCCCCAGGGGCTGGCCTGGCTTCTGCCTAAACTGAATCCCACCCCCTACCAACTTAGGTCTCTCACATCAGGGATACTCAAAGTCCCTCCTACCCGGACCCTCATGGGGGATCGGGACTTTGCCATAAGTGAGCCCAGACTCTGGAATTTGCTGCCTGTGGATATCCAACCTGCCCCCTCCTATCTGAGTTTTCGAAATTCCCTGTGGGGTTTTCTAAAACTAGCATCAGAGTGTGACTGCCCCAAACCTCCCTAGAGTAAAGTGTCAAATTGTTTTGTCTGAACCTCCCCAGGGTGTCTCCATTGAATTCTTGGAGATATTTTCCCCACTGTATCAATGACTTCTGACTACTCCTGACTAAAAAGCCCTGGGCATTTTTACACCCATTATTGCTCCACGGTCATAGGCTAACCATCACATATTGCACCTTGGTCACTTGGTAGAAACTTATACTACCAAGTATTTCTGTTTCTGTCTAACATGTGCATATTTTGAAAAGTATGATGAGCTGTATTTACCTGTACGCGATCCAACTAGCCTAGGGGGTATATACGACAATGCTATAAGTTATATTATACAATGGCAAGAAAATTTCCTGGGCTCTCATTGGTCCCTCTGGGACTGCACCCGTGATGTTATCCCAGCATAACATCACGGATCAAGTGCCAGCACACTTACGACCGCATAAAAATTTAAAATTAAATCAGTCCATGGCCGTCGCCGTCATCCTTCAATGCTCCCCGCAAAGGTATTGTTTCCAGTGCCCAGCACTGTAACCGACTACTCTCACACACATTCCTCCAAACAATGTTTTCTCTCATAACATAAAAAAATAAAAAGAGCTGTGTGAAAGCCGTCTTTATGATCGGCCTCGTGGCAATCCACGCTCCACAGCTCTCACTCCCTACCTGCCCCAACGCACCGAGCATATCTCTTCCAAAGCACATTGTGGATTGCCCACTTACCACACACTTTTTTTTACCCCAATTTCTTTTCTTGCAGCACATACACAGGACAATGTTGCCGGCAGAGCCACCAGTTTAACTTAACAGGAAACGCGACAGTGAGCAACTAGCCAAACGGCTTCACTTTCCCTAGCACGCGCTCACTCCTCGCTGCTCAAATCATACTCCTGTCCCCAATTTCAAATTATTTTCTTTTCCCCATCCCTACTGTGTCACGCTAAAAGGAAAAAAAAAAACGCATCTAATCTCTACCACCACAACATGAAGATGAGCCCTCCGCTCCCTAAAAACAATCTAAAAAAGCGGGCGGCAGGAGCAGCAGCACGGCTTCACTGTTGCTAGCCCCTCGCTCCTCAGCATTCACATAATTAAAAATTAAACATCTTCACCCGGCACCAGACGGTTCAATTAAACTTCTATGGAAGGAAACAGTTGTGTGTGTGTGTGTGTGGGGGGGGGGCAACATACAAGCAGCCTACTGTCAGGGAAAAAAACAACAAAACCATCTACAGGGCAAACAATACAGCCAGCAGGACTATTTGTCCTCCATGTATACCTACTCAGTAAAGAAATGACTCAAAAATACTTTTAAACATATTTTAATCTTTTTTTATTTGTATTTTATTATAGGAGAGCCATTGTATAATAGAATAATGCACTCCAGGATGTGTGTCGTGCTGGAATAGCGTCGCTTCTCGGGTGATTAGTCGCACTCGGCCTGCGGCCTCGTGCCTAATCACCCCAGGCGTGACGTTATCCCAGCACGACACACACCCTGTCGTGCATTATTCCTTTATTATGACCAGTCCGGTCCTTGAGCTATGCTCCACTTCTATGTATGATGACCTGTATATATCTGTCAGTTGAACTAGCTAGTTTAGAGCCTATAATCTGAAATGTGCTTACTACTATGTTTCCTCTAGCGTCAAATGATGTATTTCCCACGTTTGTTTACTGTGACAAAAAACTGTACTGTCTTTGCCATGTCTCCTTGACTGTTGTTCCTCATGTATTCTCCCAGGTCGTTCCTGAAAATAGGCATAATACTTGTCTAGTGTACTTACCCGGTAAACAAAAGCTAAATAAATAATTTATATTGTGTACCAAATCTCTGTAAACTATCCTCATGTTTCCCTTCCCCCAGGTTGTACAGGGAGACGAGCAACTTGTTGTTCAGTGTGCCTTCCTGGTGAAACATTTCAATAAATAAAATAAAATAAAATTAGAATGTATAAGAATTTTTGACTGATGTATCAGTCTGTGGCCCTGCAAGCATTATGGGCTACCTCCATGTTATAGAACACTGTGCTGCCAAGCTGTGTTGTGAAGCTGGTGTGTTATCATAGTGTGTCATGGGGTGGACCAAAAGTGACAACCTGTTTCAAACTGGGAAAAACTGAAAGGTGCAGCCTTTATTTTGCTTTATTTCCAAAAAACTGGAACCTAAAATCAATTGAAATTGGTCAGTGCAAGATTAATCCTAGCACTGTGAATCATTCAATCACACATCTTTTATTTTGAGGGTGACAGACATACGCTTGGACAATACCTGTCTTCTGTCCTGTTTCTGTTCTGTTCAGGAAGCACACACTAATAGCACATGGCTGCTACACTGATGCTCCGATTCACCCCACTCCCCAATACTACCTCTACTAGACCATTTAATCTATAATTGGGTTGAGGATATGCAAAATTTTGTTGCAGATAATTTTTTTTTTAAGCATCGAGAAGGAAAATTGGGATGGATGTAAGCTGATACCTGAATTAGATCTAACTAAATTATTTTTTAGAGACTTTTCATAACATTTGTGACTTGCATGACCCAAAATGTAAACACGACAGGACAGCCAGACTCCCCTTGATAAATGAATGGATTATGAAAAAAATTAGTAAAAAAATAGAATTTGGCAGAAAGCCAAAAAAAAACAAAACAGGATAGTGATTGGGAGTTTTTTAAATGGAAAAAAATGAGTGTAGAAAGATCATTAACCTTCCCACCACCACCACCACCAACGCAATACTACGTCCTGCTCATTAGCATTGCTTGCTACCACCATCGACTTACTATGTCTATACACATGTTTTTTTCAATGGGTGTAAAGCACGGTAATACTAACTGTCATCACAATCTTCGTAGAAGCAGTGTAGGCAAGGGATCACAAAGTATCTATTACAGACTGCTGATCCAATCAACAACTGAAAGTGTTTGCAGAGTCAGGTGGTTTTTGTGGTGTTTTTATGTTTGCTTGCATGTATGTGCAAGAAACATAGTGCCACAATAGGAGTTTTTGTAGTTGTGCCTCCCCCACTTCCAATGCCCTGCTCCTTTTTGCAGGCGCGGCTGCACCACACCAATGAATGTCCGAGCTGTCTGACAGCCATTCAGATGCAATGGAGTACAGTTCTGAGAAAAACACCGCTACAATCAGTGGTGGTAACATGTAAGCAATTGGCATACTGCCATTGGTAGTATGCAAACTGCTGACACGTCAGCACTGCATCTGAACTGTCATAGACAGTTCGTCCCACCCCACAAACACCTACATAGCATGCTGGGAGCTCACCCCAGTGTGCTCATGCCCTCCCCTCCACCCCTGCACACTGTGTGACCAATGTGGGTGTCCAGTCCCCCATCAGCTCCACTGCCCCCCCAAAAGCAAACTTCCTGGTGCCACGCTGGGAGCCCACCCAAGCATGTCCAAAGTCTGTGGCCCATGGGGGTGCCCAATCTCCCATAAGCTACACTGCCCTTGCCCCAACAAACTTGCAGGTGCCACACTTGGAGCCCACCCCAGCATGGCATTAGCCTCACGTCGTCTTAAAAAAAAATAACCTAGAACAAAAGAAAACGTTCCCTCGTTGACTCTTTTGCCCCCTCAAACAAACCCATGCTCACCCTCTGTGTACCCCAGTTTCCCACACACACTCTCACCCCATAGTTGCTTCTGGAGACTGGCCCGATGATCCTCGGTGGACCGGGAACATGTCTGCACTCTTCAAAGCTGACTGCAAACTGAAGAAATGCCAGTAAGCTGTATAACGATATACTGTAAATTATTTATTTTTCAACTTTGGTGCATATCTCGGCCATTTTGGGGAATTTTTTCACCGAATTTTGAACATGGGGTTCTTAGGAGCCCACCTCATGAACTCAGCCACTGTCATTTTGTTGTTTGGTCCAGAAAGGTGATCTTGCAATCACTGCCCGGAACCACCTTTTGGAACTGAGTAATGAAATGAGTGTCACAGTTCATGAGGTATGCCCTCTAAAACCCTATGTTGAAAATTTGGTGAAAAAATTCCCAAAAATGACTGTTTTACGAGCGTGCAGTGTGCTGTTCCTATGCGCGCTCGTAACTTCAAAAATATTTACTATTTTCACTGCATATTTTCAACATAGCCATTTTACTACACCTCCTTATGAGGAGTATAGCTCTCATTTTTCACATCTTGCCCAAAATGTGTTTTCGTGCATGTAGTGTACAATGGCGCAGTCGGTGTGTGAAATCAATGTTTGGGACAGATTAAGAAAATCACAGTGACACTGTTCATGAGCAGAGGTCTTAAAATGACTATGTCAAAAATTTGGTATTTGGTTACAAGAGTCCATAAAATGACTTTGTTATGAGCCACATTGCGCAGTTTCCACACACCTTCATAAGTTCATGAATTTGTAATATTTTCAGTCCAGATTTTCAACACTGCCATTTTTCCACACCTCCTTATGAACAGTACAGCTGTCATTTTTCACACCCTGGCCAAAATGTGTTTTCTCACTTCCAGCACAGAAATGCGGGGTCACTGTGGGAAATCAGTGTTCGGGACAGATTAAGAAAATCACAGTAAAACTGTTCATGAGCGGAGGTCCCAAAATGCCTGTGTTGACAATCTTCTTCTGTAAAAAAATTCTCAAACTAATTACATTATGGGTGTGCATTGCACAGTTTCTACTCACACTCATGACTTCACCAGTTTTTTTTATATTTTCACTCCAGATTTTCAACATTGCCATTTTTTACACCTCCCCATGAACAGTGCAGCTGTCATTTTTCACATCCTGTTCAAAATGTGTTTTCGCACCTGTGGTGCTAAATGACATAGTCACTGTGCAAATTCAGCTTCCGGCTAGCAAACTGATATTGCCACTGTTCATGAGGTGGGGGTCACAAAAAACCATGTTGAAAATTTGGAGTGAAAATATCAATGAACACCTGGGGTGTCAGGGTTTCCAACCATAACGCCCCAGCCTGTAGAGACTGACAGGCATCAGGGGTGTGAGAATTTTTATTTATTTATTTCTAGGATTACAACACACCTTTGAGCCAAGGCTCTTTTACAAAGGTTCCACATCAGAAACAGTACAATACAGTAAATAAGGAAGCATAACAGGTTAAAATGGGAGAACAATGCATTAGACAGGATATGTTGTGCTAGTGTGAGTTAACATAGGAGATGACAGGGTGGAATACTGGATGGGGTGAAAAGATGGGAAGAGGGGACAAGTGGTACACAAAGGGAGGTAGGGAAACACGTGGGGAGGTATGAGCAGTCAGAGACATTGTCAACAACACAGTGCAGGAAGTATCATAGTCAAACATAAAAGGGGGAAGTGCTTCTGGAGGGAAGGAGGGGGGAGGGGAGAAAGTCAGGGAATGGGGAGGGAAGTGGGAGAAAAAAGAGAAGTGGGATAGTAAGTGCTAGGGAGGAGGAGGAGCATAGATAGTGGACTGGGCTGACTATAAGTAACAGTCACAGGAGCTAGAGGCAGTGAGATGTAGGCAGAGCTTGGATTTGAATGAGACAAGTGTGGTAGTGGAGAAAATGTTACGGCTGAGCCCATTTATCCAGCTGGGCCCTCTGTGGAAAAACGATCTTTGGCCCTGGGAAGTGCTACAGTGGGGGAACAGGAGGAGCTGGGATTCAGAGCCCCTGGTGTTTCGAGTATTCTGTCTTTGACTTAGTAAGGCTTGGACTCCAGGAGGGGCG
Organism: Neoceratodus forsteri; assembly: GCA_016271365.2. Lineage (NCBI taxonomy): Eukaryota > Metazoa > Chordata > Ceratodontiformes > Ceratodontidae > Neoceratodus > Neoceratodus forsteri. The sequence goes on from CM057458.1 coordinate 1,176,835,242, forward strand.
AGGCCCACGGTAATTTTCTTTGCTATGATGCAGGTTAGATACTTTATGCTGTTTGAGACTTGAAGCCATCCAGATAGGGCATACAAGTCACATGCATGTGTGAGACAGTGAGCACCAGAGATGAGCCGACAGGCCTTGTTAAAGGATGTCGATATACATCTGAGAGCAGTAGCAGAAGCAGAGCCTTAGATGATTAGTCCGTAGTCAATGAGGGAGATCACCGAGCTCTGGACGGTGATCTTCAAGGCTTCTGCCATGAGATGTTGCCTGTGCCGGTATAGTAGGCCTAAACACATGTTAGCAGCTTTGGCAACACCGTCTATGTCCCCATGGGAAAGATTTGAGTCCAGAGACATCCCAAGGTATTTAAATGACTGCACCTGCTCAAGGATGCTTCCATGGCTATTTGAAATAGTGAGGGGTGAAGTCTATGCCTGTTGTGAGGGCTGTTAAAAAGCATTGCCTTGGTCTCATGATGGCAGCCTGAGCTACAGCAGCGGTCCCCCGGAGCTCCGCTCTCTATTCCTTGTTTATCATAAATAAACTGTAACTACAAGTGAAATCTGCTGCAAAACTAGTTAAATAGTGAGCCAACTTGCCTTTGACGTTCAAGACAGGTCTGTAAATGGAGATCTACATGAAGAAGGCACCGCCGAGACATTCTCCACCGCGCACTCTGGAGAATGACAAGGCCGCGAAATGGCCTAAGCAGCAAGCCACTAGCATAACAAAGATGCCCGTCACAGACGCAGCTCTCTCCGAAGGAAAGTTTTTGGAAATCATGCACCCCCTTCGGACTGCCATAGCTGCTATATCGGAAGACCTTCAAGAAATCAAAGGTTCAGTGGATTTGTTGGCAAAAAGAGTCAGCAATTCTGAAGTTAAAATATCCTCCTTAGAGAAAAAACATGAGAAGTCTGAATTAGAGATTGTAAATATGAAGTGCAGAATGAAGAAGCTTGAGGACAAGCTGGAGGATTTGGAGGGGCATAGTAGACGGAATAATTTAATAATCATTGGAATACCAGAGAAGGAGGAGGGGATTGTGATGATATCGTTCCTACAGAAGTTCTGCAACAAAATAGATGGCTTACCCCAAGGTGGAGGAGAGTACACAAAAGAGAGAGCCCACCGGGTGCTGTGCCCACCACCAGCCCCTGGTCAGCCACCCAGGCCAATTATTTTCAAATTATTAAACTACCTAGACAAACAACATATTCTATCTAAAGTCAGAGGAATCAGAGAAGTGACCTGGGAGGGCAGAAAAATACGCATCACACAGGATCTGCCCCACTCGGTGCGGACACGGTGGCAGGAATTCCACCCTCTAGTTTCCAAACTGGTGGCAGCGTCTAAACCGTTTAGGGTCAAATACCCAACTATTCTGATGGTCAAGCAAGAGGATAAATGGATCTCATTTGAATCGCCTGCACGAGACATGCAAGAGCTAAAAGGTATTTTCCCAGATCTCTTCAAGTGAAAGCAGAGGGACATACTTTTGATTAGTTAGAGCGCTCAAGTTCTTGGAGGTAGCTAAGTTTAATGATTGAATCCACTGAACATATTACTTTGGTAACTTACCCTGAGAAGGGTAATGCCCGGGATGTGTTGCTTGAGGTCAGTTCGGTTGAGAGCCATGGGAACATTCATGAGACTCCTCTGCAATCACACCTGCTTTATTGGAAGGCACCACGCTTAGTTACTGAGGCTTTGCCTTAGGAGGAGACCTGCATCAGCGCGAGAGCGGAGAAGATCACTTCAGCAACTGCAATAACCGAATGCTACCTTGAGGCATATGAGTAATGTCATTTTTACAATTATGTCCCAGACTGATGCCGTCCAGCACAATTTTCTTTTTGAGTTGGTTGGGTTTTTGGTTATGTCATGTCGCTGAGATGCAGCGAGTGTTCTAATCTAATCAAAGCTGCGTTTGGACTGGTCTGTTACTAAGACTCATGATTCCTACAGAGTGCAAAGATAATACTGAGAAAGAGACTTTAGTATTAATTACTTCGCCGAGAATAGTGGGATAGCTTTGAGGATGGACAAAGGTTAGCTCCACATGGATACAGGTTCTCCTGCTCGAGGAAGAGTTTCGAGGAGTTGAAGGGAGAGACTGCATTTGCGAGGACAGCAAGGGTATTAATTGTCCTGGAAACCCGAGATAATTTGCAAGAAAATTCTATGTTCAAGCTAGGTCCTCTATTAAAGTCAGACTGGAGTAGCAGCTTATGCCCCTCAGAGTGCAACCGACTGCTATAATTGAATGTACAGCATAAGCAAGGTTGAGCTTGAACTTGTTATAATATCCCTGATAAGAACGTTTTAAGGCTTGTGTAGGAAACAGGATCATTTGCCCTAGCACATAGGCACATAAAAACAGTTTGCTGGTTGCACTATGTGACGCTAGGATTGATGGGTTGGCTACTGTCCATATACTGTTATTCCAAAGGCCGATTTCACAGGCACAAAGTTATTTAATTTCCGGCAAGGATTCTAATAGGGCTTAGATGTTTTGTAAGTGATAGAGATGAACATGGATTTGCTTTTTATTTAATTGCTACTTTTATAGGCATATGCTTAATCTGACAACATGGGGGGTCCGGGGGGCACGACTGTCTGGTTTGGATTGCTTAGATATTAATCATGTGGTGTTTCAAGAATGGGAGTGCAGCTGACTAGAACTGGGTTTGATTATTAAGTTTGGATTGGGGGGGACTATAGGTTTGTTAATTATGGGGCGATTGAAGGGATTTCCAGTTTGGGGGAGGGGATCAAGACTACACACCATCAGTGCTCTGTAGTTAAATTTAATGCCAGGATGTGTTCTGACTTTTCAGTGGAACCACTTTGTACTCCACTGGTAGCAGCTGGACGTACCTTCACTTATGTATTATCATTGTAAGGCATGAGCAGTCAATACAATTTCATAACTTGGAACGTTAAGGGAGCCAAGGATAGGGTCAAGAGGCAAATTATTTTGAGGCACCTGTGACAATTGCGGGCGCAAGTTGCCTTCTTGCTAGAAATGCATCTGAAGAGAGAGGATATCCTCCTTTTCAAAAGATCATGGGTGGGACAAGTATTTGGGGCAGGGATATCCACGAATAAGGGAGGGGTAGTCATACTCATGGCAAAGAATGTCCCTTTTAAATCGGTTCAGGAAATCTGGGGCCCAGAGGGACGATATGTAATCGTGCATGGTTCCTTGGAATTTCGCCCGATCCTACTTGGCTCAGTATATGGCCCAAATTGTGACTCCCCAGCCTTTTTTGTTCAATTGCTAAATATCATGGTGTTTAATCCACCTAAGCTTACTATCTTAGGAAGGGATTGGAACTTAGTGCTCCAAACAGAATTGGACAGATCTGGCCGAGAGAGACGAGGTCTATCCCCAGCACAGAGAGCAATGAAAGACCTTATTAACAATGCAGCATTAGTTGATGTTTGGAGGGTCCTTAACCCAGCTGAACGGTAATATACTTTTTTCTCTACAGCGCATAGGACGCACTCCCGAATTGACTATATACTTATAGGTTCTTTTGCAATACCCGGGGTTGTGCAGGCAGATATATCAGCCAGAGTCTTGTCTGACCATGCGCCTGTTAGCCTGGAATTTTGGCTAGGGGTGGGGAGTAAACGGTCTCCTCAATGGAGATTAAACAGCCAGCTATTGCGGGATGAGGCTTCACTGGGGCACATAGTGGATTTTATCACCTCCTTCTTCAACAGCAACCAGGGTTCAGTGGCTAAATATGATTTGATTTGGGCAGCTTTAAAATGTTCCTTAAGGGGCAAGCTCATAAAGATGGCCTCCAAAAGGGTTCGGTGCCAAAGAGCTCAATTGGATACCCTCTTAGTATCCATTAAGAACTTGGAATATAGCTTGTCCCGCTCCTCTTCAGCAGAGAGCTGGGCCAGGCTTTATCAGCTACAGGCTCAATATGCAGGGCTTGTATCCCAAAGAGCCAAATTAGCCCTTCTGAGAACCAAACTTAAATATTTGGAGACAGGGGAGAGGGCAAGCAAGTTGCTTGCAATGCGTATCCGTCGATTAGAGTCCTCACAATTCATCACAGGAATTTATGCGGGGCGGGATGGACAAGTTTGTACTGACCCTCTGGAAATGGCGAAAGCCTTTGGTTCTTATTTTCAAGAGTTATATGCAGTGGACCCAGCCTTACGACCCACTGATACTGATATAAACTCCTACCTTAGTTCTGTGAACTTACCTAAGATTTCAGATGCAGAAGAGGCCTCTCTAGGTGCCCCAATAACTTTAACTTGAAATACAGCAGGCCGTTCAGCAGATACTCCTAGACAAGTCCCCTGGGCCAGACAGGCTACCTAGTAATTTTTATAAGGCCTGCCAATCTGTAATAATCCCTATTTTAAAGGAGGTGTTAATGTACTGGTACGATAATGGGATATCAGACCCCAGCTTCCAGGAAGCCGTGAGATCTCTAATTTTAAAACAAGGGAAAGATCCTCTTAATATTGACAGCTACCACCCCATTTCTCTATTTAATACGGATGTTAAAATTCTGGCCAAAGTTCTCACAAATAGGCTTTCCAAAGTTATGAGTAACCTCATAGGTCGTGAACAAGTGGGATTCATGGTGGGTAGGTCATCTCAGGATCACATGAGAAAACTATTGCATCTCATTACCATTGCTAGAGACTCCAGTACACCAATGGTGCTGGTCTCACTAGGTGCTGAAAAGGCATTCGATAGGGTTTCTTGGGATTTCCTATTTGCTACCCTAACCTCATTCGGCCTGCCTAAAGAATTTCGGAGATGGATACAACTTCTATATTCGCTCCCCTGAGCTAGAGTCAAGTGTAATGGTGTGTTGTCTCCTCCCTTTAAATTAGCTCGGGGCACAAGACAAGGATGTCCCTTGTCTCCCCCACTCTTCAATCTATATTTAAAGCCATTGCTCTGCAGACTGGCAGGTAATGCTGCTATAAAGGGGATTCAAGTGGGAAATGCCAAGTATGCCTACTCGGTGTATGCGGGCGACATCTTATTGCATGTTGAGGAACCAGGTCTCTCAATTCCAGCTATTCTGGCTGAGATTGAGGTTTTCTCTAAAATCTCCTTTTATAAACTAAACCGGGCTAAAACAAAGATCCTTCCTTTAAATTGTAGAGTTAACAAGGCCGAACTTCTCCCCCTTGGCCTCTCCTGGGAAGCAAAGTCTCTCACATATCTGGGAATCAAAGTTTGCAAAGAACCCAACTCCACAATAAAAGATAACCTTGGTAATTTAGTTAAGGAGATAATTGGGGATAGGGAGAGATGGCGCCTGCTCCCCTTCTCTCTTTGGGACAGACTAAGCATAGTTAAAATGAATGTATTACCAAGGATACTATACCCTTTAGGGATGTTGGGTGCTTACCTGCTGAAAGTATGGTTTTCCAAACTACAAAGAGCAGTGAATTTTTTTGTATGGAATAAGAAAAGTATCCATAGATCTTATCTTAAATTTACAGCCCCAAAAATCAAATGAGGCTTGGCAGCCCCATCCTTTTTCTTTTATTACGTAGCACAGCACCTAAGTAAACTGGCTTACTGGCACAATGAGATTGGGCACTCAGAATATCTCCCGTTGTGGTTAGATATAGAACAGCACTTGGCAGCGTGGGTTAAATGCTCGCTATCGGCTCTTCTATATGTCTCTCCATCGTGTATCCCTAAGCCCCTTAGAAGCAATCCCATGGGATGGTCACTAAAGGCCTCTCATCAGATACAAAAATATCTTGCAGTGAGATGGTGTCAATCGGCCCGATCAGCCCATCATCGGCAATCCATACTTTAAGGTCAGGGGTGCACCAATGTCACTTATATATTGGCCTCAGCTAAATCACTCCAAGGTTTCAGACTTTTTGTTGAATGGGAAGCCGCTCCCCTTTGATCAACTGCAAGAATCCATTGGAGCTTCTTGTAAGGAAGTATTCAAATACTTTCAAGTTGGCAAAGCCTTAACTTCCTTTTTCTCCGAGGTCCCGCTGGCAGACCCTGGTGAAAGAAATTCAGCTAAGCTCTTACACATAACCTCCCAGCCACGTTTAGTCTCAAACTTGTATAAAACTCTTCAGGAGTGGGACTTTAGATTACCATCAGGGATTTGTTATTACTGGACCAGGGAGCTTAGCATCCCGGAGGACCCTGTTCTTTGGAGGAAACTCTGGCTGTCAATGTACAAATTCATAAAGCAAGATAGACTTAGATTAGTGCATTTTAATATTATGCACAATATTTACCTAACGCCTGTTCATCTGTTTAAGTATGGGACATTGACTGCGCCACTCTGTGGCAAATGCAAGAAGGACAATGGCACTCTATTCCACATGATGTGGTTATGTCCTTATGTGCAGGCCTTTTGGCAGTCCATTAATAATATCCTAGACCCTATCCTTGGCTTAGAAGCTCTGTTTACCCCTGAAGCCTGTCTAATCAACTACTTCCCAGCTGGTACTACCAAAGTCAATAGGGCACAGATGACGCTTATCTCTGCAACAGCCAAATTGATAATCATGAGGCATTGGGCCAGAGATAAGCTTCCCACTTTGATGGAGTGGTACAGGGAGAGCACTCTGGCTTTGCAATTGGAAAGGTACATAGCTTACATGCAAGGCAGAGTTAAGGCTTACTCATCTCTCTGGAGTACCCTTGAGGTGCTCCTGATAGCCTGGAAGCCTTGATGACCGAGCCTACTCCAGGAGTGGTGAACTAACCCCAGATTATGAGTGTAGTCATGGGGGGGGGAGAGTGGGATTGTTTTGATTCCTGGATTTAATTGATCTGATACTTGACATCTGTATGATTGTTTGGCATTGTGTTGTTTATTGTTAAACTAATAAAACTGATTTAAAAAAAAGCATTGCCTTGTTTTTTTTTTTTTTATGGTTAAGGACCAGCTTATGTCTACTAAACCAGTTTTCCATTGAGGCAAAGCCTTGTTGAAGACTGAGTTGTAGCAGTATGGGGTCCTAGTGGAAGATGAAGATTACAGCATCATCTGCATATAGGATGAGTTGTACAGGGCAGGATTTCGGGAGGGTGTTAAGGAAAAGTCTGGAAAGTGGAGGGCCCAGGATGAACTCCTGGGGGACTCCAAAATGGACTGGTCTAGGATCCAAGTGGGCACCTGCAATTTTTACTCTTTGTGACTGATTTTCCAGGTAGCTATTGAACCATGCTACGGTGTCAGAAGAGAGCCCTGTATGTTGGAGTTGTTTAAGCAGCAGACGATGGTGGACAGTGTTGAACACCTTAGTCAGATTGACAAATACTGCCCCGGCTAGATGATCGCTATCCACGGTGCTGTGTAGGGCTCCAGTGAATTCCAGTAAGGCAGATGAGGTGCTATGTCCTTTCCTGAAGCCATGTTGGTGCGTACATAAAAGATTGTGTTTATCCAGGTAGTCAGTATGTTGGTCAGCCACTACGTGTTCAAGAGCCTTGGAGAGAGGAGGTAGAATAGAAATTGGTTGATAGTTCCCGTGGAAGGTCTTATCCCCGCTTTTGTGCACTGGTGTAACTGTAGCAGCTTTCCATTTGTCAGAGAACTGGCTGAGGCTAAGGGAGAGGTTTTGAATTTTAGTTAATGGGACTAGGACCTCATCAAGGGTGAGGGATGGCAGTTTGAGGTCCAGCGAGTCCCCACTAATACTTGACTGGGAGATTGCTTTGGTACTGTATTTTCAGGCTTTGTGTAACTTAAGTGTTCTGAAATAGAAGGGTGGGTGATTAGAAGGGGTAAGATGGCTATAGGGAGTAGTGGAGGCAGCATCCATGAATAAATCCGGGGGAGAATACTACTTAGGTCAGTGAATGCATCATTGAAGGTGTTAGCAATGACCAGGAGACCTAGAGTGATGGACCCGTCAACCTTCAGCATTATTGGGGATGATTTGGGCTACTTCCCTGTGACTTCTTTGATGTTCTTCCAAAATTCAGTCCCATTTCCCCAGGTGTTGGAAAGAGCTTCTTTGTAGTATGTGCTTTTCTGTAATCAAATGGATTTTGTGCAGTTGTTGTGGGCACGTTTGTAGTTCTGTACATCATGTCAGGCACCAGAGGCCCTGGCTAGAGCCCAGAGGTGGTCCCCAGATGTTAGTTGTGCTAGAAGCTTACCAGTTAGTCATGGGTTGCGGAGCGCCTTTAATTTTCATTTTTTGAACAGGGCATAGGCGTCACATGCCGCATTGAAGGAGGAGATAAAACAGTTGACTGCTGAGTCAACATCTGTAGAATGGTAAATGGGAGACCAGTCATGCAGGCTGAGGCAGGATTTAAGGTGCCTTAATTGACCATGTGGGAGGACTCTGCTGGTGATGAATTTAAGCGGGGGCTTGCAGAATTTGTTTGACCATACACAGATAACAGGAGAGTGGTCGCTAAGTGAGTCAGGAAGGACAGAGGTGCTGGTGATATGGGAAGGATGACTGGTAAGAACCCAGTCCAGTAGGGTACTAGTGCCTGTTTTGTATTTTTTTCTAGTGGAGGAGACAACCATTTGCAAGAGGTTAGCTGATGATAAGGGTGTTGACAGGCATACTCACTTTACATTTTTATGTACCATTTTGTTGGGTGCCTGTCACAAACCATATGCTTTTCTGTTAACATTTTCATTCTAATCTGTAGTATAATAGGTTAGTGTAAGCCACTGAGGAGCATCTCTGTTTAAACTTCTGTTTAGGAGACAGATACATGTATAACCTCTTAGAGATTAGAGGAATCATCTGACAACAATCTGACTATTTGGAAGGGGGTACCATTTGGAGAGGATGTGTACATTCATTTTTTAATGGGAGGGGTATAACTGTTGGAGATTGTGTGTACAAAATGGAAATTTCTGGCTACACCCCTGGCTGATGATATAGCATCCCGTGAGACAGCAGCATCAGATACATGACAGTTTATATTAAAGTCGCCTAGTATGATTGTCTCAGCACCTACAGGTTGGATTTTGATAAAGTCCAGAATGGTAGTGAGGCTTTTCCCTTGGTCTTTTGGGGGGATGTAAACAGAGATAACTGAGGGCTTTGTTGTGTGCCCCTAAGATTATTTTAATCAGTAGTATCTGAGCTCCAGTGTCATGGAGGGGGGTAGAGATGGGGCACCCCATGAGATAGTGTGACTTGGGATTGTCGCCTGTAATGCTCATGCCATTCCACCCCCACCCACACCCTGCAGCCAGTGACTGGCATCGAGGTGTGCCTTGGACTCTTTGGCCCCAAAGTTCACCCCATTCTCCTATACTGCACCCATCTCACCATATTTCCTTATGGAATGGGGTGAGCATAAGCCCCAAAGACCGCAAGGCACACCGTAACACTTGTCTGCGTCTGCAGAGTAGGATGTGATGAAATGGCATGGGCGTTATGCCTGACGACCAAAAGGCACACCCCAATGCCTGTCCGTCTCTGTGAGGTGGTGGGGGTGGCTTCAGTTCAGTACTTCACTGCCATTCCTATTATGCATCTCTCTCCTACGCTACCAATGTCAATGCCAGCAAGCAAACATACAGCATTGACACATGCTTGTTTTTTTTTTCCTGCTCTCTGTCTCTCTTTATTCCTTCTCTGCACCTCGTTGACAGTGCTATGTAGCAGAATTAATCTTGAGGGTAAAGAATACTGCTTTCTTAACCTGAATGCTGACAGCTGGAAAATTTAAACCAGTGCTTACATTCAAAGTAAGGTTTCTAGGCATTTTCAAGTATGTTTACTGCTGTTCTTCATGACAGTTTATTTCAGTCTGCTGATCAAAAGAGGCATTGAGGTGTGAGGAAATATATTAGCTGTGTTTCCCCCATTTTGTTTTTTTCTCAATTATGCCAATTATTTACCATCTGTACTCTTCATCTTTTTTTTTTGAAACGCAAATATTTTTTATTTCGAGTAGTGTTTCTTTGTTGATGTTTGTAAAACCCCTATTATAAAAGAAGAGTAGAGCTGGCATCATTAGCTTACTCTTATGTCATAGTTTATTATGTTAAAATGTTGTTCTCCACAGAAATTTTGTAATTACTGTATTTTTATGAAGCAAATGGTGGAGCCTGCATCATTCAATAAAAAAAAAAAAAAAAGATGCCAGCGACCTCAGAAACCATGTGCGTAGTTTCATGTTGTGTTCAGGTCAGGTGTGCAGATGGCTTTTGATTTTTTTATATATATGTCTATACTTCAGCATATTATCCAGTGACATAAGACAAGGGACTACAATCATATTTTCCTCAGCAAATCCTGTTTATATATACTTTTGCTTTCCCTCCTTCCTGATGTGCTCAATTAATGACTTCATGTTCTCCTTGGCCTCCATTTTGCAGCTACAACTTCATACACTTTGAACAGGTAGTGGCAAAATCACCAGTCAATAATTGTGTGATGGCATTGTACATTGTTTTCATTAATGTAATCTGAATTTGGAGGTGGTGGAGCTGAGTAGCAAGATGACTGCACAGCCATTCCCTTCTGAATTGCAGTTCCATACTGAGCCCTTTCTTGGCATGTAGTATTTAACTTATTTATAAAGAAAACTTTGCATGCTTTTGCTTTGTCTGCAAGAGGCAGCAGTTTGTTAGGTGAGTTATAAGGACCTTTAGCTGCAGTCAGACTGCTTTTGCCTTATCATTTTTTTATCAAAAGGGAGAGTCAAACAGTTTGGATTTCTGTAGAAAAAAAATCTGCATCTTGTAAAGTATGTGGTTCCAGCACATCATCGCCCATTTCATTATTTGTCTATTGTTTTAAAAAGTTCAGATGTGGTTAGAGATTCATGTTATACTGTTCTGTGTCCTCCCAATTGTATCCACATAGCCCTTTTGGTATTTTCAAAAGATGCACCCTTTTAGTACAAAAAGTCATGATGAATGGTAAAAAAAAAAAAAAAATTACATAAATGTAGTTTTTTTTTTTTCCCCTTGGTCGTCCAGTGGTTCTCCACCCCTCCTATGATCCCAGTTCCTTGTATTTCTTTTTATACCCTTGTCCAGTTGTCTACTTCCACCCAACCCTCCTCTGGTTGCCATCCCGGAGGTGTAGTTTTATTTCCTGGTAGTGCAGTGCCCCCCTTCCAATCCTGTGCCCCGATGTTATGTTTATTCCCTGTTAGTCTAGTGTTGCCTCCCCCCACATTGGATTGCTGTACCTGAAGTTGATATTTATATCTGTTTTATTTAGTGCCCCCTTCCCTCACAACTTTATTCCTGCTAAAAAGGAAAACATTCCTGGGGGGTTGTGCAATCTTTTTGAATGTAAAACCAAAAATGTCCCTTGCCGATCACACCCCCCCGCCTTCCACTCAGCGCATACCTCCCCACACCTCTAGTACACCCCTACACACCATCATTATCATGCTGTAGTCCCAGGTTTGAATTACTTATTTGGACCGAAGACACTTCTTGCTGCTTGATCTGGTGATTGCAATATGAGAGACTAAGGCAAATGCTGTTCAATGTATTTCAAGTGGTGAAGTGTTGGCTAATATAGAATGGTCCCTGTGTCTAACACAGGAGTATTTATTGGATAGTTTCTGGGGCATTTTTTTCATTGTGGTTTATACAGATGTGCTTGGACAGTATAGTACAGACATGTTTTATCTGCTGTCCATTTCTATGTTTCTATGATGAAGATAAGTGTTCTTTATGGTGTCAATTACATTTAGTGTTTTGCAATGCTTGTTTTATCCCATTTTTTGTGGGATCCCATGATTTGCAGAATTCAGAACACAGCAACAGGTCATCATTGTTCAGAACATCCATTTCTCCACAAATATTCCACCTGGTATGGTAATAAACTGGGGGACCACCGGACAACAGGGAATTTTTTTTTGAGGGGGTGGGGCCTGCTTTGGGAGGGCATGAGAAGGCCATTGGAGACCAGGAAGTGATTTGTTTGTGATTGTGCCTTGTATGCGAGGTAATTTGGAGACAACTGGACAATAGGGAATATGTTTTTCATGGGTTAGGAGGGCATGGTGGGTGGCTACTGAACATCAGGGAATGCTTTATTCATGGAGGTGCCTGGTATGAAAGAGAATTGGGGTACCTCTGAACAACAGGGACTGCCTTTTTGGTTGTGGGGTCTGTTATGAGTGGGCTTGTGGAGGGAGCATTGGACAGCAGGGAATGCATTGCTTGTGGTGGTGGTGCCTGGTATGGGAAGAAATTGGGTGACCACTGGACAACAAAGAATCACTTTTTTGTTGTGAGACCTGGTATGGGATGGCATGGGTGGGCCATTTGACTCTATGAAGTGATTTTTCTTTTGGTGGCTGCTGGTAAGGATGCAATTTGGGGGACCACTTGACAACAGCGAATGCTTTTTTTTTTAGATGTGGTGAGGCCCATGGTATGGGAGGGCATGGGGGGCCATTGGACCCAAGGAAGTGCATTACTTGTGGTGCCTGGTGAGGGAGTGAATTGTAGAACTACTGCACAACAGAGAATGGCTTTTTTGGGGTTAGGTCTTGTTTGGGATGGCATGGGCAGGCCATTGGTCAGTAGGGGAATGTTTTACATTTATTTATTTATTTAAATGTTTCACCAGGAAGGCACACTGAGCGACAAGTCGCTTATCTCCCTGTGTGACCTGGGGGGAAGGGGTACAATAGGAATGAGACATTAAACATTCAAGTTATAAGTTCAACATTAACATACAGTTGCAAGGCAGGTGTTACAAACAGTGTTACAACAGTGTTGCGCATGATAGGTAGAAAGAGTGGACTATAATAAGTGCCGGGTTAATAAGTAAACAAATGCTTACATGAAAGAAAAGGGGGAAAAGAGAGGCAGGAGTGAAGTGGGGAGGAAGAGTCGTATCCCTGGAGACCCCCTTCATGATACGAGGAACTCTGCAAGGGGAATGGTGGGACCAGAGAGAAGGGGATAAGAAAGTGTCCCAGAGAGACCCCTTCAGGATGGTGGAGGAAGGGAGTAGATGAGAGATATGAGCCCCTTGGGGGTAGAAGAGGGACCCATGGTGAGTATTCAGGGTCCCTTACATTCTGTGAGAAATCAAGGGGGTCAGTAAGGTGAGAAATTAGGGGGATGTGAGGGGAGTTAGAAATTTGAAGGATGGGTGTGCACAGGGCAAAATGAAGGTGACTGTAGAGGGGTAGGATTTATCCGGGGCTTAGAGGATGGAGTTAGGGAGAGACATGGCAGAAGCAGCTAGGAGCAAGGTAATTATTGAGGGCAGAGCTGATGGAGTAGGCAGAGGATGATTGCCACATTTGAGGGAGGGAGGCAATTAGAGATTTTTGGGAGGTGGTGACATTAATTGGATTGGCTGATTTGGGTGTATCTGTGGGGGACTACCAGGGTGCTAGAGTCAGTTGATCTAAGGAGAGTGGGGGGCGTTATAAAGGTGGAGGTGAGGTAGGAAGGGAGCTCACCCAACCAGTGCTTGGAGCTGAATTTAACACCATTTTAAGAGTCACCTATTTGTAAGAGAGGAGAAGGATAAAGATTGCAGTGATGGGTGCGAGTGGGGGCATCCAGGGCAAAGCGACAGAATGAATTGAAGACAGTGTCCAGTCTGGCCAGGGAGGACTTAGGGGCAGCACCATAAACAATATCACAGTAGTCAACAACGGGCAGTATCATCTTATGAACAACTTCAATCCTAGCCATAGGAGGGATGCAGCTACAGTTCCTGAACAGGGTAACAACACAACTTGTTACTTGTTTTGGTGCCTGGTTCCGGGGTGAATTGGAGGACCACTGGACATCAGAGAATCCCTTTTTTGTTGTGGGGCCTTGTATGGGAGGGCATGGGTGGGCCATTGGACACCAGGAAGTGCTTTACTGGTTGTTGCACCTGGTACGGAAGGTAACTGGGGCACCACTGGACCATAGGGAATGGATTTTTTGATGGTGGGGCCTGGCATTGTAGGGCTTGTGGGGGCTATTGGACACCAGGTAATGCTTTACTTGTGTTGGCACCTGGTATGGGAGGACATTTGGGGACCACTGGACAACATGGAATCCTCTTTGTGTAATGATGCATGGTTTGGGAGGGCATGCACGGGGCCGTTATATACCGAGTAGTAGTTTACTTGTGGAGGAGCTTGTATGAGAGTGAATGGGGTGACCACTGGGCAACAGGGTGTGCTTTTACTATGAGGATGCCTGGTATACGTACATACGAACATACCAGCAGAAACAGACCACCCGGTTCTAAGTCTGCCTGAGGGTGCAGCTAGCACCCCTAGTTCGCAGCTGCCCCACGCCCCTCCCATTTGTCATCCCACTGCCACACCCCACCTCCTCCACCATCAATCTACCCTGTTCCCTGTCCCATGCTCTTTTGAAGCTGTTCACAGATTTACATGATACCACCCTTTCTGGTAGCGCATTCCATTTTGCTACCACCCACTCTGTAAAATAGTGTCTTCTCATTTCCTTCCTAAAACTTCCCCCCTCTATTCTTAGCCCATGCCCCCTGGTGACCCTTCCCCTCCTTAACTTAAAGACCCCATCTGCCCCATCCTTATTGATTCCCCTCAGATACTTGAATGTCTCTATCATGTCCCCCTCCGTCCCTTCTATCCTCCAGGGTGTACATATTCAGGTCTCTCAGCGTGCTGTCATAGTCTGTCCCTTCCATTCCACATATCATCTTTGTTGCCCTCCTCTGCACCCCCTCCAGTAGCCTGATATCACGCTTTAGGTATGGCCTCCAAAACTGCACACAATACTCTAAGTGAGGCCTTACCAGTGACCCATAGAGGGGCAAGATCATCTCTTCGCCTGGATGAAAACCCCCTCACTATGCACCCCAGTATTTTGTTCACTTTTGCAGCCACTTTCCTGCACTGGGCAGTGTTGTCCATGGTCCCTGTTATCGTTATCCCTAGATCCTTCTCCTCCTCAGTGATTCCCAGTTTAACCCCTCCCAGCTAGTATTCTCTCCTTGGGTTCTTCACACCAAAGTGCATAACCTTACATTTCTTTGCATTGAACCCCAGTTGCCACCTCTCTGACCACTCCTCTAGCTTGCTTAGGTCCCCCTGCAGCTCCTTCCATCCCTCCTCTCAATTCACCACTCCTCTGATTTTGGTGTCATCAGCTAACAGACTTATCTTTTTTTCCCAAGTCTGTTTATCTTAGTCCCAGGCACTGGAACACTCTCAGGCCTATCCACTCGCTTATGCCACTCTACCCACTGTGAACCCTGTCATCTTCAAGGACGTTACTTTCCCCCCGAGCCCCGAGGAGGATGAAGGGCCTGAGGAGTCTGAAAGGGCAGTGGCAGAGCTCCAGTGTTGGGCGTGTGGTGGTTCAGCACTTGGATGGCCATTGCCTATCTGGGCTGGAGGGGCTTTTACGTAGTTTACTCCCCAGATGTGGGACATGCAATGCTGTCAGCCTGCGATGTGGGTGCTCCCACTCACATCCAGAAGGCAGTCACCTAGCATCTTCCCTGTTTGTGAGCCCCTGTGTGCCGCAGTGTCGCCAGTCTCCACTGGGGGCTGCTGCTGCACTGGGCTACCCCTGGATCCCTCCCCGAGAGAGGAAAGCAGTCCTCCGGACGCTCGATCCTCTCTCTTCCCTGCCAACCCCTGGTGGTCCAGGCTCGTTCCTGAACTCAGGTCGCCAGAGTGGCGCAAAGTGTGGTGTCCAGCACCTCAACCCTCAGTGCCACCAGGCCAGCCTTAACAGACTTATCTTGCTCACCAACCCATGTGCAAAGTCTGATATGAAGACCCCAAAAAATACTGACCACAACACAGAGCCCTGTGGCACCCCACTCATCACCGGCCTTGGAGTTATAAGCTCCCCTCTCACCACCACCATTTTCAGCCTTCCACTCAGCCAGCTTGTAATCCAGTTCATCATTTTTGTCCCTACCCCTACACCAGTTAGCTTCCCCCCAAGCTGCCCATGAGGCACAGAATCAAAGGCCTTGCTGAAGTCCAAGTAAAGAACATCCACCGCATGACCCTTATCCAGCTCATCCATCACCCAGCCATAATATTGCATCAGGTTGGTTTGACAAGACTTCCCTAACACAAACCCATGCTGCCTCACATCCTGGAGGCCATTGTCCTCCAGGTATGATACCAGTCTTTCCTTTATTATTGTCTCCATGAGTTTGTACACTATGGAGGTGAGACTTACCAGATGATAATTACCTGGTTCGTCCCTTGGTCTGGTCCTGTGTAATGGGTACTACATGTGCCATCCTCCAGTCCAGTTGCATTCATCCCAACTCCAGTGAGGTGCTGTACAGATCCACCAGTGGTTCAGCTAACACCTCCGCCATCTCCCTCTGCACCCTGGGGTGGATACCATCTGACCCTGGTGCCTTGTCTACCTTCAGTGCCCTCCGTCCCTCTAGGACTCTGCTTGCGTCAATTCTTCCATCTGTTGCCTTCTACCCCCCCGTCACCACCCTCCCAGCCCATGGTGGTAGCGGTCCCCCCTTTTCTTCTTTGAACACTGAGCAAAAGTATTCATTCAGTGCTTCTGCCTGCTCCTCACTGTTTTCTGTCCAATCCCCACACCTTTTTATCCTACAAGGGTATGGGAGGGCATGCTGGGCCATTGTACCACAGGAAGTGCATTACTTTGTGTGGCACCTGGAGAACTGTGGGACCACTGTACAACAGGGAACTTTTTTGGAGGGTTGGGTCTTGTTTGGGATGGCAGGGGCAGGCTATTGGCCAGTAGAGGAATGCTTCACTTGTTGTAGTGCCTGGTTTCTGATGGAATTGGGGGACCACTGGACATCAGAGAATCCCTTTTTTGTTGTGGGGCCCGGTATGGAAAGGCATGCGTATGCCATTGGACACCCCAAAGTGCTTTACTGATTGTTGTGACTGGTATGGAAGATAATTGGGGGACCACTGGACAACAGAGAATGCATTCTTGGAGGTAAGGCCTGGTATAGGAGGGATTGTCCGGTGCTATTGGACACCAATGAATGCTTTTCTTGTGGTAGTGCCTGGAATGGAAGTGAATTTGAGGTCCACTGGATGAAAGGGGCTGTGTTTTTGGTGGTGGGGTCTGGTATGGGTGGTTTAGTGGGGGGCCATTGGACAGCAGGGAATGCATTACTTGTAGTGGCACCTGTATGGGAGGGAATTGGGGGACCACTGGACAATAGGGAATCCTTTTTGTGTGGCAGGACCTGGTTTGGGAGGGCATGGTGTGGCATTGAACCCCAGGAAGTACATTACGTGTGGTGGCGCCTGGTGTGGGAGTGAAGTGGGGGACTGCTGGACAACACGCAATGATTTTTAGTGGTTGGGGTTTGGAATGGGAGGGCGTGCAGGTGCCATTTGGACACCAGAAGGTGTTTAACTTGTGGTGGTGCCTGGTATTTGAAGGAATTGGGGGACCACTGGACATAAGGAAATGTGTTTTTGTTGTGATGGGGCCTGGTAAGGGACATCACAGGTGAGCCATTAGACTCCAGGTAGTGCCTTAATTGTGGCAGCGCCTGGTATTGGAAGGAATTGGGATATCACTGGACAGCAGGGAATGCTTTTATCATAGTGATGCATGGTATGGGAGTGCATGGATTGGCCATTATATACCGGGGAGTGGTTTACTTGTGGAGGCACATTGTATGGGCTTGAATGGGGTGACCACTGGGCAACAGGAAGTGCTTTTATTGTGGGGATGCATAGTATGGGAGGGCATGAGTGTGCCCATTGGACTCCATTTTGTTTGTGTTGGTGCCTGGTATGGGATGGAATCGGGGACCAATAAACACCATAGAATGCTTTTTTTTTGTGATTGGGCCTGGTATGGGAGGGATTGTGTGGGCCACTGGACACTAGGGGAATGCTTTACTTGTTGTGACACCCAATATGGAAGGGAATTGGGGGACAGCTAGACAACAGGGATTACTTTTTTTGTGGTATGGCCTGATTTGGGAGGGCATGTTGAGTCCATTTGACATCAGGAAGTGCTTCACTGCTGGTGGTGCCTGGCATGGGAGGAAATTATGGTACCACTGGACTGCAGGGAATGCTTATTTTTTGGTGGAGCATGTTATGGGAGGGCATGGAATTGACCACTGGACACTAGTGAATGACAAATTTGTAGCAGCATCTGCTATGTGAGGGCATGTGGTGGACCACAGGACACTAGGGATTACTTTTAACTGCGGTCCAAGACATCTAGTTAGTTTCACATTCTGTGGCTAGTTTTATTATTCAACTTTCTTTGCAAGTAATTCTGTTTATTTGCTGTTTTTGATTCTACTGTGCAGGTATGCATGTTTTCCCTTTTAGAAACAGCTGCTGTTATCTGAGTATAGCGGTACTGAAATGCGATGTCTATTTTCTTGAAATATTATTTGTGACATCCACCAAGAGCAGGAGAGGAAGTACTACATATATGATCTATATACCGTGATGTGGGCGACCGTGACTGAGCATCGCCAAAAGGGCGACTCAATCTCGGCGTATGTCAGAGCGGCAACCAGGGAGCTACAGTGACTAGATGGGGGTTGGTTGGTGACAGTAGCAACAGGAAGTCACTACAGGTATGCCGTGGGGGAGAGTGAGCACATTACAGGTATGTGCATGGGGGGTGGAGAGAGCACGTCAGTGAGAAGTGGAAGGAATTTGAGGCATGGCACTCCTGTAGTTGCTGAGCTAGCCCCATGGTGTAGTGGTCAGCTCATGATTTTGATGGCTAGGGTACTGGGTTTGAGCGGTACAGATTTGTTTTTTTGCGCCTGTCCCTAATGTTTTTATTTTACATTTTGTCCCCAACATGCACACCCCTGGACTTGAGAATCCTTATGTGGGGGGGGGTGCTGGGGGTGTGGGGGGCTTTGCATGTCAATGCAAGTCCCTGGCACTGTTTTGTTGTGCACCAGGGAGTCAGAATGCCAACATTTATTTGTGGCACTCTGACTTTGCCGTAACGGCAGTCACCCTTTGGTGGTTGCTGTTATCACATAGAACCATATGATCTCACTGATCTACTATAAGGGTCAACCAAGCAACTGGTCCTGTTTGCATACACCATTGGATAATAAAAGGAAGTAAGGATGGTGCTTGCAGCACCACAGGCAAACATGTCTGGTAAGTGCTGCTGTGATTTTTCAAGGTTTTGATCTCTGCTGAAGAGATCAATCCTCTACCATACACTATATAAGACAGTGTATGGAAATTTACACTCAGCACTGCCAATCTTCACTCTCATGGATACCATGATTAAGCGATCTCTTGAGCTTTGATCTTGAGGTCAACAGCTGTCATGGTATCCACTAGAAGGAAGAACAGCATTGCCATATATGGTTTTCCATACTATAAAGTATAACCTTTTCCATGGATTTAATTTCTTTGGTAGTTATTTTTTTGGCATGTGTTTTGAATGGAGGCTAACTCACGTTTTTAAGAGTGGCTGCAAATGGACACACACAAAGGATGGCTATCATTTAGTTTTCTGTGCATCACTCAAACAAATATACCAATCAGAATGACCAGTGGTCTTCTCTTGATACTGTGTCTTCTCCTTATTAACCTTTTTTATTTTTTCCCTCTCTAACATGTCTGAAAAGATGCTAACTCCTTCAGATAAGTATTACTTTTTGGATAATATGCCCTATATTATTAATTCACTAAGAAGTAAGGATCCTTTGTGACTCCATTCCTATATTTTATTTTACAGTTCTGACTGACCTTGTCCCTTCAAGATTCCTGCTTCTGGCTCGCTACTATATGGGTAAGAGACTCTCCACATATGGTACTACTTTGTTTTATTGTGTTTACTATAATAGTTCTGGCTGCACATTTTATTCAGAGAGAGAGAGAGAAAGAATGTGTGGCATTTTGCATTCTTGGGTTTTCTATCTTCCTCTTATGTGTGTGTGTGTGTGTGTGCTCACGTATATTAAGGTTTAGCATAACAAGTAGGATAGGATAGGATGGGAACTTTATTTATATAGTGCTCCTTCCCTGAGGGTCAGAGTGCTTAACAATATTAAAAATATATGTATTCACAACAGGACTTTTGAGGCAGAGACTAATACAAATTCTTTCTATCCAACTCTCAACAATAGGCAATATTTTAATAAAACAAGTTATTAAAATAATCTCTTTCTTTTTGTACAGTTTTTTTGCCATGGTGGTTGTCACAGGTGCCCTCTAAGCCCTGCTCATGCAAGACATGGACAGTAATATATACAAATGTCTACTTTCTGGGAAACAAAATCCCAGACATTACAGATTTGATGGCAGAGGTTGATCCAGACATAGTACTGATTACCTAGACATTATACATAGTGACCACCAGACACCCAGGAATACTATATTTGTGATGGTGCTTGGAGTTGGACAGTATGGGGGACTACTGGACACCAGGTAGAGCTTT
The DNA here is from genome assembly GCA_016271365.2 of Neoceratodus forsteri. Taxonomy (NCBI): domain Eukaryota; kingdom Metazoa; phylum Chordata; order Ceratodontiformes; family Ceratodontidae; genus Neoceratodus; species Neoceratodus forsteri. The sequence goes on from CM057458.1 coordinate 1,176,855,593, forward strand.
ACTTGCACTGATGCCTGGTATTGGATGGCATGGGAGGACCAGCAGACTGCATGGAATGAATTATTTGTGTTTTTGCCAGGTATGGGAGGTCATGGGCTGCCACTGGACAAAAGTGAGTGTTTTACATGTGGTAGCATCTGGTATGGGTGCACATGGGTGGACCACTGGACACCAGTGAATACTATATTTGTGGTGGTGCCTGGTATGGGAATGCTTGGGTGGGACCACTGGACACCAGTGAATTCTTTACTCTTTTTCATGGAGAACAGTATGAGAGGGCTTATGCAGGACCACTGGACACCAGATAATGCTGTATTTTTGGTGGAGCCTGGTATGGGAGGTCTTTGGGGACCAGAGTAGCCTTTATTTTTGGTGGTGCCTGGTATTGGAGTGCTTGGGAGGGGGCCTCCAGACACCAGGGAATGCGCTACTTGTAGATGGACCTGTTATGGGAGGGCATGGGGGTGCCACTAGACGACATCAGAGAATATTTTATTATTAGGGGCACCTAGTATGGGAGGGCATGGGGAGACAATTTAACACCCATTAATACTTTGTTGTTGGGCCTGTTAAGGGATGCCATGGACAGACCACTTGACCTCTGGGAATGCTTTACAGCCTGTTCCACATAAGAGTGATTAATAAGCTGTGTAGGCTCGGGGTGGGTCAGAAGTTGGTCAGCTGGGTGCCAAACTGGTTGGCAGGCAGAAAATAAAGTGGTAGTAAATGGTATACAGTCAGAAGAGATGAAAATCACAAGTGGGGTTCCTCAGGGGGTCAGTCCTGGGGCCAGTCCTCTTCAATATCTTCATCAGTGACATTGCAGATGGACTGGAGGATAAGGTTTGTCTGTTTGCAGATGACACCAAGATCTTCAACAGAGTAGATGAGCAAGATGGGGTGGGCAGAATGAGAAGAGATCTGGATAAACTGGCAAAATGGTCACAAGAGTGGCAACTGGGGTTTAACGCAAAGAAGTGCTTGACCATGCACATAGGGAAGAGAAACCCTGAATCCACCTATAGGTTAGGAGGGGAGTTGCTGACAATCACAAGAGAAGAAAGAGACTTGGGCATCATCATCACCGATGATCTGAACTCATCCAGGCAGACCACTAAAGCAGTATATAAGGCTAGAGGGATGCTGGGGTGTATTAGTAGGGGTATCACAAGTCATAAGAGGGAGGTAATAATCCATCTTTACAAGACACTGGTTAGGCCCCATCTGGAGTTCTGCATGCAATACTGGAGGCCGCACCTGCACAAGGACATTAACAGAATGGAGGCAGTCCTGAGAAGGGCAACCAAAGTGGTGCAGGGACTGCATCAGAAAACATATGAGGACAGATTAACGGAGCTCAGTATGTATACCCCAGAGCAAAGGAGGGATAGAGGTGATATGATCAAAACATTCAAACATCTTAAGGGCATTAACAAGGTGAAAGAGTCTAATGTATTTCAATATATGAAAAACAGCAGGGCAAGAGGACACAGCCTGAGATTAGAGGGAGGCCGATTAAGGAGTGATGTGAGGACATTCTTTTTCACAGAAAGGGTGGTGAATGCATAGAATAGCTTAACTCAGGAAGTGTTGGATATGAATACAGTGCAGGGCTTCAAACAGGCATGGGATATGCATAAGGAAGCAATACAGATGAGTATGAATAGATAGGACATTGACAGAGTACAGTCCTATGGCACATTCATGACATAGAAAAAATGGGCAGACTGGATGGGCCTTGCGATCTTTATCTGCTGTCAACTTCTGTGTTTCTGTTTGCAGATTTCCCACAACTGGAAAAAAGTTTGCTTTGTCCTTAAATCAGCTTATAATTTTCTGATTAAACTTACACTGCAAATGTTATTGAAGACAAGTAGTGGTGAGTCAAGTATGTTCTGCTTTTTCCAAGTGTCTTTTTGTTGTCTGTGTAGTAAAACGACTCTATAGTTGTCCACAAATGATATTGCATTCATTTATTCATTTCTGCTTGCACAAAACAATTATTTGTTGTTCAGTTATATTAATATTTATATTACAGTGTAGCCGGCATAAGTGAATACCTTATCTTCCAAAACAAATTATTCACTTAACCAGGCTATTCACTAAAGCGGAGTTTTGATTTACATCATTCAAGATTCGCAGGAGACACTCGTATTTGCTATTCAAACAATTTAATGTCTAAAAAACTGTTCCGTACAGGAACTGAGTACTGTAATTAAATATTTATAAAAACTTACACAGGTACAGTACTGTAATTAAATGCTGTATTGTGCTGTAGTCAAAAAAACTACAATTTATTAAATACTGAACTATGCCAAGCACTGTATTAAGAAAACATTGTTCTGTATTAAGAAAACATCTGAGTTGTACTTAGCTGTCTTTTCTTAGCACAAACAGCTTGGAGACAAATGTCCTCTAGTTGATAATACAGCTTAAAGCCATCCTCTGTGGAAGCAGGTCTTTCCAAAAATCTGCGGAGCTGGTGCAGGTGGTGCAGTGCCTCAAGAGCAGTTGTGGGTAGCTCTTCTTCATTCCACTCATCACATTCTTCATCCTCCAGTGTCAGTGACTGGGATGCCAGGATTTGTGATGCAATTTAATTTTCAGAGACCTCTCTATAGCATGGCACATTGTCATCCAAGCTTACAAACTGCTCAAAAGTAAGAGGTTCCATATCCGGGGGTGGGGAACATCTGACAGCTCTGCAAGGTCTGAGAGGTCTGCAATGTCAGACACTGCAAAGCCTGCCTTTCTGTAGAAGTTCTGTATGGGTTCTGGCTTCACATCAAACCATGCCTGCTTCTTTAAGTGAATGGCACCCAAAACTGTTAAGAGTCGAGCACATTCATTGGGGTTTGTGATCTCCTATGCATTGTAAAATACCAGGATATAGTCAAATAAGCTGGTTTTATCAGCATTGTACACTACTGGGGCTGAACTGCTCAAGGATGGTAGGGAGGACTGTTTGAACCCAATCAATGGCTGAAGCAGCATCCGCATCTTTTTTTGTTTTTCACCATGTGATCTTTTAAACCTTGGAAGCACACACCCCCTCCTCCCCCAGCTCTGTTACTAAGTGTGCAGTTTCCTAGTTGCAGCTTATACTAGTGGTTGCTACACTTTCCCTGCCAGTATCACTCCATCCACACCCCTCATCTCCACTTCCTAGCGCCTGCTAATATCAGTTCTGTTCTCTTCCACTAGTAGTCACTACTAATCACCATCCTGTGTCCTGTCCTACCCTCTACTCTTAGGTTTTCTACTTTTCTCAGCAGGTCTCAAACCCTGTACCCTTGACTCCAAAGTCAGCAGCCCTACCACCAAGCCAACCTGGAATATATCTCTGTCTCAAAGTTCTTAAGCCTTTTGCCTCCACACTCAGCAAAAATACTAATGTCCTGTCCCACTGCAAGTCTCAAACCCTATATCCTTGCCACTAGAGTCTGCCACTTTACCAGTAAACCAACTCATCAGGCTAAACTACTCACTGTTTTCAAAGCTCTTAATACCTCTGACTCCATAGTCTGTTACAATAAATTTCTGTGAGTCTCATTGCAGGTCTTAAACCCTGTACTTTTGCCTCCAAAGTCAGCAGCTCTGCCAGGAAGCCAACACATCAGGCTAAATTACTCACAGTTTCAAGGCTCTCAATCCCTCTGATCCAATAATCTGCTACAATAAATTTTCCTCAATCCCACTGCAGGTCTCAAACCCTGTACTTTTGCCATTAGTCAGCAACCCAAACAGTAACCCAACAAATCCAGCTAAATTACTCAGTTTTTAAGGCTCTCAAAGCCTCTGACCCCATAGTCTGCTACAATAAATTTCCTTCAGTTCCCCTGCAGGCCTCAAACACTGAATCTTTGCTGCTAGTGTCTGCAGCTCTACTCTTCTAGGATTTGAACATGGTACCTCCTACACCAAAGTCCATCACCCTGCTACTGCACTACTGAAACCACCACGATGATAGCCCAGGCTTTACTCTACACAGAGCTGACAGAGTGGGAAAATGGGGTGGTGGATGTACCTTCTATATTTGAGACTCCCTACTGAATCAAGCTCTTCTGATCCCCTCACTAGACCACGGCACCCAAGCCTTATCCATAAAACTTACTTTGGACCCCGCTAGGGCTCCCCTAACCATCACAGTGGCGTATGTTCCCTCACATAACCAAGCTATGGCCATACAATCCCTCACAAACTATATTTCCAACCTCCCTCCAAAAGCAGAGCATATCCTGGTTGGTGATCTAAAAGTAAACTGGCTCTCCAATTCAGCAGCTGCCATCAAGGATGCCTTTGCGGTGCTGGATCATACCCAGCTGGTCCACCAACCCACCAGGGTAAACCCCGCAAATTGCTCCCAGACCCTACTAGACTTACTACTAACTAACCAACCACATAGAATCTCTGACCTAGTGGTCCTCCCAGAGACGCTGAGTGACCACTCCCCTATCCTCTGCTCCTGCTCATGCCACCTGCCCAAACCCCAACCTAGTGTCTCCACCCGCAGACCAGGTTGCCTTCGAAAATTCAAACACTATCTGGCCCAGTGGGACTGGTCCCCTATAACCCAGGCCCCTAACATTGACCTTGCCCTTGATTACTTCACATGCTCTTTCAACAAAGCATGCGACATTTTTGCCCCCTTGACTAAAATGAAAACTGTAAAATATAATGTTCCATAGATCATGCCCTCATTACGGCAGCTACTAAAACAAAGGTATGACCTCTTGCACAGAGCCATTGAATCTGGCTCCCAAGCAGACAGACTAGCCTACAAAGCAGAACGCAATAGGTGCACCTGTGCCATACGCAAGGCCAAGGTTGAGTACTATAAAGACACTCTGGCTTCTTCTTGGGGGAGTGCACGAAAGTTTTAAGATAACATTAAAGAACTTAATGGCAAATCTCGCCTTCCCCTACTCTCCCAGCTCTGCATTAACAATGCCATCTCAACCGACCCACAGGCCATCGCTAACTGTCTTAACTCAACCTTTTCTGTTCTTAGTACAGTCCTCCCGAGAAACTTTTTCGACCCTATATCAGCTTCTTCTGAACCAAACCTCCAGTGCCCCCCTTTCTACCTTAGAGTCATTACAAAGTAGGAAGCCAAATCCTACCTTTCCAAAGCTCTCAGTGGCTCCAACTATTCAAAGACTCCTTTGACATGAAAATCCTCTACCGGGTTCTAGACACTGTTCTTTCCCCCCGACCGACCTCCTTAACCACTCCCTATGCTTGGGGCAGTTCCCAACAGCCTGCAAAACTGCTATAATTACCCCAATACCAAAAAGTGGAGACAATACCAACCCCAGCAACTATCAGCCCATATCCATCCTCCCCCCCCCAAAAGCCCTTGAAAACATAATTTCCGACCAACTCACTGAGTATCTGCAAGCCCACAATTTATTGTGTAGTGAACAACATGGCTTCAGATCAGGCCACAGCACAACCACTGCCCTCATTAAATTCCCCAATTTCATTCACTCTGCTCTTGACTGTAAACATCTTGCCGAAGCCATCTTCATGGACCTCTCTAAAGCCTTTGATACGGTCTCCAACCCCCTCCTCCTGGACACACTCCACCACACTGGTCTACCATGCAGACCACTCACTTGGTTCAATAGCTACCTTACTTCTAGATCCCAATGTGTTAAGATAAATGACAGCCTATCTTCCACCCTGCCTGTCCTCTCGGGGGTCCCCTAGGGATCCATACTGGGCCCCCTACTCTTCAGTATCTATTTAAATGTACTACCCAAATCTTGCTCCAGTAACTTACTGCTATATGCAGATGATGTGGTTCTCTAGGCCGCACACCCTTGCCATGACAACCTACATTCCTCCCTCCAAGACTCGTTCAGTCAGATTGAAAGTTGGTTCACCAGTTGCAGACTTGTGGTCAACATCAAAAAAATAAAAGCCATGCTATTTGCCCACCGGCAGAGCAAAGCCAAGGATACTGAACTAAAAATCCTCTCCCATGCTCACCTCCCCCTGGAACAAGTACTCACTTATAAATACCTCGGCCTTACCTTTGACACCTCCCTATTCTTCCATGCCCACATTAACATCCTGACCTCAGACATTAATATCTGCATCGGCCTCCTATACCAGCACAAAGACTGCCTGACGCCAGGGGCTCTCAATCTGGCTGTCACCTCTTCTGTCCTCTCTCTCTTTGACTATGGGCTCCCCATCTACTCTGCTACGGACAACACCACCCTAAACAAAATTCACATAGCCATTAATAAAGTGTGCTGACTCCTCCTAGGCGCAAACAAGTGCTCCCATACTTGCACCCTCTACGCTCTTACGAACATTCTCAGCCTGGAGGAAAGACTACAATATCAATCCTGTCTCCTCACCAAAAAAATCCACCTAGGGCCAACTCCACTGGTGGTCTCTGCCTCACTATTCTCGTGTTCCCACATTGCGACCCCTCGTTCTGCCAACAAACATCTGTGGACTGTGCCCAGGGTCAGAATCTCCCTAGCTCAGAGATCATTCCTCTTTAGAGCTCCTGCCTGGTACAATGAGCTCCCCTCAGCTATAACCTCCATTACCAATCTAGGATACGTCAAGACCATCCTAAAAAAAACACATTATCTCCTTGCGCCAATGCCAGTGCAGCTGCTAATCGTCTGAACTGACCTGCACAGAGCTGCACTAGGCCGCTTCCCATTGACATTGCTACCAATTGTATAACACTTACTGTACAGGACATCTTTGCTACTGATCTCTGTCTCTGCTATATGACAATACCCTAGAGGCTGCACCCACACTGTAACTATATCTCCTGTACTAATACCAATACCCTAGCTACTAAATGTGTAGGTCAACAACCACCCAGGCTATTCTATGTAAATACTTTGCTTAAACTGTGTTGTCTCACTAATGTATTGATCACTATTCCTACTATACGACAATGCCCCAGAGGCTGCACTTGCTCTGTAATTGTTCCTCTGTGATATCAATACCCTAGCTACTACATGTATTGATTTTCAGCCACCTAGGCTATTATGTGTAAATACTTGAAATGTGATGTCTCACTAATGTACTATCTCTGAATGCATGACTATGCTGACGTGGAGCCTTTGTAAATGAGTCTATGACTCAAAGGGTTGTAATTCCTATGACTGACTAAATAAAATAAATAAAATAAAAACAATGTTGTGACGAGTTTTGAAATGGTAGAGAAACTCGTTAGTCAGCTCAAAGTCTGGTTTATTTAGGGAGTCGGCAAGCTTCTTTGCCAGGTATAAAAGCAGAGGTCCTGACGCTGGGATGTCCAATGCTCTGGCATTTTTAAATCAAAGCAGGAGAGCATAATCAACTGTGGAATCTTTACTTTCCTGTTTGCATTTCCTCTCAAGATTAGCATTGCCTTCAAACTCTGCTAGGATTCTTTCCCTGTTTCTTTGAAGCCTACAGATTTGTGGCTGGGAGACCCCCATCCCATTGGCGAGCAACAGATAACTGAGTCATACCTGGCTTGGCAATCATTTTTAGGGCTTCAGCCTTTTCTTTCAGAGTTAGCTCTGTTTCTTCTCGCTGGACTGCTACGGCTATCAGAACTCGCCAGGCTCGGCATTGCTACCATTGCATCTGCTGTGAGGATGCAGATTAGGTGTTGCATTCAGGAATGCTGTTTAAATGATCTGCTAATTGCCACTTTCACATCTGAACTTAGAAGCAATCAACAGCAGTTGATTCAAATAAACACATTGAAAGGACTTAATGGGCAATGCTAGGTAGCTGCTGGTCTGGTAAAGAAAGAAATCACACTATAAGCTCACTCAAAAGACTGCTGGAGGCAAAAAAATATTCAATTAAATGGGCTTACTTATGCATTTATGCGGGCTTGTTAGTCAATGAATTATAGTGACAGAATCGGGAATTTAGTATACTATTCATTTTAACAGGGTATTCACTTAAACGATATTCACTTAAGTGGGCTCAACTGTGTTAGAGAATGAATCCACGTTTCAGGAGGGTAATGTATTTTTTTTTTACATTACAGCAGAAGTTTTTATAGGGGCTTGTTGCAAGGATATAGAGCTCTATGGTACTTTCTACTTTGTGGTACATGTTGCTGGTAGTAAAAACTGCATATAAAAAGAAATGCCCATAGCTAGCCCAGTGATCCTGAGAGGTAGAAATACTCAATACAGGTTGAATGGACATCATTTTAGGTCAGGACATTTTGTGTGTTGGTGCCGGGTAACAGGCCATCCCACAACTTGCATTCCCTGGTGCTCGGGTGCTAACCCCACCATCTGAGACCCAGCTCCATCAAACAAGCAGCATTGTCTGGTGTCCATCGGTTTTACCCAACCCACCGAGACATGACACCATCACAGAAAAAGCATTCCCTGCTGTCTGTGGGTTCCACCCAACCCTCCAAGACATGGCACCATCAAACAAATAGCATTGCCTACTGTCCATGGTTCCACCCCACCCTCCAAGTCCCAGGAGTGTGGTGGGGCCAACGGGCAACAAAGAATGTTTATTTTGTAAATCCATTTTGTGTGATGGTGCAGTATGTTGGAATATGGGGGACTGCCACCCAACACCATGAAATGGTTATTGTATGAAGGTGCTAGGTCTAGGATGATGAGAAGAATCAGGGAAATGTTTTCTATTGTGATGTTGCAGGGTCTTGGAGGGTGTGGGGGGATGCCCCGGACAGCATGAGAGGCATATGTTATGGTGCCTGGTGTTGGAGGTGGCGGGTAACCACTGGACACTGGAGAATGCTTTTTGTGTGATTTTCTTTGGGGTGTTTGAAGGTGGGGGGTGGACAACGTGAAATGTTTTTTGTGGGTATCTGAGGGCTGGGGGAAGCAGTGAATGCTTTATGTGCAATGGTGCCTGGTTTCGTAAGGTGGGGTGGGATCCCTCTGAACACCAGGGAATGTTTTTTTTTGTGATGTGCCGGGTCTAGTAGGGTAGGGGGGAACGCTCGGACAGCAGGTAATGCTGTTTTTCTGATGGTTCTCCATGTTCCTACACCATGTACCATCCCCAAAACTGCATTTTCTGTTGTCCTATGCCCCTACCACACCCTCTGAGACACCAGGGAATCCATTTTGTGTCATGGTGCTGGCTGTCAGAGGGTGTGGAGAACAACTGGACACCAGGAAATGCATTTTGTGTGATGTTGCCGGGTGTTGAATTATGGGGTGGTGCCCCACTGACATCATGAAATGTTTTTTGTATGATCGTGCTGGGTTTCAGATGATGGTGGGAACCAGGTATTGCTTTTTGTGTGATGGTGGTGGGTCTTGGAGGGTGGAGTTGAGCCCCTGGACAACAGGGAATAGTTTTTGTGTGATGGTGCTCTGTGTACCTCCACAAAGGAGACCCACAGGAGGGTGGCAGGGGACCCTGCAGGGGAAGGAAACAACTCCTGGTGTGGGACTCCATTGTTAGGAAGGTAGAACTGGGCAAGGAAGGGGAGAGGGAGGTAAGGTGCCTGCCTGGCGCCATGGCTTGGAGGGACAGGGAGCGAATCCTCAGGATTGCCAGAGCAGCTGCACAGGGGAGGGAGCTGGATGTCATTGTCCACTTAGGAACAAATGACCTGGCTAAGAAAGGGATTAGAGAAGTGCAGGAAGAGTTTGTGGAATTGGGGAGGGGCCTTAGTCAAGTAGCACGCACGGTAACCTTCTCGGAGGTGCTACCCATCTATGGCATAGGAGAGGCTAGGGTGTTCTATACCATGGGATTCAATCAGTGGTTGAAAAACTGGTGTGGAGCTCAAGGTTAGCTTCACTGGGGACTGGGGGTCCACCTGGGTGATGCAAGCCTATACTGGCATGATGGGCTGCATCTGTCCGGGAGGAACCAGGATCCTAGGTGATAGGTTTAAATGCTTCTGGTAAGCTTTTAAACTAGCCAAGGGAGGCACTGGAAAGGAGCAGGAAAATCCTAGCCCCCCAAACAATCACGGTAGTAAGTGTGCAAACACCAACATGGAGGTGTCGATAGGGAGAAGGGCAGGGGTAAATGGAGAAAGTGACAAAGGCAAGACGGACAGGGATGGGGGCAAAAGGGGTGAGGCCATCAGAAATGGAGGGTAATGAGTACCAATGCCTCGTGTCTGGGCAACAAGCTCCTGAGCTGGTGGCCTTAATGGAAGATGGATGCCTGGATATCGTAGCAGTCACAGAAACATGGTACACAGAGAACCATGACTGGGATGTTAACATACCAGGGTACATAACCTACAGGAGAGACAGGCAGGGGAGAAGAGGGGGAGGAGTAGCTCTCTATGTAAAGGAAGGGATAAAAGCAACTGAACAAAAGAGTAAACAGGGAGGAGAGGAGGCACTGTGGGTCACCTTGGAGACTGGAAAGGGCACCACAGTCCACACAGGTGTTGTGTACAGACCCCCATGTCAGGGGGAAGGAATGGACAAGGATATGATGGAAGGCATTCTTAGAATGGCAGAGAAAGGGGAGATACTGTTGATGGGAGACCTGAATATGCCAGATGTTAACTGGGCACATTTGCTGCAGCGACATCCAAGAGCAGGGCCATTCTTGATGCCTACAGGTGGCAGGCATTAGACAGCTAGTTTGAACCCCTCGTGAGGAGCAATCTTAGACCTCGTGCTCTCAAGCGGGGGGCAGGTGAGAGGATCTCAGATCTAGAAGTGGGTTGCCATCTGGGGACAAGTGACCATCAAACAGTGTGGTTCACGTTAAACTCTAGCTACAGAGTCAAGCCATACAAAAGTGAGGGTACTGGACTTTAGGAGGCTGACTTTGGCAAGATGGGAGAGTGCCTCAGAAAAGCACTAGCAAACAGGCTAGAAGGAGGTGTGGAGCAACAATGTGGAATTATCAAAACTGCCATCACAGAGGCAACAATCCTTTGTGTGAAGCAAATAAACAAATCAAAATGAAAGAAAAAGCCACTATGGTTCTCAAGAGAGGTGTCTGTGAAAGTCAGGAAGAAAAAGATAGCATTCCAGCAGTTTAAGGAAACACAAAAGAAGCAGGACAGAAAGCTGTACCAGTTAAGGCAGAAAGAAGCAGGGAGGGAAGTCAGAATAGCAAAGGCCCAAACTGAGGAAAAGATAGCCAACTCAGTTAAGAAGGGATAAAACCTTTTATAGGTACATCAGCTAGAGAGAAAGACAAAGGGAGGATAGTGAGGCTGAATAGAATAAACGGTGGGTGGGCAGAGGGGACAGTGAAAAGCAGGAATACTGAACGAATATTTCTGCTCAGTATTCACAAAAGAGGAGGGGGAAGTGCCTAATCCAATTAACAGAAGCACTCTTGATAGGGGGTCGATCCAGTCCTGTCACAGAAGAAAGGGTTCTGCAAGAACTCCTAAAACTTAAGGTGGACAAAGCAATGGGTTCTGATGGAATTCACCCCAAATTCCAAAAGAATTAAGGAAGGAACTAGTGAAACCACTGGCTACTCTTTTTAATAAATCATGGGAGGATGGTGGTACCCGAGGACTGGAGGAAGGCGGATGTGATTCCCCTTCACAAAAGTGGGACCAAGACAGAGGCAGGAAACTACAGACCTGTCAGTCTGACCTCTGTGGTAGGGAAAGTGATGGAGTCACTTCTGAAGGAAAGAATAGTTGAGTACCTAGAGGTCAGTGGAGCACAGGATCCAAGAGCAGGGGTTCACAGCGGAAGGTCATGTCAGATGAATCTAATAGATTTCTTTGACTGGGTGACCAAAGTAGTAGACCAGGAGGGGCTGTGGACTTGGCCTACCTAGACTTTAGCAAGGCATTTGACACAGTCCCACACAAAAGATTATTAGTCAAATTAACCAGCCTGGGAGTGGGTCCCAGGGTGGTAGCCTGCAAAACATTGGCTGGACAACAGGACACAGAAGGTAATTGTAAATGGAGTCCACTCTGAAGAAAGGGCAGTTACTAGTGGGGTACCACAGGGTTCAGTATTGGGTCCAGTCCTTTTAGTGTCTTCATCAGTGGCATTGCAGAGGGACTGGAAGGAAAGTATGCCTTTTGCAGATGACACAAAGATCTGCAACAGGGTTGATACACAAGGAGGCGTGGAAGGATGAAAAGGGACTTGGCAAGGTTGGAGGAATGGTCAGACGTGTAGCAGCTAGGATTCAATGCAAAAGGGTGCAAAATAATGCACCTGGGAAACAAGAACCGGGAAGAATACACAATGGGTGGGGAGGTAGTAACAACAACAAAACAGGAAGGGACCTGGGGTAATCAATCAGATGACCTTAAGGTTAGCAAGCAATGTGAGAAGGCAGTAGGGAGGGCCGGGGTATACTGGGATGTATAGGGAGAGGCATCAGCAGCAGAAAACAGGAAGTTGTTATCCCTCTGTACAGACAGTTGGTGAGACCCCATCTGGAATACTGTGTCCAGTTCTGGAGACCCCATCTCCGCAAGGACATAGACAGGATAGAGACAGTCCAGAGGAGGGCAACTAAAATGGTGCAGGGTCTGCAAGAGAAGCCATCTGAGGAGAGACTAAAGGAGCTTAATATGTATACCCTTGAGGAAAGGAGGGAGAGGGGGGACATGATAGAAACTTTAAAGTACCTCAAGGAATCAACAAAGTCCAAGAGGTAGCATCTTTCAGAAAAGAGACTTGCAAGAACAAGGGGACACAGTTTAAAGATAGAAGGAGGGCGGTTCAGGGCAATGTGAGGAAGTATTATTTCACAGAGAGGGTAGTGGATGCATGGAACAGCCTTCCTGAGGAAGTTGTGGAGTCTAAAACTGTGGGAGAATTCAAGAATGCATGGGACAGACATAAGGCAATTCTTGTGGGGGGCAGGAAGATATAGGCTGTTGGTTAAATAGGATCTGCGGCCTATCCTGTAGGTAGGGAAATGGGCAGACTAGATGGGCCTAGCGGTCCTTATCTGCCGTCAAAGTCTATGTTTCTATGTTCCAACACCATGTACCAACCCACAAACATTCCCTGTTGTCAGGGGCTTCCTAGCACCCTCCAGCACCCGACACCTTCCCACTAACAGCATTACCTGTTGTAGGATTCCCCCCACCCCACCCTACCCTTTGGGACACCAAGGAATCCATTTTGTGTTACAGTGCTGACTATCAGAGGGTGTGGAGAACATATTTTGCATATGGTGCTGGGTCTTGGAGGGCAGTGGAAACCTGGTAATGCTTTTTGTATGATGGTACCGGGTCTCAGAGGGTGGGCATGAGCCCCTGGACAACAGGAAATGGGTTTTGTGTGATGGTGTTGGGTCTCTGAGGGTGGGGGGAACTCCTGGACACCAGGTAACATTGTTTGTTGGATGGTGATCTGGTTCCAGCACCCTGTACCATCCAATAAACAGCATTCCCTGCTGTTTGGTAGCTCACCACCACCCTGTAGCAACACCCCCCAAACAGCTTTCCCTGTTGTCCAATACCCCCCACCCCTCCCCACAAGACACCATGGAATTCGGAGGGTGTGGAGAACAACTGTTGTGTAATGGTGCTGTTTGTTTGGTGGTGGTGGGGGGTTCTTCTGTTGCTACTGTATCTTCTTCATATTAACCTATTTTTTTCTCTTACAGGCCTGACAGGATGCTGACTCCTTCCCCCATCAGATAAGTATTACTCTATGACTAACCTGTCCTATATTTACTATTTACTCACTAAGAACTCAGATCGTTTGTGACTTCTTTCATATATTTTTACTTTATAGTTTTGCTGGATGTTGTCCATTCAAGATGTCTGCTTCTGGCTCCCTAGTACCCTGGTAAGAGACTCTACACATATTGCTTGGTTTTATTTTTGTCTGGTCCTGTTATGGTAGGGCATGAGGGACCACTTTACATCAGTTAATACTTTATTTGTGGTGGGACCCATTATTGGAGGGCTTGAAAAGCAGCAAAAATGGAAAAAAGAGGTGGAAGGAAGTAACAGGATGATAAACACAGGACTAGAGGGGGGACAGCCAGTAAACCATGGAAGGCAATAGTGACAAATGCCCACAGCCTGGGAAATAAAATCCCAGACCTGGATGCATTGGTAGCAGAGACAAACCTGGACATGGTGGCAATTACGAAGACTTGGTTTACAGCAAATCATGACTGGGAAACAAATGTTCCAGATTATGCCCTATTCAGCAGAGATGAGGGGAGCAAAGAGGGAGGGGGGTGCCCCTGTACATATGGGAGGGCATAAAACTAACAGGTGCCGGGGGGGTGGGGGATACTGTAACACAGTGTGTCACCTTGAGCAAGGAAATGGAACAACAATTTGTACAGGGGCGATCTGCAGACCTCCAGTGCAAGGGGATCAAATTCAGCAGATTGCAGCAAAGTGTGTGGTGTTACTGCTGGGTGACTTCAATATCCCAGACTTTGACTGGACCATCCCAGTAGCTGCTTTAACCAGGATCAGGGCCATACTGGCTTTACTGTAGGGGGTAGGACTCAGACAGCTGGTGGAAGATCCCACATGAGAATGGGTGATTCTTGACCTGGTGCTGACCAGTTGGGACAGTATATCTGATGTCTTGGTGGAAGGGCAGCTGTGATCCAGAGACCACAACATAATGTGGTTTAACATGTGGACACAGACACTGTCTAGTATAGTGCTGGGTAAGTTACTTTTTCAGTTACTTTCTTTTACATTTGAAAACTTGTTCCAGGAACTCTGTGCAGTCACTTGCAAGGATGGAGAAGTACTAGAAAAAGTAATACTTTACAATTATAGTTATTTATTTTCATACAAAAACAATACACAAATAATAACTATAATAGATTACATGTTTTGAAATTAATTGGTTAGTTACTAGTTACTTCCAAATAAATGTAATCAGTTACCGTTACGTATTTCTTTAGTATAAAAAGACATACTGTAAGTAATTGTATCTATAAGGTGTATTATGTTTTCCAGTACTTCTCCATGCTTGCTAGTGACTGCACAGAACTTTCTGGAACAAGTTTCCAAAATTAATAGAAAGTAATAGAAAAAGTAACTTACCCAACACTGGTCTAGTAACACTAAGGCAAGAGTTCTGGATTTTAGAAGGGCAGATTTTGATAAAAATGGCAGATGTATCAAAAAGACCCTGGCAGGATGGGAGATAGGAGGGGGAGTTGAGGAATGCCTGAACTGAGCCATACGTGAGATGGCAAACCAGTGCATCAAGGTTGTAAGCAAAGGCAGGAAAAGGATGAAACCACTATGGTTCTCAAGAGAGACAGTAGGCAAAGTAAGGGCCAAAAGGGCAAGTTTCAGGAAATACAAGGAAACTCAAAGGGAGCCAGGCAGTGAGGAATACCTAAATAATCTTAGAAGTAGGAAAAGGTTGTAAGGAAAGCAAAGGTGCAGACTGAAGAAAGATTGTCACAGACAGTAAAGAAAGGGGACAATACCTTTTTTAGGTACATCAGTGAAAGAATGAAGGCTGAGGGGGGACTGTAAGGCTTAGAGGGTAGACAGGAGAGTGCAAAGAGGGAGACCTAGAAAAGGTGAAAATACTTAACAAGTACTTCTGCTCAGTGTTCACTGAGGAGGGTTAGGGTAATAGACCACAACTGGGTAGCAGAAACAAAGGGGAGTGAGAGAGAAACACTAGTCCATTCATGGTGAAGAGACTTCTGAAGGAACTCAGACAACTAAGGGTGGACAAGGCATTGGGGGCCAGATGGCATACATTCCAGGATATTAAGGGAATTGAGAGGGGAGTTAGTGGCACCATTGGCAGCTTTGTTTGAGTTACTTAACACAGGTGTGGTTCCAGAAGATTGGAAGTGGGCACATGTAGTCCCTCGACACAAAAGTGCTAGGGAGGCTGTGGGGAACTAGAGACCCATCAGCCTCACCTAAGTAATGGGCAAGATCATGGAGGCACTACTTAAAGAAAGAGTCCATTAGGGCCCAGGATCCGGAGGCAGCATGGATTCACAAAAGGATTCACAGAAGGAAGGTTGTGTCAGACAAATCTGATAGGAAGAAGTAGACTGTTGGTTAAGTAGGATCTGCAGCTTGTCCAATAGGTAGGGAAATGGGCAGACTTAGTGGGCCAAGTGGTCCTTATCTTCCATTAAAGTCTGTGTTTCTATGTTTCTATGATAGACTTTTTTGATTGGGTTACTAAGGAAGTAAATTGGGGAGGAGGTGGATGTCAACTACCTCGATTTCAGCAAAGCCTTTGACACCGTCCCACACAAAAGGCTGGTCAACAAAATGAGTAGTATAGGCATGGGGGACATGGTGGTAAACTGTGTTTGAAACTGGCTTACAGACAGGAAGCAGAGGATGGTGGTAAATGGGATCCAATTAGGAGAGAGGGAGGTGACCTGCAGGGTACTTCAGGAATCAGTCCTTGGGCCAGTCCTGTTTAATGTCTTCATTAGCGAAATTGTTGTAGGACTGGAGGGAAAGATCTGCCTGTTTGCATATGACACCAAGATCTGCAACAGCATGGGTACTCTGGACAGAGTAGAGAGAGAGAGAGAGAGAGAGAGAATGAGGAGGGACCTGGAGAAGCTTGAAAAATGGTTTGAAGTGTGGCAACTAAAATTCAATTCCAAGAAGTGCAAAATAAAACACATGGGAAGAGGGATCCCTGGGGATTGCTACAGGAAAGGGGAGATGGGGGAGAGTTGCTGGCTTTTACAAAGGAAGAAAGGGGTAGTGAGTTATCATTTATGACGACCTAAAGGTGTCTAAGCAGAGTACAATGGCTGCAGGAAGGGCCAGATGCATGCTGTGATGCATAGGAAGAGGTATCACAAGCAGTAGACAGGAGGTGGTTATGCCATTGTACAAGACACTAGTGACGCCTCACCTAGAGTACTGTGTGCAGTTGTGGAGGCCTCGTCTTCATAAGGACTATTTATTTATTCATTTATTTATTTATTTAAAGTTGATAACCGGGGAAGGCACACTGAGCCAAGGCTCCATTCCAGGTGTAACCTAGGGGAAGGGGGTACAGTAGGATGAAGAATGAAAGTTACAATTCAAATTCAATTTCATGAAAGTAAAAACATAATACATAAACATGACCATAATACAGCACTGAACAAGATACAATAAATTATGTGCTATATTTACATAAATAATATTTACATAAGAAGTTTAGGCAATATTTACATAAGCAAATTTAGGCAACAAAGCTTGACTCCTATGAGGTATATACAGGGAATTGATATTGATGATGGTGGAAAATTACCCATTAGGTAGGAATGATTGGGCAGGGAGAGCTAGGTGTTGAGTTTGAGGAGAGGGATGAGGGAATGCAGCCACAAGGCAGGGAAGGGATGAAATTTACATGCTGCTTGGTGGCAGGGAATGTCAGAGAGTCGCAAAGTGCAGAGGTTGCTGGTTCCAGAGATGGGGGAGGCAGATGGAGAAGGCTTAGACTCTGGTGGAGGAGCATCAGTGGAGGATAGAAAAGGTACATGGGTGTCTGGACCTTGGGGAGTAGTGAGGGGCAGGGGCTGGTGAGAGGAGGGTAGAGAGATATTGTGGATGAAGGTTAGAACCAGTGCTTGGCAATGAACATAAGGGGGTGACCGTATCTCCTGTGAGAGAGAGGGAAGGGAGAGTCAGAGAGTAGAGTAGAGTGCAGTGGTGGGTACGAGAAGGGGAGTTAGTAGCGAAGTGGCAGAATGCATTTAGGAAGGTGTTGAGGTGGGAGATGGAGGTGGCAGAGACCAACGCATAGACTATAACGCTGTAATCAAACATAAGGAGTATGGTTTTTGCTGCTAGGATTTGGCACAGGTGTAAAGGAATGGAGCTTTTGTTACGATAAAGCACTCAGAGTTTTGGATGAAGCTTGGTGCACAGAGTCGATGTGCATTGAGAAGTCTAAGTGTTGATCTAACCAAAAGTCAAGGTATTTGTAGGATGTTACTGAGTCCAGGGTAGACCCATCCAAGGAGGAGAAAGAGGACCTGCACTGGAGTTTAGCCAGTTTGTGGGGAGTACCAAAGACCATGGAGACAGATTGTTTAGTGTTAACTTTAAGACTATTGTCTTGGAACCAGTGGAGAACTTGGGTGAAATCAGACTGAAAGGTAGAGAAAACAGCATCAGGACAGGGACCACAGGCATAAATGATGGTGACACAAGGAAATGTTTTTTTTCTGTGATAGTTCCAGGTGTTTGAAGGTTGGGGGCTCCCTGGACACCAGGAAATGGGTTTTGTGTGATGGTGTCGAGTCTCAGAGGGTGGGGGGAACCAAAGAATGCATTATATGTGATGGTGCTAGGTCTCAGAGCATAGGGTGGGATCTCTGGACACCATGCAATGCTATATGTGTAATGGTGCTGGGTATTGGAGGGTGGGGCATAACCACTGGACACCAGGGAATGATTTTCTGTGATGGTTCCGGGTATTTGAAGATGGGGGGTCCTGGACACCAGCAAATTTTTTTTGTGTGATGGTGCTGTGTCTCAGAGGGTGGAGGGAACCAGGGAATGCATTATGTGTGATGGTGTCTGGTCTTGGAAGGTGGGGGGGGACTTCCCAGACACCAGGGAATGCCTTATGTGTGATGGCGTCTGGTGCTGGAGGGTGGGGGGTAGCTACTGGACACTAGGGAATGATTTTTATGTGATGGTTCCATGTGTTTGAAGGTGGGGGGCACACCAGGAAATGTTTTTTGTGTGATGGAGATGGATCTCAGAGGGTGGGGAGAACCAGGGAATGCCGTTTGTGTGATGGTGCCAGGTCTCGGATGGTGGCAGGAACCCTCAGACACCAGGGAATGCATTATGTGAGATGGTGCCTGGTGTTGGAGTGTGGGGGGTAAACACTGGACATCAGGGAATGTTTTTTCTATAACAGGTCTGGGTGTTTAAAGGTGGTGGGGGGCCTTCTGGACACCAGGAAATTGTTTTTGTGTAATGGCAATGGGTCTCAAAGGGCAAGGAGAACAAGGGAATGCTTTTTGTCTGATGGTGTTGGGTGTTGGAGGGTGGGGGGGGTAACCTCTGGACACCAGGCATTGGTTTTCCTGTGATTGTTCAGGGTCTTTAAAGGTGGTGGGGTGCTTTCAGACACCAGGAAATTTGGTTTGTTTGATGGTGCTAGGTCTCCAATGGTGTGGGAGGATCTCCCGGACACCAGGGAATACATTATGTGTGATGGCTTCTGGTGCTGGAGGGTGGGAGGGGGAGCACCTGACACCAGGGAATACATTTTGTGTAATGGTAGTGTAACATGCTTTGTAATGTGGGGTGGAACCCACAGACACCAGGTAATGCTTTTATCTGAGATGGCGCCACTTCTCAAACAGTGGTGGGTGAATCACTGGGTAACAGGGAATGTTTTTCTGTGATGGTGCTGGGTCTCAGGGGGTGGTGGGAACCACTGGACACCCAGGAATGCTTTTTCTGTGATGCTGCCATGTCTCAGAGGGTGTGGTGGAATCCATGGACACCATGAAATGCATTTTGTGTAATGGTGCCATGTCTCGTAGGGCTGGGCGGAACCCACTTACACCAAGCAATGCTGTTTGTTTGATGGTGGCAGGTCTTTGTGGGTGGTAGGCAGCCCCCGGGCACCAGGTAAAACTGCTTGTGTGTGTTGCTGGGTGCTGCAGTACCTGGCACCATCCCATCAACAGCTTTTCTGGTGTCAGGGGGCTCACCCCCCCACCCTCTGAGATCTGGCGCCATCAAACAAGCAGCATTGGCTGGTGTCTGGTTCTGCCCCACTCTCCGAGACATGGCACCATCACCGAAAAAGCATTCTCTGGTGTACATTGGCTCCACCACCACCCTCCTTGACCTGGCACTGTCTTTGTTTGAGTTTTGGGTGGTGGGACCCGGTATGGGAGGGTTTGTGTGGGGCAATTGTACACCAGACAATGCTTAAGTTGAGATGGCACCTGATATGGGAGGGGATGTTTTTATTATCTAATTTCATGTCTTCCTGCTGAAAAGATCCTGATCGGACGTATTACTGAACAAGAACACTTGTCTAGTAGAGTCATAGTCTGAGATTTCTGAAGACTGTTGAACATCGTTTGATTAACTAGTCAAGGTTAGTTCTATGCTTTACATGTTGTGGCTCATTGTATGGGAGGGGAATTAGGGTACCACCGGACAGCATGGAATGCTTTTATTGTGGTAGGGCCTGGTTTGGTAGGGCATGGGGAGGGCATTTGACACTAGGAAGTGCTTTTCTTTTGGTGGCATCTGGTATTGGAGGGAATTGGGGGAACACTGGAAAATGGGAAATAAATTTTGTTTGGTGGTAGAACCAGGTACGGGACAGCATGAGGGTGCTATTGGTCCACACAAAGTGCTTTAACTTTTGGAGGTGCCTGCTATGGGAGATTGTTGGGGACCCTTGAAGAACAAGGAATGCTGTTTTGGGTGGTGGTGCTTGGTTTGAGATGGCATGGGGAGGCCAGTGGATCATAGGAAGTAATTTACTTGTGGTTGCACCTGGTATGCAAGGTATTTTGGATCTCCCCGGACACTAGAGAATACATTATGTGTGATGGTGCTGGGTGTTGGAGGGTGATACCAAACAAATTAAGGAATACCTTTTCAGACTAAAAAGTTTATTGCTGCTTATATCAGGAAACATCCATCACCACCCTGGCACCCCAGCACAGCATGCAGCTACTCTGAAGAACTCTGGTTCGCTAACCTTTGCTTCACTTAATATTTCAGCCTCCTCTCTATTTGACAGCTTACAAGTCTGGGTCTCACAATACAACCCAGATTTGATATCCATCTTGGAAACCTGGCTCACTCTAAAAATACCTTACACTTCAATTATGATCCGCAGGCTACACAGTCTTTAGGCAAGAAAGGCTATCTAAGAGAGCAGGCGGTTGTGCTATCTACCTTCAGGACAACTTACAGGGTCTTGTGCAGCTACGCAACATGCAAGCCCTCACCATTAAAGTCCCCCTCAGCCCACAGAATAGGGCTCTTACCCTGCCGTCACTCTATATACCACCTAGTCATACCCTCACCTGGCTTTGACACACTCATGAACTGCCTAGACAGTCTGAGTCGAAATACAGAAGTCCTCATACTAGGGGATTTCAATGTAAATCGGCTTTTGATTGATGCAAACTCTTTCAAAGATTCTATCTCTATCATCCACTTCACACAAATTGTTGAGTCTGCAACAAGAGTGAACTACAATATTCATACCAGTACCCTTCTAGATTGGGTGCTATCGAATCAACCCTTGTGCATCTCCAATACCATCGTCCTTCCAGATGCCATTAGCGACCACTCTCCCATTCTGTTCCAATAGTTGAATACGTTTACCAAGCCCCCCACAAAAATGATCACTAGTAGGGTTCTGCATAAGGATCACCTGGAGCTTCTGAAATCGGACCTCCGCCATCTTAACTGGACTGAAGTCTACCCCACCAGTAAATGGTTGATACTGCTCTGAAAAAATATACTTGCTTTAATGCAGCATGTGATAAACATGCCCCATTCAAAACACGCAAAATTAATGGTCCTTGCAATACCTGGATCACCCCTCAACTAATCAAACAGCTTCAACTCCGGGACCATCTAAGGTGCAGTGCCAGAACTACTGTATGGGCAATCTATCTGACTTGCAAGATTACAAAAAAATCAAGAAATGCCTGAACTAGAGATATCCATGCAGCCAAAAGTCATCACTACAAGGAAGCCCTCTCACGATCCTGGAGCGATGGAAAAAAATTCCAGAGCATCTTAAAGAAATCACAGGAAATGACCCCAACCTTGCCCCTGCTATGCTAAATGTCGACGGTGTCCCAACGCTTGACCCAAGGATCATTACAAATGTGTGCAACTATGCATTTACCAACCTCAGCAGTGTCCTGACGCCTGACTTCTTCAGCCCAAGTGAGGCAAATGACAAGCATAGAAGCCATGACTGCGCCCCCATGTACCCATCTTTCCACTTTAAAGTTATCACTCAAAACAAAGCCAAAAATATTTCCTCAGTGTACTAAGAAAAATTCAGAATAGTGAGGACAGCCTTGATTTCAAATTCATTGCCCTTGCTTTGGATGAAGTCCTGGCTCCACTTACCCACATCACTAACATTTCCCTCAGGTACTCGCAATTTCCACAAACATGGAAATCCACTGTAATGACGCCAGTGCTCAAGAGTGGCAGCCATACCATACATGGGAACTACAGACCCATCCCCATCCTTTTACAGCTGTCTAAAACACAGGAGAGGATAGTTGCTGACCAGTTGGTTGACTACCTGGATAAATATCATCTCCAATGCCCTCAGCAACTTGGGTTTCAACAAGAGCATAGCACTACAACAGCACTTCTGGAGTTCACTGGTTTCCTACATAGCTCCCTGGACCAAGGTCACCTTGCTGGGGCACAACTTAACTAAAGCCTTTGGCACAGTGCTCCATGTCCTCTTAATCAACTTGCAGCTGTTGGCCTCTCTGACGCTGTTGGCTGGTTTAGTAGCTATCTGAACAGCTGATCACGTCTGTTCTGACAGTAGGCTAGTCTGCTCAGGAGTACCTCAAGGGTCCATATTAGGGCTGCTCCTGTTTAGCATCTTCCTCAATCCACTCCATGTTGCATGTCAGGGCCACATGCTGCTTTACACGAATGACAATGTCATTTTCAACAGCAACCCTAACCCCAAGACCCTCGAGGCTCAACTCCAGCTACAATTTTTGGAAGTTGAAAGCTGGTTTAGTAATCACAAACTCATAATGAACTATAAGAAGAAAAAAACAGTTATTCTCCAATCATCAAAATAAGCACAGGATGTATCCCCTTACCATTTGCAATGCCTTGGGCTCCCCACTGGATCTCATCCCTCGGTTTAATTATCTGTGGGTTACTATTGACAACACCTTTTTCTTTTACTCCACATATAGGCAATGTTGCCAAATCAGCAAGTTCTCACCTTGGGCTACTCTATAGACACAAACAATACCTTACCCTAGAGGCCCTTAACCTTGCCATCCGTAGGTTGGTGGTTTCTCTAGTTCATTATGGCATGGTCATCTATGGAGCAGAAACTGACACAGCCCTCAGCCGAATCAAGGTAGTTCTAAATAAAGCCTGCCACCTCCTTACTGGTGTTGGACGCATGACCCACACTTGCAGTCTGTACTCCCAAGCTAACCGGCTCCAGCTCAAGCACAGGCTCATGTAACAAACCTGCTCATTAGCCAAAAAAGTTAGCTTGAAACTGATGCCACCGTGGATATTGAAGCTCCTCTCTCCCTCAAACAAAAGACAAACTAGAAGCGTAGTGTGTCAGTTCATTAGCATTCCCCCATTGTTGTACCTCCCTTACACAAAGGTCATTTTCGCACTGAGCTCCACCCTGGTTCAACTAGCTCAGTAATGAAGTAACTGCAACCACTACTCTGGGCTCATTTAGGAAGAAGTTGCAGCAACATCTAGTTGCCAATGCCAGCTGTGATTGCTTCCACTTAACTTACATTACTCAGAACCTAGCACTTAGCTTCCCATTACTCAGAACCTAGCACTTAGCTTCCCTCCTCACATACTTGCTTCACTTCATCCTCCATTAGCCCCACTACATTTTCCTACCTTCCTTCTCTTCTTCCCATTCCCCATCTCCATATTACTTCTCTCCACTGGCCCCATTTCCTATGCTCTATTTCCTTCCTGTATGCCCACTCCTACTCGCCCCTCCCCCAAGCCCCCCTCCTCACTGACTTGCTGCACTTCATCCCCCATGAATCCCATTATCTTTTCCCACTTTGTTTCTCACCTTCTGACTCCCATCTAACTCATGCTTCCCTCCCCTGGCTTCTCATGCCTACTTCTTTATCCTTCCTCTGCGCCCACTCCTACACGCCCCTCCTCCCTCCTCCTCCTTCCTCCTGCCCTCACTACCTCCACCACTCCCCCTCACCATCTCCCTCCATGCCCCTCACATGTACACCACTCTGTCTAATATTTACTCATCTGCTACCTCTGTTTCGCTCCCTACATCCCCCCGTCACCCCACCCCACCCTCTGCCCCATCCCAGTCCTCACTTTCCTCATCCCCTCCCTCCTACCCTTTGTCCTCTTTCTTCATTGCCCCCCTGGACTGATTCCCTACTTCCTCCTTCATGGTTCTACCCCTGCCCCACACCCAGTTACTCACGTTCCTCATCCCCTCCTCCTACCCTGCATCCCCTTCCTTCATAGGCCCCCACCAGGACTGCTTCCCCACTTTCCTCTCTCATGGTCCTACCTACCAACAAGGCCCTCTGGGCTGATTCCCCCTCCCCAGTCTCTGCTCTCTCGCTGTTCAATACATTACTCAACAGCAACATGAGCCTCTCTGTCCCCCCATTGTCCGTCCCTGCCTACTTGCTCCACACACCCCCATGTGTCCCACAATTGTCTGAAAATGTTTGTTCACTGTATGTCGCAATCTCTTGTGTGCCACTGTTGTTGTAATTAGATGTTGCCGGGCTCCTTGCCTATCAGAACAGATTGTTTAATTGGTACTTCCTTATTACCACCATGCTTTCTAATTGTTGTTGCAGGCCTGCAAGCCACATAATTCCTTGCACTATGTAACTTAGTTGATGTAGAACCTATGTAAAGAGCTTTAAGCTCAATTAGTGTCTTCCAAGATTTTAATAAATAAATGAATAAAAAAATAAATACTCTGGACACCAGGAAATGCATTATGTGTGATGGTGCTGGGTGTTGCATGGTGGGGGGTGTGACATCCCAGACACAAGGGAATGCATTATGTGTGATGATTCTAGCTGTTGCAAGGTGGAGATAACCACTGAACACCAGGGAATGTATTTTTCTGTGATAGTTCTGGGTGTTGGAAGGTGGGGGGGCCCATTTACCAGGACATTTTTTTTTTGTTATATCAATGGGATGGAGGGGGGAACCAGGGAATGATTTTTGTGTGATGGTGTCGGGTTTTGGAGGGTGAGATACCCTGGCCACCATGGAATGCATTATGAGTGATGGCACTGGGTGTTGGAGAGTGGGAGGTTAACCACTGGACACCAGGGAATTCTTTTTCTGTGATGGTTCTGGATGCTTGAAGGTGGTGGGGACCTCCTGGACACCAGAAAATGGGTTTTGTGTAATGGTGTTGAGTCTCAGATGGCAGTTGCAACCAGGGACTGCATTATGTGTGATGGTGCCATGACTCCCAGGGTAGGGTGTACCACACGTACACCAGGGAATTAATTTTGTGTGATGGTGTCAGGTGTTTGAGGTTGGGGGCTCCCTCCTGACACAAGGTAAAGCTGTTCATTGGAAGTGTATTACTTGTGGTTGTGCCTGGTATGGGGGTGAATTGAAGGTTTGCTGAACAACATTTAATGCTTTTTGTATGGTGTAGCTTGGTTTGGGAGAGCATGGGGAGGCCAATGGACAACTGGAAGTACTTTACTTGTGGTTGCACCTGGTATGGGAGGTATTTTGGGGACCACTGGACAACAGGGAATGTGCTCATGGTGGCGGGGCATAGTATATGAGGACTTGTGGGTGGGTACTGGACACTAGAGAATGCTTAACTGGAGGGTGTGCCTGGTATGGGAGTGAATTGGTGGACCACTGGACAATAGAGAATGCTTTTTTTGGTATGGGGCCTGGTTTGGCAGGGCATGGGGAGGCCATTGGACACCATGGAATACGTTACTTGTGGTAGCGCCCGGTATGGGTACATTGGTGGTAGGAAAGAGGAAGGGAGGGAAAGCCATTGACAAGGTAGGGTCAGTGGAAACAAACTAGTATAGTGCTTTCGGCAGACTGGATGGACCTGGCAGTCCTTATCTGCTGACAATTTCTATATTTCTGTTTCTATGCTTGGCTGCAGTGTTGGATAAGTTACTTTTCCTATTACGTTCTATTACTTTTGGAAACTTGTTCCAAAAAGCTATGTGCAGTTACTAGCAAGGATGGAGAAGTACTGGAAAAAGTAATACACCTTACAGTTACAATTACTTATGTCTTTTTATACAAAAGTAATACGTAACTGTAACTGATTACAGTTATTTGAAAGTAACTAGTAACTAACCTATTATTTTAAAATAAATGTCATCTGTTATAGTTTTTTAATATATGGATCATTAATTTAATAGTGTAGTAAAGCATACCATTTTTTTTTCAGTAATACTATCACTCCCGAAGTGATAATACCGCACTTCGAGAGTGATAATACTATCGTTCAGGACCTGAACGATAGTATTACCAGCAAAACAGAACAGTGCAAGAGCTAGTTTCTTTCCCAACATCTTGACAGTGTGCTGTCCAATTGGCCACTTTCCCTGTATGGGCAGGCAGACCAAAACAAAAATCATGGACGGCTCTCCTCACTTGCTAAGCGAGAGAAATTCTCAGTGTTCATTGCAGCATTTTTCTTGTCTCTTAATGCCTAGTGCAGTCTCATTTTCACCATGGTGTAGTATCTAACCAATTAATGTAACTATCTAAATGCTCAGGCAGCAACCACCTTCTCCTAAGTCATTGCCCAGGACCATCAGCTGAAACCAACTCACAAACATCATGGTCAGTGCTGTAACCTTTACTCTGCTCTCACAGTCCTACTAAAACTTTCCAAACTGCATCCATATATTAAAAATTAATGTTTATGTACTCGGTGCATTACCTGAGTGATACCATCTCTAGGTTCTGGACACGGAAACCTCTCGAGCTTCACTCTCTAGGTTTCTTCGTGTCCAGAACCTCTCGATGGTATTACTCTCCGGTAATGCACTGGTACATATTCATTATTCTCTTTTTATTATTTTGTATTGTTTTTGTATAAAAAGAAATAAGTAACTGTAACTGAAGGTGTATTACTACTTCTAGTACTTCTCCATCCTTGCTAGTGACTGCACAGAGCTTCCTGAATCAAGTTTCTAAAAGAAATGGAAAGCCATAGAAAAAGTAACTTACCCAACACTGCTTGTCTGGAACCACTAGACAGCAGGAAATGCTTTACTTGAGGTGAGTCCTGTTAAGTGAGTACATGGAGAGTACTACTCGATACAAGTTACTTCTTTATTTGTGGTGGGGTCTGTTACAGGAAGTGCCATTTTGATAGCATTTTAACAACAGTTACCATGTTTCAGGTGCTCACCAATTGTTCATAGAAGATGCCTGGATGTGGCAAAAAAAGGTGCAGGAGTGTCCATTAGTGGTCACATGACTGACCAAGACAGTACTGCATCAACCCCAAGCAATTTACAGACCATTTTAACAAAAGCAGCCATTTTGACATACTCACCAATTATTCAAAAATGGTGCCCAGATGTTCCAAAAGTGGTGCAGGAGTATCCAGTAGTGGTCATGTGACAGATTTACATGATACAGCATCAGCCTGATCCATTTAGAGAGCATTTTTGCAATGATGGCCATTTTGTGGTGCTCACCAATTATTCAAAAATGAAGCCTGGATGTGGAAAAAGTGATGCAGGATTGTCCAGTAATGGTCATATTACAGATTTACACCATACAGCATCAACCCTGATCCATTTAGACAGCATTTTAGCAATGGTGGCCATTTTGTGGTGCTCAACGGTTGTTAAAAAAATTCTGCTTGGATGTGGCAAAAGTGGTGCAAGAGTGTCCAGTACTGGTCACATGACTGATTAACACCAGGGGAGTCTGACCCTGTCTCGCACATACTTTTGTAGCACAAGGTAAACAATTAAAGAGCTGTGTAAATCATTGTATTTTATCTACTGTGTTTAATGTTAGGATTACATATGTTAAGCAACTAGTAGCTTAAACTGTCTATCTTTAAAATATGGAAAAAATGCAGTGAACTTGGACAGAATACAATATATCAGAATTGAAAGCTATTTCTTGTCAATAATAATTCATTAGAGTATTATACAGCATTTAGATTTGTCAAGTAAACATGTATTTTTTTTCTGTTTCTGATTATCATATTCAGAACATGGTGTCATAACAAGTTGGTGAGCACAGGTGGCAAAGCATACTTGTAGATAGTGAGGGATGGTTTCCGGTGAGCATATGCTGCCACTCAACGTTCACCTGTTGGCATCTACCAGCTTCATGAATGGATGTATAAAGCTGAAAAAAATTGACACAAAAGAAGGGGTGTGCATGCAGAGTATCAAGGTAGATAAGTAGAAAGATAAAGGAAATATACATTTTGGTAACTATTATTTTTTTTTATTTCCTTTTCTTTTAGACCCTTTATTCCAACACTGCATGCAGATGTGATACATGCTTGCAAATGCAACAACTTGGACTATGACATTCAGATGACCATCTTGTTCACAACACAATTATATTAATGAAAAAATAGAAAAAAAAAACCTACGGCAGAAGGCAATGATCCCATTTACCTCGTTTTCCAACTGGCCTATTATTAAACAAACTCACTAATTACATGTTGCATGTATATGCAGTCATAATTATGATATTCACATCTGCAGTTCCATTGGATAATTATTATAAAATAAATAAAATGTTACAGATATTAACATGGAATGATTGATCAATTGTTTCATGCTTCAGAACCAAACTAAAAGAAAATATCCTTGTACCATAATTAAAAAAGTTACTCAGCCATTAATTTCTAAATACAGTATAATGAAAACATTTATTTATTTACTATTTATTAAATTTTTATGACTGGGTAGACCCACTGAGCCTCGATGGTCCCTTTTCAGGGGTGACCTGGGATAACATTACATATTTACATATGGAGAAAGACTTGGGTTACAGAATAATTTCAGGTAAATATGAAGATTACAGTCATTGTTATCATTATGATACAGTCCTCAATAATAGGCTGGCAATTGCTGTAAAGAAAGGAGCAAAAGAAAAGTAACTTGCAGGATTCAGTCGTAGTTATCATTTTGCTGTAATCAGATGTAAACTAGCCATAGTGGTGCTGGCAAGAGCAAGCTCCATTGATGATGGTGGGGTACATGGACAAGCTGACCTAAGGTAGCTCAAGCTGGAGGGTAGAAGTAAGCAGGGGGGGAACTATCATGAACCATGGCAATGGCAAGTGCTGGCATCAGTCGTATGGGCCTTAAGCCCGGTATGGAAATTCATCAGTGAGGAGGCTTCTTGGACCAGAAGTGGAAGTTTGTTCCACTGTTAGGGGGCTGTGCAGGAGAAAGACCTGCCACCTGCATTAGTCCTGACTCTGGGAACTTCAAGCAGTGTTCGCCCTGATGTCCTTAGGCTCTGTGGTTTATGTTTGATTGCAGTAGTTCCTACTGGGCTGGGTGGAGCGGATGGACTGAGTAGCTTGAACACCAGACAAAGCAGGGGGTACTGTAGATGAGTGACCAGTGAGGGCCACTGTAGCTGGGCTAGTGTGTCACAGTGGTGGCTTTGTGAATGGTCCTGGGTAGCAAATCATGCTACTTTGTTGTACAGTATTTGCAGCCTGGCGACCTCTTGCTTGGCCATTCCCTGTATGATCAGGGCCGCATAAGTCAGGATGGGGAGCAGGACACTTGTGGCGATTGAGGTCCTGGCCTCAGGGATAAGCTGGTCCTTTAATCAGTACAGGGTATCTAGTTTACGGTGGATGGTCTTGGTAACCAGATCCACATGGTTCTTGAAGGTAAGACATTGGACTAGTATGAGTCCTAAGTATTTTAAGGAGGGCACTACTTCAATACCACTACCAGAGAGTGAGGTGAGTTGCTGGGATTTAGTCCTGTCGAGGCCAAGGATCTTGTGTCCAAATAGCATCACCTTAGTATTACCTGTGTTTAGGACCATTCGATTTGCTCTTAGCCAGGCCCCAAGTGCTGTGAGATCAGCTTGGAGAAGGGGACCAAGATCTGCCATGCCACCCAAGGATTGGTAAACTATGTTGTCATCCATATATTGAACAACCGAGCTACCTCCACAGTGGAGATTTAGGTCATTCATAAACAGGAGGTATAGGAGGGGGCTGAGAATTAAGCCCTGCTGTACTTCCTCTTTTAGGGGTAGTGGATCCAATAAAGCACCCTTCCAGATGACCCTCTGTGACCATCCAGATAGGTAGCTCCAGAACCACTTGAGGGCAAGAAGGTCTAGGCCTTTTTTCTCCAGCCTTAGTAGCAGGATTTCATGGTCAACAAGGCTGAATGCCTTGTGTACAGGTCTATAAATTAAATGTGAGCACATTATGAGTTATTAGTCTATGAATAATTGAGGTAAGTACGTAATGCATTTGGTAAGTATAATTAACTATTTTTGTATAGTTCTAGCATGACTCATGCAATCATCCTTGATGATCATTATGCAGCATTTGAAACATTGATACAGAATTTCTTTTGTGCCTCCCATGCTCCACAAGTGGCTACTCCTTTGGTTCACCTAGGACCACTATGCTGGCACTCTGTCCCTAACACCAACCACCACCCCACATTACAGCCCCCCCAGGTAACCTGACATTTCCAATCATTAAATGGGCCCCCCTTCCCCTTCTGAGGGAGAATGTTCCTGTGGGGATGGCCAGTGCAACTTACTTGGACTGGGTGCTGCTGGGGTTGGTCTGAGCTGTCCAGAGCTTCATGGTGGTGGGGGACAGGCAACCATCATCTGGCTGGTCAGGGAGCCTTTTCCAGGATTTTCTTTCTGGGAGCATGCTGTGCTAGGACATCAAGGTGTAAGCCGACTTCCACCATGCTCCCTATGCAGCAGAACCCATTGTGCTGCCATGCCTGTGGCCTCTGCCAGATGCTGGCAAACACTGAGCTGTGTACCTCCCCCCAAAGATGGCAAGCCATCATGGAAAGCTCAAGCCATCTCCCCCCCTTGCCAGCCCTCTGACACCCAGGTCTGATCCTGAAGCCTGGCCATCGGCATTGCAGGTGGAAATCCAACTACTGCAACAGTGGGCTGGCTGATGATACAGTGTTTGATGGAATGCAGTACCATGTATCCATCCAGTGGGTGAATCTGTGTGCCAATAATAAGACTTCAGTCATAGAATAAACATGTGAGATTAAAAACACAATACATACAACAGTGGTTTGTAAAACCTTGAAGAATCAGAAACACACGGTACATGTGAAAACTAATTTGTGTCTTCTGATACAGTAGTTACAAGTTACACTTCACATATAATTTTTTTTATTTAAACCTTTTAGGTTAATTGCTTAGAACAGCAAATTTGACAGAAGGCTGCAGAACATATAATAAATTTAGGTAAATTTGCAACTCTAATATAGTGAATGGTGGGGAGGTTGTTGTATATGGTAATCCATAAATTTACAAAAGTCATTCTGCTACAGGAGAGATGTACAGTAGCAAGAACATCAGAATGATTTTTCATTCTGCTATAGTAAAAACATTACAAAACATGTGTTCCCAGCAAAGCCACTCATAGTCAGATGATGTCAATGGTTGTAGGGTTGCACACATTAGCTAGAGAATGCATGATGTTTTTTTCCCTTCTAAACAACATACACTATATAGAAAAGTGTATGGGGAACAGGACACAGCAAGGATGAGCTTCTACCATTGTTGTGTACCATGAAGACAGGGACCTTTAGTGCTTCACTTTTGAGGATTACAATGTTGTCATAACAACCTCTTTGTGGGAACACAGCATTATTAACTGATTCCCATCCATATTCCTCTATATAAGGGCAAGAAGGAATACAAGAATTATAAATTCTATATAATTACACATCTGTACATTTAACACCACACACACACAGCACTCAGGTGAAAGCAGAACCTCAATTTCATCTGTTGTAGGGTACAGACCAGGGTGTATTGTGTCAAACTGGTATGGGTAGAAGGTTTTTTACTTATGGGTTTCCAAGAATCTCCAAAAGACGGTAACTTGCTGCAGTATTGTTGTTTTGTCTCTATACCATACAGAGTATTCATCATAGCCAAAAGCAGATTTACTGCCATCGATGTACTGGCAGAGATCCGGATGTGTAGCGAGTCAGATATGTCAGAATAGTGAAGATGATATAGAAGAAAAGTTGTACAGTCTAGATTTTGTGGAAGTACAACCTGACTCATTTGAAGATGAAGTTGCTGATCCAGAGTACATGCTGGACATTGAGTTGAAAGATCAGGAAGAGACCCCAATGACATCAGTTGATGCAAGGATCAAGAAGACTTGTGGTAAGAGGGCTCAACCAGCAGCAGAAGAAAGCGCTACACTATTGGATGATTGGGAAGAGGTGATGACGACAAATGATAGTGGACACCCATTAACTGCAACTTCAGGTCTACAAGTTCCAGTCCCCAAAAGTCATATTGGGTTTGTACTGCTGTTTTGCCTGGCTGATGAAGATTTGGATCTCATTGCAATGGAAACAAATAGATAAGCACATGATTTCTTTCTGGCAAACCCAATGGATGAGTTGCCACCATATTTGAGAGCCAGGACTTGGAATAAGATTGACAAAGAAGAATTGAGGAGGTTTTTTTTGTGCTTTACATTGCAATGGGACTAGTGGTAAAAAGTAGTAAAGATGAATATTGCCAGCTGGATGAAGTCACCTACTCACCATTCTGGGGTACTGTGATGCCTAGGAACTGATTCAACATTGTTTTATTTTCTCCACATGGTGGACAACTCAAAGCAGAACTCTAGAGTGACAGACAGATTTGATAAGCTTTTTCACATCAGGGAGAGCTACAATCAGTTCCTGAAGAGATTGCAAGATGTGTATATTCCCAACTGGGACCTTTCCCTGGAAGAAGGTATATGTTTGTGGAAGGGAAATGTAAGCTACAAAACATTTATTCCACAAAAAACAGTGAAGCACAGTATCAAGATGTACACCTAGTGTGAACTGAACTTGGGATACATATGTAACTGGCAGTTATATACAGGCAAAGTAGATGAAGAACAGTGCAAAAGACATACATAGAGAGTATGTTTTGATCTTGTCAGAGAAGAACTGTGGGGAAAAAGGCTACAGGATGTACACTGACAGACACTACGCTGGACCTCAACTTTACACAGATCTGTCTTTAGCTGGTGTCGGGGAAACTGGAACTGTGATGCCCTATCACAAGGGAATGCCTCCAAGAATAAGTGACAGAAAGTTGAAGGTGAAAGACAGGGTATATTCAGGAAGACACCAATGCTTTGTATGAAGTGGAGAGACAAGAGGGATATCTACTGTACATGTTGTCAACAACCACAAATAACACATTTGTAGATTCTGGAAGAAAGGATGGAAGACTGGGGAACTGATCAAAAAACAGAAATTTATAATGGACTACAACAGCTACATAGGCATAGTTGATAAAAATGACCAGCTGGCAGGGTACTACAACTTTAATTGGCTATGCAAGAAGGTATGGCAGAAAGTTCTTTTATCTTCTGAATGTCATGTTACATCAGGAGTACGTTATGTACAAGAAATTTTCACCGGATACAAAGATGATGTCACTCCTGGACTTCCAATAAAATGTGATTAAAGAACTAGTAACATCATACCAAAAAAATTGATGCTCTTCCACAGCATAGCCAGAAACATCAATCAGCAAGCTTGGATCCATGCCAACGACTGCAAGGAAAGCACTTTCCATCAAAGGTTCCCAGTAAACCTGGGTGAGCCAGCATTGGCTCAAGCAAAGCTCAAGCCAAAGATGTGGCATGACTCAGCTCAGTGGTCTGCAAAATTTAGAGCCAGCTGCTAGTTGAGCCACCATGTGCAAGTGTTTTCAATCTGCATCTGATGCCTGGAGTGAGCAGCGTGCTGCACATGGCCAGTGGCGGTGAGGATGAGCCTACATTATGGAGACTGGGCTCAGGACTGAATGCATGGGCAGAACTGCAGAAGTGGTTGAGGACTGGGGGGGTTGATCCATTTCAATTGGCTGCTTCTTACTTCATCTAGTCAGCCAATGGGGCACAGATTGCATTTGGTGGCTTTTAAACACACCGGTGCACTGCACGCACTGCCGCATGACGATGAGTGATGCAGACAAGACTTGGGGAGAACTCTTTCTCTGGGGTGACCATAAGGTGCAGTCAAAGGAAAGGAAACTTATTTAAAATTACTTATTGTGGAGTATGGGGACAAGGTCACTAGGAAGCAGGAGGAGAAAGGAGACAAGGAGTACAAAAAAAGTGCCGGAGGTTGCCTAGGGTAACCGGCTAGCTGCTGCTGCATCAGTCAGTCCTGCCGGGTGTTACTTGTGGTCGGGTCATGATGGCTGCCGCTGGCCCAGAGGAACTCTAGCTGCACAGAACAAGTGGAGGTGAAGAAAAATATTCAGCCTCTTCCTCTTCTTCTTGCCTGCTGGATTGAATCAAGTGCCAGCCCAGTGCAGTGTGCCACTTAATTGTGAGGTAGGTCCACTCCTGCAGTGGGTTGGTGTTGGTTTGGGAGGGGGAGCATTCCACTGCAGACAGTGCTTGAGTGCTGCAGCTACTGCACTTAGTCTGCTGCTCTCTGCTGTTCTGCTCTGCATCTGAGGATAAGGAGTGAACTGCTTGATCTGTCAAGAGCCGGGGGGTGGACGTTTGTTGCACAGCTGCAGACAGTGCTGCTGCACTTAATTAATCTGTTATCTGCTGCACAGCTGCTCTTCTGCATGCATCAGAAAGGTTAAGGGCAAAAGGACAAGGAATGATGAACAGTGTGATCTGTGAGAGAGCATGGGTGGATGGGGTGGACCAGAATGGTTGCCCTGTTGTAGTGCTGCTGCATTTAATTTTAGTCTGTTCTGCACTCTGTGCTGCTCTTTCTGCATCAAAGAGGTTAAGGGTAAAAGGAGAGAAAAGAACTGTGATTTGTGAGAGCCTGAGAGAGGGAGATGGACTAGATGACTGTGTCAGCCTGTCCTGCCTAAGTTGTTGGGACTTGGGGAGGGAATGATTTGGAATGGATTTAAGGTCAAGGAACTTAACTTGGCTCTGGCTTGGCAAGATGTCATGATTGGCTTCAATCATCTGGCTGACAACTAGTGACTGTCTTGCTTTCAAATAGACAGTTAACTTAAGTGGGTTACAGACAACATGGTTCCCAGCATCACTGTAGCCCATGATAGCTCTAATGTGATTGTGAACCCAGCCCAGCTCTATTACATTGAGTTTCAGGCTCTGTTATGCTGTTAAACAGTTGATTAAATCATTAAAGTGTTGAAATTCTGATGTCCCACATGGTGTCCCTTATTTCATAGTGTAGTGTCCCTCTTTGTCCCTCATTATGCCTCATTTCAAGGGTCAATGTCCCTCATTTCAGACTCCGGAAGTTGAGAGGTATGCTGCAGCGTGAAACAGAAATGCCAGTCATGGTCAGTTTTTGTTATAGCAAAAAAATGTAACAGGCAATTGGTTTTGAGGAGGCTGTTGCCAACAGTCCCATATTTGGGGTAAATTTATCTGTCACGACTCTCGGACTCCCATATGAAATCCATATGGGATGCCTGTTATCCCATACTTAATTTTTCAGGTTGGCTCCGAGTCTGAGACCAAATTGGACTCACTTACCCACTGATCATAGTGGCTGCAGCTAGCTGCACCTCATTTTACACATGCACAAAGGGGCTGTGGCGACTCTGGAGGACAAAGTGACATGTCAGAGAGAGCAGGAACCAGTGAAGAAGCCTGCGACTGTGTCCTGTTTAGTCATCGTGAGTATACATGCTACACAGTGTGCTCAGTGTGGAGCTCCTCCTGAGTTGCTTGCCTGTGACTGTGTCTGGCTGACTGACTTGTCCAATGTGTCCTCCTCTTTTGGATTATTTTTTGTGGAGCCTTCCTCAACGAGTCACCTCTGAGTCCTCCTCCCCACTTGCACCCGAATCCTGGGATGATCAAGACAAGTCTGCCGCCAAGTCACCAACTCCCCGACTCACGAGAGCCATGAGGAGGCTCACCCAGCTGAGTGCTGCCCTGTGACTGACCCTGTCTGATCTACTGTGTGCCACTGCCTGCCTGCCTGCCTTGCCTGGACTGGAGGAGCATGGATTTGCTGCTAGACTGGAAGCTCACTAACTCAGCTGCTGGACTGGAGAGATGAAGAAGAAAAGAACAGGGATGGAAGAGGAGCAAGCAGCAGAACAGTGGAAAGTTTCAGTAGCCAGTCCCAGCCCTGAGAACCCTGTCAAGAAAACATAGAAACATAGACGTTGACGGCAGATAAGGACTGCTTGGTCCATCTAGTCTGCCCATTTCCCTACCTACAAGATAGGCCGCAGATCCTAGTTAACCAACAGCCTATAAAACTCAAAAGGAAGTAAGTCATGTGGCATTGGCAGTATGGCAGTGTGCATGCAGCTGCATAGAATAAATAAGTGCCCCAGTGGCTCTCAGGCAGTCAAAGATGTGTAACTCATTAAAAAACAAAAGACAGGTTCACCTTTTTCTATTTTAAACCACAGGTACAATTTAATTTTGAAGTACTGCCTGTAGAAAAGCTACTAGTTACAGGAGTGGGTGGGAGTTGCCATGTGGGAACAAACAAGAGAGAAATTACTCTGTTTAACTTAATGGTTGAAGAGTGCTTGTGCTGGCTTTAGCAAAGTGCTACCATTGATCCCATTCACTGTCCGAAGGAAGTTAGTGGAATGGAAGTCTCTAGCTGACACCAATATTTTGTGCTGCTGGGACAGTACCACTGGGTGCAGATGCCACAAGGGCAGGCACAGGCACTGCAATGTTATGTTGTACTGTAGTCGGATGATGAGGACATGAGGCACTTGCTTGGGGATCTAGGAACCAGGGAGGAGGTGGCTGGCCTGAGGGGGCACAATAGGTGGGGGGCACACAACGGGTGGGGGGTCTGCCCCTTATTTTTGAAATCCAGTGTTGGCAACCTCAGGAGTTGTGTGGGTGTGGCACATGGCAAGACATTGCACAGCTAACATCTTCACATTCTTTAAGAGAGATTACCTTGTGGTGAAATAGGACAGAAATCAGAATGCAACCAGAGATTCGAGACTCAGTGTTGCCTAATTTAAATATAGGCAACACTTCAAACCTATCTATAATTTAAATGTAAATTAATCATTAGTAATCAAAAGCTGAAGCTGTGTGCAGTTGCTGGAAAAAAACAATTTCTGGCAACTTGGAGGAGGCCAGGCAGCCAGTGAATGACTGTGAGGTAAATATGGCATAGTGCATGGAGAAGTGTGGTTTATGGGGGTATAATTAATGGGTTCCATTTTTTTACATTGACAAAACCATGTATTAAATACCGTAACACCTGAGTAGGTATTCCACGGCATTCATGCGCCCACTTCCAAATCGAAATTGTCATTTCGAGACTTTCAAAAACATGCTGTCGCTCAAAAATACACTTAATGACAAACAAACACTCTCATCAGCCACTGTAAAACTGTAGCACATTTTCTTCTTCCTGCTGACTACGTAGCTTTCTCCCAAATCTTTCAACTCTCCCCTTCCCTCTGCAGATCACAAGACTCCACTGCCAGGCAACACATAGCAACGTAAAAAAAAAAACAGCCAGGCGGAAGATTCAAACGGACATTTTTTCTTTCACTTTGCAGTTAAAGCTAATGAAATTGCAGTTCTAACAGTTAATTTAATATGGCTACTCACTACAAAGTACTCTGCCTACCGAATAAACAAAATCTATGACGCAAGGTACGACTGTCTATATTTTATTTATCAGATCTCTCAGTGACAAGAAAAAACAAAACCCCTTGAATTATATAAAATAAAATATGGGGTGCAGTGTGTTTAACTCGAATTTAACACACACCTTGTTGTTGCATGGCAATCATAAACCCCTCGGGCTTCGCCCTTGGGGTTTATGTGCCATCCAACAACTTGGGTGTGTGTTAAATTCTCATAACACACTGCACCCCATACTTTATCCTATATTTTAAACACCACTGAGGTGTGATGTCCCATAAACCCTGAGGGTGAATCCCAAGGGGTTTATATGGGCATCACACACTGGGGGTGCATCAAATCCCAAGGGAACCACACTTCTTCACATTTTGTTTTTTATATTTACTGGTTTTTGGTGTTTTTTTTTGGTTTAAATGGTCTTTTTTGTCACTTTTCGAATGTAACTGTTACTGTTAACAAGCTTGTCTCCCACTGGGTGACCAATTGTGTAGCGCTTGTGAACATCCAGCACGAGGACAGTTTGTTCAGCATTTTTTCTGGTGATGTTGCAGTACTGTTCTGCCCGTGGTTTACTGAACTTCATAAACCACATATGTGGTTTATTGATATCCATAAACCACATATGTGGTTTATGGAGCTGTTGGGTACTCACTGGCAGTGGTTTATAACCACTAACTAGTAAGTATTTTAAAATAAAGAACCCTATTGTGTCCATTTAAAAGCAGTTTGTAAGTATAAACATTTTATGTAATGGGAAATTGTACAAAATTGAGGCAACCATCAGCAGTTAGAAATGGAAAATTCATGAGTTAGGACAGAAAAATTAATGTTATTTCAATTGTTCTAAATGGCTATTTTCAATTAAAACAAATACCCACAATAAATACTCATTTCAATCATGCATTTTTTTTTAGATCCCCTTTCAGAGACCGTTTACTCAATGCATTTCTTTTGTTATTTTATAATAAAGTAATAAACCTAGCAGTTTTCTTTTAGAAATGCCATGCTGGCCTAGCTTAAGTACCCTGTTGTCTCTTGGTTGCTTACTGGAGACTTGGACCACCTACCATTGACCCCAAAGTAGCAGCCTTGCCCTTTAAAGTTTCTGGACCCACTAAGAATGTTGGTTACTTTAATTAAATGACTACAGTTAGATGAATAATCCCAGTCCTGGCTTCTGCCATATCCTGCAATGCATCCTTCAGAAAATGTGGGTGGCAGCAGCAGGGTGAGAGCTCCCCTTGTCTCAGTCATCTATCTGCAGCCCAACATCATGCCGCCTGCCACAGGCAGGGGGATTACATTCCACCAGCCCACAACAAGTTCACCTGCTCATCTTGGTAGCAGCAGCACCACCGTCAGTTGGGCTAGTAGGGAGGTAGCAGTAACAGCAGGCTGTGGTCCCTGCAAGTCTGGGAGGAGGGACTCTCATTCTCGTGGCTTTGCTTGCTTGTGGATCTCAATGCAGTGTGCTCTTACTTTTGTGAGTGGTGTTGGATTGAAATTGCTTTTGGGTGCAGGACTCTGGGAGTATCATGGTAAATGGGGAGCTTGAACTGTAGAGAGAAAGCAATATTGCCTACCCACTTCTATAGTACCCTTGCTGGTCTGTGTTTGAATGGCATTGATACTATAAGGTGTGTTACCATGTTCATACTGTATTGCACAACGACTGTTCCATTGATGGTGGAGTCAATCTGTTTTGGCTGTGGTGAGCAGCACCATGCTGTGAATGCTGGGTAGTGGTTGGAGGACTAGGGGTAAGACGTCAGCAGAGACAGGGAACGAAAGGGGACTGTTTGTATAAAGTGATATACTGTATCAGAATAGGGAGAAGAAGTCAGCTGACTGACAGTGCTGCACAGCTCCCATATATGGATGTGTCAGAATGTGCTTGACTTGTTTGAGCTGTGTGCAGTGAGGGAGTTATACTGGGATTCATAGCTCAGTCTGCAGGTTCACATGTAGCTCTATGCTGAAACTAGATTGCATTCTCTCATAACGGGGGCCAGGGCAGGGAGATCTGAATGCGTAAACTGGTGATGAACATGCCAGGGTTCCTGCTGATGCATAATATCTTAACTTACTGAGAGTGTAATATATATTTTTAGATATTGCTTGCAGACATCTAGTGTGGATTTTTTCAATATGCTTGTTAAACTGGTTTCTAGCCTAGTAAATAGTAAAAACCACTGATCTTTATATTTTGTGTTTAGAGCATCATTCTGTTGTTGGCTTTCCTTGGTTTATTGCAAGTTTATAAGCAAAGCTGTGTGTGTGTGTGTGTGTGTGTCATCATAGTTATCATACAAGCCATATCATTCTGTCAGAGAGCAGTTTGACAGGCAAATATTTGTATTTGCCTTACTCTTTGGCTCTTCTCGTGATTTTGCTCTTAGAGCCAAGCCAGACCCCCAGCTTGGCTCAGGCTCAGCTGTTCCTCAAAAAATCAAGGCTTGCCCACTTTCAGTTCCAAGAACACCAAAGAAGTAGTACAATGCCTGAAGATGTGCTTGTAGTGTTAAATTCACTATAATGTTTAATTTACTTACTGCATTCTTTGAGCCTGGACCTTTGTGAAAAAACTAGAATTGGCTTAATTACAGCTCAGCTTTTAGAGTTTAAAGTGCCTTTCATAGCTCAGCATTTAGACTTTAGAGTATCTTTTGCCTAGTGATTGCTTAAATTTTAACTGCTTTGTGAATTTACATAGTGTTTTATTAGTACAACGCAGAGTCTAAAGTCTAACATTTAATTAATTTATTGAGTTGAATACTGTTCAGTATCACTTTGCCTAATAGCTGTGCTAAATCTTACTTTGTTCTTGCCTCACCTACCAAGCTTCCCCCACTTCCCCGCACTGCCTAAGTTCTCTATTTAACTTTAATTGCTCTGCCTCAACCACCAACCCACCCCTCAGTTTTGTTGCTTACTACTCCCTCTACCCTTGCTGCTCAACTGTCTCGCTCTATCTCCCACACCCACCAATTCAAGCTCCTTTAATTAATATCTCTTCTCTGTCTTCCTCAGTGAGAGGCCCCTGACAGGGTGCTCAGTCATTGGCGGCTGTGACCTCAGATCTTTTCACCACCCACCCCTCTAGGACAAAGACTGCAAGCAGGAACAGCCACTGGGAAACTTCTCCTCAGCTCCTGTCCTCCGCTCAACTTCTACAGCTCAGGTACGGTAGCACTTGCTGCTACTGGTTTGAAAATTGGGCGCCAGGATTGACTCTCCAGGATTGGCCAGTTCTCATTTGCAGTAGCCACCAATTGGCTAGAGCTGAATCCTACTTCTGTATCCTAGTTTGGCTCTCTTTGTAAATTCGGTGATACAGCTTATAGTCTTTAATTCACTGTAATGCTTAGTTTACTTACTGCGTTCTTTGAGCCTGGACTTTAGTGAAAAAAACTAGAATTGGCTTAATTATAGCAGAACTGGCTTAATTACAGCTCAGCTTTCAGAGTTTAAAGTGCCTTTCCTAGCTCAGCATTTAGAGTTTAAAGTATCTTTTGCCTAGTGACTGCTTAAATTTTAACTGCTTTGTGAATTTACATAGCGTTTGCTTAGTACAACTCAGAATTTTAAGTTTAACATTTAATTAATTTATAGAGTTGAATACTGTTCGGTATCACTTTGCCAATTGATCTACTAAATCTTACTTTGTTCTTGTCTCTGCTACTAACCCTCCCTCACTTCCCAGCACTGCCTAAGAGCTTTATTTAATTTTAATTGCTCTGCCTCAGCCACCAACCTGCTCCCGATTTAGTTGCTTATTGTTCCCTCTACCCCATGCTGACCAACTGTATCTCTGTCTCCCATGCCCTCCAATTCAAGTTCCTTTACCTAATCTGCTATTTCTTCTCTCTTCCCCAGTGTGAGGCACTTGAGAGGGTGCTCATTCATCATTGGCTGCAGCTTCAGCTCTTTTCACCGCCCACCCCCCCAGGTCAAAGACCACAAGCTGGAATGGCCACTGAGAAACTTCTCCTCTGCGTCTGTCTTACCTGCCAGCGCTGTGCACCATCTTCCCACCCTCCCTTCACCAGCCCACCCTATCTGGGGATTTAGCATTATAGAGTGTAAAGGTTCACATGATGTAAAATATACTAAGTGGCCACTTTTCCATTCATTGGTTATACTGTGCGGCCACTAGAGGGTATCGATGCACTTCCCACACTAAGCCCTCTCTGAGTTCCTGTTAAGCACATTTTGTGCTGCTGAAACACATTGCCTCCTAAATTCAGAATAACTTCTTTTAGAATGGGCTGGCTGCATTTGTCCATCCAGATACTTCTTCTACTGGTATTTCTCAACCATGGCTCTCTACAGAAAAACAACCAACAGTTTCATCACCAAACAGCAATTACCCACATCATCCATTATGACCTTTGCTTTAAAATGGGCAACTTTTTTATACTAACCAAGGGTTCTTGGACTTATCATTGGCTCCTTGCACATCCACAGGACTGGCTAACCTATGGTGCCTATGTTTCTAAGCCCTTCCAGGCACTTCCCATTTGCCTCACTATATCACAATCCAGCCAGAGGAGGCACTCCACTCTCATACATTCTAGCAAACTGGATTACAGGCTAATGAAATGCTGCTTATTCAGAATTCTTATTGCTGTTGCTTATGTCAGGCAATATACATCCCAATCCTGGCCCAGTAGTGTCAGCTGCCCCCAGTGATGCAGGCAAACCTGGATCTATCACATTGGCAATTGTCAACATCTGAAACCTGTTAAGCAAAATAGACAGCCTCCAAGTATGGATCTCTCAGCAAAATCCAGATATCCTTTCAGCTGCAGAAACTTGGCTGTCCACGAAGATTCCTGATGTAGCAATGGCCATACCTGGTTATACTCTTTTTCTGGCAGGAAAGGCTAACAAAGCAGGGAGTGGCTGTACAGTCTCTCTGAAGGAGATGCTTATGGAGCACATATGGCTAACCTTGGATACTCCAACCAGGCGCTTGCCATTACAGTGCTACTTGGTGCTCATAATGAGGCTCTTACAGTTATATTTGTTTATGTCCCTCCCAAAGAACACTCGTCAGGCTTCCACAGCTTAATGGATTACATTCCTACCCTGATCCAAAAGTCTGAAACCATAATTCTCAGTGATCTCAATGTCAGTTGGTTCTCCCCAGATGCAGGTCCATTCAAGGATGGTATCTCTACTTTTCACTTTTCACAGCTCATCACCTCCTCAACAAGGACTAACTACAAGATGGGTACAAGTTCCCTTCTTGATGGGATACTCTCTAATCACCCCGATCGTATCACTAAGGAAACAGTGCACTGGGATATGCTAGATGACCACTCCCCCATTACCTGCTGTTGGACCAATAAATTCCGTAAACCTCCATCACAAACTTTTTATAGTAGGGTCCTAAAGCGCATACGCCTTGAGCCCTTAAAACAGCACCTTCACAATCTAGACTGGTCAGTGCTCGACACCACCGATGATGATCAA
Source organism: Neoceratodus forsteri (assembly GCA_016271365.2). Classification (NCBI taxonomy): domain Eukaryota; kingdom Metazoa; phylum Chordata; order Ceratodontiformes; family Ceratodontidae; genus Neoceratodus; species Neoceratodus forsteri. The sequence continues at coordinate 1,176,898,534 of CM057458.1, forward strand.
TCTTGCCTTGGAACACTTCATTAAGTACTTCAATACTGCCTGTGATATCCATGGTCCCTTAAAGAAGATGAAAGTCCATGGCACCATGAACCTTTGGATAACCCCTAATCTCATTAATATGTTAAAACTCAGTGATCACCTCTCGCGCTGAGCAAGGTCTATGGGCAAGCAAGCGGATGTGCAAGAATATAAAAAGGTCAGGAACAAATGCACACAGGCAATCCACCTTGAAAAAGCCAAATACAATTGTGAGGTGCTTGCTTATACTTGGGGAGACAGTAAGAACTTCTGGAATAACATAAACGATGTTACTGGAAAAGTTCCAAAGGTGGTGCAGTCCATGCTAAACATCGATGGAATCACTACCCTGGGCCCTCTAACCATGGCAAAAATGTTTAACAACTCCTGCACTGATACTGATATGAGCAATGTATTCCACCCAGACTTCTTCGACACCACCCCAACTAGTGCCCACAATTCCAATGTCAACCCTCTGGCTCCACCTCATTTTTACTTCAGAAAGGTCTCACTTGACCACTGCAAAGAAATATCTAACCAAATACTAGGAAAATCAAGACATGGTGGAGATTTGTTGGCCCTTAAACTAGTTGTCCTCACCTTAAATGAAATACTGAAACCTCTTACTGAGATTCTCAACCTCTCGCTTCAACTGTCACAATTTCCCCAACTATGGAAGTCGGCCCTAGTAACTGCCATACATAAAAATGGTGATCAGGACTTACATGCAAATTTGAGACCAATATCTGTCCTCCCTCTATTATCTAAAGCGCTTGATCGCATTGTTGCGGATCAGCTTGTGATCTACCTTGAAAAATACTTGATCCAATGCCTGCAACAACATGGTTTCAGAAAAGGGCATAGCACTACTATGGCACTCCTGGAGTTCCCTAGTTACCTTCGTCAATCCCTTGACCAAGGTAACTTAGTTGGTGTGGCATTCTTAGACCTAACAAAGGACTTTGCTATTATTCGCCACCATCTTCTTTTATGGCAATTGACTTCCATGGTCTCTCCTCTGACACAATGCACTTGCTCAAGAGTTATCTTGAAGACTGTTCCCAGCAGGTGAAAATAGGCAAAGCCATCTCTGACCAGCATTTTGTCTGCTTTGGAGTACCACAGGGTTCTATTTTAGGATCCATTCTTTTCAGCATCTTTCTCAACAGCCTCCCATGGGTCTGACACCAATGAATCATCTTTTATGAGAATAACATCATCCTCTTCACTAGTAACCCCAACCCCAAGCACCCAGTACATCACCTGCTGCATAGCTTTGAAGAAGTTAAGAACTGATAACTGCAAACACAAATTGGTCCTAAACTACAAGAAAACTAAAGTCATGATGTTCTGCAGCACTCTCAGTAAACACAAATCTCATCCCCTAATTATCAGAAACTGCCTGGATGTCACCCTTGAACGAGTACAACACTTCAAATATCTAGGAGTCACACTGGACAGCTCACTGTCTTTTTCCCAGCACATTGATAATGTTGCCAGAGCTGTCAATGTCAAGATTGGATTACTTCACCGACACAAGCACTGTCTGTCACCTGAAGCCCTCAAAACTGCAATTAAAAGTTCTGTCACATTTATTGTTGACTACGGCCTGGTAATATATGGTACCGCCTTCACTACATCTCTTCGTAGGATATCTGAGGCACTAAATAAGGCATACAGACTCCTCAATGGGACAGCACGCCTCACCCACACATGTGATCTGTATGCTCAAACAGGCTGACTCCCACTAAGTGGTAGGATACAATATCAAGCCTGTCTGTTAGCTAAAAAAGTACTTCTCAGCCTCCTGACCCCTGGCATTGTTGGCCTCTTAACCTCTCACTGCAGTTCTCAGTACACCCGAAGCTCAGCCAACCAACTTCTTCATGTTTCTAGATGCTGGACAACTCAAGGACAGTGCTCATTGGCCTAAGGAGCACCCATCTGGTTCAATGCACTCAACTGAGACTTATTGATCATACCAAAACTGGGTCCTTTCAAACACATGCTCAGTCAACATCTCATGGGTATCCGCTCATGTGACTGCTCCACCTAATTGTACCACCTTTGTTGGAAGGTCCTACCCAAGCTCTCCCAACTTCTCTAAGACCTGTAGTCACACTTCACCACTCCCCCCCCACCTAACCCATCCCCTTCTTTTCTAAACCTTCTACCACTTCCTCCTTTCTGCTTCCCCTGTCCACCACCACTACTAGCACCCAGCTCTCACTCTTTTTATCCACCCTAGCTTGACAAGGCCTCTGGCTGCTTCTACTTCTCTTGTTTCACTTGATCAACCCACTTTTTTTTCTGCTTACGATCTAACCTATAGTTTGTGCTTGCAGATACAAAGATTGCCATTTTTTTGCTTTAGTGTTTTTTCTTAATTTTTTTTTAACAACCTTTGCATGTTTGTTTACCCTTCCCCACTGATGTGGAACCATTGTAAATGAGTCACTTTGTGCTCAAAGGTATTGTAATCCAAGATTGAATAAATAAATGAAATAAACAAATAAATTTGCGGTCTGCACAAAGAAAGGGAATCTTAACGAATTGACCTACTGGTGTGCACAGTATGGAAAGAGCCTGTGTACTGTATAGAAACATGCTTCTCTGAATATCATTCAAAGCTGAACTATGGGGTGTCTGGATCACTGAAGACAAATGATAGTGACACTGAATAGTAAATCAAGTTACAATAGCACAATCGGACACAAGTGCCGTGCCCAGCATGGACTATGCCAGGCTTCCCATTCAGCAATCCAGAAGTGGGTCCCTGTAGAAAGAGATCACTGAGAGATTGAGATGTAAGATAGGTGGGAAATGCTACATGCCCCATCCAAGAATGATCAGCACAAGGCTTACCTCTATCATGAAACTTCAGTGTGACCAGTGACACAAATTAAACAAGTGAAGTCTGACCCCAGTGGTGCAACCAGCATGGACAGCTGGAGATTCATAACTAGTAGGTCTTTAGTGATATAAGAACTGAGGAGGATGCAAGAGATCATCTTGAATATATAATGCTATGTTACTTTCACATGTAACTGTGATTTATACAAAACTGGCAATGAATAGTTGGTGGCACTTGTACTTTCATTTTCTGTACTACAGACCTTTGCTGCGGTGTGCCAAAGTGGTTGGATTTCAGCTCTTAACTTATTTATTGTGTATATGTATTCACTATGGTGGAAATAATTGTTTGACATGGCTTTGAAATTTATTTCTAACATAATTATGGCAAGGTGCATGTGTCTTGCAATCATGATTTTTTTTTTTTGAGGTTGTCAGAGAACAGTGTTTGTTGTTACGTCTCTACTGGGATAATAACAGATGAAGGTACAGGAGACCATGTTGAAGATACACTGCTATGAGTGCTGTGTTAAGTTCATATGCAACTGTGCTTTCCACCAATATGGAATGGAGTAGTTGGTGGCACTTGCATCTTTCATTTTTATTACCACAGTCCTTTTTTGCAGTATGCCAAAGGTGTTGTATTTTGGCTCTTAAGTTATTCGTTATGTATATGTAGTCACTATGGGGGTAAGGCATTTGATGATATGGCTTTGGTATTTGTGCCTAATATGATTATATCAAGGTTTATGTCACTTGAGATTCTAATTATTTTTATGTGGTTGTGTCAGAAAAGACAACCAACCACAAATGGACAATTGCTCAACCTAACAGCCCTCAAGGCAACATGTCCTCAAGGCAGCAAGCCCTCAAGGCTGATGGCCCCCAAGGCAACCAGCTACAAATGAGTGATTGGTGCACACATATCTCCCAGCCTAATAGCCCTCAAGGCAACATGCCCCCATTGCAGTAAGCCCTCAAGGCAACCAACCACAAATGGGTGATTGGTGTACACCAATCGCCCAGTCTAATAGACCTCAGGCAACAAGCTCTCGAGGCTGACAGCCCTCAAGGCAATGAACCACAAATGGGTGATTGGTGTACACCAATTGTCAAGCCTAACAGCCCTCAAAGCAACATGTCCTCAAGGTAGCAAGCCCTCAAGGCAACCAACCACAAATAGTCGACTGGTATACACCAATTGTCAAGCCTAACAGCTCTCAAGGCAACAAGCCCTCAAGACTGATATCCCTCAAGGCAACCAAACACCACTTCTATCCCACCCACCTGTAAGCAGCATACAAATCAAATCAATTTTTTTTATAAAGCAATTTTCAAAATAACCAAAGCGCATATACAATATAAAAATGAACATTCAATCAAAAGAGAACACGAAACATAAAAAGGCGGCAGAGATAACACTAAACATTGTCCCCAAAAGCCAGATCAAATAAATAAGCTTTTAATGAGGACTTAAAAATTAACAAGTCAGCTCCATCAGATTTGCCATCATTTGTCTGTTGTAGACCCTGGAGCCGCCGTTGTCAGTCGGAACCATGAGCTGCACTCTGAAGGGACTCAGGAAGGGGAGGGAACATGTTTGAGTCATTGACAACTCGAGTGGAGTCAGGTAGCAGGTGCAGGCCCTACTATTGCTATCTATCTAGGCCTGAAAGGAGTCTGTCCGATCAGCACACAGCAGTACAAAAGAAAAAAAAAACTGCATGCAAGCAGCAGCAGAACAAGGAGACTGCTCAACAGCAGCTGCCTTGGTCCTTTTTAACCTTGTGAGACAACTGGTAAGGGTAAAAACTGAGTAAAATGCTTTAATAAATTAATGCTGAGCTGATGTATGATGGTGTTATTGTTCTTAATATTTTGGACAGAGAGACTGAATTAGATTTCTGCTCAGGGCTCAGGCAGTGCAGGATTAGCAATTCATATGTTTAAAAGAAAAGAAGCAGTAGTACTGCTTTGCAGCACTTAAGAGATTTGATTTAAATTTCAGCCATTTTGCAGTTGTGTTCTTTTTATTGGGGGGAGGGAGCAACTGGCTGAGGGTAAGCAAGGTGGTTTAAGCCTGACGTGGACTGCAGCATCCTTACATGGGAACTGTAGTTTTATTTTTTTGCTCAACTATTTATATTCTACAGTACAACAATTATCCAGATTGCCATGGTACTTGCTTTAATAACAGCTCAAGTAGGCATGCTTTGGCTCACTGGGCTGTTCTAGCCTAGCCTGCCCTGCACTGCTGCAGCTCATTTGGAGTCATCTGGACAGTGCATGAGTCTTGGGCTTGGTGGTGTGTATGTACAAAACAAAAGTGAGATTATGGTGATTCACTGATGCAGGGCAGGGGAGTCATAGTTTACTACAGTATCCTATACCAGGGTGTAATGCTGCTGTTTATGTGGCTTCAGGCTGGGGTGTAGCATGATGCATCCACTCACAAAAGGGTCTAATGCTGTTTATGTTGTTTTGAATTTTGTACTTGAAGGGGTGTACTACTCAAACACCAGTGTCTGGTTATGTAGCCTCAGGGGTGTACTACTGCTGCAGAACTTAGCGATCCTTATCTGCCAACAATTTCTATGTTTCTATACGTGCCTGGGACATGCACAACTGGATCCTTAGAGGTGGGAAGAAGGTGGGGAAGCTGCTCTCCAGATGGGGCCAGAGGATGTAGTAAAGCTTACTGGCAGACTGGATGTGCCTAGCAGTCCTTATCTGCTGACAATTTCTGTGTTTCTATTTAATGCAGCATCATTCACACACTGGATACAAGGCTGGTTATGAGGATTTAGTTGTGTACTACAGCATCTCACAGGCCTAAGGCTGGTTCTGTTCTGTTGCTTTGGAGGTTTATTGACTTCTGCAGCATCCTGAATAAAAAGCTGGTTATGTGTCTGTGGAGTTGTACTGTAGCATGCTATAACTGAAACAAGGCTACAGAAGGCTGCTTATGTGGCTTGGGGGTGTACATTAGCATCCTTCAACTGATACAAGGCTGCTACTGTGGCTTTGGGGCTGTACATCAGCATCCCACACCCACACCAGGGTCTAAGGCTGTTCATAATATGTGGCTTCATGGGTATACTGTAGCATGATTCTATCACCAGGCTTTAAGGCTGTACAAGGCTTTGGGGTGTATAGCAGCATCTTCCCACATCAGGGCCTAAGGCCGTTTATATGGTTTTGTTGCCAGGAAGTGTGAGGGTACAAGACAAGTATGCTTACAAGGTATAAAAGGCAAGTAACCAAGGCCAAACTAAAACAACAATGAGAACAAAAATATAAAAAATAAACTGAGGTTCTGTAGCATCGGACCCAACCAATATTTCTTGGCTTTCTCATAAAGGGGGCAAAATAATAGTACATGTCTTAAGTCGTTAATCGCTTTATTATTGCAACTGCAATTCTGTTTGAATGCCTGGACATCTTTGTCGAAAGTGAATGTAGTTACTTCTAAAAAGTTCTAACCTGTATCTTGTTATATACTAATGTAGTCACTAAGTAAATGAATGTGCTGTAAAGTTTTTTTTTCACTAATGGCACTCAAAAAGTACAAAAGATAAGTATGTAAATAAAATTCAACAATAGCGAAAGTTGAAAAAATTGGCTGAATTTTATTTTGTTAGTTGAAGTCATAAATTTTAAACTGGTTGAAAAAAAGCAGTCATAATGTATGTAAGTCGGTCATAACTGCATTTTGAACTGTCTCTGGGGCCTACTCTGTTCTGATGTTAAGTAGCTGTAGTAAGCAACATGTTTGAAATTTTGGATGTATGACCAGTTTGTTTGCTTTTCTTTTATTTAAAAACAGTTTAATTTTTGTCCAGATATTATTTATCTGATTGTGAGTCATTGATTTAGTATTCTTTGTCATGACGATACTCTAGTCTCACATTTTCGATAGCTTAAGTAGTAACATAGTATTGTATCTGAGTCAATGTGATCGTAATTATCTAAATTTATGTTGTTTAGATTTTCTTCCATCTGGCAGGAAGGATGACTTGAGGAGGAACCGAGGATAGCAGAAGGATTAAAAGGGACAGGAAATGTATGCTGATTGGCAGCAGTTAGTACTGCGCCTATTTACTGAAATGAAATTCACATTTCCAAATGATCCATATTTGCTCTTCCAGCTTCTGCCCGCCTGGGCACTATGGCGCTGTGACTCCACAGTTCTCCTCCAACTGCTGCATCCAGCTGGAACCCCCACCCACCCTTGAAGCAATCACAGCTTCTGCCCACCTAGGTACTATTTCACAGCGGCTTTATGGCTCTCCTCCATTTGTCGCATCCAGCTGGAACACTCGCCCTCCCTTGAGGCAATCACAGCTTCTGCCTGCCAGGGTACTATGTTGCAGCAGCCCCATGGCTCTCCTCCGGTCACTGCATCCAGCTGGAACCCTGCTTCTCCTTGAATTAATCACAGGTATGCACTGTTCCCCGGGCAGCCCGACTTGAAAGCCAATAGTTTAATTGGTTCTCAGGAGCCAGTAGCTGAACCGCTGTTGGACCAAGGCAGTTTCTGCACTCTCCTGATTGAACCACATTGTCTCTCAGCTAACGTTTGAATATTGTACTGGAACTGGGAATCCCTTAGGTTAAAATGTAATCCTTTATGCTACATTTTCTCCCCCTCCTGGCTACCTTTAAATACTCACAATCCGCAGCCCGCTTCTCTTGGTTTATCAACTGTTGGCTAAATTATTGTTATGCTAGTCTCCTCCTCCTCCCAATTCTTATAGGTGGTACAGCTTGAATTATATCTTACTGTCATTCTTGTCTTATTGAAAATTATATCTATCCAAGAACATATAATGTTATCACCTTAACTTGCATTACTAAGACAGTCTTTACAGGAGAATCCCATTAAACGCTGCCCTTTTTAACTAATTCCATCCACTGCAAATTGGTGTTAGGATCTGATAATCCTATTAGCAGATGCTGGGCATTGGTCCTATGATGAGGGTGCTTTATCTGCTCTTTTGCTCATCCCTGCTCTTATTCTCTTCCTTAAAAACAATTCCACACACACAGAGATACCTCCTAGGATGGAGCATGGCACTCTATGCAAATCAGCCCCTCTGGATATTCACCACCATTTTGATTACCTTGTATGTGCCCTGAAACACCCCTTTCTGAAGCTGTTCGTAAAGCTACCATGGCAGTCTGGATCTCTTACTGAGTTGTCCCCAGGGGGCATGTATCTATCTACCTGCATCTCCCAATTCTCCTTGTCACTCTCCATCAAGGTACATTCAAACCCGCTCAAACGCATAGGCATGGGATGTTGTGATATTATGCTTTAAGTGGGCTATGCTATTAGGTGAATTTTGCTTTCCCAGTCCATCCCTGAGATCTGTTATGCCTGCCAAGTACACTTAGACCCCCCCCCCATTTCAAATATAGAAATATGCTGTGAATTTATGACACAGTATCAGGCAGTAACTGTACCTGTCTCTGACTTCTCACTTCTGCTGTGCTCTGCTAAGTTATTTTGCTCTCCAATATCACTGTATGGTACATTTTATGGTCATCGGTGCGGCGATGTGGAGAACTACCTTACCCCGATCCACACTTCCATGACCTTGGTCACTTGATCACTCGTGATTGCGCTAGTTCTAGAAAGCTGTATCTAGATTACCTAGGTTATCTGGATGTATCCAAGCAGCGCTACTTGCATGATTAACATGCTTATCAGCCTGTAACCTTTATTTTGTTGTTTTTATGTTTATGTTTGTGTTTGTTGTTTTTTGTGCAACTGTCGTGGCAGTGGACAGGGAGGGGTACAGGTATGACTTCATGTATTTTTTTTTTGCTTGTGCTTCCACTTTGTTCAGGAATGATAGGGGGTGTTTGGTGTGCAGTAATGTACTTTTGTGATTGGGAGGGAGGAGCACTTAAAACCCACAATGTTTACTTATTCTTTAAAATGTTTTAAAATGCTTGGTTAACTTTGACTGACACGTCTTCTCATGTATCACATTGCTGAATACACTTTCAAGGGCATATAATTCTTTGTAGTCATCTTTTCCAGTGGCATTCTGTTCTATGTATTGGCAAAATGTGAGCAAGTGATCGTACACCTCTCATGCTGTAGGAGCTGGCAGCAATGGCGCTCCTTCACCCTCCTCTTAATGATTGGCATCACCATTGATTACTGATGTGGTTACCTCCTGATCAGTCAACATACCAGAACAAGGCAAGTCATCAGCTGAAACAAATTTTTCAAAAACATCCTGAGGAATGTTCTCTGGGGCGTGTACAATGTCATCAATCTCAGTCTCCACTTCCAGATCCCTCACAAAGCCAGCCTTGGTAAAACAATTTCATATGGTGTCAACCTTAACTTTTGACCATGCTTGTCCCAACATATGAATGTCATCTAGGATTGTAAACTTCTTTGCAAGTTCATTCACTGACACTGCTGTCCCACTATCAAATTCATGGATTACTGAAGCCAACATCCAATTTCTGTACAGACATTTCACATTGTGGAATATTCCATGATCCATTGGTTGGATCAAGGAGGTTGTGTTTGGAGGGAGAAAATTAATTTTAACATGGGAGAGGTCAATCTGAGAATGTGCACTGCCGTTGTCTATAAGAAGTGTGGTATGTTTTCTCTGCTGATGCATGTCTTTATTAAACTCCTTAGCCCATTCTTTAAAAAGCTCAAAAGTCATCCATATGTTATGATTAGCACAGTATGACACAGGCAACCTTTGCACATTTACTCCTTTAAAGCATTGTTTTTTTTTACTTTTCTCAATTACAAGCAGCTTTGCTTTATGGGAACTATCCATGTTTGCACAGACTAAAGCAGTGAGCCTGTTTTTTGCTTTTTTCCCTCCAGATATGCTATCTGCCTTAAATATTAATGTTCCATCTGGAGTTGCCCTGTAATAAATCCTGGTTTCATCAGCATTGTATACACAGTCCGGGGTGTAGTCTGACAACAAAGTAGGCAACACATTGTGAATCCAGCTTTCAGCTAATGGCTGGTCTGCATCTTTTTTCTCTCCATGCAAACGCTTAAACACAATGTTATGTCTCATCTTAGTGACTGAGCCAGCTGCTGCTTGGCTCAAAATCTTGCTTACCCATTGCTAATGCTAGATTTCTCTCTTTCTCTAGAAGCAACTGGCCAGAAATGGGCATATCCGAACCCCTGGTGTGTTCAAACCATCTAAAAAGTGCATCATCAACTTCCAGATCCTTTCCCTCCCTCTTTCTTTTTCACTTAAGATTGCCATTTGTCTGGAATTCAGACATAATCTGATTTTTGTTTTTTACCACATGGCATATCTGACTCTGGGACACACCAAGTTGCCTTGGCACATCAGTTTGTGAAGTCCCAGGGCTAGATAACAAATTCAAGGCTCTTACTTTATCTGCTAGTGAAAGCTCTGTTCTTTTCATAGGAGTTTCTGCAATTGCGTAGTGATCATAAAGACAGCAGGGAATGAATGGGACACAAGAGCAAAGTTCTGTACAGAATGAGGTTCCTATTTAGCACCTATTAAATGAGCAATTGGGCTACTGAAGCAGGCGCTTTGAAGGAAATAATATCGGGGTAACTAAATGACCGATTAGCAGTTAAGTAAGTATGGGTTAAATGGAGTAATCATGTGGTCAGACAGCTGCAACACTCAAAAAATTATACTTTTAAAAAGGCTGGCTGTATGCTTTAAAGCAAGCATGTTTTAATGGGAAACATTGACTAGGAATCGGGGATCAGAAATTTTATGCGATTAAGCATTATTTTCTAACAAGCAGTATGTGATTAACTGTTTTTTTTTTGTTATTTTTTTTAATTTTATCTTTCTATGGCAGTACCCTGTCATTCAATCAGCCCTGGTCACGGACCCTGGAAGCCTCCACCACCATCTATGGCTGCCGAGGTCCCCCAGTCACCCCTAGCTTGCCCCCCGGGAGGGCGGGGCTGTGGCCACCTTCTTCCGTGACCACGGAACCAATATCTAGTCGGGGGACCTGCAGCGATGGTGGTGAAACGAGGTCTTCGAGGAGGGCTTCATGTAGACAGTGGTCCTTGCCCTCCTTGATTTTCTGCCATTTCCCTTATGGAGGCGGGGACGTGCAATGACACCAGCATCCGTCCCGCCTCCCAGAACTGTGAGCGTCGGTCACATGAAATCCCCCGGCCTCCACCAGGAGTCCTCAGTGCACCGATCGCTTGCTCCACCCTCCCCCCAGAGAAGGAGAGCAGTCCATGGGATGCTCCATCCTTCTGCCCCCGGCCAGCCCTCCAACTACCAGGGTCTGTTCCCAAATCCGGGTCGCCAGCGTCGTGAGCAGAAATCCCACTGCTGCACCAGTGAGCCAGCTTGTAATTAACTGGGTTTGACTGTACTACCTAATGTACTGTTAGGTCTGCTAGTCATTAGGCCTAGGCCTCCCCTGTCTACTTCATATGAACCCTGCAAATGAAAACGGGTTAAAATTTCAAAATTCCTTCCTGGTCTCCTCAAGAAACTGTTGCTCCTACTACTGTTGTGCTCAGGCAATGTTGCACTTAATCCTGCCCCCCTCCCCGGTTACCATTGAATCCCCTTCAGATTTACAAAATCTTAAGGGTATAAGCTTTATGCATGTTAACATGTGCAGCTTATTAAAAAAAAAATTGCATCATCCAGGCTTGGATATGCCATACCACTCCTGATGTTTTGGTAGTCAGAGTCTTGGCTTTGACTAGCAACCAAGGACAATGAGATGTACCTCCCTTCCTACTCTCTGTGTAGAGTGGATATGCATACTAGAGGTGGTGGCATGGCCTTATAAGATAAGGATAAATTCACCGTCTCTGTTATTGACTCTACCTCTGTCCTTAATGAGTTTGAAAGTCTGTCTCTAAAAGTTGAAATCTCAACCGAAGTTTCACTTTGTGTGATAGATTGTTACAGGCCCCCACCCGCTGGACTACAGCTTATACAAAACACTTAGGTAATATATTGGGTCCTAGTTCATCAGAGTCCATCATATTATGGGATCTCAATCTGGACTGGCTCTCCAGTGCATCCAGTCCCCTTAAAATGTTCTCTGATTGGCTTGGCTTGTCCTAGCTTGTAAATGAAACCACACGTCTAAACAAGGTCAACCCTTCTAATAATACTCTGTTGGATGTTATTTTAGTTAGCAAACCTCATTTATTTTCTCACTCTGGTGTATTTTGTTTTCTGATATCAGTGACCACTCTTTTATTGCATGTGTAAGGTCAACCTATAAACCTTCATCAACACCTAAATTTACAATCAGAAGGAGTAGACATAACTTCGATCCCTGTGGGTGCATTGCAGAACTAAAACTCCTTGAGTTGGCAGGACTTTTATTTAGCAAAATCCTTGACTACTGCATATGACATCTTCCATGAAATCTTATTGGGGCCATAAACAAGCATGCACCATTGGTGAAAGTCCATGTCAGAGACAAATCCTGCCAATGGTTTTTGAAGGAACTGAAAGATGCTTTTCGGAGCAGGGATATGCTTTGGAAAACAGCATTTAAAACCAATCTTATGAATGACTGGAATTTATTTAGGAAGACACAGAACCTTTGCAACAAGATGGTTAGGGAAGCCAAGGCTAATTTTTACCTCTCAAAACTTGTCCTCTCATCTAAGTGTTCTTCCAAATTTTGAAGTATAGTCAAGGAGATAGGTCATACCTCTGGTAATTCCCTATCAGCTAAAATTTCTATGGGTGGCACTATAGTTTCTGATAAACCGACAATCCTTGATGCACTTATAACTACTTTGCCACTGCAAGACTAGCCTTCTACAACTCTCCCGCCATTAGTCTCCGCTCCAAACTAGGTGAAAATATTCAAGAAATACCTGTTGATAACTCGGTCTTTTCCCTCCAGCCTACATCCCTGAAAGAAACTGAACCTCTTCTGCTACAGTTAGATACTAGGAAAAGTGCCGACCTCATAGACCTGTATTTCTTAAAGATTGGTTATTGAGTCTTAGCAGTTCCGACTATGCACTTGTTTAATTTATCCCTTTCCCAGGGGACCTCCCATCCATCTGGAAGACAGCACACGTGATCCCCCTTTTTAAGTCTGGAGATGCCGGCAACCTTAACAATTATAGGCCAATCTCATTACTCCCAATACTGGGAAGCTGCTGGAGAAAATTGTGAGCACTCGGTTTCAGAAGTACCTGGAGTCTGCAAAATTGCTCAATCTGCTACAATCAGGCTTTAGAGCACAGCATAGTACTACATCAGCCTTAGCCAAAGTAACAAATGATTGGCAACGTGAACTGAATAATAACAACTTTGTCTGTACAGTATTTCTAGATCTGAATAAAGCATTTGACACTGTGGACCATAGCCTGCTCCTTTCATCCCTTCAGAACCTTGGGCTGGATCTATTATCCTTGAGATGGTTTGCTAACTACCTCTCAGGCTGACTTCAGCAAGTGAAGGTGGAAGGGGAAGTTTCACCCCTAAAACCCCTTTTGAGGAGTGTTCCACAAGGCTCCATTCTGGGTTCCTTGCTCTTCTCTATCTAAATTAACAATATTAATGCTACCATCAAAAAAGTACAAAAACATCTTTTCACTGAAGAGACAGTGCTTTACATTAGTAGTACTACCCTTGATGCTGCTTGCAAAGCTCTTCAGTGTGAATTCAGTCTGCTGTGGCATGAGCTCCTTAACCAGAAGTTGTTGCTAAATGCTAACAAAACCAAGACAGTGTTCTTCTCACCTTTCCCTTATGCACCCAACACTGCTACCACAGGGAAACTTCCTCAGATCACCACTATTCTAGGTGAACTGCTGGAATGTGTTACTAAATTCAAATATCTGGGGGTATGGATCAATCACAGACTCTAATTCATTGATCACATAGAACAGTTGGCAAAGAAACTTAGACAGAGACTTGTTCTTTTCTTTAGGATCAACAATCTTCTTACAAGGGACGCCAAGTTGGGACTGGTTCACAGTACCTTTTTCTCCCTCCTAGACTATGTAGACTTTCTCTACTGCCAGGGGCCTGCTGGTGCACTTGCCAAACTCAACATGCTTTATCACTGAGCCTTAAGTTTCATCACAGGTCTTCCCTACTCCACCCATCACTGTTCCTTGTATGCAGCAGTGAGATGATCATCGCTCAATTATAGACATCAGAGAAATGCCATGATTTGGACACAGAGCCATTACAAAAAAACAGCCACACTATATCTGTGTCTATCATTATGCACACTTGGCAAGTATGCCCTGAGAAGCACTTCTTATATTTTCTTGTATGTTTACAAAGCCAGATCATGTTTCAGCGGGGCATCCTTAAGCTATGTGCTACCCCTATTGTGGAACAATCTGCAAAAAACTTTGACATTAACTCAGCCTATTAGCTTAGCAGCATTCAAAACACTATACCAATGTCATAGTAGGGAATCCTGTTCCTGTTACCACTGACCCACAAGCCTCTAAACATCCTAGAGTACTACAAGTGTTCTCTTGTTACTGGACTAGCATGGCACAGCCCCACTCTACTATTCTTCCCCCCCCCACACACTAACCATTTCTTTATTCCTTATCCTTTATTATTTTCCCCACTATCGATTGTTCAGGTGTTTGAGCCACAATACCTTGGCACTGTGCCATCCATCTCCCTCATCTGCCACTCCCACATCTGTTAGCATCCTTCTTTTCATCTCCCACCCCTGATCTTGTCCTGTCTGGTACCTCTAATTATTATTGAATTCCTCCACCAAAGTGTTATGTCCAAGGCCCACCTTGTATTAATCCCTATCATTGGAACACTATGTATCCTGTATCTTTCTTTTCTATACATAATTGTGTTATATCCCTTTACCTGTTTTAGACCACTATATATCTTCTATAGTTTTTGTTCTGTATATAATTTGTTGTACCCCGGACCTGCATTCATACTTAAATGTATATATGTTTTACATAGCTTTACTGTCAATGTCTGCAACTGTATATTTAGCGTGTACACTGAAATTGTTGTATTGGTTTCTCATTGAACAAACCCAGGTCCTCCTCAAAAATGAGCATTGCTCAATGGTGATTGCCTGGTTAAATATAGATTTTGATTGATATTTAATTGCAACTGAATAAACACGGACGTGAAAATCTGAGTTTTTTATTGTTTACTTTTCATGGACAGCACTCTGTTACAGTTCTCTTCTTGGAATTAGTAAATCTGTACATGGAACTAGTAATTTGGAGTTTTTTACTCCTGTATGTCACAGTTTGTGTACAGAAAGCTAATAATGAGCTATTGCCATGGCAGAACAATGTTCAAAGTTCTGAGCTCAAACCATGACATAGTTAAAATTCTAGATCACTGGTTCTATGAAGGGAACAGTAACAAAATGCTGCCCATTGAAACAAAACAATCAGGAATACAGTGTTGCAAATCACGTTTTCTTTAGGTACAGTTACATGTGGACCATTTAGGGGTGAGAATATCATTTCTGAAACTAGAAACATAAACAGCTCCTTGATATAAATCATTGTGTTTCCTCATTAAGGTTAGCGCAGTGTCTCTATGCCAGTTCTGGTCATCAAAGTTGGAGTGCATGTAAAAAATTAAAAAACAAAGTGAGATAACATTAATTTTTGGCATCTTCCCCGAATGAAAACACAAGACACTGAGCTAAAAAATGTGTGGTGAGCTTGAATAAATATAACAACTAATGGAGAAGTAAAAGTAAGGAGAGACTTGATGAGAGACAAGTGAGAGCGACTGAAATGGGTTGATGGGACAAGCAGGGTATATTTGATATGTAGCACACATGCATGAAACACATTGTGGCAACACATTAGCAGCAGAAAGTAGAGCTAGTGTTAGTCTTATTTGACTCACCACACAAAGTGGGTCAGAATGAAATAGTGGACGCATGTTACTTAGTAACTTTTGCTGGCAGCCAGCACTTGTTATATCTGAGGTAATTTCGTGATGTTTTTTGTCATTTAGATGATGTACTGATACTTAATGGTATGTGTAATATACAGAACATATCTTAGCCTGGTTCCTGACATATTGTTCTCTAATTTCCACCAGTACAGTTCCATAGAGGACTGTTTATGATTGTGATAAGACTGGGCCAGAGAAGAGACTTTGAGAGTACAGTTCTATAGGAATGGTAGCCACAAAATGTCAGTATTGAAAAAATAGTGTTAATTGTGTATGACTGCTCATACATAATTTTTTATTGTGTATGTGAAATCATCAGTCACCTCCTGATTAAATAAAAACAAGATTCCAGCTGTAGTAAAACTGATGCACTGTACCGTCATCTGTTGTGGTTCTCCAAAGTCACTCTATTTTCCTGGACATGCTCTCACAACATCAGCCCCATCATCGTGCATGCATGATGACGTTTGATTTTGTTGTGCTGTATTATTGGCATACTCTGGGGAGAGCTTGGTGAGCTTGGCCAGGAATCATCCACTTAGCAGCAAAACCACATCTCTATGTGGTAAAGTAAGTCACCCAATTTACAGCGGAACCTTTTTTGGGGAGGGTGGGGTGGTCATAGGTTGATTATGTATAGATGTTGATACTCAGAAAAAAAATGGTGTATGAGCAAACATAAACAGACAATGTTTATGATGTTCCATTGCGAGGTTTCAGTATTTAATACAGAGACATCCAAATAGTAAAACTGCATTGTTGTGTACGATTCCTCATATACTATCCTCCATATGTTAACTGGCACACAGATCACTGTTGCATCACAGTACTGTCACAGTAGCAGAATAATAAGCAAAAGTGATAAAAAAAATATATACCTCAGAAATAAGAAAGTGTTATTCTATGGTCAGCATCCTAGTCATGTCTCCACTACCTCTTTCAGATTGTATGGGACTGGAGTTTTTAGCTCATTTTTGTCTTTTCATTCAGCTGAGATTTACACACAGGTAAAGTCCCAGTCTGGCCAATCACATTTAAGTATTTTATTGACCATTTTATAGTATTGCTATTATTAGAACTGGGTCTTGAGGTACTGAACCTTGGTTTTTGATTTTATTTGTATTTTTTTTACATCATTAACTATAATAAATATAAAATAGTTCCTCCAACATACTGAGCCACAGTGACTATTACATTAGAACTGTCTGAGAAAGTGTTCACCAACATGGAGGGCTCCATTTCTGCCCCTGCACTCAGCATATACTGTCCGGGTGCAGCAGTGCTTGAGTGGGATAGAGGAGGGGTGAGATCTTGTTTTCTTGTGGATGGCTGACCTGGGAGCCCTGGGGGAGAGACAGCAGCAGGTAGGGCTCAATACTACTCCTGAAGTGAGCAAACTGTGTCCTGGTGCAGCAGTGCTTGCGTGGGATGGAGGAGGGGTGAGAGCTTGTTTGCTTGATGATGGTTGTCCAGGAATTCCCAGGGGAGAGGGACACCAGCAAGGAGGGCTCTGTTTCTTCTCCTGATCTCAGCAACCTGCTTTCTGGTGCAAGAGCACTTGACTGGGACGGGGGAAAGGTGAGAGCTTGTTTGCTTGTGGATGGCAGACCAGGGAGTCCCATTGGAGAGATGCCAGTAGGGAGGGTTCCATTTCTGCTCCTGCCCTCTGCAACCTGTGTCCTGGTTCAGCTGCACTTGAGTAAGATGGAGGAGGGATGAGAACTTGTTTGCTAGGTAATGACTGTCCATGGATTCAAGAGGGAGAGATGCTAGCAGGCAGATCTTCATTTCTGCTTCTGCCCTTAGCAACCCATTTTCTGGTGCAGCAGTGCTTGAGTGGGATGGAGGAGGGGTGAGAGCATGCTCAGTTTAAGTTTCAGTTTATTTTTTATACTGGAAAGGCAAGTGATAAAATTTGACCATTTTCACAAGCATCCAGTATTACACAGACAAACAAGTACATTACTGGTTATACATGGAGAACAGGTGCATTTCAAGCTATACAAAAAGTGCAATAAAGACGTTATTAGGTAATAATTTAAAGGGTTTAAACAGGGTGATCTGATAAATATATACATATATCTAATATATATGGGGGATACATGATGGGCATGAGTGTGATATGGCAAATATTGTCACTCCTGCAGAGTGAGATATCCAAGTTCATGATGCAGGAGTGACAATATTTGCCATAGCACATGATATGCCCATCATGTATTCGATATATATAATAGGGCCAAGAGTTTCAGAAGTTTTGTTATAGCTGGCTTGTGTTCTGTTCCTGTTAATGTGTTTGCTCATTCTGTGTGTGAGCTTTTCTGAATGGGCTGGCAGTGTTATAAACTTTGACATACACATGAGTGTGTTTTGCAATGCTAAATGAGTTAGTTTTAGATAGAAATGAGAAACATACTTTTGTGAAGCTGTATTGTTTAGCAGTCTGGCTGCAGTGAAGTTAAGTGCATCACAGTAATTGTAATGAACTGAGAGGCAGAGTGTCAGAACAGCTGATACTGTTTTCCGTGGTAATAAGTTAGCTGCAGGCAGAGTGCAGAGTGTTCTGTGAAATTGTGCTCTTTAGGATTCTAGCTGCAGTGAAGTTGAAATTGTCACAGTAATTGGGTGAGAATCAGAGTCTGAAGAACAAGTGAGAGTGTGTTTCAGTGGTAGTTGAGTTAGCTGCAGGCAGTAGTTTAGACTGTTCTGTGAAGCTGTGCTGTTTGGAATTCTGGCTGCATCAAGTTGAGAGCATCACAGTAATGAGCTGGAAGTTGGGGGGGTTGTAATGCTCACTGAGTTAGTTGTAGGCAGCAGTGAGACCTCTCAGGTAGTTCTGCATTTGTGTCTATGGTAACAGCACAAGTGTGTCTTTCATGCTGAGGGGAAAGCTGCCTAGAGTGATATCAGTGATCTTTTGTGACCTGTGTGTGTAAATGTCTCATATCATCTCAGTAGAGCAGAGGGTAAAAATATCACACTGCAGTGGATGATACACTGTTTTATCTCACTCATTTACCACTCACCCCTATTGTGTGTGTGTGTGTGTGTGTGTGTGTGTGTGTGTGTGTGTGTGTGTGTGTGTGTATGTGTGTATATATATATATATATATATAGTGTGTATAGTATATATATATATATATATATAATAACTACAAGCATGTAGGTAGCAGTGGGACTATGTGAGAGGGATAGATCTAAAACATTCTGGTTAGGAAGCATTTACAGATTTGGGAACTTGAGTGGTGGCACTTAAAGATTATGTGCAAAGCCATATTATGGAAAGTTACCAAACCCCATAATAAAGTTAAATCCCTCACTTATGTGAGTTGTGGTGTTATTGTTTGTCAGCTACCTTCCATATCCTCCCACTTTTTTTATTTAGTGACTTATTTTATCTACCTCTGATGCACAAGCTATCCTCAGGTTGCTAAGCACCCCCCCCCCGAAACATCATTGCCAAGTGGTACTTAATTTAAATGAGCTGCAGCTGTGGACACTCATTTGATCTCTGCCTCAGCTTATTTAGCCAACTGTTGACAATGTTGTCTGATGAGGAGACTGATATCAACAGCATTTGGGGTTCAACTTGTATTTGTAGCCCCAGTAACCTCAAAAAAAATCTTCAAAAAAAAAATAAATAATAATTCTTTCCATGCCTCCCAACACTAGGTATAATTGTGTGCAGTGGGGGAAATGCAGCATATGCATCTCCATCTGGGACTAATGCATGTGTGGTATTAGGTGACTCACTGTAGATATTTATTTTTTTATATTTCTGTATGTATTTAATTCGTAATTCTTCTTATGGCCCCTGTCATGTCCGGGTTTAGTTGTGTTCCCATGTAACGGTCTGACAGGTGGTCCATTAGCCTCATATCCTGACCTCATCCAGCATAGAACAACCAGCACACGTGGATGTTGTGGAGCACAGGGTGGAGGTGGCCCGATGTGCTGATCTTCTTCTTCTTTGTCCAGACTGTATTTTTATGTCACGCCTGCCACCAACACCTTTTTGCTGCTGTTCATTGTTGTCTGTTGCCCTGTTTAAAATGGCAGTTGACCAGTGCTTAACAGCAGGTGGTCTGTCCATGTAACATTCTGTTGTGCGTAGTGTACATAAACATGCAAAGTCAATGATGCAACACCATTTCGAAAAGCATGGAAAATAAGAAATCAGCAAACTGTAACACAAAGTACACAGTTTTTGTAAATTGCCCTCTTGAGTGTGACAGCAATAAACAGCAGCAATATATGGTCTGTACAGTACACCTGTTCTTATTAACAGCACTAGGCACAATGTAATAGCTGAATGTGCATTTATTGCAGTCGCACACAGAGCATGACTTTTTGTAAGGGATCTGTTTCCATGGTTTCTCAGTTTCTCAATCTTGTTGATTTGTTTCTTTATTTTCGTGCACTTTGTCATCGTGCTTGACTATTGCTTTTTTCTTTGTGCAGACCACAGATTGCAGCATTATCTGATATAAAAGACAAAGAACCTCTGTGCGCAAACACTGAGGCAAGGGTTACCCCAAAGTGCATTTGGCTGGGAAGCCAAGTTTCAAGAAAATACAAAATCACACATGCCCACACAATGCAAAGCATTATGGGCTGCATATGCAAATCACCACAGAATATTGTGCTGGTTCAACTTTAAGCAGAATTGCATGGTGCCGAAAAGCCTCACACAGTTTGCAAAGGGTGCTAACAGATGACAGACACGTGTTTCATCCTACCAGGACTCATTAGTATGCATCATTTGTTTGACACCCCAGTGGAATGAACCAGCTACCCTAAGATGATCTGTCTGGGTTATGTTGTGGTGAACCCATTAAAATAAAAAACTATTTAAAAGACAAAAAATCTCTGTGTGCAAACACTGAGGCAAGGGTTACCCCAAAGGGCATTTGGTTGGGAAGCCAAGTTTCAAGAAAATACAAAATCACACATGCCCACTCAATGCAAAGCATCATGGGCTGCATATGCAAATCACCACAGAATATTATGCTGGTTCAACTTTAAGCAGAATTGCATGGTGCCGAGTCTGACTGCTGTTCTCTTGTGACTGTTCTGTGTCAACATCCCACTAGGTAAAGCACAGTAACAGTAACAACATCAATAAGGTGTCATATGCTGTGGCATTTTTATTTGAAAGACACAGTTCGGTGTGATGATCGTCAGTTCTAAAAAAGTAAAGTTGTCCTCCCTAGTGCCATGTGTGCTCTCTCGATTGTGATGTCGTGTCAGCTGCATTTTCTATACATTTTTCTGACCTGACCTGCTCTTCTTATGTCCTCACTGCTCTGCCACTCATTGTTCCCTGTTGGCTTATACAAGTGCTTTCCATTTTTTTTTTTTTTTTTAAGTGGTAAACACTTTCTGACTATAGTAAAAAGATGTGATCAGGCAGTGCAATCTAGGGCTGTATTTCTGAGCCCTAGTTTGTGCTGCCTGATCAGCATATGAATTGAGGCATGCTGGTTCTACACAATATAAGTGCACCCTCAAACCGTTGTCACTTCTGGTTTTCTACAGACTTGTTACTTTGTGAAGACTTACACCACCCCACTGTTTCAATACAAATGCTGTGCTGTGGAGAAAACCCTGATTCACCCTCTTGCAGTATTCCTCTAAAATATTTAGTCCTTCTCAGGAATGCACCATCTAGGGTTGCAGCCAGTATTCATGCCGACATTTCATCCCATGGCTGCCCACTTCCTACATCACAGTGAGTCAGTCGAGTGGTAGTGCTGCATTCGAGCAACTTATGCCCACAAATCTCTGAGCACTCATTCAGTGTGCTTATAAGCATTCTGATGCCACTTAAATCACTATGCAGATTGATAATTTTGAGGAGAAAGGCAGTGGTTTGAGAAAATAGTAAAAATTACTCAACACCGCACCGCAACCTGAGACTGGTGCCACCATTAGCCAATTGCCATGCAATAACAACATATAACTCACTACTGAGATCCCTCACCTACCCACCTCTACACAGTGGGATCAACTACACTGCAGTTCACAGAAACGTCCACCTACACCCTGTAAAGAGTTTGATCACATCAGTTACCTGAGACCACGCAAAAACACAAGGCACATTCACACTGATCCTACAGCACAGCACATGCACCAAAAAACAGACACAGTATAAAAGAGCAGAAATAAATGTACAAAGCCACCAGCACCACCAAAACAAAAATTGCCCACCAAACAGCCACAATGAGGTTGTCAATGCCACCGGACCAGTAGCTGTAAAATTAGATGTGCAAGGCATGCCACAATCGCAGTCAGAACTGGAAGCTGCTATTGCTGATAAGAGTGTGCCTGAATGATACCTCCCTAATAAGGGACCGACTCTGCTTTGATGGTGGGCAGCAGGTATAACAATGCAAATACTCAGAGAGGAAATCATACTGTGTAATTGGGGGCATGGGTAGGTGTAGTCAAAGTGAAAGAATTGATGGTGAGAAATTGACAGTAGGGCAATAAGCACCTACCTTTATAAGGCTCAGCTAATAATGCATGTGTATTACGTTAGAGGGTCACATTTGGTTCAAATCCCTCTTATAGGAATATTCTCACTGTGCTGCTCTGCAAGGATGATGGCAGCTAGCTGACCCAGAGGCAATAAGAGGGCAAAAATAAATACATAAAAAAATGACCGACAGACACCTGTGAATAATGTGCTATGCTGCATGAATCCAGTGTCCCGGAGAATGCCAATATGTTTCAATGCAGCACTGAAGAGAAACTGGCTGGCAAGTAGTTTTGAAGTGTTAGTAGGACATAAACTGAACATGAATTAGACCATCTGATATGTGGTGCACAGGCAATCACCAGAAAAATTGTTGTGTATACAGGTAATTCACAATTTTTAGCATTGATTTTTCTTTGCCTAACATGGGTGCAGTGAATTTCAGGTTGCAGCCAGTGTTATGCTTAGGAACACATGAATATGTTACAGGAGAAAAGGTGGTGTGTATTTCATTGAAAAATGCCACCTTTTTGCTGGTGTTACTATTTGTCTGTCTCCGAGTGGGCTGGGGACAGCAAGCATGTGCAAAATAATGACAGTCACTGTATGGGAGTAAAGAAAGACACAAGAGCAACAATTTTGAAAAAAGAAATCATAAAATGCAATGTTCTGTGTGACTGCACTAAATGCCTCTGAAATTATGACAGTTGTGCAAGGTGCTGAGATAGTCATTCGATGAGAAGGCTATAAATAATGTACAGATGTATCACAGGGATTTATTGCTGCCACACAGAATATGGCAATTTAGCAGCAGTTATTCATTTGGTTATGGTCTACTGTTTTCTTTTTGGTATGTGCACTTTGCCACAGTTTTGGAACATTGCCTTTTTATGTTTGTGCCACTTACAAATTGCAGAATTTTATTATGCTACCCTGTTGCCTTTACTTTGCACCGGTTCTCTGTACATGTCTCACTGCTGAAAGACAGAACAGTAACACCTACAAAATGTTGACAGTGACATTAAGGACATATATATGCAGTATAATAAAACAATCAACACACCTGGCCACCACTACCCTCTCCTACATAACGTGATTGTGAACTTTTGCTATATTGGAATAGGAGAGGAGGACAGCGTAATGGGCCACACCAGCTATCCATATGCAACATGAACAGAAAGAATGGCCTTGACTGGGAAGAGCCACAAGAAGAATATCTAAATAATATGTAAAATAATAATGAAATTAAAATCCCCAGTGAGTTGCCTATCTCATATAAGCGGCAATCATGGATGGAGATGACTATGCTGCATTTTCCCCATTCCACTTGCTCCAACACCACCACTTGTCACTTCAAATTTGATCATGTCGGCAGTAGTCAGTGCAGCATGGTGCTGATTTGTTTGACATTCCTCACTATTTCAGAACAGCTGAGGGTTTGAAGATGGCATGGATGCTATGCCCAATGGATCTGAGTTGTAATGTGTATGGCTACTGTACGTGGGTAGCCACAATACAAACCAATGGGCACATAGCTAGAGTGCCTCGCACACCACAATACAGCACCCAGACCCATGCTGTAAAAGGGATTGTTAGGAGGCAGAAAAATTATTCTTTTTTTTTTTTTTTGGGGGGAGGGTTAGATGTATTTTGGAAACTTTGATTGCTGCTATGAGCCATAATGGTCTTTGTTTGCCGCTAACTGATGTATAGAAGGGCTGTTGGGTTGCAAGTGGGATAGAGACACACAACAGGTGCACGATCAGGCTAACAGTGAGCAATACTTTTAGTAAAATAAAAAAAGAATTGATACATAGATGAAAAAATGAAAAATTAATTACAAGTTGTTATACTAAATGACACTTTCGATGTTGGGGCTTCGATGTTACTACATACAATCCATGTAAAAAGCTGGCAAAGTAAAGAGCTGCTCCCAAACACCAACCATGACAGGGGATGTCAAGAGGAATAAAGCGCTGTACAAAGTTTTGTGTTGTAGTATGCTTAAATGGAAAGGCTGTGACTTTTGGACCATTGTGACCAGTGCTGTCATACTCAAATCATGTGTAGCATAGTTTTACACTAGGTGACCTACACTACATCAGTGACACGATATATGCACTCACGCACAAGACAGCTTTTATGCTGATGACTGGGTTGGCCACACAAATACTGGAAATGAAAAAAAAAATTTGCATTGTTAGTGGTTGGTTGTTTCTTCAGCAATCACTGTGCAACTGTGCCCATTGCTCCCTTTACTGTAGTAATTAGTTGATGTGCAGGCAGATTATAGACACACAGTGATGTACTTATCATGTTGCTTTTTTATGGGAGGGCTGCTTTAACAATTCATTCATTGAGGGTGATAGGAGTGGGGATCGGAGTCACAGACTGCAACAACACTAAGGGTGTGCGTGTATGTGTGTGTATGCATGTGTGTGTATATATATATATAATATTTTTTTTTCCAATTGTTTAACCAGGTGAGACACAGTAAGCTGAAAGCTTGTTTACAGGTGCAACCTGGGAGCACATGGAAGTTAAGTGACTTGATCAGGGTCACACAGTATGCAAGTGGGGACTGTGGGATTTAAACCCAGGTCTCCAGATTTGCAGCTCAGAGCCTTAAACCACTGCTCTATACTGCCTCCAAATGTGGAGACTATCACAGAAGATGACAGAATGGGCAAAACACAAATTATGCTATCTTTTGAAACCACTGTTGCTCCCTGATTCAATGTTTGAAGACACCCCTATTTTACAGTTACATTAATCACTGACACTGTACCAAAATGTTTGTATCCCATAAGGGTATATGCAGGTCCTCAGACAATAGTAAACTGTACTTGGCTATAGCAGTGAGTTGATTTGCAGGCAACAGATTATATACACACAGCGATGTAGTTTTTGTTTCTTGGGGGGCATAATTCAATAATTCATTCATTCTGGGGCATTGGAGTGAGGATCAGAGTCCGGGACTGCAACACTAATGGCATATGTGGAGACTTGCACAGAAGATGACAGAATAGGTGAAAAATTAAACATGCTATCTTTTGTAACACTATTTTTGCTCCCCGTAACAATGTTTGAAGGCACTCCTATTTTGCAGTTAGATTAGCCAACATTAACAACCATTAGCCACAGATGACAGGGTCTCAAAATGTGTGCATCCAATTACAGTATGTGCAGTTCATGGAAAAATAGCAATCCGTCCATGGCTTTGGTAGTGAGTTGATGGCCAGACAACAGATTCTATACACACAAGGATGAACTGTTTACTGTAGGTCCCTTTTTTATTTCTTTTTTTCTTGGTGGGGTGGGTCCATGACTCAATAATTCATTCATTCTGGGGCACAGGAGCAGGGATCAGAGTCGGTTCATGGAACAATAGCAAGCCACCTTAGGTACAACACTCCACGATGATGTCAGTGCTGGACACGTCCACCTAGAAAGCACAGTGTTAGCTTGCAGCTTCGGAGACCAAAACAGAATGGGAATAAAATGACACTTCACTAAAACTACTGGCTAAAAGTAAGTGAAAATGGTACAATTAGCAATTGCTGACACAAGGATCAGCTTTGTTGTACATAATAAGTAAAATAAAACATTTGCACATGATCTTTAAGGTTTTGCTTTAAGGAAGTCAGTAAGGGACATTGGACTAGGGAAGGGGCAGGCTATAGAACAGTTTCATACCCTTATAGAAGAGGGTGCGTTGACCCTGGGTGGTCTGACAGGAAGGGAAAGTGAAGGAGTGGTATTCAGCTATCTGGTGGGCCTTGTTTTGGCTAGCCAAGGGAAAAAGGAAACTATGCTGCTTGG
Organism: Neoceratodus forsteri; assembly: GCA_016271365.2. Lineage (NCBI taxonomy): Eukaryota > Metazoa > Chordata > Ceratodontiformes > Ceratodontidae > Neoceratodus > Neoceratodus forsteri. The sequence goes on from CM057458.1 coordinate 1,176,924,622, forward strand.
AAATAGTCCACGAGTGATTTTGTAGAAGACGACCACGATTTTGCTGTCCACCCTGTTTGGTTAGGGATGGTTGTCCATGGAGACACGGGGAGAGAGACGCCAGCAGGGATATCTCAGTTTCTGCTCTTGTCCTCAGCAACCCATTTTCTGGTGCAGTAACACCTGAGTGGGACAGATGAGGGGTGAAAACTTGACTGCTAGGTGATGTCTGTGCTGAGAGTACAGTACATCGGAAGAGATGCCTGCAGTGAGGACTCCATTTCTGCTACTGATGTCAGCAATCTGTGTCCTGGTTTAGCAGTTCTTGAGTGGGATGGAGGAAGGGTGAGAGCTTGTTTGCTAGGTGATATCTGTCCAGGGATACAAAGGGGAGAGATGTCAGCAAGGAGGTCCCTATTTCTGCTCCTGCCCTCAGCAACCTGTTTTTTAGTGAAGCAGCACCTGAGTGGAATGGAGGAGGGGTGAAAGCCTATTGCTTGTGGATGGCTTTCTAGTGAGACCCAAGGGAAAGAACCCAGCAGGGAGGTATCCAGTTCTGCTCCGGCCCTCAGCAACCTGTTTTCTGATGCAACAGTGCTTGAGTGGGATGGATGAGGGATGAGAGCTTGACTGCTTTTGGATTGCTGTCCAGGGAGGCTCTGTTTCTGATCGAGTCATCAGCATCCTGCATCCTGGTACAGCAGCACTTGAGTTGGGCTGATCTGTGAGGCATTAAACAAGTTTTTCTGTCTACAGAATGTTTACTGTTTACTCCTTCATCAAGGGGATTGGCTTTGCTTGCTGGATATGCAGGATGCATATCTCCATTTCCTGGTCTTTCAGCCCCACAGATGGAGCCATAGCTTTTGCTTCCAAGGGAACCACTTCAAATTCCAAGCCCTTCCTTTTGGCCTTTCCACATCCCCCATGTGTTTACAAAGAGTCTTGCAGTGATGTCTGCAGCCATCAGAGACAGGGTCATTATGTGTTCCATTGTCTGGATGACTGGCTTCTAAAAACCAGCTCCTAAGACCAGGTAGTCCAGACCACGGAAACTACCTTCAACCTATTTCGGGCTCTGTGGCTAGCACTCAATCAACCCAAGTCACCCATTTGGCAGACCCAACTCCTACAGTTATTGTTGTGATTCAGGACTAAGCTCAAGGCAAGGCCTACCTGTCTCCAGACAGCGTAGACTACTTGCAAGGATTTTATATGCTAAGGGAGAGTTGTTTTAGTCATGGACAAATAAGAGCATTTAAACAAATGTCCTAAGTTACAACAGCAAGTGAAAATAGATTGACTGCCACAAAGAGTGATGGTCAATGCATTCAAACACCAAAACAAACAAACAACATGTTATTTATGCTGTGGCCTGTTTCCCCCCACAACCCCCAACTTACAGATTCTCAACTCCAGGTTGGACTTAAAAAAAAAAAAAAAAAATGTCCAGGACGAATACAGGCTGTGGCTCTAGCCTCTATGCCAAATGGTCAGATCAGCAGGACTTGCCCACACTACCCCTTTTATTATTGTCAAGCAGAGGCAGCTCACTGCTGCAGTTGCTTTCACCTAGTCCTTGCTATACTGCGCCACTCGATCATCCCATGAGCAGTTTTATTGAGTAGCTCAATAAAACTCACTCATATCACATGATACCCTTGCACGCGCAGGCCCAGCTGGAATCTGCATCTCACCAAGTCATAGTCAGATCATTCCTGAGGCTACTAGGGCACATGGCAGAAGCCATAGCTACAGTACCTTTATTTATTTATTGAAATTGTTTACTCAGGAAAGGCACACTGAGCAAGAAGATGCCAGTCTCCCGGTACAACCTGGGTGGGGGGGGGGTACAGAGGATACAGGATACATGTTAATACAGTGACATTGGTACATATAATATACAATACATGAGTGGGTTCGCAGATTTTGCAATTACAGGCATGAACTATCAACAAGCAGTACTCAAGACCACAGAAGACAAAAATGTAGACAATTTCGAGGACAATTAAGTGCCTAAAGGGTTTAGCTAGGAATAGAGCAGCTTCAGTTGCTAAGCTGCTGGTTGGCTTCGGAGTAGTGGCAGTCAGGGGTTAAAGGCAAGAGCAGTTTACCATGAAGTAGTTGGTGAGGGCAGAGGAGAGGAAATTTACAGAGGAGGAATGCCGGATTTGTGGGAGCAGCTCATTCCAGAGTTTGGGGAAACAGTGAGAGAAAGCTGCTTGGCCAGCGGTGGACTTACACCAAGGTATGAAAAGTAAATGGGAGTCAGTGGATCTGAGGGCATGGGGGAGGGTAGGAGTGAGATAGGAGAGGAGGACACCTAGCCAGAACTTGGAGGTGAATTTAGTGCAGTGAATAAGGTGTTGGTTTTCAAGGGATGGTAAGGCCAAGGAATGGTACAGCTCACAGTGATGGGTGAGGGGAAGGGCATTAAGAGTAAAGTGGAAGAAGGCATTGAACGGGGTGCCTTGTTTGGATAGGGAGGACTTAGAGGCTGCACAATAGACGATGTCGCAGTAGTCAAAGGAGGAGAGAATCATCTTCTGTAGTAGCTCACGGCATACAGTGAGAGGGAGGCTTTGGTGTTTCCTGTACAGAGTTCCTAACATGGGGTGAAGTTTTTTTTTATAGTGGCATCAATGTGAACACTAAAGCATAGATGACAGCCAAGCCAGACCCCAAAATAATGGAATGATGGGACATCCTCGAGCACTTGCCCATTGAGGGTTCGGAAGGTAGGGAGGGATGGGAGTCTGGACAGGCATTGTCTTGTGCCAAAGGTCATGGTGATGGGTTTTTAGCATTCAGGGAGAGCTTACTGGAGCAGAACCAGTGTTGGATATTGACAAAATCAGCTTGGAGGTTGGAAGCTACCACTTCTGAGGAGGTGCCAGAGGAGAAAAGGATGGTGTCATCTGCGTACATGTGTATGGCAGAGGACTAACAGACTAGAGGTAGGTCATTCAGGAAAATGGAGAACAATATGGGTCCAAGCACTGAACCCTGGGGGACACTGATAGTGATGGGCAGGGGCCAGAAATGGCATCAAAGATTCTTACGGATTGGGTTCAGCCAGTGAGGTAGGAGCAGAACCAGTTGGTGGCATTGGCAGAGAGACCAGCTTCAGCAAGGCTGGAAAGAAGTAGGGCATGGGTGACAGTGTCAAATGCTTTAGCTAGGTAAACAAAGATGGCAGAGGTAATCTGCCCACTATTCATGCCGTGAAAATTGCATCAGTGAGCCTAGTCAGGGAGGAGGCAGTGGAATGACCCTTTCTGAACCCTGACTGGAAATCCATGTAGAAATCTGAGTCTGAGAGAAAGGAGGTAAGTTGCGAGAGCACCAAGTGCTCTTGCAATTTTGTAAGCGTTGGGAGGAGAGAGATAGGATGGCAGTTTGAAGTCTTGGTAGGGGGCTCCTTTATGCCTGGGGGTGACTATGGCAAACTTCCATGTCTGGGGACAGCTGCCTTTGCAAAGGGCTGGTTTAGTAGGGTGGCAAGTGGGGCAGCTATGGCAGGGGCTGTGAGGTGGAGGAGCTTAGGTCCAAGTCATCAGGTGATTTGCCTTTTGATGGGTTGAGTAAAAGCAGGGTAGTTAAGGCATCGGTTGCTGAGATATCTCTGAAGAAGAAGGTGTGGGGCACATATGGCTTCTTGTGACCTTCGGTAGGTCCAAATGGAGCGGGGCTGGGCAGAGAGGAGAGAGGCTGCACAAGTGGAGAAGTATGAGTTGAACTAAGTGGCAACAGCACTAGGTTCCAAGAGATGGGAGTTCTTAATGTTTAGGAGCGGAGTGGGGGTTGCGGTAGGGTGGGAGAAGAGGGGGTGAATGACCTTCCAGAATTTCAAGGGATTTTTCAGGTTTGTTTGGAAGGTGGAGTTGAAATACTCAGCTTTTGCTGACTGGGTTGCTCTGGTACACTTATTTCGAAGCATCCAGTATATGGAGAAGTCTTGTGGTCGATTAGAGGATTTGTGGACACTCCAGGCTTGGTCACGGGCGTGTTGACAGGCTAGGAGTTCAGGGGTGATCCAGGGCAGATGGTTGCCATGAAACCTTGTGCAATGCATAGGGTTGTGTTTATCCCAGACATTGAGAAATGTGCTTTTGAAGTGAAGGAGGGCAGCATCAATAGAGAAGGTAGTAGATGATTGGACCCAGTTGGCAAGGGCAATGTCATTGAGAAGAGGAGTGAGGTCAAGTGGCCTGTAGCATCATTGGACCAGGAACTTAGAGGGTGATTTGGGGTGGTGAATTTTATGGATGAGGTAGGTGAGATGGTGGTCACTCAGGGAGTATGGGAGGAGACCATATTTGATGACCCGGTGGGGGGTGGGAGGTCAGAGCCCTATCAAGTAGAGAGTGGTTTCCAGTTTTGGATTTTAGGCAGTTGGGCTCAGTGATGAGTTGGGAGAGATTTAGTCCAGTAACATTGATTCGTGCTTTGTTGAGGGCTGGGGATAACCAAATGAGATTCAGGTCACCCATAATATATGATTCACCTGCAAAGGTGAGGGAGGAGGCAAGTGCAAGGAGGTCAGTGACAGTACAGGAAAGTGTACCTGGGCAGCAGTAGATACCAGTGACATAGACTGGGAGTGAAAATGGGAGAGACAGTTGTAGCAGCAATATCTCGTAGGCTTTGGGTTCAGCCTTAGCTAGGATGATGGAAAAGTGGATGTGCGATTTTAGATAAATGCATACTCCGCCACCTCTAGTGACCCTGTCCTAATGGGCCATAGTGTATCCTGGGATGGTGACAGAGGTATCAGGGATATTTTTATTAAGTCATGTTTCAGAGAGGACAATGACATCAGGGGCCTAGTGGGTGGCGAGAACTTGGAGGGAGTCAAGTTTGTGGGGAAGGCTTCTAATATTTAGATGTAGTAGGCGCAGTCCATTGGGAGGGGGCTTCCAGTAGGTGTAGAGGTGAGGGACTAGCTATGGAGAGGGCCCATAGGGTAAAGGCAGGGAGGTGAGGTTAGGGGGCCAGGGTTGGGGTGTATGTTGCCTGTAGCAGTCGTGGCCAAAAATATTGGCGCCCTTGCAGTTTTTTCTAATAATGCACAATTCCTTCCAGAAAATTGTTGAAATTAAAAAATATTTTGGTATCCGCATATGTATTCCTTTGGTTTGCAGTGGAATAAAACACAAAAAGTAGAAAAATTTACTAAGCCTTAGCTTATTCCACACAGAAATCCTTAAATGACCTGGACAAAATTATTGGCACCTTTTAGAAGTAGTTTGAAATAATTAGATTTCAAGCAGGTGATTCTCCTTCACTTTGGAATTGAACTCACCTGTGGTGAGTTGCAGGTGCCTGCAATATAAAAATCACTCATTCAACCAGTTTCAATAGAGAAAAGGACTCATTCTCCTGTTTTGTGTCACTGTGTATACGGCAATGAGCATGGAGAAAAGAAAGACTGCCAGAGAATTGTCTGAGGAGGTCAGACAGAAGATTGTAGCCAAGCATGGACATTCTCAAGGCTGCAAATCAAACTCCAGAGACCTTGATGTTCCTGTTTCCACCATATGTAATGTTATCAGGATGTTTAAGGCCCATGGCACTGTAGCCAACCTCCCTGAACGTGGCCACAAGAGAAAACTTGATCGAAGATTGCAGCACATGATTGTTCGAATGGTGGAGAAAGCACCTTAATCAACTGCCAAACAGAGTCAAGCTGACCTTCAGACACAAAGTACGACAGTTTCAACTCGCACCATCTGTCGCCAACTCAATGAAAGGGGGTTATATGGTAGGAGGCCCAGGAGGACCACACTGCTGAGAGAGAGACATAAGAAAGCATGACTGGGGTTTGCCACAACACACCTGAACAAGCCAAAATCCTTCTGAGAGAATGTCCTGTGGACAGATGAGACCAAATTAGAGCTTTTTGGTAAAGCACATCATCTCTATGTTTACAGAAAACAAAACAAAGCCTTCAAATAAAAGAACACCTTCCCTACATTCAAACATGGAGGAGGTTCAGTGATGTTTTGGGGTTGCTGTGCTGCCTCTGGCACTGGGTGCCTTAAATGTGTGCATGGCATCATGAAATCTGGAGATTACCAGGCCATTTTGGAGCTTAATGCTGCATCCAGTGTCAGAAAGCTGGGTCTCCGTCGAAGGTCATGGGTCTTCCAGCAGGACAATGACCCCAAACACACTTCAAAAAGCACCCAGGAATGGTTCAAGACAAGACACTGGACTGTTTTGAAGTGGCCAGCAATGAGTCCAGATCTAAATCCCATTGAAAACCTGTGGAGAGATCTGAAAACAGCAGTTGGGAGAAGGCACCCTTCAAATCTGGGAGAACTGGAGCAGTTTGCACAAGAAGAGTGGGTCAAACTGCCAGTAGAGAGGTGCAGGAAGATCATCCATAGCTATAGGAAGCAGTTGATTCCAGTTATTTTGACCAAAGGCTGTGCTACCAAATATTAAGTCTAGGGTGTCAATAATTTTGTCAATGCCATTTCTTTTCATTTTCTGATTTAAAAGGATATATTAAATTCTGAATCAAAAATGAAGGTGCCGTAATATTAACAGAGAAATAAAGAGTTGTGGAAACCAAATACTGTACTGTTGTTAATTTCAACTTATGTTTAGAGGAATTGTGAGTTATTTGAAAAAGTGCAAGGGTGCCAATATTTTTGGCCACGACTGTAGCGAGGAGCAGGAGTGTGATAGTTAGGTAATGTGCTGACAGCTCTTTGAACACAGAAGAGAGTGAGCATCATTTAGGTAGCAGGCAGGAGTAAATTTTAGGGGCTGGGCAAGGGACAAACAGATGAGGTATCATCCAAGCAAGTGAGGGATTGATAAGGGAGGAGCAGGGCCATAAGTCAGAATGGGACCAGACATTGGGTTGAGTAGAGGTGATTAGCAAGCTGGGGTAGTGATAGATTCCTGAGGGGGTGTAATGCGGCAGTGGGGGGCATGGTAGAGAGGAGGGGGAGGTAGAAGATGAAGGAAATGAACAGGGGCAGGTGGCAAGGCCTATGAGGCATTGCTTGTGTGGGGAGGAGGTGCCCAAGTTACAGAACAGGTCAATGAGAAGAGAGAGGAGCGAAGGGGAGGTGATTAGTAAGTGATTGGCTCTTGAGCGGGGCTGGAGTCCAATTGCAGCAGATCTTGCAGATGAATGGGAGAGAAAGTAGGAGGGGAGATAGAATATTTAATCATTGGATGGTTGGGGGGGCCAAAAATTTACACAGTATACAATTGTAGACCTTAACAGAGGCTTGGATTGAGAGAAAATGACTGTAAAATGAGGTCTTTAGAGGAGCGCCAGGTGGCAAAGAAGAGGGATATGTCCTGGCCAATCAGAGCAGGGTAGTGAGAAGCGCCCATGATTCGATTGGCTGTGCTGCCACCGTACCTTGCTTGGGTTTTGAGTCCAGGGTCCAGGTCTTGATCGGTGGCAGGAGGTACCAGCCGATCACGGGGAACTGGAGCAGCCCTGTTCAAGGGCAAGCAGCTTGCTTGGGCTTTCAGTCCAGGGTCCTGGTCTCAATCAGTGGCAGGAGGTACCAACCAATCACAGGGAGCTGGAGCAGCCCTGTTCAAGGGCAAGCTCTGTGATGGCAATAATGGATGTTTGTTATACTATGACTTTATTGTTTTGTCATCTTCATTTGTGCTTAGGCTATATACCAGGATGACTGAGCATTTAATCTAGTGGAATGGAATGAATGTAATCCAATTGACTAATTTTCTGTTTACCCTTGGTATAATGTCTTTAAAGTTTATTTTTCAGATCAGACTATGGAAAACAGCTGGCTTAAAATGAAAAACATACTGTATAAGGATAGCTGTATGAAATGTCCCATTGACTGCCCTTGGGGTTGTCTTCCATATGATGATCATTGTTATCTATACAGTATACTCAGTGTTTTGTATGAAAGATGTCCCCTGGCTTCAGAAATACTCTTACAACAGTCAGATTGGGACATAAGAAATTGCCAATAATATGTCCATAAGGTAGGTTACTACATAATCTCACTAATGGTAAGTTGCAGTTTAGCTTGAGTTTTGATATTTGTGTATTGATACGTGCATTCAGGTTTCAAAGTTTGATCCGGGTGTGTCCTTGTGAAAACTGCCAGAAGATGCAGATGCTTCCAAAACAAGGCTAGTCCATGGGGAACTTCTGAAATACTGGGTTGAGAGGCCAGTAAGTTGTGTTGGTCTGCGATGGGTTGAAAACATTTTTTTCTCACTGCGAATGGTGTACTTTTTGGGCTTCGTTAAGGCTTGTTGAGGTTGTATTTGGGCAGTGCGCGGGGGCAGGAATACAGGGAGGGCCTGGCATGGCTCCTACTTTCTCTAACATTGCCATTTGTACATCATCTGTCTCAAATGGATTTTGTTGTTGCTTTTTTCACTTTTTAGGACTGCTACATTTCATTGAGGATGATGAAGATGCAGTTCTCGTGGACTTTACACCTGTCTGAGATAAGCAGCTTGTGATGTCATATGGTCAAACTGCACTCAGGGAAGTATCAGTGATGGTTCCAGTCACACCATTGCATATTCCTCGTATGTGTGTGTGCATGTTTTTACTTTTTAGCAGGGCAACTCGGTTGATAATGGGGAGCATGTCATAATTAAGCAAGCAATAATACCCAACAGGGTGGGCAGTATTGGACAATACCGGACCTCCCAGTGGTGTAAAGAGGCCCAACGCTGCAGATGTGGGGCCTTATAGCCCCTGGAAGGTCCAGTATTATCCATACCGCCCACCCTGGAGGGTGTTATTTCACTTAGAAAATGGTCTGACATTTTGACAAAAGAAATGTAAAGTAATTTTATAAAAATGACTACAGTGCCTGTTTCCTTCTTTTTGGGGTAATGTAGTCCCTGTGTCTATGGTAGTGTGCTGTTTGAAAACCCTCCTCTCCCCTTTGCCATTACTGTATGCCTGTGTTGAAATATTTTTTTTTATATACACTGTCATGTAGAACTGAGATGGGGAATACAGGCATACACAGAAAAGAAAGTTGTGAGGATCTTGATATTGTGTACCGCATTAGTTTTTGTTGGCATCGGTAGTTTTGGTGTCCGTCAGGTAGAGCATGCTACTGTATGAAAGGCTGCGAGGCACGTTCTGTGATTGAAGCCAATCAGTCTTTTGTCTTCACCATTATTTGCTGAAGTGTGCCCACTGCTGAGTGTGCTCTTTCGCTTGGCCAGTGCATGGAAATGATGAACTGGATGAGGAGTTCTGTTTTGGGGAGGTGAACAAGCGTTTCTTTGGAGGAGGAAAGGTAGCATTTTTTTTTTACTTTCAAGGTGCTTTGTTTTTTTCTGTCCTCTTTTTTTGTTTTTTGCCAATGATCGCAAACTACAATAACTAAGAACAGCACGAAGGGGTGGGCGAAAGTGTTAATTTCCAGCCATAATGGAAGTTCAGTGGAATATTGAAAATTTCTTGGAATTTTCCACTCTTCCACCTGTGGTGGAATTCCAAACTTTCCCCTAACATGCGGATTTCAGCATAGTTCTGTGAAAAAGTCACTAATACATGCAGATTTTGTCAAAACTGCAGAAATAATGTTTCTGGTTTATAATTTCGCCAAGGCATGTTTTTTTCTGCTATTTTAATGTAAAATGCAGTATTTTTTTCCTGCCATCAATGTGTGTCTATTTTTTTGTTTTCTGAAGTAGGTATCCTAATTGCAGTGGTCACATACTGAATGCAGTCTCCTTGTCTGTTGTGAGCACTTTAACTGTGCTGTCCTAAAGTAATAGTTTTAGTATTTTTTTATATTTGTTGTTTTTTTTTGCTGATATGTTATATATTGTGCTTCTTAGAATTCCACAGTATTAAAAAACATCCACAGTTAGCACTTCAATGTCACAGAAATTTTATTTTTTTTCTGCATGTAGCTCTTATCACATAATTTTAAGTTCTGCAGTCACATGGTGTGCAGCCTGGAATTCTGCAGTTAAGTCAGAAATCTCTTGGATAAGGCCATTGTTTTCTGCAACTACTGATAATCGCATTGTTTTTCAGTTCTGCAGTCACATGATGTGCAGCCTTAGTTAAAAGTCTACAGTTAAATGCAAATGCCACGGCTATGCAATGAAATTCCACGGAAAGATCAAATTACACCGCAACATGCTCTGATCACATGCTTTTCAGCTCTGCAGCCACATGCGGTTCAGGGGAAGGGGTGAGGAGGCAGCACACATTTCTTACTGCATAGCTACTCACTGTGCAGTTGATTTCTGAAGAGGGGAGAGCTGTGTTAGTTCTGCAGCACAGAACAAATCTTTTTTGAGTGATCAAACCCACCAGTTTCTTCAGTGGAAGAAATATAATTTGCTGCCTGTTATTTGTACTTGACTGCTGTGTCACAGTCTCACAAGTAGTTCATAATTTTTTGGAAAACACAATATCTTGTGTTACTCTGTCTTCTGCAGTCTGTTTATTATTGTCTCTTTTATTTCTGTAATATTTTCTGGTATTTTAGGGTCCAGCAAAGTACAGCCTTTAAGATGTCAGGCAAAGGCAATGGTAAGCGTTTAGGGCATGGACAAAGTAAAAGTGTCATAGGTACTGCATCAGTAAAAAGGGGTGTCAGAAGGGCATGGAGAAGGTTATTTGGAAGGTGCTACTTTTAGCTGCACTGCAAGTTCTACTGGTACTGCAATGCCACCCAGATCACATGCTGTGCCAGTGCTGGCTTTGCAGGGACTCAAACCCTGAAGCTTCTTTGGCACTCAGCACAGTACTGCTATTCCAAGTACTGGTGCAGTTCATCACTCTAAACAACAGCTTAAAAAGACTGCATTTGTTTATTTTTACCAATTATTTTACCAGGTGAGACACACTAAGCTGAAAGCTTGTTTGCAGGTGCAACCTGGGAACACAAGGAAGTTAAGTGACTTGCTTACGGTCACATAGTGTGCACCTAGGGGGCTGTGGGATTCAAACCCAGGTCTCCAGATTTGCAGCTTAGAGCCTTAACCCACTGCACCATACTGCCTTAACCCACTGCGCCATACTGCCTCCTCAAATTTGATGTTGCCACACTAGTGTGTGAGTCCCAGGGGTCTCAGGATGAGCCTGAAAATAGTCAACTGTCTCAGTCCCAGCAGACCCATGATTTAACTCAGGAGCTGGTAGTAAGTAAAAGCAAGGATGGTTTTGGTACAGTGGCAGGCAATATGACAGATGATGACAGTAAGTGTGTTGCAGGACCAGTTACTGTTGGGGAGTAGATAATGAACAGTAGCAGCAGATACCACTTTCAAATGTGTCTGAGGCGCAGAAAGATTCTCGTAGTGAACACACTGTTAGTGGCAGTGTTCATGTTGAAGAGAATGTCACTGAGGAAGCAGATGTTGTATATAGCCAGTCTTTACAGTCTCCAATGGAGATTACAGAAAACAGGGAGGGTAGTATTGCTTATAATTGTGAGGGTGATGATCCAGTATTGGACCCTATTTGGCAGCCACCATGTCCAAAAGCAGCAGCCAAAACAGCTATTTGCAAAGGGAAAGTAATCCCTCTTCCATCAGTCCCAAAGCAGCAACCTATCATGGTCAATGGTCAGATACTATAAACAAGCATTTGTCAAATCCGAATGTTGATTGCGTTGGTCTGCTGAGCTCTCTCAGTGGACTTCAGTCACTGGCTCAGTCTGTTTGTCCCAGTGCTGCAGGCTGCTCTTTTGTATGGGGCTGTTGCCCGCGTTGGCACCTTGTTCTGTCAAGGAAGAAATCCTCAGCTGTCCCGACAGAGCTCCATTGAGGTGGCTCACTCCCCCTCTATCACTCACTCATTCTGTTTCTCCTGACGCTGCAGGCTGTCCTTTTGTACTGGGCTCCTGCCTATGTTGGTGGCTTTTTCTGCCCACAAAGAAATCCACAGCTGTCCTGACAGAGCTCTGTTGAGGTCACTCACTCCCCCTGTCTCACTCACTCCTTCTGGTTCTCCTGGCGCTGCAGGATGCCCTTGTCTTCTGGGCTCCTGCCTTCGTTGCTGCCTTCTTATGCCCACAAAGAAACTTGTAGTAGTTACAATACAGGTCTGCTGAGCTCACTCACTCATTCATTCTCATTTTTCTGCCAGTGCAGGGTGCCCTTTTGTACTGTGCTCCTGCGTGCATTGTTGCCTTTTTCTGCCCACAAACAAATCTGCAGCAGTCCCAACAGAGCTCCATTGAGCTTACCAACTCCCCCTCCCTCACTGTCTCATTCTGTGTCTCCTGGCGCTGCAGGCTGCCCATTTGTACTGTGCTCCTGCCTGCATTGGCAGCTTTTTCTGTCCAGAAAGAAATCTGAAGGAGTCCCGACACAGCTCCATTGAGCTCGCTCAGTCCCCCTCTGTCACTCATGCATTCCGTTTCTGCTGGGGCTGCAAGCTGGCCTTTTGTACTGAGCTCCTGCCTGCGTTACCACATTTTCTGCCCACAAAGAAATCCACAGCAGTCAAAATAGAGCTCTGTTGAGCTTGCTCACTACTGCTCTGTCACTCGCTCGTTCTGTTTTTCTTGGCGCTGCAGACTGTGCTTTTGTATGGGGCTCCTCGCTGCATTGGCATCTTTGTCTGTCCACAAAGAAATCTGCAGCTGTCCTGACAGAGCTCTGTTGAAGTCGCTCAGTCTCCTTCTCTCATGCACTAATTCTGTTTGTCCAGGCGCTGCAAGCTGCCCTTTTGTACGGGGCTCCTGCCTGCACTGGTGCCTTTTTCTGATCACAAAGAAATCCGCAGCAGTCCTGATAGAGCTCTGTTGAGCTCACTAAGTCCCCCTGTCTCACTCACTTGTACTGTTTCTCCCACCGCTGCAGGCTGGCCTTTTGTACTGGGCCCCTGCCTGCACTGACGCCTTTTTCTGCCCACAAAGAAATCCGCAACAGCCCTGACAGCACTTTGGTGAGTTCGCTCACTCCCCCTCCCTCAGTCACTCTCTCATTGTGTTTCTCCCAGTGCTGCAGGCTGGCCTTTTGTAGTGGGCTCTTGTGTTGGGGCCTTTGTCTGCCCACAAACAAATCTGCAGCAGTCCCAACAGAACTCAGTTGAGCTCGGTCACTCGCCCCTCTGACTCAATCAATCTCAATCTGTCCCAAACACTGATATCCCAGAGTGACCGTGCTATTCTCTGGTAGGAGTGCAAAAACATATATTAGCCAGGATGTGAAAAATTACAGCTGTAGTGTTCATAAGGAGGTGTGAAAAAATGCCACAGTTGAAAATGTGGTGTGACAATATTACAAATTTGCGAAGTTACAAGGGTGCGTGGAAAGTGTGCAATGCACACTTGTAACACTGTCAATTGATAGACTATTGTCACCAAATTTTCAACATAGGCATTTTAGGACCTCTGCTCATGAACAGTATCATTGTCATTTTCTTAATCTGTCCCGAACAGTGATTTCCCACAGCGACCACTCTATTCTGCTCCGGAAGTGCGAAAACACATTTCGGCCAGGATGGGGAAAATGACAGCTGTACTGTTCATAATTAGGTCTGGAAAAATGGCAATGTTGAAAATCTGGAGAGAAAATATTATAAGTTTGCGAAGCTATGAGCATGTGTGCCAACTGCACAATGCACGCTTTTAACACAGTCACTTTATGGAGTATCGTTACCAAATTTTCAACATAGGCATTTTAGGACCTCTGCTCATGAAGTGTCACTGTCATTTTCTCAGTCTGTCCTGAACACTGATTTCCCACAGCAACCCCGCTATTATGCACCGGAAGTGTAAAAACACATTTTGGCCAGGATGTGAACAATGACAGCTATACTGCTCACAAGGAGGAGTGGCAAAATGCCAATGTTGAAAATCTGGCATGAAAATATTGCAAATTTGCGAAGTTATGAGCGTGCGTAGCAACTGTGCAACAGACGCTCATAAAACAGTTGTTTTTGGGGATTTTTCCCACCAAATTTGCAACATAGGCTTTTTGAGAGCCACCTCATGAACACTGGCACTGTCATTTCATTAATCGGCCCCAAAGGGTGATTCCATGCAGTGACCACAAAACCACCTTTCAGGGCTGATTAACACCATGACAGTTCATGAATTCATGAGGAGGGGTCCCAAAAACCTCATGTTGAAAATTTGGTGAAAAAATTCCCAAAAATGCCCAAGATATGCACTAAAGTTGAAAAAACTCTATTCATTACATTATACAGCTTACCAGCATTTCTTCAATTCGCTGTCAGCTTTGAAAAGTGCAGACGTGTTCCAGGTCCACAGAAAATCGTCACGCTGAGCTCCAGAGATAAGTATGGGATGAGGGGGTGTGTGGGGAGGCTGGGTGAACAGTGGGTGGGTGCGGGTTGTGGGAGGGGGGCAGGGAGACTATGAGGGATCGTTTCCTTTTTTTCAGGTACAAAAAAACAAGAAAACATTGTGGGACCATTTTCAACTTTACGGGGGCATGTGACACACTGTGGTGGGCTCCCAGCATGCCACCAGAGTCTGGCTTTGGGGGGACAGCTGTAGCCGACAGGGGATTGGACACCTCCATCGGCAAACAACAAAATGGGCATATGGCATGCTGGGGTGGTCTCCCAGCGTGTCACTGAAGTCTTGTTTTTTTTTTTGGAGGAGGCAGCTGTAGCCGATGGGGGATTGGGCACCCCCTATGGCAAACAACAAAAGGGGGGATTACTTTCTGCTGACAGGGATAAGGCACCCCTGTCGACAAACAACAAAAGGGGGGAAATTCCTTTCTGCCAATGGGGATTTGGCACCCAGTTGGCAGACAATTAAACGGGGGTGGTTACATTATGCTGATGGGGAGTGGGCTCCCCCATCAGCAAATAAACATGGTGGGGGGTAAATATTGTTTGTGAATATGGCGGCAAGCCGACGCCATGTTCACAAACAATATCAGGGGTCCTTCATCCCGCCCTGCAATGACGGGTCGCTCCCTCATTGCAGCGGATGGCTGATGCTGCAATGATGAGATGGCCCCTGATTGCAGCAACTGATTTTTTAGAAAGTTGTGGCATGCTAGCTGAACTAGTGTCAGCAGAAGCATGCTATGGCATTGGGGGAAGTGGGACAAGCCTTTGTAGGCTGTGAGCACATTGTACACAACAGTGCCATGCCTCCTCAACCTGCTTGTGGAGAAAGCTGACGCAACATGTTTCTTGCCCATGTGCGCAATCAACATAAAAATGAGATCTGTGGGAAAGCAGCAGTATGTAAAAAAAAGAATTTTGCCTGCCCCTATGTCTGTATTACCATCCCAATCTTCCCTACCACGCACAAAAATCCGACATGAGGGGGGACATTCATTGGTGTGGGATTTCTTTGTGATTGATGATTCTGATGACAGTGTTGCAGTGTGCAGCATCTGTCATTCCAAAATTAGCCGTGGCAAATCAGGTTCACACTATGGCATGACTGGCATGCATAGTCACATGCATAGCAATCACCCCATTAAGTGGACCCAACATAAGCAGTTGGCATCAAAGCCTGCTTTGTCTACTTCAACTACTGAAATTGAGGGTCCACAGCCAAAAGATGATGTAACATGTGACCCTTTATTGTGTCTTGCCCCTACATGTGTAGATACATGTGAAAGCATTAGTCAAGTTGATCCATCTGTACCCATACGGAGGTTTCTGCAGGGCCAGCATGTCTCTGATACCGCTGATGTCTGCCAAAGTTACACAACCTTACTTGGGAAAGCCAAACCGCAACCCACAGTCCTGCATACTCGGAGGCTTAAGCAGCCAGAAATAAAATCAACATTAAACAAGTATACAAAATATCATCGTAAACACCCAGTGACAAAAGAGCTCAATACTGCTGTGGCCAAGATGGTTACATACTAACATACTAACATTCCAGCAGAATAGGCCTAATGGTCTTTCGAGTCTGCTCGATTGGTCAGCCCCCACCCTGGGTGCTTACCTTGCTGCCCCCCTTCGCCTTCTTTGGCTTCTCCCTTCCCAGTTCCGGATATTCTTGCTGCATTGGATTTTGCTTCCAGAACCCTTCCCCTGTACCTGTCCCTCCCCCTCTTGAACCCCTCCACCATCTCTACCTCCACCAGCCCCCTAGGCAGTGCATTCCATGGCTCCACCACCCTCTCAGTGAAGTAGCACCTCCTCCTTTCTCCCCTGAATCTTCCCCCCTCCAGCTTCCACCCATGCCATCTAGTGGCCCCCTCCTCCTTCCTTTGAAGCACCTTGACTGTTCCTCCCCTATTTACCCTCTTCATATACCTGAAGACCTCTATCATGTCCCTCCGTTCCTTTCTCTCTTCCAATGTGTACATATTAGCTCTTCGAGCCTGTCCCCCAAGCCCCAAATCATTTTGGTTGCCCTCCTCTGGACCCTCTCCAGGAGTTTAATGTCCCTCTTTAAGTGTGGCCTCCAAAACTGCATGCAGTACTCAAGGTGTGGCCTCACCAAGCAGTTATACGGAGGTAGTATCACTTCCCTCCTTCTGGAGGTGATCCCCCTAGCGATGCATCCCAGCATCCTGTTGGCCTTGGTTGCTGCCCTCCTACAAGTCTCCGAGTTGTTCATCTTGACATCCACCACCACCCCCAGGTCCCTCTCAGCCATCAAGACTTGTAGCATTCCCACCCCCAGGGTATACACTTGGCCCAGGTTTCTGGCCCCCAGGTGGAGTACCTTGCATTTCCCTGCATTGAACCTCAGCTTCCACTTTCTAGACCATCTTTCCAGAGCCTCCAGATCCCCCTGTAGGGTCACCCTCCCATCCTCCCCATCCACCACCACACCTAGTTTTGAGTCATCCGCAAAGAGACTCATCTCACTCCTGATTCCTGTCCTTCTGTCAGAAACATAGGCGTTGAACAGGAGGGACCCAAGGACTGATCCCTGTGGGACCCCACTAATGACCCTCCTTGGGGATGAGACTATCCCACCAACTACGACCCTCTGGGTCCAGTCCTGGAGCCTATTGCCTATCCATCTGATCATCTGGTTCCCCACCCCCATTTCTCCCAGCTTATCCAACAGGCCCACATGAGAAACAGAGTCAAATGCCTTGCTGAAGTCTAGAAAGAGGACGTCCACTGGTCTGCCCAGGTCCAAGGCACTCGTCACCCAGTCATAGAACTCCACAAGGTTTGTCTGACATGATTTCCCCGGGATGAATCCATGCTGTCTATCGTCCAGGCACCCTGACTTTTCCAGGTCCCCCACTAGCCTCTCCTTGACAGTGCCCTCCATCACCTTGTCCACCACCGATATCAGGCTGACAGGCCTTGGTTCCCTGCCACCTCCCTTGATCCCCCCTTGTGGATAGGAACTATATGTGCCACCTTCCAGTCCTGGGGCACCCACCCTGTCCTCAGAGAGATGGTGAAAAGCTCCGCCAGGGGTTTCGCCAGGACATCGGCAAGTTCCTTCAGCACTCTGGGATGTAATTTATCTGGCCCCGGTGCTTTCTCCGTCTTAAGGGAGCTGAGGACTTCCCTCACTCTCTCTGCTGTGATTTCCACTTCCGGTACCTCTTCTCCCTGCTTAGCCCTCCCCCTCCTGCCAGTGATGCCTCCCCTCTCCCAGACCCGCCGATCGGTGAGGGTCCCCTCCTCAGTATCTCTGTCTCCTCCCATGTATGATGCAGCACTTCCATTTTCCTTGGTGAAAACTGGAGGTGAAGTACTCATTTAGTACCTCAGCTGCTCCCCGGGTCTTGTTCCCATCTCTCCCTGATTTAATCCTGCTAATCTGCCCTTCACCCTTCGTTTTTCCCCAATGTATCTAAAGAACCCCTTGTTCCCTCTCCCAATTTCCTGGCCAGGTTCTGCTCCTTCCTTGCCTAGCTGCCCTCACCACCCTAGTGGCCCTTCTAGCCATCAGCTCATACTCCCTCAATCCCTTTCACTCCTTGAGCACTTAAATTGCCTATAGGCTTCCTTCTTCCCCTGCACCACCTCCTGGACCTCCCTGGTCCACCAGCAGGGTTTTCGGGCTCTACCGCATTTTTGTCTTACTCTTGCACAGGTGCTGGTAGCATTTTGCACCCCTCTCCTGATGATTTCCCACTTACTATCAGCATCCATGTCTGACACAATCACATCCAAATGCTCCTTAAGGATCCTTCCCATTTCCTTAAAATCCGTTCCACTGAAGTAAATTACCTCCGTCTTTGTGCAGCCTTCTAGCCCTCCTAGGTCCAGGCAGAACCAGACCGTGGCATGGTCACTCCCCACCAATGGGTCCCTTACCTCCTGGCCCCTAATCTGGTCACTGTCTGCCAGGACCACATCCAGCCTCCCTGGCCGGTTCCCCCACCTGCTGAGTTAGGAACACGTCTTGAAAGACATCCAACAACCTCTGTTCCCTGGTCACAGAAGATGTCATAGTCTCCCAGTCTGTTCCTGGCATGTTTAAGTCCCCCAACACCACCACTGTTCCTCTGCCCAGTCTGCAGTATCTCCCAACATCTGCCACCAGACTCTCCTCCAGCTCCTCCGCCAGGGCAGGGGGTCTATACACCACTCCTATTTTTACTCTTTTGTCCCCCCTTGTTATCAAGGTGACCCAGATCGCTTCCATGGTTCCCTCCGCCTCCTCTACTCCCCCATGCCAATGCAGTTTTTGACTATCATTGCTAGCCCTCCTCCCCTTCCCTCCCCCCTGTCCTTCCTGAACATAATGTAACCCTCCAGGTTCAGATCCCAGTCATGTCCTGCAGTGGCCCAGGTCTCAGTGACCACTGCCACATCCACTGCTCCCTCAGTTAGCATTGCCTGGAGCTCAGGCATTTTATTTCCCAAGGTCCTGGCATTTAGCAGGACTACCTTCCACCCTTTCCCTATACTTCCATTTCCCCTGCTCATGTTCCCATGGGGATTCTGTTTTCCCCTGGTCTGCACTTTACCAGTTGGCCTTTTCCTGCAATCCTTCAGCTCCCCAGGGGGGTGGAGACAGAGTGCCTCCTCTATCAGCACCCCCTTGACAGCCTTTTCTTCCATCCCTCCCCCCTTCACAAGTTTAAACCCCACTTTTCACCAATGAACCTCTATTTTCAACTTAAGGATTCCTCCTCCAAATTGAGATGGAGTCTATCTCTAGTATACAGCTCCTTCATCCCAGGTCTCCCCAATCCCCATCAACCCATCCCTCTGGCCTCACACCATTCCCTGAGCCACTGGTTTATCTCCCTAATCTTCCTTTTGTGCTCCCCACTAGCCCTTGGCACTGGCAGGATTTCTGAGAAGGAAACTGTGCATCCTATGTCATGACAGACCCTGGCAAGCTCCCTGAATCTTGCCTGTATCTCTAGCTCGCTATTTCCCTCAATGTCATTTGTACCCAGGTGGACCAGTATGTCCAGAGAACCCCCACAATCCTTTGCCAGCTGATATACCTCGTACTTAGCCCTGTGCACCATTAGTCCAGGGAAGCATTTTGTTCTAACTGGCCAGGCTTCTCCCTCCGTATCCCATTTGATACCCCTGATCATAGAATCTCCCAACAGGAGCACTCTGACTGCTCCTTTTCCTCCATTTCCCCCTCTTCCATGTCCCTCATCCTTTCTACCGGCCCCTTCACCCAGCCGGCTCCTTGTTCCTCCCTCTTCCTGGGTGCCACATGCCACCCCCTCCTTATTTACCCTGGCCACCTCCCCTCCAATCCTATGCCTCTCCTCCTCCTAAGTATCCTTCTGTACCTTGCTAACTCCCCCCTCACTGCTCACAACTGGTCCTTCTCCCCATCTGCTAAACTAGCCTGTCTCGTCCTCCCTTCCTTGCTATCTCCATTTAGTCCCTCCTTGCTTGTCATGCTCCCCTGGCCTAAACCCTCAGCTCCCTTTACTGAATCCTCCTTGTACTTCTGGTCCTTCTCCTTTACCTTTCCTCCCAACTGGTCCTTCTCCTTGCACTTTCCTCCCTCTTCCCCTTGCCCCTCCTGCTCTGATTCACTGCTCCCCCCATTTTCTTGCATTCCAGGTTCCCCCCTCTTCTTCCTGCTATCTGGCCCTGCCTCCTGCCCCCCACTCCCTTTCTGTCTCTAACCACCCCTGTCATGGCTACATCACCCCCCTCATCCTCAAGCAGAAGAAGAGAATTGAAGCGGTTATTGAGTGTAAGGTCTGATCCATCTCCCTGCCTTGCTTCCTTCTGTCCAGCCCTGGCCATCTGCCTACTTCCTTGAGAATGTTGTCCCTCTGTCCCTCCTTTGTGAGGGTCCCCAGTTACCTGCCTGCTTCCTTGGTAGTGTCCTTTTGGACCCCCTCTGCCAGGGTCCCTATGTGATCCCTGAGTATTCTCCTGCACTCCTTTCCCTATGCCACCTGCCACCACCCCCAGTGCTTGGTGCAACCCTGTGGGAGATCCCCTGCCCCCTTCCCCAACCATACCTCCCCCCTTCCCCAGCTGTCTCCTAATCCCCGCAACCTCTTCTCTAAGCTGTGCCAGCTGGTAGCACACTGGGCAACCACCAAACTTCCAAGTCCAGTCCAGTATCATGGCTGCTCCACACCCTGGGCACCCCACCACCCTCCCAAAGATGCTGGCCCTAATGCCGTGTGGTTCCATCCCCTACCAAGTAGGTTTCCTTGAGTGAGCCACCAGGTTCCCCCCAATCCAAGATACACCCCTACTGCCTAATCAGATCACCCACTAATCTTAGATACAGTCCCACAGTACACCGGTAACCCTGTTACTAGGTGCAGGACAACACAGTAAACTTATAAGGGAAATGAACAACTCCCTAAGCTCCTCTCTCCCAGTCTTTAAATCCAACCCCAGTGGCTAGAACTACATGAGCTGCACCTGCAGCCTTTTCCTCCAATTGCAGGGTAGGTGTTCCCCTATAAATTAGCAGAACTCTGGGGAGGGAGGAGTGGGGGAGGGTGGGTCTTGGGCAGACACCCGACTTGAGAGAGATTGTATCAGTCCTGTGTCTCCCCTCCAAGCCCAGCAGCCAAAGAACCAGGCCCAAGCAAATCCCACCAAATAGGTTTTAAATCAGAAGACATAGGCCTCCACCAACGCAGCCTGTTACACAGTGAAACATCCAACAAATGAGCCCACTTACAGCCATGAAACCAGTTTTCCAACTTCCAGCATCCCCCAAAACAATACCCTGCTAGCCCCTTAGAAGTAAGAAAGAAAAGAAATAAACTTCTACCAAGTAAAATCCACAAGAACCCTGTGAAAACAACAAGAAGCAGCTACTGTCCTGGAACACAACTGATCCTGTCCCCTTCCAGTTCCTAGTTGCAAAAGACCTTTTGCCATTTTTATTTGTTGAGAATGAGGGATTTAGAGAACTGATGTAGAAGGCTGTGCCTAAATATAAAGTTCCTAGCAGAAGGTATTTTAGCACTAAGGCTATTCCAGCTGTTTATAATGGCCTTGCATGCATGGTGTCACATGCCCTATCACACTCAGCAGTTGCCAGTGTTCATCTCACCATGGACATTTGGACCAGTGGCCCATCATCGGGTGTTAGTTATATGTGCATTACTGCACATTGGGATTTCTTCCTTCATGTATATGCTCTGCACCCCTGTTCCTCATCTACTTGTCCCCTGAGTACCGGCATCAGTACTGCTGGTTGTCAACAGCATGCCACATTAAGCATGAAGTATGCATGGGTCACATACATCAGACAGAATTCTAATCCACATCAATGAGGCCATTACACACTGGCTAAAGCCCCATGGAGTCAATGCAGCATATATTGCCAGCGACAATGCCCGTAATGCCATTAAAGCCATCTCTGATGGCTGCTTTTATTATGTACCTGTTTTGCACTTGTGCTGAATCTAATAGTGAGATCCTTTCTGGAGCATGAAGCAGTTAGTGCCATGTTGGTTGTCAGCCATAAAATCTGCAGCCATTTTAGTTGTTAGGCATTGGCTAAAGCAGACCTTCGTGCTCCATAGAAGACAAACAATGTACCACAGCACCGTTTGAAGCTCGATGTGCCAACTCACTGGAATTCCACTCTCTATAAGCTTGAGTGGCTATATGAATAATACAAGCCACTCCACAGCTATATCATTCACATGAGGGATCAGGAAGCACAGCCAGCCATTTTTTGCTGACTCCATCCCAATGCTATTTAATGGATAGTGTTATCCAGGTACTACAACCACTGGAACAGGCGACACATGTGGTGAGCGCAGACAATGCATGCTTGAGCCATGTGATACCATTGCTGCACATTGCATGCAATACACTGTGCACTGTAAAAGGGCAATTCAAAGTGGCTGCAGACACAGTTGGAGTTTAGCTTGCTGACCTCATCATGTA
Source organism: Neoceratodus forsteri (assembly GCA_016271365.2). Classification (NCBI taxonomy): domain Eukaryota; kingdom Metazoa; phylum Chordata; order Ceratodontiformes; family Ceratodontidae; genus Neoceratodus; species Neoceratodus forsteri. The sequence goes on from CM057458.1 coordinate 1,176,946,829, forward strand.
TCTTTGTGATAATGATTCCCTTGTCATTCATATTAACAACTCCTAGGCATACATACTGGCAACTTTGCTGGATCCCAGGTACAAACAGGGCATTACTGCACTTCTTCCAGGTGGGAAGGATGATCTGGATCATTATGTGGTCATCCTTCATGGCAAGGTCGAAAACTGGATGAGTAAGTCGGAGGTAAGGGTGGAAAAAATAATAGCAGGGGACAAACACCAAGCTTCAACCATCTCTCACCCAGTATCCTTCTCCTCCACCAGTACAGTGTCTGCTCCTTCACCTTCATTATCCCAAGTTAATAGTGGTGGCACAAACCCTCTCTGGTCCATGATGGACATTGGTGTCTCCACATGACAGCCACCTGAGGCAAGTGAGGATCTTCAGTTGTCTGCATGCCATATGGTGCAGTCTTATCTCAATGACCCACAAGTGCTAAGTATTCAGGCTGAACCTCTTGAATATTGGCTTAGCAAGCTCAAAATCTGGCCTGCCATTGAGTACCTAAGCTGCCCCTGTGCCAGTGTAAGCTCAGAAAGTGTTTTTAGTACTTTTGGCTCAGTTGTGACTGACTGTCAATGCTGCCTGTCAGAACGTGATGTAGAGTACCTAACATTTGTTAAAATGAACTCCCATATCTTCCCAAAGCAGTACATGTTGTCAACAACCCCAAGATTCTCGAATCCTGATGAAGAAGGTGTTGAGTAACAGGAGTCATTAGAGGATGAACATAGTTTTGCAGTGCTCTCCGATGAAGAGACAGCTGAGGGGTTTTAGTTTCCCTTACTTAGGAGAGAGAGACATAGTTTGTGTCTGCAACCTGCTGGGATGCTCTGACTGCAGTTGTTATATGAGTGAATGGACCGAATGCCTATGTCGCTGAAGTTTATTCAGTCCAGTTTCCACCTGTTGCAACTGGTTATTACTGTCCAAGTTGGCCGATGTTCCTCGCCCACCCCCATAAAAAACATAAATAACAAAAAAATTTGAGGACACATGTTTGCTTGTCCCTCCTGTTTAATTCATTACCTCCTGGATGGCCATTTTGTGTCAGGTAAACCATGGATAGCTCAGACTTCATATGGAGCTATTGGAGGTAGAGAGTTATTAAGGATTTCTATGTTCTGTGATGTGCTACTTGCTGGGGTTAACACTCCGCAGTCAGGTGGTTGTAATTACTTTCCCAGTTGGCCGATGTTCCTGGCCCCACCCCTAAAAAACCATAAATAACAAAAAAATTTTAAGGACATATGTTTGCTTGTCCCACCTGTTTAATAATGATTTCTGTGTTCTGTGGTGCACCACTTGCTGGGGTTATCACTAAGCAGTCAGACGGTTCTAGTTACTCTCCTCCAAGACGGCAGAAGTTCCTGGCCCTCCTTGAGTCACTTCCCCAAAAAAGATAAATAGAAATGCCAAAAATATTTACCTAACCAGACACATCTTTGCTCGTCATCCCTTATTGTTTTTTTATAACTACTCATCGTGTTTAGTAAAGTGGCGCACCTCAAGCACCTTTCCAAGTTTTCCAAAAATGTTCCCTCAAAAAACAAAATAAATATAATTTTCCCAAAATATTTTTTTAACAGTGCTTGAAGTGATTAGCTGCATATCATTATGCTATGGAACTGCAGCTCTTATTATACATAGGTTGACAATATTGTCAGATGTATGTTGCAAGCTAATTACACTTTTCTACCACTGGCTTCTCCCAGTACTACTGTTGAAATAATAGAAAAAATATGAATACTGCAAATTTTAAGTGACTGACAGCTGGGAAAAACTTAGCAAACTGATTAAGTACTGGTCCTACACAATAAATGGCATGGCAGGCTGTATAGTAGCTGATACTGCCATGTTAACCAAATCTGCAACCACTGAGGTTCCTGCCAGGCCCATAACAAATAACTAAACTACATCCTCAGGAATTACTATGCATTACCTAAAATTGTGCTGAAGACCCATTTCCTACCAACAACATACCCTTGGATCATGTTTCTTGTACCAAAGAACAACATCCAAAGGAAGGAATGTGCCATGCCACAGCAAGCTGGCTGATGATGAACAATTTTAGAAACCATCACCACCTCCACCGTGATGTGTGTCATGATGCTTCACAAAGAACCACAGAAAGAGTAAACAGTATGCATATGTGAACTAATTCATCTTACACCATCTCAGTCCTTCATAATCTTTAAATCTACCCACCAGTGTTAATCCTATTATTCTGATAAAAAGGAAAAAGAGACAGAGGAACTACCATTGTCCAGTATTCTAGTAAAGCTGCTGCTGAATCCAGATGCTACTGCTGATTGTGAATCCACAACAATACCACAGGTGTGCATTGTCACTTTGACAGTTCGTTCTTCTCACACCATGATATGCATTACTTAAGTAATGTTAATAATGGTAAATACTGCACTGTTACTGTTAGTCAAGTCATCTAAGAGGTTATCCTATAGAAAAATTCATTGTTGTAGTGCGGTGGGTGGTGTGCAGATACACCAGGGTCAGGAAGGGGAGGGTGTTAGTAAGTTTTTTTCTGTATGCATATTATGTCATTATAAAGCTGTCTTTGAAGAGAGATGTGATACTTTTTAAACTGCTGTTAAAAAGTGCTGTATTCAATAAAGTCACTGCTTCAATAAAGTTATTTTTCATAATTTATATATATCGCCGGTCATGATATGATGATGATTGATGCCGCTTCTGCCACACTGCTCCCATTTCATTTGATGATTAGACCAACATTCAGTTTCAGACTTTTTGTTTCCATTGAATGTTCTGTGGAACTGTCCATTGACAGTTAAGTGTCTCATGGTGGTATTATTTTTTTTTTCAGTAATGAACAATAGGAGTTAATCAGGTAGATATTGCTTTGCATTATTATTATCCTAATTCTGCCATACTACAGGAATGTGTTGTTATGGATAAAAAAGGATGGTGGGACTACACAATGTTTAGGTCGTTCCATGATAGTCAGTGTGGTAGGCAGTCATAGTACTAGGCCAGAATGGCAGGAGATGACCATGATAGTCACATATGTAAGAAACGTTTAGTGAATCCTGACAACATGGCAATTTCACATGGTCTTGGATATCAACATCACTTTTGTTTCTGTAACTAATATGTCACCCTGACTTATTGTTTTTCCAGGTCTGTCACAGGTACTTCTGCCTGGATAATGCCTGATGTCATCTTTGACTATTTCTTCATGATGTGTCAATCATAACTAACCAGGTAAGATATAAATTCTAAGGACATCATTCTGTTTGATACCCTTGATATTTTTCTCTCTATGTCAGCCACTAAGGCAGGCAAGTATTGCAGTGATATTTCTACTGTCATTCGTCAAGATGTGGAGGGTGCCGAAGGGGTAGCAAGTCAGTGGTGATGGTTTTAGGAAGATTATTAGGCTAGTTGGTGTTAAGGTAGGCATGGTAGGCAATGCATGGTATGACAGTACCATGTGTATAATACACTGTTCTGTTCTTAAAACCTGACAAGACAAGAGGTAACAAACAGTTTTTGCTATCAAAATTGCTTTTTTTCTTTATGTAACACTCAGTTATTTCCTTTCCTTTCCAGGCCTGTCACATGCTGCTGCTGCTGTTGATGCCAGGATCATACCGGATGCTCTACTATTGTGTTTTTTTCTTATGATGTCTTCATCATCACAACTGACAAGATAAATAACTTTTTTAAAGCCTTTCTATTTCATAGTATCATTGATCTCTTTCTGTCAATGTCAGCCAGGGATTCAGGTAAGTGTTGTAGAGGTGGTATGCCTAATGTCATTCGTCAAGATATAGAGGGTGCTGTAGGGTTATCAAGTGAGTAGTTGTTTGGGGGAGGGGCACACACAATGTGGAGGACAGGTTGTCTGAAAATTTTAGGATAGTAGGTTGGTTAAGCCTGCACAGTTGACTGTCAACTCTGAAAGACAGTACCGTATCTAAGAAAGTGTTCACAAAGCCTCATAAAATGTCATAGTCTTGCCTAGCCAGTTGTCCAATTTTTGTCTATCTCAAACTGACTTATTTCCTTTTAGGCCGGTGACACACTGCTGCTGCTGTTACTGCCAGGATCACACCTGATGCCATCATCATGGTTTCATCATATGTGTTCATCCCATCTGCACAGGTAAGTAATCTTTTGCAAGTGAAATTAAATTAAATATAATCTATTATTCTTAGAAAATAAATTGCATGACACTTTAATTAAGAAATGGGGGGTAGACTAACACTCTGTTAATCACTCCCAAGGGTGTAATGTGGCATAAGGTGCAACCAAGTGCCATGTTGCACCTCGGGGTTTTTTAACTGACTGGTAAACTAACTCCTGGGAGTGCCTTATTACTATTATAAAAAATGATTCTGCGAGAAAAGTGTTAAAAGTATACTTTTTGAACGATTTCTTGATTTAGAGGAAGATTTTGGTTAAAATAGTTCTTCCACAAGCAGTGTAAGAATGCTGGTTTAAAATCAGACTGCAGCATTCCAGTCATTCAGCAGTGCTGGGGGATGGAATGCTGACAGGAAAGATCCATGTTCCATGGTGATCAGGCTGTGCATTGCATTATAATATGGCTATAAAAAATCCAGTAAACTGATTGGTTGAGGAGCTTGGAACCCAGTGCTGATATCCCATGATGCAGCACTGGAAGAAGGTCCAGTAACCTCGTCACAATAAAAGTAATAGTACTAGCCATTCCTGTCTGCCTTCACAAATGTGGCTGTCCCTTTACTCAGTGAAAACCTTCAACTAGGCCCTAAAACTAAAAGCGTCTTAAATTTACAAACATAAGAATTAAATGTTATTTGCTGTCATAATACTCTTGTTACACATACATACATAACTTAAAAAATGACATACTACGGTACTTAGAATTGTAATATATGGTGTTTATTTGCTGACCATGAAAAATCCCCCTCCTATCCTCACCTGCTAACTAGGGAAATCTGTGAAGCCCTGGTTCCATCTGAGGCCTTCTGTTGTGCGCTAGTGGGAGTACACATTCTGTCAGCAGAACTGTGCACAGGTTAGACTTCTTGTATTCTATCTGTAGTAAACATTCCATCTCTTGAATGTTAGCAAGACAGAAAATAAGCAAGGCAGAGAAATGGGAGGGAATATTATGAAAAAGAAGAAAGAAAGATGAGGGAAATGGAAACTGGGGATGAGTTGGGGGGGGAAACTAGAGGGTTTAGGAGCTAATTACAAATACATTCATTTTGCTGTACATAGTATTTAAACCTGAGATGGCATGTCAGTGCTGGGATGTGCTGGGTCTGTTTTAAAAAAAATCACAAACATTTTTCTTCCTTGATTTGATTTATTTTTAACACCCCCAAACATCTTGCACCCATTTTATAATCACAGTAAGACACTCCAGAGTGTTCACTGAGTTGGGTTAACAGCACTTCTTGGGTGGCTGAAGTGAAGGCACTCATCAGTGCCTCATTCCACACACAAGAAGTGCCACTCTCCAACCACAGCGCATACCCTGTCATGCCCTTTTGCTTATTTTTTTTCCTATTTGCTAGGACAGTTTTCACTCCTGTTAAGAAAAACAATAAAACACAGAAAATAACCATATGGATGCCTCTGCCACAGCACAATTGATCTCTGTAGGGACATTAAATTAGACTGTCATTATACAATGGCAACCAATAATGCTGGTCCCTGATTGGTCAGACTGGGACTGGACCCGGGATGTTGTCCCAGCATAACATCCCGTCTCTAGTCCCAGTATGCTCACAACCACATTAAATGCTATAACATGATCCCTCCACAACCATTACTAAGAAAGCGGTACTGCTGTGCTCAAAATCAGCATCTCCGCCAAGCTAGAAAATGGCACCATCCCCCCACCGGAATTGGCACTCTCTGTCAAATTCAAACTCAGTGCCCATCCCAGTCTGACACAAAATCTACCCGTTCCCACATCAGTTTAAAAAAATTAAACATGTGCGCGGAGTGAAACCACGTTTTTCTTCACAGCATTTTCCCGCTTGGTATTTAACTGTGTCAGTTCAGTGCACGCATAACCCTATATTTTACTTGGTTACCTTTTTTTTTTCATTTTCTTTCTCCTGGTAACAGTAAAAGCTCTACTGAGAGATCTTCCACACCAATACAGGGTACAGGAGCCATTGCAAATCACCACATTGAGACATGGAGAGGGAGATGACTTCTGCCATTGCAAGTGGCAGCAAATAACCTCTGACTTCCACATGGTGGCAGATGGCTGCATTCTGACATGCAGGGGAAGACGACCTCTGCCATTCGTGAAACAGCAAAGGAGAGGAAACGAGAGGGAAATAAATAAAAAGTACATTCAAGGGGGGTGGAGATTAGGAAGAACAACAATAAACCTATGGGGGACTGCAGAGTCACAATAACAGTAGCTCCAACACAAGCTTCATGACTCTAAACTGTAAATTAGCACTATTTAAAAAAAAAGTAAACCTACACATTCAATAAACACCAAAATTATAATTTTAAATTTATTTTTAATCTTTTAATAATTTTTACACTCATGAGCCATTGTATAATAGGAATAATGCTCTCCAGGGTAGGTGTTATGCTGGGATAGAATCACACCTTGGGTATTGGATGCCCTTGGCCATTGGCCTTGGGCACAACCACCCAAGGTGGGATGTTATCTCAGCATAACACCCACCCTGTCGGGCATTATTCCTTTAATATTAATGTGTTCAGTTCTGCAAAGTGAAAAATAAGATAAAAACAGTAGTAAAATAAATATTGCTAAGCTCAAAGTAGTAAAATCGGACATAAAAAAAGTCATTGTAAGCAATGTGGAGGGATGCAGTAAAGCTCTTGAATGGACTATTTTATCTCTATTTTATGTCTAAATGAATTATAATAATGTTATAATTTCTGATTTGTTTCTTATGTTTATTGCTTAATCATTACAGTCTTGTTGGATTTTTATAGCCATATTATGATTGCAATAAGGCACTCCAGGGTGTGCGTCATCGTTGAATAACGGCTCACCTGGGGTGGCAGAAGCACTCGGCCTATGATCTTGTGCTTCAACCCACCCTAGGTGTGATGTTATTCAGCAACACACACCCTGTCATACCTTATTGCTTAAGTATAATATGGATTAATTGTAAGGCTATAGGAATCCTAACAGCCAGTCAGACTGCTGCAGTATTTGTGCGACCCTTCACTGAACCTTGAGATACAGTAAGTGAATAAACTCATTAAATCCCATCCCATCCCATCCCATCCTAAGACAAGTAAGAGTATAGAACTGTGAAAAAATCATTTGTATAGTTCAAAACACAACAGGAAAAAGTTAAGTGATTATGATGAACAACAATACAATATAACAGGAACTATTTACAATAAAACATGGTTAGTTACAAAACTGAACAAGTATCATAAAACATGTGTAAAACTATGTTTAAGTAACTTAACTGCCAACTGGCAATTATTTTTTGGCCTGCACATCAACACGGGAAAGTCTATTTTTCTGAATCTGGTGATGCTGGGGAAGGGGCAGTGCTGACCAGCAGCGCTTAATCTTTGGAGTATGTCGTCTTACTGTAGTATTCAGCATCCTGAGCATAGACAACATTTTGTCCTGGTTCTCCATTAATTTTGCCTGATTGCCCTCCAGTACTTTCATCCTTTTTAAAATGTTGCTGTCCCGGTCCCTCCTCTGGTTGGTGCTTGTTTCACCGTGCTGTACTTCCTGGGGTGCTTGCTGGTCTTCAGCTGCTGCACCGGCTCCCCCTGTGCTCGATGGCTGCTATTCGTGTCCCTTGATGCAAGCCTGGCCTGTTCATTCTGGATCTTCATCATCCTGTTTTTCTGCCTCGTACACTGTTCCTTGGCTGCCATCTGGACTTCAATTGCTGTTGTTGAGGCAGTCAGCAGTGCTGCAGTAAAGAAAGATAGGTCAGTGAGAGTAAGGACAGACACTCATTTTGTTTCTGGCTATGCTTCAGGCATGTATGTGTGCTCATCTTCTTTGTTTGCAAACCAGTTGAGCTGAGAGCTCTGAAGCCGGTAGAATACATGTATTCCATGTTATTCTGTGTGTGTGTGGGGTGGGTGCATTGTACTACTAAAATATTGTGGAGCTTTGCAGTGTCCTATTCCATGTTAAACAGTCAAACACAATACATTGGGTGTGCACGTGAAGGAAGACATATGACAGACTGACAAGTGAGAAACATCTAAGGAGAAAGAGGAATCAAGGATTATACATTATTTAGCAAGGTTTCAGTATTACAGGGTGGACTTATAGCATTTTTAGAATGGCTTTTTGTTCTGCAGCATTGTCTGTGGGATCATTTAATATAAGCATTAAGCACTGCCAGTAAGACAAGTCTGTGTGTTGTTAGTGCCGAGATACCCACACAGCCAGAGAGTGACAGGAAGGCACTTGGCCTGCTATGTCATGCATAGCCATGCCTCGGGGTGTGCAGGTATCTGTACTACCACATACATCTGTCATGTGTTATTGCTTACATAATGTATGATTGCACTCGCTCATACGCATGTCGTGATCAGTTCCAGTGGTTACCTTGACAATGAAGCAGGGCATTTTTTGGGTTATCATAACAACACACACAATGAACTTCAGCGAGATTCATTAACACAACAGTAAAATGCCTTTTATACTATCAGATGCCACTAATGAGTAATATAACCACCATCATCACAGTGTGTGTGAGAAAATTGAAAATTTTAGCCATGCGTTTTGAAGATTCACTAGCACCAGTCCAGTATACAGACTGGCTAGGGTGGAAAAATGGTTGAGGTAGCTGAGGTTACCTCAGGGGATCAAAAGAGGAGAGAAATGCTTCTTCCACCACATAAGACAGAAAAGGAAAAGCAGGGAACAACTAGTGGGGAGTAAGAAGGATGGGGTGCTGGGAGGAAAAGAGGCTGGAGCAAGCTGATACACTGAATGAGTGCTTCTGCTCTGTGTTTATGCAGAAGTGGGGACAAATACCTCAGGCAACTGAGGGGGCAAGGGTGGGATATGACAACAGATGTGAAGATTACTGAGGGATTACAGAGGGTGCTGGATGGCTATAAGACTGGACAAAGTGCCTAAACAGGATGGCATCCACCCAAGGGGAACTGAGGGCGCTAGCAGAGGTACTGGCAAGGCCACTGCATGACCAGTTCAGTACTTCCCTGTACGCAGGATGTATACTTCATGTCTTTGGGATGTCCCATGTGGTGCCCATCCATAAGAATGGTCTGAGGGATGATACAGGGACCTACATGCAAGTGAGCCTCACCTCGATCATGGGCAAAGTAATGGAGACCATCTGAAATGAGAGGCTTATGAGCTTATTGGAGGCAAATGGTATTCATGACGAATGGTGACATGGGTTTCTTGTGGGAAGATCATGCTAGACAAACCTGGTAAAGTTCTATGACAGTGCAGTTGATGCGAGGAATGGACAAGGGCCATGCTCTGGATGTTCTGGTCTTGGACTTCAGTAAGGTATTTGATTCAGTGGTGCATGGGAGATTCAGGGGAAGCTGCAAAATGTAGTGGCCATACCAAAAATGTTGATATGGATTAAAAACTGGCTGATGGTAAGACAACAGAGAGTGTTGGTAAGGGGGTGCTGTCATCATCAAGAATGCTGTGCTGGTGATAAGCGGGTTACCACAGGGATCAGTTATGGCTCTGGGATCACTACTATTTGAGATTTACATCACATATATCTCAAATGTGATACGGGGTAAAATCAGTCTGTTCACTCATGTTACAAAGATGGGTGCTGTGTTTGTACACGACATGGAGGGGGGGATGGGGTTGCAGTGCAGGGGAAACTGAATAAACTGCAGGAGTGTGCAGCCAAATGGCAGCTGCGGTTCAATGCCAGGAAATGCAATGCTCTGCACTAAGTTCTGAGCCTGGAACCAGGGAACAGACTATCAGTTTTATACAGTTGTGATGTTCCACTGAAGAGAAGGACCTTGGGGTGATCATAACAAGGAGCATGAACAACTGTGCTCAGTGCAGTGTGGCGACAGCAAGAGCCAAGAAGAGCTGGGGTACATAGCTAGAGGGATCTCCTAAAAAAGCCGGAGGACATCCTGCTCCTCTATAGGTCGCTGGTCAGGCACCACCTGGAATACTGAATGCGGTACTGGGCTAGCACCCATTTCTGAAGAAGGACATCAGATTGCTGAAGGGGGGTACAGCAGACAGCTACAAAGATGATTCTGGAAATTGCGGATAACACATGTAAGGAAATGTTAGGGGAAGTGAAAATGTACTCCCTGGAGTAGAGAAGGGAAGGGTGACATGAATGATATCTTTAAGTAGCTGAAAGGTATAAAAAAAAGAGTAAAACTGATGTGATTTTCAAGCTTCAAAAAGGGAGAGATACTAGAGGACTCTCTTACATTGGGGGAGAGGCAGGTTTAACTGAGAGATGAAGAGACATTTCTTCAGACAGTGGTGGACAAGTGGAATACATGGACAAGTGGAACACCAAACTGGGAAAGGTGGTGGCATCGAAGACGATAGACAGTTCCAAGAAGGTGGTGACAGGGTGAGATGAAGGGGCTATGTGGTGGAAGGTGAGGGAGGGGCAGCGGTGATATAGGGTGCTAGCTGCACACTCTAGCAGACTTACTTGATAGGCAATGAGGCTTACTTCTGCTGGCATTTTAATATGTTCATAATAAAGGATGAAGTGTTGTGTGTTATGAGTTTTTTTTTGTTTTTTTTTCTATTTTCTTTTTTTTTTCATGTGTTATGAGTTTTTATACACACTGCAGGTTTGACATGCTTCATAAACCCTGAGTGCAAGCCCGTGGGGTTTATGAGAAGGACCCACACTGAGGGTGTGTGTAAATTAAAATTGAGTTTTACAGACCACACCCTTTTGTGTATATATATATATATAATTGCTGGTGGGTGTGTTTTTGCTAGAGCAGTTATGTGACATAAAAGAAAGCAATCATTGGTATTAGTTACCGCAGAGCGGTGGTTGTAGGACTGGCAGGTGTCCATCATGAATAAAGGGAGAGGGCAACTAGCACATGCAGGGAGTCATGGAACAGCATGTATGTTTCATGTAATAAGAAGCCGGTTATTATTATGGCTCATATCAACCTTGTTTGATATTTTCCTTCGGGAAAAGGAGACCAACAGTAATTCTACATAAATAACAATTTGTGTACAATCTACTTTATGACCCTACTTACTCCTTATCTGTATGAAAACAATTATCTTACCATCAGAAGCGCTGGGGTCTCCACAGCCCTGCTACTTGCTCCTTCCTCCACTCCACCTGCCGGAACTGTGGTGCTGGACTCCACGGCACTGGAAGCAGCAGTAGAGCTGTTCTTGGCAGCACCTGTTAACAATAAAGAGAAGAATACTGAAATGAAATGCAGTTGTGGCAATATTTGTAGTCTAGTCATAACGGGTTGCTTCTCACAGCAGCAAAAGGCCATCATTGTCTGTGCTGCTCGAGCATGCAGTTATCTCCCTATTCAGCAGCCAGCTGCCACACCCAGCCGCCTCACAGTACCTCCCTTTGCCCTCCTTCTTGCCCTGTCCCACCCCCTCTTAAAGCATTCTACTGTGTTACATGCCACCATCACCTCAGCTGGTAGTGCATTCAACTTTTCCACCACCATCTCTGTAAAGAAATGCCTCCTCATATCCCTCCTGGATCTACCACCCTCCAATATTATCTCATGGCAACTGACAACAGATGGTAGTAAAAGTTAGAATAATAAAAGTAATATACTCACTTGTGCTGTCATCCTCCAGTGTAGCTCCAGTGTTGGGCTCTGCTGGCTTCTTCCGCTGTGTCCTCTTCCTCTTCCTACTACCACCACCGTGCCCTTTCAGGGTCAAAGCTCCCTATAGTGACTCCAGTAACTGTTTGTCACACCTCCGGATGTCGTCCCACTTCTGTTTAATTTGCTTCACAGAGTGAGGTTGGACACCATTCCCTTCTTTGGCAATACTTGCCTGTATGGCCTCCCACAGTTCCCCCCTCTGTTTTATGGGGAGTCTCTCAGCACCATACAGCTCTTTTGCATGTGCTGTCAACTCCCTTACTAGCACGGCTGCCTCCTTATATGTGAAGGCTGGTGCAGGTTTTTTAGCAGTGCCATCATCAGCACTGGTTGAGGGCTAAGCATGAGGCTAATCTTGCTGGCCTTGCTCCTGCTGCTGAACATTGTGGGTGTTTTCAACAACTTCAACTTCCCCTTCCCTCACATTCTGCTTCTGCTGCTGCTGGTCACCTTCCATTTCCTCCAGATGCCTGCTGCTCCCCTCCAATCCTGATTATGCAGTTGCAGACATGTTTCTCAATCTCAGTCTCTCAAATGAACTAAACTAGCTGTCCTATCTCTGTCAGGCAGAAGTAAGTCAAAGAGGAAGTACAGCACAGTGGTTTAAGGCTCCAAGCTACAAATCTGGTGCTCTCCAACAAACCAGCCCTGGGTTTGAATCCCACAGCTTCCATTTGCATACTGTGTGAACTTGAGCAAGTCACTTAACTTCCTTGTGCTCCCAGGTCGCTCCTGTAAAAAAAGCTTTCAGCTTAGTGTGCTACTCCTGGTTAAACAACTAAAAAAAAAAAAAAAAAAAGTCTGACTGTGTGATTTTTCCTGTGTTTCTCGCTAGCATGGATTCTCCACACAGGAAATGGCGAAATGTTCACTTTCCAGTTCCGCCTTTACAATCGTGACCTTTTTTTCTGCATTTAAAGGGTAATCACGCACTTATAATTGGAACACAGTAAACACCTGTGGATCATTGTCTCCGAGGTTGCAATACATACATGTGAAAAAGGTCACCATAATTGCGGTATTTCAGTTTTGATATGCGGAAATCTTTTTCACTTACATACATTGCAGAATCGAGAAACTATCCGCGACTACAACTTATTATGCAAATACTTTTTCCACAAATAGTGTATGTAGGTCAGGACATTTTGCTGTCTTATAAAAAGGGTCTGGAAAATGGAGGTTTATGATTGGTTGTAAACAGTCTATCAGCCCTATGTTAATGTTTTATTATCAATATACATGTACAGCCTAATCACTTGCTGAACAAGTTTTAACAGTATAAAAAACAATTTTATTGTAATAGCAATAAGACACTACCAGGGGTTATGGTAATGGTCAGAGACAGTTAATCACCCTCTAGGAGCATGTAGCACTAAGCTATGCCTTGTGCCAAATTTCACCCCTAGAGGATGATTGCCAGGCCATTAACATAACTTCTGGTCAGGCGTTATTGCTTAAATGAGGTCTAGTGTTATTTAACATTTTTGAGTAACATACTCTTTAAAAACACACTTGTTCAGAAGGGGGCCATGATATGTTGCTGCTAATGTTCATGTGGGGTGGGAGAGATGTTTTTTATCATACTAAACATTAGATGGTTGGTGGCAGGCCCGGGGGGGAGCATGTGTGTGAACAGGCAGGTTGTTACAAAAGTTCTGAACAGGTTGTTTGCACATTAGGTAGGGAGTGCTAGTACACTACATAGTGAGAGGATGTACACAACTATTGGTCCAGCAGCAAACGTGTGCCACGCGCACACTCTTGTTACTTGTTACTAATGTGTTTCCCTTCTGGTTCCTCAGCTATAGGATTTTTTCACTTTTCAGGTCTGCATCTCTAAGGGTTGCTGGCGATACTTCCGCTCATGCTGTCCTGGCTCCAAATGTTCCCATGTCAGGGACAGCCATGCCAGTAACTGTATTGGTTGGCAATGAGAAGTGCACAGATAAGTACGTCAAGCCTTCACACAAACATTGATGACTGAGAAACATGCATTATTCTTGCCATTTGCATAACAATAATAATAATAAGCTTTATTTCACATAAGCGCATTTCAGAATACCAAGGCGCTTTACAAAAAAGTTTAAAACAGCAGTAATAATATCAAAAAATACAAAACAATTACAATAGTCTGACAGGTTTCGCTCATTCAATGCCACTAAAGGCCTGGCACCATAAAAAAAGTTTTAAACTGCTGTTTGAAACCTCCCACAGTTGTTCACTCCTGCAGCCGACAGGGTAGAGAATTCCAGAAGGTAGGGTCCATGTATATAAATGCATGGGCCCCTGAAGATTTCAAAGACACCCTTGAAATCTCCAGCAACCCTTCATCGGCCAAATGGAGCTGTTGCTCAGGGCGATATGAAACAAGAAGCTCTTTCAGGTAGTCAGGGACAAGTCCATGTAGGGCTCTATAAGTTAGTAAACCAACTTTAAAAGTGATCTGCCACCGAATTGGCAGCCAGTGCAGGGTGCACAGCACAGGGTTGATATGAGAGACTCGAGAAGTCCCTGTCAACAATCACGTTGCAGCATTCTGCACTAGCTGCAAGCAGCAGATATCAACCCCAGGAAGCCCTAAGTACAGGGAGTTGCAGTAATCAAGGTGCAAGGTCACAAGGGCATGGACCTATGTAAGTAGATCCCCAAACGGAACAAGCTGCTTGATCCTGGCAATGTTCCTAAGATGGTAAAAGGAAGACTTGATGACCATTGACACCTGAGATTGTAATGTCAGCCTGTCGTCAAGCACCACCCTCAGGTCCCGCACCCATTCAGGGTTAAGGATCTGGGAACCCCCTAGATAAATTCCAGAGGGTTGACAAGTCCTCATCCACTCTATCCAGTGACCCGAATCCACAACCATCACCTTGTGTCTTTTCCGTGTTTAACTTTAGCCAGCTTGAATTCATCCAATCCTGGATTTCAGCAAGGCAGTTAAATACCCAGAGATCACTATCCTGGTCAGGTGCAAAAGGCAGGTAGAGCTGGGTATCATCAGCATAGTAGTGAAACCTCAGCCCATACCATCTTTCAATGTCTCTGAGGGGCAGCATATACACTGCAAACAATGTGGGGGACAGCACTGAGTCCTGAAGAACCCCACATAACAGAAAGAATGGGTCAGAGGAAAAAATCCCAGACACCACTCTCTGAGTTCTGCTATTGAGGAAAGATGTAAACCACATGAGGACCATACATGTCAGGCCACAGATGGACCTCAAGCGCCCGAGCAGTACCCCATGGTCCACAGTGTCAAAGGCTGAAGAGAGAGTAAGGAGCACTAAGATAGAATGGCTTCTCTGATCTCTTGCCATCAGGAGATCATTGAGCACCTGAACCAGTGCAGTCTCGGTACTATGCCTCTTTCGAAAACCAAACTGGAGAGGTCTGTAGAAGTTATGGATGTTCAAGTGGTTCTCCAATTGTACCACCACTACTTTCTCAGTAACCTTCCCTATAAAGGGAAGGTTTGAGATTGGTCTGAAGTTGGCCAGAGAGTCCGGGTCCAAAGAAGCTTTCTTCAGGAGTGGTGTTACCACCGCCTCCTTCAGGGAGCTTGGGAACTCACCCGAATCAAGGGAACACCAGACTATCTGTACCAGGACCGGGCTGATAATATCACAACCATAATCAGGGAAGTTAGACCCGGATCCAAACTACAGCATGTAGGGCGCATGCTCTGGGCAATCCGCATGACATCCATGAACTCTGGCAGGTCAAAGTAACTCCAGGAAACACGAGGTGAGGTGACCAGGCACCAATCAACAGCTTCCCCCACGGAGTGAGTCAAGAGGATATCTGACCTGATGTCGGCCACCTTATTCGCAAAGAATTGAGCAAGTTCATCACACTCCACTTGTGAAAATGGTCTTCGGAGCTGCAGACAGGTTGGGTTGCAGGTTGGTTGATTCTGAGTGGCAGCAATCTCCCTGGACAGGAATTCTGCCTTCTTACAGGAGATCACTGATTGGTAGGCCTGATAATGCTCTACCAATCTGAGGTGGTCAACTTCCAGGGCAGATTTCCAGCAATGATGCTCTTAGCTATGTCCTAGTCACCACAACTCCCTCAAGGACCCACCAAACCAAGGGGCAGGAGGGCGAAGGGGGAGAAGACGAATGCAGACAGGAGCAATCAAGTCCAGGGTTGCAGAGATGGCCTTATTATAGGCCAAAACCAAAATCTCTGTATTCATGCTGGCCACAGGAAACTCCAAGAGGTCAATCAGCCACTAGGCCTTCAGGGCTCACCTCCCATAAAGGGCGGTAACTGACCATCTTCACAGGGGCAGGCCTACGGAGGGGGTTGCAAAAGTTGAACGTCACGGTGTAATGATCTAACCAACTGACAGGTTCCATCCCCAAATTGGAGGCCTCAATCCCCAGGAGGAAACCCAAATCAAGAGAGTGACTGTGTTTATGGGTAGCAGAGGTAACAATCTATGTAAAGCCCAGCGATGTCATCAGCTGGAGGAAGTGCTGTCCAAATTGCGAGAGTTCATCATCGAACCAGGCATTAACGTAGCCCAGAACCATCAGTCTGGGTGACTCCAGCACCATGTCAACCACGAAGTCCGCTACTTCCTGTAGGAATCATGCCTTGTCCATGGGTGGACGGTAGACAAGAGCTTTCCTACAGCCTACACCTGCCACCACAGTAGACTCAAAGGATTCGGTCTCCTTAACTGGTACACTCGTGAGGCCCAACTCGGTCTTGGAAACAGACCGCCACCCCCCTGCAGTCCAATCTCAAGCGGTGTATCACCGAGTACCCAGCCGGAATTGCAGCTTCCAATATGGGGCCAGCATTTTCATCCAGCCAGGTCTCGGTGATGCAAGCCAGATCAGCTGTTCCCACAAGATCTACAGCAGTTGCAGTCTTGTTCTTAACAAATCTGGCAATGCATAACACTGCTCAAGTTGGATGGGCTTTGAGGGCCCCACCAGCTACTTACCCACCAGAAATGGTGGTGCCCTTGGATATGCGGACTAGGCATGGTGCACCGCGTTCCAGACTCCATTTCGCCCTAGGACATCTTCTAGACCTAACGACCTCAATGTGAGAGACCTGTTCATTTGTCCTCTGATGTCCGCACCCCCCCTACGAACACCAGCCAGCACTCGACAGTTGGAGGGAATGAAGGCAGAGGATGAATAGTGCACAACTGGGGGGGGGGCTACACATTCTACAAGCTAACCAAAACCAAATACACAACATCCAAGCACCTGACTCAGAGGGAAACCCCAAACAGATGATAATAAGATTACCCAACCCAAGTGAATAAAACAAAATAAATAAGTAAATAAAAATACCTACCCAAGACATATAATAAAAGCAAAATAAAATAAAACCTTTTCCAACACTACGTGGATGGTACAGTCCAACACTTAGCTCATGGAAATCATAAACAGAAGAATTACATCAGCAAATAAAACCAGAACAAAATAAAATTTTTGCAATCCCCCTCACTGGAAATGCAGAAAAGTTGTGAGTCCCCCCCAGGCCCTCTCGCAGCCTGGGAGTAGAAGTCAGGGCACTCTCACTGCCCAAATTAAAAGTCCAGGATCTGCTTGAAAAAGTCAAGACAATTAGGACTCCAGAAAATCTTCTTTCAAAAGTTAACAGAAACACCCAGACACCCAGATCCTCTCACCACCAGGGAAAACCACGGAAAAAGGACACCCTCACTGTCCAAAATATGAAGATAAACCAAAAATTCAGAGCTAAGTAAGGAAAAATCCAGGAAGTGCAGGTAATCCAAGTGGAGAGTCCACTTCAAATGGATGCCGGCCAAAAATTCAGGTCAGCAATTGGCAACAAGCAAGGACTTGCCACACGCTCTGCTCTCCTATCCTCCTTAACTAGCAATACCAGTCTCTCTCAGCTTATTCAGGGACCTACTAGGATCTCCCACGATGGTACTAGTGTTACTCTACTTGCAGGTGTTCTCCCAGTTGCCATAAGTGATCATTACCCTGTGTACTATATATGGGATACCTCAGCCTCTTCACTCCCTTCTAAAGTTTTAACTTTTTCCAATCTCTCCAACCTAAATATGGAGAACTTTGTTCATGATCTTAACTTAGTTGACTGGTCTCCCATATACTATACTGATGATATTAATATTGCCACTAACTTTTTTAACTCTTCTTTACTCTCGTTACAAAATAAACACATCCCGGTTACAAAGAGAAGGGTTAAAGGGAAAATCACCAAATGGCTAAAACATCCGCTGTTCCATCTTCTGAAACTCAGGGATAAACTGTGGTCCACTTGGAAGACCTCCAGTCTACTTACAGATTTCAAAGCCTATAGATCATTACGCAACAAATGCAAAAAAGAGAGATTCGACTGGCAAAAAGCTCCTCCTACTACAGGAACCTCCTAAACTGCTCCGCCTCATGTCGCAAAAGGTATTGGTCGCAAATCAGACATTCTAGGGAACAACAAGCCAACTACTCCTTCTGATATGTACATAAATGATGTCCACTGTAACCACCCTCTCACTATTTCTAATGTGTTCAACTCCTCCTTCTCCTTCCTTCCTTCCTTCTCTTACCCCCCTAGGGCCCCCCACACCTGGATCTGCCACTTCTCCAAGTTCAAATACTCCCCTTACCCTGGAGTTAGCTCAGTTGTCTTTCCTGGAAGTTCTAGATCTACTCAAAACTGTCCCTGCTAGTGGCAGCCCTGGTCCTGATGGAATTCATCAGGGGATTATCAGGCTGTTTGCTTACTGGCTTGCTAGGCCCATAACCAGGCTTTTCAACCTTTCAGTTAATACTGGCTCTGTCCCATTGATCTGGAAATTGGCTAGAACTATACTGTTTTTTAAGAAGGGTGACGCTAAACTACTGTCCAATTACCAGCCTATCTCTCTTCTCCCCACGCTTAGCAAGCTTCTGCAGAAACTTGTACATCATCAGGTCTCAGAGTACCTCCTTAAGTTTAATCTTCAATCCCCTTCCCAACATGGCTTTAGGGTGGGGCATAGTACTATCACTGTACTGATCCTGCTTAAGAGTGATATCAAAAGTAATATGGATAAGGGCCTGCTCACAGGTTCTGTGTTCATTGACCTATCTAAAGCTTTTGATATGGTTCACCACCCACTCCTACTGTCCAAATGACAGGCTTCGGGTGTCTCTGACTCTACCCTATCCTGGTTCAGTAGTTACCTGGACAACAGCTTCCAGGCGGTTTCCAACTGTAAGGTTCTCGCCTCCTCTATCCCTATTACCCGTGGTGTTCCACATGGTTATATACTCTTCTCTTCTCTTCTCCCTCTTCCTAAATGATATTCCTAGTTACTCCCTTCAAAGTAGCCTACTCATTTACACCGATGATCTAGTGCTATACTACTCTGCCAGGTCTATTGCTGTCATTCACCTAAATCTCTTGCATGACTTTCAATCCCTTCAATCCTGGCTCTTGGCTAACCAGCAAATTCTTAACATAGGTAAGACTCAGGCCATGCTGTTTGGATAATCTAAAAAAGTGCTCACTGAATCTCCTAAGCTCCTTGTCCACTGTCAGGAAGGTAATGCTGTCACTTATACTGAGACTTTCAAATACCTTGGGGTTACGCTTGATCCTACTCTTGATTTTTCCATGTATGTCAATGAGGTATGTAGATCTGTCAATACTAGAATCAGCGCAGCATGTCGAGTACGGCACTCTCTCACCCCCACAACCAGGATAGCTGTAGCTAGAGGCATGCTACTCCCTCACCTCCTGTATGTCCTCCCAGTTCTCTACCATGCTAGTGTTAAAGTGCTCAGCAAGTGGGACACATCTTATAACAAAATCTGCAGGTTTGCCTTATCAGCTCCTCGGCTTACTCATCGCTGCCTGCTCTACTCTGGCCTAAACTTGTTGTCTCCTAAAGACCTCTGTTCATACTCCCTTGGGTGCTTTGTTGACTCCCTCACTAGACCACCCTTTCCGGCCTCCCTGGGTGATATGCTTACCATGGTCCCCAGTGTCCACACACTCAGGCCGTCATCCGCCCTCATGCTATCAGTTTGGCCTTCCACCACAAAATTGGGGGAAGAGGCCTTCTCCTATTTTGCTCCTAAATTCTGGAACTCACTCCCCACCCGGTTAAATTCTCTCCTTCCCACCTCTCCTTCAAGCAATAGTTGTTTGCCCACCTCTATGCACTAGGTAACTGCAATTGCAGCTAATTTGGGACTCCCCTCCCTGTTTCTCCATATAACTGTAGAGGTCTAGGAATAACTTTCTGGTTGTATCTTTGCTACTGTTTCTTTCCCCTAACTTTACAGACTACTCCAATTGTCTATCTCATGTTAATTATGACATTATTGGCTACCACTACGGTGCTTGTATAAGTGTACTGTCATTATGTCTATTATGTATACTCTCCCAGATAGTAAGTGATTGTACCTATTTATATTGTTACTGAATTGTCCTGATGTTATCTTTGTATTTTCTCTGTTGTACTTTCCTGGGTTGTGCCTGAAAATAGGCAGGACTGTTGCCTAGTGCACTTACCCGATTACCAAAAACTAATAATGAATAAACTCCATTTCCAATGACAAGGGCTGGAAATATGTATTGCACCACTTCAATACTCAGGCAATAACCACACAGTGGCCAAACCCCTAGGATCTAGGGGAGCTACAGGCTTGTTGGCCAGTTCTCTGGCTGACATAGAGCCCGGTCCCCTGTGTAGCAGCAAATCCAACCGTTGGCCACCAGATAAAGTCAGGCCCACTCGTATCACCAGCAGCCAACCCTACCGAAGACAGTTTCAGAGCCCATGCTCAGGCTGCGCGCCAATAGTCAGGCTAAATCATGCCAATAGCCTAAGAGATCACACACTTGGCCAGTCCCCCTGCAGAAGGATCCTTCAAAGGGCAAACTTCACTCCACACCGCAGCTTCCTCCCAGCAACTCTCACTCCCTCCTCAGCTTTCCAGGTCTTAAACAGTGAAACAGCAAATTCACATCTTATCCACTCCAATGAAATTGCTTAAAGTTAAGCAGGCAAGTTTACATACTATATATCCCCGATTATATCTGGGTGGTAGCAGGTCCGTTAGAATGACCCTGGTGTATTACTGCAAGGACGTTCAGGAGAATCCCGTAATGCTCAGAAAACTAGCTACCTCACTCAGAAGGCCCTAACTAACTAGTAACTTTAAACTATGCAAGAAAAGAAAAAAATGAGAAAAAACAACAAAATAAGCTGGTAAAGAGCAAGTAAAAACAGTTTTAAAACTCAGTTATAGAGAACAACTTACAGCACACCCAGCCCGGTGGCCATAGCAGCATAGATTTAGGAAATTTCACAGTATGTTTATTCCATGGTAGCGTAGCTGAGGATAGATTATGATTACGTTCAAACTAAAGCAGGTTGGTGGGCATTGCGAGGGGGGAGGGTAGTGGTGGATTAACTTCTGCAGGCACAGACGACTTTTCCTTAATTTACATTACACAAATTGACAGTATATTCTCAGTAGGTAGTCTGGCATAACTGCTGCATGCTGCTGTTGTGTCTCAACAAAATACTCACAATTACGGTTCTCTGTATGTCTGCTACTGTTGTGTGTTTTTTTTTCCTTTCAGGCATGCCTCAGAATTCCCTAAGGATTTCTGACTCCTGCTGTTGACCCTGCACTGTGGCTTCGTCATGGCATTGCCATGCCAACTTTCCAGGTAAGTATGCAATATTTATTTAAATTTTTAATGACAGCATGTAATTGATTTATTTGTTCTATTAAGGGTTGATTCTGACTGTCTTTGAGACAGGCATTTTGAGTTCAGTTTCCAGTAGAGTGGGGGCAGTATAGTGGCAGTGGTTATACTGACTGCACTAGTAAGTGTAGCAGACCATTTCTGCTGATGCTGAAGGTTTATTAGGTAAAGATAAAGTAGTTTCTTGTTTTATTTTCTTGACAGAACAGGTGCTGTTTATAAGCTAAGTATTACCAGTCCATGCTTGTCTTGTGTTTCTGTGACTGTACATGTGCTTCCCTTTCAGGTTTGCCTCACTATGGTTTTCTGACTGCTGCTGCCACTACTTCTACTGCTGCTGTGAGCCTCCCTTACCCTGACAGGCCTGTGGCTTCCTGATGTGTTTATCACACAAATGCCTAGGTAAGTCCTCAATATTTTTTAAATAACAAATGTGTATCATAATGAGATAGGTGTAGGCGCTGATGGTCTTTGAGACAGACTGGTGGTGGGGTGGATGGTGGGGGTGTGTGTGGACAGTGGTAGTAGTAATGGTGGAGGATTACTGGCTTAACTTCTGATGCATATGGGTCATGTAAAGTAGGACTATGTTCTGAGTGGGGTTGTTTTTCAGGTAAAGAAGGTATTTTTAACACAGACTGATCGTAATCCATTCCATTGTGTCTCTGTAGCTAAGGGTGTGATTGCTGTTTCAGGTTTGACACTGTAATGCTTTATAGATGCAGATGCAGCCACAGATGACTTGAACCTGAATTTACCTAACAGCCAAGACTGCTGCATCATGGTTTGTTGACAATCACAAGTGCACAGGTAAGTATATTTGGTGCTTGCTTTACTTTAACCTTCTTCCACAACCAGGTACAGATATATTGGAATTGGATGCATTTCTTTACTGTTACAGAAATAAGGCCAGGTATGGGGTGGGGTGGGCAAAGGGGAGACGTAGAGCACTAACAAAGTGGTAGAAGTAAATACTTTGTTGCACATTAGGTAGTGCCAGTTGGGCGAATAGGTGCTGCTGGGTAGTGAATTGATGTGATGTTCAGAATCTTTGATGTAGCCATACAGCAGTAATACATAAGCAATAAGACACGACAGGGTGTGCATAGAACATATTTTACCACACGGCCAGGGGCGTAATAAGGCACGAGGCCTTGGCTGACTGCCTTTAGCCCTGGTTGTGCAGTAAAATATGTTCCATGCACACACCTGGAGTGTCTTATTGCACTAATAAAATGGACTACATTTTTTTGTGTTAGTCAGAAAAAGTTATCCTTTTTGTACAAAAAAATTATTTGAATATGGAAATTTATGATAAAAAATAGTCCTTCCGCCTACTTGATAATGACATCATGAACAGGACAGGAGACAGAGGGAAGGCATACCAAAGAGCTGACATCATCCAATTCTGGCAGTGACTCTACAAGTATTTAGTGATGACAGAGACTGCATGCAGCAGGATGATGGCTGGTTAAAAGAATCTGAACCACGATGACACCCCACAACTCTGCAGTCAATCCCTCATGCCTGCGCTACCTTCAGTGTCCCATGTAACACTTGAGAAACTACACGCTCTGTTGTCTTCACTCCATGAAAGGCCTTGTTAGTCGGCCGGTGCACATGCCACATTTCATTGCCAAGTGGCCATTATATTGTTTAAAAAACATGTAAAAGCTGCCACCCATTGATTTATAATGGGCAGAGCGTGAGTGCTTGAAAACAACTGGGAAGTCCTTGGGACCCTGTAAATACAAATTTATGAGGGATGAAACTTTTTTATACATGCAAGATTACAGATTAGGTGAAAGCCAAACATTATCGGGATCCTACAGTATGTAGGTAAGGCACCAATAGATAGGGTGTGGGACCCAATCTTGGTGAATCTCTTTGAGAAATTTAGCAACTTAGATGACTGCTATTTCAGATTCAGAAATATTTTTCCACAGAAGCATGAAAAAACGGAATACATGACATGCGGAAGAAGTGCTCGCAACCGCGGATTACTGGAGAAAAATTCTGCATAATTACTGATTATTCCACATCTAAAAAAAAATCACACACTGGGCTTAACAACTATTTTTCTGCAAATAAATAAAAAAATGCATCATTTAAACCAAAAAATCCACACGTATGGAGGAAATTCCGCAGGATTTGGGAAAATGTTTTACGAACTTCTGTGGAAGTGAAAACCCACATTCCGCAGAAATTCCACCCGTAGAATTTTATTTTCACACACCTCTAACGGTGCTGGAAACTTCCACGAGTAGTGCTGAAATGAACCACAGCGTGCACTCTGGTTTTGCAGGTCTGTTGAAAATTAAAAAACAAATCTGTGTTTTGTTTTTATAATGGTTGTTTGTAGACTGAAATTTTCAGTCCATGCTTGGTTGGGCTCAGCCAGTCTTGTTAAGTGATTAAAAAAAAAAAAAATGGCAAGAGTTTTAAATTTTGTGCCCAGTGCTTCAGCCAATGATGAAGCAGGATAAGCACAACTACACAATTTATGAGGCTGGCAGGGTTGGAATGGCTGGTAACATTTACTTATAGGGCTCTCATTGTAAGTTAATGTACCCCATGCCAGCCAATCAGATTTCTTTATTTGTAAAGTCCATTTTCTAAACAAGCAATTGATAATACATTTTATATAATCACTGTATTTCCTGAGTGAAAAAAAAATTACATATCATGTGTAGTATTATGGGATAAAGGTACAGATCAGCAGCAAAGCATGATACACAGCTGTGAAACATAGAAACATCAAAACATAGAAGTTGACGGTAGAGAAGGACTGCAAGACCCATCCAGTCTGCCCATTTTTTCTGCCTTATGAATGTGCCATAGGCCCGTACTCTGTCAATGGCCTATCTATTCATATTCATCTGTATTGCTGCCTTATGCCTATCCCATGCCTGTTTGAATCCCTGCACTGTATTCATATCCATCACATTCTGAGGTAGACCATTCCATGCATCCACCACTCTTTCTGTGAAAAAGAACTTCCTCACATTCCCCCTTAATTGGTCTCTCTCTAATCTCATGTTGTATCCTCTTGTCCTGCTATTTTTCTTATATTGAAACATGTTAGACTCCTTCATCTTGTTAATGCCCTTAAGATGTTTGAATGTTTTGATTATATCACCTTTATCTCTACTTTGTTCTCTAGGGTATGCCTATTGAGCTCCATTAATCTGTTCTCATATGTTTTCTGACTTTTGGTTGCCCTTCTATGGATTGCTTCCATTTTGTTAATGTCCTTGTGAAGGCATGGCCTCCAGTATTGCACGAAGTAGATGGGGTCTAACCAGTGTCTTGTAAAGAGGGATAATTACCTCCCTCTTATGATTTGCGATACTCTACTAATACAACCTAACATCCCTCTAGCCTTACCTACTGCTTTAGTGGTCTGATTGGATGATTTCAGGTCATCTGTGATGATGATGCCCAAATCTCATTCTTCCCTTGTGATTGCCAGCAGCTCCCCTCCCAACCTATATGTGGCTTCAGGCTTTCTTTTCTCTATGTGCATGATCTTGCACTTCTTTGCGTTAAACCCGATTTGCGAGTCTTCCAACCATTTTGCCAGTTTATCCAGATCTCTTCTTATTCTGCCCACCCCATCTGGATCATCTACTCTTTTGCATATCTTGGTGTCATCTGCAAACAGACAAACCTTAACCTGCAGTCCATCTGCAATGTCACTGATGATGGTATTGAAGAGGACTGGCCCCAGGACTGATCCCTGAGGTACCCCACTTGTGACTTGCATCCTTTCTGAATATACCAAATACCACCACTCTCTGTTTTCTGCCTGCCAACCAGTTTGCCACCCAGTTGAGCAACTTTTGACCCACCCCTAGCCTACCCAGATTATTAATCAATCTTCTATGTGGAAGAGCATCGAAAGCTTTGCTGAAGTCATGGTAGGCAACATCAACTGCTCCCCCTCGGTCCACCACTCTGTTTACCCAGTAAAAGAAATCTATGAGATTAGTTTGACAGGACCTTTCTGTTGTAAACCCATGCTGTCTTGGATCCTGTGCTCCTATGTATTCCAGGTGTCGCACTATCATTTCCTTAAGGAGTTCCTCCATGATCTTGCCCACTATTGAGGTAAGACTCACTGGTCTGTGGTTCCCTGCTACCACTCTTGTGGAGCGGGATCACATAAGCCCTTCTCCAGTCTTCTGGGACCTCTCTTGTGGTGCTCAGAGACTCACTAAACAGTTCTGCTAATGGCTCTGCTAGTTCCACCCTTATCTCCTTTAGTACCCTGGGATGTATGCCATCAGGTTCCACTGTCTTGTCCACTCTGAGTTTAGCTAGCTCTTGTAGGACCCTTTCTTTTGTGAAGGGACTAGTGCACACCTCCCTCCCCCTATGTCCATGGTGCTGAGCTGTGGGCCCTGCCCTACCTTCTCCTTAGTAAATACTGAGCAGAAGGATCTATTTAAAATAGATACTTTTCCTTGGTCCTCCTCCTCCTCACACTCCCCTTTATCCCCTTAGATCTTAGCAATCCCCCCCCTCGGACATTCTCCTTTCACTAGTGTATCTATAGAAAGTCCTGTCACCTTCTTTTACTGTTTGTGCTAGTGTTTCCTTGGTTTGGGCCTTTGCCTGCCTTACTGCCTTGCCTGCTTCCCTTAGGGAAGTTTGGTATGCCTCTCTATCTTCATCCCATTGAGTTCCCTTACATTTCTTGAAGGTCAGCCTTTTGGCTGTGACCTTTTCTGCTACCGTTTTTGAGAACCAAAGTGGTTTCCTTCTTCTTTTGCTCTTGCTTTTCTCTCTAACACAGTGGGATGTTGCTTCAAGTAGTGCATCTTTAATGCTTGCCCACTTTCCTTGTACCCCCTCACCTGTATTTCTTCTTGTCAGGGCTAGCTTAACTCTGTTGGCCATCTTATCAAAGCCAGCTCCTTTGAAGTCCCATATTTTTGCCTTGGAATGGGATGATTTAGTTCTAGTGGCAAAATTGAATCTTACCATGTGATGGTCACTGGCCCCCAGGTGACCTTCTACCTGAAGATCTGTGATCCTTTCCCTGTTATTCAGTACTAGATCCCTGTCTCTTCTGGTTTGTTCTACCAGTTGTTTGAGGCCCTCCCCCTGCAGGGAATCCACTATGTGTCTAGTTCTGGTGGATGTTCCTGCTGGTATTGACCAATCTGTATCTGGCATGTTGAAGTCTCCCATTATCAGAACCTTCCCTTTAGCTTTCATGTTTTGCATATCTTCTAACAGTAAGGTGACTATGTCTTCCCTCTAGTCTGGAGGCCTGTAGACAACCCCAGTTCATATGGCTGCCCCATTTCCTGTTTCCAGGGTGACTCACAGTTCTTCTGGCTCCTTATGTGTGTTCTGATTTTCTGTAGCTTTGATATTTTCATTGACATAAAGGGCCATTCCACCCCCTTTTGCACCTTGGTCTTTTCTGAACAGTACATAGCCAGGTACTGAAGTCTCCCAAGTGTGGTTACTGGAGAACCATGTCTTGCTAATGGCTACTATGTCCAGTTTAGCCTCTGTCATTGTTGCCTGCAGGTCTGGGATCTTGTTTCCCAGACTGTGAGGATTTGTGTACATGATTTTCCGTTTGCCAGATTTCAATGTTAGTTTGTGGGCGAGGTCCAGTGTTTCCCCCTCTGTGGCATATAGGGAGGCAAACTTTTTTCCTTACCTGGTGATGCAAATGAACTACAAACATGCTGAACTCATTTTTGATTACTAGCTGAGAGGGAAGGGGTGTTCTTCCCATTCAGTGTATCGGATGCTGCACCCCTATCCCCATTTGCTAGTTTAAATATTCTGCAAAGACATCAAACTTCTGCCCCAATGCACTGACTCCCTCCTTTCTTAGTCAGATGCAGTCCATCAAATTTAAAGAACCTTCACTCCCCAAACTGTTGCCAGTTATTTACATACTCTATTTGTGTCATTTTTCCTGGCACCTGCCCTTGAGCCACATGTTTAGTTCACTTATCTCCCCATCTCTAACCTTCCATCCATCTGCCCCCCTCTCCCAGATTGGCAGGATCTCACAGAAGGAGATGCCAGATGAAATGGATGACAGTTTGTCACACAGCCTGGTCAGGTGTTCCTTGGTCTCCACAACTGACTGCCTGGCGAGATTGTTAGTCCCTATGTTTACCAGGATGTTGATGTTTTCTCTTGCTTCCTGCAGGAGTTTAACAATGCGGTCAGTGTCTCTACATGCTGATGTACCTGAGAGACATCTGACCATTACCCCCGGTTGGAGGTAGGTATCAACTCCCCAAATCATGGAGTCTCCTATGATCAGAAGTGTTTTGGATTTCCTCTTTCCTTTTTTTGTTTTGGTCCCTATTTTGGGCGCATTTTGTTTTGCTAGCTCCTGTGCTGCAGTGTCTTGCTCTGCAGTGTCCTCTTCCCCTTTGTTTGATTTCAGAGAGAGAGGCAGATACCGGTTTGTAGTTTTTATATGATTTGTGGATATTATATATTGGAGAGCACTAAGTGATGGAGCTCCTAATTTGCCCCTCCTAACCACCTGTCAACCTCCTGGACCAACTACCCTCTGCAGTTGAGGGGCTTCTGTTGGATGCTGGGGAAATAGCAGGTGGTTCTTATAATATACTTCCTCCTGAATATGCAATTTAGATGTGCAATCTCTGACTGTGCTGCCTGGAGCTGAGCCCTTAGATCCCCAAGGGTCCAGCATGTATTAGTGTCCTAAATCCTGTATAACTGCCCTTTTTAAAAGTGTCCCACAGTACCTGCAGTTAATAATATCCATTCCAGATGAGTTGCTGAGTTTATAATCTGGTCTGAGTAATCAGAAGGAGTAAAATTAAAGCAAAAGTTTGATTTTGTGTTTTGTTTGTTTGTTTTTGAATAACTTGTTATAACAAGTTAAATTACTTTGGCCCCCGAAAATGAGGTCACTGTGTGGATACCCCTCTGATCCTTCCCTTCCTACTTTGCTACAGGAAATGTCACAACTATGCTACCCTATAAAAGCAGTGTAGTGTGGGGTGGTTGGGGAATGAGAGTGGGTGGCTGGCCCCCATTCCTGTCAAAAAAGAAGAACCATGGATGAAAGAAACAAGGAGGTAAGAGCAGAAACAATCAACCAACAAATGCAGTAGCCCTGAAAGCTTAGCCTAATGACAGATAAAACTGTAAAGCCTGTAAAGCACCACCTGTAATAATTTCATAGAAAATATATACCTTGTAAAAAACACTTTGCTATAGAGAAAAATAAAGCAGTAACAGAAGATATACCTTGCAAAAAACAATTTGAATCAGAGAAAATTATAGCAGTAATCTATAAGCACAAACCTGTCGGTGCACCCTGTA
This sequence comes from Neoceratodus forsteri, assembly GCA_016271365.2. Taxonomy (NCBI): domain Eukaryota; kingdom Metazoa; phylum Chordata; order Ceratodontiformes; family Ceratodontidae; genus Neoceratodus; species Neoceratodus forsteri. The sequence goes on from CM057458.1 coordinate 1,176,975,717, forward strand.
ATAATGCAGCAGAAAGTATACTCTGCAACAGCAATTTGAATCGGAGAAAAATAAAGCAGTAAAATGTTAGCAACAAACAATAACAACCCCTGTGAGTAGAAAAGAAAAGTAAATAACACACAGTAAATCTGCCTAGCCAAAAGAAGCCTTAATCTTTTTCCATGTTCTGATATGGTTCCTTGCTCTGTCCTTACAAGCAACCTAGAAGAAAAGATGTCAGGTGAAGCTAGGTGCCTATGCCAGCAAACCTAGTCTTCCACCTCCAAGACATCAACTAACCTGACCTTTTAACCCTTCCTTCTGTGGGAAGTTACTAACAGTTTGTCAGTTCTACCCCCCAGTTACACACCTAATCCCTTATAGGAGCTGTGGGAGGAAAGCAATTAGCTCCTTCAATGTGAGAAGGAGACTACAACACCCCTAAGACCAAACCAAAAACCCTTTAGCAAAAAAATTAAATAGCAGCAAACAGTAATTTTGCTTAGCCTAATGATAGATAAAAAGTCATAAAAATGTGAGCACCACCTGTAATAATTTCACAGAAGATATACCCTGTAAAAACACTTTTCTACAGAGAAATATAAAGTAGTAACAGAAGATATACCTTGCAAAAAAGCAATTTAAATCAGAGAACATTACAGCAGTAATCTATAAGCACAAACCTGTAAGCACACCTTGTAATAATGCAACAGAAAGTATACCCTGCAACAGTAATTTGAATCGGAGAAAAATAAAGCATTAAAATGATAGCAGCAAACTGTAACAACCCCTGTGAGTACAAAAGAAAATAATAACACAGTAAATCTGCCTAGCCAAAAGAAGCCTTAACCGTTTTTCTTGCTCTATTCTTACAAGCAACCTAGAAGAAAATAATTCAGGTGAAGCTAAGTGTCTTTGACAGCAAACCTATTGAACTAGGATAACAGCATGGCCATGTGACTGTATTCTCCCTATCACAGCACAGTATGTCTTTTACCCAACTCTATAATAGTGACAAGACTGAATACAGGTTGTGATAAAAATTGTTAAAAAGTAGGAGAAGTAGGTTAGGGTAATGCTGGGATTCTTGAGAGAGAATGCTGTCTTATTGTCTCCACATAAATATTCATTGCACATTTCTCATTTCTCATACAATGTGTTTCCAACAAACCTACAGAAGTCACAAAATTACCATTTTGGAAAACACTGAAGCTCAAGACACTGCAATGATGATATATTCCAACATTTTACATCTCGACTTAATGAGGTACTACACAACTGCAACTTTTCAACTTTAAGGAAAGAGACAAACTAGTTTGTCTAACTGGCTGTAGAAACCTTGCGGTCATAACAGAAATCAACCTTGTAGACCTACTAGTAAGAATTGCACCACACCAAACTTCCACTTCACCGTCTCATCAATTGGAGTGGATTATAGTGATGAGTCTAGTTTTGAACCCTATAAGTGATGACTTCATGTGAGGCTGCAACATGTCACAAACACTACTTTGATAAAGTTCAATTAAGCAATAAGGTATGTACAGGGGTTAGATTAACTGACTGTTAATCTAACCCTTGTACATACCTTATTGCTATTATTATAACTGGGATTTTTGTTTATCGAATTTTTCATTTGTGTGGCACATTTCATTCAAAAATGCCCATTTTACAGTTAAATAGTCCCTCTGCCCAATTTGAATCATGCTGTCATTCTGTCTGCTGCGCTAAAGTGTCTGAGCACTGGGAGGAAGGGTAAACACGTCCAACTCTGCACAGGAATGAGCACTCACTTCTATAACAGTGAGCTTGTCTCGGGGTGACATGCAGTAAAACACATTTTTTATTTAAAAACAAACACCTGATGTTTCGTATAGTAGCACAATAGTAGAGGTTCGCTAAAACAAGCAAGTGTGCACATACTGTACCAGTATTGTATAAAATTTTAAATCACAGTTGGACAACTGCCTTAGCAGTAAAACTGTCAGCTCCTCAAACAAAAATGGCTTACCACAACATCAGTTCACTTGCAGTATTCATTTATTTATTTACAAACAGCAGCAGCATATAGACAGGGAAAAGGATGGGCTCCGATAAATGCAGCTCTAAACTGTAAAATGTGGTTTGGTCAGTCACGTGACATACTAGATGGCCGGTGGAGCAGGTTTATGAAAAGTCTGTAAAGATGTTTTACAATTAAGAGCTGCATTTAACTGAGCCAGGCCTTTCTATTCATGCTACTGATGTTTTGAAATTAACCACTGAATGAATAGGCAAGTGAACTGAGGTCATTGTAAGCCGTTTTTTTTTTTGAAGGGCTCAGTTTTACCACTAAGCAGTTGTGTGACACGGAAACATCTGATGAGTGAAACCCAGAAAAAAAAGATAAAAAGAGCCAGAACACTAATGAGCACTAATTAATGAATTGTGGTCAAATGTCTAAATTGAAATAAAAATAATGGCTATGTATTCTTTTTTTTTTTTTGCCATTCAACTTTTATTGAAGTTTCCTTGCAGAGAATACATCCAAGTGACAGAAAACATACACTGCTTGACATTTGTAACTCTATACAAATTAGAACACATGATTACATACATATGTCTTTTAACAATGGGATCCATTCAATGCCTATTTTATAACTACTCCCCCTACCCTCCCTTCCCTCCTCCCTTTGTCCCAGCACAGAGCATAAAACATCTCTTTATAATAACTTCAGACAAGGAAGAACACACCTCATTTTTGAAGGGAATATAATGTATATAGGGGACCCCAAATCTTGTCAAAACTTGGTAATTTATTCTGAAGGGTAGCTATGGTTCTTTCCGTTCTCAGATTAGCGAGTAGTTCCTGCAACCACTCTGTATAAGTAATCACTTCTGTATCTTTCCAATGTTTGAGAACCACCTTCTTAAGAGATGCTGAAATTAAGACCATGTGGTATCTCCTACTTCTTACTGGGATATGAGCAACATCCCCTAGCATGCATATCTCCGGAGTAAAACATTCACTCAAACCAAGCAAGGGGTCCACCCTCCTTTTGATAGTAGCCCAGAGTGGCATTACCTTGGGACATTTCCAAAAAATGTGCAAAAGATCCCCACAACCTAGATGGCATCTAGTACATACGGAAGAGGATGCCACACCAATCCTTGCCAACTTCTGGGGAGAATAATAAATATTATGTAATAGCTTAAACTGCATCAATCTGAGTCTATCTTGGAGGATATATTTGTGGCAGCTTATCCATATTGATGTCCAGTTAAACACTTTATCTGGGAATAAGGATTCCCAGAAGGAAGTCGGTGCAAAGTTTTGGGAATAAACCCAGTTAAATAAAGTAAGGTGCAGCTTAGCCACTGCATGTGCTGAACCCGCTGATGGAACTAAGTCTATTTGAAAGTCCACCTTAGCGGTAGTTACTGGACTTGGTCCCAGCACCTTTAACAAAAGATGCATAATTTGAAACACCTTAAAAATTTCAGTATTTGGGAGGCGATATTTAGCCAGAATATCGACTGACATGAGTAAATGTCCATCTGCCTTCATTAACTCCCCTAAATGACACTCCCCCAGTAGAGATAACCAAAAGCTATTTAAAGGCTTACCTCCAATTAGGAACTGGGGATCCCTTTTATAGGTTGACGTGGATCCCTAATATGGTTATATTTTAAAAAAGCACATAGTTGTGAATGAACCTTAACTGATATACCTATTGGAGAGTTTCTGAGCACAGGAGGTAAAGATTTAGGGTTAATGTACAGTAGGGCATTTGGTACAAGGCCTTGCTCTTTAATACATGATAACTCCACCTGCAACCATAAAGGTGTGTAACCATCCTGCTCACGGGGGATAGAGTCTTGTAGCCATCTAAGATATTTATTTACATGGCTAGCCCAATAATATAGACTGAAGTGAGGAAGCCTCAACCCACCAATTCATTTAGGAGCAGATAATTTATGATATGCCATCCTGGCTTTCTTGTGATTCCAAATGAAGTTGGTAATAATTCCATGGATTCTCTTAAACCAGGAGAGTGGGAGCCATAAATTTAACATATTTAATGGAGAAAACAACTGGGGAAAAATATTCATTTTGATTATATTAATTCTCCCCCATAAAGACAGCGGAAGCATTGCCCACCTTTTAAGATCTAATTCAATTAAGCGTACCGGGGAGTCCAAGTTTAACTGTTGCATTCGTGCTGGATTCCTTGCAAGGGTGAGTCCCAAATATTTTATGGTCTCAGAACTCCAGGCCAAACCTAGGGCAATAATCTCGTGCTTAAAGGTTCTATTGTTAAGAGGAAAACTAATGTTTTCTCCATGTTAAGCTTATAGTTAGCAACATCACTAAAATTCTGTATAATCTTTAATAAAACCGTATGGACCTGGCCAGATGTGATATATGTAATAAAAGGTCATATGCTGTTATTTAAACAGTATGACCCTGCACTTGAATACCATACACTTCCTGGTTAACTAAAATCTTCTTAATAAGGGGTTTGAGGTAAAGATTAAAGGAGGAGGAGATAAGGGGCAACCTTGCCTGGTGCCCACATATAATCTGAAGGATCTGAGATTACCCCATTACAAGAGATTCTGGCAAAAGGTTCCTGTACAAGAACTTAATCCAATTCAAGAATGCCATAGGAAACTAAATTTCTTCATTGTGACTAAAAGATAGTCCCAATAGACTCTATCAAAAGCTTTTTCTGCGTCCAGGGAGATCAGTACCCTAGGGTGGTCTGATTCCCTGGACACAGAAAGGACATGAGCCAGTGTCCTTAAGTGATCTCCTGATGATCTCCCTCTCATGAAGCCAACCTGCTCAATCCCAATTAAATCAGGTAAAATTTTAGAGATGCGATCAGCCAATAGTTTTGCAAGAATTTTAGTATCATAATTGAGTAAAGAAATGGGCCTTTAACTTGAAACCTGATCTGGGGGTTTATCTGGCTTAGGTAATAGCACAATAATCGCTTCAAATAATGACTTATCAGTAAACTGGCCATTAAGAATATTTTGGAATAAAACATTAAGTAGGGGGGCTAAATCTTTGCAAAAAACCTTATAAAAATTAGAAGAAAACCCATCTGGGCCTGGCGTTTTATCCAGAGGAAGGTCGTTAATAACTTGTTCTATTTCACCCTGGGTGATAGTGGCAGTAAGTTGGGCTTGTTGAGAGTCGGTAAGGGTAGGCAGGTTCAGCTCACCTAAATACGCATGCAATTTATCTTCTGGGGGGGGTGGAGTCTTGCATTGGACTGTAAAGCACTTCGAAGTAATTCTTAAACTGCTCTGCAATTTCTTTTGGGGAGGTTCTAACAACCCCATCCATCTTAGACTGAATGGCAGGTATTAATCGAGAAGTTTCTACCTGTTTAATCTGCCTTGCCAACATACTGCCAGCTTTCTCCCCTTGGTCAATATAACGCGCCCTCGTTTTGATAATTGCTAACTCTGCTTGCTCACCCAATAATTTCAGGTATGAATCCCTCAATTTAATTACATCCTGCCTCTCGTCCTCCGTAGAGTGCGTTGAAAGTATAACCTCCTTGTCCCTTAACTGAACTAAAAGTTCAGACATATGCTGTTCCTTCTCTTTCTTCCTCTTAGCTGCCAAACCAATTAATATCCCTCTCAGAAACACTTTAAGCGCTCCCCACACCATATCGTACCGTTTGGTGGAGTTAACATTATTTGAGATGAACTCACCTATTTGAGAGGAAATATAACTTACTATCTTGGGATCTCTTAGTAATTGGTTATTAAGCTTCCATCTATTACCCTTTTTTTGGAAGGGCTGAGAGAGAGATTGAAAAGGAGACCACTGAGTGATCTGAGAGCAGTCCCGTAAGGATATCCGAGTCTACCACCCCGGACAATAAATTCCGGAAGGCAAAGATGTAATCAATTCGGGACGCTGTGCCATGTACTTGAGAGACATATGTGAATTCCTGAGCCTTGGGGTGGAGAACTCTCCATACATCCGAAAGGCCCATTTGGTCTAAAAGCTCCCTAACTGCCCTTTGAGCTGGGGATAGGCCCCTACCTTTGGGCCTGGATCTATCTAATGATGGATCCAGAACTATATTTAGATCCTCTCGTAGTAATATCTGAATATCTGTAAAAGGTACCAATGCTTCCAATAGCTGGACAAAAAAATGCTGGTGTGTCTATATTTGGGCCGTACACAGATCCAACTAGAATCTCCATTGTATGTAGCTTCCCTCTTACCAAGATATATCTTCCTGCAGTATCCTGTATTACTTGCAAAACTTTAAAAGGTAGGGCTCTATGGAACAAAACCATCACTCCCCTACTCTGTGTATTGCTTTCGGAAGCAAAAACCTGCCCTATTTGTACCCTCCTCATACTGTTAGCTTCGGCGTTAAGCAAATGCGTCTCCTGAAGAAACATTATATCGGCCTTTATAAGATTTAAATGTTTTAAAATCTTATATTGTTTTGATTTCTGCGGGCTCCTTTACATTTCCAACTAATTATCCTAATAATACCAGACATTACTCTTAACCTATGAGATTGTAATACTCTACCCCTATACAGAGCATAGTTCCTTCCTTTTGTTCTTACATTTGTACCCTGTGCTCCCCACCATCACCCCCACCTTAAAATATGAGAACCCCTAATACATGCACCCTACTTACCTGTACCCATCCCTCCCATCTTCCCTCCCTCCCCTCCCCACCCTTACTAGCATGGTCCATGAAAGCAGTACACCCACCCATTCTCTAGAGCTCCGCCTCAACCCCTTAAACAGAATTTTAGCACACACTCCACCAAGTAACCTCGTAACCCTTTAATACCCACTTTCTATAACACACAGTAGGTTTATCTTGCCAGCTATTACAAGGTACAAAGAAAAAGAAAACCCCCACCAAAGTCAAAAAGCCATGTTCTCTTCATTAATTTTAATACTCCTACACCTTGAAAAAAGGCTCCCTAAATATAACTCTGCAACATTTGCTAACCAACTACTCTATTATCAGCTCGAGCAGTTTTCTTGTTTATTTAACAGATGAAACACTAGTAGTATCTAATGTCTCAAAGGTACCTATACATGCAACGGCACCAAAAAAAAAAAAATTGACTTTATTAATAACTGAAACTTAAAACTATAACAACCTCGTCCTAAACCAAAAATCTCTTACATTACAGCGTTTCGTGAACAATACTGGAACAAGTATGAGATGACTTTCTCTCATGCCCCTCTCGCCTTCAGTTAAGTCCGATTTATGAAGATCAGCTGTACAATGTCTCCCTCATGCGGTAGCATGCCGTCATGATACTTGCAGTGGAACCTCTTTTACCGTGTAGTGCTGATAAAGTCCCTGGCCCACCAAAGGAGAGCTTAGATTACCTTTCCCATGTCCTTCTAGTGAGTAGCAAGAACTGTGACCCAGCATTCCATACAGGCTCTTCCGCATGGGTTACACTGAACTCAAAACGGCACAAAATATATAAACACCAAAAATAAAATGCAGAGAGCTCCCGACTGCACTTTCCCGATATCAGGCACCCTTCAACCAGGGATTCAACATGAAACTTGCAAACAGTTTAAGATATCCTGTAATCCTCGAACAGAATTCAAAACGAAACCGGACTCTTCTTTTCCCACCCTCTGACCAGGGTAGTTCTCCATCAGGTACATAACGTCCTTGCTAGGACTATCAGGTATGCTTGAAAAGTTCGGGAAAGGCTGACTGAAGGGCTGTGGTAGCTAGATCAACCATGTCATATGCTTTCCAGGCATCTCCTACCAAAACTTGAAACCTGGCCGGGTAAGACATTTTAAATTTAATACCAGCAGCAATTAATTTGCTAACCAGTGGGTGAAAGGTTGCTCTTCTTTGGCGTACAGATAGGGGCAAGTCCTGGGCTACTTTTATTTTTGACCCTTCCCACTGCAATTCTTTTGTCTCCTTGGCTTTATCCAAAAAGAGCTGCTTCTCCTGGTAATTCAGAAATCTAAAAATTAAAGTCCGTGGAGGAGCTCCCTTCGGGGGAACTGGACGCAAGGCGCGATGGGCTCTTTCTATATTATATGTGGATCCAAAAGGAGAGGGACCCGCAATTTTCTCCACAAATTTCTGAATAAACTTTATCGGATCCGGACTCTCCTCTTTCTCGGGTAAACCAATGAGCACTACATTGTTGCGACGACTTCGCCCCTCGAGATCTTCAACTTTTAAGTCTAATTTAGCCAGTCGCTGCTTAATCTGACTCAGAGTAGGCTCCATTTTTTCGTTACGCCCCTCCAACAATCTTATCCGCGCCTCACTATCTGATGTCCTCCTAGTCAAATCCTCTATTGCCCCCATAATATTTTTAACCTCACTCGTTAGCTCCTTCATTTCATCTTTAAATGGACAGAATTCTTCCAGGAACATTGATAATGTAAGTGGTTCGTCCACCGCTGTCCCTGACGTGGCTGTTTGATGCTGATGCCCAGTTGAGGTCCTGGATTTTTTCGGGGCCTTCTCGGGCGTAACTGGCGGAGTGTGTCTCGGAAGAGCTTTACGCATCTCCTCTTCCATCTGGGTTTCTGTGGGATCTGTAATGACTAACAGCTTTATGTACCACCGTAATCTGTTAGAAATAGAGCTGGAAGTGGAGCTTTAATGCGGTTAGGAGGAAGGCTGGGCAGAGCTCTCGGAGAAACACAGCTAGCTGGTGCTCTGCATCACGTGACTCCATGGCTATGTATTCTGTCAGCTTCACCTCGAACACAGCACAGATCAAATTTTTCATTTAAGATGTGGTTGACAATCAGCGGGACCATCAGCTCTCTAATTTCATACAGTGCATCATGCTACCTTGTCTGATACGATCGACGGCAGTCTCTCCATGTATGAAAATGATTTTCTTTCGGTTTGGCATATGTGATCGGTGACAGGAACAGCCATTTTTTCCCCCAGAAAATTCAAAGTTATGGTGTACTTACTGGGACTTCCTTCCCTAGTAAGCCTAAAATTCATATGCCATGAGTAGGCTCTACATGGTAGGGTAACGTGGGTTAATGTAACCCTGCTAGAACTCTGGTAGCCAATCAGAGTAAGAAAATATTTCTTGCATTATAATAATATTACAAACTGTATTTCCACAGGCTATGAAATGGTGCAGCATAGGGTAAGGGCAGATATTTTTTTTCCCTACAGGTCACAAGCATGAAGAGGATAGATAGGGTAAGATAGTTATCTTTTCTCAACAGGAGATACAATGGTGTGCTTCAACTGAATATAAAACAATGAGCTGACTATATGACATGTTTTAGAATAGGGAAAGGATAGGGTTTTTCTCCACAGGTTTATAGTCTTACAGCGTATGATGGAAAGCTCTTGTGTATGATGATCCATACACGTGAAAAAGCCATTCTGCTGCAGTAGTGATGTCACAATTTAAACAGAATGACTTCTCGTTTTGCTTTAGTATAGACATCACAATGTTATTGACCCCATGCTAATGGAAACACATAAAATAGTGTATAGTAGACTAAATACACAAATAGCGCTTTTCTTAAAATGTCTTTCATGCTTTGCTCTTGATGTCTCTGTCCTCATAATAACCACTGGGTGAAGGAATATCTTTATTGTGTATGGGCATCCACTGACTATTTGATACAATGTCTGGGAATAAATGAAAACAAAGTCTGGAAAATATTTGGGGAATACTAATACAGAGAAAAATAATAAAAATGATTTTCATTTACAGGATCAGGAAAGTAATCTGAAATTTAATAGTACAGGGTAGTACACAGTTTTTTTCCCCACAGGTTGCAGGTATGAAGGTGGTAGATAGTTATAGGGAAAGATATTTTTTTTCTCCCCACAGGATCAGCAATAATGTGCTTGAATTGAAATATATATATATATGTGTGTTTTAGAGGCAAAAAACTCTGTTTAATGCATTAGTTAGGGTTGTTCCACAGCGACAAAAGTGAGGAAATTCGGTGTTAGGGATGAAAGCCCCCCTTAAACTCCCCCAGTCCACCCCCCAACCGGCATTGGGGAGCGCATTGGGGTTGTTGGTCCTAACTCTCACCCCATTCTCCTATACCTCTGCTTCTTCACACATGTGATGGGTGAGAGTTAGGGCTGACGACCCCAATGTACACCCTGATGCCAGTTGGGGGTGGACTGAAGTCCAAGGGTTTTCAACCCAACACCAAATTTCTACTTTTGTTGCTGTGGAACAACCCTATCTAATGAATTAAATGGAGATTTTGCCTCTAATATATATATTAATATTAATATTAGAAGCAAAAAACTCTGTTTACTAGTAGGTCTACAAGGCTGATTTCTGTTAAGACCACAAGATTTCTACAGCCAGTTAGACAAACTAGTTTGTCTCTTACCTTAAAGTTGGAAAGTTGCAGTTGTGTAGTACCTCATGAAGTCGAGATGTAAAATGTTGGAATGTATCATCATTGCAGTGTCTTAAGCGTCAGTGTCTTATATATATATATATATATGTATATATTAGAGGCAAAAAACTCCATTTAATGCATTAGTTAGGGTTGTTCCACAGCGTCAAAAGTGAGGAAATTCGCTGTTAGGGTTGAAAACCCTAACTCCGAATTCACCTCCCCCCAGCACCACACACACACAGACACTAATGTTGATTAATGTTGAATGAGGCATAGCCGAGTGCCACATGTCGCTAGACAGTGATAAACTGACCATTAACATAATACCTGGGAGTGGCTTATTGCTATCATAATAAAACTGTTTTTTTAAACAACATTAAAGCATGTTCATCATATTGTTAGGCTCTACATGTATGTTAATAAAAACTAAACATAAGGCTGTTACAATGTTTACAGTCAATTAGAAAGCTGCATTTCTCAAACCCTTGTTATAATCAGAGATATTATACCTGTACAATTCTTGGTTTTGCTCAACTCTATTGCTCAGGTGGCCCATCACATGTGGTGTCGCCTGGTGTGGGGCATCGTTAGGTAAGGCCATGCAACTACTAAGTGTGGTACGCTGTGTGCAGCTGCAATCAGGGATGTACGTTTGGTGTACATGGCCTCACTTTTGCTGTTGATCTCCACTGAGCATGCAGTACCTGGTCAGGTGGGTGGGGATGTCTCAGAGTACATTTAGACAATTGTTTGTTATTTCTGTCACCTGCTGCTGGATGTCTGTCATTGGTTGTGTTGACTTGGTCCTCCCCATACTTGCATGTGTGTGTGTGTCTGTGTGTGTGGTGCTGGGGTGAATTCGGAGTTAGGGTTTTCAACCCTAACAGCGAATTTCCTCACTTTTGTTGCTGTGGAACAACCCTAACTAATGCATTAAACAGAGTTTTTCGCCTCTAATTTCCCTTCTTTTTGAGAATGATAACGAGAAATAGTGAATGTAATGCAGCGGCGGGAGCACGGGGCCTGCTCCCACCACATGGTGTCTTGTGGCATAGTAACAGGAACAGCAACACAAACAGAAGTGCTAACAGTGGTGCACATGGTAACACAAGGACAAATGAGAACAGAAAGGGTAACGCACACGGTGGCGTAGACGGGAACGGTCTGCCATGCGATGTGTTGTCACATGGTAACATGGTGCCTACAAACGGAAATGTCAATGTGCATGGTGACGCAAAGTGAAACAGAAAGAGAAACAGTACTGTAGACACAAATGGCAAAAAATAACAGAAACACAAGTGCAAATGAAAACGCAAAGGATAACGCACATGGTGGCGCAGACGTCAACGGTAAGTGAAACGGGTATGGAACCACAAGCGGAAAGGGCAACAGTAACAGTAATGTAAGCGCACAGGCTGGTTTTCCCCAAAACCTGCATAGAGAAAGACAGTGAGTACAAATAATGTATGCATAATAATGAGTATCGGAGCAGAAAATGAGAACTTGGAATACTAAATAGGTTATATCTCAGGAACTGTAGGACGTAGAAAAAAAATTTAAATGTCGTATGATTTACAACTGTCCTGGCTAATTTTGCACTTTGCCCCCCTAGGGGGGCTAAGCAATTTTCCAACGAAAAGTCCGTATCTCTCACCGTTTCCGAGATACGGGCCCTGAAAGGCACGGAGAATGCCGTAATGTTATCCTATGGGAAAAAAAGAGAAGTTCAGAGTGCCATAACTTTTCTTCCCTGTAATATTTTTTCACCAAACCACTGAAAGGCACATCTGTGGGCTGTTGGCTGTCTTCCTTCCAAATTTCAGGAAAAAAGACTAAACCGTTATTTTGCAGCAGGGTGCCAAAGGATTCCTGTAGTGCGTCAGGCACCGTAATGTTATCCTTTGGGAAAAAACGTCAATTTTGGAGTGCCGTAACTTTGCCGCCGTGTAATATTTTTTCAATACAAGACTGAAAGGCACATCTGTGAGATGTCATTGCGTTCCCTCCAAATTTCAGCCCAAAACTCCCAACCGTTCTTTTTGCAGCGGAGTGCCAAATAATTACTGTTATTTTGGGCATAGTGTACGCCAAAGTAATTAGCCATAATTTGAAAGCTTTATAAAATTTGCGACACTTCGTGAGTGCGACACTACTTTATGAAAGTACTTTCCAGAAATCTGAAAACATATTTCTGGGTGTTTTACCCAAAATAAAGACATGGCTAGCAAACCTCAGGGCCCGACTAGGTGAATACAAAAGAATTAAGTTGCTAGAGGGTCTCAATTTTAAATGCCAAGCATTTTCTGATCACTAACTGAAAACAAGATGGCAGATTTGCGACAGTAACAGGGCCATTTGCGACAGTAAAAAGTGCATTTGCGACACTGTCGAACTTTTTGTTAACTTGTCCCATTGACTTATAATGGGAAATTGTTTTTTGAATAACTTTTGAACCGTTTAATATTTTTTCACAAAATCTTCGAAAGGCACATCAGGGACCCCACGATGTTCCCTGAAGATTTCGGGCGGTCGCACAAACTGTACAACCTGTAGGTGCGACCGTAGAATTCCAGAAAAAGCGTAAATGCGTGCGCAGATCACGCTTAATAACTCCGCAGCTGTATATCTGACCAGTACGAAACTTGGCAGATCCCAAGGCCTATGGATCTTGATTGTGTATTCCAAATTTTAGGAAATCTGTCAAAACAGTTGCAAAGTTATTAAGGTGCAAATTTTGGGGTTTAACATAGACATGGCTCCTCAACCCTAACTATGGTAGCACTACCGTGCTACCATAATATATATATTCGATGTTAGGGTTGAAACCCCCTTTGCACCCCTCCAGCCCACTCCCCCAACTGGAATCGGGGTGCGCATTGGGGTCATTGGCCCTAAGTGTCACCCCATCACATGTGGAAAGAAGCTGAGGAATAGGAGAATGGGGTGACGGTTAGGACTGATGACCCCAATGCACATCCTGATTCCAGTTGGGGGGGTGGGCTGGTGAGGTGCAAAGGGGGTTTCAACCCTAACATCGAATTTCCTCGCTTTTGTTGCTGTGGAACAACCCTAACTGATGCATTAAACGGAGTTTCTTGCCTCTAATTTGTCTTCTTTTTGAGAATGATAATGAGAAATAGTGAATCTAATGCAGTGGCGGGAGCACGGGGGTGATGTATTGTCGCATTGTAACATTGTGCCCGCAAATGCAAATCGTAATGCGCATGATGATGCAAAGCAAAACAGAAAGAGGAACAGTACTGTAGACAGAAATGTTAAAAACAACAGAAACGCAACCGCAAATGAAAACACAAAGGGTAACGCACATGGTGGCGTAAACGTGAACGGTAAGTGAAACGTGTACGGAACCACAAGCAGAAACGGTAATAGTAAGAGTAATGTAAGCACACAGGCTAGTTTTCCCCAAAAGCTGTATAGAGAAAGACAGTGAGTAGAAAGAATGTATGCAAAATAATGACTCTCGGAACACAAAAATCAGTAGTTGTAATAGTAAATTGCTTATATCTCTGTAACCGTACGACAAAGAAAAAAAATTTAAAAGTCATATGTATTATCACTTTCCTGGCTAGTTATATATGTGTGGGGGCTAACATTTTTCGACAAAAACTCCGTATCTCGCACCGTTTTCGAGATACAGGCCCTCAAAGGCTCAACGAACGCCGTAATGTTATCCTATGGGGAAAAAAACAGAAGTTCGGACTGCCATAACTTTGAAAAGTTTAATATTTTTTCACAAAATCTTCAAAAGGCACATGGGGGGCCACAGCTGCATGTTCCCTGAAGATTTCGGGCCGGTCGCGCAAACCATGCGACCTGTAGGCACGACCGTAGAATTCCAGAAAAAGTGTAAACGTGCCCACAGATCATGCTTAATAACTCTTCAGCTGTGTATCCGACTGGGACAAAACTTGGCAGATCCCAAGGCCTATGGTTCTTGATTGCATATTCCAAATTTCAGCCAAATCCATCAAACGGTTGCAAAGTTATTAAGGTGCAAAGTTTTTGGGTTTAACATAGAAATGGCTCCTCAACCCTAACTATGGTAGCACTACCGTGCTACCATAATATATATCTATATATATATATATATATATATATTAGAGGCAAAAAACTCCATTTAATGCATCAGTTAGGGTTGTTCCATTGCCAGGAAATTTTGATGTTGAAACCCCCCTTGGACCCTCCAGTCCACCCCCCAACTGGCAACTGGGTGCACATTGGGGTCATTGGCCTTAACTCTCACCCCATCACATGTGTGAAGAAGCAGAGGTATAGGAGAATGGGGTGAGAGTTAGGACCAATGACCCGAACGCGCACCCCAATGCTGGTTGGGGGGGGTGGTCTGGAGGGGTGCAAGGGGGGTTTCAACCCTAACATTGAATTTCCTCACTTTTGTTGCTGTGGAAAAACCCTAACTGATGCGTTAAATGGAGTTTTTTGCCTCTAATTTCCCTTCTTTTTGAGAATGATAACGAGAAATAGTGACTGTAATGCGGCGGCTGGAGCGCGGGGCCAGTAACAAACGCAAATGGTAATGCACATGGTAATGCAAAGCAAAACAGAAAGAGAAACAGTACTGTAGACACAAATGGTAAAAATAACACAAATGCAAGCACAAATGAAAACTCAAAGGGTAACGCACATGGTGGTGTAGATGGGAATGGTAAGTGAAACGGGTATGGAACCGCAAGTGGAAGATGCAAGGGTAACAGTAATGTAAGCGCACAGGCTGGTTTTCCCCAAAAGCTGCAAAGAGAAAGACAGTGAGTACAAAGAATGTATGCATAATAATGGGTCTCGGAGCAGAAAATGAGAAGTTGGAATACTAAATTGCTTATAACTCAGGAACTGTATGACGTAGAAAACAATTTAAAAGTCATATGATTTATGACTTTCCTGGCTAGTTTTGTACTCAGCCCAAGCATTTTTCTGATGAAAAGTCCATCTCTCAGATCGCTTCCGAGATACGGGCCCTGAAAGGCGTGGCGAACGCCGTAATGTTATCCTAAGTTGAAAAAAAGAGAAGTTTGGAGTGCCATAACTTTGCCGCCCTGTAATATTTTTTCATCAAGCCACCAAAAGGCACATCTGTGGCATGTTGTCTTTCATCCCTCCAAATTTCAGTGTAAAAGACCAAACCATTATTTTGCAGCAGGGTGGCAAAGAATTCCTGTCATGCAGTGGATGCCACAATGTTAGTCTATGGGAAAAAGTGTCAACTTTGGAGTACCGTAACTTTACATTTGTGCAATATTTTGTCACCAAACCATGAAAAGGCACATCTGTGAGATGTTGGCTGCCATACCTCTAAATTTCAGCCCAAAATACCAAACAGTTCATTTGCAGCAGGGCGGCAAAGAACTGCTGTCATTTTGGCCATAGTCTGAAAAAGTAGTGTCGTGATTTGCGACAGCTTTTGCAAGCATTTGCGAAAGTCTCGTGAGTGTGCCACTACTTTTTCCAGAAATTTGAAAACCATATTTCTAGGGTGTTTCACCCCAAAATAAAGACATGGCTAGCATCTTCAGGGTCCGACTAGGTGAACACAAAAATAATTGTGTTGCTAGAGGGTCCCAAATTTAAATGCCAAGCATTTTTCTGATCACCGACTGAAAACAAAATGGTGGATGTGAGACACTACTAGGGCCATTTGCTACACTAAAAAGTGCATTTGCGACACTGTTGAACTTTTTATTAACTTTTCCCATTGACTTTTAATGGGAAATTGTTTTTTGAATAACTTTTGAACCATTTAATATTTTTTCACGAAATCTTCAAAAGGCACATCGGAAACCTGGGCCACACATTCCCTGAAGTTTTTGGACCAGTTGCACAAACTGTGTGACCTGTAGGAACGAGCAAAGAATTCAAAAAAGTGTAAACGTGCACGCAGATCACGCTTAATAACTCCGCAGCTGTATATCCAATCAGTACGAAAGGTGGCAGATCCTAAGATGTATGGTTATTGATCATGTATTCCAAATTTCAGACAAATCTGTTAAACAGTTGCAAAGTTATTAAGGTGTAAAATTTTAGGTTTCACATGTAAATGTCTCCTCAACCCTAACTATGGTAGCACTACCGTGCTACCATAATATAGATAGAGATAGAGAGATAGAGAGATAGAGAGAGAGACATAGAGATAGAGAGATATATAGAGAGAGAGAGAGAGATAGACAGACAGACAGACAGACAGATAGATGGATAGACAGATAGACAGATAGATAGATAGATAGATAGATAGAGAGAGAGAGAGAGAGAGAGAGATAGATTTAGAAAGAGAGATAGATAGATATAGAAAGATATATATATATATATATATATATATATATATATATATATAGAGAGAGAGAGAGAGAGAGAGAGAGAGAGAGAAATAGATATACATATAGAGATAGAGATAGATAGATAGAGATAGATAGATATAGATATATAGATATATTAGAGGAAAAAAAACTGTTTAATGCATCAGTTAGAGTTGTTCCACAGCAACAAAAGCGAGGAAATTCAATGTTAGGGTTGAAACCCCCTTTGCACCCCTCCAGCCCACCCCCCCAACTGGAATCCGGGTGCTCGTTGGGGTCATTGGCCCTAACTCTCACCCCATCACATGTGGAAAGAAGCTGAGGAATAGGAGAATGGGGTGAGAGTTAGACCAATGACTCCAATGCGCACCCCTAACATCGAATTTCCTTGCATTTGTTGCTGTGGAACAACCCTAACTGATGCATTAAACAGAGATTTTTGCCTCTAATTTCCCTTCTTTTTGAGAATGATAATGAGAAATAGTGAATGTAATGTGGCGGTGGAAGAGCGGGGCCCTGAGGGCCTCACGCTCCCACCACGTTATGTCTTGTCACATAGTAACATTGTGCCCGCAAACGCAAATCATAATGCGCATGGTGACGCAAAGCGAAACAGAAAGATAAACAGTACTGTAGACAGAAATGTTAAAAACAATGCAAATGGAAACGCAAATGAAAATGCAAAGGGTAACGCACATGGTGGCGTAAACGTGAACGGTAAGTGAAACGGCTACGGAACCGCAAGCAGAAATGGTAATGGTAACAGTAATGTAAGAGCACAGGCTGATTTTCCCCAAAAGTTGTATAGAGAAAGACAGTGAGTACAAAGAATGTATGCAAAATAATGACTCTCGGAACAGAAAAATGAGGAATAGTAAATTGCTTATATCTCAGGAACCGTACAACGTTGAATAAAAATTTAAAAATCATATGAATTATCACTTTCCTGGCTAGTTTTGTACTTGGCACCCACTAGATGACTAAGCATTTTTTTGATGAAAAGTCCGTATCTCGCACCGTTTCCGAGATACGGGCCCTGAAAGGCGCAGCAAACTCCGTAATGTTATCCTATGGGAAAAAAAAAGAAGTTCGGAGTGCCATAACTTTGCCTCCCTGTAATATTTTGTCACCAAACCACAGAAAGGCACCTCTGTGGGTTATTGGCTGTGTTCCCTGCAAATTTCAGCCCAAAAGACCAAACCATTATTTTGCAGCAAGGTGCCAAACGATTGCTCGTCGTACGCCGTAATGTTATCCTATGGGAAAAAGTGTCAACTTTGGAGTACTGTAACTTTGCCGCCGTGTAATATTTTTTCAATGAAACACTGAAAGGCACATCTGTGAGATGTCAGCTGCGTTCCTTCCAAATTTCAGCCCCAAACTCCAAACCGTCTTTTGCAGCGGGGTGCCAAAGAATTGCTGTCCTTTTCCCACAGCCTAGAAAAGTACTGTCACAATTTGCGAAAGCTTTCGCAAAAATTTGTGACACTTTCGTGAGTGCAACACTACTTTGTGAAAGTACTTTTTCCAGAAATCTGAAAAACATATTTCTGGGGTGTTTTACCCCAAAATAAAGACATGGCTAGCATCCTCAGGGTCTGACTAGGTGAATAGAAAAATAATTAAGTTGCTAGAGTGTCCCAGATTTAAATTCCAAGCATTTTTCTGATCACCAACTGAAAACAAAATGGCAGATTTGCGACAGTAAGGGCCATTTGCGAAAGTAAAAACTGTATTTGCGACACTGTCGAACTTTTTGCTAACTTTTCCCATTGACTTATAATGGGAACTTGTTTTTTGAATAACTTTAGAACCGTTTAATATTTTTTCACAAAATCTTCAAAAGGCACACCGGAGACTCCGGCCACACATTCCCTGAAGATTTTGGACCGGTCGCGCAAACTGTGCAACCTGTAGGCGTGACAGTAGAATTCCAAAAAAAGCCTAAACACATGCACAGATCACGCTTAATAACTCTGCAGCCATATATCCAACTGGTACGAAACTTGGCAGATCCCAAGGCATATGGGTTTTGATTCTGTATTCCAAATTTCAGGAAAATCCGTTGAACAGTTGCAAAGTTATTAAGGTGCAAAATTTTGGGTTTAACATTTAAATGGCTCCTCAACCCTAACTACCGTGCTACCATAATATAAAGAGTCGACTATATGACATGTTTTAGCATAGGGAAAAGATGGTGATTTTCTCCACAAGTTTATGGTCTTACAGCGTATGATTGCATGCTCTTGTGTATGGTGATCCATATACTTGAAACAGCCATTCTGCTGCAGTAGTCACATTAATACTAAAACATAACAGTTTCTGCTTTAATATATATGTCACAATGCAAGTGACCCCATCCCCAGTGTACATGGGACAAATTGTGGTGAAGTGTTGTATCACTAACTTACCAGAGGTGAAATGTAGACTGCTGATGGTAAATACTAATAGAAATAAATATAAAAAGTAAGAAATTTCAATTTATTTCCTAAAGTACACTGTATAAAATATTGTATGGAGATCTAAATACACAAAATCGCTTTCCCTAAAATGTCTTTCGTGTTTTGCTCTCGATGTTACTGACATTTGTCAGTGTCAGTGGCTCAGCAGGTAGCACACTCGCCTCTGAGGCCCAGAAATCAGAAGGCTCTGGGTTCTATCCCCACACCAGGCATTTGGGTTATTATCCCAATACTGACACTGTAGTGCAGCATGAGAGGGGTGTTGCACTCCTGAGGTTCTGTCTCTTAGATGAGACATTAAACTGAGGTCCCATCTGCCTGTTCAGGTGGATGTTAAAGACCCCATGGCATTTCTTGAAAAATGTAGGAGAAGTATTTATTATAACCAATAACATTCTTTACCGACACAGTTTCTTAAACCTTTCCTAGTACATTTATCCTATACATTCAAAGTTCTTCTATAATTCCTGCGCACTTTTTTCACCAGAAGCATTACATTCCCTCATGTATACTTCATCAATTTCTACTTGAATTTTAAATCTTAAATATTATAAGGACAATTCCTTATTTTGAATGAATCTTTGACATCTTATTTACCATATTGCCCACTTCAGAATTGCAAACACCACATACATAGTATTTTTGTTCCATTTTCTCCATGTGGCTGTTATCTGTCCATATACCAGAATGTTATATGTCATTTCTTTCAGTAATTCCATATCCCCGTACTTGTGCCAATTCCTCCCAGAAAAGTTTTATATATTCACACTAAAAGAATAAATGCATCATATCCTCCTCCTCCTGATTTATACATTCTGCATTCAAACATATTCTTTCTTCAGTCTTTTTATGTTTTAAATTTCCTTTGAAGTTCAATTTCTCATCACTACACTACGGGGTGGGTCAGATGTTAGTCAACTGGGTGGCAAACTGGTTGACGGGCAGAAAACAGAGAGTGGTGGTAAATGGTATACAGTCAGAAGAGATGCAAGTCACAAGTGGGGTACCTCAGGGATCAGTCCTGGGGCCAGTCCTCTTCAATATCTTCATCAGTGACCTTGCAGATGGACTAGAGGGTAAGGCTTGTCTGTTTGCAGATGACACCAAGATCTGCAACAGAGTAGATGATCCAGATGGGGTGGGCAGAATGAGAAGAGATCTGGATAAACTAGCAAAATGGTCAGAAGAGTGGCAACTGGGATTTAATGCAAAGAAGTGCAAGATCATGCACATAGGGAAGAGAAACCTGAAGCCACCTATAGGCTGGGAGGAGTTGCTGGCAAAAAAGGAAGAAAGAGACTTGGGCATCATCATCACTGATGACCTGAAATCATCCAAGCAGACCTCTAAAGCAGTAGGTAAGACTAGGGGGATGTTAGGGTGTATAAGTAGGGGTATCACAAGTCATAAGAGACAGGTAATAATCCCTCTTTACAAGACACTGGTTAGGCCCCATCTGGAGTATTGCGTGCAGTACTGGAGGCCACACCTTGACAAGGACATTAACCAAATTGAGGCAGTCCAGAGAAGGGCAACCAAAATGGTGCAGGGACTGCATCAGGAGACATATGAGGACAGATTAACCAAGCTCAGTATGTATACCCTTGAGCAAAGGAGGGAGAGAGGTGATATGATCGAGACATTCAAACACCTTAAGGGCATTAACAAGGTGAAAGAGTCTAACATGTTTAAATATAAGAAAAATAGCAGGACAAGAGGACACAGCATGAGATTAGAGGGAGGCTGATTAAGGGGGAATGTGAGGAAATACCTTTCCACAGAAAGGGTGGTGGATGCATGGAACGGCCTACCTCAGGAAGTGGTGGCTATGAATACAGTGCAGGGCTTCAAACAGGCATGGGATAGGCATAAGTGAGCAATACAGATGAGTATGAATAAATAGATCACTGACAGAGCAAAGGCCAATGGCACATTTATAAGGTAGAAAAAGAAATGGGCAGACTGGATGGGCCTTGCGGTCCTTATCTGCTGTCAACTTCTATGTTTCTATGTTCATACCACTTCTCTCATTTTCTTTGGTATCCTACTTTCTAAAGTAGCTTCTAAAATACAACCATGATTTATCTCTGCAGTAGTTCTAAATAATAGATCTTCATAATAACTTGTTTTACAAATTTCTGTATATGCTTGTTTTCTATTTTTCAGGAAAGAAAATCTACCATCAGATTCCATTGAGCCATATACTTCTTATTGATGTTCACATAGTCTGGCAACTCTTTTTGACTCATTATGTTACCTTTTTTCCTAAATTCCCTAATAGAATCTTTCCCAATTTGTCATATAATGAAAGCCATATCTTATTTTCTTTTTGTATCAAAGGTTTAATATTTGCATATATAAACATATTCATATAGAAGACTGTGAGCTGTACCATACTTAGTCCCCCTTCCTTTATTTTCCTGTATGTATGTGCCCTCTTTACTGGATTTAATCTACTGCCCCATAATAATGAGAAGAACAATCCTAAGAGTCTACATTGCATCTGTAGTGGTGCTGGATATACATAAGCAATGTATAAAAAGAATGGTATTATACATGTTTTAATAAATATATCTGTTTTATCTTTGTCATATCCCAATGTTTTCATTCATTGATTTTTTTGCTGAGCAATGCCAAACTTTTCTTCCAGTTCTCTTGACCCGGATCTCTTCCCCCAAAAATCACCCCTAATATTTCAAAAACATTCCCTGTTATCTCCATACTCCCTTGCTTTCCTTTATCTGCTTTCCCAATAGGCACTACCTTACTTTTTTTTTGATTTATTGTGATACCTGTCACTCCCTTACTTTCCTCAAAAGTCCTTACTATTTGTTCTCCTGATTTTTGGTCATTAACTAAAATCAAACAATCATCTGCATATGCAACTATTTTCCTTATATTCCCTTTTTCCCATATGATTGTCCTTTTCCTCTTTTCTGTTTCTATTTTCCTCAAAATTGGATCTAAACAAAAACATATAATAAGGGGCTCAACAGGCACCTCGTCTCATCCCATTCTTATACATTGGGATCCTGACATGATCAATTGACCATTGGGCACATGTGTGCTTCTTTATAAAGTGCCTGTATTAGTTTAATAAACTTTCTTAGAATCTCATATTTTTTTAATACTTACTACATATATTTATGTCTTACTGCACTGAATGCTGTTTCCCGATCAATAGAATATAAATACCCTTCTATTTCCTCCTGCTTCCCCATATTTATTATCTCTGTAATATGTATTACGTTATGCCTTATATCCCTTCCAGGGACCATACATGACTGTGTATCCACAATAAGGTCAGGAGCACTCCTAGCCAGCCTCCTGGTGATAATTTTGGCCAACATTTTATAATCTGCTGTTAAAAGACTTGTAGGTCTCCAGTTCTTAATCTTAGTTTTATCTTCTTTTTAATGTAATAACACCGTAACCCCTTGCTTCATACTTTCTGTCGACTCCCATGTTCTAAATATGTTATCATACACTACTGTTTGCTTTGGTGAAATGTCAATTTCAAACTTTTAATAGAAGCTACTGGGGATTGTCTATCCATGGTGCTGTATTAATAGTCATGTTTTGTATTGCTTTTCTAACTTAGGTTTCCTTAATCGGTTCCTCCAATATCTCTGCTTTTACTTTATCTATTTTTAGGACTTTTATTTGTTCCAACCCACAGTTTTGAGCATCCCTTTTTTTGGCCTGGAATTTTTCTCTTGAATGCTCTTGTACAATTATTTTTATTCCTTTAATATCTGTGTGCCTTTTTCCTGTACCGTTTTCTAACTCATGTATAACTCTTTTTCCTATCTTATCTTTATTATTATCAAGGGGGGTTTTGTTTGTGCTTTTGTCCCCTGTGTCCCACATTTCTGTTCCATGATTAAAGAATGCACCCTATCATACTGATATCTCCACATTTCCTCTTTTAATCTAGTTATTTCCCTTGAGTGATCTTTTATACTTTTGTGTTGATGTGACACCTCTTTATACAGTTTAGCCCTCAACCCCAACTATTTCTGATATTTTGTCCTTCCCCTCTTCTGTGATTCTGCTATTGTAAACTCTTTCATGTCTCTCTTTGTATCTTCCCACCAATCTGCTATATTATTGTATAATTCACAGACTGATATCCTTGCTGCCAAAATATCCAATATTCCTTCCTTAACTACCTCATCATCCAATAGTGCTATGCTTAGCCTCCATAACCTTTCCCCAAATATCATATTTTCCTTTAGATTTAGTTTTAAGAACACCATTATGGTCTGACATCTCTATTGGGATAACACCTACTTCCTGTATTTTAGTATTCTTAGATACATGCAAAAAATCTATCCTTGATGATAATTTTCCTTTAAAAAAGGTGTGCTCTATTTGTTTCCCCTTAATTTTATAGGCATTTTCCATATGCGCTGTTTGAATCACAAAAAACTTTCTCTGACTTTCTACCCCAGTCCTTTTTTGTTAGCCCACAGTTAAAATCCCTTCCCCTTATGGTTAGTTTGGTTTTATGTTGAAATGGTACTATTGTTTTCATAACACTAATCTTGTCTGTTTTGGTCTGTGGATTATACACCACAATTAACATTACCAGTGTGTTCTTAACTATGGCATCCACCACCATTGCTCTCCCAGGTATTACATCCATTATTTTAAGGATTTTAACCTCCTCTACTGTGAATGCTATCCCCATGCCTGAGCATTTTTCTGCTTCTAAAGACCATATTGATGGGCCCCACCTCCAATCTTTTTGTGCTTGTTTTATTTCCTCAACTGTGTGTAGCCTATTATCTTGTATGTATTCAACATCTCTCTGTAATTCTCCTAATAAGGAAAATGTTACTAGTCTCTTCTCCTTGTTCTTTAAGCTATTCACATTACAAGTCAGGAAGGTTAATGAAGTCATCACAAATCAAGTTTTTTTTCCTATGGTGGCTTTTCTTTTTTCCTTTTTTGATGCCTGTGTATCAACTGAGTCATTATCTGACTCTTCTCCATTTCCTGAAACCTCAGAATCTGATGACTCAGAGCCTTCATCCATCGCTGACCAATCCTTATCCTGTAATGGATTATATTTATTTAAAAGTGAAATTTCCCTATGCTTATTCTCACATTGCTTAGGTGTCTCACTTTTTGTCCATTTTTTCTTTGATCTGGTCACCACAGTAAATGTTTCCTGACTGTTCCCGTTGTGGCTTTCAGAGACATTATTTTGTTTTTGTGTCATTATTTTTTTTTCCAACTGAGCATTCTTCTTGCTTTTCCTCCAGCCTTTTTTTGTATATGTCTGGGGAAGGGGGTGTTTGGGATTGATCTTCTTTTGACCTTGTTTCTTTCATTTGTTCCTTTGGGTTTACTTCCATTTTTTTTCTTTTTTCATTTTCTCTGTTTGAGTAAAGCCACATAAACATCTTATTTTGCTTGCTCTGTGGGTTCTGGACTATTGTGAGTTGCCCAGGGACACTATTAAAAGCATGTCCTATTTCTTCACACAGGCTACACTTTACTGGGTTTTTTGCACGCAGCTCCATGGTGCCCCAGTTGACCACAAAACCCACTTTTAACTTTTGTACATGCATTACTTAGGTGACCTCTATCCCCACACTTATAACATGCTCGTGGTTGATCAGCATAGAATACCACTCCCCTATTCTGTCCCCCCCCAAAAAAAAAGTTGGGCAAATGTTAAAACTCTCCATTTTCTTGTTTCAGAACCATCTTATACCTGCAACCACCCATCCACAGATTCTCTTAATCCAAAATAGGTTCTGAGGGGCCCTTTATTCCACATTTCTGTTTTAACCAAAAAGTGATATCTGCAACAATGATCCCCTCATTTCTGAATAGCACAGATACAATTTTAAATGCTGGTTTGGTCAGAGGAATTGCAATAAAATCTTTCCATAATGGTGTATTTTTGACCTGGTAGTAGATTTTCCAAAATCTTTCTAAAGCAACCGGATGCTTAAAATGAATGTCATACACTGTGTCCCCTGGTACATGGATCAAGGCATACATTTCATAGTCCTAATATTGCATACATTTTTTTAATAATTGCCTTCCTAGAAAAAGTCTTCCTGGTTCATCACCTGGCAGGCCCCTATATTTAATCCTTACTGCATTTCTCCATTTTGCTGGCTCATTTATCCTTTGAGTGCCCTCTGGAAATAATCTTTCTTTCACATTTCCTCCACATGCTTTTTCAGTTCCAATGATCTCCTCCTCACTTTGTTCCTTTTCTGTTTGTAACATTTTATCTTCCACCTCCATTGATGACTCCACCTCCTCATCCCCATTAAACTTTCTGTCTCTTTTGTATCATTTTCTTCCTCATGCACTTCATTTTGTTTTGTTTGTTCAACAATATCTTTTTCGTCACTTACATCTTTACTATTCTCATTCTGCCTGTGCACACGTTCTCAGTTTGGTTATTTTTTTTTTGTCCAACTGAGGGGGTACTGGGCTGATTTGGATCCCAGCTTTTGCCATCCTCTGTTCTTTTCCACTCTGCTCCTGTTAAAGCCTCCTCTATCCAATCTGGTGCATCCAAAAATTCTATAATGCTGTCACTACTATTTTCTTCACAGCTTTTCTGGGGACCATCTTTTTCCACCAAACCCTGTTTTCACTTTAGGTGTACTTTGCTGATTCATTTTTATTACTTTTTTTCACTTTCTCTTTGCACAGTTAGCGTCTGTACCTCTCCACCTTTTCTTAGGCCCAGCCATTTCTGACTTTTAATGACCATTCCTTTCAGGGTTTTTGCCACATTTCTACTGTCATCTGCTGCATTCCTCCACTCTACTTGCTGCCTGGGTGTAGCCTTTCTTACTGCAACCGTGTCATTCTCAAGCAGCTGTTTTTGACAGGCCACATCCTGTCCATCACTACTGTCATTTTCTAGCCCACACATCTGTTTTCTAGTTCCATTTTTCTCTCCCAGAACCTTTTTTCCTCTAATAACAACTGTCTTTTTATGGATTCTTTTTTCCTTTGTAGCTAACCCTCACCCTCAGTCTCCACTGAGGATGTTTTCATTGCCTTTCAGGTTCCTTCTGTTCCTACAGTCTTACTGCCCGATGTCTTTATTTCTTGCATTTTCTCACCACTTGCAAGCAATTCAATTTTCTCCAGATTGTTTGCTTTTTCATTGTCCATGGTCTCTCACAATGTGGAGGCAGAGGAGGAGACCAGCTACTGTAATCAGCCTCTCACACATCCGTTCACTGAGCCGACTGCTAAGCTACTGACTGATACAATTCATTGACAGAGCTTCCCCTACCATCGAGTAGGAATATTTCCTTAGTGACCTGGCCAAATTTCCCTCATTCTGTAAAAATATCACCAACAGCTTAATCTCATTCAAGTCAGTTGGCATTCATCTGTATCCCCCTTCCCCCGGGTCATGCCTGAAAATGCTGAAAAGCATTTGTCTAGTGCACTTACCTAGTCAACAAGAACTAAATGTATAAAAATTAAATAAATCATTATAACCATTGTGCGAAGGAAGATAGTTATTGTGTATGGGCACCCAATGACTATTCTATATAATGTAATGAAACAAACAAAAGCTAAATGGGAAAAATAGTTAGGGAATACTAGTTTAGAGAAAATTACAAAAAATGATTTCCTTTACAGGACCAGTACAGTGATCTAAAAAAAATAGTACAGGGCTATAGTAGACAGTTTTTTCCCCACAGGTCACAGGTATGAAGGTGGTGGATAGTTACAGTATATGGAAAGATAGTTTTTATTTCCATACAGGATCAGCAGTGGTGTGTTTGAATTGAATATATAAAAAAGCATTGACTATATTACATGTTTTAGAATAGGGAAAGGATAGGGTTTTTCTCCACAGGTTTATGGTATTGTAGAGTATGATGGAACACTCTTATGTATGGTGATCCATACACTTGAAACAGTCATTCTGCTGCAATAATGATGTTGATACGTAAGCAATAAGGCATGATGGGGTGTGCATGGAACACATTTTACCGCACGGCCAGGGGCGTAATAAGGCACAAGGCCGAAGGCCGAGTGACTTTAGCCACTAGCCATGCGGTAAAATGTGTTCCACGCACATCCCAGAGTGCCTTATTGCGCTTATAAAATTGACTCCTTTTTTTAAAATGTTTTACAGTTGGGAAAAGCATGTTTATATGTAGAAACAATAGATTTACTTGTGTACATTTATGATAAAATAGTTCTTCCACCCACTACAAATGATGTCATTGATGATGATGTCATTGTATTATTGCCTACTTTCTTCTTCCCATTTTTTTTTTCCACATTCAAGATATGGAATGTTTATCATAGAATGTTTACCATGGAATACATGGATTCAAAATTCTGCTCAGTTCCATTGGCAGAATGTTTTTCTGCTAACACTCTGTACGCATAGACAACAAAGGCCTTTGTTACAGCCAGAGCCTCAGTTATCTCTCTGTCAGGACAAGAAGAAGAGAGTTCCCTGATGAGAGGGTAAAGATAGAAGGGGGATTTTTCACTGTAAGCAAAGAAACAGTTGTAGTGAAAACTATAAACAATACTTATTGTTTCTAATTTGTTCATGTGTGCAAGCAGAGTGTGATAATCAAGGAAACTACAGTTAATTAATTTGTTTTAGTTTTTAGTTAAGGTAGTTTTATTTTTTGGCCCAGATGAAGTTTTTTTTTACAGTGTAAAGGTAGCAGCCATGTTTGTGGTGGAAGATCAGTTCTGGCTGTAGGGGGCTAACTGAAATGCCTGTGTTCCAAATGCCCATTGATCTGGTTTCCAGACTCTTCACAGTCCTTTTTTTTAGCCATGTGTAAACCATATTTTACACATAAATAACAGCCAATCAGATTCCATGATTTTACCCTGCCATTTTATAATAAAACATAACGACTTCTCATTCTGCTTTAGTATATACATCACAATGAAAGTAACCTCATCAGTGCTGTACATGGGACAAATTGTGGTTGAAGTGTCACATCACTAATGTACCAGAAGTGAAATGCAGACCACTGATAGTAAATGCTATCAGAAATAAACACAAACAGTAAGCAAGTTTGGTTTCTTTCCTATAGTACACTGTATAAATATTGTATGGTGGCCTGAATACACAAAATTGCTTTTCCTAAAACATCTTTTTGTTTTTCCTCTCAATGTTGCTGACATCATCACAATAATTAGGCAAATGAAAATCATTATTTTGTATTGGTATCTACTGAATATTCTATATAATGTAAGGAAACAGAAAAAAAGAAAACAGGAAAAATAGCTAGGGAATACTAGTATAAGGAAAATTATGAAAAATTATTTCCTTTACATGACTAGTACAGTGAACTAAAAAATAGTATAAGGCAGGAGTAGACAGGTTTTTTTTCCCCACAGGTTGCAGACATGAAGGCACTGGATAGTTATAGAGAAAGACAGTGTCTGTTTCCATACAGGATTGGCAATGGTGTGTTTGAACTGAATATTAAAAAAAAAAAAAGAATTTACTACATTACATGTTTTAGAATAGGGAAAAGATATGTTTTTTCTCCCCAGGTTTATGGTATTGTAGAGTACGATGGAACGCTGTTGTGTATGGTGATCCATACACATGAAACAGTCATTCTGTTGTGGTAGTGACACCAATACTAAAACATAACGACTTCTCATTCAGCTTTAGTATATACATCACAATGCAAGTGACCCCATCACTGCTGTACATGGGACAAATTGTGATTGAAGTGTCACGTTGCCAACTAACCAGAGGTGAAATGCAAACCACAGAGGGTAAATGCTAACTGGAATAAAGAGACAAAGTAAGCTGTTTTGGTTTCTTTCCTACAGTACAGTGTATAAAATAGTGTATGATGGCCTAAATACAACATAGCACTTTTCTTAAAACATCTTTCTTGATTTTCTCTCGATGTCTCTGACCTCATTATAAACATTGGATGAAGGAATATTGTTGTGTATTGACAACCCCTGACAATTCTATATAATGTATGGAAAACTTAAAGACTTGAATAATTGACATGTTTTAGAATAGAGAAAGAATAGGGTTTGTATCCCAAGGTTATGGTATTGTAACCCCCAACTAGCCCCTTATTTAACCAGTAGGCACTCCTCCTAGAGTCTAGGGGAAAATAGTGGAGTGGAAGTTACATTGATATTTTGCACCACCATTAGCATGAGGTAGGATATGCCAGATGGAGTAGACAGTATAAAAATATACAAAACCAAGTGTGGCTACTACCTGGCACATACCTGGTTGGGACCAATACTATGGCCATACAACCCAGGTCCTGGGGAGAAAACATTTACTCAAGGCTATGCTAGGTTTGTACTTCTGGACATGGGTACCAAAGTAATTCCATACACAGGAAGCAATATCATAAATGTCCATACCAGGTTGGGATTCTAGAGTGTGGCTTTATTCCAAAACAACAGTAGGAACAACACAAAGTGAAGATGGACCCTCAAGGGTTACCCACACTGTAAATGCAGACATTTGAGGTACAGAACTCCAAGAATTCCCATATAGCATAGGATGAAATGTAGAACTTGTGGACTAGCCACCTGTAGAATACACACAAGCAAATTTACCTCAACAATGCACATACGGCCAATACTTGGAAGTCTCATATGGCATAAGATAACTGAAGAAAAATGTGGAACTAGCCACTGGTGAACACACTGGTTCCTCTGGAAATGACACACTTGGCCAGTACTTGAACACTTTCCGTATTGCATAGGATAAAGTGTGGCACACAAGACCATAAAAAGAGCACTAGAGGCTCAACTGGAGAAAAACCCACTCACTGGGGCAAAACTGGAGAAATCCCACTCACTGGGTAAAACTTTCTTCAGGCATTGGCCACATACACTGACAGAAATGAACAGGTGCCCTTCAGAATCCATAGAGGTAAACTGGCCACTCCAGATGGGGTCTTCCAACTTTTGTTTCCAAGTTCATACTCGGCCATACCTCTGAAAAATGCACCTCACAATCTGTAAAAACTAGATGCTGTCTGGAAATGTATATCACACTTAACATCATACAAAAACACCTCAGGGGTGTCAAAGGTAAATGTTCTGTTCACTTGTATGGTCACATACTGGACTCCAGGAGGACAGCCAACTTTTAAAACTGTTCAGGGTGACAGGGTCCCTATGTCAGAGAATCTACCTTTAAATCTGCAGGTACCAACTTGGCAGGTTCAAAAGAAAAAACACAGTACTCACTGTAGATGTCACCAAAAGGCAGCTTCACAAAATGTTCTGGTGTTATCAAGGGGATTGCTCCTAACATCCTGGCAGCCTGCTCCATCCTTCCTGGGATGAAACACTGGAAAGTCCCTTGGAGCAAGTTTCCACCACTTCAACACAAGCTGGAAGATACTGCACTCCACTTGAGTGAGAAAGTTTAAAAAAAGAACAGGAGAAATGCAGTTCTATCTCAGAGCTGCTGCTGGAACTACTGCTCACTCTGCACTCCAGCCACAAGCTCACTACAGGATTCTATCTCCCTCTCTCACACCAGCTGGCTTGTGTGGCTTATGCTGCTGCAAGAGTTCTAAATGACATCATCCCTCCAGTTCTCAGCTGAGACTGAAAAACAGAGGGAGAGACAGAGTGAAATCCATTTGCTGGAAAATCACTAGCAGTTGTCCCTGCCTACCACGTATTCGAATGGGATTCTTGTAACCTCTGGGGACAAGGAGGTTACAGTATTATAGCTTATGATGAAATGCTTTTGTGTTTGGTGATGCATACACTTGAAAAGATGCTGCAAATTCTGCTGCAATAGTGACATAGCTGCAAAAGCATAATGAATTTTCATTCTGCTTTAGTAGAGACATCACAATGCAAGTAACTCCATCACCACTGTATGTAGGATAGATGGTGGTTACAATGTCAAGTGTGTGAGCTGACCAGAGGTGAAATGTGAATGGTTAATGGTAAATAAAAACTGAAACATACACAATCACCCCTTATACTGTATGTAATTTGATACATTTCTTACCTTTCCATCATGTATTTGGTAACCAGTGGCCCATAGTCTTATAGTTGATACTCCATTAAGCAGAATTGGTAATACAAAGTGTAGTGGGGTAAGGGTCATATCTTATCTGACAATGTGATTGCAATGTAACAACCATTTTCATAAATTGTATCCAGTCTTGTATAACATAAAGAAATGGCATAAACATCACACACATACAGTATTTCTCATGTATTTATTAAGCAATACTGAATGAGAAGGGTTACGTTAATGTTCTAGTTAATCACCTCCAGCAGATTTCATGTGGCATGAGGTGCATCTGAGTGCCATATTGCCCCCAATGGGTGATTAACTTGAACATTAACATAAACCACCCCACACCCAGAGTTCATTTAATCAATAGGCGGGTGGGGGGGAGGTGATGCACGAGGCTGAAAAAATGTAGAATTTTTGTAAATAAATCAAGATTTTTTTAAATGGTTTTTAGTACATTTTCTTCCACCCATGACAAGAAATAGTCCAAAAGGTATAGAAACAAATAACTGACAACAATAGAATTTGTAAGTGGGTAGCATCCAGTGACAGTGAGAAATCTTGAGGATCTCTGTCTACTGGGGGGGGTTAATATATTCAAATTGATCACAACCCTTCTTCTAATATTTACCTTATTGTTATCTGTTGAGGGAGGAGTTGAGCTTGCCTCAGGCTGGGGCCTGCATTCTAACTGAAGGTGGCACACCGCATACATCATCTGCTGATTGGCTACTGAATGAGGGAGGAATCGGTGACACTGCTGCTGACATTGTGTGTCTGATCAATTACATTTTTTTATTGAAATAATGATATAATAATAATGAAGTTCAGATTTGTTCTGTAATATATTTGGGCTGATGACATTCTGCTTTATTTGAAGCATTTCTGCATTTTGCAGTCTTTCCTGCTGTGATACTGTTGCTATGCCATCATTCATTGTTTTCATGACAACCATTACCACACTCCCATGGAGCTTCAGAGCGTACTTCAGTTATCTGGTGCAGTAGAACTTCAGTGGGATGGAGGAATGGTGCGTGCTTGTTTGATTGAGGATGGCTGTCCAGGGAGTCCTGGGGGAGAGACACCAAGAGTGAGGACTCTGTTTCTGCTCCTAACCTTAACAACCATGTTTCTGGTGCAGCAGAGCTTGAGTGGGATGGCGGAGAGATGAGTTTGTTGGGGATAGCTGTCTAGGGAGTCCCGGGGGAGAGACACTAGCAGGGAAAGCTGTTTCTGATCCTGATGTGAGTAACCTGTGTCCTGGTGTTGCAGTAATTGAGTGGGATGGAGGATGGGTGAGAGCTTGTTTGCTTTGTGATGGCTTTCCAGGGACTCCTGTAGGAGACAGAGGCCAGCAATGATAGCTCGATTTCTGCTCCTGCCTCAGCAACCTGTTTTCTGGTACAGCAGCACTTGAGTGGGATGGAGAAGGGATTAGAGATTGTTTACATAGGGATGGTTGTCTAGGGAGTCTCACAGGGGAGAGACACCAACAGGAAGGGTTCCATTCCTGCTCATGCCCTCTGCAGCCTGTGTCATGTTTCCACTACACTTGAGTGACCCAGGGGATGTAGATATGGATACAGTCTGGACCTTGATTTACTCATTCACTTCCCTGTTATATAAAACAGTCTACTTCTTACTTTTCCATTATGGATTTATTGACATGCATTCCTTAATGCAATAGGTGGGACACCAATGGGCCAGCATTGCCCTACCATGGATGGTTGAGTATGGTAACCCTGGTATCTGCAGGTGGGGTTGCAGTGTGACATTAGTGATCAGAACTGTCATACAGGCCCCTGCAGCTGTAAGAAAAGGTGTAATCCATACACATTTATAATATTAATAATCTAGGTCTACCAATACATGTGTAACAGATCCAGTTCATTGCTGAAAATGGCTAAACAGTGGAGGCCAGCTTGTTTTAGGTTATGTAACCCAGGTAATGCATATTTGGGTACAATCTGAGCCTGGATTTACACATTCATTTCCCTGTCATGTAAAGCAGGCTACTTCTTACTTTTCCATTATGGATTTACTGACATGTACCAAATAAAGCAGTAGGTGCATCCCCCATAGGTAGGCATGGCACTACCATGGGTGGTTGGGTATGGCAACCTGATTATCTGCAGGTGGGGTTGCAATGTGAAATTAGTGATGAGAAATGCCATCCAGTCACCTGCAGGTGTAAGAAAAGGAGTAATCCTTACATAGTTACAACATTTGTAATCTAGTTATCCCAATAAATGTGTAACAGATCCAGTTTGTTGCTGAAAATGACTGAACTGTGGCAGCCATCTTGTTTTAGGTCATGTGACCCAGGTAATTCAGATATGAGTACAATCTGGGAGAGACACCAGCAGGGAGGGTTCCATTCCTGCTCCTGCCCTCTGCAATCTGTGTCATGGTTCAGCTGCACTTGAGTGACCCAGGGGGTGTAGATATATGTACAATCTGGACCTTGATTTACTCATTCACTTCCCTGGGCCAGCACTGCCCTACCGTGGGTGGTTGAGTATGGTAACCTTGGTATCTGCAGGTGGGGTTGCAATGTGAAATTAGTAATCAGAAATGTCATCCAGGCACATGCAGCTGTAAGAAAAGGATTAATCCATACAGATTTACATTTGTAATCTAGTTATCCCAATAAATGTATAACAGAAGCAGTTTGTTGCTAAAAAAATGACTGAACAGTGGCTATCATCTCATTTTAAGTCATTTGACCAAAGGAATGCAGATATGAGTACAGAATGGTCCTTGATTTACTCATTCACTTCCGTATCATGTAAAGCAGTCTACTATTTATTTTCCTTTATGGATTTAGTGACATACCTCATAATGCACTAGGTGAGCCCCTGATGGGTCAGTAAGGCCTTATCATGGGTTGTTGGTTATGGCACTCCGGCTATCTGCAGATGGGTCTGCTATGTGAAATTAGTGATCATAAATTTCATAGAAGCCCCTGCAGCAGTATGAAAAGGAGTAATCCATGCACATTTACAACATTTATAATCTAGTTAGCCCAATAAATGTGCAACAGAAGCTGTTTGTCTCTGAAAATAACTGAACAGTGGTGGTCATCTTGTTTTTGGTCATGTGACCCAGTGGATGTAGATATGGTACAATCTGGTCCTTGATTTACTAATTCACTTCCCTGTCATGTAAAACAGTCTACTTCTTACTTTTCCTTTATGGAGTTAGTGACATGTACCCCATAATGCAATAGGTGGGCCTCCATGGGCCAGCATTGCCCTAACATGGGTGGTTAGGAATGGCACCTCGGCTATCTGCAGGTGGGTCTACAACGTGAAATTAGTGATCAGAAATTTCATCCAAGCCCCTGTGGCTATAAGAAAATGCGTAATTGATAGACATTTACCAATTTTATAATCTAGTTATCCCAATAAATGTGTAACAGAAGTGGTTTGAAGCTGAAAATTACTGAATGGTGGTGGCCATCTTGTTTTTGGTTATGTGACCCAGGGGTTGTAGATATGGGTACAATCCCAGCCTTGATTTACTCATTCACTTCCCTGTCATGTAAATCAGGTTACTTCTTACTTTTCCTTTCTAAATTTACTGTCGTATACCACATGATGCATTTTTGGGGACACCTGTGGGCCAGCATGGCCCTACCATGGGTGGTTGGGTCTCGTGACCTAGGTTATCTACAGGTGGGTACCAATGTGAAATAAGTGTTTATATAAATAACTTGTAACCTTAAATTAAAAATTATTTACATTTTAGATGAAAATCTTTATCAATAATACAACCAATTTTAATGTTTTTTACAAATCTAAATATTTTTTGTGAAGAAAAATTCGCAAAATCTATTTTAATTTCACAGAATAAACATATATATCACTGAAATGCTTACTTAGAACACATATATTTTTACTTTAAATTATAGTTGTGTTAGGTCCTTATTACCTTTACAAAAATTTTTTACCAGGGAATTAAGAAAAATTATGTATAAAGATTGTCATCGATAGGTGTGCAAACCCAATTCAAAAAAATTCTGGCAGGAAGGATATGCAATTTACAGAAAACCATGGCAGTGTAAGGGTTAAAAAAGCTGAAGCTTTATACTATAGGAGTAAGATGGATTGTAACAAAGACCCATGTAAATTCTGACAAACCATAAATCATTTAACAAACCCAAGTGGTGCAGACCCATTAAGTAGTATGACAATACGGGTTCAGAACAGCTTGATTGATGAACATAAAGTTTCTGACACCTTATATAATTATTTTGTAGACCTTCCAGGTTAGAAAAAGGAAAATTGTTTAATTGAATGGCTTGAGAAAAATGAGGTGGGAGTGTACATGATCTTCTCGCCACCATTTAGATTTAAAATACTGCCATTATCTGAGGTCTGTAAAGGGCTAAATAATATGAATGTTCAAGCCTAAGGTACAGAACTGTGGCATTACAGGCTCACTTGGCAGTGAAATTGGTGGACATAGCAGCCATCACTGAAACATGGGACACCCAGTACCAGGACTGGCATGTGATGATCCCAGGGTACAGGCTATTTAGACAGGATAGGACTAAGGGGAATGGAGGGGTGGCAATGTATGTGAGGGAAGGGATTAAGTGCATAAAGGAGGAAGAGGAGGACAGAAGCTCTGTGGATGCAGTTCCGAGATCCGAGGAATAGAACACTGAGGATGGGGGTAGTGTACAGGCCACCATCACAGGGTTGTGACGTGGACTTGGAACTGACAGATAAAATTCAAAGGGTAATCAGGAAGTGAAGCACAGTGATGGTGGGGGATTTCAACCTACGGTAGGTTGATTGGAGCACACCTGCCACCATGAGTGCAAGACAGGGGGTACTGTTGGAAGCTTTTCAGGATAGCTTCATGACACGGCTGGTACAGGGGTCAACATGGCTGGAAAGGACTTTGGACCTTGTACTGGATAATGGGGAAGCTGTAAGGAACCTAGAAATGGGGGAACCACTTGCTGGGAGTGACCACTACTCGGTGTGGTTCACACTAAACATGGGGATGGACACAGGTGGCATGGGTACAAGGGTGGTTGAGTTTAGGGGGGTGGAATTTAGAATGATGGGGGAAATTCTGAGCAAGCACCTGGCAGATATCCAACAAAACATGGATTCAGATCAGAAATGGAATATAATAAGGGGAGGGCTAGCAGAAGCAACAGAGATCTGTACTAGGAAAAATTAAAAACAAGAAGGGCAGGGCACATAAACCCAGTTGGCTATCACTGGAGGTCAGGGAAGGGGTGAGAGCCAAGAGGGTGGCATTTTGCAAGTACTGTATAGGAAAACAGAGAGGGGAGAGGATAAAGATGTATTCAGGGAACAGTCTAAGGAGGTCCCCAGACTAGTTGGGGTTACTAAAGCATCTAGAGATTTGAGACTGGTGCAGGGGATCAAAAGAAGAGAAAAAATTTCTTCCATTAAATAGGTGAGAAAAGGAGAAGCAAAGACCAGCTTATGAGGATCAAGAAAATGGGGGTTGTATGGAGAAGGGGTGGATCAGGCAGAGGCACTGAACATGTACTTCTGCTCTGTGTTCATGCAGGATAAGGGAGGCAAATACCTCAGGCAAGTGGGAGGGTGGGTAAGGGGGAGAGGATGACAGATGTAGGGATTACAGAAGGCAGGGTGCTGGAGGGGTTGAGTGGATTAAGAGGTGTCAAAGCACCTGGGCCAGATGGCATTCACCCTAGAGTACTGAGAAAGCTTGCTGAGGTCCTTGCAGGGCCACTAGCAGACCTGTTTAATGCCTCCCTGGACAAAGGATGTGCACCAGAGGACTGGAGGATGGTCCACGTGGTGCCCATCCATAAAAGTGAGCCAACGGATGAGCCAGGGAACTACAAGCCAGCGATCCTCACCTCGATCATGGGCAAATTCATGGAGACCATCCTAAAGGAGAGGCTTGCTAGCTTTTTGGAGATGAACAATATCCAGAACAACCAGCAACACAGGTTTGTCATGGGAAGAGCATGCCAGACAAACCTGGTAGAGTTCTATGACTGGGTGACACAGAAACTGGACAAGAGCCATGCTGTGGACATCCTGTACTTGGACTTCAGTAAGGCCTTTGATTCAGTGCTGCATGGGAGATTGGGGGTGAAGCTGGAGTATGTGGGAGTAGGACCAAAAATGGTGACTTGGATCAGGAACTGGCTGAGGGGGAGACAGCAAATGATGGTGGAAGGGGGAGAACTCTCATCACTGAGAGCGGTGATGAGTGGGGTACCACAAGGATCCGTACTGGGACAATTACTGTTTAGGATTTTCATTGCAGATATCTCAAATGGGATCCGGAGCAAAATCAATCTGTTCACAGATGATACCAAGATGAGAGCTGTGGTGGATGACATGGGGGGGGGGGAGGAAGGGGTTGCAGGAGGACCTGAATAAACTGCAGGAGTGGGCAGATAAATGGCAGCTTGGGTTCAGTGCCAAGAAGTGCAAGGTTCTGCACTTCGGAGCCAAGAACCAGGGGAGGGATTATCACTTGTTTATATATTTAGTTTTTGTTGACTGGGTAAGTGCACTAGACAAATTCTGCCTATTTTCAGGCACGACCTGGGGGAGGGGGATACAGATGAATGCCAACTGACCTTGACTCAGATTAAGCTGTTGGTGGTATTTTTAGTGAATAGAGGGAAATTTGGCCAGGACACTGAGCAAATTCCCCTACTCTTCCTGCAGGGGTCCTTGCTTCCTGTGAGTAGAGGGGACCCTTTTGTCTGCAGTACCAAGATGGCAGATGACAGGATGGTTGGTGGTGGAATTGTTCCAGTTTTACCTAAGGAATCCCTTTCTGCTATTTCAGATGAGGACCTGGAGGAAGGAGAGAGAGCTTCCTCTCTTGTTGTTTTAAAGTATGGATCTCAAGATGGATTGATAGAACAAGTGACTATTATGGAACAAGAAGTGGAAAACCTGAGGGGAAATATGAATGCCCCAGAGGATGTGGAAGTGAACTCTGTTTCAGTTTCACTATTAGGAGCTGAGAGGTCATTTAAATTTAAATCAGAGCAGTCACTTACAAACAAGATGCAAAGTGTACCTGTACAGGGCTCTCCTGAAATAATGTTGTTAGAAAAGCAGTTTGAGAAAGAAGAAAGAGCTTTTTTCACCAAGAAAATGACTTTTCAAAATAAAATGAAGGGAGATGCAATCTGATAGCAGGAAACAGGCTGTCAAGCTAGGTCAGCTGTGGAAGGATAGTGCAAGCACATCAAAGAAGCCACCGGACAACTCACCTGAGGGGGATTTACTGGCTGGCTACAAGATGGCCAACCAAGGTGCTGCAGAGGAAGAGACGGATGTGTTGGAATCTAGGGATCAGGTCTCCACCCCGGTTTCATCTGCAATGGGGACACAAGCTGAGAGTGAGGTGAAGTTTTCACCACTCACTTATACAAAGGAAGAAACTGGAATAATGGAGACTCGGGAGGAAGTACTTTTTCCACAAATGGACCAAGCAGTGGACAGAATAATAACAATGCCACTGGAAACCTCAGAGGATTCGGGAGACTAAGAAGATGTGGAGCCACAGGAGGACTTTCATTATCCAGAAAACAAGGAGAAGGATCCCGCTTTGAGCATGGACAGCTCAGGCAAAACTTGGAAGCAAAGTGCTGCTTGTTAATGCAGCAGATCGCAGATGAAGAAGAAAAATTTCGGCTGGCGACTGAGATGTTACAGCAACCAGCAGAGGACAAGATCAATGGAACAGAGCAGGTAGAGAATGTGCCACAAAAGGATGTACAGAGGCTTTCTGAGAAACACGACTCTTCAATGAAGTTAGTTAAAGAGCAGAGACAGAGCAGATAAACCGGAGAGGGAGAAAAACATTGGGAGCCTTGGCTCGAGGTACTGTGACAAATGATAAGCCTGGATCTTCTAAGGAGAAACATGGAAATGCAGGGCAAGAAACGGATGTCTGGATACCTGCACAGGCTTTACAAAGTGCAGATTGGGTGGAGGAACCATGAGAAGGATGGTCTCCTGACCCTGCGGATCCATTTGTGGTGCAGTACTCCTCTATGGACATTATGGTGACAGGTAAAGTACTTTATTTATCTAAAAGGAATGAGGTAAGCATACAAGAGGCTGAAAATGGGTGTCCTGAAGAAAGCAAGGTACAAGGCAGTAACATGGAAAGCAGAGCAGAAGGAGAACATGTGTCAAGGGAGGAAGCTGTAGATATGGAAACAGCAAATAAAGAATGTTTGAAGGGGAAAAACAAATATAGCTCAAACTGTAGAAATTGTGGAAGGGGAAAATTTGATAAAACCACCGGCAATTAAGTGCAAGGAAATATGGATTAAGGGCAGCTGTTAGGAATGGGAACACATTAAAACACCCAAAGCAGGAACATCTGAAATAGAGGCATCTTTCTCAGGGAGACCTGGCAAATGGAGTCAGAACACTGAAATAACGGATTATGCACAAGGAAAGATTACTGAAGGACAGTTACCAGTAGGTATTGTGGTGCATAAATTACAAGATACAACACAGAAGCAAATGTATAAACCAATGCTGCGAATGGCAGACTTGTTTAAAAATAAGGGGGAGCCTGGTCCAAGATGAAATGCCATCAGACTAATGTATAAAGGAGGCTTGAATGATCCACCTGACAGGGTTTATGT
Organism: Neoceratodus forsteri; assembly: GCA_016271365.2. Classification (NCBI taxonomy): domain Eukaryota; kingdom Metazoa; phylum Chordata; order Ceratodontiformes; family Ceratodontidae; genus Neoceratodus; species Neoceratodus forsteri. Next base: position 1,177,015,533 of record CM057458.1, read on the forward strand.
GGGAAGGCATTTATTGAAGAATTCTATGAAGTTTTATGCTTCTGAAGTTTTTGCGCTTATACACACAGATGAGTAAAATTATGATGTCAGTTTTAAAACTTCGGAATGTTTAGGTTGTTTATGGGCAAAATATAACACTGCAAAAAATACTCCTTTTTGGACACCATTCCTTGCCATTCCAATTACTAAACCGGTGGTCAGGACGATCACTATTCTTTTCAAAAATGAGGGAGTGAATATAACAGACATTTTGTACTGGCTTAAAAGACGCTGTGAGGTGTTGGAACATCCTACACCTATAATAGATTCAGAACAAATCTGGACTGGAGGTTGGAGGATAAAATGCAAACTGTTTCTAGGAAATAATGAGACTGTACATTTGCACAGCTGTTTTTATTTAGGATGAGACAGGGGGCCATTGTTTTACACTGGGCAACCAAAGTCATGCCATAGATGTGGGTCATGGCTGCATTTAAATAATGCGTACAATACACCTAGGTGTACACATTGTTTAGAAATTGGACACATAGTTTCTGTATGTACAAATATGTTTAGATGCAACTTATGTGAGGAGAAAGGACATTCATATGTAAGATGCCCATGGGCCTCCCACAACACAGAGGACAGAGTTTCCCACAAGATCCTGATTACACAAGCACAGAAAAAATGGTGTGCACAAGTTTCGGAAAGAAGAATGCATGTCATTTGGCAGGAAAAAGAAATGGCAAAACAAAAAAAAGGATGAAGGATGAAGGAAAAGGTACTGCACCACAAGAAAAGGGAGCAGGAGATCAGAGTAATAAAGAAGTTAGAAGGGAATCTGAACTAGAGGAGACGGTAAACAAGGAAGATAAAATAAATGAGTCACAACCAGTGGATTTACAGCAAAATACTTCACAAGTTTGCACGCCGCACTCACCAAAGATGGTTTTCCCCTCCCCCTTAGGCATGGTACTGCAAAAACAAACAGAGAATGTGACAGAGGAACAGAGCTTTGAATCAGAAGAAGGATAAATCCAAAGAGAAAGAAATGGAGGAAGAGAAGATGGTACAAGATGTTAACATATTTACAATGCCTCCCACCCCCAAAACAAAATGAGGGACCATTTACAGTTGTGGACTATAAGAAAAAAAAGACCCCGGACTAGGCTGAGTTCCAAGTAAGAGCCAAAAGGGGAAGAAAAAAATATTATAAAAGTGAAAGGATAAGTAACACCAACGAACCCATACAAAATACTCTCAAAAGTAAAAGAATGGGGGGGACCCAGCTGGGGAAGAGAAGTTTGATTCCTCATCTATATCATCATCCACAATGGATTTCTCCTCGGAAAAGGAAGAAGGTGGAATGAAAACAAATGTGAAAAAAATGTGGAACATCAGGACAAAGTAAAGGAGAGTAATGAGTCTTTTTCAGAGGAGAAAAAAAAACACATAAAACAATATGACATCTTTAAAGTTATTGTCTCTCAATGTCAATAGCAGTAAGAATGGGAAGTGACAATTGACTATACTTACAGAATTACAGTCTTCTAAAGCAGATATAATCCTAGTACAAGATACAAGAATCAGGACATTTTTTTTTAAATAGCACAGGCCTCAAAACTTTGGGGCAAAGGGGCAACCTTTTGGTCACAGGGTACAGAAACTTGCGACGGGGTGAGCATACTTTTTAATAATACCCACTTGAGAGTCAACAGGTTATTAGATATAGAACCAGGGAGGGCATTGATTTTAGATATACAATTTGAGGAAACCAGGCTTAGAATAGTAAATGTGTATGCCCCACAGGTAAAAACATACCAGATTACATTATTTAGGATGCTTCAGCCTTATTTACATACATCCAGGGTGGTGATATGGGGAGGAGATTTTAATTGCAGAAAAGTGACAGAAGTTTAAAAACAAGTAAATTATACTGTGACTCAAATGCATTAAATGATATAATCAAAATCACTCATCTACAGGATGCATATAGGCCGAAACATATTTCAGGGGGTAATACATACTTTAGAGGCTCTTTGTCTACCAGAATAGATTATGTTTTTGTGTCTGCCTGTGTATTAATACTGGAGATACAAACAGTGTGGTTGGCTTTTTCAGATCATAAAGGCATACTGATGCACCTTAATTGGGGTAATAGTCCCAAATGTAGGAAAGGTCCATGGTGCTTGAATAGTGCCCTGTTACACTCAAAAGAAATAGAGACTGGACTAGATTATGAATGGCAAGGAAATCAGCACAGTGTCTATATGATGCACAAATATAATGGTGGGAGGAAACAAAAAAAATGATAAAGGAATTTTTTTCAAAATAAGGCAAGGAGGCCAGCCCGGTGGTGCAGAGGGCTGAGGCGTGGGATGCCACACCTCAAACAACTTCGGCGACCCGGGTTCGGGTTTGGACTTGGGCGCCAGGGTTCAGCATGGGAAGTGGTAGGATTGAGCAACCATAGGACTCCTCTCCTCCTCTGCGGAGGGTTAGGGATGCATGATCGCTTTGCAGCGGCCCCCAGTGGAGACCAGGGCACAACAGAGGGATTGCATGAAGGGGAACACCAGAAAACAGAAATACCATTCGCTGGCCACTGGATGATGGCTCTCAGTCCCCAGTTGCCTCCAGTGCCTTCCCGGGGTCTCCTTCTCCACAGCAGCATCCCTGGGCCCTAAGAAGAGTATGCTGGGGTCATCCCTCTCCCCTCAGTGCCTTCCCCCTTGGAGGAGGAGGGCCCCCCCGGTGAAGGGATATGACGGGATATCCCGGGGATCAGCTGAGATATGAGGAGTAAGAGGAGGGCTGGCTTAGGACAGGAGGGGCTATCGGGAGATGTGCAGAGCCTGAAGGAGTGGGGGCCTTCGAGCATGAGGAGGGTGAAAAAAAAGAATATACAAAAGAAAAGGCAAGGAAACAGTCAGTTAAGACATAACTAGACTATTTGGGACTAAGGAGACAACCTCAGGCTTTGATTTCTAAATCAGAAATGCTTAAAACAGACTTTAGTGCACAAATAACTGTAATAAAAAAGGAAATGTTTTTAAAGCAATATGGTATAGCAAAGTCACTACAGCAGGAAATGAGATTTGGGGCAGGATATAAAAAACAGACATTTAATGCTTTTAAGAATTGTCAAAAAAAGAGAAAACATTCATAACTGAAATAATAGATGACTGGGGAAAGTGTGTCTCAACACAAGATGAAATATTGCAGGTAATAAATCAATATATTAGGAACTGGTTTGGGAAACCACCTGTGGTGCAGAAATTAATGGATTACATAGGGAAACTGAAAGTGCCAGCACTACTATCACCACAGTGGGTAGAATTGATATGGAAGATAGAGGAAGAGGAAGTACAACGGGCAATAAGCGAGCTAAGAAATGGCACTTCACTTGGGACAGATGGGATCACTGGGAGTTTCTATAAAAAGTATAGTGACTGTTTAGTCTAAGATCTGGTATTTCTCTATAATGAAATCTTGGAATCAGGTAGGGTAGCAGAATCTATGATGGAAGCAGATTTAATTTTTATATGTAAAAAAGGGAGGAAAGAAGATTTGAAAAATTGGAGACCTATAAGCCTGTTGAACGTTTATTTTAAAATTTTGACCAAAAATACTACCAAACAGGTTAGCCCAGGTGACAAACAGTATTATTAGTGCAGCACAAACTTGTGCAATCCAGAAAAGTGAGATACAGGACAATTTGATAATTTTACATTAAATATTTCAAAGGGGTAAGATAGGAAGTGAAGAAGGATATATTCTTAGTTCAGACCAGCATAAGGCCTTCGATTCGTTGGCCCACCCTTTCTTATTTTCAATATTAAGATAGTATGGAATACCTGAGAAATTTGTGGGGTGGATCACTTGTTTGTATAAAGAGGCCACTCTCATGCCAAGAAAAAATGGCTGTAAGGGGGACAAAGTAAAATTATGGAGAGGAGTCAGACAGGGGTGTCCACTTAGCCCGGTACTGTATGTGTTTTGTATTGATCCCTTTTTAAGATCCATTCAGATAAGACTCAATAATAGGAATACCCCTGACTAATATGGGGCCTCCTATAAAGTGCCTGGCTTATGCAGATGATGTTACATTGGTAATATTTAAAAAAAAAACAGAGGAGATGGAGGTTAAAAATGTAATTACTGAATATTCCAAAAACTCTGGATCAAATATTAATTATGAGAAAAGTGTAGGAACACAGATGGAGAGGACATAGAAAGATGTCGAACTACTCATGCAGATACTGGATTAACAGAAGATCCTATCACATTTCTTGGGATTACATTTGGAAATGGGGATTTAGCACAATTAAACTGGGAGAGCAAGTTAAGGAAGGCAGAAGGAATTTCTCAGAACTGGAAGAGTGTACAAATCTCAAAACAGAAAAGGGTATTATTAATAAAATATATATATATATACTCATACCAATATTTTTGTTCATAAGTTATATTCCCCCCCACCAACTCTAGTTAAAACTAAATTCTATAGTGTGTTTTTCCAAGCACTGTGGGGAAGTCGTTTGAACCCAATAAGGAGAGGGGTTACATATAGAATAATAAAAGAAGGAGGGTTTGAGATGGTAGTTTCAGGGATTTTCTATTATAGTGTTTTTATATACCATAATATGTTTCCCACAGTAGGGAGAGAGAAGAAGTTATGGGACGAGGTGATAGTTGAATGGATAGAAATTATTAACACAGCATGGGAACAAGGGAACAGAATGCTGTTAACAAGAACATCTGTTGTTGCGAGTTATGTGAAAACAATGATACAGAAATTAATCAAATTAAAAGTTTGACCAAATATGAGGGTTAAGACAACATGGGAGCTATATGAAGGAATAATGTTACAGACAAAACAAGTATTGGAAATACCAGACTGTCCAGCAATGCAAATACAAGCAACTTTATCCCAATTAACAAATACAAAGGTACCAGCTTTAGCATGGGACATGCTGTGGTTAAGAATTCATGGAAGGCTAAATGTAAAGAATAATCTTAAACACAAGCAACTGACAGGGCGTTACCGTTTGAGGAACTCGTGTATACAAATTTTGGAAACCAAGGGACAGTTGTTCTTGGAATGTGAATTTGTAAAGCACTTTTGGGATACTGTAAATAGGACATGGAAGATTACCTTGTTTCAGAATTTATTGTATATGGAAAAAGTACATGCAGACTATACAAAGAAATGGGATAATTTCCACAGGGGGGACATTACAGATTATATTTGAGTTACTTAAATAATACATATGACAAGCAAGGTGCAAATGGATTATTCAGCAACAAGATATGTCACCTGAGATTATGGTTAAGAATGTGGTGATTTCCTTACAGCAAGTATATGAAAAAGATACAAAAATTGTAACAAGAGAAACACTACCCAAACTATGGAGGAATTGTAGCAACTTTATGATATGAAAAAAAAGAGGAGGAAATTCAAGAATAAGGATATGAATTAAGCTACAGGAATAGAGGAACACTAGTCTAAGATGGAAGTGGATAGATAATGAATGAAGATAAATTTAGAAAGTGATGCAATAGGACTGAATGGTTTCTGTATATGTTTTGAATTTTACAACACTTTTCCCCCAAAAATTCCCCTACTCTGCCAGCAGGGGACTTGACTTCCTGAGAGCAGAGTGTAGGAGCACAGTTTGAAGCAGGACAGCAGAAGAGGAGGAAGTGCTGATGTGGCAGGGGAGAGGGTCTCTTCCCCTGTCTTGTATACTACTAGAGGCATGAAAATGAGTCCTGAAGTGAGGAGATCCATTGGAGAAGCCGGCATGAGGTCGTGCCATGAGGAGAGTTCAGATGTAATGACAACAGAATTGGAGGCTGGGCACAATGCACAAATAACTGCTAACAGTGCAGCGCTGGTTAAAGAGCAAGGAATAAACGGTGCACCTTCTGAGGAGTCAGAGTGCAGGTAAGAAACTGCATAGACAAGTTGTTGATGGCAAAGCTAAAGTTTAAAAAAAATAAAGGGGAAAATGGCTCTGCACAGCAGAACTGAGCAAAAAAGAAAAGCAGAGCAAACTGATGGCAAGATTGTGGCCTGTCAAAGCCAGCAGGTAAATGCTGATGCAAGGGCATCAAAAGAAGCCAGGCCAAGTGTAAAAAAAAAAGCTGGTTTTAAAGCAGCAGGTACAAGGGAAAGTGAAGCCCTGAATAAGATGTCCAGAAAGGGTTAGAAACGGTCCGGCCTAAGAAGGGCTATGCAAGACGAAAAAACAATTGATGAAAGTATTATTGCAGAGAGTGAAAAGGATGGAGAAATACAAGAGGATGTTAAAAATGACCAAGCTATAACACATAATAGTGCTGACTGTGGCAGGAGTGAGGGAAATGGGACAATAGATCATGCTGGGGCCAGTGGGTCAGGCAACATACAGGATACACCAGAATGGGTTGCAGAGGCATTATTACAAGCAGGATGGAAGAGAGCAGAGTATGGCAAAGGGTGGGACCCTAGCAGGCCAAGTGGGTCAGTAGGACCAGAACCCCCAAATCCAGATAAAATACAGGAAGCAGAACAACTGGCTGCATTACCAGATGTGGGGACTCAAGATACAGAGGTGCAGTTGCCTGAAGTTGGGCAAAATGAAATAGAGAATGGAAATTATAGAAAAGAATTAGAAGGCCTAGCCATGGATGAGGGCCTAAATGTATCCATGGAGGTAGAATGAAATGCAGCAATAGATGAGCAAACAAAAGAGAAAAACAATGATGAGCGTCCCCTCCCACAGTATGGAGTGAGAATGTAGCAGAAAGGTTATTCCCTGATGCAATAAATTGACTTTCAGAGCCAGCTAAAAGAAGGAATGCAGTGAGGTTAAAATATAGGGGTGTGCCTGATGAGCACCCAGACTGCATCTGTGTTGGAAAACAACTCCTCAAAACCAGCTTGAAGTTTTATGCACATGAAATTTATGCTTTGATACACTCCCCAGGAGAAACAACTTATGATGTAAGTTTTAAGCACCCACCAGGATTGGACATGTTTTGGAAATTGTACCATCAGGTGAAGAGAACCCCTTTATGGAGAGATTTCTTGGCAATCCCCCTAACCAAACCAGCTTACAGATTGGTGATTGTCTCATTTAAAAATGAAGGGGTGAATGTGGCAGACATTTCATACTGGCTCAAACAGAGATGTACCCTCACTAGACCCCCAGAGCCAATACTAGATGAGAAGAGTTTGTGTGGACTGGGGATTGGAAATTCAAGGTGATGCTTAAACAAGTAGATGGAGAGTTGAAGCACCTGCCAAATTGTTTTGTTTTTGGGGGGAGGGATAGGGGAGTTGTTTTTTACTATGGCCAGCCACAGGCATGTTATAAATGTGGGGATAAAGGACATCTTAGCAATGCCTGTGAAATAATTAAATGTAGACTGTGTGGAGTATTGGGGCATCATGGAGCTATCTGCAAAAACCCAGTTAAGTGCAGCCTCTATGAAGAATCAGGGCATATCTTCAATAATTGCCAATGGGCAACACACAACAGCCCAGATCTGTTGGAGAAAGTTGAGCAAGATGTATACTGCGCACAGGCACAGAAAGAAAAAGTAAAGAAAGAGAAAATTATAGAAGAAACAACAGAAATGGGAAATATAAACCAAGAAAAAAGCAGGTCCCAAGGAAGGGAAAAAGATTCCTCACCTGTTCCAGAGACAAACAAATCACTGGAAGCCCAGTGTGATGGTGGACAAAGTAAGCAATCAGCAGTTTTGAAAAGTAATGAAGGGAAAAATAAGGAACATGGAGAGGATGGGTACACAGTGGTGACATGATCAAAGAAAAGGAGTTGTAACCCCCCTAAATGGTATGGGAGGAAGAAAGAAAAGGACTCAATCCCTATGTCTAACAAATACACAACATTACAGGACAAGGAATTGGCCACAGTAGATGATGACTCTGACATAACTATATCGAACCATCAGAAGGGGAACTTACCTCTGAGTATGAAACTATGGACACGCAAGCTTCAAAAAGAAGGAAAAAACATCTTGAAGAAAATGAAGAACAGTTAGGGACTGCACAAACTATCTGCTAAAATGAACGCTCTGAATTGCATTGCTAGTAGTGTGAATAGCATTAAAAATAAAGACAAAAGGATGGTAACATTTTCCTCACTAATAGATTTAAAAGGGATGTACTGTATACTTCTTTCAAGACACAAGACATACCATAAATGAGTTAAAACAAACCCAAAAGGATTGGAGGTGGGGGCCCTCTCTATGGTCCATAGGAGAAGAAACATGCTCTGGTGTTGGTATTGGGCTTATGTCTCCAGAGGTTAAGATACTAAAGCTAGTAGACTTACTTCCAGGAAGTTTTGATTTTAGATGTTATAATAAAAAAAAAACAGGAGTCAGCCTGATTAACTTATACAATCCCCAAAGTAAAGCAGAAAGAAGTAAAACCATTGAGAAAATTGAACCCTTTCTTCACACCTCCAAACTTATCTTGTTGGGCGGTGCAGAGGACTTTAATTGTGGTTTGACTAAAAAAGATTGGAGAAGAAAAACGGAAACAATATTTTGTGATACTAATTGTTTGAAAAAAAATGTGTTCAGAGCTCTAATGGTGGATGCATATAAACATTTAAACAAAGCTTCAGTGCACACCTATTTTAAAGGGAAAATATCTACAAAGATAGATTTTTGTTTTGTGGGGGGGGAATAAAGCTTAAAGGTGTAAGGGTAGCCCCAATAGAAACATCTGACCATTTAGTGCTTTACCTTAAAATTAATCTAATAGTCCATCTTTTGGGGAAGAGGTCTGGAGGATAAACACGGAATTATTGCAGGATGAAAAAATAATAGAAAATATTAAGGATATATTGGCAGCATGAATCTCTGTATTAAATTTGTATGAAGATACTTTGAAATAGTGGAAGGACACAAAAAACGGACATTAAATCATTATTGATTATGGAAACAAACAATAAACGGAAGTCAACATATCAAATTTATCTTAGTTTGTGAGCAAAACTATATCAAGAAATAACTCAAAATGACACAAGACAAAACTGTACAGAGAAAATACAATGTAAATACAATGATCTCCTTGTGGTTCCCAAGACTAGGACCAAAGCCTGGTCCAGGTCCTTTGCGTACACAGCCCCTTCCAACTGGAACAATCTCCCCCTGGAGGTGCGGGAGGCAGAGTCCATCACCTTCCGGACCAAGCTCAAGGCACACCTGCTCGACAGGAGCATATGCCTATGTCATAGGACCTGACCATACATCAAAGGAAGGGGAGCACTTTTGTACCAATATATCCCCCCCTTCCACTATGCCTATAAGGAAAGTACTACATGTCTTAGCAACTTCTTGCCTTTACCTTGAGCACTCTCAATCTCAATATGAACTTGGTATGTACAATGTTCTCTTTATGTCTAACTCTTAAGTCCTTTTGCCTGTATGTTCCTCCTCTACCTACCGCTTGTAACCCTATGAAGTCTTTTATTGTTAAACAACATTACATTTACCCTATTGTACTGATCTGCTTACCTGTATGTAACTGTCACTCCTGGGTCGCCCCTGAAAAAGGGACCTCCGGGGCCCAGTGTGCCTACCCGGTCATCAAAATTCAATAGATAAATAAATAAATAAATAACAAATCAGATGTGGAGTACCAATATAATAGGGAGAAATCTTTGTTATTGGAACACAAATGTGGAACTCAGGGGACAAAGGCTCAGACTAATCCATTTGAAAGTAATAAAGAGAGAGACTAGAAAATAGGGAAATGTATGGTTTAAAGGATAAGGAAGGCAATGTACATACAGATACAGATAATATTAAACAAACAGTGTAAGACTTTCTAAGGGAGTAGTTCTAGAGGAAGAACATAAAAGAGATTAACAGATTATGGGATCAAATCCAAGTGCCAGTCATAGGCCCACAGGGGAAGGAGGAGGTTAAAAACATATTAGGGATGCAGAAATTAAAGAAGCTATTGCTTTACTGACAAACAATACAGCACCATGGGTAGCTGGAATCCCAAACTGTTTCTATAAAATGTTTGAAGAAATGCTCACTCCTATGTTGGGAATGGTGTACAACTATGTTTTTCACAAAAATGTTCTAACAGAGAGTATGGAACAGGGGGTCACAATTATTCTTCATAAAAAAGGAGACAGGGAGGATATGAAAAACTGGAGGCCTATCAGTCTGTTGACCACAGACTATAACATTTTGCCAAGCAAGCACAAACCTTAGTACTTCCAACACAATCATGTGCAATTCCAGGAAGGAACATAAGGCAACATTTGATATATATATTAGAGCTTGTAAATAAAGGTCACTAAGATGAATTGGAAGGACTATTGTATCTAATAGAACAAGAAACAGCCTGTGATGCTGTAAAGCATGAGTACATGTGGAAAGTCTTAAAACAGTATGGGTTCCCAGATGAATTTACAGGATTGGTAAAAAGTCTGAACAATGAAGCTCAGGTATTACCTATGATAAATGGACATTTGGTTACTCCAGTGTACATCTATAATGGGGTCCATCAGGGATGCCCACTGAGCCCCCTCCTATATGTCTTATGTCTAGACCCTTTGTTGAGAGGAATAGAAACTGAGGGGAGTATTAAAGCCATGGAATATGATAAGGGAAGCATTCACAAAACTTTAGCATATGGTGATCATTGTATTTTTTTTACTGAAAGATCAGACCTCAGGGGAAAGAATGCTTAAGTTTTTGTTTTTTTTTAAATAATAAGAATGTGACAGGTATAAAGGTGAATAAGGGTAAAAGTATGATTCTAGTCATAGGAAAAAATCCAGTGAACAGAAATGGAAGCATAGAAATTGTGCAAGGAAGTACAAAAATTTTAGGAGTGTGTTTTGGTGGACAAAACCCTATACAGGAAAACTGGGATAAGAAAATAAGAATAGCACAGAAAAAAAGCTGAGAGATGGAAAGCATGGAATATGACCAACCAAAAAAGGATATACATGTTAAAAACTTTTATTGTACCCATCTTTCTATATATTGCATATGTATTTCCTATTTCTTGGAAGGATCAGACTAGGATCTTAGGTTTATTTTTTCAGCTTTTGTGGGGAAATAGATTAAACCCTGTTAAAAGGAATCATGCATACAGACCTATAGCAGATAAGGATTTAAATATGTTAAATCCTATAGTGTTTTTTATAAATATTTTTGCTTATGCTAATATAGTGTCAGTATTGCAAGGGAAGAATGATATTTGGGGTACTTTGGGAGGAGAATGGAAAGAAGAGATGGTGGCCTTTTAGGGTGAGAAGGGGTATAAGGAAAAGAACAGGGAAAAGTTGCCAGAATATATTTAAATAGTCATGAAATATAGCTGGAAAGTAACAGTGGACATGATACTAACAAAAATAGGAAGCAGCTGTATAAAGAAGTGCTTCAGAGCAGATTTTATGAGACACCTGTTTTCCTAGTACCACAGAGGTGAAAAAAATGTCTAATTCTAGAAGCAATGTTAGAGAAACGAATACCTCAGAAGATGAGGGAAACAATTTTACTATGTAGTCATGGGAAGTTGCAGGTTAAAGGAAATTTGAAACACAAGAAAACTGATGAAAGATTATGTCTGGGACAGAAGTGTATTAATATGGTAGAATCAATGAGTCACTTATTTTTTGACTGTGATTACATTAGACCATTCTGGAAGCAGTTGGCAGATTCATGGGGTATTAAACAGTTTGAGAGGATTAATTATGACATATTAGTATATGGACAACTGACAGAAGAATGGAGTAAGTGGGACAAGCCCACCCTGTATCTGGTGTTTGCAGTTATAAAGTGGGCTATCTGGCAAGTGTGTTGTCAGAGATTTATGCAGAATAAAGACATCTCTCTAACTGAACTGTTATTTAAAATCCAAGCTGAACTACGTGTAATACATCAGAAAGAGTTAAAAATGTATGGGGAAAAGCAACTGTTGAATATGTGAAGGAACTTTGAATGTATAGGCTAAAGAATGAGTCATTCTAGATACTGTGATTATATTTTGATGTAATCTTTTGTTAATTTTGTTTATGTATTTATTGGTTTTGTTTTGAATAAGTTCTTTTGTAAAGTTTGTTTCTGGTTTTAAATAAAAATTTCCCCTACTGTGCTGTAAGGGGAGCTGTCGGTCGCAATGGTGGCAGTCAATGGCTGTCCCAAGGTGGTGATGGACATGGGAAAGGAAGAGGGGTTCACTCCCCCTTCTGCTTCTACTTTGTTAGGAGCAGGGATTCCTTTGGTGGATTGCACAAATGGGGCTGTTTGGATTACCGAGGTTCCTTGTACTGTTTCCCAATGACTGTCACAGAATGCTTCGGATGACCTTTTTTTGGATTTAGAGTGTAAGAAGAGGCAGTTACTGGAGATTACTGCAGAGCAGGAGGCGATACTTGCTCAGCATTCAGCTTCCCCGTGGGGTTGATTTTGTTCAACTGAGGCTACGCATGAGGACTTAATACTGGAACTTTTGAAAACAGTGTCAGCTGTCAAACAGTAGACAGATCTTGGCTCAGATGAAGAAGTAGCTCAGAAACTGGTCAGCGAGGCCTTTTTTGGATCAGAGCTTTCACCAAGTGAGACTGGGCCCCCGGCACTTTACCTTTACTACTTCAATGCCTTACAAGAGGATGCTAGGTTGAGTGATAATGAGCTGGTGTACTGACCGGGTAAGGTGGATGAACTGCCAGTAGAGCAACAACAGGGGGTGGGGGATTCCCTTACAATATGAGATGCCTGGTCCTGAAGTTGGTTTAGGGCAGGGTATGTCCACACTACCCCTGAACTATGATGATAATGTATCATGTTCTGGAGTGCCTATCACCCAAATACTATTGGATGCTCTGTGGATAAGGCCACTGGTACCCTTCCATGGGTATCCTTTGCTCATAGCCCACAGCTGGCACAAGTAGAGCTTGATGGTGTGGAGGACCTGCTGTCATTACCTTCTACTTTAGCTCTGACTCAACACCCTGTGTTGAGAATGACATCCGTGAATGCCCAACCTTCTGCACCAGCAAATCAAGAGGTAACCCATGGCCTAGATCCAGGAACATGGACACTTCCTGATAAACAGTACTGTGCTCCTTCAGGACATTCTTCCTCCTTGGCACCCCATACCCCCCCTGAGGGATCACTCCAGGCATACTGCTGGGAAGAACAAGGAAGGCTCTGGCCCATCTACCTCTTGTTCAGACCCTGGCGCCTGAACATATGCCGGTTTATTTCATGCTCCTCCAGACTTTGCAAAGTGTAGGAATGCAATGTAAATAAAGTATAGAGGAGGCCTAGAGACTTACCCTGATAGACGGCATGTGGGCCGTACCTTGATTTTAGGAAGGTTGGGTTTTTCTGCTACTAACTTGTATGCCTTAATACATACTTCCAGTGACCACATTTTCAATCTAAGTTTTAAGGCTGCTCAAGGTTTGGACACATTTTGTCAACGGTACCAGGAAGTTAAGAGTACTCTCCTCTAGTCCCTGTTCATTGCAATCCCCCTCACAAAACCAGCTTTCTGGACCATTACAGTCCTGTTTAAAAATTAAGGGGTGGCAATTGGAGACATTTTGTATTGGCTTAATCAAAATGTACTGTTCTGGGCATTCCAGATCCAATTATGGATTCTGAGTGTATGTGGACTGGGGTTTGACATATTCAAGTGAGATTGCCACAGATTAATGGTACAATTCAATACCTGCCTAGCTGCTTCTTTCTTGGCAGGGATAGAGGGGTTTATTTTTTATGCTGGACAGCCCAAGTCTTGTTTCAGATGTGGAGCTTATACACACCTTAATAGCGTTTGTGATAAAATCAAATGTTTCCTGTGTGGAGGTCTTCGCCACACTGGTGTTGCTTGTCCTAATCCACTATTCCATCATTTATGTGAGGACACAAACCACACATATAAAAATTGTCCCTGGGCTACATACAACAACCCACTTGGGTCAACATAAGATCATGAAAAGGTAGTCACTGGGGCTCAACACCAGACAGGCAGCATGCAGCTTATAGCACTGAAGTTGCTGCTAGTTTGCAACCTCCCCTTGTAGTACCTGTACCCTTCAGTTCCTGCCGCCCTCCTGGAACCCGCCCCCGGACCAGCTACCCAGGTATTCACTGCTGACTGTCACGCACTCTGGCGGTGCTACGATTGGTTCTAGCTCCTGTGCACTGGCTCCTGATTGCTCGGCTGGCCAGCACGGCTCTCCCGATTGGTGTGCCTTTTCAAGATTGGGCAAACAGCCCAGAGCCTTAGCCAGCTTCCATATTTTCGTGCTGTAATTTTCCTAATTTAATTGCTCTTACCTGCCTGTGTTTGGTAAAAGCTGTATAGTTTTGCTAATCTGTAGGTCTGGCTGTGATTTTTAGTGTCCTTAAATTGTGTAATTACTTGCCTAGCCATAAATTGTGCATGCCTGATTACTGCCTAAGTTTCGTATCTTAGCCTTAGCACAGACACCATCAGCCTGCCCATTTTTCCTTTCTTCTCACTCTCGCCTACCTATCCTCCTACACCTCCCCCTGTTCAACTTGTCCGGATCTTTTCTTTTGTATTGTTCTGCGAGCTTTCCTCTTCTCCCTCTGCCATTTTTCTCTTCCCATTCTCCTGCTGTAGCCACAAGCCTGATCACACTTGACCCGCCCCCTGCTGCCCAAACTATTCTTCCTAAATTAATCTCTCTACCTCCAGTCCTTTTGTCTCACTGCAGCCCAGCCCTGCCTCCTCTGCTTTCATTTCTTTGTTCCTCGCTTTCACCTCCACCCCCCATGGCCAGTCTGCCGACAGTCTCCTGCCCCCCATTTAATTTCTTTTCTCACTCCCTCCTCACGTATTTAACTCTTTTTTCTCCTTCCTCCCCCAGATCGGCCATGCACCGTGAGCGGTGCTCTTAATTTAAGAAAGGCGGTGCCTTCCCGGCCACCACCGACGGGACCCTTCAGTTTCTGCCACCCTCCTGGAACCCGCCCCTGGACCAGCTACCCAGGTATTCACCACTGACTGTAACGTGCTCCAGCGGTGCTACAATTGGTTCCAGCTCCTTGGCACTGGCTCCCGAGCGGTCAGCCAGCCAGCACGGCTCTCCCGATTGGTGCGCCTTTTCAAGATTGGGCAAACAGCCCAGAGCCTTAGCCAGCTTCCATATTTCTTGCTGTAATTTTTGGCCCTCCACCCACCCACTCCCAAGCCTCCTTTAAATACTCATAGGCCCCTTCTTCCTCTTACTGGCCCTATTTTTCATTGGCTCTCTCAGCAACCCACTGTTCAGCTATTCGTGTCAGCAAATTTCTTCTGATTTAGCCTCTTCCTTCCCCTTCTCCACTCCGGCGCTCTTAGGCTTACTCTGTTTTGGCTGGCCAACCTGCTACCCTGGTTTGCCCTGGAGACTGTAACTCTCCAGCACAGAAATAAAAGGGATCACTTAACTTAACCAGGATGCTGCCCTCAGTTCTGTACCTTGGTACTCTGATATTGGCAGTGCTCGCTTTCCTCCCCTCTACCCCTAAATTCCCCATTCCCTCTGCAAAAACCTAATGCCATCCCTCTTCCTGCGTACCCTCAGGCTAACTCCCCCTCTCCAATTGTTACTTCCTGGACTCACTCACCCATTCACCCCTGCCCCTTCCTTGCCCCACTGCCCATATACATCACTCTTATATGGCTGCTTAGCTCCTGGCCCCCTGTGACCAGTCTATGCCACAGCTCCTGTCACTCATGTAACCCCTCCTGGTTCAAGAGTGCAAAACTACATTATATTATTATTGCCCTCCTACTCTTTTCGTCTGGTGACATAAACCCTAACCCTGTCCCAGCCCAACCATCTCCTGTGGATAGACCTGAACCACACCTCACAGCTCTTCTAAGTGGCCTTAAGCTACTACACATCAATATACGTAGCCTCCTCCCTAAAGTTGACTTGCTACAGCCACTGGTGGCTACGCTCAACCCGGATAAAATTATAATTTCTGAATCCTGGCTAAATAACAAAATCTGCAACTCATCTCTGACTCTCCTTGGCTTCACCATATCACGTCAGGACAGGCTTGGTCAAGGTGGCAGTGTAGCCATCTATGTCTCCACTTCTATCCATTTCTCTTCTATCTTTTCTAGTGCAGTACCTAAAGCTTATGAGGCTCTGTTGTTGCAAATCTCTCTCCCGTTCTCCAAACCTATCTTTGTAGCAGGTGCCTACTGCTGACCTGGCTCAAAACCCCAAATTGCTACTGACCGCATAGCCACTTTAGCTAGCCACTCCTCCGCTGGTGAATTATATATAATGGGAGACTTCAACTAAAACTGGTCTACCCTTCTTAGCAAAGTGCTAAATGCTATACATGCACTCACCCTAACCCAAATTATCAAAGACCTGACTAGGCTAAACCATAATACGGGTAACCACTCCATCATCAACTGGGCCCTTACCACTCACACCTATAGGGTTATCAAATCGGGCACCTTAGCTGATGCTTTCAGTGACCATTGGATAACTTTCCTGGTGCGCAGAGTTCACAAAGTCAAAGTCCCCTACAAAACTTTACAAATCCATTCTTACAAATCCCTGAACATCGCCCCACTCCTTTATGACTTGGCTACCACTAACTGGGTACCCATATCTGCTGCCAGTAACCTAAACGATGCAGCCAAATATTTCCATGACTGATTCCTTGAAGTCTGGAATCAACATGCTCCATTATGCCAGATTCGCATATGTGGTAACCACCTTCCCTGGATCTCCTCAGAACTTATTGCTTGCCAAAGGGCACGTGACGCTGCCTGGAAGATCTATAAAAGTACTATGCTTCTTAAAGGCTATGATGCCTACCATGCCCTTAGAAACAGATGCATAAAAGCCACTCAGTTGGCCAAAGCTGAGTACTTCAGCAATACCTTCAACTCCAACATAAGCAACCCATCCAAATTCTGGAAGGTAATCCACTCGCTTTTTTCCCCTCAGGCTCTCCTCCCCCCCTCCTCCTACTAAGTCATACTGTCATCTCCGACCACCCAAGTGGTACCGCAGCTTTCAATTTACACTTCACCTCTTGCACCACTGCCCTGCTTGGTTCCCTTCCAACCATAAACAATTCATCCTCCACATCTACTAGGATTCCACCAGCTCTACCGCACGGTTTTTCCTCCGAAATCCTGATTACTGATATGCTGACGGCTTTGGAGGCTCTCAACCCATGCAAAGTTAACTCCCCTGATGGGTTGGACCTGAAGCTACTAAACCTGTCTGTCTTGGCCATTGCTCCCCCATTGACTGCCCTTCTCAATCTCTCATTTCAATTGGCAGAAATCCCCCTTGATTGGAAACATGGAATCGTCCTCCCCCTCCCAAAGGGCGGCGACTCCTCCTCTCCTGAAAACTACCGCCCTATATCTCTCCTCCCAGCACTAGCCAAACTACAAGAACAACTAGTCCTACATCAACTATTCTCGTACATCTCTGACACAAACTCCTCACCCAATACCAATCTGGGTTCCATAAACATCATTCCACTACCACCTCGCTACTTCAAATCACAGATGCAATCCTGACAGGCATGGACTGCGGTCACATCATCACTGCCATTTTTATTGATCTCGCCAAAGCTTTTGACACCGTATCCCACTCCCTCCTGTTCTGCTCCCTCTCATCAGCTGGGCTGTCTGAACACGCCATTAAATGGTTCAGCACCTACCTCAATGACCACTCACAGTCGTTAAAAATATCTGACTACATCTCCCCTCCTCTACCCATATGCTCTGGTGTCCTTCAAGGGTCAATACTGGACCGATTCTCTTCTCCATCTTTCTAAATGACCTGGCATCCATCTGTACCTCATCTTCTATACATATATATGCTGTTGATGCGATTCTTTTTGCTTCTGGGTCCTCACCCGGGGATGTCTCCTCCAGGATCCAAAGCAACTTCAATAATGTCCAGAGGTGGTTTTAATCTCACCAACTCTTCCTTAACACCAAGAAAACTGTGTCCATGACATTTGGCATGTGCCAGAAACTGTCAAAACTCCAGTCCCCCCCTTTCACTACCCACGATGGGGCAACCATAATTGCCACCATGTCGTTCAGGTACTTGGGCATTTGGTTGGATCAGCATCTCACTTTCTTGGCCCACATTGATGCCATTATAAAAAAGCTTCACCCCAAACTTGGCGCTTTATACAGAAACCGCTCCTGCCTGCTGCCCCAAACTAGACGTGAACTGATCCAAAAATGATCCTCCCGATTTTTGACTATGGCTATATTGCCTATTGCTCTGCTGCTGCCACCTCCTTAGCTAACTTGGATACCCTCTTCAACTCCTTCTGTTGGTTTGCTCTAGATGCACCTCCCCTCACCCACCACTGTCACTTGGACCGAGCCTTAGCCTTCCCTTCCCTGACAAACAGGTGACTGCATCACTGGGTAAATTGCACCTCTAAGTACTGGTTTGGTACACTCCCTCCCTACTTAAATTCCCTAATCTCCCCCCCACCCACCCCCACCTGACTTCTGAGATCCCACGACCACAGAACTCTCTCTCTGCTCCATGGAGATCCACCTCTAGTGGGCAGGCCTCCCCCTCCTACCGCCTCCCTCAACTGTGGAATTCTCTTCTTATCCAGATCCGATCCTCCTCCTCACCTGGCTCATTAAATCAAGCTCTACACAACTTCCTCTCTGTAAATTGCACTTGCCACTAGTTCTGTCTCACACCCTGCCTGTTGCTCTGGTTGCCTAACCCAACCAATCAATGCACTTACAGTCTCGGAGCCAACCCTGGCTCCTATTTGCATGCTTGCTTCTTATCATGTCTCTCTCTCTCTCTCTTTCTTTCTCTCTATAGTTCTGCTTTCCAAGCCCTAGGCATAGACTACCACCTTATTATCTCACCATCACTTGTCTGCTCTGTGCAACTACAAGTCTGTAGTTGGCCAGTCCATTGGTCCCTCTTGCTGTTAGGCTACTGGTGTGTCTGTCACTACATGAGGGTATAGCTACTGGAGTTTTACCTATGTCACCCTGCAATTACTTGTGCTGCTTGCTATGTGTTGTTCACTCATACCCTATGTTCTCTATGCTATTGTGTAATTTATGTGTGCTTATTGTTACTATGTAACTCCAATCGCCCTTTCCGCCAGGTCGTACCGGGAGATGAGCAACTTGTTGTTCAGTGTACCTTACCTGGTGAAACTTTTCAATAAATAAAATATACCACTAAATCAGTTGTCTTGGGTGGGGGGGGGTCTTTAATTGTATTATGCCCCTCCTGGACAAAACAGGGATCACTCCAAAACTGTATAGTGATTCCAATTTTTTGAACAACATATACCAGACAGCTAGATTTAATAGTGGCATGTATGAGAAACAACCACCAGACCACACCTTTTGGAAAGGTAGATTATCTACCTGGATTGATTTTTTTTTCTTTTTGTCAAAATGGCTGTCCTGTGTTACTTATGAGGTTTTACCTATTGAAACCTCTGATCATGGTTTGGCAAGTATCCAGTTAGGGGTTGCGTCAAATAAACCAGAGACGTACAATAATTGGAGGCTTAATACCTCATTATTAGTAGACTCCTTGTCAGGATTAGAATTTATGGACCTGCTGGAATCCAGAGTTTCCTTATTGGATTTATATGGTAATCTACTTTTATGATGACAGGACACTAAGGTTGAGGTGCAAACCTTTTTTCATCTGGTATCCAGGACTGTTGGTAGAACTAAATATTTTCATTATGTTGAAACTCGTAGTCAGTTACAAAGAATTATGTCTCTGGCTGCAGATACAGGATTTGACAATAGCACACAAATTATGAAATTAAAACAGGATGTGTCTACATTCCAATACAATAGGGGAAGTTCCTTATTTTGGGAACAGAAATTTGGTACACAGAGGTCTGCACAGTATCTCAACCCTTATGGCAGATGTAAAGATATGGTGGAGGCCAAATATATGGAATGTTTACACACCATTACGGGGGTTCATGTCACCTCCAATAAGGAAATTCTAGGAGAGGTGGTCCAGTATACTAAGGCATTGTTTGGGCAGGAATTGCCTGTGTCCCACCTATTATTAGAGTTCCTGAGGGGTTGGTCAGTACCAGTCCTTCCAGTTGGGGCAGCTCTATCACTGACCTCTCATTACTGAAGCAGAGGTTTGTCAGGCAGTGATTACCTTTACTAATAACACTGCCCCAGGTTTAGATGGTATACTTGGGGAATTTTATAAGAAAACTATAGCAGTTTTAGCCTCTCAGTTGACAACAGTATTTAATGCTGTTCTCTCTAGTGAATGTGACTTACCTCCTGTTTTGGCTGATAGTTTACTTATTTTCATATTTAAAAAAGGTGATGAGACAGTCTTTAATTGCAGTCTGATTAGCTTAATTAACATGGACTGGAAAATTTTATGTAAACTTTTGAGCAAAAGACTTTCTCGGGTAGTGGTAGATAACTTATCACAATCCCAGACATGTGGAGTTCCTACTCGATCCATTATTGACAATTTGAAAATACTTAGAGAAGTATATGCAAATGACGATGCCGATGGGTATGTTTTCAATCTGGATCAGCATAAGGCATTTGATTTGGTCTCCCATGACTACTTGTTTAATATGTTGGCACATTATGGGATTCCCAAACAATTTATACAATGGATTCAACATGTTTTTGTTAAAGCTTCTACATGTCCTTTAGTGAATGGGGTAAGGGGAAGTCATGTATCCATTGAAAGAGGGTTACAGCAGGGGTGCCCTTTAAGCCATCTGCTGTACCTCTTCACAATTGATCCCTTTTGCATAAACTAGAATCTGATACTATGATCCGGTGCTTGCTGAATCTGTTGGATAGTGACTTACCTAGTAATTTAGCTTACGCAGATGATATCTGCCTTTAGTGGCATATTATCACTCAGGACTATGAGCAGTAGAACTGATCCAGGAATTTTCTGATAATTCTGGAGCAAAATTAAATAAGGATAAAAGCACTTATACACCCCTTAGGACAGCCTTCCCAGGCCACTAACATGGCTGGGATTACAATTACACAAGGCCCTGTAGCGATTTTAGGACTTCTGTTTGGTAGGCTACACCCAGTGGTTGATAATTGGTTGTCTGTCCTGGCCCAGGCTGAAATGAAAGTTCAGAAACAGAAGACCTATCCTAGGACCCTGGACTAAATGCATATTTCTGTTGAAAACATTTCTCTTCCCTATATTTTTGACAGTAGGCCATATTTTCCCATTACCGCTGAGGATGGAGACCAGACTGTACAACCTGTGTTTCCAGCTTTTGTGGGGTAGTAGGCTTAACCCTGTGAAAAGATCAATCACCTACTGGCCCATTACTAAAGCATGTTTAAGTATGCCGAATCCTGTGGTTTTCTTTTTGATGATCTTTCTTTATGCTAATATTGCCCCTATTTTGCAAGGGAAGCATTCTGTGTGGAGTATATATCTCCATCACAGATGTCTTTATTTATTCCAGAAATGGGAGGCACCAAATTGGGGGGGCATTTCGTGGCATACCTTTTGGAACTGTACTGTATTTGACAGAGTTTTTTTAAGAGACTAAAACAGTGGCAGGTTTCGGACTCGGAAGTCCTTTCTAATACTAGGAAAGACATGAATAAACTCATTCTAAATAAACAGGTCCTCACTACACCCTACTTTACTTGTCCCACAGGTATTCCAGAACTTGATCTGCTAAGGCAGCTGACTGAGTCTAGAGTTCCACAAAAATTGTGGGGTACTCTATATTTATTTTGCCACAATAAACTGAATGTTTGGGGTAACCACCATCATAAATTTGTTCAGGACAGGTATTGTCCTAGGAAAGAATGTATTGATTTACAGGAATCCATGGCACATTTATTTTTTTTAATGTACCTTTATAAAGAAATTTTGGTCTGCATTGGCCACAAGATGAGTCTTTCCTCAACTGTTGTTAATGACTTATGACATACTCGTCTATGGGCACTTTACTGACTCATTGAAAATCTTTTACCCAGGTATGTTATGGGTACTTATGGCAGTCTTAAAATGGACTATATGGCAAGTTCATTGCCAGTTTGCCTTACAACAGAAAACTTTGCCTCTCATTGGGTTGATAGAAAAAGTCTCAAAAGAAATTAAATGCATTTATGATAAAGAAAAGGCCACTCTGCTAGTTCCAGTTATGTCCACCTGGTGGAGACACATCCCCACAAAAGTGACATGGGATCCTGGGTAGATAAATCTATTATGTTTGAAAAATTTCATTGACACATTCTCATTGTTATTTCCTCTTTTTTTTTGAGGTTTTGCTTGGTGCGTATCTAGTGTATTATACTAGATTAGGGGTTGGCAACAAGGAATCTGCTTCTTGTGTTGTTTTTCATAGTTTGGGTTGGGCTTTGTCTCTACTGCACTGGGTAATGAGGGTGATTGGGGGCTTCACTGGATTGTTTGAAAGTGTGCTGGATGTTGACATTTTTGTATACTGTATTTGTTGTTTTCCTTTGATATTTCTTGCAAATAAAAAATTCCCCTACTCTTTTCGGTAGGGTGCACTGTTCCATATGTGCATGGAGGAGCTCAGTGGGAAGCTTGTGTGGCAAGGAAGTGATGGTGTTTTAGAATCATCAGTGGATGTTGTTATCACTGATAGCTGGGATCGCCAGTTTGAAACGATGGAAAAATAATGAGCCAAACATTTCTGGGACTTATACAGAGGATATCGCTGAAATAGAGGATGAGTTAAAAAGTGCATTGGAAGAAAAAATCAAGGAAAAAATCAGGGAAGCAACACTGACGTATCAGAAAGTGGCAGCCCAGCTGTTGGACAAAAAAAATGAAAAAGGATGCCAGGTACGTTTCCATCTCCGGAGACTTCAAATACTAAGGTGTTTTTATCTGAAATACCCTGTGAGTCACTGAATATGAAGTCAACTACTCTAGGTGCTAGATAAAATGTGTGAGTTTTACAACAAGCACCCGGAGAGGTGGGATGGTCTGCTGATGAAACACTTAGCAAGGCCAGGTGGATTCAGCAATCTGACGGCACTTGGGCCATTGATAAGTCATATGCTGGTGACCCAAGACTGACTGGTGGACACTTTCAAAAACATACTTTTCCCATAACAGGTACACCATCATTTTCTCCTTTGAACTCACAGGAGATGGGTAAGCAAATTGTCATAGCAGATTTTGTAGAGGGGCCCCACTTTCCAGCCCAGTCGATGCAGAAGAGTATATAGAGAGAGAGGATGATGAGGAACATGTCCCCATCTTGCAGAGACATAGAAATAAATGTACATATGCTGGCTTGTTTCACAAACCTGTGGAACAAGAAAAGAGGAGAAATGCCATATATCTAAGATATCTGGGGAGAATGAGTGAGATCCCAGATAGGTATTATGTGGGGAGAATCCTGCTAAAACAATCCATGGTATTCTCCCCAAACGAGGTTTATGCCTTAATCCACTCCCCAGGGGAACATATGTTCAACATCAGTTTTAGAACACAGAGGCCCAGATATTCAAAAGGGTTGCGAATGGCAAAACAGTGTTGCACCATGCACAACCCACTGATGCACCCTGGTGTGATATTCAAAAGGGAAAAGTGCGCGGCACAAATGCTGATGCGCCGGAGTGCATCAGTAATGTATGCAGGCACAGGTGGGGGGGCGTGCCCGTGCATACTCTGCACAGCCCAATATTCAGCCCGGGATGTGCAGAGCCATGCATGCGCAACCCCTACCTGCGCCAGAACAAAGTTGATCCAAAAAAAGAGGAACAGCTGATGGCCAGCCACAGGTGAGCTGCCGCATTGCAGGATGCAACACGGCAGCTGCCACCTGTGGGTGGCCACCCGAGCTCCATCTGCACCTGGTGGCACCCCCCATGCCCTACCATGGGTATCTGTAAAAAAGAAAAGAAGAATTCTGTCCTGTATCCCTGGTGGTCCAGTGGACCGCTATCTGCCTGATCACGGGCATTTGTAATAATAAAAATGAATTCCCCCAGTATCCCTGGTGGTTCAGTGGACCGCTGCCTGCCCGATCGTGGGCATTTGTAATAATAAAAATGAATTCCTCCACTATCCCTGGTGGTCCAGTGGACCGCAGTCTGCCCAATCGCGGGCATCTGTAAAAATAGAAATGTCCTTCCAATATCCCTGGTGGTCCAGTGGACCGCTATCTGCCCGATTGGGCATTTGTAAAACAATAGAAATGTCCTTCAAATATCTCTGGTGGTCCAATGGACTGCTATCTGCCTGATCGCGGGCATCTGTAAAAAAATAGAAATAAGTCCTATATCCCTGGTGGTCTAGGGTACCCCCTCCACACCCGCCCACGAGCTCTCACCGCCCACTCTCCAGTGTCGCCGGCGGTGGCAGCACCCACCGCACCGCCGCCCGCCCGACTGACACCATCAGGTTAGACGCCCATTGCTCCAGTGTGAGCCAATGGGTATGCAGCCCATACCAGTACATATTCCAGATATGCTCATTCACATATCTGGAATGTGTAGTATGGTATCGGTATATACATGCCCATTGGCTCACGCCAGAACCAATGGGCATACAGACTGCAATGGTGTCAGTCGGTGGGCGGCGGGCTGCAGGTGGTTGGGTGCTGCCACCCACCAGTTGACTGAGGGGGAGGGTGGTGGGCTATGGGTGGGTGGGAAGGGGGTCCCCAGACCACCAGGGATATAGAACTTATTTCTATTTTTCTACAGATGCCCATGATCGGGCAGATAGAGGTCCACTGGACCACCAGGGATATTGGAAGGACATTTCTATTTTTTACAAATGCCCGATCGGGCAGATAGCGGTCCACTGGACCACCAGGGATATTAGAAGAACATTTCTATTTTTACAGATGCCAACGATCGGGCAGACAGCAGTCCACTGGACCACTAGGGATAGTGGAGGAATTCATTTTTATTATTACAAATGTCCACTATCAGGCAGATAGCGGTCCACTGGACCACCAGGGATATTGGAAGGACATTTCTATTTTTTTACAAATGCCCGCGATCGGGCTGTGGAGCACATTGCCGGCCGAAGGGGGTGTCGGTCCCCAATGGCTGCTGCCTGGCAGAGCACCAGGTGCAAGTCATCGGGGATCAGCACACCTGCATGCTAATGGGGCCATAATGACATGCAAATGGCCCCATGTGTGCCTTGCATATATTATTGGGCCATTTGCATGTTAACTTTTGAATATCACAGTTGCTGTGCATGGCACAATGGAACTTGTGCTAGCACATCCCCATGCTCCACTCTGGCCACTTGCACTGGTGCAGTGCCACTGGGCCATGCACACTGGGAGTGGCCATGGTGCGATATTCAACAGTGCTGCGCCATGGCGCAGCTCTGTTGAATATTGCCCAGTCCACACCCCTGTGCAGCCAAGTTGAGCTGTGCCCAAGCTTGCACCATAGCCTGGCACAGTTTGAATATCTGGGCCAGAGTATTTTGGAAAGGTTTTGGGCAAAATATTGCTTGTTGAAAACTAACCCACTTTGGACCCCATTTCAACTTATTCCACTTACTAAACAATCTTTTCGTATTATAACAGTGTTATTTAAAAATGAGGGTATAAACATTACAGACATTTTGTTTTAGATGGAAAAAAGATGTGAGGTTCAGGGTACATCAGAACCTATCCTGGACACTGAAGGTTTTTGAAATGGGGATGGCATATTAAAGTGAAATTGTGTCACACCAACTATGATTTTCACCATTTGCAGAATTGTATTTTAATTGGAAAAGGCAAAGTGTTTATTTTTCACCTGGGGCATCCTAGAAAATATCACAAACATGGATCCTCTAGACACATTAGTACCACCTGTGATTAAATACTGTGTTTTCATTGTGGAGAGTTGGCCATAGTAGCACGGAATGTGATAATGCCCGTACATGCAACTTTTACGATGAATTTGGACATATTTTTACAGAATGTCCTTTAGTGTCAAATGACAGAGACAATGCTGATTTTGCTGTACAAGATTTTTATATAAATGCAGGTTGGTCAGAATGGAACCCACCTAACCTGAGACCTCCTAGGGCCCATGTTCTGCTCCTAGACAAGAGTCCAAAATGGCAACAGGGGACATTGTTTTTGAACACGTTCCCTTGCCACAACATGAGGTACAGCAAACAGATATGGAGATTGTGCATCCAGATAATTTTGCAATTCCAAAAATTGTGGCTCCTCCTGACTTAGGAGCTATGGCCCCTCCACCTCTTCCTCCTCAAGGCCCTCCTAATACCAGAGATCAGGACACTAAAGAACCCCCTGAAGAGACAGAAGGAGCAAGGCCAACAGACGGCTCCTATCTCATCCTTTCAGATAACTTTGAGGTCTTAGAAGTAGAAGAGTGTGTAGTGGACCAGGATTCAGATGCTATGTCCAGATCAACCTCACAAAGGGACCCCGCTTCAGATGTGGACCAGGGTAAGCTTTCTGAATGCATTAAGAAAGTGAAAAAGAAAAGTGATCTTAGAATTGGATTAAGGAAAAGTACCCAGAAAAAGAGCCAAGCACAGTTGAATATTTGAGATGCTGACCTGGATTACTTATTCTTTCTTATGATTTAACTGTGGCAACTTTAAATGTGAATCGTATTAGGTCAGAACACAAAAGACTTGCCACTTTTCATTTATTTTCAGTTTCTAAATTCAATGTGGTATCTTTTCAAGATATGAGACTATACATAGCTGAGGATTTTGAAGTAGCATCCAAGGCATGACCATGGGAACAATGTTTTTGGTTGGGGGGCAGTCTTATGCTATGGGTGGGTATTTATTTTGTCAAATATGAGATTTTAGTGATCAATATAGTAGAAATAAAAGCCAGTAGAAGGCTACTGCTACGTGTTACAGTGCATGATGCGGATTTTAGGCTGTTGAATGTCTATGGTCCTCAGTCCAAAACAGAAAGAACTGAATTATTATCAAAAATTCAGCTTTACCTTTTTACTAGGCAGAATGATCTTTTTGGAGGTGACTTCAATATTAATAGGATGGTCCAAGATAGGGGAGCAAAAATCCCCAAATTGTATTGTGATTCCAATTATTTAAATGAGTACTCTGGCTTACTGGGTTGAAAGATGCTTTTTTCTCAGTAGGGAAGGAAATAGCATATACTTATTTTTCTGGGTCACGTAAATCACATATAGCTTATTGGTTTGTTTTCCCAAATTTACAGTTAAGACTTCCAAGTGTAACTCCGGTGGCAACCTCTGATCATTTACTTTTAAAAGTTACATTTTCAAATTGCCCTGCCATTTTTAAAGTGCTCAGAGTACTGGAAATTAAATCTCTCCCTGTTAGAATTTCCAGAAGTCAGAGAGGTTCTCTCTCTCTCTCTCTCTCTCTCTGTCTGTGTAGCAAGAAAATCAGTATATGTTTTATATGATTTAGTACAACAGTGGTGGGAAGATACAAAAACTGACATCAGAAGTTATATTCAGCAAATTGGGAGAATGCTGGATAAGGCAAAACAAGATTCTTACCAGACTTTGAGACAAAAACATTTATTGGCCTACTCAAAATTGAATAAAGGGGAATGGGTTGATCCAATGGAGTTACACAATATTAAATGTCGATTGACTGAGGTCCAATATAATAGTCAGAAAACATTAAAAACAGAATAAAGGTTTGGAATGCATGGGACAAATGTGGTAATCAATCCTTTTGAAAGTTGTGCAGCACAATGTAAGAATAAAGAAATGAAACAGTTCTTGACATCCTCAGGAAATATGGTGGTATCCCAGACAGAAATTTTATCAGAATTTGACAAACATTTGAGACAGTTGTTTAAGACAGATCCATCACTTACTGATGAGAAAATAGAAGCTTGGTTGTCCGAGCGTGATTTGCAAACTATCCCAAATTATTTAATTTCTACATTAATACAACCAATTATTTTACAGTCATATAGGCTTTACCGAGAAGCAAAGCACCAGAAAATGATGGTATCCTAAATAAATTATATACTATAATATATGACATCCTACTGTAGGTCAGGAATTATTGCAAATGTATATGGACAGTTTAGACATTAGATGTTATTCTGCTAGTATTTCACAAGGATTAGTGATTTTCCTGCATAAATCTGGCACTGTTTTTCTTCCCATTTTTGCCAAAACCCTGCTCACTGTGTGTTTCGGGGCATATCTATAAATCAGTGCAAAGCTGTTCCACTGCCTGCAACCTGACTGCACAATGCTATTTGTATATAGGATTCTGACTACTTTAATTTATACTGTAACTGAACATGTATATGCGTGTAAATGCTTCTATTACTGTATCCTGCCTATTACCCCTTCCCCCAGGGCGCATCTGGAATCGAGTGGTAATCTGCTCAGTATGCCTTCCTGATAAAATTCTTAAATAAATAAATAAATAAATAATGTAAAGGAGGACCTTAGGAACTGGTAGCCAATTACACTTCTTAATTCGGACTGAAACATTTTGACTAAAATTCTAAGTAATAGACTTTCAGTAGTATTAAATAATATTATACATGCCTCCCGATTTTGTTCAGTACCAGGCAGAACCATTGCTGATGCCTTAATTATGTTAAGGAAAGTTATGGATAGGAGTGAAACAAGGGAAGTGATGGGATTTTTGCATAGTTTAGACCAGCTAAAAGCTTTCGATAGAATTTCCCATCTGTATCTCTGGAAATGTATGGAACATTTTGGGTTCCCTGGAACTGTTATTTCCTGGCTGAAGGGATACTATAATGTTGTGGGTGTGGCACCATATCTAAATGGGTTGATAGGAACATATCAGACACATGCAAGAGGAGTATCCAAGGGTGGCCCCCTTAGTACCCTTTTTTATATCTTAACGTTTGACCCGTTTTTGGTAAGGCTTAATAGGGCAGAAGTAATTCATGGTATTTCTATACATAGTGAGGTATCAGAGCTTAAAATGATTGCTCATGCTAAAGATCTTTTTATCTTCTTAGTAGATCTCCCATCCAGCAAACCTACAGCAACATTGACAATAACTTTCATGGATGGTATGGGAGCATACATCAACTTTAAGAAAAGTAAGTGCCTTTTTCTTGGAGATAGGAATTGTCTTTATAAAGAAGTGATTGGAATTCCAGTAGTGCAGTCTAATGTTAAAATCCTGTTTATTCACTTTGGGGTGGAGAAGGCAGATGAGTATAATTGGGCATGTCTCATCCAAGAAGTTACGATGCATGTAGGAAAGTGGAATAAATGGAGGATGTCTAAAACAAAACATATATATATTTATGGTAAAAACATATTTACTAGTATTCTTTCTGCATATCGCTGCAATTTATTTGCTTCCCAGACATTTGGAAAGCACCCTGTTAAGTGTTTTTTTTTTCTTTTAAGGCAATATGGGGTAGCTGTTTGAACCCAATAAAAAGAGGTATTTTGTATTTAAAACAAGACCAAAGCATACTGAATATGATTAACCCAATTTTGCTTTACTTTTCAGTCCCTTTATATGTTACCATCTGTCCCTTAATTGCAAGTATTTCACATTTGAGGACACGATGGGTGGATGATGTTATCTCTCCATGGCTTATGGACTGGGGCTGGGATAAGGTCATTGCAAAGCAAAAACATATGTACAAGACCTACCATCATATTATTATACTTGCTTTTGGCAAACTAAAACAGTGGAACATCATTAAGACAATGGTAGTTCATAAGACTAGAAAATAATTTTACCAAGCA
Organism: Neoceratodus forsteri; assembly: GCA_016271365.2. Lineage (NCBI taxonomy): Eukaryota > Metazoa > Chordata > Ceratodontiformes > Ceratodontidae > Neoceratodus > Neoceratodus forsteri. The sequence goes on from CM057458.1 coordinate 1,177,045,246, forward strand.
CTTCAGCAAACATATTTTTTGCAGTTGCTTGACTTTTACAATGTGAGAAAGTAGTAAGGAAGGCTGAGGGGATACTGGGATGCATAAGGAGAGGCATCAACTGTAGAAAACAGGAAGTTGTTATCCCTCTTACAGACAGTTGGTGAGACCCCATCTGGAGTACTGTGTGCAGTTCTGGAGACCCCATCTCCGCAAAGACATAGACAGAGTGGAGGCTATCCAGAGGAGGGCAACCAAAATGGTGCAGGGTCTTCATCAGAAGACATACGAAGAGAGACTAAAGGAGCTTAATATGTATACCCTTGAAGAAAGAAGGGGGGGCATTATAGAAACTTTCAAGTACCTCAAGGGAATCAACAAAGTCCAAGAGGGTAGTATCTTTCAGAAAAAGAGATGTGCAAGAACAAGGGGCCACAATTTGAAGATGGGGGGTCATCTCAGAGGTAATGTGAGGAAGTAATTTTTCACAGAGAGGATTGTGGATGCATGGAACAACCTTCCTGAGGAGGTCATGGAGTCAAGAACAGTGGAGGAATTCAAGAATGCATGTGACAGACATAAGGCAGTCCTATTGTGGGGTGGGAGGAAGTAGGCTGTTGGTTAACTAGGATCTGCAGCAAATCCATTAGGTAGGAAAATGGGCAGTCTAGGTGGGCCAAGTAGTCCTTATCTGCCCATCAAATTCTATGTTTCTATATTTCTATGTCTACAATAGACCTAGATCTGATCTCTTATAAATTAAAGCAATGTTGCTGAACTCGAATATGCCTCCTTTTATGTGGGATGTGACGTGGCTCAGCGTTCATGATAAATTGAATGTGAAAGGTAATTTAAAACATAAAAGTAGAGAAGTTGGAGCTTGTCCACGATTGTACATGTGTACAGCACCAGTAGAAACAATGAAACATTTGTTTTTTTGTGTGTCCTTATGTAAAAAATGTTGGTCAATACTGGCTAAGTATTTAGTTTCCTCGCAATCTATTGGGCTTACTCCTAAGGTGTTATTATTAGGTATCTTACCAGATTTGTGGAACAAATATGAAGCTAAGGTATTACAAGGTATTCTGGTATATTTTAAATACCATATTTGGCAAGCACGTGTTAATTGGTCTTTACACCAATATTTTGTCACCCCAGATCAGTTGTTTTGGACCATTAGGGAAGAAGTTTTATCTTTAGGAAGGGAGGACCAGAGAACATTTCTGACTCATTATAACTATTGCATTAGTTGGATATGGGATGATGCAGTTTGGAATAATGAAAGGGGATAAGTATGAATTAATACTAATTTGGTCAATTTGTCCCCCTCCTTTTCATACAATTTTGAATATTGTTTCAGTTTGAATAAGTAAATCTGTAATATTTTTTGAGTTACTCTTTTGTTTAATGATTTATATAATATTTGGTATGAATTCACATTGTCAATTATTCATTGTTTGGAAGTTGTAAATAAAATAATTCCCCTACCTTTAAATGGGCGTGTGGGGGGTGCTTTTGTTTTCAATGAGATATGATGCACTGCTTAATTATGATTTTCTTTCTTTTCCCTATGATTTAGAGTGAAGTAACACTGATATGTATTTATTTTTTCCTTTTGTTTATATCTGTGTGTATATGTGTGTATATATATATATATATATATATATATATATATATATATATATATATATAGTACTGTTTATACTATTTATATTTAGAAATGTGCTTTGTTTATGTGTGTGATGTAACATGTGTTTATTGATATTTACGTTATAGTTTTGAATAAAAAATTCCCCTACTCTTTTCAAGAAGTGCCATGGGGTCTTTAACATTCACCTGAACTACCACCAGAACAGGCAGATGGGGCCATGGTTTCATGCCTCATGCGAAAGATGGCACCTCCTGAGTGCAGCAGCCCCCATGCTGCATTACAGTGTCACTATTGGGATATTAACCCAAGTTCCTGGTGTGGGGATAGAACCCACAGCCTTCTGATTTCCCAGCCTCAGAGGTAAGTGTGCTATGTGCTGAGCCACTGACACTAAAAAGGAGTTCAGTTGGGTTGTTCCACAGAAGAGAAGGACCTAGGGGTGATCATAACAAGGAGCATGAACAAGTTTTGTTCAATGCAGATGGGCGGCAGCAAAAGCCAACAAAATGGTAATGTGATGGCAGCCTAAGAAACAACAGCATGCCTTCATAGCTCCGTTCCAGTGCAGCAAACAATACCGACAAAATACTTCCTTGAGTGAGCATTTCGGTTTCAGAAAAGACTGCTACTTACTGGAGGTTCTGGTTTCTTTGAACGAACTAGCCCAAATGGAAATCTATATGAAGAAGGCTCCTCCACTGCATTCGCCGCCTCCCACTCTAGAAAAAGATAAGACCACTAAGCGGACCAAGCAGCAGGCCTCTGCCTTGCCTAAGTTGTCACCACTCATATGGCCCTTTTGGAGGAAAGATTCCTCGAGATCATGCAGCCCCTGCAAGATGCAATTTCAACTATGTCAGTGGATCTGCAGCAGATTAAGGTTTTGGTGGCATCTCTGCAGGTTCAGGTGGGAGATACAGAAACTAGGCTTGTATCAATAGAGAAAAAGCAGGGGAAGGCTAAACAAGACACTACTAATACCAACAGAATCATTAAGAAGCTGGAGGAAAAGCTTGAGGACTTGGAGGGGTGCAGCAAGCACAATAACCTCCTGATAATAGGCATCCCAGAAAATGAAGAAGGTAGTTCTCTGATTTTATTCCTGCAAAAGTTTTGTCAGAAGATTGCTGGGCCATCATCGAATGGGGCGACTTACATAATTAAGAGGGCTCATTTTGCCTTGCGCCCTCCGCCACCATTGGGCTCGCCACCTTGACCCCTTATCTTCAAGTTGCTCAACTTTTTAGTTAAACAGCATATTTTGGCCAAGGTCAAGGAACTACAAGAGGTCCAATGGGAGGGTCAGAAGATTTGTATAACTCAGGACCTGCCACAGTCAGTACACATGAAAAGACAAAAACTTCACCCCACAGTCACTAAGCTAATTGTAGCTGGGAAGCCGTTCCATGTGAAATACCCAGTGATACTGCAGGTGAAACATGGGGAACAGTGGCTGGCTTTTGACACCCCTGAGCAGACGAGCCAAGAATTAAAATCTCTGCTGCAGGACTTGTTCATGTGATCTATGCTCTGTAGCCCTGTTCAGTTGTAACTGTATAGCAGTACCTGGTTTGATTCATAGGACCTCATTCCAGTGAGGAGACCTCAGGTGCACCTCCGGTCTAAAACTAACCAGGAACTAGACTTTAAAATGCTGATACTGACGTTGGGAATCAGCTGGTATGATGTCCCACTTGTGGTCCACCTGGCACCTCATACTAGCAACGAACATCTTTAGTGGCTCTGATGTTGTCTCCTGGCATAATCCCGAGAATCCCATTCATCGGCTTGACCGGATGGACTATTATCCTTCAGGACTGAACCTGCAAGTGTTTCTGAAAGACCCTGCACAATATATTTTCCTTTAGAACTGAGGCTATTTGTACTATATGAGATCTAATAAGGTGACCAGAGAGTTTATTGCAACTGTCTCCTTTTTCGTTTGGATGTAAACAGCCAGCTTATCAAGGTCATGCTGATTACCCCAGCTAAAGGCTTCATTCAGACCACTTCTTTCGTTTTTGGGTTTTTTAGTTTTTTGTTGTTTTTTTGCTTTTTTCTCTTAAAAAAACAGAAAAGCTGACTGATAATGTCTAATCTGTTAATCTAATTGATAGCTTATGGCGCTTTATACAGTTGACCTTTGGGAGTTAAGAAGAACTCTCCAGGAATAATATGGTGCCTCTGAATTAGGGTCCCTTTCTATTTTTATTGTGCTGAGAGCATTGTTTTATGGGTTTTCTCATCATGTTTGATTTAATTGGCCTCAACTAAGCCAACTATTTCATTAAATTTGCTTCCTATTGCTGCCAGTTTGTTTCCAAGGAGGCAACATTTTTGTATAATGTAATGTCTGGATTTGGGAAGTCGGATGGGATCCTTTTCAATGGTCCCTGCTTGATCATTTTGCTCTCCTTTGTTACAATCTCTAGTGTTTGCTGTGCGGGAGAGAGAGGGAGGGGTTAGGTACAGCTGGTTGTTTTCTTTTGATCTACACTAAAACATCACCAGGAGATATTAAAGTAGTAGTGTGGTTGTTTAAAACTGGGCGTAGTTACTTAGACTTAGGTTGGTATGTTTATTGAGTTATTTTATTATGAGTGGAAATGAGAGGGATGGTGGTATCAGGAGTCATGTGTATATTTTTCTCTGACTGTCTATACTTTAGAGTGGGGAGCAACTGTTCTTATGCCTTCTCTGTAAGGCTACTCGAGGGTCTAGTTTGGAATGTGTCCGAGTTATACAAATGTCTAGTTCTCCTCCATTTTGTGTAAGAAGACCATGGGGGAACCATATAGCTTTGTGAGTTGGAATGTTAAAGGGGCTCAGGATAGGTGTAAAAGGCAAATGATTCTATGGCACTTGTCCCATCTTAAGCTGGGGATTGCGTGCTTGCAGGAAACACACCTCAAGAGGGAAGACATTCTTTTTTTTCGAAGGAACTGGGTAGGGCAAGCCTTTGACTCTGGGATTTCCACTAATTGTGGCAGTGTGGCAATCTTAGTGGTAAAGGCGGACCCATTTAGGCCAGTTAAGGAAATCTGGGATCCTAATGGTAGATACATTCTTGTACATGGTATGCTGGAATCCTACCCAGTATTATTATGTGAGATTTATGGCCCAAATATAGATTCCCCTCATTTTTACACTACTGCTGAGCTTAATGTCAACTGATAGCCCAAAGCTAACTATACTGGGTGGAGACAGGAACATTTCGCGTCAAGTAGACCTTGATAGGTCAGATAGTAGAAGGTGTGGCTTTTCCTCGAGCATTGAAAGATCTTACGAGTGGTGTGGCCCTCCTAGATGTCTGGAGAATATTGAATCTGAAAGAAAGGCAATATTTCGTTTTTTCCCATCCCCACCACTCATATTGTAGAACAGATTACTTTTTATTTAGTTCTTTTGCATTTCCAGGTATCTTGGATTTGATTATCTATGCCAGAGATTTATCTGACCATTCCCCTGTTGGCCTCACATATTTACTGGGACCAGGTATCAAGCGACATTTTATGTGGCAGTTAAATACTCAGCTTCTCCAGAGACCAGCAACTCTAAAGCATATCAATGATTTCATCTCTACATTCCTTAAGACTAACAGGGGGTCAGTGGATAGAACTGACTTGATATGGGCAGCATTGAAATGTACTCTAAGGAGGGAATGTATCCAGCTGGCGGTGACTAAGTCATGCCAACTTGAAGCTCAGACTGACTCACTCCTTAATTCCATTTGAGTTTTAGAATGGTCTTTAAGCCAGACTTCCACTGTAGAAGAGTGGGCTAGGTTACATAAACTTCAAGCTCAATATGCAGATGTAATAATGCAAAGGGTAGAGCTCTCCCTTCACCATACCGAGCTCAGGTACTTCAAGTCAGGAGAGAGGGCAGGCAAGTTGCTTGCAATCAGAATCAGTCAGGGAGAGGCCTCACAGTTTATCCCAAGTCTTTGTGCTACATGGGATGGTCCTGTAGTTACTGACCCAAAAGGGATAACGAAGGCTTTTGGTGTATTCTATCATAATCTTTGCTCTGTCAGCTCCCAAGCATGGCCATCAGAGGTAGAGATTAATCAGTATCTCAACTCAATAGTACTTCCGCAGGTGTCCCCTATGGAAGCAGCCTTCCTAGGAGCACGCATTACCATTGGAGAAATATGACAGGCCATAAGTCAACTGCCCCTAGATAAATCTCCTAGCCCTGATGACCTATCCAATAATTTATATAAATCTTGCTGCCTATCTTGGCTCTGGTATTGTAGGGTATGTATAACTTTTGCTATGAAAATAGCCTCTCCAAGTCCAGTTTCCTAGACACACTCATAGCCCTTATTTCAAAGCCGGGTAAGGACCCCTTATACCCTGAGAGTTACCGCCCCATATCATTACTTGACTCTGATCTCAAAATGCTAGCAAAGATTCTGGCCAATAGGCTTGCTCCAATTATGAGCAGGCTTATTAGTAATGTACAGGTTGGATTCATGGTGTGGAGATCCTCAGGAGACCATATGCGGAAGCTGTTATACCTGATTTTGGCATCCAGGGATTCAGATGTTCCGGCAGTGCTTGTTTCCCTGGATGCCAAAAAGGCATTTGACCATGTATCCTGGGATTTTCTTTTCCTTGCCCTTGCTCACTTTGGTTTGCCTGACAACTTCCTTAGGTGGATACATTTATTGTATACCTCACCATCAGCTTGAGTCTTGTGCAACAACATGCTCTCCACCCCTTTTCCACTCTGTCAGGGAACCAGGCAAGGGTGTCCATTGTCCACACTTTTACTCAGTTTCTACCCTGAACCTTTGATTCACAGATTATTGACTTCCCAGGAAATCATGGGTATTAAATTGGGAGACAAGCGATATGCCCTCTGTGCATACTCAGATGACTTACTCTTGCACATTGAAATCCCTCAATACTCCATCATGACTCTTCTAAAAGAAATTGAGGCTTCTCTAAATTGTCATATTACAAGTTAAATAGCTCTAAGATACTAGTTTTTCCACTAAATCATAGAACTACTAAGGCTGTATTGGCAACATACAGTCTATCCAAGGAAGCAAAATCCATCACATACTTGGGCATCACAGTGTCAAGGGAATTGACAACTATGGTTAAGGAGAATCTATCTGACTTGCTGAAGATATTAATGTCGGATATAGATAGATGGGGAGCCCTTCCTCTCTCTCTTTGGGGGAGGATTAGTATAATTAAAATGAATGTGCTTCCCTGAATCCTATATCCCATGGGTATGTTGGGTTGTTTTCTCCCCAAAGTCTGGTTTATAAAGCTTCAGAAAGTACTTAACACATTCATATGGAGAGGGAAGGGGGTCAGGTGGGCCTACTTTAAATTAACAGCTCCTAAAATCCAAGGATGCCTGGCACTCCCTTCCTTCTTCATATATTACAGTGCCCATCACTTAAGTAAACTTGTTTTTTGGGTCAAGGATGTAAATACCATTAACCCATCAGAATATACTCCTTTGTGGTTGGTGCTCAAGGGGCATTTAGCCTCCAAATATTTCTGTTCTTTTTCTGCCCTTCTATATGTAGTCCCTGCATGTATCCGCAAACCAATTAGGAAGACCCTGACTGGTTGATCCCTCAAGGCCCTTCAACAGATCCAAAACCATCTCTCGTTGAATTGGCACCAGTCCTTAGAACAACCAGTCATTGGCAATCTCAATTTTTGAATTGACAGCAAACCCATTCCGCCCTCTTTTTGGGCTATACTGAGAACCTGTAAATGCTTGGATTTTTTCAATAATGGTATAGTAATCTCCTTTTCACATTTCCAAGCATGCTACAAGGTCCCAGACACCCACAAATTTAAGTTCCTGCAGATAGGGGAGGCCATTTCCACCTTTCTGAGGAACGTACCTATAATAATCCCTCCCAGTACAGAAATAGCTGTAACGTTGGAAGGAAGGGGGAGGGGGTGTACAGACATCAACTTACTACCTTGTTTATTAACTGTGTTACCCTTATGCTGTTACATACTGTTTCTACCTAATGTTCAGTTAATATTTTGTATGAGCTACATAATGGATACCTGTTTATTTTATGGAAAATAATAAAGTGTATTCAATTAAATAAATAGCTGTAACTTTGAGGACGGCCAACCAGCCTCACTCTGTCTCTGTAGTACATAAGCATCTTCAATCACTGGACTCTCTTTTGCCCTCAGGTTTTGTTATTATTGGACCCAAGAGTTGGCATTATCTGACAATATAGATGCCTGGAAGAAACTCTGCCAGAATAATTATAGGTTTATTAAGCAGCATAGGCTCCGATTAGTCCAGTACAATATTATGCACAACTTATATCACACTTCAGTTAAGTTTCATAAATTTGGTAGGATTCCTTCATCAGATTGTCCTAGATGTGGAAAATCCTGGGAACCTTGTATCACATGCTATGGACCTGTCCAATCATGCAGGCCTTCTGGTGTTCTATCAAAAGAACACTAGATCTGCTACTAGGGATAGACACCTTGTTTACCCCAGAAACCTGCTTGTTAAACTTATTCCCGCATGGTACCTCCAAAGTTAGGAAAGAACACCTGACCCTAGGCTTCGATTACCAAGCTGATTATTATGAGACATTGGAAGGAGAAAACATTACCACCAGTTATAGAATGGTACAGGGAAGTGCTCTTAGCATTGCAATTAGAGAGACATATTGCATCCATGCCTGACGGGATTAAAACCTTTCAGAATATATGGGGCCCTCTCAAGACCTTACTATCCATATGGAATCCTTAAGCTTATTTTTACTTATTTCTTCAACGGTTGATGACTTTAGTGCCCCTCTCAAAGGACAACACTTGGCATGGGTTGGTCGAGGGCTGGGAGAGGAGGGATAGATTAGTGGTAGGATAGCTGAATCTTTTAGATTTTGTGATGTCTTCATTTGTTATAGTCATTATGTGTTTGTAAATAGCAGTCTGTAAAACTTGAGTGATGTTCCTGACTTGTAACCATGACTGCTTGAAATGCAGTAAAGTATATTAAATAAAAAATGCCAACAAAATGCTGTGGTGTATAACTAGAGGGAGCTCTTCCAGAAGTAGGGAGGTTATCCTGCACCTGTATAGGTCACTGGTCAGGCCCCACCTGCAGTACTGCATGCAATATTGGCGCCCATTCCTGAAGAAAGACATCAGGTTGTCAGAGGGGGTACGGAATAGAGCTACAAAGGTGATCCAGGGATTGGAGGGCAAGCCATATGAAGAAAGGCTGGGGGAGTTGAATATGTACTCTCTGAAAGAGAGGAGGGACAGGGGAGATATGATTGAAACCGTTAAGTACCTGAAGGGAATAAACAAGACCAATACAGATAGAATTTTCCAGAGGAGAAAGGGGAGGGACATGAGAGGACACCAACTGAGATTGGAGGGGAGTAGATTCGGGAGAGAAAGGAGGAGACATTTTTTGATCGAAAGAGTGCTGGACAAGTAAAACTCTTTGCTGGGTGTGGTAGTGGCCTGCAAGACAGTAGACAGCTTCAAGAGGGGTTGGGATAGGGTAAGGGTAAGGGGTAATAGGATGGGGGAAGGAGGGCAGCAGCATTAAAGGTGCTAGCTGCACACTAGCAGACTCAATAGACCATGAGTCCTGTTTCTGCTGGCATTTTTAGATGTTTGTATAAATCTACAGGGCCGGACAAGGTAGAGGGTAGGTTTCTAAGGTTGGCAGCAAGTCATATGACTCCTACAGTAATATATATCTTTAACTGGAATTTGAAAATGGGGTATTTCCCATTAGCCTGGAAAGAAAGTAAAGTCATTCTCATACATAAAGGGGGAGAAGTATGAGATATGAACAACTACAGATCAATAGCATTTTTTTCCAATAGTTTAACCAGGAGTAGCACACTAAACTGAAAGTTTGTTTACAGGTGTGACCTGGGAGTATAGGGAGGTTATAGACGTGTTTACACAGCAGCAGCTCTGCAGCATGTGCACCACTCCCTTCCTGATGAGCCTACTCAATTTGGGTCAATTCCCCTTTACACAGCCGACCCTCGCAGCACTTCAAGTAGCTCCAAGGAGGGGATGTGAATTCAGTTGGTGGCTGATGACAAATGGCATTGTAGCAGAGTGAGCGTAGCAAAGCATTCACACTACCATGTAATGTGCTCACTCCACTACTGGTCCCACAACTGAGTCAGATCAAAAACATGATCCGACAGGCAGTTGATGGGCTCCCAACAGTGTTTACACTGCCGATTTGCAGTGCATGAACCCTTGTGCATGGGTTGATGTGCTGCAAAGCTGGCAACGTAAACACAGCTTAAGTGACTTGCTCAGGGTCACACAGTATGCAAGTGGCTGGCTGTGGGATTCAAACCCAGGTCTCCAGATTTGCAGCTCAGAGCCTTAAACCATTGTGCTGTAATCTGCTTCCCATTGTTATCTGTTTTGTCCAAGTGCTTGGAGAACATGTTCATGTTCAGATGTCTGAGCATTTGGACAAACACAACATACCACCTTTCCAGTCTAGGTTTAGAAAGGGGTATTCAACCACTTCAGCTTTACTGGAATTTAATAACTTGGTTTGTACATCATTGGAGTTTAGAATGGAAACAGTGGTTGTTTTTGAGGATCTATCCAAAGCCTTCAACCTGGTGGACCACTCACTCATAGTCAACAAATTAGGTGGCATGGGAGTAACTGAGTGACCCTGGAATTGGATAAAATCTTACTTGATGGGTTGCACCCAGAGGGTATTGTTCTCTCAATGTCTATCTCTCCCAAGAAAAAAAAAATAGGTGTGCTCCAGGGGTACATATTAGGACCCCTACTGTTTTTGTTATTTAAAAATGGCTTACCCCAAGTTGTGTGGTACTCAGGTATAAGATTTTATGTGGATGATACAATTCGAGTTGCCTCTGGGGAAAACATCCAAGAACTTCAAATGAAATTACAAACAGATTTCAATGAGGTGGGGGAGTGGTTCACCAGGTCAGGGCTTGTAATGAATGTCAAAAAGACTAAATTGCTATATTTGGTGTCAAAAAGAATACCACTCAAATATAAATTTTAATAAATGAAAAGAACAGCCTGAAGAGGTCAACAGTTACTGTTACTTGGGCGTAACGTTTGATGCCTAACTAACGATTACTGATCATATTGCTGTAGAAATAGGAAAGGTCAACAAGAAAATAGGAGCCCTAAGGCATAAACCAACATGCTTGAATAAAGAGGATAGGAAAAAAGTGGATGAACAGCTCAGTATTCCAGCTTTAACATATGGGGCTTTAATTTATCACAGGCTAATAAACAGTTCTTAACTAAACTAGATAGAGTGCAGTATAAAATCACCAGATTTGTTCTATGCTGTAATGGTATACCGTGACATGGGTGACTGCAATTGAGTGACCCCCAAAAGGGTGACTCAGTCATGGCACATGCCACAGTGGCAACCCGGGAGCTACAGCAACTGGATGGGGGTTGGTTGGTGACTGTAGTGACAGGAAGTCGCTACAGGTACGCGTGCAGGGGTGGGTGGGAACGAGCACACTACAGTTACGCGAGCAGGAGGTGGGAGGGGATTTGAGGGGTGGTGCTGTGGTAGGCTGCCAAGCAGGCCCCATGGTGTAGTGGGTCAGCTTGAGACTTTGATGGCTAGGTTGCTAGGTTCAGGTCTGGGTGCAGGTTCATTTTTGTTCCGCGCAGCCCAAATTTAATTTTGTTTACATTTTCCCCCCGACATGCACCCCCCTGGAGTTGAGAATCCTTAAGTGGGGGGTGCAGGGGGTGAAGCCCCTACTAGGGGTGTGTGGGGATGCAGCTCCCTGCATAAATGTAAAAAAATGCAAGTCCCTGGTGCTGTTTTATTGTCCACTGGGGAGTCAGAATGCTGAAATTGATTTTCAGTGCTCAGACTTTGCCTTAATGACGATCGCCCTTTGGTGGTCACCATTATCACATAGAACCACTGCAACTTTAACACTCACCATTGTTCAGTGTTTTCTAGATTAAATTTGTAGCCTTTAGAAGCCAGTCATGCTAAAACCTGGATAAATATTCTTCATAAATATCAGACATCTTACCCCAATGATATTTAACAAACAGTATTCGGTAGAGAAAATAAAGTTCATCAAAAACTAAAGTGATCAGTGCATGTAAATCAAATTCATCTTACTAAAACCAAAAATAAATATGGGGATAAAACCTTGCATTCCCAAGCAGCAAAAGTATGGAATGATCTACCTTTTACAATAAGAACGTCACCTTCTCAGGGGACTTTTATTCACACAGTAAAGAACTGCATCTATTTACATGTAATTGTAAATAATGGCAAGACTAGATATTACAATGTCCTAGGTACACTTTATCTAAGTGATTTGTATGTATATTGCTTTTGTGCTATGTGTACATATGGTATTTGCATGTGTACTTAAAGTAACTTATAAGAAAACAAACGGTAACCCAAGAGGTGGGCACATGAAGAAGGGCACCATCCATAACAGTGACTCCTTCCCGGTGCAATCCCTCATGACAATGGGAGGGTAGGGTGACCGGAACAGGGAGTGGGTGAACTGGGCGACAGGATGTCAGTATGTGTACGCACATGGGGGGAGCAAGCATGGTGAGCGTGGGCTTGGAGGGGGCAGAGGGGCTGTAGGGGATGGTGCTGTGGTGGATGGCCGAGCTGCATCGTGGCATCGGTGCTTGGCTAGTGGTTGGGGTGGGTGAGGGACCGGGTCTGGGCACTGGTGCAGTTTTATTGTGCCCGGCCTGAACCTTTATTTTTTTAATGCTTTCACCCCCCGACATGCACCCCCCTGGAGTTGAGAATCCTTAAGTAGGGGGGTGCGAGGGGTGGTGTGGAAAATGTTTTCGGCACTCTGACTGTGTGATAACAGTGATTGCCTTTAGGTGTTGGCTGTTATCACATAGACCCAAAACAAACAGAACTGTCATGTGAACAGGGTTGTATAACCCTAATTACATGTTTTCTTGTATAAAAATAAAGTTTTATCTATCTACTGTATTTATTTGTCTGTCTGTCTATATACCTGTTCAACCATGGCACACAAATGCACTAACCACTCTCGCATGATCTGCTCCATCACCTATACTCTCTCTCTCTCTCTCTCTCTCCTATATAAATAGAAGCTTACCTAGAACAGTAGCTGCCCTTAGTTAGAAGCCATGGCTAAAAACAACAATGTGGAATTGAAAACATGGTTTCTAGTCCAGATATATGGCAATTTTAAAATTTCACATCCAAATTTCTCCCCAGTTTCAAAATTTAAATAATCTCAAATTATGGTCATGTGTGCCAATTTTAACATCAAAAGATTCAAAGGCTTCAGAGTTATAGGTAGCCAAACATTTTGCAAACATTTAAATTTCAGTTATTCTTGTGTAATTTTAAATCAACTTATCCACATTTAACCAAGTTTGAAATGTTTAAAGTACTATAGTACATGGATATCTGTGCCGTACTTTAGTTCACATATTTAGCTTGAAGGAACCCACTTGTAAGTAGCCATGCTTTCAGAAATGTTTTAATTAAATATTGCTAGTATTTAAAATGCTATATTATAAGCCCCTATAAATTTAAAATTAGAGAACACAATCCAGATACATTTGTCTGCTTCATAGATTTTTAAAAGGAAGATGTGTACTATATGATAATTATATTCTAAGTTCTGGCTTAAAGGATGTCCATGTTACTGTGTAAGCTGTCAAAAACTGCAAATAAGCCAGCCCACCGGCACAGCAGTTGGATTTCCCCCTGCGACGCCAGTGACCCAGGTTTGGAAACGAGCCCAGGAAGCTGGATGGCCAGCCGGGGAAGAAGACTTGAGCATCCTAGGGACTGCTCATCCTCTCTGGGGGGGGGACCAAAGCTCGGCTCTTGTCTGGCCCAGGGTGGAGACCCAAGGTACAGCAAGCCCGATGCTTGAGAGAAGCGACAGTGCCAGACGCCGCGCTTCCAGCGCTTTGACGCTCTGGGGTACAAGGGCACGCCAAGAGAAACATGGGAAAAGAACCATGCAGCCTCCCAGTAGATGGAGCACCAGGCCCCAACCTTCAATGCCCCTACTGGCCCAGGGACAGCATCCCGACGAAATATAGATGCATCAGGGTGTAAGGGCCCCCACCCCGTATCCGCCTGGGGGGGTATAACCACGGCTCCATGGGGGATGGACTGCACCACTCACCAGGTAGGTGACTGAGGGCTGAAAAGGCCGTAGGTGTCTCCCGAAGAGGGGAGAGCTGCGAGGAGAGGGGAGGAAAAAAAACTGCAAGTAACAGCAGTACTTGAAGTAAAATTCCTTAAGTCTTTCGTGAAAATTGTGGAATTTCATGATACGTTTGGGGAGGCAATAATCATAAATATTGTCCAGTCATGCAGCTGAATCACCATGCAGGAGAAAGGAAAAGCCTACTGAGAGCAGTGACAAGGTTGGATTCATGAGGGACTCCATTGCAAAGTAGCAGAAGAGCTGGAGGGTATTGCAGGACCATTATGCTAATGCAGGAAGGGGACTTGCAGGCCAGCAATTCACATCAAATGTTTGTAATCCATAGACAAGCACTGCATAAAGAGCAAGTAGCTGACTTCTGTTCACGTTGTGATGTGGTACAAAATTTATGAGGGCACATGTTGAATTTGAGATGTTTCTAAGAGGAAAGATAACCACAGAGATCTTCTTCAAAGTCGTAATCGTTCTTGGGGCTATGAGAAATAGCAAAGACATCAATTAGACAAGCTAAATTGTCCAAACATTCTGTTGAAAGAGGGTGGGTCTTCTTTTTCTGGCAAATTATGGGGCATTCTAGTGTATGAAATGCCTTCATGTTTAGGACTTGCTGTAGCTGTGCCAAGAAGTATTAAAGAAACTAGTGTGGGTAGGAGAAGCATTATGGCTGACTGAAGCAGATGCCTTTTCTAAGGACTTTCAGTGGATACTTCTAAAATATGAAATAAACTGGAGTTTTTTTTCTATCTGTTTTCAGTCTCTATCAAATGCCATGCAAATGACAGAAAGCATAAAAAACTGATACAGCACATCCTCTGAAGAATTCTTTTCCCGTAAAATACATCCACTTGAAAAACATTTTCAAACAGCTATTGGCCCTGCCTCTCAGGAGAGGTCTGTAACCTTGTATCCTGCTTGGGAGGCTGCTTCCCAAGTCTCTATAATGCTTTCCACACCTGTTTCAGATAGCAAAAATATCAAATGTTTCTCCTTCTTGTCATAACAAATTACTTAAATCTTATCGACCATATTTATCACCTTGTGAACCAAGCAAACACCAACAACAGTAATGCCAATTGCTTTCTTACCTGCTTCATAGTAAAATGGGAATAGAATTTGCTGGCAGATAATGACCTTTTTGCCCACTTATTCTGCCCATTTTCCTTGCCTATGGTATCACAACAGTTCCTACATGATCTCAGGCCCATTCACCCAACCCCCTTTCCCTGGTTCCACCATGCAGCAGCAACAGGAATTCTGTTGATAGCCATTACAGGTGACGGCACAATGCTGACAGCTGGCATTGTGCCATCCAGGACACAAGTGTTTTTTTGCTGGGTGCATCACCCCCAGAACCCCTTGCACTATAGATTTCCAGCTCTGAGTTGTTTCAGGAAGGGGGCAAACAGCCAGAGACAGTGGCATCAGTAATACAGCAGACCAGTACAGCGAACAGCCAATTCTGCTGCTATACTGGTCTTCGCTGTGTTACTGTTACTTTAGCAAAATTATGCAGCTTTCTATTTCCATAAGACTCCATCATGTGTATCACAACCATTCCTGAACCCCATCAGGGTTTTCGGCCCCTCCACTTCTACTGAAAGACTGTTCAAGGAAGTCATCATTCTTTCTGTAAAGAAATATTTTCTCACCTCTCACCTGAATCTGCAACCCCCAGCTTCTTACTGTGCCCTCTTGTCCATAAACACTTTTTTCTGAAACATACTTCCTTCTTGTACCTTATTTGTCCCTAGAGGTATTTCGCACTTTGCCCCTAAAAGCTGAAAAAATATTCAACAAATGGTATGTGCTGCTGGCCCTGTGGTGCTGAGGGCTGAGGCGCTGGACACCTTACCTCGCGTTGCACTGGTGACCCGTGTTCCAGAACGGACACGGGTCACCAGGGGGTTGGCAGGGAGGAGAAGGATTGAGCATCCCCAGGACTGCTCTCCTTCTCCTGGGAGGGGGGTTAGTAGGGCCAGGCAATTGCCTGCCCCCTAGCAGAGGCTGGGAGGTAGCATGTCAGCTCTAAAGAATGTGGGGAGGGGACTGAGGCAGGTGCTTAGCGAGGGTGTGCACAGGAGCGTGTGCGCTGACGCTGCTGGCACCATTGCATGCCGTGGCCTCTCAGGGGAAGAATTGGAAAAACAAGAAAATGGGAGTCCTCTGCAAGGATGGCACTAGTCCCCACCACAACAAGCCCGGGAAGGCACCTCCCCGAATACTCATCCGGTCCAGTGGGTTGAATCACTCCCCACCCTTTGCCATGAACGGTAAGTCGTGGGGTTCAGGGGAAGGGGCCTCATACCTGGTGTCAATGTGGGGGGGATGTCAGAGGGGCAGCAGAGGACTCTGAGGGGGAGAACTATAGTAACTAAAAAAAATGATACGTGCTTGTACTACAGCAGTGAGTTTCAAAAAAAATGCAAGCACCTTCTAAGTACTTCCTTATGTAAAGGCTTTCCTAGAGATGAACTGCTTTCTGTGATCCCTATCCCACTCTCTACCCTGTTCAGAGGTTGCCAAGTTTGAAGAGCAGTTTGACCACAGTGGGTTCTGGGAGGGTGACTGTGGTGGAACAGAGGTGTAACCCCCCTAGTTGTACCTCTACACAAATCATATGTCAGTCTGGCAAATCAAGGTTCCTCTATGTTGACACCATCAGTGGAGACCAAGAAGAATGCTGGGGACAGCCACAAGGGAGACCCACAAAAGGGTGGCAAGGGACACCACAGGGAAAGGAAACAGCTTCTGATAGGGGACTCAATTGTTAGCGGTGTAGACCTGGAGAAGGGAGAGGAGAGGGAAGTAAGGTGCCTGCCTGGTGCCATGGCTTGGAGGGACAGGAAGCAAATCCTCAGGATTGCAGAAGCAGCATCACAGGAGAGGGAACTAGATATCATTGTCCACCTTGGGACAAATGACCTAGCTAGGCATGAGATCACTGCAGTGCAGGATGAATTTGTGGAGTTGGGGAGTGGCCTCAGACAGGTAGCAAGCATGGTAACCTTCTCAGAGGTGCTGCCAGTCTATGGCAGGGGTGAGTCTAGAGTACTGCACACCATGCAGTTTAATGAATGGTTGTAAAAATGGTGCAGAGCACAGGGCTTTGGCTTCATTGGGGACTGGGGGTCCACCTGGAGAGATGAAGGTCTATACTGGCATGATGGTATGTATCTGTCCAGGAAGGGAAACAAGCTCCTAGGTGACATGTTTAAATGCTTCCTTAGCAAGCTTTTAAATTAGCCAAGGGGGGAGGTGCTGATAGGAAGCAGGAAAGTTCAAGCCTCCCCCCACAAAACATGGCAGGTAGTAGGGTAAACACTGAGGTACAGATGTTGACAGAGGGCAGGACAGGGGTAAATGGAAAAATAGACAAGGGCAATAAGAGCAGGGATGGGGTAAAAAAGGATAAAGCCAATATTAAATGGAGGGCAATGAGTACCAATGCCCATAGTCTAGGAAACAAGCTTCCTGAGCTAGTAGCCCTGATGGAAGAGGAACACTTGGATATTGTGGCAGTCACAGAAACATGGTACATGGAGAATCATGACTGGGATGTCAACATACCGGCGTACACAATCTACAGAAGGGACAGGGAGGGTAAAAGAGGAGGTGGAGTAGCTCTCTACATAAGGGAAGGGATCAAAGCTACAGAACTAAAAAGTAAAGGGGAAGGACAAAAGGCACTCTGGATCATCTTGGAGACAGGGAAAGGCATCACAATCCCCACAGGGGTTGTATACAGACCCCATCTCAAGGGAAGGAAATGGACAAGAAAATGATAGAGGACATTCTCAAAATGGCTGAAAAAGGGGAGATACTGTTGATGGGGGACCTGAATATGCCAGATATTAACTGGACGACATGGACTGCAGCCACATCCAAGAGCAGGGTCATTCTTGATGCCTACAGGGGGCATGCCTTAGACAGCTAGTGGTGGAACCCACTCGGGAGGAGCAATAATAGACCTGGTACTCTCAAATGGAGAGAGGATTGCAAATTTAGAGTCATTAGACATCTGGGAAGAAGTGACCACTGCTGGTTGCTTGTAATAAACACAACCATGGAGACAAGCCATACAAAGACAAGAATACGGACTTTAGAAGGGCTGACTTTGACATAATGGTGAATACCTGAGAATGCATTAGCAAATGGCCAGAAAGGAGGGTGGAAGAACAATGGAGAAAAATCAAAATTGCCATCATGGAGGCAACAAGCCTTTGTGTGAAACAAATAAAGAAAACAAAGTGGAATAAAAAACCACTATGGTTCTCAAAAGAGGTGTTGGGGAAGGTTAAGGAGAAAAAGGCTGCATTCAGAAAGTATAAAGAATCACAGAAGGAGCATGACAGGGAACTGTATCAATTAAAGCAGAAAGAAGTGGGGAAGGCAGTCAGAAAAGCAAAGGCCCAAACTGAGGAAAAGATAGCCAACTCAGTTAAGAAGGGGGATAAAACCTTTCATAGGTACATTAGGGAGCATAGAAAGGTTAAGGGAGGGATAGTGAAGATTAATAAAGGAGAGGGGAGGTGGGCAGAGGGAGACAGTGAAAAGGCAGAGAAACTGAATGAATACTTTTGCTCAGTATTCACAAAAGAAGAAGAGGAGGAGTTACCTAAACCAAACAATAGAAGCACTCTGGGTAGTGTTGTTGATGCCAGTCCATTTATAGAAGAAAGAGTCCTGAAAGAACTCCTAAAACTCAAGGTGGACAAAGCAGTGGGGCCTGACGGAATTCACCCTAGAATCCTAAAAGAACTAAGGGAGGACCTAGTGACACCACTGACCACACTTTTTAACAAATCATGGGAGGATGGGGTGGTGCCTGAGGACTGGAGGAGGGCAGATGTGATTCCTCTTCACAAAAGTGGGAGCAAGGCAGAAACTGGAAACTACAGACCTGTTAGTTTGACCTCAGTGGTGGGGAAAATGATGGAATCACTTCTGAAAGAAAGAATTGTTGAGTACCTAGTAGCCAGCAGGGCACAGGACCCAAAGCAGCATGGATTCACAGCAGGAAGGTCATGTCAGATGAATCTAATCAATTTCTTTGACTAGGTGACCAATGTAATAGACCAGGGAGGGGCTGTGGATATGGCCTACCTAGACTTTATCAAGGCATTTGACACAATCCCGCACAAAAGATTAATAATCAAGTTAGCCAGCCTGGGAGTGGGTCCCAGGGTGGTAGCCTGGGTAGCAAACTGGCTGCGCAACAGGACACAGAAGGTAATAGTGAATGGAACACATTCTGAAGAAAGGGGGGTTACTAGTGGAGTACATCAGGGCTCAGTACTGGGTCCAGTCCTCTTTAACATCTTTATAGGTGACATTGCAGAGGGTCTGGAAGGAAAGGTATGCCTCTTTGCAGATGACACAAAGATCTGTAACAGAGTTGATACACAAGGGGGGTAGATAGGATGAGAAGGGACTTGCAAGGTTGGAGGAATGGTAAAACATATGGCAACTTAGATTCAATGCAAAGAAGTGCAAAGTAATGCACCTGGGAAATAGAAATCCAGGAGAAGAGTACACAATAGCAGGGGAGGTAATAACAACAACAATAATGGAAAGGGACCGGGGGGTAGTCATATCAGATGACCTAAAGGTGGGTAAGCAATGTGAGAAGTCGGTAATTAGAGTCAGGGGGACACTGAGATGCATAGGGAGGGACATCACAGGTAGAAAAGGGAAGTGGTTATCCCTCTGTACAGACAGTTGGTGAGACCTCATCTGGAGTACTGCATGCAGTTTTGGAGACCTCATCTATGCAAGGACATAGACAGGATGGAAGCAGTCCAGAGGAGGGCAACTAAAATGGTGCAGGGTTTACATCAGAAACCATATGAAGAGAAACTGAGAGAGCTTAATATGTATACCCTTGATGAAAGGAGGGACAGGGGGTACATGATAGAAACTTTTAAGTGCCTCAAGGGAATCAACAAAGTCCAGGAGGGAAGCATCTTGCAGAAAAAGAGATGTGTAAGAACAAGGGGGCACAATTTAAATATAGAGGGGGGATGGCTCAGGTGTAATGTGAGGAAATTTTCTTTTCACGGAGAGAGTGATAGACACATGGAACCACCTTCCTGGAGGTGTTGTGGGGTCTAAAACAGTGGGGGAATTCAAACATGCATGGGACAGGCATAAGGCAATTATAGTGGGGGGTTGCCGGAAGTAGGCTGTTGGTTAACTAAAATCTGCAGCTTTTCCAATAGGTAGGGAAATGAGCAGACTGGGTGGGCCAAGTGGTCCTTATCTGCCGTCAAAGTCTACGTTTCTATGTTCCTTTATAATATGTGGTATTTTTATATTGCTGTGTACTTCATGGACAACAAATGGCTGTGCTGCTGTGTGCCTCAAGAACAACAAACTGTTGCACTGCTACTGTATATTCTCTTTCAATTGTACTTAACATATGACCAGTATATTGGGATACATTTTGTTCATCTCCATTGTCTACCCTGAATGTTATTGCCTACACACCATTGGCAATTACCCATACTTGTGTATCTGTCTATATCTTATCATGTCTTGTAAAGCATCCCCATTTTTGTACCTGCAGCTTCTGCCTAGAGTACCTACCAGTTAACAAAAAATAGATAAAATAAATAAAATTTAAATAGCTTTATTAAAATCCCCATCTCACTCTTCTCTTCCATGGTGTTCATATTTAGGTCCTTAATTCTCTCCTTGTCAGGCTTCTGAAGGAAACCATGCACCATTTTAGTTCCCCTCCTCTGGAACACCTCAGCTCTATCCATATCTTTCCAGAGATGTGCAGTATTCAGCATTGGACATAGCGCTCTTGGTGGGGTCTTACCAGCAATCTACCAAGAGGCAACATAACCTCCCTCTTTCTGCTTGTGAAACCCCTCTGTTCAAGATGCAAGCGGAAAATGGGTTCCCTTAAGCACATCCTCTGGGATTTCCCCAAAGTAAAACCCCTCTGGAACAATATCAGGGAGCATGCCTAGACCCCATGTTGGGACTGGAAATGCCTTCATCACTCAGATCTGTCTTCTATGGCTAAATCTAGAAACTGTAGTGGGAGTTAGAAAATACTACATCTCCCTAATCTCAACTGTAATAAAAAAAACTAATTCTTAAACACTGGATGGATGATGAAACTCCTCATTTCAAGAATGACATACTGCCATGCTGGGATAATTATACATGGAGAAAATGATCCATCATATCTGGCACTCTCAGACTCCATATTTAAAAATATGGGGAGTGCTTGAAGCTCTTCTAGTGGTAAACCAAGGGGGGGTCTTCTTCTCAACCTCAAGATCTCACATGCACACACACACACACACACACACAGAGAGGCTGGGGGGGTGGGGTCCAATTAGTGGAGCACAACCCGAGGTGTAATGTAGTCTAATATAATACAATACAAACTCAGTAGATGGTTTGATTCAGTGTCCCATTGGCAGTGGCAGATGGGGTTGCAGACCTAACCCTTGGGATACATTTCATCTGTTTTTGGGTTTTCTAGTCTCAATCTTTTGTACTATGCATCATGCTACTGTATTGTTTGTCTGTGTCATGCATTAATCTCCAAATAAAGTATACTATTAAAGAAAACTCAAAGAATTTTACAAGAAGAATAGATTACCACATTAAAAATGCTGAACATATACAAAGATTTGAGGACTGGGGATATAGTGACACTGCTATTGACTCAGTAATCAATGGATTGCAAAATATACCCAGGGAAAGCAGGTTGGTCCCAAATAGTCTTCCAGATCATGCTGGGATCCAACATCATTTCAACATTGTAACAACCTATAGTGTTCACTGAAAGAAACTGAAAAATATCCCTGTTGGGAGTTGGGGAGTTCTATGAACTAATGACAAACTAAAGGGCAAAATTCCAGACACCCCTCACATGATTTTGAAGTGCCCTGACAATTAAGGGAATCTGTGCTGTTGAGCTTTCTGAAAACCTAGCAAACAATGACCTTTTAGCTGCTATCATTTGCCACAGGCACTCACAAATGTGGCCATTATAAGTATTGCCCCAGTGTCAAGACTACCAAGATGTTCACTAACCCAAATGGTGTTAAACTGATTACCATAATTAATTTAATAAACAGTAACATGTTTGGGGCAGCTTTCTTAATGGAATGCTGGAGTAGGCCACTCTATGTAGGCAGAACAATCTGTGGATTTAAAACCAGGATTGGTCAGCATGTACATGTAATACAAAGACAGGATAGCACGTACACAAGAGTATAACATCTTAAATCTAGTAGGCGTGGTGTTCATAATATTATTATAATATTATTATTCATGGCCACGCCCCTCCCTTGCCCACTTGCATGCATTATGTTTTGCATGGGTGCTAACCCTCTTTGCTTGTGCAAAGGTCTCTTTTGAATATGAGATCCAGGGCTATCCCAGGTTTGTGTGAGCAAAGACCTGTTAGAACAATTGCAAAATGTTGAATATTGGGGCCCATAATGCATACACTCAGACAAGTAGATATGTCATGAAAAAATTGTGTGGTAGATAATGTGAGCTCTTGAATGATGCCATGCTCACATAGAGCATGCTGTTTTTACTTTGGTCTTCCTCCAGTTGCTGGAGGAAGATCAAAGTCAAAACATTGCATTGCATATTTGTGGACATTGCATCAGAAACTCAAATTAGTGAATCGGAAGGTATGTATCCAGTTGTTACTAAATAAATGTGTTGAATCTTTACAGTCTCTGTAACTGAGAGATGGTGAATGAATGTTGACAAATAATAAGAATTATTTCTGCCCAGATATTGTAGTTAGAATATATTCACCTCATTGTTTCTGATACTTAACAATATATTTCACATTATACTTATTAAGTTACCCACATAAAATATCCACAGGTTCACAAAAAGAAAAAAACATACTGTAGCGGTCATATGAAAATGTTAGTGACAGAGCTGTACTTGAAGGCTCAATAAAAATATACTGATCCTTGGGATTTGCTGCTTCTTATTCTCACCTCCTTTTTATTTACATTGTGTTATAGATAAATATTAGAAAGTAAAAGAATGTCAACACAGAATTTCTTAGTCTAATATATTTTCTAAGTAAAAAAAAATCTAATTTCATGAGTAAAAAAATATCTAATTTTTCATTACAACTAAAATGTGTGTGCCTGTAGATGGGATAAAAAAAAAGTCGTGCCTTTCAAAGAGGATCTGCAAACATTTTGAAAATTAGCAATTAGAAATTTTTTCTGACTTCAGACATTGGTTGTCATATCAGGCATTAGCAGAGACAAACATACATAAGGAATAAGCAAGTTTGGATATAAACATGTCCTCTAAACAGAAGAAATGGTTCCTATCTTATGACCTTTAAACACCAAATTGAACTGAATATTCAATATTCCTGTTGGTTAAATGTGTTTAACGATTTGAGTTGACTGCACATTTCTAGGAAATGTAATTTGTGGTACAATGGTATTTAAACCCATTTTTTCCATAAAAGCATTTTTCATGTCTTTGTTTCTCAAACTGTATATTATAGGGTTCAGCACAGGTGTAAGAGTGGAATAAAGAAGAGAACCTATGATGTTATTTTCAGTAGCACTGTCCCCTTGTGGGCAGAAATACACAGCCATTACAGACACAACAAACACAATCACAGAAATGAGGTGTGAAGCACAGGTAGAAAAAGCTTTTTTCCGTCCTTGGGAACTTTTGATCTGAAATATTGATTGCATTACTCTAAAGTAGAAAAGTATAATTAATGAACCTGGTATGATTATAGTAATAGCTGCAATACCCATGCTAAAGTAATAATTAAATGTGGTGTCTTTACAAGCAAGTTTCAATAATGGTGGATGATCACAGAAACAATGGTTAATTTCATTAGGGCCACAGAAAGGTAACCAGTTGATCAGAACAGATGATGGCAGAGGAAGTAAGAATCCTAACAACCAAGCAATGATTACTAACATATTACAAAACTTGCAGGTCATAATAGTGGTATAATGCAAAGGTCTGCATATTGCTACATAACGATCATACGCCATTACTGTAAGAAGGAGACACTCCATGCTGCTTAGATAGAGAAAGAAATACATCTGCAAAATACATGCATTGACAGAAATCTCCCTGCTGTCTTTCAAAATTAGAGCTAAAAGTTTTGGAATTGTAACTGTAGTAAACATCATATCTGTAAAAGACAGGTTACAAAGAAAAAAGTACATTGGCGTTTGAAGCTTTGAACACACCATCACGGCTAATATTATCATGCTGTTCCCAATCACAGTTACCATGTATATAATGAAAAACAGAGTAAAGAACAAAACAGAATATTCTTTGAATCTTGGACTTCCAAGGAGTATAAACTGTGTAACAGAACCTGTACTTTGGTTGAAGTATTTCATTGTATGGTCAGAATCTTCAGCTGCAGTTTCAACAATTGGTTAATCTTTAAAAAAATAAAGATACAGTTATTGGTAACCAATACATTTTGCATATTGGGAATGTTAGTTTCTTCAGTATAAAAGCAGACTATTAGTTAATACTAAATTGAAAACTTTTTTTAACATCAGGACAACATTCTGTGCTTTGCACTTAAATATAAGGAACGTCATATAAAGCAGCAGCATTTGTTATATAGCAAACAAAAATCACCATATGGTTTCTTTACGCAAAGATGCAGTTCTTGTTTTTGTGGAAATGTTTTCCACAGCTCACTGTCTGACCAATTCTCAGGTCTGGAGCTACAGTATAGAGTCTAGGCTACACTAGGCATGTGCTCCAATAAACTTTCTGATCCCATCCAGCAGAGTTCCATGGTGTAAGGTCTGAAGGTGCTAGCAGAGATCATCTCATTAGTGTTGGGTATCCCTCTGCAGCTTTCTCACCACCTTTCTCTCCACATAATTTGGTATGGCTGACTGCAGATCCTCATGAACACAGATGACTTTGTCTAGGGGAACCATCTCCCTGGCTCTCCACGAGAGTCAGTGTAGCACTGAAACCATCCCTCCCTGGCTGAGAAGGCTACCACTTGGCCAAGACTCTCAGCCTACCCCTGCTGTTTTGGCAGCCCCTGCATCAACTCCTGAAGTAATGTTGCCAGCAAAGGAGCATGCCATTCTGTAACTGGAGTTGTTGACAGGCCCCCATCAATAATGCTTGACATTCCTATATTAATCATCAGTGTTTTTTTATTTCCCCAAGAAACAGTTGTGGCCAGCAGCAGGTTATTTTCAGCTGGTTCACCACCATGGCAGATCAAGGCACAGTAAGGTGTGGTATAATAAAAAAACATAATACAACTTTTTATTTTCCTTTTGTATTATTAATTACTTGTTGTGTCACTTTTGACTTGAACTGCCAGTTGGCCCTGTCACAGAAAAACGACAGCAAAAAAAACTATGTTAATGCAGATACTAGGGTTGTTAAAATGCAAAGCGTACAAAGACAGGAAATAAAAACATTAGGGATCTGGATCTCTGGAGTATCAGTGAATCAGTGGTGGGGTCCTACTTGTAGTTGTCACCCCCAGTGCCCACCCCCCAGCCTATAGCCTCTTGTCCAAAGCACAAGATACAGCTGCAACCTAGTGCCTCATATTGATACAGTATTGCCAGCATAATCTGTCAAAGTTTACTGGGCCCTTTGTGAAGACAGTACATCTGGCCTCATTTAATCCAGGGTAGGGGTGGACATTAGGGTTGACAACTCCAAGTAAAACTCCACCACTGATTTGCCAATACTCTGGAGACCCAAATCCCTAATGATTTTTTTATGTCCTGTCTCTGTACTCTTTGTGTTCTTTAAATATAGTTTTTTTGCAAAGAATTTCTTTTCTTTTTGTGATGGTTAAACTGTATCCTCATATGAGCAGATCCCTTTGGGACCTGCGCAAAATGAGATAAATATAATATTGGAGACAGTCATGATGCATTGCATGGGTCCAAGAGACCATAGCACACATCTTGATACCCTGTGAGTGAGGTTCGCTGCCCCACCACAGGGTGTGGTGTTTGCACCAAAGCAGTGCTCCATCCCTGCCCAGGCCATGTCTGGTGCTGCATGCTGCAGCACCTTCCACATCAGCCTTGTCCCAGTAAACCAGCTCACTGAATTCACAACTGAACTCAGCTCACTGGCACAGTAAGGTAGCTTGTTCCCCAGAGGTGCAATGTACATCCTTGTAATCAATGTTACTTAATAAAGTATTTTTTTTTTAATATTTTAACACCAAACATTCAACATATTCTTCTTATGACCCCACCTCATAAACCCTATATGTGAAAATGTTCAAATCTGTGCTGAAACGCCATTCCGTGCCACAGGTGGAAAAAACACATTTCAGAAAGGATGTGAAAAATGACAGCCATACTGTTCATGAGGTGGTGTGAAAAAATGGGTTTGTTGAAAATCTGAGTCAGAATATTGTAAATTACCAAAGTTATGCACCTGTGTAGAAACTGCACAGCTCACTCTCATAGCACAGGCATTTTTAGAATTTGTATCACCAATTTTTCAGCATGGGCTTTTTCAGACTCCACCTCATTAACACTGGCACTGTCATTTCATTAATCAGTTCTGAAAGGTGACTCCACACAGTGACCATGCCATTCCATGCCACAGGTGCGAAAACATATTTTGGGCAGGATGTGAGAAGTGACAGCTGTACTGTTCATGAGGTAATGTGAACAAATGGATATGTTGAAAATCTGGAGTTAAAATATTGTAAATTACCATAGCTATGCACCTGTGTAGTAACTGCGCAATGCACATTCATAACACAGCCATTTCTCTGGAATTCTTCCACTAAATTTTTAACATGGGCTTCTTGGGACTCCTCCTTATTAATGCTGGCACTGTCATTTTGTAAATCAGTCCCAAAAGTTGATTTCATACAGCAACCTCAAAATCATGTTCCATGACCTGTTAACCTAATGACACTGACAGTGTTCATGAGGTGGGGTCCCCAAAAGCCCATATTGAAAAGTTGGCCAAAAAATAACTAAAAATGGTGAAGATATCAATATAAGTTAAAAACACCACTGAAATACATTATACAGCACTTACCTTTACTCCTTAGTTTGCGGTTCAGCTTTGAAGAGTGTAGATGTGTCCCGGTCCACAGAAGATGATAGTATATGACAGCAGCAGGTAAGTATAGCTTAAGGGGGGTGTGAGGTAGTGGGTGCTCAGTGGGCAGGGTGTGGGATGGGGAAGGGGATGGTGGGGGCTACAAGGGATGTTTTCCTTTTTTCACAGGTTACAAAAAACATGAAGTAGATGTTGGGGGACTGTTTTCTTTTTTATATCAGGGTACTTGAGGTGTGCTCCTCAGTCTCCCATAAAGCTGGGGGGATATATACTGAAATCCAACATGGGGATTGGGGCCCCCACTGTTGGTATCAATTAAACAAGGACTGCAGGAGGGGGAGGGGTCCAACACCAGGAGTGAGCATCCCTGTGTCAGATTATATAGGGATGGGCTCCCCAGGTGTACCACACTGGGGGTTGGGGGGGAGATCTAATAAATGCTGACACATGGATTTCGACCCCTGATGTCAGCAACCATTTATTTAAAGAACTGGAGAGGGAGAGGGAGAGGGGTCGAGTACCTTAACTTGGTGCCATATAATGCATTTGGCATAGAAGACAGTGGCACTATACAACACAGCTGTCATCTAATAAAGGGTAGTGGTTTGTATAGTTTGCATTATATGACACAGCACTCATTTACTTAATGGCAGCTGTGTCATATAGTGCAACTGGCTCCTAGCCACCAAATACATTATACGGCACTAAGTTTTACTCTTCACTTTGTGGTTTGGCTTTGAAGAGTCTGGTTATGTCCTGGTCCACAGAAGATTTCACTGGATGACCTCAGAGGTACAGTAACTATAGGATGGGGAAGGGGAGATGTGGGGAGGTGGTTGCTTAGTGGGAGGATTGGGATGGGGCAGGGTTGTGAATGAGGACAACAAGGGATTGTTTTCTTTCTTTCAGCTTTAAATTAAAAAAAAAGATGCTGGGGATGAGTTTCTTCTTTCCAGGTATACATATAAAAGTCAACTATCTTGGGACACTGGGGTGGCCTCCTTAGTGTCCCACTCAGCTGTGTTTGTATGTGTGGGGGGGTGAATTACATCAAACAGCAGCTGTGGGGGTATCTGACACCGAGGGTGGGCATCTTGGTGTTGGATTGTACTTTAAAAAAAAAATCTGTAATTAATTACATACTGTATATACACTGCCAATGGAAATTGGGCCCTCTGGTGTGCAGATACAGCTGAAGGCACAGTAAATCTGGGCTCCCTGGCCTATGAGTGGCAACTGCTACAGGGGTTGCACTATATGACACAGCTGTCATTTATTATAGACAGCTGCATCATATAGTGCAAACTGCTGCTTTCACAAAAATCCAGTTATGAATAGAATATTCATTTTTTGAACTGCACATGCTCAGAAACAGAGCATTTTTATTGAATAATTTAAAAACTATTTAATAGTGGGACATAAAAATACAAAAGCAAACTCCATGGACCAACCTCTATAAAACCTGAAAATTTCAGGTTTCACAGGCTCCTGCTTTTTAAGTTATTGGGTGGCAAGAAAAGTCTTAACATTTTCAAAAAACAAGACATTCTTATTTTCCTGCACCCCTGTAACATTGCCTCTCCTCATCTGATCTACATGAAATTTACAGGATCAGGAGATCCTGATACAGAGGCTGAGCTTTCTAAAGTTCATGTAAATCAATTGAATTCAGACAAAGGTATTAAGGTGCAAATACTAGGGTTTAACATAGAAGTGCTTAAGCATCCCTAATATACAAGCACTATCGTGCCTGTATAATCGACATATCTGTTCTTTGCAAAAAATAAAAATTCTAATACATCAGTCAGGGCTGTGGCAGCAAAAACAGGGAAATGTGGTGTCAGGGTTTCCAACCATAACACTCCACCCCCACCCTGCATGTAACAACAGGCATGGGTGATGTGTCTTGGTGTTGTCTATCCTAACTCTCATTCCATTCCATGAGTAAATAAGCTGAGATGGGTAAAGTATAGGAGAATCAGGTGACCATTAGGGTTGAGAACCCCAATGTATACCCTCCATGCCTGCTGCTGTATGTAGTGTGGGGTGTTATGGTTGGAAACCCTAACACCACATTTCCCAGCTTTTGTCACTGCAACCCTAACTGATGCCTTAACAAAGTTTTCTGCAAATAATTTTCTTACTTTTTGAGAAACTATAAACATAGCCTTCTTTGCTTGTGGGAGCACAGCACCTTCCAGGTGTTGCACTCCCATCCCTCTATAGATGCATACATGAATGTTCCCATGGAAGCATTTCAGCCAAAACAGCAACCACGCTGACAGCATAGCCTTGTTATTTCCCCACCTCATGAACCCTGTGCTGATAATTTTCAAATCTCTGCTGAAACATCATTCCACATTACTGCAACATCATTCCATGCCACAGGTGAGAAAATGAATTTTGGCAATGAATTTAAAACTGACAACTGTCACTTTCATGAGGTGATGTTAGAAATGGCTATAGTGAACATTCAGGGTGAAAATATTGAAAATGATGAAAGTTAGAAGCCAGGCTGAGGACCTCTACCAAGAGAACCAAAGGAACTCCAGTGAAAGGGCAAAGCAACCATAGGTGGTCATAGAGTAGGTGTGTCTAATAAATAAGCCTGTGCACATGATAATGGGACCTGATAGCTAAAATAATAAACATAACTCAAAAACAAATCCATTATTAAATGAAAAAACATGCCTTGGAAATGAAACCACATATATACACCACACACACACAAACAGCTACACACAGCTCACTTAAATACATACCAGATACACACACCACCAACATACCAAGCACACCAAACAGCTTAAACCACCAACCTCCCTCCACCCCAAAACCACAAAATAAAATTAATAATAAAAAAATAATAACATTTATAAACAAACAAGGGGACTGATTATATATATTAAAGATACATTGGGGAAATCCTGCAGGCAAAATGCATAACAATAACATTAATCCCAAATTTAACAAATATACAGGAATCGTCTTTTGCTATTTCTCTTCTCTCTCAGGAGAAACAGTACAAGCGTTCAGACAATGGAAATAAACAGAAGTAAATAATACTGTCCCAGCATGTAACAAGTGAAAAGTGTATTTGTGTAGAAACAAAGGCAGGGCTCTCAGACACAGTTCACACCAGTGGCACTCTCACTACCCAAGGCAATCAAATGATCATTACGTGAAAACAGTCAGACCCTGAAGACTCTCTCACTGTCCGTGGGTCAGTCTGATACAACTCACATCATGGGCACTTTCACTACCTCAGGGATCAATAGTCACTATATTCACTGCTATGAAGATAGAAACATAGAAACATAGCAAAGTAATGGCAGAAGGAGACCGTGAGTCCATCTAGTCTGTGAGAACATTCCAAAGATCTCTTATAGGTCCTGGGTCCTAACCCCCCCTCCATAAGTTTTGCCCATCCTTGATTTTGCTGTATGCCCTTGAGCCCTTGGTCTATTCCACCTCTGTTTGAATGCTGACATGGTCTTTGCATTCACTGCTTCTGCTATAAGGTAATTCCAGGGTTCTACCAGTCTTTTTGTGAAGAAATATTTCCTCTAGATCACTCTTGAAGCTCTCCTCATAGCTTCCATTTATGTCCCCTGGTAGTAGAGCCGGTGGCCCATTGGAATATTTCTGTGTATGACACCTTATTTCTGGCTGTCATGAACTTGAAAGTCTCAATCATATCCCCCTCCCTCCTTGTTTCTAGTGGGAATAAGTTTAGTTCCTTTAGGCGTTCCTCATATGAGAGGTCACAGAGGCCCTGCATCATCTTGGTTGCTCTTCTTTGCACCATCTCCCATCTATCTCTGTCTTTTTGAAGGTACAAATTTCAGAACTGGATACAGTTCTACATGTGGGGACTCACCAGGGACCTATGCAGAGGAAGATGCAAAATATGATAATTGAATCAGTCCCGGAAGACTCTCTCACTGTCCACGTGCCAAAATAATGTTTGCTGATCAGGCGTTGCCTTTGTGTATATTTTTCAGAGTTTTAACCAACATTTTCAACATAATGTTTTTATAACCACTCCTTCAGAGCATGACAGTTGCCATTTATAAAACAATGGCTGAAATTTCATTGTGCACCACAAGTGTGAAAACACATTTTACATAGGATGTGAGAAATGGCAGCTCAGCTATCACATCCCTGGGGTGGTATCAAAAAATGGCTATGCTGAAAATTTGTGGTCAAAACATAGCAAATTACCACAGTTATGAGTGTGCATTGAAATACTGCAACACAGACTCATAACTTTGCTGTTTTATTCATATTTTTACCATAAAGTTTCACCATGGCTTTCTTATGACCCCACATAGCCTTATTATGAGCCCACCTCATGAACAAGGGTGGAGAACATTTTCAAATCCTGCCCAAAAGGTGATTTTGCACCACAAGTGTAAAAATTTCTGAGTGCTTCTTTACTGAAGTGCTACTATGGAACTCAGTCAGTGGCTGGCCATGGAGGTCAGAGGTGGACTGTGCCAGTCGCTGGCTGGGGACAGGTGGGGCATGCTGGGTGGACTTCCATGGCTGTGTGGGGGGCCACTAAATTACCAGGGAGTGTCTGAGTGTATGCCACATTTGTGACGGGTGACTCGGGGTCGGGGCATGGGTGGGGGATGACAGCACCACCCTGTGGGGTGTTCCTCAATGGGGGATTTGGGGAGCAGGTGGTGTGGGCAGCCCTGCAGGGCTCTGACAGTTGACTTCAGGGGCAGTAGGTGTGGGCAGCCCTGTGGGGCTCTGACAGATCACATAGGGGGGCAGTTGGTGTGGGCAGCCTTGAGGGGCTCTGACAGTTGACTTCAGGGGAGCTGGGGGTGTGGGCAGCTCTGCGGGGCATCTAATGTGGCTTGCTGGGCAGGGGGGTGCACTAGCAACCTGCGGTTGCGACTTACGCATGTCATGCTCAGGGTATACCTCTGTGCATACCTGGCCACATGTCACAAGTCACAGGACTTAGCTGTGGAGACCCTGCCCCTTCTAGAATAGGGCGCAGGGTCAATGTCGCAGTTGCATTTGGCGGAAAGTTGAGTTTGGCGATGACTTGCACCAACCTTCTAGAATCGGGCCCAATGTATGTGCAATAAATGGACATAAACTACTAAGAAAGGATCATTCTGGAAAGAAAAAGGGGGAACAGATTTTTTTTTTGTGAAGAACTTTTAGAACTAAAAGAACCAAATTCCAACTATAATAATACTACTAAAATTGAGTGGCTGCTTCTTGAGTTTAAATTGGGGGGAGGGGGCGGGGAGTACTATAGGGTGAAATACTGTACTGTTTACAACCCATCTAAGGCATTAAGGGGCTAAAAGACTTTCTGGGATTTATATGGTCATTGCAGACCAGAGGTGACATATTAGTGGTGCAGGATTTTAATATAAATTGGAACCCTGCCCTTGAGCCTGAAATTGCTTTTCTTGTATCTAGTGTCAGACATTGCCAACTGATAAATACGTATACCCATATGAATGTGGCTAGCAACAAACATACAATTTTGGATTGGATTCTTACTAATAATTCTAGCAGAGTAAAGAGCTGGGTGTGCTTCCAGAAACAGTTAGTGATCATCTGACAATCTACTGCATCTGAAAGAGTAAAAGAAAGAAACCTCCCCCTAAGTTTATCTCCTTTAGGAAATTTACTACTCTAATTGAGTATGGTTTGCTAAGGGACTTAGGAATGATTGACTGGTCCTTTTTGGATGCAATACCAGAAGTTACGGCAGTGGTTGATTATTTTACCACAGTATTGTGGGAGTTACAAGACATGTATTTTCCCAAAGTCATTAGAAGGATGAGAGGAGCCATAAATAATTGGATAGCACCAGAATTGTTTTGTTTGATGAAACTGAGAGATAGCTTCTGGAAGTATTTTAAATACTCAGACAGAACAGTTGATTTAAACAACTTTTGCCAAATTAGAAATGATTGTAAGATTAAAATAAGGTAAAGAAAATGTGAGTATCACCTTAACAAACAGAATGGAGATTTCAATAATCCTAGAGCATTTTGGATTTCAATTAAGTCTCTTACAGATCCTTTCATTAAACAGTCTGCTACATCATCGCATAACAATGATACAATATTAACTGATTCATTCGAGATTAGAAAAATATTTCTTAACAAGTTCACAGATTTTGCTGAATAAAGTTTTTTGCCAAAATGTTAATGATTATTTTGATAAGAATTTTGATAGTGAATCAAGTCCTTCATTTTAATTTCATGCAGTTAAGTATAAACAGGTGTTAAAAATGCTAAATGTTATGTCATCGTATAAAAGTTCAGGTGGGATGGAGTAGAACCTAGATTCTTAAAACTAATTGCTGTTCATATTTATTGCCCATTGACCAAAATCTATAATTTATCCTTGATTTCTGGTCAATTTCTGGCTCACTGGAAGCATACCATAACAAAACCAATTTTCAAGAGTGTGCAACTGAAGGAAATGGACAATAATCATCCTGTGTCTCTATTACCTGCTCTAGGCATGCTGTTAGGAAAAATAGTGAATGATCAGTTTATCGAATATCTCCATACCAGTGGTTTCCAGTTTCCCGAGCATCATGGTTTCTGTAAATACCATGGTATTGGTACGGCCTTGGCAGTGTTCACGAACCACATCAGTAAGTCAATGGATGGTGGGATGCTTAATGGTGTTGTGTTCATGGATCTGTCCAAGGCCTTTGATCTGGTTAATCATCTAATGCTGCCCAGGAGACTGAGGAGCATTGCACTGACAGATTCTCTATGTGATTTGGTTGGCAGTTATTTATCTTTAATGCATACTTGAATCCTGTTACCTTTTCAGGATGGCCACTGGGCTGGGCACGCAGAAGGCTGCTCCTACAGTGACTGCTTAGTATTTTGATTTATTTATTTGTTGCACTCCCCATTTGTATTTTATCTTTGTTTGCTGTATCGTTCTGTACTGTGGGGGATTTTGTGAACTAGCAGGAGCGGTAATTTGGAAGCTGAGCATCCGAGTGATATTGGGGCATTCTCTAAAAACCCCTTGAAGTGTGCACTGGGAGCCACTTTTGTTTGGCCCCGACACTGTTCCCTACATTTGGTCAGGCCTTGCTGACTAGTTATCGCTCTTGCCTGGATTCATTTAGATTTGCTGTCTTGAGTCTAGGACTTGCTGGACTATTTTATCTAGACTGCACTGTCAGGTGCTTTTGGAGTCATAATTTCCCCTTTTCTTTGGATGTCTGGAGGTGTCCCTGGTTAGATTTTGGCATTTAACCAGTGGTGGAACCTTTTGAGCATCCAAGTCATTTTAGTGGCCAGCCTATTTGTGTGATGACTAGCCAATTGTGCAGGAAGTTGGAACTTTATTCTGTGAAATCTGGAAGCTGGAATTTGATGGTGTGGTGACCTGCTTCCAGATTTGTACACCCTCAGGCCTGAGAGATGAGCTACAACATCTGAAGTGCATTGTATCCTGGTGCAGGGAGCAGCAGTCCTGACCCTTCAGGAGTTTCTGGTTGTGGGGTACACAACTTCACGGGGGACTGTGATTTTTGATCCTGCCAGATAGCTAGTGGATCAAGCCAGGGGTCCCCTAAGTTTCTCGAGGGCCCTACCAGTAGGTTGGCTCTGTTGGGATCTGTAGTGGTGCTGCTGTCCTGCAATTCCGGTCCTGGGTTGGGATTTTTGGGACCCTGCCCCTAGCATTTCAGGGGTACTAAAGAAGATCATCTTTGCCTGTCATAACTTACAGTCAGACCTCCCATTTACTATTTATTGTTTGCTTCAGTGGCAGCGAGAGTGCTTGCTTTATTCAGTGTCCCCCCCCCCAGTGAGAGTGCTTGTGGGGTTGGGAGGGTATTGGACAAACCCATAATTCATATTTATTCTGTTGGAAGTGAGAGTCCCAAGACATCATCTGGCCTCCTGGTTGTGAGAGGACCCGGGGGGGGGGGGGGCAGAAGATGTGATTCTTTTCTACTATTTATTATACATTTATGGTTTCTGGTCTGAGTTACAGTATTAAGAATTTGTAGATCACTGTGACTGGTTATACACCTTCTAAACAGTTTCTCTCGACTTTGACTGTGCTGTTTTTGTTTGCATTGTGTTTTTAATATGATTTTCATGTATTTAGAGCTTAGAATACTTTTTCAAGTTTTATTTATTGACTGATTTTAAGTGTATTGTTTAAGGGTGGTTGATTGGTTGGGGGCTGCCTTTTGTTTTTTCTTGTACTTTGCCTTTCCCTCCTCAAGTAAGGGTGAGGGAGAAATTTTAATTATTTTATTCTTATTTCTTTTTTCTTTTCCTGAGTTTAGTTTAGTTAATTAATTGTGGGTATCTTGGTTGTTTATGTGGGCCTGGTGTGTTTTGCTGTTGTTAGGTTTTTTAGTACGTGCAGGAGGCCTGCCCCCAAGGCCATGCACTATTCATCCTATGCCCTTCATGCTCTCCACCCTTTTTTCCCCCCTCATTCCAGTTTTCAGCCTACCAGAGCTGTAGAGCACTGGGTATTGTTTGCAGGAGGGGGAGGAGGTTGGGGGCGTGAACAATGGAGGTCGAATGAGCGGGGCCATTGCATTGGGGTAGTAAGACATAGAAGATGCCCTGGGGTGAAATGGAATCTGGAGCATGGTCCGCCATGCCTGGTTTCCATACCCATGGGCACCACCAATATTGGTGGGCAGGCAGCCCATAGCCCCGAAAGCCCGTCCAACTCAAGCGGTGTTGTGCAATGTCAGATCCATCAAAAACAAGATTGCAGTTATTGCAGATCTTGTTGGGTCAGTGGATCTGGCATGCATCACTGAGACCTGGCTGGATGAGAATGCAGGCCCTATATTAGAAACCATTATTCCAGCCAGATATTTGGTGTTTTACCACTCAAGATTGGACCATGGGAGGGGTTGCGGTCTGTTTTAAGACCAAATTGGGCCCCAGGAATGTACCAGCTGAGGAGGCTGAGTCATTCGAGTGTACTGTAGTGGCAGGTGTAGGTTGTAGGATCGCCCTCATCTACCATCCACCAGGTGATGAGAGACATTTCCTGCAGGAAGTAGCAGACTTCATGATCAACATGGCATTCGAGTTGCACAGGCTGATGGTCCTGGGTGACTTCACTGTCTGGGTCTTTGATGAACTCTCACAGTTTGGATAACACTTCCTCCAATTAATGACATCTTTGGACCTCACAGAAGTTGTTACCTCTGCCACTCATAAAGGTGGTCATTCCCTTGACTTGGTCTTCCTCCTCGGGATCAAAGCCTTTGATTTGGAGGTGGAACCAGTCAGATGGTCTGATCACTACACCATGGGGTTCAGTTTTTGCACCCCCCCTTCACAGGCCTACCCCTGTGGAGATGGTCAGGTAACGTCCTTTGCGAGATGTAAGCTTTGATGGCCTGTCAGCAGCAGTTGACCTTTTGGAGCTTCCTGGAGCAAGCAATGACCCAGATGCCTTGGTTTTGGCTTAAAATAAGGCCATCTCTTTGGCCCTCAATGTCATTGCTCCTGTCCGTGTTCGTCCTCTCTCCCTTTGCCCTCAGTCCCCTTGGTTCAATGGGACCTAGAGGGAGATGCGGCGACAAGGAAGAAGATTAGAGTGTTGCTGGTGGAGATCTACCCTTGATGCTGACCACCTTAGATTGATGGAACAATATTGTCAGCACAGTGGCGCTTAAAAGGTTTCCATAGTGGGGGGGTCCCAGCTGTAGATGTGACAGTTGGGCACATTTCTTGTATGTAACATAGCACCTAGCAGTGGCTTGAAGTGGTGCGGTGGAAGAAATTGCTCAGGGCAAGCCATTACAAGGTGAGGGGATCATGAGGTGGCACCAGAAGGGCAACAGCAGCTAGAGGCAGTGTGCATATATGGGATGAACTGTTTGGGCCAAGGACCATTGGGGAAGAGAGGGCTTGGACAGCTCTGCAGATGGAGAGAACCTCTGTGGAACCAGGCCAGATATTGGGGGGTCCTGGGAAGATTGTTCTTTGTAGATAGAAGGTACTGCACTGCATGGTATTTAACTTGGCTAGGTATTCACGGGGGGGTGCTACTTATTCACATGGGGGGGCCAACATGGAAATACATTAGGCAGACCACTAGTTATATCCACAAAGATACAGTCTGCAGTCATATTTAGAGGGATACTTTTCGGAATATATACTGTTTATGCAGGTTTTGGTGCAATTCAGCACGAGCATTTGAGTGATGGTAGCACCACAGGGGGACATTCCTTGAGACGGTTAAAGTGGGCTAGTATGGACTACAGGGCCCAGATGGCATGGCGCCGGGCCCTGGTTAGAGGTCCGTGGGTCATTTGGGCAGCAGGTCTAGCCAACCGGTAGAGATGGGGTCTCTTTACGAAGCACTAATGGAAGTGGGCGTGGTTACAGATGAGTTACACAACACAGTCATACTAGAGTAGGTGGTGTCAGGTGGTGCACTCACAAAAACAAAAAAAAATCATAAGGAAGCATGCCAGTTTTTGGAGGGAGATGCAGCTTTTATTGATTTATGTTAGGCCTGGGGTAACCAGGAGGGCCCACTAGGCACAGGTGTCTGTTTTCACAGGTGACCTGGGAGCACTGAGCAGGTGGGTGACTTGCTTGGGGTCACACGGTGTGCGGGTGGAGGTTGTGAGAAGCAGACTCTGATTTGGTCCGCTGTATGTACCAAGCTCATTGGCACCTCATTCCTCTAACCTCTAGGCTATACTACAGCTAAAGGGTCTGAGCTATAACGGGTGCACATGGAGTGCACGGGAAGGTTTTGTTTTTGTCCTGTCCTTCCTCCGAACCGGGATGGGGGGGTTCCTCTGAGGCCCCCTGCTGCATATGTTATTGCTCTGAGGCAATGCTGTGGGGGGGGTGGCACAAGAGACACATTGAAGGGGGAACAGGCCAAAGCTAAAACAAGGGATGACTTCTTAGGGCTGGGGGTAGATTCAAATGGTTGTCAAAAGGTAGCAAGCAGGGTTTATTCCCAAAAAAAAGAGGAAGCAAAATGTGTGTGTGGGGGGGGGGTTTGGCCTAGTGCTGGTACTGAGGTGAGTTGGTTGGGGTGGAGCAGTCATAAAAAGGGTGAGACATGCCCCCCTAGATTAAATGAGAGGAACACAAAATCCTTTCCTGGCGATCAACCAAAGATGGAATGAGGTGGCGGTGGGAAGTGCCTCTCTGAGGGGGGGTTCAAACGGGGCAGAAAAGGGTCAAATTTGACCTGGGAATTTTTCTCCAGTGGGGGCATAGTAAGGACAAGGGGAGTGTCGGGGAATTTCAAACCGTGATGAGTCCTAGCAGTCAACCAGAAGCATCCAAGTGATGTCAGGACAGGTTTATGAGGCTTAAGGTGTTTTTCAGCTGTTGGCAGCTTGGGGGATTTGGCCCCCAATCCAATGTGGACAGGATCTGGTCACAAAGGCAAGGTCGGGGGCACTGGGGAGGAGCACATACATGGATAGGCAGCCCAGCCTGAGCTCCAAGGCCAGGCTGGCCAGCAGTACGCAGGCGGGGGAAAAGGGAACATACCAGTGGCACCCACTGGACATGGCTGGGGCATATTTTGACATATCCAATTAACAGGTAGTGGGCAAGAGTCTTGTCAACAACAACACAATAAATTCTGTCAGCAATGATTGCCAGAGATGGCAGGGGAATCCACTTGGGGTGGTCATGGCCCTGGAGTGGGAGACTGGGGTAGGGCACAGAGAGATGTTCCGGAGGGTACCTGGGAACCTTGGTCACACCAGCAAGGTCTGGAGAGATCTGGGGAAGGGGCAGGTATAGGAAGACTTAATCCAGCTGAGAAGAATTTTCAGGAGGCGATATAGTCTCAAGAATTAATTTCAGGAGGTGATTTGGTACAGAGGTTAGGGGGACCAGAGTGGTGAGGCCAGGAAGGGGGCTGGCATTGGGTTTGGAAGCTGATGGTCCCCTTGTGCACCGGTGCACCCTCAAGAGAGGCCCTTAGTTAATAGAGATCCCCTGAAGGCCAGCCCTGGGAAGTATGCTCAGCATGGATGGAAGGGCTGGCATGAGTGAGGAGTAGGCCCTGGGACCCCATGGGGCAGAGCCTAGGGGGAGGTGAGGGCACAGAGATGGGGTAGGGAATTAAGCTAGGGGAGTCCACCCACCATGTTGTTTCATGGCAGCGAAAGTATGCTGAAGGATGGACACAGGCCAACAGGGAGTGGGAAGGCCAGGGTAGGAAATGACAGTTTATACAAGGTGGGGCCCAGGGGCAGGAAAGGGGGGGCACAGTTGGGAGGCACCCTGTAGGTCCCTCTGTGAACAGGGGCCTCGATGGGGACTACCCAGCCAAGGGGGCACCAACTCAGCAAAAGGGTGGAGGATCTTTGAACCGTGAGCAAGGCAAGCCCGAAGGGGTCTGGGGTGCCCCCCTCAGGGTAGGTGGACTGATCCCAGTGGGGATATCCAGGATCCAGAAGGAGTGAGGGTGGATCAGACAGCCAGTCTGGGCTGAGAATGAGGATTTGGTGAGGATGACG
Organism: Neoceratodus forsteri; assembly: GCA_016271365.2. NCBI lineage: Eukaryota > Metazoa > Chordata > Ceratodontiformes > Ceratodontidae > Neoceratodus > Neoceratodus forsteri. Next base: position 1,177,084,675 of record CM057458.1, read on the forward strand.
ACTGAGCAATAGCGGGCAGAAGTGGGGGCTATCGGACTCAGATCCAGAAGGCGCAGACCAACTGGAGGTTGAAGGGCTAGCCCAAGGGGGGGAACTAGCTGGCCACAGCAGTACAGGTAGGAGGGATACAGCCCCTGCCCCAAGAAGTTCCCAGATAAGCTGAGGAAAAGGGGCACTGGGAAGGGTGGTCTGATACAGAGGTGCCAGTTCAGAGCCCCGGGCTGTGGAGCCATGGGGGATGAACAGGGAAGCACACCAGTAGTGGGGTCCCAACAGCATGAGGCTTTCAGAGTAGCAGAGCAAGGACAAGCATGGAAGCTAGGGCAGCGGCAAGCAATGGCAATCATACTGCAGGGACCATGAGGGAAGCCTCAAGGGGAGAAAGAGGAGCGTGTGGCACACAGGACCCTGCATAAAGGAGGAAAATGAACAACCTGGTCAGTGGCACAAGGGCTACAAGGGAGGGGCAGGATATGAGTCTGGAAGGTTCCTAAGCTCCGGTGGTAGGGGCAAGTGCGATCAATGAGCAGTGACCCAGGACAGGATGAGGAAGGGCCACGGAGCTGGATAGCCATGGATGTGGGAAGAACAAAGAGCCGTGGCCACCTCAGTGGCCCAGTGGCAGGCATACATGGGCAGGGGGATAACCATGGGAGGGTTGCATGGAGACGGCCAGGAGGGTGGTGGGCAGCTGCAAGAGACATGGATGATGGGTGTGAAGAAGGATGGAAGGCAACACATCTGGGTTGGTGGGGCTAGAAGGACCCAGCACAGGAATTGCTGAAGGAAGTGGAGCAGGTGCAAAAAGCAGGGTCACCCTGCCAGGGCCTGGAAAGGAGGAGAGGCATTCTGGAACAGGGGTGTGGCCACACCGGGAAGGGCCAGCACAGGGGCACAAGGGAGTGTCCGGCCAGAGGTGTGCAGGGCAGGCAGGATGCTGGGTGGCTGGGGCTACTGGGGGTCACGGAAGGGCAGGCCTAAGGAGCCACAAAGAAGGCACTGGGGGCCAAGGGCAGACTGCAGAGGATTCATGCTTTCCTCCTCAGCAGGGAGAGGCAGCAGCTGCCCCAGGGAGATGACCTGGGGGGCCGGGCCTCTGCCACAACAGTGCTATGACACAACATCGGAAGCATGTAGGTGTCTGCCCTCACCCCAGCGGGCTCAACAAGGTCATGGTGGGAATACATGCATGCATGGCCAGCCCCATAGCTGGGCTCCTAGGGGGTGGTGTGCCCCTGGGTGGGAGAGGGCAGGCAGCAACAGACTAGGCAGCAGTGTGTGAGGCTGATTAGAAGGCGTGGGAGTCCAGGCCCATCCCAAGGACATGTGGTATCGGTAGGGGATGCCTACAAGGGAGAGGGGGCTGGCCCGACATGGGGCAAGTGCCCTACTAAGGGCTTCGGGAGCTATGGGGGTAGGGGTGCTAAGGATGAGGGAAGGACCAGGTTTTTCTAGCCCTCTAGGGTGGAGCCCCATCGTCCTTTGCAAGCTGAAGATGGGTCAGTGGAAAAAGGAGGAACAAAACGGAAAAAATGGGGTTAGGAGAGGGGGGAGGGGGGAGGCAGCACAGGATGGGGGCAGAGGAACCCAGGTGTGGAAATAGAGAGGGGAGGCGATAGATGCTAGGGGCGGGATCACGTGTCTGGACCTAGTGGGGTATGGACCAGGAACTGACCCTTTGCAAGTTGGGCCCGGTTAAGTGGGGGTACCTGCTAGTGGTACTAAGTGGTGATAGTACCTTGTGGTGGTACCAAGGGGGGTACCTGGTGGTGGTACCTGGTTCTGGTGATGATGGGGGGGGCCAGATCAGATGGTGTCTGGACCATGAAGTGCTAAAAGCAAGGAGGAGAGGATCAAGTCAGTAGAAGGTTTCCAGAAAGAAGAAACAAAATAAATTATTGTGGTGGTACTGTACTGTACTGTATACTGTTGAAACTGAACTTGGGAATGTAAATATAACTTGTGTACCTTTAATAAATATTGGCAGCATGCATACAACAGAAAAAGTTGTGGAGAGATTTATTTCTGGGAGTGGGATCAGAGTACAATCAGGCTTGCCAATAAAAGACAAGCCAGCTTGTCTAATGTCCCCATGCCAGAAAAGCAAAGGGGGGAGGGGGATAGGAAAGAGAAAGGGATGGGATGTCAGAGAGGGTGTCAGAGAGGGTCAAATGGCTAGGCATAGGAGAGCTTCCCAATTGGTCAAGGGGGAGGGGTCAGAGAGGGGGGCTGGGAGGTGGGGCCTGCTTGGGCTAGCTAAGAGCCTACACAGCTTTTGGTCTCCCTCTTTTTGCTGGGATAAAGATTCTCCACCCACCCACCCTGCACTAAGTAGAGAGGTTTTTGCTGCTGGCTGGCACTGCACGGGAAGTTGAGGGTATAAAATATCGTCCCCGTTGGACCCCAGAATATGGTCGGGGAGCTGCAGGAGGTCAGCATATGGCCCGGGGGGGCTGACAGGGGCCCTGGTGGTGGGCAACAAGTGGCCCACACTAAGGAGAAAAAGGACAAGAAAAGGAGGGGAAAAGGGGGAATAAAAGGGAAAAAGGAAGCAGGAGGGGGGGTAGGGGGTAGGCAGCATGGGCTGTGGGTGGAGGAACCCAGACATGGAAGTAGATGGGGAGATAGATACTAGGGGTCAGATCACATGTCCGGTCCTAGTGGGGTATGGACCAGGAACTGACCCTGTGTGAGTTGGCCCCGGATAAGTGGGGGTACCTGCTAGTGGTACTAAGTGGTGGTGGTACCTGGTGGCTGTACCAAGGGGGGGGTACCTGGTGGTGGTACCTGGTTCTGGTGATGATGGGTGGGGGCCATATCAGATGGTGTCCAGACCCCAAAGTGCCACAAGCAAGGAGGAGAGGATCAAGTCGGCAGAAGGTTTCCAGAAAGAAGAAACAGAATGAATTATTGTGGTGGTACTGTACTGCACTGTATACTGTTGAAGCTGAAGTTGGGAATGTAAATATAACTTGCGTGCCTTCAATAAATATTGCCAGCATGCATCCAACAGAAACAGTTGTGGAGAGATTTATTCCTGGGAGAGGGATCAGAGGACAATATACCCCAGAAAATAATGTACCCAGAACATGTGTTTTCATTTGCGATAATGCCACTTTTTGATTAACTCAGAAATGGTTTGTGTCATACAGTGAACCTGAGATCTGGTGTTATCACATACCCTCCAAGTTATGTGTTATTGCTTAACTATGCTGACAGTTTCCCTTCAGCTGACCAAAATGCAGAACTACTGTACAATTATCATGACATAATAATACAGCAGACTCTGTCCTCAAATTGAGGTCCTTTCTGCTTATCCCTTGTTACTGTCCAGGTGAAAGTTAAAGATCCCAAGGCATTTATCCAAGAAGAAAAATATGGAGTTTCTCGGTGTCATGACCAACATTCTCTCTGTCAAACAGGTCCATGGAACCCACCCTACAGAAATTAATTATCACAGCTTGTGTGACTTTTCTAGACACAGTTACACATTAAAATAATTGAATTGTATGTGGTTCCTGACATTCTTATTGGCTAACATGCACAAACTGCTCCTCACTGTCTACATTCTATCAGTTACCAGTACCATTAGAATGGCAGCAGAAATCTTACTTTCACTTTGCTAAAGGTTTCCTCCAATTTTTTAAATGAATATTTCAAGTATAATAACTATAATAATTATAGTGGTGGGGTCATACTCAATGACAACCACATCTAGGACTATATAAACTCAGAATTGATGTAGTTCCAGACATAGTTATTATGGGAATTTAGAATTCCCACCACTATTATCGCTATAGTAACACACATCCTGGTGGGTTGGCCTTCAACTGCCAGTTGAGGGGGGCATAGCTTTACCTAAATAGCCTATTATATACATATTAAATGGTTCAGTCTTCTAAAAAAATCATTTGAGTGCATACCTTTGTCTTCTTCCTCCTGATAGGATATGTTACCTTCTTCTAATACTAAGTAGCCATGTTTTCGACAATTCAGGAAGCAAGATGGTATCATGACCATTTGATAAATAAGGTTCATCCAGCACAGTCTGCAATGTATGCCAGTCATAGCCCATTTAAATGTAAAGCCTTTTATACTAGTGTTTTACATAAAAACAGAGCTGTTTCAGTTTGAATTGAACTGCTGAGTGCATGCAGCATAAGGCTGTTGTATTGCCATCAAACACTGTGACAGTTCTTATGGCACTGAATGAAATACGGTATGTTATGGCATGCACACTGTAGAAATAATATGCAGATAACATACAAACTGTGAAGATAAATGTTTATTTCCACAGTTGACATATGTTATCAGCTTGTTATTTGCACAGTTTGTATGCCATAATATTTATTTGGTAGGATTTACTTCCACTGTAATTACATGAATATAGGCTATTCCATAATCTGGATTATTATAACATATATCTTACATCAGCCATCATTACTTTAAAGACAGATGGCTGGATTCACAAAGCTTTCTGAAGGTGTAAAGCCTTCCCTAACTCCCCAGCACTGCCGTAGCTATGGAAACAAAGGGAAAGCTGCACTGAGTGCTATTCACAAGAACCCTCCGCAGCTGCGATAAAAAAAAACTACGGAATGGGGAAAAAAGTGCAGCTGTGGAAGTCCCTGAGAAAAAAAAAGGTGTGAGATAAGTAAGGCACATCCCCTGAAAGGCTATTCACAACCAGTTTTTTTCCGTAGTTGCAGAAAAAATGTTACACACAGTGGAATGAGGTGTAACTGTCCCTCAGCACACTGCAGTAGTGTCCCAACAACTGGAATCAATTAAGGTAGAGGTGAGGCACAGGTAATAGCATCCCAGTGAGTATAGCAGTGGCTGATGTTACAGCAATAACAGCACACATTGCCATGATATGGCAACAAACAACAAACACCAGACCCAGTGCAGCCCAAGGGGGCACCCCACAGGCAGTAGACCCTGACCAGCCTGCAGTGAATGCTACCCCTACAGGAAACAGGAACACCACTTGAAGGGAGGACCAGCAGTGGCAGTCAGCCACTGTGGTGACATGAAATTGCTGGTACCTGTGGTGCTGCAGTGGTCCCAGCTGAGGGACTGGTTGCTCATCTCTTTGTGGGTACTTTCAGCTTCATGCTATGGCAGTAATGTTAAAGCTTGCTGCTCCAGCTAATTAGATTTTATGTTTCTGTGCCTCCTAAGGTATTTCTGCTGCTGCAGATCCGCAGTTGCGGATTTTCAGCACTTACTCAACTTCTGCAGCTGCTGAATTTCTGCAGCTGTGGGGATTTTAAGGAACTCTGCATCTGCTCAAAATTTCTTTATGAATATCACTCAACTGCGTTTCCTCAGTGCTGCAGGCCTTTTTCCCACAGCTGTGGGATTGTTGGCTTTCTTTGTATTCTGCCCAAAGAACTTTAGTGTATTAACCACTGAGGCAAAGTTCTAATGGGCATTGGTCGGGAAGCCAAGTTTCAAGGAAATATGAAATCACACATACACCTATAATGCAAAGCATTATGGTCTGTATAAGCAAATCACCACAAAACATTATGCTGGTTCAACTTTAAGCAGAAATGCATGGTGCCGAAAGGCCCCATAGACATTATGGGGATATGTGTGATTTTGTATTTCTTTGAAATTTGGCTTCCTGGCCAATGCTGTGTGGGGTAACCCTTGCCTCAGCACTTGTGCACGAAGGTTCTTTGTCATTTAGCTTGTTTTTTTGTTTTTATTGGGCTCACCACAACCCAATCCTGATACTGTAGTCCAACTTAGAGTAGCTGGTTCATTCCACTGGAGTGTCATTCAGAGGAGACACACTAGTGAGTCCTGGTAGGAGGAAATGTGTCTGTGTCTTCTGTTGTCACCCTTTGCAGACTGTGTGAGAGGCCTTTCAGCGCCATGCATTTCTGCTTAAAGTTGAACCAGCATAATATTTTGTGGTGATTTGCATATACAGCCAATGATGCTTTGCATTATCGGGGTATGTGTGATTTTGTATATCATTACCTTAAAGTTGGGGTTCTACTCTAATGAGTGTAAATAAATGTTATTTGGAGCCTCCCCATAAAATGTTCCATTTATAGAATACATACATCTTTACATTAACATTAACTGTTTTTTTCCCAAAACCTTTTTATTTTTGAGATTTAAAGCAAAATTAACTAGGCATGATTTACAGTAAATAATGTAAAGCATTCATTAGTTCTTTTAATAAAGGTGTATCCATTTCAAGTTTTCTTCATTCACTGGTTTAAATACACACATGGTTTTTGTGATGAAATCAAGTAGTATGGGATTTTCCCTTATCAGTTAAGCATTACATTTTGACATACTAATGACTCATCTTCTGTTGACATAACGTTGTTTTCCCAGCAGTTGAGTTATAAGAAATAAATAACAGACATACAAGTACAATGGTCAAGATCACATACACACACACACTTATAAAAGGGTCACAATGACCACCATAAATACTACTCCCTGATTGAATGAACCAGGTTACATGCCAGTTCTATATGTATTTACATATCTACAGCACTAATATCAGGCTATTTAATAAGTAGAACAACACAAAGCAGAGTTCTGCATTTATTGCGATATAATATATAGGCACTCCTCCAGTCTGTGCTGAGGAGCACTGCACATATGACCTTATGCTTCACCACACACTGGATGAGTGCCTATATCTCACAATGAAAACACACACACACACACACACACACACACACAGTTATTTGTTACTGACTATGAACAGAAGATATGGACCTTCTCTGTTAAAACCTTTTATTTTAGTAAGATTACTGCATTTTACTGCATTTTTTAAATATTCTATTTCCAGTTTGCACTTTGTCACTATTACTTTTGTCCATGTAACTATTTTCAATTGACCTGTTTCTACAGGATGTGCATTAAACTTTATTAATTGATGCTCGTCATTTTCCTTGCACTCAGTCTCTTACCATCCCCTTAATGCACCTTCCGTGGGTTGCACCTTCCTTGGGTCATATCTTTAAAGGTGCCTTGGTTCAGCATGTGTTTTTCCAAGTCACCACTTTGAAGATAAATAAATGAACACAGTTATTATAGGGGCGCAGTTGTGCCCCTATATTTAGGGCTATGAAAGCACTTGAATGTTAAATGTGAAATTGTGCACGTTAATAACTTTGGACCTGTTCAACAGATTTGCATGAAAGTTGGTATGTGTGGTGGGGCATGGTAGATCTCTTGATTTACCAAGTTGCATTTTGGTCAGATTTATGGTTTTTGTGCACCAAAACACTGAAAAATGCACTTTTCGCCAGTTTTGTAGGCAGTTTTTTTGATTTTGTCCATGGTGCTGTGTGGCTGTTGTGTGGTCTGCTGGTCTGAAACTGCACATAGAAAGAGCTTGGGTCAAGGAACATGCCACTTTTTGCTTGGTGAAAAAGATATTAATCCATTCAAAAGTTATTAAACTTTTTAGCTACCATTATAAGTCTATGGGAAAATTTATATGGTTATTTTGTGAAAGAAGAATGGGGTTTTCATTCCTCACAATCAAAAAAGTTGCAGGCTCGCGATCAAAGAATCTTTGATTGTGAGAAATTTATTGATTGCTACGGTTGCCATCTTGTTTTCAGTTTGGAGTTGGAAAGAAAGTAAATATTTAACCCTACGGGTGACTTGTGAAATAATAGAGGCATGGGTTTAGATCAAGGGGCTTCCCTCTATCGACCCATGCCTCTGGTTTATTTTAGTTTTGTAAAAAAATACCATTTTGCACTTTTGCAATCTTTGGCCACAGCTTGCTAATGATCTTTAGCCATGAGTCTGCAAAATCTTTGGCCGCGGTCACATCCAATTATTTTGCAGCCTCAGGGTCAAAGAATGGCAAAGGCTCTTAAACCAAAGAGGCGAGCTGGCCTGAGTGCATGTTAGCATGAAAAAACAGAACAGTGTGACTGTTTTGAAATAATTCCTTAATCTTTGCTCTGTCTTCTAACTATTTTTAACATGTAGCACTAGAAATACTTTGTGGAAATTATTTTTTTAACACTGAAGTACATAGTTCAAGCAAGGCTGAATTAACACAGTACTCTGATGTATTTCAGAATACTGTCAGACTTCTGGCACGTGCTCCAAATAGACATTTTGAAATTTGACAGTTGAAATTCCAGTCAGATCAACTACTAGAATATGGCTACTGGGAGAGCAGGTTCGTCAGGTGGAGCACCACTGAAACAGAGGAAAATAAGTTCATTTTTTGAGTGGTACGTCCGCTCACATGACATGATTTCGTTACTGTATTTCATTCAATTTAAATTGGTCAGTGTAATTTCACAGACTCGCTAAAGCTGTGTTCATTCACAGGGTGCCAACATTTCCTTTCAAGCAGCAGGTGTATAAATGTTGTAAAATGTAGTGTTCATTCCCTTAAACTCTGGAATGAAAACTACATTTTATAACTTTATTCCAGAAGTGGCTGTTCCAATCAGGAAAACAAACAACAAAATTCATGACACTGAACCTAAAAGTAATGAAACAAAAAAAATCATTACCACTCTGGACTGAATAGGGACTTTAGGGAGGCAGTATAGCGCAGTGGTTTAAGGCTCTGAGCTGCAAATCTGGAGATCTGGGTTTGAATCCCACAGCCCCCACTTGCATAATGTGTGATCCTAAACAAGTCATTTAACTTACCTGTGCTCCCAGGTTGCACCTGTAAACAAGCTTTCAAACTTCGTGTGCACTCCTGGTTAAACAATTAAAAAAAAAAAAAAGAATTATTCCCCTAATCTTTGATCCCATCCATTTAAAAAGTATTAGAAGCTCAGCCAAAGTTGTACTGGGTCAGTGTTCAACTGCCCAACAGTGTTGGGCAGTTTCATATATTCACTTTTTTTAGTTAACAGAGCATATGTGTGAGTGGGATGTGGGAATGAATGAGAAACATCAGAGGAGGTGCCCCGCTGCCTGGGATGCCTGTCAGTGTGAACAGGAGGACTACCACTACTAGCCTAGCTGGGCTGCTGCCAGATAACTGAAACTGGGGATCATTGCTGGATTTGGAAAAATGAGGGACTTCTGTCCTTGCGTCGTGGCTATGAACTGAGAAAAGCCAGCAACTCTTCCCTTCTCACCCTACCACCATCAGGGGCCCCTGTTTGCGGGGTTTTTTTTGTTCCTTAATTCTCTCCCTGCAGTAGGTAGGTCTGGTATCTTGAGTACGCCCTTTTGCTTTTGATTGGAGCATCAGCAGTGATCAGAGCCACGCCTAGAATAAAGTTGTAAAATGTAATGACTTCATTCCAGAGTTTAACTGAATGAACAATGCATTTGACAGCATTTATTCTGTGAAAGTAAACTTCAGTTATTCTTGCAGTCTGGGCTCCTTATCAATGCTCAGATGTAGTGCACTGGCAGTTTTTTTTTTTACATCTTAAAGGTACCGTGCTACATCTTGAGCCAAGCAGCTGGGGTGTCTCTGTAAACGTAACAATAAATTTACTGTGTAAATCTGCCACTATGCAGTATGCAGGTCACTTATTGAACAAATGGAAAATAAGAGCTTTCATGGAAAATTAATGTTTCTTAATCAATGTAAAGACAAAAAAATTAAAAAAAGGATTTCTGGAAAAGGTCTTCATCGATATAGTTAGATAAATGAAATGCCTATGCAAAGTTGTTCATTCCTGCAAAATCTTTATTAATGCTGCTTTTATAGAGCCCCTGACACCATCTGGAATCCTCACCAGAATCACATTCCTTAAGTGCCACTTTATGATGATGTGTGTAGCTTGTTTCTGAAACCGACTCTGTATTAGCTTGTGAATTAGGCTTGCCCTTAAAAGGCAGGCCAGGTTGTCCTGGGACTCAACCAGGATTAAGGCAGGGGGAAGGGATAGGAAGGGGGGCTGGGAAGGGGGACGTAGTATGTCATGATGACATAGCAGAAGGGGAGGGGGTGCTCAATGGCAATTGGCCAAGGGAAGGGGCCAACAAGGGCCAAGGGAGGGCTCTTATAAGGGTATATAAAGCCATCCAACCCTCTAAGAGCCCCTTTCTTGCTGTAAGATTTTCCTACAGCACATTCATGGCAAGTGGATGTAAGGACAAGAGGGCTAAGGCCCTTGTGTTTGTTCAAAAGGTACTGTTTAACATGTTTGCAGTTACTAATGCAGAAATGGTCTGAGTTTGCGTTATGCCATTTTGTTTTAAAAGCCTTGTTAGCTGTGCAAGGCCAGCAGTTTCGGCACATGCGGTACTTGTGGCAAGTTGCGAGAAGGGATGCACGAGGCTGGTCAGGATGCTGTGTGAAGCACAAGAGGGGGTTTGTTAAACCTTTAGTAGAAATGCTAGTGGTCAGGGAGAAGGCTGGGCCGGCAACCACAGATGGTTTAGGATAGAAAAACACTAGCGTTGTATGGGGGTGGCAGGCTGCAGTCCGAATGATCGTCCGGTGGCCAGCAGGGGATGGGGGGGTGTGAGTCAGTGGCATGCAGTGTAGCGAGTAACCAGTGGTTGTGGGAAGGGAGAGGAGGGCAAGTACATTTCTTTACTGCCCTCGCAAAAGCGGACATTTTGCCTGACACCCGGGGGGGCGCTCTATACAGGCCGAAGCGGTAGCAGTTGACCACGTGGTGGTGGAGTGGTGCTCAGCAGTGAGGAAGGGTGTTTTTTTCTTGGCCACAGCAGCATGGGGTTAAAGGCGGGCACTGCCTAAGACTGCAGATGGGTAGGCAGTCTTTTTGGCCCGATAGCGAGGGGTGGTGGGCAGTCGGTCGGAACTCGAGGCCGAGTCCAATATGGAGGAATGGGCAGTTGCCGCAGCATAGAAGTGGGTAACAAGCTGGAATGGGCATTGGTACCGGCAGGGGTGAAAGAGCCCCAGATGGGGAAGCACAGGGAGGCTCAAGGGGACGAATGGGAAATGGTCAATGAAGCGAGAGGTTTGCACAGTGTTCTCTGCATGATTGGGGGTTTTGTCTCAGGGAAGGGGGGGACACTCACCCTGGTGCTGTCGGGGGCCAGATAGAGACAAGGGCTTGGCCCAGCGGGCTTCCACTCTTCTCTTTTAGCTTGTCAAGGTGGCGCTAGGTTATATCGGCCTCACAGCTGGAAAGAGCCAGGGGTCAAGGCATGATGCGGGTCCATTTTTACAGTAGGCAGCCACCCCAAAAAATAAATAAATAGAAAAGCGTAGGCATTGGGGTTGAGATTGTCTTTCTTCTCTGGTCTCGTTCGCAGTTAGGGGGTTAGTGTGCTTTTCCTGTGGTACAGTAGATATGGAATGGTGATGGCATATTTAAAGGTTGTGGGTTCAAACCCAGCTTTTGTGCAGGCAGCCAGTAAGGACAATGTAGGGCATGCACGGAGCAGAGAGTGCAATGGAAAGCTAGTGACTGAGCTCTGCCCTCTATTTGTTTTATGTCGACTACCCAAATTGAATAAGTAAGGGAAACTGGAAAGCACCCTGCTTAACGAAGCCTCATGCCATTCTACTGTTATGTAAGCTAAGAAGATGAGCTACAGGCTCATCCCACATCCTCTAAAGGTCAGGAATGAAACATAAGAGTGTAAACTCATAGGTATTTCATGGGGAAGGAGCACAGCATTTATTAAGTTGTGTGCAATCTAATTTTGGGGATGACAGGGCAGCGACCTAAACTCAGGCAGGCGCAAGGGGGACACGTTTCCACCCTATGGGCTGGGGTCTGGGCAGGGAGGGATGAGGGGACGGAGCGAAGGGACACAGGAGTAAATGCTAATGACCAAGGAATATTGCAGTATGATGTTGTCCCTTCTTGTGCAGTTTTAGTACAGCAGATAGGATGCCACCCAGAAGACCCGCCGTGTCCAGTGCTTCCATGTTGGCTGAATCAGCGAAGTTAATGAAGCAGATGACGGACTTGGTTGAAGTAGCAAAGAAGAGGGAGGCAGAAGAAGAGGCTCAGAGGGAGCAGAAAGAGACCGGGGAAAGGGAGGGAGCTGGGACAAGAAACCAACGACAAAAGAGGGTGGTGCCTGACCCGCCAGCGGCACCTATCCCAGTCCCATCAGGACCCCAGCTGGGTGGGGGTAAGGAAGTAGATATGAGTAATGAATCAGACTTGAAAGAATATATTGAGGGCTTAATAGGGGATATGGGGGAGGAAGGTTTTTCAAAATTGAAGTGGGCCCTGCTGTCCATCAAGGAAAAGGGCAAGCAGGGTAAGGGCAGAGCAGGCAATGGGGGTAGAGATAAGAAGCCATATGATGGGCCAACTGGTTTTGCATTGGATGGTCATGTGCCGGCCTCCATTAAAGAGAATATTTGGAAGGGTGAGTACGTAGATATATTCAGTCCGGTAGCTGAAGAGACAGCCAAAAGATATGAGCAGTGGGAATCAGTGGGCAAATCAGAGATGGCAGTAGTGCTGGCGGTGGTGGGGCTCAACGCAGAAGAAGCTAGGTTGAAAGGGAAGAATATTGACACATGGCAAGCGAGTTTCCTGATTTACAGTGCCTTGATGCTGGAGAAGCAGCCAGACCTGGTTATCCCATTATTGATGTACATGGTGATCATTAGGGATGCATACAAGGTGAAACTGGGTTTTGGATGGCTAAAGTATGACAAGGCTTTCCGGAGGAGGATGGCAGCTAAAGGAGACCTAAGATGGGACTACACTCATGCAGAATTGTGGGTGCGGATGCTGTCAGGACCAGCAGCAGGGCAGGCTGTGGAACAGTTGAGGCAGGTTTCACTGGTCTGGGCAAGAAAAATCTGCTGGGCTTTCAATAGGGCATCCTGCTCATGGCCGAACTGCAAATTCAGGCATGTATGCTCATGGTGATGGGGTGCAGACAAGGGGCCAGCAAGGGTAGAGAGTTAGTCAGGGGGTAAGCCCCAGAGCAGCCCTTTTGTAACGGGTGTGGGGTACCCAACAGGGAAGGGGGCTACGGGAGGGAGGGCAAGCAACCACCATGGGTGGAGCTAAAGGGGCAAGGAGGGGGGGAAGTGGGGGCTATGCCCTGGGCCGCACCCCCGTAAAATTGAGGGTGGTGGAAGCCTGGATGGCAGGCTATCCAGACAAGGCAGGTGCAGAGTTGCAAAGGTTGGGATTTAAGAGTGGTTTTCCACTGGGTTTCGAGGGGAAGCAGATGGGGATGAGGGTGAAGAATCTGGGTTCAGTGAAGGGGAAGGAGGACACAGTACAAAGGAAGATCCAAAAGGAAGTCAAAGCGGGGAGGGTGGAGGGGCCAATGTTGGAACCCCCTTGTGACAGGTTTAGGGTATCCCCACTGGGGGTGGTACCTAAGAGGCAGGCAGGGGAGTTCAGGCTCATACACCACCTGTCCTACCCCAATGGAGAGTCAGTGAGTGGGGGGATACCTGACAGTTTGAGGGCAGTGTCATACGCCTCCCTGGATCAGGCAGTAGAATTAGTGCAAGCAATGGGGAGGGGGCATGGCTGGCTAAGATGGACATCGAGTCTGCTTTCCGGTTGCTGCCAGTAGACCCCATGGATTGGGACCTGCTAGGTTTCCAATTTGATGGGGGACTGTATTTTGACAAGGCAATGCCCATGGGTTGCTTGGTGGCATGCTCCACGTTTGAGGCTTTCAGCTTGTGCGTGCAGTGGGTGTTCTGGTCATTGTACAGGCATAGGAGAGTGGTCCACTCTCTGGGCAATTTCCTATTGATAGGAGCCAGTTGGGAGGAGACGCAGGAAATGTTGAGGGATTTTCAAGACATGTATGTCAGGATAAGGATTCCTCTGGCAGCAGGAAAAACTGAGGGACCGGCCCGCAAGTTAGAGTTTCTGGGGATTGAGGTGGATGAGGAACAAGAGTGCTTCTGTTTACTGGGGGATAAGGTAGCGAGACTGCGGGGGCTGCTTACACTAGTGGGGAGGAGGAGGAGGGTGTCACTGGTACAAGTACAGCAACTACTGGGACACCTTAATTTCATCTGCAAAGCCATAAGCCCGGGCTGAGTTTTCATGAGAAGATTGGGTAGGGTCACGGGTAAGGCAAGGCAGCCACATCACTGGGTGGACATAAACAGGGGCATAAAAGATGACCTTCTGGTATGGGAAGAATTCCTGGAGTCCTACAATGGGGTAACTTTTTAACAGGAAGAATGGGCCTGCAGCAGTGACATGGAGTTATACACGGACGCAGCTGGAGGCTACGGGTTGGGTGCCTATTTCAAGGGGGAGTGGATTTTGGCGGCATGGCTGGACAGCTGGCAGGAGCAGGGTTGGACCAAGGACATCACCCTTCTTGAAATATTTCCCATATGGGTGGCACTGGAGACATGGGGCACATGCATGGGAGGCAGAGGATAGTATTCTAGTGCAACAACAAGAGCGTAGTTGACGTGATCAAGAGGCAGAATGGGCGGCCAGAATACATGGGGTGGGTCCTACAGCGCATGGTATTGCTGGAGCTGCATTTGAACCTGTCTTTCAGGGTGCAGCACATCGAGGGCATGCGGAACAAAGTGACTGATAGTCTCTCTCATTTTCAGATGGATTGATTCTGAAAGCTGGCCCTGGAGGCCATTCCTACCCAGACCAATGTGCCGGAGTGGATGTGGGAGATTGGAGGGTGAAAGCCAGGGCACTATACTGAGGATCATGGGCAGCCAACACCCTGAAGGCTTATGAAGGGGCATGGGACAGTTTCCAGGTATTCAGGGCCTGGCAGGGATGGGTACGGGTGACACAGTGCTGGAGGAGCAAGTCATACAGTACAAGGTGTTGAAATGGGAGGAGGGTGTCGCGCCCTCCACCATGGGGGTCCAGCTGGCAGGAATCAGCTGGAAGTGTCAGGACAGAGGATGGGAAGATGCCATGGGCAGCTGCACTGTCAACAGGATGGCACTGGGGTGGCAGAGAGAGCAGGGAACCAGACAGGATAGGAGAAGACCCATTATGGGGCCTCTCCTCGCGAGGGTAGTGGGGGCATTGTTACATGTTTGTACATCAGCAAGCGAGGCCTGCCTGTTCCATGCTATATTTTGGTCATGGCAAAAGGAAATTTCAGGGTAGGGGAGATGGTGGCCCCCAGGAAACTGGTGGTGGCAAAGGGTCTCCAGAAGGAGAATGTGAGCATGGAGGATGGGAAGTTGGTCATAGAGCTGCAGAGGTCTAAAACAGACCAGCAGGGAAAGCGCTGCATGGTGGTGATCCATAGGCAGGTGGGTGAGGATGTTTGTGCAGTCCAGGCCATGCGGGATTACAGCACGATGCAAGGCCCTGGGACCGGGGCATGGTTTGTACATGGAAATGAGGAACCAGTTACGGGTTTCCAGGTGGGGTGGTATTAAAGAAGGTGGTTGCATTCATGGGAGAGAACCTGGACAAGTTTGCACCACACTCTTTCAGGATTAGGGCAGCATCGGAGGTGGCCGCAGCTGGGAAAGGGGAAGGGGAGGTCCAGAGGGTGGGCAGGTGGGCATCAAAATGTTAAGAGAGGTACAGTATGTGCAGGCTTGACAACTGCTAACTGATGTCCCCATTTTCTTTCCCCACAGTAGGCACGAAGAGACAGGTGTGAATTGTGGGACACTCATTCATCTATTGAGGAGAGAGGTTTGCAGCCACCACAAGATTAGGGACGCAGCTACACCCAGGAGTGGAACACACCAATGTGCGGTGGAAGGGCCTGAGAGGCATGAGGTGGGCGCAACTGCTCTCCCTGCTGGAGGAGCTGTGGGTGCACTGGGCGGCAACAGATTGAGTTATTATCCACCTGGGGGAACGAATTAGGATCAGTGCCATGGGGGTCCTTATTGAAGGATATCTTGAGGGATCTAGAGAAGGTGAAGAGTTCGTGGCCGCGAGAGTAGTAATAGGTTGGTCAGAAGTCACATCCAGGAGGGTATGGAGGGGAGAAAAAGGGCCAAAGAAAATAGAAGTGACTAGGAAGCGACTAAACAGGAACGTGGCCAGAGCGGTAATAGAAATGGGAGGGTGCACATTCGGCATAGGAACATATCGTTTGAGCATGAGGCAGTCTACAGGTCGGATGGGGTCCACCTGACAGAATTCGGCATGGGCCTGTTCCTCTGGTCTTTCAGGGAGGTGGTAGGGGATATTAATAAGAAAAGGTGGAGGGGTTGACCCAGAAGGGGGGAGCCCCATCTTCCAGCGCAAGTGGGAAATGGGTCAATGGAAGGGGTCATTTGGGGAGCAAGGGAAAAAGGGGGCAGGTAGAGGGGGAAGGTACCATGGGCTGGGGACAAAGGAACCCAGGTGTGGAAGTAATGGGGAGGGGGGAGGGATATAAAGCTAGTGGGTGGATCCCTGTGTCTGCACCTAGTGGGGGAGAGTGGTCCGGGTAGGTGTGGTACCCGTTTGGTGATTGGAAGTGGGGGGCCAGATACCAGTGTCCAGACCCCAAGAAGAGAGGAGGAGAAAGATGAAGAAAAGCTGGAGAAGGACCTTGAGGGGGGAAGACAGGACTGCTAGGTCCTTTGAAGGAATGGGACTGTTATGTCCACTGTGTAAAGACTGACTTTGTAGATGATATGGTGAAATATGTTGTAAATACAAATTACGTCCTTTAATAAACACTGCCAACGAGCATCCAAAGCAAGAAGTGATGGCCGCAGTCATTTCTGGGTGGGGATCCAGGGATAATTAGGCTTGCCTCTAAAAGGCAGGTCAGGTTGTCCTGGGACTCAACCAGGATGAAGGCCAGTGGGGGAGGGAACAGGAAGAGGAGAGGGGGCTGCAGGAAGGGGGGGCCCTAGTATGTCATGATGATATAGCAGAAGGGAGGGGGTGCTCAATGGCAATGGCCAAGGGGAGGGGCCAACAAGGGCCATGGGAGGGATCTTATAAGGGTATATAAAGCCAAGTAACCCTCTAAGAACCCCTTTCTTGCTATAAGATTCCCACCCATCTGCCCAACAAGAGCGGGGGGGGGGAGATAGGGCAGAAGAAAAGGTGACTTGGGAGGCGGAGTTGGTTGGCAGATTAGGACCTCATGGTAGGGCCCAGTACGAGCAGATTGGGGCCACAGTAGGGCGGTCAGGGCCAGGGGACTAGGTGGAGTCCCGCCGGAAGATATAAGAATGAGAGGGATTGAGCGGGGGGTCTTGATGAGCAAGGGAAAAAGGGGGCAGGTAGAGGGGGGAGGGGCAGGTACCATGGGCTGGGGACAAAGAAACCCAGGCATGGAAGTAACGGGGAAGGGGGGAGGGATATAGAGCTAGTGGGTGGAACCCTGTGACTGCACCTAATGGGGGAGAGTGATCCGGGTTGGTGTGGTACCCATTTGGTGATTGGAAGTGGGGGGGCGGATACTGGTGTCCGGACCCCAAGAAGAGAGGAGGAGGAAGATGAAGAAAAGCTGGAGAAGGACCATGAGGGGTAAGATAGGACTGCTAGGTCCTTTGAAGAAATGGGACTGTTATGTCCACTGTGTAAAGACTGACTTTGTAAATGATATAGTGAAATATGTTGTAAATACAAATTATGTCCTTTAATAAACACTGCCAACGAGCATCCAAAGCAAGAAGTGGAGGCCTCAGTCATTTCTGGGTGGGGATACAGGGACAATGGTTGATTTGACACCCTCCCTGTGTCTTACCTGTTTCCCGCTTTCTGTCAACTGCTATGACTGAGTGACAAGAGTGCCCAGTTAGTGTGCCAATTGCAGGTGTATACTTAGTGAGCCGTTTCAGTCTCTGTGCTTAAAGCAATGCTTCCATACTATTTTCTTTACCTGGGGTGAATGGCCAAATGGTGTTTGCTGAGGTACATTTTTTTTCCTTTTTTCTTGACACCCTGTTAATCTATGTGTCGGTGTCTCAGACAGTTCCTAATTCTT
This sequence comes from Neoceratodus forsteri, assembly GCA_016271365.2. Classification (NCBI taxonomy): domain Eukaryota; kingdom Metazoa; phylum Chordata; order Ceratodontiformes; family Ceratodontidae; genus Neoceratodus; species Neoceratodus forsteri. The sequence goes on from CM057458.1 coordinate 1,177,102,465, forward strand.
TACAGTTCATCAGGAAAAAGTTGAATTAAAATGAAATAGACTCATCTGTGTTGCGGTGTCTTATCTGCTTAACAAAGATATGTTAACTTTTTAATTTTTTTTATGGCAGTGTGTCCCTGTAATACCCTTGGTACTGTAAATTGCCTGGTAATGTGAAATGTAGATGGCAATGAAATGTTTGCAAGTTGTGAAATTGCATGATTGTGGAGGTTTTGTCTTCTGTATGAAACATCCTTACAGAAATTCAGTGATGTATGGAGTTTAACCAAAAGCACAGCATCTGAACCTACGTGTAATGTTTTTTATTATTATTTTTAATATTGTTTCAATTGTTTTGGTTTTCTGATTCCAGCTAGTGATTTCTGAATGTGATACATTGCCAGCTACAGTTGGTGTTACCCCCTTTGTCATGCAGGGACCTATAGTGCTACTAAGCAAGTAGATGTCTGACTTGGACTTGGATTGAGATTGTGATGGATGGAGAAGTGGCAGCGATTTCACTACATGCTCTCAGTTTTGAGGAGGAAAACTGAGAAGCAGGGAGGCAGTGCTTATAATTTATTTAGTAAATGTATGATGTCGTTGCCTGAGTCTGCTCCCTTAACAGTCTATCCTATTGTGTAACGCTGCTGGTGTGGTGTTTTCTCTTCTCTGCAGTGTTTTGGTTTTTCAGGACCAGTAAGCATCTCTATCCCTGCCCAGCCTTGATCTGTACCTCCTGTAAGAACCGTACAGTCTGGAAAGGAGAGGAGAAGCCAGGGAGTTATCGGTTGCCGTTCGGTGAATAGTGCGTTGAATTGTACTGAACTGTAGAGAGAGAGGAGAAAGAGAGCTCGGCCTGGTTATTTCTACACAGCAGCCAGTCGGGTCGGCGAGAAGAAGAAAGTTATACATCCACACCTTTACATTTAGTGGAGTCCATCTTTCATGAAGCCTACAATTGCCTTTTAAACCTAACGAAAGTTATGTGATTTTGTATACAACTGTATACAATTTGATACAGCTCTGAAAATTTTACTAGCTTTATATCTTCGTTTTTTTTAAAGCTTTTTAGGCTCTCGATTATGCTTTTAGAAAACTCTTGAAAAATCCTAAAGTTTAAAGCCTTAGGGTCTGATCTTATATATAAATTTTATATACAATTTCTTTTTATTTACCTGTTTGTAATTCCCACCATATGCTAATGAGGGGAGGTTCTATAGAGGTATAAAAGAGCATGCGCATCCCGCAGTAATCACTCATTCATTCATTCATCTGCTCGCACTGAGGTGTGTGTGTACTTTGTACTTCGTGCTGTTTCGTGCTGCTCTGTTGTTTCTTGCTTCACTTCAAAATGCTTTGGGAATTTACACCATTAAATTCATGAGTGCAACTGCGCCGACTAAGGCAACTAAGCCGATTGTGCTGTTTTGTGCCGCTTTTGTGTTTCCATCAGGACTGAGTTTCCATTTTACTTATGAAATACTGAGCGTACACCTAAAGGGGTTTTTTTTTACGTAGGGAAGAAAGTGTACATCTAAGAGTAAGTGTTTTATATATAATATTTACTCCATTTACTCCATTGCTAACGTATCTCAGTGCAAAGTACTATTTCTTATTGCTTATTGCTTCGTCTCCCCCCCCCACCCTTAATTTTTAGATTGGGTATAGAGCATAAGAAGGTCTTTTAAAATCTAACTAATATTCTTATTGTATTATTATATTATATTATTGCGCTGTTGCACACATCTTATTTTTGTGACCCTGTGGTTCTTTTTGTTTCTCTATATATTTTCGTTCATTTTCAGCTGATTGTCATCTGATTGATTTTGATTTTTGTTTTAGTCTATTGGGGGAATTTTTCATCATTTTAAATGTTTTTATCCTTTGTTCTAGTGTGTAACACTTGGGAAAAACAACTATCAAGTAAGCAATCCTGTGAACTGCAGTGCTAAGTGGATAATTGGATACCATCTCTGCTGTGTTTCCTTGATTGGTCCCTATTTGGACTTGTCAATTACCTGATTACCTGATTACCTGATTATTATTTAATTATTATCTGACTATTTGGTTGACTATTTGGCTACTTTGGTCTATGGTTTATACTCCTCGGATCTTTGGATTTTACATCAGTCACTGTTGACGTACCTCTGAAGTTTTCATAATTTACAAACCTACAAATCAAAACGAGATTGAGAAAGAACAAAGTTTTGAAGTTTTGAAAATGTTTAAGAGTGTGAAGAATGATAAGATTTGTACTTATGATTAATTATGATTAATTATGATTTATGGTTTACAATTTATGATTTTTGACTTCTCCTGTTTTTGCTTCTGTTTGGTATATTTAGACTTTTAAACTTTTTTTCACATAGTGTGTGGATATTATTTATTTGTGTTTTTTTAGAGAAGGTCTGTTATATGTTGCTGAAAGTTTAAAAGGGCAGAAGTCAAAATGAGGAAGGTATTGAAAACTTATGGCAAAAGGGGGCTTAATAAAAGGGAAAAGGGATTGAAACTAGTGGAGAAGGTCCCAATGGGGCTAAATAAAAAATACACAGTTTTTTAAATCTCCAATTAATCAGATGGAGTTAAGAAATAATAAAATAATAAAACCTTTTGCTCCTAATCTGACTTCATCCCAAGTAAGGCCTAGATCTCAAGAGTCCCAGATATCTGTGCACCCATTGCTAACAAAAATCAGGAGCTTAGAAGAAATTTCTGAGAGTTATATAAATAGGAATCAATCATGCCTGAGAGGAGAAGTAATAGGGAGATCATTAGATCTCAAATTAGATAATCAATATGTGAAAAATGTATCTGCTGCAGCTCCTGAACTACATTTGTCTGATCTTATAGAGGGGGGGCCTAGTTATGTGCCAAAAAAGATCCAGAATTTGGATAATTGTCAAATGCCTGTCTTTAAAGCTTGTAATAAACCAAAAGGTATTACCGATGTAGTAAGATCTGTAAAACCAACTTCAAAATGCTGGGAATTCACTGAAGAAAACAGAAATATTAATTTGCCTGAATCACAATTTCTAAAAAGTAGATCCTTTTTGAAAGACTTTGATTCCTTTTTGTCTCCTTTTACACAGCATGGTAATTTAGATGGAAAATTAATAACTGATGATGTAAAGAAATCCTCGCTGTTGTTTGAAAGTGAGCAAAGCTATATACACCTAAAAGATAAACTCCCTCACTGTGGAAAAAGTGATGAGCTCATTGGAGTTGAAAATGGAAATTTAGTATCTAAATTAAATGACTTAAAAAAACAAATCAGTTTTGGAAATACCCAGCTTTTGGAATTGGTTACTATTATTAGGACTGTTGTAGACTTCTGTGTTTCTGATAAAGACAATTGTTGTCATAGACCTGATATGAAAACACAGGCTGCAGCAACAGAAACAGTCATAGAAATAGAAACAGAAATAGAAAATGTAGTTCCAAATCAGCCTAACCTTAACGAATTCCCAAAACTAAGAACAATAAAAGGAAAATTGATAAGTGCAATAAATCAGAAACTCAAGTGGAGTGGAATATAAAATCAATAACTGACTCAATCTCAAAAAAAGAAGTTGACAAAATCATCTTATTGATAAAGGATCTCAAGGAAAGGAAAATGCAACTAAAGGAAAAGGATAGGAAGTCTGGTTTTGAAAACAATGAATTAGACTATTCAGGAAGTAAAAAAAAATACCACGAGGGAAGACTGTCCCAAGGATTTATTAAAAAAGGGCAATAGAAACCAAACAGACATTGTAAATATAGCCAAACACAAGACTCAGATACCACAGAAGAAGGATGAGACTGACAAAAAAAATTGTGTGGAGTGCACTTTAGAAATTTAAGTAACAAAACTCCTAGACCAGAAAAAGACTAAGGTTAGTTTACCAGAAACAACTGAGGAAAAAGAAAAAATGGTTGATTATGGTTATTACCTACTCTATTTATAAAAGGACTTCCTAAAGCTAAATCAGAAATTAATTAAATATTTTTGAGCTCACAATTTATAATTTGTTTAAAGGTTTTATGGGGAACAAATTTAGCTGGCAGTACATCAAATCTACCTATAGGTATCTTGCCATTCCTTACAAAGGTTGGGTCTGTGTGGTTCTCAATGTAGAAAAGAGGAAAAAACTAATGGTTATGAAAGAAAAATTTTCGGATGTTGGATTATATTTAGATGCAACAATGACATTGATCTCAGACAAAGATTTAGACATAGAAATATCTAAAAACTGTGCAGAAAAGAGTGGTGGACTCAGTGGTACCCATGGCCTGAAACAGCCTTGAATAATTGCTTATATGAAGCCAAATGAAATTGTTCATAGTCTAAGGGGGGACAAAGAAGAAATGGTAATGATAAGAGGTAGAAAACAACTAGGTGTAAGAATAAATAGTAGTATAATCTTAGAGGATGAGGTTACCACAGAAACATCTACTTTTTCAGATAAGAGTGACACCTTAATCAGTATTGAAAGTCTAGCTTCGACTATAAGCAGTTTTGCTGAAATAAATTGACTGCTTACTAGAGGGAAGTTAAGGAACAAAATTACTCTTTTTAGCAGGATCATATCAGGATTGAAGAGCAAAATGCTAGATAAGGATTGTATAAGATGGTTAAGACAATTTTCTATTATACTGCTTCAAGAGACATGGATGCAAAATTCTGATGAACAAATAATAGAAGGGTATCATATTTGGTCTTCCCCCACTTATAGAGAAAAAAATTTGGACGGTTAAAAGGAGGCTTGCTTATTTTGGTAGATACTAGTATAAACTATAGGATAATTGAGGTTGGCTCTTATAATATTTTTTTTATTTATCTAGTGATTGCTTATGATAATAATGTTTTGATACTGTTTATTGTTTATATTCCCCTGGTCTTAAAGTGTCTGATTTTCAGAAAGTGATGAAAATGTTAGAGGATAGCTTAGAGTCTACAAAAACAGGATTTCCAGGGAGTAAATTACTACTAGCAGGGGATTTTAATGCCCATATCAGAGATCGATTAGAGGAACAAAAAAACAGATTGAGGCTTAGATGATGTTTTTAATATACCTATAAGGGACTCAAAAGATAAGAGGATAACAAATCAAGGTAAAACTATCTTACAATTCTTTGATAAGTTTTGCTTAAGAGTACTGAATGGGCACACTAGGGGAGACTGGCAGGGAGAATACACTTTTCCCACAAGAAAAGGTGGAGCTGTACTAGATCTATGTGTTATAAAGCCAAATGAATATAGAATGGTTAAAAAAATGGAGGTGTTAAAAATGTGGGACAGTGATCATTTCCCAGTATTGTGTACACTGTATACAGCTTTTAAAATTAAAAGAATAAATATTAAGGCAAGAACTACAGCAGATCAACATATGTGCATCAAGTATGAGAAACAAATCCAATGGAATGAGTTTTCTAAGGTAACTCTAGAGGATTTAATTATGAAAGAGAAATTACAATATAATATAAGCAGCATTTTAGGGTTTAATGCGGGAAATGGAGAGGATGTAATAAAAAAATTTGATGTGTTACATAAGACTTGTCAGGATGAATTAGGTGCCTATGAGAGACCAAATAGAAGTCACATGATTAACACTGAGAAACCATGGTTTGACATTGAATGTCACAAACTTAGAAAAGAAATCAAAAAAGTTGGGAAAATTAGATCTAGGCTGCCCTCTGGCCCAGTACTGGGAGCTTTAAAAAAATTAAGAAATGAATATAGGAAGCTATTGGTCCATAAAAAGAAAATATACTAAATAAAACTGTGGCAACAACTTCAAGATTGCATCCTTAGGAAAGACTCTAAGGCTTTTTGGAATATGGTGGCCATTGGTTATAATGACAATGATGTATGTTATAATATGTTTGGTTTAATCAGTGCTGAGAAATGGGTCTCTCATTTTAATAAAGTATATAAGAATATGAGTTGTGTTCTAGGTAGCCATCATAAAATCTTAAGCCTTGGTGAACTTCCTGTAGGGGAAAATCCCTTAGGGATCTCTATGAAGGAAGTTGAAATGGCCATTTGAGCTCAAAAAAGAAATAAGGCAGCCGGGGTTGATGGCCTTCCGGCTGAGATTTTCTTACATAACCCAGAATTTTGGGCTAGTATTTTCACCCCAGTATTTTGTGCAATTTGTTCCCAGTTGAAACTTCCATTGGATTGGATTAAAGGTCCCATTGCATAAAAAGGGGTACAAACAAGAAGCCAAAAACTATAGGTCTATTATGCTTCTCCCTGTAGTCCAAAAAGTGTTTTCTAGATTACTCCTTTCAAGACTGGAGTTATGAGTAGAAGAAAAAAAGCTGCTTTCTAAATTTCAATGTGGGTTTAAAAGAAAATGTAGTTCTTTGGATTTACTGTTTACCTTGAACTATTTGGTAGATAAGTATTTTCACTTTAAAAAGGGCCCCCTCTATTTGGCTTTTTTAGATATAAGAGCTGCCTTTGACTCAGTGAATAGATGGAAGCTGTGGGACATATTGGTAAAATTTAACATTACCCCTCATTTATCTATCTTAAAACTTTTGCATCAAGATACAGTAGCAATGGTATGGTTTAGGAGGGATGGTGCCCTGTCTAAAGAAATATCTAAAACTAGTGGAGTAAAGCAAGGTTGCTTGCTGGCTCCTATTTTATTTAACTTGTATATAGAAACACTTATTATCAATATCTCAAGAATAGATATGTTTGCCCCTACAATAAATAATGAGAAAATCCAGATATTACTTTATGCTGATGATGCAATTATTATTTCTCAGATGCCACTAGGTCTTAGACGAGGATTAATTAATATTATGGATTCATTATCTGATTTAGATCTTGAGCTAAATATAGATAAATCCAAAGTTATTATATTGAGAAAACCTAAATCGAAGAGAGATTCTTGGAATATCACTGGGAACAAATTTAAAGTGGCCCAAGAATTTCATTATATTGGAATAAAAATTGACTCTAAGTGGTCATGGAAACCTCTTTTATCTGATATTAAAAATAACTCATATAAATCTATGGGAGCCATAAGAAATTTCGCAAATAAATTCACAAATAATTCTTTTTTGGCCCTTAAAAACCTTTTGAGGCCAAATTAATGTCTCAAATTCTTTATGGCTCTGAAATTTGGGGTCTATCTTTGTCCCTGGGGAAGCTAAATATTAAATGTATCCAAAATCAATTTTTGAAAATAACTCTGAATTTACCATGAGATACTCTGTCCTCTTTCCTTAGACTTGAATCAGGTTTGCTTTCTATTAACACTAAAATATTGTTAAGGGTGATAAATTATTGGGGCAAGATAATTCAAATGAATAGCGACAGGTTACCTAAAACATGTTGGTTGGAATTCTATAAAAAAATTATGTGATGAGGTTTTAGGAACTGTTGGTTTTCTAACTGAAACAATATTTTAAAAAGTACAGGATGTGGAGACCTATGGTCCACCTTTACATTAAATTCACACTTAACTTATCTGAATAATGCTAAACAAAGGATTAAAGATATAGCTATTCAAACAGATTTTAGTACTATTCATGATCTAGATTCTTTGGGGTTATACTCAAAAATTAAACTGACTTGGGGACAAGAAAAATACCTTGCTCTATGTGAAAATAAATTTCATAGAAATATGATTTGTAAAGTGAGGTTAGCCTGTATGTGAAATACTTATCATAACCTCAACAATTGTTTCTATAAAACTGAAAATGGAGGTTGTTCATGTCTGAATCTTTCTAACCCAGGGATTATGCACATACTATTTGATTGTAAAAGTTGGTCAGAATGAAGGGCAAAATACCTCAAGGCTCTTTTTCCTAAATCTATGGTTGGGGCAAACGAATATTATACAAATCAAATTTTAAAAATGGAGTCCATAAAATTAATATTTGGTTTGGCCTTTTTTTTTTTTTTTTTTTTGGTTAGATAGTGAATGTTTAATAAATACTACTGTATGTAGTGTTGATAAATTGTCTTGTCTTAAGGATTATGATCCTCTGTTAATTTATAAGTGTAACAAATTGCACTGATTTTTATATACACTTCCTTTCTAAATAAACTGAAACTGAAAACTGAAACTGATGTGGATGTCTGAGTTGTAATCTCTGAGACGCTATTCTTGTATTTTTCCCCCCATGAATTGGTGTTGACAAGTTACGATCACCTGTTCTAATACAAGAGTTTGTTGTATGTTATTGTTGCGTGATGCACTGGGTTTGGTCCTGTCTCTTTGACAATTCAAACCTATGAGATTAGTAATCAAATATCTTGATAGCAAGATATATTTGTGAAATAAGTTGCAAATAGCAGGTTTGAATTGATATAGTGCAACAAGGCAGAATAGGGCTGTAACTTGTTTTTTGGCATGCGTTTTACAGACTTCTGGTGACATCAGTGTATCGTTGTAGTGCCATGCTTATGTCATTTGGGTTGTGCTGAAGTTGTATGTGCAGGATTGGATCTACTGCCTTATCAATACGTGCTTGTCACAGTTGTTATGCTGTGGTTTTTATGCTGTGAGTTGTGCACAGTGCACAGAACTCAAGCTGATTAGGTCTGTATCTGATATCGACCAGTTGCATGGTGTATGCAAAATCCCCTGCTGATGTGAGAAAAGAATCTCCTCATCCCAATAATGGTCCCATTAATCAGTACCAATTTCTACATCCTCTGCTGAGCTGTCAGAGCTGCCCACTTCAAACTCAGCTGTGAATTCCATTCCCTTGTGCAAGCAGAGACAACAATTTTGCAATCAGCCACCCTACCAATCACCTCATGTCACTAACTGGCTGCCTTGAGTACTTCAGGTGGGAAATCAACCGTCCCTGAGATACACAACCATAAAGAAATTGACACTCATGAAACCTGCTATTTACACACACGGCAAAATAAAATACAGTAGCCCAGATATTCAAACTGCGCCCAAAAAGTGCGCAATAGCAGGAGCAAGTGCAAGTCTATTGTGCCCATGTGCAAGAGACACGATATTCAAAAATGGAGCAGGCCAAACTGTGCCTACAGCGGATGACTGAATATCACACCACCTGCACCATAGCACAACTAGGGAGGGGAAGCTGAGCAGATCTGGTGCGCCATAGCGCAACAAGGGATGTTCAGCTGAGCAGTCCAGAGGCACCATAGTGCAACCAGGGATACCCCCCCCAGCAGCAGAGCAATGTAACTGCACAACCAGGGAGGTAGGGGCCCACCACCCATGCCACAGATGGGCACAGGAACACACAGCAGAACAGACATCGTCCCCCCACAACCCATGCACTGCACAACTGTGGGAGGGCCGGAATAACCACTGGCCCATGGAGGCAAGCAAACAACCCACAGCCGGGCCATGGTACCCCATCACACCTACTGGCAAGCTGTGACTGGCACACAAGGAGGGCTGAACACCCCATGCCACACCATCCCCCTCAATGCAGAGCACATCCTGCACCGTGACCCCAGAAACACCCCCCCATGAGCAGTGACCACCACTGCAGGAAACCCCATGCATGCCACCACCCCCACTGTGACACTGCAACCCTGTGCACCACAGAACCATGCAAGCCAGCCCCACCACGAGCACCCATTAGTGGGTGGCAGCACACAGCAAATGCAACAACAGCAGACACAGTGCCACCACACACAGATCCCCCGAGGTACTGCTGAGAGACTAACCATGCGTTGGCACATGAGGTACCCCACACAGGACAGGGCATGCCCTTGACACCACCACCAGTGGTACAGCACCCTGCACAGTAGTCCAATAACACACCCTGACCCACCACTGGCCACAACAGCCAGCACAGCCACCCACAGTGGTGCATGGAAGCATGCACCACACCGGATGCCACACAGTGTATGGACAGACACCCACCCATACCCAAGGGCACGACAACACAGGGACACAGTGGTGGGGCAACCAAGCCCCCATTATGGGCCCATGTAAACTGTGTACACACAACCCACAGTCCTCCATGGCACTGGAGTGCCAGCTACCCTGTGCAGGCACTGTGGACCCATACACCACCATCAGTCACCCGGAGCACAAGTCACAGACAGTGGGGCACATCCCCTGCAACACACACAAGGCACAGCATGGAGGTGGGACAACAACTGTGGTGCCCACAGTGCCACCCAAGCCAGGCATGCACCACACCAGTGACAGGAGGCAACCCAGCAATGTGATGGGTACAGTGGCTGCCCTGCAGGGACTGCCACCACTGACATGCCAGTGGACCGTGCAGGTCACAGACATGCATGTGTGTCAGCTGCACAGGCCATGGATGGGCTGATGGGTGCACCACAGACACAGAGCATGACCATGGACCACTGCACACAGTCATCCAGTGCTCAGGGAACAACACACACACCACAGACACTGACTGATAGCTACCCCCACACCATAGTCACCTCCACACGGACACGCACACACACCCATGACCGCATCACCCCTGACGCCATGCACACCACTGCAGCTGAGCACCTATAGCCCGCTGCAAATCAGAGACCACAACAATATTCATATCAAAATTAAATGTATTGAAAAAATATATAACAATCAACTATATACAATAATACAAGAACTATGTACAATATAACATAGGAACTATATACAAGGTTTGGGGGGCCACAAACAAGGTGGGGGTGGGTAGAGGGCAGGGGTAGACAAATGGGACGGGGAAGGAGGGGTGTGAGGGTGGGTCCAGGGGGGTAGGGGAATACTGGGAGCAATCCATCCCTAGTGGGAGCGCCTCTCCCGACTCTGGCTCCTCTGGGCCGTGTGCCTCCTCAGTACCCCAGTCTCATCTATGCATTGCAGGATGTCCAGCAATGCCCGTGCCACCACCAATATCTCCTGCAGTGCCTCCCAGATCTCACGAAGATGGTGGGTACTTAGGACAAGGGAGCACAGTCAATAGGTGTGAATGCACAACCCCATACAGTCCGCCCACTGTGCATGGCATATGGCCATGGGACATACCACTGTGATGGTGTGTGACCACCCACAGTGATCACATCCACAGGACCTGCCCACCCAGGTGCATACAGCCATGCAGAACGCTGCACAGACCCACTGGACAAGTCATGCACAGCACCACCGTGGCTGTTTAGTGACATGGCTATGTGGTGCAAAGGCAGTGGCACAACCATGTACCTGGTGCATGCATGGACCACCATTGACTCACTCCCAGACATGCATTGCAACTGGACAGTGTTGACTGTAACAAGTTGTGTGCATGGCAGTGGTGTCAATGGATGGTGGCCATGCCACGCTGCCCACCCTGTCACACGGCATGCAATAGTTGTCATGGATGCATGGCACTCACCTTCATCGGGCCGGTCAGGTGGGTGGTGAGGGCTCTCACCCCACCTGGCTGCACCATCCTCCTCCCGCTGCCGCTTTTCCCTCACACGGCAGTGTTCCTCCGGGCCTGTGGGGCAAACAAGGAGAGATGAACATCAGTACAATCCCCGAGGCAAAGTCCCCTGCCCCCAGGTGTGTGCCTCCCACCCAGCCAGACCCACCCACCCCACCCCTGTGAACACCACCACAGCCAACCCCGGACAGTCCCTCCCCATGTGCTGGACACATACAACACTGTTACCCATATGGATGATAAAAGTGTGTTGACAGAACCCTACCTGGCCATGGCACTGGTGCCCTCCTGGCATGTGCCCACAGACGCGTTATTAGCTCTGGCTCCTCCTCCGCAGGTCCCCATATCGGTGCCTGCACTGCTCTGCACTCCTCCCCTGTCCAGTGGCATCCTCCAGGGCAGTGGCCACCTTCTGCCACACCTGGGTCCTGGCCCTGTCCAGGGGCACCTCCCCGAACAGAGGCCCATGGTGTGGCTCCACAATGGCCACTAGGTTTGCTAATTCAATTGCAGACCACTGGGCTGCCCTTCTGCGTGCCATTCTCTCTATTCTAGTTGGCAATATGGCGCTCTTCAGCGCGGCTCCCCACATGCAGATGCTGTGTGGTACAGCGCTGCCACTCCCTATCACGCTGTCACCGAACAGCACGATAGAGGTGCACCCATGCCTGACGCATGGCGCCTAGGGGGCAAAGGTCGGGCACAGGGTCAAGGGTCTCTGGCGCATGGACACCCACAGCTCCATTGGAACACAATGCGTGTAGCGCGATTGGCTGCCTGTGTACCAGCGCCATAGCGGCCTACCGTGCAGTTGGCCCATTGCAACTATGATGGCCCAGTGCCACAGTGCCATGTAGTGACCATCGCTATAGCACCACTGGCACAATGGTGGCCATGCCCTGCATTGCCTACCGTGCATAGCACGTCATCAGCGTGGCAGACGCCTGTGTCAGCAACCCGGGCATGCGCAGTGAGGTGTGTACTACGCATGTCACAGAACTGCACCATTGGCTCAGCACGTTCAACACAATTACGCAAAGCGCAACAGCGCAATATTCAGCCGTCATATACAAATCATCTAATCAGCCATTCAATGGTGCAGCACTGCAATTTGCATCTACTTAAAGTTGCTCCTCACCTCATTTGCATGGGTTGCACTATAAAAGTGTGACATTATGCTGCAGTGGCCATAGTCAGTTACTGCAGTCTATTGGTGAGTTGCATGCTGTTTGGGAGTGTGGACTGTGGATTTAGGGACATGCATGGGACTGCACAGTCACAGGTAACAACTGCCATTCTTACAGGCTACATAATGACTGAGCAGGTTGTTGGAGAGGAGGAACACAGTGGTGGGAGGAGGAGGAGGCCTAACTTTACAAAGGCCGAAACCGAGGCCCTGTTCGAGGCCTACCTGGATCAGGAGCCACTTCTCAGTGGACAGCGAGGAACACCTCAAGCCCGTGCTGCTGCATGGGAGGAGGTGGCATGTGCTGTGAATCTGCATGTCAGCCACCAGCACTCCATGCAGGAGTGTAAGAAAAAGATGGGCACGGACAGGAGGAGGATAAAGGAGATGGTGGCTGCCATCAGGGCAGCATGTGCTTCAACAGGTGGGAGACAGCTGGATGTAGTACAGCTGACCCCACAGGAGGAGAGGCTTGCTGGAAGCATGCAGTGCAGTGCCATTGAGGGTGTTCCGGGTAGTGGCTTCCAGACGGGTGGTGGCCCATCACTGCATGGTAAGTCATGGTCTGTCTATGGGGGGGCAGAGTAGGTCACATGCAGTAACGTGACTTTGCTTTCCCTTACAGATCCTAAGCATCTGCATGGGTCAGCGGTGGTGGGCCTGTTCACTGAGGACAGTCAGCTGGAGTTGGAGGAGGGCCCATCCACCTCCACAGGTATACGTGGAGCATTACGACAGTGGGGACACCTGGCTGTCCACACTGATGTCGTTGTAACAGGTGAGGAGGAAGTCCTGCCTGTGTCCCAGCGTGCTGGCATCCACGGATGCTAGCATGCTGTGACTGTGGCTGGTGCAGAGTCCGTCACCGGTGATGATGACGATACCATCATGGGCGGTGATACTTGTGTGCCATGGGATGGCCACACAGCAGGGCAATACGTGCCCATGGCTGTGGTTGGTGCTGCCGTGGAGGCCTGTATGTCAGCACAGTCCCAGCCTGTGCCTGTCAGCACCAGTGAGGCAGCACTGGTGTCTGTTCAGGACAGTGGGACTGTTGCAGTCACTGCGGTGGCACCAATGAGCCCTGGGGAGCGGCAGCTGGAGGGGCAGCTTCAGCAGTCGCCCAATGGGCTTGGGGGTACAGGGTTCAGTGGTGGCATCTGTGCACCACCTGTGGACATGCCCAGGCCTGGTCCTGGTGCACAGCACCCACCCTCAAGGGGTGCTGATCATCGGGGCCATGCACGCCCTGAGGGACAGGATGCCGAGGAGGCTGATGATCTTTTGGACTAGCACACCCGCCTACTGCAAGCATCGGTCCAGCAGCAGATGCAGCTTGTGACATCCGTGGATGCACTGCGTGTGGCTCTGGAGTGGGCAGAGGAGTGTCGCAGCAGGGACACCGAACTGATCCTGGCAGGGATGGACCGTTTGCGGGAGGATGTGACCGTTACCATTGACAGGCATGCACAGGCATTCACTGCTGTCATGGCCACAATGGGCACACAGTCAGGTGCCCATGCATCGCGGATACCACGCAGTGTACTATCCACCCCTCGTTCCCTGCATTGTGCGACTCCCACCCTGTCAACACCGGGTTCAGCTGTGGGTATCGCGAGCACTCCTGGTGTAGGCATGTTCGGTGTGCTGCAGACCCCTGCGCGAGCACGGTCGTGTTCACACAGTGGAACCCCTGGGGAACCATTGGTGCTACCCCATGAGGCCAGTGGTCAGCCTGTCAGTGCTGGTGGGTCTCGGTGGAGCCGCCCACACATCCATGGCAGCTGGGGCACTGTGTCTCGTGACTGACCCAGCGCGGCTACTGTCTGGTGCTGCCCTGTGTGCATTGTGTGTTTCAGTGGGCAGTGCACGGGTGGGTACCTGGCCCTGCACACGGCCACACAGTCCACCTGCACACCCTCCCGGCTGCTGTCCACAGTTGTGTGTGCATGATGATGCCTGCATTGTGCTGTACACCAGTGTGCAATGGTGCTCAGCATCTGACACACGCACATGGACAGGCAGTGGGTGTGGTGGCCTGTGGACATGTGTGTTGCTAGGGTTGGCATTCTGGGTTGGTGTGCCTCTTGCCCTCTGTGCACATTTGGTGTGTTGTGTGTGTGCATGTGTGTGTGTGTCCATCCACGTGGCATGTTAATCCTCACCCATCCCTGGTTGTGTGTGTGTGCTTCTGTGCCCTGCCACTTCCCTTGACAGCATGCACCTGTGGTGTGTGTCCATGCATGTTTGTGGGTTGTGCCTTAGCCACTGGAGGTTGCACATGGCCCCATGACTTACCTGGGTTGGCTGAAGTGCTCCTCCATGATGGTGTCCTGGTGCAGCTGTGCCTGCCGGATCAGTCGGGGGTCTCGTCGGCCAAGGGGGGGGCTGCCCATCACTATCATCACCAGCATCCCCATCGTCCCCATCGCTGTCCCCCTCTTCGACCTGTGTGGCTATCCCACATTCGTTGGCCATGTTGTGCAGGATGCAACAGGCCAGGAATAGCCCACAGGCCTTTGAGGGGCTGTACTGTAGGGCACCGCCAGATATGTCCAGGCAACGGAAACGTGCCTTCAGCATCCCGAACACCCGCTCAATGTCATTACCTGTGGTGGCATGTGCCTCATTGTAGCATTGCTGCAATGGGGTCGCGGGCCCCCGGTAGGGTGTGAGCAGCCAGGGATGGAGTGGGTATCCACTGTCAACTGTGTGTAGAGGGCGGAGGTTAGTTTGGTGATTAGCATCGCCCTGCCCCAGGCCATGTAGGCTACTACCCATGTCACCTCTGGCCATGCACCCCCAGGCCCTATGATTTTCCATGTGGTTTGCATACTCACACACTAGGTGTCCAGTGGGGATGTCCCAACTCTCGAATCTGTGGCACAGTGCTGACTGGTGCCAGATGAATGAATCGTGTGCTCCCCCAGGGTGCATGGCACAGACATTGATTATGCACCCCCTGGCATCGCACACCACCTGGCAGTTGATGTTGGCATTGCCCTTGCGGTTTATGTATGCGGCCCCCTCAGGGCCAGGTGGTGTGCGTATGGCCACATAGGTGCAGTCTATTGCCCCTATCATGCCAGCTATATGTGCTACCCTGTGGAACTCCTGTATGTTTGCTGTGCGCTTCACCAGTGTGCTGGGGAAATGGATGTACTCTGCAGCATGTGGCAGCAGTGCGCTGAGGAATTGGGTGAGGTGGCGTGACGTGGCCGACTGGGTGATGCCTATGGTTTCCCCAGTTGGTCTCTGAAAGGTACCCATGGTGAGCAAGCACATGCAGGCTGTTACCTTAGTCTCCACTGACAGGGCATGGCTCTGTCGTGTGGGTGCCTGCATCACATCACTGCACAGCTCACAGAGCCACCTCAGAATTGCCCTATTCAGGTGGTACCGGCCCACAATCTCAGTATCAGTGTACAGCTCAAAGCTGGTGGGCTCAGTACTGTCTGTTGGGGCGCATCACGATGGCCTCCATGGCCACGCCCTGCCACCCGCCTCTCACACCACCCTCATAACGGCTCCATCTGGAAGGTGGCACTGGCCATGTCCGGTGGCTTGTGTTCACCCCCTGGCAGCTGTTGCTGTGTTCCCGCTGTCCTGGCTGCTACTTCCTGCACCGGGAACACCTGCCTGTGCTGGCCTCTGTGCTGTGTGGCTCCCCACACCTTCCCTGTGCCTGGCTGTTCAGAGTGCCCTTTCCCTGGCCTGCCCTGTTTGTGCCTCCTGCCCTGTCTGTCTGCCTATGGTTCTGACTCATGTGGCTTCCCTGTAGCGTTCTTGTGCCTCTCCCTTGCTCCTTTTTATTTTGGCTAATTTCCGCTATGGCGCAACATCTGATTGCTCCCCTGTTGCTCATGGCGCAAGTCGTTGAATATCGCACTGCGCCATTTATGCATGGTTCCTCCCACTCCGGTTGCTCATGCCTTCATTATCATTGCGTTGTTGCTCAGCATGATTTCGGGGGCGCAACTGCCTCTTGCTGAATATCGCAGAATGGCGCAATTTTGGACTTGCGCAGGCGCAACCCTGTTGTGCATGGCTCAACTCTTTTGAATATATGGGCCAGTATTTTTAAATCATGACCTAATTAAATTTCCAATAAAAAAGTGCGGTCAGCAACTTTGACAGGGGCTCTTTAAAGCAGCGTTCTATGGGGGCTTGTTTGACCACGCATATAGTGATGCACACCTGGTTGGCAAAATTAATCAAACTGGTGCCACAGTGCTCACTGAGCATGGTACCAACCAGTCAGCATAATACTTACCCCATAAACCACTTCATGCATCTGTGAAAGCCCCTATAAAGTATGTCCACAGTCTGAGGGTTTACTTCTACTGTTTCAGTAAGTAAAATTTTTTTAAATTAGCAACTTATTCACAAAATGTATATACATAATTGGTACAACTCCTGTGTTGATTCCTGTTGTCCATTTTTGTTTGAAAATCCATTTATACGGTGATGCAGTCCATTTTTAAATTTCATCATGTTAAGTCTTAAGTTTCATGTCCTGTATCTCACCATGATGTCCCCTGTGCACCGTGAGGCCAAAGAATGATGTCTGTTGTAAGCTTGTGGTTCTTAGGTCAAGAAACGTTGTGTTAAAGAGCTCCTGTGTATTTATTGATTCATTGTTTCTTTCATTACAAAACCTGTACATTTATGCCCTCATGCTGCAAATCAGTGACTGAACTTCGACCGGCATTTACTGAGCAAATTTAAAGCAATGCATATTGATCTTTTCTCCCCTCCATCTGACACCAGACTACCAAACCAAGTAAAATCTGCATTCGGCTTTTTTCAGAAAATCCAGTGTTATCTATTTCAGTAGGGTCACCTTCATGCACTGTTGGCTGTCAGATTCTGGTAGTTTTGAACAACAGTTTATCTTTAGCGCTGTTTGTATACTCCATTAAAGTAATCAATTACATTGTGGTCCAGTAAATAAATTAGCTGTCTGTTTACACGTGACATATTGCATAATTGACTTGCAGTCTTTCTATCCATATTGTGCTAAATTTAACTTTGTTTTATTGGGTGTCAGGTGTGTGTCCCATAGCTCAATCTGACACTGCTTTGTACTTATTCCACCAGTTTATGTAGTCTGTAATTTAATTTAATTGGCTTTCCCTTATCCCAACTGAATCGTTTGTGTCCCAGTGGCAAGAGTGAATGAATGTTTAATACCAATTTTTATTTTTGTTTGCCGCTGATGCTGGGTTCAGTATAATAGGAAATGTTTTAGCCAATTAACAAGTAACCAGTGCTCAGATGTGTGTGTATCCAAAGTCTGGCAGAATAATATGAGTGAAGGCAAACTAACAAAATCCTTCTATTGAGTTCAATTGTGTAAATAGCTAGAAGAGATCAGTTCTGAAGCCATATAGTAAAGTGACTTCAGCATTTGTCTCATTGCCAGACATTTTACCTCCCTATCAGTAGGATCTTTAATTTTCCTTGTAGTTTAACTAGATGTGTGTGTGTGTGTGTGTGTGTGTGTGTGTGTGTGTGTGTGTATGTGTATGTGTATACTAGGAAAGGAAGGGAGACAATAGATCACATTGTTCACTGCCTGGCTTAGTTTGCATTTGTCTAAATGCTGGAGGTTGTGTCTTTTTAATTTTTTATTGTTGTTTCTTAACATTCGGCTGCTACAGCCTGCAGTTATTCTCTAGTTAGTCTCTTGTGGGGCATTTTTTTTCCTAAAAGATGGAGCACACACTGACTGGAGATGGGCACTGCAGTATAGCTCAGGAACATCCAATGCTGCTTATCCCCATTGTATAATGTATTTATTATTTAGTTTTTGTTGACCAGGAAAGTGCACTAGACAAATCCTGCCTATTTTCAGGCACAACCATGGGGAGGTGGATACAGATGAATGCCAGCTGACCTTGAACCAGATTAAGCTGTTGATGGTATTTTTAGTGAATGAGGGAAATTTGGCCAGGACACAGGAGAATTTCCCCTACTCTTTTCGATAAGTGCCATGGGATTTTTAACATCCACCTGAACTACCACCAATCCAGGCAGATGGGACCTTGGTTTAATGTCTCATCTGAAAGACAGCACCTCAGAAGTGCAGCACCCCTCTCATGCTGCACTACAGTGTCAGTACTGGGATATTAACCCAAGTGCCAGATGTGGGAACTGAACCCACAGCCTTCTGATCTCCCATCCTCAGAGGTGAGTGTGCTACCTACTGAGCCACTGCCACTGCCACTAATGCAATAATGCTGATGACCACTACAGTTTTATCAGACTTCAAGGTTGCTTAACAGTTTTGACAGCACTGGAATACTGAGTGTTTGGGAGTAGAGCACATTGTGTATCTCTATTCATACTATGTGAGTTATAACCATGAACATGACTCCCCTCTTTTTAGACTGCTAGTACAGTAATGTCTGCTGCAGGATATGTTCAACTGGTGCCTTACTGCACTTTTCAGCAACCAGGTGGATGGGTAAGACACCCATTAATGTGTCGACCCTCGAGTAGACTCGATAGACTGTGAGGACTACTCTGCTGGCATTTTAGTATGTTAGTATGTTAAAAGACAAAGAACCTCTGTGCACAAGCACTGAGGCAATAGTTACCCCAAAGGGCATTGGCTGGGAAGCGAAGTTTTAAAGAAATACAGAATCACACATGCCCCCATAATGCAAAGCATCATGGATTGCACATGCATGGGCTGCAGTATGCATGGGCTGCAGTATGTTAATTGTCTCCAAGGCTTACCCCTATCCCCCGGTGATGGTGAAAGCAGGGAATCAGGAGGGAGAATACTTCCATTAAGTGACATGGACCACCTGCACTGGGCCTGTGCATCATGCCAGCATCAGGGGCCAGGCATGTATTACTTACATAGCCCATGTCAATGCCTTACTTAACATCATGAGAGGTTCAAAGAAAGTTAACTGCCATATGTGATCCTTCTCCCCTTTTGCCAGTGTTGGAGAAGTCATGCAGTGATATTTGCTGCAACCATTCCCTACAGGGATCTTAAATCTCTTGAGGACTGTGCTTAGCTCCTGCCTGTCTAAACTGGGGTCCCATGCTGAGGACATGAACCTGTGTCCCTAACATGGTAAGTGGACATCTAAATTTACATTAGTTAGTTAGTTACAGAAATTAGTTTTTATTTTAAGGACTGGAAAATGTAGGCTAGGAAACTACTTATGTTCAACTAAGTCATGGGTAAATGGAACTTGCATTTGTAGTTGTGCATAACACACTGGCTAAAGTAATCATAATTTGGTTGTACTATCATAGCTAGACATAATTTCCCTTTATATAACTTTGGAAACAGTGATATAATGCACATAATGCAATATGGTGGAAATTAAGTAAGTAATAAGCTACAACAGGGTGTGCATTAAAGGAGTGGCTTATCACTAGAAGGGAGAGGGGGGACATGATAGAAACTTTCAAGTACCTCAAGGGAATGAAGGGAGAGGGGGGACATGATAGAAACTTTCAAGTACCTCAAGGGAATCAACAAAGTCCAAGAGGGTAGCATCTTTCAGAAAAAGAGACTTGCAAGAACATGGGGCCACAATTTAAAGATAGAAGGAGGGCGGTTCAGGGGCAATGTGAGGAAGTATTATTTCACAGAGAGGGTAGTGGATGCATGGAACAGCCTTCCTGAGGAAGTTGTGGAGTCTAAAACTGTGGGAGAATTCAAGAATGCATGGGACAGACATAAGGCAATTCTTGTGGAGGGCAGGAAGATATACAGTGGCGTGAAAAAGTATTTGCCCCCTTCCTGATTTTCTCTATTATTGCATATTTGTCACACTGGATGTTTTCAGGTCTTTAGACAAAATATAATATTAGATAAAGGGAACCTGAGTGGACAAATAACACTTTTTTTTTTACTTATTTCATTTATTTAATGAAAAAAGTTAACCAACACCAACTGGCACTGTGTGAAAAAGTAATTGCCCCCTAGTTAAATCAACCCAATTAAAGGGATAATTAGAGTCAGCTGATTGAACACAGCCAGGCTTGATTACAGCCAGCCCTGCTCAATATAAACCTCACTTATTTTGGCCCTTACCATCAGAGTCACATTGCCAGCACAAAGATTCAACAAGCACATTATGCCATGATCAAAGGAAGTTCCTGAAAAGATCAGAAAAACATTTTGTTGCCCTCTATCAGACTGGAAAGGGTTACAAAGCTATTTCTAAGGCTCTGGAACTCCATCGAACCACAGTGAGAGCCATAATCTCCAAATGGAGAACACTTGGAACAGTAGTGAACCTTCCCAGGAGTGGCGGCCTGCCAAAATTACTCCAAGGGCGCAGTGTAAAATCATCCAAGAAGTCTCAACAACATCCAAAGAACTGCAGGCTTCTCTTGCCTCAGCTAAGGTCAGAGTTCATGACTCCACAATCAGAAAGAGACTGGGCAAAATGGGCTTCATGTGAGAGTAGCAAGGTGGAAACCACTGCTAACCAAGAAGAACATAAATGCTCATATCTCATTTGCCAAGAAGCACCTGGATGATCCACAAGCCTTTTGGGAAAATGTTCTATGGACAGATGAGTCCAAAGTGGAACTTTGGACAACATGGATCCCATAATGTCTCGTAAAGCAAACACAGCATTCCACAGTAAGAACACCATACCAACAGTCAAACATGGTGGTGGTAGTGTGATGGTGTGGGATGCTTTGCTGCCTAAGGACCTGGATGACTTGCCATAATTAAAGGAACCATGAATTCTGCTCTGTACCAGAAAATTCTTAAGGAGAATGTCCAGTCATCCTTCCGTCAGCTGAAGCTGAAGCGTAGTTGGGTCATGCAGCAAGACAATGATCCAAAACACAAAAGCAAGTCCACATCAGAATGGTGAAAAAGAAGTAAAATTAAAGTTTTGGAGTGGCCTAGTCAAAGTCCAGAGTAAACCCAATAGAGATGCTGTGGCAGGACCTGAAACTAGCAGTTCATGCTCGAAACCTACCAAATGTTACTGAATTAAAGCAGTTCTATGAGGAAGAGTGGGTTTAAAATTCCTCCACAGCGATGTGAAAGACTGATATTGAATTATAGGAAGTGTTTGGTTGCAGTCATTGCAGCTAAATGTGGCATAACCAGTTATTATGTAAGGGGCAATTACTTTTTCACACAGTGCCAATTGGTGTTGGTTAACTTTTTTTCATTAAATAAGTGAAATAAAAAAAAAAAACAAGTGTTATTTGTTCACTCAGGTTCCCTTTATCTAATATTACATTTTGTCTAAAGACCTGAAAACATCCAGTGTGACAAATATGCAATAATAGAGAAAATCAGGAAGGGGGCAAATACTTTTTCACACCACTGTAGGCTGTTGGTTAAATAGGATCTGCGGCCTCTCCTGTAGGTAGGGAAATGGGCAGACTAGATGGGCCTAGCGGTCCTTATCTGCCATCAAAGTCTATGTTTCTATGTTTCTATGTTTCTATCACACTTATAAAATGGGCCACCATCATAAAAGAATCAGATTGATTTACTCTGATAGGGATTAAAGCTTATTTACTACTTTTAAAAGACTGTACAGTACATTACCTCTAAAACGTCTAAAACTTTAAAAAGTAGTCACTATTCATTCATAAAATAGCATGTCTCAGCAATAGGTTAACCAGTACAGTGCTTCATCCCCATAAATGTGGAATGTGACCAGAATTCTTTAAAAAAATATATAACTTACAGCCGAGTTACTGTGGCAGACAGCAGTTGACTTTTCAGTGAGAAGGCAAGTGGCATGGTCATGAAGTGCTAAACTCTGGTGGGTGCATGTACAAAATGAGGAAAACTCTGCATGTGTTTGCCGTTATGAATCCGCCTTCATATAGGCAAATTACACCCTATGGGTTAGGTTCTTTAACAACCTTATGCTGCGTTACAAGTGTTAGGTTTCTCTTCCCTTTTTTTTTTATTTTTTAAATAGTGAGGAACCATGAAATTATATTATAGTGGTTCTGTACATGGTATTCCATGTCTCTCAAATATCAAATTGAGTATGGGGGGTGGATCGAGATATACAGAGGGATGGTTTAAATACTAAGACTACATTGGATTATTGATAAGGCACATAGAGGGTCTTTGCCAGACTTTAACTTGCAGATGGAGAGTTTTTAGGGACAGTTGTCTTTGGGTTTTTTTATGAAGTTTTTATCCCAAACCCTCTGGAACAGGCCTTAACTTTTGCTGGCCCATTGACCATTTTGTATTTTTTATTCTTTGTTTCAGTCTGATCTGGTCATTAGGTCTGGGATATAAATTATTTCATCTTACATCTTTAGAGTTTACAAAGGAGTTATCTCAATGGGTTTTATTACAGGCATGGCCGATTAGTAGTAAAGATATTAAAAGGGCTCACAGATGGAGGATTAGTACCACACCAATGGGTCTGGGACACATTTTTACTTAACTGTATTATTTTATTGGGACATTGTGGTCCCACAGGAGACCCAACCCAGAAATGGAGTTGGTTTTACCTCCTGCCCAGGTGATGAGCTTACTAGTAGGCATCATTCTCTGGAGAATCTTAGGTGGGGAATATTTCCCTCCTATCAATTGGAAGTAAGTTTGTATATAATTATATTTCCTTCTTGGATCAGGTCTCAGACTACTTGTGTTTTTTCCAGTATGTAAACTTACTCTGTATATAGTTACAGTAAATGTTTGTCTTAACTGCCAGAGTTCGTGTTTTGTCCTAGTTGGTAAACTCCCAGTTGGAGTTGTTAAAAAACAGAGTGTTTGCTCTCGTTGTTGGACAATTTTAATATGTATGTCATATAAATGCAATCTATTAGACAGTTTTATTCTTTATTGAATTAAAAACCATACAGATAGAGGAAAGGTTTAATATAAAGCATAATGTGAAACTGACATGGACAATGAGCAGGAGGGTGGGTCTAAATACTCTTCTTCCTCAAGTCTGGCTTGCTGTTTCAGGTCCCACAGGATGCCAAAAAGTGGAGAGGGGCTCTGCAGCTTTCCTTTTTTGGTTAAAGGATGACACTGGTGGGGGGAGGGGGTCACCTTTGCACCGGGTCATAATGTCATACGCTTAATAGCGTACGGCATTATGGTGAAACCTGGACCTGTGCGCTCTCTGTGTTGGACCCCAACCCGGAGTTGGAATCTTTAGTGGGGGGATCCAGGGGGCACAGCCCCCCACAGAACAATAAACAACAGGAAATCACACAACACGATTGTGCTGCACGGCATTCTGCCGTGTGACACAATGACCCCGTGCCATTCACCTTCCCCACGGTGTTGATGCATCTCCCTTAGTCGTATTATACTGATGTCAGTACTTGTGAAAATATTTTCACAGAATATTAACAGATTGAATAATCCCATAAAAAAGACAAAGTTTGTGCAATATCTAACAAAAAAAAACAGCTGATGGTGTACGTCATACAAAACACACATGTATCAGAAGTTGAACATGCTAAATTGAAATGTGACAATTGCTATGAAATTTATGCATCCTCCCACCCCTGAGGTAAAAAGAGAGGAGCTGCTATAATTATACTATCCACTACCCAACTCAACATGTAAAAATCCCACAGTGATGCACAAGAGCATTATGTGATTTTACAAGGATGCCTCTATTCTCAAGAAGTACATGTTTTTCTGGTAGCTATAATACGCTTTCTTAAAAAGTAAGGAAATTCTTTGCAAAAAAACTATGTTGAATGCATCATTTAGGGTTAAAGCATCAAAAGTCAGGAAATGAGAAACATTAGGGTTCCCCTGTTATGCCACCGCTGAGTTCACAGAGTCAAGCTAGGATGATGGGTGTATGCCAGGCTGTGAGATCTAAATCTCGCTCCATTCTCCTTTACTGAAGCATGTCCACCTGTTTACACATGGAATGGGGTGAGATTTGAGCCTCACAACCCCAATGACACACCCCATCATCTGTCAGTCTGTGGAGGATGGCGGGTCATTTTATTTTCAGTTACTGGTAACAGAAATGATTGGCATTTAAATTTGGGACCCTCTAGGGACACAATTCATTTTGTGTTCACCTAGTCAAGCCCTGAGGATGCTAGCCATGTCTTTTTTGGGGAGTTAAACACCCCAGATATATGTTTTTGAAATTTTTGTAAACTGTAGTGTCGCAAAGTATTGTCGTACCTGTGACACTTTTGTGATTTTTTCTGTGAAAGTGTGTGATTTGCCACACTGCTTTGCTACACTATGCCCAAAATAACAGGAATATTTTGCCACCCTGCTGCAAAAGAACGGTTTTGTCTTTTGGGCTGAAATTTGGAGGGAAGAAATTCAGCATCCCACAGATGTGTCTGTTGGTGGTTGGTGACAAAATATTACAGGGATGCAAAGTTACAGTACTCCAAAGTTGATGCTTTTTCCCATAGACTAACATTATCCATCCGCTGCGCCTTTCGGGGCCTGTATCTCGGAAACATTTCGAGATAATAGGCTTTTTGTTGGAAAAGTGCTTAGCCCTCTGGTAGTGGACTAAGAGCAAAACTAGCCAGGAAACTCATAAATAATATGAAATTGTAATTTTTTTTCTTCGTCGTATGATTCTTGAGATAAAAGCAATTTAGTATTCAAAGCGCACATTTTTTGCTCCGAGGCCCTTTATTATGCATACATTCTTTGTATTCACTGTATTTCTCTATACAGCATTTGGTGGTGGGGGGGGAGGTGTGCACTTTTGTTACTGTTACACTTAATGTTTCCACTTGCATTTGTGACCATTTGCATTACCTGCTCCTGCTCACACCAACATGTGCATTACCCTTTGTATTTTCATTTATGCTTTGCAATTACAAGCATTGTTACCATTTGCATTTCCATTACTGTTTCTGTTTGTATTTTGTTTTGTGTCACCGTGTGCTTTACCATTTGCATTTGCATATGTGCTTCCGTTTGCGTTTGCATTTATGTTTGCATTTCTTTTGGCCTCATCTTTGCTGTTACCATTTGCATTTGCATTTCCAGTTGCGGTACTGTGCCCATGCGCGTTACCATTTGCATTTCTGTATGCACTTGTGCTTGCATTTCCCTTTGCGTTACTGTTCACTTTGGTGTCATAATTGTTGTTACTGTAACTGTTTGCATTTCCAATTGTGTTACCGTTACTGTTTGTGTCTTCATTACCATTTGTGTTTCTGTTGCCTTTAGCGTTTACATTTTTGGTTGTGTTTCCGTTGTCGATTGTATTAGCGTTTCCATCTGCGGTGCCGTTGCCTTAACTGTTTGCATTTCTATTTGTGTTTCTGTTACCGTTTGCATTTGTCTTACCATTTACATTACTGGTTCCATTAACATTTGCATTTCTGTTGCCGTTAGCATTTGCGTTACCATTTGCATTATCATTTCTGTTTTCATTAACATTTGCACTTGCATTTCTTTTACCGTTTGCATTACCATTTGCCTTTGCATCACCACGTGCATTACTGTTTGCACTTGTGTTTGCGTTATGGTTAGTGTTACTATTTGAAATAAAATTCATGATTTATAGTTCTCATTCTCAAAAAAAGGGAAATTCTCGGTAAAAAAATCTGTTTAATGCATCAGTTAGGGTTGTTCCACAGCAACAAAAGTGAGGAAATTCGATGTTAGGGTCCCCCCCATGCACCCCCACCAACACCCCGCCCCCACCAACAGCCATCGGGGTGCCCGTAGGGGTCATCAGTCCTAACTCTCACCCCATTCTCCTGTACTGCACCACTTCAGCTTATTTACACAATAGATGGGGTGAGAGTTGGGACTTTCAACCCCAATGCACACCTTGATGCCTGTTGGTGGGGTAGGGGTGGGGGTGCAATGTATGGGAACCCTAACATTGAATTTCCTTGATTTTGTCGCTGTTGAACAACCCAAACTGATGGATTAAACTGAGTTTTTGCCATAAAAAAGATATATATTTATATATATATATATATATATATATATATATATATATATATATATATATACACAGTATATATACACATACATTGCAAAAATCTTTGATTAATGCTTCAGTTTGGGTTAAAGTGACAAAAGTGGGGAAATGAGATGTTTACTAGTTATATTACACTTTTTCAATAAGTAATGACATTCATGGAAAAAAACTTCATTTGATGCATCAGTTAGGGTTAAATCAACAAAAGTGGGGAAATGAGACATTAGGGTTGAGCCCCTAACCCCACCACCACAAACAACCCCCATCCTCCCCAGACCGACAGATGCTGGGGTGTGCCATGGGGTCAGGAGGCCCAACTCTCACCACATTCCATGTGTAAATAGGTTTAACATGCTACAGTAAAGGAGAATGGGGTGAGAGTTAGACTTCATGACCACATGGCACACCCTGGCAACTATTGCTCAGTGTAGGATGAGGGGTGGGGAGGTGTGGGGTTAGGGTCTCAACCTAGCATGTGTTGGTGGGAGCACGGAGGCCCCACCAAGCTGCCCATTTTTGCATAATGATATGTGTCTGTGAGAGTGTGGGCCCTCTGGGCCTTGCATTCTCATTTACTCATAGCTACAAAGCCATAAAGCAGCCCTTTCGGGCAAGGAAGCCTTGTAGCACTAATTTGCCAATTTCTTAGGAATCATAGCAGCTAGAAAAAAATGCAAGTGTCATAATCATGACAGCAAGACCTCCACAAGAGATGCAACTGACAAAATCTATATCTCACATAGTTTTCAAGATATGAGCATTGATAGGAGCCGTGGGCACCACAATTCAAAGGATGCACGTAACTTACTTGGTTTACTTGGTTTCAAAGGACAAAATCTGGCTACTGCCCATCGAGATTGTCCCCCACCACATTGGTGGGATAATTATACCTTGAAGTTGTTAAACTTGAGCCAGCAATCCAGACCTTTTTTGAAGACTATATTAGAACTACTGTCCACTAACTATTGTGGGAGGATATTCCACAATTTGGGGGTTCTTACTGTAAAGTAGTTTAACCTTTTTGTTGTTTTAGCTTTAGATACAAATATCTGGTTGTTATGATACCGTGGGGAAGTCCAACTGGTAGAGAAATGTAAGCCACAGTGGTGCATTAACTCCTGAGAATTCTGGATTTTGTATAATAGAGAAGGTCACCTCTGGCACGCCTTTGTGCATAGTGAGTGTAACCCTGTAACTCTTAATCTTTCCTCGTAGTCAAGTTTGGATAAATAAGGGACCATTTTTGTGGCTCTTCTCCGCACCCTCTCAATTCTATCAATGTCCTGCCCCAAGTAGGGACTCCAGCAGGGGGATCCATAGTCCAGATGGGGCCTGACATAAGCTCTGTACAAGGGGATTATGCATTCCTGTGTCCTAGACACAAACGAACGTTGGATCCGAGTGAGCAAGGCATTAGATTTCCTAGCTATCATCCTGCAATGATCACTAGATGACAATTTATTATTAATGATTACCCTGAGATCTCATTCTAATGGTGACAAATGAAGGGCAACACTGTTCAGAAAATAAGTCTGCCTAGGGTTGTTCTTACCAAAGTGTACAACATGACACTTGTCTGAGTTGAGTGTCATTTTGTTTAAAACTGCCCATTCTTTGATGGATTTTAAGTTGTTCCTCATGGAATCTCTGTTTATCGATGTAAGAACAGAGCCACACAGCTTGGTGTCATCAGCAAATTTTGAGAGAACAATTTTGGGGCTAGCCTGCAGATCACTAATAAAGATGTTAAACAGGGTGGGTCCCAACATGGACCCCTGCGGGACCCCACTGGTCACACTCAGTGAGTGGGAAAGTGTGCCATTAATTCTGACCTGCTGATATCTTCCATTCAACTAACTTGAGACCCAGTTAATTATGTAGTAAGAAAAACCCATATCATTCATTTTGTCAAGTAGGATGTCATGAGGGACTTTGTCGAATGCTCTACTGTAGTCGAGAAGTATCACATCCACAGGGATGCCATCATCCAATGTCGTACTGACATGGTTATAGGAGGAAACCAAGTTAGTAGTACAAGAGTATCCCTGTCTAAAGCCATGTTGTGTGATGTCAGTCAAGTTACCCCCAATAGATTCGTACTCTAGTAGTTTCTTAATAACTTTCTCCATGATCTTGCTTATAACGGAAGTCAGACGTATTGGATGATAATTTTCTGGTCTGGAATGATTACCCTTCTTAAAGATTGGGACCACAGTGGCCATTGTCCAGTCCTGAGGGATAATTCCCTCATATAAGGATTTGTTGAATATAATTGAAAGTGGTTTAGCAATAGCGGCGGCTGTCTCTATTAGAAATCGGGAGCTGATGTTATCAGGCCTGGACTGGAATTGGGTTTTAGGGATACAATTGCTTTTAGTGTATCATCCTCGGTGATGATGTAAGAGGGGGTAACATTGTTAGTATGTTTGAAGCCCTTAGGAACCTCTTTCTTGGTAAATACTGAGCAGGATTGCTTGTTAAATGTGTCTGCCATATCTCTGTCTGTAGATATAATTGTGTTATGTATACATAAGGGCCCCATGTGTCTATTATTTATTTTTTTATTGTTAAGGTAGGAAAATAGTGATTTATAGTTGTCTTTGGTATGGGCCAGACGAAACTCAAGTTTTTTTTTAGATTGCAGAATGGCTTGTTTTAGTGATTTTAGAGTTTCCCTGTATTGAGCAAACAATATCTTTTTGGTGTCTCCTTGCTGTTTTAACTCATGTAAATAGCCTCTGCTTGTTCTTAATTAAGGCTTTGATAGTATTGTTAAACCACAGGGTATTTTCCCTTTTATATTTTTTTGTTATAGGAACATATAGTTTTTCTGAGTTATAAATGGTGGATTTGAAAAGTCCCAGGATTCTTCCATGGAAAGGAGGATAGTACTGTATCCCAAGAAATTGAGTTTAATTGGTTATTAATAGCATTGAAATTAGCTTTTTTATAATTTTTCAATTCAGTACAGTTGGTGATGTGTTGACAAAATGACAGTGTAATGGAAATGGTGTAGTGATCACTTGATCCTAGTGGGGCACCAATTATAACTTTGGATATTAGATTCCCTATATTTGTAATAACCAAGTTCAGTATATTGTCACCTCGTGTTGGTTCTGTAATGATTTGTTCAAGGCCCATATCAACCATGAGTGTGATTAAGTCTTTCTCGGCCTGCATACTTCCAGTTATAGAATACCAAGTTATAGTAGGCAGGTTGAAGTCACCCAGTATAAGGATTTTTCCTTTAGAGGCCATATCTAAGATTTCATTATTTAGGCATGAAGAATATTCTTTATTAGATGTTGGGGGCCTGTAGCATCTCCCTACCATCAGTTGTGGGTAACCCTTGAGCTGGATGTTAACCCAGATTGATTCAATATCACTTGTTGTGAGGATTTGGAATGAGGATATGTCGTCTCTAACATAGAGACATACCCCCCCCCCATTTGTCCCTGGTGGTCCTTATGATATAGTTTATACCCTGGGATGTGCTGGATCCAAGAAGTATCAGGATCCCACCAAGTTTCTGTAATAGAGATGAGTCCGTATTTATTCAGTTGACACATAGCTTCTAGTTCAGCTGTTTTAACCTGGTTTAAAGATCTGGCATTTAGACTGAGTACCTCACACTCAGAAGTGTCCGTAGTAGGTCTCTTTAGAGAACAGGATCTTTTGTCACTGATTTCACTCCCAGGTATTAGTTTAAAAGTTTGTTAATGACTGTTGTAAAGTTTTTACCCAGGAGTGAGCTACCCCTACGACTGAGGTGGAGTCCATTCCAGCAGTACAGTGAGTCTTTTAGATAGAAGGTTTCCCAATGTGTGAGACAGAGAATGTTCTGTCAGATACACCATTGTCTGAGCCAGTCATTAAAGACCTTAATCCTTGTATTAATAATATCAGGTGCTCTCAGTACGGGTAGAATCTCTGAGAAGCATGCTATGCTATTTTTTTCCGCTAGTACATTATTGAGAGCTATAATGTCCTGTTTAAGTTCGTCAATACTACCTCTATTTATATCATTTGTACCTGCGTGTACTATGAATAATTGATTTTCACCAACCCCTTTCAATATGTTTTTTACAGTAGTAGTGATATCGGATACACAAGCACCCTGCAAGCTGGAGCAGGTACGGTTGAATTTGTCCACGTTACATATTGGGTGATCCAGGTGTTTAATAATTGAGTCACCAAGAACAAAAATTTGTTTAGTTGATGGGTGAGAATCCATATTGCTAGAAGTTGATGGTAAAATCACTGAATCGTGATTTTGGTCTTTTGTTCGGGATTTATTTTGTTTGGGTGTGGGGAACACAGTACAGTTGTTCTCTCTCCTGCGGGTTGGGCAGCTGACTAGGGGTCACCGCAGGTGGTATTGATAGTGACATCATGGGATGGAACATTTATGTCCTGCTTAAGGGCATCGTACTTATTGAATAAGGGTAGGGGTGAAACATTGCATCCAATTTGTCCGCCTCTACGTTGTGATTTACCCTTGGGTACCATTGCCCAACTGTCGGAATCCTCTTGAAATACAGCAGGAGAAGAGGAGGTAAAGACATTAGTACTTATAATAGTTGCTGTCTCATCAGCAGATGGGGGAATTAAAGATAAATACTGACCCAGCATGGAGTCAATATAGTCCTCCAGTGCTTCAATCTCAGGACCAACTGTTGTGGAAGCCAGTAAATGGTCGATTTCTTCTTGGAGGGTTTCTACCATCAAGCATTTATTACATACAAAGTTGGTAGTCTGGGGGCCAGTGGTATACATAGCACTTGACTGGCAGTAGTTGTTTGGAGCCTCCATGTTAACACATCTGGCAAAACACCAGGTTATATAATGTGTACTACAGCAATAATTCATTTACTTACAGTTTTGGGGCCCTGGTCCCTGCTGTCCCGGCAGACACGCACGACGCGCGTGTCTCTGTGCGCGTCTCCACACACTTCACCGCGTGCCCTGCACATGCTCACCCTGCTCGCTGCAGGGGCAAGCTTTGAATGTGAGTGACGACCCGGAAGTACACCTAGGGGTCACAGGGTCCTCGCGTCGAGCAGCACGGAGTATCTCCACAGAAACAGTGAGGCCCACCAAGTAATCCACTAATTAAGAGGCAAAACACTTTTGGAGTGAAGACAAATGCTAGTTAATCAGTAAAAGCCCACTATAGCTGGTTTCAGGACTGTATATCATTGTCCTGGTTACCAGCTCTCTTCCTGTTTCCTGCCTCGTTGGCAGTATAGCAGGGCTCACACAGTACAACACAATTTACAATAGAAAATGTAGAAGATCCTACCAGGCGCAGTCTACGACATGTAAAACCTAGCAGGCAATAATTTGAGTTGTGCCTAAATAAGGCCTCTTCTACTTCTAATAAAGTATCTGTTTGCTTAAACTAACAGACACTGACTCCTGCTAAAGATACAAGTGTTAAATTAATAAGAAAATGTAGCTTCTTTTAGTTAGCTGCTTTCTGCTCTACAAGCAAGGCTAGCAACAGGAAGTTGTAATTTGAGTCACCTGCTTTTATAGTGTCTAAGCCACACCCCCAAGTAAGCTCTCTTTCCTCCTACTGGTTTAGCAAAGTAAACTGATACAGAACCCTTCCCAGCACAGAACACACACTGACTTTTTTTCTTTTCTTTCTTTCTTTCTTTTTTTTAAACCTTAAATAAGGCCCCTTCTACTTCTAATAAAGTATCTGTTTGCTTAAACTCAACAGACACTGACTCCTGCTAAAGATACAAGTGTTAAATTAATAAGAAAATGTAGCTTCTTTTAGTTAGCTGCTTTCTACTCTACAAGCAAGGCTAGCAACCAACTTGGGCATTTGAAGGATTTTTTTCACCCAATTTTCAACATGGCATTTTGGGGACCCCACCTCATGAAGAGTGTCACTGTCAGTTTGTGAATCTGTCACAAAAGTTGAGTTCACACAGCAAATGTGCCATTCTGCACCGCAGTTGCCAAATTATGTTTTGGGCAGGATGTGAAAAATGACAGCTGTATACTGTTCATGAGGAGGCATGGAAAAGGGTAATGTTGAAAACCAGGATGGAAAATATGAAAAACTGGTGACGTTACTAGCGTGCAAAGAAACTGCACAGCACACGCTCATAACATGGCAATTTATGGGATATTTTTAACCAAATTTTCAACATGAGCTTTTTGGGAAATCCCATCATGAACACTCACACTGTGATTTTGCTAATCCATCCCGAAAGTTGATTTCACATAGTGACATGACATTATGTGGCAGAGGTGCAAAAACACATTTAAGACAGGATTTGTGAAATGACAGATGTACTGTTCATGTAGAGGTGTGAAAAAATGGCAATTTTGAAAATCTGGAGTGAAAATATTAAAAATTGGCAAAGGTACAAGTGTGTGTATAAACTGCACAAGGTGTGCTTGTAACAGCCAATTTTTTTTGCATTGTGTGCACCAAATGTTCATCATGAGCTTTTTGTGACCTCCCTTCTTGAACACTGGCACTGTCATTTCATTAAAGAACACCAAAGTCTGCTCTGGGACTAAATATATACATCAGAAAAAGATGCTCAAGAATATTAATGAGCTATTTATGAATATCAATGGCCTGCTCATTAATATTGATGAACTGCTCATTAAGTTTAATGACCCTCATTTAATGAGAAGCATATATATATATATATATATATAAATATATATATATATATATATATATATATTATAGTGGCATGTAGTGCCACTACAGTTAGGTTGAGGAGCCATTTACATGTTAAACCCAAAATTTTGCACCCTAATAACTTTGCAACCATTTGATGGATTTCCCATATGCCTTGGGATCTGCCAAGTTTTGTACTGGTCGCCTATACAGCTGCGGAGTTATTAAGCATGATCTGTGCACGCATTTACGCTTTTCTGGAATTTTACTGTCGTGCATACAGGTCGCATGGTTTGTGCGACCAGTCCAAAATCTTCAGGGAACCTGCAGTCGGGGTCCCCAGTGTGCCTTTTGAAGATTTCGTGAAAAAATATTAAACGGTCCAAAAGTTATTCAAAAAACAAGTTCCCATTATAATTCAATGGGAAAAGTTAACAAAAAGTTCGACAGTGTCGCAAATGCAGTTTTTACTTTCACAAATAGCCCTTTTACTCTCGCAAATCCACCATTTTGTTTTCAGTTGGTGATCAGAAAAATGCTTGGCATTTAAAATTGGGACCCTCTAGCAACCTAATTATTTTTGTATTCTCCTAGTAGGACCCTGAGGATGCTAGCCATGTCTTTATTTTGGGGTAAAACACCCCAGAAATATGTTTTTTAAATTTCTGGAAATAGTACTTTCACAAAGTACTGTCGCACTTGTGACACTGTCAAATGAATTTGTGAAAGTTTTCGCAAACTTCAACAGTACTTTTCTAGGCTGTGGGAAAATGACAGCAATTCTTTGGCACCCTGCTGCAAAAGAACAGTTTGGTGTTTTGACCTGAAATTTGGAGGGAACACAGCGGGCATCTCACAGATGTGCCTTTCTGTATTTTGTTGAAAAAATATTACATTGTGGCAAAGTTACGGCACTCCAAAGTTGATGCTTTTTCCCATAGGATAACATTACGCCGTCCAATGCATTACAGGAATCCTTTGGCGCCCTGCTGCAAAATAACGGTTTGGTCTTTTGGGATGAAATTTGAAGGGAACACAGCCAACATCCCACAGATGTGACTTTTTGTAGTTTGGTGAAAAAATATTACAGGGAGCCAAAGTTAGGGAACTCCGAACTTCTCTTTTTTTTCCCCATAGGATAACATTACGGCGTTCACCATGCCTTTCAGGGCCCGTATCTCAGAAATGGTGAGAGATATGGACTTTTCATCAGAAAAATGCTTAGCCCCATGGGGGCTATGGACTAGGTACAAAACTAGCCAGGAAAGTCATAAATCATATGACTTTTAAATTTTTTTTCTACATCGTACGGTTCCTGAGATATAAGCAATTTAGTATTCCAACTCCTCATTTTCTGCTCCAAGAACCATTATTAAGCATACATTCTTTGTACTCACTGTCTTTCTTTATGCAGCTTTTGGGGAAAACTAGCCTGTGCTCTTACATTACTGTTACCATTACCGTTTTCGCTTGCAGTTCTGTTCCCGTTTCACTAACTGTTCTCGTCTACTCCACCATGGGCGCTACCCTTTGCGTTTTCATTTGCACTTGCTTTTGCATTGTTTTTAACATTTCTGTCTACACTACTGTTTCTCTTTCTGTTTTGCTTTGCGTCACCATGCGCATTACTATTTGCGTTTGCAGGCACAATGTTACCATGTGACAAGACATCATGTGGCGGGAGGGAGGGGCCCTCACTATTTCTCCTTATCATTCTCAAAAAGAAGGGAAATTAGAGGCAAAAAAACTCTGTTTAATGCATTAGTTAGGGTTGTTCCACACCAACAAAAGTGAGGAAATTCGGTGTTAGGGTTGAAAGCCCCCCTTGGCCTCCCTGCCCACACCCCGAACCGGCATCAGGGTGCGCATTAGGGTTTTCAGTCCTAACTCTCACCCCATTCTCCTACACCTCTACTTCTTTACACATGTGATGGGGTGAGAGTTATGGCCGACAACCCTAATGCGCACCCTGATGCTGGTTGGGGGTGGGCGGGGCAAGGGGCTTTCAACCCAACACCAGATTTCTTGCTTTTGCCTGTGTGGAACAACCCTAACTAATGCATTAAATGGAGTTTTCTGCCTCTAATTTCCCTTCTTTTTGAGAATGATAATGAGAAATAGTGAATGTAATGCGGTGGCTGGAGCGTGGGTTTGGGCCCCCACGCTCCCGCCACATGATGTCTTGCCACATAGTAACATTATTCAAATTTTGTGGAGTCAAGGCAGTGAGATTGGGACCCCATGGAGATAGTGTAAATGATGTTTTATTGGATCGAGAAGCCTACTGGATTTATACCCTGGGTGGTTTGAAGTACCCAGGGTTAAATGATAAAATAGATGGTATGCCATTGATTAATAACACAAGGGAAAACAAATAATGGAAAGTGCTAATAGAATTTGTTAATGTGATTTTACTGCTCATTGCATACTTTTTCTTTTTCTTTGCCTCTTTTTTCCCTTAGATAGTGCTAGTAATATTAATCCAGAAAGCTATGAATATTTGGAATAAGGGAACTTTAAAAACTATACTGATTGAAGGAAATGAACTCTGTTCATTAAGTAAATGTACTGCATAGTATTGTTATTTAACTATATGAATTGGACATTTAAACAGGTAAAAGTGTATGAATGATTAGTAGCCAAAAAGATTGTTTGGAAGTCCAAATTGAGGGTAGTGTCCACATACAGATAATTTTTAGACACTTCTAATCCTACTAATTTTGGCAACTCTATAACAGCATGAGTGCAAATAAGATTGATTTAAATGTGTATAGATAGACAGATAGATAGATAGATAGATAGATAGATAGATAGATAGATAGATAGATATATTATGGTAACACAGTAGTTAGGGTTGAGTACCCCATTTAAGTTTAAATGGTGAAATGTTGCACCTTAATAACTTTGCCACAGTTCAATGGATTTGCCAGAAATTTGGCAGATGAGTGTAATCATAGATCTTGGGATCTGCAACTTTCGTACCAGTCAGATATACAGCTGCGGAGTTATTAATCGACATTCCAGAGTGCATTTACGCTGTTTTGTGCATTCTTTGCTCATGCCTACAGGTCGCACAGTTTGCTCAACTAGTCCGAATACCTCAGGAACATGTGGCTGGGGTCCCCGATGTGTCTTTTGAAGAGTTTGTGAAAAAATATTGAATGGTTCAGAAATTCTTCAAAAAAAGAGTTTCCCATTATAATCAAAGGGGAAAGTTAACAAAAAATTTTACAGTGTCGCAAATGCAGATTTTAGTGTCACAGATGACCCTTGTAGTGTCATGAGTCAACCAATTTTTTTTCAGTTACTGATCACAGAAATGCTTGGCATTTCAAATTGGGACCATCTAGGGACACAATTAGTTTTGTGTTTACCTAGTCAAGCCCTGAGGATGCTATCCATGTCTTTATTTTGGGGTTAAACACCTCAGAAATATGTTTTTGAAATTTTTGGAAAAAGTAGTGTTGTAAAGTAGTGTCGAACCTGAGACACTTTCGTGATTTTTTTTGTGAAAGTGCCGCAAATCACGACACTACTTTACAACATTATGGAGAAACTGACAGGAATTGTTTGCCACCCTGCTGCAAATGAATGGTTTGGTCTTTTGGGCTGAAATTTGGAGGAAAGAAAGCCAACATGTCACAGATGTGCATTGGCTTGGTGAAAAAATATTTCAGGGATGCAAAGGTACGGTACTCCTAAGTTGACGCTTTTTCCCATAGACTAAAATTGTGGCGTCTGCCACGCATTTAGGGACCTGTATCTCGGAAATGGAGCGAGATACAGACTTTTTGTCAGGGGGCTAAGCATTCAGTGCAAACCTAGCCAGGAAAGTCATGACTCATATGAAATTAAAAAATTTTTCTGTACGTCGTACAGTTCCTGAGATATAAGCAATTTAGTATTCCAAGAGCTCATTTTCTGGTCCCAGGCCCATTATTATGCATACATTCTTTGTAGTCACTGTGTTTCTCTATTCAGCTGTTGGGAAAACCAGGGTGTGCTCTCCAGTTACTGTTACACATCACATTTCCACTTGCGTTTCCGTATCCGGTTTTGTTAGCATTCCTGTGTACGCCACCGTGTGCATTATCCTTTGTGTTTCTGTTTGTGCCTGTGTTTGCGTTACTCTTACCATTTGTGTCTACATTACTGTTTCTGTTTGTGTTTCACGTTGTGTCACCGTGCGCATTACCACTTGCGTTTGATTCTGCCCTTCCGTTTGCATTTGCGTTTGTGTTTGTCTTTTGTTTTGCAGCATCGTTGTTGTTACCATTACCATTTGCATTTCTAATTGCTTTCTGGTGCCCATGTGCATTATGGTTTGCATTTCCATATGCACTTGCATACAAGTTTCCATCTCTGTTTCCTTTGGCTGTTACCTTTATGATCTGATTTCCAAGTGCAGTACCATGACCATGCACATTATGGTTTGCATTTCCATACATGCTTGTGTTTGCATTTCTGTTTCCTTTGGTGTTATTTTTGCTGTTACTGTTACCATTTCCATTTGCAATTGCAGTACTGTGACCATGCACATTACCAGTTGCATTTCCATGCATGCTTCCATCTCCGTTTGCATCACTGTTTGCTTCGGTGTCACTTTGCGCTTACTTTTTTTATTAACATTTGCTTTACCATTTACGTTTGTGTCACCATGTGCATAACTGTTAGTGCTTGCATTTGCATTGCAGTTACTGTTACTATGTCACAAGACATCACATGGTGGAAGTGCAGGGCCCACTGGGCCCGCGCACCCACCACCGCATTCCATTCATTATGTATAGTCCTCATTCTCAAAAACAAGGGAAATTTATGGCAAAAAATCTCTGTTTAATGCATCAGTTAGGGTTGTTCGACAGCGACAAAAGTGAGGAAATTCAGTGTTAGGGTTGAAAGCCCCCCTTGCTTCCTCCCAGCCCACCCCCCAACCGGCATCGGGGTGTGCATTGGGATCATCAGTCCTAACTCTCACCCCATTCTCCTATACCTCAGCTTGTTTCCACATGTGATGGGGTGAGAGTTAGGGCCAATGACCCCAACACCTCCCCAAACACTGGTTGGGGCCGGGCTGGGGTGCAAGGGGCCAACCCTGACACTGAATTTCCTTGCTTTCTCACTGTGGAACAACCTTAACTGATGCATTAAATGAGTTTTTTGCCATGAATATATATATATATATATATATATATATATATATAGACAGATTTGCCTGACATATGACATGCACAGAGCAGTCCCACAGATCTCTGGATCTGCCATTTTTCATAATGGTCAGATATATGGTTGCGGAGCTACATAGCGCCGAAGAACACGGTAATTGGGCATTTTTACACATTTGTTGCTCATGCCTATAGGGCGCACGGTCTGCGCGACTGGTTCAAAACCTTCAGGGAACATGTAGCCATGGTTCTCAATGTGCCTTTCAAAGATTTTGTGAAAAAATAATAAACGGTTCAAAAGTTGTTCAAAAAACAACTTTCCCATTATAGTCAAAGGGAAAAGTAAACAAAAAGTTTGACAGTGTTGCAAATGCAATTTTTAGTGTCTCAAATGACCCCTGTGATGTTGCCAATCCACCATCTTGTTTTCAATTGGTGCTCACAGAAATGCTTGGCATTTAAATTTGGGACCATCTAGGGACACAATTCTTTGTGTTCACCTAGTCAAGCCCTGAGTAGAGATGCAGCAAATTTAAATTCCGCTGGTGAAGTGAACACGAAGTGGGCACTTCACGTTGTCACTCCACTATGCGGAGTTGGAAATGCTCAATCCGCCTTGTCATTACCACTTCGCGTTAGGGCGGAATGGCAATGCGAAGTAAGGTGAAGTCATTGTTTTTAATGGCCTTCATGTTTCTCATTATGATTCTAAGTGATCCACTTGGTGTTTCAGATTTGGCAGCCCCCACACACATCACATGGCTCACAGTACTGTAAGTCACATGCTCTTTAGCTAGGCAGGAAGAAAGTGAGTCATACAAGCAGACACTTTTACTTTCTCCTGTGCAGATGGAGAGAGAGTAATGTGTTTTGTGACTGCTAATACTTTGAGATCAGAGCGAGGAGATTTAAACTTTAATTTAGACCCAACAGCTTTTTTAAAAGCTACATTTTTTTTTGTCTTTTCTGTGCCTTTTTTACTTAATTTGTTCTTTCTGTAAATTTAATTTTTCTTACCTTTATAAGTAGCTAGTTGTTTGTCTGTGTCTGTGTGACAGTGTGAGTAGTGATTGCTCGGATTGAGGGAGCTCAGTAGGAGAGATGGACCAAGGTGAAGAAATGTCTGGGGTGGGGGCAACTCTGGTAGAGCATGGTACTGGTAGGTGTCATACCATGCAGATACGTGGTGAGTATGGCAGCTGGTTCCTGTTGGACTGATCGAAAATTCTGAGTGCCCCCTCCCCCAGAAGCAGGACCAGCACCATCTCCTGATTCTGAGGCAGTTGAACCACCACCACCACCATGTCCAGTACCAGTTCCAGCACCAGGTCCTCTGGAGCAGGATATGTATGTGCCCCTGGGCCCAGGTATGGATCCCAGCCCTGCTGAGCACCATGACCAGCCAGCTGCCAGTTCATCTGGCCCTCCCCTGCCTATGCTTGGTCCTCCCCACACCTCCATTGTTTGGCAGTTTTTTGACTGTGTCAGGGAGGACAGCAGTGTGGTCAGGTGCCACCTATGTGAGGTGGAGGTGCACCGTGGCCCCCTGAGGTACTCATCTGAGGACTGGGAGCCAGTGCACCCTGACCCATATGCTCAAACACCACCAGTTGGAGTGGCAGGTTGCCATAGAACGGGCCATACATCCACCTGCTGGCCCTTCTGTGGCAGAGGGTGCAGCTGTGCATGGCGGTGGCCCTAAGAAGAGGAGGAGAAAAGCAGCACCTGCTGCTCCACCAGCACCCAAACCACCACCACCACCACCAGCAGGTCAGCCTGTAGAACATGTGGACCCCAGAGAATGGTGTGTAACACAGGCTGACTTGGCAGTTCTCTGGAGTGCTGTAGAGGAGAACAATGAGAGGGTGAATGCTGTCGAGCAGTAGTTGAATCACATAGAGAAACATCAGTAGCAAATTATGTCCATGCTGGAACTGCTGCTGGATCACCATGGGATCCCACATTAGTTTTTTCTCACACCATGATGTGCCCCCCCACACCTTTCTTGCTGTGTTATAAAATGTATTCCTCCACCATCCCCAACCCTTGTATGTAATAATGTCCTATTTTTGTTGTCTTCCATATGCGCGACACTTTGCATTCTGAGCAGAGCAAGTATACTGTGTGCTAAACTGCATGTGTGCAGTCAGTCTTCTTTCCAGTCTGTGTATGTACTGCAGACACTGTCCAACTCCCTGACTTAAAAACACTTATGAATGAGTACAATGGTGGGGTGGTGAAGTATGGAGAGACACTACAAAACAGGCTTACAGAAGTTACAATACATCCAAGTAACCAGTAAAAAAAAATAATGTTGTGATTCGTGACATGATTGTAAATCGTGATTTGTGACTGCTGCATTTGTAACTGTGAAGATGAAGAAACACAAATGCCTATGGCTGTACTTCCCCGGGCCCCAATGAGGTGTGGCACAAAACTCCCTGACTTGAAAACACTCATTAATGAGTACAATGGTGGGGTTGTGAAGTATGGAGAGATACTACAAAACAGGCTTACAAAAGTTACAGTACATCCAAGTAACCAGTAAAAAAAAAAATAATGTGATTCGTGATGCGATCGTAAATTGTCATGATTTGTGACTGCATTTGCGCCCGTGATGATGAAGAATGTGATTTGTATCATTCACAAGTGACCTGTGAACATGATGATTGTCCTGAGTTAAAAATGCATATTAATGAGTGCAATGTTTATGCAGAATTAATAGAATTATGCACCACACCAGTCCAGTACTCTGAAGGGAAGCCAAAGAAACAACTGTGACTTAAATTACAGATGGAAATTGATCCCTCAAGAGATGCAAATGCACAGACAGATTAAGATTGCGCTGCGCAATGAAGAGATGCAGATGCAAAGGCACAACACCTAACCAGTGCACACCATCAGAAATTCTAATCTGGAAAAGAATACCTTTGCCAGTTGGGGAGAGCCGTGGCCCGCGGGGGGGGCAGTGTACTGCACTGCTGCAGTAACAGTCACTAGTACTAGTACCAGTAACAGTAAAGATTTCACAAAGAAGTACAAAAATCACACAGCAGCAGTGGATAGCAGGTTCACATTGCTAAAGTTACTATGTGGCACAATAAAAGGTGTCTGATTTGATGACACGCGTCAGACTCATACTCACAAACACTCTAAGTAATGCGTAGCAAGCTGAAAACTTCAGTAATATAACCACGTATTTTAAACAAACTAAAATTATGCACTGCTGCTCAACAACAATCAGCAAAGAAATGAATGGCAAGAATTATTAAAAATATTACTGTGTGTACATTAACACAGTTATTATACAAGAAAAATATCACCAAAAATGAAAGAACTGTTTTTCTCCAGGTTAATTTACCTACACCACAGTCAGATACACCCCTCCCCCAAAGCACACTTTCACTGTCTCCTACACTACACAGACCCAATGTTGTACATTAACATTCAAAATCCACACACAAACAATAAACGCTCAATGATATGAGCACAGGAGGGTTTCCTACAATCGATGAACTAAGTCTGAGCAAAAAAAAAATACTCAAAAAGGCTTTTTCAACAGCTTTTAGAAGGTTTGAATCACAGAGATCTCTCAGCACACTGTCTCCTACAGCTTACTACACACACTACCCTGAACTGAGGCTGTGCAGAACAATCCAGAGCCCATGTGACCTGAAATCCCATGAATCATGGCAAAATTCACCTTTGGAGCTTCAAAACTAGGCGAAATGAGGCGAAGTACATTGCATTCAAAGTACTTCGCCTTAAGAATTGGTGGAGTAGTGCTTTGGGAAGGATGAGTAACGCAAAGTCATGTTTTCAATGGACTTCACGCTACCCATCATAACACGAAGTACTCTGCTCGACAGCAGAGCCCGCTGGGCGACCTCACTCCGTGTTCCACTCCCCCAGAGTGAATTAGCTATCACCCATCTCTAGCCCTGAGGATGCTAGCCATGTCTTTTGTGGGGGGTTAAACACTCCAGAAATATGTTTTTAGAATTTTTGGAAACAGTAGTATCACAAAGCAGTGTCGCACATGCAACACTTTCGAGATTTTTTTTGTGAAAGTTTCACCAATCATGACACTACTTTGGAACACTATGCCAAACACAACAGGAAATCTTTGCCACCCTGCTGCAAAAGAGTGGTTTGGCCTTTTGGACTGAACTTTGGAGGAAAGAAAGCCAATATGCCACAGATGCGCCTTTTGGTAGTTTGCTGAGAAAATATTACAGGGCTGCAAAGTTACAACACTCCAAAGTTGGCGATTTTTCCTATAGACTAACATTACGGTGTCAGTCACACCTTTCAGGGCCCATATCTTGAAAACGCTTCGCGATATGGACTTTTTGCCTGAAAAATGCTTAGCCCCCCACTAGGGGGCTAAGTTCAAAACTGGCCAGGAATGTCTTCAATAATATGAAATTTTAATTTTTTTCTACGTCGTATGGTTCCTGAGATATAAGCAATTTAGTAGTCCAAGTGTTCATTCTCTGCATACATTATTTGTATTCACTGTGCTTCTGAATGCACTTTTTGAGGACACAAAATGGGTGCATTTGCATTACTGTTACAGTTAGCATTTCCACTTGGGTTTCCGTGACCATTTGTGTTAGCGTTTCTGTTTATGTCACTGTGTGCATTACCCTTGCACTTGCATTACTGTTACTATTTGCATTTCCATTACTGGTTTTGTTTGTGTTTGTGTTTCTTTTTGCATCACCATGTGCATTGCCATTTGCATTTGTGTACGCACTTCTGTTTGCGTTTCTGTTTTCTTTGGTGTCATCGTTGCTGTAACCGTAAGCTCATGCATTTACAATTGCGTTACCATAACCGTGTGTGTAATGATTTGCATTTGCTTACACGCTTGTGTTTCCACTTCCATTTCTGTTACTGTTCTCTTTGGCATCCTCTTTTCTGTTACTTAACCGTTTCTGTTTCCAACTGCATTGCCATTACCGAAGAGCCCTGGCTAGCACCACTACATTCCATTCACTATTTATAGCGCACATTCTCAAAAAGAAGGGAAATTCATGGTAAAAAACTCTGTTTAATGCATCAGTTAGGGTTCTTGCACAGCAACAAAAGCAAGG
This sequence comes from Neoceratodus forsteri, assembly GCA_016271365.2. Taxonomy (NCBI): domain Eukaryota; kingdom Metazoa; phylum Chordata; order Ceratodontiformes; family Ceratodontidae; genus Neoceratodus; species Neoceratodus forsteri. Next base: position 1,177,145,841 of record CM057458.1, read on the forward strand.
AAATTTCATGTTAGGGTTGCCACTCCTTGCACCCCATGCCAACTCTGCCCCACCAACAGGCATCGGGGTGTGCATTGGGGTTATCAGTCCTGATTCCTCACCCCATTCTCCTATCTTGCACCACCTCAGCTTGTTTAGACATGGAATGGGGTGAGAGTTAGGACTGAAGAACCCAATGCACACCCCGTTGCCTGTTGGTGGGGGCAGGGTGGCCATAGGGTGCAAGGGGTGGTAACCCTAAAATCAGATTTCCTTGCTTTTGTCACTGTGGAACAACTCTAACTGATGCATTAAATGGAGATTTTTGCCATGAATATATATATATATATATATATATATAATGGTAGCACAGTAGTGCTACCATAGTTAGGGTTGAGTAGCACATTTAAGGTAAAAGGGTCAAATGTTGCACCTTAATAACTTTGCCACTGTTCAATGAATTTGCCTGAAATTTGGTATACGTAATTGAGTGTAGTAGATCTTGGGATCTACCAAGTTTTTACCGGTTGGATATAGGGCTGCGGAGTTATTAAGCAACAACCAATTGCGCAATAATGCTCTTTTGCAATTTCTTTGCTCTCACCTACAGGTTGCACGGTTTGCGTGACCACTCCAAAAACTTCAGGGAATGTGCAGCCGGGGTCCTCGATGTGTTTTTTGAAGATTTCTTAAAACAATATTGAACGGTTCAAATGTTATTCAAAAAACAAGTTCCCATGATAAGTCAATGGGAAAAGTTAACAAAAAGTTTGACACTTTCGCAAATGCACTTTTTTACTGTCACAAATAGCCCTAGTACTTTCACAAATCCACCATTTTGTTTTCAGTTGGTGATCAGAAAAATGCTTGGCATTTAAAATTGGGACCATCTAGGGACACAATTCTTTTTGTGTTCACCTAGTCAGAGCCTGGGGATGCTAGCCATGTCTTTATTTTGGGGTTAAACACCCCAGAAATATGTGTTTCAAAGTTCTGGAGAAAGTACTTTTGCAAAGTACTTTCATGCCCACAACACTTTTGCAAATCTGTGCGAAAGTTTTCGCGAATCACGAAAGTAGTTTGCAACACTATGACCAAAATGACAGGAATTCTTTGCCACCCTGATGCGAAAGAACGATTTGGTCTTTTGAGCTGAAATTTGGAGGGAAGGCAGCCAACATTTCACAGATGTGCCTTTTGGTAGTTTGGTGAAAAAATATTGTATGGCTGCCAAGTTACGGTACTCTGAAGTTGACATTCTTTCCCATAGACTAACATGGTGGTGTCCGGCGCGCATTTGGGGGCTAGTATTTTGGCAGTGCAGAGATACAGTTTTGTTGTGAGTTACACATAGCCCTATGGGCTATGTAATAACAAAAACCTAGCCAGGAAAATCAAGATTTTTGTGAAATTTTAATTTTTTTCTACGTCGCGCGGTTGCTGAGATATTAGCAATTAAGTACTTTCAGTGCTCGTTTTACGCTTCGATCCCTATTGCAATGTATATTTTCTTTGTACACACTGTGTTTCTGTAGGCACCTGTTTGGCAAAAAGAGGTGATGTGCTTCCGTTACTGTTTCCACTTGTGTTTATGTCCCCGTTTGAGTTATTGTTCCCATGTACACCACTGTGTATTACCTTATGCTGTCATTCGCGCGTGCATTTTCATCACTGTTACCATTTGCATTTCCACTACTGTTTCTGTTTGCGTCACCGTACTCATTGTCATTTGCGTTTATGGCAGCACTTTCATTTGTGTTTCGGTTTCTCTTTTGTTTTGCTTCTTCCTTGCTGTTACTGTTACCATATGCATTTGCAATTGTGTTATTGTGCCCGTGTGCATTATGGTTTGCGTTTCTATATGCACTTGCATTTCCTTTTCTGCTTTTGTTTCCTTTGCTGTCATTGTTGCTGTTACCATTACCATTTGCATTTACAGTTACGGTACTGTGCCCGTGTGCGTTCAGTTTGTGTTTCCGTACATGTTTCTGTTCCAGTTTCCATTTCTCTTTCCTTTGGCATTATTCTTCATGTTAACTTTATCATTTGCATTTACAATTGCCGTACTGTGCCTATGCACATTACAGTTTGCGTTTGCATGTGCGCTTGTGTTCGTGTTTCCGTTTCTGTTCCCTTTCGCATTCTTTTTGCTGTGACACTTAGCATTTCCATTTAAAATACTGCTGCCATAACTGTTCACATTACCAGTTGCATTTTTGTACCCACTTCAATGTCTGTTTGTGTCACTGTTCGCTTCGGCGTCACTTTGCGCTTGGATTTCTATTAATGTTTCTGTTACCATTTATGTTTGCATTACCATGTGCACCACTGTTCGTGCTTCTGTTTGTGTTGCTGTTTCTCTTACTATGTCACAAGACATCACGTGGCAGGACCGACGCATTACATTCACTATTTCTCATCATCATTCTCAAAAAAAAGGGAAACTAGAGGCAAAGCTCTGTTTAATGCATTAGTTAGGGTTGTTCCACAGTGACAAAAGTGAGGAAATTCGGTGTTAGGGTTGAAAGCCCCCCTTGGACCCCCGCCCCACCCCCAACTGGCATTGGGCTGCGTGTTGGAGTTGTCGGTCCTAACTCTCACCCATTCTCCTATATCTCTGCTTCTTCATACATGTGATGGGGTGAGAGTTAGGGCCGATGACCCTAAGCGCACCCTGATGCCAGTTGGGGGGTGAGGGTCCAAGGGGGGCTTTCTAACCCTAACACACTGAATCTCCTCATTTTTATAGCAAAACTCCATTAAATGCATCAGTTAGGGTTGTTCCACAGCAACAAAAGCAAGGAAATTTGATGTTAGGGTTGCACCACTTGCACAAGCCCACCCATTCCCACCAACAGGCATTGGGGTGTCGTTGGGGTCATCGGTTCTAACTCTCACCCCATCCCATGTGTAAACAAGCTGAGGTGGTGCAGTATATGAGAATGGGGTGAAAGTTAGGACCGATGACCCCAACGCACACCTTGATGCCTGTTGGTGGGGACGGGGTGGGCTTGAGGTGCAAGAGGTGGCAGCCCTAACACCAAATATCCTCACTTTTGTCACTGTGGAACAACCCTAACTGATGCATTAAACAGAGATTTTTGCCATGAATGTATACATATACGTATAGAGTTATTTGGCTAAGAGTCTAAATTTAGGACCAAGTTGGGCAAATGTTCTGATAAAGAATAGGGATTGCATAGCTGCATTGGGATATCTGTACATATCTGCATTTGTCATGATTCCATTTAGAAGTGTGATGATGGCATTTTAATGGTGGTTTGTGAATTGTGATTTTCTGCACACTGTCATTTTAAGTTGATACTATTTTATTGGTGTGGTCATTTGGAGAATCATCCTCCTGATGATACATGAGAGGTGTGAAACTGGTTGAGGTGATTCCTGTGCTGCAGGGAGGCTGAATTTTGTACTGATACAATTAAAGTGTTTTTTCAATATTTTGCATTGCCTTAGTTTGCTTTTGGATATTTTGTTTTGGTACTTGTGGCACATGCAGTGAGTGCAGCTGGGAATTTCTTCTGGCTTTGAAGAGTACAGACATCTCTCAGTCCACAGAAGATAACAGCATCTGATATCTGGAGGTATGTATGGGGTAAGGGGGGGTGCGAAGAGGTGGGTGTGCAGAGGGAGGTTCAGAGGGGGAAGGGGATGGGGAGATGATGAGGGCCCATTTTCTTCTTTCCAGGTTAAAAAAAATGATGTCAGGAGGATGGTTTTCTGCTTTTTTTAAAAGGGAAACTATATATCAGGACACTGGAGGTGGGCTTTCCAGTGTCCCACTTTACTGAGGACTGAAATATATAACTAGGGACACTTGGAGTGGGCTACCCAGTGTCCCACACTGTGTGGGGGTAGTACCAACATGGGGATTGGACCCCCCAATGTTGGTTGTAGAGATAATGGTACACTGGAAGTAAGGCACCCCAGTGTACCACACTGGCAGGGGGGCAGAGGGGTGTATTTCTACTGCCAACATGGGGATTGGGCACTCCAATGTCACCAGAAGCATTTTTTTTAAATAAACTTTTTGGGACACTGGGAGTGGGCTACCCAGTGTCCCACAGTGACAACTGTGTGTCTGTGTGTGTTGGGGGGGTATTTCACCACTGACATGAGGATTGGGCAACCCGATGTCAGTAGAAGCATGCTTAAAAAACCATTATTGAATGAATAAATAAAACCAGATTTTTGGCTCACGAAGTAGGATCCTAGCTTGTATATCATCATACAAACTAGGATCTTACTTGGTATGATGCCAATACGAACAAAGAATTTAAAAGTAAAAAAAAAAGAAATTTTAAGGGCATATTTAGAGCAGTAAAGTTCAGATTGCACTTAGGGGGTCACAATAAACAATGTACATATGTTGTTTCCTCTCAAGAATATCATTTTGTTAAGTTTCCATATTTGAATTTCAAGCAAAAATGAAAACAAGATGCCCATACGAATTAAGAATCTTTACATACAAAGCAGAAATCCTACTTTGTTTCATATAGCTATATTGAGGTGCCTACGGAGCATGCTCAAAGGTGTACTAAGCTGCGCTTATTGAAAAATCTGTATCTCAAACCGTTTTTGAGATATAACCACCAAAAGGCAATATCCTATGGGAACACTCACATTTTATGAGTGCTCTAACTATGGAAATGGTGTCAATTTCTTCACCAAAACAGCAAAATGCACATCTGTGGAGCAAGGGCTTACCACCCTGCAAATGTCAGTCAAAAAGTCCTAACAGTCTTTTTTTTTTTGCTATGAAATGGCAAAGAAACTGCTTTTTTGGGGAATGTTTACCTGTGGTACTGTCATGAAAGTTCCACTGATTTTCATGAAGGAATGACAGACTTTCATGAAAGGACCATTGTTATACCTGCGGGACTTTCCCAGAAGTTCCACAGACTTTCGCAAAAGTCCCGCATGTAAACCAATGGTACTTTCACAAAAGTCCACAGCACTTTCATGAAAGCTTTTGAGCCAGATATATATTTTTTCCCTCAGTCTATGATGGGAAACTTTAAACTTTAATAACTTTGAACAGATTAATATTTTTCATCAAACCTTCAAAAGGCTCTTCCATAACCCATTCCCCATATACCCTGAAAAGTGCAGACCAGACAGACAAACCATTCAGGCTGTAGAGACAAGCAAGGAATTTACCAAAAAGTACCAAAAAAGTGATGTTTTTCACTTGTTTGGCACTCCACAGCTCCACAACTGCAGATCCAACCAGAATGCAACTTGTTAGATACAGAGAACTATGGTAGCAGATGGTGCATGCAGACATTTCAGGCAATTTGGATGAATGGTTGCAAAGTCATTAAAATGCAAAATTTGAGCCATCAGGGTGGTGCTGAGGGTTGAGGTGCTAGACACCACACCTCGCTCCACACCAAGGACCCATGTTCGGGAGCAAGCATGGGTCACCGGGGGTCAGTAGGGGTGGAGAAAGATAAAGTATCCTCAGACAGCTCTCTTTCTCTGGGGTGGGCTGTCTCCCAACAGTCGGTGCTTGCCTAGCCCCTAGCAGCAGCTGAGGGCTGGCACACCGATGCTGTGTATACAAGGGGGGGCCAGAGGAGCAGCTGTCTGATGTGCTGCACACAGAAGCATGTGTAGTATGTCCACTGATGGCATTGCATGCTCCACTGCCTAAGAGGGTGAAAAAGTGGAAAAAGATGGCATCCTGGTTGAGTGGCTTGATGGCCATTTGACGGAACACCGGCTCTGGGGTCATCACCTGAATCTGGATCCAGACAAGGTGAGTGAGTTGGGGGCTCTGCACCATCCCACTGTTGGGGGTAAACCACAGGAGAATAAGGCAAGGACCCTAGGGAGTGCAGTTGAGATGGATGGTGGATGGAGTCTCAAGGGTATGCCAGATAATGGGAGCAGACCAGGTATGCAAGGAGAAACAGTATAACAAAACAAGTGCAAAATTTGTTGCTTTAGCATCAAAGTAAGTACTGAACACTAACTATAGTGGCGCTACGGTGCCACTATAATATTACATATTACATGGATGGGACCTTTTCCCCATACAAAATGCCATCATTTATTTCCCTATATAGCTGTGACTAATGTATCAATTAAAAGTATATACCTACACTACATTAAACTCTATAGGATGACAGTAAATGTAACTAATTATCAATTCAAAGAGGAGTAAAAAGGTTCATCACTTAAATAAAAGGCCTTTGAAAAGCGAGCCATTGTGAATCACATTAGGTATTGCCACAGTAAGAGACTGGGTTCAAGCTTTGATGCTAGCCAGTGTTTTTGACTTCTCATGAATTACATGGATTTTTATGTGAACTTCTATGAATGGCTATTACTTTTTATGTGAATGATGAGCTTTTGTACTGCACTTTTGGAATGAATAAAAGGTTTTTTGCATGGAATTTGTGGTGTCCTATCCACACTTACTATTAAGGAGACCTGTGTAGCAACACTATAACTTTTTGTAGGTGCCAGCTCCTCTTTGAACTGTTAACTGAAGCCTTATTTCATCTGAGCGCTGCCATTCCCTGGTTGTGGTTGTTTCTTCAGCTCAACATTAACTAAGTACCAAACCCATTAACCACTTATCCCACCACTTAACAATGAATTAGCATACCTAACAGATCAAGTGCACAGTCAACTTCCTCCCCCCCCACCAAAAAAAAACAAACTACTGGAACCAAATCAAAAAAGTAACTTAAAGCCTCACATAAACATTTAAAATTCCCCATACTCTTACAAGCAAGCTGCATGCCCTGTTCCTAAACACTTGGCCAACTACACACAGCATACATGACCACATGCCTGGATCGCAGCCATAAGCTTAACACTCAACTGCATTTGTGACACTGAACTGCAAGCTAAATAACACCAGTAAAAGGATGGCACCACACAACCAGATCCCCTAATATAGTGGTCTACTACACTACAGAAACACTAATGAGCCACAACTTCTGAACACCCCAGCTAAATGCCACACACAATGGAAAACCCAGAAGCAATCACAATTATGATTTTAAACAGTGACCATCCTAATGTATTATATTAAATAAAGAATGAGTAAGTGTGGTACACTGAGAAGTATATCCACCATCAGTGCTAATTAGGGCAATGCTCCTCTCATCCTTGGGGTCTGTGGCCTTATATCCCCAATTAGCCTCCTCAATGTGTATTCATCCTTGTAGCACAACATAAAGGGGAATGCATGACAGAGAAGGAAAATCAAAAATTAGAAAGGTCTAATTCACTCTGACTGCTTTTGACTGCATCATGTATATCATCTTGGATATGATCTCCCCCTCTTGTTTGAGATAGAGAGATCTAGGTTTTGTTCCACATTGTTTGAGGATCCAGCTAGTTATGAAGATGCAACAGATGAAGCATCACTTTTCCTTCATTGTCTCTTTCAGAATCCCCCAGTTCTTCTTCTTTTCCAGAGGTGCAAATTTATTTCGAAGTTCAGTAGAGTACGTTCTTTAGTCTTTGATGTTATGTTGATTTGTTTTTATTCTTGGTTTCCTATGGCTCACATTCCTTTTTCTATTGGTTGAGAAGAGGGAGGTATTTCAGTCTCAGACTGTTGAACAGGGGTAGCTTCTCTTGGGATTACCTGCCCAGTCTGAGGTGCAGATTCATCCCTTGTACTATTATTGTACTCTTACTCTACTCAAGGACATATGAGTACCATCCTCCAGGACTGCAAATGGGTTCAATGTTTAGGGCACACTTGTTAAAGGCTCATCTTACTGAGGTTGTAATGGTTCCATTTAAATAGAGTGCTGAAGTGACTGTGTCTGTGGAGACCACTCAGGAGCAATAAGTTTCTTATAGAGTTCTGCATTAAGTTAGTAAAGATGAACTTCCAAGCCTTTATCAAGAGGGAGTGATGCTTTATTTGGACTCTTCATTATGAGCAGCTGGGGGACATGACTTACATGCATGTCTTTGCTCTCCACACAGATTACATCTGAATATATATATCCACAATTCTGACAAAGATGTCCAAATGCTGAGTGCAATCCACACTGCATTTGACCACATGCACTACTTAGGTGTGCATGAGATCTGCACTTATACCAGGCACTTACTTGTCCTGGAGAAAAGATGATGCTATGATCCTTCCCAGTGAAAAAACTATTTAGTGAATGAAGTATTCCTTTTGTCACCTTCATAAAGCCAAACTTTAAATCTTCACCACCACCTCTGAGTATTAATGTGTTCTGAGTCATAAATAGGTTATGGGTGGTTTTGAACATAACATTTACGTGGCAACCAAAAAAGAATATCTGACACATTAACCACATGATTCTGGAACAGTACTGCGATTATTTTAAACATTGGTTTATGAGAGGAATAACTGAAAAAGTGAACCATAAAGTAGAAAATTTTGACAGTGGCATATTTCCTCCAAAATGTATCTAACAATGGTGGATTTTTGACTCATACATTGAAGGCAGGTTCCCCAGAAATGTGGATCAAAGCATATACAGTATGTCTTGAGCCTAGAAGTGCAAAGATTTTTTTTAAAAGCTGGTAGACTACAAACAATTTGTCAGAAACAGTGTCTGTACTTCTGTATCTCAGCCTGACTGCCTTTTTCCTCTGCAGATTCATGTCTATTTTTAAATAAATCTGCCATTGTGCGCATAAGCCACAGCTGTGGTTCTTCATCAGATTGAGACTGTGAATCCTCTGTCATTGCAAATAATAGAATTGTTAATTGTGAAAGTATTAGGAACAAATTCTGGAGTTGGGGGGGGGATATTTACTGCACCTTGCATGTTTCCTCCTATGTTATTTTGTATGGTCCTGGATGTACTTTCCCTCATGGAACCATGTCCCCCCTCAGTGTCTTTATTTATAATAGTGCGTGAGTAAGAACTATTTTGTTGTGTCCCAATAGTTTGTTGCTGATCTAAACCAGTTATTTTTCTCCCAGACATTACATTTCTGGAAACAATTTCATCTGGTTCTGGTTGTACTTTACCAGACTCTGAGAGGATTTGCTTGTATTAAGTTTTTATCACTAGTGTGTGCCTTTATAGGATAGGGAAACATTTTCTCTGAGAAAATTAAGGTATTCAGGTCATTCAGTACATCAACTGTTGCCTAGCAACCTCCATTTCATGTGGAACCCAAGGAGGAGAACTTTGTGGCTGCATTTTTATTTGTGAAGCAGGCATGGAGCAGGAAAGGCTGGTTGCAGCAGTTCCGTTCTGTGATTATTACTGGGACTGACAAATGGGACTGTTTAGGTGAGTAAGGGGTTGTTTTACTGCACTGAGGTTCCTGCCAACCAATTTCCTTTTGGGGATTTAATCCAACTGGCAGTGAGTAAAACTCTATCCACAGATCATTCTATGGAGATTTCTTAGGAGGAGGCTGGTCTACCATTCCTCAGTCCTAATGTTTTACCAGCCAGTTTTTAACATTATCAGTCTGCTTCTCAATGGTGCTACTGACATCAACTAGCACTATATTGACCTTCTCCAGTACAAGCTCAGCTGATCTTGAAGCATTAACAGCTGGAGGGCATGACACGTTGATACGATTGTCAATTTCAGGAGTTACTGCCACCTCAAGAGAAGCGTCCTCTTCTGCTAAAAGCTGCACAAATCAGGCTTTTCTTTCTGAAATGCCAGCTCCTAGTAAATACTCAGCCAGTACTTCTCCAGGAATTTTACCAGATGCAAGTAGTCCCAACATTAATAGACCATTGAACTTGATTTTCTCCAGTAGCACTCATTTCCAAACAAACTTTGCTGACCTTAGTTTTCATGTACATTGTATCAGAAATGGGAACTAAATCCAAATTACAATCCTCCATAATCACAGCAGCAGAGTTCTGCAAGCAGCATTGTATGACCACCGCCTCCATCTCTACCTCCAGGGTTAGCCATCTTGGAAGATGCCAAAAGGGTCCCCCTACTGGCAGGAGTAGGGGGATTTCACCAGTGACCAGGCCACATTTCTCCCATTCACTAACAATACCAATAACAGCTTAATCTGGTTACAATTCAGTTGTTTTCCATCTGTACCCCCTCTTCTCTGGGATGAAGCTGAAAATAGCCAGAACTGCCCAGCCCTCCTTTCCTGATCGACAAAAACCAAGAGAAATCTCTCCTCCTTGTGTTTTAAGCTGCATCATTGTCTGTTATTCTTAGGCTTTCTTTTCTTAAACATTTTGTACCAAAAGATGCTGCTAGGACTAAAATTTGTTATCCCTGTCCCACTATTTAACTGTTATCTTCTGCTTGTTATATACAGCCTCCCTATGTATTATGTACCATCAGTTGTTCATTGTAGTTCTATATAGCAATTCCAGATTGAATGTATTGTTTTTACTGTCCTACCAAGGACCTCCTTGCAAATGAGCTTTTGTTTAATGGTACTTCGCCTGGTAAATCAAATAAAATAAAATAAATGCATGCATACATACATAGATGCATTAATGAATGAATGAATTAAATACATAAATAAAGAATGAAGGTTTGGGGCCTTTTGATTCATTGATGATCATTTTGTTTGGTTTTATTTGTTACTCTACTTACCTTTTCATTATTTAAAAGAATCTAATGGAATCATTATAATACGAAGTCAGAAAATCTTTACTGGCAAGGCTGACAGTATAACTCAGTGGGAAACCATACATTTGTTATTAGACTTTTATAAAGGAATAAAGGTTTCTACCACTAAAATGTTATAGCTTTAATAGAAATAGGTGATTTTTTTCATATCCTATGGTCTTTTTTATGATTAGCAGGTTATAGTTTCTTCCCTACCAGATTGTGCTTTGTAAGAAGGAAAGAGAAGCCAATTACTGTTAAAAAGATCATAAAATTAGATAAATGGATCACACTATTACAAACATATGAGAGGCACATTTTATTACTAAAAGAAGTATCTCTTTCTTTTGAAAAGAAAGAACAATACCTAAAGTTTCCTACTGATATACATTGTGCTCATAAGTAGTTGGCATTTTCTGACATCACAATGCAAAAATTCTACTGAATTCTATTTTCTCACAGTACAAAATATGATGGTTATATCCAGGGGGATCATGTGATCCTCTTCTGCTAGGAAGACTTGTTCAGCCTTGCTCCCGCTTCACCTCCAACAAAACTACAAAATCTATGGTCAACATTGGTGATCTTGGCAAAAATACAGGATTCAAGGGCTTAACTGAGAACTAGAAGTGCTCAGGTCCATTAGAACTATAAAACCTTGCTATTAAAATGCAGGAGAGTGGAGGCCGAGATGAAGAAGGCCCTCTCTGCTTACGCACCACCTCAGACATCAGACAAAAGTTCCAAATGGCCTAAAGATCAAGGTGCCACCTCTGGTAAGAGCATCCATAATATTAGCACTTCAGTGCCTCTCTCAGAGGAGAAATTCCTCTCAGAGCTAGCTCCGATCAAGGCTACATTTCAAGACTTGTCATTGGATATAAAAACCATAAAAGCTGTCCTGAAGGAGATGAATAAGAAGCTCACTGATATTTCAGCTTGCGCCACCTCACTGGAAGCTTGGCAAGGCAGAGTTGATCCAGATCTTGTCTCGCTAAGGCAAAAGATATCAAAAATGGAACTGAAGTTAGAGGACTTAGAAGGCCGAAGCAAATGCAATAATCTCATTATTTTCAGCCTCTCCGAAGATGTGGAGGGTTCAGCTCCAGTGACTTTTGCTCAAAAGCTGTTAGCTAAAGTGGCGGGTCTGCCTTTATACTCTGCTATATATGTGGTGGAAAAAGCACATCGATATTTGTGGCCCCGATCCCCCACCGAACACAACCTAGACCCTTCATCTTAAGGCTGCTCAAATTATCTAGACAGGCAGCATACTCTAACTAAAATAAAAGCTCTACAGTCCATTCAATGGGAAGGTTCAATGCTTAGAATTTCTCAAGCTCTACCTGCAGCAGTCCAGTAGAAAAGGGCTGCCTACCATGCTTCAGTTACCAAATTCATCTCTGCAAGCATAAAATGTTGAATGCTGTACTCTGCAAGATTATTGATCCTCCACAATGACACCTGCAAAACTTTCAAATCAGCCAACTCAGCGGCTTCTGAGCTTCAGAAACTACTTCCAGACCTCTTTAAACCATGCTGAATAACTGGAAGATCTGCCTGGGAATACACCAGTGACTGCTGAAATACAGTTGGTTAAAAAGCACTTGATAAGATGGGTTGCTTAGTAAATACCTAAGAACTGTGTCCTGGTCCTCTTCATTATTCTCTAAGTAGTGATATGTCACCCAAAATATAGGTGCCTGGTGGCAGTTTGGATGTTGGTTCCTTGGTTTCGGCCAATACAACGAGGTCTATATGTTTCTCTCCCACTGGTCTGTCCGAACTTGTGCACTGTTGTAGCTGCTCAAATATGCAAACTACTAACATTCACTGTGATAGTGCGAACATTTGAAGATACACACGGGGAGTGAAAACCCTGAAGCTGCTTAATTGAGCCCGTATTATGGTGCATGACTACTGGAGCAGTGGACCTTCTCACCTGCAAGAGATGGCTGCATAATTTCTACCCTTTCTTGGACTCCAGTAAGATACTCAACCTACTTAGTATCTCTTTTTGTTCTTCCTCGGACCTCCAGAGAAATTCTTCCAGTACTACGAAACTGAATGTTAAGGTTCACTTCTTTGTGGATCCAGTACAATCTAATAGGTTTATTTGATGCCATATGAAGCTTTAATATGGCCATGAAGAGACCTGGATTAGATTAGTTGCTGTAGTTACTCCCCTTTAATTTTGGGCCATTTTATAGGTCTGGCAAGAGTATAAATCAGTTGCACCATGGACTGATACATTCTGTTACAATAGAATAGTAACTGAAAGGTCAATATAGACCTCATTTTTTTTCTTTTTCTTCTGGCTCATGGGGAGTATAAATCTGTTTACAAATGACTCACCAATGACAAATGATTGAATGCAGACATTGCAACTTTTCTTTTTTTACTATTATATAATTTGCTTATTTCTATTGGACTAATAGAAATGGTTTAAAATTATTTAGATAGATTTTAGTACAGGCAATGGGATTATAGTCTGCACAAAAGATGTTGAATGTTATAAGGGTAGTTTACAGTAGCAGCCACAGACACTGTCAGCTATTTCCTGAAATTTCTGTGATATCTCCAGAAATATATCCTGCTTTCTGCATTTCCACAGTAGGGGCAGCAGAGAGAAACTCTTCAGAAATTTTGCAAACTATCTGGGAAATAGCTGGCAATGTCTTTGGCTACTTCTGTATGCTTTTTTATAAAGTTCTAGGGGAGTGGGGGGGGCATGAAGACAGCTAGTGGGAAGCAGTCATGCATCAGCATTTGGAATTCGGGCCCAGCATAGAATTAAATCCCTTTTGGATATACTGCATTAAGAAAATTAACTGCATAAGTGAGACCCTTAGGGGGAGGGGGAATTATTAAGGACAAGTCTGTTTAACACTGAATATGGGGTGGTAGGGAGCATGAGGTTGGGGGAGGCATGGGAAGGGGTGGGAAATGGGGGTAGGGAGGGTATAACACCAGAGAGGGCAGATAAAATGCAATACTTTAATTCATCTTAACTTTTTTTTCAGTTGCTGGGAACCATATACCTCCTACATCGTATATAACCCTGGAAACAAGAAATAGCAAATGGCCTATTTTAACTTTTGTTCTTGCAATGTCAATGGGGCTCAGTCCCCCCACCAAAAGAATGAAATTTTTGTTGCACCAACAAAAACTGCAAATTGACATTGCTTTTTTACAGGAGCTCCATCTCCTTTCCTCCCAGGTTCTTCGCTTAAGGAGAACCTGGGTAGGGAAGGTCTTTGGTGTGGGAACGGACTCTAGGAGGAGGGGGGTGTCTATTATTAAAGCCCATAGATTACCTTTTCATCTCATTCAAGAAATAGCTGACCCATTGGGGAGATATATTTTAATCAGAGCACTATTAGGTCACACAGAGGTTGTACTGGGATCCATTTATGGTCCTAATATGGATAATCCATCTTTTTTTTCAAACGTAATGGCCAGCCTCTTCTCCTGGACAGCTTTATCTATTATACTGGGTGGTGACCAGAACCTTGTTCTTAACAATCAGTTGGACAGATCAGGTAACCCTAGGCAGATTAACTCCCCAGGTCAAAGGGCACTGGATGATTTCATGCATTCCCTAGGACTTATTGAACCTTGGAGAGTCTTGAATCCAGACAGGAGAGAATATTCCTTTCAGTCTTTGCCCCACAACACACACTCCAGAATATATTTTTTTTAGTGGGAGCAACTCACCTACAGGGAGTAGAGTCATGTTTCTATACTTCCAAAGTGATAACCAATCACCACTCAGTAATTGTCCAGATTAATCTAGTCCCCTCTTTAACCAGGGAAAAGGTCTGCCGATTCAACAACCAACTGTTAAAATCAGAAGACTTTTTGGAATACCGTCAAGTCTTTATTAAATCCTTTATGGATCATAATTCTCATACTATGCCTAAACTAGATTTTTTTATAGGGGGCCCTTAAATGTGGAATCAGGGGAGAAATTATTCCCTGGGCTACAAGACATTAAAAGAAGATATTGGCCTCTATTGCCACAGTATTAGAGTCTATACAATGTGAGAAGTGCAGCCTGTCTCCTGCCTCCTTCCTGAAAGACTGGGAAAGACTGGAATCTCTTAGGGCACAGTATAACCAGCTCATCGAGGAGAAGGGAGAACACATGCTGCTACATTCCAAAATCACATACTTTGACCAAGGGGAGTGGTCTAGGAAGCTGCTGACCTTAACTCATTGAGGCCCCAAGATGCCTGTAGGCAGCAGCAGAAAAGATATTCCTGAGGTCTTTAACTCCTCCAGACGTCTTGCACTTTGTGCCACTGAAGACTTTTGACACCTGAGGACATCACTGCTTAAAACTTAAATATTTCACAAACTAAAGTGAGTAGAACTGACAGCATAGCAAGGTTGGAAAGGTAATGTTCTGCTGAACAACTTTGCTACTGATACTTTATGTCTGTTATGTAAACTTTAGAAGATATTCACATTTTTATATGGTATGGTGTGTATAGCTGGCATTTGTCTCTCAAGCTTCACTTAGCCTCCTTAATAAAACAGAAAAGAAATGCATGCATCATATTAGAAAAACTGCTTTTTAGTACAAAATTAGTTTTGTACCTCCATCTAATGTATGGATGCTTAATTTGGTGTTGATATGTTAAATATTTTCCCACAAAAATTGTTTCCATTGTCTTTTTATTGAAAAAATTTAATTTTTTTGCTATTTCAACCAATATAGAAAAAAATCTGAACTACCTATAATTAATTGCATAGTACCATTGGAAAGGTAAGTTTGTGCTGAACAACTTTGCCTTTCGTACTTTGTGTGTAGCAGTTATGGTTCATGAGGTATTCACATATGTTTATGGCATGGTGATTATGACTTGATTTTGCTCAGAAAGCTCCAGGTTGCACTGTTAAAGGTATACAGGCCACAAGTGGTAAACCTCTCAAGGAGCTCATGAGGCCTCAGCGAGTTAGGATTGAAATTTCAGGAAATGGATGGAATAGTTTCCTCTGTTTTAACTGATAAAGACCAACTTTGCACTACTCCACAGGATATAGTCAATGGATTTAAAAGCTATTATGAAGAACTATATGCT
This sequence comes from Neoceratodus forsteri, assembly GCA_016271365.2. Lineage (NCBI taxonomy): Eukaryota > Metazoa > Chordata > Ceratodontiformes > Ceratodontidae > Neoceratodus > Neoceratodus forsteri. Next base: position 1,177,161,490 of record CM057458.1, read on the forward strand.
CCACTGCAAACGTTCTTGGCAGCTAACCAGCTGAATCAATTTCTCCAAGATATCCATCTTCCACAACTTTAAGAGGCTCAAGCAGCCATACTAAGGGTTCCCCTGTCCCTCAATGAAATACACTTAGCCATTGACTCACTGTCACTGAATAAATCTCCAGGGCCAGACAGTTTTTCATCAAACTTTTACAAACAATTTAAGGACCAATTCTCCCCCATTTTATTGAACAGATGTAGATATCTATTTGAGAATGGTTTATCTGCCCCTTCCCAAACTTCCACAACAAGAATTTACTTCCTAAACTAGGCCAAGACCCCCTTAGAGTTTCAAACTATAGGCCAATCTCACTTACTAATAGAGATATCAACATATTATCCAAAATATTAGCAAACTGGTTGAACTCAGTATGGGAGTCATTGATAAGTAAGGAACAGGTATGGTTTGTGAGGGGCAGGCTCTCGGCTGACCATTTCTGGAAATCAGCCTACCTTTTCTTTACATCCAGGGAATGCTCAGATGCAGCTGCCTTGGTTTCTCTGGATGCAGAGAAAGCATTTGATAGGGATTTGTGGGATTATCTTTTTTCTATATTATCCAGATTCGGTATTCCCGAAACCTATATTTGGTGGGTGAGAATACTGTACACCTCACCGACAGCAAGGGTTGCATGTAACGGTTTTCTGTCCTCACCCTTCTCGCTCTATCAGGGCACTTGTTAGGGATGTCCACTTTCCCCATACTTGATTAATTTATTCTTTGAGCTGCTAATCCGTAAACTGGATACATCACCCAGTATTATTGGTATAAGAGATGCTGGTACGGAATACAAGTTGTCTGTGTACGCGGATGATATTTTGATGCACATTTCATCACTAGCTACATCAATACCAACTGCTTTGCAACTCATATCCCAATTTAGTATGCTATCTAATTGCAAGCTGAATCTTCATAAAACTGAAGTCATGCCACTTAACAAATACACCATCAGAGCAGACCTAAAGCACCTGGGGTTCCTCTGGGTGAAAGATAATTTGAAATATTTGGCGATATTCCTCAGTATGTCTTTACAAAAAAATAAACAAAATAACTTGGATTCAGTAGTAATGGCCATTAAAACTGACTTAAATTGATGGAAGTTACTTCCTTTATCACCATAGGGTAGGATTAGTATCATCAAAATGAACATTTTACCATGCGCATAATATCCCCTGCAGATGTTTAATGGTTCACTACCTGAGGTTTGGTTCTCCCAAATTAATAAAATCCTTGTCTCCTTCTTGTGGCAAGATAAAAAGGCTAGATGTGTCTATGTCAAATTAATTAGACATAAGAGGGAGGGTGGCCTTCAAGCTCCCAACTTCTACTATCGCTTAACTATACATTTAGCCAGAATCATACACTGGTAAAAAATATTTTCCTGTCCCCACACCAGGATTGTATAGCACTCTATGGACAGATATTGAAAATTCACTTTGCTCTGAGGTGGGCCTAGAAATATCTGCACTACATTATCTCTCAATGAAGCAGTTGCCAAATCATTTCCATGATACTCCCCTAGGAGAATCCTTGATCTCTCAAACTCAGCTGACTAGCCTCTTGAAAGTTTACTCGAAACAGGACATATCCCAACCATTTTTGGGGAATCCAAATTTCAAGATTTCTGGCAAAATCCTCTCGAGGGAGAAGTTCTGGCCTAATATGGGTGTGGAAATGGTGGAAAAGTTGACAATACAACAAAATGTTATCACATTTCAAGAAGCATGCAAAATTTATGGTTGGTCCTATTGGACAGTGTTCAAATTCTTTCAAATCTCTCACATGCTTAATGCTGTACTGGGCAACGGTCAATGGCTAAAACCACTTTACATGGCCATTTTTCCTTACCTGAGTTCCATTCCTGTCACCCACCTAATTTCACACGCATATCAATTTTCACACTCCCTGAAAAACAGGAATAAATTACATTTCTATTGGTGGGACCAATCACTTCACAATACTGGCCCCTCGAGGGATTGGTCCAGGATATGGAAGCATTTGTGCTGTATGATACATTGGGACCATTAGTACTTTATGCAGTTTCAGATAAACCACAACCTTTATTATACCCCTGTCAAATTGTATAGGATGGACTGTTTGCCATTGGATCCCTGCACCAAATGCCGTAAGGAACCTAGTACTTTATTGCATATATTATGGTCATGTGAAACTGTAGCTCCTTTCTTGACAACTGTCCAGAAGAGACTTGACACTTTGTAAGGCCTAGACCAAAAATGTAATCCTACAGCTTGCATTATAGGAGAATACATGGACCAGCTGGTTGATAATCAATGCTTCCACACCGCACTTATATTAGCCTGTGCCAAAAAAGTGATTTTAAGACGCTGGAAAGACCAGATAACTCCAAGTTACATAGAATGTTACAGGGGAATTATGTTTGCACTAGAGGATGAGAGATCAATAATGAGCATGTCTAACAACCATCATAGAGTCCAGAGGATATGGGAACCTTATACACTCTTCTATCTATCCAATAAAAAGTATGGACATAGTAGGTAATGGATACTTTATAATTCTCCGATGGTAGGGTGGGGGGAGGTGGGGAGGTAATGGAGGGAGGGGGTAGGGGTAGAGTAGATATTGTATTACTACATAAAATGTAATGGTTGGATTTCATGTATGGACCTTATATTACATGTTTATTGAGTATGGATAATGTATGTTGTGTCATGCTCTAGCTTCAAACCAAATAAAGTATATTAAATATTAACAATGGTTATATCCAGCTCATTTCACTGCACAAACAAATATCTCATTAGAAAAGTAGAAAACAATTACACGCACATTGAAACACAATAAATAAAATAGCCAATTGTGTAATTACTTTATAAAATGGCAAGACAAAATATAGAAGTTTCATTGACTGAGGCACCTCACCTGAGCATTATTAAATCTCTATAAATGTATAGTCGGGTGACAAATCTAACTTTTATTTTACAAAAATCTACTAAGTAGTACATATCAGCACACCTCTAAAACAAAAATGAAAAAAGCCAGTAGTCACCATCTTGAAAATCTCACTATGTATTATCACCACATTAAAAATTTATTTTACATACCATATGCTGTTCACAGTACAAAAACAAGCAAACTACAAGGCCCGATTTAGCACACATTCCCCAAGATTTCCCCATAATTTGCATAAAATATTGCACTTTTCCACAGCTCAAAATAAACTCTTTGGCTTCTTAATAAAACAGCACAATTTTCTCTTCAATCTCCCAGCTAATGCAGAAACACCACAATACCTGGCAGTGCAGAGTCAGTTTCTAACTGCAATGTTTTGATTGTTTTTTTACAGTGTAAAAGATAAGAACCACATCTGCTCATTTCACTCCATCTCATCAACTTTTGCTAAGTCAACATAATTTCCCCATAATGGAAGGATCAGCAATAGGGCCATTGTTATGCAGAACTGGGAAGGCAGGTCATCCTGACAGTTCTCTGTTTTATTTTTTTTTGTATATAAACATTTTATTGATAAAGACAAAACACATTAATCTTAATAGTCAGCCATGACAATTTTCACAAACACTCAAAGTGTACAACACAGTAGAAAGAAATATAAGTAGTGCAGAAGCATTAAACAAAAACAACTAACAGACTACAACATTCCAACACTATATAAACATCTATTGTTACCCCCAAAAAATAACACAAACCCCCCACACCCACAGAGTGCTGGACCCCCACCCCATATCACCCACCTTCAATTTAACCCATTAAAATAACATTTACCATCTGTTACTGGCTTGAAGCAATCCTTACCAAATCCCCAATAAAATCCCACTGAGGACCTCCATTTATCCCATGTCTTCAGGAAATGAGGGAAACTTTCCTTTGCCTATAAAGCAAATGATAATAAGCCACAGCCTTAGAAACTGCTTGCTTCCACCACAAAAAGGGGTGCAACATGGTGGATCTCCAATATTAGATCAGCAATCTCTTTGCTTCCAGTGCTGATCCATAGAGCACCCACCTTGGTAACTCTGGACAGTTAGATCCATCAACCCTGGATCTCCTAAAATCAAAAAAATCTGGGATGTTGAAATGGGAAGTTGTAGGACCTCTTCCAAACGTATGTTTTATTTGTTCATTTAAAAACGGGTAGCCTGGAGAGCCCCACTGAGCTGAGGCTTATCCCAAGGCACAACCTTGGGAAGGGGCACATAGTAAACAGCAGCACATACACATACATATACATATACATATACATATACATATACATATACATATACATATACATGTACATGCAAAAAAAAAGAACATTGGAACTGTGCATAGTAAAACACTGGTACAACATTTGAATAAATACTAAGCAGTTCTATGTTTGAACCTTTTTAAAAATCTGCTACAATAATGTGGTGGAGACCAGTCCAAAAGGGTGTTGTTAAGAAAGTAGGGATTGAGCCAGGTGGGTGATGAAATAAAGTGGGACAAATTAAGGGACCCAATAATGTGAATAGTAGATTTGGATGACTGGGAAAGTCAACTGACATTGAAATCTCTGAGGGGAATGAGTTCACCTGAAGAGGAATGAGAGGGGATGGAGGAAGAGAGTCAACCAAGAATGAATGTCAGATCTTGGGAGAGGCATAGATCACTCTGATGAATAGAGGTACAGAGGAGGGAACTTACAGCCTCACTAGAAGAAATCTTTGTGAGGAACATATAGCCTCCCTGCTAGCTATGTTATATGAGAGGCTCTGTTGGACATGGATGTCAACCTCACCTCAACATTTTCCCCTGTCCTGCCAGAAAAGATTGTAATCAGGAAGGGAAAAGCTAGAGTTAGGAGTCCTGGAGGACAGCCAGGACTCAGAGACAGAGAGGACATCGGGAGAGCATTGAACACAGACATAGAGGAGGTTGAGTTCAGGAAGGAGGCTCTTGGCATTCAGATGGATGATACTAAGATCCTTGGAAGTGGCATAGGGAGGGAGGGAGTGTGCGGAAGGTGAGGGACCTGGGTTGTTTTCCATAACACCAGACAGGAGGATCCTGGGTTGTTTTCCATATCACCAGACAGGAGGATGAGCAGAGGGGTGAGGATAAGGGTGGAGTGACACTTCCTATCCTTGGAGCAGGTTGCAGAACAGGCAGAAAAGAAACAGTGAAAGCAAACAAGGGCACGCTGGAGAAACTTCAAGTTGAGGGAAGTGAATGGTAGGAGACCAGGGTGGAAGGGAAGGGAGGAAGGGAGAAGGGTAGCGAGAGTGGTGGGAGGGTGGAGGGGGGATGGAAGAGAATTGGATGGGGGAGTCGGATGGAAGTGGTAAAAGAAGGAAGTTAATGGAGTAGCCAGAGGAGTCCAAGGAATATTGTAGCCAGTATTTATTTATTTTATTGATTTATTTAGAAATTGTTAACCAGGAAATGCACACTAAACAGATGCTCTTTTCCAGGTGCGACCCAGTGGGGGCATGGGGAAGTGGAGAAGAAAAATTTAATACAGTAAAGTAGGACATGCTGAAATATACAATATCAATATATCATATTAAATGTAAAAGGTAATAAATTCAGCAACACTGGGATGTGGTACAACAAGGGAGTAGAAATTTGTCAACAGCTAAGAGAAGCATGGGTGTAAAACAGTGTAGGAAGTAATAATTAGATATATACAAAAGCTAGTATAGATGAGAGCTATGGTCTAAAACTGGTAAAAAAGCAATAAACATTTGTGGAAGTTAGCCTAGATTTGTGGGATAGTAGTGGGGAGATAGATCTTGGGGTCAGAGAGAGAGAGTAAGGAAGAAACTAGTGGGCAAAAAAGTGACTGGGGGAAGGGTACAGGGGGTAGGGGAGCAGAGATAAAGGTGTGAAGGGACATCAAGGTCAGGAGGAGGAGGAGGGACATGAGCAAGCAGAGGAAAAGGGTTGGGGAAGAGTGTAATGTAGACAGTACAGAGATGGAGACAGCCAAAATGAGGTTAGAAGAGAGTTCAAGAGATTGGGGAGATGTTATAAGAAGGCTGCCTGCCCTGAAAGGGAGTGAGGGCAGGGAAAAGAGAAGGTACAAGCATCTCTGGAGTAGAGCTGATTAGAGAAGAGAGATGAGGACGAGGAGATGAGATAACAGAGGTATGAGGGGAGAGATCCAAACCAGAATTTGGAGATGAACATTTAAACATGGAGCTGGTGATGCATTTACAGTGTGGGGAAAGATAGGGAAAAGTAAAGAGTACAGTAGTGAGTACATGGGGGTGAGCTGGAGACTAAGAAGCAAAAAGCATTAAAAAGGGTATTGAACCCTGTGAGTGAAGAAGCAGGGATTGAGTTTAGGACTACATCAGGGTAATCAAACACTGGGATGATCATTTTGGTTAGTAATTCCTGGCAAACCACTAAGGAGAGAGCTTCCTTATTCCTGTACATGGCTGTGAGTTTTGGACAAAGTTTTTTTTTTTATACTTTTTTTTTATTATTCAGAGAGAAAAAATAGTAAATCAACCAAACAATTCAAATTAATTACTTTTTCTAGAACAATTTTTTTAACCCATAGTCAAAACGAAAAAGTACAAAATTGTTTTCATTGATTTTAAGAGGAGTTAAAAGATTCAAACACAAAGTACCACCTCCACCCCACTTTAGCCCCAAGTTTTAAGCCATCCCTCAAAAAATTAGAAACATTCAACAGTTCCTTTAAGGTGTACTGTAGTTCCAAATCAAATCACCTGTGGAATAAATTCTAGCTGTCTTTAAAGTTAATTTTTCAATCATCCATTATTGGAATATACTGAGTGTTTTCCCTGAGATCTTCCACTTCTTGATCAGAATCCGACTCCAATTCTGTTGGTAAGGAAACATGTTTTCCAAAAAACTCCTTTGCTTTGTCTACATCAGAAAAAATAATCTTTATTCTGAAATGACACCTTAAGTTTAGCAGGAGTCTGGAGAACTGCTCGAACTCCTGCTTGGATAAATTAATTTCTCAGCATCAGAAAACACTTCCTACGATGTTGAATTGCAACATAAAAGTCCAGATACAAATGTATTCTCCCCGCCTCATACATAATTCCTTTTTCAGCTCTTGCTAACTGCAGCAACTTATTCCTTTGAGGTTATGTGGGGAAAGTGCAAATCACATATCTTGCCCTTGTCTCTAGACAAGCAGTTACTTGTTGTTTAGGTTGAAAAACGGACTCCAATACTATTGGCTGTTCAGGAGAAGGAGTCAAATTTAGCATTTTTTCCACTTCCGATTTTAGCTCCGAATCCAGCACTGCAGTTATAAATCCAATCACATGTAAATTCTTTAACAGCAAGGTATTTTCTAATTTTTCAAGCTTGCCCATAGTATTGACTTATTAATACAGAGCTGTGTTCACTGCTCCTTCTAAAGTCAAAACTCTTGTAGAAAGTTTTTCTGTAGTTCTCTCAGGAGTTGTAAGCTATTCCTCTACCACAGTCATTTTTGCCTCTATGTTTTCACATCTGGTACTAATGTCAGAAAGTGAAGATTTAATTTCCATAAGCATAGACTTAGTATCTGCTTGAAATTCCATGAGAAATTGCTGGAGTGAAGCCATTGTAGGCTTGTGTGGGGCTTTCACCTTTGCACTTGTATCAGAGTGCGTTTTTGTTGGGGAAGCCATTCCTCCCGTTAAGGGCTGTGCTCCATCAGTCCCGCATTGAGAAATCTGCTTTCCTGAAGCCATTTTTGGGGAGAAATACTTTTCAATATACTCCGAACTGTTCCCTATCTCTTCCTTGTATTTAGTATTTTGAGACATCTTCTGGAAAAAAAGGAAAATAGGAGCAGGAAAGTATAATACAGTGGAGCTCTAGAGAGGTAGCTGCAGTCACATTACTCTTGTGAGAAAACACCCTACTTGGATGAAGTTTGGAATGAATAGAGTCTAAGTGCATTGAAAAGTCAAGTTGACTGTCCCGCCAAACACCCAAGTACTTACAGGTGGGGACTGACTCTAAAGTGAACCCAACAAGGGCATAGAAGGAAGGAAGGTGAAAGATATTGGCTAGTTTCTGTGAAGTGTGAAAAAAAACATGGGGTGGTCTTTTCTGAGTTCATCTTGAGCTGATTATCTTGCAATCAGTGTAATTAATGGGTGAAGTCACTCTGTAGCTTGGATTCAACCTTTGGGGATGAGGGACCAGTGGTGTAGAGGATGCTATCATCTGCGTATAGATGGATCTGAGAGGAGAAACAGATAGACAGGATGTTATCTAAGAAGATAGACAAGAGAATGGGGCCAAGGATAGAGAACTGAGGGACACCAATTGAATCAGGAGTGGGAAGGAATGGAGTCCCCAGCCAGGATACGTTGAGTTTGTCCCATAAGGTATGACTGGAACCAATCCACGGCAGTAGTTGAAAGACCAGTGGAGTGAAGCTTAGCAAGGAGAAGGGTGTGAGAGACAGAGTCAAAGGGTTTTGCAAAGTCAATAAAGATGGCAGAAGTGATGTGACCATGGTCCATGCCTTAGAGGATGGCATCAGTCATCCAGAGTAGGTAAGTGACGGTAGAATGTTTTTTCCTAAATCCCGGTTGGAAGAGTGACAGGAAATCTGAGGAGGAAAGGAACTCAGATAACCTTGAGGAAGCAAGGGATTCCTGACGTTTGGCCAGGGTGGGGAGAATGGATATGGGACGGTAATTTCCAAAAGAGGAGGGATCACCTCCTTTGTGCAGGGGTATTACTTTGGCAGGATTTCCAATTATGAGGAACAGCACAGAGAGTGAAGGAGAGATTTTCTAGGTGAGAGGGAGGGAGGGCTATAGCAGGAACAGAGATCAGGAGAATGTGGGGGTCATGGCCATCAGGGCTAGATTTTTGAGGGTTTAGGGAGAGGAGGGTATGGAGAACCACCTGGTCAGTGATATGGGAAAAATGGTAGCCACTCAAGGAGAAAGGGGGAATTGGAAGGCTGGAGGGGCACAAACCAGGATGGATGAGAGGGCGCAGGTACTGAAATAAGAGTTCAGGATAGAGGCCACATAGGAGGGATCCGAGACAGGCTTGCCGTCAACCAGCAAGGAGGGACAGGAGGTCTTGGTAGAGGGGTTAAAAAGGGAGGGAAGGGCCTTCAAAAATTTAGAGATGGAGTCAAGATTTTGCTGCAAGGATGCCTTGTAGTAATGTGCCTTAGCAGCTCTAATGGCTTTTTAGCAGTCATTTCTTAGGTAATGATAATGCTGCAGGTAAAGAGGATAGAGGGAGGCTTTTTGACACACACAGGACTGGTCACGGGATTTACATAGTTGGAGTATATCAGCCAGGATCCAAGGATGATGAGATTGTTTGACTCCACACATTCTGGGGTTGGGGCATGAATGTTCCATGCCTTATTTAGACAGTGGCAGAAAAGGGCAAGGGTGGCATCAATATCTGGGGTGGACCAGACTAGGGTCGAGTCATATGAGGAGAGGTCTTGGAGAAGAGAATCAGTGTTCAGTGACCTGTAGGACCTGATCCAGCAATAATCGGGAGAGGAGTTGGAGCATACATAGTTTTTGTAGACAAAAGATAATGTAATGATCACTTAGGGAGTCTGGTAGTGTGCCAACAGCCAAGATACAATGGGGTGGCAAGAAAGCACCCAGTCAAAGAGAGAGTGGCTGCAAGAGTCTGGGTTGTGTCTGTTTGGGATGTGCATTAGTTGTAGGAGGTCCAGGGACTCAATCTTTTCAGTAGAGGACTTCAGGACAGGAGATGCCCACTTTAGATTTAGATAGGATGGAGGGAGGCAACAGTGACCTGGTAGTTACCTCAGTAGATGCTGTGTGCAAATAGCAGGCAAATAAATAGGCAGAATATTACATTTGATGAGTAAGGCAAATGATCAGCAGCAACTGGTAACATACCTGGGCTGTGACTACAAGTAGGAAGGCAACAAGCAGATGAAGGCTGCAGCACAGATGTACCCACAGAATATTCACTAGCTAAATAAAGCAGGCAGGTGTGGAGACTTCTAGGAGAGTAAGCTTAACACAATTAACATTATAGTGGATTACCTTAAAACTAATAAATTAAGAGAACAAAATCATGATGTGGATTCAACCAGATAGAAGTTTCCTAAGACTCAACAACAACAGTGGCAAAAATGGATGGAGGCAGCAATCTACAAGAAGGTGGTTGAGTATTGAGCAGCTGCTGGTAATAAGAAAACTCTGAAACTAGACAGGTTAAACTGCAGAAAATGAGGCAACAAAATAGACTGAACACAATGCAAGCAGTAAGCAGACTGATAAAATGTCGGTTACAATATGGAGAGCAAAGAACCTTTGTGGGTAGGATACCTTGGTAGGGTAAGGCTGAGAGTGCAGTATTATAGGCAAACAGTAGAGTGACAGGTACATTAGGTAGAGGATGCTGGGGAATAGGTTAAGACCAATGAGTACCTGGGATGCAGGGAGTATAAGGATTGAAGGTCAGTCAAGCACCATGGCTGCTTGATGGTTAACCTCAGACTGACTCCAGACAAACTCCTTAGACACGCTTATTACTGTGACCATTAGAAACACCATCTCACTGCATGGATGCCCCCTTGTTAGAACTGCTTCCAATTAAGAATATAACTCACTTTGCCTACACCTGTCCTGACTTGATCAGTGGTGAGGGCAGCCAGGCAAAGACAGTAAATTCATTCTGTTGACTGGCAGCTGGAGGCAGATAGTGATGGTGATGTTGAGGGTGGGGGGTAGATGCAGAGAGACCCAGCCTCCCATTCCTATGTGGCTCTCAAAGCTGGCTGAAAAACTCAACAGCGCATGTGGTCTTTCTGGAACAAAACCAGGAGATTCATAGATGTCACTCCATGCTGGATCCACCCATGCCCAAAGTCCCTAGCATGATGCATCCTGGCCACCATGTTATTGAGCTGCTGACTTCCAAGTGTTACCATGCTGCTTGCCACCCCCCCAGCTCAGCACACACAGACCACTTCTCACATAGGGAACCACCAGTGCCACAAACCAAACCAATACCGCCATCACTTTATTTTGTGCATCTCCACACATGCCTCACAGTTTGTCTGCACCCTAAATAGACACTGAGACATCTCATGCAATGAAAACTGAGGAGACAGAAAGGTCATATACAATCAGTCTCACAAATCTGTCCTGGTCCTACATGCTCTGTAGTGAAATGAAATTACATGGGGGTGGGGGGCAATGTCTACAAGGCAAGCACATAAGATTCAAAAGCATCCCTTTACAGGGATTCACTTTTCAAGCACAGCATTGCCAGTACTAAATGTGAACTCACAGCCCCACCTAAAAACAGTGCAATACTAATGCGCTGACACATGCCGTACAAAAAAAGAATTAAGACTTTATTGTAGAAATAAATTTAAACAGTTTTTTCAATTATGTAACAGACTTAGTTGTTTAATTAAATTAACTCCTCACAGAAAATACACATGAGCCGTTTTCTAAATGTGCTAACCACTTCAGGGGGTGCATTAATCATTTTAATGCACATCTCAGGGACATAAGGACACTCAGCCTTCAGTCTAATGCCTCACTATGCCCCTAGGGCATGCATAAGCAAGCAATAAGACACAATGAAGTGTGGGTTATTGCCTGATAAGAACATGCCCCTGGTGCATTATGAGGCATAGGGAGCTTGTGGTGAGTGCCTTTAGCACCTTGGAAGTGCTCTCATCAGGTCATAAACCACACCTAGGAGTCACTTATTGCACTTGTAGAATGGGTCCCTAATGTAAATATAAAAAAATGTTTTTAAAAAGTTGCTTTTTAATAGTGGTAATAGGAAAAATAAAAAATAGTTCCCCAGTTACTGTAGTGTCCTGTATTTGAGTCTGGCTAGATGACCAGTAGAGACTCTTCCCCAACCCAAAAAAAGAAACAGTGTTTATTTTAGCTCTCCCACACAGGCATACACTATTTTATTTTCCATGATTTTTTTTTAAATTTTCCTGTGGCTGTCATTGTTTTACAGTGAACAACTGCCTTGCTGTTTCTGGTAGCGAGTGTGTCCCTTGGTAGCCACCGTAGCAAACTTTTTTTCCCCAGCATGCTCCAGTATGAGTGGATGCCAGCAGCTCTCACTGGGTAACATAAACTGTCAGCTTATGTGGAGAGTGCATTTGTTGTCAAGAGTTTCATTTTAGTCTCTGTTTCAGTGGTGCAAACAATTTTGTCAGGAGTCAGCATGTCCCTTTCCAGCCACCGTAGTAGTGGTATTCTCACAACTCTTTAGGTAACATCTTTGAAGTAGCTACCAGGTTGATCTCTCACAACTGTAAGCTTTACTTATGTTCCTAATTATGCCAACTTCATGTCTTTAAAAACCTAATAGAGGACAGGGTCTCCAGCTGGGATTTGAAAGCCGCGTTCCAGCAACACATGCAATGCTCCTTTGATCCTGGTGGGATTTCTGATTATCTGCAGCAAAGTTTTGATTTTTTTAAATGTTTTCCTGAGAAGTGAGGATTGTGAGTGCTGTGCATGTCCACAGGGTAATAGTTTCTGTGTGTCAGTGGGTGGCAATGTGTATTTTTTTTGTGTGTATTGGTGGGGAAGGGGTCTGTTATGCAGCCTGTTCAAGCATGTCCATGCAGTTTTGAAATATGAAGGTTAGCACAGTGAGGCACAATGATTTTTGTTGTAAAGCATCCTGACTGGCTGAAGAGGTGCAGGTTAACACCATATGCTCTGATAAGCATATGGCTACAGGTACCTCTCAGCCAGTCAGGACACAGAAAACTCACAATCCATTTTACAAAATCATGTAATGCACACCCTGTCATGGCTTATTACTTATGAAGTGAGCATATGCTCTTTAAAAAAATAGGTTTCTAGCATCAGTAGTTCAAATGTTAGACATTTCTCTTAAATGTGCTGTCTTTGGGACTATTATAATAGAAACTTTTTTAAATTAAACTGTTTAAAAATATTTATTTTTATATTTTTTCTTGTATTTAAAGACTAGCCATTGCATGATAGGAAGAATGCACTCCATGGTTTGTGTCATGCCAGGATAATATCACTTCATGGTGTTGGATGCACTTGACCTATGGCTTCATGACCAGCCAATCGAGGCGTGATGTTATCCCAGCATGACACAAACCCTGTCATGTATTATTTATTTAAAATGTTAAATGATTGTAACATTTTTACATGACATCCTGCTCAATCACTGTTGAATCCTGCTCATCACTGTTGAAAGATTCAAATGTTTGTTATGCACCATAATAAACATAACATTAATTCCAGTTTGAAGTGGGCAGGTGTCCACATCACAAAACCACCAACACAACTGGCATTAATTAGTACCCTTGTAGGCAGTCTCACATGAGTGGCCAAGGACTGAGTGAGCATGGAGACTCAGCTATTTTCAACTACAGAGACGTTAGGTACCTAAAATAAAAAAAAAATCAGTATGGAAGATGGCTTTCCAATACAATGCTGTGAGAACCTGGAATGAGATTCCTCTTAAGTTACAAATGATATAACTCTCCTCCAAGGTCTTTAATACTGCAGTGCAGCACAAACTAACTTATAGATATGAATGTAACAAGTGTGCTGCTTTCATTAGAAGTACATAAAGTATAGTAGTTGCTTGTGTTTTTAAAATTGTCCTTGGTTGTCCTTAATCCCTTATGTATATCTTACGTCTTAATGTGTATCTTTGAAATCTTAATGCAACATCAAACAAGAAAACCTTGCAATCTAGCCCTGAGGGTGTGTAAATTCAGGAAGTCCAGTATAAAAATAAAGTTTACTACTACTACCTTTCTCACCTGCATCATTTCCTTCCATGGCAGAGCTGGGGCACATTGGCAGGGCAGTGTTGGGCAGCTTATGCTGTGATTGCATGTGCTGTAACTGTCATATAGATAGATAGAGGGTTTCAGGTTCCAGTGCAGTCAATCCAGTGCCTTTTATGAGCACTACAATTCACACAGAGAAAATAAAAAGTGTTAAAATAATACACTTTTCAAGAAACAAAATAGCTTATTTCTGGGGGAATCCAGGGGGAGGAGAATTGGCCACTTAAGAAAGAATACAAAATGGGATACCAAATAAGAATAAAATAGAGACGTAAGAGTCCAGCAACTCCAATGCACTATAAAAAGATGGTGCAGGCAGAAATCAACATTAGGGAACAGATGATAAAAATTATTGCTCAAGAGAGAAGGACAAAGTTGGAGGGGTCACCTTGGCAAACCAGGTAAATGGGGAGAGAAAGGGAGGGGCAAGGAAGGAGAGAAGTATAGAGGAAGAGGTGAGGAAGGTATGAGAAGAGGGGCCTTGAGATTAGGTACAGGCATGGGAAATGAATTCATGCAGTAAGGCTTTTGGAAATGAATGTGAGTGGGATGTACAGTAAGGTGTATCTGAGATCAAAGACAAAGGAGCCTACAGGAGGAAGTAGCCTAACTGGAAAAGATGTGGGTCATTGGTTTTGATTTGTATCAGTGCAGCCTTTTTTCCCCATTCTTTTGGTAACTGGGAAAGGCATTCTAGGCACTGGTGCCTGTTTTCAGGGGTGACCCGCTAACACTGGAGAGGTTAAGTGACTTGCTCAGAGTCACACAGTATGCAAGTAGAGGTTGTAAGAATCAAACCCAGGTTTGTCTGCCCGATGTACCAACTTAATTTAGAACTCACTTCTGTAACATCTAGGCTATACTGCCAGCTTCATACAATGTGTCTGCATAGATACATACAGTAGATATTATTACAGAAGGGACTCATAGGCCCATTCAGTTTCATCCAGTTTACCCACCCTACCTAACTGCTCTGCAATTGCCATTGTGACTATTCCCTTCCACTACTATATTTCAATGTGAGTTGGTTTTATAGTAAAAGGGAAAGGATGAGTATTGCAGGAAAGGACTAGTTTTGGAAGACATAGGTGGATTGGTAGATGGCAAAACTGAAAGGTAAAGACATTTTATGTTTTACTGCATTTGGGGAATCTAAATGTTTCTGAAAATGAAACCTTTAGAAATTAACTACATTCGCCATGACAACAGGTAATAAGAAAACATTATATAATTCTATCATGGAACAACATTTTACTTACCCGGTAGAGTTTCAAGGGATTACTTGAAACAAACATAAATGGATAAATAATCAGCTTACAGACAATAGAGTACCCCCTCATTCTTGAGATGTGACCTGGATGTCCAGTCATTGCAAACTGGGAATCAATGACAGTCTAAACATAAACCTATATTGGAGTGATTCTGTCCCATGGGATGCTGTGTGGTATATTTTTAGGCAATTGAACATATTTTATCAAGATGCCTTTAAGCCCAGAAGTTTCAGACAACTTAAGCTTTCAAGTGTGAGAATGCACAGCAGTCAATTGTCCTATGAAGAGATACAGTACGTGTAGGTACTTTTAAACTTGACAGAATGACATATCATCAATCCAATCTGCAACAAGGATAATCATTCACAAGGAGGTAGACAACAATGACTGGGGGAGACAGAACCAGAGTGTAGCATTTTAGTTTTGTTACATTTGCTTTTCCTTCCATTTTTTTTTCTTTGGGGTTCTCTCTTTGTTTCATAGCTCCAGCATATTTATTTATTGATTTGTTTTTGTTTTTGTTGCCCTGTAAAGGAGGACAAGGCAAGTCTGCCTATGTTCTGCCTCATCCCAGGGAAGAGTGATACAGACTGATGCCAAATGACATTGAATCAGATTAAGCTGTGGGTGGTATTCTTAGAAGTGTTGGTCAAAGAGGTATGAAATAGTACAAAGTTTACATTCCTTTTCTTTATATTATACAATATCTACTTGATTTTGTATCTTTTGTGTATACTTTAATTTCAATAAAGAACTTGCTTCTTCTATGTTTCTGCTGCCCATTTTCTAACTAATCCCATGTACCTGCCCCATCCCTGTTTGAAACTGCTCACTAATTGGGCCTGTACTACTTTCTCTGCCAGCTTTATTTACCTATCAGTAACACTTTCAGCAAAGACGTACTCACAGATGTCCCTTTTGAATAGACTCACTGTAAGTTAAAGTGAATTCTCCCTAGTCCAAGTATTTAAGCTCAAGGAGAAAAAGCACCTGGGCATTCAACCTGTTTTGCACATACAGATACTTGTATGTTTCAGTTATGTACCCTCTTTCTGTCCTTTTAAGGGTACACAAGGTCAAGTCCTGCACCTCTCCTCACTTGTCTTGCCAAGTCTTTGTACCATCATGGTTGTCCTTGTCCTGCACTGTAGTGCTTCCATCTTTTGAGAAAAGAACCCGGGGTTCTGAAGCATGTAAAGTGAGTATCAATTTTGTGAAATAAAAGTTTATTTTTTATCTGGTTGAGTCTGTTTGTATTTCACTGGTGAGGGCCCAATTTTTTGTGAATGGAACTTGATGTTTGTCGTGAGCACCCCCCCCCACCCCACCTGTGCACATTTTAAGATTGGTAGTGCTTCCATCTTGCTGCAGTCTTTCCTTGGTTGTTTTTTTTTTTGTTGGTTTGTTTTTGTTTTCATTCTTAGGCAATTGGGCAATGCCCAATAGGCCCCTGGCCTGTTTCTAGGGTCTACCCGGGAGCACTGGGGAGGTTAATGGACTTGCTTAGGATCACAACGTATGCAAGTAGATGTTGTAGGAATCACATCCAGGTCTGGTGGATGTACTGTACCAAGCTCATTCATAGCTTGTTATTCTAACCATGGGTGGACTACAGTACCTTGGCAGAATTCCAGATGTAGTCACTTCAATGACCTGTACAATGGGAAGATCACAGCCCAGCTTCTGCTGTGTATTCCCCTCATCATACATCCCAGCATCCTGCTTGCCTTGTCTACAACTCTGTCATATTGTGCTGCTGCTTTTAGGATCTATGATATTATGACCCATAGGTTCTTCTGTGGCACTATCCAGTACCACCCCCCCCATATGATATTGCTCTCTTGGATTCCTTTTCCCA
Organism: Neoceratodus forsteri; assembly: GCA_016271365.2. Lineage (NCBI taxonomy): Eukaryota > Metazoa > Chordata > Ceratodontiformes > Ceratodontidae > Neoceratodus > Neoceratodus forsteri. The sequence continues at coordinate 1,177,178,435 of CM057458.1, forward strand.
GTGTATATCACCGTGCACTTTTAGCACTGAATATATGCACATACAAAATGCCAGCAGAAACAGGCCTCACTGTCTATTGAGTCTGCTCAATTGTGCAGCTAGCCCCTCAACTTGCATCTGCCCCACCCTCCACTCCTCACAACAACCCCCCTCACTCTGTCCCACCCCCTCTTAAATCTGCCCCCATTCTACAGGATACCACTTTCTCAGACAGAGTATTCCACTTGTCTACCACTCTTTTCATGAAAAAGTGTCTCCTGATTTCCCTCTGGAATCTTTCCCCCTGCAATCTCAGCCGATGCCCTGTCATGTACCTCCCCGTTTTGATCTGAAAAATCTCACCTGTATTAGTCTTTATTCCCTTTAAGCATTTAAAGGTTTTGATCATATTCCCCCATCCCTTCCCTCTTCCGGAAAATACATGTTCAGATCTACCATCCTCTCCACATAGGACTTTCCCTCCAGTCCCTGGATCATCTCCATTGCCCTGCGCTGCACCCCCTCCAACAATCTGATGTCCTTCTTCAGGAATGGACACCAGTACTGTACATAATATTCCAGGTGAGGCCTGTTCAGTGAACTGTACAAGGGAAGGATCACCCCTCTGTTCCTGGAGGACATTTCCCTTGTTCTGCTGGCCAGCATCTTGTTTGCCTTTGCAGCCACCTTCCTGCACTGAGCTGAGTGGTTCATACTCCCCTTTATAAGCACCCCTAGATCCTTTTCCTCCATGGTGTATTCCAACTGTACCCCTCCCAGCTGATATTTCTTCCCCTGGTTTCTAGCTCTGAAGTGCAGGATCTTTTACTTCCTGGCATTGAACCCCATCTGCCATGTTTCCAACCACTCCTGTAGTTTGGTCAGGTCCACCTGCAGTCCCCTACCTCCTTCCCTCCATGTCATCTTCCACAGCTCCCATCTTGGTATTATCTGAAAAACAGACTGCTCTTACACCAGACCACATTTGAGATATCAGCTATGAATATCCCAAACAGCACCAGTCTGAGTACCAAACCCTGCAGCACCCTGCTCGCAACATCCCTCAGAGATGACAGTCCTCACCACCACCACTACCCTTTGCTGCCTACGTCTCAGCCAGTTGGTGATCCAGTTGACCGTTTTTATTCCTACCCCTATATATCTCAACTTTTCCCGCAGCCTCCCATGCGGCACAGAATCAAAGGCTTTGCTGAAGTCTAAAGCATAGCCGCCATATTTTTTACCAGCCATCCAACCTACTCAGATCCTCCATGAGCTCATGGAGATGGTTTAGCAATGCTCAAGACAAAAATTTTTTTTTTTCAGTTTTTGTTGACTGGGTAAGTGCACTAGACAAATCCTGCCTATTTTCAGGCACGACCCGGGGGAGGGGGATACAGATGAATGCCAACTGACATTGAACCAGATTAAGCTGTTGGTGGCATTTTTAGTGACTGAGGGAAATTTGGCCAGGGCACCGGGGAAATTCCCCTACTCTTTTCGATAAGTGCCATGGGATCTTTAACATCCACCTGAACTACCACCAGTCCAGGCAGATGGGACCTCGGTTTAACGTCTCATCCAAAAAATATTTATTTATATTTGCCATATCTGTAGTGGAATCCAATTCAGCTTAATAAAATACATCCTTGTTGACCTAATCACAGCTTCTTGTCATCAAACATCATGTATTATCTCTGCTTCATTAAATAATACCAGATGTCAGGATAATGTTATCATAAAAATCAAATAAAAGAAAGATACCACTCTGCAAATTATTGGCAACTACTGTATTCATAATTTCCCATTTTGATCAGCAATAAGTTAATATAATACATGAAGAAGGCTTTAATTCTTTTGTGCAGTTCAATCAGTGTCAATATATTGAATTGCTAAAATTGTATGATACCACATTTTAAATCTATAATCTCCAATAGAATATATGAATGGGTATCACTGCAGCTAATTTTATACAGTATTAAAATTACATAGCAACCCTATGATGTCAACACTGAGATATGACTTACAGATACACAGCTTCACAAAAGGAATGATAATAACCACAAAATACATGTTCAAACAGTAGAAATCATTTTGCACCATTGATTCATTTTATATAATGGACCACTACAAATTTGCTGGAAAAATGTTTTACAAATGTTTCCTAATTGCACTAGCAGCAGCTACAATATCAAGCTTCACAATAGCATTAATTGCACAACACAAATATGTTTTTGCCTGGAATATCAATCTCTCATTAAATAATATAACAAATGCAAATATGTTGCAGGGTTTTAAGTAATTGATTAGCAGTTTTTTTCTTGGGACAATACTAACTGTACAGAAAGCATTTATATAGGTTTTCTAGAAGTGATATGTTTGTTAAACACAGTGAGGCAAGTGCTATGGATTTTCACAATGTTTTAGAACTTTTATGAGCAAAACGCTAATCAATTTTTAGAGTTAAATAAAACCCTGTGTTGCATTCACAGATTATAGTTACTTACATAAATCTTACCCTGCAGCCACAATGTTCTTCTGAAGACTATTACACTGATATTGTCAAGGAGTATTTATTGATTGTTACTTACCCAAAGGACTTGCTAGACATTTCCCTTTGTAGCAATTCATTTCTGAGGACTACTCAGATGTTTACACTACCGAATTCCCATAACTACTAGTTAAATTATGCTCATGTCATGATCATAATGCTCCATCCTGCTTTACTACCTACTTGTTCAAATAATAGTTAAAGTAATTAAAGGGCAAAATGTGAACCTGACCTTCAATGTCTGTTGCTCAGGTGCAAACACAGGTCAAGCTATGTTAACAGTTAATACTGACATCCCTTATTTCAGCTATGCTGTATTTGCATTGTGTCCAAACATGTAATATTACATAGATTACATTGACCTTATTTAATGCAATAATATGCAATACTGGATCCCCTCATTAAAAAAATGTGCAGTGTCTCTTTTTTATCATGGACTCAGCCATTGACCTACCCAGTATCATTGAGACTTAACTGAAGATGATGCTGTTCCATTCAATATTGGCTTCACCCTTTTTTGCTGACCTTTTTAATGCATTGATTAAGAAAAGGGATTTAGGTATCGGCATGTGCTTTTAGGTCACCAGGAAACACTGGAGAGAAACATTTTAAACAAACAATGTGGGAAGAATTTTACTTGAATGATGCACCTCTGAAGCCATCAGAAGATGCAGTGTATTAATTTCCTAATTTCTTTGAGCATGTCATGTTTTTAGAATGGAGTCAACCAGCTCCATGGTGCTGAGTGACAGGTGTTTGCTCCTCATGCTGGTGACACCGGTTTATGCCCTGAGCCCAGACATCAGGAGAGGAGTCCAGTGGGGAGGGAGTTTATAGCATGCTTTTGATGCTTTCCTCCCTGTTGGACTCTGCTCCTGACATCTGGGCTCAAGGCACAGACCAGGGTTGCCAGCGTGCTGAGCAAACATGGGTTACTCTTGGATTGCTGTTTGTTGGCTCCTGGTTGTGGTTGGTGGTTGGCATTCTTGGTGGTGTGTGGCCTCAACATAATGCTGAACATCACCACTCCTAGGATGTTGCAATGGCTGGACCAATATGAGGTTGGTGGGTGGGTCAAGAGAAAAACAGAAAATTAGATGCTTGTCCAACCAAATTACAGCAGCCTGTTCCCACTTGCCACAAAGTCCAGAGGTCTCTGTGCTCAGGTTATGCAGAATGCCTATGGGCAACTCTCCTCTTCTGGTTCTCCCCATGGGGGAAGGGCCCTACCGATGAAGGGATATGTTAGGTTGCAGGGGTCACAGCACTTATGGGTGTGGCAGATGGCAAAGGGACATGGCATTGGTAGGCCAAGGTAACTTGAGGGCTTGGAGAATAAATAAATAAGACAAAAAAAGAAAGGAGTCCATTCTTACCATGGTTTTAGTAAACCATAAACACTTGACACTGCTTCTGAGGAAATGGACCTGGGAGTCATCATAAGTGACTCCCTAAAATAATCTAGCCAGTGCAACAAAGCCTACAGCAAGGCAATCATAATGCTGGTGTGTACCGAGTGGCTGTTCGGTAGCAGGAAGAAAGAGCTAATACTTCCTTTTTATAGATCACTGATGAGGCCACATCTGGAATGCTTTGACCATTTCAGGACTCAGACCTAATGAAAAGACAAAAATAGGCTGAAGACAGCACAGCAAAGGGTAACTAAAATGATTCAAGTCCAAACAGAGCATATCCCATGAGGATCAGACTATGGTGCTTAAAATGTATTCTCTGAAGACCAGAAGGGACAGGGACAATATGACAGAGACCTTGATGGTCCTGAAAGTAATTGACAAGGTAGACTGCAAGGAAAAATTCTGCAGGAATGGTGAATCAAGGACATGGGGACATGAGTGTAAGCAGGAATGAAAGAGGGAAGTTTCAGGAGGGACATGAGAAAGGTTAGCTTTACAGGAATAGTGGTTATGTCATGGAACAGCCTAGCAGCAGAGGTGCTGGGTGCAAGTAACATTATTTATTTATTTATTTTTATTTATGACTTTCTTTGATAACCAGGAGAGTGCACTGATCCCAGGGACCATTTTCAGGCATGACCTGGGCCATAACAAATGGTGCAGGGTGACAGTGGAATACAAGGTAACAGTAACACACATGAAACAGATTTGATACAAGCAACAATAGTAGACACAATATACAGGTTTGATGCATAGGTCCATTTGAGAACAGTGAATACAAGGTTTCAATATCAGACATGAGAAGACTTGGTACAAACAAACAAATCATAGGCACAGTGTACAATGTGAGACTGCATCATCCAGTGAGCAAGTAATACACAGAATACTCAGTAAAAAAAATGTATATACAATACGTACAGGCAAGGAAGTCAAATATTACTGTGAAAAATGCAGTATAACAGTTGTAGGCAAGAGAGTTGACTAGTGTGAGTAGGTGGGTAACCCCTGGGCTGGGGAGTTGACTAGTGTGGATTGGTGTGAGACCCCTGGGAGAATCGGCAGGATGAGTTTTCCAGGAACCAGACTTTAAGGTGGGACTTGAAACTGAGTGTGTGTCAATGGAACGGAGTTCAGCCGGTAGTTTGTTTCACTGCAAGGGGGCAGCTGCAGACCAAGCTCTGCTACCCATGTTGGTGGATACCCTAGGAACAGCTAGAGGGGAGTACCATTTGAGCGGAGGTTGCAGAGGAGTGTTCAGGTTTTCAGAAGGGCAGTTAGGGCAGTTGGGGGGGGATTCTGGAGCCATGCAGATGACATTGTACACCATGCAGCAGAGGGCTAGGTCAAAGCGATCTTGTAGCGGTAGCCATCCTAGGGTATTATAGAGGGTACAGTGGTGGGTGGAGAATGGGGCCAATAAAACAAAGCGGCAGGTGCTGTTGTAGGCAACAGACAGTTTAGCCATAGCAGTAGCTGAGATCCTGGCATAAATAGGGGAGCAGCAGTCAAGAATAGGGAGAAGATTACCCTGGACAATGGCTAGTCTAGCTTCAGGGGTAAGGTATTGCCTGAATCTATAGGTGGCACCTAACTTTTGATGGAACCTTCTGACAAGGGAATTTGCATGCTTAGTGAAGGTGAGGGAGGGGTCAAGCAGTACTCCTAAGTATTTGTAGGTGTTGATGTCCTCCAGGGCTGTACCATCTGGGGGTGAGAATGTGTAAGGGGGTGTGGCTTTTAGTTTTGGCCAGGAAGGGCTTAGATCCAAACAGCATGGATTTTGTTTTTTTGGCATTCACTATGAGGAGTTTTTTTGAGAACCAGCTGTGGGCTGCACATAGTTGTGTGAGAGAACTGAGGAAATTGCAGCTGTGGATTTGTCACTGTGGAAGAGGACAAGGTCATTGGCATACAGAAGAGAGTTACAGTTGAGGCAGTCAAAGGGAAGTGCATTAACGAATAAGGAGAAAAGGAGGGGACCCAGGATTGAGCCTTGAGGGACCCCCACAGAGACAGACAGGGTGGGGAAGCAGGTTTGACCAATACATACGAATTGTGAGCGATCAGTAAGGTAGCTAGTGAACCAGCTTGTGACTTTCTGAGAACAACCAAGGATGCTAAACTTGGAGGTAAGGGCAGCATGGTTAACCATGTCAAAAGCCTTTGAGAGGTCAATGATGACAGCCCGGGTGGCTTTACCATTATCCATGTTAGAGAGGATGTGGTCAGTCAGTAGAGCGAGGGCAGTGGCAGTGGAATGATTCTTGCAAAAGCCATGCTGTTGGTTGCATAAGCGGGTGTATTTGCTTATGTACTTAGTGAGCTGATTGTGGACTGCTCTCTCAAGTAGTTTACTGACATGAGGGAGGATGGATATTGGACGGTAATTGTCAGAGGATTTGGGGTCACTGGATTTAAGGATGGGGATAACCTTAGCTAACTTCCATAGTTCAAGCATGGAGGAGGTGGAAAGGGCAAGGTTAAAGATGAAGGTGAGTGGCTTGTCAATCGCTGAAGAGATCAGCTTAAGAAAGACTGGAGATAGGCCATCAGATCCGGAGGAGTCGTAGTTAGGTAGATGTTTGAGTAGCTTCACTGTATCATGTATGGAGAGGGCTTTAAAATAGAATGGTGGTATTTGCAGGTGAGTGGCAGAGCTGGAGAAGGATGGCAGTGTGTCAGATATTAGGGCTGGGCTTTGAGGCTGGGGAGTTGGCAGTTTATTTAGGTACATGGATAAGTTGGTGAACTTACAGTTGAAGACACCGGCCACATCTTGAGGGTTGGTCAGCAGCCCATCCCGGGAGTTGAGATGTGGTGCAGTGTAGCTGGAGCAGGGGTTTAGGAGGGAGCTGATTGAGTCCCAGAACTTTCTAGAGTCTCCAAGGTTGGCCTTTTTGCAGCTTGTGGAAGTGGGTCTGTTTCAAAATTTGGCCTGTTGTTTACATTTGTTCCTCATGTGCCTGTAAGCATCCCAGAGGGTAGGAGATGGGGTTGCTTTGAAAGTGGACCAGGCGTGGTCTTTGGCCTTCATAAGGGTTAGGAGGTCTTTAGGGACCCAGCGCGAGCACCCACCTCTGACCCGTCTGGTAGTGACAGGGAAAAAGCAGTCCTGGAGTGTTAGTAGAGTCTGGGTAAATGTGGAAACTGCCATGGCTACATTGAAAAGGGAAAAAAGCATGGACCAGTCCAAGGATTGGGCCTCCTCGAGGAGATTTGTGGAGACTGGGCAGCTGAAATTTCTTAGAGATAGGTATTTGGATGGGGGGTGCTTTAGTTTGGAAGACCAGAGGAGATAGGTCAGTGAATGATCACTTAGAGAGTCAGCCATGGTGCCAGCATGTAATGCTTGGTCCTCCCTGTTTATGAGGATCCAGTGTAGTAGAGTCTGGGTGGCTGAGCGTGGATTAAGTCTGTTGGGAAGAGTGATCACCTTCACCAGGTTGTGCTGCTTTAACAGGGATACATAGTCAGGCTGGTGGCAGCTCAGCCAGTTTAGATTAAAGTCACAGAGAAGGATAGATTCCCTATGGGGAGTTAGAGAGCTCAGGCCTTGGAGGAGGCTGGTGAATCCAATGGTTCCATTCACGGGGGGGGGGGTTGTAGTAGCAGCCAATATAGAGTTTCTTGCAGGATCCAAGGGTCAATTCAGAGAGTAGCCATTCACTAGGTGAGGAAGGGTCAGAGTCTAGGACAGTGCAAGCTGACAGGGGTTCCTTTAGGAGCAGGGCCACACCGCCACCTTTTTTCCTGTCTGGCCTGTCGAGGTGTAGGTAAGAGTAGCCAGGTATTTTGAAGGTGTTTTTGGTGTGGTGTGGATTTAACCATGTTTCAGTGAGTCCTAGAATATGGGGCTTGTGTAGCTCAATCCAAGCCTCAAGGTCAGTGAATTTAGATGGAAGGCTGCAGACATTGATATGTGCGATTTTAAGACAGAGGCATTTGTCCAGATGCTGGAGGTGGGGGTGATAATGGAGTTTGTTGGGCCAGAGTTGCATTCAATGTCCCCAGCAAGGGAGAGTAGTGATACTAGGAGAATGTATGTGCAGGAGGGAATAGAAGAAGACCAGGAGAAGTTAACCAGGTAGTGGCCAAGGAGGTGGCATTCTCCTTTAGTGAGTAGGATGAGAGAGATGTACCCCAGGGTGGACTTATCCCTAGTGGTGAGTGAAGAGGGTTGAGACAAGGGAGAGGGGGAGAATGAGAGGAAGGAGAGGTGCTGTTGATCGCAGGCCAGCACTGTCGCACAAAAGTGGGTCAATACCAGCGCAGTAGTTAGGGAGATGGCAAATAATATAGGTAGTGCCAGCTTCATCTTTCCAAGCAAGAGTGGGGACAATGGAAAGCAGTAGGAGGGAATTAGCTAGGTTTTCCTTATGAAGGGGGAGAGAAGGGAGTGGTGAGGCAAGGGACAGTTAGAGATGTAGTTTTCTGGGGCAGGAACATACTCTAGAAAGTGTTCTGTAGCTTTAAATTTGTGTATGGCAAGATGGCCAATGGGAGAAAGGTGCACAGAAGGGGAAGTGGTTTAGGTGTATTTAACAAGTCGTGGAGGAGGGGTGGGGAGGGTGAAAAAAAATCAGCCTCCACTGGTACCAAAATCCAAACGTCAGGGCTAGTACCTTGCAGTATAGAGGATTTCTGAAAAACTGTTTAGGTTCAGAAATTGAGGGGTCCATGGCCTGGTCAAGGCATGCTAGATCCCTGAAATAAAGTAAAAAAACAGGATTTTTAAATGCTGGAAGAGGAGGCTTTTTACATCAGAACAAAAAGAATAATAGAAGTGAGCAAGGTCAGAGAGCACAGCACACTGTTTGGGGGTTGGGGAGGAGACAGAGGGCAGGCCAGACAGCAGAAGGATTTACACAGTCAAGGCTCACAATTCACTTCTAATATCAACTCAGAACTTAAAATGACTGTAAGGATTAAACAAATTATTAAACCCTGGCACATAAATTCAACTAGAGAGACAGAGGGAGATACAGTAGTTAGAGATGTGTTCAGCAAAAATCAGCTTCCACTGGTACCAAAATCCAAAAGTCAGGGCTAGTACCTTGCAGTATAGAGGATTTCTGGAAAACTGTTTAGGTTCCAGAAATTGAGGGGTCCATGGCCTTGTCAAGGCACACTGGATCCCTTGCAGTATAGAAGATTTCTGAAAAACTGTTTAGGTTCTAGAAATTGAGGGGTCCGTGGCCTGGTCAAGGCATGCTGGATCCCTTGCAGTATAGAGGATTTCTGAAAAACTGTTTAGGTTCCAGAAATTGAGGGGCCCATGGCCTGGTCAAGGCATGCTGGATCCCTTGCAGTAGAGAGGATTTCTGAAAAACTGTTTAGGTTGCAGAAATTGAGGGGTCTGTGGCCTGGTCAAGGCATGCTGGATCCCTTGCAGTATAGAGGATTTCTGAAAAACTGTTTAGGTTTCAGAAATTGAGGGGTCCGTGGCCTGGTCAAGGCACGCTGGATCCCTTGCAGTATAATAGTTTCAAATATAACTGGCACTGAGTAAAATACTTACCAGTTGCTCAGGGTCATATTAGTAACACAGGGGTTAAGGGCTGAGACAAGGGCAAAAGCTGTGACTAGATAAATGTCCTGGGGTAGGATAGGGTAAAATGGGTTGGACTGGATAGACCAGTGGTCATTTTCTGTGACATTTTTTATATTTGTTTCCATGATAAACTGCCCAAGAAGGGTGAGTTGTTGTGGTGGTCATCTTCTTTCAATATGAGCTTCAATGCAGCTTGTTCACCACTGGAACAGCCCCAGGCATTTTAATGTATGGTTAACATTTGTGGGGAATGAACAGCACAGGATTCCTGAAGAAGTTGTCTGAGCATCTTAGGTCTATGGTGTCTGACTCCTTGAGGCTGCTATTGCTTTGGGACTTTACTGCAAGAACTGATGATAGTGCAAAGGCATTCCATCAGTCTCCTCTAGTTCATGTCATATGTGGCCATTGAGCAGAAGATTTCCTCTCCTGCAAATGAAAGAAGAGACATTTTGGACATGTTCTCATCATCAGGGTTTGACATAGGAATGATTCAGCTTAAGGTTCAACTGGTTCTTTGATTGTATTATTGTATAGTATTTTTCACCTTTAGAGACACATGATGCTACCAGCAAATGTGAAAATATGTTAGTATAAAGAAGTACTTAGAGCCTGCTACTGTAGGTTCAAGGAGATTCTAGACATTTCAGGAACGTTAACTGCTTGGTATAATGATTTGAATTTGGAAGTGCAGTGCTACAACGTTATCTACTACCATTCTAGCTGTAGTCTGTTTCTGGCCGGTGAACATGTGGATGAGCACACTATGGTATGATTATGAGCTCAAATGACTGAAAAGAAAGAAATGGTTAATGGCTAGAACACAAGCTTAGGAACTTGAAGACACTTGAGACCCATTTCCGTACCCCACCAGAGCTACTTGCCAAATGTGCGATCTTGAACAAGTCACTTTCTTTAAGTGATTTATTATTTATTTCTTTGTTAACCCTACTTAGTGCTAATGTGCAACTCCCTTTTCTTAATTCCTTTTTAATGCTTGTTTTCAGGGGTGACTGCAGAAGCACTTGGGCGATTACTCAACTTGTTCAGTGTTACACAGTATGAAAGTGGAGGTCATAGGAATCAAATCCAGGTGAACTGGATGTACTAAGCTCATTTACATCTCATTACTCTAACCCCTTGGCTATACTGCAAGCATTGCCCACAGTTATTTGAGACCCTGTGCAATAATCAAGAACAACACTATAACAGACAAGTAATTTGCAGTATATTAAACATTTCCAATAACAATGGCAATGAAGTTTCAATCCAGCCAGATGTATAAATGGGCCCAAATCAAGGTGCCCCTCAAAATGAAATAGTGGAATTAAGCTGGGCTTTCCTGAGTACTATAAATGCATTCCAATTTAAAATAAGTTGCAGTGCAAGAGTCATTTTGAAAGCAATACCAATCATGTGTCAACAAGCTGGCTCTGAAAACTCATTACTATGAATATTAAAGGACTAGTGTCATGATTAGGGCACATTACTTCTCTGAGGTACTTACCACAGGTAACAATAGACTGGATGAAAAAAAACAGAAGGGGGTGACCCTTGAGATGTGCTGTTCATCAAGTTAAGATTACAAAAGCAAAATACAGGAACACATTGCATTTGCACTCCACCCCAACCACTGACAACATACACACAAAGGTTTCAGATGTAATAAAATTTGTTATACTTACATCATCTCACAAAAAGCACTGAGCATATCACCCCTAATAAAGACCCCACAGCCTGCCACAGTGTTCACCCAATGCATTTTGTGCTTCCACCCAATACTTTCCAAAGGGTGTGATAGAGTAAAATCAGGAGATCATATTTATGCTCCACTTATATCACATCATAATGACGTGAAGGAAACTCACATAAGATGTTTCTGAACATCACATGTGCACACACATATAAATAAATATAGAACAATACATATAAGAACACATACATTTAAAAATTAGCAATTAAAATTGCTGACACTGAATAACATCATATGCCTAAACACAGATAAGAATGCAAAAACAATTGTTACTAGGATGGAAAATTTGATCGATTGCTTAATTCATATCAAAGCAGGTAATGCAATGATTACTAGTCCATGCAAAAGAGATGCTGAGTTGTCCATTTCAGGGAAAACATTAGTTCCTTTTGCACTGGAAGGACTCAAACTCATGGATTTGCAACACAGGTGATGCCTCTCCAAAATGATCTGACTTCTTCATTCAGTGTTGCATGATCTGGTTTATCAATTACATATCGCAAATGGGTACAATGCTTCTAAGTTACAAAAAAAATGAAACAGTATAAGCATAGTTCATTGACATGCTTTGAACATAAAGGTAACAGACAGCTTCACTATTAAGAACTTTTATTCCAACATCAAACCAAATCAATGATTTCTTATTCCAGTTTCAAATGAAGACTACAATTTTGAAACAGCCATTAATGCCTGGGGCTCTGTATTTCTCTTGGCACAGTATATGGTCAAAACACCTGAGTCTTTATTTGAAAGGAATTCTCATCTTCTCCTCTAAGACCTAGCTTTAGATCTTCAATCCCTACAAATCACTACTATTGCTCCCCTCTTCCCCTAAGATACTTGATATTATCTGAAGTCATAATTGTACCTCCTCATTACTGGTGTATCTAATATGTTCAGTCTAGTTTTAAAAGGATACATAGTGTTTCCTAAACAAAATACTGCACAGAGACAACTCACAGAACTCCCAGTATCACAAGTTAACTAAATGTAAATTCCATATTTTGTTTCAGTTGTTGGATGTACAATATGTTTTGTTGTTGGTATATAAGACAAAAGAAGGTCGAGGCCCATCGGAAGTGTCTCCCACCACTAGGTGGGTTGTTGTAGGGATCTAGAATGGCTAATGTATTTATCTAACTCCCATTTAAAACTATCTAAAAACTAGAGATTCACCAAGTAAGTTGATAAATTATTTCACAGACGGACAGCTCTTATAATGAAAAAGTATGCCCTTTTGTTCCTTTTAGCCCTATATACTATAAGTTGCTTGTTGTGTGTTCTTAGCTGCATGATATTCTCTTTTAACTAAATGCTTAATTTATTCATTAGGTCCTGGTTCTTAAGAATATTAAAGAGAAACAAGAGATCACCTCTCTGTCTTCTTTCCTGTAAGCTAAACAGCACCAAGCTAATGAGTCTATCTTCATAATCAATATCACTTAAATCCATTAGCATTTTTGTTAGTCTTCTCTGGGGTCTCTCAATCAGATCTGTATCCTTCTTTAAATGAAGGCACCAGAAGGGACAGCCATAATCTAGATGCAGAATAACAAAAGTTTTGTATGTCTGTATCATACAGTGGAGTTGTCGTATCACAAATGAACATCTTGCAAGGATCAAATAGTTTGCTATCCTATTGACCAAGGAACAATGGTCATTAGGGGAGAAGGTGTTATTTATTATTATCCCCAAGTTACTCTCCTCAGAAAATGATTTTAAGGTTGTCCCATTCATTTAATAGTTATATTTTGGATTGTTCCTTCCAAACTGTAATACTGTACATTTATCAGGATTGAATGACATTTTGTCAATGTCTGCCCATTTTTGTATTTTATTTAAATCATTCTGTAAAGCTGTATATTTATAAGGACTATCTACATCACTGTCCATTTTGGTGTTATCTGCAAACTTGGACAGGTTGCTTCCAACACCCACACCCATGTTGGCAACAAGTAGGCTGAAAAGCACTGTACCCAGCATAGAGCCCTTAGGGACCCCACTACACACATCTCCATTCCTGGATAGGATTCCATTCAATCTGACTCTCTGGGTTCTATCTGAGAGCCAGTTCTTAATCCATTTGACTATGTAGGTGTTTATGCCCATCTCTAACAATTTGTTTACTAGAAGGTCATGGGGGGACTTTATCAAAGGCTTTGACAAGTCCAGCATAATAATGCTGTAAAGGGTACCTTCATTGAGGCTACTACTGACTTTCTCTTAGAAGGATATCAGGTTGGTATTACAGGTTAAACCCTTTCTGAAACCATGCTAAAAAATATCCTGGAATTGTAAGACTTAAATTTCATCCTCAATCATCAATAGTTTTAATAATTTTTCTATTATTTTGCAACCAATAGGAATGAGGTTTATAGGCTTATAGTTCCCAACTTGGCCTCAGTTTCCTTTTTTGTGAATACAAATTACTACTGCTTTGAGCCAATCAAGGGGAACAGTGCCAGTCATCAAAGATTTATTAAAAAGAATGGATAAAGGGAAGGCCAATGGCTCAGCCATATTTTTTAGGAAGAGTGGGTGTATGTTATCAGGCACAGAAGAAGTATTTCCCTTTAATGCTTTTAGTTCATATAAAACCTGGTTAGGTGTAAAGTCTACAGGGGTGGACCATTATTCAAGGGAGTATGTGTGGGACCTTTGTGATTTTTAAACACCGATATGAAGCACTCAGTAAAGACATTTGCCATCATCTCAGGATCTGTTATTGATTGATTATGTTGTATCAAGTGGCTTATTGTATTAGTCAATGTTTTGTTATTATTTATACATGTAAAAAAAGGCCTTGTTAATGTCTTTAGTAAATGCTAGCCTATGCTCTAAATTTGACCTCTTTTGTTTTATTTAGTGTTTTAGCATATTTAGTTTTTTTCTTTAACTTTTAATATTTTCATCTGTAGGATATTTCTTTGATTTTTCATAACTTTTTTCTTTAACTTTTATTATTTTCTTTACTGTTTTAGTTAGCCAAATAGGGATATGGCCTTTGTTGTTATACTTTTTACAAGGTGTACATATCTATCCTTGAGTTCCAGGGTGTTATTTCTAATAATTCCCCACACAGTGTTAGCATCTTTATTTGCTAGAAGATTCTCCCAATCAATATCTACCATAGCGTTTTTTATCACGACCTGATCTGCTTTTATGTAATTTCTAAAAGTGGTAGAATTTGCTCATGGATATTTCCTAGCCATTATTGAACCTGGTAGTTTGAAGTGGTTTCTAGATCCCAATGAACTGTGCACCATAATGTCTGATATGCCCACACTGGTCACAACCAGGTCCAGGATTAGAGATGTGCAAAATTAAAAAATTTAATTATGCAAAATATTTTGCGAAATTCATTCATGTTGCCCATGGAAAGCAACATTTCACACTTGGAATGGTGAAATTTCACCCATGAGTGGATGATATTTTGCCATTTCATGGTGAAATTCCACATTCTGCAGGTGACATTTTACAACTTAGCACCTGGCAGAAAGTTTCACAGAATGGTGAAATTTTGTAAAATGTTTCTTACAGAGAAATTGCCATTTCCATCACAATTTTGCTGGCAAAATGTAATTTTGCAACATCTCTATCCAGGATGTTGTTTCCCCTGGTAGGGCTTGGGACTAATTGATCCATACCATTCGAATTTATGACTTTAACACGTTTTTCTTTTCAAATTCCATGATACCTGTTAATTCAATCTGATTTATGCCTGGTGTGTTAAAATCACCCAGACTAAGGTCTTTGCCTAAAACTGAAGCATTTCCAGTTTCTTGCAACATTGTCTTATTATAATCTTTTAAGCTAGCAGATGGCCAATAAGCTACCTAATATGAGTTTTTTTCTATTCTTAAACATAAGTTCTAGCCAGATCGATTCAGTGGTCACAAAGGGGTCATTGAGAACCTCAATTTGATGGCAACTGATGTACTTAATATAGCAACAGACTCCACCTCCTTTCCTATCCAAATAATTTTTGTAAAATAACTGGTACCCCTGAATATTGTTCATCCAATTATTAGTGTAATCCTACCAAGTTTCAGTGATGATTTCCATATCAAGTTTATTCAGAATAAGGTAGGACTCAAATTCATTTTTTTTTGTAAGATTTAGACTCCATCCATTAGCCAATACAAAAGAACAGCTGTTGGTATCCCTGGACTTATGAGGTGGTTTATGGAGTTTATATCCCCTACCCCCCCCCGCTGAATTAGTTTAAATTAACAGTAATTATCTTTTCAATTTTTTTGCCTAGTACTCTTGATACTTGCCTGCTGAGGTGTAACTGATCCCATGAAAAATTACCATAATCCCCTTCAAATGTCTCCCAGTGAGGAATACATTCATGCCTTTTCAATAAGGTCCTTTTGCGGAGCCATTCATTAATGATTTTTATTTTATGTTGTTTGTTGTACCCAGCTCTAGGTACAGGCAATATTTCTGAAGTATGAGCTTCGCAACCTTTGACATCAAGTAGTTTGCATAATTCACTGTACTCCTTAATTTCCTACATGTCTGCTACATTGACATTGTTTGTACAAATGTGTAGGATGACTAGGGGATTATTTCCTACATCAGCTGAGATATTGTTTACCATTGCAGTTATATCTTTAATTCTTCCACCTGAAAGCTGCTATAAGTTTGATTTAATTTGTCGGGGTTGCATATTAACCTATTTAAGTGTTTTATGATAAAATCCCCATGTATGAAGGACTGTCTAGGATTATTTGTGGGGTGGGGCATACTATCAGAATTGTTGGGATTATTTTGTGGAGGGCAATTGTCCATTAACAAATCAACATGATTACTGCTGTTTTTTTATTACAGGGGGTGCACTTCATTCTGGGGCTACATCACTAATATGGTCCCTCTGTTTCTTTGCTACCTTTGCCTTGGTGGTAAAACTTTCGGTACTAATGGTGATGACGGGTGACAGTGGTACAATTGTGCTCACATTGGACTCATTCTGTGATCCATTTATGTTTTTTGTTTGCTCAATATTTTGTAGAGATGATGCTTTGTCTTCCATCAAATCAGAGTGAAGTACAAGTTGATGCATCCTGGAGGGGAGAGGCCCATCTTTATCTCTGATAGAGGCTCTGCAAGCAGTCAAGCATGAGTCATGGAGCATGATTCATTGTCTTATGGTAAGCTGCACTTTGTAGAGAGAGAGAGAGAAAGAAAGAGAGGGAGAGAGAGAGAGTTACAGTTATTCTATGTGAATTCTGAATGAAAAAGTTTATTTTCCTTTTCTGTAGATATTCCTGTTCCCTTTAGTTTGTTGTAATAGCCTGTTGAATCTGTGTAGTTATCTTGAAATATTAAAAATACTATTTTTATGTTTCATGGTCTGTAATTGAATCCATTGAGGTACAGCTAACCAATTTGTAACTGACAGGAACTGTTTGCTGCCACTGAAGGTCAGGCTACAGTTACCATATACTATTTCCAAAGTAAGGTGTTCTTGACTATGACAGAGAGGGGTGGTTGTGTGACCTTGAGCAAGGACCACTGTACTGTGTGAGCAATGGCCCTGAAGGGACACAAACCTAGAGACTCCCCTAAATACTGTCTATGCTGAGTGGTGGCAGGTACCAGAGAATTGAGAAAGCTGGTAACCATGACAGAGGCTGAGTCAGAGAGGGACCTGTCTGTCACATTGCGTAACTGTAGTGTTGGTACAAAACCTATAATATAACAACATAGTAGTTGATGGCAGATGAGGACTGCTAGGCCCGTCTGGTCTGCCCGTATTCCCTGCCTACACCAGCGACTGCTGACGCTACTTGTTCATAGCTGTCACCTTTCTTTTACTCCATGTAGGGTTCCCTTATGTCTATTCCATGCATGTTTGAATCTCCCCCACTGTGTTAGCACCCACCACTTCCTGGGGTAGGCTATTCCAAGCATTTACCACCTCTTCCATGAAGAAAAACTTCCTCACATTTTCCCTTATCATGCCCCCCTCCAATTTCATATCATGTCCCCTCATCCTTGTAAAACTCTAGTACTGAGAGATGTCACTCACCTGCACTTTGTTCAAGCCTTTAAGATACTTGAAGGTCTCTATCATATATCCCCTGTTCCCTGCTCTCCTCAAAGATTATACATGTTGAGATCTTTTTATCTGTCCTTGTATGCTTTCTGATGCAAGCCTTTCAGCATCTTGGTCACCCTTCTTTGGATCACTTCCACCCTGTCTACATATTTGCGAAGATGCTGCCTCCAGAACTGAACACCATGTTCCAGATGAGGCATCACCAGCATTTTGTACAATGATATCACCACCTCCTTTCTTTTTCTAGTGATACCCCTTACTATGTACCCCAACATCCCACTGGCTCTTCTCACAGCCCTGATACAATGTCTAGTCACCTTTAGGTCATCTGAGATGATTATTCCTAAATCCCTGTCTTCCCTGGTGACTGTCAGCAATCCCCCCCCATCCTGTAGCTCTCCACAGGGTTTCTTCACCCTAGGTGCATGATCCTGCATTTCATTGCATTAAACTTTAATTGCCACACCTCTGACCACTCTTCCATCCTTCTCAGATCCCTCCTCATTCTTGTGATCCCCTCCGGTGTACCTACTCTGTTGCAGATCTTGGTATTATCTGCAGATAGTCAAACCTTCCCCTCTAGCCCTTCAACAATGACCCTGATGAAGACATTAAAAAGTACTGGCTCCAGTACTGATCCCTGATTTGCCCCACTGGTCAACTTCCTTTCCTCAGATTTGATCCCACTTACTACCACCCTCTGCTTTCTGTCCCTCAACCAGTTGCTAACCCAATTTTCATTTTGTGGTCCACCCCCAGTCTACCTAGCTTGTTCAACAGTCTTCTGTGAGGTACGGTGTCAAAGGCCTTGCTGAAATCGAGGTAAGTGATATCCACCACTCCTCCCTGATTCACCTTCTCTGTCACCCAGTCAGAAAAGTCAGTCAGATTTGTTTGACATGTTCTTCTTGCTGTGAATTCATGCTGCATTTTGATTCTGTGCTCCCATGGTTTCCAAGTGTTCCACAATCCTCTCCTTAAACAGCTCCTTTATGATCTTACACACTACTGAGGTGAGGCTGACTGGCCTGTAGTTTCCTGCCTACTTCCTGCTGTCACTCTTGTGGAGAGGGACTACATTTGCCCCTTCCAGACCTCTGGAACCACCCCGTATCGAGTGACTCACTAAACAGGGCCACCTGTGGTGCTGCTACTGTAGCACCATCCATAACTCCTTTAATATCCTTGGGTGTATATCATCTGGTCCCATCACTTTGTCCACCCTCAGTTTTGCAAGTTCCTTTAGGATTCTTTCTTCTGTAAATGGAGTTCTGTTCCCCCCCCATTGTTTTTACTTCTGCCTAGCTGTGGTCCCTGCCCCTCCCCCATCGTGAATACCGAACAGAAGAATTTATTAAGGTATCAATGCCTTTTCTATGCCCCCCTCTACACACACACACCCCTCCCACCCCTTTGAGTATTACAATCTCCATGGCCATCCTTCTATTGCTAATGTGTCTATAAAATGTCTTGTCACCCCTCTTTATCAACTGCACTAATCTCCTCTGTCTGTGCCTTTGTGCTCCTAACCACTTTCCCCATATCCCTCTGTCTCTCTAGGTACACTGCCCTATCCTCATCCTTCTGAGTCTCCTTGTACTTTCTGAATGCCCTATTTGTGTCCTTCACTTTATCTGCCACCTCCTTTGTGAACCATAGTGGTTTGTTCCTTCATTTTCCTTTGTTCCTCAGCTTAATGCACTGATTTTTTTCCTCCACTATGGCTTCTTTCAGATGTTCCCACTGTTCCACAACAACTCCCCCTTGATCCCATCCTGCCAGGGCTTCTTTGATCTCTCTCTCCCCAGCCTAGCAAAGTCCACCCTCCTGAAATCCAGGAACCTTGTAGCTACTGCAGCGTGCAGGAGGCAGGTTACTGGCATTGTAATGAATATATGATCACATATCTTTGGTGCTGCATCAACTACAATTGCTTCTTGTTTAGTTTTACATCACAAATTCAACATGCAACCTGCAGAAGCCTTGCTAGTTGAATCAGCTAAGTCATATGAAAATGAAAAATTGTCGACTATATTTGCATCTGGAATCCGAACGCTTCTTTGACAGGTATGATGAAGAGGCATTTGCATCTTGCATGCTTGTATCTTTAATTTTTCATTAGTCTAATAAAGGTAATATATTTATCCAGCAAAAATATTATTTTCTGTCCTACTTCTGTGAGGGCTAACGTGGCACAACCCTACTTTCTTCTGCAATTCAAAGACAAAGGAATAATAACAAAGAGACTTTGTCACCAACTAAAAGGGAGTTTATTTCTAATAGAAAGAGGAATCAGTTTACCCAAAGGGTAGTAGGAATATGGAATAGCCTGCCTGTCAATGTAGTGGAAAGAGAAACCCTATTTATTTTTAAGAATAGATAAGATATATATTGACTGAATGCGAAGATATGGTTATTCCCATTAATTTAACAGTATTTGCCTCCTTTTGTCTGTAACTTCCTATGTTTCTATTTTCCTATGTTCTTATGTTTTAGGGCTCTCCTGGTGAGTCAGAAAAGCCCTGTCTAGAGCCTTCCTAACCCTATAGCCCAAATGGCCTGTAACTGAGGATGTTTTTATATTTATCTAACTTGTTTCTTTTTTTTTAATCATGCTTTAACTCATTACCTCCTGGGCAG
The DNA here is from genome assembly GCA_016271365.2 of Neoceratodus forsteri. Lineage (NCBI taxonomy): Eukaryota > Metazoa > Chordata > Ceratodontiformes > Ceratodontidae > Neoceratodus > Neoceratodus forsteri. The sequence goes on from CM057458.1 coordinate 1,177,198,391, forward strand.
CCATTTTGTGCCAGGTAAACAATAAAATGTTTGGACTTCATATGGAGTGATTAGAGGTCATGAGTAACAGAATTTCTTGGTTTACAACAGCCAACTGAGATTTGAAAAAAAGTCTAACTGCCACTTCACAGTGATTCATTTTGATAAGATCCTCCACTATTACATAGTCACTTCTACATTTTCTTCACTGGTACATTAAAATATTTGATCTAGAAGTGAAAATATGTAAGGGCCATTTCTGTTCAACCTCAATTAATAGGAATTTTGCATTAATAAAAATATATTTAATGAAATGATAACTAGCGTGATTAAAGAATACAATCATATTGCCTGAACAGAAAGCTAAAGGGACCATTGTATGAAAGCTAGTGTAGAGTCCTGAGGAACTCACCTAAAGGACATGAAGCAATGACCATGGACAACACCATGTTGCAAACATAATGTCTCCTATTTGATAATTTAAGTAAGTAGTAAGCATGACAGGGTGTGTGTTATAAAATTTTAATGCACATCCCAGAGGTGTAGTAAGGCACAAGGCAGAAGGCTGAGTGTTCTTTTGCCCCTGAGATGTGCATTAAAATCATAGGATGCACACTATGAAGGGCTTATTACACTTACAGAATGGCTCTCAATAGCCTTTTGGTGGAGGAAGATGAGATTTGCCACCTGACCATGCATTTATAGAGATTTAATGCATGGTCAGGTGACATCTCTGGGGCCAATGGGATTTCTAGATTTTTTTCTAGCCACTTTATATTAAAAACTGTAAAGGGGCTGACCTGTTGGCACAATGGTAGCACTGTCATTTGAAATGCTAATGACAAGGGTTTGGGAATAAGCCCAGAGCATGAGAGGGCTGGCTGTTGGGAGGTTGGATGAGCATCCAATGGGCCACTCTTCACCTTCGGGGGGGTGGAGTTGTTGGTGCTTGGCACTGCTCAGCTCTTCAGTGGCACTTAGCAGAGGCTGGGTATACACCAGGCAAAGACTACTCTGCAATGGAGGGGCAGCAGCGGATGTCTGTAGGGCATGTGTGGAAGCATGCACTCCAGCACACTGATGTCATTGCATGTCTACTTCTATGGGGAAACCAAAAAAGAGAAAACCCGAGCTGCAGTTACACAGTACAGCCCCCACCCTCAGCCTGAATAATGGAACTTAGGTGGATCTCCAACTCTCCATTAGGAGCCCCACCATTGGGGGTTAGCTACAAGGTCCCTGCTTTTGACAGCTGGTGAGGGATTCAGGGTGGTGGGTACTGAGGGTTTGATATGGGGTACATCCCCACCTAACAGCATGGTGATAAACAGAATAAAAAAAACGTACAAAGTAACTACTGTGTGGTGAATGAGTGTATTCTCTAACTGGTAGCTGGCATACCAACTTTTGCTGGAGCACACTTCTCATTATTTTTTTATTTCTGTTTTAGAAACCTGGCCACACTGTTTTTTTTTTTTTGTCTGTATTGTCAGTGTACCTGTTCCAGTTGCATGTGTTTTCAGCACTTGTTGAGCATTAGCTGCCACTTGAGTTGCTAGTATGTCTTTATATCCTTCACTGCATCATACCTACCACTGTCCATACATAATTCTACAATTCACATACAGGACTGTATTGTACAACAATTTTACTTAACAACAAATGCAGTCTTTTATTAAACATTCACCTCCATTAATTTTATTTAAACTGTGAATTTCGGTAATGCTACAATAGGAAAAACACAATTTTAGCAGGGATGTTTACTACTTCTCTTTATTGAAAAAGGTGGGGCTCCCATCTACAGTTTTACTACAGTACTTATTTTTATTAGCATTGTTATAAGACATTATTCCATTACATTATTAAATCCAAAATGGTCTGAACAGATCAGAAAATAGGATAGACAAAATGCAATACTTTTCTATGTAGTTGTAATCAGAACTCATAAAGTGCTGCATGTCCTCTCAGCATCGGATTTTAGATACCATATAATAGTACACTACAGTGAAAGCAATTGAAATGATTGGATTGCAAAAGATGTAGTTTAATGGGTTGGTAATGGGACCTCTCCCTGGTGGGACCTGAGGTGTGAAGTATAAGAATGATTCTGAAAGCGAGATGGAGTTACTGTGCAAGTGCTTGTTTGGCAGGAGGTGGGGGGGTGGGTAAGAACAAGTACAATAATTAATGCTTTCCATTTCAAGTTCTTCTTGCATATGTACTGGACTGCATTTTCCATTAGTGAGGGAGAGGCACACGGAGCCAAGACTCGTTTCCTGTTGTGACATGGAGGAATGAAACAGTGAGAAAACAGCAGTACAACATACAATAACCAATCAATAAAGCAAAAGTTGGCAGAATTAACTGGTACAAAAGTTGATAAATAAAAAACTTCTGGAAGAGAGAATAAAGTGTGCTCACAGCTCAGTAAAATTCTAACAAGTGCAATGGTAAAATTGACAGCAATACATAGGAGGCAAATACAGTACTGAAAACAATAATAGAGAAAGTTTACATTTGCATCACAGTCGGCTGAAGTGCTGCTATGCACTCTGGCATCCTGAGGAGAAGGACAGAGAAGCAGGGGGTTTTAATGTTACAAGTTATAACAGGTATGCTACCATTGCTTACAAATAAAATTCCTTTCTAGATGATCTTTTTGCAATCTGTCAGCCATTACAGTTTGTTTCTTGGCATTTTCTCTGCTCCCACTAGGATGAAGGCCTGCTAACAGTAGGATCCAGGGAGTACCCCAGAGGCAGAGTGGGGTGTTTTTGAACAAGAGTGGCTTCTCTGAAGAGCTCAACACCACAGCACAGAAAGCTGCAACTACTGGGATTGATTTAACCAAGACTGCTGCACTTTCAGTCTTTGTGTGGAGATTACTAAATCATTTTGGAGTCAGAGGAAAATTTTAGTTTTAGACTGAGAGTCTATATGAACATGAACAAGAATGTGGACTTGAACATGGCTACGGATACAACATTTATTTAAGTTATTTGATTGTAGAAGGTTACATAGTTACGAAGTTAAGGACTAAGGTCCTAAAGGGGAGTCTGTTTTATTTAAAACTTTAAACATCAGAATTTTAGAGCTCATTTAATGTGTATTTACTGTAGGTCAAGGCATTTTAAGTCCAACATGTCAAGTGATCGAGACGTCATTCTGGTAGTGACCTCCAGAGAAAAGAAGCAGAGGAATCATTTCTTTTTTATCCACTTTAAAAAGCCCACATAGCAGCTTATATAGTTGCTCATATAGCTGCTAGCCATATGTTGCTAACCCAGCATGGTTTAGAATAGCTTAACCAAGCCACTGAACCACTGAGTTCAATCACTGGTGATACCTGGCAATGCTAGGTGCATACCAGGTAGATTGGACTGTGAAAGAGTCTGGTAAACCAGGGCTCTGAGGCTGACAAGTAGAGCAAGCAGGGTAAGGTTGAAAGAACTTGGGAACCAGCTGTTGGTTGCTGCACATACACCAACTTAAATAGCGCTCCAGGATTACAGTGACAGAATATAAAATAAATATAGATGATATAGGTTCTACATACAGGCAATACATTGTATCTTATTTTATTGTAGTTATTCTTATTGTATCTTATAGTGTTACATTGTTGCACTGCACTATATATTTATATGCATATTTTTGCCCATCCAGTAATAGAATTTTATTTGTGTCTAAAGGCAGATTTTTTAATAACCCAGTGCAAGCAATTTGTTGAATTTTCTGTATGAACCGCGTGACCTGATATAGTACAAAATACTAGCAGGACCCTCTCTTTTTTTATTTCTTTACTAGTGAAGCATAACAGACAGGAAGCAGGGTGTGGGCTGTAAAATCTGGACTCCAGTATAGAACATTGTGGAAAGGGAAAGAAGCAGTTTACAAGCCTAAACCATAGTGGATGCCTGAATTGAAGTTCACAGCTCTCCTTATAGAGTAGACCATTTGAACATTTGGTTACATGGATATTTTATTAGATATTCGACTTCTGATCTACTGGGCAATCTATTGCAACAGTGGCAGTGAGACATTTCCTTTTATTATATAACATTACAAAAAGAACCAAGACGACAACTAAAAAGGAAGACATTAACGGAAACTGAGCTAAAAATAAAGTAATATTGGAAACATCACTCTGGAGGAAAGGGAAACATAGAAACATAGACTTTGATGGCATATAAGGACCGCTTGGCCCACCTAGTCTGCCCATTTCCCTACCTACAGGATAGGCCACAGATCCTAGTTAACCAACAGCCTATTTCTTCCTACCCCCCACAAGAATTACCTTATGTCTGTCCCATGTATTCTTGAATTCTCCTACAGTTTTGGACCCCACAACCTCCACAGGAAGGCTGTTCCATGCATCCACTACTCTCTCTGTGAAAAAATACTTCCTCACATTGCCCCTGAACTGCCTCCCCCTCTATTTTAAATTGTGTCCCCTTGTTCTTGCATGTCTCTTTTTCTGAAAGATGCTACCCTCTTGGACTTTGTTGATTCCACTGAGGTACTTAAAAGTTTCTATCATGTCCCCCCTCTCCCTCCTTTCCTCAAGGGTATACATATTATGTTCCTTTAGTTTCTCCTCAAACAGCTTCTCTTGCAGACCCTGCACCATTAAAGGGAGTGAAGGGAAATTAGTGACTGTGCTTTAATCTATGGTTTATTTGGTTTCTTGGTTTACTGTATACACCAAAGAAATCAGAGGGTGCATTGTATAGATATAAGCGAACAAAAATGTCAGCTACAAGAGCACTTCATTATTAATTAAGTAGTGGCATTATTATATTGCTATGCTGTTACACTAACATTTTAAATACAACAGGTAGAAGATTTGGTTTGCTGGCCAAGGCACCTAGCTTCACCTGAGCTCTTTCCTTCTAAGATTGCTTGAAAGGCAGAGTAGAGAACCTTACCAGAGCAAGGGAAAAGGACTATAAGACTTCTTTTGGCTAAGCAGATTTACTGTGTGTTGTTGTTTTTATTTTGTACTCACAGGCATTGCTACTGTTTGTTGCTAACATTTCATTGCTTTATTTTCTCTGATTCAGATTGTTGTTGCTGGTATACCTTCTTCTGCATTATTACAAGGTGTGCCTACAGGTGTGTGCTAATAGATTACTGCTGTAATCTTCTGATTCCAATTGTCTTTTGCAAGGTATATATTCTGTTACTGCTTTATTTTTCTCTGTAGAAAAGTGTTTCTTACAGGGCATATCTTCTCTGAAATTATTACAGGTGGAGCTTACATTTTTGTGACTTTTGTCATTGGGCTAAGCAAAATTACTGTTTGACACTGTTTTATTTTATTCTTTTTGTTGAAAAGGTTTGTTGTCTCAGAGGTGTTTCAGTCTCCTTCTCACATTGAAGGAGCTAATTTCTTTCCTCCCACAGCTCTTCCAAAGGATTAGGTGTGTATCTGGGGGGTGGAGCTGGCAAACTGTCAGTAATTTCCAACAGAAAGAAGGGTTAAAAGATCAGGATAGTTGCTATCTTGGAGGTAGAGGACTTGGTTTGCTGGCCAAGGCACCTAGCTTCACCTGAGCTCTTTCCTTCTAAGATTTCTTGAAAGGCAGAGTAGAGAACCTTACCAGAGCAAGGGAAAAGGATTAAGACTTCTTTTGGCTAAGCAGATTTACTGTGTGTTGTTTTTATTTTGTACTCACAGGGATTGCTACTGTTTGTTGCTAACATTTCATTGCTTTATTTTCTCTGATTCAAATTGTTGTTGCTGGTATACCTTCTTCTGCATTATTACAAGGTGTGCCTACAGGTGTGTGCTAACAGATTACTGCTGTAATCTTCTGATTCCAATTGTCTTTTGCAAGGTATATCTTCTGTTACTGCTTTATTTTTCTCTGTAGCAAAGTGTTTCTTACAGGGTATGTCTTATCTGAAATTAGTACAGGTGGTGCTTTACAGGTTTTACAGTTTTATCTGACATTAGGATAAGCTTTCAGGGTTACTGCATTTGTTGTTGACTGTTTCTGCTCTTACCTCCTTGTTCTTTCGTCCGTGGTTCTTCTTTATCGGCAGGGGAAGGGTCAAGCCACCCACCCCCATCCCCAACCACCCCACACTACACTCCTTTTATAGGGTACCACAGTTGTGTCATTTCCTGTGGCAGAGCAGGAAGGGGCAGATCAGTGGGGCATCCACAAGGTGAGCTCATTTACAGGGGCACTAGTAATTTAACTTGGTATAACAAGTTATACAAAAACAAAACACAAAATCAAACCATTACTTGCATTTTCTTCCTTCTAATTACTCTGACTAGGTTATAAACACAGCAACTTATCTGGAATGGATATCATTAACTGCAGGTACTGTGGAACAATTTTCAGAGGGACAGTCTTACAGGATTTAGGACACTGTCCTACATGCTGAGCCATTGGAGATCTTAGGGCTCAGCTCCGGGCAGCATGGGCAGAGATTGCGCACCTCAAATTTCATATTCAAGAGGAAATACATTATAAGAACCACCCACCATTTCCCCAACAGCCAACAGAAAAACCTCGACCACAGAGGGTACTTGGTCCAGGAGGTTGGCAGGTGGTTAGGAGGAGCAAATCGGGTGCCCCATCACTCTCTGCTCTACAACATATTACCTCCAAAAACCATATAAACACTACAAACAGGTATCTGCCTCTATCTCTGAAATCAAACAAAGGGGCAGAGGACACTGCAGAGCAGGACACTGCAGCACAGGAGCTAGCACAATGAAACTCACCCAAATCAGGAACCAAAACAAAAAAAGCAAAAAGGAAATCAAAAAAACTTCTGATCATAGGAGACTCCATAATTCGGGGAGTTGATACCCATCTCCAGCCAGGGGTAATGGTCAGATGTCTCCCAGGTACATCAGCGTGGAGAGACACTGACCGCATTGCTAAAATTGTTCACAAAGCAGGAGAAAACATTGATGTCCTGGTACAAATAGGGACTAATGATCTCACCAGCCGGTCAGTTGTGGAGACCAAGGAACACATGACCAGGCTGGGTGACAAACTATCATCCATTTCATCTGGCATCTCCTTCTCTGAGATCCTGCCAGTCTGGGAGAGGGGGACAGATGGAAGGAAGGTCAGAGAAGGGGAGATAGGGGAGCTAAACATGTGGCTCTAGGGCTGGTGCCAGGGAAAAAGGACACAGATTTGTAGGGAACTGGCAACAGTTCTGGGAGCGAAGATTCTTTAAATTTGATGGACTGCATCTGACTAAGGAAGGAGTCAGTGCATTGGGGCAGATGTTTGATGTCTTTGCAGAATATTTAAACTAGCAAATGGGGAGAGGTGTGCAACACCCCATACGTCGAATGGGAAGAACACCCTTCCCCCTTCAGCTAGTAGTCAAACTGGGATTCAACATGTTTGCAGTTCATTTGCATCATCAGGTAAGAAAAAAGGTCTGTCTCCCCATACGACGCACAGGGGAAATGCCAAACCTCACCCAACAACTAACACACCGAAATCTGGCCAATGGAAAATCATGTACACAAATGCTCACAGCCTTGGAAATAAGATCCCAGACCTGCAGGCAATAATGTCAGAGGCTAAGCTGGACATAGTAGCAATTAGTGAGACGTGGTTTACCAGTAACCACACTTGGGAGACTTCAGTACCTGGCTATGTATTGTTCAGAAGAGACCGAGGTGCAAAAAGAGGGGGGGTGGAGTGGCCCTGTATGTCAATGAAAATATCAAAGCTACAGAAATTCAGAATACACATAAGGAGCCAGAAGAACTGTGGGTCACGCTGGAAACAGGAAATGGGACAGCCATAAGAACCGGGGTTGTCTACAGGCCCCCAGACCAGGGGGAGGACATAGACACATTACTGTTAGAAGATATACAAAACATGACAGCTAAAGGGGAGGTTCTGATAATGGGAGACTTCAACATGCCGGATACAGATTGGTCAATACCAGCAGGAACATCTGCCAGAACTAGACACATGGTGGATTCCCTGCAGGGGGGAGGGCCTCAAACAACTGGTACAACAACCTACAAAAGACAGGGCTATCCTAGATCTAGTACTGACTAACAGGGAAGGGATCACAGATCACCAGGTAGAAGGTCACCTGGGGGCCAGTGACCATCACATGGTATGGTTCAATTTGGCTACTACATATAAATCATCCCATTCCAAGGCAAAAATATGGGATTTCAGAGGAGCTGACTTTGATAAGATGGCCAACAGAGTTAAGCTAGCCCTGGCAAAAAGAAACACAGGTGAGGGGATACAGGCAAAGTGGACAAGCATTAAGGATGCAATACTTGAAGCAACATCCCATTGTGTTAGATAGAAAAGGAAGTGCAAAAGAAGAAGGAGATCACTTTGGTTCTCAAATACAGTAGCAAAAAAGGTCAGAACCAAAAGGCTGGCCTTCAGGAAATATAAGGGAACACAGCGGGATGAAGATAGGGAGGCATACCAAACTGTCCTAAGGGAAGCAAGGAAGGCAGTAAGGCAGGCAAAGTCCCAAACTGAGGAAACACTAGCACGAACAGTAAAAGAAGGTGGCAAGACTTTCTATAGATACATTAGTGAAAGGAGAAAGTCCAGAGGGGGTATTGCTAAGCTCAACGGAGAAAAGGGGACATGTGAGTAGGAGGACCCTGTAAAAGTATCTATCCTAAATAGATACTTTTGCTCAGTATTTACTGAAGAGAAGGTAGGGCAGGGACCACAGCTCAGCACCATGGACACAGGGGGGAGGGAGGTGAGCACTACTACCTTCACAAAAGAAAGGGTCCTACAAGAGCTCGCTAAGCTCAGGGTAGATAAGGCAATGGGACCGGATGGCATACATCCCAGGGTACTTAAGGAGCTGAGGGTGGAACTAGCAGAGCCATTAGCAGAACTGTTTAGTGAGTATCTGAGCACAGGAGAGGTCCCAGAAGACTGGAGAAGGGCTCATGTGATCCCGCTCCACAAAAGTGGTAGCAGGGAGGAGGCAGGGAACTACAGACCAGTCAGTCTTACCTCAGTAGTGGGCAAGATTATGGAGGCTCTCCTTAAGGAAAGGATAGTGCAATACTTGGAATCCATAGTGGCAAAGGATCCAAGACAGCATGGGTTTACAAAAGGAAGGTCCTGTCAAACTAATCTCATAGATTTCTTTGACTGGATAACCAGAGTGGTGGACCAAGGGGGAGCAGTTGATGTCACCTACCTTGACGTCAGCAAAGCTTTTGACACTGTTCCACATAGAAGATTGATAAATAAGCTGGGTAGGCTCGGGGTGGGTCAGAAGTTAGTCAACTGGGTGGCAAGCTGGTTGACGGGCAGAAAACAGAGAGTGGTGGTAAATGGTATACAGTCAGAAGAGATGCAAGTCATAAGTGGGGTACCTCAGGGATCAGTCCTGGGGCCAGTCCTCTTCAATATCTTCATTAGTGACCTTGCAGATGGACTAGAGGGTAAGGCTTGTTTGTTTGCAGATGACACCAAGATCTACAACAGAGTAGATGATCCAGATGGGGTGGGCAGAATGAGAAGAGATCTGGATAAACTAGCAAAATGGTCAGAAGAGTGGCAACTGGGATTTAATGCAAAGAAGTGCAAGATCATGAACATAGGGAAAAGAAACCCTGAAGCTGGGAGGCTGGGAGGGGTGTTGCTGGCAGTCACAAAGGAAGAAAGAGACTTGGGCATCATCATCACTGATGACCTGAAATCATCCAAGCAGACCTCTAAAGCAGTAGGTAAGGCTAGGGGGATGTTAGGGTGTATCAGTAGGAGTATCACAAGTCGTAAGAGAGAGGTAATAATACCTCTTTATAAGACACTGGTTAGGCCCCATCTGGAGTACTGCGTGCAGTTCTGGAGACCACACCTTCACAAGGACATTAACCAAATTGAGGCAGCCCAGAGAAGGGCAACCAAAATGGTGCAGGGACTGCATCAGAAGACATATGAGGACAGATTAACCAAGCTCAATATGTATACTCTTGAGCAAAGGAGGGAGAGAGGTGAAATGATCGAGACATTCAAACACCTGAAGGGCATTAACATGTTGAAAGAGTCTAACATGTTTAAATATAAGAAAAATAGCAGGACAAGAGGACACAGCATGAGATCAGAGGGAGGCCGATTAAGGGGGAAGGTGAGGAAATACTTTTTCACAGAAAGGGTGGTGGATGCATGGAATGACCTACTTCAGGAAGTGGTGGCTATGAATACAGTGCAGGGCTTCAAACAGGCATGGGATAGGCATAAGGGAGCAATACAGATGAGTATGAATAGATAGACCACTGACAGAGCAAAGGCCGATGGCACATTTATAAGGTAGAAAAAGAAATGGGCAGACTGGATGGGCCTTGCGGTCCTTATCTGCTGTCAACTTCTATGTTTCTATGTAGGTTAATTATGTTCTACATGTCAATTTACATCTTGTACATGTACTTGAATATACCTGTGCATAAGTGAACACAATTTGTGTACAATATTTGTATTTTATAGCAGAAAATCATATATTGCTATAAGAAAATGCCGGTGAAGAAAAGGAGCCAATCTATGCCAGACTCATCAGATATTAACCCCCGATGTGGTAAATAGATAGAAACGGGAAAGGGATAAAGAAATAAAAAGGAATAAAGAAGAGCAAGCAAAATATACAAAAAGAGGTTAAAGGAACAAGGGTAGAAAATGGGCAACCACAGATTACACCTTATTAGTGTAGGCAAGAGAAAAAGACAACTCAACCACTCACACAATTAGATAGGACAAAAACCTTGACTCCTAAAGATGAGGGAACACATTTCAATGAAACTGGCAGGATAAGGGGGGAAAGAGAATGGAAGGGAATAAGTGAATAAAACAATGGAATACTGGAAAATCAGGGACAGATGGCCACCAACATCTCAATTGTTTCCCCCATAGGACAAGTCAAGCACTCAGTACATGATGTCAATAAGGAACCACGCTCCCAGTCGACCACAAAAGTAAAGCAGGTTGCCTCCTCACAGAACCCTTGACAGGGTGTTTACCCATCAATGCTTTGCGTTCACTCCCCAGCAACCTCCCTCCCCAGCCACCCCCACACCCAAGGTCGGCCCTCCTTTTATTCTCTATGGAGGGGTCACGTGACATAGCACTCACTTCTAAGTGCTCGGTTTCCCATCTGCTGGTTATACTAAATCACCAGCAGGGGTCAGTCCTGTGCAACCTTCTATCCTGCCACTGGAACTTCCTGTGTCCTCCATCAGCATCCCCAGCACCCTGATTTCCCACTATCTCAGTTCCACCCACCACTTTCCTGCAACCTTCTTTATTCTACTGCTCCTGGACTCAAACCCCGCACCCTGCGCTCCAAAGTTCAAGCCACTACTGCTTTGCTATCTAGCCTGCCTGCCCCCTGTAATGCTGTTGCTGACTCAACTGATTAATTCTCTCAATCTAGCTCACTCCCTTGGCCCTGAGCTTACTCCCATGCTTCTACACTGAAGCCATCACACACGCTAAAGGGCACTCTTAGCCTACTACTTCTTATTGCTCCCTACTTGTATGTGCCGACTCCAGCAAAACATGCTGTTCCTACAACAAATCTTGTCCACTTGTTTATATTTCAGCATCCCCACCAAGGTCATAGCACCTGTATACACTTGCCCTCATGCACCCTTTTGTCAGGGCTATCATTGTCAAGCACTCACCACCCCTGCCCCAATCATACCTACTCATAGCACATCACACCTTGACCTTCCACATACCCATAAAGGCTCCTATGGCTCCCCATACTACACATAGCCCTACCCTAAGAATTAAACTGCTCAAAGCAGCCCTGATCAGAAACACCTCACTCCTCCTTCTCCTATTGGGAAATGTGCACCCCAACCCCAGCTCTTTCTTGTCCCCACCTCTACTAGAAGCACCGATGGTCTCAAAATTGCCTCAATGAACATCTGTACTCTCCAAAAAATATATGTAGATATCCTTCAAGGGTGGGTGGTACAACACCAGCCTGACATATTGACTATCTTTGAGACATGGCTTTCCCCAGTCACCAAAGATGATGCTGTAAATATAAACAGCTACCAAATATTTAGGGTAGATAGGCTGGTTGCTAAAGGGGGTGGCTGTGCCATTTACCTATGAGACACACTTCAAGGCCAGCTCATCCCCTCTGATCTGCCCAGCCATGGAGCTCAGGTCCTAACTGTCAAAGTCAGCCTAGGTAATGCCCAAAAGCCACTGTATATCATGGCTGTTTACAGCCGACTAGGAAACCAAAAGTGGGCTTTCAACTTTATTACAAACTGCATCTCCCAGCTTCCTGCCAACTCCAGAATCACTGCTATGGGTGACTTTAATGTCAACTGGCAGTCCCAAAAGGCTGCCCTATTTAAAGATGATGTTATTGCATTGAACCTCACACAAACTGTTACTGCCTCTATGCATATGAACCCAAACACAGGTACATCCTAGCTTACTGATCTCATACTAGCCAATCAGCCAGACAGATTATTGAACACCTCGGTAGTGCCTGATGCCCTTAGTGACCATTCACCTACAAACTGTACCTGGTCACTCAGGGCCAACAGACTCCCCTCCCCAAATTTAGTTTCCAGCACCTCCTAAAAAAGGGAGCACTGGGACATTTCAAAAACTACCTATGCTCCTACAACTGGTTGCCAATTGACTCAATCCAGTCCATGGATGGAGCCCCCACCTACTTCATCGTCACTTTTAATGATGCCTGGAGTCGCTTCACCCCTTTTTCCAAGCATTTTTTTCAAAGGCCTCAACACCCCCTGGATATACCATACCCTCCTTGAGCTCATGCAACATAGGGATAACTTTTGGCATAATGCCCTTGACTCTGGCAAGCCTTCTGATAGACAAAAATACAGGGTGACAAGAAATAAGTGACCTGGGAAGTCAATAAGGTGAAGGCTACCTACTACCAGTAAACACTGTCCTCTTCTTGGGGAAATGGACACAGTTTCTGGAACAACATCAAAGAACTTAATAGCAAAATGGTGTCCCCCACTCCCTCCCAACTCAGCTCAAATGGAAGCATCACCCAAGACCCTACATACCTCACCAAATCCCTTAATGCCATTTTCTTGGACCTTAGTAGTGTCCTCCCTCCTAATTTCTTTGACCCCCCCACAACCCCCCTGTTGACCCCACATCCTTGACTGCGCCCCCTTTCATCTCAAAATGGTTTCCCTAGAGAAGCTTGACCATACCTCACCAAAGTCCTTGGAAAGTCCTGAAACAGTGGAGACTCTTTGGACCTAAAGCTTCTCCTCCTTGCCCTTGACATCATGCTAATCTACTTCACAAAAATCGTAAATCTCTCCCTCTGACTGGGTCAGTTCCCCTTCCTCTGGAAGCTGGTGGTCATTATCCCTATCCTGAAGGGTGATGATAGTAACTCCCCATCTAATTACTGCCCCATCTCCATCCTCGCCCCTTCCAAGTCTCTTGGAAAAATTGTCTCAGACCAGCTCATCAACCCCTTAACCAAAGACCCCAAGCAACACGGATTCAGGACAGGTCATAGTACCACAGCTGCATTGTTTGAATACTCTAGCTTCATCCACCAAGCCCTGGATCATGGCCATTTGGTTAGATCTGTTTACATAGATCTGACCAAAGCTTTTGACACTGTCAGCCATCTTCTTCTAATTAATACCCTGCATTCCTTGGGCCTTGACCCTAACACTGCCTCATGGTTCTCCAACTACCTCAGCGATAGATACCAGAGAGTTAAGATTGGGACCTACCTCTCATCCTGCCTCCCAGTTCACTCAGGTGTCCCACAAGACCATATCTTAGGATCATTACTGTTTAGTCTCTTCCTAACACCCTCCCAAACTCCTGCCCTGGGAAAATAATACTTTATGCTGATAATGCTGTCCTCTTTTGTTCACACCCTGACCCTGTCCCCCTCCAACTTGAGCTTCAAAAATGCTTCACAGACTCTGAAGTCTGGTTTGAAGAGCACAAGCTGGTGTTAAATTACATAAAAACAAGGTTGTGGTTTTTGCATACAATTAGAACAAGCATGCAACAACCACCCTGACTATCCTAAACTCCCCCAACACTGTCCTTGAGCAGGTTACCTCTTTCAAGTACCTAGGCATCACCCTTAATCATGCACTCATTTATAGTAAGCACATTCACACCCACTGTTCAGCCATTAACTCCAGAATTAGAATTCTGTTTAGACATGAGAGGTGTCGCACCCCTTAAGCACTCTGCCTGCCAGTCTCCTCCTGAGTGTTCTCCCTGGTAGATTACGGCATTGTCCTCCTCTATGGCACAGCCAACAATACAGCACTTAGCAGGGTCAAGGTGCCCTTAACAGAGCCTGATGTCTGGTGACCAGGTGTGACAGAATGATACATAAATATGACCTCTTCTGGATCTTCAACTGTCTAAACTTAGCCTGCCTTCTCACTAAAAAGGTCCTTCTCAGGCTAGCCTCATCTGGCCTTCACATCCTGCTCAAACCTGAACCCCCTTCCAGGACCACCTCTCTCTCAACTTCAGCCCTATTGACAGTGCCCCAGTGTAGGACCTCCCTGGGTCAACGTGCTTTCTACTATAGAGCATCCCTGTGGCTAAACGAACTACCTGCGAAAACTACAGCTATACTGAGGATCGGCCATTTCAAGTCTAGTCTCAGAGAAATGATCATTTCTTCCAGTAACTGTGATTGCCACTGACCAACACCCTGGTTGGGTATATTTGTCCCCCTTAAGCACATCCCCCAACCCCTCCTCTCTCCCCATTCACCTAACTTTACCGCATGTATCATCCTTATGTTTCAATGTGCTGCTCTAAATACTCAATGTTTTTGTTAACACTGCCTCTTAATTGTTCCACCATTTCATTATATTGACTTCAGTGCTTTACAGTGTTCTCTCTACCTTTGTTATTATGTTATTCACTGCCTTTGTTAGTATGTTATTTTAACCTCCTTTGTTATTATTCACACCATGACATAGAGCCTTTGTAAAGGAGTCTCTGACTCAAAGGGTCGTAATTCTGATCTCTATAATAAATAAATAAAATAATAAAGTGGTGGACATCCAGTCAGAAGAACTGCATGAAGTATTCTCCCACTTACAATATATTATATTAATACTTAAAGAGCTAGAAACAACCAAGATGAAAGACAAACCTAAAATAGATACGGACATGGAAAGAACAGCTGCAAAAGAAATACATGAGGTTAGCAAAAATAGTAGGAAAAGGGAATGAATGAGAAGTTGAATTCTAGTACTAACTACTCAGATAGTTTAAATAGTGATGCAAGTTTCGAATCTAGTACAATATATGACACAGATTTAATATCGAAAGTTCTAACTGAAGCTCTAAAGGATCAGTATTTAATAAATATTATGATTTTACAAGAGTTAACCCTGATAAAAAAAGACCTACGTTTTTTAATTGGAATAGCTATCGAAAATAAAATAACTATAGATGAAATAGATTTAAAAACAAAAGGATATAAAGGTGAGAATGAAGATGATACAAGCATAAAGCAAGAAGAAAAGGAACAACAAAAGGTGATAAACACCACATAATTAGAACTAGGAGACAGTCAGGAGCTAATTATGTTCCCAGATAGAGAATGGAGAAAAGATAGTACAAGCAAGGAAATAAAATGATTTAATCTGAATGTTTGGGAAAAAGAGGGAGAAAGAGAAGAAAGAGAGACTAAGCAAGAGCTAGACAAGACAAAAGGCTGAGAAATCAAAGCTGACTCAAGCTCAGAAGGTAAAAACGAAACACAAGATACCAATTCAAAAAATAACAACAGTCTAGAAAGGAAGAATAAGGAAGTCCAAAAATGCGCCATTCTGCGATATTCAGTGGGAGGCAGCTGCGCCCCCAAATTGTAATGTGCAAGAGTGCAATTGTAATGAATGCATGTGCAACTGAAGGGGGAGGAACCATGAATAAATGGTGCAGTGCAATATTCAACAGCATGCTCCATGTGCAATAGGGGAGCAAGCGGAAGTTGCACGATTGTGGAAATGATCCAAAATAAAAAGGAACAAGAGAGAGGCACAAGAACGCTATAGGGAAGCCAGAGGTGGAAGCAAGGTGACAGCCACAGAAGAGAGGGAAGCAGTGAGTGGGACTGGAGAAGAGCAGGACAGGGTACACCTGGGAACATAGGGCAACAGGACAGGAGTGGGGAGCCTGTGCCACAGTGGACTGAGGGCAGTGGCAGTGGGCAGGACAGCCACAGCTTGGAGGTGTTCCCAGTGCTGGGGTAGTAGCACAAAGGACAGCAGGGGGAATGAGATTACAACTGCCGGGGGGGGAACACAAGCCAGGGACACGGCCAGTGCCACCATTCAGATGGAGGCGGTAATGAGGGGTGTGAGAAGTCAGGCAGCAGGGGGGCACAGACGTGGGAGGGCCCATCGGCGGTATGCCCCCAACAGGTGGTACCGAGCCCGCACCAGCTTCAAACACTACAGTGACACCGAGATTGTGGGCCAGTACCACCTGAACTGAGCGATCCTGAGGTGGCTCTGTGAGCTGTGCAGTGATGAGATGCAGGCACCCACACGACGGAGCCATGCTCTGTCAGTGGAGACAAAGGTAACAGCTGTCATGTGCCTGTTCACCACGGGCACCTTCCAGAGACCAACAGGGGACACAACAGACATAACCCAGTCGGCCGCGTCACGCCTACTCACACAATTCCTCAGCACACTGCTGCCACATGCTGCGGAGTACATCTGTTACCCCAGCACACCGGTGGAGCACACAGAACACATACAAGAGTTCCACAGGGTAGCACGTATGCCTGGCGTGCTTGGGGCCATTGACTGCACCCATGCGGCCATCTGCATGCCACCTGGCCCAGAAGGTGCTGCGTACATCAACCAGAAAGGCTATGCCAGCATCAACTGCAAGGTGGTGTGCGATGCTAGGGGGAGCATAACCAATGTCTGTGCCACACACCCTGGGGGAGCACATGATGCCTTCATCTGGCACCAGTCTGCACTCTGACACAGGTTCAAGAGTGGGGACATCCCCACTGGCCACCTAGTGGGTGAGCATGCAAATCACGCAGAATGACATGGATCTTGGGAGGGGCATAGTCAGAGGTGCCATGGGTACTGGCCAAGATGGTCCATGGCAGGGCGATGCTGATCACCAAACTAATGTCCATCCTCTACACACAGGTGACAGTGGCTATCCACTCCATCCCTGGCTGCTCACACCATACTGGCGGCCCACAACCCCATCACAGCAAAGGTACAATGAGGCACATGCCACCACATGCAATGTCATAGAGCGGGTGTTCGGGATGCTGAAGGCACATTTCAGTTGCCTGGACACATCTGGCGGTGCCCTACAGTACAGCCCAATATGGTCAACGACTATGGGATAGCTGTAGAGATCGAAGAGGGGGACAGCGATGGGGACGATGATGACACCAGTGCAGATGGTGATGGGCAGCCCCCCCTTGGTTGAAGGGACCCCCGACTGATCCAGATGTTGCAGCTGCACTGGGACAGCATCACAGAGGAGCACTTCAACCAACCCAGGTAAATCATGGGGCCATGTGCAACCACCAATGGCAAGGGCACAACCCACAAACATGCATAGACAAACACCCAAGGGCACGTGACGGAAAGGAAATTGGCTGAGCATGGAACCGCACATGCCTTCAGGGATGGGCATGGCCTAACATGGCACACGGTCATGCACACACACACACACACACACACAGACCCACCCCCACAAGACATGCACAAAGGGTAGGAGGTACGCTGACCCCAACTGCCACCCCTAGCCACACACACATCCACAGACCACCATACCCAGTGCCCATCATTGTGTGTGTCTCAGACACTGGGCACCATTGCACAGTGGTGGACAGTGTAACGCAGGCATCATCATGCACACACCACAGTGGCCAGCAGCTGGGAGGGTGTGCACATGGACCATGTGTGTGTGCAGGGCCAGGAACCCCACCCGTGCATTGCACGTTGAACAACACACTGCACACAGAGCAGCATCAGACAGTAGCCATGGTGGGAGACAGGTCAGTCATGGGTCACAGTGCCATGGTCACCACGGATGCATGGGCGGCCACTCCAAGACTTGCCAGCTGTGACAGGCTAACCATTGGCCTCATGGGGTGGCACTGAAGGTCCCACAGGGGTGCCACTGTGGGAACGCTACCATGCTCGAGCAGGGGTCTGCAGCTCACCGAACATGACTGCGCCAGGTGTGCTCGGGATGCCCACAGCTGAACCTGGTGTTGACATGGAGGGTGTCGCACGATGCCAGAAATGGGGGGTGGACATGGCACTGTGCGGTGTCTGCGGCACATGGGCAACTAACTGTTTGTCCATTGTGGCCATGACAACTGTGAATGCCTGTGTCTGCCTGTCAATGGCGGCGGTCACATCCTCCCGCAGCCAGTCCATCCCTGCCAGGAGCAGACCAGTGTCCCTGCTGCGCCGCTCCTCTGCCTGACGCAGAACCACACTGAGTGCATCCTCCACCGTCACAAGCCGCAACTGCTGATCCACTGATTCATGTAGAATGTGGGTGTGCTCATCTAAGAGATCATCCGCCTGATCGGCATGCTGTCCCTCATGGTGTTCGCGGCCATGGTGGGCAGCACCCCTTGAGGTTGGGCGCTGCACACCAGGGCCATGCATGGGCATGTCCACAGGTGGTGCACCGACACTGGCCCCCAACACTCTCCCCCCATTGCCATTAGTTGACTGCTGACACTGCCCCTCTGGCTGCGCTCACCAGGGCTCAACGGTGCTGTTGCAGTGGCCGCAACAGCCCTACTGTCCTGGATGCATACCAGTGCTGCCCCACTTGTGCAGACAGGCACAGGCTGGGACTGTGATGTCACGCAGGCCTCCACGGTGGCACAACCCATGGCTATGCCCATGCTGTTACCTGCTGTGTGGCCATCCTGCGGTCCACACGTATCACTGTCCATGATGTGAGCTCCATCATCATTGGTGATGGATTCGGCACCAGTCAGGGTCTCAGCATGCTGGCATCCATGGACGCTGTCATGCTGGGACACAAGCAGGGCCTCCTCCGCACCAGCACCACCAACTTCAGTTCGGACAACCAGGCAGGCACACTGTCGTCCTGACCCTCGGACACCTGTGGAGGTGGATGGGTGCTCCTCTGTGTCCAGAGTATTGCCCTCAGTGGATGAGCCCACCACCACTGATGCATGTAGATGCTCAGGAGCTGTAAGGGAACATAGTAGCATTAATGTCTCTGCCCTACCCTGTGGCATTCTCCCAACCCCCCGCACAGTGACAGATCAGGACCTACCATGCAGTGACGGGCTACCACCCGTCTGGAAGCCACCACCTGGAACACCATCTAGGGCACAACGCCACATGCTGCCAGCAACCCGCTTTTCCTGTGGCATCAGGCGTGGCACGGCTGGCTGTCCACCACCAGTCGCAGCCTGTGCTGCCCTGATGGCAGCCACCTTATCTTTAACCCTCCTCCTGTCCATGCCCACTTTCTTCTTGCACTCCTGCACGGACTGCTGGTGGCTGCCATGCTGGTCGACAGCACGCGTCACCTCACCCCATGCCACAGCACGGGTCTGTGGTGCTCCCTGCTGTCAGCTGAGCAGAGGTTCCTGGTCAAGGTTGGCCTCAAACAGGGCATCTGATTCTGCCTTGGTGAAGTTGGGCCTCCTCCATCTCCCACATCTCTGTTCCTCCTCCTCCTCCTCCTCATGTTCGGTCATTATTGATCCTGTGGGAATGACAGGTGTTACCTCTGTATCTGCAATCCCATGCATCTCCCACACACAACAGTCCACACTGGCAAACAGCATGCAACCCACCACAATAGACTTCAATACCAGGCTATGGCCTTTTCAGCCCCATGTCGCATTTATATAGCGCAAAACATGCAAATGAGGTGAGGCGCAAATTTAAGTGGATGCAAATGCAGTAGCTGTGCCATGGAATTGCTGATAAGCTGAATTGCATATGCCAGCTGAATATCATGCTGTTGCACCTTACGCAATTGTGTTGAGCGTGCTCAGACACAGGCACAGCTCTGTGATGTGCACAGTAGTCACTGCACAGCGCATGCCCGAGTGCTGATGCCAGCGCCTGCCATGCTGCTGATGTGCTGAGTGTGGGAGGCAGTGCAGGGCATGGCCACCACTGTGCCACTGGTGCTAGTGCGCTGTTCACATGTATGGTGCTCTTGCCATGGAATGCCATAGGGGCAGTGGTGCCACAGTGCGGTATGCCACTGCAGGGCATATCACACAGGCACCCAACCATACTACATACAGGAAGTACCAATCGCGCTGCAGCGGTCCTTGTGCAAGAGACCCTTGACCCTGTGCTCGACCTTTGCCCCCCAGGCACCATGCATCCACATGGCTGCACCCCATTGCGTTGTTCGATGACAGCACAATGGGGAATGGCAGTGCTGTACCGCACAGCATCTACATGTGGTGGATATGCGCTACAGAGCACCATTTTGTCTCCAAACTGATGCAGAGAAGGCAAGACGGAGGGCTGCTGTGTGGAGCCAAGTGGAGCTGGCCAATTTGGTGGCTATCGTGGAGCTCCATGCTGGGTCACTTTTTGGCAATGACTCCCTGGACAGGGCCAGAAGTGCCATCTGGGAGGAGGTGGCAGCAGTAGCACTGGAGGAGGCCACAGGACTCACCTGGATGTCAGAGCAGTGTCACCACTGATACGGGGACCTCCAGTGGAGGGACCCAGACAGGCTTGCCCACCTGTGGGCACACGCCAGGTGAGGTGCAGTGCCACGACCAGATAGGTGCTGCATACACTGGTTGCATCCGTACAGGAATCACGGTGGGCATGTGTCCACCACACGGGGGGTAGGCTGTCAAGTGTGGGCAGTGGTGGTGGTGGTGGTGGGGTTGCGGCATGGCTGGACTGTGTGGGATCGTACACACCCGGGGTGGGGGGCCTTTGCTACTGGATTGTACTGATGTTCCCCTCTCCATGTTTGCATCCTAGGCCCTGAAGAGTGGCGCAGAGCCCACGAGGACCACCACTGCCGGGAGGATAGGGGAGCTGGGCAACCACCATGGGCTGCCGGTCCCAACATTGAACAGTGCCCAGATCAGGCTGATGAGGGTGAGTGCCTTTCTTCCAGGATATTCTGTGCTTGCTGTGTTGCAGGGTCAGTGGGGGGGGCATGGCCACCATCCATTGACACCACTGCCATGCACGCCACATGGTACACTCAGCACTGTCCTGTGGCACTGCATGTGTGGGTGTGCATTGCTGGTGGTCCATGCATGCACCGGGTACATGGCTGTGCCACTGCCTTCGCACTGCATAGCCATGTCACTGTACAGCCACAGTGGTGCTGTGCAGGACTTGGGTGGTGTGTGTGTGCAGCAGTCTGCATGGCTGTGTGTGCCTGGGTAGGCAGGTCATGTGGACACGATCACTGTGGGTGGTTGCACACCATCACAGGGGCATGTCCCATGGCTGTATGCCATGCACAATGGGTGGGCTGCAAGGGGATTGACATTCACACCTATTGGCTCTGCTCCCTTGTCCTAGGTGGATGGAGGATGGTGCAGCTGGAGAGGGCCGTGCAGGAGCTACTCCAACTTGCACGGGTGTCATTGGGGATTTTGTAGAGGTTGGACCAGTATGGTGTCCGGAGGTGTCAAAAAAGGAAGCGCCACAGGAGCAGGGCGGCCAGTGAGACCTCCATGCCCCAAGTTTCACCCTACCCCCCTGGACCCACCCTCACACCCCTCCTTCCCTCTCCCATTTGTTCACCCCTGCCCCTTACCCACCCCCACCTAGTTTGTGGCCCTCACCCCCCAACTAATGTATATAGCTGTATATAGTTTTATTGTACCTTTGAATATAGATTTGTTTTGTTATGCCTACTGTGGTGGTCTCTGATTTGCAGTGGGCTACAGTTGCTCAGCTGCAGTGGTGTGCATGGCATCAGGGGTGGTTTCAGTGATGGGCATGTGTGTGTGTCCATAGGGGAAGTGACTATGGTGTGAGCATAGCTATCAGTCACTGTCTGTGGTTTGTATGTTGTTCCCTGTGCACTGGATGACTGTGTGCAGTGGTCCACAGTGCATGCACTGTGTCCATGGTGCCTCTGTCAGACTGTCCATGGCCTGTGCAGCTGACACCCTTGCATGTCTGTGATCTGCACGGTCTGCTGGCATTTCACTGGTGGCTGTCCATGCTGGACAGCCACTGTACCTAGCACAATGCCAGGTTGCCTCCTGTCACTGGTATGGTGCACGTCTGCCTCAGGTGGCACTGTGGCCTCCGCTGTTGTTGTCCCACCTCCATGCTGTCGCTTGTGTCTGTTGCAGGGAATGTGCTCCACTGTCTGTCATTTGTGCTCTGGTCGTATGCTGGTGGCATACAGCTTCATGGTGCCTGCGCGAGGTGGCTGGCACACCTGTGCCATGGAGGGGTGCTGGCCATGTGTACACGGCTGCTGTGGCCACAAACCAGTGGCTTGGTTGACCTGCTACTGTGCCTCTGTGTTGGTGTGCCCTTGGGTATGGGTGGGTGTTTGTCCATGCACTGTGTTGTATCCTGTGTGGCACATGCTTCCATGCAACACTGTGAGTGTCTGCGCTGGCTGTTGCGGCCAGTGCTGGGACGGGGTGTGTCCTTGAGAGGGTGTTCAGGGTGCTGTACCACTGGTGGTGGGGTCCAGGGCATGCCCTATCACATGTGGGGTACCTCGTGTGCCGAGGCATGGTCAGCCTCTCAGCTGTACCTTGGGGGGACATGCAGGGTGGCACTGTGAATGCAGTTTTTGCATCACTGTCTGCTGCCACCTGCTGCAGGGTGCATGTGGTAGGGCTGCCTTGCATGGCTCCATGGTGCACAGGGTTGCATTGTCACAGTGGGGGTGATGCCATGGATAGGGAGTCCTGCACTGTTGGGCACTACTCCTGGGCAGGGTGTATGGGGATCGTGGTACAGGGTGTGCTCTGCATTGGTGGGATGGTGTGGCATGGGGTGGCCGGACATCCTTGTGTGCCAGTCACAGCTTGCCAGGGGTGTGCTGGGGCACCATGCACTGGCTGTGGGATTCTAGCTGGTGTCCATGGGCCAGTGGTTCTTCCAGCTCTCCTCAGGTTGTGCACTGCATGGGGTGTGGGGGGGCAATGTCTGTTCTGCTGTGTGCTAATCTGCCCATCTCTACCATTGGTGGTAGAACCCTTCATTCTGTCCCTGCATATCCCTGGTTGTGCTGATGCGCTGCTACCCTGCTCCACTGAGCATCCCTGGTTGTGCTATTGTGCATCACACCTGCTCCAGTGCACATCCCTGGTTGTGCCACGGTGCAGTTGGTGCAATATTCAGTCGTGTGCCACAGGAGCATCTTGACCTGTGAAGTGTTTGAATATTGCACGTGTTGCGCATGGCTGCACTGGACTTGCACCTGCTCTTGCTGTTGCACACTTTTGTGGTGCAGTTTGAATATCTGGACCTTGGAGTTTAATGTTATCCATATTTAATGTGGAAGTAATATCAAATGAGACTTTATTATTCTGCAACAAAAGTGTTAAGACTATGATAAATGCTATGCTGGGGAAAGAACAACAATTACTGTAGGATTCTATCTAAGTATAGTGAGACCAATACCAGAAAGGGATGGATCCTAGTTGTATCAGACCAATTTCATATTCTTATAGCAATCATACATAATAAAACAAAGTTACTCCGTATGGGGAAAATTTGTGTAGAAATAGACACAATGGGAGATTTATTCCCTGATTGTTACAAAACTAAGATAAGCTTGGATAAAGGAGAAGCTGAGGGGGCATTATTCATGTTCAGGCTGGAAAGATTCTTCAATGAAATACCAAAAAATGCATGGTTTAAAGTAGCTGATCTACTCTAATCCACCCAAAAGATAAAACAATTTAGATAAATATGCTGTATAGAAAAGGCAATGAGATGTGAACTAAATGAATAAATATTATTATGAGTCAAGGGCGAGCAATGACTGCAACAAATAAAAAGTAAACTAGGGGTTTTAGGCACCATAGAAATATATATATATATATATATATATATATATATACACATATATACATACATATATCTATATATATATTATCTATATATATATATGACTTTAGCACAGAAAACCAGAGTGAAGAAACTAATAAAAAGAAAACTGGATGGGTACAATTGCAAGAAATGACAAATACATTTGCAGTTTTAGAAGACGCTGATAAAAACTGACAACAAATTTATAAAATATGTCAAAAGGGAATACACATATTAACCCCTACATTCTCTCATGGAACATTTCAGGAACAAAAAACAAAGGGGCAGATAAATAATTTATCTTGTATATTTCTAAATTCAATTTTATTAATTTACAATAAAGTTGGACAGATAAAGACACTTATTTAAATGGTTACAAAATGTATCATAAATCAGCAGTAAAAATGAAAAAATGTGGAAGATTGGCAAGGGGTTTAATTATGCTTTGCAAATTAGATGCAAACTGTAAGACTGAAGAAATAGTGGTCAAGAATGGTGGTATGTTTGGTGTCAGGATCCGCTTCTCTAACCAAGAGATTGTAATGTTGAATGTATGTATGCAACCAACTGATAAAAATGGAATATGACTTACAATGCTGAAGGAACCGGATAAATTCCTAAAAGATGATATGCTAGAAATTCTGAAAACAGGTTAAATAATTATAGGAGATTTCAATGCAAGGGTAGGTCATTGCATTAAGTTACAAGAAGATGCAATATATTTTATGATAATTATCAATATAGAATGTCTAACACTTTCAAGAAACACTAGAGACTAGAAAAGTAGTATAAATGGTCAGCAATTAACTAGATTGCTTATGGAAAAGAATTTCACAATAGTTAATGGGTGTTCTAAACAGGGCATAATGGGGGAGTATCCATACATAGGCACAAATTGTAACTCAATTATAGAACATATGTGGATGACTATGAATTTAAACAATAAATATAGGGACTTTAGGACTAGTTTTAGGGGTGGCAGTGAGAATCTACCACTGGAGGCAAGATGTTCCTTCTCTGATAAAAATAAGAATAAAAAACAGGAAACAGAGACGCATGCAACATGGAACTACAATAATTACAAAAAAGGAATAGGATGGGGTCTGATAAATAGCAATGAACACATCAAGATATTAGAGTTGAAAGGTACATTTGCAAAGACTGGATGAATATTTGGGTCACAGAGAAGAAAAATTCTGTATCAAGAACTATGAGCAGATAATTTCAGAAAAAGCTGATGTTGTAAGTAAAGAAACGGAAATATATAAAAAGAAAAAGAGAGCACCTTGGTTCAATAAAAACTGTCAAATAGCCAAAACAACATTAAACCACCAACTAAAAATAGTCAAACAATAGCCAAATAATGATAATAGGAAAAAATTTAATGAACTAAGAGCAAACTACAATAGAAGTATATAACAACAAAAAATAAGTATTGGGAATCAATATGGACAAAGTTAGAACAGGCTGTTGTGAACAAAGACAGCAGGATATTTTGGTGATTAATAAGCAAGGGACTTGCAGAGTAAACTTAATATATAGAAAATGATATCAAACCATTGGCGTGGATAATGCATTTCAAAGAAATATTTTATGACAATCAAATACCAGAAAACACAAATAAAAATAAGGTTGTATGGATCCCATTACAGAATGAATTCCATGTTGGAGAAATTAATAAAGCTATTCAAGAACATGAGGTACCAGGACTAGATAGGGTACCCATTGATGCAATAATAAAAACATGGGAAAAATGGGCTATGTTACTATGCAGATTATTCAATTACATAAATAAAACAGGAAAATACCAGAATCATGGACAAAAGCAATAATAGTGCCATTGTTTAAAAAAGGAAATAAAGCAGATACTAAATGCTACAGATGAATAAATCTAAAAGACACATCACAAAACCTATTCACAGGAGTATTGAATGACAGGCTAATGTTCAGTTCAGTTCAATTAAGTTTTATTGGAACAATGTATTAGAATTACATAGAATTTGTTACATACAATAATTTGTTGCATACAATAGCTGAAAACATTCATCAGCTGGAATATACAGTTTCATGTTTGCACATCTGTTAATTAAGAAGACACATAACATTTCATACCACAGTTTTACAATATCAAATTTTTATAAAACTATTTCACTGCATTATAATATTACAACATTTAAATTATATTAAGTTATCTTACTCCTCCATAATCAATATTTTGCACATTAGAATATTATGACTGAATTTTATGTCTTATAGCAAGCATAACTTTAGCAAGACAACACAATTTTTTTATATTATTTAAAGTCAACAGAAAAATATTTTTTTCTAGATTCTGCACATGCATTTTTCCTTTTAATAGTGGAGTTTTCAAAGTTTCCCTTTCACATGTCAATGTAACACATTCTAAAAGGATATGCATTATAGTTAGTTTCCCAGTAGTTACAGAACAGGTACATAGAAATTATTTACTCTGTTTACTTTGCCATGAATGAAATCCACACACCATATGTAATATGAGGTTACACAATACATTTCTAAGTAGTTTATTATCATAAAACATCAAATAATTTTCTCTTTCCATTGATAGTTTTGCCTTTATATATAAATTGTAAGCATCTACAGGCGGACATTTTCCAGGTCCTTTTGTATATCTGTAGCATACATCTTTTGTATCAGATCACTGGGGTTCCATGTCATAATAGCGATCGCAAAACAGCGATCGCTATTATGGCAAGTGTACATCGCCGAAAATCAATTTCAGTGATGCACACTCGCAGTGCAGAAAAAAAAGGTTCCTGAGACCTACAGGTATCATTCCTAATTAGAGGGGCTGTTCCCTCCATATACCCCCATGGGGCTTTGCCCACCCCTTACTTATGGATTCTCAACCCAGGGCGGTGCATGTTGGGGTGAAAACTAATTAAATACATGCTGCCAGGCAGCAAAAGAAAAACCCTGCACCATGTCAGACAAGAACCCGCTACCCTGCTCCTCCCAGCCGACCACCCTCCCCATGACACCAGCAGTCCAGCACGGCAGCTGCTTACCACACAACCTCCCACATGCCATCCCTCCTCTGCCTCTCCCCCCCGCAGGTACATGTACTTATACCCACTACTCTCCATCACAATATTTGCCAACCCCAATATCTGGTCACCCTCCTCCCTAAGTAGCCATGAACACAGGCACTGTAATTGAGTCATCATTTTTTCTAAGCACTCAATTTGGGTAGCTACGTTCATTGACTTCCGATCAGGGGTATACATATCAATGTTAACATTTGCCTTTTCTGACCATAGGTTCTCAAGTCCCCCCATCTTAATTTTTGGGTTTAACACCATAAACCAACATTGTTCATGTTGTTTCATTTTTCTAGTATTCAGAAATTCTAGCCAACACATTTTTGGTAACTGTGTATCTTCCATGTTCATCATTGCTTTCCAACATTTTACTGTCCTTATCATAATTCTTGTTTTAATTAATGGCATCCCCGTCTTTAATCTCAAAAATGCTGTTGGACAGTCTTTTGGTAATCCCAAGGTTATTCTGATAAAGCTGTTTTGTATAGTTTCTATACTGTTATTTTTTAAAATATTTAATCCCCAAATCCGTGACATATACAACATCTGACTTATAGTTTTTGCTTCAAAAGCTAATTTCTGCACCTTAAAGGAATTGCTAGCAAATCTATATGCAAATGATCTAATAGCATTTGTTGTTTTATATGCTTTATCTTTTATTTCTTTCATATGTTTATTCCATACCAGGCTTCTTTCAAAAACCACTCCTAGATATTTATACTCCACAACTTCCTCCAATATATATCCATTTATACACCATAATTTGCAATTTATTCCTTTACTTTCAGAAACCATAATTTTTCTTTTATCAATATTTAGCTCTAAATAAATATTTTTCAAAAATATTCATAATATGTTTGGGTCCTCCTTTAAGCCCTAATGGTGTTTGGGAAAGCAGAATAGCATCATCTGCATATAAGTTTTGTTTTCTCATTATTAATTTGTGGGGGAAATGTTTCAACCTCTTGTAAGCCTTTCAATAATGAATCTATATAAATGTTGAACAGAATTGGCACAAGTATGTATCCTTGTTTAACAATAGGTATTTCTTCTGTTAAGGCACAATCCTTTCCAAACCTAACCTGGGCTGTAGTATTATTATGCAAAAGTTTCAATATGGATAGGATTTTATTCTCTGTCTCTACAGTCAGTTTGACAATATATTCCATAATAAGGCCCCTATTCACAGAGTCAAAAGTAGACATTATATCTATAAAACATGCATAAATCATTGCCTTTTTTCCTGTGATGTATTTGTTCAATATATACTGTAAAGAGAAAATCAAATCTAATGTACTATTCTGTTTTTAAAGCTGTACTGAAATTTGAAGACTATATTTTGTTGTTAAACCAATCTTGTATATTCTCTTGAATTATTGTAGTATATATTTTTTGCATTATTGGGAGAAGTGAAATAGGTCTATAACATTTTGTATCTTATCTGCTTCCCTTTTTAAATAATGGTACACTTATGCTTTTATTCAAGTCAGATCAAAAAATTAGATGTGTACTAATGATTATAAATATCAGAGCTAATAAACTAGCTCAACATTCAGGATTACATTGATAACTTTTGACTGGGACTCCATCTACACCAGCTGCCTTATTATTGTTTTGCAGTTTAATAGCACACATATCTTCTTGTTCTGTCATGATATATTCTTCTATATTATAGTCTTCATTACACAAACTTTCTATCTCTGACCAAGCTCCACAATAACCTCCATATATTTCTGTGGCAGGCTAATGCAATGGATAAAAGTTTGAGAGTTGATTGATGACGCTCAAGCTGTCTTTATGCCAAGCCACTCAACCATTGACCAGTGTTACATCTTATGCCATCTAATATACAAATATATAAAAATCAAGAAACAAAAACTTTTTCTGTGTCTATGTAGATCTAAAATCTGCCTTTGATAGTGTCAATAGAAATCTACTCTGGATCTATCTAAAGAATATAGATGTAGACAACTCAATGTTAGGATTATTATAGACTCTATATCAAAATAATTCATTCCAAGTAAGATACAATAGTAAGGGAGAGGGGAGTAAGACAAGTGTGTGTCCTGTTGCCCATATTATTTTAATTTATTCTTAAATTCAATCTTGACAAAATTATACAATACTGACTTCCATATGCCAAAAACTGGCATACGACCATGCCCATATCTCACATTCACAGATGATGTGGTGTTAATGTCAACAAGTGTCCTAGGAATAAAAAGATTATTTAACAATTTTCAAAATAAATGTAGAGGCACTGACCTGTGGATTAATTTTGATAAAACAAAAATAAAAGTCTTCTTTAAAAATAATGGAAAGGGAAACCATATCAAAAGAGACGAAGGGAAGATCAAACAGATGAAAGAATTCAAATATCTGAGAATTACAATAAACACCAACTTAAAATGGAATAGACATATAAAAGACATCAAAGTAAAAGTTAAGAACTTCTTTTCAGCATTGTCAAGTGTTGCATATAAATATGGAAGGAACTTGGTGAAAGGTAGCATTAGGGTAACAAATGTGAAAACAAGATCTCAAATACTATATGGTAGCAAAATATGGGGCCAAGAAGATGAAGATAATCTAGAAAAGTTACTTAACTATTATCAAAACTAATAGAATTATCTAAAGGAGCTCCTTCAGCCCTAATAAGAGCAGAGACGGGGCAATTACCACTGAAATGTCTGATAAGTGAAAGACTGGTGCTATATTGGATCAAAGTCTATAGTGTGAATGTTAATAGATTACCTAGGATGTGCCTGTATGAAGCCCTAACTTAAAAAAAAAATGTATTTACCTTCCCATCAATGATAGTAGTAGAGCAATTAATAAAACCTTTGAGCCTGTTACAATACATAACAGAGGTATTGGTTAAACCTTTTGAGGAAGTAAAAATATCAATAAAAAAAGGATATAAGATATTTTTAGACAAAAACACATGAAGAAATGTGCAACATATAAAATCAGTCAATGGTTGGCATTAAATAAACATTTATTTTTTTCAGTTTTGAACAATATTTAACATTCATAGAAAATCCTAGAAGAAGACAGATATACATAAAATATAGACTTGAATAACACAAAATTGATTGTATGGAAGCTATTGTAAATAGAGTGTGAAATGCCTGCAGTGGTAGATGTAGGACAGTTAATATTACACATTTAATATTAATTTGCCCTCTGTATGAAAGATACAGAAAAAGAATACTGGGAGAAATCCTTGGGAATGTATACAGGCACCCCCAGGAAATTATATACTGTTTGCTAAATTCAAATTCAACAAAAGTATTAGAGTGGTCTCCTTCTTGAAAATGGTAGACAAATATAAACTACATTTAAATAATGCATAGGTTTAACAATATTGATTAAGCCAAGAAAAAGCATCATGGTTACCGGAAGTGAAATAGGGATTTTACAGGAATATAGTGCAATAATTTCGTTAATAGGTGATGTATTTTATCATGAATTTTATGAATGTTGTGTAATAATATGTAATGTTTTAAAAGTTTGTAACATGGAGCAACATTGACCTTTTGTACAAGACATAACTTGTCTTTCAATACAATTTACCTACCTACCAACAACAGGTGAGAGACTGGTCAGACAAGTTATAACAGGCCTCATGGTGGAGGGAAGAACAAGGTGGTGTTGAACTGAAACCAGTAGGCAGTAGCAGGGACCTAGCTGGATGCTTTACCAAGGATAGTTGAAGCTCATGACAGGGAGGTGTCAAGAGGAAGAGTAACTGGAACATGTAGGAAGGGTTTGGAGTTTCAGCTGGTGTCTGAGGGAGCCAGATGAGGAGGAGAGGCAGAGGGAAGATGCAGGTTGATTCCAAAGTAAGAAAGCCAATAGAACAATAGTATAATTCTGATTGCTCTGTGGCAGAGTACAGTGAGGAGCGGTGAATGTGCAGTGGCCCTTGGAATGGAAGGAATAGGAAGCAATCTGGTGTTGGGAGAGGAAAGGTTAATGGGAAAGGAACCAAACCAGTATTTGGATATGAAGGAGGTTCAATGAGCTTGATAAGGTGAGGGCAGAGGGAGGACAGATAGTTAGGAATGGGGGACCAATGAAGGGTATGAGGAGGGGATTTGTAGCAAAGTGGAAAAAGGAGTCACAGGGGATGTGCAGCCTGACAAGGGAAGTACCATCCAGAGGTTGCAGGACTGCAGGAGGGTGATCCCCCCCTCCCCAGGAAAGGAGAGCTGCCATTAGGCAGCTCGATCCTGCTCCCACCATCCCCTAGGCCAGCTCCCCAATGATCAAAGTCCATACCCAAAAACAAGGTAAGGTGTCCAGCACCTAAGCCCTCTGCACCACTGGGCCAGCCATGTTTCTATGTTTTTCAATGTTATCTGAACTTTCACTTCAAACTTGCACTGCACAAGAAGGCTCTTACCCTACCTACACAGGTTAAATCCTAGTCATCTATACATTTTGATGACATTGGGCCAACATTGCTCAGAGTAGCAACCACAGAAATTATGTGGCTTTGCAAAGGCTTTATAATATTGTTTTGCATTAGGTGTAATTCATGTTAAATGGAACTGAACAGGTGGAGATCATTGATCTGGTGTGCTCAAATAAGATGAAGAAACATACCCTGAAGGTCAGCGGTGGTAAAAGTAATGTTAGGAGACACTTCTTTTCCCTGAAGGTTGTGAATGTATGGAATAGCCTACAAGCAGACATGTAGACAGTAAGACCTTCAAGGTAACCATGGAAAAGCTTCTGCTTACCAAATGAATTACAGGATTCACTTGGTATTAGGGTTGGTGGTTAATTCCTATAAATTAGAGCATATTTGCAAAGCACACATTCTGTTTCCTGTTTATGATGTGGTTTTGGGGTGGGATTGGGATTGGACTTTAAAAAAATAGAGTAATACCCAACCTTTAATTACTGTTTTAATCATTTATGCCACAATTCAAACCTGTTTCTTTTTTGGTTTGCAGTTTTGACTAGGAAAGTTGCACTGAGCTGTGCTAACTTGTTTCTAGGTGTGTTCAGGTGACTGGTTACATGAATGTGTTTTATTGATAGGAGGGATGTTTGTTGGTACAGTACACTGGGCAAAATACCTAGCATGTGCTTTGAGATTTTTATCTTCGAACTGGACAGCCACAAGTGATATACACAAAGTATACAGCACCACCATATTGTTGAACAACAGTGTCAGTACTTGGTATTAGTCCATATTCCTGGAGTGGAATTAGAACCCATGTCCATCTAATATTGTAGCCACAGCAGTGAGCATTCACTCTACAGAGCACTGACACTGCACTACGGTCTTTTACAAGCACATACTATTTTACCAGACCTGAATCTGTATTTAGTCACCAAAATTCATATAGTCATCTTCTTGTTCCACTCTGTACTAGTGGTTTTCTACTAAAATAAATGCTTTCTGTTGCCAGCAATATGAAAATTATTTATATACAGTAGCACCTTGTTTACTGTCTCCTTTTACTATTAGGCACAGTTGGTTGCTTCTTTGTCTTAGCAAAGCATGACATGTACTGTATTATAATTCTTTCTTTTTCCCCATACAGTATTCAGCTAGCTAGCCTTAATTTCAACCATAACTCAAAGTATGGTACAGCAATTTAAATTGTCCTCTCTGTAGTGCTGAAGGAAGCATCATGCTGCAATGTACTTGCATTAATTCTGCAAGTCAGTCTTTCAAAGTACATATGAAGCAAGCTCTCCCACTGAATTTTCCAATTTTACCTACTTAGATCTTTAAACTGAAGCAACTTCATCATTCTTAATTGTTAGCCATCATAGGACAGAAAATCTTCACCTTCATATTCCCTTATATTTGAAATGAGCTTGGATCTGTGCCTCAATCACTTAACTCCATAATGAGCCATGACATCTCATCATGTTGCCCTGCTTACTCAGAGCAGGAGAGCTTTGCATTTTCTCCCCTCTGAGATCCAATATTTCCTTTATGTCCAGCGCACTGTATGTAGTGGAGATATGGAACTGGATTTTCAAATACCCTTGATTGCCACAAGCCCCAGGTGCACCAAAGATATGGTGAACCAGACTTGTAGAAATCTAAAATGATTGTCAATCCCCTGTGGCACTTATTGCTGGCTAGATCATCTTTCTGTGGACTAATTTCTTTCAATATCAGGGACCGTTTTCATGGAGCTTTTGCATTATATTTGGTGCAAGCTGCTGTGTAGCAGGTAAACTTTCACAACTGTACCAGTCGCTGTAAAATTGGGTGCAGTTGTGGCAAATGGAATTAGCATGACTACTGGAGTAAAAGGGGTTGATGCAAGACTTGACACAATCCCTGCACCACTCTTTGAAAATCTGACCCATGGAGTCAGAATGGCAAGCTGGGGCCTCACCATTTTGTAACAAGTGAGATAAAATAATGCAATCTGCAGCACTGTTTTTGTTATGAACAGCAATTAATGTTTTACTTGAGAAAGTCACATTTAAATAATTTCTTATTTCTCAAGCTAGTCCACAGTCTCTGTGTGTTTATCATTTGCCCTTTATTGAATAATTGTGCAACCATATACACATACTGTATATATAATCACAGGGGTGTAGTAGCGCCTCTGTTGTGATTGTTGAATAGTGTGTTCAATGTTAAACCCATAACTTTGAATCTTAATAGCTTTGGCAGCATTTAATGAAATTAGTTGAAATTTTGCATGTGTTGTCCGGTAGGCAAGGTCTAAACACATGGAATGTTTTGTGATGCCAACTGGTGCAATCTCAAGACGTGTTACAAAATTAAATTTTGCTGGTGAAATTGCCATGAAATCAGCAACTTCACCACGCAAAACATTTTGTGAAATTCTGCCATTCAGCAAAATGTTTTGCCTGGTGCAAAAGTGCAAAATTTTGACCACAAAATGCAAAATTTCACCACAAAATTCAAAACTTTGCCAAATTTTGCCAGAATTTTGCCAAATGTTGCCCCACATTTTCTGGGTGAAAATTCAAATTTCACGGCAAAATTTCACGTTCTGCCTTCTGAATTTCACATTTTGCACACACAAAATATTTTGTGAAATGCACAAATTTTGTGAAATATTTTGTGGAATGAAACGTTCTAATTTTGCACATCTCTTGCAGTTTCTGAGATCTGCATATGTTGTTTTCCTGTAAAAGGCTAATCTTTTTTCCTATACTTAACTTGGGATTTAGGTTTGCTCTCACATACAGCCTTCATGGAACTGATTTTTTCCTTAAACTTTCAGGGTATACGCATGCTATGCCAAGGTAGTAACTTTGCAAGTTTCTTGAAAAAAATATTAAACAGTTCCAGAGTTATAATGGCTTTTTTTCTGTTTTGAGCATGCTCAGCAGGGTTTGTGCATAATGTTCTGTTATGGCACCAAAAATACAGTATCACAAGATGTTTTTTGGTGTCTCGCCACTTGATTCTCACATCACAAAAAATGTTTTGTTGCTTTGAGAGCTGCTTTTTTGTTTTGTTCCCCCTCAAACTAAAAAAAAAACTTGGAAGATACATAAAAATTATGTCATTTAAAAAACAAACACCAGAACCTAGCTAAATGGGACCAGTTTATCTAGATTCTAATATTTCTTTTCTTAAAATAATGGCCAAAAATACCTTTTCTAGGCACCCGAAAATCCAGGGTGCTCAGTTTAGTGAGGAGAGCCATTCACCCCCATGCTCTGTATGAGAACAGCAGGACATTCTTGAATGCTAAAACCACACCTGGAAGTCACGCTGCCAGCTTCTGATAAAGCTTTAAGCCAGTGATGGAACTCATTAATTCAATGTGTCAGTATTGACAAGATTGGTAAAATAAAAAGAAATGAATATTACAGTAGACAACACTCTGCTAGCATTAATGCTCCTATCTGATTCCAACAGTTCTTTGCTGTCTAAAGCATTATTTTCAAATGAGTTGCACTCAGTGTATCAACTAAGCCCTGATACAGTTACTGCCTGAATCTCATACCAGCATAACAATTGTTCAGATCCTGTGTTAAGAGGTACAGTAGTTAGAGGGAAAAGGAGAAAACTCAGGGGGAGATAAAACAAACAAAAAACAAAAATAAAATATCCCTAAAACCAGGAATCAAGCCCTGGTCTGTCACCACTCCACCACCCTCCACTGCCTGTGACTCTATCTACTGAGTCATGGCAGTTGATTGGCCAGCACACCACCAGCTAGAAGCTTTCACCTCTCCTCCAAAGGCAATATAGTTACAAGGATAGTGGTAATTTACCTTCGCTACACTGTCCCTGTAGCTATTATGCATTTAGCTGTTTTGACCGTGTGGTTTATTCAACATGGCTTTTCCTTTGACAAACTGACCTGGTACCATTATGGTCTAGCAACACTTAATAGTGACCTACAAAGAACTGTAACACTGCATTATACTCAAAAGATAATCCAATCAAGTCCAACACAGCCAAGAAGGGGCAGATGATATGTCCCAATAACAACTGCATCACATTTACATGCAATTCAGAAGACCTCAAAACTATTAGGTTATACAGACTGTAACAATCATCAGTTATATACCTTCGATTGCCCACCTGGTGCCTTATTACTTTCTGCCCCTGGCAGTCCCATATCATTGGCTCTGAGGATATGCAAATGGCAACCCCAATTAGTGGTATATAATTGATGATTGTTATGGTCTGTATACAGTAACTGTCTTGAGATCTGCTGAGTTATGTGTAAATGTGATACAGTTTTTATTGGTATATATCACTTGCCACTCCTTGGCTGTGCTGGACTTGATCAGATCATCTTTTGTGTATAATGCTGTGTTACAGCACTTTATAGGATGCTATTATGCATTGCTAGACGATAAAGACTAACTAAAAAAAACAAACACACCCTGCCATGTGCAAATGCACTCCCTCCCATGCCCAGCTGTCTCCATGACCCCCCCATGCCACCTCCCATGCCTCTTCTGCTTCTAGCAGCCTGGAGTCAGACCCCATCTCCCTTCACCACAGTGTGGGGCATTGGTGCATGCCCCTTAGGCCATCTCCTGGCTTGTCAAAGTGGAACCCCATGCTGCATCCATGGCAGGGATGCAAAATCACAAAGACGGGGATATTGCAGCCCCACCATGACACAAGTCCCTTTGCAACCTGGCACATCCCACTCTATGATGCAAAGCTGGTGCAGCGCCACTCTGGCACAGTGGTTCCCCTTTTCAATGCAGACCATCTTCAAAAATTGAGACTGGTGCATCTTTTGAACCAAAGTGCCACTTGCATCATTTATGTTTCATCAGGCACCTTATGCCATTCCCCAGGCTTTGAAAACTGAGTCCATAGTATTTTTGAAGCTCACCAGTGCTGACAATGGGAGCACTCCTGGTCATCTTTCACCTTTAAATACAGTTTTTAAGATAGAAATCAGGTTCTGCAAGCAATCTGTTTAAATTTGTTTTCCTGTTGGTGAATGAAAGTTTTATTTATTTTATGAATTTTATACTCTGCTGATATCTACATGTATTCAGTCTGCTTGAGGCACTCACATCAACCTCTATTGAACTGCGCCAAACTCACTGCCAAGTACTGGTCCCTGTCCTTGCTCACCTATCTCTTAGATGTGTTTGCTA
Source organism: Neoceratodus forsteri (assembly GCA_016271365.2). NCBI lineage: Eukaryota > Metazoa > Chordata > Ceratodontiformes > Ceratodontidae > Neoceratodus > Neoceratodus forsteri. The sequence continues at coordinate 1,177,235,090 of CM057458.1, forward strand.
TTCCTACCCCTCCTGTCCACCCCCCTCAGGAACTATGACACATGCACCTTGGTAGTCCCATGGGTGACCACCTCTTGTGGCCAAGCATCTTTCAGATATCAGTTGCCCAAACTGTGGAACTCCCTCCCGTCTGACATCAGACATATGCCCCAGTCTAAGCACTTCAGCTCTCTCATCAGTTCCCATTTCACATCCTCTTGTGCCTGCGGGTAATAATTATGTTGTCTATGTTTGCAACAGGCAATTCAGTTTTTGGGCTTCCTGTCTCCTATGGTCACACTGCCTGCTGTTTTCTGTTCTATTCTGTATTATTTGTTTTATTTTTATTTTTTCATGATTTGCTTTTTACCACTGCTCCGGTATTTGCTCAAAATTTGTGTAGAACTGCTCCGCCTACATGCTGTCTGTATACTAGCTTCCTGTTAAGTATGTACTTTAATACCCTTGTTATTGCAAATTATTGGACTTCTCATTGCCTGTGTATGTACCGTTTCCCTCTGCCCCCTTCCCCCAGGATGCACCTGGAATCAAGCACTACTGCTCAGTGTCCCTTCCTGGTAAAACTTTTAAATAAATAAATAAATGTTTTATCAGGACTGAGTGCTTCCAGTTCAGATTGCTTCCTTCTTTGCCCATTTTACCGTATGACATATAAACAATCTTCTCTAACAGATGGCAAAAACAGTACTTTGGTGTGTTCTCGTATACAACAGAGTAAAAAAAACATCAGGCTCCATTGGCTGTTTAATGCTGGACTCTCAGAATTCTGACAGCCAATCAGATTGCAGCATTACTGTACCCTTTTAATAATTCTCAAAAGCAAAGGGCAGGATCCTCTGTAAAGGACCTATGGCAGCTATTTTAGCCACCTAAAAGATTTATAAAAGTGGATTTGTGCCCAAATCCCCCGTCCAATAAAGACACAGACAACCATGTGTGTGGATGACAGTTGGCAATTATTTTACTCTATATTTCAAATTAATTTTCATATTTCCACAAATGTGTCCACACTTAATCCACCATATTTACATTATTGAGATTCATTACTATAATCAACAAGTTTTTAACACCATTCCACAATACATTCAAAGTCCTTCTTATCCCCCAGAAGTACACCTGGGGTGCTGCTCTCATCTTCTTTTCTTTGGTCAGGTATGAGTGTACACTCGTACCGCCTCCTGTCTTGTGCTGTCCTACCTTCCTCCCCCCTCCCCGCTCTCTTTTTCCATTAGCCCACCTCCAGCTTGAACAGGATGGTGAGCTCTCCTGTCCTGACTGATGTGGGCACTCCCTCCCCCCTTTTTTGGGTTCCTTTTACCACCTTGCTCTAGCTAAGCTTGCCACATTTCAACTAAGCTCTGTCTCCTTTTTTCCACTGATCTATCACATCCTCTATTTCCAAATGAAAGAAATCCAGACCCATTCCAGAGAGGTGAACCCTGTAATCCAATAGTACTTGTCTAGTTCCTTCACTACCTCCCTTTCAATAACCATCCCCCCAGCCACTGTGAAAAGCATGCCAACCCTGTGGTTCATACACCACCTAGCCTTGTCGAGGACACTATGATCACATGCATTCCTCCACACCCTCCTGGGCACTATCTCTGACCATGCTAGTGTAACCCCAGGCCACAAATAATTTATCCTGGCATTGTTCAATTTTATTTGAAAGAAAGTGTCCAACCGCTGCCTTGTCCCAAGGTCATTCCCTCTAAGGTGTGCAATGAGCATGTCAGGTTTTAAGTGGTCAGATTTCATTTCATGGAGCAGCTGCATCAACTGCTCTGAACGCATTCCCCTTACTTCTCTCCAGGTCAACTTAATCTGGTACCGGTCTTGATATAGGTGATGCCCTCCAAGTCACCTGGCTGCCTTCTGTTCAGCCCAAAATATAAAGGAGTGTCCACAAGTCCACACCTCTAATCACTGCTTCTGCCCTGTTGAGCAATAAGAAAAGAAAATGAATGCCTCCCTTTTACTTCCAAGATCCAGTCTCCCCAGCCAACCCCAGTTCGCTCCCTCTTCCACCCCCACTCCTCCTATGTAACCCCATAAAATTTCACCCATTGCCACAACCTGTGGAAGGAAGCACAGAAAGATAAGGTAGTAAATCATTGTTTGCCATTTCATACATATATCTTTTGAAACAATCAGAAGACCACCTTCCCTTACACTTTATTTCTGCCCCTGTGCCCCCCACCCCGTGCTGCTATCTCCAAAGCTGCTCCTATCCTAAATGAATGGGAAGAATATTTCTTAGGATCCTCACCAAGAAATTCAAGGTCTTTTTTAAGCACAGCCACTTTCTGCATGCTGGTTACCCAGAACCCATCCCCGTGTACAAACACAGGTCACTTCCCAGTCAGGCACACCACGGCATATTCCACCAATGTGCTCACCGGGAGAATGGCCCATACCCATTGTCAGTTCGGTACTCTGCTAGCGCCTTTCCCTGCCTGGTCAGTCTTAGACCTCTGCAGTGACACAGAAATGCTGTCTGTCACCATGAGATGTCATCCCACTGCAATCCCCTAGGCACATCACCCTTGCCGTGTCCTAAAACCTCACTGACTCAAAAGGCCCCATGAAACATTGTGGCATAAACCACTCTAAATAGGGTGAGCTCAGCACTGGAGTGCCATATGTTTCCCAAAGGCCCCCACCAATCTCTCAAGTAGGACCTGGCTGTTTATTATCTACCAATCTCCCAGACAACCTCAGCCAGTCCTGCATCATCCACCTGACTAAATTGCCCTTTGTGGGGTCCCTCCCCCAACCCAGAAAACAGCATACTAAACCTATCCTTGCTAAGTGTACCCCAATGGTGGTGTGTGCCACCTGATCCTTCCAATCCTGCTCAATAAACTTGTCCACTTGGTCTTCTGTGATCGCCCTACTTACCTCTAAGTCATGTTGTTTTCTGAAGGCCTGGAAGACCCGCCATGACCCATCATATACCTTCAATGTCCTGGGGACTAGGAGTTGTGGAACAACAACTCAGATCCTTCAAGCCAATCTCCCAGATATAGACTGGCACCAGTGTCTGACTGACTTCTGCATCTGGCACAATGTCACAGAACCTGTCAAGCTGCAGATGGGAGATGCAGCCAGCTAACACATTATTCACTCCCTCTATTTGTCTAGCCCTGAATGACATGTTCAGTTTTAACCATTTTAAAACCAGTTGATGCAAAACTTTCATCACTGACTCAGTCCTGGCCCCTTGCTTAATACTTCCACCACCATCCGTTTATCAAACCAGAAGGTGATCTTCTGATTTTGAAGATCCTTCCCCTTTCCAGAGTGGTCACCCATATTGGGACAATGTCAGGGAATGTGATGTCATTTGTGATCCCCCTCCAGACCCATTCCTGCAGCCATGCCTCTGGCATCCAGTGACCCCTAAAATAAGCTCCCGTCCCAAGGCCCCCAGCTGCATCTGTGTACAATTGCAAGTCAGTATTATATACCCAGTTCTCCTGCCAAAATGTTATCCCATTGTAGTTCTTCAAGAAGGTATCCCAAACCTCTAAATCCTGCCTCGTGTCCTTCTTGATATTGGCCCAGTGGTGTGGTCTCCTCACCCCTTTAGTTGCCCCAGCCAGACACTGTGTAAATGTGCATCCTGGGGTGATCACTGTGCACACAAAATTCAGCTGTCCCAAAAGCTGCTGAACCTCTCATAGCTGTACCCTCCTCTTCTTCTGAACCATCAACAATAAAGACTTCAGTTTCTCTACCTTGGCATCCAGGAGCCTGAACACTTCCTCTAGAGTGTCCACCTCAATACTTAAAGATTCTAGCCTTTGGCTCAGACCCTCCATCTTGTCAGGTGCTAGAGGCACCCCCAACTCCCTGCACATTGCACTGAAATGGTCTAGCATCCTCTTGGTCTCCTCTCTCCCTTCACCCATGAAAAGGAAATTGTCCAGATAATGGATAACTGCCTTGTACTCATATCGCTCTTGGAACATCCATGGAAGCCAAGTACTGAACATTTCAAAAGTGATGCTGGCCACTGAGCAGCCCAGAGGCATTGCCTTATCGAAATAATACTGCCCATCTATCTGGAAGCCAAGCAGTTCCCAATCCTCGGGCAGCACTGGCAGCAGAAGGAAAGGCTGATTCAATGTCCATTTTTGCTAGCCAGGCTCCTGGGAGTGCTCTAACCAGCTGAAATACCCCCTCCAGAGTGGCGTAGGTAACCCTGCTATCTGCTTCAATCAATGTAATCATTCACCGAATCCCCATTCAGGTAGGACAGAAGGTGGATCACCTTAAATTCCCCTAAATGCTTCTTGGGCACTAATCCCAGTGGGTAAACCCTTAAATTAGGAAATGGCGGGGCCCCAAATGGGCCCTCCACCCTACCCACGTTGATCTCTTTCTGCATTTTCTTCCTCAACATATCCTCTTTACCCTGCACTGATGTCAGGTTCCTTGCCTTGGACTCCTCCCTCTGTCCCCCAAAATGGAGACTAAAACCCTGCTGAAAACCCTGCCATAACTGTTCTGCTGATACTCTATCTGGGTAGAGTTTGACCCACTCCTTCACCAATTGCAACCATATGGGAGTGTGGGCCAAATTAAACCTTTCTCTGCCTGTCCTGTCAGCTATCTTGTGGGCCACCATATTGTTCATATCCACAGCCCGCTGAGTGGCCTCTGGCCCTGCTTCCCTTACACCAGGGTTGCCACCAAAATCCTGAAAAATCAGCCCAAAAAGGCTGAGTGGGCTGGCTACTCCCACTACCTTTGTCTCAACCCATTCTACACTTTGAGGCAGGGTGAGCTCCGCCACACTTTCAACATGCATGCCTGAATCGGCATTGAGGCCAGGAACAAAACACCCTGTTGTAGCCCCAACAGCATTTTTGGAGGGATCTGGCTTTCTTCTTCCCATCTCCTTCATTCACTGTGCAAATCTCAAGCCATAAGTTGACCTACCTGGTGTCCCATCTCACATCCCCAAAGTGGGCCATCTTCTTTCTAAATTTCTCATCGTACCTAATCCAGTTCTGCCCCCCTTTTGCCTTGTGTGCATTCTTGATTACCAAGGAATATGCTAGCAGCAGGGTGGCCAATTCCAGCTTCTTTTCAATGACAATGGCTGTATAATATGTGAAGCCGGAGGACCAGGCATCCCATGTTTTCCCTTTTAACAACTTATCATCCTTCTTTTTTCCCAACAGTACCACCACCGTTTGCATATTCTTTTTCTCAAAGGCATGCTTTTCTTCATACTCCTCTAAATTATCTACATTGGCCAATGCAAAAATGTTCACAAACTGCCCTTTCCAGATTTTTTCTTTCATTGCCAGAGGGATGTGATCCCTGATCCTGACCCCCGGTGCCCAAATCTCTGTGACTCCCATCTTTCCATCCACCTTTGCATCTCCTGCATCCTCCCCTTTTCCTCTCTTAATATCCCTCAAAACCTTCTCCAGATTGCTCATCCCTGAGTTCCCCATTGATCTGAGCATTTGTTCTACGTATTCTTTCACACTACTTTCTACCATAAGATCTGAATTATCTGGTTGTTGTGGCTCTGACTCTGGATTCAGTGCCCGAGTCCTTGGACTCACTGGTGCCCTGTTGTCTGCTAGGTTGGGGTCTGTAGGAGGAAGAGGAGAAGGAGCAGGCACACCCCTGGGGGTCTGAGGAGTGGGGGAGCTGGCATAGGCATGGGTGCAAGGGATGGCTCAGGCACAGGCTGCAGCATTGGAGGTGGGAGAGGCACAGGGACAATTGGTACAGGCTTCTGTGGAGGTGCTGGGTCTGAAGGCTCTGGAAATAGTGGGACCCTCAGGACCTTCTTGTTACCCTGGCCCTCCCTTCCCCCTGCCCACCTTCTTCTTCTCCCCTCCTCCCACTCCAACCTCATCCACACCAGCCAGAAGTTTATTCACCTTCTCCATGAGCTCAATAACAGCTCTGTAACACTCTTCCTTGCTGGTCTTGGCCTTTCTGTGTGCCATGCGGTTGTGTTTCTACCTGCTAACCCATAGGATCAAATACAAGAAAACAGCAAGACATGTTAGGGTTCAGTTGCTTAGTTGTTCATGCACCCCCCCCAGACTTATTCTGTTGACCTGGCCAGACCCCCCCAGCCCGAGTGGCAGTATTGTACTGTTTGTTTGTTTTTTTTTTATGCTGGAAAACACATGTGTGGAGCGGCAGCTGATGACACAGGCTGACATGAAGCCAGTCCCCTGATCAATGGCATCATGGCATTAGGTGCCATGCTCCTTCCTATGCCCCTCAACTCTAAGATCCCTTTCAGCCTGAGAGTGAACTATGTATAACTATATTATCTTTCTTCTTTTTTTTTGTACCCCACTGTAACTTCTGACATCTCCTCTTGCGGCTCTGGTTATCATCATCCCCCCCATTAAAACACCTTATGTTATGCACTTACATTTGCTTTTAACAAAACTTTTATATATATATATATATATATATATAAATCATTATAATCCTGCCCTTTTTGCATGGTCACAAAGAACACCACATCTGCTTAAGCTTGGGCCCCCCTCCATACACAGAGGTAACCTGGTGCCCTATAGTAAGCAGATCCAAAACCTAGGGCCTAGCAATGTGCCATTTTCCACCCTAAGATGGTGCCCATGTATGCACTCAAACTGGCGGCGAGTCCCCGAGGCCTTGAATGCATCACCCCACACCCACTTCCAGCTACCGCTTAGGGTCATCAGGCCAGGAGAGGAAGGTGTTTTAAACCCCACAATCTTTGTATCTGGGATGGGAACTTCTGACTAAAGCATGCAGAATATTCAGTTCCCTACATCCAGGACAGCTACCATAAATAAACAAACCATGATCAGATCCAATAAAAGCTTGATCAGCCCCACCCCCGATATGCTCACTTGAAAAAAACAGTCGTTTGTGCCAAAATGGGGCACTATCATAGTCAGGAGCTGCAGTAGCCATGAACACACCAAATACCCACCCTTTAGTTAGCACCTGAGCAACCTCTAATGTCCAAGCAAAAATGCAGAAAAGCCACCAACCATATATGGACTGCCACCTACAGCAACATTTATTTTGTGTAGTTGTCTCTCCCTTTGCCAAGACTATTGTTACCCACACACTTAGGCCCCAAGCACAGCTGCTCCTTGCCCCACTTGTAGCGACCGTCACATGGCTGACACTATGTTGGGCCTGTTCCTGTCAGTATCGGATCGAGTCCTCTGAGTGCTCCCATGCTCAAATCCTTTCAAACAGAAAAGCTGTGGTGATGTGATTCTCCCTTAGCCTTTGCTATTCAACCCCTTTAATGTTTTTGTTTTTTTTACTCAATGGAGAAACAAGCCCCGACCTCGAGAGCCTGCCAGAGATGCCAAAATCTGTGCTAGGATGTGCATTCTCTTGAGTGCCAATGAAGACCAGGAGAAACCCAATACCAGAAAATACTCCTATCGGAGGCTCAGCTGCTCAAAGGTAAGCCTCGACTGTAACAGTGGAATCTGGTGCAGAGTCCACCCACAGCTGGGCTCAAATGCAAATCTCCACTATGGCGACAGATAGTAGCCCCATCAGCCAACCTCAGAGAGGCTTGCTCTGCAACAAATTCACCCTCAAGTATCCTGATTGGCTGCTGTGGTGGAGAGAGGCATGATCTTGCAGAGATTGGCTCTTTCCTTGAGCATGGGCTAGCTCCACTTTTCCTCATCTTGCTTGAATTCCTGCTTTCTGATCTGTCTGTTGGGGGAGTTGCTCCATGCCCCCTGTCCTTTGGGAACAGACTGCCACTAATCTGGACTGATTTGGGCTATTTAAGAGCCCTAGCCCATTCCTGCTGTTTCCTTGAGTTGCATAGCATGCAATTTGAACTCCTTTATGTAGTCTGTCAGTTACTGATTTGGTAAATGCAAGATATAATGGTTTGCTTGTTTTCTAAGACTGGCAATTGTGTGAAATGTAGTAGAGGAGGCTGATGGAACTGTAATCTCTCCTGGGCATAGAAAACCATAAAAGACCAAGCAAATAGCAGAAGATATCATGATGTTCATTATAAGCTCAAAAGGACTACAATGGAGCAAGTCGAATACTAACCTACTAGCATACTAATTGCCAACAGATTAGGCCTTATGGTCTATCGAGTCTTCTCGAACCTCAGATCTCTAGTTGGGTGCCAAGGCCCCCCCCTTGTGTTCCAGAAACCCCTATCATCCATCCCCACACCCCTGGGCCAGGCCATCATCTGATACATCCACTTTCTGTGTCTGTCCCACCCTCTCTTGAAGCCCTCCACTGTGGATCTCTGAACCAGCTCACCATGCAGTGCATTCCAAGGGTCCACCACCCTCTCAGTGAAAAACCTCCTCCTCTTTCCCCCCTCACCCTTCCACCTTCCAAATTCAAACCATGACCTCTGGTGATACCTCCCTGCTTTAGTGTAAAGATCCCCTCCATGTTTACCCTATTTATTCCCTTGAGGTACTTGTACTTGAAGACCTCAGTCATGTCCCCCCTGTCTCTCCTCTTCTCCAAAGAAAACAGGTGGAGCTCCTCAAGTTTGTCCTCATATGTCAAATCCCCTAGTCCTCGTATCATCTTAGTTGCCCTCCTCTGTATCCTCTCCAAGAGCTGTATGTCCCTCTTCAAGTGTGGTCTCCAGCACTGTACACAGTACTCAAGGTGTGGTTTAACCAGTCCATTGTACAGTGGCATAATCACTTCCCTGCTCCTAGAGGTGATCCCTCTTATGATGCATCCCAGCATCCTGTTTGCCTTGCTAGCTGCTCTCCTGCACTGCTCAGAGTTATTCATACATGCATCCACCATGACCCCTAGGTCTTTTTCCCCTATTGAGGCCTCCAGTGCCTCCCCTCCCAAGGTGTACCTGTGTTTAGGGTTTCCCTGCCCAAGATGTAACACCTTGCACTTGGTGATATTGAAATTTAATTTCCATGTGTGAGCCCAGCTTTCCAGGGTGTCCAGATCCCCTTACAGGGCCAACCTCCCCTCTTCCCCCTCAACTACAGCTTCCATCTTGGAGTCATCAGCAAAGAGACTCATTTCGCACCCTATACCCTCCCTGATGTCAGATATGTATGCATTAAACAGGATTGGACCCAGGACTGAGCACTGCGGTACCCCACTACTGATCTCTATAGGGTTCGAGAGCTCCCCACCAACCATTACTCTCTGGGTGCATCCAGCTAACCAGTTTTCAATCCATCTGACCATCAAAGGGCCTACTCCCAACCCCGTCAGTTTCTCCACCAGACCATTGTGGGGGACAGAGCCAAACGCCTTGCTTTAGTCCAAGAATAATACATCCACAGGCTTTCCACTGTCCAGTTCTGATGTTGCCCATTCGTAGAACTCCACAAGATTGGTTTGACATGATCTACCTGGCACAAACCCATGTTGCCGACTATCCAGACCTCCCATCTCCTCCAAGTACACCCCCAATCGTTCCTTTAGTATACTGTCCATTAATTGTCCCACCACCGAGGTCAAACTGATGGGTCTATAGTTACCTGGTACTTCCCTCGACCCCCTTATGGATTGGCACCACATGCCTCCTCTGCCAATCCCTAGGTACCTCCTGCCTGCTTACGACCTGTTGAAGAGTCTCGCCTAGGGTGCAGCCAGTATGTCCACCAATTCTATAGTACTCTCGGATGAATGCCATCCGGCCCAGGAGATTTATGTTTCTTTAGGGCCTTGAGGGCTAACCACACCCTTTTGGTGGAGATAGCATCATCCTTCCACTCCACCTTACTGGCCTTTTTATCCTTATACTGATGTGACACCCCTGGGGTACCTCTCCCTCCCTCTTGCTCCATTTCTGTTGCTCCCCTGATCCCACTCACTACCACTTCTATCCCCATCATACCATGCTTTTTAGATATCCCATCCCCCTCCCTAGTGAACACAGAGGTGAAGTACTCATTTAATACCTCTGCCTGGTCACTCGTCTCTTCCACCCGCCCTCCTTCTGACCTCAATCTGCCAAGATGGCCCTTAGTTTTTCTCTGCTCCCCAATGTACTGGAAGAACCCCTTTTCCCCTCCATGTATCCCCTGTGTCAGCCACTGCTTTTTGCTGGACTTTGCCCCTCACCATCCGGGTGACTTTTTCTAGATGCAAGATGGTACATTTCCTTTTCCCTATCCCCTCTTATTGTTTTATATTTTTTGTAGGCCTCCTTCTTTTCTCTGACCGCTACCTGAACCTCACTGGACCACCAGCATGGTTTATGTGATCTTGCTCCCTTACGTTTCACCTTAGTGCAGGTCCTGACTGCCTCATGAAGTCCCAATTTTATGACCTTCCATCTCTTTTCCACATTTGTCATCGATGTAATCCCCTTCAAGTGATCCTTGAGAATGTTTCCCATGCCCACAAAATCTGCCCCCTGAAGTCCACTGCCAGTGTCCTAGATCTCTCCCCCCCATGCTTATTTGAAACCAGACAGTATTGTGGTAGCTCCCAGTCAGGGAATCCTCTACAACCAGGTCCCTTACCAGATCCCCATCTGCCAGAACCACATCCAGGACATGCCCCTCCCTTGTGGGCTCCATCACATGCTGTGTTAAGAACACATCCTGGAAGCCATCCAGCAGCCTCTGCTCCTTGGCCACCTTAGAGGATATGGTTCCCCATTTTGTACCTGGCATATTAAGGTCCCCCATCAACACCACTCCTTCCCCTTTTGGTCCACACTGGGCAATGATGTTGTCCAGCAAATCATCCTCCAGAACATCACCCATCCCAGGGGGCCTATATACTACATACCAGCTTGACCTTACCTCCTGCTGGGGTTCGTAAAGTGACCCATAAGACCTCCATGTTTCCCTCTGCCTCTTCTACCCTAGCAATTTCTATGTTATCTCTAATGAACACAGCCACTCCACCCCCACTGCCCTCCTTTCTATCCTTCCTAAGCATAGTGTACCCCCACACGTTTAGGTCCTAGTCATGGTTTTTGTTGGCCCACGTTTCCATGACCACTGCCACATCCACCCCCACTTGAACAGCATGGTCTGGAACTCTGGCAACTTGTTTCCCAAGCTTCTGGCATTTACTAACACCACCACCCACCCCTTATCCCTGATCCCCTTTGTCGAACCCCCACCAGGTTCCTTATACTTCCATCCTCCCTCTGCCCCTCCTGAAACCTCCTCCCCAGTCTGTTTCCCACTCCCCCTTGGGTTTGAAGGCTACTCCCCTTATCTGGAGAGAGAGGCTTCGGCCAGCCCTCCTTATCCCCCCACAAGTTTAAACACCACCTTTCTTGAATGTAGTCAGCCACCCCTGTTTAAGGACTTCCTTCCCTAATGGGGCAAGATGAAGCCTGTCCATGGCATTCAGTCCCTTATCCTCCCAAACTCCTTTCCAGTTCCCTAACACCCCAACCCACTCTCTTCACCCCACTTCCTGAGCCAGTCATTAACCTCTGTGATCTTCATTTTTTTCTCCACTGAGGCCTTTGGTACTGGCAATATCTCCAAAAAGGAAATGTTGCATCCATTATCCCTACAGACTCTGGCAAGTTCTTGGAACCTTGCTTGGATTTCCAAAACACTATTTCCCTCTAGATCGTTAGTTCCCAAATGCACCAGGAAATCCGGTTTCCCTCCACAATCCCTAACCAGTTTGTGCACCATGAACTTTGCTCTGTGCACTGTCAGCCCAGAGATACTCACTACCTTCACCTGGCTATGGCATCCACCCTCCTGTCCCTCCCACTGGATACACCTAATCTTAGAATCTCCCAATAACAGAACCTTAACACCACCATCATCCTCATGGTTACCTCCATTATGTGCTCTCAACCCCCATCCCCCCTTTATTCATGATCTCAATTCCATGGGAATCTTCCTGCCTTATTAGAGACCCCCTTGTCACTCTCCCTTTTCTGCCTTCCTTGTTATTTTGCCCACTTAACTCAGATCCCCCCGAATAGGTGTCCCCTTTAACCCTATCTTATCTGAACCATTTATCCTGGCCCGGATGGTTTCCCCTTCCCCCACACTGCCATCCTCCCCCCTTGTAATAATACCCCTACCTCCAGAGGCCCTCTGTGGATCCCCTTTACCTAGGGCCCCATCCTTGGTACAGACCCCCTGCTGAAAGGGGGCCCCTCCCCACCTCCTTGTCTCCCAGTTTCTCTCCAGTCATGCTCTCCTCCCTCATGTCTGCAATATGTTGCATCTCCCCTATCTGCTTAACATTTATGTTTCCCCTTCTCCCTCTGGGACTATTTCTATCCTTTCCATTGCCGATCTGTGATGCCCTATGGGTATCCGACTCCCTACCACCGGCCTCTATATCAGTTTCCTCATTTCCACCAACCCCTTCCTCCCCTCTAGGTTGTTTAGTATCTCATATTTATTGTAACGCTCTATGCCAGCCTCCATCAAGTAACCTGAGTTTCCCCCGACTGCCCCTCTAAACTACCCCTCTTCCTCCCCTCTTGCACTGTTCTCCTTAGCAGCTTCCTTCCCATAGTCTGCTCTTTTAGGCATCCCCACAACAACCCCTCACTTCTCAATGTCTGCTCTTCTAGGCTTCCCCACAACAGCCACTCCTGACTTTCCTCCTCCACTGTCTTTATATTTGGAATGTTTACCCTGTATGTTTTCCCCTTTGCATCAACATCCCTATCTAAGGGTCCTCTGTCCCTAATACCCCTCCTCCTGCTTGCTGTAACATAGTGTCCCGTAATTTCTGAACATTGCCCCAGCATCCCCTCAGCCCCACCCTTCTGCCACCCATATCCACACCCCTTATCCTTGAACACCCCCAACTCCCCCAGCTTATTCCTTAACCAATATACTTCACTCCTGATACAAGATAGCTGTCTTCCAATATATCAATCCAATGATTGGCAGATGTTTAAGAACATTTGGGAAAGATGTTCTGTTGATCCCAAGTAAGAGGAGCTTAATGGAATAATTGCATAAAATAGAGGATATGGATGGATTTGCTTAAGAAAGGAAATATTATATTCCAGATAAATATTGTTTTATTGTCCTGTAAGATAATTTGAGTGCTTGATAGCATTAAGTAATAAATACTATAATGTTATTGATTGAAAATGGAATGCTATGACTTGACTGAAATGCACAAAATGAGGTATAGTTCTTCCAGGCAATACAGTATGTAGCCTGAGTACTGGGAGATAGAGCTAACCACATGAGGGTTTTGTCTTGTTGACAGTAGAAAGTTTCATCATGATGAGCTCTAAGAATCAAGGAGGAGGAGTCATGATTTGATCTGCTTTTGGGCAGATATGGATGACATTTCTGGAAAAGGAAATGAGATAATCAGCTGCTTATTTAAAAAACTGGAAATGTGAAAGCATTGCATAGTAAAGTTATGAAAAAAAGTCAGCATCCACATTAACAGCATAATGGAATGAGATAAGGATCTACTTTTATTAATAATATTGACTGTAGCTTGATTATCTGAGAAGACTGAGATGGTTTGGAGGGACCAGAGAAGGCCCCATGTAAAAGCAGCAGTTACAATTAGGTAAATTTCAAATAAAGGAGATATCTTTGAAAAGTCACGGAGGCTAAATGTATCTGGGGGACAAGGAGCAGTGAACCAGGAATATCCAAAATTTGCAGCAAAGCCATAGTTGGGAAAAGCATGTGTGTAAATTATGGGATGAAGATCTGGAGATGTATCCTTGTAAAACATAACAACCATTCAAGGAAATTAGGAAATGGAACCAAATTGCTAGACCTGATTTGGCTGCAGCTGTAATGGTGATGTGATGGTGCAGCTCAGATGTAATGGTGATGTGATGGTGCAGCTCAGAGACAGAGGAAGGCAGGGGCAAGAGATATGAGATAAAGGAATGAACCTGAGGAATAATTTTCATAGTGAAATTGAGATACCCCAATAGAGAAAGAAGTTCATGTATGGTACAGGAAGAGCAAATGGAGAAGGATTCAACAAGAGCTTAGATCCTGTGGAGTTTATCTGGAGGTAGTCTGGCTTCCATGCATACTGAATCCAATTCAGTGCCATGGAAATCAATAGACATAGATGGACCACACATTTTCAATGTGGGTAAGGACATTGCTGATTCTTGAAAGAGATGTGTAACCGCAGAGATGCCAGCAGCTGGTGGACAATCAGGTAGAACAGTTACTAGGAAGTCATCTAGGAGATGAATCAGAGCTGGATGATGATATATATATTGAGCAATAGTCAGCAAAGAGTCTCTGAAAACATATCAGAGAGTTTTAGGCTGCCTTTGCAACCAAAGGTCAGACAAACAGCAAAGAAGTAGTGGTTTTGCCATTTGATATCATAAAAATGCCACAGTGAGGGATGAGCTATAATTTGAAAGCATCTGAGATGTCTGCTTTTGAAAGCCAGAAGCCAGGGTTGAATCTTTTAATGATGATGATGGCATCATTTATAGGAGCATATGAGAGTGAGTAGTCATTTGAAGGAATAAATGAGCTGATATTGTAAACAGACTTAGAATAAGGAGCTGATAGATCGGTGATCAGTCGTTTCTTGCCTGAACATTTCCTTGTAGTGACACCGATGGGGCCAGTCCAGTAGGAGGGAAAAGGTGGATCCTTGAAAGGACCAGTGAGAAATCCTTTTTGTAGTTCTCTTTGCAAGAGTTGCTGGATGACTTCTGGTTCCTTTAGAAGAGACTGTAAATGTTTGCATACAAATGAATCTGAGGCAAAACTGGAAATACTCACATGAAAGCCTTTGGAGAATCTGGGGATGAGAAAGTCCACCATTTGGTGCGAAGGATGGGAAGCTAATACTTGTACTAAGGCCTGAACATTAATGGGGGTAGAGGGATGCCATAATTGTCATTGATTTGATCAAGACATTTTCGGACCAATGATTTGAGCATGTGCATCGCCGCAAAAACTGTAGACATGAAGGAACTGACAGCCAGAGCAAGGGCATCCTTTATTGTTGAAATTGTTGCAAATAGGCTTGTTTCCCACATACTGTATTTTATTTGTCCACCATGTCTATCTAAGTTGTGGTGGGGAAGAGCTATAGGGTAGAATATCATGTGGGTTAGTCATGAAGAGGAGAAGGAAGGAGGAACTGATCCAATTGATAAATCTTTCCTAGATGGATTGGAGGATGAAGGGATCTCAGATATAGAATATGTACAAAGGGAGGTAAAATGGAAAAGGAGCCTGGCAAAATGATGACAAAATATCTCATTATCCAGCACTTTCCAATTCAAGATAGTATTGAAATGTGCTAAAGCAGCTGCTGCTTTTGTGGAGAAGGAGCAATGGTAATCGTAGAAATGCATTCCTCTGTATCTAATATCTAGATCTACTAAGAGATAAAGATACAAGTTGAATTATTCATACCTGGAAGAGCATGCCAAGCAAATGACATCCCAATGCAAACTGAAAGTAAGAATGAATTTGGGAATAGTCAATTTCTTCATGAGCCTGGGGTCTTTCGATTTTAACACTACAGATATATCTTCACAGGATACTATTCTGTTCTTAGTGGTGTAGTGAGGAGATGAGAAGAGAGAGAGAGAGATCAAATTGACATCTTTTCCCTCTGTGATGTCCTTGCATAGGTGACATTGGATGATGGATACTGAAGAGATCAGTGGTGGAGAAGTGGTTGAGGTAGATGTACCTGAATCTTGATGAGTTGTCACATAGTCATTGGAGGGCTGTAGGAAGGAGCAATGCTAGGAAGGACCACCTCTTGGGAATAACTTGAGAACAGATGGGCAGTTGAGGTAGCTGAAGCAGATGCCATAGTATACTGCACTGGAAGGCAAGCTTTGAGAAAGGCGATGCAACATTTTAAATCAGATACTGATGTAGCAAGATGAGCAATGAGGTCTCATATTTCAGATAAGGCAGAAGAGGCTGGTGGAATGACTGGTTAAGAACAGGAGTGTCAATATGCTGAGAATTAGCTGTTACAAATAAATAAAATAGTTATTGCTTTTGAGCAGTTGCTGAGTAGGAAATGTCAAGCTTCTGAAGTTCAGAAATCAGGCATGGAACAATCAAGTCTTTTAAAGAATATTTTGATTTAGAAGATCATTTGCAAGGATTTTGCATGCCAGAAGAATTCTGAGGGGGGCACTGAAGGACCTTCTGCAGCATCAATAGATATGCTGCCAGAAACAGCAGAAGCCATAGTACCAAGTTGCTATGGTAGCAGTGAGTTATTAAGCCTTAAGGAGAATGAGAACTCGCATCTTTAGTGGATGAAGTCGAACCTTGCCTACACTTGTGACTTCCTCTACAGAATAATTAATATTTTCTGTCTTTCACATGTAGAAACCATGAACTAACTTTCTTTCTTTCTTTCTTTCTTTCTTTCTTTCTTTCTTTCAGAAGGCCACAATGAAGTTAATCAAAAATCACTTTCCTGATGGCACATTTTTCGTCACAATGACATGAAGCACACTGCCTCTGCACATGTGATTTTTTTTAATTAAGTAAACTTGATTAGAATTTTAAATGAAACAATGACAACAAATACAACAACACAAGGGTTATAAACATCACAAGCATCTGGGGTATTAAAAGTGAAATAAGACAGCACAGACATAGAACTCAAACATCAATCTTGCTGGAAATAGGATACTACAATAAAAGTAACAAGCTAGAACCAAAAATCTAATAGACAGGCTACCTATGTCATTTACCTATTACCACTCTTAACGCGTCTATAAAAATATTGAATTATTATTATAATCAGATTACACTAACATTTAACAATAATAAGCTATAAGCACTAACTTCCCACACAGAAAAAAAAACTAACAGAGGGCAAGACCCTTGTGTACAATCTAAAACACATATCTAAAAAATAGAAACCACAAGTAACCTTATACATGAAAGCCAGGAGATAAACCATAGTTTAAGGAGAAGCCAAATTCAGAATTGCTAAAGGATGTTGGCAGTGCAATAGATGTACAACCAAAAAGCAGCAATTAGATGCCAGGCCAAGAAAGAATCCACATTTATAAGCTGGGTGTGAGGGACCCCAAGCCAATTTAACCTACTGCAACAACAAGAGGGTATGCAGGGTTGACCATCGAGTGACATACTGTAGGTCTTCTCACTATGTCTGATACAGGGGAATGTGCACTCCATGCACAGAGAGTCCAACATGGCTTCAAGCCATTTCTTATAAGTTGTCGGAGAGCCGGCAAGCCAATGCCGTGCAATAAGCCCTTTAGTAACCGCCATGATTAAGGTCATAGGAACTTAGGAATGTGATGGCAGAAAGGATCTAGCAGCCTGCCAGCACATGACCTAACCCAATAAGATCCCCTATAGGGTGGCTGACTATCTCTCCCTGGACTGAGGTACAGATATGGCACACTGATGAGTCCAAATTAGGATGAAACACATGTCTGTGTCTGCTGTTCTTAGTCTTTGCTGGTTGTATTGTGAGGCCTAATGGCACCATGCAATTCTGCTTAATGTTGAGCCAGTCCAAAGTAATTCATGGACATTTGCATATGCTTCCCATGATGGTTTGCATTATTGGGGTATGTGCAATTGGTGTTTTCTTTAAAATGTGGAGGTATGGCCAATATCCTCTGGGATATCCCATTGCCCCAGATTTTATAAGGATTGGTAAATGTCTCAGGGATGACCTGGTGAGTGGATGACTTGGGTGGGGTACAGGAGCAGTGGGTGAAGCTAAAAAGAGCCATAGTGAAAGCAACAAACCTCTGCATCAAACAAATGAAGAAAATCAAGAGGAAAACAAGACTTCTATGTCTCTTGAAATAGGTAGCAGAAAAGGTAAAAGCTAAAGGGGTAGCATTCAGAAGTTATAAGAAGACACAGAGAGGGGAGGATAGGGAAGTATATCAGTGGAAACAGATGGAAGCAGGGAGGACAGTAAAGAGCACAAAAGTGCATACTAAAGAGAGAATTACTTAGACAGTAACAAAAGGAGACAAGACATTTTTAGGTATATAAGTGAAAAGAGGAAGACCAGGGGTGGGATTATAAGGTTAAAAAGGAATGGTGGGAAATATGCAGTGGTGACCAGAAAAAGACAGACATACTGAGAAAATACTTTCATTCAGTGTTCACAGAGGAAGGATAAGGTGAGGGGCCACAGAAAAGTAACAGGGGGTGTGGAGGGAGGGAGGTAGACAACAGTCTGTTTTTGGAGAAGAGTCTTCAAGGGGCTTGCTAATCTGAAAATTGACAAAGTGATGGGGTCAGATGGGGTGTATGCAAGGGTACTGAGGGAACTCAGGAAGGTACTGCCTGCAGGGGCATCTGGTTGAAGTAACCTGCAATCAGCAAGCTCTTTTGTTATTTTTTACAACGTGGAATAAGACTTTTATTTGCAGTATTTTGATTCTGTGGTGTCTACATTTTAGAGTGCAGCCTTTCCTTCTTTGGATTCCTGTATGGGATTGCAATGCTTGCATTGCACCCCACCTGTTTTCAGTTGAAGCACAAGCTCCTTTGCTGTTTTTCCAGGTACTGGCTGCACTTCTGACAGTCCTGCTTAACAGCCCATTGGACACAGGAGTTCTTCCAAAGGAAAGGAGGAGAGCAGGTGTAGTCACACTTCACAAAAGTGATAGTAGTGAAGATGCCGGAATCTATAGACCAATCAGCCTGATATCGGTCATTAGAAAGTTAATGGAATCACTGCTGAAGTAATTGATTGTGGAGTATCTTGAATCCAGTGGGTTACAATCCCTCAGGCAGCATGGATTCATGGGGGTGGGGGGTGGAAGAGGTCATGTAAAATGAATATGATAGATTTCTTTGACTAGGTGACCAAAAAACTAGATCAGGGTAGAGTGGTGGGAGTAGCTTACCCAGATTTCAGTAAGGCTTTCAACGCCAATCAACATTTGAGACTAGTAAGCAAGCTGGCTAGGTTAGGTAGGAGTGGTTCCAAATGTGGTAAACTAGATAAGAAATTGGTTAGGAGATGGGTGGCAGACAGCGGTGGTAAATGGAGTTCATTCTGAGGAAGGGAGGGTGACCAACGACATACAATAGGGATCAGTGCTGAGACCAGTCCTGTTTAATGTATTTTTAAGTGACTTTGCAGAGGAGCTGGAAGGGAAGGGCTTCCTCTTTGTGGATGACACCAAAATCTGCAATAGGGTGAACACTTAAGGGGAGAGTTAGAAAGGAGGAGGAGTAACTTGAGAAAACTCAAGGAGTGGTCAAGGGTATGGCAGCTGGGTTTCAATCCAAAAAAGTGCCAAACTTCCTGTTTGGGAGCAGGAAGTGAGTGATCACAGAGCCACCAAAGACTCACAATCCTAAAAGGGCAAGAGTAGCTCTCCATCCCTTCCCCCCCAGCTGCTGGACATCTGACTCTGAGCAAGTAAGGAGACTACTGAGAAATATAGGAACTTCTTGTCTCAGAACAGGAAGATCAGGAGCTAAAAGGGCACAGAGGTGTAAGTAGGTACAGAAAAGAAAAAAAGAAATAAAAAAACAGAGGAAAGAGTAAGTATTCCAAACAACAATTAGTGGGCCAGAAATAAGACAAGATGGGAGTGGTGCAGTGCTGTGGTGCAGCAGTCTTCCGGAAGACGTTCTGGAGGATGCAGTGTTGTCCCATCTGCAGGCACCTCTCTGGGCTGAGAGAGGAGGTTGCTCATCTCCAGACTGAGTTGGCCAGGATTTGTGGGACCTCCTCTCCCACCCTGGGACCACAAGGGTCAATGCCGTTGCCTCAGAGGTTGCCAAGAAAGAGGACCAGTTGGACCACAGTGGGCTCAGGGAGGGTGAGGGTGGTAGAACAGAGGTGCATCCCTCCAGCTGTACCTCTCCACAATTTCTATGCCATTCTGGAAAAGTGTGGTTCCTCTATGGAGGCACCCACAGTGGAGACCAAAGAGGATTCTGGGAACCTCCACAAAGGAGACTCACAGAAGGGTGGCATGGGACCCCACAGGGGAAGGGAACAACTCCTGGTGGGTGGCTCCATTGTTAGGAAGGTAGAACTGGGGGAAGAAGGGGAGAGGGAGGTAAGGTGCCTGCCTGGCACCATGGCTTGGAGGGACAGGGATCGAATCCTCAGGATCACAGGAGCAGTTGCACAGGGGAGGGAACTGGATGTCATTGTCCACCTAGGGACAAATGACCTGGCTAAGAAAAAAATCAGAGCAGTGCAAGAAGTGTTTCAGGAGATGGGTTGGGGCCTTAGACAAATAGCATGCACTGTAACATTCTTGGAGGTGCTGCCAGTCTATGGCATAGGTGAGGCTAGGGTGCTCCACACCATGGGATTCAATCAGTGGTTGAACAACTGGTGCAGAGCTCAGGGATTTGACTTCATTGGGGACTGGGGGTCCACCTGGAGGGATGCAGGCCTATGTTGGTGTGATGGTCTGCATCTGTCCAGGAGGGAAACCAGGATCCTAGATGATAGGTTTAAATGCTTCATTGGCAAGCATTTAAACTAGCCAAGGGGGGAGGCACTGGAGAGGAGCAGAGAAAACCTAGCTCCCCCCGAAAAAATCAGCCTACTAAGTGAGGTAAACACCAACATAGAGATGTCAATAGGGAGAAGCGAAGGGGTAAATGGAGAAAGTGACAAACACAATAAGGGCAGGGATGAGGCAAAAAAGGGTAAGGCCATCAAGAAATGGAGGGTAATGAGTACCAACGCTCGTAGTCTGGGCAACAAGCTCCCTGAACTGGTGGCCTTGATGGAAGAGGGATGCCTGGATTTTGTAGCAGTCACAGAAACATGGTATACAGAGAACCATGACTGGGATGTTAACATACCAGGGTACACAACCTACAGGAGAGACAGGGAGGGGAGAAGAGGGGTGGAGTAGCTCTCTATGTAAGGGAAGGGATAAAAGCAACTGAACAAAAGAGTAAACAGGGAGGAGAGGAGGCACTGTGGGTCACCTTAGAGACTGGAAATGGCACCACAATCCGCACAGGGGTTGTATACAGACCCCCATGTCAGGGGGAGGGAATGGACGAGGATATGATAGAAGGCATACTTAGGATGGCAGAGAAAGGGGAGATACTGTTGATGGGGGACCGTAATATGCTGGATGTCAACTGGAGCACCTTTGCTGCAGCCACATCCAAAAGCAGGGCCACTCTATGATGTCTGTAGTATGTATCCATGGGGACACCCATTTATATCCATCCACGGATATCAACCTACAGGTCCAGGGGCAAACAAGAACAGTGTCAGTGGGACTGGTACCTCATTTACCTGTGCCTGTTGTTATTGGACATGATTTTCCAGGTTTTCCATCTTTAATAGCAGAAGAGGGGACTGTTTCCACTGTAACAACCAGAGCCCAAAGCAAGAGGGAGCAATTACTTGGGGAGGTTTTTCCTTTAGAAGGGGAGGTGATTGGGGAACCCATTAAAACCAGAAAGACTCTGAATGCGAAGAAGAGACTACAGAGACAATGGCATATGGAGAAGAGGGGTTTAACAGCAGAAAATGTGACATCTGTATTTGTTAAAACCAATGTGGTTCAAGAACAACAAAGTGATGCTAGCCTAACCCCATTATTTCAACAGGTGGGGAAACCACAGAAACCTGGTGAGCCAGACATGGTGATACAAAAACAATTGTTGTATAGACACTGTACCAATCCTGTGACAAAAGAAAAAATAGAACAGGTAATGGTTTCCACATGTTTCAGACAAGACCTATTATATCTAAGTCATGATTTACCATGGGCTGGACACGCTGGGAGGGAGAGAACACTGGGCAAGCTCACACAATGTTTTTTTCTGGCCTGGCATCTATGAAGATGTTGCCTGTTACTGTAGGGAATGTAAAGAGTGCCAGTTGGTGACCCAGTTAGGAAAAAAGGACACAGTTCCCTTAATGCCCTTACCCCTTGTTTCAACTCCCTTTGAAAGAATTGGAATTGATATAGTAGGACCCCTGAACAAAAGCTCAAAAGGGAACAGGTTTATTTTAGTCATATGTGACTACGCAACCAAATATCCTGAAGCCATCCCCATGCATTCAGTTACTACACCTAGAATAGCAGAAGAACTTGCAAAAATCTTCAGTCATGTGGGTATTCCCAGGGAGATTTTTGCTGACAGGGGAAGCAATTTTAACGCAGCTCTGCTCAAGGAGCTCTATCGCCTCCTAGGGATAGTAACGTAAGGACATCTCTGTATCACCCCCAAAATGATGGGCTAGCAGAACGCTTTAATCAAACCTTGAAATGTATGCTGAGGAAATTTGTAAATGATGAAGTGAAGGACTGGGACAAGTTCCTGCCATTTGTATTATTCGCCTATTGGGAGATATCTCAGGCGTCTACAGGCTACTCCCCATTTGCATTATTGTATGGGAGGAACCCTCGGGGACCCCTAGACATGGTAAAGGAGTGTTGGGAAGAGGGACAGGATCTGAAGAACCCTGGAATAGGGGCGTACATGAGACAGCTAAGGCAGAGGCTAGTAGAATACAGCCAGACAGCCCATGAAATTAACAGCCAGGCCCAAGAAAGGCAAAAGGAAAAATATGATAAAGGCACTGGGATGAAAACTTATGCAAAAGGAGACCAGATGTTGTTACTTCTACCATCTTCATCCAACAAATTGCTGATGAAGTGGCAGGGACCTTACCAGATCATAAGACAAGCAGGCCCTGTCACCTATGAAGTGGAGACTCCAGATAAGAAACAGGGGAAGAAAGTGTACCATGCTAATCTTTTAAAAAAGTGGCATGAGAGAACTCCAGCTAATTTAGGCTTGTTGGTAGTACCCGAGAGTAAGGAGACTGACTTAGAAATAGCCTACACCCACTTAGTATCCACCGATGGGGTCAATAAAGTTGCCATAAACCCTTGCTTAGACCCTGTTCAAAAAGAGGAGTTACAGGCCCTTATCCAGAAGTATCCTAACACCTTCACCAGTCTCTCAGGTAGAGCAATTGGAATAGAACATGTAATACAAACTGATTTGCCCCCCTTGAAGAAGAAACCATATAGGCTCCCTGAAAGGCTTAGAAATGAGGTCCAGCAAGAAATTAAAAAAATGTTACACCTAGAGATTATCGAACCATCCACAAGTGCTTGGTGTTCTCCCCTCGTGTTAGTACCAAAGAAAGAGGGTGGCATATTCCTATGTCTTGATTTTAGGGGCCTGAATCAAGTCTCACAGTTTGATGCATACCCCATGCCCAGGGTGGATGATGTAATAGATCGTATTGGTAACGCCAGGTATATATATCCACCCTAGATCTCACTAAATGGTACTGGCAGATCCTCTTGGAAGCATCCTCCAAGGAGAAAACTGCCTTTCGGACCCCAGTGGGACTGTTCCAGTTTAGGACTATGCCCTTTGGACTACATGGAGCGCCTGCAATTTTCCAGAGATTTATGGACCAAGTGCTGGCACCTTATGCTAATTTTTGTGTGGCCTACTTGGACGACGTAGTCATGTATAGTCCAGACTGGAACACCCACATGCAACATTTGAGGGCAGTGATTGAGGCTATCAAAACAGCAGGGATGACTATTAATCCCACGAAATGTGCCCTAGCCATAAACGAGACCAGGTATTTAGGTTTTGTATTAGGTAATGGGGTCATAAAACCAGAAATAAATAAGATAGATGCCATAGCCAACTGCCTCATACCTGAAACAAAGAAGCAAGTCAGATCCTTCCTGGGTCTAGCAGGATGCTAAAGGCATTTTATTCCCAACTTCACCACTATGGCAGCACCATTAACGGACCTCACAAAAATGAAATATTCCAATCACATTAAATGGACTTCTGAATGTGAGGAAGCTTTCCGGAGTATCAAAGCCACTTTATGTTCCTCCCCGGTGCTTAAAAGTCCTGACTTTAATCACCACTTTATTGTACATACAGATACCTCTGGTACAGGAATAGGGGTTGTGTTAAGTCAAGACATAGGGGGAGAAGAACATCCAGTGGTTTTTATCTACTGAAAGCTACATGACAGAGAAAGAAAGTACTCAACAGTAGAAGAAGAGTGTTTGGTGGCTTAATGGGCCATTGAAGCCCTGCGCTTTTATTTGTGGGGAGCGCCCTTCACGCTTGTTACAGACCATAATCCTTTGTGTTTTATCCAAAAGATGAAGGTTAAAAACAACAGGATTATGAGATGGTACCCGGCTCTTCAACCCTATAAATTTGAGGTAAAACACAGAGCAGGAGTCCAGCATGCCATCGCTGATTTTTTGTCCCGGTATGGGGCTAATAGTCCAAAGAGTGACCAGTAAAGAAGATACACTTAAGAATTTATGTTCATCTGCTAATAGACACCCCAGGGTAAAGTTAGTTATTACAGTTATATGACATCTTGGCATCTTGTAGGGGCATCTGTTAATGTCCTATAAGATTGCCTGTTTTGTGATGTTTTTGTAAGGGACCCTGGGGTGGAGCTTCTAAGAGAAGGGTGGGTGGAAGCTCCATCCTACCCATAATAAGGGTAGGTCATCTTAAAAAACAGTTAGTAAATTTACTTACTGGTTTTCGCTTAACCATGGGGGTATGTGAAAGTGTTGGTGCCCCCCCCCCACCATGACAGGCACTCCTAGGCATTCTCCTTTCCCTCTTTTTAAAGTCTACTGCAGTAGCACACTTTTCTTTAAATCTATCCTTTATTTCCTTTTCTACTTTAGTGGCTTGGCCACCCACTGAAATATCTTCTGCCTATACTTTCCCCTCTTTGTTTTCCTTTCTTCCTGCCCAGAATGCCTGCAAACTAAAAAGGTACTTCTTGTGCCTTGTATGGGAAAAAATTAGATGTGCTCCTGTAATGTTGCACCATATTAGTTCTTTGGAGCTTGTAATTTATGCTGAGCAATCTGGTGCTGCAAGGCCCCCCAACAGAAGAGCAGCTCAGCAGCTCCTAGAGATATGTCCTGGTTCCCAACATAAAGTTTCTGCTGTGGAACACGTAGGACACACCTTGCAACTGTGCAAGAGGAAAGATGTGCAAAAGGCTCTCTGCGAGTTGCAGTAGTGGAGCTTTCTTGCCACATGTTGCAACTTGCAAAATTTGCAAATGCCAGAAGTTGAAATTGCAGGCATGCAGTTACTGTTTTACATTTCTGTTTCTCCCCCCTCTGTACTGTATGTAAAATGAAATAAAACACTGGTTCCTTCTTTGGGGAGGACAGGGAGACATAAATAATAATGTAAACAGTGTACAGCCTTTTCGGAAGCCCTGCCTGTTGCACCCTTTAACATTACAGTACTTCCTTGCTGTTATTTTTCTGTTGTGTTGATTAAAAATAGACAAAAAAGCAGTGCCATACTAAAGAAAAGTGCTAGATAATATTTTGCCTTTGAATTATAATGTTTAATGCAAGTTTCATTGAATAAAAACAGAGAAACCAAAGAGCAGGTAACCAAGAGAAGATAAGGGTGTTTGCAGCCTACCTTTTACCTCTGTGTTCTGGGTGCTTCTATAGGAGTCAACGGTCCCACCCAGAAATTGTATTATAAGAAGCCACCTGTCAATCTCTTGAAAGTGGGTGGAGTAATGAATCCTTAGGTTTGCTTGTTAAGTCAACTGTTTTCTTTAATGCATTAACATACTTTATGTTTATTTTCTTGTAAATATATAAGAATGTTGATGTTTCCCTGTCCACCAGATTCACCAGACTATATATTAGTATAGTTTTATAATAATTTGTATTAGATTAGGGGTGGAGCAGGTGGATCAGGTGACCAGAGATCCCTATTAAAGGCATCCCTGGAAGCTAAGCAGGGTTGGTTTGACCTGTGTTACTGTGAATGGAAGACCTCTGCCAGATGAATGTGGAATTGCTGCTGTTGCTATCCACTCTGCAGTTGGTTATGTTGTTATTTCCGTTTTATTTTCTGTTCTTATTTTCACTTTTGTTCAAAATAAATACCGCACTACCAGTGTGTTTTACACTTTAAACATGGTGTCTGTATCTCAATACCCACACTCCAGGACACCATACTTTCTGGGGTTGTGTAGCAGCTCCTAATTTCCTAATATTATCCAGTACAAGTAGTGATACATCAAAAGGTACTGTACATTCAATGACCACCTCCATAGTGGATAAAACTTGGGCCCACCAACACTTCAAGCCTGAATAGTCCCAAAGTATATGTAGTATATTACCCCTAGCAGCATCACAAGGCCAGCAACAAGAGTGCTGCACAAGGCCCATGGTGTATAAAGTAGAGGGAGTTTGATACCATAACAGCAAAGTTTTCAACTGCATCAAGTGACAGGCATTATCTCTACACTCCCCATATTAATTTGATCAAATCTGAACTCAGTCCTCTTCCGATAAAGAATAACCTAGCTGTTGTTCTAATCTATTATGAATACGCTGAAGCCCCAGAGTAAAGTCCCTCAGTAACACATTATAAATCTTACCCAGACTTGGGCACTTGGGAGTTACATGAATGTCCCCCATCTGACCAAAATCTTTATCCCATTGAGGATCCACTGGTAACTGAAAGGTCCCTCTTAACTACTGCGATAAAAGGTGCCATAACTGAAGATATCTTCAATGATGTGTATTGGGGAGTGAGAGCCATTATTGCAATTCCCTAAAAGACATCATACACCTTGAATCCCTGATAAAAAGATCCCCTACCATCCTAATTCCCTTCCCAGACCACAATGGCCAGTGAACACTAGAGCCTTTGATCGACACCTTAGGGTTAGACCAAAGGGGCCAAAGATGAATAGAAATGCTCCACCATCCACCCAAACATGACTAGACATTCTGCCAAACATGAATGGCATATTTCTGAGTGGAGAGAAGATGAGTGGCCTTCTTATGATCTAAAAGAATATTTTCCAGGAATACCAAATTAGATAACTCCCTTTCCAAGTCAAGCTACTGAACGAAAGACTTAAACCACTTGGAGTGTAGCCACATCCAGATATGACGTAAACCCACAGCTAAATAATAACCCTTTAACCAGGGGGGAGTGAAATCTGCCTTTAGAGTAAGGGGCCATTAGACATAAAACTGAAATCGTGGGTAAGCTAATGGAGACTATCCTGAAGGAGAGCTGGTGGCCCTCCTAGAGGCCAAAGGACTACAGGACAGCAGACAGCATGGCTTCATGCATGGCAGATCCTGCCAAACCAACCTGGTGGAGTTCTATGACTGGGTAACTAGGCAACTGGACAGGGGCCATGCAGTGGATGTCCTGTATCTGGACTTCAGTAAGGCATTCAACTCGGTGCTGCATGGAAGGATGGGAAGTAAGTTAGAAGGCACGGGGTGGGTGCAAAGCTTGTGAGATGGATAGGGAACTGGCTTCAGGGAAGGCAACAGAGGGTGGTGGTGGGTGGGGAGCTCTCACACCCAAGGGTAGTGACAAGCGGTGTTCCACAGGGCTCGGTGTTGGGACCAGTGTTGTTTGGGATATTCATTGCAGACATTTCATTGGACATCAAGAGCAAGAACAGTCTGTTTGCTTATGGTAAATAAGGAGGGGGTGGCATGTGGCACCCAGATACGGGGAGGAACACGGAGCCAGCTGGGTGGAGGGGCCTGTAGAAAGGATGAGGGACATGGAATGGGGGGGAATGGAGGAAAAGGAGTGGTCAGAGTGCTCCTGCTGGGGGATTCTATGATCAGGGGTATCAAATGGGATAGGGAGGGAGAAGCCTGGCCAGTTAGAACAAGATGCTTCCCTGGACTAACGGTGCACAGGGCTAAGCATGAGGTATATCAGCTGGCAAAGGATTGTGGGGGTTCCCCAGATATACTGGTCCACCTGGGTACAAATGACATTGAGGGAAATAGCGAGCTAGAGATACAGGCAAGATTCAGGGAGCTCGCCAGGGTCTGTCATGACATAGGATGCACAGTTTCCTTCTCAGAAATCCTGCCAGTGCCAAGGGCTAGTGGGGAACACAAAAGGAAAATTAGGGAGATAAACCAGTGGCTCAGGAGTGGTCTGAGGCCAGAGGTATGGGTTGATGGGGATTGGGGAGACCTGGGAGGATAGGAGCTGTATGCTAGAGATAGACTACATCTCAATTTGAGGAGGGAATCCTTAAGTTGAAAATAGAGGGGTTCATTGGTGAAAAGTGGGGTTTAAACTTGTGAAGGGGTGGGATGGGAGAAAAGGCTGTCAAGGGGTGCCGATAAAGGAGGGACTCTGTCTCCACCCCCGAGGACCAGGAGGATTGCAGGAAAATGCCAACTGGCAAAGTGCAGACCAGGGGAAAACAGAACTCCCATGGGAACACGAGCAGGGAAAGGAACCATAGGAAAGGGTGGAAGGTGAACCTACAAATGCCAGGAGCTTGGGCACAAAAATGCCTGAGCTCCAGGCAATGCTAACTGAGGGAGCAGTGGATGTGGCAGCGGTCACTGAGACTTGGGCCACTGCAAGACATGACTGGGACCTGAACCTGGAGGGATACACTATGTTCAGGAAGGACATGGGGGAGGGAAGGGGAGGAGGGGTAGCAATGATAGTCAAAAACTGCATTGGCATAGGGGGAGTAGAGGAGGTGGAGGGAACCGTGGAGGCGATTTGGGTCACCTTGATAACAAGGGGGGGCAAGAGATTAAAAATAGGAGTGGTGTATAGACCCCCTGCCCTGGCGGAGGAGCTGGAGGACAGTCTGGTGGCAGATGTTAGGAGACACTGCAGAATGGGCAGAGGAACGGTGGTGGTGTTGGGGGACTTAAACATGCCAGGAACAGACTGGGAGACTATGACATCCTCTGTGACCAAGGAACAGAGGTTGTTGGATATCTTCAAGACGCTGCTCCTAACTCAGCAGGTGAGGGAACCGGACCAGGAGCACGGCATGGATGGTCCTGGCAGACAGTGACCTACTGGGGGCCTGAGGTAAGGGACCCATTGGCGGGAGTGACCATGCCACGGTCTGGTTCTGCCTGGACCTAGGAGGGGTAGAAGGCTGCACAAAGATGGAAGTAACCGACTTCAGGGGGCCGGATTTTAAGGAAATGGGAAGGATCCTTAAGGAACATTTGGATGGGATTGGGTCAGAGATGGACGCTGATAGTAGGTGGGAAATCATCAGGAGAGGGGTGCAGAATGCTACCAGCACCTGTGCAAGAGTAAGACGAAAATGCGGTAGGGCCCAAAAATCCTGTTGGTGGACCAGGAGGTCCAGGAGGTGGTGTGGGAAGAAAGCAGCCTATAAGCAATTCAAGTGCTCAAGGAGTGAAAGGGATCGAGGGAGTACAAGCTGATGGCTAGAAAGGGCCACTAGAGTGGTGAGGGCAGCTAAGGAAGGAGCAGAACCTGGACAGGGAAATTAGGAGAGGAAACAAGGGGTTCTTTAGATACATTGGGGAAAAACGAAGGGTGAAGGGGCAGATTAGCAGGATTAAATCAGGGGAGAGATGGGCACAAGACCCGGGGGAGCAGGCTGAGGTACTAAATGAGTACTTCACATCAGTTTTCACCAGGGAAAATGGGGGTGCTGCATCATACATGGGAGGAGACAGAGATACTGAGGAGGGGGGACCCTTACCGATCGGCAGGTCTGGGGAGAGGGGGAGGCATCACTGGCAGGTGGGGGGGCTAAGCAGGGAGAAGGGTACCGGAAGTGGAAATCACAGCAGAGAGAGGAGGGAAGCCCTCAGCCCCTTAAGACGGAGAAAGCACTGGGCCGATAAATTACATCCCAGAGTGCTGAAGGACTTGCAGATGTCCTGGCAAAACCCCTGGCAGAGCTTTTCACCATCTCTCTGAGGACAGGGTGGGTGCCCCAAGACTGGAAGGTGGCATATAGTGCCTATCCCAGGGGGATCAAGGGAGGTGGCAGGGAACTACAGGCCTGTCAGCCTGACATCGGTGGTGGGCAAGGTGATGGAGGGCATTGTCAAGGAGAGGCTGGGGATCTGGATAAGTCAGGGTGCCTGGATGATAGACAGCATGGATTCATCCCGGCAAATCGTGTCAGACAAACCTGGTGGAGTTCTATGACTGGGTGACAAGTGCCGTGGACCTGGGTAGACCAGTGGATGTTCTCTTTCTAGACTTCAGCAAGGCATTTGACTCTGTTCCTCACGTGGGCCTGTTGGATAAGCTGGGAGAAATGGGGGTGGGGAACCAGATGATCAGATGGATAGGCAATTGGCTCCAGGACCGGACCCAGAGGGTTGTAGTTGATGGGATAGTCTCATCCCCAAGGAGGGTCATTAGTGGGGTCCCACAGGATCAGTCCTGGGCCCCTTCTGTTCAACGCCCACGTATCTGACATAAGGACAGGAATCAGGAGGAGATGAGTCTTTGCAGATGAGTCGAAACTGGGGTGGTGGTGGATGGGAGGAGGGAGGGTGGCCCTACAGGGGACCTGGAGGCTCTGGAAAGATGGTCTAGAAAGTGGAAGCTGAGGTTCAATGCAGGAAATGCAAGGTACTCCACCTGGGGCCAGAAACCCAGGCCAAGTGTACACCCTGGGTGGGAAATGCACAAGTCTTGATGGCTGAGAGGGACCTGGGGTGGTGGTGGATGTCAAGATGAACAACTCTGAGACTTGTAGGAGGGCAGCAGCCAAGGCCAACAGGATGCTGGGATGCATCGCTAGGTGGATCACCTCCAGAAGGAGGGAAGTGATACTCCCTCTGTATAACTGCTTGGTGAGGCCGCACCTTGAGTACTGCATGCAGTTTTGGAGGCCACACTTAAAGTGGGACATTAACCTCCTGGAGAGGGTCCAGAGGAGGGCAACCAAAATGATTTGGGGCTTGGGGGACAGGACCTATGAGGAGAGGCTCGAAGAGCTAAATATGTACACATTGGAAGAGAGAAGGGACCGGGGAGACATGATAGAGGTCTTTAGGTACATGAAGAGGGTAAATAGGGGAGGAACAGTCAGGGTGCTTCGAAGGAAGGAGGAAGGGGCCACTAGAGGGCATGGGTGGAAGCTGGAGGGGGGAAGATTCAGGGGAGAAAGGAGGAGGTGCTACTTCACTGAGAGGGTGGTGGAGCCATGGAATGCACTGCCTAGGGGGCTGGTGGAGGCAGAGACAGTGGCGGGGTTCAAGAGGGAGTGTGACAGGTACAGGGGAAGGGTTCTGGAAGCAAAATCCAATGCAGCAAGAATATCTGGAACTGGGAAGGGAGAAGCCAGAGAAGGCGAGGGGGACAGCAAGGTCAGCGCCCAGGTTGGGGGCTGACCAAACGAGCAGACACGAAAGACTGTTAGGCCTATTCTGCTGGCATTTTAGTATGTTAGTATGTTAGTATGATACCAAAGCAGGAGCAGTGGTGGATGACCTAGAGGGATGGCAGAGGTTACAGGATGATCTGGCAAAGCTTGAAACCTGGTCATACACCTGGCAACTGGGGTTTAATGCCAAAAAGTGCAAGGTGCTGCATTTTGGGATGAAGAACCCAAGGAGGAGTTGCCAGCTGGGGGGAGTGCAGCTAGCCCAGACAGAGGAGGAGAAGGATCTGGGGGTGCTTATTACAGGGTCAATGAACAACTCGGCACAATGTAGGAAGGCAGCTGCAAAGGCCAACAAAGTGCTGGGTTGTATTGCAAGGAGTATATCCTCGAGGAGGGAGGAGGTGATTCTGCCACTTTATAAGTCATTAGTTAGACCACACCTGGAGTACTGCATGCAGTACTGGCGCCTGTATCTGAAGAGAGACATTAAGTTACTGGAGGGAGTGCAGCGCAGGCCGACAAAGATGATCAAGGGGCTGGGGGACTTATCATATGAGAGGAGGCTGAGGGAGTTGAATATGTACTCGCTGGAGGAGAGGAGGGACAGGGGGACATGATTGAAACCTTTAAGTACATGAAAGGAGTAAACAGGACAGGTACAGAGGGGCTGTTCAAAGTAAGGGAGGGGAGGGACACCAGGGGCCATGATATGAGACTGGAGGGAGGAAGGTTCAGGAGGGAGATGAGGAGACACTTTTTTACAGTGACGGTGGTGGCTGGGTGGAATGCATTACCTGCAGAAGTGGTATCCAGTAGAACAGTGGACTGCTTCAAAAGGGGATGGGACAGAACAAGGGGGAGGGTCAATGAATGGGAAGGGTGTAAGGGAGGGGCAGCTGCAGAATAAAAGGTGCTAGCTGCACATTCGAGCAGACTTGATAGACCTCTAGGCCTTTATCTGCTGGCAAATTTCATATGTTCGTATGTTCTAACCCTCCCAAGAAATTGCGAGAGGACAGTCACCAATTCCTGCCACCATGAATCAGCTATCTTAAGGAGCAGTTACCAAATAATGTACAGCAACTTAGGAAGAAACATCATTTGTACAGCTTGGACCTTACCCCAAAGAGATAGTTGGAGATGGCACCATCTAACCACATCATACCTTAAACCAGTGAGCAATGGGCTCAGATTTAGAGAAGGCCAATCATCCAACTTAAGGGAGATAAAAATGCCTAAATACTTAATGGGATGGGACAACCACTGCAGATCCAAAACCTGTAAAGATAAATCCACCAACTGAGCATTCCTAGGTATCAGTTCGGTCTTACTCCAGTTATTCTTCAACCCAGAAATAGTAAAAAAAAATATTCAATAAGGTCACTAAATTTGGTATTGAGGAGACCACATTCATTAGCATAAGAAGGATATCATCAGCAAAATGCATGATTTTATAAAGTACCTGCCCAAACGCAAAAGCCCGTGATATCTGAGGATTCTCGAAATGTTAAGGCCAGGGGTTCAATGGCCAATACAAAAAAGACAGAGGAGAGTGGGTACCCTTGCTGGGTTCCCTTTTCTAACTAAAATGGTGATGACATTTTCCCATTAGTTGAAACCACCACCTGAGGGGAGGAGTAAATAATTTGTACCCAACGCTGAAAATTTAAACCAAAGCCAAATTTCTGGAGGACTGCATAAAGATAGGCCCATTCTATGGAATCAAATGATATTTCCATATCTAAGGCTACCACTGCAAACACTCTTTACGTTGATCCCAACATCCAAAATAAATCAACCAATCGACTGATATGATCTGTCTCATCCCTTCCTCCCACATAACCAGCCTGGTCAGGGAGCATCAAGTCCTGTAAAACTTTAGCCAACCTACTCAACAAGACTTTTGCTAAGATCTTATAATCGTCACTGGGTAGGGACATCGGGTGCTGGCTAGCACATTGGTACAAATATTTCCCTGGCTTTGACAAGAAGCTGATCATCACATCATTCATAGTCATAGGAAGCTGCTCCATCCTCCAGGCCTCTTCCAATACATCCACTAACAGTGGCCCCACTAAATTCCCCCATCATTTTATAAAATTCGTCAGGGAACACATCTGGTCCTGAGCTCTTGCCTCCCTTTATTTGCTGCATAGCTTTCTGTATCTCCCCCAGCAAAATCGGCCTCTCCAGTTCCTGCTACTGTTCTTCCAACAAGATGGGAAGAGATAGGGAGTTTAAAAACTCCCAAATGTCTGCTGTGGTATTGTTAGTGCCCCTTTTTCAAGAGTCAAAGTGGTCGTAGTAATCTCAAAAGGCATCCATAATCCTCATAGAGTCAAACAAAATACTGTCCCCATTTTTTATTCCTGGCACATTCTTCAAGATCTCCATTTTCTTTAACCAATAAGCTAGTAAATGACTTGTCTTTTCTCCCCCTCTCAATATGCTTGGTGAGGCCTGAACAAGACAAATTTGACCTGTTGAGTATTCAGCACATTCATTTGGAACCGCAAATCCCGAATTTGTTGTAGTAAATTTAGATCTCTTGAGCCATTTTTATGCTGCTGCTCCAAATTCCCTGAATCTCCATATCATGCAGATGATCACTTTGTTCCTTCTTATGTGCAATGGGATAGGGTATAATTTGCCTCTGAAGGTATGCCTTCAACTCCTCCCATATCCACTTGGAAGCAATGCACTCTGTACCATTAACTGACAAGTAATCCTGAACCTCCTGCCTAAGCCACTTCCTAAACTGCAGGTCCACTAAAACACTAACATTACATCACCACCTAGTATCCCCCATATACCTCTGATCCAAAGAAAAATGAAAAGTAATAGGAGAGTGATCTGAGATTACCATGGGCTCAATCGAAACTGAAAAAAGTGCCCTGCAATAAGGCATGAAACCCTAGGAAAAAGTTAGTTCTACTGCATGTTTGGTGAACAGATGAAAAATAAGAGTAATCCCTTACAGTAGGATTGCTAATCCTCCAAATATCCAAGAGCCCCTGATCATCTCTAAGCTTAGAAAGCACACTAGACCCCGTTGTTACCAACCTACTTGGATTACCACTTCGCTCACATACTGGGTTCAACACTTCATTCATATCTCCTCCTAAAATAAGATTCCCCACACCCTAGTCCTGAAGAACTTGTAAAAACAAGGAGAAAAATATGGCACCATCCATATTTGGACTGTATCCCAACCCCCAAAATACATAGTTTATCATCTAAAGTGCCTATAGCCAAAAGCCACCTCCCATACAGAACCCTAAAGACTGAGGTATGAACCCAATTTACCTCTCTAGACAACAATATCCTAACCTCTCATTACTTAGAGGAAGCCCACGCAGCTAAACCTTCTACTTTCCAGGATACTTTAAACCTATCCACCTCTTGCTGCAGCAAGTAGGTTTCCTGCACAAGTATTATTTGCCCCCTAACTTCTTGACATGAGTTAATACTCACTTCTGCTTAATGGGGCTATTCATCCCCTACACTTTCCAAGAAACTACCTTGTAGGGTGACATACCACACCAAGCAGAACCCGGGGTAGGCAAACACATCCTCTCCCCCTGTCCACACAGCAGCAATAACAAACAACACAATTGTACAACAGTAGAACCAACATGAACTATAATGTAAGATACCCATGGTAGATAAGTAACAAACTCTGGTCAGAGCTGATACAGCTGTGGAGAGCTTTTTTGGAGTGGCAAGAGCATTAAAAAGAATATGTGGTGCACTCAACGCACCGCAGTCAGCTATAATTAATACTGCAGTGATTACAGTACTGCGCATGTGTGATAATCACACATGCACTGTTTGCCGCAGAGTCAGTCATGTGCTGGTAAAACTATATGCTTATTAATGTAGAGAATAGGTAAACATATTAGAATCCTAGAACACAAGAATGGTCAAAGTATAATACCACCCCATATTAAATTTATTCAAGGCCAGCGAATACATTGCTAGTCTGTTTTTGGCATTGAAAAAGTTTTTCTTGGTCCAAGGGGAGGACATTTGGATGCAGTTTTTCTTAATCAAGCCCTGAATATCATGATATCAGGGCAGAAAGGGGGTTATGTTGCACTCAGATGGAAGTGAGGAGGTCAAGAAAATGTATTGTGGTACTGTACTCTACAGAGACCGAGCACAAAGAATGTAACATGTATGGCAAGCAGAGAAACACCAGGTTGGCATAGATGCTGAATTCTTTGGTGTGGTCTTATACTGCATCAAGTTACTGTAAATTGTGTTGGTATTCATTTTTAAGTGAGGGATAGTGAGAAATATCAGATGGTTGTCAATTCTGACCCGCCTTTTCTTCTCCCTTGATGACAAAACTGCTGTTTTAAGAATATGGACTCTGTAGACCATTATGAACCATCATATTTTCAACAAACCCCAACTTTTTATACCCTGTGGGTCACTGTCCCACATAGGAAAACTGATATTCTCACTCTCCTCTGACTGCAAACCAAACCACCTTTTTGTGTTGACAAAGTTCCCCCCAGTCTGTCACTTGCTTAGTGATAGTGAATTTACATAGCATTCTTTTAATTCTGCATATCTATGCAGTCACATAAAATGCCTTCTGACATCCTTTGTAAGCTTCCCTCTATCAGTTTCTTCATATTACCTCCAGCATTTACATTTACTGCAGCAGTAAAGAGAATGTATTCAGTACTAAAAATAAAAATAAATTTGCTGGTGAGATTTCTGTTTAGATATCACTGTTAAGGAGAAGCCACATTTTCAAAATAGGAATACCTGGAAAGATCTAACAGATAATATCCACATTTTAGTTTTCTAGTAGTTGTTACTGTCTTCTCCCTGTAGAACAGAAGGCTGAGATGAGACATGATCTCAGTCAAGCCATACTTAGGAGTATTGATAGGATTGAACACATGGATATGTTCTCCAGCAGGACACAGGGAGATGCTCTGAAGGTCAGCGATGGTATGACGGGGGTGACCTTCTAAAATGACCTTCCAATAGAGCCTGTGGACATGAAGGCAGCAAAGCAGTCCCCAGTGTTTCCCATCCCTTAGCTCCCATCAGTATGAGAACCCTGCATGTTCCCTGCCCCACAATGTACCTACCCATGTGGATAAACAAAGGGCTTCAGCATCTAGTGCTCTCAGTCTCCCACCTTTCATCAGCACAAAAATCTATCACAGTGTGGAAACCCTGGACTGACTGTTCTACACTGCATCTGTACCTATGGATTTATAGAGGGCTTCAGTCTCCAGTGGTGCCAGTCCCTTACTGTTCACCAGTCATGCACTGTACCTGCCACTGTAGATAAACAAAAAGCTTTAGTCCCCAGTGCTGGCAGTCCCTCACCATTCACCAGGACTAAATGCAGACAGTGTGTAAACCAAGCACTGTCCCTGCCCCCTCACTGCAGCTGTCTCTGTGGAATACCAGAGGGTATAAAACTTAAGTGGTGTCAGTCCCTCACCTTTTTACTAGCACTAAATCCATTACAGTGTGGGTAAGTTTGCACTGAGCCTGCCCCACATGGTACCAGTGGACAAACTGAGGGTTTTATTCCTCACTTTTTACCAGCACTAAATTCATCACAGTGGGTGGGTGGGGGGAAACCTGCACTGTACCTGTCCTTGTGGATAAACAAAGAGCGTTAGTATACTGTCTAATGCTGTCCAAGCAGTATCTTTTATAAGCATTAAATACATCAGAGTAGAAAAGCCAGCAGTGAATCCGATTCTGTGGATAAACAGAGGTGTTGTAAGTCCCCACCTTTCACTAGCACAGGATAGCAAATATACAAAGGTTGAATAGAAAATAATAGAACAATTAACAGAAGAAAATGGTCTTAAATCCCATAAATGTCCATAGGAACAAGGGTTAAAACTTAGGTCTGTCTGTAAGGGGGGGAGGGAGTGGTTGAACATTTGCAGGGAAAGAGTTGTTGTCAGGAGCATCTTACACACACACACACACACACACACACACACACACACACACACACACACACACACACTTCAGTGCCAATTTGCACACATTTCTTTTATACTGCAATGAGTTTCCAGTTTGCAAATGCATACTTTTTTATTACAATATATAAAAAAATGCACAGCATTCCTCTACAGTACTGAGTGTCTTGGTTTTGAATTACAGGGGTAAAGCTATAGCTGGACTATCTGTAATTTGAAACTGTAGTCTGCTTAATGAGACAATGAGAACTTCAATAAGGGAAATTTCAGTTTACCTTTATGCTTCTTCGTTTCAGCCATAACAAAAAAAGTAATTTGCAACTCCTCTGGAGTTCCTCTAGAATCTTCCTGTGTCCTCTGTTTGAAATTATTGCAGAGAGAAACAAACAAGCTAAAAAATAGTGTTGTAAGTGGTCTGCTCAACAGAGAAAAGGGAGTATTTCATTCAACTGGCATAGTGATTTGCATTTGTGGAAGGATACACTGAAAACTCCAAAAATGTGTGTTTTGGTGTCCCACTTTTCTAGCTACAGCAAGATGGCAGCAGGTTCTGCCCACAGCAGTAAAAATAGCAAATATGATCTCAAGACTCTTCAGCTTCATTAACCCTGGATATGTGTGGGGCCACTGCATCCACTCTATTTATTTATTTAGTTTTTGTTGTCCGGGTAAGTGCACTAGACAAATCCCGCCTATTTTGAGGCACGACCCGGGAGAGGGGATACAGATGAATGCCAACTGACCTTGAACCAGATTAAGCTGTTGGTGGTATTCTTAGTGAATGAGGGAAGTTTGGCCAGGACACCGGGGAAATTCCCCAACTCTGTTGGAGGCAGAGGGTGCTCTGTGGCTGGGAGATGGTTCTGCTCAGTGGCGTTTGGAGTTTCGGCAAAGGAGGACGTGTGGGAGGCTAAGGAGTGGGTCTTCTCCTTAGCTTCTTCAGTTTTTTGTAATGGAGGCTCAGGTGGAGGATGAGCGACAACAGGATTTTGGTCTGGCGGAAGAAGTTCACAATGAGGAAGATATGTCGGGAAACATGGATCTCCAGGACCAAGCTTTGGGTCCGATCAGCGATGTGAGAAAGCAGGATTTGGATCAAGTTTTAAGATCCAAGCTCAAAGAAGCAGAACAATAATATCGGGAGGCGAGGAAGAGTTTGCGGGATGAACTGGATAGTAGGAGCATCTCAAAAGTGGTACAGTAAGCGGAAGCATCGATGCAAAATGAAGGCATGAGAATGGAAGATGGAGACGCCGACGGTGAAGAGGGAGTGAGTCAAGAAGACGTGAGAGGAATTGTAGAACCATTGGAAGTGACAGAGGTGACTTTTGAAAAAAGAGAAGAGGCAGTTTTGGATCTACAGGAGGGGGCTGCAGGGGTAAACGAAATGAACTTTCAAAGGACTCGCCAAAAAATGACAGGTGCAGGTACTGTGATAACTACAGATGTTGTCTTACCTACAGTAGCCTTCAAGTCAAGGTCTTCTGTAGGAGTCTCAAATAGACCGTTTGTAGACAGAGGAAAAAATTGGACTTTTCAGGAAAACACTATGGATGGGCCTAGGCAAAATCAAGAACACTTGCAGGTGGGGAATACCACAGACAATTGAGTAGCAATAGCTTTGCAAGCTGCAGGATGGGTTAAAGGCCCCTTGGGGCATGGATGGGATGCAAATCTTAATAGTGGCAATCCATCTACTGTTTCTGGGGTCCCCCTCCCACTCCCTGGGCAGGAAACAACTCTCTCTTTACCTCCAGGGCAATGCTGTCCTGTAGAAAAAGTACTTATACAGCAGCATGATGATCCCCATCCCTTGTTGCAATGTATTAGAGAACAAGAAGGTGAAGACTCAATGGACTTGGTAGCAGGAGCGATTATGATGCATAAGAAGGCACATCAGGGATATATCCCTATGAACACTATTAAGGGTGTTTCTGTAGGGGAAAGTACAGATAAAGCATGGCATGGGAAAGTGGCAGAACATTTATTTCCATCTGAGAAGGGCCTAATTTTAGAACCTGCAGAAAGACGGAATGCAGTACATTTGAAATATAGGGGTGACATGGAGGCTTTTCCGGATAGGAAGTTTGTGGGTTGGGATTTGTTAAAAGACAGCATGAAATTTTATGCTTACAAAATTTATGCTTTGATACATGTGCCGGGTGATGTAATCTTTGATATTAGCTTTAAACATCCAGCTGGGTTAGAAAGATTTTGGGAACAGTATCGTTGAATGAAACTTTCACCTTTATGGAGGCTGTTTTTGACAATTCCACTAACAAAGCCCTTAACAAAAAAAATAACAGTGCTTTTCAGGAATGAAGGAGTAAATGTAGCTGATATTACTTATTGGTTGCAACAGCACTGTATGGTTCAAGGCCCTCCTGAACCAATTTTGGATGAAGAGCAACTATGGACGGGGGATGGAAATACCAAATAGTGTTGAACTTGGTAAGTGGTCAAACTAAACATCTGCCTAATTGTTTTTTTTTGGGGCAGGGATAGGGGGATAGTTTTCTATCCTGGCCAACCTAGGGCTTGTTATAAATGTGGTGATGTGGGCCATTTAAGCAATGTGTGTGACAAGCAAAAATGCAGATTATGTGGGGATTTAGGACATATAGGGGCTTATTGTCAGCAACCGTTAAGATGCAACTTATGCGAAGAGAAAGGACACTCTTTTCACACCTGCTCATGGGCCTCCCATAATAATGTAGACATTTCCGTAAGGGCAGAGCAAGATGTGTATGTAGCCACAGCACAAAGAGAAAAAATGAGGATGGCTGAGTTACTCACAAAAGGTCCCATAGGTGCTCCACTACCTCAAAGAGTTTCTAGGAGAGCAGAGGATCCTGTAGTAATAGAGAGTATTGAGGTGCAGGACTGGGAGGGAGTAGTACAAGATAGCCAGGAAGCAGGAGGGGGTGCTCTGGTGAGAGAAGAGGTGATAGAAGTGAGAAAATTCAGGATCACATATCAGTTGGAAAAGAGGAGAAGGAATTGCTTGATGCCTCCCGTTCAGTTCGAGGCAGTCTTTCAAAGGGCAACTAGGTCCAAGGCAGGAAAGTTGATTGATACTGCTTCAAAACAAACTAAACCTGCAGAGGAAGTGACGGTACAAAACTCTTATGCTTTGTTATTTGAAGAGGGGATGGAAGAGGATGGTGGTGACTCTGATTTGTCCTCTGTAACATCCTTTCAAGCAGATGGAAGTACTGAGTCTAGTTTCCCAGAAAAACAAAAAACTAGAAAAAGGAAAAAGAAAAGATGAAGGGTTCTGGTGTTTTTTTTCTCTAATCTTTGCTATATATATAATGGTAATGGCTATATCTCTTTGTACCATTAATGTTAATAGTATTAAGGCTCATGAGAGGAGGCAGAGTACCTTCTTGAGCCTTAGTTTTGGGAAGGAAGAAGTAATCCTGTTACAAGACACCAGGCTACACTCATTATCTGAGGTACAAAGAGCACAGAAGGATTGGAGGTGGGGTTTCTTATTGGTCAGTAGTAGATGATAGGTGTTCAGGGACTGGGGGTACTCTTTAAAGGAACAGTTCAAGTATTACATGTGTATGACTTGATACCAGGAAGAGTGATGATTACGGATGTAGTGTTAAAACAAGAAGTCTTTCGAGTTATCAATATTTATGCACCACAAACTAAAGCAGAACGGTCAGAGATGTTTCGACGTGTTGAACCTTATTTACACACTTCCAAATTAGTATTATGGGGGGTAGATTTTAATTGTGGGCTGTCATACAGGGATTGGGGGAGAAGTACAAAGAAAGTTTTTAGTGATACTAATTCTTTGATACTAGTAATGAATAGAAATGATATAAAAGATGTGTATGACATTTTACAACAAGAACCAAGTCATACTTTCTTCAAAGGGAGATTGTCAACTAGAATTTATTTGTGGCTAGTATCTGCTAGACTGACTTGTCAGGCAGTGGGAGTCAGACTTTTGGAAACCTCTGACCACCTTATGGTAGTTCTAAGTTTGGGGGAAAGACAAAGATTAATGATTGGGAGAGAATACTGGAAAATGAACACATCTTTGTTGCAGGATGCTATGATAGAAAAAGGTGTGAAACAGATACTTCAGGCAAGAAAGGATTTATGTTTTATGTATACGAGTACGATAGAATGGTGGGAAGACATAAAAAGAGATTTACAAGATTGGTATACAAAAAAAAAGCAAAGGATGAATATATTAAATATCTAGGCCTACGGGCAAAATATCTGCGTTCTTTAGCCCAAGTGGGGTTTGATGAGGGTATAAGGGAAAAGATGCAACATATCAGAAATCAGATGAAGCAATACTTGGAAAAATCAGTTAAAAAAATGGCAATTCATCAGAAATATAGAACACAAGGTGCAAAGGAAGAGGTAAATCCTTATGAGGGTAGTTTATATGGGGTAGAGAAGAGGACTTTGACTAACCTTCGAGAGAAACAGGGAACTATACAAACTCATAACCAAGATATTATGCTCATTATACAGCAGCATATGGTGGATACTTTTCAGAGGAACAGGAAGCAGGATCAAGATTGGATTATGGGATTTGAGATACCAGCTTTAAGTAGAGAGGAACAAATGAGTTTAGTTGCTCCTATTTCTGGGTTGGATATTCAGGAAGCTATCTCTCAATTATCTATTAAATCAACTCCGGGACGGGATGGGATACTGAATGACTTTTACAAGCAGTATAGTGAGAGTTTGGTTCCTTGCCTTGAAGTACTTCTGAATGCCATTTGGGAAGATGGCAGGCTGGCCCCCTCAATGCTGATGGGAATAATGTTTTTCCTCTTTAAAAAAGGGGATCCCCTCGAGGTTAAAAATTGGAGACCAATAACATTATTAAACACTGACTACAAAATATTAGCAAAGATTCTTACGAAGAGATTAGCAAAGATAGCACAGAAAGTGATTGTTCAGCAGCAGACTTGTGCAATACTGGGAAGAAACATAGTGCAAAATCTAGTGATGATAAGAGAGATTGTGGAGCAATGCTTAGGGAACAACTTGGGAGGATATTTAATGACAGTGGACCAGGAAACTGCCTTTGATGCAGTAAACCAGGACTATCTCTGGGAAGTTTTAAGTTACTATGGGGTCCCTCAAAGGTTCATAGAAATAATTAAAGTCTTATATAAGGAGGCCCAGGCAATACCATTGGTGAATGGGTTTTTAGGAGTTCCGATCTATTTAAAGAATGGTGTCAAAGAAGGTTGCCCAATGAGCTCCTTATTGTATGTTTTTGGTCTAGATCCTATATTACGAAAAATTGGACAAAGCTCTGATATTAAGGCAATAAGTAACAAGGATGGGTATGTTTTTCCAAAATTCTCAGCTTATGCGGATGATTGTGTGTTTTCAGTAGCAGGTGGAAATTCGGGGTTCGAAGTTGTATCCATAATACAAACAGCTTATCATACAACAGGTATTAAAATTAATTTGAATAAAAGTAAAGTTTTGATTTTAGGGGACAGTATAGATATAAGGAATTTTCCAATTCTGATGACAAAAGACCAAGTGAA
This sequence comes from Neoceratodus forsteri, assembly GCA_016271365.2. NCBI lineage: Eukaryota > Metazoa > Chordata > Ceratodontiformes > Ceratodontidae > Neoceratodus > Neoceratodus forsteri. The sequence continues at coordinate 1,177,277,697 of CM057458.1, forward strand.
AATTCTAGGTGTCTATTTTGGCACAAAGGAGTCAGAGTCCCAAAATTGGAATGAAGTTTATGATAAAGCTCACAGTAAAGTTCAAGCTTGGTTGTCTTGGAAGATGTCCAAAAAAAGGAAAGTGTATCTTCTTTTGGCATACATAGCACCTATTTTTTTTGTATTTATCCCATGTATTTCCTTTACCATATTATTTGCGTACAAGAGTTTTAGGTTTATTTTTTCACTTCCTATGGGGTAGTAGGCTAAATCCAGTTAAAAGGAACCATACATACAGAATGAGGAAAGAAGGAGGTTTAAATATGCTACAGCCTATAGTATATTTATTTGGTAATTTCTTTTTTAGTTCTATAATCCCTTTAATAAAGCAGACATCAGGGATAGGGCAGATCTGTATGCAGCTATGGGGCACTCCCTTCTTTACAGCATGGGGGAAGGGGAAATGGAATCCAGCAGAGCGTAAACTACCTGGTTATGTACAAATTGCACTTAGGTATATTAGAACTTGGAAAGTAGAATTAGCGTGGTATATGGGGAAAGAGAAAAAGGTCTTTTACAAAGCAATCTTGGATTCTTGGTATTGAGAAGACCCAGTTTTTCAGGTACCTTCTAATGTTAATATTAATTTATTATTGGAGAGCATGTTAGAAACAAGAATTCCCTGGAAGATGTAAGATTTTGCTTGGCTTTGTGGTCATCAGAAATTGCAAGTGAAAAATAATCAGAAGCATTAGCAAATACATGAGAGAGAATGTGGAGAAAATACATGTGCTGGGCTTGTGGAGACAATGCAGCACCTTTTTTTTTAATGTATTCATGTACAGGGTTTTTGGAAATTATTATCGAATATGTGGGGCGAAAAGCTAATCTTATTAATAAATTATAATGTTTTGGTTTTAGGGCAAATCCTGGCTGCTTGGGCAAAATGGGAAAACAGTACAATTCATGTTATGCTGGTATGTATCAAATGGTCCATCTGGCAGGTGAGATGCCTAAGGTCTTTGCAAGGTAAGGTATTACAGCAACAAGATGTTTTTTTTTAACATACAGAGAGACCTGGATAGTATCCATGGATATGAACAACGTACACTTGAAAAGGATGTGGTTACCAAGTTATGGAAAAACTTTGACTGGGTGGGATAGGGGTTTTAAAAGGGGAGGAATGTGTTAGGAGGTAAGGAGGTGGGTTTCAAATGAGGAATGTTTTCCAAGCATAAATGAAGCTATAATAGAGGAAAAGAGTTGGTTATATTTTCATAAATGAAGGAATATGTTAAGTTTAATTTAGGTGTTTTTTTTCTTTATTTTTCTCTGTTTAATCGTGATGGAGTTGATGACATGATTTTTTGGTTTATGATGTAATATGATGTGTGTTTTCTGGACTGATTTTGAATTTGAATAAAAATTTCCCCTACTCTTTTCAATAAGTGCCATGGGATCTTTAACATCCACCTGAACTACCACCAATCCAAGCAGATGGGACCTTGGTTTAATATCTCATCCGAAAGACTGATGTACCTATACCAAGAAAAGATCAGAACCTCCCCCTTCCCTTATGGTGATGTAATAAATACCTACAGTGGAAAGTTTAATCCTAACAATAACATAAAACTACCAGGAATCCTTCCTCTTCCCTAGCCCAGTAGCCTTATTACTACAAAGCAAGTTGTGTCCAAAGGTAAGCAGACTTAGAAGAGATCCTCTAAACAAACCATAAAAAAAAAATCTGAGCCAAAGCAAAAGTAGCTTCCCCAAAGCATCTCCACTAGTACGCCACTTTACTCCCCCTGACCCGTCCCTCACAGTTATACCACAAATAAAGGGTCTACAGCCCCTGTGGTTCAAAAGTACTGTAACCCTCTCCTCTGCATGTCTCGGTGAGGAGTAACTATGAACAAGGAGGGATAGTTCCTAAAATGTTACCCAATAAAATCCCCAGATTCAACTTTGAATGTAATTATGGGAGGATAGGGTAACACTAAGCAATAATCCCCGGTCTTGCTACAAATCATAAGAAACTGAGGACCAGGAGAGTCTGAAGCTAAAACTGGCAAACTCCACCAGTGTGCCCATGATCTTATTTATTTAATTAAAATGTGTTAACCAGGAAAGGCATACTGAGTCAAGGCGTGTTTCCAGGTGCAACCCAGGGGTATAAACACAGACAGGGGGTACAAGCAAAAGCATATATATATATATGTATACCATATGAAAGAAAGTACAACTGAAGTGCAGTACAGTGCAATAATACTGGTGAGTACAATCAAGACAGTGGGGATTGCAGTGAGGCAAAACACTGGTGAGTACAATCAAGACAGAGGGGACTGCAGTGAGGCAAAACATACAGTAGCAAATAAAATTAATAAGATACATAAACTACGATAGAGGATATACCCCTGAACTGTACAAAAGAAACAGAAGTTCAGTCCGAACTGCATACCGGAACTGTAGAGTTGGATGAGTACAGTTTGAACTGTGTACTGGCACAGAAGTTCAGAATTAGAGGTGACAAAGACCCGTGTGAAAGTCGAGAGAATGGAAACACAGAATTAACAAAAAAAGATGAGCTAGAGAAAGAAGAGGGAGACAAATATCCCTGGGGTGGGGTCCTCAGGGGGCTAGTACTGAAGGGGATGGAAGAAGGTAAGGAGGGGTGGGAAGGAAGAATGCTGGGAGCAGGAGAGCAGTTGCAGGGGGCAGGGTGAAGTATATGAAGTAGGGATTTGAGGGCAGAGAGGGTGGCCTGAGCAAGTGCGAGGGAAAGGAAGGGAGAATGTTTGGGTGTCCCTGGAACATATGGAGTACTCAGAGGAGTTGACAGGAGAAAGACTAGAACTGAGATGAGAGGGGAGATGAGAGGGGAGAGACCTAAACCAGAAATTACCGATGCAAATGAGGCTATGCATCTGTCGCCTTGTGGGAAGGGGCAGAAGAGAAAGGGAGAAGTAGAGGGTACAGTGGTGAGTGATAGGAGTAGAGGAGGTAGCAAAGCAGCAGAAGGAATTTAGCAGGGTGTCCAGTCTGGAGAGACAGGTTGCTGGAGCTGAGCAGTAGACAATGACAGCATAGTCACATATGGGGAGAATAGTTTTTGTGACTAGGTCATGCCAAGTTGACCGAGGAAGGCAGTCTTTGTGCCGGCAGAGGGCTCCAAGTTTGGGGCAGAACTTTGAGCAGATGGTATCTATGTGAACAGAGAAGTCAAGGCTGCTGTCAAGCCAAACTCCTAGGTATTTAAATTAGTCTAACTGATTGGAGAGGTGAGCCATCAAGTGTGGAAAAGGTTGGAGGGTTGGTAGATTTGAGCAGTTTTTGTCTGGAACAAAAGAACAAAATGGAAACTGTCTTTTTAGAGTTGAGTTTTAGTTAGTTTTGTTGGAACCATGACTGCACCTTGTTGAAGTCACATTGAAGAGGGGCTGTGACATCAAGGGCAGAAGGACCAGAGTAGAATAACATGGTGTTGTCCATGTACATATGAATCATGAATGGGGAGCAGATGGCGGGTAGATCATTGATAATATAGAGAAAAGGTTGGGGCCCAGAATGGATCCTTGTAGCATGCCAGCAAGAATTGGAAGGGGGTGGAGAGGTAGGAGCCTATGAGAACAGATTGCTGCATGTGCTGAAGATAAGAGCTGAACGAGAGAGTTGCAGTGGGAGCTAGCCCAACTGAGTGCAGTTTATAAGTAAGTAAGTAAAACATTATTTCTATCAGGTGCCCTTCAAGAGCTCAGGGTGCCTTAGCAGTCAACATTAAAATAAATATTATTCATTATTATTTAAAAACATAAGTAAACCAGCAACATTCCAGTACTGACTAACTAGGTCCCTTCAAAAACCTGGTTAAACAGATGCATTTTCAAGGACTAGAAGGGAGTGGGAGACAGAGTCAAATGCCTTAGCCAAGTCCACAAAGATGCAGCAATTGAGTCAGTTACCCAAAACAGGGAGGAGACTGTGGAGTGCAGTTTCTTAAACCCAGACTGATAGGGAGAGGGAATTTCAGTGGCAGTAAGATGTTCCAGGAGCCTAGAGTAGATTAGGGACTCCTGGAACTTTGCATGAGCAGGAAGGAGAGATATGGACTTATAGTTGCTGGAAGAGGATGAGTCCCCTTCCTTGTGAAGGGGGGGCATGTTGGCATGTTTCCAGGATGGGAGATGGAGCTGGTATGGAAGGAGTGGTTTAGGAGGTGAGCAAGATGGGCTGCTATGGCAGGCGCAGAGACACAGAAACTTTGGGTGGAGACCTTCAGGGCTGGATTTTGAGGGGTTGAGAGCTACAGTATTAAAGCCTTGTATACTTCTTGCAGAGATATTGGGGGAAAGGAGTAGCCAGAACCAGCCTGAATCTGGGGGAGAGCAGTGGCAGAGGAAGGTGGCTTGTCAGGGAGAGCACAGGAGGTAAAGAATTTATTGAAGGCCTTGGCAACAGTGGCTGAGTCATAGATCAACTCTCCCTCGATGTCTAGAAATGTTGAGGCTTGAGCAGAAGTGTGGCCTAGAAGGTTATGGAGGGCTTGACAGAAATTTGCAGGGAAGCCAGACCGGGGTTGATGGGATTTAAAGTCACTGGATTTCTCCTTTCTGACTGCTTGAGTGCAGGCATTTCTGAGGGATGTATAGGGTTGGAAGTCTGAAGGAAGTAGGGATACCTTGAATTTCACCCAGCATTTGTCATGTGATTTACATAAGGATAAGAGGTTGGGCGTGATCCAGGGGAGGTGACGACATTTTACTCGTACCTTTTTTAAAGGAGAATAGGTGTCCCAGACACTAGTAAGTGTATCAGAGAACAGTTGGAAAGCAGAGTCCACATTTGTGGCAGAATACACAGGAGACCAATCTTCCTGGTATAGATCATGACGGAAAGAGTTAAGAGTCAAGGTTGCATGATGGGTGATACCAAATATATTTGGGTGCGGTCTTAGGAGTAGCAGCTTTGCATATACAGAAGATGATACAGTGGTCACTAAGGGCATCAGGAAGAACTCCAGTGGCAGAGATGTGGTGGGGGGTTGATGTAAGCACCCAGTCAAGGAGAGAGTGCTTGGAAGACTTGGGGTTCAGGCGGGTGGGCTGTGAGTTCATCTGGGTAAGGTTTAAAGATGCAATCCTGAGGATAGAGGGTTTGGTGGAGGGGGAGAGCCAGTCCAGATTAAAATTGCTTAGCAGAATGTGCTCGCCTTTGTTTGTGTGAGAGGAGATAGTTGAGATGCATTCAAGCACAGCACTGAAGGGCCCTCTGGGAGAGAAATAAAGTACTGTCAAATAGATCAGAAGGGTGGAGGGAAGAAAGAGAGAGTGATGAACTATCAGAAGTTTATGGGAGGAGAGCTTGGTTTCAGTTAAGGAGATGGAAGAGGAGATGGAGTCCCTGACAATGATAGACACTCCACCACCTTTCTTACCATGGTCCTGATGAAATAGATTGAAGTCAGGAATGGTGAGGGTGGAGTCAGGGATCCTAGCAGAGAGCCAAGTCTCTGAGACACAAAGTATATCAGGGGAGTGTTGGTAAACCCAATCTTTTAGGTCATCGATTTTGTGAAGAGGCTTCTAACATTAAAGTGAAAGATGCACATGCCATTTGGGTGAACAGAAGGAGTCAGGGGTTCTGTGTGGTTAGTTTTGACATTCCCACAAAGGAGCAAGAAGACTAGGCAGAAGGAGTGCTGAATGGGGTCCTTAGCCCTTTTGGGGGAGCGAGGGCTGGGAGGACAGGAGAGGCTGGTGCAGTGAAGGATAGCCTCAAGATTTAGAGAAGGAGTGGAGAGCAGGCTAGTGTGGATGATCGGTGAGAAAGGATAGAGAGGAAGGGGAGTTGTTAGGTACAGCATTGGTATGGGTGGAGTGAGAGGGAAATAAAGGCAGCATCGGGGAAGAGAGTAGGATGCAGGACTGTCTGGGAGTGAGGGTAGAGTTATAAAGTTAGAGGGGGAGGTACAAGAGTGGAATAAGGAGGGAATGTATACTGGTGAGGCAGATCAAAGAGGGTAGGAGGGAGGAGAGGGGTTGTGAAGAGGCAGGGAGAGAGAAGGGGTGAGATTGAGAAGAAAGCAGGAGAGGGTTGTAAGGGAGAAGGAGTGCATGACAGCGTGAGGGGAGAGAGCATTGTCATGCAGAATTACAGGCTACACCTACATGTCCAGCAGCCTATTTAAGAGCAGAACTAGGCTTAGTAAATGTTGATGCACTTAGCGAGGGAAGAAAACTTAAATATTGGCTGCACTTAACTAGAGTAGATGATGAGAAATTAATAAAGAAATGCTTCCTGGAACAGCTTTGTTGGATTAAAAATGATTCTGGTAAAAATGTTGGATATAAGAGATTTATAGTAAACTGGATCAATAAGGTTTATCAATACTGAAAACTTTTTATAACTTGGATACTGGAATAAATACTAAATATAAAACTTACATTCAAAACAAAATTGATAAATACTGGATGGAGCAAGATTTAAAGAAAATTCAACAATCCAGATTTTCAAGATGGTATGCAGGAAATAATGATGCAATTAAATGTAAGGATTATTTGAATATTTTAGAGAATAAGACACTCAGAAATATGTTTTTTAAAGCAAGACTGGAATTGTTTGAGAATAACATTCTGGAACCTAGATTTCAAAATCTACCCAAAATAAATGAGGTATGTGATTGTAAGGTTGGGACTAGTGAAGACTTACTCCTTGTCCTATGGCAATGTCCTTGGTAAACCAGAATAAGAGTGTATTGGTTGAGACCATTTTTATTTTGGCAGGATATACCTAGGAGTGAAATTACGAATATACTTATGAACACAAATGATCAGGATACTGTCAAAAGATTAGCAAATTACTTTGTATATGCTGCTAAACTTAGAAAGAAACATAAGAAAATGTAGATAGTATTGTATAACTGGATATGGATTGACATTGTATGAGATTGGTATTTATAGGGAAATATCTGAAAAATTATTTATGTAAATTAATCTTCCTAGTATCTTTCATATTTAGTCTGTTCTGAAGCTGATTGCTATAATGAATTTTACTTGCACTTTACTGCCCACCTTTAAGGGGGCTTTTATAAATATCATGTGAGGGGTATATTAACCCCATATAAGTACCTCTAATCAGTATTTTGATAATGAGATGATAAATGAGGGCCTTGTCTCTGAAAATCTCTTTTCACATATGATATGTGATACTATTTATAATTGCATGTTTTTTTTTTATCCTGTTTTTGTAAAGGCCTTGCATGGTCAAACAATAAAAATTTGAACTGAACTAAAAGAAAGGATTGAGACAGAGATAAACTGGAGTATGAGAGAAGCTAATACAAAAGGTTAATTGTGAGGAGTAACTCTAATACTAATATTCATGAGCTGTAAGTGATTTAAGTGTGGGATAGGGGTATAGGGAGGTGACTGATAGCTTGGAAGGGATGCGAGTGCAACCTAAACACTCAGAATAGTGTGCACTGAGGCAGAATTAAGAGGGCTGGTTTCTCACAATAAGGGCAGTGCAGACCCTCTGGTGGACAGTAAGAATAAGGAACCTATGGCAGAATGGGGAGATAGAATTTCGACTAATCATACATACATACATAAATACCGTATTGAGAGAGAAACACACACAAGGCACAAAACACAGCTGCAGGACTGAAAAAAGGAGACAAAATACAAAATACTGAAGGAAAGAGGCACTGTCAGTCAGTTTCAGGGTAGCAAAAATGCTTTGTTAACGTATGATAAAAATATGTTTATTAAAGACACGGTACCGATTTCCGCATCTACGTTTGCATCACACTTAATGCTTTAAGATAAATGGAAAACGAGATGCTTGGGGTGTAGAGGGTGCTATCCTTGTGTTTAATAAATTATATTTTTATTGCACGCTAGCTTAAAGTGTTTTTTGCTACCCTGGAGTTGAGGCCGAAGTTCCTGTGCTTTTCATTTTTATACACACCAGATTGTTCAACCATAGATACAAACTGTACCTATAAAAGTAAAATGTCCAGATAGGACAGGTGGGTGGGGAGGGTGGGAGGGTGGGGAGTTGTCGCAAGGCGACGACAGGAAGAAATTGCTGGAATTAAACAGAAAATGCTGCATATGCTGTAAATGCTGCAGACAGTTGAAACAAAATTTGATAGCTTTAAATACTGTTGCTCTGAATTAAGTTACTGTTGCTCTGAATTAATTTGGTAACTAGGCTTAAAGCAGTAATTACAGTTTGAAATTCAGTTACTTAGAATGCTGTGGCAGATCCAGGATTTGGAGTCAGAACAAAGCTGCAGTGGTGTCTGTTTGAAAAAGGCACCAAAATACTACTTAACCCTCTGTTGGAGACAATGATGGCAGCATCATACCTCATGTGTAGCTCCACCTGCCGGACAGACCCTGGGGGGTCACGGGTGTTTCCCGGTGGCTCCTCGATGGCGGAGTGGGCTGAAAGGTAAGGGGAGAGCACAATTAAATGAGAGCACAGAGTGATGGGGAGGGGGGAGAAATGTTGGACACTAGGTAGACAGTAGATTAAAACACATGCAGAGAAGGCAAGGCTGCCATTTAACAGAGGGAAAGAAAAAATATACAAAGCAAGCTAAAGAAAGATGAGAAACTGCAGAACAGAATCCTAGTATTAGCACTGAGCAGAGACAGAAAGAAAAAAATAGAGGGTTGGGTTAGGGGAATAGAGCAAAAGAGAATAGGGTTCAGGGGTACAGAGAATTAAATTACCCATAGGGGAGAGAGTCTGTGGCTATAAGTAGTGAAAAAAAACACAGAGCAGCTGTATATAAATGAATACAAAATCAAAGCAAGTTAACTTAAAGCTGTGCAGAATCAAAGATACATGCCTGAGGGCAAAAAAGTCTGCAGCTGGCAAAAGCAAACGCTGACTATCTTTCACCTTTCAACAAGAAAAAACACTTAGAAAAAAATACAAAGAATTGCAAGCAATGAAATTAGGCTACATTCAGAAACACTGCTGGAATTAAACAGAAAATGCTGCAGATGCTGAAAATACTGCAGACAGCTGAAATGAATTAAATTTGATATTTTTAAATGCTGTTGCTCTGAAATTAATTTACTGTTGCTCTGAATTAAGTTGGTAATTAGGCTTAAAGCAATAATTACAGTCAGAAATTCAGTTACTGGGAATGCAGTGGCAGGTCCATGATTTGGAGTGAGAACAAAGCTGTGGTGGTGTCTGTTTGAAAAAGGCATCAAAATGCTACTTAACCCTCTGCTGGAGACAGTGATGGGTGTGCCATATCTTATGTGTAACTTTGCCTGCTGGATGGTCTCCTGGGGGGTCGTAGATGTTCCCAGTGGATCCTTCAGGGAGAAGTGGGCCTAATATTAGCTTCACCTGCGGACCCAGCGGGGTCCCTTGGGGTGCAGGTGTTTCCTGAGTGGCTCCTCAAGGAGGCATGGTCTTATGTGTACCCTTACCTGCAGGCCTATCTGTGGGGGGGGGGTTGCTGGTGTTTCCCTGTAGCTCCTAGAGGGAGGAGTGGGCTTATATATAGCTTTACCTGCTAGATCATCCCTGGGGGGTTGCAGGTGTTTCCTGGTGGTTCCTCAAGGGAGGAGTGGGCTTATGTGTAGCTTCACCTGCTGGACAGTACCTGGGTGGTCGTAGATGTTTCACGGTGGCTCCTCAAGGGAAAAGACCACAAAAAGGAAAACAAAGCTGAATAAACAGAGGTGGAGATAAGCTACATCTTTCTTCTGAATCTGCTAACACCATCAGACTCAAACAATGGTACCCTTAGGAGTCCTCAGCAACATATACCCAGCTGAACTGATATTGCATATAAATGTTGTGACATAAACCTCCAGCTAATGCCATTAACTCAGGGTGATGTGATCATCTCTTGTGCACAGCTAATGCAAGCACTAGAGGGAGTACTCACACCTCCCTTCAACTATACACCCTTGATCATTCATCTGCCCCGATGCACAAGCAAAACACCCATAAATTGGCTACAGTACTGCCAAAGCAATATATGCATTCAATACCCCCTCTCCCATCACCCTACTTCCATCACCAATTATCCAGTCACCACCCATCAATTTACCAAGGCTCCTCCTTGCCTAACATCTGGATCAAAAATCCAACCCTTAATAACATAAATCAGAGAAAGAAAAAGAGAAATCCTCCCTCACCCTCCAGAGGATTATGAGGTAAACAGACCTCTGTAAATGAGGAAAGTTAAGCTATTCCATAATCAGAAAAGAAAATACCAATTCCATTTTGACAGTCCTTCAGCCAATAAAAATAACAGGCTAAGACAACAATACAGTATTATAATAAAAATATATTAGAAGAGAAGCCCCCCTACCCCAAGAGGATTACTAAAGTACCTTACCCTTGATGTTACGGAGGATTTGTGAGCTGTTCCATAGTCAGGACATGAAATGCCTACTCTCCCTGTCAGTATAACACTGCAACTTTAATACCACTGGCCTTGAATGTCCATATGGATTTCCTGTCAAGGTGGGATGGGCTGGTCAGTACTCTATGATCCTGCTCTGTCTCCACAATTGTGTCTGGTTGCCACTGTAGCCAGTCAGAAATATGAGCCTGGAGAAAGCTTATCATTTTGCTACCTTCCATCTTCTCTGGGAGACCAAGAATCCAAACATTGCTTCTGCAATTTCTAGTCTCTTGGTCATCTAGCTTTTCCCAGAGGGCACAAATCGCATTCTCCACCGAGCCTAATTAGCACTCTGCAGGGTGGACCCAGTCTCCAAGTTGGCTAATACAGGACTCCAACTGCTCCATTCGATGACCAAGAGCTTCAACCAAAACACGGAGAGCAGTTCAATGTAACAGTTACAGTGAAGCCCACCAGGATGAAGCCCAACTCTGCAGAATTCTGCAGTAGAGTCACTGCATCAAACAATGCAGTTTCAATGAGAGTTAATTCCTTTTGTCATGCAGTAAACCTGTAACACTGCACTTCATCCTGGTGGGCTTCACTGTATATTGTTGAAATCTGTATGAGTGCCACCATAAAAGACTTAACTTCAGTTAATCTTGGGCTACCAAACTGGTGTTGTACTCTCTTTCAATCTGTGTGTCTGGGCCTGGAACCACCCCGTCATCTGCAGGAGGAGGTGATGCTGATAACTTCTATTTCTCCTTAGTCAGCAATGACAATTTCTCTCCCTCTTGCTTCCCAGCCATCGTTGCAGGTAATAAGGAGAATTATTATCATGTGACCCCCTCCTGTCAAATATTTCTGTTAATAAACATGCACTATACTGGCTGTGGTGCCCTTTATGACCTCTGCACAGTAAAAATATCAACAAACAATTTTTTTTTTAATGTACTGAAAATATATTACTCTATGTCAAGAGTCTGCCCTGACACTGAGGGCATGGGAGTCCAATCTTGAGGCACATAGGTGGTGCTGGTGGTCACATAACTCCAGCTGTCCTGCACTCTTAATGCCCTGATGCCCATCATTAGGTCCAGATTCTCCCCCTCTAAAAAGGGAATCAGTGACCATAGAAGATAGTATTCATTCATTTCTGAGTGTGTCTATACAGTAAGCACTCCTTCAGAATGCAGTTGGCGGCTGGCCATGGTGGTGAGAGGAGGACTGTGCCAGTCACCTGCTGGGGATGGGGCGGGGGTGTGTGGGGTGTAATGACACTGCTGGGTGGGGTGGTTGGGGGGGCCACTAAACTACCAGGGTATATGGGGTGATGATTAATGTAATGGTTTACGGCACTGCAGGGACCTGTGCTTCGAGGTGGGGGTGACAGAGCCACCCTGTAGGACTAGTACTCTGGAGGATCAAGGGCTGGGACGGCAAGAGATGCCCTGTGGGGCACTTACGGTGTGGGGGCAGGGGCGGAGGGACATTGTGCACTGCTGGGCTTTTATGGACTGGGGGATTGGGGGCTGAGGGTCCCACAACTCCGCGGGGCTTTTCATGCATTAGGAGGGCACCTGCGCCCAACCACGGGATGGTTGCGACTTGTGACATGCCTCTCATGTATGCCCTGCATTTTACGTACCCTTAGGCATCTTGCAAGTTGCAGAACTTAGCCGCGAGGACCCTGCCCCTTCTAGAATAGGGCACAGATCCATGTCACAACTGCATTTGACGCAAGTCACCTTTGGCAGTGACTTGTGCCAAGCTTCTAGAATCCCACCCATGGTGTGCAACTGTATCCTCCAGTCACTAGTAGGGGTGTTAGATTGGTACAGCCATCTGTCAATTGTGTGTGTGTGTGTAGTGGGAGAGTGCATAAAATACAGGAGAAGCTGGTGGATCTGCTGTAGCCATCTTAAGAATCCACTTTTCTGTACAGGCATTAAAAAAATGACAATAGTGGGTGTGGTTCAAAAATTTATGGGCGGTAATCTGATGTTAGGGACTTTGCTTACATTGGAAACCTATATTCAGTACAAAACAATACTGAGTTTTTATATAATATATGCAACAATATACTATTCTGTAGGATATTAAGTCCTATAAGTGTCATAAAAACTAGAAACGAGTAGGGTGTAGGGTCAGGTGTTAAGGGTCAGCTGTCATCAAGGGTCACAGGCCTATAACTGAATTCTGAATTAGAGATGCAGAGAAATTGAATTCTACTGGCAGAGTGAATGTGAAGTGGCCACTTCATGTTGTCCTGGTGTTATGCAAAGTGACCATTGCAAAGTGCTCACGCACCTTGTAATTTTCACTTCGCCTTGTCATTCCATCTTAACGCGAAGTAAGGTGAAGTGACAACAATATAGGCAGACCCCCACACATCACATGGCTTACAGTACTGTAAGTCACATGCTTTAGTTAGGCAGGAAGAAAATGAGTCATACAAGCAGATACTTTCAGTTTCTTCTGTGCTGAGTAACAGAGAGAAGGCATTTTATGTAGGAGAGGATTGTTGTTCTTAAAAGTGATCAAACCCAAAAGCTTTTTTAAAAGCTAATTGTTTAGGGTTTTTTTGTACTGTTTTGTCAGTTCATTTTTTTCTTGTGGTGACTGATTTCTTTGTTTTATAAGTTTTGGTGTGTGTGTGTGCGGCGCGTGTGCCTGTGCCTGTGTGTGTTTGTGCCTGTGTGTGTGTGTGTCTGTGTGTTGTGGAAGTCATTGGTGATGGCGTTGCTAGTCGAAGAGGGAAGGAGGAATTTTTTTGAAATGGAGCAGGGACGGGATGTGGACAGTCCAAGTCAGGACTCAGAGGGAATGCATGGGACTGTGCCTGAGGCAGTGGAGCCATGTGGCAGCATTTCTGGCAGGAGGGGATGGGGAGTAGTGTGCACGCATGGGGGCATGTAGTCGGGTGGTGTTGGACCACTCTGAAGTCTTTGACCCACCCCCTCTGGAAGCAGCAGCACTACCACATCCACCAAGTCCACCACCACCACCAGTGGCAGCTACAGGAGCTCTGGCAGCACTGCCTCCACAGCACCAGGTCGAGCTCAGCCATGACCATACTGCCAGCACTGCATCTTCCCCTCCCATGCCTGGTCCCCCCTGCAGCTCCCCAGTTTGGCAGTTTTTAAACTGTGTCGGGGGGACAGCATCGTTGTGGGGTGGAGGTGCATTGTGGCCCCCATGGGACACATCTGGGGACTGAGAGCCAGTGCACCCATATGTTGAACCACCACAATGTGGTGTGGCAGGCTGCCACAGGATGGGCCAGGCCTCTACCTGCTGTCCCTTCTGTGGCAGTGGCAGAGGGTGCTGCTGTTGTGCATCACCACAGCAGAAGAAGGGCCACAGCAGCAGCTGTTCCACCACCACCAGCAGCATCATCCTCACCACCACCTTTACTTGGTGTACCACCACCAGTGGATCCCACAATGCCTGCAATTATGGTACACAAAGCACTTTTCTGGGCCATGGTGGAAGAAAACCAAGAGAGGGTGGGTTCTGTCCATCAGCAATTGCAGCAGCTGGAGTGACACCAGTTACAGATTGTATCGATGCTCCATCTGCTGCTGGATCAGCAGAGGATCCCCCATTAATATTTTTTTGCAGCACCCCCCCACACCGCTGTACCATTTTGTCTTTTGTTTAATAACAGAGAGAGAGAAGACCACAGTAGTAGTTTAAATATATACATACTCATACATGCTCCTTATTGCCCTGTTATTAAAAATCAGGTGCCTCAGTAATGTTTACTTTCTGTTATGGAGTGGCTGTGGAAAAGAAGGACTGAGCAGTGCAAGCCTAATGTGCTAAATTGCATGTGTGCAGTTGTCACAGGCTATAGGTAATAATGGACCATCGAGGCATTTTGGCAGTGAATTTTAAAGATATTTATTTATAAAAAAGAAATTATTAAAGCGAACTGAAAACGACAAAATTAAAGAGAAGCAAAACAATTATAGCTAGAAAACACTAGCTCATCAGGATGTTTACAACATCACATCCAGGTCTGATCTCCAACTCCAACTGCAACTGATCTGAACTGAACTTAAAACACAGGTTTTTATATATTATTCAGGGGTCATGTGATAATGTATCTCTTCCCCTGTGCATTTCTGTTAACAATGTTTATTTATACAGCATTTGTTTTATTTATAACAGTTAAACATCTTTATTTTAACACAGCAGCATATGAACTCTCAGGAAAGTGAGTTACAGTCCTTTTGGAGGATTTGAAAGCAATTTCTGGCCTCGGTAAGCACCACCCCTTCCAACAGTAGCATAAATTGCAGTCATAAATGGCCAGCCAGCTCCTAGAAGAACTGCTGCAACTGAGGAAGGATTCATTCGGGGCTCTGAGATGCCAGAAAAACAGCAGAAACCTTTGTTTTCCAAAGGTCCTCAAAACAGCCCAACACCTCACTATTTCACCTTCGAAGGGTATGTAGGACTTATCCTGCTAACATATGGATAGAAACCATTAGTTTTGTGAACACTAGAAAGCAAAATGCCTTCACAATAGTGAGCACATTCTCGCGGTAATTTTACCGGCGCTAGCATTGTCGTGCAGGAACTCTGTGTCGTATCTGCACACAAAAAGCTGCATTTTTAGAGCTCTTACAAACGATAAGCTAGAGAACCAGGAGGTTCTTTCCTTATTTTACAAGCCTAAAAGGCACAACAGCATTAAGGCACATTCAAAGCCTACCAGAGCATTTAAAAAGACGGTGTCCTGACATAATTACTAAACAGAGAGCTCTTTTTTTTTATAGAACCCTCACACAATAAGTAGGCATTTTATATTACAGGAGCAAACTTGCAGAGCACAAATGGTTCTAAACACCATGTTCAAGTAGGGAAACATTTCCTTTCTTTACAGGGAACATTTCCTTTTACAGACTCCAGGCATACAAATTACAGAGGAGCAGGATGCTTTTTTCAGTAAAGACAGGGGAGCAGTCCTGACATCCTCAATACTTTAGGAATCCTTTTTTTATAGGCATGATAATGGTACTGGGATGTACTTGGAAAGCATACATGGAGACAAACAACAGACAGGACTACAAGAAACATATAAGTGGGTGGCTAGCCCAACAAACAAACATATAACAATAAAGACAAGAACAAGGAACAAAAGTACATCCAGGACCCATTATCTTCCTAGCAAAAAGGGGGGAAGCTTTATTCTTTCACAGCAGTCATTGTTGTTTCCTGTGTGTGTGTGTGTGTGTGTGTGTGTGTGTGTGTGTGATGTCAGACATTGTCCAGCTTCTTGCAAGATATATGTGCTGACTTGTTGCAGTGTTTGTGGTATTAAGAATAGAGATAAGAATATATAACATATATTTTATTGTCACCATACTCATCAGTGGACTAAGTGATATGATATTTTTTCAGATGTGTCTGGCCAGAGTACACCTTAGTCACATACTGCACACATGACTTTTAGGAGAGCATGTGTTTATTGTGCTCTTATCTCCACAAAGGCATGTGTGCACTGTGAGTGACTGAGGTGTGCATTGACTTGAGACCTCTGAAAATATCATATCACTTACTCCGCTGGTGCTGATGGTACAAATAAAATATATGTCATATATTCTCTCTTATCTTTATTCTTGACATACTACAACAAGTCACACCATATATATGTTTGCACAAAGCTGGACAATGTCTGCACACACAGGAAAGAACACTGACAGCACACATGCAGTTTAGCATGGCATACTTGCACTGCTCAGTCCTGCTTTTTGACAAACACTTCATGAGTCCTGACACAAAGTAAACATTACTGAGGCTCCAGAAATATTTATTTTTTGAAATAGACATTAAAGCAGTAGTGCAACAATCTGGTGAAAATTTTGGCCTATACTTTTTATGCTATTTTACATTGCCACTTGACTTTCCTCCTGACTTGTATCATATATTACCATTCTTTCCAGTATTTCGGTCTGCTTTAGTACTTTTTTTCATGTTTGAAATAATAAAAGGAGTTCTCCTTTTAATATGGTGTGGACCAGGTCTTCATCAGTATTTTCTGCTGTTTTTTTTTTATTTAGTTTTTGTTGATCGGGTAAGTGCACTAGACAAATTCTGCCTATTTTCAGGCATGACCTGGGGAAGGGAATGTTTGTCCATCAGTTGTTTATATATCACTTCTGTTGTGAGTAAACTTGATAACTATGCAGCAGGCAGTGTTTTCTAACCTCACAGAACAACATTTTTCCAAAAACAGCTGCAAATACTGTTGAAAACCGGGTCCGAGACATATTAAAAGGAGTGCTCCTGTTATTTTTTCAGACATGAGATAAAATACTAAAGCAGACACAAATTGTGAAAAGAAGGTATCATACAAGTCAGGAGGTAAGTGGCTGGCAATGTAAAATAGCATAAAAAAGTATATGTCAAAATTTATACAAGATTGTTGCACTGCTGCTTTAATTTATAATTTAGTATATGTGCTATTTAATTATGACATTATGTGCTCACAACACACAAAATGCAACAGTCTTATGTCCAGAAAATTCCCAAGTGCTGATGAAGTAAAATGTGAGCGTCACACCACATGCAAAGTCCGCCAGCATGTATTGTACAGTCACTCATGAGTGCAGTGGTCACACAGAGTCCCCAGAAATTTTCTGCATCCCCAAAATGCAACTGTCTTGTGTCCAGAGAATTCCCAAGTGCTGACAAAGTGAAATGGGAGTAGCACACCACATGCAAAGTCCACTAGAATGTACTGCTCAGTCACTCATATGCGCAGTGGTCATGCAGAGTCCCCAGAATTTTTCTGCATCTCCAAAATGCAACTGCCTTGTGTCCAGAAAATTAACATACTGTGATGATGATGTCATGATGCATGGTGTTTTGTCAAACCATGTGAAGGAAGGATAACAACATGACATGAATCCATTCAGTGTTCCATTAGAAATGATGACTGTGAGAGAACTGTTGCTTGTCCAAAGTGTGCTGTGATTCCTGCGAATGCAATGTGATCACCTCAACCAGATGGAAGGGTTCCTTTTGTGTGTATACTAATAGTAGCCTTGGTGAGTTTATACATAGATATATATATATATATATATATATCAGGTATATTTCGCATTCTGTTTATTTTTGCTATATTCGCATATCTGGTGTTGTAGCAAAAATAATCAGAATGCGATAATTATGGGATATGTTTTGTCTATCTGCACCAGAGTTTGCTAATGATTACCTGGCTGCCTGTACCTGAATCTCTCACAGACGCTGTATAATAGGCACTAAACCGCAAGCATGCTAAAAGGTAAGGAGGAGCTAGGAGACAGGAGACAGGAAAATACGAAGGGGTCAGAAGGAGGGTTGACTGAACTGTATTTCTTTGTGCATGCTGCATAGCATGCTCACTCACTCACTTGGTAATAAAATCAAGTTTAAGGTTCACATACATTTATACAGAGGTGCTCCAGTAGCAGGATTGAGTACAAGGATCGAGGATCAAGTAAATGATCCTGTACACAGGTAAACTAGGAGATGGGGGGAATATGAGAGATGGGATCAAATGGAGGCTCTACAGTACTGTATTTCACAATGCGTAGCTGGCAGCTGGTTGTTAAGGTAGGCAGTTATGTCATTCACACATTCAGTCGGCTATTCAATTAGAAATAACAGCGACCATTTAACACATTTCTGAAAATTCGCACCTAGCACTACAGTACAATATAGCTGTCAAACTGTCTAGGTATGGTGCATAAATTGATTTCACTACTAATGGGTTTTAAAAGTGGTCATACTGTGGGAATTTAAATTTGTTTCAAATGCAGCTGCTATCAGTTACAACACACAGTATTTGATGGTACCACAGCAGTGCTAATTCTACCAGGCACAATTATGTATACCAGGTTGCAATCCGTGAATACTGGGAGACGCAAATTCAACCTGCTATACAGTATATATATATACATATATATACATGTACAGTACTCATTGTGTTTTTTTGTATTACAGGTCACATACTGTTGATGTGCACATTCCAGTGCTTGATGAGGAATTTTGCCGTTAAAATTAGAAATGGAATACTCTCAAGCCAATGAAGATGAGCCTTTTTTGGGGGGGGGGGGCATATTTCAGGGGTTGAGAAAAGGATTTGGCAGGTAAGAGCCATGAATAGCTCCTGGCTATCGACATTTTACAGCTGACCAGGAGCTACTGTGGCAAAACCAGGAGCTGAAGGTAAAATATGTTAAAAACATGTCAAGACACACAGTGGTCAGCTAGGAGGCAGAGTGGCTACTAGGTACTGGTCTAGTGAATACCAGCTTGGGAACAGAGAGATTGCAAGTTTAATCCCCACTAGAGCCAGACACTCATTGTGTGACCCAAGACACTTATCCACCCCACTCCTCCAGTTCCCTAAGCTATGAAAATGGGTAGAATCAGGACACCACTGGAAACAAGATGTGGCATCTCAGCTGGAGTATCCTAAATAAAATGTGTGGTGAAAAAAAAAGGTCAGTAGTTAAGCACATTGCCAGAAGAGGTAATCTCATTGAAGACAGTGGGCAGCTTTAAAAGAGGCTGGGACAGGTATAGTGGAAGGGAAAGGATCATTACTAGGGAGGATGGGAGGAGTAGGGAGAGGGGGCAAGGACAGGAGCTCAAGCTGTTAACCCTGCAAAAGGAGCAGACTTAATAAACCAAATGGCCTTCTTCTGCTGGCGTCTTTATATGTTCATATGAGTATTGTAATCTGGATTTTATTTTCCTTGATAATCTGGCTGTCATGGGATGAGTTTGTGATT
Organism: Neoceratodus forsteri; assembly: GCA_016271365.2. Classification (NCBI taxonomy): domain Eukaryota; kingdom Metazoa; phylum Chordata; order Ceratodontiformes; family Ceratodontidae; genus Neoceratodus; species Neoceratodus forsteri. The sequence goes on from CM057458.1 coordinate 1,177,296,858, forward strand.
CTCATGACTTCTGTGCTTCCCCTGGTATCCTAAATAGTTGAAAGTGTTTTTTTATAGGTTTTGTGGGGGAGGGAGTTAAGAGTTAAACATATCCTATTTTTTTTTTTTTAGCAGCTCAAGTAACTGTTTCAACTGCTGCTTGGGGTACTTTGCTGGGATAGTTCTTTAAAATACAATTAATATCTGCCACCTCAAGCATTCTGTTTAAAATGTGAAAATACACATACTATTGCAAGAGTAAGGACGCTTTGCCTTTTAGACTACTTCTTTACTTAATAAAAGCAAAGTTCCTTTCATCTCTTTCTTGTCCTTCCTGTGGTGCCTGTCCATATGTTAACCCTCCTCCCCACTCCGGTTATATTTTTAAATATATCCACCATTCTGATCCAACCGAGACTGTGGCTTGTTATGTTTTAGCATTCTTTCTAGGAACAAAACAGCTCCCAGTCTGTACAGAATGTGCTTTCCTGCCATGTGTTTCTGTACAGCATAAGAAGGAGGGGAGTAGCTGAGCTCTGCTTAGTGATGTGCAGGTTTGAAATCTAAGCTGAGTCAGAGAAAGCACAAGAGCAGAACGGGGCATGGATATGCAGAATCAGAGGTACAAACCTCCTATTCTGCATATCAACTCCTCCTTCTCCTCTTGTGCTTTCTCTGACTTGGCTCGGATTTCAAGCCTGCATGTCATTAATCAGAGCTCAGATACTCCCCTCCTTCTTATGCTGCACAGAAACACACAGCAAGGAAACATGTTCTGTACAGACTAGGAGCTGTTCATAGAGCTGAAGACTTGCAGTTTCTTAAAGCAGCAGGAGCCGGATATCAAAATACAAGCACAGATTGGTACTCAGCACCCCTTATTCTGAGCCCTGATATCTGCAAGTAGGTCTCATTAATGGTTTATTATTTGGTTACTTCTTCACAGATTTCATCTGCATCCTTCTTCAGTCTGGTAATGATGGTCATTATCATCACCGATTCAAATGACTTCTGCTTGTTGCATGTCTGCCCCAGCCCCGGGGGAGGAGCATGATGTTGAAGAAGTTCTTTGGATAAGACAACTATGACACCACAAAGCATCTGGAAGTTTCCTAAAAAAAGAAACGAAGGACTTATTACAACTTGATTCCAGCAGTAAGACATTATGTTTAAGCCATAGCTGTTCCACCACAGGTATCTGGATTAACACAGATAGGAAGCTGTCCCACTGCAATCATCAGATCACAATATAATTTAGTACCAGGCTGTGTAACAAATATACTGTGTCAGTGTCCCTGCGTCTCATGTTACATTTTAAAACCACATCTTGTCAAGTAAAAGTAACACAACCGGAGTCCAACTTTTTAAACACTGTCATGGCTGCACAGCTGCAAATTTGGAATACAGTGCTTGATATGTTGCAGAATTATTTTTTGTGACATACATGTCACCTAGTTTATGAATCATCAGTCAGATTTTTTGCACTCTTATAAAAAAAGGAACAGATGAAATAAAATTGATATACTTACCAGTATGGATTAGAAATGGATATCCCATAGGTTCCTGTAGACAGTACTGCTGCTGTGCCATTGATACAGACCTTCAGAGAAGGACAGTGCTTTATTATTAACCTGTAAAAAAGCAAAATAAGTTGACCATATGTGTTTGACCATTGCAGCTCAGAAAAGCAACAGAAAACAAAATATGCAGCTAAAGGAAGTTGAATAACATGAAAAACCATTAGTCCACATACTCACTTTATAGTTTTAATTGTAAGAAGCCTTGTGTGTGTGGCTCATGGATGTGGTCACCTGTTTGACTCCCTTTGCCGTGGCATGGTCAAGACATGTAATGGAAATCATTGTCACAATGGTGGTGGTGGGTGGTGGTGGTCATAGTTGAGGCACATAATGACATTCCCTCTCACATCTTCCTGCATCTGGTGGTGATGGCAGTGGCTAACAGCGGCCTCATGGTGGTGGTAGTCCAGTGGAACACACAGTCACATTCCCTATGGTGGCAGTGGCAAACAGCAGTCTTATGGTGGTGGTAATCCGGGGGACAGACAGTCACATTCCCTATGGTGGCAATGGTAAACAGCTGTCTTATGGTGGTAGTAGTCCAGGGGGACACACAGTCACATTCCCTTTGGTGGCAGTGGTGAACAGTGGTCTTATCATAGAGGTAGTCCAGGGGGACACACTGTCACATTCCCTATGGTGGCAGTGGCAAACAGCGGTCTTATGGTGGTGGTAGTCCAGGGGTACACATGGTCACATTCCCTATGGTGGCAGTGGCAAACAGGTAACAACAGTCTAATGGTGGTGTTAGTCCAGGGGCCAGGATATATTGTGCTCTGTGTTATAAATCTGACGTGACATATGGAATTTGAGTCACTATGAATGGGACACTGATTTAACTTTATGAAAAAGAAAACATGTATCATACAAGAAATGTCACAGCCTTTTATCCACTTAAGTTAAAAACTGCCAACATTAACCTCATCTTCATTCATCATCATTCTCATAAAGAAAGCTGCCCACACAGTCTTCTATGTCTGAATTCTGACCACTGTGAAATTCTTTCTCCATTGTGTTATCATCTACATCAATAGTAGGCCATTTCATGCTGCCACTGCAGCCAGGATGGTCCCTTTCTACAACATCAGCAAAACCATGACTATGCTGGGGTATGAATACTGAGGTTGCAGTCTGAGCTGGTATGTGCCTCTCACTCATTTTTATGAATGTCAGCAAAGTGACATTTGCAGGAGAGAGGTTTGTATGGCAATCCCGAGCTATTGTACCTGCTGAGCTGAAACCCTCTCAACACTCACACTGAAGGGTGGGCATGTCAGGTACTTCAGTGTCACAGCAGTCAGCTCTGGCCATTCTCTTACCTTTCCACTCCAGTATAAAAGGTGATCATCAATGATTGACAGATGCCTGTTTTCAGACAAATATGACTCAACCATTCGCTATGCTGCTCTAAGTCCAGTGGTTGATGCATCATCTGCTTCTCCAGAATCATTTATGTCACAAATCCCCACTTGGGAGAAAGCCTCCCAAAGTGGGTTATTGCCAACCACTTTGATGACAGACCACCTGGAACTGCAGTCCCCTTCCCCTTACAGTATATGCTTGATACTACTCCTCCAGGTTCACCTTCAGCCTGATTATGCTGCTGAGGTTTGGTGCCCTTGGTACGTGACTTCTGTGCCCCATGAACAAAGCTCATCAGTTGCCCAATGACAGTTTTTACCTGTTCAGGACCGCCCTCCAGTAGTGATGGAATTCCATGTTTGTATTGTGGGTCCAATAGTGTTGCTAATGCAAAGTTGTCACTATGCTGAATGCTTAAGATATGACGATTCTGGTCAAATACTGCCAGCATGTGTTTCAGCAACACACTGCTAGCACTTTTTCCAGCAACATCAAGGCTATGCTGCACATTCACCAATATCTGCCTTAGCACCAGCATCAGTGGAATTGATTGGCTAATGGAGGCAGACTCACCACTCACTGCCTGTGTGGCATGTTCAAAAGGCCTCAAGATTGTTATTACAGAGTCCATGAGGTGCCACTCTTCAGTTGTCATAGACATGGAGGCCCCAGAACTGTCACGGCTAGTGTGCATAACAAGATATTTTGAGATGGCTTGTACTGTTCATACAACCTCTCTGCCATGTATAAAGTGGAGTTCCACTGGGTGACAACTTCCAGCTTCAGGTGGTACTGAGGGAGGCTGTTTCGGATCTACAACTGCTGAAGTTGGTCATGGACCTTTGCAGAGCATGAAAAGTGAGAACAGATACAGCGTGCAACTGTCAGCATTTCCTTTATATCAGCATGCTGCAGAAACTCCTGCAGCACAAGAGTTAAACAGTGGGCCATGCATGGAACCCGAAAAAAGCCACCATTCGTGATGCATTTTACCACATTTGACCCATTGTCTCTTGCGATGAACCCAGCTCTCAGGGACAGGGGGTTCAGCCACTTGTCAGTTTCAGTCAGTACCAGGTCCAACATGTTTTCACCAGTATGAGAACAGGTCACATTTCGCATAGCAATCGTTGCATGCTGTTGAATTAATGAAGATTGCTACCACAACACTCCACCTTACTACACTGATTATTCACACTTCAAACAGCACAAACAACCCCCGACACTTGCGCCCAGTGTGCAGTTATACACAAATATGAACTCCCCGCTGTTTTGCCACTTGTCCACATATCCATACTTAAATGGATGAATGGAGAGGAGGAATGTTGAAAGGCATGTCTTATTAAGTCAGACACAGTACAGTACAACTCGGGGACAGCATGGGTCAAAAAGTATGTCCTGGATGAGACTTTCCATTTTGGACAGGCACGTGCAACAAACTGCCAGAACCTAGAATTCTCCACAAAGGAGAATGGCAAAAGATCAATTGCCAGCATTTCAGCTACAGCGGCATTAAGTTCATGTGACACTGCATTATTGGGTGGGTACTTCAGCTTATATGCAAAAACATTCTGTAATGTGGGCTGACTTAAACGTTTTACATGGGGTGTGATGACCAATGGTTCTGCTCTGCGATTCGCAGGGGGTGGAGTGTGGACGTCTGCTGAAGATGGTTGCTCAGGTGTTGACAAACTCAGAAATGCAGTTATTTCCCAGATTTACCAGCAGGGATTGATGTACCACTTGCACTAGACATATTGCATTGACCACCACCACCACCAAAACTGCTACTCTCACCAGCACTGGGCAAGGTTTCAAAATCATTCTGCTCCTCCACCTCATCATGCCTGTAGTAATCATCTGCTCTTATTTCATCACTACTGCACACATTCACTTTTCTACTTGATGTTGCAGTCATGGAAAGGGATAATATACTTGTTATGGTTGATGATGAGGGTGAGCGCCCCAATGTGGTACAGGTATTAGCCGCCATCTTGTGCTGGGTCCACAGTGCTATGTGCCTGTTTTTATGATGTGTATGCCATCCCCCTGTACCCAGATGGCTTCCCTTTTTACCTCAACTCACATGCACCTGGAAAACCTGACAAATTGCAACTGCCTCATCATTGTATCTTGCACAAAAAAATCCCAAACAAAGGACTGTGATGCTCTAGTTTTAACATGTCCCTGATGCTGCTTATTGGACTCTAGTTTTTTAAGCTATGAAGTGGGGGATGTGCTGCATGATTTTTCAGGCAGGACACAATAGGACTGTACCTGACCAACACGACTACCTATCATTATTACTGGGTGATCATCATCAACTGAAGCTGGCAAATCACAACTTTTACCGGGTGGGGGAGGGTAATGCAGACAGACCCAGACACAACCAACTTGAATTTCTTTTTCTCTGGTTCCCAACAGAGGTCACTGACATCATCAGCATATTCATCAACATCATCCACATCTTCTGCTTGGATGCTGGCATGTAGACTGCATGTTGCAACCACAGCAACATCATCATCAATAGATTCATCATTATCAGCACCAACTTCACCCGATATTTTTTCACCACACTGTGAATCACTGCATGGCAAATGTGTGACCTGCAACACGGTGGAAGAAATGTCACATTGTGTGCTATCATTGACATGATGATCAGAATCCTCATTTTCAGTTACTGGGATGTTGCTGGGGAGTATGACATCATCTACACTGTCACTCACTGGCGCTGTTTCATAATCCACTATATTTTTGGACATGGTAAACTGGTCAGAAGTGAAACTTGAGGCAGCAGTACTCATACCACCACCAGCAACTGCACTAACACCACCAGCTGGGACAACATCATCTCCTCCAACTAAGAGTGAAGCTACTGATTGTGTTGTAAAAACATTGAAGAAGAAATACCTTTCCTCACATCAGCAATGCACTTCTGCTACTGCATACTACCATGCCCACAGACAATCTTACCACTGGCAGCAGTGCCATGGCGAGAAACAGCTTTGCTTGCATGTCTCTTTGTGGGCATTTTGGGGGATCAACAAGAATATTCTAAGCAAATTTAGATTTTGGAACATTCACTCTGTTTGGGGGATGGGGGAGTGCTGGATGTGAAGCCAAAAAAAAACCTGTGGCTTCAACAAGAGATATAGACGCAGTCACAACAAGTTCAATAACACTTTAACTATCCAGTGGTGCTCTCAAGTCACAAACAATCCAATCTGGAAAAGAATACCTTTTGCCGGTTGGGGGGGGGGGCACTGACTGCAGATTACAACAGTGCAAAACCAAGAAAAGATACCATAATGGCAGTACCAGATCACGCAGGTGCAGTGGATAGCAGGTTCACACTGCTGTCCCTGCAATTACACTGTGGCACAATAAAAGGTGTATTCTTTTATGTCACACACCACACACACACACACACACACACACACACACAACAATTTGTCTACAAGTAATGTATAGCAAATTGAAAACTTCAGTAATATGCAACGTATTTTAGACAACCTGAAATTATTCGCTGCTGCTCCAGGTCCACACAACACACACAATCAGCAAAAACATTTCAACAATTACAGAAAATATTACTGTGTGTACATTAACAGTCAGTTGTACAAGAAAAATATAACCAAAAAAACAAAGAACTCTATATTTCTCCAACTTAAGTCTATTTACCCCACAGCTACACCCCCCCCTCAAAGCACACTTCCACTGTCTCTCAGTACAAAGACTGAATGTTTTACATTAACATTCAAAATCTATACACAAACAATAAACGCTCAATGATATGAGCACAGGAGGGTTTCCTACAATCGATGAACTAAAGTTTCAGAAAAAAAATGACTCAAAAAGGCTTTTTTAACAGCTTTTAGAAGATTTGAATCACAGAGAGCTCTCAGACCAGACTGTCTCCAACAGCTTCCTACACACACTACCCCAAACTGAGGCTGTGCAGAACAATTTAGAGCCCATGTGACCTGAAATACCATGAATCACTGCAAAATTCACCTTGGAGCTCAATAACAAGGCAAAGTGATGCGAAGTACATTGTATTAATTGTACTTCACCTTAAAATTTGTGGAGTAGTGGTTTGGGAAGGCAGATTAACGTGCAGTCATTGTTTTCAATGGACTTTGCGTTATCTATTATGACACGAAGTACTCTGCTTTGCACTGTGGAGCACTTCGCAAATCCGCCTTCACTCCGTGAATCGCTCTATGGAATGAATTGAGGCCTCTTCGCCCATCACTATTCTGAATATGGTACCCAAGACTCCAGTACCCTATACAGTATTATTAACCTGGTTGCCACTAGCTAGTTAACCAGAACTGAGAGTATGGGAGGGTGTCAAAAAGCATTGGTTGTAACCTGGCCACCTAGCATCAGAGGTTTCTGCATACTACAAGTATACCAGAGGCCAAGCCAGTAGGCCATACACTATAATCATATGTACCATAAACTTCATGATTATTGTACAGTAAGCAGGAATCACCTGCTCACTTACTAAAATGAAGCTCCAAGAGTCACAGAATACAACTGCTCTGCTGTCTTTTACCCTATCTTTCCCAGCGAACTGTCTTAGGCTGGAGATACATACTTGCCACCCCCCTTGCTCCTTGCCTTTCTGCTACATCCCTGAGTAACTATTAGGCCCATTGCTTTGTCCCAGCTGTGCTTGAACCCATTAATGGTTTTTATGCCAACCACCTCAGCAGGTAGGCTGTTCCAAGGCTCAACCATACTCTCCATCAAGTAAACGTTTCTCACAACCCTCCTGAATCACCCTCCCGGCTAACTTCCACTCAGGCTCTTCTTTTCTGACCCACTGTTCTTGCAGAATACTGTAAGATTTCACAGACTACTTTGTTTATTCCTTTCAGAAATGTGAAGGTCTCTATCATGTTGTCCCTCTCTCATCTGGACTCCAGCAAGTACATGTCAATGCCCTAAGCTGATTCATCTAGGATCTGCCCTGCTGGCTCTGAATTATTTTGGTTCCCCCATGCTGCACTATCTCCAGAATGTTCCTGTCTTTCTTAAATTGGGGCTCCAGAACTGGCACAGTACTGCAGTGGGGTCTCACCAGGGATCTATAGAGTCAATATTACCTCTTTCCTCTTCCTATCAAAACTCCTCCTAATACACCCAAACATTATGGTTTTAGGCAGTCTCTTATGATGACTCCCAGGTCTCTTTCCTCTGAAGTAGTGCACATGGACATAGGACTCCACTGGAAAGCCATGGGTGTGGAGAAAACCCATAGATTCAAATTTACCTATTTTACCTTTGTTTGCTACATTGATTTAGGCTACAGTGGGGGAGCAGCCTAGAGCACCATCACTGTTTTTTTTAGACTTTGTCTTTCCTTACTGTCATGATAGCAGAGGCTTTAAATTTGCATTTCTGTAACAACCAAGCTGGATTTACTGTGCACATTTTCACCAGCTGTATATTTAAATCTTATTCTGCAGTTATTTATGGATTCTCCTTCTTTAAAATTTTAAAGTGTTATTTTAATTGAAATTCCTGGGTGAGAGTGGGCTGGTGTGAGTGGTTTAAAGTTGATTTGAATGTTCAAATACTTGGCAACATTTATTTTGTAGTAGTTAGGTTGAATGTGTGGGGTGTTTGCTTAGTGTGGACTGGGTGGTTAGAGTGTGTTTCAGGGATTCGTAAGTTGTGCTATATTGTGGTTAGAGAGGCGGAGGCTGCTTAATGGGGTGGCATTATGTGCTTGGGATCTAGGGTCCCTCAACTTACTTACTCCCTGTTCCAGATGCTAGACCTCCTCCCTTTTGATGATCCCCCTGTCAGCAATTGTGTATAGGCTCTGCAGGGAGGAGAGCCTTGCTACAAGGCAGTATGACAGGTGGAGGGGTGTGTGGAGTGCTAACTGGGGGGACAGTTTAGAGTTGGTGGGGACCAGGAAGTGCCCAGGGGCAAAGTGAGCCCAAGAGAGTGGCCAAATATAGTTGTTGCCCATACTCAGGACTACCACGGGACCGAGAGGCAGGTAGCCTTTAGGCTGGCAACCTCCAGTCATCCCCTAAGGGCCGTGCTATGCAATGCCAGATCAGTGAAGAACAAAACAGCCATGATGGCAAATATGCTCACTTACTAAAATGAAGCTCCAAGAGTCACAGAATACAACTGCTCTGCTGTTCTATTGTTCTTTGTTGGATCTGGCTTGCATCACAGAATCCTGGCTGAGTGATGATGCTGGCCCAGTTTTAGATGTAGCTGTTCCAGCTGTTTTTTCTATGGTTCACTGTCCACTGAGGGATTGCTGGGGGGCATTTGTTTTAGATTCAAGATGAACATTACTGTGCAACCAGATAGGGAAACTTTGTCATTTGAATGCATTGCAAAGTGTGGATGTCCAGATGCAGATTGCAGGATCCTTCTTCTGTACTTGCTGACAGGGTACAAAAGGGAGTTTCTCCAGGAAATTGTGGATTTCAGTGCTGAGAGAGTACTGGAGTTACCCAGATGGTTGATTCTGGGTGACTTCAATGCCTGGGTCAATAACAAACTATTATAGTTTGGAAAGGATTTCCTGTAATTTGTGGAATCAATGGGCCTAGCACAGGTAGTTACCCCATGACCCATCAATACAATCATTCCTTGGACCTAGCCTTCTTACAGAGGCTTGAGATTAACAACCTTGAGAGTGATCTGGTCAGTTGGTCATATCGCTGCCATGTAAAGTTGTTGTTCAGGGCCCCTCTCATAGTCCGCCTCCACTGGAGATGGTTCACTATTGCACTTTGAAGGATTGCCCCCAGAAGGACTACAGGCAGTGGTGGAGCTCTCAAATGTAATTGCTGCTCATGGGACTAGATTAGAAGACGTGGTGGTAGCCTATAATAGGCCATTACCTTGGTTTTCAATGCAGTCACACCAATTTGTATGCATTCCAGGACTTCACGCTTGAGCTCCTCCTAGGTTAATGGGGAGCTCAGGGAGCTGATGCCTAGGGGTCAGAGATTGAAGCATTATGAAAGGAGATCTTGGAACATTGATGACAGTCTGGCTTTGAGGACTCAGTACTGTGAAAATCAAAGGATATTTTCCTACAAGAAAGCAGAATTTCTGTCGAGGAAAATTGCGACAGGGAGAAACTGACCAGCTTAGCTTTTCTGGATTGTAGACTACTGAATCCAGTCTGCCTCCAACCAATGAGATCAAATTCATCCTCTCACTGTGGAGAGTTTGTGTGGTTTTTCTCTGAATGGTTTCTTCATTTCAGTCTGGGATCTCTCCAACTAGGTTGTCATGCAGGTGATGTACGGATACCCTCCTCTGGTCTGGGAAGAGTTTAGGTCAGTTTCAGTGGATGAAGTCTGAGAGGTAATTTCAGAGTTGCAGCCTACCTTTTGTGAGCTGGACACAGGCCCAGCACACCTTTGGGTTAGGTTTGTGGGGTTTCTGGGTTTTAGTGACACTAAATTAGTCCGGTGCTCCCTATTGAAGGGGACCTTTCTGAGCACACTAAAAAAATGCACCCATGAGTCTTCTCCTTAAGAAACCATCTCTGGACTTGGATTTCCTGTCAAATTATAGACCAGTCTCTATTTTTCCCTTTCTGGGGATGGTTATCCAGAAGATGGTGGGGCTACAGATTGAGAAACACCTCATGGCTTTTGACATCTAAGAAACTCTCCAGTCTGGATTTATGTCAAGGCACATCACTGAGACCATTTTTGTCAGAGTGCATAATGACATTTCTTATGGTGAGAGACAGAAACATAGAAACATAGACTTTGACGGCAGATAAGGACCACTTGGCCCACCCAGTCTGCCCATTTCCCTACCTATTGGATAAGCGCAGATTCTAGTTAACCAACAGCCTACTTCCAGCAAACCCCCACTATAATTGCCTTGTGTCTGTCCCATGCATGTTTGAATTCCCCCACTGTTTTAGACCCAACAACCTCCTCAGGAAGGCTGTTCCATGTATCCACCACTCTCTCCATGAAAAAAAATTCCTCACATTACCCCTGAGCCGTCCCCCTCTATCTTTAAATTGTGCCCTCTTGTTCTTACACATCTCTTTTTCTGAAAGACGCTACCCTCCTGGACTTTGTTGATTCCCTTTCGGTACTTGAACGTTTCTATCATGCCCCCCTTGTCCCTCCTTTCATCAAGAGTATACATATTAAGCTCTCTGTCTCTCTTCACATGGTTTCTGCTGCAGATCCTGCACCATTTTAGTTGCCCTCCTCTGGACTGCTTCCATCCTGTCTATGTCCTTGCGTAGATGAGGTCTCCAAAACTGCACACAGTACTCCAGATGGGGTCTCACCAACTGTCTGTATAGAGGGATAACCACTTCCCTTTTTCTACTTGTGATGCCCCTTCCTATGCATCCCAGTATCCCCCTGGCTCTCCTTACTGACTTTTCCATTGCTTACCCACCTTTAGGTCATCTGATATGGCTACCCCCAGGTCCCTTTCCATTTTTGTTGTAAGTGCCTCCCCTGCTATTGTATACTCTTCTCCTGGGTTTTTGTTTCCCAGGTGCATTACTTTGCACTTCTTTGCATTGAATCTAAGTTGCCATATGTCTGACCATTCCTCCAACCTTGCCAAGTCCCTTCTCATCTTTTCTACCCCCTCTTGTGGATCAACTCTATTACAGATCTTTGTGTCATCTGCAAAGAGGCATACCTTTCCCTCCAGACCCTCTGCAATGTCTCCTATAAAGATGTTAAAGAGGACTGGACCCAATACTGAGCCCTGAGGTACTCCGCTAGTAACTCCCCTTTCTTCGGAATGTGTTCCATTCACTATTACCTTCTGTGTCCTGTTGTGCAGTCAGATTGCTACCGAGGCTACCACCCTGGGACCCACTCCCAGGCTGGCTAACTTGATTATTAATCTTTTGTGCGGGACTGTGTCAAATGACTTGCTAAAGTCTAGGTAGGCCATATCCACAGCCCCTCCCTGGTCTATTACTTTGGTCACCCAGTCAAAGAAATCAATTAGATTCATCTGACATGACCTTCCTGCTGTAAATCCATGCTGCTTTGGGTCCTGTGCCCCGCTGGCCTCTAGGTACTCAACAACTCTATCTTTCAGAAGTGATTCCATCATTTTCCCTACCACTGAGGTCAAACTTACAGGTCTGTAGTTTCCTGCTTCTGCCTTGCTCCCACTTTTGTGAAGGGGAATCACTTCTGCCCTCTTCCCGTCCTCAGGTACCGCCCCATCCTGCCATGACTTGTTAAAAAGCATGGTCAGTGGTGTCACTAGGTCCTCCCTTAGTTCTTTTAGGATTCTGGGGTGAATCCCGTCAGGCCCCATTGCTTTGTCCACCTTGAGTTTTAGGAGTTCTTTCAGGACTCTTTCTTCTGTGAATGGACTGGTGTCAACCCCCCTACCCAGAGTGCTTCTATTGTCTTGTTTAGGTAACTCTTCCTCATCTTCTTTTGTAAATACTAAGCAAAAGTATTCATTCAGTATCTCTGCCTTTTCACTGTCTCCCTCTGCCCACCTCCCCTCTCCTTTATTAATCTTCACTATCCCTCCCTTAACCTTTCTATGCTCCCTAATGTACCTATAAAAGGTTTTAACCCCCTTCTTAACTGAGTTGGCTATTCTTTCCTCAGTTTGGGCCTTTGCTAGTCTGACTGCCTTCCCCACTTCTTTCTGCTTTAATTGATACAGTTCCCTGTCATGCTCCTTCTGTGATGCCTTATACTTATTGAATGCAGCCTTTTTCTCCTTAACCTTCCCTGCCACCTCTTTTGAGAACCATAGTGTTTTTTTACTCTGCTTTGTTTTCTTTATTTGTTTCACACAAAGGCTTGTTGCCTCTATGATGGCAGTTTTGATTTTTCTCCATTGTTCTTCCACCCCTCCTTTTTGGTCATTTGCTAGTGCATTTTTCAGGTATTCACCCATTTTGCCAAAGTCAGCCCTTCTAAAGTCCAGTATCCTGTTTTTGTATGGCTTATCTCCATGTGCTCATTGTGAAGCACACTGTACAGTGGTCACTTGTTCCCAGATGTCTACTGACTTCGAAATTTGTGATCCTCTCTCCATTTGAGAGTACCAGGTCTAGTATTGCTCCCTCCCGAGTGGGTTCCAACACTCACTGTCTAAGGCCTGCCCCTGCAGGGCATCGAGAATGACCCTGCTCTTGGATGTGGCTGGAGTACATGTTATCCAGTTAACATCTGGCATATTCAGGTCCCCCATCAATAGTAACTCCCCTTTTTCAGCCATTTTGAGAATGTCCTCTATCATTTTGTTGTCCATTTCTTCCCCTTGAGACGGGCTCTGTATACAACCCCTGTGCAGATTGTGATGCCATTCCCTGTCTCCAAGGTGACCCAGAGTGCCTCTTGTCCTCCCCCTTTACTTTTTAGTTCTGTAGCTTTGATCCTTTCCCTTATGTATAGAGCTACTCCACCTCCTCTTTTACCTTCCCTGTCCCTTCTGTAGATTGTGTACCCTGGTATGTTGACAACCCAGTCATGGTTCTCAGTGTACCATGTTTCCGTGACTGCCACGATATCCAATTATTCATCTTCCATCAGGGCTACTAGCTCAGGAAGCTTGTTTCCCAGACTATGGGCATTGGAACTCATTGCCCTCCATTTAATGTTGGCTTTATCCATTTTTCCTCCATCCCTGCTCTTACTGTCCTTGTCTATTTTTCCATTTACCCCTGTTCTGCCCTGTGTTGATCTCTGTACCTCAGTGTTTACCTTACTACCTGCCATGTTTTGTGGGGGGAGGCTTTAAATTTCCTGCCTTTTATCAGCGCCTCACCATCAGTTCTCATCCTCCTTGACCTTTCAGTAGCTATTGACACCATGGACCATAAGTTACTGTTGGATCATCTCAGGGAGTACTACAAACTTGCTGCCACTGTCATCGGCTGGTTTGAGTCCTTCTTCAGGGACAGGATGCAGAGGGCATTGATGGGAAATTTTTTCCTTACTTCTAAAGCCCCTTTTTTGTGGTGTGCCCAAAGGATTGATCCTTTCACCTACAGTGGAGCCAGCCACAATACAATGCAATGTGGTAACTTGCAGTGAGTGGCATATCACAAAATAATACATGACAAAAGGGCTTAATTGCCCTTGTATTACACTGTTTCCTGCAGCACACTGCAGTGTTGTGTGATATGCAGCATTTCTGGTGCCACTGTATGCTGTTCATGGTGTACATACTACCCCTTAGAGGGATCATTAGATGATACAGTTTGGACTTTTATTGCTATGCCAATAATACTCAGCGTATCTTTTCTTGTGTCACGAATCACAAAAAAAATTAATAATCTTAAAAAAGCAACAATTCTGGGGCATTTCTCCAACAGTTAAGTGCAAAATCCAGTTAATGAGATCCCCATAAGCAAGTCATATGTGTTGGTTGGTATCCAGAGTTTCACTTCTGTGACTTTTGTGCCTCCTTATAAAGGAACATTCTTTTTTTTTGTTTGGTGACATATTTTTCTTGGAGTCTAGTGGCACCCCCCACCCTCCAGTTGCTGTTTCCTGTGAACAAAGTATGTTTCCCTGGTGTCTAGTGGCACCTTCACCCTCTGATCACTGTTCCCACAAAAAAAAATATGTGTCCTTGCTATCCAGTGACACACCCCCACCCTCTGATCGTTGTCCATATAAAAGAATGTATTTCCCTGGTGTCTAGTTGCATCCACCACTGTCCAATCACTGTCCCCATTAAAGAAACATATTTGTCTGGTATCTAGTGGCACCACCTCACCCACCCTCTGATCCCTGTCCCCATAGAAATGTATTGCCTGGGCATCTAGTGGTAATCCCCCACCCTCTAATAGCTGTTTTCATAATATAAATATATTTCTCTGGTGTCTAGTGCTCCCCCACAATCGCCATCCTCATTTTCATAGACCCTGTAATAAAAAAAAATGGTCTCTCAATATCTTTTTTTAAACCTATAAAAAAGGGTTCCTCATCGATCTGACCCCCCCCACACCAATCTCCCACCCAACACCCACCACACTGCACCCCCTCCACACACCCTCACTCACTTGAACAGGTCCCAGGGTGAAGATCCACTCTCTTATTATAGACATGTCTTGCTGCTCAAAATGTTGACTGCTACAGTATATCAGAAAGTAAGGTATCCTAAGTGCAGGTCAATAGGGTTTTCAACTTTGGTGCATAAATTTGCAATTTTTTCATATTTTATACCAAATTTTCAACATGGCCTGTTTGAGAACCCACCTCATGAACAATGTTGGTGGAATTTCACCAATCCAGCCTGAAAGGCAGTTTCACAGTAAGTTGGCAAAATCACCTTTCATGCAGGATTTGAAGATTTTCACCACCCTTGTTCATGAGGTGTGGTCATAAGAAGGCTATATTGAAAATTTGGGGAAAAATATGTTAACATGGCAAAGTTATGCACATACTGTATGTTGACATTTTTCTACACTCATTCACACTGTAACTTTGGCTATTTTAAATGTTTTGACTCCAAATTTTCAAGAAAATCATCTTTTTACACCACCTCATGAACATGATAGTTGTCATTTTTCAAACCCTGTCCAAACTGTGTTTTCATACCTGTAGCATGCAATGGTGTTGCGGTGGCACAGAATCTCGTTTTAGTGGGGATTTCAAAATGTTCATTACTGGATTTATGAGGTGGGGTAATAAGAAGGCTATGCTGACAATTTCATTCAGGTTTTACTACAAATGCAAGAACAGGGCCCAGAAGGCCCTGCGCTCCCACAGACAATTGAGGATACAATTCTACTATCTCAAAAAGTAAGGAAATTCTTTGCACAGAACTTCATTAATGCACTAGTTAAGGTTAAAGCAACAAAAGTAGGGAAATGTGGTGTTAGTGTTTTCAACCCTATCACCCTACCCCCACCCACTAGAGAGCAACAGGAAAAACCATTACAGTTTCACCTCTCCTGCGCCTTCACTAATAAGTCATAGTTCGTGCCTATGGGTTGCCATCCCTAAAGCTTACCCAATTTGATCATGAATGAAGCTGAGCTTGTGAAGAGCATATGAGAATGGAGTGAGCATTAGGGCTGACTACCCAAAGACACATACCAAGCCTGATTGAAACTGTAATGGTTTTTCATGTTGCTGCATGATGGGTGGGGGTGGAGTGTAAGGGTTGGAAATCCTAATGCTACAGTTCCCTACTTTTGTCACTTTAACCCTAACTAGTGCATTAATGAAGTTTTGTGAAAAGGATAGATGGATAGATAGATAGATAGATAGATAGATAGATGAAGATAGATAGATAGGTTAAGGGACTGCCACCCTCCCCAGCCACCCCCACGAGGTTGTGAGGGACTCAGAAACCCTCCCAAGAAACCGGGACAAGAAGGAACCCCCCTGAACTGCTGCTACCGACTCACCAGTGGGTCTGAGAGGCTAGGGGACTTCCGCCCTTCCCAGCCATCCCCACGAGGTTGTGAGGGACTCAGAAACTCTCCCAAGAAACTGGGACAAGAAGGAACCCCCCCGAACTGCTGCTTACCGACTCACCAGCGGGTCCGAGAGGCTAGGTGACTGCCGCCCTTCCCAGCCATCCCCACGAGGTTGTGAGAGACTCAGAAACCCTCCCAAGAAACCAGGACAAGAAGGACCCCCCCAAACTGCTGCTACCGACTCACCAGGTAATTGAGGCCAAATTATCCTACCTGGTGCCATTCCTGTGATGGCAAAAGCCGTTGGCCCTGCACCGAGTCTCCGGGAGCTGCTGTGCTGCTGCAGAGGTCTTGCCCCACTGGCACTGTGTGCTGGCTCCCCACCGCTCCCACCACCACCCTTGGTTGACACTGCAATTTATAGGAATCTGTGAGGTCAGGTGATGCTCTAAAACCTATCAGCCCTCTTTCTGATCTGCAGGTTATAAGATCCCACCAGTACTGGCCACTAGCATTTTTCTCAGCCTGGTTTTCTTATCGAAGTAAAAAAAATATAAAATACCAAAAGCATGCTGCTGTTTATGTTGGCCCTGTTAACTATGGCCACTCCCCTCGTGTCACTCCCACCAACCACACTCCCCCAAAATGACCCGTCCCTATTATCTTACAGCTCTCTGTCTCGATCCCCCCACCCCTAAATACCCCCCAAGAGTGCTCTGCACACAAACTGCACCCAGGATGGGTCACATGCCCCTCCATCTCCCTGCCATCCTTCACCTCGCGTCTAGATGCCCTGAGCAGACTTGCTAAGGCTACCTCTTCCACTTCCCTGTTTTGTCATTTCCCCAAATCCAAAGCAAAAAACAGATGGTCTACCACCCTACAATACCTTACCCTGATGCTCCTACTGGCAGGCAATGTTGAAACCAACCCTTGACCTCAGAACCACTGTGCCCATCTAAAACTACCTAAGGGGCTTAGCCTAATACATCTCAATATCCGCAGCCTTCTGAATAAAGTCCCGGAGCTGTAAGACACCATACATACACTCAAACCTGACATCTGCGTTGTGTCCAAAACATGGTTGAAACCCCAGCACAATGACTCGGAAGTAGCCATGCCCGGCTACACAGTCCTCCGGCATGACAGAGCAGGCAAAAAGAAAGGTGGGGGCATTGCCATGTTTATATCCAACACGCTACAATTCACCCCTGTCCAGCTCCCATGCCCCCTCCCACTTATCAAAACCAGGATGATCAAACTTGTCCTGCCGCATACCACCCCTGTGTACGTGGCAGGGTTATACTGTGCCCCTGCAACCCCAGCAAATAACATCACTTTCAAAAACCTGGCCGCTGCTGGAGAGCTCTACATCCTCGGGGATTTTAACTACAACTGGCTGGACAAAGGCTGCTTAAAACTCAGCAGCAGGGTCAAAGCCCTTAACCTCTCACAACAGATAATGGAACCCGTATGCCTTAACACCAAATCCCAAAACCACTCCCTCCTGGATTGGGCTCTCACAACCCATCCATAGAGGGCCTCTAAAGCCGGCCTACTACCGGACTCAATGAGCGACCACCACCCGATATATATATAATCAGAAAAGTGCACAGACCCTCTAATAGCCTACCACCCAGGTCAATCAGCTCTCGGTCTTACAAGTCCCTCTGCCTCTCCACCCTGCTAAATGATCTCGCCTCTGCGGACTGGTCGTTCATCAAGCTGGCACCCACCCTTGATCAAGCGTTTGACATGTTCAGACAGCAATTTCTAACGGTGTGTGATTTCCACGCCCCTATGAGAAACAAAAGGGTAAGGGTTTCCCACCTCCCCTGGGTCTCTGCTGACATTATTGCCAGTTGTCGTGCCAGGGACCAGGCCTGGAAAAACCATAGGAAAACAGGCTCCACTGCCTCATGGCAACAGTACCGCACCCTCCGCAACAACTGTACCAAAGCCATAAGACAGGCTAAAAAGCATTTCTACCGTGAGGCCCTCTCTTCCAATCTTAACCACCCTTCCAATTTCTGGAAATCTATTAAAACCCTGCTCACTCCCCCTATACAGCCACCCACACCTACCCTCACCATCCAGGGCAGAAACGTATCTGAACCAAGTGCAGTTGCCTCTACTTTCAACCACTTTTTTACCAACTGCGCCAAATCCCTACTCCTAAATACGTCAACCCTACCACCCGTACCTGAACCCCTCGTGCACCACCCCCACTCCCCCATCCACCAAATTCTCCTTCAAACCAGTCTCCCCGCCTGAAGTTCAAGCCGCCCTCACTTCCCTTGACCCCAACAAGAGTAAATGCCCACTCGGCATGGACACTAAACTCTTATACCTATCTATCCCTGCCATTTCCACTCCCTTTGCCGATCTCATAATCCACTCCTTCTCCTCAGCACAAATACCTACAGCCTGGAAGGAGGCTCTAGTCATACCATTGCCAAAAGGAGGAAACCCAGCAGATCCAGGGAACTACCACCCGATCTCCCTCCTCCCCACCCTGGCCAAACTGCTAAAAAAAATAGCCCTCGCTCAAATCACACAATTTCTTGACACCACCTCCTTCTTCACCCCCTTCCAGTCAGGCTTTCGGAAAACGCACTCCACCATAACTGCACTCCTTAGACTCACCAACAATATTGCCTCAGGTATGGATAAAGGGTTCATCACCTTGGCCATATTCATTGACCTGGCAAAAGCATTCAATACCGTTTCCCACCCAAAGCTCATCGCCAAACTGCAAGATGCTGGCCTATCCGATCTAGCCATCAGGTGGTTCCATGACTACCTCACTGGTAGGAAACAATCAGTCAAAATTGCCACCCAAGTATCCCCCTCGCTCCCAGTCACAATGGGGGTCCCCCAGGGTTCTGTCCTGGGCCCAGTTCTTTTCTCAATGTTCCTAAATGACCTCCCACAATCCTGCCCAAACTCAGCTATTCAAATGTACGCGGACGACACCATCATGTACACCTCTGGCCCCTCAACAGAGGCTCTAAACTCTACCCTCCAGCAGGATTTTAACGCTGTCCAAATTTGGCTTAGCTCAAACCAACTCGTCCTAAATGCCAAGAAGACCGTATCCATAACATTCGGCACACAGCCCAGAATCTCCAGGCTAGCCGCTCAACCCTCCTTCCAAGCACTGCATGGAACCATCCTGGAATCCTGCACCTCCTTTAAGTACCTGGGGATATGGCTGGATAGTCACTTGGACTTCTCTGTCCACATAGACTCCCTACCGAAAAAACTACACCTGAAACTATGTGCCCTTAACGCAACAAAGGGTGCCTAACCACCCCAGTCAGAAGAGAGCTTGTACACAAAATGATTCTCCCAATCTTCCACTATGGTGACGTGGTCTACAGAGCAGCCTCTCCATCCACCCTAGCCATCCTGGACCCCCTTTTTCATTCCTTCTGTCACCTTATCCTAGAATGCCCCCCTACCACCCACCACTGTCACCTACATGCCACACTAGGCCTCCCCTCGCTGCACTCCAGCCGACAGCTTCACTGCGCAAATCTTGTAGCGAAGCACTGGTCAAACTCCCTCCCCTCCTATCTCAGTTCCGCTCTAACAATGCAACCCTCCCCAGCATACTCTTTGTGGGGCTCTGACACAAAACTACTTCATATCCATTCCATGCGCACCGCTAAAGGCCAATCAGCTTTCAAATACAGGCTGCCCACTCTCTGGAATAACCTCCCAGGTGCAATCAGGCAGTCAACCTCCACCCCTAGGACCATGACCACTCTCCTTCAGGCTCATTTCTCTGACACTTGCGACTGTTACCTTCAGGACAGATCGGCTAAACCAAAGTGTTTATCTGGTATTTAACGAGGGAACAAGCAAACTATTATACTATCCTTACTGCCCCTGTCTCCTACACCCTCTCTCTCTTTGATTCACTGCAAGATCTGCCTGTCTTCTTTGTCCCCATTGTTTGTATGAGAACAAAATTGTAATGCATAATGTCCTGACTGTAACACCTTTGGACTTTTGTCTCACCCGTATTTGAGCCTGTTGTACCTAAGTATGTACTATATGCATCTGTTTTCATGGCAACAATTCCTACTGTTCCAAAAGTAATTTTAGCACTGTTATGTTGTGTAACACCCAGGTCGCATCTGGAAATGAGTGGATTTCCCACTCAGTATGCTTATCTGGTAACTCTCATTAATAAATAAATAAATAAAATAGGTAGAAAGAATTATGGGATGTGACATGGGTGAGAGTGAGATAATAGAAATATCTCCACAAGCTGCCATTGAACTCTTGATAATCCATGAATGGTGAAATTGTGGGATTTCTTATGCAATACCAGTGGTATTACAGAATTCTTTGCATAGCAGGGTTTATTGGGCATCCCTATAAATTAGTAAATGTTGAAACATCTAATATTAGTCTCTGCTTACGAAGTGAGGGAAGCAGGCAGACTTGAGTCTGTTCTGACTTTAAATTACAGTGTCAATATGTGTGACATTATATTACTGGAAAAGTAGTCCAAGATATGGTAACTCAAACTTTAATGACAAAAATGTCAGGTCATGTATTATGCACATTGTCAAAAGAAATTTAAAAATAGAGTACTGGTTGGGGGAACCTGAAGATCATTGTTAGTGACAGTCTAAAGTGCTATGTCCAGTGGCACAAGGCTGCAGGTAAAAGCAAATAGGATGTTGCAGTGCATAGGGAAGGGTTTGTCAGCAGAAGAAATGAGGTGATGCTGCACCTGCATTGTTCCTTCATCAGACCTCACCTAGAATATTGTGTGCAGTTCTGGAGTCTGCATCAGAAGAATGACAGGGATGTCATGGAACCTGTTCTGTGGAGGACTATGCAGATGATTCAGGAGCATCAAGGGAAGATGTACTTTATGAAGAGAGGCTGTTGAGTGTCAGCATGTGCACAACCGAGGCCTGGAGTGAAAAGGGGGAAATAAGACCTTTAAATACATAAGGAGTACTAATAATGTAGTCATTGACAATAATTTAGTCCTCAGATCTTACAAAAACAAAGCAATGCTGTTTGGTTCAAGGCTGCACACCTTTCCTGTTCCAATCTCCTATCTATTAAGTGATCCTATGGATCCAAGCTCTCCATCATGGATGATTTCAGATATCAAGAAATTAACCTAAACTTGGCTTTGGACATCTCCAACCACATCTCCACCTTCACCAAAACTGTACACTCACAGTTTGCTCTTGCCAACAGCATTCCTCACTTTCTGACTTCCAAAACAAGACTCACCATTGCTAAATAAGTTCTTCTCGCCTTATAATATTGCTGGCTGATTTAGTTCAGTCCCTCTAAATCTATAATGAGATGCAATTTTTAACAATATCTGCCTATTCTCCCTGCCATCATCCCACTACTGCATCCTCTATTCCTCAATGAGGCTGATTATCCCCTTGGTTTGTCCAATATTACTCACTCATTTATTTCCTATTAAAACCCTTTGGTACTCCTCCCATGCTTCCTCCATATATTTGATTCAGAGCTTGTACCAGCCCTAATCACTTAAATCCAGGGATCTTTTCCTCTTTGCTGTCTACAAATACTCCAACAACATGGGTGAACAGGCATTCCCCTTGTAACTCCCAGGTTCTGGAGCTCTTTTTCAGTTTACAGCTTACCTACCTACTTATCCTTAGAAGGTGCTCTGAGGAAGCACCTAGCTTCCTCTATCCGTACCAGCACATAACATTTCTGCACAACCATTAGTTTGGTGCCAACTCTACACAAAATTTGGTTAGGTAGGAGTCCTTAGTTATTGCTTGTGACACCACAGTGTGAGCAGACTTGATAGACTACAAGGCCTTCTTCTGCTGGTACTTTCTGTATGTTCATATGTTTGTAACATCACATGATCATTTTTTTTACTACATGAGCAAGCATAGGAGTGACATTCATGAGAAGGCTGGCTGTGAAGGAGGGTGGGTTGTGTTGGACACCATCTCACTCCTGAAAACTTGTTTAAGTTTAAGAAACATGGGTGCTGGTGGGGAGGAATGGAGGACTTGGGTTCTGCTGCTGAGGAGATGGGGGATGATTTGTTTCATTAACTATATGACAAAAGGAGATGGTGGCCAGCCGAGGAGGTGGGTGGGTTGTACAAGATGCCCATTGTGGAAGTTATTTCTATTACTATTGAAACTGTGGGTGCTGGAGAGGATAAGGGTGAGTGGGCTTCTTGAAGAGTGTGGGGGGATGGGGGCTGCATTTACCGCACTTGGAGTGGGATAAGGGTGGGGTCTTTTTTTAATCCCCCCAGGTTTAAACATAACAAATCCAAATACCAACTTTCTAAATATTTGTGGCCCCAAATATGAATATTTGGCTGATTATTAAATATAAAGTATTTACACACTCCTAGTGCCCTTTTCACAAGCAATGAGGACAAGGTAACTAGAGGCCATAGATGGAAACTGGTAGAGGTAAGCTTTAAAAGAGATGTAAGGAAATTCTTCTTTGCAGAAAGGGTAGTAGAAAAGTGGAATGTATTGCCAGAAGAAGCAATAGTCACAGAGTCAATGCTGTCTTCAAACACAGGTAAGACAGGAACAGGGAATAGTCCAGACTAGAAGAGAGAGGAAGGTGGGCAATCAAGAGAACGGGATGAGTGGACTGTGAGGGTGCTGAAATACAGTGAGGGCCATCAGTAGACTAGCTCTGGTTCAGTGTTAGGTTGGTTGTGAATGCGGGCAGTTACTGGGGAGGCTCTATGGGCTGTTGGACCCTTTCTTGCTATCAACATCTATGTGTCTATATCCCACTGTATTCTGATCCCTCCTTAGCTCAGCTCACCTTACCTCTGTCCACTGCCAGCTAACATCTGATTGGTCTCCAGTTCCACTTCCATCCACCATGCATAATCTAAAAATAGATTGTTCTCCAGTTGCACTGCTGCCCAATCTCTCCACTTCATTTCATGCCATTGCTCCACCAAGCTAAAAAGTTCCCTTTCCTGGCTTACTTATAATCAGTTCTTACTCACACTCACTGCAAACCAATCAATGTAAAGTCATTTTCCTTGTTCAGTTGTTTACCTGCCATTCCTTCTCCATTCCTTCACCCACCCTTGGTCCTAAACTGTTCCTGCCACACTTCCCAAAAAGAAGCCAGTCTCAAAATGAATACTAGTCTTACCCTGTCCCATCCCTATCATTCATATCTTCTCATATGCCACCAGTCCCAAATACAATTTCCAAACTACTTCTGCTGGTTCCCACCCCACTTCTGCCTCCCAGAGTTGCTCCAAAAGTAAACAGATCCCTTCTCTGTCCAACTGTATGCTTATCATTCCTTGCTCCTTCAAACCACTGTGGTTCCAAAGTAATGAGTATCCCATAACATGTTCCAGTGGAACCTTAGCTCTTCTCTCATTCTCCTCTCCCAATTCTGGTCCCAACATAAGTAATATATCTTTCCTTGTCCCTTCACATCCTGAACCCTTCTCTCACCAGAAAAGAGCATCATTGAAGTCATGGGGTACCGCCTCCCCTTTGCACTGAATGGATGATGATCAATGCAACCACACACCCATGCCTACTGCCAGTGACCATCTGATGGGAAAACATGCTACTGCATTCCATTTTTATGTATTTAGTTGTTTATTTATGTGATGGTTTGTAGGGTAGGTGTGCTAATCTGAGGACCATTTTCAGGCATGACCTGGGACATGAAGATGGCACAAAGGACATATAACAATACAATATGAAAACTGGACATATACAACAGGCAAGGCTCAAAGGTATTTGGTTTCATACAGGGTAAAGGAAGGAGAACATATAACAAATTACTTTGAATGAAAAGCAAGCAAATAGTGCAGGGCATAAGAGTGAGTGGAGTAAGAAGAAAATTTACAAGTTATTCAGAACATTGGTTTGTTAAAGTGAAACTGCAAGGCATAGTAAAGGTATAAGAATGACATCTGTGTCTTTCAACCAGGGGAGCAGGAGCATTTGTATGTTGCTATTATATGTGGCTTGTAGAGTGATTAGAATTCATGGTGGGAGTTAAGGGATCATAGGGAAGCTGGGAGGCTATTCCACAAATGAAGAGCAGAAGAGAAGGCCTTTTGACCCATACAAGTGGAGACCTTTGGAGAATTCCAACAGAAAGCTAGAGGAGTGGTGGAGGTCATGGATGTGTGTTTTGAGATGGAGGAGAGAGGAGAGAGGGGATACAACCAAATCCCTGGTGGCCTTATCAACTGTACAACTCAGCAAGTACTGTAGTCATGGTGGGCCTGTGGGGTGAGCCATCCAAGTGTCTGGTAGAGGATGCAGTGATGGTAATAGGGGTACTAGGGGGAGAACCTACACATTTTATTATGGGTAGAGCTTAGCCTAGTAAGTCCAAGGAAGATGTAGGGGCATAGGTGGGGGAACCATAGTCCATTAGTCAGAGGAGAGTGCCATGGGCAATGGCAAGACAGGCTTTAGGGGAGAAGTAGTTCATTATCCAATACACGAATCCAAATTTCTAATTTTTACATCAAGTAGTGACCTCAGTGTGATCAGAGTAGGCCAGTGCCAGATCAATCATGATGCCAAGGTATTTAAAGAGCATAACAATTTCCAGGGGCATTCCATCAGGAGATAGGACAGTCAGAGGGGCTTGAGTGTTGGCTGACTTGGTTTGCTTAGGTTTAGATCTGAAGAGCATTGCTTTGGTCTTCTTGGCATTGATGAGTACCTATTGCTCAGGAACCACTCAAGGACGGTGCAGCAGTTTGTGGTAAGTGCAGAGGAGATGCTAGCCAGGGACTGGTCACTGAGAAAAAGAATGAGGTTGTCTGAATCAAGTAATGATTTACATGAGAGATTATCCCTTGGGAGGGAGTTAACAGAGAGGGAGAATAAGAGTGGTCCAAGAATAGAGCCTAGGAAAACTCAGTGGTAATGGGAAAGGTGGAGGACTTGCCCCCCCTCGATACAGACCCTTTGTGAGCAATCAGGGAAGTAATCTAGGAGTCATGCAATGGATGTAGGGGAACAACCAATGTGGCTGAGTTTGTCGAGGAGGATGCTGTGGTTTACCAAGTCAAATGCCTTTGAGAGGTCCACAAAAATGGCACCTGTGATGTTACCAACATCCATATATCTAAGTACATGGTCCATGAAACAGGCCAGAGCAGTGGTGGTGCAATGACCTTTCCTGAAATCATGCTGTTGGGGTCAGAAGAGGCTATATTTTGCAATATGGTCCAAGATCTGACAGTGGGCAACTTTCTCAATGAGTTTACATAAAGGTGAAAGGGTGGAGATAGGGAAGTAGTTGTCTGACTTGTGTGGGTCACCAGATTTGAAGACAGGAATGGCCCTATCCTGGTTCCACAGAGGGGGCACTGAGAACATTGTAAGGTAGATGATATAGATCATCATCAGGGGTGAGGCAATGGTGTAGGTAATGATTTTCAGAAAGCGGGGGGGATACCATCAGTACTAACACTCCCTCTGTTTGGGAGGCTCAGGAGAAGCTTGAGGGTTTCATGGGGGGGGGGAATAGCCCTGAAATAGAAATGTGGTATATTAGGGCCATCAGTGGACTGGCCAGGAGGGGGTGATCTGGGATTTTGAGGGGGAAGCTTTGCAAGGTAGTCAAATAGGATAGCAAATTTGGAGTTAAGGGCATTGACAACTTCAGTGGGTTCAGTTGTGGGTCCTGATGGAGTGAATAGTTGTGTGTATGGGGGGGTTCTTTGGTACTGGGGCTACCAGGGAATGAATTACAGACCAGCAGTGCCTAGGGCTACCAGGGCTATAGGTCTAGAGGTTTCATAGGTATTCAGCTTCACATGAGGTTATTCCCCTTTTGCAGATGTTTCCTAGGTAGCTGTACTCATTCCAGAGTGAGGGGGAGAGGGAGGCTTTCTAGGTTGGCCATTTGACATCCTGCTCTTTCATCAATTTGGTGAGGTCCATTGTGAGCCAATGAGTATCACCTCCATGTACTCTATGAATGGTAAGGGGGAAGTGCCTGTCCTGGATGTTGGAGAGGGCAGAAATAAGGAATAATGTGTTTATGCCCCTTTCTCAAGCTTGGCCCCAATCCATCCCTGGCAACCACTCTTTCCCATCATCCCTACCTGCAGTTTCTCCTTTATATCTCACAACTTGCCCCCTCCACCACCATGACATGGCCAGAGAATCATAGCTTACCACTTGAGCTGCCAGGGAGGAGGCCACAGGACCACAGAAAGAAGTGTGCAGGGCCTGAGTGTACTAAGCATCATCCTGCTGGGAAATAGAGATCTTTCTATTTTCTGGTCCTAGGCCCTAGGATGTGACATATGGCACCATACATATGGATATTATATAACACAGGATACAGTTTATGTCAATCCTTCTGCATCTTTCACTTGCACTGATACTAATATAGATAATGATACCTGTTGCCATGAAGGTGGTAATAGTGCTGTGACACTGGCTACCCTTCATCTCTGAATGAGGCGAGGGTCCACTGAGATCTTAAATTCTGCTTCCCTCCAGCTGGATCTCTGATGACACTTGTTCATTCAAAACACTTGTCTGCAAGCATCACAAGGGTTGTTGCACTGATGGGAAATGTGATGAAAGGTGGCGAGTGGAAAACTGGAGCCAGCTTCAATTTGGGACCCTTTACTTCAGTTTGAAATGGAGAATTAGGCACAAAACTATGTAATTTAGTACATGGAATTGCAGTGAAGCAGGCTTAAAATAGAGGTATACCATATATAATTCTCACATCCACTCTCCTGGACTCATTTTAAATACGCAATTGCCAGCTCATAGCACTGTGCATACCATATATTTTTCAATCACCCCCAGCCCAAACCTACCATCCCCTGAATACTCATATTAAAGAGCTAATTCTCTTTCTTGATCTGTTCTTTAAGTTTGGGACTCAGCAAGTGGAAAGACATGCAGACTAGGTTGCATTACTGCTGATGCCAGACTAACTGATTGGTCAGTGTGCCTAGTCTCATCAACAATGCAGACTACTCTTTCCCCTTCCAGTCACTGTCCCCCACACATTAGTCAGTGGCAGCCCTTACAGAAATAGTTATATGAAATGTTTTCATGCTGCTCACATAAACTACTCAAGTGTTAAGCGTGCTGCAAGTGTGATTTAAATGTTAAATTGGAACCAATTGCATGCATACAGCATGCATACAGCAAGCAAGTGTGGAAACCATGATTTTTATGCTAAATTGGGAAAGACTGTATGCATGTGTAATGCGTGCAAAAAGTAAGTGCTCACTGCACAAGTAAAAGTTGTGACTTGCTCAGGATCATTCTACACAAGTGGGGGTTGATGAGATTCAAATCCAGGTCTTCATGCCTCCAAGTCACCTGGCTTGCAGTTCAGTGCCTTTAACTACTATGCAATACTATCTGCACATATACGGCTCACTTGTACTTCAATACATATTGTATCTGATTACATCTGCATGCATGCAGCATGCTTGTTGCCACTGTTAAGCTTTTCAGTTTTCTTCTCTTACTCATCTCAGTTTCACAGTTGAACTGTAGCACACATTCTAATGGAAACACATGTGTTCTTCCCATCCCCAATACACAAACTTATCCACAAAACCACTTAATTACTTCTGTCTGGCCTGTACTCCTACTATTTTCACTCCATAGTTTTGAATGCTTCCACGCAAGCAAATGTTAATGTGCAAACACAAAAGAAGCAATAACTTGACACGCATCCAAATGGCCAGTCCACCCCCCATGCACACACACTGTAGCGGGTACAGCCATGCTGCTTCATACAACCCACCAAGTATAGATATAAGTAAAAAGTCTCTTACTTGAGTACTAGGGAGCAAGAGGAAGAAGTCTTTAAGAGATTATGTCCATGGGTCAGAGTTCTGGGACGTACCCCCTTGAAATGAATGGAGTTATTTTTGGTTACTATTTTATACATTATGATAGTGAGTTGTAGAATAATGAAGGCTATTGTTCTACTAACAAGGCCCTAGTTAGTTGAGTGGTGGCCTTCATTAATCTCCAACTCTCCATCAATAATGTATAAAATAGTAATTTGGTGCACACCCCTGCAGTCTCCTTTGACCTTTGTCATAATGTGCCTGAGCATGGGGATATGGAGGTCAGCTTCACTGGGGGAAGGGCATAAGCCTGACTATAGTGGGGCTCCAATAGTCCATGCACACCATACCGCTCAACTGTCTGTGAATGCAAGGGATAGCTCTAGAATGTCTGTAACATCTTTAAAAGGTACAGCTTATTTGTTTTGACTGAAAAGTGATATGCACATCAGGAAAAATTCAAGTGTATAAGATTCATCTGTATATACCCCAGATTAGTGCATCAGATTTGAGCTTAAACCCACTTAAACCCACCCAGTTATTAACCATTTTTTTTCCTGACTGAAGTTCTGCCCCCCCCCAAAAAAACAAACTTTGTCCTGATTTTTATTCGCAGCTCATTTCCATTCAATACCCAATTACTGACCCGGCAATATGGCAAGAACCTGCAGCCTGGCACAGTGTGCCACCAGCCCAGTTTTCAGGCCACTCTCCCCTCTCCTTCCACCAGAAGCCGGATGCTAGAACTGACCATCACAGGTCCCCAATGTGGTCTGTGACCAAGTCACCTCACCAACCAAACCAACACAACTTAGGTTTCTTGCTTCTTGCTTTTTTGCTGCTGTGGCTGCTGCCGTACTGCACTGATCAAGGCCTATGAAGGTCATCAACACCACTGTTACCACTGCTGCTAAGCCTAGCTTGCTGCCGTGGGGGTCTGTGCTGTTTGTTTTGCAAGGCTAGCCTACTAGTAAGTAGGTAGCCTAGTCCTGAGTTAGCTTCAAGCTCACCATCTGCCCCCTCAGCCACCAGGGGAGACAGAGACTCACTGAGAGTACACCAACAAAAATATGCTGCCACAACACTGCTATTGAGAATTCAGTGCTCACTGACTCCTCCAGGCTGTAGTTTGCAGTCTGTCTACTCTGTGGCTGGTAAAACAGTGTTGCATTTGCAAGACTCATGATCTCTTTCTTGGCTGTAGCTCCTCTGCATAACATGTGATTGTGCCACTACTAATAGGTGGAGAGAGTGGGCAACACAATACAGACACAGTTGAGTCTGGAGAGTACCTGCAGTGTGAGCACACACACAGGCCAGGTGGGCACTTATTGTGCAAAAGACTAAATCCAAATGTAATACCATTATTGCCACACCATAAGAACAACCTAGGCACAAATACAGGGGGGGGGGACTGCCCCTCTCTTCCCTACCTAGATGGCACACCTGCTTAATGGTAGAAATTCATTCTCAGGTGCTAATGCAATGGTTTCCTCTGTGTTCTGAGATATTGTATCTCCATGTTTCATGATGTGTCCTGATCATCATGTGGGTTAGTGTCCCTCATTGTCCCTCATTTTGAGCGTCCATGTCTCTCATTTCAGTGACAAGATGTGAGGTGTGGTACATGCTTCCAAGACCCTAATAAGTGTTCCTACTGCCTTTTAAGTGTACCACACTTTCACAATGATCCCTCTCCTAAAGGGGCCCCTAAATGGCTTAATGACCTACCTACTGAACTCCTTGGGTCCAACAAAATCAGTCATTTCAAATCCAAACTCTGCAACCTGCTGGCACATGAGAGCACCTGCAACTGTTAGCCCTTATCAATGCCACCGGAGAATCTTTCACATTCCCCAGCACCCTATACTGCCCTGAACAGCCCCCCTAACTCTTCTCCCACCCATCCCACCTCACACCTGACACTGCCTTCCTAGCTGCACCCCTCCCCAACTTACATTGTCCTTGTCCTGGATCTGTCTAGACTCTCTAATTCCCCTACATAGCAATTCCTCACTACTGCAGACAAATGGTAGCTTTGCTATGCACTCTCTAATCGCTCAGCCTGTTTCTGCCCAATTACACTTAGAAACCTGTTCATTGCACTTAGTAACCTGTGTTCAGGAGGCACTGTGGGTCACCTTGGAGACTGGAAAGGGCACCACAATCCACACAGGGGTTTTGTACAGACCCCTATGTCAGGGGAAGGGAATGGACAAGGATATGATAGAAGGCATTCTTAGAATGGCAGAGAAAGGGGAGATACTGTTGATGGGAGACCTGAATATGCCAGATGTTAACTGGAGCATTTGCTGAACCCACATCAACAGCGAGGCCATTCTTGATGCTCTACAGGTGGCAGGCCTCAGGCAGCTAGTTTGGAACCCACTCGTGAGGGGAGCAATCTTAGACCTCATACTCTCAAACGGGGGCAGTGAGAGGATCTCAGATCTAGAAGTGGGTTGCCATCTGGGAACAAGTGACCATCAAACAGTGTGGTTCACATTAAACTCAGCTACAGAGTCAAGCCATACAAAAGTGAGGGTACTGGACTTCAGGAGGGCTGACTTTGGCAAGATGGGAGAGTGCCTCAGAAAAGCACTAGTAAACAGGCTAGAAGGAGGTGTCGAGCAACAATGGGGAATCATCAAAACTGCCATCACAGAGGCAACAAGCCTTTGTGTGAAGCAAATAAACAAATCAAAATGAAAGAAAAAGCCACTATGGTTCTCAAAAGAGGTGGCTGTGAAAGTCAGGAAGAAAAAGATAGCATTCCAGAAGTATAAGGAAACACAGAAGGAACAGGACAGAGAACTGTACCAGTTAAGGCAGAAGGAAGCAGGAGGAAGTCAGAATAGCAAAGGCCCAAACTGAGGAAAGGATAGCCGACTCAGTTAAGAAGGGGGATAAAACCTTTTATAGGTACATCAGCGAGCGTAGAAAGTCAAAGGGAGGGATAGTGAGGCTAAATAGAATGAACGGTGGGTGGGCAGAGGGGGACAGTGAAAAAGCAGGGATACTGAATGAATATTTCTGCTCAGTATTCACAAAAGAGGAGGGGGAAGTGCCTAATCCAGTTAACAGAAGCACTCTTGATAGGTGGGTCGATCCCAGTCCTTTCACAGAAGAAAAGGGTTCTGAAGAACTCTTAAAATTGAAGGTGGACAAAGCAATGGGGCCTGATGGAATTCACCCCAGAATTCTAAAAGAATTAAGGGAGGAACTAGTGAAACCACTGGCTACCCTTTTTAATAAATCATGGGAGGATGGTGTGGTACCCGAGGACTGGAAGAAGGTGGATGTGATTCCTCTTCACAAAAGTGGGACCAAGACAGAGGCAGGAAACTACAGACCTGTCAGTCTGACCTCTGTGGTAGGGAAAGTGATGGAGTCACTTCTGAAGGAAAGAATAGTTGAGTACCTAGAGGCCAGTGGGGCACAGGACCCAAGGCAACATGGGTTCACAGCGGGAAGGTCATGTCAGATGAATCTAATAGATTTCTTTGACTGGGTGACCAAAGTAGTAGACCAGGGAGGGGCTGTGGACATGGCCTACCTAGACTTTAGCAAAGCATTTGACACAGTCCCACACAAAAGATTAATAGTCAAATTAACCAGCCTGGGAGTGGGTCCCAGGGTGGTAACCTGGGTAAAACATTGGCTGGACAACAGGACCCAGAAGGTAATTGTAAATGGAGTCCACTCTGAAGAAAGAGGGGTTACTAGTGGGGTACCGCAGGGTTCAGTATTGGGTCCAGTCCTTTTTAATGTCTTCATAAGTGACATTGTAGAGGGACTGGAAGGAAAAGTATGCCTCTTTGCAGATGACACAAAGATCTGCAACAGGGTTGATACACAAGGAGGTGTGGAAAGGATGAGAAGGGACTTGGCAAGGTTGGAGGAATGGTCAAGTATGGCAGCTAGGATTCAATGCAAAAAGTGCAAAATAATGCACCTGGGAAACAAGAACCCAGGGAATAATACACAATGGGGAGGTAGTAACAACAACAAAAAGGAAAGGGACCTGGGATAATCATATCAGATGACCTTAAGGTTAGCAAGCAATGTGAGAAGGCAGTAGGAGGACTGGGGTATACTGGGTTGCATAGGAGAGGCATCAGCAGCAGAAAACAGGAAGTTGTTATCCCTCTGTACAGACAGTTGGTGAGACCTCATCTGGAGTACTGTGTCCAGTTCTGGAGACCCCATCTCCGCAAGGACATAGACAGGATAGAGGCAGTCCAGAGGAGGGCAACTAAAATGGTGCAGGGTCTGCAAGAGAAGCCGTATGAGGAGAGACTAAAGGAGTTAATATGTATACCTTGAGAAAGAAGGGAGAGGGGACATGATAGAAACTTTTAAGTACCTCAGTGGAATCAACAAAGTCCAAGAGGGTAGCATCTTTCAGAAAAAGAGATGTGCAAGAACAAGGGGGCACAATTTAAAGATGGGGGGGCAATTCAGGGACAATGTGAGGAATTATTATTTCACAGAGAGGGTAGTGGATGCATGGAACAGCCTTCCTGAGGAGGTTGTGGGATCTAAAACTGTGGGAGAATTCAAGAATGCATGGGACAGGGCCGGCCCGTTGGCGCAGCGGTGGGATTTCCGCTTGCGACGCCAGAGACCCAGGTTCGGGAATGGACCCGAGTCATTGGAGGGCCGGCCAGAGGGGAGAGGGATGGAACATCCTATGGGCTGCTCTCCTTCTCTGGGGGGAGGTTGGGGGCAGCATCCGGAGCACTGAGGACTCCTGGCGGAGGCCAGGAGCTCTCGCGCTGCCACGCTAGTCTCTGGAGGAGGCGGGGCAGACGCTGGCATCATTGCATGTCCCCGCCTCCGGGAGGAAAACACAAGAAAAGAGGAAGGGGAGATCCTCCGTCTAGGTGAAGCCTCCCTGGGCTTCAATTCACCTCTGCCGCCGCACTCCCAACTAGTTACTGGATCCGCGGCACTGGAATTAGGGGAACCAGTGCCGTGGCCCCACCCTCCAGGGGGCAAGCCAGGGGTGACCGGCAGTGGTGGCAAATAGGCAGGTGGTGGAAGCTCCAGGGGCCATGACTAGGCAGATGAGCAACGGAGGATCTCCCAGGTAAAATAGGAAAATTTAAAGAAAAATTAAAAACAACAAAAAAAAAGAATGCATGGGACAGACATAAGGCAATTCTTGTGGGGGGTAGGAAGAAATAGGCTGTTGGTTAACTAGGATCTGCGGCCTATCCTGTAGGTAGGGAAATGGGCAGACTAGATGGGCCAAGCGGTCCTTATCTGCCGTCTATGTTTCTATGTTTTATGTTATGTAGTCACCAGCTGTTCCACTTTCATATGTTTATTGTTGTCTAGTGTCACTCTTGTTCCTCTCTCTGTACAATGTTTTCACTGATGTAACTCAATGGCTCTGTATATTGTCACCTGACTTGGAGTCTTTGTAAGCAAGCCTCTGGCTCAAAGGTATTAATCTTAAAGTGTATATGCTCAATACAGGATGACAAAGGGAAAGTAAGTGAGATGAAACAGTCATGGAGAAACACATTTGTAGCACTAAATATGCATAAGGGATTTGCATAGTCCAAAACAAAAAGGATCAGCTTCACAACACAGAGGCCCCTCTTTTCTTTTCTTACATGTGGAATGGGGGATGTTCACTGGCTATATCCTAGGCATTTAATACAGTAAGCAAACAATACTTTACAAATTAATGGCGATTTAATGAAGAAAATCTAAAGCCATTAAATAACTTGCAAAAGGATCAAAATTAATGAGTTTACTTAATGTTTATGGCAATTCAAATACAAATGTATTTTAATTACTCTAATTGCTAGCAGTAGTATAAGAAATAGAAACTGATGTCTTTATTTAGATGAGATTTGCAAAAGCTTAGCTGCTGTACACATGCCAAGCATGCAGAATGTGAACCTGATGTGATGTTTAAATGATGTTTTTACCAGCTTAACTGCTGCACTCATGTCAAGCATGCAACAAGTGAACCTGGTGTTAATTTTAGAAGATGTTCACACCAGCGTACCTGCTGCTCACGTCAAGCTTGCAGCATGTGAACCTGATTTGCTTTTTAGACCTGGTTTGCTTAGGATAGCTTTGTGTATGTGAACTGCATGCAAACATTGCACAATTAAGCATGTAGCATGCATTCATCATGTACACAGCACACCTATCTTTCTGTAAGGGAGTGCATCCTATTATTACAACAAAGTAAGATGACAGCAGTCACTGGGCTAGTGGCAACTTCAGTTCAGTTTCAAGTTGGTCCCCATAAATGCTGTTCAACTTCAATAACTTCTCTAAATAACTTTGCCTACCATTGCAGAAATTGACATGGGGTGAAGCAGACTATAACTAGTGGGTAAAAAGGTCAGTAGGTCAATAGTGATTTTTCTTTATTGCTAAAGTGGCAGATGGCGCTGGCATGCATGCCACAACTTGGGACTGGGTTTGTCCTCCTATACTAACACGATTGGCTGAAAAGTGGTCAGTAAGGTTTTACTATAGGTGAAATGGTTATTATCCATTCATTCTTTTGAAGGACACTGTCTAGTAAAGAAGGCAACTTGCTGCAGTGCTGCATGGTTTTCATTTTACAAGTATATTATGTCCTTATAAATATGGTAGGGGGCAGGGGGAAGGTTAGGTGCTAAAGGGTAGGTTTGGTAGGTGGTTCATTGCAATTTACTCGGGGCTTCATGCACAGGGTGGGGGTTGGGGGGTTGTGAGGGTAACAGAAATTACATAACTTGGCACAGGTGGGAGAAGATGTGAGATACTGCTACTACTACTACTGCTATTTATTTTTTTGTTTGTAGGAAACTTTACTGAAACAGCAGGTGGAAGGTGGGAGGTGGAAGTTAGAGGATAGGTGGGTTAGAGGCTTTCAAGATCTAAGGCAGCATAAATTCACTGGGGGGGCGGTCATGTCAAAAATATCTGATACATTTCTTTGACTGGATGACAAGGTAATTAGATCAGGGTGGAATTGTGTACAGTATGTGGCCTACCAAGATTTCAACAAGGCCTTCAACACCATCCCACATAGGAAACCCATGCACAAGCTGGCCAGCCTAGGACTGGGTCCAAAGGTAATAAACTGGGTAAGAAATTGATTGGGGGCTAGATGACAGAGGGTGGTGGTAAATGGAGTTCACTCCAAGGAAGGAAGGGTGACCAGAGGGGTGCCACAACAATCAGTAATGGGATTGGTCCTATTTAATGGCTTTATTATCAAAATTGTAGAGAAGCTAGAGGGGAAAGTATGCCTTTTTGCAGATGACACTAAAATCTGCAATAGGGTAGACACTCTAGAGGCAGATAAAAAAAATGAATAGATATATGAGAAAACCTGAGGAGTGGTCATGGGTGTGGCAACAAAGTTTCAATGTGAAGAAGTGCAAAATTGTGCAGTTTGGGTACAAAAACCCAGGGGCGGTGTACTAAATGGGGTGAGTGGTGTTAGTGGCCACAAAACAGGAAAGAGACCTGGGGGAATTCATACCTGATGATCTTATGGTGGTCAAACAGTGTGACAAGGCAGTAGGGAGAGCCAGTGGGATGCTAGGGTGCATAGGGAGAGGCATCGCTAGCAGAAAGAGGGAGGTGGTGATACTGCTGTATAAAACAAAGCGAGACCTCACCTAGAGTACTATATCCAGTTTTGGATACCACATCTGCTGAAGGACATAGACAGAGTACAGGCAGTCCAGAGGAGGACAACTAAAATGGTGCAGGGTGTGCATCAAAAGCCCTATGAGGACAGATTAAATAATTTCAATATGTACACCATGGAGGAATGGAAAGGGGGAAGGACATGATAGAGACTTTCAAATACCTCACAGATATAAATAGGGTAAAAGACGGTAGCATTTTTCAGAATAAAAGATGCTCAAGAACAAGGGGTCATGCTATGAAGATGGAGGGGGTATGATTCAGGGGAAACATGAGGAAGTGCTTCTTCACAGAAAGAGTGGTCAATGCCTGGAACAGCCTTCCAGATGAGGTGGTTGGGACAAAAACTGTAACAGGATTCAAGAATGCATGGGATAGGCATAAGAGATCCTTACTGGTTAAGAAAGGGAGGCTAAAGCTAGAGACCAAGTAGGGTCTGCACTATTACAGTAGGTAGGAAAAATGGGCAGACCTTGTGGGCCAAGTGGTCCTTGTCTGCTGTCAAATTCTATGTTTCTATAACCTCAAGGACCCTTTCCTGCTTAGTGACTTTCAGTACCTCCCCATCCTACACTCAATGCCTAGGTTCCTATTCTCTAGGTGCATGATTTTGCACTTTTTGGCACTGAACCCTAACTAACATACTAACATACTATTTGCCAGCAGATTAGGCCTTATGGTCTATCAAGTCTGCTCGAACCTAGATCCTTAGTTGGGTGCAGAGACCCTCCCATCCCTTGTGCTCCAGAAACCCCTATCATCCATCCCCACCCCCCCGGGACAGGCCATCATCTGATACATCCACTTTCTGTGTCTGTCCCACCCTCTCTTAAACCCTCCACTGTGGATCTCTGAACCAGCTCACCAGGCAGAGCATTCCAGGGTCCACCACCCTCTCAGTGAAAAACCTCCTCCTCTTTTCCCCCCTCACCCTTCCACCTTCCAACTTCAAACCATGCCCTCTGGTGATGCCTCCCTGCTTTAGTCTAAAGATCCCCTCCATGTTTACCCTATTTATTCCCTTGAGGTACTTGAAGACCTCAATCATGTCCCCCCTGTCTCTCCTCTCCTCCAATGAAAACAGGCAGAGCTCCTCAAGTCTGTCCTCGTAAGTCATATCCCCTAGCCCTCGTATCATCTTTGTTGCCCTCCTCTGAACCCTCTCCAGGAGCTGTATGTCCCTCTTCAAGTGTGGTCTCAGTACTGTACACAGTACTCAAGGTGTGGTCTAACCAGTCCATTGTACAGCGGCAGAATCACTTCCTTGCTCCTAGAGGTGATCCCCTTGCGATGCATCCCAACATCCTGTTTGCCTTGCTAGCTGCTCTCCTGCACTGCTCAGAGTTATTCATACATGTATCCACCATGACCCCTAGGTCTTTTTCCCCTATTGAGGCTTCCAGCGCCTCCCCTCCCAGGGTGTACCTGTGTTTAGGGTTTCCCCGACCAAGATGCAACACCTTGCACTTGGTGATATTGAAATTTAATTTCCATGTGTGAGCCCAGCTTTCCAGGGTGTCCAGGTCCCCTTGCAGGGCCAACCTCCCCTCTTCTCCCTCAACTACTGCTCCCATCTTGGAGTCATCCACAAAGAGACTCATTTCACACCCTATACCATCCCTGATGTCCGATATGTATGCATTAAACAGGATTGGACCCAGGACCGAGCCCTGTGGTACCCCACTACCAACCTCTGTAGGGTTCGAGAGCTCCCCACAGACCACTACTCTCTGAGTGCGTCCAGCTATCCAGTTTTCAATCCATCTGACCATCAAAGGGCCTACTCCTAACCCCATCAGTTTCTCCACCAGACCATTCCATGATCTTGACCACTCATTGAGTTCCTGAGATCCCAGTGCATTCTCTCCAGCCCTTCCTGAGTGTAGACCTTACTGCAAATTTTGGTATCATCTCCAGAAAGGCATAACTTCCCTTCTAGTTCTCCAGCAATGCGACATATTAAGACAATAAAGAGGGTCAGTCTCAGCACTGAACCCTGATGTACACCACTGGTCACTCTCCCCCAATTAGAGTGAGTGCTGTTAACCACCACCCTATGTCACCTATCCATTAACCAGTTTCTTACTCAATTTACCACTTTGGATCCTACTCTATACTACTCAAGTTCTTCATTAGTCTCCTGTGTGGTACAGTATTGAAGGCCATGCTAAAGTCCAGAGACTCCACATCCACTGCCCTCCCCTGATCTAGTTCCCTGGTCATCCAGTTGAAGAACTCAATCAGATGTGTCTGGCATGATCTCTGACCCCCCAACCCCCAAATCCATGCTGTCTTTGGTCTTGTAGCCCATTGGATTCAGGAGACTACTAACTTTTCCTCTATCCATGATAAGAAAAATGACCACCATGGCCCCCAGTCCCCTTAAATAAATAAAAGATAGGAGTACCCCAAGAGCTGATTCCCTGGGTACACCACCAAGGTTGTTAATGGGGTAGATTCCTGAGCCTTAACAATTGTTGTCTGTCTCCTCTGCTGCAGATGTGACAGAAACCAGTTCACCCCCTACCTATTTAATCCCACCTCAGTCAATCTAAATAACAGTATTTGGTGGTCAACCATGTCAAAGGCCGTAAAGAAGTCAACAAAGATAGCTATGGTAAATTCCTGGAGTCCATCATTTTGTTGACATCCTCAAAGACCCTCAACACAGAGACCACTATATTTTGATTCTTTCAGAACTCTGTCAAAAAGACTATGCTTTTGTAAATGGTCCATCAGTTTGTTGACCATCAGCCTCTTCAATGATTTGGAAACCAGAGAGAATAGGGAAATAGGATGATAACTTGTCAACTAGCCAGGGTTGCCACCCTTAAATACTGGTATAACTCTGATCAGCTCCTAGAAGTGAGGAAGGGATCCAGATGAGAGTGACCAGTTGAATAAATAGGTACTGTAAGTTGTTCACCTACAGGGAGAATACAACACAGTAATTCCACAGTATAATATAAAATACTGCAGTATACTGCAGGGAACAATGCAATTCAATGACAATTAAGCATTTTGTCTTGCAGTATTTTGTGACATCACTTACTGCATCTTACTGTATTTCATCATATCTAACTCCACTGTATACAGTCTGCAAAGCTGTACATTTTAAGAGGGGAGGATTCAACGCAACTAGGTTATCACTTTTACACATTTTCAAGTTCAGCAACAATTCCAAAATGTCATGCAAATGTATCTCATTGAATGGAAAAGTGAATGAGAAAGAGCTGTCGCCTCTAATGTCCTTGCTGTCCCATGAATTGTATATTTTCCAGTCCAACTGCCCAATGAAATTACTAGATTTTACAAAGAAGCCATTACATTTATTTGCAAGTGAGATCTCTTGATCAGGAGTCATCATCTGAATGAATTTGAATATTTAAGTTTGATTTTACCTTCCCATTTATCTCCCTTAGAATGGACCAGAATTTGTTGGTGTTTCCTGCCACTTCTGCTGTTTTGTCCCTGAAACAGTTTTTAGCTTGTCTTACTCCTTCCATATGTATGTTCCTGGATTTCTTATCAAGCTGCCAATTTCCAGGTACATCTGTGGAATGTACAGATGACCAAGTTTTGTTCTTGTCTCTTTCTAGCTTAAGCAAATAAAATAAAGATTGGGGGCAGATGGGGTTGTGGTTCTTGTAATCTGATAGTAATTTGGAGACATAATAGGCCCACCCCTCTTCAATATCAGCAATATGTTTTAACCATTTAACATTGTATGTGCTTCATCCTCTATCCATGTGTACGCTGACGACTTTGTCCTGTTTACCTCAGACAGTCTCCCAATGATGTATCAACCAGACTCCAAGCTGACTTTGATAAAGTTCAACACTGGCTTAGTCAAGAAGACAGTCTCCATGACCTTTGGCACTAGGCAGAGACTCTCAAGGCTCCCCTCCATGCCCCTTATTCACACCCTTGATGAGACTACACTAGAGGACACCCCATCTTTTAGATACCTTGGGGTTTGGCTTGACCAGCACCTCAACATTTCTCTTCATGTGGATGCCATCCTGAAAAAATTGCACCACAAGTTAGGTGCCCTGTACAGGAACCGTAGTTGTTCATCTCTGCCGGCAAGGCGTGTACTTGTGCAGAAAATGATCATCTTTATTTTTGACTACTATGATGTAGTCTACAGTGCTGCTCCCAAGACCTCCCTAACCAGATTGGACATCCTATTCAACTCCTTTTGTCACTTTGTCCTGGACTCTCCCCTCCACACTCATCACTGTGCTCTATATCATTCTCCAGCCTTTCCCTCTTTTGATAACCTGTGACTCTCCCACACTGCCAAATTTATTTCCAAATATTGGTTTGGTTTTCTCCATACCTATCTCTTATACTCTATTAACATTCCTCCCCCCCCCACTCCCTCAGATCTCACGATACTCATACCCTGGCTGTCCCCCGCCATTGAACTTCAGCAGGCCAGTCAGCATTTTTATACCATTTCTCTAAACTCTGGAACCAACTGCCTCCTCAAATTAGACACTCCTCCACCCCCCACTCCCTCTCGACTTCCCTGTACAACTTCCTCTCTCCCAACTGCTTCTTTTTCTAGGTATGTTCTATCCACCCTCCCACCTCTCATTACCATTGCCTCCATCCACTACACCGCTATATTCTTTACCTGCTATGATTGTGTATTTAATGATCTGTTCTATCACTTCACCTATGCCAGCACTTACTTCAATTACATATTTTTCTGCTACTTGTCTGCTCTTATATGCTTACACTAAATTGTTTAATTGTTCATAATGTAATAGTGTATTACCCTGAAATGTTTGGCCTGTTGTTGTTCCCTCCTATTACCCCTTCCTCCCTGAACGCACTGGGAGAAGAGCAATTGTATTTGCTCAGTGTGCCTTTCCAGGTGAAACTTTTCAATAAATAAAAAAATAAATAAAAGAGCAGCTCAGATGGTCCAGGCAGGCAACTCATGCCAGGGAGTTTCCTACCCAGTGAGCAACATTATCTAGGTTTTACATTTTCGTAGGCAGTTAAAACAATTTAATCTTACCTTACTTTGGTTCAGAACTTCCATGTATGAGGCGAGTGGCCACTTGCCTATAAACAATACTTGATGACGTGCAGTAAGGAATGAAACTGTAGGCTAAGTGGTTACTGAGAGGATAGGGGAAGGGTGCTGTCTAAATGTACTAAGATTATCTTTGCTGGCAGTTCTACAAGTAAGGGGCTATAATATGTATATGATATATAACCCCCCTTCCCCATGTCTACAGGTAAGATGGTCAAAATCCAAGTGAGAGGGCACTATACAGCAGCAGAGTCACATACCTGGTTAGCCTGTTTCCCAGATCTTGGTGAAACTGGGGTGCTGTCAGACCTATGGGTGCTGAGCTGTGGAGACAAAGTCTTGTTAGCAGCAAAACAGTTCATCCGAACAAACAAGGTGAACACCAAAACTGCAGAAACAGGGGATACCATTTAATGAACAGATTATCAGAATAGAGAACAGTCACTCCATGGGGCAGTAAAACACATGACAGGTTGCTCTGGACCAAGAGGTCACATCAGAAGCTCAGTAGTTTCCCTGGACTGTGAAGGATACATCTCAAGCTGGGCAGCCAGACGTGCAAACACAGGCAGCACATTTAAGGCCAAAACAGTCCTTCCCCTGGAGGCAGCCATAGTACTTACATTCTTCCTCTATCCTTCTGTATCTCAAAAAGGAGCACTGACACCCTGAGGGATGGCTGGACCACCCCACAGCCACCCTCAATATTTGGCTTCTTTTGATGTGAGACAACTGGTGGACGACGTCTCCGCAGGCAGCAACAGTGAACATTCCCACCTGGTCCTGAACTCAGGAACTGGGCAGTCTCAACACAGGGACCTATCTGAAGTTGCCCCAGATACCTGGGTCCGTATGGTCAGCTTCACCTCACAGTCTTTCCATGTCCTCAAAATAATAATCAGTCTTGGGACAAGTGGCTGTGCCCAGACCCCAGAAGCCCTCACCACACAGGCCCCATTCTCCTCCTCTGTCCTGCACTACTCCTTACAGGCTGAAATCTGCTCCTCCTTTTGAATCTCTGTAGGCAGCAGTCTCTTTCTAGGGAGTCCCACTCAGCAGCTGTCCTCAGGCCTAGTGGTATCAGCCCACCCCCATGCCTTAGGTCCCATAGCCACCTCTCTCTTTACTCTCCAGGAAAACAGCTATCCTTTTTCCATCAAGGAGGCTGATCCCCAGGCCAGCCCCAACAGTGGGACTTTAACCAAGATGGCTGCCACCACGTCCCTCTACATCCTGGAATGTTACTGCTGCATCAAAATAGAAAATATCTGGGAATCCCTTTCTCCTCAAAATCTCTTGACAGACAGATTCCCAAGGCACAAAAAACACTTGTGCTTCCAAAGCCTTATGGGACCAGTAGTCCTAAAGTAACTATTTATACTGGGTACATTTTATTCTACATCTGGTGCCGAACTACCCCCCAGATAAATGGAGCAGCCGATTCCTTCTATTTTCCCACTTGGCGACCACGCATGCACTGTAGTACGTGGATTGTCATAACTATTTATAAAAATTGTCTTCCTCCATCTGAGCCTGGCTGACACAGAAAACCAAGCCATGTGCCCAGAGACACAAAAGCAACCTTGCCACTTGGCCTGCACGCCCCGCCATAGGGTGAGACACCAGGATCCCCTGTGTCTGAAGCTGCAGAGCAACAGATGTGTCTGCAAGGTGAGAATCTCCCCAAAGACATCAACATATCAAGCACTGCAGGAGAAAGGAGCCATAACTCCCGAAAGGTAAGTCCATTTGGGGAACTTACAGATACATTAGCCCCATACGTGTAGAACTGCCGGCAAATATAATCTTAGTACATTTAGACAGCCCCCCATCTCCAATTCTATTTAGTAATGACATAGAGTGCCTACAACCCTGTTCCCTACTGCACATCATCAAAGTGCAGTTTTAAAGGGCAGGGCTGCAGCCTTCAGTAGCTGCTCAGCTCATATGCAGAAGTTATGAGCCAGGCAATGTAAGGTAAAA
Organism: Neoceratodus forsteri; assembly: GCA_016271365.2. NCBI lineage: Eukaryota > Metazoa > Chordata > Ceratodontiformes > Ceratodontidae > Neoceratodus > Neoceratodus forsteri. Next base: position 1,177,339,718 of record CM057458.1, read on the forward strand.
TAAAAATGTTTTAACTGCCTAAAAAAAAAAACTAGCTCATTTATTTCATTGGGTAGGTAACTCCCTGGCATGAGTTGCCTACCTGAATTGTAACAGAGTGTCAGCAGCTCTTTAATATTCCTAAATCAGAGACGAATGTATGGTAGCCAGAAGATTTGAATGAATGAAATTTAAAGAGAGACTCTCGCCAAAAGTACTACATTGCAGACTTAGAATAGGCATATCCTCAGTAAATCCTATATCAAAAATTAGGTTTCTACATTACTTTGTTTAAAAGTTATGGCTATTTTTAACCCTGATTTCACTCCATGTTCAAAAATGCCAGATTCGGTGAAGAGCTGCTGTTGATGTCTTATCTCTTGAACTCTCAGTCTAGTCCTCCCTGTCAGTAAGCTTATACAGTAGGACCTGTTTCTCCAAGTTTAAAATACAGGCTTCTTTCAGTGCAGTTCAATCCCTGCAAGGCATATTTTTTTTAATTAAGGATGGAAATGGGAAAGGAAAAGTGTAGCCACACTTTTCCTTTCTCATTTCTATCCCTGATTTAAAAATATGCCTTGCAGGGGATGAAATGCTCTGAGAGAAGTTTGTATTTCTGACATGTTCCTGGTTGCAGGATTGAGCAACACATTTGAGAAAAGGAATGTGTGGATTTAAGGAAGTCCTCAGGCACTCTAGCCATGTGAGTCTGTAGCTTAATGGTCAGAGCACTGGATCGGCATACCAAAAGTCTGAGGTTCAATTCCCAGTGGCCCACACTTTTCCTTTCTCATTTCCATCCTTGATTCCAAAGTTTAAAGTGATTTATGGAAGATTGCCATAGCAAATGGGCATAGTACCTTGTAGGACTTGTGAATCAGTCTCCCACCATTCAAACTGCCAAGAAGTACTGCTTTCCATAAAAAAAAAATCCTTTTATTTCAGTGCTCCATTTCATTTGCATAGCCCTGCCCCTTTTTCCTCAGTGCTGCAACCCCCAACCTTTACATCTTGCAAGGGAACAGAGCTGTTAAAGTGATTTAGCAAGCTTTGCCATAGCAAATGGGATTAGTAAACTATAGTAACCTGTAGGAGTTGTGATTCAATCTCCTACCATTCAAACTGCCAAAAAGTGCTTTTTTTCATGAAATAAATACTTTTATTTCTCTGCTCTGATTCATTTACATAGCCCGCCCCTTTGTTTTCTCAGTACTGCAACCCCCAAGCATGACATCATGAAAGGGAAACAAAGCTTATAATAGTGTTTTGAAACATAGACCTCTGTTGGTCAGTCTTGGTATTGCAAACATCTACACTACTGACATAGGAGACTATGGGCCCCATTCTCAAAGCCCTGCGTCTGACACAAGGTGCTTGCAACAAACAGATATGGTGCAAGGTGCACCTTGCATCCAGGGCTGCCTCAACACAATTCACGAAGGTGACCTGCATCAACCGCAGGCCGCCTTCCCCAAACAGGTCCTGCGCCAGCCCTGTGCCCTGCACAGCACTGTGACAGGGCACTAGGTGGACTGCGCCGATGCAAGCTGCAGCTTGCTATTCACAGACAGCACCCGGTGGAAGATATTCTAAGTACCCTTAGACAAGCAAGGGCTGGCATAGTGGGACTTAGAATATGTCCCACTGGGGCACTCATCCTATGTGCCACTGTATGCTGCGGTATCCCCTCAGTTCGCGGATGGTGCCCCATCAAGCCAGGTACTGTCACCCATCCCCTATGCCACCACCTCATCCCCAATGCTGCCTGTCGCACCTGTATGTGGCATGGGCATGTGCCCCCAATCACTGCAGTGCCCAATACCTGGTGGTCTAGTGGAACCCACCCCTTGGTGCCCGTCCAACCACCGACTATGGTCTGCATCAGCACAGTACTGTACATATGCATTCAGTGTCTGAGACTGGTGGCAGTCACTGTGCACGTATGTACAGTAGACTCCATTTCCTGTGCTGCACTGGGCTTGTGACAGACACTTCCCATGTGCCAGGTGTTCATCACATGGGAATTAATGCCGCATGTGTGGGGACTTAGGCTCCAGAACCCCTCCCATACCTGAATTGGGTGCAGGGTCCATGGCACACAGGGCTTCGATGCAAGCTGCTGTCCAGTGCAACTTGCATCTTTCTAAGCAGCCTTTGCGATTTGGGCCTACATCTCTCAGTAAAGAACTCTTGTCAGCTAGATACTATATGCACAATGCCTTGTTTGGAAAATAAACATGTGAGAGTTTTTATTGCTGAAGGCACCACAGAGATATGAGACTGCACCTCACAGTAAAGGAACTGGAAAACAACTTCATATTGTACCCACAATGCCTTGTTATGCACATTTACATATTAGGTGCAGTCATCACCACCAAAATAAGGGACTGCACTTCTGAGTAACTAACATTTAAATCACCTTTATAATTTACCCAGAATACCTTGGTGCTGTATGTAAAACATTGAAGCTCCCTTGCATGACATAATTCTGAGAGTTTGGCTGCACAGAGAAAACTGGAGGGTAGGCAGAAACGTGTTGATAGAACATACACAAAACTGACTATGATAGCTTTTTTTTTTACAAAACAAATTGCACCTTTGACATCTGAAGCATGGCTGGCAATGACTTATTATGTGAAAAAGGCATTTGGGGAACTTCCATAAATCACTTTAAACTTTGAAGAAACAGATCCCATAAGCTTGCTGACAGGGAGGACTAGACTGTGAATTCAGGAGATGACATCAGCAGCAGCTCTTCACTGACACTAGCTTTTTGAATAGGCAGTGAATTTAGAGATGTAAAATGACTTGCAACTTTTAACTTGTAACTTGGAGATCTCATTTTTGACATGAGGCTGAATGGGTCTATGCTGACCCAAATTCTGAATTTACTGATCCAGAAATGTTGACCATAGTCCCACTTTAACCCAGGACTTTAACACATTTTGGAAGACAAGATACTCTGTTACCTCTTATGCAAAAGGTCACATTGTGTTTGCTGAAAAGATCAGACTACTTCCTTATAATTATGGGATAGATGTGTTAACACCAGATGAAGACAAGAGTACCATGGATTTTTTTAAATTAATTCAGATGGCATCAAAAATTAATTGTTCCAAACCTAATTTAAGGACAACTGTTCTATTATGCTTCAGTTTGCCTGGGTCCAGCCAATCTGCATTAAATCATTGATTAATAATAACAACTCAAGGGTGATTGCAAAAGGTGTTAATATAGCCAGTAAACAGTTTCTCTACAGTGCCACATGACTCATTGTGACAGGAAATTGTGAAAGATGAGTGAGAGTGACTCCAACCGGCCCACTCTGACTCCTCTTACAGACCCTAACACCATCCCACTGACAGACACTAAGAGACCTAAGGCACATTAACAATACTGGATCTGCACTGTTGCAAAAGGTGCAGATGAGTTACACCAGTGCAGATCCAGCAGTGTAAACAACTGCTGTAGAGTTATCAGTTGCTCTGCTACATTACAAAATGATCAGTGTTTTTTGAAGGTTTGCACACTGGTTCAGGTACTGTACATATACCTGTTCCCCTTAAACCCATTCAGCCCAGCAGAAATGCGGCCAGCAATGCAGGAAGTCCAGAATGAACCTCAGACTAACCCTGCAATGTTGCACAGCACTGGTTGTCTAAATGGACATCGGGTGCAATGCTGGTGGAGTGGTGGTAAAACAGAGGAGACTGTACTGCAACTGAGAAACAAATGTAAAGATTCCTTTAGTGTTTCATACAACAGCCTACTTCACATTCAACTTAGTGAATCACTAGCAGACTCACACACACTGTACAGGCAAAAATAAAAAGATGAATTTCTTTGATATTCCTGCAACTGTGCCGCACCAACAGTCAATAAAAATATTTGTCAAATAAATTATTCAAAAATTCCCCTGCACCTTTCATTGCCTGCTAAATTTACTCATTGTCCTGTTGCAGGCATGTAGCAAGCACAGTACACTTTTCATCTCACCTGCAGCAGCAGTGCATGATAATCTTGGTCTGCTTGCCTGAAACTGCACTTACATATCACAAACTAGCTAACTAGAATGATAATGCAAGATTCTTTGATGCATTATAACTTTTTTCCTTCATAGTTTAGTCATTTTGAAAAGAAAAGCACAGCTCACAGTAACAGATCCATCTCCTCTCGGAGAGAGAGAGAAAGAGAAAGAGAGAGATAGAGAGAGAGCGAGAGAGAGAGAGGGAGAGGGAGAGGGAGAGATGGAAATGGTACTAAGATGCGCACAGCATGAGGAGTTTTCAAACTCCATCATTACTGATGGGCTTCTGCAGGTAATTTGGCACCAAACAGCTTGCACATGTTCAGTGTGTGCTTGCTGTAAAAGAAAACAGGTTGCATTTTGATATTGAAGTACCAAAATGCCGAACTGAAGTCAGGTCCCTTCAGATCCACTTCACGGGAGTCAAAATTGATATATTTTGGTGCCTACACAAAATGCCACTTTAGCATCAATCTACTCACCCTTACAATGGTGTGGGTACACTGAGAGAAGTGGGAAGATTTAGTTAGCTGGTACCTAAACTACTAAGCAGACCCTCCCAGAAATCATGAATTGTAGGGCGGGAGATGAAAATAATCTCTTAAATCTGAGTATTTGGGGGGAATGGGGGATTGTGGTTAGGAAGGGTAAATGATTGAAAAGACATAAGTGAGGATATTCATAGCTCCTGGTTTGGGCCTGCTAAATATTTGCTCCAGGAGCAAATTAGTGCCTGGAACAAATCTGTGGTATATTGGAACTTGCTATGGCACTTTTCAAGCAATAAAGGCATGTTCCAATATAATAGGCACCATCCAGATTGCGATTGCAAGCCCCAGTGCCCTACTGGCAACAAGAGGTATATGGCCAACCGGGTACTATGGGGATCACAATCATAACTGGGCTGTTAAGGCCCTGTAATGGCAATTCCTCCATTGGAGAAAACTGCTACATTCATACCTTAAGATGCGAATCACCCTATAGCACTATCAAGATGGTATGGGGCCCTTTGAATCTCATAAAGATCTCATTACAGGCCAGGAGCAAACAGAGTTTGTGACCCCCACCCCCAGTACCTGGCAGGCTGCTGGTACTGGTGGTCTAGTGTCTTTCCCCACTGCTAAACACTCCTGCAGTAAGAAAACAGTATTCCCTGATGTCTAGTAGTCCTCCCACCACTCACAAATACTCAACGATAGTTAGTGAAGAGTCCCTGTTGTCCAGTGGACCCCCGAACACTCCCAGTGGTAGAAAGTGAAGTATCCTTGGTGTCCAGTGGTCTCCCTGCTTCAAGAACACCCTTCTGGCATTTATTCCACATGTCCCTGATGTCCAGTGGTTACCTACACCCCCAGACACTCCTCTGACATTTATTCAATATGCCCCTAGTGTCCAGTGGTCCCCTTATCTCCAAACACCTCTCCAGCATTTCTTCATTATTTCTCTTTTGTCCAGTGGTTCCCATGCTTCCTCCCCCAGTTTGAATACTCCCACTCAACCAGTCCACCCTGTCCCTGGTGTACCCCCAGGCCAAACGCTCCCTGACTTGTATCCCATGTTCCCAGCCCTCCTGTGGTAGCACAGATCCACATGCTCACCTCCACAGCCAGCCACCTACTGACAGTTCCCGAACATGTGCCTACTGTAATCTTAGCTGGTTGCAGTAGGCATTGATTGTAAATTGTTGGTTGGCAGACGGACATGGAGGTGAGCAGAGGAGATGGGCTAGTCAGCAAGAGGAGGCACTGGGAACATGGCAGTTGGTTCGAGGAGCGCTGGACCAGGAAAGCAAACCAGCAACTGGGTGGGTCGGTTGAGTGTGAGGACTCAAAACCAGGGGATCAGTGGACACTACTAGACATGAGAGAAATATGGATTAAAAGTCGAAGGGGTATATGGGGGTGGGGAGACCACTGGACACCAAGGACATAAGGAATAAATGTCAGAGGGGTGTTTGAGGGTGGAGAAGACCACCGAACACCAGGGAAATATGGAATAAATGTCATAGGGGTGTCTGGAGTTGGGGGGGGCCACTGAACATCAGAGATAAGTCACTAAACACCATTGGGGGTGTACAGATGGGGGGAGAGATAACTGGATACCAGGAATTAATAATTACAGACAGGCAAGGTTTTGGGGGGAGGGATGGTGAGATGCAGATAGGAAGCACAGGTTGTAATGACTGTTTTAGGAGTCATTAATTAGCATGGCACTGATAGCTATTTATCACCTCTTCGGACCTGACAATATGCTGGTCCACTTATATGCAAGGTGCTATCAGCTGCTTTGCATAGCTGCACCATCATATTTTAGGGACAGTCACAAATGGGTTATTGACTCACTGACTATCCATAAAATATGGCATTTTGTGGTCCCTCCATGCTTTGGGCCTGTAAAGTACGTTAGCCAGTCGCTAAATTGTTTAGCAATCGCTAAACACATTCAGATATCCTGGCCATAGTTGGCTGCAGGCAAAGTGCTAGGATCCGGCAATTTTTTTTTTTTAATTGAGTCCAGGAGAGCAGAGGAGAGGTGTAGGGTGATAAATGGCTGGGGTTGGTAGTGGGTTGCCATGGAACTAGCTGTGACCACCTAATGAGGATTAGTCTTTTTTAAGTTAAATGCATAAGGGCCAAAAGCCCTCTGAAGTATTCAAATAGCTTCACTATCCCTTTTGATATAGAATGTGTCAGTTCTCAGCCTTGCCCCTTAAGTCCATTCTGCCAGTTACTCCTCCCTAGCTGGTATATGTGACTAAGCCTTTCATTAATATCAAATGAGACAGCATGGTTTCCTCATCAAATAGTAGACTGACATGGAGATAGGTGGCAGTTTTTCCCGGTCATCAATAATGTGTAGACACTTAGATAGATAAAATGTTGAATGCCATATTTACATGGCAGTCTTTATGAAGATGTTACAGTGCAGTAAATACAGCTGTATGGAACAGTCATACAAGTAGGGGTAGGAGTTAGAAGGAGGCTGTGCAATAGTTCATTACGGTTACTTTTTCGGTGTGGGCAGAAGGGATAGGAACTTAAAAGGCAGCTGCTCAATCTTTCTAAAGTGTATGGCAAAGGGATAAGGGAAACCGAGAAAAGGAAAAGAATGTTTTGCAATGATAGAGGAAGGAGAGGGGATACTTTGGGGAGCACTGAGTATCCTTCATCTGGAAGGGTGGGGGGTTGCTGGTGGGCAATGACAGCAATAGGTAGGGTGGTAGGCTGCAACAACTGCAGTGCACCAGTCTTTCTAAACATTGCATGGAGAGTGGGAGGATGCTTAGTGTGCAACCAAATAGGGAAACTTGAAAAGGAGATCAAGTGTCTGCAGGAGGAGCTAAGACAGGCAAGACAAACTGGAGGAAGTTATAGCCCAACACTTGAGGGAGGGAGGAGGGGAGATGATGAAGGAGGTCAGTTTGGGCCAACAGGGGGGAGGAGAGGGTCAGAAGAAGGGAAGTAGAGACAGGGGGACCCTGGCCAAGGGGCGACATCAGGAACCCAGGTCAAGGGAAAAAAGACAACAGGAAGGAGGAGGAGAAAATGACTGGTGAGGGGAGGAGGAGAAGTGGCAACAGTCATGGAGTAGAAAGAAGGGAACGGGCCAGTATGAGGAGGGAGGAAGCAGGCATAGAAGAAGGGTATTCAGAAAATCATTTTGCAGTACTAGAAAGAAAGGAGGAGGAGGAGGGAGGTGAGGAGATTGGAGAAGTAACTGATAGAAGTCTGGATGAAACTGGAGAGGGGGGAAGTTCTGCTGGGGAAATTACAATGGGGCAGAAGGGGGAACTATTGTGCTGGAGGAAGAAGAGGAGCCAGGAGCGAGAGGTGGGGAGGAAGGGAAGCAAGCAGTTGGAAAGAGGGGTGAAATCTTAGTGCTGGGGGACTCACTACTAAGAGGAGTCAAGTGGATGTAGCAAGGTGGAGAGGCATAGTCGCATTTGGGTGGAGGCCATGTCAGGAATGACAGTGGAAAGGGTGGGACATTCTGTTCTGAATATGCTAGAAGGAGTAGGGAGCAGCCTCATCTAATTATACAATTGGGGACAAACAATCTGGCTGACAGGATGATAGATATGGTCCAGAGGAGGTTTGAGGAACTAGGACAATTATGTGAGGGGGCAGAAAGATCAATAACTTTTTCAGTGATACTTCCATTGCCCGAGGCAAGCACAGCAAGAAAGCTAAGAATAGAGGAATTTAATGGACTGCTAAAAACCTGGTGTCATGCTAAAGGGTATGGGCTGGCGGGAAGGGGGGGAACCTGGGAACACAGTAGTCTCTGCGCCAAGGATAGACTACACTTGAGCAAGGAGGGAAAGAAAGTGTTGAAACAGAGGATGGCGGAGTACATAGAGGTAGCTGGAAATTTAAACTAGGAGTGGGGGATGGCAAGTGGGCAAGGGACATGTAGAGACTACAGGTTGGGAAACCATATGAGCTTACCCCCCATAACAGTGACAAAGGACAAAGGGCAAGTACTAGTGTTAATGCTAGCTAAGGAGGGCAGGAGAAGAGGGGGTTGGGGTGGAAGGTGATCACCCTGAATGCTAGGAGCCTTGGGAAGAAAACTGAAGAGCTAAAGACTCTCATGGCAGAAGGGGAGGTGGACATGGCGGCCATCCCCGAAACATGGGGCACCCAATACAATGACTTGGACCTGTCGATGCCAGGGTACAGGATATTTCGTAGGGATAGAGTGAATGGGAAAGGGGGGGTGGCACTATATATGAGAGAAGGATTGAAATGTGTATGGGAGGAAGGGGAGGAGGATAGTACGGTGACACAATAGATGCAGGTCCAGGATTCCAAGAATAGGACTGTTAGGATGGGAGTGGTGTTCAGGCTGCCCTCTCAGACAGAGAAGTTAGACAGTGAATTAGTAGGACTGATCAGAAGGACCTGCGAGAAGGGTAGTGTGGTGATCGTTGGGGTCTTCAGTATGTCTGGAGTAGATAGGAGCACCCCAACAACCAGGAATAAAATGGAGCAGGTACTGCTGGATGCCTTCTAGGACAGTTTCCTGATGCAAATTGTCAGTGAACCAACAAGGTTAGTGAATACCCTTGACCTCGTACTAGCAAATGAAGAGTTTGTGAAGGAACTGAGGGTGGAAGAAACAATGGCGGGGAGTGACCACCACTTAGTATGGTACACATTGGATATGGGTAAGGAAGGAGTGGAATTTAGCACAAGGGTGCTGGACTTCAGGAGGGCTGACTTTGGGAAGATGTGGGGAATGGTAAAGGGTGCCTGGCCAGAATTCAACCTGGTATGGGCACTAACCAGAGGTGGGAGCTCATAAAGCTGGGGATAGTGGAGGCAACCAGAACCTGCAGCAAGGCCCAGAGCAAGATGTCTAGGGCAAAGAAACCTAGCTGGGTGAGTAACGAGGTCATGGAAAAGCTAAGGAGGAAAAGAGCTGCCTTTAGGAGATACAAAAAAAAAACAGGGAGGGGAGAGGACAGGGAGGAGTACCTGAAGGAATCAAAGGGGGTGAGAAGGACAGTAAGGACAGCCAAGGCATCTAAGGAGATCAGGCTGGTGCAGGGCATTAAGAAGGGGGAGAAGGACTTCTTCAAGTACATCAGGGAGAAAAGGAGCTGTAAGGACTATATAGTAAAGATTAGGAAGTAGTGGTGGGTGGGTGAAAGCAGCAGGTGAGAAGGCAGAAGTGCTAAATGATTACTCCTGCTCAGTATTTACTAGGGAGAAGAGGGGGTGATACCCAAGGTGGGAGAGAGGACAGAAACAGAGGGGGTGATAGATGGGGAAATCACAGAGGATAGAGTTCTGCAGGGTTTGAGGGCATTGAGGGTGAGCAAAGCACCAGGTCCAGATGGTATCCACCACAGGGTACAGAAGGAGCTGGTAGAGGTCCTGGTGGGACCTTTGGCAGACCTATTCATTACCTCCACTACACTCAGGGTGTGTACCTTGGGATTGGAGGATGGCTCAAGTGGTGTCCCTCCACAACAGCAGCCCCAAGGATGAACCAGGGAACTACAGACTGGCGAGCCTCACATCCAACGTGGGTAAGCTGATGGAGACTATCCTGAAGGAGGGGCTGGTGTCCCTCCTGGAGGCCAATGGGCTACAGGATAGCAGACAGCATGGCTTCATAACTGTCAGATCCTGCCAAACCAACCTGGTGAAGTTCTTTAACTCGATAACTAGGCAATTGGATGAGGGCCATGCAGTGGATGTCCTGTACCTGAACTTCAGTAATGCATTTGACTCGGTGCCGCATGCCTGGGAGGCTGGAAAGTAATTTAGAAGGCACAGGAGCAGGTGCAAAGCTGGTGAGATGGTTAGGGAACTGGCTTCAGGGAAGGCAACAAAGGGTGGTGGTGGGTGGGGAGCTCTCATCCCCAAGGGTAGTGATGAGCAGTGTTCCACAGGGCTCGTTGTTGGGAACAGTGTTGTTTGGAATATTCATTGCAGACATATCATTGGGCATCAAGAGCAAGACCAGTCTGTTTTCTGATGACACCAAGATGGGAACAGCGGTGGATCACCTAGGGAGGGATTGCAGGGTTTGCAGGATGATCTGGCAAAGCTAGAAACCTGGTAGGACACCTGGCAACTAGGGTTCAATGCCAAAAATTGCAAGGTGCTTCATTTTGGGGCAAAAAAACCAAGGAGGCGTTACCAGCTTGGGGGAGTGCAGCTAATCAAGACAGAGGAGGGGAAGAATGATCCGGGGTGCTCATTACAGAGTCAATGAACAGGTTGCATTGCAAGGGGTCTATCCTCGAAGAGGGGGAAGGTGATTCTGCCACTGTATAGATCATTAGTTAGACTGCACCTGGAGTACTGCATGCAGCACTGGTACCTGTATCTGAAGCGGGACATTAAGTTACTTTTGATTTCGGATTACTGTTGCATTGCCTTGAATCCCTACCCCCGCCCCTCAGTAACTCGGTAGTCCTCCCGAACCCTATTTAATCAGCCTGTCTCTTTCTTCTCCTCTCTCCCCAAGGCGGTCGTGAGGACTGAACCCAGGATTCCTCCCCCCTCCCTCCGTTGCAAGCGGGGAAGAACCCAGGAGTCCTCCCCCCTCCCTCCGTTGCAAGCGAGAAAGAAAATGAAGCAAATACAAAACGGACCTCCCAGGTACATACCAGGACAAGCTAGATCTGCATTGCCAGTGGCTCCTTTGTCTGAATTGACTCTGCCCTGTCGCCCCCACCACCGCCCTTGGTCAGCTCTCCCTTATATAGGCTTACTCACATGGGGTGCCGGAACCAATCAGTCGACTTTCCCATTTGCTGGTTATATTCTTCCAGCACTAGAGGGAACCTGCACTCTAATTCTACTCTCTCCACTGCTATATCTCTCACAAGCATGATCCTTGCTATACTGGTATTTCTCTTACCACAGCACCCACTGCTCACCTTCAACCCTTTTATAGCTCCCACTGACCTGCCCCTGCCCAAACCACAATCCCCCCACACTCAATACCCAGTTTTTCCCTCAGCTTATTGCACATCCACCTCTCAGTCCATCCCCCAAACCTATCCCGAACCCTGGACTACCATGCTACCCCCACCCACAAAGCGCAGCTACCTCGACACCACAATTCTATCGCAAATGGTCACTCTCCTCGATAGCGTCAGTACTTTTCTATCTTCCCATCCCATGCACCACCCCTGTGAGGTCTCGGCAGCTGCAAATGCACCATACCCTCAGCAACCACTACCCTGTGAGGCGCCTAATTTTTCTGCTGCTCCTGCTCTCAGGCAATGTGCACCCAAACCCTGGGCACGCCAACTCTGCCATGCCTCAGCCCACCAGTGGCAAAGGTCTCCGAATTGCTTTTATGAACATATGTAGTCTCCCTAAGAAAACTGCTGCTCTCTAGTGCTGGGTTACGCAATATTCCCCCGACATTCTTATGCTAGCAGAAACCTGGCTCTCCTTGCTTACGCCTGACTCAGCCGTCTCTCCACCAGGCTTTTTCCTGTTCAGGGCTGATAGGATGGGCAGGCGTGGAGGGGGGTGTGCTATCTACTTGCGCGACTCGGTTCTGGGTCATGCCCTCCCTACCCCTGAGCTCAACCATGGGGCGCAAGCCATTACTCTTAAAATCACACCTTACCCTGGTCGTGGCCCCCTATACCTAACCACGGCTTACATACCTCCGAGTACAAAAAATTTAGCGGTCACCTCCCTCCTTGACTATCTATCCACCTTACCCCGGAAGGCTGAACAACTAATATTGGGAGACTTAAACACCAACTGGCACAGCCCCTCGTCTGATAATATAAAGGATGAGCTTGCAGCCCTTGACCTGTCTCAAATGGTCACTCAGCCCACTAGACTTAACAAAGCAACAGGAACCAGCTCCCTCCTGGACGTAGTCCTCTCTAACCAGCCACATAAATTGGCATCTGTACAAGTCCTTGCGGACTCACTTAGCGACCACTCCCCTGTCATCTGCTTTTGGTCCTCCCCCACACTCAGCCCTGTGTACAGCAGCTCCCGTCGACGCAGATTTCTCCCCAGGGGTCTTCACAACCTCAAACGTCACCTCACACCAGTCGACTGGACCCCAGTGGCCTATGCATCAGACATAAACTCTGCCCTAACCTACCTCACTACGGCCTTCAACCACGCCTGTGACCTGTTTGCCCCCATCACCACATCCAGACTAAAAAAACGGACTGCTGCATGGATATCCCCTGCACTGATCCAGCAACTAAAAAAGAGAGATAATCTTTGGCACATAGCAAATGGCTCTGGTAGGGTGGCAGACAGGCAAGCCTATAGGGCAGTCCGCAACCAAAGCACCTGGGCCATCAAGCAGGCAAAAGCTAAATACTATCAGGCTGCTTTGACATCCTCCTGGGGTTCATCCAGAGCCTTCTGGGACAACATTAAAGAACTGAATGGTAAAACCGCTCCCCCATCTCAGATTGTCATAAATGGGGCGGTCTCGATGGACCTAACATGTATTGCAGACTGCCTTAATAAAACCTTCACGGACTTAAGTGCAGTTCTCCCTGCCCATTTTTTTGACCCGATTTCCATGCCCACCCACACTCACACTTCCAGGCCGCAATTCCACTTCCGGATGATCTCACCCCATGATGCCAAACCTTTTTTTCTAAAGTCCCTCGCCTCTCATAACCCAAGTAATGACCCTCTTGACTCCAGGATGCTCCGCCTCATGCTGGATGTCATGCTTATCCCCCTCACGCTCATCATAAATAAATCCTTATGCTTAGGCCAATTTTCAGATGCTTGGAAGCAGGCTGAAGTAACCCCCATCCATAAGTCTGGGGACCGTATACTACCAAATAACTACAGGCCCATCTCCATCCTCCCCCACCAAAGCTTTAGAAAAAATAGTAACCACACAGCTCACAGAATACCTATCTAAATCGACCTTCTATGTCCTGAGCAACATGGGTTTCGTCTGGCCTGCAGATCACACCGCCCTTCTGGAATTCTCCCACCACATACACTCTCGCTTGACAGGGTCAACTTGCAGGGGCAGTTTTCATAGACCTATCCAAGGCATTTGACACTGTGTGCCACCTCTTGTTGTTAAACTCCCTAAGCCAACTGGGATTCTCATCCGGCCCCCTGAACTGGTTCTCAAGCTACCTGCACAACTGGTCCCAAAGTGTTAAGCTAAATGAGGCCCTCTCCTCCAACCTACCAGTACTCTCAGGGGTCCTGCAAGGCTCCATCCTTGGACCCACCCTCTCCAGTCTATTCCTAAACACCCTCCCAAGCTCCTGTTCCAACAAAATACTGCTCTATGCTGATGATGCAGTAATCCTAGCATCACACTCTGACCCACTCCTACTCCAAGGCACACTGCAAAGCGCCTTCCTCCAAGCCGAAAAATGGTTCAATAACCATCGACTAGTCCTGAACCTGAAAAAAACAAAGTCAATGCTGTTCTCACATCGGCAAAACAGCACCAAGGACACTCCCCTTCACATCACCACCAGTATGCTCCTCACACTAGAACAGGTAACAACATATAAGTACCTGGGCATCACCTTTGACTCAGGCCTTACATTCCACGCCCACCTAAAAGCCCTGTCATCAGCCATGAACTCCAGGATCGGGCTCCTCTACACTCATAAAGATTGCCTCCAGGTCTGCCTTAAAACTAACCATTACCTCATCTGTGTTGTCACTGGCCTGACTACGGACTTCAATTTCACATGGCAGCTGACCCCTCCTCCTTATCAAAAGTCAGACATCTATTAACAAAGCCTGTAGGCTCCTCACCGGTGCCCACAGCAGAACTCACACCTGTCTGCTATACTCCGATGCTAACATACTCACTCTTGAGGAAAGACTGAAATATCACACCTGCCTACTGGCCAAAAAATCCATGTCAGGGCTTTGCCCACCAGGGGTCTCTTCATCCCTGCAGCTGGTTGTCCGGCCTTTGCCAACCCATAACTCCACCGCAGCCACCTTCATAGTTCCCAGGGCAAGGACCTCTCGTTGCCAAAGATCCTTTCATCATAAAGCCCTGGCCTGGTTTAACTCCCTTCCTGAGGCTATCACTAAGATCCCTGGGATTGGCCGGTTCAAAATAGCCCACTGCCAACACATTATTGACAGCCGATGTTGTAAATGCCTGCAGTGGACCAGAACCCTGTCTCGCTTAGCCTTATGCCCTTTGGGTCCCATAGACGCCTGGATGCTGGTACAATAGAACAGACCATAACAATGATGTTATATAATGATGTGTATGATGTTATATAATGATGCATGTAACTCACAATACTCATGTACCTGTATAATTGTTGCCTGTAACTCTACGTGTGTATTTATGTATCTCACCTGTATGTAAACTCTGTCCTAAACCTCACTTAATTGTTGTCTCCCCCCTCAAATGATGAGGTACCTTTGTAAACGAGTCCCTGACTCAAAGGTTGTAAAACTGATTATTTCAATAAAATAAAATAAATAAAAATAAAAAAAAAAAAATTGGAGAAGGTGCAGTGCAGGGTGACAAGTATGATCCAGTAGCTGGGGGACTTACTAGACGAGAGGAGGCTGAGGGAGTTGTACATGTACTCGTTGGAGGAGAGGAGGGATGGGGGGATATGACTGAAACCTTCAAGTACATGAAAGGAATAAACAAGACAGGTACGGAGAGGCTGTTCAAATTAAGGAAGGGGAGGGACACCTGGAGTCATGATATGAGACTGGAGGGAGGAAGGTTCAGGAGGGAGATTAGGAGACACTTTTTTAAGGAAAGGGTGGTAGCTTGGTGGAATGCATTACCGGTGGAAGTGGTATCCAGCAGAAGAGTGGGCTATTTCAAAGGGGCAGGGACAGGCAGGGGCAATATGAGGGCGGTAGGAGCAGCAGATAGAATAAGGTACTAGCACATTCAAGCAGACTTGATAGACCACTAGGCCTTTATCTGCTGGCAAATTTTGTATGTTCATTTAAAGTTATAATAATAATAAAGGAAAACAAAAAATGCATTTTGAATCAACATTTAAATACAATTACAAACAGTCTTAAATTCTAATTTAAGTGCAGATTGAAACTGTTTAGATTCATTTTGGGATGGTAGCTTACTCATGAGCTGGGCAGCTTTAAACTGAAAAGTCAGAAACATGTAACTTGTATTTATGATTTATTTTGGGAACATTGAGAGTCCACAATGGCAGAATTATTTCAGTATATGGCTCAGATCTGCTTAACTAATGATTGGCTGAGAGTTTTAGGTGAATTCAGTCTACTTCTCATCTCCAGTGAGTGACAGTTTCATCTTTATACAGTACAAGTTACAATGGTGTTCTGTGAATGGACACATAAGAACAAATCTAGCCAATTTATAGTAAACCATGTTTAATTTATGAAGGATAGTTATTTTAGTGTCCTTGTAAGCCATGTTAATCTATTCTAAAATATCTCATCTGATAGCCTATTTCACATTTTCAATAAAAAAGAATTAGGTTTTGATGTTTCTTTTTATCACAGACCTTCCTTATCTAAGCTCCTGTTCCACAGAGCACTATGTATCCCTATGCACCAGGATGCATAGAGGTCTCTCTTCACAAGTGCATAGGCCTTAGTGCATGCACTAACACAAACGCCCCTGCCTGTGGATAGCAGC
Organism: Neoceratodus forsteri; assembly: GCA_016271365.2. Classification (NCBI taxonomy): domain Eukaryota; kingdom Metazoa; phylum Chordata; order Ceratodontiformes; family Ceratodontidae; genus Neoceratodus; species Neoceratodus forsteri. The sequence goes on from CM057458.1 coordinate 1,177,355,832, forward strand.
CCTCTGCCTATCCAAGGAACTATGTGGCAGTGGGGTTGGAGTCTGCCAGAGGTATGTGGCCTTACTCCCTAGTTATCACAGCACTAGTTTAATGCTGCAAAGTTTTCTAGAAGAGCACACAGACCAAGCTAGGGGTCCACTTCTGTATATCTTGTGTTCTGTCATGCTGCTGAAGAGTTCATTTGGGTCCTGAATGGTCTCTACTAGCAGTTGCCCCAAGCCCTCAAATACAGCATGAAGTTTGGCAACTTTAATACATAACCCCCTGGTTGCACATAGCAGTTTTTCCACTTGGGATCTAGTCTGGTCTTCCTATTGGAAGCCGAACATCAAGCACAGCTCGACGCCCTGTGCTGGTGCAATGCTCCATGTTGGCATTCAGGTGTGGCAGGACAATATAGATTCCATCCTGTGTGGATCAGCCTTTGAAGCACATCTGCACAAGCTTGAAATGTGCAAACATGCATATGCCAGCCCACTCTGGATAAGTCCCTAACTTTGTGCCCCATACTTCTATCTCAGCTGTGAAAGCTTTTCCTGACCCACTCTATCAGTCCCCATCAATGATGTTAACTGACTACCACTATCATCACCCATTGCTTGTCCTTTCTCCAGCCTAGTTTTGATTACTATTAAAAAAAGAGCAACATTTTCAATCTATTTTATTTTTCCACCAGAGGTTTATCTCCAGTCTGGATACTCATGCCAACCTTGAGGCTGTTACTGGCAACCACCCAGACCCATCAGTCACTAAGGACACAGCTTCTGCTTACTGCCCCATGTCTTCCTCTTCATTGCATTGGAATCAAGAGGAGGATCATCCCCCCAGCCCAGCTAAGGATCAGGTGAGGAGAAAATAGAAAGCTGCATGGTATGTGGCCTGATTATACCAGCATGCATTCTCCTGACTGAGTCCTGCATGTTTTCCTGTTTTTCCTACAAGCCTCCCTCCTCCCTGGAATGAGCACACAGCATGTCCTATACACTGACATGCATGCACACAGCACTCCCCCTGCAGGGCAACAAGTACTCTCAGGCACCCCATGGGTTGCTCTGGCACTGAAACCTACCACCTCCCCTACTGAGCAATGCAGTCAGCAGTTAATTTTAGCCTTTGCCTTCATCCTGATGTGGTGACCTGATTCCATTCCTGATGCCAGATCATTAGGGCCATCAGGACAACCATCTTCAACCTATTTTAATTCAGCATCTACTGTATGATGGATTTTTTTATCAGTTTCAAGTCAAGATTTTTCTATTTAAAAACATCTTGGGAGCCACCCCAGTGGCACAGAGGGTTGAGGTGCTGGACGCCTTACCTCACACTGTGCCAGTGACCCGGTTCGGGAACGACCTTGGGTTGTTGAGGTGCCAGCGTGGGGGTGGGTGGGTAAAGCAGGATTGAGCACGATGGTGGGCAGCTCTCCTCTCCTGAGGGTAGTAAGGGTGAGTTGGAGACCCCCCCCCCGTAGTTCCACTCCTACCAGGTGGAGGTCTGTTGGTAGCAGAGAGTGGGCAATAAAGTATTGGGAGGTGGAAGGGGCTGAGCTGGTGCCATGGGGTGTGAAGGTTACCTCCACACATTCACACTGCCATGTGCTGGGGCCTCGGGGAGAAAAAATCCATAAAAAGTACATATGTGTCCCTGAGCCAGTTGGCAGGAGGAAGCGACGGGGACCAAAAAGCTAAGTTAAAATTAAAAAAAAATATCTTGGGATTCGTTTGTTTGAATATTCACAAAATATGATCGGATTATACTGTATTGCATATAACAAATAAGATGACATTAAAATGATATTTTGTAAGTTATTTACATTTTCAGATAGAAATAATGGACAGGAACAATGTTTTCATTAGCAGTCATTTCCTTCAACTTGCTAATCGAAACCCTAGATGTCCAAAGAGCATGTCTCCTTGAACAGTAAAGGGAAAAAAATAAACTAACATATGCTTTTTACCTTCCCTTTCCATGTGGCAGAAAAAAATCTTGCAGAGATACAGGTAATGAGCTGCTAAGTGGTCACTGAACAAGAGAAGCTCTAAGGCCCACAGGTATCATTACAATGGACTTCAAACCACAAGCAGAGGCATTATTACAGACTTTATTTAATCACAGTGACCAGAGGGATTTTTAACACGTTAAGCATCACATTAAATAAATTTATATTACAGTGATCTCAGATGCCCTATCAATATGAGACCTTTAGTGAATGTATTGAGTGCTTAGGGATACAGTTCAGCTGACCACAGTGGTACAGAAGTTTGCATTATAGGCTAAATTAAATTAAAAAGGTTCTCAGATGTTCAGGCTACATCACTTAAGGATGTACATCAGTTTCATTTTTACTTTTTCAAATGCATGCTTTGTTGCACACCCAAGTAAAGCAAGCTAGTACAACTGAACTTTCTAATAGCTGCTTATGTTTTCTAGGTAATCAATTGTAATATTCTTCAGATATGATATAACTTTGTTTTACAGGAAACAAGTCATAGTATGTTTGTATCCCAACAACTGACAATATCAGTTTGTAGATACTGGACAGGCAATACTGTGTGGTTGGGAGGGACGTGTATGTAAAACATCAGATGCAGGAGGAAAAATGGTGCAAATTAAAAAAAAAATCCTTTAATAGACTACCTGTACATAAGCAACAACACATGATGGGGTGTACATTCAGCTCAATAAGCACAATCCCCTTCTGCACAGAATGACACCAAGTACTTGGGAAGTTCATACATTTTGCTTGATGCATATACTGGAGTGCGATGCTGGCTTAATAAAATGTTCCCCAAGTGTATGATTAAGTAATATGAATTAAGAATTTGATAACAGTGGCACAAAAAGCTTCAAAGCGTGTGTCCAGGGAAAACATGGTATGGTTTCTGTGATCACTGTTGAGCAATCACATATCTCTGTTCACCCATGCCATTTCACAAGTAATAAGAAAAGTACAATCAGAGCAAAAAAAAAAAAAACAAACTTTTTTGTGAAATTGAGTAACACTACAGCCAGCCAATCAGCACAGCAGAAGGGCTGCCACTCATGACACTGGAGACCTGAATTCAGGAATAAGACTGAGTCATTGGAAGCAGGCTAGGAGGGTAAGGGTGGAGCCTCCCACAAGACACTGTCCTAATCTGGGACGGGTGGGTTGCAGATTCCACTGCAATACTGCCACCTAGGAAACCACAGATGGACATGCAGCAAGAGTGGCTGATGCTTAGCATGTCAGTGTCCTCGGGGAGAAAACCAAGTGAAAAAGCCCCAGTGGTGTGCAGTATGATGCTGGCACCCCTTTAGACCCTGCTGATCCAAGTAGCTCTTTTGCCAGTGACCACCTACAAATGACGGACCAAATGGAGGGGCTGCTGGACAAACCCCAGAGTGAAGCCCATCCTGGTGCAGGACATACACTAGGGATATTCTCAAAGTGACAGTAAGTACTGGAGAAGTGAAGGACAGGTGGGGTGTGGTCAAGTGGAAGTGGGCCATGCTGATGATGATGGAGTCAAGAGAAAAAAAGAAAAAGGAAAATGAGTGACACTGATGGGTCCGTCTGCTGCTTGCCATAGTAATCTCTTGCCTTAACATAGTGATTGAAATTTTAGATGAATTGCTTGTCTGGAAATTCTTGAAGGTCTTGCTGGAAACATTGTATTGTCTGTGTGGTGGAGGGGGCCTTGATTTGAGCAGAGCCTTGCTGTTTCTACACAGTATTAATGAAGACCTGTACTAAGCCTTCTTCTCCAGAAACAAACACCTAACCACCAACATCATGACCACTAAGACCGCCATTGTGCTATCAACGATAACATTATTGCAAAAGATGTGTTTTTTAAATCAAATATAAGCACTGAAAGCCACAGATACGTTCCCTGCTACTGCTACATTGTTTTAATGTAGTGAAGGTCTATTTAAAAAAAAAATGAAGGTAACAGTGCAGTTCTACTACTCTTCATCTCAAATCGGCCATTTACTTTATTAACTCAATGGTCAGTCTAATACTGCATTGAAAGGGCTGATATGAAAAGCATCTTGAATGCACTGCCATTGTATGGACAGTATAAACAAAGCACTGAGTTCTAACTTTTACCACAAAGGGAATAACTACTAATGAGTCTGTTTGTTGTTGAAACTATATAATGAAGACAAAACAAATTGACAATATTCCACAGTGACCTCATTGAACCCAAGTGAAAACACAAACATTGTAAAGTATCAGTAAACTCATTTACTGTTACCAAGACCAAGAAACTCTAAATGAAGGATGCTTAATTGGTCTAGGCCTCTATGTCCCTGGATATTAATTATTAGCTAGCAGTTTCAGTGGGTGCTAGTTAACGTCAGCTTGCTCACCAAGGAACCAATTTATTGAGATAACTCTTTGGGGTGTAATTAACAGTGAAAACACAAGAAACAAGTTAGTAGACTTTACTTTCATCCTAATTGCAATACATTTATATTAATAGTTCATAGAAGGCAAGGGAGACCCGCAAACAACAGAAGGCTAATTGAGATTTGGATTTCATGTACGTCATGTACTTTAAGTACAGTATATACTTTAATTCCCCTGGCTTTTAAACTTTCCCAAACTTCATGATGTTTGGCAGTTGCAATGTAGACATGATGCAAAAGGAATTTAAATCAATGTTTATTATTCTGACATTTCCCTATCCTAATGTCAAGCTAAGAGTAAGCTCTGCTAGTCACACAGTAATGTAACATTTTATATTCAGTGACCATTCTTAGTGGCAAATGTCTGGGCAGTATATGTAGCACATGAGATACTCCTGCAACTGCCACCCTTTTAAAAAGAGACTTCTGAATGAATGGGATACTGCAGTGCTGACATGTGGTACAGTATGTGCCATTCAACCATGCTGATGTGCACCTTTTAAAGATATCAATTACAAAATGTTGACATAGTGAAGCTTGTATGAAACAGCTCAGTGATGTCAAATGATTTGCATTAAGTTGTACACTGGATGTGTTCAAAAGCAGATACTGTGACAAGCTTGCTTGTGACACAGTTCTATACTGAAAAAGTTTGAAAGCATATACAGTAGGCCCCAGTATCTAGAAGGTTTGTGTAATGCTAACATGAACTGCACAGCACTAACATGGCATATAAAGTCCAAACGAGGTGGGGGTCAGATTCAAAGGGTCCGAGCATGCAGCACTCAGTGAATAGTGTGATCACCCTTAATACACCACTGTGCTCATGCCAATGAGGGAAACCTCTTGCATACTGGATGAAGTGCTATATTAAACAGATTCGGAAGTGGTAAAAAGCTGCACTGGCAGTGCTTCCTATTGCTTCTAAAGCCCTACCCTTAAAGTGTACAGTGGTGTGTGACTCCCACCCCCTGAAACAGTGGTGACATACATTGACATGGCCCATGCCCCACCCAATCGCAGAGGTAATGTCTCTGCTAGTTTAGTCCCCCCAATCCCTGAGATATGGTCAGAAATATCACTGATAGTTAGGTGGCCTCCTACCCGATCCCCAAAATAAAGTCAGAAGTATCCCATTTATGGATCAAAGCTGTCATATAACTTGATGCAATTGGGATTTGAATTTAATGTAAAGAAACAGTTTTTTTTAAGAACAATATAAGAAACTATTTGGAAAAGCAATCAAGCTGCTGTTGTTATGAGGTCACTTAATATTGTTGTAATTTTGGTGGGGTTATTTAAGCTCATTTAATCTTGACTACATTTATAGATACTGATTATGTATTGTATATATTGTACATATCTGTCTGACAGAAAATTGTAAAGTATTAAATTTGTCATGTGTTTTTATTGTGTGTATTAGATATTTGTTTGTACTCCAGTTGTATTAACCTCCCCAGGCATGGACGAAAATGGGTCATTGATCCAGTCCACCTTCCTGGTAAATCAAATAAACAAAATGAAATGAAATGACTTAGTCTAGTGTACTCCCCACCATGATTCCCAAGATAATGCCAGCCTACTTTGTGTTAGTCTTTTGGCCCTCCCAGCCCAATACCTGATTAAATAGAAATCCCCATGGAAGCCCAGTGCTACCACCCTCCCTGTTAAAATAGTCATACCCATACCTGAGGCACACCCACTGAGCACCCAGCACCCTCCACTCACAACTTACACATCAAGATCACTTTCTGGTCTATCTCTAGATCTGCAGGTGCAATGGTGACAGACCATTCAAACACCACATTAGCCATATGTCATATGCCATTTTAATGACAGGGAATGAGTGATGATGAAACAGCTTTTCCAACAGTATGCATGCTCTCTTACCCTAACATTCAGAAAGTGGCTGCCTGAGATGCTATGCAGAGGATCTATGCCTGTTGGCACCTGCAAATGTGCCAGTGGACATGGAAGAGTTCTTCAAGGGTAAGTCAGGGACAGACAGTGGGTGGGTGCTGAGTTGGTGGAGGGTACAAATTTTATTGAAAAACAGAAACATAGAAGTTGATAGCAGATAAGGAGTGCAAGGTCCATCCAGTCTGCCCATTTTTTTTTCTACCTTATGAATTTGCCTTAGGTCTTTACTATGTCAATGGCCTATCTATGCATACTCATCTGCATTGATCTCTTATTCCTATCCCAGGCCTGTTTGAAGCCCTGCACTGTATTCATATCCACCACTTCCTGAGGTAGGCTATTCCATGCATCCACAACCCTTTCTGTGAAAAAGAACTTCCTCACATTATCCCTTAATAGGCCTCCCTCTAATTTCATGCTGTGTCCTATTGTCCTACTATTTTTCTTATATTGAAACATGTTAGACTCTTTCACCTTGTTAATGCCCTTATGGTATTTGGATGTTTCGATCATATCACCTCTCTCTCTCTCTCTCTCTCCCCCTCCTTTCCTTTAGGGTATACATATTGAGCTCTGTTAATCTGTCCTCATATGTTTTCTGATACAATCCCTGCACCATTTTGATTGCCCTTCTCTGGACTGCCTCCATGTTGTTAATGTCTTTGTGAAGGTGTGGCCTCCAGTACTGCATGCAGTACTCCAGATGGGACCTAATCAATGTCTTGTAAAGAGGGATTATTACTTCCCTCTTACAACTTGTGATACCCCTACAAATACACCCCAACATCCCCCTAGCCTTACCTACTGATTTAGTGATCTGTTTGGATGATTTCAGGTCATCTGTGATGATGATGCCAAGGTCTCTTTCTTCCCTTGTGATTGCCGGCAACTCTCCTCACGACTTGTAGGTGGCTTCAGGATTTCTCTTCCCTAAGTGCATGATCTTGCACTTCTTTGCATTAAACCCCAGTTGCCACTCTTCCAACCATTTTGCCAGTTTGTCCAGATCTCTTCTCATTCTGCCCACCCCATCTGGATCATCTACTCTGTTGCAAATCTTGGTGTCATCTGCAAACAGACAAACCTCCCCCTCCAGTCCATCTGCAAGGTCACCATTGAAGATATTGAAGAGGACTGGCCTCAGGACTGATCCCTGAGGTACCCTACTTGTGACTTGCATCTCTTCTGACTGTGTACCATTTACCACCACTCTCTGTTTTCTGCCAGCCAACCAGATTACCACCCAGTTGACCATCTTCTGACCCACCCCAAGCCTACCCATCTTATTAATCAATCTTCCATGTGGAATAGTATCAAAAGCTTTGCTGAAGTCAAGGTAGGTGACATCAACTGCACCCCCTTGGTCCACCACTCTGGTTACTAAGTCAAAGAAATCTATGAGATTAGTTTGACAGGACCTTACTTTTGTAAACCCATGCTGTCTTGGATCCTGTCCTCCTAAGGATTCCAGATGTTGCACTAACCTTTCCTTACAGACTGCCTCCATAATCTTGCCCACTACTGAGGTAAGACTGAATGGTCTGTAGTTCCCTGCCTCCTCACTGCTACCACTCTTGTGGCATGCGATCACATGAGCCCTTCTTCAGTCTTCTGGGATCTCTACTGTGCTCAGAGACTCATTAGACAGTTCTGATAATGGCTGTGCTAGTTCCACCCATAGCTCCTTTAGTTTCCTGGGATGTATGCCATCCGGTCCTATTGCCTTGTCCACCTTGAGGTTAGTGAGCTCTTGTTGGACCCTTTCTTTTGTGAAGGGACTTGTGCACACCTCCCCCCCCTTGTGTCCATGGTGCTGAGCTGTGTGCCCTGCCCTACCTTCTTCTCAGCAAATACTGAGCAGAAGTGACTATTTAGGATAGATGCTTTTCCTTGGTCCTCCTCCACACACTCCCCCTTATCCCCTTTGATCTTAGCAATACCCCTTCTGGACTTTCTCCTTTCACTAATGTATCTATAGAAAGTCTTGTCCCCTCTTTTGCTGTTAGTGCTAGTGTTTCCTCAGTTTGGGCCTTTGCCTGCCTTACTGCCTTCCCTGCTTCCCTTAGGGAAGCTTGATATGCCTCCCTATCTTCATCCTGCTGTGTTCCCTTATATTTCCTGAAGGCCAGTCTTTTGACGCTGACCTTTTCTGCTACTGTTTTTAAGAACCAAAGTGGTTTCCTCCTTCTTTTGCTCTTGCTTTTCTCCCTAACACAATGGGATGTTGCTTCAAGTATTGCATCCTTAATGCTTGTGCACTTTGCCTGTACCCCCTCACCTGAATTTCATCTTGCCAGAGCTAGCTTAACTCTGTTGACCATCTTATCAAAGTCAGCTCCTTGAAGCCCCATATTTTTGCATTGGAATGGGATGACTTACTTCTAGTGGCCAAATTGAACCATGCCATGTGATCGTCACTGGTCCCCATCTGACCTTCCACCTGGAGTTCTGCGATAATAATAGGGATGGAGCAAGAGGGGGTACCGCTGGTTTAAAAGGGATTTTTTCTATTCAACAGTGGATTGGGCAGGGGGACACTAAACTACCAGTGAATGTTCTGATATTATGGTAGGGGTTAAGAAGGGGGCACTAGAATACAAGGGATATATCTCACATTATCTTAGGGATCTGGTGCGGGCATCACTATAGCACCAGGGAAATTTCTGACAGTATCTAAGGGATTGGGTTGGGGCTATTTTAACAAGCATTTGTTAATGCCAAACATTTTGCTTGCAGATATTTGCAGTGATGTTTGGCATTTATACAGGACCTTCTCCCATAGTTGTATCCATGTCTCTTCAGCACCCATGTCCCAACAGAGTACCTCTCTGCAACTCCTCTTGCATTGGATTTACATTTCGGCCTCATACTTCTTAATCGTCTGTCTTAGGAACCCTAATACCCTAGTCATTCTCAAGGTTACGAGCCTGTGTGGGAACAGCACAATGCACTCTGGTAACACAGTCATTTTGTGGAATTTTCTCACCAAAATTTCAACATAGGCATTTTGGGACCTCTGCTCATGAACAGTGTCACTGTGATTTTCTTGATCTGTCCTGAACGGTTGATTCCCCACAGCGCCATTGTGCACTGCATGTGTGGAAACACATTTAGGCCAGTGTGTGAAAAATGAACGCTGTACTGTTTATAAGGAGGTGTGACAAAATGCCAATGTCAAAAATCTGAAGTGCAAATATTACAAATTGTCATAGTTAGGAGTGTACATGGGAATTGTTCAATGCACGCTTGTAACACTGTCATGTTTTGGAATTTTTTCACCAAATTTCAACATAGTCATTTTGTGACCTCCGCTTATGAAAAGTGTCACAGTGGTTTTCATAATCTGTCCCGCACATTTATTGATTGTGACCATGCAGTTGTGGCCTTGAGATGAGCAAAAAGCAGTGTTTAGTCAGGATGTAAAAATAGCGCTACACTGTTCATGAGGAGGTGTGAAAAAATGGCAATGCTGAAAATCTGGAGTGAAAATAATACAAATTCGCGAAGTTACAAGTGTGCGTGGAAACTGCTCAATGCACACTCATAACACAGCCATTTGTTTGCATTTTTTCACCAAATTCATACATAGACTTGTTGGGACCCCACCTCATGAACAGTGACACAGTCATTTTGGAAATCTGTCCCAAAAAGTGATTCTGTGCAGTGACCGTGAAATCACCTTTCGGGACCAAATAATGACATGAAAGTGACTGAATTCATGATGTGGGGACCCAAGAACATCATGTTAAAAATTTGGTGTCAAAAGTAATGAAAATGGGTGAGATATGCACATAAGTTAAAAAAACTCCCATTCATGCCATTATACAGCTTACCAGCATTTCTTAAGTTCATGGTCAGCTTTGAAGAGGGCAGACGTGTTCCTAGTCCACTGAAGATCATAGCACCCGGTTCCACAGGTAAGTATGGGGTGAGGGTGTGTGTGGGAAGGTGGGGTGCACAGAGGGTGGGTGCAGGTTGGGGGAGGGGCACAGGACTCAATGGGGGACTGTTTTCTGTTTTTACAGGTACAGAATGGCAAAAGAAAACAAGCATTTGTCAATGCCGAATGTTGTCTTGCTGGCATTGTCATTGGTAATGCAGGAGTTAGAGAGATGCATAATAGGACTGGCAGTGAAGAATTGAATGGACAACAACCCCACCCCACTGTGCAGAGACTGACAGGCATTGAGGTGTGCCTTTGGGTCATAAGCCATAACGCACATGCCATTTCACCTCACCCTACCCTGCAGGCTCCAACAAGTGTTGTGTTGTGCCTTGGGATCATGGGGCCTTACGGTTACCCCAATCCATAAGGAAATATATTGAGGTGGGTGCAGTATAGGAGAATGGGACGAACTTTGGGGCTGAAGAGTCCAAGGCACCCCTTGATGCATGTCAGTGTGAAGAGGGTTGGTGCAGGTTGGTGGAGGGTTGCGCTGCGGACAATGAGGGACTGTTTTCTCATTTTGCAAGTACAAAGAAAATAAAAAAACTTCAGGGAAAGGTTTTCTGTTTTTCAGGACACCTAGGTTTTTTTTGGGGGGGGGACTGGAGCTGACCAGGATTGGGCACCCCATTAGCAAGGAAACCCTATCTGTGTTTGGGGGGGCATGATGCTGAGGGGGATTAGGCACCCCTCTCAGCAGACAAATAAAACTACATGTACATTATGCCAATGGTGACTGAGCACCCCCATCAGCAAACAAAATTGAACTATTGAGGGGGCATGCTGACAGGGGGATATGGGCACCCGCGTACTCAACTTCCTAGGGATTGTGAGAGGCATACGGTGAGAGTTGCCACCATGTTTATTCAAATGTTTCACCTGGGGCATGTAATGGAAGTGTGTGAGATCTGCTGCTGCAATGATGAGCCTGTTTCTCATTACAGCGGAGGATTTCTTTCAAGTTGGTGGCACACATTTCAAGTGCTGTCATAGACCGCTCCCCATCTGCTTTGGGAAACTACCATCACCTTTGTAATGTCTGCACCAAAGCCATCAGCTTGCCAAGTCTGAGAATTTTCATCCATTCTCCAGAACAACATTAATCATTCCGATCAAGTTCTGGAAGGTTATTAACTGTTTTCTCTCCTCCAACCCACTCTCCCTCCTCTATTCTTAAGGTTGATGACTCGATCTCGGACCCTTCTACTGTTGCCTCTTACTTTAAAGAGCTAGTTTACTGCATAAAAGTAATATTAGCTTTTAAAAGCAGTCAAGTATTACTTTTCATATCTGAAATACTTTTTCTTTTCCCTTTTATTAGTTAGAAGATTGTTTGCCTGATGTTAGTAGGTGTTATATGTGGGACAGCACCCTGCCTGGCAGCTGACTTATCTGTCTTTATTCCCCCACTACATCATCAGCATTGTGGACTCACAGACTCTGACATCACTGCTGCTTAGGAACAGCAAGTCAGTAACTGCCAGGTCAGTCATTTGTGGTGTCACTATCAGTGAGATCACAATGCTGATGATGTTTTGGGGGTGAATAGAGACATATGATAGCTACCCAGTGAAGAGCTGTTCCACACACAGCACACTTTGACCTGGTGGCAATCTATGAAACGTGGGCTACCAAGTAGCATGACTGGGACATGACCATACCAGGATATGCAGTATCCAGGAATGTGGAGAGGGAGAGGGGTGACATTATATATAAAGCAGAGTATAAAGGCTATGGAGACCAGGCTGTCTAGTGGTCCAGTAGGTAGAGCATTGTGCTTCAGTGCTGGTGACTTGTGTTTAGGAGTAGACACTAGAGCAGGGCAGGTGGGCCAGGGGGGCCAGGGAAGTGTGGCCATGTAGCTGTGCTTCCAGCCCAGAGGGCATCACCACACGAGATTATGCAGCACTAGTAACTTGCTTGCAGTACTGTTGGTATGGTCTCAAGAGGGATCTGTACAGGGGTAAGATGACCTCCCCACTCCTGGAAGTAATCCTCCTTGCTATGCAACCTAGCATCCTGTTTGCCTTCGCTGCTGCCTTCCTACACTGATCAGAGTGGTTAATTTCCCCTGTTACCGGCACTCTCAGATCTTTCTCCTCGGATTTTGTTAACGGGACACCCTCTAGCCAGTAATTGTGTCCTGGGTTCTTACCTCCTAAATGCATAAGACTGACTCTGAATACCTATTATGCATTGTCATGTAGCAATATGCTTGATATTTCTGCTAAACTCTACTATGAGATCTATCTCCAACATTTTGAATTGCATTCATTAAAATCAATGTTGTTCCATGTTGCTGTCTCTTTTTCTTTCTCTCTCTTTCAGTCTCCCTCTCTCCCTTCCACTCTCATTCTCTCTCTCTCTCTCTCTATCACTGTCTTTCTCTGATGTATGCAGTACCATGTGTATGTGTGTTTTCCAGTACAGTCCTGTACCTATGGACAGAAATAAAGTGTGTCTTTGTTTCCCTTGTTTGTCTAATTCCTCCTGCTTCTTTCACACATATAAATCTTGCAGATCAATTGTGTTGGTACAGTATACAGTACACCAGTTAGAAGAGGAGACCCAGTGGTCATCTACACTGGTATGTTATCACAGATTGCTTAATGTCTTATTTGGTGATTAGACCAGAAACTATAGCTTGCTTTGTAAAAAAAGATGTTTGCATAGAATAAGCAATCTGTTAATAAGACCATTAGAATTAAATGTACATATGGATCTACACAAGTATGTACTGTATGTGAGCAAGTTGCCAGTGTCATTTTTTTTTCTACTGGCATAAGCTCAGTCTGTTCAGTTCTCTTGCTTGCATAGTATGTACATGCAAACCCCTGCAAAGTGATTTGCTGCTGTCTGGTTACTTTTCTTTGCACTTTACTCATGTGTTAGGAGGGATATGAGACACCACCCCATTTGATCACTCTGTAGTAATGAATGAGGTGTATAGTAGAGGAGGAAAGGAAGAAAGTTAAGAAATGTTGTTTTATATACAATGGTAAAGGCTTGGATAGTTGTCTAACAAAATGTTATGGCTCGTATGCAGTATATGGGTCCCAAAATGGTGGACAAGAAATCATCTGTTGAGATTTTCAACAGTAACGTCCTTACATACAATTAGTAGTCAGGGTAGATATAATATACTGCTCGTGGTGGGAGAGGGGCTTAGGGGGCTTTGCCACCCAAAACTAAACGATTGGATGTATGTGAAGAAGAGGGGGTTCGGGGGGGTACCCCCCGATCTGTGGAAATCTCATCCACCATTTTGATGGGACCCAGAAACTGCACCCCCTCCAATGTAACCTTGAATGTTGCTTGTTATGATCACTGATGACCTTTTCATATGGTCCCCATCCCTGAAAATATTGAGTCAAAGGACACAAGCGTTTGTCATCTGGCCTTAGCTTATAATTTGCTAAAGGGTACAACAATTACACACAGTTCAATGAATGTCATGCAGGGGGCACTCTCTCTCTGTAAAGGAGTGCTTCAGTTTTATTAGACATGAAGGAGCTGCTGATGCCTCAAACAAAACTTTGCAAAACATAATATTTAGGTACAATTCAGCTTGCATTCTAAATATATTCTATAGATTTTTCCTCCTCATCTTTTATTACTGAGTAACTTTGCATATGTACATGATCTTTATCTGTTAGGATTCATCTTCCTCTAAAGCTTGCTCCCTACTTCAAGTCATAATCCCCTGTTGTGACATCACAATATGTTGCCATGGGAGTAACTGTGCTGCCACAAGAAGTGCAGTATGACCTCACATGGGGAGAAAGTGACAGGAATATATGAACTCTTCAAGAACAGAGATTCTGTTTTCATGCAAATGGCCTCAGTAATGACTAAAGGGGAGGAAACATACAGAACTAATGTGAAATATAAACTAAGCTGTGTCTAAATATTATGTTTTGTTTGCATTATCCTGAAGGCATCAGCTGCTCTTTAACACTGAATACAAACACAGGAGAGGGAATGTGGTGCCTCCTTCCAGGTTATAATAAGTGTGACAGAGACTCAGGAAGGCCACACTGTGTATAGTGTCACCAAAGTTAGTGAGTATGAAAAAAGGGCTACATTTTCCACTGTCAAAGGTATTATTTAAAACTAAATAAAAAATGGGTTCTGCTTTCATGTGTGACATAGTCTGCCTTTAATTATGTTTATGCTGCCATCCTGTATTTAGAAAATACAACAAGGTGATATGAGGCAAACTTGTGTTGCTGTTGACCAGAACTAACAAGTGATCTACAAGGCTATATAATAATTATTCTCTCTCTCTGTCTCTCTCTCTCTCCCCCTCCCTCCCCCCAGAGTGATCTACCTATCATACCTAACTATCTATCTATCTATCTATCTATCTATCTATCTATCTATCTATCTATCTATCTATCTATCTATCTATCTATCTTTAATATCTAACTATAATATCTATCTTTTTCTCTATAATATCTATCTAGAATATCTATCTACCTATCTACCTAGTTAACTAGCCATGCACACACATACATGCATACAGTACATGCAAAACAATGGGTTTCTAAAATTGCCCATCTGGACTGTGTTTACCTATGTTGTTGTCTCAGCATAATAGTGTCAGGTAAAGATCCAGCACTCTTCATAAAAAAATCAATATCAACCTCACATCCTGACTGCCATCAGAAACATGGCCCTCACCTTTACTCACAAAAACCCAAAAAGCCCAAGGTTATTTGCTGTCTTAATCTTCTTACACACACATATACAAATAATAAAATGAAGTGTTGCAGTGCTTACAGTTTCAATTTCTGGTGGTGCCTTGCTGATTCTAAAAAAATCTCCCTCCTATCCTTAACTTGTTACCAAGGAAAACTCTGCTGCTTACACTGCTACAGATAACATGGAAGCTTTGGCTCCGTATCAGGCTCTCTGTTTAGTGTGTGTGTATGTGTGTGTGCTCACGTGTGTTGGGGGTAAACATTCTACCAGTAGAAGTAAGCAGATATTTAAATTATTTTATTCCGTAGTAATTCTTCCATGTATAGAATGAAAATATAATGAATGATTAAAAAAAAAAAAACAGGTTGGGGAATGGGGAAAATGATATAAAAAAGGAGGAAAGGTGTGGAAATGGGTAATTGTGATGGGCTGGGGAAAATAGAAGGCTTAAGGGGTAATACAAAATACATATTTCATTGGGCATAATATTTGAGTATAAAATGCCATGCAAATGCTCGAGTGTGCTGGAACTATTTTGGTGGGGTGGATGAACTTGTTTTACAATAATAAAAAAAAAAAAAATTTTACATGCTCAAAGTTATTTTATTTTTCTGGGTTTTTTTACCCAAAGAAATCTTGAATCCATTTCATCATCACAAGAAGACACTCCAAAGTGTGCAATGTAGTGGGATTATGACACTTCCCAGGTTGCTGATGGCACTTGATGATGCCTCGTGCCTCAAACCACGCCCAAAGATTTTCATTATCTCACCACAATGCACATCTTGGAATGTCTTAATTCTTCAAAAATTAACCCCAAATGTAAACTTAGACGTGGGTGATGTTAGGAATCTTCACATTCTGAAATTCTTCACTATGTTTCTCAGCTTTGCATTGTACAAAATGACACGTTGCATATCCCTTTACTTGGTAAAAGGATCTCACTTCACCAGGCAAATGCATAGTAGCAAACTGCTGTAAAGGTGCAACTATATGTAATTGTTTTCCAACTTTGCCTGATTAAGGGAACACTTCAGCAGGTGAAGACTCCACATAGTTGTACTTTGCTGGCAAAGTGCCATTCTGTGAATACTGGTTTCCATTTTTTTTCCTCATTGAAGAACACTCCATCCACATAGACCATTTTACTGACCCACATCACAGCATCAGTACCTCTGCCCATGACCAAACTTGTAGCACCCACCTCCCTCATTCACAATAAAGTTATAAAAAATTGTTATAACCCTTCTCCCCCTTCCAGTTGCCTATTTCCACTACCCCCACCCAACTGAACAGGAGAAATAAAAGTTAAAGACATGTACTCCACCACTCTCTGCCATTCCCACTCACTAGTCACCCCAAAGGATATACATTGTAAACCTGTAAAAAGAGAAAATTGTCCTTCACCATGGTGACTAGCCACACTGTTTAAATTACCAGATCTTCCATTAATGAATGAATTAGTGTCGCACCCTAAAGTAACATGTAACTGTCAGACCACAGAGACCAATCAGCTGTTACTATAGGACATGTCACAAATTAATTCATTCATGGCAGAACTGACATATAGGGAGGCTGTTCACCATGGCAATGAACAGTTTTCTCTTCCACTTGTTTACTAAGTGTATCCTTTGGTGTGAGTGTAGGGGGAGGATGATGGAGTGCCACAGGAAGGTATGGTGGGGATCTTCAACTGTGCACACTGCATATACTAAGATGTGACATGATGGTGGTGGGGAAAAAAATGGTCCACATGGGTGGGTGGACTTCTTCTATAATTTTTTTTTAAAGAAGGAAAACTTTGCTACTATCTGATGGGATGGTGTTGGGGAAGTTGTCCTGCTATGGGACTGCTGTCTTCACAACAACTTTGCTGAGGTAGTTGTAATCCACAACATCCCTTTTTAAGAACAAGCTTATTCTTATAGTGAGTTCTGTATTATCATGAGTGCTCAAAAGTACAGTTCCAGAGCTCCTGATGTCACAGAATCCAGGAAGAATTAAAAATATGTTCTTAACACTTATGGGCTGTGTAATTTTGCATGCTATAATAGGCACCTGTGCACCTCATTTTTTATTGAATTTGTCTTTATCTGTGCAGAGACAGAAGAGGAAGGGTAATCTAAATGCAAGGCAACTATGTTTTGATGAAGTGGGGATCAAGTAATGGAACTACAGAAATTATTAAAAAGTTGTTACCGGTGAAGCAACTGTGCATTACTGTATTTACCCAACACGTTTCACTGCAGTTGATATAAATATCCAGTGGCTATTACATAACCATAATTGATTTTGAAAGGCGCACGTGGCATTCACATAGTCCTCTGTCTGCGTGTTAAAAAAAGAGAGGTACTGTATGTTACATTTGTTTAGGAGTGATATGGACCTCTGAAGTTTATAGAAGTCATTACATTATAGGGGCCAGCACTGTATCAGGTTGATGTAATTTAATATGCTGCAAATACTAATAATAATCATAAGAAAAATGTGCTGATAAGAATATCTAAAAGAAAAGGATTAAGGCTTGTTGATTTCAGAATCTCGGGAAGACTGCATAATGCATCCGTTATAATATTTTGGGTTTTGCAAGGCAAAGGACTTTACTAATGTTATACTTTAACTCTCCACACAAGTGCCCAACACAATTCAGTTTACAGCTGCCTATGACTTGGAAAAAAACTTCAAGCATGCAGTATAATTCATCAAGTGTGGTATGTTCCATGAATCGCATGCAAAGTATGGATTTGAGTACTGAAAACACAATCGTTTTACATAAAATAGATATAAAGGAATATAACATGCAGAAGTGGGAGATCTGATAAAAAACTTGATCTTCACCTAAGCTGAACCCCACCACCCCATTTGATGCCATTATACACCTCACCAGCATTTTTTTCACTTTGCAGTTGACTTTGAAGAGTGCAGATGTATTCCTGCTCCACCGAAGATCATTGCGCCAGGCTCCAGAGGTAAGTATGGGGTGAGAGGGCAGGTGTGCAAAGGGTGAGTGTGGGTTGGGAGAGGGGGACACCACAGACAATGAGGGACCGTTTTCTTGTTTACAGGTTTAAAAAAAATGCTGTGGGAAGGTTTTCTTTCACCCCAGAATACCACCTGGGTGTTTTTGAAGGGGGGGACTGGAGCCAATGAGGATTGGGCTCCTCATCGGCAAAGAAAAAAGGGTCTGTGTTTGGGGGGGCATGATGCCGAGGGGGACTGGGCAGCCCTGTCAGACAAATTATTTATTGTATGGGGACATTATACAGATGGGGACTGGGCTCCCTGTTGGCAAATGAACTGGGGAGGGGGGCATGCTGACAGGGGAAAGGCCACCCCCAAAGTCAACTTCTGAGGGACTGTGAGAGGTGGACAGCGACAGCCGCCAGCCATGTTTATTGAAATGTTACACCAGGCAAGGTATGCCCTGCAATGAGGGGGCACTCCCTCATTGCAGCGGCTAAATCTTTTCAAGTTGGTGGCATGATTTTGCACCGCTGTCATAGACAGCATGCAGTCTAATTTGTGTCATGGAGCCCAGCCCAACAAAGTAGTGGTGCCACTAGTCACAACAGGACTGTACCTCCAAAACCTCCTATTCCAAGCTACCACAATATGTTGCTTGCACATACACAAGACAACATAAAAACTGCAAGACTTTTGTGGCACTTTGGGGTGGGACTGGAGCCCTTCATTCACTCCCCACCCTGACTGTGCTTGTGCTGGTGTGTTTTAAAAAGATGATGAATATAGATTCACAATGCTTCCAAAAATTGTTTTACAAAAAAGCATGTATGCCTTTAAAATTGTATCGTTCAGACATTCTAAGTTAAAATAACCCACAGAACAGCAACTTATATCGACATCAATGTTTGATTGTGTGGTTTCTTTTATACCAGTTTGCCTAAAATCTGCTTTCCCTGCGAACTTGTTAACAAATTGCCTTTTTTCCAGAGAAAAGGGCAGACAGCCTTATAGGAGCAGCTTGATAAACACTGTATAAAATAGACTGATAGCTGTGGGATGGCAGGGCCGAGATCAGCTTTCATTAACTGCTCTTAATTAAGTTAATTAGGAGCAGACCCCGGGAGCTAGCATGACATGTACAGCCCCATTGGCCAAGCAGGAGGCCACCCTGAGGAAGCCAATTGGTGTCGCCGGTCAACCCGGAGCTGCATATGCGGGCTGAGCTGTGTGGAGTTGGTACAGCTGGGCTCTGGGAACAGGGGTAAGGCGAGACCAGCAGCACACAGTCTGCAAACAGAGAGGTGAACCACTGGAACTGAAGGCGTCCTCGGCCCAGTTGCACGTGGATCCTGGCTGCAGTGATGGACTGATTGCCAGTCGGTTTTACATGGTTTTAGACATTCGCTCTGCTGCCTGGACTCAATGGTGACGATGAGCTCGATGGCTGAAGGTCTCGTCTCTCCGGATCCATCCATGTCGGCTTTCCTGGAGTTTGCAGCAGCAGCCCTTGAACCACTGCCAATCCTACTCTGTGGTGCATGGCTTGCACTCAGGTAAACACCCACAGCATCATGACTGACCCTGCCTGCCCGGCTGCTCCTGCTTGTACAGCCGGGCTCTGGGCTACACCTATGTGGGTGCCCCTCAGCTCGGACACCCATATCTGCCCTATCAGCATGGTACCCACCATGGGCCCAGTGGCCTGGGACCCCATGGCAGGCTGGAGGAACTCGGTGAGTCCTGCAAGGAATAGTCCTCTCAGTTTTTGTCTCCTTTTATTATTCAATGTATGTCTGTGTAGTCTGAGCCAGGCTGGTGGTGGCGCATGCTTTTTTATGTAGTGATATCCTTGCAGGACCCACTTCCTGTGCTCTAATACATCAATGTGTGCACCACATTTCAGCTTGAAAGCTGCAGTCACACTGATCCCGAGATGGTCCCTCTAACCCTCTGCAGCTCTGAGTGAAGGAGATGGTTGTCTTTACCTTTTTATTGACTCGAATCTCGATATAAAAGTTTTCCCCGGTGACAGGAAGCGGGACGGTGACATTATGCTAAATAAATACAGGTTACCACCACTGATAGCAACGGTGGTTTTCTTTGAACAGAAGACCAGGGCAGTCGAAGTGTTGTTATAGACAGCTCGGGCATCCATTGGTGCTATAGGGTCATGCCTGCTATACAGACCATTGCATTGGACAGGAGGGTCGCACACCTCCAAGAAGTCCTACTGTTACAATACGTTCCTTGAGCATGCACTCAAGCGTACATAAAAATGGGTGCTGTAACCAGGTTAGATTTTTGTTTGAAAATTAAAGCCATGACTCTGTGCATGTGCATTAGCATTAAAGCTAATGTGCATGCCCAAAGTCTTGGCTTAAATTTTCAAATAGTAAATTGACCTGCTTACAGCACCTGCTTTTAAAACAGAGTTACTTTGCCAGCATCAGAAGAGTAAGTACTATTGAAGGATGTAGTTTGCCAACTTCATTACAAAATTCAAAACTTGCTCATGGATGAGTTTAGCTGCATCTCCACTCTGCTCAGCACTGTGCATGCACGGGAGCATTGACCAGCAACCCTTCAAGCTTGGCTGAACAATATTTAATTTTAATTAATAAAATGATCAGATATAACATTTAGACAAATTCTGCATTAATAATCCCAAAAAAAAAAAAAAACACAGAGAGCACAGGCTGTAGAAATGTAAAAAAAGCTGACAGTGTCCCTTTAATTGGGAGATGCCACAAAACAGCAAGTCAGCAATTGTGACTGACAGTGGAAAGCCCATGTAGCTTCTCAAGCTGTGGAGTCAAAGTCATACCATGAGTGGAGCCCATGCAAGTGCTCAGGCAGCCCGAAGTCAGCTACTCTGCTGGGGTCTATTAACCCCCCTCCCCAGCAGCATTTTTTTGTAAGAAAATTAAAGAATCAAGACATGGGTAGAAGCAAAAAGGTGGCAGAGAGGGACTCTTACCTATGGTACAGTACTTATGGTAGCCCCTATCTGCTATCCCTGGGTAAAACACCTTTCTTCAGCCTCACTTATTTGCCCAATAGTCTAACCCCTCTGTCACCTGCCCAGAACCATTCATGACTTGCCACTGTAAAAGGTGATGTGTCTTGTTATTTAAAGTGAAACAACTGAGGCTGGATTGGTAACATTAGCATAAAGGATACAAGGAGCATAACTGCTTTAAGATCCCCAGGATCACTAGAGTAACAAGGAATGCTTAGTTCGGGATTGGATGAGGATGGGGGACAATGATTGAGGCTCTGGGCAATGCTGCCAAGAATTTGTGCATGGGGGAATTGTGTAAGGTTGATAATCACCACACAATTTATTTAGTTTGTGTTGATTCTGCCTGTTTTCAGTGTTGTCCGAGGGGTGCAGATGGAAATCAAGTGAAACTGAAGCATATTAAGCTGCTTTTGGTCTATGCAGTCATTAGTATGCTGGCAGCTGAATAAGGCACTAAGGATAAAAGGTGCTATCCTGTTTGGAATGCACTGCACTATCTCTCTCTGCTCCTGGGAATCTGTTGCCGCCAAGTGGCTGTGGTACCCCCATGCAAATGCACTTTGTAAAATGCTAACACTGTCCCACTTTCATACAGGGCATGCTGCCTGTATGAATATGGCACCCTTATGGCCCTGTGCTATTTCACACACACTACTTTTCTGCGCTGCACTAACAGTCACCTTTAAATATCAGACACATGGATTTTAAAAACAAACCTGTTCTTTTTATGGAACTAGTGGAAAAAAGCAGGGGCATGGAAGGAAATATAACTTGTACTAGTTGTCCTATTTCCTGGGTATATAAAGTAAACTTCAATGTCATTTTTGGAGTTTTTGGTCCTTTGAATTGAAATGGAATACAACAGTTAAGTTCAGTACCATGTTACGGCAACATATACTGCTGAGATACTGGATTTACCCTGTCATGGTGCTGAGCTGAGATACTGGGTTTACCCTGTCATGGTGCTGAGCTTAACTATTTGATTCAGTTTTGATCCATGGGACTGATGACTCTTGAAATGACTTTGAAATTTCCTTTGATGGATAAGCATGATGTACTATTTCTCTAGTGTTTGGAATGATTAGAGATTTCAAAGGCTACATAACAAGGCCTTTCCAATGTCTGACTTGAACAATTATAATACCAGTACCCCTCCACATGACAAGTTGCTCCAATGCTTGCAAATCACCTAAAATAATTCAGCATTCTTACTTTCTGTCTTCATGCCATTTTTTTTTTTTTTTAGCTATTACTTTTTTCCCCTCCCCTGGCCTACTTTGGTCTGCTCCCATTCTCTTGGCAACCCCCTGGGACTCCAGCCACCGTCCATCATAAACACTACAATCAGGGTCTGCCTTAAGTTCCCTATGGCTTACCCCCCGCAGCAGGGTGGTGGGGAGCCCCTTACTGTCCCACCTGTCTGGATCCAGATTCAGGCGTCCCAACTCTGATGTTCATCGGACAGCTATAAAACCACTCGACCATGCAGCCACTCCTCATTTCAGTTTCTTTTTTCCTCCCTGAAGCTAGGGGCTTGAAATGACACCGTCAGAGGGGAGCAGGCACACATCCACATTTGCTCCTTCCAAGCATCTGCCCCAACTCCTCCCCTTGCTACAGCATGGTGCCCTGTCCCACAGCCTCCACCAGGGGGTGGATGGGTGCCGACTGTTGTGGACTCCCCTCCACGGAGAAGGACAACAGTCCATCAGAAGCTCAATCCTTCTCCTCTCCTGCTGACCCCCAACTACCTGTGCTCATTCCCGAACATAGATTGCTGGCTCATCACAAGGTAAGGCGTCCAATGTCTCAGCCCTCAGCACCACCGCGCCAGCTCTTCTATGCCATATTTTAACATTTTAAAGGGGTTCTTGGTCTCATCATTCAGTCAAATCATGATTAGCCTGATCGACGATGGCAAGGTAACCCCCGAGTCACAGGTATTAAAAATGCAACCAGAGAATGGTTTCCACCAAAGAAACAGAGAGATACTGTTGCAGGGGGACCTCAGTTCACATTGACATGTTAAAATTTAAAGTGTAGATATCTGTCCTATGAGGGGGTCACCTTGCCATCAGTGGTCAGGCCAATCATAATTCAGCTGAATAATGAGATCACCCACTCTTTTTAAATGATGGAATGAAGACAGAAAGTAAGCAAATGATGTTCAGGCTGTGGAATAGCTTGTCTTTGAGGGGGCACTGTTACTATAACTGTTTGATTCTGATTTTGGTCACACACCAGTAGCTGCACTACACAATTTAAGGAGCATACAGTATAATATCAGAAAAATTATTAAATATCAATAAATTCGCCAGGACTGAGCTTACTAAACCCTTAACATTACTTTCTAATGTCTGCATTTCTGTTTCTGTTTTGAGATGCAATAAGAAGACAGCAATGAAAAGCTAGACATACTATGAATGTATCAGCAGGAGTTAGATTAACTTACAAGTATTGTGGAGGGGGAACCAATTTATAATTATGTCTTTTCAACAGCATCAGATACTTGTTAAACAAGAAATGCTCTCTGTATGGCCTAGAAGCCACTCAGACATCGGTCCTTCTTTAAATAAACCTGTGTAAACGTCATGTAGTGCCAGTCATTGACTTTCCCTTCGAATACAAAATCAGCAAATACTGTAGCTGTATTTGTTTCTGTTTTGCTGACTGGGAAAGGAGGGGTAGATAATATTGCATATTTTCAGCCTTGTACAGGTGGGTAAAGATTTAAAACAACTGAAATTACACCCACTTAAGCTGTTGGTGGTACTTTTAGTATTAATTAGAGGTGTGCGAAGTTTGGAACATTTTGATTTACAATAACTTCATGAAGTCCTGCAACTTTGCAAAGTTAATCACACATCACAAAGTTAAACACTGAGGTCGTTGCAACTTCATAAAGTTAAGAATGTACAACTCCGCTGGTGATTTTCATTGGGACTTTGCAAAATGCACAAAATGCGTTCAGTGCTGTTGCTGAACTTTGTGACCTGCAGATCACATGGTTACACTGCAGCAGGAAACAGACCAGAAGAAATGTGCTGTGTGCAGTTCTAGGAAGTGTGTTCTAGAGAGAGGGGCCTCAATTTTAAAAAAGCCCTTAGATCGTGGCAAATTCTAGGGCTGCGGCAAACTCAGGTTGCATCAAGGACACTGCATCCAATTTTATAAAACCAGGGGTCCCTGTACCAAAGACCCTCTTGTTACTTCAGCCACAGGGATGTGCCAAAGATTTGGCACACCCACAGGGTTTGACGGAGAGGTCCATCAACCCCCACCAGGCACAACAATAGAGGGGCCACAAAGGTGGGGGCGGTGAATCTGCCTACCAGGAGGAGACAGGGGACAGAAGGAGCATGGGGTGGCCTAGAGAGTGATGGGAGCATGGTGGTGATGTGTGGGTGAGGAAGTGGCACCCTGCAGGGGTGCCCTGCACTACTACAGATAGCCGATTGGACCAGGTACAGGGGGCTGGCAGGAAGGGACTGGGGCCCAGGGTCAGGAGGACACAGCCCTGGCACCTGCCCCATAGGTACCACTGACCCTAGCACTTTCAAAGGGTGGTAGCCTGCTCCCATTGTGGGGACATGGAACTAGGGGACTGCCACGGTGCCCAGGATCCATTCCCATCCTCCACTTGCACCACTCAACCTGCAGCCACTGCTGCTCGCTGATGGTGTTGGGGGTCAGTGGCACTAATGGGGCAGGTGCCAGGTCTGTATCCCCCTGAAGCTGGGTTGCAGTCGTTTCTTTCCAGCCCCCTGTACCTGGTCCAATTTACTGTCTGTGGTACCACAGGGCACCCCTGTAGGGTGCCACCTCCTCACCCACATATTGCTGCCATACCCCCATCGCGCTCTAGGCCACCCCATGCTCATTCTTCTCTGTCCCTTCCTTGTGCCCCCACCTTTGCTCAGTATTTACAAAGGAAGTGGGGGAGGTACCTAAAACAAACAGTAGAAACAGTCTGGATACAGACGTTGATACCAGTCCATTTACAGAAGAAAGGGTTCTGAAAGAACTCTTAAAACTGAAGGTGGACAAAGCAATGGGGCCTGATGGGATTCATCCCAGAATTCTAAAAGAACTAAGGGTAGAACTAGTGACACCACTGACTACCATCTTTAACAAATCATGGGAGGATGGGGAGGTACCCGAGGACCAGAGGAGGGCAGATGTGATTCCCCTTCACAAAAGTGGGAGCAAGGCAGAAGCAGGAAACTACAGACTTGTTAGTTTAACCTCAGTGGCAGGGAAAATGATGGAATCACTTCTGAAGGAAAGAATTGTTGAATATCTAGAGGCCAGAGGGGCACAGGACCCAAGGCAGCATGGATTCACAGCAGGAAGGTCATGCCAGACAAATCTGATAAATTTCTTTGACTGGGTGACCAAAGTAGTAGATCAGGAAGGGGCTCTGGACATGGCCTACCTAGACTTTAGCAAGGCATTTAGCACAGTCCCACACAAAAGATTAATATACAAGTTAGCCAGCCTGCGAGTGGGTCCCAAGATGACAGCCTGGGTAAAGAATTGGCTGAGAGCAGGACACAGAGGTAATAGTAAATGGAGTCCACTCTGAAGAAAGGGGTTACTAGTGGGGTACCATGAGGTTCAGTAGGACGGTCCTCTTCAATGTCTTTATAAGCGACATTGCAGAGGGACTGGAAGGAAAAGTATGTCTCTTTGCAGATGACACAAAGATCTGCAACAGAGTTGATGCGCAAGGTGGGGTGGAAAGGATGAGAAGGGACTTGGCAAGGTTAGAGGAATGGTCAAATGTATGGCAGCTTAGATTCAATGCTAAGAAGTGCAAGGTAATGCACCTGGGAAACAAAAACCCAGGGGAAGAGTACACAATGGGGGGTGAGATACTAACAACAACAAAAATGGAAAGGGACCTGGGGGTAGTCATATCAGATGACCTAAAGGTGGGCAAGCAATGTGAGAAGGCAGCAAGGAGGGCTGGGGGGATACTGGGATGCATAGGGAGAGGCATCACCAGTAGAAAACAGGAAGTTATTATCCCTCTGTACAGACAGTTGGTGAGACCCCATCTGGAGTACTGCGTGCAGTTCTGGAGACCCAGTCTCTGCAAAGACATAGACAGGATGGAAGCTGTCCAGAGGAGGGCAACTAAAATGGTGCAGGGCCTGCACCAGAAGACATATGAAGAGAGACTTAAGGAGCTTAACATGTATTGCTACGAGGAAAGGAGGGAGAGGGGGGACATGATAGAAACTTTCAAGTACCTCAAGGGAATCAACAAAGTCCAAGAGAGTAGCATCTTTCAAAAAAAGAGGTGTGCAAGAACAAGGGGGCACAATTTGAAGATAGAAGGGGGGCGGCTCAGAGGTAATTTAAGGAAGTATTTTTTCACAGAGAGGGTTGTGGATGCATGGAACGGCCTTCCGGAGGAGGTTGTGGAGTCAAAAACAGTGGTGGAATTCAAGCATGCATGGGACAGTCATAAGGCAATTCTAGGGGTTGGGGGTAGGAAGAAGTAGGCTGCTGGTTAACTAGGATCTGCAGCTTATCCATTAGGTAGGGAAATGGGCAGACTGGGTGGGCCAAGCGGTCCTTATCTGCCGTCAAAATCTATGTTTCTGTGTTTCTATGTTTCTATGCAACCCCCAATTGTAACACTGTCTGGCAATGGTGTATGGCCTTAGACCATCTCCTGGCTGGTCTAAGGGCAGCCCCATCTTGCAACAACTGTGGAACTTCTAAAATAACAAAAAGGGGGATTTGCAGCCCTGCCATGCACCATGGTGCAAACCCCCCTTATGACCTAGTGTACAGGTGCTTCGGCTGCAAGGGCGGCTTTTGTGCATGGCACCCCAATTTCACAAAGTGAATGATGGCTTACTGTACACACTTCAAGTCCATTGGTTGACAAGGTCTACCAATGGACTTACAGTAGTACAGTATACTGTCATTCACTGACAGCATAGTCAACGGGCAGCCGTGGTGGTTTTCAGGGGGGGTTGAACTTCCCTGTTGACTTTCTGCCCATGCTGGGATGGGGGGAGCGGTGTGGGGTGTCTGAGTGGGTGGGGAGGTTGGGGTCCACCAGGGATATTTTGGCCATCACTATCACAATGAGATCAGGTCAGAGCAGGGAGGGGTATCACTAGACCACCAGGACTACTAATGGGAGTTTTTCTACAAGATCGGGATATGGGTGGGGTGGGGTGGTGTTCCACTAGACTGCCAGAGATTTATTTAGCCAAAGTTTCTGTTGCATGGGGAAAGGATAATGGCGGCAGGGCCACTAGACTACCAGAGGTGTTGTGTTTGTGGTTGCACTGCACACTTGCATGACACCCAGTGCATTCTGTCGGGTGCATCCCTGCAAACTCCATGCTAATGGGGCCATATTGACATGCAAATGGCTCCATTGCACCTTGCATGCCTTATTGACCCATTTGCATGTTTTGGGATGTGAATACCAACCTTGGGTGCAGCGCATGCGGAGATGCACTGCCCCATCAGTTTCCCAGTCTGATCAGTTGCCCTAGCACATCTAGGGTTGGATGCAACTGTGGTATTCACAGAGGGGTTACCCCGGGAGCATTTTCTGGTGCATCTTCTGTGAATATCACAGATTGGGCTCACAGCATCTAATCTGAGCCAGCGTACCTGAGATATGTAGAGCACATTTCTTTGTAAATTCTACCCTATTTATACTGCATTCATTGCATAAAACAATCATTTTAACAAAAAAAAAATTCAGCTAGGTGTTCTGCATGTACAGACTTAATTTTGGATGTTTTTGCCTACAGTGTAATTTTTTTCCATTCTCTTTCTGTGTGGTGCTGCCTTATTGGCCTAGTGCATTGTTTGTGGGGAGGGGGGGCAGGCCTTAGTCTGCAGCCAACAATAGCTTGAGTTTCATTGTAATTTTAGTCTTCACTGTCACTCTCAGAAAATTAACTTTTCTTAAGTCCTTAATTTCTCTATACTCTCAGTGTTCCAGTTCTGCTAAAATACTAATGCCTCTCCAGCGCTCTGGCAAGAAGTGATGTGCAAAGTTGGGAAGCCTTGCTCCGCAGATTAATATGTGAATTTGCCTCATTTTTTTTAAGTTAATCCACCCAGCAAAGTCCAAATTCATGGAAAAACTGATGACTCCATGAAATGCAAAGTTTGCAACCTTCATTCCCTGGTGTCTTGTGGTCCCCACTGCTGATCATCAGCCTGATGTTAAGTAATGATCATTCTCTGGTGTAATGTGCCCCCCTACCAGTTGCCAGCCCAATGTTGAATAAACATCTTTCTCTGGTGTCTAGTGGTCCCCCTTGACGGTCACTGGCCCGATGTTAAATAGAAATCTTTCCCTGGTATCTAGTGGTCTCCCCTCACTGACTGCCTGCCTGATGTAAGAAAGACATTTTCCTTGGTTTCTAGGGGTCCCCCCTTGCCATTCACCAGCTCAATATAAAATAGACACTTTCCCTGGTGTCTAGTTGTCCTCACCCCTCAAAAGATCATCAGCCCAATGTAACACAGACACTTTCACTGGTGTCTAGTGGTCCCCTCCCTTGCTAAGCACTGACCCAATGTAACAAAGACACTTTCCTTGGTGACTAGTGGTCCACCCCAACTGATTGTCAGCCCGATGTAACAAATACACTTTCCCTGGTGTCTACTGGTCTCTCCTTACTGATCAGTGGCCCAGTGTTAAATAGACACTTTTTCAGGTGTCTAGTGCTCCTCTATCTTGCTGATCACTGGCCTGATGTTAAATAGACACTTCTGCTTGTGTCTAGTGCTAACCCCCTTGCCGATCCCTGGCCCAATGTTAAATAGACACTTTCTCCAGTGTCTAGTTGCCCCCCCACTTGCCAAATCACTTGCCCGATATTAAATAGATACTTTCCTTGGTGTCTAGAGGTACCCCATCACCGATCGCTGGCCTGATGTAACAAAGATGCATTGCCTGCTGCCTAATGGTCCCCCCTTGCCGATTGCCAGCCTGATGTTAAATGGACACTTTCTCTCATGTCTAGTAGTCCCCCATTACCAATCACAATCCTAATGTTAAATAGATACTTTCCCTGGTGTTTAGTGGACCCTTCCACCCGGCAGGTAGTACCCTACCACCCTGCTTCCTCCAATACCATCCCCAAGCAGGTGACTGGCACAACCCTCCACTCTCCAACATGGATGGCCACCATCTGAGCTGTCAATGAGCATGCACTGTTACAATACACATTGATTGACAGCTTAGTCGGTGGCCAGGTGTGGTGGAGAATGGAGGGCTGTGCCGATCAGCAGCTCGGGGATAGAATGGGGGGGAGGAGGAGTGATAAGGTACTACCTGATGGGGTGGGGGGTGAGAAGTCCACTAATCACCAGGGATTTAATTGATAATTATATATTTTTTAGTTAGGGTTGGCAATCAGTGGGAGGGAACCACTAGACACTAGAGATTTAATATATATACTGTAAATATATATTCTATGCAAAAAATCCATTTAATGCATCAGTTAGGGTTGTTCCACAGCTACAAAAGTGAGGAAATTCAGTGTAAGGGTTGCCACCCCTTGCACCCCAAGCCCACCCCGTCCCCAGCAACGGGCATTGGGGTGTGCATTGGGGTTGTCGGTCCTAACTCTCACCCCATCCCATGTGTAAACAAGCTGAGGTGGTGCAGTATAGGAGAATGGGGTGAGAGTTAGGACTGATGACCCAAGGCACACCCTGATGCCTGTTGGTGGGGATGGGGTGGGCTTGGGGTGCAAGGGTGGCAACCCTAACACTGAATTTCCTCACTTTGATCGCTGTGGAATAACCCTAACTGATGCATTAAGTGGAGTTTTTTGCCATGAATTTCCCTTCTTTTTGAGAATGAGCACTAGAACTAGAGAATGGAATGTGGTGGTGGGATTGCGGGGCCCTCACAGCATGTGATTTTGTGTCACATAGTAACTAACGCTAACGATAACACAAATGCAAGTGCAAACAGTAACACACATGGTGAAGCAAATGTAAATGATAATGCCGACGGTAAGAGAAACGCAAATGCAAACATTAATGAAAACAGAAATGGCAATGCAAATAGTAACGCAAATGCTAACGGCAACAGAAACACAAACGTTAACAAAAACAGTAACGTACACGCTGACGCCAACGGAAACACAAATGGTAAGAAAAATGCAAATGGTAACAGAAACGCAAACAGAAATGCAAATGGTAAAGGCAATGGCACCGCAGAAGGAAACAGTAACGCAATCGACAATGGAAACTCAACCGAAAATGCAAACGTTAAGCCCAACAGAAATGCAAAAGGTGATGAACATGCAAACAGTAATGGCAATACAAATGGAAACACAAACAGTTCCAGTAACAGCAACGATGACACCAAAGTGAACAGTAATGGAAATGGAAATGCAAGCGTGTACGGAAAAGGAAATGGTAACACCAACGATGATGCCAAAGTAAAGAGAAACGCAAACAGAAGTGAGTACGCAAATGCAAATGGTAATGCACACGGTGACACAAAATGAAAAGGCAAACAAAAACAGTAGTGGAAACGCAAAGGGTAACAGTAATGCAAACACAAGTGCAAAACGAAAATGCAGAGGGTAACGCACACAGTGGCGTAGACGGGAATGCTAACTCAAACGGTTATGGAAACGCAAGTGGAAACGCTAACTGTAACAGTAACGAATGCACACACCCTTTTTTCCCCAAAAGCTGCATTGAGAAACACAATGAATACAAAGAATGTATGCATAATAATGGGCCTCAGAGCAGAAAACGAACACTTGGAATACTAAATTGCTTATATTTCAGGAACTGTACAACGTAGAAAAAAAATAAAAATTTCATATAATTTATGACTTTCCTGGCTAGTTTTGTACTTGGCCCCCCTAGTGGGGGCTAAGCATTTTTCCGATGAAAAGTCCATATCGCGAAACATTTCTGAGATACGGGCTCCGAAAGGCGCAACGGACGCTGTAATGTTAGTTTATGGGAAAAATAGTCAACTTCGGAATACCGTAACTTTGCAGCCCTCTAATATTGTGTCACCAAACCATCAAAAGGGACATCTGTGGGATCATGGCTTTTTCTCTTCAGATTTCAGCCCAAAAGACCAAACCGTTCTTTTGCAGCATGGTGGCAAGCATTTTCTATTCTTTTGGGCATGGTGTTGCAAAGTAGTGTCGAAATCACGACACTATCACAAAAAAAAATCACGAAAGTGTTGCAAGTGCGGCACTAGTTTGTGACATTACAGTTCACAAAAATTTGAAAAACATATTTCTGGGGTGTTTAACCCCCTTAAAAAAGACATGGCTAGCATCCTCAGGGCTCGACTAGGTGAACACAAAAAGAATTGTGTCCCTAAAGGGACCCAAATTTAAATGCCAAGCATTTCTGTGATCAGTAACTGAAAACAAAATGGCTGACTCACGACACTACCGGAGTAATTTGCGACACTGAAAATGGCATTTGGGACACTGTCGAATAGTTTAACTTTTCCCATTGACTATAATGGGAAAATTGTTTTTTGAATAACTTTTGAACCATTCAATATTTTTTCACAAAATCTTCAAAAGACACATCGGGAACTCTGGCAGCATGTTCCCTGAAGGC
This sequence comes from Neoceratodus forsteri, assembly GCA_016271365.2. Lineage (NCBI taxonomy): Eukaryota > Metazoa > Chordata > Ceratodontiformes > Ceratodontidae > Neoceratodus > Neoceratodus forsteri. The sequence goes on from CM057458.1 coordinate 1,177,387,392, forward strand.
TTTGGACCAGTTGAGCAAACTGTGCGACCTCTAGGCACCAGCAAAGAATGCACAAAGAAGCGTAAATACAACTTTATATTGCGCTGTATAGCTCCGCAAATGTATATCCGACCATTACAAAACTTAAAAGATCCAGAGATCTATGGTACCGCTCCAAGCCTGCCAAATTTCAGCCAAATCCATCATATGGTGGCAAAGTTATTAAGCTTCAAATGTTCACACTTTAACCTTAAATGGAGTACTCAACCCTAACTATAGTGGCACTACCGTGCCACTACGATGTATATATATACATATATAATCATAGTGGCAACGGTAGTACTATAGTTAGGTTGAGTACCTCATTTAAGGTTAAATCTGAACTTTGGCAGCTTAATAACTTTGCCATCGTATGACGTATTTGTCAGAAATTTGGCACACGTGGTCTGGTGCCATATATCTCTGGATCAGGCAAGTTTTACTACAGTAGGATGTATGGTTGTGAAGCTACAGAGCACCTACAGGTCACATGGTCTGCGAGACTGGTCCAAAACATTCAGAGAACATGCAGCTGGGGTCCCAGATGTGCCTTTCGAAGATTTCGTGAAAAAATATCGAACAGTTCAAAAGGTATTCAAAAAACAAGTTTCCCATTATAGTCAATGGGAAAAGTTAACAAAATATTAGAAAGTGTCGCAAATGTCATTTTTAGTGTCTGAAATTTATCCTTTTAGCGTTGCAAATCTCTCATCTTGTTTTCAGTTGGTGGTCACAGAAATGCTTGCCATTTAAATTTGGGACCCTTTAGGGGACACAATTCTTGCAGCGTCCACCTAGTAGAGTCCTGAGGATGCTAGGCATGTCTTTTTTGGGGGTTAAACACCCCAGAAATATGTTTTTAAATTTTTTGTAAAAAGTAGTGTCGCACATCACTTCCGTGATTTGTTTTGCGAAAGTGTCATTATTTGCGACACTACTTTGCGACACTATGCCCAGCATAGTAGGAAATCTTTGCCACCCTGCTGCAAAAGAATGGTTTGGTCTTTTGGGCTGAAATTTGGAGAGACAAAAGCCAATATACCACAGATGTACTTTTTTGGTAGTTTGGTGACCAAATATTAGAGGGCTGCAAAGTTACTGCACTCCAAAGTTGAAAAATGTTCCCATAGGCTAACATTATGGCATCCGTCGCGCATTTCGGGGCCCGTAACTCAAAAATGGTTTGAGATACAGACTTTTCATCGGAAGAATGCTTAGTTCCCCCACTAGGGGGCTAAGTGCAAAACTAGCCTGGAAAGTCATAAATAATATGAGATTTTAAATGTTTTTCTACATTGTACAGTTCCTGAGATACAAGGAATTTAGTATTCCAAGTGCTGTTTTTCTGCTCCAAGGGCCAATATTATGCATACATTCTTTGTATTCACTGTGCTTTTGAATGCACCTTTTTGGGGAAAAAAAAGGGTGTGTGTTTGTGTTACTGTTACTGTTAGCATTAGCATTTCTGTTTACGTCACAGTATGCATTACCCTTTGCGTTTATGTTTGCGTTACTGTTACCATTTTTCTTTGTGCTTACTTTTGCATCACTATGTACGTCACTCTTTGCTTTTGTGTTTGCGTTACTGTTACCATTTGCATTTCCATAACCATTTGCATTAGCGTTTCCTTCACCATGTGAGTTTCCCTTTGCATTTGCATTTGAGCTTGCGTTTGCATTTCCATTACTGTTTTTGTTTGCATTTCCTTTTGTGTCACTGTGTGCATTACCATTTGTGTTTGTGTATGTGCTTCCATTTGCATTTCTGTTTCCTTTGGCGTCATCGTTGGTGTTACCATAAGCATTTGAGTTTTCAATGATCACTAATTCTGTCAGATTATGTGCCTCCACTCGCCATACCAGTCCACCCAGCACCCCCACCTGTCCTCACATTATCGATTGGCACAGCTCAACTCTCACTCCTCACGGCCAGCCACCTGTGTGCAAGAGGGAGCTGCCATCAGAAAGACGCACTCAGAAATTAATTTCTGAGTGCCTCTTTGCAGTAGACCTGCTAATGCACACGGTCGGCTGCTGGCCGTGGGGGTGAGAGATGGGCTGTGCCAGTCAGCGGCTGGGGATGGGTGTGCGGGTACTGGGTGGACTGGCATGGCTGGGTGGGGAGCCACTAGACTACCAGGGAATTGGTGATCATTATTCCTTATATGATCATTGGGGGGCACTAGACTATCAGGGATATAGAGAACAGTATAAATTTTATGCAGATCAGGGGGGCCGCTAAACTACCAGGGATACCGATAACATTATTTATATTATGCACATTGGGGAGGCCACTAGACTACCAGGGATATGCAGAACATTATTTTTTTTATACAGATCGGGGGCTGCTAGACTACCAGGGATATAGAAAGCATTATTTATTTTATACAGATCGGGCAGAACGAAGCCCCCAGGAGAACATTATTTATTTTATGCAGATTGGGGGGCCCCTAGACTACCAGGGATATACAGATTATTATTTATTTAATACAGATCAAGCAGAACAAAGCCCACTGAGCAAAACCCACCACGATCAGGGGGCTGCTAGACTAGCAAGGATATGGAGCACATTAACCTGTAGGCTTTTATTTTTTTATTCTTTGATCATGAGCGTGCAAATTCTTTGATCGCGAGCTTGCAAATTCTTTGATCGTGAAATTCTTTGATCATGATCGAGCATTGCGAGTGAGGGACGAGATGGCCGGATTTAAAAATCAAGTTTCTCAGTACAAGGGTGCCCTAGGAAGTCAAATGAGGGTGGGTTTTGCTTAGAGAGCTTCGTTCTGTCGAACCATGATGGTGGTATAGCGCAATTCCATCATTTTTCTGATTTATAAGATTTTTAAATCTTTGTTAGTGAGCCTGCAAATTCTTTGATTGTGACATTCTTTGATCACCATCTTTGATTGCAAGGGTGGGACAAGATGGCCAGATTTTTTATAATGGAAAAGATAAGGAAATTTTAGTAATCTTTGATATTGAATATCTTGGAAACAGTTTGGTCTTTTGACTTGAAATTTGGAGGGAAGAAAGGGAAAATCCTACAGATGTGCCTTTTGGTGCACTGGTCAAAAAACAGTAGAGAGCAGCAAAGTTACGGCACTATGAAGTTGATGCTTTTTCTCATAGGATAACATTACAGCATCCACGGCATTATAGGAATACTTTGCCGCCCTGCTGCAAAATAACAGTTTGGTCATTTGGGCTGAAATTTGGAGAGAAGAAAGCCAATATCCCACAGAAGTGCCTTTTGCTGGATTGGTGAAAAAATATTACAGGGTGGCAAAGTAACGGCACTCTGAAGTTGACACTTTTTGCCATAGGATAACATTATGACGTCCATCGCGTCTTTCAGGGCCCGTATCTCGGAAATGGTGCAAGACACGGACTTTTCATCAGAAAAATGCTTAGTCCTCCAGTTGGAGGCTAAGCACAAAACTAGCCAGGAAAGTCATAATTCATAAGGAATTTTAAGTTTTTTCCTACGTCGTACGGTTCCTGAGATATAAGCAATTTAGTATTCCAAGTCCTAATTTTCTGTTCCGAGGTCAATTATTGTGCATACATTCTTTGTTTTCACTGTGTTTTTTCAATACAGTTTTGGGGAAAAGAAGGGTGTGCCCTTTCGTTACTGTGCCAGTTAGCATTTCCAGTTCCGATTCTGTTACCGTTTGCATCACCGTTCCCGTCTACGCCACCCTGTGCGATACGGTTTGCATTTTCATTTGCACTTGCATTTCCATTTTATTTGGTGTTATTGTTGCTTTTACTGTTACCATTTGCCTTTGCAGTTGCTGTACCGTGCCCATGTGCGTTATGGTTTGCGTTTTCATACACGCTTGCGTTTCTGTTTCTGTTGGCTTTATTGCTGCTGTTACCATTACCATTTACATTTACAACTGTGGTACCATGACTGTGCGTGTAATGGTTTGTGTTTCCGTACACGCTTGCATTTCTGTTTCTGTTGGCTTTATTGTTGCTGTTACCGTTACTTTTCTATTCTTTCTTAAAAAGTATGGAAATTCTATGCAAAAAACTTCATTAATGCATCAGTTAGGGTTCTTCTACAGTGACAAAAGTAAGGAAATTCAACATTAGGGTTCCCACCTCTTGCACCCCACCCCCAATGTGCCCCCACCAACAGGCATTGGGGTGTGCGTTGGGGTCATCGGTCCTAACTCTCACCCCATTCTCCTACACTGCACCACCTCAGCTTGTTTACACATGGTATGGGTTGAGAGTTAGGACTGATGACCTCAATACACACCCTGATGCCTCTTAGTGGGAGCAGGGTGGGGTTGGGGTGCAAGGGTGGAATCCTAATGACATAATTTCCTCACTTTTGTTGCTGAAGAAAACCCTAACTGATGCATTGTCTTTTGTATATAATTTATATATATATATATATATATATATATATATATATATATATATATATATATATATATATATATATATATATATATATGTGTATATATATATATATATATATATATATATATACATAGAGGCAAAAATCATTTAATGCATCACTTAGGATTGTTCCAGAGTGACAAAAGTGAGAAAATTTGGTGTTAGGGTTGAGAACACTAACTCTGCATTCACCCCAACCCCCCAGCACCACACACACACAGACACACACACACACACAAGTAGGGGGAGGACCAAGGCAACACGACCAATCACAGACAACCAGCAGCAGGCATGCAGTCGTGCTCTAATATATGCAAGGTCATCTGTGGCTGTCCGCTCAGGATGCAGTACCTGGTCGGGGGGGACATTGCCTGTCTGAGGCCATGCAAATCCTAACTGTGCTAACTTGAGTGTCCTTGCAATCAGTGAGGTGTACCATTGATGTCCATACCCTCTGTTTTGATGTGGGTCTCCACTTAGGATGCAGTACCTGGTCTCAGGGTTTGGGGGGACATTGCCTGGCTGAGGCCATGCAACTCGTAACTATGCTTACTGGAGTGTACCTGTAGTCAGGGAGGTGTACCATTGATGTCAATGGCCTTTGTTTTCCTGTGGCTGTCCACTCAGGATGCAGTAACTGCTCTGTGGGGTGCATTGCCTGCCTGAGACTGTGCAACTCCTCAGTGTGCTAACTTCTGTACAGCTACAATCAGGAAGTTGCACTGTTGATGTCCCTGGGCTTATTTTTGCTATGGCTCTCCAGTCAGTATGCAGTACTTGGTCTGGGGGTGGGGCATTGCCTGGCAGAGGTCCTCCAATTCCTAAGTGTGTTGACGTGTGTGTACCTGCAGTCAGGGAGATATACAATAGATGTCCATGGCCTTATGGTTGCTGTGTCTCTCCACTCAGTATGCAGTACCTGGTCTGGGGGGGTGGGACATTGCCTGGCAGAGGTCCTCCAGTTCCTAACTGTGTTAACTTGTCTGTACCTGCAGTCAGGAAGATATACCATAGATGTCCATGGCCTTAGTGTTGCTGTGGCTCTCCACTCAGGGTGCAGTACTTGGTGTGCCGGGGCATGGGCATTGCTAGCTAAGGCCATGCAACTCCTAAGTGTGGTAACTTGTGTGCACCTGCAATCAGGGATATGTACCATTGGTGTACATGGCCCCAGTTTTGCTGTGGATCTCCAGTGAGCATGCAGTACCTGGTCTGGGGTTGTGGGGATGTCTTGTAGTATATTTAGACAGTTGTATTTTATTTCTGTCACCTGCTGCTGGTTGTCTGTGATTGGTCATGTTGTCTTGGTCCTCCCCCCACTTGCATGTGTTTGTGTGTGTCTGTGTGTGTGTGTGTGTGTGGTGCTGGGGGGGTGGGGGTGAATGCGGAGTTAGGGTTTTCCACCCTAACACTAAATTTCCTCACTTTTGTCACTGTGGAACAACCCTAACTGATGCATTAAATGGATATTTTTGCCTCTAATTTCCCTTCTTTTTGAGAATGAGGATGATAAATAGTGAATAGAATGTGGTGGCAGGAGCATGGGGCCCTTTGGGCCCCACGCTCCCACCACGTGATGTATTTTCACATAGTAACAGGAACAGCAACACAAATGCAAGTGCCAAGAGTTACACACATGGTAACGCAAACAAAACTGGTAAAGCAAACGTTAATAAAAACACAAGTGCAAAGTGACACAGAAGCGAACAGTGAGAGAAATGGAGATGCAAGCACGTATGAAAACACAACTGGTAACGTGCACAGTAATGGCACCAGTATTTGAAATGCAAAAGTTAAGTGTTACAGCAGAAAGAACACCAAAAGGAGCAGAAATGGAAATGCAAATGCATGCGCACACATGAACACAAACCGTAATGGGCATGGTACCACAATCTTAAATGCAAATGGTACAGTTAATATGAAGAATAACACCAAAGGAAACAGAAACAGAAACAGAAACAGGAACAGAAGCGCGTATGGAAACGTAAACCGTAATGCGCACAGGCACGGTATCGCAATTGTAAACGCAAGTGGTAAAGTTAACATGAAGAATAATGCCAAAGGAAACAGAAACGGAAATGGGAATGCAAGCACATACGGAAACACAAACCTTTACGAGCACGGGCACATTACTGCAATTGTAAATGTAAATGGTAACAGTAACAGCAACAATAATGCCAAAGGAAACAGAAAGCAAAAGGAAATGCGAGCGCGTATAGAAACGCAAACCGTGACATGCGCGGTCACAGCATGTCAACTGGAAGCACAAACAGTAACATTAATAGCAGAAAGGATGTCAAAGGAAAGAGAAATGGAAACGCGAATGCAAGCGTGAACGCAAACGCAAAGCGTAACGCACATGGTGGTGTACAAGGGAACAGCAACGCAAATAGGAATGGAAAAAAAACAAGTGGTAATGCTAGGTGTAACAGTAACGTAAGTGCACACCCTGGTTTTGCCCAACAGCTGCATAGAGAAACACAGTGTGTACAAAGAATGCATGCATAATAATGGGCCTCAGAGCAGAAAATGAGCTGTTGGAAGACTAAATTGCTTATGCCTCAGGAACCGTATGACGTAGGAAAAAAAATTTCCCATGATTCATAATTTTCTTGCCCACATGTTGCTGAATGCATAGTCATGGGCTACGTATTGTCACTACAAAAATTCCGTATCACGCACCGTTTCCGAGATACGAGCCTCGAAAGGCGCAGCGGACTCCACCATGTTAGTCTATGGGAAAAAATGTTAACTTCGGAGTACCGTAACTTGGCAGCCATGCAATATTTTTTCACCAAACCAAAAATAGGCATATCTGTGAGATGTTGGCTGCCTTCCCTCTAAATTTCAGCTTGAAAGACCAAACCATTTGTTTACAGCAGGGTGGCAAAGAACTCCTGTCATTTTAGCCATAGCCTGAAAAATAGTGTCGCAATTTGCTACCCGTTTCACAAACATTTGTGAAACTGTCGTGCTTGCGACACTACTTTGCAACACTACTGTTTCCAGAAATTTGAAAAACATATTTCTGAGGTGTTTAACCCCAAAATAAAATATGGTTAGCATCCTCAGGGTCCGACTAGGTGAACACAAAAAGAATCGTGCCCCTAGAGAGTCCCAAATTTAAATGCCAAGCATTTTTCTGATCACCAACTGAAAACAAAATGGTGGATTTGTGACACTACTAGGGTCATTTGCGACACTAAAAAGTGCATTTGCAAAAGTGTTGAATGTTTTGTTAACTTTTCCCATTGACTTATAATGGGAACTATTTAATATTTTTTCACAAAATCTTCAAAAGGCACATCTGGGACCCTGGCCACATGTTCCCTGAAGTTTTCGGACTGGTCACACAAACCATGCGATCTGTAGGCAAGAGCAAAGAAATTGCAAAAAAGAGTAATTGCACAATTGGTTGCGCTTAATAACTCCACAGCCATATAACTGACTGGTATGAAACCTGGCAGATCCCAAGATCTACCATGCCCAATCGTGCATACCACATTTCAGGCAAATCCATTGAATGGTGGTAAAGTCATCAGGGTGCAAAATTTGACCCTTTAACCTTAAAAGTGCTACTCAATAATTATGGTAGCACTACTGTGCTACCATAATATATATATATATATATATATATATATATATATATATATATATATATATATATATATATATATATAAGTGGCGTGGTTGTGCCACTATACTTAGGGCTCAGTTGTCACATCTATGTTAAACTCAAACTTTGCACATTAATAAATTTGACCTGTTCAACTGATTTGCCTGAAATTTGGTATGCGAGGTGGGGAATGGTAGTTCTCTTGATCTGCCAAATAGCATTTCGGTCGGACTTACGGTCTTTGTGCACGAAAATGCTAAAAATTGCAAAATTGTCCATTTTTGGAGACAGCTTTTAGGATTTTGGATGTGGCCCTGCATGGCCATTGTCTGGCATGCTGCTCTGCAAGATGACTCATTTGAAAGAGCTTTGGTGGCCCAACATGCCGCTTTTTGTTTGGTGAAAAAATATTAAGGCATTCAAAAGCTATGCCACTTTTAAGTTCCCATTATAAGTCAATGGAAAGATTTATATGTACGTTTTGTGAACAAAGAATGTGGTTCTGGCCATCTGGTCCGGCCTGGTGATCAAAGAATTTGCAGCCTCATGGTTCAAGAATCTTTGTCCCTGAAAATTTTAAAAATTCTTTGATTGCGAGGTCCGCCATCTTGTTTTTAAATTTCCGATAAAAAAAAAAACAAATATCTCAGCTCAGGGGTTACTTCTGAAGTAAAACTTGAATGGGTTTTACTCAAGGGACTCTGATCTATTAAGCCATGCCTTTGGTTTCATCCAAATCGGTTATAAAATAGAGTTATAAGCGTTTAAAATGTTAATTCGCGGCTCGCTAATGATCTTTGATTGCGAGCCTGCAAATTCTTTTATAGTGTTCTGTATATCCCTGGTAGTCTAGCAACCCCCCAGTGTGCATTAAATTAATAATGCTCTTCATATCCCTGGTAGTCTATCGGCCCCCCCAATCTGTATAAAATTTATATTGTAGCCCATATCCCTGGTAGTCTAGCTGCCCCCCGCGATCATCATAAAATACATTATGATCACCAATTCCCTGGAACTTTAGTGGCCCCCCACCCAGCCATGCCAGTCCACCCAACACCCCCACCTGTCCCCCAGACAGCAACTGGCACAGCCCACCTCTCATCTCCATGGCCAGCCGCTGACTGTGTATATTAGCAGTGCTAATGCAAAGAGGCGCTTTTTGATCATGAGCCTGTAACTTCTTTGATTGTGAGATTCTTTGATCACGATCCTGCACTGTGAGTGAGAGACGAGATGGCCAAATTAAAAAATCTAATTCCTCAGTCCAGGAGTGTCCTAGGAAGAAAAATGAGGGTGGGTTCTGCTCAGGGCGCTTTGTTCTGTTGAACCATGGCAGTGGTTTACCGAATTTATCTCAGTTTTTTAATTTTCAGCATTTTTTATTCTTTGATCGTGAGCCAGCAAAATCTTTGATTGCGAGCCTGAAAATTCTTTGATCATGAGATTCTTTGATCACGATCCTGCATCCCGAGTGAGGGATGAGATGGCCAAATTAAAAAATCTAATTTCTCAGCCCAGGGGTGCCCTAGGAAGACAAATGAGGGTGGGTTCTGCTCAGGGGGTTTCATTATGTCTAACCATGGTGGTGGTTTACTGAATTTATCTCAGTTTTTGATTTTCAGCATTTTTTTATTCTTTGATCGTGAGCCTGCAAATTCTTTGATCGTGAGATTCTTTGATCACGATCCTGCATCCAGAGCGAGGGACGAGATGGCCAAATTAAAAAATCTAATTTCTCAGCCCAGGGGTGCCCTAGGAAGACAGATGATGGTGGATTCTGCTCAGGAGGCTTCGATCTGTCTAACCATGGTGGTGGTTTACTGCATTTCTGTGAAAATTTAGATTTTTAACATTTTTTATTCTTTGATAGCGGGCAAGCAAATTCTTTGATTGTGAGCCTGCAAATTCTTTGATCTGGAGATTCTTTGATCATCATCTTTGATTGCGAGATAGACAAGATGGCCAGATTTTATAATGTAGGAAACAGATTGGTCTTTTTACTTGAAATGTGGAGGGTATTTACAACATGTCCTGTAGATGTAAATTACAGTGTTTACCTGTCAGAAAATACATGTTTTGTGGAGATATTGCATGGAGAAGTTCACATTCTGGGGACACGGTTTTGCATTGTGGTGGTGGCTTGACATTGATAGGATACCTAGCCTTAGTGTCATGGATGTAGTTTTCAGTCATTCTGTTTATTAAATGTCAACAGGTGTGGAACTGTGGCACTATGACAAATGAAAATCTCAGACTTTAAAATGTTATATCTCGGACACAGTTTGGTCTTTTACATTAAAATTTGGAGGGTCTTACCATCATGTTCTGTAGATGTCAATTATGGTATTTAGGTGTTGCAAAATTAATTTTCTGCAGAGATATTGTGTCACGTCCTTTACATTTTGCATATAGTGTTTTGCATTGTGGTACTGCGTTCAGATTTATAGGGTACCTAGTGTTACTGCCATGGAGATAGTTTCACTGCTTATGTGTCTGAAATGTAAACAGCTGCTCAGTTATGCCACTGCCATGACTAAGCAATACATCTCATATTCAGTAGTTGTACTATTATCTTATGGAGAGGTTTACAAGTTGGTTTGGGCCCACGCTCCTACCAACTTCCGCAACTTCTTAGTTTTGTATTCTTTTTCAAAAAGTAAGGACATTCTAAGCAAAAAACTGCATTAATGCATCATTTAGGGTTAAAGCACAAAAAGTCAGGAAATGAAAAAACCTTTAGGGCTGCAGGACCTACAATCATCCTAAGATTGACAGATGATCAGTGTGCCACTGGGGGCGTGAGGCCCTAAATGTCACCCCATTCTTTTTGCTATCCCTTGTCAATATGATTATAGATCAAATGGGGTGACATTTAGGGCTCAAGACCCCAGTGACACACTCCATCATCTGTCACTCTTGGGATGATTGGTGGGTCCGGGGGGAGGGGAGCCCTAAAGATTTTTCATTTCCTGACTTTTTGTGCTTTAACCCTAAATGATGCATTAATGCAGTTTATTTGCGTAGAGAATATATATATATAGATATATATATATATATTACATTATGGTGGCAATCATCAAGGGAGAGGCCACTAGACACTTGAAATTTTATTTTGAGATATATATTTTTTATTTATCACTGGGGCCAGTGATCGGGAAGGGGGGACCACTACACAACAGGGATTTTATTGATGATGATTTTATTTATTCTTTTTACACTGGGGTCTGCAATTGGTGGGGTGCCCACTGCTATTAGTAGACAGACACCACGTTTTTGCCGTGGAATATGGAATTTAACCTGTGAAATTCCACACTTCATGGTTGATCCAAGCTCAGCGAATTGGGGAATTTTTTTGAATTGCACTTCACGGACTGAGCACAATTCGCATATTTTGCGGAGCAAATTTTGACAACTTTGCACACCTCTAGTGGAGATGCAGCTTCAACATCTACCAGTAAGATAAGCAGAACACTACTTCCAAAATTAAACCATCTATGGGCAGTTCCTGCACAGGTTGGAATTGCAGATTGTGAGGAGGAGGAGAAGGAGGAGGAACCATGGGAAGATGCCAGACTAAAGGCAGAAGCCAGGTATTTTGAGGCATCTGTTAGAGACCCCAAACACCTTGGAGCTGATGATGAGCTCCTGCTGTATTGAAAAAAAACAAATTTAAAGAGTTGTTGGCACTGGCATCCATGGCTTTTAAATATTTAAGATGCCCACCATCTAGTGCTATTTCTGAACATGTTTTTAGTAAAACAGGGGCAATCATCACAGGCTGACGATCAAGCCTCTACCATTAAAATGTCACTATGTTGACATTCATTAAAGTGAATAGTGCACATATACCCCAAATAGAATTGCATCTCTGTGGGCAGATGTGGACTTAATGCATGCAGAATTCCCAAGAGGTGAAAATTCGGATACAAAGCATGCAGAGGGGATATTCATTGGGGGGGGGGATGAGGAGCAGTAGATGGATTAATTTGGAGGACACAGAAAGAAGAATGAGAATGTGCCGGCCCGGTGGCGCTGAGGGTTGAGGCGTTGGATGCCACACCTCGCGCCACGCTGGCGACCCGGGTTCGGGCACGAGCCTGGATCATCGGGGGTTGGCCGGGGGGAGACAGGCTGGAGTGTCCGACGACAGCTCGCCGTCTCCGGGGGGAGGGAGGGTTCTTTCATTGGTGAGCGGAGACCCCCGGTGGAGACTGGGGGGAGCGACAGCAAACCAATTCTCTGGGGGCGTGATCGGTGCTGGCGAAGGCTGGCAGCCTATCAGCCTCAAGAGGCATCTCTTCCGTGAGAAGAGGGGGGGAGCGCTGCTGACGCCAGGGTTGCCGTGATGCATAGGCACGCAGCGGGGAGAAAAGGAGAAAATGGATCCCCCACGGAGCCTTGATGACAGAGCACCGAGCCACGGCCCTGATGTGCCAGCACCCATCCACTACCCAGGACCTGGACAAAGTCCCCAAGATTCGGGTAAGCCTCCCGACCCGACCCCGCCCGGGGGGTATTCCGAGGCAAGATGATAGGTCTGGTGGTGAGTAGGAGGAGCGCTGGCAGGGGTAGGGCTTCATGGGTGCACCGGAGGGAGCGGCTCTGAGGGGGTAATAAATTGAAATTTCAAAAAAAAAAAAAAAAGAATGAGAATGTAACTGCACAGTCTGGCCTCCACTCCTCCTCCAGTCATCTTCATCCTGGAACAACATGGTCCTCCTCCTCAGTCTCATGCATGCCTCCAGAAAACCCAGACTCTTAACCCAGCAGAAATGCCAGACACCAGCATAATGTGAACTTGCTGCTATGCCTGCCCCCACTGACACTGAGGGTGCTCTGCACTCAGTCCTTCTCCAGTCATTTTCACCTGAAAACAACATGGGCCTCTTTCTCCTCCACCTAGTGCACGTGTCCAGAAAAAAAACAGACTCTTAACCTAGCAGAAATGCCAGACACTAGCCTAATGTTAACCTGCTGCCACATCTGCCTACACTTATTATACTCTGTCCTCCTTCAGTCCTCCTTTCCTGGGAACAACATGGGTCCACTCCTCCATCTCATGCATGTTTTTACAAAATCCCAGGCACTTAACACAGTGGAAAAACTAGACACCAGCCTAATATGAACCTGCTGCCATACCTTCCTCCACTGATAATTCTTCCCACTTTGTCCTCCTCCAGTCCTACTCAGCTGGGAACAACACAGGCCTCCTTCTCCTCCTCCATCTCATGTATGCCACCCAAAAAATCTGGACTCTTAACCCAGTTGAAATGCCAGACACATTAACTACTGTGTGAACCTGCTTATGTTGTCCTGTAGCCTCCTCCAGCCACCATGATGCCTATTCCTTCCCCACCGCTGGGGGCACCATTGTGCTATTATACATCACTACCATCACCTATGTGCCGGTAAGTATCATCTCAATTTTTTTGGGGTCTATTTTTCTGTTATCATTTTCCTTTTACAGGCACAAAATACAATAACTGGACTTGACCCTAATTTCAATCTTGTGTTTACTGGCCTTCTCTCCTGCGTCCTAATCCTCAGCAGGCAACAAGCCACCTTCTCATCTCCCTCTAGAGCACAATTGTGTGATTATATGGCATGGCCATCACCATCATGACGGTAAGCATAATTTTCAAAAGTTATGGGGGGGTTCTTTACTTTTTTGTCTTAATTTTGCTTTCACAAGTGCAACACGATACAACAGGAAATGGACCAGACTCTAAATAATTTCAATCCTGCCTTCACGTGTCACTTCTCATCCTGTCATGAATTTTGGTCCACTAAAGTGCTTAAAGAGAGGTGCCACAGTTGAAGACTGACACAGTGCAGCAGCATATAGCATACTTAATTTCTGGGTATAGTGTGCCTCATTGCTATGTTCTAGGTGTGACAGAGGGTACAGCCCCACCATGGAGTTCCACCTTTCCCTCAAGGAGATTCTAATGGTTTGAGAGCAGTGTCTGGAGTGTTGCCTGCCTGGACACACCTCAGCATCTGAGGTCCTCCATCTCAATGTGTACTTGTGCTACTTCATCTCTTCACTGAGAAGGTAGAGGATCTGCAGCTGGGGTCTCAGGTTCTCTCCATGGCTGCTGCCCCGAGTCCTGTTGTAGGTCCCACTTACATCTTCTTTGTCCCCCTCTGGCAACTGTGCACCTCATCATAGCTTGCTGCGCTGCCCCCCCAGCACAGAAGGACCACTAGCATTGCCAGGACCTCCATCCCTCTCAGCCAACTTCCTGCATTCCTTCTTCTCACAGAGGTGCTTTACTGTAAGGTGGGTCTGCTGCCAACAAAAGCCTACGTGTCTGCCCTGTTTATCATGCCAATAAACTGTTCAGCATAGTTTGCATGTCACAACACTGTTGCCAGCAGCATCATATATTATTTCTGACTTGAGAAAAATGCTGCGGTAGGAGACTGACACAGTGCACTGGCATGCAACAAGTAGATATATATTTTCTGGGACTTGAGAAAAATATGGGAAATAAGATTTTCATGTAGTGCATTTCTGGGCACTAATGTGAATTACAACATACAGGGGCGGTTGCTGTGGTGGGAGACTGACATAGTACAGTGGCATGTAGAAAGTATATTTAATTTCTGGGACATGATAAAAAATGTGAAATTATATTTTCATTTGTGAAGAAGAATTTAATTGAAATCCAGGATTGGATAAATTCAAGCTGGCTGAGGTTGAACTCGGAAAAGACTGAGGTGATGGTCGTGGACCTGGGTCACGAGATAGTGGGGTTGAGAGCAGGTTTGCCTTCAGGATTTTTTATATAATTTCTGGGACATGAGAGAAAATGGGAGATGAGATTTTCATATAGTGCATTTCTGGGCACTAAAGCGATTACAAGTTAGAGGTCATACTAAGGATCATACTAAGGAAAGCAAGGAGCAAGGGAAGTGAAAGCTCATTGGTTCTCCTATACTAACAAATTACTGAATTAGTGGTACTTAAGTGGCCCTTCTGTAAGTAAAAAAGAATCAAGTCTTTTTTTAAATTCATGTTTTGTTTTGCTGAGAATGACTTCTAATGGCAGTTTATTCCAAGGTTGTACAACCCATAATGTAAAGAAGCATTTTCTAATATTATAATGGAAATGTTTACCAGCCAGTTGTAGGGGAATTTTTTATTATGATAACATCAATAATGACTCATTACAAACTGTGTTAAATCACACAAAATAATATATTTATTATAAAAAACAAGAAATCAAATAAGTATTACCATGATATACTTGTCTAGATTATTTTCAATTAACTATGGAGGACCCAACATTACAGAAAGAAATGAATGCCCCCCCCCCAAAAAAAAAAATAGATATTATTATTTTTTGTTTTGAACATCAAAAAGAAATCAATTCAGAATTGTGTTAATGTGCACAAATTAATATAAACCACATATAAAGTAGAGAGTTAAAATATATTGTTTTCATATTTTATCTAAATATTCTCCAAAACTGTTAACCCCTCCAAAGCCAACCCATTTTCCAAAAAAGAATCACTCCCCTCCCTCCAAAATAACAGGATAAGTCAGAAAGGGGTCCCTCATAGTACTGAGATAGACTAATGTCCTCTGCTTTCTACTTACAATGTTATCCCAGGTGTCCCTCGAGACCCCTCTGGGTAGAGTCTATTCCCTTACTCCAGAGTGGACTACTTTAATTAAGGTTTCTACTTAAATTTAATGAATCCCATCAGACCCTTCCACCATTTCAAAACAGTATGTTTAGCTGTAGAGGACAAATCTCTCCTGTACACTTTCACAGATACAGATGAAACCCCACAATCTTACAGTATACCCTGGGTACCCTGATACCAAAGTCCTGGAAGGTAGCAGGCCTAGTGGGTGTTGTAGCTGGTTGGGTTGGCCCGGCTTTGATTTAAGAAGAAGTGGCTATCTTGGAAGGCAAAATAACAACAACAATGGTAGATCCTAGAAAGTGCAGAGGTTGCCCTGCTTTTAGCAGAATAACAGGGGTTGTCCTGCTTGTCACAGAAGAGCAGGGATTACCCTGCTTGTCACAAACTAAACAATTCACAAAAGGGTAACCAGCCCGGGTTACCTTAACTAGATCTTAGATTTGCAATCCTAAACTATTCAGCACATATACAGTATATTGTAGTCATATCCAGTACTTTCACATACCGATACATCTCTAATGCGTCTATATTCTCAGACATAATTCAAACAAGGTGGAAAACTGTCATTTCCAGATTGAAGCACAGTCTTAATTTGACTCTGAGACCTCTTGTCCCTTGGAGTGGTAATGTGACTATGGCTGGTAGCTCCTCAGGACAGTCTTGACCGGATAGAGGACACAGGTGCATCTCAGCACATTTATCTGATTTTATAAGACATGGGTGCATATTAGCACATTTGTAGGATGCTACTCGACACTGGTGCATTATGGCACATTTGTGCCACTTTCTGGAATAAGTGCATTTTGGCAGATTTATAAGATTCTTACTAGCATAGGTGCATGGCAGCACATTTATATTACTTTCTTGAAACAGGTGCATGCTGGCACATTTATTCTGGGGCATGATGGCCCATATACATTAAGCTTGCTTTCTCTGCATTCAGTTACAGGGGCATGACGGCCCATATTTACTCAGCTTGCTTCTCTTCCTTGCGCCAGGGGGTACAAGGGTACTTACTCAGGTCCCTCACGGATGATTCCCCACTATAGAAGACTCCCGAAAGTCTTCAGTTCTCTCACAACTGAGGCTCTTTTCAGCACACTCACCACTGCTTGATGTCATCTAGTTTCAGTCCACATCTTTCCCCGATGTGGAAGGGAGGGAGGGAGAGCTAGCACCTGGAGGACATTCTGGCAACCTGCAGGCTAGCAGTTCCAAACTTAAATAAATTATTTTAATGTCTACAAAACAAAAAAAACCTGGCTGGAGGCTTAACTGGAATTACCAGACCCATTTAATCTGCAGGGGCCTGAACCTCCACCCCTGTGGTGGGCTCCTGCTCCAGTCTCTCTCGATTTCCCTTTCGAATCTAGCAAAATGCTGGAAAATGCTGCCTCTTATAGGACTCTCCTGAGGCTCCTGATTGGTTGTGGTTTTCGGTTGCAGGGCCTCTAATTTGCTAGAGGACCTGTCAATCACAGAAATTAATAATGCATAAACTTCACTTGATGCACTAGTGTTTTGTCGCCTAGAATTAGGTCCATGTAAGTCCCCATGAGCACTTGGCATATACCCATAAGCTTTGGTGAATGTCCCACAAGTCCTGGCTTTTGTTTTCCTGGCTTTCTGATTGGCTGTGGTTGCTTGCAAATGGCTGCTTAACCTACTGTCCCTTAGCAGATTAGATACAGTCCCAAATTACAGTTCTAGTGCAGCCAGGATGAATGAAATATTTGCCCCACAGTTCTTTAGCCCAGGTTGAGTACTTGCTGTCACTGTACAGAGTGAGGAATTTGCTCAATCCATTTTCTTGTTGCTGCTGCTGATGGTTAAGGTCCCTCAACTGCAGCAGCAGACAGGCTGACATTTCCCTGAGTCCCACAGTTGTCTGGTGTAGCCAGGAGCAGTCATTTTAATTATTTTAACACTTTCTCCTACCGCACTTTTCCCCAACATTTAAGGCAGCAGTTACAATATTTATTTAAACATTCTTTTTTCCTTTTCTCGGCCGCAGCCAAAATACAGCTGCCCCAAGGGTAGACAGGTTCCATGAATATTTAAATGTGACTGGGGCTCTGGCTCATGAATATTAATGAGCCTCGATCAAACTCTCTCACAGATCTCCTTTAATTTTCCAAGGAGCGGCCTCTCAGTGGCCTGTCCGTGGTCATTGGGTCCCACTTAGCTGATGGGGATCCCGGGACCAAAGAAACACTCACTGGTTTGGCTGCAAATTGACGTGGTCGCAGATCAAAGGCACCAGTCACACTTGCGTGATCCCCACTGCCCCAATGGCAGACATTTGAGCAAGTTATCGCATTTTTTTTTTTTTACCCCCTCAGGGCTAGATTAGAGCTTTGAGCTGCTTGGCTGGGGCACCAGGGGCAGGAAAGGACCTGAAGGACAGAAAAAAATTGCAGGCCAGTCCTGGAAGTACTCAGGAGAGCAGGAGAAGACAGAGCTATAGGGTGGCAGGTAAGCCCCCATTTGGCTGTGGGGTTACAAAAACAAAGAAGCACAGAATGTCAAGGCAGATAAGGGCCACTGGGTCCACCCAGTCTGCCCATTTTTGTTAACGTTAATTTTTTTTCCTATAAACCTAACTTGATCTATGGTAACAGCCTCCCCCACCCCTTTTATTCCCTTGTGCCTCTCCCAGGCATTTTTGAATCCCACCACTGTTTTCACCTCCACTACCTCTGCTGGAAAGCTATTCCAGGCATCCATCATTCTTTTTGTGAAGAAGTACTTCCTCACATCCCTCCTGAATTTACCCCCACCCCCTTCTTCCTAGCATGATCCCTTGTTCTGGAGCACAATTTTTCTGAAAAATACCCCCTTCTTTATCTTATTAAGCCCTGTGAGGTATTTAAAGGTCTCTATCATATTTCCTCTCCCTCATGTCCTCCAGTGTGTACATATTTAGTTCCTTCAGTGTCTCCTTGTAGGTCTTTTGATGCAGACTCTGTATCATTTTGGTTTCCCTCCTCTGGACCACGTAAACTCTTTCTATGTCTTTCCTAATATGTGATCTCCAAAACTGGACACAGTACTCAAGGTTGGGTCTTACCAGTGATCTATCTAGGGGCAGCACCACCTCCTTCTTCCTGCTGACAATACCCCTTCCTATGCACTCAAGCATCCCACTAACCCTTCTGATTGCCTTATCGCACTGTTTGGCCGTCTTTTCATCATCTAATATGATTATCCCTAAATCTCTTTCCTGTGTAACCCCCATGCCAATGAGGGTTCCTAAAAATCCTGCTTGGGCTTACCTGCCACCTTTGCCTTGCCATTCTCTGTTCCTTCCTGCTGTTTCTCCCTGGCTGCTCCTGATCTTCCTGCCAATTTTTTACAGATTCCCCCAGATCTTGTTTTTGCCTCTGGTGCTCCAGCCTGCAGCCCGCATGAAAATCCAGCCCCTTGGGGCTGCAGACGCCGCTCACAATCTCCCATTGCATTAGTGCGGCTCCCAGGGCAGCAGGAATCGCACTGGTGCGAAAAGCACCTATGATCTTCAACAGCTTCATTTTGCAGTCACTTTGGTGACTTTGCCATTGGTCCTGGGATCCATCCCACCTATTTGGGACCTGGTGACCATGGACAGCCTGATGCAGGGCCGCTCCTGTTGAAATTAAAAGAGTTTGAAAAGGTGCTGGACCGGGGCTCATTTAAAATATTCATGAGCTGAGCCCTGGTCATCTGAATTATTCATTAATGTGTCTGGCTGCCCCCAGGGTAGCTGTTCTTGGCTTTGGCTGAAAAGAGAGAAGAAAAATGTTTTTCATATTGTAACTTGTTGCTGCATATTGGGGATTTACTGTGCTAAGGGGGGCGTGTTTAATAAAAAAAAATAGATGCTTCTTCTTGATTAAACTAGCAACTTTATTGGGACTCTTAGTGTCAGCCTGTCAGCTGCTGCAGGGGAGCTTAAACATTTGCAGTAGTGACAGGAAAACCAGCAGAGCCACCCCTTTCATCTGTGCAGTGGCAGCAAGAATACAATCTGGGCTAAATGACTATGGGGCATTGGGGCAAATATTTCTTTCTTTCTTCCTGGCTGCACCATAATTTTATTCAGGACTGTATCTATTCTGCTACAGGGACAGTGAGTTAAGCAGCCTTTGCAAGCAATCTCAGCCAATCGGAAAGCTAGGAAAACAAAGCCAGGACATGTGGGACTTTCACAGCACATCATGGGAAAATGCCAAGTGCTCATGGGGACTTACAGGGACATAATTTTGGGCGCCAATTCACCAGACCAACTGTGGCTAGAGTTATGTGAGTGAAAGGTCCTTCAGCCATTCAGAGGTCAATCACCCCGCCTTGACAGCCAGTCAGGAGCTTGGAAAGGAGCCTTATAAGAGGCAGTGTTTGCCAGCATTTCTTCAGATCAAGACAGAGGAGAGCAGATTCCAGTCTGCTGGGAGCCCCCCATAGGGGTGGGGGCTCAGGCCCCTGCCATGCTTTCAGACCTTGTCAATCTAGTTAAGCCCTTCCATCCTGGAGAAGGTATTTGTTATTTTGTTTAATGTTAAAGTAAGTTTAATTTTTCTTCAATCTGCTAGTCTGGAGGTTGCCAGAATTGTCATCCAGGTGCTAGCCCTCCCCTCCCACTTTGGGGAAAGAGGTGGACTGAAGACCAGATGACAACAAGCCTCAGTTATGAGAGATGACTAAAGACACCAGGACACCTTCTATTGTGGATACCACCCGTGGTGGACCTGCATGAGTACCTTTGTACCCCACGGTGCAAGGGAGAAGTTCTACTAGTAAGACTGCTTCACTGAATTTACTAAGTAATCTTGGGGTTGATATGCCCTTTATCTTCAGAGTCATTTAAGAGACCTTAAAAGCTGTCAGTCTGGGCTGTCAAGTCCCCAAGAGGCTGCGTTGTTTTGGAGATTGTTCTGATGCATGTTGCCTGCTACCCAAATGGCCCAGTGCAGATGCATTAAGATGTTGGGTAGTTAATCATATAAATGTGCTGATATTCATCTGTGCCCCATGGGTTAGTTCTGCCCTCTTGGAGTTGCCAGCCAAAGTTGCGTTGTCGCTTCATGGGACAGGAGACCTGAGAGCTTAGTTGTCTGTATTATGCTTGGAAATAATCTATTTCTGTCTTTGCCAGATTTCGTCTGAGAATAAGAATGCTTGATAAAAGTGTATAATATCTGAATGTACTGGACGAGACTTTACCTATAGTAAAGATGCCTTAGTTGGTATTTAAATTTACTGGATGTGACTTCATCTGACGAGTAAGAATGCTTGATAAAAGTAATGATGTCTAACTATACCGGATGTGACTTTGATTTGCATTGTGCTGAATGTTCAGGATGTGAAATCCAAGATGTAGCCAAGTGGCCTGTTCTGAATTGTTCCATTTCTGTGATACTCAGGGCAGTCCCTGCCTTTCTGTGACCAGCAGAACCAATCCTGCTACTTCTGCCAAATGCAGGACAATCCCAGCCTTCTTCTTCTTTAGGATCTACAGTACTGTCATTGTATTTTTTTTTTTTTTTTTTTTTTTTTTTTAATTTTCATTTTTATCCCTTCTCATTGCCTCCGTGCCCTCCTTCCGGCCCCATGTCCCCGGTACCTACCTTAGGGATCTGCCCCCAGAGTGCCCATCCTCCTTCTCGCACATTGGGGTCTGTCCTGTAGGTGGTCCGGTGGACTGAAGTGGACTTCATCTAGGGCTGCCGGAGGGTATTTCAGTTTTCTCCCTGGCGTCCCCACCTCCCAGGGCATGCACTGGACGTCGTCCCCAGTGGTGGCGTGCTTGCACGCCAGCCTCATCTTGCGCGCGAGACGCCCCTCTCCCGCTCCGACAGCGGGCCGCCCACCCTTCTCTCTCCGCCGTGCTTCCACCGCCATGGAAGGAATGCAGAGCTAATGCCATTTGGTAATCCACCCCTGAGGGAGGAGAGCATCCGCTGGGATCGCCGATCTCCCTCCCTCGCCGACCTCTCTCGCCACCGAGTCCGCCCTCAACCCGGGGTCGCCGCGCAGCGCGAGGTGTGGTATGCCTAGCGCCAACCCTCAGCGCCACCGGCCGGCCAGTACTGTCATTGTAGAAGTATAGCTTTCCAAGTTTGTCCACTCCCTTCTAATCAAAGCTGGCAAACTCAACCAGCTGCAATGTCCACCAGGCCTGCAACATCCAGGATTTTGGTATCTGGGTACCCAGTGTATGTTATGAGATTGCAGGGTTTCATCTCTATCTGGGACTGGTACCAGTGGGTTAATTGTTATATGACATCTGATTTTAACTAGCAGCTCAGATAGCCAGGGCTCTGGTTATCAATGTCGATTTGAGAATGTGATTGCCTTTCTATTAGTACAGTAGCTACCCAGCTGGAGGGTTCACCAGTAAAGCTAATCAAACCTTGTAATATGTAAATAGCCAATCAGCATAACCTCTATTCCATTTCCCCATTTCCTAACTCCTATGCCCACTAAATAAATCTGTTGTTACTGTTTTGAAAATCATCGAGTGTGTGAGCATATTATTAGAGAGAGTCATTAAAGATGAAATATTGACTTTTGGAGAAATGTTTGTTGGGCCATGTCTGGGGGTGGTAAATGGTAATAGTGGGTGGTATAACGTCTCAGGGGGTTATACCTCGTAACAGCTAGGCCACGTAAAGCACACTCTGAGTAAAGGTACTGGGCATTGTTTAGAATTGTTGTCAGCGAACCTAAACCCCCTTAGCCTATTGTCCAGAGTAGTAGGCAGGGGTGTAACACTAGGGATAGCACCACCTAGGGGTTAAAACTGCTTGGTCTTTGTCAGTATCACTCAACACATTTTGTACTTCGATCCCGGGATTCTATGGTCTAAGTGCATTATTTTTTACTTTAGCGCATTTAAATCCAGCTGCCATACACTTGACCACTCCTCCAGTCTTTTCAGATCGCTGCTCATCCTTTCAACCCCCACCCCCCGAATGCCACCTCTACTGAAAATGAGATTTTTGTGTAGTGTATTTCTTGGCACTAAAGTGAAGTATAACTTAGATGTGTTGCTGCTGTGGTGGGTGACTGACTGACACAGCAAAGCAGCATCTAGCAAGTATATGTAATTTTTTGGACATGAGGAAAAATAGGAGAAATGAGAATTTAAGACATATGGGGCCCAATATTCAAAGGTCTGCGCAATGCAAAAAGTGTTTGCACACCGTTGGCCCAGGGATTGTGCTACAGTGCAATATTCAAAGGCTGGAGGAGCAAGAGCTAAATGGGTTAGCATACGTGGAGCAAGATAAAGTAGTCAATGTGCAGAGGGTGGGGCGAGGACATGAATACATGTGCAGTGCAATATTCAGCGTATTAGCACTGCACAAAAAGACCTGTGCAACCACTTTGTGCAGCACAATTGCCACCTATAAAAGGCCCAACTTACTCCAGCCAAACCCTAGAGGTGGGTGGAGATACTGCAGCCAGAAAACAAAATGCCCGCCATGGAAATACATGTGCACTATACGCTGCAAAAGACCCTGCAGGAGGAGGATAGGGCAGATACCCACCCTGGGCCAATCTGTAGGCCACAAAGATGCTATGCTACACACAGATGGTACTGGCCATGAGTGAACTCTTAAGACCTCCCAGATGACCATCTAGCTGGCCAATACTGGCTCAACAGGGCCATGCTTAGGCTGCTCTGTGAGCTCTTGCATAATCAGCTGCACAGTGACATCCAGCTCAGTCATACCATGTCAAGTTGAGCTCAAGGTGATGGCTGCCATGTGCTTTGCAGCCACGGGGTCATTCCAGACCCTGGTGGGGGATACCACTGGGGTCTTGCAGTCCACCACCTTGCACCTACTGGCCCTATTCCTTGACATACTGCTCGCAAATGCTGGCATATTCATTATATTCCCCAGCACACTAGTGGAGTGTATAGCAACAATGCAGCAGTTCCATTGGGTTGTGCACCTACCAACTGTATTTGGTGCCATTTAATGCACCCATGTTGCCATCCAGACACCAACTTGATATGCAGTGGATGCCTTCCTCAATAGGAAAGGTTACCACTTCATCAATTGCCAGGTGGTGTGCGATGCAACAGGGTGCATTACCAATGCCATAGCATGGTACCCCAGCAGCACCCACAGTGTCTTCTTATGGCATAATTCCACCCTGTGCTAGAGATTTGAAGATGGAGACGCACCCAGTGGACATCTAGTCAGTGAGATCACACAGCAGGCCTCCCAAAACCTCCCCCCCATAGTGGCTTTACAGCTATAGCAAACCACAGACATGCCTCACTGTGGGTAGGGGATGGTGGACCGGTATACAGGATAGGCTACAGCCTGTGGCATGTTGTCATACCACTGGGACTTTGACTGTCAGCAGATGCTAACATATGTGTGTTTCCCTTGTGCCCCTAGATCCTCATACCTGTCTCTGCTCCTCATCTCTGGCAAAAAACAGTTACATTGCGGCACACACACACCACCATTCATCTTATTGAGAACATTTTTGGCATGCTTATGATGTAGCTTTGGTGCCTGACCATTCAGGTTGGTGCCCTACAATATACTTCTCAGAAGGCCTGTGCCATATTATTAGCCTGTTGTGTGCTACATACAGTAACATGGCACTCTCCCTTGGAATATGCCTTTTGGTCCAAAAGGAACACAAAGCATATGACATAGAGTCAGAGGAGCTGTGGGATAGTGGAGCAGCTTGAGGGATGTGACCCCCACATGGCCAGGAGGACCCAAGAGTACAGAGCCTGCATTATAAGGAACCATGCAGGTACCAGCAGGTGAATGTCAACCATAAAGGACACTGTTTCATGCTTCACCACTGGATGGTTGGTACACAGAGGACATGGTAGCACAGCAAATGCAGTGGCAACATGTGTAAACAAAACAGAGTGTGTAGTACAGGTGGCAACACTGCATGGTGTGTAGCATGGGCATTGACATGGATGAGCATGGGTGCTTAACACACATGCCCATGCCACAGGTCCAGGTGGCAGGGGAGGGACAGAAATGTCATGGGAAGAAGATAGTGGGCTGGTGCTACCAAAATGCACACAACAGTGGACATGGGGGGCAGTGAGGGTGCAAAGTACTATGGAACAGTGATAGGCCACGTCACATGATGTCACCTGTGCACAGCCATAGCATGAGATGTGCCATGTGAGGTCACCTGGTACAGCCACCCCTAGGTGGATCACGGGACACATGGCCTGCTAGGCAGGCCCTGGCATCTGGGCCCCTACACAACACATGTGCCCTCTGTACTGGCTATGGGTCACTAAACAGCTTGGGAATGTGGTGGGGTGGGGGTGGTGTGCCCCCTACAATTCCCTGTGCCCCGTTGCATGTACAGACTGTTTGCCATTTCTGACCCCTATCTGTGGAGGTTGGGGCCCACAACAATGTTAGGGGGATGCCCTCAGTGACAGTGTCAGTCTGGCCCAGGTGTTGCCCAGCAAGGTGCTGGACATGGGGAGGTTCAGGTTGCAGCCCAGTGTGTGTGTGTGTGTGTGTGTGTGTGTGTGTGTGTGTGTGTGTGTGTAGAGTGCCAGTGGAAGTGGGAGTCTAGAGCATGCTTCCAGTGTCAGACCCGCACCCTGTGGTATTGTACGCTGAAGTGTCCACTGGATAATGGGGCTGCACATATTGGAGAGGCCAGGGCTAAGACTGTCCCTCACAGTGTCAGTCACCATGGACATGACCTTCCACATGGCCCTGGTGAAGTCCCCAAACAGGTGTCATAGGACTTCAAGTCACCAAGTCTCATGGGCCTCTGACCACTGCTCGGCCCTCTGCAGGTCCTTATGCAGCAGGTAGTGGAGGTGAGTCAGGATGTCTTGAATGACATGTGTGAGGTGTGTCAGTTCCCGCTTTGCAGCAGCCTGGTACTGTGCAGCAGAGCCCAGCAGCTGCCTTTTGTCTGATGCATCCCACTGCTGGTGGACACTGTCTATGGGGATAGGGTCTGCTTGCACCCGTGGGCGTTGTGCGGCCTATGACCACATCAGGACTGGATCGAAGAGGGGGCAGGCTACAGTGTCCATGGCCAGCCTCGCCTGTTGTGTGTGAGGCAACAGAGGTGCTGAAAAGCCACCCAACCCCTGCTGAGGAAGTGTGCAGGTGGCATGAGTAGCAGAGCTGAAGGTGGCAGCTGTGGTGTTGCTTGTAGTGATGGTCATGGTCTCAGGTGTCCTGGACATTGCAGTGCCAAGCTCCTGAATGTGCATGTCATCTGTTGGAGTGCCGCATGGTGCCTGTAGCTGCACCCTGTGGGGTGCTGGCTGCATGTGACTGTCTCTCCATGGCAACATCATGTGTCACTAGCTCCATGCTGTCAATGAAAGTCTTGTTGTCACTGTACTCCAAGACCTCCTTGCAGTAGTCCTCCAGGTGGTATGACTGGCTGGGTGGTGGCTGCTTCATACACCTGGAAGATCTTGCAATGTCCTCCTCTAACTCTGACACCATGTCCTGTACTGTGGAGAGAAGGGAGGATCATCAGTGCTGCAGACAACATACAGTATGCACTGCAGGGTGGTGGTGCATGCAGGCACCGGTGGATGGTGCCTTGTGTCAACACGGTGTCTACAGGCAGCGGTCATCAGAAAGAAACCCCACCCCAGAACCACACCAGTCACACAATGATTGTGGGGAGGTAGAATATGGTAGCATGACAGTGATCCCCAACCATGGTGCACACACAAGCCACCCATGTACACAACAACACACACAGTGCAGGCCACACCCAGCACCAAGACCCACACAGCCAGTACACATGATTCTATACCCCAGCAACTGTGGAATCTAGATTGAACACATGTACACAGTCACCCTATGTGCATGGGCACACCCCAATGGTCCTGGGTGCATGGTTTACTACCCAATGGGGTGTCCTGGTGACACACTGCAGTGGGGTACACAGGGCAGCCCAACAGCATACCATCGTTGTGCTTGGGCGATGATGGCCCACATAATGTGCACCTATTCCATGTCCGTACAATGCTGCAGGTCTCAGAATCATTTCTGCATAGCTTCCACAGTCTGAGCCTGGTTACAGATAGCGCTGACCTCCACTGTTATCTCCTTTGTGGCCATCCAGAGACAGGAATCCATGATGTGGCTGTGGGACAGGGTCTCTACACTCGCCTTGTAGGCCTTCACCAAGGCATACACTTCATCACTGAAGTGATGTGCACACAGTCTCTCATCATCTCCCATGAACCCTGCCAGAGTAAATATTACAACAGAGGTCAGTGGGGTGTGTCAGAGTGAGACGCAAGTGTGTGTATGAAGTCCCAACATGTCCGACCTGCCCTGCTCAGGTTATCAGTGGTGGTCCAGATGGCCTGTGCATAGTGAAAGCTCATCATGGGCCCCCCAGGAACACAAATGGTCAACATGCATCCACCCAACAGTGTAGGTATGTAGGCCACACTCAACCCCAGGACTGGCTGCCTGCAGCGTCCAGGATGGTAGGGATCCAGTGTACAGCTTCCAACACTGTGCACTTGCTGGTCAGACTGGTGTGGATGACAGCCCTGCTGTTTGTATGGCCTGTAGTGGGCCATGGTCTAGCAGGTAGGCTTCTGCCCTTCATGGCAGGTGGTAGCTGTGTGAACATTATAAGTGTAGCTACCATCCCTACCTCCTGGGCAGGGGATAGTGTACTGTGTGACATGTTGTGTAACACAGGAGAACTCCATGGGGCAGAGTGACACACCTGTGCTTGATGGAGCACTCCAGCATGATGACTTATCGGGAATGGACCCATCTGTGTGTCACACATGAAGCAGACATAGTATGTTGGCCTATCATTGAAATGCCCATAGATGTCAACTGTCAATGCACTGTCCTTATGTTTATAGACAGAGGTATAATAGGAACATGGATGTTGGCAGTCACAGAAACATGGTACATGGAGAACCATAACTGGGATGTCAACATACCAGGGTACACAATCTACAGGAGGGAGAGGGAGGGTAAAAGAGGAGGTGTAGCTCTTTACCTAGGGGAAGGGATCAAAGCAATGGAACTAAATGGAAAACTGCTGCCACACCCAACCCCCAGTCCCAGCCGTTTTTTCCCTGCTTGCCACTTCCTTCCTAATGTTCCCTGGGCATCACATCTCTTATGTAGGAATTTGTCACTATACTTCTAATTTGTCAGTGAAATGTTATTGTCTTTTACTATGTAGTGTGTTAACATTAATATGTTCCTGATTTGTCACACTGTAACCTGCCTATTGATGATTGCCTGTACTATCGACATGGAACCTTTGTAAAAGAGCCTTGGCTCAAAGGTACTTGTAATCCTATATTCAGATAAATAAATAAATATATAAAAAACTAAAGGGTAAATGGGGAGGAGAGGAGGCACTGTGGGTCACCTTGGAGGCAAGTAGTGGCACCATAATCCACACAGGGGTTGTATGCAGCCCCCCCATCTCAGGGGGAGGAAATGAACAAGGAAATGATAGAAGGCATCCTCAGAATGGCAGAAGAAGTGGAGAAAATTGTTGATGGGGAACCTGAATATGCCAGATGTTAACTGGAGCACTTTTACTACAGCCACATCCAAGAGTAGGGTCATTCTCGATGCTCCACAGGGGGGCATGCCTCAGACAGCTAGTGTTAGAACCCACTCGGGAAGGAGCGATCTTGGACCTGGTACTCTCAAACGGGGATGGAGAGAGGATCACAGATTTAGAAGTGGATAGCCATCAGGGAACAAGTGACCACCACACAGTGTGGTTTATGATAAACACAACCATGGAGTCAAGCCATACAAAAGCATGGGTACCGGACTTTAGAAGGGCTGACTTTAGCAAGATGGGGGAGTGCCTAATGCATGCACTAGCAAATGGGCAATGGGGGGGGGAGAACAATGGGAAAAAATCATAGCAGCAACAAGTCTTTGTGTGACATGAATAAAGAAAACAAAACAAAGTAAAATACCACTATGGTTCTCAAAAGACGTGGCAAGGAAGGTTAGGAAGAAAAAGATAGCAGGCACAAAGTATAAGGAATCACAGAAGTAGCAGGACAGAGAACTGTATCAGTTAAAGCAGAGTGAAGTGGGGAAGGCAGTCAGGACAGCAAAGGCCCAAACTGAGGAAAAGATAGCCAGCTCAGTTAAGAAGGAGGATAAAACATGTTATAGATTCATTAGGGAGTGCAGGAAGTCCAGGGGAGGGATACTGAGGCTTAATAGAGGGGAAGGGAGGTGGGCAGAGAGTGACAGTGAAAAGGCAGAGATACTGAACAAACACTTTTGCTCAGTATTCACAAAAGAAGAAGAGGGGGAGGTACCTAAACCAAACAATAGAAGCACTGTCAGCAGGAGGGTCGATACCAGTCCATTCACAGAGGAAAGGGTCCTGAAAGAACTTGTAAAACTCAAGGTGGACAAAGCAATGGGACCTGACAGAATTCACCCCAGAATTCTAAAAGAACTAAGGGGAAACTTAGTGACACCACAGACTACCCTTTTTAACAAATCATGGGAGGATGGGGTGGTAACTGAGGAGTGAAGGAAGGCAGATGTGATTCCCCCTTCACAAGAGTGGGAGCAAGGCAGAGGCAGGAAACTACAGACGTGTTAGTTTGATCTCAGTGGTAGGGAAAATGATGGAATCACTTCTGAAAGAAGGAATTGTTGAGTACCTAGAGGCCAGCGGGGCACAGGACCTAAGGCAGCATGGATTAACAGTGGGAAGGTCATGTCAGACGAATCTAATAGATTTCTTTGACTGGGTGACCAAAGTAGTAGACCAGGGAGGGGCTGCAGATATGGCCAACTTAGACTTTAGCAAGGCATTTGACACAGTACTACACTAAAGAACGGCAGAAAAAGGGGAGATTTTGTTGATGGGGGACCTGAATATGCCAGATGTTAACTGGCACACATGTATTGCAGCCACATCCAAGAGCAGGGTCATTCTCGATGCCCTGCAGGGGGCATGCCTCAGACAGCTAGTGTTGGAACCCACTCAGAAGGGAGCAATCTTAGGCCTAGTCCTCTCAAATAGAGATGGTAAGAAGATCACAGATTTAGAATTGGGTAGCCATCTGGGAACTAGTGACCAACGAACAGTATGGTTCACGATAAACACAACTGTAGAGTCAAGCCAGACAAAGAAAAAAGTACTGGACTTTAGGAGGGCTGATTTTGGCAAAATGGGTGAGTGCCTAAGGAATGCACTAGCAAATGGGCAGAAAGGAGGGATAGAAGAACAATGGGAGAAAATCGAAACTGCCATCACAGGGGCAACAGGTCTTTGTGTAAAGCAAATAAAACAAAATGAAGTAAAAAAACACTATGGTTCTCAAAAGAGGTGGCGGGGAAGGTCAGGGAGAAAAAAATAGCATTCAGGAAGTATAAGGAAACACAGAAGGAGCAGGACAGAGAGCTGTACCAGTTAAGGCAGAAGGAAGCAGGAAGGGAAATCAGAATAGCAAAGGCCCAAACTGAGGAAAAGATAGCCAACTCTGTTAAGAAGGGGGGTGAAACCTTTTATAGGTACATCAGGGAGTGAAGGATGACCAAGGAAGGGATAGTTAGACTTAATAAAGGGAAGGGGAGGTGGGCTCAGGATGACTGTGGAAAAGCAAAGATACTAAACAAGTACTTTTGCTCAGTATTCTCAAAAGAAGAAGAGGGGGGAGGTACCTAAACCAAGCAATAGAAGCACTCTGGACGGGGGGGGGGGTCGATAAAAGTCCATTCATAGAAGAAAGGATCCTGAGAGAACTCCTAAAACTCAGGATGGACAAAGAAATGGGGCCTGATGGGATTCACCCCAGAATTCTAAAAGAACTAAGGAGAGACCTAGTAATGTCACTGACTACCCTTTTTAATAAATCGTGGGAGGATGGTGTGGTATCTATGGATTGGAGGAGGGCGGATATGATCCCCCTTTACAAAAGTGGGAGCAAGGCAGAGGCAGAACACTACAGACCTGTTAGTTTAACCTCATTGGTAGGGAAAATGATGGAATCACTTCTGAAACAGAGAATTGCTGAGTATCTAGAGTCCAGTGGGGCACAGGACCTGAAGCAACATGGATTCACAGTGGGAAGATCATGTCAGATGAATCTAATAGATTTCTTTGACTGGGTGACCAAAGTAGTAGACCAAGGAGGGGCTGCAGATATGGCCTACCTAGACTTTAGCAATGCATTTGACACAATCCCACACAAAAGATTAATAAACAAGTTAGCCGCCCTGGAAGTGGGTCCCAGGGTGGTAGCCTGGGTAACACATTGGATGACGAACAGGATGCAGAGGGCACTAGTAAATGGAGTACACTCTGAAGAAAGGGTGGTTACTAGTGGGGTACCACAGTGTTCAGTACTAGGACTGGTCCTCCTTAATGTCTTTATAGGAGACATTGCAGAGGGGCTGGAAGGAAAAGTATGTCTCTTTGCAGACAATGCAAAAATCTGCAACAGGGTTGATACACAAGGGGGGGGTGGAAAGGATGAGAAGGAATTTGGCAAGGTTGGAGGAATGGTCAAATATGTGGCAGCTTAGATTCAATGCAAAAAAGTGCAAAGTAATGCACCTGGGAAACAAAAACCCAGGGGAAGAAAACACAATGGGGGGAGGCACTATCAACAACATAAATGGAAAGGGACCTCAGGGTAGTCAAATCAGATGACCTTAAGGTGGACAAGCAATATGAGAAGGCAGTAAGGAGGGCTGGAGGGATACTGAGATGCATAGTGAGAGGAATCGCCAGTAGAAAACAGGAAGTTGTTATCCCTCTGTACAGACAGTTGATGAGACCCATTTAGAGTACTGCGTGCATTTCTGGATACCCCATCTCCATAAGGACGTAGACAGGATGGAGGCAGTCCAGAGGAGGGCAACTAAAATGGTGAAGGGTCTGCAACATAAGCCATATGAGGAGAGACTGAAATAGCTTAATATGTATATCCTCGAGGAAAGGAGGGAAGGGGGACATGATAGAAACATTCTAGTACCTCAAGGGAATTAACAAAGTCCAAGATGGGAGCATCTTTGAGAGAAAGAGATGTGCAAGAACAAGGGGCACAGTTTGAAGATAGAGGGGGACAGCTCAGGGGCAAAGTCAGAAAGTATTTCTTCATGGAGAGGGTGGTGGACACATGGAACAACCTTCCTGAGGAGGTCATGGAGTCAAAAACAGTTGGGGAATTCAAGAATGTATGGGACAGACATAAGGCAATTATAGTGAATGGTAGGAGGAAGTAGGCTGTTGGTTAACTAGAAACTGTAGGCTATCCCAATACATAGGGAATGGGTAGACTAGGTGGGCCAAGCGGTCCTTATCTGCTGTCAAAGTCTATGTTTCTATGTTAAAAGATTAATAAACAAGTTAGCTAGCCTAGGAGTGGGTCCCAGGGTGATAGCCTGGGTAAGCAATAAGCTGGACAACAGGATGCAGAGGGTATTAGTACGGTAAATGAAGCACACTCTGGAGAACGGGGAGTTACTAGTGGGGTACCACAGGGTTCAGTACTGGGACTAGTACTCTTTAATGTCTTTATAGGTGACATTGCAGAGGGTCTGGAAGGAAAAGTATGCCTCTTTGCAGATGACACAATGATCTGCAACAGGGTTGATACACAAGGAGGGGGTGGAGAGGATGAAAAGGGACTTTGCAAGATTGGAGCAATGGTTAAGAGTATGACAGCTTAGTTTTAATGCAAAGAAGTGTAAAGTATTGCACGTGGGAAACAAAAACCTAGGGGAAGAGTACACAATGGGGGGGACGGTACTAACAATAAAAATGGAAAGGGACCTGGGGATACTCGTATCAGATGACCTTAGAATAGGCAAGCAATGTGAGAAGTCAGTAAGGAGGGCTGGGGGATTATGGGATGCATAGGGAGAGGCATCACCAGCAGAAACCAGGAAGCTGTTATCCCTCTGTGCAAACAGTTGGTGAGACCCCATCTGGAGTACTACGTACAGCTCTGGTGACCTCATCTCCACAAGGACATAGACAGGATAGAGGTAGTCCAGAGGAGGGCAACCAGAATGATGCAGGGTCTGCACCAGAAGTCATATGAAGAGAGACTAAAAGAGCTTAATATGTATACCCTTGAGGAAAAGAGGGAGAGGCAGGACATGATAGAAACCTTCAAGTACCTCAAACAAATCAGCAAAGTCCAAGAGGTTAGCATAGTTCAGAAAAAAAGATGCACAAGAACAAGGGGGCACAATCTGAAGGTAGAGGGGGGACAGCTCAGGGGCAATGTGAGGAAGTATTATTTCATAGAGAGCATGGTAGATGCATGGAACAACCTTCCTTAGGAGATCATGGGTCAAAAACAGAGGGGGAATTCAAGAATGCATTGAACTGACATAAGGCAATTATAGTGGTGGGTAGGATGGGGATAAGGAGGAAGTAGGTTGCTGGTTGACTATGATCAGCAGCTTATCCAATAGGTAGGGAAATGGGCTCACTAGGTGGACCAAGCGGTCCTTATCTGCCTTCAAAGTCTATGTTTCTATATGTCTATGTTTCTATGTTGGACCAGTCCCATGTGGCATGTGACTGCTATGGGTGCGGTGCTGGGATTCAGACCTCTGAGTTGCTGTGTCTAGGCATGTAGTGTGGTATCATGAGGCAACATATTTGTAGTACTGAGACAGGTATTGCAATGGGACCCTGCATACAGCAACAGCCTTCCCAGCCCATGCATACTCCTATACAGCATACATGTTCAGGGACCTTGCTGTCCAGGGACAGCCCTGGTAGTGTCTCAAGGTCACCCTATGTCCTACAGCAACCCATGGTGCTGTGGGGGAACACTGTGGAGCATCCACACAATGAACTGTTCCACAGTAGAAATGCAGACCTGTGCTAGGCTGGACAATGCATCTTAACTACATCCACACCATAGTAGCAGCCTTAGTGCTCCCTACTTGATTCTTAATTGTGTCCCCAGTACAGGGTGTGGCACAAAGTAGCCAACATTTATGTGTGTAACTGTAATGCAGTACACATAACTGTGGCTGTGGATATAGCCTGCTGGCTTGCTAGTTTGATGTACAGATCCAGTTCAGTAGGGTGCAGCTCCACTATGCTGTGTAGGTGAAGTACATGTCCCCTTAAATAGCCCAGGTGCAACCTGCCATGCTATTGTCTGCAGAAGCTTCCAGAATGACATGCAAAGTGGCGGAATTGCCCACTGATTGTCCAAGTAGCCTATCTGCATAGCATGTCTTAATATTGGGCTGTAGCGCAAAGCACCAAGTGGGTTTGCACTAGTGCAATTGGCCCAACCTGTGCACTGCATTAGGACTACTGTGAGGTGGTCATGATACCCACTGATGACATCATGAGCCTGTGATGCCCATGTGAAGGGTCTGTGCAGTGCTGTCCCCATGCATAATGTTGTGCAGGTCAAGCGTAGATCGTGCATGCATGATGTCATCACATGCATGCTGGACAGCACGTTTAGCGCTGCACAAATGGATGTTGCACTGTGCAACCTATGTGTAACACTGTGCAAACAGTGCACCCTCAACAACCTGCATACAACATGCACCACTAGAACACATTCAGCAAAACTGCACCATAGTGGCATCAAAGAGAAGACATGACATCGAACATGGGGACCACAGTTGGTCAGAGGCTCAGATGGCCAACTTGGTGCAGCTTGTATAGGAGAAGGAGGAGCAGCTCTTGGGGGACCAAGCAGGGGCTGACAGACCACACCACAAGATATGGCAGTTGGTGGGCTGCCACCTCATGACAAGGACTGGGGTGACCCACACAGTGGACCAATGCAGGCATCACAACAGTGATATGGTATGGAGGGACCAGGACCATCTCCAAAAGGACAGAGGGATGGTGGTGGATGGTATCATCCCACACACAGGAAGATTATGTGTGGAGTGTGGCACAAGTATGTTTGGGAATGGGATGGGTGGGGGCTGGGTCTGCATGCCAGGTATAATGCCTACATGGTGAACCCTTTGGGGATGCTGCAGTGTCTTGTATCCCTGGCCTGCACTGTATTGACAGTGCTGTGGTCCCTCATGCTGGCTGCTGTGATCTGGTACATAAGCTGTGTCACAGCTGCACCCATTCTTTCCTGCTGTGTTGCATGTACATCTGTGTCCCCTCATGACAGCTACCACCACGATGTACAACATCACTGCACCAGGTGTGTCTGTGGACACTGGGGGACCCTGTCTACATATTACACCTGGTGGGGCATTGTGTACTGGGTGTGACCACAACCCACTAGCATACTGCATAAGTGCACCACTTGGGCATGCTGCCTGAGATGGCTGTTGTCAGATGTGCCCTGTTGCCACCATTACACACATCATAGCAGTGACCCATGGCCACCATGGATGATGGCTGCTGCATCATACCAGGGTCACAGGGTCTGGCTTGGTGGGCCAAATACCCACTGTCTGTCACAGCCCCATGCAATGCCTGTGGCGCCTGTGCTATGTAGGGGCACCACCAATGTAGGCTGTCCATAGCCACCATGGGATGCCATGTCTTAACATCGCATTTACACAGCCGGTGCACGGGGGTAACAGGCATAGGGTGCAGGGCTCACAGTGCAGTTCTGACATCACCCCTTTTTCTCTCCCTACAGCTCAAGCATCTGGAGATGCTTACAGAGGCCAGAGAACCTAGCCTAGGATGGAGTCAGCACAGTCCCCAAGCTGTGATGGGACCCATCTGGTTCTGGTAGGAGGTGGAGATGACATGTGTATGCAATGTTATTGGTTTATCCCATAGTCACACTATAGGTGCTGATTACACTGCTGTTACATTGCCTCACACTGACCACACCACATGCTCCCATGATGCACTGTGTTGCTTTCCATGGTGTACAGGACTGCGGCTGTGGCATGGGGTGATGTCATGGATCACCTGTCTGCACACCTACAGTAGTCATGCTGCTGTGTTATGTGGTGGAGCGATAGTGACTTCAGGGCCAGGGTCCCCCTTGGGGGTCATTAGGCATGTACCTACAGTGTACTAGGCACCTCAGCTAGCCAGGGGCATGTGCTGGGATCTTTACATACTTAGCAGGATTCCCATGCACACTGCCAGTCAGCACCTTGTTCTCAGGCTTCTAACCCCTGGTGTATCCAATGTCTAATGGCCATACTGGCATCTGACAGAGAGCCCTTCTACCCATGGGCTGCTAGGTCTGCCATCTGGTAACAGTCCTATATCACACAGATCCAGAAGCAAATGATTTGATACCTTTTAATGGACCAACATAGATGTAACAACAAGAACAAAGTGCTCTAGCTTTTGGACCAACCAGTCCTTCTTCAGAAGCTCATGGCAGTTGTTTAGAAAATACAATACTTATAACAGCTAGATAATGTAGAGAAAAACAGAAAAAAATCCCCATTGGTTTAAAATACTCATTTAAAAAAAAAAAAAACAGAAGATGATGTCAGAGAAGTTTAACAGTACAATACTGCCCTCAGTCCAAAAGAACCTTGGGTTCAGATGTGCTTGGTGCAACACACATACAAAGAATCCTACTGCACATGAATTTAATTGACATAAGATAACACTGCTGAAGCAGATAACTCCCAAATCAAGCCATGAGTGTCACAGTCAGTATAAGGATGTGATTACTGAAAGGCAACCCCACCCAACTTAAAGACAAACTAAGATAGTTATAGGGCTCATGAAATTACAATGTATGCATTAAAGACAAAATTACCAGTAAAGTTGTCTAAAAAACATCAGTGCACATTGTGTGATGTGTAAAACCTAGCTGGACATGTCACCCAGCTGTATTCTCAAGCTAAATAAAAGGCCCAAGAAATTAAAAAAAACCTCAGGATTGTATAAATGATAATTTAAATACAAATTGATAATATTAGTGTCAAACAAAAAACTCTAGTCAAGGAACCTCAAGGAATTAAGACCATGCAGCCTGATAAGTACTGATGTCGATATATACTGAGAATGTAGCAACTTGATGTACCACTAGTGTCTAGGGAATCTGAAAAAGAGATAAAAATGTAATTTATCTCCTCCTGTTCATACAAACAATACAACCTAACCCACCCCACACCACAATAATGTGGGTGGGGGAGATACATAGCTTAAAGGAGATGTTGTCTCTCTCTCTCTCTCTCCCCCCTCCTTTTTTCTCTCTCTCTCTATCTCCCACAGACACACACACACACACACACACTCACTAACTCTCCTAGTGAACCTATATTAACTTCAGCCACTGCAGTTGTTCCCCAAAGGAATACAACTTGTCATGCAATCCTGAGTAAATTACTACAATATTAGCCTAATGTAAAAAGATCTGTGCAGGACCCCCAAGCAAATGAGATCACACATCCCAATATGTACAGAGTTACAAAAATTATATATAACAGTATAAGATAACACTCCTGTATGTACACTAGCAGGCTGGGTAATCTGAATATGGTGCAATGGAATCAATCCCCCCCCCAAAAGGCAAAGATAAAAAGTAAGGAGAAATTCTTTATGTGTGTGAAATAAAAATAGTAACACATTATAACTCCATATAGCTAAATAGAGACTTACCTCAATGTGACAGCAAGCCCCACATCTGTTATATCACATACCTCACAACACATACCCACACACATACATACACACACGCATCCACATCTCACATATGCTGAAGTCCTATAATATGTCAGTTTGAAGAAGAAAGGTCTGTGGATGTTAGTTTCTGTAGTGTCCCATAAAGCCAAGATCACGTTCATCCCATCTGCTACCATATTGAGATGTAAAATAAGTTTAATCTCAAAAGCTCGTCTCTGTTGTGTGTTTTGAGATTTCCTTTTAAGACCATTACTGACATATCTGAGACTGAGTGGTCAGGCTGGGAGATGTGATGCCCACTGGTTTTCAGTCTTCCTTGCTGTAATAGTATGTCTGTGTGAGTTCATCCAAGTGCGGAGCTGTTGGCGTGTCTCTCTACATAACCTGTTTGTGGACATCTCTTGCACTGAATGAAATAAACAACATGTCGTGACATGCATGTATAACTCCCATGCACCTGGAATTGTCTGTTTTGTGATGTAACCACACAGTCTGAGGTAGAAATGAGCCCACAATTCTTACAGGGGTGTTGATTGCAGGGTCGTGTGCCATTGTGTGACATGGTATTCTGTTCGGTGAAAGTTTGCTCCTAATAATTAGGCTGGATAAATTTGGTGGTTGTTTAAAGATAGTAGTGGGTTCCTTAAAAATACAATTAAGGGTGTCATCCTCACTAAATATTGGGTGGAGATCTTTAATAATCTTACGCAGATGTTCAAGGTCTGGATGATATGTGACTACCAAGGGTATTCTTTCTGTAGCTGTCTTTTCTTTATATTGAAGTAGTTGTTGTCTTGGTACTTGCGTTGCCCGTTCTGTTATCCTGTCAATTTCCCTGTCTGTTTAAAATCACTGAAGCTAATAGACAGCTAACAGATCTTACATACTACAGAGAACTGGAGAGTGACCCCACTACAAGATATAAAGATGAACTATGTGACTTAATTAAAACTTTTCCTGACCATGTCCGAGAGAAACTAGCTCACCTCATCCCTGCTGAACCAAAGCCAGGGACATTCTACATGCTGCCTAAAATACGTAAACCTTGCAATCCAGGGAGACCCATAGTCTCTGGTAATGGTACCTTGACTGGGGATCTCAGGGTTTGTAGAGACCATTTGAAACCGCTGGTTATGGAAAGAGACAGTTATATCCAGGACACTCGCACATTTTGCGTGTACTTTCTGGTTATAAGTTTACCACCTGATACCATTTAGTGACAATGGATGTAACATCCCTCTACACTAATATTCCACACACAGATGGCATTGCAGCATGCCTTAAATACATACATGAGAAAGGACCTGACCAAAACATCAACCCTGGAGTGGTGGGGGAACTTATGGAATTCATTTTGACACATAACAACTTCAACTTCAATGGTAAACATTATGTTCAAACTATGGGAACAGCAATGGGCACCAAAATGGCTCCACAGTATGCTAACCTCTTTATGGCTGACTTGGAGGAGGATTTTTTAAAGCAGTATCCCCACAAACCACTGGCTTATTTCCATTACATTGATGATTTGTTTATCATCTGGATGGAAGGCACAGATGCACTCAAAGATTTTCAACACAAACTTAATAATCTCCACCCTACCATAAAGCTTACCTTGGAGTACTCTACCGTCAAGGTTAACTTTCTGGACACCACAGTCATCATTAAGGATGGAACCTTACATACATGTATTTACAGGAAGCCAACAGACAGACAGAGATACCTGCACAGGACAAGTAACCACCCAAACCATACAAAAAAATCTGTCATATACAGTCAAGCACTTCGTTGTCAACGTATTTGTTCAAATGAGGATGACAGAGATACACATTTGGCTATGTTGAAAAACACCTTTATGGAGCAGGGACACTCTTCAGGGAAATTGACAGGATAACAGAACGGGCAACGCAAGTACCAAGACAACAACTACTTCAATATAAAGAAAAGACAGCTACAGAAAGAATACCCTTGGTAGTCACATATCATCCAGACCTTGAACATCTGCATAAGATTATTAAAGATCTCCACCCAATATTTAGTGAGGATGACACCCTTAATTGTATTTTTAAGGAACTCCCACTATTATATTTTAAACAACCACCAAATTTATCCAGCCTAATTATTAGGAGCAAACTTTCACCGGAACAGAATATCATGTCACACAATGGCACACGACCCTGCAAACAACGCACCTGTAAGACTTGTGGGCTCATTTCTACCTCAGACTGTGTGGTTACATCACAAAACAGACAATTCCAGGTGCATGGGAGTTATACATGCATGTCACGACATGTTGTTTATTTCATTCAGTGCAAGAGATGTCCACAAACAGGTTATGTAGGAGAGACACGCCAACAGCTCCGCACTTGGATGAACTCACACAGACATACTATTACAGCAAGGAAGACTGAAAAACCAGTGGGGCATCACATCTCCCAGCCTGACCACTCAGTCTCAGATATGTCAGTAATGGTCTTAAAGGAAATCTCAAAACACACAACAGAGACGAGCTTTTGAGATTAAACTTATTTACATCTCAATATGGTAGCAGATGGGATGACGTGGATCTTGGCTTTATGGGACACTACAGAAACTAACATCCACAGACCTTTTCTTCTTCAAACTGACATATTATAGGACTTCAGCATGTGTGAGATGTGGATGCGTGTGTGTATGTATATGTGTGTGGGTATGTGTTGTGAGGTATGTGATATAACAGATGTGGGGCTTGCTGTCACATTGAGTAAGTCTCTATTTAGCTATATGGAGTTATAATGTGTTACTATTTTTATTTCACACACATAAAGAAATTCTCCTTACTTTTTATCTTTGCCTGTTGGGGGGGGGGTTGATTCCATTGCACCATATTCAGATTACCCAGCCTGCTAGTGTGCATACAGGAGTGTTATCTTATACTGTTATATTTAATTTGTGTAACTCTGTACATATTGGGATGTGTGATCTCATTTGCTTGGGGGTCCTGCACAGATCTTTTTACATTAGGCTAATATTGTAGTAATTTACTCAGGATTTCATTACAAGTTGTATTCCTTTGGGGAACAACTGCAGTGACTGAAGTTAATATAGGTTCACTAGGAGAGATAGTGAGTGTGTGTGTGTGTGTGTGTGTGTGTGTGTGTGTGTGTGTGTCTGTGGGAGATAGAGAGAGGAGAGAAAAAAGGAGGGGGAGAGAGAGAGAGAGACAACATCTCCTTTAAGCTATGTATCTCCCCCACCCACATTATTGTGATGTGGGGTGGGTTAGGTTGTATTGTTTGTATGAACAGGAGGAGATAAATTACATTTTTATCTCTTTTTCAGATTCCCTAGACACTTGTGGTACATCAAGTTGCTACATTCTCAGTATATATTGACATCAGTACATATCAGGCTGCATGGTCTTAATTCCTTGAGGTTCCTCGACTAGAGTTTTTTGTTTGACACTAATATTATCAATTTGTATCTAAATTATCATTTATATAGTCCTGAGGTTTTTGTAATTTCTTGGGCCTTTTATTTAGCTTGAGAATACAGCTGGGTGACATGTCCAGCTAGGTTTTACACATCACACAATGTGCACTGATGTTTTTAGACAACTTTACTGGTA
The DNA here is from genome assembly GCA_016271365.2 of Neoceratodus forsteri. Taxonomy (NCBI): domain Eukaryota; kingdom Metazoa; phylum Chordata; order Ceratodontiformes; family Ceratodontidae; genus Neoceratodus; species Neoceratodus forsteri. Next base: position 1,177,428,269 of record CM057458.1, read on the forward strand.
ATTCTTGTCTTTAATGCATACATTGTAATTTCATGAGCCCTATAACTATCTTAGGTTGTCTTTTAAGCTGGTTGGGGGTTGCCTTTCAGTAATCACATCCTTATACTGACTGTGACACTCATGGCTTGATCTGGGAGTTATCTGCTTCAGCAGTGTTATCTTATGTCAATTAAATTTATGTGCAGTAGGATTCTTTGTATGTGTGTTGCACCAAGCACATCTGAACCCAAGGTTCTTTCTGACTGAGGGCAGTATTGTACTGTTAAACTTCTCTGACATCATCTTCTGGTTTTTTTTTTTTAAATGAGTATTTTAAAACAATGGGGATTTTTTTCTGCTTTTCTCTACATTATCTAGCTGTTATAAGTATTGTATTTTCTAAACAACTGCCATGAGCTTCTGAAGAAGGACTGGTTGGTCCGAAAGCTAGAGCACTTTGTTCTTGTTGTTACATCTATGTTGGTCCATTAAAAGGTATCAAATCATTTGCTTCTGGATCTAGTCTTGCAAGGACCAATACGGCAACTACTAAATCTAGATTACTATATCACACAGGGCACCTAGCCATGCCAGGTGCCACTCTCGGGAGCCTGCCAGCCTTGCTCTGAGGCCTTCTGTCCTGTGGGCTTGCAAGCCTGCAAAGTCATGGCCTTTGTGTTGCACTGTAAGTGAAAGCAGTATAGAGCAGTGGTTTAGGGCACTGAGCTACAAACCTAGAGAGCGGGGTTTGAATCCCATCAGCCTCCATTTGCATACTGTGAGACCTTGAGCAAGTCACTTAACTTTCTTGTGCACCCATGTTGCACCTGGAAACAAGCTCTGGCTTAGTGTGCCGTACCTGGTTTAACAATTTTCCCTTTTCCCTTATTGTGCCTCAGAGATCACCTCAGTGCTGGATGTTGTCTCTGCATCTCCAACAGAGGGAAACGCCTGCACCATGCCCTGTCATTGAGCACGTGCTGGTCTCAATACCACTGGGTCATCCCAGGTCACTGACAGATATCCTACTGGCCACATATGCCTGACTCATGGCATTTAAGTGTCCTGTGGCAGAACTACCTCTCCACCTTCCCATTCCTAATTGTGACATCTCGACTGCATACAAAGCTACAGGCTCTGGACACTGTACAAACGTGTGCTCTGGACACTGTGTACAAGTGTATTTCATGTTCACAAGTTTTCTGTTTGTTTTATTCACAAGTTTCATCTCATTTCATGGCTTTGTGCTTTACACTTGCAATGTACCCATGAGCCAGTACAGAGGTCATGTGACACAGAGAGCTTTTCAGGGGTCTGGGGTCACTGCGTCACATCCTGGGTGTGACTGTGTTACTACCCACACCACAGCATAGCGCCGCTGGCTGTCCTGCCCAGTGGGCGACAGGTGCCCTTAATGTTGCAGATCCCGCCACAGCCATAGGCTTTTGATACAGTGTGTCTGCTGGCTGTTCTGCAGCTGCCTTCAGTCAGTTTATTGATTCCATTATGTTTGCCTATCCCATACATGTGTCAGTACCATCCCATTGCTCCAGTGTTAGCTAGCAGTTCCCCTACCCCGACAGCTTCAACTACCTCTTTGTTTGTGAGGACTACATCTAGGATAGCTTCCTTCCTGGTTGGGGCACTCACCAGCTTTGTATGCAGGCAGTCCTGCAGGGCTTCTAGTGTAGCCTGACTCCTTGAGATTTTTGCATTTGAACACCCCAATCCACCTCAGGCATATTCAGATCTCCTACCACTACCATTTCTTCTCTTTATGTCACAAGTTTGATTTCTTCTATATGCTCTCTGTCCTTCTCCTTGCCTTGCCCTGGTGGTCTATATATCACCCCAATATGGATCTTTTTATGCTGTCTTGTGCTCACAGTGCAGAAAACATATTGTGGTTGCTTGAGTGGAGAAGCAGGTTTTAGAGGTGTGGTCCTGCTGCAGCCAGTGGTGCCACTGTTTTTTCTGGCTGGGCTCTGTGGCACCAATGGCACAGCATGCTGTTTATGACAGCAGTTGAGAAGTGTAACACAAACTTGAAAGAAATTATCCACTGCAATCAAGGAGTACCCCGGGTAGGTCCCTGATTGCAGCAGCGAATTACTGCTTGCCTTGTCTGGTTATCTCTTAAAAGAAATATGGCGGCAGTTTCCCCATTGCTTCTCACAGTTCTCACGGAAGCTGATGGACAGATGCTGCCTGTCACAGTGCCCCTGAAAGCTGATGGGGGGACCCAATCCCCCTGTCAGCATGCCTCCTCCAAAATTAATTTGCCAACGGGGTGCCCAATCCCCATCGGCATAATGCCCCCCCATTTCTTGTGTGCTGAGGGGGGTGTCCAATTCCCCCTTGGCTCATATGCCCACACTCTGTATGTGCCGTCGGGGGTGCCCAATCCCCATCGGCTGTGGACCCCCCCAAAAAAACTCTGGTGGCACGCTGAGAGCCCACCTCAGTGTGCAAAAGTACCTGCAAAAATAGAAAACCTTCCCATTGTTTTTTTTTTTTCTTTTTTTGAAACCTGTAAAATTAGAAATGGACCCTCGTTGAGTTTGGTACCCCCTCCTCCAACCCACAGCCACCCTCTGTGCACCCACCTCCCCACCCCCCACTCCATGCTACTGCCTCCAGAGCCTGCGCAATGATCTTTGGTGGAGCAGGAACACGTCTGCACTCTTCAAAGCCTACCACAAACTTAAGAAATACTGGTAAGCTGTATAATGGCATAAATGGGGGGGGGGCAGCTTATGTGGATATCCCAGCCATTTTCATGAATTTTTGCACCAACATTTCAACATGGGGTTCTTGGGACTCCACCTCTTGAACTCAGTCCCTGTCATTTTGTTAAGCATCCCAAAAGCTGATTTTGCGGTCACTGCATGGAATCACCTTTCCGGACTGATTCACAAAATGACAATGTCACAGTTCACGAGGTAGGCTCCTAAAAAAGCTATGTTGCAAATTTGGTGAAAACATTCCCAAAAATGACTGTGTTACGGGAGTGTGTAGCACAGTTCCCACACACACTTATAACTTCAAGAATTTTTAATATTTTCACTCCAGATTTTCAACACTGCCATTTTTCCACACCTCCTTATGAACCATACAGCTGTCGTTTTTCACATCTGGCCCAAAATGTGTTTTCGCACATGTGGCACACAATGGCACAGTCACTGTGTGAAATCAATGTTCAGGACAGATTAAGAAAATCACAGTGACAGTGTTCATAAGGAGAGGTCCCAAAAAGTGCATGTTGCAAATTTAGTGAAAAAATTCCCAAAAATGTCTGTGTTACCAGCGCATGTTGCGCAGTTTCTACGCACGCACGTAACTTCACCAATTTCTTGTATTTTTACTTGATTCTCAAAATTGTCATTTTGGCACACCGCCTGATAAATGATGCAGCTGTCATTTTTCACACACTGCCTGAAACATGTTTTCACATCTGTGGCACCCAATGGGCGTGGTTGATGTGCGAAATCAGCATTTGGGACAGTTTAAGAAAATCACAGTGCCACTGTTTATGAGCGAAGGTCCCAAAATTCCTATGTTGGAAATCTGACGTAAGAATCCTCCAAATAATTGCATTATGGGTGTACGTTGCACAGTTTGTACGCATGTTCATGACTTCACCAATTTTGTTATATTTTCACTCCACATTTTTAACATTACCATTTTTACACCTCCTTATGAACAGTGCAGCTGTCATTTTTCACATCCTGTTTGAAATGTGATTTTGCACCTGTGGTGCCAACTAGCATAGTCTTTGTGCAAAATCACCTTTCAGCTAACGAACTGATAGTGTCACTGTTCATGAGCTGGGGTCACAAAAAGCCCATGTTGAAAACTTGGAGTGAAAATACCAAGAAATGCCCAAGGTGTTAGACTTGCCCACCATAATGCCCTACCCTATAGGGACTGACAGGTGTCAGGGATGTGACTTGGGATTGTCGACAGTGATGCTCACACCATTCCACCCCCACCCTGTAGCCAGTGACAGGTACTGAGGTATGCCTTGGACTCTTCAGCCCCAAAGTTCACCCCATTCTGCTATACTGCACCCATTTCAGCGTATTTCCTTATGGAATGGGGTGAGTGTAAAGCCTGAACACCCCAAGGCACACCTTGACACTTGTCGATGTCTGCAGGGTAGGGTGAGTTGAAATTGCGTGAGCATTTTTACCGATGACCCAAAAGCACACCTCAATGCCTGCCAGTCTCTACAGGGTGGGTTGGGGGTTGATGGTTCCACTTCCCTGCCATTCTTATTTTGCATCTCTTTAATTCCTTCACTACCAATGTCAACACCAGCAAGACAACAATTTCACTAATTTTACTACAGTCAGGATTGCCACCAGCTTATACTTGTCAGGAAAGCTTTCAGTCAGGATTGCTACCATCTTTAAACTGCATTTTGCTTTAAACTGTTCTGCTTGTTTAGTACTTAATGTTTTACCAAACCTCTCCTGATTACTATACTTACTTAACCCGTATCATCTGTGCTGCTGAGTCAGACCTCCTAATTTCCCTTTCTGTTGCATCCCTCCCTGTGTGTACTTTTAACCCTGTTCCCCTCCCCTTTTGGGGTTCACTAATTTTGGCCTGCAATTCTGCTTCCTCTTCCTAGTCCCTGGTCTGTCCCCTGTCTCTCTGAGTACTTGGTCTACTGGCCCAGCAGATAATTGCAGTCTCCTCTCCTGGTGCCATTCTCACCTGCTTTCCCTCCCACTGAGTGCCCCATCACCCCAGGCGCCATATTCCCAGACTCTTCAAACTGTTCTTTTCTTTTTTCATTTCTTCAGCCCCACTTCTCCTCCCCCTCTACCCTCTGCTCATTCACTCCCCCTCCTATTATTTTCTTTTCCCTGCCTAGGCACTCCCACCAATTTAGCCTTTGGCTAATCACTGCATTTAAATCTAATCTTTGGCCCTCACTCTTTCCCCCAGGACTCCAACCCACACAGAGCGGGCACCTTACGCTCCACCAGCAGCAATTTGAAAGCCGGCTGCCCACTGCCATTCACCCGTTCTGCTAATCTCTAAATGTGCTAAACATCTACTAGCACAGCTCGTCTTGGAAGCTGCATTTACTATCGGACAGAATATTTGGATGAGGCTCTCCACTGGCTCCCGCTGCCTTGCTTACTCATGCTGAATTTTAAACTGCGAGTTGAGCCAGTTTCTTTCCTTCCACTCTGGCAGTGCTGCAGTTCTGGATCTGAGATGTCTGGGCACTAATTTGTCCCACTGACCCACCCCGGCCCCGACCTCTATTAAGTTCTCTTCCTCCCTTACTCAGACTAAACACACTCTCCTCCACCCCCACAACAGTTCAATTAATTCTCCCTTAAAGTGAGTGTTCATTAAGGGCACATTTCCCATCCAGCTCCTCTCCTCTGCTCTGCAGTTCCACAGAGGTTCAAGTATCTAGTGGACTGTGAGAGAGCTTGGAAGCCTTAGAGCCTGCCCAGATACATTCTGTATAACCATACTCTGTGCCTGCCTCTTCACCTCATGCAGCCTGTCATCCCTAGTACTTTCCACACACCCCTGTCCACCTGTGTCCTCCAGCGCTCCCTATAAATCCTATCCTGCTGCCTTATACACCTAAGCTCTTTCTCCTGCTCTTCTCCACCCTCGCTCACCCACTATCTACTCTTACTTCCATGCATCCTGCTTTATCACCTGCACTCCCCTGCCACACTTCTCTCCATCCACCTGCATTCTTCTATGCTATCTCAACCTCACTCTACACACACTCTTGGGCACACTAGCCAGTTCGACCCTATGCCTCACTCATCCAAATGCCAATGTTCTGTACCCTTATGCTAATGCTTAGCTTCCAGCCACCCTTATTTCACCCTACTAGCTCCCACTCCTGTCGCTCTCACACTTTGTCTTGGTTCAAGAGTGCCAAGATCCACCATATCATTATAGCCCTCCTGCTCCTATCAGCTGGGGATATAAATCCTAACCCTGGACCATGCCAAGTAACCATGCCTGCCCCTCATTCACTTGCTGCTGGTAACCCACCCCCATGCCTAACCAAACTTCCTCATGGCCTTAAACTCCTGCACATTAATATATACAGCCTCCTCCCCAAAGTGGAATTACGCTGGCCTCTTATTGCCTTGCTTGGCCCTGACTTAATCATCCTTTCAGAAACTTGGCTAAACAAGAACACAAATGACTCTTCTCTCAACATCCCGGGCTACACAATATCCCGCCAAGATCGATTAGAGAGGGATGGAGGTGTGGCAAGCTATGTCTCCTCATCCATCCAATTCACCTCTATCTTTTCTATCTCAGTACCTAATGCTTATGAGGCCCTGCTGTTACAACTTTCCCTCTCCTTCTCTAAACCCATCTTTGTAGCAGGTGCCCACTACTGCCCTAGCATACACTCATCTATACTGACTGACCTCATAAACTCTATAACGTCCCACTTTACCTCTGGCAAATTATAAATAATGGGTGACTTTTACCTAAACTGGCCTAGTACTACCCTAAACAAAGTGCGGAATGCTGTACATGCCCTCAGCTTAACCCTTCTCATCCTCGACCCAACTCGGCTAAACCACAAGATGGGAAATCACTCTTTAATCAACTGGGCCCTCACCTCGCACCCCCATAGGGTCATCAAATCTGGAACTCTAGCAGATGTCTTCAGTGACCACTGCATGACCTTCGTAGTACGTAAAGTGCATAAAATTAAAGTACCACATAAAATCTTACGAATCTGCTCATACAAATGTCTGAACATGGCCCCCCTCCTACGCGATCTGGCCTATGCTAACTGGGCCTCCCTTGCATCTACTACCTAGCTTGATACAGCAACCTCTTACTACAGAGATAACTTCCTTGAAGTCTGGAACCAACATGCCCCTTTTCAACAAGTCAGGGTTCAAGGGAGTCACCTCCTGTGGATCTCATCAGAACTAATAGCATGTCAAAAAGCACGTGACCAAGCATGGATGATTTACAAAGGCTCAAAGCTCCTCACAGATCATGTAGCTTACTGATCCCTGAGAAATAAGTTTATGAAAGCCACTCACTTGGCCAAGGCTGAGTACTTCAATTCCACCTTCCACTCCAACCTTAATCCTTCCAAGTTCTGAAAAGTGATTCACTCTCTCTTCTCTCCCCCGCTACCCCCCCACTCAATATAAATAACTCCCTTATTTCTGACCACCCTCATGTGGCTGCAGCTTTCAACAAGTACTTTACCTCCTGTGCCTCTGCTCTGCTCTGCTAGACACCTTACCAGCGTCCAGCCAGCTTGCACCTCCCAACTTCACTTGTTCTTCCCCTCACACAAACAACTCCTCCTTCTCGACTATCATTCCAGCTGAAATTATGGAGGCCTTGCATGCCCTCAACCCTAATAAAGGTAGTTCTCCTGATGACCTTGATCCAAAGCTATTATACCTTTCTGCCCCAGTCATTACAGTCCCCCTGTTCATTATTTTCAACCTCTCTTTTGAACTGGCCAATATTTCCACCTGTTGGAAGCATGCAGTCATTCTTCCCTTACTGAAGAGTGGAGATGCCTCCTCACTTGAGATCTATTTCCCCTTCTTCCTACCCTAGCTAAGCTGCAAGAACATCTGGTTCTAACTCAACTCTCTTCTTATCTCTCTTACTCTAACTTCTTCACCCTCTACCAATCTGACTTTCAGAAACATCACTCTACCACTACATCCCTGATTCGGCTCACTGACTTGATCCTCTCAGGCATGGGCAGTGGCCAAATCACATCTGCCATTTTTGTTGATCTTGCCAAGGCATTCGACACAGTTTCCCATTCCCTGCTACTCAACTCCCTCTCCTCAGCCGACCTTTCTGACTCCGCCAGAAACTGGTTTATTGCTTACTTAACCGGCCGGACACAATCAGTCAGAATAGCTGATTCCACCCGCCTCCCCATCAACACTGGTGTCCCTCAGGGGTCTGTATTGGGTCCTATCCTGTTCTCCATCTTCCTTAATGACCTCCCATTTGTCTGCAACTCATCTTCCATACATATGTATGCAGATGATACAGTCCTTTTCACCTCTGGCCGATCCCCCACTGATGTTGCAACCAGACGGCAGCAGGACTTCAATACTGTCCAGGACTGGTTTCGTACTCATCAACTTTTCCTCAGTTCCAAGAAGACAGTCTCCATGTCCTTTGGTACAAGGCAGAGACTGTCAAGGCTCTCTTCCTTGCCCTCATTTCATACCCTTGATGGGACAGCTATTAAGGACACCTTCTCGTTCAGATACCTGGGTGTTTGGCTTGATCGACACCTCACCTTTTCTGACCACATTGACACTATAGTGAAAAAGCTGTGCCCCAAGCTTGGTGCATTATACAGGAACTGGACCTGCCTCCCTGTCCAGGTTAGGTGTGAACTGGTCCAGAAAATGATCCTTCCCATCTTCGACTACTGGGATGTAGTTTACAGTGCTGCTCCCACAACTTCCTTGGCCAGACTGGACACCCTCTTCAACTCCTTCTGTCACTTTGCTCTTGACTCCCCATCTCTCACCCATCACTGTCACCTCTACCGCTCACTGGCATTTCCCTCATTTCCCATTGCTAACAGGCACTTACACCACTGTGCTAAATTCATCTCAAAATTCTGGCTTGGCTCACTCCCACCTTATCTTACTTCCTCTCTATCCATTCTCACTCCTCCTGCCCACTCCCTCAGATCTCATGACCACAAAACACTGTTAATCCCTCTACGTTCCACCTCTATAAGCCAGGCCACCTTCTCATACCACTTCCCAAAATTGTGGAATTCACTTCAACAGATTCACATCTCATCCTCGTCAGCATCATTAACTGTGGTACTCCACAACTTCCTCTCTGTTAACTGCTCCAGCACCTAACTCTTTGAGCACTGAACTCCTTCATGCTGACTGGTCATAGACGGATCAGTGTATATGTTCTGCAGCATGTGGTTACTACCAAGATGTCACCTTTGGTTCGCACTATGAATTTAATTTTATTGTAGTCTGTGTCTTTTATTTTTGTCAGCGCTTCACCCTCTTGTCATTTGTCTGTATTTACAACCTAGTCCTATCATTCTTTATGTAGTTTTGCACAGTATTAGTCCCTTGTCTACCTTGCCTACACTGGTGAATCTGGTTTATGTACTTTACCTGGAATGTATTGTAACCCCCCTACAAATGGGGGTTCCCGAAAAGTCTTCCTTGAGATTGCCTAAATGCTCACTGCCAGGCTGGTGTCCTGTATTTTAGCAGTTTAAATGTGATTGCCAGACAGTCCCTGTATAGCCTCTGTGCACTGTCTCTTTAAGAGCTGCCTGGACTGCAGTCATAAGTAATCTGAGAGGGAGCTCTGTTTAAAGATGTAACTGTTTGTTGAAAATCATTTAGAGTGATAATGATAATGTAGTTTGTCTAACCTGTCTTCTTTGCAGCAAGGACTATTTTGTTTATCTCCACTCTCTTGGTCCTGGACTGCCGAATTGGACCAATCAGTACTGGTAGGACTTAAAATGGAGCCGGACTAGAGGAGCTGTTTGGAGTCAAAATCTGTAGGAATTGTAGTTTTGGGCTTTTTGGGCCTTTTTGCAACTGAAGGGGGAGCTCTTGCTTTGACTGACAGCTGAATCAGCCAACTGAACCTTTTGGATCCGAGGGAAATCCCCAGGCTTGCTGGCAGTTGAGTCAGATCCAAACTGGGAGCTGAAGAAGAAAGAGCTCAAGTAATTTTGAGCAGCAATCCTGAGTGGATTTGCACAGGAGAACTGTGAAAGGGCTGAGTTTTGGCCTGCATGTCTGCCTGCTGCCCCTGAGAGGGAGAAAAGAGAATAATTTCAGACTAAATCTGAGTTTGTGAGAACGAAGTAAACCACTGATTTTCTACCAGGCTCATACCTGAGGAAGACCGAAGATTTTGCTGAATGTGATCAGCCTGTCAGGATTTCCAGCTGCTTTTGAATCCCCGGTTTATGCAGAGACTCTGCGATCATGACTGGAGAGCGGTGTGCTGTGAGTTGTTAGTGGGTCGTGATTCGGTTCCCCACTGTGTGAACTATGTTCTGCTTGCTGGAAGCTGTATCCAGCACAAAATGGACTGTATCCAAATCTGTCTCCATTTGGCTGGGGTCTTGCCACACTGGCCCGGCCAGACCACCCGCTGCACAGAGAAAGCCATCGACGAGTGACCTGCCTGGGGATCAACCCCCTGTTCCACGCTTGTACAGGAATGATGCCTCAGTGAATCGTGTGTGCCCTGCTTCTCCTGGCACTCCAGATCAACCACCTGCAGTCTCAATTTTCGTCCAGCCTATGTCCAGTCTTGGGTATCATGAGTAATCATCAGTGTAGCTCCCTGCAACAACAGCCTATTCTAAAAGTGTGTCATCTGATTGTCTTGTTGTTTTCATTTCACGAACTGAGCCCTACAGCTCCGATTTATAATTAGTGTGTGTGGTGCATGTTTTTTTTTATTCCATCACAGGGCCCCAATCAGCTGCAACGTTCCTGGCTAGCCCACCATTCTCCATCTGGGTATCCAGAGTGTGTGACTGTTTATAGATGCTGAATTGCATGCATAACTGTTTGAATGATAGAATCCTTAAGCAAATTAACCTGATTACACCCTTCCCTTGTTCAAGTCCCTTAAATAAATCAGATCTAACTTGTTTTTGTATTTACCCTGACTGTGTTCCAGTTTGTGCAAGAGTACTGTACTGCTGTTATTTGCTGTGTATAACCTTGTTTTACAGGGGGTCCGCAGGGCCGAGCCAGAGGAATGCCCTGGTGGTAAGTGCAAACAGTGTGGGTACTTGTGTGTTGTATCAGGGGTATTATGAAAGTGATAATTGTGTATTGTTCCAGCCACTAGTAAGGAAAGAGGGGGGGTTACAGTGTCCCAGAGGGCTGTTCCCAGGTTAGCTTGACCACTACCAACCCTGACCTCTGGGTGGAGGCACCCATTTCAGAACTCAGGCCCCTTAACCTGCTACTAGCCAAGCAGACAGGGATAGTAGCCCTTTGGATAGCGCCACCTAGGGGTTACATTTTGGAGGCTCACCACTGAGATTTTGTGCCTTCTAGTGGCCAAAAATTATGAATTACTATATTTTTAAAGATTAATGGCTACCCCAGTAGAAATGGCTGTACACCAGTTGGTGGGGTGGTGTACCAGGCAGGAGATCAACCCCCAAAATGCTCTACTTATACTGGATATTCCCCTGGGTACCAGTAAAGACACTGTAGAGGGAGCACTCTCCAAAGTTGAATGTTTAAAAAACCCTGTGATGGTTGGTCGACAGGCTGATCTGATCGCCCAAACTTTCATAGCCTTGGTAGACTGTAGTGACCTCGTGGACAGCTCCAAAGTGCCACAGACTATTGCCCCAGAAGGGGTTCCAGCTCCCTGGAGAGTGATAACAAAAGACAGTAAAGACCCCGGGGAGGATGAGCTCCCACCATTATCTGAAACTTTTGAGAAGAAATTTGCTAAGTTGTTGCTGGAGGAAGGGAAAACCATAGAGAACTTTAAGAAACTATTCCTGCCACCTGGGGGTGTTCCTTCCCCAACACCCCTTCCCACTCCAGCACCTGTTACTGCCCTGCCTTCTGTGCCCATGCCAATGCTGGCCACTATATCTGCACCTGCTATTAGTCATGACTCCTACTGAATGCTGAGATTCTTCTCGGGTACCCTCCCCACCCCTCAGGGGGAGGATGACTGGGAGACCTGGATAGACTATGTTGCCCCTCTAGTACTTGAATGGCAATGCTCAGAAGCAGAGAAATGAAAGAGGTTGAGTGGGAGGCTCTGAGGTCCTGCCCTGGCTACCATCAGTGCCAAGCAGGCCAATAACCTCAAAGTAACTGCACAGGACTATCTTGATGCATTGGATAATGTGGATGGGAGCCCGGATTCAGATGAGGATCTGTGGTGGAAAGTAAGAAATGCTCAGCAGTACCCAGGGGAGCCATTGTCTGTGTATGTACCTTAGTTTGAAAAGCTGCTACAAGAGTGCCTCAGAAAGGGTAGTTTGTCATCAAATTAATTAGATCAAACTGGGCTGGACTGGATTCTTAAGTCTGCTCTGTTTTCAGAATTGTTACTGCTTCAGTTGCACCTTGCCACCAGACTGGAATCTCCCCCCTCCTGTGATGAGCTAATGAAAGAAATTCGGGGGGGTAGGGTTGAGCAAAGGTGACCCCATGGGGGGCTTGCACCCATATCTGCTGCTGCTGCGCAAGTGACCGAGAGTGATCAGCCAAGTGAGGCTCAGGGGCAAAGGTCGGCACTTAACGAGCACTCTGGGAGTGCAAAGGACTTCCCGCCCTGGGCCCAGCATTGGAAAGATGAGCTATGAAGGGAAGTCCGAGAGTTAAGATGGGTGCCTCTTTAAGGGTTTCCCCCATGGAACAAGATTCTGGTCCCTTTCAAGACGTGTCTGCCATGGGGGTGGGGTTGAACCCTCAGGCATCCACTACAGAGGGTGGCTCCAAGGCTGAGATCACTGGATTGACTGTGACTCTAAAGGAACTGTTAAGACACGTTGCACCACTCTCACCGCTGCAAGCAGATACTAGAACCCAATCTCTTACTACTGCTTCAGTTCCTCAAATGATGTTCTCTCCCAGGATTACCCAGGAATCTATAATTTGTCACCACTGTGGAAAGAATGGCCATATGAAAAGTGAATGCCAGTCTCAGAAGGACTTAGCAAGTGTAGTAAACAGACTCAAAGGGGAGCTCCAAAAAGCAAATCAGTGGCCAAGGGGTGCCAGAAATGATAGCAGCGAGGGTTTGAGAAACCCTAACTCAAATTTCTTTGTGGCTAAATCATCTGTCCAGACCTCTGCTACTGCCTCTCCAGACTGGTCCAAAATAGTGGGCCCTTCAATGGAGACTACGGTGACTGTGAATAGTATTCATACTCAGGCTGTGCTTGACAGTGGGTCACAAGTGACCATTGTATTCCAGGACTGGTATGACAAACACTTATCTGATGTGCCTTTGCAATCCCTGGAAGGCCCACATGTGTGGGGCCTGAGCGTCAAGTCTTATACTTACCTAGGGTTTGTCTGCCTCTGGTTGTCATTTCCTGCAACTGTACCTGGTGCAGAGGAGCGAGTAGAGACATTGACCCTAGTGTGTCCCCCCACTGGACTGTATGATGGGGTCCCCTCTGTTAATTGGGACAAACGCCCATATGTTTGGGAGACTGGCACAACTCTATCAAGAGAAACAAGGGTGACAGACTGGTAGGGCCCTGAGAATTCCAGCTGTGATCAAGAGGGCCTATGATTTGCAACAGAAACCCGAGGAAGTAGACCAGAATGAAATGGTGGGGATCGTGTGGAAGAAGGAGCCCGATTCAATGGTACTGGCCACTAACGCCTTGTGTACCATTCAAGGGGAGGTCCACCTCAGGAAAGATGTCAAGAACAAAATACTGATGTTGGATGTGCCAGGCGATGGAAAATTGCCAAAAGGATTATTGGTCAAGCCCAGCATCTTGCCTGCTCATGCCCATGCCTATGCACAATGAGTGATGGTCCAGATTTTCACAATGTGTCAGATCGGGAGATCCGGGTGAACAGAGGGTGCACCCTAGCTATGGTACACTGCACAGACACTGCAGTATTGCCCAGTAACAAGCACCCTGGTGAGAAGGAGAGAGTGACCCCAGACTTGTTTGACTTTGGTGACTCCCTGTTGCCAGCTGAATGGAAGGCTAGAATTAGCAAGACACTTGTCCAGAGAGACCAAGTGTTTTCATTGAAGGAATGGGATGTGGGATGTGTCCAGGGTGCGGAGCATCACATACGCCAGCATGATGAATGGCCATTTCAAGAGAGGTCTCGATGCCTAGCCCCAGCAGACACAGATGATGTGAGAAGGCACCTGCAGGAAATGCTCACTGCTGGCATGATACAAGAATCTAGGAGCCCATCCGCTTCTCCCATTGTGGCTGTGCATAAGAAGAATGGGTTTGTGAGGATGTGTGTTGATTATTGAACCCTGAACCGGCAGATCAGCCCAGACCAATACACTATGCCTTGTATACAAGATGCCCTGGACTGCATGAATGGGAGCAAATGGTTCTCTGTGTTGGATCTTTGCAGCGATACTACCAGATCCCAATGGCCCAGAAGACTGTGAGAAAACAGCCTTCATCTGTCCATTGGGGAACTACCAGTTTCTGAGGATGCCACAGGGATATCGGGTGTCCCAGCCACCTTTCAGTGACTGATAGAGCATGCAGTGGGAGATATGAATTTGCTGGAATGCCAGGTGTACTCGGACGATGTCATTGTGTTTGGAAGCACCTTAGATGAGCATGAGAAATGACTGTTTAAAGTCCTAGACCGACTGGAAGACTTCAGCCTCAAGCTATCCATTGACAAGTGCCAGTTTTTCCAAACCTCCGTGAAGTATGTGGGGCACATAGTATCTACAAAAGGGATAGAGACTGATCCCAGTAAGGTTGAAGCACTGACTACTTGGCCCTACCACCATAATCTGTAAGAACTTCAACGTTTTCTGGGGTTCTGTGGCTACTACCGCAGGTTCATAAAAGACTATTCCAAGGTGATTCACCCACTCTTGAACCTTACCCAGGGTTACCCGCCTACCAATTGTAAATACAAAAAAGGGGCCATTAAAGAACCAAGAAAAGTATACTTCCACCCAGATGAACTCTTCGGGCCCTGCTGGACGCCCGACTGTGAAGCAGCCTTCCATGAGATCGTATACCAGTTCACCCACGCCCCTATCCTCACCTATGCTGACCCCACCACACCCTATGAGCTGCATATGGACGCTAGTCTGCAGGGTCTAGGAGTGGTGCTGTATCAAGACATTGAGGATGGCCTGAGACCAGTAGCTTTCGCCAGTAGGAGCTTGACCCCGTCCAAACGAAACTACCCTGTGCATAAGTTGGAGTTCCTTGCGCTAAAATGGGCCATCATTGACCAGTTTTGTGAATACCGCTATGGGGCAAAGATACTGGTGAAGACTGACAATAACACATTGACCTGTAACCCCCAGGGGGCGCTACCCCTAGGGCTACTACCCCTGTCTGCCCCCACAGAGGCAGGTTGAGGGGCCCAGATCCGTTGACGGGTGCCTCTACCCAGAGGTCGGGGTTAGCACAGTTAAGACTACCATGGTTACAGCCCTCTGAGCTACTGCAACCCTGCTTTTGTCCCACTAGTGACTCCCACTGGGTGCCAACAATTTTGTTCACCAGTACACTTACCCCATGGGAAATATCATCCAGCTCCCTTCGGGGACCCCCTGTAAAGTAAGGCACAGTTATGTTGTAATCACCAAGCAGCAAGTCACCATTAATGTACACAATAGCCAGGGTATAGTTATAACACAGCAATCTGATTTATTAGAAGGGTAGATAACAAGGGGGGGGATCAGGTTAATTGGCTTACACTATGACTATGTACCTATGGCTCTGTGCACAGGCCTAACCCTACTAGTTACTGTCCCTGGGTACCCAAGCCCTAAGGCTAGTCCAAACATGGCAGCTGGTAGGGGCCCTTTCACACAGAGAAGAAAGAAGAATTGATTTTTTTTACAGTCAGCAATACAGTACTTCCATTTGAATCCACTGTTGTAATTCAGCAGAGAGCTACCCTGTATTAGTACTCACAACCTCCAGACAAGATAGGGTCCTCCAATGTCAGCAGGGCTGCTCCTGAACTTCACAGACCTCTTCACACATTTATATGGTAAACAGCAACAGGCAAAGTCCTTTAATGGCAGCAGCATTTAACTTGAGCTCCTCACACATTTATATGGTAAACAGCAATAGCAAAGTCCTTTAATGGCAGCAGGATTTAACTTGAGCTTCTCACACATTTATATGGTAAACAGCAATAGCAGAGGGGTACCACACCAGGCAGCTGCTCCCAGGCTCTCCAGATTTCACAGTCACTCCAGCTCTGCAATGGCAGCTATTCACTCCTCCCGCAGACCGAGCACGATTCAGCAATTTTCTCCAGTCCTCCTACAGGTCGAGCCTGGTGAGTAGCTGTACAGGGCACAGCCTCCTCTGACCACCCGCCGACAGATTTCAGAGCGAACTCCTCGCAGGAAAAACGGCCGACTTAGGCCTTCACGTGCTTCCCGTGCGAACACTCCCCAGCGCAGAAGCACACAGCTTCTCTCTACTCACCAGCCACAATGCATCTAGCTCTCCACAGCTTGAGGCACTCCTCTCCACTCGGGCACGACCCGATCCAATTGGCTGCTGGCACCTGCCTGTCACTTTCTCCGGTTCTCAGTGGTGCGAAAAACCGCCATAGCCCATAATACCTTTCTCAAAGGACGAAAAGCTCCCCCATTGGTCAATCAACTCTGTAGGGTCCCAAGTACCGATTGGTCCAATTCTGCAGTTCGGGACCAAAATGGAGGAGGCAATCGAAACTCTCTGTGCTGCAAAGCAAGGCAGGTTAGAACAACTACATTATCATTATTTTACAGCTTATTTTAGCAACCACCCACATCCTTTATCAGGGCTCCCCTGCACTATTAGGATAGTGGCAGAATGGGCGCTCACTTGGCAGCCAGGCAGGAGTCGAGCATGACAACACTCAAACCCCCTCCCATTTTAACCAATTTTGACTGCAAAGCAGCCCTTAAAGGGACAGTATACGGAGGCCTTAAAAAGCACTCCACGGACCCTCCTTTCGGCGGCTTTATGCCGATTACCAACCAGGCATAAGGCACATTAGGAACCCCCATTTGCAAGGGGGTTACATCCTCCCTGGCCTGGAAAAGCTTGTTGTCCGTGCCAATCACTCACCCTTGAGGCACAGTAGGTGAACATCCCAAGTAACACCATATCACATTTTACCTTACATACATAAATATTAGATCTACAATGCACTATAGTGTATACACATCATACATATAAAATCTTACACTTTTTTAACTCAGGTCATAGGGTCCTACCCATGACCCCGGGATTGAGGGGCTCCCTCTTCTGTTAGCTACTAACTGGTCCCCCAGGGCAGGGGCACCACACTCAAAAGGCTTTACTAATAGTCTGGAGTTATCCCCAAAGGCTAACTTAGGCAAGAACTTGGGGACACATACACCCCTTGGACCACATTCAAGGGCAGGTCACTGACTGACCCAAGATTCATAGCTTAACTTTGTACTGGCTGAATTTGTCAGCTGGATTGTCTAGGGGTCTCAGGGTTCTGAACCAGGCCCTGACTCACTCCCATGTCAGGGACATTAGCAACGGGAATCCCTTCAAGGGGATCGGGCTCGGTACTTATAATACCATCAGGGGCTTGACCTTCTATCTCTGAACCCACCCCATTGGGCTCATCTAGAGGTTGTCGAGTTACTGAAGGGGAACCATCAGGGCATTCAAAATATTCTTCCGGTTCTGTCCTATCATTGGCTTGTTCCCCCACCTCACTCTCTTCTTCTGAAAAATGAGATAGTTCAGCCAAGCCAGACAATTCAACCAAGCCTAAGGACTCAGCCCTTGAGTTTGTCTGCTACCCCATTCATCTTCTGAAGGCAATTCCTCCGGGGACAAAGTAGAGGCTCAATCAACACAGATGGGCTAGCTTCAGTTCCTGAGTTAAGGAGGGATTGCCCCGAAACACTTGGCTTAGTTCATAAGAGGATAATTCAACATCATCTTCACTGTCTTCTGACACTGAGTGACGACCATCTCCTTCTGCGAGGGGGTGGACAAGGCTTCCTTGGTGGACTTGTTGAAGGCTCCACAGGCTTGGTTCCTCTCTTAGTAACAGATCTAGTCACGGGCCTGGAAGGAGGGGTAGAGGAAGGTTCAACTTCAATCAAGATCTGCCCAATTGGCAGCAGATGATTTCTGTGTATGGTTTCACATCTTCGGCGAATTGTTTCAGGCCACACTTTATACACAGGTAGGTCTGCCAACTGTCCCACAACAATATGAGGATGATGCCATCGAGTCGGCAATTTCGTTTGCCATGCAGTCCCAGATTTCTCAACAACACTCTATCCCTTTTCTCAACTCTACTGTTTTCACTTTTTGTCATATCTCTCATGACAACCAGATTTAGTTTTATGGCCGTGGTCTGGGCCAGTTGATAGAGCATGATTTAATTGGGCCTTTAATTTCTACATACTGTAGATGGTTTCTGCTGCACCCCATCAGAAACCCCAAAACACACATCCACTGGCAATCTAGCCTCTCTTCCAAACATCAGTCGAGTAGGGGAGAACCCTGTGGCATCACTTTTGTCAATTGTAGGCATGAACTAGAGTGCTAATCTGTGACTCCATCTCAATTTATCTTTTGATTGTAAAGTGCCCAGCATGTCAAGCAATTTACGATTGAACCTTTTCAGGCTGAGGGGTCTCCCTGCGGGTGGTAGGGGGTTCATTGATTGCGTACCACCCACAAAGATAACATCTCTTTAATCAAGCGACCTTCAAAGTCCCTTCCCTGATCGGAATGAATCCTCTGTGGAGCCCCATAGTGGACGAAAAAATTCTCAACAAGTATCTTAGCCACTGTAGTTGCTTTCTGATCCTTGGTCAGGAAAGCCTGTGCATACCGAGTAAAATGATCAGTGACCACCAAAACGTTGCTAACACTTCTCAGATCAGGCTCTAAACTCAGGAAATCAATACAGACCAGTTCCATAGGAGCACTAGTAGTAATGTTGACCAAGGGAGCAGCTCTCTGAGGTAATGCTTTCCTTTGCAAACAACGACCACAGGTCTTGACATACTGTTCCACGTCTGCACTCATCTTTGGCCAATAGAATCGAGCCTGTACCAAATCAAGTGTTCGATCTATGCCCAGGTGCCCCATCTGATTATGCAATGACCTTAGAACTAGTTCTCTGAAAGCTGAGGCAGCACCAGTTGTTGTCATTGTGCCAGCCCTCCTTACTCACAGTCTCTCTATATAGTAGTTGGTTGATCAACTTTAATTTGGGCCCTTCTTTTGTACAACAAGGTAGTCCTCGAAGTCGGTGGAGCGTAGTTTGGATACATCCCTTCCAGCCATAAAACCTCTACGGTCATTCTTATCCTTAGGGTCACAGGATTGAGCCTGTTGGAGATCATCATTGTTGAGTTGCAGAGAGCTGGTGTCCAATGCAGAGAAATGGCAGTAGGTGGCAGGTATACAGTTCTCCGGCGGTCCCAAACAATCTACTACACAGTCCACCATGTCCGGAGACACCTGTTCTTCTTTATCAAATTTCTGGCACAGGGCTCTTATGTCAGGCTCAGACAACTGGACCCATTCAGTCTGGGACGCAGGCCTCTGAGAGAGAGCATCCGCATCTATACGGTTTAAGCCGACCTGGTATTCTACAGCGTAATCGTAGGTGGTCAAGGCAGAGAGCCACCTATGCCCAGTGGCATCCAATTTGGCTGAGGTTTGTACATAGGTCAGAGGATTGTTATCAGTCTTTATTAATATCTTGGCACCATACAAATAGTCATGGAACTGATCAACAATGGCCCACTTCAAAGCCAAAAACTCTAATTTGTGCACGGGGTAATTCTTCTCTGATGGCGTCAGACTTCTACTGGCAAACGCTACAGGTCTCAGCCCATTCGAGTGCTCCTGGTACAATATAGCCCCAATCCTTGCAGACTGGCATCAGTATGAAGAGTATGAAGCTCGAGGGTCAGCATAGGCCAACAGTGCGTGGGTGAGTTGATATATGATGTCATGAAAGCTTCTCACACTCAGCAGTCCATCGATCCCCGAACATATCATTTGGCCGAAAATACTTCTTTTCTATGTCAGTGTGCACACCCTTCTTATATTTTTGTGAGTAGGCGGATACCCTGGGTGAGATTAAGGAGGGCGAATCACTCGTGATAGTCTCTGACAAACCGCCTATAGTAGCCACAAAACCCAGGAATTGTTGCAGCTCTTTTAAATTTCTGGGTTGAGGCCAAGTGATAGCACTCCACCTTGCCGGGTCCAGTCTCTATGCCTTCAGTGGACACTTTGTTGGCCCACATATTTCATGGAAGTCTGGAAGAATTGACACTTGTCGATAGACAACTTGAGGCAAATCCTCCAACCGATCCAGGACTTTGAATAATCGTTGCTCATGTTCTTCCAATGATCGGCCAAAACACTATAACGTCATCTAAATAGACCAAACACTCGAGTAGGTTCATGTCCCCACAGCTCATTCCATCAAGCGCTGAAAAGTGGCTGGGGCACCTGAAATTCCTTGAGGCATCCGAATAAATTCATAGAAGCCTAAGGGGCAAATGAAAGCAGTCTTCTCCCAGTCGTCTGGGGCCATCGGGATCTGGTAGTATCCACTCCGAAGACCCAATACAGAGAACCACTTACTACCATTCAGACAATCCAAGGCGTCTTGTATGCGTGGCATGGTATATTGATCCGGAATGGTCCGCCTATTCAAAGTACGATAGTCTACACACATCCAAACTGCCCCATTCTTTTTCCTTACTACTACAATGGGGGAGGCATAGGGGCTCCTAGACTCTTGAATTACACCAGCAGCCAACATTTCTTGCAGATGCCGCTGTACATCATCTATGTCAGTGGGAGCCAGACGTCAGGATCTCTCTCGGAAGGGTCTTTCGTCGTGCAATCGAATGTGATGCTCAGCCCCTTGTACACATCCTACATCCCACTCCTTCAGGGAAAAAACCTGGTTCCTCTTGGCAAGCCTCTCACTGACCCTGCGCTTCCACTCAGTCGGCTGCAGAGAGTCACCAAAGTCAAACAGATCAGGAGCAACTCTATCACCTGTCAGAGAACTCTTTTTATTTGGTAGGACAGCAGTATCCACACAATGAACGCTAGCCAGTGTGCACCCTCTTCTTATCCGAATCTCTTTATCAGACACATTGTGCACTTGAACCATCACCCTCTTAACGTAAGCATGGGCTCTAGCCGGCAGAATGCTGGGTCTGAGCAACAACCCCTCAGGTAATCCTCCCTCAGCAGGCACATCCAACATCAACAACTTATTCTTGACATCTGTTTTTAGTCGTATCTCTCCATGCAGAACACATTGTTCATTTGGGGAAAGTACCACGGGGGGCTGGATCCTTTTTCCATACCACTCCCACAGGGCCTTCAGGTTCCTCCAAACTACCCTTCTCCTGAGTGGCCCTGACCTTTTGAATCACAGCCTGTATGCTCAAAGCTTGCCCAGTTTGAAATGCTCGCTTCTCTGAGCACAACTGGGCCAATCGTCCAAACATGTGGGCATTTGTTCCAATCAACAAGGGCACCCCATCGTATAGTCCAGTGGGCGGGCAAAACTAACACTAAGGTTTACACTTGCTCATCTATTCCATTTACAGTTGCAGGGAACGATAACCAGACATGGATGTACCCCAAATATGGATAGGCCTTGTCGCTCAATCCCCATACATGTAGACCAGTTAGAGGCTGCAGGGGCACTTCAGATAAGTGTGCTTGGTACCAGTCCTGAAACATGATGGTCAGCTGGGAGCCACTGTCCAATACAGCTCTAGTGGAAATTCCATTCACCTGCACCCGGGTCTCCATAGACGGCCAGACCACATCAGACTAGTTGGGGGTAGCAACATTGTTAGCCCAGTGGGCATGGGCCTGAGTCACACAACTTTTCTTGGGGGCCCGAGACTGGGTCTGGTGGTATCGAGTGATCAGTCTGCTGTTAACTTTCCTTAAATTCTCCGGCCTCTGGCAGTCAGGCTGGAAATGCCCATCTTCCCCACAGTGATAACAAAACCTAGGGTCCCGGGGATCACTATTCTGAGGGGGCCCTGAGGGAGGAGAAAGCTCTCTGGGGCTAGGGTTGAGGCTCTACATGACTCAGGGCCTTGGGCCAGTAAGGTATACAGTAGACTGCTTAAGTCCCTCACCAATTCCTGTAAATTCCTGATCTCAGCCCTCACTCACACCCTCCATGTGGGGTCAGAGAAACAACCCGCATCCCCACAGTACCTGGAAATCTGGGGACCCCTCGGACCTCCAGGCGAAACCAGTCTCCTCAGGGTATTAGACTCAGGGGTCCCACTAGGGTTCACTGCCCCCACACAGGGTTCCCACCCCTCTTCATCAGTCTCCACTTCTCAAATTTCCCTCATCAATTGACAATATTCAGGTGGGGTGGCCAGCCGATCATGCAACTTAAGTTTCAATAGAGTTACACTAGAGAATCTGGCAGACTTTAAAATATGTTCTAGCCGAACCTGATTCAGGGTTGCAGCGAGAGATTCCCCTTTTCTACAAGCTTCTGCAATGCCCGCCCACTCTAGTAACAAAAGCGCCAGTTTTCATTTCTCCACTGCTTAGCAGACCTGAATTTCCATAATAAATTTTCACCAGTCTCTGTACTCCCAAAACCCTTCTAAAGCAGAGATACTCTGCAGCAGTGGCTTCGGATGAGTGGCCCATAAATCTAATGGCTTCTAAGGCAGGACCCCACAAACTCTCCATCAGCCTCTTCCTTTACTCCCCTCAGGCATTGCCACTCCTGGACTAAAGGGTGGCATAGTCCATCCATGCCTCCAGGTCATCCTCCTGGAAGGCACTGGTACCATGCCAGAGAAAAGCTTTAACTACGGAGAATCAAGCTGTATGGATGGGACTGCCAAGGGCAAAAGCCAGCCACCGGAGCTTTTTGGGCGGGCCAGGAGAGGCCTCAGGAGAACTCGAGGTAGTATCACTGGAGATCCAGGCTTGTAGCAACTCCTGGGTAGTCCTCCTTCCATAGCTAACAATTTAAGCAGTTTATCTTTAAAACTGTTCATTTGAGAGACCCCAGGAGTGACTGACCCACTTCGGATATGGATTAGCCTCACCTGGGACGCACCCTCCAGGTAAGTACAGGAGGTACCTTCTCAGGGTCGATGGCCACACTGCATAGGAGTAGCACCTGCAATGTCTGGTCAAGCAAATCAGCCATCGCCTTTCACTTCAGCCTTACCCAAACACTTTACTCATTCTGCAACAGAGACAATATCAGCAGCTAGGGTACCCAAGGGCACATCTAACAATAATACAATCTTCTGGGAATCTAGCTCTTCTGCTTCACCCCAACCCCATTAGTTTGTGTACCATGGTTTGATGGGTCCCAGCTTAATTTTTTCCAACATATCCCCTTCCATTTTTTTCCATCTTTGGGGTATCTCCTCACTGAGCCACTAGGGGATGCTAATCCCAGTGGTGCCTCCAATTTGTAACCCCCAGGGGGTGCTACCCTTAGGGCTACTACCCCTGTCTGCCCCCACAGAGGCAGGTTGAGGGGTCCAGATCTGTTGACGGGTGCCTCCACCCAGAGGTCGGGGTTAGCACAGTTAAGACTACCACGGTTACAGCCCTCTGAGCTACTGCAAACCCCCTTTCATCCCACTAGTGACTCCCACTGGGTACCAACAATTTTGTTCACCAGTACACTTACCCCACGGGAAATATCATCCAGCTCCCTTCGGGAACCCCCTGTAAAGTAAGGCACAGTTATGTTGCAATCACCAAGCAGCAAGTCACCATTAATGTACACAATAGCCAGGGTATAGTTATAACACAGCAATCTGATTTATTAGAAGGGTAGATAACAAGGGGGGGGATCAGGTTAATTGGCTTACACTATGACTATGTACCTATGGCTCTGTGCACAGGCCTAACCCTACTAGTTACTGTCCCTGGGCACCCAAGCCCTAAAGGCTAGTCCAAATGTGGCAGCTGGTAGGGGCCCTTTCACACAGAGAAGAAAGAAGAATTGATTTTTTTTACAGTCAGCAATACAGTACTTCCATTTGAATCCACTGTTGTAATTCAGCAGGGAGCTACCCTGTATTAGTACTCACGACCTCCAGACAAGATAGGGTCCTCCAATGTCAGCAGGGCTGCTCCTGAACTTCACAGACCTCTTCACACATTTATATGGTAAACAGCAACAGGCAAAGTCCTTTAATGGCAGCATGATTTAACTTGAGCTCCTCACACACTTATATGGTAAACAGCAATAGCAAAGTCCTTTAATGGCAGCAGGATTTAACTTGAGCTCCTCACACATTTATATGGTAAACAACAATAGCAGAGGGGCACCACACCAGGCAGCTGCTTCCAGGCTCTCCAGATTTCACAGTCACTCCAACTCTGCAATGGCAGCTTTTCACTCCTCCCGCGGACCGAGCGCGATTCAGCAATTTTCTCCAGTCCTCCTACAGGTTGAGCCTGGTGGGTAGCTGTACAGGGCACAGCCTCCTCTGACCGCCCACCGACGGATTTCAGAGCGAACTCCTCGCCGGAAAAACGACCGACTTACGCCTTCACGCGCTTCCTGCGCGAACACTCCCCAGCGCAGAAGCACACAGCTCCTCTCTACTCACCAGCCACAACGCATCTAGCTCTCCACAGCTTGAGGCACTCCTCTCCACTCGGGCACAACCCAATCCAATTGGCTGCCGGCACCTGCCTGTCACTTTCTCCGGTTCTCAGTGGTGCAAAAAACCGCCATAGCCCATAATACCTTTCTCAAAGGACGAAAAGCTCCCCCATTGGTTAGTCGACTCTGTAGGGTCCCAAGTACTGATTGGTCCAATTCTGCAGTTCGGGACCAAAATGGAAGAGGCAATCGAAACTCTCTGTGCTGCAAAGCAAGGCAGGTTAGAACAACTACATTATCATTATTTTACAGCTTATTTTAAGCAACCACCTACATCCTTTATCAGGGCTCCCCCTGCACTATTAGCAATGGCAGAATGGAGCGCTCACTTGGCAGCCTGGGCAGGAGTAGAGCATGACAACACTCAAACTCCCTCCCATTTTAACTGATTTTGACCGCAAAAGGCAGCCCTTAAAGGGACAGTATACGGAGGCCTTAAAAAGCACTCCACGGACCCTCCTTTCGGCGGCTTTATGCCGATTACCAACCAGGCATAAGGCACATTAGGAACCCCCATTTGCAAGGGGGTTACAGACCTATATGCAGACTTCAGCTAAGTTAGTTGCCACAGGGCACCGGTGGCTTTCTGCATTATCAGCCTATGATTATGCTGTCCAATACAGACCGGCCTGAACCACGTTGATGCTGACACCCTATCACAAAGGCCCACTTCCAAAAGTGATTGGGCAGGCTGTCTGAACCTGACATTTGAGCATTGTGCCAAAAGTTTGACAGAGATGAACAGATGTCTGTGGACACAGTGGACTGTTTAGTAGATTGCTTCGGCCCTTCTGACACCTGCATACCAGCTGCTTATTGCCTCTTCGCTGCTCTAGATATTAGTGCACTACCTCAATTTGACAATGACAGCATTCAGTGGGCTCAGTCCCAAGATCCTATGATTCATCCAGCATTTGATGCCCTGCGTGTGGGGAAAGATGTGTCTAAGTTACATTCCACTGACTTGCGAACTGCTTTATTGTTTAAAGAAGGCCCCAGATTGAAGTTGCTCAATCAGTTGTTGAATAGAGAGACAGTAGATCATAGTGGGAAAGTAGACAAGGAACAATTGGTCCTGCCCATGGCCTTTAAAGGTTTGGTAGTGAGGTCCCTCCACAATCACATGGGACACCTCGGTATTGACAGAACCCTTGACCTGGTACGATCTCGCTTCTACTGGCCCAAAATGGGGGCTGATGTTGAGCACCATGTAAAGACTTGTAGTTGCTGCCTGCAAAGAAAAGCCCTGCCTCAGAGGGCTGCACCCCCTTGTTAATATTACTACCAGCATCCCCATGGAACTAGTCTGCATAAACTTCTTGTGTTTAGAACCTGATCAGCGAAACATTGACATTGTGTTAGTGATTATGGTTCATTTCACATGGTATGCATAAGCTTTTCCCACCAAAGATCAAAAGGCATCTACCGTGCCAAGGTGCTAGTGGAAAATTTCTTCATCCACTATGGTGCCCACCAGAGGATCCACTCTGACCAGGACAGAGACTTTGAGAGTCGACTAATCAAAGAAATACTCTCTCTATGGGGGGGTGAAAGTCAAGAACCACCCCCTGTCACCTGCAGGGAGATCCTCAACCAGAACATTTTAACTGCACCCTTCTAGACATGCTGGGCACCCTCCACCCAAAATACAAGCGTATATGGAGCCAGCAGATTAGCACCTTGGTACACACATACAATTTCATGAAAAATGATGCTACTGGGTTCTCCCCCTACTGCCTCATGTTCTGGAGAGAAGCTCGGCTACCAGTTGATGTTTGTTTTGGGGTCTCTCCAGATGGGATCTGAGCCAAATACTAGTTGCAATATGTACAAAAACTGAAAGCTCAATTGACCCATTCCTATCAACTGGCCCAGACAATGGCTGCCAAGAGAAATCTAGCCAACAAAGAGAGGCATGATAAAAAAGTAAAGGCTCAAGAGCTTTGACCTGAAGACTGTGTGTTGTTACGCAATTTGGGACTGCATGGTAAACACAAAATTGCTGATTGATGGCACCATCTTCCCTATGTAGTAGTTGGAAAGTTGGATGATTTACCTGTGTACAAGGTGTGCCCAGAGAACAACTCCAAAGCTGTCAAGACCATGCACTGTAACTACTTGCTACCTATCGGCCAAGTCATGATAGAGGCTGAACCCCCAGAAATTGAGCCCCCTGGGCTGGTGACTCATGCTGCTGCAAGAAATAGAAAGAGTCAACCTACCCCAATGGTCACAGATTTAAGGCTTCCTCAGCAACAGGCCCAGAATGATAGTGACTGTCAGTCCACTTCTGACGAAAGTGAGTGCGACTATGCCTATTACCCCTCTTATGAACTGAGTCAGCTGTTTCGAGGTAACCCCATGATTAATTGTGGGGATGAAACTGGGCCTTCTGGACTTCCTAACCCCCCAGTTTTGTCCTTGGAGCCAATGCTCCCTGCAAGTGAAGTGCAAAGTATCACATCTGAAGATGCTGAGTCTCTGTGTATTGTGGAAATGTATGATTTGCCTGAGGGAGGGACTGAAGGAATGAGTCTTTCTGGTGCATGCCAGAACTTAAAGAACACTATGAGAGTGCTGATAACCCCCCTCCAGTACCAGGGCCTCTTCAAAATTAGCAAAGTGTTGTAGAAACAGAGTCTACAGAGCAAGGAGCTGACAGTGCTCTAAGTTTGGACATTTCTACCCAGGCAGAGGCACCCCTCACAAGAGATGAAAGCTCCAAGGCTGTTGCTGAAAGTACAGAGACTGTGGTTGTTCCCCCCAGAAAGACTGGCCGAGCTGTCAAGCCAGTAGTACATTTCAGCTATGATTCTCCAGTGAGGCCTGTGGACTTGCCTCTCCATGTAGTTCACAAAGGTGTTTATGTTTCACCAAGCTCACTGCCCAAATTGAGCTTGACGGCCCATTCCAGGTTACTTGTTCTGCCTTCTCACCATGGTGCCCCTGCCCCATCCAGCCCCAAGTTAGATGACAGGGAAGGGCCCCTTCTTACTCTGTTTATTGTACAAGAAGTTATTACCTGATTTAGTATCGTAATGTTCAAATGACTTATGTAAAATATGCCTAATGTATTATCAGAATGGAAAAAGTATTGGGAAATGTAGTGACTGTGTATAGTAAAGCAATAAGTTTATGTTAACTGATGCATGATGGTACAGACTTGATGCAGACACCAAATTTTCTCCAGGCAGGGAAGGATATAACCCCCCTACAAATGGGGGTTCCTGAAAAGTCTTCCTTGAGCTTGCCTAAATGCTCACTTCCAGGCTGGTGTCCTGCATTTTAGCAGTTTAAATGTGATTGCCAAAGAGTGCCTGTATAGCCTCTGTGCACTGTCTCTTTAAGAGCTGCCTGGATTGCAGTCATAAGTAATCTGAGAGGGAGCTTTGTTGAAAGATGTAACTATTTGCTGAAAATCATTTAGAGTGATAATGATAATGTAGTTTGTCTAACCTGCCTTCTTTGCAGCAAGGACTATTTTATTAATCTCCACTATCTTAATCCTGGACTGCCGAATTGGACCAATCAGTACTGGTGGGACCTAAAATGGAGCCGGACTACAGGAACTGTCTGGAGTCACAATCTGTAGTAATTGTAGTTTTGGGATTTTGCACCTTTTTGCAAATGAATGGGGAGCTCTTACATTGACTGACAGACGAATCAGCCTAGCAAACCTTTTGGATCTGAAGAAAATCCCCAAGCTTGCTGACAGTTGAGTCAGATCTAAGCTGGGAGCTGAAGAAGAAAGAGCTCAAGTGATTTTGAGCACCAATCCTGAGTGGATTCACATAGGAGAACTGTGAAAGGGCTGAGTTTTGGCCTGCATGTCTGCCTGCTGCCCCTGAGAGGGAGAAAAGAGAAATATTTCAGACTACATCTGAGTTTGTGAGAACGAAGTAAAAAGTAGATTTTATACCAGGCTCATACCTGAAGAAGACCGAAGATCTTGCTAAATGCGATCAGCCTGTCAGGATTTCCAGCTGCTTTTGAATCCCTGGTTTGTGCAGAGACTCTGCGATCATGACTGGAGAGCGGTTTGCCTGGTACAGTAGAATTTCCTTACATGTAAATGTGCTGTGAGTTGTTAGTGGGTCGTGATTCGGTTCCCCACTGCGTGAACTATGTTCTGCTTGCTGAAAGCTGTATCCAGCCCAAAACGGACTTTATCCGAATCTGTCTCCATTTGACCGTGGTCTTGCCACACTGGCCCAGCCAGTCCACCCGCTGCACAGAGAAAGCCATCGACGAGAGACCTGCCTGGGATCATCCCCCTGTTCCACACTTGAACAGGAAAGACGCCTCAGCCAATCGTGTGTGCCCTGCTTCTTCTGGCACTCCAGATCAACCACCTGCAGTCTCAATTTTCGTCCAGACTATGTCCAGTCTTGGGTATTGTGAGTAATCATCAGAGTAGCTCCCTGCAACAACAGCCTAATCTAAAAGTGTGTCATCTGATTGTCTTGTTGTTTTCTTTTCATGTACTGTCATGGCTCCGGATTATAATTAGTGTGTGTGTGGTGCATGTTTTTTTTTCTTCCATCACAGGGCTCCAACCAGCTGCAACGTTCCTGGCTAGCCAACCGTTCTCCATCTGGGTACCCAGAGTATGTGACTGTTTATAGACCCTGAAGTGCATGCATAACTGTTTGAATGATAGAGTCCTTAAGCAAATTAACCTGATTACGCCCCTACGCCCCTCCCTTGTTCAAGCCCCTTAAATAAATCAGATCTAACTTGTTTTTGTATTTACCCTGACTGTGGTTCCAGTTTGTGCAAGAGTACTGTACTGCTGTTATTTGCTGTGTATAATCTTGTTTTACAGGGGTCCTCAGGGCCGAGCCAGAGGAATGCCCTGGTGGTAAGTGCAAACAGTGTGGGTACTTGTGTGTTGTATCAGGGGTATTATGAAAGTGATTATTGTGTATTGTTCTGGCCGCTAGTAAGGAAAGAGAGGGCTTACAGTGTCCCAGAGGGCTGTGCCCAGGTTAGCTTGACCACTACCAAGCCTGACCTCCGGGTGGGGGCACCCATTTCAGAACTCAGGCCCCTTAACCTGCTACTAGCTAAGCAGGCAAGGGTAGTAGCCCTTTGGATAGCGCCACCTAAGGGTTACAGTATTATACTCTATATGTAGCCTACCTTGTCTACTCTGGTGATTTAACTGGTTTATATTGTATGTACTTTTACCTTAAATGTATTATTCCTTGTAAATAGTATACCTTATCTACTTTGGTGACTGTAACTAGGCTATTTGGTATGTTCTGTACTTGTTGATGTATTCTCCCTCTACCCCTCCCCCAGGATGCACCGGGAGATGAGCAACTTATTGCTCAGTGTGCCTTTCCTGGTGAAATATTTCAATAAATAAATAAATAAAAACATTTGGCATTGACAAATGCTTGTTTCCAGATGTCAAGCTAAGTTGCACCCACAGGGATTCAACACCTTGTTTCTTGTTAATTGCATATTCTGTGGCTTTGATTGCTTCCCGAACATTGAGTGCTACCCCTCCCCCCTTTGGCTCCCTTTCTATCCCTCCTGTAGAGGTAGTAGCCTGGGACTGAGAGGTCCCAATCGTTATTCTATGTGGTCCATGTCTCCATGATGGCAACAAGGTCCAGTTTGGGGTATCTGCTATCAATGCTTGCAGAGTTCTCATTTTATTTCCCAGGCTTCTGGCATTTAGGCACACTCCCTTCCATGAACTGGTATGGGTACTCTCTTTCCACCCTTTTTGCCCATCCTGCTGCCTAACACTTGCCTTGCCCCCTTTATAGTCCCCTCTAATCCCCTTATGTGATATGTGTCTGTTACTAACCCTTGTTTGTGGGGGAGTGCCAGCTCAGTTCCCACATATTATGTTAGTCCTGATAGGTTCCCCAGCTTCATCTCCCCCTTACCTAGTTTAAACATCTGAGATAGACATCAAACATCTACCCTAGTGCTCTCATTCCTTCCTTTGTAAGGTGCAGTCCATCAAACTTGAAAAACTGCCTCTTCCAGAAGTCCCCCCAGGTGCCTACATACTGATACCTGTTTTATTGGCACCATTATCTTAACCATTCATTAAATTGTTTAATCTCATTATTTCTAATCTTGTCAGCACTCCCTCCTTTGCTCCATACTGGGAGAACCTCAGAGAAGGCCAGGGAGGTTGACCACACAGCCAATCGTTCATCTAGTTTTTCAAGGCTCTGTTTGGCAGCCCCTACCAACTGGCTCACTACGTCGTTCATACCTAGATGAACCAGGACTCCCAGGCCTTCTTCCTCACTGTTCACCATCCTCCCAATACGCTCTACAGGGCTCCAAAAAATAAGCAGCACCAGAGAAGAAACCGGGGTGCTCCTAAGTGGTTGGCTACCCCAACAGTACATCAGATCCAACAGTAAAGAGCACACCATCCACAATAATGTGAGCAACAGACTCATAAAATATTTAGTTCCAAGCAAAGGAAAGCTTTATTTAGTTGAGTCAAATTCCAGTCCCCAATATGAAGCAGTAGTATCTCAGCGCTCCACCCGTTAAACAGGCTTCATCAGGAGGTGGAGACAATTGGTTTCGGAGGCATTAAATGCCAAAACACTGCCATGTCATAATCTGAAGCACCAATAGAAGTCAAAGTGTAAGATTTAAAAATTAAAAGAGAAGCATTTAAATTCCCACAACCTCCACTTGTATAATGTGTGACTCTGAGCAAGTCAATTAACCACCTCAGTGCTCCCAGGTCACCCCTGAAAATAAGCACTTGTGCCTAGTGGGCCTTACCCAGTTACCAAAGGAAATAAGTTTAAAAAATAAATGGTACGGTGACATATCATAACATGTGCAGTGAATTAAAGTGATAAAAATAAACTCAATTGAAAACAATCACTGCTCCGGGGTGGCATTTGACTTCCACTTTTATCTGTGTATCTACTCAAATGAGCCTCTATTCCTCTAATCATGGAGTCCCCCACAACAGGCAGTTTCTTACCATTATTACCATTCTTACCACAGTTATTCTTTTTGCCAATAATCTTTTTGCCACCAGATGCTGTCCCCATGTTCTTCCTTGGCCACTCGATTGATATGTTGTCCCCCCTCGTGGAGTCAGGTTCCTGTACCTTCACCAGGGGTGCAAATCAGTTTGGGGCCGAGAAGGCCTTGGCCTGACCAGAGTACTTTTGGTCCATCCTAACAGTTGTAGGGGCACTGAGTTGTGTCTGTACTAGGTTGTGCTGCCACTGCTATGTTGGAGGTGATAGTGCTGCGGGACCTTGGAATGGGTCCTGCCAGGTGCCACTAGCCTGTGTTGTGGTGTCATTGGAGTGGTGGTCTCGGTGCATGCTGGCATCCTGGGTGGAGCTTGACACTTGTCTGGAGTCCTGTTGGCTGCCATCAGCCTGTGTCATAGGGGCTGAGGCATGGTGTGCCACCTGTGTGGTTGGACCCTAGGTTTTTGGGGTCCATGATGATGGTGAGTGCACTATGATGTTGGCCTGGTTTGTGGGCTTAACAGTGTCCAGGGCATTAGAGGCTCTGCTGGGCAGTGGCCATTCTGTAATGTAGGTGTCAGCATGATGTGTGCTGGGAACCTGTTGACTGCATTTGCTGTCATACTGACCATCTTGCATGTTATACCCATGTCCACTGAGTGCCTCATATCCAGTTCCTTTCCAGGTTCTGTGGCTATATCTAGTGGGCCTACATGGTCCATCCTCAGCGGAGTTCCAGTCCCCATAGCCCATGGTGGCCATATTTCCTTGGTCACACTGTATGCATGTGCCCCACTGTGCATGTGCACACTATGTGTGGCATGATAATGATGTCCATGGTCCATGCTTCCTTTTCTCCCATACACAGTGGGGCAATGGCTGTGTTGTCCTGTGGCAGTGGTGGCCTTGATGTGGTACATGTCCTGTCGGATGACCTGCAGAGGACCAGCTATGGCAGTGATGACATTGATCTGCTGTTGTTGTTGAGCTATACTGTGCTCCAGCACTACTTTTATTCACCCCAGTGCATCTGTCTGTCTCTGTGCAGATAGTTTGATCCTGTGCAGTATGGCAGTGAAGTCTGCTTAGCATGATGCATTGTGCCATATCCCAGTCTACATGGCATTGTGAAGCTCACCGAGTAAATCCTCCATGTGGGTGAGGTGTGCAACAGTGGTGGTGTGAAGCTCTTCCATGGCTACCTGTATGCCTGTTAACTCTCTTCTCAGACCATCCAGGTTGTTCATAACATCCTGTAAGGGTTTGTAGTCAACACCTGTGTTGGTTGCTGTGTTGATGCCACCAGGCTTACTGAGGGTATGGTTCTGGGCTCACAGGTGATAATCACATGACCTGTGTCCCAGATCTCAGTGTCTGGCCCCCACTGATGTCCTGTATGACCCCTGTGGTGTCCTCTGTGTCAGAGCTGTGCTGTATGACTTATGGGTGGGTACACTGCCACTGTCATTCTGCTCCTCACCAACTTCCACCACCATGCCCTCAGTGTTGTCTGAGGCCAGTGTCTGTGTCCTCCAATTCCCCTCAGTGATGATGTTGTCCTTAGGAGGTGACTGCAGTGCTGAGTGCTATGATTTCAGGTTAGTTACTGCTGGTACCTGTGTGGAGACAACTTATCTGCAGTTACTTGCTGTGCTGCATGGTCATATCGGTATGTTAGTGTTTCATGTCTGCCTTTCATATCACTGTGGAGCTTCATGCAGTCACTGCAGGTTGGCTGGCAATACTGTCCCATAATGTGGCTGTGTTGTGCCCCAACTGGATTGCAGTGTTGGTTGTCATTGCTTTCCACCTGTCCTATATGCCATTTATTGCTGCCCACATGACTGCAGTGGTGCCTGGCATGTCCTAGCAAATCTGCTTACAAGTGCCTGTCCACCTGTTTGGCCCCTTCCCCAATGGTGCACCTCATCTATTGCAGACAGATGTATGCAAAGCACATTACTGTGCATACATGTGCAATGTATCATTACCACCTGTCAACAGGCCACTGGACAGCCATGGTACCAGCAGGATGGGGAACGTTGTGTGCCCTTGGTGGTATAATGTGGCCAGTATTGTCAACACCAAGTGCACTGTTGTGGGGTCCCCTACTGTAGACCCCAGGTGCCACTTATAGTTGTGTATGATGCACTAGTAGGCTACTGGCAGTCCAGGATGCCACAAGGGGCATCACCACCTTCAGGCCTAACTGCCTAGCCTGAACTGTTTCAGGCCCCCCCCACACCCATCCACTGCATGTGCCCCAGCACATAATCTGCCATGGAATTGCACCATTTGTTTCCTGTGCCAACACTCCTCCCCACATTACAACTTCCAGCACTGTCCCATGTGTCTTTCAGTACCGGCACCCTATTGTCCTGTTCCTTCATTGTATATTGTGTCTTCTGACACCCCCTCAACTGCGGCACATGGCTATGCACACTACCCTACACATTCCTCAGGGCTATCAGTCCCACATGTCTGCTGACAACACAGTGGCTATGACATCCAGCTTGCACCATACACCCTTGGGGTGCACAGTCCACTTACTCCTGCCACAGACTGTGTGCCCACAGCTCTTTTGACAGTGTCTTGCATCTGGTGTTCTGTTGAACATAGCTATCTACCCAGCTGCTCTCCGTATGTCAGTACCCACGCTAAATGCATGGGGTAGGCATTAAAGAATCTTAGTGGAAAGGAATGGGGGAGGGAGAAAGAGCTGGAGATCAAGTAGGGTCTGCAGTGATACTGCAGGTAGTGAGAAATGGGTTTACTGGGTGGACCAAGTGGTTCTTGTCTGCTGACAAATTCCATGTTTCTATGTTTCAACTGTTGTGGCAGCAGGCTGCATTAAAAGTGTATTAGCAACTGCTAGGGCACTGTTGCATATAATTTTGCCTATCTTAAAACAATCTTTGCCTTGGACATAATTCTTGATCTCTCAATAAACTCTTTTATTACTTATTTAACATCACTGACTTGTGTGTATATTTTATATTGTGCGGTAGTTGGGTGGGCTGTGCTAGGCTGGTATTGTTTGGTGGTAGTACCAGCTTGCTATGTAGCCCACTTAATGTTTCTCTGGATGGAAGAACCACACACACCTTATTATCAACATCACTGGGTAATGAATCCCAAAAGGAGTTATTGACCCAGGCCACTAAACCTTAGCTGAGACAATAAGGCAGTGGTAGTGTGCCGTCATCTATGGCAACTGTGCACTGTACAATAAGAAATAACCTAAAACTATATTTTCAGTGCAAAAATGCATATGGGAGAGATGACAAGATGCTGGGGTACACGAGAAGACTGATTACTAGCAGAAGGATGGAGATGATTCTGCCCTTGTATAGATTACAAGTTAAACCACACCTGGAGTGTGCTAGTGCAGTTCTGGGATCCATCTATGAAAGGATAAGAACAGATAAGACAGAATGCAGAGAAGGGCAACAAAGGTGATGCATGGAAAACAAGGCAACACATACGGTAAAAGATTAAATGTTTTAACATGTACTTACTGAAGGAATGTAGCAAGAGGTGGTCGGTATGATAGATACTTGTTTTAATTAATTAATTAATTTATTTATTTATGTGAAGTCTTGGAATTACACCTCTAAGCTAGAAGCTCATTTACAAAGGTTCCATGTCAAGTCAAGCATAAAAAAAACAGTACTTGTAAAAATGGAACAATGTATAACAGTATAAGTGCAGTATTACAGTGTATAATTACACATACAGGTGGATACAGAGCTATAAACATATAATGAAGCAATCAAAATAATTGATCTTTGTCTGGAGTCGTAGTAGGAGGGAGTAGAGAAGAGTTGGGTGAGGGTAAAATAAGTGTTTCATGGGGGAGGAAGCAGGAAAAGCTTGGGAGGTAGGGGCAGAGAGGAGAGAGGTTTGGTTGAGATGGCATGAGGGTGGTGGAGGTGGAAGGAAGCAGAGGAGAATATAGCAGCAGCAGAGGGGTAACAACTAAGGGGGAGGTTGGCTTAGTACTCAAAAACGCTTAGAGTGGTGAGGTTTTGGTGGAGCTTTCTCTTAAATAGCCCCAGCTTAGGCTCATTGATGAAGTCAGGGGGGGTTCATTAAGCCAGCATGTGGCACAGTAGGCAAAGGACCTCTGTGCTTGTGATATTCAGAAGAAAGGGACATCTAGTGTTTGTTTGGACATACTTCTCGTGCAGTGGGGATTGAGCGCTGCCTTTAGGAGGTTCTGGATAACGGTGGGGTTAGACCAAGGCATGTTTTTTCCCAGGGAGACAAACTTTGTACCGTACTCTACCCCATAGAGTAAGCCAATTGGTTTATGCATAAAGGTCACAGGTGTGTGTTAGTCTGTGGGCACCAAGAACCAGTCTGCAGAATTTATTTAGGGCTACACTAACATGCTTGAGGGTAGAGTCGAAGGATGCCCCATAAATCACCAGCCCATGGTCTAAGATAGAAAGTATGGAACTTTTTATGGTGAGTGACAGTGCCTCTTGGGCAAGGCTATGGTGGTGTCTGTAAAGAAGGCCAGTTCTGGAATTGACAGGCTTCACAATTTGTTCATTTTGCTGGGCAAAAGATAGGGATCTGTCAAGGGTTACGCCTAGGTATTTGAAGGTTTATACATGTTCAATGGTTGTTTGCATCTAGTCATGATTGTCATACGATAGTCTTTGTGCTTATTGTGGGGGTTCATGAATACCATAACCTTGTTTTTTTCTAATTCATAAGTAGCTTGTTTTTGGAGAACCAGACCTCAACAGCAGAGAAGTCACTTTGGAGATAAGATTCTAAGTAGTGCTGATCATGGCTTTTGGAAAAAAATGACTGCATCATCCAAGTAAAGGAGAATTGGTTCTTTGCAAACAGGGAAGATGGTTAAGAAAAAGGCTGAATAAAAGGGGGTCTAGGATCAACCCTTGTGGGCCCCCCATGAGAATCTGTCAACTGTTGGAAAGGGTGTCATCTATTTTTACTTGATGGGTTTTGTTACTAAGGTAGCTCTTAAACCATCCCACAGCTTCAGTTGAGAGGCCAGTGGACTGGAGTTCATTGAGCAATGTAGTGTGATTTACAGTATTGAAGGCTTTAGTGTGGTCAATGTATATTGCTCTCACTGCTGTCTAGGGCACCATGAAGGAAGCCAGACTCCAACAGGGCAGTAGTGGTGCTGTGCCCCTTGTGGAATCCCTGCTGCTGGGGGCACTGAAGGTTATACTTTTCCAGATAGGTCAGAGATTATACTTCCTAAAGTCTTAGGGAAGGGGGTTAAGATTGATATTGGGTGGTAGTTGGCGTGGATGGCTCTGTCACCTCTTTTGTGGACTTGGGTAACCACTGTGGCTTTCCATCTCTGGGTTAATGGCCCCAGATGGAGGGATAGGTTCAATCATTTTGTTAGTGTCTGTAGCACTTCATCCAGGTTAAGGACAATTCGTTTTAGGTCCAGTATGTCATTGCTGTGCCTAGATTTCCCTAATATCCATAGGATATAATTTTTTGCTTTGGTCCTGTTAATTACTTTAAGGTAGAAGGAGGAAGGGGGAGTCCAGTGGGAGAGCACCTAGGAGATTTCTCTCTGCTGTGTTAAGAAATTCAGGTGGCAGTATGCTGCTGAGGTCAGTGAATGCAATGTTGAACGTATTGGCTATGGTGTTAGGGTCCTGGGTGATTTCCCCATTCACTAACAACATGGAGGGTGAGGTTTTATTATTTTTCCCAGTTAGAAACTTCAGATTTTCCCAACATTTTCTACCATCTCCCCAAGAGGTTGAGAGACAGTCTTTGAAATAATGTATTTTGGCGAGTCTGACCTTGTGGGTGCAGATGTTTCTGGCTGATTTGTATTTCTGGTCATCAGCCTGTTTGCCAGTGGCCTTGGCTCTTTGCCAAAGATGATCTCTGATGGTGTTTAGATTTAACAGAGTGGGGGTGATCCATGACTTGTGGGCACCCTTAATTTTGCGTTTACTTATTAGGACGTACATGTCACACCTTTCATTAAATTTAGTAATAAAGTAATCCAAAGCCTGATCTACATCTTTTGTGGAGTCAAGGATGGACCAGTCAATTTGTCTAAGGTAGGCCTTGAGCAAGTTTAGTTATCCTCACTTAAGGATAAGACTTGATACAGTTTCTTTTTGGTGGGGGGGTGGACTTAGGGGCCTTATTGACCCAGTGGCATATGACAGGGGAGTGATCCCTAAGTGAATCTGCAAGGACTGTGGAGTCAGAGATCCATTCAGGGTGGTTCATAAGGATCCAATCAAGCAGTATGCTGGTGCACATGCAGTAGTTGATCCTGGTGGGGGATTCAACCATTTGAGTGAAGCTGATACACGACAGAGCATCTTTGTATTGGGCAGTATCATGTGACAGCCAGTTTATGTTGAAGTCCCCAAGGACTACCACCTACCAGTTTTGCTTCAGGCCTTTAATATATTCAGTGATTTTGCAGAAGTCAGCTGAATGATCCCATGGTGGAATGTACTGTAGACCGAAGCAACTATTAAGGATTTGCTATGTGCACCTAACAGCAATCTGATGGCTAG
This sequence comes from Neoceratodus forsteri, assembly GCA_016271365.2. Lineage (NCBI taxonomy): Eukaryota > Metazoa > Chordata > Ceratodontiformes > Ceratodontidae > Neoceratodus > Neoceratodus forsteri. The sequence goes on from CM057458.1 coordinate 1,177,466,189, forward strand.
GGCTTGTGCAGTGTGCCTGATGTCAATTTGGGGGAGGGTGTGACACCATATGTAGTCTCTACCATAGATAACACAATCACCACCCATTTTCCCCAGCCTGTCAAGCCTGAATAGGGTGTACCCATTTAGGGCTAGGGATATGTCTGGGATCTTAGGCAAGAGCCAGGTTTCCACTAAGAAAAGGATGTTTGGATTGTGATGACTTACCCACATTTGAAGCTGGTCAAATTTAGCCACAAGGCTGCAGATATTAATTGACACTATTTTTAGTGTTTGATGGTTGTTACCACTGATCAGAGGCTGTTGAGGGGAGCCTGGATTGGGACTGATATTGACTGAGATGAGTAGAAGCATCACAGTGATGTGTAGAGGGAAGTTCTTTAGATTTTTCAAGTCTCCAGTCCACTTGTGGCTACTAGCTCCAGCCTTCTTTTTTGTGCATGGTGGGGCAGCTGGGCAAGGTAGGAGGAGTGAGGTCATTATCCAGTAGTTGGCAGGCAGGTGCACAGTGGGGGCGCTCAGGCAAACATGTACAGAAGTAGGAGGATTACATATGCCAGTTCTGTGACACAGTGTTATAATTGCATTAGCTGTGTTGGTGTTTATCTGTGTGTGTTTGTTAGAGTAATCGAGAGATAGGATAATTAGGAGAAGAACTGATAAAATAACCTTTTTACATGGAGCCATAATTGCAATACGGGGGTGGGGGCAAGGCATGGGCATGCAGTTGGAGTGTTCCAAGAAGACAGCAGTTGGGGTGCCCCAAGGAGCAACAGTAGTTGAGGCTAACCAGGCTCAGCGGGATGTCCCAGGGGAAGGGGGAGGGGATGTATCATGTGTGTGTGGGGGGGGGTTGAGGTACTAGATGAGTGAACTATTAGGGAATACAGGTAGGCTGTGTGGCCTAGTAGACTGTGTTGCACACTATAGTGAGGTCTGTGTACCACAGGCTAGGGTTTAAATCCCACAGCGGGGAGAGTTGTTTGAAAAAAAAAGAGGGGGGTATGAACCTACTCATAGTGCAGTGGGGGGCTGATGAACAGGGTCTAGACATATTCTATTTAAAACTGGATGTAGGTTACAATTTCTGTTTAAGAAGTGAGTGCAGGCTGCAGAGGTACAAGAGGATCAGATCGTTTGGGGATTACTAAGAGGCTGTGTGGCCTAATGGATGGTGTTGCTGACTTCAAAACAGTCAATGCACTACTGGTCAGGGTTCAAGTCCCAACTAAGAGGGAGTGATGTTCACGAGAATGGGTATTGGGGCTATCACTTAGTCCAGACTATACTAATAACAGTGGGACAGTGGCTGCTTTGAGCTGAGGGACCAGGTCCTACCAAATTTTATTTAAAGCAAAGCGCAGATTGCAAGGGGAGTGTAGCACCACCTAGTATCCCGGTGGTATAAGGAGCAAAGGGGGGTTTAGAGTGTTAGTTCCCACACGTGACTGGGTCATGTGACCCCCAGTTCTTATAAAGGAAGTGCCCGCCTAGGGTGGGAGGGGCAGCCACCGCTATACTGGCTGCAATTTAACAAAGTCCCTCTGACTGAAAATGGAGATTCTGCCTTCGATGGGGAGGGAGGGCTGAAGCTGGCAACTGTTGTAGATGAGCCTGCTGAAAGTGGCTCACAGTGGGTGTCTGTGCCTGGAGAAGCAATAGAGAAAGGATTGATACAGCCAGTCAAGCGGATTAAGGGGTCACGGGAGTGAAACAAAAGGTAGTCATGGGTAAGGGTGGGAAATGGAAGTCAAGCGGGGGAGGAGGGGCAGAGGGGGACAAGAAGCCCTAGGGCAGGATGGCAAATGAGTGCTCCAGCAGTCCAAGAAACACTAGGCAAGTACAACAGTTCTTACATTCAGCGATCAAACAAGCAGTAGACATGCAAATCAGTGCAATCAAAAGCACAGGTAATAACATGCTACTAAGCAGTAAAACAGACTTCACAGCAGTGCAAACTGCAGTCAGGTCATGTGACATAAGAATAATCTTAAGGTAACAATGAAATACTACCAAATTCAGAGCAAAGAACTCTAAGACAAATGTCTATTTAAAACAATCAATAAAGTCCCTCTGACTGAAAATGAAGATTCTAACTTCAGTGGGGAGAGAAGGCTGAATCCAGCAGCTGTTGCAGGTGAGCCTGCTGAAAGTAGCTCACGGAGAGTGTCTTTGCTTGGGGAAGCAATGGAGAAAGGATTAATACAGCCAGACAGTCAAGGGGATTTAGGGGTCATGGGAGGGGAAACAAAATGTAGTCAGAGGTCAGGGTGGGGAATGGGAGTCAAGCAGAGGGAAGGGGGGAGGGGGTTTAGAAGCCCTGGGGTAAGATGGTGACTGAGCACTCCAGCAGTCCAAGAAACACTAGGCAGGTACAACAGTTCTTACAAACATTAAGTGGTCAGAGAAGCACTAGGCAAGTAAAGCAGTGCAATCAAAAGTTCAGGTAATAACATGCAACCAAGCAGTAAAACAGACTTCACAGCAGTGCAAACTGTAGTCAGGTCACATGACCTAAGAATAGTCTTAAGATAACAATGCAATTCTACCAAATTCAGAGCAAAGAACCCTAAGGAAAAAGTCTATTTAAAACAATCAAGAAGGTTCCTCCAACTGAAAATGAAGAATCTACTTTCAGTGGGGAGGGAGGGCTGAAGCCGGCAGATGTTGTAGGTGAGCTTGCTGAAAGTGGCTCACGGAGGGCGTCTGTGCCTGGGGAAGCAATGGAGAAAGGATTAAAACAGCCAGACAGTCAAGGGGATTTAGGAGTCATGGGAGTGAAACAAAAGGTAGTCAGGGGTCAGGGCAGGATACAGGAGACTCGCGGGGGGAGGGGAGTAGGGGAAGGAGGGGGACAAGAAGTCCTAGGGCAAGATGGCAACTGAGTGCTCCAGCAGTCCAGGAAACACTAGTGTAACCCCTTTGTTACCCAGGGTTACTAGAATCCCAGTCAGACCTACTGGTAGGCAGGGAAGGCAGCTTGTAAAACTCCAGTTAAATGGGTTTCACACTGTCTCACTCTGTTCTCAATCTCAGCTGAGACTGAGGGATGACATCACCAATAGAACTATCACAGCTGCATGAGCCACATTGGAATCTGCAACAAGAGAGTTGGTTAGAACGTTGGGAGGTTTTGAAGTGAGTCTTCAGTTGAGTGTGAGTCAGTGAAGTGTAAAGTTGGGAGCTTGCTGAGAAAGCAGCTCAGTGAAGGCTCTAGAAGCCTCAACCCTGACAGAGGGCTACTTTTAGTTTAAAAGGGTGTGTGTCTCCACCTTAAGGAGAGACACAGAAGATAACTGAAGTGGTGGTGACCGCTGTTTTCGGGTCTCAGTGCCCCTCCCTACGGGGGGCAGGAAAGGGTTCCCTGCAGATTCCTGGGGCAACCCCCTAGTTCTGCTTCTAAAGGAAAAGCTGCCTATGTGTTTCCAGAGTTTATTTGGGAGAACAAGAAGATTTGTGAGTCACCTGTGGGGCACCTGCAACGTGATGGTGAGTGTCTGCTCTTGCTAAAAGGGCCTATGTTTTTTTCACCCTGGGACTTGTGTGACAATGTGGTGATTGAACTACTAAATACTGGGAAGCCTAGAGTAATGGGCTAAGTAAAGTAAAAGTAAGTTCAAGTCCAGAGCTTGTTAGGATGCAAATGATATGTAGAGGAGATGTGACAGACTTCTACCCAGAATCTATATTTGAAAGTTCAGTAAAGGAATTGTTCAGTTTCCAGAGAAATGGCCAGGTATGGGCTTTGGGAGCTGGAGGTGGGTGGCCCCCCATCTTTAGTGACCAGGTCCACCTCTACGGATTTCTTCTGCGGATTTCTACTTTACCTCAGGCACTTGGCCAGTGATGAGGGAAGTACCCAGACATGGGATTGTAAGGAAAATTCTCTCTAGGAGTCAAAGACTCTAGTGTGGTTTGTGGAGCCACAACAGGATAATTGGTTCATTCCTCCAATGGACCACGAATGGGATAATTAGTTCATTATTCCAATGGACCGCGGATCAAGTGGCCGGCGGGGGAGCCGGGCCAGTGGGGAAAACCCAAGTGTGTACAAGTCGGGCTGTGTACCCAAAGCTGCGTGCAAGTCCAGGCTGTGTGCCTGGTGGGTTTAGAGCCTGAGGGCTGGAAATAGTGATAAAGTGTTCTGTTGTCTCTAATCTGCATTACCAGGAAATGTAGCCCCATGGGGGCCCATCTAATGCTTTGTTTGTTCAGCTTGGATGTGAATAAAAGCCACAGTGAAGAATCCCATTCCTGGTTCTGGACATTACAGTTATTGCTTCCTGTGTTTGGATTTACTTGGGTGCCCCTGTGCAGAGTAGCCAAACCTAGGTCCCTCTGTGCCGACTAACCTCATCCTCCCTGAACCCAGTCCCCACCAGGTACTGCTGTCAGCTTCAACAGCATGCCACTTGTCATTTTGCTAAAAAGGGAGGGGTGAGGGGTTACAAAAACGGAGGCACCACTTTGGATTTTGTTCTGGGAGGAAGGTGCTCGGGCTAGGGGCTAGCGTTTTGGCTATCTGGCAGTGGGTAGCCCAAAAAGCTGAAGCAATTTTCCTAGTGTGTTGCTGTGTGCTGTGGATCTTGTGCTGCTGTTTAAAATTGCCAACTGTTTACCAAGGAGCAGTGAAGCCAAAGAGTGTGCCCTTGTCCTGCATCAAAATTGTTTACAGCATTTTTGCCTGCTTTAAAATGAACTGTGGTAAAGAAAAGTGTGGAAGACTAGGGGTAGCAACAGAAAAATTGTGCCCTGGACGTTAGAAATGCTTTTAAAATGAACTGTTGTAAAGAAAAGTGTGGAAGACTAGGGGTAGCAACAGGAAAATTGTGCCCTGGACGTTAGAAATGCTTTTTGAATTGACTGAGAGACTGCAGTGTAAATGGCTATGTTAAATGGCTGGAATAGGCTCCCGCCGTGAAGTCAGTTGGTGAAGAAAAAAAGTTGCATTCTGCAGTTTAAATTTGCCTGCTCGACGATCGCCATGATGAGAGGAGCCCTCCCAAGGAAGAAGAGGCTCATTTGCATGGCATCGTGTGATTGGTCAGGCTGAGATCAGTCCCGCTCCTCAGCCAGCTCTACACTGACTGCCCCAGCATTCGAGAGGGAGTGTGAGTGGAGTGCGTGTACTGGCAGTGGAGGTGCATCGAGGAGTGTTAAAATCACTGTAAACTTGTAAAAAATTAGACTTTCTTGTTTAAAATCGGGCTCAACCCGCTAATCGATCGTTGAAATTGCAAGAGTGGTGGTCGAGAAGACAATCGGTAGGACTGCCCGCCCGTTTCTGTTCTGAGGCCTCCAAGAACTGGCTGCAGACCGTTTTTCCCCATCGCAGCAAACTGCTACTGGTAACAGTAAGTAACAAACTAGAAACTGCTCAAACAGTGATTTTCAGCCCTATGCCATATAAATGTGTGTGCAGCAGTGTAGTCGCTTTGCAAGTAATGACTGCGTCAAGTCCTGCCAGCAAGTGCAAGTCTGTTAAGCCATTGACTGTGTGCATAGTAATGAATTCAGCCTCAGTTTAAAGATTGAAGCCAGAGAGAGAGAGACTGTGGGTTGTAGTCAAAGTGCAGCACTAGTTATACAGGCAATCCTGTGCTAAAAACCTGAGGCTTTAAGGGACTGGTAATAAAAGAAATGTTTCCAGCATGTAAAAAGTCCGTGGAAAATCCTGTAAATGTGTTTAAAGCAAGAACAGAGCAAGTTGTGCAGTTTGAGCAAATGTTATCAGTAGTTTGTGTAAATCGGGTGCGCAGTGGCTTGACCCAGATTCTGAATGTTGATGCACAGGAATGGTGCCGCCGCCATTACAGGGTGGGGTGGTAAAGTAAACACAGCAGCAGAGGAGCCATTTTACAACTAAAGAGTGTGTTCAGTAAAGTTGGAACTTTCAGTTATAGTGAACGTTTGCTTGTTTTTCTGCAGTTATGGCCTCAGGACCAGCTCGTTACCTGGATCATGCCCGGGTTGCAGTAACAGCAGCAGTAAATAGACTGAGGGATATTGCTATGGAGGACAACTGCCTCCTCATGTGGCGGTTCCTGGTTTTCCAGTACATGTATGTCAAACATGCTTGAGAGCTGGAAGGGATGTCTTCATGATTCCTCACTGTGCTGGATGCCTAGAAAAATATGGCTTGTATAAAGCGCCTCCAATCCGTTTGGCTCCCACATGGACAAAAGTTCAGGAATCTGCAGTTGGCAGCACACAGCAACAGGTGGAGCCTGTGGAGCAAAGCCCCTCAGGGGAGTGTGGCACAAAGCTAGAGGGTGCAGAGTTAGAGACAAAACCCGAAGTTGAAGTTTCGAATGCTGGATCCCAGAAGGAAAGTTTGAATAAAGCATCAATAGACCCCTGGAGAGGGGTGCCTAGCTCAAGTCTCTTAGGCAAAGATGAGATGCGGGAGGTCTTTGAGTGGGAGGTGTCGACCTCTGCGCCTAGTGATGAGTGGATAATCTCAGGAGTGAGAACGACTGCTCATTCCTGGGCTCAGATCCTCAGTGAAGAGGAAGATGAGGGGGAACCTATGTGGCCTTGTGAAAAAGGAACGGGCACACAGCCTCAAGATCTTGCCTCGGAGGAATGTATGGAAGAGATTGGTGATGCCACTGTCCTGGCTTCACAAGAGGAAGAAGTCAGGGATCCGTTTCTAATTTCTTTAAGAATGCGAAGCTGGCAGAACCAGGACTGGCACCCCCAAGCCAGGCCAGCAGTCTTAGACTGACCAAAGCAAGTAAAGAGGAGAGACTGGTTTGTAGAAAGGCAAATGAGATCTATCGTATGACCTTTCCTACCTTTCTTTGGAAAGTCTGGGAGGAGATTGAGAACAGCAGGAAATCCTGGATCGGGGACGAAGCCATGAAAAGTGTGCATCCTGGGCCCAACAAGCATGTAAAGAACAGACTGTTTCACAAAAAGTATAACCAGTGAAAGAGAGGCAGGACACTGTTTATAGACAGAGTGAGAATAGTGGACGGAGATGGACGTGAAATCTCCCACTGTGTGAATTATGTGTGCCCAGATGGGGAATAATTCAAGCTCCTGACCCCTGGTATTATTGGCCTCAGTGCAAGGACCTCCCAGCAAATGTGCCCGTGCCTACTAAATGGAAAGCCGAGCAGTGGTAGTCGATACTGCCACACCAGACTGTGAAGTGCCTTTATTGATCCGCCAATATGGACATCCAGGTCTCAGGTGCCCCACATTCATCAGTTTACAGTGTACTGGCCTTTCCAGAAACCATTGACTGGCCCACCAGATGACTTCAGATCCAGAGAGGACACCAGCCCAGCTGTATCCTGTTCATCGCCTGGTAATCGGATGATGTCAGACCAACTGTTTTCTTTTTTGTTCCTGTTCTAAGGTTCCATCTCCAGAGATGACATCATCCCAGCTGTTCCCAGAAGTTCCCTCCTGTGGTTCCCGTAAGATGTCCGCCCAGCTGTATCGGAAGAAATGCTGCCAGGGAGAGTCTTCGTCAGAGGTGCATGTCGGTCCCAAAATTTCCATTCTACAAGTGGCTGGTAAGTCCGAACTTTTCTATCTTTATGATATTGCAGTACACACCCTACACTAGCAGACTCCAAAATGTGTGAACTGTCCGCAAAGACTGTCCCCTTCGGGACTTTGGCCTGTTAGAACTGTGCTTCACCGGGCTCTGGCCCAGGAGAGACTCTTTATTGGACTAGCCTTCTGGCACAGTGGTCACTAGTTGGGACTTTTAGAGCACTCCATCCCCCCAATTGTGTATTGTAAATATGTCGCTGTTTTTCTAATGTAAATACTGTTTTTCTACCTTTTTCTAAAAAATATTTTTGGGATTCTGCAGTGTTTTGATGGTAGGGGTTTAGGTAGACTGTGTATGCAGATTAGGAGTGTGTGTTGTCTTTCTTTTTCTTACAGGGGTTCCTGGGAAGACAGAAGAGAAGATAAGAAGAGGAGGAGGGGCTCATCGGAGTTCCTCATCAGCGCTTTAGTGTGTAGAAATTTAAAGTACTGTGGTGTTATGGTTGGTGTTACTGTATTGACCCTTTCCTCCCACAGGTGTGATTGTGGGGGTAGGGAGGAGACAGTAACATAGTATAAAATGTGGTATTTTAATGGTGTGTGGTTGCAGGTTACCCAAGGTCGGGGAGGTCCCCGGGTTGTTTTTGTTTTTTGGGATATTAGGTTAAAGGCAGATAGGTTTTCCCTAGAGGGTTGGGGAGGATAGACAGGCTGTGGCCCTGACCTGCAGTAGGGACCACAGTGCTGATCTATCAGGGATATGCTCTGGATGGTTCTACCAGAGCCACTAGGTGTCCATAGTAAGTGGATAGTGTAGAGGCTGATATGTCAGCTAAAGGCCTCTAGGCCCTTAGTGTTGCCTGCCTGTGCTTGCACATGGTAGGAGGGGGCCTGATCACCCCCCTCTGCAGGTAGCACATAAGGTGCAGAGACGGCCTAAGGCCGGGTGAATAATAACTGCGGACAGTCATTTTCCTGGTCATGGGCGAGTGTAACCCCCTTGTTACCCGGGGTTACTAGAATCCCAGTAAGACCTAGTGGTAGGCAGGGAAGGCAGCTTGTGAAACTCCAGTTAAATGGGTTTCACACTGTCTCACTCTGTTCTCAGTCTCAGCTGAGACTGAGGGATGACATCACCAATAGAACTATCACAGCTGCATGAGCCACATTGGAATCTGCAGCAAGAGAGTTGGTTAGAACGTTGAAAGGTTTTGAAGTGAGTCTTCAGTTGAGTGTGAGTCAGTGAAGTGTAAAGTTGGGAGCTTGCTGAGAAAGCAGCTCGGTGAAGGCTCTAAGAGCCTCAGCCCTGACAGAGGGCTACTTTTAGTTTAAAAGGGTGTGTGTCTCCACCTTAAAGAGAGACATAGAAGATAACTGAAGTGGTGGAGACCGCTGTTTTTGGGTCTCAGTGCCCCTCCCTTTGGGGGGGGCAGGAAAGGGTTCCCTGCAGATTCCTGGGGCAACCCCCTAGTTCTGCTTCTAAAGGAAAAGCTGCCTATGTGTTTCCAGAGTTTATTTGGGAAAACAAGAAGATTTGTGAGTCTCCTGTGGGGCACCTGCAACATGAGGATGAGTGTCTGCTCTTGCTAAAAGGGCCTATGTTTTTTTCACCCTGGGACTTGTGTGACAATGTGGTGATTGAACTACTAAATACTGGGAAGCCTAGAGTAATGGGCTAAGCAAAGTAAAAGTAGGTTCAACTCGAGAGCTTGTTGGGATGCAAATGATATGTAGAGGAGATGTGACAGACATCTACCCAGAATCTACATTTGAAAGTTCAGTAAAGGAATTGTTCAGTTTCCAGAGAAATGGCCGGGTATGGGTTTGAGAGCTGGAGATGGGTGGCCCCCCATCTTTAGTGACCAGGTCCACCTCTACGGATTTCTTCTGTGGATTTCTACTTTACCTCAGGCAATTGGCCAGTGATGAGGGAAGTACCCAGACATGGGATTGTAAGGAAAATTCTCTCTAGGAGTCGAAGACTCTAGTGTGGTTTGCGGAGCCACAACAGGATAACTGGTTCATTCCTCCAATGGATGGCGAATGGGATAATTGGTTCATTCTTCCAATGGACCACGGATCAAGTGGCCGGTGGGGGGGCCAGGCCAGTGGGGAAAACCCAAGTGTGTACAAGTCGGGCTGTGTACCCAAAGCTGCATGCAAGTCCAGGCGGTGTGCCTGGTGGGTTTAGAGCCTGAGGGCTGGAAATAGTGATAAAGTGTTCTGTTGTCTCTAATCTGCATTACCAGGAAATGTAGCACCATGGGGGTCCATCTATGCTTTGTTTGTTCTGCTTGGATGTGAATAAAAGCCACACTGAAGAATCCCATTCCTGGTTCTGGATGTTATAGTTATTGCTTCTTGTGTTCAGATTTACTTGGGTGCCCCTGTGCAGAGTAGCCAAACCTAGGTCATCCTGTGCCGAGTAACCTCATCCTCCCTGAACCCAGTCCCCACCAGGTACTGCTGTCAGCTTCAACAGCATGCCACCTGTCATGTTGCTAAAAAGGCAGGGATGAGGGGTTACACTAGGCAAGTACAACAGTTCTTACAAATGTTCAGCAGTCCACAAAGCACTAGACAAGTAAAGCAGTGCAATCAAAAGCACAGGTAATAACATGCAACCAAGCAGTAAAATGGACTTCACAGCAGTGCAAACTGCAGTCAGGTCATGTGACCTAGGAATAGTTCTAAGGTAAGAATGAAAGTATACCAAATTCAGAGCAAAGAACTCTAAGAGAAATGTCCATTTAAAACAATCCACAAGGTCCCTCCGACTGAAAATGGATATGTTACCATCAATGGGGAGGAGGGCAGAAGCCGGCAGCTGCTGTAGGTGAGCCTGCTGAAAGTGGTTCACAGAGGGCGTCTATGCCTTCGGTGGTGAGGGAGGGCTGATGCCAGCAGCTGCTGTAGGTGAGCCTGCTGAAAGTGGCTCATGGAGGGCATCTGTGCCTGGTGAAGCAATGGATACTTTCAAGTTAATAAAAGGGTTCAGTAGAGTGAATGCAGAATGTTTAATATATCTAAGAAACAGTACATCCTCTAGGGGTCATGCTATTGGGGGCGGTGACAAAAAATAGTTTACAAAACACTTTTACACAGAAAGATGGTGGATGTGCACAACAAACTTCCAGACAAGGTTGTGGAAGCAGAGACAATATTGGGGTTCAAGATGGCTGGCAGTATTAACAGAGTCCAGTACACAATCCCCCCGCCCACATGGCAAATCTGAAAAGTGAAAATTTTTTACTGACTAAATGGAATATTTTCTTACTTTTATCTCCATATAAAAGGGATTATATTAGTTAACAGATTGAAATTCCAGTATGAACAAGTCAAACCACCAGACACCAAGGTGAAACACCATGGTTTGGTCCTAGTCATAAAATGCCTGTAGTGTCTACTCTTATGTAACCCCCTTTTTGGGCTTACTTGTTTGCCCCTCGGGCTGCTCCAGTCTCCCGATTCCCCCGTTATGGTCCACTGCCTGCCCTGAGTCCCCATTTGTCCCTTAAATCACCATACAGCCTCTACTTTGTTTTTAATCCAGAATTGGGGCCAGAGAAGCTAAATCACAGAGCTGCCACTCTCTGTGCTGCACTTCTGTGTAGTGGCGACCTGCACAATAGTGCATATTGATTTTTTTACCATGATTGTGGTAAGACGGCAGCCTCTGCAGTAGCCTCAGTCCCACAAATCAGTTAATTAGCGACCAGAGACCTGGAGGAAGCATTAGAGAAGTGGCCAAGTGTGTTAGTGAAAAAGTGCCTATAACGCTGTAAAAGTGCCTCGTGAATACTAATGAGTTGGCATAAATATTAAAGATCAGATGCAATGGCACAGTATTGTACTATTTGTCATTTCTTGAAATAAAGGGTGGTCATATAATGTCATTGCTGTAGTTATTTGTCCTGTAATTATATGTATGAAACCTGCTTGTTTATTTTTAATTTTGCCGCCATGGTTCCCCAATCTGCGTTTCTGCCCACACCCACTTGACACTAATGATTTGCTACTGCCCGCTCTTTGACGTCAATCATGCTGTCATTCATTGCCTGTCAGTACCATCATACAGGGCACTGTAGCATTTCCATCTTGTGGTGCTGGGATTAATGCTGCATACAGTAATAAGACTGGCCTTTACTAATTTACTGTTTTTTTCCAGTTATTCGGTGATAGTGGAGAATACCGGGCCACCACTACTTGCATAGCTTAAAGTGTTTGTGAATACAGCTTCGGTTTGTGCTTGTTGCTAAATTTTTGTATTTGTTTATTTGAGTTGGGGGGCTTTTCCCCCTGCCCCCAGATTTTTTCCTTTTTTTAAGGTGGATGTGGGGGGAGGGGGTGAAACCCACCAACTCAAATAAACTAATACAAAAATAACTGAAATGTAGTTTTGAGACAGTAGTGTAACTTAATAATAATAATACATTTTATTTTTATGGCATCTTTCAAATACCAAGACGCCTAACAGATTTAAAATCACAAATCAAACATCAACAACTTAGAAAATGGGCTAGGAAATCCCAGGGCTCTGATTGGTTGATAGTGCTGGCAAGCTGGGTGTCTATCAGGCAACAGAGCCCGGGCATTAAAAGTGCAAGCTTAGCCACAAACCTCGTTGCCAAGATCATTAAGCAATTGTAATGTTGTAATAAAAAAGCTGCCATGTTTTTCTCTCACTGCTTAGTGAGAGAGTTTGCGGCCTCCACCCCCCTCGCCTTCTAAAACCATCAGTATGTCACATTCACCGAATAAAGCAATATCACATCCCCAAAAAGAAAACTACAAAATCCACAAACCTAGTGATTGCCTGTATTCACACTAAATGGCTGCACAGCATAAACACACAACCACATCCTCTCGCCCCCAGGAAAGCCAGCGGCTCAGTTCAGAGTATTAAGCTGGTACCACATATCCTGAAGCAGGCAACAGTAGCAGGCAGAGTCCCATAGGTAGTAGCTCCAAACATAAAATTCTCCGACCTGCTAAAATAAAGGCTGTGTCCTCCACAGTGGTTTTAAAATAACAGTTTGCTACAAATCTCGGTGATCACTCCCATTGTACGGTTCCTCTGTCTGCATTCACACAGCATGTCATCAAAAAGTGACCCCATCATCGTAAAATGGAAAAAAAAAGCATGTACCCAACTAAAGTAAATACCTCTTCACTATCTGCAAAATGTTCCTTTCTTCCCTCCGCAGTCCATATTGTCCCAAGCATAAAAACAGGGGAATCCTCTCCATCATGGACATGCTCATTGTATCCTTAGGAAAGCAAAACAAATAGCGAACTCGTGACAGCACAGCATAACGTGAGCAGGCTCATGAATAATAAATAGCAAATTTAAACAGCCTACCTAAATGTTATCTCTACAGCCCGCTTCTCATCGGCAATCCCGCTATGTATCCCCTCTCACACGCCTCCCACACCACAGCATTCCTTTGACAGAAAAAAACAATTTTGTGCCACCAGAAATAATTTTTTTTTACTTGCTTAAAAATCAGTCGCTCTACTACATCGCGTGCTTTGCACTGGTATGGCTTCTCCCAGTTCACCTCACCTCCAACCCTGCTCGACCCACAAAAACAACAACACAAGTGTATTTTTTTGTTTAATGTACACAACCCGGTACATTGATATATTTTTTAGTGCAGACATCTTCTTCTTCTGATATGCTTCACCATGTACACCAATGAGTTATCAGTGCATTTCCTCATGGGAGGGGGTACAGCTCACTGATGTCAATCTGGTACAAAAGAAACAAACAAAAAACACAACTTCATCAGCAAATAAAAGAAATGACTGCTGTGAAGGCTTCTCAAAACAAATAGCTACAGTGCCCTCTAGTGTCAGTAACAGCAGTATACAGGCAGTATAAAAAAAATTCTAATACAGGTGGAGGAACTATTTTATAACGAAAGCTACTTTAAAATCATTATTTCCTTAACTTTTTTTTATTAAACTTGTTTTTTTTTTACAGTGTCCATTTTCTAAGTGCAATAATACCCTCCAGGGTGGGCGGTATTGGGGAATACCGGAACTTCCCGGGGCTATAAGGCCCTCCACCTGCAGCGTTGGGCCTCATCACGCCCCTGGGCAGTCTAGTATTCCCCAATACCGCCCACCCTGTTGGGTATTATTGCTTACATAAATCATGTAAAATCAATATTAATAATAATAATAGTACTTGAACTCTACGCTAATAGTGTAGGTCCGGCGTGGTCCAGTATTCTCCACTCCTGCCCTAAAGTCATTATTTGTTCAATTTTAGAGGCTTTTTTTGTTAAGGTAAAGCATGATTTTTTGTGGTGTAATCGTCAGTTAGTGTGGTCTTTGAAACCCTACTTGTTCCTGTCATTGCCCGTGCTGTTCTCTGTAGAAGTTGAAATTGTGTGTTTGACTTTTGCTGTCATCTGAGAGGAAGTTTCATTCTTTGTATGGGATTACTAACAGTTGCTTAACAAAAAATTATCTGTCTCCTCATTAAATCTGCTATTATGTGTGTATGTGTCCTAACATAGTTGCTGACTGACTACTGCTTTTAGCCACTGTCACATTCATACTGGGCATTCATACTGAGTACAGAGCGAAAGAAGGCATCTATTGCCCATACTACCGCTCCCCACATCAGTGGGTCCACCGTGTCACATTATCACTCAATTAGTCATCAATTTTTTTTTTTAAACTCGTCTATATTTCTGCTATCCACAATATCCAATGGAAGCATATTTCAAAGTCTTCCTGTTCTATTCACAAAGGAATAGTGCTCACTATTCAATCTCGCCGTGTCCAATTTAATTTGCTTTTTGTGACCTCTTAGCCCTGCAGGTTTATCACACGCCACAATATTCATTTCCTTAATCAACTCCTGGTCCACCATCATCTTGTACACATCAAAAGGTCACCCCCAAACCTTTCTTTGCTCTAGAGAGAATAAACCAGTTTTATTCAACCTATTCTCATAAGTTAATTTGCTCAGCGAGCCTATAGTTTCAGTGAATCTCCTTTGTGTTCTCTTTAGTTTCCCCAATATCACCCTGCTTGTACTTATTCCACAGCTTGGATCCATAATCCAGGTGGGGTCTAACATATGATTTATATAGGGGTAACCTACAATTCAACGATTTATTGATGAAACTTAACCATGAAATTTGCTTTTGCTATAACATGAATTCCATATTTATTGAAGTTCAATTTATTATCCACAATAATTCTACAATCTTTTCATCAGAAGCCTTGTTCAATGTCATCCCATTTAACTCATATGTATGTGAGATATTATTTTTTCCCAGATGCATACTAACACATTTCTTCACACTGAAGGACATTCTATTTCTAACTGCCCAGTCTTCAATCAACTTAAGATCTCTCATCATATCTTGCCGCTGATCTGCAGTATTGACAGGCCCACTAAGATTAATATCATCAGCAAATTTTATAACAGCATTCTTGATATTATCTTGTAAATCAATGATAAAAGTTGAAAACAGAGCTGGCTCAAGTACCGACCCTTGCTACACTCCACTTGTGACCTCAATGGGTTCAGAAAATTCCCCTACCACTCGAACTCTCTGGTATCTATCAATTAACCAGTTATTCATCCAGTTTATGATTCTACTATCAAACCCTAATGTAACCATTTTTTCAATCAAAGTAATATGTGGGACCTTATTGAAGGCTTTTTGGAAGTCCAGGAAGATGATATCAACTGGGATACTCTCACAAAGTAATTGTTTTACTTTTTCATAAAAACACAGATAATTTGTTGCACAACCTCTATTCTTCTTAAACCCACGCTGTTTCTTATCCACTAGACCTACAGTATAATTGATATGTTTTCCTCCAACTTAATTTTCAATAAACTCTCAGCTGTATTTGCAAATAATAGAGGACAAGTGGATGGGTCTATAATTAGATGCTTTCATCCTATCCCCCTTTTTGAATAAAGGTATCACCAGAGCTTGCCTCCAATCACAGGGTATCTCACCTGTTTCAAATGAATTGTTCAAGATCTTAACCAATGGTAACGCTATATGCTCACCCTATTCTTTAATTATTCTGGGAGAAAGCTGGTCTGGGCCTGCTGATTTATGTGATTTTAAGTTATTAATAAATTTCTTCATTACTGACAAGGTCATATTAAGCTCTAGTTGTTCACCCATGTTTTCAGTCATAGTATGTTTTGTTATAGCCTTGTTTAAAAAAAAATATCCCAAAGAAACTGTTAAAGGATTCTGCCATTTCATTAGGGGTGGTTATTTCTTTCTCCTTGACCTTAAGTGGTCCTGTCTGGTTACTGTTCCCTTTTAGCTTATTTACATATGAAAAGAAACTCTTGTTATTGTCTCTGCAATGGGCCAAGTTAAATTCAGTCTTCTTTTGTTCAAACCGTATAGACTTTTTAGCAATTTCAGTACTCTGTTATAGTTATCTATACTTTCTAACATTCCCAAGGCCTTCATATTTTGATGTGCCTTTTTCCTTTTTGATTAAATTCATCACTTTAGAGGTGCACCATGCAGGCTTTTTCCCTTTCTCGTTGTATAATTTTCTAATTAGTATATATTTATCTTCCAAGGTTTTTAGTTTGTTTTTGAAAATATTCCACATTTCCTGTGTGTTCTTCCCATCGAAATCAACTTCCCACTTCCATTTCTTCAGTTCTTGCTTCAGTTTTGTAAAGTCTGCCTTTTTGTATTTTTCTACTGTAGTAGTTCCCCTAGATATATGCACTGTATGTTTTTTAATAATAAATTCAACTATGCTATGGTCAGTCTTACATAGCCCCTCTCGGATCCTTATATTTGAAATTTTATCAGACCTATTAGTTATAATCAAATGCAATATATTATCCCCACATGTAGGTTTGAAAACTAGCTGCTGTAGGTCTGATATGATCAGCATATCAACAAACTGGTTATTGCCCAGGCTTGAGTATGATTTTTGTCCTCAACCTATTTCTGGGTAGTTGAAATCCCCTGAAATTATAACATCACCTTTCTGAGCCTTGAGTTCAGTTTCATTTTCTATTCTCCTATTTATGCCACCATTAGAGTTGGGGGCCCTGTAATATGATTTTGCTGCAGTTGCAGCACTGCCTTTTGATTGAGTAGCATGCAAGCTGAATATATTATCTAAAAAAAATCACTTTTCATCAAAATCTGATAAGTGATTGAAAGTGAATTAATGTAATGAATAAGGGGATTTTTCCCCGATTTAGGCTGACTTGTTGGACAATTCCATATTAGTCATTTTGTGTACCCAATACTGTACATAGTCATATCAGATGTATTCATTATTTGTACTGACCCTTTTACGGATGTTTTTATGTAGGGAAGGTGTTTTATTTATCAGTCTGGATCTATTCCCATTACTGCTTGTTTTTTATGCACCGTGTTATTGCTGCATTTCGGTTATAGCCCTGACTGTAATTTGATGTTCATTCTTATTTTGTAAGTTAGCAGTACATGTAGTTTACATTGAGTAATTTCACACCATCTTTTTTATTTGAATCGAGTAGCTGATTGGTGCATTTCTGTAGCCACTAACCTTAGCAATATAATTACTGACTTCACTTTGCCAACTTATGAACATCCATAACTATCACAATCAATAGCATAATAGTCTTTTCTTTGTCTCTAGGTTGCAGGTATTTCTTTGTGCTCTATACTGAATGATGTACTGTCATATCTCATACTGTATGTGCATTTGTAGTTAATAAACTTTGGTTGCCTTGTAAATTACTTACTATGTCTGTTGTCAGTTTGTTGTGTGGTTTACTAATATACTAATCACTAAACATAATAATACCATACTGTTGTGCCATTTGCTGTACTAATGACAGTGGGTCAGGGAAACATTTTTACAGGTTCCATAAAGACAAACAACACTGCAAGCAGTGGGTGATCACAGTAAAGGGGGATGGGTGGTTTCCAAATGATCAGACCATCATATGCCCTGATCACTTTACACATGATCAATTTGCCATCCCACAAAGTCTATTAGATAGCATCAGATTTAAACCAGGTCAGAGACATTTGAAATCTGATGCTTGTCCAACAATATTTCCTTTCAGTGTTTTGATGAGGCAATGTTCATCATCAGTTGTGGAGAAACACAGATGATTAGAGGTTAGTACATGTGCCAATTGTAATAATGCAATGTTTAGCCAGTCCTGTGGCAAAGAGGGCTGAGGCGCTGGACTCCTTACCTTGTGCTACACCAGCTACCCTTGTTTGGGAACAAGCCAGTGTCATTGGTGAACCTGCCAGGGGGGGAGAAGGACTGAGCAGCCGTAATGACAGCTCTCCTCTCCTGGGAAGGATCTCTGTCACCCTCCAGTAGTTCCACTGCCATCGGGAGGCAGTCCAATGGACAGCATAGGTGGGTGGATGCATCAAGTAGTGGGAGGGTGCCTTGGAAATGTGGCATGCATGTTCCTCCAAGGAATGGGGGAAGAAAATGGGGAAACAACTCAAGTATAAAAAAAACTACATAGAAGAGTAATGCAATGTTAATGTACCCATTATGTGTTACAACAGCTTTCTGGAACATCTACAAAATGATCATGCCATTCACATTCTGGAAGCCAACAAAGTACTGTGTGTACATTTTCAATTGCTGCTGTGCACTCCCAATAAAATAATAGGAAAAATATACAAGATGAGCAACCTAATGTACAACAAGTGTGTTCTGACACCATGGGGTCCTGCTCCCCATTGAGCTCTCCAGCTTCACTTCTGAAGGAATCAGAAACCATTCATGGCAGAACTTTATGGTTGTACACTAAGATGCACATCCTTCTGACTGTGAGAACAAATCTTGTGACGCCCATGTGGAATCAGAATGCCAAGGTGGCTGAACACACTGGTTGTCCATAAAGTTGTTAATTCTGTTTCCTATATTTTTTGGATGTGTACAGTGTATCTCTATGTGAAATGTGTTCACATACGTTACTTGCTTTTCTGAATGAAACTGACTTGTGTAGGCTAATTAGGTGCCAGGAAGCTGTTGAACCACAACATAAATTATCCTTACTTAATAATTAACCTGGGTTTTCACTTTAAGGATGTACCTTACAATTTTAGAGGACATCCATTACAGTTACAACTCAAGAAATTTAATTTTCTCCCAAGGAAATTCCTTTTTTCAGTAAGGGTTATTAAGTTATGGCATGCACTGCCAGTGGAAGTAATTATCAGTAGTACAAAACAAACTTATAAAACAGGATTGGATAAATATATCCTTTCTGGGCCAATTTTTAGATATTATTGATATATAGGAGTAAATTATGGGCCTTCTTGGCTTGCTAACTCCTAATAACACATAATGGGTACATTAACATTATCTCCTATTAAAACCTAGTATGAAACCTAGTATGAAACACTGTACAATCACATTCCTTGACCTTTGAGCTGTGGCACATAAGCATTTTGGAATGGATACCTTACTTTATAGAATAATGCTGTACAAAACACTATGAGATGTTATGTGTTATAAATTGCATGAAAGCTCCTGGCCACTCATAAATGCTAATTGTGTCTTTTTTCAATATTAGGCCCCATCTCACCACCCCCTAATGCCAAACTTTAGTGTTGTGTTGACACTGTTGCTGAGCTTAGTGACATCTTCATCAAGACAAAAAAAAAAAAAAAAAAAACATACCTTCTTTACTACACACTCTGCAATGTCACGTATATACTGTAGGCATTAGGGAGGAAAGTGACCAGTACTGAACATTTTGACAACTGGTTGGGCATGGTCCTTTTCTTGTAATCAGCTTTGGTACTAATAATCATGAGTTCCAACTTACATACATGTCCACAAATGTAAAAAGAAGTAATTGTAATAAATGGTAGAACATTGTTATAGGTAGAAAGCTACCTTTTTATAACAACATTTTGCCATAGATGTGACGTCACGATGTTGTTAACCCATTGATGGTATGTCACATCGATAGGTTAACAACCAGGAACAGTCTGGGCATGCGTGCAAATGGATCAGATGGTCTCAAAATGGCCGCGGAGGTGATGGCAGAGCAGTGGCAACATAAAAAAAATGCAGTAAGGAACTGCTTTCTTTTATAAAAACCTAAATGGCACCATACACTATAAAATATAATGTATGGTACATCAATGGGTAACCGTTTAACTCATCTCGAGGTTGCCATGGCAACCTAAACCTCTCAAGCTTCACTCTTGAGGTTTATATGGTCTCCCTGGCAACCTGTCAATGGTTAACAAACCAGTTAACCATCAATGACCATACATTATCCTCTATGTTATTCACAAACGGATGCACTAAGCGAGTACTTTTGCTCAGTCTTCACCAAGGAAGTGGACGGGCCTAAGCCACAGAGAAAGGTGGGTGGTCATTGAGAGCTTGAAGGATTACAAGGGGGTAATTGTGGTACACAGGATTTGAAGTGGTATAATGGAATTGAAGGAAGACAAGGAACCAAGCCCGTATGGGGTATACCTAAGGGTCCTGAGGGAACTGGTGTGGGTATTAGCAGTACCACTGACAGATCTATTTAACACCTCATTGGAGGAGGATAATGCAATGGCTAATGCAATGTTAATGTACCCAATATGTGTTACATGTGTTGAATAATCATCGGGGCAGTTGACAGCAGCAACAGAGCACGTTCTCATACAAGCAGGTTAGGTGTGTGAGGGGAGGCTATGCTGGTAGAAACTGTGCTGTTTTTAGTTATTTGTTTTTACCCATTTCTTCTATTTACTTTCAGGGCTCAAGGTTTTGTTTTTTATTCTTTTTAGAGAATGTGGGAGTGACGACAGACGAGCCTCGGAGCAGTGGGTGAAAAGAAGGCAGTCAGATGAACTGATTGCTTTTAATACTGCTTTTTTGCAGGACAAGCTGATACAGGGATACTAAACTTTACCTTTTTGGATTCTTTTCTGATTATAGCCAGCTAAGTGCCTAGAAGAAGGAGGGCAGCCTATGTAAACAGCAAAGGTTTACTTTCCAGTGCAACTGGGCTGATTGTTTTTTGTTCCTTTTCCTCACACAAGAGGAGACACCAGAAGGACCCACCATACCCTCCCCCATCCCACCCACCTTGGGATCGCTGCTCTTCGTAGGTGGGAGGCAGGTCAGGTCAGGACATACCACATAGGTAGAAATAGAGAAGGGGGAATATACAAAAAAAATACAAATTCTTTTTTTTCTGAGATAGTGCACTAACCACAGGGAAGAGGGTAATAGGGGAGGTAGAAACCAGAACAGGAAGATGCATGGAATGATGCAGTACACTGGGTGTGGGGCAGCAGTCTTTAGGAGAACTTTCTGGGTACTGTGTTGCTGCCCCATTTGCAGGCACCTCTCTGGGCTGAGGGTAGATATTGACAGTCTCCTGGCTGAGCTAGCAGGAGTACTGGGGACCTTCTCCCCACCCAGAGACCATCATGCCCCCAACCACTGTCACAATGACTGCCCAGGCAGAGGACAGTATGGACTATGGTAGGCACAAGGAGGTTCAGAGATGGTGGTAAGAGGCACATCCCCCATCTGGCCCGGCTTAGGAGACTCCTTTGGATGTTCTAAAGTGGAGAGGCCCACAAGGGAACCTGAGGCTGAGACCAGGGAGGAGGTGAGGGTCTTCTGAGAGGGAGACACAGGGGCAGGAGGAAGAGAACCACAAAGGAAGAAGAAGAAGAAGGTACTCCTGATGGGAGACTCAGTTGTCAGGTGGATTGTTCTAGGCACAGATAGCAGGGAGGAAAGGGAGGTAAACTGCCTTCCAGCACTGCTTGGAGGGAGATGCAGCAGATCCTGAGGATTGATAAAGCTGTGGCAAGGAGAGGGGGATGAAGGTTGTTATACACCTGGGAATGAATGACCTATCCAAGGACAGGGCAAGCACAGGGCAGTTGTAGGTGAATGTCAGAGAGCTGGGAGAGAACTTGGAGCAGGTAGCAAGCTCTGAATTTTTCAGATGTGCTGCATGACCATAGTATGTAGAAATATAGGAATCTCTGGATTGGCAGCTTCAACAAATGGTTGAAGGGCTGGTGCAACGAGAAGGAGTATGACTTCATTGAGGACTGGGGACACACCGGGAAGAATGCAGCCCTTTTCAAGGGGGATGGGCTACATCCTTCTGAGAGGGGGGCAGCAGTCCTCAGTGAAAGGTTTAAATGCATCATGGATGAGCAATTAAACTAGCTGGGGGGTCAACAGGAGCAGGGAGACTCTAGTAGCCCACCCCCACTAGCTAGAGAAGTCAGAGATGAGGAACAGGAAGACAGGTTTAGGATAGGGACACAATTGCCAGTTACAAAGGGAAAGGCAAGTGTAGGAAGGCAGAATATAAAAGAAACTTGGGTTGGGGGAAAGAGGCAGGAGGGCAAGCACAGGATGGGAGGGAGGACAGGCAGCAAAACATGGAAAGCCATTGCTACAAATGCCCGCAGCTTGGGTAATAAAATCCAAGACCTGGATACCTCATTAGTAGAGACAGACCTGAACATAATGGCAATAACACAGACCTGGAACACCACAAATCATGACTGAGATGCAGGTTATGCTCTTTTCAGGAGAGATAGATTGAGTAAAAATGGGGGGGCACTGTACATAAGGAAGGCATAAAAGTGACAGAGGTGCAGGGTAGACAGTGGGAGGCTGAGGTACTGTGGGACACCCTTGAGCCAGGCAATGGCACAGCAATCCAAGAGGCATCTACAGGCCTCCAGCACAGGGGGAGGAGGGGGGATAGGGATCTAGTGGATCAAATTTCTGAGATGGCAACAAAGGGAGCGGTATTGCTGCTGGGTGACTTCAATATCTTAGACATGGATTGGACCATCCCAGCAGCTGCCTCATCCAGGAGGCATGCCATCCTATTTTTGCTACAGGGGGCAGGCCTTACACAGCTAGTAATTGATCCCAACAGAGACAGGGAGATTCTGGACCTCATACTGATAACAATGGGGACAGAATCACAGATGTCCAGGTGGAAGGTCAACTGGGATCAAGTGGGAACCACATATTGTGGTTTAGCATGGGAACAGAGGCACAGTCTAGTCACACAAAGGCAAATGTCTAAGATGTTAGAGGGTGGATTTTTCTAAAATGGGAGGTGTATCAAGGAAGCCCTGGCAAGGAGGATGATAGGAGGGGGAGTTGAGAAGCAGTGGAAACACCTGAAGGGAGCCATAGAGGAGGTAACAAACCAATGCATCAAGATGGTAAACAAGGACAGAAGGAGGAGACCACTATGATTCATGAGAGAGGCTGCGGACAAGGAAAGGGCCAAAAGGACAGTTTTCAGGAAATATAAGGAAACTCAAAAAGAGGAAGACAGGGAGATGTACGAAAAGAATGTAAAGGAAGTGGGGAAGGCTGTAAGGAGTGCAAAGTCGCAGACTGCGTAAACAGCGCAGATGGCGAAGACGGGAGACATGACATTCTATAAGTACAACAGTAAAAGAAGGAAAACCAGGGGTTAGATTTTTAGGCTCAGAGGGGATACAGGGGAGTGGAAGGTAGGTAGACCTGGAAAAGGCGGGAATGCTGAATCAATATTTCTGTTCAGTATTCACAAAACAGGGTGAGGGTCAGGGACCACGGTTGTGGAACAGACATGAAGAGGCTGGGGAGGTAAACACAAACCCATTCACAGTGGATAGAGTCCTGGAGGAGCTCACAAAACTAAAGGTGGACAAAGCAATGGGTCTGGATGGCATATACCTAAAGATATTAAGGAAACAGAGAGTGGAGCTAGCACTGCCTCTGGCAGCGATGTTCACCGAGTCACTCAGCACAAGTGTGGTTCCAGAGGACTGGAAGAGGGCACATGTATTCCCTCTACACAAAAGTGGTAGTAGAGAATAGGCAGTGAACTATAGGCCAGTCAGCATCACCTTAGTAGTGCGTAAGGTCATGGAGGCACTGATTAAAGAAAGAATAATGGCACACTTGGAATCCAATGGTGCCCAGGATCCGAGACAAAGTGGATTCACAGCAGAAAGGTCATGTCAGTTGAATTTGATAGAATTTTTTTTTGACTGGGTGATGAAGGAATTAAATCAGGGGGCTGAGGTGGACGTCGCCTACCTCAATTTCAGCAAGACCTTCGACACTGGCTGGCATAAAAGGCTGGTAAATAATACGGGTAGTCTAGGCATGGGACACAAGCTGGTAAACTGGGTTAGGAACTGGCTAACAGACAGAGGCAGCTTGTGTTGGAAAATGGGATCTAATCTGGGGAGAAAGAGGTGACCAGTGGGGTATCTCGGGGATCAGTCATTGGGCCAGTCTTGTTTAATGTCTTATTACTGACATTGCAGAAGGGCTGGAGGGAAAGGTCTGCCTGTTTGCAGAAGACAACAAGATCTGAAACAGGATGGATACTCCAGACGGGGTGGAGAACATGAGGAGGCACCTGAGGAAACTTGAAAAATGGTCTGAGGTGTGGCAACTGAGGTTCAATCCAAAGAAGTACAAAATAATGCACCTGAGATGAGGAAACACTGAGTAGAGCTGCAGGATGGGGATGAGTTGCTGACAATCACCAAGGAAGAAAGGGACCTGGGAGATATCATTTCCGACAACATAAAGGTGTCTAAGCAGAGTACAAAGGCTGTAGGAAGGGCCAGTGGCATGCTGGGGTGCATAGGCAGGGGAATCGCTAGCAGAGGAAGGGAGGTAATGATGCCATTGTATAAAATACTGGTGAGTCCTTACCTAGAGTACTGTATGCAGTCCTGGAGGCCACACCTTTGTAAGGACATTGACAGGTTGGAGGAGGTCCATAGAAGGGTGACAAAGATTGTATAGAGCTTGCACCAGAAAACATATGAATAGATATGAAAGGGCCTCAATATGTGCTCTCTAGAGGAGAGGAACAATCGGGGTGACATGATAGAAACATTCAAGTACCTTAATGGCATTAACAAGGTGCAGAGGGAGACATCTTCCAATATTAGGAGGAGTACGAGAATGAGGGGACATGATATGAAATTGGAAGGAGTAATTAAACAAGGAGGGGGTAGACATTTTGGGACAGACTAGATGGATCACGTGGTCCCCATCTATCAACTACTTCTTATGTTCTTATATTCTAAGGAAGCAGGTTGTGAAGAAGTGTGAGAAAGTTTTTCTTCATGGAGAGAGTGGTGAACACATGGAATAGCCTGCCACAGGAGGTGGTGAGGGAGAGAGCACAGTGGAGGGATTTAAACATGCCTGGGACAGGCATAACAGAACTTTAGAGGTGGGAAGGAGTGGTGAAAAGACAATGACCAGGTAGGGTCAGAGGCCGCAAACAAGTGTAGGGCTTATGGGAAGAATAGATGGGCCTAGCAGTCCTTATCTGCTGACAATTTCTATTTTCTATATAAGGAGTGTGTACCACTTGACTGGATGACAGCAAATGTAATGCCTCTCCACAACAGTGGAGCCAAATTACAGGCCAGTTAGCCTAATCACCATAACGGGAAGTTGACTGAAACCATTCTAAAATAAAGGCTGGTATCCTTTATTGAAGAGAATGGAATCCAGGACATTAGACAGCAGTGGTTTGTCAAGGGGAGATCTTATCAAACCAATATGATAGACTACTTTCATTGGGTTAAAAGGTCTGTGGCTTGGGGCACACAGTGGATGTACTATATCTGGACTTCAGCAAGACCTTTGACTCAGTTCCACATGTTAGGATGATCAACAAACTGGGGTACCTGAGATTAGTAGACATAACACTAGGATGGATCAAGAGCTGACTAAAGTACAGGAATTAGAGAGTGGTGGTAGGAGGAGAACTGTACAAACCAAGGCCTGTGACCAGTGGGGTCCCTCAGGGCTCTGTACTTTATTTATTTAAGTCTTGAAATTACAATACCTTTGAGTCAGACACTCATTTACCAAGGCTTCCTGTCAGAGGGTGCTCATACAGAAATTACAGTACACAAAGGTTTCAGGCAAGGAATACAAAATGGGATCAAGGATATACGTAATACAAACTGAATATAATAGCAGTAAAATACAGACTTTCGCACGAATCACAGCAACACATTAATTGCTACAGAAGGAGAATGTTTGAGGAAAACACATTGAATGGCAGCAGGATATTGTGACAGCAATCTGAAAATGACTTTATTAAATGCAGAAGATTGAGGAATAAAGATGAGACCCCATCTGGAGTACTGTGTGCAGTTCTGGAGACCCATGGAAGCTGTCTAGAGGAGGGCAACTAAAATGCTGCAGGGTCTGCACCAGAAGACATATGAAGAGAGACGAAAGGAGCTTAGTATGTATAGCCTTGAGGAAAGGAGGGAGAGGGGGGATATGATAGAAACGCTCAAGTATCTCAAGGGAATCAACAAAGTCCAAGAGGGTAGCATCTTTCAAAAAAAGAGGTGTGCAAGAACAAGAGGGCACAATTTGAAGATAGAGGGGTGGGCTCAGAGGTAATTTAAGGAAGTATTTTTTCACAGAGAGGGTTGTGGATGCATGGAACGGCCTTCCGGAGGAGGTTGTGGAGTCAAAATCAGTGGTGGAATTCAAGCATGCATGGGACAGTCATAAGGCAATTCTAGGGGATGGGGGTAGGAAGAAGTAGGCTGCTGGTTAACTAGGATCTGCAGCTTATCCAGTAGGTAGGGAAATGGGCAGACTGGGTGGGCCAAGTGGTCCTTATCTGCCATCAAATTCTATGTTTCTATGTTTCTAAGATGGACAAAATGCAGGAGATAAGAGGGGAAGTGCTAGAATAGTCAGTGCACGAGATAGAGTAGGGAAGTACTTGCCTAAAAAGAAACCTTCTGAGTTGACTTAGTCACCAGTAATAAGTAGAGGGGAGAAATGGGGGGAGGGTAGAGGGCTGGGCACCCACCCAGTCTAGAGACAGTTACAACTGTTGGTGCTGTACTTGGACCTGCAATGTTCAACATATTTATTGGTGACATTAAAGAGGTAGGATTAGTTAATTCTGCTTGTTGTTGAGAGAGTTAGTGTGGAGAGGATTTTTGTAAGTTTTGCTATTGTTTTTTTTTAAACTGCAGGAGAGAAGGATTAGTTAATTCTACTTGCTGTGGAGAGAATTAGTGTGGAGAGGATTTTTGTAAGTTTTGCTATTGTTTTATTTATTTTTTTCTTTTTTTAATTTAGCTTAAAGTGGAATTTAGCTTAAAGGTTTCTGTGGCTGTGTTTTTTGAATTAAGCTTAAAGGTTTCTGTAGCTGGGTCTTTTGAATTTAGCTTAAAGGTTTCTGTGGCTGTGTTTTTTGGAATTAAGCTCAACCGGGGACAGTATGGTCCCACTTAAAGCTGTGGGGAAGGGCCTAAAGAAGACCTGGGGCAAATGTCTAATTTTTGGACTGTATGTGTTTGTGAGACTTGGGAATGCTATTGATGGGTTAGTAATTGTGTTCATAAATAACTGCAATCAGTATAGAGAGACTGTATTTCACTGTCCTGTATAGGTAGTGTGAACCATGGGTAGGATTGCGGGTGCAATGGTTGTGGGGCAGCAGTATGGATGAACATACTGTGGAGGCTGGGAGGGTGCCCAATATTCAACAGGCTAAGAAAGCTTGAGGAAGAGGTTCAGTGGCTTGGCAGGGAGCTGGGGAGGTTTAGGGTTGAGGGAAGGGTTGTGTTGGTAGAAGGGCTAACATCTGAGAGCATCGAGGGCACCACACAGAAGGAACAGTGGGTCAAGGGAGGGGTCAGAGGGAGGGAGCAAACTAGACAGGAAGCCAGCTGATGAAGGGCAGACTCTAGTAGGATCTAGCAAAAGAGAAGCAGTAGTAGGCAGGAGGGAGGAGAAAACACATAGTAATGCAAAGAGGGTAGGGAACATGTTTGCTATACTAGCGACACATGGGGAAGAGGACGCAGGAGGAGATTGCACAAGGGATAGTACTCACAAAGAGGAGGGAGTGAGGGGCATTATTAGTGAAGAGATTGAGCACAGTATGGCAGGGGGAGGGATAGTACTCGGAGAGGTGAGAAGGGTGAGGGAGTTTGGCAGTCAAACAGGAGGAGGGAGCGGGGTCTCAATTGAGAGGGGCAGGGGGGAAAACACTGGGGCAATTGGTAAAAACACCGTCTTGAGTGGCCCCGGAAATGAGAACATGGGTGGGGATTGGTGATGGGCACAAGGAAAAAGGAGGGAGGTGTACTGCTGTTGGGGACTCCATACTTAAGAGGATCAGATGGGGCAGCAAGGGGGAGAGGCACAGTTGGATATGGGTGGAGTCCATACCAGGATTAAAGGCAGACAAGGCAGGACAGGCAATCCTGAGGTGTGCAAGGAGGGGTAGGAGGAAACCCCACATTGTGGTACACATGGGGACAAATGACCTAGTGGGGGTAACGCTAGAGGTAACAAGGGAGAGGTTTGAGGAAGTGGGAAGGTTATGTAAGGAGACTGGGGAATCTGTGGCCTTCTTGGAGGTGCTACCAGTACCCTGCGCAAGCACAGTGACAAAGGAGAGGCTTGGGGATTTGAACGCATGGTTGGCAGAATGGTGTCAAACTAAGGAGTATGGGGTTGTGGGTGGGTGGCTGGGGCAGTACCTGGGATAATAACAATCTGTTTGCAAGGGATAGGCTGCACCTGAGTGGGGAGGGGAAGGAGGTATCAAAGCAAAGACTGGGGAGGTACATTACAACAAAGGTGGATTTAAACTAGATGGGGGGTGGCAATTGGACAGCAGGTAGGCAGGGATCCGATAGTGTGGAGTCACAGTCTACCCTCAGGCTATCAGGAAGGACTTAGGGCAGCCGAAATGAGAGGGAGTAGAAGAGAGGAGATGGAAGGTGATAAAGGGAAGGGGCAGGAAGGACGGTGGTCTCACTGATTGTGAGAAGCTTAGGCTCCAAATCAGCTGTGCTACAAGCACTCTTGGCAGTGTGGAGGGTGGATATTGCAGCTGTCATGGAAATGTGGGCAACTGAGCACCTGGACTGGGATCTGACAACCCTAGGGTACAGGAAGGACAGTAAGGAGGGAAGGGGAGTTGGGTGGCAGTCTATATGAGGGTTGAGATCAAATGCACGAAAGATGAGAGGGAGGAAAGGAGAACAGAGGCGATCTGGCTGCAGCTCCTAGACTCAAGGGGTAGGAAACTGAGGCTTAGGGTGGTATGCAGGCTACCATCCCAGTCTGAGGAGCCTGATAGGGAATTAGCAGGACAAATCAGAAAGGTATGTAGAAAAGGGAATGTGGTCATCGTGTGGGATTTCAACTTGCCGGGGATTGACTCGAGCATTCCGGTCACCTCCAGTGCTAGGGAGCAAGTGCTTCTGGACACAATCCAGGAGGGTCTCCTGACACAGTTGTTCAGTTTACCTACTAGGCTAAAGAACACTTTAGATCCAGTATTGTCGAATGTGGAGGCAGTAAGGGAAATAAGGGTGGAGGACGCACTAGCCGACAGTGATCAACAAACAGTGTGGTTTAATATCACAATGTGCGGTGAGCCAGAGTAATCAGTAATCCGAGTGGTAAACTTCAGGGGGGAAGACTTTGGGAGGATGCAGAAAGTAATGAAAAGGAAACTGGAGTGGATAATGCAGGAGATGGATGCGGAGTAGAAATGGGATATTATTAAATGGGGGATTACAGAGGCAACTGAAGCCTGCACCAAGACACAGAATAAGAGGAACAGAGCAAGGAAACCATGCTGCTTGAACAGCGAGGTAGTGGAAGTGGTGAGGGAAAAACAAGAGGTGCACTAGAGGTATCGGAGGACGGGGAAGGAAGGTTACAGGAAGGAGTATGCAAGATGGTCCAGGGAGGTGACCTGAAAAGTGAGAGAAGCCAAGGCCCAATGGGAGCTGAGATTAGCGAAGGGAATTAACAAGGGGGAGAAAGACTTTCAGATACTGTACATCAGGGAGAAAAGGAAGTGCAAGGAGACAATGGTGAGGATAAAAAAGGGTGGGGAGTGGACAGAAAAGGGGGAAGAACAGGTGGAAGCATGGAATGAATACTTTTGCTCAGTGTTCATGGAAGAAAAGGGGGGACTGCTACCATCATGGGCTGGGAGGGTGGGGATGAGAGAGAGGCGACAGATGGAAGTACTGAGGCAAGTAGAGTCTTAGTGGGACTGAGGGCACTGAGGCTACACAAGGCACCAGGGCCAGATGGTATCCACCCCAGGGTGCTGATGGAGATGGTGAAGGTGATGGCAGAGCCACTGGCAGATCTGTGCAGCACCTCACTGGAGTCGGGATGTGTGCCACTGGACTGGAGGATGGCACATGTAGTGAGGTTACACAAGAACGGATCTAGGGACAAACCAGGTAATTATCGCCTGGTAAGTCTCATCTCCATTGAGTGCAAACTAATGGAAATGATACTAAAGGAAAGACTGGTGTCATACCTGGAGGACAACGGCCTCCAGGATGTGATGCAGCATGGGTAGGTTTTGGGGATGTCTTGTCAAACTAACCTGATACAATATTTTGACTGGGAGGCAGATGAACTGGATAAGGGTCATGCGGTGGATGTTCATTACTTGGACTTCAGCAAGGCCTTCGATTCAGTGTCTCATGAGTGGCTTGGGGGGAAGCTGACTGGTGTTGGGGTAGTGGCAAAAATGATGAACTGGATTACAAGCTGGCTGAGTGGGAGTCTGCAACAGGTGGGAGGGGAAATCTCAACTCCAAGGCCGATGACGAGTGGGGTGCCACAGGGCTTTGTGCTGGGACCAGTATTATTTGGGCTCTTCATATCAAATATTTCACATGGGGGGTTCAATGTGATAACTGCAAATGCCTAAAGGCGATCACTGTTATCGCACAGTCAGAGTGCCAAATACATTTTCAGCACTCTGACAACCCCGGCGCACAGGACAACGGTGCCATGAGATTTTTTTAATGCTTTCTGTAGAGGGGCTGCACCCCACCCACCTCGTGGGGGCTTGCCCTCACACCCCCTGCAAAGGATTCTCAAATTCAGGGGGGTGCATGTCGGGGAGGGTGAAAGCATTAAAAAAACAAAGGTTCAGGTCGGGCGCACTAAAATCGCACCAGCGCCCGGACCGAACCCGAACCTGGTAGCTCAGCTGCCCCAACCACTAGCCAATCCCCGACACCATGACATAGCTCAACCAGCAACCACAGCACCACCCCCTACAGTTCCTCCACCCCCTCCCAGCCCACACTCGCCTTGCTCGCACCCCCCCGTGCATGTACACATAGCGACATCCAGTCGCCCAGTTCACCCAACCCCTCATCCTGTCACCCTACCCTCCCATCACCATGAGGGATTGCGCTGGGAAGGAGTCGCCATTATGGACAGTGCCCTTCCCCATGAGCCCACCTCATGCGATACTCACATGGGGTGGTGAGCAAGGTAAGTCTGTTCGCAGACGACAACAAAATGGGAGCAGTGGTGGATGGAGGGGAGGGACGGAAGCAGATGCAAGGGGACATAAGCAAGCTACAGGAGTGGTCAGAGAGGTGGCAGCTGGGATTCAATGCAAAGAAGTACAATGTTATGCACTTTGGAGTGAAGAACACAAGGAGAGAATACTGGCTGGGGTGGGGGAAGTTAGGGATCACTGAGGAGGAGAAGTACTTAGGGATAATGATAACAGGGACCATGAACAACACTTCCCAGTGCAGGAAAGCAGCTGCAAAAGTGAACACAATGCTGGGGTGCATAGCGAGGGTGGTTTCATCCAGACAAAGAGAGGTGATCTTGGCCCTTTACAGGTCACTGGTAAGGCCACACTTGGAGTACTGTGTGCAGTTTTGGAGTCCATATCTGAAGCATGATATCAGGCTACTGGAGGGGGTCCAGAGGAGGGCAACGAAGATGATATGTGGACTGGAGGGGACAGACTATGAGAGCAGGCTGGGAGACCTGAATATGCACACCCTGGAGAATAGAAGGGTTGGGGGGACAAGATAGAGACATTCAAATATCTGAGGGGAATCAATAATGTTGGGGCAGATGGGGTCTTTAAGCTAAGGGGGACACCAGGGGCAATGGCTAAGAATAGAGGAGGAAGATTAAGGAGGGAAATGAGGAGAAACTATTTCATGGAGAGGGTGGTAGCAAAATGGAACATATTACCAGAATGGGTGTTATCATGAAAATCATGTGAACATCTTTAAAAGGGCATGTGACAGGGAACAGGGGAGAGTGAGGGTGGGGGAGGTGAGGGGCGGCAGTGGGGGGTGTCACAGATTCGCTCAACCGGTCAGTCCACTACTACCAAAGTGCCAACCTCTGAGCATAGAATTGTGAACAGTGAACAGTACAAAGAAACCCTCTTGTCTGTTTTGTGGGTTCAAGTCACCTTAGTCTCAAGTTCTGGAGGGATTCAAACTGATAACCTCTTGTTAGCGTACCCAATTATCAGGCTCAGAAAATTCTGTCTTCGGGGGTCCAGATATCTTTGCCTACAGACACCTAACCAGGTATAACAAAATGTACCCTTAGAACTCTATGCAAGACCTAGAGAACTCTGTCTGTTTCCCAGTTTGGTATCACAATAAGCTCATACAGTGTCAACTATAACCTTCAAAGCTTCACTTATATAAAAAGAAATTTCAAGGCACACCAGGCAGTTTCCGTTTTTAAAATGCCAAGCTCCCAGCTCACGACTCCGGGGGAGACTCGGCCCCCGGGCGGACGGCGCTTCCACAGCCGCCGCCCAAGACCACAAGCCCAGATGCTCTCCACTGAAAGCCGAGACCCCAGCAGGGCTCCCAGCTCAAGACTCCAAGGGAGACTCGGTCCCCAGGTGGATGGCGCTTCCACAGCTGCCGACCGAGACCACAAGCCCGGACGCTCTCCACTGAAAGCCGAGACCCCAGCAGGACTCCCAGCTCAAGATTCTGAGGGAGACTCGGCCCCCGAGTGGACAGCGCTTCCACAGCTGCCACCCCATACCAAAAGCCTGGACACTCTCTACTGAAAGCCGAGACCCCAGCAGGGCTCCCAACTCAAAACTCTGAGGGAGACTCGGCCCCCGGGTGGATGGCACTTTCACAGCCACCGCCCAGGACCACAAGCCCAGATGCTCTCCACTGAATGCCGAGACCCCAGCAGGGCTCCCAGCTCAAGACTCAGAGGGAAACTTGGCCCCCGGGTGGACAGCACTTTCACAGCCACCGCCCAAGACCACAAGCCCGGACGCTCTCCACTGAAAGCTGAGACCCCAGTAGGGCTCCCTGCTCAAGACTCCGAGGGAGACTCGGCCCCCGGGCGGATGGCATTTCCACAGCCACCGCCTGAGACCACAAGCCCGGACACTCTCCACTGAAAGCTACGACAAAAGCCATTAGCCAATTGGAACACGAGCACCTTCTTCAGCCTGACCCTGATTGGTCCGCTGCCTGATATTGCTTTGGCCTTATTATAACTTCTGAAAAAGGGCTGTAATTGTTGTTTTTGCCAGAAACGAATGTTTAGTTTTTAATGTTAGCCTGCTTCCCGATGCCTTATTGTGCCTGTTAGTCCTAAAGCCTTGAAGTGATCTCAGCTCCTTTTCAGCTGTGTCTCTGGACTCCTGAATGTTGGGCGCCAAACTAAATCGGCCCCCTTTGTCGTGTTAATTTTAATCCTGTTGCTGGACTGCATGGCCTTTTGTCTCCAGCCAGTATTTAACTTCCTCCTGTCTCCTCTCTCCTCAGCCAAAACCCCAGCAGGGCTCCCAGCTCAAGATTCCGAGGGAGACTCAGATCCCAGGCGGACGGCGCTTCCACAGCCACCGCTCGAGACCACAAGCCCAGACACTCTCCACTGAAAGGTACGGCAAAAGCCATTTTTTTTCTTTCCGCCCACCCCTACCACCTATTAAATATGCATACGCCCCTCCCCTAGTCATTCCCACGCCCCTTCAGTCTCTCTCTTAGGACAAACTTAGCTTCTGAAAAACCCTTCTGTGCTCCCGCTCAATCTCACCTACAGAAAATCAGATACTGCTCGTATTCTGACCTCTTAGATCTCAGGGATTCTAGTGTCACCGGTCCTGCTAAATAGCTGGTGGGTCAGTTAAACTCTCAGCGCCTGTGGCACTCTGCCTCTGGGTGCCTTAATTACCATGTCAATGGTCTAGAATGCAAATTCCTGGCTCTGGTCCTCTAAATTAGCCTACCAAGAACTTCAGGGATCAGTCCTGGGGCCAGTCCTATTCAACATCTTCATTAGTGACCTCGCAGATGGACTAGAGGGTAAGGCTTGTCTGTTTGCAGATGACACCAAGATCTGCAACAGAGTAGATGATCCAGATGGGGTGGGCAGAATGAGAAGAGATCTGGATAAACTAGCAGAATGGTCAGAAGAGTGGCAACTGGGTTTAATGCAAAGAAGTGCAAAATCATGCACATAGGGAAGAGAAACCTGAAGCCACTTATAGGCTGGGAGGAGTTGCTAGCAGTCACAAAGGAAGAAAGAGACTTGGGCATCATCATCACTGATGACCTAAAATCATCCAAGCAGACCTCTAAAGCAGTAGGTAAGGCTAGGGGTGTTAGGGTGTATTAGTAGAGGTATCACAAGTCGTAAGAGGAGGTAATAATCCTCTGTACAAGACATTGGTTAGCCCCCATCTGGAGTACTGCGTGCAGTATTGGAGGCCACATTCACAAGGACATTAACCAAATTGAGGCAGTCCAGAGAAGGGCAACAAAATGGTGCAGGGACTGCATCAGAAGACATATGAGGACAGATTAACGGAGCTCAATATGTATACCCTTGAGCAAAGGAGAGAGAGGTGATATGATCGAGACATTTAAACACCTTAAGGGCATAAACAAGGTGAAAGAGTCTAACATGTTTAAATATAAGAAAAATAGCAGGACAAGAGGACACAGCATGAGATTAGAGGAGGCTGATTAAGGGGAATGAGGAAATTCTTTTTCACAGAAAGGGTGGTAGATGCATGGAATGGCTTACCACAAGAAGTGGTAGCTATGAATACAGTGCAGGGCTTCAAACATGCATGGGATAGGCATAAGGGAGCAATACAAATGACTATGAATAGATAGGTCACTGACAGAGCAAAGGCCGATGGCACATTTATAAGGTAGAAAAAGAAATGGGCAGACTGGATGGGCCTTGCGGTCCTTATCTGCCGTCAACTTCTATGTTTCTATGTTTCTATGTTTCTATGTTTCCAGGCGGTGCCTTGTTGCAGCACCTTTGGAGACCCCTCATCTCCTTTCTAACTCATCCCTTTTATAGTGGCATAGGCTATTAAACTAACTTAAGCTGTGAAGCCAGCCAGTTCTATTGTACCCGTCAATCACCAAGCTCATTATGTGGGTGCCTCTTTGGTTCCGCGTTTTGCTTCCCCTCCTTCTTGTACCCTCTACGGTACCTAAGCTCACTCGACTTGCTTGCAGTGGGACCCATATCCACCCAGTGGGCTGCCGTGCACACTGTTTTTCCTCATACAATTACCTCTGTGCCCTGAGACTTTCTTACTTGCAGCCTCTCTCCAAAACTATGCACAGAGGTGGGACCGGTACAGAGCTGCCACTGCAGAGTATATTCACCACTTTCACAAGCAATCACCTCCCTTGTTGTCTCCCAGCCAGGGTTTTAGTATCTGTGGTTCTAGCTTGGTTCAGATACAACCATGAGTCACCCCTCTCATGGCCTAGTACCCGCATCAGACTTTCACAGCGAAAAAAACTTAAAATGTCTCTTGCTTTTATTAGAAAGCTACTTCTCCTCCTTCTGATATGGTCTGGAGATGTCAAGCTTAACCCTGGTCCAGTTCAAACTATCACTTCCCTCTCGGACCTTGCAAACCTGAAAGGCATGCAATTCTTGCATATGAATGCTTGCAGCCTGCTAAAAAAGTTTACACTAATACATGCCTGGGTCACTCACACCAAACCAGATGTATTAGTTATCTCTGAATCTTGGCTCAGGCCCGCCATGCCTGATAGGGAAATTAACATTCCTGATTACTCCCTATTCAGAGCTGACAGGCCTACCGGGGGGGAGGAGTAGCCATTTATGCAAAGGATAAATACACAACAACATATCTAGCAGCGACATCCATTGCTAACCAATTCGAATGCTTGGTTCTAAAGCTGGAGATACCCTCATCCTCAGTGCTACACATTATAGGTTGCTATAGGCCACCATCTGCTGGACTCCAAATCCTTACCCACCTAACTAATGTTATGGAACATGGCTCCTTTGAAATAGTCATCCTTGGGGACTTAAACTTCGATTGGCTGTCCCAAGCCATGGCATCTCTCAAAGAGTTTTGTGACACCCATGGGCTAACACAACTTATCGGTGAGACTACTCATCCCAACAAAAAAATGCCCTGCTAATAGTACTCTGCTGGATGTCATCTTAGTAAGCAAACTGCACCTCTTCTCCCACACAGGTGTATTTTTCTCTGATGTTAGTGACCATAGCATTATTGCTAGCATAAGGTCAGCCCAGTGCCCACCGTCCATGTCGACATTCTTTATCAAGCGGTCCAGATGCAAAATTGATTTGTCCTGTCCGCCTACCTTGATGATTTAAAATCTTCGATGTGCTGGTAGGACTTTTACTTAGCCAATTCGGTCCAGTTTGCCTATGAGATCTTTTCCAAAATTATGACTGCGGCCCTAAACAAGCATGCCCCCCTCGTAAAAAATCAGGGTAAGGAGAAGAACCTGTCACTGGTTCACACCTGAACTTAATGTAGCTTTACTAAATAGGGACAAGCTTTGGAAGAAAGCACGGTCTACGAAGGCCCTAATGGATTGGTGTAATTTTAGGAATGCCAGGAACGCCTGCACCAAAATAAAAGATGCTAAGGCATCCTTCTATCATTCAGAACTTGAGTCTGCCTCTAGGAGCTCTGCCAAATTTTGGAATTCCATCAAGGACATGTCTGGACATACCCCTGGAACATCCTTGCCTGCAAAAATCTTCTCTGGCAATTGCACCATCTGTGACAAACTGGAAATTCTGGATGCTTTCAACAACTACTTCGCTACCACAAGTCTTGCCTTTGATAACTCACCTGCATGTTCCTTACGTTCTCAATGCAATGTACATGACTCGGAACCTCTCTTAACCAGTTCAGTATTTTCCTTTCAGCATACTTCTTTGAGGGAGGTCGAAGATCTCCTACTAAAGTTGGATGAGAAGAAAAGTGCCGGCACCGACTCTCTAGATCCATTCTTCCTAAAGGTTGCCTTCCATGTCCTATCTGTACCAATTTACCCACTTATTCAATCTCTCTCTCTCTCTATCCCATGGTATCCTCCCGCCTTTATGGAAAATAGCACACGTTATACCTTTGTTCAAATTTGGGGACCCTTGCGACTTAAATAATTATAGACCAATTTCATTACTACCTATCTTGTCAAAACTATTGGAGATAATAGTAAGTAAGCAACTGACAGCTTACGTTGAAACTATGAATCTTCTAAATCCTATGCAATCTGGCTTCAGAGCACAGCACAGCACTATCACAGCCCTTGCTAAAGTGACCAACGATTGGCAACAGGACCTGGAAAACAAGAAATTTGTTGCGCAGTGTTTTTAGACTTAAGCAAGGCCTTCGACACTGTCGACCATGACCTGCTCCTCTCCCCTCTCAAGGCTATAGGACTGGATGCTCTGTCCCTTCATTGGTTTGCTGATTACCTCTCTAACCGTTGGCAGCAAGTAAAATCCGTGGTGAACTTTCTCCTCTTAAGCTCCTGAAAAGAGGGGTCCCTCAAGGATCCATCCTGGGCCCACTATTGTTCGCAATTTACTTGAACAACTTAGACAATAACATAACTAAGGCCAACATTCATCTATTCGCAGATGACACGGTCCTTTACCTAAGCCGCTCTTCTCCTGAAGCAGCCCACAAAGATCTACAATCAGAATTTAACATCCTTCAGAGCCATCTGCTAAACAAAAAATTGTTATTAAACGCAAAAAAAACCCAAGGATATGCTGGTCTCACCTTTCCTCTCAGATGCTAACCCAACCATGGCTAGTTCCATTCCTCAGATTACCACAATCTTGGAAGAAAACCTAGAATACGTAATCAAATTCAAGTACTTGGGGGTGTGACTCAATCACAAACTTTCTTTCACAGAGCATATCGAAGACCTCCTAAAGAAACTAAGACAGAGGCTTGGCCTCTTCTTTAGGATAAATAACTACCTCACCTGTAATGCCAAAAGAAGACTGGTACAAACTGCATTTCTCTCCTTGATTGACTATGCCGACTTTCTCTATAGTCACTGCCCTGCTACACATCTTGCTAAACTTGATACTTTGTATCACAGGGCCCTGAGATTCATCACTGGAATACCTCTCACCACTCACCACTGTGCCCTTTACACAGCCATGGGGTGGTCCTCCCTTCACTTCAGGAGACGCAGAAATGCTATATTCTGTACCTTCAAAGTTATTATTAAGAAACTTCCCCTGTATATCTCTGCTTGTCTACCACTATGCAAACCTGGTGCCTAAGCCATGAGAAGCTACTCCCTCATCTATCTGAAGGTACCTAATCTAAAAACCCATCTCGGGAGATCGGCCATAAGTTTTGCACTGCCCTCTTTGTGGTATATTGTTCAAAAAACTTTGAAGCTCAGCTCCCTGATCAGCCTATTCTCCTTTAAGACCCTATATGACTGCTTAGTGAAAGAATTCTGCAACTGCTTCCCCTGTCATTAAAAAAAAAAAAACTGCACCATGGCCGCCTACGCCCACTTGGGCTCCACAATTCAGCCTTGCTCATATGGCCATCCATGTTCTTCCCCAAGCTCACCTTTGTTCTACATGCTCATTGCCATGGGCCTTGTCAGTGGCCCTTTGTCCTGGTATATCCCTCTTCCCCATATCAGTGCTGTCCCGGCCACATTCCCTATCCCCCCCGCCATCCTGCCCCTATTTTTTTCTTATCCCTCCCCTCTATCTCCTGCCCTCCTGGGCCCATGAGAACAAGTAGGTCTCCTATATATCTTTTGATCATGTATGTGTCACCAGTTTGTCTATATTATGCCTGTATTGACCATCTCCAAACTGAACCATGTCCATGTTGACTTGCACTCGAGCACTTTTTATTGTTAAAATTGTATTGAACTTTTGTTCCTTATATTTTCATAATTGTGCATCCTTACATTGTTTGGATTGTATCTGCTTTTTTGTCACCTTGTGTAACATTTCCATCTTGTAAATGAGCTTGCTCAACAATGTTTTCCTGTATAAATAAAGACTTTGATTGATTGATTGATTGATTGAAAATATATATCTTTACTTTAAAATAGGTAAAACAGGAAAACAGTAAAATTACAGAACAAAATATTCCAACACATACAGCCTTAAAACAAAACAGGTTTAAAAGTGCAGATTCATACCAATGATAACACTGGGACTAGTCTTGTCTAAGATCTTTACTTCTTAATCTTTAATTGCTTCGTGGTCTCTCTTCCCTCAGTCAGAAATATGAATGTGTCCTCTCAGGTTTGCTCAGTAGGTTTAAAAACTGTCTTGAGCTGGCATTCTTTCTGAGGTCACCTAACTCCACCTTGGTGTATAAAAATGAATATTTTATAGCACAGGCTATACTACTAAGATATTTTAAAAAGATAATAAATGACATAATAAATCACCTCTCTTTATGTGACTGGTCCAAACCAGTCTGTGATCTGCTTTATCCTAGACAACAAAAGTCTCTTTGATGTAAGTCACTGTATATTCAAAGCAAAATGTATTTTGGACTCCTTAATTTAGTCTGGGACCTGGTATCCCCAGACATCAAATGTCTCTTTGATGAAATGAGCTAGCTTCCTCGGAGGAGACCTAAAACACTGGTCTATGTCCCTTTTCTCATAACACCTAGTGCAAATCAAAGGATTTCCCTGAAGGCATCATGAATGGATATTTTATTTCTGGGGCTTCAAAGTAAATTTAACAAGCTAATTGCACCTCAGATTTGTGTAGTTTAAGCTACCTCCTGTCCTTTGAACTTATCCGGGGTGGGGGGTTGATGTGTCAGTTCCAGCAAGACAGAATTTTCTCTTGACACAGTCCATCACACTTTTTTTATATTTACAAAAAATGATACAGGGATCAGAACCAGCTGTCCAAGTGTGACAATTTCTCCCCACCTAGACCAAATTTGGGGGGGTCTATCCCCTGCATGGGATGAGCTTCCCAAATCAGTTCACTCCTCATACACACGGGACAACCCATCTGAGTTCTGATTGTTTGCTCCAGCCCTATGTAGAATGGTCATATCATATCCTTGCAAAGCAAGACTCCATCTTAGTAATTGACTATTGTTTTTCCCCATCTGCATCAGCCAAACCAGGGGTTGTTGTCAGTCTGAACCACAAAATGCTGCCCATACAAGTATGGTTCCAATTTCTTTAGGGCCCACACTATTGCAAGACACTCCTTTTCCACTGTGGAGTATGACTGCTCCCTGGGAAGTAACTTTTTACTCAGGTAGGCTATTGTGGGGTCCCTCCCTTCGCTGGATGTCTGGCTCAGTACTGCCCCAATACCCACGTCTGAAGCTTCAGTCTGAACTATAAAGGTTTTACTGTAGTCAGGACTTGTCAAAACAGGAGCACTGCACAGTGCCTCCTTTAGTTTGGAAAAGGCTTCCTTACAGGCTGGTCCCCAGGTAATTTTCTTGGTCATCCTTTTCTTTGTCAGGTCAGATAGGGTAGCAGCCAGGGCATTGTAATTGGGTACAAATTTTCTATAGTACCCTGCTGTCCTGAGAAAACTCCTGACCTGCTTCTGAGTTTCTGGTCTGGGCCATGCCTGGATTACCTCTATCTTTATTTGGTTAGGATGAAGCTGTCCCTGGCCTACCACATGCCCAAGGTATGCCACCTCTCCCATGGCCACCTGGCACTTCTCAGATTTGTCAGTGATCCTGGCCCTCTGTATCCTGTCCAGCACTTCCCTGAGGTGGGATAGGTGTTCCTCCCAGCTGGTACTAAAGATGGCAATGTCATCCAGGTACGCCAAGGCGTACTCGTCAGCACCATTTAACACCTGGTTCACCAACATTTGGAAAGTGGCTGGGGTATTCTCCATTCTAAAAGGCATTACTTTAAACTCAAATAAGCTTATCGGAGTGATGAAGGCTGACCTCTCCCTAGCTCTGTCTGTCAACTCTACCTGCCAATACCCCTTTGTCAAGTCAATGGTCATAAGGTAGGTCACCCCTCCCAACTTGTCCAGGAGTTCATCTGTCCAGGGCATTGGGTGGGCATCTGACTTTGTGACTGCACTCAGTCCACTATAGTCTACACAGAAATGAGTCGAGCCATCTGGCTTGGGTACAAGGACTACCAGTGAGGACCAGGGACTGTGGGATCTCTGGATTACCCCTAAATCCAGCATCTCCTCCACTTCCCTCCTAATGTCCTTTTGGACAGCCTCTGACACCTGATATGCTGTCCACTGTATGGATGTCTGTGTCCCTGTCTCCACATCGTGTGTCGCTAAGGGGATTAGTCCAGGCTTGGCACTAAACAAGGGGGCAAAGTCTGCTAAAACCTCTGTTACTTTCTGGATCTGGCCCAGGGTCAGCTGGGGAGACAATTTTACTGCCTCCACAGAGAACTTACGCTTACTCTCTTCCAGCAAGTCCAGAAGGGGGTCTCCTTCATCCGTCCCCTCCCCATGACTACACACTGCAAACACCATGTCAGCCCTATTTGCATATGGCTTCATCATGTTGACATGGTACATCCTTTCTGTCTGTCTACGGTCAGGTAACTCCACAATGTAGTTCACGTGATTTACCTACCTAACCACTTTGTATGGTCTTGCCCACTCAGCCTGCAGCTTGTCTTTCCAGACTGGAATAAGGACCATGACTTCCTGACCCACCATTTACGGGCGAGCTCTGGCTCTGAGGTAGTACCATACTTTTTGTTTCTGTTGGGCAGCTGCCAGGTTGCTCTGGGCTGTCCCCATAAGCTCTTTCAGCCTTTCCCTAAACCTTAGGGCATAATCCACAATGGGAGTTCCCTGGGTGGTGTGCTTGCCTTCCCAGTCCTCCCGGATCAAGTCTAGGGGCCCACGTACCCAGCGTTCATATAAGAGTTTGAAGGGGGAAAATCCTGTCGACTCTTGGGGCACCTCCCTGTATGCAAACAACAGGTGGGGAAGGTATTTCTCCCAGTCCCTCCCATGCTGTTCAGCAAATGCCTGGAGCATTGACTTTAGGGTACCATTGAATTGTTCCACAAGCCCATTGGCTTGTGGGTGAGATGGTGTTGTGCATCTCTGCACCACCCCACACTTCTCCCATAAACATTTCATCAGGGCTGACATGAAGGAACCCCCTTGATTGATGATTACCTCCAGTGGAAACCCAGCACGGGAGAAAATTCCAAGTAAGGCATCTGCCACTTTGTCTGTCCTCAGAGAGGATCAGGTGACTGCCTCTGGGTACCGGGTGACATAATCCACCACAGTCAGGATGAATCTCTTCCCTGAGGAGCTGAGGGTATTTAAAGGTCCCACGATATCCATTCCCACCATCTGGAATGGCTCCTCCACTATAGGCAATGGAATCAGGGTGGCTTGGGTTTTCTTGCCTGCTTTCCCTATTTCTTGGCACCGGTGACAAGACCTGCAATACTCCTTCACCTGCTGGGTGGAGTTAGGCCAGTAGAAATTTTGGGCCAACCGCTGCACAGTGCGCATGATTCCCAGATGACCAGACAAGGGAATATAATGTGCAATTTTGAGCAACTGCTCATGATACCCCTGGGGAATGACAAACTGCCTGCCTAGCATCCCCCTTTCTGTCTGTACTGCCTGTGTATACATAAGTCCATTTTCCCAATAAACCTTATGTCTGCCGTCACCTCTCTGTGTGCCCTCCAAGTCTGCCTAAGCCTTCAGCTTCTCTAAACTAGGGTCACTCCACTGAGCAGCTGCAAACCCCTCACACAGTCCCAAGGCATGGGACAGGTCCCCTTCAGTTGCTAAACTAGAGTCCCTAGCACTAGCATCAGGGTTCTCAAGATCACTGTCAGTCCCAGCTCTCTGACAAGGGGTCACCCTTCCCTTTTTGGAGTAACCCTCTGTAGCTGTGTGGTTACTTGCTACTGAGGAAATTTCTACTCCCTTTTTATCAGTCTCCCCATCTGGAGACACAGGCTGGGAAAACAGCCTCTCAGCAGTTTTCACACTAGTTTCTGTGGGATTCAGGGAACTACAATTTTCCCTTGCCACTTGGATATGGGTAACTGCACATACCATCCCCTGCTGGAGATTGTTACCCAGAATCACATCCACTGCTAATGTTTTGGCTACAGCCACCTGTTGCATAGTTCCCCCTGTTTCACCCCAGTCTAGGAGAACACTAGCGATGGGCAATGGTTTCTCCCCACCTGCAAAGTCCTGTACAGTGATGTATTTATTAGGTATAAGCTGACCAGGCTGTACCGGACCCCCCCCCCTTACCAATGTCAGGGATGCCTTTATGTCCCTTAACCCCCATGTCTGTACACCATTCACCATGACTGGGTGCATGTGTTCTCTCATATTCACTGGCATACTTCCAGAGACACACAAACAACCCACTTCTTTCCTGGTACCATGTTGTGTATTATTGCTCACCTTTTTGGGGCACTATCTGGCAATATGCCCAGTTTCCTTACACAACCAACATTCAGTTCTTCTCTCAGAGAAATCTTTTCTCTGAAACCTGGAGCTAACTGGTTTTGGTGGAGGTAGTGAAGGTTTTAGCTGCCCTGAAGATGCGCTTTTCCCTTTCTGCACTGCCACACCTGCCCCATTCGCTCTCAGAGCAGGTCTGTTCTTGGCATAGCAGTCCGAGAGTTCAGCAGCCTCTTGCACTGTTTTTGGATCTCGGTCCTCTAACCAGATTTTTAGCTCTGCTGGGCATGCCCAATAAAACTGTTCTAATAAAATCACATTTTCAGTTTTATCAACAGAGTTTGCCTCAATTCCTTCCCACCAACATTTTAAAAACTGATGTTTCGTGGCTAGCTCCTCATAGCTCATATCAGGGCTTCTCCTGAGCTTACAGAATTTAGCTCTGAATGATTCGGCAGTTAATTCAAACTTTTTTAACAGTGCAGCTTTTAACTTGCTGTAATCGTCACTGTCCTCATTTTCCATTTGACCCAATGCATCCCGAGCTTCCCGGTAAGTAGCTGGGATAGCTGGAAGCTCCAGGACTCTCTAGGAATTTTAGTCTGAATACAAACTTTTCAAAAGAATTTAAAAAGGCATCCGTGTCCTCCCCCTC
Source organism: Neoceratodus forsteri (assembly GCA_016271365.2). Lineage (NCBI taxonomy): Eukaryota > Metazoa > Chordata > Ceratodontiformes > Ceratodontidae > Neoceratodus > Neoceratodus forsteri. The sequence continues at coordinate 1,177,509,906 of CM057458.1, forward strand.
TTTAAACTTGGCTATTAATTTGGAGTTCAATTTGTAACCCAGACCTGCAGTCTCAGTTAAACCCAATTCACTTACCTGCTCTAGTGCCACTGATTGGACTCGTAGCTTCTCCAGTTTGTGTTGCCACTTGAGCTCCTCTCTCTTCTCCTCTGCAGCTCTCTGTTCTCGCTCTGCCTCTCTGCATTCTCGCTCTGCCTCTCAGCTCTCTCACTCTTTTCTCCTCTGCAGCTCACTGGTGCTCACGCTCCTCATGGTCTGCCTCCCTCCATTGTCACTCTGCCTCATGGTCCTCCTCCCTCTGTTCTCACTTTGCCTCCAGTTCCATCCTGCACAACTCAGTTTGCAGCCTGAGTACCTCTGGATTCAGGATAATGGTGAACTTTCCCTGCCGCTGTGGCCCTTCACTGACAGTGGCCCTGCTGTCCTCCTCATCGGCTCTGGACCCTTCACTGGCCACTAGCCCTTCCACACTTGAGGACTGGTCCCTTTCAGGCACGTTCTATGACTTGCTGCTCTGTGTATCTGCTACCATTAGGGCCTCTATGAGGTTCTGCTTTTTGGCTGTTGCCTCGAACAGGACTCCTCTGTCCTCACACAACTGTTTTAAGTATTATACAGTGTGCCTGCTGTAGTTGGAAGCCATCTTTCCTGACTTCTGCTAATCTGACTGGCACTTTAGAAAAAAAAATACATGAGTAGGAACTTGACTGTAAGCCAAGGGATATAGAACTGTTTTCTTTTGAAATAAAACACTGCCATTTTTTTTTCCAAGTGAGCTGAACGGTCTCAAGCTGACACACTGAACAATGAAGCTTATACCACCAAACTGTTTATGCCACTGCTGCCAAATAATCTGTCACAGTTTCACTCAGCAGGTCAGCCCTCTACTCCCAAAGTGCCAACCTCTGAGTGTAGAACTGTGAACAGTGAACAGTACAAGGTAACTCTCTTGTCTGTTTTGTGGGTTCGAGTCACCTTAGTCTCAAGTTCTGGAGGGATTCAAACTGATAACCTCTTGTTAGCATTCCCAATTATCAGGGTCAGATAATTTTGTCTTCGGGGGGCCAGATGTCTTTGCTATGGTCACCTAACTAGGTATAACAAAATGAACCCTTAGAACTCTATGCAAGACCTAGAGAGCTCTATCTGTTTCCCAGTTTGGTATCACAATAAGCTCATACACAGTGTCAACTATAACCTTCAAAGCTTCACTTATATCAAAAGAAATGTCAAGGCACACCAGGCAGTTTCCATTTTTAAAATATATATCTTTACTTTAAAATAGGTAAAATAGGAAAACAGTAAAATTACAGAACAAAATATCCCAACACATACAGCCTTAAAACAAAACAGGTTTAAAAGTGCAGATTCATACCAATAATAACACTCAGACTAGTCTTGTCTAAGATCTTTACTTCTTAATCTTTAATTGCTTCGTGGTCCCTCTTCCCTCAGTCAGAAATATGAATGTGTCCTCTCAGGTTTGCTCAGTAGGTTTAAAAACAGTCTTGAGCCGGCCTTCTCTCTGAAGTCACCTAACTCTGCCTCAGTTTATAAAAATGAATATTTTATAACACAAGCTATCCTACTAAGATATTTAAAAAAATAGTAGATGACATAATAAATTGCCTCTCTTTATGTGACTGATCCAAACTGGTCTGTGATCTGCTTTATCCTAGACATCAAAAGTCTTGTTGATGTAAGTCACTGTATATTCAAAGAGCAAAATGTATTTTGGACTCCTTAATTTAGTCTGGGACCTGGTATCCCCAGACATCAAAGGTCTCTTTGATGAAATGAGCTGGCTTCCTGGGTGGGAACCCAAAACACTGGTCTATGTCCCTTTTCTCATAACACCTAGTGCAAATCAAAGGATTTCCCTGAGAGCGTCATGAATGGATATTTTATTTCTGGGACTTCAAAGCAAATTTAACAAACTAATTGCACCTCAGAACTCTGTAATTTAAGTTACCTCTTGTCCTTTGAACTTATCCCTGAGGGGGGTTTGATGTGTCAGTTCCAGCAAGACAGTATTTTCTCTTGACACAGTCCATCACACATTTTTTTTTTAATATTTACAAAAATGATACAGGGATCAGAACCAGCTGTCAAAGTCTGAGAGAGGGCAGCTGCAAACTAGGGGTGATAGTTGCACACTCAAGCAAACTTAGACCGGATGGTCTCTTTCTGATGGCACATTCATATGTTCATATGTTCTTATGTAATATCTGCCATTTAACAGATGATACTAGGCTATGTGGGAGGGCGGGCACAGAGGAGGAGAGGCAGGCTTGAATGGATGACATGGCTAAGCAGATGAAATTGTTGAGCAACTGGCAGTTGGGTTGTAATGCGAATAAGTGTAAGGTAATGCACATTTTGAGCCAGATGCCAAATGGCCTGATACTGACTGGGGTTGGGGGGGGTGGACATATGTCAGTATCAAATGAAGAAAATTACCTGGTGGTAACAGTAAGTGGTGATATGAAATACACAGCACATTGCCGAAAGGCAGCAGCCAGTAAGCAGGAATATCTGACAGTTTGGTCAGTGTTGGGCAATACTGGACTGCCCAGATGTATAATGAGGCCCAAGGCAGAAGGTTGAGGACCTTATAACCCTGGAAGGTCTGATATAGCCTATTACTGCCCACCCTGGAGGGTTTTATTATGCTTAGAAGATGGTCACTGTTATATTTACTTTATACAACTAATGTTTATGTTTGCAGGTTGATATTCTTTGTTGTTTCAGTTTTTTTTTGTAGTTAAATAGTTTTTCTACCTGCATTAGAGTGGAGCTTGTTGTCATGGTTACCCTCCACACCACACATTCACACATAGAGCTTAAAATTGCTGATTATTGAAATTCTTTGTTTTACATTTTTCTTTTAATTTATTTACTCTGATTGCACATAAAATAACAAGCCATGCTTCCACATGTCACATTTCAACCCTTTCAGCACCAACCCCCCAACCACAACCACAAAAAACACTTGGCGCCCATTATGTGCATACTAGATTGATACATGTTACTTTTACAATCTACAGGCTCAGACTTGTATTTTTTTTAAAGATTGTATCCCTCGTTATGGGACATTTCTTATTATTAGCTAGACCGCAGTGGGACCAGGGAGTTCATTTAAACAACACTAGTCAGTTACATATTCTTACAGATGCATTATTCAAAGTGTGAGTTTTCTTTCCTCTGTTTATCAAGACTGGCCTGTCTAAATTTGAACCTGACAAAAGTGCCCACCAGTACCCCAAACAGTCTGGGGACTGCAATCTGTTAGCTAGGGAAAGACCTGATTCATTTAATTTATGATTTTGCTGCCAAGCTTAATTTTCCCCACAAACTGCGCTGACTTTGAAATTTAGCTTTTGGAACAAAAGTTCTTGTCATGGTGGCCCAGGGGGTTACTGGCTGACTATTTGAGGCAACCAACATGGCGGCAGTTGATTGTTCGAAGATTCCACTGGTCCATACATTTTAGAACTGAATTAGGCAACAGAGGCTAGGACTAGTTATTTCCTGGTCTCTGTTGTCTCATACTCACCCGGCTGATTGGTGCTTTTAGCCAATTTTGATTACGTTTTCACTGTACCCATTTTCTAAAAGCAAATTGAATGCTGGGCTGCATTTCAAGTATAATCACCTAGAGAATGGAGGAAGTTATGCTGCCACTGTAAAGGCCGCAGGTGATACCACACCTGGAATAATGTGTTAAGTTCCGGTGCCCTTACCTGAGGAATGGTATCAAACTACGGAATGTGGTCCAGTGTAGGGAAAGCAAAATGATCAAGGACATGGTAGATAGATTGTATGAGGAAAGCTTGAGAGAGATAAACATGTAATTCCTGGGGGACAGAAATGAGAGGAAGGGAATGATTAAAACTTTATAGGGCCTTAAAGGCATAAAAAATGGTATCAAATGAGGGTATCTTTACACTGAGGAAGGAGGGTACAGCAATGGGTTACAACCTGAATCTGGTGGTGGGTAGATTCTGGAAGAAAATGAGGACGCACTTTTTTAACTGTAAGGGTAAGCTATGGGGTTGAATGAGTTGCCAGGGTTGGTAGCAGCAGAGGAAAAAGTGCCTAGTTTCAAGGAGGTGGGACATGGTGAAGAAGAAAAGTAGGGATGAAGGATACATTACTTGAAATAAGTTTTGGGAGGTGAAAGGGATGGAGGTGGTTGATTCCCTAATGAATAAAGGGGGGGAGAAGGGTAGCTCCATGACACCATCTGAGCTGTGAACTCAAGCAGACTCAAAATAACATTATGACCAGTTTCAGCTGGCTAATTCATATGTTCATATGGCTGTATGAATTTTTTGATTGTCAGGAACTTGTTTTTAGCCTGTGTTAGTGTTCTCTGATGTCAATGGCTAGAACTAAGTTTCAGCAAATCAAGACCCATTGATTTCCATAGACATTTTGCAGAAGTCCACTGCTCACTCTATCAGTGTCTTATTACTGTCTATAAAATATGTGCAGCATTTAGGTACAGGACACATGTGTGTATATAGACATTGGGTAGTATATATAAGGAACAAAACTGGTCAGTTTCCAATGTCTACAAATTATTCAGTGTCCTTTAAAAAAAAAAATTCTGATTTGGGGTCCAACACTACTAAGTAATCAATAATATATGACTGGTTTGGGAGAACTGGGCTACAGCAAACTGCCCACATGTGTAATGACACCTAATGCTGCTGCCCAATGTCTCATACTGACCTCCATGGATGGTATTTTTGAGCTTAATATAAGGAAATAAAAAATAAACACTTAAAACACTACAGTATTTTAAAGTTTGGAGAAAACATATATTTATTAAACTTCAATTTAGCTGCTTACTTTGGGTCATACATAAAATTGACTTTTTTTATTAGGGTTCATGTATTTAAGGCCTTGTGTTTTATTTATTTAATTTTGTTGACCAGGTAAGCTCACTGAGACTAGAAGTCCCCTTTCAGGGGTGACTGGAGGAGGGATACAGATGGTAACCAGCTGAAACTGAACCAGATTAAGCTGTTGGTCATATTTTTAGTGAATGGGGGAAATTTGGCCAGGACACCGGGAAAATTCCCCTACTGGTCTGTAGGGGGCACCACTGGCTGTGAGCATAGCCAGTCCTGTGAGAACTTTAGTGAGGATGGATGCAGCAGAGGTGGGGGAGAAGGCCTCCTCTCCTACCTTGAATTTGCAAGAGGCTCCTTGGATAATGAGATTGTAATGTCTGTGAGTGATGCAGAGCCTGAAGTTCAGGAAATCAATCAATCAATCAATCAATCAATCTTTATTTTACCAGGTGGAACACCATTGAGCATGGTCATTTCTAAGGTGGGCCTGGTTGGTCATACAGAAATGCCAACAGATAAATAATACATGTACAGGTACAACATAGCTACTCCTATTATAGAGCAGCACAAATGTAAGAACAAATAATGTATACAAAGCTGCATCATGGGAAGGATAATCAAGCAGGATATATAACAGTCACACATGTAATGTCAGTAATGACCATGACGTTTCTATACCATGGCAGATTGAAGAGCAGTAAAGGTAGATGAAAACCTAGGAAAGTCAGGAAGTAGAAGACAGGAAAGGATATATATATAAAGAGAGCAATGAGGTGGTAAAGGTTGATCACAGGAAGTTAGAACCAGGCAGGGCACATCAGGAGTAACACTTACAATGCTCAGAGAAAGTTCTTGCATAAAGATTTTTAAATTCTGGGACTTTTATGGGGTTTGCTAAGTTTAGATTTTTTTGAAGCTTTTCCATAACTGGAATAGGGCAAAGCTAAAGGACGATCTGCCATATCAAGTTTTTACCTTGGGTATCACTAAGGAGATATAAGAATAACTTCTCAGGGCATAGTTACCCAAAACACATAGGGGAAAGCAATCAGAGATATACTGTGGCAGCATCTTGGCAGTTACTCTGTATGTCCAAAGGGCAGTGTTCCATTGTCTCCTGAATGTGAGAGATGGCCAACCCACTGCCGAGTACAGGTCACAGTGGTGAGTAGAATAAGCTGCCCCAGAAATGGTGCATAAGGCTCTGTGGTACAGAACATCAAGCTTGGCTAAGGCTGTCCCTTGAACATGACTGTAAATGAAGTCAGCATAATCCAGTAGTGATAGAACAGTAGCTTGAACCAACTTCCTCTTGGCCTCGTGTTTAAGGAGATGCTTGATTCTATAGAATAAGCTGAGCCTCTGTTTCAGCTTTTTTGCAAGTTCCTCTACATGATCCATGAAGGACAGGTGGCAGTCAATCCACATCCCAAGGTATATGAATATATCAACATAGTCAAGAGAGTCACCCAGCAATGTGGTAATAGGTTGCACAACCCCTGCCATAGGTGACATAAAAGAAGAGCTAATTGGGGTCTGAAGCATAGCCTTAGTTTTTTTTTGGCATTTAATATCAATTTTTGTTTGAGTAAGTTGTGCTGCAGGATATTAAAATCATTCTGCAAATCTGTGCATGCCTGCTCAAGAGTAGGGCTAGACATATATAGAACAGTATCTTCTGAGAAAAGATGAATGTCTGAAGACGCGATGTCAAGGTCAATGTTGTTGATGTAAACTGCGATAAGCAAGGGACCCAGGATTGAACCCTGAGCTACACCTCTATTGATAGGTTTCAGAGGGGAGAGGTCACTCACAGCTTTTACCTGCTGAGTACGCCTAGAGGGGTAGGAGGAGAACCAGTTCAGAGATGCCTTGTCCATACTAATAGTGCGAAGGGTAGTCAGAAGTAGGTCATGTTCTGCTTTGTGTGTGTGTGTGTGTGTGTGTGTATGTTTGAATCATGTCACTGTTTACTCTATTCCTCTCAGTCACTTTCAGTTTTTGCACCAGTACTAAGTAGCAAACATTGAACATCACCTTATAGGTTGTAACATAGCAGGACAAGGTACTAATATAAAAAAATGCTAAAGATTACACTCACCCAAAATCTAAAAGTGTGACTTCTCTGAAAGAAGCATTATCTTTGTGGCTGAACTGTGACAGACCCTGCTAAATCTAAGGGCATAGTTACATCACTGTCACATGAGCTGGGGTGCATCGTAGAAGAAAGAAAACCAATAAACCTATTTGTGATGGAGATCCCCAGGGGTCATACAACTACCATACAGCTAGCAGGCTAATTTAGGAAAAACTCCTAATAGCAGACAGAGGAAAGGACACACTAGGACTTAACATACATATCAAAACAGTCTACATAACATGTTTTTGCACATTTTGGGTGGACTTCTCCATAGGTGCCGGAACCTGGGGGGGTAGAAGGGCCGGTAGCCACTCCACTTTTTATTTCTGTATGGCAAAAACTAGTATAAAAAAAGTGCCCTTTGTACCCTCATAAGTGCCCTTTTGATTCTCAGCCCCCTCAGCTTTTACAATCTTCCGGCACCCTTGGACTTCTCCTTTAAGCATTCTCCAGAATTTTGCAGGACAGTCAGTGGAAGAATCCAGTGATGTTCAGTAGAAAGATGCCTTTTCGGTTCTGATTAGTTTCATGCAATAGTTCCTGGCAGTCCTAAAGTCAGCTCAATCTTCAGGGAACTTTGTTTTCTGAGCCTTTTTCCATAGTTTGTCCCTGCTATGTAGGACCATTCTCAGTTCTGATGTAAACCAGGGAAAGGAATGTTTCTTGGTCAGGGTTTTGACTAGGGGGGCATATGTGTCAACTGCATTTAACATAATGGCTTCAAAAGACTGATAGGTATCTTTCACCATCCTGGTCAGGTAAAATTTCTGCCAAAGTAAGGACTCCTGGAGGTCTGAAAGGAAGGCATTGATGTCAAAACCACACAAGCATCTTTTAAGGGTGTACCTAGATGAAGAAGGGGGTCTAGGTGCAGACCTTATGCAAGCAATGAGACAATGGTCGCTGACATCCAAGAAGGGTATGCCAGAGTGAGTGATTAAGTGTGGTGTATTCACCAGTATAATGTCCACCAGGGAGCTTCTATTGGGGTTTGTTTTGTTTGGTCGTGTTGCTTCAGAGATAAGCTGGGCCAGCCCAAAGGTATCACACAGGTTTTTAAGTGATGTGGAGGTATCAGAAAACCAATCCAAATTGAGGTCTCCCAGGATACTGACCTCAGCCTGCGTGTTGCTTAGGAAGTTGGTAAGATGGCTCAGCAGGTGAAGGCCTGCAGAAGGGGTCCTATAGCATCCCACGATATACAATGAGGAGGAAGCAAGTTGGACCTTAATGGTTAAGCTTTCAGATTCCTTGCAACAGCAGTGGAGTAGGTAACAGAGACAGTGTACCTATCTAGCATATAGATGACAACTCCACCCTCTCATCTGCCTGTCTGTACAAAAGATGTTATAGGAGGGAATGTTCACCTCAGTGTCTAGAGTAGAGGGTTTGAGCCAGGATTCCATAATTACTAGGACATCCGGTTTAGTATGCGAGATCCAGGTTTGGATGACATCCACTTTTTTCAATAGACTACACACATTCAAATGAAGAATACACAGCCCCTTAAGGGGTGTTAAGTCACAGGGGGCTTGAATTGGTAGCTGAGGGCCAGGATTTAGCTCGACTGTTCCTGAAAAAAGCAATAGCAACACTAGGATCCTAACAAGTGCATTTAGCAGCAGTCTAAAGGACCTGGCATGTTTCCGTTTACGGAAGGATACAGTTCCTGTTTCAGTGTGTCTATATTGTACCCCGATTGAGCACAGTGTTGCATGGATCATAAACCTGGCATGATAGAGTTGTGGGGAACAAAAAAGATGGAGGGAATACATAGTTGGAGTTAAGCCGAGGGGAAAAGGATGCCACAGTCCCTGCATGCCACTGGGGCATTAAATAGGGGTCCAGGGAAAACAGAGTATAGAAATTGGCAGATGGCTTGCATATTGGTGTAACAGCTCCCGACTTGGGTGACCCAGGGCAAGGAGTGTGTGAGCAGCGCGGGTTACCAACTAAAAGATACAGCAAAAGTGTAGCCCTCATTTCACAAATGAGGCATGGTGTTCCTAGAAAGTATATGAATATTATAGGAAATAGAGATAAAATTATCCTGCCTAATCCTGAAACCTGATTCTAGATTTTTAAGCAGGGAGGGAAGGAAGAGCCAATGAGGAGCGAGTTCTCCAGAGAAGGAGGGGCAAGAAGTTCAGACAAGATTATCCTGCCTAATCCTGAAGTCTGAGTCTAAGGACTTTAGCTGGGAGAAAAGAACCAATGGGAAGGGAGGGAGTTCTTCCAGAAAAGGAGGAGCAAAAAATATTTAAAAGAATGTAGAAATTAGTTTAAGTTTGGGGTCAAGGGTACACTCAGAGCAGGCTAGACATGCCTTCAGGGAGAAGGGGTAGCTTGAAATGCACGAGGTGGGATCTCTAAGCTTTCTGGAATGTAGACATGCTTCCACACTTCTGGGGCCAGTTAGTAAAGACCAGAGGTGGGGTTTTAGAGTATTTAATTAAGGTGGGAGGACGGGGTGGGGAGCGGGTGAAAAAATGCTCAAACAGCAGCAGCAGCACACACAGGGAGTTGGGACCCGGCTACACAGAAATCACCCCAAGTTCAAAATCTAGCCAAGTAACTTTCTTGGGAAATCTTACCTGCACTTGTGGAATTCCTCTTCAGCTCAGTCGGAAGCTGAGGAGGGCAGGAAGGTTCATTAATCTGCCTTTAGACCATGGAAGGAAAGAGAGGGGATTTTAAACTTGGGAAGTATTTCATTAGGGCAAGCAGGGGGCTGGGCTGAAAATGCAGGGTGGGGGATGGAAGAAAGGAAGAGTGAGTGCAGGAGAGAGAGACAGAGAAAGAGAGAGACATGCAGACAGAGAGGAACTTTAGGCTTGGAGGGGTTTGAGTACAAACAAGTTAATAAAAAAATTTAGCTAGCTGGTAACAATTTTGTATGGCATCAGCAACTAAATATAGACCAGCTAAACAATGTAAAAAGTTATACAGTTTGCTAAGCTAGGGCTAAATGCAAAATTCAGAACTTAAAGAGCAACTAAAATCACAGCCAAACAAAAAAAAGGCTCAAAGTGCAGCAGTAGCACACATAGGGAGCTGGGAGTAGGCTACACAGGAATTACTCGAAGTTCAAAATCTGGCCAAGTAACTTGCTTGGGAAATCGTACCTGCACTTATGGAATTTGGCGTTGGCTCAGTCAGAAGCTGGGAAGGGCAGGACGGTTCATTAACTTGCCTTCAGACTAGAGATGGGCAAAGTGATTTATGGAGAGAAGGCGAATTCATGGAGTGCTCCGTACTTCGAGTTATAATGGGTTTCGCGAAGTCCATTGAAAACAATGACTTCGCGTTACTCTGCCTTCCCAAACCACTACTCCACCAATTCTTAAGGCGAAGTACATTGAAAACAATGTACTTTGCCTCACTTTGCCTTGTTTTTAAGCTCCAAATGCAAATTTTGCAGTGATTCATGGGATTTCAGGTCACATGGGCTCTATATTGTTCTGCACAGCCTCAGTTCAGGGTAGTGTGTGTAGGAAGCTGTAGGAGACAGTCTGCTTTGAGAGCTCTCTGTGATTCAAACCTTCTAAAAGCTGTTAAAAAAGCCTTTTTGTCTTTTTTTTTTTGCTGAAACTTTAGTTCATCGATTGTAGGAAACTCTCCTCTGCTCATATCATCAAGCGTTTATTGTTTGTGTGTGGATTTTGAATGTTAATGAACAACATTCAGTCTGTGTACTGAGAGACAGTGGAAGTGTGCTTTGGGGGAGGAGCATATATCTGTGGTGTCGGTAGATTAACTTGGAGAAGAAGACAGTTCTTTCTGTTTTGGTGATATTTTTCTTATAACTGTGTTAATGTTCACACAGTAATATTTTCAATAATTCTTGCCATTTTTTTGCTGATTGTTGTGGTGCATCAGTGCATAATTTTAGTTTGTTTAAAATATGTGATTATATTTCTGAAGTTTTCAATTTGCTATGCATTACTTTGTGTGTGTGTGTGTGTGTGTATGTTTGTGACAAGTGTCATCAAATCAGGCACCTTTCATTGTGCCACATAGTAATTTCAGCAATGCGAACCTGCTATCCACTGCAGCTGTGCAATTTTTGTACTTCTTTGTGGTATCTTTACTGGTACTAGTACTAGTGACTGTTACTGCAGAAGTGCAGTACACTGCCCCCGGCCTGCCCCAACTGGCAAAAGTATTCTTTTCCAGATTTGAATTTCTGATGGTGAGCACTGGTTAGGTGTTGTGCCTTTGTGTCTGCATCTCTTCAGTGTGCAGTGCAATCTTAATCTGTCTGTGCATTTGCATCTCTTTAGGGCCCAATCTCCATCTCTAACTTAAGTCACAGTTGTTTCTTTGGCTTCCCTTCAGAGTACTGGACAGGTGTGGTGCATAATTCTGCATGAGCACTATACTCATTAATATGCGTTTTTAAGTCAGGACCATCATCATGAGTCACTCGTGATACAAATCACATTCTTCATCATCACGGTCACAAATGCAGTCACAAATCACGATTCATGATCATGTCATAAATCACATTATTTTTTTTTACTAGTTACTTGGATGTATTTTAAGCCTGTTTTGTAGTATCTCTCCAGGTTTCATCACTCCACCATTGTACTCATTGATACGTGTTTTTAAGTCGGAGTTTTAAGCTACAGCTCATCGGGGAAGTACAGCCATAGGTATTCGCGTTCCCAATAAAGTTTCATATTTGTCATCTCACACCATCGACACCAAATCATGTTCTTCATTATCACAGTCACAAATGCAGTCACAAATCACAATTCATGATCACATCACAATTCACAACATTAATTTTTTTCTAGTTATTTGGATGTATTGTAAGCTGGTTTTGTAGTATCTCTCCAGGCTTCACCACCCCACCATTTTACTCATTAATATGTGTTTTTAAGTCAGGGTCCCAGGGAGTTTTGTGCTGCAGATCATTGAGGCAGTACAGCCATAGGCATTCGCATTCCTTCCTGCACAGCATGTGAGTTACAATAGTATAAGCAGTGGTGGTCGAAGTGGCCCCAATTCACTCCACGAAATGATTCACGGAGTAACATGGAAGCCGCAGAGTGCTCTACAATGTGAAGCGGAGTACTTCGCTTCATAATGAGTAACATGAAGTCCATTGAAACCAATGACTTTGCATTATTCCGCCTTCCCCAAACCACTTCTCCACCAATTTTAAGGTGAAGTACATTGAAATCAATGTAATTTTCCTCACTTCACCTGGTAATTGAGCTCCAAATGAAATTCTGCAGTGATTCATGGGATTGCAGGTCACATGGGCTCTAGATCATTCTGCACAGCCTCAGTTCTGGCCTGGGTAGTGTGTGTGTGTAGTGGCAGCTGGAGACAGTTTGCTCTCAGAGCTATGCGATTCAAAACCTCTAAGAGCTGTTCAAAATGCCTTTTTGAGTCATTTTGTTTAATCAAAATTTACTACATCGATTGTAGGAAACCCTTCTGAGCTCATAACATCAAGTGATTATTGTTGTGTGTGGATTTTGAATGTTAATTTAGAAGAGTCAGTCTGTGTACTGTGAAGTGTGCTCTGGGGGAGGGGTGTATTTGTGGTGTAGGTACATTAACTGGGAGAAAAAGGCAGTCTCTGTTTTGGTCATATGTTTCTTGTATAACTGTGTTAATGTACACACAGTAATATTTTCAGTAATTCTTGAAAATTTTTTGCTGATTGTTGTGGTGTAGCAGTGCATAATTTGTCTGTTTAAAACATTTGGTTATACTACTAAAGGTTTTCAATTTGCTAGACATTACTTGTAGTGTGTGTGTGTGTGTGTGTGAGTGTGTGTGCGATGCATGCCATTAAATCAGACACCTTTTATTGTGCCATAGAGCAATTGCAGCAGTGTGAACCTGCTATCCACCGCACCTGCATGAATTTTTTATACTGCTTTGTGGTATCTTTACTGGTAGTGGATTGTTACTGCCGTGCACTTATCCCCCAACTGGCAAAACGTATTCCTTTCCAGATTTGGATTTGAGACTTGTGTGCACTAGTTAGGTGTTGTTGAGCCTTTTTGTATGCATCCCTTGAGTGTGCAGCGCAATCTTAATCTGTCTGTGCGTTTGCAGTGCACCATTAATTCTGGGACACTGCATTTCTTGTTACGCTCTCATTTCACTTTGTCAGCACTGGGGAATCTTCTGGAGACAAGACAATAGCATTTCATCAGCACTGGGGGAATTTTCTGGACACAAGACAGTAGCATTTTGGGGATGCACATTAATTCTGGTGAGTCTGTGTGTGACCACTGCACGCATGACTGAGTGTGCTATTTATTCTGGGAGACTTTGCATTTCATGTTATGCTCTCATTTCACTTCGTCAGCACTGGGGAGTTTTCTGGACACAAGACAGTAGAACTCTGGGGATGCACATTAATTCTGGTGACTGTGTGGGTGGGGTGCTGCCAATATTGTTGTCACTCTGCCTTACTTCGCGTTTAAAGCAGAATGACAACACTAAGTAATAATAACAAGGCAAAGTGAGCCTTTCCTAGGGGGCACTCCACGTTGCGAAGTGCCAACGTGAAGTGGCCACTTCACGTTCACTTCGCAGATGGATTTTAAATTCACTGCATCTCTACTTCAGACACTGCACTTGTGGAATTCGGGGTTAGCTCAGTCGGAAGCTGGGGAGGGCAAGAAGGTTCATTAACCTGCCTTCAGACCCTGGAAGGAAATTTTTGTGTCAACAGAGGATCTCAGTCAGCAGAATGCTGGGAGCTGAACTTATTGCAGAGAATGTATTAATTAGTCCAGCAGTGGATAAAGAAAGAGGTTTGAAAGCAGAAATCCTAAAAGAAAATGAGAGGCATTTACTAGTGCAATCCCGCTTGAATGAACAACTCACTCTTTTGAAAACTCTAACTGAGCCTGTCAAAGAATCGAGCCTTCTGTCAGTGATTCAGATGATGTGGCAGCATCAAAGAGCCACATTCAGGTGGGTGAGTCAGACACTTTAAGTTATTGCTGTTACAGTATCTGATTCTGCTCCTAAATTACTAACTAGAGACTGTACAAATCTAGCTACTGCAGCGCTTAAAATATCTGTTTTTTGCCGAAAAAATAGCCAAGGAAAACATAAGTGGGGAAAGCGAGTGTATTGGGGTAAAACAAACTGGACAGGGTCCTCCACACTCCTGGGAAGACAAGTGCATGACTCTCATGGACAGTTCTAAAACTTTTAACCCCCCTCCCACTTTGTCTCGGCAAATGGGATTTGTGTTTCTTGCCAAAAATGTGACTTCCCTGGTTACTCCATCTAAACAACCTAATTTACCAGTGGTTTTTCAATATAATGATGGCCTTCAAGAGAACCTGACTCTGTTTTCTTTCAACTCCAAGGGTCAGCTGGCAAAATTTGGGTTTAGAGATGAAGTGAAAGAGAAAAGAGCAGCTCTAACTCTAGCGAATAGGAATATCTCCCAGGGGATGGGGACACCAGTGCAGAAGGCCAATTTACAAGGTAACAAGGCTGAATTGATGTCAGATCTAATAGACCTTTCTAAACCTTTACCTCCATGCTCCCCTTGTGATCCCTAGCAACCCCATTAAGCTTTACAAGAAGCTGGCTGGAAATGAACCCCAAATGAGACTTGGATCCCCGATCCAGAGTGGGATCTGTTATTAAATTTTTCTCAAGCAACTCCAGAATGGCACCATGCGATCCCTGCTCAGGGGGAAAAAATGCTTTGGCAATTCTACCTGTTCCAAAGGTGTTGGGCCAAGAGTCCATGGATCTAATCAAAGACTCTCCTTCTAATCCATCTGGTCCCATGTATCTCACTGTCTTGGACCATATGGATCAAAATGACAAAAATAATGATGTAACCCAGGATTCAAATAAAGCTCTTCTGGATGTTAAGATGCCAATACCTTCTCAGAAACCCCTGTTATCTGAGCTCTTTTTGAAAACAAAAAAAGAAGCAGCACCACACAGAAATGCTGAGTGAATTCATTATAAGGGTGGACTTGAGGAAAGGCCAGACAGGCTCTATGTGGGTAAACGTCTCCTTAAAAACTGTCTGAATTTTTCCCCAAGAGAAATGTATGCATCCATTAACATTTTGGGGGAGGACAACTATGATGTGAACTTTTATTCTTCATATGCTCTCAACCTTTTTTGGGAGAGATACAATCAAGGTAAATTTTCACCCACATGGATCCCCTTTCTTGTTAGTCCCTTAACAAAACCATTAATTAAATATGTCACGATTATGTTTTGGAATGAGGGGGTCCATGTGGATGACATTACCTATTGATTATCCCAATGCTGCGAAGTACTAAGTGACCCAGAAGCAATACAAGACAGGGAGATGTTTTTGGACTGGGTGTTGGAGGTATGAAGTGAAATTAAAACAGAATGATTCAGGAATTTTTCATGTGCCAAATTCTTTTATGCTAGGTAGAGACAGATGTGTGTGCTTTTATTCTGGGCAGCCACGAGCTTATTGATGTGGGGCTAGAATTCATCTCTCCAGTACATGTGACAAACCCCATTGCGACAATTGTGGGGAGATAGGGCACATCATGTGCTAATGTGCCAACCACAACAGGTGTGACCTGTGTGAAGATTATGGCCATGTTTTTTTCTTAATGCTCCCAGGCGGTGAAATATAAAGCAACCTGTAATAGCCCGGAATTACTTATTCAGCAGGCGCAAGATTTAGTCACAACAACTGCTCAAATTTCCACCCCGTCCACTGTTCCAGAACCTCCTAAACCACCTCCTCTCATTATCATTTCAGATCTTCCATCTGACACCCAGGCCCCCTTTGAAAGGGTTAGAACCAAGGAAATCTCCACTCATGACCCCAGGTCCATAGCTCCTGTTTGTTACAGTGAGCCTGATGGGAAGAAGGCTGAATCCCCTCCATCAAGAAGACGGTCTGCTAGGAATGTTAACCCCCCCCCCAAAGTAAAGTTTGAATCAGAAAATTCATATGCAGCCCTTTTTTCCCCAGTGGTGGGATTCCATCATGGAATGAGACAATCCAGCTTCTCAGTCACTTCTCTCTGATCATGTGTCTCCAGATCAGGAACTTTTGTCTATAATGGGGAGAAGAAGAACAGAGAAAACATATTTTCTGAGTGATCTAAAATCCCACTTCTGGCTTCTTTAACAATCTGTTCCATTAACGTCCACAGCTTTTTGAATGCTGAGAGACACTGGATTATTTTTAACTATCTACACACAGAGGGTTTTGATATTTGTTTTATTCAAGAATCATGGATGTACACTGTTGATCAAATCCATACCTTTAAATCTGAATGGTGATGGGGTCACTCCTATTGGTCATTTGGCACAAATGTGTTGATGGCGTAGGGATCCTGTTCAATTCCTTTAAGTTTTCCCTGCTTAAATTAATAGATTTAATTCCAGAAAGGGTTTTAATTCTTAATGGGGCATGGGAAAATTCCATATTCAGACTCATCAATGTGTATGGCTCCCAATCTAAGGCTGAAAGAGTTAAATTGGTGACCTTAATACAACTCTTCCTTGTTTCCTCTCATAAAATAATTTCTGGAGGGGATTTTAACTATAATATATTAAAGGGGGGTAAAGATCCATTGACACAAAATAAAATATATTGTGATTCCTCTGCCTTGGCTAGGGTAGTGGACACAGCTGACCTCATTAATTGTGTGGATAAACTGACTAAAGGGCTCAAATGTTCTTATAAAAGAGGGAAATATACCTCTTTGATAGACAACTTTTTTATTTCTAAAAACATTTCAAATTTCCAATTTTTTATTAACCCAGTGGAATTTTCTGATCATACTGTCCTCATTTTAAAATTTACAGATCCTATAAAGTCCCCTTAGAGTATGAATAGGTGGAGGATGAACACTAAAATCCTATCTGACCCTTTGGTTCAGAAGGGTTTGCTGTCCCTGATTAAAGCATTGTAATGTTTCTTTACACAGATTTAGGTGAGTGGTGGGAGGATTCGAAGAAAAATTTTAAAAACTGTTTAATAAAACATGGGAAACAGAGGGAAAATGAAACATTTTTGAAATATTTATCCCTTCACCATCAACTATAGAAACTATATTCTCTAGTATCCACTTCTAGAGATGATTATTCTTCCCAGATAAAGGTCATTAAAGAAGAAATGCAACAGCTTCAATATGATAGGGCTAGTACTATTAATGTAATGCTACAGTCAGGGACATAAAGGACCCCTGTGGGTGACCCTCATGTAGCATGTAAAGAATTACACAGTTCAATGACTATAGAGGCCCTGGTCGATCCCTCCGGTCAGGTAACAGATACAACTGAGGAACTTCATCAAGTCATTGAATCTTTTATGAAATCCCATAATCCTTCTAAAAACCCATCAGATATTGAAATGTCACATTATTTACAGTCCATAATTATTCCAATGGTTCCAGAAGATTCTGTCGTAATGGAAAAAGCAATTGGTAAAGACAAGATTGAATTGGTTTTAAAATCCTTAAAGCCTGGTACATCCCCAGAGCTAGATGGACTCCCCAGAGAATTTTATAAATCCTTTATAAAAATACTGTCTGATTGTCTCCTACAGGTCTATCAATATTTCTTAACACAAAATTCAATCAGACCTTCCTTTTAGGAAGACATCCTTGTATTTGTATATAAAATAAGTGAGAAATCATTCATGAGTAATTTAAGATCAATAGCGACCTTAAATACTGATTACAAATTATTAGCTTGTATCCTAAACAATAGAATTAAAAATTATGCTAGGTTAGTTATTTCCCCTCACCAATATTGTGGGCTCCCAGGAAAAAAAAATTCAGCAAGCTCTAATGATTGTTAGAGACCTTATCGAACACCTTTCCATAAATGACATTTCAGGATGTCTTATCTCAGTGGACCAATCAAAGGCCTTTGATAGGGTCTCATACTTATCTATTTACTATTTTAGAATTTTATAGGATCCCCAAAATGAGCAGGACTTATATTAAATTATTATATAACAAAGTCGTCATATACCCTGTGATTAACAGTGTAGTAAAAGATGGATTTCAGATTTCTACAGGGGTTCGACAAGGGTGCCCTTTGAGTCCCCTACTCTAACTATTCACGTTGGACCCCTTAATTCAAACAGTCACTTAAAACTCATTATGGGAAGGTTTAAACAGTGCTGACAGTGAGGATTGTCCTCTGATACCAGTGTATGCGGATGACATTTGTCTTTTTTTTTATTTATTTACGCTGATCCAGTGGACCATTTTCAGTCACGACCTGGGCCACAAAGTGGTGAAAGATCAACACATGCAGTGGACACATTTACAGTTTGGTATACAGATATATACATATGGTTTGTGGAATTGGTACACAGCTATTTACATTTGGTTTGTAGAATTGCAAGTACACATTGAAGCGAGAATGGACATTATTTACATTTTTGCACAGATGTGGTAAAATAAAGGTATAGCAGAGAAATACAGTCACCAGCAGAGAGGAAAGTAGGTTAGTGTTTATACAACATAGCAAGGTGCCTCTTGAACAGCAGCAGACTGTTGACATTTAGTCTAGGTAAGCACGCCTGTCCTGGCAGGTAGCTGGCACTGGTCGGGATTTAGAAGCTTGGCTGGATGGCTGTGTGAGACAGTATGAGTCATGACTGGAGTTTACTCAGGAAGAGAGGGGGGGCTGTGCGAGACAGCAAGAAAGTCACATGTGGGTTGAGCTGAAGAAGAGGGGAGCAAGAGCGGGTACAAAAGAAGAAAAACTGGGGAGGATGCTATCGTTATGGAAGGCTTAAGTTGGCTTATGGTTCCCTGTGAAGCCCAGTGAGCATTTGCAGGAAGACTCTTTCAGTAGCCATGCCTTTAGATTGGATTTAAAAGATGCATGTGATAGAGATGTACAAATGGTTGAAGGAATCCTGTTCCAGAGGGAGGGGGCGGCTACAGAGAAAGCCTTGCTGCCCATTACTGTAGAGACCCGAGGTACTTCAAGGGTTGGAATGAAGGAAACCCCAAGAGGTCTAGCGGTCACTCTATTTATGAGTAGGGGAGGGGAGAGGGATAATTAGTTACTCCTAAGAGCATTATCCACCAGGCAGCCTGTGGCATAGTCAAGGCGATGCTGGAGGGGAAGCCCTCCTAGGGACTGGTAGAATGTGCATTGGTGGTTTAATGGGGGGGGGGGCTTTGATTACAATGCGACCAATAGCATTATTTGTCATGTTTAGCTCGGATTGTAGCTTTGAGGATGTGAGAGAATAGATTGGGGAGCAGGCCAGGAGGTGGAGAAGGTTGCCTTGTGCAATGGCAAGGTGAGTTTCAGGTGAGAGTAGGTGAATTGTGCAGTATGCCACCCCCTAGTTTCTGGTTTGTCTTTCTTGTCATCTGGGTTATGTGATTCTTGAAGGTGCGTGAGGGGTCAAGGGCGACACTGAGATATTTGAAAGAGGTTACCTGCTTGGGGGGGCCAGCAGGTGTGCATACGGTGAGGGAGGAGTCCGAAATTGCAACTTTGTTTAGGAATGGCTTGGATCTAAAGAGCATGGCCTTTGTCTTTTTCCCATTGACTAGGAGTTTTCTGGCTGCAAACCAGCTGTCTGCTGCAGCAAAGTTACCAGTGAGGGTGGAAGAGATGGATTCCAGAGCCTTATCACTGTGGAATAGGACTAGATTGTCTGCGTAAAGGAATGTGTTGCAGTTTAGGATCTCAGTCAATAAGGCATTGACAAACATGGAGAAGAGTAGGGGGCCAAGGACTGATCCCTGGGGGACTCTGGTACTGCTGGGAAGGGAAGCAAAGGCAGCTTTGCCTATAAGCACTGACTGGGTCCTGTTTGAGAGGTAGCTTTGAAACCAGGATACAGGCCCAGGGGCACAGCCTAGCTGTCTAAGAGTGGAGAGAAGGAGATGGTGGTCTACAAGGTCAAATGCCAAGATAAGTCTACGAAAATAGTGCCTGTTGCCTTACCCTTATCCATATTTTTGAGGACCTGGTTTGAAAAAACTGCCAGGGCAGAGGAGGTGGTGTGATGTTTATGGAAACCATTCTGGAAGGGACATAGAAGGTTGTAGTTGTTTAGGTACCAGCCGGAAAGCAGTGCTTTCTTACTTCTGCAACCTGATTGGTTGGTTTCCCTGACTGTGTGCTCCTATTGGCCAGTTTCTTTTGAAATGCCGTGGCTCTACAGTACGAACTTCTCTCATTCAAAATTCTACTGCTTAATTCTGGAAAATCTTAATATTAGCAAATAAGATTGTTCATAACTGTTTTAAAGCATTAGAGCATTAATTGCCATTTAGTTTTCAGTGTGTGTATAAGAAGGGCCACCTCTGCACTCTAAAATGTCATTACTACAGCTTTTGTTAAATAATTTATTCTGTTATTGACTGTTAACAGTATCCTGAAACTATTATTTAACCAAATTGTATTGTCACTGCTAAGTGTCTTTGGACCTCCAGATAGTGCTAGTTTATCATCACACCAGGTCTGTAGCCACACCACTGGTGCTCGTTATCACTCCTGGTCAGTAGCCTTACCCCTGGAACTTGCTCGGCTCCTGCATGACCCTGCTCTCTGTCACCTCACTGCTCCCAGGTCCGCTACAGTATACCCCCTGTTCTATCCAAGATCGGCCTCTCGGCATGATCTTTGTTAAAGAATTCCATTCCCCCCCCCTCCACTTCGTTCTCCTGGCTACCCTTATCCTGGGACTCATCCCCCTCCTCTCGGACACTGACCCTGTACAGGACAGTGGCAGTGGCAGGTCCATCCACCACTGCTCTGCGACCAATTTTACGTTCTCAAACCTTATGGCCAATGCCGTTGGTCCCCGCTATCCTCCTAGTGGACTGCTGTCTAGACTTGTCCTGCCCCACATCAACATTAAGCGACGTCGTGTCTGGAGGCCAGAAATCAAAAGGTCCCCCCGAGAGGACCCCTTCTGTGGCTAATCTTACTGTCCATTGCCCTATCTGGCGACATTGAAGTCAATCCTGACCCCACCACCCTTGACTCTCCTCAGAAATGGTGGAGGGAAAAGGGCCTGAAAGTTGCTCACATCAACATTCAGAGTCTTCTTCCCAACCTTGACGAGCTCACTGCATGGGTCACTGTCTACAAGCCTGACATCCTGGGGATAACCGAGACCTGGCTTAAACCCCAGATTCCTGACTCGGTCTGCAGTCTCCCTGGCTATGAGCTAAAACGGCAGGACAGAATAGGGAGCAAAAGGGGAGGAGGTATCCTGATTTACTACAGGGCCCACCTCAACGTATCCCTTATAAACCACACCTCCATGCTGCCGTCAACCTGTGAGCTCCTCCACACCATGCTGCTGCTTGGCAACACCAAGAAACTGCACGTGGTATACTCCTACAACCCACCTAAGGGCTGGCTGCAGGGCATCTCCCATCTCCTGGATACTGTCTGTCCCAGTACCGGGGTAAATGAACTCCTTATCTTGGGGGACATTAACCTAAACTGGGATGGGGAAAATGTCAAGCAGTTTGAGGCCCTGCTTGCCACCAAATCCCTAACACAACTGGTAAGGGAGCCCACCCATCAAAAGGCAAACGGCACTTCCTGCTCCCTCTTGGACTGGATTATGTCAAACCGTCCCGAGAGGATCTCCTCAGTAGGGGCCCTACCCGACGCCATATCGGACCACTCTCCGGTTCTGTGTATATGGAATATCCCTTCCCCTAAGGTTCCCCACAAAATCATCCAGGTTGAAACTTTGCTAGATTAAACCCTGACCTGTTCTTGGAGGAACTCAGGCTACGGACTGGTCAACAGTCTACAGAGCACTGGATCCCTCATTGGCCGTCACCGCGTTCCACAACATCTTTGTGGATCTACAAGATAGCATGCCCCTATCACTAGGCGTAGGGTCTGTGGGACAGCCACCCAGTGGCTGAAAGGGGTCTCTCTCCCACATGCAGGCGAGACAAATGCTGGCATCAGGTAAAACGCTCACGACACTGCCCTGTTGCAGCAACACAGAAAACTCAGAAATGAGTGCAATAAAATGATCAGGGGGCAAAAAGCGACTTCTGCAAGGCCACCCTTCTCAGCTCTAGTAAAGACCCCAGACGGTTCTGGAGAACCATCCAATCACTGGTTGGCGGTCGCCTCCTACTCCGGGGTCACTGACATGCTCATCAAGGAGTCTTCTGCAACAATCCTCACGTGATTGCTAATGCTCTAAACTCTCATTTCACAGACCTCCCTTCTGCTCTCCGCTAGAGTCCTCAGCCCAAAACTCAAACTGCCCTGCCTCCCCGTCCCAATGGGAGTCTGGTCTGACCTGGCCTCCATTTTACCTAAGGGCGGCATCGTGCTTGAGGTGCTGTCTCTCCTTCTTGATCTCTCCCAGAATGCTAGCCCTGGTCCTGATGATCTGGAGCCAAAGCTTCTCAACCTAGGTGCTCCCTTATAGCCTCCCGGTGGCCCATTTTCAACCTATCCCTTACCCAGGGACTGATCCCGGATATCTGAAAGGTTGCCAAGGTCGTCCCTGTCCCTAAGCAGGGCGACCCCAAAATCCTGGACAACTACCGTCCCATAGCTATCCTCTCTGCTGTCAGCAAGCTCCTGGAAAAGGTGGTCGCCAAACAAATCTCGGAGTATATCCACTCCCATGGTCTGCTGACCCCGGCCCAACACGGCTTTCGTAAAGGGCACAGCACTTCCATGGCTCTCATCTCAGTCTCTTCCAGCATCAGAGCTGCTATTGATCAGGGAAAACTCTCAGGTGTGGTATCTATTGACTTATCCAAGGCGTTTGACCTCGTTGACCACGACCTGCTTGCCCTGCAGATGAGGTCCCTTGGTTTGTCCCCCACCGCCCTAAACTGGGTCTCTGACTACCTATATGGCAGAAAACAACTAACTAAATTCAATAAAGTCCTCTCTGCCCCAGGCCTGTCACCTCTGGTGTCCCTCAGGGCTCTGTGCTGGGTCCCCTACTCTTTTCCCTGTTCATCAACAATCTCCCTGATGTGGTCTCCAGCTGCCGTGTTATCATGTATGCGGATGACCTGGTTCTCCTGGCCCACTCTTGCGATACAGCCACACTAAACCGTCACTTATCTGAAGACCTCTGGAACATCCAGGCATGGCTCTCCAACCATAAATTGGTCCTAAATCAAAACAAAACCCAGGATATGCTCTTTGGTTCCTCTGCCAAAATACGAGCCTCTTCAACTCCCCTACATATCAACTACGAAGATGGCTCCCCTCTCCCTACCATGACCTCCCTCAAATATCTTGGAGTGACGCTTGATCCCCAATTGGACCTTGGTAGTCATATCCATAATGCCTGCAGTGGGGTAAACCGCAAACTGGGGATGGCCTACAGGGCTCGGTACAACCTCACTCCAGCGGCTCGCTTAGCTCTTGCCAGGGGAGTACTACTTCCCTCCCTCAGCTATGGCTCCCTCATATTTTCTCATACTTCTAAGACCCTCCTAAGCAAGTGGAGCACAACGTACAACAACATCTGTCGTTTACCCTGGCCCCCTGCCTCACCCATCACTGTGAGCTCTACGAGAAGCTTGGCTGGCTATCCCCTGCTCAATCACCTTAACTTTAGCACTGGGTGCCTCGTGAGTAAAGTACTTAGCTCCGCACCCTCCAGAACTGGCCGGCTTCTTGCTCCTGCTGACCTCTCCCACCTGCTTAGATCCCAAGGCCCCGGCCTACTAAGTGTACCTACTTCCGCACCAACATGGGGGACTGGAGTTTGCTGTCCATGGCCCCAGGCTCTGGAACTCCTTTCCTGAAAGAGTCCGTACTGCCTCCTCTCACAAGAGTTTCTGGACCTCCTGTGGGATCATCTTAAGGTGGCTTCTCGCTGTGAATGTCCTAAGCCTCCTTAGCCTCCCGGTGTCCACTGGTGCGGCTTCTTCTCTCCTGCTCTGGCATCACCACTCTGCGCTATGTCCTTGTCCAAATCCCCCTCCCTTGCTTGACCCGGCTATGATGTTACTATGCTCATAATCCTCACCAGCCCTGTTGGTCATTGAATTTATCTCTAACTTATATCTTGCCCCAGCACTGTATCTGGGTGTACCTTCCACGTAAATGTAAAAACTGTAAAAATTGTCTTTTCTTCTGTTTTTGTACCTGAATGTATTCGTCTGAACCAATTACTGTATCAATGTACCTGTTGTACCCTTTTGTACTCTCCCGGGTCGTTCCTGAAAATAGGCATAAAACTTGTCTAGTGTACTTACCCGGTAAACAAAAACTAAATAAATAAATAAGGTAATCTGACAGCTGGGAGTGGACAACCTTCTCTAGTAGTTTGCTAAGATGTGGGAGCAAGGAAATGGGTCTATAGTTCTCCAGGAATAGAGGATCTCCTGCCTTGAAGACGGGAATCACTTTAGCATGTTTCCAGGTGTCAGGCACTGATGAAGTGGACAGCGCCAGGTTAAAAATGTGTGTTAGCGGCCTTACAAGAGCTGGGGAGATGATCTTCAGGAAAGCTGGGTAGAGCCCATCACTATCAGGGCTTCCACTAGAAGGTAGGGTTTTCAGGATTTTAATGGTGGTTCCAGTGCCAATCGCTCTGAAGTAGAAAGGGGGTGGGAGGCCTCAGGGTTTAAAGGAGTGGGGGTGCTCCCGTATTTTGTTTGGTGGGATGGAGGATGTGGAAGAAGCTTACCAAGGCACTGGTTCAGGTCGGAGAACATGGCATTGAAAAGGTCTGCGATGTCCTTGGGGTCACTGATTTTGCCTGATGGGACTGTTAGTTATGTAATCTGCTTATTGGTCTTTGGGTTTAGTATGGACCCAATTGATGCCCAGAAGCTCCGGGGATTCCACAAGCTGTTTTGCTGGAGGTTGGTGAAGTATTTCTTTTTGAGTGATTTTGTCATCTGCTTACAGGCATTGCGTAGCTGCCTGTAGACATTCCATAGGTGGGGGGAAGGGGATGCTTTGAAAACACTCCAACCAGAGTCTCTGGCTTTCATTTGAAGTAACAGTTCTTTGGTTATCCAGCGAGTGCAGACGCCTCGAAACCTTCTGTTCTTGATTGGATAATAGTGGTCTTGTAGTTTCTGAAAGGTGCTGGAAAGGAAGTTGACAGTTTCAGAGACATTAGATGTCCGATATAGGGAGGACCAGTTTAAGGACATTGCATCAACAATCACGAGGTCATGGTCTGGGGTGTTAAAATTTCTGAAAGACAGTACTTTGGGGGGGGGAATGGACTGCCTTGTTGTTCATGATGATGTAATTGGGGGTGTGGTCGCTAATCGCGTCGGAGATGGTCGCTGCTTGAAGGATTTGATCAGGCCAGTTGGTCATAATCCAATCAAGAATAGAGTGGTTCCTTGTATGTTTGTTGTGCCTGGTTGTGGCTGAGATTAGTTGCTCCAAGTTGTGGGACTTTAGTATGGTTGTGTAGTCCGGGTTTGGAGTCCCTCTCCAGTGGAGATTGAAATCCCCAAGCAGGAACACATCCCTAGATGGGATAGTGCCTGCCAGACTGGTGAGGAAGCTAGACAGTCCCTGGGTAGTAGCTGGAGGGAGGTTATAGTAACAGCTAACATAAAGTTTGATGATAATCCATTGGTTTATGGAGTCAGTGGGAGAGCAGGCAACCATGGCAGCTGATATGTGGTCCTGGACCAGTTGTCAGAGTGTAGGTCATGGGTGTGTGGGGAAGGTTTATTGGTGGGGGACTGTGGTGATTAAGCATACAAATGGTAGACGTAGGTTGAAACTCAAACACTGCTATGGTGGTGATGATAAGGGAAAGGGGGGGAAGAGGACATTTTTTAACCAGGTAAGGCACACTAAGCAAGAGTTTGTTCCCAAGGGCAACATGGGAGTACAAGGAAGTTAAGTGACTTGCTCAGGGTCACACAGTTTGCAAATGGGGGCTGATGGGATTCAACCCAAGGTCTCCAGGTTTGCAGCTCAGTGCTCTTAACCTCTACACTATACTACCTCCAAATGATCATGTTGCAGACAACATATGTGTTGAGCTTAGGAACTTTGTACTTGCATAGTTACAACAGTGAAAACCTTGAAAGCCATTGTTTAATCAGGTTTGGTATTGCCCATATAGTCCTCCTTGCATGCCATCTTATCTTTAAGCAATACTGCATGTGGTTAGGTTTTTTGTACTGTTTCTCCCCTTGTACCCCACCATAATCAGTGGATGAGGTGATGGATGAACTGAGGTGAGATCCATCAGTCACAAGACAGTGGGTGAGACACAGAAACAGCAATGTCTCAGTTGTGTCTTACTTATATAAAAATAGATCAACAGTCAACTTTTATAATATGAACATTCTAAAACCTTTCAAAGACACTTTAATATCTGATGACATGTGGCTAACTAAATAAGGGATATGCAATGGAAATGAGTGGATTAAAATGTTTCAGTATTGTTTTCTGTTAAGATTACTGAACCAATATATAGTGTCTGATGCTAATGTGATGATATGTCGATTCACCCTTAGGTTTATATCGACAAGGGTTCATAAACATCGAAGAAATTGCTAGCTGGCACGTGTAGAGCAAAGTTTACACATGGCACGCAGACAACACCATTTGTTCCACATCATAGAGTTCAGGTAAATTTGAGGTTGTGCAGCATGACAAGTGTCAGCACGCAGTGGGAAGAGGATATGTATCTGAAAAGTGGTACTAGAGAAAGTCTGATGACAGATGAAGATAATGATGGTGATGAGGAAATCTACTCAGAATCCAAGGAAGAGGAAGATGAGAATGACCCTGAATGAGAGATGTCAGTCTATAACACTTCTGAGGAAGATTCGGAAAATGGCGATGTATCTGATGAGATTATTGACATGTGAGTTCCCATTACATTATAATCCAATATACTTGCTTGTGTTGCTCACTCATGCCTATGCATTGTTTTTATGATTGCTACCTTTAATGCCCTTCTGCATCTCCCACATGGGTAACCATGTTTGTTTTTTATGCCTAATCATCACCAGGATGTTAGATGTCATAATTAAGTCAGTGACTTATGTTACAGGTCTTGCATGTTCATTCATTGTGCTCTAATGAATGGTAAAGTGGTAGTAACCATTTTTATCAGACAGTGTGATAAGTTCATGATTTTTACTTATAAATATGATTATGATGGATACAAGCAGCACACTTTTAGAGTTAAATTGCATATAAACAGATTCACTGAATCATATAAGGTGATGCCCAGATAAGGACTGTGTCAAGCACATAGTCTGCCCCCATACACTACGTAATGCAATACCGCAGACCATAGTTGATTATTTGCTTACCCTCTCTTCGTTACTGTGAAAGTACTCTTATGTCTATCCCATTCATTCTTGAATTCCCCTACTGTTTTTGTCCCCACCATCCCTCTAACCAAATATCATGCCCACATGTTGTTGTACACCTTATTTTCTGGAAGATGCTACCCTCCTGTACAATGTTTATACCACTAAGGTAATTGACTGTCTATATCATACCCACTTCTCTCTCCTCTCCTCCTGTGAATACATACTGAGATCCTATAATCTTTCCTCTTAAGACTTCAGGTGCAGTCCTACACCATTTTTAGCTGCATTTATCTTTACTACTTGTATTTTCCACTGCTCCTTTAAGTTCTCCAGAACTAATCTAACCTCAACAGCAGCCAAATCTATAATTGCAGATCAGCTTACGGAATACGTGGACAAATGCAATATCCAAAGTCCCCAGCAGCATGGCTTTTGTAAAAGTCATAGTACTACCATTGCACTGTTAGAATTCACTGGTTTCATACATAACACACTCGACCAAGGCCATCTGGGAGGGGCTGCCTTTATCAACCTGATGAAGGACTTTGATACTGTGAACCACTCACTGCTACTTGGGCAATTATTGCTCACAGGGGTGTTGAATGATGCTGTCAGCTGGTTCAAAAGTTACTTAGAAGACCATTCACAGCAGGTCAAGATAACCAATGTCCTCTCTGAAAGGAAGCCAGTCGATTCTGGAGTGCCTCTGGGATCTATACTGGGGCTCCTTCTCTTTGGTATCTACTTGAATAACCTCCCATGAGCCTGTCATGAACAGATTCTGCTTTACACAGATGACGCAGTGATCTACTCTAGTAACCCTGACCCTAAGAGCCTCCAAGATAACCTTCAACATGGTTTCTCAGAAGTGGAAAAGTGGTTCAACACTCAAAAACTGGTGCTAAACTATAAAGAGACCAAAGTGATGCTTTTCAACAATGCCCATAAGAAACACAAGTCCAAACCCCTGTTCATCAAAAACTGCATTGGCACCCCACTTGAACAGATCCACTCCTTCAAATATCTAGGGGTCACAGTTGATAGCTCACTCACCTACTCGCAACATATTGATAACGTATCTTGAACTGTCAACATAAGGATTGGCCTACTCCACAGGCACAAGCATAGCCTCACTCCCGAGGCACTATGAATAGCAATTTTTAGCTCTTTCATTACCATCATCGATTATGGGCTTGTTGTTTATGGCTCTGCCTCTGCTACATCCCTTCACAGGATCACTGTTGCTCTTAACAAAGCATGCAGACTCCTTACTGGGGCTGCCCGCCTCACACACACGTGTGTCCTATATGCTAAGACTGGGTGGCTTCAGTTATTCAGCCTGATCCAATATCAAACCTGCTTACTTGCCAAGAAGGCACACCTTGGTTTGTTACCCCCTGGGGTCCAACAGCTCCTTAGCCCTTGTTACAGTACCCAACATACTCACAGCTTGGCAACTCAGGTCTTTACTGTTCCCAGATGCCGCACCATCTTAAGTCAGAGGTCTTTTGCGTACAGAGCCCCACTCTGGCTCAACTCCCTGGGTAGGGACATCTCTACTGAGTCAAAACTCGGCCCTTTCAAACACAAACTCCAACAACATCTATTAGCAAACAGTATATGTGACTGCTGCCCTTAGCAGCCTTCTGCTTATTTTATCATTTTACTTATACCTTTCAGCACTTTTAACTCTTGGCACTTCATTTCGATCCTACCCTCGAGACTTTTCCCCGCCACCCCTCACCCCTGCTTCTTCTCTGCTCGCGCATCTTGAAGTTCTTCCCTTGATCCTCCTCACTTTCCCTCTTCCACCCTCCATCCATTCTCTTATCTCATGCCACCTCTTTTGCAATTTCTTCCCCTCCTCCTCCCTACGTTTCTCTCTCTTACCTCTCTCTGATACATATTACTCTCTCTCTTGGGTTTTTGACAAAGCCTGCTAGGCTGCCCGATCTCCTGACTAAACACCAACTCTTCTTATATTATTAGTTTGTCTTCCTCACCCTCACTTCACCGGCACGCCCCCTTCTCTCTGCACTCACCCCATTTCCATCCTTCCACTTCCACATCCTCTCATCTCTCTATCCTCATTTCCTCCTTTGCAACTCTGCTCCTTCCCTCTCCACCTCCTGTGCAACTCATCTCCTCCCTCTTGTTTCTCCCATCCCCCATCTTACACCCCATTGCTTTCTCTCCTAGAATTTGACAAGGCCTCCCAGGCTGCCCTCTCTTCTAGCCCACTCTACTGTTATATTGAGCAACATTCTGTTTTGATTGCTTTTGATCAATTAATTTTTTGAAGTATATTCTTGATATCTGCTATTTACTTATTTATTGTTTACCATGTTTTGTTTTTGTACTACTGACGTGGAACCTTTGTAAATGAGTTGTATTGCTCAAAGGTTTTGTAATCCAAGACTCAATAACTAAAATAAAATAAAAAAAATAAATAAAATAAAAATCATTGGTGCACAAATGAACAAAGATATCTAGCTCTCACTCCCGTCCTGCTGCCCTAGCAATCTTCTGGATGTGCTTTCCATCCCTCTTTCCCATGGCGCCAGGTAGGAACTTAACCTACCTCTCTCCCATTACATCCACTCCCGGGTCTACCTCCTTAAAAATGGAACATGGAGGTGTAATTGATATGAATGTGACATGTGAACATTGATGTCTAAGCATGTTTTAGGAACAAAATAAATGACATATTAAATTCAAACCTTTGTTCCTCTTTGTACTCTTTGACAGACATTGTAAATCAGTAAAATAAAGTATAGTGTATTACTTTGATATAATGTAGCTATGTTCAGTGCAGAGAACATGCAGTTCTGATACCCTCCTATCAGATGTGATAGCCATCAGAAGTAATGGTGCCCAGGTGACATACTTTAAGTCTACTGTAGTAAAAGGTTTTAACTGTTGCTCTATTAACTTGGCTATATGCAGTTTCAAGTCTCGGGGGGCTGGTTCCCTAAGCGGAGTTGAAGATGCAGCAGGCCTTTAATGATTTTTTTTTAAATGGAATAAGAAATTACAGTTTTGTCATTGCCTGCTGAAATGTATGCCGATATGGCTGCCAGGTGGACTTTCAGGGATGGAGACCTAAGGCCCGAAGCTTGCAGCTAGACTAAATAGTCCAGTATAGAGAACATGCTAGCTTCTAGCAGTCCAATCTGTTTGTCCTTACCTGAGAAAGGATCTCTTCCATTTAGAAGCATACGTCTTTTTTGATACTGGGTTTCCTGGCAAGCCTAAAAACTCTCTGGACTTCTACCTAGTACTAGGAGTTTGGGAATTCTAGCTCTTGAAATGCCAGGCTTTGTGGTGATGTGACTTGATGCTAGGAAATGTTACCCTGCTTTGAAGCATGGTTAGGAGAATGTGGCTTGGGGGGTTAAAAATGGGCTGTGGACTGTCTGAGATATCAGATTTAATGTGATTTTGGCTTTTCTGTTACTTCAAGTTGAACATAAAAACAAAAACCTGAAAGTACGATCAGATAGATGACAAACATTGTGTGGTATCACTATCAGTTGTGCTGTATCAGTGAAATCAGTACTGCAGCATAACAACATAATGATGTCACTACTGTGAAACAGCAAGGTAATTCAAGGTTTGGGTACACTATAAACTGAAACTTGGTTTATTACATTACATTGTGCCAGTGTTTTTCTAAAATTTAGTTGTATCTTTAATAGGGTCTAGGGCACATAAGGAACTCTCAATCATTGCAACAAATAAGGTATTATTTAAAGATGTCCAGAAACTGTATCCAGGTGAACAGACTTCTTCTCTGGAGGCCTACCATAAAGTAGTTATCTTCTTTGTGCCCAACAGTGCTCATTTTATTTATTTATTATGTTTGTTTGTGCGCATGCACAAGAAACATTATGTGACAGCTTAGGAGAGAAGCAGGTTGTGGAGGCACGGCTCTGTAGCAGCCAAGGGAGGCACAGCATTTGGAGGTTTGGCAGTGGTGGGCCAATGGAGGCACAGTGTACTGATGACACTGGCTTCCAAAAGTTGCACCAATTTGTAATGTTTTCGATGCGGCAATCAGGGGCCACCTCATCATTGCAGTGTCAGTCATTCCACTGCAATGAGGGAGTGACCCGTCATTGCAGGGCAGAACGTTAGCTAGCGTAATACTGTTTGTGAACATGGTGGGCAGCTTTTCACCGCATTCACAAACAGTATTATGCAGCCCCCAGTGCTGAGGGGGTGCCCCCCCAAACAGTCTTTGTTTGCCGACGGGGGCCCCAATCCCCACCGACTTCAGTAAGTCCCCCTCAGAATTTCATTTGCCAATGGGGGAGCCCACTCCCTGTCTTCATAATGGCCCCATACACAATTAAGTTGCTGACAGGGGAGCCCACTCCCCATTGGCATAATGTACCCCCCCCACACACACACAAAATGTAGGTTTGTGTCGAGGGGGGTGCTCAATCTCCCTTGGCAATTGCTCCCCCATATGCCGATGGGGGTGCCCAATCCCTCATTAGCTACAGTCGCCCCCCCAACAAAACAGTAGGTTGGCATGCAGGGAGCCCACCCCAGCGTGCCAAATTTCTAAATGTTCCTGTAAAAAATAAGTCCTGCAATGTTTGTTTTTTTTTCCTTGTAAAACAAAAGACGGTCCCTCATCAAGTCCGGTGGCCTCTCCCCAATCTGCGCCCACCCTCTGTGCACCCTGTCTCCCCACACCCCCACTCACCCCATACTTACCTCTGGAGCCCAGCACGATGATCTTCGGTGGACCGGGAACAAGTATGCACTCTTCAAAATCGACTGCGAACTGAGGAAATGTCGGTGAGCTGTATAATGGCATAAATAGGGTTTTTTCAACTTTGATGCATATCTCAGGCATTTTTGGGAAGTCTGGCACCAAATTTTCAACATGGGGGTTTTGGGACCCCTCCTCATGAATTCAGTCACTGTCATGTTGTTAATCGGTCCCAAAAGGTGATTTTGCGGTCACTGCGTGGAATCACTTTCAGGACCGATTAACAAAATGACAGTGCCAGTCTTCATGAGGTGGCCTCTCAAAAAGTGTATGTTGCAAATTTGGTTGAAAAAATCAAAAAAATGACTTTTATGAGCATGCGTTGCACAGTTGCTACTTGCGCTCGTAACTTCGCGAATTTGCAATATTTTTAGTCCAGATTTTCAACATTGCCATTTTTCCACACCTCCTTATGAACAGTACAGCTGTCATTTTTCACATCCTGGGCAAAATGTGTTTTCACACTTCCGGCGCAGAATAGAATGGTCACTGCAGGAAATCCATGTTCTTAACACATTACAAAAATCACAGTGACACTGTTCATGAGCAGAGGTCCTAAAATGCCTATGTTGAAAATTTGGTGACAAAAGTCTATAAAATGACTGTGTTACGAGCGTGCGTTGCACAGTGTCCACGCACGCTCGTAACTTCGCACATTTACAATATTTTCACTCCAGATTTTCAACATTGACATTTTTCTGCACCTCCTTATGAACAGTACAGCTGTCATTTTTCACATCCTGGCCAAAATGTGTTTCAGCACTTCCAGCGCAGAATAACGCGGTCGTTGTGGGAAAGCACTGTTTGAGACATATTATGAAAATCACAATGACACTGTTCATTAGCAGTGGTCCTAAAATGCCTATGTTGAAAATTTGGTGACAAAAGTCCATAAAATGACTGTGTTATGAGCATGCATTATGCAGTTTCCATGCAGGCTCGTAACTTGGCACATTTGCAATATGTGTACTCCAGATTTTCAGCATTGATATTTTTCCGTACCTCCTTATGAACAGTACAGCTGTCATTTTTCACATGCTGGCTGAAATGTGTTTTTGTACTTCTGGCGCAGAATACCGTGGTTGCTATGGGAAATCAGTGTTTGGGACACATTAAGAAAATCACAGTGACACTGTTCATAAGCACAGGTCATAAAATGCCATTGGTGAAAATATGGTGATGAAAGCCCATAAAATGACTGTGTTATGCGCATTCATTGTGCAGTTTCCACGTATGCTCGGAAATGCAAGCATTTTTAATATTCCCACTACAGATTTTCAGCATTGCCATCTCTTCACTCCTCCCTATGGCTGGTACAGCTGATATTTTTCACATCCTGCCCGATCTGTGTTTTTGTACACGTGGTGCAGAATGGCACTGTCACTCTTGAAACTCAATGTTTGGGACACATTGACAAAATCACACTGCCACTCTTCATGAGAAGAGGTCCCAAATGCTTTCATGAGGTGGGGTCACAAAAGGCCATGTTGACAATTTGTACAGTAAATACCAACAAACGCCCGAAGAGTTAGGGTTTCTAACCATATTGTCCTTCCCTGTACAGATGGACAGGCATCAGGGTGTGCCTTTGGAATGCCAACTACACTGCCCATGCCATCCCACCCCCACCACCCAGCCAATGACAGGCATCAAGGTGTACCTTGGACTCTTCGGCCCCAGACTTCACCCCATTCTTCTATGCTTCACCCATTTCAGCATATGTCCTTATGGAATGGGGTGACTGTACAGCCAAAAACCTTAAAGCACACCTCAACACATGTTGGTGTCTGCAGAATAGGGTGAGGTGACATTGCATGACCCTCATGGGTGATGACCCAAACACTTACCCCAATGCCTGTCCATCTCTACAGGATGGAGGTGGGGTTGGTGTGAACTTCAATACTTCACTGCCATTCTTATTCTGCATCTCTCTAACTTCTGCATTTACAATGCTAATACCAGCAAGCAAACATTCAGCATTGACAAATGTTTGTTTATTTAGTTTTTGTTGACCGGGGTACGTGCACTAGACAAATTCTACCTATTTTCAGGCATGACCCAGGAGAAGGGGATACAGATGAATGCCAATTGACTTTCAACCAGATTAAGCTGTTGGTGGTATTTTAGTGAATGGGGAGAAATTTGGCCAGAGCACCTGGGAAATTCCACTTGTCCCACTTGGCAGTCTGCCAAGATGGAGGACAGAGTGCTGGAGAGTTTGGAGGAGATGGATATGATGGAAGAGAGTAACAAAGTTGTGATAGAAGATATTGTGGCCAGTCAAGAGAATGTGACTTCTGGTGGAGAACCAATGCAAGATTCAGATATAAATATTACAACTGAAGATGGGTTAAAACAGCTAACTCAGGCAAAGGAGGAATTACACTTAAGGAATGAACAAGATTTAAACTCTGAACAGGAAGATGGTGGGAACTTAACTAATACTTGTACTGACTTGGTAATAGATGAAGAAGCCCAGTTTCGAAGCATGTTTGAAAAAGAGTAAAGGCAGTTTTTTTTTTAAAGAAAGCACAACTGGAGCTAAAAATACAAGCATTGAAACTGGACATGCTTAAAAAGACAGAAATAAGTAAACAGCCAGACTTAGAAACTGCACACTCACCAAAGAGCAAGCTGCTCAGCTGGACAGAGAGAGTGGAAAATATGGAAGGACTTGAACCAGGTCACAGCGCTCCGAATAAACACGAAGTGATAGTGTCAGGAATGGCAATCATGATTGAAAAGCAACTTGACCTAAGGTGTGCTGGGGAAACAATGGAGCACCTTGCAGAGGACGAATGATCAATTACAATGGCCTTAGAAGCAGCTGGCTGGACTTTAAATAAACAAACAGGTCAGTGGGTTTCAGGGGACTCTCCAATTAAAATACCAAGCAGAGAGAAATTTCCAAATACTGTGCAGCAAAGTATTGAATCTTTTGTTGCAATGATGGAGGTAGAAATTCCCTCTAGCCTTGAGCTGACACAAAACCCTGTCTTGCGAAAACTAAGCACTGTCATGCAGCAAAAGGAAGGGGGATACCCCAAGGGCTCTACTGCTACACCTCAGCAACCTTTAAATTTAATTAATAAAACAGCACCAACAACATACACATCTTTGTTTAAAATGCCTATCTATCCTGCAAAAAGACATAATGCAGTTAGACTAACATATATTGGGGGTTTGGAAACTTTACCAGCTAGAGTGTATATGGCAAAGCAACTTCTGAAGGAGTCTATGAATTTTTTTCCATGGAAATCTATGCACTTATTCATGTGTCTGGGGAAACTACGTATGATGTTAATTTCAAAACTGCACAAGGTCTGGAGAGATTTTGGGCAAAATACAACACCATGAAAAAATCCTCATTATGGACTTCCTTTAAGGCTACCCCCATTGACAAGACCAGCACATAAAACTATCACAGTCCTCTTCAGGAATGAGGGGGTTAGTGTACTGGACTTGATTATATGGTTGAAACAATGTACAATGATTGAAGACCCAGAAGCTATGCTGGATACAGAGAACATTTGAACTGGGGGCTGGAAGGTGAAACTAATGCTCTGCATGATGGACACTGGACCAATGCACTTACCTAACTCTTTTTTTTAGGGAGGGATAGGGGCACTCTGCTTTACATAGACCAGCCTAAGATGTGTTACAAATGTGGGTCTTTAGAACATTTAAGCAGCATGTGTGATAAAAGCAGATGTACAGTGTGTGTGGGGAATTTGGGCACTTGGGAACAGCAAGTCTAAATGAAAGCAAATGTAATCTATTTTGAGAGGATGGCCACACCTTTCAAAACTTTAAGAAGGCAACCCATAATTCACCACAGCAGGCAAATGGTACAGAACAAAAGCTACTAATAGCCATGGCACAGAGAAACAGGGAACGCAGTGTAGGACCACTTATTTCTTCAGAACAAGATTCCCCGAGGATAGTTCTTATTCCTGATCCCCCCTTCTTCCTGTATGGTAGAAGAAAGCACACCGAGATCACCTAAGGAATTGTCTATTAAAACAGAGCAGTCACAAGATAGAGTTTAGCTCAGAGAGAGGAATCCTCCCCACTAGCTGGGTCTTCAGGGCAGAGGATGCCCCCCGCCAAAAGGTTGGGAGATAGGGTGACAAGGCAGCAGAGCAAAGAAAGGGAGGGCAGAAAGAAGTGACTTTAGTAGTGATACCCACAGCAAATCAGTTTGAAATATTGCAATCTGAACTATCAGATGAGTCAGACTACTCTACTGTAGATTCCTCAGTGCCAGAAGGCACAACAGATGCAGAAGGGAAGGAGCATTCTAAAGGGCAACAAAAGCACAAGGCTAAAGTAAAATTAGAAAATGTGGAGAAAGTAAGTAGGAAAGGTAGCACTAAGTAAAAGAAACTGATAGCCTTTCTCGCTTGCCATACTATTAATACGAATAGTATAAAGAGAGCTGAGAAAAGATGGGCAGTATTCTCTTTCTTATCATATCTACCTTTGGGAATTATATTTTTACAAGACACAAGGCTACATACCCTTAATGGGACTCAGCTTACAACAAGAGATTGGTATCTAGGGCCATCCTTTTGGTCCCTGGGAACAGAGGCTTGCTCGGGCATAGGTATCTTATCTAAGTTTCCTGACTCTAAATTGTTAAAATTGTATGATTTAGTGTCAGGCAGGATTTTAATTTTAGATGTCTTGTTACAAAACTCCCCATACCAGTTGATAAACTTTTATGCACCTCAGTCTAAAGCTCAGAGATGTGAATTGTTGAAACTTATTCAGCCATATCTTCAGACCACGTTCATAATTATTTTTGCTGGAGATTTTAATTGTCCATTAAAAGTTAAAACAGGAAAGCA
This sequence comes from Neoceratodus forsteri, assembly GCA_016271365.2. NCBI lineage: Eukaryota > Metazoa > Chordata > Ceratodontiformes > Ceratodontidae > Neoceratodus > Neoceratodus forsteri. The sequence goes on from CM057458.1 coordinate 1,177,546,796, forward strand.
GCACTGTGATTCGAATTTGTTGTCATAGCTAGTTCAGCAGGTGCATCTTAAAGATGCAGTGTTCTCTTACACTAAATTAGAAACACCAACCTTCCACAAGGGTAGTTTGGGTTCTAGAATAGATTACACATTTACCCCCACATATCTACAGATTAACAAAGTTGAGACAAAAATTGTGGAGTTTTCTGATCACAAAATATTTTCAGTCACAATTGGCCCAAAACAGACTGAGGGAAAAAGCCCGGGCTTCTGGAAGATAAATACATCTTTACTGATAAAGGAAGAGTGCAGAAATAAGCTGCTTTTATTTATTTATTTATTTATTGAAAGATGTCAGAATTACAAACCTTTGAGTTATCAACACCTTTGCGAAGGCTCCACGTCAATAAGTACATACACTAAGTATCACAAACTTAAACATTGGGCACAACTGTTATACATTTGTCAACAGTACAAACTTAAAACAAATGGCACGGTACTAAACTTAAAACATTGATAGAGAATTTAAACATTTGGTGCATGGATTTTTAATGGCATAAAAATCAGTATATATCTTTTCTGAGGATCTGATTATGTGGTGGGAGGACACGAAAAGGGACCTACAAAAGTTATGTAAAGTCAATGGGAGATATAAGTTTTGGGATAGTTTTTTAAAGTACTTGCATCAGCGGAAAATATTACAACAGTTACAAACTATATCTTATGAAACTGGACAGGATTTTTCACAACTAATCTCAAAACTTAAACAAGATATGTTGGAATATACTAATCAAAAAGCAAATGTTTTGAAACATCAGCAGCAATTTAATACACAAGGGAATTTAGAATCCATATGCCCATATGAAACATGGCAAGCATGTATTAAAAATAAAAATATGCAAAGTTTAAAAGATAGTACTGGTATTGTACATATTGAAACAAAGGTGATACAAGAGATTGTTGTGAAATATATGCAGGAGATGTATAGCTATTTAGAAATGAAGGACAATGTTTGGGAAGCTTTTTGTGCTGATATGGAAACATCAAGGTTAACAGAGTCTGAAATAGGTGACTTATATAACTGAAACAGAAGTACAGAGGGCTCTTGGCTATATAGCAGGGAGGAGATCCTCAGGATTGGATTGTCTTTTGCATGGAATAATAAAACAAATAGGTAATTATTGCTCAGAAGAGTTGGTGGGGGTTCTGAATGTAACTTTAGAGGCACAATCAATCCCATTACTTATGAATACAGGTATTTTAACATACCTTTATATATCAGGAGACAAACAGGAACTTGAAAATTGGCCTCCAGTCTGTTTGTTGAATTCAGATTTTAAATTACTCACAAAAATTTTGGCTAACAGGATTTCAAAAGTGGCAACTAAATTGATCTCCGGGGCTCAGACGTATGCATTACTAGGGAGGCAAATATAGCAACATCTTTTATTATTGAGGGTGGTGGTGGAGAGGGGGAAAATAGGGGAGGTAGATGATTTCATGATATCACTGGATCATGCCACAGCATTTGATAGAGTGAGTCATCAATATCTATGGAAAGTGCTATCCCATTATGTGATTCTAGGAGAAATGTTAAGTTGGCTGCAGAATATTTATAAATGGCTACTCTAAGACCTGTAGTTCAGGAATGTAAAGGGCCTATGATTCACCTGAGATGAGGGGTGAGGCATGGGTGCTCTCTAAGTTCGATTCTGTATGATTTTTTATTGATCCGTTACTGAGGAAAATAAATGGTTCAGTGGATATTAGAGCTTTAGAAATAGGTCTGCATGCACTCCCATACAAAGTGATAGCATATGTGGATGATATGAACTTATTGGTATAATCAGAAGCATCTGTACTTCACACTTTAGAGCTATGTCAGCATTTTGGTCAATTTTCTGGGGCAGCCTTGAATTTAAATAAATGTATGGGGCAGAGGCTTAATTATTTGCTAAATTTTACAGGAAAAATAGGAGAAATTAACATCACCACAGAGATAAACATTTTAGGGATTGTTTTTGGACATTTTGAATTGGACATATTTAACTGGGAGAAGAGAATAGCCATAGGAAAGCAAAAGATCTTAACATGGAATAAGTGGAAGTTGAGTAAAAAGAAAATAATGTATTTAATTAAAACATGTTTAACCCCAGGTTTATTGTAGATTAGTTATATATTTCCACCACTTAAATCCTTTGAAACCACAATGTTAAGCATTTTTTTTTCAACTCTGTTGGGGCAGTAGATTAAATCCATTAAAACGGAATATTCTATATCTTCCTCCAAAAAGTGGTGGTTTAAATATGATGAACCTGATATTATTTTTTTTAAGTTTCTTTATACAAAATAATATAAAACCATTATTAGGGGAGGTTGGGGATATATGGTATTCCCTGTTGTATTTATAAGTGTGCTGTATGGATGACACAATGGGAAATGAACTCTTTGAAAGTACTTAAAAGAACAATACAAATTCCAGAATATATATGGGGAACAGTTTTGAAATTCAAACAATGAAATCTTACCCATATGCAAGTTTCACAAATAACGAGAAAGCAACTCCATTTTTATTTACTTCAAACAACATGTATGGTAGAGAATGTGTTTGAGAAGTGTCCTAGCACACATAAAGACATGTTAGTAAAATTCCTCAATAATAAGAGAGTACCTGAAGATATGTGGGATTTCCATTGGCTAGCCTGTCATGGGAAAATTAATGTTAAAGTGAATCAAAAGCACAAACCACAGCAGGAGAGGATATATGCTACACTGACATGTGTTCAAATAGAAGAAACAGAGCACTTATTGTATCAATGTCCTTTCATTTCTAAATTTTGGGACATGGTCACAAAAGAATGGGGGGAAAGATCTTTCAGACCATCACATATGAAAATTTGATGTATGGAGTCTTTGATAATAGGTGGAGGAAGTGGCATGTGAGTACTTTACAAATATTAATTGTAATTTATAAATGAAATATTTGGCCAATGAGATGTCAGTTCACTTTGCAGTAAAGAGAAGGTAACTTGACGGAGCTGTTAAACAGGGTAATGCAGAATATGAGGCACATTTATGAACAAGAAAGGAAGAGCATGGCCAGAAATGAATTACTAGAATTATAGGTTGGTTTACCATGGATCACTGACATTGATGTTCCAGTTACATGAAACGGTATAATGTTATGAAATTAGGCAATACTAAGATAAAGGAAGAGAAAGGATAGAATGTTCTTTGATATACTGTATATATTCTGGAAAATGATGTATGCATAATTATTGAGGAAGGGGCATATTTATTGTGAAAAATGTGGAAAACTGTACCCATAGTTTGAAAGATTATTTAGGTTTAATTTCTGTTGTAAAGAGTGCTATGGAATATGGACTTAGAAGAATGTCATATCAAGACTCATATGCTGGCAATGAGTAAATGGCAATGCTATGGTACCTGACACCCCCTCTCTACCCCCTGGCCAGCACACTTATAACACGCTCCTCACCTTAACCTTAATCTGGCAGCATTAACACCTCTGTGGCCTCTCCCCCCCACGTGAACTTCCAGGGAGGGTTTTTTTTTAGAGATACAGTCATATGTTGCACTGAAATAATGTAATGTAATTGCTAAGAATACTTCACTGCTGTATATACATGTATTAATGTCTCCTGCCAATAACTTATATATGTTCTACTGCTTACCAAGTCTTGTATTGTAACTCCCGGGTCGCCCCTGAAAAAGGGACATCCGGGGCCCAGTGGGCCTACCCGGTCATCAAAATTCAATAAATAAATAAATATTATTACTTAAATAGGTGGGAACATTTTGTTTTTGAGTATACTTTGCTTCGATGTATGAAGAAATAACTTCTTTTTGTTCTTTTGATTTTGTGTGATGAAATACTGTTTGGTTTATTTTGATTTTGTGCGATGAAATACTGTTTGGTTTGTATCTTATTTTATGTTCTAATAAAAATTCCACTACTCTTTTCGAGAAGTGCCATGGGATCTTTAACATCCACCTGAACTACCACCAGAATAGGCAGATGGGACCTTGGTTTAATGTCTCATCCAAAAGATGGCACCTCAGGAGTACAGCACCCCCCCTCATGCTGCACTGCTGTGTCAGTATTGGGATATTAAACCAAGGGCCTGGTGTGTGAGGCTAGAACCTACAGCCTTCTAATCTCCCAGCCTCAGAGGCGAGTGTGCTACCTGCTGAGCCACTGACACTGACTCCGTGGAAGCAAAGTATGTTTATGTTGAACTGGTTCTATTCAGATGTCATGCAATTCACATGACCATTTCCATTCAAATAATCTCTACTGCAATTTATAATCCCACGCTTTAAATTATTTTGACTTACCATTAGAGTCACCACATGTGACTTTCTACATTACATAGTATGTGGTAATCTTATACAACAAACCACTACAGGGTGTGGTTGATGCCAGGATTTACACACACCTGGTGTGGTTCGGTAATGAGGCTGCAGGCTGAGTGAGTCAACTACACCATAAGTGGGTAAATCCTTGCATTAACCACACCTGGTTGGAGTATATTGTGTTTATACTGTGAGGCAATTATTAAAATATATAGGTTTGCAGCATGGTGGTAAGTGCATTACAGTGAGTAACCAGTAATTATAATAGACCGGTGAATGGAATATTTTTCTACATGTACAGTCAGTACAGTATTCAATTTATTTACTTGTGTGTAGATGAACAGCATTTCTTGATGGTGGAATTTCAAGTTCAAATAGCATCCCAACATACACGCTAATGCTTTACTATACACTATATTCCCCTTGTTTGTCACTGGACCAACTCTTTTGGAGGGGCAACACATACACCACTCTGCAATCCCTTGGCATGTACCTCATACCCACAGAGGTGTATAATATGGCTGCCATCAGCCCCCTAAGACTTCCACCTACTCACACAGGACTATATGATGAACTGTGTCTGGCACTAGTGCATTATCTACTATTAGGGGCAACCACAATAATGTATAATACCAATAAATTAAATAAAGTAAAAGACTGTAATCTAACAATGTGAGCTGGTAAATAAAGATACTAAATACAGAGAAAGTGATTGGGTAAATGTTTTAATAATTTTTTGGGGGGGTCGTTTTCAACAATTCTACAGGATTCTCATATTAGCTTTGCATTTTAATGAACATTTGAACAGAGTACAGGACTGTACAAAGACAGGTGAACTTAAATGTGGAGTCTCCTACCCAAAGTAATGTGGCAAATCACCAGTTATCAAGGAGGTAAAGTGTGACCAACATACAGTATGAATCAGTTTGCAAGATATGGATGCAAAAAGGATAGCCTTGTATGTTTTAATAATGATATAACTTGCTTTTACAATAGTGGTAAACAGTGATACTGCACCAGTGACTTGTACATTGTTTAATTAATCTTACACTTTAATAAGACACGTAACAATCTCAAAATTATTATCAAGAGTGTATACCAGACTATAAAAATAAAAAATTAAGATTTGGCTAATTTTACATCTGTTCTATTAACAAAAACCCAGAGGGTCTTACGGCACTTATCTATCAACAATGGGCTGGATATTCAAACTTGCAGCTATTTTGTGAGGCAAGCTCTTCAGCTGCAAAATAGTTCTATGAGGGGTGTGGCTGGGGCGATATTCAAAGGAGTTGCGCTATTGAGCAACTCCTTTGAATATTACCCCCCCAGGCCACAGCCACTGTGCATGGCGCAGTGGAACTTGAGCCACTGCAAGTGGTCAGAGTGGAGCATTCAAGTTGCGGTGGTGCAGGTACCATTGCGCCATGTGCAAATTTCCCATATTCAAAAGGTGACATGCAAATGAGGCCATAATTCATGCAAGGCGTGGGGGTGCCATTTGCATCTATTTATGGCCCCATTTGCATGCCATTAGCATGCAGGTGCACCGATCCCCGAGGACTTGTGCCTGGCACCCTGCCAGGCAGCAACCGTCGGGGACCGACGCCCCCTGCAACCCGATTATGGGAAAAAGTGTAAAATATCCCCCCACCCTCTGACTGGCCCGATTGCGGGCAAAGCGTAAATTCCCCCCTCCCCGGCTGGCCGATGTCGCGGGCATAAGGTTAAATAACCCCCACTAGCCGATCGTGGGCATAAGCTTAAATAAACCCCCACTAGCCCGATCGCGGGCGCATAAGCTTTAATAACCCCCCACTAGCCCGATCGGCGGGCATAATGAAATAAACCCCCACTAGCCGATCATGGGTATAATTGTAAATACCCCCACCAGCCCGATCGCGAGGCAGCACAGAGTCCAACCCTCCCTAAGGACATATCCCTGGTGGTCCAGTGGACCACTAAGCCCGATCGTGGGCTGCAAAATGTTGCAACACCCCCAAGACCATATCCTGGTGATCTAGTGTTCCCCCACCCACCCACCAAGCCCACCACCCGCTCCCCTGGCAGCCAGCAGGTGGCAGCATCCCACCACCTGCCACCCGCCACCCGCTGACTGACTGCCCGGTGGGACTGCGCCATTGGTGCAGAGCAAGAGCCAATGGGCATGCAGCCCATACCATATAAGGCAGTCAGATATGTGAATGAAAGAATTCATTCATATCTGGAACTGCCTTAATGATATGGGCTGCCTGCCCGTGGCTCTTGCGCAATGAGCGTGCAACGCTACTGGAGCATCCGGTTAGTGAGTGGTGAGGTAACGAGCAGGGAAATGAGATGCTGCATTCACCGGCTGCGGAGGAGGCGGTGTGAGCACCGTGAAACGAAATGAGAAGTGGAGACACTAGATCGCAGGGCAATGTGAAATGTTGGCTAGTGCAACCGTGATCATCTCTAGCGGTCGCTTGACCGCGAGGGATCTGACCTGGGGGTTGGACTCTGTGCTACCCATCGGCCGGACTCAGTGAAAATGTGAGCTACTGTGATCGAGGTGTGGATTATGCCAACAGTGACTGGTGGAGGTAACCTTATGCCAGCGATTGAAACCAATAGTGAGGAGGATGCCCATGATCGGGCTGGGGGACTCAAGGAGTAGGTTGAGGGCCAGCCACAGGTGGCAGCTGCTGTGTTGCACCTTGCAATGTGGCAGCTCACCTGTGGGTGGCCCTTGACTTACTCATTTTTTATTTGGCTCAAAGTTGTGCAGGTGCAGGTTGGGGGTTGCGCCTGCACAACTCTGCACAGCCCGCTGAATATCGGGCTGTGCAGTTTATACATGGTTTCTCCCCCTCCAGTTCAGCATGCATTCATTTGCATTGTGCTGTTGCTCAGCTTGCATTGGGGGGTGCAACTGCCTCCTGCTGAATATGGCAGAATGGCGCAATTTCAGACTTGCGCAGGCACAACCCTATTACGCATGGTACAACCCTTTTGAATATCCAGGCCAATATGTATATTTAATGGGTATAATAATCAAATGTTTTATTTTTAAATAATAATACCAACTATAAAATATTAACTCATTTGAAGATAGATTATATAGTTCTTGGAATTGCAAATTTTTTATTTAATTTTTTGTGTGTATGGTGAAAAACAGGCAAAACTGTTACAGTAACACCATGTTTTATAAACCTGCACCATACATCACTTTCAGAATATGTCCAAGAACTAATTGAAAAAGTCAGGATTGCATGTGAAAAGTGGATATCTAAACTAGTTCCTCCACAGATTGCATCAAAATACAGCAAAATGTTGAGAAGGCAGAACTGGTGACAGAACACTGGAGTCAATTCAATAGAAGTTTTACTACAACGTAATAGTATCCTATTAGTCAGTTCTAAATCATCACTTGCTCATGTTTGGTCCGGTACCTTGTGTAATCAGTCCATGCACAGCTTCTAGACAGTTTGGAACCAGTTTTGCAGCTTTTCAAGAATTATTGGTGAGTGACCCTAATTAGCAAAAGTTGCTGAAATGGATTCAAAATTGCTCAGGTTTGGTCTGGTATATTGTTTGATTAGTCAATGAACAGCTAAAGGACCAATTTTGGCATGTTCTGACACTTTTCAAGACTTTTTGGTGAGTGCATCTAATTAGCAAAAGTTATGGCAATGGACTTGAAATTGCTCAGGTTTTGTCCGGTATAGTGTATGATCAGTCAATGAACCACTTTTGAACAGTTTGGGACCAATTTTGCTACTTTCTGACACTTTTCAAGAATTATTTGTGAGTGCCTTTATTTAACAAAAGTTGCAGCAATGGTCTAGAAATTGCTCAGGGTAAGTGCAGTATTGTGTTTGATAAGACATGGCACCTCTATTGGACAGTTTTGGGATCACTGTTTCAAAGGTATGACAATTATATAGAACTATCATCATCAGTCTTTATTGTTTGGCTATAAAGCCTTTAACATTTAGAACACAGGTTAAAATATATACATCAATAAGTACAAAAAAAAATACATAGAATCTAGTACAACACATATAAAATCATGAAATAATTGAACTCAGTGCCTCAGTTGATCAGCTATGGGTATAACAGGAGCCAATAACAAATCTGTCTAAAAGGGGATTTGTGTGGCTAGAAGTCATGTTTTAATTTTATATATTGCCCTAAAATAATTAGCAAGTCTATGTATGGACCATTCATCCACAGTATGCATAAGAATTAATGTTAAGAGTTCCTCATCAATAGGATACACTGAATTAATAAAAGGACCCAACCAGAAGAGTCTTTCCTTGAAGTATCAAATACATTTCCAGAGTACATGCATGAGATAGATTCTCACATTCACCAGTGGAACAGGTATAAAACTTCCATGTTTTTAGTTAGCTTTTGATGTCTTACAAGAAGAATGTTACTGGGAAGTCGTTCATATTTGTATAGCAGGACGATTCTTCAAAGTTCTGGGTCAGCCAAAATTTTCAAATAGGGTTTTAATCCAAATGTATAGTTATTCTTTGCTACCCATCTAGAATATGCATACTTTTTAATTTTGCTGAGAGCAATCTGAATCCAGTAAGCATTAATTATCTTGGTAATATATTTCTTGTATTTAAAAATAAGGGTAATCCCTTTGTCCAAGTAAGACATCAAACATGATAGTTTATACCTGTGTAACAGAGATTTTGATTTTGATATACTGAAGTATTGGTGAGTGTATTTGATTAGAAGATGTATCAATGAAGCATATAAGCTCAGAATAAATGAATTAATAAATGTTATGTTTTCAATTTATAGCTCCAACTCATCTTTTGAAGAAGAATAAATAACCTTACAACATATCTATCAGCTAAATTCTGCTGATGAAGATGTAACATACAAATCTTAAACACCTACACTTCCATATGGACCCTACTGACTTTTATACCATTCTTAGGATATTAACCATTCATTGACATTCTAAGACATCAAATGCACTAGACGTTAGTGCTCCTAAACAAATAGATGAAGTTTTCCACTGTTGAACTATCCAGTAGGTAGCGTATTACAGAGTGTCCAGACACAATATTGACCACAGCACACTGTGTCACAGTGCAGAGGACAGATTGCCAAACAACTGCTTGAAGACCTGGTATAGCTTGCTATAACCTATAATGGTGGGTATTAATAAGGTTAGAAAATGACTAATGTAAAACATAATTACTTTCATTACTAATCACTGTAGGGTCATTAGTTTGTAAATAAATTTTACAATTAAAAAAAGAATTTACAACAGTTTTGCAGTACTGTGTGTGATAGCTGCATCTCAACCAGTGCCACATCTACATTTTTTTTTAAAACTTAGCAAAAGTACTGTAACCATTACCTGTCTCCCAAGTCCTCGTGGTACATCAACTGACTATACTATATTAAATATTGGCTAATCCTGGCACCACGAAAATAATAAAAATAAAAATATAAAAATATATATGAAGATGGTGGAACGTAACACCTCATTGAATCTGACAGTTGAATCCACTCCAGCTTCCAAGTTGTGTACACTTTTTTTTTTCTTTCTCTTTGTTTTTGTTGGTTATTCTTCTGTTTTGGAAATGTGCAATATAATACAATAGAGACATGTACTACAAGCTGGACCTGGAAGCAGGTGATGGTTGTGCTTATGTCAGACACTTTGCAGCTATCTGTAATTATGGTCAGAGGTAAGCATACACTGGGATACAATTAGCATAATTTGATACCATAGGAAATACATTTGAATTGAATATTTGTTTATGCTATATTCATTTTGTTGATTTTTATTGGAGACAAAATATGCAGAAATAACTAAATGGGATGCATAAATATGATATAGTTTTATTAATGTTCCTATCTTCAGTGTTTTGAAAAAAAAATCAAACTGTGTAGCAATCTTAAGTTGTTTTTATGTATGTCAGTCAGAGAAGGCTCATAAGATCATATGTGATTTATGAGTCTGGAAGGTAGAGATTGCCTTTTATGAACTCACCACCAATTTTACTGGTGGAACTCATATTTTACATTGCCCATATATGTATCCAATCTGTTTTTACATATGTTTATTGTACTGCTTTCTATGACATTTTTTAGCAGGGCATTCTAAGTAAATGTTACCCTCTGTGTGTACCAATGATTTCTCTTATTTGTATTATTTTGACTGCCTTTAAGTTTCTTGTCATGAGACCTGGTATTTATTTTTGTGAAGTTGTAGTTTAGTCCAATGGTCTTGAATGTTGATTCATCTTTTATTGCTTTGTATGTTAAGCATAGGTCTCCCTTCATTCTCCTGTATTGCAAAGATTATAAGCCTAAATTTGTTAGTCTAGTTCTATAATCCAAGCTGCTTAAATATAAACATTTTTGGTTGCTTTTTGCTGGACTTTTTCTATAAGTTTCTTGTCTCTAACTAATTCTGGAGCACATACAGAAGACCAATATTCCAGATGGGGTCTGATTAGACTGGAATCAGTATCTTTTCATTTCTGCTTTTGATGTTTTTCAAAATGCACCCCAGAATTTGATTTTTTTTTCAATATTTGTTGTGTATCATTCAAAGGAAAAGTTTTTTGAGATAGTGACTCTTAGATCTTTTTCATTATCTGTTGTTTATTTTATTGTGTTGTTTAATTTGTAGCTATAGCAAGCATTATTTTTTCCTAGTCGCAATACCGTGTGCTTAATTTCATTAAATAAAAGTCTTTTTTTTTCACTAGACCAATACTCTAAGTGGGTCAGGGTATTTTGAAATTCTGTAGCAGAGGCGGAGTCTGTTATAATACTTCCAAGTTTGCAGTCATCTGCATAGTTCCCCATCCAGCAGTGTTTATTAATAGGAGGCATTGAAGATATTAGAATATTAAAGAGAACTAGTCCCAAATCAGAGCCCTGTGGGACATCACTATTAACAGGGTCCCAAGGAGAAAGATGACCTTTTAGGCAGACTTGTGAATGATTTGATAGCCATGCTTCTACCCAGCGTATGATAGATGGATGAATTTGTAGGATTGTCATTTGCTCTATGAGAATTTCATGTAAGACAGAATCAAATGCTTTAGAAAAGTTGAAATGATGTCAACAGATAGGCCTTTATCCAATGCTGCATTACAGGCTCCAAAAAGTTCAAGAGATTTGTTTTGCATGATCTGCCCTTGACAAACCCATGCTGGGTTATGTCTGTATGCCCAAATTCTATCAGGTGAGTAGTAATCCTTTCCTTTAATAGTCTTTCTAACAGTTTACAGAAAACTGATGTTAGGCTTATGGGTCTATAGTTTTAAGTTAAATTTTCACAACCACCTTTATGAAGAGGGGTCTCTGTAGCCTGATTCCATATTGGGACAGTTGAGCCAGAAATAAGGGAGATGTTAAAAAGTACAGTTAATGGGCCAGCTATCTGATCAGCTATATTTTTTATGAAATAGGGTTAAAACTCATCCGGACCAGCTGAGCTATCTGATTTGGTCATGTTGATGACACCTAACACTTCCTTTGTGTTGAATTTTATAATAGAGCTTGATGATGATGTACTTATTAAGGTCATACAGTAGTATGTTTAGTGCTGAAGATGCTAATAAAATATTTATTTAATTATATAGCCATTTCCACATCATCAGTTATTAATCCCTTGGGTGACATCAGGGGACCAATTGTTGTATTTATTTTAATTCATGGATCATATGTAATAAAATAAGTTTTTTTTTGTTGTCTTTAACTGAGATGGCCAGTTGTTCCTCCAAATGATTTTTGGCTTTTCTGATTAGGTTTTTGTTTCTATTACCTATTTTTTTTTTGTATACTATTCAGTTACTGAATGTGGGAATTTTTTTTATATTTTTTATATAGTCTTTGCTTTTTATTTAGGTTACATTTTGTTTTTATTCGACCATAGTGGAATTCTCTTGTTTTTGGTGTATTTTTTTCCTAGAGGGTACCCACAGGTTTATGCAGTATAGAAGTTTTTCTTGTATTTTGAGACAAATGATGTTTAGGTCACAGTTGGCAAGTTCTAATTGCCACTCCCAACTTTTAAGATATTTGTTTATTGATATATAGTCTGCTTAGTAGAAATCTTAAATTAGAGTACAACCATGATTACTTGTGTTTTGTTTAATATTTGCTTCTATGAGCACCCTATAACGGTCACTGTTTAATAGGGAATGAATTACTTTCACTTTATTTACTTCTTTGACTGAGTTTGTAAGAAATATATCTAGGGTATTTTGCTCCCTGGTTGGAGTCAATACTAGTTGTTCCATGTTGTTTAGTGTTATTAGATCAAAACATCTAATTTCTAGCCTAGAACTGCCCTTGCTGGACACCCAATCAATGTTTGGGTGGTTAAAATCTCCCATGAGAATTTAGTCAGCCTCAATTTCCATGTTTTTAATTTTGTTCATGAATGTGTTGTTTTCATTTCTGTCTAGGTTTGGAGATCTGTAACCAAGACCAATGGTTATGCTATAGTGGTTTGAAAGTAGAACATTGGTCCCAAAAAATTATATCTATGTTTTCATTTATCTCATTATATAATGCCCAAGATTTCAATGCATTTGAGCTATATAGGATAATTCCACCTCCTTTTGAATATTTTCTGTTTTTTTTTTTCAAATTTTGTGTAGCCTGAAATGTGTGTGTCCCAGCATGTTCTATGTTCATGTTTCAGTAACTCCACAAATATCAATTTTGTATGTAAACATAATGTCCTTAAGCTCATCAGTTTTGTTGGTGATACTAAGGGCATTTGCCAGAAGTATATGGAGATGCTCTTTATTCTGCATATGTGGGCTATTTTATTGAGAGAGGATATTGTTCTTTTTACTTTTGTCTTTTTTAGTGTTTAACTCTTTAGTTTGGTCAAGAAAATTTTCTGTTAGTGTTCAGAGAGTCCCCTATGTTGGGCCTTTCTCCCCTTGTACATTAGTTTAAATTATATTCTATATATGAGACAATGTGTTTGCCTAACACATTATTTCCCTTCCTGATAAGATGTAAGCCATCCCATCAGAATAGTTTATAGTTTTCATGAAAGTCTTCCCAATGAGTGATACAATCAATATTTTGTTTTAGGCATCAACTTCATAGCCAATTGTTAAGGTTTTTTTTTTATTTTTGTTTCAACGGAATCTGGAGCTTTAGGAATTGGTAATATCTCAGAGAATGCAATTTTACAGTTCAGTTTAACAAGTTTGTTTGCCATAGCTACAATATCCTGCTTTATCTTTAATAGGGGTTCTCTCAGGATGTTATTTGCACCTGCATGAATAATAACAAGTGGATTTTCAGAATCAATTAGGATGTTTTGTGGCAAAGATGTAATTTCTTCTATTTTTGCACCTCTAAAATATGACAAAGTTCTGTTTTCTTTGTCATTGTTACAGACCATTCTATGTAAATGTTTTATTATTGCATCACCTAGTACATATACTGATTTATGATATGAGTCAGATTGAAAATCCAGTAGGTTGATATCCTCAGGTTGAAAATGGTTAGTTTCCCTGATGGGAGGTTGGAAATCTAAATGGTAAGATAATATAGGGGCTGGAAGATTATGGGAACAGATATATTGGGTCACCGAGTTATTCTGGTTCTCAGTAATATGGATGATTTCTTCATTGCAACTGGTAATGGATAACACAGGGTGGAAGTTTATAGGGACAGCCTGTTGAGTTTTATATGATCCTGTTTTACTAGTAGAAGTGCTAACTACTGATGGCTGAGACCTCGGTGGGCTACCTCGAGTATGGGTATTGATGTCAGTGTGATCAACCAAACTGTGTAGAGCATCATACCGAATGGAGATTGATGTAACAAAAATGCCTGCTTTGTAGCCTTTATTTGGTGCTTTAGTACTTTGTACCAGATACCATTCTTCTTCAAAGTCTGTATTTGTATCTGACTCCCTCACTCTTTATTTAGATGTTAATGGCGATGGTAAGTGTTCAGAAATATTAACCAGTTGGTTATAGTTAGGAAGGGACATAGTTTCTAAATTGTGCAGATATTCACTATTATCTGTCTGATTATTAGTTTGTGGAACTTGTTTGTCTTTAAATGGGGATCTATTATTTGTTTTATTCTGGATGCCATTTCTTTCTAATTTCAAGTGCATTTAATCTTGTTCCAAACATATTATTCTCCTGCTGCATCTCATCATTTTTTATACATTTGAGACATTTTAAAAGCATTCTCATTTGCTGGTGTCTGAGATATAATGGCATACATGTTACAGAGCATATATTTGAATCCCATTTCCCTGCTTATTGTGCTATTATAATCTGCCATGTTAAAACTTGGGAAAGCAGATAAATAGCTTTATATTATGTTGATAGCTGTATCTTAACCAAACTAAGACATGGTCCTACCTTTAAAGTCATGCTAGAACACACTAAGACAAGCAAAACACATGCTAGGTGCACATTTCTTTGCATGCATTTTTGTGTATGCATACTCACCCTGCTCATACCAGGGCTCGTTAAATGCTGCAAAATGACCTAGAAGTTGTCATGCAGGTCACACCAGCAACTCGTAGGTTGCAACAAGATAAATGTTAAAAATTTGCTTAAAAACACAGGCAATATCCACTTGTGCATGGATCTGGCAGACACTAGATGGAAATATGCCCCACATGTGAATTTAAATGTGTATTACTGAACTGTCGTTCTGTACCTAAACAAAAGAACTACAGTTCACTCTTCTTACTTCCTAGAAAGGTCGCAGTGCTCCAGTCACTCCAATAGGGTGCTAGTTTGGTGTAGTAATTTGTAGAAGGCTAAATAAGTATTTGTTAAAATCAGTGGCCTCAACAGAGCAACAGAGCACACTTCTGTTGTGCAGGCTCTTCTGAAATAAGTTACAACTGCCCACTCCTAGCAAGGCTCATTAAATGCTGCAGAATGACCCAGAAGTTGTCACACAGGTCGCACCAGCAACTCATAGGTTGCAACAAGACAAATGTTAAAAAGTTGCTTAAAAACACCGGCGAGATCCACTCATGCATGGATCTGGCAGGCATCAGATAGAAATATGCCCCAAATGTGACTTAAAATGTGTATTACTGAACTGTAGTTCTGTACCTAAACAAAACTAATCAGAAGTATGGTGTTGATCAGTGGATAATGCCTCCAATGGTGCTAAGCATATTTGAAGCCTTTGCATGTCTCAGATGGGAACTGGTTACATATTGCAGTAATAGCACATGATGGTAGGACTCTACAGTTACCTCAACCCAGTCTTTCCCATATCCGTTATACAAACCTTCAGTATGCCATATATCAGCAAAGCCTATACAAGGACATACATTTTAAAAAAGCTGAAGTAATCTACACAAATGAGTCAAAAACATCATTACCTATTTATTTTATTGATTGTGTGACCTTAGATTTGTGTAACACAACAAACAGTACGGATTATGTAAGCCAGGTTTCTATCACATATGTCTAATCATGTCACTACCCACACATTCATTACAGCAATTTTCATTGTAGATTGATAGGGTACTACTGTCCAATTGGAGTGCACAACTCCCATGCACAATATGCTATTATTCTACGAAGAGTGTATCACACACAGTAGCCATGGTAATGGGCGCTTTATGTGAATTTTTTTTTGTTTTAATTACATTGTGCACTCCATCAATCTAAAATATATAAATACATCTCAAGTCTAAACTCACTGTGGGATAAGAATGGTTTCACTTGCACATAAAATGGGTGAAAGTAATCTTAACCCGCAAAGAGTAGATATGGGCGACGAATTAACATTTATAAGTATACTTAATTATCCAGGAGCACAAAAAGGCTACTGGATCAGTCATTACTACATAAGATGTGACTACTACAGCTACTAACTGACACTGTGCAACACACACATCATGCAACACTAAGCTGGAAAAGCAGAGTTGAGGAAAAATTTTACGGGGGAAAAGAACAATATTGTATCAATTACACTTATAGTCACAATAACAACCTCAAAGCTGACCATTTCTTTTGATTAACACCTGGCTGGTGGGAGGTGACATTTGACTGCACCATGGGCCACCAATCCCCCCCAACCGGTAGTATATCCTACAGAAAATACTAGCTTCTTGATTGGTATTGCTTAGCTACTATATATAACAGATTAACTCATCACTGCTTTATCTATAACTATTTTAATTGCTTTTCATTGGTTGGGGATTTCAATTTTAGGTCGTTGACTGTTTCTACATAAGATCCAATTGGGTATAATGACACAAATTATTCACTGTTTATTTTCTAGGATCTGTAAACTGGGCTGTACACAACAACAGAGTAAGGATGTTTTTTTGTTCCCATATTTTCATACTGCTTTTGCTCAAAATTCATTGAACTTCACTGCTACTAAGCTATATAATGGACTCCTTAGCATTATTACTAGTCAAAGAAAATTAGTCACTTTTAAGACAGTTCTTAGAAATAATATGTTTATAAATTTTGTCTGTAAATGTTTCTCTTGAATGTACATTTTCGTTGTTAATCTATTGTATTTGTGTATGTTTTTCAGGTTCTGTGTTTGTTGTGTTTTAACTGGATGTCTGTGAAAATGGGCTCTTAGCCCACAAACCTTTCAGTATAAAAATAAAAATTCAATGAAATGGAATAATATATTCAGAACAACATATAATCCAATTTACAAAAACATTTATGTTTCTGCCTGTTAAAAAAACATGGTGCAGGAGGACCAAGACTGGGTCTCGACCATTCCAGGGATCAATCTGTTTAATATGGTTAGGGTAGGTAAAAATGGTAGGATGATGGCTGTTCTATGTATGAGATTGAATAATGGTTCACCAAATGACAGAATCTCAGATAGTGAGGGATGGAGACAGCGTGGAAGGTGTTGTAAAAGAGAAAGATATCAGTTCAAGAAAAGGGTGAAGTTCCCAAGCGATCATGCCATGACAGCACCAGTGCATAGTGAACTCATGGTCGCAATCCCGGAGGACTGATAACAGTATGATTAAAATCTTCCTACAGACCAGTCCAATGCAAGCCCGTACTGAAAAAGCAGTCACGAAATTCAGGAGGTCAGACTTTGTGTGGAGGCCACAACTGTGACATGAAGATTTGAAGGGGGTTGGGAGTAGCAGAATGCAGTGATAAGCTATGTAATAGACAACAGGTAGGAAAATGAGCAGACTAAGTAGGCCAAGTGGTCCTTATCTGCAGTCAAAGTTTATAGCCGTATAGTCCTGTGTTGGGTTGATTAGCAGATAAGCTGGAAGATAGAGAGGAAGACTAATCTGGTTCACCAGTATGGTACAATTCAAGGTAAGAGCTGAGAATCTAATTACAATAATGAGGAGAAAGACAAAATGGAATGAAAACTACCTTAGGCAAGTGATATTTGAAAAGTGATCACAACAGGGGTGTATGTGTGTTTTATTTATTTATTGAAATGTTTCATCAGGAAGGCACACTGAGCAACAAGTCGCCCATCTCCCGGTGGGACCTGGGGGGAAGGGGTACAATAGAAATGAGACATTAAACATTTAAGTTGCAAGATCAACATTAACATACAGTTGTAAGGCAGGTGTTACAAACAGTGTTACAACAGTGTTGTGCATAATAGGTTGAAAGAGTGGACAATAATAAGTGCCGGGTTGATAAATAAACAATTGCTTACGTGAAAGAAAATGAGGAAAGGACATGGAGGGGTGAGGTGGGGGGAGGGGAAAGAATCATGTTCCTGGGGACCCCTTCAGGATGTGTGGAACCCTGCAAGGGGAATGGGTGGACCAGAGAGAAGATGATAAGGTAGTGTCCCAGAGAGACCCCTTTAAGATGTGGGAACCCTGAAAGGGGGCTGTGGGGCTAGATAGAAAGGGGATAAGGCTGTAGGGAGTTAAAGAGGGAGGTGAGAGAAGGAGGAGGCATGACATGATGCTAGGAGGAGGAATAAGACCTAACCCTGGAAAGGACCCTTCAGGATGTGGGGTACACTGAAAGGGGGTTGGGGAAGATCAGTAGATAGAGATTAAGAGAGTGATAGGAGAGGGAGCGAGGGTGAATTGAACCACTGAAGGGAAGAGAATTCACACCTTTGGAGGGGATGGGGTCTAATCAATAGTCCATCAGGATGCATTGGACTCTGATAGTAGTCATGGAAAGCCAAGATAGTGGCTAGATAGAATAAGAGAGATATGCTTAGGCTCCATTTGACCCCTTCAGGATGCTGGGATCCCTGCAAGGGCACTGCGATGGCCTGGGAGAAAGGTGGATGGAGGAGGGGAAGGAAATTAGACAAGCCTAGGCCCTGTAGGACTCCTTTAGGATGCTGAGAACCCTGCAAAGGGACTACAAAGGCTAGAGGGACAGGTAGATGGGGAAGGGGAAAGGAGAGGAGACAAGCCTAGATGCAGTAGGACCCCTTCAGGCTGCTAAGAACCCTGAAAGAGGACTGCTAGTCTAGGGAGATAGAAGGGATGGTGGGGGAAGGGAATAGATAAGAGATGCAAGCCCTTGGGGGGGGTAGGAGAGGGGACCATGGAGAGCATTCAGGGTCCCTTACATTCTGTGAGAGATCAAGGGAGGCCAGTAAGGGGGAGCAATCTGGGGGAAGGAGAGGGGAGCTAGAAATTTGGGGGGGTGGAGGGGCACAGGGTAAAATGAAAGTGATGGTAGAGGGGTAGGGTTTGTCCAGGGTTTAGAGGAGGGAATTAGGAATGGACATGGCAGAAGCAGCTAGGTGTAAGGTAATTATTGATGGCAGAGTGATGGAGTAGGTGGAGGATGAGTGCCAGATTTGAGGGAGGAGGGAATTCCAAATTTTGGGGGGGTGGTGAGAGTAACCAGATTGGCATATTTGGGCGGATCTGTGGGGGACTACCAGGGTGTGGGAGTTGGTTGATCTAAGGGAATTTGAGGATGGGGGTGTTATAAAGGAGGAGATGAGGTAAGAAGGTAGCTCACCCAACCAGTGCTTGGAGGTGAATTTAGCACAGTGGAAGAGTTTCCTATTTGTAAGAGAGGGGAAGGATTGGGCACGATGAAGATCGCAGTGGTGGGTGCAAGGGGGGCATCCAGGGCAATGCAGCAGAAGGAACTGAAGATGGTGTCCAGTCTGGCCAGGAAGGACTTAGGGGCAGCACCATAGACTATGTCACAGTAGTTGAAAATGGGCAGTATCATCGTCTGAACAAGTTTACGCCTAGCTGTAGGTGGGATGCAAGTACAGTTCCTGAAAAGGGCACCAAGCTTGGGGTACAGTTTTTTTCTGGATGGCATCAATATGTCCAGAGAAGTTTAGATGTTGGTCCAACCAAACACCTAAGTGTCTGAAGGAGGATGTGTCCTCAAGTAAAGTCCCATTAAGGGTGTGGAAAATGTATAGGGAGGGAAGCCTAGAGAATCTCTGCCTTGTGCCGAAGGTCATGGAAACAGTCTTCTTGGCATTGAGGGAAAGTTGATTGTTAGAAAACCAGAGCTGAACCTTGTTGAAGTGTTGCTGTAAGTTGGTTGTAACCTCAGCAGGACAGGAGCCAGATGCATACAGGACTGTATCATTGGCATACGTATGTATAGCAGAGAAAGGGGAGTAAACAGAGGAAAGGTTGTTTAAGAAGATGGAGAATAGGAGGGGCCCTAATACATAGACCTGGGGGACTGCAGTGCTAATCGGGAGGTGTGGGGAAGTGATGTCCAAGATCTTTACTGATTGTGTTCTGCCAATAAGGTAGGCCTTGAACCAGTTTGTGGCACAGGAGATAGGCAAACTGCTGAGAGTGAGTCGAGGAGAAGGGAGTGAGAGATGGTGTTGAAGGCCTTGGCCAGGTCAGTAAAAATAGCAGAGGTAATTTGGCTATTGTGCATTCCGGTTAGGATGGAGTCTGTGAGCTGTAGTAGAGAGGTGGTGGTTGAGTGTTTTTTCCTGAAACCAGACTGGAAAGGGGTGAAAAAGGAAGTGTCAGATAAAAAAGAGATGAGTTGGGAGAAGACACTGTGTTCTTGAAGTTTGGCACAGGTAGGGAGGAAAGAAATGGGGCGGTAATTGACAGAAGATGAGAGGGCACCCCCTTTGGTCAGAGGAAGGACCACTGCATGTTTCCATGAAGAGGAGACTGAGGCAGTAGAAAATGAGAGATTGAGGATTATTGGGGGGGTAGGCAATGGCGGAAGAAGAAGAGAGTAAGAGGAGTTTTGGGTCAAGGCTGTCAGGGGAGACACCTTTAGAGGGGTTAATGATGAGGAGGACACTTAGGGCATTGTTTGGGGTAACAGTAGTGAAAGAGAAGGGCAGGTGGGAGGGTGTTGGAGGGGGCACACTGGTAGAGGGTGGGAAGGGGGATGGGTAAGAGAGGAGGGATTTCAGTAGCTCATTGGCACAGGAGGCATAGTAGGAGTTAAATTATGCAGCTACAGCTGGTGAGTCGGACACTAGTGAGCTGTTTACTTTAAATACCAAGGGGGTGGACAAGATGAGGGGGTAAACAGGGTGTGGACCACCTTCCAGAACTTCGCTAGGGAATTTATGTTGGTGATGAAGGCAGATTTGAAATATTCAGACTTGGCTAACCGTGTAGCCCTGGTGCAAGTGTTTCACAGCATGCAGTAGTTTGTGAGGTCACTAGGATACTGGGTAGCTTTATGACACTTTCAGGCTCGATCTCTAGCCCTGAGGCAGGACAGAAGTTCAGTGGTTATCCAAGGTAAGTAGTTACCTCTGACTCTGGCTTGTTTGAGTGGGGCAAAGGCATTCCAGTTTACAAGAAAGATTTCTTTGAAGTAGGCAAGAGTCTTATCAACTGAGGGGAGGGAGGTTAGGGGGGACCAGTCAGAAGTGGCAAGGTTACTTAGGAGAGGTTCAAGGTCAAGAGTCTTGAAAGAGCATAGTCGTATGGTTTTGTGTGATGATTTAGTTCTGTGGATTTTCCTAGCTATAAAATAGAGAATAATATATGGGGTGGTGTGTAACGAGATTTTACACACACCAGAGTTGTGGGATGCTACATAAACCCCGAGGGCGAAGCCTGAGGGGTTTATAAACTGCATCCCACAATGAGGGTGTGTGTAAAATCTGAGTTTTACACACACTACCCCTTATTTTATTTTTTATAATTGCTGGCATCTGCTTTTTTGCCTCAGCAATCATAGAAAATAAAATGATCTGCTTTAGGCAACCAGGGAGCAGTCAAAAGTCTTAGTGTTCTGTGGTCTGACAAGTTCTAGTACTCCGCTTATGTGAGGTAACAAGTGGAGAAAGTAACGGTAGCTGTGTGTATATTTTTTTCTGTTTCCGGTATTCTTACTTACCGGCAAACAGCGGTTGTGGAGCTAAGGTGTTCTTCGGTGTGATGAGGAGAGACCCCCCAGCTCTCGTGTCTGGAGAAGTAAACCAGAAGGTGTGTTCCTTTTCTGCTGGTTTTTGTTTGTGAGAATTTTTTTTTCAAATACAAAGAGAAGAAAAAAAAATGCAGACAGCGAGCGGCATTGCTTCTCGGAAGAATGAACTAAACGGCATGTATTAAGGGAGCACTGTGACTGGCGCATGCTTGATCAGAGGGAAACCTGGTGCGTGTTTGCCATTATAACCAGCCGAGCTGGTTATAACGGCAAATTATAACCTGGTTTCCCTATGGGAAAAAGCGCCT
Source organism: Neoceratodus forsteri (assembly GCA_016271365.2). Taxonomy (NCBI): domain Eukaryota; kingdom Metazoa; phylum Chordata; order Ceratodontiformes; family Ceratodontidae; genus Neoceratodus; species Neoceratodus forsteri. Next base: position 1,177,568,775 of record CM057458.1, read on the forward strand.
GCCAGTAATTATTATTAGATTATGGTCACTGAGAGCATCAGGGAGGATGCCAGAGGTGATAACATGGTGGGGGTGGGAGATAAGGGCCCAGTCAAGGAGGGAGTGTTGTTGTGTCTTTTGGTTTGGGTGGGCTGGTTCAGAGATCAATTGGGAGAGGTTTAGGGCTTCGATTTTGTTTTTAGTTTTGGTAGTTTTAGGTGACAATCATTTTATATTGAAGTTGCCTAGGATGAATAATTCCCCAGAGCGAGTAAGAGAAGTGATGGAGGTTAAGACGTCTAGCGCAACTGAAGGATTAACATTTGGGCAGCAGTATATGCTGGCTATGAAGATTGGGATCGTGAAGGGGAGGATCTCATGGATAGCTAGGGCATCATGGGTCTCAGGATTGGAGGATGAGTAGATGATGGAATATTGGATGGAGTCTAGGACATAAATGGCTACATTACCACCCCTGCCAGCATAGTCTTGCCTTAGCAGTGCATCACCAGGAATGGAGGCCGAGTGTTCCAGGATAGTGTTCTTTTGCCAACTTTCTGAGATAATTAGAATGTTTGGTTTAAGAGTGCACACCATGGCCTGAATCAGGTCTATTTTTTGCAACAAGCTGCAGGTTTTTATTTGTAGGTTCTTTAAGCCCTTTGGGAGGGCTGAGAGAAGAGAGCAGGGGGAGGTAGTAGAGGAGGAAGCACCAGAGGAGCTAGGGGCAATAGGGCATGGGTTGGGGTGGATATCCCTGGTGGACAGAAAAAGGAGAGCTAGTATGAGAAAGTGGAGCTTAGTGAATTTTGAAGGGGCTGGCAAGGAGGCTGGGAGTTTTGAGAAGGGAGTGGATGAGTAAGGAATAAGAAGGTGGGGAACTGCAGTGAAAGTGGACACCATTATCAAAGCCAAATGAAGAATAGTGGTAGAGTGAGACCATATTTCAAATGGAGAGAAGAGAGTGATAGCATGGATGTGGGTAGGGAATTAGAGATAACTGATGGAGGTGGGAGAGTTATTAGGAATAGATGAGTAGTGAGCAAGTGGAGGTGGTAAAGAGAGGGATAAGAGCAGAACAAGGAGGAAAGAAGAGAGTAGGGGATGCATTTTTCATAAAGGCAGAGAAATTAGTGAACAATTGATTTAGGAACAGGAAGAATTTGTGAGCAGGGAGCGAGGAGTGGGGGGTTGTCCAGATAGAGGCGGTAGCTGTAGTTTAGGAAGATATCTATATGAACAACAGGCAAGGATCAATTTAGATAAAGATTGTGGCCCTCTAGTGGCAGTACAGTAGAACTTGCTAATGGGAAAATGGACAGGTGTGTGTGGGTGTGTGTGTGGTGGGGATGGTTTGTCAACAAGGATGAACTGTGATGAAGATGAATGTAAGGATGAGGTAAAGTTGAAGGCAGACATAACATTAAAACAAGTTTATTCAGTTGCTTCATAACACGAGGTGAGTGTCAGGTCTGAGGTTAGGATCAAATGAAAAACTTGTAGGAAAGTTAACACTAATAATTTACACAAAACAAAATTACTCAAAGAAATGACTCAGGTAAAGGTGTACAGTGCATTATGTCTTGAAAAAGGTAAAGCATATGATGCTTATGGAGGCAAGAGAAGTAACTGCAGAAATTGTTACAGTTCTGTTCAACTTACCACTGGAGACTTCTGAGCTTCTGAACAACAGATGTGTGACAGATGTGATCTAGATTCACGAATGTGGAATCAGGAACAAGGCTGAAAATCAAATACAATTTGCCCTGACTTTATTGAAGAGTCCAGTAAGGGAAAAGGTCATGAAGATGAAGGTCACAGTAATTTCATAACACTTGGGTATTACATGTTTAAATGAAACATGAATTCATGATAAGGTAGTCAATGAAAGGCATTCCTGATCAAGATCATCCACTGTTAGTCCATGGTAGAGGATAAGAAATGAGCAGTGTCACAGTATGAAGGAAACACAGAAGAGTCTGGATGGTAAATTAGGTTCTTTTCAGTCATAATCTTCCATGACTCTATGTATGTTGCTATGTAGTTTATGCAGTCGGCAATGTAAAGCTACACAACAAAATACTACATGTGGAGAAAGAAGAGATATCCATCTTGCTATTAAAGTACACATCATCCAGTAAGGACCAACATCTAATACACTTTAAAAGCAAGATGATTAGCCGGCCCGGTAGCGCTGAGGGTTGAGGCGCTGGATGCCACACCTCACGCTACGCCGGTGACCCGGGTTCGGTAACAGACCTGGGGAGCTGGGGGCTGGTGGGGAAGGAGGAGGATGGAGTGTCCCCTGGATGCTCTCCTACCTCAGGGTGGGACACCGGGCCTTGAAAACATCTGTCATTCCATAAAGGATTAGGTGGGCTTTCCAGTTCCTGAAGAGACGACTTCAACTAGGGGTGCGGGGAGGGATGTGCATGCATGCATGAGAGATTGGACGTGACGCTTCAACACGTTACCTCTCGGGACGTAGTCCCAAGCGTCGCAATCCAAGGATGGGGCCAAAAGAGACAAGGGAAAAATCACCTCGCGGTCCTGGATGACAGCCTCTCCGCTCAGACCGCCATACCAGACAAGACCCCACTGTGCAGGAAGGAGGAGCGGAGGCACTCTAGGGGCAGATCTAGGGACGGCAAGAGCATTGAGAGGCCTGAAGGAGCAGGACCAAGAGGGTAGGAAAAACCAGGAGGGAGAAAAAGAAAGAATAAAAAAAAAAAAAAAAAAAAGCAAGATGATTGATCACCAATGGATGCATCAGTACCTAAAAATATAGTTACCAGACATGGCTTATACTATGGCTACATGGAAAAAGTTGTATGACATCACATATACAAGTAATGAATGACAACATACTCATTTCTAGGCTCAATGTCTCCTACTGGACCGTCAATCTCTATATACTCGTTAAGAGATGATCTTGCTATACATTCATCAAATGAGTTGCTGTAGAAGCCAGGAAGATCAGTTATACAAGACACCCCTCTTGTGCGAAGAACTCAGCTTTCACTGCCCTGTAGAACCAGCAGCTTCTGTTCTCAACAGGTGTAGGCATTGATGCACTGTTTCCACATCTATACCTGAAAGCAATTCAGAAAATTAGACACACACTACAATACAGAAGAAAATCAAATAAATATATCCTTTAATAAATTTAAGCAAGGAATCAACAGTAATAAACATAGTATCACAAGTCTAATATGTCATGAGGTTCCTCATGCATGAATAAAAATGGCATGCAGCAGAGACAACGTCCATGTTGTAATTAGTTCATATATAATGCAGGATGGGGGGTGGATGGAGGAATTGAAAGAAATAGACCGATCTAAAAGGAATCATTGTGGAGGAAATTAACCTTTGCACTAGACTAATAAACATGGGCAAGTTTAAAAAGAAGCTACTATGTTTGGAACGCAAGAGCTAGAAAAGGTGAAGTTCAGAAGGTTCAACAAATCAAATAAGGAGGAGGACAGGGTAGTGTACAGTATGTGGACAAAAACAGTGAACATGGGAGAAGGCAGTCAGGAGTACAACAGCAAGAATGAATGAAAAACAGCACAGGAAGTAAAGAAAGTGGACAAGATGTTCTATAGATATGTCAGTAAAAGGTGAAATACAAAGACTGTGATTGTTAGGCATATGTGAGAAAAAAAGGATAGGGATAAGCTGGTGGGGGGGAGTTTGGAAAAGCAACAGCTTTAAGTAAATATTTTTGTCTGGTGATCATAGAAAGCGTAAAAGGTAAATGACTGCAATTAAATGGCAGTAGCAATAAGTGGATGGAGGTGGGCACAAGTACATTCACTGATGCAAGAGTTTCAAATAAACATGGAAAGCTGAAAATGGACAAGGCAATAGGTCCTGATGATATTTATCCTCGGATAATATTGGAAATGATGAAGGAGCTGACAGCATCACTTGCAGCCCTGCTCAGTGATTTTCTGGAAAAGGGAATGGTTCCAGAGAACTGGATGACAGCAGATGTGATCCCATCTACACACAAGTGGGAGCATGGAGGAGACTGGAAAGTACAGCCCTTTAAACATGACCCCAGTGATGGGAAAATGATGGTTTCAGTGAGAAATAAAGAATCGTGTAACATTTTTTGCTACCAGCAGTGAGTGAGATCTGGGGCATCATGGATTCAAAGTAGAAAGTTCAAGTCAAATTAATCTGATAGATTACATTGCATGGTTGACCAGGAAGACAGATCAGGGAGGAGTGACAAATGTTGCCTACGGGGATTTCTGCAAAACTTATGAAAACGTACATCATAAGAGAATTGAAAGCAAGCTATATAGTATTGAAATGGGTCAGAAGGTGTCAAACAGGGTGGCAAACTGCTTATTGGATAGAACACTAAAGATGTAAGTTAATTGAGCTAATTCTGAGAATAGGAGGGTAACCAATGAAGTGCCACAGGAATCAGTTACGGGTCAGGTCCTGTCTTCATGACTTACATTACTGTGAGGGTCTGGAAATGGAAGATATGCCTCTTTGTAGCTGACATTAATATCAGTCATTTTGAAGACACTACAGAACATACATAGAAGTTGACGAGGGAATTAAGATCAGCTGAGGAATGTTCAAGAGCGTGGTAACTAGGATTTAAACAGCCAAGCAGTACGAGAAAGAGCACTTGGAGCACATGAACATGGAGGAAAATTACATGATGAAATTTGGGGGGAGACGAAAATAAAGAAATGAAAGGGATATGATGGTAATCACATCAGGTGACCAAAAAGGGGGCAAACAATGTGACACGGAAGATGGGAGAGCAAGAAAGAGGTTATGAACAATACCTTCAAGCATCTCAAGGGCATAACTAAGGTGCAGGAGAGTATCATTTTCAAAAAAAGTTGTGTTCATGAACAAAAGATAATGACATGGGATTGGAGAGTAGAGATGGGCGAAGTGGCCTCAATTCGCTCCGAAGAGTGATTCGCGGAGTGCTCCGCAATGTGAAGCGGTGTACTTTGCATTATAATGGGTAATGCAAAGTCCATTGAAAACAATGACTTTACATTACTCCGCCTTCCCAAACCACTACTCCACCAATTTTAAGGCAAATCACATTGAAAACAATGTACTTCACCTCACTTCGCCTTGTTTTTTAACTCCAAAGATGAATTTTGCAGTGATTCATAGGATTTCAGGTCACAGGGGCTCTAGATTGCTCTGCACAGCCTCAGTTCAAGGTAGTGTGTAGGAAGCTGTAGGAGACAGTCTGTTCTGAGAGCTCTCTGTGATTCAAACCTTCTAACAGCTGTTAAAAAAAGTCTTTTTGAAAAATTTATGTTACTGAAAACTTAAGTTCAATTGTAGGAAACCCTCCTGTGCTCATATCATAGAGTGTTTATTGTTCATGTATGAATTTTGAATGTTAATGTACAACATTCAGTCTGTGTACTGAGAGACAGTGGAAGTGTGCTTTGGGGAAGGGGCTTATCTGTAGTGTAGGTAGATTGACTTGGAGAAAAAGACAGTTCTTTCTGTTTTAGTGATATTTTTCTTCTATAACTGTGTTAATGTACACACAGTAATATTTTCAATCATTCTTGAAATTTTTTTGCTTGTTGTTGTTGTGGTGCACCAGTGCATAATTTTAGTTTGTTTAAAATACGTGGTTATATTACTGATGTTTTCAATTTGCTAAGCATTACTTAGTGTGTGTGTGAGTATGTGTGTGACATGTCATCAAATTAGACACCTTTTATTGTTCCACATACTGTAGTAATTTCAGCAATGTGAACCTGCTATTCACTGCAGCTGCATGATTTCTGTACTTCTCTGTGGTATCTTTACTGGTACTAGTACTAGTTACTGTTACTGCAGTACACTGCCCCCCCAACAGCCTGCCCCAACCAGCAAAGGTATTCTTTTCTAGATTTGAATTTCTGATGGTGAGCACTGGTTAGGTGTTGTGCCTTTGCGTCTGCATCTCTTCAGTGTGCAGCGCAATCTTAATCTGTCTGTGCACTTGCATCTCTATAAGGCCCAATCTCCATCTGTAACTTAAGTCACAGTTGTTTCTTTGGCTTCCCTTCATAGTACTGGACTGGTGTGGTGCATACCTCTGCATGAACATTGTACTCATTAATATGCATTTTTAAGTCAGGGCCATCATCATGAGCCACTCATGATACAAATCACATTCTTCATCATCACGGTCACAAATGCAATCACGATTCACGATCACATCACGAATCACAAAATAGTTTTTTTTTACTAGTTACTTGGATGTATTGTAATCCTGTTTTGTAGTATCTCTCCAGGCTTTACCACCCCACCATTTTACTCATTAATAAGAGTTTTTAAATTGGGGAGTTTTATGACACAGGCTCAGATCATCAGGGAATTACAGCGATAGGCATTCGTGTTCCTTCCTGTACAGCATGTGAGTTACAGTACTATAAGTAGTGGTGGGTGAAGTGGCCCCAATTCGCTCCATGAAGTGATTCACAGAGTAACACGGAATCCGTGGAGTACTACGCAATGTGAATCGAAGTACTTTGCCTCATAATGAGGAACAAGAAGTCCATTGAAACCAATGACTTTGTGTTATTCCGCCTTCCCCAAACCACTTCTCCACCATTTTTAAGGTGAAATACATTGAAATCTATGTAATTCGCCTCACTTCGCCTTGTAATTGAGCTCCAAATGAAACTCTGCAGTGATTCATGGTATTGCAGGTCACATGGGCTCTAGATTGTTCTGCACAGCCTCAGTTCTGGCCTGGGTAGTGTGTGTGTGTAGTGGTAGCTGGAGACAGTTTGCTCTCAGAGCTCTGTGATTCAAAACCTCTGAAAGCTGTTTAAAATGCCTTTTTGAGTAATTTTTATTTTTGCTCAAAATTTAGTACATCAATTTTAGGAAACACTTCTGTGCTCATATCATCGAGTGTTTATTGTGTGTGGATTTTGAATGCTAATTTAGAAAAGTCAGTCTGTGTACTATGAAGTATGTTTTGAGGGAGGGGCGTATTTGTGGTGTAGGTACATTAACTGGTAGAAAAAGGCAGTCTTTCTGTTTTGGTTACATTTTTCTTGTATAACTCTGTTAATTTACACACAGTAATATTTTCAGTAATTCTTGACATTTTTTGCTGACTGTTGTGGTGTAGCAGTGTATAATTTAGCTGTTTAAAACATTTGGTTATATTAATAAATGTTTTAAATATTCTACACATTACTTGTAGTGTGTGTGTGTGTGAGTGTGAGTGCGATGCATGCAATTAAATCAGACACCTTTTATTGTGCCACAGAGTAATTGCAGCAGTGTGAACCTGCTATCCACCGCACCTGCATGATTTTTTTTGTACTGCTTTGTGGTATCTTTACTGGTAGTGGATTGTTACTGCTATGCACTAATCCCCCAACTGGCAAAAGGTTTTCCTTTCCAGATTTGGATTTGTGACATGTGAGCACTGGTTATGTATTGTTGTGCCTTCTTGTATGCATCTCTTGAGTGCACAGTGCAATCTTAATCTGTCTGTGCGTTTGCAGTGCACCATCAATTCTGGTAGACTGCATTTCTTGTTAAGCTTTCATTTCACTTCATCAGCACTGGGTAATTTTCTGGACACAAGACAGTAGCATGTTGGGTATGCACATTAATTCTGGTGTCTGTGTGTGATGTGACCATGTCCACTGTGTGCATATCTGAGTGTGCCATTAATTCTGGGAGACTTTGTATTTCTTGTTGTGCTCTCATTTCTCTTCATCAGCACTGGAGAGTTTTCTGGACACAAGATAGTAGAATTTGGGGGATGCACATTAATTCTGGAGACTATGTGTGGAGGGGGCACTTGTGGGCTACCAATATTGTCAGACCGCCTTACTTCGCATTAGGGTTGCCACCTTTGGATGAGATGAAAACCGAATACTAAACCACACCCCCAAAGTCCACCCCTAACTCCGCCCTTTTTATGACTTATGAGGGCATCACTTGGACTCTGATTTGCTTGATTTATTCAGAATTGCTGCTGATATTGCATTGCGTACAACTTCTTTAAATTATATCATGATTATTATTTTTGGTTTGTTTGATTTAGATTTAAATATTTTAAATTTCAGTGTGTGTTAACATTTGGTGAGGTTAGAGATGGGGTTCAGGGGACTTTCCATCCTGTGTACAAGCTCAGCTGACACATCGAGTGACTACAAGGACACCTCTGACAACTGGCTATTTTGGAACGGGTGGCCTTTTCCGGTAAAACTCTTTCAATAAATAAATAAACTATACCAGTAATGGTGGAGGAGCTGTAATTACAAATATCATCTGCCATTTTAAGATGTTCTACTGTCCTTCCCATTGCTCCTACTCTAAAGCTATTCGTAGTGTCACAGAAGTTTTTAAAAGTCGTAGGGCTATTCTATGCTGTTAAATACCCTACTTTATTTCCATATCAGTCATACATACCAGATAGCATGATATGTGATATATAACATGGAGGCAGTATAGTGCAGTGGTTTAAGGCTTTGAGCTGCAATTCTGGAGACCAGGGTTTGAATCCCACAGCCCAGACTTGCATACTGTGTGACCCTGCACAAATCATTTCACTCCCTTGTGCTCCCAGGTTGCACCTATAAACAAGCTTCTGGTAAAAAAATAATAATGTTTGATACAGTACCTAAATTTGCAGTGCCATCAAATTCCTTTCTCCTCACCAGTTACTGCTTTCTCTCTCTCTCTTCCTTTTCTCATTTCTGTGGCTTAGCATGACATTAGCCACACTATTCTGTGTTGTTCATCTGAGATGCCTGGAATGATCTTCCTGGAATATCCAGGTAGTATGAACATTGACAGCAATAACTACTGAGGAGAGAGGTGTAGTACTGCTAGAAATGAAATAAAATATTAGAATATTAATTTAACAACAAATGGGGTAACAAATATTAAAATATAGGACAGACCCTAAAAGAAAAAATGGTGAGCATTTAAAGGTCTAAAAGTATTCCTTATCAGAGCAGTCAAAGGCCATACTCACAATGCAGCCTAGAAAGGATTAGGTTGATTTGCTGCTCATGGTCTTAATAGCCCTACTTTACACCTTTCAGATTTACTGGTATACAAACAGAGGTTAACATGACATCAGAATTTGTTTGTAATATGAACATGCAAGTAAAATGGTGAAGGATTTAACAGAATCTGTTTTACAAGTATGTGAGCATTCAAAATGAACAAAAAAGTCCTACCTCTGAATAAAACTGGATTAGCAGGTAAAGTTTCTGAAACACATTGTACAGTCCACACTGGACAAGAGGCTACCCTAATGTGGTGCCTGTCTGAATGTCTAAGGGTTTCAGAAAAATGAAGGTGTTAATTAAGGTGGTATTGTTTACCTTCCCCATGAATGATCTTTCAATTTGCTGGTGTGAAGTTAGAGGTGACAACTGAGCAGACAGGGACACATTTGGCTCTTTAAGTGCCCTGCACTTGAAGGCCCTTCCTGATTAGCTTGTACTGCAAGCAAGCAAGCACACTGAAATTTCAGACACCTGCTTACAGTCAGATGAGTAGAAAATGAAACAGTTAGTGGGGAATCTCATAGGTGCTGCTTGACCCACAATAAAAAACAAATCTGCAATGGTGAAAACAGGAGGACTGAATCTGGACCTAGAAAACCGACGCATTCGGTCAAAAACCGAGTAGGTGGTAGACTTACTTTGCATTAAGGCAGAATGACAACGCAAAGTAATAATTACAAGGCAAAGTGAACCTTTCCTATTGGCCACTCTGCATAGCAGAGTGACAATGCGAATTAGCCACTTCGCATTCACTTCACCAGCGGAATTAAATTTTGCTGCATCTCTATTGGAGAGGAATCATGTAAGGCAGAAATGTAGGTGGATGCATTGAACAGCCTACCAGTGGAATAGGTGGTTGCATATCCAGTACAAAATTCAGAAATGCATGGACCTGCATAAGGAGACATAGAGAGAGAGAACTAATTAAAGCCAGAGAACCTTTGCCCTTGGTGGGAGAGAGTGTGATATTCACTCGAAAGCTGATACATAAAAAAGTAAATAAAGAAAGTAAAACACAGACTCAAAAAAAGATAAAGAGAGCACCACACTAACAGGCCATAAAACTCATTGAGCTAATAAATATAAACCTTTTGGCTGCAATTACTTTACATGATGTCACATAGTACAACCATCATAGATTTGAACTGCACACTCATTACATAAGAAATGTTTAGATTGCACGTGTCTCTACTTGGTTAGTATATAAGATAAGGTGATAGAGGTGTGGGAGCTGGTATACATTTTTTTATGAGGTATCAGGACAAAATCCAAGTAGGGTCCTGCACTATTTGATGACTTGTACTACACAAACAACATATAGTTTAGCAAGAGAGAGTGTGTATTACCACAAGAGATGTGCACAACAGAAGTGTGTCACAAAGACAATGGCCACCTCTGATTGCCAGATTATTATTAATAGGAGGTGTATACTAATTTATGGCAAACTGGACTACTAAAATAAAAAAAAAGACACCAGCACCAACAACTCCACAAGACACCTGCAGCCACTATTCAATAAATGGAAAACATATTGCTCTTCAACATGTGTTGCATCACATTAATACATGTCATGCTGTATTACATCTTCTTTATAATAGGATGGTGGGTGGGTCTATGAATACTGCTATACTGCACAATGCAAACAATGTGCCAGGTGAAATAAATGGTCTTGATGTGAGACCAAATATTTCTTTATTCCCAAAATGCACATTTGAGGGCTTACCAATCTGACACAGTGGATACTGAGAGGCCAATATCAGAATTGTTGCATCCAGTATCAGATTCATTACTGTTGGCATCTGCTAAAGAAACTGCCTTTTCTACATGCCTAACACTGACTGCTAGCGGCTTGAAACAATACAGACCAACGCTTCTGGATGTACTGCATGACAGTACACTTAATTTGCAATCTACCACATCCTCAGTGGAAGACATAATTTCAATTTGCAGCCAAACAAATTTGACAAATATGTGCTGGCCGACTGAGGGCATACGTAGTGACAACAACACTGACATAACCACACTGCCTTCAAGCAAAGTGCTGTGTCAAAATTTGCAACATGAACGAAGCATGTACAAAGTAAAAAATGGAGGATTTGAACAAAAACAAAAAATATCACACAAAATGAACACTACTAAAGTTTCAAAACAGAAACAGAAACCTGATATGGAATACTAAAAAATGGAAAAACGTTGCATTTGATCTTTAAAGATCAAGCCTGTCTAGTGCCAAGGTGCTGTGTATTTCAACGCTAGCGACAGGCCTGGGGGCTGAGTAAAAAAGTTTAAACTCTGCATCTGGATAATAGGGGGAAAGATCATTACAGAACTGTGGGGCAATAAATAAATAAAATTATATATTCTGGCTGCACCAGAACATTAAAGTTGGGGTTTGTGAGAATTGCATGTAAACTGTTTGTGACTGGAGCCATATTTGCAGCCTTTGACCCCAACATAAACAATCAGATGCTAGGATTTGTGCCAATGACTTGTGTGACTGCATGAAAGAGTTATGGGGTAAAAGCTGGGAAAATTTTTGGCACCCTATTATTGGACCAATCAGGCATCAAGGGAGCCTGTTGCATATTAATTTTGAGAAGGGACAATTGTTTCAGCCATTTAAGAGCTCCAGAGAGCACCAAAAACTGAAGGGACTTTGATACTGAGCTCAGTTTAGCTAAAACCCCTCCAGAGGAAGTGGGGCTCCAGCCCCTTCACAGAAGGAAGGGGCTGCAAGGTTTGGGAATGGCCTGCTTGGGGTTTGCCAGCCACCTGTCCCCAAGGGCCTGTGTTTTGCCTTTCCCCATTTTGGAGGAACTTTGATCAAGGGATCCTGTTTTGCAGCTTTAGCTGTGAGAAAGCTGCACGGCTCATCAATTTTCAGCTGTGGCAGAACTGCAAATAAATGAGAAGCAGAAAGAATCTACACTTCAAAGATGAGAAGCTCTGCCTAAAGATTTAGAAGGGAGAATGTCATCTTGGAATTCAAAGGAAGATGGAGATATACTTGGGGGCCATGTGGCCACTGGTTCTAGTAGGTACTATAGTAGGTCTGCTACCATGTGTTTGATTCAACATCACAAAGAAAGGGTGGACATGAGACTAAAGGAATGGCTATAGATTGTTCTGGTTTTTGGAAAAGTTTATGGAAAATGGTATAGGAGTCTCCCTGACATGAGGGAGCTCACCAGTATTGCCAAGGTTTGTCTACATAAAGTAAAAGAGAGAAAGCCACTTCTGTTGTGAGCACCTACACAGTGAGGAAAGTGATGTCTAGTATCCTGGGACTGTTCAAGTAAAGGTCTGCTTTTTTCAGTGCCAGGTTCAGCGTCCTCAGAGGAACCCATTGTATGTACCTAAGTCTCACTGCTACTGAGTCTCCAGTGAGCATCTAGAGACTGTGTCCTGATGTGAAAGGGGCCGACTGCTAGGATGGCAGTGTGGCTGAAGATGCAAATTGTATCCAGATGTGTTTGAGTTTCCAGAAGGAGGAAAGAAAAAGAGATCTTCTATTAAAGTCAGTGTTGGGAATCAGCCTGGTAGTGTCACTAGCTAGGCACTGCCATTGTGCCTCCCCTTGAGGGGTCAAAACAATGTTTCAAGCGTTTGTTTTGCAAAACTGTGGCACCCAAACAAATCCAAGACAAAGCAGTAACAGGTGCACAAAAAAATTCCAGTAATCACAAATGAAGCTCAAGTGGTCATTTAATGTGCCGAACTACAAGAACAAGTGCAACAAATGGGCTTTGTTGGACTTGTTCTTGGAGTCTGGCACATTAAATGACCACTTGAGCTTCATTTGTGAATACTGGCCTTTTTCTGCGCACCTTTTGCTGTTTTCTCCTGGAGAGGTCAAGCCTGGATGTGGGAGTCTGAGACATGATGGCCCAAGACCCTGTACTGGTCTGTGTTCCAGATTGTGACTTCAGTCTAACCAGTGTTTCACCTGCTAGAAGAGCTGAGAGAGGCCCAAGCTGCAAGGTCCCTGTTGCTCGCCTCAAGATTCTTAAAGTGCTAGAGTTCTGCTGATTCAGCCACCACAGATGTACAGTCCAAATGCCACCCAAGATTGTTTGCAGTACTGTGAGTAAAAGTAGGGATTGTCCTGCACCTTGGGGACTGTAAATAGTTGTTTTCAAGTTGCTAATAGGTGCACAGAAAAGTTAACATTTGATTTGAGCCAAGCATGCCAACACCAGCCAACCAGCTGCATCATCAGGCCTGCAATAGTTTAGTACTGGGTACCCAGAGACAGAGTTTTGGGAGCTTTATCTGAACTAGGGACTGGTACCAGTGGGTGTCTGCATGCCATACCTCTGCAGCAGTTAGTGAGACACAGGGCTAAATATATATAGATATATATATATATATCAGGGGGTTGATGGTCACAAGTATGGAAACATGCCTAAATTCAAAATGCATAATAATTGTTCATGATGCTAATTTTTAAATGCCAATACAACATGAAAATGTTGCTAACCTCTGCCTCATATAATAAATGATGGTTCAACCATTTTGAAAAAGTTTGACTTGTAAGAATATTATTAGTGATCATATTATACACCAAGTCATTAATTCAAGAGTACTAAAAATGTGACTTGTGGTGTATGGTAATCCATGTGTGTGTGTGTGTGGTGGGTACACCATTCCAGGGGCTGTATGGCTAAAAATCAGACCTACTTGTAAATTTTACTCCGGGTAGAGGCACCACACTATTTATTGTTTCATCTTGGGAAAGAACCCCTTGTAATATCAGGCATGGGACCCAGGCCCCTCATCCTGGTTAGTGGCCACCTAAGCAGGGGTGGTAGCCCTCTGGTAAATGCCACCAGGGCTACAGAATTGAGGCACTGCTGGGATCTCCTGTTTGCCAGTCACACCCAGCATGGATCCCCCTTTGCTCACTAAGATGTTGGTGACCCTTTGAAATGGTTAAAATCTGTAAGAAGTACTGGTGAAGTGGTTTGGTGCCAATTTTGCCTAAGCCTGACTTGATTGCTGGTCAATGAAAATATTAGGGGTGCACTCCCCCTAAAAGCTCAGAGTCTGTTCAGATAATGTTTAATGTGGTGTAGATAGTTTGCTATTGCCTAGATCAAGATGATTAAATATTTAAAATTGCTTGTAAGCCATTCATTGAATACCAAGTTATGCCATGGACTTGGCTCAAATGCCAAGTATTTAAGGTGATTGGGAGTGTAACCCTCTGTGAGAACCTACCTGTTTGCCCATCGGGCTGCCCCAGTCTCCCGCTTCCCCCAATCATGGTCCACCGGCTGGCTCAAGTCCCTGTTAGTCCCTTACATCTCTGTCCAGACCCTACATTTGTTTTTAATCCAGAACTGGGGCCAGAAGAGCTAAACCATGGAGTCACAAACTCTGTGCTGCACTTCTGTGTAGCGGTGGTCTGCACATGCGCAGTAGCGCATAATGATTTTCTTACCACGATTGTGGCACGACGGATACCTCTCCAGTGGTCTTGTTCCCACAAATCAGTTAATTGGTGAGCGGAGATCTGGAAGAGGCATTAGAGAAGCAGTCAAGTGTGTTAGTTAAAGATCACATATAGTGCTCTTGAAAGGCCTCATGAATATTAATGATGCTGAATATTAATAATCAAGCCTTTCTAGTGCCTAGGGGCTGTGTATTTCAGCACTAGTGACAGGTGTGGGGCTGAGTAAAGAAGTTTCAACTCTGCAGCCGGATAATAGGGGAGAAAGATCACCACAGAACTATGGGGCAATAAGTAAGTAAAAGTTTATATACTGGCTGCACCAGAACATTAAAGTTGATGTTTGTGAAAATTGCTAGTAAACTGTTTGTGACTGCAGCCATATTTGCAGCCTTTGACCCCAGTATAACCAAGAAGCCAGGATCTGTGCCACGGACTTGTGAGACTGCATAAAAGCTATGGGGGAAAAAGCTGGAGAAAGTCTTGGTGCCCTTTTACAGGACCAATCAGGTGCTGAGGGAGCCTGTTCCATATTAATTTTGAGAAGGAATAGTTGCTTTTATAAATGACCTCCCCTCCGTCTGATGTCCATCCAATACTGTTCTCTTCCTCTCTGGTCCTGACTCATCTGCCTTAACCAATACCTTGCAGCATGATTTCAATAAAGTGCAGATCTGGATCACTCAAAACCAACTCAAACTCATCTCACAAAAAAGTCTCCATGCTCTTCAGTTCCAGACAAAAACTTTCTAAATCCCTCAAACCCCCACCCCACCCACCCCACACTTTCATCACTCTGGACGGCTCCCAAATCGACTCTGTAAAAACTTTTTAATACCTTGGTCTGTGGCACAACAGCAACCTTGACTTCACTACTGACATTGACTCTATCTGTTCCAAACTGCGATCCAAACTTGGAGCCTTGTACTGCCACAAGGACTGCCTCTCCTTGTCCACCCACTGTGACCTGGTTGCCAAGACCATCTTACCTGTTTTTTACTATGCTGACATTGTTTACTGCTCCGCCCCCTCCACATCTCTCGCTAGACTCATCACCCTTCAAAACTATCTCCCTGACACTGTGCTGGTATGTGTTCCAGATTGTGACTTCAGTTTAACCAGTGTTTCAACTGCTAGAAGAATTGAGAGAGGTGCCAGCCTTCCAAGCTGCAAGATCCTGCTGCAAAGGAAAGGTCTGAGCTGCAAGGTGCCTGTTGCTCACCTCAAACTTCTCAAAGTGTTAGAGTTCTGCTGATCCAACCACTCTAGATGTATAGTCCAAATGCCATCCAAGACTGTCTGCAGAACCGTGAATAAAAGCAGAGATTGTCCTACACCTGGGCAAAAGTACATAGTTGTTTTCAAGTTTTGCCAGGTTGCTAACAGGTGCACAGAAAAGTTAACATTTGATTTAAGCTAAGTGCATCAATCCCAGCCAACCAGCTGCATCATCAGGCCTGCAACAGTTTAGTATTGGGCACCCAGGGACAGAGTTTCGGGGGCTTTATCTAAACTAGGGACTGGTACCAGTGGGTGTCTGTATGACATACATCTGCAGCAGTTAGTTAGATACAGGGCTAAGTGTATATATATATATACAGTATATATACAACATGTGTTTGGAAATAAATTCATGTATAAAAAGTGGTATCTGAGCCAGGTCATGGAGATATCACTATGGCCATGAAGATATCATTAATATCTTCATGTTCCTATAAGTCATAGTGATATGTTCATGATCCTGTATGTCATTCAATAGAAAGAGAAAGTTTTTTTTTTACATTCCATTGCGCAAGTCTCTCTCTCTCTCTTTCTCTAAAATCTGGCACTCCCCCAACCACAAACACATGCATATGACCCTCTATTTGGTTGATTCTGCCATTATTTTTATGTAAAAATGGAATGTAAGCACTTATCTGGTTGATCCTGCCACTTTGACATTCAACAGAGAACTATAAACGATACCCACTCCTTATATTACTTTCAGTTTCCCCCTTAAAAATAGCACGACTGAGTGGTAGGAAGATTGACCTTCTAGGACATTACAGTAGTTCACACTAAAGGTCTGTACACATTTATGTAAAAAAAACTTGCACTTCTGGATTTATTTTCTTGAAGCTGCGGACTGTATCCAAAAAAGAAAGAGAGAGACAAAGAGAGCAAATTGGCAGCTTCACAACTGCAGCAGCACCTGCGAGCATGAGTTGCTATAGCAACACATACTCGCATGTCCGCCTGCTACTCTGCTACTCCCTTTTTCCAATACAGTCCGCAGCTTCAAGAAAAAAATGCAGGACTGCAGAGTTTTTTAATTAATTGGATAGAGACTTCTGCACTGTGAACTACTGTAATATCATAGTCAGTCAATCTTTCTACTGCTCGGTCACACTAGTTTTAAGGGTGGGAAACTGAAAGTAATATGAAGAGCTGGTACAGTTTATGGTTCTCGCCTGAATATTACAATAGCAGGATCAACCAGATAAGCGCTTAAATTAATTTTTTACATAATAATGGCAGGATCAACCAGATAACATTCTCCACATCATTTTAAACTGTCAGAATCTACCATATGTTCCACTCATACCTAACAGGCAGATCACAAGCAGTCCGCATCGGTACGGCTCTATCCACCTCCCTCCCTGTCACCAGCGGTGTACCTCAAGGGTCTGTACTTGGTCCACTGCTTTTCTCAATTTTCCTAAATGATCTGCCTACTCTCTGCACACAATCTGGCATCCATATGTACATGGACGATACGGTGCTTTTCACCTCTGGCCCATCTGGAGCCACCGTATCAGCTTGCCTTCAGAAGGATTTCGACTCCGTCCAATGCTGGTTTCTTGAGAACCAACTATTCCTCAACTCAAAAAATACTGTCTCCCGAGCCAAACTAACCCGGCTTACCGACGTGCCCACATTCTATACCTTGGATAGGACTCCGCTTGAGGTCTGTTCCACATATCGCTATCTCGGCATCTGGCTGGATCAGCACCTTGACTTCTCAGCGTATGTAGATGCACTGCAAAAAAAACTACATCCCATGCTGGGAGCTCTTCATCGTAACAAATTTTGCATCCCCCTACCAACCAGGCAAGCAATGGTGCAAAAAATGATCCTCCCAATTTTTGACTACGGCGATGTCATTTACGGTGCCGCCCCCCATACATCCTTAGCCAGGCTAAACCCCATATTCAACTCCTTTTGCCGGTTTGCTTTGGAACGCCCTCCCAACACCCATCACTGCAACCTCTACGAGTCCCTTGACCTTCCATCACTCCAAAACCAGCGATTGCTGCACTGTGCTAGAATTACTGCAAAGTTCTGGTCTCTCACGCTGCCCTCCTAACTATCAACATCTCAAACCGCCATCCCCCCACCTACCTACGATCTCAGGAACACTGACGCCAGGCTCCTTCACATTCCCCACAGATTCACCCGATCAGGTCAGGTAGCTTTTAGTTCCAGACTGCCCAAATTATGAAACTCACTGGCAGCCGACATCAGACTCACTACAAGTACTCCCCAACATAATGCCCTCCTCAAAGCGCATTTTGCTACCAACTGCACATGCTTTCCCCATCGCTGAATTCCCTGCATGTCTCTTATCAGCTATTCTGGCCCCATTTCTTAATCAGTACCCTTTTGCCACTCACTCCTTCTGCTGCTGCTGTAGATGCGCATGCCTACCCAAATAGTATGTAATCTAGTCACACTATGTAATTGTGAAATTTCTTTCATGCTACTACATCACTGCCTGACATACTCTTAATTTTTTTTCTTTTTTCTTTGTACCAACCGCATGCATCTCAGTTTCTGCATCCATCCTTCTGGGCCACTGTTTGTTATCTTCTAATTATGTATGTACTGATTTCTGGGCCACTCTTTGTTACCTGCTAATTATGTATGTACTGATTTTTGTATTATGTACTGCACTCTTGTAACCCCTTACCCTAGGGCGCATCTGGAATCGAGTGGTACTCTGCTCAGTATGCCTTCCTGGTAAATCTCTTAAATAAATAAATATGTATTTTTTATTTTATATAACGTATCATCTTTTGTGTTCTGTGTTGGGGGGGTGTTTTAGATTGTATTCAGGTAGAGTTTCCATTGCAATTAGGCCCAAACACATGTTGTATAAACAGAACATGACATGGCCTGAATGATGATATCATATTTATCTTCACTCGAGGCCAATGACATCAAGATATCTCACTCATGGCTTCGCCACTCATGAGATATCATGATATCATTGGCCTCTCATGAAGATAAATATGATATCTTCACTCAGACCATGTCATATCCCCTATATATGTAACCCCCCTGTTACCCAGGGTTACTAGAATCCCAGTAAAACCTAGTGGTAGGCAGGGGAGGCAGCTTGTGAAACTCCAGTTAAATGGATTTCACGCTGTCTCACTCTGTTCTCAGTCTCAGCTGAGACTGAGGGATGACATCACCATAGAACTATCGCAGCTGCATGAGCTTCATTGGAATCTGCAGAAGGGAGTTAGATTAGAATGTTGGGAGTTTTGAACAGTCAGTTGGAGTTGGAGATTGTTGTGTGAGGAGCACAGCAGTTCTGTGCACAGGCTCTTGGAGCCTAAGCTCTGAAATAGAGCTACTTTTAGGTAAAGGTGTGTGTTTCCGCCTAAAGAGGGACACAGGAAGCTGTTCTTTAAGTGGTGGAGACTGCTGATTCGGGTCTCTGTGCCTCATCCCTGAGGGGATGGGGGTGGAAGGTTTGCCTGCTACTCCAGGGGCAACCCCCTGACTACTGCTAGAGAAGAAGCTGCCTTATTTTTTCCATGTGTGTGGGGTACAAGAATATTTCAAGATTCGCCTGTAGGGCACCTGCAACCAAAGGGTGAGTTCTGCTCTTTCCAAAGGGCCCATGTTTCACCTGAACTGTGTTAAAGTGGGGATTGGACTACTGAATTAGTGGGAGGCCTAGAGTAATAGGCTTAGCCAAAGTAAAAGTCTGTTCAAGTCTAACACAAGGGGAAAGTCAAGACATGTAGAGGAGATGTGATATACGTCTACCCTGTAATCTACATTGCCAAGCTTTCAAAAAGAGTGATTTAGTGTCCAGAGAAATGGCCGGGTATGGATTGTAGGAGCTGGAGGTGGGAGACCCCCCATCTTTAGTAACCAGGTCCACCTCTATGGATTTGCTCTGTGGATTTCTATTTTGCCTCAGGCACTTGGCCAGTGCTGAGGGAAGTACCCAGACGTGGGATTGGAAGGAAAATTTCCCTTAAGGAGTAGAAGGCTCTAAGGTGGTTTGGGGAGCCACCAACAGAAAATTGGTTCACTGCCATATGGACTGCAATCAAGTGGCCTGCGGGGGAGCCGGGCCAAGGGAAAAAACCCAAGTAGTGTACAAGTCGGGCTGTGTACCCAAAGCTGCATGCAAGGCAGGGCTGTGTGCCTGGTGGGTTCAGAGTCTGAGGGCTGAAATGTTGAAGAAGTGTTCTGTTATCTCTAATCTGCATTACAAGGAATGTAGCCCCGTGGGGGGTCCGTCTATGCTTTGTTTGTTCAGTTTTGATGTGAATAAAAGCCACACTTTAGAATCCCATTCCTGGTATTGGACATTACAGTTATTGCTTCCTGTGTTCAGATTTACTTGGGTGCCCCTGTGCAGAGTAGTCAAACCTAGGCCCCTTGTGCTGAGTAACCTAGTCCTCCCCGAACCCAATCCCCACCAGGTACTGCTGTCAGCTTCAACAGCATATCACCTGTCATTTTGCAAAAAGGCAGGGGTGAGGGCCTTATAAAATGGAGGCACCGCTTTGGATTTTAATTTAGGGAGGAAGGGTACTCGGACAAGGGGATAGCGTTTTGGCTATCTGGCAGTGGGTAGCCCAAAAAGCTGAAGCAAGTTAACTAGTGTGTCGCTGTGTGCTGTGGTTCTTATGCTGCTGTTAAAATGCCAACTGTTTACCAGGCTAAAAGAGTGTGCCCTTGTCCTGCATCAAATGTTTACAGTGTCTTTGCCAGCTTTTTAAAGAACTGCGTGTGATAAAGAAAAGTGTGGAAGACTAGGGGTAGCAACAGGAAAATTGTGCCCTGGACATTGGAAATGCTTTTGAGTAAACTGAGAGACTTGCTGTGTGAATGGCAATGCTAAATGGCTGAAATGGGCTCCTGTCATGGAGTCAGTTGAAAAAAAAAAAGTGGTTTCTGCAGTTTAAATTTGCCTGCTCGCCGATTGCCGTGAAGAGAAGAGCACTCACGAGGGAAAGAGGCTCATTTGCATGACGTCGTATGATTGGTGAGGGTGCAATCAGTCCCACCTCCCCAGCCAGCTCTACAGTAACTGCCCAGCATTCGAGAGGGAGCGTGAGAGGAGTGCATGTACTGGCTTGGTGGAGGAGCGTTGCGGTGATTAAAAAGCTCTGTAAAACTTTTAAAAATAGCCTTTGCTGTTTAAAATCGGGCTCAACCCACATCTCGCTCGACTGGATTGCGAATGTGGTGATCGGAGAGGCAATTGGCAGGACTGCCCACCTGTTTTCTTTCTGAGGCCTCCAAGACTGGCTGCAGGCCATTTTTCCATTGCAGCAAACAGCTACTGATAACAGTGAGTACCAACAGTGATAATTGCTCAAACAGTGATTTTCTGCCAAAAGCTAGCTGAATATATGTGCAGCAGTGTAGTCGCTTTGCAAATAAAGACTGTGTCAAGTTTTACCAGCAAGAGCAAGGTTGTTAAGCCATTGACTGTGAGCATAGTTATGGATTCAGCATCAGTTTAAAGTTTCAAAGCCAGAGAGAGACTGTGAGTTGTAGCCAAATGTGCAGCACTAGTAACAGGAAATCCTGTGTTTGAAATCCTGCGGCTTTAAGGGACTATGAATTAATGAAATGTTTTCAACAAGTGAAGAGCCCGTGGAAAATCATGTAAATGTGTTAGAAAAAGAACAGTGCAAGTTTGTGCAGTTTTGAGCAAGTTATCAGTAGTGTATGTAAATCGGATGCGCAGTGGCTTGACCCAATTTCTGAATGTTGATGCGCAGGAGTGCTGCCGCCACCATTACAGGGTGGGTAGTAAAGTAAACACAGCAGCAGAGGAGCCATTTTAAAAGTAAAGAAAGTGTTCAGTGAAGTGGGACTTTCAGTAACAGTGAGCATTTGTTTGTTTTCCCTGCAGTTATGGCCTCTGGACCAGCTCGCTACCTGGATCATGCCCAGGCTGCAGTAACAGCAGCAGTAAATAGGTTAAGGGACATTGAAAAGTGGTATTATGGAGGACAACTGCCTTCTCATGTGGTGATTCCTGGATATCCAGTGCAAGTGTGTCAAATATGCTTAAATGCTGGAAGGGACGTCTTCATGGTACCTCATTGTTCTGGGTGCCTAGAGAAATATGCCTTGTATGAAGTGCCCCAGATTCGTTTGGCTCCCACATGGACAAAGGTTCAGGAATCTGTAGCTGGCAGCACACAGCACCAGGCAGAGCCTGTTGAAGAAGCCCCCTCGGGGGAGTGTGGCACAAAGCTAGAGGGTGCAGATTTAGAGACAGAACCAGATGCTGATGTTTCAGATGCTGGATCACAGAAGGATAATCCAGACAAAGCATCAGTAAACCCTGAAGTGGGGGGCCTAGCCCGAGTCTCATAGGAGAAGATGAGATGAGGGAGGCCTTTGAATGGAAGGTGTCGACCTCCGTGCCTAGTGATGAGTGGATAGTCTCAGGAATGAGGATGACTGCTCACTCCTGGGCATTGATTCTCAGTGAGGAAGAAGAAGAGGGGGAACCTATGTGGCCTTGTGAAAAAGGAATGGGTACACAGCCTCAAGCTCTTGCCTCGGAAGAATGCATGGAAGAGAGTGGTGATGCCACTGCCCTGACTGTGCAAGAAGAAGAAGTCAGGGATCCGTTTTTCATCTCGTTGAGGATGCTTAGCTGGCAGAACCAGGACTGGCTACCCCCAAGCCAGGCCAGCGGTCTTAGGTTGACCAAAGCTAGTAAAGAGGAGAGACTGGTTCATAGGAAGGCGAATGAAATCTATGGAATGTCCTTTCCTACCTTTCCTCGGAGAGTCTGGGAGGAGATTGAGAACTGCAGGAAATCCTGGATCTGGGCTGAAGCAATGAAATGTGTGCATCCTGGTGCAAACAAGCATGTCAAGAACAGACTGTTTCATGAGAAATGTACCCAGTGGAAGAGAGGCAGGACACTGTTTATGGACATGTGCGAATAGTGGATGGAGAGGGACGTGAAACCTTCTACAGTGTAAATTATGTGTGCCCAGAAGGGATGATAATTCAAGCTCCTGACCCCCGGTACTATTGGTCTCAATGCAAGGACCTCCCGGCAAATGTGCCCATGCCTGCCAGATGGAAAGCTGAGCAGTGGTAGTCAATACTGCCACACCAGCCTTTGTAGTGCCTTTGTTGATCTGCCAGTATGGACATCCAGGACTCAGGTGCCCCACATTCATCAGTTCTTCAGTCTACTGGCCTTTCCAGAATCCATTGGCTTGCCCACCAGATGACTTCAGATCCAGAGAGGACACCAACCCAGCTGTATCTTGATCCATCGCCTGGTAATCGGATGACATCAGACCAGCTGTTTTCCTTTTTGTTCCTGTTCTATGGTTCCATCTCCAGAGATAACATCAGCCCAACAGTTCCCAGATGTGCCCTCCTGTAGTTCCCGGAAGATGTCTGCCCAGTTGTATCAGAAGAAATGCTGCCAGGGAGAGTCTTCGGCTGAGGAACAGGTTGGTGTGTCTTAATCCTTCTACATGGGGCTGGTAAGTCCGAACTTTTCTATCCTTATGACATTGCAGTACACACCCTACACTAGCAGACTCCAGAATGTGTGAACTGTCCTCAAAGACTCTCCACTTTGGGACTTTGGCCTGTTAGAACTCTGCTTCATCGGGCTCCGGCCCAGGAGAGGATCTTTAATGGACTAGCCTTCGGGCACTGTAGTCACTAGATGGAACTTTTAGGGCACTCCATCCCCCAAATGTGTATTGTAAATAATGTCATTATTTTTCTACTGTTTTCTAGTGTATATACTGTTTTTCTATCTTTTTCTAAAAAAATCTTTTTGGGATTCTCCAGTGTTTTGATGGTAGGGGTTTAGATAGACCGTGTATGCAGATTAGGAGTATGTGTTGTCTTTCTTTTTTCTCGAAGGTGTTCCTGAAGAAGATAGAAGAGAAGACAAGAAGAGGAGTAGGGGCTCATCAGAGTTCCTCACTAGTACTTTAGTGTGTAGTAATTTAAAGTACTGTGGTTGTTATTATTGTTGTTATTGTAGTAACCCTTTCCTTCCACAGGTGTGGTTGTGGGGGTAGGGAGGCAGTAATGTAATGCAATAAATGGTATTAGTTTCTTGGTGTGTGGTTGCAGGGTGCCCAAGGTCAGGGAGGTCCCTGGGTTGCTTTTGTTTTGGGGTGTTAAGTTAGAGGCAGACAGATTTTCCCTAGAAGACATGGGGGGATAGACAGGCTGTGGTCCTGACCGGCTGTAGGGACTGCAGTGCTGAGCTATTAGGTCTATGCTCTGGACAGTTCTACCAGAGCCAGTAGGCATCCATAGTAAGTGGGTAGAGTAGAGGCTGATATGTCAACTAAAGGCCTCTAGGCCTTTAGTGTTGCCTGCCTGTGCTCGCATATGGTAGAAGGGGGCCTGATCACCCCCTCCATGGAGTAGAACATAAGATTGGGATGGCTAAGCCGGGTAAACAATGACTGCGGGGCAGTCATTTTTCCTTATCAGGCGGTGTAACCCCACTGTTACTGGGTTACTAGAATCCCAGTAAGACCTAGTGGTAGGCAAGGAAGGCAGCTTGTGAAACTCCAGTTAAATGGATTTCACACTGTCTCACTCTGTTCTCATTCTCAGCTGAGACTGAGGGAAGACATCACCATAGAACTATCGCAGCTGCATGAGCCACATTGGAATCTGCAGAAGGGAGTTAGATTAGAATGTTGGGAGTTTTGAACAGTCAGTTGGAGTTGGAGATTGTTGTGTGAGGAGCACAGCAATTCTGTGCACAGGCTCTTGGAGCCTAAGCTCTGAAATAGAGCTACTTTTAGGGAAAGGTGTGTGTTTCCGCCTAAAGAGGAACACAGTAAGCTGTTCTTTAAGTGGTGGAGACCGCTGATTCGGGTCTCTGTGCCCCATCCCTGAGGGGTTGGGGGTAGAAGGTTTGCCTGCTATTCCAGGGGCAACCCCCTGACTACTGCTAGAGAAGAAGCTGCCTTACTTTTTCCATGTGTGTGGGGTACAAGAAGATTTCAAGATTCGCCTGTGGGGCACCTGCAACCGAAGGGTGAGTTCTGCTCTTTCCAAAGGGCCCATGTTTCACCTGAACTGTGTTAAAGTGGGGATTGGACTACTAAATTAGTGGGAGGCCTAGAATAATAGGCTTAGCCAAAGTAAAAGTATGTTCAAGTCTAGCACTAGGTGAAAGTCAAGACATGTAGAGGAGATGTGATATATGTCTACCCTGTAATCTACATTGCCAAGCTTTCAAAAAGAGTGATTTAGTGTCCAGACAAATGGCCGGGTATGGATTGTGGGAGCTGGAGGTCGGAGACCCCCATCTTTAGTAACCAGGTCCACCTCCACGGATTTTCTCTGTGGATTTCTACTTTGCCTTAGGCACTTGGCCAGTGCTGAGGGAAGTACCCAGATGTGTGATTGGAAGGAAAATTTCCCTTAAGGAGTCGAAGGCTCTAAGGTGGTTTTGGGAGCCACCAACAGAAAATTGGTTCACTGCCATATGGACTGCGATCAAGTGGCCTGCGGGGGAGCCAGGCCAAGGGAAAAAACCCAAGTAGTGTAAAAGTCGGGCTGTGTACCCAAAGCTACATGCAAGTCCGGGCTGTGTGCCTGGTGGGTTCAGAGCCTGAGGGCTGAAATGTTGAAGAAGTGTTCTGTTACTCTTATCTGCATTACCAGGAATGTAGCCCCATGGGAGTCCGTCTGTGCTTTGTTTGTTCAGTTTTGATGTGAATAAAAGCCACACTTTAGAATCCCATTCCTGGTATTGGACATTACAGTTATTGCTTCCTGTGTTCGGATTTACTTAGGTGCCCCTGTGCAGAGTAGCCAAACCAAGGCCCCCTGTGCCGAGTAACCTAGTCCTCCCCGAACCCAGTCCCCACCAGGTACTGCTGTCAGCTTCAACAGCATACCACCTGTCATTTTGCAAAAGGCAGGGGTGAGGGCCTTACATATACTATATATATATATATATGCATATATATATACAGTGTATGTACATATATATATATATATATATATATATATCTCAAAGGGTTGGTTGTCATAAGTATTGAAATATGCTTAAATTCAAAATGCATAATGATTGTTTATGATGCTAATTTTTAAATGCCAATGCAAAATGAAAATGTTACTAACCTCTGCCTCCAATTACCCTTTACTAACCCTTCCCATGTAAATAAATAGTGGTTTCAACTTTTGAAAAATTTGACTCGTGAACATTTTATTAGTGAGCATATTATTAGCGCCAGACATTCATTCCAAGATATTGAAAATGTGACTTCTGGTTTATGGTAATCCATGTGTGGGGTGACTGTATGGGTTAGTGGGTAGGTACTGCATCCCAAGGGGTTGTACTGCTAGAAATCAGACAAACTTGTAAAATTTTCTCTGAGTGGAGGCACCACACTATTTATTGTTTCATCTTGGGAAAGAAAGGAGGCAGTATAGTGCAGTGGTCTAAGGCTCTGAGCTGCAAATCTGGTGACATCCAGCAAACCAGACCTGGGTTGGAATCCTACAGCTTCCACTTACATACTGTGTGACCCTAAGCAAGTCACTTAACTTCCTTGTGCTCCCAGGTCACTCCTGTAAAAAAGCTTTCAGCTTAGTATACTATTACTGGTTAAACAACTAAAAAAAAAAAACTCTTGTAATATCAGGAATATGACCTAGGCCCCTCATTCTGGTTAGTGGCCACCCAGGCAGGGGTGGTAGCTATCTGGTACACAGTGCCAGGGCTACACTTAAATAGAATGCAATGCTGAAACAGGCTCCTTTAAAGTAAAGTTTTTTTCTACCTAAGTGATTCACAGGTGATCAAAAGGAGCAAGCTATAAGGAGTACAACAAGCTAGGAATACAACAAACTAGTAGCACTCCTCCAGAGAAATGTGATTTTAACTTGGGGAGTTTGCAATGGAATGCACGCCAGTGGGAGGCAGTAAATGCACAGTGCAGAGCTAAGTATACAGGACAGCTATGTTGTTGTGACGGAACTTGGTGAAGGGGTTTATTGATGTTTTAAAAGCCGATTTTGTGTGTGTATGTGGAGACTGTGGCTGGGAGGAGGGAAGGGGAATGCCAGAGACAGAGCACAGGGGGCAGGCCTGAAACAAAGCACCTGGTGCCATTGGAGAGAGAGCAGGGCCACGTGACTGAGGTAAGTCAATTGGGCACCTGCCTTTCTCCTTAAAGCACTTTGGGGACCTAGTGATCCCAAAGCATGAGTGCAATGAAATAGGAATGTGGCGTTTGACTAGGTGGTGTCTGCAGGATGTCAGCAGAGAAGACAGCAGGCTGCAGGCCATGCTGAGAAAGGTATACAAAATCCCAGGAGTCAGGTGTGGCATAGGATACTGAAGGAAGCGACTGTGAGCTGACATTGGGCGGGCCCCAAATGTGTGGCTGAACCAGTGTGGGAGATTAAGAAAAAAGGAGAGACATTGGGGATGGAGATGGGCAAGGGGTTGGGGAATGAGTGGTTGGATCAGGCCAGAAGGAGAGCCAGGATGAGTGGTAAGCTGCAATGGCTGTGGGGTAGCCATCTTCTTCGGGATTGCTTGGAGAATAGGGGGCTGTATGGTATGGAGACGGATGGGGCAACTTAGGGAGGAGGTTGACAGGCTGAGAAGGGAGCTAAGTGGTTCCATGTGATAATGGCGATCACTGAATGGCAATCGCCTTTTGGGCGAGTATACATCACCGAAAATAAATTTTGGTTATGTACACTTGCGGCAAGCAGCAAGATGGTACCTGAGATTTAGGTTTCTTCTTTATGTGGAGTTTTGCCCCCGGCACCCTTACTAAAGGATTCTCAACTCCAGGAGGTGCATCCTCGGGGAGGCACAAAGAAAACAAAAACTGAACTGAACTGATGCAAAACCATGAGTGCGCCCAGAACTGAGCCTGGCACCTCCCAGTCCCAGCCTGCCACCAACCCATGATGTCACACGGCCAGTTCGGCAGCCCACCACGTGACTACACCCACAACCCTCCTTCCCTCTCCCCTTCTTCCCATCAGACGGCGTGGTCCCTCCCCCACCCACCCCTGCGCATATGGTACATAGTGACATCCCGTCGCTATATTCTCCAAACTCCCTGTCCAGTCACCCTTCCTGCCATGCAGCCCTGTGCACAGACGCCATGATCGAGTTGCCCTTTTTGAAAGCTCTCAGTCACAGTCGCCATTATCACAGGCTTCCAGCTGAGTAGGTGGGAAGAGTGGAGCAGGGGGGAACAGCAGAGGCCAAGGGACAGAAGGACCTACACAGAAGACACAAATGGAAAACAAGGTGGATTACAAGGGGGAATTATTCAGAGGCAGACCATACCATCACTAAGGAGCAGTTGAGACATGAGGTGAAAGGTTGTAGGGAGGTCAAGATAAGGGGAAAGAGGGGAAAGGGAGCAAAGCATGGTTTGAAGTCCCAGAGAGGTGGGAATAGGGAAGCTTGGAATAAAGAAAGCGAGGATAACGACAGGTTTTCGGTGCTAGTGAGCCTGGAGCAGCATGAGGGAGGAAGGCCTATCGCAGGGATAGCAGGAGAATGAGAAAGTAGCATTCATAAGGGAGTTTCTAGAGAGGCTAGATGCAGGGTCAGCTCAGGAGAGGGGAACAGAGGTAGTGGAGGAGGAGTGGCAGAAGGGGGATCAGAAGACTCAGGAAAGGGTGGGGAGACAAAGGAAGGGTACAGAAAGATGGGAGGGGCACCCAGTCATGACAGGAGAACTAAGAGGAAGAAGAGAGGGTCAACTGTAAAAGAAGGGGAAAAAAATCAGCACTTGTGAATGGAGGTAGGGAGAAGACTAATACAAAGCAGAGGTGGTCTGAATCAGGAAGGGGCGGATGTAGGTAGGGTATTGTATGGGCAAGGGCACAGTTAACACTGGCGGCAGCAGGGGGGAGCAAGGGGGGTCTAGGGCAAGGGTATAACAGGGATCTGGTGAGGCAAAGGGGCTCTCAGGGATGGAATAGGGGTAGGAGACAAAGAGTGTATGCAGAGGAATGGGATGCACCAGAGAAGTGTGCAAGATAAAGAGGGGAGAGTTGTCATCCTGGGGGATTCAATATTAAAAGGTCAAAGATGGGGGGACAGAGGAGCCAAGAAGAGCTGCATATGGGTGGAGTGTATTCCAGGCATGACAGCGGGAATGTGGGGCAGCATGTTAAGAGGTGTGTGGGGAGGCTAGGGGGGAACCTTTTATCATGGTGCACCTGTTTACTAATGATCTGGAAAGAAATGGCTTGGAAGAAGTGCAGGAGAGATTCAAGGAAGTAGGGAGGCTGTGCAGTACAGAGGGGAGGGCAATGGCATTCTTTGAGATTCTCCCAGTACCAAGGGCTAGCATGGCTAGGAAACTAAGACTCTCAGAGTTCAATAAATGCCTGAGGACATGGGATATGGACTGGTGGGAGAATGGAGTAGCACATGGGAGAACCAAGACCTGTAGGCATTGAATAGGCAGCTCCTGAGTAGGAAAGGCTCAGGGGTCCCAAAGAAAACATTGGGAGAGTTCATTACAGAAAAGTATAATTTAAACTAGAAGGGGAGGGGTGAGGGGGGCAGCAAACACTGCCACCAGGCTCCCCCCATAGAGAAACAGGAAAAGCGGAAGCAAAACACAAAAAAGAGGGAGGGCTAGGGAGGAGAGTTTAGGCAAGCAGGGGAGGAACTCACAGTGGAGGGTGGTCTCACTGAATGCAAGAAGTTTTGGCAATAAGACAGTAGAACTGCAGGCTTTGATGGCAGAAGTGGAGGTGTGCATAGTCGCCATAACTGAAACATGGGCAGCCCAGTACCTGGACTGGGATCTAGCAATCCCTGGGTACAAACTGTACCATAGGGACATGGACAAAGGGAAAGGGGAAGGGATAGCAATATATGTTAAGGAGGGGATATTGTGCAACATGGAGGAAGGTGAGGAAGGCAAGGATGAAGCCTTATGGATTCATCTACAGCACTCAAAGGGTAGGAAGGTGAGAGTGGGGCTGGTGTATAGGCCACCCTCCCAAATTGTGGAAATATGCAGGGAACTGGGAGAACAAATTAAGAGGCTTAGAGGTAAGGGCAACATAGTGGTGGTCGGGGACTTCAATCTGCTGGGGGTGAATTGGAGCACCCCAGCCACCTCAAGTGTCAGAGAACAGGTCCTCCTGGAGGCCTTCCAGGACAGCTTCCTCACTCAGAAAGTGACTGAGTCAACCAGGGAGCTAACCATTCTACACCTGGTACTTACAGATGGAGAGCTAATACAAGACATTGAGGTAGAAGACCCCCTAGCGGAAAGTGACCACTGCACAGTGTGGTTCTCCCTCAACCTGGGGAAGAATGTAGTAAATGCAAAAACAGGTGGATTTTAAGAGGGCAGACTTTGGCAGGATGGGAATCATTTTGAAATGGGCACCTAGACAATATCAGCCTGGACATGGATGCAGAGCAGAAATAGAACATCATAAAGAAAGGTCTGACAGAGGCCACTAGTTCTTGCACCAAGTTCCAAAGCAAGAAGGCCAGGAATAAGAGACCTAGCAGATGAATGGAGAGGTAGTAGAAAGGGCAAGGGAAAAGAGAGTGCCCTTTAGAAAGAATAAGAGATCCTGCCGGGATAAGAATAAGGAGGAATAAGTGAAGAAATCCAGGGAGGTGAGCAAAGTAGTCAGGGCAGCCAAGGCTTCAACAGAACTAAGTCTGGCGCAGAGGATAAAGGAAGGGGAAAAGGATTTCAGTTCCTCCTCTCTCAAGATTACTTAAAGAAATCCTTTTCCCCTTCCTTAATCCTCCAAACCAGATTGTAAGGATTAGGAAGGAGGGATGGTGGATAGAGCAGGGGGCAGAGCAGGTGGAAGTGCTAAACGAGTACTTCTTCTCCATGTCTACCAGGAAGAGGGATGGGCCCATACCTCAGGGGAAGGGTGGAGAAGGGGCAGGGGGAGAAGAGGTGACAGACGTAGAGATCCCAGTTGAAAGGGTGTTGGATGGCCTAAGGTCCCTAAGAGTGGATAAGGCACCTGATTCAGACAAAGTGCATACAAGAGTATTGAGGGAGTTGGCAGGGGTCCTGGTGGGATCACTGGCAGATTTGTTTAACACTTTCCTGAATACTGGATGCATGCCCAGGGATTGGAGGATGGCTCACGTGGTGCCAATCCATTAGAGTGGGCCCAGAGTTGAACCTGGGAACTACAGACCAGTGAGCCTTACAGCCACTGTGTGAAAGCTAATGGAGACTATGCTTGGTGCCAATCCATTAGAGTGGGCCCACAGTTGAACCTGGGAACTACAGACCAGTGAGCCTTACAGCCACTGTGTGAAAGCTAATGGAGACTATACTTAAGGAAAGGCAGGTAAGTTTCCTGGAGGAGAATGGCTTAGAAGATGACAAGCAGCATGGGTTTGTGTCTAGGAGATTATGTCACACCACCTTTCTGACCATTAGGGCACTGGCATTACAGCGCTGGGTCATTACGGTGCTAAATGCCGGATTCGCCACCCCCTCCCCGAGGTCTAGCCCCACGGAGTTAGAATCCTTAGAAAGGGGAGGCTGTGGTGGGTCCAGCCCCCCACATGGGGTCGCAGGGGGCACAGCCCACCTGCAAAAAGAGAGGACGGTGACTTTCCCACTTGGCACCATAAAGACCAAGCTCACTGCTGCCAGCGCTCTGAAGTGGTGGAACTGTAAGACCAACCTTGTTGACTTTTTTGACTGGGTGACAAGGTTACTAGATAGGGGCCATGCAGTGGATGTCTTTTATCTGGATTTCAGTAAGGCATTTGACTCTGTGCCCCACAAAAGGCTGACCAGCAAGTTAAAAAGCCTGGAAGCAGGGAGGAAGCTTGTAGGGTGAATCAAGAGCTGGCTGCAGGGTATCAGCTGAGGGTGGTAGCTGGGGGAGTCCTCTCGGCAATCAGGGTGGTAAACAGTGGGATTCTGCAGGGGTTGGTGCTAGGACCGGTACTATTTAACATATTCATAGGGCATATGTGCAAATGGGATGAAGAGCAAGGTCAACCTCTTTGCAGACAACACTAAGATCTGTGCTGAGGTGGAGTGAGGAAGGGAGTAAGGCATTACAAGAGGATTTGGCGACACTTGAATGCTGGTCAGCCAGATGGCAGCTGGGATTCAATTCCAAAAACTGCAAGGTCTTGCACTTAGGGGCAAAAAAAACAAAGAACAGCTACTGGCTGAGAAGAGTACAGTTGGCCAGTTTGGAGGAAGAAAAAGATCCTGCAGTGCTGGTGACAGGGGACAGGAAACACTCGGCACAGTGCAGGAAGGCAGCTACAAAGGCAACAGAATGCTGGGATGTATTGCCAGGGGAATTACCTTTAGGAGGAAGGAAGTCATTTTGCCCTGTGCAGGTCCCTTGTGAGGCTGCACTTGGAGTAATGTGTGCAGGTTTGATGCCCATATTTAAACAAGCATTTTTCAGTGTCGAATGTTGGCTTGCTGGCATTGGCAGTGAGGAGTTAGAGAGATGCATAATAGGAATTGCAGTGAAGTATTGAACTAATGCCAACCCCACCCCCCATCCCCAAGCAGAGACTGAAAGACATTGGGGTGTGCCTTTGGGTTGTCGGGCCATAACGCTTAAGCCATTCCAGCTCAACCCACCCTGCAGAGAGCAACAGGTGTCGCGGTGTGCCTTGGGGTCTTTGTCCCTTCTGCTCACCCCATTCCATAAGGAAATAAGCTGAGATGGGTACAGTATAGGAGAATGGGGTGAACGTTATGGTTGAAGACCCCAAGGCACACCTTGGTGCCTGTCAGTGGCTATAAGGTGGGGGTAGAATGCCATGAGCATTATGTCCAACGAACCCGAGTCACACCCCCGATGCCTGTCAGTCTCTACAAGGTGGGCATTATGGTTGGAAATCTTAATGCCCTGGGAGTTTGTTGGTATTTTCACTCCAGATTTTCAAAATGGGCTTTTTGGGACCCCACCTCATGAACAGTGGCACTATCATTTCATTAATCAATCCAGAAAGGTGACTTCGCAGAGGAACTACGCTATTTGGCGCCACAGGTGCGGAAGCACATTTTGGCAGGATGTGAAAAATTATAGCTGTTCTCTTCATGAGGAGGTGTGAAAAAATGGCAAAGTTGAAAATCTGGAATGAAAATATGAAAAATTTGCGATGTTATGAGCATGCGTAGAAACTGTACAACGCACGCCCATAACGTGGTCATTTTTTGGAATTCTTTCACCATATTTTTAACATGGGCTTTCTGGGATCTCCCCTCATGAAGAATGGCACTGCGATTTTGTTAATCCATCCAGAACATTGATTTCACACAGCGACCACGTCATTCTGTGCCACAGGTGCGAAAACACATTCTGGGCAGGATGTGAAAAATGACAGCTCAATTGTTCATAAGGAGGTGTTACAAAATGGCAATGTTGAAAATGTGGAGTGAAAATATTAAAAATTGGCGAAGTTATGAGCGTGCATAGAAAATGCGCAACGCATGCCTGTAGCATCGTCATTTTTTGGAATTTTTTCACCAAATTTTTAACATGGGCTTTTTGGGACCACACCTCATGAACAGTTGTACTGCTGTTTTGTTAATCATTCCTGAGAGGTCATTCCACGTGGTGACCACGAAATAACCTTTCGGGACCGAGAAATGAAACAACAGTGATATGTTCATGAGGTGGGGTCCCAAGAACCCCGTGTTGAAAATTTGGGGCCAAAATTCCTAAAACTGGCTGAGATATCAACCTAAGTTGAAACCCCCCTTTGAGTCCTATTATACAGCAGCTTACATGATTCCTCAGTTCTTAGTTCGGCTTTGAAGACTGCAGATGTGTCCGGGTCCACAGAAGATCACAGTACCAGATGTCTGGAGGGTAAGTATGAGTGAGGGGGGTGCAGGGAGGTGGGTGCGCATAGGAAGGTTTGGGGTGGGGGAAGGGAGACTCGGGAGAAGATGCTGGACAGTTTCCACAGTTTAAGAAACAACTGTAGGGGCCCAGTTTCTTTATTTATAGGTTAAAAATAAATAAGAAATATTTTGGGTAAACTGAGGCGGGCTCCCAGTGTGCCACATGAGTTTGGGGGGGGGGAATGATGCCAACTGGGATTGGGCACCCCTGTCGGCAAATGTGGGGGAGGAAGGGGAAACATGATGCCACCGGGGATTTGGCACCCCCGTCAGCAAAGAAATTGAGCTTGGGGTTGGGGGGCATCTGACACCGGGAGTGGGCATCCCAATGTCATGAAAATAAAACAAAATGTCTGGATGACTGGGCATACTGGGGTGGGCTCCCATTGTGCCACAATGTGGCTGTGGGGGGGGGGGATATATGCCGGCATGGGAATTGGGCACCCCCGATGTTGGCTTTGAGGGCATGTGTGGCCAGCAGCAGGAGCCGCCACTGTGGAAAGCAGCATCTGCAGCTGTTTTATTTATTGAAATGTTTCACCAGGAACAGCACACCGAGCAACTGCTCATAACTCCGGCCATGCTCGTAACTCCAGCCATGCGCATTACTGTGCACTGTAATGCACATGGCTAGAGTCTTGTCATCTGCCGCTGCAATGAGAAAACTGCACCTCATTGGACAGGCAGATTTCTTTCAAGGCTGTGGCTCTCTTTGAAACTGCTGTCATTGGCAGCATGCTCACTGATTGGCGGTTGAGGGATGCCCCCACTAAAGCATCCCCCGCATTGGCGACAACACTGATGCACCTCTGAAATGCGCTACTACCACAGGATGTTTTTTGCTCACGTGCAAGCCAACATAAAAAGGACAGCAAACTATTGGAGAGGGTCTGGTGTAGGGTGATGAAGATGATCCTGGGGATGTAGGACAAGGCACATGAGGGGAGATTGAGTGAGTTTGGCATGTACATCCTAGAAGATAGAAGGGAGAGAGGGGATATGATAGAGACACTCAAGTATCTAAAGGGCATGTGCAGAGTTAATTCAGAGGGTTTGTTTAAGTTAAAAGGGGGGATGGACACCAAGGGAAACCATCTGAAATTTGAGGGAGGACAGTTCAAGAGACAGATGAGGAGGCACTATTTCACAGAGAGGGTGGTGGCTGGTTGGAATGTGCTGCCAGAAGAAGTGGTAGCATTGCAGTGGGCAGTTTCAAGAGAGGGTGGGATAAGGCCAAAGGGAGGGTCAAAACTGTGGGGAGGGTGGGGGAAGAAAAGTCGGAAGTGGGGGGCACTAAGTTAGAAGGAGGTGCAAGGGGAGGGGGGACAGCAGCAGTTTAATAGACAGCATGCTGCACACTTGAGCAAACTAGATAGACTGAATGGCCTGTATCTGCTGGTAATTTCATATGTTTAAAATATTGCAAAAGTTAGAGTGCAGTAGTCTTGGAATGTGTTTGGAGTATGAGTACTTGGGTACCCTTTCTGGCTTGCTCCATTTGGTCACCTGTGAATTAGCCAGGTGGAAAGCAGTTTACTTTAAAGAGCTGCTGACACTCATGTACTACCTTTTTGCCTTTCAGCCTTTGTAGCTTCCCAGTATCCCAACTAGTAGAATCGCAACTTAAACAGTTTTCATTTGGTTAAGGGACAGAAAACAGGTGGTAGTGGTGAATAGAATCCAATCAGATGAAAGGGAGGAGACCAGTGGGGTACCTCAGGGGTCAGTTCTGGGGCCATTCCTCTTCAATGTCTTCATCAGTGACATTGTAGATGGGCTGGAGGAAAAGGTTTTCCTGTCTGCAGATGACACCAAGATCTGCAACAGGGTGGCTACTCCGGAGGGTCTGGAAAGGATGTGAAAAAACCTGGAACTGCTGGAGAGATGGTCAGTGGCATGGCAGCTAAAGTTTAATGTAAAGAAGTGCAAAATCATGCATGTGGAAAGCAGGAACCCTGGGGTGAGTTATAGGTTGGGGGTGGAAGTTGCTGACAGTAACTAAGGAGGAGAGGGACTTGGGGGTCGTAATCACAGATGACTTGAAGGCCGCTAGGCAGACGGCAAAGGTGGTGGGAAAGGCCAGTGGGATGTTGGGGTATATTGGAAGGGGAAATCACAAGCTGAAGGAGGGAGGTAATAGTTCCACTGTACAAGACACTGGTGAGACCTCACCCTGAATATGGTATACATTTCTCGAGACCACACCTTCGAAAGGACATTGAGAAAACAGAGATGGTGCAGGGTAGATCAACCAAAATGGTGAAGGGATTACACCACAGGCCTTATGAAGAGAGAGAGAGAGAGAGAGACAGACCACAATTTGTACATGCTGGAACAACGGAGGGAGAGAGGGGAAATAATAGAAACATTCAAGTACCTCAAGGGTATTAACAAGGTGGAAGGGGGCTACATATTCCAGATTAATGGTAGTACCAGGACAAGAGGATATGACATGAGACTGAGGGGTGGCCACATACGGGGAAATGTCATGAAGTTCTTTTTTACAGAAAGGGTGGTGGATGCATGGAATAGCCTTCCCCAGGAGGTGGTGACAGTCCATACAGTGGTGGCCTTCAAACATACATGGGACAGAAACAAAGGAATAATAGAGATAGGAAGAAAAAGCTAAAGCCAATGAACAGATAAGGTCACTGGATGCTTCATTAGGCAGCTTAAATGGGCAGACTGGAAGGGCCTAGCAGTCCTTAACTGCTAACAGCATCTGCAAGAACATTCAAATGTATACTGCAGCTACTCCATCACAAACACTTTCACAAGCACTTCATTTTAAGTCGGCAAATAATTGTATGTAATTGCACAAGTTAAGCACCCCAAAAAAAAATATTGGGTCTTTCTGGTTGGCTGCTTGTTTTGTCAACCGGCTAGTCAATTGGTCTAAATCATTACAAAATCCATGTTTATTAACACAAATATACTATTCTTCATTGAATTAGTCAAATAACAGCAGGCATGTCTGAATGGTTTCCATTTGACTGTTCTAAACCTTATTTAATGTGTGACAGTTGGCACTGATATTTGTAGCCAAATGAGAGAATTCTGTTGGATAATGAGGCATGGCATATCCCTCCATTAAGTTATAGAAAAGCATTTGGGGGTTAAGAGTCTCTTTTTCTTCTCATTATTTTAAACTGAAATTTCAGCCAAAGCCAAGACTTACAAATGTGTCTACTGTATAAGCTATTAGTTCAATTGACGTTCAGACAACTATTTGCACTTCTTTTAACAGCAACAACAACAAAATATAGAATACCAAATGTTAAGCTACACAGAAAATGAAAATTACATACCTACCGTTATTCTTGATCTTCTCTTGCATCTTCACCATTCATTACTGCTGGGTGTAAGTCAGAAGCGCAAACCTGCTAAGGGTGTTTTGCTTTTTTTTGATGGAGGAGTCGGTGCCGGCCCACAAGAGTGACACACCGTGTGGTGCGCGAGGGGTGGCCATTAGGCACCGCAGACGCCTCCTCCATCCCAGTTCTTTAAGCCGGAAAGGTGAAATAAGAATTAGAAGAATAAGAGCGAGGCAGGAGAGCCAAGGGATAGACAAAGGAAAGGAAACAAACAGAAAAAGGAATAAGCCAGAAAGAGGGCAGGAAAAAGGAGAACCCTACCCCTAAGGGACCTCAGGATCTCACTCCTTGGGCAGCTCTGAGGGAGGAACAGATAAGGGAGAGAAAGAAAGGAGGAAGGGGAAAAGGGAAGCCCTAAGAGAGGGCAACCTTTTGGCAAGATGGAAAGAGACAGAGAAGGAAACTCAATCTGACTCCCTGGAGGAGACAGGGGCCAAGTGGAACCAGACCACCAGTTCAAGAAGGTAATTTTCGAATTGGGGTAGAACAGATGTTAACTAGCCCTGGTCTGGCATACACAAGGCAAGATTCAGGCACACCAGCTAGGCCCGATGACTGAAGGGCGAGGACTGTCTAAGAAACTAGCCCTGTTGGCTGGTGATTGAACTAGCCTGGCCTGAAGGTAAGGTCTCCGAAGGAACACCTTCCAGGCAAATCAGAAAGAGTTCCCTCAGAAGAAAAGGACGAAGCTCCACTCGCTCTCCTCCTTCTTCAAACCCTTCACTGTATTTTTTTGTAGAGGAGAATAGATAGTCCCGAAGAACCCTGGGATTTAGCCCCCGAACAGCCTCGGGGGGGGGGGACAGTGAGCAGGGTGGGGGAGATGCTTAAGAAATGAGGCCCATGAGGGGAAGGTGGGTGGGATTCAGTAATGAATGATGAAGATACAAGAGAAGATCAAGAATTACAGTAGGTATGTAATTTTCATATCTTGCCTTGTCAGTCTTCACCATTCATCACAGCTGGTTGAGTACCAAGCCTCCTGAAGGGGGTCTAGCACAGCCCTGAAGGAACAGGACCCTCAGCCTCCTGCTTGTGGAAAACAGGAAGAAGAGACCCTGGCCATACTAGACTGGAAGTTTAAGGCTGGGGAGAGCTAGAAGGTGTCCCCTGAAGACGAGGGGATGGAGGAAGCCCCTGCGGAAGCCTCTTAGCCCTAGTGGAAAAAAGGAGGGTCCCTCGGAAGGTGGAGTGGATCACCCTACACTGGGCCAGGGGTGACAACCTGGATAAACAAAGCTATGCCATCCGTCTAATGCAGATTGCTGTCCCCTCAAGCCTGGAAGCCACCTCATTGGTGTCATAAGATGCCCTTGCTTGGTGCCTTGCCAGTTTCAGGCCTATGGAGGAGAGGGCAATGGCTTGTCAAGATTGCTCCAAATCAGGCATCAATACTAGCACCTGTTCAAGCATTGACCACAAGTGCCTGTTGTAGGCAGCATGGTGTGCCTGATGTGATGCAATGCACAACATCGCGTGAGAAGAAGAGAAAACTCTTTGCCCCCACCGGTCGAACTGCAGGGAATCCGAGTTCTGTGGTCAGTTGTGCACCAGACGCCAATGCCAGAAGCGGTCTCTAGGAATACCAAGCCTGAAGGAGAGTGAAGGAGAGAACCTAGAGACTCCAATGGAGCACAATACCTCCTCCTACAGTCTGCCGGGGCTGGAAAAAGGGTCATCTGGAGACTGCCAGGTTCAGATAGATGCTTCCTGGAAGGGAATAGGCCAGGATCGCACCACCAGGTGTTGGGCACTGAATTCACTGGGGAATACGGGCATCTCCTGCTCAGTACTGTCCCATCTGACAAAAGAGATACAGAGATCCCGAACCATCCTCGATAGGAAGCCCTGATATTCAGCGAAATCAGCATCAGAAGAGAGGTGAATGGTAGGCTCCTCTCCCTCTGAGGAGGGAGTCGAGGAGGAGGATGGGGAACTGGAATGTCCAGAAGACTCCTGCAGCAGTGGGGACAGGCAAAAGACCCGATCATGCATGTACCTAATGTATGACAGGAAGGCTGCCGCAGTACCTCTGAACATCTCCCAGGATAAAGGCCCCATAGGACCTACATGGCCTGGGAGAGGAGGCGAGTGGCTGCAGAGGAATGAGAGAAGGGCACCTGCAAGGAGGTGTATGTCCTATGCCAGGGCTCTGGAATCCAGGGAATGGTACCTGAGCTAGAGGAATCCCTGAGATCAGACCGGGTCATGTGGCGGAACCCTGGGTATGCAAACTCAGTAAGAGCCCGGACGGGGAATCTCCCCTGTGACACACCTGGGGTTGCATGAATCCAGAAGGGCAACCCTTGGCAGCGCCACCAGAGGGGACCCCAGAGCTCAAGAAGGAGAGGTGGGGCTCAATGCTATGGCTCCTCCCTGTGCCCCATGGGGTGGCAGAGGAGTGCCCCCACCCCTCGACCAGACCCCTCAACCCCTCAGACTCTGAGGACGCCCTCCTCCTTGACCCCAGCGAAGGAGTCCCCTGATGCAGAGGCCTCCTGAAAGAGGCCGCTGAAGCTAGGGCCTCCAATCCCCTCCCAGCAGGGCACAGTAGCACCAAGACTGGCAGCTGCTGTAGCCCCTCCGGAGGAGACAACCCTCCCCCCAACCACAGGCCACCCCCGGCCGGGGGGTCCTCAGAGGTAGACTGCTTCAGAGACTCAGGAATGGGGGCACTGGGCCACCTGACACAGTGTCCCACAGAGATCTCTGATTCTGAGGAATCAGGCAGCCAGTCCGGGTCCACATCTGAGTTTACACCCTGCGAAGAGGAGTCGACCAGCAGGACCTCTATACCGGCCACCCCGAGAACACCCTGAAAGATGGCACCGCGAATGGTGTCGGCATTCCCAGTGGCACCAGCCATTCCCCTGCAATGCCCAAGGCCCCAGAACCCAACACAGACCCACTCATGGCCCGGCCAGGCCCCTGGCACTGGGCACAGTGCCGGAACCCAAAACGGTGCTGATGGTGGAGTCATGCGGGACACTGGCACCATGAGCAGCACCGAGAGCTGAACCAGCACTGCACTCGGTGCCACACTGATCACCAGCGCCAAGAACAGCACCAGGATCCGAAACCATGAGGCAGCATCGAGGGTCCGACAGTGCCGGACCCAGCAACTATGGGCCACGATACGGGGGAGCCTGCACCTCAGAAGAGGTAACTGCAGAGACAGCATCAACAACGTGACCCCGGGAGGGGCCATGCCACTCCTCCGACACAGCAAAGGAAGCCTCCTCCTTGGCAAGGCTTGAAGATGAGGAGGCCTCCTCCTCACCAGACCACATAGATCTGAGAGGGGACCCAGAGAAAGGGCAGCCCGCTTTTGATTTACGCATGGCTTCCGAACCAGACATGATGCAAAACAAAAGTGGCCCCAAGGATGAACTGGGAAACTACAGACCAGTGAGCCTCACATCCATCGTGGGTAAGATAATAGAGACTATCCTGAAGAAGAGGCTGGTGGCCCTCCTGGTGGCCAAAGGACTACAGGACAGCATGGCTTCATACGGGGCAGATCCTGCCAAACCAACCTGGTGGAGTTCTATGACTGGGTAACTAGGCAACTGGACAGGGGCCATGCAGTGGATGTCCTGTATCTGGACTTCGGTAAGGCATTCAACTCGGTGCCACATGGAAGGCTGGGAAGTAAGTTAGTAGGCACAGGGGCAGGTGCAAAGCTGGTGAGATGGGTAGGAACTGGCTTTAGGGAAGGCAACAGAGGGTGGTGGTGGGTGGGGAGCTCTTACACGCAAGGGTAGTGACGAGCGGTATTCCACAGGGCTCGGTGTTGGGACCAGTGTTGTTTGGGATATTCATTGCAGACATATCATTGGATATCAAGAGCAAGATCAGTCTGTTTGCTGATGGTACCAAGGTAGGAGCAGTGGTAGATGACCTAGGGAGATGGCAGGGGTTGCAGGATGATCTGGCAAAGCTTGAAACCTGGTCAGACACCTGGCAACTGGGGTTTAATGTCAAAAAGTGCAAGGTGCTGCATTTTGGGATGAAGAACTCAAGGAGGAGTTACCAGCTGGGGGGAGTGCAGCTAGCCCAGATAGAGGAGGAGAAGGATCTGGGGGTGCTCATTACAGGGTCAATTAACAACTCAGCAAAATGTAGGAAGGCAGCTGCAAAGGCCAACAAAATGCTGAGTTGTATTGCAAAGGCTATATCCTCGAGGAGGGAGGAGGTGATTCTGCGACTGTATAGGTCATTAGTTAGATCGCACCTGGAGTACTGCGTGCAGTACTGGCACCATATCTGAAGAGGGACATTAAATTACTGGAGGGGGTGCAGCGCAGGGTGACAAAGATGATCAAGGGGCTGGGGGACTTATCATACGAGAGGAGGCTGAGGGAGTTGAAAATGTACTCACTGGAGGAGAGGAGGGACATGGGGGACATGATTGAAACCTTTAAGTACATGAAAATAAACAAGACAGGTACAGAGGGGCTGTTCAAAGTAAAGTAGGGGAGGGACACCAGAAGCTATGATATAAGACTGGAGGGAGGAAGGTTCAGGAGGGAGATGAGGAGACACTTTTTTTACAGAGTGGGTGGTGGCTGGGTGGAATGCATTACCTGCAGAAGTGGTATCCAGTAGAACAGTGGGCTACTTCAAAAGGGAATGGGACAGGACAAGGGGGAGGGTCAATGAAGGGGAAGGGTGGAAGGGAGGGGCAGCTGCAGAATAAGGGGTGCTAGCTGCACATTCGAGCAGACTTGATAGACCTCTATGCCTTTATCTGCTGGCAAATTTCGTATGTTCGTATAAAGTAGAACACAGCAAAAGATCCCAGCACCATTAAACAAATAATTGGAACAAACTTACCGGCCACTAACGGCATCGGGATGCAGAACTGGGATGAGTAGTCATTGAAGAACGACATCGACAAACTAGGCCTAATGGTGTATAGTAGAACTGAACTCGCGCAGCAGGTGCAGCCTTGATGGCGGGAG
Source organism: Neoceratodus forsteri (assembly GCA_016271365.2). NCBI lineage: Eukaryota > Metazoa > Chordata > Ceratodontiformes > Ceratodontidae > Neoceratodus > Neoceratodus forsteri. The sequence goes on from CM057458.1 coordinate 1,177,610,724, forward strand.
AAACAGAAATGGGATGGAGGAGGAGTCTGCTGTGCCTAATGGCTGCCCCTCATGCACCACGCAGTGCATCACTCTTGTGAGTGGCAACGTTGACACTGACTCCTCCCTTAAAAAAAAAACTCCCGTAGCTGGTGCACGCTTCCGGCTTACACCCAGTAGTAATGAATGGTGAAGACTGACAAGGAAAGAGGTATAATTCTTTCCATTCCTGTCTCTAAGTTTCTATTTATTAGATTCGTGAAGTAGCTTGAAACAAGAAAGCTGCCTTCCACTTCTAATGAATGATTTCAAACAGCGTCATCCACAAACTAAATTCATGGCCATAGTATTACCCTTCTTTACTTCTAGGAAGAATAGGGTATTATTTATTGCAATTGGTCGACTAAACTATAAAGCAAGGACAAGTGATCAAACTGAATTATATTTGTGCTTTATAAAATTCAAAAAAATAATCTCCGTACTAACTGGGATATTTGTATACAAAATTCAAAAGTATGGGTCATGTATCTTAGAGTGTGCAAATCCTTTATTTTCAGAATCGCAAAACAGCAAGTGTGTTATATTATGGCTTTTCCAGTCTTCATTAATTTTAAGTCTTAATGCTTCTTTCATCAACTAAATCCCAAATTTAAGATGCAATGTGCCAGCATGTGCCTATGGCTACCATGCTGATCACTGACTATAATGATGAAGGACCTGGGTAGACTGGAATGGCAGTCAATGATACGGCAGTAAAACTTAAATGACATGTAGCACAGGCCAAGAATCCTAACACTAAATACAGCCATGGGAGGTAATAGTGAAAAGCACTATGGAGGAAAAGGACTTGGGGAATTCATTTTGGACAGTCTGAAGACATCATCATAATGCAGTAGGGTGGTGGGTAGAGCACTTGGGATGTTGGGGAGGGGTACCCATGAAAACAGAGACAGCATAATCACAGCTGCTACAATCGCATGGTCAAAACAGTGCTGTGCATATCAGATACTGTATTAATGGTGAAACACGAATGGCGCTATAGCCTGCCATTTGCTAAATAAGCACCACAACTAGGTGAAAACAGCGATTCAGCAATGGATGAGATGATTGAGAGGGTTGTATCTATTACCAACAGCTCCACCTATTGGCATCAAAATAGCGACTTTCGATGTTTGAAAAAAAAAAGTCACAAGGACTTGGTGAGCTCTTCTGCACATTATTCTTTAATGTTTCATCCTTTAAAAAAGGTACTTTCTTTGGGATTTTCAGACTGCTCCAGGCTGTGGCTCAAGCCTGGGTGCAGCACAACTGGGATGCGCCAGGGCGTTGACAGGGTGATATTCAACGGTGCTGCACCATGGCTCAGCACCATTGAATATTGCTCCGTGGCCACCAGCATTGCGCATGGTGCAGTGGCACTGCAGCAGCGCAAGTGGCCAGGGAGGAGCAGGGAGCTGCACTAGTGCAAGTGCCATTGCGCTAGGTGCAGCAACCACGATATTCAGTGCTGGACATGCAAATGGGGCCATAATGCATGCAAGGTGCAAATGGGGCCATTTGCATGTCAATATGGCCCCATTTGCATGCAGGTGCGCTGATTCCCTGCGACTTGCGCCTGGTGCCCTGTCAGGCCACAGCCGTTGGGGACCAACGCCCTCTGCACACCATGGCACAGTGCCGCGATGCCCAATCACGGGCATCAGTATGTAATCAAAGCCATCCTGTATCCCTGGTGGTCCAGTGGACCGCTGCCAGCAATCGCGGGCAAGGTAGTAAAATAAAACCGTCCTATATCCTGGTGGTCCGTGGTAGCCCCTCCCCACCACCGCTAAGTCCTCCACCTCCCCCTGGTCAGCGGTGGGTAGCAGTTCCCCCACCATAAGCCACCCGGCCATCCGCCGACTGACTGCGTGCAATGCGGCTGTATGCCCATTGGTCACAGGCGTGGGCCAATGGTAATGTGCGAACCGTGCTGTGCACAATCTGATATGAATGGATCCATTCACATATCTAGAACTATAGTACAGTATGGTCTGCGTCCGACAATCCATGCTGTGAACAATCAGGCGACTGTCATACTATGTCAGCAGTCGGTCAGCAGGCGGGCAGCTGCGGGTGGGAAGCTGCCGCCCGCCTCGACCAGGGGGCAGCGGTGAGACTCAGCGGGTGGCGGGGAAAGAGGCTGAACCACCAGAGATAGGATACTTTTACTACCTTTCCCTGATCACTGGCAGCAGCCACTGAACCACCAGGAGAGATGATACAACCTATTATTTTTTGCCACGATTGGGCTGGAAGCTGTCCACTGGACCACCAAGGATATTGGACGAATAATATTTAATACTTACGCCCGCGATCAGGCATGGGGGGGTGCTATCGTGATGAATGGTGCCGCCGGAGCTCGTGTGGTCACCCAGAGCTGGCAGCTACCATGTTGCATCCTGCAGTATAGCAGCTCACCTGTGGGTGGCCAGCTGTTGCTCCTTTTTTTCCTGGCACAACGGTGTGCAGCGCAAGTAGGGGTTGTGCCTGCATTGTCTCAGCACATCCCGGGCTGAATATCGGGATGTGCGGGGTATACATGGGCACGCCACCCTTACTTGTGCCGCATACATTACTGATGCGCCTTGGCACTTTGTGATTTGTGCTGGGAACTTTCCCCGTTTGAGTATCGCACCAGAGCACATCAGTGGGTTGATCATGGCGCACCCCTATTGCGCCATGCACAACCCTTTTAAATATCCCACCCCTAGTGTACAGCTCTGCACATACTTTCATATTTTAGGTTGTCACCTTTGTCATGGGTGGGGGAGTTCTTTCACTTCAGACCTTCAGACCTGGAAGTGAGAATTGTATGCTAGACCTCACAGGTAATTGTATCTACTTCTCTGGGCGTACTCCCCGACAATTGATACAACCCTCTCATTCATATCTTTGTATTTCTTTTTCCTTCCACTTGTCCCAGCTCCAGAAACCATTTGCTCAAGCTTCATTTTGGTGTGCCGTTGTTCCTCCTTTAAGCACAGTATAAACTTCTAGATACTGGGAAGACAGGCTCTGAGTCGACTATTAAAGCCATGATGCCACCCCTCCACAGCATTGTTTGTGCGTGCTATTCCCCGTGTGGTGGCATCCTAGCAATTCCACTGTGGTGATGGAAATAAAGCCCTTCTGCGGCCAGAGTGGCCCCTTCATTTCCCAATCCATGGGCTTTTGAAATAAGTCCTTTAATAAGAGCAGACACCTTGTTACCCACAGTATGCATTCGTGCAAGACAGGTGAATTTGTGGGCATCAGCACAGTGCCAGTAAATATTTTTCTCCCTTTATTTGTCCTTCCTATAAATATATCCACCATGTACTGTCAATGGCTTACCTTTTTGGCTACAGATTTTTTCAAATTCCATTGCGGGAGCTTCAGTGAGCACATAAGTGGAGAAAAGGGTCTGGACGGGGGAGAGCAAACAGTAATGGATCTTTCAAAGCTAAATGTGCTGCATTGTGGGTGTCAGGAAGTAAAGTGAAGTGAATTCAAAAGTCGTGAGAGAAAACAGCAGAAGCCACATAGTGAACACAGAAAAGTGAGTAATAATCGCTGTTTTTTGGAGTCGGCTACTTTGTTGAGTGCTATTATTAATACACGCGATGCTGGTGCTCGCCATTATGACCATGTTATAATGTATAGCGCAATTATGCGGTCGCTATTTTCACATAGAACCGGGGGGGTCACTAGCAGGAGTAACTACTATGTAAGTCACTGGTTCATCCTCATCTGGAGAACTGTGTGCAACTCTAGAGTCTACATCTAAAGGACTGGGATAGATTGCACGCAGTGTAGAAGAGGATAACAAGTATAATCTAGGGACAGCAGGAAAGAACATACGAGAAGAGGTTGGCAGATCTGAAAATACACACGCTTGAGGCAAGAAGGGAGACAGAAATGCTTCAATGAGGTAAATGAAATGAATAGCATGGAATTGTTCAAACTGGGAAAACAAGCACGCAACCAACTCTATGACACTGGGGAGGGGCAAATTTAAGAGAGATGCCAGGATGTATGTTTTTACAGAGAGAGCAGTGTAATAAGCTGCAGGAGGAGGTGGTCTGTGCAAAATCAATGACAGGATTTGAACAATGGTTGGGCAGCCACAAGGTCTTAGCAAAGACCACAGCAGAAAGGAAGGGGGTGAGTGAAAAACATCTCGGGTGCTCTCATTCAGCATTAGGGAGGTGAGGGGCCAACAATGAGCCTTATTATGCCAACAGGTTTTATACTTTTATGTTTCTCTGAGTGAGTTTCATATTATAATACCACTAAGTACAGAAGACACTGACAGCCTATGCCAGGCATCTGATGCCCCAGACTTCCTTGTTCCTAATTGCTGGATCTGTTGTCTTATGGTGTCCAGCTCTGGAATTGGAGGGAGGACTGTGGGCCAACAAGAGCCATAGTAATACTGTCAGATATGGTGGAGGAGAGAAAAAAACTGAGATGCTTGCTCTGTATAGGCAGAATTAATTGAAGCTTACAAGTAATTGCATTCTCCATCTGAGCTCTGTCCTCAGACATTTAAAACCAATACAAATTGCAGATCAGCTGCAAGATAAATGGTATCAAGGGTCAATAATTATTCAGCAAGAGATTTTACTTTCCATTTCCTTTAGGACAATAACGTTTTTTTTTACTAATGTCAGCCAGCTGTGTACCTTACGTAAGCCACTGTGCCAGCTAACTTCAAACATTATTAGTTCCTATGAGTTTAAAAAAATACAAATCTCAAGACAGAACTTGTAATCAAACTGCTGATTGCATCCCCTGGTGAGTTACAGTAAGTCTGAAATTTTCTGATGCAAGACAACTGTCATATTTCCTGTGAATTGTTCTCTACCTTCTGAAATCTAAACTGTAGTAGCCTACATGTGTTCTGCTTCTTGGAGAATGTTAACTCCCTACATTCTTCATGGTAGATCAGGCCCTTTAAAGCCTTTGTTCTAAAAAACACAACTATGTATTAGGTGTTAAAAGTAGGTAAAATTCAGACACATAGAATAATGTATAGGCAAACATACACAAGGTTGGGTTCCCATCGAAGGGTTGAGATTACACCATTTGAATCTCAAAAGCAAAACTTGCACGATCCCTGCTTTCATCTCCACCCTGAGATGGAAACACATATCAAACTGGGTGTGGTTGCCAATATTTTATTTCAGGGAGTATATTGTTTCTTTTTTTTTTTGCTTTTGACACAGGAGTCACAAAAGCAGCCCAGCTGCTTACTACCCAGTCAGTGCCCTGAGTTGCACATTTTAACCTATAAATGTTATTTATTTTTAATTGTTAAAAAGTTAATGGCCAGGCAACAGGTTTGTGAGATTATGTGATCCCATTTTAATAATGCTGATTGAAACTGAAGTGCTTAACATGTCAGGATTGTCACCCAGTGTGAACTGTTCTACTATCAAAATTAAATATACTGACTCTTACTAGTTAAAAGGTATCACTTTAGGCACCATGTGGTTAGTAAAGAGCTGGATGTGGAGTGAATAAAGAATTTACAATTTTGACCTTTGAACTGTGCCTAACTACAGTTGGGAATGTGCATGACCACACTTTAGAATGTGTACAACAGTTTAAAATGCTCACAACATATAGACTGATGTATGGGCAGGCATACTCAAGACTGTTTTTCCATTAAGGGATTGCTATGATGACAGAATGACCTCAAGAGTGAAACTCAAGAGGTCCCTGTGATCGTGACAGCCGCGAGATTGAAACTCAGCCCTGCAATGTTTGGCTGCCCTTACCTTGGCTTATTCTGTATAGTGTACAGACAACCAGTAACACAAACAAGCACAAATTTAAATAGAAACATAAACTTTGATGGCAGATAAGAACAGCTTGGCCCACCCAGTCTGCTCATTTCCTTACCTACTGGATAAGCTGCAGATCCTAGTTAACCAAATGCCTACTTCCTCCTACCCCCCACCAGAATAGCCGTATGTCTGTCCAATGCATTCTTGAATTCCTCCACTGTTTCTGACTCCAAGACCTCTTCAGGAAGGCCATTCCATGTGTTCACCACCCTCTCCATGAAAAAATACTTCCTCATGTTGCCCCTGAGCCATCCCACCTCTATCTTCAAATTGTGCCTCCTTGTTCTTGCACATCTCTTTTTCTGAAGTAAGCTACACTCTTGGATTTTGTTGATTTCCTGTCGGTACTTGAAAGTTTCTATCAAGTCCTCCCTCTCCCTCCTTTCCTAGACGGTATACTGTACATATTAAGCTCCTTTAGTCTCTCTTCCTATGACTTCTGGTGCAGACCCTGTACCATTTTAGTTGCCCTCCTCTGGACTGCCGCCATCCTGTCTATGCCCTTACAGAGATGGTGTCTCCAGAACTGTACGAAGTACTCCAGATGGGGTCTCGCCAACTGACTGTACAGAGGGATAACAACCTCCTGTTTTCTACTGGTGATACCTCTACCTGTGCATCCCAATATCCCCCAGTCCTCATTACTGCCTTCTCACATTGCTTGCCTACTTTTATGTCATCTGATATGACTAACCCCAGGTCACTTTCTATTTCTGTTGATCTTAGTACTCCCCCCCCCCACACTGTGTACTCTTTCCCTGGGTTTTTGTTTCCCCAGTTGCATTACTTTGCACTTCTTTGCATTGAATCTAAACTGCCATACTTTTGACCATTCCTCCAACCTTTCCAAGTCTCTTTTCATCCTTTCCACCCCCTGGTGTATCAACCCTGTTGCAGATCTTTGTGTCGTCTGCAAAGTGGCACACTTTTCTTTCCAGTCCTGCCACAATGTCACTTATGAAGACATTAAAGAGGACCTGTCCCAGTACTGAACCTTGCAGTACTCCACTAGTAACCACCCTTTTTTTGGAGTAGACTCTGTTTATTATTACCCTCTATGTCCTGTTGTCCAGCCAATTTTGTTACACAAGCTACCACCCTGAGACCCACTCCCAGGATGGCTAATCTGTTTATAAATGTTTTGTGCGGGACAGTGTCAGATCCCTTGCTAAAGACTAGGTAGGCCTTGTCCACAGCCATCCCTGGTCTACCACTTTGGTCATCCACTCAAATAAATCTATGAGATTTGTCTGACATGACCTTCCCGCTGTGAATCCATGTTGCCTAGGGTCCTGTGTAATGCTCTTCTCTAGGTACTCAACAATTCTGTCTTTCAGAAGTGATTCTATCATTTTCCCTACCACTGAGGTCAAACTAACAGGTCTGTAGTTTCCTGCCTCTGTCTTGCTCCCATTTTTGTGAAGGGCAATCATATCCAATCTCCTCTAGTCCTCAGGTACCACCCCATCCTCCTATGATTTGTTAAAAAGGGTAGTCAGTGGTACCCCACTAGTAACCCCCCCTTTCTTTGGAGTGGACTCCATTTACTATTACACTCCATGTCCTGTTGTCCAGCCAGTTTTTTACCCAGGCTACCACCCTGAGACCCACTCCCAAGCTGGTTAACCAGTTTATTATTCTTTCGTGTGGGACTGTCAAATGCCTTGCTAAAGCCTAGGTAGGCCATGTCCACAGCCCATCCCTGGTCTACTACTTTGGTCACCCAGTCAATGAAATCTATGAAATTCATCTGACATGACCTTCCCATTGTGGCTTATTTATTCACAACTGAAAATAAGGATAATGTTGCATTTTTCCCGCAGGGGTGCCGGGCACTAATGAAAGTGAGTTACATTTGTTGTTATTTTATGTATTTGCATCTGTCTGTTGTTCTATTTCAAATCCCCCCCAGCCCCTCAAACAATCTTACTTCTAACTGCTAGAGCTGTTCTGTATAAAAATGCTTTTTTTATTTATTATTTTTATTTATTTATTTATTTATTTTTTATTTTCCTTTTTACTCCCGAACCGCCCACCGCTGGTCTTCAGCCGGTCACGAGCCACCCGACTTCTGCCCCCAAATAGGCCACAGCCCACCCGATACCCATGGCTTGCCCCACGGTGGCCTACGGCACCGGCCCATGCCGCCGCGCAGGGCACTGGGATTAGGTCGGGGCTTGGGCCTGGGGCACATCGCCGCAGTGAGCGCCACGGCGCTGCAGGCGGTTCCTCCTTTTTCCTGGTTTTTCTCCCCAGAGGAGGAGGGGCGTGCAATGATGCCAGCGTCCGCCCAGCCTCCTCTCCCCATGTCAGCGTCGGCTCGTGGCACTCCGGTCTCCACCGGTTGCGCACGAATGCTGCCCGCACCCTCCCCAGAGTAGGAGAGCTGCCCATCGGACGCCAATCCTACTCCCCCCGGCCGGCCCTCCGATGACCCGGATCCGTTCCCGAACCCGGGTTGCCGGCGTCGCAATTTATTATTTTTAATTACAGCCTATGTTTGTCTCTGTCTGTAGGCAGAGGTGTAGTGAGGACTGACAGTGCAGACTTACTCTGTGATGTATTTATTTCTGGTGAAAGGCAAGGGACTAACAACACTGGAAAAGAAAGCCCTCTGTTTAGCTACAGGGACAGAGAAAGTGCAGGCTTCCCCACAATGTGATATATTTCTTGCTGATAAAAGGTGAGGGATTGACAGCTTTGGAGACTGAAGCTGTATGTTTGTCTGTATGCAGAGGTGTAGAGAGGGCAGGTACAGTGCAGACTTAAGGAAAGGGAAAATTATTTAACCAGCAAAGGTGCACTAAGACGAAGTTGTTTCTGATGTGACCTGGGAGCGCAAGGAAGTTGTGTAATTAGCTAGGGTCACATGGTATGCAAATTGGGACTGTGGATTAAAACACAGGTCTTCAGGTTTTTGGGCCAGTGTCCTTAATCACTACTCCAAACTGACTCCAAAATGAGACTTAATCACTCTATGGTGTTTGTGTTGCTGGTGAAAGGTGGGGGCTAACAGAGATGGAGACTGAAGCCTTATATTTATCTACAGGGAGAGAGCAGGCAAGTACAGGGTATGCTGAGGTTCCCCCACAGTGTGATGTATTTAATGCTGGTGCAAGGTGAGAGACTAACAGCTATGGAGACTGAAGCCCTCTGTTTACCCAGAAGGACAGGTATCATGCAGGTCTACTCAAACTTATGATAAACTGATGTTCACTGCATGCAGAATATCTTTTATTTACTTGATATTTTCTCCTGTGTACTGTATGATACCAGTACGCTAGTCTTGCACTGCAATCACGGAAAAAAGCATTCTTCAGTTCTGCATGTTAACTAATTCTGGGTCACCTCTGAAAAAGGGACTTGCACATTTCAGTGGGCCTACCCAGCCATCAGAGGTTAAATAAAATCAATCAATCAATCAATCAATCAATCACATACATAACTAAAGAAATAAAAAAAGTGTGCCCCTTGTGTGATGTATTTTATCCTTGCACAAAGCGAGGGACTGGTCACTGACAGCACTGGAGATTGAAGTTCCCTGTTTGTTTGTAGGGCCATAAGTAGAGCAGGGACAGTGCCAGTTTCACTCTGTGAAGTATTTTATTCTGGTGAAAGGTGTGGGACTAACAACACTGGAGACTGAAGCCCATTTATCCAGACAGACAGATGCCATGCAGGTGTGCTTACTGTGTAATGCATTTAATGTTGATGAAAAGCAAGGGACTGAGAAGCACTGGAGGCTGAAGCCCCCTGTTTCTTTGTAGGGCCATGAACAGGGCAGGTACAGTGTAGGCTTCACCACACTCTGGTGTGTTTAGTGCCCTTGGTGCAAGATGACTAATGGGGCTGATAGCACTGGTGACTGAAAATCCTCTGTTACATACAGTGTGGGTGCAGGTACAGTATGGAGACAGGTACAGTGTAGACATGAACAGTGTGGGGCTAGGTATAGTGCAGGGGGCAGGAACATTGCATGCGCAGGTAGAGGGTGGGGAAGGAACAGTGCTGAGGCAGGTAGAGTGCTGAGGCAGGTACAGGATGAGGGAGGTAAAGAGCAGGACAGGTACAGCATGGGGCAGTTACAGTGTGGGACAGGTACAGCATGGGCAGATACAGTGTGGGGCAGACAAAGGGTGGAGCATGTACAGAGTGAGGCTCATTCAGTGTAGGAGGGCAGGTAGAGTGTAGGGCAGATAGAGTGCAGGGCAGGCAGAGTGCAGGGCAGGTACATTACAAAGTAGCTGGGCAGGTACAGTGTGGACAGTAGCAATGCTCCTTTACTGCTACTCTGGTAAGCCTGTGGGTGGGAAGGGGAACACTATAGTGAGAGGGCTTGTCAAGTTTTGCTTTGTCTCAGGTGGAGAATGCTCCCTAGCTGCCTACTATTCCAGTTTACAGAAAAACTGGAGCACAAGGTCATTACCTCCAGGGCACAAGGCAGCCACTCAAAAACCTGCAGAAATGAGGAAGGTGCACTGCCAGTGCTAAGGAATCTCATATGTTACTTGCATGGTCATGAAAGAATTACATTCTTGTGGTTAAAAGGACAAAAGGATGTTTTTTTGTCTTAACCAATTTGTAACTCTGTTTAAGTGTTTGTATTAGCTTCTGTGTAATCTGTATTTAATGTATATCGAATGTCCATATTTAATCATTATTTTATGTCTTTTTTATGTTTGTTTGTGTCATGCTCAAGAAACATATTGAGGCAGTTTGCTGTAGAAGGGGTTGTGGAGGTGCGGCAATGTTGTAGCCAATGCCAGCAGTCCATTTTGGGGCTGGCCTCTGTGGTGCCAATAGAGGAGCATTCTGTCAATGACAGCAGTATTGTAGCATGCCACCAACTTGAAAGAAACTCACCACTGCAATCAGAGAGAAGCAAGTCATTAACAATCAGCTATTTTTGCTGCTGGGGTGGTTCCTGATTACAGCAGCAAATTACAGCTTGCCTCATCTGGTGTCCCATTTCAATAAACATGATGGTGGCTATTGCCATCCACCTATCACAGTCTCCACGGAAGTCGACAGACACCCGCCGCCTCTCACAGTCCCCATGAAAGCCAACGGGTGCCCAATTCCCCTATCGGCATGCCCCCTTCCCAGTTCATTTGCCAATGGGGTAGCCCAATCCCCATTGGCATAATGTCCCCCTCATTTGTTTTAAATTAACATGCCAGTGGTTATCACTGTCCGCCTCTCACAGTCCCCATGAAAGCTGACAGGGGCTCCCAATCCCCCTGTTGGCATGCCCTTCCCAAGTTCATTTGTTGATGGGGGAGCCCAATCCTCATCGGCATAATGTCCCCCCCATTTGTTGTTGTGTGATGAGGGGGGTGCCCGATCCCCCTCGGCTCATGTGCCCCCCCAAACACTTTGTATGTGCCGATGGGATGCCCAAATCCCCGTTGGCCACAACCCCCCCAACAAATATCCAGGTGGCATGCTGGGAGCCCACCCCAGCGTGCCAAAGTACCTGTAAAAAAAACAAAAACCTTCCAGCATTGTTTTTTTTTTTTCAAACCTGTAAAAAGAAAATGGTCCCTTGCTGTCAGTGGTGCCCCCCCCAAGCCGCACCCCACTCACGCCACACCCACCTCCTCACACCCCCACACCCCACCCCATGCCTACTGAGCCTGGTGCAACGATCTTCAGGGGACTGGGAACATGTCTGCACTCTTCAAAGCCGAACGCGAACTCAAGAAATGCCAGTAAGCTGTATAATGGCATAAATGTTTTTTTTTTCAACTTATGTGGTTCTTGGGATGCCATATCGTGAATTCAGCCACTGTCATCTGGTTATTTGGACCTGAAAGGTGATTTTGCAGTCACTGCACAGAATCACCTTTTGGGACGGATTAACAAAGCGGCAGTGTCACTGTTCATGAGGTGGGCTCCCAAAAAGCCTACATTATAAAATTTGTGAAACAATTCCAAAAAATTACTGTGTTACTAGCGTGCGTTCCACAGTTTTCACTCACACTCGTAACTTCTTGAATTTGTAATATTTTCACTCCAGATTTTCAATATTGCATTTTTTTCGCACCTCCTTATGAACAGTACAGCTGTCATTTTTCACATCCTGGCCCAAAATGTGTTTTCACACTTCCGGAGCAGAATAGCATGGTTGCTGTGGGAAATCAGTGTTCATACAGATTAAGAAAATCACAGTGACACTGTTCAGGAACAGAGGTCCCAAAATGGCTATGCTGAAAATTTTGTGACAAAAGTTCATAAAATACTATGTTAGGAGTGTGTGTTGTGCAGTTTCCAGGTGCACTTGTAACAGAAAATTTGTAATATTTTCACTGAAGATTTTCAGCATTGTCAATTTTGCACACCTCCTTATGAACAGTACAGCTGTCATTTTTCACATCCTGCCCGAAATGTGTTTTCACACATCTGGTGCACAATGGCGCGATTAATGTTGGAAATCTATATTTGGGACAGATTAAGAAAATCATATTAACAGTGTTCATGGGCAGAGGTCACAAAATGCCTATGTTGAAAATTTGGTGAAATAATTCCACTAAATGACTATGTTACAAGGCCATGTTGAAAGTTTGTAGTGCAAATATCAACAAACACCCAGTTGTTAGGGTTTCTAACCATAACATCCCACACTGTACAGACTAACAGGTGTCAGGGGTGTGCCTTTGGATTGCCAGGTGTATTGTTCATGCCATTCCACCCCCAACCCCCACCCTGATACCAGTGATAGGCATTGATGTGTGCCTTGGACTCTTCAGCCCCAGAGTTCACCCCATTTTCCTATACTGCACCCATTTCAGTGTATGTCCTTATGAAATGGGGTTACTGTAAAGCCGAACACCCCAAGGCACACCTCAACATTTGTCAGTGTGTACAGGATAGGGTGAAGTGAAATGCAATGAGAGTTATGGGCGATGACCCAAAGGCACACCACAATGGCTGTCCATCTCTGCAGGGTGGAGGTGGGATTGGAGTGAGTTCAGTACTTCACTGCCATTCCTATTCTATATCTGTCTAACTTTTGCACGTCCAATGCTAATATCAGCAAGCAAACATTCGGCATTGACAAATGCTTGTTGTATTTGGAGCACTGTTTAATTGCTTTTAAGGCTGTGGGCAGAGCCTGCAGCCCTTCTGTCATCGATCAGACTCTAGCTCTAAAACAGCTTTCTGTGGAACTCAATTTATAGACATTTGGAAGTATTCCTCCACAGTTAAAAAGTAGTGCATGCCCCATCTGATTTTTTGTTATTTTCTGCTCTATGTTAAAAGCATCTGAAGGGAGAGGGGATGCTACTATATTGTGCGTCAGCACTTCTCAGGCTATTAACAAAAAAAAACAACTATTTAAACTACTGTTTCTATCATCTGTCCAGCTCAGTCTAATAGATGTATTCTATTTCTCTCAGCAACACAGGGGTTAACTCACTATATGACATCTGTAAAACACTGAGCTTCCACAGTGTCAGATTATGGACAGTGGTCTGTGAGCTATTTCATTCCGATCAGCACACTGCATATGAACTGCAGGACGGGGGGTGGTATAGTCCCATCACTTTTTTTTCGCCTGAAGGATCTTGCCCTTTAAACAAAAAAAAAAAAAGGAAGTATAAACTAGCGTGACAGAGTTAATTAAGTCCAGCTAGCCAGGCAGACATAGAAAATAGCTTGTTTTCTGTTTCTGAAGTCGGAAGTGTCAAGTGGAAAGTGCTTTTAAGTAAGTGTGTGTGTGTGTGTGTGTGTACAATCCTGCTTTGGAATGGGCCATGTGACGCAGGTTGCTTACCTCTTATCAATGATTTATAGTTTGAGGTTCAGCTACACTGTTTGAGCCCTCCCACGTAGCAGAAGGTCAGTGTAAAACTTATGTTTCCATCCTCCAGACAGACAGTTTCAAAAGTAAACCAAAAGGAAAAATAAAAATGATGTCATTTTATAAATATATTTTTTCCTTTGCTGTCCAGGTAAGGCCAACTAGGCATAGGTGCTTGTTTCTATGGATAACCCAGGAATACTGGGGCGATTAAATGACTTAATTAGAGCCACACAGCAAGAAAATGGAGGGTGTGGGAATCAAACTCATGTTTGAATGCTGGATGTATAAAGCTCATGTATAGCTTATTACTCTAACCTCTTGGCTATACTGGCCCCAATAAATAGTGAACAATTTAGACTGGGCTATTACTATCTCAAAGGATATCTGCCATGAATCAGCAAACATACATTTTTGTAGAAGTAGATGTTATTTTAGAAAATATCAGTTCTCATTTTGTTACTGCTTAATCTGAACTGACCTTTTGGTAAATTCAGTGAGTGTTTCTGATTCACACACTGCTGGTATTGACCAGTTTAGAACAGTATGATCTTGTCAAGAACTTACATTGTTGGTACAATGCATCTGTGTTCTAATTTATAATTCTTAGGTTCAAGGGGACATAAACAACACCATACAATTCTTAGACGGCACTTTGCAGCAAACATGTAACCCATACATTTCCAATGGGTTAACTAAAAGGCCAGCAAAAGTGGGGCAGAAATAGAAGGGGACCCACTATATAAAAAAAGCTTGCACAGGAAACATTAATCACAGGTTCAGTGCAGTTCTCCTTTAACTAAGCTTGTAGAATGTCAGGTATTTTATCTAAATGGTGAGGGAATCTGTTTACAGGGATTTGAAGCCCTCTACAGGGAAATTCTTCCCATAGACTTGCATTAGTTATATGGGAAAACAGGAATTTGGCTTCCATTGGAAATAATGTAATCTGTAAGAAAACACAGGAAAATTGCCCTGTAGTTACAGGAAAAAGGCAAACTTAATCTGGGAGCAGTCACACACACACACACACACACACACACACACACACACACACACACACACACACACACACACACCAGTAGCATTTACTCTGACTAATTTAATTCAAGAGGACTGATTCAGCAGCATGGCAGTTTTTGACGATTGTGACTAAACAGCACTATATGACACCAACAAGAAAATAACTTTGGTCATTTGGTAGCTCTTCACAGCCCTATCAGCTCTGGCTAGAGTTTGTTTTAACTCCTAGGACTTCATTGCAAATGAACTGCAGCTTAAACCGAGATAGTTCTAATTCATATGACTTTTATGTGAATAAAATATTTTACTTACTTACTAACAAAAGGGGATAGTTTGTCTAATGAGGAACAGTTTAAAGCACTTTGATTTGATCCCAGTGGCAGCTCAGTACTGGGCCTCTGTTAAACAGACTGCCAAGTGTGAGGAAGTGTGCTTGAATGAGAGGTTGGAGCCCGTGTGCCAATGCATGTATAATGCCACCTAACTTTGTTTACATGGGGATGTGAGGCTGTCTTGAACCTGGGGCCCTGAACATGGCTTGGTCAGGATTTCTTTTGCTCTTTGCTGTTAGTTTTTCTTTTTTTTTCTCCTCATAAAGATTTTATCCTTAGTCAGCTCCACCCCCCATGATCTCCTAGACCCGTCACCTCCCTATTATACCTCCACCCTGTGCTGTGCGTATTGATTTAAAACTGGAATATGCATGCTGAGACAATGCTCATTTTCAGAAGTGACCTGGTGGATGAAGTCATGTGGAGGAGTAAACAAGTTTAAAAATCTGTTATAAAAATATACAGAATAAAAGTAGTTTGTAATCAAACAGGGAAAGCAAAATGTATACAGTACAGTCATGGTGCTAGAATATGTGAAAAGTAGATAATCGGTCAAAACATGTGTGACCCCCCCCCCCTCGCCAGGGGTTGTAGCTGTTGGTTGGGCTTAACTGCTAAGTTCTATCTTGAAGTCAGTGGGACCAAAAGCAACAGATTTGTATGAAGGCTGTACTGTATGATTGAGACTGATAATACACATATTATTACCATGCCATCTTTCATGTTCAGCTGGGTGACCATTGCATCAGGTTAGCCAATGGATGGTTCAGACTTCATACAGAGCTGTTGGAGGTAATGGGTTGATGGAGTAATAGTCTGCATGAAATATTCCTATATGGTATAACGGCATTCTTAACATTATGATCTTCATCATAATGTGTATTTATTGTATTTCTATATAGCAAAAACTGGTTTAGAAAAAGTGCCCTTTGTACCCTAAAAAGTGTCCCTCTGATCCTGAGTGCCCACACCGTTTACTATCTTCTGGCACCCCTACTCCTACCACTGAGGTCAAATTAACAGGTCTGTAGTTTCTGGCCTCTGTCTTGCTCCCACTTGAGTGAAGGAGAATCATATCTGACCGTCTTCAGGTACCACACCATCCTTCCATGATTTGTTAAAAAGGGTAGTCAGTGGTGTCACTAGTTCACCCCTTAGTTCTTTTAGAATTCTGGATTGATTCCTGCCATGCCCCCTTGCCTTGTCCACTTTCACTTTCAGGAGTTCTTTCGGGGCCCTTTCTTCTGTGAATGAGCTGGTATCAATCCCCCTATCCAGAGTGCTTCTATTGATTGGTTTGGGTACCTCCCCCTCCTCTTCTTTTGTGAACACTGAGCCAAAGTATTCATTCAGTATCCCTGCTTTTTCACTGTCCCACTCTGTCCACCCCCCTCCCCTTAAATAAGCCTCACTGTCCCTCCCTTGGTCTTTCTTTCCTCCCTAATGTACCTATAAAAGGTTTTAGCCCCCTTCTTAAGTGAGTTAGTTATTTTTTTTCCTCGATTTGGGCCTTTGCTGGTCTAACTGCCTTCCCCACTTCCTTCTGCTTTAACTGGTACAGTTCTCTGTCCTGCTCCTTCTGTCTTTCCTTACACTTCCTGAATGCTATATTTCTCTCCCTAACCTTCCCTGCCACCTCTTTTGAGAACCATAGTGTTTTTTTTCCTTTGTTTTGATTTGTTTATTTGCGTCACACAAAGGCTTGTTGTCTCTGTGATGGCAGTTTTGATTTTTACTCATTGTTCCTTCATCCCTCCTTCTTGTCCATTTGCTAGTGCTTTTCTGAGGCACTCTCCCATTTTTCCAGAGTCAGCCCTCCTAAAGTCCAGTATCCTTGCTTTAGCATGGCTTGACTCTACGACTGTGTTTATCTTGAACCACACTGTTTGGTGGCCACTTGTTCCCAGATGGTTACCCACTTCTAAATCTGAGTTCCTCTCTCCATCCCTATTTAAGAGTACCAGGTCTCAGATTGCTCCCTCCCGAGAGGGTTCCAACACTAGCTTTCCGAGGCATGCTTCCTGTATGGCATCAAGCATGACCCTGCTCTTGGATGTGGCTGCAGCAAATGTGCTCCAGTTAACATCTGGCATATTCAGGTCTCCCATCAACAGTATCTTCCCTTTTTCTGCCATTCTAAGGATGCCTTCTATAATTTCCTTTTCCATTTCCTCCTCCTGAGATGATGTTCTGTATACAACCCCCATGCAGATTGTGGTGCTATTTTCTGTCTCCAGGATGACCCACAGTGCCTCCTCTTCTCCCTGATTATCTTTTAGTCCCATTGCTTTGATCCCTTCCCTGATGTAGAGAGCTACTCCTCTTCCTCTTTTACCCTCTCTGTGCCTCCTGTAGATTGTGTACCCTGGGATGTTGACATCCCAATCATAGTTGTCTGTGTACCACATTTCTGTGACTGCCATGATATCCAGGCATCCCTCTTCCATCAAGACCACTAGTTCAGGGAGCTTGTTACCCAGACTGTGGGAATTGGTACTCATCGTCCGCCACATTTTTTTGGCCTTACTTGTTTTAGCCCCCTTCCTGTTCTTACTGCCTTTTTCTCTATTTACTCCTGTCCTGCTCCCTATTGACTTGTCTACCTTGGTGTTTACCTTTCTAACTACCCTGTTTTGTGTGTGTGTGGAGGGGGGGATTTCCCTGCTCATTTTCAGTGCCCCTCCTTGGCTAGTTTAAATGCTTGCCAATAAGCATTTAAACCTATCAGCTAGAATCCTGGTTCTCCACCTAGACAGATGCAGACCATCGTGCCAGTATAGGCCTGCATCCCTCCTGGTGGACCCCCAGTCCCCAATGAAGCTAAAACCCTGAGCTCTACACCAGTTTTTCAATCATTCATTGAATCCCATGGTGCAGAGAAAAATGACATGGTGCAGAGTGATGGAGTGGGGGTGTTGTTGGTCCCCCTGATCCAGATTAACTGGACTGTAACCCTGAAAAACCTTTTATTACACCACAGTGGGACATAGTCTATGAGCACTAACATATAGAGACAACAGAGGGGCTTTTGTTGGTTACTCAGAGCATCAACTTTAATGCAGATAACTTCCACTAGTACTCATACAGGTGGCTTTCATTCTGGCAACAAATTCAATAAAGATACAGCATTTTTATCAACTCAGTTGCCTAATCCATTGTGGGGTTTATGACATACTCATTTATAGTGCAGCCGGCTTCTTTCATCCCCAATAAAAACAAATTCTGGTCCAAGCCACAGTGGCTGCTACTGCAATAGTACTGAAGCAATTTGGAAGCACATGCTCATAAGCTTAGTGTGCCCTGATTCAGACTTGACTGCCATTTCTCCAAGCAGCTCCCAGTTGTACTACTGCATTGTGTGTGGCTGGAGAGGCAGGACACTTCAACTGCACGGGGGGTGGGGTTGCTCCAAACTTTCTGCTCCATGGAGTATGGTGGGCTAGCAGTGAGACTGGGAGACAAGTTCAGCAGCGGTGGGTGTTATGTTGTCTGCAGTCAACAGGCAGGTTTGACATCATGACAGGGTTATTTTGTGCAGCCAGGGGAGGTTGATTGGGAGGCAGTCATTTTTAGCAGCGGGGGGGGGGGTTCTTACTTAGATATGACCAGGCCAGAGAGACAGCAGATGGATGGTGGGTATGTTTGGTACATACGCAGTATTTATAATGTCTCTAAAAGTTTATTGTATGGCTGCGGGTGGGGACTGTGAGCAGCCAGCATCTAAAGTCAGCAGCAAAGGGGTTGTTCAGTGCCACTAGCAGAGAAACTATACTGGAGGTTGCCTGGTTCAGCAACACTTAATACATTTAACAGGATAAATCAACCATATTACAAAAACAATTAATAAAATACCTCCTCTCAATAACAGCATTCAAAAAAAGCAGCAATAAAATGCACATCTATCAATAAATTCCTTTTTTCAAATGTTTTCAGCTACAATATGCGAAGCAATTGTTTTTAAACATAACTTTCACAGATCAGGGCAAACTACAACACAATGGGAGGGATAGCTACAGCTTATACTTTCAGAAATCAAGTAGGCTGATCATGTACTACAAAAAAAAATCCTTGATGCTTTGATGCAAGATCCTAACCCACCTCGGAGTCATTAGCTGCCTGTCAGAACCCAAGATTTGTGCTGGCAGTATAGCCTAGATGTGAGAGTAATGAGCTTGATATGTCCAGCAGACTTGGGTTTGATTCCCACAACCTCCACTTACATGCTTTATGACTCTGAGCAAGTCACTTAACCTCCCCCAGTGCTCCCAGGTCACCCCAAAAAACAGGCGCTTGTGCCCAGTGGGTGTTACCTGGTTACCAAAGACTCAAAAAATAAAGGTCAAGACCTCACTCCACGACCTGATTGCTGTTTCAGACTGCCAGTCCACCTCACAGGCTGTTCTATGGTCCCAGGGACTCTCTCTGTCTCCTGCCCTATGACAGCCAGAGAAACTCCCACCAGATTCCCATCCATTGGGCCATCATACTAGCTGTCATTTTATCACCCACCGACTCACCTGCTCTTCTTATTACCCTGCCCCCTAGCCTGCTAGTTAGACCTCG
The DNA here is from genome assembly GCA_016271365.2 of Neoceratodus forsteri. Taxonomy (NCBI): domain Eukaryota; kingdom Metazoa; phylum Chordata; order Ceratodontiformes; family Ceratodontidae; genus Neoceratodus; species Neoceratodus forsteri. The sequence continues at coordinate 1,177,630,298 of CM057458.1, forward strand.
ACATGAGCACCCACATTCTGGTAAACAATGGGGCTTTTAGTTCCTGGCCCCAATTGTAATCACTTTTCCAGTATTGGTTCCAACAGGGTTTCTGCTCTGGGACACTCAGCCGGGAACACACTGCTGCAGGCATTGCTTCTGGATGCTGCATGCTGCAGCTGGCGAGTTGGTGCCACTCTATGCTAATAATTCATAAGTACATTAGCGGGAAGTTACTGACAATCTAGTCAACAATTAAATAAAAATTAAAAACATGGTGGTGGCCAGGGGGCCTGGTAAAGGAGTGGGAAATCAGCCCAGGAAATCAGGATATTTATTGACATCTCGCAACAAAGAAGTGTGTGTGTGTGTTTGTGTGTAGGAGGGACAGACTGAAAGAGAGAGAAATAGAGAGGAGTAAAAAGGGAAGGGATAGAGGGAGAGGCGCTAAGAGCAGAGACTGAACGAGGGGATTGCAACTGCAACCAGAGCCCAGGTCTGTGTGAGTAGGAAGGGAGAGAGCGGGTTGCAGGGGAGAACAGATATTTTCCCATCACAATATGCTCCATACTTACTTACACAGCCATTAGCTTAGACATTTGAAACTGAACCTAGATCCTGCTAAGGGAAACTGTTTGCAGAGCGAGACAGTGGGCTGTGGGGTTGTAGGGGTTGGGCGAGCTGCAAACCAACTGATATGCGTTAGAATAGGAGTGCATGGAACTTGGAGAGCTGCAAAGGGAAGAAAAGAAGTTTGGGAAGGGGAGACTGACTGAGAGAGAGGGAGTTAAAGAGGAAGCGCAGGGGCAGAATCCATATTCCAGTGATCACTGTGGAACACTTGGGTTTGCATCTGGTTCGGTAGCTAGTAGAGAATAGCACAAAGACAAATAATTCACTGTCCAGCCATGGAAAGGGAATATTTTTAGCTGTAGTGTCGGGGGAAGGGAGATAAAAATAAATCTGCCAAGGGTAGGGGGCAAGGTAGAGAGGCAAAAGAGTGGTTCTGTTGGGGGGGACTGGAGAGAGAAACAGCATGCTGATTATACTAGGAATACTAGGAAAAGGTAGGCATACAGAAGGCTAGTGCCCATAAGTGTATGTCTCCAGCACGGCTGGTACAGGAACCATTGATTTACAAAAGATAATGATCAAACTTATGTTTAAATGTACCCTTTTTATTAGTTTGTAATAAGGAATTTGGAATAGAATTCCATAGTAGTATGATTCTTTGAGTGTAATAAGCCCTTCTTTTCATTGTTCTAGGGAAAGTGACGGCGAGTTGGTAGGGATGGCTTCTTAGGGTTCAATCCCTGTTATTATTCTTCATATTTAGCTTCTGTAGTAATTCAATATCTGTATGAATTTTATGCATCAGTAAGAGGTCATCTCTTTTCCTTCTTAATTCCAGTGGATACATATCCAGCTCCTGAAGCCTAGTTTCATAACTCTTGGCCTCCATATTAGTGACCATTTTGGTTACTCTTCTCTGGCCCCCCTCCAATCTACCAATGTCTCTCCTTGGATACGGATTCCAGAGACGAGAACAATAGTCCAAGTGGGGCCTAACGTATGCTCTATACAATGGCATGATGCAACCCCTGTCACGAGATGAAAAACTCCTTTTGATACAACCAATTAATCTATTTGCTCTATTTATAATATAATTGCAGTGACTCCCTGAACTAAGTTCCAAATTAATTATAACCCCTAAATCTTAGTGTTGGACCACAGAAGTTAATGTGTGGCCATTTAGTGTATATTTGTTAAATGTATGAGCTGTACCGAAATGCATGATCACACATTTATCTAAGTTGAAGGACATTTGGTTATTAAGTGCCCATGTCTCAATTTTTTTAATGTCATTTCTAAATATTGTTACATCATCAGAAGTTTTAACTGGTGCGGCTATTTTAGTATCGTCAGCAAATTTTATAGAGAAATTGTATAGATTAGTAGTTAGGTCAGATATGAAGATATCAAATAGTAATGGTCCCAGGACAGATCCTTTTGGAACTCCACTAGTGACTGGACATGGGTCGGATAAGTGGCCTCTTATACACACGAGTTGTGTCCGCTCATTTAACCATTCCTCTACCCAACTGGTGATTTTGGAGTTTATACCTAAAAGTCTCATTTTATTTATTAACAGGTTGTGAGGCACTTTTTCAAAGGCCTTTTGGAAATCTAGATAAACAACATCCATAGGTATGTTATTATCACTGATCTTACTTATATGTTCATAAAATACCAAGTTTCCAGTAAGGCATGATCTATTTTTTTTAAATCCAGTTTGTTTCTAGTTCTAGTTCAAGTTTGTCTTTTAACAGAGTCTCAAATATTTTTCCAGTTATGCACGTTAGACTAATTGGTCTGTAGTTAGAGACTGTAGTTGAATCTTCATTTTTGAAAATCGGTGTGACGACTGCTTTTTTCCAGTCATTTGGAATTTTGTTATTTTTAAATGACATATTAAAGAGGGATATAATAACCAATCTTTAATTAATTTTAGTAGTCTTGGATGTAACCTATCAGGCCCAGGTGATTTGTTTATATTAATTCTATTGAGTTGGGTCATAATCTCATCTTTAGTGAATGTAAAATCAACTTCAGCAGAAACAGTTGAAATGACAGCGGGTACGTTATTATTTGTATTAAATACAGATGAAAAGTAATCATTAAAGACCTTAGCCAGTTCGTGTGGGGCTGTTATCTCTTGGGTATATAGTGTAATTGAACCTATTGTCCTGGAAGTTTGTTGCTTTTTATTTATATATGTATAGAAACGTTTTCCTCCATCTTTCCTGTATGCCAGCCCATTTTCAAATCTCTTTTTTCCCATGTTTATTTTACTTTTACATTTTTTAGGGCAGATCTATACTTCCATTTGTTGAAATCACTCCCGTCTCGTTTCATCAGTTCATATGCCTGTTTTTTTTTTGTTTGATTAGTTTTATAATAGTAGGAGTTAACCAGGGCGGGATCTTTCCTTTGTTGTTATATACTGTTTTGTTAGGGACATATTCAGTCTCATTGATTCATGTTCTGTATTATGTGCTTCAACTCCACTCTCAGCAGAGCAAACATTTATGATGTGTTCCGTATCCAGCCACCCTCCCAAAGCTTCCATTTCTCTATGTGTCAGCATAGCTCTCACTATGCAGTCTTGTAAAAAACATTTATGTATTTATGTATCCATTATGTGACAAGAATAAATTGACAGCAATGTTCAGAAAACATATTTACTTGCACTTTTAAGCATATTGATTCAGGAGCCATGGTTTTGTAAGGGACATGGCATAGCCAAGTTATAGTATGCTGTGCAAATATTTTTTTCACTATAGAAACAAGCTGCAACACCTGACCATACATTAATGCTTGTCAGTATACAGTCATGTGATGTGCTTTTCCCAGTCATACAGATTTCCATGTCAAACCTTTTCACAATCAAGGCAGGGTATTTTTAAGCCAAATCAGGAACATCCCTTAAAAATTGTGGACGCTTCAAAGGCATGGACCCACAATCATAAAGTAATCTCCACCCTGAAGCCCACTTATTTTTGAGGTGAAGCTTAATGATCAAATACACTCCAGCTTGTCAGTTTGACAACCTAGATCAGCTCAGTGGTCACTATGAACTAAACCACTTGTTAGACAGTTTTCCATGAAATACCATTCAGTAGGCAGGCACAGGCTGGCAGATCTTTGGCACCACTGTTCTATGGGTGTATGGTAACTGGCCTATATTGTGTTCTGCAGTTGTCTCGGTAACTACAAAACACTTTTTCGTTCTGTAGCCATAGTCTGTTTAGTGCCATCACGGGTCTAACTGGAGATTTCACAGCATACAATTTCACATGGCATGCTGAAGCTGTCTTAAGAGCTACAGGACTCTCTCATCCTGCAGCCATGGTCTGTTCGGTACCATCCGGGGTATAACGGGAGAACACTACTCAGGGATTCTGGGATAGTGGAGAGCACAGGGCAATCACTAAACACTACATGCAATTGCAAATTACAGCCAAGGGGAACAGCAATGATCAATCTGCAGCTGAGAATCAACAGAGCAGATTTGCACTCCAAAATCAACAGTGTATTTGGGAAAACAATATGTTTTGAATGGGAGAATCACTGTGGAATGCATAGGCTGGATCCACTTGGGCAGCTGTCAAGGAGCCTCACGGAGACAAATAATGCACTATGCAGCCAAGGGAAGGGTGTTTTTAAATGTAGTGTGGGGAGGTGATTGTGTGAAAACAATATGTTTTGAAAGGGAGAATCACTGTGGAACATGTGGGTTGGCATCTGCTTTAGTAACTGGCAGGGAAAAGAACAGGGACAAAGAATTCACTGTCTAGCCAGGGAACGGGACTTGTTTAAGATGTAGTTTGGGAGGAAGAGATAAAAGAAGACCTGGGAAGTGTGGGTGGTGGAGGAGAAAGAAAAAAATGAGCGTTTCTGCTGAGACAGAGAGGGAGAGAGAGAAAGACAGAGAATGAGATAAAGAGAGAGAGAGAGAGAGAAAGACAGAAAGCAAGAGAGAGAGAGTACAGTGATACAATATTATGTTCTTCAACTACGCTCTCCGTGGAGCAAACATTTGTGATGTATTTGGTATCCAGCCATGCCCCCAGAGTTGCCTATTCTGCATACATTAGCGAGACATCAGAATAGCTCTCACTATGCAGCTGTAAAAAAGCAATACCTAAGGACCTCAGTTTATCTCTAACAGGGTCAAAGGGCTTCCATTTTACAAGGACTTAATATGGAAAATTTGGAAAACTCTGCAGTCTGAGTCTCTTAATATGCAGGCCTTTTTCCACCCTTGCTTTACAGAGGATGTTCTCTATATTCTGATAGTGGTGAGGTTTTCAAATATGAACCTAGGACTGTAATTTGAAAACCTAGGCCTGTAATTTTGTTTGGAGTAAGCAAATGCTCTGTGAGCCCTGTCAAGCTCTATCTTTTGTTCTAGGAATTTAAGACCCATAATCTCAGAAAGCATCTGTTCACTGAAAGTGGGTGGGTCAGAGCGTTCCTTTCCCTTGGGCAGGTTTCCTATTTTGAAATTATTTCTTCTAGATCTCATCTTGAGATCTTCCACTTTAAGTCTTAGTTCCAATTACTCTTTTGCAGAGCTATCATTATTAACCTTGATATTGGGGACTTGATCTCCAAAACGTAACCCAGTTTTCTACTTCCAATGTGTGGCATCTGTCATAGCAGAAGCAGACATCCAGGAAAGGAACAGCAGTGAGTGAAGACGTGACTGCTATCTCAGTGGAAAGGAAGTAACTGCCAAACAAGGAGCTTTCATTGTTACTTTTTTGCCTTGGTATTTGCATTGTGGAAAGGAGGGGTAGGAGTTTGAAGAAGGCTGTGCAATAGTTCCTTAAAGTCTCTTTTTGGGTATGGACAGGAGGGATAGGAATGTAAAAAAAGCAGTTGCTCAATCTATCTATAAGTGTACAACAGAGGGGGTAAGGGAAATTAAGAAAAGGAGAACAATGTTTTCCTCTGATAGAGGGGATGAAGGGGAGACCTGGGGGAGTGTTTGGCATCCTTCATTTGGAAGGGTGGGGGGTCGTTGGTGGGCAACGAGAGCAATGGGTAGGGTGGTAGGCTGCAACAACTGTGGTGCACCAATCTTTCTAAAAATTGCCTGGAAGGTGTGGGATGTTTAGTGTGCAACAACACAGGGAAACTTAGAAAGGAGATCAAGGGTCTGCAGGAGGAATTAAGACAGGCAAGGCAGACTGGAGGCGATTATAGACCAATACTGAAGGGAGGAAGGGGGGATGAGAGAGGGCAATTTGAACCAACAGAGGAGAGGAGAGGGTCAGAAGAAGGGAAAAGGAGACAAAGGGGCCCAGGCCAGGAAGAATGGTCTCCAGGGAAACCAGGTCAGGAGACAAAAGACAAACGGAAGGAGAAGACAGAGACTTGTGAGGGGAAGAGGAGTAGTGGCAACAGTCATGGAGTGGAAAGGGGGGAACTGGTTACTATAAGGAGAGAAGAAGTGGGCATTTGTGAAAGGTCTTCAGAAAATTGTTTTGCAGTGCTAGAGGGGAAGAAGAAGGAGGGAGGTGATGAAATTGGAGGAGTAACTGATAAGTGCCTGGACCAAACTGGAGTGGGGGAAAGTTCTGCTGGGGGAATTACCACAGGGCAGAAGGGAGACATACTGTGCAGGAGGAAGAAGAGGAGCTGGGAATGAGGGATGGAGAGGAATGGAAGCAAGCAGGGAGTAAGGGGGTGGAATCTTGGTGTTGGGGGACACTATACTAAGAGGAGTCAGGTGGGGTAGTAAAAGGAAGAGACATAGTCACATTTGGGTGGAGGCCATGCCAGGAATGACAGTGGAATGGGTGTGACAATCTGTTCTGAAATATGCTAGAAGGAGTAGGGACAAGCCTCACTTAATTATACATCTTGGGATGAACTACCTGGCTGACAAGACAGTAGATATAGTCCAGAGGAGGTCTGAGGAACTAGGACAATTATGTGATGGGTCAGGAAGATCAGTAACTTTTTCAGAGATATTTCCAGTGCCTAGGGCAAGCACAAGAAGAAAGCTGAGAATAGAGGAATTTAATGGATGACTAAGAATCTGGTGTCATGCTAATGGGTATGGGCTGGTGGGGAGAGGGGGGTTGGGAGGGACCTGGGAGGAAAGTAGACTCTATGCCAAGGACAGACTACACTTGAGCAAGGAGGGAAAGAAAGTGTTGAAACAGAGGATGGAGGAGTACATAGAGGAAGCTGGGAATTTAAACTAGGAGCGGGTGGTGGCAAGTGGGCAAAAGACATGCAGAGACCACAGGTTGGGAAGCCATATGAGCTTACCCCCCCATAACAGTGACAAAGGACAAATGGTAAGTACTATTGGTGATGCTAATAAAGGAGGGCAGGATGGGCGGGAAGGGGTGGAAGTAGGTCACACTTAATGCTAGTAGCCTTGGGAAGAAAACTGCAGAGCTATAGGCGCTCATGGCAGAGGGAGAGGTGAACATTGCAGCCATCGCAGAAACATGGGCCGTCCAATACAATAACTGGAACCTGTCTGTACCAGGGTACAGGTTATTTCATAGGGACAGGGTGATTGAGAAGGGGGGGTGGCACTATATGTGAAGGAAGGACTGAAGTGTATAAGGAAGGGAAGGTAGTATGGAGTCATTTTGGATGCAATTCCAGGATTCCAAGAATAGGACTCTCGGAACGGGACTGGTATATAGGCTGCCCTCTCAGATGGAGAAGATAGATAGGGAACTAGCAGGACTGATCAGGAGGACTTGTAAGAAGGGTAGTGTGGTGATTGTGGGGGACTACAACATGCCAGGAGTGGACTGGAGCACCCCAACAACCAGGACTAGAAGGGACCAGCTACTGCTGGATGCCTTCCAGGACAGCTTCCTGATGCAAATTGTCAGTGAACCAGCCAGCTTAGGGAATACCCTTGACCTTGTGCTGGCAAATGGGGAGTTTGTGAGGGAAATTAGAACTGCAGTCAGGGGGTGACCACCACTCAATATGGTTCACATTTGATATGGGCAAGGAAGGAGCGTAATCTGGCACAAGAGTGCTGGACTTCAGGAGGGCCAGCTTTGGGAGGATGGGGGAAGTGGTAAAAGGGTACCCAGCTAGAATTCAACCTAGTATAGGCACTAACCAGAGGTGGGAGCTCATAAAGCTGGGGATAGTGGAGGCAACCAGAACCTGCAGCAAGGCCCAGAGCAAGAAGGCTAAGGCTAAGAAATCGAGCTGGGTGAGCAAGAAGGTCATGGAAAAGGTAAGGAGAAAAAGAGCTGCCTTTAGAAGGCACAAGAAAACAGGGAGGGGAGAGGACAGGAAGGAGTACCTGAAGGAATTGAAGGAGGTGACAAGGGCAGTAAGGAGAGTCAAGGCATCTAAGGAGCTCAGGCTGGCACAAGGCATTAAGAAGGGGGAGAAGGACTTCTTTAGGTACTTCAGGAAAAAACTAACTGTAAGAACCACATAGTAAGGATTAGGGAAGGAGGTTGGGTGGAAGCAGGTACTATAAGGCAGAAGCTAAATGATTACTTCTGCTTGGTATTTACTAAGGAGAAGAGGGGGGTGATACCCAAGGGGAGAGGAACAGCAGAAACGGGGGGAGGGGGTGACAGATGGGGAAATCATGGAGGGCAGAGGTCTGGAGTGTTTGAAGGCACTGAGAGTGGACAAGGCACCAGGACCAGATGGCATCCACCCCAGGTTACTGAAGGAGCTGACAGAGGTCCTTGCAGGACCTTTGGCAGACCTATTTACTTCCTCACTACACTAAGGGTGTGTATCTCAGGATTGGAGGATGGCTCATGTGGTGCCCCTCCACAAGAGTGGCCTCAAGGATGAACTGGGGAACTACAGACCAGTGAGCCTCACATCCATCATGGGTAAGCTGATGGAGACTACCCTGAAGGAGAGGCTGGTGGCCCTCCTAGAGCCCAAAGGATTACAGGACAGCATGGCTTCATAGGTGGCAGATCATGCCTAACCAACCTGGTGAAGTTCTATGACTGTTAGAAGGCACAGGGGTAGGTGCAAAGCTGGTGAGATGGGTAAGGAACTGGCTTCAGGAAGGCAACAGAGGGTGGTGGTGAGTGGGGAGCTCTCATCCCCAAGGGTAGTGATGAGCAGTGTTCCACAGGGCTCGGTGTTGGGATCAGTGTTGTTTGGGATATTCATTGCAGACATATCAATGGACATCAAGAGCATGATCAGTCTGTTTGCTGATGATACCAAGATGGGAGTGGTGGTGGACAACCTAGGGGGGGTGGCAGGAGTTGCAGGATGATCTGACAAAGCTGGAAACCTGGTCAGACACCTGGCAACTGGGGTTTAATGCCAAAAAGTGCAAGGTGCTGTATTTTGTGGTGAAGAATCCAAGGAGGAATTACCAGCTGTGGGGAGTGCAGCTAGCCCAGACAGAGGAGGAGAATGATCTGGGGGTGCTCATTAAAGGGTTAATGAACAACTCGGCACAATGTAGGAAGGCAGCTACAAAGGCCAACAAAATGCTGGGTTGCATTGCAAGGGGTATATCCTCGTGGAAGAAGGAGGTGATTCTGCCACTGTATAGGTCATTAGTTAGACTGCACCTGGAGTACTGCATGCAGTACTGGCACCCGTATCTGAAGAGGGACATTAAGTTACTGGAGGAGGTGCAGCGCAGGATAACAAAGATGATCAAGGGGCTGGGGGACTTATGATACAAGAGGAGGCTGAGGGAGTTGAACATGTACTCGCTAGAGTAGAGGAGGGACCGGGGGGGGGACATTATTGGAACTTTTAAGTACATGAAAGAAATAAGCAAGACAGGTACAGAGGGTCTGTTCAAAATAAGGGAGGGACACCTGGGGCTATGATATGAGACTGGAGGGAGGAAGGTTCAGGAGAGAGGTGAGGAGACACTTTTTACAGAGAGGGTGGTAGCTGGGTGGAATGCGTTACTGGCAGAAGTGGTATCCAGTAGAACAGTGGATTGCTTCAAAAGGGGCTGGGACAGGGCAAGGGGGAGGGTCAATGGAGGGGAAGAGTGGAAGAGAAGGGCAGCTGCAGAATAAGAGGTGCTAGCTGCACATTCAAGCAGACTTGATAGACCTCTAGGCCTTTATGTGCTGGCAAATTTTGTATGTTCGTATGTTTGTAAGAGAGGACATTTGCTGTGCAATATCTGATCACAGTTCTCTCATAGATGTAATAGATTGATTCACTTTTATTAGAAAATGGGCAAAGTGTAATCTTGATGCTAATTGGCTAAAAGCACTAATCAGCTGGTCCGGTATGAGACAATAGAGACTGGGAAATAACAAGTCCCAGTCTCCATTGCCTCATATCATTCCAAATAATACTGGGCCATTAGAATTTTGAAAAAGGCAAATACCGCCATGTTTTTTTCTCACTTAGTGAGCGACAACCCCTCTCCCCCAGCCGACGCATCAACAAACTTTCGCCACATATGAGTCAGAAAGTAAAAATAGGTTAAATACAAATTTGTTTTCCTGTGTTGCCAAACAGTACAGAACTGCCTTCACTTGAAACAGTCATGCAGCTGCTTACCCTACCATGACTGCAATCGTACCTGTACAGCCAGCTGATGCTCATTTTCAAATTTGCTGCCATTTTACAAACTGAAGGTGACTCGTCACCTTCCCCTTGCTCCGCCAGTCTTAGTTTCACATTAAATGAATCTAAACCCAACTTGCACTTAGTTCTATAATACAGCAGCGCGTCAGGTGATCGTCGGCATGTTTCTGATGTCCCGTCCCTCTCCATTGTCCGTGCACTCGCATCTCTTCCAAGCACTAGCAGGCATGTTTACAAAAAAAAAACAAATACAAAAACCTCTTCCTGTTCACCTGCTGTCACACTGCCTTTCTCAGTAGAGCAATGAACAGCGCTTGGTAGACATGGATGCTGGCTGTATTCCCAATTTTGTGCGTAGATCCTTCTTCAGGTGTGACGAGGCAAAGACTAAAAAAAATAAACAACAAGAGGTATTCTTGGCAAGAAAGATCAGGGAGGTTATAGACTGAAGCAGAGGAGATGGGGTGGGGGGGTTGATGCCACAACATTTAATAAACTTGACAAACACATGTTACAGCAGCGCCCTCTACTATGTTCGGAGGCAGAGATGGGTTGAGCAGCCCGAAGAAGCGGGCACTGAGGGTAGATAAGAAGAAATAAAATACAGAAATTGAAAAAAAACTTCCCATCATGCGATTGCAATTGCGACCGCGATCGTGATTCTGGGGGGATGAAAGCAGTTCTGAGGTAGGTGCTCATTAGTGTTATTGTTACTCCATGGCAACCAGAAACTGTATAAAAAACATAAACTTTAATAGCAGGGGCATTAAAGAGCTGTCTGTGACATCCAAGCTATTCTTGGTCTGAATAAATCACTGCCGCAGCTTTGACTGACCCTACTTGTACACTTTTTCTGGGTCTTACGCTGCAGCCACCATAAAACCACACAGTATATATATATAGATACAATGGCTGCATGGAAAAAATACATTTTAAGAATACAAGAGAAGTTGCTTGTGTGTGTGTGTGTGTGTGTGTGTGTGTGTGTGTGTGTGTGTGTGTGTGTGTGTTATTATAGGCAGGTGGAGGAACTATTTTATTACAAAAATGTATTTTAAACTATTTTTTTTATTTACACTTTTATAAAACTTATTTTCCTTTACAGTGCCCATTTTCTAGAATATTATCCAGGGTAGGGCGGTATTGGGAATACCGGACCTTCCAGGGGCTATAAGGCCCTCCGCCTGTGGCGTCGGGCCTCATTACGCCCCTGGGTGTTCCAGTATTCCCCAATATCGCCCACCCTGTCAGGTATTATTGCTTACATCAAACCCCATTTTCATTTCTCTTAACAACATTTGATGACTCTCTTCCATTTTTAATATTTGGAAGTATGGAGAATTCTGTCCTTTTAAGGCAACTTCTGTAATAGGTCCCACGATTATCTCTGCTTTGGTGTCATTTAGTGCCATTCTTTGTACCTGAGGAGAATTCAGCACCTTATTTAAATCTCCTTGATCAATTCTTTCTGTCATGCATTTCCTGTCTGACTTGGACAGGTTTTAATCTTCTGGGGTATCTGTATTTATATTTAATTCCTTCTTTCTTTTATCCCTATATTTTCTTTACTTGTCTTAGGTCTAGACTCTCTAACCACGTCAACAGAAACAGTCTGCTGAATAAGACATGTACATTCTGGCTAGTGTCCAATTTGATAAAATGCTGCACATAATGTCTTTCAGTCAGGTCAGTGCTGCATATAGCTAGTTTGACGGGATAACTAGCATCTTTTGAAAGTGTTCTACAAAGAAACCCCCTTTCTTTACCCCTTGAATCTGATCCAGCAACAGTCAGCATTTCTACCGGGAGACCAGAGACACCAGTAGCTGGTGGGGATTTCAGTAGATTCAGCGTGGTTCACTCTCACTTTCATTGTAGTGCCACTTACTAGTGCTTTTCAGAGTAAAAACTCATAACTGTTCTGATTATCAAAAGTAATCACCATTTGCAAAGACTAACTCAGCTCTTGAAGATGTAACACACCTTTTTAAGAGATCTTATAAAAAGACCCAGCTTCTTTACTCTCTGGATCAACCTAAGCAATAAATGTTTCTTCCACTCCAGGTGAAAACTTAGAAGCACCAGCATCTGCAAAAGATTCAATAGTTTCAGCAGTGTTTGCTTTGACTTTACAATTGCTCTGTCTAGGAAATGCATTTTTTGTTTGCAAAAACCCTCTCGACTCCTTAAGCGTGTCTCTCTTCTTGTAGTCAGGTATCTGAGTCCGAGTCTGGAAGTCCCAAGGCAACATGTTTGGACATAGCTTTCACTCCCTTCTCCTGCTTGAAGTACTCTGAGATTTTACGGACATTTATAAATTCATAAGGCATTCCATATATCCAAAAAAAAAGGCAAAGAATTCACTGTCCAGCCAGGAGAAGGGACTTTTGGAGATGTAGTGTGTGGTGGTGGTGGTGGTGGTGGTGGGGGGGGCAGGATTAAAAAAGATATGGTAAGGGTAGGGGTGGGGAGAGAGCGAAAGAGATGGCAAACTGATACAGTATTATGTGTGTCAACTCCACTTTCTGCAGAGCAAACATTGGATCATGGGACTGGCCACATAAGAAAATAGTGGCTTTATTGTCTTTAACCACATGTTAATTGAGGCTCCCCCTTCAGGCCTAGAGTACCTTTTATTATTTGTTTTGAAGTGAAACTAATAAATTATTTTTGAGCTAATTTTTCCATGTGAGGAAAACTTTTTTTTATGTAACCCACCCCTACCGGCTCCCCTTGTTCATCTAGCAGGGCTGCTCCTCTCACACATGGCGCCAACAAGATGGATGGGGGTTGTCACTACAGTTCAATTTACTAATGCATCTACTTTGGAGCCTGACATCCTCAGACAGGCAAACCAAATGTGACCACTACCTGGCTCACACCTGGGGGAACCATTTACCATGGCCATCAACCTGGGTCCCTGGGAGAAAACGTTTGCTCACAATTATGCTAGGTTTGTACTTCTGGTCAGGGGCACCCAAATAAATCCAGACACAGTGGGAGCAATAACAGTACTGTCCAAACCAGGTTGGGATTCTAGAGTGTGGCTTTTATTCACATACACAGAGAATAATCGCAAAGTGAAGATGGACCCCCACAGAGCTACTCCCACTGGTAATGCAGATTACTGATGTACAGAGCACACACACTGCAAACCCTCAGGTTCTGAATGGAACAGCGAACACTCTCTGGTTTGAATTACACAGCGAACTCTCTAGTTCTGAATGGAGATTGGCACACATGGGCAGATCTGGTACATTTCTCTTGATTAGGCACCTTCGGCCAGTATTAGGGGACTTTCCCATATTTCATGAGGAATCACTGGTGGCACCCTCGACCACCAAAGAGCACATGCAGGCTCACAGAAAATCCAACCCACATCTAGATAAACTATTTTCTTCAGGCACTAGCCAAATGCACTGAGAGAAAACATAGGTGCCCAAACTGAACCCGGAGAGGTAAACCAGTTGCTCCAGATGAGGATCTCCCACCTTTTGCTTCCAAATTTATACTCAGCCATTCATCTGGCTAATCACACCCTTCACAGAAAACTTGTAGATGCTATCTTGAAATGTCTTTCACATTAAACATACTACTTTACACACCTTGGAAGTGTCATGAAGTTAAAAGTTCTGTAACTGGCAATGTCTCTTCACTAGACCCCAACTTTAGCAGGCACTTTTAAATCAGACACAGACTAAAAGTTCTGTACTTGGCAAGTCTCTCTCTGGACCTCATAGTAGGCAGACACTTTTAAACAGAAAACAGTCTAGGTGACAGAGTGCCTTTGTCAGAGAAAACTCACCACAGGAATGCAGGTGCCCCAGGGCTTTTCACACAAAAAGTCTCAGGTACTCACAGAGCAGATGAGTCTCAGGCAGCTTCTACCCAGTCCAGGCTGGACCAAGGTATTGCCCCTGAATCCTGGAATTCCCCATCCCTCCAGGGATAGGGCACTGGAAAACCCTCTTGGAATGGTTTCTGCCACTTCACTCTCTGTCTTCCATGTTCTTCTTCTAGGGTGAGAACAAACTACCTAAACCACAGAGGTAGCTCTTTGTCAGAGCTAAAAACTGAGGAGCTGCCTACTGCAGCCTCTTCCTGGCACTCCACTCTACAGACTACTGAACTCTAACTCAACATTCTATTACTCTCTCCGTAGATAGCATTCCAATTTGGCTTATGCCGCTATGAAAATGCTAAAGTGACATCATCACTCCAGCTCAGCTGAGACTGAAAACAGAGTGTGACAGTGTGAAATCCATTTAACTGGCATTTCACAAGCTGCCTCTCTCTGCCTGCCACTGATTCTAAGTGGGATTCTAGTAACCCCTGGGAACAAGGGGGTTACATTTATATTTAAGGAATTCCGCTCTTGTGCAGTAGCTCGTGGCCACAAAGGAATTCTTTTCAAAGTTTTGACATGAGTTATGAGTGTTTATAGACATTATTAGTACTAGTTCAGCATCTCATAATGTACTATATGAATCTCAAAACTGAAGTGCTTAGTAAGGAGTTGAGAAAAACATATGTATTTGTAACACCCCCTTTCTACCCCATCTAGGGGCATACTTTTACTATTGCAGATGGTCCAGGCAGGAAAGGGAGGGCACTCCTAAGTGCTAACAGTTGAGACCTGTCCACATCAAACAGCAGGGAAACTGTTGGTTTCCTATCTGCTCGGCATCTTCACAACTGTGCACTTTACCTCCTCTCTCTCTCAATTTGATCTCCTCCCCGAGCTGACCACCAGACCAAGATCTCCCTCTGTACCTTCAGCTGTCTCAGAACCTTTGCAGTCCAAAAAAGGCTAGATCAAATATCTGCCACTGGAATGCAACTCGTGGAAAAATTAATTAGACTGCAAATACAGGAGAAAAAGGGGATTTCATTTAATTTTGTCTCCCCCTACAGTCAAATAATGCACAAACCAAGATTTCCTCCCCAAGCTGGCTTTCATTTTACACCTGTACTGCAAATGATTCCAGTGATACAGGGGGTCACCATACTTCATTAAAAGTAAATAAAGCAGCTCCGTGGGGCTATTAACATTTTTACATATACTGGCTGGACAAGATAAGGCAGCAGAAATTGATGGATTTAGGCAGACACAAGTAAAGATTCTCTTCTGCCTACTATCTCTCCCTCAGATGCACCACTTGAGACTTACTTGAACACAGGTCCCTGCAATCTCCTGCCTTCTACTGGATCTGGTAAGCCAACCTTCACTTTCTTTCCTTGGATCACTTCCAAGCTGGCTCTGGTCATCCGCCACCCCCCTTACTCTGGCACAGGAAAATGAGCGGCCTTCCCCACCTGGACCCCTGGGCACTGGCCCAAACCACAGGGGCATTCAGGAATTTTCCTGATGACCTGGGCCCTAAGCCACCTTCAGCTGATGGCACTATTCCCAGTACTAAGGCCACACCTGCCACTGTCATTCGGCTCTGCCTCAGTACCTACCTTACCAAACCTTGGCCCAAACTCACTGTGGGGATTCTGCAAGTCTTACTTCCTCATGAGTTCCTGCCCGGCCCACATCCCTGCTTCACCTCCTGAGCTTGAATTTTTTTTTTATTTAGTTGTTTAACCAGGTATAGCACACTAAGCTGAAAGCTTTTTTTCAGGAGCAACTTGGGAGCTCAAGGAGGTTAAATGACTTGCTCAGGGTCACACAGTATGCAAGTGGAAGCTGTGTGATTCAAACCCAGGTCTGGTCTGCTGGATGTCACCAGATTTGCAGCTCAGAGCCTTAGACCACCGAGCTATACTGCCTCCTTTTAAGCTCCAGCACAGGGGTTACCCTCCAAGATCTGCCATTTTCAACCTGTGAACCACCCAGACCTCAATGTACTGGTATCCCAGGACCTGGAGAAAAAGGCTCAGGCAGGATTTCAAGGAAAACAAAGTTTACTAAAATTAAAAATAGTAAATGAAATACCAAACACAGAACATATAACATTTAGGTACAGTCATATAAATAAATGGACAGTTCTATACAAAACTAGCTTATTACTGAGTATCTAATCCTACCCTAGTTTCAGTTTGCAAATATTAGTGAATTGCCTAACTTCAGTAGAAGTGCTTCTTGAGAGTGTGTTCTTTTAGGAGTCTGGAAATAAAAAGCACAGTCTCCTCTTAGCTTTGACAATCTATAGGGAACAATGGTCCCACCCAGCTTCTGAGGTCACAGCTCAGTGGTGATGCTGGCTTTGAGGTCCCTCACATTTTCTATACACCAATTTAGTCTCATGCATCTGCATATTCCTAAGCATCCCATTTAAAATATATATTAGGGTTTTTCCACAGCGACAAAAGCGAGGAGATTCGGTGTTAGGGTTGCCACCCTTACACCCACCATACCCACCCCACCAACAGGCATCAGGGTGTGCGTTGGGGTCATCGGCCCTAACTCTTGCCCCATTCCATGTGTAAATAAGCTGAGGTGGTTCAGTATAGGAGAATGGGGTGAGACTTAGGACCGATGACCTCAATGCACACCCCGATGCCTTTTGGTGGGGGTGGGGTGCAAGAGTTGGCAACCCTAACACTGAATTTCCTCACTTTTGTCACTGTGGAACAACCCTAACTGATACATTAAATGGAGTTTTTTGTATTGAATTTCCCTTCTTTTTGAGAATGTGCACTATAAATAGTGAATGGAATGTGGTGGTGGTGGGAGCGCGAGGCCCAAAGGACCCTGCTCCCACCATGTGAATTGTTGTTACTTTGCTGAGCAAAAACTGTATGATTGACTGAAATAAAAATTGGTAAATAAAGACACGTACCATAGCACACCATGTGTCCAGAACTCTGTGTACATCCTTTCAATGGTCGCACAGAGCCATGGGCAAACAACTTAACATGCACAATTTAGCAACTGTAAGTGCCAGTGACCCAAAAATTGTCACAGTCAAAGATGTATTAAAAATCTTTGTACATTCTAAATGCCAGGCAAATCAGACACACGGTTCAGAAGTTACTGAAGTGTAATGAACCAAATGTTCATTCATCAGAGTGGCATAATTCTATACCTGTTAATGTTTTACACACCAAACATGGCAAGGTACCTCCGTACCACTAGGGCTAACTACGCTATAAATTTTAAGCCAGTAGCACCATGCAGAATGCTATGTGCAAAATGTTAATTGCATCACACAGTATCTCCACAGTGAATTCTTTTTCCACCATGTAAACAGCATTATTCACACCCCAGGACATCCACTCAACACCTTCCAAATTTCATGTGAGAAGACCAAACATTTCCAGAGATATTAACTTTTTACTTTTCTGCACCTTTAAGAAGTCTTCTACCACAAAATGATGGAAATCACAGCTGAAAATGCGCTAATATGGCAGACCTGGAGGCCGAAAAATCTGTAACGGTGAGGGGTGGGGCCAACTTCAAATGGCAGTAACTCTGGAATGGAACAACATTTTTTCATCAAACAAAAACTGGCATGTTCCTTGAACATAGGTCTTCTACATGGCAAGTTTCAGATAAATCAATCACACACTGATTGTGATATGTGTTGCAGAAGACAGAGCAGAAAAATAGCAAAAACATAGTGTTTTGCAGTGCACTGTGCAAATGCAAAAACACAAAC
Organism: Neoceratodus forsteri; assembly: GCA_016271365.2. Lineage (NCBI taxonomy): Eukaryota > Metazoa > Chordata > Ceratodontiformes > Ceratodontidae > Neoceratodus > Neoceratodus forsteri. The sequence continues at coordinate 1,177,647,988 of CM057458.1, forward strand.
GGTAACGTTAACGCAAATGGTGATGGCAACAGTGAGGTAAAAGAAAATAGTAATGCTAATAGTAACAAATGCAAGTGCAAATGGTACTCACACGGTGACACAAAATGGAAACGATAACGCAAACGGTAAGAGAAATGCAAGCGCAAATGTAAATGAAAACAGAAATGGTAACACAAACGATTACGCAAATGATAAAGGCAACAGAAATACAAACGGTAATGAAAATGCAAACAGTATCAGAAACACAAAGAGAAACGCAAATGGTAACAGCAGCGGCAACTCAGATGGAAACAGTTACACACTCAACAACAGAAGTGCTACCGATAATGCTAAGGCCAATGGAAATGCAAATGGTAACGAACACGCAAACAGTAACAGTAATGCAATTGGAAATGCAAATGGTTAGGGTAACACCAATGATGACGCCAAAAGAAATAGTAATGCAAACGAAAAATGCAAATGCAGGTGCATACACAAATGCAAATGGTAATGCACACTGTGACACAAAAGTAAAAGCAAACAAAAATGATAATGGAAATGCAAACAGTAACAGTAATGCAAACGCAAGTGCAAACACAAATGCAAAGGGTAATGCAAACGGTGACGTAAACGGAAATGGTAATGCAAATGGTAACGGAAATGCAAGCGGAAACACTAATGGTAACAGAAATGCAAACGCACACCCTTTTTTCCCAAAAAGGTTCATTCAGAAGCATGGTGAATACAAAGAATGTATGCATAATAATGGCTCTCGGAGCAGAAAATGAGCACTTGGAATACTAAATTCCTTGTATCTCAGGAATCGTACGACATAGAAAAAAATTTAAAATCTCGTATTATTTATGACTTTCCAGGCTAGTTTTATACTTGGCTCCCAGTGGGGGTCTAAGAATTCTTCCCACAAAAAGTCTGTATCGCAAACCGTTTTCGAGATATGGGCCTCGAAAAGCGTGGCGGACTCTGTAATGTTATCCTATGGAAAAAAATTGGAAAATTCGGAGTGCCGTAACTTTGCAGCCCTCTAATATTTTTTTACCAAAGGCACATCTGTGAAATCTTGGCTTTCTCCCCTCCAAATTTCAGCCCAAAATACCGAATTTTTTTTTTGCTGCAGGGTGGCAAAGATTCCCTATTGTTTTGGCCATAGTGTCGCAAAGTACTTTCTTAAATCACAACACTTTCACAAATGAAAACACAAAAGTGTGGCATATGTGAAAGTACTTTGTGACACTACTTTTTACAAAAATTAAAAAAAACATAATTCTGGGGTGTTTTACCCCCCAAAAAAGGACATGACTAGCATCTTCAGGGCTTGACTAGGTGAACACAACAAGAAATGTGTCCCTAGAGGGTCCCAAATTTAAATGGCAAGCATTTCTGTGACCACTAACTGAAAACAAGATGGCTGATTTACAACACTACAAGGGTCATTTGTGAAAGTAAAAAGTGCATTTGTGACACTTCTGCATATTTTAACTTTTCCCATTGACTACAATGGGAAAATTTTGAATAACTTTTGAACCGTTTAATATTTTTTCATGAAATCTTTGAAAGGCACATCGGGGACCCTGGCTGCATGTTCCCTGAATGTTTTGGAATGGTTGCACAAACCATGTGGGCTGTAGGCATGGGCAAAGAATGGACTAAAATGCATAAATTGTGCATTTGTCAGCACTCTGTAGCTCCGCAACTGTACATCTGACCATAACAAAACTTAGCAGATCAAGGGACCTGTGGTACCAGACTGTGCATGCCAAATTTCAGGCAAATCCATTGTACAGTGGCAAAGTTATTAAGCTGCCAACTTTCAGATTTAACCTTAAATGGGGTACTCAACCCTAGCTATAATGACACTACCGTGCCACTATAATATATATACTTTTTTTTAAATTAGTGATCCACAGTTTTATGGCATGTCAGAATTACCTCTTTGATCTTCAGAGGGACTTCTTGACAGCTATTTCTCCTATTTGTGTGAAGATTCTGACAGGTATTTGTCAGAGGTTGCTTCCCTCCTAATAGGTCATAAAATGCAATATTTTATACAAGTGGCTGGTTTACAACCTATACAGCCTGACTTTATTATAGTCCCAGGAAGTCAGTTTTTACAAGCTAGAGTGACAACAAGCAAGGCCAGCATATATAATTTTTTCAAAATCCAATATCCCATGATGCCTTGTGCTGACTGCTATACTTCCCAAGCAGAAATACAAAGACACATACATTCATATCACACATATAATAAAAATAATAAGAAGTAGATGGCTATTGTCATCACACTCCTCCCTCCTAGACTGAATTTGGAGGACTCTATTGCTAGGCATGGGATGGGTTTCTCAAATTCAGTTCACTGCTCTAACTGATGTGATAGCCCATCTGTGTTTGCGTTTGCTGCCCCTGTCCTGTGAGTGATAGTCATGTCATAACCCTGCAAAGCAAGGCTCCATCTTAAAAGCCTACCATTTGTTTTACCCATTTGTGCCAGCCAAACCAAGGGGTTATGATCTGTTTGTACCTCAAAGTACCTCCTGTATAGGTATGGCTCTAATTTCTTTAGTGCCTACACCATTGTAAGGCATTTTTTCCATTGTAGAATAAGCCTGCTCACTGAGAAGTAACTTCTTAATGAGGTACACTACTGGGTCATCTTTCCCTTGGTTAAAAGTTTGGCTAAGTACTGCCCAAATACCCACATCTGAGGCATCTGCCTAGACTACAAATGGTTTATTGTAGTCTGGATTGGCTAATACAGGAACGCTACACAGTGCCTCTTTTAGCTATGTAAAGGCTTGTTCACAGGCTGGTTCCCATTTTACCTTTTTAGGCATTATTTTCTTTAACAGACCAGATAAGGGAGCTGCCAGTGCACTGTAGTTTGATACAAATTTTCTATAGCACCCATCGGTCCCTAGAAAACTCAAAACCTACTTCTGTGTTACAGGTCTGAGCCATGTCTCTATTGCCTCAATTTTGCTTGATTAGGACAGAGCGATCCCTGCCGTACTACATGTCTTAGGTATGCCACCTCAGCCATGGCCACCTGACACTTTTCAACTTTTACAGTGAGCCTGGCCCTCTGTATCCTGCCCAATTCTTCCCTAAGGTGGGACAGGTGTTCCTTCCAGCAGGCACTGAAGATGGCAATATCGTCCAGGTACACCATGGCGTACTCTTCAGTATTTGCTTGGCCATTATTTCTGGCACTGGATGGGGGACTGGCCATGTTGTTGTGTGGGAGCTGGCCAGGTTCAGCTGGATGGGGTTTGGAGATTGACTGTGATTGGGTTGTGTGAGTGAATTGGCTGTTTTGCTGGGATGTTAAGGATTGACTGCATTGGTGCCAGGGTGGGGAGAGTGGCCACTAGCCCCAAAGACTATTCCACTGGCCCAGCTGGTATACTTACAATTATCAACTCCCGCACAAGCCTGCAGGGCAATTAAAAGGACACTATTACTAGTTCAATACAAAAATCTGCCAGCTTCTGGCTAGGGTGTGGAGGACACTGGCTGTGTTGGTAGTGGTGAGGGGGCTGTTTGCTTTTTGTGGAGAAGATTGCATTGGTGCAGTGGCCATCTGTGATGTCTGGGGGTGGCTGAGTAGATGTTTTGGGGATGGGTCTGGCCATGCTGGTGTGACAGGGAAGCTGCATTTAAAGCTACAGAAATAAGTAGAATCAAGCCCCCACTGAAAATGAGATGTATTGTGCATCTTGGCTGGGCTGTCCAGAATAAATTTTAAAAGTAAATAAAGACACACAGACTTGTGGGGGAAAATACTTTACTGGACCACATCAAACTGAGTCAACCATCTTACATCTGTTTCTGGAATTGTGGAGGCTGTAGTGCTGTTGCTGCTGCCATCATACCTGAGGGATGAGGGCTGAAGTTATGCTGCTGCCATCATATCTGTGGGATGTGTGCTGTAGTGTTGCTGCTGTTACACTTGAGGGATGAGGGCTGCCATGTTGTTGCTGTCACAGCTGAGGGATGGAACAAACATGGAATGCACAGTAATTCATACAGTTTTTGTTTGGGACAGGAGTACATTTTTTGTGGCCTTTGGTCCCCCCTCCACACACACAGAGCACTGTCTCAACTGTGTCTCTTACTTTTTAAACCACTGCACGGGGGTGAGGGTTGGGGGGTGGAGGGCAGTGTTTCCTGCAAGCTTTGGCCTACAAGTTTCTTGATCTTTTTTTGTTACTTTCAGTGCAAACTCTCTCTGAAACTCGGTAAGTTAAGTAACTGAAAGCAAAATGTCTTTGACCTGACTCCGACTCTTACCTTAGTGTGCGCCATGATTTGTCCTGTTCTCCTGGCCTGGACAATTGTTATAAAGGGTGCTGTAATTAATAGGGAACCTCTCCATATAATTTTATATTACATTCGAGGAGTATTGTTTAAGCCATGCTGCCACATCACGGTTCCCCCTCATGGGTACAGTTAAAATAACAAAAATGCATATCTCACTAATCAAGGTCCTCCCACTTGGGTACAGTTACAACAACCAAAAATGTATCTCACTAACTTGACTCGGGGCACTTTAGTAATTTGTCAAACTGGTTCTGAGTTGGGTGAGAGCTGTGAGCTGTGAATTGAAGCACTGCAGTGGGTATACCATTTAACTTTGAAGTCCATTGGGTAGAATGGATTAAGCTGGAGGCTTTAGGGAGGGGGAAGTACAGCATTAACTTTTTAACCAAGTGTGAGGGAGTGAGTGGCATACCTCAAATTGACTGTTCTTTGTTATAAAGGATTCATTGTGTGGCTCTGGGTTGCTCTGTGCCTCATAGGAAAAGTGCCACCCACACAGACAGTACTGTAAAACCAGACTTTAAGCTGGATTACTGAAGAGAATCAGTGCTGGGATAATTTGCTGGATGATTTATGGACTCTTGTTTGCTGGAAACTTGTGTCACTAGTTCTATGTTATCAAATGGAGAACATGGTATTACAGTTGCTCACTGTGGGACTAAGTCCTCTAGAAAAGTAGCATTCAATTGGGAGCTACTGGGGTGCTGTGTTGCAGAATGACACCTCTGTATCCACTCAACTGTCCTAATGTTCCTGTTGGTATTTTGTATAGTTCAATAAAAGGTTTGTCTACCAATGCCAGTGGTGTGAGGTCCATCTGCTTGAATTCTGTCATTGCTTTTCTAATTTTATTGATGCCCATACATGACCTAAAGAAAAACTGCAATATTTGTCTTCATGCTTTGACAGTCTGGGGCCAGCTTCTGTAGTTGCTCCCCATGTTTCTCTTACACATGGAGGTGGTTGGTGAATGATTTACTGCAATATTTATCTCAATTTTTTGATCATCTGATGCCAGTTTCTGTAGTTGCTCCTCTTGAGCCTGTTATCCATGGAAGTGGCCGCTGTGTGATTAGCTGCAATATTTTTAACATGATTGTGAACTTATTGGGACCGTTTATTCTGTAGCTAATAATCTTGATGTACTCATTCATGGTGGCCCAGGCCATAATCCTTTAATATTTGTGTCATACATTTCAGTTCCAGTTTTATTTATTTTTTATTTATTTATTTTAATTTTGTTAACTGGGTAAGCCTACTAAGACAGAATGTCCCATTTTCAGGAGCGACTCAGGGTAGGGTACAAAGGGAGGCACAAAATTATAATCAATAATAGCACAGGATAAATGTAGAATTACACTTTTTTTACAATAGTACATACTTAAAAAAATCAAACAGAGCAATTGGCAAGTTAATTTATAAATCATTTAACACAAAAAGCAAAACTGGTTGCAGCAATGAATGGGATATATACAAGACACATGAGCAACAGGTACAGTACAAATGATACAGTGTGTGTACAGGCATAGGAGAATTATTTACAACTGAATGCAGAATGATAATCACAGTGAAACATGAGTAGCTCAAAATCACAGCAAAGTATGTTTGGCACTTGAGAGCTGAGCAAGAAAAGCACATGGGAGGGGGTTGGAGTGGAGGGGAGTAAGCAAGAGGCAAAGGATGGAAAGACTCAGGAACAGGTGCAGACCAGAGAGGAGACAAGTTGGGATTTAAGAGAATGCATTAACATATCTATAGAAGGGCATGTCAAAACAGCAGATGGCAGTGCACTCTAGAGAAAGGGCCCAGAAAAGGTGAAGGCACACCAACCCACAGCAAGGCAGGGTTTAGGGATTGGGAGAAGTGGTAGGCCAGCTGATCTTAAAGATCTTGTCATAGTTTTTCATTGGACAATGGGCTTGAGGCAGAGAGGAGTGAATGTATGAACTAGCTTGAAGGTCAGGCAAAGGGTGGGGAATTGTAGCCTAGCTTCAAGGGAAGGCCAGTCAAGTGAGGCAAGGGCTGAGAAGTGGTGTTCTCTAGCATTAGTACCAAGGGCAAAGAGAGCAATCCTATGGTAGAGTTATTTGAGCCTGGCAAGAGGGGAGACTTGTGCAAAGTGGAGAAAAGGAGCTCCATAGGAAATAATAGGGAGAAGGGAGGAGAAAGCAATGGCCAGGCAGGAGGAGCAAGTTTGGTAGGGCTAGAGGGGTACAACAGTCCTAGCTTCTGGTGAAGGGTTTTGACCACAGTTGAGACTAGAGCTGGGAGAAATTGGTGCAGTTCTAGCCCTTATTAAATAAGAACCGGTACATGGTGGAGTTCTGATTTGTTCTGATTAGTTCTGATTTTTTTTATAAATATTTGAAAAAATTCGATAAAATGCATAAAAGTAGCCAAAGTCAGTCATATTTAACACAGATGCCAAAATAAAATAACTCCATGCATTATTTGTATAAAAATGGCAGCAAAACTTATAAATAAATGCAATAATTAATTAACAATAACTGCTTCATGGCTAGCCTGTAGTGGCAGCAATGGCATCCTGCATATCCTGCTTGGGCCTGTGACATGACTGTGCTGAGAGAGGGGGAGAGAGAGAGAGAGAGAGACTGACTGAGACTGAGACTGAGACTATTGTACCACAAAGAAATACCAAGCACTGCAGGCAGCTAAGATTATTTTTATTAATGCTGATGCAGTGTGGGTATTATTTTGATGGATTTTACAGTCTGAGGAAACCAGGTTAAAAAAAATTAATGATCAAAATGAGCAGCAGTTAAGATCCCACCCACTCTACCCATGTGAATGATACAACTGCATTGCATGTCCCAGTGTACTGTGACATGGTACACTACCTGGTCCAACAGGTGGTAATGTTGTCTATGACTACTTCTAGTACTGTTCAACATGCAATACATTTATTAAACAAGAAATAAAAGACATAAATTGATCACCACCCAGGTAGCCAGTCAGTCACATCACATTGGTCAAGTGCAGTGCAGTCATAAAATAAAGATTGCTACTCCCACCTGAAGACCTGATGACACACAGTTACATCCTTCTTAGTTTCACAATTGCTGCCATGCCAACCAATGCCAAATAAGTTAAGCACATAAAAATTAAAATATAATAATCTCAGCCCAGTTACTGTAAGTGAGAAGTGTTGTTGCAGCCACAGGCACACACACACACACTAAAGAAATGAATTTACATTTTTCTTTGTTATTGCAGTCAAATATCAGGGATGTGAGAAATATACAAAGAGCATTCAGTTTCAGTGTTCAGACTTCTGCTAAGCCATCTGTTGTAAGAAAATGAAAACAGTAATACTACAATAAAGTCAGGTCGGTGGTAAAATAATTTTTAATCAGTTGCTGAGGATAAAAAAGTGACAAATAGTAGTTGTGATGACAAAAAGTGAAAGGTAGTACATGATGTGATGTGAGGACAAAAAGTGACAAGTAGTAGTAGTGATGACAAAAAGTGAAAGGTAGTACACGATGTGATGTGAGGACAAAAAGTGACAAGTAGTAGTAGTGATGACAAAAAGTGAAAGGTAGTACACGATGTGAGGACAAAAAGTGACAAGTAGTAGTAGTGATGACAAAAAGTGAAAGGTAGTACACGATGTGATGTGAGGACAAAAAGTGACAAGTAGTAGTAGTGATGACAAAAAGTGAAAGGTAGTACACGATGTGATGTGAGGACAAAAAGTGACAAGTAGTAGTAGTGATGACAAAAAGTGAAAGGTAGTACACGATGTGATGTGAGGACAAAAAGTGACAAGTAGTAGCAGTGATGACAAAAAGTGAAAGGTAGTACACAATGTGATGTGAGGACAAAAAGTGACAAGTAGTAGTAGTAGTAGACAGCAGTAGCCAACCTTTCAGATAAGAGTGGTATACCTAGTACCACCAAATGAGTGTGATAGGAAATGCAGTTGCTTGCTGTGCTTTGACTCTGACCTACTGATGGTATTATTTTTCATGTTTCTGTGTTCATTGTGATCATTAAAATAATTCTGGCCTGGCCTAGTAGCCCATCCTCCGGAGTCCAGACCTGTCTTGTTGCAATTAATTGCTGCCTCATTTTAGTAGACCCTATTCACAAAAGATGTTCACCACAGGCACAAAAAAAAAAATTAGAAAGTGTTTTGTGGATAGTGCCTGCTCACTCAGACTGTAAGTTTCATTCAGGTATCATATTTGAAATTAAAGTGAGGAATGTTGACTTTTAGAAATGTCAGTCACTCAGCATTTTCTGGTGTCAAATAGGATCGTGTGTCAGTAATGACGTTACCAGCTAAGCTAAACAATCATTCTGAACACACGCTAGTTGGAGGGCAATTCATGTACTTCATTGCAATGTTTACTAAAACAGGCCACATACTTTGTTTAGATTTCCAGTATCATTTCAACAGTGGTCTGTGTTGAGGTTATGTTACAAGAGGCAGATGAAGAAGATGTTACAATTACATCTTTTAAGTGACTCCAGAGACTTGAAGTTGAACCAAGTGACTGTGGGACTGTGCTGTATGGATGTTGGTGAAGAGGAAGATTCAGCTGCAGTGGCTGAGGAAAAAGAAGGAGAAAATGCTGCAACAATACAGCATGGGCCCTGTGATGCTGTGTTGTGTCATGAAGAAGATTCTGAATGTGATGCTGCTGTTTTACTCTGTTCCATGACAGCATGCACCTTATCAGTTATTTCTTGTTTGTTTATCTAGAAAGAAGTGTCATCATCATCATCACTCAATAGTTGCTTCAGTTTGCATCATGGGTCCAAGATTGTTGCTTTAACGTAGAACTCAGAATGAAGCACTTTATGTAGTTTGTCATCTTCTGAAACTTTTTTGATCTTATGTTTTGTTAGATCTTGTTATATTCTGAGGAACAACCTGTAGGTGTCAGCAGCTCCACTGACAGCCTGTGTGATCATGGAAATGTCTTGGCTCTCTAACTTTTCCCTAATCAGATTCAACCTGAATTTCAAAACTTTTTATTAGGGGTATCATCTGGCTCAGAGCTGCAGTATTTGCACTAACCTGTGGTGATTTCCTTAAATGGCTGGAGCAGGAAAATTAGAATGTCCAGCATGGCCCACTGTGGTGGAGTAATATAGACATCTGCATCACCACTTCTATTTTCCAAGGTGTATTGTCTGACAGCTTTCTTTTGTTCCAGCTGTCTTTGGGACATATAAAAGGTTGAATTCCATTGAGGAGAAATGTCTTGTATAAGTCTGTGTAAAGGTAAACTGTGCTCCTGCTGTATTTTTTCAAACAAGTTACTGGCTTTGCTTGAGTGACTGAAATGAGGCATATTCTTTTAGCAGTGCTAACAAAACCTTCATTTCCCTGTTGTTATTGAGAAAACTGTGACCTATTAAATTTAAGCAATGTGCAAAGAAGCAGATGTGAACAAAGCCCTCTCCTCCAAGGCTTTCCTTATGTTGGACCCATTATCTGCAACTATAAAGCCGACTAAACAGTCCCTATGAAGTGAGCAATTGCTGTATTGGTTTTTGGAGCTCTTCAATGATGTTGTATGAACTATGTTCAGAAGCAAAATAAAACATTCTTAGAACAGCAAACTGCGACACTTCAGTGCCCCATATGTAAATGATCAAAACATGCCCAATGTGCCATGACATACATGAAGGGTTCAGGATGACAGTGTGTCCAGATATCTGTTGTGAGATACACCACTCTCCCAACAGCACTGCACAAGACATGTCTTAATTTTTTACATACAACTTCGTAAAGATCTGGAATCCCTGTTGTCGAGAAGTATTTTCATGATGGTATACTATATCAAGGTTCGAGGTACTCAAACAGCCACCTGAATCCTATATGTTCAACCATGTTATATGGTAACAAATCAACAGCTATCATTTCTGAAATTCTTTTGGTTATTGTAACAGCAACAGTCAAGGCATAGTTGGCTTTGCACTCATAAGTTTCTGAGATGGTAAGCTGTCTCCTTGGAAGAGGGGGACTTTTGAAAACATGGTCACTTTCAGTAACAGTAAGAATCTTTTGAATGGGAAGAAGTGGTGGTGGAGGTGTTTCCATAGTGCTGTGGGGGCTGCCACTGCTTTCATCTATCGGAGTTACCCCTGAGCGTAGTGAGCTATCACTGTCACTTTCTCTTTGAAACTCACAACAACTGGAGTTCTCAGTAATGTTATGACATCTGCCTAGGTGCCTTTTCAGTGCTGATGTTCCCAATGCTCCCTTCTTTTTATCCCTGCTGATTGGCCATGTACAAATGGCACATGTTGCCACCAACTCATTAGAAGCACTAATGGAAAAGTATGACCAAACAAAAGATAATATTTTGTTATTTTTTTTCCCAGGAATACACTGCACCTCTGTCCCCTTTTCAGATTTTTCTTTTTCCTCCCAGATATTTTATGGGCCTGTTCCTCTTGTAGTTTATTCCCACTGCCCTCCTCAAGCAAAATATTTCTGTTCATGTCTTCCTCATCAGCAATCTCCATCCCCTCCTGTTGTAAACCTTCTTCTGCCTGATCATTCTCTTCATCTTTATTATTAGGACCCTCATCGGGGTTCGACCTCAGAAGAATCAGATGACATCTGTAAGGGACTGGAAGTAGCATAGTATGCAATTGTTCCATACCTTTGGGTGTCTCTTTGTGTGGTACCCACCAACCCTTTGGTTTTAACTATATAACTTTTTTGTTTACTTTGGACTGATCCGACAGATGCACCTTTTCTGGGTTCAAGAGTTTGCTTGGAAGATGAAACTTTAGATGTGAACAAATCACTTTTTGGGGTTTTATTTTGTTTTTCTTTTGCAGGCTGACTGCTGGTTTTTTTTTCAGTGGCACTGGCTGCACTGTTTTCCCAAGAAGAATGTACTTCATCAACACTTTGATACATTTTTTATTTCTTATTCTAAGTGTAAAAAAAAAGATCCCTCTACCTAACGTCCACTGATGACTCTGACCCAAACCCACAGGCAAGGGACAGATTTACAGTCATGAGTCATGAACATGAATCATTCATGATTGTAGCAGTACATAGCAGGAGGGTCCCAGTACTATTCTATTTTTCAGAAGTTATGTGAGAAGCTTGGGGATCCTCCCCCAACGGCCCCTCATATATAGTAGAGAGGGTTCACAATTTACTTCATGCAATGACAGCTAAAGAATCACCACCTCTTCCCCTTATCTTTAAATTCCTTAAGTATTTGGACTGCCAACACCTGCTGAACAAGGAACGGGATCTCACTGATGTCTCTTGGGAAGGGGCTCGGCTGTGCATTGTGCAAGATCTACCTGCCACTGTTCATCAGAAAAGGACAGCATTCCACATCTCGTAATCAAGCTAATTGCAGCCTGTATTTGTTTCAGAATATGGTACCCTGGAGTTCTGCAAGTTTTTTATGGGGGAGCCTGGTGGAGCCATGAGTCAACAGATCAAGCTGCGGCAGAGTTGTATAACCTTTTCCCTGCCCTACTCGATTCTCCGATCTGATGGTGGCCAGATTGTAACGTCTCAGCTCTCTGGTAGACACTTTCAGCATGAGGACTGTCGTTATTTGTCTGTTTCCATCAAGGGGTGATTTGGATTTATATTTCTCTTCTCTTTTCTGTTGTCATTGTCAGAACGATCAATGTCTAGTGAACGTAACCCTTTTTTTCATTGTATACTTCATTGAGAGAACTCATTCAGTGCTTGGTGTTGCCTGTTCTGGCTTCAACTTTCTCAAGGGGCCATGATTCTAATAATTTACTGTAATACCAGTGAGACTTCTTTGGGACTGTTTTATTGCTTGATACAGCTCCCTGTCACCTGAAAGAGACTATCTTCCTGTGTTGGACCCTTCAGTGACTGGCATAGTGTTGTCTAGCAGAAGGTATTGAATGTGAGGAAAGACATGTATTTTATGGGATTCTAACATCTGCCTTATACTGTAGCATGTCTTGTAGTTATTACCTGAATACTGCCATTGCTGGAAGGCATCCAATCTGTTGTTTTAGTAATTTAGTCCTTACGAAGTTATCATTATCCATTTTTGTTCTGTCTTTAGGAAAGCTATCAGCATATTGTTGGCTATGCCAGGGTCCTTTTCTTTGCCTACGTATAATATAATTTGGCTTGTTCAGGTCTTCACTTTTGCAGACTGCATTGTATTGTTAGGCATTTAATGTTGTTGTTAAAAGGGGCCATGGTTTAGAAAGATACAGACAGTCAACTTGCTTTTCTTTCTTTTTTTTTCCAAGGTTTGTGATTTTTGTATTGGTTACAATTAATATGTCTTCATATGAGCACCAAGAACAATTAGTATAAATGGTGATTGAACAATTTTTGAACTGTTGTTTTCATTATCTGATATTTGTCTGTCTGCAAATGCTGGCAGAGGTTCAGCTATGGACGCTATGCACGAAAGGTCCCAGAATATGTGCTGAGTGGTAGTAAATGCTGCACACCCCTACGCTGTGTGCACAGCACATCAGGCACATGATATGCATGACCAGATGTGCATGGCAAGCATCCAGGTGCACGTGGCATGGACACAGAGGGGGCGGGAGCATAGGCTGCGCAGAGCGACATGCAGAGTGCCAGGAGGCATGGCCAAGATACATGGCACTGCCCCTTGACCACACCATATGTGGTGTTGCCTGCTGCATTATGCAGCAGCACAGACATGAATGCCATGTACTGCACTGCATGAAGCAAGACAGCAGAATGGCAAGTGGCCACAGAGAACCCAGTGGTGGTGGATGAGGATGTGGAACACAGAGGAAGGGGAGGGGAGGGAGAGGCGGCCGTGGTGGTGGTGGTGGCACACATTTCCAGTTCCCCAATTTCAGCAGTGAGCAGATGGTGGCAATGGTCACTGACATTCACCACAACTACGCCAGACTCCATGGGGCCCTGGCACTGACCACAGCCCTGGAGGTGAATTCCAGGATATGGCTGGTCATACAGGCTAGCATCAATGCCACTGGGTCTGAGGCAAGAACACTGATGGCCCTCAAGTATAAGTGGCATGACCTCCACACAGACATGCAGAAAAAGCTGTCAGCCAGTGGACGAGAGTGGCATGGAATGGGCAGAGGGTCCCCAGCTCATGACACCCAACTGATGCCTATAGAGAGTATGGTGGTAGAGACCCACTCTGAGGTGGCTGTTCATGGTGAGGACAGATGTGTGGATAGCCAGGCAGGTAGGCATGGCCACATGGTGGGGACATGTGAGGATGAGAAGTTGGGTCACAGAATACTGGCATAATACAGTCACCCTCTCCCCACAGGCATGGCCCCTTTGCCACAGAATGCAGCAGCACACACGATGCAGCCCATGTGAGTTGCCGAGGCATGGCCAGCCAGGAGCTGCATTGTATAGATGGTGGAAACACATGGTAAGTATGGGGGAGCAGCACACTACTAAAGGCATCATGGCAGGTGAGCATGAGTGAAATACTGATGGCAGTGGCCTCTATCTCAATGGGGCTGGAGATGGATACAGAGAACCAGCAGGACAGTGAGAGTGAGGGGGACACACGGCCACCCTGATGAAGGATATGGATGCCACCTCTGGGAGCAATGGACCACTGAAAGAAGTGGCAATGGATATCTGAGTGACTGGCCAGCAACAGCCCCGTAAGGCAGTGCTAACTCACCTGAGCATGGGCACTGGTGCCACACTGGTCATAGTGCACTACATCCAACCATTGGGTGCGAAAAAACCCATGGTCCCTGATGACAGTGACGATGAGGTCCCCTCCACAGGACCTACCAGACACAGACAGGCAACCCAGCACAACCCATACATTGCAGAACAATGCCATGTGCTGCAGCAGCTGGAGAGGGACAGGCTGGCAGAGCTGCAGAATGCAACATCAGCAATAGCAACACTCACCGACATCGCAAGGGCCATCAGTACCAGCATCATTTGGGGTGCCATAGCACAGGAGCAGATCTTCTAACACCTCTGATACATGCTGGTAGCATACCCTGCCACTGTCCCTCCCAGAGCAGCATCCATGCACCTCTACCATGGGCACACATAGCCCACAAGAGCATATCATGGCCCTGAGCAGGCCATGTGTGGGGTCAGGGGGACTAAGCTGGACACCTACAAAAGTGCACGTGGTATGCCACCATCCCCATATGGAGCAGCAGAGTGGAGGACAACAGAGAACACAGCCATCATAACCAGCCAGGACACCACAGCTACTGGTCCCTCACCATGCATGGATGGCACGCAGGGCTGTGATGGGCACAGGGGGTCATGGCACACCGCTTGCAAGTGCAGCACCCAGGCAGCTAGGCACATGAGCCTGGAAATGGCTGCAGTCACAACCGGATGGTACTGGGCAGTGAGGGCAACTACACCACCCACATGACCCCACACACAAGCCTCACACACACATGCCCCAACTCCCCCACCCCCTGACACTGGGCCACTCAGCATTGTGCATCATCATTATGGCCCCCAACACCAGTACAACTGGGCGAGCCTTGCAGCACACAACACAGCATCGAAGCATGTTTGGCATCTATGCAGTCAATGTCTCCCAATCATGCATACAGCACAACATGCAGCACTGTTACCATGAGAAGGTACCTGCCACAAGCGCACACTGTGCTGCACACCAACTAGCCATCCACTGCTCCCTGAGGGTATGACATTGCCACCGTCATCCTCCTTGGGGTCAACTGGCAGCACTTTTGGCAGTGGCACGTTGGCATGCTTGGCAATGTTGTGCAACATGCAGTATACCGCTAACACCTGATCACCTTGGTGGGTGACAGCATCAAAGTGCCCCTTAAGTGATCCAGTCACCAGAAGCACATCATGAGCAGTCTGATTGTCCTCTCAACTATACCCCTGGTCCTCCTGTGGGCTGTGTTGTATGCCTCCTCCACCTGTGACCCTGGAGACAATATAAGTGTCATGAGATATGTCCTGAGAGGGTATCCGCTGTCACCTGCAGTGAACAAGATAAGAGTGTGAATGGCATGCCACAAGGCACTATGATTGTGGACATTGCATGGCCAGACCTCGTACTTACCCAGTAGCCACCCATCAATGGGCCCGTCACATAGCGATACTCCTTGCCCAGAGGCATCCAGTATGAATGAGTCGTGCGTTGATCCGGGGAACCTTGTGCACACATTCGAGAAGATGCCTTTGGTGTCACAGATGATCTGACAGTTAATATTGTGATAACCCTTACAGTTCCGTTATGCCTCCTCATTCGCCAATGGTAACAGGATGGTGACCGTCAATTGCTCCAACTACATTGGGAATTCTGCACATGCCACAAAATGCCTGCTTCATGGCACTGATCTCCTACTCTGCAACAGGTATGCATACCTGTATGTGGTCTTCAGGTGTACCAGCAGGGCATCAGTCACCTGGGTCATGGCACGTGACACTGAGGACTGGCAGATGCCCAGGGTGTCACTGGTCACATGCTGGAACAACCTGCTGGCATAGTAGGAGAGGGCACACATGACATTGGTCTTCACAATCATTGCCATCGAGCGACGGGTACGTGGTGCTGTGTCAGCACTGACCATGTCACATAGCCATGCCATGATTGGCCATGGAAGCCTGAACTGTTCCAGAAAGTGTGTGTCCTGCCATCACATGGCATAAATCCTGTGCTGGAACACTCTGGGATACAGTAACCTGTCCCTAAGCCTGCGAGCCATCACCTCCAGCAGATGGACATGCATGGACACACCTAGACACATCCTGTACCACTGATATGTCTTCCTCTGCCACAGTGCAACATGGAATATGGTCCCCTATATGCAGCTCAGCAGATGCAGGTTGCCCTCTAAGGGTGCATGGTACAGCCTGCTGGCAGGATGGACATAGTATAGGGCACGCCACGCATAGGGCACGCCATGTGCCACATACCCGGACACACAAGGGACTGTGATGCTCTGCTTTTAACATGTCCATGATGATGTGGCTTATTTAAGTCTGTTATTTTAAGCACTGAAGTGGGTGGGCATGTGATGTTTCTTGCACTGCACACCTGGACTGCAACTGACCACCACGACTACCTATCATATTGTGTACTGGGTCATCATCATCATCATCATCCACTAAAACTTGTACATCACAAGTTTTTACAGGAGGGGGGATTCCTGCAAACAGATTCAGAAATTTCAGACACAGACACTTTTAATTTCTTTTTCTCTGGTTCCCTACTGGGGTCAATTAAATCATCATCATATTCATCAACGTCACTGTCACACACATCCACATTTTCTGCTTGGATGCTAACATGTGGACTGCATGTTTCAACAACAGCAACATTATCATCATCAGCATCATCACATTCATCATCAGCATCTACAGCACCATCACCTGATATTTTTTCACCACACTGTGAATCATTGTTGCATGGAAAATGAGCGACGTTAAGTGCCACGGTGGATGGAATATCACATTGTATGCTATCATTGACATGATCATCAGAATCAGGTTCAGTTAATGGGATGTTACTGGGAAGTATGACATCATCTACGCTGTCACTCACTTGCACTGCTTCACATTCAGTATGTTTGGATATGGTACACTGGTCGGAATTAGAACTTGACGCAACAATGCCAATACTACCTCCACCACCACTAACACCAGTAACACTAACACCACCGGTTGGGAAAACATCATCTCCTCCAACTATCAGTGAAGCTACTGATTGGGCTGTAAAAAACATTGCAGGAGAAATACCTTTCCTCACATCAGCAATGCACTTCTCCATCTGTGTACTACTACCTCGCCCACTGACCCTCTTACTGCCAACATTGCCATGGCCAGAAACACCTTTACTTGCACGTCTCTTTGCAGGCATTTTGGGGGATCAACCACAATATTATTACCAAATTCAGATTTTGATATGTTCACTTTCTGACTGGAGGGTCGCTACTCGCTACTATTGCTAGCTGGATGTGAAGTAAAATAAACAACTGTGGCTTCAGCAACAGATAAGGGGCTACACTGTCAGGGAATTAAAACAACTTCAGTAACCAGTGGTGCTGATGGGGTCACAAAAACAATCCAGTCTGGTAAAAAATATCTTTTTAACGTGGGGGGGGGGCACTGAATACAGACAGTGCTGATTTTCACTGCACTACAAGCAGCAGCACTAAGAACAGAGAACACAGTCGCAGTACCAATTCAGGCAGCTGCAGTGGATAGCAGGTTCACACTGCTGTGCTTAGTTGCACTTACTCTGATCTGTGTCACAAATTTTAAAAGGTGTATTGTATTTGATGCACGCAACCCAGCGCACACAACACAGAACACTTTGTGTACAATGCTGAACGAGGAATGTGATGCAAATGCAAAAGTTCAGTGTACTCAGTGCAACGTAATGTAAATTTGAAATTTAAACAACCTGACCTTATGAAATCCTGCACCACATTCACACAACAAGCTGCAAGAAAATTTGTACTATCACTGACAATTTTAGTATGTGTACAATAACACAGTCAGTTATATAACAAAAAGTATTGCCAAAACACAAAGAAATCACTAGTTCTCCAACTTAAATCTACCTAGACACAGATACGTCCCTCCCCCACACAGTACACTTCACTGTCTTTCACCACACACACTCAGTGTTGTAAATTTACATTCAAAATCCACACACAAACAAAAACGCCGATGATGTGAGCACAGGAGGGTTTCATACAATCGATGTTGGATCCCCCCAAAAAAAGCAAAAATGTTTTTTGAACAGCTTTTAAAAGATTGACAGCTATCAGAGCACACTGTCTGCTACTCCTCCCCCCTACTCATACTACCTCGAACTGAGGCTGTGCAGATCAATATAGAGCCCATGTGACCTGAACTCCCATGAATCACTGCAAAATCCTCCTTCGGAGCTCAAAAACAAGGTGAAGTGAGGCGAAGTGAACTGCCACCAATGTACTTCACCTTAAAAATTGAAAGAGAAGTGACCAGTGGAGGCAGAGTAACGTGAAGTAGTTGTTTTCAATGCACTTTGTTCCTTATTATAACGTGAAGTACTTGTTTTCAAGATTATGGAGCACTCCTATCCACCTTTGCTCCGTGAATCACTTCTCGGAGCGGATTGAGCCCACTTCACCCACCACTACCTGCTAATAGTGGAGTAGACTCAGAAAATGTCACTGCTACCAGAGATCTAGCTCTCTAGTGGCTAGAAGATATAATCTGCTAATGGAAAAGTCAGCAAAAAAAAAAGATTTCTGAACCACTGTTTAGGTTCAAGAAATTGAGGGGTCCCTGGCCTGATCAAGGCTCACTGGATCCCTGAAATAAAGAAGAAAAACTGTTTTATTTAAAGGTTGAAAGAGGATGCTTGTTATAACAGAACAAAGAGAACAAAAGAAGTGGGCAGGGACAGAAAGCACAGCAGGGAGCTGGGGGAGAGACAGAGACAGATGTGCAGGTTAGACAGCAGGAGAAGGATTTACACAGTCATTGCTCAAAATTCACTAATATCAATACTTAAAATGACTGTAAGGATTAAACAGATTATTAAACCCTGGCACATAAATTCAACTAGAGAGACAGAGGGAAATACAGTAGCAAGAGATGTTCAGCAGGCGATTTTGTTGAGCCCTGGCCCGTTTCCTCCTGCTGGCCCCCTTCCCCTTTGGCTACACTGCCTCCTGCTGCTGCTAACCCCTTTTGCTTTTGGAGCCACACTGCAGCTTGGTGGTGCTGCAGATAGTGCCATTGGCCACCAGTCCCAAAATGGCCCCCTCGCTTACCTCTTTACACAGATCTGCCACACAACTTGCAGATCACAATGCTGCAGTCAGTGTTGTTTATGGTAAATAAACACCACACAGTAGACCCTTTATGCTGGGGGTGGCAGGGGGCACATGCTCCTGTTGGGGGGCATTACTGTGTGGCTGCTGTCTGGGGGCCACATGATCCTATGGATGCTGGTCATGGGGGCTATAGGAGCATTCTGCTGTTGGTGGTGGATGTGAGGGGCCACATCATCCTCATGCTGCTGCGGGGGTGCTATAGGCTCATGCTACTGCTGCTGGTCCTGGGGGTTACAGGAGGATTTTGCTGCTGGCTGGTGGATGTGTAGGGGGAAACATCATCCTCATGCTGCTGACGGGGGGAGGGGCAATGGTCTCATGCTGCTGCTTCCACTGCCACTGCTGGAATTGGTGGCTACAAGCTCTTACTGGGCCTGGGAGGGGTTCTCAGCTACCCTAAATACCAGCCTGTCTAGACGGACAGTGGGCTCCATCCAATGTATCTCCGATCCCTCCAGGAGGTTTTTGTTTGTGAAGGGTAGGTTGTATACCTTGGATATTGTGCTGGGTAGCGTTTATGGTCCCAATACTGATACTCCAAGTTTCTTTGTGAAAATACTGGAAGTTCTCACTCCTTTTTTGGGTATCCCTATGATTATAGGGGGAGATTTCAATTTGGTATTCGATCCATCTGTAGATAGGTCGGGTCGTTCTCGCCAGGGTCTTTCTCCTGCCCAAAGATCATTCAGGGACTTGGTAGACTCTGCAGGGCTCTGTGACGTATGGCGTGTGCTTCACACCAAAGTGCGGGAATACACTTTTGTTTCACTAGTACACGGCACTTCTTCACAGATCGACTACATATTTATTTCTCAAATACTTTTGTCTGGGGTTTTAGATTCTAGTATAGTCTCAGGCCCACCCTTGGACCATTCAGCGGTAGTATGTCGAATTTCCCTGTCCTCTTTACCCAAAAAGGTGGGTAGATGGAAGTTGAATAACCAAATTCTCAAGGAACCCGATAAGGTTGATTATATAGCATCCCAAATACAACAGTTTATGGTTTTAAATATTAATTCTACACGATGACCTGATATGGAATGGTGCACTTTTAAGGCGTTCTTGAGGGGGATTTTAATTGACTTAACTTCGAAAAGGAAAAAGGAACGGGAAAATAAAGCTTCCCGTCTTCTGTCCCAAATTAGGGACATGGAATCCCCTCTTTCCCCTACCTTCTCGGAAACTTTTAAGCAGGATTTAGTTAAAGTAAGGGATGCTTACCTTGATTTGTTAAGGGAGCAAGCTGAGTTTGCAATTTTAAGAACAAACACAGTTTATACAGACCAAGAGGAGAGGGCTGGGCGATTGTTGGCAATGTGTGTTAAACAACAAGAATCAGCTAGATTCATTGCAGCCATTCGTTCTTTAGAAGGAGATCCCCAAAAAACTTCACCTTCAGAGATAGTTGATGTATTTGCTAGTTATTTCTGGGATGTATATGGCCCCATGGTAAATCCCCCTTTTGAGGAGGATTTGCAAAAATATTTGGTAGATTTACAACTACCCTTCCTCACTAATTCTCAACAAGCTGCATTAATATCTCCTATCTCTGAGGATGAAATAGCTACGGTAATTAAATCTTTGCTGTCCGATAAAACCCCTGGCCCTGACGGGTTTTCCGCTAATTTCTATAAAGTATTTTCCAAGCAACTAACCCCTATTTTACTGTCACTTTTTCAATTTCTTCTTTCTGGTCAAGGGTCCAATCCTTTCCTTCTTGAAGCCCTGATTGTTTTATTACCCAAGCCAGATAAGCCACAGGACCTGGTTTCAAGTTATAGACCCATTTCTTTAATCAATCACGACATTAAAATTTTAGCCAAATTATTGGCCGATAGTCTGAGTGCAGTTCTTCCTTCCATAATAGGGGAGGAGCAGGTTGGCTTCATGAGGGGAAGATCATCAGTTGACCACTTACGAACCCTGGCTCACGTCTTCTCAGCTTAGAGGGATGCTGCTACTCCAATGGCTTTGGTCTCCCTAGACGCCGAGAAGGCCTTTGACAGGGTTTATTGGAATTATTTATTTGTCACTATGGAAGCATTTGGCATTCCTAAGAAATTCCTGAGCAGGGTTTGTTCATTATATCTATTACCCTCTGCTAGAATCTCTTGTAATGGAATGATTTCTAGTCCGATTAAGTTGCATGTGGGAACTAGGCAAGGGTGTCCCTTGTCCCCCCTGCTTTTTAATATATATTTAGAGCCCCTTATTCGGGGGTTAATGAGAGCCCAGGATATCTCAGGTATATCTTTAAATGGGCATGTGGTTAAGGTTGCAGCATATGCAGATGACCTTCTTTTGCAACTAACTAATTCAGCTACATCCATTCCCCCTATTCTTAATATCATAGAGGGGTTTAGCAAGGTTTCGAATTATAAACTTAATATTGGGAAAACTTTGGTCTTTCCTCTTAATCACAGGGTTTATAAACAGGAAACCATTACTTTCGGGCTTGCCTGGCAGCCTGATTCCATTAAATATCTTGGAATTACACTGACACGTAATGTAACCCGGCTTAAACAATTAAATTTGGATTTGTTGGCCCAAGAATAGACCAAGACATCCGCAGGTGGATGCTTCTTCCTCTCTCTTTATGGGGTAGGATTAATTTAATTAAAATGAATGTTTTTCCCCGCCTTTTCTATCCCCTTAATATGTTGAATATTGGCCTTCCATTGTCCTGGTTTAAAAAAATCCACAGTATGTTTTCCAATTTTATGTGGGGGTATACAAAATCTAGAATGGCATTTTGCAAATTGGCTGCTCCTAAAGGAAAAGGAGGGTTAATAGTTCCCCATATAGGACTGTATTATTGGGCCAGCCAGGCTAACAAATATCTCAGGTGGCTGACAGCGGAGCAGCTACTAGCACACTCCTCATACTCCCTGGCTTGGCTTAGAGTGGAGTAAGCCACTATTAAAAAGCATGGACTCCTTCCTTGTGCATTGTTATACACCAAAGTAGGATCTCTCCCAGCAGTACTGCGTAATTCTCCCATCACAATATCGATTATCGCCCACGCTCAACTGTGTGCATTTCTCAAATATGATAATGTTAAGGACTTGTCTCAGCCAATAAATGGTAATCCTAACCTGTAAGTAGATAACAAGCCTCTATCACTTAATTGGCTTTCTCCGATAGCAAATTGTCAGCTGAAAGATTTTATTACTGTTGACAGACAATGGTGCTCCTCAGTGGAAATTATGCATAAGCTTACGATACCTGGTATAAATATTTTTAAGATTTTTCAGCTTTGGGATCTTTTGTTAAAAGTTTTTGGAGTTACTACACCTTCTGCTGCCCACATTAGTTTTCAGGCCACTCTTGCAGAGTTGGCTGGATCGCCCCATGCGGTGTTGAAGATATACAGTATCTTATTTGCATGGGCATACCCTGACAACTTTTCCCCAGTTACTTATTGGTCTTTCCTTTTTCCAGACAAGGAATTAGATTGGTCTCATCTCTGGCATAACTGTCACAAATTCTTATTGCAGGACAGACTTAGATTAATGCAATTTAAAATTTTGCATGATATTTATTACACCCTGCAGAAATTGGCCCAGTTGGGTGTGGTGTCCTCTTTGCTCTGTACAAGATGTAAGTTGCAGCCTGGGGACCTTCTTCATATTTTCTGGAAATGCCCTTAAGTTGCTCTACTTTGGACCACTATTAAACAAAGAGTCGACCCGCTGTTAGGGCTCTCAGATTTGTTTACACCCGAAGTATGTCTCTTGGGGGATTTTTCTTGTATTTCTGTACAGTGTAGGAAATATTATATGGCATTAATTTCCATGTCCTTTAAAAAAGTGGTCCTCAGACATTGGAAAGATTCTGGCAATTTGACTTATCTCGAGTGACTCCAGGCGCTTCTTGCTGATCTCAGAATGGAGAGAACCATCGCAAGCCTTTCTAATAAACTTAACAAGTTTAATAGGATATGGGGTTCTCTTCAAACCCTGTACTCTTTACAAGTGTGAAATGCACGTTCATTGCAATGCACGGTGTAGTTTGGTTGGTATGATGCTGCGCTAGGGTTAGGGGGATGTATGAGGGGAGAGGGGGTGTGGGGCAGGGAAAGATTGAATCAGTATAACTCTGTCTAGTAACTATAGCCTCCTTATGTCAAATGTCTTGTGGATTCGTTCGCTGTATTGTAAACTTTAATAAAAGTTGAATGAAAAAAAGAAGACGGACAGTGGGCACCTTCTCCCCAGTCCCCTTGCCTTTACCTTTCCCTTCCATCATTCAAAAGAAAAAGATTTCCTAACAGAAAGGGAGGGAGGGAGACACACACACACACACACACACACACACACACACACACACACACAATCTACACAGACACCTGACAGAAATTATCAACAAACACAATCAAAATATATATTATGAACAAAAAACTGTAAAAAACACACAATGGAACACACAGACCCAATAAACTTTATATAAAGCTCTGTTGCTGGCTGGTTGTTTCCTCCAAGTCTACAGCTACACAGAAGGGAAATGAATCACTCACTTCTTGCCTGTATACAGTCACCCATGTGACCTGCATTGAGTAGGTCATGTGAAAAGCCCAATTTTGCCACGTTTCGCCGAATAGAAACGCAAGGCAGAATCTAAGGCAAAATTTGCCGGTGAAATTTCTCCACCACAGTGTAATAATGCCAAATATTACACATGGCGAAATTTGTGATTTCCCTGACATTTCGCCAGTGAAATTAAATTTCACAACATCTCTTGCCATGCCTCTGGTGGGTGCCATATGGAGAGGGCATGGTGTACGCCCCATGCCCCTGCTTGCCCTGGGAAAATGCCATATGCCATGCTCACCACTGGCCATGCCCAGGCAGTGATTACATGGCCTGTGCTGGACTGATGCTGCAGGGTGGCCACGGTGGCACCCAGTTCCACACATTGGGGGAGGCCATGCAGTGTCACCATGCACAGCTGGTGCTCGGACGGTGGGTGTGTCTATCTTCAGGGTGTGTCTCACTGTGGCACTGCCATTGTCTATTTCTGTGCACACCTGCGGTGTCTGCTGTGTCCATGTCAGCTGGCAGGATGGTGGCACGGGTGGGGTGGTTCACTACCTATGTGCATGCAGGGTCTGTATGGGACCATGCTCTGCTGGCTGCATATCTTGTAAGCAGCAACTACCCATGCATACTTGTGCACCTCTGGGCCTGCACATGTGCATGTCGTACATGTGTTTGTGCATGCGCACAGGTCCACTGTGCATATGCATTTCCATGGCCATGCCCCCACAGTTCTGCTATGTGTGTACCTCATGGTTGGCTGCACAGTTGCCCTCTGTGTGCCCGTTGTGCATACCGCATTGCATATGTGTGCATGCCCAGCTGTCGTATCCCGTGCTGCATGTGCCTCCATGCCATGCGCAGCGTTCATGCATAACACCCAGTGTTTCTATTCAAACATTTGGAACTCCATTCCTGTTTGGTCCCATGAGATTTGTTCCTTTATTTCTATGAATACAGACATAAGTCTCTGTTGGGTTGCTATAGATCTACATATTGTCTTATCTCATGCTTTGTCGCATTATTGTCTTCAATAATTACTAGGTTGATATATGACCTTTTGCACTATTGATTGCTGTACTGTTTATTATGCTAGTTCATGTTCCCTAAGCATGTGTTAAATTGCATATATTGGGGTTGTTCCTACATATTTATTATCATTGTGTGTGTGTGTGTGTGTGTGTGTGTGTGTGTGTGTGTGTGTGTGTGTGTGTGTGTGTTTGAGGAGGAGGGCTGGGTGATCAGACCTGAGCAGATTATGGATTTCATCTTGGACCTGGATACTGTGGAGGTGCAATCAGCTGGATGTGGGGTAGTGAGTTCTATTAGGGGGTTTTGTTTAAAGGTTCTTTTAATTGGTTATGGGTTTGTTGGGGGACTACTTGTTATATCTGTTGTTCAACTATTCTGAATGTTGTTATAGATGATGGGTGAAAAGTTGGCTGGATTTGGTTTTGAGGGAGACTCCTGCGCATAGTGATACTCTGTGGTTTGACGTATTGGTTTCAGATTTTCACCTTGGACCCTATCTATTTAGTTCTAAAGGATGATGGGTAGCTTAGTTCATTTTGTCACCTGGAATATAAAAGGAGTTCATGATAAGAGGATGCAGCATATGGCATTGCGACACCTCAAGAAACTCTCTCTGGGTGCTGCCCTCCTGCAAGAGATGCATCTTTGTCACAAGGATGTTACTCTTTTTAGGAGGGAGTGGGTTGGCCAGGTCTATGGTGTGGGTAATAGCACCAAAAGAGGGGGAGTACTCATTTTGATTGCCCAATGACTTACATTTCACTTACTCCAGGAGTTATGGGACCCAGAAAGATGTTATATTTTTCTGTGTGGCTGGTTGGACATATGGAGATTTTGCTAGGATTGATACACAACCCCAATATGGACTCTCCACATTTTTTTGCAGATCTTTCCAACCAATTAATCTCTTTTTCTCATTTACCTATTTTTCTTGGTGGTGACTGGAACCTTGTTTATCAACCTGATATGGATCAATCTGGTGTTATCTGGAAAGGTCTAACTCCTGGGCAAAGAGGCCTCAGGAAGCTGATTGATTCTTTAGGACTGATGAATCCCTGGCACATCCTCCACCCCACAGACAGACAGTATACCTTTTACGCTCCCCTCATTTTCTCATACTGATTGCTTTTTACTCAGTGTCAAACTGCTTTCAAATCTTTCTGCCTGTGAAATTCAACCTATGGTCATTTCAGATCATGCTTCAGTGACAATGGTGCACTCTGTCCAGGGGCTGTAGGAGCGCGACCAGGTCTGGTGCTTGAACTCTCACCTCCTCAAATATCCTTCTACACTTCTGATAATACAAGAATATATTAAGTCCTTTTTTGTTTGACAAATATACACTCAGTACCTCAAATGGATGTCCTGTTGGGGGTCTGCAAAGTGTGCGATATGAGGGGAATGTATGCTGTTAGTATCCAAATGGCACAAGGCTCATACCACACATCTGGACCAGCTGTTCCAAAAGATCTGGACTTTAGAGCATTGCCTTTCCCCCTCTACCCCTGAGGCAAGCTGGATCCAGCTTCACTCCCTTAGGGCTCAGTATATGAGTCTACTGGTGGAGAAAGCAGAACTTGCCTTCCAATCCACTAAAGTTAAATATCTGGAGACTGGGGAATGGACTGGAAAGTTATTAGCTCTATGCCTTAGACAATTAGAATCTGTGAAGGCCATCCAAGTATAAGCTCAGGTTTTGGGGATACTGTGGTCACCCATCCTCTGGAGATTGCCGAAGTCTTTTGTCAATACTATGGTTCTTTGAATAGCGAAGAGAACTCCTCTATGGATTACAAAGGCCCCAAGCAGGCTTACTTGGATGGCCTTTCCCTTCCCCAGTTGTCTCCTCGGGAACAGCAGCACCTAATGGGTCCTATTACCCTGTTGGAAGTTAACTGAGAGATCCAGCAGCTCATTCTCAATAAGGCACCTGGCCCTTATGGGTTTACTAATAATTTCTAAAAGTTTTTGCCACAGATCTTGCCCCTTTCTTAACACACTTGTTTAATTATTTATTTTCTTCCAGTCTCATGGAGTCCACTTTTACCTGGGCTTAGGTTACACTTATAAAGAAACCCAGAAAGGACGAGCAATAACCAGGTAGCTATTATCCCATTTCCCTACTTTATTCTGACCTCAAGATCCTAACTAAAATACAAGCAAACTGACTATGGCAGCTCTGGAATAAACTGATAGGTCTGACACAAGTAGGTTTTATGGCTGGGAAATTGTCCAGTGACCACCTGCGCAAATTACATTATTTGATGTCCACATCCATGGAGAGCAGAACTCCTTCTGTCCTGGTCTCCCTGGATGTGTAAAAGCCTTTGATCATGTTTCATGGCCCTTTTTGTTTTCAGTTTTAAAAAAATGTGGTTTTCCCTTGGATTTTATAACTTGGATCAGGGTATTGTACTACAATCCCACAGCTCAAATTTGGTTTAATGGGGTGCTGTCTTCTCTCCTTCCATTGCAAAGAGGGACACAGCAGGGCAGCCCACTTTCCCCATTTCCTTTCAACTTGTATTTGAAACCCTACATTTTTTATCTTCAGAATCATCCATCTGTGAAGGGTATCTTATCAGATGGAGACAGCTATAAGCTTTCATCCTATGCTGATGATCTCGTCTTACATATAGAGGACCCTACTACATCACTTCCTGAGGTATTGGCCACAATTCAATGGTTTTCAGCCCTATTTGCTTATAAACTGAATTTTGAAAAAAACAAAGTTTTGTCTCTAAATGCCTATGTAAATAATCACGAGATTTCTGTCTTGGGTTTAGTTTGGGAGCCCAGAGTTTTAACCTATTTAGAAATATGGCTTACCTGTTTTCCCTCTGCTTTGACCCCTCTGCTTTGATTAAAGAGAACATTACACCCCTTTAACAGGTGATTTAGTCTGATCTGCAAAGATGGGCGACTTTACCTCTCTCTTTATGGGCAGAATTAGTTTGGTCAAGATGAATCTTTTGCACTGCAGTTTATACTGCCTTAGTATGCTTTGTCCCCATCTCCCCTACTCATGTTTTTTTGCAGTTACAACATCTGATAAATTAATTTATTTCGAAGCAAGGTGCAATCCAATGGGCATATTATAAACTTACACTTCCAAGGGACCAGGGCGGCCTGCACCTACCAAATATATTCCTATATTATTGTGCTCTCCATGCTAGTAAGACCTTTTATTGTGGCCATCTCACTCCTACTTGGGAGGGGACTAGATATGTCCCTCTTTGGCTACTCATTGCAAAAGGATTATGTTGACAAGCAAGCATACAGCTATCAAGTCTGCTGTATTTGACACCGGCACAATTACTCCCAATACTTAGGATGACTCCCCTCCTTTGGTCTTTAAAGGCCCTACAACAAATTTGTTCTTATTTTGGTCAGGTATGGATGAGGGGCCCTTAGTCAGCCTATACTTGGCAATACGCATTTCCTAATAGGCCGTCAACCAATACCCACCACCTTTTGTCCTCAGTTCCGGCATGCTTCTTGTGAAGTATTATTGGAGGAAGGCAAATGCCTTCCCTTCACTATTGTCAGAGAATGTTTTTCTTTATCTCTGACAACTGAGTTCAACTATTTTCAATTAAAGGGTGCCGTCTCTATTTATTTTGATCCAGGTACTATGATAGCACAGCAGAATTTGGACCTTCAAACTTTTATCTCTCTCATACTGCAACCCCACCCAATATCTAAACTGTACAAGTATTTTCAATCTACTGACCCCTCTTCTCTTTCAGGTGTTTGCTGCTTTTGGCAGCAAGAACTTAATATTCCCACTGATTCACAGATATGGCGAACTGTGTGGCGATCTTTACACAAGTACATTAAGCAGGACCTATATCAATTAATCCATTTTAAGGTCCTACACAACTTAGATTTTACCTCTGTGTGATTGTTTCATATGGATAAGCTTACTTTTGAATTTTGTACCAGACGTCGATTAGATGAGGATCATCTTAAATATATTTTATGGGATTGTGCTAAGGTGACTCCCTTTTGGAATACTATTAAAAGATCATTGGACCCTTCCTCAGGCTTGGAACCTTATTTAAGCCATGATGTCTGCCTGGAGAGTCTCTACCCATCTAGCTTGATTGGAACCCGAAAGGCACATATTGCCTTGATTTCAATCACTGCTAATTTGGTTATACTTAAGCATTGGTTAGATGATGCCACCCCATGCACCAGGAATGGCACCAGGAGATCCTCCAGGCCTTAATGATTGAAAAGCAAATTGCCTCTTTGCACCACAAGGCAGAGAGGTTCTAAGATAGACGAGAGTCACTTTATTTTTTTTTTCCATTCAACTTTTATTAAAGTTTACAATGCAGAGAACGAATCCAGAAAACATTACACATAATAAGACTGTAATTAATGTACAAAATGATACTGATTCATTCTCTCCCTGCCCACCCCCCACACTCATACTACCCCCAAAACCTAGCGCAGCGGCCTACCACCCAAGTGACGCTATGAACTATAATAAACATGTATTTCAAACTTGTAGAGAGTACAGGGCTTGAAAAGGACCCCATATTCTGTTAAACTTCCCAAGTTTACTAAATAGACTTGCAATGGTTCTCTCTGCTCTGAGATTAGCAAGAAGCTCCTGGAGCCACTCCAGATAAGTCAGGTTGTCAGAGTCTTCCCAATGTCTCAGGACCACTTTTTTAACGGACATGGAAATTAATGCCATATAATACTTCCTACACAGCACAGAGATACATGAAAAGTCCCCCAAGAGATATACTTCAGGTGTAAACAAATCAGAAAGCCATAAAAGTGGGTCAGCTCTATGCTTTATAGTGGTCCAAAGTGGGGCAACTTTAGGGCATTTCCAAAAAATATGAAGAAGGTCCCCAGGCTGCAACTTACATCTTGTACAGAACGGAGAGGACACAACACCCATTTTGGCCAGTTTCTGTGGAGTGTAATAAATATTATGCAAAATTTTAAATTGCATTAATCTTAATCTATCCTGCAATAAGAATTTATGGCAGTTATGCCAGAGAAGAGACCAATCTAGCTCCTTGTCTGGAAAAAGGGAAAACCAGTAAGTAACAGGGACAAAATTATCAGGGTATGCCCATGCTAATAAAATACTATATATCTTCGCCACCGCATGGGACACTCCAGCCAGTTCTACAAGGGTAACCTGAAAACTAATGTAAGCGGGCG
Organism: Neoceratodus forsteri; assembly: GCA_016271365.2. Lineage (NCBI taxonomy): Eukaryota > Metazoa > Chordata > Ceratodontiformes > Ceratodontidae > Neoceratodus > Neoceratodus forsteri. Next base: position 1,177,677,882 of record CM057458.1, read on the forward strand.
AGGGCGGAGTAGCCCCAAACGCTTTTAGCAAGAGGTGCCAAAGCTGATAAATCTTGAAAATGTTTATCCCAGGTACCGTGAATTTATGCATAATTTCTACGGAGGAGCACCATTGTCTGTCCACCATAATAAAATCTTTTAACTGACAATTTCCTATCAGAAGAAGCCAGTTAAATAATAGAGGCTTGTTATCAAGTTGCAAGTTAGGGTTACCACTTATTGGCTGAGGCAGATCCTTAATGTTGTCATATTTGAGAAACACATACAACTGAGCATGGGCCTTAATCGACACTGCAATGGGAGAGTTACAGAGGGATGCAGGGAGGAGTCCTATTTTAGTGTATAACAACGCACAAGGGAGAAACCCATACTTCTTAATACTGTCTAACTCCACCCTAAGCCAGACCGGGGTATATGACGGATTTTCAAGTTGCTGCTCCGCTGTCAACCACCTAAGATATTTATTAGCCTGGCTTGCCCAATAATACAGCCTCATATGAGGAAGTCTTAACCCTCCTTTTCCTTTGGGGGCAGCCAATTTGTGGAACACCATTCTAGATTGTTTATACCTCCAAATGAAATTCAAAACATACTATGAATTTTTTTAAACCAGGACAGGGGGAGGCCAATATTCAACATATTAAGGGGATAACATAGACAGGGAAAAATGTTCATTTTAATCAAATTAATCCTATCCCATAAAGAGAGAGGAAGAAGCGTCCATCTGTGGAGATCTTGATCAATCTTTTGGGCCAACAAATCCAAGTTTAACTGCTTAATCCGAGATACACTCTGTGTCAGCGTGATACCAAGATATTTAATGGACTCAGACTGCCAGGTGAGCCCAAAGGTGATAATTTCTTGTTTATACACCCTATGATTAAGAGGAAAAACCACAGTTTTCCCAATATTAAGTTTATAATTTGAAACCTTACTGAACCCGTTTATTATATTGAGAATAGAGGGAATGGATGTGGCCGGATTAGTGATTTGCAAAAGAAGGTCATCTGCATATGCTGCAACCTTAACCACGTGCCCATTTAGAGGTATACCTGGGATATCCTGGGCTCTCATTAACCCCTGGATAAGGGGCTCTAGGTTAATGTTAAAAAGCAGTGGGGACAAGGGGCACCCTTGATAGTTCCCACATGCAATTTAATGGACTGGAAATCAGTCCATTACAAGAAATTCTAGCAAAAGGGGACAGGTATAAAGAATCAACCCAACTCAGAAACTTCTTGGGTAACCCAAATGTCTCCATTGCAGCAAACAAATAATTCCAATAAACCCTATCAAAGGCCATCTCAGCATCCAGGGAGACCAAAGCCATAGGAATAGCGGCATGCCTGAAGGCCGAGAAGACGTGAGCGAGGGTTCGTAGATGATCAACTGATGATCTTCCCCTCATGAAACCCACCTGCTCCTCCCCTATTATAAAGGGAAGAACCACATTCAGATGATCCACCAACAATTTGGCTAGGATTTTAATATCATGATTAAATAAAGAAATAGGTCTATATTTTGAAACCAGGTCCTGTGGCTTATCTGGTTTGGGCAATACAACTATCAGGGCTTCAAACAGTAAAGGATCAGACCCTTGGCCAGAAAGAAGGAATTGGAAAAGTGACAACAAGATGGGGGTTAATTGCTTGGAAAATACTTTATAAAAATTAGAGGAAAATCCATCAGGGCCAGGGGTTTTATCGGACAGCAGAGATTTAATTACCATAGCTATTTCCTCTTCAGAAATAGGAGACGTTAATGTAGCTTGCTGAGAGTTAGTAAGGGAGGGTAGATGCAAATCTATCAAATATTTTTGCAACTCATCCCCAGAGGGGGGGTCGACCATGGGACCATATAGGTCCCGAAAGTAACTAGTAAATACGTCAACTATTTCTGAAGGTGAAGTTTTAAGGGAATCCCCTTCTAAAGAGTGAACTGCTGCAACAAATCTAGCTGATTCTTGTTGTTTAACACGCATTGCCAACAGCCGCCTTCTCCCCTTGGTCTGTGTAAACTGTGTTAGTTCTTAAAATAGCAAACTCAGCTTGCTCCCTTAACAGGTCAAGATAAGCATCCCTCACTTTAACTAAATCCTGCTAAAAAAATTCCGAGGAGGTAGGGGAAAGGCAAGGTTCCATGTTCCTAACTTGAGACAAAAGATGGGAGGCTTTATTTTCCAGCTCCTTTTTTCTTTTGGAAGCTAGGCCAGTTAAAATGCCTCTCAAGTACACTTTGAGAGCACACCATACCATATCTGGTCGACGTGTAGAATTACTATTTAAAACCATAAACTGTTGTGTTTGGGATGCTATATAGTCAACCTTGTCAGGTTCCTTAAGAATTTGGTTATTAAACTTCCATCTACCACCCTTTTTTGGTAAGAAACACAGGGAAATCCTTCATACTACCGCCGAGTGATAGAAAGGTGGACCTGGGACAATACTATAATCTAAAACCCTGGAGAAAGTATTTGAGACACAAAAATGTAGTCAATCTGAGAGGAGGTACCGTGTACTCATGAGACAAACGTGTACTCCCAATCTTTGGGATGCAGCACACACCATATATCACAGAGCCCTGCAGAGTCTAAGAAATCTCTGAATGACCTTTAAGCCAGAGAAAGACCATGGTGAGAATGACCTGACTTATCTGCAGATGGATAAAATATCAAATTGAAATCTCCCCCTATAATCATAGGGATATCCAGAAAAGGAGTGAGAACTTCCAATACCTTCATGAAAAACAGGAGTATCCGCTTTGGGGCCGTAAACACTGCCCAACACAATGTCCAAAGTATGCAACCTGCCTCTCACAAATAGAAACCTCCCAGATGGATCCAAGATACTTTGGGTAGGTCTAAAAGGAATCTACCTATGTAAAAGGATCATGAACCCCTTGCTTTGGGTATTACCCTGTGCAGCAAAGACCTGCCCCACCTGCTGTCTTCTAAGCTTAACAGCTTCATCATTTAGCGAGAGAGTCACTTTATGTTCTGTTATCCACTCAGTACATTCGCATGACTAGGTTTGGCCCCATACATCTACTCTATCCCTTCCAGTACCTGAGCTCCTTTTCTTTCCTAAACATTGTAAGTTTAGTGTCCTTCTGTGGTCACGGTTCTGCCCGGATGAGGGAGGTGGAGGGTGGGGGATGGGAGGGTACATGGTGTTTAATTTTTTGGTTTTGTTTCTTTTCCTGTTTCCTTGTATTAGTGTGTTGCTTCTTGTTGTATTGTTAAATTTCGGAGGAATTATTTTATGAAATGTTAATAAACAATACTTAATTAAGAAAAATAATGCAGCTGTTCTCTTTTTTATTTAATTTTATTCTGTGATAGGGTGGGTGACCCTACACCAGTTGGAAAACTGTAGTGATGGATAAAACAGCTCAGCTTCAACAAAGTTTACCCCACGATGCCAAATTAGGGATGTGTATAGCATGTAGTAGACCCTGGAAATAAATTAAAGTTGTAGTTACCTTTTCCTTCTATGTAAGTTTGTTGTGCTTAATATGTTTATCTTTGAGCCTTGCTAGCTGGCCACTATCAGGGTAGTCTTCAGTTTAGTTTGTGTTCTGTAATCCACCCCCCCCCCCAAAGAATGTGGCATGCTGGTATATAGAGATCACTATAAGTATTACATGAGGGGTTTGCTTTTAAATAAGAGTAAAAGAAACTGCCCAAGGGATGTAATCTACCAACTAATAAATGAATAAAGTTCTCCTTGCTGTAGAAACTGAGCATGGCAGTTTGGCTATGTAATGGGAGGATGCACCCCCCCCCTTCCAAGTACAAGTGTAACAAAGTGCTGAGCAGTAAATCCAGGCAAATATACCTGTGCTAAATAGTTTGCTGTTTGCAGGCTGCTGCTGATTTTAGGAAACAGTTGAGACTATATTTCTGTGAAACAAAACATGATATAAGGAAGCATTTGATAGCTTTAAAAAAGAGATGGGTATAAACTATAAAAGTACATGCAGGATAACAGTTAAAGGTTGAGTTTATTTCTAGAAAAATCTGTTTTTTTAAAGCTAGTTTGTACCTGGAAGCTGGGAGTTTAGAAGCTCCTAGGTCTGTGTTTCTGCTGCTGCTATCTCAGCAGCTGCAGCCATTTTAGAAAGATTTTCACTTAGGGAAGGGCTGGCCCTTAATTGCATTAGTATATAGGGAAGGCTTGGGTCTGGTCCTGCCAGGAAGTGATTAGTTTAGAGGAATGTACTTTCTGAAAAGGATATTTATATGTTCTTATACTTATGCTTTTGTAAGGGGCTTAGCATTGTGTAACAATTGCCCCTATATATGTATCCTGTATATTTCTTTGAAAATAATGCAGTTGTGTGAATTATAAATTTAGTATTCCTCTAATTGTTTAATAGAACATGACTGATTAAATCATGTGACACCTGAGCTCTATATAAGGAATGCTCAGGTAACCTACAATTTAGATTTACTTTGGGCTGAGGAGCAGAGAGGAACCTCAGGGAGAAGCAGTGTGGAGCCAGAGAAGCAGCCAAACGTGAGAGAGACATGCAGTGTTGAAGTACTAAGATCCTGGTTACCCGAAGGTGAAGGTGAGGCAAGCTTAAGGTGGAGCTCAGGTTGAAAGTCCTGTAAAGCCTAAAAGCAAGGAGGAATCACTGTGGCCTGGGATTGGCCCTGGACCTCCAAAGGTCAGGTTTGGGCTACCTGGATGCTAGAAGCTGCTCACTTGGAATTTACCAAAGGGAGAGGACTCAGACTGGTGAAGCTGCAGAGGCCTGAGTGGGCAGATACTCAGACTGCAGAGGAACTTGCATAAACCCAGGGGGTATGGGCAGGGTGACCATACCATGCGATGGGTTCAGTTCCTGGTTTCTAGAAGGCATTGTAAGGTCCAACTGCAGTGTTCTAGTGAGAGGTCTCCTAGCTTAACTCCCAGCCCATACTCTCTGTATTTCTTATAGTAACCTGACAAAAGTTAACATCTGAAGATGCCATCTGTACAAACCTGGCAATAAAACAGCACCCCAGGGTGTTTTACATGATATCTTATGATTCCTGCTGTCTTCATGAATTGAACCCCGCAACATATTCACTACAGTATTGGTGAGATGAAAAGATATACAGAGCCAAAGCTCCTTTCCATGATATAGCATTGACCCACGGTAGAAAATAATAGTACATTAAATCCTGGATTTGGTTATATGTGGTGACGAGATTGGCAGTGTTTGTTCATGGCTGTCTGCGTTGGTGCTGGGGTGAATTGAATTTGTTCACTTTTTGGGAAGGGGATTGGCTGCATTGGTGCAGTGGCTCTCTGACATTTGGAGGGCATGTTGGTGCAGTGGGAAGGGGACTGGCTGTGTTGGTGCCACGGGGAGCTTGCTGTGCCAGGGGGAGATGTCTGTGTTGGTGCTGCCATTACACCTGAGGGATGGGAGCTGTAGTGCTGCTACTGCCATCAAACATAAGGGATGGCGACCATAGTGCTCCTGCTGATGCCGTCAACCTGATTGTTGGGGACCATAGTGCTGTTGCTGTTGCTCCTGCTGCTGCTGTCACACTGAAGGGATGGGGGCCATAGTGCTGATGCTGCTGCTGTCACTCTGGAGGGATGGGGGCTGTAGTATTGCTGCCATCACATTTTGTACTTATTAAAATAAATTTTAATTGGCACTGAGGGCTGAGGCACTGGACACCTTACCTAGTGCAATGCCGATGACCCGTGTTTGAGAACAAGCATGGGCCACAGGGGTCAACAGGGGTGGAGAAGGATTGAGCATCTGATGGGCTGCTCTCCTTCTCCGGGAAGGGGGGGTCCCAGATATTGGCACCTGTCTGCTCCCTAGTGGAGGCTGGGGGACATGGCTTCTGCACTGTAGATGGGGAAGAGTTGGAACAGATGCTTGGAGAGATTTTGTGCAGACGCATGCACGCTCCTCTCCAAAGGTGTCACTGCATGCCTCAACTCCAGGGGAAAAATACAGAAACAACAAAGTTGCCACAGCAGGATGTTGGAGGGCATCTTGCAGGCTCTGCTCCCAGCCATCCACCGCGCTGATCCCTTGAATCTGGTCTCCTGTTGGGGAGGGTTGGGGAACTCCGCTGGCCCCACCGGGGGGGGTAAACCCTAGGCTGGGTCAGTGCCGAATGGTGGATGTTCAGGGTACGGAGCTGGGGTTTCCCTCCAGATGGTAAGCCAGCAACAATAAAGAAATAGCCCAAAAAAAAGAGTTTTAATTAGTAAAAGGATGGATGTACAATAGAGTAGTTCAAAACTGCCAAAATGCATGATTGCAGAGTACAAAACTGTTAAATGAAGTACACAAAACAAAACAACTGTAAAATGGATTTTGGCTTTGCAGACACCGGTGACAACACATGTTTTTCCAATCTGCAAAATGGAATTTTCCCTTTCTTAATCATGATAAACCAGTGTCCCTGAACAAGATAGTTACTACTAAGATCATGTCAAGGTACTGTACATGTACTTTGTAGAGACCTGGGGGGGTGGAGACTTTCAAGTTCCAAAAGGGAATAATCAAAGTTAACTGAGAGGGGGAATATTTAACAAGAGTCAAGGGAGTAGCCTGACAGTAGACTGAAGGTGTGTGCCTTCATTTGCATTACAAAATTATGCCCAAATATGCCTTAACTCAGCTGGCTATGGATACCAATGTTCCCTAAACAGCATGCACTTATATATGGTCCTTCATTTTGTTTTTTCAATTCAAATCATGCTTATACCCTTGTGAGTATTAAGACAAGGCTAGTTGAGGGGGAGACAAAATACAAGGCATTGACATCAGTGAAGTTAAAAATGTGATGCTGCCACTCAATGGACTTTTGATGTGCTTACACAACTGGATAAGATAATGAGATGATGCTTGTGTAACTTGATTTGATTTGTGGCTTTCTGCCTCTCTATCCATGGGATATACCATCCTGTAGGGGTACGATGCAAAGAACCCTAGAGGAGGGTTCCCCCCTACAGGTGCCAGGAATGATGGTGTTGGCTAAAGGTAGGTTAGGAAGAAGCCCATGGTAAGACAGATGAGCCACTGGAGGAGGAGGGGTGGATTGTGGGCAATGAAAAAGAATCCTGGCTAGGCCCAGGATGTTGTGACCTTTTAAGGTCGATGGGGGAGTGATGTTGTTGCTCTGCCCATTGAACCTTGGGCTTAAAGCCCTCCCATTCGATGTGCTTATGCAACTGGATAAGATAATGAGATGTTGCTTGTGTAACTTGATTTGCTTTGTGGCTTTCCACCTCTCTATCCGTGGGATATACCACCCTGTAGGGGTACGATGCAAGGAACCCTAGAGGAGGGTTCCCCCCTTAAAGGTGTCAGGAATCATGGCGTTGGCTAAAGGTAGGTTAGGAAGAAGCCCAAAAAGAATACTTAAAGGTGTCAAGCATCAAAGAGGCGAGGACGATGAATGAATGAATTCTGAGATGATAAGGGCTGACTTCCTAATGAGAGAGGGGAAAGCCAGAGCCACTATCTGCCTCCATCCAACAGTGGATCCTAACTAACTAACTAACTAACCTAGGAAAGCACTAGCTCTAATATTATGACCGTTGGCATGGAAGAGAGGAAAAAAACCCTTTGAGGAGGAAATCTCTGGGGATCCAAGGCCTATGTCGCCTTCCCTCCAGGCTGATGACGACATTTGATTTGAGGAAGTTAAAAGAAGGGTTCAGTAACAAGAGGAATAAGAGTAGGGAGAATGATTATGAAATAGGGAAATCCCCAAAAGATAGCACAGATTGAAGAGGGAACACGAGGCTGCACACAGATCACAGAAGGAACATTAGGCAACAATGAATACTTTCTTTGACGATGAGAGGAAGTAAATCCATGTGGGAGTCAGGTGAGCAAGGAGTATCCAGATGTGCTGATGAGAAGACCAAGGACAATGCAGACAGACTTGAGTGAGTGATGAGAGTGAGCTGTCACTGAAGTTGATGAGGCATGCTTGATTATGCGATATGAATGAGTAAAATTAGACCTGGAAGGTGTAGTCAGTGAGGTAGCATAGGATTCAATGATAGGAATGTTCAAGTAAGCGATGTAAACAGATAAACCTTGAGGTAATGCTGAGTGAATGATGACTGGATTTATGAACTCAATATGACTGGAGTTATAAACTTGATACATGCGGCATGATGGCCGCGGTTAATAGGTAGCATAGGAGTTATGGTAGATATGCCCAAAAAGAATATCGATAGCAGGCCATGAAAGGAGGGAATCCTAGATGTCCAATATAGAACTGGAAGAGGAAACAGGAGTGAACTTGAAAAGGAACCTGTACAAAGGAAGCGAAAGGAAGTAGGCTTCTTGAAAGGATTGAGACTCCGAGGCCAATAAGGGAGATCTGGAACCAAAGGCAACTCAGGGTGAGCAACTGAGGAACAAAACTGGACAAGATATGAAGAACAGTGAGCAAAACTGGACGATGTATGATTAGGAGTGAAGCTACGAGCAGAGTGAAGCCATGATGGCTGGTATAAGATAAGTTGCTAGGACGAGGAAGGTAAATTAGGAAACAAATGAGGTACAATGAGGAAGTGAAGCCATGGAGGCTGGTACAGAATGTGAGGCATGAAAGGACAAAGGACAGTATGAGGTCAATGGGGTAGCATAGGACCCAGCCATGGACTGATGAGGCGAGCACATAAGTAAAGATACTTATGCCCAAAAAAGAAATATCAAATGCAGTTGAGGAAGGTAACAGAGGAACAGAGGAAGTACGATGATGGATTGACATCAGGAAGCCAGGTATTGGAAAGTGAGGCAGGAAAGGACGTAGGACAGTAGGGAATGGAATGGATGAGCAGGTCGAGGAGAGCTAGAGTGGAACAGAGACTGCTAGGTGCGATGAAAGAGGGAAGTCCTAGAACATTATAGTAGAAACAATCCCAGACTGTCCCCGAAAAGGGTATAGGTTATGAAAAAGGAAGATGAAGTCCAGACATAGAACAGAGTGGTGGCGAATGGTACAACTGAGGCACTAAACAGCTATTGCAATAGTTGGTAGACAATGTATCGGTAGCAGCCGTAACCGCCATAACATGCAAGACGACCCTGAAAACAGACTTGCACTCAAAGGTCCCAGCGTGATGAAAGAGTGATAAAGGTAGGCAGCAGCAATATAAAAGCAAAATGAAGTTGTACAAACAGAAAATGCAGCCAGTGTGTAGCCAAATCAATAGAAGAGAGGAGCCTGCAACAGTTTGACTGGCAGATTGCAAACATACTGTATGGTCGTCAGAATCAGATGGCCATAGAGAGAGGGAGTCATGGACAACAGTTGAAATGAGGATAAGAAAGTGCCATTACCTCCAGCTAGTACTCTGTTCGAGTATTGAGCATGTTCAGGGGCTAAAAGTGCTGCCTTAAAATGTGGGGTAAAGAATGAGAGAGAAAACAAAAAAAATGAATAATGCTGCAGAGCAGCAGGAGAACACTTACGAAACTGAGCAGAGCAGTAGGGGCATGGAACTAGAAGTACACAGCCAGGATCTGCCCAACCGAATGTTCAAGTCCTGAGTAAGCGACAGAGTGCTGCACGGTGCTGAAGCAGCTGGAGAACCACCGTGGTGGTGAGGCGGCACGGTAAAACAGCAAATGATGCCTGCCCACAGGGAGAAGAAGCAGAGAGGAACAATTAGAAGAGCTAGAAAAGTGAGCGGGTGCAGCGGGACAAAGAGGCATCCCAAAAGGGGTGTGTGCCCTGGAGAAAGCTGCAGGGATGATCCAGAAAGAAAATGGGAGAAAGAGAGAGGAAGACTGGGACCAGGCAGGGACCCCCAGTGAGACTGGGGAAGAATGACGAGTGAGGCAGCGAGGCACGGGGTGGAGGGAGGCAAGAGCCAGTGGGAGGGAAGCCACTAAAGAGCAGCAGGACAGAAAGATGAGGGAAAACAAGAAAAATAAACTGGCAGACGGAGGCAGCCGCAGAAAGGAAAACCAAATGCACAACGCAGGTAGAGACAAATGGGCAGCCGGAGGCAGCTGCCGGAATGCGGGAAAGGCAGAAATCTGGAGTGAGGGGTTGGAGAGCAGCGCCTCCGGCAGCCAACGAAAAATGAATCCTGGCAAGGCCTGGGATGTTGTGACCTTTAAAGATCAATAGGGGAGTGACGTTGTTGCTCTGCCCATCGAGCCTCAGGCTTAATGCCCTCCCATTATAATGATCTTTTTATTCTTCACTTACAAACACAAAAGGCAAAACTCCACAGAAGGACCTCAATAGGAGGCAATCAAGCAGCTGAAGGAAATTATGTCCCTCTTCAAGAAACAAACTGAGAAAGAAGAGATGCATCAGCAGGAACAAGAAAGGGGCTGCTGGTTCAGGTGCCAGCAGAACACAGATAGCGCCTGCAAACATGGATGCCAGAATGCAAGCCATTGAAAAATGGCTGAGAAGGGTGGAGAACAAAAAAGATATGAATTGCAATCAGCAGCAAATCATCCAAAAGCTGGACAGGCTGCTTGGAGAAGCGGCACCATGCAAGAGCACCCCCACCACATGTGGAATAATACAAATTGTCTATAGTCTGACTGTAGTGTTTGTTGTAGTTGTTGCTGATATTTTTATTGTTGATGTTACTTTGCTTTTTAAAATGATCATTTTTGGGTATAAAACAGTGTCTTCTTGTATTTAATGTATGATTCTTTTCATGATGTTGCTATTGGAGGACCATGAATGCTGCTGTATGTTTTGAACACTTGGCTTGTTGCTAAAATGGATTCATGGTTATATTGCCTTTATAATGTCTACTCCATGCAATTTAAACCACAACATACTGGTGCTGTAGGGTGGTTTTGCTTCCTGGCAGTGAAGTAAGTAAATAAATAAACAAGGAGTTGCGATGCGTTTTACTTGGAGTTTCACTGTATTAAATAATCTAATCTGCGATCACCGTTACAGCGAGTGTACATCGCCGAAAAGCAAAACGGCGATGTACACTCCTCTGCGAACCCGACAACAGTGACAATAAAATAACAATATACCTATGAGGGGGGCTGTGCCACCAGAACCCCCCTACAGGGGGCTGTGCCCCACACACCACCCTAAATAGGGATTCTCAACTCCAGGGGGTGAATGTCAGGAAGAGGGAGAAACTTGAAAACCAAAAGAAATTATGTTCTGCATTACAAAAAAAATAAATGGTATCCCTACTCAGCACTGAACCTCCCTCACAGCAGACCGCTACCCTCACCACCACACCAGAATGCCAGCTCAGCAGCACACAGCCAAACTGTAGCCCACATACCTTCTCCTTCCTGAACTCTCCTCTTCTGTTCCTTTGCCCTCATACTACCTCACCATTTTTTCCCTTAACTTGGCACTATAACCACGCCTTGCTACCCTTCCAAGGTAGCTCACATCGCAGGTGCTCAAACTGAGTCACTCAAAACTGAGTCGCTCAGTTTGAGTCACCATTATAATGTGTTACCACATCGGGAACAGAGACATGCAGCCACCCGCCTCCCTCCCACCAACCCCATACAGCATGGTCAAATACCTAGAGTCTTACAAATTTTATTGTATTCAATAACCTAACCTCTTGGGAGGGTGAAATTATGTTACAGAAAACCCTGTGTGAAAAAAAAATTCGACTTTCTTCCATGCATGGGATGGCATGCCATAAACAAGCCACCCAGAGAGGAAGAGAACTGGATGCCCTCAGCAAGGCAGCAGAAATGGCACTAGGTTACAATCATGAATGTAATAACAGAGCCATCAAGAACAGAACAGTAGAAACAGCATTGTCAACAACAGCGCCACTAGAAAATGCCATACTCAAAAACAACACCAGTAGTAGTGGTCAGAAACCACACCAATGACTGTTACCATTACTAAAAAACACACAGTACACTTTAATTTTTGTGGGGGGCTCAGCTCCCTGCACCCCCATTAATTATATAACCAACTCCGAGGGGCTGCGGATCATGGAGAACTTTAGAAACTTTTTTGGGGGGGTTATTTGTTTTACAGGCAAATTAAGTTTGCAAAATGATCAAACCATAGCTTAGCATGTGTACCGATAGAAATCATACATAATTCATTATCTTGAGGCACTGGGTGAAACTATGTTAAACAACAAGCATTACAGAGTACAAGTGAGCATGAGCACTGTGGAGAGCAATGCAGCTCCCTGCGTCTCACTTCTTCAGCAGAATCTCATAGCATGTGTAGTGGCCTTTTTACAGAGGTGACAGGGTGGGTTTTGACAATAGAAGACCATTGTTTACATTTTTCAAATGCTATGAAACTGAATTCATGTAATTTATATACAGTTACCATCAGAGGAAACAGCCATTCCTTTTGGACTGCATGAAGATGGAGTTTTAAATGTTTCTTTTGTTGTGTTGTTACCAATTGCTTGTTAATGGGTGCTTTACTTGTCCCCTTTCCATAATATGAAATCCTAATATATCATAAAATGATGAAATTGTTCTTTAATCTCACTGTTATAAATTGGAAAACTGCGGCTACTTGGCAGAAAACATCTTTTATGTCATTTCATTTGTCACAGTAAGCGTTTTGTTAATTGTTTCCAATGCCAGAAATATGCTGCCCCTATTGTTTGAAAAATGTCTATTGCCTTATTGTAAAACACTGAAAACCAGATTACTTGACCTCCTGTGCTACATGTGTATTTCTTTGTCTTCTGCAGCAGTGCTGAAAATGAGTAGGAAGATACCCTCAGTACTAGTATGTGTTTTAAATACTATTTATACTGTTTAAAACTAGCACTGCCATTTTGGATATATTCCTCACCACTGTTGTTACTTTTAGCTCAGCTGCCTAGTTTCATTCCTTGGGCTCGATTCTCAAAGACTGATGTAAGCTGCACCAATGGCAGCTTGTGCCAATCAGTGGTGAGCCAGGGACCCTGCACCCAGTTCATGAAAGGGTCGGATCCCAGTTCCAAAGTCCCACAGCTTGCAGCAAATGCTGCTGTTTGCCAAAGGCAAGGTGCATGGGATAGATTAGTCACAAACTGCAGGGTGGTCAGCTGGCATGGCACCCAGTAATGGGGACCAGCCGGGAGGCTGCAGTGTTGGGTAGGACAGGATGGGGGTAAGGGAGGGCAGGTAGGGCATGGATGGATGCTGGGGTGGCATCAGGTCTCCAGAGGTACATTGCAGGATGCTGCCATGCCTGTGCTGTCAGTGGAGGTGTGGCTGTCAGATGCCTGGCACCATTGTGAGGAACCTGTGAGCACTGTACCATTGAGTGTGAATGCTTTAGGTGCTGTGGGGGTGGAGAATACTGCAGGTGGTCAGTGGCACAGGTTCCTTCCCACCCCAGAAAGGCTCCAGTTGTTATACAAGTGACATTAGACCAACTGTTGGGTGATATAAGTCCTTGTAATTTTTGCTGACTGTTGGAATCCCATTTAAGGGGATGTTGCAGCCAGCATCTGCTGCAAGCCCACTAGCATCCTGGTGCACCCACGACCTTGGCACAACCCTGATGCATTTATAATCTGGTACAGGGAGTCCCTGTTGTGCCACAGCCAGCCTTCCAGAATTGCAAACTTCACAAGTTGTGATGCAAGGTGCCCCTTGCATCAGTTCTGCTTGAAGCAGGCACCTTGTGTCACAGTCGGAGTTTTGAGAATCAAGCCCTTTGCATTGTTTAGAGTTGAAAACCTCTGTACTTCCAAAATGTGTATTAAATGTAGAGGTGTTGTGAAGTTAAACTTCACCCACAAAGTTCACACAAATTTCTGAAAATTCGTGTAATAAGGGATAAAGAAATGTGTCCCAATATTACAGCCTAAACCTCATTTTGGTCTAAAACATAAGGTGTTTGTGTAACAAATAATGAACTATGAAGCTGAATCATATTAAAACTTGCAAAGTTACAAGTTTAACTGAGCAACAACTTGTAATATTAAAGTGTCTTTTGATATTTGTACTAATCATGTGAGTAATAGAAAACAGGTGTCTTAAGTGTCTGCACAAACCGAAATACAGGGAGAGAGTTCAAATTATCCCTTCAGACTATTTTTAGTGTTTATTATTAGGACAGGCCAGAGTGCCTGTGTGCACATTCCTAAGTGCAAACCTGTTTCTTCCTCTTAAGACCTCAGTAACTGGTAATGACAATTATTATTATCCTTATATAGTAGTATAATTTACACTATCAATACATTTCTGCTGAGAAGAGATTAGCTCATACATTAGCTAAAAAGAGGATTGTCTTTTAAGTTAATGTTTGTACTTGTTCTGTACCAATCATAGACAACCATAGTACTGTCTTCCATTATATAAGCAAGCCACTATACACTGTTAGTTTGAAGAATGAAGAATGAAGAATGAAGGATGTACCACTTGTAATCTCTCGCTGTGATTATTGTTATAATCATTAAATTCTTCCTCCTTCAGCCTCATCTCCGTTCGTCTCCTTTCTAAGTATTTGTAATAGATAATTTACTAATGGTAATTTTTTTCACAACGCTACAATTGGCACTTCACGGAATTCATGGAGTTTTTGGAACACCCCAAAACTTTGATTTGTGGAATTTATGCACAATGTTTTGTGAAATTCACCTTTTTGTAATGTGAAGTGCAGATTTCATGATGGATCGTGAAATTCACGGGTGAAATTTCACACTCTACGACGAAATCCGTGAAATTTGTGGTCGCAAATTTCACAAAATCACTCTGCGAATTCTGCAAAATCCATAAATTTACTTGTGGAGCTAATTTCATGGACTTCGTGCACCACTCATTAAATGACAAGGAAATGTGTTAAGAAAATGATAGCAGTGCTAGTCTTCAACAGTAATAGCGCTTAAAACACATACTGAGGGTATATTCAATCCTACTTATTTTCAGTGTAGTTATGCAAGACAAAAAAATACACACGTAGTAGGAGCTATCCAGTGAGCTGGTGTACCATATAAGGTAATGAAAATGTTTCAAACACTAGGCACAGTATATTTCTAGCTTTGGAAGTAATTAACAACAGCTTACCTTAACAAGTTAACTGACATAAAAACAATCTTGGAAAAGTAGCCAGAATTTTCTAGTTTATACTAATATTAAGTAACGTCACCAGGTAACATTTAATGCTGGAACTTATTGTTTGATGCTTGCTTATGCATGACAGCATGAATAAAACAAACACTGACCGGGAGCACCACACTTGCAACCATACCACGGGTTTGATTTGCAATGGGTGATATGGGGCTTGCATCAAGCTCTGTGTTGAAGCCTTTTTTGCCAGAGCTGCTCCAAACTCCTATGCTGCAACTTCACCCAATTTTATATTGTTGGGCATAGTTGAGGCAGTTTCCTCAGTTTATGTCATCTTGCTCAAAGTATTTGTCACAAGTCTCCTAAAAAGGCCCCCCCCCCCCAAATTATACAAGTTAGACCAGGGAAAAGCTGGAAATATGTACGCATTTGGAGCTTGGGATTAAATATCATGATCACTGGCCAGGAGAATGCTGCAACCCCGTGTGCCAAATGATCAGCGCACCAGGGGCTTGAGGCATTCTAGGGGCTTTGAAAATCAAGTCCAGTGAATTGAAAATGCAACATTTAGTGATAACTGGCTGTTTTGATTGGTGGATACATGAGGTTATGTGACATGTTTTAAAAGCACATAATGCAATGAATAAAGAATAATTATGATGAAGGGATAACACATATTTATTTTTAAGGTGGAACTTTAACTTAAGGTGGTGTATTATGGGGACTCATTTTTATGTTTGCTTGCGCACATGCACAAGAAGCATTTTGAGGCAGCTTGCTGGAGTAGCAGGTTGTGGAGGTGCTACAGTGTTGTGACCAATGCCATCCCTGCTTTTTTGGGCTTGTCACTTTGGCACCAATGAATGAGCATGCTTCTATGACAGCAGTTGAGAAGCGTGCCATCAACTTAAAAGAAATCCGTCACTGCAGTGAGAGATAGGCTTGTCATTGTAGTGGCAGATCTGACATGACTCCATTATGTGCTGTTCCTGGTGAAATATTTCAATAAACATGGCAGCGGCTCCCGCCGTCCGCCTCTCACAGTCCCTAGAAAGCTGACATCGGAGGTGCCCAATACCCCTGTCAGCATGCCCCCTCCCTAGTTCATTTGCCGATGGGGGGTGCCCATTCAACATTGACATAATGTACCCGTTGTTTTAACCTTTTAGGATGGCCCAGCACTGGTAATGGTGGTGCTCAGCAACAATATAAGAATCACAGTTAATGGGTAGCCGCACTCACCAAACCCCAGGGTTCTTAAAAGGAAAAAGGCAAGGAATCCATCTGATTCAACTAGTCCATTTTATTTTCAGCCATAACGTGAAACCAACAAAATGAAAGATTGCAGTGCATGCACACTGCCTGCTTATGTATTGCCCCCTCTACAGGGCTTCCTCAGAGCTAATCAACCTTCATTACATAGGTGTTTAAAAATATAATTTCATTTATATGTCATGTGTTCTCTGACCAATATGAGTTACAGCTTCATTAAGTTACAACAATACAACCTGAAGTGTTTTATCACCAGTGTTAATACATCAAATGTGAAGAATAAATGTGAAAAACATAAAAACCTTATTCAGTTTACATTTTACATACATTTTTGCTTTTAACAGTCATTAAAGTCATATTTTATTTGCTTTCAAAGGAACTTTATATTTACTCCTCATGTGTCCGGGCTTTCCAGTAGAGGACACCCTGTAAGACATACAGAATAAAAAGATTTATTATAGACAAGCATAATATTTGATTCCACACATGTGTATATATAATATAATACAATACAATTCAATGTAGTAAATGCACACGATATCAGTTTTGATCCATGAATATATATATATATATATATATATATGAACACCAGCAGAAAAAATATGGGGGGGAGGGGTAGAAGGTAGAGAAGTAGAGGGGGGGCGGGGGAAGGAAGGAGAGACAGAGAAGGGGAGAGGGAAAGGAAGCAAAAAGAAAGAAATAGCTAAAGGGAGAATGGATGTTCATATTTCCTTTCTTTTTAAAAGGAAAGGTGAAATGTCAAACTTTCTGTTCAATCCTGGATAATTTAAAGCTCCAGTTTTGTATATCCAATTCTGTTGGTGGCAATTCAGTATATTATCAATATCCCCATCCCTTCTATTGTATGGTATGCTTTCCATGCCAGTAAATGAAATCTTGTGCTGTCCCCCTTCTTTTATTTTTCTGCGGAGGGGAGTGCCCAATCCCCCTCAGAATCATACCCCCCAAACACAGACATGCTTTCTTTGCTGACGGGGTGCCTAATCCCTATTGACTTCAGTCCCCCCTGCCAAAAAACACAGGTAGTACACTGGGAGCCCACCCCAGTGTGCCCAAATATATTTGGCAAACCTATTTAAAAAAAACCTTCCAGCAATGTTCAGTTCCCCCCCCCGAAAAACAGAAAATGGCACCTTGTGGTCATGATGGCCCCCTCCCCCAACCTGCACCCACCCTGTGCACACCCCACTTCCCTGTGCCCCCAAACCGCATACTTGCTTCCGGAGCCCCCTGCGACAATCTTTGGTGGAGTGGGAGAATCTGAACTCTTCAAAAGCCGACCGTGAACTGAAGAATATCACAGTAAGCTATATAATGGCATCAATGGGGCGGGGGGGGTTCAACTTAGGTGGATATCTTGGCCATTTTTGTGACTTTTGGCTCCAAATTTTCAACATGGTGTTCTTGGGACCCTACCTCATAAACTCAGTTACTGTCATTTCATTATTCAGTCCCGAAAGGTGATTTTGAGGTTACTGTGCAGAATAACCTTTTGAGACCAATTAATGAAACAACAGTGCACTGTTCCTGAGGTGGGCTCCCAAAAAGCCTATGTTGCAAATTTGGTGAAAAAATTCCCCAAAATGACTGTGTTATGAGCGTGCATTGCGCAGTTCCCATGCACGCTCTTAACTTCGAGAATGTTTAATATTTTCACTCCAGATTTTCAACATTGTCAATTTTCCACACCTCCTTATGAACAATACAGCTGTCATTTTTCACATCCTGCCTGAAATGTGTTTTCACATATCTGGCTCACAATGGCCCAGTCACTCTGGGAAATCAATTTTCGTGACAGATTAAGAAAATCACAGTCAAAGTGTTTGTAAGGTTGCATTGTGTTTGCAAAAGAATTCCACTCGAGCTGTCAGATTTCTTCTAAGAGTTTATTGTGTTTATTCTTCTTCACATGCATGTTCATTTCCTTTCATCAATAGTGGTGCCACTTATTCAATTTACATACAGTGTTTATATAAAGAATTGTTATTTTGAAAAAGTACCAACACCCCATTATAAGCCAATCATAAAACAAAATAACTTATTAATCTTAGAGTGTGGTGTACCTTTCTCCTCAAAACATAGATATTGCTACATTTCTTGCCCAACCTAATAGGTATTACTACATTTCTTGCACAACCTCATAGGTGTTACTACATTTCCTGCACAACATTCCTTGACACACACAACCCTCTTTGTTGCACACCTTCCTTAACAGATGCACACCACTCTAAACAAGTGCACACCATCCTAATAAGTTTATTATAGGACATTTGATGTTAAATATTGTGAAATGTGAAATGTTACACTACAATCCCTCCTTTGTGACTCTCTATAATTGGAGATCACATGATATGTTGTTGCCATTGTAACATTTGTATTTGTCTAATCATGTGTTTCATCTTACGATACAATAACACTTGTACAATAACAAGAACACAGATTACTACAATACAGTGTACTACTGCTATTAGGGTTGGACTAGTACTCAAAGCAGCCAAGCCCCAATCCCACCAGGATATAATAGGGATATAAGATGACTGCTTCTCTTCCTCCCTAGCAGAGGACTTTTGTGAGAAAATAAGTCCTTCAGTTTGTTGACTATACAACAAGGCAGCAATTGTCATTTTATCAAATGTGGATAATACAAGATGAGGTGGAGTGGCCAAATCAGTGAGTAAGTCCAAGGCCATACTGGAACCATCAATATGGGTAACATGTGTTCAGCTATAGGCAGGATGTTCCTGGAGGGTGCAATTGGCAACCCACCAGGTCTTGTCACTACACCCCCATACATTCCAAGGTTGACCTGCTATTACACACCATGATTGGTTTCATCTCATAGCTTGGCGGTATTCATTTGCAGATGTTAAGGTAAATTTACATTGATCAGGAAGCCATGGGGCAGTTGATGTCTCTTCCCCACATATTAAGGTTTCATGTTTTGTACACACTGTTGCTTAGGTAATACAACATATTTATAGTTTACTATGATAATAGTATCACCTGGTGTTTGGAGTCTCATGATCTGGTCATGTCTTAATATTCCCAAATTACTTATTTGCCACAGTATTTTCTGTGGTACAAAACATACAGGTATTATCACTAGTATGGGAATCACATGTCACAGCACTTGTGCATATTGATTTGGTGAGTTCCATACTTTTACCATAGCTAAGAGTGGTGAGATTACAGTGGGACGATCCAGTAATCTAGTCACATTGGCCTTGCCTATTCCTAAAGGTAGCCTATTGGTCTCAATTCTATTAAATTCATTGACTAGATAAGCATGTGCCTCAGCAGCTAGTTTTGAGCAAGTCAATTCTATATAACTGTCATCAAACATATCAGAAAATGAGTTATTTAAAAGTGTTATTATTTTAGCAATAATTTGAAAATTCTGTAAGGTTTCCTTAAAGGCAAACCAATCAATTTGTTCATTATCTGCTGATAATTGCACATTCATTGATAAAGGTCCAGTAGCCATATTTTTTAAAGTCATTTCTAAAGAGCAAATATGACC
Organism: Neoceratodus forsteri; assembly: GCA_016271365.2. Classification (NCBI taxonomy): domain Eukaryota; kingdom Metazoa; phylum Chordata; order Ceratodontiformes; family Ceratodontidae; genus Neoceratodus; species Neoceratodus forsteri. Next base: position 1,177,697,680 of record CM057458.1, read on the forward strand.
CTTTAAAACCATAGAATCAATACCATTAGCAATCCCTAATCCTGAGCCTAACCATCCCCGCACATCTCTTTTATGATGAGATAAGACTAGTGATGCTTCCACAGGGATTCTAAATGACCACATCTTGTGTCTCTCATGGTATTGATTTAATGTATTCTTATAATACCTTTGCCATACTAATACTAAAGCCCGATTCCTACATTGAGATGGTAATCATGGAAAAGACAGATGTAGCAAGATATTATAATACTGTAACTTATTTATTTATTTTTTTAAGAGTTTCACCAGGAAGGCATACTGAGCAGAGTACCACTTGATTCCAGATGTATCCTGGGGGGAGGGGGAACAGGATGTACACAACTTTGAATGATACACAGTAATTACAGTACAATTACAGCAACAAAGGTGGAAAAGGATGTACACAGCACTGAATGATACACAGTAATTACAGTGCAATTATAGCAACAATTTACCGGGATAATATACAGGATATACATTTTGTGTCAAGATGACACCATCTGATGGGGGCAAGAATTTTTGCCCTGATATACCTTGCTTTTGATACACTATATTCCATGCTGCAAAATTGTGCTTTGCTGTTAAGTTAACATTACAGGCCATTCTTGGCCACTGTGCACTTGAAGTATATGTCAATAAAGAATATTTGTTTGTTAAAAGCAATACTGCAAAAAATTGCTTTAATTCCATGGTATAGTTCACCACAATAGATGTATTATATAAAAAATGCCACATATTTCATCGTGACCCAGGTCCTGTATTTAACAATGTTATATTAGATGGATATTGTAACATGTCCTTTAATTCTATTCACAACAAATCTTGTTCCTCTTTTGTTAAATTGGTGATATCACCCATGGAAAAATGGACGTAGATCCCCTTTTGGTCCATTGTATTAACCACACACATCACTGTGCCGAGCCAAGCTTCTGGCGAGCATCCCCATGTCGCATTTTGACATTGTCCATAGCAAATAAAGTACCATTTGATAAGAAGATATCCAGTGTGTTCATGTTGTTCTCCTAATAGTACAGGAACACCCCACACAGTACGATTTTTGTCATATGCTTTGTTGTATAAACTGTGCCATATATGCTTTGGACATCCATTTTGGTTGGCAGTTACCAGGATCAGTAAAGTACTACACAGTGCAAGTACAAGAGATGTCATTGTACTTCACCTATTGGGAGAAACAGAGCAGTATCAGTTGTCATCATTTAATGGCTGATACAATTTACATTGGTCCACATGGACTCATTTGGTCTCTGTAGATCCTTGTCAAATTTGACGGATTTGAATGACCCATGGCCCCAAAATCATCAATAACTGTGTAGGGTCCTGTCCAATTAGCATCTCATAGTCCCTTCTGACCAAAATTTTTCACCATGACATGATGACCCCTTTCAATGGGCAATATCACTTTTTCATCATGTCTCCTTTTGTTTTTCCAATGAGTCTGTGCCATGTTTCTGGCAGCATGGGGCAAACACAAATTTAATTGCTTTTGCAACTGTTGCAAAAACACATCAGTTTTGATACGGTCTAACACAGGTGTAGACAAATCTGGATCTATACAGATGCATATCTCGTCCAGTCATCAATTGATATGGGCTATATCCAGTACTTTTGTTTTCCATACCTCTAATACCCCTTAGGATTCCTGGTAAGTGCGTCACCCACCCTTTACCAGTATCCAACACTGCCTTTTTCAGTGCATTTTTCAGAGTGCGATTTAACCTTTCTACCATTTCCGAGGACTGTGGATGGTAGAGTAAATGCAAACGTTGAGTGATACCTAAGATATCACAAAAGGCTGTCATTATTTTTGCTGTAAAGTGAGTCCCTCTATCACTTTCCAGGACTCTGGGAAAATCCCAATGTGAGAACACTTATTCCCACAATGCTTTTGCAGTAGCACGTGTACTATCATTTCTAACCGGCAGTGCTTCTACCCACTTGGAAAATATATCAACAATATCAACAATGACTAATAAATATCGGAACCCCCCTTTTGCAGTAGGCAAGGGTCCCACATAATCAATTTGTAAGCTGGACCAAGGACTGTCTGCCAGGGGTATTCTCCCTAAAGGAACCCTTTTTACAGGTACTGGAGGATTCAGCTTTGCACAGATGAGACAAGCTTCCAGGCATTGTTTGACATCTTTTCCCATTTTTGGCCACCAATATCTTTGTGCCAACATTTTGCAAGTTTTGTGGAGTCCACAATGACCTCCAATACAATTATTGTCCATGATAATATCTTTTCTAAATGAAGTGGGTGGGATTCACTTCCTAAATCCTGGTTGCCGTTTCCATATTACCATATCTTCCCATTTGGTAACATGTTTGGTGGTACACTGTCCTGTATCTTTCCATTGGTTCTGACAACCAAGAAGCCAAGCATCAGTATCTTGGATTTGCCCCAAACTAGGGATTTGTGATAATGCTGCTATCCATTTTGGATGATTTTTATCACACTCTTCAGCTTCCCACAATTGTGTAGAATCACCTCCTAGAGGGTCTACCCATAAGTTTGTTTGTTTTGCAGCTACTTGAGCCAAATTTTCTACCAAATTATTATTTAGTTCATGGATATCTTTTGGATTCTTTAGATGAGCCCTTACTTTACAAATGGCAATTTTCAATGGGGTTTGAGCTCCTATATATGTTGCAATATGGGGGTAAAAGCCACGGATTAACCGGTGGCAGTTCGCATTCCTCTTTTTGTCAAAATAGTAAGAAAATCTACTAAGAAATTGACGACAAAAGCACAGTCTGAAAAGATATTGATGACTTCCTGTGGATACGTCATAATAGCTCTGCGGACTGCCTCCAATTCCACTCATGGGGCAGAAAACAATGAAGGACATCATACTAATATTTCCTGATTTGTTCGAGGGGTCCAAATAGCGGGAGCCATCCACATACACATTAATACCCATAAAATTAGGTTCAGCAGCAAAAACTGGTTTGTATTCCATACCCATGACTTCCCCATAGTCATGCGCATCTCCCTCCCATGTCATTAACTCTGCTAACATGGGGGAGGTACATTTTTTCACAGTGATATTTTTCCCTTGTAGAGCCAATGTCCATTTCACCAGTCTCTGAGAGAATACTCCCTTTACATCCCTAAGAGAAACTTAACAGGAGTGTGTGAGGTTTGTAAAGTAATATGATTAAACCCCACAATATGTTCATTAGCTTGTATTGCCCAAGATACAGCCAATAAGTGTTTTGCACATTCTTCATAGATTTCCTCTCCTGAAGTTAATACCCAGGAAAAATATCCCACTGGATGTAAGGTCCCTGATTGCTTTTGTAACAGGACTGCATTGATCACTTGATCAGTCGCGTGTACCTGTATCACAAAATTCGATGACTCAGAAGGGCTAATGAGGGCAGGACCTGTCATTAGTGCTTGCTTAAGAGCCATAAAGGTTTGGTGATGCTCTGGTTCCCACTGGAGGATATCAGTCTCTTTCCCTCCCTTTAACAAATTGTACAGCGGTTTTGCCATACTAGAAAAAGCTTCTATAAAATCTCTACAGAAGCCTACCATACCCAAAAACTGTCGAAGTGCTGTTTTCATTTTGGGTCGGGTAACTTTAGTATGACTCAGTTCTTATCTGGGTCTACAGTATGTCCTTCCTGATTTAATACAAATCCCTAAAAAGGTGACTTGTGATTGCCCAATTCAAGCTTTGCTTGGGTTCAGTTTTAACCCTCCTTTGTGTACTACAGCTAACAGCTTGTTCAATAAACTGACATATTCCTGATAAGTGCCATTTTGTAGTAATATATCATCCACATACTGGATTATTACCTCAGGATGAGAACATTCCAACAGTATCTGAGCCAAAAACTGATGGAATAAAGTTGGAGATGAGTGAAAACCCTGTGGTAAACATTGAAAAGTATACTGTTTATCCTGAAAAGTAAATGCAAATGTATACTGACTATCAGGATGGACAGGGATGGACCAAAAGCCATTTGACACATCTAGTACAGTATAAACTGTAGCCATAGGAGACAGCTGGGATATCAAGTCAGGAAACCTCGATACCACAGGGGTGACCAAGGGCGTGACCTTATTTAACAGCCTATAGTCCACTGTTTAATGCCAGGTACCATTGGGCTTACTTACTGGCCAAAGAGAGGAATTCACTGTTGAACATATAGGTCTAATGACCTTTTGTGACTGTAACTGTTTCAGTATCACACATATTTCTTCATAAGCTTCCTTAGGAAAAGCATTTTGTGGAGGGGGGTCTGGTCCATCAGTTTGGACTTCCATATTAGACACTCGCCCACATTCTGTTGTGTTCTTAGCACATATTGGCACATAAATTGGTGCATGTTGTTTTATTACATGTACTATCCATTTTGGTACATTTCCACAAATCTTCCAAATAATACATCTTTAATGATTTAATAGTATATATACTGTGACAATCATCGACATTTGGTCCAAGGTTGGTAGTGCTCCCCTTCCATAAAATCATGTTACTGAGATCCACTACCAAGCCATGTTGTGCCAAAATGCCCATACCCATGATGGTACCTTCGTATGTATTACATTTCCAAAACATACATTTTAATTGCTGTTGTCCAATCTGGACCATAACTAATTTTGTTAGGTATGCTGTTAACACCGCCCCCCCCCCGAGAAGCCCTGCAAACTTATTTGCTGCTTTCCATGGGTTGTTAAGGGCATATCAATATCTGTAATACTAATGGTAGCTACAGTATCAACCAATATCACAGTCTGGCAGCCCCAAACCATAGCCGATACAGTAGGATGACCCTCCCAGTCCTCTATTAATTTCCCTAGGACTTGGAAGGTGGGGGCTTCATCCCACCATTGCCCTAATTGTATCAGTTCTTCTTCATCAGGTTCATTTTTAATGGCTGCCACAGCCTTGGTATTGACCAAATTACTGAGCATTTCAGTACATTTTTGTAAGTCTGCCTTACCACCTGGTTTAGTATTATTACCAAGATTTTGTGCTAGTCTCCTTTCCATTACCTGTTTTTGTTTTCCCTCCATGTCTCCACCTATTGCCCAACAATCTTGTTTAAAGTGTCCTTCTTTGTTACAATTATTACAAGTATATCTACTTTTTCCTTCTATTTTGACAATAGCGGCTATCCGCCTTTTTTCCTTGCTCTTTTTGGGAGATTGATCATCTTGTTGCATCCGCCACCAATCAGTAAGCAATTCTTCTTTTTCTGCACATGTCAGGGCTTGTTTACATAACATGTGAATCGATGCAGGGACCAAAGTAGCCTGTTGATCAATTAAACTCAGAAAAGGCTCCCTGTCCTTCCTAGGGTCTGCACACCTCCATAAGTGGCGTATGCAGCATATACATGATTAATTAACAAGTCTGGGGATTCTTCAGGAAGTAATTGTATTTCATATATTTTCCCCCAGTCTGCTTGAGACACTCCATGCATTGCTTGTAATGTAGCTTGGATTTCCTCAATAGTTGCCCACGTATCATTATTTGTTGGCATTCTTATGAGTGCCTAGCATTTTTGCTGGAAGACTCTGGAGCAACACAGCGAGTAAGGATAAGGTTACCTCCTTACATGCATCTTACTGAAGAGGAGAAAAGCAGCCTAATGAATCCAAGGCAACATGGTGTTACTAGGAACAGATCCTGTCAAACAAATTTGATAGAGTTTTTTTGATGGGGTCACCAAGGAACTGGATCAGGGGAGGGTGGTAGATGTGGCTTTTTTGGATTTCAGGAAGGCGTTTGACTCCATGCCCCACAGGAGGCTGCTGTGTAAAATGGCAGGACTGGGGCTTGGGCAGAGGGTAGTTAAATGGGTGGGAAACTGGCTAGGTGAAAGGAGGCAGAGGGTCCTAATAAATGAGGTGGCATCCGGAGAGGTCAAAGTACCAAGCGGGGTCCATCAGGGATCAGTGCTGGGGCCCCTACTATTCAATATATTTGTAGAGGACATTGTGGAGGGCCTTGAGGGAGGTGTGAGTATGTTTGTGGATGATATCAAAATCTACAATAGGATGGACATGCAGGAAGGGGTAAAACAAATGCAGAGAGATTTGGGGAGGCTTGAGGCATGGTCAAAGAGGTGGCAGCTTGCATTCAATACAGAAAAATGCAAAATCATGCATCTTGGCTACAGAAATCAGAGGGCAGGGTACTGCATGGGGGGCAGAGATCTGGAGGAGATGGAACAAGAAAGGGACCTAGACATCATTATATAAGGGAACCTGAAGGTGGAAAGGCAGTGCGGGGGGGTGCAGCAGCTGGGGGAGTGAAATGCTGGGATGCATTGGAAGAGGGATCACGAGTAGAAATAGGGAGATCATAGTACCCTTGTACACCCATCTGGTTAGACCACACTTGGAGTTTGTAGTCCAGTTCTGGAGGCCATACCTCAGGAAGGATGTGGAGAGGCTAGAGCGGGTTCAGAGGAGAGTGACAAAGATGGTAAAAGGGTTTAGCCACCTATTCTATGAAGAAAGGTTGAGAGATCTGAACATGTACTCCCTGGAACAGAGGAGGGAGAGGGGGGGACATGATCAAGACCTTCAAGTACCTTAAGGGTATAAACAGAGTGCCAGTGGGGAGCATCTTCCAGATGAAGAGGACGAGGGGGCATGGCCTGCAGGTGGAGGGGGACAGTTCGGGGGTAACATTAGGAAATACTATTTCACAAAGAGAGTGGTGAAAAATGGAACAGACTCCCAGGGGCAGTCATTGGAGAGGAAACAGTGGAGGGATTCAAAAGGGCATGGGACAACCACAGGGGAGTGTTAAGGGGGGCACAAGTCCAGGCAGATAGCTGGACAAATGGGCAGACTCTGTGGGCCTTGTTCGGTCCTTTTCTGCCGTCACACTTCTATGAATCTATGAATCTTTGTTAGTCAGACTAAAATTTGCAATTAACATTTTTAGTTTAGCACAATATGGGACTGGATTCTGTCCTGGTTCCCACTTGCCTAACTGATCAACAAATTGCATTGATTCTTATATAGTCAAGTCCCTTTGTGAGAATTTTTGTACTACATCTAACTTCTCGCTAGCCTCTTGTAATGCTGCTTCTTCCTCAAGTGCCATGGTATCTTCTTTTAGTTTTGCCTCTTCTATTAATTGATCTTTTTGTAAATGGCTTATAGTATCAAAAAATCCTTTTTTTTTTCTTATCATCTGTGGCATTATCATGTACAGTTGTATACTTCTCCATTTATGTTTTATGGCCTCAATAGACTCCAACACCTGCTCTTTGCCCTTTGGAGTTAATCTTTTTAAATGTTTTCTTGTACAAGGCAGTTTTTCAGTTTCTCCTTTCATTTTATTTTACATAAAAGGGAGCCATTTTTCCTCTCCTTTTCTGTACTGGTTCGTCCTCACTCTCAGAAATACTGGAGGTCAAATTCTCTTCAGTAACCACCTCACAGCCACAATGATGTTTTGGCTGGAAGGGGTTGTTTTACCTGCACCATAACAATTTTATATTTTTGGACATCTTCACCCAATGAGGTAATTTGGTGTCGTAATTCTAAGGAGATCTGGCACTGTAATTGTGCCTCTGCGTGTAATGTATACAAGGACTGTTCCTTATATGAGAGGTCTTGGGTGTATTCTTGATTTGCATGATCTAATCTTTCTATTGCCTGCTGCAATTATCTAGTCAGTTCATTAATTTGATCCTGTTTATTTACACATTTAAAATTCTCTTCTAATTGATTATTCTTAATTTTTAATCCACAAATCTCCTCTTGTGCCACACTTAATTTATATTCTATTTCTTTGGTATCAGTGGCACATTTTTGCATCTCCTTCTCTAATTTCTCCTCCATACTTTTCGTTTCAGTAACACATTTTTGTGACTCCTTTTCTTGGAGAGCTACACCTTCTTTACATTTCTTTTCATTTTCTAACTTCTGCCTCTTCATGTTACACATCCTAGCTGTTATTTCATACTGATATTGTACATACATTTGACAGATGTTGGCTAACTTTGTTCAATCTACTTTATTCTACTCATTTCTGTCTGTACATTGTCTAGTAAAGCATTGATACGCATCTTCCTGTTGTTCAGGAGAGTGGAACAGACCTTCCTTTAAATGTGTTTCTAAAACTATGCATAAAATGGTATCCATCCTTACATCTATCTTGTGGCTGGCAAATCACGTCTGACTTCACACCAGTCCTTCTTGAATCCCTTTGTGACTCCCTTCTGTACTTGATTGATCAGGTCAGGTACAGTAAGGAGTTCCTCGCAGTGTGACCCCTTCGGTTCATTTGATATCATCAGCAACCATATAGACCGTCTTCAGACATCTGAGTCATGGCACTAATTGTAAGGTTGTGTTGTGTTTGCAAAATAATTCCGTTCAAGCCTTCAGATTTCTTCCAAGAGTTTATTGCAGTTTTTCAACTTCACATGCATGTTCATTTTATTTCATCAGTAGTGGTGCTACTTATTCAATTTACATACAGTTTTTATATAAAGATTTGTTATCTTGAAAAAATGCCAACACCCCATTATAAGCCAATCATGAAACAAAATAACATATTAATCTTAAAGTGTGGTATACCTCTCTCCTCAAAACATAGATATTGCTACATTTCTTGCCCAACCTCATAGGTATTACTACATTTCTTTCACAACCTCATAGGTATTACTACATTTCTTGCACAACATTCCTTGATGCACATGACCATCTTTGTTGCACACTTTCCTTAACAGGTGCACACCACTCTAAACAAGTGCACACCATCCTAATAAGTTTATTGTAGGACATTTGATGTTAAATGTTGTGAAATGTGAAATGTTACACTACAGTGTTCATAAGGATGGGTCCTAAAAAGCCCATGTTGCAAATTTGGTGAAAAAATTCCAGAAAATGACTGCGTTACCAGTGTGAGTTGTGCAGTTTCTACACATGCTCGTAACTGCACCAGTTTTTATATTTTTACTCCAGATTTTCAACATTGACATTTTTGCACACCACCTTGTGAACAGTACAGCTGTCATTTTTCACATCTTGCCCGGAACATGTTTTCGTACCTGTGGCACACAATGGGCACTATCGCTGTGTGAAATCAACTTCCGGTACAGAGTAACAAAATCACAATGCCACTGTTCATGAGGAGAGGTCACAAAAAGCCCATGTTGAAACTTGGAGTGAAAATACCAAGAAACGCCTGGCGCATTAGGATTTCCGACCATAACGCCCTATCCTGGAGGGACCGACAAGCATCAGAATCATAGAATCATAGAAGTGATTACAAGTTCGGTAGACCTAAGTCCTTTAGTGAACTTGCCACCATTTTATTTAATGGTGGTAAAAAAACTTCCTTTCTTTTATATGTATATTCAGTCTTTTCTTAAAAGTTTCCATATTCTCACTAGTAATTACGTGTCTAGGGAATGTATTCCGTAGCGTAATAATTCTTTGGCTATTCCATTGGTTCCTTTTATTAGTTTTGTTCACTTCTCCCCTGAATTTATACATGTGTGACCTAGTGTATGTGGTTTTAGATGTATGTTTTTCCTAACCCTACTGTTTCTAAAAGTACCTCATTATAATATGCCCTAAATGTAAGGCACATGTCTCCCCTCATTCTCCTGTATTCCATAGAGAAAAGGCTTAATTCCCTTAATCTTTCACTGTATGGTTTATTATTCATGTTATTAACTTTTGCTTTTTCCTTCTATTGTATATGGCGCACAAAACGGAGAACTGTACTCCAGGTGTGGTCTAATCAGGGAGGTGTACAATGGAACAATAACTTCTGGATCACAGCTTTTTATATTTCTCAGAATACAGTGATAGATTTCATGATATTCTTTTGTCATTATATTTATGTGTTTACTATCAAACTTAAAATCCGATGTTATATGTACCCCAAGATCTTTTCACCATTGGTTACATGTAACTGGATACCATTTAGTTTGTAATCATAGCAAGGATTATTACTGCCTAAATGCATCACTTTACATTTTGCCTCATTAAATATGAGCTTATGCTCATTAGCCCACATTGCAAGTCGATCCAAGTTATGTTAGAAAAGAGTAGCTGAATCCAGGTCTGAAACAATACCTCCGACTTTACAGTCGTCAGCATATTTACTCAACCATGTCCCTGTTGCAGCCTGCATTGGTCTTACAAGGATGTTAAACAGCATGGGTCCAAGAACAGAACCCTGTGGCATACCACTTGTCACTGGTCCCCAATCCAACAGATGACCTCTTATTGCTACCCTTTGCTTTCTATCTTCCAACCATGACTTAATCCAGCTAATGATATTGGGTTGTAAATCAAGTTTGATTAACTCTTTAATTAGTATATTATGGGAGACTATCAAAGGCCTTAGAAAAGTCAAAGAATGCCACATCAATAGATATTCTTTTTTCCAGCACAGCACTCACTGGCTCAAAGAAACTTATCAGATTAGTCAAGCATGATCTTCCTTGAAAAAAGCCATGCTGAGTTGGATCTAAATGTCCGATTTGATGTAAATGCTTGAAAATACATTTTTGTATCAGTCTTTAGAGCAATTTCCCCAAGATGGACGTTAGGCTGATTGGCCTATAATTCTTGCTGTCCTGTTTATCCCTTCCCTTAAAAATAGGGGTAACTAGGGCTTTATTCCATTCCATTATTATTTTACCCTCAAGCACGGAGGCATTAAAAAGCAGTGTGATTGGTCCATCCAATTGTGATGTTTAGTTCCTTTAGAAATATTGGGCTAATGCCATCAGGTCCTGCTGAACTCATTTTAATATTTTAAATAACCTCAGTTACTTCTGTTATTGAAAAAGTCAAACAATCTTCCCCACAACATTGTATCTTTACTTTATTAGGCTGCTCTACACTATATATATATATTTAAAAAGTGTTTATTAAATGCAGTGGCCATATCCAATTCATTATATACTACACCATTCTGTGTAATTATGGGGCCTACAGTATTATTTTTATTTTTTAGTGAGCCTATGTAATTGAAGGGGTGTGACTTGCAATTTTCGGCAGTAATGCTCATGCCATTCCACCCAACCCCCACCCTACAGCCAGTGACAGGCATTGAGGTGTGCCTTGGACTCTTTGGCCCCAAAGTTCACCCCATTCTCCTATACTGTACCCATTTCAGTGTATTTCCTTATGGAATGGGGTGAGTGTAAAGCCCGAATACCCCAAGGCACACTTCGACACTTGTCAGTGTCTGCAGGGTAGGGTGAGGTGAAATGGCATGAGCATTATGGGCGATGACCCAAAGGCACACCCTAATGCCTGTCTGTCTCTGCAGGGTGGGGTGGGGTTGGTGTCAGTTCAATATTTCACTGCCATTCCTATTATGCATATGTCTAACTCCTGCACGTCCAGTGTTAATGCCAGCAAGCAAACATTCCACATTGATGAATGCTTGTTTTTTCTCATGTTAACAATACTAAGTATGTGATTCAGAACAGAAATCTAACAAAAGAATATGAAAAGAATTAATTGGTTAACAATAACATAATATCAAATGATTAGTGCTACATTTCTTTTAAGCGTTCATAATATCTTGGAATTTTGCTATTAAAGACATTTTATGCTGCTGGTTTGTCACGTTATTTATAATTTTATACGCCTAAGTCATTGTCTTTTTAAATATCGTTTTCTGGTTAATTATAGACCAGACTACCAACATGAGAAAGTGGCGAAGCCACAAAATGTTGTATAACGGTGGAAGATAAAAGCAAAGCAAACCACTCTCTGTCCTTTCCTAATTTGCTACTTGTCCCTGTCACATCCCCCCTTTCCCACAACTTATCTTTATGCTCCTAGTCCTATAGCCTTAAGTTCTCAATTGTACATGCCTAGCAATTATGATTTTATTGAAGTTCTATATTCCATACTCTGTCATATTTTTGTATATATTGTTATGCTGCATGTCAAGTTTGCCATTGTTTGTTGCTCTTCTGTATCATTGCACTGTTTCTGTTCTGCTTATTGCGACCCTAGGTCAACCCTGAAAAATGGATTGTAATTGTCTCAGTGGACTTACCCATCACCAAAACTCAAATAAAGTGAATAATTGTCAAGAGTTGAACCTTTATTACTTTAAAATTCTGTGGATGTTTTCCTGCATTGGAGTGTTTCTCCACAATAATAATTTTCTGGGGACTTATGAAGCCAGGGACATCCCAGTTCTTTTCTGTATGGTGCTGTAATTTTTGACAGTTACCGTATAATGGAGTATTGAAAGATATATATATATATATATATATATATTAACCAGGAGAGACACACTAAGCTGAAAGCTTGTTTACAGGTGCAGCCTGGGAGCACAAGGAAGTTAAGTGACTTGTACAGGGTCACACAGTATGCAAGTGGGGGATGTGAGATTCAAACCCATGTCTCCAGGTTTGCAGCTCAGAGCCTTAAACCACTGTGCTATCTTTAACCACGATGGACAACAGTTCCAAATTCATGAGCCCTTGACCTGGCCCAGCTGAGACTGTCAGCCAGTACTTTTTGGATGTGTAGTATACAACATCTATAGTCTGAGAGCCACAGCCGTGGTTCTATGATGAATCCGACCTTCCAGACTGCAATCTGCAGTCAGGTCTGAAGCCACCAGCCCTTCACAGAAGCTCAGGTTAGTCTGAGAGCCACAGCCATGGTTCTCTGACGAATCCGACCTGCCAGACTGCCATCCGCAGTCCAGGTCTGAAGCCACCAGCCCCTCACAGAAGCTCAGGTTAGTCTGAGAGCCACAGCCATGGTTCTTTGATGAACCCAACCTGCCAGACTGCCATCTGCAGTCCAGGTCTGAAGCCACCAGCCCCTCACAGAAGCTCAGGTATGAACTTCGCACCAGGGGACTCATTACCTCCAGGAAGGGAGCCCTAGCTTCCTGATTTTCATTTTTTACATGAGGACAGTTGTTTCTAGATTTAAATCCAGTGTCTGTTACTGCTGTGACCCATTAGTTGCAGTTTAGCCCCAGGAGCACTCCAATTGGCTCCATATAGCTCTGCACTGTTAATGCTTGAATTATATTTTACTGGATTTTGATTTCTATTAATACTGTCTTGCTAGCATTTTAGAGTTTCAAGTTTGCTGATTTAATCTTAGTGCCTATAGAGTGTCCCCTCATAAGACCCAGTAGTGATCACAGCTCAGGTCTTGCACCCCCCTTCACCATTTTACTCTGGTATTGTGTTTTAAATAGTCCTCTTCTTGCTCTCTCAGACCTTCTGGCACCTTGCTTAACATTTTAGGTCTGCAGCCCCCCTCCCATTTAAGCCATTTTGCATTTCTTTTCAGCTCCACAAGCAACCCCACCCCCTGCCTCTCTTATTTAATTTCCTTCTGTCCTTCTCTTTTCAGGTTAGTCTGAGAGCCACAGCTGTGGTTCTCTGACAAACCCGACCTGCCAGACTGCCATCCACAGTCCAGATCTGAAGCCACCAGTCCCTCACAAAAGCTCAGGTATGGACTTCGCACCAAGTGACTCATTACCTCCAGGAAGGGAGCCCTAGCTGCCTGATCTTTTTTGTCCCACCCACCCATCCTCCCCCATCCCCAGTCCTGTTTAAATATACTTAAACCCCACTCCAGCTTACTAGCTCACTCCTACAGGTTTCTGCCAGCCAGCTGCTCAAGCTTTGAGTGACAGCATCACTGTCTCTTGTGAAACAGTTTCCCTATCTGGTGTAACTACTCTTTCTAGCTTTCTCTAAAAATCACCAGATACAGTTAACTGTACAGCCTCTCTTTGGTACCAGTGTGTCAGGACTGATGACTGAATCAAGCTGCCATGTCCACCATCAAGGGATGCTATCTATTTCTGCTTCTTGCTACCTGGCTTGGTACAGATGGCACCAGATGCCTAGCTGGGCCACTGCTACCACCCTCTGAACCACTGCTGGGTAGTGCATGTCTGTCAAATACACCTTCAGAGACTGCCTCACTTGGCTGTGGGCAGTGACTCACTCAGCCTACCCTACAAATATGGGTGTCTACATGCCTTCCCCTCTCAAAGGGGTAGTAATGGTTAGCTATACCCCAGTAACTAAGCCAGTGTCCAACCACCTGAATCATCTGAAGCCTCGGCAGTGGAAGGTATAAGCCAAATTTAGTATAAACCTTTCTTCCAGAAAGGTCATCTTTATGATCCTGCTCCTCTCTGGCAACATTCACTCTAACACAGGCCCACTCACTTCAATGGGCCCTGGTGTTCATAAGGTTAAAGGCCTAAAAATAGCCTCCCTGAACATCTGCAGTTTAACCACAATAGTTGACCAACTACAGGCATGGATGGCCCTCCATACCCCTGACATTCTATGCCTAACAGAGACCTTGTTGACCAGTAGGATTAAACATAGTGAAGTTGCCCTCAAAGGCTTCCAAGCATATGGGATTGATAGAATAGGGAAGAGAGGTGGGGGATGCCTCATCTATGCCAGGTACTCTCTGCAGTGCACTGTCCTCCCTGGAACAAAGGTGGCTGATGACCATGAGATAATAGTGATAAAGGCTCAGGTAGGCCAGAATGGCAAAACTCTCATCCTTGCCACAATCTACCTACCAGACAAGAAAGCCACAGCAGGTTTTCCCACAATTATGGACGTTATCGGCACCTTTCCAAAGGAGATGGAGCTTGTCATTACCAGGGACTTTAACATAAACTGGGATGGAAAGGAGGCTGCCCATTTCAGGGATCTGATAGCTACCTCCAACCTGACACAACTTGTCACCTGCCCCACCAGGCAGAACTATAATACAGGAAACAGTACCCTCCTTGACTGGTTCCTAGCAAGCTCACTATCCCAGGTCTCTGAGATCAAGGTTCTCCCAGACATGCTAAGTGACCACTCCCCAATCACCTTCCTGTGGTCTAATAAATTTACCAAAAGCCCACCCATCCTCATTGAAATCAGGGTCTTGAGGAAGGGTAAACTTGGAGCCTCAAATCAGCCCTTGCCCTGCATGACTGGACTCCTATTTACCTAGCGCCTACCCTTGATCAGGCCCTCAGTTACTTCATTAAGGGCTTTAGCTCCATCTGTGACATCTATGCCCCACTCATGAAAAGAAAAATTCGGGGGCAGGCAAATGGCTGGATTGGTGGGGAGCTCCTCTCCCACTTGAAAGAAAGGGACATACTCTAAAAGAAGTCCAGAAACACAGGTTGCAAGCATGACTACCAGTGCTACAGAACAGCCAGAAACCACTGCACTAAGCTAATCCAGCTGGCCAAAGCCAACTATTACAAGGCCCAGCTTTTCAATTTTTGGGGTGATGGGAAAAGATTCTGGGATAATATCAAAAGCATCCTTGGAAAGGAGGACAAGAAATACACTCTGCTGCTCAGTATCAGTAACACCCCCACTACAGACCCTCTACCTATTGCAGAAGCCTTCAATAAGGCCTTCACCAATCCTACGCCAGTGCTGCCACCTGCCTATTTTCAGCCTGGCTTGAACCACTCCAACAACATATCTACCCAGTGTTCTCACCCGATCTTCTACTTTAAAAGGGTGATGGTGAAGGAGGCCCTTACTGTGGTCAAGAAAATACTAGGTAAGACCAGACTGGGCAGTGACGGCATAGACATGAAACTTCTATCCCTCACCCTTGATGTTCTTATAGTGCCCATCACAATGCTGTACAATAAGTCCCTGGACCTGGCCCAATTCCCGGTGGTTTGGAAGCAGGCTCTAGTTACGCCAGTGCATAAAGGACGTGACAGGTCTCTGGTAGCCAACTACAGACCCATCGTGATCCTCTCCCTCCTGTCTAAGGCACTGGAAAAGATTGTGGTGGGTCAACTACCTCAGTAAGTATAATCTACTATGCCCCAACCAGCACAGCTTCTGACAAAATCACAGTACCACCACTGCCCTGCTGGACTACACAAACTATGCACATAAGGCCCTGGATGAAGGTAAACTGGTGGGGTCTGTCTTTACTGACCTCACCAAAGCCTTCGATACAGTCAACCACTCCCTGTTTCTGACCCAACTGTGAAACATGGGTGTGGCGCCCAATGCCCTTTGCTGGTTCCAAGACTACCTGATACAGAGAAATCAATGTGTCAAAATTTAGCAAACAGTATTCAGCGCAAGAGAGAGATATCATTAGAGGTACCCCAGGGATCAATACTGGGGCCCCTACTCTTCAGCCTCTTCTTAAATGACCTTCCCACAGCCTGTGACATCAAACTCATATGATGTGCAGATGATGCTGTGCTCCTGAGCAGCAGCACATCTCAGGCTGTCCTACAATCTGAGCTACAGAACTCCTTCTCCAAACTCGAGGACTGGTTCTGTAGTCATAAGTTGCTACTAAACTACAAGAAGACCAAGGTCTTGCTTATGTCCAGCCCCCACAACAAAAATAAGCATACCCCCCCTCATCATCTCCAATTCATGCAGTGAGCTGCTGGAACAAGTTCACTTGTTCATGTATTTGGGGGTCATAATAGATGATACCCTCACGTTTGCGCACCATATTGACTCTCTGGTCAAGACAGTCAATACCAAAATTGGTATCCTATACAGGCACAATCAATACCTCTCTCTGGGGGCCCTCCACCTCTCATTCCTCAGCTCAATAATATCTACTATTGACTATGGACTAGTGGTCTATGGGGCGGCAATGGATAGAGTGCTCAAGAGGTTTCAGACTGCGCTCAACAAAGCTTGAAGACTCATCCTTGATGCTGAGCATGGCACTCACACCTGTACTCTGTATGAACGTGCAAATTTGCTGTCATTAAGAAACAGGGTCAGATTCCAAACTTGCATCCTAGGGAAGAAGGCTCTGTTGGGTAAAACACCACCCTGTGTAGGCAATTTGATCAAGGCGGCTAACTCGTTACAGGTCATCAGAGGGAGGACTAGAGGGGCCTTGGTGATCCCCTTCGGTCACACCTCACTTGGGCAACATGCATTTGCCTACCGGGCCTCCCTATGGATGAATGAACTTCCTGGGAACCTCTTGGCCACCAATTGTCTGGCACAATTCAAAACTGACCTCAAACAGCACCTAAAAACACTCTCTAAGTGCACCTGCCCTGAGTCCAGCCAACCTCCTCTCTCTGCCCCCCAGCAAGCACCAGGCAGGCCTCAGTTACCCTTCCCTCTGTCCCATCTCATGACTTGTCCCAGCAATCAGTTTGTGTCACGCTCCTTCAGCACCTGCCACCCCTTCCCCCTCCGCCAACTTACAGTCCCGTGAGTTTCCCAGTCACTACTAATGCTGGCTGCCTGACCATGCACCCTCACACCCCACCATTTTACTCTTGCATGTCCTCTCTGCTCAGCCTCCCCTCACCCCACCATTTTTCCCTATACCACAGTACTTACTTCTCTCTCTCCCTCTCTCATACCTGCCTTCTTCACCCCTCTGCCAGCTATCCCTGTCTCTCTGAACTACTGACAAGGCACTTTGTGGCTGCCTATCCCCCCCACCCTCATAAAGTGTTTTTTCTTTTTATTTAACTTGTACCTATGTTTTGAGTTATTCTGTAAGTTCGGAATCCAAGCTGTATCGTTCATTGTAATGTACCATTGCTTTCTCCTACTGTACTTTGTTCTGCAAACCATGACATGGAATCTTTGCAAAAGAGCTTGTGCTCAAAGGTTGTTTCTGAATAACTAAATAAATAAAATAAATATAGTAAGGCTAATAGTATGCAGTAGTTCATCAGAAGTGGTACTGACAAAATTATTAAAAGGACGTGACTTACCACCCCTCTCAACACTGTGAAGACACGCTGTACCTTGAATACTATGATTAGTTCTGAAATCCTTACCAAAGGAAGGATAGTGACAGGCTGGAGATGGTGAAATGAAGGGTAATCATGATGGTTCAGCAGGAAAGATCTTACAAAGATCATCTAAAGGCACAGTACATGCACTCACTGGAGACCACATGAGAAAGGGTGATATGATATTGGGATCTTCAAGTTATTAAACAATAAGAACTGGTGGTAGCTGGAAATATTTGTAGCATGAGTGAACTAAAAAGTCAAGGACCACAGGGCACAAGTGGTAACTGTTGGGGGCAAGATTTAAGAGGGATGTTGGGTACTGCAATTACAAGGAAAGGGTGGTCATGTCATTGGTCAGTATCAGTATGGAGGTGGAGGTTTTTAGGTCTTACTTTTGCTAACAGTGCTTGAAATAACTCTCAGCATTATCCTCATCTGAGGGATCATCCACCATGGCACTGTCATCATCATCATCCTCTCTCTCCGACTGTAACGGCTGGTGTGATTCTCCCTCTCCCTTCTTATGGTACCTTGATCTGACACTCATTTTATAACCAGGAGGGATGTGTTCTTTATTCATTTAAATAAATGTGTTTCCACATTCTTCCTCAAAATACATGTTCTCTTGTCTGTAATGAGGGCACATGCAGTACTGAGCACTCTTTCAGCGTTTACACTGGGTACTGGGCAGGATAGGTACTCAACAGCTACTGCTGCAAATGTAGGCCACACTGTCAGTTTACTCTGCCTGTACAGTTATGGTTTGTCTTCTGGCCCAAGCTGTTCTGGGTGAGGAAGCAAAAAATCTGGCTCTCTAAACCTGGTGACACAACCTTTTTGCTGGACACACCCACCTGAGACAGAACTGTCCATAGAGGATTTAGGCCACTGCTACTGCTTGGTTGGGACTGGCTACTTCTGAGTTCCTATTGATCTTGTGGAAGATGAGGATGATGATAACTTAGTCTTTGCAGTTGTAGCAGATGAGGATGATGGTACAAACAAGGAATGCCTGGAAGTGTCATGATGCTGCCGCTGCTGCTGCTTGCTGCCATTGTTGTCTTTACCTTGCTGGTGGATTATCATGCGCTTCTCTACGAGGCCTGTCAGTACTTCAGTTTTATTATCTAAATCACCCTCAAGTAGAGCCCTGATGCCATGCTTATAATACAGACCTAATAAGGTCACAACACCATAAACACTGGACTCCAACATACTGCACAAATGATGGTGTCTTCACACACATGATTTTAGTCTCTCTGCAAGTTCACTGCCCATGCTATTACCATTATGGTCAAACTGCACCCTGCTGTTTAGAAATGCTGCAATATTGCCTGTCTGATACAGGCATTTGCTGCACTAACAGCTTGGGTAGAATGTTGAAATGGCTGTAGAATTTGAATAAAAGTGTCCATTAGGTGCCACTGATCCATACTGTGGAAGACTGAGGATATGTCATGATCTCTGTGCAGCATGGTGAAGTCTGTTAAGGCCCTATATTGCTCAAGCAGCCATATGGGCATTTATATAAAGTGGAATTCCACCACGTGGCCATCTGCTGCTTTAGCCGGTGCTGTATAATGCCATTTTTTTTATCTGAAGCTTTTTAAGATAATTTCTGGTCTTTTTGGAATGGCTTAAATGTCCACACAAGTAATGGGCACAGGTAAGCATGGCATCAATCTTGTTATTATTATTGATGTAGTCCTAGACAATTAAATTAAGGCAGTGTGCAAAGCAAGGCAAATTTGTATATGACCTGTCCTGAATGGCCTGAACTACACACCTGCTGTTGTCATTGGAAATAAACTCTGCTTTCATTCCCTGTGAAACCTGCCATTCATCTATTTGAGTTTGAATCTCACTCACTATATTGATAGCAGTGTTTTACAGTGTCCATACAAGATATGCAGACTGTGGCTTGCTGACGGACATCAGAAAGGGGAGGGTCACTTAGGCAGGAAGAAGACTGACCTTGCTTTGCAGAAAAAGTTAGGGAAAAGAGCCCAGTGGGCCATAATGCACATACTGTATATGAGGAAGCAGCCCCAGTTCACTGCCCCAGATATCCATATGTAACCCCCCTGCAAATGGGGGGTTCCCAAAAGTCTTCCAGTAGCTTGCCTGAATGCTTCAAGTCTGGGGGTGTTCGGCGTCTGAGCTGTTTAAATGTGGTTCCAAGTGAGTGCTATTTGAGCCTCCACATACTGTCTCTTTAAGAGCTGTCTGCTTGCAGACTTAATTAGTTTGTATGGGGAGACTCTGTATTTAATGCTCGAATCCCGCCTGAACTATGGAGTAATCGCTCCATTTTGCGGTCGCTGGAAGTGCAAAGGGAGCCCATCTGAAAGCTGGAACTGTTTGTCTATAATCATTTAAAGCATTAGCAAAACTGTAGTTTGTCTAACCTGCCTTTATTGCAGCTGGGACTCTGTGTGTGTTACCTCTCCATTTTGGACCTAATGTCTAACCTGCCTTTATTGCAGCTGGGACTCTGTGTGTGTTACCTCTACATTTTGGACCTAAACTACTGTACTGGGCCAATTGGGTTAAGGGATCCCTAAAATGGAGCCTGTGGACGAATCAGAACTTTTACTCTTAATTTTGAGCCAGCCACAAGGGGATTGTATGGGCAGTGACTCTGGGAAATATAGTTTTGACCTTGGTGCCTTTTATCACCAGCAGAGGGAGTCTTATTGTGAGTGACAGCTGAACCAACCGACAGAATGGTGTGGAGCTAAAGGAAATGCCCTGCTCTATGATTGGAAAGATCAGATCAGCTGTGACAGTGAAGAGAGAAGGAGCTCTGTGTTTCTGCGGTGTATAGTTTTGAGCGGGAAGCACGTGTGAGGCCCTGAGATTCGGCCTTCAGCTGTTGTAAGTGCCAGTTCAGACTGAATCCGATTGTGAGGAGAAAGAAGGAAGTCTGAAGAGTGGAAACCAGGCTCACCATGTAGAAGGCTGGAGAAACTGCTGAATTGTGCTCGGTCTGTCAAGAACTGAAGCTGCTGTGTGTGCTCCTGGGTATTTTGCAGTAATTGCGGTCAGGATCGAGGAGCAGCCTGCCTGCTATAGTACTTGCCTTTTACATATGCATGTGCATAGTGCTTGTGGAAAATCGCTATTTTCAATCCATCCATGCTGTGTGCTGTGTTTTGAAGCTGGAAGTAAACCCCAGCCAGCTTAGCTTGGACTAAATACGTTTGCTAAAAACTACAGTGGGGTTCTGTCACAAGGCCCTTGTCTCCATGTCCTGTTGTTCTGGCAATCCAGAAGAACATCTACCATCCAGTCCTCAACTTGGGTATTGTGAGTACAAATCAGGGTATTCCCATGCAGTCTGTTTTCAATCACAAGTGTGTCATCTAATTCTTGTTGTTTCCCTGCTTCATGGACTGAGCCATCTGGCACCGGATTACAATTGGGTGTTGTGCATATATTTTCTTCTACAGGGCCCCATCCATCTGCACCTGCCGGCCAACCCCGGGCAACGGACATGGCTAGCTCCCCCCCAACCTGGGTACCCAGAGTGTGACTTTTCAGACCCTGTATGTGTGCACAGTACTGTGATTTAATGCCACCAATTAACCTGATTTCCCCTTCCCGTGTTACTGCCCCCTAAATAAATCAGATTTGTTGTTGTTATACTATATACTATCTGTGGTGTTGGTACTTATGGAAACAGTATTGTGTTTTGCTGTGTATGTTGTTTAACCTTATTTTACAGGGGGTCCTCAGAGATGTGCTGCAGAATCAGTAGTGAGGATAAATGGTATCTATATGAGTGAACAGTGTGTATACATGGGGTATTGGGGCTGTAACTCTGGTTTACTGTGTGAGCCACTAGAGGGAATAAAAGGAGGGGGTCTCCTTGTCCCAGAGGGCTGTGACCAAGCTAGTCTAACCACTACAAATCCTGCCCTCTGGGTGGAGGCACCCGCCATAGGACCTAGGTCCCCAACCTATCCGTAGTCAAACAGGCAGGGGTAGTAGCCCTTGGGATAGTGCCACCTAGGGATTACATCTTGGAGGCACCACTGGGATTAGCGTCCTCTAGTGGCCATGTTTACAAATCACTGTTAAAAATAAATGGATACCCAAACAGAAGTGGCTGTGCACCGGTTGGTGTAGTGGTGTACTGGGAAGGAGATCTACCCCCAAAATACTATGCTTATCCTGGACATCCCCCTGTGTATCAATATGGACACTGTACAGGGAGTACTTTCCCAAGGTGGAAGGTTTACAAAACCCTGTGGTGGTTGGTCGACATGCTGATCTGCTCACCCATACTTTCATGGCCCTAGTAGAGTATAAGGACCCCATAGATAGCTCCAAAGTGCCACAGACAATTACCCCAGAGGGAGCCCTCACTGCCTGGAGAGTGATAACTAAGGACAGTAAAGACTCGGGTGGAATAAGCCCCCCCACTATCTGAAACTTTTGAGAAGAAATTTGCTATATTGTTGTTGGAGGAGAGGAAAACTGTGGAGGATTTAAAGAAACTATTATTGCCACCTGGGGGCATTGCTCCCCAACACCCTCTCCCCCTCCAGCACCCGTTATTGCTCCTCCTTCTGTGCCAGTGCTAGCCCCTATTTCTGTACCTGCCATTAGTCATGACTCTTTCCGCAAGCTCAAAGTATTCTCTGGCATCCGCCCTACTCCAAATGGGGAGGTCGATCTGGAAATCTGGATAGACTCTGCTACACTTGCGGTACAAGACTGGCAATGCTTCGAGGCAGAAAAAAGAGCTCGCCTGGGGGAAAGCCTCCAGAGACCCGCCCAATGTACTTTTCACTCCCTGAGGGTCTCTGACCTTGATGCTAAAGCCCAAGAGTACCTAATTGCCCTTGAAAATGTGTTTGGGGGCACCACTAATGTTGAGGCCTTGAAATTGAAGCTTAAAGATGTTAGATAACAGCCGTGGGAATTATCTGCCTATATGGATCGATTAAAGGGAATCTTGCAAACCGTTTTTCGAAAGGGGGGTTGGACCTCTAGTGAAGTGGACCAGGTAAGACTGGATCATATACTCTGCTCTGCCCAGCACTCTAGCTGGGTGTTGCTCAAATTGCAATGGCATCAGAGGAAATCTAGTTCCTTGCCTTACCATGTGTTGATGAAGTAGGTACGAGAAGTTGAGGAGGAGGAAGGTTTTTCAGAGCTCTTTGCAGTCTTAGCTGCTACATCTCCTGCTCCAGGTGTGGGGTCAGACACTGATGGTCTGGAATCACCAAAATCACATGACAGAACCTAAGACCCAAATGTCAGCCAAGGGGGGCCCAACCAGAGAGGGATGGCTACCAATGTTCTGCCATGGGATGAACTGCTGAGGGAGTTCAGGGAAGCAATAAATAGTCTCTTTATGAAGGCCCCTCCTATGAGTACAGGCCCCAACTCTTACTCGACTGCATCTGCTATGGGGGTGGGGGCACCCCCCCAGACATCTCCTGCTGACAGCAGATCAAAGCTTGATATCTTGACTATGGAAGAAGAAGAAGAAGAAGAAGAATCAGCATTTATATAGCACTTTTCTTACATCCAAAGTGCTTTACAAGCAATGCTAGACTGGTAGTGAAGTGACTGAATGCCCCCCCACTATCTGAAACTTTTGAGAAGTGGGGGAACTGAAGAGAATTCTCCAAATGTCCAACTCACCCCCGGCTGAGGAGGCACCAAGGTTTTCTATTGATAGTACCAATGCCGCAGCCCCCAATGTGATGCCTTGGTCACCCCAAACTTCAGCAGACATATTTTGCCATAATTGTGGGAAGGATGGGCACATGAAGAGGGAGTGCCAGTCTCGGAAAGACTTAGAGAGAGTGGTAAGCCGGCTACAAGGAGAGCTTTGGAGCACAAAACAGTGGTTAAGAGGTGCATGAAATGACCGCAGTGAAGGTCCCAAAAATGCTAACTCACGTCCTTCTGTGGCTAGATCATCTACCCAGGCTCTTGCTACCGCCTCTCCAGACTGGTCCAGAATAGTGGTCCTTGAATGGAAGCTACAGTACAAGTGAATGGTGTGCCCACCAGATCTGTGTTGGACAGTGACACCCAAGTGACAATTATGTTCCAGGATTGGTATCAGAAGTATTTGTCAGATGTACCCTTACAACCATTGGAAGGACTGCATGTATGGGGGTTAAGTGAGAAGGCCTACCCCTACTCCGGGTATATCCGAATTTGGCTATCTTTCCTTACCTCCATGGCGGGAGTGGCAGAGCAAGTAGAGACCCTGGCCTTAGTGTGTCCCCCTACTGGACTGTATGATGGGATTCCTCTACTAATTGGGACAAATGCACATATGTTTGGATGGTTGGCACAGTTGTGTTATGAGAAACAGGTGTCAAGGACTGGTAGAGCTTTGAGAATTCCGGCCTTGATCAAGAAGGCCTATGAGGCACAGAGAGATGCTGAAGGAGTGGACTCAGAGGAACCGGTTGGAATTGTCTGGAAGAAGGATCCTGAGCTTCTGATCCTGGTGCCAAATGCCCAGTGTACCTTACAGGGGGAAGTCCATATCAGAAAGGATGTCAAGAATAAAATCTTCATGCTGGATGCACCAGGCAATAGGAAATTGCCGGAAGGACTGCTGGTCAAGCCAAGTATTTTGCCTGCCAGAGCCCATGCTTATGCCAGACGGGTAATGGTCCAAGTTCATAATATGTCTGATAGAGAGATTCAAGTAAATAGAGGTTGCACCCTGGCTAATGTACTTTGTGCAGATATGGCAGTGCTACCCAGTAACAAGTGTTCAGGGGAAAATGACAGAGTGACGCCCGACTTGTTTGATTTTGGCGACTCCCCATTGCCAGTCGAATGGAAGATGAGAATCAGTAGAAAGCTTGCCCAGAGAGACCAGGTGTTTTCTTTCAAAGAATGGGATGTAGGATGTGTGCAAGGAGCTGAGCACCACATCTGGCTGCATGATGAAAGGCCATTTCATGAGAGGTCTCGACGCCTGGTACCTGCTGATATAGATGATGTGAGACGGCATCTGCAAGAGGTGCTTGCTGCTGGTGTAATACAAGAATCCAGAAGCCCATATGTTTCACCTATCGTGGTAGTGAGGAAAAAGAATGGGACAGTAAGGATGTGCGTGGATTATTGCACCTTGAACCGGTGGACTATTCCTGATCAGTACACAGTGCCCCGTATTCAGGATGCCTTAGACTGCCTGAACGGTAGTAAGTTGTTCTCAGTGTTGGATCTTCACAGTGGGTACTACCAGATCCCAATGGCCCCAGAAGACTGTGAAAAGACAGCCTTTATCTGTCTGCTTGGTTTCTATGAATTTATGAGGATGCCTCAAGGGGTTTCAGGTGCTCCAGCTACTTTTCAATGACTGATGGAGCGTGCAGTGGGGGACATGAACTTGTTAGAGTGCCTGGTATACCTAGATGATGTTATTGTGTTTGGCAACTCACTGGAGGAACATGAGAGCAGATTGTTCAAGGTGTTGGACCGACTGGAAGACTTTGGCCTTAAACTATCCATCAATAAATGTCAGTTCTTCCAAACCTCTGTAAAGTATGTGGGACACATAGTATCCACCGAGGGAATAGAAACAGACCCGAGTAAAGTTGAGGCCTTGACCACCTGGCCACAGCCCCACAATCTAAAAGAACTGCAAAGATTCCTGGGATTCTGTGGTTACTATAACCGGTTCATCAAGGACTATTTAAGAGTGATTCTTCCTTTACTTAATCTTACTCAAAGTTACCCTCCTACTAACAAAAAATATAAGAGGTCGGTTTCTTCTGAGCCTGAGAGAGTGTATTTCCATCCTAATGAAGTATTTGGAGCCAGATGGACATCTGAGTGTGAAGCTGCTTTTCATGAGATTATATATCAACGTTCCCATGCTCCTATCCTTGCCTATGCAGATCCAGCGAAGCCCTATGTTTTGCACACTGATGCTACCCTGCAAGGCTTGGGAGCTGTATTGTACCAAGAGCATGAAAATGGCCTGAGACCAGTGGCCTTTGCCAGTAGAAGCCTGACTCCATCCAAAAAGAACTATCCTGTACATAAGTTAGAGTTCCTAGCTTTAAAGTGGGCCACTGTTGACCAGTTCCACGAGTACTTGTATGAGGCTAAGATACTAGTAAAAACTGACAATGATCCTTTGACCTATGTGCAGACTTCAGCTAAGTTGGATGCCACTGGCAATAGGTGGCTTTCTGCATTATCTACATACGACAATGCCGTTGAATACAGAGCAGGCCTGAATCACATAGATGCTGATGCTCTCTCTTGCCAACAAAGAAAGGTATGATAAAAAGGTGAAAGCACAGGAACTCTAGGAGGGAGATCGGATATTGCTAAGAAATCTGGGACTGCATGGCAAACATAAGATTGCTGACAGATGGCACCATCTCCCTCACATTGTAGTGGGCAAACTAGATGATCTGCCTGTGTATAAAGTAAGCCCTAAGAATAATTCAAAAGATGTGAAAACAATGCATAGAAATCATTTACTGCCCATTGGACAAATCTTGATTGAGTCTGAGCCCCCAGAAAATGCCCCCTCTGGACCAGTGACTAGAGCTGCTGCTGCTAAGCAAAAATCAAGAAAGCCTGCACCTACAGAAGCTGAGTTAAAGTGTTCCCCTCCACAAGTCCCAGTTGAACATGACTGTCAGTCCATGTCAGAGGAAAGTGAGTGTGGCTTTGAATAATACCCTTCTTGTGAACTGAGTCAATTGTTTCGGGGCAATACCCTAATCAATCCTGGAGATGAAGATGGGCCTTCTGGACTGTCTAAGCCCCCAACTTTGTCCCTGGAGCCAATGCTCCCAGAAAGTGAAGTGCAAAGCATCAAGTCAGATGATATGGAATCATTGTGTATGGTTGAACTGTTTGAGTTTTCAGAGGGAAAATTATGGACTGGGACAAACTGGTGATATACCAGAACAAGAAGAATGTGTTGAGTGCCTTGATAGTTCACTGACAGTGTCAGAAAACTCCCCAAGTGAGCCAAGTGTTGGGGACTCAGAGATTTGTAACTCCTGAAGCCAAAAGTGCCCCAAGTTCTAGCCTCTCTACCCCAATGGAGACTCCTCTGACAAGTGAGGACAATGCTGAAAATGAGGCTCCGGGTGCAGAGACTGTAACAGTTCCCCCTAGAAAGACTGGTTGAGCTGTAAAGCCTGTGGCGCACTTCAGTTATGATTCCCCTGGGAGGCCTGTGGACTTGCCTCTCAATGTTGTCCATAAAGGAGTGTATGTGTCCCCGAGCTCACTGCCCAAACTGAACATCAGTGCTAACTCCAAGTGACTTGTGTTGCCCTCTAGGTATGGCACCCCTGCCCCATCCAGCCCCAAGGTAGCTGATAGGGAAAGGCCCCTTCTCTCCCAGTTTCATGTACAGGAGGTAGTAACCTGAGTTATGGTACAATGTGTGTATAATACTGTGAAAAAAAAAAAGTGATGTACTGAAAAGTTTCAGAAAAGGTGTTTCTGGTAAGGTGATATGTTGACTGATGATTACATGTATAAGCCTAATGTGATATTGATGAAAATGTATATGGCTGTATTGAAACTTATGGGGGTACTTATTTGACACGGATGTCAAGTTTTACCAGGCCAGGAAGGGTGTAACCCCCCTGCAAATGGGGGTTCCCAAAACTCTTCCAGGAGCTTGCCTGAATGCTCCAAGTCTGGGGGTGTTCGGCATCTGAGCTGTTTAAATGTGGTTCCTTGTGAGTGCTATTTGAGCCTCCACGTACTGTCTCTTTAAGAGCTGTCTGCTTGCAGACTTAATTAGTTTGTATGGGGGGGGACTGTGTATTTAATGCTCAAATCCCGCCTGAACTAGGGAGTAATCGCTCCATTTTGCGGTCACTGGAAGTGCAAAGGGAGCCCATCTGAAAGCTGTAACTGTTTGCCTGTAATCATTTAAAGCATTAGCAAAATTGTAGTTTGTCTAACCTGCCTTTATTGCAGCTGGGACTCTGTGTGTGTTACCTCTCCATTTTGGACCTAAACTGCTGTGCTGGGCCAATTGGGTTAAGGGAGCCCTAAAATGGAGCCTGTGGATGAATTAGAACTTGGACTCTTAATTTTGAGCCAGTCACAGGGGGATTGTATGGGCAGTGACTCTGGGAAATATAGTTTTGACCTTGGTGCCTTTTTCCACCAGCAGAGGGAGTCTTATTGTGAGTGACAGCCGAACCAACCAACAGAATGGTGTGGAGCTAAAGGAAATGCCCTGCTCTATGATTGGAAAGATCAGATCAGTTGTGACAGTGAAGAGAGAAGGAGCTCTGTGCTTCTGCAGTGTATAGTTTTATGCGGGGAAGCGCGTGTGAGGCCCTGAGGTTCGGCCTTCAGCCGTTGTAAGTGCCAGTTTGGACTGAATCTGATTGTGAGGAGAAAGAAGGAAGTCTGAAGAGTGGAAACCAGGCTCACCCTGTAGAAGACTGGAGAAATTGCTGAATTGTGCTCAGTATGTCAGGAACTGAAGCTACTGTGTGTGCTCCTGGGTATTTTGCAGTAACTGCAGTCGGGATCGAGGAGCAGCCTGCCTGGTATAGTACTTTTCTTTTACATATGAATGTGCATAGTGCTTGTGGGGAATCACTATTTCAATCCCCCGTGCTGTGTGCTGTGTGTTGAAACTGGAAGTAAACCCCAGCTTAGCTTGGACTAAATACGTTTGCTATCAACTACAGTGAGGTCTAGTCACAAGGACCTTGTCTCCATGCCCTGTTGTTCTGGCAATCCAGAAGAACATCCACCATCCGGTCCTCAGCTTGGGTATTGTGAGTACAAATAAGGGTATTCCCATGCAGTCTGTTTTCAGTCACAAGTGTGTCATCTAATTCTTGTTGTTTCCCTGCTGCATGGACTGAGCCATCTGACTCTGGATTACAATTGGGTGTTGTGCATATATTTTCTTCTACAGGGCCCCATCCATCTGCACCTGCCGGCCAACCCCGGGGCAACGGACATGGCTATCCCCCCCCCCCGCTCGGTACCCAGAATGTGACTTTTCAGACCCTGTATGTGTGCACAGTACTGTGATTTAATGCCACCAATTAACCTGATTTCCCCTCCCATGTTACTGCCCCCTAAATAAATCGATTTGTTGTTGTTATACTATATACTGTCAGTGTTGTTGGTACTTATGGAAACAGTATTGTGTTTTGCTGTGTATGTTGTTTAACCTTATTTTACAGGGGGTTCTCAGAGAGGTGTTGCAGAATTAGTCTCGAGGGTAAGCGGTATCTATATGTGTGAACAGTGTGTATATGTGGGGTATTGGGGCTGTAACTCCAGTGTACTGTGTGAGCCACTAGAGGGAATAAAAGGGGGTCTTAGTGTCCCAGAGGGCTGTGACCAAGCTAGTCTAACCACTACAAACCCTGACCTCTGGGTGGAGGCACCCGCCATAGGACCTAGGCCCCTTACCCTGTCCATAGTCAACAAGGCAGGGGTAGTAGCCCTTGGGATAGCACCACCTAGGGGTTACACATAGTAAGGTGCACCACTACACCAGAATATTGAACTCACTCAGCTCTAGAATGGAATCTTGAGTGAGTGCTGTATTCCTGTGTAAAAATGGCTGTTTTCCTGAGCAGTTAGAATGTTCAGAACTAAAACGGCAACACTCCGACCTGGAGTATAAATAACTGACAAAGTATAACCCCTGTCACAAAACTTACAGCACAAAGTTTGCTCACAGTAAAACATCTTTAAAATGAGGGGTCACACATGTTAGTAGCATTAACCTTTTTTTTTTTTACAGATCATGTAACAATGACAATTTAAATTTTTTTTTAAACTAAACAAAAAACATCTTAGAAGTGGCTAATGTCTGTTGTATGATGGTTTTCCATCACACCAACATCTGTGCATTACACCGCCACAGTTTAGAGTATTTCTGAACTGTTCTACATAATAAAACAGACCATAAAGTAAGGCATGTGCCAATACATAACACCAGTAAACTGACTGAATTCACAAAAATGCTCTGCACAACTGCCCACATGATGCACAAACCACGATAACTAAAAAAGTATGCCTCCTAGCCCCTAGACACCTACACGGAAAAAGTTCATGATAACAAGAGCTTTAAAATGATGGGTCACTCGTGTTAGTGGCATTTGCAGATATTTTTTTTACAGTTTCTGAAATGATAAAAAAAGAGCATTTTTCTTTACATTTTATTCCTAAATAAAAACCTACATCATAAAAAGTACACCTCCTAGACCCTAGACACCAGCATGATAATTGTCCACATTAAAGAGACATTTCAAATGATGGGTCACACACATTTCCAGCATTTACAGGTTGTTTTTTTACAGTACCTGAAATGGAGGAAAATCACATTTTTACACTTTTTTTATACCAAAAAAACCTAAAAAAAAAAAGTGCAGCTCCTAGTTCCCAGACACCAGCATATTAATTTTTCACAATAAAAAGAGCTTTCAAATCAGGGATCACACGTTTCTAGCATTTACCATTTTTTTTAATGGTACCTGTGATGGAGAAAAATAGTATTTTCTGCACTTTTTAACCCAAATTAAAACCTAAAGAAAATCTGAAAGGTAGCAAATGTGTCCAATATAATGTCAGTATTCTGGTAGGTAGGAATGTTTCCTACCGATCTGCACTTTCCAATAACCTTATCCCTGATTGGTTGATCCAGAAAGTGCATAAGAAGTGCAGGATGCACATATGCGCTCTGGGGATGAGATGAAGTGAATACCTGATGCACATATGCTCTATGGTGACTAGAGGAATTTTCCTGATGATGCACATATGGGCTATAGGGCTAAGTGAGTTAATGGAATGTGACACCAAGGATTTCAGATCAATAAAGAGTTCAGGAACAGCCATTGTGGAAAATATATTCAGTATGGCATATTGCATTTTGGAATGGCTCTACTCATTAGATTCTGAAAATCAGTATTTTTGACAAATGTGTAAGGCAACATTTTGGCAGCCAGCATTTGAGCCAAACAGGTACTGAGTTGTCGGGGGACGGTGGTTAAAGTGATATTTTGTTTTTTTGGACTTTACCTCAGATATTTTAGGTGGCAATTGTGGTGGGGGGCAGATGGGGGTAGATTACTAATACCTGGGATGGTTTTATGCTTTTCCACTTTGTAAAATAGCCTGAGATAGAAGTAGGCTGTTTTTATACTTTAGTAGTAGGGGTGCAGGTTTGAAGAGTCAATATGTGGTTGATTGTGCTACTACTGCAGCTTTCTGTGTCCATCACAATGGACTCATCATAATCACCTGTTCCCCCATGCCCAGACACAGGTCACCTCAATCCCATTTTAGCTTTCCTCTCATGCTGTTGCCACTTAATTGTTTTGTTTTCATGTGGCTATGCGGCCCAGTAGTTCCAAGCCATGAGCCAGCTTTGGCACAACTGACTCGAGTTTTGCAGATCTGGCAAATTGAAAAGCTCTCATCTGTGGGATCTGTGTTAAAAAATCCCAGACTAAAGAGGTGGTGTGTGCTACTGGCTGCTGCTTCGTAACACATGCCATTTCAACATGGTGAGTGGAAGTAACTGGGTCTGCATCTCTGTCTTTATCTCCAGTTACACCTTCAGTTCTACATCCCACAACATTGTAAGCTTGCTAATGCTTATCATGACCATGATGCTCAGTAACTGATTTCTTAACCATGGTTATGCCTTCATTTTCTGACTTCTCACCCACTACATTATCCTCCTTCTGCTCCAGACCTCACCTCCAGAGTTCCATTTTCATTTACCAAAATAAATTTTGGTGGCCTCTGTCTCTGGCTGTCTGTCTATATCCAGGACCGGATCATCTAGATCTGAACAAAAATCACTGCTAGCAAGATCAATATCCAGGAGTATTTCACTTGTCCCCTTTATTTGGGTCAATCAATGGATCATCTACTTCCACCACTACCTCCAGTGCCTCATCCTCCTTCCCTTCTAAAAATGCACACTGAGAATCATCCAAAAGGATTTCTGACCGAGTCTCAGGCACGACAGTAGCCTGACTCTGACTCTAAGACTCATCCCTTCCCTGTGATTGTGACATTGGAAGCATTGCTGCTACTTCACTCACTGATTGTTTTGTAATCTATCCATGCTGCACAGTCACACTAACACCACTACTTTGTCTACACTTCCACTGTCAGTAGATGGCACATCAGCAGCAATTTGCCTTACTGGAGCTGTGGCCCAAATCTGCAAAACAGAGGTTTCTAAAGCCCATGTGCTGGATGTTGCTACTGGCCACAGCACACGCAGGTCATCCCTTGCCTCTCTCAACCTGTGCAGTACCACGCCATGAGCTGCTGTTCTTCACAGTAAAAATTCACAGTTGTTTTCACAGTTAGAAGAAAAATTTTCCTTCTTTAACAGGAAAAAAATTATACTTATTAAAAAATATTTTATTTCAAACAGAAAATCTCTTTAAAATGTCTGTTTCTGTGGTGTGATGATAACAGCTATTAATTTGTTATTATCTGACTGTGTATAAGTATACAGTGTAAGTCAAACAGACACATAGGAGTTTACTTTACATCAGACTCCGTCTCCGCATGACTAAAAAGAAATTAAGGGCAGTAATCACAAAACTTTGCCCCAGCACAAACCTGGTTTTGCATGAGCAAACTGGGTTTTGCACTGAGTTTATATTCACAAAAGCCTGGTTTGCATGCTCAAACTGGGTTTGCGCGCAGGCAAAGTATGGTGAGGCTGCAATTCAAATGAGGGGAGGAGACCTGCATATCAGCGTAGTCTGATACACAAAACATTTGCTCCATGCAAGGGCCTTTTCCGGGTCCCCTTGCACAAAGCAAACACTGCCTACCGAGACCTTGCTTTAATTCACCTGCAACCCTAGTGGTTGGCAGAGGTACTGCAGTGACCCCAACCCCACCGATCACCAGACTGAATGTAAATGTTCCCTGGTGGCTAGTGACTGGTCCCTCCTCCTGCTGCTCGCTGTCCCGAGTTAAAAAAAAAACCCTCCTTTGGGCTAGTGTTCCCCTCACCCCATGATCACAGCTCGCCAGACCAAGTTAAAAAAAAAAAACACCTTGATGAAGATGGCTACTTAACACTTCAGCTCCGTTCCATAGTGGCCATTATTGCTATAATTTCAGGGTAGTACCGACTCTGGGTGATCACCAAGCAGTCGATCTGATGAGCTAAAGTGCGGGGCTAGCATACACTGAATGTGAACAAATGGGAATGTTTCTTCAGTGAAGAAGTATGCATTTTCCACAGAAAGAGCTCTGCAGGACCCCTTCCCCCATACTCCTCTCCAACACGAGGCAGCAGGACACTAATATGAAGCTCTACAGGCAGGAAACAACATCTGTTCTGCGATCGGATATCTCTGGACTTTCCGATAACTGCCATCCACTGCTGCAACAAAAGGATAAATCTTTCATTTACCCGATCTCAGTGCCTAGTCATGGCATCTCTCTCATGGGTGCTGATCATGGAACTCAGGGCTAGGATGGTGGAGGCTAGCCCCCAGGCCCCAGTTTCGAACATGGCAGAGTCGTTGAACTACATTACATGGATGCTCGAGGCCCTTATGTCAGAAAGAGCAGACTTCAAATGCATTAAATCACTGAAAGACCAGGCAAATATTTTGGACCAGCATAACATGCCATCTTGTGCAGACTAGATGAGCAGGACCTCTGCCTTAAGAAACTATGGGAGTGGGTAGAGGATCAAGAGCACTGGTGGCACTAAAACATTATAAGGATCTTTAGCATCCCCACGGGAGCAGAAGATCATAGGATCATAATATGGAGAACTTTTTAAATGAATTTCTTCCCCACCTGTTGGGACTGAGGTGGAGGGGTCCTGTAGAAGTGGAGAGGGCACACAGGACAAGGGGGCATGCCCAGGTATCTAGCAATCACACAAGACCCATCATTGTTTATATCCTGAGGTACTTAGTAAAAGAATGACTGCTCCGGGTGGCCAGAGAGCTGGGAGATCTGATGTGGAAAGAAGCCAAGATCTCTATTAACCAGGACTTCTCCCACAAGGTGGCAATGCGCCCAAAGGTGTTTTGGCAAATTAAAACTCCAATCAGAGAACTGAGGGTTAAATATGGCTTTCAGGGTCTGGCAAACATGTGGGTCTCTAAGGATAGGCTGGACTTTCTGAGTTCTAACCCCCAAGAAATCGTGCACTGCTTCGGGAAACATTGGCCACAATTCAAGATTTGAACTACTAGTCCCAGGAAGCTTTGGGAGCCACGTGATCACCCTGTGCATAATCGGAATGAACCAGTTGGGGCAAGAGCAGAGGACTCCAAACCAAAGTGCACCAGTGACATAAAAGATGGTGGACTTAAGCTCCAAAACGGGACTCCTGGACGTGGGCCTGGCAAAAACTCAGTCTTACTACCCCAAGATACCTGACTTGTAATCTCAGAACCACACTGAGTCAGAGGTGAGACCCACAATGCAGAGGACCAGACACCAGTCCAGGAGCCGAGTAGAACGGAACAGATATTCACTATCTAGACCAGTCCCACCTGCCAAGATTCCCAGGGAAGTTTCCTCTGGGGAGGATAAACATCAGGAGATGCCGTTAAACTCGCAGACTCGTACTGCCCACGTGGTGTCCTACTGGGTGGATGAGCTTGATGAGATGGATTTGATGGACAACTCGGAGTCTGCCGAAGTTAAAATTTGCCCAGGACCATGTGCCTTAGCAGAGGTGATGGCCATAGGAAACAGCTGAACATGACACTGTTCTGTGAGCACCTCTTGGTGCCGGGCTTTGTCGAGACAATGTGGTGAGCAACATGGGCTTGCTAGCACCATTGGAATCTCTCTTGCTTTTTTTTTTTTTTTTTAATTCCATTTCTTCCAAGTCTGCTTTCATTGGGATGGGTGTGGGGTTTGGGGGCAGGGCATCACTTGCCCATCTCTCAAGACAGGGGAATATGGTGGGTGAAAGAACCCACTGCTGTTAGCATTATGAAAGGATGTTTGTAAATGAAAGCAGAAAAATGTTTGCAAGGATTTTGCTGGAGTACTCAGTTTTCTTGGAATTCAACAGGAAGGGGATATGGATTGTCTCCTGGATAAAGTGGACTATGAGGTAGGATATAACCCCAGCTTATCAAGATGCATGACCCAGCTAAGGTCAGGATGGGCAGCTGATATATGCCAGGTTATGCCCATCGGTTATACAGGAACCTGGGTCATAGACCCCCCCAACCCGCTACCCCAGTGACTCTGGGGTAATTTGCCACCACCTTGGGAGGATAGTAGGCATGCTTCTGTGGTGGCCATAGGGCCAGGGGCCCTTATCACCCCCATCCTTCATTGCTGCCTACCGGACAAGCAGCAGGTGCAATGGCATTATGTCCGTGACTCTACAGTGGCCAGACAATGTTGAGGGAATGGAATGCACATTTACTGCACCTGTGGAGACCTGGGCACTAGGGGGTACCCTGGCTGCTTTTACACTAATTTGTACACTTGTACCAGTACTCGTTTCACAGTATAGACCATTGGCATTTTTATGGGTCCCAAGAGGATCATACGCAGTAGGGTTCCAACCACCGGAGTCACCCTAGTTTAACTAACTTTTACCTTCAGGCCCAATGGGATGGGCTGATATTTCTGTCACAGCCACTTTCCCAAGAGATATCAAATAGGTGTAGTTGTGAGGCTCTGAGGTCATCCCCACATTATCGCTTACTTCCATTAATGTTATAGGGTATTCACTGTTTTCTTTTTGTTTACACACATCAAAGCAAGGCTTTCTGAATGGTGAAGAGGGGTGAGCACATAGAGTGTGGACACTGGTCTTAACAGAGGGACTTAGACCCCTCACTCATCAGGGGAACCTCCCTTACCCACTGTAGGAGAGGGTTGGATAGCTAGTGTTTATAAACAGTATTTGCTGCTGGAGTATAATTTATAATTGTGGAGTTTAAGTGTTCTTATTATGTATTCTGAGCTGATTGTATCTGTTCTCTTCTCTTGTTTTATACTTCACACTCCCTTGTGCCTCTCTGAGTAAGCACCCACTGGAAGAAACCAAATCAATGG
The DNA here is from genome assembly GCA_016271365.2 of Neoceratodus forsteri. NCBI lineage: Eukaryota > Metazoa > Chordata > Ceratodontiformes > Ceratodontidae > Neoceratodus > Neoceratodus forsteri. Next base: position 1,177,733,490 of record CM057458.1, read on the forward strand.
AAGGACAAAGGATGCAGTGAAGCTAACTCTATGGCTGTACTCCCACCCCAGGAGTTCTTCATCATTTGTCGCAGAAGAGTCTCCCATACACCGAGGCCCAGGAGGTAAGTGGGGCTGGATGTGTTGTGTGCTGGACTGCTGCCCAGCACAATGAGGGAGGGAGTGAGATGCGGCTCCTGGAGTGTTGAGTGGCTCAATCACCAGGTTAAAAGGAAAAAGGATCTTAACCATTTGAAGTCCCTGAAGGTTGACATAACCCTACTAAAAGAGATGCATCTCACAGCCAGGTCTGTGCAATGGCTGAAGAGGAGCTGGGTAGGGAGTATGATCCACAGCTTGGCATTGTCCAGATCCTGGGGAGTAGCCATTCTAGTACATTAAGTGAGTGGATGGGTGGAAGAATGAAAAAAAACAGATAGGCAGGGTAGATGGGTGGTGGTCCGATTTGCATACCCAGGGGACAAGGCTGTTGTAATCAACTCATACACCCCAAATCAGGACAATCAAGGGTATTAATCCCACATAAGTTATGCTATAGCAGAGGCCCAAGGAGAGTAGGAGCAATTGCCGATTCTCATCAAGGGGGGGAATTTCTAATTGGTTGCCGACATTTTCATGGATAAATCCCAGTTTACCCCGATACCCATCTCAGGCCAAAAGTAACCCTAGGTAGCATGATGGAAGAATGTGAGATGATGGATCCGTGGCGTTGGGACAAAGGTTCCTCTGGGGAGGACAAGCACAAGCAGATATTATGCTTTTTTCTCTGTGGTCCACGGCACACACAGCTGAATAGATTGGCTGGCTAACAGACTGGTGGGGTAGGGGATCTCAGGCACCAGGATAGAACCCATGGTCATGTCGGACCATGCCCCAACAAGTGTCTCCTTTCTCACAGTTGGGTTTCAATCCTCCTCCCCTAGATGGAGGTGCAATCCACTACTCTTGAAAGACAAAGAATTCATGGAATGGATATCAGCAGAAACAGGCTTGTTTTTTTAACAGAACCAGATGGGGGAGGTCAAAGCGGGCACAGTGTGGGAGGCCTATAAAGCCTTTCTAAGGGGCTGTCTGATATCACATACAGCGAGGCAAAATAGGGAACTCAGGGTCAAGCTGGAAGGACTACAGCACAAACTTGTTGCCTAGGAAGTCCAGTTTAGAGGGAGTCACCCACCTCCCACTGACCTCCATGACTCAATTATGGGACTGACGTATAGAATTAACATTATACTTCAGCAGAAGGCAGAGTGGCAACTATTGAGGGTCAAACACAGGTTCTGGGAGTCCAGAAAAAAGGGAAGCAAGATGCTGGCTTACCATCTGTGCAAAAAGAAGGCTGATTCCCAAATCCATGCTCTCAGGACACCTAAGGGCACCGTGGCCATTAAGCCCCTAAAGATCAATTCTATTATGTGCCAGTTTTATGAGGAGTTATACTCTTCGCAGGTTCACCCGATGCTGGGCCAGACCCAGACACATGCCTGTGCACATTTATGGACACAACACCTCTCCCATGCCTAACCATGGGGGGTTCATTGGACCTAGGTAGGCCCCTTACCGTACCAGAATTGAAGACTGCTCTCCACCTGCTCACTAAGGGCAAAGCCCTTGGGGTGGATGGGTTCTCAACAGAGTTATACCAGCTCCTGGATGGGGTTATTTTACCTTCCCTGTTAGCGGCCCTGGACGAGGTGAGAATGGCAAGATCCCTTCATCCAAATATGAAGGAAGCATTCATCATGCTCCTGCCAAAGAAGTCTTCTGACTCCTTAGCTAATTTTCAGCCCATTTCACTGATTTTGGTGGATAATAAAATCCTGGCAAAAGCGCTGGTAAACAGGCTGAAAGAGGTATTACCCTCCCTAATCCACCATTCCCAAATGGGTTTCAGTAAGTGCAAGACAGGAGCTGATAATATATGCACAGTGCTTAACCTGAAATGGCGGGCCATGAGCACAGCAATGCCAATGGCTGCCCTAGCGGTGGACTTATGTAAGGCATTCAACTCTGTGGAGTGGGGATATCTTCATGCCACCCTGAAAATCTGTGGCTTCGGCCCTTACTTCTGGTCCCGGATTTCCACCCTCTACACTCAACCCACTGCTTCAGTGCTAACTAACCTGGATATTTCTATCCCCTTTGAGCTGCAAAGGGGTACGTGGCAAGGATGCCCCTTGCCCCGCCATTGTTCCTAGTTGCTCTGGACCCCCTGGCCAGGAAAATGCTTAACACTCTGACATTCGAGGAATTGAGGTAATAGACAAACAATACATCATCAACGCGAATGCAGATGACCTTCTTCCCACTCTATCGCACCTCGCTGCCTCCCTGCCACCGATGATGGACACCTTGCAGAGGTTTGTCAAGATATCGGGGCTTCACATGAACAGTAAAAAACAACACTCTTCCCCACACAATCTGGCCTGCACAAAGGACTGTGTTTTGGGCACACCATTTTTATGGGCTCTACAAGGCTTTACTTATTTGTGGATCTACATCACAGCCCAGTGGAGGAACATGGCAGAGACAAACTACTTGCCCATCATGGCCTCCGTCAGAGCGGAAATGTAAAGGTGGACTAAAATGCACCTCTTCTTAAAGGACAAGGTGGAGGCTGTGTGTATGTTCATCCTACCCAAGTTATCCTACCTTTTCAGGAATCTGCCAATCCTGATCCTGCCAAACATGCTTCAGAAACTGGATAAGGTGTTAACAGGATTCCTTTGTGAGGGCAGGGCTCCGAGGTTCGGGAGAGACAGACTACGAGCCCACTGGTCAAAAGGAAGCCTGGGCCTCCCTTGGCTTCATGGGTATCGACTGGTCTATAGGGCAGTTCAGGCCACTAGGTGGTTCCTGCCTAGGTCCTTGGGAGATCCGGCATGGGTAACACTGGAAATGGACCTTACAGACACTACCTGGCTAAGGAACCTTCTCAGAAAGTGGGGCCATCATCAGAAGAAGCTCTACCCAGTAATACAGGAGACAAGGGAGGCCTGGCAGAAATGCAAAAGGCTCACCCACAGTTCTATATTAGACTGGCACCCACCAGCTCAATGTAGTCCTGTATGGAACAATCCAGAGGTATTGGTAGGGGGGCTACCCATCAACTGGCACTCCTGGCAACAGGTGGGTACCAATACGGTTGCAGACTTATACAGGTCCAGCACAGAGGACATGATATCCTTTCAACAACTGCAGGCTCGATGCTGGTTACCCAAGGTGGATTTCTGGAAGTTTCCTCAAATCAGGGAAGCTACTCAGAACCTTAGATCTAGTGGCTAAGGGGTGAAGGGTGGCTGTCACTAGATACTGTCCATGTACAGGGTAGAACGAAAGGCATAGCAGGGAAGATGCATCATATGCTTAGAGACTCCAGGTCTGACACTACAGACAAGTGCAGACCACATGTGTTTGTGGGATACAGGGACTCCAGGAGCCAGCATATCCAGCTCAAGGAATTACTGAGATGGTACCAAACCCTAGATACCCTCCAGAAGAGGGGGCTTACTCCACACTCCAAATGCTGGAGGTGTCAAGCCCCTCAGACAAACCTGCTGCACATTTTCTGGCAATGCCCCATGCTGGCTGCTTTCTGGGCAGGAGTACTACATGACTGTACCAAAGTCCTGCAATTTCAAATCCCTGCAACCCCCACTCTTACCCTTTTGGGCAACACAGTGCAGCTGCCTCTTTGCCCCACACAGGCCAAGAACTGGTTGATAGCGGTTCTGCTTGAAGCTAAGTGGGCAATACTGATGAGATGGTGCCAGACTGCCCCCCCTTACTTCTAACTTGGCACATGGCTGTGGCCAAAGTAGCAGTCTTGGACCCCTGACATACTCCAACACTAGCTGGACACTTGTTATTATAAGAAATGGGGACATGATCACTTCCACCCCCTAACTGGGGTTCCACAGTCTCTCCAGGCTGGGGAATCACAGGACGGGAGGGGACTTAACTATCCAGGGTGTGCCACCCCTTAGTAGTATTCGATGACTACTGCAACAAACTGGCCTTACACCTAACTGGCTGCCATTGAGCAGAGGATGCCTATTACATTGGTCCAGTCTGCCTGCATCTTTTCACTCAATTTACCCTAGGCCCTCAGTTGGGGCATACTGATGCAGTTTTGTCCAGCTATAAATCAAGAGTTTGTGGTTATCCTATTCCAGGTTTTCTATCCTAGGTTTGAGAACATTTGCAAGTTTTAGAGTTTCACAGTTAGTTGTGTATCTGTTATATATACACTGCTTACATGTGTTACTAATGTTTTGTAACCAATTTGGAGCACAATCTCTTCTTGTATATGTATATGTTTTCATGGAAATATCAACAACATCTTTCATGATAAAAAAAAAAAAAAACCTCTCCCGGGTGCCAATTGAAATGTTTAGTATTTCCAGGTAGTTAGTAGTCCCACCCCCCCCAGCGATCGCCATCCTGATTGTAAAAATATAGCTTTTCCTTGCTGTCCAGTGGTACCTCCCCACCTAATGCCCACCCAATAGATATAGATGCTTTTCCTGGTGTCTAGTGGTCCCTCCCCCACCCGATGCCCACCAGAGGTAAACAAAGTTTTCCCTGGTGTCTAGCGCTCCTATCCCCACCTGATCCATGCTTGAGATAAATATAGGGTTTTCTCTGGTGTCCCGTGCTCCCTTCCCCAGCTGATGCCTGCCCGAGATAAATAGATGTTTGTCCCTGGTGTCCAGTAGTCCCTTCCCCCACCCAATGCCCTCCAGAGGTAAATGTAAGTATTTCCCTGGTGTCCAGTGGTCCCTTCCCCCACCCAATTCCCGCCTGAGATAAATATAGGTATTTCTCTGGTGTTCAGTGGTCCCTCCCCCCTACCTTATGCCTGCCCATGATACAGAGATGTGTGGCCTGGTGTCCAGTGGTCCTTCCCCCTGTCCAATCCCCATCCCCATAAGGTTGACAGTCCTCCTCTATTTGCCAATCCTTTAATAAGCCTGGTGCAAGTATCAGCCCACCCCCAAAACACAGCCTTGACCCAGTCCCGAGCAGTGCACCTCAGCCCCCACTCTTACCCATCCCTAATTAGTGGTTCAGGGGCCCCACTCCCACCCACATAACTGACAATCCCCCCCAGTCTTCTGTACCAGAATGTCAGTGCTGTGGCACCATGAAGGCAAGCAAGATAGCCCTCCACATACCACCTTGGACACCTGCCATCTAACTGAAGCTGGGAACACATTTATTTTTTATAGGGCAAGGTGCTTCATACTTGCCCTATGAATAAGAGGCACACTCAATGACCATACCCCATCCTCCTTCCCCTGAACAGAAAAAGGACACCCCTTCCCTGGTGGTCAGTGGCCCTTCCTCATCTCCAATCCCCTGTAACAGTATGCAGTCAATGGCAGCTCAGTCGGCAGCTGACCATGGTGAAGAGCAGAGGGCTGTGCCGGCTATTGTCTTGAGGTCTGGATGTGGTGGGGGGCAAATGGGGTGGTGGGGCCCTACCTGCTGGGGGGGGGCAGAGGTCTACTGGACACCAAGGATTGGGATATATGTATTGAGCATTTGTCATATCGGGGTTAGGGAGGGGGGTTCACTAGACACCAGGGAAGTTCAGTTATACTATATTATAGAAATATAGCAGATCATGGGTGGGGAGACACTGACCAACAGGGCAGTTGTGTCTGTTTACAGTACATGGGATTGGGGATGGGGGAGGACCACTGGCCACCAGGGCAAGGGTGTCTTTTTACTGTACGCAGGATTGGGGATGGGGAGAGCCACTGGCCACAATGGCAGGGTGTCTTTTTACTGTTAATGGGATCACGGATTGAGGATGGCCACTGGCCACCAGGAAAGGGGTGTACTTTCACTGAACAGGGGATCGGGAAGGGGGGACGGTCAGGGAGTGCACCTCTTATTCATAGGGAAAGGGTGATGCACCTTGTCCTATAAATAAGCAGCACACTCCCAACTTCAGTAAGGCAGCCAAGATGGTGTGTGGAGGGTTGTGTCACTCACAGTTGTGGCACCAAGGCATTGATGTTCAGGTACAGGAGAATGGGGTGGGTTATTGGTGGCACAAGTGGAAGGGTGTACATGAACCACCAATGAAGGACGTGCAAAAGTGGAGGCCAAGGTGCACTGTTTGGGACTGGACTGGGCTGTGTTATGGGGGTGGGATGATACCTGCACTAGGTTTATTATAAAATTGGCAAACAGAGAATGGCTGTCAGTGTTACAGTGATGGGAATCAGATGGGGGAAAACACCACTAGACACCAGGCCACACATCTCTGAACCATGGGCAGGCATCAGGTGGGGAGACGGACCATTGGACATCAGGGAAAAGTTATATTTTTCCTATGGGGCTGGCAATCAGTGGGGGGACCATTAGCTACAAGGAACTGTGGCTGCATTGAGGGCAGGGGCTTGGGGGGGCTGCACTAAGCGCCACACAGCTTATGCAAATGGACCCATAATGGGCATACAAATGGCCACCTAGTGTCTTCCATACCCAATGGACTCATTTGCAAGGCTGCCTTTGTGAACTGGGAATAGCGCACCTGCACTATACTGTGGGTCTATACTCCCGGCTGCATGTCAAAGTGGCGATAGGGAGGTAGCGCTAGCGTTGCTGAGGTTACTACTGCCTCACCCTAGCAATATTCACAATCGGATAGCATGGTGCTCTATCCAACTGTGAATAGCAATTTTGGACACCTGGACAAACGCAAAGAGCAGCGCAAAATGTTGCCATGTGCTTTTTTGACTTTTTGTGAATCTAGCCCCAGACCTCTCTCCCTTACTTTCTCTCTCTCTCTCTCCCTCTCTCCCTGACTTTCTCTATGATGATTTTGAGAGAAATATAGACTTTACAAGGCTTCAACAGGAAACATAAAAAATATATATAAAACTGTAGACAAACAAAATAACACCACACTACAATTTCAGTACAAGACTGTAGTAAAATTAAATGACCACAGCAATTTTTTGGAGGTTTTTAGACAGTTTCTGTTGTGCAGTATCAACACAGCAGAGCAGCTCCTTCTAACACCCATAAGATCTGCACTGAGCCCAGTGAGTAACATGGGTACATCGGATGTGGAATGCAGTCCACATGACTCCTTATATGTGGAATTGTATTCCATGACCCAGATATTCAAACTGCACCCAAAAAGTGAGCAGGAAAGCAGGAGCAAGCACAAGTCCACTGTGCCCATGTGCAAGAAGCACGATATTCAAAAACTGTGCAGGCCAAGATGCGCCTACGGCCGATGACTAAATATCGCACCACCTGCGCCATAACGCAACTAGGGATGTGAAGTTGAGCATACCTGATGCACCATAGCGCAACAAGGGATGTTCAGCTGAGCTGTCCAGATGCGCCACAGCTCAACCAGGGATGCCCCCTGCAGCAGGGCAGCAATGCAACAGCACAACCGGGGATGCAGGTGCCCACCACCTATGCCACAGATGGGCAGAGGAACACACAGCAGAACAGACATCGTCCCCCACACCCCATGCACTGCACAACTGAGGGAAAGCTGGAATAATCACTGGCCCATGGATACCAGCAACCAACCCACAGCCGGGCCATGGTGCCCCAGCACACCCCCTGGCAAGCTGTGACCAGGACACAAGGAGGGCCGACCACCCTGTACCACACCATCCCACCAATGCAGAGCACACCTTTCACCATGATCCCCATACACCCTGCCCAGGAGTAGCACCCAACAGTGCAGGACACCCCATGCATGCCACCACCCCCACTGTGACAGTGCAACCCTGTGCACCTTGGAGCCATGCAAGGCAGCCCCACCATGAGCACCCTGCAGCTGGCGGCAGCAGATAGTGATGCAACAGATGCATACACAGTGCTGCCCTGCACGTCCCCCCTGAGGTACAGCTGAGAGACCGACCATGCGTCAGCACATGAGGTACTCCACATGCGACAGGACATGCCCCAGACCCCACCTCCAGTGGTACAGCACCCTGCACACCCTCCCAAGGACACATCCCCACCCAGCACTGGCCACAACAGCCAGTACAGACATGCACAGTGTAGCATGGAGGCATGCACCACACAGGATGCAACACAGTGCATGGAAAAACACCCACCCATACCCAAGGGCACACCAACACAGGGACACAGTAGCTGGTCAACCAAGCCACTGGCGTGTGGCCACGGCTGACATGTACACATGGCCAGCACCCCTATATTGCACAGGTGTGCCAGCCACCTTGCGCAGGCACCATGAAGCTGTATGCCACCAGCATGCTGCCGGAGCACAAGTGACAGACACTGGAGCACATCCCCTGCAACAGACACAAGTGACAGCATGGATGGGGGACAACAACAGTGGAGGCCACAGTGCCACTGGAGGCAGACGTGCACCATACTGGTGATGGCAGGCAACCTGGCATTGTGCAAGGTACAGTTGTTATCCAGCTTGGACAGCCACCACTGACATGCCAGCAGACTGTGCATATCACAGACATGCAAGGGTGTCAGCTGCACAGGACATGGATGGTCTGACAGGGATGCCATGCACACAGTGCAGGCCCCATGGACCACTGCAAATAGGCATCCAGTGCACAGAGTACAACACACGAACCACAGACAGTGACTGATCCCCCTGCCCACACCATGGGTGGTTCACCTCTCGCGCGCGCACGCACACACACACACACGCCCATGCATGCACCATCCCTGATGCCATGCACACCACTGCAGCTGAGCACCTGTAGCCCACTGCAAATCAGAGACCACCACAGCTGTCATAACAAAATGCATATATTTAAAAGATGTCAAGAAAAACTATTTACAATTATTTACAAGGGGGGGGAGTGCCACATAACAGGTGGGGGTGGGTAAGGGGCAGGGGTGAACACATGGGAGAGGGAAGAAGGGGTGTGAGGGTGGGTCAAAGGGTGGAAGATGGTAGTCGGGGCATGGGGACATCAACGGCCACCCTGGTCCTCTTCTTCCTGGATCCAATGTCTGCTTCTTCGTCTCCTCCTGACCGCGTGGCGGTGCATGCGCTGAAGGAGCTGCAGTCTCCCTCACCACCTGGAGCAGCTCGTTAATACCCTGCTGTATTTTCAGGAGTCACCGGCCACGTAGGACAAGGGAGCAGAGTCAATAGGTGTGACTGTCCATCCCCCTGCAGCCCACCCATTGTGCATGGCATACAGCCATGTGCTACACCCCTGTGATGGTGTGCGACCACCCACAGTGACTGTGTCCACAAGACCTGTCCACCCAGGCAGCCACAGCCACGTGGACCACTGCACACACCCACCGCCCATGTCCTGCACAGCACCACCATGGCCATACAGTGACTTGGCTATGCAGTGTGAAATCAGTGCCACAGCCATGTGCCCGGTGTACGCATGGACCACCATTGACACACTCCCAGACATTCAGTGCCACAGGACAGTGCTGACTATAACAAGTTGCGTGCATGGCAGTAGTGTCAGTGGATGGTGGCCATGCCTCACTGCCCGCCCATTTATACAGCATGCAATAGTAATCATGGATGTAAGGCACTCACCATCATCAGGCTGATCCACATGCCACGGACCACCATCACCCATCCTGTCCCGCTGCTCCTCCATGTGATGCCTCCTGTCCCTGTTGCGCCACTATTCTTCTGGCCCTAAGGTGCAAACATGGAGAGAGAGGAACATCAGTACAATCTGGTAGCAAAGTCCCCCCACCCCCATGTATGTGCAATCCCACACAGCCATACCCATCCACCCCACACCCCGATACCACCACCACGGCCAACACCGGACAGTCCCCCCATGTGCCAGACACATGCAACTGTGATACCCTTATGGACGATAAATGTGTATGGATGTTGCACCTACCTGGACGTGGCACTATGCCTCTCCTGGCACTTGCCCACAGGTGGGCAAGCAGGTCCAGGTCCCTGTGCCTAAGGTCCATATAATGGTGGCGGCACTGCTCCGCCATCTGCCCCATACCGGTGGCCTCCTCCAGGACATTGGCCACCTCCTGCCAGACCGCACCCTTGGCCCTGTCCAGGGGTGCCTCTCCAAACAAAGCCCCAGCATGGGACTCAACTAGCGCCACCAGGTTGGCGAGCTGTACTTAGCTCCAAACCACAGCATGCCTCTGCGCCATCTCTGCTGTCTGGTTCAAGCAAAATGGTGCTCTGCAGCGCGGTCCTACCATGTGCAGATGCTGCATGGTACAGCTCTGCCTTTCCCTATCGCACTGTCACCGAGCAGCATGATAGTGGTGCACCCATGCCTGACACATGGTGCCTAGGGGCCAAAGGTCGGGCCCAGGGTCAAGGGTCTCTGGCGCACGGACAGCCGCAGTGCAATTGGAACCCAATGCGTGTAGCATGATTGAGTGCCTGTGTGCCACCTCCTGTAGTGGCCTACAGCGCTGTTGCCCCAGTGTGCCTACGACACCCCAGTGCCACAGAGCCATATAGGTGAACAGCGCTGTAGCACCACTGGCACAATGGTGGCTGTGCCCTGCATTGCCTCCCGTGTGCAGCATGTCAGCAGCGCGGCAGACGCCTGCATCATCAACCCGGGCATGCGCAGTTAGGTGTGTACTGCACATGTCACAGAACTATGCCCTTGGCTCAGCACGTTCAACACAATTGTGCAAAGTGCAACAGCGCGATATTCAGCCGGCATGTGCAAATCATCTAATCAGACATTCAATGGTGCAGTCACTGCATTTGCATCCACTTAAAGATTCACCTCACCTCATTTGCATGGGTTGCGCTATAAAAATGTGACATTGGGCTGCACTGGCCATAGTCGATTACTGCAGTCTATTGCGGTGAGTTGCATGCTGTTTGGGAGTGTGGACTGTGGTGTTTGGGACATGCATGGGACTGCACAGTCATAGGTAACACCTGTCATTCTCACAGGATGAATCATGATTGATCATGTGGTGGAGGAAGAGGAACTGAGTCGTGGGAGGAAGAGGAGACCAAACTTTACAAAGGCCGAGACAGATGCCCTGTTTGAGGCCTACCTCGACCAGGAGCCACTTCTCAGTGGATGCCAGGGAACACCACAGGCCCGTGCTGCTGCATGGGAGGAGGTGGCGCATGCTGTCAACCTGCATGGCAGCCACCAGCGCTCCGTGCAGGAGTGCAAAAAGAAGATGGGCACGGACAGGTGGAGGATTAAAGAGAAGGTGGCTGCACTCAGGGCAGCACAGTCTACGACTGGTGGAGGACAGCTGGAGGTGCAACGCCTGACCCCACAGGAAGAGAGGGTTGCTGGCAGCATGCAGCGTTGCGCCATTGAGGGTGGTGGATTCCAGACGGGTGGTAGCCCGTCACTGCATGGTAGGTCATGGTCTGTCTATTGGGGGGGCAGGGTAGGTCACATGAAGTAATGCTACTTTTTTCCCCTAACAGCTCCTGAGCGTCTGCATGGTTTAGCTGTGGTGGGCTTCTCCACTGAGGCCAGTAACATGGAGATGGAGGAGGGCCCATCCACCTCCACATGAATATGGGGGTCAGGGAGACAGTGGGCCCGCCTGGATGTCCGGACTGATGTTGGTGGAGCAGGCGCGGAGGAGGCTCTGCCCGTATCCCAGCGTGCCAGCGTCCATGGATGCCAGCATGCTGAGACTCGGGCTGGTGCCGGATCCATCACCGATGATGATGGAGCTAACGTCATGGGCAGTGACACGTGTGTGCCACAGGATGGCCACACAGCAGGTGACATTGCAGCCATGGATGTGGGTGGTGCTGTCATGGAGGCCTGCGTGTCATCACAGTCCCAGCCTGTGCCTATTTGCACCAGTGGGGCAGTACTGGTGTGTGTCCAGGACAGTGGGACAGTAGCGGCCACTGCGGCAGCACCATTGAGCCCTGGAGAGCGGCAGCTGGAGGGGCAGCATCAGCAGTCGGCCAATGGCCATGGGGATACAGTGTCAGTGCACCGCCTGTGGACATGCCGAGGCCTGACCCTGGTGTGCAGCGCCCACCCTCAAGGGGTGATGAGCATCAGGGCCGCGAACACCCTGAGGGACAGCATGCCGATCAGGCAAATGACCTCTTAGATGAGCACACCCGCATACTGCAAGCATCAGTCAATCTGCAGATGCGGCTTGTGATGGTGGTGGATGCACTGAGTGTAGCTCTGCACCAGGCAGAGGAGCGGCACAGCAGAGACACTGCTCTGCTTGTGGCAGGGATGGACCGGTTACAGGAGGATGTGACCACTGCCATTGAGAGGCAGACACAGGCATTCACAGCTGTCATGGCCACAATGGGCGCACAGTTACTTGCCCATGCATCGCAGATACCATGCAGTGCAATGTCCAACCCCCATTCCCGGCATCGTGAGACACCATCCTTGTCGACCTCGGGTTAGGCTGTGGACATCCTGAGCATGCCTGGTGCAGGCATGTTCGGTGTGCTGCAGACCCCTGCCCAAGCATGGTCGCATTCAGTGGAACCCCTGGGGGACCGTCGGTGCCACCTCATGAGGCAGTGGTCAGACTGTTACTGCTCGCGGGTCTCGACTAGGCCACCCACGCATCCATGGTGGCCGTGGCACTGTGGCGCATGACTGACCTGTCTCCCAGCATGGCTACTGTCTGATGCTGCCTTGTGTGCATTCTGTCATTCAGCGGGCAAATGCATGATTGGAGTACCCGGCCCTACATGCACACACACGTTCGATCTGCACACCCTCCTGGCTGCTGTCCGCTGTTGCATGTGCATGATGATGCCTGTGTTGCACTGTACGCCAGTGTGCAATGGTGCCCAGCATCTGACACATGCACAATGACAGGCAGTGGATGTTGTGGTCTGTGGACATGTGTGTGGCTAGGGTGGCGGTCTGGATATGCGTGCCTCCTACCCTTTGTGCATATCTTGTGAGGTGTGTGTGTGTGTTGTGTATATGACCGCTATCATAATTAGACCTCGCCCATCCCTGGCGGGTGTGCGGTTCCATGCTTGGCCACTTCCCTTGATAGCATGCACCCCTGGTGTGTGTCCATGCATGTTTGTGGGTTGTGCCTTTGCCACTGGTGGTTGCACATGGCCCCATGACTTACCTGGGTTGGCTGAAGTGCTCCTCTGTGATGGTGTCCCGGTGCAGCTGTGCCAGCCAGAGCAGTCGGGGGTCCAATCACCCAAGGGGGGGGCTGCCCATCACCATCGTCACCTGCGTCCTCATTGTTCCCATTGCTGTCCCCCTCTTCAACCTGTACGGCTATCCCACAGTCATTGGCAATGTTGTGCAGGATGCAACAGGCCAAGAATAGCCCGCAGGCCTTTGAGGGGCTGCACTGTAGGGCACCGGCGGAGGTGTCCAGGCAACGAAAATGTGCCTTCAGCATCCCGAACACCCGCTCGATGACATTGCCTGTGGTGGTATGTGCCTCATTGTAGCGTTGCTGCTATGGGATCATGAGCTGCTGGTATGGTGTGAGCAGCCAGGGTCGGAGTGGGTATCCACTGTCTCCTGTGTGTAGAGGGTGGAGGTTAGTTTGGTGGTCAGCATAGCCCTGTCTTGGGCCATGTAGGCCACTACCCATGTCACCTCTGCTCATGCCCCTCCCAAGCTCTAAGTTTGTCTGTGTGGTTTGCATACTCACCCACTAAGTGGCCAGTGGGGATGTACCCACTCTCAAATCTGTGGCACAGTGCCAACCGGTGCCAGATGAAGGCATCAAGTGCTCCCCCACGGTGCGTGGCACAGACATTGATTATGCACCCCTGCATCGCACACCACCTGGCAGTTGATGCTTGCATAGCCCTACCGATTGATATATGTGGCCCCCTCGGGGCCAGGTGGTATGCGGATGGCCACATGGGTGCAGTCCATTGCCCCTAGCATGCCAAGAATACATGCTACCCTGTGGAACTCCTGTATGTTTGCTGTGAGCTCCACCAGTGTGCTGGGGAAATGGATGTACTCCACAGCATGTGGCAGCAGTGCGCTGAGGAACTGGGTGAGATGGCGTGACGTGGTCGACTGGGTTATGCCTGTAGTGTCCCCTGTTGGTCTCAGGAAGGTACCCGTGGTGAGCAAGCACATGCAAGCTGTCACTTTAGTCTCGACTGACAGAGCATGGCTCAGTTGTGTGGGTGCTTGCATCACAACACTGCACAGCTCACAGAGCCGCCTCAGAATTACCTGATTCAGGCGGTACCAGCCCTCAATCTCGGTATTGCTGTACAGCTCGAAGCTGGTGCAGGCTCAGTACTGCCTGTTGGGGCGCCCGCAATGGGCCTTCCGCCTCGCCCCCCTGCTGCCTGCCTTATCGCCCCCTCATTACTGCCTCCATCTGGATGGTGGCACTGGCCTCCCTGGCATGTGCCCCCGGCAGCTGTTTCTGTATTCCCCCCACTGTCCCGGCTGCTACTTCTCCTTCACCAGGAACACCTCCCTGTGGTGGTCTCAGTGCTGTGTGGCACTACCCCCTTCTGCACTGGCTGTGGCTATGGCTCCCCATTCCTCCCCTGTGCCTGTGTGTTCAGGGTGCCCTTTCCTTGTCCTGCCCTGTGTGTCCCTCCTGCCCTGTTTGTCTGGCTAGAGTTCAGCCACATGTGCCTTCCCTGTAGCGTTCTTGTGCCTCTCCCTTGTTCCTTTTTATTTTGGCTCATTTCCGCTATTGCTCAACTTCCTCTTGCTCCCCTATTGCGCATGGCGCATGTTGTTGAATATCGCACTGTGCCATTTATGCATGGTTCCTCCCCCTTCAGTTGCACATGCATTCATTATCATTGTGCTCTTGCTCAGCGTGATTGGGGGGGCACATCTGCCTCCCACTGAATATCGCAGAATGGCGCATTTACGGACTTGCGCTGGAACAACCCTATTGTGCATGGTGCAACCCTTTTGAATATCTGGGCCCATGTGTATATATTTCAGTGGAATACTGCTCCAGGGTTGACTAAGCATTTTTGGCAATTAAAGAGATATCATAAAATAAATTTAAACTCATAGGCCCAGATATTCAAAAGAGTTGTGCCATGCGCAATAGGGTTGCTCCAGCGCAAGTCCAAAAATGCACCATTCTGTGATATTCAGTAGGAGGCAGATGTGCCCCACCAAATCATGCTGAGCAAGACGCGCAATGATAATGAATGCATGGCACAACTGAAGGGGAGGACCATGCATATGAAATAAATTTTAAACTCATAGGCCCAGATATTCAAAAGAGTTGTGCCATGCGCAATAGGGTTGCTCCAGCGCAAGTCCAAAAATGCACCATTCTGTGATATTCAGTAGGAGGCAGATGTGCCCCACCAAATCATGCTGAGCAAGAGCGCAATGATAATGAATGCATGCACAACTGAAGGGGGAGGAACCATGCATAAATGGTGCAGTGTGATATTCAACAACATGCGCCATGCGCAATAGGGGAGCAAGCAGAAGATTGCGCGATAGCGAGAAATAGGCCAAAATAAAAAAGGAACAAGGGAGAGGCACAAGAACGGCTACAGGAGGCACATGTGGCTGAACTCTAGCCAGACAAACAGGGCAGGAGGGACACACAGGGCAGGACAGGGAGAGGGCACCCTGAACACACAGGTACAAGGAAGGTGTGGGGAGCCACAGCCACAGCCAGTGCAGAAGGGGAAAGTGCCACACAGCACTGATGCCACCACAGGAAGGTGTTCCCAGTGCAGGGGAAGTAGCAGCCAGGACAGCGGGGGCAACACAGAAACAGCTGCTGGTGAGGGAACACAAGCCAGGGACATGGACAGTGCCACTATCCAGATGGAGGCAGTAATGAGGGGGGTGAGAAGGCAGGCAGCAGGGGGGCACAGCCATGGAAAGGCCCATCGGTGGTGTGCCCCCAACAGGCAGTACCGAGCCCACACAGCTTAGAGCTGTACAGCAGTACCAAGATTGTGGGCCGGTACTGCCTTAATTGGGCAATTCTGAGGCGGCTCTGTGAGCTGTGCAGTGATGTGATGCAGGCACCCACACAATGGAGCCATGCTCTGTCAGTGGAGACTAAAGTGACAGCTTGCATGTGCTTGCTCACCACCGGTACCTTCCAGAGACCAACAGAGGACACCACAGGCTTAACCCAGTCAGCTGTGTCACGCCACCTCACCCAATTCCTCAGCGCTCTGCTGCCACATGCTGCGGAGTACATCCATTTCTCCAGCACACCGGTGGAGCACACAGCAAACATACAGGAGTTCCACAGGGTAGCACATATGCCTGGTGTGCTAGGGGCAATGGACTGCACCCATGTGGCCATCCGCACACCATCTGGCCCCGATGGGGCCACATATATCAATCGGAAGGGCTATGCAAACATCAACTGCCAGGTGGTGTGTGATGCCAGGGTGCACATAATCAATGTCTGTGCCACGCACCATGGGGGAGCACTTGATGCCTTCATCTGACACCAGTCAGCACTGTGCCACAGATTCGAGAGTGGGGACATCCCCACTGGCCACTTAGTGGGTGAGTATGCAAACCACATGGACAAACTTAGAGCTTGGGAGGGGCATGGTCAGAGGTGACATGGGTAGTGGCCTACATGGCCCAAGGCAGAGCGATGCTGACCACCAAACTAACCTCCACACTCTACACACTGATGACAGTGGATACCCACTCCGTCCCTGGCTGCTCACACCATATCGGCGGCCCGTGACCCCATCGCAGCAATGCTACAGTGAGGCACATGCCACCACACGCAATGTCATTGAGCGGGTGTTCGGGATGCTGAAGGCACGTTTCCTTGCCTGGACACCCGCCGGTGCCCTACAGTACAGCCCCTCAAAGGCCTGCGGGCTATTCCTAGCCTGTTGCATCCTGCACAATATTGCCAATGACTGTGGGATAGCCGTACAGGTTGAAAAGGGGGACAGCGATGGGGACGATGAGGACGCCGGTGATGATGGTGATGGACAGCCCCCCCTTGGGCAACGGGACCTCTGACTGCTCTGGCTGGCACAGCTGCACCGGGACACCATCACAGAGGAGCACTTCAGCCAACCCAGGTAAGTCATGGGGCCATGTGTAATCACCAGTGGCAAAGGCACAACCCACAAACACGCATGGACACACACCAGGGGTGCATGCCATCAAGGGAAGTGGCCGAGCATGGAACCGCACACACCTCCAGGGTTGGGTGACGTCTAAAATGGCACGCGGTCATACACACACACACACACACACACACACACACACACACACACCTCACAAGACATGCACAAAGGGTAGGAGGCACGCCGACCCAGACCACCACCCCTAGCCGCACACATGTCCACAGCTCACCACACCCACTGCCTGTCATTGTGTGTGTGTCAGACGCTGAGCACCATTGCACACTGGCATGCAGTGCAACACAGGCATTATCATGCACACACAACAGCGGACAGCAGCCGGGAGGGTGTGCAGATGGAACGTGTGTGTGTGTGTGTGTGCGTGCGCAGGGCCTGGTACCCCACCTGTGCATTGCCCACTGAATGACAAAATGCACATAGGGCAGCATCAAACAGTAGCCATGCTGGGAGACAGGTCAGTCACGTGCCACAGTGCCATGGCCACCACGGCTGCGTGGGAGGCCCTGCCAAGACCCGCCAGCAGTGACAGGCTGACCATTGGCCTCAAGGGGTGGCACCGACGGTCCCTCTGGGGTTCCACTGCATGAACGTGACCATGCTCATGCAGGGGTCTGCAGCACACCGAACATGCCTGCGCCAGGTGTTCTCAGGATGCCCACAGCTGAACCAGGTGTCGACAAGGATGGTGTCGCACGATGCCGGGAACGGGGGGGATGGACATTGCACTGCATGGTGTCTGCGATGCATGGGCAAATAACTGTGTGCCCATTGTGGCTATGACAGCTGTGAGTGCATGTGTCTGCCTGTCAATGGCAGCGGTCACATCCTCCTGCAACTGGTCCATCTCTGCCAGGAGCAGAGCGGTGTCTCTGCTGCACCGCTCCTCTGCCTGGTGCAGAGCCGCACTCAGTGCATCCACCGCCTTAACAAACCGCATCTGCTGATTGACTGATGCTTGCAGTATGCGGGGTGTGCTCATCTAAGAGGTCATCTGCCTGATCTGCATGCTGTCCCTCAGGGTGTTCGCGGCCCTGATGCTCATCACCCCTTGAGGGTGGGTGATGCACACCAGGGCCAGGCCTGGGTATGTTCACAGGCAGTGTACTGACGCCACCCCCTGACACTGTACCCCCATGGCCATTTGGCTGACTGCTGATGCTGCCCCTCCAGCTTCCGCTCTCCAGGGCTCAATGGTGCTGCCACAGTGGTCACAACAGTCCCACTGTCCTGGGACACACACCAGTGCTGCCCCACTGGTGCAGACAGGCACAGGCTGAGACTGTGATGACACGCAGGCCTCCACGGTGGCACCACCCATAGCCATGGCTGCGGTGTCACCTGCTGTGTGGCCATCCTGTGGCACACACGTGTCACTGCCCATGACGTCAGCTCCATCATCAGTGATGGATCCGGCACCAGCCCGAGTCTCAACATGATGGCATCCATGGATGCTGGCACACTGGGACATGGGCAGGGCCTCCTCCGCACCTGCTCCACCAACATCAGTCCGGACGTCCTGGCAGCTCACTGTCACCCTGACCCCGTATTCCTGTGGAGGTGGACGGACCCTCCTCCATCTCCGTGTTATTGGCCTCAGTGGAGAAGCCCACCACTGCTGACCCATGCAGACACTCAGGAGCTGTAGGAGAAAAAAGGAGCATTACTGCATGTGACCTACCCTCCCCCCCAATAGACAGACCATGACCTACCATGCAGTGACTGGCTACCACCCGTCTGGTATCAACCACCTGGAACACCCTCAATGGCACAATGCTGCATGCTGCCAGCAACCCACTCTTCCTGTGGGGTCAGGGGTTGCACCTCCGGCTGTCCCCCACCAGTCACAGACTGTGTTGCCCTGATGGCAGCCACCTTCTCTTTAATCCTCCACCTGTCCGTGCCCATCTTCTTTTTGCACTCTTGCACAGAGCACTGGTGGCTGCCATGCAGGTTGACAGCATGCGCCACCTCCTCCCATGCAGCAGCACGGGCCTTTGGTGTTACCTGGCGTCCACTGAGAAGAGGCTCCTGGTCGAGGTAGGCCTCAAACAGGGCATCTGTCTCAGCCTTTGTGAAGTTTGGCCTCCTCTTCCTCCCACGACTCTGTTCCTCTTCCTCCACCACACGATCAGTCATGATTCATCCTGTGAGAATGACAGGTGTAACCTGTGACTGTGCAGTCCCATGCATGTCCCAAACACCACAGTCCACACTCCCAAACAGCATGCAACTCACTGCAATAGACTGCAGTAACCGACTATGGCCAGTGCAGCCCAATGTCGCATTTTTATAGCGCAACCCATGCAAATGAGGTGAGGTGCATCTTTAAGTGGATGCAAATGCAGTGACTGCACCATTGAATGGCTGATTAGATAATTTGCATATGCCAGCTGAATATCACGCTGTTGCACTTTGCGCAATTGTGTTGAACGTGCTGAGCCAAGGGCACAGTTCTGTGACATGCGCAGTACACACCTAACTGCACATGCCAGGGATGATGACGCAGGCGCCTGCCACGCTGCTGATGTGCTGTGTGCAGGAGGCAATGCAGGGCATGGCCACCATTGTGCCAGTGGCGCTACAGTGCTGTTCACCTGTATGGCGCTGTGGCACTAGGGCATCATAGTCGCACTAGGGCAACAGCGCTGTAAGCCACCACAGGAGGTGGCACACAGGCACCCAATCGTGCTACACGCATTGGGTTCCAATTGTGCTGTGGCTGTCTATGCACCAGAGACCCTTGACCCTGTGCCTGACCTTTGCCCCCTAGGTGCCATGCGTCAGGCGTGGGTGCACCACTATCACGCTGTTCAGTGACAGCGTGATAGGGAATGGCAGCGCTGTACCACGCAGCATCTGCACGTGGCAGGACCGTGTTGCAGAGTGCCATTTTGTTTGAACCAGACAGCAGAGATGGTGCGGAGGCATGCTGTGGTTTGGAGCCAGGTAGAGCTCGCCAACCTGGTGGCAATAGTTGAGCCCCATGCTGGGGCTTTGTTTGGAGAGGCACCCCTGGACAGGGCCAGGAGTGTGGTCTGGCAGGAGGTGGCCGATGTCCTGGAGGAGATCACCAATATGGGACAGATGGTGGAGCAGTGCTGCCACCGTTATGGGGACCTGAGGCCCAGGGACCTGGACCTGCTTGCCCGCCTGTGGGCACATGCCAGGAAGGGCATGGTGCCACAGCCAGGTAGGTGCAACATCCATACATTTTTATCGTCCATACGGGTATCACGGTTGCATGTGTCCGGCATATGGGGGGCCATCCGGTGTTGGCCGTGGTGGTGGTATCGGGGTGTGGGGTGGATGGGTATGGCTGTGTGGGATTGCACACACATGGGGGCGGTGGGACTTTGCTACCATACTGTACTGATGTTCCTTTCTCCATGTTAGTACGTTAGGGCCAGAAGAACGGCAGCACAACAGGGACAGGAGGCGCCGCATGGAGGAGCAGTGGGACAGGATGGGTGATGGTGGTCTGTGGTGCATGGACCAGCCTGATGATGGTAAGTGCCTTACATCCATGATTACTATTGCATGCTGTATAACTGGGTGGGCAGTGGGGCATGGCCACCATCCACTGACACCACTGCCATGCACACAACTTGTTACAGTCAGCACTGTCCAGTGGCACTGCATGTCTGGGAGTGCGTCAATGGTGGTCCATGTGTGCACCGGGCAGATGGCTGTGGCTCTGCCTTCACACCGCATAGCCAAGTCACTGTACGGCCATGGTGGTGCTGTGCAGGACATGGGCGGTGGGTGTGTGCAGTGGTCCACAGGGCTGTGGCTGCCTGGGTGGGCACGTCTTGTGGACACAGTTACTGTGGGTGGTCGCTCACCATCACAGGGGCGTGGCACATGGCTGTATGCCATGCACAATGGGTGGGCAGCAGTGGGATGGACAGTCACACCTATTGACTCTGTTCCCTTGTTCTAGGTGGCCAGTGACTCCTGCAAATACAGCAGGGTATTAACAAGCTGCTCCAGGTGGTGAGGGAGACACTGCGGGTCCTTCAGCGCATGCACTGCCACGCGGTCAGGAGGAGACGAAGGAGCAGACATCTGCACCAGAAAGAGGAGGACCGGGGCAGCCGTTGATGTCCCCATGCCCCGACTACCACCTTCCCTCCTTTGACCCACCCTCATACCCCTTCTTCCCTCTCCCATATGTTCACCCCTGCTCCTTACCCACCCCCTTCTGTTATGTGGCCCTTCCCCCTTGTAAATAACTGTAAATAGTTTTTCTTGACATCTTTTAAATAACTGCATTTTGTTATGACAACTGTGGTTGTCTCTGATTTGCAGAGGGCTACAGGTGCTCAGCTGCAGTGGTGTGCATGTTGTCAGGGGTTGTGCACGCATGGGTGTGTGTGTGTGTGTGTGTGTGTGTGTGTGTGTGTGTGCGTGTGTGTGTGCAGAGGTGAACCACCTATGGTGTGGGCAGGGGGATCAGTCACTGTCTGTGGTTTGTGTGTCGTACTCTGTGCACTGGATGCCTGTGTGCAGTGGTCCACGGGGCCTGCACTGTGTGCATGGCACCCCTGTCAGACCATCCATGGCCTGTGCAACTGACACCCTTGCATGTCTGTGATATGCATGGTGTGCTGGCGTGTCAGTGGTGGCTGTCCATGCTGGATAACAACTGTACCTGGCACAATGCCAGGTTGCCTGCCATCACCAGTATAGTGCACGTCTGCCTCCAGTGGCACTGTGGCCTCCACTGTTGTTGTCCCCCATCCATGCTGTCATTTTGTGTCTGTTACAGGGGATGTGCTGCAGTGTCTGTCACTTGTGCTCTGGTAGCATGCTGGTGGCATACAGCTTCATGGTGCCTGCGCAGGGTGGCTGGCACATCTGTGCAATGTAGGGGTGCTGGCCATGTGTACACGTCAGCCATGGCCACACACCAGTGGTTTGGTTGACCCCCTACTGTGTCCCTGTGTTGGTGCGCCCTTGGGTATGAGTCGGTGTTTGTCCATGCACTGTGTTGCATCCTGTGTGGTGCATGCCTCCATGCTACACTGTGCGTGTCTGTGCTAGCTGTTGTGGCCAGTGCTGGGATGGGATATGTCCTTGGGAGGGTGTGCAGGGTGCTGTACTGCTGGAGGTGGGGTCCAGGGCATGCCCTGCCACATGTGGGGTACCTCGTGTGCTGATGCATGGTCGGTCTCTCAGCTGTACCTTGGCGGGGACATGCAGGGCGGCACTGTGTATGCATCTGTTGCATCGCTGTCTGCTGCCGCCCACTGCAGGGTGCTCATGGTGGGGCTGTCTTGCATGGCTCCTAGGTGCACAAGGTTGCATTGTCACAGTGGGGGTGGTGGCATGCATGGGGTGTCCTGCACTGTTGGGCACTACTCCTGGGAAGGTTGTATGGGGATCATGGTGCAGGGTGTGCTCTGCATTGGTGGGATGGTGTGGTATGGGGTAGTCGGCCCTCCTTGTGTGCCGGTCACAGTTTGCCGGGGGTGTGCTGGGGCACCATGGCCCGGCTGTGGGTTGGTGGCTGGTATCCATGGGCCAGTGGTTAATACAGCTCTCCCCCGGTTGTGCAGTGCATGGGGTGTGGGGGACGATGTCTGTTCTGCTGTGTGTTCCTCTGCCCATCTGTGGCATGGGTGGTGGGCCCCTGCATCCCTGGTTGTGTTGTTGCATTGCTGCCCTGCTGCAGGGGGTGTCCCTGGTTGTGCTATGGCACATCTGGACAGCTCAGCTGAACAACCCTTGTTGCGCTATGGCACAGGTGGTGTGATATTCAGTCGTCGGCCGTAGGCATATCTTGGCCTGCGCAGTTTTTGAATATTGCACTTCTTGCGTATGGGTGCTGTGGACTTGCACTTGTTCCTGCTGTTGCACACTTTTTGGGTGCAGTTTGAATATTTGGGCCATAGTGGACATAATTCATGATCATGTTACTTGTCCCCAAGCCTGAAACATTTAAATTAATATATTTTTGTATAATATTTGACATGTGTGTTACATATAATCACAGTAAAACGGTTGTGGGTGTTTTTCTGCAGAATATATAGATATCTGTAGAATATTATTATGGAAGTATGGATTTAATAACAGTAAAATAGTTGCAAAATTTTTTCAATGGAATATACAGGTATCCGTAGAATATTATTCCACAGCTATGCATTATTTCTATTGTGGAATTCTTCCCTTCCGCATTCTATGAAATTCCACAGAATTTAAATGGAAATCATTGAAATTCCACAGAATTCTACTCCACCTGAATTTTTAAATTCTGCACAGTACTACGAGGAAACATACGGTACTAGAAACTCCCATTGCATGTATACAGCTACGTATGTAGTGTGGTCTGCGTACAAGTCCCACCATGCCTGTAAGACTGAATGCCCCGCCTCTTCCAGCCATCAGTAGTAGTGACCCCCCCCCCCCAGGGAACCATATGCTACTGCCCTGCAGCATGTCTGGCCCACCCCCTGAGTAAGTGCTATGACTGCCCTGTGGCGAGCACACCCTCCTAGGGGGGGCCACAGAGTGGAACCTCTGGACGCCAGAGCCATGAGCACTATGAGGCACTGTGCTACCAGTCACATTGGCAGTTGGCTGTACAGATCCCTTCCCTGGTGTCTGTGCAGGGTCATGCATGTCTGTGGCAGAACACTGACAGGCCAGCATACTGACATACTCACCGGTGTGAGCTGCATCACCCATGACAATATGACTATTCCTGCCAACCAGAGCCTCAGCTAGAAGGAATGACAGCATCGCCCACAATGTCCTGCATAACTCTGCCAGGCTGCTGCAAGTGGTGTTCACCCACCTACAGGAGTGGGAAGGCAGGTGTTGGAGGGTGTGCAAGTAGCAGAGTGGCATGGGCATAGGGACATTTGTGAACCATAGCTCTGGTGGGTAGTGTTATGCAGTGCAGTGCAGGGAAAATCCTGAATGGTGTACAATTAGGCAATACTAAATATCACCACAGTACTGCAGGGAAACGTATGCAATCTATAGCAACTCCTGAGGATTTTTTGATGTATATTAATGCAGTGGGTTAAAAACATTATTCATACCTATGCTGCAAGCAACAGAACCACACCCTTGCACTTCCAGAGTACTTGTGCACATATTCCACAGTAAAATGGCAGTCTCAAGGGAAAGGGCTCTAAGCTTTACCAATGAGGAGACTGCACTCCTCATCAATTCAGTGCAGCAGTGGTCCAGGATGCTCTAGCCACATGTTAGCAGCAGACACAGAAATAAGGTGTGGCACACCCTCAGTGCAACGTTGCAGTCTTAAGGTGGTGAGGTGAACACCTCACTGAATCAAGCATCGCTGGAATGACCTGACACTCAGGGACTCGGAGGGCTTCCAGTGCTTCGGGGACATGGCCCTGCAAGGCAGCCATAAACATGAGGGGTGGACATTTGCCTGGAACTGGTAAGTAGCACCACATACAAACCATGTCAGGTATTACAATCTGTACCATGGATGTTGATGGTCCCATACTACCACTACGTCAGCCCTAATTTATCAGCACAGCACAAGAACAGCAGGGCAAGGCAGCTTGGGCAGTACCAATGCCCTGAAAAGTACTCAGGAGGGTAGACCAGGGTCCAGCTGACAAGGTAAGAGTCACATACAGTGCAAGTAAACACTGCAATGTCCAGTGGCATCCTGGCCACATGGCCCATTATGTTTCACATGTCTGAGTACATAGAAGCCAGCCCACAGCAGTGACATGCTGTCTCCCCCATAGTGCTGGTACCTTCAGTGACAGTGTATAACCTTCCCATGTCGCAGCACCCACAGGTACTCCAATGCATGTACCACATACACATGCCACATGGGACAGGGAAACTGTAAGGTCCCATATGGGGGAGTAGGATACAGCACAATCAGAGGAATGGCATGTGACACAGCAAAGGGGGGCATAAGGGGGTTGTGAAGAGGGGGTCAGGGATGGCCCCCTGTGCCCTGTGCGACTGTCCCATGGTGTTGTGGCAAGGAATGCTGCTGATGAGTCACAGCAGTGCTGCATAGCATGCGACAGCATTAGTGGCATGCAATGGAGTATTGTGCCACCTGCTTCATCCCAGGGTAGCACTGCATGCAGTAACATGGGCATGTCACCAGACAGGAGGTGATGGTGGTAAAGGACAGGGAGAATCAGGTTATGGTGGGCGGCACATGGCAGGGAGTCATGGACCACAGGCAGGTGGAGTGATCGTGCCCCATGCAACATGTGGAACAGCACCACTGTGGGTGGTCCCCATGTCAGTCATCAGCTGTGCAGCTGGGCCCTGTGTATGTGTGAGGTTTACCGTATGAGTGGTGGATGGGACATGTGCTAGCCATGCAACACACACAGGTTCAGGCATGTAATGGTGGAGTGTGACTTACTACCAGTCATGGCAAAACACCTTACACTGCATGTTCTCCAGGATGAGATACCCACGTGATTGAGGAGTGACGCAGGCACTATATGGGGTTCATGGCCAATAGGCATATGGAACTGTGAACCGACACAAGCAGTACACATGTAGAGGATTGTACCTTATGACTGGGGGGTGTTGCGCAGCAGAGGGGGTGTTGCGCAGCAGAGGGGAGGAGACCAACACAAGGTGGGATCGTCATCCTACTATGTACACTGGTGTTATGGGAACCCATAGGTAACAGAGCAGGTGCTGGCCAGTGCCACCCTGTGTTATGTCAGACCAGAACACAGTGATGCATATAGGGGCAATATTGATTGGTGGTGGACACATGGGGCAGACCCAGTGCTGTCAGGCACCCCAGATGGCAGTTGCACAGAACACACCGAACAGACACGTGTGTCTGGATGGTGTATTCCACACAGGCTGCAAGGCAGAGGCCTGGATTGTACATGTTTGGACCATGCAATGGGAGTGGCTGCCAGGAACTGGCTGCAGTGGGACACAGAGAGTTTTCAGAGGTCGTAAGACAGGTTCCTGTGCAAGGCTCAATACACACATAAGCAGTGCGGCAGCCATCATGCTGCATGGCAGCAATGGCCATGGGATTCAGTACCTATGACATAATTTTTCCAATATGAGAAAACTGTCTCTCTACATAATAGATGGGGTGCTACACCTACAGGAGGCCAGGTTACGGCTCAACCTAAAAAAGGCTACCTTTGTGTCGAGCACAAAAGGAAAGGTGTGCAGCAGGTAAGAGGTCTGGATTAAAAGAACTGCTGCAATATCTCCACTTTTAAAAGATTTATTATGCCACGAAAACATGTATAACTGTGCAAACAAACAGTAGTTTGCAACACAAGAGCTCACAAACCATGTACACCGCCAAGATATGTTTGTGTCACACCCCCACCACAGGTAACAGCCTATATGCGGGCCCCATTCACACGACTTGGACACATGGCACCATATGTAAATGTTATCCAGCCGAGTCTGGCACAGCACCCAGGGGCACAGACAGTCATTGCACCATACATGTGTGGTGGACCTGCTAGTGGGGCAGCCTGTCTCACATATAGTGTCCCCTGCCATGGTGACAACCACAGCCACCTGGGCAGTGGTGCAGCATGTCACTAATGCTGTACTATCCAGAGGGGTGCCCTGCAGGACCTCAGCCATGGCTGCAGCACGGCCTATTGTGTGGCATGGCATGTGCCCCTCCATATCTTCAGTGATCCCCATACAGCTGAGGCCACATACAGCAATAGGCAGGACATATGCAATCATCCCCCTGCAGTACAGACATGTTGGATAGCCCACACCCTCATGGTGGCACATGTCCCAGCTACAGGGTGCTGCCATGCCACCCCCATGGTGTACCAGACACATGTCACAATGCCCTGAGTCATGGCTCACAGAGCCAACCACTTTCCCGCATGGGACAGGGCTATACTCAATACAGATACAGCCAGTCCCATGGGGATCTGTTGCCCAATGTAGGCATTATAGCATGTACATGAGGCAAGATTCCTACTATTAGGGACCAAAACAGTGCTTTAAGACACTGAAGTCTGTGCCCAAACCCCCAACATGTCATTAAACCTCCCAAGCCCACCCCTACCCCATCCAAGCACCCCATGGTGGCGGGTTTTCAGTAACCATGACAGTCCCCTGGTACCATCAGCCCCATGCCTGTAGGGCTCCAGCAGTCACCCCTCACAATGTTCTGAGGCCCCCCCAATCCACATCCCTGATGCATGGGCTTCACACATCACCTGCAATGTTCCCTGCCAGGCCATGGCAGTGGGGCTTGCAGGAAACACATGGTGCATTCAAACCCAACAGTTATGACAGGCACTGTGACCACTGATGTATCCTGTGCCCTATACCTACACTTACAGTTATAGCACCCATTGGTTCCCGTCTTCTGCCAGTGGGTTCCACAGGTGCACTTGGTCCATGGTTGGGATCAGTGTGTGTCCCATGTCTGCCACAATTAGATCCTGGTTGCAAGGCACAGGTGCCCACAGAACACCTGTTGGGCTATTGTGTGGACCTGTGGCTTGTCTAGTCTGGCCTATGACAACATGCAGGTGATTCCCTGTACCATGACCACATGGCTCAGTCACCCAGAGGGCTTGCCTGCAACCATACATTGATATTGATCCTTGTCTGCTGTTTCAGGTGCAGGTCAGCATGCTGCCTAGAGACAGGAGGATGCAACTTCATGACTCATCATTCTGGAAAGAGCCATGCATCAACAGAAGCACCTGGACATGAAGGTGGATGCTGAACACACCAGATACCAGATGGAAGGGGAGTGGGACACCACTGCAGATGATGGTGAGTACCAGCAACAGGAGACCGGACATGATGGGGGTGCAGTGCTGCTATCCAGTGATCCCAGGGCAGGGTCCATTGCCAGGGTTCTGGACACTGATGTTTAGATGAAGGAAGCCAGTACTGTAGTGATTGAGGAGGTATTCCCTATCGAGGATGCAAATGTGCAGCCACACCACACAAAGCATGCAGGTGCCAGCCAATCCCCAACAAGTGGGCAGGGGGTCAATGGGTGCGCCAGCAGATGTGGAAGCTGCAGTGGATGAGACAGCAGTGGACATCATGTTGCAGAGGTGTTTCTGGATGCAAGACTTTTTTGCAGACAGTGGGAAATCAGCTGCAAACTGTCACTGATGACTTGGTGTGCCTACAGGGCTCCCTCCAGGCCCTGGTTGCTACCATCACCAGCTTTTAGAAACTCTGAGCGGAACCATGGAGTGGTTCATATGTGCCATGGGCATGTGTTAATGCACTACATGTGCTATTGTATATAGCTCTTTTTAGCTGTGCTGTAGTGTCCCAGTTTGCTGTTTAACCATGCTTGATATTTTTGTTCCGTTGTTGCATTGTTACTTGTTATTCTGAATAGATATTCCTTGTTGTCCCTTAACTGTTGTCTGTGTTGTTCTTTCATTGTGTTAACATATGTGCCAGGTGGCCAACTGCACAGCACATAAGACCATGTGTGCCACTGGTGTTTATTGTGACCCACTACTTGTGCTGCATTGCCATTGTACCTGCATGCAGCATAGTACTTTGCTCAATGTCCCACATACATACAGGCTTTAGGGAGCCACATAGTACTACATGCGCCGATGCATGTACCAGCCACAGGTACTATGACTGTGCATGTAGTGGTGCTACAGCATATATAGCAACTGGCTGTGGAGCGTGTGTGAACCAGCACCCCCGGGTGTCATGCCATCACCCAGTGCTGCAGCATTGGCTGTCTGTGGACTACCTGATGATCATGGTCTATCAATCCCCTGCAGTGATACCACTGGACTGCGACCACCATGGTTGACCTCTACACCACAACATGCATTCACATATAGTGCACCTCATGAGACCATGGTGCAGTGTGCCATGACACCAGATCCTGCACAGTGCCCTGTGATGTACAAGTACCTTTCAGGTGATATCAGTACCTGGGTTGGTGCTATGCTGGGCCTCGTGCTCCTCCCACACATGGCTGGCACATCTGTACCATAGCTGCCCTGTGTTGCTGAGGTGACATTATGTGCCAAGGACCACCTAGGAGATGTCCACAGCATCCATGCCCTTTTACTATAATGCTCCTATCACATGCTCCCCTTGGAGACTACCTACCACATGATGGGAGCAATCAGTTTGGGAAGCCACATTACTGTGTCTGTGTGTGTCATAAGTATGTATGAAAAACTGACACACAGACTCAAGCGTTCCCAGTTTTTACTTTATTCATGCACACATTGGTGAACAGAACTGGCACACTTACCCACCGCCCTCGCTGCGCTGTGTCTACAGTTACAAGCCACAGAGTATGCACTCTTTAGCCACTATAAAAGTGTACAATTGTGAGGGCACCCTGTATATAGGAGGGGATGTCACCAGACACAGTGGTCTGCTAGTGCCACTGCCCCCAAAGCAGGGGATGTTTCTTGCCAAGGTGCCATTGTGCGGGGTATGTGGAAACATGGGGGACTGTGCCAACCTGTCCCTTGGGTCTTCAGACCAAACTATGCCCTTCCACCATCCATGGTGATTTCACTGCGAGCACAGACAGGGGCCTCACTTGTATGACACAACACCACTGTGAACAACTTGTAATGTGGTGTTTGCATTGGGGGATGTCCTGCAAGTACTGACAGATGGCTAGATCCCCTCTGGTACACAATGGGGAGACAGTCCAGCCATATGTAGGGCGTGTTGTTGGCTTCTGTGTGTATAAAACATAGAAACTGATGGGAGAAAAGGACTGCAAGGCCCATCTAATCTGCCCATTTTCCCTGCCTACTGTAAAAGCCACAGACCCTGCTTTACCTCCTCATTCCTATTGCTACGATTCCCCTATGTCTGTCTCATGCGTGCTTGAATTCCCCCACTGTGTTTCTTCCCACCACCTCTGCAGGTAATCTGTTCCATGCATCCACCACCCTTTCCATGAAGAAATACTTCCTCAAGCTACCCCTTAGTTTTCCCCCATCCATCCTCATGCCATGACCCCTCGTTTCTGGACATCTTTTCTAAAAGATGCTGCCCTCCGGACCCTATTTATGCCTTTTAGATATTTGTAGATTTCTATCATATCTCCCCTGTCTCTCATCTCCTCCAGGGTATACATATTGAGGGCTCTCAGTCTCTCCTCATATAACTTTAGGTGTAGGCCCTAAACGATCATTGTTACCCTTCTTTGAACTGCCTCCAACCTGTCTACACCCTTCTGAAGATGCAGCCTCCAGAACTGGACAAAGTATTCCAAATGAGGTCTCACCAGTGATCTGTACACTGGCATCACCACCTTCTTCCTTCTGCTGGTGATACCTCTCCCTTTGCACCTCAGCATCCCACTGGCTCTCCCCATAGCCTTGGACTATTGTTTGGCCATCTTTAGGTCATCACATATGAATATCCCAAATCCCATATGAGGGGCAGCCATATATTCTATGGAAAGCTGTTTGCCCTTATCCACTGTGGCCAGTGTCTACAGATGCACTGGGACTCCAGTAGTCATACCTACAGGCTGCACTGTTGAACTGGGAACTGTAAGCCTGGGGTATGTGGCCGATGTGTTGGTGATTGGTGTGGGCAGCTTGATACCGGATGGGTGGTTCACTGGTCTCCCGGATGCCATGGACATTGTTTGACTTGTAGCACTGCTGTGTTCTCTGTACCATAATGCTTCTGTGATGTTTGCAGTATGACATTGATGCATTCTTCTGCTTCGGTTGAAAAGCACTTGTCATGCACTCCAGTGAGTCTGTCTGCTGCTGTGTACATACTTTGAGCCCATGCAATACTACAATGTAATTTTCATGACAGACTGTACTCTGACATACCTCTGTCTGCATAGCATCTTGTAACCTGGCCACAGCCTCATCCATGTGGCTGTGGTATGCCATGGTGGCTCTGTGGTGTGCATCCATTGAGCCTCGTATTGCCATTAGCTCTCATCTCAGTGCCTCCTGTGCAATGAAAACATTCTAACAGTAGTGTCAAAAGTCATCATCTTCCATGAGTTCTGTTGGGGTACTGTGCAGGTTACTGTACTGTCACCCTCTGTTCCGATGGTGTGGGACTAAGGTCTTGGACAGTGTCTTCTGGGTTTGACTCTCCAGTATCTGTTTCTAATCCCTTACTGTTGACCTGTGCACCCACTGTACCCACTATATGTGTTCATGGACTGCTGTCACCTTAAACATTTCCCTCTAGTCTCAGCTCTCTCCTGCTCCTGCCTCTCCTCAGCCACCATGCACCCAGTGACATCTGTGGTCCCTGAGTCTGCATCAGCAGTCCGCTCTCCTTTGGCTTGTAGCTGTGCAATGCTGTTGCTTGTGCCAGGCATTGCTGTTCCAGAGTGTTCACCGGTGATTTCTGTGGGGACGTAACACATCCAATGTTAGTTGCTGTGTCATGCAGCCATGTCATTATGTTCCTATCTACTGTGTACACTGTATTTCTTTTGCACTGCACTGCTTTGCCCTTTTAGGCCCTGGTGACCCACACAAGCTGCAGGCTGCATCATGTTACAGCTTGTATCCATTGTTATGTTGAAGGCCTGCCCTACTGCCCTGTGTACAGTGTGCTGCTTTGCAAGTATCTGCACTAATGGCCTGCATGTGTTCAACTCTCAGGGTACAGGTGGCATGCCTTGCATTCCACAGATGTGTCTTACCCATCTTGGCCTCTCCTGTGGCAGTAGCATTATATAGAGTGGTATGGTGTGCACACATCAGCATGGCAGAAAGTTTGCCTGTGTGCTGGCTGCTGGCAGGCATTGCCCAGGATGGGTATGGCAACAACCCGTGGAGGTATACTGGATAGCACCAGGGCCAGAAGCACTATGGCATGTCCTGCACACCACACCTGTTCATGTGTGTTTTGCCCATGCTGCTCTGCAGGCCACTGTACTGCAGTACAGTGGTTGCGTGTTTGCTGGCCATCTAACAACAGATGCAGGTATTTCTGCAGGGTTGACTGCTCAGCCTGCACAGAGTCACACCTACTCCACCCCACACCTGTTGATGATGGCCACACACAACAGTTCCCCCTGTTGCAGCCACTGTGACTTTTTGCATACTTGCTAGACTCTGTAGCCTGAAGAGGTCCAGGTTGCTGTCTCCTTCTATAGTGCATCTAATCAGGTGTGCCACCACACACTGTTCCCGGATGCTTAGTGGCATCAGTTGACTTGCACCACCTCCAGTTGCTATGGTACAGTGTCTGTTGTGGGCCATGTTCTCCTTTGACCTCTACCTGATATCATAATGTAACCCCTAGATGGCGCTATCCCAGGGGCTACTACCCCTGCCTGATTTGCCACTAACAGGTTGAGGGGCCTGGATCCAATGGCGGGTGCCTCCACCCAGAGGTCAGGGTTTGCAATAGTTAAACTAACTTGGTCACAGCCCTCTGGGACACTGCAACCCCCTTTCCCACTAGTGGCCCACACAATATATCAGAATTACCTTCACAGTATACACTTACCCCAGGTCTGGTTCCGCACTGGGACCTCCTGTGAAATGAGATACAGTGCAACAATCACAGTACAGTACTTTAACATAGACAAATACCTCAGGCAGTATAACTTTGCTGAAACAAGCAGCTCTGATTTATTTAGGGGATATAACAAGGACGGGGAAATCAGGTTAATTAGCTTATCACTCTAATAATCTATCTATGGCTCTGTGCACAGGCCTATCCCTATCAGTTACTGTCCCTGGGTACCCAAGCCCTAGTGGCTAGTCCAAACCGTGGCAGCTGGTAGGGGCCCTTTCACACAGAGAAAAGGAGAATTAAACAGTCAGCAGTACAGTAATTCCATTTGGATTTAATGTGGCAATTCAACAGGGAGCGACCCTGAATTAGTACTCACGACCTCCAAATAAGATAGGGTCCTTCAATGTCAGCAGGGCTCACTTGAGGTACACAAACCTCTTCACACATCCATATAAAAGAAAGCACTATACTAGGCAGGCTGCATCTGTATCCCGATCGCAATTACTGCACAATACCCGGGAGAACACACAGCAGATTCAGTTCCTGACAGACCGAGTGTAATTTTCAGCAATTCCTCCAGTCTTCTACAGGGTGAGCCTGGTTTCTACTCTTCAGAGATCCTTTGATTCTTTTCACAGGACGGATTCAGTCCTAACAAGCTGTTACACAAGCTGCAGACCGAACTCTGGGCCTTACACACGCTTTTTGACTAAAACCGTCACTGAAAAGCACAGGGCTCCTTCCTTCTTCACTGCCAAAGCTCAACTGAAACTCCAACCGACAAAACCGGCACTTCCTTTGAGTTCCTCCCAGTTCTTTGACTGGATTGGCTGTCACTCACAATAGACTGCTGCTGTTGGTCCAAAAGGCACTGAAGTCTAAACTACATCTCCCAGAGTCACTGCCCATACAATCCTCTTGTGGCTGGCTCAGATTATGAGTCCAAGTTCTGATTCGTCCAAGGCACCATTTTAGACTAGCTTACCCACACTGATTGGTCCAGTTCAGCAGTTCAAAACTAGAATGGGGAACTAGCAGACACATTTCTGACTGCAAAGAAAGCAGGTTAGACAAACTGTAATTTCATTATTACTCTAAATAATTTCTGGCAAACAGTTACATCTTTCAGATAGGTTCCTTTGCACTCCTAGTGACTGCAAAAATGAAGTGAATTGGCAGCAGCTTGAGTGGTGCTCAATCAAAGAAACACACAGTCCCCCATACAAACTAATTATGTCTGCAAGCAGACAGCTCTTAAAGAGACAGTACCAGAGGTTCTAAAAACACTCACTGATAAATGGCTTAAATGCCAAACACCATTCAGGCTTGGAGCATTCAAGCAAGCTCCTGGAAGTCTTTTGGGAACCCCCATTTGCAGGGGGGTTACAATAATAACATTTCTTGAGTTCCCTTATGGAGCACATCACAGGAACTACAGCATTGACCCTAGTGGACACCTTGTCCCAGGTCTCTTTCCTTCAGTTCCTCAGCTCCTTGTCCTCACCTCTGTATAGTAGTAGGCCAACTTGTGCATCCAGTTCCTGTTTCAACAAAAACTAAATAAATAAATAAAATAAATAAATAAAATATGTCAGTCTCTTCTTCTCTTCAGTTTTTTTACACTAGTGTTTGTCATGTCTTCTTTCCATCGTTGTTTGCTTTTCTGCACCATTTCTTGTGTCACTTTTTTTGATGCAGCTTCCGTCATTCCCACCCAACACACCACTTTTATGATGCAGCTTTCATCTTGCATCATTTTTGGGGACTTTGACACAGTGCCTGCTCCTGTACCAAAATCAGGTGCATATAATGCGACACACCTAGTTTTGATGCAAGGTGCCCGTTTAGTGCACCTGCATCACTCTAAAGACCCTTTGAAAATTGAGCACCAGGTGTCCTTGTGAGTTATAATCATGGTTATAGCTATAAAAGAGTAGGCAAATATTTTATTAAGGGGCCATTAAACCAAAAACATCAAACATATCAAAAAACAAAATTAAAATAAGCAACATAAATTAGTACATACTATAAAGAAAAATATGTGCACCCATAAATTCAAACAGCCAAGAATCCACTATATCACCTCTGCATAGAAAGCTTCATTAGCAAAAGCAGGTACATTCCTCCAATATTTAGTGTATACTGTTTCTGGTGAACTCTTATATTCTCTTCCTCTAATTTCTTATTTCCTTTTCTATCAGCTTAATTGTTGATTGATGTGGGATATATTTACTTTGCAATGAATAATGGCTCCTGTACTGCCATATACACTACTTTTTTTTTTTTTTACTGCTTCTCCGGTCAGCAGCCCCATTCCTCCTGACCCCCAGCCCGTCCCAGATATCCGGTGCTTACCTTAAGCAAGGCTCGGGAGTGGAGTCTGGGGAGTCGGTCATCATCCTGCTGCTGCCGGCGTTTTCTGCCTCCAATTTTCACCCAGGAGCCCCAGTAGTAGGACTGCATGCATGTGGAAGCGCGCATGCACCCTACGGCCCCAGTTACGGCTCCATTCCCCCACCCCATGGCCTAATGCCCGGCCCCCTCTGAGCCTGTGCCACTCCTAGCCTCCACTAGGTGTCACCATCAGCCGAGGGGTGCCTCATCCCCTCCCCGGAGAGGAGAGCCTGCCTGCCGGCTGCTCAATCCAGCTCCGTCCTCCCCCCCCCGCTGCTGACCTCCGACGACCTGGGCTTGTTCCCAAACCAGGGTCGCTGGCATGCCGCGAGGTAAGGCGTCCAGTGCCTCAACCCTCAGCGCCACCAGACCAGCCTACCATATGCACTACTTTAAGCATGCACATACAACATGCATTGTACCCTCTTACCAGAAGTACCAAGGGTTCTTCCTGTCTCCCAGGGTGTGCATTTCATAGGACATCTTTCCCAACATGGGTACCTGCCATTATCATGCTATATTTCTCCAAAACATGAAGATATATAGTGCATGCACTGAAGAAATAGGTGTGACATACTGTCTTCCTGAGATTCATATCCTATGCAGATGCAATATCTTTCTTCTTTTTGTTTATGTATGGGGCTAAACTTAACGTTTAGTTTACCAGGAGGACATACTCATGTAACATCTCACGTTTTGTTAGGGATTCATGTATTAACCAGTTGTTTGCTAATAACTGCCTCCTCTATTCCCCTTGTATCAGAAAAGAGGGATTGTAAATAAAAACCTTCTGTCACCACTTTCTTACACAACTGTTGCACTGCTTTTGTCAGTATACAGATTTTCTCAAGTCACCTTTACTTAAAGGGACACTGTCAACCCCCCTAGGCCTCAAAGGGTCCCTTGTTTAAAAAAAACACATTTTATGACTGCCAACATTCTGTAAAGATTGCTGATGTAGCTAGTAGTTTGATTCTTTTTTTTTCTTTTAAAAAGTGAAAACAGACTGCTCAACATATTGGTGTTGCCACACAAAAACAGGTTTGTTTACATTCCTTGATCAACTCTCTGTGTGTCTTTCCTGGACTTGGGAACACCTCCAGCACCGTCTAATCACTCATGATGTAGTGGGAGTTTAGGCGACTACTGCCTCATGAATGACTGCACTGTTTGGAGGTGCTTCTAAAGTTCAGGAAGTATTCGGTAAGAATAGATTCAGGATTTGAAATGCCGCCCTATGGGCCTTCAGAGCAGTGACCAACAAGCTCCCCTCATATGTCTCAGATTGTATTCCCCAGAGTGTGTTAGGCACCTACGCTCTAAGGAGCTATTCTCTAATTGCCCTCCAAGTTCCAAGAGTCAAAACTCATTTTGGCAAAGCTGCTCTAAGCTTCTCTTTACCTACATTGTGGAACAGTTTACAAAGGAACTTGGAGCTGAGCTGCCCTGTTAGCCTGAATATCTTCAAGGTGCTCTATGATCGCTACTTGAAAGCACCTTGCAAATGTTTTCCTCACCACTAGCCCACTAATTCCACAATTCCTCCTTTCCATCCTGACGCTCGCCATGTTTCTACCCCTGGCTTTCACTCTTTCCCTATTAACTCTTCCTGCTGCACTTACCCATCCCTGTCCACTCCAGCCTGGCTAAAGTCCCACCCCATTCATAGTGGTGTCCCAATTATCTACCCCTCCTCCGTCATTATCATAATAAACAAGTACACAACAGCCATCGTCACTTTCTGTGGTTTTAGCTCAATTTTTCCCCCAGTCGTCGGTAATATATCCCTCCTCTTCTTTACCTCTCTAACCTGCCACCCCATACACAGCCACTTTCCCTTATATGTGTAGTTGTCGGCTGCCTCACTCAAAAGTTCTCTGCTTATAACCCCTGTATGCCTATGGTTGATTGTACATCTGCTGACATCTTCAACTGTAAAATAATGCTGTTTTATTTATTTATTTATTTCAACCTTGTACTGTACTATATACACTGTATATACTTTTTCTTCCTTGTATATTATTGCTTTTTGTATACCTGCTTCTGTACTGTACTTTGATGTATTCATGACCAGGTCCACCTTGCAAATGAGCCTTGCTCAGTGGTGCCCACCTGGATAAATAAAGATTTTGACTGATTGATTGATTGAAACAAAACAAAGTTGTTTATAAATATGCATTAGTGTGCATTTCAGTTCTACTAAACAAGGAGTCAGACAAAACAAACAGCAACATCAACAAATTTTAGAGTAGGAGAGCAATCATAAAATGTGGGGTTTTAATTAGAAATAATATGATGCAAAATAGGTTGACAATATCCCTTTGTTTCCTAAAACAATCTTGTACATACACTGTTTCTGGTTTACCTTTCCCCTTAATAGTTTTTAGTTTTTAATTTATACAGTCCACATATAAAGGCATACATGACTGTTTAAAAAGCAAAATACCTGAAGGTCCCATGCCTTGGAGTAATGGCCGGAATCCGAAACTAAAAAGACACAGAAAAAGAAAACCACTGGATCTACCATCAAAAGGCCACCTTCCGTTATATCTCTATACACATGTCCTCTTCAAACTGTATTAAGCCTTCTTCCCCATTGTGCTCTAAAGATAACACTATAAAGTTTTGTCTCTAAGGCTCCTGGCAGTGGGTACACAAAATTAAGATAAAAGAAGACAGGTATTAGAAAGGTTTTATTCATATGTACCTGCCTTTGTTTTACATAGACCATTCTCACCAGCTAGTTACATTTAATTCAGATAGAGTTAGTTTATTCTCCCAATTATATAGGTCCATGTCTAAGCCTCTAAATCAAACCCCCAAAATCTTGAGAGGTTTCTTGCTTATTTTAATCCCCTTAAGCTGTGTTAATGAATTCTTAGTATTACTGTTAATCCAAATACCTTTACTTTTATTCTTATTCAGTTTGGCTCCTGCTACCATATCAGCTCTTATAAAAAGCATTAATACTTTACTGCCATCTGCTGGCCCATTCAACAAAATGCATATATGATCTGCTTAAGCAGACATTTTGCTAACATGCAACTGTGAATTAACCATTACTGAATTAATAGATCTATCCTGTTCTAATTGCTGGAGCACAAAGTCAATACAAAAGACATATAAAATAGGGCTCAGAGGGCAGCCCTGTCTAACTCCTATGGTCAGTTAGCATTGCCTCCCTATGGTGACATTTACCAAAGAATTGACAGTGGTATTTGCAGAAAGCACCTTAACAAAGTTCAGACATTTCTGGGATTCCATAGACTTTTAACACCTGAAAAAGAAAGGCATGCAGTACTTTATCAAATGCTTTTTCTTGATCCAGTGAAAAGAACAGTCATTCAGCTCGATTCCATTTACCTTTCTCAAATAATTCTCTCATTAATAACAAATTATCCATAATTTTCTACCTGGAACTGCACAGGTTTGTGAAGAATTCACTAATTCAGATGCTGCCAAAGCCAGTCTCTTACTTAAAATTTTAACCAGGATGCTCATGTGTGATTCAACAATGTAAGTGGCCTCCAATTGTTTAAATTATGTTTCTTACCAGTGGCCCAGTTCACAAAAAATCGCAAAGCACAGTGCAAATGTTTGTGTTGTGCCTTGCATTTGCCTAGGTGTTTAAGGCTGTTATTCTCAGTCGGATAGTGTACTTGCAGTATCTGACCTAGAATAGGGCCAGGCCAAGTCAGTCCTAACCCCAGTAGTGCTAGCCCTAACCCTAATCTTGGGTTAGGTCCTATTCCCCCTCCTAGCATTAAGCCACAACTCCTCCTTCTCTCTCCTCCCTCTTTAAATCCCTACAGCCATATCACCCTTTATATCTGGTCCCACAGCCCCCTTGCAGGGTTACATAGATACATAGACAGTGTCAGCAGATAAGGGCCTATCGCCCACCCAGTCTGCCCATTAAGAGCTTGTAAGTTCAGTTTATGTTTTCCAAGAAGTCTGTTGCCCCTTACCCCTGACCTCCAGAATTCCTTTATGTCTATCCCATGCATTCTTAAATCCCGCGATTGTTTCAGTCGCCACCACTTCCTCTGGCAGGGTGTTCCACTTGTCCACCACCCGTTCTGTGAAGAAATTCTTCCTCACGTTTCCTCTGAATCGTCCTCCCTCCAACTTCATCCCATGCCCTCTAGTCCTGGAACATCTTTTCACTTAAAATAGTGTATTCCTGCACCCTGTTCCTCCTGTAAGATACTTGTATGTCTCTATCCTATCCCCTCTCCCTCCTCTCCTCCAGGGAGTACATGTTCAGTTCCTTCAACCTGTCCTCATAGGACTTGTGATGCAATCCATGCACTATCTTTGTTGCCCTCCTCTGAACCTTCTCTACCCTGTCTATGTCCTTACATA
Source organism: Neoceratodus forsteri (assembly GCA_016271365.2). Lineage (NCBI taxonomy): Eukaryota > Metazoa > Chordata > Ceratodontiformes > Ceratodontidae > Neoceratodus > Neoceratodus forsteri. The sequence goes on from CM057458.1 coordinate 1,177,772,737, forward strand.
GGTACCTCACATCCTGAAGGGGTCTCTCTGGGACATTGCCTTATCCCCTTCTCTCTGGTCCCTCTAGTACCCTTACAGGGTTCCTCGCATCCTGAACGGGTCTCCAGGAGCATGACTGTTCCCCCTCCCCCACCTCACTCCTCCCTCTCCTTTCCCCCTTTTCTTTCACATAAGCACTTGTTTACTTATCAACCCAGCACTTATTATTGTCCACTCTATCTATCTATTTTGCGCAACACTGTTGTAATATTGTTTGTAACACCTGCCTTACAACTGCATGTTAATGTTGATCTTGTAACTTGAATGTTTAATGTCTTGATCCTATTGTACCCCTTCCCCCAATGTCATACTAGAAGAAAATATTACTAATTTGTGAAGTTACAAGGTGCGCGGAAACTGCACAACACACACTCGTAACACAGTCATTTTATGGAGTTTCATCACAAAATTTTCAACATAGGCATTTAGCACTTCTGCTCCTGAACAGTGTCACTGTGATTTTCATAATGCATCCTGAACACTGATTTCCCACAGCGCCCAAGCTATTCTGTGCTGGAAGTGCGAAAACACATTTCGGCCAGGATGTGAAAAACAACAGCTACACTGTTCATAAGGAGGTACAGAACAATGGCAATGTTGAAAATCTGGGTGAAAATATTTCACAAATTGGTAGAGATTATGGCGTGCCATGGAAACCTGTGCAGCGCCGCGCTCATGTATTTACCATTTTTGAACTTTCGTCACCAAATTTTCAACACAGGCATTTTGGGTCCTCTGCTAATGAACAGCATCACTGTGATTTTCGTAATGTGTCCCAAACACTGATTTCCTACAGTGACCGTGCTATTCTGCACTGGAAGCGTGAAAACATATTACGGCCAGGATGTGGAAAATGACAGCTATACTGTTCATAAGGAGGTGTGGGAAAATGGCAATGTTGAAAATCTGGAGTGAAAATATTGCAAATTTGCGAAGTTACGAGTGTGCATAGCAACTGTGCAATGCATGCTCGTAAAACAGTCATTTCTCGGATTTTTTTATACCAAATTTGGAATATAGCCTTTTTGAGAGCTCACCTCATGAGCACTGGCACTGTCATTTAGTTAATCCAGTCCCGAAGGTGATTCCACACAGTGACGAAATCTTGCTGGGGCGAGACATGCCATGACAGTGCCTGAATCCTGGAAGGGTCTCAAAACCCATGTTGAAAATTGTGCAAAAATCTCAAAAATACCTGAGATATGCATCAAGTTGAAAAACCCTGTTTATGCCATTGTACAGCTTACGGCATTTCTTCAGTTCACAGTCGGTTTTGAAGAGTGCAGACGTGTTCCTGGTCCACCGAAGATCATCGTGCTGGACTCTGCAGGTAAGTATGGGATGAGGGTTTGTGTGGGGAGGCAGGGTGCACAGAAGGTGGGCACGGGTTGTGGGAGGGGGGCAGGGAGACGGCGAGGGACCGTTTTCTTCTTTCACAGCTTACTTAAGAAAAAAACCCATTGCGGGACTTTTTTTTTACAGGACCCTTTGTCACACTGGGGTGGGCTCCCAGCGTGTCAACACAGTGTTTTTTTTTGGGGGGGCAGCTCGAGCCGATGGGGGATTGGGTACCCCCGTTGGCACAAAAAGGGAGTTGCAAGAGCCAAGGGGGATTGGGCACTCCCTCGGCACAACTGCACTGGGTGTTTGGGGAGGATTATGCTGATGGGAGTGGGCTCCCCATTGGCAAATGAAACTTGTGGGAGGGCATAATGCTGGCAGAGTGGGCTCCTGATCGGCAACATGAGCGTATTATTACGGGCCCTGAAGCCGACAGAGTTGGGGCCCCGTCAGCACACAAACAGTGTGAGGGGGCACATGCTGCGAGGATTGGGCACCCCCTTGGCGAAGGCTCACACATAGTGTTTACATGAACACGGCGGCCAGCCGCCACCATGTTCACAAACAATATCCCAGCACCAAGGTTCCGCCCAGCAATGACGGGTCGCTCCCTCATTGCAGCGGAATGGCTTACGCTGCAATGACGAGGCGGCCCCTGATTGCAGCGGCTGAAACCTTACAAGGTTGACTTACCATGCTCATGCTTGTCTGCCCACTTACTTAGTCTCCTGCTTGTTTCTGTCCTTGTACTAACTAATTCCTTTTCCTTCATATCAAGGGGTTGTTGATTTTCATATTGTGTGTGCCTTGGGTGGAGCAGCAATAAAAGATAAACTATGTAATACCCTCAATAACACACCTACCCCAGTTTACTTTTACCTAACACCGGTTTTTAGACCTTGTACAGTAAGATTGTCCTTCAAGAGAACAACTTGTAATGAAATGTATAAGATTGACATTGACATTTGGGTATATGTACTTTTATATTATACTAATTATGTGTGTGTGTACAGTATAGCAATCTCTAAAAAATCAATTAAACACATCAAATGTCTTCATAAACATGTCTCAACAATGTGTTTATCTTCCACCTTGTCACAACATATAGTTGTCTCAGCAGTGTTTTCAGTTAGAGTACAGTACCTTCATGTACAGTATATGATAGCCCAGTTCTGTTGAGTTGATTGCTATAACAGTGCATAAAATAAAATGTGAAACATATAGGTAACTGTAATAGAGACGGTGGCATTATTTTTATATCTTCCCTTTCTCAATGTACCGTACTTTGATTCAGTTAGTGTATGCAATGGCAATTCATGTTTATGTTTAAGCCCATGAAGCACCCTTACCTAGTTAATGCATTTACAGCTGTAGTGGCTCTGTTGGAGCTCGTTATTTTGGTCACTTGCTACCCCTCTGTTCAGCTACTACTATAGACTCCCCATTGCCCTTATATCACATATACTGCCTGTCAAAATGCACACGAGTATGCAGATAAAGCAAGTGTAACTACAAAAGCCAGTTTATCAGTCACAGCACATCTCAGCAACAAAGAGAAATTAGCCATTATGCCATGGGTATTGAAATTCCTACATCCTGATTGGCTGGCTTGGCACTTTTGAGCATGGGTAAATCCTATGACAACCCATGCAAAAGGTGCCAGTCAATCGGTGTGGCAACAGCACAATGAATGCAGTAAGATCCATACACAAGCCCCTGAAAATTTCAAACCAAACACAATGTCTCCTGGAGCTCATCTGTCTGCTGCCTAAATTTCTCTTTTCCTAACCTCTGCAACTAAATCTGTGATGTGTCTTTGTGCCCATTGCTGAATTTGAATTGTTAGTGTAGGGAACTACAACACCTTTTTTTTTTTTTTTTTTTGTGTGCCCATTTTCCCATTTGCAGTTTATACTGATCTGACACTAGAGGCATCTTATTTTTCCTATTAATCCTCCAACCTTGCCTCTTGCCTTTTCCTGTTCTAATCACCATTATCCCCTTCCTTGTTCTCACTTTTAGCGTATTGTACTCTGAAGAAAAAAAAAAACTACTCCACAGCGGCAGTCACACTCACTGAAGATCAGTTATTCCCCTTACCCACCCACCCCAATACAAATAGCAATGTGCACAGGGCTATCACACTCAGCCTACTCATGGTTACCTTCCTTGCTCTGCCACGTCCCATCCTGCCCCCCACCCTCCACCCTGAGCCACCACCACCACCTCACGACAGGCAATGCCCCCACCCTGGACACCCCCATTTTCCAAGGCACCCACCTCCAACCAATATCCTCTCCCCCCCGGGACACCCTGGGCCCACCCCTTCCTTGTGATACCAACCCTCCACACACTACCCATCCCTTGTACCCCCACTAGTAGGACCTCGCATCGGTACCTAGCTAAGGGTCCTGGTCGCCACAGACCTCTCATCATATTAATCGCTCTTCTTCTTCTGCTCTCCGGGAGCATACACCCCAACCTGGGCCGTTGTCAACTAGCCACCCCACACCCCACTCTAGTACTGGCCTCAGCATTGCATCCATGAATATTTGCAGCCTCCTTAAAAAATCCGCCACTCTCCAGTGCTGAGCTGTACAACACCGTCCTGATGTTATAGCACTAGTTGAGACCTGGCTCTCGAGAAAAACTCCCAACTCGGTTATCTCCCTCCCTGGCTACACTCTGTTCAGGGAAGACCGTATAGGCAAACGTGGCAGCAGGTGTGCCGTCTTTATGTGTGACACACATTTAGGCCATGCTCTTCCTGCCCCGAAACTCGGTTTTAGTGCCCAAGCCCTTACCCTCAAGGTTACCCCTGACCCAGTCAGGGGCCCTCTTTTTCTCACAGTCTCTTACATACCCCTGAGGGACCAGGGACCAGCTGTCCAGTCCCTCATTGATTACCTCACCACACTCCCCCACAGGGTGGAGCAGCTCATCCTAGGTGATCTTAATGTCAATTGGCTGAGTACCACTGTCCCCCATATCAGGGACTCCTTTGCTGCCCTAGATATGACCCAACTAGTTACCTCACCTACTAGATTTAACTAGTCAGTCGGCTCTAGCACCCTCCTAGATGTAATTCTGTCAAACCGCCCCATAAAATCCAGGATATTAATGTACTTCCAGACTCTCTTAGTGACCACTCTCCTGTCCTCTGCCACCGGTCATCCCCCACACCAAAACCAGTGTGTCAGATCACCTCACATCGGTGCTTTCACCCCAGGTTCTCAGAAAGCTAAAAATGCACCTAGCCCAGCTTGACTGGTCCCCAATCCTACTCGCAACGGATATTGACTCTGCCCTAGCCTATTTCTCCAGTGCCTTCAGCAAGGTCTGCAACCATTTGGCCCCCCTGACCAGAATCCATGCCAATAACACAACACCCCATGGATCTCCCCATCCCTCATCCAAACACTGAAACAAAGAGATAATCTCTGGCATATTGCTGTCGAGACAGGCAAACTGGCTGATAGACAAGCCTATAATGAAGCACGTAACAAGTGCACCTGGGCTATAAGGCAGGCTACAGCTAAATATTATCAAGCCACCCTTGAATCCACTTGGGGCTCATCCCATGCCTTCTGGGACAATATGAAATCGCTCAATGGAAAGACCCACTCCCCCCCCCCCACCATCACTACTCTCCGTAGACGGTACTGTCACTACTGATCCTCCCCACATAGCTGAGTGCCTCAATATGGCTTTCTCAGATCTAAGCTCTGTCCTCCCTAACTACTCTTTTGATCCTATCCCTGCCTCCACTCCCCACCTCGGATCACCCCCCTTTCTACCTGCATGCCATATCACCCTTTGAAGCCAAGTCTCATCTGCAAAAAGCCTTAGCTAGCAACAACCCCAGCTGTGATCCCCTGGACTCCAGGATTCTCCGATTAGTCCTAGATACTGTACTAGCCCCTCTCACCAACCTTTTAAACCGGTCACTATGTCTTGGTCAATTTCCCAGTGCCTGGAAAATTGTAGAAATCACCCCTATCCATAAGAGTGGAGATAGAACCTCCCCTAACAATTTCAGGCCCATTTCCATTCTCCCCTCTCTCTCGCCACAGCACTAGAAAAAATAGTGGCCAATCAGCTCTCCGAGTATCTGGCCAAATATGACCTGCTGTGTCCAGAACAACATGGATTTCGCCCTGGACACAGCACCACTACAGCCCTCCTGGGTTCTCCCAGCAGTCCACTCTGCTCTTGACTCTGGTCCTGTTATGGGTGAAGTGTTCAGTTGACCTCTCAAGGCCTTTGACACTGTCTGTCACCCCTCCTCTGTACTCCCTCCACCAACTTGGCTTCTTCCCTGGCCCACTGGCTTGGTTCCTCTCCCAGGTTCATTGGGCCCCATTCTGTTCAGCCTATTTCTCAATGCCCTCCCCAACTCCTGCTCAGAATGTGGTGCTCTATACTCCAATAATAGCAGTTCTCCTTGCCTCCCACCCTGACCCCGCATCTCTACGAGAATCCCTACAGCACACATTCAACCAAGCCGAAAAGTGGTTCCTTGACCACCGGCTGGTCATTAACCTCAAAAAAAACAAATCTATGCTTTTTTTGCATCACCAGAATAAGGCCAAAATTCCCCCACTCTGAATTATCCACAGTAATGCTCACCCTCTCGAGCAGGTGTCATCCTACAAGTACCTGGGCATCACCTTCGACTCGGCTCTTACATTCCACACCCACATCAATACCCTGTGATTAGCCATAAACTTTCAGATTGGTCTGCTCTATCGCCACAGAGATTGCCTCCCCCAAACTGTTCTCCGACTAGCCATCATCTCCTCTGTCCTGTCCCTAGTGGACTATGGCCTACCTATCTACGCTGTGGCCAACAACATCGCCCTCACCAGAATCAAGATCTTGATAAACAAGGCCTGCAGACTCCTGACCGGTGCATCCCTCCGCACCCATACTTGCCTGCTCTAGTCCACCGCCAACCTGCTCACCTTGGAGGAGCGCCTGCACTACTAAACCTGCTTACTTACCAAAAAATCCCTTCTAGGACTGTCCCACCAAGGGTCACCGCATCCCTGTGACTTGCATCCCCATCCGTTGCCACCCATAGCTCAGTTAAGGCCACCTTTCTGGTGCCCCGTAAAGATTGCCACAAAATGCTACACTAAAAAAAGCTTCATAAAATCACTTTCTACCTGTTCAATCAGTGGGGCCCTGACTGCAGCTGTGATATTTATTTATTTATTTTAGTCTTTGGTAACCGGGTAAGGCCCACTAGGCACAACTGCCTGTTTTCAGGGGCGACCTGGGAGCACTGGGCAGTTAAGTGACTTACTCAGAGTCGCACAGTCTGCAAGTGGAGGTTGTGAGTATCAGACTCAGGTCTGCCCAGCTAGATGTATCAAGCTCATTCACACCTCATTCCTATAACCTCTAGGTTATACTGCCAGCCCAAATGACTTCACTGCTTCCTCCCAGCTCCATTGCCAAAAATCCAAAATATGAGACCACTTTCTTACCCACAGTTGCTGTCAATCCATCAGGACTCTGTTTCCTGCTTCACATGACCTTTCATGCTGCTTCCTGTTTCTGTTTCCTCCAAACACCCAGCCTTTCTGATCCCAGCAAAACAATCTAGCCTGAATCTTCACCCAGATCCTCATTGAACATACAGGATCACACACAGCTTCCATTACACACGCTCTCTTTTAGGCTCAACTACAGGGGCCATTCACACCATGCTCACTCCAAGAACAAAAAAAACATGACAAAACATATACACATATACACACACACACACACATAGAAATAAACAACCCAACATAAGTCTGTTTAATGTATGTTTTTTTTCGGGGGGGCACCATATGTCTGTTTCTGTCTCTCTGGAGGGGGTAGGCGTCATGTTTTACATAGCAATGAGGGACTATTTGTGTAGAGAGAATAATTTTATATAATGGGCTTAGATATTCAGAACAGTTGTGCATGGCGCAACTGAGTTGCACCGGCGCAGCACTGGGCCTAAACCGCCGAGCGATATCAAAGACAGCAGCTGCACAGCACAAGTCCCACTGCACCATGGCACAAATACAATGTATGCAGCGCAAGTGCAGGGGGCGTTCCCATGAAATTCTGTGCAATGGGATATTCAGCTGTGAAGCCATGGCGCAAGTCTGGAGCAAACCCAAGATGCACCGGCCAGACTTGTTCCTATAAAAACATGGCTCAAACACACAGACAGCAGATGCACAACCCCGTGCCTAGAGAGAGAGAGAGAGAGAGAGGGAGGGAGAGAGACAGAATGAGAAAGAGAGAGAGAGAGAGAGAGAGTGGTGAAGAGAAAGAGGGAGAGAGAGAGAGAGAGAGACACACACACACAAACAGTGAAACAGAGACACAGAGACTGACAGACAGACGGACAGGCACTTAGTCACCAAGGGGGACAGACACACAGACAGAAGGATGGAGAGTGCCCCATTCCTAATGGAGGCAGTAATGAGGGGTGTGAGGAGGCAGTTAGGAACAGCTACGTGGCCGAAGAAGGGCCCGGCAGTGATATGCCCAACACAGCTGGTACTGTGCCTGCATCATATTTGAGAATTATAGTGACGCCGAGATCATGGGCCACTACCACCTAAACTGGGCCATGCTGAGGCAGCTCTACAAGCTGTGCAGTGAGGAGATGCAGGCACTCACCAAATGTAGTCATGCCATGTCCTTGGAGACCAAGGTGACAGCCATCATGTACTTGCTTGCCTTGGGCACCTTCCAACGACCAACAGAGGACACCACGGGTAACACCCAGTCAGCCACATCCCACCTCCTCACCCAGTTCTTCAACGGCCTGCTGCTACGTGGTTCGGAGTTCATACATTTCCCCAGCACACAGACAGAGCATATCCTAAACATGCAGGACTTCATCAGGGTTGCACGCATGTCTGGCATGATTAGGGCCATTGACTGCACCCATGAGGGCATCCACATGCCACCTGGTGCTGAGGGGTATGGCATACATAAACAGGTAGGGGAAGCTAACCATCAACCGCCAGGTGGTGTACAATGCCATAGGGCGCATCATCAATGTCTGTGCCGCACACCCTGAGAGTGCACACGATGCATTCATCAGGCACAACTCCGCACCGTGCCACAGGTTCAAACATAAGAACATCCCCACGGGCCACCTTGTGGGTGAGTATGGCACTGGCCAAGGGCAAGGGGTATGAAAGACCTGGGGATGGGGGAAGGCAGGCTGTGCGTAGTGGAGTGGGTGCCGGAGTCAGGGCATGGGGTACAGAACAGTACAGCACAGGGCTAACCATGTCAGTCTCCACACAGGTGACAGCGCGTACCCACTGAGGCCCTAGCTGCTCACCCCTAACGGCGACCGTCATCACCAGCAGAGAAAAGGTACAATGTGACGCACACCACCATGTGCAACATCATCTAGTGCATCTTTGGCATGCTGAAGGTGTGATTTCATTGGCTTGACGGGCCTGGCGGTGCCCTACAATACAGCCCCTTGAAAGACTGTGGCCTATTCCTGGCCTGCTGCATACTGCACAACATGGCCACTGACTGTGAGATAGCTGTCGAGGGTGATGAGGGTGAGTGTAGTGGGGACAATGGTGACAATGGGCCAGAGGGGGGTGGGCAGCAACCCCCTGGGTGGAGGGACCTCCGACTCCTGCAGCTGGCATGTAGCCACCGTGACACGATCGCACAGGAAAACTTTGGCAAATGCAGATAGGTGGTGTGGCACACATGCGTGGGCCACACAGACCAGCACACCACACACATGCAGGGACGTACACGGTGAGATGCATGCACAGAATGTGGTGCACAGCAGGGATAGGGGAGGCAGTGGCACACTCCCACACACACACACACACACACAACACGCTGCACAGGCATGTATACACACACACACACACACACACACACACACACACACACACACACACATATACAGTCAATGGAACATAGCGTGGATCAGACGCATGGCACCAGTGCACAGGCACAACTGGTGTTCCTCATCACACCCACACCACATGTCCCAGCAGCCTGGCATGCACACACAGGTAGCATGAGGCACAACACGCATGAGCTCCACCATATGTATGCTGCACCTACACCACCCATATGTGCACAGGGAAGCAGCAGCACACACCTCAGGCCAACCACATGGTCCCATGGCCACCACAGCCACATGGGTGGCTGCGCTGGGGCTGATCAGCAGCAACAGCCTGCGCATCGGCCGTGGGGTGTGTGTCAGATGATCCCCCAAGGGTAGATGTGCGGGACCATGACAGTGTCCTCGTGGGGTATGTAGGCGGCCAAACAGACTAGCTCCAGGGATGCCTGCATCTGAGCCCAGCATCTACTGTGATGGGGTCACCCGATGCTGGGACCATAGCCCATCTGCAGGCTTCCCTAGCTGCTCCTGTGGCCCTGGCTCTCTCCGAGCAGGCCACAGCTAACAGACCACCCAACTGACCCTGGGACAGATTCAGGTACGCACCAGACCTCCGAAACTCGATGTTTTGAATGCCATTGTTTTGACTGGATGCCAGTGGAGGAACCAGGCACTGATTAGCAGCTTTACTCCTTGGCTGATTTTCCAATGCCTAGCGTTTCCTGATCTCAAGGAAATCTCTTTCTGTGCTGTGTTCTGGACTGAATTTATGTTAATGTAATCTACATATGTTATGCATCAGTTGGTCTTACTTTACCTGCCAGCTTAGCTAGTCTATTACAAGCCACTAGTCTAGCTTCTCAGTGTTACTTAATACTGGACAAACTGTATTGTATAGTAGCCGATGTTTGACTGCTTGACCTAGCTACTGAGCAAGACTGCTGCAGTTTTCCATTTCTGCCCTACTGACGAACTCTGCCCCTTCCTCATACTGGTCACTCTGCCAGTTATTAATTTCTCTGCCCCACTTGTAATGCTGTCTCTCTAAACACCTTACTTTCTTCTGTGCCTCACCTACAAACCCTTCCCTTACACCCCGCTGCTGCTGCTGTCCTCCTCAGACATCTCGGTGCCAAAGCACAGACCCCCCCCATTAACTCCTCTTCTAGCTCTAAATAATTGCCCTGCATTTACCACCTCTTTACTTCATGCTTTGTCTTTCCCCATTGCCTGCCCCCCACTGAGCTTGCTGTTGTACTCTAGCTGTATTTAATCCTCTGTGTTTCCCTCCTTGTTCCACAGACAGCCCATCTGCGGGCTTCCCAAGCTGCTTCTGTGGCCTTGGCTCTCTCTGAGCAGGCCACAGCTAACAGACAACCCGACTGACCCCTGGACAGATTCAGGTACACACAGGAACTCCGAAACTCATGGTTTTGAATGCCGCTGTTTTGACTGGATGCCCAGTGGAGGAACCAGGCACTGACTGGCAGCTGTACTCCTTGGCTGATTTTCCAATGCCTGGCGCTTCCTGATCTCAGGGAAATCTCTTTCTGTGCTGTGTTCTGGACTGAATTTTTTCACCCACCCTCTCCCTCCCTCCCCTCCCCCTCACAGTATTAAATAGACCTTTACTCTGCCCCTTCCTCAGCCTAGCAGCTGATTGGTCACTCCACTGCTGCACATTTTCATGCTATTGGCCTCCCTGTCTTCAATACCTGACTTGACCCACTTTCTCACCTCCCCTTTTCAAAGCAGTCCCACCCACAGGATCACACATTTGCTCTCAACCTTTTCTCCAGCCACTCCATCTAACTCCTCTCAATTACTGCTCTACCTGCCCTATTGTTAGGGACCTCACCCTAATTCGACTATATACCCTTCCAACTATAAACCAGCTAGCAGTTAAGCAGGCCAGCAACACCAAACAAACTAACATTGGGGTGCAACCACCTACTACTACTCCTCACTACCTCTTTTGGCATTGCTGGTACCATACACGTCCTTTTGTTCTGCAAATCAAATCAAATCAAATCTTTATTTATCCAGGCGGACACCGTTGAGCAAGCTCATTTACAAGGTGGACCTGCATTTGTAAAATGACAGTTATACACACATAACTTAAAGATGAGTTAAACAATGTAAGGAAGGCAAAAGAATAAACTTACAAACATGAGGTGGGTGCAATAAATACAATTCCAAGTATTCACATAGGATTACATGACATTAATTACAGCCTTTAATGACATAGGATTTAGAGTTGCATATTTGTCCATGACTTTACAGGATGGTACAAGTTAATAGCATTACAGGCCCCAGAGAGGCGGTTCAGTGCATGGGAGGTGACCAGGGCCGGGGGCCCATGTTGCTCACGTATTTGGGTGGCAGAGGAGGGAAAAGGAAAAGAAAATGTCTATGGATCTAGTGGTCAGCATGAGCTGAATGCGAATAGGTTTATGTTGGCGGGGAGGGGTTCGGTTATAACTGCATATGGTGAGGCTACAGCGTGAGCTATCAACAGGACTACTATGTACTATGGAAACATTTGCAGATTTGACAAATGTTCTGTCCTCAGGTTCCTAAACACTGAGATACTGATAGGAGCTACGTTTCAGTGAACCTTGTATCCTTTTCAGAGTGTAGGCAAGGCATGGCTTATAGCTGCCCTACCAAAGTGGTTATTGATTCTGGGGATTTTAGTGAAGTTAGTGAGAGGCTTCTTATGGCATAGGTGCTTGGCGGACACAACAGGAGGCAATCAACAATGTAGTTAGGGAGTTTGTTGGTAAGTGCACGGAGTATCCAGATAGCTGCATTTCTATGCCGCCTGTATTGTAGAGAAGGCCACCCTACTGCAGTGTATAACAAGCAGTGATGTGTGGAGGACGGGAGGCCAGTAATGAATCTTAATGCTCTATGATACAGTACATCCAGTTTTGCAAGGTATGAAACAGAGCATTGTCCATATATGATGTCAGCGTAATCGATTAAAGAAAGGAAGGTAGAATGAACTAGCTGTCTTTTTGAGGCTACTGTCAGGAGATGTCTAATTCTATAAAATAGGCCAAGCCTCTGCCTTAGTTTTTTCATCAGTTCTTCAATGTGCTCCATAAAGGAGAGTTTGTTATCCAGCCATAGACCCAGGTATTTGAATTTAGATACAAACTCAAGTTTTTCACCTAGTAGGGTGGTTATAGGAGGAACTGTACCAGCTAGTGTGGATTTGGCCCCAATGCTGGATGGAGAGAACAGCATGGCCTTAGTTTTTTTTGCATTTAGCAATAGTTTTTTGTTGATAAGCTGGTTTTGTAGCGTATTGAATTCGGCTTGGAGTTCTGAGCATGCGGCTCCAGGAGAGTCACGACTTAGGTAGAGCACTGACTCGTCAGCAAAAAGGTGGATACTGGCTTTCTTGATTCCTAAGTCCAGATTATTAATGTAGATATTGAACAGTAGGGGGCCCAATATGGAACCCTGAGGAACTCCTCTTTTTAGTGGTTTGAGCGGAGAAAGTTCTCCTTCAGCTTTGATTTGTTGCTGCCTACCAGACAGGTAGTCCTGGAACCATTTCAGTGAGATAGAGTCCAGACCTATGGTGTTTAGCGTGGAAAGAAGTAGGCAGTGGTCGACGGTGTCGAACGCCTTGCTGAGGTCTAGAAATACTGCACAAACAAATTTTTTTTTATCGAGTTCCCGTTGCCAGTCATTAGTAATGTTGGCCAGTGCCGTAGTAGTACTGTGCATAGCTCTAAATCCGGACTGCATGAGGTTAAAAAATGCAGAGTTGTCTAGGAATGATCTCAACTGTGTATCCACAACTTTTTCCAGCATTTTCGAAACTATAGGTAGTATGGAGATTGGCCTATAGTTGTTCAGGTCACTTGGGTCCCCTGCTTTGAAAAGCGGAATAACATGAGCAGTTTTCCATTCTGTAGGGAGAGAGCCTTGGGTTAGGGATAGGTTGAATAAGTGCGAAATGGGTGCGGCAAGTATGTGATAAGCTATTTTCAGAAAGTATGGGTCGAATAAATCAGCTCCTGAGCTTTTCCTAGTGTCCAACCGTAGCAGCAGGTCTTCAACTTTTTATGATGATTGTGGAAAAGGAGAAAGTCATACTAATGTTAATTGGTTCATATGGCTGGGCTTTGGAAAGCGGATGAAGACTGCTTACTGGTGCATTATCAAAAGCCATGCCTGCTGTGGCAAAATGGTTATTGAAAGCTTGGAGAATTTCAGATCTATCAGTGACAGTGACATTGTCAATCATAATTTTAGATGGTAGCATACTACTTGGTGAGTGTCCAGATAGTTCTTTTATAGTGGACCAGAATTTGGTAGGGTTGGTGGATGCAGAGCATAATTCCTTTTGGTAATAAATAGCCTTAGTTTCCCTGATCATTTTTGTACAGGCATTCCTAGCTGACCTAAAGAAACACCAATCAGCATCAGCATGTGATTTTCGGGCATTTTTCCATAGCTGGTCTCTTTTGAGCAAGGCGTTTTTCAGTTCTGGTGTAAACCAACGGCAGGTCCTTGTTTTTATCCGAGTTTTGATCAAGGGAGCATGGGTATTGAGGGCACTGGCTATGATTTCATGCAGAATATCATAAGCCTTACTCACTGATTTGGCTAGGTAGAAGTTCTGCCAGAGCAGAGAGTTTTTTAGATCATTAAAATAAGCCGTGGGGTCGAAGTTCCGTTTGGATCTTTTGATAGAGAATTTTGAAGTGGATAGTGGCTTGGTGATGGTTCTGATGCCAGCTGTTATACAGTGGTCGCGCTAACGTCAGCTGGCAGAATACGGTGTGTGAAAAATATTGAGGTTTGTTAACAAGAAGCACATCAAAAGGGTGCTCTCCATAGGATTTTTTGTTGATATGGGTTGGTTCAGTTATAGTTGGTGAACCCATGAGTCCACAGAATCGCTTTAGGGTAGGGATCCATTGGTTAGCCAGTCATAGTTTAGGTCACCTAGTAGGACTGTCTCCATGGGTGTTGCATCCATTTGTGATGACAGGTGAGTCAAGAGCTGTGGTCCTGCTGCAGGAGGTCTAGCAGCCAATTATGCAGAAGGCCACTGGGTGAGATGCTTCAACTCTGAGAGACAGGCATTCAAATCCTCCAGCCATGGATGTGGCGTCTAATATGGATACTGTGAATTTATTTTAACATAATTGCTACCCCCCAGTCTTTCTGTCTGCTCTGAAAAGTAGGTAATTTGGGATATTAACCTCGCTGTCCGCGTGGATGCCGAAGCCATGATTCGAGATCACAAAAATATCTGGAGAGGAGTGAATGATCCAAGCCTGGACAGAATCCAACTTTTTTAGAAGGCTGCAGATATTAGCATGCAAGAAGCTGATTCCTTTCAAAGTAGTAATTTCGGACTGTGATGAAAGCAGGTTTGTGGGGCCAGGATTAAATTCGATGTCTCCTGCACACAGTAGTAGAAGTAGGAGAATTCTTCTCAGATAGACAAGGAGATTTTTAAGAGCACGGGTCTTTCTGCGTTTGCTACAGGCTAAAGCGCATGGGTCCAGTGGTCGGATGGACCTCTTGCTATGCCCTATGGATATGTAGCTTAGGATCCAGGCAGGGTAGTAGTAGCCTGTACACTGTTTAGGTACCAGAGGTTTGGGGATAGTCGTGGCATAGTAAATTGCTGTACCACTGTTGGTAATAACAACGTACCGAGGTTAAACAGTGGCGACAGGGCAGCATGATAAGACATAGATTTATTGTGTGGAGGACCAGTGGGTGGAAATGTCTCTGTAACTAGGTCGGATCTGTCAGGGAGTTCATTTATATTATGTAGCAGAATGATATTAGCTAGTAGGCAAAGCCAAATAATGCTGCCCATATTTGTTTTTCACAAAGTGGGGTAAACCGCTACAAGAGCTGCCAACCAGAATCTCTTACGCTATCAAAATATTGTGCAAAAAGGTGCTACTGCGGAGGGCTCTTGACGTTTAGTATTTGAGGTATAATCTTTAGCAGTAACACGCATTAAAGCCACGTTAGTTAATAAGGATTTTACTGGGCGGTGGGGAAGGATGGAGAGTATATTTTTTTTTTTACTGCTAAAACAGGAAGGAAGGCCTTATTCCATATGGGCCAGGCCAATAGAGGGCTGTGGGCGGAGCTAGTGGGCTATAAAATAACACTCAGGGAGGGGATGGGTGGGTGGTGAAAAATTGCGGCCTCGACTGCACCTTTCAGGCAGGGAGAGTCCGCGCGGAGGTCTCAGGCGCGGCTGCAGAGGCCTGACCACCTAGTGGCCGCTCGTCCTTCCGCCCCGGCAGGAGTCCCTGGGAGACAGAAGGGGACTATTAGTGCTAGTCCCAGTTGGCTGAGGGCAGGCAGAGCAGTGTGATGCAGAGCTAGAAATTTGCAGGACAATAGGAGCGATTCTCTGGGCGCCCTATGTCTAGCTGGCTTCTGCTCTTTGAAAAACAAAAGAAGGGCTGTAATGACTTTAAACACACCTCCTTAACACTTCTGGAAATGATTACACTCATTTAGTCATGTTTTTAGTTAAAACATTTTACAAAATCCAAATATCCCTGCAAGCAAGAGAGCAGCCCTTTTCGCAAGTTTTCAGCTTAGAATCAAGGGTGTAAGGCAAGCCAATCTGAATCTGCCTAGAAAAGGCTCGCGTTCCGATTGACTGGGCTTCCATACCTTCAGGCAGGGAGAGTCCGTGCAGAGGTCTCAGGCGACGGCTGAGAAGCTACCGATCGCCTGTGGCCGTCATCCTTCGGGTTTGCAGGAGTCCCTAGGGAGACAGAAGGGGACTATTAGTGCTAGTCCCAGTTGGCTGAGGGCAGGCAGAGCAGTGTGATGCAGAGCTAGAAATTTGCAGGACAATAGAGCTACTCCTGGCGCCGTATGTCTAGCTGGCTTCTGCTCTTTGAAAAACAAAAGAAGGGCTGTAATGACTTTAAACACACCCTCCCTTAACACTTCTGGCAAATGATTACACTCATTTAGTCATGTTTTTAGTTAAAAAACATTTTACAAAATCCAAAATATCCCCTGCAAGCAAGAGAGCAGCCCTTTTCGGCAAGTTTTCAGCTTAGAATCAAGGGTGTAAGGGCAAGCCAATCGGAATCCGCCTAGAAAAGGCGCTCTCGTTCCAATTGGCTGCAGCTTCGCCGTACCTTTCAGGCAGGGAGAGTCCGGTGCGGAGGTCTTAGGCGGCGGCTGTAGAAGCGCCGACCGCCCGGTGGCCGCTCGTCCTTCGGCCGGCTTTCAGGAGTCCCTTTCAGGCAGGGAGAGTCCGGTGCGGAGGTCTCAGGCGGCGGCTGTAGAAGCGCCGACCGCCCGGTGGCCGCTCATCCTTCGGCCGGCTTGCAGGAGTCCCTTTCAGGCAGGAAGAGTCCGGTGCAGAGGTCTCAGGCGGCGGCTGTAGAAGCGCCGACCGCCCGGTGGCCGCTCGTCCTTCGGCCGGCTTGCAGGCGTCCCTTTCAGGCAGGGAGAGTCCGGTGCGGAGGTCTCAGGCGGCGGTTGTAGAAGCGCCGATCACCGGTGGCCGCTCATTCTTCGCCGGTTGTTGGCTCAAATTTTGGACTCCCCGCTGTTCTGTCTTACCCTTTTTGTGAATCCCCTTTATTAATCCTCACTCTCCTTCTCTCCCTCAGCTGACAAACTGCCACCCATGCTCCCAGCTCCTAAGCCGCGGGATTCTGGGCTACCGGGCGGTCGGCGCCCCTCTAGCCGACGCTCGAGACTGCAGGCATGGACCCAAGGCTCTACAAGGTACGGCAACTGCCACAAACAACTGGATTGAGAGCGCCCTCTCAGACCACGATCTGATTGGTCCCTGGCTAAAGCTGGCTTCTGCTCTTTGATTTTAAACCCTAAAAATGTTTATGTTGGGACAAATGTTAAAAAGCTAAAGAGTTAACCCAGTCTGTAATTGAAAGGACTTGAATTGTGGTTTGGGAAAGAAATCTAGTGTTTTTAGCCCTTTCTCTGCATATGTGCACTGGCCCTAGACACTTTTGGGCGTCAAAGTAATATACGTCCTTTTGTTCTGCAAATTTGGGACTCCCCGCTGTTCTGTCTAACACTTTATGTGATTCCCCTTTATTAATCCTCACTCTCTTTCTCTCCCTCAGCTGAGGAACTGCCACCCAGGCTCCCAGCTCCTAAGCTTCGGGATTCCCAGCTACCGGGTGGTTCCACACCCCTCTAGCCGACGCTCGAGACCACAGACATGGACCCAAGGCCCTACAAGGTATGGCAACTGCCGCAACTTTTTTGACCACCCCCACCACCGCTGATTATTAAATACAGTAGCTCCTGCCAAGATATTAGTCCATGTCCCATGGCGCAGTACCCCACCAAAAGTGACTTAGCTCGTGATCCTCCTCTTCTCTGTCCAGTCTATGGGATCCAATTCTCAGGGCCTCACCTTACTAAAATGCATTAGACTCTCCTTGGCTGTGCCTTCACCACTAAATATTTTTAATGCTATCAAATTTGGGTCGACCTGGATCGGAAAGCTACTGATAAGCTGCATTAATCCAGCAACCCCACTGGCCCCTGGGCTAATTGAGTGGCTCCTTTTTTGAGGTACCATCATGTCTGGCCCTATATGGCTCCTTATACTGCCCCTTCTTCTGCTGATACCAGCTGCCCAACATTGGACACCTGAACTACCATCATGTTTGGTCTACAATGGCACCTTGTGCTCTATACCACATGGCAACTTATCCTTTAATTGCCTCCGTAATTCCAAATACCTATACCTCGAACCCTGCTCTTGGACCACACATACCAGTAGTACTTATAACACTCCCCCCACAACAAGGCCCATCTCCCACCATGCAGACTTCTATCTCCTCCCCGCCTATTGCGATAGGGGTACTAGCCCTTGCTACAACAGATCAACTCTTCTATGGTGGCTACTTTCCAGTCCTTAAAAACATCAGATCTACTAGACGGGAGAAAGGCAGAAACTACAAGCTTATAATTAGCGCTCTTAGAAAATTCCTACTTATCCTCCTGCTATGTTCAGGCAACGTAGAACTCAACCCTGGCCCCCCAGAAGCTATTGCTTCACCAGCAGAACAAGCAAATTTAAAAGGAATAAGCTTCTTGCATATTAACGTATGTAGCTTCCTTAGAAAGATAACCTTTAATACAAACCTGGGTAACCATACCTCCTGACATACTTGTGATTTCTGAAACTTGGCTTAGACCCAGCACCACTGATAGAGAAGTAAACATCCTCAACTATGGCTTGTTCAGAGCTGATAGGCATGCCAGAGGAGGAGGGGTAGCTATCTAAGTTAAAGACAAATTTTCCGCCTTCTGCTTATCCTCGTCATCTGTCACCAGTGAATTTGAATGCCTAATTCTCAAAGTGGAAATTACACAGACTACTGCACTCTGTGTAGTAGGATGCTACAGACCACCATCTGCTGGCCTACAGCTTGTGTCATATCTAAGTGACAAGTTGGGACGGGGCTGCCAGAAACTATTATTTTAGGAGACCTCAACGTTGACTGGCTCTCTAACACTGCTGCCCCCCCTTGCATCCTTCTGTGATGAACATGGGCTGACACAACTTATTACTGAACCAACATGCCCAAATGTGAAGAACCCCAGTAAAAGTACACTTTTGGATGTGCTAATGGTGAGCAAACCTCATCTCTTCTCCCACACTGATGTCTTCTTCTCAGATGCCAGCGACCATTGTTTTATTGCGGGAGTAAGATCCACCAACAACCCAGCATCCATCAGGAAGTTATCTATGAAGAGATCCAGGTGCAAATTCAATGAACATGCCTACCTAAACGAGCTTAAGTACTCCCCTCAGTGGCAAGATTTCTACCTGGCCAAAACGATTACATCAGCTTACAATATCTTCCACGACATTCTATCAAGGGCCCTTAATAAGTATGCTCCCCTGATTAAAGTTCGAACTAGGACCAAAACCTGTAAATGGTTCACCCCTCAGATCAAGTCCTTGCTTCTAGAAAGAGATAAGCTCTGGAAAAAAGTACATAGACAGAACACTGTAGAGGACTGGAACCAGTTCAGGAGGCTACGAAATTTATGTACCAAAACAATCAGAGAATCGAAGGCCACTTTCTTCAAATCTGAACTCGACCCTGCCACAAAGAGCCCAATCAAGCTCTGGAATACAATCAATGATCTGCTAGGCCACTCCCCAGGAAATTCACTCCCGACCAAGATTACCTCTGGCAACTCGACTATAACTGAAAAGATGGATATACTTGACGCATTTAATAACCACTTTGCTACTGCAGGCATGGCATTTGATAACTCCCCTGCAAACATACTTCGCTCCCAGACTGCCAGCCAACTGCCTGAAACTCTGATAGCTTTGCTGCCTTTCTCACTTCAACCTATCTCACTGAAAGAGGTAGAGGACCTCTTGCTTCAGTTGGATACTAGAAAAAGTGCTGGGGCCGACACCCTTGACCCTTACTTCCTAAAAATTGCCTACCATGTACTAGCAATACTTGTCACCCACCTTTTTAACTTATCCCTGTCTCAGGACACCTTACCACCTATATGGAAGACAGCACATGTCATACCACTGTTCAAATCAGGTGACCCTGGCGATCTCGATAACTACAGGCCAATTTCTCTCCTTCCGGTCCTGTCTAAGCTCCTAGAGAAAATTGTAAATGCACAGCTGAGGACTCACCTTGAGTCTAGGGAACTGCTAAACCCTATGCAGTCTGGATTCAGAGCTAAACATCAGTCCTCACCAAAGTTACTAGTGTCTGGCAGCGTAATCTTGAGAGCAAAAACTTTATTTGTGCTGTTTTCCTTGATCTAAGCAAGGCTTTCGACACCATCGACTATAGTCTGCTCCTCTCCTCCCTTCAAACCATAGGTCTGGACCCCTCCTCTCTGCGCTGGATTACTGACTATATTACAGGGTGCCTTCAACAAGTTAAAACCAAAGGAGGCCTGCCCCCATTAAAAACTCTGCAAAGAGGGGTACCTCAAGGTTCTATATTAGGGCCCTTACTTTTTGCAATCTACATTAATAACATCAACTACTGTATAAAAGAAGCCAACATCCACCTGTTTGCAGATGATACAGTTCTCTACATGAGTCGCCCAACACCTGAAGCTGCCTGCAATGACCTACAGTCAGAATTCAACCTTTTGCAAAGCAAACTCCTCCAAAAAAAGCTACTCCTTAACGCAAAAAAACTTAAGCGATGGTCCTCTCCCTTTTCATCCGTACAGCTAACCCTGTGTACAGTGGGACAGTTCCCCAAATTACCACAGTTCTAGGTGAAAAACTAGAATTTGTTACAAAATTCAAGTATCTGGGAGTTTGTATAGACCAAAGACTCTCCTTCATTGAACATATTGAGGACTTGCTAAAACAACTTCGTCAAAGGCTTGGCCTGTTTTTTAGAATCAACCAATTTCTCACCAGAGATGCCAAGAAACAACTGGTCCAATCCATTTTCCTATCATTGGTTGATTACGCTGATTTCCTCTATAGCCAATGCCCCAACTCTTACATGGCTAAACTGGACACACTCTACCATCGAGCACTGAGGTTTATAATGGGACTTCCTTGACACTCATCACTGCACCCTATATGCGGCAGTGGAGGCGGACATCACTAAAGTTCAGGCGCCACAGAACGCCACTCTCTGGACCTATAGAGCCATCTCTAATAAGCTGCCTTACTATATCTCACTTACTGTCTTCCCTAGGTATAATTGGAAATACACGTTAAGAAGTTACTCAGCTATTACACTTAAAGTATCCAAAGCAAAATCCCGCTTCGGCAGGGCAGCCATAAGCTTCCTGCTACCTACATTATGGAACAATCTACAAAAAACCCTCAAATTAAGCACTCTAATCTGTATAAGTGCCTTCAAGACGCTTTATTTCCATACAGTCAGGGAAGCATATAACTGCTTCACCCACTCAGACCCAGTGCCGGTGTCTGCACTGGTATATAACCACGGCTAGACCCAATTTTAAGCACTGACCCACCAGCTTGCTCCTCACAAGCTTAATTGTTCTCTCTCTTATCCCCCTGTCTTATCAACACTAGGCCCATCCATTCCCTTATCCTTCCTTTCCCAACCTCAGATAGGAGCTCACTACCCCTGGGTTGTGACATCCTACCATGCCCCATACTTTATAGCATTCAATCCCGGGGCTCACACATACTCCTTTTCTCCATCCACCTTCTCTACATCCCGTTTTACCAAATACTCTCTGTGCACCGTGCTCTTCTAGCCTTTCTCCCCCTACCTCCCTCCCTCCCTTCCACCCCTACCTTCGTCTCTACCTGGTGTATATTTTTTTTTCTTCCGTTACTTCCTCCTGCAGCCTTAGATAACCTGCTTTATCTTCCTATAGACACTTCTATGTATGTATGTAAATACCCTATAATCTGTACAATATCTGTATAATTCTATGTACATATGAACTTCTTTTTCTTCCTTTCTGTAAACAGTATTATCTGTATTGCCTTGTAAATACCTATGCTGACCTGTATATACAATTGTTCATGCTCTACCCAGGTCCATCTTGCAAATGAGCTTCTGCTCAATGATGAACACCTGGCTAAATAAAGACTTAATTGATTGATTGATCGATTGATTGATAGGGTAGACAGCACACTGTGGGGGTCTCCTGCACATGGCTGTGCTCAGTGGCAGACAGCAACGCAAAGTCATCCACAATGGCACTGGCAATGCAGTTCATAGTGGCAGTTGTGGCCTCCTGCATGCATTGCAGCCATTCCAGAATCTACGCAGTGCCCCTGTCTTACTGCTCAGCTAGCTGTTGCATCTCTGCTTGCTGTGCATGCACCCTAGTGGTGAGCAGCACCTGTTGCTCAATGGATGCCCGCAGCAGCCAAGTGTGCTCAGCCAGCCGGTCTGCATCCTGAACCTCCTGGCCAGGACTCCGATCAGCTGTGGGTGACCTGCCATGCCGCTCAGCCTTCCTCTCTGGTGGACACTGCACAGTGGGGTCTACAGGTGGAAGGGGTACAGAAGATGCATTGGTGGTGGAACCTATATCTGGCTGCCCAGTGGCACCCACAGCCTGCCACTGCTGCCCGTCCATCTGCTGGGTCTTGCCTGGTGCCTGCGTGGCCATGGCAGCACCACCCATGCAGGGAACAGTGGTGGCACCACACATCACTGCACCCGCAGTGCTGACAGGCAGCTGTGCAGCCGCAGGCATGGTGCTGGGCCCTGATGGTGCCTGTTACACGGGCAGGGATGACTCCCCTACATTTTTGCCCATGCTGTCCAGGATCAGGATGATGTCATCCTCTGAGTCGGACCCCACCCCAAGCTGTGCCTCTGCACACAGCACACCAAGGCTGGCATCCTGCAGGAACACATCCAGGGTCTCGTCCAACCCCAGGATAAAGATGTTCACTGGCACTGTGGTGCTCTGCTGCAACCTGTCAGGACCACGGATGCTGGTGGATGTTACGGATCCATCCACAGGGACTACAGACACGGCCAGTGCCCCATCCTCTGCTCAGAGGTGTGCTGGTGCTGCAAGAGAAGAAGGGAGTGTTAGTAGTGCGTAGGCCCCAATGTGCCCCCCCGGTGACACCACTGATGTCTGTAGCCAGCATTGTGCCATGTGTGGGGGTGCGCACACACACATGTGGCATGTGGGACAGCAGCATGCAAGCTGGCATGCCCATTTACACACCCTTCAGGCCAGTACATGCGTGTGAGTAACATTCATACCATGCAGTGATGTGCTGCCACTCATCTGGAAGTCCCCTCTGGGCACACGTTCCACTGCAGTGCAGTGGATGGTGGCGTCCACTAACTCCTCTGTATAGGTCAGTGTGGGTGTGGTTAATGGCCCTCCGCTGGTGGCACCACAGGATGTTGTTATGGCCACCACCTTCCCTTTGATCCACTGCCTGTCCATCCCAACCTTCTTGAGGCACTCCTGTGCAAACCACTGGTGGCTGCTGTGCTGGTTCATGAAGGCTGCCACTGCATCACAGCTGACAGACCTGTCATGCAGTGTGCCCGTGGCACCGCTCAACAGGACCTCCCTGTCGAGGTAGGCCTCAAACAGAGCATCAGTCTCTCCCTTGGCAAAGTTGGGCCTGCACTTGGGTGCAGGCCCATGCTCCTTGCGTCCTCTTGTCCTGACATGTTGCCACTTGTGAACACTGACAGCACAATGTGTCAGTGCCAGCATGGACCTGAGCAGTCCCACCTTGCAGTGTTGCTACATCTCTGTGGATTCCTGTTGCAGCCCCCACTTACCTGTCAAGGTTGCAATACTGGTCCATGGCTTGTGTTGTTCTGTGGAGCTTATAAGGTGCATCACATGAAAATTAGCTGTTGCGCAATGGTAATGATATGCTAATGCACCCTACTGTGCCATGCATTGACTGATGAGGTCATTTGAATAGGGTGGATGAATATCGCGATTTTGCACCTTGCTTAACTGTGTTGCACCGGAGCAACTCTAAGGCCCATGTCCTGCGCATGGATGGTGCACAGTACTGCACTGCGTATGTGTACATCCCATCACACAGGCCTGTCTTTCACACTGTGTGTCCTGTGCGTTGCTGTGCTATTGCGCATGCACTACTGTGTTGGCATTGTGCATGCCTGCGTACACTGTACCAAGGCCCAATCATGAATTTGTGTTCTGTGGCATGCTGTGCATCTCCCACACATGCACAACACTGTGTGGAGTCAGGACCTGCCGCCTCCAGATCGGGGTTGTGACACCACACAGGGGTGGGTCGTAGTATGATGCGCTTGCCCAGACATGAACCGTGGATCTGCATTGTGCATCCGCATCGCACATCTCCTTGCTGAGTGATTGCATGCTGTTGCTCCCTATTACGCAATGCACATGTGCTGCCACCAAATGCATGTTCCACTATCAATGCCCTGAACACTACTGCATATGGAAATGGTGGGCAGACAACACAGTCGGACACACAACTAGTTGGATATTGAGCTGGTAAACCAGGTGGCAGTGGTCCAGCCATATGTGGCCCAGCTGTATGGGCAGGTGCCCTCCAGCAGGTGTGGGGAAAGGTTGAGCAGAGCATGTCACGGGCCTTCGAGTGGCGCACGGGTGTGGCCCGGTCAGCTGAGCAGTGTCGCCACCGGTATGGGGACCTGCGGCACAGGAGTCTAGATATGCTGAGCAGGCTGCAGTTAAGGGTGCAGCATGGGGCTGTCCCACAGACAGGTAGGTGTGTGATGCCGGAGTGCATGCCCATGTGCCACAATATGGTGTGTTCCATTTTGTGTGGCATGCTCTGCAGCTGGGGTGGGACTGTCCTTGCTACCACAGTCAGCATGCAGGTCCACGGCACATGTGATGAGTATACTGGTGTGTAGTGGTGAGCAAAGTGGGCTCAATCCTCTCCATGAAGTAATTCTTGGAGTAAAGACGGATTCATGAAGTACTCCACAACGCGAAGCAGAATACTTCACATTATAATGGGTAACGCAAAGTCCATTGAAAGCAATGACTTCAGATACTCCGCCTTCCCAGACCACTACTCCATCAATTTATGCTATGTGCATTGAAAACAATGCACTCACCTCTCACTTCTGCCTTTGTTTTAAGCTCTGAAGGCAAATTTTGCAGTGATTCATGCGATTTCAGGACACATGGGCCCTATTTTGATCTGCACAGCCTCAGTTTGGGGTAGTGTGTGTATGAAGCTGTAGGAGACAGTGTGCTCTGAGAACTGTCCATGATTCAAACCTTCTAAAAGCTGTTAGAAAAGCATTTTTGAGTTTTTTGGGGGGCTCAAACTTTAGTTCGTCGACTGTAGAAAGCCCTCCTGTGCTCATATCATCGAGCGGTTTTGTTTGTGTGTGGATTTGGAATGTTCATGTACAACAATGAGTGTGTGTAGTAAAAGACAGTGAAAGTGTGCTTTGATGGAGGGCGTATCTGTGGTGTAGGTAGATTTAAGTTGGAGAAATAGGGATTTCTTTGTTTTTTGATTATATTTTTGTTATATAACTGACTGTGTTAATGTACACACAGTAATATTGTCAGTAATTGTTGAAATTTTCTTGCTGATTGTGTGTTGTGTGGATCTGGTGCAGCAGTTCATAATTTCAGGTTGTTTACAATAAGTGGCATATTACTGAACTTTTCAATTTGCTACGCATTATTCGTTCACCATTGTAGACAAACTGTTCTGTGTGTGTGTGTGTGTGTGTGTGAGTGTGTGTGTGTGTTGGTGACATCAAATAATACACCTTTTATTGTGCCACAGTGTAATTGCAGACATGGCAGTGTGAACCTGATATCCACTGCAGCTGGCTGATTTTGTACTGCCATCGTAGTATCTGTTCTTTGTTTTGCTGCTTGTACTGCCGTAAAAATCAAAAGCTTTGTGGCAACAAGAGTCCATGCATAACAAAAATGCACAGATTCAATCTTAGTAATCTAAATGAAAACCCAAAGGAATTACACCTGGGTTTTCATTTAGATTACTTAGACTGACTCTGTGCATTTTTGTTACATGCTCATGGTCTCATTTTTTGGGGGTCCTTGACAAGTATCCTTTTATTTGGCACTTACACTTACAAGTGATACTATCATGCATCATGTATATATGTGTATGTTAATTTGAGGCTTGCTTTCAACTTGCAGTTATACCTAATTTCAGGATTTTGTCTCTCATTATCTGTTCTTTAATATACTAGGACAATTGGAGTGTAAGTTGTAAGCTCATCTTACATGTATTAGAGAGAATGCCACCCCTTTGCCCTTCTGAGGCTCCTCAGTTAAAGGCATACTGGTGTTAATTAGCTTCTCTGACATAATCTTCTGTTATGTTTTAAATGTATATGTTAAACCAATGAGAATTATTTCTATTTTTTTCAATATAATCTGGTGTTAATAGTATGGGATATTTGAAATAACTGCCACAAAGCTTCTGAAGAAGGACCTGGTTGGTTTGAAAGCTAGAGCACTTTGTTCTTTTCTGTAACATCCATGTTGGTCCAATAAAAGGTATCAAATCATTTGTTTCTGGATCTGATGCGAGGAAAGGTATTTATCCTGCAATGTTTTTACAGCCCAATCAGTAGCTTAACTCATAGTTGGAGGAAATGTTGTTTTCCCAGCCGGTGGTCTTAGTGCAGTTGCTGGTGGTGGTGGTAGTATGAGTATTGCTGCCTCAAGTTCGAATTCTGACCAGTGTACCGTATCCAAAAATATAGTGAAATGTGAAGCAGTGCAAGTGAATGGCAGTGTAGATGATGTCATACTTCCCACTAACATCCCAGTAACTGAATCTGAGGATTCTGATAATCATGTCAATGATAGCATACAATGTGATAATTCGTCCACCGTGGTTCATGTCATACATTTTCCATGCAGTGATTCACAGTGTGATGAAAAAATATCAGGTGATAGTGGTGTTGATGATGATGATGATGATGAATGTGATGATGACGATGATGTTGCTGTGGTTGCAACAAGTAGTCCACATGCCAGCACCCAAGCAGAAGATGTGGATGTGAGCAATGTTGATGAATATGATGATGATGTAATTGACCCCAGTTGGGAACCGGAGATAAAGAAATTCAAGGTGGCTGTGTCTGAGTCTGTTTGTATTAATCCCCTCCCCTGTAAAAACTTGTGATTTACCAGTTTCAGTTGATAATGATGATGATGATGACCCAGTAATAGTGATAGGTAGTCGTGGTGGTCAGTTGCAATCCAGCTGTGCAGTGCCCGAAATATCATGTAGCACCCCCCCCACTTCAGTGCTTAAAAGAATGGAGTTCCATAAGCAGAATCATGGACATGTTAAAAGCAGAGCATCACAATCCCTTGTTTGGGATTTTTTTGTTCAAGTTGCAAATGATGAGTCAGTTGCAATCTGCCAGGTTTGCCATGTGCGTGTGAGTTGAGGTAAAAAAGGGGAGCCATCTGGCACAGGAGGACAGCATACACATCTTAAGAGCAGGCAAATGGCACTATGGATCCAGCACAAGATGGCAGCTAATACCACAGTGGGGCGTTCACCCTCATCAGCAACCATAACGAGCATGTTATCCCCTTCCATGAGTGTTAAATACAGTAGGAAATTAAACATGTGCAGTAGTGAGGAAATAAGAACAGAGGATTACTACAGGCATGACGGGGTGGAGGAGCATAATGATTTTTAAATGTTGTCCAGTGCTAGTAAGAGTAGCAGTTTTGGTGGTGGTGGTTATGGTGGTGAATGCAATATGTCTAGTGCAAGTGGTACATCAACCCCGGTTTGCAAATCTGGCAAAATAACTGCATTTCTGGGTTTGTCATCACCTGTGCCACTGTCTTCATCAAACGTCCACACTCCACCCACTGCAATTCACAGAGCAGAATCATTTGTCATCACACCCCATGTAAAATATTTAAGTCAGCCCACATTACAGAGTGTTTTTGCGCATAAGCTGAAGTATCCCCCCCAATCATACAATGTCACATGAACTTAATGCTGCTTTAGCTGAAATGCTGGCAATTGATCTTTTGCCCTTCTCCTTTGAAGAGAATTCTGGGTTCTGGCAGTTTGCTGCATGTGCCTGTCCAAAATGGAAAGTCCCATCCAGGACATACTTTTTGACCCGTGCTGTCCCCGAGTTGTTCCATACTGTGTCTGATTCAGTAAGACACGCCCTTCAACATTCTTCCTCTCCATTCATCCATTTAAGTATGAATATGTCGACAAGTGGCA
This sequence comes from Neoceratodus forsteri, assembly GCA_016271365.2. Taxonomy (NCBI): domain Eukaryota; kingdom Metazoa; phylum Chordata; order Ceratodontiformes; family Ceratodontidae; genus Neoceratodus; species Neoceratodus forsteri. The sequence goes on from CM057458.1 coordinate 1,177,800,717, forward strand.
AAACACTGGTGAGTTCATATTTGTGTATAACTGCACACTGGGCACATGTGCCGGGGGTTGTTTATGATATTGGTAGTGTGAATAATCAGTGCAGTAAGGTGGATTGTCATGGTAGCAATCTTCCAGGAATTCAACAGCATGCAATGATTATGCGCAATGTGACCTGTTCACACACTGGTGAAAACATGTTGGACGTGGTACTGACTGAAACTGACAAGTGTCTGAACCCCCTGTCCCTGTAAGCTGGGGTCAAATGTGAGGAAAAACATCACAAATGTTTTTGTTTTTTTTCGTGTTCCATGCATGGCCCATTGTTTAAATCTTGTGGTGCAGGAGCTTCTGCAGCACCCTAATGGAAAGGAAATGCTGACCGTTGCACACCATATTTGCTCTCACTTTTCACACTCTGCAAAGGCCCATGACCAACTGCGGCAGTTGCAGATGCAAAACAGCCTGCCTCAGCACTGCTTGAAGCTGGAAGTTGTCACCCAATGGAACTACACTTTATACATGGCAGAGAGGTTGTATGAACAATATAAAGCCATCTCAGAATATCTTGTGATGCACACTAGCTGTGACAGTTCCGGGGCCTCCATGTCTATGACAACTGAACAGTGGTGCCTCATGGACTCTGTAATAACAATTTTGTGGCCTTTTGAACATGCCACACAGGCAGTGAGTGGTGAGTCTGCCTCCATTAGCTAATCAATTCCACCACTATGGGTGCTGAGCAGACAATGGTGAATGTACTGCATGGCCTTGATGTTGCCAGAGACAGTGCTAGCAGTATGTTGCTGCAACACATACTGACAGTATTCAACCAGAATCATCACATTTTGAGCATTCAGCATAGTGACAACCTTTGCCATAGCAACAATGCTGGATCCACGATACAAACGTGGAATTGCATCACTACTGGAAGGAGGGTCTGAACAGAAAAAAATATCAGTTGCCAACTGGTGTGCTGATGCATAGAAGTCACTTGCCAAGGTCGGCAAACCTCAGCAGCATAATCCAGCTGAAGGTGTACCTGGAGGACCATCAAGCATATCCTTCAAGGGGAAAGGGGCTGCAGTTCCAGGTCATCTGTCATCCAAAGTGGCTTGCATCAACCCACTTTGGGAGGCTTTGTCCCAAGTGGGGATTTGTGAAATAAATTTGTTAATACATGATAACCCACTACTTTCAGACCAGTTGAAACGGAAACTAGTCAAGGTTGGCAGTGGGGGGAGAAATTTGTTAATACATGATGGATTTGTGAAATAAATGGTTCCGAAGAACAGGATGATGCATCAACCACTAGACACAGAGAATGGTTGAGTCATATTTGTCTGAAAACAGGCATCTGACAATAACCGATGATCTTCTTTTGTACTGGAGTGGAAAGGTCAGTGAATGGCCACAGCTGACTGCAGTGGCACTGAAGTACCTCACATTCCCACCCTCCAGTGTAAGTGTCGAGAGGGTATTCAGCTCAGCAGGTGCAACAGTCAGGGACTGTCAGACAAACCTCTCTCCTGCAAATGTTAGTTTGCTAACATTCATAAAAATGAATGAGAGGCACATACCAGCACAGATTGCAACCTCGGTATTCATACCCCAGCCTAGTCATGGTGTTTTTGGTGAAGTAGAAATTAACCATCCTGGTGTCACTGGCAGTGGCAACATGAAACGGCCCACCAGTGATGTAGATGACGACACAACGGAGAAAGAATTTCCCAGTTGTCAGACTTCAGACATAGATGACTGTGAGGGAAGCTTTCTTTATGTGGATGATGATTTGGTTAATGTTGGCAGATTTTAACTGAAGTTGTTAAAAGGCGGTGTGTCCCCCTGGATTCAGACCACCACCACCGGGACTGATGTTAGCCACTGCCACCACTGAGCATGAGTTTGTCTGTCTCCTGGACCACCACCACCGGGACTGATGTTAGCCACTGCCACTACTGAGCATGAGTTTGTCCTCCCCCCCCAGACCACCACCACTGGGACTGATGTTAGCCACTGCCACCACTGAGCATGAGTTTGTCTGCCCCCCCAGACCACCACCACCACCAGGACTGATGTTAACCACTGCCACAACCACCAAATGCAGGAAGATATAACAGAGAATGTTGTCATGTGTCGCAGCTATCACCACCAGTCCAGTACCCACCAACGGTGTCATTCAGACAATATTTCCCAATTTTGTTTACCATGCTAAGGCAGAGGGAGTCGAACAGGAGACCACATCCATCAGCCACAGGCACAAAGCTTCTTAATATTTAAACTATATATAAAGTGAGTATGTGTACTAATGTTTTTATGCTATTTAACTTCCTTTAGCTGTATGTTTTGTTTTCTGTAGCTTTTCTGAGCCGCAATGGTCAAACACATGGTAAACTTATTTTGTTTTTTTACAGGTTAACAAAAAAACTCTCCTTTGCTGAAAGTCGGTATGAATGATACTGCAGCTGTACTGTACACAGGAACCTATGCCATGCACAGTACGCTAACAAAATAAACTTATGGTACCGTCTACTGACCATCCAAGACCTAGTCTCTCCATTCTCTCGTTCCACACCTCTGCCACACTCTTTCCCTCCCCCCCACTTATCCTCTGTCCCCCATCATCAGGATAGAAACCGCTTGTATCCTCTGGTCGAGACTAATTCCGTGCCCACTCCCCCGCCACTCTCCCCTCTGCATCCCTAGCCATTTCCCATCCCTCACATTCTCAACCTGCTTTCCTGCTACTCTTTCCCTTCTCATCCCATTAGGTCCCTCCAGTCCTGCCCTCCTCTCACCTCCACGTTCTTCCTTTTCCACTCAATCATTTCTGTGTCCAGACTGAATATATGCATATGCCATCCTTCTACACTATTGTCTCGAACACTAGTTCTTGTACGCTCTGTTGTCTCTTATGGATTTGTTTTCAAATATCCCTCTGTACTCAGTCACCTTACTCTGTTCTATTATATCCACTGTGTTCCACCCTGGCCCATCTCGCAACTACACATTGAATAACTTTGCCCAATTGGACAATTAAATATCTTATTCAATGTATTGATATCACACTTGTAAAGAACGTCTCTACGATTATCTATGATTGTTGTATGTTTTGTCATCTTTAAACCTTTTGTATTACCTTGTCTGGTTGCACATATATGTTTGTAACAGTTTAACCTAAACAGGTCCATCTTGCAAATGAGCTGTGCTCAACGATGTTTCACCTGGATAAATAAATGTAACCCCTTGTTACCCGGGGTTACTAGAATACCAGTAAGACCTAGTGGTAGGCAGGGAAGGCAGCTTGTGAAACTCCAGTTAAATGGGTTTCACACTGTCTGGCTCTGTTCTCAGTCTCAGCTGAGACTGAGGGATGATATCACCAATAGAATTTTCTCAGCTGCATAAGCCACATTGGAATCTGCAGCAGAGGGAGTTAGATAGAACATTGGGAGTTTTCAAAGGGAGTAGTTCAGTCACCAGTTTGCCTTCAAGTAAGAAGTAGTAGTTCCAGTTTTGCCTTCAAGTCGGAAAGAGTCAGTGTCAAGTGGTGGAGACCACTGTCCGGGTATCAGTGCCCCTTCCCTCCGGGGGGGGGGAATGTAAAGATCCCCATGCAGATTCCTGGGGCAATCCCCTTAATTCTGCCAGGAGGAAGAAAAAGCTGCCTATTTCAGTTCAGTCTTTGTTTTGAAAAGTTGGAAGATTTGTGATTCGCCTGTGGGGCACCTGCAACTAAAGGGTGAGTGTTTGCTCTAATATGAGAGGGAAAAAAATATGTTTCTTCAGCCTGGGACATGTGAGGAAATCTAGGAATTAAGCTACAATTTGGGAAGCCTATAGGACTAGATCAAACAAATGGAGTAGTGTCAAATGCTAGAGTGCTGTGTGATTTCAAGTAAATTGTAGAGGGGATGCGACAGTTCATCTACCATTTAATCTACATTCAGAAGTTTCAGTTTTCCAGAGAAATGGCCGGGTATGGGCTGTGGGAGCTGGAGGTGGGCACACCCCCCATCTTTAGTAACCAGGTCCACCTCTACGGATTTCTGCTGTGGTTGCTACTTTGCCTCATGAACTTGGCCAGTGATGGGGGAAGTACCCAGACGTGGGGTTGCAAAAGGGAAAATCTCTCTAGGAGTCGCAGACTCTAAGTGGGTGGGGAGCCACAACAAGTGTAAAGAAGAATTCTCTTTGTGAGATGGGAGTCATAACAAGAAAGGAAGAAATCTCTGTAGGAGTCACAGACTCTAAGTGGTGTGGGGAGTCATGACAGGATAATTGGTTCATTCTTCCAATGGACCGTGGATCAAGTGGCCGGTGGGGGAGCCGGGCCAGTTGGGCTGTATACCCAAAGTGCGTGCAAGTCTGGGCTGTGTGCCTGGTGGGTTCAGAGCCTAAAAACAGTATAATTGGTTCATTCTTCCAATGGACCGCGTTGTAGTCTGTAATCTGCATTACCAGTAAATGTAGCCCCATGGGGGTCCGTCTATGCTTTGTTGTGTTCAGCTAGTTTGTGAATAAAAGCCACACTGTAGAATCCCATTCCTGGTTCTGGACATTACAGTTATTGCTTTCTGTGTTTGGATTTACTTGGGTGCCCCTGTGCAGAGTAGCCAAACCTAGGTCCCCTTGTGCTGAGTAACCTCATCCTCCCCAAACCCAGGTCCCCACCAGGTACTGCTGTCAGCTTCAACAGCATGCCACCTGTCGTTTGGCAAAATGGCAGGGGTGAGGAGTTACATAAAGATTTTGATTGATTGATTGAATATCCATTTGAAATCCATCAAGAACGTATCAAGATTTTATTTCATCGGTTCCATTTTTTTGAAATGACTGCAACAAATGCGACCGAGTGCGATTCACAAACTAGGTGACATGTGCACGTCACCAAAACTATTTCTGTAAGATATCGTGCACTGTATTCTGAACTTGCAGCTGTGCAGCCATGACCATGACAGTGTTGAAAAAGTTGCACATAGGTTGTGTTACTTGACAAGATGTGGTTTTGAAATGTAACTTGACTTGAGATTGAGAACCAGGGACAAATTACAATCAAGTTGTAAGAAGTCATTCATTTCTTTTTTTAGGAAACTTCCAGATGCTTTGTTGTTGTGTCAAAGTGGCCTTATCCAAAGAAGTTCTTCATCATCAGCCCACCCTCCGCCAGGCTGGGGCAGACATGTAACAAGCAGAAGTTGTTTCATTCGATGACCATGACCATCATTAACAACCAGACTCGAGAAGGATGCAGATGAAATCTGTGAAGAAGTAACCAAATAAGAAACCATTTGAGACAAACTGGCAAATATACTCCCCCCCCCCACAAAATAAAAAATACCTTTATTTGCTTGAGAGTTATCAATTTCAAATTTCTAAGCAAAAAGTTCTCATTGAGCAATAGAATTTGCACACCAACAGTATCTGTGACCTGTGACACAAAGCAATACAATGAGTACATGTCCATGTCAACTCCCCACCTACAAAATACACAAATACTGTATATATTTATATATAAACTCACCAAGGCTACTATTAGTGTACAGATAAAAAGCATCCTTCCATCCCCGGTGAGATGATCACATTGCATTTGCTGGAATCGCAGCACACATTGGACCAGCAGCAGTGTGCTCACTGTCATTATTTTATTCTGGGGGACTTTACATGTGGTGTAATGCTCACATTTGACTTCGTCACCACTTGTCAATTTTCTGGACACAAGGCAGTTGCATTTTGGGCATGCAGTAAAAATCTGGGGACTCTGTGTGAGTACTGCGCACATGACTGAATGAGCCATTAATTTTGGGGGACTTTGTATGTGCTGTAACACTCACATTTCACTTTGTTACCTCTTGTTAATTTTCTGGACACAAGACAGATGCATTTTGGGTATGTAGAAAAAAATCTGAGGACTCTGTGTGAGTACTGCGTGCTTGACTGAGTGAGCCATTAATTCTGGGGGACTTTGTATGTGCTGTAATACTCCCATTTCAATTTGTTACCACTTGTCAATTTTCTGGACACAAGAGAGATGCATTTTGGGGATGCAGAAAAATGAGGCACCAAAACAGCGCACACACACACACACACACACACACACACACACTTAACAGAAGGAAGGGGGGGCCTGAATATAAAGTGTCACACATACAGAAGACAACAAAAAAAGGGCATAATTACATACAAGGGTCAAGGATGGTGGAGGAATACATTTTATGACACAGCAAGGAAGGTGGGGGGGCACATAGTGTGAGGAAACAACATTTAATGTGGGATCCACTGGTGATCCAGCAGCAGTTCCAGCATGGACACAATTTGCAACTGATGTCCCTCTATGCGATCCAGCTGCTGCTCCACATCACTCACCCTCTCGTTGTTCTCCTCAACAGCACTCCAGAGAACTGCCAAGTCAGCCTGTGTTACACGCAGTTCTCTGGGGTCCACATGTTCTACAGGCTGACCTGCTGGTGATGGTGGTGGTGGTGGTGGTAGGGTTGCTGGTGGAGCAGCAGGTGCTGCTGTGGTCCTTTTCTTCTTAGGGATGCTGCCATGCACAGCTGCACCCTCTGCTACAGAATGACCAGCAGGTGCAGGCATGGTCCATTCTGTGGCAGTCTGCCACTCCAACTGCTGGTGATTGAGCATATTGGTGTGCTGAACTGCAGTCCCCAGGTGAGTCCCCCGGGGGCCACGGTGCACCACCACCTCACATAGGAGGCACTTGACCACACTGCAGTCCCCCCCCGACACAGTCAAAAAACTGCCAAACATCGGAGGTGCAGGGAGGACCAGGCACAGGCAGGGGAGGGCCAGATGAGCTGGCAGCTGGCTGGTCATGGTGCTGAACAGTGATGGGATCCACACCTGGGCCCAGGAGAACAGGCACATCCTGCTCCAGAGGACCTGGTGCTGGACTTGGTGGTGGTGGTGGTGGTGGTTCAACTGCCTCAGACTCAGGAGGCAGTGCTGGTCCTGCTTCCGGGGGGTGTGAAGGACACTCAGAAGTTTCGAGCGGTCCAACAGGAATGGGCTCCCATGCCCCCCATGCATGCGCATGGTACAGCGCTGTCCACTTCCCCACCATGCTCTCCCAGAGCTGCCCCTGCCCCAGACATTCCCTCACCCTGGTCCATTTCTTCTACTGCGCTTCCTCAGTTCGAGCAATCACTACTCACACTGTCACACAACACACACACAGTCACACAAACACAGACAAACAGCTAACTACTTACAAAGGTAAGAAAAATGAAATTTACAGAAAGAACAAATTAAGAAAAATTAAAAAAAGCTGCTGGGTTAGAATCAAAGTTTAACTCTCCTCCTCACTCTGATCTCAAAGAATCAGCAGTCACAAAACACGCTCCTCTCTCTCCATCTGCACAGGAGAAAGTGAAAGTGTCTGCTTGTATAACTCACTTACTTCCTGCCTGGCTAAAAAGCATGTGACTTAGAGTACTGCAAGCCATGTGATGTGTGGGCAGGGGGGGGGGCTGCCAAATCTGAAACACCAAGTAGATCACTTAGAATCATAATGAGGAAAGTGAAGTCCATTAAAAACAATGACTCTGTCTTACTTCACATTGCCATTCTGCCTTAACACGAAGTGGTAATAACAAGACAGAGTGAGCACTTTGCATTGTCCAGTCCTCGTAGCAGAGTGGCAACACAAAGTGCCCACTTTGCATTCACTTCACCAGCAGAATTTAAATTCACTGCATCTCTACTGGTGTGTTGGTCAGGGGCTGTACTGGGTGTCAGCCATGTGCACTGTGGGCCGTCGGGTGGTGGGGGACCATCCATGCATGTGTACTCATGGCTTCCTCTCTATATGTTGTCCACAGGGCCAGAGGACTGCAGGTTGGCCAGGGAGGCCGGGGACCACAGGAGGGCCCAGGATAGGCCATAATCCACTGTGTGCAGGGGTCAGAGGGGTGCAGGTAAGTGTGGTCACATTGGTGGCGCCTGTCACTGTGGGTGGGCATAGGGTGCAGGGTATGGGCATGGGTATGGGTGAACTAGCCTTGCGTCAGGTTGGCTGTGTTTGGCGCATGGTCCATCTGTCATTCTACTGTGGCATGTCCATTGACGGTGTGTGGCCAGCCATGGGGGGCTGTGTGCCCAGCCACCGCCTTGTGATCTGCGACAATGCTGCCACCCTGAGCCATGTGCCCATGTCCATGTGTGCATGGTGCCAACAGGCTACACTTTCTGCCTGTCTGCACTACTGTGGTGTGCCGTTTGGATTGCTGGGGTGCCTGACATGGCACAGGTATATTGTGGACACCCTATGGTGCTTTCCCCCACTGTGTGCTGTGGGTGGGTGGTGGACATATGTGCAGTGCACTGATTGCCTCTCTTGTCCATTTCCCTAGGTGCATGTCTGCCTGCTGCCAGGAGGGCAGCCCTGCTGAGACCACTGGGTCTGGTGACAGTCATTGCACTCCAGAGGAGGATCCTGCTGGTGATAGTGGGAATCAGAAGCACACTACAGGCCCTGGAGAGTTCTCTGATTCAATGTTGAGGGTGTCTGGTCTACATTACCCCCCCATTCCTGTTCCCCAGCATTGCCACCTCCATTTGTACAGACACCCCTCTCCCTGTCCTCCTCTTCCTCACCCCCTCTCATGCCCCATTTTTCTACTATTGTACTTCCTTTTGTGATATAAACACGCTTTTGTGATACATACCTGTGTCATTGTCTGATTTGCAGGTGGTGTGGGGAGCCATGCTGCAGCTGTTTGTTCCCTGTTTCTGTGGTCACTGTGGGTGGGGGTGGGTTACTGGCCCTGCCATGGCGACTGTGGGATCTATGCTGGGTGTACCGTTGTGTCCCATGGTCTTGGCATGTTTACCTGGATGTGAACAGGTAGGGCATGCTGACTCATGGACACGTTGGGGTGCTGTTCCACTGTGTGCGGCCATGGGAGTGGGGGTGCCATGGTCGGGGTACAGGTCTCTTGGTGGCATGTCCCCTGGGGTTGTTTGGATTCCACCTTCCATGGGTGCACTGTCCTGGGCAGAGGGGGCCTGCTGGTGGCATTGTGCAGGGCTGGTTCGGCACTGCTGTGGGGGTGGGGGCATGGGTATCATTGTGTCAGGGGGCTGGGAGTCACTGTGTATGGGGTGTGCTCTGCATGGGTTCCCTGTGCCCCTTCCCTGTGCTGCCTTGGTTCTGTGTTCCTTCTACCTGTTGCTCCTGCCCCGCTCACTGGCGTTGTACTCAGGTCTGTTCCGTGCATCCCTGGTTGCGCTAGCTCATCCTCAGTTGCTCCATGGTGCATCTTTGCCATATTCAGCTGGCTTGCACACAGGATTTTAGTGTAGCACATCTGAATATGGCTTTAGGTGTACCATGATGCACTTGATTTGCACTTCACCGGTGTTGAGCTGGGGAATGGCGCATTTCTGAATATCCAGCCCAATAAATCATTTAAAAAATCACATAAAAGTAACATTTTGTAAAAGCCTTATTTTGCTGTTGTATAATCACAATAATTTGTTCCAGGGTATGGGTTGTTGCGGGATTTACCCATTTCTGGTGGGGTTTTCATCACTCAGCCTGCGGCCTTGTGGCACACCACACCAGATGTGGGTAAGTCCCACAAAAACTGACACACTGTTTTGGATTATTGTTTAATTATTGGTTGTGGTGCTCATAGTTTGAGACCCACTTAGATTCAAAGGGGGGGAGGATGGTACCAGCCACGGCGCATTCAGATTTGATGATCTGAACTGAAGAGTTAGCTGTCTGGTCCAGCATAAATGAAACTGGAGCTAGAGTTCTTGACAGTAGAGCTGACGTTCACAAATCTACTTGTTTTTGTGAATGTTTTTGGTTTATTACCACCCAGAATGTTAATGATACCAGGATAAATTAATTCACACACCAGGAAAAGAGAAGATAAAAAGCTGACTGTAAAAAAAAAAAACCAAATAAAGTAGAAAATGTTACAATGGCAGCAGAGATATGCAGTGAACTCAGATACTGGTGTCAAATACTGCTATTAATGTTCATAGAATAAAATAAATATAAGAAACATTCACATAATGTGAAATACCATTTTTGACAAATTTGTGTGTGTGTGTGGTGGGGTTGGAGGGAAGAGGTTGTCTCATGGGAGAAAAACATCACTGTTAACATAGGAGGCTATGCACGAACATGCTTAAAATACTCTGAAATCCAACAAAGGCAAGGCATGCAGCTGCACAGTGTGCAGGACCCCAGAGCTACCCAACATTCATGAGTGGCAATGTGTGCTGGGGGCAGTGCCAGTGTTGTCACGTAGCGAACTGCGCAGAGTGAGTGGCAACATATTAAGCGGGAATGCCCCTTGAACCTGCTACATAAGGAAATGGAACACCTCCCCCATGTAGAGGCACTTCTGTGACTGCCATGCAGCCAGCCACTGATCATGCAACAACAGACCAGAAAGGTGGTGCGGAAGGATATCCACAGTGGCCAGGGCTGATGTTTGCAGTGGAGGAAGTGGGCATGGATGTGGTCACCCCCAAGGTGAGGTGCACTCACGGGCAACGTATTTCAGTGGCGACCAGGTGGCTGCCATGGTAGCCAACATATGGCAGAATTACAGCTGCCTGTACGGTGCCCAGGCACTGACACCCCCCCGAGGTGAAGGTCAGACTATGGTTGGAGATCCAGGTGGTCATCAGCACTGCTGGGTCTGAGGCCAGAATACACAGGGCCATTAAGCATAAGTGGTAGAACCTGCAGGTGGCAGTGAAGAAGAAGGTCACTGCTGGCAACCGAGCCTGCCATGGCACAGGTGAGGGCTCACCAAGCACTGACAGCCAGCTGACACCCCTGGAGCACCTTGCCATGGAGGTGCTCACTGATGTGGCCATCCATAGCGAGGTGGACAGAGAAGGCACCATGGCAGGTAGGACCATTAACCATGCATGTGGCACTGCAATGGCTGAATGCACTGTGGCCATACTAACCCTGTTGCATTATGCTCATAGGCAGTGAAGGCATGGCACAGCACCTACCAGAGAACCCCCCCCAACCGTGACCGCATCTAAGCTACAACCCACAGCAGCCACCCCAAACAGAGCCAGCAGGTACATATGCATACCCCATGGGGTCCTGGTCTGGGGCATACCCATGTGAGATGCATGTCCCTGTAACCTGCCCATTGTCTCCAAACAGATGCAGATCTAGAGACCCCAGCAGAGAAGAGGAGTGAGGAGGACAGCACTGCCACATCATGGGAGGAGAATACCATGATGGGAAGTGACACAACAGGTGGATCAGCTGCCCTGTGATATGTGTGCAGGGGCCACAGTGACAGCAGCACCATGCGGGGAGTCAGCAGCATGCTTCAGTGTCAGGGACAGGAGTGGCACACCACAACCTGCCCCCTGCGGGCCAGCATACACACACAGCACTGACAGTGGCAATGACCTGTTGGATGGCATCAGAAGAAGAGGCAGTATAGAGCAGTGGTTTAAGGCTCTGAGCTGCAAACTGGAGACCTGAGTTTGAATCTCACAGCCCCCACTTGCATACCGTGTGACCCTAAGCAAGTCACTTAACTTTCCTGTGCTGCCCGGCTACACCTGTTAAAAAGCTTTCCACTTAGTGTTTCACTCCTGGTTGAACAACTGGAAAAATAAAAAAGTACGGATGCACAGCTTCATGGAGAGAGTACTGCCAACTGCAGCAGCTGAAGAAGGGACTGCCTGGATGAACAATGCCAGAACACAGCCACCCTGGCCCAGACAGAGGTGTCCAAGGACATGCCCACAGCCCTCCACCAGTGCACCATGGCATTAGAGGGAATCCTAGAAATGAGGTGAAACCCATCCACCATGTGGCAGAGCGAGACCGCATGCACAGTCGGCCACCATAGACACATGCGCACAGTGGTCCTTACCAACATCACACCTGACACAGCAGATGGGGGTGGTCACACACACCCTGCCACACACCCTACACATAGTGCCCCACCATGATGCTGGTGGAAGGCCGCAGGCAGTGCCCATGTGACAACACCAGGGGCAGTGATGGGGCAGCACAGTGGTGTGCGTCAGATGCCAGGAAGATGCAGCTTGTGTCACCATGGATCACATAGGGACGGGCCTGTCCATGGGCAGATGCAGGGGCCAGATGGGGCCACGTACATGACCTCCGAGATGGAGGCTAGGGAGCAGGTCATCAGCACAGCTACCAGTCAGGCAATACACACTAACAGGACCGGATAGCCATGTGCCACAGTGCACATAACCATGGCACCACTACACACACACACACACACACACCAGCCTACATCATGGGCCAGTGATGTGTGTGGGGTACCATGGCACATGCACGTGTGGCTACCACGTATTCTCTCAACCACAGCCGTGCCACAGACCAGGTGGTGCAAGTCACTTTGTCACTGTTATGCCACCCGGTGTGTGTGCCTGCATGCCTAACACCATTTAGCACTGCACCTGCATGGCTGTGCCTTGCCCTTCAGAGCTGTGATTGGCCTGCTGCATGGCACTACCCCCTCCTGCTAGTGGAAGAGTGGGCAATGAGGTATGTAGGCCACTGCGTCACCCCTGACCCTAGTGTATCTTATGCGGTGCTGCCTACGCAGCATTCCATTGAATGTTTCATACTGCATATGAGTAGCCATTGTCTACATGCCACGTTACACAGCCATGCCCCTGCAAAAGTGAACTGTGGAGTGTCAGCGGTTGTTTCCAGGCTCCTGCTGTGCACTAGCTACATGCCCTTCGTGCATGCCATGTTCCTATGGTGTGCATGCCGGAGTGTCATAGCATCATATGTGTGCACCAAACGCATGACTGTATGCAGCGTGTACCATTCGTGCATAGGTCCCATTAAGACTTAGTAAGTACAGGCCAGCCCGGTGGTGCTGAGGGTTGAGGCACTGGATGCCACACCTCATGCCATGCTGGTTACCCAGGTTTGGGGGCCAGTATGGGTGCTATGGGTCAGCAGGAAGGGAAGGGATCGAGCATCCCCAGGACAGCTATCCCTTCATGGGGGGAGGGTCCTGGGGATGTCTGGTATCCCAGTGACCCCAGGTGGAGACCAGGGACACTGCAGGATCCCAGACCAGCAATGAGGGGAAGCACTGCAGATGCCTGCGGGGTTGCCGTACACCATGGTGTCACCACATGTCAAGTTCAGGGGGATGGGGAAGCATCCAAAAAACCCCTGTGGGCCAGATAGGTGACGGCATCCCAGTGCCTTGACCACCACATGCCCAACACTGTGTCTCTGCCTCCACCTCTTGATCTCCTCGTGGGTTTGGGCTAGGGTCCCATGGGAAGCGCTAAGGACTTTGAGGGGGCAGATGGTCACAGTGGGTGGTAGAGTGGCAGGTGAGTGGACTGCCCGAGAGAGTTACGGTCCACATGAGATATAAATAGATTTGAAAAAAAAAAAAAGACATAGTAAATACAAATCAATACTGGTCAGCTACTGACAGATAGCATAATATAGTTGAACTATTTTAGTTTGTAATTTATTTTTTAAGTACACATTATATAATGTGGGAGCGATATAAACTTGGTGGAAACTAGAACATATCTGTGGTGCATATACTGTGACCAGCACTACAATGAAGGCATTACTAATACACTGGCTGAGTGCAAAGAGTAACATGGTTGTCAGAAAACGTATTATTTTTTTCTTGTTCATTTTGTGGGTTTTCCACAAATATAACACATTAGTACTACTGCATTGGTGTCATCTGGAAACAGTTGTATGTTGCTAATGATGGCTGTCTGTGATTGCTTGTTTAGTCTTGTCCTTTTGCTGCTTGGGGGAAGGGGTTGGGAGTTAGGTTTGAAAACCCTAACACCACATTTTCCTACTGTTTTGGCATTAAGTTGGGTATACCCACCCGACAGCGAAAGTTCAACAGTGAGGTCCCCACGGCAACTACAGCGCCATGCCACTGTACGGGACCTGCTGGAACCAGGTACTGTCTGTTGGGGGTCCTGCCCCCCCCCGAATCATCTCTGACTAAGAGTTGATAATCCTTAGTGGGGGGTTTCGGGGGCGAAGCCCCCTGAAGAAAACATTTCCTGGGCTGGGGAACCGGCAGCCGACTGCTAAATGCAGTTGACCTGCAGATTTCGCTGTCTGGGCGTTCGACGAGAAATTTATCGAACACCCAATGTGGATCCATTAAGTTGAACCCTAATTGGTGCAGTAACACAGTTTTTTGCAAAAAAATATATTATAGTGGTGTGGTAGCACCACTATAGTTAGGGTTGAGTAGGTGGTTCTATGTTAAAACTCAAACGTTACATTTTAATATCTTGGCAACCGCTCAACAGATTTGCACAAAAGTTTGCATGTGCGGTCTCATGGGGCACTGCTCTTAAAACTTCATTCTGGTAAGATGTGCAAATTTTGAGATCTGGATAGCCCAAAAGATTCAAGTCACTGTTTTTTTTTTTTTTGTCATTGCCTAGTGCCCAGACAGTTAGGAATTTTGGTCTGAAATGTTCAGTATAGAAAGGGCTTGGCCCTCAGATGTGCCATTCAGTGGTGTGGTGAAAAAATATTAACCTGTTCCAAAGTCATTACATTTTAAAAGGTCACATCTGAGCAATCTCAGTGCAATCTTTTGTATATCTGCTTGGAACGAAAAAAAAATTTGGTCCATATGAAAAGGGATCCTTTTTCATAAAGGGTAATCCTTTCTTGTGAGGAAAAAAGTTTTTTTTCGTAAGGCCAACATCTTGTTTGTGTTAAAAAAAATCAAAACCCACAAAAATGACATCCTGCACACACACACCAACACATAGATTGTGCTAACTGAGACCCAGTTAGGTGGATTCTGAAGTTAGCCACCTCCTCATGTATAGGATGTTGCCCTGGTGTCTAGAGGCACACCACCCTTTGATCACCATCCCGACGTGTATTATACATTTCTTTTATGTCTAGTGGAGCCCCCCCACCCTCCAATTGCCATCCCCTCATGCATTTTATGTTTCCCTGGTGGCTATTTGTGCTCCTTCATCCTCCAATTGTCATCCCCTTATGTTTTGTATATTTCCCTGGTGTCTAGTTGCACTACTACAATCAGATCGCCGTCCCCACATTGTTAGCCATAATAAATAAAACCATCCATCAATGTTTTTTTAACCTGTGAAAAAGAAAATGGTCCTTCGACGACCTGACCCCACCACCCCACCACCCCAAATTCCCACTCAGCACACAACACCCAACAGACTACCCACGAGTAAGCCAAAGCAAAGACACTGCTATCGACAACCACACCTGGAAAACAGCTAAATGGTAAATTGCCCTATGAGTTAATGCCACATATCAGACATAGCTCGATTTACTCTTTACACACCGCAGCCATCTGGATCCAACTCCAGCAGGGGGGTGGACTTGGAGGTAGTACAACTTGGGGTGGGGGGATTTACTGTTCCAACTCCGGGAGAAGCAAATCAAGGTGGGGACACAACCCTGGGAAGGGGACTTGCTATTCTAACTCTGGGGGATGTAACTGAGGGAGTAACTCTGGGGCAGGGGATTTACAATTTAAACTCAGGCTGGGATGCAGCTGGAGTGGGCACAGCTCAAGGGGCATCAACTCTTCCAACTCAAGGGGGGGATGCAAATCAGGGGGCTCGGCAGGTGCGACAGACCAAAAAAAAAAAAAGAAAAAGAATCTCCTAGAACTGAATCCAGATCTGTTGGATGTAGGAAGTCCATTCACAGGCTGTCACTCTAACCTCTATGCTATGCTTCCAGCAAGAGTAGGCTTTATACACTACCAAACTTTAACTAGTTGGCATAAGTGGAAACAGTTACATAACCAGCACTATAACACCCCCCGCTGTTGATTCAATGTAGCCATTTTCACTTACGCTCTTTAAGTCACAGTGCATTTTACTTCGCTAACATTTCAGCATGATCTTTACAGTATACCCCACCCAACATACCCACTACATCACCACACACCTTCATTCACCTGAAGGGATCCTAGGGTAAGAACTCACTCTCTGATTGAACACGTCTTGCTGAGAGATTAAGGCAAGTGTGGTTCAATGTATTTCATTGGGATTTTCAACTTTGATGCATACCTTTGCCAGTTTTGTAAGTTTTTATCCCAAATTTTCAACATTGCTTTTTTGGGACCCCACCTCAGTACTGAGGACAGTGGAATTATGCAGATCAGGCCCAAAAGGTGATTTTGTGGTTACTTGGCAAAATCACCTTTTGAACAGGATTTGGAAATTTTCACTGCCTTTGTTCATCAGACGAGGTCATAAGAAGGCTGTGTTGAAAATCTGGGGTCAAAATATTTAAAAATGGCAAAGTTATGAGCATACATTGAAATTTTGTAGCAGACGCTCATAATGTTTGCAATTTTACACATTTTGACACCAAATGTTCAACATAACCATATTTTCGCATCACCTCATGAATATGACAACTGTCACTTTTCAGATCCTGGCCCAAAGGTGTTTTTGCTCCTGTGGCACAAATTGACATTGTTGACGCATAAAATCACCTTTTGGGCAGGTTTTACAAATTTGCTCCACCCTTGTTAATGAGGTGGAGCTACAAGAAGACTATATTGAAAATTTGTGGTACAAATATTACAGAACAACAAAGTTATGAGCATACATTGAAACGTAACAATGCACGCTCATAACTTCAAAAACATAAGAACATAAGAAGTAGCCAGCAGAAGGAGACCACCTGACCTGTCATGTGTGCTTGATATGTATTGGGGTTCTATATTTGCACCTATACTGCTGATCATGCCCCCTACTCTCCCTCGCCTCTCCCTTTTCCTAAGACCCACAACTTCCCTCTTGGATTGTCCCTGGCTCTTTAGAATGATCCCAATGATCTGGTTGCCATTACCTCCTCCAAGAGTTCATTCCAGGCTAACACCACCCTTTCTGTGAAGAAGTGCTTTCTTATATCCCTCCTGTATCTTTCCCCCTCCAGCCTCAGGCCGTGTCCTCTCGTGATTGTATTTTCTCTCTTGTTGAAGAGACCCTCACACTCCACTTTGTTCACTCCCTTTAGGTACTTGAAGGTCTGCATCATATCCCTGTTTTGCCTCCTCTCCTCCAATAACTACATCCTCAGAGCTTCCAGCCTCTCCTCGTATGACATGTCCTTCTGTCCCCTGATCATTTTAACTGCCCTCCTCTGCACCCTTTCCAGCAATTTAATGTATTTTTTTTATGTACATGTGCCAGTACCTCACTCCATACTCCAAGTGAGGCCTTACCAGAGATCTAAATAATGGCAGAATAATCTCACTGTCTCTGCTACTGAGTCCCCTTGCTATGTAGCCCAGAATCCTGTTAGCCATCACCACCACCCATTTGCACTATGTGGACTGCTTCAGATCACTAGTGACTATTACCCCCAGGTCTTTTCCTTCTTCCGACTTGGCTACCTGATTTTTTCCTATATAGTACTCTGCCCTTGTGTTTCTTTTCCCATTGTCAGCGCCATCACCAATTGAGTCAAGAATCCATCCTGTATCATGTCAAGGATCACCTGACTTCTGGCACAGGATGTGGCGGGAGTGTCCCTGTCTATTTTGGGCAGGTTAAAGTTCCCTGTTACTACTACCTCCCCCCTCCTCGCAATGTCTCTCAGCTGTAAACACAACACCCTGTCCATCTCTTCGTCTTGGTTAGGCAGTCTATATATCATCCGTAGCCTCATTTT
Source organism: Neoceratodus forsteri (assembly GCA_016271365.2). Classification (NCBI taxonomy): domain Eukaryota; kingdom Metazoa; phylum Chordata; order Ceratodontiformes; family Ceratodontidae; genus Neoceratodus; species Neoceratodus forsteri. Next base: position 1,177,818,403 of record CM057458.1, read on the forward strand.
CCTACCCCTGTTGCTGTGGAACTGCAGCCTCAATGCTCCACTGTTCCCCTTTTCCATCTTCTCTTCCTTTGCACACACAATCCACTCCCTGATGTATGCCACAAACCCCTTCCCTCCTTTTCCTGCTTCCCTGTCCAATCTGTGAAGCTTATACCCAGGGATTGAAAGGTCCCAATCATGATGGGATGTAGCCCATGTTTCAGTAATGGCCACTATGTCCACCTTACCTTCACTTAACGGGGTGTGCAAGCCTGCCATTTTGTTACCTATGCTGTGTGCGTTCAGTGATACTACTGTCCACCTAGTCCCCTCAGTACCCTCCTTTATTTGTTTCTCTGAGTGGTCCTTGTCTGTCTCCCCTCCGCTCCCCTTACTATGTTTCTTACACTTTTTCCCACCGCTCCTGCCATACCTGCCATCATGAGGGAAGGCTTTTTGCCCCCCCATTTTCTGTCTACCCCCGTAGCAATTTAAACCTAGTTCATCTGGCATGTACTCCCTCAGCTTATCCTTTAGTGTTCTTTTCCCTTCCCATTTAAGGTGTAGTCTGTTATGGCTGTATAGCCCTTTGTTTGACCATGCTTCTCCCCCTTTCCCTATGAAACTGTACCCCTCATCTCTGCACCAACCTGCCATCCATTCATTGAATTCTGTGATTCTTCTTTTTCTGGCTGTACTAGCCCTGGGGACGGGGATTATTTCAGAAAATGACAATGTGCTTAATGACTCCCTGCATGACCCAGCTATGTCCCTGAATCTCTTCCGAACCATCTCCACTTCTTCCCCTGCTAAGTTGTTGGTACCAATGTGTAACACCAGGTCTGGTTTTCCCCCACCTCAATTATCAGCTCTTTGACACTGAGTGGTGTTCTCCTTGCCTCCATCCCTGGTCTGCTAGTGACTATTGTCCTATTGTGTGGGTCCTCCCTTCTTCCCCAATTTATACATTTCAATAAGTGAGTGTCCAAAGACTATTATTTTTGCATTCCTTGAGCATCTATTCCCCACAACATTGTCTTCCATTCTAATGCTCCTACTTCCTGCCTTCATTTCATCCTGTTCTTCCCCTTAGTTGTGCTCATTTCAGTGCCCCCCATTCCTGTATTCATATCCCCTTGTGGTCTCTCCTCCTTAGTAGTCCTTATTTCTACTGCACCTTCTATCCCCTTGCTGGTCACTAGACCTTTGCACTCCAGTCCCATCTCCTGGTTTCTCATCCTCTTTGTCTTCCCTGTGCTCTCTCTCTGTTACTCTTCCCTTCAACCAAGGCTTCTGCCTCCTGCTTGACCCCAGGTGTCGACCGTTCCTCCTCCCCACCCCTATTCTCCTTACTTGTCTCCTGTGTTTTCCCTGCCCCTTGCTTCCCATCCTCCAGTACCTCATACCTATTAGAGGTAGGTACCAGGGAAGATGTGCTATTTTGTGCTTCTCTTATTTTTTTTAAGTTAACTTTTCTCTGCCCCCTCCTTCCTGCTATCTGCCACTCATCTCCCCTGATTCTATTATTTTTGCTGGTTCCTTCTTTGACCCTGTGCATCATCCAGTCCTTCTTCCCTGCACCTCAATATGTTCAAAATTTAAATATTATCACCCCAAATTTCCAAATTTGCATTTGTTTTCACATCATCTCATGAATGTAACAATTATCATTTTTCAAAACCTGTCCAAAATGTGTTTTCGCTTCTGTACCACAGAATGACATTTCAGCCAAGATTTGAACATTTTCACATACCAGGTTCATGAGGTGGGTTTGTAATGAGGCTATTTTGAAATTTGGAGGTCAAAATATTAAAAACAACACAGTTACAGAGGCACATTAACTTTTTTTTCTATGCGTCTTCATAACTTTGGTAACTTTTGACATCCTACACTGCACAGAATGGCAGGGTCAGCAGGGCCTTACACTTCAGTAGGCCCTGCACATCTGCACCTGTTCACATAGGTCCTGAAAAAAATCTGTGTGAATGAGAATATGATTCCACTATCTCAAAAAGAAGGGAAATTCTTTGCAAAAATGTCATTAATGCACCACTTAGGGTAACTTAATGCCTCAAAAGTAATGAAATGTTGCATTACAGTTTCCAACTTTACTGTTCCACCCTCAACCCCACCCTAAGCAGCAAAAGGAAAACAATATTAGGGTTTTGGGTCTCTGGGGTCTTGGAGAATCAGTGGTGAGGTTTATTTATTATTTATTTACAAAATGTTTCACCCAGAAAGACAACACGTGCTGACGTACAGCTTGTTTCAGAAGCATCCTGATGGAGAGGCCAGAAAGGTTGGTAGAGGCAAAACAAGCAAAATCAAATGAAATTGAAGCAAATATATACATACAGGGTAGTTGACTACAACACTATAACACTAGGGCTGGATGTTGAAGAAGTAGTAACAAATTAATTGGAGAACTTATATAGGGCAACCAGGACCTAAAGACCAGGAGGCCAGAGCATGAAGAAAACAAGGAAAATCAAAAAATCAGTAAAGTGCCAAAAGTTGGGAGCCAGGTTTAGGAAGTGCTAGTAAAAGACCAGAGAGAGAAAGGGTAGAGAGAGAAGGGAGTAGGGGAAGGATGGCAAGACCAGAACCCCCCTTCAGGATGCAAGGAACCCTGCAAGATGGGCAGAACCAGACAGGAAGAGTTTGAAGGGGGAGAGGGGAAGGAGAAGTTAGGGGGAGGTGGGAACAGGATGGGGCAGAAGGGGGCAGAGATCGCAGCTGAGGACATGATAACTAGTGGTGGTAGGTGATTTGAAGATAAGCAATACAGTATGCATTTGAGATGGGCTAGAAGTAAGTGGATCAGCACCAGGTCAGGAATTGGGGTGTGGTATAAGGGTACTTGGAGGGAGTGGGAATGTGGGCTAGGGGAGATGAGTTTAGTGATGGATAAGAGGATGGGCAGAATGAGGATATGAGGAGGTGAAACAAGGTGGAAGGGGTAACATGTAAGGGGCTGAGGGGCAGCTAGGAGTGGACAGGTGATTGAGGAGGAGGGTAAATAGGATTAGGGAAGGGAAGAGGGGTAGATGACAGAAGGAAGGAAACATGGATAGAGTGGGGTATAGGAGGGATAGTGATTGGGAGACTAGGGGTAGGTGCAATTAGAATAGTAGAAGTTACATAGGGCTTGGTAGAGGGATGATGGGGAAGAAGAGATTTGAATCAGAGGAGAAAGTGAGTTCCTGAGTTTAGGGAAGCAGAAGGAGAAAGCGTCCTGGCCTATGGAGGTGTGGCAACGAGACGAGGGATGACAAGAGTGCTGGAGTCAGCGGTACTAAGAGGGTGGGATGTAGTGAGGGGAAAGAAAGAGAGGAGAAGAGGTAAGAGGGGAGGGTCCCAAACCAAAATTTGGAAGTGAACTTAGCGTAGCACGAGAGATGCCTGCATTCCAGGGAAGGCAGTGCTAGAGAGTGGTACAGGATGCAGTGATGAGTGCGGGAAGAGGAGTCAATGGAAAAGTGACAGAAGCCATTGAAAAGGGAATCCAGTCTGGCAAGGGAAGACTTGGGAGAAGCACTGTAGACAATGTCACCATAGTCGATAAAGGGGAGTATCATTTTCTGAACAAGATCATGCCTAACCGGCAGTGGCAGTGAGCTATGGTTTCTGTAAAAGGGTGCCACACTTGGGGTACAATGTTTGCAGAATAGCATCAATATGATCAGAAAAGTTAAGGTGCTGGTGAAGCCAGACACCAAAATATTTACAAGAGGTGGAATTCTCTAAAGTTTTCCTGTCAAGGGTGTGAAAGGAGGGGAGGGAGGACAGCTGAGAGAGAGTCTTTGCCTAGTGCCAAAGGTCATGGAGGCTGTCTTCTTGGCATTGAGAAAGAGTTGACTAGAATTTAGCCAGTGTTGAATATTATCGAAGTCAAGTTCCTGTGCCTAACGTCTGATTGGTGCATCACATGTTGAGGGGGCTCGGTGGCAAGCTGCGCAGCCAATCCTGATTAAGAGGGGGCAGGGCTGCGGCACTTAAAAAGCTTGTGCTGGCCCAAGGTGCAAGCATGAGTGGCTATGCCACTCATAAGAAAAAAAGTTACGCTGATTTGGGATTAGTTTGGGTGGGGTTTTAAGCAATATATTGCAAGTACAAACTGTACTGTTTATTAAGCTAGAGTTTAGGAGCTAGATGAGGCTGGATGCTATTTTAGAATTAGGGATACACTGTTTTGTGTAAAAGTTTAGATTGTTAATTTATATTAAATAGTTGGTGGATAACATTTTATAAAGAGTCTATCAGGGTATATTTATTGATGTGAGTCTAGTAAGTGAGGCACATTTGTTTTGTTTTTAGTAACTGTTTGTTTTTATTCTTTTTTATTATTTTATTATTGCTTTTATTTAGTAATAGTTGAAAATGGTTTAAGCACTACTGGCCTTATTTATGTGTGGAGTCTTTCTGCCTGTCTATAAAGATGTGGCTTTAAGTTCAGAAAATTTCAAACAACATTGGTTAAATTGGAATTACTCTATCTGGAGCGACACAAATGATAGGGACAGTGTAGTGCATAAAAAGGAATGCACCTTAAAATGGGATTTGCTTGATGTGCTTCCTAATTGGACTCAATTTGATACACTGATTATATTTCATGTTGGCCCTCTTGTTAGGAATTTAGGAATAGGATTGAATATCTGGAGGATCAAAAGGACACTAAAAACTACTTTTATGAGAAAAATAATCGTATTACTTTTGTTACTGTCTGGTTCAGTTCACCCAAATCCTGGGCCACTGATTAATTGTGAGCAAAATGTTAATGGGGGAGATTAAATAAGAAGCCATTGACTATTACTGTTGCACATTTAAATAATAGGAACTTAATCTCTAACTGGGCGAAATTTGAAGTCTGGGTTATGCAGCATGATTTCGATTTCCTAACTTTATCTGAAACATGGATGACTGAAAAGAACTAAGATAATGAGATTATATTAGCAATTTATAATGTGTTTAGAAGGGATAGGGTTGCCAGAAAGGGTAGAGGGATTATAATTTATTGGAAATCAAAATTTGAAGCAACTGAAATTCTACCTCAATACAGTAAATGTGGTTGTGATGTTGTCTCAATTAATCTTATTCTGGGGCAAAGTAAGCACCTTACAGTCACCTCAGTATACTTTTCCTCGGGATACATAAACCAAAGTATGGATCTGATTTCAAGTAGAAAGAGATCTCTCCCATTGAATAGGGAATGGATTTCAATGGGAGATTTTAATTTACATTGGCATTCTGATCAAAAGCTGCCCATATTAGATTTGTTCCAAAATCTGGGTGTTCAGCAAATGATTAATCAAATGGCAAGACATAATTATAGATCAGGTGGGGGAACAGTACTGGACTGGATAGTTGTTACTCACCCTGAAAAGATTTTAAGCTCATGAGTATTAGAAGATGGGATAAATTATCATTGCCCTGTATATTGTAATTGATCTGCAAAACAAGGAGAGAGTCCACCCCAGTATATTGAAACCAGGAATATAAAGTCTTTAATAGAGGAAATTGTTAATAAGGCCTTTGAGAAAGTAAATCAGTCAATATTAGACTCAATGGTAGATATAAATATAATTTTGGAAACTTTTGGGGAGTTATTAAACCATGTAATAGATCAGTTGGCCCCTTTGAAAAAAAGGAGGATCAGGGCAAATAAAAATGAATGGGTGTCTAAAGACTTATTGAATTGGATGATACAAAGCATAGACACAATATAAAAAGGATGGAAATCTGTGCTTGCTCCAGGCTTCCAAAACACTTTGAAACAAATATAAGACTTTAATTAGAAAGGCAAAAATTGGATTTTCTTTTAAAATGAACAGTTAAATGCATTATGCAATTCAAGGAAGATATGACATACACTAAATACTCTGGTAGGGAAGGGGGTTCAGGACAATGCAATTTCTTTAGTGGATGGTGACCAATTGGTGAGGAACTCCTCACAGTTGGCTAAGATTTTTAATGAATATTTTGGGAACTTGTTTAGATTTCAAATGAAAGATATTCCCACTAAGATAAAAAAAATCTATGGATACTGAATTAGAGGTTAACAATCCTAAATTCTATTTTCATGTGGTAATGGTGGAACAGGTAAAAGATTACATTATCAACAATTTTAAATTTTTTACTTTGTAGTGGAGTATTTCCAAAATGCTGGAAGTTCACCATTATAAGACCAATACATAAATCTGAATTAAAAAAAATGTTCTCAAACTATAGACCAATTTCTCATTTGGCACCATTATTGGCACCTTTATTAAAGATTATAGACAGAATGGTGTTTGATCAAATTCAAGAATTTCTGTTAAAATACAAATTAAAAACTGGTTCACAGCATGGATTTAGATTACAACATAATACAGAAACTGTCTTAGTGAGGTTCACAGATGGGATATTGGGTGGCATAGATTTAGGGCACTCTGTTGCTGGAGTATTAGTGGACATCACCAAGACTTTTGATTTTGGTAGATCACTCTTTGTTACTGGATTTTCGATGTGCGTTTTACTTTGCAGGGAAAGTGATAACTTGGGTTGAGAGGTACATGTCGCATAGGGAGTATAGAACAGGAATATTCAGACCTAGGGTTCCTCCGGTGTACCACAGGCTCAGTTTTAGGCCCACTTTTGTTTTCATTGCTTATGAACTCAGTACCAAAATCTTTTGCTGAGTCTGATATAACTTTATACACAAATGATGTGGTTTTTATATGCGATAGGTTTAAACCTAGATCAGACGTTATTGAAGGTTCAAAGAGATTTTGATAATTTTCAGAACTGATTATTGGAGCACAAGCTTGTCTTGAATACAACCAAGACAAAGGTGATGATACTTAATGGCCCAAAAGTAACTAGAGACATAAATGTGTCAACTGTTGACCTTGGGGAAACAAAATTGACCTTGTTGATAGTTTTTGTTATTTAGGGATTACACTGGATTCCAACCTCACCTTTGAATTCCATGTAAAAAAAACTGATCAAGAGGATACATCAAGGTTGGGAATGTTATTTAGAATAAAATCCAATTTAATTCCAGAATTGCGTAGATTATTGGCATATAGTTTTTTTTTTTTATTGAGCACTCTTGATTATGGCTTAATAGTTTATTAATGAAGAAATGATAAGGTGTTAAAAAAATTACAATCAATATATAACTCAGTTTTAAGGTTTATGACTGGCCTTACTCAAAGAAAACATCATTGTGAACTTTTGATAAAAGCAAAATGTCCCTCATTTCAGGATAGAACTAATATTAAAATATCTACCTTCATATTAAAAAGTTTAAAGGTTTTCTTTGTTCCTCTATTCAGTCTTTAGTTGTTAGATTAAGTGGTGAAAACGTGACAAGGTCCTTTTAAGGCTCCCTTTTTATAAGAAACAATGGGCCAGAAATGTTTGCCCTATAGGGCTTCTACTTTTTTAACAAGATCCCAAGAGAGATTGAAAATTGTGGAACAGTGAATTCCTTTAAGGTGCAAATCTTAAAGTGTGTTAACTCAATTACTAAGTGCCTATGTTTTTTAATTTTTTATTTAATGGACATTTTAATGTTTGTATAATGTCTGAATTGTCCATCTTTTTGTATTTTAATATTGTGTGTTGGTTAGTGAATTGTTTTAATTTGTTGTATTCATTAATAGTGTACAGTATGTCCCTGTTTACTGATTTTTAAATGTAACTTGTTGCTTGTGAAGATGGGCTTTAAGCTCTTCTAGCTAACAAGTATAAAAAAAAAGAAAAAAAAAAGAAAAAGTTGAAGTTTGGTAGTCACATTGGAGGGTGAGTGGCCAGAGGCAAACAAAGCCGTGTCGTCAGCATACATGTGGATCAGGGATGAGGAGCCAGCTGATGGTAGATCATTTAGGAAAATAGAGAACAGGAGTGGGCCAAGAATGGAGCCTTGAGGCACACCGGTAGGGATTTGTAATGGAGGGGATGTAGAGTCAGCAATTCTGACAGATTGAGATCTACCTACCAGGTAGGATCTGAACCAATCGCAGGCAGGCTGTGACAGGCCAGCTGATGAGAGGGTTTTGAGAAGAAGGGAGTGGGAGACAGTGTTGAAAGCCTTAACAATGTCAACAAAGATGGCAGATGTAATGTGGCCTTTATCTATGGCTAAGTGGATAGAGTCTGTGAGCCTGAGATGTAAGGTGGTTATGACGTGCTTCTTCTGTAAACCAGACGGGAAGCAGTGGAAAAGGAATAGTCATTAAGGAAGGAAGAGAGTTGTGAGAGAACAAGGTGTACCTGTAGCTTTGTCAGGGAGGGTAATAGGAAGACTGGGTGGTAGTTTCCTGGAGAGGAGGGATCGCCATCCTTAGGAAGAGGAAGAACAGTTGCATGTTTTCAGACAGCAGGGATAGTTGCAGTGTGGAAGGACAGGTTGAGTAGGTCAGCGAGGGGGTGGGAAATTGCATGAGCAGATAGGTAGAGCAATTTTGATTAAAGACCATCGGGAGAGGTTCCCTTTGTTAGGTTGAAAGAGAAGAGAGCCTTTAAGGTGTCATTAGAGGTGATTGGTGAAAAGGAAAAGCTCAGAAGTAAGTGGTGATTCTTGAAGGGGCGATGAGGGTGTGGGGTAGAAGGGAGGGCTGGAAGGGAGGCTAGTAAGGTGGAGGTACAGGAAGTGAAGTAAGAGTTAAATTCAGCAGTTACCAATGGATGATTGGCAGTGAGATGGTTGTTAATTTTAAGCAAAGGAGGTAGAGGTTTAGCTTGGGGCGAGAAAAGTGAATGGACTACTTTCCAAAATTTTGATGGGTTATTTATATTAGTGTTAAAGGTGGACCGGAAGTATTTTGATTTAGATTGCCAGATGGCTTTTGTGCAGGCATTTCTGAGGGTATGGTAGTTAGTTAGATCTCAAGGGAGTTTGGTTGATTTGAGAGTTTTCCAAGCTAAATCACACTTTTGCTGCAATGCCAGGAGCTCAGGGGTAACCCAAGGAAGGTGATTTCCACAAACTCTGGCCTGTTTAAGGGGAGCATGTTTGTTCCAAGTGGAGAGAAAATTGTCTCTGAAATATGCAAGAGCAAGATCAATAGATGTAGTGGAGGCTGTAGGGGCCCAGTCAGCAAGGGCTAGGTCCTGATGAAGAGCGGCAGGGTCAAAGGTGTTGTGGGATCAGATAGTTAGTAGCATGGGAGGGGGCCTTGGGCCAGTGGATTTGTCTGACTATATAGATCATATGATGATCACTAAGAGCATCAGGCAGCAGGCCAGATTGCAGTACCCTGTGTAGGTGTGAGGTGAGTGGCCAGTCCAGGAGAGTGTGTTTTGGGGATTTATGGTTATGGTGAGTGGGTTCCATGATTAGTTGAGACAGGTTAAGGGCAGATAAGTCAGTGCAAGTTTTACATAGGGAGGGAGACAACCAGTCTAGATTAAGGTCACCAAGGAGGTAGATCTCACCTGAGGAGGTGAGGGAACCAATGGTGGTGATTAGTTTGGTGACAAGGGTGTAGTGTAGACCAGAGTGGCAGTACACACTGGCAATGAATAGTGGAGTAGAGAAGGGTAGAGAAACCCTTAGGATGAGGGATTTGTAGAACTTGGGAACTGTGGTCAATAGAATAGCTGTGGTGTGTAGAGAGGCGGCAGAGTAGATAGTGAACCTCCCACCCTTGCTTGTTCGGTCCTGGTGGGTGACGGCATAACAAGGGATTGAGATGGACACATCAGGGACCTTACATGTAAGCCAGGGCTTAGGTATTATACCGGGATGAGTGGCCAATTTCCTTGGGGTTGTCGATCCTAATACTCCCCCCTCCCCCCAGCCTATAGCCTCTAATCTGAAGCATAAGGTACAGGTATAAGCCACTACCTCATAATGATACATTCTTCAAGGTATAGAAATATGTCTCACCACAGGTTGCCAACACAATTTGTTATACTTTTTTTCATGCAGGACCCTGTTGGCCCTGCATGAAGAAAGGATATCAAGTGTTATGTTGCTTGTTCATGGAATGTGATGGACATTAGCGTTGACAATCCCAAGGAAGACCCCATCACTGATTCACCAAGACTCCAGAGATCCAAAACCCTAATGTTGTTTTTCTTTAGATGCATGGGGAATGGGGGGGGAGTTAGGGTTAGAACCCCTAATGTCATATTCCCCTACTTTTACGACATTAAGCTACTTTAACGGGTACATTAATACAGTATTTTGTAAAAGATAGATAGAAAGACAGACAGATAGACAGATAGATCGATAGATACAGGAGATTCACAGCTGGCCATCAGCTTGCTGTAGTTTTTATTTCATTTTACAGTGGTTTTATATCTTTTGGGTGTGTTTGTACCAAAAAAGTCATCAAAACAATCTCTCAGCTGCCAGTCTAATCTCTAGCTCTCTGGCTTAGCTGGTTCCCTGTGTGTTGCACTCAGGGTGCTGGAGGTGTAGCCCACTTCCTTCTTCACAAATAGAAGAAATCAAGCAATTTTGGACTTTAGAAAAGGAGTTATTAACTCCAGCACTGAATGAAAAATGCCTGATTAAGGTATTTTGAAGAAAAAAATATTTTTCAAAATTGTAAAACATGTTCCCTTGCAAAATTGGAAGGCCCGACGCTTGCCACTTCGAGTCTGCCTAGATAAAATCTTCTTCCCTCACAAGCATCTGTGTAACAGGGCAGAGAGCCTAACAGTTGGATATTGTCTGCCTGAAGGTTTAAGTTTAGTTTCAGGTGCTTTTACATCTCTTGTGTGTATCTGTAACAAAAGCAAATCTACAAACATAAGCCTCTCTGTTGTCTGTTTAATCTCTAGTTCTCTGGGTTAGCTGGTTCTCTATGAATTGCACTCTGGGATGGTAGAGGTGTAGATCACTTCCTCCTTTGCAAGAGCTGTTGGCTTTTAAGAAAAGGAGTTATTAACTCCATCACTAGGTGACAATGACTGCTTAGAATATTTTGGACAGAGAAACCCTTTTTAAAGTTGTAAAACTTGCCCCCTGGTGAAATTGGTGGTCCCAATTCTTGGCACTTCTAGTCTGCCTAGATAGAAGCTCCTCTACTCATGAGCATCAGTGAGTTCATGGCAGAGAAGAGGAGCCAGCAGACGCAAGTGCATTTGTTGGCATCTGTTGTGGAAGGTGTGGTAGCAGCAAGTTCTTTTGACAGGTAGTTGCATGTTACTTTCCTATACTACCCACATATAGCTCATAACATGGATCCCACAGGAGATATTTTGGTTCTTTTATATAATGAGAGTTTGATAATCAACCCTTAATTTTTTTTTTTTAACTCTATTTATCTCCATCATCCTGGGGCTTCTCTCAGAGGTGCCTACTCAATCTGGTCCTCTACTCCCCACAGAGACCCTCCTCCTTTGTTCCCTCCAACCAGGACTTCCCAGCCCCCTGGATCACCCCAGGGGGATGGCTCACCTCGCCTACCTACTTAGTAGATCTTTCTGGAATTAGAGGGTCCATCCTATGTGGGTGGTGCCTGAGAATGTCAGAGGAATGGTCTGGCATTTGGGGATGTGGGGCCAGATCCCTGGGGCCCTCATGCCCTCTCAGGTCCTCTTGGATTTTTTTGTTAGGCTTTTCCCCACAAGAGCTTGGATGTGCAGTGATGTCATGACACCTGCATGCCAACATCCTCCAATGCTCCTTCCCCCTGTTATGGCACTGTGTCTCTGCTCTGCCCCTGATTTCCATCAGGACCTGTCAAGGAATGGTGCGAGACCTGGGTTCAACCCCAGTGGAGGGGAAGCAGTTCTCTGGATGCTCAATCCCTTCCCTCCCTTGCCGACCCCTGGCAGCCTGAGCCCAATCCCAAACCTTGGCCACCATTGTGGCACCCAGCACCTCAACCCTCAGTGCCATGGGGCTGGCCTGGAAGTTCTTAAGTTGCTTTATGTATGCAGAGAAATTTTTTGATGTATGTAGTGATACTTATGTTTGTAACAGATGCAAAGCATATGAATGATTATAGTCTGAATTGACTACAGCTGAAGCAGAACTAAACAAATATTTTGGAACTCGATACAATTGAATAATTAATTAAATCATTGGAAGTAGAGCCCATTCTTGGGCTGGCAGTATAGCCCAGAGGTTAGGGTAATGAGCTGTGAACGAACTTTCCTGTGAACCAGGGGGTTATTTCAGTGTGGGTTTTTTAATCTACATAAAGCATGTTTGCATATAGTAATTGGAATGTGTTTGTATATGACAATACATTTTTTGCATAATGTGCATTTAACAGTGTCATAGAACTAGTTTTTTAGTACATTTAAAAATATGTTCTTCCTAAAATAGGGTATTAAAATAAGCTATGCCTAAAATTGCTCAAAAAACATTGGTAAATATATATACATTATCCTTGGATTTTGGAGCAATTTAGAACGTATTGCAGGAATACAGTATTTTAATTATTCGCTTAAAGTTGTGGTGATTAATTGTGTTTCATTTGCAAGAGTATGAACACTATTTAAAACATGGTATTGTTGGTGTGATTCATCTCTGATGAAGCTTGGCATTTAGCTAACGTAAGATGTTTTTGCCTTGTGGCATAATGCTGTGGTGAGCCAGTATTTTTTGCGCTGATGCACATTTGTTCATAAATTTTATTTGAAAATATATGGCCTGGACTGGGTGCTGACTTTTTTCTTTCAATATTCATGCATTGTCGAAGCACCAGTCATCCTCAGTGTGGTTCATTTCTTGTGCGTTGTACATCCAGCAGACCAGACCTGTGTTTGATTCTTACAACCTCCACTTACATACTGTGTGACTCTCAGCAAGTCACTTAATCTCCCAGTGCTTCCAGGTAGCCCCTGAAAACAGGCACTTGTGCCTAATGGGCCTTACCCAGCCTTGAGCCTTCTTTTGTCCCCAAAATCCAGTAAATCCAGTAAAATAAAAATTCTTATGACTACAGAACCTCTCACTAGTAAGAAAAGTGGTGGCAAGAAAAGGCATATGGACAATACTGTGGTATATGTGGAAGACTCAACAACAGAAAGGGAGAAAAATGAGGGAGGGAAGAACTAAATGGGTCCAATACAGATGAATGGCACACTTTCACATTGAAGCACATGTTTAAGAGAAGAATGATAATTCTGTCACGGTGGTGCTGTGGGATGGGGCACTGGCTGCCACACCACATGCCATGCCAGGGACCTGGAGTCAAGAATGAGTTTGGGTTGCTTGGGGTCAGCAAGGGAGGGAGAGAAGTGAGCATCCAATTATGGCTCTCCTTTCCTTGGAAGGGAGGAATTGTTATCCCACTCCTTGGCTGCCTCCTGATGGAGGTCAGATGGCAGTGTCAGAGTCAGGGAGGCAAGAATGTGGTGAAGTGGTGCATGTGAACATCTATACATGCATGTTCATGGCCACTGGAGGGAGGGACAGAAAACTGGAAAAAGGGTGACTGCAGCCTCAGTGACACCCTACTAGACTACCGGCATCCCACACTGCCACCAGATCACTGGAAACAACCCATATCTGGACTTGTTGTATTGGGTGGGGGTGGACGGTCCTCTCCTTCCTGGAGTAGTGGTTGGAGGTGGGTGAATTGGACAAAATTCACTCCGCAAAGGAATTTGAGGAGTAATGCGGAATCCACAAAGTAAATTGCATTGTGAATTGGAGTACATCGCGTCATAATGAGGAATGTGAAGTCCATTGATAACAATGACTTCACATTACTTCGCCTTCCCCAACCACTTCTGCACCAATTTTAACGCGAAGTACATAGAACTCAATGTACTTCGCAACACTTCACCTTGTTATTGAGCTCCAAGGTGAATTTTGCAGTGATTCATGGGACTGCAGGACACATGGGCTGAAGATTGTTCTGCACAGCCTCAGTTCTGTGTAGTGAGTGTGCAGTTGTAGCTGGAGACAGTTTGCTCTCAGAGATGTGCAATTCAAACCCTATAAAAATACACGTGTCTATGTCTTCTGTTAGCACCCTTTGCAAACTGTGTGAGAGGCCTTCCGGCACCATGCAATTCTGCTTAAAGTTGGACCAGCATAACATTCTGTGGTGATTTGCATATGCAGCCCATGATGCTTTGCATTGTGGGGGCATGTGTGAGTTTGTATTTTCTTGAAACTTGGCTTCCCAGCCAAATGCCTTTTGGGATAACCCTTGCCTCAGTGTTTACTCACAGAGGTTCTTTGTCTTTTAAATAGTTTTATTTTAATGGGTTCACCACAATATATCCCAGGCACACTGCCTTAGGGGTAGCTGGTCCATTCCACTGGGGTGTCAAACAGGCAGAGGCATACTGATGAGTCCTGGTAGGACGAAACACGTGTCTATGTCTTCTGTTAGCACCCTTTGCAAACTGTGTGAGAGGCCTTCCGGCACCATGCAATTCTGCTTAAAGTTGGACCAGCATAACATTCTGTGGTGATTTGCATATGCAGCCCATGATGCTTTGCATTGTGGGGGCATGTGTGAGTTTGTATTTTCCTATAAAAGTAGCTAAAAATACTTCTTGGGCCATTTTATTTTACTCAACATTTAGTATAATGATTGTAGGAAACCCGCCTGTACTTATATCATTGAGTTTTTATTGTTTGTGTGTGGATTTTGAATGTTAATTTAGAACATTCAGTCTGTGTACTGACAAACTATTGAAGTGCACTTTGAGAGAGGGGCGTATCTGTGGTGGAGGTAGATCAACTGGGAGAAAAAGGCAGCCTTTCTGTTTTGGTTACATTTTTCTTGTATAACTGTGTTAATGTACACACAGTAGTAGTTTCCTTAATTCTTAACATTTTTTTGCTGATTGTTGTGGTGCAGCAGTGCATCATTTCAGTTTGTTTTAAAGAGTTTGTTATATTACTGAAGTTTTCAATTTGCTGTGCATTACTTTAGTATGTGTGTGTGATGTGTGCCATAAAATCAGACACCTTTTATTGTGCCACAGAGTAATTGCAGCAGTGCGAGGCCTGCTATCCACTGCACCTGCGTGATTTTGTACTGCTTTGTAGTATCTTGGTTTTGGACTGTAACTGCAGTGCACTGCCCCCTCCCCCCACCCGGCTAAAGGTACTCTTTTCCAGATTGGATTGTGACTTGTGAGCACTGTTTAAGGTGTTGTTGTGTTGTTGTGACTTTACGTCTGCATCTTTTCTTGATTGCGTAGTGCAATCTTAATCTGTCTGTGCTTTTGCATTTGTTTAGTGCCCAATCTCCATCTGCAAGCCACAGCTGTTGTTTTTCTTGGCTTCACATCCACCAGCCCAGACTGAAAATTCAGAAAGCTAAATTTGTTTAGAATTTTTTTGGTGATACCCAAAATGCCATCAAAGAGTCGTGCAAACAAAGCTGTTTCTTGCCATGGCACTGCTGCCAGTGGCAAGATTGTCTGTGGGCATTGTAATATGCAGAAATGCATAGCTGATGTAAGTAAAGGGGATTTCTCCATCAATGTTTTTTACAGCTCAATCTGTAGCTTCACTCATAGTTGGAGGAGATGATGTTGTCCAAACTGGTGGTGTTAGTGCAGTTTCTGCTGGCATGAGTATTACTGCTTCAAGGTCCACTTCTGACCAGTTAACCATTTCAAAAAATATAGTTGAGTCTAAAGCTGTGACCGACAGTGCAGATGATGTCATACTCCCCATTAACATCCCCATGGTAGC
The DNA here is from genome assembly GCA_016271365.2 of Neoceratodus forsteri. Lineage (NCBI taxonomy): Eukaryota > Metazoa > Chordata > Ceratodontiformes > Ceratodontidae > Neoceratodus > Neoceratodus forsteri. The sequence goes on from CM057458.1 coordinate 1,177,833,995, forward strand.
TGAACATAATTCTGATCATGGTGACGATAACTAACAATGTCACATTTCTTCCAGCGCTGTTGAGGTCATTCCTTTGCTACCCAATGATTCTGAGTGTGATGCAAAAATATCGGATGATGATGATGATGATGCTGTGGTTGGAACATGTTCTCCACATGACAGCATCCAAGCTGAAAATGTGGATGCAGATGATGTTGATGAATATGATGATGATGTCAGTGACCCATGTTGGGAACCGGAGAAAAAGAAAGTCAGGATGGCTCTGTCTGGGTCTGTTGGTGTTAAATCCACTTTAATGGTTCCTGTTGATGATAATGATGATGACCCAGTAATAACCATAGGTAGTTGTGGTGGTCAGTTGGAGTCCATATGCATCCAGCTTGAAAAATCATGTAGCACACCCCCAATTTCAGGGGTTAAAAAAAACAGAGTCCAATAAGCAGCATCAGGAACATGTTGAAAGTAGGGGATCACAATCTCTTTTTGGGATTTTTTTGTCCAAAATGCAAATGATGAGTCAGTTGCAATCTTCCAGCTTTGCCATGCGCGTGTGAGTCTAGGTAAAAAGGGGAGTCATCTGTGCATGGGGAGTCAGCATACACATCTTTTTTTACCAATCCTTTTCCCTCCAGTCATGGTCTGTGGGGTCTCTCTGAGGCATCCTGCCTGCTCCTGCCCTGCCTGAAGTCCTCCTACCTGTGCCTACTCTCTCTCCCTCCTCCTCTGGCCATGACCGGCACTCCCAGCTTAACTCCTTCAGGGTGGGGCCACCCCTCCTCCTGGGTGCACTTACAGCCAGACTCCTATGTGAGAGAGGACCTGGGTGGAGAAACCTGGTAGGCCAGGCAGGATGGACATGGGCATGGGGCAGGTGCCATCACCTACCCCACAGACCAGGCTTTTCCTTGTTCTGGTGATCTCTTCCCCCCTCCTGTGTGTGTGCATGTCCCAATGCTTGGTGCACGGCAACCCCTGCCTACATCGGCGATGCTGACTACATGCAGCAGCACCCCTGGTCTCCTCCAGGAGCTGCTGACATGCTGGGTGATCCCCAGCCTCCTCCCCCAGGCAGGAGAGCAGCCCAGCAGTTGCTCAATCCTCACCCACCCCTGCCATCCCCCAGTGGCCCAAGCTCACTCCTGAACCTGGGTAACCAGCGTGGCATGAGGTGTGGTGTCCAGCACCTCAACCCTCAGTGCCACTGGGCTAGTTTAGCATACACATCTTAAGAACAGGCCCATGGCACTGTGGACCTGGCACCAGATGGCAGCTAATGTTTTAGTGGGTTTTTCACCCTCATCATCAACCTCACTAAGCATTTTATTCCCTTCCATGAGTGTAAGACCAAGCAGGAATGTCTGCAGTAGAGAAGAAATAACACCAGAGGATCACTACAGGCATGACGAGGGGGAGGATTATGATTTAGAAATCGTGTCAAGTTGTAGTCAGAGTAGCAGTGGTGGTGGTCAATGCAATATGTCTAGTGCAAGTGATACATCAACCCCTGTACATAAAACAGGGAAAATAACTTCATTTGTGGACTTGACACCTGTGCAACCCTCTTCATCAAACGTTCACACCCCACTCCCGGCCATTCAAAGAGCAGTGCCATTTGTCACACCCCATGCAAAACATGTAAGTCAGCCCACATTGGAGAGTGTTTTTGCCCGTAACCTCCTGCCTACCTGCCTGAAGCATGTGACCTACACTGTGTAAGCCATGTGATGTGTGTGAGCTGCCTGTGAATTCTCACTCTGCCTTAAAGCGGAATAAGTCAGAGTGCACAACTTGAAGTCATAATTACAATGCAAATTGGCGAAGTGAGCATTTAAAATGGGCACTTCCTGTAGCGGAATACTAACATGAAGTGGCCACTTTACCCCCACTTTGTGGGTGGAATTTTACTTTGCTGCATCTCTAGTAGTGGTGGACTGACTTAGGTGGTAGGTAGGGTTGAGGGACCTTGACCTGCCTGTGGTTGTCCGAGGAAATGAAGAAGAAAAAAAGAATATAGGAAAAAAAAGAGAAGATTGTGACTAGAAAATCGTAACAGGGAAATTATCAATACCAAGAACTGGTTTGAAATACCAAATACTATAGATAATAATTGTCCAACACAAACATCAGATACTTTAGCTGAAGATATACAATGAACGATGGTAACAGTTGATTCTATCTTAAGATTCTGTGACACAAAATTTGTAAGAATAATAACACAATGGTCACATGCCTCCCAGGCACAAAGATAGAGGATATTAAGTCAAAAATACCTTCCTTGATTCATGAAACAGTAAAATATGCTACAGTTACTCTCCAAGTATGCATGAATTGTTTCATTAAAGATCATGTGAGATATCTGCCCAGACCTAAATGAGTTAGGAAAGATCTTATGAAGTGTAGGCGCAGGGTTGAAATCTCAGGCATATTGCCAATCAGTAAAGGGCATGAAGAGAAAAACAAACAATATACAGGATCAACAGCAAACTAAGAAAACTGGTGTGAAATGGAGTTTATTTTTATACTGTAGGCACTTGGAAGGATTTTGTGAAACAAGATAATATAAATACTGTGGAAGGTCTACATCTAAACAGAAAGGGAGCCAACCTACTCAAAATGATAATCACAAATAAACTTCAAGTTCTTCATTTAGTAGTACTAGTAGTAGCAGATAAAATTTATTTATACAGTGATACCATCATTAGGGATATGTAAGCCCTTTTCACAAGGTGCACCAGTTTAGAATGTCAAGTTACAATTACATATAATACATAAACACAATATAAAAATACAAAATACAGAAACAAACATGTTTCAAATCATACAAATTACATTCAAGGGAAATATAAACAAATACAGAAACAAAATGCACACTATTACATTACCATATATTCCATCCAACTAATCACCTCATATACTCCTATACAGTTTAAACTTACCTATTACATGTACAACAGTGCTCAAACTCCCTGTAAACAGCAGTTTTAAAAGCATCTGATTTCATATGTGGATCTTTAAGATACAGGGGACACTTATTCCAACAAACAGCTATTTTGTACGGAAAAGTCATAGATGTAAATCTATTTCTGTATTTTGGAATTACTAACTCTCTAGCATTTTTTTTCTTAAATTACAACCATGTTTAGATTTTTCTAGCTTTTCTGCCAACCCATGAATCAAATTATTTCTTAAAATCCCATGAACTTGTATAGCCCATGTCTGTTTTCTTCTGGTCTCCAGTGGGCTCCAGCCAAGGGAGCTGAACATAACGCAGTGATTGGTGTTAAACTCACAATTCAATACAAATCTAGCAAGCCTATTTTGGACCAAATCTAATTTTACCATTTGCTGTTTAGTTGCATGACAATAAATATTGCTTCCATAGTCCAAAATGGGCAATATTAATTGATTTACCATAGTTTGGCATACATTCCTGGTTGTACTGTGTGACATCTGTTTTGCTGCCCCTAATTTCATATTGACTTTTTTACCCAGCTCATTTATATGGTGATCAAATTTTAAATGCTGATCTATGAAAACTCCTAAATATTTGTATACCTCAGTTTGTCCTAAAATGTTCCCTTCCCTAGTTCTAACAGTTAATTTGAAGTTTTAGTGTTCTTTATCTTGTCTAGGAAAGAACAGAATTGTTTGAGTTTTTTTATTATTATTAACCCTAAATTGGAAACAAAAAATGGCTGCATAATCAAATATCTTCTTGCAGTTTTCCCTCTACTTCCTTATAATGATTGCCAACTGCAATCAATACAGTATCACCTGCATATAAATGGACATAGGTATTTCCCAAACAATCAGGTAAATTATTAATGTATACAATAAATAAAAGGGGACCTAATATTGATCCTTGTGGTACCCCTCGGATAATACATAATGGCTTAGAACTAATTCCATTTATACTAACAATCTGAGACCTATTTTCTAGATAAGAGTGGAACCACTGACATGGCTCCTTTGCCACCCCAATTTTTCCCAAAAGATTCAACAAAATGTTATGATTAACAAGATCAAAAGCTTTCTACAGGTCCATGTACACTGCACCCATGGACCTTGCTACTCCCAAAGGGGTAGCAACCAGATTTAACAGGTCCATGAGCACGGTGTACGTGGACCTGCTCCTACTGAAACCAGACTGAAATGGAGACAACTTCCTATATTTTTCTAAATAGTCCATTAGTTGCCTATGGACTATTATTTCTAATATTTTGGAAACAGTACAGTATATAGTAAGGCAGTAGAATGATAGTTTGTGAGGGCGGTAGGGTCACCTCCTTTAGCAAGAGGGACAATCTTTGCTAATTTCCAATTTTTAGGATAAATCCCCTCTCTCAAACTCCAGTTAAACAAACTGGTCAAAATAGGTGCTGTTTCTGACACTGATTCTTTTAAGAAATCATTTTCTGGTCCGAATATACCACTAGCTTTATGTGTTTGCAATTTGACTATCATGATTTTAACCTCTCTAACAGAAATTCTACGAAATCTAAAATTTTGACTACTTTTATCACTATCTTCTTCAAAAAATAGTTTCTGTTCATTATTTATACTTACTATTTCAATATCAGGAAGATCTATAAAGTAGTGGTTAAACAAATCTGCTGTAGAATCCATCTGCTGCAAAATTCTATTTCTTTTTAATTGTACCACCGGGTTATTTCTAACAGGGATCCTTAACCTAGTTATCAGTGACCAATAATCCCTAGTATTTTTTGTATCCTGTATTTTTTGTTTGTAATCAAAAACTTTGGTGTTTCTAATAGCAGTAATAACTCTATTCCTTATAGTTCTAAATTTAGCCCAGGTGTCTGGACCCAAGGATATTTTTGCCTTCTTTCATAATTGTTTTTTCAGTCTAATCAGTTTACCTATCTTGGGTCCTAACCATGGGGTTCGAGGAGATTTCTTTTTAACCACTACTTTTGGTGTAAATCTATCGCATGCCTCAAGAAATATCCCAGTGAATACACTCACTGCCAGGTCAAGATCAGGCATGAGAAAGACTCGGTCCCAGGATAATCTAGGCAAATGTCCACAACACAGCAAACTAAGTACAAGGGGTTGGGCAAGATATGGACTAAAACTGTAGGCACGGTCATTTATCTAAAACTAAACAGCAAGTTGCAATGTCTTTTAAAAAGAAAGACATCCAAATTTATTTTGTAAAGCGTGGAGTTTGGTTAATAAAAAATCAGTTGGAATCTGTAATGGCTGATGTGAAAATGAAGCCTAATTCTGTGCAGATAATATTGGCCTGGTGGTCACCAAATGACATAGGAGATGGCTATGCTTCATACAGAGCTGGCAGAGGCTAGAAAAAAGGAGGCAGACTAATGACTATACTAGGGAAAACACTTCTGCTCTAGATACAGTATTTCCAATAAAACAAAGCCCAAGTATGCCCCAGTTCTGTCCAAGCTGCTATTAAATGCCAAGAAAACAAAGGTGATGTTCTTCTACCTGCCTAGTGTATCAGCACTATGCCCTACATCAAACTCACACTCACCCATAACCACCCTTTTAGGGAACACACTTGAAATAGTAAATAGCTTTAAGTATCTAAGGTTCACACTAAACTCACACATGTCCTTTTCCACACACATTGATGCCCTCACCAAAAAAATAAAACACAGATAAGTTTTAGTCTACAGAAACAAATCCTTATTCTCCCAGGACTCCAGAATCAGATTGGTCCAGGCCACATTTATTCCCCTACTGGACTACGTTGATATTCTTTACAATAGCTATGCAGCCTCACACCTTTGCAAATTGGATACACTCTTTCATCGGGCTATCTGTTTTATAACCAGCACTCCGGCTAGAAACCATCGCTGTACCGTGATAGGATGGTCCTCCTTATCCACCAGGTGACTCATTCACATATAGTCTTGGACATATAAAGCACTCCTAGACAAACTGCCCCTCCCCCATATCTAGGCCATACTAACTCGATCAAGTAGCTCCTATGCCCTCAGGACCTGCTCGTATAATACCTTGAGGGTGTCCACATTCCAAACCCGCTTCAGCATGGCTTCAATTAGATATGTCCTCCCTGCACTCTGGACTAAGCTCCAAGCTATTTTAAAACTCCACACACTAATCCCTCTCAGAGTATTCCATAAGCTGGTCATTAATGCTGTCAATGAGGCCTGCAGGTGTGTTTAGTCTCATCCTCTGCTATCCTCAACTCTTTTAACTGACTACGATGAGAGCACTTACCTCTCCCTTCTCACTTTCTTTTTCTTTAATTTTTTTATAGGATAATCATCCCCTCATGTACTGTAACCTGTATATTACTGACTACAACAAGAACACCTACTTCTCCCTTTTTTCTTTCTTTTTTCTTTTGTAATCTCATAGGACAGCCATCCCTTCATTTATTGTAACCTGTATATTGGTGTCATGTATTGATCCAGTGTCTTCTTGTTAGGTTGCTCAGTCAAATTCCCTGTGTCAGCTTTGTAACCACTGCCATATTGTCCTGTGCTGCAATTTCTGTAATCTTTATGTATGATAAGTATGTTGTATAAGGGACCTCCTTGTAAATGACTGTGCTCAATGGAATTTTTTCCTTTCACAATAAACTGAACTGAACTGAAGTCTCAAGATTCTGAAACAGAAACTATATGATTAAAATTCACCTCAAAACAAATGCATGTCAAAATAGTGGGTCTCTGCTGTAGATCATCAGACACAGATGAGGATACACATAAGGAAATATTACAGGAACTATATATAGGATGTGGCCGGAGTGATATTATATTCCTGCGTGATCTTGGGACATAACTGGATTAACCAAACAGCTTCAACTAAAACCAGAAGGTCACTCCAGGTTGCTGTTACAGTATTAAATTTAAAACTGACCTGTATTCCATCCTACCACCTGACTGCATCTCAGCACCCAAACTTTGGATACCCCCAGTGGTGACAACACCCACCCACCATTATACTTCAAACATATCTTGATCTATGTCACCATGAAATATATAAAGAAGATAATTGGCAAAACCAAGCAAGGAAGTTATAATTTAGATATAAAACTAGTGGCCCTAAGCCTAGATGAGGTAATAGTGCCCATCACAAACAGTTTTAATAAATCCCTCTTCCTAGCCAATTCCCCAACCTGTGGAAGCAAGCACCTGTCATCCCAGTTTACAAAAGCTGAGTTCAGATAATTATTGCAAATTACAAGCCAATCTCTATGCTATCTCTGCCCTCTTCAAGGCCTTGGAGAAGATAATCTCTGACCTGCTCACAGACTACCTCCAAAAGTATAACATCCAAGGTCTGCAGCAGCATGGCTTTCAAAAAAAAACACAGTACCTCAACCGCCTTAGTAGAATTAATTGGTAATATCCATCACTTGATGCAGGCTGGTTCATGGGGTCTATTTTTATAGACTTCTCAAATGCCTTCAACACTGTTAGCCATCATCTACTGATACAGCAACTGCTGCAGTTAAGCCTCTCCACATCCGCGGTAGAAGGGTTCAAGGACTACCTCCAATGCAGGTCGCAATCCATTAAAATTGGTACAGCAATATCATCAGCATGAGGGGTTTTGCTGGGAGTCCATCTAGGATCTATTCTGGGACCTTTACTGTTTAGCCTTTTCCTAAATGTCCTACCAATAGCCTGCCCCAGTAAAATCATTCTTTACGCTGATGACACCGTTTTCCTGAACTGAAACTCCAAACCAGAACACCTCATTTAGGATCTTCAATTTACCTTCAACAAGCTAGAGGACTGGTTCAGTGAGCAGAAACTACTGCGCAACTATAAAAAAAATGAAGACCATACTCTTCGCCAGCCATCAGCATAAGAAAAAATCAACTCCCTATTACCATCACAAACAATAAGGCTGAGCCCTTACAACAAGTACAGGTGTTCAAATATCTGGGAATCTTAATTGATGATATCTTCTCATACACTCACCACGTTGACATGTGGTTAAATCAGTCAGTACTGGGCTAGGGGCCCTGTATAGTCACAGATATTACTTCACATCAGGGGCACTATGGCCCTCAGTATCCAGCTCTGTACTGTCAGTCATTGATTATGGTCTGGTGGTGTATAGCACAGCAACTGATACAGCTCTTAAAAGAGTATCTACCACCATCAATAAGACATGCAGACTGATCCTAGGGACTGACAAGCTAATGCGTACTTGTAAACACTTTGAAAAAGTCAGTTGACACAATCTGAATGCGAAGATCAAATTCTAGCACTGCTTATTGGTAAAAAATCACTACTGGGTCTCTCCACAAAGTGCATACTTTACATCTCTAACCCAACCAATTCACAGAAGTTTACCAGAGGCTCTGCCCATGGCTCACTCTCTGTCCCCTAAAGGAGAAGCTTGCTTGGACAAAGATATTTTGCCTATAGGGCCCCACTTTGGATGAATGAGCTTCCTGCCTCAATAACTCACTCTATGACACTGCCAGCCTTCAAATATTAGCTCAGACAACACCTTGCAGATGACAGCACCTGCGAGTGCCCCCCACAGGAATCTACCCCCCCTTCACTCATCAGTGTCTGCAGAGGCCTACCTCATTCTAACTACCTCTCCCGGGGAATATACTAGCCCCACCTAAGCACTTTCCTCACCTCAACTGTGGTCCACCTCTTATATCCCAATCCCTAATACTGGCAGGCCAATCTTCCTAATCCTTTTCTGGATACCTCCCCTTCATCTCTCTTCCCCTCTCCCTCCCCACTATGCTTCCACCCTCCTCTCCTCATGCATATCCTTTGCCCCTCATGTTCCCCCTCTCCGCTAACTTCCTCCATACCTCATCTTCTACTCAACCCTCCTTGCTTACTCCTATTGTTGTAACTCAAGTGACAAAGCTGTCTCCTGGCTGCTCCTGATGCACTAAACTGATTCATTCAACCATCCTAGTCTCTGTGGGATTGCTTTGTTACCTTGAATTGTTTGCTGTTTTTTGTCAATTTATTCTGACTTGCTAATCTACACTCTGTACGTTGATTTTCTGTGATGTTCTTATGTCCTTGCACTGTGCTTGTCATGGAACCTTTGTTAATGAGCTTTCAGCTCAAAGGTACTTTCCAAAATATCAAAATAAATAAAATAAATAAATAAATAATAACTTATATTAGCAAGCACCAGAGATTCCCATATTCTTTATGTAGTGTTAAGTAGAAAAATAAATATTAGTGTACTAAACTGTGCCATTGACAAACCCCTGAGTAGCAGTGACCATACTAATATAAGATTTGAATTACACACACTGAAAGATCACCTAGAGGTATTACAGTAATGTACCTATATGATACAGCTGCCAAGAATGAAATCATAGCTGAAATAGCCAAAATTGATTGGACAAAGATATTACTAAACAAATCAGCTAATACCATGAAGCACAGTATTAAGAATAACATTATCACTGTCTACAATAAAAATATTGAAAACGTCAAGCAGTACAATAACAGAGGCATCAGACTAAATTGTCTGAGTAAAGAAGTTATCAAACTAACAAATAATAAATCACGTTCCATATACAATAATAAATACATAAAACTAGAAACCAGATAACTTGGGCAGAGTGTAAAATAATTCAGAAGAAATATAGAAGTATAATAAATCAATCAATCAAGCAGTCAAATTTATTTGTATGGCGCCTTTCAAGATACCAAGGCGCCGTACATTAGAATAAAACAGCTAAAACTCATACTTACAAACTGTATAATAATTTAAAATAAAAAAACAGTAAAACCTCAATATATTAGTCATGTTAATGCTCAAAGGCTTGGGTCCAAAGGAAAGTTTTTAAGACCTGTTTAAAATCCTCCACTGTCGTGCACTCACACATGTGATGGGGTATAGAGTTCCAAAGGGTAGGGGCTGCATGCATAAATGCATGGGCCCCAGAAGATTTTAAATAAACCCTTGGAACCCCTAGAAACCCCTCGTCAGTCGAGCGGAGCAATTATCTGGGGCAGTAAGGAACCAGGAGCTCTTTAAGGTAGGCCAGACCTAATTCGTGTAGGGCTTTATATGTCAGTAGACCAACCTTAAAGAAGATTCGCCACTGTACCGGCAGCCAGTGCAGTTTGTGCAGCACCAGAGAAATATGACAGGAACACGAGGTTCCCATCAATAACCAGGCTGCAGCTTTCTGCACCAGCTGCAAGCAGTGAATATCTACCCCTGGAAGCCCTAAGTAAAGGGCATTGCAATAACCCAAGCGTGAGGACAGAAAGCCATGAACTAAAGTAGGCAGATCAACAGACGGAACAAGGTGCTTAACACTGGAGATATTCCTTTGGTGGTAAAAGGAAGATCTGACAACCGCTGACACTTGCTAATGCAGTGTCATCCCCTCGTCAAAATTACCCCCAGGTTTCACACCCATTCAGAGGTCGGGAGAGGCAAACACCCAAGAAAAAATCAGGAGGGAGACCCTACTCCCGACCCCCCTATCTGGCGACCCAGGTCAATCAACAACACCTCAGTCTTTTCGGAGTTCAACCTCAGCCAGCTTGAACTCATCCACGCTTGGATTTCTGTGAGACAGTTGTTTATTACCGAGAAGGTACTATCCTGGTCAGGTGCAAAAGATAGGTACAGACAAACAACAAATCCAATTGAATCAAGCCACTACTGCAAATAAACATTTATGCATTTTTTTTTGCAATTGAATATATTTTATTGAAGAAATGGTGCTTTTTGGTGAGATGCTGAGATGCACTGTCTCTCTCTTGGACAGTGAGGTCTCTTTACGCTTTTCCTCCCTTTCCTCTCATTCTGAACGTTCTGGTGAAACTTCAGGAGGAAGGAGCACATTTGATTTTAATTGCTTCTCTCTGGCCATGCCAGATTTGGTATCCTCTTTTGCAACAACTGGCACTGGATCCTCCGGTTCCCTTACCATTATCCAAAGACCTTCTGACTCAGGAACAGGGCACCCTGATGTACCCGAGCCTTCAGTCTCTCAACCTTCATGCAAGGCACCTATGGACATAGCAGATTCTCGCTGTGGTGTATCTTCACAGGTTGCACATATCTTGGTTGAAGCCAGAAAACCTTCTACCAGATCCACTTTTGCCATGAAGTGGGAAAGATTCTTGATCTGGGCCCTAGCTAGACGCTGGGATCCCTTTTCATGCTTGGCTGCCCAGGTGTTAGAGTACCTTGCACATTTATCAGAGACTGGCCTTAGTTACTCATCCATTAAGGTCCATCTCTCTGTGGTGTCAGCCTACCACCTTCCAGTGGAGGGCAAAACCTTGGCTCAATTGGAGATTGCCATAACTTTTCTGAAAGGCATCCTTGACCTGAAATCTGCTATCCAGAATCCTTGTACCCCTGGGACCTGAATTTTATGCTAGAAAAGCTGACCTTACCTCCTTTTGAACCAGCCTCTAGCTGTGACATGCGCTTCCTTTCCTGGAAGACTTTGTTTCTAGGAGCAGTCACTTCCACCAGAAGGGTTTCCGAACTTCAGGCGTTTGCCTGTAAGGAACCCTATTTAATTTTTCATAGGGACAGACTAGTCCTTCAGACTAGCCCTTCATTTCTCCCAAAGGTAGTTTTAGAAACCACTCTTAATTAGAGTGTAGAACTGCCTGTCTACTATCTCCAGCATTCTAAAAGGGGGTAATATCTGTTGCACACTCTGGATGTGCACAGGATTCTGAGATACTACACAAACCGGACTAAAGTTCGTAAATCTAATCAGCTTTTTGTAGCCTTTGCTCCCCAGTGCCAGGGCAAGGCTATTTCCAAACAGACCACTTCTCGATGGTTAGCCAACTGCATTAACGTCACTTACCAAAAACATGGGAAGTCCCTTCTGGGGGCAGTTACGGGTCACTCCACTAGGAGTGTTACAACTTCTACTGCCTTTTTCAGGAATTTGTCTACTGCAGAAATCTGTGCAGTGGCCACGTGGTCCTCTGTTCACACATTCACTAAGCATTACAGTGTGGAATTTGCCTCTAGGCACAGAACTGGCTTTGGCCTTGCAGTTTTACAAGGCCTTCTGTCATCATTTCCTGTTGGGCGACTTCTCCTCCTCCCATGTACCTCTGTATTATTTCTATTGGGACTGCTTTCTATTCAGTCTTATATGTGAAGAACTACTGCAGGAACCATCTCGAAGTAAGATATTGCAGTTACGTAAGAACTTACCATAACAGTAGATCTTTGAGAGAGGTTCCTGCCATAGGTCTAGTTTCCCACCCGCCTTCCCCCTTCTCCTGGAATGTTTCCTTCATTTTCAACCTGCCTAGCCCTTGGGTATAGAGAGGAAGCATGGTTCTGCGAGTTTTTTCACTCCTACTATTTTCTACTTACCTTACTCTAGGTCTCCAGTGGAAAAGAACTGGAGGGCAGGTGCGGGACCACCCCTTTTATAGCTGGGCTGACGTCATGTCACCTGACGTCGGGGGTGGTCCCCACTGATGATTGCTATCTACAAGTTTGCCATTGGAACCTGACACCAGGGGCACAGTCCTATATGTTAAGACCTACTGCTGGAACCACTCTCGAAGATGTACTGTTACGGTAGGTTCTTACGTAACTGCAATATTTGTTTTCTAGTAAAAAGATGGAATGTTGGCCATTACAACTGTGATAACCCTAGTACTCTTTCAAAAAGTAACAATGGATCTTTATTTTTCACCACGACTGCCACAAGGAATGGGGAAGATGGGCCAAAAAGATGGCCCATCTAAAACATAGCACCTGTCTAGTGTAGTGCTGCAGTGTCTGTGTTAGATATTACCTCAAGTACATAGTATCTGGTGCAAGACTTAAACTTACAATCATCTTGGCCCAAAGGCAATAGGGCTACCAACTGAGCCACTGAAGCTAATTACGGTCAGTAATGACTACCTTGACTGTGCTGACAATGTCATCTCTATTACTCTGCAGCTGATCCAGATCTGCTTTCCCTGTTGTCATATACCTGGCATGCTGAAGGTCATATTCCTTCACAGATGACGAGATACCATTCCCTGCTTTTCCACTGGCATCTCACAGTCAATGTCAGGCAGTTTAATTCCCCTCAAAAGAACCTTGGACCAAACATTGCTTGCATTCTATATTTCATTCACCATTCTAAAGCTGTTTTTTACTGTAATATACCATATTATATGTTTATGGGCCTGGGTGGTGGGTCTCTTATGGATATGAACATTGCCTTGAATGCTCATCAGATGAGTGAACTACAAACCAAAGGTGAGCACCCCTGGCAAGCCTATGGACACAGGAGGCAAACCTTTGATATCCCCAAGAGAGCCTTGAAACAGACCCATAAAGTTATTATAGATTGGAACAGATTTTTAAGTTAAATTAAAACAAAATGTTGACAGCGTGTGCAGCCAGTGAGAAGCCAATTACTGCAGCACGGCACATGAAACACTATTATAGAAATAAGAGCCTCTCAAGCACAGCTGAAGAAAGTGCTATGATTGTTTGGGAGCCTCTTATGGTACTCTCTGAATTTATAATATAGGTGCGTGCATAACATACAGTGCAGTGCAGCTTTACTTTCAAGAGTCTTTCATACAGTTGAGCATAGAATGCATTATAAGACAGAATGACAACAAGAAAATTACAATTTATGTACAGCTGCACTGCAAACAATGTGCAGAATGAAAAATGTGAAATCCTCAAATTTGTGCTAAGGCTGGGGTGGGCATGCGACCGTCATCATGAATATAATGCTAAGGAAATGGCAAGAGTTTTATCTGGGATTTGAACACTGTTGTGAAGTTATTGATGTGAGGTGAGGCATAGTGACTGTTTCATGGAGAAGGTACAGTCAAGCTGAAGGACTGTACCCCATTTGAAGTGACGGTCATATGAGGAACCAACAGAAGCCTAGTTTTTTTTTTACCTTGTATTTGATTTTCAAATAATATATATGACAGAAAAAAATACTTTACATGATTAAAATTACTTTATTTCCTGAACTGTTGTATGAGGTCCAACAGTCTACAGCAATAATAAACAGAAAACTGAACATCAGACACAGCTGCGTTCAGTCTACAAGTCCACATTTATATCCAGAGTAATGGTGAGCAACATGTTAATTACACTGGCAACATTGCATTAAACTGCCCATTTTACTTTGGACAATATTTGGCACATTGTGCCAAATTCACATAAATATATTCATCTTCAGTTCTCAAAAATACTGTAGCATATTAAAAACAAAACAGATATTAGGGTCTGAAAAATGTGTAATTTGAACATTAGGATTAGAAAGAAAAAGACAGCACACACAAATTTAGTAGTCCAAATGATAATATTTTAATACATAAGATGAAAAATGTGAATACTGTGTGAAGGGTCTTCTAGACAACATCTGGCAAAAAGAACTGCATAAGTCTTGTGAAAATGACTTTCTCATCTTTAGAGGCTTGATAAGTGTGTCTGGGTGGTGGGTGGGTGTCTCACAAAATCACTGAGTTTCAACTGACAACATTACAGAGGCAATGAGATGGAATACTATTATTAGTTTCATAGTTTCATAGAGTGATACAGGCTCAGAAGGCAAGATGCCCTTGGAGAGCTTGCCACCAATATGGTGGAAATAGTACTTAATGAAGGTAGACTATTTTTCTACTACCCATATAATTATCCAATTGTTCTTTAAAGGATTCCATATTATTGCTCTAAGCTATTTCCCTAGGTAAAGTGTTCCTTTGGGTGACTACCCTGAGTGAACCAATTACTTCTTTTACGAGTAATACAGTTTACCCCTCTAAGTTTACATCTATGAGTACGAGTAATGGTTTGTGAACTATTTCTTATCAAACCTATAGTTTCAAAAAGGATTGGGTCCTTAGTGGCTTTATATATCAAACATAGGTCTCCATGGAGTTGCCTATAATCCAGAGAAAAGAGGTCCAAAGCTTGTAATCTAGCCCCATAGTCTAGTTCTTTCATATTAGTAATTTGTTTTGTTACTTTTCTTTGGACTTCCTCTATTAGTTTTTTACCTTTTTTAGTAACCGGTGCACAGAACGAAGAGCAGTATTCTAATTGGGATCTGACCAAACTTGTATAAAGTGGAAGTTCATTAAAGCAAATTTTATTATTATCTGCCCAAGCGCATATCTCATTTAATTCCTTTTGAAATGCATTTGCTGCTTGAATATTATTAATTATGCTGCTGAGTTTGCAGTCGTCTGCATACTTGGTCATCCAAACTTTATCGGTTGTTTGCATTGTTGAGATTAATAAGTTAAAAAGGACTGGGCCCAAAACAGAGCCCTGCGGGACTCCACTAGTCATCTTAACCCAATGTGAAGAATGACCTCTAATAACAACCTTCTGATATCTGTTTTGCAGCCATGACACAACCCAGTTTATAATATTAGGATGAAAGTCTAACATATACAAATGGTTTATCAAAACGTGATGTAAAACTTTGTCAAAAGCCTTAGAGAAATCTAAAAGAATAATATCTACTGGAAGCCCTAAATCAAGAGGTGCACTAACATTCTCAAAGAAACCCAACAGATTAGTCTGATGATTTCCCTTGGGAAAACCCATGTTCTGTTAGATTCTGTAAATAATGATAAGAAATATGTGCTTCAATCTGATTAAGTAGGGCTCTTTCAAGTAATTTATGAACATACGAACATACAAAATTTGCCAGCAGATAAAGGCCTAGAGATCTATTAAGTCAGCTTGAATGTGCAGCTAGCACCCCTTATTCTGCAGCTGCCCCTCCCTTCCACCCTTTCCCTTCATTGACCCTCCCCCTTGTCCTGACCCATCCCCTTTTGAAGCAGTCCACTGTTCTACTGGATACCACTTCTGCAAATAATGCATTCCACCCAGCCACCACCTTCTCTGGAAAAAAGTGTCTCCTCATCTCCCTCCTGAACCTTCCTCCCTCCAGTCTCATATCATGGCCCCTGGCATCCCTCCACTCCCTTACTTTGAACAGCCCCTCTGTACCTGTCTTGTTTATTCCTTTCATGTACTTAAAGGTTTCAATCATGTCCCCTCGTCCCTCCTCTCCTCCAGTGAGAACATGTTCAACTCCCTAAGCCTTCTCTTGTATGATAAGTCCCCCAGCCCCTGGATCATCTTTGTCACCCTGCGCTGCACCCCCTTCAGTAACTTAATGTCCCTCTTCAACTACAGGCACCAGTACTGCACGCAGTACTCCAGGTGTGGTCAAACTAATGACATATACAGTGGCAGAATCACCATTTCCCTCCTTGAGAATATACCCCTTGTAATACAATCTAGCATTTTGTTGGCCTTTGCAGCTGCCTTCCTACATTGTGCTGAGTTGTTCACTGACCCTTTAATGAGCACCCCCAGATCCTTCTCCTCCTCTGTCTGGGCTAGCTGCACTCCCCCAGCTGGTAACTCCTCCTTGGGTTCTTCATCCCAAAGTGCAGCACCTTGCACTTTTTGGCATTACACCCCAGTTGCCAGGTGTCTCACCAGGTTTCAAGCTTTGCCAGATCATTCTGCAACCCCTGCCATCCCCCTAGGACATCCACCACAGCTTCTACCTTGGTATCATCAGCAAACAGACTGATCTTACTCTTGATATCCAATGATATGTGTGCAATGAATATCCCAAACGACACTGGTCCCAATACCGAGCCCTGTGGAACACTGCTCATCACTACCCTTGGGTGTGAGAGCTCCCCACCCACCACCACCCTCTGTTGCCTTCCCTGCAGCCAGTTCCCTACCCATCTCAACAGCTTTGCAACCTGCCCCTGTGCCTACTAACTTACTTCCCAGCCTTCCATGCGGCACACAGTCAAATGCCTTACTGAAGTCCAGATACAGGACATCCACTGCATGGCCCCTGTCCAGTTGCCTAGTTACCCAGTCATAGAACTCCACCAGGTTGGTTTGGCAGGATCTGCCCCATATGAAGCCATGCTATTTGCTGTCCTGTAGTCCTTTGTCCTCTAGGAGGGCCACCAGCCTCTCCTTCAGGATAGTCTCCTTTAGCTTACCCACAATAGATGTGAGGCTCACTGGTCTGTAGTTTCCTGGTTCATCCTTGGGGCCACTCATGTGGAGGGGCACCACATGAGCCATCCTCCAATCTTAAGGTACACACCCCGAATGAAGTGAGGCATTAAATATGTCTGCCAAAGGTCCTGCAAGGACCTCTTCAGCTCCCTCAGTACCCTGGGGTGGATGCCATCTGGGTCTGGCGCCTTATCCACCCTCAGTGCCTTCAAACCCTCCTGAACTCTGCCCTCCATGATTCCCCCATCTGTCATCCACTCCCCCCATTTCTGCCATTTCTCCCCCCTTGGGTGTCACCACCCTCTTCTCTTTAGTAAATACTGATCAGAAGTACTCATTTAGTGCTTCTGCCTTTTCACACCGTGCTTCCACCCAACCCCCCTCCTTCCTAATCCTTTTTATATGGTCCTTACAGCCCATTTTCTCCCTGATGTACCTAAAGAAGTCCTTCTCCCCCTTCTTAATGCCTTGTGTCAACCTGAGTTCTGTAGATGCCTTGGCTCCTCTTACTCCCCTTGTCACCTCCTTTGAGTCCATCAAGTACTCATCCCTGTCCTCCCCTCTCCCTGTTTTCTTGTACTTCCTAAAGGCAGCTCTTTTCCTCCTTACCTTTTCCATGACCTCCTTGCTCAACCAGCTTGGTTTCTTAGCCCTAGCCTTCTTGCTCTGGACCTTGCAGCAGGTTTTGGTTGCCTCCACTATCCCCAGCGTTATGAGCCCCCACCTCTGGTTAGTTTCCATACTAAATTGAATTCTGGCCAGGTGACCTTTTACTACTTCCCCCATCCTCCCAAAGTCAGCCCTCCTGAAGTCCAGCACTCTTGTGCCAGATTCCACTCCTTCCTTGCCCATATCTAATGTGAGCCATACTGAGTGGTGGTCCCTCCCTGACAGCGGTTCCTCCACTGAAAGTTCTCTCACAAAGTCCCCATTTGCCAGCACAAGGTCAAGGGTATTCTCTAATCTGGTTGGTTCACTGACCATTTGCAGCAGGAAGCTGTCCTAGAAGGCATCCATCAGTACCTGCTCCCTTCTGTTCCTGGTTGTTGGGGTACTCCAGTCCACTCCTGGAATGTTGAAGTCCCCCACAATCACCACACTACCCTTCCCTGTCTAACTCCTCCATCTGAGATGGCAGCCTGTACACCACTCCAGTTCTAAGAATCCTATTCTTGGAATCCTGGATTTGCTTCCAAAGTGACTCCGTACTACCCTCCTCCCTTACACACTTCAGTCCTTCCTTCACATATAGTGCCACAGCCCCTCCTTTCCCAATCACCCTGTCCCTATGAAATAGCCTGTGCCCTGGTACAGACAGGTCCCAGTCATTGTATTGGGTGGCCCATGTTTCTATGATGACTGCAATGTCCACCTCTCCCTCTGCCATGAGCACCTGTAACTTCAGTTTTCCTCCCAAGGCTCCTAGAAATAAGGGTAACCACCTTCCACCCTTCCCCCCTCCCATCCTGCCCTCCTTTACTAGCATCATAGAAACATAGAAACATAGAATTTGACAGCAGATAAGGACCGCTTGGACCACCTAGTCTGCCCATTTTCCATCACCAATAGTACTTGCCATTTGTTCTTTGTCACTGTTATGGGGGTTAAGCTCATATGGTTTCCCAACCTGTGGTCTCTGCATGTCTCATGCCCAATTGCCACCCCCCGCTCCTAGTTTAAATTCCCTACTTCCTCTATGTACTCCTCCATCCTCTGTTTCAACACTTTCTTTCCCTCCTCACTCAAGTGTAGTCTGTCCTTGGCATAGAGACTACTGTCCTCCCATTTCCCTCCCCACCCCTCCCAACAGCCCATACCTTTTAGCACGACACCAGGTTCTTAGCCATCCATTGAATTCCTCTATTCTCAGCTTTCTTGCTGTGCTTGCCTTGGGCACTGGAAGTATCTCCAAAAAAGTTACTGATCTTCCTGCCCCCTCACATAATTGTCCTAGTTCCTCAAACCTCCTCTGGACTATATCTACTGTCTTGTTAGCCAGGTTGTTCATCCCAAGATGTATAATTAAATGAGGCTTGTCCCTACCCCTTCTAGCATATTTCAGAACAGATTGTCCCAGCCTTTCTGCTGTCATTCCTGGCATGGCCTCCACCCAAATGCAACTATGCCTCTCCACCTTGCTACCCCACCTGACTCCTCCTAGTATTGAGTCCCCCAGCACAAAGATTTTACCACTCTTACTCCTTGCTTGCTTCCATTCATCTCCCTCTCTCATTTCCGGCTCCTCTTCTTCCTCCTGCACATTATTTCCCCCTTTTGCCCCTGTTGCAATTCTTTCAGCAGAACATCCCCCCACTCTGCTCTGGTTTGGTCCAGGCATTTATCAATTACTCCTCTAATTTCCTCTAATTTCATCATTTCTTATCTCCACCTTCTTCCTTTCTAGCAGTGTAAATTTACCAGTAACCAAGGTGTGACTAATAGGTCTATAATTGGATAAAAGTTTTTTATTACCTGTTTTGTGAATAGGGGTGATAATAGCCTCATTCCATATCTGGATAGTTTTATCTTTATTAACTGAGGCATTAAACAGAAGGGACAAAGGACCACATATGACTTCAGAAATTTTGTTTGGGAAACCGGCATGTATATTATTGGGCCCAGGTGATGAATAATGTTTTAATTTTTGAAGTAAAACTTTCACCTCCAATTAAGTGATCGGCAGAAGTAGTACCTTGTATTTAGTTTCTTTAACTTTTAATGTGCCTTCAGTAGGTGCAAACACTCTTGCAAAGTAGTCATTAAATTCTGCAGCCATTTCTAATTCATTATTCAAGACACCTTTACCAGTTTCAATTGATCCAACAGAAGAACATCCTCCCCTTAAAGAACCTATGTAGGTGTAAAAGGATTTGCAATTGTCTCGAGCTTTAGTTGCCAGTTTTATTTCAAAATTAATTTTTACTTTTCTAAAAGTATATTTTACTGATTTTGTCTTTTCCTTATATGAGTTCCAGTTGGTAGGAGATGGATTATTTTTAAATTTCTTATAGTAGCTCTTTTTTTATTAATGGCCTTCTTAATACTTGTATTCCACCATAATGGTGTTCTAAGTCCATTACTATACTTTTGCCTGTTAGGTACCCATATATCCAGGCAATGATTATTCTTACCGTTTATGTATTCCCAGATCTGATGTAAATCTAGGCCACTTAGGTCGATTTCCCAGTCCCAAGTACTAAGATATCTGTTTATTTCTATGTAGTTTACCTTATTAAAATCTTTGATAATTGTTACGCCATTAATTATGTCATTACAAATATCTACCTTTACAGATGCCATATTATGGTCACTGTCACCTAAAGGTGCATTAATAGTTGGAGTTGACACTCTATCTACAATGTTAGTTAGTATAATATCAAGAATATTGCTCTGACTAGTCCCTTCAGTTACGATCTGAGTTAAATTTTGATTAATAGTAAGGTCAATAAAAGAGGTTTTTGCCCTACCGTGTCCTTTAAGATTTGGTCAGTCAATTTTTGGAAGTTATAATCTCCCGTAAGAATATAGCTATCTATAGTTTCCATATTTTCTAGTGTTATTAATAGTTCCAAATTATCTGTTTGAAAAAAACTGTGTGGCTTATAACCGAATCCCACCACTAATGATTCCTTGTGTAATTTAACTTGAACCCAGATTGCCTCTAATTTATTATTTAGTACTGCCTCAGGTGTTATACAATGAGCTACATATTTGTTTGATATGTATAGTGCATCACCACCTCCTCTAGTATCCAGTCTATTTTTATAAAATTTATTGCAACCCTGCATTTCTGTATTCCATTCTTGTCCTGTCCTTATCCTGTCATCAGTGTATTGGGAAAATCCACAGTCTCAATTTATGTATTGCCAGTCTCTCTTTGAATAAAAAGGTACTGCCATACCAAATAAAGAGCTTAACTGGTGCTATGAAAAAAAAAATGTTCTACACAAATATTTAACAAGCATTTGTCAATGCCGAATGTTGGCTTGCTGGCATTGACATTGGTAGTGCAGGAGTTAGACAGATGCATCACAGGAATGGCAGTGAAGTATTGAACTTATGCCAACCCACCCCCACCCTGCAGAGAGTGACAAGCAGTAGGGTGTTCCTTTGGGTGTTTGGTAGTGCAGTGCGCGGGAAAACATGTCGGGCAGGATGTGAGAAATGACAGCTGCACAGTTCATAAGGAGGTGGAAAAAAATGCCAGTGTTGAAAACGTGGCATGTAAATATACCAAATTTGCAAAGCTACTAGGGTGTGTGGGAAATATGCAATGCACGCTTGCAACACTGCCATTTTATGGGCATTCGGCACTAAATTTTCAACATAGGCATTTTAGCACCTCTACTCATGTACAGTGTTACTGTTATTTCCTCAAAGTGTCCCAAGAAGTGATTTCACACAGCGACCACGCTATTCTGCGCCGAAGTGCGAAAACACATTTTGGGCACGATATGTCAAATGACGGCTGTACTGTTCATCATGAGGTGTAGAAAAATGGCAATGGTGAAAATCCAGACTGAAAATATCACAAATGCATGATGGTATGAGCGTGCGTGCAATCTGTCAATGCATGCTCATAACACAGTTATTTTATAGAGTATCATCACCAGATTTTCAACATAGGCATTTTAGGTCCTCTGCACATGAACTGTGTCACTGTCATTTTCATAATATGGCCCAGACACTGATTTCCCACAGTGACTGCGCTATTGTGCTCCAGAAGTGCGGAAACACATTACAGGCAAGACATGGAAAATGACAGCTGTACTGTTCACAAGGAGGTGTACAAAAATGACAATACTGAAAATCCGGCAGTAAAATATTGTGAATGCGCGGAGTTATGAGCCTGCATAGCAACTGCGCAATGCACACTTGTAAAACAGGCATTTGTTGGATTTTTTCCACCAAATTTGGAACTTAGGCTTTTTAAGAGGGCACCTCATGAACACTGCCATTGTCATTTCATTAATGGGCCCTGAAAGGTGATTTTGCACAGTGACTGCGAAATCACCTTTCGAGGCTGATAAACACCATGACAGTGACAGAATTCATGAGGAGGGGCCCCAAAAACCCCATGTTAAAAATTTGGTGCAAAAAGTCCAAGAAATGGCTGAGATATGCAACAAAGTTGAAAAAACCCTATTCACTCCATTATACAGCTTACCGGCATTTCCTCAGTTCGTGGTCGGCTTTGAAGAGTGCAGACGTGTTCCTGGTCCACTGAAGATAGTCATGCCAGACTCCAGAGGTAAGTATGGGGTGAGGGGGGTGAGGGAGGAGGGTGTACAGTGGGTGGGTGCGGGTGGGGAGGCGGACATAGACTACTTAGAGACTGTTTGAGTATTGAAGGTACAGAAAACATCGCAGGACCATTTTGGCATGCTGGGGTGGGCTCCCAGCATGCCACCTAAGTGGGTTGGGGGGGTTAGTAGCCGACTGGGGATTGGGCACCCTCATTGGCACACAACACGGAGGGGTTAATGCCGCTGGGGGATTGGGAACCCCCGCGGCAAACAAAGCCGCAGGACTGTTTTGGCACACTGGGGTGGGCTCCCAGCGTGCCACCTAAGTGGGTTTGGGGGGGTCACTAGCCAACGGGGGATTGGGCACCCTCATTGGCACACAAATGGGTGGGATTAATGCCGCTGGGGATTGGGCACCCCTTGGCATTCAACAGCTGGGGTGGATGCCGATGGGAAGTGGGTCTCTGGCCAACGTGTCACACAAGGGGGGTTGCGAGCTTCACCCACCATGTGGGGGTTTCAGCGCCATGTTTCTTGAAATGTTTGCCTTGCAAAGGCACGTATGGGAGGCATGTCTTTATGCCGCTGCATGACGAGCTTGTCTCTGATTGCAGTGGCACTTTATTTAGAAGTTTTGTCCTCTTTCCATAATGTTGGTGTCAGCACTAGCATGCTGGCTTATTGGGGAATGAGGGACACACCTACTGATGCATGCCCTGCATTCGCCCAACAGCAGCTGCGCCTCCAAATCTCCACTCTCCCAATATGTTGACCTGCACGCAAGTGCAGCAAGCCAACATAAAAACACTGTTTAAAAAGAAAATTGTTTCAGTGGAGCATATGAATCAGTGTCATGTTTTGTGTAATTCAATTATCTGGCACAAGTTCCACTATTAAAAAAATCTGTATTTTTCAGTATCTACATATAATATTATTCGCACAGCACCAGTAAAATACTTTATTTTGGATATACTAATGTGGTACACACTACATTGATATTTAACAGAGATTGTAAATAAGTCTGTGAGTGTTAGATATTGTCCCTTGGTTGTGGCAATGCCAACCTGGTGGCTTAGCGGTAGCATTTAATGCTGCTGTGCTGAGTTGCTGTGTTGGGAGGTAGACCTGACTGCAGCAGCTGGCACTGGGCTCTGGTGTAGCACAGCAACATAGAAACATAGAATCTGACAGCAGATAAGTACTGCTTGGCCCACATAGTCTGCCCATTATGCCATACTTCCAGTATCATCACAGACCTACTTGAACTCTTGCTCTTTTTTCCACCTCCTGTCTTTCCACTAAGAATCTCTTATATATTTATTTACGTATTTATTTGTTTGAAAAGTTTCACCAGGAAAGGCATACTGAGCTACAATAGCTCGTTTCCCTTATGCCTATCCCATGCTTTCTTGTACGCCACCACTATTGCCAAACCCAGCACCTCAGCTGGTAAATTGTTTCAAAAATCCACTTTTTTTTGTGAAGAAGTACTTTCTCCCATCTCACCTAAATTTACCCCCTCCATCCTCATAGCATTTCCCCATGTTCTTCAGCATGGTTTTTTTTCTCAAAAAAAAAATACTTTCCTCCTATATCTTATTTATGCCCTGAAGTATTTAAGGTCTCTATCATAGTCCCCTCTCTCTCTTCCAGGGGGAACATATTGAGAACCTTTAGTCTCTCCAACTAGGGCTGTTGATGCAGAACTTGCACCATTTCAGTTGCTCTCCTCTGAACCACCTCCACTCTGTCTATGTCCTTCTAGAGATGTGGGGTCCGACTCAAAGTCTAGTGTTGCAACTCACTAGTGTGTGTGAATTGTGACATTCGCCACTATGCCAGGGACCCTATGCCACATTCCAAGAGAGACAGAGTCCCGTCATGTGCAACATGCAGATTATGTCATCAGAGGCATACTCCACATGCGTGGCATAGATGACTCGCATATTGCAAGTAGTGGCCAACTACTGGCAGCCCACCGAAGCCCCCCTGGAACACCACGGCACACACTTTGGGGTATGGGGGGCAGGATTGGTAGCACAGGAGTCCTGGGGGGGCATGCCGGTGAACAGACCACCTGGGATCACTGACATCTAAGGGGTGGGGGTAGGAGTATGCATGTGGGGGCATGGGGGCACATTGGCACCATTGTCATGGTGCCAAGGGCCAGGTAGCAGATGGATAGCACCATCAGATGCCCCTTAGAGCAGCTCTGGGGCTGATCTAACTTAACACCACCAGTGTAGCTCTCGGAATCATGCTAGTGGGTTATGGCAGTCGCCCTCCTGGAATAGGGTGCAGCTGGTGCCATAACCTGCACTTGTGCCATGGCATTTTGGGCTGCAGTGTAGTGGGTGGTGTAACCCATGGTTGTTGTAGCCCACAGCCACCATGGCACAAGGTGCCTTTCGTGATCAGGGCTGGTGTACTGCTTGGTGTAAGTTGTGAGATACACCAAGGGGTTTGGTGTATCTCGGCTTATATCGGCATACGACCTCTTGGAATCGGCCCCGTATTCTCCAGAACTGTACACAGTATTTCAGGTGAGGTTGCACAAGCAGTCTACAGAGAGGCACACCACCTCCCTCCTTCTACTGCTGATACCTCGCACCACGGCATCCCACTTGTCTTCCCAACTGTCTCCGTAAATTACTTAGCTACTCAGAGGTCATTAGAGATGATTATCACCAAGTCTGTCTCCTGCTTGGTGGTCATCCATAGCACTCCCCCATTTTGCACTCTGCCTAGGTTTCTGTACCCCAAGTTCTTTATTCTGCACTTTTTCACATTGAAACCCAGCTGCCATTGACCTCTCTTCCAGTTTTCTCCAGTGTCTGCTCATCCTCTCCACCCCCCATCCCCCAGAGTGTCCATCCTATTGCAAACTTTGGTGTTATTCACAAAGAGGCAGACTTTTTCCTCCAAATCATCTGCAATGTCACATATAAAGACACTAAAAAGGACTGGTCCCATCACTGATCCCTGAGGCACCACACTGGTCACCCTTCCCTCCTTGGAGTGAACACCATTTACCACCATCCTCTGTCACCTAGCCTCTTACCAGTTTCTTATCATGTTTATCACCTTTGGACTTACTCCTGAGGTACTCAGCTTTCTTGTCAGTTTCCTATGTGGAACAGTGTTAATGTCTTACTGAATTCTAGGTATGCCACATTCAGCACTTCACTCTAATCTAATTACTTAGTCACCCAATCAAAGACCTCTATCAGATTCACTTGACATGACCTCCCTGCCATGAATCCATGCTGTCTCAGGCCTTGTAACCCACTTGATTCAAGATATTCCACTATCCTCTCCTTCAGTAGTGATTACATTAACTTTGCAACACTGATGTTTGGCTGGCTGACCTATAATTGCTATCCTCCTCTATGCTACCATTTTTATGTTTGCTTGAGCATGCACAAGAAACATACTGTGGCAGCTTAGGAGAGAAGCAGGTTGTGGAGGTGCGGCACTGTGGCAGCCAATGCAGGCACTGCATTTGTGGGCTTGGCACTGTTCACCCAATGCAGGCCCAGTGTCCTGATGACCTAGTTCTGCAGAAGTGCCACCAACTTGAAATGATTTGGCTGCTGCAATTAGGGGCCACCTCATCATTGCAGCATCAGCCATCCTGCTGCAATGAGGGAGTGACCTGTCATTGCAGGGCGGTACCTTGCCTGGTGTAACATATCCATAAACATGGTTGCGGAGGGAAAGCCGACTGACTGGGGTGCCCAATCCCCCTGTCGGCATGCTGCCAGCCCAGTTAATTTGCCGACAGGGGAGCCCACTTCCTGTCGGCATACTGCCCCACCCCATTTGTTGTGTGCTGAGGGTGGTGCCCAGTCCCCCATGGCATCATGCCCACCTTAAACAGTCATTCTTTGATGATGGGGCCCAATACCCATCAGCTTAAGTCCCCCCACTCCAAAAAGGCAATTGACATACTGGGAGCCCACCCCAGTGTGCCAAAAAGAAGCCTGCAAAAAAAAAAAAACCTTCCTACAAAGTCTTTTTTTTTCTGTCCCAGAAAGAAAGGAAATGGTCCCATGCTGGTTGGGTCTCCTCCGCAAACTTCCATCCACCCACTATGCACTCTACCTCCCAACATCCCCCTCACCCCATACTTACCACCGGAGCATGGCACGATGATCTTTGGTGGACCAGGAACATGTCTGCACTCTTCAAAGCTGACAGCAAACTGAAGAAATGCTGGTAAGCTGTATAATGTCATAAATAGGGTTTTTTTTCAACTTTGGTGCATATCTTGGGCATTTTTGGGAATTTTGGCAACAAATTTTCAACATGGGGTTATTGGGACCCCTCCGCATGAGTTCAGCCACTGTCATGGCATTATTCAGTCCTGAAAGGTGATGTTGAGGTCACTGCAAGGAATCACCTTTTGGGACTGATTAATGAAACAACAGTGCCACAGTTCATGAGATGGGCTTTCAAAAAGTCTGTTGTAAATTTGGTGAAAAAAATCCAAAAAATGACTGTTTTACGAGCATGTGTTGCACAGTTTCCACACATGCTTGCACCTTCACAAATTTGTAAGATTTTCAGCATTGACATTTTTCCACAACTCCTTATGAACAGTACAGCTGTCATTTTTCACATCCTGGCCAAAATGTGCCTTTGCACTTCTGGCGCAGAATAATAAGTAATAATAATAATAATAAAATGTATTTGTTAAGTGCCTTTCAACATTCCAAAGCGCTGTACAGTACAAATAAGACAAAACACAGTAAGTACATATTAAAATCAAGCAAATACTTTCCCCATAAAAAAGTCTTAAGTGCCTGCTTGAAACTCCCCATGTACTGCACTCACGAAGCTGATGGGGCAGAGAGTTCCAGAGGGTCGGTGCCGCAAATCCGAAGGCCCGTGCACCAGATGACTTTAAATTGACCCTCAGAATCTTCAGCAACCCCTCATCAACCGAGTGGTGCAGTTGCAGGGGGATAAAAGGAACCAGGAGCTCTTTCAAGTAGTCAGGACCCAAACTGTGTAGGGCTTTGTGAGTCAAAAGACCTAGCTTGAAGGTGATCCACCACTGAATAGGCAGCCAGTGCAGATCGCGCAGCACAGGGGTGATATGAGATCTTCTAGAAGACTCTGTCAACAAACATGCTGCTGCATTCTGCTTTAGCTGCAAACAGCGGATATCAATCCCAGGAAGCCCAGGTAAAGGGAGTTGCAGTAATCAAGGTGCAATGTCACAAAGGCATCGACCAAGATAGGTTGGTCACTGGGAAGAACAAGGTGCCTAATCCTAGCAATGTTGCTAAGATGGTAAAAGGCCAGCTTGATGACAGCCGAAACCTGGTGATGAAGGGACAGGCCATCGTCAAGCACCACCCCTAGGTTACACACCCATTCTGAGGTGAGGATCTGAGTCTCCCCCAGGACTAAACTGGAAGGGAGCATTGTCCTCAACCCCTCTGCCCTATGACCTGGGTCCATTATCAAAACCTCAGTCTTTCCTGGGTTCAACTTTAGACTGCTGGTATTCATCCAATCTTGGATTTCTACGAGGCAGCTGTTCAGTACTGAGATAGCACTAACCTGGTTGGGAGCAAAAGACAGGTAGAGCTGGGTATCATCAGCATAGCAATGAAACCTCAGCCCATACCACCTTACAATGTCTCCATGGGGCAGCATATGCACTGCGAATAGCATGGGAGACAGCACCGAGTCCTGAGGTACCCCGCAAGGCAGAGAGAAAGCCCCAGAAGAAAAAAGGCCCGAGACAACTCTCGGCATTCTACCAGCGAGGAAAGATGAAAACCATCTGGGGACTGTACCAAACAGCCCACAGACAAACCTCAGGTGTTCGAGCAGAATTCCATGATCCACAGTATCAAAAGCTGATGATAAATCGAGGAAAACCTAGATGAAACAGTGTCTCTGAAACTATCACCATCAGGAGATCATTGAGCAACTGAACCAGAGCAGTCTCAGTACTATGCCTCTTACGAAAACCTGATTGGAGAGGCTTGTATAAATTATGGATGGTTAAATGGTTATCCAGTTGAGCAACCATGACTTTCTCAATAACCTTCCACACAAAAGGGAGATTAGTGATGGGACTGTAGTTTGCTGGGTTTTCTGGGTCAAAAGAAGCTTTCTTCAGAAGGGGGGGTTACCATCCCCTCCTTCAGGGAGCTAGGGAATGCACCCGAATCCAAAGAGCACCGGACAATCAGAGCTAAGACTGGGCCGAATAGCGCTGTCGCTGTTGGAAATCAGTGTTTGGGACAAATTAAGAAAATCACAGTGACACTGTTCATGAGCAGAGGTCCTAAAATGCCTGTGTTGAACTGCTGAACATTTTTTGAGCAAAGTCCATAAAATGACTGTGTTATGAGTGTTCGTTGCACAGTATCCACACACGCATATAACTTTGCAAATTGGTAACATTTTCACTCAAAATTTTCAACATTGGCATTTTCTACACCTACTTATGAACAATACAGCTGTCATTTTTCACAACCTGGCCGAAATGCTTTTTTTGCATTTCCGGCACAGAATAGCGTGATTGCTGTGGGAAATCAGTGCATGGGACACATTAAGAAAATAACAGTGACACTGTTCTTGAACAGAGGTCCTCTGTTACTACCTATGTTGAAAATTTGGTGATGAAAGTACATAAAAAGACTGTGATACGAGTGTGCATTGCACAGTTTCCAAGCACCCTTGTAACTTTGCAAATTTGTAATATTTTCACTCCAAATTTTAAACATTGGCATTTTTTTCATACCTCCTTATGAACAATACAGCTGTCATTTTTCACACCCTGGCCAAAATGTGTTTTCACACTCCTGGCGCAGAATAGCATGGTCATTGTGGGAAATCAGTGTTTGTGACAGATTAGGAAAATCACAGTGACTCTGTTCATGAGCAGAGGTCCTAAAATGCCTATGTTGAAAATTTGGTGACAAACATCTATAAATTGACTGTGTTACAAGCCTGCTTTGTGCAGTTTCCATGTACCCTCATAACGTCGCAAATTTATAGTATTTTCACTCCAGATGTTCAACATTTGCAATTTTTCAGACCTCCTGATGAACAGTACAGCTGTCATTTTTCAAATCCTGCTGAAATGTGTTTTCGCACTTCAGGCACACAATAGCGCAGTCGCTGTGGGAAGTCAGTGTTCGGGGTAGATTAAAAAAAATCACAATGACACTTCATGAGCAGAGGTGTTAAAATGCCTATGTTGAAAATTTGGTGACAAAAGTCCATAAAATGACTGTGTTAGGAGTGTTCATTGCACAGTTTCCATGCACCCTTGTAATTTCATGCATTTGTAAAATTTTCACTCCAGATTTTAAACATTGGCATTTTTTCACACCTCCGTATGAACAGTACAGCTATCATTTTTTATATCCTGCTTGAAATATGCATTTACACATCTGGAGCAGAATAGCATGGTCACTATGGGAAATCAATGTTCAGGTCAGATTAAGAAAATCATAGTAATGGTGTTCCTGAGCAGAGGTCACAAAATGCCTATGTTAAAAATTTAGTAAAATAATTCCACTAAATGACTGCGTTACACGCATTCGTTGTGCAGTTTCCACGTATGCTCAGAAGTGTGAACGTTTTTAATATTTCCAGTACAGATTTTCAACATTGGTATCCCTTCATTCTTCACATCCTGCCCGATCTGTGTTTTTATACATCTGGTGGAGAATGGCACAGTCGCTGTGGGAACTCAAAGTTTGGGACACATTAACAAAATCACACTGCCACTCTTCATGAGAAGAGGTCCCAAATGCTTTCATGAGGTGGGTCACAAAAAGGCCATATTGAAAATTTGTAGTGCAAATACCAACAAATGCCAGGGGCATTAGGGTTTCTAACCATAATGTCCCACCCTGTACAGACTGGTAGGCATCAAGGGTGTGGCTGTGGATTGCCGACTGTAATGCTCATGCCATCCCACCCCCACCCCCCAGCCAGTGACAGTCATCGAGTTGTGCCTTGGACTCTTCAGCCACAGAGTTCACCCCATTCTCTTATACTGCACCCATTTCAGCGTATGTCTTTATAGAATAGGATGACTGCAAAGTTGAACACCCCAAGACACACCTCCACACACATGTCAGTGTCTGCAGGATAGGGTGAGGTAACATGGCATTAACATCATGAGCGATGACCCAAACACATACCCCAATGCCTGTCCATTTCTGCAGGGTGGAGGTGGGGTTGGTGTGAAGTTCAATACTTCACTGCCATTCCTATTCTGCATCTGTCTAACTCCTGCATTTCCAATCCTAATACCAGCAAGCAAGCATTAGGCATTGACAATGCTTGTTTGAAGAAAGACTACACTTGCCCTCCTCCAGTTCTCCATAACTACTCCAGTTTTCAGTGAGCTGTTAATCGGGACTGTCAAAGTTGCAGTCAGTGCCTCCCTGAGCTCCCTCAGTACCCTAGGATGTACCCAATCTGGTCCCATTGCATTATGCACCTTTAGATTAGTGAGCCCCTCAATGACTCTCTCCTCTGAAAAGGACTAGGGTCCACCATTCTCCCTTCAAACCTCCTGTTTCTTTTTGGGGGCCCCTCCCCTTCTCATTTCACTGGAATACTGAACAAAAGTATTTACTTACAATGTCTGCTTTTTCCAGGTCCATCTTCTCACAGTTTCCCACCTCCACCCACTCCATTTTAATGTTACTATCCCTCCCATTGTCTTACTCTTCCTACTTGCATAACTGAAAAATGTGTTGTCTCCTCTCATTACTGCTTGGGGCTACCTGCTCTTCAGTGTGTGCATTTGCACTCCTTACTGCAGTACCTGCGTCTATTTTCATGGTACATCTCCATATTCTACTCCTTCTATTATCTCCTTATTGCTGCTGAATACTAACATTTTAGCCTTTGCCTTTTCAGCCACCTCTTTAAAGAACCACAGTGATCTCATTTTACTTTTACTCACTTTCTTAACAGAGTTTTTTTTGCTTTCAATATGACCCTTTTTAGCTTTGCCCACTGTTCCTCAACCCACCTAGGCCATCTGCCCCTGCCAGGTCATCCCTGAGCATTAATCCATCTTTATAAAATGTGCCCTAATAAAGTCCCTGACCTTGTGTGGTTTGACACCGCAGCAGTCATTATATTGAACCACACCAGATGGTGATCATTGATCCCCAGGTGGCCTCCCACCTTGATGTCTGTCATACTATCCCTGTTAGTGAGTACCATGTCCAGTACATCTCCATCACAAGTGGATGTGTTGACTAGTTGTCTAGGAATCCACTTGTGTCGGGGATTCATTGACTTGCAACCCCTTCTGTTTGCCAAAGATCTTGTTCCCTCTGAAGGATGTCACTGTGTTTAGCCATGGCCACCAAGAATGCACTGTTTGATGCTGAAGAGGTAGAAGAGTAACATAAAGAACATGGGAGAAAAACCCTCACATAATCTCCATAATGTTTGTGTCCTGAAGCCTTGGAAGTTCTATGACAAACCAGTGCCTTTCTTTACATCCTAATAGGACAGCCTTAGTGATGGTGGAGCAGCCCTCCCCCATAGCCCTTGCCATGAAGGTGAAGTCATGGGGGTTGTGGGCCTTAGCGAGGACCCAGGAGGAAGTGTGGACACTGGCTAGGGCATGATATATCAATGGGATCATTTCCCCCATAGAAAGGATCATCATTTATTTCCACGTATACCTGTGACTAATCACTTTTCCCCATAGAAAGGACCATAATTCAACTCCCCACATACCTGTGACTAAGCTATCAATTAAAGCTATATACCTGCCCAATTCAATTACAGCTGTATACCTGCACTAATTAATTACAGCTGTACCATATATGTTTATCTACACTACTTAAAGCTATGTATGTGCACTAAGTACTGAATTACATCTACTGTATATACCTGAACTAATAAAAAGTACACAGCTGCAGTACATTCAATACCAAAAATAACAAAAATTAATACAGCTTTAGAAAGCTAGCCAAACCCCTTTTGCTGCTGTCCCTGAGAAGAAGTGGCAAACCTGATCATGGGGTCCATGATCCTGTCTGGGGTCTCCTCCACAGTTGACCCTTTTAAGGCCTCCCACTAATTTGTAGCTGTACTCAGCAAGGCCATGGCTTCCACCTCTGATTCCACTGTTGGGGGGTTTGGAGCCTCCTTCTTGCTGGGGCTCAAATCCTCACCCAATAGGGCTGGTTTGCTGCTCCCTTTGCCAGGCTGTGCTAATGGACTTTTCTCTGGAGGAGACCTCCAAAAAGTCCTAATTACCATGGTTTTAAACTGCTGTTTTGATATCTGAAGAATCTCGGTATAGTGCTTACCTTCTTGCTGTGTCCTTGGTACCTTTGATGGGTGTGCTACCAATTCCTTGGCTGGCAGTTTGTTCTTCACCATTGCTGTTAGACCTGGATAACTGGTTCTTTTCAAACAAGATTTGAGTCAGTCCCCCTTCTTCTTGTACTTTTCTAGAAGCTTGGCTTCCAGGGCTGGTGTCACCGCCTTCGCTGGGATGCTCCTTTTCTTGCTGGGCATTATTCAGGCTGTAAGGACAAACTACTCCCCCCCCCCAAAACAAAGGGCATATTAGTTAGTTATTTTCATATGACCTACATACACTGGGTGGGGGTGGCCTTTCCATGGCTGCCTCTTGTAGTATCTACGAACGTTGCCCCTCCCATACTCAAGAATTAGTTTTTTTTTTTTTATCTTTATCTGCATTTGCAAGCTATACCCCCTAGCAGAAGTCTCTTCCTTATTCTGAATGTCTTCCTTCTGGGTCACTTGGCTCTAACTCAAGCCTTGCAGTGGTCTCTGCAGCTCCCTTATTGGTTTTCCATTTTCGTTTGTGGTGCATTTATAATACAGTACAAGCCTGATATAATGGAAACATCTGTGCACACAACTTTTGTCCATTATATCCAGTGTCCATTATATCCAGAGGCAGTGGAGCATACAGTACAAGTCACATTAAACTGTTCCACCAATGAGTTGGTTTAGCATTGTTTTTTACAGTCAGCAATACACTGGCAGCTCATAATGCTTTATTTTTCAATGCTTAACCAGCTCGAGTACAATGTTTGTAAAATGTTTTTGCAGTTCAGTTGGTATGCATCTGCAATCCTGTCATAATGCAATCCTAAATTGTGTTTTAACTCATAAGAAACAGTTTGTGCACAGTACTAAACTGGATCCAGCAACACTTATGCAACTCAGTCAGAAATGCTACACCAACTCATTAGAGGAACAGTTTAATGTGACTTGTACTGTATGTTTTAGGAGTGCTTACATGTGTAAGCAGTGGCTCAAAGTAAATGAGATCTTATTACAAAACTTCATAGATTATTCAGAATCCTGCCTAGCATTGACAGCATGTTCCTATAGTCTGTGTGTTTAAAGTTACTTAACTGAGAGAGAACATCAGTGTTTTTTTTTTTGTTTCATTTTTTTTTGCTAAGGACGTTTACTGCAGAAGGTAAGAATATAGTAAATGCAATGACTAAATGTTAGGGTTCTGTGGCAGTAAGAACAACAGCAATTGTACTGTAAGGGTTTTATTGAAACATACCATAATTTCCTTCTATTGTAATTAATTAACTGATAAATGTTTATGCAGTCTGTGGAGAGAATTATTTAGTAAGAAGTAAATACAATCTCTGTACCTCCTCCATCTTAATTCTACATTTGTTAAATCTCCAAAACAGCTCTGCACTTGCCACCCCAAAAACAACTACAAATGCCCCTAAAAGCTTCACAGTGTCCATTATAAGCAATGTTTATGTCCATTATAACTAGAGAAAAATGCATTGGATTTGATATATTTGGTTTGGGAAATCATTTTTTGTCCGCTATAACCGATTGTCCATTATAACAGTGTCCACTATAAGTGGAGTGCATTTTGTAGTTTAATTACTTTTAATATACCCCCTTTGAATTTCTAGCCCTGCATCCTTCAGGGATGGCAGTTTATTTATTTGTTTGTTTGTTTATTTATTTATTTATTTATTTATTTATGTATTTGGTAACCAGGTAAGCAAACTGATCCAGAGGACCATTTTCAGTCACGACCAGAACCACAAGAGTGGCAACCATAACACATCACTACAATGTAGTGATACACATTAATACAACACAGTGATACAATTCAGAAATAAAACAAGACTACCAAAACACTCTTTGGCGTGAGGTCAAGTACATGACATAAGCATATCAAGCAAACAATACATACTGGTCCAGTGACATACCAAAAATGGATGCCCTGTGACTGGAAACTTTAACATGCTAATAATAGTAAAGTATGAACATACGGTCACAGGGAAGCCAAGTAAGTAATAAATAAAACAATGATTCACATTCTAGCAGGAGTGGTTAATGTACAGAGTAATAAGTAGTTGCATGAGATATCAAATTGTCGTTCAGTTCAGTAGTGGTGCCAGGCATGTTGCTCCTGCCACATACTATGCTCATTTCTGCTTTGAGGGGTCTCTTTTGGTGTGTTTTTGTTAACAGCCTTTGCGCTGCCTTCTATTAACTGCACCCCAGACTCTGACCACTGTCTCCTCTGGACTGACTGTGCTTGTTATGCTATCTGTCTTACTTCTACCATTTGCCAATTAATTTTGTTGGTGTTTTCATCACACCATTAGCACTTAAGAAATATATGTAGCTTTGGAAATGATGTACCTTCCCAAACTCTAGCTTCCTATAACATGTGTGATGAGTGCATGAACATGCCATGGTTGCACCCATCCACTTTGGACTTAAAATCACCTGCTACAATGTCAAGCCTCAACATATTCCCAAGCCATATGTACTAAGACTGCCAATCCCAAAGTCATCCACAGTGTCTAGAGCATGCAGTCTCTTTGGGGAGGGCACTACGGGATTGAAGGTCTCAAGGAATTTCACCAAGCGACCTCAAGGTCGCTCTGTCCATGATCATTTTTTTGAATATTGATATTTAACCTTTTGTTTGTTTGTTTCATTGAGCCACTCCTGACTAAAAGGTGCTCATGTCCTCCTGGATTTGTTACCAGGAAGAGGAATGCAGCTTTGTGGCCATACTGGCAAAGGGAGTGGGAGATCAGCCTACCATGTGGTCAGCATGGAAACTCTCAAGTTATCCAGTCCTCTGTATGGACCCCTACAAATGCTTGCCATCCACACTCTCTTCCAGCCAGCCAGGCTCTCCTCCAGTTGCAGAACAATCCAATCTGCTCTAGTTCTCATTTTCAACTACCCTGCTGGTTTTCTCTTTCTCACTATGGGATGCATTGTCATGCTGACCTGGGTGGCAAACCTTGAGCACTAACAAAGACCTACTCTGTCTACAACTGCAGGGTTGCACCACTCACTCAGAGAAGGTTGGTTCAGTGCTGCCACCTCAGAGGAGGTGAAATTCCTCCATTAAAGTGTTTTTTATGATGTCATCCTCGGCCAGTCTCTGCTTGCATATGGCACTCCATTGCTATGAGTCCTCATGGCTAACACCAGCAGGCAGCCCTAATGTTATGCTAACTCCAATGGGATTAACCACATGGATACTTTGTTCAGCTGGGCTCATGTTGGTCCCACCAACTCTTCATTGTGCTACTGACTGCTTCAGCAGTATGGCAAAAAGTCCCCTTCCCCCACGGCTAGCCATGTAATGGACCGCCATGAAGTCTTATCCCTGGTTATACATTATATACTAACCCCTAGGTTGCTTCTTTGTTTGTTATGGCTCTTACCAAACTGCTGGCACTCTTGACTCAACAATTAGTAACAACTACTTGCCTTACTTTAATAGATGCCAGCTGCAAATGCATGATGGTTGCTGATCTGAAGAAGGGGAAGAATAGAGAGGTAGATGCTGAACTTAGTCTTTTTTAACCCCTCTTGCTCCATCCCTCTCCAGATGGTCACTGCCATGTGGGCCCTTGTGGTTTCTCCTCCTGAGTTTATACCAGTGTCCGCCATTCACTGCAGGAGAAGGAAACCTATATGCCTAGCTTCAGGTCGGGTGGATGGGCCACAGACAAATGGTCATCTGTTGCAATCCTTTTGCAGATTTAGTATTATCATCAGTTTCATTTGCAATTGCAGAAGCTCCCAATTGCCATTGTTACTAAATGTCTGATACTTAGTATTGTCACAAACCCACTCAGCAGGTCAAACCCTCTACTCCCAAAGTGCCAACCTCCAAGCACAGTCTTGTGAGCAGTTTAACAGAACAATTTAACCCTCTTTTCTATTTTGTGAGTTTGGATCAACCTTTGCTTTCAAGTCTTGGAGGGATTCAAACTGTGAACCTCTTGCTAGTGTACCCAATGCACAGGCTCCAATATTTCTGTCTTCGGGGTGCCAGATATCTTTGCCTACGGTCACCTAACCAGGTATACAGAGATGAACCCTTGAAAACTTTAATAAAGATCTCAGATTTAAAACACTTCTTTTTCCAGTTTGGTACCACCATTCAAGCGTATGCCTAGTGTCTGCTATAACCATATATACTTTTCTTACAAATAAAAGAAATTCAGAGACAGACCAAATATGCTCTAAAAAGAGTTTTACTAAAATAGATAAAAATATGTAAAACACAAAATACAGAACTCTTATATCACAAGACATACAAATCTTTTAAAAGAACAAGGTTTAAACAGTGCAAATTTCCTACAACAATATTTAGATTTTTGTCTATCTTTCTAAATACCTGTTTTAAAGTGCTCACAGATTTTTCAATGTCTCAGTCTAGATAAAAGTGTGTAGGTTAAGTAAAACAGAATATTTCTTAAAGCAAACTGTATTTGCCATCCCCTTTTTGGGTGAAGTCACCTAGCTCCTCCTCTGTCAGAATATATAAAATAAATATATCTAATAAAAAAAAAAACAGGATGTCTTTTTCAAGAATTAAATTCTGAAATCCTCAGCCTTACTCATATATTCTTCAAATGACATCTCTTTGGATCTCAGGATAAGCTTCCCCCTTCCAGGACATGAAAGCATCTTTATGATTTCACACTAATACATCACAACCTGCTTTTCTTCCTCTGGAAGTGTCATAAAATGGATATGCTCAACTCAAGCTTCTTTCACCCTGTAATTAGCTTCAGGCCTTCCACGTAACACCTGGTATCTAAAACGGATATGTGTGTGTGTGTGTGTGTGTGTGATATCTCACATGCTGTTTCAGCATTTTCTCATGGCTTTTATCTTTCAGCTAAATCCTGGGGGTGGAGTGAGGTCACTCCTAAAGCACCAGATTTTCAGCAGAGACTGTCAGTAATACATTTTATATTAAAAAAACAATGATACAGCACTCAGAACTGGCTGTCCACATCACAATTCCTCCCCTTCCTTCCTAGACTGAATTTGGGGGTTCTATCCCTTACATGGGATGAGCTTCCCAAATCAGTTCACTCCTCATAGACCCTAGACAGCCCATCTGAGTTCTGGTTTTCCGCTCCAGCCCTATGTATGATTTTTAGATCATACCCTTGTAAAGCAAGACTCCATCTTAGCAGTCTGCCATTGTTTTTCCCCATCTGCATCAGCAAAAACCAGGTGGTTGTGGTCAGTCTGCACCACAAAATGCT
This sequence comes from Neoceratodus forsteri, assembly GCA_016271365.2. NCBI lineage: Eukaryota > Metazoa > Chordata > Ceratodontiformes > Ceratodontidae > Neoceratodus > Neoceratodus forsteri. The sequence continues at coordinate 1,177,871,814 of CM057458.1, forward strand.
GCCCATAAAAATATGGCTCTAATTTCTTTAGGGCCCACACTATGGCAAGCCACTCCTTCTCCACCGTGGAGTATGCCTGCTCCCTGGGAAGTAGCTTCCTTCTCAGGTACACTACTGGGTGATCTGTCCCTTGGCTGGATGTCTGACTCAGTACTGCCCCAATATGCATGTCTGAGGTGTCTGTCTGATATATAAAGGTTTTGCTATAGTCAGGACTTGTCAAAACAGGAGCACTGCACAGTACCTCCTTTAGTCTGGAAAAGGCTTCCTCATAGGCTGGGCCCCAGGTAATTTTCTTTAGCATTCTTTTCATTGTCAGGTCAGATAGGGGAGCAGCCAGGGCTCTGTAATTGGGTACAAATTTCCTGTAGTACCCTGCTGTCCCTAGAAAGCTCCTGACCTGCTTCTGGGTTTCTGATCTGGGCCACGCCTGGATCACCTCTATCTTTATTTGGTTAGGACAGAGCTGTCCCCGGCCTACCACATGCCTGAAGTATGCCACTTCTCACATGGCCACCTGGCACTTCTCGGCTCTGACAGTGAGCCAGGCCCTCTGTATCCTGTCCAGCACTTCCCTAAGGTGGGATAGGTGTTCCTCCCAGCTGGTACTAAAGATGGCAGTGTCATCCAGGTATGCCACAGCATACTCCTCAGCACCATTTAACACCTGGTTCACCAACCTTTGGAAAGTGGCCAGGGTGTTCTTCATTCCAAAATGCATTACTTTAAAGTCAAATAAGCCTATTGGAGTGATGAAGGATGACCACTCCCTAGCTCTGTCTGTCAACTCTACCTGTCAATACCTCTTTGTCATATCAATAGTTGTAAGGTAGGTCACCCCTCCCAACTTGTCCAGGAGTTTGTCTGTCTGGGGCATCGGGTGGGCGTCTGACTTCGTGACTGCATTCAGTTCACGATAGTCCACACAGAAATGAGTTACATAGAAACACAGAAACATAGACTTTGATGGCAGATAAGAACCATTTGGCCCACCAAGTCTGCCCATTTCCCTACCTACTGGATAAACTGCAGATTTTAGTTAACCAACAGCCTACTTCCTGCCACCCCCACTATAATTGCCTTATATCTGTCCCATGCATGTTTGAATTTGTCCACTGTTTTAGACCCCACAGCCTCTCCAGGAAGGCAGTTCCATGCGTCCACCACTCTCTCAGTGAAAAAAAATTTCCTCGCATTACCCCTGAACCATCCCCCTTCTATCTTTAAATTCTTGTTCTAATACATCTCTTTTTCTGAAAGATGCTACCCTCCAGGACTTTGTTGATTTCCTTGAGGTACATGAATGTTTCTATCATGTCCCCCCTTCCCTTCTTTCATCAAGGGTATACATATTAAGCTCTCTCAGTCTCTCTTCATATGGCTTTCTGATGCAGACCCTGCATCATTTTAGTTGCCTTCCTCTGGACTGCTTGGGCACAAGGACTAGGGGTGAGGCCCAGGGGCTGTGGGATTGCTGGATTACCCCTAAATCCAGCATCTCCTCCACTTACCCCCTAATGTCCTTTTGGACAGCCTCTGACACCTGATATGCTGTCCGCCGTATGAGCGTCTGTGTCCCTGTCTCCACATCGTGCATCATTAAGGGGGTTAGTCCAGGCTTGGCACTAAACAGTGGGGCAAAGTCTGCTGAAACCTCCCTTACTTTCTAGATCTGGTCCGGGGATAGCTGGGGAGACAATTTTACTGCCTTCACAGAGGACTTCTGCTTACTTTCCTCCAGCAAATCCAGAAGGGGGTCTCCTTCATTCGTCGCCTCCCCATGACTACACACTGCAGCAGTAAAGAGAATGTATTCAATACTAAACATGAAAAAAAATGTGTCAGTGGGCTTTCTGTTTAGATATCACTATTAAAGAGATGCTGCATTTTCAAATCAGGAATACCTGGAAGGATCTAACAGATAATGTTCACATTTATATTTACTAGTAGTAGTTACCATCTTCTCCCTGTAGAACAACAGGATGAGATGGGACATGATATCAGCCTTCCCATTCTCAAGGGAATTGACAGGACTGAACAAATGTATATGCTCTCCAGCAGGACACAGGGATATCCTCTGAAGGTCACAGATTGCAAGTTCAGGGGTAACATTAGGAAGCCTATTTTGTCCCGGAAGGTGGTGGCCTTCTAAAATGATCTTCCGATAGAGACTGTGGACATGAAGACAGTAGAGTGGTCCCCAGTGTTGCCCATATCTTAGCTTTTGCCAACACTGAAACATTCAGTTCTAGAACCCTACACTGTACCTGCCTCATGATGTACCTACCCTTGTGGATAAATAGTGGTCATCAGCTTCTAGTGCTGTTAGACTTCTATCTTTCATCAGCACTATATCTATCACAATGCGGAAACCCTGGACTGTCTTTTCTATACTGCATCTACCTCTGTGGATTTATAGAGGGCTTCAGTCTCCAGTGGTGCCAGTCCCTTACTGTTCAACAGTCAAACACTGTACCTGTCACTGTAGATAAGCAAAAGGCTTTAGTCCCAGTTCTGGCATTCCCTTACCATTCACCAGGTGTTTATTTATTTTTTTATTTTATTTATTCATCAACAATCAAGACAATAACAAGAACATGAACAAAGGAATGAAAACAAAAGATTGACAATACAGTGATTAGAATGACACTATTACACTGCTACAAATTTACTTAAGAGCAAGAGTCATTACATACACTGAAAATGTATGGTGGCTTAAGGGCATTGTAAAAAGTCTGTCCATTAACAAAGTGCAATTACTGAGCTTGCGGATATTGGGTAATGACAGAGAGAACAGTGGTGGCAGCGATAGATGATCTGGTGCAGTGGAGGAAGTAAGTCAGCAGAGGAGTAAATGCAGAGAGTGTGGAAACCAAGCACTGTCCCTGCCCCCACACTGTAGCTGTCTCTGCGGATTACCAGAGGGTTTAACACTCAAGTGGTGTCCATCCCTCACCTTTTACCAGCACTAAATCCTTGACAGTGTGGATAAGTTTGCATTGAACCTGACCCACATGGTACCTGTGGATAAACTGAGGGCTTTATTCCTCACTTTTTACCAGCACTAAATTCATCACGGTGTGTGTGTGGGGGGGGGGGGGAGTCAGCACGGTGCCTCTCTCTGTGGATAAACAAAGAGTTTTAGTTTACTGTCCAGAGCTGTCTGAGTTGTACCTTTTATGAACATTAACTACACCAGAGAGGAAAAGGCAGCTGTGAACTGGATTCTGTGGATAAAGAGAGGCATTGTAAGCCCCCAGCTTTCACTAGCACAGGATAGCAAATATACAAAAGCTGAATTGAAAGCATATAACAAAAACAGAAGAAAATGGTCTCAGATCCCAATAAATATCCATAGGAACAAGAGTTAAAACTTAGTTTGTCTGTCGGGGTGGTTGAACATTTGCAGGAGGCAGCTACTGACAGAGTTCTGCAAAGACACACACACACACGAACGTATGCACACACACACACACACACCTTCTTCAGGGCCACCTTGCATAGATTTATTCTATACCACAATGAGTTTCCAGTTTGCAAATGCATTCTTTTTTATTAAAATATAAAAAAATTCAGTTCATTTCTTCACAGCACTTAGAGTCTTGGCTTTGAATTACAGGAGCAAAGCTGGATCTTGACTGTCTGTAATTTGACACTGTAGTCTGTTTAATGCAATAGTTCTTAGACTTTGTCACATTGAGCCTCCCCAAATCCCTGGAAAAGATTTTGAGCCTCCCCCAAAAACTGAAATAATCTTGGGCCTCCCCAAAGAAAAATAACATACTGTACTGTGCGCAGTACACCATGAATAAATTGAAACCCCTTTGAGTACTTGGCTCACATTCAGTTCCTTCATTCCTTTGTCTCATATTGATGGGGAACCTTTAAAAAAGAACTCCTGTGCTCAAAGGTGTTATCTGAATAACAAATAAAATAAACAAATATTATTCAGCTTATTGTACCCCACTACACACACACATACACAGGCCAGCCTACTTGCTCCTCTATTTTCATTCTTGATCCATTGTTACCCCTTGTTGCAGTACCTTCATGGGTCAGACTACTTTCTCTGTTTCCTCTCTATATGGAATAACCTTCCTTCATACCTTGCCTCTCCCCCTCCTTCCCTTCTCCTAAGCAACTTCTCTGGGATTACTTTGCTCCTTGCTACTATTGCTCTGAGCACTTCTATGCTCAACCCTTGTATTTGGGCTGTTCTGCCATCAGTCTACAAATTGATCAATTACCAGCACCATTATTAGTTTATTGTCTGCATTTGTTTGCACTATTGTTCACTGTGTATTTCTTGTTTGTTTTGCAGTTACCTTTTGAAATGTACTCACTACCTATTCTTCCCCGGGTATACCTGAAATGAGCCTTGGCTCATTCACTTTCCCTTGTCACTATTAGTAAATAAATACATAAAATTCACCTAGTATTATCCTCTTTCAGTTTGCTTCATCTCTTCACACAAAGTACATAAAACTCAAAATTTAAATACAGTGCTTTTTCAGACTTGCTTAAGCCTCCCTTGGAACAGGTTGTGGCCTCCCCAAGGAGGCTGGCCTTACCATTTGAGAACCCTTGGTTTAACGAGACACTGAGAGCTTCAGAGCTTCAGTAAGCGAAATTCCTGTACAGTATACAGTACTTACATGCTTTTTCTTTTCAGCCATTAGGAAAATAGTTTTGCAGCTCCTCTGGAGTTCCTTTTAGAAACATAGAAACATGGACTTTGACAGCAGATAAGGACCACTTGGCCCACCTGGCCTGCCCATTCCCCTATCTATTGGATAAGCTGCAGATTCTAGTTAACCAACAGCCTACTTCTTCCTACTCCCCCACCAGAATTGCCTTACGACTGTCCCATGCGTTCTTGAATTCCCCCACTGTTTCTGACCCCATGACTTCATCAGAAATGTCATTCCATGTGTCTACCATCCTCTCTGTGAAAAAAGAATTCCTCACATTGCCCCTTAGCAGTCCCCCATCTTCAGATTATGTCCCCTTGCTCTTGCACAACTGTTTTTCTGAAAGACGCTACCCTCTTGAACTTTGTTGATTCCTTTGAGGTACTTAAAAGTATCTGTTATGTCCCCCCTCTCCCTCCTTTCCTCTAGGGTATACATATTAAGCTCCTTCAGTGTCTCTTCATATGACTTCTGTTGCAGACCCTGCACCATTTTAGTTTCCCTCTTCAGGACTGCCTCCATCCTGTCTATGTCCTTGTGGAGAAGAGGTCTCCAGAACTGCATGCAGTACTCCAGATGGGGTCTCACCAACTGCCTGTACAGACAGATAACAACTGCCTGTTTTCTACTGTTTATGCCCCTTCCTATGCATCCCAGTATCCCCCCAGCCATCTAGAAGCTTGATGTGTCCTATGTTGGAAAATAAGACAGAAAGAGAGAGAGAAACAAGCCTACTCAACAGATAGAAAGGAGTATTGTATTTCAACTGGCATAGTGATTTGAAGTTTTGGCAGGATATACTGAAAACTCCAATAATTTAAGGAACAAATAGCATTTATAGAAGACAACTGATAACATCTCACTTGCTGTCCCTGTGTGTGTGTGTGTGGGGGGTGCCTGTAAAGGAAAGCCAGATAGTAAGTTAACCCCTAGGCTGCTCAATGAACTAGAATGACTCTATTTGATTGAGCTGGACAGATGATCAGTCTGAGAGCTAAGAAAGACTGCAGCTTCAAAGGTTATTTTTTATTACTGTTTATATCCTGAGAAGTTGGGAGGCACGGTAGCATCCCGCATCCCACCTCCCTCCAGATGCCTTTAAAACAAAGATGCAAATAGCAAACATCAGAGGGGTGTGCACTATTTTGCAGTTGTGGACGGATACTTTCAAATGCCCAAAAAGGAAGTTCCATGGTAAGCTCGTTTTTTAGAGCTAATGCAAAAGGGCTGCAGGCTCTGCCTACCTGCAGCCCTAAAAATGAATGGGTATGAAATCATAGTGTCTTGTACAGTGATTCCCTTCTCAGCCAGTTCAGAATTGGAAGTGAGTTTTGAAAAGTTTAACTTCTCATTAAAAGCTTCACTAGAGAACAAATTCAAAATGTTTTATCGATCATGCAGTTGAACATCATCATCACAACATACAAATGAATAACTAAACCAATCTATTAATATCATCACAGGATATACACATACTGTACTGTGAATATACGACACAGTAGAATATGGAACCAGAGGATATTACAGATGCTTTCCCTTAGACAATAAGACATACAGTATGCTTTAAAATGGTCAATTGAGTCCTACAGGTTGGCACACAGTGGAACTGAGAAGTGTTAGTTAATAGGAATCAGTATAGTACATTGGTTTAAGGCTCTGAGCTGCAAATCTAGAGACCTGAGTTTGAATCCTGCAGCCCCCACTTGCATATTGTGTGACCACGAGCAAGTCACTTAACTTCCTTGTGCTCCCAGGTTGCAGCTTTAAACAAGCTTCAGCTTAGTGTGTCTCTCCTAAAAAAATAAATAAAAAAGCATACCTAGTATAGCATGTAAACACACATATGTGCTGTGGGCACTGGGTCCACCCTGAAAGCTTTTAACTCTCTCGTGGTCAGTAGTCCCTATTTCTTCACTACAGTATTGGAAGGAAATGCTTTCCCCATCATTACCTTTGTTGGTGCATTTGACCAGATATGGTACAGTAGGGCAGGGCTTTGGGCCTCATTAAGATAGCTGAGCTACAAAAGGCAATAACAATCATTTGGTGTTCCTGATTCTCAGAGAATTAGGCATATTCTAAAAATCCATTAGTGGACAAACACTGTTCAGCATAACTTTAAAAGGGAAGGCAAAGCAAGGCTGAGTTGCAGAAAATGAATGTTTCACTTCTCTACAGTGTTCAATTAATTTATTTACTGAAAAAACTTTGGAGATTAAGATTACCTTTGAGGTCAAGTGCTCATTTAACAAGGTTCCACATCAAATACATAGCCACAAAAGAAATTACAAATACAATAAGTATTTCCACAGAAAATGTTGTCAAGTAAGGCTGAAAACACTTAAGACATAACAATTACATACAGTTTTGAAAAATCTATATAGACTGTTGTATGAAAAGTCACTGGATATGTATATAGAGAAACCAAATAAAACAGTTTAATGGTTACAATTGCATTGGACTGCAAAGAAAGACCATAAATATCTTTTAGAAACATAGAAACGTAGAAGTTGATGGCAGATAAGGACCGCAAGGCCCATCCAGTCTGCTCATTTCTTCTTCTACCTAATAAATGTGCCATTGGCCTTTGCTCTGTCAATGGCCAATCTATTCATACTCATCTGTATTGATCTGTTATGCCTATCCCATGCCTGTTTGAAGCTCTGCACTGTATTCATATCCACCACTTCCGAAGGTAGGCCATTCCATGCATGCACCACCCTTTCTGCGAAAAAGAACTTCCTCACATTACCCCTTAATCGGTCTCCCTCTAATCTCATGCTGTGTCCTCTTGTCCTGCTATCTTTCTTATATTGAAACATGTTAGACTCTTTCACCTTGCTAATGCCTTTAAGGTGTTTGAATGTTTCGATCATATCACCTCTCTCCCTCCTTTGCTCTATGGTATACATATTGAGATCCGTTAATCTGTCCTCATATGTTTTCTGATGCAGTCCCTGCACCATTTTGGTTGCCTTCTCTGGACTGCCTCAATTTGGTCAATGTCCTTGTGAAGGTGTGGCCTCTAGTACTGCATGCAGTACTCCAAATGGGGTATAACCAGTGTCTTGCAAAGAGGGATTATTACCTCCCTCTTCCAAATTGTGATACCCCTACTAATACACCCTAACATCCCCCTAGCTTTACCTACTGCTTTAGTGGTCTGCTTGGATGATTTCAGGTCATCGGTGATGATGATGATGCCCAAGTCTCTTTCTTCCCTTGTGACTGCCAGCAATTGCCCTCCCAGCCTATTGGTGGCTTCAGAGCTTCTCTTCCCTATGTACATGATCTTGCACGTCTTTGCATTAAACCCCAGTTGCCACTCTTCTGACCATTTTGCTAACTTATCCAGATCCCTTCTCATTCTGCCCACCCCATCTGGATCATCTACTCTGTTGAAGATCTTGGTGTTATCTACAAACAGACAAACCTTACCCTCCAGTCCATCTGCAATGTCACTGATGAATATATTGAAGAGGACTGGTGCCAGGACTGATCAGTGAGGTATCCCACTTGTGACTTGCATCTCTTCTGACTGCATACCATTTACCACTACTTTCTGTTTTCTGCCCATCAACCAGATTGCCACCAAGTTGACCAACTTCTGACCCACCCGGAGCCTACCCAGCTTATTAATCAATCTATTATGTGGAACAGTATCGAAAGCTTTGCTGAAGTCAAGTAGGCAACATCAACTGCTCCCCCTTGGTCCACCACTCTGGTTACCCAGTCAAAGAAATCTATGAGATTAGTTTGACAGGATCTTCCTTTTGTAAACCCATGCATTCTTGGATCCTGTGCTCCTATGGATTCCAGGTGTTACACTATCCTTTCCTTAAGGAGTGCCTCCATAATCTTACCCACTACTGAGGTAAGACTGACTGGTCTGTAGTTCCCTGCCTCCTCCCTGCTACCACTCATATGGAGCGGGATCATATGAGCCCTTCTCCAGTCTTCTGGGACCTCTCCTTTGCTCAGAGACTCACTAAACAGTTCTGATAATGTCTCTGCTAGTTCCACCCTTAGCTCCTTTAGTTCCCTGGGATGTATGCCATCAGGTCCCATTGCCTTGTCCACCCTGAGTTTATCGAGCTCTTGTAGGACCCTTTTTTTTGTGAAGGGACTAGTGCTCACCTCCCTCCCCCCTGTGTCCATGGTGCTGAGCTGTGGGCCCTGCCCTACCTTCTCTTCAGTAAATACTGAGCAGAAGTATCTATTTCGGATAGTTGCTTTTACATGGTCCTCCTCCTCACAAGCCCCGTTATCTCCTTTGATCTTAGCAATACCCCCTCTGGACTTTCTCCTTTCACTAATGTATCTACAGAAAGTCTTGTCACCTTCTTTTACTGTTTGTGCTAGTGGTTCCTCAGTTTGGGCTTTTGCCTGCCTTACTGCCTTCCCTGCTTCCTTTAGGGAATCTTGGTATACCTCCCTATCTTCATCCCGCTGCATTTCCTTATATTTCCTGAAGGCCAGCCTTTTGACTCTGACCTTTTCTGCTACTGTTTTTAAGAACCAAAGTAGTTTCCTTCATCTTTTGCACTTCCTTTTCTCTATAACACAAAGGGATGTTGCTTCAAGTATTGCATCCTTAATGCTTGCCCACTTTCCTGTACCTCCTCACCTGTATTTCTTTTTGTCAAGGCTAGCTTAACTCTGTTGGCCATCTTATCAAAGTCAGCTCCTCTGAAGTACCATATTTTTGTCTTGGAATGGAATGATTTAGTTGTAGTGGCCAAATTGAACCATACCATGTGATGGTCACTGACCCCCAGGTGACCTTCTACCTGGAGATCTGTGTTCCTTTCCCTGTTGGATAGTACTAAATCTAGGATAGCCCTGTCTCTTGTGGGTTGTTGTACCAGTTGTTTGAGGCCCTCCTCCTGCAGGGAATCCACCATGTGTCTAGTTCTGGCAGATGTTCCTACTGGTATTGGCCAATCTGTATCTGGCATGTTGAAGTCTACCATTATCAGAACCTCCCCTTTAGCTGTCATGATTTGTATATCTTCTAACAGTAATGTGTCTATGTCCTCCCACTGGTCTGGGAACCTGTACACGACCCCAGTTCTTATGGCTGTCCCGTTTCCTGTTTCCAGGGTGACCCACAGTTCTTCTGACTCCTTATGTCTATTCTGAATTTCTGTAGCTTTGATATTTTCATTGACATACAGGGCCACTCCAACCCCCCTTTTTGCCCCTCGGTCTCTTCTGAAAAGTACATAGCCAGGTACTGAAGTCTCCCAAGTGCAGTTACCGGTAAACCACATCTTGTTAATTGCTACTATGTCCAGTTTAGCCTCTGTCATTATTACCTGCAGGTCTGGGATTTTGTTTCCCCAACTGCGAGAATTTGTGTACATTATTTTCCATTGGCCAGATTTCGGTCTGTTAGTTGTTGGTTGAGGTCTGGCATTTCCCCTGTGCATCATATGGGGAGCTGGACCTTTTTCCTTACCTGGTGATGCAAATGAACTACAAACATGCTGAACTCCTGTTTGACCACTAGCTGAGGGGGGAGGGATGTTCTTCCATTCAATGTGTGGGGTGCAGCACCCCTCTCCCCATTTGCTAGTTTAAATATTCTGCAAAGATGTCAAACTTCTGCCCCAATGCACTGACTCACTCCTTAGTCAGATGCAGCCCATCAAATTTAAAGAACTTTCACTCCCAAAACTGTTGCCAGTTCCCTACACATTTGTGTCCTTTTTCCTGGCACCAGCCCTTGAGCCGCATGTTTAGCTCCCCTACCTCCCCTTCTCTGACCTTCCGTCCATCTGCCCCCCTCTCCCAGATTGGCAGGATCTCAGAGAAGGAGATGCTGGATGAAATGGATGATAGTTTGTCACCGAGCCTGGTCAGGTGTTCCTTGGTCTCCACAACTGACCGGCTGGCGAGATCATTAGTCCCTATGTGTACTAGGACATCAATTCTTTTTCCTGCTTCCTGAACAATTTTAGCAATGTGGTCAGTGTATCTCCACACTAATGAACCTGGGAGACATCTGACCATTGTCCCAGCTGGAGATAGGAGTCACCTCCCTGAATCATGGAGTCTCCTATGATCTGAAGTTTTTTGGATTTCATTTTTCCTTTTTTTTGTTTTGGTTCCTGTTTTGGGCAAGTTTTGTTGTGCCAGCTCCTGTGCTGCAGTGTCCTGCTCTGCAGTGTCCTTTGCCCCTTTGTTTGATTTTAGAGATAGAGGCATTTACCTCTTTGTAGTTTTTGTATGGTTTGTGGAGGTAATATGATGGAGAGCACCAAGTGATGGGGCACCCAATTTGTCCTTCCTAACCACCTGCCAACCTCCCAGACCAACTAGCCTCTGCAGTCGAGGTGCTTCTGTTGGATGTTGGGGAAATGGTGGGTGGTTCTTATAACATATTTCCTCTTGAATATGAAACTTGAGGCACGCAATCTCTGCCCATGCTGTGTGGAGCTGAGCCCTAAGATCTCCAATGGCCCAGCATGTAGGACAGTATCCTAAATCCTGTAAAACTAACCTTCTGAAAAGTGTCCAGCAGTACCTGCAGTTAATGATATCCATTCCAGTTAAGTTACTGGGTTTATAACCTGGTCAGAGTAATTAGAAAGAAGAAAATGAAAGCACATTTTGTATAACTTGTTATAACAAGTTAAATTACTAGTGCCCTTGTAAATGAGGTCACTGTGTGGATACCCCACTGATCCGCCCCTTCCTGCTTTGCCACAGGAAATGTCACTACTGTGCTACTCTTTTAAACTGTTTAATCTTGGGGAGATTCAGCAGTGTATAAGGCAATTCATTTAACCAAATGCAGTCCCTGACAGCAAACAACTATGCACCGAGTAGTCCTTTGAGTGTGCAGTAGGTAACAAACAAATGACTATAATTTTGGAATGCAAACAAAAGTACAATAGTTAGATAAGTATTTTCTGTTTAATTTAACAAAAATTTAACTGTTTTAGATGTCTGAGACAGGTTTGTGAATGCTGTCTTTTTAGTGATGAATAGTTTACGTAGTACACTTACGGATTCAGATCAGATCACATTCTAGAGCATTTTAATCTAATATCTGAGTAAAATGGCTCAAATTGTAAACTATTCAAGCATTCAAGCACTCTGCTTTCAAATGGATCAGATAATGTGGTTACTCACTCCTTCGTCTCAGCACTCTGCAATGTACATTGATGTTTATTGAGTTCTAGCAGATGTAGCTGTTCTAGACTGAAATAGTATTGTCCATTTTGTAAACTTTGTAATAGCATCTTTAACATCTTTGTTTCGAAGACTATAAATTATGGGATTTACTATGGGAGTTAGAACAGCAAAAATGATGTTACCCATCACACGAAAATCCTCAGTCACATTTTCTACCTGGTATGAAATGTAGGCAACAGCTATTGAAGCATAGTATATAACAACAACAATTAGGTGAGATGAGCAGGTAGAGAAAGCCTTAAGGCGTCCCTCTTTGGAACTTATTCGAAAAATAGAAATAAGTATCTTTAGGTATGAAAATGCTACCAGAAGGAAAGGTACAAATGATACAACCACAACAACTGAAAACCCCACATATTTATGAAAACTAATGTCTGTACAAGCTAACTTGACTACCGATAAGTGGTCACAAAAGCAGTTATAAATAACGTTGGGACCACAGTAAGGTAACTGTGACCCAAGAATAACTGCTGGCACTGGGATCACCAGTGCCAGTCCCCAGGTGCTTATTGCCAGAAGACTATTAACTCTGTTGGTCATAATACTTGTATAGCGCAGAGGATTGCAGATTGCCACATAACGATCAAATGCCATTGCCACAAGAAGAAAAGCTTCTGCCGCTAACAAACCATGGAAAAAATACATTTGTATAAAACATTCATAAAAGGATATAGTGCTGGAGTTTATCAGAAAGTTTGCTAGCATCTTTGGAACTGTAGTGGTTGTGCATAAAAGGTCCAAAACAGCCAGATTAGAAATGAAGAAGTACATTGGTTTGTGCAGCTTCTGATCTGTCAAGATTGCAACAAGGAGTGAAATGTTTCCTGTCAACACTATCAGGTAGATTAACAGAAAAATGACAAAGAGCATTGCTTCAGAATCCTGAAGTCCTGCTAATCCAAGGAAAATAAAGTCTGAGACTGCAGAATAGTTGCCATTGTGCTCCATGTTGCCCATTTCATTTGGAAAACATTCTGAAAACAAAAAAACAACAACAAAAAGTAAAATATTTATAATCATTTTGTTTTTGCAAAACCTATTATTATAGAAAACATTTGTCTTTAAATATTTCCAAATGTGTACATCAGGTAAATAAAATGGCCAACCCTGAAGCACATTAAGGCTAATAAATAATTTCCAAGAATGGATAAAGAACTGTAATGATAAGGGGGAGAGTATTTTCAAAGGCATCATTGAGAATCAGCCTAACCCTGTTTTCTGCAGATGCCCATTTGCATCCATCAAAGCTTTCCAACCATCTATGAGATGGTTTAAAACTCTGTCTGAATTTTGTATGTATTTATTTTAACTTGTACCCTCCCAGGTCATGCCTGAAAATAGGCATCTCTATGCCTAGAGCACCTACCCGGTTACCAAAAGCAAATAAATAAATTTTCACATAAGTCACATTTGTATCCAGAAAAGTGCTTCAACAAATGATACAAATTAAATATGCATATTTTTTTGTAAAATGCAACAAATTGCATTTTGTGTTGCATATGTATGCACTTTTTTTTGACAATTGAGCAGACAGATGCAGATATTACAGGGTAGAAGCAGATGCAGAAGCTGCACACAGTTGCTTCTGCATACAGCTTCTTAGAAAGTATGCCTAGGCTGAGGGAGATTGAAGTCTGAAAAGTCTCAGGATTTGATTGCAGAGGGGACAACAGATCGGGCAGGGGCAGTAAAACAGGTTTCATTCTGTCTCTACCATAATAAATTTATAGTGTGTGGTATAACACTGTTGAGCATGGAAATTCATGCCCTGAACAATGTTATTATGTTGCAGTAGTGATGTCACAGTGTTGTTGTGCTGCACTGGTTATGTCACTGCTGAAGCATAACAACATAGAACATGGTCATGTGGCTGCCTTCCTCTCAAGTGTGTCAGAGATCAACCACATTGGCGATCCCCCAGCCTGCAGCAAGTACTGAACTGCTGATTTTATGCATGTTCAAGCTTATGGTTGCCCATACTTTAGAAAAGATTGTGTATAAGTATGCATACACATACAAGACTAAGATTCAATCTTAAGGTTTCCATGGTAACCAGACCTCTTGAGCTGTGCTCTCGAGGACTCTTGTTACCATGGAAACCTCTCAAATGAAACTCAGCATTGTTGGGTATGGTTGTTCATACAAAATTCACTATGTTGTCTGAACAGAAATCATGTTCATCTGCACTGCCTCAAGTTTATTTACATTTTTGTTCACAATTTCATTTCTTCAAAAAGTAGCAGTCTGACATGAACGAGTATAATTCAACTAAATATTACTCTCATGCTCACTTCAGCATTCCAGTGTTACATTTATCACAGCAAGCAGTTTGCATTTCAGAGTGTACCGGTGATCTTACAGATAATTTGGCAATTGTAGGTATAATAACCAGTTGCCCTCAGGTCCAGAAAAAGGGCACTTCTTCCATTCCAGCACTTCCTTTTATCACTTTATGGTTATACACTTCTGCACTTTGATGACACAGTAAAATTCAGCCTTCTCTTTCTGATATTACATGCATACTTTACTCTCTGGTGTAAAGCCTGGTTTCTAATTTACTTCAGTACTAGCAGTGTGTCCACCTTCATGATAGCTTACATGATATGACAGAGTATCTTATTCCCTCTGCTTTTCATGTTTATACTGTCCTCTGCTGGGACTTGGATTTCCAGTCAGAGATCCAGACAGTGCTGCACCAAAGTATGAGCACAGTCCTTAATCAGTGAAGGAGTGTTTGGTGTCTCGTACCTTACTATTACAGGGTACTCCACTTCACTTTAGCAGACACTGCTAGGGTGCTAATTGAGGCAACACCTTGATGGACCTGTCTGTATTACATCAGGGTGTTGCCTCAACTGAGGCAACACATTGATGGATCTGTCTGTATTACTCAGCTCCTTTATTCACAACCCTCTGACTGGTGATGCAGGGTCCAAACTCAAACCACAGCCTGGATCCATCTACCAATGATTAAATGATACTCCTTTAGCCCATCTGTAGGATTTATCCTGTGAGCTGGCAATAGAACATGCAGTGAAAAATAGCAGACACAAATTCAGAAGGTTGCATCCTCTGCTTCTCACCATCTGCTTCACTCCTGCTTACTTCTTAGTTATCCTTAACCTACACTTCTGACTTCAGTCTAGATAAGGAACAAAAGGGAAAATCTGGGCAGACTAGGTGTGCTAAGCAGTCCTTTTCTGCTGTCAAAATTACATTTTTGTATGTTTCTAATTACCCTTAAAATGGATGCCTTGCCTACATAGTGTATGATGAGGGCTTGCTTGGAATAGAAATCCATCATAGCTGAAATGTTGTTGTACCACAGGTCAAAGGTAAAAGAACATGATAACACTCTACTGTAGTACAACAACATTTCAGCTCTATTTAGAAGTGCATGAGCCGCAGAAGTGGCATGATCAACCAGATAAACACTAGCAGTGGCACAATCTCCCCAAACTGCGACATGAACAGGATCAACCAGATAAGACAAAAAATGCTGGATCAACCTGATACATGCACCTATATACAACAAACTCTGGTATGAGCTGATACGACTGTGCAGAGATTTTGGGATGCTTTTACCCATTATTTCTAATGAACTTGCACAATGCAGATCTGCAAAGAGGCAGTTTCAATGTGGTTTTCTTTTTACACATTTTTACAATGTGTCTTCCTAGAATATGCCTACGGATTGCTTTATGTTTAGCCTGGACAGTTCACAGAAGACATGGCATCTTATGTTCAGTGTGGCTCTGCATCTACGTAATATTATGCTGCATTGTGTAAAATCAGAACACACTGAAAACAATATTTCACATCTGGAATAGGCTACCCTGAATAAATACATTATAAAAATGGTAAAATCATGACCCCACTGAAAACAAGATATTGCACCTAATTTGGGACCGGCTGAGTAAATACAGTGCAAAAATGTGTAAAATAAAGATCACAATTATAATGAGATGTAGTATCTCCCCAATACTATCCAGGATACACAATATAGGATAAGAAATATTTAAAGAGCTAGTGGAGCCAAAATTGGCAGACAGCAAAATAATACAAATTTTAAGTTGCAGTTAGTTGTAATGTTTTATTTATGAAAGAATTGTTCTTTTTCCTTTTGCTCGTCAGAAATTATTCTATGTGATAATATTGTGCTGGATGTGTGGAATAGCTCTTAGCCTAGCAGCTGACATAGCTTTCTCTACTGCACAACACTACATCATCAGCATTGTGATCTCACTGACTGTGACATCACAGGTGAATAACCTGGCAGTCACTCACTTGCTGTTCCTAAGTAGCAGTGATGTCACAGACATTGATGTCACAATGCTGATGGTATAGTGTGAGGCAGTACAGTAAGATATGTCAGCTGCCAGGCTAATAGCTGTTCAACACATCACATCTACTAACGTCAGGTAAACAGTCTTCTAATTAAACAAAGAGGGAAAAAAGTACCTCAGATATAACAGGTAATGGTTGGCTGCTTTTAAAATCTAATATTAGTTTTATGCAGTACAGTAGCCCTTTAAAGGAACTTCACTGTGTTCACTGACATAAATAGTTTCTTTAATGTTTTATATATATATATTTGATTGCAGTATTTATTTTGAATGTTGTCTACTTGAATATGGTGTGTGTGTGTGTGTGTGTGTGTGTGTGTGTGTGTTTGCTGTAGCCCAATATATATTTTTCCCCAGAAAGCACCGCACAATATGCCTGTTGATTGCTATACAATTACTGTAGTGCGGATAGTTTACACAAGACCTGGCATGTGTCTCAGACAGTTCTTATCAGATAATGTCTTAAGAAGAGGTTACAAAAAACAGTATAACTCTCTGTACATTTGCTCCTTGGAAAAGTGGTCATTTATGAGGTATGAATCTTTCTTGAAAGACAATACTTGCCAGCTGAAGCTTGTAGCAAGAACATGTTTAAATGCTAAGTATTTAAATGTGCAAGTTGTTGCATTTTGAAGGGGGTAAACAAATCTCCAGTTTAATAGGCAACCTATATTTAACAAGCTGTTTCAGTTTCCTAATGGCCATCTGATAATCAGTTTCAGTGCTGTCTCCAACATTCTAAACAGAAAGAAGGAAGTATATTTCATTTGGCATAGTGATTTATAGATGTGGAAGGATACATTGAAATATCCCAAAAAAGTGTTCCACATTCCTCCATTTTTCCAGCTACAGACCTGCAAGATGTCTGTAGCCTCCACCCACAGCCATAAAAATAAAATGCAGGATCAACCAGACTTTGAAATTACTTACAAAATTAAAAAGACTTTATCACAGTCCATGTCCTCTCACTAAGCAAGAAATAGAGCCACTATTTTTCTAAATCCTTCCCACACCCAATCAACAACCACTAGAAAGCTTTTCTAGAAATGCAGCAATATCTGTTCCCTAGCAACCACAAATCTTATCCTGGCAACCAGCCCTAACTCTTGGAATATGACATGGGAACAAACAATTTATTTTTTTATTTAAAAAATTAAAAAAATGTTTAATCTGATATTAATTTATATAGGGGGCACTATACACTAAAATATACTGGATGGGCATTTTTTTGCCCAGTCAGTGTGTTCTGTGTCCTCAGAGTTCTGATTCCCACAGACTTCTCGAGCTTCGCTCTAGAGGTCACAGGGAATCAGAAGCCTCCTTTGACAGAATACAGTGGTTGTGCATTGTTGCCCATCCAGTATTCTTTGTGTTTATGCACTGGGCAGCTAGACACATGCAGTAGGCATCAATAAAAAAGTTTGCACCTTAACCCTTAAGTAGCATAGGAGCATATAGAGAAATATTAGTTTTAGTAACCCCCTACCATGAAGGATACACATACACTGTAACTGCTTTATGAAAACAGTTTCTGCTAAGGGATGACATCATTTTTAAATTACTTGTAGTATGTCTCTAAATATTTGTGTGAGGTAGTTATTTTGTCTTCTTTCCATGTACAGTGCTGTCCAGCAGGACACAACAGTTACCTTGCAGAAGCCTGTCATAGCGAATGATTCCAGATTTGTAGATGTATGTACTGTATAATGCAGAATTCCACCAGCAGAAGTCCGTCAAAATGCCAATTGTGATTGCAGAATGTGTTTCAAATGTTTTGCAAAATTATGTAGAATTCCAAAAATTATATTAAACCATGGATTAGTTTTCTGTGGTTTGTGGAATCCAGATCTGCAAATTACGTAAATATGGAAAATTAATACATGATTCGTGTAAACTGCAAATTACTATTCCATGGTTAGAAAATTGCTTTTGAAATACCATAATTGTGCTTCTGAAAGAATTCCATGAAATGTAGTGTAATTTCCAAAATTCCATGAAATTCTGTTTGAAGTTGAATTTGAAAACTCCACATAACTCTACCTATTAAATAACACCTTCTTAACTGACTATTTATTTTTGCTCATATAAATACAGCATATACAATGCAGTGTTCTGTTAATGTCTCAAATTCATCTTAACCAATTCAGAAAAAAGTTGGAGTTTTATCTAATCTTCTGTATGCTATTCAACCCATTTTTTGTGTGTGATGTGGGGGGGTGGTGGTATCATAGGTTTTGTAAGTATGAGTGACTGATACTGGTAGAAAGCTGTCTCAGTTAATCTAATATATTATGAATTGCAAATTAATTATTTCTTTAGGATTACATATATAATTAAGGAAAGCCCTGTCTACAGTGAATTAGCATCTCATTTCCACAGGCATCCCTGAATTGAAGCAGAGGCAGTATATGATATTATAGTTCACAAAATACAAAAAAAAATCATTACAAAGAAATCACAGTGCCCTTTCCCTTTGAAGTTAAGCACCCACTGTGCCCTTACATATACTGTATATATATACATATTTGTAAAATGTCACCATTACTAATTAGCTCCTGTTACAGATCGAGTAGACACAGTATGGTTCAGCAGTATTATTATTTGCACTGTTGACTAGATGGGTATGGCAGAGATACAATTTCCTACGCTGGTGACAATTGTCTCATATACTATGCAAACCCCGTACAGTGGGTACTGTGCTGTTTGAGGTACAATACTTCAGTACCAAAAGCTCCTTTAGACAACTTCTAGTGGCCGTCAAAGTGAATGCTATGCAGCCTCTCACTGATGGGATTAAGGTTTTTGCTAAGCATTTACTGTATCATTGAGATAATTCTGGCTTTTACCTTACCTTTATTCTGTTTTGTGCAAGCCTTTTGCATGAACATAGAATTGTCTGTCAAATGGCATTCATCTGCTCCTGCTGTTTGTCTGTAAGTGGCATAGTAATCTTCTACATACTGTACATTATCTCAATTGGTTGTTCTAGAAATGGTTGTGATATGACAAGCGAATAGTTAAGATGTTACTTATACTGCAGGTGAAGATCAAGTGACAGAGACCCTGTTTTCACTAAGATTTTAAAAGTACAGTAATACAGTATGACAGAAACCTAAGCATCTGATTAGCTAAAGTGTGTCTCATGCTATTGGAAGTTCTTTATGTCTCCCCTGGCAGAACACTTTACAGGAAGAGAAGGTGATTTCCCTGATGTTCAATAAAACTTTTCCTCTTTCAATAAATACATTGTACTTCAGCTGTACAAGCCTATCTTTGAGATGGTATTGCATGCACATAAGCTTTGCAGTTTGTTGCCATATAGTCAGTATATAATGAATATTCAAGTCATGATTTTGTAAGGCAATTTCAGATACTTTATGTATGAACTGCACTATACAGCATGAACCCATTATAGATCTTAGACAAATTAAATGGCATTCTACACCAATCGGTGTGCTTGTATGAAAAGTGGGTGAGGCACTCATATTTCCATTAGAGTGTTTTGCACTCTGCCCTGGTAATATACTTCTCAGTAAAGGCATTTCCATACCCAATGATTACATGTGAAACCAAGCTTACATGGTAAGACTGCCATGTGTAGACATTTACACACAAATTCTCCACTATTTTACTTATGGTTATTATATGGTATTGTGTCTTAGTTGGAGCAGTTCTGCTGGGGGTTCTATCATACAAACAGACCACACAATAGCTGCTGAAATGCTTTGTGGTCTTACAGTAAGCCATTTCAGTTTTATGACTGAACTTTACACCTCCAAGTTATAATATTTGTTGTAAGCAGGACTTCACTGAGTACAAGATGTTGGTAGTGGTGGATGTCAAGATGAACAACTCAGAGACTTGTAGGAGGGCAGCAGACAAGGCCAACAGGATGCTGGGATGCATTGCTAGGGGGATCACCTCCAGAAGGAGGGAAGTGATACTCCCTCTGTATAACTGCTTGGTGAGGATGCACCTTGAGTTCTCTGTGCAGTTTTGGATGCCACACTTAAAGAGGGTCCAGAGGAGGGCAACCAAAATGATTTGGGGCTTGGAGGACAGGACCTATGAGGAGAGGCTTGAAGAGCTAAATATGTACACATTGGAAGAGAGAAGGGACTGGGGGGACATGATAGAGGTCTTCAGGTACATGAAGGGGCAAATAGGGGAGGAACAGTCAGGGTGCTTTGAAGGAAGGAGGAGGGGGCCACTAGAGGGCATAGGTGGAAGCTGGAGGAGGGAAGATTCAGGGGAGAAAGGAGGAGGTGCTACTTCACTGAGAGGGTGGCAGAGCCATGAAATGCGCTGCCTAGGGGGCTGGTGGAGGCAGAGATGGTGGAGGGGTTCAAGAAGGGGTGGGACAAGTACAGGGGAAGGGTTCTGGAAGCAAAATCCAATGCAACAAGAATATCTGGAACTGGGAAGGGAGAAGCCAGAGAAGGTGAGGGGGGCAGCAAGGTTAGCTCCCAGGGTAGGGGATGACCAAACGAGCAGACGCGAAAGACTGTTAGGCCTATTCTGCTGGTGTTTTAGTATGTTAGTATGTTACTTTACCGTACATCTGTGCTGTACTTGGCATATAGATTTTAAAAATGCTCTGTGACATAAGATCTCTTCTTTTTTTCCTTTTGTATAATGTACATACAATCCAGAACATAACATCTAGACAGTACAATAACATACTAAATAAAATAGATAGACAGACAGACAGATATATAGGTAGATAGAAAGATAGATAGGATATATACCTAGATACAGTAGATAGATAGATAGATAGATAGATAGATAGATAGATAGATAGATAGATAGATAGATAGATAGATAGATAGATAGATTGACAGACAGATAGACAGACAGACAGACAGACAGACAGACAGACAGATACATGTAGATAGAGATTTTATGTCAACTTACTGAATATATCTCCAGTGAGGCAAGACTAAAATGAAATGCAGGACACATCATAACCTACCAGACTTTCTGAGTCAGATACAAATCAATTAATATACTATAAATTGTGATATTCCTACCTACCTACCAATTTAATTTTTAATGAAGCAAGCTCAAAGAAAGTATAGGAAGAAACATAAAACACCAACAGATTTTCTGAATGTGACATATAGCAATTAATATAAACAGTGATGCGGTTACTTACCAATTTCAACTTTAATGAAGCAAACATTCAATGACTATGTGACCATTGGTGATAAACAGTGTAGTCAGCATTAAACTTTAACATGAGCTCACTGACATTGAGTTGTCATTTGGTTTAACAAACCCATTTTCAATGAGCTACTTACACTAAATGTTGAAATTTCTTATCCAGTATGCAATGAAGTGCAAGCCAATTGTCAGCTATGTGATATAATCATTAACATTAGAAAAAACTGGTTCACTATCTGTTAACACTTAAACTGTCCTTATTTATCAGACAACCTGTATTAAAACCCATCAACTAACTGAACATTAACTCATACTCAAACAAGCTAACTAATTTCAATTAAAGTTTAAAGTCGACTGTAACATACAGTAGACTGCTGGCAGAACCCTTCCAATCCATTGATGCAAAGCATGTAGTTCTTTTTATTTATGATTTTAATTACCCAAAGGATATATGAACGTCATCACTGCTGTCAGTTAATGATTTGGATGTGTTTGGGTAGACTAAATTGGCATCAGTGGGAAAATGCCTCAAGACATTTGAAAATATAGTTCTAATGAAACTATTTTGAGTTTCATCACTTGAGAGATTAAAGGGCTACAGGTACCTCAAGGAAAACATTTGAATTTAGACACAATTAATTTCATATACTGTACATACAGCAGAGATCACATTGAACTTATTGTGCAGATAGTTTTCAACCCATTCTGTTTATATGATTGCAACCCTCTGCCTAGTAATATTGTTATGTGTTCTGGACCGGGTGCACTTTAACATCACCTTACAAAGTGACTATATTGTAGGAATGTCTGTAAATGTTAATGAATATAGGGGATATGCCACGGGCAGTGTGAAAATAAACCATTTATTTTTTTGCATCAAGTTTTGACCTCTGTTGACCTCATGAGTGGTGAAGCAATGAGTGAGGTCTACAGAGGTCAAACCCTGACAAGAAAAAGTAAATTGTTTATTTTCACCCTGCCTGTGGCATATTTATGTAGCGGGTAAACTTCTGAGTGGGCATACTGTGTTGTTTTGTGTCTAGGTTGACTGTGAGAAAAAAAAATCCATTTGAATGATGACTCGGGACTCAGCATTGAAGGGACAGCTCATGCCAGTCTTGGTGTTGTTGATGACATGGATGCACTGGAAATAAATGCTAATGATGTGCCTGGAGTATAAATAAATGATTTATTTACACTCTAGGTGCATCATCACTGCAAATAAATGGGTTTATTTCCCAATATTTATTCACTTCCCCATTACATAAACTGTTTTTTTCCTACTCTTTGTTCTACATTTTTTTCATTTAGTAAGCTTTATTAGTTTAACATTTTTTACAACAATTGTCCATACAGACAACATATACATACATAACAGAGAAATGATCATTGATGAAAGAATGATACATATTCATAATATGAAATACAGAGATGAAGATTATATTATAATAAATCCTAGAACATAGTATCGTTGTCTGTATCCCACCCTCTTCCCCCCTCCCTTCAACCATCCCTAGTCTGCCACTTACTATTAATTGAGGATGGTTATAATGAAATAACAAAATGAAAAACCATATGAAATGCAATGACCTTAAAGAGGGTAAGTGAAAATATTTAATGTCTACTGAATCAATAGGAGGGTATACAGTGATTCCCATCTTAATTTATATTTGTCCATTCTGTTATTGACTCCAGCAATGATGAGCTCTGCTTGCAAAGCAAACATGATCTCCTTGTACCATTCCATGTAAACAGGGACATTGGGTTCCAACCAATGCCTCAAAATTACTTTCTTGGCACAGCTTGATATTAGGGCCATTTGTGCTCTCTGCTGACTCCCTTGTAAACATGTATAATCACCCAAAATACAAAGTTCTGGATTAAAATTATCTGATAATGCAAGAAGTGGATCAAGATGATTTTGAATGCTAAACCAAACAGGAGTGATTTTATCACATGGCCATAACATATGAAGCAAGTCAGCAGAGGCTTGTTGACATTTGGAGCATTGGTTAGAAGAAATCCTTCCTATTTGATGAAGTTTAACCAGAGTATAAAATAGATTATAATTAATATAAAATTGCATAAGAGTGTATCTGTCCTACTTAATGTATTTTTATAAATGATTCAAAATGTTTGACCAGCTCCCAGAAGGGGAAGTCACTATCAAAACATTGTCCCACCAATAAAACCTCTTACCTTCTAGAATGGCAACATTTGCTAGGAAAAAATTATATGAATAGGATATTATATGGGAAGAGGGATAGAGCTAATATAAGGGGATAAAGCAGACATGGAGGAACTATCCCATCCCCCTAACCCAAAATAATGTGTCAACATGTGGGATATCTAAAAATATTTGAAAACATTTGTGGCAGGCCAATTAGAAAGGAGACTGGCAACATTATAGGGGAGCAGTTGTTTGTCCCGGACTAACTGGCTCACTTTTAGGACACCCATATCAGGCCAAAAAAGGTGAGGTTTAATTACCTTGCCTGAAATTCAGAGATTAGGGTTTAAAAATAGGGGTTGGGCAGCATCTCTGTAGGCATCCACTTTGAGGAAAGTAATTGATACTGTGTGTGAAGTGAGAAACTCAATGGTGTTTCCTTTAGGGATTTAGGGAGAGTCTTTCTAGTAATAAAAAGAAGGACCTTAGGGTCAATGCCTTTTTCAGAGCAAAGTGCTTGTTCTATTTTGAACCAGGAGGGACAATATACAGGAGCTGGACAATTCTCTGGGTGTTGTATCCAATATCTAATCCTGGTCAAGTGTATCACTAGATAGTATGTGTAAAATTTAGGAACTTGAAGACCACCATCAGTTTTTAGGCACGTAATTTTATAGTAACTTCTTCTAACTTTTTTCCCTTGCCATATAAAAGTGTTGATAACTCTTTATATCTGAGAAAGCCATGATAATGGAAGAGCCCCGTTAAATATTTGTAGGGGTATTATACACAGGGTAAAACATTCATTTTTATTATATTCATACGACCTTATATAGAAAAAGGTAATTTTGACCAGCATCTAAGATCTTCTGCTAAAATGGTGACTAAAGCATCTAAATTAAGTTTTTTCACAAAGTGGTGAGAGGAATGAAGGTAGAACCCTAAATATTTAAATTTATCAGTGTTCCATTGATGTCCCAAATGCTCAGTGTCAGTCTCCAATAAGTATTTGTTGTGGGGAAAACCTCCCTTTTTCTAATTTTTAACTTATAATTTGTGATTGCCTCAAATTGGGAAATGATATGAAAGACAGTGGATAAAGATTGAGTGGGATTAGAAACATGAAGAAGTATATCATCTGCATAGGCAGATATTTTATATTCGTATTACTTATTGATATACCAGATACCAATGCCGAGTTCTTAATTTTCCCGATAAGAGGTTCTAACTATAAGTTGAAAAGGAAAGGAGAAAGGGGACATCCTTGATGGGTACCTTGGAATAAAGTGAAAGATGTGGAAAGAACACCATTACATTGGATTTGGGCAGATGGGGAGGTGTATAAAATTTTAACCAATTGTATAAATTCATTCGGGAGGTGATATTTGGGTAATGACCTAAAAAAATAGCCCCAAGAAACCCTGTCAAAAGATTTTTCTGCATCCAGGGAAACAGGTGCTGCTGGTACAGATGAATCCCTGGACACAGAAGAGAGATATGCCATTTTCCTAAGGTGATCAGATGAAAGCCTTCCTTTTATGAACCCAACCTGCTGTATACTTATCAGGGAGTCCCAATCCTGGCCTGGTCTAGAAGCGAGGATTTTTGCAAGAATTTTGAGGTCCACATTATTTAGGTAGATTGATCAATAATTAGGAATCAGGAGGGGATCTTTTGCCGGGTTTGGGAATAACGGTGATTATAACTCGAGTCAAAGTGGTATCAGATATGCCCTTCTCAAAGATATAATGAAAGGTATCTAAAAGAATAGGGGAAATTATCTCTTTACATTTTTTATAGAAATTTGTAGTGAAGCCGTCTGGGCCAGGGGATTTCTCCAGGGAAAGATAATCTATGGCATCACAAATTTCTATTAAGGTAATAGGACCTTTTTAAAAGTTAGCCTGGGTATCTGATAAGGTGGGGAGATCGATGTCTTGAATGAATTTGTCTAATTGTTGAGATAAGGAGGGGAATACTGATGCTGAGTATAATTGTCCGTAGTAATCATGGAATGCATTCACGATATCTGGGGGGGGAGGTTAAGAGTTCCCCCTAAATCAAGTAAATAGAAGTAATTATTTTATCAGTTATTTGGGTACGAAGCCGAAGAGCCATAAGTTTCCCCGCCCTTTCACCGTGATCAAAGTAGGATGTTTTAGAACGAAGCATGAGAAATTCAGCCTTTTCTGTTATTAATTGGTTATATTGAGCACAAAGAGACTCAACTTTTTCCCACTCCTCTATAGGAGCCGAAGGAAGGAAATGTCTCTCCCGATCTTCTATCTGGACTAGAATAGAAGACAGAGCTGCTGCTCTCTGCTTCTTATGCTTAGTCATTAACTGAATTAACTCACCTCTCAGTGCACATTTCATGGATCCCCACAGAAAATCTTTTTTAGACATGGATGGAGAGATGATTTCCATAAAGTTAGAGAGGAATGTATGAAGGAATTGTATTTGATCTTCAGATTTCAAAAGTTGGTTATTTAACTTCCTAATTCTGTCTCTATGGATGTTGGGGGAAAGATTCAGATGAAGCTGAACTGTACTGTGATCTGAAATAATCTTTAAAGAGTAGAAGGTCTGAGAAACCCCCGGAAGATGATCAACAGTTATAAGAAAGTAATCTATCTGTGAAAAAGAATAGTGAGGAACAGAATGAAATGAAAATTCTTTATCTACTGGATACATTGCCCTCCAAGGGTCTGTCAGGCCAACCAAGTTCATTAACTCATGAAAAGCCTTTTGTCCTGGTGATAATTTTTGCTGACTCTGACCAGATCTGTCTAGGGAATTGGATATCACCTGGTTCCAATCACCACCTAGTATAATTGAAAACGTGGTCCATGGGGCAAGAAGAGTCATGAGGTTTATGAAAAAAGCAGGATCATCACAGTTAGGTCCATAAATAGAACCTAATACCAATTCAGAGTGACCCAGAAGGGCCTTCAGTAAAATAAATCTGCCCTCAGGGTCAGTGATTTCTTGTATAAGCCGAAATGGGATTCTGCAGGCTATCAGGATGGCAAACCACCCTCTATGGAAGTCAATACCCAAATCAAATACCTGACCCACCCAATTTCTATGTAAATAATGAATATGATTAACCCAAAGATGTGTTCCTTGCAGAAAGGCCATGTCAATTTGCAGACTTTTTAAATGAAGTAAAACCTTAGATCTCTTGGCTGGAGTCTGGGCTCCTTTCATATTCCAGGAGCAGTATTTAAAATATGCCATAACAAAATCATGGGATATAATGGGGTAAAATATAAGACAAAGAAGAAAATATAACCAGTCCTGAGTATAGAAAATTAAGAATATTTAATCCCCTCTCAGTGGCAGACAAACCCTTAATTATTGTCATTTCATCCTCCTCACCCCCCTTCCCAAAGTACAAACCCTTGTAGCTAGGACCTAGAAGACCTAGCTCTGAACCTCACAAATTATAATGCAATCCTGAACTAAGAACAGTCCCTAACTGGGATACTGATTTAGGAGGTTCAAACCCCATTGTTTGAATCATGACTGCTTTTCCTGCAGCAAACAATCAAGCATTCCCCCCTCCCACCTCAACCTGTTTCCTAAATGATACGGTTAGCAACTTACAATTATCTATGCTTAAAACAGGTACCTAGCACAACTCTCTATCTACCTATTATGGATAAATTCAAAACTTATATGATCATATTTGTTGTTAAATAAACCATTAGTGATCTGAGGGCTGTCAAATCAAACTCAATATTTTTCAGTATTCTGGTAGAACATTGAGATACCTTCATAATATTTCAGAGTTGTAAAAACACACAAGTAGATGGAAACAAACAAAAGTAATAAAAAAAAACATGTAGCATAACCAAACATATTATCAACAGCCACTTTTGGTATGATTTAAAAAGCTTTTACAACCAGAATCGCAAAGTAATAACTCCAGTATGGAAGTAGGTCATGTGTCAGGACACAGCGTGTCTGATTTATATTCATCAGGCAAAAAAAGTTAAGGATTGTCCAACTAATAACATTTATCCAACCTAATCAAGTCTTATTTTTAACCACCCAGGTGATGCATTCAAATGCAGCAGCAATAACCCGACTTGATACTGACTGGAAAGTCGGAAAAGCTTGCAGCAGCTGATAGATCGTGCGCATCTTCGTGTAGACTAAAGAGCTCACCAATCTTCTTAAGTAGTCGAAGTGTCCAAAAGCAGCAAAAAAGAATCTTCTGAGGCTTTTCCTCAGCCTGACGAGTCTACATGTCTCACAAGGATCAGGCAGCTAACTCAAAAATAAAACCTTTACGGAGCACTTCAAGACAGGGTAAGCAAAAACTCCCATAAGGGAGAAAACAGTACTAAACAAAATCAAAATCGACTCCCTGCCTCCAGGATCCTCAGAATTAAAGCATTTCTCCGGAATGAGCAACAGGGACAATCAAGCAAGGTTCAAACTTGCATCCAATGTATCCTCCAGTCGGTTCCAGCTATTCCTTATAAACATATACTGTAGTGTTGAAGCCTCAGCACTAGCTGAAAAGATCCAGGAAGAGGGCTGCCAGTTCTCTGGTGGCCTGCTCTGCATTATCAAATGTTTTCCAACTGCCCGAACATAAAACAGATAGCCTGGCATGGTAGAGCATCTGAACTTTTATTCCAGCAGCTATGAATTTAATGATGGAAGGATGGTACTCGGCCCTTTTTTGACGTGTGGCAACTGGCAAATCTTGGGAGAACCGAATCGGGGATTCTTCCCATTTAACCTCCTGCAGATCTTTGACTGCTGATAGGATGTGCTGGCGATCAAGATAGCTCAGCAACTTCAAGATGAACAGCCTAGGCTTTGCATCAGCAGGGGTCTGGACCTTAAAGATCTATGCACTCTTTCCACTGCATAGGCCATCGAGTGTGGAGGGGGGCCAGCTATTTTCATGAGCAGTTTCTGGGCAAAGGTGACTGGCGAATGACCCTCTACTTCTTCTGGGAGGCCGGAAATCACCAGGTTGTTACACCTGTTTCGGCCTTCCAGATCTTCCAACTTTAATTCCAATTTTTGTAGCTTGTGCCTGATGGAAGTCAGTTCTGGTTCGGTTCGGGATCTCCATGTTTCAAGTGAAGAGGTGTGAGCAGAGACATCCGAGAGTGCCTTGTTGGTTTCTTTCAGCTCTGTCCGTATATCTTTTATGTCAGAGGCAAAGTCTGCATATGCTGCTTTAAGCGAGGTCATTTCTGCTAGAAATCTGTCCTCAGAGAGTGGAGCTGCAGTCACGGGAGGCTGAGAACCCTTCCCAGTACTAGCGGCATGCATTTTAGCTTGTTTCGCTTGTTTGAGTGGAGTGGTAGGCAGCATCCTGAATCGGAGGGCCTGTTTCATTTGGGCCTCCATTTCTTGTGGTTTATCCTGCTAAGTTATTTAAATTGGTGTCCAATTCCAGCTCTGACATGGAGAAAGTCAGTACAAATCGAAAATTCAGCACGTATTGAGCAATTTACCGATTTGTTGAGTAAATTAGACCATTGAGGTGGGAGCAAGAGCACAATGAGTCCGCTCAGGAAGAAAGCATCACGTGATCCTCTTTGTAGTACATTTTAATGTAAATTGTATTGATTTAATTATCTGTACCTGCCACATATGAAAATGGACAAATTGCTCATTTGCAACACATATAAAAAATAAAATAGCAAATTAAATGAAATAAGGTGCCAACTAATTGTTTTCTCAATATGCCATAGAATGTGGCTTTCAGCTGAAGATACATTCAGGAAACCTATTAAATGCTGTCAGTTTGCATCTTATTCTCTTACAATCAGTCAATCAATCAATCAACATCTTTATTTAACCAGGTGAACACCATTGAGCAAGACTCATTTTCAAGATGGACCTGGGGGTACTTAACATAAAAATGGGTTAAATACAAAAGCAGCGCATACAAGTGATTTACATATACAAAGATTACAGCAATACCATGACACAAGGTTACAAAGAGTACATGGCAAAGTGCAATACAAGAAACATATAAGACTGTCAAATGTCAAGACATCAGGACCTATTTAAATAATACAAATTATACAAAATATACAAAGTATACAAGAACCTGTCAAGCTCCATAAGTGTTAGATAAGGTGGGAAAATAGAGGGAAGATTTTGGTAGGGAGAAGGAGTTAGAGAGGAAGCATAACAGGGCAGGAGTACCTAAGAGAAGGCCAATGCTGTAGATATGGCAAAATTCAGGGGGAATGGACTCTGAAGTTTAAGGTAAGGTAAAATTCATGGGAAACAGTTACAAGATTCCTCGAAGAAATGATCATAAAGTGATCTGAATGCTGATAGATTGATGGGGGTGAACTAGTTTCAAAGTTTTTTGCAGCTTGTTCCACGGTAAGTGTAGTGCATGACTTAAGGAAGACCTACCAAAGTGCGAATTGACCTAATGTACAGTAAGGGAGATATACAAGGCACTCCTCAGGGTGTACTTGCCTACCATACACAGAGAAAGACAATCTAGGATGTATTGAGGCAGATTTTTAATGATGGCTCTGAGGGTCCCGAGTGCCGCATTTCTCTGTCTTCTATAATTGAGTGATGGCCATCCTACTACAGTGTAAAGAGAGCAGTGATGTGTGGAGTAAGGTAGACCAGTGATGAACCTTATAGCTCTATTATAAAGTGTGTCAAGTTTGACCAGCACAAAGGCAGGGCCTTGGCTGTAGATGAAGTCTGCATAGTCCAGTAAAGGGAGGAAGGTGGTTTGGACCAGTCTCTTCTTGGTGTCCCGTGTGAGTAGGTGTTTGATTCTGTAGAAGAAGCCAAGCCTCTGCCTAAGTTTCTTTATTAGTTCTTCAATATGATAATTAAAGTAAAGTCTGTAGTCTATCCAGACCCCCAGGTATCTGAACTTGGTAACATATTCTAGTGGTTCACCTAAAAGTGTAGTAATGTGGGGTAAGGAACCTTGGGAGACATGGTTAAGTGCATATACAGAGGGTGAAATGAGCATCACCTTTGTTGTCTTTGCATTTAAAATAAGTTTTTGGTTCAATCACTGTAGTTGCTGTTGATTAAATTCTTGTTGTAGGTCTCTACATGCTGCCTCAGGAGTGGATCTGTTAATGATTAGTTCCGTATCATCTGCAAAAAGATGTATGTTGGTGGATTTAATACTGGCATCGATTTGGTTAATATATATTGCAAACAGCAGTGGACCCAATATGGATCCCTGTGGTACACCCCTCAATAATGGTTTTAGTTGTGAGAATTCCCCATCCACTTTTACCTGCTGCTGACGACCTGTAAGATAGTTTGCAAACCATTTCCGAGATAGGGGATCCAGACCAACTTTACGAAGGGATACTAGAAGCAGATCATGGTCGACAGTGTCAAATGCCTTGCTTAGGTCCAGAATATTGCACAAATAAAGTTCTTTGTATCCAGGTCACACTGCTAATCATTAGTCACCTTTGCAAGAGCTGAAATGGTGCTATGACATGGTCTAAAGCCCGACTGTAGAGGGTTAAGCAGATTTGAGGATTCAAGGTAGTTCCTAAGCTGTGCACTCACTATTTTCTAAAGCAGTTTGGAAAGTATGGGGAGTAGAGAGATTGGCCTGTAATTATTAAGGTCCCTAGGGTCACCGGATTTATAAAGGGGAATCACATGGGCAGTTTTCCATAAGGGAGGGAGATCACCCTGTGTGAGGGATAGGTTAAATAGATGTGTGATAGGCAGAGCCAGGATATGGCAACTAAGTTTCAGGAAAAATGGTTCTAGGAGGTCAGCATCTGCACTCTTTCCAATATCTAAATGTAATAGTAGGTCCTCTACTTCTTTCAAGGATGTAGGCAGAAGGGAGAACACATTTTTGGTGACTGGAACATATGGGTCCTGTATGCCAAGTTGGGAGCAGAGGTTGTTGGCAGGGGAGGCATTAAAGGCTAACCCTGTAGTAGCAAAGTGGTTGTTAAGGGAGTCTAAGACTGTTAGTTTATCTGAAACTGTGGTAGCTCCAATAGTGATTCTTGAGGGTAGGGAGGTAGGGGGTGCATAACCTTTGATTTCTTTTAGTGTTTTCCAGAATTTGGAAGAGCACTTACAGGTAGAATCAAGCTCAGACTGGTAGTAATTTGCTTTAGCCTCTCTCACCAACTTGGTACATAGATTCCTGGCCCTTCTGAATGCAATCCAGTCAGCTGGACACTTAGTTTTCTGAGCTGTTTTCCAGAGTGAGTCTCTACCAAGCAGGGCAGCTTTCAGATCTACTGTAAACCACCGACATGATATCTTCTTAGAACGGACATTGACCAAAGGTGCATGATTATCCAATGCCCCAAGCATGAGCTCCTGGAAGATGTCATCTGCAGCATTTACCATTTTTGCAAGGTAGAAGTTCTGCCAACCCAAGGAATCCTGCAGGTCAGAAATTAAACAGTATGGGTCAAAGTTGCGATGACACCTCTTATCGGTAAATTTGGATGTGGATGAAGAATTCGAGGTGGTTCTTACAGGTGATAAAACAATGGTCACTGACATCGGATTGTAATGAGTTGTGCAGTCACTTAGCAGCTTGTTCTCTTTATGTGATTGCAATAAGTAGCAAACTGGTTGTTTTTTCCCTGCTCAGCTGCAGTACATGACTTTCAAGAGAAAATACATTTGGCAAGCTCACACAAAGCTCAGCAGAAACCAGCTAAAAAGAGATATCAGTTATTAAGATATTTCCTATGCAGAGCCTTAACAGATCAGGTGCTAAGGGACATCACCAAAAGTATAAAGTTGGGGGAGCTAATTCCCCACTGTTAATAGCCCCACTGTTAACATCTTAACAAAGCTAGGGGGGAGTGGGGGCATACCCCCCAGAAAAGTTTGAAATATTTAGCTTCAAATGGTGGCTTTTTCTGGATTTTAATGGTGAAACGTTTGTTTGAAGAGCCTGTTTAACATCATCTGTATTTCTTACATGTGAAAAGATTTTGTTACTACTGAACTACCAAGGACAATGGAAGAGAGACACAATTTTCCCAGCAGATCTGCTGGGAAAGTCAGACATTATTATCCCAGCAGATCTGCTGGGAAGATTACAAGATCCAAGAGTAAAACAGTCAGCAGGGCTAAAAACTATGCCAAGTACAGTACTTAGTGTGATATAAGAAAAAACACTTTTTTATCAAAAAATAAATGAGTCTGATTAGTTTAGTTGACAGCTTGCTTGCCTGCCCAAATCCAGCCTGTATCTAAAACAAAACAAGGGTAATAGCTTAGGCAGTAGTATCAAAAATGCTGTCTGGCTTCCTTGTCACAAACTCACAAACCCCTGTCTCAGAGGGTAATACACTT
Organism: Neoceratodus forsteri; assembly: GCA_016271365.2. NCBI lineage: Eukaryota > Metazoa > Chordata > Ceratodontiformes > Ceratodontidae > Neoceratodus > Neoceratodus forsteri. The sequence continues at coordinate 1,177,904,711 of CM057458.1, forward strand.
AGAATATGCTGGCATTTATTTCTTTTTGAGCTATCAGCTCTAGCTGTTTCTCCTGTGAACCTTGAGATTTATCAGTGAAGTCAAGCTGAAACACACAGCAGGGCTGAAAATGATGCCAATCACCAAGGCAGGTACTGAGTGTGGTATATGAAAACTCTTCTATCAAAAAGTATACAATATTAATTCACCCTGTATCATAAGAAAAGGATTATAGCTTAGGCAGTTATCCCTCTGTATCACTCACAGCGGGCTGTTTGATTTTGGTAGGCAGAGATGAAAACTATACCAACTAGCAACCAACAATATTAACTCACAGTTCATACTGTATCACAACAACAACAACAAACATGCATTTATCAATACCGAATGATGGTTGCTTGTTAAAATTTTTTCAATTCTGAGCCCACATTTTATTTATTTATTTATTTATCTTTTGTTTACTGGGTAAGTACACTAGACAAGTATTATGCCTATTTTCAGGAACGACCCGGGAGAGTACAACATGAGCAATAACAGTCAAGGAGACATGGCAAAGACAGTACAGTTTTTTTGTCACACTAAACAAACATGTGGGAAATACATCATCTAATGCTAGGGAAAACATACAGTAGTAAGCACATTTTGGATTATACACTCTAGACTAGCTAGTTCAACTGACAGATATATACAGGTCATCATACATAGGAATGGAGCATAGCTCAAGGGCTAGATTGGTCATAATATAGCATTGTCGTATACACCCCCTAGGCTAGTTGGATCACGGACAGGTATATACAGCTCATCACATTTTTCTAAATATGCACATGTTAGACAGAAACAGAAACACTTGTCAGTACAAGTTTCTACCAAGTGACCAAGGTACAATATGTCATGGTTAGCCTATGACCGTGGAGCAATGATGGGTGTAAAAATGCCCAAGGCTTTTTAGGCAGGAGTAGTCAGAAGTCATTGATACAGTGGGGAAAATATCTCCAGGAATTCAATGGAGACACTCTGGGGAGGTTCAGACAAAACAGTTTGACACTTTACTCTAGGGAGGTTTGGGGCAGTCACACTCTGATGCTAGTTTTAGGAAACCCCACAGGGAATTTTGAAAACTCAGATAGGAGGGGGCAGTTCGGATATCCACAGGCAGCGAATTCCAGAGTCTGGGCGTACTTATGGCAAAGTCCCGATCCCCCATGAGGGTCCGGGTAGGAGGGACTTTGAGCATCCCTGATGTGAGAGACCTAAGTTGGTAGGGGTTGGGATTCAGTTTAGGCAGAAGCCGGGCCAGCCCCTGGGGGGAGCTAGTTCTCATCACTTTCCCAGAGAGGCATCCCAAACCAAAATCAGGGCATCTAGCTTTTAAAGATTTCATCTCCAGCCCAAAAGGTGATTTTGTGCTGTGACTGCAAAATCACCTTTTGGGATGCAAAGAAAAACAAAACAACATTTTGGCCAGGATAGAACAATTACAGCTATGAAATCCATGAGGTGCAGTGAAGAAATGGCTATGTTAAAATTTTGGGGTCAAAATATTGAAAATTGCTTAGGTTATGAGGCTGAGTTCACAAATTTCAACACAGGCTCATAACTTTGTTGTCTATGAATATTTTTACTCCAACCTTTCAACATTCCCTTCTTATGACCCAACCTCAAGAACAAGTGCAGAGAAAAATTCCAGCTCTGGCCTGAAAAGTGATTTTGTGCAGCGATTGTGAAATCACCTTTTGGGATGCAAAAATAACATTTTGGCCAGGATCTAAAAAATGACAGTTGTCACATTCATGAGGTGCTGTGAAGAAATGGCTATTTTGAAAATTTGGGGGCAACATACTGAAAACTGCCAAAGTTATGAGCCAGCATTTGTAAATTTCAATGAAGGCTCATAACTTTGTGATTTATTTTGCCAGCCTGCTCTTGCTCTGTGCACACACACAGCCATACTGGAGCCACGAATAAAATTTATATGTGATTTCCGTGACTATAACATTTATCTTTGGCCCCAATTCTCTCTCTCTCTCTCTCTCTTTTTCTCCTCTGGATGGTGGCACAAATCAAAGACTTATTTTGCCAGCCTGCTCTTGCCCTGTGTACACATTCAGCCACATTGGGGCCAAGAATAAATTTTATTTGTGATTTCTGTGGCAATTACATTTCTCTTTGGCGCCCAATAGTCTCTCTCTCTCTCTCTTTCTTTTATTAGTTACTGTAGGAGCGGCAGTGGAGGCAGGGGTGTCAGGAAAGGGGCTGGAATTTTTTGTATGGTATTTTTTGAAGATCCCTAGGGGAAGGGACGTGCAGTGATACCAGCATCTGCCTTGTCCCCCCTTGCATGAGGAGCCAGCAGCAATGGCACCCACAGCCTCCACCAGAGGTGTACAATTCACCACGTACTCTTCAACCCTTCTACCAGAGAAGGAGAGCAGTCCTTGGGACACTCAATCCTACTGCCCCAACTGGCCCCTCAACTTCCGAGTCTATCTCCGAACCCAGGATGTAGGCGCAGCAGGCAGATGCTTGTATGCTGCCATGATAAAGTTGTAATTTTTTCACATTTTGACCCAAATGTTCAACATGGTCTTCTTATCACCTTACTTCATAAACCCCAAAGGTAAAAATATCTTAATCCATGGCAAAACACCATTCCACACCACATATGTGGAAAGTTGTTTTGGGCAGAATGTGAGAAATGACAGCTGTAGTGTTCATGAGGTGATGTGAAAAAATGGTTATGTTAAAAATTGGGAGTGAAAATATGACAAATTGGAAAAGTTATACACATGCATAGGGAATTGACAACAAGCGCGTGTAACAAGGGTGTTTTTTTGTATTTTTGCTCCATATTTTCAACATGGCCTTTTTGGGAGCCCACCTCATGAACAGTAGTTCAGCCATTTCGTTACTTGACCCCAAAAGGTGATTTTGTGCAAGGATCACACCATTCTGTGCCACAGGTTGCACCTGTAAACAAGCTTTCAGCTTAGTGTGTCTCATCTGGTTAAACTATTGGGGAACAGGTGTGCAAACATGTTTTGGGCAGGATGTGAGAAATGACAGCTGTACTGTTTGTGATGTAGTATGAAAAAAAATTGTATGTTGACATTTTGGGGTGAAATATTTAAAATTTTTAAAGTTATGTGCCTGCATAGAAACTGTACAACACACACTTGTAATACCACCATTTTTAGGAATTTGCTCAAATTTTCAACATGGCCTTTTTAGGATCCCACCTCACGAACAGTGTCACTGTTGTTTTGTTAATTGGTCTAGAAAGGTGATTCCACACAGGGGCAGCAAAATTACCTTTAGGAACTGAGTAACGAATGGTCATGAAATGGGGTCCGAAAAAGCCCATGTTGAAAATTTGGTGCAAAAAGACCTAAAAATGGGCAAGATAACAACATAAGTTCAAAATGCCATTGACTGCCATTATGCGGCACTGACCTTGATTCTTCAGTTTGCCTTTCATCTTTGAGGAGTGCAGATGTATCCTGGTCAACAGAAAATACCAGCTGCTGACCACTGGAGGTAAGTATGGGGTGGGGGGTTCAGTGGGTGGGTATGCAGAGGGAGGGTATGGATGGGGAAGGGAGCTATGGGTTACGACGAGGTACCGTTTTCTTCTTTACAGGTTTAATTTAAAAAAAAGGCATTGGATTGGATTGTTTTCTTATTTTTCAGGGATAAAAAATGTTTGGGGCCACTGGGGGTGAGCTCCCCAGTGTTTCAGAGAATGGGGGCATAACGTACCTGGGAACACTGAGGTAGGCTCCCCAGTGACTCTTAGTACGGGGGGATCACAGACATGGGGATTGGGCATCCCAATGTCAGATAGTGCTGGGGGGATCACCAACATGGGGATTGGGCACCCCAATGTCGGACAGTGCTGGGGAATCACTGACACGGGGATTGGGCACCCCAGTGTCGGACTCTACGGGAGGGAGGGGGGATCATCGACATGGGGATTAGGCACCTCGGTTGGGATGAACAGTCATGTAAATCAAATCAAAGGGCTGAAAACCTCTCAGATTAGAGAGGCTTTGCTCCTTTCAATTGCATAACCACTCAGCCCAAACAGCAGAGAATTGCATCAGGACCACACCTAGTGATCATTGGGGTTGACTGCCGAGCCCCTGGTTCTGTGAACTGTGATGGACTTAGCAGTGACACCATTCCACAGTCCCACACTGCCACAATACTTTGATTTGCACAAGCGCAACCAACATAAAAAGGTTATAGCTTAGGCAGTAGTCTGTATCACAGGCTAAAGCTGTCTGAACTTGCTAGCCAGCTGTCACAAATACAAATTTGAATCCGGTAACCCACAACATAAAACACTCTGTCACAGGGTTAAGGTACCTTCCAAAACCAATATTTATATCATAATAACTGGTCAGCAAATTTTTCCCTTGACTGATCCAGTTATAGTTTACTGTTATAACCTGTGGGTTATAACGGCAAACATACACCACATCAGTCAAACAAGAACTGCATCCTGATTGACTTTTTACTCCTCCCGAAAAGGATTACTAGTTATAGAAACATGGTGACTCCCCCATCCCGCTTAGCGAGGAACCGCCTCACCGAGAACACATGTAATTTTTTTTTTGTTTTAAACACTTCTTTTCTCCCTTATTTAAACTGTATGATGATGTATCTGGTTAATTCCTCCATTCCAAAAGCTGCACCAGGGATTTCAAGGCTACACTGGAGAAAATCTACCACTGGAAATGGCTCTGACATACTTCAGAGGTAAGTGCCATGAGTAGGAGACAAACCGGAACCCAATTAAATGAAAAATGCTGCAAAAACAGAAAAATCAAAAACACAGAAGGAAAGCCTGTCAGAAAGAGAGAGAGAGAGACAGAGAGACAGACAGAGAGAGAGAAAGAGAGAGAGAGAGAGTGAGTGTGTGCATGTGTGTGTGTATATGCAGGTATGAGTGTGTATATGTGTGAGGGTGGGTGTGTGTGTGTATATGTATGTGTTTGAGAAACTAGTAAAATCAGTGCGGCAAAAACTTGCTGAACAGCAATTATAAAAAATGAAAGATGGGGAAGTCTGCTAAGACTTAAATTTAATGGTTGCCCTCAGTGTGGGATGCTTTATTAAACCCCTTGGTCTTCGCCATTGGGGTATGTGTAGCTTCCCACACCTCAGGCAACCATTAAATTCTTATCAAGCACACTTCATCATCTATTAATGTATATTTTATTTTTTTTCTGAGACTTTGATTTTATTTGCCAATGAATTTACTAAAGTTCAGTCACTTACTGAAGTCTCTCAAAAAAGCCTACAGTAAGAGAGGACCTTAGAACTTTACTGTGGAATTTTGCATTTGTCTAGCAGCACCTTGTCTGTTTGTACCAGTTACATTACCACTGCTGTATCTTTCCATAGATGTGTAATAGTGCGCACACCTAGGGCTTGTGCCACAGTGATTGCCATTATTTAGCATCATAATATCTCCCCCCATTCCACTGGGGTGTCAAACAGATGAGGCATACTGATGAGTCCTGGTAGGATGAAACACGTGTCTATGTCTTCTGTTAGCACCCTTTGCAAACTGTGTGAGAGGCCTTTTGGCACCATGCAATTCTGCTTAAAGTTGGACCAGCATAACATTCTGTGATGATTTGCATATGCAGCCCATGATGTTTTGCATTGTGTGGGCATGTGTGATTTTGTATTTTCTTGAAACTTGGCTTCCCAGCCAAATGTCCTTTGGGGTAACCCTTGCCTCAGTGTTTGCGCACAGAGGTTCTTTGTCTTTTAAATAGTTTTTTTTAATTTTAATTGGTTCACCACAACATATCCAAGGCACACTGTCTTAGGGTAGCTGGTCCATTCCACTGGGATGTCAAACAGATGAGGCATACTGATGAGTCCTGGCAGGACGAAACACGTGTCTATGTCTTCTGTTTGCACCCTTTGCAAACTGTGTGAGAGGCCTTTTAGCACTATGCAATTCTGCTTAAAGTTGGACCAGCATTACATTCTGTGGTGATTTTCATATACTGCCCATGATGCTTTGCATTGTGTGGGCATGTGTGATTTTGTATTTTCTTGAAACTTGGCTTCCCAGCCAAATGCCCTTTGGGGTAACCCTTGCCTCAGTGTTTGCGTACAGAGGTTCTTTGTCTTTTAAATAGTTTTTTATTTTAATGGGTTCACCACAACATATCCAAGGCACACTGTCTTAGGGTAGCTGGTCCATTCCACTGGGGTGTCAAACAGATGAGGCATACTGATGAGTCCTGGTAGGATGAAACACGTGTCTATGTCTTCTGTTAGCACCCTTTGCAAACTGTGTGAGAGGCCTTTCGGCACCATGCAATTCTGCTTAAAGTTGGACCAGCATAACATTCTGTAGTGATTTGCATATACAGTCCATGATGCTTTGCATTGTGTGGGCATGTGTGATTTTGTATTTTCTTGAAACTTGGCTTCCAGCCAAATGCCCTTTGGGTAACCCTTGCCTCAGTGCTTGCGCGCAGAGATTCTTTGTCTTTTAAATAGTTTTTTATTTTAATGGGTTCACCACAACATATCCAAGGCACACTGTCTTAGGGTAGCTGGTCCATTCCACTGTGGTGTCAAACAGATGAGGCATACTGATGAGTCCTGGTAGGACAAAACACATGTCTATGTCTTCTGTTAACACCCTTTGCATACTGTGTGAGAGGCCTTTTGGCACCATGCAATTCTGCTTAAAGTTGGACCAGCATAACATTCTGTGGTGATTTGTATATGCAGCCCATGATGCTTTGCATTGTGTGGGCATGTGTGATTTTGTATTTTCTTGAAACTTGGCTTCCCAGCCAAATGCCCTTTGAGGTAACCCTTGCCTCAGTGTTTGCGCACAGAGGTTCTTTGTCTTTATCATAGTATCACTGCATCATATGCTGTGGCTGGGAATAATTTATATCTGCATTACAATAAGAAAATGCATCTACTGGATAGCAGTTTGTGTACCAAAATAAATGAATTTTCTAGGTGGATGGTTTGAGTACTAGCAATATTTAAAATGGTGCCAAGGAATGTGGGGCAGCATTTAAACAGCATGACCTGTTATCCCAATGTAAGCATGCATTAAACATTTTTACCTGGATTTAGTTGTCACAATAAGACAACATTCCCCAGGGAAGCTGATGCATCTATTACAGCTGCTAGCAAACACTGACTGTGCAAAAAGAACTAAAGATAAACATAATTTTACATGCAGAAAAAGACCCTCAATCCAAAACATCAATTGCCATGCTGCCAATCAAGCTCATCCAGAAACCAGTGGCATGGAACCCAAGAAAGTTCCTGACAGAATCCCAAACATACTAGTTAGCCCAGTAACAGCTGGATGCCAGATGGACCATTTTTGGGGAATCCTCTCTCTTTAACAGCAACCAACAACTGCATCAGACCACTCTAGCTGCACAGCCTAAGGGCTATGTACCACACCACACATGTTTGTACACTTACTGGCTGGCTGTGCAAGCAAAAGTAATGCTTTTTTTGCAAAGCAGGCAGAAACAAAGGCACAGGCATTGCCATAGCTCGTCCTTGTCATTCAGTCCCTGGTGCTTGGTGGCTGGCCTGGTCTGCATGTTCTGTTGCCCCGAGAGCCTCCCACAAGATACAAGAAATGCAGCACACAACCCTGGCACTAAATCAAGTAAAGCGTGAACCCACCCCTTCCCTCCCCGCACAGACGCAGTCAGATTAAAAAAAAAAAAACTAACTTGCTGCCACTAATAATATAAATCTTCTCTACCCGACAAGTTCTGAGCTCTCCTAGTCTCCTCCCATGGTGTAAAATGGCATGTGTCCCCCTGACTCCCATTCTCAGTCTCCTCTATCCAACTGACTCTGTCAGCGTCACAGCAGCCACCCCCTTGTTCACAAGACACAGTGCTCCAACAGAGAAAAGTAAAAGTGCGCTCCATGGGTTGGTGCTATGAAGTGCCATGTCTTACAGGAAAATCACGGCTTTTATTTTTTTCAGTAGTGAAGCCATGATTCTTTGATGAGGGAAATGATTGGGGGGTTTTAGATTATATTGGGGGCTATAGCTTTCCCCAAAAGAGCCTGATGATGTCACTGTATACCAGGTTGCAAAATATATTTAATGTGAACTGCACCATGCATACTGTACATAAACACACATACACACATAAATGTTGTGTATATATAGTGCTACCAGCCAGAATAATGTCTTTCTATCATAGTTTCTGCTAGATATATATTGCAGGATCCTGCATTATTATATAGAGGATAATGGATGGGCGTCAGTTAATAACCATGCTATAGTCACTTCGAGAGGTTGCCAGGGCAGCATTGTAAACCTCAAGAGTGAAGCTCGAGAGGTTTACTGCTATCATGGCAACTTCAAGAAGAGAATTCAGCCTGGTTATTAACTGATATCCATCCATTAGCCTTTATAGTGTATGGGCACCAGTTGTGCAAAATGAGTCCTTACTTTTTGGTATTTTCCATTTTGCTGCTCTCCTTTTCTGCATGTCTCAGTCGGGGGTGTTTCTTGCATTTCTAGCATGTCAATACTTTAGGGGGAGCCAGTCAACTCACAAAATCCTCAACCAATAAGCCAGGGGTCTGGATGCCACCAGGTCCCCAGAAGCTTTGGGGTTTTTGCTGCTCTCTGGTGGATTCTGAGCACCAGAGAACAGCAAAACTCTCAAAGCAACTGAGGCATATTCTATACCAATGTTTCTCATATTGTAAGGCCAACCTCACTTGGGAGGGCCATAACTTGTACTAGGGAAGGCTCATAAGCCTGTAAATATACTGTTTATTAATTCTGATTTCAGGATTTTTTGTAAAGGCATGATGCAAGTAAGTTATAATCCACACCAAGTCATTAGGTGTATCAGGCATTAATGCACACCAGTGGTGAGTTATGATGCACCATGGCGAAGCCCGAGTGCCTTACACCAGTTGTGAAGTGCATTAATGCCCTAATAGAGCCATGGTCTGGAGTAGTTTATTGCACTTATAAAATTGACCCTGTCAGTCCCAGGATAAGAAGAGGATGCCTGTACCACTCCATGGTGGATGGGGATGTTGTCAGTGCCAGGGTAAGCAGACGATACCTGTACCACTCCATGGTGGATAGGGTCCCTGTCAATTTCAAGGTGAGCAGACATTGCCAGTACCACTCCATGGTGGATGGGGAGCTTGTCAGTCCCAGCATGAGCAGAAGATGCCTGTATCATTCTATGGTAGATGGGGCTTCTGTCAGTTCCACGGTTGTCAGACAATGCCTGTACCACTCCATGGTAGATGGGGTCTCTGTCAGTGCCAGGGTGAGCAGACAATGCCTGTACCATTCCACTGTGGATGGGACCCCGTCAGTCTCAGGGTAAGCAGACAATGCCTGTACAGCTCTATGGTGGTTGGGAACCCTGTCCATCCTAGTATGGGAAACCAAAGTCTGACATGAACTCAATGCTCAAAGGTGGCTGCATTCAGATTGACCTGTACACAGACAGCCAGCAAAACACTCTAGCACCAAGTATAAATTCAGAGGCATCTACCTTAACCCAGACCAGCAGCATCACCCAAGGCAGCACCTATTTCAACTAGCAAGCAGAAAACAGGGTAGGGGGCTGTGCTGAACCCATCTTTTTACTGCTCATGTGTAGCAAGAAACTGGCTATTTGTTACACGGGCAATAACACACTCCGAGGTGTGGGTTATCTCCTGATAAGAGCACTCCCAGGTGCGTTGTTAGGCATGAGGCGCTTGCGCAGAGTGCCTTATGCACCTGGGCGTGCTCTTATCAGGAGATATCCCTCACCTCGGAGTGTGTTATTGTGCTTATAAAATGGGCCCTGAAGTAATCATTTATTGGGAAAAAACAAAAATTATACAAAAATTACAAAATATAAAAAAACATGGTTTAATAACTCAAGTAGTAAAAAGTAGACCCCCTATGAAGTGACAGTTAAGTTGGCAGTACAATGCTGTTAATGTGTGTACTGATTTAGATTGATTTAAATCCTCCTGTGACATTTTTGTAATGTTTTTCCTGTTAAATGATGACAGTACTGGGTTTTAAGACTGAGCTTGCAGTCACACTGACAGCTGCCCCATCTGCGATCTTGTCTGATGAGGTTGATCTAAGTCGCTACTCCATTCCCCCCCCCCATACTTGGACTCTGGCAGTGGCACAAGCACAGAATAATTATTTTCTTTAGTTTTTTTAAAAGGACAGTTTGAGCATGAAGCAACAGGAGTATGGGGAGCAAGTGTATTGCTTGTAAGATCGATCGAGGTGGATTGGGAGAGAGCTTGTCCCTCAGGAGCCACCTTAAACAGCGCTTCCAGTTGTTCGGGTTTCGGAAAGTAAGACATTCAGGTTTTGCAGATTACGCTCCAGTTTGTACCTCGAATTGCAGGTTTCTTTTATTTTTTTTTACTATCACAGTGGCATTGTGTGGACAAAATGGAATCTTTTCGTTGGGAGTGACTGTTTTTATATTTGGATTTGTTTGAAAGTGCGTCGTGTCAGCATGCGCTGTGGCGATTACTTCGGTGACAGTCTTGTGAAGGAGAGGTGAGACTTTTGATAGGAAACATGGAAAAGCCTTTTTTGACATGTTTTGCTGTTTTTATTTACAGCTTGTGTTGCGTGGTATCAAAGAGGTGGGGGAGGGCAGACTGACGCTAGGTCTCAGGGATGTCACGCTGTGAGCTATGCCAGCCTGTGTTTGTTTTCGGCTGGCACAGCTCACTGATTCTGTGGTGTTGTGGGGCACAGGAATGGAGGGTAGTGCCGGTTGGCTACTATATCATCTGATAAGGACACGGCTCAGATGGTGTAGTAGCCAATCAGAGTGGTGGATTTATTTAGCTCATTTTATAAATATGCATAACAGCAAACATGCTGTCTCTGTGTACTTGAAGCTTCTTGGTAGATGGACAGAGAGATACAAAAAGTGATGGACAGACAGATATTTAAATTTTTCATTTTAAATTAGCTAAATTAGATAGCTTTAAGACCATTAGAAATAGGTTTCATCTGCACATAAAAATAGTTTAGCCACTTTAATGGAGACTCTTGCTTCTGAGAATATTGTTTAGTCTCAGGTGGTATGATGCTGGCAGTGCTGCACTACTGAATACCTCCTATAAAATATTGCATATGAGTTTTATAAGAGATGGAAATATTTCATGCATCACAGAGAACAAATTCTATTGGGTTGAGAAATACTGTATTTTTCTGAGGGTGAACATTCTAGTAAGATTTTGCAGTGCTTTAATATGTCTTGCAAACATCTTGTAGGATTTGTTGCTCACAAACAGCAAAGCTTTGCAATACATATAATATAGATAGAACACTGTATCCTCTTAGCAAAATGTACATCTCAACTGTCCCGCATGAGGAGGATGTCTCTCATTTCCCCCACAGAACCTGTTCTTAGGAGGTATGTCTCTCATTTCATCCCACAGAACCCATCTGTCATCTGTCCATATCTCATGTCTCACAGGAGGGAAGTCACCCATTTAACCCCTTAAGAATTCCTCTGCACATACCTGTCAAATGTCTCACATTAGTAGGGAGGACTCTCATTTTTCCCCACAAAATGCCTCTGCTTATTCCTGTCAACTGTACCACATTAGAAGTGAAGTCTCATATTTTACACAATCAGAACCCCTCTGCACATATCTGTCAACTGTTTCTCATTAGAGGGGAAGACTCATTTTACCCTGCAGAACCCCTCTGTACATACCTCTCAACTGTCCAATATTAGAAGGGAAGTCAGTCGTTTCAATCTGCAAAACACCTGTATCCATACTTCTCAACAGACTCATATTGGAAGGGACCTGATGTTCCTAACTTTGCCCCCCATAGAACCCCTCTGCCGTAATTGTCAAGTGTCCTACATTTGGAGGGAATGCCTTTGTGTCTCCTTTTATCTCAGCTCAGAATCACTACTAGTCTATCCCACCTGGAGAAGGGCATGACATCTGTCATATCAGGATCTCTATGATCCTCTACCAGAAACAACAACATCTGACCCATTAGGGAGCTGAAAGCATGACTCTACTGACCCCTGTCCCCTGGTTCTGACCTAGTCTCTGTACTTGTGATGAGGTGCTGCAGGTGCCCTACAGCCGTTTCCTTAATCAAAATATACTTTCCCAGTGAAGCAGCTGACCGTTAATAAGACTCTGAGAAGCTGTACTGAAAGAATCGGGGGTCATTGTCTGCACAGTGTACAGCCAGACAGGCCGTGATGAAAGACAGGTAGATAGGAGATGTCTGTGGAGGTTTTAATTTAAACCACCACAGACATCTTCGATCTACCCAACTTTCATCATGGCCTGACCAGCTGTGCACTTTGTGCAGACAGTGACCCCTGATTTTTTTGTACAATCTCTTGGAGTCTGTTTAAAAGATTAAAACATCTCCTGCATTTGTGACTTGTGAACAAAACTGAACATACTTGGTGTCGCATAGAGAAATGGGGTGGTGCAGGCACAGCAGGAATTTTAAATGGCATGATGAAGACAGGAATCAATTCACTCAGTGAAGTCTCGTCTCTTCTCTCTTCTCTTCTCTTCTCTTCTCTTCTCTTCTCTTCTCTTCTCTTCTCTTCTCTTCTCTCTCTCTGAATCTTTTCAGTCTCTCCTATGGACTACACTTACGATGTCGACTCTGTTCTCCAGTTCTCCTTGTGCTATGTGGAGGCAAAAACTGGTTAATAGTCTTGGAGTGCCATCACGTGATCTCCACTGTTGTGGCTCAGCTGACTCATTTTAGCCAACAGCACAGTGGTGGACACTGGATGGTCATACTCAAATTACTGACTGGCATTATGCACATTTCTTAAATATATCCCCTTTGGAGACCCAGAACAATCAGTCCTACAGATCCCAAACTTTTGCATAGAAGAAACCCCTTGTCAGTGACTTGGCTCCCCTCACTCATAGGCTTGTGTCCCAAGGACCTGGTATCTGGTGAATCTTATCTCTCTGTGAGGGATATGATGTAGAAATTTCCATTAAATCCTGGAGGCTTTTCCAAATTTTGCCAGGTTCGCCTCCTACTGGTTGCTAAGAAATTGTCATATGGGAATGATGAGGAAAAAAGGATTTTTCAGCCTTTGCTTACTCTAGCTAAGCAGTCACACTCCATTTCTCATATATATGCTAGTCTTTATGATTTGGACTTCCTTTTAGTAGATGGGGCATCAATCTACTGGACAGACAAATTTCCCTATAAGGTTATCTACTGGGAGAAAATCTGGAGAGCTCATCACTCGCATATTACACAAGACCAGTTGCGAATTATGCAGTTCTCGATCCTCCAGAACATATATCTGACTCCAGTTAAGTGACATAAGATGGGCAATTCCCTTCTCCAATTTGTGGATGCTGTAACCAAGCTGAAGGTACTTTGTACCATATCTTTTGGGACCGTCCACCTATTGCCTCACTATGAGGGACCGTCAGACAAAAAGCAGACCCCCCCTTGGGCCTTGAGGATCTATTTACCTCTGAGATATGCCTAATGGGGGACTTTACCGGAGTCAGGGTTGCACAATGCAGATTCCCCATGTCCATGATTGCTCTCTTCCTCAAGGCCATGTTCCTCCATCATTGGAAAGATGCAAATGTCATATCTTACACAGAGTGGCTTCAAGAATTACTATCAAATCTTAGGGTGGAGAAAATGGTGGCAAGTCTCCACAACCATATGTCTCGATATACGGACAGGTGGGAATCATTGCGCACTTTATACAACCTATAATGTTGTATTCCTTGAAAGGACACTGTCCAGGGTTTCAAGTTAACAGATCTAAGTGAGATGTGGGTGAAGGAGGGTGAAGGCAGGAGGGGCATATGTGTGTGTTTAATTGTAAGTGGTGTCACCCATTTTTGTATCGTGCTGTCTTGTTGTTTAGTGTGTGACATTATTTTTGAATGTATGCTTGGAAAATCCTAATAAAGAAAAAAAAATAAATTATCAGCGGGTGGCAAGGCAAGCAAAAAAAAAAAAGCAGTCTGTGTCACATTTCGTTCGGGGTTTTACTGCAAAGATTCAGAGCTCAAGCAATGAATGCCCACCCCAAGTGACGCCTCTGGCTCATGCAGTGGCCATTTGTCTGAATGCAGCTGTCCAGGAGATGCGCATGTGCAGAGACATTTTCTTTTTTTACACTATCATTGTGATGTACTCAAGAAGGTATATCAACCTCTTGACATCACAACGATAGTATAACAATGGTAGGAGCTCATTGAATTCCATTGTTAATAGCCCTCTACCATACATTATAATGTAATCTATTGGTAGTAGCTCCAATTTCTTTCCAGGACTCTGACTTTTTTATCACAGAAAGCTTCATAATGGTGTTGGCATCATACGTATATATATCTATATAACTATATATATATATATATATATATATATATATAGACTCAAAGCTGAGCGCCCATCAGTGCTACCTTTTTAGACAGACCTCTGATCACCAGGTAACACTTTTATGCCTCATGCTGAAACAGCCTCCATGGCCTTTCCTTGGCTGTTGTTCATGTCTAACTTATTAAGGAATGGATGCAAAACTACTGTATTAATTTGGAACAAAACAGGTAGTGCTGCTCTTAGCCCCACTATATACCCCAGAGTTCACTGGCTGCTGGCCAGTCCAGTACCTCTTTATTTCTTCTTCTTGGACTGCCCCACTTTCTTGTTTTGTAATGTGTTTTTCTATCTTTTTTACAGTTGCCCCTCATCTCTTTTTTCCTTCTCTGTCTGTAGCTCCTGTTACACTTTTGGACACCAAGTGTCAACAAGGAAGGGAATCATGTTGAGTCTGCCATTTTCTGAGCTGTATGGCCCTATTGTGTGGCAAAACAGTTCCAGTCCTCACTGAAATGTGTTTTTAAACTATGAGACATCCAATGAATGCAGTGGTTTTGACTGAACCAACACTAGCCATCTTAGCCACACTGGTATTGTCTCCTGTCAGAGGCAGGAGAGGTGTAGACAGTTTGGCTCACTCAGAAATATTCATAAGACACTTGATCTCTTTGACTGCCCGTGCCGGGGACACAATGAAAAAATAAATTTACGAGTTTGTCCTATTAGTATATTTTTGTACTTGATTCATTATTAAAGCATCTCTGAAAAAAAGTATGCATGCAATGCATTAACTTACATTACCTATATAATGCACAGCTAACTATGAAAAAGATTGCACATTTTATCACCCCTTTCCTTTCCTTTCCTTTCCTTTCTGTAAAACTTTCACTCCCCCAGAAAGAGCCCCTGTACACTGGTCAGTCATGCTAGTCTACTAACTAACCAAAAGTCTGTTATGTCTTTGTCCTCAATGTGATGAAGTACCTTTGGAAATGAGCTTCTGGCTCAAAGGTTATAAACCGATGTTCAAACAAATAAATAAATAAAAAAACTACTCCAGTGAATACTTGAGCATGCCTGTCAGTTTGTGATGCATGTCTGGACTCTTGTATCTGCCATGCTTTGATGCACACCTTGGTTGCAGCTAGGGCTGTGCTTCTGCTGTCTCCACCTCATCCAGAACCCCCTCCCCGCAGACACCCCTGCCCCTCTCATTTGCACTTGTACCTGATTCCCCCTGCCCCCCTCTCCTCCTAGTGTTTCTGCCCCTGTTCACTCTACCCTTCCCTGCCTGCCCCCCTGCTCATCGCCACACCTTGGCCTCCATCCACCTCACCGCAGGGTTCATCTGGCCCTCAGAATAATATCCTCCTTTTGATGTCTGATAACATCCACCCAAATCCAGGCCTCCCCAACCCACTCTCCTGCACCACCCCTTTGTCCACTATTCACATTTCTACCATGAACATTTGCGGCCTTCTAAAAAAATGTGCAGGGCTCCAGGGCTGGGCCATACAGCATCAACCCAATGTCCTGGCCATTGTGGAGACCTGGCTCTCTAATACCACCCCTGACTCCTTCATCACCCTCCCTGGTTACACCTTGCTGATGTAGACAGGGTAGGGGAATGGGGTGGTGGATGCACTTTCTACATACGCGACTCCATCCGTGCTCATGCCCTTCCTACTCCACAGCTCAAACATGGTACCCAAGCTCTCACAATCAAAGTTCTACTCATCCTCCAGGGCCCCAGCATTTATCACTACTACCTATCCCCTGCCACCAGAAACTTGCCCTCAAATCCCTTCTTGACCATCTCTTCCAGCTCCACCCAAAGCTGAGCAAATTACCCTGGTGGACCTAAACATAAACTAGCTCTCTACTTTGGCAGACCAGTCTACCATCGCTGCCTAGGCCTCACACAACTGGTCACTCAGCCTACCTGGGCCAATCCCACTAATGGCGCCTCCTCGCTCCTTGATATTGTCCTCACCAACCGACCACACAAAATTACTGGTACCACAGTCCTATCGAATGCCCTTAGTGACCACTCCTTTATGCTATTTTCCTGGTCTGGCAAATCCCAAAAAACACCTCCTAAAACTGCCCTCCGTTGCTGCCTCTACCTAGGGAATTTGGAACAGCTAAAAGCCTTCCTATCCCATTGGGACTGGTCCCCAATCAACCAGGTGCTGGGCATAGATGGATCCCCATCATACCTGATCGACTCCTTCAATTCAGCCTGTGATCTTTTCACCCCCCCCTCACAAAACACCTTGTAAAAAACTCTAACACCCCATGGGTCACTGAAACATTACTCAACCGTATGCGCCATCGGGACAATCTTAGGATCTCTGGAAAAGCATATGATGGGCAACTCTACCATGAGGCCCGTAACAAATGCACCTGGGCCATCTGAAAAGCAAAGGCTGACCAGTACAAATCAATACTGGTCTCCTCCTGGGGCTCGGCCCAGAAATTCTGGGATAACATCAAAGAGCTAAATGGAAAATCCATATCCCCACCAACTGTAATTTCCAGGTATCGGAGCACCTTGAAAAATACAGCCTCTTTTGTCTCCTCCATCATGGCTTCCACAAGTACCACACTACCTCCTCTGCCTTGGCCCTTTTCTCTGATCATGTGCTAAGAATTATGGATCAAAACAAATCCACAGGTGCCATCTCTGTAGATCTGTCAAAAGCATTTGACCTGGTCGACCATCACCTTCTCAACTCAACTCTGCTTCTCTCAGGTTGCTCCGCTGAAACTGCTGTATGGTTCTGCAGCTATCTCTCTGACAGGTCTCAGTCATTCATTATTGATAAAGCATCCTCTGCTGCCCTCCCCGTACTCACTGGCATTACCCAGGGCTCCATACTTGGACCCCTGCTCTTCTCAATGTTCAGTAATGCCCTCACCAAGGATAGCCTTGACTACAAAGAGTTCTCTACGCAGACAACCTGTTTCTATACCATAGTGATAAATCAATTGATATGATCTCCTCTAGCATTACACAGAACTATGGCTCTGCACATCAGTGATTCCTCTCCCACAGGCTCCTAGTCAACGCAAAAAAGACTAAAGCCATGCTGTTCGGCTCTAAACCTTACCTTGCCAAAGCCGCCAAATCCAACTCCTTCCTCCTAGTACTCTCCTCAGCAGTTCCACCCCTCAAAAACGTTCTGTCCTTCAAATACATAGGAGTCACTCTTGACCCCTCCTTGTCTTTCTCCGAGTATGTCAGCACCACCGTGCAGAGAATTCACCAGAGATTGGGTGCTGCTTTCTGACTAAAAAACCTCCTGTCTGCTGAAGCTCGCCTTGCCATTGCTTATGGTAACCTACTGCCCCTCCTGGACTACTGCTCCCCTGTGTACTCCCGCATATCCTTTACCCTGAAAGCATGGTTGACTACAACATACAACTCCATCTGTTGATTTGACCTGCACTCCTCCTGCAGTACCCACCACTGCATTCTCTACCAGTCCCTAGGGTGGCTCCCTCTTCAAGGATGTTTTGACCAAGCATTGGGCTGCTAAGTGGACAACTCACTTAGAAACCGGCATGTGTCCCCATACTCACAATGTCTGATTTATACAGTGGCCTCCAGGTCTCTTAGGGCATCTTCTATCCCCCCACCTAAACTGCCCCATGTCTCAACTGCCACAGCATCTAGAGCGTTCTCCATATCAGCTCCCTCCCTGTGGAACAAGCTCCATCCATCTGCCCACTCATCCGCCACCCATCTGGCATTAAAGCAAAATCTGAAAGTCTGGCTCATGGCCTCTGCTAGCTGTAATTGCACCCAACAATAACCTTGAGCCACATTTCACCCTTTCCCCTTCATGTGTAGGAATCTCTTGTTTTCTCTTGTTTTCCCCCACCTTCAACCACACCACTATCAGCCCATCCTCTTCATGCTCAATCCCTCCCTCTGCTTCATACTGTTATCTCTTGAGCCTTTCTACCTCTAAGAGTCATTTGTGATACCCTACTGCATGCACCCGGTGCAGCTACTGCTACTGGCACAGACCAGACGTGCTAGCATGGTATCCTTGCTATTGTGTGTACATTTGTGTAAATATGTGTATGTTTGTGTATGTGTATACATATATATGTGTATATGTGTGTGTGTGTGTGTATATATATATATATATATATGTGTATATATATATATATGTATATGTATATGTATCTGTGGTACATGTATGTATGTGTATGTGTATGTGTGTGTGTGTACATATATATATATATATATATATATATATATATATATATATATCATACTGTGTTGTCACTTTCCTACTCTACTGCTATTGCATTACATGACTTATCTACTGTACATTTCTCATTTTCCATACCATTTTATGTTCGGGGTATGTATTATTGCACTATATATTGCTAATCTTCCTGTTTTCTGCTATACATTTCACATTTCCCACACCACCTCATTTTCTGTGTGTATATTACTGCACTGTATATATGGCTAATTTTAATGTTGTTTTTTACTTTACTTTTCTTATTTTCTACACAACCTCATGCTTGTGTTGTGTATTCCTGCACTGTATGTATTGTTATTTTTCATGTTGCTGCCACTCGTGGCCCGGTTCATGCCTGAAAACGGTCCATTGGATCAGCGCACCTACCGGGTTACCAAACACATAAATAAAATAAATAAAAAAGTAAAACCCTCCCAGATCAGCATCAATGGCACCCTCTTATCAGACCCTAACTGCATTGCAGATACTCTAAATTCTGCCTTCTCTGACCTTAGCTTGGTCCTCCCACAAAATTTCTTTAACCCCCACCCCTGCCCCTCCAACAGCCCCCCTCACCTCCTTACTATTTTCATGCCCTCTCAGAGCAGGAGGCAACATCCTACCTCTTAAAAGTCCTAAACAGCCACAGTC
Source organism: Neoceratodus forsteri (assembly GCA_016271365.2). NCBI lineage: Eukaryota > Metazoa > Chordata > Ceratodontiformes > Ceratodontidae > Neoceratodus > Neoceratodus forsteri. Next base: position 1,177,923,992 of record CM057458.1, read on the forward strand.
ATGGTATTGACTCTCTGGACCTCAGGCTGGTCAGTCAGGTCTTCGATATAATACTTACCCAATTCACCTGCCTTCTAAACCACTCCCTCTGTCTTGGTCAATTCCCCTCTGTTTGGAAAGTGGCAGTCAGTACCCCTTTGCACAAAAGTGGTGACTATACCTCCCCAGAAAACTGCCGCCCAATCTCCATCCCCCCCCAAAGCCTTAGAAAAAATTGTCACGAGTCACATGATGCCTGAGAAGGAGTAGGATGCAGGTAGCTGATCTCTGCCATCTCATCGGTTTAAACAAACTTTTTCTTTGCCAAAACTGTCACAACCTGGTATAATCTGTACTAGAATCCCTTTAATCTACCTACTTTTTTTTTTGTGGTAATAAACCAAAGGAGATGGATCCAAACCTTCCTCCGTGATGCTCCAATATGCAGTCGGTCATAGACCCGCTGCAGGAATCGGAGGCCAAGCATCCCCACTGTAGCAGTTCCCCACAGCAGGACACTTCAGAGCTCTCTTCTCCTAATATTTACATAGAGCTCTCCTCCATTAAAGAAGCGCTGCTAAAGCTTATCGATGAAGTTGCCAACATCAAACCGGCTATTAATCCGTTATCTCGCCGGATGGCCGATACAGAAGTGAGAGTTGGCTCAGTAGAAAGGAAGCATGTGTAACCCCCCCTACAAATGGGGGTTCCCAAAAGTCTTCCAGGAGCTTGCCTGAATGCTCCAAGTCTGGGTGGTGTTCGGCATCTGAGTTACTTAAATGTGGTTGCAAGTGAGTGCTATTTCAGCCTCCACGTACTGTCTCTTTAAGAGCTGTCTGCTTGCATACTTAATTAGTTTGTATGGGGGGACTGTGTATTTAATGCTCGAATCCCACCCTAGCTATGGAGTAATAGCTCCATTTTGTGGTTGCTGGACGTGCAAAGGGAGCACAATGAAAGCTGTAACTGTTTGCCTGTAATCATTTAAAGCATTAGCAAAATTGTAGTTTGTTTAATCTGCCTTTATTGCAGCTGGGACTCTGTATGTGTTACCCCTCCATTTTGGACCTAAACTGCTGTGCTGGGCCAATTGGGTTAAGCGAGCCCTAAAATGGAGCCTGTGGACAAATCAGAACTTGGACTCTTAATTTTGAGCTAGCCACAAGGGGATTGTATGGGTAGTGACTCTGGGAAATGTAGTTTTGACCTTGGCGCCTTTTTCCACCAAAAGAGGGAGTCTTATTGTGAGTGACAGCTGAACCAGCCAAAAGAATGGTGCAGAGCTAAAGGAAATGCCCTGCTCTGTGACTGGAAAGATCAGATCAGTTGTGACAGTGAAAAGAGAGAAGGAGCTCTGTGCTTCTGTGGTGTACAGTTTCGTGCAGGAAGAGCCTATGAGGCCCTGAGGTTCAACCTGCAGCTGTTGTAAGTGCCAGTTCGGACTTAATCCAACTGGCAAGGAGAAAGAAGGAAGTCTGAAGAGTGGAAACCAGGCTCACCCTGTAGAAGACTGAAGTAATTGCTGAATCGCGCTCCATCTATCAGGAACTGAAGCTGCTGTGTGTGCTCCCTGGTGTTACATGAGGTCCCTGCACCCTAATTGGTACCCTCAGAGATATACCATAGACAGCTGGTGCTTAAGCATATGTTATACTAACATATAGGGCTAAGGGCATCTACCGTACAAGAGCAGATGTCAGGATATGTACGCATATTGTTGTAATACACTTTGCTTGCTAATACATATATTCTCCTATGTATTTTCTGTGTATTTCTTACTTGTAAGATGCCAAAGCACCTGTGTGCCTGGAATAATTATATGTAAGTCAGCATTGCCACCTTTTAGTGATTTGTACTACTACATTGAGTTATGTAAGATTCTGTATAAAAACTCTTTTGTTCACAAACTGATGACTACTACAAAATTGTATAATGTTATCTTGGACTGTGGAGCCTCCTCTAATTTAACCAATAGGGTTCATCTCTGTAACTAGAAATGTTTCTATCTTACAGTAACCATAGTAATTATCATAGGTATATAATGTGATACACTAGTCTTGTACCTCTGAGATCCCAAGAGACACAAGGAAACCTCAAGGTATAGGGAACGCTTATCACTGGCTTTCGGTTTGTATTGGTAAGAACTGCTTAGGGCAACTGTGATTTTCTCCTTTTGGTAGTAATAAACAAGTTTATTACTCTTATGCAACATGTCTGTGATTACTTGAATTCCCAATATTGCCAAGAACCTGAAAGTGAGGTTTAGACCTCCTGACAATCGGTGATCGCATGCAGGCGATATTTGGTGTTTCTGAGTTTTCACTTGTTGTTATAACTTTTTTCCTTTCCCACGAGGACAGTACGTGTACATTCCTGTATCACCTTTCCCATTTTAAAACCAGTTTGTAGTCACTTACAAAGTCTGGCTGTCTTCCTTTCGGGTGTGGTCAATACCGACTCGACTCACTCCATTACAGCTTTGAATTGCAAGCCTACAACTTATGCAGTAGCCCGACTGTCTATAAAGTGCTTCTGCTGTGGATCGATACATAGCATGGTACCTTTTTCACAGTTTGATTTTTTCATTCCCTCCCACACAATGCCCTGTGCAGAACTGAGACTCGATGTCTCAAACTTCCTTACCTCCCATGGAGGATGGGCTGACTTCACGTGGGACACAAGTCAATCCAAAAACCCTATACTGGGGATTTCAACCCAGTACACAAAGACGAGACAATCAGTCAATAAGCATCAGGCTTAAAGGTTGATGGTCAAGGCTCTCTATGCTGCTCTGGAAGCCTCTGAAGTGAGGTTTTGAACCTCAGTCTTCAAATTTCATCTCTTAAGCAACAGATGGGTTTGCAGGAAACAGAATGTGTTAGACTGCAGCAGAACTTGGAGTCTGAACTCCAAACTCTGAGGAATGAAAAGGATTCACTTTTGCATCATTCAGCTCAAGCTGGAGAACAAGAACGTTGTATGTTAAAGCAGGAGTGTGAAAGTTTGAGATAGGATAAGGGACAGGCATTGCATATGAATGATTTGCTAAGTGCTGCAAATGTTTAGTTGAGTGAGGAGATGGGAGAGCTACAGGACGAGATGAACCAGGTACGTAATGACTTAGAAGTGGCTACTAGGGACAATCGCGAACTGAGCGCCACTTACAGAGTTTTGCAAAAGCAAATGCAAGATGAAGTTGATATGGATGTTGCAACTGTGAGTCATGCTGAATGTAAAACCAAGATGGTGAAACTGCACCATCAGCCGGAGGTTCTTGCTGGACATGTTAAGGCAAATGGGAGGCGTAGCCCCTGCCTTACACACGTCATCTGAAGGGAAGGTATCAGATGATGACATCTCTAAGTACAACGCCCAGTCACACCCCTACTTTGGCCCAGAAACCTCACTCAGCCATCCACAACATGGCGGGTCCCCACTACACCCACACCATGTCATACGTCATCGATGTCATGACGCCCATCATGGGAGATGCCAACATGGCGGCCCCCATGATAGAGGGGGAGCAGACCCAAGCCTGGTCCTGATGGCATCACTGATAGCTGTTATTAATGTGGAAGATAAGCAAGAGATAGAAACAATGATTGAAACTGCAATAGGTAATGAACCTCTTCCTGAGAGAAGTAAACAGGCCATTAAAACCCAGATTAGGCAGCTTCTGCAAGAGGCTGGCACTCAGGATGATATTGTTCATACTGCGGCCAAGGCTGCAGCTTGGGCTGCCCTAGACAGCACCCAAGACAATCTACCTCTGCCTGATCGACCCACTAATCCCCTACAAATGGCCTACTCTGTTCAGCAAATAGCTGACAGTATTGGTTGGATGAACCCATCCGACAACCTCAGCTGCCACTTAGAAAAGGTGCAGTCTAAATGCGAGATGCTTAGCCTCACTGCAGAATACCAGATCCAAATACTACGCCAGATGATCAATCCTAGTTTGTGGGCCAAACTCCCCGATACCATCCGCCAGGGTGGGAACGCCACCTTTGATGAGGTTGCAGCTGAGCTCATTTCTGCTCACAGTCCAGGTGTAGTAGGAGTGATGCTTGCATACCCTGTAAAACAGAATGCAAAGGAAAGTCCAGTGACTTACCACCAGAGACTGTGGATGGCCTACTGAGCAGGAAAGCACTTGGCGCAAGAAGCTGTGGATGTAGATCTTATTGAGTATAAGACCCTGTTCCTTAGGAACATGATACCTGCAGTATGAGAAAAGGTAGAGCCAGCCACTTACCCCAATACAGATAGGATTGCAGACATCCTTCAGAAAACCAAGAGAGTTTACTAACTCTATATCCATGATCTGGGCTCTGGTTCCAGGAAGGTAGGTGCCGTGGTGCCTGCTTCAGAGGCCATGGTGCACTACACTCTGGAAGGGCAGGCCCAACACCAACAGGCCCAGCATCAACAGGCCCTTCCAGCTGATAACCAACACCTCCAACAGACCCAACACCAACAACAACCACAATAACAACAACAATGGAGTGGGAACTGGAATTGGCATAAGAATAAAAAGCATAAGGGTAAAGGTAAACCCCAACAACAAAGAACAGGCCCTTCATATAGGGAGATAGCTGAAGAGAGTAGGGAATTCTGAGAGCTCCTGGGACAAGTGCACTCTGTAGCGGACACTGTTCCCACACAGACCCTTGTGGCTGTACAACCAGCTACCAGAACCCAATGGGTCATGGGGATAAGAGAAGTGCAGGCCTTCAGGCCCATACAGGCCTGAACCTGGAAGCTCCTCCTTATATAGCATCGGTGCAGCATGGTGAAGTGATTCACAGGAGTCAGGCCCAACCTCTCCATGCTTGCAGTAGTACAGATTGACAATTACAGGCCCCAGTCCAGATTGTAAACAAGCTGGTCTTGGATACAAATGGAAGGTCCTGCACCTAGGCCGAGGTCGGGGGCCGCCTACTTGTAGTCTTGCTAGATACAGGTGCAGCTGTATCTGTATTACATGATGAACATCCAGACATATCTCCTTGGTCCACCGGATGGAGGATAAACATGTCAGGATTCGAAGGTAGTAGGCTATCTGCATACCATTCTCTACTCCTACCGGTAGAGCTAGGCCATCTAAAGGTCTCATACACTTTCCAACTGATGGTAATGCATGATCATCCTAGTATCATAGGAATTGACTTCCCTGCACCACACGGCTGTGTGGTGGATCTAGCTAACATGCTACAGATACAGATTCGAGGTCAATACCATACCATCTTGATCCCTGATTCACATGTTGTGGTGACAACCTCGGCCAATGACAAGGAGTATGACGTCATAGATTTGTTCAAAGGTCATGAGCTTTTCCCAAAGCTTCTCCCCATTTTGCAAAGACATTTGGAGGCATTTGCAATTAACAAACATGACTGTGGCAGAATGCACACTGTCATTGAAGTGCCAGGCTCAGCACATGAGAGGCAAAGACAGTACTCTTTTCCAACTGAGGCCTTGCCTTCTCTTAGAGAAACAATCACGTCACTTCTCAAGCAAGGAGTAATCAGAACTTGCATTTCTACCACTAACTCCCCAGTGTGGCCCGAGAAAAAACCTACAGGCACCTGGAGACTTACCATTGACTAGAGGAAAGTGAATCAGGTCACCCCCAGTTGTTCCCCAACTGTGGCATCAGCACCCGATGTGCTACGATTCTTGACCCCTGACCTGAAATGGTTCAGTGCCCTGGATATTTCCAATGGTTTTTGGTCATTACCATTGGCCCTTAAGAGTCAATATAAGTTTGCCTTCACCTTTGAAGGAAGACAGTACATGTGGACTTGCTTGCCACAAGAATTCCATAATAGCCCATCCCTGTTCCATCTGAACATGATGGACACTCAAGAGTTTCTCTATTCCCCAATGTCTCTTGCAATATGTGGATGACCTGTTGCTGGCAACAGCCACACAGGAACAACATCTGGATCTCTTGGATGAGCTACTGATTCTCATCCAGAGAGCAGGCCTGCAATGCAATCCAGCAAAAGCACAACTATGTCAGAAAGAAGTACTCTTTCTGGGTCTGAATATAACTGACCAAGTTCGAAGCCCTACCTGGAAGAAGAAACAGGGATTGCAAGACTTGCCATTGCCTACTAGCGTGGCAACTCTTCAAAGGTTTCTAGGTATGGTGAATTATTCGAGAGATTTTATTTGTGATTTTGCTCAGAAAGCTGGTCCTCTGTATCAGCTACTCAAAAAGGACATCCCACGGACTTGGGACCCTATACATACCCATGGCCCTGAGTTTACCACAATTCCGTGGCCATGGCCAACCACAGAATTAGCCGTGGATTTAGTGGGCAACTGCAGAAAACGCAGCCACCCGCGGAATTCGTGACCGATCGCAGAATTTGCGGCCGACCACAGCAGAAGTTACTGCTATGACCTCAGTGCTTGCCATCCTTTAGCTGTTGTCTGAGAGCCCTGTACTGTGTAGTTTAGTGTCTGAGCATTTTATTTAAAAAGTTTTTTAGTTTCACTCAGTTTAAATTTTCTTCTATGAAACTTGTGTTATTTCTGCTCTGTAGCCATAGAAATGGGCTTTTTGTTACAAAATGTAAATGCTAAAGAGCTGTGCTCATTGCTGAATTGCTGAACACCTGTGCTGGTCGACTGTTAAGTTCTTCTCTTGGCATCCTGTGGTCTAAATTTTGGACAGAAATAAAGGAGACCTAAGGAGAGCTGAGAATATAATGTTAACATATCTCTGTACCCTCAAAAACAAGGTGGAAACCATTTGGTGTCCATTGAAAATACAGAAGTGTTGTACTGTATATGGAAGTTCGGTCCATTTGAAATTGGCTGGGAGGGTCTGGTGTGTTTAATACTTTCTGCTCCTTGGAGCTAAACAGAGGAGCTGGCTTTACTATTTTTGCAACGTATTTTGGAGTGATTCAGCGTGGCTGGTTCTGGTGTTCTCCCCTTCCCAGGAATAGCTGAGGTGGATTGGTTCCAGACAGACCTAGAAGAAGAAAAAACTGACATGATATTGTGTGTGTGTTGATATGATTTTATTAATTTAATCAAAGGTATCCTGACCTGACAAACATTCAAAGGACAAAGACCCATGCTGCAAGGATACTTAAAATGAGTCTGAGAAATGAGAAAGGCCCCCTTGGAGACTACACCTCTGGACCCTCAGTTAAGTTTGCATTATGTTTGGTGCTTCCTTTGGGCAAAACTCTTACAAAGTCGCTGGCACACCAAGAGGTGGAGGTTGTCCATGGGGAAATCTCCCTTATGAGGAATTAATCTAGACACAGTTTCAGTTGTCGAATTATTACCCTGATTGAAAAATGAACAGAGGTAACTCTGTTTTCATGTTACGACCCTGCATTATTGTTTATTACCAATAGCCTAAACTCCTGCTGCACCTATTCCTTTTAAAATGAAATGTGGATTTTCTTATGTAATAGACTCCTGCTGCCAATTTCACATAAACACTGTTTTAGTGAAACATTGAAAATTCCCCTCTATGGAGCTTTAACTCCTTTGATAAAGTCTTTATTTCCATTACATACATTTTTAAGTGGCTTCAGGAATCTACTTCAGCCAGTAGCTCAGAAACGTTGTATTTAAAATGGAAGCTCTGAGTCTGTATGCCTAATTTGACTCAGAATTCCTAATTATCGTCACCAGGGTCTGTGGAATTTTTTTGAATCGGGTTTAATCGAAAGAACTTATTCACTTTAAAGCATACGTAAGAATTTTTTTGTGCCTCAATTAATTCTATAAAGATGCTGGAGTTAATTGAACTATATGTTTAGTAATTTAGTAACAAAACCAGTCATTGAAAACATGACTAGACATTTATATGAGGATTTGGATATTCTCAGAACGAATTCATTGCGATTTATATTTTTTTCACAATGACTACATTTCATAATGCAATGAGTAAATTGTGTGTGAAACGTCTATATAAATATCTTCGCGGTTAAGACCATGGCTTGAGCCCCACACAGCAACATTGGTGTCTAATCAAATAAAAAATAATCTGTTCAAATAAAACAATTTTTGTAATGTCCTGCCAATAGTGGGACCGAGAACAGCAGATCAAAATAGTGGGACTGACAGCCAGAGTTCCACAAATTCCACATTTTAGCTTGTTGCCAAACACTTCTTAATAAAAAAAAACAGCATTCTGTTTTAGCCAATCAGAAATAAATTAATTTAGTCTAAAAAGAGCAGTGCCCACTTGTCCAGAGACCCACCGTAAGCCTGAACTCTTGCATTCAATCCCAGCCCCTTCCTGGTTTCTCCGGTACAGGATCCCTTTCATGCCCAGAAAGAAATAAAAAGTGCTCCAAGTGGCACGCTGCCATTGCTAAGCTCAATACCAGACACTGGTTACCCATATTGCAGATTAGGGTATCGTGAATGAAGAGGGTGCTGTATAGAAACCATATATTACAGTGAGGAGATACAACTTTGAGGTGAGAAGACTGCACTAAGGATCTGGTTATTCATGTTCTGTACTGAGGGGTCAGGAAAAATACACTACTGCATCTGTTGATGAGGTTTGACCAGATTTAAATGTACAAAATGGCAAATGGTTCTTTTTCAAACAAAAATTCTGACTTAGTACCACAATAACTCTCCCCCAACCACCACAAAAAAATAAATGTTAAATGTAAAAAACGTGGCAAGTTGTATAGTTCATTACACAGTCAGTAACTATGCAAGACAGTAAAATGCTTACTTTATCTCATTCTTGTGGGGACTGCAGACTGACAAGCACAACTCATGGTGTTTGACAGTTAGCTCATTCACATGATGGGTGTTTTCTGAGATAAATATCCAAAACGGAAAAAATCCCATTTGAATCGGAAAGTACCCATCATGTAAATGAGCTGACCATTGTGGATTTCAGACACACTGAACTCATACAAGAGAAATGAGAAGGAGAAACACCAGTATCAATGCAACTGGTACAGTTGAACTGTTTTTGCACCCCTTCTCAGCAATGCAAATATTTCTTTTTTTTTTTGCAATGCCAAGATAGCTCACTTTGCAAATGCAGTGCGAGAGAGAATGGTGAAGGTTCAACCTGCCGTTAACGCAGTGCCCTGATTTTTGTGGATGGTATGCAATTTTGGAACCTTACTGCATTGAAAATGTGATGAGCAGAAGGCTATATCAGGAAAAGAGAAGCAGTGCTGTAGACTTTCCAGTACCCCCTTACTTAGGTCAGCCTCTCCAACTGCCTTCAATTAATTTTTTTTTTAATTAAAGTTTCTGCAGTTTGCATGGAAGATGTTAAATGAACGAACTCCCCTATCAGCATGACTATTTTTTTTTTGTAGCTGCTGACTCATTTTCCTAACTAAAGAGGCCTCCTGTTTTAGCTTAGGTTGCGCATTTCTCCTGATATGCCCGCATACAGGGAAACTTGTACAGCAATTCTGTTTTTCATCTGTCAGTAAAGGTGTCAACATCCAATTCACGAAACTGAATTTATCTGCATTTTTTTTTAATCCACATTGATGGCTTCTGGCTGTTTAATACACAGTTTTCCACTGACAGCAAACTCCTCTTCAAAGATCTGCACCAGGAATAGATAAAGGCAGGGAAAATAACCATCACCTTCATTAATGCAAGGAAAAAAAAAACTAACAGACAAACCCTTATTTGACCAATTAAAAATGTGCCAGATCTTGTTTGATGTAAATGAAACCTCTCAACTGCTTCCTGGTTCTGTGTACTGAATCGGGCACTAAGTCAAAAACATTGTATGCCCCTTGAGTGGCTGTGGTTCAGAGACCAAGATTTTTTTTCCTAAGCAGCAGTATTTATTTGTCAACATATAGTTTTTTCAGCAATAAAGTTTTTCCAGCAAAAATGTAAATATACCCCTTTTTTATTTTTGTCTTTCATTCCTGAACTAAAATATATGATTTTCAAGTTTTTAAAAGTTTCCTCTTCTCTGCTTTGCCTGACAAGAAAAAAAAATAAGTACAGTTGCTTGCTGCAGTGTTGTTAAGTTTACCATCAGACGCATGTGGTAACATCAGCCTAATATATCCACATTATAAATCTAGCATGTACATTCAACAGGTAACCTCAGTGGAATTGATTTTTAAAATTGCAACTGGCAGCCATCTTTAATGAGCTGAGTCATTAATTACTAAATTAGCTACAGCTACAAAAGCTATTCTAAAAATATTTTCAAAACTAAAATACACTGTGCATGAATGTAAGTGCATGTCAGAAATACATTTTTGCAAAATAAACTGACTTTTTTGCTGACTAACAAATATTGCTGCTTATTATGTATCACAGAAAATTAATGCAGGATGCAGACACTCTTTTTAACATTACCATGGGGAGGGTGGCTCTTCAGTGCTCAGTCCCGCTATTGAAAGTAAACAAAAAGGATTTAAATTTTAACTGAGGTCTCAGCGGTGCTGTGGGGCCCAAACATGGTCCTAGCTGGCACCCTTACTGCAGGGGACTTCTTTACATAGTCCAAAGTACAAAGTTCTTAGTAAAAAGCTATATAAAAGAATTAAGACACCAGGAGAGCCTTGTATAGACCTGGAGCTTGTAAATAGAGTTTATTAGAGCAAATCTCATGTCCCCAGCAGGGATGGTGTCAGGTAGGAAGGGACTAGATGTTTTAGCTTTTATTTTCAGCCTATAGTGGGTTGGACACCAGAGAGCCACGGAGGCTTCATTTAAAATGTAAATCCCAGCTCTGAAATATAAGAAAATGATTATGTTTAGGGTGTGTGCATGAATGCTAAATTCCAGCAAAAAACATTCCATGTTGTATCTGCACAAGGCCAGGCTGGTATTCCAGGCAATGCAGTAGTAATATGTGACATACATGACTTGTCATAACTTACAAGAGATCTGTGAAGGTGGTGTACAGTGAATCCGACATCTTTAATTTCACAATAAAAATATAACAAAGAAGACACAAACTCAGTTGTGAAAAAGATTTATTAGCAGCTGAATACATTTCTTGTGTGTGATCAAACTACAGTTTCCCTCCTCTAATGTCCTTCTCAATTTCTACAATAAGAGCATATCACAAGTAGGTTGTCTGATATAGGCTTAATTTTCATCCCAAACACATTTTATTGTTTTCCTGAAATGTAGGAAGTAAAATCATAAACACCAACTTAAAGAAAGTGATATAACAACATATATGTAACCACACATATGAGTATATACATACACAAAAAAAAAACAGACTAAAAATAAAGGAAATAGCATCATAGCTATTTGCCACAGAATTGCCACAGAAATAACCATCCTCCGCTGCAGACGTTCTGCAGCAAATGGGAACCCTGCTGCAGAATTTTGCTCCAATGTGCCGCAGAAAAATCAGGGCCCTGTACATACCCATGCTGTGATGTCACTGAAGCAGGCCTTGGCCTCTGCCCCAGCTCTGGTCAACCCCAATCCAGCACTACCATTCCATCTGGAATGTGCCACCTCTGACAGTGCCATGTCAGCAGTGTTGGCCCAGAAGGTACATGGCACCCTGAGACCCATTGCATATGCATCACAGCTCTTGACCCCAGTGGAACAGAAGTACAGCCTTTGTGAATGGAACCTTCTGGCCACCTACTGGGCTGTCAAGTATTTCCTGTATATCATTGGGTACTCTCCACTGATCATCAACACCAACCATACCCAAACTACCTTTCTGCTCTCAGACAGAGTGAAGGATGGGTCAGTCTCCAACACCAGACTGACACACTGGTCACTTCTTCTCCGGGACAGAGACATACACGTACACCAAGCAAAAATTCCATCTATGCTGGCTCATGGACTCCTTTTCCATAGGGAACCCCATGACTGTACACTGCAGTCACCTGATCTTCCAGATCCAGGTCCAGCTTGTTTACTTTTCTGGGTGTCATGGTCAATCTGGTCAAATCCCAACTAGTGCCATCTCAACAGCTCCAATTTATTGAAGATCATGGAAGTACTACTGAAGGAGAGATTGGTGGAACGTCTGGTTATCAGTGGACTACAGGACCCAAGGCAGCATGGTTTCACCAGGGGGAGGTCATAGCAGATCAACCTCATTGAATTTTTTGACTGGGTGACTAGGGAGGTGGATCAGGGAGGGCAGTGAACATGGCCTATCTGGACTTCAGCAAGGCCTTTGACACAGTGCCACATAGAAGACTATTGCACAAACTGGGGAATATGGGTGTGGGCAGGACAGTAGTGTGGTGGGTAGGTAACTGGCTGGGCAGCAGGACACAGAGGGTGGTGATAAATGGCTATCACTCCACAGAGCAAAGATTGACCAGTGGGGTGCCATAGGGATCAGTGCTGGGAGCGGTCCTATTCAACATCTTCATCAGTGACATTGCCCAGGACCTAGAAGGCAGAATTTCCCTGTTCACTGATGACACAAAGCTCTGTAACAGAGTAGACACATTAGAGGTTGTAGACCGAATGAGAAGGGACCTGCAGAAACTTGAAGAATGGTCAGGGGGCTGGCAGTTGAAATTCAATGCAACAAAGTGCAAGATAATGCACATGAGGCACAAAAACCCTGGCACAATATATCAGTTGGGGGGGTGAGGATATGGCATGTATCAAGCAGGAAAGGGATCTTGGGCTTATCATCTCTGATGACCTCAAGGTAGGGGAAACAGTGTGACAAGGCAGCAGGTAAAGCAAATAGGATGCTGGGATGCATTGACAAGGACATCACCAACAGGAAAAGGGAGGTCATAATTCCAGTATACAAGACACTAGTGAGGCCCCACCTGGAGTTCAGTGCGCAGTTCTGGAGACCTTACTTACGTAAGGACATAGACAGGGTAGAGAAGGTTCAGAGGAAGGCAACAAAGATGGTACATGGATTGCATCACAAGTCCTATGAGGGCAGGTTAAAGGAATTGAATATGTACTCCCTGGAGGACAGGAGGGAGAGAGGGGATGTGTTAGAGACATACAAGTATCTTACAGGGAGGAACAGGGTTCAGGAATACACTATTTTTAAGTGAAAAAGATGTTCCAGGACTAGAGGGCATGGGATGAAGCTGGAGGGAGGATGATTCAGAGGAAACTTGAGGAAGAATTTATTCACAGAACGGATGGTGGACAAGTGGAACACCCTGACAGAGGAAGTAGTGGAGGCTGAACCAATCATGGGATTTAAGAATTCACGGGATAAACATAAAGGAATTCTGGAGGTCAGGGTTAAGGGGCAACAGACTTCTAGGAAAACATAAAATGAACTTACAAGTTCAAATTGGCAGACTGGGTGGGCTGTAGGCCCTTATCTGCCGACACTGTCTATGTATCTATGTATTGATGTACTAGACACAGTTCAGAGCAAGGCTTTTCTGCCATTGGATCGAGCAGAGACTTTAGTTGCTCAAGCCACTCTTGTGGCCCAGGCTTGGTGGATCCCAGCTCATGCCATGCTTCATCTCTTGGGACTGATGGCAGCGGCTATTTTCACAGTGCCCTTGGCTAGACTTTACAGGAGGGTCACCCAATGGTCTCTTTGGGTCCAATGGGATCAGAGGACGGATGACATGAACCAGAAGGTCATAATCTCCAACAGTCTACAGAGCGATCTTCATTGTTGGCAAGATCTCTCCAATCTTTCAAGGGGAACCCCCTTCCATTCCCCTGTCCCAACCCAGATCCTAACCACCGATGCCTCAGACTCAGGCTGGGGAGCCCATCTGGGGAGGCACAAGACACAGGGGTCTTGGTCCAACCAGGAACTTCTGCTCCGCATCAACGTTTTGGAGACCAGGGTGGTTCTGTACACCCTCCAAGCATTCCAGTCACTTCTGGTACTGGGATCACTTCTTGTCCAGATGGACAACATGTCCACTGTCTGGTACATCAACAAACAGGGAGGAACTCGCTTGTACCCTCTCTGCAGAGAAGCAATGAGGGTCTGGTACTAAGCAATTCAGCACAGCCTTTCCTTGACAGCAGTCTACATTCCAGGCATAAACAACATTCTGGAGGACAGTCTCAGTCGATCAGTAGCCGGGGCTTATGAGTGGGAGCTAAAGCGAGAAGTAGTCAAAGACCTCTTTCTTCAATGGGGTTGACCAGAAATAGATCTGTTCGCCTCCCCATTCAATGCAAAACTACCCAGCTTTTGCTCGCCTGTTTCCAGGCATGGTGCTTTTTGGTGAGACGCACTGTCTCTCTCTTGGACAGGGAGATTTCTTTATGCTTTTCCTCCCTTTCCTCTCATTCAGAACGTTCTGGTGAAACTTCAGGAGAAAGGAGCACATTTGATTCTAATTGCTCCTCTCTGGCCATGCCAGATTTGGTATCATCTTTTGCAACAACTGGCACTGGAACCTCTGGTTCTCTTGCCGTTATCCCATGACCTTCTGACTCAGGAGCAGGCACTCTGGTGCACTCGAGCCTTCAGTCTCTCCACCTTCATGCTTGGCACCTGTGGACATAGCAGTTTCTAGCTATGGTGTATCTTCACAGGTTGCACATATCTTGGTTGAAGCCAGATAACCTTCGATCAGATCCACTTATGCCATGAAGTGGAAAAGATTCTCGATCTGGGCCCCTAGCTACACTCTGGGATCCCTTTTCATGCTCGGCTGCCCAGGTGTTAGAGTACCTTGCACATTTATCAGAGACTTGTCTTAGTTACTCATCCATTAATGTCCATTTCTCTGCGATGTCGGCCTACCACCTCTGGAGGTTGCCAAAACTTTTCTGAAAAGCATCCTTTACCTGAAACCTTCTATCTGGAATCCTTGTCCCACCTGGGACCTGAATTTTATGTTAGAAAAGCTGACCTTACCTCCTTTTGAACCAGCCTCTGGCTGTGGCATGCGCTTCCTTTCCTGAAAGACTTTTTTTCTAGTCGCAGTCACTTCCACCAGAAGGGTTTCCGAACTTCATGCATTTGTCTGTAAGGAACCCTATTTAATTTTTGGTAGGGACAGAGTAGTCCTTCAGACTAACCTTTAATTTCTCCCCAAGGTAGTTTCAGAAACCACTCTTATTCAGAGTGTAGAACTGCCTGTCTACTATCCCCAGCATTCTAACAGGGGGGAATACCTATTGCACACTCTGAATGTGCACAGGATTCTGCGATGCTACACAAACCTGACTAAAGAAGTTCATAAATCTAATCAGTTCTTTGTAGCATTTGCTCCCCAGTGCCAGGGATGGCTATTTCCAATCAGACCATTTCTCGATGGTTAGCCAACTGCATCCACTTCACTTACCAAAAACGTGGGAAGTCCCATCCGGGGCCTGTTAATGGTCACTCCACTAGGAGTGTTGCAACTTTTACTGCCTTTTGCAGGAATGTGTCTACTGCAGAAATCTGTGCAGTGGTCATGTGGTCATCTGTTTACACATTCACTAAGCATTACAGTCTTGATATTGCCTCTAGGCGCAGAACTGGCTTTGGCCTTGTAGTTTTACAAGGCTTCCTGTCGTAATTTCCTGTTGGTGACTTCTCCTCCCAGATGTGCCTCCATATTATTTCTTTTGGGACTGCTTGGTATTCAGTCCTATATGTGAAGACCTACTGAAGGAACCCTCTCAAAGTAAGATATTGCAGTTACATAAGAACTTACTGTAACAGTAGATCTTTGAGAAAGATTCCTGCAGTAGTTCAAGTTTCCCACTCACCTTCCCCCTACTCCTGGAATGTTTCCTTCATTTTCATCCTGCCTAGCCCTTGGGTCTAGAGAGGAAGCATGGTCCTGGGAGTTTTCACTCCTACTTTATTCTACTTACCTTTCTCTAGGTCTCCGGTGGAAAAGAACTGGAAGGAGGGTGCGGGACCACCCTTTTATAGCCAGGCTAATGTCACATCACCTGATGTTGGGGGTGGTCCCCACCGATAATTGCTATCTACAGGTTTGCCATTGGAACCTGATGCCAGGGGTGCAGTCCTATATGTGAAGACCTACTGCAGGAACCTTTCTCGAAGATCTACTGTTACGGTAAGTTCTTATGTAACTGCAATATTTGTTTTCTAGTTAAAAGATGGAATGTTGGCCATTACAACTGTGATAACCCCAGTACTCTTTCAAAAAGTAACAAAGGATCTTTATTTTTCACCATGACTGCCACAAGGAATGGGGAAGATGGGCCAAAAGATGGCCTATCTAAAACATAGCACCTGTCTAGTGTAGCACTGCAGTGTCTGTGTTAGATATTGCCTCAGGCACTTAGTATCTGGTGCAAGACTTAAACTTACAGTCATCTTGGCCTATGCCAAAGGCAATAGTGCTACCAACTGAGCCACTGAAGCTAATTATGGTCAGTAATGACTAACCTGACTGTGCTGACAATGTCATCTCAATTACTCTGCAGCTGATCCAGATCTGCTTTCCCTCTTGTCATATACCTGGCATGCTGAAGGTCATATTCCTTCACAGATGACAAGATACTATTCCCTTCTTTTCCATTGGCACCTCACAGTCAATGTCAGGCAGTTTAATTTCCCTCAAAAGAACCATGGGCCAAACATTGCTTGCATTCTAGATTTCATTCACCATTCTAAAGGTGTGTTTTTACTGTAATATATTGTATTATATGTTTATGGGCCTGAGTGGTGGGTCTCTTATGGATATGAACATTGCCTTGAATGCTTGTCAGATGAGTGAACTACGAACCAAAGGTGAGCACCTCTTGCAAACCTATGGACACAGGAGGCAAACCTTTGATATCCCCAAGAGAGCCTTGAAAGAGACCCATAAAGTTATTATAGACTGGACCAGATTTTTAAGTTAAATTAAAACAAAATGTTGACTGAGTGTGCAGCCAATGAAAAGCCAATTACTGCAGCACAGCACATAAAACACTATTATAGAAATAAGAGCCTCTCAAGCATAGGTGAAGAAAGTGCTATGATTGTTTGTGAGCCTCTTATGGTACTCTCTGAATTTATAATATAGGTGCGTACATAGCATACAGTGCAGTGCAGCTTTACTTTCAAGAGTCTTTCATACAGTTGAGCACAGAATGCATTAAAAGACAGAATGACAACATTAAAATTACTATTTATGTAGAGCTGCACTGCAAACAATGTGCAGAATGAAAAATGTGAAATCCTTAAATTTGTACTAAGGCTGGGGTGGGCATGGGACTGTCATCAAGAATATAATGCTAAGGAAAAGGCAAGAGGTTTATTTGGGATTTGAACACTGTTGTGAAGTTATTGATGTGAGGTGAGGCATAGTAACTGTTTCATGGAGAAGGTAAAGTCAAGCTGAAGGACTATACCCCATTTGTAGTGACGGTCATATGAGGAACCGACAGAAGCCTAGTTTTTTTTTTACCTTGTATTTGATTTTCAAATAATATACATGACAGAAAAAAGTACTTTTCATGATTAAAATTACTTTATTTCTTGAATTTTTATGTGAGATCCAACAGTCTACAGCAACAATAAACAGAAAACTGAACATCAGACACAGCTGCATTCAGTCTACAAGTCCGCATTTATATCCAGAGGAATGGTGAGCAACATGTTAATTACACTGGCAACATTGCATTAAACTGCCCATTTTATTTTGGACAATGTTCGGCACATTGTGCCAAATTCACATAAATATATTCATCTTCAGTTCTCAAAAATAGCACATTAAAAACAAAAACAGACATTAGGGTCTGAAAAATGTGCAATTCAAACATTAAGATTAGAAAGAAAAAGACAGCACACACAAATTTAGTAGTCCAAATGCTAATATTTTAATACGTAAGATGAACAATGTGAATACAAACTGTGTAAAGGGTCCTCTAGATAACATCTGTCAAAAAGAACTCCATCAGTCTTGTGAAAATGACTTTCTCATCTTCAGAGGCTTGATAAGTGTGTATGGATGGTGAGTGGGTTGGGGTGCCTCACAAAATCACTGAGTATCTACTGACTGCATTACAGAGGCAGTGACATGGAATACTGTTATCAGTTTCATAGTTTCATAGAATGATACAGGCTCAGGAGGCAAGATGCCTTTGGAGAGCTCACCACCAGTATGGTGGAAATAGTACTTAATGAAGGTAGAGTATTTTCCTACTACCCATATAATTATCCAGTTGTTCTTTAAAGGATTCCATACTATTGCTCTCAACTATTTCCCTAGGTAAAGTATTCCATTGGGTTATTACCCTCTGAGTGAACCACTTACTTCTTTTATGAGTAATACAGTTTACTCCTCTAAGTTTACAACTATGAGTACGAGTAATGGTTTGTGAACTATTTCTTATCAAACCTATAGTTTCAAAAAGGAGTCAGTCTTTAGGGGCTTTATATATCAAATATAGGTCTCCACAGAGTTGCCTATAGTCCAGGGAAAAGAGGCCCATAGCTTGTAATCTAGCCCCACAGTCTAGTTCTTTTATATTAGTAACTTGTTTTGCTACTTTTCTTTGGATTCCCTATATCTGTTTTTTACCTTTTTTAGTAACCGGCATGCAGAACAAAGAGCAGTTTTCTAACAGGGATATGAACAAACTTTCATGAAGCGGAAGAATCACTTTAGAGTCTCTACTATTGATATATTTAAAAATACATCCAATAGTTCTATGACATTTATGTACTTTGGCTGAAGTATGGTTATCAAAGGATAATCTATTATCAATCAGAACCCCAATATCTTTTTCATTTGTAGTTACAGAGAGTGGAATATTATTCATACTATAAGTGAAGTTATGATTATTCTATCCAAAGTGCATTACTTTACATTTTTGTTCATTAAAGCACATTTAATGAACAAAGCGTATATCTCATTTAATTTGTTTTGAAAGGCGTTTGCTGCATGAATATTGTTAACTATGCTGCTGAGTTTGCAGTCGTCTGCATACTTGGTCATCCAAACTTTATCGGTTGTTTGCATTGTTGAGATTAATAAGTTAAAAAGGACTGGGCCCAAAACACAGCCCAGCTGGACTCCACTAGTCATCCTAACCCATTACGAAGAATGACCTCTAATAACAACCTTCTGATATCTATTTTGCAGCCATGACACAACCCAGTTTATAATATTAGGATGAAAGTCTAACATACACAAATGGTTTACCAAAACCTGATGTAAAACTTTGCCAAAAGCCTTAGAGAAATCTAAAAGAATAATATCTTCTGGAAGCCCTAAATCAAGAGGTGCACTAACATTTTCAAAGAAACCCAACAGATTAGTCTGACACAATCTCCCTTGGGAAAACTCATGTTGTGTTAGATCCTGTAAATAATGAAAAGAAATATGTGCTTCAATCCGATTAAGTATGGCTCTTTCAAGTAATTTACCAATAACCGAGGTGAGACTAATAGGTCTATAATTGGATACAAGTTTTTTATTACCTGTTTTGTGAATATTGGTGATAATAGTCTCATTGCATGTCTCGATAGTTTTACTTTTATTAATTGAGACATTAAACAGAAGGGACAAAGGACCACATATGACTTCAGAAATTTCTTTCAGGAAACCGGCATGTATATTATCAGGCCCAGGTGATGAATGATGTATTAATTTTTGAAGTAAAACTTTCACCTCCAATGAAGTGATTGGAGGAAGAAGTACCTTGTATTTAGTTTCCTTAACTTTTAATGTGCCTTCAGTAGGTGCAAACACACTTGCAAAGTAGTCATTAAATTCTGCTGCCATTTCTAATTCATTATTCAAGACACCTTTACTGGTTTCAATTGATCCAACAGTAGAACATCCTCCTCTTAAAGAACCTATATAGGTGTAAAAGGATTTGCGATTGTCCCAAGCTTTAGTTGCCAGTTTTATTTCAAAATTACTTTTTGCTTTTCTAATAGTATATTTTACTTATTTTGCCTTTTCCTTATATGAGTTCCAGATGGCTTATTGTTAAATTTCTTATAGTAGCTCTTTTTTATTAATGGCCTTCTTAATACTTCTATTCCACCATAATGATGTTCTAAGTTCATTACTATACTTTTGCCTGTTAGGTACCCATATATCCAGGCAAAGATTATTCTTACCGTTTATGCATTCCCAGATCTGATGTAAATCTAGGCCACTTAGGTTGGTTTCCCAGTCCCAAGTACTAAGGTATCTATTTCTATGTAGTTTGCCTTATTAAAATCTTTGATAATTGTCATGCCATTAATGATGTCATTACAAAACTCTAGCTTTACAGATACCATATTATGGTCACTGTCACATAAAGGTGCATTAATAGTTGGAGTTGACAATCTGTTTACAATGTTAGTTAGCATAATATCAAGAATATTTCTCTGTCTAGTCCCATCAGTTATTATTTGAGTTAAATTTTGATTAATAGTAAGGTCAATAAAAGAGGTTTCTACTCTACCGTATCCTTTAAGAGTTGGCCAGTCAATTTTTAGGAAGTTATAATCTCCCATAAGAATATAGTTATCCATAATTTCCAGATTTTCTAGTGTTGTTACTAGTTCCAAATTATCTGTTTGAGAAAAACTGAGTGGCTTATAACCGAGTCCCACCACTAATGATTCCTTGTATAATTTAGCTTGAACCCAGATTGCCTCTAATTTACTGTTTAGTGCTGCCTCAGGTGTTATACGAGCTACATATTTGTTTGATATGTATAGTGCAACCCCACCTCCTCTAGTATCCAGTCTATTTCTTTAAAATTTATTGCAACCCTGTATTTCTGTATTCCATTCTTGTTCTGTCTTTGTCCTGTCATCAGTGTATTGGGAAAATTCACAGTCTTAATATATGTATTGCCAGTCTCTCTTGAATAAAACGGTACTGCCATCCCAAATAAAGAACTTAACCAGTGCTATGAAAAAAAAATATTCTATACAAATATTTAAAAATACTGCTTAAAAAGAAAATTGTTTTAGTGGAGCATATAAATCAGTGTCATGTTTTGTGTAATTCAATTATCTGGCACAAGTACCACAAAAAAAAAAAATCAGTATTTTTCAGTTTCTACATATAGTATTATTTGCACAGCACCAGATAAATGCTTTATTTTGGATATACTGAAGTGGTACACACTACACTGTTATTTAACAGAGATTGGAAATAAGTCTATGAGAGTTAGATATTGTCCCTTGGTTGTGGCAATGCCAACCTGGTGGCTCCTGTGCTGGTGACCTTAGTTCATACATGAGCTTGAGACGTTGTGTTGGTAGGCAGACCAGACTGCAGCAGCTGGCACTAGGCTCTGGTGTAGCACAGCAACATAGAAACATAGAATCTGACAGCAAATAAGTACTGCTTGGCCCACATAGTCTGCCCATTATGCCATACCTCCACTGTCACCACAGGCCTACTTGAACTCCTGCTCTTTTTTCCACCTCCTGCCTTTCCACTAAGAATCCCTTATGTATGTATGTATGTATGTATGTATGTATGTATGTCTGTCTGTCTGTCTGTATGTATGTATGTGTGTATGTATGTCTGTATGGCTGTATGTCTGTATGTATGTATGTGTGTATGTATGTATGTCTGTATGGCTGTATGTCTGTATGTATATCTGTATGTATGTATGTCTGTCTGTATGTATGTATGTATGTGTGTATGTATGTATGTCTGTATGGCTGTATGTCTGTATGTATGTATGTATGTCTGTCTATGTATGTATGTGTGTATGTATGTATATCTGTATGGCTGTATGTCTGTATGTATGTATGAACGTATTTATTTGTTTGAAAAGTTTCACCAGGAAAGGCATACTGAGCTACAATAGCTCGTTTCCCTTATGCCTATCCCATGCTTTCTTATACGCTACCACTGTTGCCAAACCCAGCACCTCAGCTGGTAAATTGTTACAAGAATCCACTACTCTTTTTGTGAAGAAGTACTTTCTCCCATCTCACCTAAATTAACCCCCTCTATCTTCATAGCATTTCCACATTTTTTTCAGCATGTTTTTTTTCTCGAAAAAAATACTTTCCTCCTATATCTTATTTATGCCCTGAAGTATTTAAGGTCACTATCATAGACCCCTCCCTCTTCCAGTGGAAACATATTGAGAACCTTTAGTTTCTCCAACTAGGGCTGTTGATGTAGAACTTGCACCATTTTGGTTGCTCTCCTCTGAACCACCTCCACTCTGTCTATATCCTTCTAGAGATGTGGGGCCCAACTCAAAGTCGAATGTCGCAACTCACTGGTGTATGTGAGTTATGACATTCACCACTATGCCAGGGACCTGATGCCATATTCCAAGAGTGACAGGGTCCCATCCCTTACAACATGCAGGTTACGCCCTGCAGAGGTGTATGCCACAGGCATGGCATAGATGACCCACATATTACGAGTAGTGGCTAACTACTGGCAGCCCCCTGAAGCCTCCCTGGAACACCATGGCACACACTATGGGGAATGGGGGTCAGGACCGATGGCACAGTAGTCCTGGGGGGGTGTGCTGGTGAACAGACCCCCTGGGGTCCCCAACATCTGGGGGTGGGGGTAGGGGTATGCCTGTGGGGGCATGGGGGCACATTGGCACCATTGTCATGGTGTCAAGGGGCAGGCAGCAGATGGATAGCACCATCAGATGCCCCTTAGAGCAGCTCCAGGCTGCTCTAACTTAACGCCACCAGTGTGGCTCTCAGAATTGCACTAGCGGGTTATGGCCATCGCCCTCCTGGAATAGGGTGCAGTAGCTGCCATAATCTGCACTTGTGCCATGGCATTGTGGGCTGCAGTGTAGTGGGTGGCATAACCCATGGTTGTTGTAGCCCACAGCCACCATGGTACAAGGTGCCTTTTGTAATCAGGGCTGGTGTACTGCTTGGCATAAGTCATGAGATATGCCAAGGGGTTTGGTGTATCTTGGCTTACACCATCATACAACCTCTTGGAATAGGCCCCGTAGTCTCCAGAACTGTACACAGTATTCCAGGTGAGGTTGCACAAGCAGTCTACACAGATGCTGTCCACCTCCCTCCTTCTACTGCTGATTCATCTCACTATGCACCACGGCATCCCACTTGTCTTCCCGACTGTCTTGTTATATTACTTAGCTACTCAGAGGTCATTAGAGATGATTATCGCCAAGTCTATCTCCTTGTGATAGAGAAAACCACCACTCTGGTTATTTTTCTATCTTACCCCTGTTTAAGGTTAACCTGGAATGCACAAACCCTCTCCCATCTTGTCTTTTGTCGTTGTGTATGTGTTGTGCCTTGTTTGTTGGGCTGGCCACCCACTTTGTAAAATCCTTGTCTTGTCTGTAACCTTATTTTGTGCACTCCAGACCCCTTTAATACTGTAAGATAGTCCTATAGTTAGGAAGTCATGAAAGAGTCTATGTACACTATTAGGCTTCTTCCTGCCCTCCTTAAATAGAGCCTTGATATCCTTTAGTATAAGGATATTTTAAGCGTTTGGCTCTGTATTTGGCATATTTTCGATATGTCTCGGTGAACCACTGCAAAGGTTCACATTTCTGTGGTTTTAAAAAGGGCGCTATATAAAGTATAGTATGCTGCTCCTGTTTGATTTACTGTTCCACTGTTTCTGAAGCAAAGAGCAGCGAGGAATGCCAAAGGCAAGTGTAAAACACGCAGCGATAGTGTGGAGCTCTGGTAAATCTTACCGCACGAATGCTTGCACTATTGTGAAAGAATTTTATCTCGTAAAAATGGAAATTCAATCCTGGAAACAGCGAATACCTGTTTTTAACCCTCTGAGTTTAACCCCTCCTTCCAACAGCTTGAGTAATTAAACAAGTATAAAACTATATAGAAGCGAGGGAGTTCGTTCCAGACCTGTGCAGTTTCCAGATTCCCCTCTCTCCTTCCATCGTAGCTTATCTATGGGCTGGCCAGCCGAAATTGCCCATCCTTTATGCTGCTGGTCGGAGGGGTGGTTCTTCTAAGTTTGCTTCTAGACATAATAAATTGATAGAAGGGCTGTTATTTCATTTTGAACTGTCAACTTGTTGTGAGCAGCTTATAAATATATTATTTCATGTATATAAATTAGATGAATGCCTTTTTTATTTCTCTAGTTCAAATCTGATTATGTTAAAGGTGGAGTCTTCTTGTCACATGATTAAAATTGCTATATAAAGCGTCTGTCTAGGGAGGTCAGTCAGTCAGTACAGGGGTGTGGAACTAGCAACACCCTATCAGAGTTAGCTAATTCTAGCTTTTGAGTTGAATCTATGACTCTGATGATTTTCTTTTTGTATTCTGTTTATTGTTTTGTCACTTACCAGTCTGCTGTTTTAGAATAAACGTATAATTATTTTGCTGTTCATTTTTGTCTGATGTCTTTTCTATCCCACACCAGCCAACATTTGGTGTCAGAAGTGGGATAGTGGGTTTTTAAGAGACCTACTGTTGGATCTGTGACCAGATCTTGATCGCATGCATTCAGACAAGACAGGAGAGTGGACTGTCCCAGCCACAAGGTCTATTGTACAAAATTTGGATTTGCCTTTACTGACTGGACTGGAGCCAGTAGTACGCAGGAAGGTGGCTAATGCTAAAACTGAAGGAGATACCGTGGTGATGGAAGACGTGAAGCCTACTGACAGGGGTGCCCAAGCAGCCGGATTTGAGCAGGAAGACCCCCCAGAGAACCCCCATGAGCTGCTCCGCTGGCTGTATCTGCGACAAGTGGAGCTGGAGAGAGAGGGAGAGGGAGAGAGACCGTGCAGAGAATGCTACTCGTTGGACCGACACCCTACGTGCTATACAGGATCTAGGCATGACAAGACCACCACCAGCACCTGTGGTAAGACAAAAAGATATAAAATTGGTTAAAATGGCTGATTCTGATGATATTGAAGCATATCTTCTGACATTTGAGAGGGTGGCCACTGCTTGTGCAAAGCCTAGAGATCAATGAGTTGTCAGGTTGGCCCCCTATTTGACTGGAAAAGCTCAATTAGCTTATAGCCATACAGAAATTGTGCATATTAATGATTATGACCATATTAAGCAAGCCATCCTTAAAAGATACGATATATGTACTGAAACATACAGGCAATGTTTTAAAGCATATAAATTTCAATCCACTGACACCCCTCAAGGCGTATACACTCATTTAAAAGACTTATGCCATAAATGGTTACAACCTAACACAAGAACGGTAGTACAAATTATGGAAAGTATTATCTTGGAACAGTTTGTTCAGGTTTTACCCCAAGATGTACAGTTGTGGGTAAAGGAACACAGTCTCGAAACCTCTGAAGTAGCTATACGGCTGGCTGAGGATTATTTAACTGCTAGGCCTCAATGACCTAGGACATTTACAAACCCTAGGAGTCCTTCAGCTGTAATAAAATCTCCTACTACCAGTACTACCCCTGTGACACAGTCTAGTGGTATTTCTAGGGGTAAAGAATATAGTAAGGCAAGTAAAGGTTACAGCCACGATATCATATGTCATGAGTGTAAAGCAAAAGGACATATTGCTAGGTTCTGTCCAAAAAAGAGGGTAGATTCAATTCACCTAGTCCTTGCCAACTGGGGGCATTATGTAACAACTGTGGAAACTGGTGGAATGGTAGTATCTGGACTTGTTGACTCAGGCAGCAAGCAGACCCTGATTCATGCCTCCTTGGTGGAAAAGCCTGAGCCAGGGGAGCCAACTACAGGGGTCAAGTGTATACATGGGGACATTCACTGGTATCCTTTACGAGAAATGGAGATTCAAATAAATGGGACACTACTTAAATTGAAAATAGGCATAGTACCCTCTTTGCCAGTTCCTGTGATAATCAGACATGACTACCCTTATTTTGATTCTTTATTAACTGCAAACATTGGAGCTGTTACCACTCGGGCACAAGGGAATCAAGAAAAGGAGTTGAGACACCTATTTTCTTTTGACGACGATGTATTTGGGACTGTTAGTAAAGACAAGAAAAGCAAACTACAAAAAAGAAAGGATAAATATCCATGGACTAAGAGAGATACAGGACTTTATATATTGTCTGGAAAATGTGTATTACCTAACAAAGAGTTCATAAATGTGCAAAAAAATGATGTAACCCTGACACCTTTTTTTCCGCAGGTAACGATAACAACTCCAACTGAACCTCATCAACCCTACTATAAAATTGAAAACGACCTATTGTATAGGGTGTGTATGAATCCACAAACTGGAGAAATAGTTGAGCAATTGATGGTACCCATACAGTACCGACAAAAATTGTTGACCATTGCCCATGATATACCTTTAGCAGGCCATTTAGGTAGGGACCGTACCCTAAAACGCCTTTGGTACAGGTTCTTTTGGCCTGGTATACATGAGCAGGTGGCAGAATATTGTAAAAGCTGCCCTGACTGTCAACAAGTAGCAGCAGTAGGACGTAAAGACAAAGTGCCTCTCATACCAATGCCTTTAGTTAGTAACATGTTTGAGAGGATAGCAATGGATGTTATAGGTCCACTTCCTGAAAGTACAAAGGGGAACCACTTTATATTAGTGGTAGTAGATTACACCACAAAATATCCAGAGGCGATTGCCCTTTGTACAGTCACTGCTTCTAGAACAGCAGAGGAGTTGGTAAAAATATTTAGTCGAATGGGAATTCCTAAAGCCATTTTGACAGATAGGAGCACCAATTTTTGTTCAAAATTGTTACAACGTTTGTACCAGGCATTAGGTATTGAAGCCATTTTCACTACGCCCTATCACCCTCAGACTGACAGATTAGTCGAATGGTTCAACCAAAAATTAAAAGAATGCTAAGAAAGTATGTATCAGAGGACAGTAATAGATGGGATACATATCTTCCCTATCTGATGTTTGCCTATAGAGAAGTTCCACAGGCATCTACTGGGTTTTCCCCATTCGAATTACTATACGGACGTAACCCAAGGGGCCCTTTAGATATTATAAAGGAAGAATGGGAAGACAAGACGGGTAAACACATCACCCAACCCTTAGAGTATTGGCAAAAGTTACATCAGAGATTAATGACTTATGTAAAAAAAGCCCACCAGACTAACCTACAACAGCAAGTAAAACAAAAAGAGTATTATGATAAAGGAACAAAACATAAAGAGTTTGTGGTAGGAGATAAAGTTTTGCTTTGTTACCTTCCTCTGAAAATAAACTACTTATGAAGTGGCAAGGCCAGTACAGGATTATAAAACCTTTGGGCCCAGTAACCTATGCAGTTGAACTACCAGAAAAGAAAGTTAAACACAGGGTATATCATGTGAATTTGTTAAAACAATGGGTAGATAGAACCCCCCATATCTGTAACTACATTTACCCAGAGACCTTTGAGTCCGAATTAGATTTAGCATATCAAAGGTTAGAAAATACGGGTAACCTTTCAGAAATACCAATCAACCCAGATTTAATGGCTGAACAGATTACCACTTTACAGACTGTGTTACGGCCTTTCCAGACCTTATTTACAGGAACACCGGGAAAAGTTAAAGATGCTGTTCATCATATTGTAGTCCCAGACACCTTACCCATAGGACAAAAAACATACAGGATACCTGAAAGATTACGGAAAGATGTTATACAGGAGATTAGAAAAATGCATGATCTGGGAATTATTGAACCTTCCCATAGTGAGTGGAACTTTCCCATGGTGATAGTGGGCAAAAAGGAAAGAGGAATCAGACTTTGTCTTGATTTCAGACGTTTAAATGCAGTGTCCAAGTTTGATTGCTATCCGATGCCTGAATAGATGATATCATAGACCATTTAGGTAAGGCTCAATATATCAGCACATTAGATCTGACTAAGGGGTATTGTCAAATTCCCCTAGATCCAAAAGATAAAGCGAAAACAGCTTTTAGCACACCTATAGGCCTATACCATTTTACCGTTATGCACTTTGGCCTACACGGTGCCCTGGCTACATTCCAACGGGTTATGGACAACATATTACAACCACATGCAGCATATAGCGCAGCTTACCTAGATGATGTGGTGATATTTAGTCACTCATGGGAGGAACATTTACAACATCTGAAGGCAATACTATCAGCCCTAGCTGAAGCCGGGTTGACAGTAAATCTTTCCAAATGCTCCCTGGCCATGCAGGAAACAAAATATCTAAGGTTCCAGATTGGAAATGGGAAAGTAAAACCAGAAATTTCTAATGTTGAGGCAGTGGCTAAAAGCCCCCGTCCTATAACAAAAAAAGATGTTAGGTCATTTCTAGGCCTTATTGCGTATTATAGACGCTTTATACCTAACTGCTCTACAATAGCTGGACCTTTAACAGACTTATCCAAAAAATCCAAACCAGATAAAGTAAAATGGGCACCTGATTGTGATGAGGCATTGCATTGCCTAAAGGCCAAAATATGTTCCTCACCTATCTTACATACTCCTTACTTTTCTCAACCATTTATACTACAAACAGACGCTTCTAATTATGGTATAGGAGCTGTACTCACACAGATGGTTCAAGATGAAGAACATCCCATAATGTTCATAAGTCGGAAATTACACGAAAGGGAAAAACATTATTCCGTTATCGAAAAGGAATGTCTAGCCATAAAATGGTCAATAGAAGCCTTACGCTTCTATTTGTGGGGTAGAAAGTTTGAACTGTGGATAGATCATAATCCCCTATGCTGGCTTCATGTAATGAAACATAAAAACCCTGGCATAATGCAATGGTACCTCTCCATGCAACCATATAGATTTAGTATAAAATATAGAAAGGGTTCGACTCATAGTAACGCTGACTTTTTATCAAGATATGGTATGGGAGACTCTCTTATCTGTCAACAGACCTCAGGGTAGAGAAAGAAAATGTCACTAAGTGAAAAGTGAATCAGATTTGCTTAAGAAATTTTGTCCTTGCATTTGAGACCCCAAGGTGGAGCCCTGGAGAGGGTGGGCTATGGCTCCATCTTTTTGTTTAAAGGATCTGAAGACAGCTATATTGATTCTCCCATTACAACAGTAACCAAACGCGAAATGTTTGGTCTTGGGTGGGGAGGAATGTGATAGAGAAAACCACTCCCCCCAGTTATTTTTCTATCTTACCCCTGTTTAAGGTTAACCTGGAATGCACAAACCCTCTCCCATCTTATCTTTTGTCATTGTGTATGTGTTGTGTCTTGTTTGTTGGGCTGGCCACCCACTTTGTAAAATCCTTGTCTTGTCTGTAACCTTATTTTGTGCACTCCAGACCCCCTTTAAATACTGTAAGATAGTTCTATAGTTAGGAAGTCATGAGGGAGTCTATGTACACTATTAGGCTTCTTCCTGCCCTCCTTAAATAGAGCCTTGATATCCTTTAGTATAAGGATATTTTAAGTGTTTGGCTCTGTATTTGGCATATTTTCGATATGTCTCGGTGAACCATGGCAAAGGTTCACATTTCTGTGGTTTTAAAAAGGGCGCTAGATAAAGTATAGTATGCTGCTCCTGTTTGATTTACTGTTCCACTGTTTCTAAAGCAAAGAGCAGAGAGGAATGCCAAAGGCAAGTGTAAAACGCGCAGCTATAGTGTGGAGCTCTGGTAAATCTTACCGCATGTAATGCTTGTGTTCTTTTTTTTTTATCGTGAAAGAATTTTATCTCGTGAAATGGAAATTCAATCCTGTAAGCGAATAACCTGTTTTTAACACTCTGAGTTTAACCCTCCCTTCCAACAGCTTGAGTAATTAAATAAGTATAAAACTATATAGAAGCGAGGGAGTTCGTTCCAGACCTGTGCAGTTTCCAGATTCCCCTCTCTCCTTCCATCGTAGCTTATCTATGGGCCGGCCAGCCGAAATTGCCCATCCTTTATGCTGCTGGTCGGAGGGGCGGTCCTTCTAAGTTTGCTTCTAGACAAAATACATTGACAGAAGGGCTATTATTTCATTTTGAACTGTCAACTTGTTGTGGGCAACTTATAAACATATTATTTCATGTATATAAATGAGATTAATGCCTTATTTACTTCTCTAGATCAAATCTGATTATGTTAAAGGTGGAGTCTTCTTGTCACATGATTAAAATTGCTATATAAAGCATCTGTCTAGGGAGGTCAGTCAGTCAGTACAGGGGTGAGGAACTAGCAACACCCCATCAGAGTTAGCTAATTCTAGCTCTTGAGTTGAATCTATGACTCTGCTGATTTTCTTTTTGTATTCTGTTTATTGTTTTGTCGCTTACCAGTCCGCTGTTTTGGAATAAACGTATAATTATTTTGCTGCTCATTTTTGTCTGATGCCTTTTCTATCCCACACCAGCCGACACTCCTGCTTGGTGGTCGACAATAAAACTCCCTCATTTTGCACTATGCCTAGGTTTCTGTACCCCAAGTTCTTTATTCTGCACTTTTTCACATTGAAACCCAGCTGCCATTGATCTCTCTTCCAGTTTTCTCCGGTGTCTGCCCATCCTCTCCACTCCCATCCTGCAGAGTATCCATCATATTGCAAACTTTGGTGTTATTCACAAAGAGGCAGACTTTTTCCTCCAGCTCATCTGCAATGTCACATATAAAGACACTGAAAAGGACTGGTCCCATCACTGATCCCTGAGGCACCATGCTGGTCACCCTTCCCTCCTTGGAGTGAACACCATTTACCACCATCCTCTGTCACCTAGCCTCTTACCAATTTCTTATCATGTTTACCACCTTTGGACTTACTCCTGAGGTACTCGGCTTTCTTGTCAGTCTCCTGTATGGAACAGTGTCTAATGTCTTACTGAAATCTAGTTATGCCACATTCAGCACTTCACTGTAATCTAATTACTTAGTCACCCAATCAAAGACCTCTATCAGATTCACTTGACATGACCTCCTTCCCTCCCACAAATCCATGCTGTCTCAGGCCTTGTAACCCATTTGATTCAAGATATTCCACTATCCTCTCCTTCAGCAGTGATTACAATAACTTTACACCACTGATGTTTGTCTGACTGACCTACAGTATAATTGCTATCCTCCACTCTGCTACCATTTTTGTGTTTGCTTGAGCATGCACAAGAAACATGATGTGGAAGCTTAGGAGACAAGCAGGTTGTGGAGGTGCTGCACTGTGGCAGCCAATGCAGGCACTGCATTTGTGGGCTTGGCACTGTTCACTCAATGCAGGCCCAGTGTCCTGATGACACTGGTTCCTCATAAGTGCCACCAAGTTGAAATAATTTGACTGCTGCAATGAGTGGCTGCCTTGTCATTGCAGCATCAGCCATCCTGCTGCAATGAGGGAGTGACCCGTCATTGCAGGGCGGTACTAGCCTGGTGTAACACATCCATAAATATGGTGGTGGAGGGAAAGCTGACTGATTGGGGTGCCCATTCCCCCTGTCAGCATGCTCCTGACTCAGTTAATTTGCCAAAGGGGGAGCCCACTCCCTGTTGGCATAATGCACCATGCAATTTGTTGTGTGCCGAGGGTGGTGCCCAGTCCCCATGGCATCATGCCCACCCCAAACAGTCATTCTTTGCTGATGGGAGGCCCAATCCCCATAAGCTTAGGTCCCCCACCCAAAAAAGGCAATTGGCATACTGGGAGACCACTCCAGTGTGCCAAAAAAGAAGCCTGCAAAAAACCCCACAAAGTCTTTATTTTTCTGTCCCAGAAAGAAAGGAAATGATCCCATGCTGGTAGGGTCCCTCCCCCAACTCACACCCATCCACTATGCACCCTACCTCCCCATGCCCCCCCTCGCCCCATACTTACCACCAGAGCCCAGTGTGATGATCTTCGGTGGACCGGGAACATGTCTGCACTCTTCAAAGCCGACCATGAACTGAAGAAATGCTGGTAAGTTGTATAATGGCATAAATAAGGTTTTTTCAACTTTGGTGCATATTTTGGGCATTTTGGGGAATTTTGGCAACAAATTTTCAACATGGGGTTATTGGGACCCCTCCTCATGAATTCAGCCACTGCCATGGCATTATTCGGTCCCAAAAGGTGATTTTGTGGTCACTGCATGGAAACACCTTTGGGGAATGATTAATGAAACAACTGTGCCACTGTTCATGAGATGGGCTTTCAAAAAGTCTATGTTGTAAATTTGGCAAAAAAAAATCCAAAAAATGACTGTTTTATGAACGTGTGTTGCACAGTTTCCATGCACGCTCGTACCTTCATGAATTTGTAATATTTTCACTCCAGATTTTCAGCATTGGCATTTTCCCACAACTCCTTATGAACAGTACAGCTGTCATTTTTCACAACCTGGCCGAAATGTGTTTTTGCACCACCAGTGCAAAATAACGCTGTTGCTGTTGGAAATCAGTGCTTGGGACACGTTAAGAAAATCACAGTGACACTGTTCATGAGCAGAGGTCCTAAAATGCCAATGTTGAACATTTGGTGATGAAAGTCCGTAAAATGACTGTGTTATGAGTGTGCATTGCGCAGTTTCCATGCACGCACATAACTTTGAAAATTGGTAACATTTTCACTCCAGATTTTCAACATTGGCATTTTCCACACCTCCTTATGAACAGTACAGCTGTCATTTTTCACATCCTGCCCAAAATTTGTTTTTGTATTTCTGGTGCAGAATAGTGCAGTCGCTGTGGGAAATCAATGTATGGGACACATTAAGAAAATAACAGTGGCACTGTTCATGAGCAGAGGTCCTAAAATGCCTATGTTGAAAATTTGGTGACAAAAGTCCATAAAATGACTGTGTTATGAGTGTGCATTGCACAGTTTCCAAGCACCCTTGTAACTTTGGAAATGTGTAATATTTTCACTCAAAATTTTCGACATTGGCATTTTTTCATACCTCCTTATGAACAGTACAACTGTCATTTTTCACATCCTGGCCAAAATGAGTTTTCGCACTTCTGATGCAGAATAGCATGGTTGCTGTGGAAAATCAGTGTTTGGGACAGATTAGCAAAATCACAGTGACTCTATTCATGAGCAGAGGTCCTAAAATGCCTATGTTGAAAATTTGGTGACAAACATCTATAAAATGACTGTGTTACAAGCCTGCTTTGTGCAGTTTCCATGCACCCTCATAACATCGCAAATTTATAATATTTTCACTCCAGATATTCAACATTTGCCATTTTTCAGACCTCCTTATGAACAGTACAGCTGTAATTTTTCAAATCTTGGCTGAAATGTGTTTTCGCACTTCAGGCATACAATAGCGCAGTCGCTGTGGGAAGTCAGAGTTCGGGTCAGATTAAAAAATCATAGTGACACTTCATGAGCAGAGGTGTTAAAATGCCTATGTTGAAAATTTAGTGACAAAAGTCCATAAAATGACTGTGTTAGGAGTGTTCATTGCACAGTTTCCATGCACCCTTGTAATTTCATGCATTTGTAAAATTTTCACTCCAGATTTTCAACACTGGCATTTTTTCACACCTCCGTATGAACAGTACAGCTGTCATTTTTTATATCCTGCTTGAATTATGCATTTACACATCTGGTGCAGAATAGCATGGTCGCTATGGGAAATCAATGTTCAGGACAGATTAAGAAAATCATAGTGATGGTGTTCCTGAGCAGAGGTCACAAAATGCCTATGTTGAAAATTTGGTAAAATAATTCCACTAAATGACTGTGGGACGCATATGCTTTGCGCAATTTCCACGTATGCTCAGAAGTGTGAGCATTTTTAATATTTCCAGTACAGATTTTCAACATTGCCATCCCTTCATTCTTCACATCCTGCCCTATCTGTGTTTTCATACATCTGGCGGAGAATGTCACAGTCGCTGTGGGAACTCAAAGTTTGGGACAGATTAACAAAATCACACTGCCACTCTTCATGAGAAGAGGTCCCAAATGCTTTCATGAGGTGGGTCACAAAAAGGCCATATTGAAAATTTGTAGTGCAAATACCAACAAACACCAGGGGCATTAGGGGTTTCTAACCATAATGTCCCACCCTGTACAGACTGACAGGCATCAGGGGTGTGGTTTTGGATTGCTGACTGTAATGCTCATGCCATCCCACCCCATCCAGTAACAGGCATTGAGGTGTGCCTTGGACTCTTCAGCCTCAGAATTCACCCCATTTTCCTATACTGCACCCTTTTCAGCGTATGTCCTTATGGAATGGGATGACTGTAAAGTTGAACACCCCAAGGCACACCTTCACACTTGTGTCAGTGTCTGCAAGATAGTGTGAGGTGACATGGCATAAACGTCATGGGCAATGACCCAAACTCATACCCCAGTGCCTGTCCGTCTCTGCAAGGTGGAGGTGGGGTTGGCGTGAAGTTTAATACTTCACTGACATTCCTATTCTGCATCTGTCTAACTCCTGCATTTCAAATGCTAATACCAGCAAGCAAGCATTAGGCATTGACAAATGCTTGTTTGAAGAAAGACTACACCTGCCCTCCTCCAGTTCTCCTTAACTACTCCAGTTTTCAGTGAGCTGTTAATTGGGACTGTCAAAGTTGCGGTCAGTTCCTCCCTGAGCTCCCTCAGTACCCTAGGATGTACCCCATCTGGTCCCATTGCATTATGCACTTTTAGATTAGTGAGCCCCTCAAGGACTCGCTCCTCTGAAAAAGGACTAGTGTTCACCATTCTCCTTTCAAACCTCCTGTTTCTTTTTTGAGGCCCCTCCCCTTCTCATTTCACAGTAAACACTGAGCAAAAGTATTTACTTACAGTGTCTGCTTTTTCCAGGTCCATCTCCTCACAGTCTCCACCTCCACCTACTCCATTTTAATGTTACTATCCCTCCTATTGTCTTACTCTTCCTACTTGCATAACTGAAAAATGTATTGTCTCCTTTCATTACTGCTTGGGGCTACCTGCTCTTCAGTGTGTGCATTTGCACTCCTTACTGCAGTACCTGCATCTGTTTTCATGGTACATCTCCCTATTCTGCTTCCTCTGTATCTCCTTATTGCTTCTGAATACTAGCATTTTAGCCTTTACCTTTTCAGTCACCTCTTTAAAGAACCACAGTGATCTCATTTTCCTTTTCCTTTCACTCACTTTCTTAATAGAGTTTTATTTTTGCTTTCAATATGACCCTTTTTAGCTTTGCCCATTGTTCTTCCACCCCACCTAGGCCATCTACCCCTGCCAGGTCATCCCTGAGCATTAATCCATCTTTATAAAATGTGCCCTAATAAAGTCCCTGACCTTGAGTGGTTTGACACCACAGCAGTCATTGTATTGAACCACACCAGATGGTGACCATTGTTCCCCAGGTAGCCTCCTACCTTGATATCTGTCATACTATCCCTGTTAGTGAGTACCAGGTCCAGTACGTCTCCATCATAAGTGGATTTGTTGACTAGTTGTCAATGAATCTACTTGTGATGGGGATTCATTGACTAGCAACCCCTTCTGTTTGCCAAAGATTTTGTTCCCTCTGAAGGATGTCACTGTATGTAGCCATGGCCACCAAGAATGCCCTTCCTGATGCTGAAGAGGTAGAAGAGTAACATAAAGAACATGGGAGAAAAACCCTCACATAATCTCCATAATGTCTGTGTCCTAGTGCCTTGGAAGTTCTATGCCAAACCACTGCCTTTCTTTTCATCCTAATAGGACAGCCTTAGTGATGGGGGAGCAGCCTTCCCCCAGAGCCCTTGCCATGAAGGAGAAATCATGGGGGTTGTTGGCCTTTTTGGGGACTCAGGAGGAAGTCTGGACTCTGGCTAGGGCATGTTATATCAATGGGAACTTTCCCCCATAGAAAGGGCCATCATTTATTTCCACGTATACCTGTGACTAATCACTTTTCCACATAGAAAGGACCATAATTCAACTCCCCACATACCTGTGACTAATCTATCAATTAAAGCTATATTCCTGCCCTATTTAATTACAGCTGTATACCTGCACTAATAAATTACAGCTGTACTATATATCTGCACTACTTAAAGCTATGTATGTGCACTAATCACTCAATTACATCTACTATATATACCTGAACTAATAAAAAGTACACAACTGCAGTACATTAAATACCAAAAATAACACTAGTAATACAGCATTAGGAAACTAGCCAAACCCCTTTTGCTGCTGTCCCTGAGCAGAAGTGGCAAACCTGATCATGGGGTCCATGATCCTGTCTGGGGTTTCCTCCACAGTTAACCCTTTTAAGGCCTCCCACTGACTTGTAGCTGTACTCAGCAAGGCCATGGCTTCCACCTTTGATTCCGCTGCTGGGGGAGTTGGGGCCTCCTTCTTGCTGGGGCTCAAATCTTCACCCGATAGGGCTGGTCTGCTGCTCCCTTTGCCAGGCTGTGCTAATGGACTGTTCCCTGGAGGAGACCTCTAAAAGGCCCTAATTACCATGTTTTTAAACTGCTCTTTTGATATCTGAAGAATCTCGGTATAGTTCTTACTTTCTTGCTGTGTCCTTGGTACCTTTGATGGGGGTGCTTCCAATTCCTTGGCTGGCAGTTTGTTCTTCACCAGTGCTGTTGGACCTGGAGAACTGGTTCTTTTCAAACAAGATTTGAGACAGTCCCCCTTCTTCTTGTACATTTCTAGAAGCTTGACTTCCAGGGATGGTGTCACCACCTTCGCTGGGTTGCTCCTTTTCTTGCCGAGTATTATTCAGGCTGTAAGGACAAGCTACTGCCCCCTCCAAACAAAGGGCACATTAGTAAGTTATATTCATGTGACCTACATTCACTGGGGGGTGGCCTTGCCATGGCTGCCTCTTGTAGCATCTACGAACATTGCCCCCCCACTCAAGAATTTGTATTTTATTTTTATGTGCATTTGCAAGCTATACCCCCTAGCAGAAGTCTCTTCCTTATTCTAATGTCTTCCTACTAGGTCACTTGGATCTAACTCAAGCCTTGCAGCGGTCTCTGCAGCTCCCTTATTGGTTTTTCATTTTCTTTTGTGGTGCATTTATAATACAGTGCAATCCTGATATAATGGACACATCTGTGCACACAACTTTTGTCCATTATATCCAGAGGCAGTAGAGGCTATGTTTTAGGAGTGCTTACATATGTAAGCAGTGGCTCAAAGTAAATGAGAACCTATTATAAAGCTTTATGGATTATCCAGAATCCTCACTAGCATTGGCAGCATGTTCCTACAGTCTGTGTGTTTAAAGTTACTTAACTGTTTGAGAACATCAGTTTGTTGTTTTGTTTCATTTTTTTGCTAAGGACATTTACTGCAGAAGGTAAGAATATATTAAATACAATGACTGAATATTAGAGTTCTGTGGCAGTAAGAACAACAGCAATTGTACTGTAAGAGTTTTATTGAAACATACCATAATTTCCTTCTATTGTAACTAACTAACTAATAAATGTTTATGCAGCTTGTGGAGGGAATTATTTAGTAAGAAATAAATACAATCTCTGTACCCCCTCCATCTTAATTCTACCTTTGTTAAATCTCCAAACAAGCTCTCCACTCGATCCCCCCAAAAGCACTACACATGCACCTAAAAGCTTCACAGTGTCCATTCTAAGCAATGTTTCATTCCATTATAACCAGATAAAAATGCATTGGATTTGATATATTTGCTTTGGGAAATCCATTTTTGTCCACTATAACCAGTTGTCCATTATAACAGTGTCCATTATATGTGGAGTGCACTTTGTAGTTTAATTACTTTCAATATACCCCCTTTAAATTGCTAGCCCTGCATCCTTCAGGGACAGCAGTTTATTTATTTGTTTTTTTTTATTTATTGATTTATGCATTTGGTAACCAGGTAAGTAAACTGATCTAGAGGACCATTTTCAGTCATGACCCGAACCACAAGGGTGGCAACCATAACACATCAATACAATGCAGTGATACACATTAATAAAATACAGTGACACAATTCAGATATAAAACAAGACTACCAAAACACTCTTTGGCATGAGGTCAAGTACATGTCATAAGCATATCAAGCAACCAATACATACTGGTCCAGTGACATACCAAAAATGGATGCCCTATGACTGGAAACTTTAACATGCTAATAATAGTAAAGTATGAATATACTTTCACAGGGAAGCCAAGTAAGTAATAAATAAAACAATGGTTCACATTCTATCAGGAGTGGTTAATGTACAGAGTAATAAGTAGTTGCATGAGATATCAAATTGTCGTTCAGTTCAATAGTGGTGCCAGGCATGTTGCTCCTGCCACATACTATGCTCATTTCTGCTTTGGGGGGGGTCTCTTTTTGTGTGTGTTTTTTTTTTAACAGCCTTTGCGCTGCCTTCTATTAACTGCATCCCAGACTCTGACCACTGTCTCCTCTAGACTGACCATGCTTGTTATGCTGTCTGTCTTACTTCCATCATTTGTCAATTAATTTTTTGGTGTTAGCATCACACTATTAGCACTTAAGAAATATATGTAGCTTTGGAAATTATGTACCTTTCCAAGCTCTAGCTTCTAATAACGTGTGTGATGAGTGCATGAACATGCCACGGTTGCATCCATCCACTTTGGACTTGAAATCACCTGCTACACTGTCAAGCCTCAACATATTCCCAAGCCATGTGTACTAAGACTATCAATCCCAAAGTCAGCCATAGTGTCTAGAGTATGCAGTCTCTTTGGGGAGGGCACTATGGGATTGGAGGTCTAAAGGAAGTTCACCTAGTGACCTCAGGGTTACTCTGTCCATGATCATTTATTTGAATATTGATATTTAACTTTTTTTTGTTTGTTTTATTGAGCCACCCCTGACTAAGAGGTGCTCATGTCCTCCTGCATTTGTTACCAGGAAGAGGAATGCAGCTTTGTGGCCATACTGGCAAAGGGAGTGGGAGATCAGCCTACCATGTGGTCAGCATGGAAACCCTCAAGTTATCCAGTCCTCTGTATGGACCCCCACAAGTGCTTGCAATCCACACTCTCTTCTAGCCAGCCAGGCTCTCCTCCAGCTGCAGAACAATCCAATCTGCTCCAGTTCTCATTTTCAACTACCCTGCTGGCTTGCTTTTTTCCACTATGGGATGCATTGTTATGCTGACCTGGGTGGCAAACCTCGAGCACTAACAAAAACCTGCTCTGTCTACAACTGCATGGTTGCACCACTCACTCAGAGAAGGTTGGCTCAGTGCTGCCACCTCAGAGGAGGTGAAATTCCTCCATTAAAGTGTTTTTCATGATGCCATCCTCGGCCAGTCTCTGCTTGCATATGGCACTCCATTGCTATGAGTCCTCATGGCTAACACCAGCAGGCAGCCCTAATGTTACGCTAACTCCAATGGGATTAACCACATGGATACTTTGTTCAGCTGGGCTCATGCTGGTCCCACCAACAACTCTTCATTGTGCTACTGACTGCTTCAGCAGTATGGCAAAAAGTCCCCCTCCCCCACAGCTAGCCATGTAATGGACCACCAAGATGTCTTATCCCTGGTTATACATTGTATACTAACCCCTAGGTTGCTCCTTTGTTTGGTATGGCTCCTGCTAAACTGCAGACACTCTTGACTCAGCAATTAGTAACAGCCACATGCTTTACTTTAATACATGCCAGCTGCAAATGCATGATGGTCACTGATCTGAAGAAGGCAAAGAATAGAGAGAGAGATGCTGGACTTGGTTTTTTTTAACCCCTCTTGCTCCATCACTCTCCAGCTGGTCACTGCCATGTGGGCTCTTGTGGTTTCTCCTCTTGGGTTGATACTAGTGTCTGCCATTCATTGCAGGAGAAGGAACCCTATATGCCTAGCTTCAGGTTGGGGTATGGGCCACAGACAAATGGACTTCGGCTGCATCCTTTTGCAGATTTAGTATTATCATCAGTTTCATTTGCAATTGCAAAAGCTCCCAATTGCTGTTGTTATTACATTTCTGATACTTAGTATATTCACAAATAGTTTCAGCATTATTAGGAACATCAATAAATTTTTATGGAGCAAGGATAAGTTTAGCTATAAAGATACATAGCACTATGCAAAATGCATAGCAGTTGAGATCAATGAGTAACACCATTGGTTCTGAATACATGCACATTAGATTGACTTTGTTCTTTTTTAGCAAACAGGGAATACAGCAAAAGAATTCTTGCAAGTGAAATTTCCAGACTTTGCCTACCCCTGCTGTGGCCATGTGTATGTAGTGATAAAAATAAGTTAAAGTCAGCAGTCTCGATAGCAGCAGTGGCAGACTTATGGGCTGTTGTGCTCTGTGCTGTCACAGGTTTGAACCACAAATTTATGTAGCTGCATTATATTATCAGCAGTCTCAGAAGCAAGTGAAGCGGAACCCCGACTGCCAGCTGTGCTATGGCAATGTATATGTTTAAACTGTAAATGTAGCCTGTAATGGTATATTCAGAGCAGTAATCATTGCATGAGTAATAATAGAAGAAAATAATGTAGTATTCTTTTGTTCATGTGAATAGTTTTAAAATGCAAATTTAGACACCATTTATATAATATTACTAGTCTTTTTCTGGGTATAGTTGAAGCTAGAAGTGTTGCTGAGCTGTGCCTGTCAAGTTTTAAATGGTGCATCTAAATATTAACAGAATAGTCTCTGCAGTTTCAGTGGAAAGAGCTGTAGCACCTTAAAGGTTACCTAAACTGTCTTTTAAGCAGGTGCACTGTTTAGCAACCCTCCTCCCCCTGTGTGTTCGTAGTGTACTTGCTAAGCTTCTGATTGATATTTCTGGTTACCTTATTATTTTCCCTGGTTTTGTAATGTTTCAAAGCTTTTGGCAGCACAATAAGATCTTTCAAAACTTGTGGTCCACTGGGACCATATGATGGCCATGGACATGCAACATGATGACTACGATGAAGAGACCGAGCAGCATTATCTCAAAGGAAATACTATAAGGGCATGTAAATCACATTTTCTGATTTGGACAATACCTTTACTTTGGTGACTGGACACCACTGTTCTTGTACAGTAGAGTCTACTGTACAAGATCAGTGGTGTCCTGTAACTGAAGTAAAGGTAGTGCCCAAATTAGAAAGCATCATTTACATGCCCTTATAGTCTTTCTATTGAGATAATGCAGCTAAGTCTCTTCATTGATGTCATCATGTCACATCTCCATGCCCATCATGGGATCCCAGTAGACCACGAGGCTCTGTAGACCATTATGATCCATCATATTTTCAATAACCCCAACTTTTACACCATGTGGGTCACTGTCCCACATAAGAAAACTGACCTTCTCACTCCTCTCTGAGTGTAGACCATGTCCCCTTTTAGTGTTGACAAATCCCCCCCCCCCCCATCTGTCACTTGCTTAGTGGCAGCAAATTTATGGAGCATTTTTTAATTCTGCATATCTATGCAGTCACATACAATGCCTCCTGATATCCTTTCCAAGCTTTCCTCTATCAGTTTCTTCATA
The DNA here is from genome assembly GCA_016271365.2 of Neoceratodus forsteri. Taxonomy (NCBI): domain Eukaryota; kingdom Metazoa; phylum Chordata; order Ceratodontiformes; family Ceratodontidae; genus Neoceratodus; species Neoceratodus forsteri. The sequence goes on from CM057458.1 coordinate 1,177,965,070, forward strand.
TTTCCTCTGGTGTTTACACTTACTGCAGCAGTAAAGAGAATGAATTCAGTACTCAACATAAAAAAAAAAAATGTGTCAGTGGGCTTTCTGTTTAGATATCGCTATTAAGGAGATGCTGCATTTTCTAATCAGGAATACCTGGAAGGATCTAACAGATAACTTTCACATTTATGTTTACTAGTAGTAGTTACTATCTTCTCCCTGTAGAACAGCAGGATGAGATGGGACATGACCTCAGTCTTCCCATTCTCAAGGGAATTGACAGGACTGAACAAATGCATATGCTCTCCAGCAGGACACAGGGATATCCTCTGGAGGTCACAGATGGCAAGTTCAGGGGTAATATTAGGAAGCATATTTTGTCCCAGAAGGTGGTGGCCTTCTAAAATGACCTTCCACTAGAGATTGTGGACATGAAGACAGTAAAGCAGTCCCCAGTGTTGCCCAAACTTTGTTTTTGCCAATACTGAAAAATTTAGTGTGAGAACCCTACACTGTCCCTGCCTCACACTGTACCTACCCCTGTGGACAAATAGTGGGCTTCAGCTTCTAGTGCTGTCAGTCTACCATCTTTCATCAGCACTATATATATCATGATGTGGAAACCCTGGACTGTCTTTTCTATACTGCATCTGCCTCTGTGGATTTATAGAGGGCTTCAGTCTCAAGTGGTGCCAGTCCCTTACTGTTCAACAGTCACACACTGTACTTGTCACTGTAGATAAGCAAAAGGCTTTTGTCCCAGTTCTTGCATTCCCTTACCATTCACCAGGAGTTTATTTATTTTTTTATTTTAGTTATTCATCAACAATCACGACAATAACAAGAACATGAACAAAGGAATGAAAACAAAATATTGACAATACAGCGATTAGAATGACACTATTACACTGCTACAAATTTACTTAAGAGCAAGAGTCATTACATACACTGAAAATGTATGGTGGCTTAAGGGCATTGTAAAAAGTCTGTCCATTAACAAAGTGCAATTACTGAGCATGAGGATATTGGGTAATGACAGAAAGAGCAGTGGCGGCAGCGATAGATGATCTGGTGCAGTGGAGAAAGTAAGTCAGCAGAGGAGTAAATGCAGAGAGTGTGGAAACCAAGCACTGTCCCTGCCCCCACACTGTCGCTGTCTCTGTGGATTACCAGAGGGTTTAACACTCAAGTGGTGTCTGTCCCTCACCTTTTACCAGCACTAAATCTTTGACAGTGTGGATAAGTTTGCATAGAACCTGACCCACATGGTACCTGTGGATAAACTGAGGGCTTTATTCCTCTCTTTCTACCAGCACTAAATTCTTCATGGTGGGGGGGGGGTCAGCACTGTGCCTGTCTCTTTGGATAAACAAAGAGTTTTAGTTTACTGTCCAGAGCTGTCTGAGCTGTACCTTTTATTAACATTAAATACATCAGAGAGGAAAAGGCAGCTGTGAACTGGATTCTGTGCCTAAACAGAGGCATTGTAAGCCCCCAGCTTTCACTAGCACAGGATAGCAAATATACAAAGACTGAATTGAAAAAATATAAAAACAGAACAAAATGGTCTCAGAGCCCAATAAATTCATATGGGAACCAGGGTTAAAACTTAGTTTGTCTGTTGGTGGGGGAGTGGTTGAGCATTTACAGGAGGCAGCTACTGACAGAGTTCTGCAAAGACACACACACACACAGACACGCATGCATGCATGCACACACACACACATGCATGAGCACACACACACACACACACACACACCTTCTTCAGGGCCAACTTACACAGATTTATTTTATACTGCAATGAGTTTCCAGATTGCAAATGCATTCTATTTTATTGAAATATAAAAAATTCAATGCATTCCTCCACAGCACTGAGAGTCTTGGCTTTGAATTACAGGAGCAAAGCTGGATCTGGACTGTCTGTAATTTGACACTGTAGTCTGTTTAATGAGACACTGAGAGCTTCAATAAGGGAAATTCCAGTACAGTATACCGTACTTGCATGCTTTTTCTATTCGTCCATTAGAAAAGTAATTTTGTAACTCCTCTGGAGTTACTCTAGAAAAATAGAAACATGGACTTTGACAGCAGATAAGGACCACTTGGCCCACCTAGTCTGCCCATTTCTCTATCTAGTGCAGATCCTAGTTAACCAACAGCCTACTTCTCCCCCCCCCACCAGAATTGCCTTATGACTGGCCCATGCATTCTTGAATTCCCCAGCTGTTTCTGACCCTGGGACCTCCTCAGAAATGCCATTCCATGTATCCACCACCCTGTCTGTGAAAAAATACTTCCTCACATTGCCCCTGAGCAGTCCCCCATCTTCAAATTGTGTCCCCTTGCTCTTGCACATCTCTTTTTCTGAAAGATGCTACCCTCTTGAACTTTGTTGATTCCCTTGAGGTACTTGAAAGCTTCTGTCATGTCCCCCTCTCCCTCCTTTCATCTAGGGTATACATATTAAGCTCCTTCAGTCTCTCTTCATATGGCTTCTGTTGCAGACCCTGCACCATTTAAGTTACCCTCTTCTGGACTGCCTCCATCTTGTCTATGTCCTTGTGGAGATGGGGTCTCCAGAACTGCATGCAGTACTCCAGAGGGGGTCTCACCAACTGTCTGTACAGAGGGATAACAACTTTGTGTTTTCTACTGGTGATGCCTCTCCCTATACATCCCAGTATCCCCCCAGCTGTCTAGAAGCTTGCTGTGTCCTATGTTGGAAATTAAGACAAAGAGAGAGAGAGAGTAACAAGCCTACTCAACAGAGAGAAGGGTGTACTGTATTTCAACTGGCATAGTGATTTGAAGTTTTGTCAGGATATACTGAGAACTCCAATAATTTAAGGAACAAATAACATTTATAGCAGGCAAATGATAATATCTCACTTGCTGACCCTGTGTGTGTGTGTGTGTGTGTGTGTGGGGGGGGGTGCCCGTAAAGGACAGCCAGATAATAAGTTAACCCATAGGCTGCTCAATGAACTAGAATGACTCTATTTGATTGAGCTGGACAGATGATCAGTGTGAGTGGCTAAAAAAGACAGCAGCTTCAAAGGTTTTTTTTATTGCTGTTTATATCCTGAGAAGTTGGGAGGCACAGTAGCATTCCCCTCTCCCTCCAGATGCCTTTATGACAGAGCAGCAAATAGCAAACAACAGAGGGGATGCACTATTTTGCAGTTGTGGAGGGATACTTTCAAATGTTCAAAAAGGCAGTTCCACGGTAAGCTTGTTTTTTAGAGCTAATGCAAAAGGGCTGCAGGCTCCACCTACCTGCAGCCCTAAAAATGCATGAGTATGAAATCATACTGTTTTGTACAGTGATTCCCTCCTTAGCCAGTTCAGAATTGGAAGTGAGTTTTGAAAAGTTTCACTTCTCATTAAAAACTTCACTAAAGAACAAATTCAAAATGTTTTATTGATCAAGCAGTTAAACATCAACATCACAACATACAAATGAATAACTAAACCAATCTACAAATATAATCACATACTGTACTGTGAATATACTGTACAATAGAATATGGAACCAGAGGATAATACAGACACTTTCCCTTAGACAATGAGACATACAGTATGCTTTAAAATGGTCAATTGATTCCTACAGGTTGGCATACAGTGGAACAGAGAAGTGTCAATTAATAGGAATCAGTATAGCACATTGGTTTAAGGCTCTGGGCTACAAATCTGGAGACCTGGGTTTGAATCCTACAGCCCCCACTTGCATATTGTGTGACCATGACCAAGTCACTTAACTTCCTTGTGCTCCCAGGTCACAGCTGTAAAGAAGCTTCAGCTTGGTGTGTCTCTCCTGGTAAAAAAAAAAATAAAATAAAATAGCATACCTACTAAAGCATGTAAACCGACATATGTGCTGTGGGCACTGGGTCCACCCTGAAAGCTTTTAACTCTGTTGTGGTCAGTAGTCACTATTTCTTCATTACAATATTTGAAGGAAATGCTTTCCCCATCATTGCCATTGTTGGAACATTTAACCAGATATGGTACAGTAGAGCAGGGCTTTGGGTCTCATTAAGATAGCTGAGCTACAAAAGACAATAAGAATCATATAGTGTTCCTGATTCTCACAGAATTAGGCATACTCTAAAAATCCTTTAGAGGACAAACTCTGTTCATCATAACTTTAAAGGGTTAGGCAAAACAAGGCTGAGTTGCAGAAAATGAATGTTTCACTTCTCTACAATGTTCAATTAATTTATTTACTGAAAATCTTTGGAGATTAAGATTACCTTTGAGAACAAGTGCTCACTTAACAAGGTTCCACATCAAATACATAGCAACAAAAGAAATTAAAAAATACAATAAGTATTTCCACAGGAAATGTTGTCAAGTCAGGCTCAAAACACTTAAGACACAACAATTACATACAGTTTTGAAAAATCTATATAGGTTGTTGTATAAAAAGACGCTGGATATGTATATAGAGAAACCGAATAAAACAGATTAATGGTTACAGTTGCTTTGGGCTGTAAGGGAAGACCAGAAAGATCTTTTAAACTCATTAATCTTGGGGAGATTCGGCAATGTATAAGGCAATTCATTTAACCAAATGCAGGCCCTGACAGCAAACAACTATGTACTGAGTAGTCCCTTGAGTGTGCAGTAGGTAACAAACAAATTACTATAATTTTGGAATGCAAACAAAGGTACAATATTTAGATAAGTATTTTCTGTTTAATTTAACAAAAATATAACTTTTTTAGAAGTCTGGAACAGTTTTGTGAATGCCGTCTTTTTAGTGATGAATAGTTTACGTAGTACACTAATGGATTCAGATCATATCGCATTCTAGTGTTCTAATCTGTTATCAGAGTAAAATGACTCAAATTGTAAACTATCCAAGCTCTCTGCTATCCAAATGGATCAGATAATGGGGTTACCCACTCAGTCCTTTGTCTCAACACACTGCAATGTACATTGATGTTTATTGAGTTCTAGCAGATGTAGCTGTTCTAGACTGAAATAGTATTGTCCATTTTGTAAACTTTGTAATAGCATCTTTGACGTCTTTGTTTCGAAGACTATAAATTATGGGATTTACAGTGGGAGTTAGAACAGCAAAAATTATGTTACCCATCACAAAAATCCTCAGTCACATTTTCTATCTGGGATGAAATGTAGGCAACAGCTATTGAAGCATAGTATATAGCAACAACAATTAGGTGAGATGAGCAGGTAGAGAAAGCCTTATGGCGTCCCTCTTTGGAACTTATCTGAAAAATAGAAATAAGTATTTTTAGGCATGAAAATGCTACCAGAAGGAACGATACAAATGATACAACCACAACAACTGAAAACCCCATATAGTTATGAAAACTAATGTCTGTACAAGCTAACTTGACTACCGATAAGTGGTCACAAAAGCAGTTATAAATAAGGTTGGGACCACAGTAAGGTAACTGTGATGCAAGAATAACTGTTGGCATTGGGAATACCAGTGCCAGTCCCCAGGTGCTTATTGCCAGAAGACTATTAACTCTGTTGGTCATAATAGTTGTATAGCGCAGATGATTGCAGATTGCCACATAACTATCAAATGCCATTACCACAAGAAGAAAAGCTTCTGCTCCTACCAAGCCATGGAAAAAATACATTTGTATAAAGCATTCATGAAAGGATATAGTGTTGGAGTTTACCAGAAAGTTTGCTAGCATCTTTGGAACTGTAGTGGTTGTGCATAAAATGTCCAAAACAGCCAGATTAGAAATAAAGAAGTACATTTGTTTGTGCAGCTTCTGATCTGTCAAGATTGCAACAAGGAGAAATATGTTTCCTGTCAACACTATCAGGCAGATTAACAGAAAAATTACAAAGAACATTACTTCAGAATCCTGAAGTCCTGGTACTCCAAGGAAAATAAATTCTGAGACTGCAGAATAGTTGTCATTGTGCTCCACATTGCCCATTTCATTTGGAAAAAAATCTGACGAAACAAACAAACAAAAAACATAGTAAAATATTTATAATAATTTTGTTTTTGCAAAACCTATTATTATAGAAAACATATATCTTTAAATATTTCCAAATGTGTACACCAAGTCAATAAAATGGCCAATCTTGCAAGCACATTAAGGCTAATAAATAATTTCCAGGAAAGGATAAAGATCTGTAATGATAAGGGTGAGAGTATGCTCAAAGACATCACTGAGAATCAGCCCAATACTGTTTTCAGCAGATGTCCATTTGCATCCATCAAGGCTTTTAGACCATCTATGAGATGGTTTAAAACTCTGTCTAAATTTTGTATGTATTTATTTTAACTTTACCCTCCCAGGTCATGCCTGAAAATAGGCATCTCTATTCCTAGAGCACCTACCTGGTTACCAAAAGCAAATTAATAAATAAATAAATGTTCAGATAAGTCACATTTGTATCCAGAAAAGTGCTTCAACAAATGATACAAATTAAATATGCATATTTTTTGCAAAATTCAACAAATTGCATTTTGTGTTGCATATGTAAGCACTTTTTTTGACAATTGAGCAGACAGATGCAGATATTACAGGATAGAAGCAGATGCAGAAGCTGTACACAGTTGCTTCTGCATACAGCTTTTTAGAAACCATGCCTAGGCTGAGGGAAACTGAAGTCTGAAAAGTCTCAGGATTTGATTGCAGAGGGGACAACAGATCAGGCAGGGGCAGTAAAACAGGTTTCATTCTGTCTCCACCATAATAAATTTATAATGTATGGTGTAACACTGTTGTGCATGGAAATCCATACCTGGAACAATGTTATTATGCTGCAGTAGTGATGTCACAATGTTGTGCTGCACTGGTAATGTCACTACTGAAGCACAACAACATAGAATATGGTCACATGGCTGCCTTCTTCTCAAGCGTGTCAGTGATCAACCATGTTGGTGAAACCCCAGCCTGTAGCAAGTACTGAAGTGCTGAATTTATGAATGTTCAGGCTTATGGTTGCCCATACGCTATAAAAGATTGTGTATGAGTAAGCATACACATACAAGACTGATACTCAATCTTGGGTTTCCATGGTAACCAGACCTCTTGAGCTGTGCTCTTGAGGACTCTTGTTACCATGGAAACATCTCAAATGAAAGACAGCCTTGTTGGGAATGGTTATTCATACAAAATTCTCTATGTTGTCTGAACAGAAATCATGGTCATCTGCAGTGCCTCAAGTTTCTTTACATTTTTGTTCACATTTTCATTTCTTCTGAAAAGTAGCAGTCTGACATGAATGAGTATAATTCTACTAAATATTACTCTCAAGCTCACTTCAGCATTCCAGTGTTACATTTCTCACACCCAGCAGTTTGCATTTCAGAGTGTACCGGTGATCTGACAGATAATTTGGCAATTATAGGTATAATAAACAGTTGCCCTCAGGCCCAGAATGAAGGACACTTCTTCCATTCCAGATCACTTCCTTTTATCACTCTATAGTTATACGCATTTACACTTTGATACCACAGTACAATTCAGCCTTCTCTTTCTGATGTTACATGCACACTTTACTCTCTGGTGTAATGCCTGGTTTCTAATTTACTTCAGTACTAGCAGTGTGTCCACTTTCATGATAGCTTACATGATATGACAGCATATCTTGCTCCCTCTGCTTTTTATGTGTGCACTGTCCTCTGCTGGGACTTGGATTTCCAGGCAAAGACCCTCACAGTACTGCACCATAGTATGAGCCCAGTCCTTAATCAGTGAAGGAGTGTTTGGTGCCTCGTTCCTTATTATTACAGGTTACTCATCTAGCTTTAGTGATAGAAATAGCAGAGGAGATTTCATTCCCCCATTAGTCCTTTTTAATAAATCATTGATGGAGGGAAAGGTTTCGGGTATCTGGAAAGTGGCACTTGTGACACCTATATTTAAGTCTGGAGATAGGACAAAGCCAAAAAATTAATGCCCAATAAGTATAACCTCCATTATAGGAAAAATCATGGAGAGTTTTAAATACAAATTTATTAGTAATAATCTAAGGGCACTAAACCATGTAGATGTTTCACAGCATGGCTTTTCAGGGGGAAAATCATGTACTACTAACTTGTTGCACTTTTTTGAACCGATGAGTCAGGCCTTGGATGCAGGGTTACCAGTGGATGTTGTGTATTTGGATTATAGAAAGGCCTTTGATACCATCTCTCATGAAGTATTGCTTATGACCCTGCAGAAATTGGGTGTAGAATGGTATCTTTGTAAATGGGTAGCAGCATGGCTACAAAATAGGTATCAACGTGTTCAAGTGAGGGGCTACTTATGAACAAGAGCTAGCATGACTAGTAGGGTTCCACAGGGATCTGTGCTGGGGCCAAGGTTCTTCAATGTCTTGATTTCTGGTATGACGGTCTCAAGAGGAGTTTGGATTTGTAAGTATGTGGATGATTCAAAGATTGGGGCAATAGTAAACAACAGTGAAGCAGTTAGGATTTTTCAAGAACAAATATATTCATCTTGAGAACTGGGCTATTGAGCACAGGTTGGAGTTTAATGATACCAAATGCAAAGTTATGCATTTTGGGCAAAATAATGTCGAAGCATATTATATGCTGAACTCCCAAGTAATTGAGACCATTAATTCCGAAAATGATCTGGGGGTGGTTATCTCGGACAGTTTGAGTTTTGATAAGCACAATCAGACCTGTGTTAATAGAGCCAACGAGACTATTGGTAACCTGTTACGTAACATAAGAAGTAGAAGGAAGGATGTCCTTGTTCCCCTGCACAGATCCCTGGTGAGTCCTATTTTGGAGTATGGAGCTCTGTTCTGCTCAATACAAAGTGTTGGAGGGAGTAGAAGAATAGAGCATGTCCAAAGAAGGTTTACTAAGAAAGTGGACCTCATAAATAGGCATGAGTATGGAGCCAGGTTAGGGTACCTGAGACTGTACTCTATGGCTTATAGAAGGACAAGGGGAGACGTGTTGTGTATAGAGATTACTGTCTGATAATATGTTAGGAGAAGCAGCACATTTAATTTGGAAAGAGGGTTCTGGTCAAAGTGTAAGGGCTCATAATAGGCAGCTGAAATGTGAAAAATACATGACAAACAGAATGGGAAGATGGTTCAGCCAGAGGGTGGTGGATGTTTGGAATGGACTTCCAGTGGAGAAGGTGGGAGCTGGCAGCTTGGAAGCATTTAAGTACCAGTTGGATAGATTTAAGGGAAGAAAAAATTGAGTTATATTAATTAATATCTAAAATTATGTTCATATGTGGCTTTATAGCTTATGGACCTGAACTTCTCCTATGAACCTACTCCACTTTACTTTAGCAGACACTACTAGGATGCCATTTGAGGCACCACCTTGATGGACCTGTCTGTATTACATCAGGGTGTTGCCTCAACTGAGGCAACACATTAGTAGATCTGTCTGTATTACTCAGCTCATTTATTCACAAACCTCTGACTGGTGATGCAAGGTCCAAACTCGAACCAAAGCTGGGATCCATCTACCAAAGATGAAATGATACTCCTTTAACCCATCTGCAGGATGTATCCTACAGGACTGTGAAGCATCATTCCTTCTCATAATGATTGATTCCCTACTTGTGAGCTGGCAATAGCACATGCAGTGAAGAATAGCAGACACAAATTCAGAACGTTGTACCCTCTACTTCTCACCATCTCCTTCACTCCTGCTCACTTCTTAGTTATCCTTAACCTACACTTCTGACTTCAGCCTAGATAAGGAACAAAAGGGAACATCTGGGCAGACTAGGTGTGCTAAGCAGTCCTTTTCTGCTGTCATGATTACATATTTGGATGTTTCTAATTACCCTTAAAATGGATGTCTTGCCCTATATAGTGTATGGCGAAGGCTTGCTTGGAATAGAAATCCATTGTAGCTGAAATGTTGTTGTACCACAAGTCAAAGGTCACAGAACATGATAACACTCTACTGTGGTACATTTCAGCTCTTTTTAGAAGTTCATGAACCACAGAAATGGCATGATCAACCAGATAAACACTAACAGTGGCACAATCTCCCAGACCTGTGACATGAACAGGATCAACCAGATGAGACAAAAAATGCTGGATCAACCAGATACATGCACATATATACAACAAACTCTGGTCAGAGCTGATATGGCTTTGCAGGTATTTTGGGATGCTTTTACACATTATTTCTAATGAACCTGCACATGCAGATCTGCAGAGAGGCAGTTTCAATGTGGTCTTCTTTTTACACATTTTTACAATGTGTCTTTCTAGAATTTGCCTGCTGTTTGCTATATGTTTAGCCTGGACAGTTCACAGAAGACATGGCATCTTATTTTCAGTGTAGCTCTGCATCTACGCAATATTATGCTGCATTGTGTAAAATCAGAAAACATTGAAAACAATATTTCACATCTGGAATAGGCTATCATGAATAAATACATTATAAAATGTTAAAATCATGACCCCACTGAAAACAATATATTGCACCTAATCTGGGACATGCTGAGTAAATACACTGCAAAATTGTGTAAAATGAAGATCACAATTACAATGAGATGTAACATCTCCCCAATGCTATCCAGGATGCAAAATATAGGATAAGAAATATTTAAAGAGCTAGTAGAGCCAAAACATACAGACAGGAAAATAATACAAATTTTAAGTAGTAGTCAGTTGTAATGTTTTATTTATGAAAGCATTTTTCTTATTCATTTTGCTCATCAGAAATTATTCTATGTTATAATATTGTGCTGGATGTGTGGAACAGCTCTTAGCCTAGCAGCTGAGATAGCTTTCTCTACTGCTCCCAAAACTACATCATCAGCATTGTGATCTCACTGACTGTGACATCAAAGGTGAATGACCCAGCAGTCACTCATTTGCTGTTCCTAAACAGTAGTGATGTCACAGACATTGAGGTCACAATGCTGATGATATAGTGTGAGGCAGTACAGTAAGATATGTCAGCTGCCAGGCTAAGAGCTGTTCCACAAATTACATCTACTAACATCAGGTAAACAGTCTTCTAATTAAACAAAGAGGGAAAAAATTACCTCCGATATAATGGGTAATGGCTGGTTGCTTTTAAAATCTAATATTAGTTTCAGGCAGTACAGTAGCTCTTTAAAGGAACTTCACTGTGTTCACTGACATAAACAAATAGTTTCTTTATTGTTTTATAATATATTAGATTGCAGCATTTATTTTGAATGTTGTGGCCATGAGGATGATGTGTGTGTGCGTGTGTGTGTGTGTGTGTTTGCTGTAGCTCAATATATATTTTTCCCCAGAAAGCACAGTGAAAAATGCCTGCTGATTTCTATATAATTACCATAGCTCGGATAGTTCACACAAGACCTGGCATGTGTCTCAGACAGTGCTTATCAGATAGTGTCTTAAGAAGAGGTTACAAAAAACAGTGTAAATCTCTGTACATTTGTTCCTTGGAAAAGTTGACATTTATGAGGTATGAATCTTTCTTGAAAGACAATACTTGTCCAGCTGAAGCTTGTAGCAAGAACATGTTTAAATGCTAATTATTTAAATGTGCAAGTTGTCGAATTTTGAAGGGGTTAAACAAATCTCCAGTTTAATTGCAACCAATATTTAACAAGCTGTTTCAGTTTCCTAATGGTCATCTGCTAATCAGCTTCAGTGCTGTCTCCAATATTCTAAACAGAAAGAAGGGAGTATTATATTTCATTTGGCACAGTGATTTATAGATGTGGAAGGATACGTTGAAATGTCCAAAAAATGTGTTCAAAGTTCCTCCATTTTTCCAGCTACATGCAACAAGATGTCTGTAGGCTCCACCCACAGCCATAAAACTGAAATGCAGGATCAACCAGATATTGAAATTACTTACAAAATGAAAGACTTCATCATATTCCAGGTCCTCTCGCTAAGCAAGAAATGGAGCCACCATTTTTCCAAATCCTTCCCACACCCAATCAACAACCACTAGAAAGTTGTGCTAGAAAGATAGTGATTTCTGTTCCCTAGAAAACATAAATCTTATCCTGACAACCAGCCCTAACTCCTGGAATATGACTCAGGAACAAACAATTTAATTTTGTACTTAAAAATTAAAAACATGCTAAATCTGATATTAATGTATTTAGGAGGCACCATACACTAAAAAATACTGGATGGGCAACTTTTTGACCAACCAGTATGTTCTGCCCCCTCAGGGTTCTGATTCCCACAGACTTCTTGAGCTTCACTCTAGAGTTCATAGGGAATTAGAAGCCTTCTTTGACAGAACACAGTGGTTGTGCATTGTTGCCCATCCAGTATTCTCTGTTTTTATACACTAGGCAGTCAGACACATGCAGTAGGCATCATAAAAAAAACTCTGCACCTTAACCCTTAAGCAACATAGGTGGCAGATGGAGAAATATTAGCTTTAGTAACCCCCTACCATAATGGATACACATACACTGTAACTGCTTTATGAAAACAGTTTCTGCTAAGGGATAACATCATTTTTAAATTACTTGTAGTATGTCTTTAAATATTTGTGTAAGGCAGTTATTTTGTCTTTTTTCCACATACAGTGCTGTCCAGCAGGACATAACAGTTACCCTGCAGAAGCCTGCCGTAGCTAATGATTCCAGATTTGTAGAGCTATGTACTGTATAATGTAGAATTCCACCAGCAGAGGTCAGTCAGAATGTGAATTGTGATTGCAGAATGTGTTTCAAATGTTTTGCAAAATTCCGTGAAATTCCAAAAGTTATATTAAACCATGGATTGGTTTTCCATGGTTTGTGGAATCCAGATCTGCAAATTACATAACTATGGAAAATTAATATATGATTTATGTAAACTGCAGATTACTATTCCTTGGTTAGAAAATTGCTTTTAAAATACTATAATTGTGCTTCTGAGAGAATTCCATGAAATTTGGTGTAATTTCCAAAATTCTTTAGCATTCTATTTGAAGTAGAATTTGAAAACTCCACATAGCTCTACCTATTAAATAACACCTTGTTAACTGGCTGTTATTTATTTTTGCTCATAGAAATACAGCATACACGATGCAGTTTTCCTGTAATTGCTCAAATTCATCTTAACCAAATCAGGAAAAAGTTGGAGTTTTAGCAAATCTTCTATATGATATTCAACCCATTTTTTGTGTGTTAAGTGGGGTGGGGGGTAGTGGTATCATAGGTTCTGTAAGTAAGAGTGACCAATACTGGTAGAAAGTTGTCTCTGTTAATCTAATACAGTATATAATGAACTTCAAATTAATTATTTATTTAGCATAAAGTAGATAATTAAGGAAAGCCCTATCTACAGTGAATTAGCATCTCATTTCCACAGGTGTCCCTGGATTTAAGTAGAGGCAGTATATGATACTGTAGTTCACAAAATACAAAAAAAGACATGTCAATACAAAGAAATTACAGTGCCCTTTCCCTTTAAAGTTAAGCACACAATGTGCCTTACATATAGTGTATATATATATATATATATATATATATATATATATATTTGTAAAATGTCACCATTACTAATTAGTTTCTGATACAGATCAAGCATTCACATTATGGTTCAGCAGTATTATTATTTGTGCTGTTGACTAGAAGGGTATGGCAGAGATGCAATTTTCTACACTGGTGACAATTGTCTCATATACTATACAAACCCTGTACAGTGGGTACTGCGCTGTTTGAGGTACAATACTTCAGTACCAGAGGCTCCTTTAGACAACTTCTAGTGGTTGTCAGAGTGAATGCTATACAGCCTCTCACTGATGGGATTAAGGTTTTTGCTAAGCATTTACTGTATCATTCAGATATTTCTGGCTTTAACCTTACCTTTATTCTCTTTTTCACAGGCCTTTTGCATGAACATAGAATTGTCTTTCAAATGGCATTCATCTGCTCCCCCTGCTTGTCTGTAAGTGGCATAATAATCTTCTTTATACTGTACATTATCTCAGTTGGTTGTTCTAGAAATGATTGTTATATGACAAGCGAATAGTTAAGAAGTTACAAATACTGCAGGTGAAGATCAAGTGACAGAGAGCCTGTTTTCACTAAGATTTTAAAAGTACAGTAATACAGTATGACAGAAACTTAAGCACCTTATTAGCTAAACTTTGTCTCGTGCTATTGGAAGTTCTTTACGTCTCCTCTGGCACATCACTTTATAGGAAGAGAAGGCAATTACCCTGATGTTCAATAAAACATTCACTCTTTCAAAAAATATGCTGTACTTCAGCTGTACAAGCCTGTCTTTGAGATGGTATTGAGCACACATAAGCTGTGCAGTTTGTTGCCATATAGTCAGTATATAGTGAGTATCGGAGTCATGATTTTGAAAGGCAATTTCAGATACTTTCTATATGAACTGCACTATACTGCATGAACCCATTATGGATCTTAGGAGAATTAAATGGCTCTCTACACCAATCGATGTGCTTGTATGAAAAGCGGATGAGACACTCATATTTCCATTAGAGTGTTTTGCACTCTGCCCGGGTAATAGACTTCTCAGTAGAGGCATTTCCATACCCAATGATTTCATGTGAAAACAAGCTTACAATGGTAAGAGTGCCATGGGTAGACATTTACACACAAATTCTCCACTATTTTACTTATGGTTAATATACGGTATTGTGTGTTAGTTGGAGCAGTTCTGCTGGGGAGAACATCATATGATCAGACCACACAATAGCTGCTGGAATGCTTTGTGGTCTTACAATAAGTAATTTCAATTTTATGGCTGAGGTTCACAAGTCCCAGTCATAATATTTGTTGTAAACAGGACTTCACTGAGTACCAGATGTTACATCACCATACATCTGTGCTGTACTTGGCATATATATTTTAAAAATACTCTGTGATATAAGATATCTTCTTTTTTCCCTTTGGTATAATGTACATGCAATCCAGAACATAAAATCTAGACAGTACAATGACATATTAAATAAAATAGATAGATAGATTGATGATAGATAGATAGATAGATAGATAGATAGATAGATAGATAGATAGATAGATAGATAGATAGACAGACAGACAGACACATAGATAGACAGAGAGACAGACAGACAGATACCTATAGATAGAGATTTCATGTCAACTTACCAAAAATATCTCCAGTGAGGCAAGATTGAAATGAAATGCAGGACAGGTCATAGCTTACCTGACTTTCTGAATCGATATGAAACAATTAATATACTATAAATTGTGATATTCCTATCTACCTACCAATTTAATCTTTAGAGAAGCAAGCTCAAATATATTATAGAATGGAACATAAAACACCAACATATTTTCTGAATGTGACATAAAGCAAATAATATAAATAGTGAAGTGGTTACTTACCAATTTCAACTTTAATGAAGCAAACATTCAGTAAATACGTGACCATTGGTGATATACAGTGCAGTCAGCATTAAACTTTAAAATGAGCTCACTGATATTGAGTTGTCATTTGGTTTAGCAAACCCATTTTCAATTAGCTGCTTACTCTAAATGTTGAAATTTCTTATCCAGTATGCAATGAAGAGCAAACCAATTGTCCGTTTTGTGATGTAATCATTAACATTAGAAAAACACTGGTTCACTATTGGTTAACAATTGATTAAACTTTCCTTACTTATCAGACAACCTGTATTAAAAACCATCAACTAAATGAAAATTGACTCATACTCAAACTAGCTAACTCATTTCATTTAAAGTTTAATGTTGACTGTAATGTACAGTAGGCTGCTGGCAGAACCCTTCCAATCCATTGATTCAATGCATGTAGTACTTTTTATTTATGATTTTATTACCCAAAGGATATATGAACATCATCACTGCTGTCAGTTATTGATTTGGATGTGTTTGGGTAGACTAAATTGGCATCAGTGGGAAAATGCCTCAAGACATTTGAAAAAATATAGTTCTAATGAAACTATTTTGAGTTTCAGCACTTGAGAGATTAAAGGACTACAGGTACCTCAATGAAAACATTTGAATTTAGACACAATTAATTCCATATACTGTACAAACAATACAGCAGGGTTCACATTGAACTTATTGTGCAGATAGTTTTCAACCCATTCTGTTTATATGATTTGCAGTCCTCTGCCTAGTAATATTGTTATGTCTTCTGGACTGGGTGCACTTTGACATCACCTTACAAAGTGACTATATTGTAGGAATGTCTGTAAATGTTACTGAATATAGGGGATATGTCACGGGCAGTGTGAAAATAAAGAATGTTTTTTTGCATCAAGTTTTGACCACTAATGACCTCATGAGTGGCAAGCAATGAGTGAGGTCTACAGAGATCAAACCCTGACATGAAAAATAAATTGTTTATTTTCACACTGCCTATGGCATATTTATGTAGTGGCAAACTTCTGGGTGGGCATACTGAGTTGTTTTTTGTCTAGGTTGACTCTGAGAAAAAAAATCCATTTGAATATAACTTGGGAATCAGCAGTGAAGGGACAGCTCATGCCAGTCTTGGTGTTGTTGATGACATGGATGCACTGGAAATAAATGCTAATGATGTGCCTGGAGTATAAATAAATGATTTATTTACACTCCAGGTGGATCATCACTGCAAATAAATCGGTTTATTTCCCAATGTTTATTCACTTCCCTATTGCATAACATGTCTTTCTTGTACCGTTTAATGTAAATTGTATTGCGTTTATTATCTGTATCTGTCACAAGTGAAAATGGGCAAATTGCTCATTTTCAACACATATACAAAATAAAATATAAAATTAAATTATATGAGATGCCCACTAATTTTTCTCTCAATATGCCATAGAATGTGGCTTTCAGCTGAATATACATTCAGGAAACCTATTCAATGCTGTCAGTTTGCATCTTATACTCTTACAATCAATCAATCAAATCAACATCTTTATATAACCAGGTGAACACCATTGAGCAAAACTAATTTTCAAGATGGACCTGGGGGTACTTAACATAAAAAAAGAGTTACATACAAAAGCAGCACATACAAGTGGTTTACATATTCAAAGATTACGGCAATACCATGACACAAGGTTACAAAGAGTACATGGCAAAGTGCAATACAAGGAACATATAAGACTGTCAAATGTCAAAACATCAAGACCTATTTAAATTGTACAAATTATATAAAATATACAAAGTATACAAGAACCTGTCAAGATCCACAAGTGTTAGATAAGGTGGTAAAATAGAGGGAAGATTTTGGTAGGGGGAAGGAGTTAGAGTGGAAGCATGTCAGGGGAGGAGTACCTATGAGAAGGCCAATGCTATAGATATGGCAAAATTAAGGGGGAACGGATTCTAAAGTTTAAGGTAAGGTAAAATTCATTGGAAAAAGTTACAGGATTCCTTGAAGGAATGATCATAAAGTGATTTGAATGCTGATAGATTGATGGGGTGAACTAGTTTCAATGTTTTTTGCAGCTTGTTCCAGAGTAAGGGTAGTGTGTGGCTTAAGGATGACCTACCAAAGCGTTAATTGACCTTATGTACAGTAAGAGAGCTATATGAGGCACTCCTCAGGCCATACTTGCCAACTGTACACAGAGGAAGATAATCTAGGATGTATTGAGGCAGATTCTTAATGATGGCTCTAAGGGTCCAGAGTGCTGTATTTCTCTGTCTTCAATAATTGAGTGATGGCCATCCTACCACAGCATAAAGAGAGTAGTGATGTGTGGAATAAGGTAGACCAGTGATGAACCTTATAGCTCTATGACAGAGTGTGTCAAGTTTGACCAGCACAGAGGCAAGGCCTTGGTTGTAGAATTTTGTTTTCTTTGCATTAAAAAGAAGTTTTTGGTTCAATAACTGTAGTTGCTACATGCTGCCTCAGGAGTGGATCTGCTATTGTATAGAACCATATCATCTGCAAAAAGATGTATGTTGGCAGATTTAATCATCGATTTGGTTAATATATATTGCAAACAGAAGTGGACTCAATATGTAGCCCAGTGGTACACCCCTCAATAATGGTTTTAGTTGTGAGAATTCCCCATCCACTTTTACCTGTTGCAGACGAGGTGTAAGATAGTTTGCAAACCGTTTCAGAGATAGGGGATCCAGACCAACCTTACGAAGGGATACTAGAAGCAGATCATGGTCGACAGTGTCAAATGCCTTACTTAGGTCCAGAAATATTGCACAAAGTTCTTAGTATCCAGGTCACACTACTATTCATTAGTCACCTTTGCAAGAGCTGCAATGGAGCTATGATGAGGCCTAAAGCCCAACTGTAGAGGGTTAAGGAGATTTGAGGATTCAAGTTAGTTCCTAAGCTGTGCACTCACTATTTTCTCCAGCAGTTTGGGAAGTATGGGGAGTAGAGAGATTGGCCTATAATTATTAAGGTCTCTAGCGTCACTGGATTTATAAAGGGGAATCACTTGGGCAGTTTTCCATAAGGGAGGACGATCACCCTGTGTGAGGGATAGGTTAAACAGATGTGTGATAAGCACGGCCAGGATATGATAACTATGTTTCAGGAAAAATGGGTCTAGGAGGTCAGCACCTGCACTCTTTCTGACATCTAAATGTAACAGTAGATCATCTACTTCTTTCAAGGATGTAGGCTGAAGGGAGAACACATTTTTGGTGACTGGAACATCTGGGTCCTGTATGCCGAGTTGGGAGTGGAGGTTGTTGGCAAGGGAGGTATCCAAAGCTAACCCTGCAGTAGCAAAGTTTTTGTTAAGGGAATCTAAGATTGTCAGTTTATCTCAAACTGTGGTAGCTCCAATAGTGATTCTTGAGGGTAGGGAGGTAGGGGGTGCATAACCTTCAATTTCCTTAAGGGTTTTCCAGAATTTGGAAGAGCATTTATAGGTAGAATCATGCTCAGACCAGAAGTAATTATCTTTAGCCTCTCTTGTCAACTTGGTACATAGATTCCTGGCCCTCCTGAATGCAATCCAGTCAGCTGGGCATTTCGTTTTTTGAGCTTCTTTTCCAGAGCAAATCTCTATCAAGCAGGGTGGCTTTCAGATCTACTGTAAACCACCGACATGATATCTTCTTAGAATGGACATTGACCAAGGGTGCATGCTTATCCAATGCCCCAAGCACAGTCTCTTGGAAGATGTCATATGCAGCATTTACCATTTTTGCAAGGTAGAAGTTCTGCCAACCCAAGGAATCCTGCAGGTCAGAAATGAAACTGTAGGGGTCAAAGTTGTGATGACACCTCTTATTGGTAAATTTGGATGTGGATGAAGGATTCAAGGTGGTTCTTACACAGGCGATAAAACAGTGGTCACTGATGTCAGATTGTAATGAGTTGTGCAGTCACTTTGCAGCTTGTTCTCTTTATGTGATTGCAATACGTTGCAGACTGGTTGTTTTTGCCACACTCAGCTGCAGTACATGACTTTCAAGAGAAAATACATTTGGGAAGCTCACGCAAAGCTCAGCAGAAGCTAAAAAGAGATATCAGTTATTAAGATATTTCCTATGGAGAGCCTTAACAGCTCAGGTGCTAAGGGGCATGATCAGAGGTATAAAGTTGTGGGAGCTAATGCCCCACTGTTTATAGCCCCACTGCTAACATCTTAACAAAGCTAGGGGGGGAATGGGGGCATGCCCCCCAGAAAAGTTTTAAAAGTTTACCTTCAAATGGTGGCTTTTCCTGGATTTTAATGGTGAGACATTTGTTTGACGAGCCTGTTTAACATCACCTATATTTCTTGCATGTTGAAAGATTTTGTTACTACTGAACCACCAAGGACAATGGACAGAGAGATGCAATTTCCTCAGCAGAACTGCTGGAAAAGTTAGACACTATTATCCTAGCAGATCTGCTGGGAAAATTACAAGATCCAAGATTAAAGCAGACAGCAGGGCTGAAAACTATGCCAAGTACAGTACTTAGTGTGGTACCAAAAAAACACTTTTTTATCAAAAAATAAATGAGCTTGATTAGCTTAGTTGACAGCTTGCTTGCCTGCCCTAATCCACCTTGTATGAAAAATAAAACAAGGGTAATAGCTTAGGCAGTAGTATCACACACGCTGTCTGGCGTTCTTGTCATAATCCCACAAACCCCCGTCTCAGAGGGTAATACACTGAGAAAATGCTGGTATTTATTTATTTTTGAACTATCAAATCTAGCTGTTTCTCCTGTGAACCTTGAGATTTATCAGTTAAGTCAAGCTGAAACACACATCAGGGCTGAAAATGATGCTAATTGCCAAGGTAGGTACTGAGTGTGGTATAAGAGAACTATTTTATCAAAAAGTATACAATAATAATTAATGGGTTCCATTTTTTCCTATTGAAAAAGCGTGTATTAAATACCGTAACACCTGAGTAGGTGTTATGGCATTCACGCGCCTTTTTCAATTGAAAATGCTTGAGACGCAATGCAGCTCGAGACTGTCACAAACGGTGTCCCTCATGAATTCAGTCAGCCAAACACTCACCTCCTGAGCTGCTGTGAAACAACAAGATTTTTTCTATTACCTAAAAAAAATTAAAATGAAGCTTTCTCACAACTTTTTTATCACCGTTTCCCCTCCCTCTGCAAGTTACAAGACTCCACTGCTAAGCAACACCTAGCAGCACCCATAGCAACCTAAAAAAAAAGCAACCAGGAAATTGAATCAGACTTTTTTTTGTTTCTCTTTGCTGTTAAAGTTAGTTAAATTCCCACTGTAACAGCTGTAAAACGTCTTATGCTTACTTTATGGTTTTTCACTCATTACAAACTCCACATTTTACCAAATGAAGAAAATCCACGAGACGAGGTATAACTGTGTGTTTCATTCATTTTCATACCTCTCAATGGAAAAACGGAACCTTCAATTATATAAATAAATATAGTACAGTAGCTTACTAATTTACACACACTTGTTGTTGGATGGCTGCAAGCATAAACCCTCGGGCTTCGGGGTTTATGTGCCATCCAACAACTCGGGTGTGTGTTAAATTCTCGTAACACACTGCACCCCATACTTTATCCTATATTTAATTCACCCTGTATCATAAGAAAATGATTATAGCTTAGGCAGTTATCCCTCTGTATCACTCACAGTGGGCTGTTTGATTTTGGTAGGCAGGGCTGAAAATTATACCAACTAGCATCCAACAATATTAATTCACAGCTCACACTGTATCACAACAACAACAAACACGCATTTATCAATGCCAAATGATGGTTGCTTGTTAAACATTTTTTTTTCAATTATGAGCCCAAATTTTAAAGATTTTATTTCCTGCTCAAAAGGTGATTTTGTGCTGTGACTGCAAAATCACCTTTCGGGATGCAAAAAAAACCCCAACAAAAACACAACATTTTGACCAGGATAGAAAAAATACAGCTGTGAAATCCATGAGGTGCTGTGAAGAAATGCCTAGGTTGAAAATGTGGGGTCAAAATATTGAAAATTGCTGAAGTTACCAGGCTGAGTTCACAAATTTCAACACAGGCTCATGACTTTGTTGTTTATGAATATTTTTGCTCCAGCTATTCAACATTCCCTTCTTATGACCCCACCTCATGAACAAGCACAGAGAAAAATTCCAACTCTGGCCTGAAAGATGATTTTGCACAGCAATTGTGAAATCGCCTTTTGGGATGCAAAAAAAAAAATATTTTGGCCAGGATCTGAAAAATGACAGCTGTCACATTCTTGAGATGCTGTGAACAAATGACAATTTTGAAAATTTGGGGTCAGCATATGAAAATGTTAAAGTTATGAGCCTGCATTTGCAAATTTCAATGAAGGCTCATAACTTTGTTATTTATTTTGACAGCGTGCTCTTGCCCTGTGCATACACACAGTCACACTGGGGCCACAAATAAACTTTATATGTGGATTTCTGTGACTATAACATTTACTGTATCTTTGGCCCCAAATTCTCTCTCTCTCTCATGCTCTCTCTCTTTCTCTCCTCTGAATGGTGGCATGAGCCAAAGACTTATTTTGCTTGTCTGCTCTTCCCCTTTGTACACAAACAGCCACACTGGGGCCAAGAATAAACTTTGCCCCCAATAGTCTCTCTCTCTCTCTTATTAGTTTCTGTAGGAGTGGCAGTGGAGGCAGGGGTGTCAGGAACAGTGCTGGAATTTTTTGTATGCTAATTTTTGAAGATCCCTAGTGGAAGGGACATTCAGTGATACTAGCATCTGCCATGCTCAACCTTGCATGAGGTGCCAGCCACCCACAGCCTCCACCAGAGGTGTACAATTCACCACATACTCTTCAACCCTCCTACCAGAGAAGGAAACCAGTCCCTGGGACACTCAGTCCTACTACCCCAGCTGGCTCTTTGACTCCCGAGTTTGTCTCCGAACCCAGGATGTAGGCACAGCAAGCAGATGGTTGTATGCTGCCATGATAAAGTTGTAATTTTTTCACATTTTGACCCAAATGTTCAACATGGTCTTCTTATCACCTTACTTCACAAACCCCAAAGGTAAACATTTCTTAATCCGTGGCAAAACGCCATTCCACACCACATATGTGGAAAGCTATTTTGGGCAGAATGTGAGAAATGACAGCTGTAGTATTCATGAGATGGTGTGAAAAAATGGCTAGTAAAAATTGGGAATGAAAATATGACAAATTGGAAAAGTTATGCACATGCATAGGGAATTGTCAACAAGCGCACATAACTCAGGTGTTTTTTTGTATTTTTGCTCCAAATTTTCAATATGGCCTTTTTTCGACCCCACCTCATGAGCAGTAGCTCAGCCATTTCATTACTTGCCCCAAAAGGTGATTTTGTGCATGGATCACTCCATTCCATGCCACAGGTTGAACCTGTAAACAAGCTTTCAGCTTAGTGTGTCTCACCTGATTAAACAATTGGGAAACAAGTGTGCAAACATGCTTTGGGTAGGATGTGAGAAATGACAGCAGTACTGTTCATGATTTAGTATGGAAAAATCTGTATGTTGACTTTTTGGAGTGAAATATAAAAAAAATTATAAAGTTATGTGCCTGCATAGAAACTGCACAACAAACACTCATAACACTGCCATTTTTAGGAAGTTGTTCAAATTTTCAACATGGGCTTTTGAGGACCCCACCTCATGAACAGTGTCACTGTTGTTTTGTTACTTGGTCTAGAAAGGTGATTCCGCACAGGGGCAGCAAATTCACCTTTAGGAACTGAGTAATGAAATTGTCATGAAGTGGGGTCCCAAAAAACCCATGTTGAAAATTTGGTGTAAAAAGACCTAAAAATGGGCAAGATATCAACATAAGTTCAAAATGCCATTGACTGCCATTATACGGCACTTACCTTGATTCTTCAGTTTGCCTTTCATCATTGAGGAGTGCAGATGTGTCCTGGTCAACAGAAAATACCAGCTGCTGACCTCTGGAGTTAAGTATGGGGTGGGGGTGCAGTGGGTGGGTGTGCAGAGGGACGGTAGAGATGGGGGAGGGAGCTGTGGGTTACGACGAGGGACCATTTTCTTCTTTACAGGTTTAATTTAAAAAAAGGCATTGGAGGATTGCTTTCTTTTTTATCAGGGATAAAAAATGTTTGGGGACACTGGGGGTGAGCTCCCCAGTGTTCCAGAGAGTGGGGGGATAACATATCTGGGGAAACTGCGGTAGGCTCCCCAGTGTCCCTTAGTAAAGGAGGAATCACGAACATGGGGATTGGGCATCCCAATGTCAGACAGTGCTAGGGGTATCACCAACATGGGGACTGGGCACCCCAATGTTGGACAGTGCTGGGGAATCGCTGACAAGGGGATTAGGCACCCCGGGCGGGCTGAACAGTCATGTAAATCACATCAAAGGGCAGAAACCTTCTCAGATTAGAGAGGCTTTGCTCCTTTCAGTTACATAACCATTCAGCCCAACCAGCAGAGAATTGCATCAGGACCATACCTAGTGGTCATTGAGGTAGACTGCCGAGTCCCTAGTTCTGTGAACTGCAATGGACTCAGCAGTGACACCACTCCAAAGTCCCATACTGCCACAATACTTTGATTTGCACAAGCACAACCAACTTAAAAAGGTTATAGCTTAGGCAGTTGTCTGTATCACAGGCTTGCTTGCCAGTCATCACAAATACAAATTTGAACCCGGTAACCCACAACAGAAAACCCTCTCTCACAGGGTTAAGGCACCTTCCAAAACCAATATTTATACCATAATAACTGGTCATCAAATTTTTCCCTTGACTGACCCAGTTATAGTTTACTGTTATAACTTGTGGTTTATAACAGCACACACTCACCACATCAGTCAAACAAGAGACCCATCCTGATTGACTTTTTACTCCTCCTGGGAAGGATTACTAGTTATAGAAACATGGTGACTCCTCCATCCCACTTAGCAAGGAACCACCACACCGAGAACACATGTAATTATTTTTTTGTTTTAAACACTTCTTTTCTCCCTTATTTAAATTGCATGATGATGTATCTGGCTAATCCCTCCATTTCAAAAGCCGCACTGGGGATTTCAAAGCTGCACTAGAGAAAATCGGCCAATGGGAATGGCTTGAATGTGCTTCAGAGGTAAGCGCCATAAGAAAGGGACAAACCAGAACCCAAATAAATGAAAAATGCTGCAAAAAAAAAAATCGAAAACATGAAGGAAAGCCTGTCAGAAAGAGGAAGCGAGAGAGAGAGAGAGAGAGAGTGTGTGTGTGCATGCATGTGTGTATATGTGTGTGTGTGTATATGTGTTTGAGAAACTAGTAAAATCAGTGTGGCAAAAAATTGCTGAACAGCAACTATAAAAAATAAACGATGGGGAAGTCTGCTAAAACTTAAATTTAATGGTTGCCCTCAGTGTGCTTTAATAGCTCGGGCTTCAACCTCAGGGTTTATGTCGCTTCCCATACTTCAGGCAACCATTAAATTCTCATTAAGCACACTTCACCAACTATTATTGTAATTTTTTTTTTTTCTGAGCCTTTGATTTTATTTATCATTGAATTTACTGAAGTTCAGTCACTTGCTGAAGTCTCTCGGAAAAGCCAACTGCAGCAATTCTACAGTAAGAGAGGAACTTGGAACTTTACTACAGAGTTTTGCCTTTGTCTAGCTGCACCCCATCTGTTTGTACCAGTTGCATTGCCACTGCTGTATCTTACCATAGATGTGTAATAGTGCGCACACCTAGAGCTTGTGCCACAGTGATTGCTGTTATTTAGCATCATAATATCCCTGCATCATATGCTGTGACTGGGAATAATTACTATCTGCATTCCAAGAAGAAAAGGCATCTACTGGATAGCACTTTGTGCACCAGAATAAATGAATTTTCTAGATGGATGGATGCTTTGAGTGCTAGCAGTATTTAAAAGGGCACTGAGGTATGTGGAGCAGCATTTATTACACTTTCTTTTTATCCCCACCTTTACTGCCCTCTCACCCTACTCCTTCAGACTTGATCATCCCCTGTGGATCCCATACACAGAGTCTGCCCCTAGAGTGCCTGGCTGACTCCTGCATCTCTCCTACCTCTTTCCTTTGGAGTGCCTGCACATTGGGGTCTTGCCAATGGGTAGGTAGTCCTGGGGTTTGATCAGTCATCATCCAGGATTGAGAGGGTGTTTTTCCTTTTTTCTCCACTGTTGTCCCCTTTCCTGCTGAGGATGTTGGCACGTAGGACTGAAGTCCAGACAGACGACGTGCTGACGCATGCAGTTGTCAAGTGCCTTCAAAGTTCTCCACTCCCGACCCCGTAGAGCCCCCTGTGCACCGGTGCCTGTGCTTCCACAGGCACCAGAACGTTGGGTGCACAAAGCACCCCTGGATCCCACCCTTGGAGGAGGAGAGCATCCAATGGGATGCTCGATTCTCCTCCTCCCCTCTGACCCCCGGCATCCTGAGTCCGTTCCAAAACCCGGGTCGCCCGCGTGGTACAAGGTGTGGTGTCCAGCGCCTCAGCCCTCAGTGCCACCAGGCCAGCTGAGGGCAGCATTTAAACAGCAGGACATGTCATCCCAATGTAAACATGCATTAAATATTTTTACCTGGATTTAGTAGTCAGAAAAAGACAACATTCACCAGGGAAGTTGATGCATCAATTACAGCTGATAGCAAACACTGACTGTGCAAAATGAACTAAGGAGAAACATAATTTTACAGGCAGAAAAAGACCCTCAGTCCAGGAAACTAATTGCCATGCTGCCAATCAAGCTCACCCAGAAACCAGTGGCATTTAACCCAAGAAAGATCCTGACAGACACCCAAACATACTAGTTAGCCCAGTAACAGCTAGATGCCAGATGGACCATTTTTGGGGAATCCTCTCTCTTTAACAGTAACCAACAACTGCATCAGACCACTCTTGCTGCACAGCCTAAGGGCTGTGTACCACATTTGTATCTGAAAAACACACTGAACTTGTTTGTACACTAACTGGCTGGTTGTGCAAGCAAAAGTAATTTTTTTTTGCAAGGCAGGCAGAAACAAAAGCAGAGACATTGCCATAACTCCTCCCTGTCATTCAGTCCCTGGTGCTTGGTGGCTGGCCTGGCCTGCACATTCTGTTGTCCCGAGAGACTCCTACAAGTCACAAGGAATGCAGCACATAACCCTGGCACTAAACTGAATGGAGCATGAACCCACCCTTCCCCCTCCAGCGCCGGCACTGTCAGATTAAAAAAAAAAATAGCCTGCTGCCACTAAAAATATAAATCTTCTCCACCCAGCAAATTCTGAGCTCTACTAGTCTCCTCCCATGGCATGACATGGCATGTGTCCCCCTTACTCCTGATCTCAGTCTCCTCTATCCAACCGACTCTCTCAGCATCACAGCAGCCACCCCCTTGTTCACAAGACACAGAGCGCTCCAACAGAGAAAAACTAAAGTGCGGTCCATGGGGTGGTACTATGAAGTGCCACGTCTTACAGGAAAATCATGGCTTTTATTTTTTTTCAGCAGTGAAGCCATGATTCTTTGATGAGGAAAATGATTGGGGGGTTTTAGATTATATTGGGGGGGGCTATAGCCTCCCCCAAAATAGCCTGATGATGCCACTGTATACCAGGTTGCAAAATATATTTAATGTGAACTGCACTATGCGTACTGTACATAAACACACATAAATGCTGTGTATATATGGTGCTGCCAGCCAGAATAATGTCTTTCTTTCACAGTTTCTGCTAGAGATATATTGCAGGATCCTGCATGATTATGTAGAGGATAATGAATGGGCATCAGTTAATAACCATGCTGTATTCACTTTGAGAGGTTGCCAGGGCAGCATTGTAAACCTCAGGAGTGAAGCTCGAGAGGTTTACTGCTACCATGTCCCTGGTGAGCAGAAGGTTCCTGTACCATTCTATGGTAGATGGGGCTTCTGTCAGTTCCAATGTTGTCAGAAGATGCCTGTACCACTCCATGGTGGATGGGCTCTCTGTTAGTGCCAGGGTGAGCAGACAATGCCTGTACCAATCCATGGTGGATGGGATCCCGTCAGTCCCAGAGTAAGCAGACAATGCCTGTACAACTCTATGGTGGTTGGGAACCCTGTCCATCCCAGTATGGGAAACCAGAGTCTGACATGAACTCAATGCTCAAAGGTGGCTGCATTCAACTTGACCTGTACACAGACAGCCAGCAAAATACTCTAGCACCAAGTATAGATTCAGAGGCATCTACCTTAACCCAGCCCAGCAGCATCACCCAAGGCTGCACTTTTTTCAACTAGCATCAGAATACAGGGCAGGGGGCTATGCTGAACCCATCTTTTTACTGCTCATGTATAGCAAAAAAATGGTTATTCGTTGCATACGTATAACATCAAACATGCATATGGTTGTAACACAGGCTGTCTCTGCATACTTGAAGCTTCTTGGTAGATGGACAGAGAGATACAAGTGATAGGCAGACAGATATTTTAATCTGTCATTTTAAAGTAGATAGCTTTAAGACCGTTAGAAATAGTTTTTTTCTGCACATAAAGATAGTCTAGCCACTTTAATGGAGACTCTTGCTTCAGAGAATGTTGTTTAGTCTCAGGTGGTATGATGCTGGCAGTGCTGCACTACTGAATACCTCCTATAAAATATTGCATATGAGTTTTATAAGAGATGGAAATATTTCATCCAGTACAGTGAACAAATTCTATTAATAATAAATAATAATAAATCTTTATTTATACTGTGCCTTTCTTATAATCAAGGCACCTTACAAAAATTCCACACAGAACAATAAATAAAACAACAGATCCAAGACAACTGAATTCATAGAAGTTCAATAAAATAACATTATCAAGCATATATCTAAGACCATAAATAGGTCTTTAATGCCTTTATAAACTCCTCCACGGAGGCACACTGCTGAAGCAGACAGGGTAGAGAATTCCAGAGGGCAGGGGCTGCGTACATAAAAGCATAGCCCCGGAAGATCTTAAGAAAACCCTCAGAATCTCTAGTAACCCCTCGTCCACTGAGCAGAGTGATCAATCAGGGCAGTCAGGTACCAAAAGCTCTTTCAACTAGTCCAGGCCCAGTCCACGTAGGACTTTGTAGGTCAAAAGAGCAACTTTATAGGTGATCCACCACTGTACTGGCAGCCAGTGCAGATTGCGCAAAACTGGAGAAATATGACAGGTACGAGGAGTACCCATCAACAGCTGGGCTGCAGCGTTCTGCTCGAGCTGCAAGTGGTGGATATCAATCCCAGGAAGCCCTAGATGAAGGGAGTTGCAGTAATCAAGTTGCGAGGTCACAAAGGCATGGATCAATGTAAGCAGATCACCGGACGGAACTAGGTGCTTAATCCTGGAGATGTTCCTCAGATGGTAAAAGGATGACTTGATGACTGCCGACACCTGCGATCGTAGTGTCAGCTCATCATCAAATATCACCCCCAGGTTCCACACCCATTCAGAGGTAGGGAGCTGGACACCACACAGAAAAAGTCCAGAGGGTAGACTAGCACCCATCCCCTCTATCCTTTGACCTGGGTCCACTACCATCACCTCAGTTTTCTCTGAATTCAAACACAACCAGCTAGAATCTATCCAGTGCTGGATTTCAGTGAGGCAGTTGTTAAACACCAAGAGTGCTCTACCCTGGTCGGGTGCAAAAGATAGGTAGAGCTGGGTATCATCAGCATAGCAATGAAACCTCAGCCCATACCTTCTTACAATGTCTCCGAGGGGTAGCATGTACACTGAGAACAGAATGAGGGACAATACCAAGCCCTGAGGAACCCCACAAGACAGAGAAACTGGGCAGGAAGAATTAATCCCTGACACCACACTCTAAGTTCTGCCTGTAAGGAAAGATCTAAACCACCTGACGACTGTACCAGTCAGGCCACAGATGAACCTCAGATGTTCAAGAAGTACCCCATGGTCCACAGTGTCAAAAGCTGAAGAGAGAAAGATCGAGAAGAAACAGAATGGAGTGGCTCTTACGATCTCTTGCCATTAGGAGATCATTGAGCACCCGAACCAGTGCTGTCTCGGTACTATGCCTCTTTCGAAAACCAGACTGGAATGGTTTATAAATGTCATGGATGGTCAAATGATTCTCCAGTTGTATGGACACTACTTTCTCAATCACCTTCCCCACAAAGGGGAGGTTAGAGATTGGTCTGTAGTTAACATGGCAGCCTGGGTCCAAAGAAGCTTTCTTCAGGAGGGGCATTACCACTGCCTGCTTCAGGGAGCTAGGAAACTCACCAATCTCCATGGAGCAGCAGACTATCTGTGCTATGACTGGACCGATAGTATCACAACAACCCTTTATCAGGGGAAGCTGGGCCAGGATCCAAATTACAGCATGTAGGACGCATACCCTGGACAATCCCCATGACATCAATGAGCTCTAGCCGGTCAAAGGAACTCCAAGAGAGCCTAGGGACTACGACTGAGTGTTGATCAATGGCTACCCCCATAGAAGATGCTGGCTGGAGAGCCACCCTGATATCAGCCACCTTAGCCACGAAGAAGTGCGCTAGCTCATCACACTCAACTTGCGAAAAGGCTCTCCGAACTTGCAGACAGGCTGGGTTGCACAGTCTGTCTACAGTTCGAAAGAGCTGGGCTGGTCGATTCTGAGCTGCTGCAATTTCCCTTGACAGGAATTCTGCCTTCTTATGGGAGATTGCGGAATGATAGAATTGATAATGTTCCATCAATCTAAGATGGTCGGCATCAAGGGCAGATCTCTGTCTACAGCACTCTAATCTTCGTCCACATCGCCGCATCTCCCTCAAAGTCCCATCAAACCATGGTGACCAAGGGCAAAGGGGGGAGAGGACAAACACAGATGGGAGCAATTAAATCCAGAGCCGAGGAAATGGCCCTGTTATAGGCCATAACCAAGGCATCTGGATCACCGCTCACTCCAGAAAGCTCCGATAGGTCAAGCACCGCTACCAGGCCCTCAGAGCTTATATCTCGCAAAGAGCGGTACCTGACCATCTCCACAGGGGTAGGCCTACAAAAGGGTGTGCAGAAACTGAACTCCACATTGTAATGATCATACTCTCCAACAGGTTCCATACCCAAATCGAAGGCTTCGATCTCCAGTAGTAAAACTAACTCCAAAGAGTGACCACCTTTATGAGTGGCAGAAGTAACAACTGGTGTAAGGCCCAAAGATGTCATCATTTGGAGGAAGTGCTGCCCAAACTGCGAGAATTCATCACCGACCCAGGCGTTGAAGTCATCCAAGACCATCAACCTGGGTGACTCAAACGCCATGTCGATCATGAAGTCAGCTACTTCCTGCAGAAACCGTTTCTCATCACCTGGTGGACGATAGATAAGAACAATTCTGCAACCCACACCAGCCACTACAGTGCACTCAAAAGACCAGCACCCTCAACTGGTACATGTATGAGGCCCAGTTCAGTCTTAAAACAGACCACAACCCCCCTCACCACGGTCCAACCTCAGGCAGTGTACCACTGAGTACCCGGCTGGAATAGCAGCCTCTAGTATAGGGCCTGCATTCTTTGGGTTGCTCTTTGCAATGGGTTGAGAAATATTTTTCTGAGTGTGAACATTCTAGTAAGATTTTGCAGTACTTTAATATGTCTTGCAAAAATCTTGTGGGATTTGTTGTTCACAAACAGCAAAGCTTTTCAATACATATAATATAGATAGAACACTGTATCCTCTTAGCAAAATGTACATCTCAACTGTCCCACGTGAGGAGGCATGTCTATCATTTTCTGCACAGAATCTGTTCTTAGGAGGTACGTCTCTCATTTCATCCCACAGAAGCCATCTGTCATCTGTCCATATCTCAACTGTCTCAGGAGGGAAGTCACTCATTTTACCCCTTAAGAATCCCTCTGCACATACCTGTCAACTGTCTCACATTAGTAGGGAGCACGCTCATTTTACCCCACAGAAATCCTCTGCTTATTCCAGTCAACTGTCTGCATTAGAAGTGAAGTCACATATTTTACACAATCAGAACCTCTCTGCACATAGAAACATAGAAAAATAGACTTTGACGGCAGATAAGGACCACTTGGCCCACACAGTCTGCCCATATCCCTACCAACTGGATAAGCTGCAGATTCTAGTTAACGAACAGCCTATTTCCTGTCACCCCCCACTACAATTGCCTTGTGTCTGTCCCATGCATGTTTGAATTCCCCCACTGTTTTAGCCCCAACAACCTCCCCAGGAAGGCATTTCCACGCATCTACCACTCTCTCCATGAAAAAAGATTTCCTCACTTTACCCCTGAGCCGTCCCTCCTCTATCTTTAAATTGTGACCCCTTGTTCTTACACATCTCTTTTTCTGAAAGATGCTACCCTCCTGGACTTTGTTGATTCCCTTGAGGTACTTGAATGTTTCTATCATGTTCCCCCTGTCCCTTCTTTCATCAAGGGTATATATATTAAGCTCTCTCAGTCTCTCTTCATATGATTTCTGATGCAGACCCTACACCATTTTAGTTGCCCTCCTCTGGACTGCTTCCATCCTGTCTATGTCCTTGCGTAGATGAGGTCTCCAAAACTGCATGCAGTACTCCAGATGGGGTCTCACCAACTGTCTGTACAGAGGGATAACCACTTCCCGTTTTCTACTTGTGGTACCCCTTCCTGTGCATCCCAGTATCCCCCTGGCTCTCCTTACTGACTTCTCACATTGCTTACCAACCTTTAGATCATCTGATATGAC
This sequence comes from Neoceratodus forsteri, assembly GCA_016271365.2. NCBI lineage: Eukaryota > Metazoa > Chordata > Ceratodontiformes > Ceratodontidae > Neoceratodus > Neoceratodus forsteri. Next base: position 1,177,997,060 of record CM057458.1, read on the forward strand.
TACCCCCAAGTCCCCTTCCATTTTTGTTGTTGTTAGTACCTCCCCTGCTATTGTGTACTCTTTTCCGGGGTTTTTGTTTCCCAGGTGCATTACTTTGCACTTCTTTGCATTGAATCTAAGTTGCCATATGTCTGACAATGCCATATGTCTGACAATTCCTCCAACCTTGCCAAGTTCCTTCTCATCCTTTCTACCCCCCCCTTGTGTATCAACTCTGTTACAGATCTTTGTATCATCTGCAAAGAGGCATACCTTTCCCTCCAGACCCTCTGCAATGTCACCTATAAAGATGTTAAAGAGAACTGGACCCAGTACTGAGCCCTGAGATACTCCAATAGTGACCCCCCTTTCTTCAGAGTGTGTTCTACTCACTATTACCTTCTGTGTCCTGTTGTGCAGCCAGTTTGCAACCCAGGCTACCATCCTGGGACCCACTCCCAGGCTGGCTAACTTGATTATTAATCCTTTGTGTGGGACTGTGTCAAGTGCCTTGCTAAAGTCTAGGTAGGCCATATCCACAGCCCCTCCCTGGTCTATTACTTTGGTCACCCAGTCAAAGAAATCTATTAGATTCATCTGACTTGACCTTCCTGCTGTAAATTCATGCTGCTTTGGGTCCTGTGCCCCGCTGGCCTCTAGGTACTCAACAATTCTTTCTTTCAGAAGTGATTCCATCATTTTTCCTACCGTTGAGGTCAAACTTACAGGTCTGTAGTTTCTTGCTTCTGCCTTGCTCCCACTTTTGTGATCTGTCAACTGTTTCCCAGTAGAGGGGAAGACTCATTTTACCCAGCAGAACACCTCTGTAAATACCTCCTAACTGTCCCACGTTAGAAGGGAAGTCAGTCGTTTCACTCTGCAAAACACCGGTATCCATACTTCTCAACAGACCCTTATTTGGAGGGATGTGATATGGTAACATGTTTGGTGGTACACTGTCCTGTATCTTTACATTGGTTCTGACAATCAAGAAGCCAAGCATCAGTATCTTGGATTCGCCCCAAACTAGGGACTTGTGATAATGTTGCTATCCGTTTTAGATGATTTTTATCATACTCTTTAGCTTCCCACAATTGTGTAGAGTCACCTCCTAGAGGGTCTACCCATAAGTTTGTTTGTTTCGCAGCTATTTGAGCCAAATTATCTACCAAATTATTATATAGTTCATGGATATCTTTCGAATTCTTTTGATGAGCCCTTACTTTACAAATTGCTATTCTTAGCGGTGTTTGAGCTCCTATATATCATATATGCTGTAATATGGGTCAAAAGCCATGGGTTCACTGGTGGCTGTTCACATTCCTCTTTTCATCCAAATAAGAAGAAATTCTAACAAGGAATTGACAACAAAAGCACAGTCTGAGAAGACATTAATGACTTCCTGTGGATACGCCTTAATAGCTTTGTGTACTGCCTCCAATTCCACTCATGGGGCAGAGAGCAATGATGGACATTGTACAAATATTTCCTGATTTGTTTCAGGAGTCCAAATAGCATATCCAGTATGGAAATGGCCATCATCCTAAAAGCGGGAGCTATCCACATACACAGCAATACACATAAAATTAGGTTCTGCAGAAAATATTGGTTTGTATTTAATACTCATGACTTCCCCACTGTCACGTGCATCTCCCTCCCATGTGATTAACCCTACCAACATGGGGGAGGTACATTTTTTCACAGTGATATATTTCCCTTGTAGGGCGAAGGCCCATTTCACCAGTCTCTGAGAGGATACTCCCCTTACAACCCTTTCTAAGATAAATTTTACAGGTGTATGTGAGGTTTGCAAAACAATGGGATTAAACCCCACAATATGTTCTGTAGCTTGTATTGCCCAATATACAGCTAATAAGTGTTTTACACATTCTTTATAGGTTTCCTCTACTGGAGTTAATACCCGGGAAAAATATCCTACTGGATGTAAAATCCCTGATTGCTTTTGTAATAGGACTGCATTAATCACTTAATCAGTACCTGTATAACACAATTTGATGACTCAGAAGGGCTATTGAGGGCAGGAGCCATTAATAATGTTTGTTTAAGAGTCATAAAAGATGTTACAAGAAAAAAACATAAAAAAACTTCTTTTTAAGCTAGTTGACGTGTGAGATTTAAATAAATCTTGATTACTTCTTTTCTATTTTTAGACAGAAAATCACATTTTCCAGATCAGAGTGAAAAAGTTCACTTGTACAGCTTAAAATACACCAGGACCTGAAAATAATATTGCTCCTTATAAGAAAAACTACTAATGAAAAACAGTCAAAAATCTAGAATCATAGATATATTAAATCCTGACAAAATAATGTGCTCAACTTGGATTAAACATGGAAGGTCAAGTTGTGTTGCAAAAGGTCACCAATTTCAACAAGGTGAAAACTGCCAAATTTTTATTACTGTTTTGGCAGCTTTTTTTGCTCAGTTGAACACTCAATTAGATAAAAGAAGGAAGTTATTCTGCCTTAACTCTAAGGAGATTTGTCACTACAGTTGTGCCTCTGCTTGCAATGTATACAAGGACTGTTCCTTATATGAGAGGTCCTGGGTGTGCTCCTGATTGGCATGATCTAATCTCTTTACTTCCTATGTAATTGCCCTTCATGCCCACCACATCTGCAACTGCACTCCCATATTTGTATGCACATCAGTTCCTCTGAGAGAGAGAGAGAGAGGCCATCCTAACTTGAATCAATACTAAGGACACCAATCCACATATTTCAATACTAAACCAACCACTTATCTGAAAGATAGAAAGTTTGCAGGCAATGGCACAGATGTTCAAAAGGGTTGTGCATGGCACAACAGTATTGCACCATGCACAAACCAGTGATGCACCCCGCGCGATATTCAAAGGAAAAGAGTGCGCCCGCACCGTCGATGCGCGGTGCATCGGTAATCTATGCAGGCACAGGTGGGGGGCGTGTCATGCATAACCTGCACAGCCCGATATTCAGCCCAGGATGTGCAGAGTCATGCATGCGCAACCCCTACCTGTGCCTGCTAAAAAAAGGAAGAAGTGATGGCCACCCACAGGTGAGCTGCAGCATTGCAGGGTGCAACACGGCAGCTGCCACCTGTGGGTGGCCACCTGAGTTCCTGCTGCAACTGGCGGCACCCCCCCATGCCCCTTCATGGGCATCCATGTAGGAAATCCCTCATCTCTATATCCCTGGTGTTCCAGTGGTCTGCACTCTGCCCAGTCACAGGCATCAGTGATATAACCCCCCCCACATCCAATATCACTGGTGGTCCAGTGGACTGATCACTGCCGATCGTGGGCATCAGTAATATAAACCCCCCATATCCAATATCCCTGGTGGTCTGGTAGACCGATTGCTCCCGATTGCGGGCATCTGTAACTCATAACATACTCCTACTACCCTGGTGGTCTAGTGTACCCTCCCTCCCCGCCCACTGAGTCCCACCACCCCATTTCCCCGTCAGCCAGGGGCGGCAGTACCCCACCCAGCTGCCACCCTGCCGCCGCCGACTGACAGCTCAGTATGAGCTGCATGCCCATTGGTTCACATCATGAGCAATGGGTGTAGCCCATACGTATAACACAGCCCAGATATGTGAATGAATTCATTCCCATATCTGGACTGAGTAGTACAGTATGGGCTGCATGCCCATTGGCTCACACTGTGAACCAATGAACATGCAGCCCTACTGAGCTGTCAGTCAGCGGGCGGTGAGGTGGCAGGCGGGTGGGGTGCTGCCGCCCACTGGCTGACAGTGGGGAGCGAGGCAGTGGGGCTCAGTGGGCGGGTGGAGAGGGGGGTACACTAGACCACCAGGGTAGTAGGAGTATGCTATGAGTTACAGATGCCCACGATCGGGCAGCGATCGGTCCACTGGACCTCCAGGAATATTGGACCTGGGGAGGTTATATTACTGATGCCCGTGATCGGGCACATAGTGGTCCACTGGACCACCAGGGATATTGGACATGGGGGGTTATACTACAGATGCCCACAATCGGGCACATAGAGGTCCACTGGACCACCAGGGATATTGGACGGGGGGTTCTTAGACAAAATGCCCGCGATTGGGCTGCAGGGTGTCGGTCCCCATGGCTGCTGCCTGGCAGGCGCCAGTGCAAGTCGCCGGGGATCGGCGCACCTGCATGCTAATGGCATGCAAATGGGGCTATAATGAGATGCAAATAGCCCCTGTGTGCCTTGGTATAAATTATGGCCCCATTTGCATGTCCCCTTTTGAATATCGCAGGTGCTGTGCATGGCACAATGGCACTTGCGCTAGCGCATCTCCATGCTCCACTCTGGTCACTTGCGCTGGCACAGTGCCACTGCGCCATGCACAGTGGGGGTAGCCAGGGTGCGATATTCAAAGCTGCTGCGCCATAGCACAGCTCAGTTGAATATCGCCCAGGCCACACCCCTGCGCAACAAAGTTATGCTGTGCCCAGGCTTGCACCACAGCCTAGTGCAGTTTGAATATCTGGGCCTACGTGCCAACACTGCAGTCCAGAACATGTCATTGGATGAAACATAAAAAATAAACCAGAGTAGCTTCAGAAAACACAGTTAAAGACTCTGATAAAGTGTAACAGTGACAATTAGACATAGCATATGCTGAATTAGGTACAGTGTTTCCCAACTTCAAATATTTCACACATCAAAATCCAAGATGGCACATTCAAAAACTTATCCTACGACACTATGCCACTGACAAAGGTTAACCTGGAATAAAGAAATTAAGAGTCTCTCAACTAAAATAAAAAACAATAATGAGCTTCAAGTGAACAAAGCCAAGTGAGTAAAAGACAAACAACTCCGGCATCATTAAAGTTAATGAAGCTGATATCATAAAATTTAACATCCATTACCAATACAGTAATGTTTCTGCAGTTATTTTCTAAACATTCTCTAAGTAATAACAGAAATACAGAGAACAGTGTGACCTTGGGCACTATATAACGAGATATAGTGTACTACAATCAAATGTAGTGTTTCTCCTAAAATAGGTAGCAAGGAACAGCTGTACAGACATAAGTGTTTACACTTAGATTCATTTTAGATTCTTGATTTTTAACCCACAAACTTCCCCTTGTGCCACACTTAATTTATATTCTTTTTCTTTTGCTTCAGTGGCACACTTTTGTAGCTCCTTTTCTACCTTCACCTTCATGCCTTTAGAATCAGTAACACATTTTTGTAATTCTTTTTCTTGGAGGGCTAAACCTTCATTACATTCCTCTTCATTTTCTAGTATCTGCCTCTTCATTTCATACATTTGACAGATGTTGGCTATCTTTGTTCTGCCTAATTTAACCTTCTCGTTTCTGTCTGTACATTGCCTAGTAAAACATTGATACACATCTTCCTGTTGTTCAGGAGAGCAGTACTGCCCTTCCTTTAAATGTATTTCTAGAAATTTACATAAAATTGTATCCATACTTACCTCTAACTTGTGGCTGGCAAATCACGTCTGACTTCACACCAGTCCTCCTGAGTCCCTTTTTGACTCCCTTCTGTACTTGACTGATCAGGTCATGTGCAGTAAGGTGTTCCCTGCAGCGTGGCCCCTTCAGTTTGTTTGATGTCATCAGCAGCCAGATAGACTGTGTTCAGACATTTGAGTCATGGCACCAATTGTAAGGTTGTGCTGTATTTGCAAAAGAATTCCACTTGAGCCTTCAGATTTCTTCTAAGAGTTTATTGCGGTTATTCATCTTCACATGCATGTTCACTTCATTTCATCAATACAGGTGCTACTTAGTGGTGCTGCTTATTCAATTTAAATACAGGCCCAGATATTCAAAAGAGTTGCGCCGTGTGCAATAGGGTTGCGCCAGCGCAAGTCCAAAAATGCGCCATTCTGCGATATTCAGCGGGAGGCAGTTGCGCCCCACAAATCATGCTGAGCAACAGCGCAATGATAATGAATGTATGTGCAACTGAAGGGGGAGGAACCATACATAAATGGCACAGTGCGATATTCAACGACATGTGCCATACACAATAGGGGAGCCAGCGGAAGTTGCGCCATAGTGGAAATGAGCCAAAATGAAAAGTAGCAAGGGAGAGGCGCAAGAACGCTACAGGGAAGCCTCAAGTTGCAGAACTATAGCCAGCCACAAAGGCAACACACACACACACACACAGGGCAGGACAGTGAAAGGGCACCTGGAACCCACAGGCTCATGGGAAGGTGTGGGGAGCCACAGTGCAGAAGGGGGAAGTACTTGCCACTCAGCAGTGAGGCTGGCACAGTCAGGTGTTCCCAGTGCAGGAGAAGTAGCAGCCAGGACAGCGGGGGGATCACAGAAACAGCTGTCGGGGGGGTGAACACAAGCCAGGGACATGGCCGGTGCCACCATCCAGTTGGAGGCAGTTATGAGGGGGTGAGAAGGTGGGCAGCAGGGGGATGCAGCGTTGGAAGGGCCCATCAGTGGTATGCCCCCAACAGGCAGTACCGAGCCCACACCAGCTTTGAGCTGTATAGTGATAGAGAGATCGTGGGCCGGTACCGCCTGAATCGGGCAATTCTGAGGTGGATCTCTGAGCTGTGTAGTGATGTGATGCAGGCACCCACACGATGGAGCCATGCTCTATCAGTGGAGACTAAAGTGACAGCTTGCATGTGCTTGCTTGCCACGGGTACCTTCCAGAGACCAACTGGGGACACCGCAGGCAAAACCCAGTCAGCAATGTCATGCCACCTCACCCAATTCCTCAGTGCACTGCTGCCACATGCTGCAGAGTACATCCATTTCCCCAGCACACCGGCGGAGCACACAGCAAACATACAGGAGTTCCACAGGGTAGCATGTATGCCTGGCATGCTAGGGGCAATAGACTGCACCCATGTGGCCATCCGCACACCACCTGGCCCCGAGGGGGCTGCATATATTAATCAGAAGGGCTATGCTAGCATCAACTGCCAGGTGGTGTGCGATGCCAGGGGACACATAATCAATGTCTGTGCCACGCACCCTGGGGAAGCACATGATGCCTTCATCTGACACCAGTCGACACTGTGCCACAGATTTGAGAGTGGGGATATCCCCACTGACCACCTAGTGGGTGAGTATGCAAGCCACAAGGACAATCATAGGGCATGGGGGGGAATGGTCAGAGATGACATGGGTAGTGGCTTACATGGCCCGGGGCAGGGCGATGCTGATCATCAAACTAACCTCCACCCTCTACACACAGGTGACAGTGGATACCCACTCCATCCCTGGCTGCTCACACCATACCGGTGGCCAGCGACCCCATTGCAGCAATGCTACAATGAGGCACACGCCACCACACATAATGTCATCGAGCGGGTGTTCGGGATGCTGAAGGCACGTTTCATTGCCTGGACACCTCTGGCGGTGCCCTACAGTACAGCCCCTCAAACGCCTGTGGGCTATTTCTGGCCTGTTGCATCCTGCGCAACATGGCCAACGAATGTGGGATAGCCGTACAAGCCGAAGAGGTGGACAGCGATGGGGACGATGAGGACACCAGTGACAATGGTGATGAGCAGTCCCCCTTGGGCAACGGGACCCTGACTGCTCCGGCTGGCACAGCTGCACCGGGACACCATCACGAAGGAACACTTCAGCCAACCCAGGTAAGTCATGGGGCCATGTGCAACCACCAGTGGCTAAGGCACAACCCACAAACACACATGGACACACACCAGGGGTGATGCCGTCAAGCGAACTGGCCAGGCATGGAACCACACACACCACCAGGGATGGGTAAGGTCTAACATGGCACGCGGGCAGACACATACACACACACACACAACTCACTAGACATGCACAAAGGGTAGGAGGCACACCGACCCAGAATGCAACCTCTAGCCACAGACATGTCCACAGACCACCACACCCCTACTGCTTGTCATTGTGCATGTGTCAGATGCTGGGCACCATTGAACTTTGGTGTACAGCACAATGCAGGCATCGTCATGCACATGCAACTGTGGACAGCAGCCGGGAGGGTGTGCAGATGGACTGTGTGTCTGCGTTCAGGGCTGAGTACCCACCCGTGCATTGCCCGCTGAATGGCACAATGCACACAGGGCAGCATCAGACAAAGTAGCCGCGTTGGAAGACAGGTCAGTCACACGCCACAGTGCTCCGGCTGCCACGGATGCATGAGCAGCCCTGCCGAGACCAGCCAGCACTGACAGGCTGACCACTGGCCTCATGGGGTGGCACCGATGGTCCCCCAGGAGTTCCACCGCATGAACGTGACCGTGCTCGCACAGGGGTCTGCAGCACACCGAACATGCCTGTGCCAGGTGTGCTCGGGATGCCCACAGCTAAACCCGGTGTCAACAAGGATGGTGTCGCACAACGCCGGAAATGGGGGTGGACAGTGCACTGCATGGTGTCTGCGACGCATGGGCAAATAACTGTGTGCCCATTTTGGCCATGACAGCAGTGAATGCCTGTGTCTGCCTGTCAATGGCAGCGGTCGCATCTTCCCACAACCGGTCGATCCCTTCCAGGAGCAGAGCGGTGTCTCTGCTGCGACACTCCTCTGCCCACTCCAGAGCTGCACTCATTGCATCCACCGCCATCGCAAGCTGTATCTGCTGATTGACTGATGCTTTCAGTATGCGGGTGTGCTTATCCAAGAGGTCATCTGCCTGATCGGCATTCTGTCCCTCAGGGTGTGCATGGCCCTGATGCTCAGCACCCCTTGAGGGTGGGCGCTGCACACCAGGACCAGGCCTGGCCATGTCCACAGGTGGTGCACTGATGCTGCCACCGACACTGTACCCCCAAGCCCATTGGCTGACTGCTGATGCTGCCCCTCCGGCTGCCGCTACCCAGGGCTCACTGGTGCTGCCACATTGGCCGCAGCAGTCCCACTGTCCTGTACATACACCAGTGCTGCCCCACTGGTGCTGACAGGCACAGGCTGGGACTGTGATGACACACAGGCCTCCATGGCGGCACGACCCACAGTCATGGCCACGATGTTACCTGCTGTGTGGTCATCCTGTGGCACACATGCATCACTGCCCATGACGTTGGTGACATCATCATCGGTGATGGACCTGGCACCAGCCTGAGTCACAGCATGCTGACATCCATGGATGCTAGCACGCTGGGACATGGGCAGTGCCTCCGCCGCACCTGTTCCAACAACATCAGTCTGGACATCCAGGCGGGCCCACTGTTGCACTGAGCAATGTATTCCTGTGGAGGTGGATGGGCCCTCCTCCATCTCCATCTGACAGGCCTCAGTGGAGAGGCCCACCACTGCTGACCCATGCAGATGATCAGGAGCTGTAAGGGAAAACAAAGTCACGTTACTGCATGTGACCTAACCTATACCCCCCAATAGACAGACCATGGCTTACCATGCAGTGACGGGCTACTACCCATCTGGAATCCACCACCCAGAACACCCTCAATGGCACAATGCTGCATGCTTCCAGCAACCCTCTCCTCCTGTGGGGTCAGGCGTAGCACTTCCGGCTGTCCCCCACCTGTCGCAGATCATGCTGCCCTGATGGCAGCCACCTTCTCCTTAATCCTCCTTCTGTCTGTGCCCATCTTCTTCTTGCACTCCTGCACGGTGGCTGCCATGCAGGTTCACAGCTCATGCCACTTCCTCCCATGCAGCAGCATGGGCCTGTGGTGTTCCCTGGTGTCTGCTGAGAAGCGGCTCCTGGTCCAGGTAGGCCTCAAACAGGGCATCCGTCTCGGCCTTTGTGAAATTTGGCCTCCTCCTCCTCCCACAACTCTGTTCCTCTTCTCCCACAACTCGTGTGGTCATGATTCAGCCTGTGAGAATGACAGGTGTTACCTGTGACTGTGCAGTCCCATGCATGTCCCAAAATCCACAGTCCACACGCCCAAACAGCATGCAACTCACCAATACACTGCAGTAACTGACTATGGCCAGTGCAGCCCAGTGTCACACTTTTATAGCGCAACCCATGCAAATGAGAAGAGGAGCAACTTTAAGTGGATGCAAATTGCAGTGCTGAGCCATTTAATGGCTGATTAGCTGATCTGCATATGACGGCTGAATATCGCGCTTTTGCACTTTGCGCAATTGAGTTGAATGTGCTGAGCCATGGGCGCAGTTCTGTGACATGCGCAGTACACACCTAACTGCACATGCCCAGGTTGATGACACAGGCACCTGCCATGCTGCTGATGTGCTGTGCACGGGATGCCATGCAGGGCATGGCCACCATTGTGCCAGTGGTGCCACAGCGATGTTCACCTATATGGTGCTGTGGCACTGGGGCATCGTAGGCATACTGAGGCAACAGCGTGGTAGGCCACTACTGGAGGTGGCACACAGTCACCCAATCATGCTACACGCATTGGGTTCCAATCACGCTGTGGCTGTCCGTGCACCAGAAACCCTTGACCCTGTGCCCAACCTTTGCCCCATAGGCACCATGCGTCAGGCATGGGTGCACCACTATCACGCTGTTTGATGACAGTGCGATAGGGAATGGCAGCGCTGTACTGTGCAGCATCTGCACGTGGTGGAACCGTGCTGCAGAGCACCATTTTGATCCTACCGAGCAAGAGAGATGACACAGAGGAGAGCTTCCCAGTGGAGCCAGATAGAAATGGCAAACCTGGTTGCCATTGTGGAACGACTTGTTGGCCCACTGTTTGGTAAGGCACCCATGGACAGGTCCAGGAGTCAGGTGTGGCAGGAGGTGGCCAATGCCCTGGAGAAGGCCACAGGAATGGGGCGGATGATGGAGCAGTGCTGCCACAGATATGGGGACCTGAGGAGGAGGGACCCAGACCTGCTTGCCCACCTGTGGGCACGTGCAAGGAGGGGCACGGTGCCATGGCCAGGTAGGTGTAACATCCATACACTTTTATCTTCCATATGGGTATCACGGTTGTATGTGTCCGGAACATGGGGGGGGCCGTCCAGTGTTGGCTGTGGTGGTGTTATCAGGGTGTGAGGTGGGTGGGTCTGGCTGTGTGGGACTGCACACACATGGGGGCAGGGGGACTTTGCTTCAGGATTGTACTGATGTTCCTCTCTCCATGTTTGCACCTTAGGCCCAGAAGAGAGATGGCTGGTGAGGGAGAGGAGGCGCCAGCTGGAAGACCATCACACCAGGAAGGGCGAAGGTCCACAGAGGCAGAGGGACCAGCCTGATGATGGTGAGTGCCTTACATCCATGATTGCCATTGCATGCTGTGTAACAGGGCGGGCAGTGGGGCATGGCCACCATCCATTGACACCACTGCCATGCACACAACTTGTTACAGTCAGCACTGTCCAGTGACACTGCATGTCTGGGAGTGTGTCAATGGTGGTCCATGCGTGCACTGGGTACATGGCTGTGCCACTGCCTTCACACCACATAGCCATGTCACTAAACAGCCATGGTGGTGCTGTGCAGGACTTGGCTGGTGGGTGTGTGCAGTGGTCTACATGGCTGTGTGCATCTGGGTGGGCAGGTCTTGTGGACACGATCATTGTGGGTGGTCACACACCATTACAGAGGCATGTCCCACGGCCGTATGCCATGCACAGTGGGTGGGCTGTATGGGGCTGTGCATTCACACCTATTGACTCTGCTCCCTTGTCCTAGGTGGATGGCAGCTGCACATGATCAGGGAGGTGCTGCAGGAAATACTGACTGTTGCCAGGGTGTTGCTGGACATCCTGCAAAGGTTCGAGAGGCTGGGGGTCAGGCGGCATCATGGCAGGAGGAGCAGCCGGAGTGGGGAGTGTGGCTCCCACTGAGCATCACAATGCCCCTGATTTCCCATACCGCCCTGGACCTACTCACACCCCTCCTTCCTCTACCATTTGTTACCCCTGCCCTTACCCACTCTCACTTTGTTTGTGGCCTCCACACATTTGTAAATATTTGTACATAGTTTTGTTTGATGTTTTTAAGTACATTTCCTTTGATATGACTACTGTGATGGTCTCTGATTTGCAGTGGGCTATAGGTTCTCAGCTTCAGTGGTGTGCATGGCATCAAGGGTGGTGCAGTCATGGGAATGTGTGTGTGTCCGTGGGGAAGTGACTATGGTGTGGGAGTAGCTATCAGTCACTGTCTGTGGTGTGTGTGTTGTTCCCTGTGCACTGGATGACTGTGTGCAGTGGTCCATGGTGCATGCTCTGTGTCCATGTGCACCTGTCAGCCCATCCATGGCCTGTGCAGCTGACACCCTTGCATGTCTGTGACCTGCACGGTCCACTGGCATGTCAGTGGTGGCTGTCCATGCAGGGCAGCCACTGTACCCATCACAATGCTGGGTTGCCTCCTGTCACTGGTATGGTGCATGTCTGCCTCGGGTGACACTGTGGCCTCCGCTGTTGTTGTCCCACCTCCATGCTGTGGCTTGTGTGTGCTGCAGGGGATGTGCACCACTGTCTGTGACTTGTGGTCCGGGTGAATGCTGGTGGCGTACAGCTCCACAGTGCCTGCGCAGGGTGGCTGGCACTCCTGTGCTATGGAGGACTGATGGCCATGTGTACACGGTTTCCATGGCCCCATGCTGGGTGCTTGGTTGCCCCACTACTGCAACCCTGTGTTGGTGTGCCCTTGGGTATGGGTGGGTGTTTGTCCATGCACTGTGTTGCATCCGGTGTGGTGCATGCTTCCATGCACCACTGTGGGTGTCTGTGCTGGCTGTTGTGGCCAGTGCTGGGTGGGGGTGTGTCCTTGGGAGGGTGTGCAGGGCGCTGTACCACTGGTGATGGGGTCCAGGGCATGCCCTGTCATGTGTGGGGTACCTCATGTGCCGACGCATGGTCAGTCTCTCAGCTGTACCTTGGAGGGGATGTGCGTGGTGGCACTGTGTATGCCATCGTTGCATCACTGTGTGCTGCCACCCACTGATGGGTGTTTGTGGTGGGGCTGCCTTGCATGGTTCTGTGGTGCACAGGGTTGCATTTTCACAGTGGGGGTGGTGGCATGCATGGGGTATCCTGCACTGGTGGATGCTGCCCCTGGGCAGGGTGTCTGGGGGTCACGGTGCAGGGTGTGCTCTGCATTGGTGGGATGGTGTGGCATGGGGTGGTCGGCCCTCCTTGTGTGCCAGTTATAGCTTGCCAGGGGGTGTGATGGGGCACCATGGCCCAGCTGTGGGTTGGTTGCTGGTCTCCATGAGCCAGTGGTTATTCCAGCCCTCCCCCAATTGTGCAGTGTATGGGGTGTGGGGGGACGATGTTTACTCTGCTGTGTGTTCCTCTGCCCATCTGTGGCATGGGTGGTGGGCCCCTACATCCCTGGTTGTGCTGTTGCATTGCTGCCCTGCTGCTGGGGGCATCCCTGGTTGCACTATGGTGCATCTGGACTGCTCAGCTGAACATCCCTTGTTGTGCTATGGCACATCAGATATGCTCAGTTTCCCCTCCCTAGTTGCGCTATGGCACAGATGGTGTGATATTCAGTCGTCAGCTGTAGGCACATCTTGGACAGTGCAGGTTTTGAATATCGTGCCTCTTGCACATGGGCGCAATGGACTTGCGCTTGCTCCTGCTGTTGTGCACTTTCTGGGTGCAGTTTGAATATCTGGGCCACAGTGTTTATATAAAGAATTGTTATCTTGAAAAATGCCAACACCCCTTTATAAGCCAATCATAAAACAAAATTACATATTAATCCTAGGGTGTGGTGTACCTTTCCACTCAAAACATAGGTATTACTTCATTTCTTGCAGATATTGCTGCATTTCTTGCACAACCTCATAGGTGTTAACTACATTTCTTGCACAACCTCCCTTTATGCACACGACCCTCTTTGTTGCACACCTTCCTTAATAAGTTTATTATAGGACATACACAAGTGCACACTACCCTAATAAGTTTATTATAGGACATTTTATGTTAAATGTTGTGAAATGTTATACTACAATTCAACATTACACTACAATCCTAATAAAGAAAAAAAATAAAAATTTAAAAATTACTGGTGGTTGGCAAGGCAAGCAAAAAAAAAAGCAGTCTGTGTCACATTTCATTCGGGGTTTTACTGTAAAGATTCAGAGCTCAAGCCCTGAATGCCCACCCCTAGTGACGCTTCTGGCTCCATGCAGTGGCCATTTGTCTGAATGCAGCTGTCCAGGAGATGCGCATCTGCAGAGACATTTTCTTTTGTTACACTATCATTGTGATCTACTCAGGCGAGTATAACACCTCTTGACATCACAACGATAGTGTAACAGTGGTAGAAGCTTATTGAATTCCATTGATAATAGCCCTCTACCATACATTATAATGTAATCAATTGGCAGTAGCTCCAATTTCTTTGCAGGAAACTGACATTTTTATCACAGAAAGCTTCATAAGGGTGGGGGGGCATCATACATGTATATATATATATGTATATATATGTATATATAGAGAGAGACTCAAAGCCAGGTGCCCATCGGAGCAACCTGTTTAGACCTCTGATCACCAGGTAACACTTTTATGCCTCATGCTGAAACAGCCTCTGTAGCCTTTCCTTGGCTATTGTTCATGTCTAACTTATTGAGGAATTGATTCAAAACTACTGTATTAATTTGGAACAAAACAGGTAGTGCTGCTCTTAGCCCCACTATATACCCCAGAGTTCATTGGCTGCTGGCCAGTCCAGTACCTCTTTATTTCTTCTTCTTGGACTGCCCCACTTTCTTGTTTAGTCATGTGTTTCTCTATTTTCTTTACAGTTGCCCCTCATACTCGTGTTATACTTTATATTGTTATTGCTGTTTTAAAAGGCCGAGGCACCTTGGCTTTGGATAAGGTGCCATACAAAAAAATTGTATTATTATTATAGTTATTATTATTTATTATTATATTATACATTTTCCCTTCTCTGTCTGTAGTTCCTGTTACACTTCTGGACACCAAGCATCAACAAGGAAGGGAATCATGTTGATTCTGCCATTTTCTGAGCTGTATGGCCCTATTGTGTGGCAAAACAGTTCCAGTCCTCAGTGAAATGTGTCTTTCAACTATGAGACATCCAGTAAATGCAATGGTTGTGGCTGAACCAACACTAGCCCTCTTCTACACTGGTATTGTCTCCTATCACAGGCAGGAGAGGTGTAGACAGCTTGGCTCACTCAGAAATATTCATAAGACACTTTATCTTTTTGACTGCCGCTGCCTGAGACACAATGAAAAAAATGTATTTATTGAGTTTGTCCTATTAGTATATTTTTGTACTTGATTCATTATTAAAGCATCTCAGAAAAAAAAGTATGTATGCAATATATTAACTTACATTATCTATACAATTCACAGCTAACTATGAAAAAGATTGCATATTTTATCACCCCTTTCCTTTCCTTTCTGAAAAACTTTCACCCCCCAGAAAAAGCTCCTGTACATTGGTCAGTCATGCTTGTCTATTGACTATACTCCAGTGAATACTTGAGCATGTCTGTGAGTTTGTGATGCATGCAGAACTCTTGTATCTGCCATGCTTTGATGCACACCTTGGTTGCAGCTAGGGCTGTGATCCCGCTGTCTCTACCTCATGCCAGAATCCCCCCCACAGACACCCATGCCCCTCTCACTTGTATTTGCACCTGATTCTCCCTGCCCCCCTCTCCTCCTAGTGTTTCTGCCCCTGCTCACTCTACCCATCCCTGTCTGCCCCCTGCACATTGCTGCACCTTGGCCTCCATCCACCTCACTACAGGGCACTCCTCAGAATATCTCTCCTCCTTTTGATGTCTGGTAACATTCACCCAAATCCAGGCCCTCCCCCAACTCACCACTCCTGCACCACCCCTTTGTCCACTGTTTGCATTTCTTCAATGAATATCTGCTGCCTTCTAAAACAATTTTCAGGGCTCCAGGGCTTGGCCATGCAGCATCAAACCAATATCTTGGCCATTGTGGAGACCTGGCTCTCTAATACCACCCCTGACTCCATCATCACCCTCCCTGGTTGCACCCTGCTGATGAAGACAGGGTAGGGAAACGGGGTGGTGGATGCACTTTCTATATACGTGACTCCATCTGTGCTCATGCCCTCCCTACTCCACAGCTCGAACATGGTGCCCAAACACCCACAATCAAAGTTCTACTCATCCCCTATTGGGCCTCAATATTTATCACTACTACCTATCCCCCTGCCACCAGAAACTTGCCCTCAAATCTCTGCTTGATCATCTCTCCCAACTCCCACCCAAAGCTGAGCAAATCACCCTGGGGGACCTAAACATAAACTAGCTCTCCAACTTGGCAGATCAGTCTACCATTGCTGCCTAGGCCTCATGTAACTGATCACTCAGCCACCCCAGGCCAATCCCACTAATGGCTCCTCCTCGCTCCTTGATACCGTCCTCACCAACTGATCACACAAAATTACTAGTACCACAGTCCTACCAAATGCCCTCAGTGACCAATCCCCTATACCATTTTCCTGTTCTGGCAAATCACAAAAACCACCCCCCCAAACTGCCCTCCATTGCTGCATCTATCTAGGGCATTTTAAACAGCTAAAAGCCTACCTATCCCCTTGGGACTGGTCCCCAGTCAACCAAGCACTGGGCATAGATGTAACACCATCGTACCTGATCCACTCCTTCAATTCAGCCTGTGATCTTTCACCCCCTCACAAAACACCTGATAAAAAAACTCTAACACCCTGTCAGTCACCGAAATATTATTCAACCGTATGCACCATCGGGACAATCTTTGGATCTCTGGAAAGGCATATGATAGGCACCTCTACCATGAGGTCCATAAGAAATGCACCTGGGCCATCCAAAAAGCAAAGGCTGACCACTACAAATCAACACTGCCCTCGTCCTGGGGCTCAGCCAAGAAATTCTGGGATAACATCAAAGAGCTAAATGGAAAATCCATATCCCAAACAACTATCATTTCCAACTATCAGAGCACCTTGAAAAATACAACCTCTTTTGTCTCCTCCAGCATAGCTTCTACAAGTACCACACCACCTCCTCTGCCTTGGCCATTTTCTGTGATCATGTGCTAAGAATTATGGCCCAAGACAAAGCCACAGGTGCCATCTCTGTAGATCTGTCAAAAGCATTTGACCTGGTCGACCATCACCTTCTCAACTCAACTCTGCTTCTCTCAGGTTGCTCCACTGGAACTGCTGCATGGATCTGCAGCTATCTCTGCAACAGGTCTTGGTCTATCATTATTGATAAAGCATCCTCTGCTGCCCTCCCCATACTCACTGGCATTCACCAGGGCTCCATACTTGGACCCCTGCTCTTCTCAATGTTCATTAATGCCCTCACCAAGGATAGCCTTGACTACAAAGAGTTCTCTATGCAGACAACCTGGTTCTATACCATATTGATAAATCAATTGATATCATCTCCTCCACCATTACACAGAACTATGGATTTGCACATCAGTGGTTCCTCTCCAACAGGCTCCTAGTCAATGCAGAAAAAACTAAAGCCATATTCTTTGGCTCTAAACCTTACTTCACCAAAGCTGCCAAATCCAACTTCTCCTTTCTAGTACTCTTCCCGGCAGTTCCACGCCTCAAAAATGTTCTGTCCTTCAGATTCATAGGAGTCACTCTTGACCCCTTCTTGTCTTTCTCCAAGCATGTCAGCACCACCATGCGGAGAATTCACCAGAGATTGGGTGCTGCTTTCTGACTAAAAAACCTACCTGTCTGCTGAAGCTCACCTTGCCATTGCTCATGGTAACCTACTGCCTCTCCTGGACTACTGCTCCCCTGTATATTCCCTCATATCCTCTACCCTGTAAGCACAGTTGACTACAACATACAACTCCATCTGTTGATTCGTCCTGCACATCACCTGCCGTACCCAGCACTGCACTCTCTACCAGTCCCTAGGGTGGCTCCCTCTTCAAGGATGTTTTGACTATGCATTGGGCTGCTTAGTGGACAACTCACTTAGAAACTGGCATGTGTCCCCAAACTCACAATGTCTGATTTATAGATTGGCCTCCAGGTCTCTTAGGTCATCCTCTGTCCCCCCCACTTAAATTACCCCATGTCTCAACTGCCATGGCATCTAAAGCATTCTCCATATCAGCTCCCTCCCTGTGGAACAAGCTCCAGCCCTCTGTCCGCTCATCCCCCACCCATCTGGCATTCAAGCAAAATCTGAAAGTCTGGTTCATGGCCTCTGCTAGCTGTCATTGCACCTAACAATAACCTTGAACCACGTTTCACCTTTTCCCCTTCATGTGTAGGAATCTCTTGTTTTCTCTTGTTTTCCCCCACCTTCAACCACACCACTATCACCCCATCCTCTTCTTGCTCAATCCCTCCCTCTTCCTTATACTGTTATATCTCTTGAGCCTTTCTACCTTTAAGAGTCATTTGTGATACCCTGCTGCATGCACCCTGTGCAACTACTACTACTGGCACAGACCAGACATGCTATCATGGTATCCTTGCTATTGTGTGTACATTTGTGTATAAGTGTGTGTGTGTGTAAATGTGTGTGTGTGTGTGTGTGTGTGTGTGTGTATATATATATATATATATATATATATATATATATATATATGTATATATATATATGAAACAAAAACTCCATTTAATGCATCAGTTAGGGTTGTTCCACAGTGAAAAAGTGAGGAAATTCAATGTTAGGGTTGAAACCAACCTTATACCCCTCCAGCCCACCCTCTCAACCAGCATTGGGGTGCGCGTTGGGGTTGTCAGTCCTAACTCTTACCCTTTTCTCCTATTCCTCAGCTTCTTTCCACATGTGATGGGGTGAGAGTTAGGGCCGATGACCCAAGCATGCACCCCGATGCCGGTTGGGGGGATGGGCTGGAGGGGTGCAAGGGGGGGGTTCAACCCTAACATCGAATTTCCTTGCTTTTATCACTGTGGAACAACCCTAACTGATGAATTAAACAGAGTTTTTTGCCTCTAATTTCCCTTCTTTTTGAGAATGATAACAAGAAATAGTGAATGTAATGTGGCAGCAGGAGCACTGGGCCCTTCAGGCCCCATGCTCCCGCCACATGATGTCTTGTCACATAGTAACACGGTGCCCGCAAACGCAAATGGTAATGTGCATGGTGACGCAAAGTGAAACAGAAAGAGAAACAGTACTGTAGACACAAATGGTAAAAATAATGCAAACGCAAGTTCAAATGAAAACACAAAGGGTAACACACATGGTGGCATAGACGGGAACGGTAAGTGAAACGGGTACGGAACCACAAGCGGAAGCAGTAATGGTAACAGTAATGTAAGTGCACAGGTTGGTTTTCCCCAAAAGCTGCATAGAGAAAGACAGAGTACAAATAATGTATGCATAATAATCAGTCTCGGAGCAGAAAATGAAGAGTTGGAATACTAAATTGCCTATAACTCAGTAACCGTACGACATAGAAAAAAAATTTAAAAGTCATATGATTTATGACTTTCCTGGCTAGTTTTGTTCTTAGCCCCATTACGGGGCTAAGAACTTTTCTGACAAAAAGTCTGTATCTCGCACCGTTTCCGAGATACGGGCCCTGAAAGGCGCGACGAACGCCATAATGTTATCCTATGGGAAAAAAAGAAAAGTTTGGAGTGCCATAACTTTGCCTCCCTGTAATATTTTTTCACCAAACCACCAAAAGGCACATCTGTGGTATGTTGGCTTTCTTCTCTCCAAATTTCAGTGTAAAAGACCAAACCATTATTTTGCAGCAGGGTGGCAAAGAATTGCTGTCATGCTGTGGACGCCGCAATGTTAGTCTAGGGAAAAAGTGTCAGCTTTGGAGTACCGTAACTTTGCATCCGTACAATATTTTGTCACCATGCCACAAAAAGCACATCTGTGAGATGTTGGATGCCTTCCTTCCAAATTTCAGCCTAAAAGACCAAACCATTCATTTTCAACTGGGTGGCAAAGAATTCCTGTTATTTTGGGCATAGTGTCACAAAGTAGTGTTGTGATTTGCAAAAGCTTTTGCACAGATTTGCGAAAGTGTCATGAGTGCGACACTACTTTTTCCAAAAATTTTAAAGACATATTTCTGGGGTGTTTAACCACAAAATAAAGACGTGGCCAGCATCTTCAGGGTCCGACTAGATGAACACAGAAAGAATTGTGTTCCTAGAGGGTCCCAATTTTTAATTCCAAGCATTTTCTGATCACTAACTGAAAACAAAATGGTGGATTTGTGACACTACTAGGGCCATTTGCGACACTAAAAAGTGCATTTGTGAAAGTGTCAAACTTTTTGTTTACTTTTCCCATTGAATTATAATGGGAAATTGTTTTTCGAACAACTTTTGAACCGTTTAATATTTTTTCACAAAATCTTCAAAAGGCACATCGGGGACCCTGGCTGCACATTCTCTGAAGTTTTCAGATTGGTCGCGCAAACCGTGCGACCTGTAGGGACGAGAAAGAATTCAAAAAAGAGTAAATGTGTGCAGATCATGCTTAATAACTCCACAGCTGTATATCCGAACAGTATGATTGTTGGCAGATCCCAAGATGTATGATTCTTGATTGTATATTCCAAATTTCAACCAAATTTGTTCAACGGTTGCAAAGTTATTAAGGTGAAAACTTTTAGATTTAACATGTAAATGGCTTCTCAACCCAAACTATGGTAGCACTGTTGTGCTACCATAATATATATATATATATATATATTATAGTGGTGTGGTCACGCCACTATAGTTAGGGTTGAGTGGCCAGTTACATACTAAAGTCAAAAGCTTGGGCATTAATAATTTTGGACCTGTTCAATGGATTTGCCTGACATTTGGAACACGCATTGGGGCACACTAGATCTCTTGATTTTCCAAATTATCTTTGTATGGGAGCGCTGGTCTTCGTGTACAAAAGTGCTGAAAATTGCAAAATTATCCACTTTTGGAGGCACCTTTTGGCATTCTAAATCTGGTCTTGCATGGCCGTTGTGTGGTGTGCCACTCTGCAAGATATCTCACTTGAAAGAGGTTTGGTTGCCAAACATGCCACTTTTTGTTTGGTGAAAAATTATTAAGGCATTCAAAAGGTATGGCACTTTTAAGTTCCCATTATAAGTCAATGGGAAAATTTATATGTATATCTTGCGATCAAAGAATTGGGGTTCTGGCCATCTTGTCCTGCCTGGCGGTCAAAGAATTTGCAGCCTCGTGGTTCAAGAATATTTGATCCTGAGGAATTTCAAAAATTCTTTGAGCACGAGGTCCGCCATCTTGTTTTCAGTTTTCTGATTGAACAAATACAAATATCTCGGCTCAGGGGTCAGTTCTGAAGTAAAACTGTGATGGGTTTTACAGAGGGGACCCCGATCTACCGAAAAATTGCTTTGGTTCTATCAACATTTGGTCAAAAAAATAGAGTTATTAAGTTTTAAATTATTTGTTCGCAGCTCACTAACGATCTTTGATAGTGGGCTGGCAAATTCTTTGATAGCGAGAATCTTTGATTGTCATTGTGCATCACGAGTGAGGGATGAGATGGCCAGATAAAAAAAACAATTTTCTCAGCCTAGGGGTGTGGGAGGAAGTCAAACGAGGGTTGGTTTCACTCAGGGGGTTGTGTTCTGATGAATCATGGCGGCAATTTACTGGTATCATGTATATTTCGTAAATTTGAAGAGTTTTAATTCTTTGATTGTGAACATGCAATTTCTTTGATCATGAGCCTGCAAATTCTTGGCCCGCTAGATTCTTTGATTGCGATCGTACATCGTGAGCGAGGGACGAGATGGCCAAATAAAAAAACAATTTTCTTAGCCCAGGGATGTCGTAGGAAGTCGAATGAGGGTGGGTTTTAGTCAGGTAGCTTCGTTCTCTCAAAACATGGTGGCTTTTTACCACAATTCCTTCAATTTTTTGATTTATAAGGTTTTTAAATCTTTGTTCATGAGCCTGTAA
The DNA here is from genome assembly GCA_016271365.2 of Neoceratodus forsteri. Taxonomy (NCBI): domain Eukaryota; kingdom Metazoa; phylum Chordata; order Ceratodontiformes; family Ceratodontidae; genus Neoceratodus; species Neoceratodus forsteri. The sequence goes on from CM057458.1 coordinate 1,178,018,849, forward strand.
ATTCTTAGATCATGACGCTGCAAATTCTTTGATCGCGAGATTGTTTGATCGTCATCTTTGATCTCGAGGGAGGGACAAGATGGGCAGATTTTTTATTATGGAATAGATAGGGAAATTTTAGTGAAGTTTTATATTACATATCTTGGGAAAGGTTTGGTCTTTTGAGTTGATATTTGGAGGGAAGAAAGGCAATATCCTACAGATGTGTATTTTGATGGTTTGCTCAAGAGTTCTGTGTCCAATTTCCTGGTAGTCTATTGTTCCCCTCCCCCCTACCTGAACTGGTAAAAATGAAAGTTCATTTTATTCTCACTTCTCTGGTAGTCTACTGCCCCCCCGTCCACATTCGAACTGGACAATAATAAAATATTTCGAATCACGAGTCTCTAGTAGTCTACTGTTCGTCCACCTGCCACCCTTCCAGTGCACTGTGCTAGGCCACCCTGCATGTCAGTCCATGTGTCCCCAGTTGGAAAATGGTACAGTGTACCTGTCACCTCCATGGGCAGCTGCTGAGTGAGTGCAGTATTAGTACTACTGCCGGTGTTCTCAGAAATTAACTTATGAGTGTGTCTGTACAGTAGCGGTAATAGTGCAGTCAGTTGGTGGTTGGTTGTGGAGGTGAGAGGTGTTTTGTGCTACTTGATGACTGGGAATGGGTGGGGGGAGGTGGAGGGTGGATTGGCATGTACAGATGTGTTTTTGGGTGGTTTACTCAGGAGTTCCATGCCTTATTTCCTGGTTGTCTACTGTTCCCTTCCCCCCTACCTGAACTGTTAAAAGTAAAAATGAATTTTATTGGCACTTCTGTGGTACTCTAGTGCCCCCCCATCCACATTTGAACTGGATGATAATAAAATAATTTTCTAATCACGAGTCCCTGGTAGTCTATTGTTCCTCTACCTTCCACCTCTCCAACGCACTGTGCTAGGCCACCCTGCATCTTAGTCCACATTTCCCGAGTTGGTAAGTGGTGCAGTGTACCTGTCACCTCCATGGGCAGCTGCTGACTGAGTGCAGTATTAGTACTACTGCAGGCACTCTCAGAAATTAACTTTTGAGTGTGTCCTTGCAGTAGCAGTAATACTACACTTAGTTGGCAGTTGGTTGTGGAGATGACAGGTGGGTTGTGCCAGTTGCTGACTGGGGATGGGTGGGGGAGGTGGAGGGTGGGTTGGCATGTTGGGGTGGGGGGAACAGTAAAATAGAAGGGACTCTGTGCTGGTCCACCTGAATGTGTCTCCACCTGTCCCCATTTGGTAACTGGTACAGTGTACCTGTCACATCCATGGCCAGCTGCTGACTGAGTGCAGTGCTAGTGCTACTGGAGGCATGCTCAGAAAGTAACTTTTGAGAGCATCTGTGCAGTAGTGCTAATACTGTACTTAGTTGTCGGTTGGCTGTGGAGGTGAGAGGTGGGTTGTGCCAGTCGCCAACTGTGGATGGGTGGGGGGAGGTGCATGTTGGGCTGGCATGCTGGTGTGTGGGGGGAAACAGAAAACTACCAGGGACTCTGTGGTAGCACACCCTGTACCTTACTACACCTGTCCCCAGTTGGTAAGTGGTACAGCATACCTGTCATGTCCATGGACAGCTGCTGACTGAGTGTAGTACTAGCGCTACTGGAGGTACACTCAGAGATTAACTTTTGAGAGCATCTGTGCAGTAGTGTTTGTGTATGGTAGTTGTAGTGTTGAAATAGAGGAAGTGTTACATCTATCTGCGGATATCTGAGCTATTTTTGGAAATAGGTGACAATGTCTGTGGTAGCATTCTATGTAGAGTCTGTCACAGACATTTGAAGAAGCTGCATGACAAGATGCAGATTGCAAGCTACAGCCATTGTGAGTTGGGCTCAATATGTGGGACATATGGTAAGGTATAGTGAGATATGTCTTGTCATGTAGGTATAGAGCCAGAAATGGAATATATGTCTTTTTTTTTTTGAAATTTACAATGACTGGATTAACAGGTGTGGTCATAGAGTAATGAGTAGAGATGCCACATTGCTGATTGATGGTGAGAGTACACTGTGATAGTTGGACTTTGTCCTTGTTATCTGTGAGGTGGTCAGTGGCAATTAAAAAGTAACTTGACAACAGTTGGTAGTATTGTGACTTTGCACTTATCTGATATCTGTGCCATGATACACTTACTTAGGTGTCTGTGCCACCTCTACCCTCTGCCACCCCTTGCTGACCATTTGTAGGAGGTGGTGTTGCTACTGTTCTGCTTAGTCTGCATTCTGAGTGCTATGCAGTAACAGTGCAATAGAAAACATGGTGATCAATATTAGAAGCACATAACAGTAACTGCATGAAAATAAGACTCAGGAGACATAGACTTAGTTTAACAATTAGTTTATTATTTAAATAGTATTATTATTATATATATTATATATATCTATATATATATAGCTATATATATATATAGATATATATAGGCCGAATTGATTGGTTGCTCTTGGGATGGGCAAAAGAAAAAAGTTTATTGGTTATTTCTGTTATCGCTTCTCAGAATGTATTTTATTTGTTGTCATTTGCCTGAGCCGAGATACAGTCTTTGCTTTCTGTTTGTACTGTTTTGTTGGCAATCTATGTTAAGAAGTATGAATTGAAACTATTTGAATAGTAGTTTGTATAGGTGTTTATGGTAGAGAATATTTTCTTGACAAACGCTATTTTTTCAACATTTATTGCTGAGTTTTATTAGTTATATGTGTGCTAACAGTACTTCATTATTACCCTGACTTACCAGTTCTATGTTTACAAAAATGGATAGTAATAAAATAGAGAATAATGGATAGGGAAGGGTTTGATATGAGAATTTAATACACACCTGAGTTGTGGGATGCTACGTAAACCCCAAGGTCGAAGCCCGGGGGGTTTATCAAAGCATCCCACAATGAGGGTGTGCATTAAATTCTCATATCAAACAACCTCCCCATCTTTTATTTTTTATAATAACAAACGAGCAATTTTTCTCCAGCAGTTTGTGAGACTGTTTGGCCCCGCCCACATACAGAATGTTGGCCAATGAGGAAGCAGCATACTTTGACTGGCATGGTTCATGAATGTCATAACAACCAGCCGGTGGTTATGGAAAATATCAACCTGTCAGTACATTGAGAGAAATTGCTGACCAGTTATTATTAATAATTAAAGATATGTGTTTGAAGATTTGAGTGGTGATATTGTACAACTGGCTAGAATATTGATATTTACTGAGTTATCTTTAATGGTATTTAATATTTCACTACATGTTCACATGATAAAGTAAGAAATGTTATGTGTGGGTCATGCTAGCATTATTACATTTTCCTACAATGTCACTACATCTGTAGATTAACGTAGTGGTGTGATAGTTTCTGCAGATGGTTAACATCTGAGGAATAATGTTTAGTCAAAAATTTGCAATTACATTATGAAGATCAATGTTAGGCTATTGTTCTATTTTGTGTCAGTTACATGCGTGATTATTTTTTATGTCTGATTTAAGTACCATTGTATCAAATTAGTGATATGATGATATTTGTTGGCACGTCTTATGTTAAAATAGCAGTTATTTATTGTAAGTTAGATGTTGTAATGTTAACCAGTTAGAAAGAAATTAAACTATCACAGACATGTGCCACATTTTTTTTTACTTTAGGGTGTGGTGATGGTACTCATGTCAATATTGTTGATAAAACTGATAATAAATGAGTTTTTAGAAGTATTATTTATTTGTTGAAGTGGGAAAAAAATTCCTCATCTGCCCTCCAAATATATGGACAATCATGTTATAGCAAGAGCAGACCAATTGTTTGCATTGTATAGCAGAAGTATACAATCATTCTAAGTAGTTAATGACTACTTATGATTTGTATACTTTTGCAGAGATTTATAGTGATTAATTATACTGTGGCAATAGGCCAGAAAAAACACATGTATAGATCTCTTTTATCAGGTATTACTTATGTAAATAGTAGCACTTAATGTAATGCAATACCATTAAGTGCACAGAAATATTTTGTTTGGAACAGTGGTCAGGAAACAAAACAAAGATTCAAATTTCTAAGTTGATTGAATTTATGTACATTCATATTGAAGCTCAGTATTATATACATATATACAAGTCTGAGTCACATTCATTTTCAATTATTTGTCAAATCCAGTGCTGTAAGTCACAGACTTGTGAGAGATAATGTCATATTCATTGTTCAGAGTGCAAAAACAGTGATAGAAAATTCTATCACATTGTTTTCAACAATTTAAGCATACTAGTAGAGATGACACTGTGGTGTAGGCAGTGATACTCTCAGTATGGGTGTGATAGCTACATTTGCCAAGACGTAACTTACTAACTGATGTTGAGTAATATTCAGTGCCCTAGAGTCTGCTTGGATTTGGTGGAAGTCAAATTAGTAAGTATCATAGTAAACGTCAGTAATGTAGACAACAACAGGAAAAGGAGTCTGAACTTTACCTGAAGTGTGCTATTGAAACAAGTAGGATTCTCAACTGAATATGTTGAGAAAAGTTGTTGCATCGCTGATAAGTGTTTAAATAGGTAAATTAATTTGTCATTGCCATGTAAGATAGTACTGTGACACAAGTGAATACACAGTTATATGTGCTGCAGTATGTTAAGTTAAGTAAGTCATCTGCAAAAAGATATGACTGGCTGGCTATTGATTACAGTTCAATACCCTCAAATCTACTTGAACAGAAATAATGCAGTTTTTTGTTGTGAGTATATCTAATTTTCAGATGCTGAATTTCACAATAGAATGTCTTTGAAATTCGATTGTGATTAATGACCAAAACAGTTTTGTTTTGCATCTGAATTATGAGGGTAGCAGATTGATACACAGGGATTTGTGTGCCTTAGCTAGCTGCGTTGCTGTACTGTTCTGTTACCTTTTTCTATGGCAGACAAATGTGTTAGCACAGAATGAGCTTTGGTGATTTTGTGCAACAAGTGCAACACATTGGTCACCATGGGTGTCATGAGATGCTAGTAGTGTTCAATGAAGTTTGCAATGTAAATGTGTATGTGTATTGGTGATTGAGGAAAAAAATCTGGCTGGTATATGCAGATGCAATGTTATTTTTGCAGAGGCACTGATTTACTGATATGCTGTGATGACATGGCATCTCTCTTCCATACGTTGTGCAGCATTGGTGCAGTGGAGTATTATGACATATGCATCCTTCAGATTTCTTGGGAGCCTTTTCCTTAGGGTGCATACTGCTTCATTACACTCCCGCTATCCCTTTCTGAATCTTCGCCATGTGACATAGTGTCCAATGTGAATGGATAGGCTGTGATGGAAGATTATTACATGGGTGTCAAATTGAGTACCTGAGAACATAGTTCTTCTAGCAATGAAGAGCGAAATTGGTGTTGTGACTTTCATGCCTTGAGAGTTAAAGTGCTGTAGTACAATAATAATATATGAGCTTGAATATGTAACTCTCAGAGAGCATACACAAGACCTACCACATCTTTGACAGAGCCAACCAGTTTCTGCATTAGTAAATAACTTGTAGAATTTCACAGTTGTCTGTTCAGGGACTTAGACAGAGAACCACAGCATATCCTGTGTTGTTTGTGATTCTTTGTGTCCACATGACAAACGTGTAATTGGACACATAGTCAACCTTGAAGTGTTGACACAGATCTATGCCATCATCTGCTAAACTGTTTATTATTCCCATCATGAACTCTGTGACATCTTGTTGTGCATTGTTAGCAAACATAGATTGTCCTGCATATTGACCAAGAATTAGCCTTACAGGAGTCAAGCTTTGTAAACTGGGCAGCTCGTCTTAAGTACCTCTTATGACTCTCTTTAATGCCTCTGAGAGGGGTGTTGATGGGCAACAGTTTAACACACTAGCAAACTCAGGGATGTGGAGGAGTGCTTGCATAGTTGCATTTGCATAGCAGTTGACTCCTGTACTGTTGTCAAATGTTGGCAGTGTGTTGACTCCAATACATTTTTTCACGGGGGGGATGCACGCAGTCTCTTAAGAGATTGCTGCTTTGTGCAGTACTCGGGTGATAATTGTGGAGTCTTACTATGCTGTCTTTTCAGTCTGTGTCCTTCATCGATTGTAATTGCAGTGACAGATGCGTATTTGGGAACTGGTTGTAAAGGAGCATTGGTTGGTACAATGTTCGCAATCTGTTGTACTCAACTATAAATTTTGTGTCAGCACATATTCTGCTTTCTGCTAGTTTCACTATGTGTACTCCAGACAATTGTCTTACACGAGACAGGGCAACATAAGACATGCCATCCTTGAATATACCAGTGTCTATATCTATTATGGCACTATCAAGGCTGATGCCTTGTGACTTGTGTATGGAGACCACATGAGCAGCACACAATGGAAACTGTTTCCTTGCTCACATATATGTCTTTCACAAGTTCAAACTTAACTGTTACTCTGTCTATTGAGTGAGGGATTTCACAGTTGTCAAATTTTACAACTACAAACTCCAGAGCTGTACCCTGTACATTGTACAGGAACTCTTGGATATATCCCATGGCTCCATTTATGAGACCTCAATCGACATCAATATTTCTGTGGAGCATGACATGTGCATTTCTGCACAGTGGTAGCACAGCTTCCAGACCAGCTGTTCGTGACACATCATTTGTGAGCTCTTTCAGACAATCTGCCATTCTCTACTACTGTTTGTGATAGAGTAATGCCATCCATGGTATCTATGCATGGTATAGTGACAGTAGGCTGCTGTTCTCTCTTCATCATGATGTATTTGAACTCTACACACTGCGTAAGCCTTGGGAATAGACATGCAACATGTATCCCAGCTTTCTGAACATGTGCAAACACATCACAAGCATCCTGAATAGGAGCATTATTTCTTGTGATAATGCACTGTCTTAGCATCTCAACGTGGGTGGGTGTAAGTGCACCAATATGTGCTTCGTCAAGTAATGCTTTGCAAGACATGTCACCTTGTTGCCTCATGTTCTGAGAGAGTTCAACATATGAGAAAAATTCCCACAGATTAACTCCATCAACGCATCCAATTGTTTTCTTTGCCTCTTCAATGGATAGACTACAGAAAACATGCTTACCATTTACAGGGGATAGCTGAAGGAGAGCTCCAAGAACAAGGATGTCCTTCCTACCAAATGGCACATTATCATTGGTTCCGAGTATCTCCTGTAAATGTAGGTGGATGAATGTGAGTAGAACATTTGAGACCATGCTGATCTCATCAATTATGAGCAAATGCATTTTGTCAAACATTGACCTCAGTTCATTGGCAACATCATATGACAATTTTCTGTAATCACCACTCTTTCCATGCTTGACTGGCAACATGAATAACCTATGGAGTGTGATACCACCACTGTTATAAGCTGCCAATCCTGCATGAGCTGCAACAATAACAGATGTTGGTGTACTGGTATGGTCACACACTCCTTTGCTTATGGCTTCGATCAAGAAACTTTTACCAGTCCCAGCAGCACCACTTACAAACATCCTGATTGGTGTTTGCTCTTCGCAAAGACACTGCTTTTCATAGTGCTGGATTGCATGTTTAACTGTGTGCATAATAGAGTGATACACAACTCTTTGGTGTGAGTTTAACTTGTCAACAATGTTGGTGACTGACTCTGACAAGTACATGCTTTGTTGCATTGTGCCCTCAACCTCTGACATCAGCACAGCTGGGTCATTAGGAGGAAGAGGAGCACCAAGTGTGCCTTCTCCTTCCACATCCACCATTTCCTGTGATGTAACAGGTGTGTCATCATCTAGGACTTTCTTTATGTTCTCTATCTGTTTTTTTTTCCATTTCAAGTCTCTCAATGTATGTCTCTGAGACATGAATCTGGAAGGGATCATATGTTTGCATGAACTCTTGTTCATATGAATCAGACAATCCTTTTAACACAGATTCTGATCTCCAAGGTTTGAATAGAAACAATAGAGCAAAGTAATAATATTCTTTGCTTTCTGTTGTATTCAAGGTCAGTTTGCAGTGGTCAATTAGCCATAGTTAGCATTTTTTTACAAGTAAGCCATCAAAGACAGTGACTTTATATATTCCTTTTTCTGGGTCAGAAGGAACACCCCATTTGTAGTCATACCATTGAGCAACCTGAAAGAGACACAGATCATCCATAGCACTGTGCAGTGGTGCATAGTAGTTGTCAATTAAGTTGCTCTTAAGAATACTTTTGGATGTTGCTCTTGTGGCAACCAACTCCTCAATCTCTTCATGGCTCTTAAGTTCTGCTTGTGATTTACATTTAAGAAACATATGGACTCTGGTTTATCATATTGATATACACCTGTGAGCTGGTCACTTGCTTCATAGGCTCTGCACTCACAGTGTGATAGAGTCTTAAGCCCTAGTGACCAAAGTCTGGAAGACATTGACCTATCACAGTTTGACAGCTCTTCTCACATTTCTTAGAGGTTAGTTTGCTCATGTTTAGTAATGTATGATGTTACATACATCACGAGAGCCATTGAGTTGTCTGCAACAAACTGGACGTTAATGTTTGCTTGCTGCATCAACAGAAGAGAGAGACAATAGTCATTGATACAGACTTCTGATTCTATGTGAGGTAGTTCATACACTCGCTTTATTGACTTTGCTTTCAGGTGGTGTTGCATGGCTGAAAAAACATCATTCAGTGAAGCAGCTAGGCAAACTCACCTTGGGAAGCGAAAACGGCAGTGAGTATACCATTGACCTTTGTTTTTAACTTTCCTATGACAGTATTTGCCACGGCGGTGTCGTTGGACTTTCTGAACCAGTTCCCACAGTGTTGCACTATCATACTTGTCTGGTATCTGACATGTGACATACTTCAAAATGAATCTTAGAATGTCAGATATTTCATTGTCTCCAATTTGTGGGGCATCTTTAATCCACAGCAACATATGAATGTGTGGTGCTCCACGGGCTTGGTACTCAACCCTCCAGAAGTAGTGCTCACCAATACCAAGGGGAGGATTTGTCTTAAGACAGTATAAATTTCAAAAGACTCTGGAACTGGTGGTGGAAGTAACGTGAAACGGTTACTGGACCAAGTGAGCAGAGTTCATTGACAGTCATTGTTTGCATGTTCTCAGCATCAGAGTTTGCCCATCTCAGTATATCGAGCAGATCATCCCTATAATATTCTGTGCAACTGAGTGTCACAAACCATGTTTCTGGTCCAAACTCTCTCAGCATGCACATTACCTCAGAGTGACTTCTGTACCAATATTCTTTGGTACCACGCATGATAGGCAAAATAGAAGAAAGACTGACTTGCAGTGTTTCATCTTTGGTCTGCAACTTGTGTAGTAATTGTGCAGCTGCCATATTATTGGATTCTGTCCCAAGTCTCAATGTGTGAGCAATACTAGCAGATAGGACACTAAATTCACTTTCCCAAAGAAGGTGGAACAGGTATGCAATGTTTCTTCAAAACTTGCCATCCTTATGTAGTATTCACAAGGTCCTATACTCAGCTCCTGGTACTCGAACTTCTCGTTCAACTAATTGACCTCCTGAACCAAGTGGGAACAGATCAGGGAAATAAGAAGCTTCTAGAGTGGCCTCCCATATACTAACAGGATTGCCCTCCACTTGTTTCACTTGATATAAATCAATGTTACCCATTACTGGGTCTTTGCCATGCAATGGGTGTATGGTGAATTGCTCATACACATTCTGTACAGTTGCCATGTCAACCTTCTCAAGTATTTCCTTGTCAGAGTTGTCTGTGACAATATCTGATGAGAGACCACTAAATGTGTCAATGTCAATTTCAGCATAGAAAGAATTGAGCTCTTTTAGATATCTCAAAGCATTCTTCACATTGTCTACATTGACAATCTCTTGCCATATTGTTTTTGCCTTTGTTGGCACACCATTTACCAAGATGACTACAATATTGTCCTGAGAAATAGTGTTGACATTGTCTTGCAAAGGTAAAGGCAGGTAGACAACAGAGCCTTTGAGAGAGCGTACAAGTTCTTTGTTTGGTAGGTCTCGTGTCCTTGTATTTAGCCTGATGATTGTTTGAAATGGCTTCATGGTCTGAATGAGAATCCTTTCAAACAAGTTCAACACTGTTATCTCATTAGGTGTTGGTTGTACTTCCATTTTGTTGAGTACTGACTGAGGAGGTAAACTATCATTCTTGATTTTGTTATGACAGTAGGAACAGAGTGACACAGTTGTGAGTTCTTCAAAGTCAGACTTTAATAGGAGGTACGCATAAAGACATCCCCACATTTCATTCCAAGATGGAATGTTTTGCAGGTCTACTTTGACACATAAGTGCTTGTAAAACAATCATTCACATGACACACATATTGTATCAAATTTCTCTGTTTTGCTTAATTCAAATTTAACAAATTCATGACCAAAATGTTGTAGGAGTTGCTCTTGCTTTAACCAGAGATGTCTGAGGAGTACTTGCTGCTTCAGGAACAGTAACAGCAGACCTCAATCTTTGGGTTCTTTGCAACTTTTTGATTAACTCACTAAGTCTTTCAACATCTACATCATCAAGCAATGCTTGGAATTGCATGTAGTCTCAAATGAGAGATCTGACGTGATACAACCTTTGCACAAATTTGCAAATGCCAGAGTTATGCACTGCTAGCATATGAAAGTGATGAAATGTGCTGTTGCAGTTCATGGACTCTAAGCATGTGAGGGAGTGACTCATCAGGCCTTCGTGCGGACAGACCTCACACTTGTCAATGTTATGAAGCAGTGTATGTCATTCAGATCTCTTTGTGGTAAGAGTTGTTGAGAGAAAACTTGTTATAGATATATATCAGATTCCTTGCTAATGTTACATGTGCTGTCACATGCCAATTTTTTTGCTGATGACTTTGGATCACTTTCAACCTCTTCAGCTACATTGTCATTGTTCGGATGGACAGTTTCATGGGATAGAGGTAAAACATTCTGTAGTTTTCCATGCTCATCTAGTGTTAAAGTAATATTTCTACTGTGTGCTTGGTATGTCTCTTCCCAGAAGAATGCTTCTGAGTACTCTGAATGAAACCAGTCTCCTTGAAACACAAGATAAATATTTTCTCTGTTTAAGTGCTCAAAAGATAAAATAGTGTTTCTCATCTTCTCACTCTTTGTACTCAATTTATCAATGGCTGACATCATATCAGTCCAGAGATGGGAACGTATTGCTAAAGGCACATTGACAAATCACCTTGCTCTTAAGTGGAGTTTCATCAATGAGGTCTTAGAACGTAGTCTGTTACCTTTGCGCCTCACTATTTTGGAGATCACACGTTCAATCCTAGCTCTGTGGACCAGTTTTTTGAAAAACATTATCTTATTGTGTTGAGCATTAACAGAGGTACTAAACCCAGCATTCTTTTTCTGTTTCACATGTGCACACTTTGGTGATAACAGTGCTGGACGTTGTGATTGTAATGTTTCTCTAGGAAAGCTACTTGTAGTAGTTTCTTAAAGGAGGGTTTCTTTAGTTGTTTATTATTAACTCTGTGCATGATGTGCAGAGAAGAGAGTTGTTTATGCTTCTGTTGAGAAGCTTTACCTTTTGTTCTTGCATGGCATGACAATGAACAAGCAGTACAGCTAGCACTTTCTCTATGTGCTCTTGTTTTCCGGCAGATAATCATGATGAAATAGGTCAAGTAATTCTTCAATATCTTTGTTGTTGTAGTCCCTTAAAAAAAGTGGAAATACATATATTTAGTAGTCAAGAACACTAGCCACATGGCAGTATATCAGCAATTGTGTGTATAAAATGTAATACATAGTATTGTGCTAACAAGAAAATATCTGTTATGATTAGCATTACTTTGTAATGAATAATTTAAGTATTGTGCCTTGCACTGTGTACTGAATATTCCAAGCCCTTCTTACGTGGGCAAAAGTTGATAAACAAGTATATGTGTGATACTTTAATTGTTTGATGTGTTTGTGTTGTGATAAGTGTTAATTTGCAAAGTTGTAAAATATTACTTGTGCCATTGTTACATGCACTTATGCTGACTTGGAATGATGAATGGAATAGTAAGTGTTGTGTTGATCGATTGCTGCAATCATAATATTATGGGTGTGTCTGAATGTGGTGATGATGTCAATAATCTTGTTGTGTTTAAACAATATTACTTTATTGATAGTTTGTATAGCATAATTACATGAGTCTAATGATAATTGGCTCTTATGGTGAATGGATGGAAAGTTGTATAAGTCAAAATTGGAAAATTTTAATTTTTTTGTTACGATCAAAGAATTTGTCAACTCATGAACGATCCTCGCTATCAAAGATGGTCACGAACAAAGAATTTGCAGCCTCATGAATAAAGAATGTGTGAATTGTGTGGTGTTACTACTGTATAGAAGCTTGTTTACATTGCTTTTATTATATGGAGAACTTCTGAACTGTCAATAGAGATATGTGCACATTGTGTGCTGACATAGTATCTTAATAGTTGAGTTTTTAGAGCTATTAGTGTATTTTTGCAGAAATCACGTGGTTTTCATCATGACCTAAGAATGTGTCAAGTCATGGTTCAAGATCGTGATCAAACCGAATGGCGGTCAAAGATTTTGTACGCTCGCGGTCAAAGATCGAAAAAAGCAGACAATATGTAAAAATGTTATTAAAAATAAATTATACAAGTATTTTTCTTACCTATGGGTAAATTTCATGCTAGGAGGGTTTCTGTAATGTATTGACTTTGAAAATACTGTTTTTGCACTGTGAGAAACTTTTAACGTCAAAGTCTCACGTTACTCTCGCGATCAAAGATTTTGTATGCTCGCGGTTAGAGTCTCGCTGTCAAACCGAGTCGCGGTTCAAGATTTTGCATGCTCACGGTCAAAGAGCATAAAAACACTGTAATTATGTTAAAATAGATAAAAAACTATTCCTTTAACTCATTGGTTATAGAAATGCTAGGAGGGTTTATGTAGCTGTGCTGTTTTTTAAAATATTGGGTTTAGACTGTCAGATACATTTCATGTCCAAGTCTCATGTTATTCTCACGATGAAAGAATTTGTATGCTCACGGTCTCTTCTCGTGGTCAAACCGAGTCGCGGTTTAAGATTTTGCATGCACGCGGTCAAAGATCATAGAAAATGCGGTAATTATTTTCAAATGTCTTTTAATTATATAAAAACATTATTCTACTTGTTTATTAGTTTGTAAAATGCTATAAGGGTGTGTTCTGTTGAAAAAGTTAGAGAAGTATTGCTTTTTCACTGAGAGAGACTGTTAACACGGAAATCTCGTATTAGTCTTGCGATCAAAGATTTTGTGCGCTCGCGATCGAATCTGGCGATCAATGTGAGTCGCGGTCAAAGAAATTGCACGCTCATGATCACAGAAATGGCTAAGTTAGTCATGTGAGTTTCCTGAGCCAATAGAATTAAAGAATAACACTCTGAGGGCCATTTTAGATCGAGTGATCGAGCAGGCAGCAGGGCATAATTATAAAGTAAGTGCTTGGACAAAATACTATAGAAGTTGGGTAAAAAGTCATTTTTCAAGTTTTCAAAAGTAATTTAATAGTGTTTTGGCAACTTAGGAACTACTGTATATATTTTTTAACCACTGATATTGGCAGAAACTGTTAACTTTGATTATTGATGCAGTTTGCAACAACTCTAACATTTTGATAGCATCATGGCCTGGGAAACTGTTAAGCAGTTTATGTATAGATTTAAGTCTTTACATATCTGTATGACACATGAATTGTTTTTTGTAAAGTCATGGAAATAGATTTTTGAGAGTCTGATTTGTACAAACAAAAAAAACCAAAAAATTAGCATTTATTGAAAAGCTGTATAATGTTTTATCCATTTTGCTATTTAGTCAGTCAAACTGCTGTGATTGTTTTCTTTAACTAAGTTATTGTTCTTGAAATCTTTCTTGTGGTTCAAAATAGTGTTTATTATTTAGTGTTTGCTAGGGTATTTTTGGTATCAGACTAGCTGATATGTGCAAGTTGACAGTGTGGTAAGGAGATTTACTGTTACTCAGTGCTAGTTTGATTTGTGACAATTGCTGCCTGATCTAATAACATTGGCACTTTCTGGCTAAAATATGTGTGTGTTTTAACTGTTGTGGAATCCTGATTTAGAATTATATTGTGTGTTGTCTAGCTATACCTGCCACTGCTTTTGCACTTGTTATATAGAGAGACAAATACATACTGTATATTTAACTAAAGTAATTAAGTCACAGTACTTCTCACTGGAAATAGTTTCTGATTAAATTAAAATGTGGTTCTAAAAGCTGTGCAATCTAATTAGTATAGTACTATTGGTTATTATTCTTCATTTTCTCTGTCAAGTAGAAAGAAATGGTTCCACTCACCACTCAAGCAGTTGGCTGAGTAAGAGAGGGGATTTAGTTTGATACACCATTATGGCTAGTAACTTGGACCAATCAAAATATGTGTTGTTGGCAAGCTATGAGGTGTATCAATCAGTTTACAGTATTCTCCCCAAAACAAAAAAAAGTTTAATAAACATCATGCCAATAGAAAGACAGTTTATATGCATGGCTAGGACTGTTTGCCTGAATTAGCCAATCTCTGAACAGGTTATTGTTTGTGATTGTTTTGTCTGCATTTATCTGGATGATGCAATAGAATACTGGTCATTGTGGTGGTTCCACTTCTTAGTACTTGTTAATCAGACACAATTGTGATATTTCTACATCTGAGTAATTAAGATTTGTTACTCAGCATGGCAAAAAAAATCTACAGTTACTGTATGGATAGTAGGATCAAGTTTGGTAAGAAGGGCAGCAGTGTTCAGTAGATGTAGTCATTTTGGGAATGATTTACATTTACCTGGATGCTCTGTCTCTTGGTTTGGGAAGGATGGCATGAGGTGGGAGTGGCTCATGCCTACCATGTACTGTTTATTGGAGACTCATCCACAACCAGACATACTCCTTATCCATCTTGGAGGTAATGATTTGGGTAACAAAAGGGCAATTGACTTAAAGAGGCTGCTCAGTCTGACTTACAGCACCTTATCAGTGTGTTGCCATCATGTAAAATTCGGTATTCAGATATTACACAGCGCATGGTCTGGAAAGGTGAGGATTACCGTCTTGCACTTGAAAGATCATGCAGGAAGGTGAACATAAAAATATCTGGATTCCTCCATGCTATGGGAATGCACACTATTCGTCACCCCCAAATTACGTATGACAAGTATTGGCTATTTTTAAAAGATGGTGTGCATCTCTCTAATACTGGCAATGACTTTTTTGTTGGGGACCTTCAACATGATATCCTTACAGTTCTGTGGTTGTGTGCCTGTAGGATGGTGCCTCTCAAGTACATCATATTTACACTGTGAAAAAAATGGCTCTTTTTAGAGCCACCACAAAATGGTCAAAAAATAGAAACGTTCACATCTTGTACATTGCTGTCTGAACGTTAGGGAATGAGTGTCTGGGAAGCGCAGAGTGTCTGCTTTTAACAGCAGAGAAGTGTGATGGTACTTATTGATAGATGAGTAGGGCATATATTATTGCTTGATATTGTATGTGAGTTTTTTTAGGTGGGTTGTGTGGTATTTTGTTGTCTGTCATTGTGGTAAAGGCTACAAGTTTCTCATTGTTTCTTGATATGTGGGGTGTGTCTTTTGTTACTGGTAGATTACGTAGCTTGTTTTTCTTTTTTTATTAATGGTTGAGTATGGGTTGTTATGGGGGGGGGTGCATTATACAATTATGGCCCAAAATGTGTCATATGTTTCTGAGGATGAAGTGGGAAGCAAAGGATGGTTTAGTGATATGAGGAGACATATGCTGCTGATGTAGAGTGTTATGTGTTGCTAGGGTATATTGATTACTGATCTGAGTCATACTGTTTCTGTGTGTCAAATGTTTGTACTGTGTACAAATTTTAACAACATTTTTATTATTTTTCTTCACACAGGTAGATAACTGTGCTTGTGTTTGTTCTAGTATTAAGACTCTACTGTCCAGTAAGTATTTTCCTTTTTTTTATGTCATTGTTGAATTCGATGTATTTTGTTAGGTAACATTGTGAGTGGTGATTCAGGTGGGGGGGTCTGGTAACAGCATAAATAGAAGTAAACTGAGAAACAAGTGGAGATATTTCTTGTTTTGCATGCAAATGAAAATAAGGAATAATATGGAGAGTTAGTAACATGTGTATTTTCAATACATATGATGCAGTAATGTTTGTTAACGTTTTAGTATGCTGTGTAGCATGATCACTTGCTGCCATTCCAAGCCTGCATCTCATGGTGTTGTAAAATGTTGTTAATCTTGTTGAGTGTTAAATATTTGCTTGTGTCAGGAGATCCATAATGTGAGGAACAGACTGAACACTACCCAGTGTGTCTCAATGGTGTGCAGCTATTTTATATGACCTATCAGACTATTATGTCAATATATTAATAATACATCTTTTTATTTTTCAAACTGATACTGCTGCAATTATGGATATTTCATGATTATGGTGTTTTGGCAATCTGAGGGAGGTAGTACATTCATGTGTTTTAACAACAGAGTTATTGTTACCTCAGTTTACAAGTGAGCAGACATATTTGATTGTGAGTGGCAAGCAACATAAATAGTAATAAGGCGGAACAGTATCAATGTAATATCTAATAGTTTTTCATGCTATTTTTTTGTTTTCTTGTTTCAGACTACTATCATGCCAAAATCATGGACTGACGCAGAGGTGCTGGCCCTGATTCAGGCTGTGAGGGAGCATGCTAATCCTATGATTGCGATGCATGTGACTAACCTGAGCCTGACCCATTCATGGGGCAAGGTAGGTGTTTGGTTACAATGAGTCTTCACATTTTTCAACAGAGCTACACATGCGATAGATGACAATGGTATGGTCAGTTGTACTTCTTGCACATTTGTTGGATGTCCCTGGGACAGTGTGCCATCTACAGCTTGATCATTCTGCTGTATATGCTGTGAGTAACATATAGATTTCCTTGGGGTACAGTGGGGTTTGTGTGAAGACTACTTGTGGAGATTGTGAAAGGAGACTTATAAAATGGGCAAAGGATTTCAAGCAATCTGATCGGTTGTTAGGTGTGTATTAGATGTGTCTAATGCACAGCTAAAACTACAGCCCCCATCTAGAATACACAGACCCATTTTATAAGCACAATAAGCCACTCTGGGGACGTGCACTGCACAGTTCCAATGCATGGCTAGGGGACTAGACGCACTCAGCGTGTGGCTTCATGCCTCAGTATCTCCCCCTAGTTGTGCATTGGAACTGTCTAATGCACACCCATTGTGTATTATTGCTTACACGTATGCATGACAGCAGTGTTCTACTGTCTAAAGAGGTACTGAGACCTGTGTGTATGCTGCTAGGTAGTTGTATTGGGCAGGACATCACAACATACAGAAGTGGTCACTAGACTCCTGTACAAGACGACATACTACGTCTCTGTGTCTTTAGTTGCAGATCATGTCAGCATGGTTGTTACTGTATTGGTGGATATAATACTACCGATATTTTTATGAATTTACTGTGATGCTTATCAATGTGTTATATAGTATGGTGTGCACACATATTGATGTACGGTGTTAGCAATTGTTGTTCAGCTTTAGTGTGCTCTACAGTCAGTGGTTGGATAGATGACTTGTGGGTGGGGATGTGCCACATGTTGGTGAGTGGGTTATATTGTGGTGGTGTGAGTGAGTAGCCAGGTGGGGGGGATACTGATTAAGCATTACATTCTTTTTTTCCAGGATCTGTGTGGTTAGAATTTGGAGTACACTGTCTGTCCTGCTAGGAATACTGCATTTGTAGTATATGTGGTTAGACTAGGGCCAGTCTTTGTAGATAGGTCTAGAAACATGACAACCTATCATTTTCACTGTGACATGAAACATTTACTATGTTTTTTTTTATGTTTTTTCTCAGGTTAGTCGTGCCTTGGGGAGGCAGGAGATCAGTAAATCTCCTGACGCATGCCATAGGAAGTGGAAGATCACCAGCCAGATGTTTTCCAAATCTAAGTCTGCGGTGGGTGATATGCGAAGGAGTGTCGGTAGTGGTACAACATAGCCTATGCTATGTGGGAGAATGCAGGGAAACCAGACTTTGGAGATCACCATCACATGTGTGAGTATATATTTTAAACTACTGTGATGCAACTATTTGGTTTGTGACTGAGAAGATTGCTTTTTCTATATTTCAAATGAGTATTGGCATTTATTATTAAACTGTTAGTGATATGTACCATTATACTTCTGTGACAATTGATATGTCACTACAGTTATGTAAGAATGACAGGTTAGCAATTGTTACTTTACAAGTGTGTTTGTGGTGATATGGATTTTTTCAACGAAAAAAGTCAAGATTAGATGAATTCTTTGACAGTTGTCAATGATACTTTTGTGGTGGTGTTCTAGTGCATGTAATATTCAGAATATGAGATATTCTGATGTTTAAATGTTACAAATAATTATTTTTAAAGATAGGCAGGTGATATTTGTGGACAGGATACTGATCATAACAAAAAAATGGGATATTGTGTGACCAACAGTATGTGTTTTGTACTATGTTCATCATTAGATCACTTGCTGACAGTGTTTGTATACATTTTTTTGTTTTTTTTTGTTTACTCAGCTAGACCAACTGTGGAACCTGCATCCTCCCATCCTGTGTAGCTGCAACCACTTCCAGAAGGTGTGGCTTGAGGGGCTCCAGTCGAGCAACTACTTGTGCTCAACTCTGCTGGTGAGTTATTATAATGTACTGCTGTCTGTACTATTATTTAATAGGTACTATGGGTGTCATAGGGTATGAGAATGGTTACTGTACATTTGTGGTGTTATAAATTCTTCTTGTATCTAGTTTGTATAATGCTAGAGAATGTGCAGACCTATTTGAGGTGTCTGTTTGTCTGAAACACTTCTGTAGCTGGGCATCTATCACATAATAGACACAGATGTGTGTCTGTGTGTGCATGTGAACAGTTACAGTGAATAGTGCACAGTTTTTAAAGCATATTCTTATGGTGGCTTATGAAGTGTTTTATCACAAAAAAGATATTTATCATGTTTTTAAAAGAAACAATTTTGTGTAACAGTTATTTTTCTTCAAAGTGAGATATTTTCAAGCACAATAATACATTCCAGGGTGGGCAGCATGGGCAGTAGAGGGCAATCCAGGGGTTATAAAGCCATGTGCCTGTGACGCCAGGTGCCATCACACTCCTGGGTGGTCCAATATTGTACAATAGCACTTATGAAGTCAGGTATGATTGCTTGCTTATTAGTTTTATAGTTGCTATGTTTTAAACAGGTACTCAGGATGACATTTTCACTGTGTTATGTATCCAACATATACTTAAGAAATGGTATAAGAAGAAGTATTAATGTATGTGTTTAGTATTACTATGGATATTCATGTGTAAAGGTGTTTTATCAGTGAGAGACTATTACAGTTTGTTAATACGCAACAACATGATTGCACATAGATGTAGATTATTTAATTTAGTATTCCAATTAGTGAATCAGATGTGTGTTCTGTGATTCACTGAAGCAGTAAATAGTATGCCACATGTGAAGATTGAGGAATTTGAACAACTGATTATCGTGATATGTATATTCATGTGTACAGATGTTGATATTGAGACATGAATGGCTTATTTTGTTTAACTGTGTTTTTCAGAGGATGAACCATCTGCAGAGGGTGCTGCTGGAAGGGAAGACTCCACAGAAGGGATAGAAATTATTGAGATCTAGCCCTCTGTGGAGGAGATGCCACAATCTCCAGCATCAGGTCATCCTTCATCACCTGCAGGTCCAGGTGGGCCTCCAGCTGAGGAACGTGAGTACTTCTTATATACTTTGTGATTTTATTATTAAAGATTAGTATGAGGTGTAGACAATATTGATACTTTCAGGCATAGGACCACTGCAGTTAGTTTACAGTTCCAGTTCAAAATGTTGTACCTTGACACAGTAACTTAGTGTTACATGTTTAACATACTGTGGTAAGAAACAATCTTGGGTCTGATTTTTCAATTAGACATCAGAGCATGGAGTTATGAAACAGTTAGATAGGAGCATCACATGACAGAATTGCATCTGCTGGGAGTATGCAGTGCTTAATCAGCATGTCTAGCTTTATGTATCAGTAATGGTCATCTGTTTTTTATCTATTGTGTATATAGAGAGGCCTGAATAAAAGTAATAGGTAGGCTGTATATGTATAGTTTAAAAATTTTTCTTAGATGGAGAATCTATGTGTCATCGTCAGTGTTTTGTATTAATAAATCCAACAAGGGATACAGAATGTGCTACAGTTGTGCATCGTGTTAATTGAGTGCCTAATGATAAACTGTATTGATTTTATTAAATGCCATATGTGTTTTATCTCTGTCTATTCAAGAAGTTCAGTACATAGACAATGGTGAGTAAATGCTTTTTTCCTCTTCAGTAGTGTTAACTTTACTGTATACAGTATGTTCAATGTTTGTATCTTTAATATGTAGTTAGGTTGTGAAACACTGTCAGAGACTGATGAATGTGTGCATTTAGTATTGGATACATACATCTCAAGGATTTGTAAGAGATGGCACAGCACTACAGTGATGGTAATTATCAAAGTGGTATGTGTTACCATTTGAGGTATTGAGTAACAATGTCTCAGTTACACCATAGTATCTCTGAATTATACTGAAATGCTGTTGTCACAGATCAGATGTTTATAGAGTGTGGTACAGTAGTATTCACTCTTTGAATAGACAATATATCTGCACATGTAATGGGGGGTTGCTGGTGTTCTTACTGGTCAAATTTCAAACATCGAATGTGGTTGAACTAGTTTCCAACTGCTGTTACATGAATTTATATAAAAGCTGTTTACTGTTGGGTGTTATTGTATATCTCATAGTGACAATTGTTGCACTGTGCACATGTCATTCAACATGATAGTATTTTGCTGTGCAGTGTTACAACTGCAACAATGTAGATGTGATGATTTTTCTTAATTGTAGACATGTTATACATACTTGACATATGCTGATTTATACACTACTTTAAGGGATACCAAGAATAGATAACTATTGTTGAGTTGAGAGAATGTGATGCAGATACAATATGTGTAGTTTTATTCTATATATTTCATGCTGAGGGCACATGTGTATATAGGAAACAGTGATAACTCTTATCTTAAGTCTACTAATTTTTTTAATTGTTTATGGAATACATTGGAGTACATTAGAAGTCTTATACATATTGTTAACAAACAGTTTCAGTGGTATGTTCTACAAAAGACCAGTATGGTTCCGTCTACTGACATAACTTTTCTTGTTTTTTTCTTTTGTCTACACAGGGCAATTTGCCGTTCTCAATAAGATCAGTAACACCCTCAGTCAGCTGCTCAAGACCGTGCAGAGTGTCAACCAGGCTGCTGCTGAACATGCCCGTGACTTTGCAACAAAGATGAATTATTTAGTTGGTCAGGCGGGAGAGATTATTCAGCAGGGGTCTAAAATAATAGATTTGCTGCAGTGTCATGGGCATGTAGGACATACGGCCTTAGTTGACACTCATGGGCTTGAGCAGAGCAACAGGGGCTTCACCAAAGCAATCGAGTCATTGAGGGACTTGGAGGAGGCCTCTGTTGCTTCGGTTGAGTCCATGCAGGGTCTCGTGGTGCAGCTGGCTGAGAACCAGCAGGAGGCCACAGAGGCAATTCAACAGCTTCTTCAGCAGGAACTACAACACCTAGAGGATGACCAGCCCTCTGAACAACCTCAGCATGAGCTCCTCGAAGGTGGCCCTCCAACATCTTCTTCGAAAGCTGCAACAGAAGAGGGGCACCTAGCTGCACCTACTCCTGACCAGACTTCCACTTCCTCAAGACAGTCACCTCCCCAAGTCCCCACAGCTTGAGTGGCCAGCACCTCTGCATCACTCCTGGACATTTTTTTGTAAATAGTTTCTAAAGATGATTTTTCAAGTTCCTTTTACCCACACTTTATTTATTTAGTGTGATGTAACACTTTTATTTATTTTACATAGCTTTAATTTTATGACTTATTTATTTTTTATTTATTTGTTGTATTTAAGTTCTTTGTATGTTTATTTATGACTGAGTTTTACTGAATTTTTGTACAAAAAGAGTTTTATATTTTTCTAAAAAAAATTTCTATACACAGTTTTAATTTTTCAAACATTTGTTTGTATCATTATTATTATAATAGATATGTATATTGTTGAGTTATTGGGTAAGATGGGTGCATGTAATTACATCTGTAACAGTTAAGTGACCACCAGTGTCACACCCAGGAGATGGTTTGTATGAAAGGAACAGATTGTTAATGGTGTTGGTTTGTTTTGTGCTACATTTTGTGCTTGCATTAGTGAGCCAGACACTACTATCTACTTCTAAAATTTCTGTGTCATGCTGAACCATTTCTTTTGTTTTCTGTATTTTAATTGTACAGACAGCAGATAAAATGGAAAAGAAATTGTCTGAAGTATTCAGAAATAGTTATGATTGTCTTCACTGCAATCACATGAATGGATAGTGCAATACAGAGATGATCTCTCAAGATGGGTATTGGATAGTATATTGAATAGTGCATAGGTAAGGTAACTTTTACTTTAAGGTGTGGTAAGAGAAATAGTATTTGTTTTCCTCAAAAAGTAAGGAGATTAATTGCAAAAAACTGCGTTAATGCAAGAGTTAGGGTTCTTTTGCAGTGAAAAAAGTGAGGAAATTTGTCATCAGGGTTTAGGGAGGAGTGGTTTATTAAGAGACATTACATTCTTGGAGATATTTCCTTTTGTAGATTGCAGTAGCTGTTTGGGGAAGGTGGCTGAAGAATCAAGATGTAATTTTTTGGTGTGTTAACAAAGCAGTGGTTGAGGTGGTCAATAGGCAATGAGGTTCCACAGACAATGTTATCATGGTAGTGCAGCAGTTGGTGCTAGAGTGCTTATATCTCAATCTGTCATTAAAAGCAAACCATATAGAAAGAGCTAACAATGAGGTAGCCGACAGCCTTTCTGGTCTTCAGTTGGAAAGGTTCAGGTCTTTGGTACCACAACCAGCAGCCTGGAGAATAAAAGTTCTGCCTCAAATGTGGGAGATTAGCTGGACAAAGCCCAACTGCTATACTGAAGCTCTTGATCTATGAATACACTAAAAGCATATGAGGGGGCAAGGAAAGTGTTCCAAGAGTTTTGACAACAGGAACTGGAGGTACGTTAGTCTGTCACAGAAGAGCAGGTGGTCAGATACATGGTGCAAAATGGGTGGACAGGATGGCACATGCAACCAAGGGTGTGAAATTAGCTGGAATAGGTTGGACATGTAGTTTACAGGGATGAGAGGAGCCCACCAAGTCAAAGGTTGTGAGGTGCATTCTTATAGGTTGGCAGAGGATGCAGGGCATTAAAAATGATGTCTGGAGGCCAGTAGCCAGGAGGTTACTGGAGAGGCTATTGAAAGCATTAGGACACATTTGTGTGTCAAGTTATGAAAAAAGATTGTTTAGGGCGGTGTTCTTGGTAATGGCAAAAGGGACATTTAGAGTATGTGAAGTAGTCACAAAAAGCAAGAAAGGATGTTTCAGTGGGGTGGCATTGGCAAGAAGTGCAATTTGGGAACAGAGAGAATAGTAATTTGGTTATGACAATCCAAGACTGACCAAGCAGGGCATGGTGCCAAAGTCATCCTTGACAGACAACACTAAGGGGGTTGGTGTGTAATCATGGCCCTAGAGGAATACAAGAGGCACAGGCAAAAGGGAACAAATAAGCTGTTCGTACATGGGGACGGGACTCTGGTTACTTGCTACCAGTCATGAGGTCTTAAAGAAAGGAAAACATTTTTTTGGGGAAGACTCAAAGAATTTCTCATCATACTCTTTCTGAATAGGGGCAACCTTGGAAGTGTCCACAAAAGAGTGGTCCAAGGAGGATGTTGAAAGTATGGGACGATGGAGGTAAGAAGTTATGTGAGGTATGTGAGGAAGCTGTGTTAATAGGTATGATTTTCTATCTGCAGGTCTGGGGCACAAAAAGCAAGCGTGGATTGTAGGGCATTTTTCTTTACTAGGCTAAAAAGTATGCTGCAAAAATGCCTGGAGGGAAACAACTAAGGAGGGTGGCAGAAAAACCTGTGTTCAATGGAAAGGGGTCTGGGGAAGGCAATAAGCACAGTTTCTCCTGGTGTTGAAGGAGCAAAAATTGCGATGGCCTAGACATGACCTGCTGGTGATCTATCTTTGGGGAAATGATTTGGGAGATAGGTCTTGGGGGGGGGAGCTATTTCAAAAAATAAAAAGGGATTTGGGAGTCATTTTGGGGTGGTGGCCTGGGATTATGATGAGATGGTCAGAGATCTTTTCTCATCATAAATAGAGGCACACAAGAGATATAAAATCAATCGAGAAGGCAAGAAAATGTTTGAACAGGAGAGAGACAGGGGCATTAGTTAAAATAAGGGTATGTATATCTCCAACAAGGATGTTGGCTATGACTGCTCGGAGTATTACAGGGCAGATGGGCTTCAGCTATCAGAGGTCTGGATGTCATTTTCCTGCTACCAATAATTGAGACATTAGAAAAATGGGAGTTGTGGGGAGGCAAGAGTTGGGAGAAGCCCATTATCCATCGCTAAGCTGGAGAAGGGCTAGTGGAGGGGTGAAAAGAATAGGGGTGGAGAGGGGCACAAAGAGGCGAGGTAACTGGGTTTGGTATCATATTACAACAGCGATGGGAATACAGTGAAGACCATCACAGAGACATTTTCTACAGTTTGCTGTGATGGTTCCCGACACTGCTGCCTCCGAGGTCCACCCCGAACCAACTCCGACTCAGAGTTGGCTAATTTAAGTGTAGGGGGTGCAGGAGGCAAAACCCCTTGGATGTGGTTGTGTGGGGGGTGAAGACCCTCACAGGAAAGACTAGTTACCCTGGTGACAGCACAACACCAGTTGGCAGTGTTGTGCCATCACTGTTCTGATGGTCGACGAATTCCGTATTGCCACGGCATGGTGGAACCACTGGGTTCTGAGTGGGAGGGGGCAGGTTAGTAAGTTAACCAGGCACTGGCTGGGTTGGCATCCAGCTGTGGCTGCAAAAGAGAAGGGGAGGGCATATTCGAAGCTGGGTTGGGGTCAGGTTTTTGTTATCTGAACCCAGTGAAATAAGAGAAAGATGAAGGTGAAAAAGAACTGAAATGGAGGGTGTTGGATCAAGCATTCTGACCCCAAGAAGAATTCAGAAGAAAGAAGAAAAGGAGAAATGAATTAGACTTTAACAGCTGTAAATAATATTTATGATGTGTGATTATCTGAAATGCTATGAAAAGGAGGCATAAAGAAACTTGGTATGATGTGGTATTAAAATTGTCACTTAACCACCCATCATAACTTGGTCTGCATATCATTTCCATTGGAAAATACGACTGTCAGTATTACACTCTGAAAGTTATTAAAGTTGAAGAGTAACTAACACAGCAGGCATGTATATTTTTATTTACTTATTTAGTTAGGTTTGTCGGATAACACCTGTGAGCTACAAGCTCTTTTAAGTAGGTTCCACATTAAACATACAGGTACAAAGTTATACAGGCAGGATTGGCAAAAGCAGGTAGGTATTACAGAGAAATCATCTAGATTAAGGACAATTAACAAATTGAGGCTAGCAAGAGGTAGCAGGAAGTACAAAAGCAAAAACTTACATAAATGTTACTAAATACAGAGCAAAGCAAGGTACAATTGCAAAGCTTAACATCAGTGTTGCTAAGTGTGTAGCAAAAAAAAGGGAGTGAGCAGGGAAACAGAATAAGAGTAAAAGGAAGGTAGAAGGAGTCAGCCTACGGGCCTCATCAGGTGGGAAGACTATACTGAGATATTGTCAATCAAGGACAGACAGAGGCAGATAAGTAGGAGAGAATGGAGAGGTTAGGTCCAGGAATCCTGGTCAGAAAAAGGGTGAGGGGGAGTGAGCAGGGAACTGATATCAGTAAAGGAAGTTAGAAGGAATCAGCCCAGGGGCCATGTCAGGTGGGAAGACTATTTTGAGAAATGGTCAATTAGAAGACAGACCAAAGCAAGTGAGTGGGAGATGAAAGGAGAGGCTAGTCCCAGATATCCTGGTCAGAATGGGGAGGAGTATGGGAAAAATGTGCAGTAAGGGACACTTAAGTACCTGGGCTAGCAGGGAGAAGGGTTAAGAAAGAACGTTTACCTTGGGAGTGGGATGCAGTTAGTGGAAGCAGTCACATATGGTATTGGAGACAAGGGGATTTCTGACAGACCGCTTGAATGAACCCAGGGTGGGTAGGGAATATATGTCTTCAGGGAGGGAATTAAACCAGAAGGGAGCCAAATAGGTGAACAACCTTTGGACTTGGGTGGATCGACAGTGGGGAACCTTGAAATACTAGCAAGCTGAGCTTCTGGTGTGATGAGGGTTGGTGCAGTGGGTCAGGAGATTTAGAACGCCAGGAGGCAGCAGTCCTAATTGAGCTTTTTTTGCCAGCAAACAAGTTTGGAACTGGAGTCTCCCATTAAACTGTAACCAATTAGCTTGGGCATACAGGTGACATGTGTGAGTTAATAGCTGCCAGCCTGTAAGGAGCCAGCAAGCCTTGTTAAGCTCAGTTTTTATACACTTGAGGGATGTGTCTGAGTCTGAGCCATAGTTAGCCAGCCCATAGTAAACCAGTGAGACCACTGAGTTTTTTATGGCTAGACTGAGTGCTTCAGGGGTCAGGTTCTGCTTGTGCCTGTAAAGCAGCTCAATACAGATGTTGACAACTTTGGCAACATTATCTCTATGTTTAAAGTACAATGGTATGCTATCATCTGTGATCCCCAGGTATTTAAAATGTTGAGTTAGCTTGAGGGAGTCACCAATATTATTGATGATGGAGAGACGGTAGTGTCTATGTCTGCTTTGGGGGCTGGTGAACAACATAGAAACATAGAATTTGATGACAGATAAGGACTGCTTGGCCCACCCAGTCTGGCCATTTCCCTACCTAATGAATAGTAATAATAATAATAAAAATAAAACTTTATTTATACTGTGCCTTTCTTAAAGCCAAGGTGCCTTACAATAGTTACAGATAAGAACAAAATAAAAACTATGATTACTGAGCTCATACAAATTACAGTAACATATCAATCATAATAAATCTTAGATCATAAATAGGTCTTTAAGGCCTTTTTAAATTCCTCCAATGACTTACACTGCTGAAGCGGATGGGGTAGAGAATTCCAGAGGGTAGGGGTAGTGTACATAAAAGCCTGAGCCCCTGAAGATTTTAAAGAAATCCTCGGAATCACTAGCAACCCCTCGTCCACCAAGAAGAGCGATCGCTTGGGGCAGTAAGGTACCAGAAGCTCTTTCAAGTAGTCCAGGCCCAGTCCATGTGGGGCTTTATAAGTCAGAAGACCAACTTTAAAGGTGATCCACCACTGTACTGGCAGCCAGTGCAGATCATGCAGAATCAGAGAAATATGACAGGCATGAGAAGTACCCATCAATAACTGGGCCACAGCATTCTGCATGATCTGCAAGTGGCGGATATCAACCCCAGGTAGCCCTAGATAAAGGAAGTTGCAATAATCAAGATGCGAGGTCACAAAGGTGTGGACCAATGTAGGCAAATCGCTGGACAGAACGAGGTGTTTAATCCTAGCGATGTTCCTCAGATGGTAAAAGGATAATTTGACAACTGCCGACACCTGCAAATGGAGTGTCAGCTCATTGTCCAAAATCACCCCCAGGTTCCGCACCCATTCAGAGGTAGGGAGCTGGACACCTCCCAGAAAAAGTCCCGAGAGTAAACCAACTCCTGTCCCCTCTATCCTGAACCATTACCTCAGTCTTCTCTGAATTCAACTTCAACCAGCTTGAATTCATCCAGCACTGGATTTCAGTAAGGCAGCTGTTAAATACTGAGAGACCTCTATCCTGGTCAGGTGTGAAAGATAGGTAGAGCTCGGTATCATCTGCATAACAATGAAACCTTAGCCCATACCTTCTTACAATGTCTCTAAGGGATAGCACGTACACTGCGAACAACATGAGGACAACACTGAACCCTGGGGAACCCCACAAGACAGAGAGACTGGGTGGTAAGAATTAATTCCCAACACCGCCCTCTGAGTTCTGTCTGTGAGGTAAGATCTAAACCACTTGAGAACTGTGCCAGAGAGGCCACAGATGAACTCCAGGCATTTGAGAAGTACCACATGGTCCACAGTGTCAAAAGCTGAAGAGAGAGATCAAGAAGAACTAAGATGGAGTGGCATTTCCAATCTCTTGCTACAAGGAGATCATTGAGCACCCGAACCAGTGCTGTCTCGGTACTATGCCTCTTTCAAAAACCAGACTGGAGTGGTTCATAGATGTCATGGATAGTTAAATGGTTCTCCATCTGTACAGCCACTATTTTCTCTATAAGCTGCAGATCCTAGTTAACCAACAGCCTACTTCTTCCTATACCCATCCCCTAGAATTGCCTTATGACTGTCCCATGCATTCTTGAATTCCACCACTGTTTTTGACTCAACAACCTGCTCAGGAAGGCTGTTCCATGCATTCACAACCCTCTCCATGAAAAAATACTTCCTCACATTACCTCTGAGCCGTCCCCCTCTATCTTCAAATTGTGCCCCCTTGTTCTTGCATACCTCCTTTTCTGAAAGATGCTACCCTCTTGGACTTTGTTGATTCCCTTGAGGTACTTGATAGTTTCCATCATGTTACCCCTCTCCTGCCTTTCCTTGAGGCTATACTTATTAAGCTCCCTAAGTCTCTTTTCATATGTCTTCTGGTGCAGACCCTGCACCATTTTAGTTGCCCTCCTCTGGACTGCCTCCATCCTGTCTATGTCTTTGCAGAGATTAGGTCTCCAGAACTGCATGCAGTGCTCCAGATGGGGTCTCAGCAGCTGTCTGTACAGAGGGATATCAACTTCCTGTTTTCTAATGTTGATGTCTCTCCCTGTGCATCCCAGTATCCACCCAGCCCTCCTTACTTCCCTCTCACATTGCTTGCCCACCTTTATGTCATCTGATATGACTATCCCAAGGTCCCTTTCCATCTTTTTTGCTGTTAATATCTCACCCACCATTGTGTACTCTTCCCCTGGGTTTTTGTTTCCCAGATGCATTACTTTGCACTTCTTAGTATTGAATCTAAGCTGCCATACATTTGACCATTCCTCCAACCTTGCCAAGTCCTTTCTTATCCTTTCCAGACCACTTGTGTATCAACTCTGTTGCAGATCTTTGTGTCATCTGCAAAGAGACATACTTTTCTTTCCAGTCCCTCTGCAATGTCGTTTATAAAGACATTAAAGAGGACCAGTCCTAGTACTGAACCCTGCGGTACCCCACTAGTAACCCCCCTTTCTTCAGAGTGGACTCCATTTAGTATTACCCTCTGTGTTCTGTTCTGCGGCCAATTCTTTACCCAGGCTACCATCTTGGAACCCACTCCCAGGCTGGCCAACTTGTATATTAATGTTTTGTGTGGGGCTGTGTCAAATGCCTTGCTAAAGTCTAGGTAGGCCATGTCCACAGCCCCTCCCTGATCTACTACTTTGGTCACCCAGTCAAACAAATCTATTAGATTTGTCTGACATGACGTTCCTGCTGTGAATCCATGCTGCCTTGGGTCCTGTGCCCCTCTGGCCTCCAGGTACTCAACAATTATTTCCTTCAGAAGCAATTCCATCATTTTCCCAATCACTGAGGTTAAACTAACAGGTCTGTAGTTTCCTGCTTCTGCCCTGCTCCCACTTTTGTGAAGTGGAATAACATCTGCCCTCCTCCAGTCCTCAGGTACCACCCCATCCTCCCATGATTTGTTAAAGAGGGTAGTCAGTGGTGTTACTATTTCTACCCTTATTTCTTTTAGAATTCTGGGATGAATCCCATCAGGCCCCATTGCTTTGTCCACCTTCAGTTTTAAGAATTCTTTCAGAACCCTTTCTTCTGTGAATGGGCTGGTATCAACCCCCGTATACAGAGTGTTTCTACTGTTCAGTTTTGGTACCTCCTCCTCTTCATTTGTGAATACTGAGCAAAAATATTTGTTTAGTATCTCTTCCTTTTCACAATCATCCTCTGCCCACCCCCTCCCCTTTATTAAGCCTCACTATCCCTCCTTTGGTCTTCCTTCACTCCCTGATGTACCTATAAAAGGTTGTATTCCCCTTCTTAACTGAGTTGGATATCTTTTCCTCAGTTTGGGCCTTTGCTGTTCTGACTGCCTTTCCTGCTTCCTTTTGCTTTAACTGATACGATACTCTGTCCTGCTTCTTCTGCGATTCCTTGTACTTCCTGAATGCTTTCTTTTTCTCCCTAACCTTCCCTGCCACCTCCTTTGAGAACCATAGTAATTTCTTACATCATTTTGTTTTGTTTATTTGTTTCATACAAAGGCTTGTTGCCTCTGTGATGGCAGTTTTGATTATTCCCCGTTGTTCGTCCACCCCTCCTTTCTGCCCATTTTCTAGTACATTCCTTAGGCACTCACCCATTTTGGCAAAGTCATCCCTAGCTTTAGTTTTCATGCAGTTCTTAATTAACTTTTGGCTGCTGAACCATATTTCAATGATAGCAAATTTATTTTGAAGCTGACTCTCAAGAAGTTGACTCTCAAGAACCACAGGGTCTTTGTCACTATTGAAGAGAACAGCATCATTGGCATACAGAAGGATTTTCCCTGGCAGGAGATGGGGAAGTTATTCAGGAAGACACTGAACAAGAGGAGACCCGAGATGGACCCTTGTGGAACTCCTGAATGGATGAGTTGACTGTCGGAGAGTATAAGTATAAGTGAGGCAATTCAGAAAACTGAAAAAAGAAACATACTTAATATCAGACTTTATGTTAAGTAGAACAAACCTAGTTAGGCTTAAATTAATTAGATACAGTTCACAATAAAACAAGAAAAATAACATACTACAACCATAACACAGCTGTTCAGTCGATTGCTGGTTGCTGTACCCCTTTAGATCTGAGGATAATCCTGGGTACTTGCAGTAAATAAAGCATGTGATGTGAAAACATAAATAGACATGTTATGGCTAAACTCTCTCAACTCACAATGTGAAACCAGACAGATAAGAAAATTGGGACCAGTAGCCTCCATATTGTATAAATCAATTAAGATATAAATTTTAAAACATGAATAGCTGGTGTGATATCTACAAACAAAAAGTGATCAACAATACTGAAATAAATAAAAAGACAAGATGCATTCTACAGCATAAATACAAGTTTTTATTTCCTGACCTCTTTTAATACTAGATTATGCATTGAGTTGGATTTTTTTTAAACTAAATTTCTCATTTTAGGTTCTGACAAAAAATTAATTTCATAGGGTTCCACTGTTTTACATCATGGTTATTAGAACTGTCCATGAGAGCAATGTTTTCCTGCATCTTCACTGATGCTCTTCATCCATGCTGCGTTACCTGTAAGTTGTGAAAATATTATAGGACTCAATCAGTGACAGGTGGGCAGAATGCCATTGTGACCATGACTAAAGTTTTGTGTTTTTCTAACAGTTTACTTTTTTGTTTGGTAGCAACCTTCTGGGAATTTGACAGCATGCAACGCTTGCAATGCACAATGTGGCCTGTTCCCCTTACTGGTGAAAACATGCTGGACTTGCTACTTACCGAAACTGATGAGTGGCTGAACACCCTGTCTCTGAGAGCTGGATTTATACCAAGTGACAGTGGCTCAAATGAGGTTAAATGCATCATGAATGGTGACTTTCTTTGGGTTCCATGCATGGCGCACTGTTTAAATCTGGAAGTCCAATAGTTTCTGCAGCTCCCTGATATAAATGAAATGTTGACAGTTGCACCCCATATCTGTTTGCACTTTTCACACTCTGCAAAGGCCTGTGACCAACTTCAGCAGCTGCAGATCCAAAACAGCCTCTCACAGCACCATCTCATGCTGTAAGTTATCATGCAGTGGAACTCAACTTTTTACATGGTAAGAGGTTGTATGAACAATACAAAGCAATCTCTGAATATCTCATCATGCACACTAGCCAGGACACTTCCGGGTCTCCATGTCTCTCAAGACTGAACAGGGAACTTCATGGAGTCTATTATAACAATTCTGTAGCCTTTTGAATATGCCACATAGGCAGCGAGTGGCTAGTCTACCTCCATCAACCAATCAATTCCACTGCTGTGGGTCCTGAGGCAGACATTGCTGAATATACAGCATAGCCTTGATGGTTCCAGAGACTGTGCCAGCAGTGTGTTACTGAAACACATGCTGACAGTATTTGACCACAATAGGTACATCTTGAGCATTCAGCAAAGTGACGAATTCACAATAGCAACAATGCTGAACACACGATGCAAACATGGAATTGTGTCATTTCTGGAGCGAGGGCCTAAACAAGTTAAAAATGTCAGTGGCAACTGGTGTGCTTGGTTCATGGGGCACAGAAGTCACTTGCCAAGGTCAGGAAACCTCAGGAGTATAACAAGGCTGAAGGTCGGTTTGGAGTAGTACCAAGTACATCCTGTAAGGCGGATGCAGTTCCATGTGGTCTGTCATCAAAACTGGTTGCCATTAGCCCACTTTTGGGTGCTTTGTGGCAAGTCGGGATTTCTGACATCAATGAATGCAGAGAACAGGATGATGAGTCAACCACAGGACTTTGTGCAGCACAGCGAATAGTTGACTCATATTTGTCTGAAAACAAGCAATTGATGATCCTCTTTTATACTGGAGTGGAAAGGTCAGTGAATGGCCAGAGCTGACCTCAGTGACACTGAAGTACCTGACCTGCCCACCCTTCAGTGTAAGTGCTGAGATGGCATTCAGTTCTGCAGGGGCAATGGTTCAGAACCATCATACAAACCTCTCTCCTTCAAATGTCAGCATGCTGACATTCATAAAAATGTATCAGGGCACATATGGACTCAAACTGCAAAGTCTGTAGTCATACCCCATCATGGTCATGGTTGTGGTGATGTGGGAGAAGCAGACCATCCTAGCAACAGCATGAAATGGCCTACCATTGAGGTGGACAATGAAATCATGCAGAAAGAATTCCCTAGTGGGCACAATTTAGACATTGATGACTGGGAGGGCAGCTTCCTGTATGATGATGATGAGGTTGATGTTGATGGGTATTAAGTTAACTGATTCAAAGGCTGTCACATTTTTTCAATGCTACATGTTTTGTTTTTCTTAATGTAAAATCACTGTCCCACCCTGAATGAGTCTCATTCCATAAATTCTTACTGGCAATTTGGCACAAGTAAATTCACAGTCCTTCTTTTTTACCCTCCTCACCTTGGTATTATTTCTGATTAGACTTAACGGAATGTGTGCTGCTGTCATTAGCAAACACAGTCAGCCTCCAAACACAACTGTCCATTTGTAGTATGAGGTGTTAGTCACATAAAACCTGCTGATTAAAGATATCTGCATCCTGACTAAGAGTGAAATACTATAACACAATGCACACCACATCCAGCCACCCACCCCTGTGTGTTTGACAGTGAGAGGGAATGTGTTGCAGCTGTCCCCATGACCACCACCAGTAAACCACAGTCAGTCAAAGCCACCAGATGGTGAGAGAATGTCATCATGTGCCCATGGTCACCACCAGTAAACTGTGGTCAGCCAAAGCCACCAGATAGTGAGAGGTAATGTCATCATGTGTCTATGACCACCACTAGTAAACCACAGTCAGTCAAAGCCACCAGATAGTGAGAAGGAATGTCATCATGCGCCCATGACCACCACCAGTAAACAGCAGTCAACCAAAGCCACCAAACAGTGAGAGAGAATATCATATTGTACCCTTGACCACCACCAATAAACTGCAGTCTGCCATATACGCCAAATATTATCTCAGTGAGAGTGAATGTGATTGTTTTCCATCCTGTGCCCTGCCCATTCCATGGCAGATGGAGATCGCATCCAGCAGCCAGAACTGCAAGGCTTTTTACTTTCAATACTTTACAGTGAGTATGTGTACTAATTTTTCATACTATGGAAGTTCCTTTAGCTGTGTTATGCTTCCTGTTGCATTTCTGAGATGCGCTTGAGAAACATACTGTCAACTCATTTATTTATTTATTTTTTTTACAGATTAACAGTTTCAAGCACTCTCCTGGACCAGAGGATTGTAGTACTGCAGTACTGTCTACAACCACCTATAGGATATTTGTTTCAGGTAAGTTTCTCAGTTTTATTTCATCAGGTCTTTTTGTAGTTCATTTTTTCAAGAGAATATAAATCATAGAAAAGTGACATGTACGTCACATAATATATTTTTCTTGTACATCAGACATTGTAATGCTGCAGCAGGCCATAGCGGTGTTGAACAAAGTTTTATCCAGGTAGTGAAAACACGTCTTTTAAAATGTAACTTAAGGTAAGGCATTGGGGCAGTGCATGGGTTACATGTACTAAGTTTGTGATTTGGTCTTGGTGTGGCTTACTAACAGCTTGGTATCTGTTAAGCTGGATATATAACAGACAGTAATAGCCACACTTTGAACATTATGTGTTACTGAAATGAAGTACTAATAATTTCTTGTTCATCTGCTTTTGCAGGAAACATTTCAGTGCTGTGTGCTGCCATCGAATGCTTTCTCCAAATAAGAAGTTCAACAACCCACCCACAACTGGTATTAATCCCAACAATCAGCACTGGACTGGAGAGTACACATAAAACCTGTGAAGAATTCACAAAAAAAGAAACCATAATGAAATTTGCTTCCCAATGATAAACCCTAGCCACCCACCCACTCTCCCCCTCCCTAAAAAAAAACAGTTACCTTGACTGGCTTGACAGTATTACAACACCAAAATTCCTCATCAAGTCAAACAATGAGCACCACAAGTTTAAATATATGATGACCTGCGATACAAAAAAAGCAATAATTACAAGTATATATGTAAAAAAATTTGCATGCGAACTGTAAACTATGTAAAACCTGTGCTCAGCGAATGATTATGCTGTAGAACAATATGTGATGTGAAGAGATAAATTACATAATATGAAGGCTGCCCGTTGTTAATGTCCACAGGAAAGAAACACGACTTGTGATAAAAGCTGTATTTTTATTATACCTAATTTGTGACATTGTGGCACACACTGTAAACAGTATTCATTATTTTAATAAAATAATGCTCTTTACCACAATTAACTGCTTTGACTTATTGTTCTGTGTTCAGACTTTGTTTTCAGACCATTTAGTTAATGGTAAATGTGCCTCTATAGCACTTACACAGCAGAAAAAATGTGGTAGCTAAAGTAATCACTTGTGTCTCCAGTGGTTATGTTCATCCTTTGCCACCCAAATGTATTTTTTTTATTTTTTCCCTCCTACATGCTACCATGGCAGCCATTCCTTCAGGCTTGCCAAGGCCCCCCTTCAACATGTCTGTCCCCTAAGCCTCCATCCTCATATGGCAGCTACCCCCAGGGTAACCCAGCATAACCCTTCACTGAATGGGTCCCTCTCCTCTGAGGGGGAAGACGCCAGCCAAGGGCGGGGCACACCATTGAAGCATACCACATCTATAAATCACAGAGGCCACCTGAAATGCTCAAACCTGATGCTCCCTTTTACATAGCACCCAACAGCAACAAAAAAGATTCATCCCTCTGGTTCCGTAACATGAACATAGGGATTAATCAGCCCAGGGTGGGGCTTGCCAAGGCCCCCCTTCAACATGTCTGTCCCCTAAGCCTCCATCCTCATATGGCAGCCACCCCCAGGGTAACCCAGCATAACCCTTCACTGAATGGGTCCCTCTCCTCTGAGGGGGAAGGCGCCAGCCCAGGGCGGGGCACACCAGTGCAACACTTGGCTCCAGGGTGCTGCTCAGGTGGATATGGCTTGGTAGTGGCATTGATGGCATCGGAGAGCCAGACAGCCATCATCCAGCTGAATGTGGAGCATTTCTACTTTCCTGGTGTCATTCCCTCCTTGCGTTGCTTCTGCAGTGCTCCTGATCTCCACCAGAGGCTGCTGCAGAGCAATGCCATCCTGCTACCCACCCCAGGAGAGGACAGCAGTCCTACAGACACTCAATCCTGTCCTTCTCCTCCAGCCCCCAAATGTATTTATTTTAATAAATCCTCCAGAAATTGCATTGTCTTTTGATCAGAGAGCTTCTGAAACAGGCACAGCACTAAGTTTCACTGAAGAATACTGTACTGCAGGAGCACTGTGTCTGACGTTTATTCCCACTGTCTCCTGGTGTCCAGAAGACCTGGATGTGTGTTCACTCCCACCCTAGTGCCCCTCCCCACCCCCATTAATCATGTTAGTACACCTACATGCACCAAGAGTGGGAAAGGCTCTCAAAGTGCTTAAAAGCACAATAATTTGTGTTGGAGTGCCATTCCTGCTCTTGCCAACTCACAAAGCAACCCCTGAGTCTAGCCAGCAGCATCTCAATTACATGAGTAGCCACATGGAGCCCAGATAGGCCATTGTTACTTTCAGGTCTAAGAAAATGGCTAAGAAAAAATCAGAACAGCTCGTACAAATGGCATATTGCTTAGAGAACAGTGTACATCTGTACATATTTTAGGGGGGCTTATTCTAGCAAATAGTATTGTGATTTTGTGATTTTAAAAGAGCATTAAAGCCCCGATGCAGTGTTTGGGGACTACAAATGAATTGTAGTCTCTGTGTGTTCACCTCCAAATGGGGTTCATTCTCAGTATTGCTGTGTGTATTAGGCTATAAGGTTGGTGGAAGAAAATGTTTCTTTGCACTTACTGTGCAGTACAAATGTGAACATTTGAACATATTTTTTTTCTGGTGAAATGAGGCTTGGGGTGATTGTGTTATTGGATTGAGACACGGTTTAAGTACTGGAGACCCTCAACATTAAGTGATTCTGGCTCCTTTCTTTTTTACAAACTTCCAATGGGCAGTTATATTGTACAAATGCAATCTAGCATTATACAGCAGTTTTAATCAGTGGCAGATTTCTTTTGGGCAAGTTAAGTTGTTTATTTGAGGGGTATTTGGTGGTGCAGTTTTAATGAGGCCCAAAGGCCATGCTTTGTTTGCAAGCACCCAAGTGTGTGTGTGTGTGCTTGCCTGTTTTTCAAATGCAGCCTTAACAAAAAATAATTGTGTTCACAGAAGTGATTTTGTTCTTGGTAAATTATTTTTTTTTCACATTTCTAAGGCTGTGTGATTTGGCTGAGGTTTGGGCCTCCGTGTTCTTGTACCAGTCATTCAGTTGTAGTCCCTATTTGAAGTGGCTTTCTAACAAAAATGATACAGTAATTGTATTGCATGAGAAATGTAACCTACAGATGTGTTCTGTGTTATTACTAAATGATTTTTAAGCAAATTTGTTGCTTTTTGTCAGTATCTCTGGTCTTTGTTACTTTCAGCACCAGGTATCCCGTGGTGATGGCGACCTCAATTGGGCACCTGCTGAAAGGGTGACTCAATCATGGCACCTGTGGATGGGGCAATTGGGGAAGCTGGGTGACTAAATGGCGGGGGTGGCAAAATAGTGACTGGATGTCGCTATATGTCTACGCGTGCGGGGGGGAGCGAGCACGCTGAGCATGGGCTAGGAGGGGATGGAGGAGCTGTAGGGGCTGCCAAGCTGTGTTGTGGAGTTGGGGTTGGTCGCTGCTTGGTGAGTAGGTGCGGGTGCAGGTATGGGCACAGTGCTTTGTTGCCCTGGCCCCTGGGTTTTTTACCCAAGTCACACCCTACATTTCACCCCC
This sequence comes from Neoceratodus forsteri, assembly GCA_016271365.2. Classification (NCBI taxonomy): domain Eukaryota; kingdom Metazoa; phylum Chordata; order Ceratodontiformes; family Ceratodontidae; genus Neoceratodus; species Neoceratodus forsteri. The sequence goes on from CM057458.1 coordinate 1,178,056,609, forward strand.
TGGGTTGAGAATCTTTAAGTAGGGGGCTGCAGGGGTGAAGCCCTAAACAATAAAATCAAGTCCCCGTCAGGTGTGTTGCTGTGCGCAAGGTCCATCACCAAAGCGTACAGTGTTGTGACTGCCCTAATGGCGATCGCCCCTCGGCGATCACTGTTATCACATAGAACCTCAGCACCATGTGTTTGGGGTCCCCATTATGTTAGCCACCCATAAAGTGTATTTTTTTTAAATAAAGAACTCAGCTGTGCTGGTGGGATGATGTATTTTAGCTTTCTGTTTATTTGGGACATGATTTAGCAATTATCTGTGTTTTATTTTTTTCAGAGTTTGCATTTTGGAATGCTTCTTGTAGTCTTGGCTACTTTAGTCACCATGTGCTTGGGGTACCTGTTATGTTAGCCACCCATAAACTGTATTTTATTAACATAAAGAACCGTTCAAGTAAACTGTGGTAGTGGTATGGTATATTTCAGCTTTCTGTTTATCTGAGGCTCGATTCTGCAATTATCTGTGTTTTATTTTTTCAGAGTTTGCATTTTTTTATATTTTTTATTTATGTATTTATTTATTTATTTAACAAATTGGAAAAACTTTTGAGCCAAGGGCTGTTCTACAGTGGTTCCACGACAAGTTACAAGAATAGCAAATTACAATGGGTTCAGTAAGTAGTACAACATGAGGAAAGTAATTACATAAACAAAAGAACAATATGGCAAGATAGATATTGTGTCAAGTGCAGCCAGTGGCCTTCTCTGAAGAGGGGTAAAGGGATTACAAGGAAATAAGGACAGGGTGAATTGGGGGTGGAAGGAGCAAAATAAGAGCAAGGAGGGAGATTCCACAATGTTGCTTATGCAGGAAAGACCCATGGGGGTGGCGGGGAGGTAGAGGGAGAGAACAAGGTGAGGAAACAGAGGAGGGAGTTGGGAAGTGGGAATGGCGGGTAATGAAAGGGGGGATGAGGTAGGATGAGAGGAGGGTAGGAATGGGAAAGGGATAAGGGAGGAGGAGCTGTGAGTGGAATAGTGCAGCAATAGGATAGGGCTATACAGTAGATTGTCAGCTACCGTGCTAACCACTGATACACACAGTTTGGCCTGCTTTTGCAGTTTTGGTTATTTTAGGCAACTTGTGCTTGTAGAAGGCCAAGAATTCCCTCAACACCCCTACCTCATGCAATGTTTTGCTAATGTGGTGATTGCCGTGGTATTTTGCCATCGTTCTGCTCACAGGGAGTGTTGTTTATTGCTATTTCACACCACCACCCTTCTTCTATGACCCACTGTGATTTTCCTATGGCATCATGCCGGCTTGCACTCGAACATGGTGGGCCTTGTGAGTGGTTTGGTGCCATTCATTCTTGAACTGGCACAATATTCCCTGAGCAGGGATAGCATGGGTTTACTATAAATTGTTTATGCTTTATGTGTGAAGTAGCATGAAATTCCTGCTTCTGGTGTGACGATGTAAAAATGTGCATGTAATCACACACACATTTGCCCCACATTGACCAAGGTGTGGGTTTGGGGGAGTGCTTGGACTGCAAAATATATGGAGCAGTGGTTAGCATGGTAGCTGACAATCTACTGCCCCACAGCACATCAGTAATATGACCTCGCTGACTGTGACATCAGTGTTACTAAGGTACAGCAAGTAAATGACTGCTGTGGCAATCACCTGTGAAGTCACTGAGATCATAATGCTGATGATGTATTGTGGGACAGTTCAGTTGTCAACTGCCCAGTTAAAAGCTGTTAAACACATCCAGCGTAGTGTTATCACATCATGACTTTCTGATGAGAAAAGAAATATACTCCAGAGAATAGAAAGTTACTGTGGGCTACTAGTTCAAATCTGTGTTTTCCTGTCTGCCTGTTTTGGTTCCAATAGCTCTTTACCTTTGTGTATTCCCTTACCACGTTCTCACATGCGCTTCTTGTAATGGTTTTTAACAAATGTGCAGTCTCCTCATTATCTGTGTGTTTGTCAAGTAGAAATCCATTGCCACTTTCGTGTATGCGTGTCTTGTACTGGTTCTTAACAAAACATTACACTCTCTCATCCTTAGCTGTGTGTTGTTCAAGTGAAAAAGCATTGCCACTTTCTTGCATGTGCATCTTGTTACGGTTCTTAACAAAATGTAGTGTAGTCTTCTCCTTAACTGTGTATTTTCATTGCTAATGCAGAAGTCCTGTATACATTCTGCAAGAACTATCTAACCAAAGAGCCAGCCAGTGATGGGTGTAGCCATTCCATTCACACTTTCTTCTGGGTTGGCAGCAATGACATTAAATGAAACATGTTTAATAATATCAAAACCATACCAGCAACCCGCCAGATACAAAGTGTAAAGTCAGTGAAAGCAGGAGTGGTTGCAGTCAGAGACTTAACATGCTTCAGCAGACAATGTCAAGGAGATCTACCATGTGACAACAGAAGGTATGTAGGACAGTGGACAGTCAAGCATTTAACAATGGCTTTTGTGCCCACTTCACAAAAGACCCGTTTGCTTGCTGCACACTGAAGAGTCAAGTGAGCCAACACCAGAATCTTCCAAAACCAGTGGTCACTCTGCTGAAACTACTTCCAGCATCCATATGTCAGTGGCCATTTGTACTAATCAGAATGACATTGCGGGAGCACTGCTGAGCAGCCGAGAAGGAAGCAGCAAACTCTCGAGCTCTCAGAAACTTTGCTAATTTATTACTAATTTCTTCATATTTAGCAGGGTTTCTCTGCCTAAATCAGATCTAGTGTGAAAGTAGAAATCTTAACTATACAATGGGCAAATCTTGGGGGTCCAGTGCACCTGCAACAGACTTTTTTGCTCCTAAGAGTCAGCAACATGGCAACAGGCCTGCCCAGGCCAAGAAAGCAGTGCCTTCTGCTGACCCACTACCAGGAGAAGAGACCTTTACCACCATCCAGACATCGCTACAGTAACTGGTGAAAATGTTTCAAGATTTAAACCGTAAGTTTGATACATTAATGCCCTGTGTTTCGGCTTTGGAAACGCTAATGGATATGTGTAAGCAAGTGGCACAGAAAGTTGAAGTCACCTGCAACAAAACTGTGGAGAAGGTCACCAAACTGATTAAGGAGAATTCTTCACTGTGTCAAAGACTGGAGACAGTCGAGAACCAGTGGGAGGGAGCATAGGGTGAGGACTACCTGTATTTAGTATGAACTTTCCTGCCTACTCTACTGGGATTATTGGAATCAGATTCACCACTTTCTATAGAGAAATCCTACCAGGTTACACCTCGGTGTGCTGTGGCTTCCTTGACCTTACCTCAAACCTTGTTGGTGATCTGCACAGGTGTAGGAGATGGCACTTGACCAGCTGGAGGGCTCTGTCTGTTGGGAGCCAAAGTATGGCAACAATGGGATCCAGCTCTTTCCTGATCTCTCCTTTTTGCTGCATCTGTAATAATGGACAACAGTAGAGTATACACAGATTAGCTCGTTATAAGTGGTTTGCACTGTAATAACCTTTTGCCCTCTTTCCTGTATGACTTAAGGAGGATGCTAAGGAGCACTGTGGAAATGAACAAAGGAACTGCACACATGAATTGATAAAGGTGCAGCCAACACAGTAGGAATAAATTGTACTGTCAAGATGAAAATAAAAAAAATGGAGCACACACTAGTGTTAGTGGAGGAAGGCTATATTTAAAACTTCTCATACTAATGCCACTTCTCTTTGCAGACCGCAGATTTAGGCACCCCCATTATTATTGCCAAGGAGGCTTCTTATAGACCATTGTGCAGTGTGGGTGGGGGATTGGGGTGCTTCAGTTCAAATCTGACTAAACAAAACTGTTCCCTATAAAACATATGGAGCCTACCCAGCCTAATATTTGGACCTAAGAGACAATCCTTATATCAAAACATACGTCTTAATTAGTACTACAGGGATGACACATATTCTCCCCATTAACATTTAGGGGCAATATAAAAAAAGCACAACAAATAAAAAATACGGATTCCTATAGGATAACATTGGGACTTTAACAAGCCATACAATGAAGGGAAGAAATTGCAGCTTTGGCAGAAATGGAAGAAATGGGCCTGGAGGGCCCTGCATTTCCATGGCAACAGATATGTATGCATCTATGAAGGGATGGAAGTGAAAGGCCCTGAGGGCCATGCGCTCCCAAAGGCAAATGAGGATATGATTATACTATATCAAACTGTAAGGAAATTAATTGCAAAAAACATTGTTAATACGCTAGTTAGGGATGAACTGACAAAAGAAGGGAAATGTGGCATTTGGGTTCAAGACCCTAATGCCCCACCTCCACTGCAGGCAGCAGTAGTAAAAACCATTACTATTTGACCTCTGCAGCACCTTCACAGATTAGGCATGGGATGTGCCTTGGGATTGTCAGCCCTAACACTCACCCCATTCCATCAGTAAATAAGCTGAGATGTGTGCATTATATGAGAGTGGGGTGAGTGTTAAGTTATGTAGGCACACCATCATGATTCAATAAGACACAAGATGGTCAAATAGTATTATTTTTCTGGTGCTGCCTGCAGCGTGAGGGTGAGGCACAGATTAACTGCCCGATTCAGATGGCAGCTCCCCCGAGGGTCTGAGAGGGCTCAGGATGCCTTCCCCCATGACAAACTCCCAGTTTAACTGCCTGATTCAGACAGCGGCTCCCCTGAGGGTCTGAAAGGGCTCAGGATGCCCTCCCCCACGACAAACTCCCAGGTGTGGCAGAAATCACTCTCGGACATCTTTGGAACCCTCCTCAGTGCTCCAAACAGAAATGTACCTTTAAGATTAACTGCCCAATTCAGACGGCGGCTCCCCTGAGGGTCCGAGAGGGCTCAGGACGCCCTCCCGCATGACAAACTCTGAAATTAACTGCCCAATTCAGACGGTGGCTCCCCAGAGGGTCCGAGAGGGCTCAGGATGCCCTCCCCCACAACGAACTCCCAGGTACGGCAGAAAATGCTCTCAGACATCTTTGGGACCCTGCTCAGTGCTCCAAATGGAAATGTACCTTTAAGGTGAAATTAAATTCCCCACATGAATAAAGATAGTTTTTTAAATCCTGTAAATCCTGTTTTCTCTTGTCCCCTTTGCTGTTTGTTAGAAGTAATCACAGGGAGAAAGTGACCGATTAGCTGTAATCCCTGTTTTCTTGGTAGCAGTTTGTTAAAATTATCAAAGGGAAAGCCAATAACCCTGCTGTCTGGGCCCCTCTGAGTTTCTAAATCTAATCACCGGGACACAAGCACAGTCTGCCTAACATAAAACATAGCTGTGATGCTGAGGTTCATTTTTGAGCTGCAGGTGACTTTTAACCTGTATTGCCTAATTTAAAACCATAGCTGTGCTGCTGAACTTATTTCAGAGCTACAGGTGACTGTTTAAAACCAAATTTGTTCCCTGGGTCAGCAACTCGGCTATTTCCCCCCTCCCCCTCTGGCGTCTCAACAGCCTGTCCCAAAGCATACCTGTTTCTTATATTTCCCTGTTTTTCTGCTTCCATCCACTGATTAACAGCCTGATTCAGACAGCGGCTCCCCAAGGGCCCAAGAGGGCTCAGGATGCCCTCCCCCACGACGAACTCCCAGGTATGGCAGAAATCGCTCTCAGACATCTTTGGGACTCTGCTCAGTGCTCCAAATGGAAGAGGTTCCCACCATCACTTCACTCCAGCTCCCCTCCTCCCCCACCACCACCCTTGGTCGTCACTGTATTATATAGTTAGTGACACATGATCATCGAAAACCAATCAGTCTATTTCTCTATCTGCAAGCTATCTAGTTCCACTACTAGAGGCCACTGCAATCCAATAACCTCCATCTGCAAGCTATCTAGTTCCACCACTAGAGGCCACTGCAATCCAATAACCTCCATCTGCAAGCTATCTAGTTCCACCACTAGAGCCCACTGCAATCCAATAACCTCCATCTGCAAGCTATCTAGTTCCACCACTAGAGGCCACAGCAATTCCAAAAATCCTCCATCTGCAAGCTATCTAGCACCATCACTAGAGGACATTGCAATACAAAACCCTTTTTGACTATGTCACTCTCAGCTTTATTGGGTCTTGCTCTACACTCTTGCATGCTACTTCAATCCCTCCACTCACTCTCCGACCTCACCACCCCTCATCTCATCCTCCTTCACCTACCCACCCCTCTGCCTAACCCTCCCCAATGAAACCCCCTTCCCTCTCTCCCTGGCACATCACCGCAATTCAATCCATGATCCTTCCTCCACCCCTCGCATAGAATCCTCCACTTTCCTCTCCCCCCTCAACCTTCCCCAACCATTCACCCTTCACTGCTCCAATCACACATGCTAAACCTGTAGGCCTTTTATCCGGTGCCTAAACTTGCGAGCTCCACCCACAAGGCACTCAAATAACACACACGAGCAGCCCACCCCCTTCTCCTTACCCCTGCTACTCCTACTCCTGGCAGGTGATACACATCCTAACCCAGGCCCCACAGCAAAAAAAGAAACCTTAGTGTCACCTGCTCCCCAATTCAGTTTCTCACCAAACTCATTCCCAAAGGGCCTCCGCATATTCCACATAGACGCTAGTAGCCTTCTCCCCAAATTAGACGCCGTCTCTGTCTGGTCAGAACAGTACAAACCGGACATACTTTGTATCTCAGAGACTTGGCTCTCAGCCAAAATCTCCAACCCCTCACTCACCATTCCAAACTATATCTTGTTCTGGCAGGACCGTGGTAAGTGAGGCGGGGTGGGGTAGCGCTGTACATCAGACACTCCATTAAGTGCATGGTTACTTTCAAAGAATTGCGCCCATCCTCCCATGAATCCTTAGTTGCTCACCTATCCTTCCCCTCATCCAAATCCCTTTACATAGGTGTTCTATATACCCCTCCTAAGTCTTCACCCGACTCCCTCATCACAGCTATTTCCTCCATCTCTTCAACCACCTCAAATGGCGAACTCATTCTATTAGGCGATTTCAACGTAGACTGGCTCTCCTCCTCCACAAAACCAGCAGCCTTGAGGATCAAAACCCTAAATCTCACCCAGCTAATCCAGGAACCCACCCATCTAAATCACCGATCATAAAAACACACCCTTCTTGACTGGATTCTAACCTCCCACCCCCACAGGATCACCACCTCAGGTATCCTTTCTGATGCCCTTAGCAACCACTGCATAACCTACTGTATCCATAAAATCCATTCACTCCACTCCAGTCCCAAATTCATCACAACCTGCCCCCTACATCTCCTCGATGAATCCACCCTACAACATGACCTGTCAAATGCAGACTGGCTCCCAGTCCTTGCTTCACACAATGTCGACACCACCCTCACCCACTTCTGCAGTATCTTCCTAAGCATATGGGACCACCATGCTGAGCTCAGGAAAGCCAGAGTTAGAAAATATCACCACCCCTGGATCACAACCGACCTCATCTCCTTGTGTCTCATCAGAGACAAAGCCTGGAGGTGTTACAAAACCTCTCTCGCATCCTGCAACCTCCTATCATACAAAATTCTCAGAAACAACTGCACCAAAGCAATTCGACAATCTAAGGCCCAGTATTTCAAGGCCCAACTTACCCTTCACCAAGCCTCCACAGCATACTTCTGGAAAGTGATAAACTCTCTCATCAACCCACGCACCAAGCAAGCCAGTCCTAGCCTAAACATTGACGGCAAAATAGCATCTGATCCTGCCATTGTATCTGAACTCTTCAACTCATTCTTCATCTCCTATGCCGTACCTGACTCACCCCCTCCTCCAACCTCCTCCACAAATCCCCCACCCTCATATCACAGTTTCCACTTTCCACCATTCACACACCTGGAAGTCTACACTACTCTCACCTCTCTGAACCAGTCCAAATCCAGCCCAGACGGCTTGCATCCCAGTCTGCTCCGCATCTCCACAGCAGCCATAGTCGCACCTATAACCCATATACTAAACCTCTCGATCACCACAGCCACGGTCCCCTCTGTCTGGAAACTTGCCAAAATCCTACCTCTCCATAAAGGTGGTGACCCCTTCCTCCCAGGAAATTATAGACCCATCTCTCTCCTCCCCTCCCTTGCCAAAATCCAAGAATCTCTCATGCTATCAAAATTGTCCCCTTTCCTCTCAACAAACAGTTCCCTCTCCCCTTTTCAATCAGGTTTCAGAAAATCTCATTCTACCACCACCACCTTACTATGAGTAACCGACACCATTCTCTCTGCCATGGACACCGGTCAAACCACTACTGCCATTTTCATTGACCTGGCAAAAGCCTTTGATTCGGTCTCCCACCCTCTACTGCTAGGCAAATTGAGCTCCTTCGGCCTTGCCCAACTGGCCATAAACTGGTTCTACTCCTACCTCCAAAACAGGATGCAGCAAGTACAAATAGGAGACACCCTCTTCAACACTCGACCCATCCTCACGGGCGTCCCCCAAGGCTCCATCCTTGGCCCCATCCTTTTCTCCCTATTTGTAAATGACCTCCCCTCAGCCTGTCTCACTTCCGACATGCACCTATATGCTGATGATACCAATATCTGTTCCTCAGGACCATCCCATGACAGTGTTCACCCAAACCTCCAAAGCGATTTCAACCAAGTACAAGCCTGGCTTCTGAAAAACCAGCTAAAACTCAATGCAAAAAAAACAGTCTCCATGGTATTCGGCACCAGACAAAAACTCGCCTCCCTGCCTGCCCCCCCTCCGATCTCCACCCTGGATGAAATACCCCTTGAGTCTGTACCCACTTTCAAGTACCTGGGAGTCTGACTGGATACAAACCTCAACTTCTCCACCCCTGTTGACGCCATCTGCTCCAAACTCCGGCCCAAACATGCCATCCTCTATCGCCACAAAGCCTGCCTCCCCCTCCCTACTCGGAGTGAACTCATATGTAAAATCATCCTACCAGCACTGGACTACACGGATGTCATTTACAGCACAGCCCTTTCTCCTCCCTTGTAAAACTCGACGTCCTGATAAGCCTTCATACTTTGCCTGCCTCCTCCCCACTCACTCATCACTGCTAACTATTCTCAACTCTATCTCTGATGTCACCCTCACATAGGTGGACCAGCCACAGCACTTCACTCATAGCTAAATATTGGCTTGGCTCCTTTCCCCTCTACCTCTCCTTCTGCCTTTCTCAAGCCATCTCCCCTGGCTACTCACTTTGCCATAGACACGCATGTACCTTCCACCTCTCACGCCCCCTCTCTGCCTCTGGGCAAGCTGCCTTTTCCTACCGGCTCCCACTCCTATGGAACAACCTCCCACCAACCTCCACCAGGCCACCTCCCTATCAGCCTCTAAACAGCTACTCAGGCTTCTCCCTCCTACTCCCTGCGGAAGCTGTGCACCCAATCCCTCCTTACCCAGACCTAGTACTACCCTCGGAGGCCACGCCAGGTAAATAATAACTCCACATGCCAGCTCTTACTGCTAAACCCTCACCCCAACCGGTACCCTCTCCCTGCTAGTCCACTTTTTGGACAAACCACTACTGTAAATATGTCAAGACACGAACTTGTAATTTACAGTAAAACAGTCTAGAAATGAAATGGGATGATTTTTTTCCACTCGGCTGTTCAAACAAAAAGTGTAACCTTACAGCCTAACTCTATGTAATGTACTATACTGTATTATTCATCTGTTACTTGATATTTGCTTGTATTTCTCTGTCTCCCACCTTGTATTACTTGTACCCGGGTCGCACCTGGAAACCAGCTTTGGCTCAGTGTGCCTTTCCCGGTCACCAATTTTAAATAAATAAATTAGGGTTGGGAAACTTAATACAGTATGCACTGCTTGTAACAGACTAATTTGACATTACGAAGTGAGTCCATTACAAGCAGCATCCAATACATCTGAGAGCACATTAGATGCAGTATACAGCCTACCGAGAACAAACATAGAACAAAACAACAGAATACAGACAGAGTACAGAAAGTGCCGCAGTCCGTGGACATATGACTGGTGATTACAGTGATTAAGCCCTTTTTTGAATATATGCAAGGCAACCTCTGTGTGTTAAACTTTATTAAACAGTGGAAAAACAAACTTAAAATACTTTGAAAACTGTGATCTCCACTGAACATTTTAAAGTGCTGTGCTCTATCGAGCTGTAAAAATTTTACTTAGCTTGTATTAGGTAGTCATACATCAATTTCTGTTTCTTCAGGGCACTCGCGTATTGACTGTATGCAAGCTTGGTCACCTCAAGCTGCTCCCATCATAGGACAATATCATCCCTCTGTTCTACCACCCTTCTTAGTGTTAGAATGGCTTGTCGCATGTCTGTGGGGGTAAACATAACCTCCGGCTCTTCGACCTTTTCCTCCTCAAGCTTTTCAGGCTCTTTACTCTCCCCTGCTCTTACAACTGCAATGGCTTCCTCAATGTCACCCATGTCTCCATGCTCCTTTTCATTGCCCATGCTACAGAGCTCATTCAGGACTTATGATGTCAGTCTGAGTGCCCTCTCCATTTCATTTTCCTTCTCCTCCAGCTCCTCCTCTGGTACATTGCTTATCGCACGATCATTGGTGAATCCTCCTGTTCTGAAACAACGTTGTATGGCCTCAGTTAAGACTTTGTGCCATGCTTCTGGATAAGCCACACAGAATCAAGTAATGAAATTCTTTGGATGGAAGTCAAGGTGGTTATCTCCACATCTTTGTCCAGGATGTCCAGCAGCCTCACATGCAATAAGGTGACATAATATCTTTTAAAACTGTATATGATGCCCTGGGCCAGAGGTTGCATTAAGCAGGTGGTGTTGGGTGGGAGAAACACCAAGTTTATGTTTCTCAGACTGGTAACATGTGGGAGGGAGCTGTAGTTGTCCAAAAGAAGGGCAATCTTTCTAGATCTTACTTTTCTGTCCCAATCTGTGAGCCAAATCTGAAGGATGTCCCCAGTCATCCATGCAGTCTTACTGTGCCTATAAAGAACAGGCAAGTTGTGGACACCATGGAAACACATAGGCATGGCAGATTTGCCAACAACAATTAGGGTCATTTTCTCACTGCCAGACATGTTACATGTCAACAAGACAGTAATCCTTTCTATGGCCTTTTTAGGCCAATGGGCATTTCGGTATCAAACGCAAGAGTTCCGTAAGCCACACATTGAAAAAACAACCCTGTTTCATTTGTTTTAAAAATGTTATCCAGGGTGTAGCCAGCAAGGATCTGGGGTAGGACATCACTGAGCCATGCATCAGCAGAAAAATATTCTGCATTCAGCTTCTCAACATGTATCTTGTGGAAGGAGATGCTGTTCCTTTGCTTCCACTGACTTAACCAGCTGTTGGTTGCTTTAAAATTGGTTCATCCCATGGCAACAACCTACTAGTCTGTGTTTTGTAACAGCAGGGTCCCACTGATTAGTGCCTCCCTACCACAAGCACTGGTAAACCAGTGGATGAGGGCATCATCAACAGAACTGTCCTTGCCCTCCTGCTTTCCATTTCACTCTGGGTTGTGGTTGCTGTGGCAATCACTGAGGAGTGATGCAGTTTTTTGGGGAGGTCAGATCTGCTGCACTTGGAGATGCCAAAGTGAGTGCTGAGGTCACTGATGCTCATCTTTGGCATCTTGTCAAGTTTGTTATTATCTTTACTTTTCTTGCAAATGTTAAGCATATATGCTTACCTGAAGCTATCTCTGCAAGAATAAGAACAGGAGCACAGCTAAGAGAAGCACAGTAGAGCAGCACAGGAAAATAAAACAGACTGTATCAAGTGTGGCGAGGCAGGGTGTGCATTTAAAGGAATTTAAGAGCTTGTTAAGACAAGTATGCTTAACTGCTAAAATGCTCATACCTGCCATTACAGTGATTAACTGCTAATTGCTCACACAGAAGGGAGAAAATGGTTACTCACGAGTAGCAAATAGGTGCTAACTATTGTCCCTGGTGGCTGCTAAATGTGGAGTTTAAGGTCCGCTTTAACCAATGAGTTTAACACAGTGGGTATGTGTTTGGGTGTTTGGTTTGTCCATTTTGCCTGGATCAACTGAATGTCCACTAGAATCAGGTGCAGTACAAGTGGCGCATACAGTACAACATTTCCCTCCTTTTGTTAGTTTAACCCTAACTAACGAAGTAACAACATTTTTTTTTGCAATGAATAGAATGATAGATAGATGACATATTGAGTATTTATGTGTGCATGTCTGTTTGTGTAGGTACGTGCACTTCACAACACACATATTTTGCAACCACGTGATGGCCTATTAGCATCTGAGCTGTTAAGGCTCTACATAGGAAATATCTCAATCACTGATATCTGTTTTTAGTCCTTTTGTAGCTGGTTTTTGCTGAGATCTGAATAAGCTTCCCAAATAGATTTTCTGTTGAAAGCCACATACTGCAGCTCAAGGGGAAAAAAACTAGTTTGCAGCTTATTTTAATCACATAAGGAAAACAAACTGCAAACTGACTGTGCAACTAATTGCTGTCCTATAAAGAGAATAAGCTGCAAACTGGCTGAATTTTGTAAGTTTTCTGAATACACTTTTAGCTGAAAGCCACATTCTGTCACCAATGGAAATATCTATTAGTTGTCAACTTATTTGAGTTCATTATCATTTTTTACATGTGTTAGCAGCTGAGCAATTTAATTGTTTTCACTTGTGACAAGTACCAAATACAAGCACAGTGCAATTTAGATTAAAATGCACAAGAAAAAGTACAGTACATAGACACATTGCTGAGTAACATTTACAGACATTGCTGGAAAACAGTCATTTTGTAAGGTGATCAATAAATGTACCTGGCCTAGAAAGGGTAATAATATTGCTAGGCAAACAGTTGCAATCATATAAACAGAATGGATTGAAATCTGGCTACACAGTAAGTTTAATGTGAACCCTACTGTATGTACAGTATATGGAGTTAATTGTGTTGAAATTCAAATGTTTCCCTTGAGGTACCCATATCCCTTTAATCGCTCTAGTGCTGAAATTCAAAATAGTTTCATTAGAACTATATTTTCTATTGTCTTGAGGAATTTTCCCACTGATGGCAATTTAGTCTATACAAACACATCCAAATCATTAACTGATAGCAGTTATGATGCCAAGATATCCCTTGGGTAACTAAAAGCAGAAATAAAAAGTACTGCACGTTCTGTATCAGTTGATAGGAAGGATTCTGCCCGCAGCCTAATGTGTATCACCTAGGGTCAGGCATCCTATGAAAGTTTACTTCATTAAAGCTGAAACTTGTAAGTGGCCATTTCACTATTTATATTGTCTTATATCACATTTAGAAAATCTGTTGGTGTGTATTGTCGGTCCTGTACTTTTTTGAGCTTTCTTCATTAAAGAATAAATAGGTAAGTTGGCATATCACATTTTATATTAATTCTTTTATATCTTATTCAGAGAGTCTACTATTTTTTGTTTATTATGTATCTCTTTTTAATTGTACCTCATTGGAGATATAATTGGTAAGTAGACATATCTATCTATCTATCTATCTATCTATCTATCTATCTATCTATCTATCTATCTATCTATCCATCCCAGTGTCATTCAGAAAATCTATTGGTATGGTAGTGTACTGTCTGAATTTTATGTTCCAGATTTCAAGTATATATATATATATATATATATATATATTTTTTTTTTTATTTACCAGGAGAGACACACTAAGCTGAAAGCTTGTTTACAGGCGTGACCTGGGAGCACAAGGAAGTCAAGTGACTTGCTCAGGGTCACACAGTATGCAAGTTAGGGCTGTGGGATTCAAACCCAGGTCTCCAGGTTTGCAGCTCAGAGCCTTAAACCACTGTGCTATACTGCCTCCCTTTTATAAAATGAAAAGGAAAAATAGAGATCTTATGACAAAGAGAATTTTTAAAATTAGAAACGTAGCATCTTGTATTCAGTGAAGTCCTGCTTCCATCAAATGTTATTGTTGGAAAGTGTGAAGCTCAGTCACAAAAGTAAAATAACTTGCTACAAGACCACAAAGCATTTCAGCAGCTACTGTGTGGTCTGACCATATGATTTCCTCCCGAGCAGAACTGCTCCAACCAACACATAATACTTTATATTAACCGTAAGTAAAAGAGTGGAGAATCTTTTTATTTTTTTTTTATTTTAGTCTTTGGTAACCAGGTAAGGCCCACTAGGCACATGCCCCTGTTTTCAGGGGTTACCTGGGAGTAGAGATGTCAGCAAAATAAAATTTCGCCTGGTGAAATTGGCTTGCAAAATTGCTGTGAAATTTCACAATTTTGCCTGCAATTTCACCCATCCCCGTGCGCTACAAATATAATCGAACCACACACACACACACACACACACACACACACACACACACTCAAGTTGCCCTGCACTCCCCAATTTTTTTTAGTAAAAAAATTCACCCTCCTCCAACTTCTCCTTGGTGTTTAGTGCCCCCCAAACCATCACTGGCTGTAAACATTAAATAAGCACTCCCCAGTTACCCTGCCACCTCTGTTGTTTATTTTAAAAAAATATATATATGTCCTTCCTCCTGTTCTGGAGGCCCACCGCATCAGTACAGCACCACCAGCTAGTTCTTCCCCCACTCCTGATTAAGAGCTGGCGTTAGCCTCCACTCATCTTCATGGCTGGCAGCCCGACTGAGCGCCACTGAGTGCTTGGAATGAATGAGCACTTATTGCACTCATTCATTCATTCAAGCACTCAGTAGCTTTCCAGTTGGGCTGCCAGCCTGGAGGTGAGTGGAGGGCTGTGCCAGTGGTCCAATTGTGGTACTGGGGGCAGCTGAGATAGGTGTTGCTATATACTGATGAGGTGGGGGTTCACTAGACACCATGGAGTGGAAGGTATATATATATATAGATATATATATATATATATATATATATATATATATATATATATATATATATATATATATATATATATTTTAAACAAACAATGGAGGTGGCAGGGTAACTTTGGGGGGGGGTTCTTATTTAATGTTTTCAGCCTGTGACAGCCAGTGGGGAGACCACTAGACACCAGTGAGTGAATTGTATATATATATATATAAATATATATATATATATATATATATATATATATTTTTTTAAACAAACAGTGGATGCAGCAGTGTAAGTTGGGGGGGGTTCTTATTTAATGTTTACCACCGGTGATGGCTGGGAGGGGTACCACTAGACACCAGGGAGAAGTTAGAGAACTCACAATTTCACCGCGGGAGGTGAAATTAGTCCCGCAGGTGGTGAAAGGTCACTGCGGGTGGCAAAATTTCACCCGTGGGTATGAAATTTTGCCTGTGAGTAAAATTTCACTGGCTTGGGGGCAACATTTCTCACCCAACCGTGGGCGAAATTTTGCATTTTGATGAGCGAAATATTTTTGTAAAATGCGCTAATTACATGAAATATTTTGTTGGGTGAAATTTTCCAGTTTTGCACATCTCTACCTGGGTGCACTGAACAGTTAAGCGACTTGCTCCGAGTCACATAGTATGCAAGTGGAGGTTGTGAGACTCAAACCAAGGTCTGGTCTGCTGGATGCACTAGTTGTAAATGTCTACCCAATGCACTCTTACAAGTTTCATACATAATCTTTGGATATGGGAATGTCACCTGTGAGAAGTCCATTACCAAGGCACAGAGAGCGCAAAAACATTCTAATGGAAAAATGAGTAACTGCCCTACTATTCAAACAAGCATACTAATTGGTGTGTGGTATAGAGGGCCATTAATTTTCCTGAGGTCTCCAATGGGTTATGCGGTATAGTACTTTTCATACGTAAAGTATATCAAATTGCTTTAAGAAACTTAGACTGAGGTATTGATTGTAGATGGGCTATATATAGATAAACTGTACAGTTTATGTCCATCTCATGGATAGGCTTATACAACTGAAATACAGCTTGTATACCAAAAGAGAGGATGTGTGTTTGAACACCAGGGTAATCCCCTTCTGTTTCAATAATGTGCTGTGCCATGAGAACCATAAAAGAACCTCCAACAGCACTAGAGATAATTTAGATGAACAGTTACTTAATGTTTTTTATCATACTCTATTACTTTTAAAATCTTAATAAAAACAGGCACTCTGTCACTTGGTCCTTACCTGCTGTTGTTGTTTGCCTGTAATATTATACTTCTCTGCTTGCATATCACAACTATTTCTACAATAACCAGTTAAGATACCATATACAGAAGATTACTATGCTGCTTACACACATAAAACAGGAGCAGACAAGTGCCAAGTGATAGACAAGTCTATGTTCATGCAAAAGGTGTTCACTATAGGGAATAAGGGCAAATAAGTAAAACGATTATCCCATTAATTGCCTAATAGAAGCCTCTTTTCTTGTGGCTCAATGCTTACAAGTGAGAGACTGTTTAACATCCACCTTCACAAACACTACAAGTTGTCTAATGGAGCATTTGGTACTGAAAAATGGCACCTCAATTGCTACAGTACCCAAAGCTCAGGGCTTGTACAGTGCATGGCACAATTGTCTCCCATGTACAGTAGGGAACTGCATCTCCACCATGCCCTTCTGGCCAAGAGTGCAAATAATAATACTGCTGAGCCACAATGCAAATGTTTCATATGCATCTAGAGCTGGTTAGAAATTGTAAACTTTTCCAAACATATATAGTATATGGAAGGCACTGTAGGTGCTTAACTTTAAGGCAAAGGACACAGTGATGCATTTGAAATGTTTTTATTCAGAATTATGATAGCCACATTCTTGTGTTATAGATATATGCATAAAATACATATTTGAAATGAAATACAGAAAGTGAAGCTTTCCATAAGCTATACATGTTCAAGGAAAACAATAATATCTGAGAGAGTGGGTATTATTGGGATAGGTCTGCTATATCCCAATACCACCCACCCTTTTGGGTGTTATTACCCTTAGAAAATGGGTTACAAGTGACTTTTAAATATATTTTATATATATTTATATATTGTGTATATATATAGATATATATATATATAGATATATATATATACACACACACACACACACACACACACAAGAATAGAAATATATATCTAAGAAAGAAATAAAAATGAATTAAAAGTAACTTTTGTAGTAAAGTAGACCCTGTAATGGTGGAATCACCACTAGTGTGCAGTACTGTTTTTTTTTGTAAAGTTTCTTTAAATGTGCATGTCTTCTTGATTAAGCTTGCTTGCTGTTTTGCCCCCCCCATACACACAACAGATGCAAACACTTTATTTTATTCCCTTTAATCAGTGCCACTCTGAACAGGGGAATGTATAGTCTGTTAAACTTGATGTAAAGAGAAGCACCTATTTTTTTTTCTTCTTCTTCTTTTTGATTCGCTTTCAAATGTGGGGCAAATCTCCAGTGCCAAATTCAAAGCATGCTGTCAGTTGACATGGAGCATGATTGGGGGTATTCTGTTTAGTAAAAGAACAGTGAAATTATTTTTAAAAAAGGACATTTTCTGTTGTTTTTCTGTATTGTTTGTTTGTTTGTTTGCTGGGAAACAGTGTGGCTGGACATGGGAATAGCACTAGCTGCACCAGCCTAGCACTGTGAGGAACTGCCAGTTGTTTCTTGGCATTGTTTTTTTTTATGGAGTGAAAAAGGAACAAGGTTGAATTTTGCAGATGGAGTTAATTTTTTAACAGAAAATTGTATGTTTGCTGTTTCTTTTTAGTGGGGCATTTTGGCCTCAATTATAGTGTTTAGTGATGTCAGTCTTGCAAAATGAGTAGAGAAAACATGGTGGCTGGTGAGTTTCACAATTCAGATTGGCACCAGGATCCCTTAACCAATAAGGCACCCCAAAATGACACTCTTTATTTAGCAGGCATTATTGAAGATAAATGGATGGTTGAAGGGCTTTCAGTGAATCAGCATGCATTATTTTTCAAGCTCATTTTCTAAAGGAATGTTTCAGTGAAGACTATGCAGGAACTTCCTTCAGTCTTGTAAGAAGGCTATTTGTGATTAATTTGAGACTTAAGGGAGTGTGAACTGTCTTCAAATTTCGGTGAGTATGACTAATTTTAAATGTGCATTGAAACAAAGAGTGCACACTATTGTTGTTTGTTATTGCTTTTGTTTGACCATTGCAGTCTACTGCATAATGGCTTCCTGTTGGGGGAGGCATATATTATTGTATTATTTGTTTAATTTCTTGCTGTTATACCTGTGCTTTGACCAGGAGATGTGTGAAAATGGACACTAGTTACTCAATGACATTCCTTACAGAAAATTCAATGAAAATGAGTAAACAGTTCAACTAATTTAAATTAGTTCAATTATATATATATATATATATATATATATATATATATATATATATATATATATATATATATTATAGGGGCATGGTAGCACCCCTATAGTTACAGTTATGAATGCACTATAATGTTAAACTTGAAATTTTGCACGTTAATAACTCTGAACTCGTGCAAGAGATTTGCATGAAATTTGGTAAGTGTGGTGGGGCATCATAGATCTCTTGATTTACCAAACTGTATTTTGGTCAGACTTACAGTTTTTGTGCAGTGAATCACTGAAAAATGTACTTTTTGCCAATTTTGAGGGCAGTTTTTTTGATTTTGTCCATGGCGTTGCGCAGCCACCATGTGGCATACTGGTCTGAAGTTTGACATGTGGAAGAGTTTGGGTCAAGAAACATGCCACTTTCTGCTGAAAAAATATTAATCCATTCAAAAGTTATAAAACTTTTTAGCTCCCATCATAAATCTATGGAAAACTTTGCGAAAGAAGAATGGGGGTTTGGCCATCTGGTCACTCCTCACAATAAAAGAATTTGCAGGCTCATGATCCAGGATTCTTTGATCTTGAGAAATTTATTGATTGCAACACTTGCCATCTTGTTTTCAATTTGAGGTTGGAAAAAAAAAACAAATATCTCAGCCCAGGGGTGACTTCTGAAGTAAAATTTGGATAGGTTTTGCTTAGGGGGGTTCCCTCTATCAAGCCATGCCTGTGGTTTAATGTAGTTGTGTCAAAAATGGAGTTTAAAACTTTTGAATTCTTTGATCATGGCTTGCTAATGATCCTTGATTTTAAGTCTGCAAATTCTTTGATTGCGCGATTCTTTGATCATGATCTTTGTTCGTGAGGGAGGGACGAGATGGCCAGATTTTTGAGTTGGAAAAAAACAAATATCTCTGCCCTGGGGTGACTTGTGAAGTAAAACTAGGATGGATTTTGCTCAGGGGGTGTCCCTCTGTTGAGCCATACCTGTGGTTTAATGTAGTTGTGTCAAAAAATGGAGCTTTAATGTTTTAAATTCTTTGATCGCGAGCCTGCAAATTGTTTGGTTGTGAGATTTCTTTGATTGCAAGCTTTGTTTGTGAGGGAGGGACTAGATGAACAGATTTTTGCTGGACCAGATGTCTCTGGGAGTGATCAGATAGCCTAAATTTCATGACCAGATGTCCCTTCATGATCAAAGATGATCTTTGATTGTGAGGTCACGGTCGATTCCCATGATCAAAGAATTTTTAAAGGTGCAAAAACTTTAAAATTAACTATCTCAGAAATGGTTTGGTCTTTTAACTTGAAATTTTGAGGGTATTGAGGGAATGTCCTGTAGATGTGAGTTATGGTGGTTAGGTGTCATAAAATGAATTTGCTGCAGAGATATTGTGTGGCGCAGTTTACATTTTGTGGATAGTGTTCTACATTGTGGTAGTGACTTGACATTTATATGGTAGCTAGCCTTATTAACACAGAGATCATTTTCAGTGGTTAGGTGTGTAAAATGTAATCAGGTACAGAATTATGCTACTCCAATGAATAAAAATTTGGTTTGTTTCAAGTTGGTGGGAGCGCGGGGCCCTTATACATGCACCCACCAATATATATGATATTTAGTACTTGTACTGTTATGTTAGGCCAGGGCCTTGCTCTCCCACCAACTTGTGCCACATTGTACTTTACTATGCTTTCTCCAAAAGTAAGGAAATCTTTGCAAAAAACTGTGTTAATGCAACAGTTAGTTTTTTTTTTACAGTGACAAAAGTGAGGAAATTCACCATTAGGGTTACCACCCCTTGCACCTCATGACCATCCCACCCCACCAACAGGCATCGGGTGTGTGGTGTTAGTCATCATTCCTAACTCTCACCCAATTCTCCTGAACTGCACCACCTCAGCTTATATACACATGTAGTGTGAGAGTAAGGGCTGACAACCCCAACACGCACTCAATGCCTGTTGGTGGGGGTGGGGTGGTTATGGGGTGCAAGGGGTGGTAAACCTAATGGCAAATTTCCTCACTTTTGTCACTGTAAAAAAACCTAACTCTTGCATTAACACAGTTTTTTTGCAAATAATATATATCTTTAAAGTGCAACTTGTGTTGTGAGGAAATCCATGACTCCAGGTGTGCTGCTGGGTTAATTGCACAGTTAAATGTCAGCCCTGCAGTGAGCGGGTGAGCACATACTACATTCTTACTGAGGGACAGTCTGAGAGAAGGACTGTGATATGGGATTTAGTTATAGAGTACCAAATAAAGATGCCTGAATTTAATCGAGTTTTATGAGCTTTTATGTGGAGCCCTGTCACCTGACAAGCAGGTTTCAGGAAGAGAGCAGTGTAGTTTATGTGTGGGTGAGGGAGAACTACAAAATCCACTGGGAGTTTTATATTTACTTTTTATTCAGCACTGCCAGGGAATCTGTGACCCCAGGTGTGCTTCCGGGTTAATTGTATGGTTTAATATCAGCCCTGCGGTGAGCAGGGTGAGCACAGGCAGGACTCACATGTCAGCTGTGTCCGCTGGGAGAGCTGGAAAAGCTGAGAGTACGGTGTTCAAAAGCAAGGGTGAGTTAGTGTGTCACACTTTGGAAACTTAAGGAAGTGAGTGGCAGAAACTAGGAGATATGTTGCAGGGAAAGTGCAGAAAGACTAAAAGTAAGCAAATGTGCTCTAAGTGTAAAATGTACACTGATGACCTGGCTAGTAAGGGGTTCATTTGTAATAATTGTATTTTGATAACTAACTTGCTAAACTGATATTTGATAAATATATCATAATTGATAAATTGCAAGATCAGCCCAGCTGCTAAAGCATTTAAATACTCAGAAGGAAATTAAGTTATTAGAAGGTTTTATTGATGAGATGGCTGATAGCTTTACAGGAAGTGAGTCATTGTCTTAGGAGCCCATAATGGCTGAGGAATACCAGTATAGGATAAACAAAGATATTAAAGAGGAGACCTGGAAAACTGTCAAATATACATCTATCAATATATGTGCTAACCAAAAGGATCCAACCCCCTTGTTGCTGTCTAACAAATCTGAAACATTAAATCAATGTTCAGTTGGTACCCCTGGTTGTCATGACCCAGAATATAAGGGAGGAGTTTTACACCATAATGCCCAGTATGATGAACCTAATTTGCATGCTAAGGTTGAGGTTAATCTCAAAAGAGATATAGTGGTGTTAGGGGACTCAATCACCAGGGGAATTGACACAGTAATATGCAAAGGGAGGAAGGAACACACCATTGTTAGTACACTTCCTGGTGCAAAAGTTAAGGATGTGTCCACATTACTGGAGAGGCTCTTAGAAGGCACTAATAAACCACTGGTAATCTTGCACATAGGTACTAATAATGTCGAGAATACTGCTGTCAAGGGCATCCAGGTTGAAGTCTAAGAAATATATCAAAGAATTAAAGAAGATAAAGAAGGGGAGCTTATAATATCTAGTATATTACCCACCTTTGGTCACTGATCATATGAGAATGGGGTAATATTTGAGGTTAATACATGGTTAAGACATCATAGTAAGGAACAGAATATAGGATTTATGGACAATTCTAGTTCCTTTAGTAACAGATCATTTTACAAGTATGATATATTGCATCTAAACCAAGCCAGGACCAGAAAATTGGGCTCAAGAATTAATGAAGTAATCCAGTTTCATTTAAACTGGCAGAAGGGGGGGGTGAATGAGGACAAAATTAGCAAAGAAGGACTAGTTAGAGATAAAAAGGTGCCTGATTGGAATAGTGTGCTGATTAATGCTAGAAGTTTAGTAAATAAGTTTGAGGAGTTCAAATACTTATTAATAAAAAATGATATACAGTTGGCATGTATTACAGAAACATGGTGTGAAGAAAAGGATAGCTGGGATAAGGTTATTCCATGTTATAACTTATATTCTAAATCTAGGGTATGGGGGAGGCATGGCCATGTATATTCATGAAACAATAAGAAGCATTGATTATGGTAACAACATGGATGAGCTGGAAACTCTTTGGGTTAAACTGCTACCCCAAATGGTGCCAAAATCATTGTGGGTTTTATCTACAGACCTCCTAATATCTTGTTAGATACTAATGTAGCACTACAGAATCAAATAGCTGATTTATATCCAGCTGATAGAATATTAATACTTGGAGATTTAAACTTGCCTAGTATAAATTGGAAACCAGTAACAGCTGAAGATAAAATAGGTATAGGATACTTGGATATCTTTGATCATCTAGGACTGCAACAAAAGGTACTGGATGTTACAAGGGGCAACAATATTCTTGATGTTGTTTTAACAAACATGGGAGAGGTAATAAATAATGTTAGGACAGATTGTCCACTCAGAAATGGTGATCATAACATAGTCCATTTTAGGATTAAGGAACCTTTGGTTCTGATGGAGGAAGGCTTTACAATTAAATTAAATTTCAGAATTACTGATTTTGATAATTTTCAGAAAGAAATTTCCCTGTGGGAGTGGGACAAGGAATTAAAAGATTTATCTGTAAATGAAATGTGGAAGCATTTCCTGCAAAAAATTGAGTGACCTGATAGAAAAGTATGTTCCCAGTTTTAAGAAATATAGAAATACTAAGAAAAAACTTCCTAGTTAGCTTAATAAATCAATAAAAAAATTGATAAACAAAAAGAATGGATTGTTTAAAAAGTCTGAAAATGTCAAATCCAGTAAGAACTACCAGGCACTTAGGAATCTCACTACGGAAGTAAAATTGGGAATTAAGAAGGCAAAGGCTCATCAAGAGGTTTTATTGGCATCGAAGATTATGGACAATAAAAAAATCCTTCTTTAGTCATATTAGCAAATCTAAATCCAATTTAAGTGTGGTGGGTCCCTTTAAAAGTAATCAGGGGTTAGTAACTTCAGATAAAGAAAAGGCAAATATTCAAAATGAATACTTTACCTCAGTTTTCAACAAGAAAGCAACCTCTCCGTTCAAGAATAATAGTCGCGCAACACCGGGCCAGATAAACTTAGACCCTGAGGGGCAAAATTGAGTAGGGTGGATATCAATAAATCATCAGGGCCAGGTAATATCACCCTAGGGTGAGTCATGAATTGACAGCTCGTATAGCTTCACCTCTGACTTATATCTTTCAATCCTCACTAGACAAGGGGGAGGTTCCAAGGGACTGGAAGGATGCAACAGTGGTTCCATTATTAAAAAAGGGGCCTAGGACAGAACCATCCAACTTTAGACCTTTGAGTCTGACTTCAATCATAGGGAAGTAATTCAAGGGTATCTTAAAAGAAAAAAAAATATTAGATTCTTTAGGTGAACAGGGGTTAGTAGATCCTTTGCAGCATGAATTTAGAAAGGCAAGATCATGTCAATCAAATCTTCTGTCCTTTATGAAAAAGTTAATAGGGAATTGGACATGGGGAATTCTGTGGATGTGCCCTTCATGGATTTTGCCAAGGCATTTGACAAACTGCCTCACTTGGAGTTATTGAATTTACTAAAAGAGGTTAAGATATAAAGCAATATAATTCACTGGATTTCTGATTGGCTGAAGGATAGAAGATAGAGGGTAGCTACAAGAGGAACACTATCAGATTGGGCACCTGTTACCAATGGGTACCACAGGGATCGGTTCTTGGGCCATGTTTATTTAGCATTTGCATTTCTACCCTACAATTAAAAAAACCAAAGATATGGTTATACAAGTTTGTGGATGACTTTAGGGTTGCATCAGTAGTGAATAATGCTATAGATGGGACTCAGTTGCAGAGAGTATTAAATGAGATTGTGGACTGGACCAGGGTAAATAAATTGGAGTTGAATGCTTCTAAATGCAACATAATGCATCTGGGAAAACATAATATGGAACTAATATATAAATTAGGCACATATCCATTATTAGAGACACATGAGGAGAGAGACCTGGGAGTCAAAATTACCAATCAATTAAAATTCAATACACACTGCAATGATCAGAATAGAAAAGCAAACCAAAGTCTTAATTGCATAATGAGACATATATCAAATAGGGATAGTAAGGTGTTGATGCCACTGTATAATGCCTTGGTTAGACCTCACTTGGAATAGTGTGCCCAAGTGTGGTCTCCTTATAAAAGAGAAAATATATTCAGAATTGAGGGTGTCCGGAGACGAGCCACTAAAGCTATTGCTTCATTAAAAGCCAAATCCTATAAGGACAGATTAGAAGCATTGAATTTGTATTCATTGCATTATAGCAGGTTAAGAGGGGACCTGTGCATGCTTTTCAGAGCTACAGGAGACCCAGAATTATTGATGAAACTGGGTTTCATATCCAAGTTCAGCAGGGGCAGTAGTAGAAGGCATAACAAACAGTTGTTCAAATCCAGGTGGAACCAAAATTCAGGAAAATTCTGGTTTAGTCAGAGGGTAATTTCAATTTGGAATGAGGTCCCTGATATTGTAGTGGAGAGTCCAAGCATGGATTTCTTTAAGTCAAGTTTGGATACCTATTACAAAGATATAACTACTAATTTTTAAACCATGAAGGCTGGCAAGCTATAAGGACTTTTTGTCTGTTGCTTGTAATTTTCTACGAATCTATGATTCTATGTATATATATATATATATATTCTTTGCAAAAAACTTTGTTAATGTATCATTTAGGGTTAAAACACAAAAAAGGTTAGTAAATAAGACCTTTAGGGTTGCTCCCTTCCCACCTCGTGGACCTGCCCATCATCCCAAGTTTGACAGATGATGGGGGGGTGTCTTTGGGGTTGTGAGGCCTAAATGTCACCCCATTCCATGTGTAATCATATCCACAAGTCACAGTAAAGAAAGATGGGGTGACATTTAGGCCTCACAACTCCAATGACACACCCTGTTATCTGTCAATCTCGAGATGATGGGCAGGTCCACAAAGGGGGGGAGGGCGCTACCCTAAAGGTCTCATTTCATGACTTTTTGTGTTTTAACCCTAAATGATGCATTAACAAAGTTTTTTGCATAGAATGTCCATACATTTTGAAAAAGAATAGAAAAGTAGGAAGTTGCACAAGTTGGTGGCAGCGCGGGCCCCTTTGGGGCCCACGCTCCCACCACCTTGAAACAAAAAAAAAGTGTCAGTCATCAGAGTGGCATACTTCAACACCTGTTTACATGTCAGACACCTAACCACTGAAAATGACCTCCATGAGAGCAAGGCTAGGTACCGTATAAATGTGAACCCACTACCAGAAAGGAAAACACTATATGCAAAACATAAACTGTGTCATGCAATATCTCCACAGCAAATTAATTTTTCAACACCTAAACACCAAAATTCACATGTAGAGGACATCCCCTCAACACCCTCCAAATTTCAATTGAAAAGACCAAACTGTTTCTGAAATATAACACTTGAAAATGTGAGATTTTCATTTGTCGGAGTGGCACAATGCCACACCTGTTTACATTTTAGACACCTAATGACTGAAAAGTTCATCCACGGCACTAAGGCTGGCTACCATATAAATTTCAAGTCAGAACCAGAATGGAAAATGCTCTCCACAAAACGTAAACTGTGCAACACAATATCTCCGCAAAAAATGTATTGTCTGACACCTAAACACCATAATTCACATCTACAAGCATCCCATCAAAACCATCCACATTTCAAGTGAAAAGACCAAACCTTTTCCGAGATATTTAATGTTAAAAATTGTTAAAATTGGGCTGTCTGATCCCTCCAAATCTGGCCATCTAGTCCCTCCCTCGTGATCAAAGAATCTCGCAATCAAAGAATTTGCAGGCTCACAACCAAAGAATTTGCAGGCTCTCGGTCAAGAATAAAAAGTGGCAAAAGCAAATTTTTAGACAAATATAAATGAAACCGCAGCCATGACTCGATAGAATGAAGTCCCCTGAGCAAAACCCATCCTAATTTGGCTTAATAAGTCACCCCAGGGCTGAGAAATTAGATTTTTTCATCTGGCCATCTAGTCACGCCTTCACAATCAAAGATCACGGTCAAAGAATCTCACGATCAAAGGATTTACAGGCTCACGATCAAAGAATTTGCAGGCTCATGATCAAAAAATAAAAAATGGTGAAAATAAATTTTTACACAAAAATAAATGAAACCACAGACATGACCTGATAGGATGAAG
Source organism: Neoceratodus forsteri (assembly GCA_016271365.2). Classification (NCBI taxonomy): domain Eukaryota; kingdom Metazoa; phylum Chordata; order Ceratodontiformes; family Ceratodontidae; genus Neoceratodus; species Neoceratodus forsteri. Next base: position 1,178,082,962 of record CM057458.1, read on the forward strand.
CTCCCTGAGCAAAACCCATCCTCATTTGACTTAATAAGTCACCCCTGGGCTTAGAAATTTGATTTTTACATCTGGTCATCTAGTCATGCCCTCTCAATCAAAGATTGTGGTCAAAGAATGTTGTGATCAAAGAATTTGCAAGATCATGATCAAAGAATTTGCAGGCTCATGATCAAGGAATAAAAAATGGTAAAAGTCAATTGTCACATAGAAATAAATGAAACCACAGCCATGACTCAATAGACTGAAGCCCCCTGAGCAAAACCCATCCTCATTTGTCTTAATAAGTCACCCCAGTGCTAAGAAATTAGATGTTTTCATCTGGCCATCTAGTCACGCCCTCGCAATCAAAGATCACAGTCAAAGAATCTCGTGATCAAAGAATTTGGAGGCTCGCGATCAAAGATCATTAGCGAGCCAGAATCAAAGATTTTAAAAGTTTTAAAGTCTATGTTTTGACCAAATTACAAGAACCCACAGCCATGGCTTGATACAGTGAAGCTCCCTGAGCAAAACTCATCCAAGTTTTGCTCCAGGAGTCACCCTTAAGCCGAGATATTTGAGTTTTTCTGACCGCAAACTGAAAACAAGATAGCAGCAGTCGCAATCAAAGAATTCCTTGTGATCAAAGATTCTTTGAATGTGAGCCTGCAAATTCTTTGATCGTGAGGAGGGACCAGATGGCCAAAACCCCATTCTTCTTTCGCAAAATAACCATATAAATTTTCTCATTGACTTATAATGGGAACTTAAAACTTTAATAACTTTTGAATGGATTAATATTTTTTCACCAACCAAAAAGCAGCATGTTCTTGACCCAAGCTCCTTCAGATGACCCAAGTTGCCAAGCAGTACACCACACAACAGCCGCACAGCACCATGGACAAAATCCCATATAACTGGCAAAAAGTGCATTTTTCAGCATTTAGTTACACAAAAACTGTAAGTCTGACCAAAACAAAATTTGGCAGATCAAGAGATCTACCAAGCCCCACCAAACATGCTAAATTGCATGCAAATCTGTTGAATGGGCCCAAAGTTATCAATGCACAAAATATCAAGTTTAACATACAGTAGAAGTGCCTACTCAACCCTAAATTATATATATATATATATATATATATATATATATATATATATACACAGTATATTTTGTAAAACACTTTGTTAATGCTCCAGTTAGGGTCAAAGCAACAAATGCTGAGAAATGAGACAATAGGGTTTCCAACCCTAACACCCCATCCTCCCAAACCCGGCAGGAGAGCAGGTGTGCTTTGGTCTTCTTAAGCCTAACAGTCACCCCATTCCATCTGTACATACAGTAAGATCAGATGTGTACACTTCATGAGAATGCAGTGAACGTTAGGCTTGAGAGATCAAGGTGCACCCCACACCTGCTCTCCTGCCTAGTTTGGGAGGGTGGGGTGTTAGGGTTGGAAATCCTAATACCTCATTTCCCAACTTTTATTGCTTGACCCTAACTGGAGCATTAGTTCAGTTTTTTGCTAATGCGATTTTTTGCAACTTATTTCATTACTTTTTAAGATAAAATAATAGAATCCTTATTTTACTCTTGGTGCACAGGGTCCTTTCGATCCTGCACTCCCATTCCTCTATAGTTGCATGACCAAATTGTCAGCATAGCCATCTTATTACCCCATCGCATGTACCCAGTGTAGAAAATGTTTGAAGCCCCACCAAAACATAATTCTTTGCAGCTGCAACACCATTCCTTGCCACAGGTGCAAAAACACATTTTACGAAAATATGAATTTGTCTGCTCGAGTGTGCAACTAGCACCCTCACCTTGCAGCTGCCCAACCCCTTCCCTTCCTAATTACCCCCTCTAACCTTGTCTCATTCCCTTTTGAAACTACCCACTGTCATACAGGCTACCACCTCTCTGTGAAAAAGTGTCTCCTCATTTCCATTCTAAATCTCCCCCCATCTAAGGCTGTGCCCTCTCATATCCCTCCCCCTCCTCAGCCAAGAAATCCCCTCAGTGTTTGCCTTGCCTTGTTTATCCCCTTTATGTACTTATAGGTCTCAATCATATCCCACTGGCCCCTCCTCTCCTCCAAGGAGTACATGTTCAACTCTCTCAGCCTCTCCTTGTATGGTCTCTCCTACAATCCCTGGATCATCTTTGTTGTACTAAATTGTACCTCTTCCAATAATTTCACATCCTTCTTCAGATATGGGCACCAGAATTGCACACAGTACTCCAGGTGCAGCCTGACAAGTGCCCTGTAGAGAGGCAGGATCACCTTCCTACTCCTGGAAGAGATACCTCTCACGATACATCCCAGCATCCTGCTGGCTTTCAATGCCACCCTCCTGCACTGCTCTGTATTGTTCATCTTCCCCATTACAACCATCTCAAGATCCTTCTCCCCCTCAGTGAAACCTAGCTGCACCCCTCCCAGTTGGTAACCCCTCCCTGGGTTTTTTGTCCCAAAGTGCAGGACTTTGCACTTTTTCATATTGAACCCCAACTGCTATGCTTCTGGCTACTAGACCATTTTGGTCAGGTCATCCTGCAGCCCCTGCCAACTTGATAAATTGTCCACCACTTCCCCCAATTTGGTATCATCTGTGAATAGATTGATCTTATTCCTGACACCAAATGAGATGTCCACTATGAATATTCCAAACAGCACTGGCCCCAGTCCAATCCCTGCTGCACCCTGCTCATCACAGCCCTTGAAGACAAGAGTTCCCCCATACCACTACCCTCTGCTATCTCCCCTGCAGCCAATTTTCAATCCATTTAACCATCTTAGTCCCCACCCCATGTATCTCAACTTCCCTCCCAACCTCCCATGCAGCATAGAATTGAAAGCCATACTGAAGTCCAAGTATATGAAATCCAGCAAATGACCCTTGTCCAATTCCCTCATGGCCCAGCTGTAATACTCAATGAGGTTCATCTGGCAGGATCTTCTGTAAACAAAAGCACGCTGGTGACTGTTCTGGAGCCCATTGTCTTCCATAAAGGTCATCAGACTTTCCTTAAGTATTGTCTCCATCAGCTTACTCATGATGAAAGTTAAGCTTACTGGCCTGTAATTACCCTTCACAGCTGTCATTTTTCAGATCCTGGTCTGTCATTTTGGCCAGCATCTGAAAAATGACAGCTGTGACATACATGAGGTTAGGTAATAAGAAGGCTATGTTGAACATATGGGTTGAAAATACTGAAAATTTCCAAAGTTATGTGTATGAGTAGCAAAATTGCAACAAATGGTTATAGCTTTGGCATTTTTTCTTATTATGACTCATATTTTCAACATAGACTTCTTATTACCCCACCTCATGTGCCCGTTACAGAAGATTTTCGAATGCCTGCTAAAACATAATTCTGAGCAACTGCAACACCATTCTGTGCTACAGGTGCATAAACACATTTTGGCCTGGATTTGAAAAATGACAGTTGACAATTCAATTGAAAATCTAGGATGAAAATACTGAAAATTTCCCAAGTCATGAGTGTGCATGCCGACTGGTCAGGAATGGTCATAACATTGTCATTTTTAATAATGTTGACCCCACAGTTTCAAAATAGCCTTCTGATGACCCCACCTCATGAATAATATGAATAATATGGCTGGCATTACAAAAATCCCACCTGAAAGGTGATTTTGCCAACCAACTGTATAATCACCTTTCCAGTGGGAGCTGCATAATGACAGTCATATCAATCATGAGGTGGGGTCCCCAAAAGGTCATGTTGAAAATTTGGGCTTAAAATCTCATAAAATGCCAAAGTTATTCATAAAAGTTGAAATGCCCAATAAAATACATTGAAATGCATTTACAGGTACCTTTCTTTCTCATATTGCAGTCGTCAGTTCCAGCAGCAAAATGTCTCTTCAATCAGAGAGTGGGTCTTAAAGCTGGGACCTGTTCAGGTTAGTGAGGGTATGTGGGGGTGTACTGGTGGGTGTGGGGTGATGAGTGCTGAGTGGGAGTTGGGGGTGAGTGGCTGATCGATGAAAGACCATTTCTTTTTTGACTGGTTTTAAAAAAACATAGAGGGACCATTTTATTTATTTCAGTGATTTACCAGAAGCTGGAGGCTGGAGAGGGTGCAACAAGACACCAGGGAGCAACCTAAAGAAAATGGGTAAGGTGATTGGAGGGTGGGGCATGCCACTAGACATCATGGAACAAATGTTTAATTATGGGGATGGCAATGGGTAGGTAGGGGTGGTGCCACTAGACACCAGGAAAGAAAGAATGCATAATAGGGGTGGTGATCACAGTATGGGGAAGAATTAAAGAGACCAATAGACCACCAGGGAATACATTTTGGACATGAGGATGGTGGTCAGAGAATGGGGGGGGGGCACTTGATTACCAGGGAATGAAAGAAATACATAGAGGACAGTGACTGGAGAATGGTGGGAGGGGTAGGCACCATTGGATCACCAGAGAATGAAAAAATACTTAGGGAATGTGATTGGAGAATGGGGGAGGGACCACTGGGTCACCAGAAAATAAAGAAATACATTGGAGAATTTGATTACCAAGTGGGGAGTGCCACTAGACACCATGGACTAAAAAATAATTTTTGAAGAAGGTGATTGGTGGGGTGGAGGGGTGTGTGTGCCACTAGACAACCAGCCCAAGGGGGCTCACAGTTCCCACTGCAGTCAGCAGCAGGAGTTCAGCTGGAGCTGCAGAACTCAAGAAAATCTGCTGTTCTCATACAGAGAATGTGGGGAAGTGCTTCACACTCTAAGCTGGCCACATGGGATTTTGGGTGCCCAGACGAACTATCTCTGGCCTCAATTGTTAAACAAACAGCAGAATCTAGCTAAATGCGGTGCCTTTTGATAGGTTCTGTTGGGTATTTTTTTTTAAGTAACAACATTTTTATGTATTTTCCACTCTTGGTAGTTAGTTTGTGGAAAAAAAATGAATTTTCTGGTGAAAAAGGATTAGCCTCTAATGAAAAACAATCCTTTGTCATGAGGCCAAATCCTTCATCAAACATTTTACCTCTATCCTGGAAAGTGATCGTCCCATTGAAAACAATGGGAACTTATACATTTAAGAACTTTACAACAGACTCATATTTTTCACCACACAAATGCATGTCAGTCCTGTTGCAGAAGGTGTTTGTACCATAAAAAAATTCACACCAGAATTCCAAACCATCTAGGCGTAAGGCAATGAGGAAAAAACTGCAAAAAATGACAACTTAAAGTTTTTGCACTATCTGGATCTCAGAATTCATACATCTAACCAGAGCAAAACTTGCCACTTCAAGAGACCTACCCTACGGGACAGCACATACCAAATTTTGTGCAAATTCATTGATCAGTTGCAAGGTTATTAAAGTACAAAATTTGAGGTTTAACATTAAACATGCTACTCAACCCTAGCTATAGTGGCACAATGATGCCACTATAATAGATGTGTATTTTTCTCTCTTTTTTTTCTTTTGTGACCCTGGAATTGATTCTTTTTTTTTCTTTACCTTTTTTATGACCCCTTCCAATACATCCAGATTTTGAACTGTCCAGCATGTTCACACCTTATCTCCTACATCCTGTATTATTTTTCCCCTGACATGGGGTCTTCAGGCTGAAGGCATCATCCCACCTTTCCATGAAGAACACATCTGGTGGGGAGGTTTATACACTTTGGGCCTGAGAATGCCAGTATTACCTGTTATCTCATGATTCATCTGGAGAGTTTATTTTCTTAAGTGCAAACTTGTTCACATTCAGGTGAGTAGTTCACCTGATAATTACTCCTCCCTGGTCCCATGCATAGCCTGCCATTGTATGTAACACACTCATCTGGGGACAGTCTCCTTTACCCACCATTAGAGGTCACTGTTGTGGCAAGTAAAGAAGCCATCCCAACTCAGCTGGGACATGTTGCCTTGGGGAGCACTTACTCCAAGCCTGACTCATAACAACATGATTCTAGTCCACTCCTGAACTCAAGTCATTAGTACTGTATTACTGTGTGATGTGCTTCAGCTAGGCTGTAGAGTGGCCCCTTTGTCATTCTGTTTGAAAATAGTTGAACCCCTTTTTGTCATCTCTGATTAACTACAAATGTTTGTCTCCATAAGAAGAGTGTACAGCATTGACTGCTGAACTTTTACACAAATGCAGTTGCTGCAGACTAACCAACAGCCAGAAGGATTACAACCCTGTTCAAAAAAGAAGTCTATAAAAAATTATCTAATTTTTGTATATAATTTGTCTTAACTTTTTTGTATTGACATATGTTTATTTTTATATCTTGCGAACTACAATATCATGTACTACATCTAGTTCCATCCAGTAACCCCTGCAGAAAGGAGATGCTATTTCATTGCAGACTGGGCTTTTCCTAAAGACATATCATATAGTAAAGAAACAATTAATTTGTCAGTCATTATATGTTAGATTGAATGAGTGCTTTCTGTTAGGATCAGTGACTCTTACTCACAGAACCTATGATATCCCCCACACATCACACACAAAAAATGGGTTGAATATCATATACAAGATTTGATAAACCTCCAGATTTTTCTGATATGGTTAAGATGAATTATAGCAGTTACGAAAACACTGTATTGTATATACTTTATTTTTATGAGTAAATACAAATGCCAGTCAGTTAAAAATATATTATTTAATAGATAGAGCAATGTGGAGTTTTCAAATTCTGCTTCAAATGTAATTCCATGAAATTTTGGAAATTCTACTAAATTTCTTGGAATTCTATCAGAAGCACAATTATGATATTGCAACAGCAATATTTTGACCATGGAATAGTAATTCACTGTTTACATAAACTGTGGCTCAGTTTTCCATGTTATATAAACTGCCAATCTGGATTCCACAAACCACAGAAATGTGAGCCACGGTTTATGTAAACCACATAAAACTAATCAGCAGTTTACAAAAACTTCAGAAAACTAATTCATGGCTTACAGTAAAATATTTTGGGAAGTTCACAGAACTTTGTAAAACATTCAAAATACAACCTAGAAGCACAATTGGCATTCTAAATGACTTTTGCCAATGGAGTTTTGCATTACACATACTGTAGCTCTGCTAATCAGGAATTAATAGCCATGGCAGGCTTCTGCAGGAGTACTGGTGTGTCCTGCTGGATAGCACTGTACATGGAAAAGGAAGCTGCCTGACACAAATATTTAGGGAACTACTACAAGTAATTTAAAAACAATGTTATCCCTTAGCAGAAACTGTTTTCGTAAAGTTGTTATATTGTATGAGTATCCATTATGGAAGGGGGTTACTAAAACTAATATTTCTCCATCTGACACCTGTGCCACTTTAGGGTTAAGGTGTAGGCTTTGTCATTGATGCCTATGTATCTGGCTGCCCAGTGTATAAACATAGGGTGGGGCATCTATTTGAAGGGTGATTAGAAACATGAAACAAAATTTGATACCAGAAAGGGATTGATTAGTCTGCCTGGATGTTCCCTTCTGTTTCTTATTTTGACAGAAGTCATGAGTGTATGATAAGGTTGACTAAGAAGTGTTCTAAAGTGAAAAAAGATGGCGAGAAGTAGAGGGTACTGAAGTAAACACCAACACTGCCATTCTGTTCCTGGTTTATCCTCTTTGCCAATTTACTAAACACCAACACGCCTCAATTGCTTCTTATCAGGCTTTATTCTTAACATCGGCTCTCTTCAATTTCTGCACTCAGGTTTAATTCCTGTGGCTTGGACACAGAAAATAGGAAAAGACAGCATCAAGTTTCTCCTAAAGGGTCTATCTCTAAATATCACTATTATTACACATGAACACTAACTAGGGAACAAATAACAAGTAAAATATGCAGACCACTTTATAACATCCCTCTTTTTCTAAAATCTGACTGCTGTTTGAACCTGTCTGGTGCCCTTATGATCCTTTTTAACTTACAGAGCATTTGTAACACTGGATCACTTTGAGGTGACACCTCACCTTCTTCCACAACTCTTGTACTGTGATCCTGCTCAGAGGCCATCTGTGAAACATCCATGGGTGTCTCACCCCTCCCCATTACTCCCAAAGAGTATGCCACTGTCATACTTCATACCCCTGGCGCAGCTTCCCAATCCTCCATCCTCTCCCACTCTGTATTCCATTCCTGTCCCCCAACCAGGGAGGGTATTTTTTGCCAATAATCAATGGATAAGGTCCGTATGTCTTTTTACCACTTTTCCCAATGCCAGTTGCACCTTAAAGGACATTGAACCTGTTAGTACACACAAAACCCCTTGTACCCAATGATTTGTGTCCCCAAAACATGCAACCAAAACAGAATTTCCCACTTGCAATGAATTCAGATTTGTCCTATGCCCTCTGGCTCCACGAATTTCTGCCTGGCTCTGATGCACTTTGGTCCCCAAAACTGGGCGGATCAAATCCAAATGTAAGCAAAGTGTCCTGCCAAGCAACAACTCCACTGACAATGCCTTTGTCATTGCATGTGGTGTAACACAGTATCACAACAAAAACCTCACTATATGTGTTTGCATACATCTTGCACCTAACTGTCACCACCCCTCTTTCACTGTTTGCACCACCCTTTTGGCTACACCATCATAGGTGAGTGGTAGGGTGCAGTCTGAATGTATCAGATTCCATTGCATTCCATAAATTCTTGAAACCTCCTTGACATAAAGGTGGGCCCATTGTCTGACACAAAAATTTCTGGTATCCAATAAATGTAAAATATTTTCCTAACTTGGGCAACAGTGGCCTCCGTGGTGACCAAAGACTTATCTGCACTTCCTGCCACTTGAAATATGCATCCACCATGACTGATAATATTTTCCCCGGTAAAGGCCATGCAAAATCAACATGTACCTTAGGTTTCATTAGGTTTTATGGAGCTAAAAAGGCAGAGGCCCATTACAAGCTTCTTAGAACTGGGAGTGAAACTCCATGTTCCCATTACAGACTATGTACATATCAAGATTTGATTTAAAGTTTTGTTTACTCATGCTAGATATAATATCGAAAGGGAGCTTATTCCATAGATTACCTGCTCTCAGAATGTAAAAATATTTTCTATTATTTATTCTTTATCTTTCAATTTTTATTTGTAAAGGATGTCCTGTGGTTCCAATGTAATTACTCTTATATTCAATGTTTAGCTAAGTCTTCAATTTCAGGTCATTTAAAATATCAAAATAAAGTGTTAGATCGCCCCTATATCTTCTAAATTCTAAACTATGTAAGCCCAGTTTGTTTAATCTGTTATAATAATTAAAATGGTTCAATGAGTTAATCGACTTTGTATATCTCTGCTGAACTCTAATTTATTGCTGTTAGTTTTAAGGTGGGGGCTCCGAAGTTGACTACCATAATCCAAGATAGGCCTTACATATGATAGATATAATGGTAACAATACTTCTGCCTATTTAATTTTGATATTTCTCTTTATAGATCTTATTGCGCTATAAGCTTTTATGATGACTGAACTACATTGCTCTTTAAACATCAGTTTATTATCAGTTAGTATTCCCAAATCCTTTTCATAGATTTTTGAAGTTAGGAGTACACCATCTAGTGTGTATGGATATTTTTTGTTTCTGTTGCCTATATGTATAACACTACATTTATCGCTGTTCAGTTTCATCCACCATTTCTTAGTCCATCTGGTTATGGCACCAGTGTCATTTTGCAAAGATATAATACCCTCATTAGTACTGCTAGGTCCACATATCTTAGTGTCGTCAGCATATTTAGTGATGGTGTTAACTACATCTTCATCAAGGTCAGCAATAAATATTTGGAAAATTAATGGTCCTAATGATGAACCCTGTGGGACTCCACTAGATACTGATCCTTCAGACAAAACATAACTCTGATTATGACAGCCTGTGACCTCTCTGTTAACCAGTTTATGATCCACCTAATAAAGTATCTGTCTACATTATATTTTTCTAGTTTCTGTTCTTTAGTCCAGTGCGGTACCCTATCGAAGACTTTATTAAAAGTGAATAATAGTACATCTACAGGTGTGCCATTATCCAGTAACTTACTAACTTACATTATTATAGAAGCATATCAGGTTAGATGAAAATGATCATCTCTTTCCGAACCCGTACCTACGATCTATCTAGCCACTCCCATGGATGCACCAGTACTGGGGCTGGTGTATGATATGTCTTCTGGCAAGTTGAGCACTTGCTCACCAGTTCCTCTATTTTCTTGTCCATACCCAGCTACCAAATCACACCTTGTGCCATGACCTCCTCCCCCTTCACCAGATTGCAGGGTATGTGTCTGTGTTTCCCCATTATGTTGGTAGTGGGTTTTTACCGACTTTGTATTTTGATTTACTGCATGAGTATGTATTCTGCATTATTATTTCTCTTAAAATAACAATAAACAGAAAGTAAAAAATAAATGCCAGAATGTGTGTCATGTAATTGCCCTAAAACCTTAGTCCTCAAATGATGAGGTACTACCACTCTTCTTCCCCACATCAGACAACCAGCATGAATTTCCAACTCTAAAGACTGCTGAAAAAATGGACTTAAGTCAGCCTCCAACCCCCACCCAGGCCTCCCATTCTGTACCCATCCAAAACAGATGACCTAAAGGTTGCCAAGCAATGTGAGAGGGCAGTAAAGAGGGCTGGGGGATACATAGGAAGAGACATCGCCAGTAGAAAACAGGAAGTTGTTATCCCTCTGTACAGACAGCTGGTGAGACCCCATCTGGAGTACTGTGTGCAGTTCTGCATACCCAGTCTCCACAAAGACATAGACAGAATGGAGGCAGTCAGGAGGAGGGCAACTAAAATGGTGCAGGATCTGCACCAGAAGACATATGAAGATAGACTTAAGGAGCCTAATATGTATACCATTGAGGAAAGGAGGGACAGGATGGACATGATAGAAACTTTCAAGTACAGCAAGGGAATCAACAAAGTCCAAAAGTGTAGCATCTTTCAGAAAAAGAGATGTGCAAGAACAAGGGGGCACAATTTGAAGATAGAAGGGGGACAGATCAGAGGTAATGTGAGGAAGTACTTTTTCATGGAGAGGGTTGTGAATGCATGGAACGGCCTTCCTGAAAAGTTTGTGGAGTCAAAAACAGTGGGGGAATTCAAGAATACATAGGACAGACATAAGGCAATTCTAGAGGGTGGGGGTAGGAAGAAGTAGGCTGTTGGTTAACTAGGATCTGCAGCTTATCCATTAGGTAGGGACACGGACAGACTGTGTGGGCCAACCAGTCCTTATCTGCCATCAAATGTTATGTTTCTATGTTTCTCTGTTTCTCATCAGGCTTTATTCTTAACATCAGCTCTCTTCAACTTCTACATGCAGGCAGAGTTCCTGTGGCTTGAGCATGAGAAACAGGAAAAGACAATATTGGGTTCCCCTAAAGGGACTATCACTAACTAGGGAACAAACAACAATTACAATATGCAAATCACTTTATAACAGGTTCATCCCCCTACAAATTTGCCTCTGCTATGTTTCACTTTGTGTTCCATTGCCAGATCACAAGTAGCAGATCAATCATGATGAGAAGAAGGAATGATGCATCCTGGACAACCAAAACAAATAAGCTGCACAAAAAGGAAAAAAAAAAGAAGGATCAAAATCAAAAGTGCAAACAACACATGGTTTATTCAGTATGTCTTCGAAGGCAGTGGCACAAAAAACCCTGTGCTTCAGGTCTCCACATGACCCTTCATTAGGAGAGGTGTACCATAGGAATTTCTATTACTTTTAAAGTGCTGAGTTAAAGACACAATGTCATGTATTCTGTATCCCCATCACCCAAGTAAGCTAGACACAAAGTGTTATATTTTTTAAACAATATTCCAATGCAACCGCGAAGTAATTATACAATTCAATTATAATATTGCAAAAGGGACAAACTGCAAAGGCACATCATGTATTTTAATAGTTAATGAAAAGTCCAGGATAATCTAGAGTAGTATAGAAATAAAAGATAAAACAAGGAGTGCAGGAGAGAGGGATGACCCAGGGAGGAATGAGGCAAGACCAAGATGGTACTTACATGTTTACCAAATAGGTGCCAGGGTGTCAGTGATCAGGAAACAATTTATATTTTTATTGGCATTCCATAGCTTACTTCAGCCTCCATCTGTAGTTCACTCTAACCCCATTCATCCCATGTAAAACAAACCATTCCAGTGCTCCACACCTCATGACAAAGGGTCACATGAAAAACCAAAGTGACAGGGTTTTTTGTTCAGCTGCCTTTGAGGAGATGCTGAATAAACCATGAGTCCTTTGCATTTTTGAATTTGGTCCATCTTCAGTTTCACTGCAGTGCAGGATATGTGTTGTGGTTATCTGCAATATTGGCTTTTCTTAGCTGGCAACCTCACCTTTCTGTGTCAGAGAGCACAGAGTCTATGTCTGTCTGCCTATGATGCATCCCAGTCCTTCTGGGTAAATCCTGCAGATGGGTTGAAGGAGTATCATTTCATCCTTTATAGATGGATCCCAGCTTTGGCTGGAGTTTGGACCCTGCACCAGCAGTCAGAGGGTTGTGAGTATATAGGCTGGGCTGAAGTGATACAGACAGGTCCATCTAGGTGTTGCCTCAACTGGCACCCTAGCAGTGTCTGCTAAAGCAAAGTGGAGTATAATGGTGTAACTTGTCATGATTAGGAACCAGACATCAAACACTCCTTCAGTGATCAAGGCCTGGGATCACACAAGAGACCAGGTATAACATCAGAGAGTAAAGTGCATATTTAATGTCAGACAGAAAAGGTTGATTTCTACTGTGACATCAATGAATAAATGTGTCAAACTGCAAGCAACCAAAACAAAACTGGCACCAATAGCAGAGTACAGCAAACTGTACCTTCTTTATTCAAAGTCCTGTGTACTGCAAAAAGAGTAATAAACAAGATTATTTTGTAGAAACAATATCGCACTTACTAATAACAGGCAAGGTCCATGCAAATAACAAACTGGAGAGAGTACACCTACTCCACTGCTTTCACTTCTTGCTTTCTGAAGAATCCCAGATGCAAAGCTGATCTGGTGGCGCCGAGGGTTGAGGCACTGGATGCCACAACTCGCACCATGCCAGCAACCCGGGTTCAGGAACAAGCTTGAATTGACAGGGGTTGGCGGGGAGGAGAGGACTGTGAGCAGCTGTTGGCTGGCAAGCTCTCCACCTCAGAAGGGACAGATGGGTCTCTCGGTGCTTGGCTTCCCCCCAGTGGAGGCTGGGTGGCAATGCCACTTCCAAGAGGCTGGGCACAAGGCATGTGGAGGGTGGAAGAAGCTGTTGACTGGAGCTGCGGTGTCCATGTGGGCCTCCACTCATATGTAGTCACTGCCTACAGGGCTCCGGGGCTAGGAAGGGAGAAAAACCAGAGGAAACACAGGGGTCTCTGCTCAATTAAGCCTCCAGGCCAGCTTGGGAGTTCAGCCAGGATGCACAAAGCACAGACATGTTCCCGAATGACCCTGAGTCCAGTAGTTTGGCTGAGAAATGCAGAGGCCTGCTGAGAAGGGTAAATAAAGTAAAAAAAAAAAAAAAGATTCCCAGATGCAAAGTCAGGTGATACTTTAAAGTGCAACAATTAAAGTGACAGTAAAGTGAAAAGTGCAAAGTGCAGTACAACTTTAAAAATGAAAATCCCTAACAGACCAAATAAGAGTGGATACATCCTATATGTAGGCTAAGGTTAATCTCACATTTTGTTTCTGAGAAATTGACAGCTGAGAGGATGGTATAGAAAACTTCTGGTAATCGCTGCCCAGAATTGCCAAAGCTGGGTAACCCATTCAGTCAATTCCATCTGCTTCCAGATATCTATGCTCAAGTCTCCTCTTATGCTTTGTCTGCTTTCTTGATAATATTCCATTTGTGTTTTCCAAGTGACCAAATTGCTGCCCTTTCTGTGGCTGTGGTGTTACAAAACCCATTTCTGTCATTGGCCATAAAAGTGGCATGAACTCCTCCTTACAAGAATGTTCAAAGACTTGTACACTGTTTTTTTATGGAGAACAGAAGGATGATGAAGACTTATGTCCTGATAAATTCAGCATACAGTATGTCTTGTCTCTGGTGTGGTTGACACAGTTATGGACATATTACTGCATTCATTTACCAAAGTCAAGATTCCATATCCATTACCGTAAACATCCAGGTTATACTGTAGTGTGCACCCCATTTCCAGCTCAGTCCAGAATGTCTTGCGGTTTGGTAGATCTGTGAGCCTTCTAAATTTCAAAAATAGATTCAATTGAATGTTATCATAAGTAGGAATAAGTGTGAGTCCTTTATTTAGCAGGTAGCTCTGCGGGGGTTAAAGTCCCACTTGACAAATTTCTCATGTTTATTTCCTAAGAGCATGTCTCACCTTCTTGTCTCTCTGCTGCTGCTGACTTTTTGTGACCCTGCTTTTCCCCTTCCTTATCCTTATGTGTAAAATGGTATCCCATCAAGACAGCGAGGGAAAGGCACTGCAGCAAAAACAGAGACGGTAAAACAACACAAGCACATATGGTGACCGAATGTTCCCCCCTCCCCATGATGCGTCCCCCCCCCAGAGTTGGTGTCTATAGTAAGGGGGGAGTGGAGGGCATGGGAAGCAAATACACCTGCAAAGAGCCTTCACCTTATGTGCTTGCACTGTTTTGCCGTCACTGTTTGTAATGGTTGCTATTTAAAACTTCCTCTTTTTATGTGGAACGGAGTAAAACTACAGAGTGACAATGGGAATTGTGCTGGAAAAAGGATCCTACATTCTCGGCCTGAGGGCAGCTGGATATGACATGCAATTGCTGAATAGTCTGCAGGATGACAGGTACACTATTAATTGCAAAGTGATTGGGGTGAAAAATGTAACACAGAAACATGGAAGTGAGAACGTGAGTAGCATCAAGATGAATGGTACTGATTCATGTTAGATTGCCAGTTTTCTGATAAAATGAAATTGTGAACAAATGTAAATAAATCTGAGGCTCTGCTGATAAACATGATTTCTGCTTGGACAGCAAATTTATTATGGCAGAGGTAGAATGTTAAATCTGTTTTACTGCCTACCCCTTCCTGATATGCTGTCCCCTCTGCAACTGAGTCTGGAAACCTTCCAGACTTCAATCCCTCTCAGTGTAGGCAAGGCTTACAAAAGACAGGATGAAGAAGCAACTGTGTGGTGGTCCTGCATCTGTTTCTACCCCATAATATCTGCACCCAGTTTCCTAAAAAGTACAGTCTGTATGCAACAGAAAATGAAGTTTGTGGCAATTTGCATAAGTTATGCATATTTAATTTGCATGATTTCTTGAAGCACTTTTTAGATACAAATGTGACTTATCTGAATATAAATATATACAAAATCTGGAAAGAATTTTTAATTATCTCATAGATGGTCTAGTGACCCTGATGAATGCCAAAGGATCTCTTCTGCTGAAAACAGTTGCAGACTAATTCTCAATGATCTCTTTATTAGTACCCTTCCCCAAATCATTACATTTAACTAGACATTCTTGGAAATTATTTATTAGCCTTGATGTGCTTGGAAGGTTGGCCACTTTATTGACTTGGTGCACACATTTGGAAATATCTAAAGAAATACATTTTTATAATACTAGATTGTGTAGAAACAAACAATTCAAAATAGTTTACTGACATCATTTTGGTTTTTAGAATGTTTGCTAAATGAAATGGGCAAGGTGGAGCAAAATGACAGCTATTCCAGAGGATCAGACTTCAATTTCCTTGGATTAAAAGGACTTCAGGATTCTGAAACTATGCTCTTTGTTATTTTTCTGTTAGTCTACTTAATAGTGCTAACAGGAAACATTCTGATCCTTGCTGCAGTCTTCACGGATCAGAAGCTGCACAAACCAATGTACTTCTTCCTTTGTAATCTGGCTATTCTGGACATTTTGTTAACAACCACTACAGTTCCTAAAATGCTAGCAAAATTTCTGATAAACTCCAGCACTATTTCTTTTCATGCATGCTTTATTCAAATGTATTTTTTCCATAGCTTGACAGTGGGAGAGGCTTTTCATCTTGTGGTAATGGCATTTGATCGTTATGTGGCAATCTGCAATCCTCTACGCTATACTACTATTATGACCAACAGAGTTAATAGTCTTGTGGCCGTAAGTGCCTAGGGACTTGCACTGGTAATCCCAGTGCCAGCAGTTTTTCTTGGAGCACAGTTACCTTACTGTGGTCCCAACATTATTTATAACTGCTTTTGTGACCACTTATCTGTAGTTAAGTTAGCCTGTACAGACATTAGTTTTCATAACTATATGGGGTTTTCAATTGCTATGGTTGTTTCATTCATACCTTTCCTTCTGGTAGCCTTTTCATACCTAAAAATACTCATTTCAGTTTTCCATACAAGTTCTGAAGGACGCCATAAGGCTTTCTCTACCTGCTCATCTCATTTAATTGTTGTTTTTATATACTATGCATCAATAGCAACTGCATACATTTCATACCGGATAGAAAATGTGTCTGAGGATTTTCATGTGATAGGTAACATTATTCTTGCTGTTCTGACTCCAACTGTAAATCCCATAATTTATAGTCTTCGAAACAAAGATGTCAAAGATGCTATTGCAAAGCTTACAAAACGACCAATATTATTTCAGTCTGGGACAAATGCATCTGTTAGAACACAATAAAAAGTCAGGCAATTTATGGTGTATTGAACCCAAGTAGTGAGTAGATAAACCAATGTTTGATCCATTTGGGATTTAGAAGAACTTGAATAGTTTACAATTTGAACTGTTCTACTCATAAAACAGATTCAGATACTCTAGTATGTGATCTGATGTGAATCCATAAGTGCACCATGTAATCTATTTAGCTATAAAAATAAAGCATTAACAAAACTGTTTCAGACTTCTAAGCAAGTTGTATTTTTGCTAAATTGAACAGAAATATGTATCTAATAATTGTATTTTTACTTCCATTACAAAATTATTCTCCTGTGTTTGTAACCTGCTGCACATTCTAAGGCCTACACAATGCAGAGTTATGCAAGTTATAACATACAGTTATTCAGAGTATACAGAGGAATAACCATCTGAAGTGAATGATTAAATGCAGAGACTGAAGGCCAAGGTGTTTATATTCAGGCTAAATGAATGTTATTACTATTATACAACTAGAAATTTCACAGGATTTTAAAAGTACTATACTACTTATTATGTGATTTGCTTGTAGTCATGAGCAATGCAATTTGTGACTGTGGGATACAAACCAAGTTCTGCAGGTTTGTAGTCCAGAGCTCTTAACCACTGCATTATACTTGCTGCCAGGAAACAGCTGAAGAGGAACATGCATTTCTCCCTTTTTCCTGTGGACTAAATGAATAACCTACACTGGGCCTGCCTGAAAAGTAAATAACCTACAGTGGGCATTGGCAGAAAGTGAATAATTTACTGTGAGCATTGCCAGAATATGAATAGCCTACTGAGGCTGTGTCTAAAATGTGATTGTTGTAGTCTATGGGACAATAAATGACAGTTGTCATGTGTTCTGATTGGCTCAGAACAGATCCTTGTTGTATAATATTTCCTATTGTAGAGAAGCAAATGGTGTTGTTTTTTTTCAAGTCAACGTTGTTTCACACCCCCCTCCACAGTTATGCTGAACAGTGTTTATCCTGTAAAGTTTTTTTTTTTTTTACAGAATGTCTAATTCTTGGAGAATCAGGAACACTATATGATTGTTATTGCCTTGTAGCTCCACTATAATAAAGTGACCCAAAGCCAGCACTAATATATCCTAACTGTCCAATTGTACCAAAAATGGCACTGATAGGCAAAACATTTCCCTCCAATACTCTAGTGAAGAGCAAAGTGCCTGTATCACCTAAGTCAGTTTGCATCGTATACTAGGTACGCCATTAACTAACACTTCTACATTCCACTGTATGCCAACCTGTAGGACTCAATGGACCCTTTTAAGGTATATTGTGTATATCATTGCCTTAGGGAAAGTCATGGGAATATCCACTGGTTCTGTATTTTACTATATATTCACTGGACAACTGTAATTAGGACATGATTATAATTATGTATTTGACCTGTGATTATGTTTGTTGTTTTTATTTACTATAGATTGTATTGACCACTTTTTTAACAGCTTTATCTATAAAAAACCTTGGCATTTGTTCTCTAATGAAGCCTGCAATTTTAAGTGGAGAACAAAACCTGAATTTGTTCTCTAACTAAACTTGCAATTAAAAATGAAACTTTTCAAGACTCACTTCCAAATCTGGTCTGGCTGAGAAAAGAAGCACTGTGTGAATGAATCTGTGTTTGTGAAAGGGGAGGAATGTTTTCATGTTGCTGACTACAATGTGCTTAATATTTTTGGACTCACTGTTGCTGAATAATTGTATGATTTCATAACTATGCATTTTTTGTAGCAGGTACAGCACTCTTTTTGTGGGAGAATCTTGTATTTTTTTTTAATTAATGTAATTTCTTTAAATAAAATGTCTGTAATAAAGCCATGTTATACAGTACTCTCAGGATATTTAAGAAAGTTTACATCGTATATGTAAAAGGTGAAGTGATTTTCATTTTGCAGACTAAAAGGTTTTAAATATCTTTGGGCTTACTGTTGCCGAGTAATGTTTTGCAGATGTCGCACCTGTGAAGTACTTGAAGTTATCTGAACTTCTATTGCATGCACTTTTCAATGTGTTTCCTGTATGCTGCTGATGATGATGACATATTGAGCACTTACAGTATGCAGACACTGAGTTGACAGCATGGCTACTGGGCAATATACTCCTGCCTACAGTTAGCTGTCGCTGTTTTCACCACTAATGTTGAGTATGTTTAACAAATTGCACAGATGTTTGACAATTCTGAACAGTTCACACATTCTTGTTGGTTTAATTAAATGCATAATTTCATGTATAATAAATACAATTTCACAAATAGCAAATTCAGTTTTGAAAAACAATGTATAATTTGACATATGGTACCTTTTTTAAAACATAGAAACTAAGTTTTTGAAATAGCATTATTATATGGTAAAATGGTACAGTTTCATGTTTTGGCACATTTATTGCACTCACACACAAGTGGTCAGGTGATATATATTGTACAACACTTTCACGTTAGCTGAGCTCTGAAAATGCAAGGTGCTTTAATGCATAAGTTTTAGGAACTGCACTTTTCTCTAGATGTTGTTTTTTACAATGGAGCAGTTTCCTAATGTATTTTTTCTGTGAAAAGAATAATGCACTTTATACAGACATCATTCTTAGGGTGCCACTGCTCTTTCTGTGGAAATCGCACAGACTATTCTGTTAATATACAAATGTGCCATTTAAAACCTGGGAGACACAACAGATCAACACTTCTGACTTCAACTATACCTGCAGCAAAGACTGGTGATGTTGTACTACTGCTGTCTAAATTTGCATTTTGAAACTATTCATGCACACAACAGAACACACTATTCCTTTCTATTACCATCCAAGCAACTAAGGCTGTTCTGAATATACAGAATAATGCCTGTGCAGGTGTGTGTTATGAGGAGTTTTCACACACCCAAGATGAGTGATAAATCCATAAGCCCTAAGAGCAAAGCTGGAGGGTTTTATGAGATTATCACTGAGGTTGTATGAAAAATCCTCATAGAACAAACTTTACACAGGCATTATTTTTTGTAATAACTGTGGCAAAGTAACAACAGAAAGAAAAACTGTAAACTGTATTTGTCCAAGCCAGTATGTCCCTGAGCAGCCATTGTACACCCACAAACACTGTGAAGTGAGAACGCGAGAAGGAAAATGTCATAATAAGCTACAACTGAGTTACTACAGAATTCAGTGGGTTATTACAGGGTTTTATCAGGACTGGAAATCCAGTCATTATATGGGTCACCAGTTATTATATACTTGTTAATGGCTGAATTTGTAGTTTAAACATATACACTCCATAGCAAAGCAGCCAACTGAGTGACTCTGTAACAAGCTGAGACTACTGAAAACATACTACTACTATATAAATTTGTGACTAAAACCTATGACAGCCCACAGCACTACATCCTGTAACTCTACCACTGCTGTTGTGGAGACTGCTGACTTGGAGATTATACTACCATTCTTTATCTTCTTTCTGTCAATACATACTATACACATAACTACAGTAAGTTAGGCAAATTCTGGAAATGTCATTTGTCTGAATTCTTTGGCTATGTTCCTCATTAGCCAAAAAAGAGACAAAGTCAACACAATGAGCATGCACTCAGACTCAACTGTGCCGTTCATAGCTATTGACTGTTATACATTTTGCATGTGCTGTGTATTTTATACCTAAACTGACCCTTTATCCATGAAGATTTATTTTAGTTCCTAATAATATTAGAGCTATTTCTGAATTTACCAACTATTAATAATTTAAACATACCGGCCCAGTGGCATGGAGGGCTGAAGCATCATGACTTACCTCCTGCCATGCGGGTGACCCATGTTCACAGTGCAAACAGGTCACTTGGGGTTGGCCAGGGAGGGAGAGGACTGAGCTTTCAGGGGACATCTCATCTCTCCCAAGGAGGATTGGGAACATGGACTGGTACTTGCCTGACACCTAGTGGAGGTAAGGAGTTGGCATGCCGAGTCCCATATGTTGAGGCACGGAGGAGGAGCAGCCAATAGTATGCAGCATGTGGATGTGTGCACTATGGGCCACTGTCAGCAATGCATGCTCCCCCTTGGCAAAAAGAAAAAGGGAAAAAGGTCCCAACTGAGCAGCATGAATCCATCCTCCCCAAGATGCCATCCTTGAGATGGCACCTTCCTGGTGCTAGATCCATTCCCAGTGGGTTGAGTCTCTCCTCACTACCCTGCCATGAAGGGTAAGTCATGGGGGCATGAAGGGAGGGGGCTGATCCTTGGGGGATGGCACTGGGGAACAGAAGAAGAAAGAAGTGGAAGAAGAGAGCAGGTCAGAACCAAAGGAGGGAAAACTTACAAAAAAATAAATAAATAAATGTGGTAGAAGCAGTCCTTAACAATAAACATCAAGACGTCCACTATTCTTAAAGATATTTTATTCTTTGTACTAAAAATTAGCTATGAATTTTTGCCATTTACTTTGCATTTTAAAAACCAGTGATTTGCATTTTAATGCTATAAGGATGAGAGGTATGGTGCCACAATCTGGTCAAAATCAAGTGAATTAAAAAGAAAACGCCAGCACACATGAAGGCTGGCAGTCCAAATGTTGATATTTTAATGCATACAGTACAAAAATGTGCATAGAAACTGTGCAAAGTGCCTTCTGTGCAAAACCTGGCAAATAGTTCCCCCACCATTGCAAGAACCACTATTTCTTCCTTGGGAGGACGGGAAGTCTCAGCATAGCACTTTAACATTTATAGTGTCCACATCTTATAAATATCAGTGTAGTATATGTCACTACGTTATTTTCTAAAAAAAAGGAACTTGTAATACGATTACAACAATAATTTTTTTCTCTGCATAGCTATTTTTTCTGCTCTGGCTACTATCATTGCAGGGATATACAGCATACTCTGATTCAATGGGTATATCATGCCCATGCCAGTGTCTGCAGTTCCAGCCTGGTATCCACCAAGGTCATCAACCCTCATGACTTCTCCTTCATGGTAGAGGTTCTGGGGAGAATGTCCCCACCACTAAGACAGTCCTATTTAGATTAGGCCAAAGGCAGTGCTTTGGCATAGAACCTCTGAGGCTGCAGGACCCATGAAATTATGAAGACAATGTGTAGATTCTTTTACCACATTTTCTCATTGGCCCTACCACCTCTTCAGCATTAGATAGAGGCTTCCAGGTGACCTTGCTGGCATGCAGTGACATCCCTCAGAGGTACTGTAATATGCTTCCTTGGCCACTGAAGGGGTTGCTGCTACACAAGAGCACAGTGCAAGCTGCTGCAGTCTGGCCTGCCTCCTAGTACTGCATATCAAGCTCACATATGAACTCATGTCACCAGTATAGGAGGGTGACATGCTGCCAGTGGGCCACCAGGTCAGCATTACCACTATCTAGGGAAAATATATAGCCCTCATAGATGTATTTCCCTCTCTTCAATATCAGTGTAAAGAAAGGCACTACATTATATAGGGGAAGGTATGGGAAAGTGAGAGGATCAACAAGTGTGTGAACAGTAGGAATCATGTCTTTATGGAGAGGGTGGTGGCCATTTGGAATGTGGTGCCAGAAGAGGTGGTGTCAATGAATATGGTGGCCAGCTTTAAGACAGGCTGGAATAGGCATAAGGAGAAAATAAGGGTCATGGTTGTGGCAGATGGAAAGGATAAGAGGACGAGGAAGGGGTGCAGGGTCAGCAGCATAAGCTGAGGACCCCGTAGTACGATAGACTGAATGGAACATACAGCATTATTCTGCTGGCTTCTTCATGTGTTCAAATAAACAAAACAAAGTGCCTAACTTGTGCCCTGTAAATAATATTACTGATTTTGATTTTGTGGGCCACATGTGCAGTTCCGTTTAACTGAGTTACACTAAGCATAGCATTGTTGTATATGTCCTAATGAAACAATTTTCTTTTTAAGCAGTATTTATAAATATTTACATAAAAATTTTTTGCACAACTCTGGTTGAGCACTTTATTTAGGATGGCTAATAGTACATTAGTGTTCAAGAAAGATTGGCAATAAGTATATTAGAACTATGAGTTTCTCATAGACTCTGATTGGACTGTTACTTCTTTCTTCCTCTTTAGTGCAGCCACTAGAAACTGAAGAGTGATTTTTGTGACCCCTTCCCCCAAAGCCTCCTAGGATGAGAAAGTCATTTTCACATGACTGGGGATTTCTTATTGCCAGGTGTTGTGTTTCATTTATTAATTCTTTATTGACCCAGTAGGTACATTGATGCCAAGTGCCTTTTCATATATTTATGTATTTAGTTAGTTAGTTTTGGTTAATTGGGTAAGTGCACTAGGCAGAAGTTGTATGTTTTCAGGGACAACCCAGGAGAAAACAAGATAAGAGGAAGGCACAACATGGTACATCAGTGTACAGCAGATACAGTGTTTGGGATTACAGGGATTGAGGTGAAAGTGATAAGTTCAAAGAAAAAAATACAACATTAGGAAGCAATATATGACAATGAAGCATAAGAAGTAAGAAGTAATAAGAGGATAGGCCAAAACAAAGTAGATACGACATAAGAGGCAGGATTGAACTAGGATCATAAGTCAGTTACACGGGGTATAACAATACTCAAATAACTTCAAGGAAAGTATCATCTCATGTAGGGGCAGCAGAATTTGGAAAAGGAGAGTTACTGTGTATGGAAGGCAAGACACTGGTAACACAAGTACAAACAGAAAACAGCAAAAATATGATACAGTAATAGAACAATGTGAATATGATACATCAGGGAACAAAAAGTAACAGAATTGTGTACATTTGAATGTATTTATTTAAAGTCTAGTGACTGGGAAAGGCACACTGAGCAGAAGCTTGTTTCCAGGTGCGACTCGGGGGCAGGAAGTACAAATACAATAGGGGATAACAAAATTCAGATACAGTATAATGCAGAATAAGTAAAAAATATACAGTACAATACAGAATAAATTCTTCATTATGGTATAATGCAATGAGCAAATACATTTTCTTCATAGGATTACAATACAGAGTATTGTACAAGAGATTTGATGAGCACGGAGAGACAAGAACATAAAACATGTAGTGACTAATTAATACAGGAAATGGAAAGCAGGGGGAGCTCTAGATGTCCTCACTCTTTTTCGTGTTCATCCCTTTACTCTTTGCCCTTGGTCTCCATGGTTTCATGGGACCTTGAGGGAGATGAGGCAGGTAGGACAAAAGCTCGATTGTGCTTGGCATAGATCTGGTTTAGATGCTGACAAGCTTAGACTGATGAACATTATAGACTCTATCAGTCATCAATCTCCTCGAAGAAGGCAGAATTCCTATCCAGGGAGATTGTTTCTGCACAGAACCAACCAGCTCAGCTATTCTGAACCATGGACAGATTGTGCAATCCAGCCTGTCTACGTATTTAGAAAGCCTTGTCGCAAGTGGAGGGCAACAAGTTTGCTCACTTCTCTCCTGATAAGGTTGCCGACATCAGGTCAGAGATTCACTTATCGTGCTCTATGGGGATTATTGGTGGTTGCAGCGAGGTCACAGCTCTGCCATTTTGTTGGGCCAATTTTGACTGACTGGCGATCAAGGATGTCATGTGACTTCTCCAGAGTATGCGTCCAACTTGCTGTAGTTTAGACAAAGGCCCTACTCGCCTTTTAATGGAGTGTGTAGATGTGATCAGCCCAGTCCTAACAGATTTAATCTGGTGTTCATTGGAGTCAGGGGAGTTTCCCAGCTCTCTGAAGGTCCTAAGTGAACTGAGTCAGCGGAAGATGCCCTGAGACTGCTTCAGAAGGCCCATCTGGACTTGTTCCCTAAGTAAGCAGGGTTGAGGTTTTGTGTGGTTATCTTTCTTTGCTTAACTTCAGGGCCTCACTTCATCCTTAGGAGTTCTTCCATCTTGAGTTTGGACAAGTTTTGGACAATAAATGACTGCTAGGATAGTTGGTAAAAGTTTTAATTTTGAACCTGTTTTCAAGGCTACGGCATTAGTGACCGCCTAAACTGCGTCGGAACACTTTTTTTTTTATACTGGTGCATTATCTCCCCGGCTGCGGTGCTCCCTGTCATTGTGTTTCTCAATTTCTTCTGGCTATGCCTGCAATTTGAGTGCAGAAGAGGGGAGTGGATATTCAGAGAGTGGAGGAGTCCTGGAGGAGTACTGGATGAATTTGTGGATCGGGATTAGTGACCCGGAACATCAACAAGGAGCTGTGGCATCTGGACATGACCTGGGTTAACATTGCTCTGCCCTTGGATTGGTTGATTTTCTTGTGGCAAGCCTGGAGGTAGGGGACCTTCCTTGAACTTGGGCTCAGTGGGTTGGAGCAGGGGGTCCTTTTATTGCCTGCTCTAGTGGGATGGTTTACTCTGGGGTGCCGTGGCCACACAGGAGACTCTGCATTGGGCCTGCCAGAGGGCAGGCAAAACAGCGGTGGTTCTCCTAGACAATCAAGGAGTCCAGCTGGAGGACTGTTCTTGACCCAGTTGTCGTAGTGTTGGCTTCTTCATCCCAGGGGACCACCTACTTGGACTGGGTATCGGGGGCGGGCCTCTTTCTAGCACCACTCTCAATTGGTGCCCTAATTTTCTCTCTGCCTGCATTGAAGTTATTTATGACATAAAATTATAGGAAAACTCCAAGAACATCTTCTTGTGCTGAGAATAGGACTTGCCTACAACTAAGCTACAGTTGGAAGACTCCTCCTTACTGAGAATAGGACTCCTGCTTGTGACATCCTTTCATCAATACACTGGTCAGACTTTCTTTTTTGTCCAAATTCTGTTTTCTACTAAGCAGTGAGAGTGTTTTATAGAGGTGATGGTGGGACTTAATAAAGCCTTGACTTATTTTCTGAGGAGCATAGTGGTTTATGGACTTACTAATGAACCCAAGGAGTTTTAAATAACTTTTCCTTTTGTTACTTTTATTGTTATGCTGTTTTAAGTATTTATATGTTTAAGTTATTATTGTTTTTTGGTTTGATTTTTTAGTTAGTTTACTTATCTACTCCCACTGTGTGAGAGACAGTGTGAGGGTTTATTGCTTATTTACTATTCTACTGGATTTTCTGTTACTTGACAGGCAGTGAGAGTGCCTGTATCTCTTGCTAGTTCCCCAGGGTGTGAGAGGGCCTGTGGACTGGAAACATTTATATTGCAATATTATTTTTACAGACAGTGAGAGTGCCTGTATGTGGTCCAGCCCCCGAGGCAGTGAGAGGGCCCAGGGAGCTGTAAATTTTCATCTGAAGACATTTATCAGTATCAGTATTTGGCTTGTTTTTCTATTTGAATTTTATTTTTCATTTTCCTAGTACTTGTTCATGACTTCTAATTTATTTCTGTCAAGACATTGAATTATTTATATATTGTTTAATTTCAGTACTCTGACAACCCTGGCGCACCAACTCCAGCAAGCGCCAGGACATATTTACTACTTCACCCCTGCACCTCTCTGCTTAAGGATTCTGAACTCCGGGGGGGGGGAGCATGTCGGGGGGGAGTAGTAAAAATAAAAAGGTTCGGGCCGGGTGCACTAAAAATCGCACCAGCACCCAGACCTGAACCCAGTACCTCAGCCAGCCCAACCATTGCCCAATCCCCAATGCCACAACACAGCTTGACCAACAACCACAGCGCCACCCCTTACAAGCTCGCCACCCTCTCCCAGCCCACGCTCGCCGTGCTCACTCCCACCTCCCATGCGTGTACGTGTAGCGACATCCTGTCACCTAGTTCGGCCACCCCTTCATCTGGTTGCCCTACCTGTCGGTTGCTGTGAGTGGATTGCACAAGGAAGGCGTTGCCGTAATTGACAGCACCCTTCCTCATGCGCCCACTTCACGGGTTACCAGTTAATTGAGGGTTTCATTTAGGCTGATTTTATGTTATTTTGTTTTAGTTGTATTAGTCTGCAGGTTAGCTAAGTGTGTATTACCAGTGTTAGGATTGTCAGAGGCCTGCCCCCATGGTCGTGCACTATTCATCCTCTGCCCTTCACACCGTCCACCCCTTTTTTCCTCCCCCATTGCAGTTTACACTTACCAGTGCTGTAGGGTGCTGGGTGTTGCTCACAAGGGGAGGAGGAGGGTGGGGGGGTGAACGGTGCAGGGTGAATGAGCGGGGCCACCACATCAGGGTTGTGAGATCCAGGAGATGCCCTTGGGTGAAATGGAATCCAGAACGTGGTCCCCCATGCCTGGTTTCCACACCCACGGGCCCCACCAATACTGGTGGGCAGGTGGCCCTGGCAGCCCTAGAGGGTCACCCAACTTGGGCTGTGCTATGCAATGCCAGGTCTATTAAAAACAAGACTGCAATTATTGCAGATCTTGTAGAAACAGTGGGTCTGGCTTGCATCACTGAGACCTGGCTGGATGAGAACTCTGGACCCATTTTGGAGGCTCTAACTCCAGCTGGGTATTCGGTGATTCACTGCCTGAGATTGGATCTTTGGGGGTGGGGGGTTGCGGTGTGTTTCAAGACCGAACTAAACCTCACGAGTGTACCGGTTGAGATAACCAAGTCATTCAAGTGTGCCATGGTAGCAGGTGTAGGCTGTAGGATCACCCTCATCTACCGTCCACCCAGAGATGAGAAGAGATTCCTTCAGGAAGTGGCAGACGTCATCATCGACATGGCATTTGAGTCACCCAGACTGATGGTTCTGGGCGACTTTAATGTGTGGGTCGATGACGAACTCTCACAATTTGGACAACACTTCCTCCAGTTGATGTCATCTCTGGGCCTTACACAGATAGTTACCACTGCTTCCCATAAACAAGATCACTCCTTTGACTTAGTCTTTCTCTTGGGGATCAAGGCCTCTGATTTGGGGGTGGAACCAGTTGGCTGGTCTGAGCACTACACCATGGGGTTTAGTTTTAGTGCCCCCCCCCTTTGTAGGCCTACCCCTGTGGAGATGGTCAGGTGTCACCCTTTTTGAGATGTTAGCTCTGAAGGCCTGGCAATGGTACATGACCTATCGTCCCTTCCAGTGGCAAACAATGACCCACATGCCCTGGTGGTAGCTTACAATACAGCTATCTCAGCGGCCCTGAATGTCATTGCTCCTGTCCATGTTCATCCTCTCTTCCTTCACCCTTGGTCCCCTTGATTTGATGGGACCTTGAGGGGGATGTGGCGACTAGGGCAAAGGTTAGAGGGTTGCTGGCAGAGATCCTCTTTCAATGCTGACCACCTTAGACTGATGGAGCATTGCCAAGCCTATCAATCTGCAATTACCCACAAGAAGGCAGACTTCCTGTCCGGGGAGATTTTGGCTTCTCAGAATAGACCAGCTCAGTTCTTTCACACTGTAAGTCTGAAGGGCCTTTTCGCAAAGGGAGTGCGATGAACTTGCCCAATTTTTTGCAACTAAGGTGGCTGACATTAGGGCGGTGCTCCAATCAGCACATTCTAAGGGTGCTGCTTTGGATCTGTGTGAGGCTGTTGCTCCTCAGTTTTCCTGAAGTGCCTTCAACTGACCAGAATTCATGGTTATCATGCAGATTGTCGGGGCTGAGTGCCCTACGTGCTGTAGTTTGGATCCAGGACCAACTTACCTGATTTTGGGTTGCAATGATTCCATCGGTCTGGTCCTAGCGCAAATAGTCTGGTGCTCCTTGGAAACAGGTGAATTTCTGAGCTCCCTGAAAGAGGTGGTGGCAACACACCTCCTGAAGAAAGCTTCTTTGAACCCCAACTGCCATGCAAACTACAGACCAATCTCAAACCTCCCCTTTTTAGGGAAAGTGATTGAGAAGGTAGTAGCTGTGCAGTTGGAGAACCATTTGACCATCCATGATATCTATGAACCCCTCTAGTCCAGTTTTCAAAAGAGGCATAGTACTGAGACAGTGCTGGTGTGGGTGCTCAATGATCTTCTGATGGCTAGGGACTGGATAAACCATTCCATTCTGGTTCTTCTAGCTCTCTCATCAGCTTTTGACACTGTGGACCATGGGGGTTCTACTTGAGCATCTGAGGTTCATCTGAGGACTATTGGATGTAGTCCTCAGGTGGTTTACATCTTACCTCACTGGAAGAATGCAGAGAGTGGTTTCCAGGGTTTATTCCTTGGACCCAGTTTCTCTGCCTTGTGGAGTTTCTCAGGGCTCTGTGCTGTCCCCCATGTTGTTTACAGTGTATAAGCTGCCCCTCAGAGACATTGTAAGAAGGTATGAGGTTTCACTGCTATGCTGATGATACCTAGCTCTACCTTTCTTTTGCACCCAGGATGGAGCGTTCTCTGTCTTTAATAACAGCCTCAAAGAAATGCTGGAGTGGATGGATTTGAGTTGGTTGAAGATGAACCTGGAAAAGACAAAGGTGTTGGTAGTGGATCTGGCATGCCGGATAGGGATCCGGGGACTGGTTCACCCTCTGGACTTTATCTTGGGGGTATTTCACTCCCAACCATTCAGGAAGTACAAGGAATCGCAGCAGGAGCAGGACAGAGAACTGTATCAGTTAAAGCAAAAGGAGGCTGGGAAGGCAGTCAGAACAGCAAAGGCCCAAACCGAGGAAAAGATAGCCAACTCAGTTAAGAAGGGGGATAAAACCTTTTATAGGTACACCAGGGAGCAAAGGAAGACCAAGGGAGGGATAGTGAGGCTTAATAAAGGGAGGGAGGGTGGGCAGAGGGAGACTGTGAAAAGGCAGAGATACTAAACAAATATTTTGCTCAGTATTTACAAAGGAAGGGAGGTACATAAAACAAACAGTAGTAACACTCTGGATACAGAAGTTGATACCAGCCCATTTACAGAAGAAAGGGTTCTGAAAGAACTCTTAAAACTGAAGGTGGACAAAGCAATGGGGCCTGATGGGATTCATCCCAGAATTCTAAAAGAACTAAGGGTAGAACTAGTGACACCACTGACTACCCTCTTTAACAAATCATGGGAGGATGGGGTGGTACCCGAGGACTGGAGGAGGGCAGATGTGATTCTCCTTCACAAAAGTGGGAGCAAAGCAGAAGCAGGAAACTATAGACCTGTTAGTTTAACCTCAGTGATAGGGAAAATTATGGAATCACTTCTAAAGGAAAGAATTGTCGAGTATCTAGAGGCCAGAGGGGCACAGGACCCTAGGCAGCATGGATTCACAGCGGGAAGGTCATGCCAGATGAATCTGATAGATTTCTTTGACTGGGTGACCAAAGTAATAGATCAGGGAGGGGCTGTGGACATGGCCTACCTAGACTTTAGTAAGGCATTTGACACAGTCCCACACAAAAGATTAATATACAAGTTAGCTAGCCTGGGAGTGGGTCCCAAGATGACAGCCTGGGTAAAGAATTGGCTGGAGAATAGGACACAGAGAGTAATAGTAAATGGAGTCCACTCAGAAGAAAGGAAGGTTACTAGCGGGTACCACATGAGGTTCAGTATTAGGACCAGTTTCTTCAATGTTTTATAAGCGACATTGCAGAAGGACTGGAAGGAAAAGTATGTCTCTTCGCAGATGACACTAAGATCTGCAACAGAGTTGATGCACAGGGTGGGGTGGAAAAGGATGAGAAGGGACTTGGCAAGGTTAGAGGAATGGTCAAATGTATGGCAGCTTAGATTCAATGCTAAGAAGTGCAAGGTAATGCACCTGGGAAACAAAACCCAGGGAAGAGTACACAATGGGGGTGAGATACTAACAACAACAAAATGGAAAGGGACCTGGGGTAGTCATATCAGATGACCTAAAGGTGGGCAAGCAATGTGAGAGGGCAGCAAGGAGGGCTGGGGGATACTGGGATGCATAGGGAGAGGCATCACCAGTAGAAAACAGGAAGTTATTATCCCTCTGTACAGACAGCTGGTGAGACCCCATCTGGAGTACTGTGTGCAGTTCTGGAGACCAATCTCCGCAAAGACATAGACAGGATGGAAGCTGTCCAGAGGAGGGCAACTAAAATGGTGCAGGGTCTGCACTGGAAGACATATGAAGAGAGACTTAAGGAGCTTAATATGTATAGTCTTGAGGAAAGGAGGGAGGGGGGACATGATAGAAACTTTCAAGTACCTCAAGGGAATCAACAAAGTCCAAGAGGGTAGCATCTTTCAAAAGAGTGTGCAAGAACAAGAGGGCACAATTTGAAGATGGGGGAAATCAGAGGTAATTTAAAGAGTATTTTTTCACAGAGAGGGTTGTGGATGCATGGAAATGGCCTTCCGGAGGAAAGTTGTGGAGTCAAATCAGTGGTGGAATTCAAGCATGCATGGGATAGTCATAAGGCAATTCTGGGGGGTGGGGGTAGGAAGAAGTAGGCTGCAGGTTAACTAGGACCTGCAGCTTATCCAGTAGGTAGAGAAATGGGCAGACTGGGTGGGCCAAGCGGTCCTTATCTGCCGTCAAATTCTATCTTTCTATGTTTCTAACCTCTAAACAGGTGTGTAACCTGGGGGTAATTTTTGATGAAGGAAGGACTGACTCTGCATTCTCAGGTGTCTGCCATCATCAAGTCCTTATTTTACCATCTGAGGAATATCTCCAGGATTAGGCACTTTGTTCCATCGGGCAATCTTCCTATGCTGGTCCATGCCTTTGTGTCCTCATGTCTGGACTATTGCAATTCCCTTTATCTAGGGCTTCCTGGGGTTGAAATCTGCTACCTGCAGCTGGTGCAGAATGAAGCGGCCTGACTTCTGACTGGTACCTCCCGGTTCAGCCATATATGACCAGTGCTTCACAGACTGCACTGGCTGCCAGTGCAGTGGTGAATCACCTTTAAAGTCGGTCTTCTGACTTTCAAAGCCCTACATGGACTTGGCCCGGACTACCTGAAAGAGCTCCAGGTCCCTTATTGCCCTGTGAGATAGCTCCACTCTGCTGGAGAGGGGTTGCTAGAGATCCCGAGGGTGTGCTTGAAATCTTTTGGGACCCGTACATTTATGTATGTGCCCCCTACCCTCTGGAATTCTCTACCCTGTCAGTTACTGGAGTGCACGACTGTGGAGGGATTTAAAAAGGCCCTGAAAACGTATTTATGGACCCAAGCATTCGGAGCCTGATTTTATTTGTTTATTTATGCTAGCTGCTTTTAACTTTAAGATTTTAAATGTTTGGTTTGTTTTTAAATGTTGTACAGTGCCTTGGTTTCCTGAAAGGCGCCATAGAAATTAAGTTTATTATTATTATTAACTCATCTATAGTTTCCCCCTGAAATGGTTGACAGTTTGTTAGAGAGTGGCCTTTTTCTGTTATTTCACTGTTTTTTCCTTTGAGATCTACCACAAGCTGTCGGAGGAGTGTCTCCCCTCACTGTCTTCTTGTTTGATGATTTGGTTAAGTATTCGCGGAATCAATGCCATATATTTTCATTACTGTCATCTTGATAACCCTTTCTAGGTGGAGGGGTTGTCTAGTTATTTAATCAATATATCTTTAGCAGAGGATAGTGTTGGCTTTTAAACAAAATGGTGTATGACCCTGCACAGTTCAAAGTAATCTGTTGAGGGGGGAGTGTTACTGTCCTCGATCATACTTTCTGAAGATCTACTTTTTATTTTGATGTGGTAGTTTTTAGTTGCAGCCACTAGATGGCATTGTTGTAATCATTCTAATAGCATTCTGTAATTGCTGTTTTTGCATTCACTGTAAGGAGAATTCTGTTTTTCTAATTCTTATGAGCCATTTAGACGTTTTTTTCAAGCATTGTCACATATAATGGTGATCCTACGCAATGTTTGTAATTGATTTGCTACAGTTTGTTACAGTTGTGCTAATTATCCTAGTTTTAAAGATTCTAGTTACCAGTATTGGGTAAGTTACTTTCTCTATTACGTTTGGAAACTTGTTCCGGGAATCTCTATGCAGTCACTAGCAAAGATGGAGAAGTACTAGAAAAAGTAATACACCTTACAATTATAATTGCTTATTTCTTTTAATACAAAAACAATATAAAAATAATTAATAACCATATCAGATCACATTTTTTGAAAGTAATTGGTTGGTTACTAGTTACTTTCAAATAAATGTAATCAGTTACAGTTATGCATCTCTTTTGTATAATATGACATAAGTAAATGTAACTGTAAGATGTATTACATCTTCCAGTACTTCTCCATCCTTGCTAGTGACTGCACAGAGCTTTCTGGAACAAGTTTTCAAAAGTAATAGAAAGTAATAGAAAAAAGTAACTTACCCAACACTGCTAGTTACAGTACAGTTGACAAGACCTAGCCTAAACTGCTTGTTCTTTTTTTTTTCTTTTCTTTCCTTTAATCCTCAAGTGGTTGGGAAACATGCCAGTTTGCCTCATCCTTTTCTGTCTGGGTAAGGTTTTTGTTAACCCCATTACCAGAAGGCATTTATTTTTTCTTGTGCCAATAACATTTGGCATTCAGATTATTCTAGTTGATGATTCAGTAATTGAGGGGGACAGTGGATCACCTTCATCGGGCATTAAGGACCGTAGCATGGGAAGTAGGCTTAAGGCCTGGTTGAGAGTTGGGGGAGAAACTACCTGGGGTTTAGTTTTTTGGGTTACCTTCTCTCCCTTCTTCCAGCTTTTTTTTTGTGTTTAATTCTTTTGGGGTGGGAGTGGGTGGGTTGTAGCAGGCACAATCATGCCCAGGTTTTTCACTGCTAACACGGCAGTTATGCTGCAACTATGGCTAACTTGATAACATTTCCTTCATGGATTATTAGGGGGGAAGAGACAACTCAAAAAATATATTGTTTTAAATCACCTATCAAGGCATAACCCCACGATTCTTTTTATTCAGGAAACCCACTTACTTCCAGACCAAGTAAAATATTTTCAGAAGGGTTGGATGAGCCAAGTGTTTGGATCAGGGTTCAAATCATGCAAATGAGGGTAGCTATCTTGATTGCAAAAGGCTTGCCTTTCACTGCTGTCCATACGATGAGCGATCCAGAAGGTTGCTTCATTTTAGTCCAAGGTAAACTGGGTAACCTTGAGCTAGTGTTAGGATCTATATATGGCCCTTATATAGATTCCCCTTCCTTTTTTTCTCACTTGGCCTCATTATTAGCCTCTCTCTCACACTTCAAATCTTTTCCAAGCAAATGACTGAGATCAAACAGATCCACGACAGAAGTCTGACAAAAATTTTGTCGAACGCCCCATCAGCGACACCAGCAGGTTGACTGCATTCTGCAGTCAGCTGCCAGTTCACACTGCATTCTTTTGTTTTCTACAGGGGGGGCTTCACCCCCTGAACCCCCCATGTGGGGGACTGCACCCCCCACACACCCCCACTTAAGGATTCTCAATTCCAGTCAGAGCTGATTTGGGGGGGTGCAGGACCCCCGAAAGACAGCGCCAGGTTCCAGTGGGTCTCCCACAGCGACTTGGCACTGTAGTCGCTGTGAGGGACCTCGCTGGTGAAATGTCACTGTTGGGGGGGTAACATAGATCAAACCTATCACAGAGGCCAGGGTCCTTCCCCAGCCC
The DNA here is from genome assembly GCA_016271365.2 of Neoceratodus forsteri. Taxonomy (NCBI): domain Eukaryota; kingdom Metazoa; phylum Chordata; order Ceratodontiformes; family Ceratodontidae; genus Neoceratodus; species Neoceratodus forsteri. Next base: position 1,178,116,990 of record CM057458.1, read on the forward strand.
AGCGAGCCTTACAGGAACTTATGTCTTCTCTAAGTTTAGTGGATCCTTGGAGGCTTTTATATCCCCTGAATAAGGACTTTACCTTTTTCTCACTGGCCCATAAGAGTTGCTCTCACACGGATTTTATTCTTTTGAATCAACAGTTATGTCCAGGAGTCTCTGATCCTCAAATCTATGCCAGAGTGATCTCCGATCACTCCCTAATATCTGTCTCAGTGAACATCCCAGGCCCCTCTTTTAGACTTCACACTTGGTCCTTAAATAATTCTCTTTTGAGAGACCACAGTTATTGTCTCAGTTTTGAACATACCTCTCAAACACCATCCAAGAAAATATAGACTCTATCCCTGCTGTTGATGTTGCCTGGGCTGCCTTGAAATCTACCCAGAGACGAGAGCTTATTTGAATGGCAACAGTTACTAAGAAGAAGAAGAAGAAACTATACCATCTTAATTTATGTTTAGACAGGATCCGTATTTTAAGATCCAAAGGGACAGATAAATTATCTCCAGAAATTATTTTAGAACTCGCCCATTTAAGATCCCACTATGCTAGGTCTCTCTTAAAAAAAGTAGAAAAAGCTGCTTCCCAAATAAAAGCAACTTATACAGGCCAAGGAAATAAGGCAGGAAAATTACTTGCCCGGCAACTAAAACAGTGCTCAGCTGCTAAATGGATAATGGCCATAAAAAGTCTACACAGCAGTACCCTTATTTCTGACCCCCAAGAAATGCTGTCCACTTTTACAGAATTTTATCAAAATCTTTATTCTCCACAAACAGCTCCTGTCCTCCAGTCCCAAAATATGAAAGAATTCCCTCAAAGAGCTAACCTTCCCAGTCTCCTTGGCAATGCACAATCCTTCTTAGCTCATCCTATAACTAAAGAGGAAATTTCAGCTGTCATAAAATCATTGAAACCAGATAAAGCCCCAGGACCAGATGGTTTCATGGGTCTTTTTTATAAGACCTATGAAACCCAGCTATTGCCTGTTTTGCACAAGCTTTTTTCATATTGGAAACCTCATCCAGTTAAGGATCCTTCCCTGTTTGATGCGAGGATTACTCTCCTACCCAAACCAAGGAAGGATCCCACCCAAATGGGTAACTGTAGACCAATCTCATTAATCAACATGGGTGTTAAAATCTATGCAAAAATACTAGCTACTCAGCTGGCTAAAGTTTGGGCTCCTCTGATAGGACCAGAGCAAGCTGGGTTTGTGTCAGGCTGCTCTTCAGCGGACCATTTTCGTAATTTGGGACATCTAGTTTCTGCATCCAGGGATCCAAAACTCAAAGCTATTTTGGTATCCCTGGATGCAGAACAGGCTTTTGATAGAGTGGCCTGGCCTTATTTGTTTAAAGTTCTCTCCCAGTTCGACATCCCGGATAGCTTTATTAGGAGAATACACATTCTCTACCAATGTCCTTCTGCAAGGCTCATGTGCAACAATCTCTCATCAGATATTTTTCCACTAAAGAGTGGAACCAGACAGGGATGCCCTATGTCCCCTCTCTTATTCAACTTATATACTGTATTGAACCACTAGCAAGAGTGTTGAATCAGGAGGAGAGGATTGAGGTTATATGTGTGGGATCCCAGAAATGTAAATCTTCCCTCTTTGCTGATGATTTTTTCTCCACTTAGCTGAGGGGGAGCACTTTCTCCCTTATGCACTACAAACTTTAACTTAGTTTAGTGAGTTTTCTGGCTATAAACCTAATAAAAACAAAACTGCAGTTTACTCTCTTTCAGTTATAGTGAATAAAGGCAAAGTCAAACTCATCTGGGAACAGAAGGCAATTAACTACCTAGGTATAAAATTCACTAAGAATTTGGATAAACTAAAAGAGCTTAACTTAGACCCCCTCTTAAAGTTAGTTAAAGAGGATTTGGCAAGGTGGAAAGCAGTCCCCATATCCTTCTGGGGCAGAACCAATATTCTTAAAATGACAATTTTGCCTAAGTTATTCTACCCCTTGAACAGCTTAGCTATATACCTCCTTACATCTTTCTTCAATTTGATTCAGAGGAATGGGAAATACCACACAAAGTGTATTGAAAGCTTACCCATCCAAAGGATAAAGGAGGCTTGCAACTTCTGGATTTGTTTTCTTATTACTTAGTCATCCACGCTAGTAGGTTCTTGCAATGGGTTTCACCACACGCAGAACCCCATTGCTAACCACTTTGGATTGCAACTCTATCTGGAACATGCCAAGAAGGAACATATCTCCCTGCAAGCTCTTCTATACTGCCCATGGGCTGCAGTCCCCACAGGGCTTCGTGAATCCCCTATAGGTCGGAGTATTAAAGCTTTTCACCAATTTTGTAACCTCTACCATTTACACACAAGGAAGGATGTTTCCCAGCTACTTTTTAACTACCCTAATCTAACGATAGCTACTAAAAATATTAGTCCAAAGGCACTGCATTTACAAGAACAGGTTACCCTGAAGCAATTCATACAAGGGGCCTCTCTCTTGTTGGCAACTGAATTGCAGATTAAGTTTGGCCTTCCGGAGAGAAGTCTATTCTATCTAACCCAGATCTGCAACTGTGCCAGGAGTCTTCTGGGAAGCCCCCCTTTGGTAGATAATGTTGGATCTTTCCTAAAACCTCTTTTGGTCCTCGCAAAGAAAGAGAAACCTGTTTCTAAACTCAATAAGGAAATAAACAATAGTTCATGTAAGAACCCATCTTCTGCAGCTTTCTATTGGAAGCATAATCTGGTTAACCCTCTCCATTACTCTCAGTGGCATTCTATCTGGATTGACCATTTTAAACTAATTAAGCAAGATAGACTAAGGTATATCCAATTCAACATATTACATAATTTATATTACACTCCTAGAAGACTTTATAGAATGGGCAGATTATCATCCCCGGAATGCCAAGATTGTGCCTCAGCCAATGCTTCCTTATACCACACATTATGGTCTTGTCCAAAAATCTCTCTTTTGGGGTTTGGTCCAAAAGCACATCTCGGAGTACCTTCCTTTGTCCCCTTATTTCACTGAGAAAGTTTGTCTTTTAGGACTTTATTCATCTGTCCCAACATAATCTCAGAAAGTACAAGTAGCCTTGGTCTCCCTGGGTAATACACTTTTGATTCGTAGGCACTGGAAGGAAGAGTGGCAACCATCCATCCAGGAATGGTGGATGGAATTTCTTACTGCCCTAAATTCTGAGTGGAGTGTTGCTAGAGCAACCAATTCCTGGACCACATTCCAAAAATTTTGGAATCCCCTCTGCCTTGCCCTAAAAATACAAATATGGGTATTGATTGATAACATACTCTGTTCTTTTTATTCTTTGCTGGGTTATTAGCCCGCATCACCTTGAAGAGTAATATATACATCCGATTCCATGAAGCTTGATGAGGGTACATTATTCTCTGAACTAACGCTGTGCCCTACTTTTTCTGACTACCTAACTTTGAGCCTGCTCTGGGGGTTTATATGGGGAGGGGGTGATTTAGATGGGGATGGATGGGCCAGATAACTTTTTTGTTTTGTTTTATTTCTGCTTGGATTTTGTCCTTTTGTTTTTCTTTTAAATGGTGACTAAGTTTTTATCAATGTATAGTTGATACTAACAGGCTTATATATTGCCCTTGTGGTATGTATGTGTTTATTTTATTTTGCATGGTCAAAGGCAAAATAATAAAATAAACTTAATTGCAAAAAAAGAAACAATTGTCGCGGACCAGCTATCTGAATATCTTTCTACCCACAACCTCTTCTGTGAGGAGCAACATGACTTCCACTCAGGCCACAGCACCATGACTGCCTTGCTGGAATTCTCCAGCTTCCTCCACTATACCCTTGACAAAGGACACCTGGCCGGGGTTCTCTTCTTAGAGCTGTCGAAAGCATTTGACATTGTATGCCACCCTCTTCTCCTCTCCACTCTTACCCAGCTAGGGTTCTCCCAGGTGGTCACCTCCTGGTTCTCTAACTGTCTCTCTCCATGCTCTTAATGTGTCAGGCTCAATGATGCCATCTCTGCCCATCAACCTGTTCTTTTGGAGGTTCCCCAAGGGTCTATTCTGGGTCCACTGCTTTTTAGCCTGTGCCTCAACTCACTCCCCATAACCTGCTCTGAGAGCATCCTCCTTTATGCTGATGATGCAGTAGTCTTTCACTCCCGCACTGACCCCCACTCCTTTCAAGCCACCCTCCAGAAATCTTTCAGCTAGGCTGAGTCATGTTTCACTGACCACAGTCTCATACTAAGCCACAAAAAAAGTAAATCAATGCTTTTTTCCCACAACCAGAGTAAGCACCATCTCTCCCCTCTGAGCATTATGACTAGCAAACTTCTCCCAATTGAACAAGTTCATAGCTTTAAATATCTCAGCGTAACCTTTGACATGGCACTATCCTTCCATGAGCATGTCCATCTCCTTTGCACTAATATAAATATCAATATTGGCCCAACTTTACCACCATAGGGACTGTCTCCTTCCCGATGCCCTAAGACTCACCATCATCTCCTCTGTCCTTTCTCTTGTGGATTGTGGACTCATAGTCTGTGGAACGGCAGCCAACTCTACCCTTCTAAGAGTCAAAATCTTACTAAAAAAGCCTGCTGTCTTCTTGCAGGCTAAGACAACCTCACCCATACCTGCACACTATAGGACCTAGCCAATCTTCTCCACTTTGAGGAGTGACTCCAATACCAGTCTTGCCTCTTCATCCAAAAAAGTATGGTCGGACTGGCCCCACCTAGACTCTCCACCTTTCTCCAACCTGCCCCTCCAGTGTTCCCCCCACTTGTAGCACTGCCCAGATCATCCTACATGTGACCAGAGTTAGGACCTCACTGGCCCAAAGGTCCTTCTACTACAAAGCCCCTGCTTGGATAACCTGCCTCCCCACATCCATCTCCACTGAAAACAGATTCAGTCCTTTCAAGTCCTTACTCCATCGCTATCTCCGCTCTCTGCACACCTGCATCTGCACAAAGCCCACTCAGCATGCCAAGCTCCACCACTTCTCTACCTCTGACAATGAACCTATGTCCTGCATTACCCCCCAACTCATTTCATTTTCTTGATGTATTCCTGCCACTGTCTTATGCCCTGTGCTTAATGGATATATTCAGCACTGTATATATGATGCACCATTTGTATTTGTTGTGCTGCACTAGTTAAACTACCTACTTGCACTGTTAGTATTATTGCACTGTATAGTGACCTACCTATTTGAGCTGTATTTATTATTGCACTGTATAGTGTCCTACCTATTGCACTGTTTGTTTTATCGCACTATCTAAGAACCACTTCTGTTCTGCACACCTCTGTCTTTCTCTGTATCCCACCATCAAATGTACCACACTGTCTTTTATATCTTGTGTGAGCATGATGTGGAGTCTTTGTAAAGGAGTCTATGACTCAAAGGATTGTAATTCTAATACTTTCAATAACATAAAACAAAAAAATGCATTAAATATCCTATGGAGAAATTTTGTCAAAAGTTGGAATTTCACTTTTGCAAAATTTTGGAGAGCACTTTGGCAACTTTCACTGAAATTCCTACTTAGGATAGCAGAATAAATGTATGACTTGCAGATTATTGGAATTTTTTTTTTCACCATTTAATGCCTTAATCATCAGTTCATACATTCATTGCACAGTTCAATGAGTCACTGAACTGCATAATGAATGTATTAATTGTGGATTAAAGATCCACTGCAACTACGTAAATGAGTTGTGTGTGTGTGTGTGTATATATATATATATATATATATATATATCATGGAGTAATAAAAAATGTTGTTTATTAAATATGTATCTGTCTCCTCTGTTTGTTTGTTTTTTTGGTGTTATGTTTAATAATGGAAGTTTAAAATACTGAATCTGGAGATTGAGTTTGTCTCCATGTTCATGCAGAGTCTCCATGAACACTAACAGCTACAATGTCATAGCCACCACGACATGACCACACTTCACTTTTGTTCCTCCATTTATTTTACTTTATTGTTGGTTCTGCAGGTTTACACAGATCGGACGAGAGCCCAAACTAGGTGAACATAGAGGTGCAGCTTGAACGTCATGCATTCTCCTAATTGTATTTTTGCCATCAGCTAGTCAGGTATCCTCCATTTCTATGAATCCCAGCGTTATTGTGCGAGCTGGAGACAAGAGGCCAGTGCTCGTACTATGGGTCAGCCAGACCCAACATGTAATGTCCAAACCAAAAGAGAAAACAGCACACAGGAGCAAGGTGCAGTTAAATTCTAGTTTATTCAGGCATACATGCCAGGTATCTGCAACTCCCACACCCAAACACAGCAGATATACAGACAGTAAAAAAAAAACAAAAAAAAACAGTGCTTCGACTCTAAACTCGAGTCTTCCTCAGGGTGTGTGGCATATAGAAGGAAGTAACCCTTTTATACACGTCGCATCTTAATTAATCAGACAGGTGAATACATTTATACATATAGTGACAAACATTCAATCAAATAGATGGCAATATAAAAATACATGTGCTGAAAGGTTGAAGGGAACTGGGCAAAATAGAAGTAAACTTAAAAAAATGAATTTGTCAGTGTCAGGGAAAATATTTACAGCTAACAATATTTTAAGCTTTTCTACATTTTTTATATGCAGGTTGCAGAACATTTTATAATTATTTCGTAATCCATGAGAAGTTTATTCTGAAAAAAGAAAGAATAGAAGAAGTCATTAGCACATTAGCACCATTATTATAATTAAAATAAATTTGATAAACAATCAAAATATATAAAAAGATAAAATTAAAGCTATAATGACATAGAAGATCACAGCTAAGGAAGATTAATGCTTCAAGTAAGGTTTAAGGTCCCACTGGTTATTTAATCACTATGGTTTAACACTTTGTATTCTGAAAATCCACCTGCATTCTTTCTGTAACATAATATTTGATCTATCACCTCCCTATTTTAAGGGAGGCACCCATTCCAGAGCCAAAAATTTCAGGTCTGCAGCATTTGAAGAATGATGTGTGGAACAATGTGCACCTACTGGTGTATTTATGTTTACATTCAAAATAGAACAAACGTGTTCTTGAATCCTTTGTTTAAGGGGATGAATTGTTTTTCCCACATATACTAGCCCACATGAACACCATAAGGTGTATACTACAAATGGAGTGTCACATGTTATGAGTTATTCAATTTTAGTACTAACCTTGATCTTATTGGGTGCTGGAATATTGTAGCAGGAGCTGCATATTTGCAAACATTACACTGATTACAACTATAGAAACCTGATGGTCTGGTGGGGAGACATGTTCTGTTTGTATCTTTTTTGTATGTTGCATAACTATGTACATGCTTGTCTTTAATACATCTTGCTTTACAGAAGGTTACTTCTGGTTTCATCCCCACCTCCCTTTCTAATTCGATATCACTCTATAAAATAGTCAAATTTCTGTGTATAAAATTACCTATTTTACCTGCTAAATGGCTATATTTAGTTACAAAAGTACAGGGTGGGAAAACTTCTGGTTGATTGTATTTTTCTCTCAGTAGTGTGGACCGTTGAATTTCATTCACCTTTTGAAATGTTTTTGTTAATAAATCTAAACTATAACTCCTCTCTAAGAATCTCTCAGTTAATTATTGTGCTTGCTCATTATAAGAGATATCATCGCTGCAGTTTCTCTGCAGTCAGAGATACTGCCCATATGGAACAGAGTTTTTTGTGGTGGGGGGATGAGCACTAGAAGCATGGAGAAGAAAATTGGTTGCAATCTGTTTGCGATATCATTTAGACTGAATTGAATAATCAATGGGTGAGGCCATTAAGGTCAGATCTAAAAAAATAATAATCTTCTTGGAGGCTGAATATGTGAATTTGAGTTTCAAATTGTTTATATTTAACCATTTCACAAAATATGAAATTAATTCAATAGGACCATTCCATATGCATATAAAATCAGCAACAAATCTGAGCCAAAGGGCTATGTTGCTGTAAAAAGGATTAGCAACCTGATTAAGGATAAATTCCTTTTCCCAATCTCCTAAAAATTAATTAGCATAACTGGATACCATAGAAACACCCATTGCTGTCCCACATTTCTGAAAAAAAAATCCCCTTTCAAACTCAAAAAAGGTATGTTCCAAAATAAACTTTAGACCTGTGAGAATAAACTTTTTGGCACATACTCAACTTCACCAAGCTGATCCAAGAAATACTTTACAGCCTCTAAACCTTGTTGATGATGGATGTAGGTGTACAGTGCCTCCACATCCACTGAGAGCCAGACATAGTTTGGCTCCCATTTTACTTTAAGTAATTCATGCAACAGATCTGTGTTGTCTTTAATATATGATTCCAAAGTTGGAACGCATAACTGCAGAAAAAAATCAATAAACTTACCTAAATTTTCTGTTAGTGTCCCGATTCCAGTTACTATTGGATGGACTGGAGGATCTACAAGATCCTTATGGACTTTTGGAGTGGCATAAAAGCCAGAAGTAATTGGAAATTCTCACCATATATAGTTATAGTCCGATTCAGTTATGTGTCCCAATTCAACAGCTTCCTTCAATATTTTACACAACTCACTTCTAAATGCAGTGGTGGGATTCAAACAAATCTTACTACAATTCTCCTATTTGTTAAAAAGAGAAAACAACATTTTTATATATTTTTCCACATCCATAACAATAATGTTGCCACCCTTATCAGTTGGTTTGATGACACCATTGCTGTTAGTTTGTAGTTCTGACAAAGTTTGTTTTTGTTTCCTTGTAAGGTTTCACTTACCAGGCTGCTTATCTGAGTTCAAAATCTCTCCAACTTGTTGACAAACAGCCTTTTCATATGTAGAGATCGCATGATTTATTACTTTAGGACAGAACAATGATTCTGGTCTGAATCTACTTTTTCGAATGCCTCTTAAAAATGTCCCTGCTGTTAACATTTCACCCTGTTCACTATTTGTTGGAAAAAAAGGCATTATATACATTGGTGCCAGCTTCTAAGGACAAACTGGTAAGAGCTTCTAAATCAGTATTAAAAACATCACAATCCACCTCTGTGTCAGAGTAAATTTCACTAAATTCCTGGTTAACCCTATAATCAGATGCCAGGAATCCTGCTGATTCACCAGTTCCTATATCACAATTATAAATTACATCAGTAGTGCAGGAGGCTAAATCAAGAATATAGTCAATATCTTCTTTCTCAACAAAATGTTCATCAGAAGTAGAGAAACCCATGGCTGATTCGAATAAGTTATTTTGTTGCAGTTCTTGCTGATGGAAAAATAATTTCAGTTTTATCTTTCTAAGAGGTTTGTAAAGATCAACATACATTTGAAAATCATTAACAAGGCGTGTTGGCATAAATGATTGACCTTTTTCAAGCACAGTTACCAGTTCCTTTGTTAGATTCGCACTAGAGAGATTTATGACCTGTAATTTATAGCCTTCTTGCATTCCCTCAGTGGTCGCATCTTGCTGGTATCCATGCTTGTGCCTTCAGCTGTGTCCTCTTCTTGTCTTTCTCTTTCTTGGGTTTCTAATGTCCTTTTCTCTAAATAATGATCAGATTTATTTGGTTGTTTAGTATTCTGCTGTCCCCCTCTTCTGTTACTATTATTCCTGTTTTTGTTTCTACTGACAATTCCTCATATTTAAGTGTATCATTACGTATAATTAGTTCTGTCTTAGAAAAAAATCCTTTTTAAAGAGATTGATTTAAGCTTCAAAATTTCTACACTTGAGGAGTATCTAACATGCAAGCAAGCACCATGGGGTCTTAGAGTAACAGTGTTGCCATCCAGTGGATTAGAGGATTTTTTTTTTATAAAGAAGAATGGATTGCAGCTACCTGTGAATGTGCAAAAATATTCACAGAAGTAATAATACATAATGATACATGCAGGGGTTCAGTTAATTTATTTTCCATGGAAGTCTAATAATTCCTGGATTTGAAATCTTGAAGTCATTTCAATTTTTTGGAAGTCAAAATACTTCCAGGATCCCACTTTTGGAAGTCAATGTTCTTTTTTTTTTTCCATTAACATTTTATTAACAATTTTTAATTGCAGAGAACGTATCCTTAAACAAAGGCTACAGGTATTAGAAGGCATACATATACAAAACCATAAGATTACGGAACGCCCTCTGACCCCCAAAAACCCCACCCACCCAAACCCTACACAAGGCTCTGAAGTCCCATCCGCTCACTAAAAGCCACAACAACCCAAATCTATACTGAATAACAGGTATAAAGGGGGCCCCATATTTTATTAAACCTAGAAAGCTTATTATGAAGAATGGCAATCATACGCTCAGTTCTGAGATTGGCTAGAAGCTCCTCTAACCATTCTGAGTAGCTAATCAGAACAGAATCCTTCCAGTGTCTAAGCACAACACTCTTAAGGGATAGTGAAATTAAGGAGATATGAAACCTCCTTATTTTAAATGGAATAGAAGCTACGTCTCCCAGCAGACATATTTCCGGAGTGAACAAATCACCCAATCCTAACAACGGATCAATCCCATTCTTAATACTAGACCAAAGCAGTGCTATTTTCGGACAACTCCAAAAAATATGCAATAAGTCTCCCACTCCTGCTGACACCTCACACAAGTATCCGTGGCGGTTATCCTCAACCTAGCCAACTTTTGAGGAGAATAGTAAATATTGTGGAGTATCTTGAACTGGATCAGTTTCAAGCGGTCCTGAGAAAGCAATTTATGACAACAATGCCACAACGCTGTCAGTCCAAATCCTCTCCGGAAATACAGAGGCCCAGTAAGTTGATGGTGCAAGATTCTGGGAGTAGGCCCAGTTGAATAGTATAGCATAAATACTTGAAACAGCATGAGGTATACCGCCATTGGCCTTAGCTTCTCTGAAAAATCTATATTCGGGTACTGTATTGTCAAATTACCAAGCTTACTAATTAATAGGTGACGGAGCTGATAAACCTGGAAAATAGCCGAAGCTGGCAAGTTGAACTTATTCAAAATCTCTGGAGCAGAGAGCACTTTTCCCTCTCCCATAATTAAATCTTTAATACGACACTCTCCCTCCTGCGCTAACCAATTAGCCCTCATGAGTCTACCCAAAATATGAAACCACGGGTTGCCCCTTATAGGTTGAGCTGGATCCCTAACATGAGGGTATTTCAGGAAGCCACACAGCTGCGAGTGGGCCCTCACAGAAAACCCAATCGGAGAATTCCTAAGGGATTTTGGTAGGAGATTAGGAGTAACATACAATAATGCTTCAGGGGAAAAACCTGCTCTCCTAATAAGGGCTAGTTCAATCTGTAACCATAAGGGGAAATACGAGGTCTCCACACCCTTGACCCACCTCAAATATTTGTTAGCCTGCCCTGCCCAATAATAGAGTCCTAGGTGCGGTAGCTAAGCCCTCCCAATAACTTAGGGGCAGCCAGCTTATGTAAGTCATTCTTGCCTTCTTGTATCCCCATACAAAATTGGCGATAATCCCATGAATTTTCCTAAACCACATAGCGATAGTGGAATATTCAAAACACTAAGAGGGTAAAATAACCTGGGAAACACATTCATTTGACCAAATTTACCCTTCCCCACAACGAATGGGAGTTTGCCCATCTTTTGAAATCTAAGTCTATTGTATGAACCAAGGCATCCAGATTATACTGTCTTACTCGTCTCATATCTCTAGATAAAGAAAGACCCAAATATTTAATGACCTCCGAATTCCATATCAGGCCCCTCCGTAATCTCTTGCTTAAATACCCTCCTATTAAGAGGGTACCCACAATTTACCAGGTTCAACTTATATTAGTCAGAGAACTATATTCTTCAATCGTATTTAATAGGGCAGGGATCGAATCACTCGGATGGGAGATATATACCAGGAGGTAGTCCCATACCTGTTACCTTAACAATATTATCTTGGATCTTGATACCTCTTATACCCTGGTTGCGTAATATATTTTTAATAAGGGTTCAAGATATAAATTAAAGAGAAGAGGGGACAACGGACACCCTAGACGAGTGCCGACATATAAATTAAAGGTATCCGACGTCACCCCATTGCAGGAGATCCTAGCCATGGGGTTAAGATAGAGAGATCCAATCCATTGCAAAAATAACTCAGGGAAACCAAACCTCCCCATAGTTGTTATCAAATACCACCAATGGACCCTATCAAACACCTTCTCCGCATCTAACGAGACCAGAGCCATTGCGTCCCCACTCTCCTCAGACACGGAGAAGACGTGCACCACAGTTCTCAAATGGTCACCAATTGACCTGCCCTGCATAAAGCCGACCTGCTCTGATCCGATCAAATCAGGCAAGACCTTGTTTAAACGGTCGACCAAAACCTTCGCCAGTATTTTAATATCATAATTAAGTAAAGAAATGGGCCTATAACTAGCAAGTTGCTCAGGAGGTTTATCAGGTTTCGAATTAAGACAATAAGTGCCTCAAATAAAGTTGGTCCACAATTTGACCTCCAAGAATACACTTGAATAAGGACACCAGAAGAGGCACCAATTGCTTAGAAAACCTTATAAAAGTTAGGTGAGAAACCATCCGGCCCTGGTGTTTTGTCCCAAGGAAGCCCCTTAATGACCTTCATTACTTCATCCTGAGCGATTTCCTCTGTAAGCAACTTCTGCTGTTGTTCTGACAGGGAGGGAAGATTTAACACTTCAAGAGAGGACAATATATCCTCAACTGTGGGAGGGTTAGCCATTGGACTATACAAAGATTCAAAATAACCCTTAAACTCGTCCACTATCTCCCTCGGGGAGGTCAGTATCCTACCATCTTTTACTGACTGGACCACCTGAATTATACGGGAGGCTTCAAGTTGCTTAATTCGCCTAGCCAGCAACTTGCCCGCTTTCTCTCCCTGATCCACGTAACTAGCTTTAGTTTTAATTAAGGCCAATTCAGCTTGTTCCCCTAATAAAGTAAGATAAGAATTCCTTAATCTAATTAAGTCCTGTTTGTCACTTTCCGAGAAATCATGAGAAAGCGTGATCTCCTTATGTCTTATTTGGGCCAGTAACTTCAACATAAGGCCTTCCCTTTCTCTCTTCCTTTTAACTGACTGTCCTATCAACACTCCCTTATAAAAGCTTTACGCCCCCAGACCATATCCGGACGGGCATCTTCCCTCACATTGTGCAAAACAAACTCGTCAATTTGAGAAGAGATATATTTAACTACATTTTGGTTCCTTAAGATTTGATTATTTAACTTCCATCTGTTATTATGTTTAGAATGCATCAAAAGTCAACGAAACCGACACCACTGCATGGTCAGAGGGAGGCCCCAGTTGTATTACCGAATCCAATACCCCAGAAAGGAGATTATGAGAGAGCATAAGGTAATCAATACGAGAAGCTGGGCCATGAGCGGGAGAGGTAAAGGTATATTCACGATCTCCAGGATGTAGAACCCTCCACACATCTGACAAACCCAGTTGATCTGCCCAGTCCCTCACCGCTCTTTGAGCTGGAGAAAGGCCAAAGCCAGTGGACCTTGATCTATCCAGCGAAGGATCAATTACCAAATTAAAATCACCCCCAATAATGATGGGAACATTAGCAAAGGGTGCCATGTCCTCCAAAAGTTGCACGAAGAAATCCTGATTTTCTGAGTTGGGACCATATATTGACTCAATTAAAATCTCTAAAGTCTGTAACTTCCCCAAAACCAAAATATATCTACCCATCTTGTCTTGTATTATCCAAAGGGGAGTGAAGGGGACAGTCCTATGAACTAAAACCATGACCCCTCTGCTTTGTGAGCTCCCCGTGAAGCAAAAATTTGCCCAACCTGGAGGCGCCTCATATTATTGCTCTCCACCTCTAGCAAATGGGTCTCTTGCAAAAAAACAATATCTGCACCTAAAGCCCCTATGTGTTGCAAGATTTTGTACTGCTTAAGCTTCTTCCTTGCCCCTTAACATTCCAACTCAGAAATTTAAACACTCTACCAGCTGCCATTATTCCAAACAAAAACCTGTAATCCCTATATATACCCATCACCCAGTTACCCTTACCTATTACTTCAGAGCCCTGTGAAATCCAACCCCCTACACCCCCACCAAACTCCCCAAACCAATGAACAAAACCCTATGAACCCCACAACAAATCCCCTAACAAACCCACCCACATCGTCGTGGTCCATGATGACAACTCGGTCCGCCATCACATCTCCCACTCCGCCAACCCCCACCCCCTATTTCTGGGTCAACCATACCTGGGACCGCTCATCCACTCCAATACCGAACCCACTGGAAGAGTAAAACTACCATAACCCTTACAGAACACATTAGCCACGAACAGATCAGTAACCTGGCTACCACCCTACTCCTATCCCAGAAAGACTATCTGAAACTACTATTCCAACCTAACATAGCACTTTGCTATAAAAACACCTGGCAGAAAACATAAACAAGCTGTCCCCCTCATAACGGCCCTCCATCCCCGGTGCAAAATAAGATTTTTACTGGAAGGGGGAGGGAGGAGAGGAACCGGAGCTTTAATTCAGCCCCATTATACAACAACTTTCATCACACTAACCCCACTGAGCAACCCCCCAAAGAAAATAAAACACACATTGAGGAGACCCATTGTATCAATCGTATTCCCAACATGTCCAATGTCCGTTGTAGGGGTCTCCTGAAAACCATTTAACTCCCCAAAATTCCAAAATAATATTGCCCCACCTACAGCATCTGTAGTAAAGTGGGACTTTCTTCCAATTATGCAGACCCCTGGCGTGCCTATAAATGCACAAATGCCTGGGCTGCAGCATGACAAAAACAATAACTGCCCTGCGTTTCAGAGTTCCCTTAAATAAGGCTTCCCCAGCCCCAGCAGGTAAAGTAAAAGGCATTGCATCCTTTCAAAACACAGTTAATATCAGCACACCCCCACAACATCTCCAGCAAGATCCAGTCCCCTTGGGGGGGTTCGGTAGGACCCTCATTTTGGCTTAAACAGGTTGGGCAGAACCCTCTGTAGCACCTCAAGGCTGAATCTACATCCTCGAATACCTTCCAGGTGTCGTCAACCATGACTTGCAATTTCGCAGGATACATCATCCTATACTTGATGCCCGCAGCGATCAATTTAGAGACCAGTGGATGAAATGTGGCCCTCCGCTGCCACACAGACAGTGGCAAGTCTTGTATCACTCTGAGGTTCACCCCCTCACATTGCAATGACTTGACCTCCTTGACCTTTTGCATAAACAGCTGCCTCTCCTGAAAATTTAGGAACTTAGCCATAAAAGTACAGGGAGGTGCTCCTGGGGGATAGGTCGCAATGCAGATCGCTCTCTCAATACTGTAACATGGCCCAAAAGGAAGGGCCAGCAATTTTTCAACAAATTGCTGGAAGAATTTAACAGGATTGCTCCCTCCTCTTTCTCTGGTAGGCCTATCAGGACTACATTATTACGTCAGACTTCTCCTCCAAGTCCTCAACTTTCATGTCCAATCTAGCCAGCCGCTGCTTAGCTGAAGTAAGGGCCCTTCCAACTTCTCCGCCCTGCTCTCGAGCGAAAAAATCCGAGCTTCATTATCTGTCATTCTTTTTGACAGATCATTTAAGGTACAGGTGATACTTTTGATCTCTGTCATCATGTCATCCATCCCCGCTTTAAAAGGATGAAACTCCTCTAAGAATCGTGACAGTGTTAGCGGTTCTTCCTCACCGCTACCGGAGCTGCAGGACTGGGAGGGCTGCGTAGATAAGGCCCGCGATTTCTTTGCGGCCTTCTCCGGGGTGGCGGGTGGTGTCCTCTTGGATAAAACCTTCGGCATCTCCTCCTCCATGGAAAGAAACAGCTGCTACCTCTGAACAATCGCAACCTACACAGAGTCGTACGGCAGCAAAATCATGGAAAGTTGAGCGATTATTTATTTTAATAGGCAGGGGTAAGCGGAGCCCACGGAGAGTGCAGCTAGCACAACGACAGCGTCATGTGACTCTATGGAAGTCAATATTCTAGGATGGACAAATTTATGGATGTTACTATAATAAATCTGTGGTAAAACGCAATTTCTTTCAGAAAAATCCATAATTTCTGACCTCCATGCCTGCAGTTTTGGAAGTCAACTAATTTTTTTTTTTCATCTGGAAGTCAATGACATCATCCCTCTTTATTTAGGAAGATTTTGCTTTATTTGTGGAAGTCAAATACTCCCAATATGGGGTTAACTGAAGCCCTAGATACACGTAAATATGAGGAATTGTTAAAGGAACTCCAACCTCCAAAAGAAAGAGTATTTGGACTTTGATCTCATCCATTGTTTAAAGATCTAGACAACAAACTGCAAAACAAGCTAGCAAAATATGAGCAACAGATTGTAGAGAAGAAAAACACGAAATTATGTTGTGAGTAAGGTGATTATGATAAGGAAGAAATCCTGCAATGGTCCCAGAAATACTTTGAAAGTTCAGTTAGCAGAGGAAGATCACAAGTAAGATTTACCAAGAGATCTGTCAGTAGAACCAAAAACAGGAATAATAGTAATTGAAGAGGTGGACAGCAGAATACTAAGTAACCAAATAAATCTGATCATTTTTTAAAGAAAAGGACACTAGAAACTGCAGTTATGTGTTCCAACTTTGGAATCATATATTAAAGACAGCACAGATCTGTTGCGTAAATTACAAAAAAGTAAAATGGGAGCCAAACTATGTCTGGCTCTCAGTGGATGTGGAGACACTGTACACCTACATCCACCATCAACAAGGTTTAGAGGCTATAAAGTATTTCTTGGATCAGCTTGGTGAAGTTGAGTATGTGCCAAAAGAATTTATTCTCACGGGTCTAAAGTTTATTTTGGGACATAACTTTTTTGAGTTTGAAGGGGAATTTTCTTTTACAGAAATGTAGGAGTGCAATGGGTGTCTCTATGGCACCCAGTTATGCTAATTTATTTTTAGGACATTGTGAAAAGGAATTGATCCTAAATCAGGTTGCTAATCCTTTTTACAGCATCGTAGCTCTTTGGATCAGATTTATTGATGATTGTATATGCATATGGAATGGTTCTATTGAATTAATTTCAGATTTTGTAAAAATGTTAATTATAAACAATTTGAATCTCAAATTCACATATACAGGCTCCAAGGAGATTATTAATTTTTTACATCTGACCTTAATGGCCTCACCCATTGATTATTCCATTCAGTCTAAATGCTATCGCAAACAGACAACAAACGATTCTCTTCTCAATGCTTCTAATGCTCATCCCCCACCCTAAAAACTCTATTCCATATGGGCAGTATCTCCGATTGCAGAGAAACTGCAGTGATGATATCTCTTATAATGAGCAAGCACAAGAATTAACCAAAAGATTCTTAGAGAGGGGTTATAGTTTAGATTTATTAACAGAAACTTTTCAAAAGGTGAACAGAATTCAATGGGCCACACTACTGAGAGAAAGATACAACCAATGGAAGTTTCCCCACCCTGTACTTTTGTTACTGAATATAACCATTTAGCAGGTAAAATAGGTAATGTTGTACACAGAAATTGGACTATTTTATTGAGTGATATCAAATTAGGAAGGGTGGTGGGAATGAAGCCCTGAGTAACCGTCTGTAAAGCAAGAAGTCTTAAAGACAAGCTTGTATATAGTCGTACAACATACAAAAAAGATACAAACAGAACATGGCTCCCCACAAGACCATCAGGTTTCTATAATTGTAATCAGTATAATGTTTGCAGAAATGCAGCTCCTGCTAGAATATTACAGCACCCAATAAGATCAGGTGTTAGTGCTAAAATTGAACAACTCATAACATGTGACACTCCAGTTGTAGTATACACCTTATGGGGTTCATGTGGCTAGTATATGTGGGAAAAACTATTTGTCCCCTTAAACAAAGTATTCAAGCACACATTCATTCTATTTTGAATGTAAACATAAATACACCAGTAGGTGCACATTTTTTCACACATAATTTTTCAAATACTGCAGACCTGAAATTTATCAGGCTGGAATGGGTGCCTTCCTTAAAATTGGGAGGTGATAGATCAAATATTCTGTTACAGAAAGAATGCAGGTGGATGTTCTGACTACAAAATGTTAAACCACAGGGATTAAATAATCAGTGGGACCTTAAACCTTACTTGAAGGATTAATAAAAACAAGGAGAGCATGAATAGTGTTAAGTTTCACTATGTATTAAATTAATAGTGTCTTTGTTCATGCAACTGTACAGAATTCAGTATCCCCATTTTTTTCTTTACTTGTATAGGGTTATATCAATATAGCACATCTTCCTTTGTTGTGATTTTCTATGTCATTATAGTTTTAATGTTATCTTTTTATATACTTTGATAGTTTATCAAAATTATTATAATTATAATAATGGTGGTAATGACTTCTTCTGTTCTTTGTTTCAGAATAAACTTCTCATGGATTAGGGAATAATTATAAAATGTGCTGCAACCTGCATATAAAAAAATATAAAGAAATGCTTAAAATATTGTTAGCTGTAAATATTTTCCCTGAGACTGGCAAATTCATTTTTTTAAGTTTACTTCTATTTTGCTAATTTTGCCCAGTTCCCTTCAACCTTTGAGCGCTGTTCAAGCTGCTCATAACAGACAAATATGTCTTAAAATGAAAGTCAATAAATATGAAGGGTTTATTTTTGTGCACTGAGCCAAATGGAGATGATCCATGTATTGTTTATATTGCCATCTGTTTGACTGAATGTTTGTCACTATATGTATAAATGTATTCACCTGTCTGATTAATTAAGATTTGACATGTATAAAAGGGTAGCTTCCTTCTATATGCCACGCCCCTTGAGGAAGACTCGAGGTTAGAGTCGAAGCACTGTTTTTTTTTACTGTCTGTATATTTGCTGTGTTTGGGAGCAGGAGTTGCAGATGCATGGCATGTATGCCTGAATAAATTAGCATTTAACTGCACTTTGCTCCTGTGTGCCGTACTCTCTTTTGGTTTGGACATTACCCTCCATTTCTGAAGTTACTATACAAGTCAGCCAGTGAATTAAATTAATATTTAATTTTCCAAATTAGTTAAAAATACTGTTGTTTTTGTCCTGTGTGTAAACAATCAACCACAGTTTATGCTAGTGTAGCTTGGAACACAGAGAGTTTTTTTTCACACAGTTGTCAGACCTGAAGAGTACAGCTTCTTATCATTGGAATCATGTTTGTCTGTGCTACAGGTGACAGCGATAAGATGCAGTTTACTTTTCACTGGACAGGATTACCAGAGGTTTGAAAACTCCCCATAGCAACCTATTTGCAAATGCCTGTGAGGGACTGATAGATCTATCTGTCCCCCTCCCAAAAAACACCTCAGTACCACACCATCCTACCAACATCGGACGTGTGAACAGTGAGATAGTTTGTAAAAAACTGAATATTAATAAGTTTTTCACAGACTTTTTTTCTTGGCCTGGAAATGGGGTTATGAGCACTCAATAACAATGATCACACATATTAGCTGAGAGAGATGAAAACTCCTTCTGCATGTATACTGCCACAGCACCAGATACACAATAATATATGGGATGGAGGTGAAATAGTAGTGGCATTTTGCTACGGGGCTCATGCAGATGGGTTGGGTACCAATCTCTCTTAGTACATTATGAGTCATAATGCAAACGTATGTCAGCATGTGGAGGTGTAATGTTGAGGAGCAAGACGTAACAAATGTGTGGCTTTCTAGATGGGATACTTAGGGAGCACAGTATGACCACATTCATACAGCAAATGGGTGTTGAGCATTTCAAATAGTTCACTGTCTAGTTCTGGCTGACAATGTCAAAAGGAAGATTATCAGGTATTTGGAGTTTAGCACCTTGACCAAATGTTAAGAGTAAACAGTGGGGAGCGAGAGTGGGGATTATAACTCTAGATCATGCAAAGAGAGGGGGATGTGCATTTCCACCTATGATAACTGGGTCTCTACAGCCCTTGTTTGTCTTGCACATCAAGATTTATCAGTCCCACAATAGACAGGGAACTATTTGAGAAACTCACCTCCCATCTGCAGCATGAACATGCTTATACTGTGCCCCTTAGGTATCCCGTATTGAAAGCTACACATTTGTTGTCTTGTTCCTCAACATTACACCTATGCTTGCTTTCTTACATTTGCAGTATGGCTCGAATTGTACTAACAGGAATGGGCACCCCCCCCCATCAGCATAAGCCTCATGGCAAAATCTCACCATTGTTCCATCCCCCATCCTATTTATTATTACTGATCCAGTGCTGTGACAGAATATACTGTATGTGAAAAGAGTTTTCATCTCCTAGCTAGTATCTGTGACCATTGATACTGAATGATCATAACCTAATTTTCAGACAAGAAATATGTGCTGCAAACAACTGATGAATAGTCCATTTTTATGAAGTGTTTCCCTCTCCACTGATGTTGGCAGAATGGTTTGGTAGTGAGTTTTTTTGTAGGAGGACAGAGAGAGCTATCTGTTCCTGCCAGTCATTTGCAGGTAGGTTGCTATGGAGAGCTTTCAAACTGCTTGTAATCTTGTTCATTGAAAACTCCATAGTACTTAATATCTCATAGTACAGATAAACATGATTCCAATGAGAAGAAGTGGTGCACTTCAGATCTGACAACTGTGAAGAAAAAAAAATGCTGTGTTCCAAGCTACACCAGAATGAAATGTGGTTGATTATTTTCGCAGCAGTTTCTGGATGTTACTGTTATAGCTGTGTGCTTTTATACATCGGCAACATCATCAAAGAATTCAAGTAAGCACTTACATTGAACGGTTGCAGTGGCACAAAGAACACATAATTCACCATGAATTCATACACAAAGAAGAAAAATAACAGCATTGTTTACCTAATTTGGCAAATTAAATATTTATTTCATTCACTAGTTGACTTGTGTAGTGACCACAGAAACGGAGGAAAGCAGATGGCTAAAATACAGTTAGGAGAGTGTATGGCACTCAAGCTGCAGCTGTCTGTTCAGCTAACTTGTGCTCTCACCCAATCTGTGTAAACCTGCAGAACTATCAATGAAGTAAAATAAATGGAGAAAATAAGCTGAAGTGCACTCATGTTATGACTGCTATGACATTGTAACTGTTAGTATTCATGGAAACTTGGCATACATAGGGACAGAAATGCAATCTCCAGACTTGCCAGCACCAACCCTATTTTTTTATGTTACTTTTTTCTTCCCATGGGGGTCCCCAGCTGGCTTCATCATCCTTGCATCCCGTGTGATCTGGCCACCATCCAACCTGTGCTGTCTCCAACTGGGGGCAGGCACTGACTACCTCACAGCTTACCCCCCATGGTGAGGGCGGCAGGGGTCGATCAACTCCCCCACCACACAACGGATCCACTCACGGTGGTCCCTCAGAGCAGTGCAGGACATAGCAGATGGCCATCAAGCCACAACAGCTGGGCACTCCTCTTTTCCCATGTTCTGCTGGAAGGCAGGGCATGCAATGCTGACAAGGGCTCCCTGTGCACGAGTCCTCATGCAGTGTGCCCACCGGCTGCCCTGTCTACAACCCCATTCTACCAGGCCAGACGTGCTGACACCCAGCCTCCACTAGGTATCAGACTTATGCCGGACACTGCACCCCGCCCCGCCCCGGGAGAGGAGAGCAATCCATAGGACGCTCGATTCGCTCCCTCCCCTACCGACCCCCAGCAGCCCGAGCTTGCTCCCGAACCCATGTCACTGGCATAGCACAAGGTAAGGCATCCGGTGCCTCAAACCTCAGCGCCACTGGGCCAGCCCAGCACCAACCCTATTTAACATATATTTAAACAAGCGTTTGTCAATGCCAAATGTTTGCTTGCTGCCATTAGCAGTGGAAGTGCAGGAGTTAGACAGATGCAGTATAGGATAGCACTGATGTATTGAACTGACACCAACTCCACCCCCACCCTGAAGAGATGGACAGGCATTGAGGTGTGCCTTTGGATCATCACCCATAATGATCATAACATTTCACCTCACCTTACCCTGAAGACACTGACAAGTGTTGAGGTGTGCCTTGGGTGTTTGAGCTTTACGCTTAACTCATTCATAAGGAAATATGCTGAAATGGGTGTGGCAAAGGAGAATGGTGTGAACTCTGGTGCCAAAGAGTCCAAGGTGCACCTTGATGCCTGTCACTGGCTACAGAGGGGTAAGGGTTGGGGTGGAATGGCATGAGCATTACTGTCAACAATCCTAAGTTACACCCCTGACAGCTGTCAGTCCCTACAGGGTAGGGCGGATGCCTATCAGACCCTATAGGCTAGGGCATTGTGGTCAAAAACCCTAAGGACCTGGGCATGTCTTGGTATTTTTACTCTAAGTTTTCAACATGGGCTTTTTGTGACGCCAACACATGAACAGTGACACTATCAGTTTGCTAGCTAAAAGGTGATTTTGCACAGTGACTGCGCCATTAATGTCAGAGGTGTGAAAACACATTTCCAACATGATGAGAAAAATGACAGCTGTACTATTCATCAAGAGGAGTAAAAAAAATGGCAATGTTTAAAATCTGGAGTGAAAATTAAAAAAAAAAACTGGTGAAGTCATGAGTGTGCATAGAAACTGCACCACACACATCTGTAATGCAATTATTTGGGAGATTTTTTTCATCAGATTTTTAATATAGGCATTTTGGGACCTCTACTCCTGAACAGTGTTACTGTGATTTTCTTAATCTTTCCCGAACACTGATTTCCCACAGCAACTGCGCTATTCTGCACTGGAAGTGCGAAAACACTTTTTGGCCAGGATGTGAAAAATGACAGCTGTACTGTTCATAAGAATGTGTAGAAAAATTCCAATGTTGAAAATCTGGAGTGAAAATATTACAAATTTGTGAAGTTACGAAGATACATTGAAACTGTGCAATGCACACTCGTAACACAGGTATTTTATGGACTTTTGTGACCAAATGTTCAACATAGGCATTTTAGGACCTCTGCTCATGAACAGTGTCACTGTGATTTTCTTTCTCTGTCCTGAACACTGATTTCCCACAGTGACCACTCTATTCTGTGCCAGAAGTGCGAAAACACATTTTGGCCAGGATGTGAAAATGACAGCTGTTCTGTTCATAAGGAGGTGCGAAAAAAATGCCAATGTTGAAAATCTAGAGTGAAAATATTCCAAATTCACAAATTTGTGAGTGTGCGTGGAAACTGCACAATGTATGCTCGTAACACAGTCATTTTTGGGATTTTTTTTCACCACATTGCAACATAGACTTTTTGAAAGCCCACCTCATAAACAGTGAAACTATCATTTCGATAATCGGTCCCAAAAGGTGATTCCGTGCAGTGACCACAAAATCACATTTTGGGACTGAATAACCAAATGACAGTTACTGAATTCATGAGATGGTGTCCCAAGAACCCCATGTTGAAAATTTGGTGCAAAAATTTTAAAAAATTACCGAGATATGCACCAAAGTTAAAAAAAAAAAAAAACTATTTATGCCATTATACAGCTTACCGGCATTTCTTCAGTTCATGGTCGGCTTTGAAGAGTTCAGACGTGTTCCCACTCCACCGAAGGTCATCACGCCATCCTCTGGAGGTAAGTATGGGGTAAGGGGGTGTGGGGAGGTGGGGTACACAGAGGGTGGGTGTGGGTTGCGGGAGGGGGGCAAGAGAGTCAACGAGAGTCAACGAGGGACCATTTTCTTTTGTTACAGTTTTTTTTTTAATTTTACATGGATGACATGGGACTTTTGCCAAACTGGGATGGTCTCCCAGCATGGCACCTGGAAGTTTTTGGGGGGCAGTTTAAAAAAAAAAAGAACCTCTAGGTTTAAATCTGAGGTTGGGGTCAGAAATAACAATGGACCATTTCTGCAAACTGTGTACCTCTGAACAGCGATTCTCACTGTTCCTATGCCAACCATGATCCCAGTCCTCCAGCCGCCAGCCCAAGCAACATGACACAACTAGTATATTCTTCCATGTACCTACCAGAGATGGAGAGCTGCTGCTGGCTTGCAGCAGTACAATAAGTGAACGTGTGGCTGGAGTTTCAGGCTCTGCACAGAAACAGCCCAGAAGCATGGGTCAGGACCAGCACCAGTCTCTCTTAATAAAACAAACTAACAAAAAACAGTAGCCAAGTAAATGGGTGCATATTAAACCACGGAAGGGTGTAACTGCATTTAACCATTTTTCATCTTTAAAGTACTGTAGGGAGTTTCCAGTAGTACTAAACTTCATAGCTCATGCAGGCGGAGGAACTATTTTATTACAAAACGGATATTAAACTAAATATTCATTAACAACTTTTTTATTCTTTTTTTTTTACAGTGCCCATTTTCTAAGTGCAATAATACCCTCCAGGGTGGGTGGTATTGGGCTATACTGGACTTTCCAGGGGCCATAAGGCCCTCCACCTGTGGCATCGGGCCTCATTATGCCCCTGGGCAGTCCGGTATAGCCCAATACTGCCCACCCTGTCGGGTATTATTGCTTACATCACATTCAGAAGATTCTGATCTAGCCAGTGGCAGAAGTTTGGAAAAATTCACAAAATGTATAAGACTTTGCAAAAGTTCAGTGAAAGTGGAATTTGCAGCTTTCACCCAGCTCTAGCTGTAGGTAAGCCTGGGTCCCTCACCCAGGCCATTCTTTTTGATCTTTGCCATGCGTACTTGGATAATACCCCACATGCACCCATAGTGCTGCTGTTATGACTGCTTTTGTTTCTGCTTTGTGCCTGCTTAACTACCCTCTTTCTTATCTGGACACTAGACTACCATCAGCTGCTGTGCTGGATAGTAGGCTCCCTCAAGCAGCAAACAACAAAGTGAGTGCACTGTTCAAAATATAGAAAGGCAAGCAAAAATGTATTCTGTTTTTTAAAAATACTAGTTTTCATTAGCTGTTGTTAATTCCTCAGAGATGCTGCATGTACAAAAGTTATTACAACAAAGCAAAATATGCCATAACTGATTAGGTAGCCTCACCACTATGCTCCAAGCACCCTAGCCCTTTGAGAAGCCAATTTCTTTTCATTGGGGGCAATTCATCCACCATTCTTAATGAGGCACAGATCCTGTTCTGTAGCCAGACTCGGATGTAAATAGAAAATAGAGCCCTATGATTTTCAAGGGGATACCAGCCAGACTGTTCAGGCCAGTGTAGTCAGACATAATGGGTGTTTACTCACCTGGTAAAGGTGATTGTGTTGGATGGCATCCATGGCACTCCAGACATTACCTCATGGGTTACAGCCCACCTGATAGGCTAGTGATGCACATGACCCAGATCAGATTTCCAGTATATCCAGGTCCCAGAAACCCCTGCTCTCCAGTTTGAATCTTCCATAGCTGAAACAAGGTTAGTTAGTACAAGAGAGAGGAAAACATACAGTTCGAGTACAGTCAGCATACACAGAGGAAGCCTACCACGACGTGGTGTAAGGGAAGGCCAGCGGTCTGTATTTTATTTCCTATTATTTACAGTCTAATCTCAAACCCAGGGGTTCGACTTGATCATGACAGTAGAACAACAACTTCTTTTTCCCGCCCCCTAGGGTGCTTAGTGAAGACCCCTTTTCTTGTCCCTGGGCCGGACGCTCCGATCACTCCTGAGGGAGGGCCTTGGAGTGCCATGGATGCCAACCAACACAATCACCTTTACCAGGTGAGTAAACACCCATTGTGATTGGTTGGCATCCATGGCACTCCAGACATTACCTCATGGGAGATAAGAAGCAGTTAGCACTCTGGGTGGGAGACGAGTGAGTCGGAGTGGCCGGTCGTAGAGGCTGCTGCCAGAACCTGGGTTAAAAGGAGGGCCGGATGGCCTGGAGCTGTTCTAGCCTGTAGTGTCTGGCGAATGTGTGCAAGGAGCTCCATGTGGCCGCTCTACAAATGTCTTCCGAGGATACAGAGGCTCTCTCCGCCCATGAGGTAGCAACCGCTCTGGTGGAGTGGGCCTTGATCCCCTGTGGTGGAGTCATCAGGTTTGCCGTGTAAGCATTCTGGATGACACGTCTTAGCCACCCGGTGATTGACATTTTGGAGGCTGCAAAACCCCGCCTCTGACCTTTCGAGATGACGAACAGCCTCTCCGTCTTGCGGATGTGGTGGGTTCTGGCCAAGTAGGCCGAGAGAACCGACCCAACGTCCAGGTGGTGTGGGGGCCCGCCATGACCCTGTGTTGGGTCGCTTGGAAAGGTGGGCAGCTCGATAGGCTGCTCTCTGTGGAAATTGGTCGAGACCTTCGGTTGGAAGGCTGGCACTGTTCTCAGGCTGACCCCCTGCGGGGTGAAGACCGTATATGGCTCAATGCAAGACAGTGCGCCAAGCTCCCCGATTCTTCTAGCCGAGCAGATGGCCACCAGAAAGGCAGTCTTGAGGCCAACCCAGAAGAGGTCCGCCTCTAGGAGTGGTTCGTAAGGGGCCGATTTGAGGGATCCCAGTACCAGAGGGAGGTCCCACGGGGCGATGACTGGACCTCGGTCGGAGGAGCTCCACCGCCCTCAAGAAACATATGGCATCCGGGTGTGCATCTGGCGGATGCCCTTCCATGAGGCCTATGGCCGCCCCAATGGCCGACAGTTGTACCCTGAGGGATGAGGGGGCCAGACCCTTGTCCACTCCTTGCTGAAGGAATAGTAGTATGGTGGCCAGATCGGACTGTTCGGGCACCGACCCTCTTTTCTGACACCACTGCGAGAAGCTGGCCCATTGCCTCTTGTATGTGGACGTGGTGGAAGCTCATCTGGATTGGAGTAGGGTACCGATGACCGACTCGTGATACCCCGTTGCCCTTAGTCTCCTCCTCTCAGGAGCCAGGCCGTGAGCTTTAGGGTCTGCGGGGATGGGTGGAGGACCGGTCTCTGTGTCAGCATGTCCGGGCAATAGGGTATCTGGAAGCTGGCTAGCGACATCTCTCTGACTGTCTCGAACCAGGACCTGCGTGGCCAGTAGGGGGCCACCAGGATGATCCTGATGCCTGATTCCCGGACCTTGGTCAGGACCTGTGGAATTAGGGGTAGTGGCGGGAAAATGTACGCGTACTCCCGCGTCCAGGTTTGCGACAGGGCATCCGTTCCCTGGGAGAAAACGTCCCTGAACCGCGAGTAGTACCTGTTGACTTGGGCGTTGTCCCGTGATGCCATGAGGTCCATGGACATGGGCCCCCACATTGCCTGGATAGTTTGGAATAGAGTAGGGTGCAACTTCCATTCTCCCGGGTGAATTTGTTGTCTGCTGAGCCAATCTGCTCGGACATTCAGTTTCCCTGCAAGGTGAACTGCGCCCAGGTGTGAGAGGTGTGTCTGTGCCCAGTTGAGCACCGTTGCCATTTCCCTCATCATGGCTCTGCTTCTGGTTCCCCCTTGCTTTGTGATGTAAGCCACCGTCACCTGGTTGTCAGACCGTATTAGGACCGGGCGACCCAGTATTAGACGCCTGAATGCCCTCAGGGTGTGAGACACGGCTCTCATCTCCAGGATATTGATGGAGAGTTGCATCTCCTCTGGAGACCATACTCCCTGTGCCGTTGTGTCCCCCAGGCAGGCACCCCAACCCGAGAGACTGGCATCTGTCTCTATGGGAACTGGGTGAGGGGGTTCCAGTGGGACTCCCCTGGATAGGTTCCCTTCTGTTGTCCACCATGCCAGGGAAGATCTTACCACTGGAGGCAGTGGCACCACGCACTGGAGGTTGTGTTCGCTCAGTGGCCCCCGAGACAGGGCATGGTTCTGGAGTGGACACATGCGCCACCTGGCCCAGGGCACGAGGTCAATGCAGGATGCCATGCAACCCAGCAGTTGGGCAATTTTTTCCCATCGTGGTGTGGCTGCACGCCCTCATTGCGTGCGCCAGCTCCCTCAGGTTGTGGACTCGGTTCGGAGACGGCTTTGCCCAGCCTTCGGCCGAGTTGATGAGGGCCCCCAGATGTTCGATCTGCTGGGTGGGGCGGAGATGGCTCTTTTCTCGATTGACCACCCAGCCATGGTCCTCGAGGGCCTGTAAGGTGAGTTTCGTGTGTGCTTGCGCCTGGTCCTCGGAGCGGGCGTGGATGAGCCAGTCGTCCAGGTATGGGATAATGTCCAATCCCTGTTCCCTGAGTCTGGCCACCAAGGTTATTGAGACCTTGGTGAAGACTCTCAGGGCTGATGACAGTCCGAAGGGAAGCGCCTTGTACTGGAAGTGGTGGCCTAGGATGTGGAAATGAAGGAACTGCCTGTGTTTCCTGACAATGGGGATGTGGAGGTAGGCGTCCTTCAGGTCGATGGATGTCATGAAGTCGCCTACCCTGATGCGTTGGATGGTGGATTGAATGGTCTCCATTTTGAACCGGAGTAGGACCACGTGACGGTTTAGCTGCTTCAGGTCTAGAATTGGTCTGAGCTCCCCAGTTTTCTTGGGTACCAGAAAGAAAATGGAGTACATTCCCATTCCCTGTTCTGGTACCGGGATGGGCTGAATGGCCCTGTTCCGGATCAGCTCTGCTAGAATCTGCTGGACCTGATGAGGGGAGGCTCTCCTTCTGGACACGGGGGACGACACGAATCTGTGGGGGATATGAGCGTGGGATAGCTCGATGGCGTATCCCTTGGACACTACGTCTCGTACCCAGCTGTCTGATGTGGTGGACGTCCAGTGGTGGGCAAAGAGGGCTAGCCTTTGTCCCACAGATGGGTACGGGGCCTGCCCACGAGTTTCCGGCGGTGGGCAGTCACTGTTTTCCCCTGAAGCCTCTACTCGACTTACGGATCTTTGTCCCGGGATCTGAAGGAAGTGGACTGGTAGTTCTGAAGGAATGGGTCAGGAGCTGAAGGAAACCTCTACCTCGAAAGGAGTGGCCCTGAGGAATAGGTCCCTCATGGGTTGGCCAAACTTGTTCCCACCCCGAAACCTCCGCCTAGAGGAAGGCAGGTAAAGAGCGCTTGGGCCTGTTCCTGAGAAGGTCCCTACCCTCTTCCTTTTGCTTTAGGTAGTCCTGTAGTCCCTCCCAAAGACATGCTTTCCCCTGAGAGGTAAATTTTTAATAAAGTCTTAGATTCCATATCAGCGTCCCAGAGTTTCAACCACAAGGCCCTACGGGCCGATTGATGATGGCGGTGGCCCTCGCCTGAAGCCGCAGTGAGTCCACCGCCATATCAGCCAGATATTTGGCTGCATCCAAGGAGCACTCCAGTAGCTCTGCCTCCCTAGATTTAGGGGTGGCCTGTTCCTGGAGCTCCTCGAGCCAGAGGATCTGTGCCCGAGTTGTGTAGATGGTGGTGGTCATTGTCTTGGCGGTGGTTCCCTCGATCTCGAAAGTCTTCTTGAGCATATTCTCAATCCTCTTATCTGTTGGGTCCTTGAGGGCTATGGTACCGCACGGAAGCACAGTTTTCTTGCTCAGTGCCACCACTTGAGGATCAATGGTGGGTGCCTTGCACCAAATGTCTGACTTCTCACCCTGAACAGGGTACATTCTGTCCAGGTTTCTCCGGTTCGGCATCCTGCCCTGATCGGGGGACTGCCATTCCATGCTAAAGATGTCTTCAATGGCTGGACATACTGGGAAAGTCTCTGTGGTTGTGGGTCTAAGCTGGATCATTGGATCGAGCTTCGACTCAGGTTTACTTTCTTCGGGGTCCTCTGTGCCTAACCCCATGGTGGCCTTGATCATCTTCATGAGCCCCAGGATGGTGTCGAATGAACATAGCTTAGAGGTCAGGGAGGGAGCTGCCTGTAGCTCCATCTCCTCCGTGTCCGATTCCTCCCCATCTTCATCCTCTTCCCCTCCTGCGTCATCTCTCTCCCCGTCCTCGAGCATGCCGTCGTGTGGGGCGACCAGGTGGTGTCCTCAGGGATGGGCGGATTCCTCTAGTAGGCCCTTGTCTTGCCGGGTTCGGGCTGGGAGGCCTTGCCCTGTTCTGGGTAAGGGCTTCCAGCTTCTCCATGATCTTGAGCATGAAGTTCTGTTGGCTCTCCATCGTGGCCACCGCCGCTTGTTGGTTCTGGGCCAAGAGGGAACCCAGGTCCATCCACGTCAAGTTGCTGGATCCGGGGTTGTTGGGTGCCAATGGTGGTGTCCTCTCTAGCGAAGAGAGGTCATCATCCAGGAGGCAGGCAGCGCATAGGGGCCCTGGGGTTTGGGGGAGGAGATTAGCGCTGCACGCGGAACACTTCTTGGCCTTTACCATCTGAAATTAGAGAGAGGTACACTTAAAGATGACCACACCTTGATCCCCTCTCTCTCCCGCTCTCATATACCTTTTTTTTTTTTTATATATATATATGTGTCCCCGTCTGAGTCCTGGACGAACCCTGCCCCTCTGGGGGAGGACTGGGGGAGCGCCTGGGCAGAGGGATGCTGTGGGAGGACCCCTACAACAACAGGTGCAGAAGTGGTGCCGGGGCCCACTATGGGAGGGGGCCAAGGCAGCCATGGTGAGAAAAGCCAGAAAGAAAACACCTACTGGGGTCGCTTCATGAGGGACCCGAGTGGAGTCATTGAACATGAGGTTGTTTTTTTTTTTGCAAGGGAAAAAAAACAACCAGCCCTATCCCCACGCGTTCTGAGGCTGGATGGTAATCGGAGCCTCTATGGATTCATTTTGGGGGTCATGGATGCGTGGAGGGCCTTATTATTATATATATATATTTTTTTTTCTTTCAACATCCAAGGGAGAAAAAACGCTCGGGGGAGAGCCCAAGGTCCCACGAGGCTACCGGTTAGTTCAGGAGTACAGCCTCAGAGAAAAACGGATGGCTTTCCCCTCCCCCACCAGCGAGAGAGACGTTGCTCTCAGCTACGTGGGCCCTGAGAGGCCCGCTCTCGAACTGCGCCACCCGCCTCCACGAAATTGAGCCGAAATGGTGACTGCGGGAGGCTGCTCCTGCTCCCCGGAGGTCCTGTGAGTGGGAGGAGGGAGGAACAGCTGGCGGGAGGCTGGGAAGCGAACGGTGCGGCTCGGAGCCGGCAGGCGCTCGCCGAGGCATGCGGAGGGAGAAGAAGGCCCCAACGAGGCCTACTAAGCGCCGGAGTGTGAACTCGTCTTCCCCCTACCTGGCCCGTGGCAGGAAAGCCCGCGGGCGTGAACGCAGGAGAGAAGGCAGCCTGTGAGGGGGATGGCAAGGCTGGGGGGAGAGGCCTCTTGCGGCCCCGCAGCTGAACGCGCACCCGAAGGGGTGGAGGATGGATGGAGGCAGGCCTATGTGCCTGCCGCGACTCCCCAGGGCTCAGGCCGAAAGACTGAGCCAGTCAGGAACAACCAGCAAGCACCAGCGATAAACAGTGCCCCCACGAAAGCATGGGGAGAGTCGAGAAGCCAGGGGAGCAGTGTGGGGGAGCGCCAGGGGCCAGCCGACTACCCTGCCCTGAGCACAGGCTGAGGTTAGCGTCATGCTGAGGCCATGTGGCTGCCATAAAGCTACAACATATCTCAATCTCCAGCCATACAATAAGAACATACAGGCATTTAAACGGAAAAACTTGGTTTCAAGATGAAACAGAGCAAGCAGGATAATTTTACACACAGAAAAAGACTAGTTCCTACATGCTGAGGCCATGTGGCTGCCATAAAGCTACAACATATCTCAATCTCCAGCCATACAATAAGAACATACAGGCATTTAAAAGGAAAAACTTGGTTTCTAGATGAAACAGAGCAGGCAGGATAATTTTACACACAGAAAAAGACTACTTCCTACCTTGCTAGAGCAGACAGGGATCCCTGGTGTGCTTCTTGCCTATTCAGATGCACGATTCAAAACTGGAAAGCAGGGGTTTCTGGGACCTGGATATACTGGAAATCTGATCTGGGTCATGTGCATCACTAGCCTATCAGGTGGGCTGTAACCCATGAGGTAATGTCTGGAGTGCCATGGATGCCAACCAATCACAATGTGCCCATTGGTGAACCATCAGTGTAGGCCATCAGTTACTCCTTTGTTTTTTTGTTAAGCCTTTTTCTTGCTTTATCTAGTACCCAGTGATATATATGGCCTGCTTTCATTTCATCCATGGTATGATGTCTGACCATGGGAACATAGAAGGGTGAGTAAGTGTTTTCGGTTCAGATGGAAGAGAGTTAGAATAAACAAAGACCATCCGAGTGAAGGTAAGTGGTGAAGAAACTTATTGTGTCACTCATTAAAATACAATGAGTGTACGTGCCAGGGAACTGGAATGGAAGTACAAGGAGTGACTTAGGACAGAAAATGGATTAAGGACTGGGAACTCTGTGTTACCTGAACTGAGAAGAGCACACACTAATACACATATAAAACTCTACTTACACAGATGAACACGTATACAGAGGTTGATCAAGGTGGAGTCTGTGAGACCATCAACTTCCAGAAAGTGCTTGGTGAGAAAGAAGGTCACTCAGTTTGTAGGAGATTGCTAAGCATTGGTGCTGAGCTGGCTGCCCTCAAGGCTGAGGCCAAGGGCTTAGAGAGCATCACAATATGGGCCACCATGTGGACATTGACTCCATCATCTCTGTATGCACATTTTGCACCCAAAGATAAATGGACTACAGTAGAAGGCAAGGGAGGGATGAATAGGAGAGGTAGCCCCACTGTGGTGACAGGTCCAGAGTTAAACAACTGTAACTAAATCAGCCCACAGTAGAGTCCATAAGTGAAGACTGTACTAAGTTGGGAGATGAAGGGGCAAATGTGAGTGGTCAGGTGACCGAAAATGTAATGACATCTAATAGTGACTGATGACTCAATAATTCTAGGGACAGGGAGGATAGTATGCTGCTCAGGCTGTTCCTTGCCAGTGTGCCTACCATGAGCCAGTATTTAGAAGGTCACACCACTAAGTTTAAAATGCTACTTAATGTGGAGGGAGACAAAACTAGGTGTTGTGCTAACAGATTGTTGAAAATTATAAAAGTGAATGCATGGCTTAAGGGATGCTGCAAGGACATACATGTGGTGTCTCCTGTTTTGCCCCTGGAGAGTCCCGTTATTTTAACTAAACTCCCACCCCCCACATGGGAAATCAAATCTCCTGACTGAAACAGTCAAGAATTAGCATTCTTGGAGTGGAGAGGCCACCTGAAAACTTGAGCGAGAAACAACAGGCTCCCTGACGGTGGTAACTGGACCCACTCATTTCCACCCTGCACCAGGCCTACAATACCAAGTGGGGTTGCCATACTTGAGTGCTAGGGAACCGCATGCCACAGAGCAGCAGTTGCCATCTGTGACATTGCCGCAGGATAAACTGCACATACTTTCACTATCCCTGATGTCACCCCACTATTTCATTCATAAAAAAATAAACACACTTTCACTCGTAATTAAGCCCATGCTATTGCATTTAACCCAGTGGAACCATTAGTGTTCCTGCTGACAGTATCTATTTCTATTTATAAAAATCAGGTATTTTGATTGCACATTGTTGAAAATACCTTAGGCATCACCTAGGATCAAACATTAGTGTTCCAGAATGTGGAGATTTATGGCAAGCCCAACTTGGGCTGAATCCTTATAAATACAGTAGGTAGAACGAAGACTTCTCATATTACAAAAACAGTTTAAAACATGAACAAGGGAAGGGAGGCTCTGTTTGTGCAAGTGCAACGCTGTATCAATGGGAGAAGCATTATACGTGTGTATATACATATATATATATATATATATATATATATATATATATTCTTTGCAAAAAACTGCATTAATGCAACAGTTAGGGCTTCTTACAGCAACAAAAGTGAGGACATTAGATGTTAGGCTTTTCAACCCTAACTCCAACTCCCCCCACCCCACTGCCACACGTACACACACACAGAGACATAGACACACACACACACACACACAGAACAAACAACTATGGGGGGCAGTACAAGGCAAGACAACCAATCACAGACAGACACCATAACGCAACAGAAATAACATACAACTTCTTAAACATACCAGAACAGGCATCCATCATCATGTTTCAGCAACCGTATCAGTTGTGGTGCCATCAGAGTCTGTTATATGTGTACAGTGTTCTACATAACAACATATTGCAGGTAGTGATGCACATGTATTACTGGAAGTGCAGAGCCCTTTCGCCTCCAGTAGTGTCATCAACTTCTCAATTAAAGCAGTAAGGCACAACAGGGAGTGGGTTAGAGGGGATTTACCCACATCTTGTGCAGTGTATTATGAGGTGCAGCCGAAGTGACTTAACCACACAAGAAGTCAGTAAATCCCCAATAACTCACACCCTGGAGTGCCTTATTGCAATTATATAATGGACTGATGTATAAAATAAGTTTAATTATGTTGCTTTATAAATGCATTTCCTCAGTCTTGGGTAATGCAGGATTTACCCATGATCATGTGACATGTTTTGACCAATGAGGTTACAGATTTTCATACACCATTGTATAATTCTGCATTAAACCATAGCACTGTGCTACTACCAATGTGGGTTGACATGCCAGCATACCCCATACCTCCACTAAGTTGCTTGTTAGTGCATAAGACTATAGACACATGGTATCACCAACTTGGCTATTTGTGCATAACAGGACAGTGTTATGTCCCAACCTGCTTGCCCATTTGCCCATAACATTATAATATAAATACTAACATACATGGATTGTTAAGGGCATGGGACTGAGCCCCTAGTGACTTGTCAATTTCTATATAACAGCACGGCACTATGTTGCAATACACTTTACCATTTTTGCATAACAGCATACTCATGACTCCAGCAATTTGCGTGTTTCTGTGTAACAGTTTAACATAACTGCTAAGAGAGATGTATTGCTTGGAATGAACCCTCAGCAAGTTTATCATTTCCACAAAACAGCCTAGCCCAATCTTCCCACTAAATTCTTGAGTTCTGCATATCATTATGATATAAGTAGAGAAACACATGAGTTGTTGAGAAGCCAGGAGCTTCCGTGCCACTGCACTTGCACCAAGTTTCCCAAGATTACCCATTTCTGTATAAGAATATTATATAAGAAGTACATCTCATGTATTAGTGACAGTGTGGGAACCTCTTTGTTGCTGTGGTACACCAGATTGCCATTTGTCCATAATGGCATAGCCCCATATTCTCACCAACTTGCACATTTCTGCATAGCACCATAATATAGGTACCCAAAAAATGCATTCCTACCAACTTCATATTTGTCCATAACAACATAGGCCTGTGTTACCAGCAACTTTTCCATTTCTGTTAAACAGCATATCAGTGATGAAACAGATGTATTAGTAGCTCCATCTCATATGACTCTACTGGATGTTACTCTATCCACACAGCAGACTGCGATGGCACCAGAACTGATACAGTCTTGCCTTGTACTGCCTTGTACACACATAGTTTTGTGTTCTGTGTGTGTGTGTGTGTGTATGTGTGTGTATGTGTGTGTATGTGTGCATGTTTAT
Organism: Neoceratodus forsteri; assembly: GCA_016271365.2. Taxonomy (NCBI): domain Eukaryota; kingdom Metazoa; phylum Chordata; order Ceratodontiformes; family Ceratodontidae; genus Neoceratodus; species Neoceratodus forsteri. The sequence continues at coordinate 1,178,152,329 of CM057458.1, forward strand.
GTCTGTGTGTGTGTCTGTGTCTGTGTGTGTGTGTCTGTGTGGCAGGGAAAGCCGGAGTTAGGGTTGAAATTTCCTCACTTTTGTTGCTGTAAAAAACCCTAACTGTTGCATTAACACAGTTTTTTGCAAACAATTTCCTACCTTTTTAAGAAATAAATAACACTGAGAGATTGGCTTACTACAGTACACGTAAGCAAGTTTATAAAAGAGACATTCAGAGCAATGCCTCACCCAAGTTTAAACCCCACCCCTGCATAACAGCTATTGCATCCTGACTGCAGAGCCATAGCCCAACCAAGGCCATGAACATCAATGGTATCGTCTCTGATAGGCATACCCCACTGATACAACTTAAGACTAGTAACTACAGTCATGAGTTGCACAGCCTGACCCAGGCAATGTCCTGACGACCCCCCCCAGGCTATGTGCTGGAAGTTTAGTCCAAAAACATAGCCCAACTAAGCCCATTACATGCACACTATACCTCCTTGATACAACCTGCACTAGTTGTAACATTCATGAGGTGGATTACGTCACCCAGGCAGTACTCCCCACATGAACAGGTACTGAATCATGAGTGTAGAGCCACAGACCAAGTATATCCATCAACATCAATGGTATAGTGCTGTAATTGCACCTGTACACATGTTAAAACAGACATTACTTAGATGGCCACAGCCACACGATACCCACCCCTCCCAAAACCAGGCACTTAATGTTCACTATAGAGCCACAAGTAAACTGAGGCTGTGAACATCAATTGTACATATGGGCAATACCAGCCGCACACATGGTAGGACACTGAGTAGTTGCATGGTGCCAGTCAGTGAATCCCCACCATACATGTCCAGATGACTTAGTGTATCTTGAGTACAAAGGGAAAGTCAACGAAAAGGTGTTGACACATACAAGATACATTACTGATACCAGTTGCACTTGTTAGAACAGTAGCGACTTGCATAGGTTGCCCCAATCAATGGCCCCTAGTCCTGTAAATCAGGCACAAGTTGATAGGTATAGAGAGAGATGGCAACTTAAAGTACTCTCTAATAGCAGTAGCACACATATATTTTAAAGAAGGAGTCAAACACATTATTATAAAAGAAGAATATTTACTAAAATAATAATTGTGTAAAAATATAAAACTGTACATGTGTTGTATATAAAAATATAAAAATAAATAAAAGAGTTTCTTCACACAAGGCAGGGGAAGGAATAATAAATAAAACATAAATAAAATAAAAGTAGTTAAAAAAGAAAAGTGTTGCTTCACACTACTAGTGGGAGGGGACATATAATTTAAAATAAATAAATAAATACATAAACTGGGCAATATTTACAACAATGGCCAGGAGTAACAAGGAGGTACTGGCCATTTAGGCTGCTATGCCTTGGGGAGAGGATGAGGAGGAGGAGGAAGAGGAAGGCTGTGATGGAGTAGGTGCGAGTTGGTGCCCCCATCTGCAGCTGGTGATGGTGTTGTGGGAGGGGCACCTTTGAGGGGCTTTTCTGGCTGAGGAGCTGTGAAGGGTTGGTCATCGTCTAGATGCTGCAGGTCCTTACGGAGCAGGTGGTGAATGACTTCCGTGCCCTTCAGATGGTTCTCAGCCAGCTGCACCATGAAACCATGCATGGTCTTGAGTGAAACAACTGAGGCCTCCTCCAGAGCCCTCAGCTCATGAATAGCTTGGGTGAGGCCCCTGTTGCTCTGCTCTAGACCACGGGTGGCTAGTAAGGCTGCATGCCCTACACATCCATGTTGCTGCAGCAAATCAATGATCTTCCCCCCTTGACCAATGATATAATCGAGTTTTGTTGCAGTGTCATGGGCGTATTGGGCTGCAGCCCTGTTGCCACCATGCATGGCCTCGAGCAGCTGGCTGAGAGTGTCATTGATTTTGTTGAGAATGGCAAGCTGCCCTGTGAAGAGAAAAATTACAAGAAAAGACATGTCAGTAAAGTAACGTTCTCTAGTTTACTGATAATATACTGTGGTGAAGTCTGTTTTTGTTTTATTAATGATACAGAAGATGTATGAACATCTATGGTACATAATTATAGCTGTGTTTATTTCATTATACTATCATTTAAGTCTGTTGCTGACACATTTGGCTCCCCCTTCCTTTCAGGTCCTGTAATATACCACTCCTTGCACCAGAATGTGGTTGTATGAACCCCACACTAGTTGTTGATAAATGCTGTTTCTTGAAAGACCTGATGACCATCTATATGCCAGCATGCACAACAGCTGGGTAATAATGAAAGATGACACCTCCCACCCAGCTACCCCAGAAGCCCATCATCTCCCTGCACCTCAGCATGCTCTAGCAAGCTGCAGCGGTTACTAATATATAGCAGAACTCAGGGGTAAAACTGCACTGACAGAAACCAGATATGCATCCCGCAGAAGTGTTATAACAAAGTTATTTGTGCAGTACTCTGTGATCTGTTTGCGAGTCATCAGGTTTCTCAATGTCAGACACTACTATACAAATAAATAGATTGTCACACAAGCGTAGCACACTTGTGCCTGATCTAGATGCACAAACTTCACTTCAATGGTGAATTTGACATTGAACAACATGCAGACTAGTATTAGAGTTTGCTGTTATCTGCAGAACTACTAGCTGACATACCTGTTAACAAAAGAACTGCAAAATAAAAAAATAAAGTACCTGTTGTTAGATTAGTTTCATACAATACCACATCAAAATTTTGTAGATTCATGTGCCAAACCAGATAACAACAGTTGTATTAATCCTGCAGTATATCCACAGTAAAATACAAATATCACTATACAAGGTTACAAAAGACTTGAAAATTGAACAACAAAATGCTTGTATACGCCCCTTTCACCACATACCAAGGTACTGTGAGCGAAACTAGCTTTAAATACACACTGCACCTCAGTGGGTAAATCTTTATCACCAATAGTAATCTTCTTGAGAAGTCATATTCAGCACAGGATGTCTGTTGAATATGGTGATGCATCTGTTAATGTCCCTCAACTGGAGGCCTCAAATCTCAGCTCTTACAGAATATCATTAACATCTGAGCATCAAAAGGTGAGCTGCAGTATCAAAGTATGCAATACAACAATCCAGGGATGACTTCACACCTGCTCATTATGGTCATCATCCACAACAACACATTGAACCTCGATCCCCACTCATCTGTACTGAAGAATATGCAGAATATGTTGTTGCAAGTGTCAAAATCTAGCAGTAATAACATTAAGTTTTCACTTTTTCACAGACATATGCACAAAAGATAAAAAAATGATAGAAGCTACTTATGTTGCTCAGCTGGAGGTGCAGGCAGACCTGTAGCACCCTGTGGATGACCCGCTGCTGAAGAGTCTAATGTCTTCTCCACAGAGGGGTCAAGCTCAACAATATGTACCTCCTCTGTGGGTTCTGCTCCTCCAGCAGCTTCCTCCATAGATGGTTCATCCTCTATTAAAAAAGTAAAAGACAAAACATTATTTGTCTGTGAGTGTTACTATGAGAGTGTATACCTCTGTAGCACCAGGTGCACTTACTGTTAATTCTAAGGAGTCCAACAGAACCTACCAGGTAATTCCAAAATCACTGTACCCCTCCTCCCTGAAATAGAACAGTTACTAGATCCTGAGTCGACAAGTATAGCTTCAATAAAGCTGTGTACATAAATGGTATCCCTGCCCTCCTAGTAGCTGGACACAAGGTAACATGATGAAGAATTTGAAGACCTCATGCAGATAATGTCTCATCCATTCTCCTCATTGTACTGACTAGTTTTAAAGGACCAACCATAAAATACTCCCTGAGCACTCCCCTCACAACCTCCTTGGGTTAAGTATTGTATTCCCCACTTCAGAGTGCATGGAAACATAAGCTGTGGACATCAGCAGCATCTTTTCCTGATTCATATATACAGTAATCATGACACTAAGGGGCTGCACGTAGACACACAGTCAATTCACTCAGCTCTGAACACTGGTTAGTCCATGCTGAGTACAGAAAGACACCAAAAATATGGGTGTGGATAGAGATGTAATAGCTTGTTGATGCATGTTGTACATATTCTATTACACTGACAAGTTGCACTGTGTCAGGCAGGGAATAAAGCCTCCTCCAGTGCAACAAGTAGTGTATCTTGACTGTACAGACACAGGCTACCTAAACATTTGTACATGAATCGTATAAGTATGTGATACCACATGCACACAAGCTGTGACATTCAAGGGTTTTAGCAACTCTTACAGATAATAGCCCCCTTCCTCACATCGGGGGGGGGGAGGAGATCATCACCGCAGAGTAACAGGGCTAAGAAAACCAGCATATATCAATCTGTAAGGTCACTGATGGCAGGCACAGACAGGTTTAGACAGTGAACACTTTCACACACTGAAGAAGGGAATCATTTTAGATACAGACAAGAGACTCTGGATACTGACTGGTGACTCAGTAAGTAAATCTGTTGATAAAAACAGTATGACAGTGTGACATAATGTACAGATATCTTGTATACTGACTACTTGAACTGGGTCACACAGGCAATGCTCCCCCCCTTCCACACAGAGAAGTTTACTGATACCAGTTATACACAAGTCATGACAATAAGAAGTTCCCTGTCAGTTGTCCCATCTTGTGTCAGTAAGCACTGAAACTGGAGTGCAGAGTCACACAGTAAATAAAGATGTGAATATTGTCATTACAACAGTTGAACACATTCTAGGAATGTCTGAAGTTAAACTGCATCATACTAGCAATGCCTGTAACCAATCATGTACTCTCTGTAGAACATGTACTACATGCTAAGTATACTGCCACAGTCTAGCTAAAGATCTCTACATGAATGATATACACCCATGATAGCACTGCAGACAATGTACAAGGTTAAGTAGTCTAAAAGGGTAACTGACACAATGGCCCTCCACCCTCAGTCAGGCGAACAAAAGCAGTGACAATCAATACTGCATCTTTGTTATAAGAAGCCCACACAACTAACAACACTGATTACTTGCATGCTGTCACCCTGTAATGGTGTCAGATACCTAGAACAGCTACTAGATCTTGAATGCACAGTCACAGACTAAGTAACACTGTACATATTGAACACATACCTCTTTTGCACCAGTTGTAGACATATCAAGTAAGTTAGAAGTTGCACTGTGTCAGTCAGGCAATGTGTCCCCTCACAAGAGCAGTCAATTGGTGTTGAAAATAGTGAAGACTTGCATAGTGTGAGGCAGGCAATACACCCCACTTCCACCCAAAATGTACTACAGTATGTCAGTACTGCATACGTACAGCTCACATAAAACTATGAATGGGTTCAGCGTGTAGTAGCTGCTAGACAGTGAAGATTGGGCACAACAGCCACAGTACAGACCCACATCAAAAACAAAGCTCTTACAGGAAGATAATATTCTGAATGACATGAAGTGCAACAATTAACAAAATTAAGTAGCTGTACTGTCTGTGCCACATACTATCATCACAGCACAGAATAGTACATACTGCACATTCACTTACAAGACAGTTGTCAGTATATCATTATAACTCACCAGCAGAGTCGAGCACAAGGAACTGCTCGACTGCAGCCCCTCAAACCTCACCTTCCGGGAGTGGCATGAGCTGCACATGCTGGGAGGCAGCAGGAGCACTTGCTGTACTGGGTGAGTGCGAGAAAAAGAAACACTCAGTGTTGTACCGATGATTCTATTGCATATAGTATCATCTGTGGACTGTGGAGTCGAGGGTTGCTGGAAGTGACCTGGAAGCGAGAATTGGACCTGCGGCATGGAAAGTTGTGGCACTGTGTAAACAAAGAGTATACCGTGAGTTATTGTGAAGAAGTTTTAAAGGAGGGATTGAAGTATTAAATATCGAATGTAAAGTTGTGCAGCTGGAGACTGGGAAGAGTGCCCCATTTATTGTTTGCTCCCTGTTTTTGGAAGTACTGGGCTGCAGGACTTAAAGCCAAACTCCTGGCTGGGGATTTTGGCTCTGGAATTGTGTTAAGAAGAAAGAGAAAGAAAAGACTTTGAGAAATTAGCCTAATTGTTTCCTAAGGTGGGTGCGGGGTGCTGGGTGTTTGTACCTGGGAGGCAGGGAACACCCACGAGGTCGGTGTTTTTCTTGGGCGTCCGGTGATGCTGGAATAGCCTGGCAGAGGCGGGCTATGTCTAGCATCTCATGTAGGGAAGACAGCCTGCATTTCCGCATCCCTCCGTGGTTCATTAGGTGAAGAGCGCTGCCTCTCTGGCGGCTCAACACCAGGAATATGAAGAATATTTATTGACTCCAAGACATTATGAACTGTTGTTATATGGGGCCTATGATTAGATTTTATTAAGTTTATGGACTTTTAGTTAGGGATTTTAAATCGTGTGATTTTTATATTTATGCTGTTTGTTTTATTTACATGATTGTGTATGGGTTTGGTTTGATTATATGATTTTTTTATTTTTAGGCTTTTTTTTTTTTTTTTTTTGTTATAATACTGTTAATTAAGATAGCTTGTTTAGTTGTAGGTTAATTATACTTGCCATCAATGATGTGTTTGATGGGGCTTAAGACAGTCAGGCTCTACTCTCCCACTCCGCTCCGGGACCGCCGCCCCTTTCATTGTCCTCGATTACCCGATGATGTTTTTAACAACTGTCGGAAAGCGGGGATAATGAGAAGGCACTTAGGGAATGGATGGGCTAGACAGAGTGGGAAAATGGAGAAGGGTGGGCAGATAGGGATTGTTGGGTCAAGGAGATGCCCTGGGCGAAATGGAGTCAGGAGAGGGTCTTCCTTGCCTGATCCCCATACCCAAGGGCTCCACAGATTGTGGAAAGGTACTGCGATCCTCTCCGAAAACCCATCCAACTTGAGTGGTGTTATGTAATGCCAGGTCGATTAGGAACAAGACTGCTATTATTGCAGAACTTGTTGCAACATCTGACCTGGCATGCATTACCGAGACCTAGCTGGATGAGAATGCAGGTCCTATTTTCGACTCTGCTGCTCCAGCTGGGTTCTCGGTAATGCACCACCCGAGATTGGATCGTAGGGGCGGGGGCGTGGCCATCTTTTTTAGATCAGAGCTGAATCTTGTGGAGGTGCCAGTGGGTAACACCAGATCCTTTGAGTGTATCCTGGCAGCAGGTGCAAAGCTCAGGATTCTCCTCATCTACCGTCCACCCAGGTGATGGTGGTGAATTCCTGAAGGAGTTCGCGGACTTCATCGTTGACATGGCACTGGAATCGCCTAGATGGCTAATACTGGGTGACTTCAATGCCTGGGTCGACGATGAACTCTCGCACTTTGGAAAGAACTTCCTCCAACTTATGTCTATGTTGGGCCTGTCACAGGTAGTTACCTCTGCTACCCATATAGGTGGACACTCTTTGGACCTGGTGTTCCTACTGGATTTGGAAGTTTCACATTTGGAGGTGGAACCAAATGTGTGGACAGACCATCACACCATACATAGATACATAGACAGTGTCGGCAGATAAGGGCCTATGGCCCACCCAGTCTGCCCATTTAAGTTTGTAAGTTCAGTTTATGTTTTCCAGGAAGTCTGTTGCCCCTTACCCCTGACCTCCAGAATTCCTTTATGTCTATCCCATGCATTCTTAAATCCAGTGATTGTTTCAGCCCCCACCACTTCCTCTGGCAGGGTGTTCCACTTGTCCACCACCGTTCTGTGAAGAAATTCTTCCTCACGCTTCTCTGAATGTCCCTCCCTCCAACTTCATCCCATGCCCTCTAGTCCTGGAACATCTTTTCGCTTAAAATAGTGCATTCCTGCACCCTGTTCCTCCCTGTAAGATACTTGTATGTCTCTATCATATCCCTCTCTCCTCCTCTCCTCCAGGGAGTACATGTTCAGTGCCTTCAACCTGTCCTCATAGGACTTGTGATGCAATCCATGCACCATCTTTGTTGCCCTCCTCTGAACCTTCTCTACCCTGTCTATGTCCTCACGTAGGTAAGGTCTCCAGAACTGCACAGTGTACTCCAGGTGCGGCCTCACTAGTGTCTTGTATAGTGGAATTATGACCTCCCTTTTCCTGCTGGTGATGCCCCTGCCTATGCATCCCAGCATCCTATTTGCTTTACCTGCTGCCTTGTCACACTGTTTCCTGCCTTGAGGTCATCAGAGATGATAACTCCAAGGTCCCTTTCCTGCTTGGTGCATGCTATATCCTCACCCCCAACTGATATATTGTGCCAGGGTTTTGTGCCCCATATGCATTATCTTGCACTTCCTTGCATTGAATTTCAACTGCAAACCCCTGACCATTCTTCAAGTTTCTGCAGGTCCTTCTCATTCTGTCTACACCTCTGGTGTGTCTACTCTGTTACAGAGCTTTGTGTCATCAGCGAACAGTGAAATTCTGCCTTCAAGGTCCTGTGCAATGTCACTGATGAAGATATTGAATAGTACCGGCCCAGCACTGATCCCTGTGGTACCCCACTGGTCAATCTTCCCTCTGTGGAGTGACAGCCATTTACCACCACCCTCTGTGTCCTGCTGCCCAGCCAGTTACCTACCCACCGCACTACTGTCCTGCCCACACCCATATTCCCAGTTTGTGCAATAGTCTTCTATGTGGCACAGTGTCAAAGGCCTTGCTGAAGTCCAGATAGGCCATGTCCACTGCCCTCCCTTATCCACCTCCTCAGTCACACAGTCAAAAAATTCAATGAGGTTGGTCTGACATGACCTTCCCTGGTGAAACCATGCTGCCTTGGGTCTTGTAGTCCATTGACAACCAGATGTTCCACCAATCTCTCCTTCAGTAGTGCTTCCATGATCTTCCCCACTACCGAGGTGAGGCTGACTGGTCTGTAGTTCCCCACTTCCTTTGTTCCACTTTGTATAAGGGGACTACATCTGCTATCCTCCAGTCTTTGGTACCTCCCTGTTTCTAGTGATCGGCTAAACAGGGTAGCAAGAGGTTCAGCCACCACCTCTCTTAGTTCTTTAAGGACCCTGGGGTGCACCCCATCTGGCCCCATTGCTTTATCAACTCTTATTACTTCCAGTTCCTTCAGGACCCTTTCTTGTGTATAGGGACTTGTGTCCATTTCTGCACCATTCTCACCCCTTGTACTCCATTCAGACCCATTACCCTCCTCTTCCTTAGTAAAGACTGAGCAGAAATACCTGTTCAATATGTCAGCTTTACTGTTGTCATCCTCCACACAGCCCCCATCCTCCCCCTTCAGTCTCACTATCCCTCCCTTTGCCTTTCTTTTTTCACTTATGTACCTGTAAAAGGTTTTGTCCCCTCTACCCACTGATTTTGCAATGTGTTCTTCTGTCTGAGCTTTGGCTTCCCTTACTGACTTACCATAAGATTCAGTTTTGGGGCACCCCCTAATAGGTCTGCCCCTACGGAGATGGTCCAGTATCGCCCTTTAAGGTGAGTAAACCCAGAGGGCCTATCGGTGGTACTGGACCTATCGGGTGTTTCGGATGAGAGCATGGGTCCAGAGGATACTGATTGCCTATAACGAAGCGGTGACCAGGGCCCTGGATCAAATTGCTTCTGTTCACAAGGTCACTCCACTTCATTTCAGCCCAAAGACTCCTTGGTTTGATTTAGCTCCTTTGAAGGAGCTGAGGAGAGTGGGTCAAGGCGAGAGAGTATGGCGGAAATCTTGCCAGGATGCTGACAAACTTAGATTGATGGATCATTATGCTATCTATCAATCGGCAATATCCGTAAAAAGTCAGAATTCTGTCCAGGGAGATTGCTGTTGCGCGAAACCGGCAGGCTCAACTCTTCCGGACTGTTGACAGATTGTGCAATCCACTCTGTCTACAGTCTGGAAGAGATTTTCTAAGTAAAGTGTGATGAGCTTGCTCGATTTTTCGCAGAAATAAGATTGCCAGCATTAGGGCGGATCTCAGCCAAGTTCACTCTTCAAGGGTTTGCAGTGATCGGCGAGTGGAAGCAAACACCTGTGTCACCTGGTCTGACTTTGGTAGGCCGGAATTCATGGACATTATGAGGATTGTCCAGACTGTACGTCCAACCAGTTGTAGTTTGGATCCGGGCCCTACGCCACTTTTATTGGGTTGCGTAGATATTATCTGCCCGACCATTGCTGAAATTGTCTGGAAATCCTTGGAGCAGGGATCTTTCCTGAACCCTTAAAGGAGGCAGTCGCTCGACCACTCCTAAAAACCTTCATTGAATCGGACTGTCCAGCTAACTACAGACCTATCTCTAACCTGCCCTTTTTGGGTAAGGTTATTGAAAAGGTGGTTGCACTGCAACTGGATGAGCATCTTTCAAACCATAATGTCTATGATACTCTTCAATCGGGATTTAGGAAAAGACATAGTACTGAAACTGCTCTTGTCCGGGTTCTAAATGATCTCCTGATAGCGAGGGATCGAAAGGCTCGTACTATTCTAGTCCTTCTTGATCTCTCTGCAGCTTTTGACACTGTGGACCATGGTGTGCTTTTGGAACGCTTGCGGTTCTATTGTGGACTGTCTGATACGGTTCTACAATGGTTTCAATCATTTCTCACAGGGCGGAGACAGAGGGTTGTCACTGGAATTTATTCCTCTGACGCCATCTCTTTGCCTTGTGGGGTTCCGCAGGGTTCCATTTTGGCACCCATGTTGTTCGCTGTCTACATGCTGCCATTGGGAGACAATATTAGGCAATATGGCTTCGGTTTTCACTGTTATGCAGATGATACCCAGCTATATTTGTCCTTTAGTCCTGGGCAAGAAGAGGCAGTCTCAATACTTAACAACTGTCTATCTGAGATCAGTGATTGGATGAGTGCCAGCTGGCTAAGGTTAAACCCAGATAAGACTGAGGTGTTGGTGGTGGACCCAGGTCATCCTGAAGCGGGTTGTAGGGCTGGTCTTCCTTCGGGCATATGGATCGATGGTGTCCAGCTCTTGACCTCAGACCGGGTGCGTAACCTAGGCATTATTATTGACGACAGTTTGACGCTGAAATTTCAGGTGTCTTCTGCTGTCAAATCCTCATTTTACCATCTGAGGAATATTGCTCGGGTGAAACACCTTGTTCTTCCGGCTGACCTCCCGACATTAGTCCATGCCTTTGTTACCTCCCGCCTTGATTACTGCAATGCCCTGTACCTAGGGCTGCCGGGGGTTGATATCCGCCACTTGCAGCTGGTGCAGAATGCAGCAGCCAGGCTATTGATGGGAACATCTATAAGGAATCATATGACGCCTGCGCTGCGCAAGCTGCACTGGCTGCCGGTTCAATGGCGGATCACCTTCAGGTGGTTTGCAGCCTATAAAGCTTCTACGGACAGGGACGCGTATCTTCAAGATCTGCTTGTTCCCTACTGTCCCTCTCGCTCACTCCGCTCCGCCGGTGAGGGATTGCTAGAGGTTCCCGGGTTCGCTTGAAAACATCAGGAGCACTAGCGTTTTCTTATGCTGCTCCTACCCTGTGGAATTCTCTACCTAGTCAGATACGAAACTGCCTGACCGTTGAAAGTTTTAAGTCAGAACTGAAAACTTATTTATTTCAAAGGGCGTATGGGAAATGATTTATTGTGTTTTATTGTAACTATTTTTTGTTGTTGTTGTGTTATATGAATGTGTTTTATATGTATTTAGATTGCTTTGTACAGCGCTTTGATATTGAAAAGCGCTTAAAAATAAATTTTTACTTACTTACTTACTTAGTACTACTTAAAGCTGTAATGGGCTATATTAGTATCTGTTACGTGTCAGTGTCACACTTGCATTATGAAGACACAGGTTTTCATACGTGATTAATAATGCCTGTCACGGTAGACATCTTTTCGTTACACTGTACAGCTCAGAGTTAAAATAAGGCTCAACAACACAGATAGAAGACCTCGTAGACACTGTAATAAATGGCTCACCCAATACCACCCACCCTCCACGGTAGTATTCCTGCCACATAATGTAGATTGTGAAAAAAAAATAACTAATAAGTAAAATTACAAATAATGAAGGAAAATTCCCCTCAATATCAATTTTTGAATAAAAATAGTTCCTTCATCAGAATGACCTATTCAGCTCAGCAGCACTAGCGACTATATAACCCAAAGTGGTAGTTGTTCAAAAAAGTTATTACAGAGGACTTCAACATGCCAGGAGTGGACTGCAGTACTGGAACGACCAGCAATAGTAGGGAGCATGTCCACCTGGATGACATGCAGGACAGGTTCCTGACGCAAATGGTCAGTGAACCAATGAGCTTAGAGAATACTCTTGAACTTTTGTTGTAAAATGTGTCATTTGTGAGAGAAATTTCCATGTAAGAACCATTGTTATGGAGTGACCACTACTGAGTATGGTTCATATTGGATATGTGCACAGAAGGAGTGGACTGTGCCAGAACGGTGCTCCACTTCAGGAAGACCGACTTTGCAAAGATAGGGGAAGTAGTGGAAGGGTATCTGATCAAAACAGAATCTAGCATAGTCACAAACCAGAGGTGCCAGCTTATAAAGCTGTGCAGAGGAGACTCAACCAGAACCTGCAGAAAGACTCAGAGGCAAAGTGCGGGACACAGGAGCACCTCCAGTATAAGGACAGCTAGCTGTAAATTCAACCAGACTAGATAGACCTCTAATGGTATTACTATTGGCAAATTTCATATGTGCATATGTTTTGTAGATATTACATTGGAAGCGCTAAGTTAATGTCATGTCTTCTAAATGTTATCTGTTCCCATAGGAGTAGACAACTCTTATAATGTAGCTTCTAAGGAAGTAAACAAATCAAAGTCTGTTCGTCAGTTCAGAATAGGCCCTGTGACCGCCCTGGCACTCTTCATTTAATGTATGTTGAAATTGCATTGTCCCTCAGAGCTGCATTTCCATATGAGAACTCCCAGGATAATCACAGAACCTACCATGAAGTGAGAATTGACACTAAAACATTAGGATACATCATTAACAGACACATCAAAAGAGTTGTCTATTTACATGGCAACAAATAACATTTAGAAGATACGAGGGTATACATTTCATTTAGTGGCATCAGTAAAATAGACTTATGACCATGATGGCGGTCCCCAAATTCAGGCTTCCCTGCCTCCTCCCACATGACATAGACGATGTCATACCACTCCCACACACTCCTGCGCATATCACCCACCAGAGCCTTCACCTTATAAAAGTTCTGGAGGGTGATTTTCCACTTCCTCCTGCACTCTTCTGGTGTTCTGGTGACTTCATCTCTCCCCAAGGCATGGCTAACCTGCATAAAAACATGGAAAAGAAAGTACAGTGAATAACTGCATAGTAATGAAATATGTAGAGTCATCAATACACAAGAACAGCTGTTAATAACAGAGTGTAGCAGCATGTCTTTGAGATGTGCAGATCAGAAAATATGCACACTCAAGGTTTGTCAGCAGGTCAATTTATTGATGCGTATAAACTCTACTCGCATCTACAAGTACAAGGATTTTCTGCACCAACACATCATCTGTATGTTTATATTCTGTTGACCCTGCCTGTTGCCTTGTACAGTTCTATTTTTGAGCAAATTAAAATTCATAGCACATACTAACTCTGCAGTTAACCCAAAATGCTGTCGTACTCTCAGGTTTGCATACATTTTATTTTCCTTATATATATGTTCTATCTTACAATAGTGAGTGTCACTGCATACAGTCCACTGTCCCTCCACCTCACAATTCCAAACAACACATCTGTATCTGAGTTCTTACATATCTTGAAGAGAAAAAGTGCCACACAATCATGCTTGTAAATATAAAGTCAGCAGTGAGGATAACTGTTCAGAATTGTCATACGCAACTGCTACTAATTCACAGCAAATCTGTGGCACTATAATAGCATACCTCTTGCACTTGTTACACTCTTACTAGTATGACGCTCTACTGGTCAAAGTGAAACATGTGGCTGTGGGTTCTCATGAGTCTTAAAAAGAGGTATATCTTTTAATGTTATACATTTACACAATACTTAACTTCTGTATAACTCCTTCTCTGTGGATGTTTTAACATAATGACATGTATCACCAGTGTCCTATCTCTTACTAAACTGTACTACAATGCCATATTTCCACTGGTATCATCACTCTACCATGCTTAATACAAAAAAAAGGTATTCTGTCAATTTAATAAATGACCTACCTTACCCCAGGTATGTATGAGGCTTAGGTCTGTAGCCTGCATTACAAACTTAGGGCTGGCATGTTCTTTAACAGCCTGAACTAAAGCCAGCACCTCCCTGTCACTCCAGGACTTAGGCATCTTTTAGTCTGTGTAAAAAAATAATAATTTCTTTAGAATCATTTACTATAAGATATATTGTGATTTGAGTATCTGACATCCGTTTGTCTCTCTTTACATTCAACACAGTATGTAATTGCCAACCATAGATAGCCAATAGTACTATAGTGGCTGCCACTCACTCTGGCACCATGTGATTACGTGCTTTTGCTTTCTTCATGCCTGGCTTGAACACAACACACTACTGAAGAAATCTGTGGTGTAATAGTAGTGGTCGCTGTTGTCTGTTGCACCCACAACTGCTAAAGTATTTTAAACATTAGTGTGTTAATGGAATTGCATCACCCAACCCCTCACAGAGTTGTGTCTACGTGACACAACACCATTTAAAGAAAAACAGACTAACAAATATACAATTGCAATAGTAATTAAATCATCATTCAATGTAGCATAATTGTGCACTGAGGTCTTGATTATGTAAAAAAACACTAAAAATATGGTTACTTACTGGTGAGTAATATGAAGCAAAATTAATGGAAATCTGCAACAGTAATTTTCCAATCTGTTGAAACACACAGACATAAACTGCTACAAAACTGTCAAGAGCCACACAAAGCCATCAATATATATGGCACAGCTCACTGATATAAACTTTGCACATGTTAGTACTCTCATGAGTCGTACAACACCAGACTGGTAATTCCTCCCAATCAACCAGTTATTGGAATGTGAATTGAAACCCAGAGGCTCAGACGAGTCTTGCACATCACCAGCACGCCTCCATGATGTCAACAGTACAAATATTAGAACACTGTGTACCTGCATAACATCAGTCACACTATAGGTCCCTTCACTAGAGCAGGCAATACACGGTGAATACAGAACCACACCTCAGCAACAGTAATGTAAAAGTATAACACTCCTACATCATACCAGTTGCATGCAAGTTAGCAGACTGAGTATTTGTGCACCTTCAGGTATCCAATACCGCATTATCACCCCCCAGACTACCACTGTATCCTCACTACAGAGCCACACCACACACAAAGCTGTAGACATCAATGACATACCTCCTAAGAAGCACCTGCATATGTAGTACAACACTTGGTACTTGCACAGCAGTATCCATGAACACCCCCCACCACCCAAAAAAAGGACATACTACATCCTGAGTGCAGAGCCAGGGTACAACTGAAGCCATCTACATAAACATAAAGTCTCCTTCATGCCAGCTGTGCATAAGCTAGAACACTAAAGGGTTCCCTGCCCTCACTCACAGATAGCTACCCCCATCCCCTCGTGAGCCAGGAATGGTACACCCCCCTGCAAAACCAGGTTGTGGCTCTTGAGTGTAGAACCACAATTGAGCTAAACACATGGGACATATATAATACACCTCTCTTATACTTCATACAAACCAGCCGCAGAACAATTAGAACACTGAGTAGTTGTACATCCTTAGACAAGAAATTACCCTCCCCCAATCAAACCGTACTACATCCTGAGTGTACAGTCACATCCCAACAATAATTTTCAATAGTAACAGTACACATGTTTGAAACCAGCTGAACACGTTACAAAACTGAGCACTTTTACAGCCACAGCTGACCAATACCTCCCTCCCACCCAAACAGGTATTAGATCCTGAGTGCAGACCCACATCCCAAGCAACCCATGAACATCAATGGCATGCCTCTCCAACACCAGGTGGACACACATTAGACAACTCATGAGTAGCACAAACTTACATAGCTAATGCCCCCCCATCTACCACGCACTGGATCCTGACTGCTGACTCACAGTGCAACTAAATCTGCGCATATAAATCTTATAACTCCCTCTTTGCACCAATTCCCTTCTGTTCAGTCAGATGAGCTACTGGGTTTTCTGTCTAGAAGTAGACTTCAAATACACCTCTAAATGTCTATAGCTTACCACCCTGATGGTAAGAGCAGAAATGTTAAACTCTGACAAGCTGCATGGTTTCAGTGACTCAGTGCTCTGACTACCTGACATCAGGCACTGTATTCTGAGTGCATAGCCACATTCTCACAAAAACCATGGCATCAATGGCATAGCTCCCTGTTAGCTGCATCAGGTACTGGATATTGAGTGTGCAGGCAGACCCCAAAATGTACACAGTGCATGTATATATTATTTTTATCTATTTATTTATTGAAATGTTTCACTAGGAAGGTTACACTGAGCAACAATGCTCATCTCACAGTACATTCTGGGGGAAGGGGAGTGGGAACAATAGTAGTACAACAGGATACATACATCTTAGCAGCATATATACAGACTGTACAGTTAACAACCATCAATAGCTAATAACTAATAAATAAATATGTAAAATAAAAATGTTGTTACCTGTGCTTGAGAGATGCATACCATCTTTCAGATACAGCCAATGCTTCTGATATACAATTTGGGGGTGACATATGGTGTGCATTCCCATAGCATGAAGGAATCCAGATATTTGTATGTTCACCTTTTGACATGACCTTTCAAGTGCAGGACAGTAATCCTCACCTTTCCAGATCATTCACTGTGTAATGTCTGAATACAGAATTTTACTAGCAGGTAAGATACTGATAAGATGCGGCAAGTCAGACTGTGCAGCTTCTATTAAATCAATTGCCCTTTTGTTCCCCAAATCATTACCTCTGAGATGGATCAGAAGTATGTCTGGTACTGGGTGTGTCTCCAGCAACTGGTACATGGTTGGCATGAGTTGCTACCATCTCATACCACCCTTCTCAAATCAAGACACTGAGCAATGAGGTAGGTGCAAATCTTTGCAAAAATGACTAACCCTACTGAAAACTGCTGTCCTTCTCACCAGGCTTGATCCCACAATCCATACACTAACTCTAGATCTTTCTGCCATGCTGAGTATAAACCTCTAACAACTCAGATGAAGAAATATCAGATATGTGTCTGTCTGACTGAACACTACCAAGGCTAAGTAGCAGAATGAGTGGTGCTCAGCTCTATCTGTAAGATAAGTGCAGTGAGAGACAATCACAGCTAACATTCTGATTCCAGATTGGCTAATGCAGGCAAAAAGTTATTGTTATGTCTGCAAAGGCTATTTCTACTGGTGTTTTCTTAATTAAACATTCTTTTTATTTTGGTGGGAGAATACTGCCTGGTCATTGGCCACACTGAATGACTTGCCAAAAATAGCCATTTCCATTGAATGTAGTGGCTAGTCATTTTGGTCAGTGAAGCTCTTCTCCCTGTCTTTCTCAGTTAGCACCTTGAGTGGTGAGTACAAGCAAAGCTCTCTATCTTACTGACATAGTTTTCATAAGTGTAAATATTTACCATTTTTTTAAAATAGTCTGCTACTGTACTATAATTACAACTGTAATTATTCACCGGTCAGTATATTTTTTCTGAGAGTAAATGGTTAATAATGTTCCTGGCACAATTAAGTTTATAAGAGTCTGTGATTGCAGTCAAACAGTCAATAATTCAGCATAATAATGGAGTTTGCCCTTTAAGGGGTAGACCAAGTTGTCCTGGAGCACCCCTCCCCTTGAGTGAGGATGGTTTGCTCAGAGAGGAAAGGGGGGAAGTTAGGGGAGGCACAAGGAGCTAGGACAATAGGTAGGTAGACAGGAAAGGGAGGGTCAAAAGGGGGTACATAAGGGTCAGCACAGTGGTGGTTCAGCCACTTTTTGCTGAAGTTTTATTTTACTGAAACCGCAGCACTTCAGATTGGAGCATTTGTCTGAGGTTTGTTTATCAAGAGAGCATGGGAAGGTAAGAGCAAGCAAGTGATGTTGAGCAATTGCATTATGATTTAATAAAAAAAAGAAAGAAAGTTGTAAATATGTATCTTTTAGGCACAGTAAGAGAAAGGCCTTGGTATGTGATGATTTAATTCCTTGCACAGCTGAGTGAAGGCTGGGAGATGCAAGAGCAGCGTGCAACGAGCAAAGAAGTTGTTTGTTTATGGGGCTGGGGCCTTGCATTTGAAAATGAAAGGGAGAATGTAATTCTAAGAGCCAAAGGCAAGAAGTACTTGAGAGGATGTTTGTTGGGGCAGGTGGGGCAACTGGTCCCTCAGAAGAGAAGCGCGACATGTTTCAGAGAGAAAAAGTGAGGTGGTTTTGGGCTTTGTGTTGAAGTAAAGAGACCAGGTAGCTCCTAGAACTGAAAGCAAGAAGCGCTGGAGAGGATTTTTGTTGTTGTTGGACAGTTGGGGTGAATGGCCCTCAGAGGAGAAGTGTGACACATGCTTCAGGGGAAAAGAGTTTGTGAGTGAGGCAGATCTAGGAGCAAGCAGCTGGGTGGCTGCAATGTAGAGAAGGGCAGGGGAACAGGCAAAAAAGTGCTGGATGTTTGGGCCACAGATGGCCTGGTGAGCAGGGGGGAAGCAAGAGTTTTTCAGAGGCAGTGGGCTGGCCTAAGGGGCTGGAGTACAGAAAACGGTAATGCTGCATGGTGTGACGTCACACACCACAGCTGGAAAAGATGATAGGTAGTAGCTGATATGAGCTTTTTGAGTTGTTTTTCCTCCTGCTGGTGGATAACAGAAAAGGCAGGATGCTATGCCTGAGAAGAGCAAGACAAGCAGAAAGGCCATCGGCATGTGGTCAGGCAGCGGTCAGTCGGCAAGGGTGATGGGGTTATGGATAGGTCTAGGGAGGCCACATGGTCAGGCCAGAGGCCTGCTGGGGCAGAGAGAAGAATGTATAGGTCCAGAGGGCCAAGGTGGTATGGCAAAATCCACCAGGGTTTTGAGTTGCCACATGGTGGGAAAAGTGGCATTTGGGTGCTATAAACAGGCCTAGAAGGCCATGGGGGCTTGACGGGGGGGTGGGGATCATTCCAGGCCAGTAGAGTGGCACTTTTTGGAAGAAAAAACAGGTTGAGGGAGCAGGCATAAACATAAAAGTGGATGGGATCCAAACAAGTCCTGGGGGGGAACTATTTGAAAAAGGGGATGCAGATCAGGAGGAGAGACCTGGTAAGGCAGCATGATGTCAGATGCCACTTGCAAAAAAAAAAAAAGCCACATGGTAGGCCTAGCCCAAGAAATCAGCATGCAAGTCTGGGGTGTTAGTGAAGGAGGGACAGAAAGTAATATGGACCCAATACAGAAGAGGGGCCATGGCAGGTGGATGATTAATGTTGGAAGCTCGGGATATGGGAGAGGGGGTAGGGGGAGCAGGGCAGACAACAAGAAGACCAATCTCCATAGGAGGCAAGCAATTGGAATGGGCGCTGGCTTATGGAAAAAGAGCGTATCAAAAGCAAAAAAGCATGGCTGCTTAGTAATAAAGATTATTTGTCAGTTTGGTTCGCAGCTTTTATACAGTTAAGCAAGAAAAGATGGCACCAAAGAGGAACAGGCTGTCAAAGGAAGACATTTACAAGGCCATTGTGGAGCTGGCAGAGAAAGCCAACAAAATGTAGCAGATGGTGGAAGGAGAGGAACTGGGGAGATCTGGGAAGAAGCGGAAAGTGGGAAAAGGAATAGAGGGTGGTGGGAAATGGGGAGGCCGTGTGCCCTTAAGAGGTCACAGCCACCACTGGTGGTCCCTCCCAGAGTAGTCAGTCCAGTACTACCACAGCCCTGTGTAACTGAACCCTCAGTAACTCCACAGGAGCAGGTGGTGTTCCAGCTGCTAGAACCCAGAGTGGACTTCCCAAACACAGGGTCTCCCCTGCGGGCAATACTGCAACCAGCCATCCAACCACAAGAAGCCAGGCCAGGGCTTCTTGACGAGAATGGGCCACAAGGAGTGGACAAGCCTGCAGGTAAAGTATCAGGTACTGTGCTTGACAGCATTAAAGAATACATAGGCCAAATTATTGTGGCCCTTGGGACGGGGGGACTGGGGCAGATGGAATCAGCACTGGCAGAGATCAGGTCAGATAAAGAGACAACAGGGGAGGGGGAGAAAGGAATGGAAAGCATAAGAAAAGGAAGAAAGGAGATAGGAGCCCAAGGGATGAGAATAGGAGAGCATGTATCGCTGGCTACAAAAGATAAAATATGGAAAGAGGACTACATAGACATTTTTGCTTTAGTGAGTAGGAAATCGGCTGCAAAATATGAGGAGATGGAGAATATTGGGAATAGCGAGATGGCTGTGGCAGTAGTTTTGCTGGGTAAGAAAGAGGAGGACAAATTTACAAAAGGAAAAATGTGGGATGGGTGATTTGTAGATTTCACCATGTACTCAGCTATAGTGTTAGAAAAGAAACCAGAGATGGGTATCCCTCTTATTACATACTCCTTGATCATAAGAAGGGCCAAAACAAAAGGAGGAGTGGGATGAGTATATTATGATGAATTTTTTTGGCAAAGGATGGTGACGTATAGGGATGTTAGATGGGACACAAAACAGTTGGATTTGTGGACAGACAATGTAACCAATCAATCCACACTGGAGGGTGAAATGGGAAAAAGGGAGTTTTCCCCCAGAAGTGTTGCTGGGGATATAACCAGGCATTTTGCTCGTGGTCACAATGTCAGCTCCGGCATGCATGCTGAAGATGTGGGGGATCCCATCCTGTGAATAGATGCAGGACAACACAGACACAAGGGGCATGGAGGGGCAAGGAACAAGCCAGCAGCCCTTTCGAGAAGGGCAGGGATATAGGGGCAGTCATGGAATAGAGGTTTGAGAGGCAGAGGTTATGGGAGTAGAGGAAACCAGGCTTACTGAGCAGAAGAGGGAACGAGACTTGGGGGAGGGTTGCAGAATAATGGAGAGGGGGTAAGGGAACAATTTCAGGAAGCAAGAACCCCCATCAAGATAGAGGTGTGGTAAAAATGGTTGAAAAGATACCCAGATAGAGACATAGGGAAAGCGATAAACAAGGGTTTTAGAACAGGTTTTCCACTACAGTGTGAAGGCCCTAGAAGAGCATGAGAGGTTAACAATCTTGGGTTAGTGAAGGGGAAGGAGGACATTTTGAAGCAAAAAATAGAGAAGGAAAAGAAAGCAGGTAGAATAGAAGGGCGGTATCCACCCCCCCATTACAGAACATGAGAATTTCCCCATTGGGCCTGGTTTCTAATAAACAGACAGGGGAATACAGGGTGATTCACCATCTGTCATTTCCAGAGGGGGACTCAGTGAATGATTTTAAAAGCGAGGAACACAGCAGTGTCACCTACGCCACATTGGAGGAGGCAGTGCAGATTATATGGGTGACTCCCGATTTATGGATGGCCAAAACAGATAGAGAGTCCGCTTTCTGATTGCTCCCAGTCAGGAGGAAAGACTGGGATTTATTGGGTTTTAAGGCAGGGGAGTATTACTATTTTGACAAAGCCATGCCCACGGGTGGTTCCATAGCATGTGCGACATTTGAAAGCCTTCAGCACCTGTTTGCAGTGGATATTTTAAAAAAAACAGGTTACCAGATGGTGATACATTACCTGGATGACTTCCTGTTAATAGGGCGTGGTAGGAGAGAGACAGATGGGATGCTGGCTAGTTTTCAAGAGCTATGTAGAGAACTGGAGGTACCACTGGTTCCGGAAGAAAACAGAAGGGCCCAGTCAGGTGCTGGAATTCCTGGGAACTGAGATAGACACAATGGGGGAAGAGTTTAGGTTACCGGACAGTAAGGTATTGAAGCTGAAGAAGCTGATCCAGGTACACACGAGCAGGAGACAGGTGCAATTAAGACAGGTGCAGCAAGTATTGGGGCATTTGAACTTCGCATGTAAGGCAATTGGACCAAGAAGGAGTTTCACTAAGTGGCTAGCGAGGGCAACAGCAGGAGTAACCAGACCGCACCACTGGGAGGTCATGACTAAGGGAGTAAAAGAAGATTTCAAGATGTGGGAGGAATTACTCAGCAGCAACAATGGCTGTTCATTCTGGCAAGAAAACTGGGTCTAAAACACGGATCTCGATTTGTATACAGATGCGGCAGAGGAGGTGGGAATGTGGGGTTATTTGAGAAGAAAATGGTTCTCGGAGCCATGGACTGAGAATTGGGTAGGAGACGGAAGGGTGAAGGACATCACACTGTTGGAAATCATGCCCATTTGGGTCTGCACCTTGGTGTTGGGGGGAGGAATTATGGAACCAGAAGGTTACATTTTGGTGTGATAACAAGGCTGTGGTAGACGTTTTAAACAACAGGGGAGCCATGTCCGAGATGGTCATGCGGGTATTGAGACAGCTGGTTTTAAGAGCTTTGCAATTGAATATGTCATTCAGGTCCAAGCACATAGAAGTGGTTAAAAATACCCTAGCTGACAGCCTTTCCTGTCTGCAGCTGGATCATTTCCAGATGCTGGCACCAACAGCAGAGGAGCAGAAAACAACCATAGCAAAGAACATCTGGGATGTTGGCAAGATGGAGCTGAAATGCTGTTTCGCAGCTCATGGACACTGCAGACCTTGAGGGCCTATGAAGGGACATGGCTAGCATTGCAAACATTCAGGGAAACACACCACATGGAGGTAAGTGGGCTACTTACTGAGGAACAGCTAGGAAAGTTTACAGTGGACCAATGGCAGAGAGGAACAGACCACATCACGATGGGGGTGTACCTTGCGGGGATCAGTTTAGTTTGTAGCCTAAAGAAATGGAAGGATCCTATGAAGTCAATGTTGATACAGAGAATGATGCAAGGGTGGAGTAGGTTGAAACAAAGACCTAAAGATAGTAGGCGACCAATAGCAGAACATTGGCTAGCAAAACTAAAGGGGGCACTACCAGCAATTTGTAGATCCCAGGATGAGGCGCAGTTATTTCACACAATTTATTTAGTGATGTTTACAGGGGCCCTGAGAGTGAGCGAGGCTTTGTGGAATGGCGGAAAGGATGAAGAAGGGGGTTGGAATGGGAAGACATAACCTGGGGGCTTAAAGAAATACAAGTTATAATTAAGAGGTCAAAAATGGACCAAGGGGGGGGAAGGGTGTACAGTAACCATCAAGGCTCACTTAGATGGCACAGTGTGCCCAGCAAAGGCTTTGTGGGCTTACGCCACAGGGCGTGGGATTAAGAAAGGGAGATTATTTGTGCATGGAGATGGGAAGAAGGTGACAAGTTACCAAGTAATGGCCATGCTCAAAAAAGGCATGGAGTTCCTGGGTGAGGACCCAGACAATTATTCGTTCCACTCCTTTTGAATAGGGACTGCATCACAATGGGCAGCAACAGGGGAGATGGTGACTAATATGTTTAAAAAGGGGCACTGGTGGTCTGCCAGCTACCAGAGGTATATTCGAGCCCTTCAAGCTTGAGATTAACATGTCATCTGTTGTTTGTCTTGCAAGTACGGAACTGAAAGGGGGGTATGTTAGGGCTGAGGAAGAAAATGAACAAGTCAAGAAGGTAATTAAGGTATATTCTGCTTAAATTCTAAAGGTAGAGGGAGGACTACAGAAGGATGGATCTGTGGGCATGCATACATTTATTGGTCGGAAAAGAGAGTGGAGAAAAAAGCTGGGGAAAGCAGCTGTACCAGGATGTCAGAAAATGTAGATTGGTGTGACGTGGCATCCGAGGCATGAAATGGGCACAGTTACTTCTGACCCTGAAAGAAATGAAAGAGCAATGACCCATCCCAGATTTAATTATTATACACTTGGGAGGTAATGACATTGGAGGAAAGCCATGAGTGGACACGCAGGTAAAACGGGACTTACAGAAGATACAGCAGTGATGGATGGAAGTGAGTACAGCCTGGTCGGACATTATTACAAGGAGGGTATGGAGACAGGAGCACAGCCATGTACCAGTTGACAGAGCTAGGAGGAAGATGAATAGAAGGGTGGGTACACTAGTAAGGAACATGGGTACACACTTCATACTACGGGGATGTGGAAAAATAGGTAGAGGATTTCTACAGATCAGATGGGGTGCATCTGTCAGACTTAGCAATAGACATGTTTAATATGGAAATGATGGGTTATATTGAGGCATGGAGGAGATAGGAAGGGAGATAAAAAAAAAGAGAGAGGAGGAACTCGGGGGCTAGTCATCTAACACGAGGAGGACTGAAAAAGGAATATGATGAAAAGAAGAAGAAAGTGAAGGAGAAAAAGTGGTCTCAGTTCTTGCCATTACCTACCAGGAAAAGAGAAGAAGAAGGCACCCAGGTTTTCACCTGGGGAAGCGAGAAGAAGAGGAAGAAAGAGGGATGGTCAGAGATTGCTATTTGGATGCAATACAAATAAAATTGTGGAAGAGACAATAATAAATGATGATGGGAATTGTAAATGGAAATATGATATGCAATAAATTAATTGCCAATCTGAGCACAACAACATACAAGTGGTTTGTCTTTTGTGGGGGAAAATGAGGGCAATCCGGGACACTGTTGTCCACTAAAACAACTTTGCATACAAAGCAAAAAGTACAACCCCTAGTCAACATTGTCAATACAGCAAAATTGCTACTTTTTACAAGAAATTCTGGTGCTTTAACAAAACAATTCACCTACTTTTACTATGGCTAACAGACATAAAATGCATAACATCTGCTGTTTCTGTAACAAAGTAACAACTTAGCCAATCTCCTATTTAAAAGTGGAACTTTTGGAGAAGAATTTTATTTGGGGCAATATCTTCTTGCTGAGATGGTAATTTGTGTTCTAAGACTGTGCATATAACTACCATAAACAGCTACAGACAATCACTACAAAAAGTAAAGAACATCTTGTTTTACCAAAACATACCAAGGTATTGATGAAACAGTGCATGTACCATAACAGAGTGCATAAAGCCCAACTTCACAATCATATAAATTTTTCTCAACTACCTTATTAGTTCATTTTAAATTGTTTAAGGCAATAGCTAAATGTGTACTTACAGTTATGCCCTAGATTCACTGATGTTTCTCTGAAAGACTTAAAATGGGATCTGAGGTGTTGTTATTTGATTGTATTGGTTCACAGAAGTTACATGGTGAACTTAGTCATTTCTTTGTTTGAGAGATTGCAAAATCTTTGATAGTGACTAGTATTGTTCATGAGGATCGACCGCAAGTTCGCAAATTCTTTGATCACGAGAACAATGTCAGATTTCGATAGTGGAACCTGTTCAGTTGAAAAAAGTGATAATTCTAATAGTTTTTAACACAGTGAGCAGTTATGTATCTTTCTGTTGCAAATGAGACATAACTATTGCAATAAAAACACATTTTTTAAAAGTTTTGTAACATTTAACAATATTTTAGCATTCTTTGATCGCGACCGTGCAAATTCTTTGATCATGAGAATAACGTGAGATTTGAATGGTAGAAAATCATTAATTAAAAATAAACATGTTTTTTCACTTGTTTTCAATGCACTATGTACCGATGTGTCATTTTTATCACTTAGAACATGCACATGGAACAGTTTTAATTACTTTTAAATGTTTTTTAACATTTAATAGAACTTTTGAGTCTTTGATTGCGAGCGAGCAAAATCTTTGATCGCAGTTCAGTTTGACCGCAAGTATTGTTTGTGAGCTTGTAGATTCTTTGATTGCGAGAATAACATGAGATTTCAGCTTTAAAAAATTCATGTTTTCTCACCAGTTTTCAACACAGCATATAGCCATGTATATTTTTTTTGCTTAGAAACCATGTCTATCACAGTAATAAGTATTTGAAATCATTTTTAACATTTTGTTGTACTTTTGCAATCTTTGATCGTGAGTGCTCAAATTCTTTGATCGTGACCTGCTTTGATCACAAGGATAGTTCGTGAGCCAGCAAATTCTTTGATTGCGAGAAAAAATTCAGATTTAGCATGTAGAAGTCATGTAGCTTTGCAAAACTTGACCTTCCTACTCTGCTCAACATGTTCTTTATGTTCATATATACTTACATTGGTCACCATAGGCAATAACATGCCTTCCACAGGTATAAAGGGCTAAAGCTCCAGCATCATACATCACCACCCCCTGTGCATTATATTCTTTCAGCAAAACTACCCACCTTCTCAGATATAATTACTTGCTTGAATATCTTATTTTGTGATTTTTGTAAACACTCTGCTAGTGACAGCTGTGGATGGGGCATGTGGGTAGACTGGCACTGCTAAGAGGGGTGAGAGAAGGGCCACTATACCACCAGACATCTCTGGCTTATCTAATTATTTACCATTTGCAACATTTACTTTGGGTCAGAAACTGGCTGGGTGGGGGGTACACAGCTGCTGTGTGGGGTGCTAGCATTGTGGGGTCAGGATCATGATGTGCATTGGTTGCCCTGCAGGGCATTGAGGTTTAGAAGTTCTGGGGAATATGGGGATGCAAGATGCCCAGCTCAGCATATCTGCTGTGGGGGATCAATGTCAGGGGGTTGGTTGTGGACTGTTCTGTGGGGCACTGATGGGAGTGTTCTGGGCATGGGTGGGAGAAAGATCCTGCAGTAGGTGCAGTGGGTCACCAGAGCCCACGTATGATGTACATACACTTACACAACCTAAATGCTGGTGTAACTTACATTACCAGCTCTTTTCTGATGGTTCTTGTAGAGTCCTAACATTAAGGACTTTGTTGCTGCCCTACTAGAATAGGGCACAACTGTCGCCATAAACCCACTAGCACCATGTCGCAGGTGTTTCATGGCAAAACTGTTTTTATAACTGCTCATTGGTGCAAGTGCCTGCAACATCTCACAGGCCACATAGTAGAATCTCTCAGGTCGCAACTGCTAGCATAAGTTGCTGCTTGTGCCGCTCCACTTTGCGCAAGTGCAGTTATGGTAAGCATGACTGTTGTAGAATCGCACCCTATGTTAATATGATAGTGTAGTACTCAGAATAAATGTAAGTGCTTGAACATTGTCATTCCCTTCATTTTATTTCACAAACATGACATTTGGTTGTATTCCGTGCTTTTAATGACGTAAGTAGTACCGACTTATTATGGAACTGTGCACATTACTCTTAAACATCACCTCTCATCCAGTTGTACTAATATTTTTTTTCTTTTTTTCTTTCTTAGGAGACTGCTACATAAAAGAAATTGAACACATGATTGAGAGTTTCCATCATGACAATTTCCCTTAAAGTTAAAGAACACATAAGAAGTAGTAGGTGTACTGGAGGTTCATTGTCATACCATGTAAATAGTAAAGGTGTAAAATGTCAGCAGAAGAAAAAGACTATTTCTTCTGTAACATGTTTACATATCACAAGACATGGGCATGTTGTCAAAGACAACACCTCCCCTAGCAATGTAAAAAGCAGTAAAGTTTGTAAAGGTACTGTGCACAAACAACATCCAGCGCTGTCAGTGCAGATCCATATGTCTGTGAGATGCAAATAAGATGATGGACATGTGACTTCTGCTACTGCACAGCACTGTAAGGCAACTTTTTTCAGAAAACTTGTCCATCAAGCTAGAACTGATCATCTCATCTCTAGTATAATGAGACACAAAGGGAACAAACTGTGCAGTAAGCTAGCATTAATGAAGTTACTATTGAAAGTAAGAATATTTGATAATGTGGCTGTTACAATTCTTTCCCAGTTATGGGCTGCAATTATGTCAGCTAGTAATAAATTAAGCATAAAGATTGAGGAAATGAGAAACAAACTCTTGTCTTTTGAACACTTGAACAGAGAACATACTGTATCTCTGTCCTGTTTCAAGGAGACTGGTTACACTCAGAATGTTCAGAAGCATTCTTCTGGGAAGAGACATACAATGTGCACAATACAAATGTCACTTTGACAATAGATGAACATAGTAAAGTTCACAATGTCTTAGTTGTCTCACATGAAAACTTTGACTTTCATTATGAGAATGAAATTTATTTATTTTATTTATTTATTGAAATGTTTCACCAGGAGAGGCACACTGAGCAACAAGATGCTCGTCTCACGGTGCGACCTGGGAAGGGGGAGTACAAAGGAGAAGAGTGCACATGATACAGAGCAGTTGAGTTGTACATTGGAGTCATGAAGACAGGCATTACCTACTTTGTTTACATGAAGAGAGAGAGATGTTACATACTTTGTTCCACAATGAGAGTGACAATTACATATTGGTTACATATTTATAACCATAGATACATACATACTGTACATAAGTGCCTACTTCCTAGCATTAGTTTGAATTATGTTCCATAGTGTTGGCAGATAGAACTAGAAGCCAGGAAGTTAAAGCTTAGATGGCTGAATTGACTAAGGGAAGACGTATGACAGAGAGAAAGCAGAAGTGCAGAAGGGGCGAGTGAGTGGGTTGGTAAGGCAAGTATAAGCCAGTCTTTGTGGGTGAAGGCCAAGCCACTGATCAGGCCACATGAGGAGAAGTGGGAAGATAAGGGGGGTGGAAGCAGGAAGGGGGATGGGGGGAGGAGGTCAGGGGCATGTACAGTTAGGCACGTAGAAGTTAGTGAGGGCCAAGGATATTTATTTTATTTATTTAGCTTTTGTTAACCGGGTAAGTGCACTAACCATAAAATGACTATTTTCAGGCATGACCCAGGAGAGTACAGACATGCAGAAACTTAACAGGATAACAAATTATAAGTGCTTTACATACAATGAGTTAAAGAGGATACACTATATCAGAACAAACAAAGTAAAGCACTTTACATACAATGAGTTAAAGTTGATACAATACATCAGAGACATACAGAGTAGACCATTCATAAGTTCATAGGTGCCTACCTATGCAATGACTAGAGAGGATCTTGGACAATAAATTATCAGGTGACATATCCTATGAACAGAACAAGGTACACAAAAACAAAAACAGGTAATACAAAATGAAGAAATATCCATTGAGAGCTTGGGGGTGTCATTAAGGAAAAGGTCAGTAAGTGAGGAAGAGGGGAGCAAGCCATGAAATTAGATTATATGAGTGTATGTAAGTGTAAGGGAGATAACTGCAGTGCAAGATTGTATATGGGCAGGAAAAGGGAGCCGGGACAGGCTGAGGCAGTAAGAGGGTTATATAGAGGTGAGGAAATACTATTGTGTGGCCAGAGACATCAGTCATTAGGTAGGGTGAAAGCAGGAACAGGTATCAGCAATCAGCAGATTCAAGCGCAGTTTTCTCTTAAAGCATGTGTGGGAGCTAGAAAGTCTAATGTCGAGGGGGAAGAGAATTCCATAGCTGTGGAGTCGCATGCTCAAATGCAACAGTTCCTTTCCTAGTGCGGCACCTCGGCAAATTCAGAAAGGATTTATCAGCTGATTGTAGGCCATGGAGTGTGTCCTGAGGAACAAGCAAAGCTGCAAGACACCTAGGGGTTTGATTTCAAATTATCGAATCAATAAGAGAGCCAAGGTAGTATTTCCTACTAGCTAATGGAGAGAGCCAACCAAGATCATTATAAAGTTGACAGTGGTGTTTAAGCAGAGGAGTAGAAGAGGCATAGTGACATATGTTGTTATACGTAATATCCCATCTGAGTAGGTCAGTTTTATGAGCAGCCCCAAATAAGGGAGCCCCATAGGTTAGGGTGGGGAGCAGAATTCCCCTCCATTTTAGCAGATAGCATGAGCATATAACTAGTCTTATATGCAACACCCAGTTTGGAGTTGACAATTCTGCAAACAGACTGCACATGAAGATTAAGATCAAGAGATTGATCTAGCAGGATGCCCAGGTACTTGAAAGAGGTCACACATTCCAGTAATTGACCTTCTAAGTCCTGCACCATCAGTGCTGTTGTGCAAGCCTGGAGCTTTGGGGCCAATCCAAGCAGCATGGCTTTAGTTTTGCTAGTGTTGACAGCCAGTTTATATTCATATAGCCAGTTTTGGATATTATTAAAGTCAGAGGAAAGGGTTGTGTTAATAGTGTCTATATTAGTAGAACTTGTATAGATGACAAGATCATCAGCATATAGAATAGCAGAGCAGGATTTTAGAGCAGCTCCAATGTTATTTATATAAAGAGAGAATAGGAGGGGCCCTAGGATGGAGCCCCGAGGTACACCAATGTTAATGGTGGTACTATTCAATAAAGAGGAATTAATTTTCACCACTTGAGTTCTGTTTGTCAGGTAGGTTTCATACCAGTCAACAACAGAGGAGGAGAAATGCAGGTGTCGAAGTGAGGAGAGAAGCAAAGTGTGATCAACAAGGTCAAAAGCCTTTGTGAGGTCAATAAAGACAGCCCCAGTCAGATTGCCAGTATCCATTTTTGAAAGAGTGTCTGTGGTGAATTTAAGGAGTGCAGTTGTTGTGCTATGACCTTTCCTGAAGCCATGCTGGGTATCCAAGAGCAAGCTGTGCTTAAGTAGATAGTTGTCTGAGTTGCGACAATTTTCTCCAGGATTTTGCTCAATACCGAGAGTATGGCAATTGGTCTGTAGTTCATGACAACCTTAGGATCCCCTTTTTTAATTACAGGCATGATCCAAGCAGCTTTCCAGAGGTCAGGGACCACTCCACCTGAAAGTGATAACTTATAAATGTTGGCCAGTGGTAATGCAATAAGGGGAGCTACAAGTTTCAAGAGGCAGGGTTCCAGGGAGTCTGAGCCAGAGCTGGTATGATCAGAGATGGACCTCAGGAGCTTCAGGACTTCCTTTCTAGACACAGCCTTAAAATAGAACAGAGGAGTATAAGGAGGCACAGGGGATAACACTTTCAGCTTATTCAGACGGGTAACTGATGAGGAGTGGGAGGACACTGCAGTGGGATCGAAGGAAGAGGTATATTGGGAGAGATCAGAGAAATACAGGTTGAAAGAATTAGCTATGGTTTGTGAGTCATTTGCAATGCACATCATTTATCAGCATATCACCAGGGGTAGTTGACTGTGAGGATCCTAGGAAGGATTTGATGTGTGACCAGAATTTTCTGGGATCATTGGCAGAGTTAATCAGTAGGTCTTTACAGTGCTTGCTCTTAGCAGCTCTGACTTGTCTTTTACATGAATTCCATAGCGTACGGTAAGCGTTGAAATCTGTTTGCTGGCCTGCTGTTTTGTAGCGCTTCCAGAGTTTATCTCTATGGTGCAAACTTTTGAGCAAGTCTTTGTTTAGCCATCTTGTTTGTTTACCTCTCACTCTCCGGGTGATCTTTGGGGCATGTTTACATTGAACCGTAAGGAATTTAGTGATGACGAGGTTAAGAGCATCCTGAGAACAGTGTGATAGATAGATCTCCAATCAATCAATTCTGGAGATGTCATACAGAAACACCTCTTGGTCTAGGTGAGCAAAGTTTGTGAGAGTAATGAGATGTGGTGGAGGAGATGGAGGTGCCCCAAGGACAGGATGCAGAAAGTAGGAGAGTGGTCAGTTAAGGCATCAGCAAGAGTACCAGCGGCTGAGATGTGTTCGATCCAGTTTACCGCTACCCAATCCAATAGTGTGCCTAGTGGTGATGAAGACAGACTTCTAGTCGGCACTGTTACCATCTGATGCAGGTTGTAGCTATGAGTCAGAGATTGAAGATAACTGAGAGCTGCCCCAAGCCAGTTAAAGTTTAGGTCCCCTAAGATGACAACCTCATTATGATTAAAATTCTGAGAGGTATTTTCCAACAGGTACTCTAGACCCACACTCCCTCCCACTGAGGGGTTATATGCATAGATAACATGCAGTTTCTTGGCTCCCAATGCAAGAATAGAGAATGCTTGAAGGAGGAATGGCAGATTTGGGATGGCAGGTCATTCCAGAGCTTAGGGAGATGGTAAGAGAAGGCTATTTGGCCTGTAGAGGTTCTTCAGTGAGGGATTACCAATAGCCTGGAGGCAGTAGACCTGAGGGAATGAGAAGGGGTTGGTGGAGAAAGTAAGAAGATGATGAGGTAGAGTGGAAGGGAACTGAGCCAGTAGTTAGAAGCAAATTTAGCACTGTGAAGTAGTCGTCGATTGTTCATGGATGGTAGGGCCAGAGAATGGAAAAGCTTTCAGTGATGGATACGAGGAAGCATTGAGGCGAAACTGCAGAAAGCATTGAAGAGGGGGTACAGTCTGGATAGGGTGGACTTGGGGGTGGAGCTGTAGGCTATATCGCAGTGGTTGAAGGAATGTAGTATCATTTTTAGGATGATTTCGTGTCTCACAGGTAGCAGAAGACAGGTGCGATTTCTTTAGAGAACGCCAAGCTTAAGGCACAGTTTTGTCAGGATAGCACCCACATGGGTGGAGAAGGAAAGGTGCCGGTCAAGCCAGACACCCAGGTACCTAAAGGAGGACACATCTTCTAGGTCTGTACAATCCAGGGTATGGAAGATCAGTGGAGATGTAAGTCTGGATAGCCTCTGTCTAGTGCTGAAAGTCATAGACACTGTCTTCTTGGCATTGAGGGAGAGTTGGTGGGAGTTAAACCAGTGCTGTACCTTGTTGAAGTCAGACTGGAGATTGGAGGTGACTTCTTCATGGATCCGGCTGGAGGTAAAGAGGACTGTGTCATCTGCATACATATGCATTGAGGTATAAGAGCAAGTTTTTGGCAGATCATTTAGTAGGATGAAAAGAGAATAGGGCCGAGCACTGAGCCTTGGGGAATGTCAGTGGTAATAGGAAGTTGGGGAGAGGTGGACTCAGCTATTTTTACAGACTGGGTTCTGTCTTGCAGGTAGGCTCTGAACCAGTTAGTGGCCGATGCAGGTAACCCAGCACCTAATACTAACATACTATTCGCCAGCAGATTAGACCTTACGGTCTATCGAGTCTGCTTGAACATCAGATCCCTAGTTGGGTGCCGAGGCCCTCCCCCCTTGTGTTCCAGAAACCCCTATCATCCATCCCAACCCCCCTGGGACAGGCCATCATCTGATACATCCACTTTCTGTGTCTGTCCCACCCTCTCTTGAAGCCCTCCACTGTGGATCTCTGAACCAGCTCGCCAGGCAGTACAATCCAAGGGTCCACCACCTTCTCAGTAAAAAACCTCCTCCTCTTTTCCCCCCTCACCCTTCCACCTTTCAACTTCAAATCATGCCCTCTGGTGATACCTCCCTGCTTTAGTCTAAAATTCCCTTCCATGTTTACCCTATTTATTCCCTTGAGGTACTTGAAGACCTCAATCATGTCCCCCCTGTCTCTCCTCTCCTCCAATGAAAACAGGCAGAGCTCCTCAAGTCTGTCCTCATACGTCAAATTCCCTAGCCCTCGTATCATCTTAGTTGCCCTCCTCTGTACCACTCTCCAGGAGCTGTATGTCCCTCTTCAAGTGTGGTCTCCGATACTGTACACAGTACTCCTGGTGTGGTCTAACCAGTCCATTGTACAGCGGCAGAATCACTTTCTTGCTCCTAGAGGTGATCCCCCTTATGATGCATCCCAACATCCTGTTTGCCTTGCTAGCCACTCTCCTGCACTGCTCAGAGTTATTCTATGCATCCTCCCCATGACCCTAGGTCTTTTCCCTATATGAGGCCTCCAGCGCCTCCCCTCCCAGGGTGTACCTGTGTTTAGGGTTTCCACACCCAACATGTAACACCTTGCACTTGGTGATATTGAAATTTAATTTCCATGTGTGAGCCCAGCTTTCCAGGGCATCCAGATCCCCTTGCAGGGCCAACCTCCCCTCTTCTCCCTCAACTACTGCTCCCATCTTGGAGTCATCAGTGAAGAGACTCATTTCACTCCCTTTACCCTCCCTGATCTCTGATATGTATGCATTAAACAGGATCAGACCCAGAGCTGAGCCCTGCAGTACCCCACTACCAATCTCTCTAGGGTTTGAGAGCTCCCCACAGACCATTACTCTCTGGGTGCTACCAGCTAGCCAGTTTTCAATCCAACTGCTCTCTAGGTGCGTCCAGCTAGCCAGTTTTCAGATAATAAGAGGGGATGGGATACCATGTCAAAAGCTTTGGCTAAGTTGACAAAGATTGCAGATGTAATTTGGCCTTTGTCCATCCCCGAGAGGATGGAATCAGTGAGTCTTAGTAGGGAGGTGGTGGTGGAGTGTTTTTTTCTAAAACTGGACTGGAAGGGTGTGAAGAAGTTGGTTTCAGAGAGGAAGTGGGAGAGTTGTGAGAGCACAAGGTGTTCCTGGAGTTTAGCGAGGGTGGGGAGGAGGGAGATGGGGCGGTAGTTAGCAGTGGTAGTGAGGTCTCTTCCTTTAGGTAGTGGTAGGACTGTGGCATGCTTCCACTCCTTGGGAATTGATTTGGTGGTGAACGAGAGATTTAGCAAGGCAGTGAGGGGAGCAGCTATGGTAGGGACAGATAGGAAGAGGAGTTTGGTGTCTAGACCATCAGGAGATTTTCCCTTAGCGGGGTTCAGGGTGAGAAGAGCATTTAAGGTTTCCATGGGAGAGATATGCCTGAAAGAGAAGAGGTTCTGGCCGGGCGGAGAAGGGGTATCTGCCAGGAGATTGGGTGGAGTTACTGCTGGAAGGAAGTCCAGAAGGGTCGTTGCACATGTAGTGAAGTAGAAGTTGAACTTGGGTTGGAGAGGAGAGTCCCTTGTGAGAGCAGGAGGGGGGATTTGTTGTTGGGGGGGGAAGGGAGTTGATGACTTTCCAGAATTTAGATGGCCTACCAAGATTGGCATTTAGGGTTTTGTTAAAATATTCGGCCTTGGCTAAATGGGTTGCCTTGGTGCACTTGTTTCAGAGTATATGGTAGGTGATGTTGTCGCCTGGGAGGAGTGTAGTTTTGTAATTTCGCCACACCCTGTCATGGGCTTTTTGGCATGCTATTAGCTCAGGGGAAATCCAGGGAAGGTGAGTCCCTCTTACCCTAGTGCGGCGCAGGGGGGCATGTTTATCCCAGGCGCTAAGGAAGGTGTTCCAGAAGTGTGTGAGGGCTACATCCATGTTTGTATTTCTAAGGATGAGGTCCTCGTTAGAGTGAGCTAGTTCTTCCAGGAGGGGGGAGAGGTTTAGAGTTTTATATGACCGTTGGAATAGAAATTTAGGAGGGGATTTAATCTGGTGGATTTTGTGGACTACATAGGTGATATGATGGTCACTTATGGAGTCAGGGAGAAGGCCGGAGCTGATGACACGGTGGGGATGAGAGGTGAGTTCCCAGTCAAGTAAGAAGTGGTTGCCGTTCTTAGGGTTTGACCGTGTCGGTTCCGAGTTGGTTTGGGTAAGATTGAGAGCAGTTATCTCAGAACAGGCTTTGTTAAAAGCGGGGGATGGCCAGTTGTGATTAAAGTCTCCCATAATATAAAGTTCACCAGATTGGGCTAAGGACGTTAGGTGGCTTAGGAGATCGATGACTGTTGCAGTCCGGGTGCCGGGGCAGCAATAAATACCAGCCAAAAAGATAGGGAGTGAGGAAAGAGGGGACCATTTCAGCATAAGCAGTTCATATTATTTGGGCTCAGATTTAGCGAGGGTGACAGAAAAACATAATTCTGAGCTGTTGTAGCTAGTCACTTCTCCACCTCAGGTGGGTCGGTCTTGTCGAGTGATAGTAAAACCTGGAATGGCGATGGTTGGCTCTGGAAGGTTTGGGTTTAGTCAGGTCTCAGATACGATGATTATGTAAGGGGCATGGTGTGAGGCTAGAACCTGGAGCAGATTGAGCTTGAGGGCTAGGCTTCGAATGTTTAGGTGGAGTGATCATAGTCCCCAGGGGGAGGGAGCCAGACTGAGTGTCAGTGGTGGCCTTGGCAGGGGGGTTAGTCGTTGGGTAAGAATGACAGGGGGTTGGTGTTGGGCTGGGGTTTGTGTGTATGTCCCTTGCTTCTAGAAGTAGTAAGGCAAGGGTTAAGTGGTGATGAAGCATGTAAAGGCAGCATGATTTGGAAGAGCATCGCTTGAGGGTAGCTTTAGGGCAGACAGCATGGGGAGCATGGGAGCTAATTTGGTGTAGGGTAACCAAAAAGCAGTAATAGGAATTGAGTGAGGGGTTAGGGCTCATAGGGAAGCAGGACCAGGTAGTGGCTGAAGGAGATGCTGTGCCCATTTGGGAGGCATTTGAATGATGGGTTATTACAGCGGGGAAGGGGGAGGAGCAGGGTAGCAACTTATAGGAGGTGTTAAGGTGGTAAGCAAAATAGGAAGGAGGAGATCAGGAATAGGTTCCTTACTGACTGTGCCATAATTGAATAGTGCACAGGAGGCACAGATTATGCCAGTGAAGCATAGGGGAGAAGAGGAGCAGTCACAAGGACCTCAAGGATAACAGCTGGGGGGAGGGCAGATGGGTGGTGATACTTGGTGCCAATGGGATTGGGGCAGGTAATAGGGGTGGGGTAACTAGCATTTTTAATAGGTGGCCTGGGAGGGGGTGGTGGGGGCAGGACAAAAAAACAGGCTTTGGCTATAAGAGTTTGTCCATGGCTATCAGCTGCTCCAGGCAATCCAACTGAAGGGCTCCAAGTGCCGTATAGCAGCTTGGCTGGCTCAGTCTGGGAGGTGCACCAATTGGAGGCTTAGAGCTGCTCACCGGTCCAATCAGGGGCCACCAGTCAGCAAGCGCACCAATCATGGAGGCTCTGACAGCTGGGCGGCTCTTGGAGTTCTGCGGTAATTATCTGGGTTTTTGGCCCGAGAAGCAGGACCAGGAGGGAGGCAGAAAAAGTCTGTGTGCTCGGCGGCAGCAGGCGCTGAGTGCAGCTGGGATTCAGAGGCACGCTTGGGGCGCAGGAGTTATCTGGGAGGGAAAAAGGAAAAACAGTTGATTATATAGACAAGTTTTGTTGGGAACAAAGGAATGCAGGAGACAAGCGGGAGCTCATAAAGGGGGTGGGGGTGCCATTACAGGACAAAGGGAAAGAAATTAGCAATTCAAGGAGGGAGAGATTTAGTGAAACAGAGGTTTTAGATGGTCAGAGAGGATACTTGCAGGGGGGCAGTCTATTGAAAGTGGGCATAGTGCAGGAAGGGTAAGAGAAAAATGCAGGGAAATAATATCACCAGATTGGGCAGTACAATGGACTTTGGAAACAGCCAGTAGGAGGATGGCAGGCTGCCAGAGACCCTGGGCAGAGGAAATAGCAGAAGTCAACAGCAGGAGCAGAAGCAACATGGAGCAAAGCAGGATTTAATTAATATACCAGCTAGGCTTATTGTAGTGAGATTGAGGCATGCAGCTTACAATTTCTACAGAAAGACTGTAATCACTTATAAACTATGTGGTATCTGAATCATTACATTTCAACAATACTTGTATGGTTTACATTACAGCGCTTTTCATGCTTAAGTAAATTGTCTGCATAAGACTGGCTAGAACAAACACTAGTACTGACAAAGACAGGCTTTGTCTGTAAGAGTTTGACCACGGTTATCAGCCACTCCAGGCAATCCGACTGAAGGGCTCCAAGCACCGTATAGCAGCATGGCTGGCTTAGTCTGGGAGGTGCACCAATTGGAGGCTTAGGGCTGCTCGCCAGTCCAATCAGGGGCCGCCAGTTGGCAGGTGCACCAATCAGGGAGATGCTGAAAGCTGGGCGGCTCCGGGAGTTTGGTGGTAATTACCTGGGTGGGTGGCCCGAGAAGCAGGACCAGGAGGGCAGCAGAAAAAGTCTGTGTGCTCGGCGGGGGGCATTGAGTGCGGCCGAGATCCAGAGGTGCCGCTCGGGGTGTGGGAGTTATCTGGGTCGTTGGTCTGAGAAACAGGACCAGAAGGGTGGCAGAAAAAGTCTGTGTGCTCGGCAGCGGCGCACACTGAGTGCCGCCGGGATCTGGAGGCGCTGCTTGGGACACAGGAGTTATTGAATCGAACAGGTTGCAAGCAACCAGAAGTCATCAGCTAAGAAGTGACCATGTAACACTACATGCAATGTCAAGGAAGAGTCACTCATGTCAATTGAAAATTTCTTATCAGCATTCGCTTCCAGAAAGAAGTCTATATGACAGATTGATTGACACCATTGACAAGTGTGAGATTCAATCTCACGCAGGCCTAATGGGTCATTCTCTCATGACTGGAGAGCAGCAACTGCAGCAGTGTGTTTCATCACTTCAGCATGCTAGCAGTGCATCACTCTGGCATACGCAAGTTTGCAGAAAGGTTATATCAGGTGAGATCTGTTGTACAAGACTATATGCACTTTCAAGCATTGCTGGATGATAAAGATGTAGAAGCACTTGTGGAGTTCATCAAACAGTTGCAAACAATCCACAGATTGAGGTCTAATGTTCCTGTTGATGAACATGCAAATATGATGCACACATCAGTAGTGCAAGAAGCTCAGCTTCTCAGGAATTTTGGTAGTGAGTTTGCTAAATTTGAAATTAGCAAGACACAAAAATTCAATAACATTTGCGTATCATGTGAGCACCTCTTCTATAAAGAGCAATGTGTCAGGATAGACCTGCAGAACATTCCACATTGGAATGTTATGTGGGGATGTCTCTTTGCATATCTTCTGTTAAAGTCAGATTTTGCTGAACTTGGAACTGTGTCACTGTACTTACTGTTGTAACAAGATTAAGAGTGACACTTTACCTCCTCAATCTGTGTTTAATAAAATGGAAGTTGAACCAACTATTCCTGAGATAGCAGTCTTGAATTTGTTTGAACAGATTCTAATTCAGACTATGAAGCCATTTCAAACAATTATCAGGCTTAATACAAGGATGTGAGAGCTACCAAAGAAAGAACTGGTACAGTCTCTGAAGGGCTCTGTTTTATATTTGCTTTGGAAGAAAATGTGAACACTATTTCTCAGGATAATAGTGTAGTAATCTTGGTGAATGGTATCCCAAATAAGGCAAAAACAATATGGCAGGAGATAGTCAATGTTGAGAAGGTGAAGCATGCTTTGTGACATCTAAAGGAGCATAATGTTTTCTATGCTGACATCGACATCGACACATTTGCTGGTCTTTCTACAGGAACTGCTGTAGAAGACTCTGACAAAGCAATATTGGAGAAGATTGACATTGCATCTGGTCTTGTGAATGGAGCCATGGGGTACATCCATGAGTTCCAGTATAATGTGCAGAACACAACTGTGGAGTTTGTGGTTGTTACATTTGACAACTGTGAAACTCCTTGACCAATAGAGTTACAGGCAAGTTTCAGCTCGTCAAAGACATATATGTGACAAGGAAACAATTTCCATTGTGTGCCACTTATGCAGTGTCTATACACAAGTCACAAAGCCTGAACCTTGATAGTGCCATTATAGATATAGGCACTAGTAAATTCAAGAATGGGATGTCTTATGTTGCTTTGTCTCATGTGAGGGGATTGTCTGGACTACACATAGTGAATCTTGCAGAAAGTTAGATAGGTGCTGATACAAAATGCATTGTTGAGTATGATAGATTACATATATTGTACGAACCAAATGCTCCTTTGTTACCAGTTCCCAGATATGTGTCAGGAACAGATGTCCCAATGGATGAAGGGTGCAAATTAAAGAGAAATCACACTAAGACTCCCACAGTTGTCACCTCACCATTCTATTAGTAAGCAGTCTCTCCATCAACAACTCACATCTCCACCTGTGAAGAGATGCATCGGGGTTCACACACTGCCAATATTTGACAACAGCACAGGAGTAAACTGCTATACCAATGCTACAATGCAGGCACTTCTCCACATCCCTGAGTTTGCTGATGTCTTGAACTCAAGTTAGTTGACACCTCTCTCTGAAGCATTAAAGAGAGTTATTAGAAGTAGTCAAGATGAGTTCCCCAGTTTACAAAGCTTTGACTACTCTACAACTAACTCTTGCAAATTATACAGGACAATCAATGTTTACTGACAATGCACAACAAGATGCCACAGAGTTCATGATGGGAATGATAAACAGTTTAGCAGATGATGGTATTGATCTGCACCAACAGTTTAAAGTTGGCTATGCGTGCAAGTACACATGTTTGTCATGTGGCCAAAAAGAATCACAAGCAACTCAGGACATGCTGTGGTTGTCTGTCTATGTCCCTGAACAGAGATCTGTGAAGTTTTGTAAGTTGTTTGCGAATGCAGAAACTGGTTGGCAGTGCCGAAGATGTGGTCATTCTTGTGTTTGCTCTCTGAGAGTTACATCTTCCAGTTCATACATTATGATTGTATTGCAACGTTTTAACTCTCAAGGCATAAAAATCACAACACCAATTTCTCACTTCATCGCTGGAAGAACTATGTTCTCAGGAAGTCAATTTGACACTCATGCAATTATCTTCCATCAGGGTCTATCCATTCACTCTGGCCAGTATGTCACTTGACGAAGGTTCAGAAAGGGATAGGTGGAGTGCAATGATACAGTATGCACTATAAAAGAAAGATTACCAAGAAATCTGAAAGATTCATATGTCATCATTCTCCGTTGCACCAATGTTGCACAATATGTGGAGGAGTGATGCTATTTGATCACAGCAGCTTACTTAACCAGCATGTTTGCAACAATAACATTCCGCATGTATATTCCAGCTAGATAACATTTTTTCCACCAGGTTACATATTTTATTTTCATTTCATAGAAGTAGTAACACCTTTCATCTAAAACTACCACTGTGCAAAACCACTCATGGTGATCTATGTGTTTTCCTTTCATGTACACTATTAGTATAGTCCACGTGAATTACTCTGATTTCCTTGCCATTGCAGAAGAGAACCAAAACAGTACACCAATGTAACAGACTGTAGTAGGCAATGCCTTGTTTATCTCAGTGTTATTCTGATGTGTTGGATGCAAAACAATATTGTTTTCATCATTTATTGCAATACAATTTCTAGAAACATTTGTATTGTAATATTGAGAATTTGCAGCTTTGATGTACTTATTACAATGATGGCCTTGTTACTGCTCAAGTAGACTTGAGGGTATTGAGCTGTAATCATTAGACAGTCAGTAAGTCATATCTTTTTGCAGGTGTCTCAGTTAACCTTGTATTGTTTTTGCACATGTCACTTTGTATTCATTTGTTTCACAGTGCCATTTTACATGGTGATGACAAAATCAGTAATACAGTAACATGCTTATCAGAGTTGCAAGCACTGTTCTCCACATATTCTGTGGAGAACTATACTTGTTTGAACAATACACATCAGGTTAAGTTCTGACTCCTTTTCCTGTTGTTGTCTACATTCATGACGTTGACTGTGATACTTACTGAATTGATTCCGTCAAATCCAAGCAGACTCGAGGTCACTGGATATTACACACGTCAATTAGTGAGTTATGTCTTGGCAGGTATAGTTATTTGACTCACGTTCACAGCATGGCTTTCTATATTATGGTGCCATCTGTTAGCACTGAAATGCTTGTCTTGAACAGTATCTGACAGCATGATCTGTCACTGTTCTTGGAGTATACTGCCAACACTGGATACGGCAAAATCTACCAAAACAAGCATTTGTCAATGCCAAATGTTGCTTGCTTGTATGTGCTGTTTAGGTATTTGGAAGTGACAGTTTCATGCCTTCCTCCCAAGACATCCACTGTGTCTTTCCGTTCAGTATTCACAGAAGAGTGGAAGGGGCAAGGGCCACAGCAGTACAGCAGTTGCCAAAGGGGTGAAGAGGTGGACAATAGTCCATTCAGAGGCAAAAGAGTCCTGCAGGAGCTCACTAAATTGAAGGTGGACAAAGCGATGGAACCAGATGGCAGACGCCCAAGGATATTAACAGAACTGCGAAGGGAGATAGCCGTACCTCTGGCAGCCATGTTCACTGAGTCATTCAACATGAGTGAATTGGAGGAGGCACATGTGGTCCCTCTACACAAGTCCTGCAGCAGGAGGAGCAGGAACAATAGGCCATTCAGCCTCACCTCAGTAGTGGGAAGATCATTGAGACATTGCTTAAAGAAAGGATAGTGGGGCATCTAGATGCCATCGGAACCAGGACCATAGACAACATGGATTCACAGTGGGGACATCATGTCAGATAAATCTGGTTGCTTTATTTGACTGGGTGACAAAGGAAGTGAATCAGGGTGGGGCAGTGGACAACGCTTACCTGATTTCAGCAAAGCCTTGACACCATCCCATATAGGAGGCTGATAAACTAGCTGGGTAGGCTGGGCATGGGGAAAGGGTGGTAAACTGGGTTAGAAACTGGCTAACAGACAGGAGGCAGAGAGTAGTGGTAAATGGTATGCAGTCTAGGGCGAGGGGGCGACCAGTGGGGTGCTGCAGGGATCGGTTCTGGGGCCAGTTCTGTTCAATGTCTTCATTAGTAATATTGCAGAACATCTGAAGGGAATTTTTTCACCAAATTTTCAACATAGCCATTTTAAGACCTCTGCTCATGAACAGTGTCACTGTGATTTTCTTAATTTGTCCCGTACATTGATTTCGCACACCGACTGTGCTATTGTGCGCTACATGGGCAGAAACACATTTTGGGTGAGATGTGAAAAATGACAGCTGTACTACTCATAAGAAGGTGTGGTAAAATGGCAATGTTGAAAATCTGGAGTGAAAATATTGAAAATTCAGCGAACTTCTGATGCGTAGGAACTGATATGCAGCTAAACAGACATTTTTGGAAATTTTTTCACCAAATTTTCAACATAGCCATTTTAAGACCTTTGCTCATGAACAGTGTCACTGTGATTTTCTTAATTTGTCCCGTACATTGATCTCGCACACCGACTGCGCCATTGTGCGCTACATGGGCGGAAACACATTTTGGGTGAGATGTGAAAAATGGCAGCTGCACTACTCATAAGAAGGTGTGATAAAATGGCAATGTTGGAAATCTGGAGTGAAAATATTGAAAATTCGCGACCTTACGATCGTGCGTAGGAACTGTGCCACGCATGCTCGTAAAACAGTCATTTTTAGGAATTTTTTCACCAAATTTTCAACATAGCTATTTTAAGACCTCTGCTCATGAACAGTGTCACTGTGATTTTCTTAATTTGTCCCGTACATTGATTTCGCAGACCGACTGCGCCATTGTGCGCTACATGGGCGGAAACACATTTTGGGTGAGATGTGAAAAATGACAGCTGTACTACTCATAAGAAGGTCTGGTAAAATGGCAATGTTGAAAATCTGGAGTGAAAATATTGAAATTTCGTGAACTTACGAGCCTGCGTAGGAACTGCGCAATGCACGCTCGTAAAACAGTCATTTTTTGGAATTTTGGCACCAAATTTTCAACATGGGGTTTTTGGGACCCCTTCTCATGAATGATGTCACTGTCATGGTGTTATTCAGGCCTGAAGGGTGATTTTGTGCAGTGACTGCACAGTGACTGCGAAATCACCCTTCGGGTCTGAATAACGCCATGACAGTGACATCATTCATGAGAAGGGGTCCCAAAAACACCATGTTGAAAATTTGATGCAAAAATTCCCAAAAATGCCTGAGATATGCAACAAAGTTGAACCCCACCTATCTAGCCCATTATACAGCTTACCGGCATTTCCTCAGTTCGCGGTCGGCTTTGAGGAGTGCAGGCGTGTTCCGCCCAGAAGATAGTCACACCGAAGTCCGAGGTAAATATGGGGTGAGGGGGGGTGGGGAGGCTAGTGAGTGGGTGGGTGCGGGTTGTGGGAGGGGCGAGACTCGCGGGGACCATTTTTTCACAGGTAAAAAAAAATGATGACATGGGGCGTTTGCCACACTGGGGTGGGCTCCCAGCGTGGCACTTACTACTCCGGGGGAAGGACAGTGCAGCCGATGGGATTGGGCACCCCGTCGGCTATATTATTAGTTGCCACGCTGGGGTGGGCACCCAGCGTGGCATTTGAAAGCCTTTGAGGCGGGGGCCTGCAAGCGCAGAAAGGAGTTGGGTACCCGGTCGGCTATACAATGAGGCGCGCCAGCGCCTGCGTCAGATCGCGTGTGTGTGTGTGGGGGAGCTGCGCATGAGCAGGCGATATCTTATCGCTGCTCACTCAAGCATAGCTCCCCTTTTCAACTGTATGCCACTGCATTTTGGAGCGTGTCATAGACAGCTCCAGAATGCATTGGCTTACAGGGGCTGCGCCTACCA
The DNA here is from genome assembly GCA_016271365.2 of Neoceratodus forsteri. NCBI lineage: Eukaryota > Metazoa > Chordata > Ceratodontiformes > Ceratodontidae > Neoceratodus > Neoceratodus forsteri. Next base: position 1,178,196,270 of record CM057458.1, read on the forward strand.
GCACACTGACTGAATTGGAGGAGGAGGTGACACACCTCTGAAATCTCCGATGATGGCACTATGTTTCTTGCACGTGCGTGCAAGCAACATAAAAATGCTACTCAGATTTGTAGATATGTATATAATGCTGAACTGCAGATTGAACCTATGTTTCTTACACAGATTCTCAGCTATTTTTGTTTGTTGACAAAAAAAAAGAAAAAAAATGCATGCCTTCGTTCATTAACTGTCCCAAAACTGTTGTATCCATGCATCTAAGGTAGGCAGTATAGCGCAGTGGTTTAAGGCTCTGAGCTGTAAATTTGGTGATATGCAGCAGACCAGATCTGGGTTTGAATCTCACAGGTTCTACTTGCATACTGTGTGATCCTCAGCAACTCACTTAACTTCCTTGTGCTCCCAGGTCACACCTATAAAAAAAGCTTTTAGCTTAGTGTGCTACTCCTGGTTAAACAACTAAATAAATAATGTGCATCTTCATATGATGATATTGGCAATAATTTCTCAAATTATTTACTAGCTTACTTATCTAGTAATACTACAGCCAATGGCTATATATGTTCCTGCCATTGTATGATATAACATTAACTTGCTCTTTCTATATATATATATATATATATATATATATTACAGTGGAGCAGTCGCACCACTATAGTTAGGGTTCAGATGTCACTTCTATGTTAAAGTCAAAATTTTGCACGTTAATATCTTTGGACCCTTTCAACGAATTTGCCTGAAATTTGGTATACGCAGTGGGGCATGATAGATCTCTTGATCTGCCAAATTTTGTTTCATCAGACTGATGGTCTTTGTGCACTAAAATGCTGAAAAATGCAAAATTATCCATTTTTGGAGTCAGCTTTTGGGATTTTGTATATGGCTCAGCGTAGCCATTGTAGGGTATGCTACCCTGTGAGATGGCTTATTTGAAAGAGATTTGGGGCCAGATATTCAAAACTTTGCGCCGTGCAAAAACCGTTTGCACAGGTTTAGCGTGGGATTAGCACGGGTCTGCTATATTTAAAAGGCCAAATAGCACGGGCAAACTGCAGTAGCACCGGGAAAAATCATAATGTATGCAAGGGGCAAACTGACATGAATACAGGCACAATACCATATTCAGCGACTAGCGCCGCGCAAAGTGGTTTTGCATGACTTAGCGTGACACTTAACGCGGTGCACATTACCGTCCAGGAAAAGCTTGTCTTAACCCTGGGCAATCAGCTTTGCATGACACTATGGCTTTGTGCGGTGTTTGTGCGGGTTTTGCGCAACCCTAACAAATAAATATGACACAACAACAAAGCCAAACATAGAGGAAGCATGCTGCTAACTGATGGCACCACAATGATGCCATCATCTGCCACCAGTCCCAGCCATGCCAGGCAGTAAGTGGTGACCCTGCTGCCAGTGGACAGCATGGCAGTGTGGCCATACAGCACACACCTGTGGACCACACTTCTGTGGACACCAACAGATGCCAGCACACACATGCGGCACTGTGGACATGGAGGATGTTGAGGGGAGAGTGTATGGGTGGCCAGGCTGTGCCACAGACCAGGTGTGGCCACAAGGCTGGGCCACATCATGCAGTGCACATGGGCCAGTATTGGGAATACCCCAACACCAGTGTGCCTTTCACATAATATATGCCCCCCCGGCCACATACTGCACAGCTGTACAACTGCCACAGCACACAAAGCCGGACATGTATACAGTATTTCACTGTGAGCATCCCATGCCAGAGGTGCAGCATCTGTGGGTCACACAACAATGTAACAGTAATGTCCACTGTCAGTAAACACCTGCAGGTTGGGCCTCTCACTGTGTATAGTGCAGTCATCATCACTGCCCTAAACACCATAGTCATTGCTGTGTCCACACACTACTGGCCCCCTTGCTACTGTAGTGTCTGCTGTGCACAGTAGCATGACCTACAGTGTGACAGTTGCATGCAGCACCACCACCACCTTCTGTGCCTATGCTGTGTTGTCCCAGTATAGCGGCAGGCAGCAGCACATGTGGAAGTAGTGTTCAAAACTGTATAATATTCCCCAAGCTGTTTGCACAGCGTTAACACGTTTGCATGGGTTTAGCGCATGGCTAAACAGTTAGTCCGGCGCAAACTGCATGCAAATCAGGACATAATTAGATGCTAATCTGGATGTTTGCCCACAGACTACCTATGTAGGCTCATTTGCATGTCAATTTTGAATATGGCAAAGTTTAGTGCCGGGCAAATGTGTTTGCACCAGGCTATTGGTTTAGCCCTGCACTAAACCCATGCAAACGTGTTAGTGCTGCACAAACAGTTTGGGGAATATTTTACAGTTTTGCACACTGTACTTTCACATACACTGCTCCCTGCAGCTGTACTGGGTCCATGCATTTGCTGGCATACACATTGGCCACATAGTTCACCTCTACCTACCTTCACATCGCTGTGCACTGTGTTGCTTTTGTGGTTTGCACTTCCCGGTTGCCATATTCAGAGCTGTCTTAATCCAGGGCTGTTTGCCCTGCACTCCCAGCCCAGTTTGCCTGGCCTCATTCCCATGCTATATTCAGAAGCTGTTTGCCCCTGGCTATTTCTTTTGAATATGGCTTGCTTTGTGCTCCGGGCTAAGTTTGCCCATCGGGCAGTACTAATTTAGCCCTGGGGCAAAGTTTTGAATATCTGGCCCTTGGTGGCCAAACATGCCACTTTTCATTTGGTAAAAAAATATTAAGGCATTCAAAGGTTATGCCACCTTTAAGTTCCCATTATAAGTCAATGGGAACATTTATATGTATGTTTTGCAAACAAAGAATGGGGTTCTGGCCAGCTGGTCCTACCTGGCAGTCAAAGAATTTGCAGCCTCATGGTCAAAGAATCTTTGTCCCCGAGAATTCTTTGATTGCGAGTTCTGCCATCTTGTTTTTACATTCCAATCATAAAAAATCAAATATCTCGGCTCTGGGGTCACTCCTGAAGTAAAACTTACATGGGTTTTACTCAGGTGGCTTCGGTCTATCGAGCCATGCCTTTGGTTTGATGTAAAATGGTCAAAAATAGAGTTATAATGTTTTAAATTCTTTGATCGTGACTAGCTAACGATCTTTGATCACGAGCCTGCAAATTCTTTGATCACCAGATGCTTTGATCACGATCTTGCATCGGGAGAGAGGGATGAGATGGCCCTTTGAAAAATGCAAATTTCTCAGCTCAGGGGTGACCTGGGAATACAAATGAGGGTGGGTTTTGTTCAGGGGACTTTGTTCTATGGAGGCATTGTGGTGATTTCATATAATTCTGCCTAAAACTGGAGCTTCAACATTAATTATTCTTTGATCATGAGGCTGCAATTTCTTTGATCGTGAGAATGCATACTATTTGATCACAAGGTTCTTTGACAGCAATCCTGCATCGTGAACGAGGATTGAGATGGCCCTTTGAAAAATGCAAATTTCTCAGCTCAGGGGTGGCCCAGGAACACAAATGAGGGTGGGTTTTGCTCAGGGGGCTTTGGTCTATTGAGGCATGGTGGTGGTTTTATGTAACTCTGTCAAAAACTGGAGTTTGACCATTTCTTATTCTTTAATAGTGAGCCTGCAAATACTGCCCCAGAACAAATCCAGTCTCAGGGCCGCTCCCGTTGCCACAGGATGCTGCCTCTGACTGACTACTCTGGGCATCATGGTCTGGTTGGGGCCTTGGCCCAAACCCTGGTCCACAGGGTTCCAGGCCCTCTCTGAAGTACCATACTGCCTGGCTATCTGCCAAAGGCATGAAATTGGTGCACCTGAATGTACGTAACTTGCTACCTAACCTAGCAGAGCTAACAGCCTGGGTGGCACATTATAACCCTGATATCTTGGGGGTTTCAGAGACCTGGCTGAAGCCCCACATCCCACACTCTGCATGTGCCCTCTTGGGCTATAACTTTGTTAGACAAGACAGAGAAGGGAACAAGAGAGGGGATGGGGTGCTCCTATACTATAAGATACACTTAAACATATCTGTCATAAGACACACCCCTCACCCGTCCCATGCCTGTGAGTTCTTGCATGCCCTCATCCTGCTAGGCAACACCAAAAAGGTTCACCTGATCTGTGCCTACAATCCTCCTTAGGGTGATGTGCTAGGACTCTCCTCCCTCCTCAACAGTCTCAGTCCCTTGGTTGGCTCAAATGAGCTATTAGTCCTAGGTGACTTCAACCTTAACTGGGTGGGCTGCAATGTCCAGTTATACAAGCCCCTACTGGCTGGTCTTGACCTCAGGCAACTCATTACTGAACCCACAAGTCCCTCCTCACATGGAGACAAGGGCTCACTCATTGACTGGGTGCTGAGAAACTGACTGGACAGAATTTTCTCCTGTGGTATTCTCCCTGAGGTTATCTCAGATCACTCTCCCACCTACTGCATATGGGCAATCTCCCCTCCCAAAATTCCCTGCAAAGTGATCCAGATGAGGGACAACTCCAAACTTAATGTTGGAGACTACTTCACTGACCTGAAAGAATCTGATTGGTCCCAGGTCACTGCTGCAAATAACCCCTCCGGGGCCCTTGACAACTTTCTCACTGTCTTTATGCCACTGCAAAACAAGCATGCTCCCCTCACTAAAAGGAGGGTAATGGGTACCATCACAAAGTGGCTTCATAGTGGTCTTCTCTGCCTCATGAAACAAAGAGACAAGTGCTGGGCAAGATACAATGCCTCCCCCTCCGGCACAGAACTCATTGAGTACAGACAGCTGAAGAACTCCTGCAAAAGAGCCATCCACTCTGCCAAGAGTGAGTTCTGTCAATCTGCCCTACTCTCCTCTGCAAGAAGCTCGAGGAGCTTCTGGCAGAACATCAAAAACATGGTTAGAGGATCTGCCAGAGCTCAGGTCACTGACATGCACATTGGCGGGGTAAACTACAACAATTCCCTCACAATTGCCAATGCCTTTAACTCCCTGTTCACTGATCTGCCAACTCTTCCCTGCCAGCCTCATGACCCTAAGGACCAGGACCCCCTTGATGGGGTAACCTCCCGACTTCCCTTCTACCTCAGGGTAATATCTGTCTTGGAGACCCAGAAGCTCCTTGCTGGTCTCTCCTCTAACACTGGGGCCGGGCATGACTGCTTTGAGCCCAAATTACTCAGTCTAGGGTCTTCCATCCTAGCCCAACCTCTCACCCACATCTTTAATAAATCGGTAACATCGGGTACCATCCCGGACATCTGGAAAGTGGCCAAAGTTGTCCCTGTTCACAAACAAGGTGACCCTAAAGATCTCAAGAACTACCACCCCATAGCAATCCTATCTGCAATCTTCTTGAAAAGGTGGTTGTCTCACAGGTCACCCACTATCTGCAGGTCCATGATCTAATCTCCCCTGCACAGCATGGCTTCAGTAAAGGGCACAGTACCTCTACCACCCTAGCCATTGTCACCTCTGAGAACAGGTCTGCTGCTGACCTAGGCAATTTAACTGGAGCCATCTTTGTGGATCTCTCAAAAGCCTTCGATCGGGTTGACCACTCGCTCCTGTGCTCCTCACTCTGGACCCTTGGCTTCTCCTCCCCTGCCCTTGCCTGGTTCAAAAATTACCTCAAGAGCAGACAACAGTACACCAGATTCAACAAGGCCCTGTCTGAGCCCACTGTGGTTAACTGTGAAGTCCCCAGGGCTCTGTCCTTGGGCCTCTCCTATTTTCCCTATTCATAAATGAGCTGCTCTTGGCCATGGCTCATGGGCATTCTACTCTGTAAGCAGACGACCTAATCATCCTGTCCAGCTACCAAGAAAATCGCTGTCATCAATGCCAAGCTAAACTCTGATTTCGACCTAATTCAGACCTGGCTAAAGGACCACAAGCTCACTATCAACCTACCGAAAACTCAGACCATGCCCTTTGGCTCTAAAGCCAAGACAAAAGCTGTCCCTGCCCCTCTTAAGATCTCAGGTGCCAATGGGTCCCTCCTACAAGTTGCTGTCAGGTACCCGGGGGGTGACACCTGATCCTCAACTGGATCTCTCTCTCTGCATATTCACAGTGCTTGCAAGGCCTCAAACTGTAAGTTGGGCCTTGCTTACAGAGCAAAAAGGTGCCTCACCCCGACTGCCTGTCTTGCCCTAGCCGGGGGGGGGTCCTCCTACCCTTGCTCTGCTATGGGCTTGTTACCGTCTCCCACATCACCAAAACCAGTCTCTCAAAATGGGACAAGGCGTACGACAGTGTATGTCATTTTGCACTCTCAGCTCCCTGCCTCATCCACCACTGTGAGCTCTACTCCTGGCTTGAGTGGCTCCCACCGGAAAAGCACCACATCTTTGTCTTAGGCACCTTCATCGATAGTGTGGTCAGAACTGCCACCCCTTCTACCATTGCTGCATTTCTCTTACCTGCTGCCCCCTCCTACTATCTAAGACCCAGTGACTCTCATGTCCTCCTAGTCCCAAAAACCCACACCCAAATGGGCAACCAGGCCTTCACTGCGTATGCACCCAGATTATGGAACTCTCTTCCAGCTAGCACTCGCTCCTCCTCTTCCCATCCCTGCTTTAAAGCCTCCCTCTGGAGCTTCCTCAAATTGGCCTCCTCCTGCCACTGCACTTAATTGAACCCCCTCGACCACTCCACGTTAACTGTCTGAGTCGTTACTGAACTCCTCTTTTTAAGTTGGTGGGTCCCCGCACCTTATGTATTAGTGAAGCATGCTGCTACTAGCTGAATTGATTGTGATGGGTCCACCTTGGCCCTACTGTGCACTAATCGTGTACATGTTACTGTTTTATCTACTGCTCTATCTTTAGGGGCGTGGTTGCGGTGGTATGTTGATTACTGCCTCTACCATGCTGTTTATTATCCTCCCGCTTGTAATGTAAATCCCTTCATGCTCTTGTATTACCCTGCTTTGTTGTTGCTCTTGATTATACCTTATACCTGTCTCTGCCTGATGTGCTTGACTGTACCTCTGTAATCTCCCGGGTTGCACCTGAAAATAGGCACTTAGTTGTCTAGTGTGCTTACCTGGTAAACAAAAGCAAATGAATAAAAACACCAGGTCTGGTTTTCCCCCACCTCACTTATCAGCTCTTTGACACTGAGTGGTGTTCTCCTTGCCTCCATCCCTGGTCTGCTAGCTACTATAGTCCTATTGTATGGGTCCTCTCTTCTTCCCTAATTTATACCTTTAATAATTGAGTTTGCAAAGACTACTATTTTTGCGTTCCTTGAGTATCTATTCCCAGCAACATTGTCTTCCATTCTGATGCTCCTATTTCCTGCCTTCATTTCATCCCATTCTTCCCCTTAGTTGTTGTGCTCATTTCAGTGCCCCCCCCAATCCTGTACTCATACCCCCTAGTGGTCTCCCCTCCTTAGTATTCCTTACTTCTACTGCACCTTCTATCCCCTTGCTGGTCAGTAGACCTTTGCATTCCAGTCCCATGTCCTGGTTTCTCCTCCTCTTTGTCTTCTCTGCGCTCTCTCTGTTACTCACCCTTCAACCAAGGTTTCTGCCTCCTGCTTGACACCAGGTGTCAACCATTCCTCCTCCCCACCCCTATTCTCCTTCCTTGTCTCCTGTGTTTTCCTTGTCCCTTGCATCCCTTCGTCTAGTACTTCATACCTATTAGGAGCAGGTACCTGGGAAGATGCACTATTTTGTGCTTCCCTTATTCTTTTTAAGTTAACTTTTCTCTGCCCCCTCCTTCCTGCTATCTGCCACTCATCTCCCCAATTCTATTATTTTTGCTGGTTCCTTCTTTGTCCCTGTGCATCATCCAGTCCTCCTTCCCTGCACCTCAATATGTTCAAAATGTAAACATTTTCACCCCAAATTTCCATTTATTTTCACATCATCTCATGAATGTAACAATTATCATTTTTCAAAACCTGGCCAAAATGTGTTTTCACTTCTGTACCACAGAATGACATTGCAGTCTAGATTTGAACATTTTCACATACCAGGTTCATGAGGTGGGTTTGTAATGAGGCAATATTGAAATTTGGAGGTCAAAATATTAAAAACAACACAGTTATGAAGGCACATTAACTTTTTTCTGTGAATCTTCATAACTTTGGTAACTTTTGACATCTTACACTGCACAGAATGACAGGGTCAGCAATACCTTGCACTTCTGTTGGCCCTGCACATCTGTACCTGTTCACATAGGTCCTAAAGAAATCTGTGTGAATGAGGATATGATTCCACTATCTCAAAAAGAAGGGAAATTCTTTGCAAAAACTTCATTAATGCACCAGTTAGGGTAACTTAATGCCACAAAAGTAGGGAAATGTTGCATTAAAGTTTCCAACTTTAACTCCCCACCCTCAACCCCACCCCAAGCAGCAAAAGAAAAAAAAATACGGTTTTGGGTCTCTGGAGTCTTGGAGAAACAGTGGTAAGGCTTATTTGTTATTTGTTTATTTACAAAATGTTTCACCTGGAAAGGCAACATGAGCTGATGAACAGCTTGTTTCCAGAAGCATCCTGATGGAGAGGCCAGAAAGATTGGTAGAGGCAAAACAAGCAAAATCAAATGAAATCAAAGCAAATATATACATATAGGGTAGTTGACTACAGCTCTATAACACTAGGGCTGGATGCTGAAGAACTAGTAACAAATTAATTGGAGAACTTATATAGGGCAACCAGGACCAAAAGACCAGGAGGCCAGAGCGTGAAGGAAACAAGGAAAATCAAAGAATCAGTGAAGCACCAAGTAAAATACCAGACAGAGAAAGGGTAGGGAGAGGAGGGAGGGAGGGAGGGAAGGTTGGCAAGACCAAAACCCCCCCTTCAGTGTGCAAGGAACCCTGCAAGATGGGCAGGACCAGCCAGGAAGAGTTTGGAGGGGAAGAGAAAAAGAGGGGGAGGTGGGAAAAGGAGGGGGCAGAAGGGGGCAAAGATCACATCTGAGGACATGGTAACTAGTGGTGATAGGTGATTTAAAGGTAAGCAATACAGTATGCATTTGAAATGGGCTAGAAGTAAGTGGATCAGCATCAGGTCAGGAATTGGGGTGTAGTATAAGGGTACTGGGAAGGAGTGGGAATGTGAGCTGGGGTGAGATGAGTTTAGTGATGGATAGGAGGATAAGCAGAATGAGGATATGAGGAGGGGAAACAAGTCGGAAGGGGTAACAGGTAAGGGGTAGAGGGGCAGCTAGGAGTGGACAGCTGATTGAGGAGGAGGGTGAATAGGGTTAGGGAGGGAAGAGGGGTAGATGACAGAAGGAAGGATACATGGATAGAATGGGGTGTAGGAGGGATAGTGATTGGGGACTAGGGGTAGGTGCAATTAGAATAATAGAAGCTACATAGGGCTTGATAGAGGCATGATGTGGAAGAAGATATTTAAATCAGAGGAGGAATTGAGTTCCAGAGCTTAGGGAAGCAGAAGGAGAAAGCATCCTGGCCTATGGAGGTGTGGCGACAGGGGATGACAAGAGTGCGAGAGTCAGAGAAACTAAGAGGGTGGGATGTGGTGGGGGGGACAGAGCAAGAGAGGAGAAGAGGTAAGAGGGGAGGGTCCCAAGCCAGAATTTGGAAGTGAACTTATCGTAGTGTGAGAGGTGCCTGCATTCCAGGCAAGGCAGTGCTAGATAGTGGCACAGAATGCAGTGATGAGTGCAGGGAGGGGAGTCAATGGAAAAGTGACAGAAGGCATTGAAGAGGGAATCCAGTCTGGCAAGGGAAGACTTGGGAGCAGCACTGTAGGCAATGTCACCATAGTCAATAATGGGGAGTATAATTTTCTGAACAAGATCATGCCTAACCAGCAGTAGCAGTGAGCTATGGTTTCTGTAAAGGGTGTCACGCTTGGGGTACAATGATTGCAGAATAGCATCAATATGATTAGAAAAGTTAAGGTGTTGGTCAAGCCAGACACCAACGTTATTTAAAAAGAAGTGGAATTCTCTAAAGTTGTCCTGTCAAGGGTATGAAAGGAGGAGAGAGAGGGCAGCTGAGAGAGAGTCTCTGCCTAGTGCCAAAGGTCATGGAGACTGTCTTCTTGGCATTGAGAAAGAGTTGATTAGAACTTAGCCAGCATTGAACATTATTGAAACATAGAAACATAGAAACATAGATTTTGATGGCAGATAAGGACCGCTTGGCCCACCCAGTCTGCCCATTTCCCTACCTAATGGATAAGCTGCAGATCCTAGTTAACCAGCAGCCTACTTCTTCCTACCCACACCCCCCTAGAATTGTCTTATGACTGTCCCATGCATGCTTGAATTCCACCACTGTTTTTGATTCCACAACCTCCTCCGGAAGGCCGTTCCATGCATCTACAACCCTCTCTGTGAAAAAATACTTCCTTAAATTACCTCTGAGCCGCCCCCCTTCTATCTTCAAATTGTGCCCCCTTGTTATTGCACACCTCTTTTTTTGAAAGATGCTACCCTCTTGGACTTTGTTGATTCCCTTGAGGTACTTGAAAGTTTCTATCATGTCCCCCCTCTCCCTCCTTTCCTCGAGGCTATACATATTCAGCTCCTTAAGTCTCTCTTCATATGTCTTCCAGTGCAGACTCTGCACCATTTTAGTTGCCCTCCTCTGGACAGCCTCCATCCTGTCTATGTCTTTGCAGAGATTGGGTCTCCAGAACTGCACGCAGTACTCCAAATGGGGTCTCACCAACTGTCTGTACAGAGGGATAATAACTTCCTGTTTTCTACTGGTGATGCCTCTCCTTATGCATCCCAGTATCCCCCAGCCCTCCTTGCTGCCCTCTCACATTGCTTGCCCACCTTTTGGTCATCTGATATGACTACCCCCAGGTCCCTTTCCACTTTTGTTGTTGTTAGTATCTCACCACCCATTGTGTACTCTACCTCTGGGTTTTTGTTTCCCAGGTGCATTACCTTGCACTTCTTAGCATTGAATCTAAGCTGCCATACATTTGACCATTCCTCTAATCTTGCCAAGTCCCTTCTCATCCTTTCCACCCCACCTTGTGCATCAACTCTGTTGCAGATCTTTGTGTCATCTGCAAAGAGACATACTTTTCCTTCCAGTCCCTCTACAATGTCACTTATAAAGACATTGAAGAGCACTGGTCCTAATACTGAACCCTGCGGTACCCCACTAGTAACCTCCCTTTCTTCAGAGTGGACTCCATTTACTATTACTCTCTGTGTCCTATTCTCCAGCCAATTCTTTACCCAGGCTGTCATCTTGGGACCCACTCCCAGGCTGGCTAACTTGTACATTAATCTTTTGTGTGGGACTGTGTCAAATGCCTTGTTAAAGTCTAGGTAGACCATGTCCACAGCCCCTCCCTGATCTACTACTTTGGTCACCCAGTCAAAGAAATCTATCAGATTTGTCTGGCATGACCTTCCTGCTGTGAATCCATGCTGCCTTGGGTCCTGAGCCTCTCTGGCCTCTAGATACTCAACAATTCTTTCCTTCAGAAGTGATTTCATCATTTTCCCTACCACTGAGGTTAAACTAACAGGTCTGTAGTTTTCTGCTGCTGCCTTGCTCCCACTTTTGTGAAGGGGAATCACATCTGCCATTCTCCAGTCCTCGGGTACCACCTCATCCTCCCATGATTTGTTAAAGAGGGTAGTCAGTGGTGTCACTAGTTCTACTCTTAGTTCTTTTAGAATTCTGGGATGAATCCCATCAGGCCCCATTGCTTTGTCCTCCTTCAGTGGCGAGTTGCACAGCCAATCCTGATTAAGACGGGGTGGGGCTGCAGCACTTAAAAAGCTTGTGTTGGCCCAAGTTGCGAGCATGAGTGGCTGTGCCACTTGTAAGGAAAAAAAATACAATGATTTGGGATTAGCTTGGGTTGGTTTTAAGCAATATATTGCAATTACAAGCTGTACTGTTTAATTAGCTAGAGTTTAGGAACCAGATGAGGCTGGATGTTATTTTAGAATTAGGGATACACTGTTTTGTGTAAAAGTTTAGATTGTTAATTTATATTAAATAGCTGGTGGATAAAATTTTATATAGAGTCTATCAGGGTATATTTGTAGATGTGAGTTTAGTAAGTGAGACATATTTGTTTTGTTTTTATTAACTGTTTGTTTTTATTCTTTTTTATTATTTTATTATTGCTTTTATTTGGTAATAGCTGAAAATGGTTCAAGCACTACTGGCCTTATTTATGTGTGGAGTATTTCTGCCTCTCTATAAAGATGTGGCTTTAAGTTCAGGAAATTTCAAACAAAATTGGTTAAATTGGATTTACTCTATCTGGATCAACGCAAATGAAAGGGACAGTGTAGTGCATAAAAAGGAATGCACTTTAAAATGGGATTTGCTTCATGTGCTTCCTAATTGGACTCAATTTGATACACTAATTATATTTCATGGTGGCCCTCCTATTAGGAATTTAGGAGTAGGATTGAATATCAGGAGGATCAAAAGGACACTAAAAACTACTTTCATAAGAAAAATAATTGTATTACTTTTGTTACTGACTGGTTCAGTTCACCCAAATTCTGGGCCACTGATTAACTGTGAACAAAATGTGAATGGAGGAGATTAAATAAGAAGCCATTGATCATTACTGTTGCACATTTAAATAATAGAAGCTTAATCTCTAACTCGGCAAAATTTGAAGTCGGAGTTATGCAGCATGATTTCAATTCCCTAACTTTATCTGAAACATGGATGACTGAGAAGAACCAAGATAATGAGATTATATTAGCAAATTATAATGTGTTTAGAAGGGACAGAGTTGGCAGAAAGGGTAGAGAGATTATTATTTATGTGAAATCAAAATTTGAAGCAACTGAAGTTTTACCTCAATCCAGTAATTGTGGTTGTAATGCTGTCTCAATTAATCTTATTTTGGGGCAAAGTAAGCATCTTACAGTCATCTCAGTATACTTTTCCCCGGGATACATAAAACAAAGTATGGATCTGATTTCAAGTATTAAGAGATCTCTCCCATTGAATAGGGAGTGGATTTTAATGGGGGATTTTAATTTAAATTGGGATTCTGATCAAAAGCTGCCCATATTGGATTTGTTCCAAGATCTGGGTGTTCAGCAAATAATTAATCAAATGACAAGGCTCAATTGTAGATCAGGTGGGGAACAGGACTGGACTGGATAGTTGTTACTCACCCTGAAAAGATTTTAAGCTCAGGAATATTAGCAGATGGGATAAATGTTCATTGCCCTGTATATTGTAATTGGTCTGCAAAGCAAGGGAAGAGTCCACTACAGTATACTGAAACCAGGAATTTAAAGTATTTAACATAGGCCATTGTTAATAAGGCCTGTGAGAAAGTAAATCAGTCAATATTAGACTCAATGGTGGATATAAATATGATGTTGGAAACTTTGGGGGGAGATATTAAACCATGTAATAGATCAACTGGCCCCTTTAAAAAAAATGAGGATCAAGGCAAATAAAAAAGAATGGGTATCTACAGACTTATTGAATTGGATGAGACAAAAAGACAAAGCTTGGAAACAATATAAAAAGGATGGAAGTCAGTGCTTGCTCCATGCTTCCAAAACACTTTGAAACAAATGTAAGACTTTGATTAGAAAGGCAAAATGGGATTTTTTAAAAATGAGCAGTTAAATGCTTTAGTCAATTCAAAGAAGATACGGCATACACTAAATACTCTAGTAGGGAAGGGAGTTCAGTATAATACAATGTCTTTAGTGGATGGTGATCAATTGGTGAGGAACTTCTCACAGTTGGCTAAGATTTTTAATGAATATTTTTGGAATTTGTATAGGTTTCAAGTGAAAGATATTCCTACTAAGATAAAAAATATATATGGATACTGAATTAGAGGTTAACAATCCTAAATTCTATTTTCATGTGGTAACTGTGGAACAGGTAAAATATTACATTTACAACAATTTTTTATTTTTCACTTTGTAATGGAGTATTTCCAAAATGCTAGAAGTTCGCTATTATAAGACCAATACATAAATCTGAATAAAAAAACTAGGCCTCAAATTATAGACCGATTTCTCATTTGGCACCTTTATTAAAGATTATGGACAGAATGGTATTTGATCAAATTCAAGAATTTCTGTTAAAATACAAATTATAAACTGGTTCACAGCATGGATTTAGATTACAACATAATACAGAAACTGCCTTGGTGGGGCTCACAGATGGGATATGGGGTGCTATAGATTTAGGGTACTCTGTTGCTGGAGTGTTGGGGACCTCACCAAGGCTTTTGATTTGGTAGATCACTCTTTGTTACTGGATTTTCGGTGTGAGTTTTACTTTGCAGGGGAAGTGATAACTTGGTTTGAGAGTTATATCACATAGGGAGTATAGAACAGCTATAAGACAGGAATATTCGGACCTAGGGTTGATTAACTCTGATGTGCCACAGGGCTCAATTTTAGGTCCACTTTTGTTTTCATTATTTACGAACTCAGCACTAAAATCTTGTGCTGAGTCTGAGATAACTTTATACACAGATTGTGCGGTTTTATATGTGATAGGTTCAAACCCAGATCAGATGTTATTGAAGGTACAAAGAGATTTTGATAATTTTCAGAATTGGTTATTGGAACACAAGCTTGTCTTGAATACAACCAAGACAAAGGCAATGATACTTACTGGCCCAAGAGTAACTAGAGACATAAATGTGTTAATTATTGACCTTGGGGAAAACAGAATTGAGCTTGTCGATAGTTTTAGTTATTTAGGGATTACACTGGATTCCAACCTCACCTTTGAATTCCATGTAAAATAAACTGATCAAGATGATACATCAAAGGTTGGGAATGTTATTTAGAATAAAATCCAATTTAATTCCTGAATCACGTAGATTATTGGCACATAGTTTTTTTATTGTGCACACTTGATTACGGCTTAATAGTTTATTCAGGAACAAATGATAGAGTGTTAAAAAAATGAAAATCAACATATCACTCAGTTTTAAGGTTTATGACTGGCCTTACTCAAAGAACGCATCATTGTGAACTTTCGATAAAAGTAAAATGTCCCTCATTTCATGACAGAATTAATATTAAAATATCTACCTTCATATTCAAAAGTTTAGAAGGTTTACTTCCTTCCTATATTCAGTCTTTATTTGTTAGATTAAGTGGTGAAAAAGTGACAAGGTCCTTTTAAGGGTCTCAGTTGGCATCTGGCCATGGAAGTGAGAGGTGGGCTGTGCCAGTTGCTGGCTGGGGATAGGTGGGGGAGTGTGGGTGGGCTGACACTGCTGTGTGGGGGGTGGAAGCCACTATACTACCAGGGATATGGGAGTGATATGATTATTGTACAGTTCAGGGGCACTAGACTACCAGGGATTTGGGGATTTGGGGCTTTACTGATTACATTTATGATGGTTGGGGGGACACTGGACTACCAGAGGGTGTAATTGCAGCATTTGCAGCTGGTGACCTGCGGGTCGGGGCATGGGTGGGGGGATGGAAGCGCCACCATATGGGACATCTGCCAATGGGTGTTTTGGGGGGCTGGGGGTATGGGTAGCTCTGTGGGACTCCACTGGGGTGTGCTGAGCATTGAGGGGTGGGTAATTGTGCACTGACCGCTGCACAGTCGATGGGTCTATAGGACCCCCGGGGGCATCCGTAAGTTATACAAGCTGAATGCTGGTGTAACTTACATTGCTGGATCTCCTCCGGGGGTTCTTGTAGAATCCCAGTGTGGGCACTTTGTGGCTGCCCTTCTAGAATGGGGCGCAACTGCTGCCATAAACCCCCTATCGCCATGTCACAGGGGGTTTATGCAGCATAACAACTGTTTGGCGCAAGTGGCCTGCGACATGTCACAGGCCACTTTGTAGAATCGTGCATGTCACAACTGCTGGCATAACTTACTACATGCACCATTGTACAAGGTGCAACTACTCTTATGCCAGGCATAACCCTTCTAGTATCTGACCCCATTTATATAATATCACTAGCCTTTGTTGCATGTATAGTAGAAGTCAGAAGTGCTGCTGAGTTGTGCCTGTCAAGTTTTAAATGGTACATTTAAATATTAACAGAATAGTCTCTACAGTTTCAGTGAAAAGAGCAGTGGCACCTTAAAGGTTACCTAAACTGTCTTTTAAGCAGGTGCACTGTTTTGCAACCCCTTCCCCCTGTGGGTTCGTAGTGCACTTGCTAAGCTTCTGATTTATATTTCTGGTTACCTTATTATTTTCCCTGGTTTTGTAATATTTCAAAACTTTTGGCAGCACAGTAAGATCTTTCAAAACTTGTGGTCCACTGGGACCATAAGATGACAGCGGACATGCGACATGATGACTTTGATGAAGAGACCGATCAGCATTATCGCAATAGAAATACTATAAGGGCATGAAAATGATGCTTTCTGATTTGGACACTACCTTTACTTTGGTTACTAGACACCACTGACCTTGTGCAGGACTAAAAAAAAAACTCCAGTTATGTTAGACTACAGTAGTTTACCCTTGCAGGCTTTCCCCAACATATGCCATCTGTCTTACATAATTTTCACAAATGGAAGGCAAATTATAACAAGCATTTGTCAGTGCCGAATGTTGTCTCGCTGGCACTGGCATTGGTAGTGCAGGAGTTAGAGATGCCTAATAGGAATGGCAGTGAAGTATTGAACTGATGTCAACCTCACCCCCACCTGAAGAGACACATTTTCAACACAGGCATTGTGGGACCTCTCCTCTTGAACAGTGGCACTGTGATTTTGTTAATTTGTCCCAAAAGCTGATTTCCCACAGTGACCATGGCATTCTGCACCACAGGTGTGAAAACACATTTTGGGCAGGATGTAAAAAATGGCAATTGTACTGTTCATAAGGAGATGTGAAAAAATGCCAGTGTTGAAAATCTGGTATGAAAATATTGCAAATTTGCAAAGTTACAAGGGTGTGTGAAACTGCACAATGCATGCTTGTAACACAGTCATTTTATGGATGGTTGTCACCAAATTTTAGCATAGGCATTTTAGGACCTCTGCTGATGAACAGTGTCACCATCATTTTCTCAAACTGTCCCGAAAACTGATTTTACACAGTGACCGTGCTATTCTGTTCCAGACATGCGAAAACTCATTTCTGCCAGGATATGTAAAATGACAGCTGTACTATTCATAATGAGGTGTGGAAAATGCCAATTTTGAAAATCTGGAGTGAAAATATTATAAATTCAAGAAGTTACGAACGTGCGTGGAAACTGCACAATGCACACTCATAAAACAGCTATTTTTTTAATTTTTTTTCACCAAATTTGCAATATAGGCTTTTTGAGAGCCCACCTCATGAACAGTGGAACTGTTGTTGCATTAATCAGTCCTGAAAGGTGATTCTGCACAGAGAGGAGGGATCCCAGTAACCCCATGTTGAAAATGTGGTGTCAAAATTCCCAAAAATGGCCAAGATATGCACCAAAGTTGAAAAACCCTATTTATGCCTTTATGCAGCTTACTGGCATTTCTTCAGTTCATGGTCAGCTTTGAAGAGTGTAGACGTGTTTCCAGTCCACCGAAGATTGTTGTGTCATGCTCCGTTGGTAAGTATGAGATGAGGGGGGGTGTGGGGAGTCAGGGTGTGCAGAGGGTGGGTACAGGTTGCAGGAGGGCCACCAGAGTCAATGAGGAACTGTTTTCTGCTTTGCAGGTGTAAAAAAACACATTGCAAGTCCGTTTTTATTTTACTGGGGCATTTATTTGGCATGCTGGGGTGAGCTCCCAGTGTGCCACCTGAGTCTTTGTTTTTTGGGGAGGTTTATAGTGGATGGGAATTGGGCACCCCCATCAACACACAACAAATGGGGGGGACATTATGCCAAAGGGGAGTGGGCTCCCCATTTGACAAATTAAACTAGGAAGGGGAGCATGATGCCAAGGGGGTTGGGCACCCCTTCAGCACACACTATAAGTGGGAGGGGGGTGTTGCATTATGCTAATGGGGAGTGGTTTCTCCCATCAGGAAATGAAGTGGGTTGGAACACTCTGCAGCGGCATGCCACCACGTTTTTATTGGAAACTGGTCACCAGAAAAGGCATGCCCACTGCATGAGAAGCTTGGCTTTCATTGCAGTGGACCTTTCTTTGATCTGGTGGCCAGTTTACGTGTTGCTGGTGTCAGCGCCTGAAGCTGCCTTATTGGTAAATGAGGGACGAGCCTACTGGTGCGTGCCCTTCATTCGCCCACAGTGACCACACCTCCAAATGTGCTACTACTGCAATATGTTGGCTGTGCAAGCACAAGTCAACATAAAAATGAGTGATGTGTGCTGAACATTTAACGCAGCAAAAGACTACAAGCAAAGTCCATTTTTTCTATTATGATACCTTCTAGTCACATTTTCTTCAAGTAGTGTGCTTGTGATGCAATAGCTTCTGACACAGACTTTACAACAGTCTGAAAATGGGAATTCCGAGGACTTTCAGATCATACATGGACTGTAAAGTGAATAGAATTGAGACTTTTAAGTAATGCACTATAGCACAAGTTATGCACATAGTCTACTATATACAATAAACAATAAAGAAGGCACTGTCATTTCTCAAGTAAATAGTTACAGGAATATTCCTGTCAGAGAATTGTCAGTGCCTTCTGCATGGTTTATTATGTATAGCAGAGTATATGTAATAGTGATGCTATAGGGTATAATTTAAAAAACGTAATCCTCTTCTCTTTATAGTTCCTGCACCATCTGAAAGTGTTGGCTTTTAATACTAATGGTCTGTTTTAAACTTTAGAACTGCCAAGTCAAGGTTGTTTTGAAATCTGTTTCAGAAGCTATTGCATCACACACGCCACTTGAAGAAAAAGCTGTCTGGAAGACATCCTAACACAAAAAGTGGACTTTGCTTGTAGTGTTTTAGTGAATGAATTACCCCCTATGGACCTGTAGCACTTAACAATACTTAATCACATTATACCACTAGAGAGCCATTAACAGATCATTAAAAAAAACCTTGGGCTTACCTTATTGTGTAAAAAGGGAACAGTACATGGTGTGGACCCCAGAGAATTTTTTGGAGCAATCATCCTAAAATAATTAACTGTATCACCAGGATAGTGAAACACTGGATTGAATTTTACCGAGGTGCTTCCAGATGAAACGTTATCAGCAAAAGTGGTTAGTGCTGAAAACAGCAGACTAGAACAGAGAGAGAGAGAGAGAGAGAGAGAGAGAGAGAGAGAGAAAGCGAGCAAGACAGCAACAGAGAAAGAAAACAATTTTAGAGCACGTTTTTACACTGACACCTAACGTTTGACTTTTCTTAGCATCCTAATGCAACTACAACATTGTTGGATGTCACTCCCCCCCCATCTCAACATATGCTAACATTTAGGTTTGATTGGTAGGCTGGGTTTTAGCGATTAAAAGTGTTTATGGGTTATGATGTTACAGTACTTGTTGGTAGCAGCATTGCTGTAGTGGACAGGGCTATCCATCGGTACCTTCTGTATTTACAGTGATGTTAGCTGCCCTCACGTGGATCACTCGCTACACATGTTGCAATCAAAGCATATGCAGTATATGGCTCAGGTAGTGTTTGAAGATTTGCCCATGGATCACTCTCTGTGCTCCCTATGCAAGCTGCAATTACATCAGAAATCCATATATCTATATATCCATATATGCAGCATAGCAAACACACTGGCTCATAAGTGTGTGTATGTGTGTGTGTGTGCATGTGTGTGTGTGAGTGTGCTGGTAAATCACTATGCATGTGCCAAGATTATTTTTTGCCAGTAAACTAAAGCATGGTTGCACATCTGTCATACTTCTGTAGGCTCAGAACGATGTTTGCTGCACACACACCATTTTTCCCATATGACATTAATAGCTTTGATGAGCTGCCAGTATTCCTTGCAATCTGAATGTTTGAAGCCATTGCATGTGTCCAATAATTCATCCATCATTTCATCCAATCATTTTTAATTTAACTCTTCCTGCCCCCTTGTATGTCAGTGACCACTGTTATGTTGTGTCAGCCTGTTTCTCTTCATTTATTAATATTCATCAGTTTATGCTTGCCTGACTATATTGCTTTTTTATTTTTCAATGCTAGTGTTCTTTGCTACTAAGGAAATAATGCTTGGAATGCTGACAGTGATTTTGAATATTCACACCCCCCATCCCCAAAAACAAAATAAATAAAAATCTGTCTGTCTTCTATATCTGATGAAACAGCCACGAGTGTTTTTTTTATTTTGCAGTTACAAAATAAGCTCATTAAGCTTCACAGCATACATGTGCATGGTTGTCTGTACTTACTTTTACCCCGATACTCCAATCATCCCTTCTTCCTCCCATACAAAAATAAGCCGTGTCTTTTTTTTTACCTTCAGTGTTTCTCTTTTCTTTTACTGTTTTTCAGGTTTCACTATACAGCAGTTACAATTACTGGATACTCCTCTCCTGTGGCAATTACATACCCCCCAGTGCCCTCCCCCAAATAAACCTTTAATATTCTGTAGTGTACCTCCAGTTAGCCTCTGTCTAGTCACTGCAACATCTAAATTTTGCTTGTCATATGATCAACATATTTTTTTCAATGAATGAATGATGATTTTTTTTTAAATGCAGGACATATGGAAATCAACATACTGTAGATGACAGCTGTTAATTTAATTATCTCCCCTCTTTTTTAATTTTTTTTTTGGTGGCAGAGTCACAGCTTCAGGTACTGGTTTTCATCTGCATGCATTTCTTTTAACCATCATAATTCTTTTGCACTTGTTAATGGAGATTATGCCTCATAAAATGAGTAATCCACTATCCACATTCTTTGGATAGCTGTTCCTACAGTATATTGTATGTCAACTGCATTTCATGTAAGTAATTTGTATGACATGCTACCTGATGTACTGGCCAATAGTACCCGTTCTATAAAACTACAATAGTTTGTGCAGTTGTCCACCTAGTTTGTTTGTGTTGTTGCGAGATATGACCCTAACTATATACCTAGTCACCTCACTTCAAGTCTTGCATTGCTTGTAAACTGCATTGGGATACAGTGTGTATGCAGCGTGCTCCAGATCTGTTTATACATTTTCTTATGCTTCTTCGTTTTGAATAATTAAATATATGTTTTTAACACTGTAATCTTCCACTGCTACTTTGTACAATGGTCTTTAGATTGCTGTTCAGAAATGGAATCAGTACCTCATGAAGGTTGTAGAGGGTGAAAAATGGAGTCCCTGAATGTAAGAATATTCAACAACAGATCTCAGTTAGGTATTAAAGCTAAAATGGGATACCGAAATTTAGTTAATTGAGAACCAACTGCCAATTATACGTTACAGTGCAAACCAAGAGCACTATATGCACTGTGCTCATCTTAGAATGATAGGGAGTAACTATAAGGTTCATCTCAGTGCTTTGTGGATGGAAAGCAAAGGTGGAAAATAAAGATGGGTAAAGCAAGCACAATCCTGTCAGCCCTCATCATGACAGTAGTAAATTAAAGCTCAGATGGGTTCGCTAAGGTTAGAGCATTTACAGCCAGTTAAGCACAATCACCTTGTTGCACAAACAGTCTAATTGCGCAGCTTAATAGTATAAATATGAAAGTAACCTTACCATTCCTCAGAATTGAAAAAGTAAAAAGTCTGTGCAAAGACATAGATGTCAACATCTTATCAGGTCCAAGTCCATGCAAATGTTGAAATTAAGCACAGTTTTATACAAATTGCAGGTCTATTGTGTCCCACCATAACAATCCAGGAGGCAAAATAACATTGGGGAAGGTAAAGGGAGAGTGTAGGAAAATGTGTTCAGATCAGAAAGAAAAAAAAAATCAATACATAACTAAATGAGAGCCAAACACTTTTATTTTATAAAATGTAAACTGACACTTCTGAGAGAATTAATATGAAAGCATTATTTTGCACTAAATAAAGACATCAGGTACAGAAGTTTTGTCCCAAATACAGTACTGCTTAACAACAGTTTATTTGTACCTGCCACCTTATGACTAAACTTAACAATACATGAGAGGTTACAAGCCCAAAGCCCAAACAACGTATTGGAAATTAATGTCATGTAGAACCAGCATGTTTTTCAATCCAAAACTTGAAATTTCACTTTGATTAAGTGAAATGATTTTTTTGGGGGGGGAGTTGATGAAGGCAGAGGGAGTCAGCTGACTGCCAGCTATCACAAAGAAATGCATGTACCTTGAAATGCAATCATTGTGTCTATCAGTTGATGACATGACCTACAGCCACCCCGCAACCCCCCACTGGAAAAAAAAATGCATGTTGACAGAGTGCTTTACTATTTCATGCAGAGGATTCACAGACATAAAGTTAATGGGAGTGGCTATACACATTTTATTATTAAGAAATTGAATACGGTATAGCAGGAACTGTGTATACAATGCTTAATAAGAAAAATGAGGTGTGGCGCAAGAATAAATAAATGTAAAAAAATAGTAAGACAGCTGATTGGCTCAGACCTAATGAACTGTGCTTGCCAATGGAGCTGCCTACCAACTTCTAAAAGCCAGTAGTTACACATTAATAATGTGTTTGCTGACATGCCCATGCTAAGATCCGTGTTAGAGCAGTATGATTTGATTATGTAAAACAGCTATCATGATGTTTGTTTACATCCCTGCATTACACTATTTCTCTGCTACAGCACAGTTTTTTATTTATTTGTCCACTTATTAATTTAGACTATCATAAATCATATCTCAAACATTATTCATGGTTTTTAGCACACTGTTTATGAGGTCTCTCTCTCAAAAATGATGGGACCTACATGTTAATGGGTCATTAACTCATGTTCAGTTGATGACCACCTCCCCACCACATGCATTGGGTCATAAGTCAATGCTCCATCCTGCACTGTAAAACTATTACAAGCTGTCCTGCAGGGGTTTCACAGCACTGTTGATTACTGCTAATAAGAGATATGGCTAGAGAGAGGTGAAACATAGGAAACCATGATGTTTTTAATATTTTTTGATGCTCCATACCTTAAGCAAATTACAATGTGAGGATTTGGTGGCTGGAGGGACATCAATGGCAGTAGAGCCACAACACCAGAGTTCAGTTCAATGCACATGCTGCTAGTGCCAGGTGTGGACATCAAATGTTAGAAAATGAGTAGTTTTGTGAGATATGTTGACAGTAATGTTTTTTTTGTTGTGGTGATTGTTGGTTGGTCCTAGAAGGTTTGGCAGTATGGTTTGCTTCAGATTTTTCCCAATTTATATTCCATGTATGTAGGACCACACTAAAAAGGAGACACAGCATCGCAGTTGCATTTTCCTGTGTAAACATATTGCAATAGCTGCTGGAAATCCTAATAAAAAGAGGGAGGGAGTACAATTTCTCAGGTCCTTCCTTCTAGGTTCTGTATCTGGGAACATGCACAAAAAGAGTTTACTGTACTGTATATCAAGTTTCTGGACTTCTGATATTGCACTAACTGTATGTACTGCTTACAGTTAATTTGATTTACAAGGAGCCATCAATACATTTGTAGCATTGCTTGCAACATGACTTAAAGTTGTGGACACATCTTTGTATTTGTAAGACAAAGAACCTCTGTGTGCAAGCACTGAAGCAATGGTTACCTCAAAGAGCATTGGCCGGGAAGCCAAGTTTCGAAGAAATACAAAATCACACATGCCCTACAATGCAAAGCATCATAGGCTGCATATGCAGATCACCACAGAATATTATGCTGATTCAACTTTAAGCAGAAATGCATGGTGTCAAAAGACCTCTCACACAGTTTGTAAAAGGTGCCAACAGAAGACATAGACACATGTTTCATCCTACCAGGACTCATCAGTATGTCTCATCTATTTGACACCCCAGTGGAATGAACCAGCTACCCTAAGATGGTCTATCTGGGTTATGTTGTGGTGAACCCAATTAAAACAAAAAACAATTTAAAAGACAAAGAACCTCTGTGCTCAAGCACTGAGGCAATGGTTACACCAAAGGGCATTGGCCGGGAAGCCGAGTTTCAAAGAAATACAAAATCACACATGCCCCCACAATGCAAAGCATCATGGGCTGCATATGCAAATCACCACAGAATATTATGCTGGTTCAACTTTAAGCAGTATTTGTATTTTGTATTTGATTGCCAGATAAATGGGTACTGTGCATAAGAGAAAAGGAAGGAGCATTCCAAAATAACACATGACTTGCAAGTATTAATGGATCCTGCCTTTTCCCTTTTGCATTTACAAATCTGGAAATCAAATACAAAGATATGCCCACAACTTTAAGTCATGATGAAATCAGTGCTGAAAATGTGTTTATGGCCCCTTATAAATCAGATGAACAGTGAGCAGCATATACAGTAACTACATTATCAGGAGTCTATAAACTAAATATACAGTAAAACAGTTTCAGGCCTGTTCCCAGATAACAAATTCACCCATGGTACATAACCTACAACAAAAGACCCTAGAAATGATACTGTCTGATCCCTTCTTATTATTAGGATTTCAAATGTTGCAATATATTTACACAGGATAGCCGAACTGTGATGCTGCATCATATATTCAGTGAAGTCCTGCTTTTATACACTTTTCATCTTGGTGGACTGGGGCGATGAGAGAGTCAGCCACTTGCTCAAGGTCAGACAGTGTACAGTAGGTTGTGGGATTAGAACCAGATCTCATGATGTTCTACATAGCCTCACCTAGCAATGCCACCTCATAAATTCTTCAGAGCCGGCAGAAGGGGACCATTCATTCCTGTTACTAGAGGATGTAGTATGTAACACTATATGACAAAGCATAATAATATTCAATGTTAAATATTACAAGTGTGACTTTAGGTTACCAAGATAATTAATATTTTTACTCTGCCCCTTATCCAGTCCATTATCTGAAAAAAAGTCTGCACTGTTCCAAGTCCTTGTTTGGGCAATCAAAAAGAAACAAGGTGTAAAAACTATTGTAACAGGCCTTTGTGCAATTGTTTCACATGATCAAAGCACTTAAAGTTATTATGTATCTTTTTAAGGGAACGATGTTTAAAAATAATGCATAGTTGCTTTTGATTGGTGTTTCAAACTGAAAGCTTCTTTATGATAATGAACTGGAAAATGGGCACACCAAACATAATGTTAATTATCTTACTGAAAAAATGTATACTTGTAAAACTTAACATTGGATAAAAGAGGTGAGAGGTGATTGGGGAGGGGTTGATATCCAGAGTCTGTAATCACTTATTTATTTTTAAACACTGGAAGTATTGACCAGCTTCTTACCACAGTATATTCAATTGAGCATCTCAGGGTCTGTTTTTTTTTGCTTAACAGTTTCATAGGTATCCCATGACAACAGCGACCAAAAAACAGTGACCATAATAATAGCGATGCAATTTCACCGAAACACAATAATAATGCATGTACATTTCACCATCATGTAATAATGGTGAAAAACAGGCGAAAAGCAGTGTAAAAATAGCAGCTTCCGATTTGGGGAAAAAAACAGGCCAAAGCCCAATCAAGATTACTACTTTATTTCTTTATTTCTTGTTCATTTATTTATTTATTGAGGGGTACAAAGTTAAGGCTGGAACTGAAAATTATATGCCAGACCCCATGCAGGTATTCTGTAGTCATTCTGGTCCCATATTGGGACACAATCGATTTGATCCTCTGATTCTTGTCCTTGTATCTCTTCTTCTTTCCTGCAGTTCCAGTATTCTCTGCACCAGATAAAAGTTGGGTCAGCTTCAGCTCTGTCAGCTGCTGCTTTTGTTGCAGGCACTCTATTAGTTTCCAGACACTGGGGTGACATGCACCCAGTCTGGAATTAAAACCTCTGTTCCAGCCTTCAACTGCATTGTTTGTTCTAGAAAGGCCATTATTAGTTCTGCCATAGCAATTCCACAGTTCAACTGGGAATTTGGGTCTTCTTCATCCAGACCTACCACATGGTCTACTTAGCCAGGTATCCTCGTAATAGTCCATCAATGGCTGCTGTAGCTCTTCATTATCGACATAAAAAGGCATATCCTTCATTTCCTCAAACTTGCTATTGACATCTTCTGGAGGAACGAATGACAATGAAAGCAACATTCTTAGACTGAGTGTAAACTCTGGGTCCACACAATACTGCTTTTCTTTATCAGGGCACTTCTGTATTTTACACCAGACAGACTGAGCGAAGTGGAAAAAGCAGTCTCTTAACTGAGTGTCAGGGAACACAGTTAAAAATGCAGTACTGGCTGCCTATTCAAAATCCATGATGGCATTTGCAGGTGAATTAATCACCATTTTCTTTATTTCCTCAAAGGCCCTTATGTACTCATTTGTTGTTTGCAAACACATTAAAACATATACAGAGGGAATTAGTGAACAGGATCTTACTGCATGTATAGTATACAGTTGATCAAACAAAGCTGGACACGATTTGAATGTCCCATCTAAGATCCAATCACTACTTTCTCCAAGAAGTCGCAAATTACTTTCAGTAGCAAAGGTTACTATCTTGTCTTTTTCTGGGCCACTGTCATAAACTAAAAAGCATTCACCTGTGCTTAATATGGGGAATTCATGGAGTAACACAAGTGCTTCAACAGAGGCTGGTGTTGCAGGACACCCCCTTTCCTGCTACCTCATGTGCTGTATGTGTGCTTAAAAAGGATAATTCCAGGCAGTCTACCACTGACTGCATCTGGGGCATTGGCTGTACATCCGACAATGACCTGCAATGTCGTCTCTACTGTACTGCAGGTTTGAGACCTTATGTTAGCCATCACCTGGTGAGCACCAATGTCACCAGCATCAGCAACATGATTGTGCTCAGAAATGGATGCAACCACAGTTTCCCCAGCAGTATGCAATCTTGTTAGAAATTTGTGCTTATGATACTCAGCACAGCACCAATACACTTTGTCACCTCATTCTTTATCCTTGTGAAATAGGAAGCCAGAAAACAACACCAGAGGCTTACCTTTCTGGCTAGTCATGTATTGGAATGACACCCTCCTCTTTAGTTTTGGTGTCTGAAAGCTAACAGATTCAATCTGGCAGTAAACTAGTCCATTTAACCTGAATCGGACCAATTGTGGCTAATGGTTGAGATTACTTGACAATGATTAGTACAATGTCAAACGTGTGCTGCTAGTGAACCTGTTGCAGAATGGGCAGTAAGAGAGCAACTTTATGGCAACCAGTTGCCATTTTTGAAGTTTATGTCCAACTGATTAATCCCCCTTGAATTATCGCTGTATTGACAGCAGCGGTGACTTGTACAGTTTCTAAATAGTCATTCTCTAAAATGCATTCACTATTTGAACGTCACTTTTCTTTTGCTAGTATTACATAGAACTGTTTCATATAGGCCAGAGGCGGTGTTCAGCCCAACAGTGTTTGAAGGGTTTGGAGATGCAGATATCCCCCATCCCCCAACCCAGTGAATACTTTCATTAGGTCAGCCAGTCTAAAAAGGATTACAGGAAACAGGAAATCAAACCTACCTCTCAGGTGGCCTGCCAGAGCAAAAAGCATGAAAAACAGGTACTCAGTTTGGAACTGGATGCGGGGAGGGGCGAGTACATATCATGGATGAACAGACACAGAATGTGAGAAAGCAACAGTAACCCACCTGGCCACCATGTCTGTTTAGAAACATAGAATTTGATGGCAGATAAGGACCACTTGGCCCACCCAGTCTGCCCAATTCCCTACCTAATGGATAAGCTGCAGATCCTAGTTAACCAACAGGCTACTTCCTCCTACCCCCAACCCCTAGAATTGCCTTACGTCTGTCCCATGCATTCTGGATTTCCTCCACTGTTTTTGACTCCATAACCTCCTCAGGAAGGCCATTCCATGCATCCACAACCCTCTCTGTGAAAAAATACTTCCTCACATTACCGCTGAGCTATCCCCTTCTATCTTCAAATTGTGCCCCCTTGTCCTTACACAGCTCTTTTTCTGAAAGATGCTACCCTCTTGGGCTTTGTTGATTCCCTTGAGGTACTTGAAAGTTTCTATCATGTTCCCCCTGTTCCTCCTTTCCTCGAGGGTATACATATTAAGCTCCTTAAGTCTCTTTTCATATGTCTTCTGGTGCAGACCCAGTACCATTTTAATTGCCTTCCTCTGGACTGCCTCCATCCTGTTTATGTCCTTGCAGAGATTGGGTCTCCAGAACTGCACGCAGTACTCCAGATTTGGTCTCACCAGCTGTCTCTACAGAGGGATAACAACTTCCTGTTTTCTACTGGTGTTGCCTCTTCCTATACATCCCAGTATCCCCCCAACCCTCCTTACAGCCCTTTCACATTGCTTGCCCACCTTTAGGTAATCTGATATGACTACCCCCATGTCCCTTTCAATTTTTGCTCTTGTTAGTGTCTCACCCCCCATAGCGTACTCTTCCCTTGGGTTTTTGTTTCCCAGGTGCATTACTTTGCACTTCCTAGCATTGACTCTACTGTAAGCTGCCATGCATTTGACCATCCTCCAACCTTGCCAAGTCCCTACTCATCCTTTCCAACCCACCTTGTGTATCGACCCTGTTGAAGATCTTTGTGTCATCTGCAAAGAGACATACTTTTCCTTCTAGTCCCTCTGCAATATCACTTCTAAAGACATTGAAGAGGACCGGTCCTAGAACTGAACTCTGCGGTACCCCACTAGTAACCCCCCTTTCTTCAGAGTGGACTCTGTTTACTATTACCCTCTGTGTCCTGTTCTCCAGCCAATTTTTTACCCAGGCTACCATCTTGGGACCCACTCCCAGGCTGGCTAACTTGTATTTTAATCTTTTGTGTGGGACTGTGTCAAATACCTTGCTAAAGTCTAGGTAGGCCATGTGCACAGCCCCTCCCTGATCATTATTTTGGTCACCCAGTCAAAGAAATCTATTAGATTCATCTAACATGACCTTCCTGCTGTGAATCAATGCTGCCTTTGGTCCTGTGCCCCTCTGGCTTCTAGGTACTCAACAATGTTTTCCTTCAGAAGTGATTCCATCATTTTCCCTGTCACTGACGTCAAACTAACAGGTCTATAGTTTCCTGCCTCTGTCCTGCTCCCACTTTTGTGAAGTGGAATCACATCTGCCCTCCTCCAGTCCTCAGCTACCACCCCATCCTCCCATGATTTGTTAAAGAGGGTAGTCAGTGGTGTCACTAGTTTTACCCTTAGTTCTTTTAGAATTCTGGGATGAATCCCATCAGGCACCATTTCTTAATCCATTTCAGTTTGAAGAGTTCTTTCAGAACACTTTCTTCTTTGAATGGGTTGGTATCAACTCTCCTATCCAGAGTGTTTCTGTTGTTTGGTTTAGGTACCTCTTCTTCTTCACTTGTGAATACTTTGCATATTGAGAGACATACTGTAGGCAGAAAATGCAATATGTGATGACAAGGGCCAGCCTCTTACTGTATACATAGGGGCATCAGTCTTACCATACTGGGTGTGTAACTACCCTACTACAGAAAATAAAGGTGAAAGTGCTGAGTAGGAACTGAGCCTAGTAGCTAGTAGCTGTGTGTGTGTGTGTGTGTGTGTGTGTGTGTGTGTGTGTGTGTGTGTGTGTGTGTGTGTGTGAGACAGCACAGCAAGCAATATCAGGGCAAATACTTTTACAGTGTCACAACTTCATTTTCTGTTTGGGGAAGAAGTGAGAGTGGATCTGGGAGGGCTGGATTTATAGTCTCTAATTAATTGTGAGTCAGTGAAGTACACTCCACCAAGCAAGCTAGTTTAGATGCAGCAATCATGTGAATAGGTTTGTGTAGGAGTGGAATGTGGCTGGCTTGCATTGACTACAACCCCCCATCCCCCACTGCATCTGCTCTTTTGTCAAATAAATTTTCAGTCAAGGCTTTATGACCCTAATTAGTAGGATCATATTTCTCCACTACTGGACTGAAACGTGGATCTAATATATACTGCAGACATCAACTTGACTAGATGAATAATTTATTGTAATTATGAGGAAATGTGATAGGCCTGTTTGTCTAGTCAACAATGCAGAGAGTCAGAGATAATGTTCAGGTCAGACAGTTTTGAAGTTAGACTGTGTTCTGTCTGAGTTTGCCCTTGCAGTGTACTATAAAAAAACAAGCATTTGTCAATGCAAACTGTTTGCTTGCTGATTTTGGCATTGCTGGTGCTGGAGGTAGAGAGATGCAGTGGAAGAAAGTCAGGGAAGGTATGAAGTTGAGTTAGTGAATGAGTATAGAGATAAGCAGAGAAGTCGTAGGATGAAAGCAGATTAATGGAGTATAGCAGGAGAGGTGAGAAGGAGGTAATAGGAAGTGAGATATTCTTATAAAAGACAGATGGAAAATGTAAAAAAAAAACATGCTAATGACAGCAATACCAACCTCACTTTGTACATGTATCTCTCCAGCTCCCTTTCTACAATGGAATGTGTTTTTCCTCTTCTGTGTACTGTAAGACATATGGGCCCAGATATTCAAAAGGGTTGCGCCAGCGCAAGTCCAAAAATGCGCCATTCTGAGATATTCAGCGGGAGGCAGTTGCGCCCCCCAAATCACTCTGAGCAATAGCGCAATGATAATGAATGTATGTGCAACTGAAGGGAGAGGAACCATGCATAAATGATGCAGTGCAATATTCAACAACATGTGCCATGCACAATAGGGGAGCAAGCGGAAGTTGCGTGATAGCGGAAATGAGCCAAAATAAAAAGGAACAAGGGAGAGGCACAAGAACGCTACAGGGAAGGCACATGTTGCTGAACTATAGCCAGCCACACAGGCAACACATGCACACAGGGCAGGACAGAGAAAGGGCACCTGGAACCCACAGGCACAGGGAACATGTGGGGAGCCACAGCCACAGTGCAGAAGGGGGAAGTGCCACACAGCACTGAGGCCACCACAGTTAGGTGTTCCCAGTGCAGGGGAAGTGGCAGCCAGGACAGCGGGGTGAACACAGAAACAGCTGCTGGAGGGGTGAACACAAGCCAGGGACATAGCCAGTGCCACCATCCAGATGGAGGTATTAATGAGGGGGGTGAGAAGGTGGACAGCAGTGAGGCACGGCCATGGAAGGGCCTGTCGGCGGTAAGGCCCCAACAGGCAGTACCGAGCTCGCACCAGCTTCGAGCTGTACAGTGATACTGAGATCAAAAGCCAATACCACCTTAATTGGACAATTCTGAGGTGGCTCTGTGAGCTGTGCAGTGATGTGATGCAGGCACCCACACAACGGAGCCAAGCTCTGTCAGTGGAGACTAAAGTGACAGCATGCATGTGCTTGCTCTCCACGGGTACCT
The DNA here is from genome assembly GCA_016271365.2 of Neoceratodus forsteri. Taxonomy (NCBI): domain Eukaryota; kingdom Metazoa; phylum Chordata; order Ceratodontiformes; family Ceratodontidae; genus Neoceratodus; species Neoceratodus forsteri. Next base: position 1,178,227,424 of record CM057458.1, read on the forward strand.
TCCAGAGACCAACATGGGACACCACAGGCATAACCCAGTCAGCTGCGTCATGTCACCTCACCCAATTCCTCAGTGCACTGCTGCCACATGCTGTGGAGTACATCCATTTCCCCAGCACACCGGCGGAGCGCACAGCAAATATACAGGAGTTCCACAGGGTAGCACGTATGTCTGGTGTGCTAGGGGCAATAGACTGCACCCATGTGGCCATCCACACACCACCTGACCCTGAGGGGGCCGCATATATGAATCGCAAGGGCTATGCTAGCATCAACTGCCAGGTGGTGTGCGATGCCTGGGGTGCATAATCAATGTCTGTGCCATGCACCCTGGGGGCACACAATGCCTTCATCTGGCACCAGTCAGCACTGTGCCACAGATTCGAGAGTGGGAACATCCCACTGGCCCATTAGTGGGTGAGTATAGCAAACCACATGGACAAACTTAGGGCTTGGGAGGGGCATGGTCAGAGGTGACATGGGTAGTGGCCTACTTGGCCCGGGGCAGGGCGATGCTGATCACCAAACTAACCTCCACCCTCTACACACAGGTGACAGTGGATACCCACTCCGTCCCTAGCTGCTCACACCATACCGGCGGTCCGCGACCTCATCGCAGCAACGCTGCAATGAGGCACATGCCACCATACGTAATGTCATCGAGTGGGTGTTCGGTATGCGGAAGGCATGTTTCCATTGCCTGGACACCTCCAGTGGTGTCCTACAGTACAGACCCTCAAAGGCCTGCGGGCTATTCCTGGCCTGTTGCATCCTGCACAACATGGCCAACGAGTGTGGGATAGCCATACAGGTCAAAGAGGGGGACAGTGATGGGAACGATGAGGAAGCCGGTGACAATGGTGATGGGCAGCCCCCCCCTTGGGCGACGGGACCCTCCGACTGCTCCGGCTGGCCCAGCTGCACTGGGACACCATCACGGATGAGCACTTCAGCCAACTCAGGTAAGTCATGGGGCCATGTGCAACCACCAGTGGCAAAGGCACAACCCACAAACATGCATGGACACACACCAGGGGTGCATGCCATCAAGCGAAGTGGCCAGGCATGGATCCACACACACCGCCAGGGATGGGTGAGGACTAATATGGCACGTGGTCAGACACACGCACACACACACACACACAAAACTCACCAGACATGGACAAAGGGTAGGAGGCATGCCGACCCAGAATGCCACCCCTAGCCACACACATGTCCACAGACCACCACGCCCACTGCCTGTCATTGTGCATGTGTCAGACTCTGGGCACCATTGCACATTGGCGTACAGTGCAATGCAGGCATCATCATGCACATACAACTGCAGACAGCAGCCAGGAGGGTGTGCAGATGGACTGTGTGTGTGCATGCAGGGTCAGGTACCCACCCGTGCATTGCCCACTGAATGACACAATGTACACAGGGCAGCATCAGACAGTAGCCATGCTGGGAGACAGGTTGGTCACACACCACAGTGCCCCAGCCACCACAGATGCTTGGGCAGCCCCACTGAGACCTGCCAGCAGTGACAGGCTGACCACTGGCCTATTGGGGTGACACCGATGTCCCCCAGGGTTTCCACTGCATGAACGCGACCGTGCTCGTGCAGAGGTCTGCAGCACACCGAACATGCCTGCGCCAGGCGTGCTCGGGATGCCCACAGCTGAACCCGGTGTTGACAAGGATGGTGTCGCATGAGGGGTGGACATTGCACTGCATGGTGTCTGTGATGCATGGGCAAATAACTGTGTGCCCCCTGTGGCCATGGCAGCTGTGATTGTCCGTGTCAGCCTGTCAATGGCAGCAGTCACATCCTCCCGCATCCGGTCCATCCCTGCCAGGAGCAGAGCGGTTTCTCTGATGCGACGCTCCTCTGCCTGGTGCAGAGCCTCACTCAGTGCATCCACCGCCATCACAGGCCGCATCTGCTGATTGACTGATGCTTGCAGTATGCGGGTGTGCTCATCCAAGAGGTCATCTGCCTGATTGGTATGCTGTCCCTCAGGGTGTTCGCAGCCCTGTTGCTCATCACCCCTTGAGGGTGGGCACTGCACACCAGGGCCAGGCCTGGGCATGTCCACAGGTGGTGCACTGATGCCACCCCCTGACACTGTACCCTCAAGCCCATTGGCCGACTGCTGATGCAGTCCCTCCAGCTGCCACTCCCCAGGGCTCAATGGTGCCACCGCAGTGGCTGCAACAGTTCCACTTTCCTGTACACACACCAGTGCTGCCTCACCAGTGCTGATAGGCACAGGCTGGGACTGTGATGACACGCAGGCCTCCACGGTGGCACCACCCACAGCCATGGCCACAATGTTACCTGCTATGTGGCCATCCTGTGGCACACACGTATCACTGCCCATGACGTTAGCGACATCATCATCGGTGACGGATCCGGCACCAGCCTGAGTCTCAGCCTGCAGGCATCCATGGACACTGGCATGCTGGGACATGGGCAGGGCCTCCTCCGCACCTGCTCCACCAACATCAGTCTGGATGTCCAGGCAGGCCCACTGTCACCCTGAGCCACGTATTCCAGTGGAGGTGGATGGGCCCTCCTCCATCTCCATCTGACCGGCCTCAGTGGAGAAGCCCACCACCGCTGACTCATGCAGATGCTCAGGAGCTGTAAGGGAAAACAAAGTCACATTACTGCATGTGACCTACCCTGTCCCTCCCCAATAGACAGACCATGACCTACCATGCAGTGACGGGCTACCACCCATCTGAAATCCACCACCCAGAACACCCTCAATGGCACAATGCTGCATGCTGCCAGCAACCCTCTCCTCCTGTGGGGTCAGGCGTAGCACCTCCGGCTGTCTCCCACCTGTCGCAGACTGTGCTGCCCTGATGGCAGCCACCTTCTCCTTAATCCTCTGCCTGTCTGTGCCCATCTTCTTCTTGCACTCCTGCACGGAGTGCTGGTGGCTGCCATGCAGGTTTACAGCACATGCCACCTCCTCCCATGCAGCAGCATGGGCCTGTGGTGTTCCCTGGCATCTGCTGAGAAGCGGCTTCTGGTCTAGGTAGGCCTCGAACAGGGCATCTGTCTTGGCCTTCATGAAATTTGGCCTCCTCCTCCTCCCACGACTCTGTTCCTCTTCCTCCACAACACGCTCGGTCATGATTCAGTTTGTGAGAATGACAGGTGTTACCTGTGACTGTGCAGTCCCATGCATGTCCCAAAATCCACAGTCCACATGCCCAAACAGCATGCAACTCACCAATAGACTGCAGTAACCGACTATGGCCAGTGCAGCCCAATGTAGCACTTTTATAGCGCAACCCATGCAAATGAGGCGAAGCGCATCTTTAAGTGGATGCAAATGCAGTGACTGCGCCATTGAATGGCTGATTAGCTGATTTGCATATGCCGGCTGAATATCGCGCTGTTGCACTTTGCGCAATTGTGGTGAACGTGCTGAGCCAAGGGTGCAGTTCTGTGACATGCACAGTACACACCTAACTGCGTATGCCCGGGTTGATGACGCAGGCACCTGCTGCGCTGCTGATGTGCTATGCACGGGAGGCAATGCAGAGCATGGCCACCATTGTGCCAGTGGCACTACAGCTCTGTTCACCTATATGGTGCTGTGGCACTGGGGAGTTGTAGGCACATTGGGGCAACAGCGCAGTAGGCCGCTACAGGAGGTGGCACACAGGCACCCAATTGCGCTACACGCATTGGGTTCCAATCGTATAGTGGCTGTCCATGCATCAGAGACCCTTGACCCTGTGCCCGACCGTTGCCCCCTAGGCACCATGCATCAGGCATGGGTGCACCACTATCGCGCTGTTCAGTGACAGCACGATAGGGAATGGCAGCGCTGTACCACGCAGCATCTGCATATGGCAGAACCGCGCTGCAGAGTGCCATTTTGACTTAACTGAGCAGCAGAGATGGCATGGAGGCGAGCTGTGCAGTGCAGCCAGGTGGAGCTGGCAAGCCTGGTTGCCATTATGGAGCCACATGTTGTCCCACTATTTGGGGAGACACCCCTGGACAGGGCCAGGAGTCAGGTGTGGCAGGAGCTGGCCGACACCCTGGAGGAGGCCACCAGTATGGGGTGGATGGCAGAGCAGTGCCACCACCAATATGGGGACCTGAAGCGGAGGGACCCGGACCTGCTTGCCCGCCTGCGGGCACATGCCAGGAGGGGAACGGTGCCACAGCCAGGTAGGTGCAACATCCATACACTTTGATTTTCCATATGGGTATCACAGTTGCATGAGTCCGGCACATGGGGGGCCATCCAGTGTTGACCGTGGTGGTGTTATCAAGATGTGGGGTGGGAGGCTGGGTCTGGCTGTGTGGGATTGCACACACATGGGGCCGGGGGGACTTTGCTACAGGATTGTACTGATGTTCCTCTCTCTATGTTTTTACCTTAGGCCCAGAAGAACACAGGCTGGTGAGGGAGAGGAGGCGCCGCAAGGAGGATCATCAGGCCAGGAGGGGCGAAGGTCCACAGAAGCGCAGGGACCAGCCTGATGATGGTGAGTGCCTTACATCCATGATTACTATTGCATGGTGTGTAACAAGGTGGGCAGTGGGGCATGGCCACCATCCATTGACACCACTGCCATGCACACAACTTGTTACAGTCAGCACTGTCCAGTGGCACTGCATGTCTGGGAGTGCATCAATGGTGGTCCATGCGTGCACCGGGCACAAGACTGTGCCACTGCCTTCACACTGCATAGCCAAGTCACTGTACGGCCATGGTGGTGCTGTGCAGGACATGGGCAGTGGGTGTGTGCAGTGGTCCACATGGCTGTGGCTGCCTGGGTATGCAGGTCTTGTGGACATGGTCACTGTGGGTGGTCGCACACCATCACAGGGGCATGGCACATGGCTGTATGCCATGCACAATGGGTTTGCTGCAGGGGACTGGACAGTCACAAGTATTGACTCTGCTCCCTTGTCCTAGGTGGACAACACTGGATGGCCCTGGAACCGGCCATACAAGACATTCTTTAGCTGGCATGGGCGTCCCTGGCAGCATTGGAGAAATTGGAGCGACATGGGGTCCAGAGGAGGGGAACCCGGAGGTGCCACAGGAGTGGAGAGCAGGGCAGAGAATAGGCCCTCCCTGACCCCCTGACACCCATACCCCCTGGACCCACCCTCACATCCCTTCTTCCCTCTCCCATTTGTACACCCCTGCCCCATGCCCGCCCCCACCTGGTTTGTGGCCCTTTCCCCCACCCTTGTATATATTTGTACATATGTTTCAGAGTTCTTATATTTTAATACATACATTTTGTTATAACAACTGTGGTGGTCTCTGATTTGCAGTGGGCTACAGGTGCTCAGCTGTGATGGTGTGCATGGCATCAGGGGTGGTGCACGCATGGGCATATGTGTGTGTGTGTGTCTGCAGAGGTGAACTGCCTATGGTGTGGCAGGGAGATCAGTCACTGTCTGTGGTTTGTGTGTTGTTCTCTGTGCACTGGATGCCTGTGTGCAGTAGTCTATGGGGCCTGCACTGTGTGCATGGCACCCCTGTCAGACCATCCATGGCCTGTGCAGCTGACACCCTTGCATGTCTGTGATATGCACGGTCTGCTGGCGTGTCAGTGGTGGCTGCTGTGGCCAGTGCTGGGACAGGATGTGTCCTTGGGAGGGTGTGCAGGGTGCTGTACCACTGGAGGTGGGGTCCGGGGCAGGCCCTGTCACATGTGAGGTACCTCGTGTGCTGACACATGGTCAGTCTCTCAGCTGTACTTCGGGGGGACGTGCAGGGCGGCACTGTGTATGCATCTGTTGCATCACTGTCTGCTGCCGCCCGCTGCTGGGTGTCCATGGTGGGGCTGCCTTGCATGGCTCCATGGTGCACAGGGTTGCATTGTCAAAGTGGGGGTGGTGGCATGCATGGGGTGTCCTGCACTGTTGGGTGCTACTCCTGGGCAGGGTGTATGGGGATCATGGTGCAGGGTGTGTTCTGCATTTGTGAGATGGTGTGGTACGGGGTGGTCGGCCATCCTGGTGTGCCGGTCAAAGCTTGCAGGGGGTGTGATGGGGCACCATGGCCCAGCTGAGGGTTAGTTGCTGGTCCCCATGGGCCAGTGGTTATTCCAGCCCTCACCCAGTTCTGCAGTGCATGGGGTGTGGGGGGACGATGTCTGTTCTGCTGTGTGTTCCTCTGCCTATCTGTGGCATGGGTTGTGGGCCCCTGCATCCCTGGTTGTGCTGTTGCATTGCTGCCCTGCTGCTGGGGGGGGCATCCCTGGTTGCACTATGGCACATCTGGACTGCTCAGCTGAACATCCCTTGTTGCGCTATGGCACATCAGATATGCTCAGCTTCACCTCCCAAGTTGCACTATGGTGCAGGTGGTGCAATAGTCAGTCGTCGGCTGTAGGCGCATCTTGGCCTGAGCAGTTTTTGAATATCACACTTCTTGCACATGGGCACAGTGGACTTGCACTTGCTCCTGCTGTTGTGGACTTTTTGGGCACAGTTTGAATACCTGGGCCATGTAGTGAAACAGACAGGCACTAATCAATATGATAAGGAATGCATGTGGAATGACAGAATTTAGCAATCCAAAATATACTATTTGTTCCCCAGCTCCAGACATCCATAATGTTTACTGTGCAAGAGAGAGAGAGAGAGAGAGAGAGAGAGAGAGACAGAGACAGAGAAGAGAAGAAACATAGAAACATAGCTTTTGACGGCAGATAAGGATCGCTTGGCCCACCTAGTCTGCCCATTTTCCTACCTAAAGGATAAACTGCAGGTCCTAGTTAACAGCCTATTTCTTCCTAACCCTCACAAAAATTGCCTAATGTCTGTCCCATGCATTCTTGAATTCTCCCACAGCTTTAGACCCCACAGCCTACTCAGGAAGGCTGTTCCATGCGTCCACCACCATCTCTGTGAAAAGTACTTCCTCACATTGCCCCTGAACCACCCCCCATCTTCAAATTGTGTCCTCTTGTTCTTGCACATCTCTTTTTCTGAAAGATGCTACCCTCTTGGACTTTGTTGATTCCACTGAGGTACTTAAAAGTTTCTATCATGTCCCCCTCTCCCTCCTTTCCTCAAGGGTATACATATTAAGCTCCTTTAGTCTCTCCTCATATGGCTTCTCTTGCAGACCCTGCACCATTTTAGTTTATTTATTTATAACTTAGATAACTGGGTAAGTGCACTGATCCCAGGGACCGTTTTCAGGCACAACCCGGGCCATAACACATGGCGCAGGTTGACAGTTGAGTACAGGGTAACAGTAATACACATGAAACGGATTTGATACAAGCAACAATAGTAAGCACAATACATAGGTTGGATGCATGGGTCAATTTGAGAACAGTGAATACAAGGTTTCAGTATTGGATATGAGGAGATTTGGTACAAAACAAACAAATCGTAGGCACAGTGTACAATGTGTGACTGCATCGTCCAGTGAGCAAGTAATACACAGAATACTCAGTAAAAAATATATATACAATATGTACAGGCAAGGAAGTCAAATATTACTGTGAAAAATATGATATAACTGTTGTTGGCAGGGGAGTTGACTAGTGTGGGTAGGTAGGTAACCCCTGGGCTGGGGAGTTGACTAGTGTGGGTTGGTGTCAGACCCCAGGGAGCAGTAGCAGGTTGAGTTTGCCAGGAACCAGACTTTAAGGTGGGACTTGAAACTGTAGTGTGTGTCAATGGCATGGAGTTCAGCAAGTAGTTTGTTCCCCTGCAAAGGGGCAGCTGCAGACCAAGCTCTGCTACCCATGTTGGTGGATACCCTAGGAACAACTAGAAGGGGAGTACCATTAGAGTGGAGGTTGCGGAGAAGCATTCTGGTTTTCAGAAGGGCAGTTAGGGGGGATTCTGGAGCCGTGTGGATGACATCATCTACCATGCAGCAGAGGGCTAGGTCAAAGCGACCTTGTAGTGGTAGCCATCCAAGGGTATTATAGAGAGTACAGTGGTGGGTGGAGAACAGGGCCAATAAAGCAAAGCGACAGGCACTGTTATAGGCAGCTTAGAGTTTAGCCATGGCAGTAGCTGAGGTCCTGGCATAAATAGGGGAGCAGTAATCAAGAATAGGGAGAACAGTACCCTGGACAATGGCTAGTCTGGCTTCAGGGGTAAGGTATTGCCTGAATCTATAGGTGGCACCTAACTTTTGATGGAACCTTCTGACAAGGGAATTTGCATGTTCAGTGAAGGTGAGGGAGAGGTTGAGCAGTACTCCTAAGTATTTGTAGGTGTTGACATCCTCCAGGGCTGGGCCATCTGGGGTGAGAATGCATAAGAGGGCATGGTTTTTAGTTTTGAGGCCCTCCTCTGGACTGCCTCTATCCTGTCTATGTCCTTGCGGAGATAGGGTCTCCAGAACTGGACGCAGAACTCCAAATGGGGTCTCACCAACTGTCTGTACAGAGGGATAACAAATTCCTGTTTTCTGCTGGTGATGCCTCTCCCCATACATCCCAGTATCCCCCAAGCCCTCCCCACTGCCTTCTCACATTGCTTGCTAACCTTAAGGTCATCTGATATGATTACCCCCAGGTCCCTTTCCATTTTTGTTGTTGTTGCTATCCCTCCCCCCATTGTGTAATCTTCCTCTGGGTTTTTGTTTCCCAGGTGCATTATTTTGCACTTCTTTGCATTGAATCCAAACTGCCATACTTCTGACCATTCCTCCAACTTTGCCAAGTCCCTTCTCATCCTTTCCACACCTCCTTGTGCATCAACCCTGTTGCAGACCTTTGTGTCATCTGCAAAGAGGCATACTTTTCCTTCCAGTTCCTCTGCAATGTCACTTATAAAGACATTAAAAAGAACTAGACCCAGTACTGAACCCTGCGGTACCCCACTAGTAACCACTCTTTCTTCAGAGTTTACTCCATTTACAATTACCTTCTGTGTCCTGTTGTCCAGCCAATGTTTATCCCAGGCTACCACCCTGGGACCCACTCCCAGGCTGGTTAAGTTGACTATTAATCTTTTGTGTGGGACAGTGTCTAATGCCTTGCTTAAGTCTAGCTAAGCCATGTCCACAGCACCTCCCAGGTCTACTACTTTTGTCACCCAGTCAAAGAAATCAATTAGATTCGTCTGACATGACCTTCCCGCTGTGAACCCATGCTGCCTTGAGACCTGTGCCCCTCTGGTCTCTAGGTACTCAACAATTCTTTCCTTCAGAAGTGATTCCGTCACTTTCCCTACCACAGAGGTCAAAATGACAGGTCTATAATTTCCTGCCTCTGTCCTGGGCCCACTTTTGTGAAGGGGAATCACATCCACCTTCCTCCAGTCCTCAGGTACCACACCATCCTCCCATGATTTGTTAAAATGGGTAGTCAGTGGTTTTACTAGTTCTCACCCTAATTCTTTTAGAATTCTGGGGTGAATTCCATCAGGCCCCATTGCTTTGTACAATTTCAGTTTTAGGAGTTCTTTCAGAACCCTTTCTTCTGTGAAAGGACTGGGATTGACCCCCCCCCCACATCCAGAGTGCTTCTGTTAATTGGATTAGGCACCTCACCCTCCTCCTCTTTTGAGAATACTGAGCAGAAATATTCATTCAGTATACCTGCTTTTTCACAGTCCCTCACTGCCCACCCACTGTCCATTCTATTCAGCCTCACTATACCTCGCTTTGTCTTTCTATGCTCCCTGATGTATCTATAAAAGGTTTTATCCTCCTTCTTAACCGAGTTGGTTATCTTTTCCTCAGTTTGGGCCTTTGCTATTCTGACTTCCTTCCCTGCTTCCTTCTGCCTAATCTGGTACAGCTCTCTGTCCTGCTCCTTCTGTGTTTCCTTATACTTCCTGAATTCTATCTTTTTCTCCCTGACCTTCCCCACCACCTCTTTTGAGAACCATAGTGGCTTTCTCTTTCATTTTGATTTGTTTATTTGCTTCACACAAATGCTTGTTGCCTCTGTGATGGCAGTTTTGATGTTTCCCCATTGTTGCTCCACCCCTCCTTCTATCCTATTTGCTAGTGCTTTTCTAAGGCACTCTCCCATCTTGCCAAAATCAGCCCAACTGAAGTCCAGTACCCTCACTTTTGAATGGCTTGTCTCTGTAGCTGAGTTTATCATGAACCACACTGTTTGGTGGTCACTTGTTCCCAGATGGCTACCCACTTCTAGATCTGAGATCCTCTCACTGTCCCCATTTGAGAGTACAAGGTCTAAGATTGCTCCCTCACAAGTGGGTTCCAAAGCTAGCTGTCTGAGGCATGCAACCTGTAGGGCATCGAGAATGGCCCTGCTCTTGGATGTGGCTGCAGCAAATGTGCTCCAGTTAACAACTGGCATATTCAGGTCTCCCATCAACAGTATCTCCCCTTTCTCTGCCATGCTAAGAATGCCTTCAATCATATCTTTGTCCATTCCCTCCCCCTGACATGTGGTCTGTATACAACACCATTGTGGATTGTGGTGCCAATTCCAGTCTCTAAGGTGACCCACAGAGCCTCCTGTCCTCCCTGTTTATTCTTTCATTCATTGTTTTTATCCCTTCCCTTACATAGAGATCTACTCCTCCCCCTCTTCTCCCCTCTGTGTCTCTCCTGTAGGTTGTGTACCCTGGAATGTTAACATCGCAGTCATGGTTCTCTGTGTACCATGTTTCAATGACTGCGACGATATCCAGGCATCCCTCTTCCATCAAGGCCACCTGTTCATGGAGCTTGTTGCCCAGACTATGGACATTGGTAATCATAACCCTCCATTTCCTGATGGCCTTACCCCTTCTTGCCCCATCCCTGTCCTTATTGCCTTTCTCCATTTACCCCCGAACTTCTCCCTATCGACATCTCTAACTTGGTGTTTACCTCACTTACTACCCTGACTTTTTGGGAGGGTTAGGTTTTCCCTGCTCCTTTCCAGTGCCTCACCACATGGCTAGTTTAAATGCTTGTCAATGAAGCATTTAAATCTTTCACCTAGGATCCTGATTCCCCTACTGGACAGATGCAGACCATCACTCCAGTATTAGCCTGCATCACTCCAGGTGGACCCCCAGTACCCAATGAAGCCAAATATCTGAGCTCTGCATCAGTTTTTCAACCACTGATTGAATCTCATGTTGTGGAGCACCCTAGCCTAACCTACACCATAGACAGGCAGCACCTCCGAGAAGGTTACCGTGAGAGCTACTTGTCTAAGGCCCCTCCCCAACTCCACAAACTCTTCCTGCACTGCTCTGATCCCTTTTTTAACCAGTTCATTTGTCCCTAGGTGGACAATGACATCCAGCTCCCTCCCCTGTGCAGCTGCTCTGATGATCCTAAGGATTCGCTCCCTGTCCCTCCAAGCCATGGCGCCAGGTAGGCACCTTACCTCCCTCTCCCCTTCCTGCCCCAGTTCTACCTTCCTAACAATGGAGTCCCCCACCAGGAGTTGTTTTCTTCCCCTGTGGGGTCCCATGCCACCCTCCTGTGGGTCTCCTTTGTAGAGGTTCCCAGCATCCTCCTTGGTCTCCACTGTAGGTGCCTCCATGGAGGAACCACACTTTGCCAGAATGGCATATGAAATGTGGAGAGGTACAACTGGAGGGATGCACCTCTGTTCCACCACTCTCACCTTCCCTGAGAACAATGTGGTCCAATCACTCCTCTTTCTTTGCCACCTCTGAGGCAATGGTAGTGGCCCTGGTGGTCCCTGGATGGAAGAAGAGGTCCCACAAATCCTGGCCAAATCAGCCTGGAGATGAGCAACCTCCTCCCTGAGCCCAGAGAGGTGCCGGCAGATGGGGCAACACCGCGACCTCCAGAATGTCTCCTAGAAGACTGCTGCTCCACTGCCACTGCACTGCACCACTCCCATCATGTCTTATTTCTGGCCTCTTCACTGTTGTTTGTAATACATACTCTTTCCTCTGTTTTTTTCTTTTCTCCCTACTTAGTTACTGCCTCTGTGCCCTTTAAGCACCTGATCTTCCTGTTCTAAGACAAGAAGATTCTATATTTTTCAGTGATCCCCTTACTTGCTCAGAGGCTGACCTCCAGCAGCTGGGGGGAATGGAGAGCTACTCTTGTCCTTCTAGGATGGTGAGTCTTTGGTGGCTCTGTGATCACTCACTTCCTGCTCCCAAACAGGTAGTTACTGTTGTCAGTCAAATCCTGTGCCTATAAAGCAGAACTGGCTTTGAGTGGGGGAGTAGAGGGGAGGGAAGAAGGGCAATATAGTCCCAGTAAAGTAGTTCAGTCACAACAGCAGCTCCTTTTCCTGGTGTTCTCTGAAGGGTTAGGGAAGGAAGGGAGAAAGATGAAGAGGTACATGTCCACTTCGAAAATGACCTTTGTTCAAAGGTGTTTGGTTAAATAAAGATTTTAATTAATTGATTGACTGATTGATTGATTGATTGATTGACATGTAGCATGGCAGTGAGAGGAAGAGGGAGAGGGTCCAGAAATATTACAGTACTTATGCTAGTACTGTGATTGTTTCCAATCAATGTGTTTTCTTTGCTGTTTTGTTGCCAGTCTTTATTATAAATTATTATTGTAGATTTGCTACATAGGCGTTCAGTACTTAGTCAGGGCTCTGAAATGTCAATCTGCCCTGAATAGCTTACCACTAGATGTGCAACAGAGGCAACCTGTGTGTGAGTGTGTGTTGGGGGGGGGTAAATCTATGCCAACAGAACAAGAACAGTCAATTAAGGCAAGCTGTCCAGAAGGTCATTTACAACTTTTTTTTACAGAAGATCTTTTACAACTTACACCACAGGATGGTGTAAATGACATGAGATGAAACAATTCAGGAGATTGATTTTGGTACTGTAGGATGACATTTTTGTGTTTTAGTGTTCTGTTTTCCAGTCATGGAAGTTGTGTTTTTCCTTTTATCTGATAAAAATGATAAAATAAAGAAAGAAAAAGGAAAAAAAAATAGTCAGTGTGGTTGACATCAATAAGTATCAGGTTACTTGATGGTTAAACTTGAACATTCAGTGCATGGAAATGTTTACAGCATTGTGCTGATTGGAATTAATTAAGTGAAGGGTCAGTGATTATCCTTGAAACTCCTCAGTTGTCTGAGCTAGGACAAATACTGCAGATATGTTTTTTTTTTCTCACTACTACTGTTCATGCAGAAATCAGTGCAACACCAACTATTGTTTTATACTTGTAGTTTTGTTAATGAAGTTCAAAAGAAAAAAAAATTACACCTTTGAACTTTTTTTTCTTAATCACTTCTGTATCATATCATATACTGATGGGGGCATAAGCAATTTGTGACCAGGGCCAAGCTAGGAAGGCGCTCCTGTGTGTTTTCAAACCTCTTTCTGGCACCAAGGCAAGGAGTATGTCCAGAGCCCTGACATGCAAGAGTTTTGCCTCACAGCTGCAGGGGTTCTAGTTAGGCACAGCAGCCAGCTGACAATGTCTGGGCTGCAGCCTTGAATGCTGTGCAGATCTGTTTCTGGGCTCCCTCACTAGTGCTACTAGGGACTGGCTGGTGAAGGAAATGATTGGAGTGTGCTTTAAACTAAGGGCCTGGACAGACTGGCATTGTGTGTTTTAATCCATTTATGAAAAAGTTTTATATATGGCACGGCAACACAGGCACAAGGTGGTTGGTGGTTAAAACTTATCATAGCCTCAGTGTACAACAAATTGGTTCTATAGTATTGACCATTATCCCGATAAAGGGACTGCCACAGATCATTATCGCATCATTCTGGTATGCAATTATGTGATGCCAGTTCACACAGTGAAATGCATTCCTTCACACAAAGAAGCTCAGCCCATTTGTATGAACAGAGAACTCGAAGCACAGTCTGCATTACATTTTACACGACATGCCCATAAACAAGCTTAGTATGAGGTCTTTAGTTTAATAAAAACATCCCCATCTTGCAACTGTTTGTGTAATATTTTGTAGTCCCATAAGTTATTTTTCTTGTTGAAATCTTTGATTTTTTATAGGGGGGTGGGTTAATGACACATTATAGAAACCTCTGAAATTCATAAAGAGAAAGTTCATTTTTGAGTCATTTCTAGGTTCAGCATTACAAATTACCCATCCAGTGTAATTCAATAGACTGATTGTAAATGATCTGTACATGCCGCAGTGACAGGTAAATCATCCTCTGTGTAAGGATTTCTACAGTAAATAAAGTAAATAAAACTGTGAAAGAGTTCAGCCGACTAAATTAACTGAATAGCTATTTTGAGTTACTTTGTTTTCAGTGATGTTAAAATAATTTAAACTCTACTTGTTTTTTCAATGACTGTGCAGTCTGCTTTCATGCCAGCTCACAGATTTTGTTTTAATTTTGAAATTTTTTTCCTTGGAAACTTAATCAAATCTGCTGACCTGTGTTGCAATCAATGCATTTGACTTAAAGGTGAGTTTCAGTCAGTACGGTACCTTACTATTTTGTTAATGAGAGTCAAGTTCCCCTCAAGTGTGGGTGTACAATTATTACTCTGCCAGTGGGGAGTAGATGGCAGCCTCTGCATTCAACTTGTTGCTGTACATCTGAATGACTTGCTAGAATTTTTTTTTATCTGCACAGACATCTCTATTGACAAGGCTTATGTTTTTGGTGACCCTCAGATGCTGCTACAGAGAATTCCTGCATCACCCTCAGTGGTAGCCCTATTAACAAAATCTCATATTCATCATTCCTGCTCTACAGATTCCTTTTGTGTCATGAGATCACTGCAACTTTGCTTTAAACTACCCAAGAGCTGCAGTGGTAGTTAGGGTTTATGAGAATCATTCATCTGCCTTTGTCATTCTGTCAGACACCGACTGAAAAAAACAGAATGCTTAGGGATTTTCCACTTAAATACATGGAAATAATTAAGTACTCCCTCAGATTTGGGTTTAATATAGCACAGTCTGTTTTAAACAGAGAAGTTCTATTTTCTTCAGTACAGGTGTGTTGGGGGGGGCGGCAGAGGGAGCTGTACCTCTCTAATTATCTCTTTTCAACTATGCAGGTGGATTTGCTCATGTACAGTAGTTATGTACAATAAACAGAATTTTTGCAGTTCCTCTAAGATTATTACTCAGTACAGATGCTGGCTGTAGCTTTCCCAGTTAGTGCTTCTGCCTTCGGCAGAAATCACCTGACATCACCCAATACGCTAAATAATGAAGTGATGCAAAATAGCAGACTTGTTTGAGCAATTTCAAAGCCATAAGCACAGAAACTTCACAAACAAGCAGGGAATGTAATTTGGCATTACTGATATGTGTTTGTTAACAAAAGAGACTGCTTAGCAACATCTGCTTCAAGCAACAACAACATTGTACAGTACTTTGACTAGTGACTGCTTGTAAAAGAAATGTATCATTTACAAATAATAAAACTATGACATTTTTATAGCTGTATTACTTTACAGAGAGATCTTTTTTTTAAAGTAGTCCTGGAAGATCGTGCTTGTTGTTGCAGCTGCTGATCTGAGGAGAACCCACTTCTGTCAACAAATATAGAGCTATTATATTTGATTTTTATAGTCATCAACTTTTTCCTCAGTGACACAGTGAGCTGACTGTGCTGACACCATGAGCAAAGCTATATTTAGCAGGTACTGGACAACAGAAATAGTGCCACCTGGTGCATTTAGAATTCTACTTAAAAAAAAAACTTCAGTCAGATTAATGCCTACAATTTAACTCTTACTGAATGCCACATCCTGTCTGCCACAGAATCCACCGACTGATGGATGCCACTACTCCTAACACATCCACCACGTCAAATCTGGGTGCCACACAACTTTTCTCTAGTGACCACTGTAAGTGCAACTACTGAGCCTGAGAATATTGGGTAATGACAGAGATAGCAGTGGTGGCAGCAATAGATGATCTAGTGCAGTGGGGAAGGTAAGTCAGCAGAGGAGTAAATGCAGAGAGTATGGAAACCAAGCACTGTCCCTGCCCCCCACACTGTAGCTGTCTCTGCAGATTACCAGAGGGTTTAATGCTCAAGTGGTGTCTGTCCCTCACCTCTTACCAGCACTAAATCATTGACAGTGTGGGTAAGTTTGCATTGAACCTGACCCACATGGTACCTGAGGATAAACTGAGGGCTTTATTCCTCACTTTTTACCAGCACTAAATTCATCACAGTGGGTGGGTGGGGGGACATCTGCACCATCCCTATCCCTGTGGATAAACAAAGAGCTTTAGTTTACTGTCCAGTGCTGTCTGAGCTGTATCTTTTATGAGCATTAAATACACCAGAGTGGAAAAGGCAGCTGTGAACTGGATTCTGTGGATAAATAGAGGCATTGTAAGCCCCCAGCTTTCACTAGCACAGGATAGCAAATATACAAAGGCTGAATTGAAAACATATAAAAAACAGAAGAAAATGGTCTCAGATCCCAATAAATTCACATGAAACAAGGGTTAAAACTTAATTTTTCTGTCGGGGGGGGGGAGGATGGTTGAGCACTTGCAAGAGGCAGATTCTGACAGAGTTCTGTAAACACACACACACACACACACACACACACACACACAATATTCTTCAGTGCCAACTTGCACATATGTATTTTATACTGCAATGAGTTTCCAGTTTGCAAATGCATTCTTTTTTATTAAAATATAAAAAAAATTAAATGCATTCCTCCACAGCACCAAGAGTCTTGACTTTGAATTACAGGGGCAAAGTTGGATATGGACTGTCTGTAATTTGACACTGTAGTCTGCTTAATAAAGCACTGAGAGCTTCAGAACTTCAATAAAGGAAATTCCAGTACAGTGTACAGTACTTGCATGCTTCTTCTTCTTTTCAGCCATTAGAAAAGTAATTTTGTAACTCCGAGTTCCTCTAGAAAAATGAAAACATGGACTTTGACAGCAGATAAGGATCTCTTGGCCCACCTAGCCTGCCCATTTTCCTAGCTACTGGATAAACTGCAGATCCTAGTTAACCAACAGCCTACTTCTTCTTCCTACCACCAAGCAGAATTGCCGTATGATTGTCCCATGCATTCTTGAATTCCCCCACTGTTTCTGACCCCATGACCTCCTCAGAAATGCTGTTCCATGTGTCCACCACCTTCTCTGTGAAAAAATGCTTCCTCACATTGCCCCTGAGCAGTTCCCCCTCTATCTTCAAATTGGGTCCCCTTGTTCTTGCACATATCTTTTTCTGAAAGATGTTACCCTCTTGAACTTTGTTGATTCCCTTGAGGTGCTTGAAAGTTTCTATCATGTCCCCCCTCTCCCTCATTTCCTCTAGGGCATATATATTAGGCTCATTTAGTCTCTCTTCATATGGCTTCTGTTGCAGACAATGCACCATTTTAGTTGCCCTCCTCTGGACTGCCTCCATCCTGTCTATGTCCTTGTGGAGACTGGGTCTCCAGAACTACACACAGTACTCTAGATGGGGTCTCACCAACTGCCTGTACAGAGGGATAACAACTTCCTGTTTTCTACTGGTGATGCCTCTCCCTATACATCCCAGTATACCTCCAGCCATCTAGAAGCTTGCTGTGTCCTATGTTGGAAATTAAGACAAAGAGAGAGAAACAAGCCTACTCAACAGAGAAAAGGGAGTACTGTATTTCAACTGGCATAGTGATTTGAAGTTGTGGCAGGATATACTGAAAACTCCAATAGTTTAAGGAACAAATAGCATGTATAGCAAGCAACTGAGAACATCTCACTTACTGTCCCTGTGTGTGTGTGGGGAGGGTTTCCAGATAATGAGTTAACCCCTAGGCTGCTGAATGAACTAGAATTAATCTATTTGATTGAGCAGGACAGATGATCAGTCTGAGGTGGTAAAAAAAGGCAGCAGCTTCAAAGGTTTTTTTTGTTGCTGTTTATATCCTAAGAAGTTAGGAGGCACAGTAGCATCCCCTTCCCTTCAGATGCCTTTAAGACAGAGCAGCAAATAGTGAACATCAGAGGGGGCTGCACTATTTTGCAGTTATGGATGGATACTTTCAAATGTCCAAAAAAGAAGTTCTACAGTAGGCTTATTTTTAGAGCTAATGCAAGAGGGCTGCAGGCTCCACCTACCTGCAGCCATAAAATGCATAGGTATGAAATCATACCGTTTTATACAGTGATTCCCTTCTCAGCCAGTTCAGATTTGGAAGTGAGTTTTGAAAAGTTTCACTTCTCATTAAAAGCTTCATTACAGAACAAATTCAAAATGTTTTATTGATAAAGCAGTTACATGCCATCATCATAACATACAAATGAATAACTAAACTGATCTACAAATATAATCACAGGTCATATACATACTGTACGATGAATACAGTGTACAGTAGAATATGGAACCAGAGTATATTAGACACTTTCCATTAGACAATGAAACTTACAGTATGCCTTAAAATAATCAATTGAGTCCTGCAGGTTGGCATACAATGTAACTGAGAAGTGTTAGTTAATAGGAATCAGTATAGTACATTGGTTGAAGGCTTTGAGCTGCAAACCTGCAGACCAGGGTTTGAATCCTACAGCCCCCACTTGCATACTGTGTGACCCTGAGTAAGTCACTTAACTTCCTTGTGCTCCCAGGTTACACCTATAAACAAGCTTTGCTTAGTATGTCTCCCTGATAAAACAAATAAAATAAATAAAATAGCATGCCTAGTATTGCATGTAAACAGATGTATGTGCTGTGGGCACTGGGTCCACCCTGAATGCTTCTAACTCTCTTGTGGTCAGTAGTGCCTATTTCTTCACTACAGTATTAGAAGGAAATGCTTTCCCCATCATTGCCATTGTTGGAACATTTGACCAGATATGTTACAGTATGGCAGGGCTTTGGGTCTCATTAAGATAGCTGAGCTACAAAAGGCAATAACAATCATACAGTGTTCCTGATTCTCAGAGAATCAGGCATACTCTAAAAATCCTTTAGTGGGCAAACACTGTCCAGCATAACTTTAGAGAGGGAGGCAAAGCAAGGCTGAGTTGCAGAAAATGAATGTTTCACGTCTCTACAATGTTCAATTAATTTATTTACTGAAAAACTTTGGAGATTAAGATTACCTTTGAGAACAAGTGCTCATTTAACAAGGTTCCACATCAAATACATAGCAACAAAAGAAATTACAAATACAATAAGTACGTCCACAGGACATGTTGTCAATTCAGGCTTAAAACACTTAAGACACAACAATTACATGCAGTTTTGAAAAATCCATATAGACTGTTGTATGAAAAGTCACTGGATATGTGTATAGAGAAACCGAATAATGCAGTTTAATGGTTACAATTGCTTTGGCTGTAAGGGAAGACCACAATGATCTTTTAAACTGATTAATCTTGGGGAGATTCAGCAGTTTATAAGGCAATTCATCTAAACAAATGCAGGCCCTGACAGCAAACAACTATGCACTGAGTAGTCCCTTGAGTGTGCAGTAGGTAACAAACAAATGACTATAATTTTGGAATGCAAACAAAAGTACAATATTTAGATAAGTATTTCTGTTTAATTTAACAAAAATATAGCATTTTTAGAAGTCTGAGACAGTTTTGTGAATGCTGTCTTTTTAGTGATGAATAGTTTACGTAGTACACTTATGGATTCAGATCATATCACATTCTAGAGTGTCCTAATCTTTTATCAGAGTAAAATGGCTCAAATTGTAAACTATCCAAGCTCTCTGCTATCCAAATGGATCAGATAATGGGGTTACCCACTCAGTCCTATGTCTCAACACACAGCAATGTGCATTGATGTTTATTGAGTTCTATCAGATGTAGCTGTTCTAGACTGAAATAGTATTGTCCATTTTGTTAACTTTGTAACAGCCTCTGTGACGTCTTTGTTTCAAAGACTATAAATTATGGGATTTACTGTGGGAGTTAGAACAGCAAAAATTATGTTACCCATCACACAAAAATCCTCAGTCACATTTTCTATCTGGTATAAAATGTAGGCAACAGCTATTGAAGCATAGTGTATAGCAACAACAATTAGGTGAGATGAGCAAGTAGAGAAAGCCTTTTGGCGTCCCTCTTTGGAACTTATCTGAAAAATAGAAATAAGTATTTTTAGGTATGAAAATGCTACCAGAAGGAAAGATACAAATGATACAACCACAACAACTGAAAACCCCATATAGTTATGAAAACTAATGTCTGTACAAGCTAACTTGACTACCGATAAGTGGTCACAAAAGCAGTTATAAATAAGGTTGGGACCACAGTAAGGTAACTGTGATGCAAGAATAACTGTTGGCATTGGGAATACCAGTGCCAGTCCCCAGGTGCTTATTGCCAGAAGACTATTAACTCTGTTGGTCATAATAGTTGTATAGCGCAGATGATTGCAGATTGCCACATAACTATCAAATGCCATTACCACAAGAAGAAAAGCTTCTGCTCCTACCAAGCCATGGAAAAAATACATTTGTATAAAGCATTCATGAAAGGATATAGTGTTGGAGTTTACCAGAAAATTTGCTAGCATCTTTGGAACTGTAGTGGTTGTGCATAAAATGTCCAAAACAGCCAGATTAGAAATGAAGAAGTACATTGGTTTGTGCAGCTTCTGATCTGTCAAGATTGCAACAAAGAGAAATATGTTTCCTGTCAACACTATCAGATTGATTAACAGAAAAATGACAAAGAGCATTGTTCCAGAATCCTGAAGTCCCGGTAATCCAAGGAAAATAAATTCTGAGACTGCAGAATAGTTGCCATTGTGCTCTACATTGCCCATTTCATTTGGAAAACATTCTGAAGAAACAAACAAATGAAAAACATAGTAAAATATTTATGATCATTTTTTTTTTGCAAAACCTATTATTATAGAAAACATATATCTTTAAATATTTTCAAATGTGTACACCAAGTCAATAAAATGGCCAATCTTGCAAGCACATTAAGGCTAATAAATAATTTCCAGGAATGGATAAAGAACTGTAATGATAAGGGGGAGAGTATGTTCAAAGACATCACTGAGAATCAGCCTAACACTGTTTTCAGCAGATGCCCATTTGCAGCCATCAAGGCTTTTAGACCATCTGTGAGATGGTTTAAAACTCTGTCTAAATTTTGCATGTATTTATTTTAACTTGTACCCTCCCGGGTTATGCCTGAAAATAGGCATCTCTATTCCTAGAGCACCTACCCAGTTACCAAAAGCAAATTAATAAATAAATATTCAGATAATTCACAGTTGTATCCAGAAAAGTGCTTCAACAAATGATACAAATTAAATATGCATATTTTTTGCAAAATGCAACAAATTGCATTTTGTGTTGCATATGTAAGCACTTTTTTCTTGCAATTGAACAGACAGATGCAGATATTACAGGGTAGAAGCAGATACAGAAGATGCACACAGTTGCTTCTGCATCCAGCTTTTTAGAAACCATGCCTAGGCTGAGGTAAATTGAAGTCTGAAAAGTCTCAGGATTTTATTGCAGAGGGGACAACAGATTGGGCAGGGGCAGTACAACAGGTTTCATTCTGTCTCTACCATAATAAATTTATAGTGTATGGTGTAACACTGTTGTGCATGGAAATCCATACCTGGAACAATGTTATTATGCTGCAGTAGTGATGTCACAATGTTGTGCTGCACTGGTAATGTCACTACTGAAGCACAACAACATAGAACATGGTCACATGGCTGCCTTCTTCTCAAGCGTGTCAGTGATCAACCATGTTGGTGAAACCCCAGCCTGCAGCAAGTACTGAAGTGCTGAATTTATGCATGTTCAAGCTTATGGTTGCCCATACGCTATAAAAGATTGTGTATGAGTAAGCATACACATACAAGACTGAGATTCAATCTTGAGGTTTCCATGGTAACCAGACCTCTTGAGCTGTGCTCTCGAGGACTCTTGTTACCATGGAAACCTATCAAATGAAACACAGCCTTGTTGGTTATGGTTGTTCATACAAAATTCTCTATGTTGTCCAAACTGAAATCATGTTCATCTGCAGTGCTTCAACTCAAGTTTATTTACATTTTTGTTCACAATTTCATTTCTTCCAAAAAGTAGCAGTCTGACATGAATGAGTATAATTCAACTAAATATTACTCTCAAGCTCACTTCAGCATTCCAGTGTTACATTTATCACACCCAGCAGTTTGCATTTCAGAGTGTACCGGTGACCGTACAGATAATTTGGCAATTGTAGGTATAATAACCAGTTGCCCTCAGGCCCAGAAAGAAGGACACTTCTTCCATTCCAGATCACTTCCTTTTATCACTCTATAGTTATACTCAATTGCACTTTGATGCCACAGTGCAATTCAGCCTTCTCTTTCTGATGTTACATGCACACTTTACTCTCTGGTGTAATGCCTGGTTTCTAATTTATTTCAGTACTAACAGTGTGTCCACTTTCATGATAGCTTACATGATATGACAGAGTATCTTTCTTTATCTGCTCTTTATGTTTGCACTGTCCTCTGCTGGGACTTGGATTTCCAGGCAGAGACCCACACAGTGCTGCACCATAGTATGAGCCCAGTCCTTAATCAGTGAAGTAGTGTTTGGTGCCTCGTTCCTTATTATTACCGATTACTCAACTGGCCTTATTGATAGAAATAACAGAGGAGATCTCATTCCCCCTGTTAGTCCTTTTTAATAAATCATTGATGGAGGGAAAGGTTTTGGGTATCTGGAAAGTGGCACATGTGACACTTATATTTAAGTCTAGAGATAGGACAAAACCAGAAAATTAAGGCCCAATAAGTGTAACCTCCATTATAGGAAAACTCATGGAGAGTTTTAAAGACAAATTTATTAGTAATAATCTAAGGGCACTAATCCATGTTGATGTTTCTCAGCATGGCTTTTCAGGGGGGGAAATCGGGTACTACTAATTTGTTGCACTTTTTTGAACTGGTGAGTCAGGTCTTGGATGTAGGGGTTACCAGTGGATGTTATGTATTTGGATTATAGAAAAGCCTTTGATACCGTCTCTCATGAAGTACTGCTTATGACAATGCATAAATTGGGCATAGAATGGTATCTTTGTAAATGGGTAACAGCATGGCTCAAAATAGATGTCAACAGGTTGAAGTGAGGGGCTACTTATCAACAAGAGCTAGAGTGACTAGTGGGGTTCCGCAGGGATCTGTGCTGGGGTCAAGGCTCTTCAATGTCTTGATTTCTGGTTTGACGGTCTCAAGAGGAGTTTGGATTTGTAAGTATGTGGATGATTCAAAGATTGGGGCAATAGTAAAAAACAGTGAAGCAGTTAGGAGTTTTCAAGAACAAATATCTCATCTTGAGAACTGGGCTATTGAGCACAGGTTGGAGTTTAATGTTACCAAATGCAAAGTTATGCATTTGGGGCAAAATAATGTCAAAGCATCTTTTATGCTGAACTCCCAAGTAATTGAGACCACTAATTCCGAAAATGATCTGGGGGTGGTTATCTCAGACAGTTTGAGTTTTGATAAGCACAATCAGACCTGTGTTAATAGAGCCAACCGGACTATTGCTAACCTGTTACGTAACATAAAAAGTAGAAGGAAGGATGTCCTTGTTCCCCTGTACAGATCCCTGGTGAGTCCTATTTTGGAGTACGGAGCTCCTTTCTGCTCAATACAAAGTGTTGGAGGGAGTAGAAGAATAGAGTATGTCCAAAGAAAGTTTACTAAGAAAGTGGGCCTCATAAAAAGGCATGAGTATGGAGCCAGGTTAGGGAACCTGGGACTGTACTCTATGGCTTATAGAAGGACAAGGGGAGACTTGTGTTATGTATAAAGGTCACTGTCTGATAATATGTTAGGGGAAGCAGCACGTTTAATTTGGAAAGAGAGTTCTGGTCAAAGTGTAAGGGCTCATAATAGGCAGTTGAAAGATGAAAAATACATGACAAGTAGAAGGGGAAGATGGTTCAGCCAGAGGGTGGTAAATGTTTGGAATGGACTTTCAGTGGAGATGGTGGGAGCTGGCAGCTTAGAAGCATTTAAGTACAAGTTGGATAGATTTATGGGGGGAAATAATTGAGTTACATTAATTAATATCTAAAATTAGGTTCTTATGTGGCTTTATAGCTTATGGACCTGAACTTCTCTTATGAACCTATGAACCTACTCCACTTTACTTTAACAGACACTACTAGGGTGCCATTTGAGGCAACACCTTGATGGACCTGTCTGTATTACATCAGGGTGTTGCCTTAACTGAGGCAACACATTGATGGATCTGCCTGTATTACTCAGCTCATTTATTGACAAACCTCTGACTGGTGATGCAGGGTCCAAACTCAAACCAAAGCTGGGATCCATCTACCAACGATAAAATGATACTCTTTTAACCCATCTGCAGGATGTATCCTACAGGACTGTGAAGCATCATTCCTTTTCATAATGATTGATTCCCTACCTGTGAGCTGGCAATAGGACATGCAGTGAAGAATAGCAGACACAAATTCAGAAGGTTGTACCCTCTACTTCTCACCATCTCCTTCACTCCTGCTCACTTCTTAGTTATCCTTAACCTACACTTCTGACTTCAGTCTAGATAAGGAACAAAAGGGAACAGCTGGGCAGACTAGGTGTGCTAAGCAGTCCTTTTCTGCTGTCAAGATTACATATCTGTGTGTTTCTAATTACCCTTAAAATTGATGCCTTACCCTTTATAGTGTATGGTGAGGGCTTGCTTGGAATAGAAATCCATTGTTGCTGAAATGTTGTTGTACCACAAGTCAAAGGTCACATAACATGATAACACTCTACTGTGGTACATTTCAGCTCTTTTTAGAAGTTCATGAGCCACAGAAATGGCATGATCAACCAGATAAACACTAACAGTGGCGCAATCTCCCAAACCTGTGACATGAACAGGATCAACCAGATAAGACAAAAAATGTTGGATCAAACAGATACATGCACCTATATACAACAAACTCTGGTCAGAGCTGATAGGTGTGTGCAGAGATTTTGAGATGCTTGTACACATTATTTCTAATGAACTTGCACATGCAGATCTGCAGAGAGGCAGTTTCAATGTGGTCTTCCCTTTACACATTTTACAATGTGTCTTCCTAGAATATGCCTGCTGTTTGCTATATGTATAGCCCGGACAGTTCACAGAAGACATGGCATCTTATTTTCAGTGTGGCTCTGCATCTATGCAATATTATGCTGCACAGTGTAAAATCAGAACATACTGAAAACAATATTTCACATCTGGAATAGGCTACCATGAATAAATACATTATAATGTATGGTAAGTGTCTATTAACCACCATAATCAGCAGTCACACAGCTTTGTTATGCACTGTTTAGAATTTTAAAAGTTGTTAACCACACTTTGGAACTTCCAAACAGTGGCATAACAAAAAAGAATGCACCAGAGTTCCATAATTCTCACACATAGAATGCAAACAGTGTTTTTTTGACCATACACTATAAAAGATGATGGCTGGGGATCGGGTGACAACCATGCTGAAATAATTTCTCATGGTTGCTAGGGATACAGTAAACCACTCGAGCTGCTCTCTCGATGTTTACCATGTTGCCCTAGCAATCACTTGAGGTGATTACAGCGTGGTTATCACCCGATCCCCAGCCATTATCCTCTATATAAAAATGGTAAAATCATGACGCCACTGAAAACAAGATATTGCACCTAATCTGGGACATGCTGAGTAAATACAGTGCAAAAATGTGTAAAATGTAGATCACAATTACGAGATGTAGCATCTCCCCAATGCTATCCAGGATACAAAATATAGGATAAGAAATATTTAAGGAGCTAGTGGAGCCAAAACATGCAGACAGGAACATAATACAAATTTTAAGTAGTAGTCAATTGTAATGTTTTATTTATGAAAGCATTTTTCTTTTTCCTTTTGCTCATCAGAAATTATTCTATGTTATAATATTGTGCTGGATGTGTGGAACAGCTCTTAGCAGCGAAGATAGCTTTCTCTACTGCCCCACACTACATCATCAGCACTATGATTTCACTGAGTGTGACATCACAGGTGAAAGACCTGGCAGTCACTCACTTGCTGTTCCTAAATAGCAGTGATGTCACAGACATTGAGGTCACAATGCTGATGATATAGTGTGAGGCAGTACAGTAAGATATGTCAGCTGCCAGGCTAAGAGCTGTTCCACAAATCACATCTACTAACATCAGGTAAACAGTCTTCTAATTAAACAAAGGGGGAAACAAGTACCTCAGATATAATGGGTATTGGCTGGCTGCTTTTAAAATCTAATATTAGTTTCAGGCAGTACAGTAGCTCCTAAAAGGAACTTCACTGTGTTCACTGACAAAAACAAACAGTTTCTTTATTGTTTTATAATATATTAGATTGCAGCATTTATTTTGAATGTTGTGGCCATGAGGATGGGAGGGGTGTGTGTGTGTGTGTGTGTGTGTGTGTGTGTGGAGTGTGTGTTTGCTGTAGCTCAATATATATTATTCCCCAGAAAGCATAGTAAAAAATGCCTGCTGATTTCTATATAATTATCGTAGCTCGGATAGTTCACACAAGACCTGTCATTTGTCTCAGACAGTGCTTATCAGATAGTGTCTTAAGAAGACGTTACAAAAAACAGTGTAAATCTCTGTACATTTGTTCCTTGGAAAAGTTGACATTTATGAGGTGTGAATCTTTCTTGAAAGACAATACTTGTCCAGCTGAAGCTTGTAGCAAGAACATGTTTAAATGCTATTTATTGAAATGTGCAAGTTGTTGCATTTTGAAGGGGGTAAACAAGTCTCCAGTTTAATTGGTAACCAATACTTAACAAGCTGTTTCAATTTCCTAATGGTCGTCTGATAATCAGCTTCAGTGCTGTCTCCGACATTCTAAACAGAAAGAAGGGAGTATTATATTTCATTTGGCACAGTGATTTACAGATGTGGAAGGATACACTGAAATGTCCAAAAAAAGTGTTCCAAGTTCCTCCATGTTTCCAGCTACAGACAGCAAGATGTCTGTAGGCTCCACCCACAGCCATAAAAATGAAATGCTGGATCAACCAGATATTGAAATTACTTACAAAATGAAATACTTCATCATCTTCCAGGTCCTCTCACTAAGCAAGAAATGGAGCCACCATTGTTCTAAATCCTTCGCACACCCAATCAACAACCACTAGAAAGCTGTGCTAAAAATGTAGCGATTTCTGTTCCCTAGCAAACACAAATCTTATTCTGGCAACCAGCCCTAACTCCTGGAATATGATATGGGAACTGACAATTTATTTTTGTATTTAAAAAATAAAAACATGCTAAATCTTATATTAATGTATTTAGGGGGCACCATACACTAAGAAAATGCTTGATGGGCAACTTTTTGCCCAACCAGTGTGTTCTGCCTCCTAAGGGTTCTGATTCCCACAGACTTCTTGAGCTTCTCTCTAGAGTTCATAGGGAATTAGAAGCCCCCTTTGACAGAACACAGTGGTTGTGCATTGTTGCCCATCCAGAATTCTCTGTGTTTATACACTGGGCAGTCAGACACATGCAGTAGGCATCATTAAAAAAAAGTCTGCACCTTAACCTTGAAGTAGCATAGGTTGCAGATGGGGAAATATTAGTTTTAGTAACCCGCTACCATGACGAATACACATACACTGTAACTGCTTTATGAAAACAGTTTCTGCTATGGAATAACATCATTTTTAAATTACTTGCAGTATGTCTTTAAATATTTGTGTGAGGCAGTTATTTTGTCTTCTTTCCACGTACAGTGCTGTCCAGCAGGACACAACAGTTACCCTGCAGAAGCCTGCCGTAGCTAATGATTCCGGATTTGTAGAGCTATGTACTGTATAATGCAGAATTCCACCAGCAGAAGTCAGTCAGATTGGCAATTGTGATTGCAGAATGTGTTTCAAATGTTTTGCAAAATTTTGTGGAATTCCAAAATTTATATTAAACCATGGATTAGTTTTCCATGGTTTGTGGAGTCCAGATCGGCAAACTACGTAACTATGGAAAATTAATATATGATTTATGTAAACTGCAAATTACTATTCCATGGTTAGAAAATTGCTTTTAAAATACCATAATTGTGCTTCTGAGAGAATTCCATGAAATTTGGTGTAATTTCCAAAATTCCATCGAATGCCATTTGAAGTAGAATTTGAAAACTCCACATAGTTCTACTATTAAATAACACCTTGTTAACTGACTGTTATCTATTTTTGCTCATAGAAATACAGCATATACAATGCAGTGTTCCTGTAATGACTCAAGTTCATCATAACCAAATCAGAAAAAAAGCTGGAGTTTTAATAAATCTTCTATATGATATTCAACCCATTTTTTGTGTGTTATGTGGGTTGGGGGGTGGTGGTATCATAGGTTCTGTAAGTAAAAGTGACCTACACTGGTAGAAAGCTGTCTCTGTTAATCCAATACAGTATATAATGAATTGCAAAATAATTATTTATTTAGCATAAAGTAGATAATTAAGGAAAGCCCTATCTACAGTGAATTAGCATCTCATTTCCACAGGTGTCCCTGGATTGAAGCAGAGGCAGTACATGATACTGTAGTTCACAAAATACAAAAAAGGACATGTCAGTACAAAGAAATTACAGCGCCCTTTCCCTTTAAAGTTAAGCACCCAATGTGCCCTTACATACACTGTGTGTGTGTGTATATATATATATATATATATATACAGTGGCGTGAAAAAGTATTTGCCCCCTTCCTGATTTTCTCTATTATTGCATATTTGTCACACTGGATGTTTTCACGTCTTTAGACAAAATATAATATTAGATAAAGGGAACCTGAGTGAACAAATAACACTTTTTTTTTTTACTTATTTCATTTATTTAATGAAAAAAGTTAATCAACACCAACTGGCACTGTGTGAAAAAGTAATTGCCCCCTAGTTAAATCAACCCAATTAAAGGGATAATTAGAGTCAGCTGATTGAACACAGCCAGGCTTGATTACAGCCAGCCCTGCTCAATATAAACCTCACTTATTTTGCCCCTACCATCAGCGCCACGCTGCCGCACAAAGATTCAACAAGCACATTATGCCATGATCAAAGGAAGTTCCTGAAAAGATCAGAAAAAATTTGTTGCCCTCTATCAGTCTGGAAAGGGTTACAAAGCTATTTCTAAGGCTCTGGGACTCCATCGAACCACAGTGAGAGCCATAATCTCAAATGGAGAACACTTGAACAGTAGTGAACCTTCCCAGGAGTGGGCGGCCTGCCAAAATTACTCCAAGGGCGAGTGTAAAATCATCCAAGAAGTCTCAAAGGATCCTAAAACAACATCCAAAGAACTGCAGGCTTCTCTTGCCTCAGCTAAGGTCAGTGTTCATGACTCCACAATCAGAAAGAGACTGGGCAAAATGGGCTTCATGTGAGGAGTAGCAAGGTGAAACCACTGCTAACCAAGAAGAACATAAATGCTCGTCTCTCATTTGCCAAGGAGCACCTGGATGATCCACAAGCCTTTGGGAAAATGTTCTATGGACAGATGAGTCCAAAGTGGAACTTTTGGACAACATGGATCCCATAATGTCTCGCGAAAGCAAACACAGCATTCCACAGTAAGAACACCATACCAACAGTCAAACATGGTGGTGGTGGTGTGATGGTGTGGATGCTTTGCTGCCTAAGGACCTGGATGACTTGCCATAATTAAAGGAACCATGAATTCTGCTCTGTACCAGAACATTCTGAAGGAGAATGTCCAGTCATCCTTCCGTCAGCTGAAGCTGAAGCGTAGTTGGGTCATGCAGCAAGACAATGATCCAAAACACAAAAGCAAGTCCACATCAGAATGGCTAAAAAGAAGTAAAATTAAAGTTTTGGAGTGGCCTAGTCAAAGTCCAGACTTAAACCCAATAGAGATGCTGTGGCAGGACCTGAAACGAGCAGTTCATGCTTGAAAACCTACCAAATGTTACTGAATTAAAGCAGTTCTGCAAGGAAGAGTGGGTTAAAATTCCTCCACAGCGATGTGAAAGACTGATATTGAATTATAGGAAGTGTTTGGTTGCAGTCATTGCAGCTAAATGTGGCATAACCAGTTATTAAGTGTAAGGGGCAATTACTTTTCACACAGTGCCAGTTGGTGTTGGTTAACTTTTTTTCATTAAATAAGTGAAATTAAAAAAAAAAACAAGTGTTATTTGTTCACTCAGGTTCCCTTTATCTAATATTATGTTTTCTCTAAAGACCTGCAAACATCCAGTGTGACAAATATGCAATAATAGAGAAAATCAGGAAGGGGGCAAATACTTTTTCACGCCACTGTATATATATACTGTATATATATTTGTAAAATGTCACCATAACTAATTAGCTTTTGATACAGCTCAAGCATTCATATTACGGTTCAGCAGTATTATTATTTGCGCTGTTGACTAGATGGGTATGGCAGAGATGCAATTTTCTACACTGGTGACAATTGTCTCATATACTATGAAAACCCTGTACAGTGGGTACTGTGCTGTTTGAGGTACAATACTTCAGTACCAAAGGCTCCTTTAGACAACTTTCAGTGGTTGTCAGAGTGAATGCTATACAGCCTCTCACTGATGGGATTAAGGTTTTTGCTCAGCATTTACTGTATCATTCAGATAATTCAGACTTTTACCTTACCTTTATTCTCTTTTGCGCAGGCCTTTTGCATGAACATATAATTGTCTGTAAAATGACATTCTTCTCCTGCTGCTTGTCTGTAAGTGGCATAATAATCTTCTATATTCTGTACAGTATCTCAGTTGGTTGTTCTAGAAATGATTGTGATATGACAAGTGAATAGTTAAGATGTTACTTATACTGCAGGTGAAGAGCAAGTGACAGAGAACCTGTTTTCACTAAGATTTTAAAAGTACAGTAATACAGTATGACAGAAACTTAAGCGCCTTATTAGCTAAACTGTGTCTCATGCTATTGGAAGTTCTTTATGTCTCCCCTGGCACAACACTTTATAGGAAGAGAAGGTGATTACCCTGATGTTCAATAAAACTATCCCTCTTTCAATAAACACGTTGTACTTCAGCTGTCCAAGCCCATCTCTGAGATGGTATTGAGCGCTCATAAGCATTGCAGTTTATTGTCATATAGTCAGTATATAGTGAGTATCTGAGTCATGATTTTGTGAGGCAATTTCAGATACTTTATGTATGAATTGCACTATACTGCATGAACCCATTATAGATCTTAGGAGAATTAAATGGCTCTCTACACCAATTGGTGTGCTTGTATGAAAAGCGAGTGAGACACTCATATTTCCATTAGAGTGTTTTGCACTCTGCCCGGGTAATAGACTTCTCAGTAGAGGCATTTCCATACCCAATGATTACATGTGAAACCAAGCTTACAATGATGAGAGTGCCATGAGTAGACATTTACACACACATGCTGCACTATTTTACTTATGGTTAATCACAGTATTGTGTGTTAGTTGGAGCAGTTCTACTGTGGAGAAAATCATATGATCAGACCACACAATAGCTGCTGGAATGCTTTGTGGTCTTACAGAAAGTCATTTCAGTTTTATGGCTGAGCTTCACACCTCCCAGTTATAATATTTGTTGTAAGCAGGACTTCACTGAGAACCAGATGTTACATTACCATATATCTGTGTTGTACGTGGCATATAGATTTTAAAAATATTATGTGACATAAGATCTCTTCTTTTTTTCCTTTTGTATAATGTACATGCAATCCAGAACATAAAATCTAGACAGTGTAATGACATATTAAATACAATAGATATATAAATAAATAGATAGATAGATAGATAGATAGCTAGATAGATACAGTAGATAGATAGATAGATAGATAGATAGATAGATAGATAGATAGATAGATAGATAGATAGACAGACAGACAGACAGACAGATACCTATAGATAGAGATTTCATGTCAACTTAACAAATATATCTCCAGTGAGGCAAGATTAAAATGAAATGCAGGACAGGTCATAGCCTATCAGACTTTCTGAGTCAGATATAAAACAATTAATATACTATAAATTGTGATATTCCTACCTACCTATCTACCAATTTAATCTTTAATGAAGCAAGCTCAAAGACAGTATAGGATAGAACATAAAACACCAACATATTTTCTGAATGTGACATAAAGCAAATAATATAAACAGTGAAGCAGTTACTTACCAATGTCAACTTTAATGAAGCAAACATTCAGTAAATATGTGACCATGGGTGATATACAGTGAAGTCAGAATTAAACTTTTCAATGAGCTCACTGATATTGAGTTGTCATTTGGTTTAACAAACCCATTTTTAATGAGCTGCTTACTCTAGATGTTGACATTTCTTATCCAGTATGCAATGAAGTGCAAACCAATTGTCAGCTTTGTGATGTAATCATTAACATTAGAAAAAACTGGTTCACTACCTGTTAACAATTGATTAAACTTTCCTTATTTGTCAGACAACCTGTATTAGAAACCATCAACTAACTGAAAATTAATTCATACTCAAACTAGCTAACTCATTTCAATTAAAGTTTAATGTTGACTGTAATGTACAGTAGGCTGCTGACAGAACCCTTCCAATCCATTGATGCAAAGCATGTAGTTCTTTCTATTTATGATTTTAGTTACCCAAAGGATATATGAACATCATCACTGCTGTCTGTTAATGATTTTGATGTGTTTGGGTAG
Organism: Neoceratodus forsteri; assembly: GCA_016271365.2. Taxonomy (NCBI): domain Eukaryota; kingdom Metazoa; phylum Chordata; order Ceratodontiformes; family Ceratodontidae; genus Neoceratodus; species Neoceratodus forsteri. The sequence continues at coordinate 1,178,259,935 of CM057458.1, forward strand.
ACTAAATTGGCATCAGTTGGAAAATGCCTCAAGACTTTTGAAAAAATATATAGTTCTAATGAAACTATTTTGAGTTTCAGCACTTGAGAGATTGAAGGGCTACAGGTACGTCAAGGAAAACATTTGAATTTAGACACAGTTAATTCCATATACTGTACGTACAGTACAGCAGGGTTCACGTTGAACTTATTTTGCAGATAGTTTTCAATCCATTCTGTTTATATGATTGCAGCCCTCTGCCTAGTAGTATTGTTATGTGTTCTGGACTGGGTGCACTTTAACATCACCTAACAAAGTGACTATATTGTAGGAATGTCTGTAAATGTTACTGAATATAGGGGATATGCCACGGGCAGTGTGAAAATAAAGAATTTATTTTTTGCATCAAGTTTTGACCTCTAATGGCCTCATGAGTGGCAAGCAATGAGTGAGGTCTGCAGAGATCAAACCCTGACATGAAAAATAATTTGTTTATTTTTACACTGCCTATGGCATATTTATGTACTGGGCAAACTTCTGGGTGGGTATACTGAGTTGTTTTTTGTCTAGGGTTGACCTGAGAAAAAATCCATTTGAATATAACTTGGGAATCAGCAGTGAAGGAGACAGTTCATGCCAGTCTTGGTGTTGTTGATGACATGGATGCACTGGAAATAAATGCTAATGAGGCACCTGGAGTATAAATAAATGATTTATTTACACTCTAGGTGCATCATCACTGCAACTAAATGGGTTTATTTCACAATGTTTATTCACTTCCTTATTGCATAACCTGTTTTTTTCCTACTCTTTCTTGTACATTTTAATGTAAATTGTATTGCGTTTATTATCTGTACCTGCCACAAATGAAAATGGGCAACTTGCTCATTTTCAACACATATACAAAATAAAATAGAAAATTAACTGAAATGAGTTGCCCAGTAATTGTTTTCTCAATATGCCACAGAATGCGGCTTTCAGCTGAATGTACATTCAGGAAACCTATTAAATGCTGTCAGTTTGCATCTTATTCTCTTGCAATCAATCAATCAATCAACATCTTTATTTAACCAGGCAAACACCATTGAGCAAAGCTCATTTTCAAGATGGACCTGGGGGTACTTTAACATAAAAAAGGGTTACATACAAAAGCAGCACATACAAGGGGTTTACATATAAAAAGATTACGGCAATACCATGACACAAGTTTACAAAGAGTACATGGCAAAGTGTAATACAAGGAACATATAAGACTGTCAAATGTCAAGACATCAGGACCTATTTAAATTATACAAAATATACAAAGTATACAAGAAGCTGTCAAGATCTGTAAGTGTTAGATAAGATGGGAAAATAGATGGAAGATTTTGGTAGGAGGAAGGAGTTAGAGAGGAAGCATATCAGGGCAGGAGTACCTATGAGAAGGCCAATGCTATAGATATGGCAAAATTCAGGGTAAACAGATTCTAAAGTTTAAGGTAAGGTAAAATTCATGGGAAAAAGTTACAGGATTCCTTGAAGGAATGATCATAAAGTAATCTGAAGGCTGATAGATTGATGGTGTGAACTAGTTTCAAAGTTTTTTGTAGCTTGTTCCAGAGTAAGGGTAGTGTGTGACTTAAGGATGACCTACCAAAGCACTATTTGACCTTATGTACAGTAAGGGAGCTATACAAGGCACTCTTCAGGGCGTACTTGCCTACCATACACAGAGGAAGACAATCTAGGATGTATTGAGGCAGATTCTTAATGATGGCTCTGGGGGTCTAGAGTGCTGTATTTCTCTGTCTTCAATAATTGAGTGATGGCCATCCTACCACAGAGTAAAGAGAGCAGTGATGTGTGGAGTAGGGTAGACCAATGATGAACCTTATAGCTGCTCTATGACAGCTATGTCTACAGTCTATGACAGTATGGCAGCTAGGATTCAATGCAAAGAAGTGCAAAATAATGCACCTGGGAAACAAGAACCCAGGGGAAGATTACACAATGTGGGGGGAGGTAGTAACAACAACAAAAAAGGAAAGGGACCTGGGGGTAACCATATCAGATGACCTTAAGGTTAGCAAGCAATGTGAGAAGGCAGTAGGGAGGGCTGGGGTTGTACTGGGATGCATAGGAAAAGCATCACCAGCAGAAAACAGGAAATTGTTATCCTCTGTACAGACAGTTGGTGAGACCCCATCTGGAGTACTGCATCCAGTTCTGGAGACCCCATCTCTGCAAGGACATAGACAGGATAGAGGCAGTCCAGGAGGCAACTAAAATGGTGCAGGGTCTGCAAGAGAAGCCGTATGAGGAGAGACTAAAGGAGCTTAATATGTATACTCTTGAGGAAAGAAGGAGAGGGAGACATGATAGAAACTTTTAGCACTCAGTGGAATCAACAAAGTCCTAGAGGGTAGCATCTTTCAGAAAAAGAGACATGCAAGAACAAGGGGACACAATTTAAAGATAGAGGCGGGCCGGTTACGGGGCAATGTGAGGAAGTATTTTTTCACAGAGAGGGTAGTGGATGCATGGAACAGCCTTCCTGAGGAGGTTGTGGGGTCTAAAACTGTGGGATAATTCAAGAATGCATGGGTCAGACATAAGGCAATTTTTGTGGGGGGTAGAAGAAATAGGCTCTTGGTTAACTAGGATCTATGGCCTATCCTGTAGGTAGGGAAATGGGCAGACTAGGTGGGCCAAGCAGTCATTATCTGCCATCAAAGTCTATGTTTCTATGTTTCTATGACAGAGTGTGTCAAGTTTGACCAGCACAGAGGCAAGGCCTTGGCTGTAAATTTTTGTTTTCTTTGCATTGAAAAGAAGTTTTTGGTTCAACAACTGTAGTTGCTACATGCTGCCTCAGGAGTGGATCTGCTAATGTATAGTACCATATCATCTGCAAAAAGATGTATGTTGGCAGATTTAATCATCGATTTGGTTAATATATATCACAAACAGCAGTGGACTCAATATGGAGCCTTGTGGTACTCCCTTCAATAATGGTTTTAGTTGTGAGAATTCCCCATCCACTTTTACCTGTTGCAGATGAGGTGTAAGCTAGTTTGCAAACTGTTTCAGAGATAGGGGATCTAGACTAACCTTACGAAGGGATACTAAAAGCAGATCATTGTCGACAGTCTCAGATGCCTTACTTAGGTCCAGAAATATTGCACAAAGTTCTTAGTAACCAGGTCACACTACTATTCATTAGTCACCTTTGCAAGAGCTGAAATTGTGCTATGATGATGCCTAAAGCCCAACTGTAGAGGATTAAGCAGATTTGAGGATTCAAGTTAGTTCCTATGCTGTGCACTCACTATTTTCTCCAGCAGTTTGGAAAGTATGGGGAGTAGAGAGATTGGCCTATAATTATTAAGGTCCCTAGGGTGACTGGATTTATAAAGGTGAATCACATGGGCAGTTTTTCATAAGGCAGGATGATAACCCTGTGTGAGGGATAGGTTAAATAGAAGTGTGATAGGCATGGCCAGGATATGGTAACTATGTTTCAGGAAAAATGGGTCTAGGAGGTCAGCACCTGCACTCTTTCTGATATTTAATGTAACAGTAGGTCCTCTACTTCTTTCAAGGATGTAAGCTGAAGGGAGAACACATTTTTGGTTACTGGAACATCTGGGTCCTGTATGCCGAGTTGGGAGCAGAGGTTGTTGGCAGGGGAGGTAGCCAAAGCTAACCCTGCAGTAGAGAAGTGGTTGTTAAGGGAATCTAAGATTGTCAGTTTATCTCAAACTGTGGTAGCTCCAATAGTGATTCTTGAGGGTAGGGAGGTAGGGGGTGCATAACCTTCGATTTCCTTAAGGGTTTTCCAGAATTTGGAAGAGCCTTTACAGGTAGAATCAAGCTCAGACCGGAAGTAATTATCTTTAGCCTCTCTCATCAACTTGGTACATAGATTCCTGGCCCTCCTGAATGCAATCCAGTCAGCTGGGCACTTAGTTTTCTGAGCTGTTTTCCAGAGCAAATCTCTATCAAGCAGGGCGGCTTTCAGATCTACTGTAAACCACCAACACGATATATTCTTAGAACGGACATTGACCAAGGGTGCATGATTATCCAATGCCCCAAGCATGAGCTCCTGGAAGATGTCATATACAGCATTTACCATTTTTGCAAGGTAGAAGTTCTGCCAACCCAAGGAATCCTGCAGGTCAGAAATGAAACTGTAGAGGTCAAAGTTGTGACTACACCTCTTATTAGTAAATTTGGATGTGGATGAAGAATTCACGGTGGTTCTTACACTGTGGTCACTGACGTTGGATTGTAATGAGTTGTGCAGTCTCTTTGCAGCTTGTTCTCTTTATGTGATTGCTATAAGTTGCAAACTGATTGTTTTTGCCCCACTCAGCTGCAGTACATGACTTTCAAGAGAAAATACATTTGGGAAACTCACTCAGAGTTCAACAGAAACCAGCTAAAAAGACATATAAGTTATTAAGATATTTCCTATGCAGAGCCTTAACAGCTCAGGTGCTAAGGGCATCAGCAGAGGTATAAAGTTGTGTGAGCTAATGCCACACTGTTTATAGCCCCACTGCTAACATCTTAACAAAGCTAAGGGGGCATGGGGGTATGCCCCCAAGAAAAGTTTTAAAAGTGTACCTTCAAATGGTAGCTTTTCCTGGATTTTAATGGTGAAACATTTGTTTGAAGAGCCTGTTTAACATCACCTACATTTCTTAAGTGTTGAAAGATTTTGTTACTACTGGACCACCAAGCACAATGGACAGAGAGATGCAATTTCCTCAGCAGATCTGCTGGAAAAGTCAGACACTATTATCCCAGCAGATCTGCTGGGAAGATTACAAGATCCAAGAGTAAAACAGACAGCATGACTGACAACTATGCCAAGTACAGTACGTAGTGTGGTATAAAAAAACACTTTTTTATCAAAAAATAAATTAGCTTGATTAGCTTAGTTGACAGCTTGCTTGCCTGCCCTAATCCACCTTGTATGAAAAATAAAACAAGGGTAATAGCTTAGGCAGTAGTATCACACACGCTGTCTGGCTTCCTTGTCACAAACCCACAAACCCCTGTCTCAGAGGGTAATACACTGAGAAAATGCTGGTATTTATTTATTTTTGAACTATCAGCTCTAGCTGTTTCTCCTGTGAACCTTGAGATTTACCAGTGAAGTCAAGCTGAAACACACAGCAGGGCTTAAAATGATGCCAATTGCCAAGGCAGGTACTGAGTGTGGTATAAGAAAACTCTTTTATCAAAAAGTATACAATATTACTACACCCTGTATCATAAGAAAAGGATTATAGCTTAGGCAGTTATCTCTCTGTATCACTCACAGTGGGCTGTTTGATTTTGGTAGGCAGGGCTGAAAACTATACCAACTAGCAACCAAGAATATTAATTCACAGCTCACACTGTATCACAACAACAACAAACAAGCATTTATCAATGCCAAATGATGGTTGCTTGTTAAACATTTTTTTTCAATTCTGAGCCCAAATTTTAAAGATTTTATCTCTTGCCCAAACGGTGATTTTGTGCTGTGACTGCAAAATCACCTTTCGCAATACAAAAAACAAACAAAAAAAAAAAAAAACATTTTGGCCAGGATAGAAAAAATACAGCTGTGAAATCCATGAGGTGTTGTGAAGAAATGGCTATGTTAAAAATGTGAGGTCAAAATATTGAAAATTGCTGAAGTTATGAGGCTGAGTTCACAAATTTCAACACAGGCTCATCATAACTTTGTTGTTTATGAATATTTTTGCACCAGTTATTCAACATTCCCTTCTTATGACCCCACCTCATGAACAAGTGCAGAGAAAAATGCCAACTCTGGCTTGGAAGATGATTTTGCACAGCAATTGTGAAATCACCTTTTGGGATGCAAAAAAAAAAATATTTTGGCCAGGATCTGAAAAATGACAGCTGTCACATTCTTGAGATGCTGTGAACAAATGACAATTTTGAAAATTTGGGGTCAGCATACTGAAAACTGCCAAAGTTATGAGCCAGCATTTGCAAATTTCAATGAAGGCTCATAACTTTGTAATTTATTTTGCCAGCCTGCTCTTGCCCTCTACATACACACAGCCACACTGGGGCCACGAATAAAATTTATATGTGATTTCTGTGACTATAACATTTATCTTTGGCCCCCAATTCTCTCTTTCTCACTCTCTATCTCCCCTCTGAATGGTAGCATGAGTCAAAAACTTATTTTGCTTGTCTGCTCTTGCCCTTTGTAAACAAACAGCCACACTGGGGCCAAGAATAAACTTTATTTGTGATTTCTGTGGTGATAACATTTCTCTTTGCCCCCAATAGTCTCTCTCTCTCTCTCTCTCTTTCTCTCTTTTATTAGTTGCTGTAGGAGTGGCAGTGGAGGCAGGGGTGTCAGGAATGGTGCTGGAATTTTTTGTATGCTAATTTTGAAGATCCCTAGGGGAAGGGACATGCAGTGATGCCAGCAACTGCCATGCCCCACCTTGCATGAGGTGCCAGCAGTGGTGGCACCCACAGTCTCCACTAGAGGTGTACACTTCACCACATACTCTTCAACCCTCCTACCAGAGAAGGAGAGCAGTCCCTGGGACATTCAATCCTATTGCCCCAGCTGGCTCCTCAACTCCCGGGTCTGTCTCCGAACCCAGGGTGTAGACACAGCAAGCAGATGCTTGTATGCTGCCATGATAAAGTTGCAATTTTTTCACATTTTGCCCCCAGATGTTCAACATGGTCTTCTTATCATCTTACTTCATAAACCCCAAAGGTAAACATTTCTTAATCTGTGGCAAAATGCCATTCCACACCACATATGTGGAAAATTATTTTGGGCAGAATGTGAGAAATGACAGCTGTAGTGTTCTTGAGATGGTGTGAAAAAATGGCTATGTAAAAGAATTGGGAGTGAAAATATGACAAACTGGAAAAGCTATGCGCATGCATAGGGAATTGTCAACAAGCGCATGTAACTCGGGCGTTTTTTTGTATTTTTGCTCCAAATTTTCAATATGGCCTTTTTGGGACACCAACTCATGAACAGTAGCTCAGCCATTTCATTACTTGACCCCAAAAGGTGATTTTGTGCAAGGATCACTCCATTCCATGCCACAGGTTGCACCTGCAAACAAGCTTTCAGCTTAGTGTGTCTCACCTGGTTAAACAATTGGGAAACAGGTGTGCAAACATGTTTTGGGCAGGATGTGAGAAATTACAACAGTACTGTTCATGATGTAGTAAGAACAAAACTGTATGTTGACTTTTTGGAGTGTAATATAAAAAATTTGTAAAGTTATGTGCCTGCATAGAAACTGCACAACACACGCACATAACACCGCCATTTTGAGGAATTTATTCAAATTTTCAACATGTGCTTTTTAGGACCCCACCTCACGAACAGTGTCACTGTTGTTTTGTTACTTGGTCTAGAAAGTTGATTCCACACAGGGGCAGCAAAATCACCTTTAGGAACTGAGTAATGAAATGGTCTTGAAGTGGGGTCCCAAAAAGCCCATGTTGAAAATTTGGTGCAAAAAGACCTAAAAATGGGCAAGATATCAACATAAGTTCAAAATGCCATTGACTGCCATTATACGGCACTTACCTTGATTCTTTAGTTTGCCTTTCATGATTGAAGAGTGCAGATGTGTCCTGGTCAACAGAAAATACCAGCTGCTGACCTCTGGAGGTAAGTATGGGGTGGGGCTGCAGTGGCTGGGAGTGCAGAAGGATGGTAGGGATGGGGGAGGGAGCTGTGGGCTACGACGAGGGACCATTTTCTTCCTTACAGGTTTAATTCAAAAAAGGAATTGGAGGATTGTTTTCTTTTTTTTCAGGGATAAAAAATGTTTGGGGACACTGAGGGTGAGCTCCTCATTGTTTCAGAGAGTGGGGGATAACATAATTGGGGAAACTGGGGTAGGCTCCCCAGTGTCTCTTAGTACAGGAGGGATCACAGACATGGGGATTGGGCATCCCGATGTCAGAGAGTGCTAGAGGGATCACCAACATGGGGATTGGGCACCCCAATGTTGGACTGTGCTGGGGAATCACTGACATGGGGATTAGGCACTCTGCGTGGGCTGAACAGTCATGTAAATCAAATCAAAGTGCTGAAACCTTCTCAGATTAGAGAGGATTTGCTCCTTTCAATTGCATAATCATTCAGCCCAACCAGCAGAGAACTGAATCAGGACCATACCTAGTGGTCATTGAGGTAGACTGCCGAGCCCCTGGTTCTGTGAACTATGATGGACTCAGCAGTGACATCACTCCAAAGTCCCATACTGCCACAATACTTTGATTTGCACAAGCGCAACCAACATAAAAAGGTTGTAGCTTAGGCAGTAGTCTGTATCACAGGCTGAGGCTGTCTGAACTTGCTTGCCAGTTGTCACAAATACAAACCTGAACCCGGTAACCCACAACACAAAACCCTCTCTCACAGGATTAAGGCACCTTCCAAAACCAATATTTATACCATAATAACTGGTCTTCAAATTTTTCCCTTGACTGACCCAGTTATAGTTTACTGTTATAACTTGAGGTTTATAACAGCAAACATGCACCACATCAGTCAAACAAGAGCTGCATCCTGATTGACTTTTTACTCCTCCCGGGAGGGATTACTAGTTATAGAAACATGGTGACTCCTCCATCCTGCTTAGTGAGAAACTGCCAAACTGAGAACACATGTAATTATTTTTTTGTTTTAAACACTTCTTGTCTCCCTTATTTAAACTGCATGATGATGTATCTGGCTAATCTCTCCATTCCAAAAGCCGCACCAGGGATTTCAAAGCTGCACTGGAGAAAATCGGCCACCGGGATTGGCTTGAATGTGCTTCAGAGGTAAGCACCATGAGAAAGGGACAAACCAGAACCCAAATAAATGAAAAATGCTGCAAAAAAAATCGAAAACACAGAAGGAAAACCTGTCAAAAAGAGAGAGCAAGAGAGAAAGAGACAGGGAGAGAGAGAGAGAGAGAGAGTGTGTGTGTGTGTGTGTGTGTGTGTGTGTGTGTGTGTGTGTGTGTGTGTATGTATGTGTTTGAGAAACTAGTAAAATCAGTGTGGCAAAAAATTGCTGAACAGCAATTATAAAAAATAAAACATGGGGAAGTCTGCTAAAACTTAAATTTAATGGTTGCCCTCGGTGTGGGATGCTTTAATAAACCCCTCGGGCTTTGCCCTCAGGGTTTATGTAGCTTCCCACACCTCGGGCAACCATTAAATGTTCATTAAGTACACTTCACCATCTATTATTGTATATTTAATTTTTTTTGGAGCTTTTGATTTTATTTAGCATTGAATTTACTGAGGTTCAGTCACTTACTGAAGTCTCTCAAAAAAGCCAACTGCAGCAATTCTACAGTAACTGAGGACCTTGGAACTTTACTGTAGAGTTTTGCCTTTGTCTATCAGCACCTTGTCTGTTTGCACCAGTAGCATTGCCACTGCTGTATCTTAACATAGATGTGTAATAGTGCACACACCTAGAGCTTGTGCCACAGTAATTGCCGTTATTTAGCATCATAATATCACTGCATCATATGCTGTGACTGGGAATCATTTCTATCTGCATTCCAATAAGAAAAGGCCTCTACTAGATAGCATTTGTGAATGAGAATAAATGAATTTTCTAGATGGATGGATGGTTTGAGTGCTAGCAATATTTAAAAGGGCACTGAGGAATGTGGGGCAGCATTTATTAGACTTTCTTTTTATCCCTACCTTTACTGGCATCTCACCCTACTCCTTCAGACTTGATCATCCCCTGTGGGTTTCTCACACAGAGTCTGCCCCTAGAGTGCCCGGCTGACTCCTGCATCTCTCCTGCCTCCTTCCTTTGGAGTGCCTGCACATTGGGGTCTTGTCCAATGTGTAGGTAGTCCTGGGGTTTGATCAGTCATCATCCAGGGTTGGGAGGGTGTTTTTCCTTTTTTCTCTCCTGTTGTCCCCTTTCCTCCTGAGGACATCGGCACTTAGGACTGAAGTGCAGACTGACAGCATGCTGACGCATGCAGTTGTCAAGTGCCCTCAAAGTTCTCCCCTCCCCGACTCCGTAGAGCCCCCTGTGCACTGGTGCCCGTGATTTCACAGGCACCAGAACATTGGATGCACGAAGCATCCCATGATCCCACCCCTGGAGGAGGAGAGCATCTGATGGGATGCTCGATTCTCCTCCTTCCCCTGACCCCCGGCAACCTGAGTCCATTCCTGAACCCGGGTCGCTGGTATGGTGCACGGTGTGGCGTCCAGTGCCTCAGCCCTCAGCACCACCGGGCTGGCCTTGGGCAGCATTTAAACAGCAGGACCTGTCACCCCAATGTAAGCATGCATTAAACATTTTTACCTGGATTTAGTTGTCAGAAAAAGACAACATTCACCAGGGAAATGGATGCATCAATTACAGCTGATAGCAAACACTGAATGTGCAAAACAAACTAAGGAGAAACATAATTTTACAGGCAGAAAAAGACCCTCAGTCTAAGACATTAATTGCCAAGCTGCCAATCAAGCTCACCCAGAAACCAGTGGCATGGAACCCAAGAAAGATCTTGACAGATACCCAAACATACTAGTTAGCCCAGTAACAGCTGGATGCCAGATGGACCATTTTTGGGGAATCGTCTCTCTTTAACAGCAACCAACAACTGCATCAGACCACTCTTGCTACACAGCCTAAGGGCTGTGTACTACATTTGTATCTGAAAAACACACTGCACCTGTTTGTACTCTAACTGGCTGGCTGTGCAAGCAAAAGTAATGCTTGTTTTTGCAGGGCAGGCAGAAACAAAAGCAGAGGCATTGCCATAACTCCTCCCTGTCATTCAGTCCCTGGTGCTTGGTGTCTGGCCTGGCCTGCATGTTCTGTTGTCCCGAGAGCCTCCCACAAGTCACAAGGAATGCAGCACACAACCCTGACACTAAACTGAGTGGAGCATGAACCCACCCTCCCCCTGGCACCGACACTGTCAGATAAAAAAGAAAAATTAGCCTGCTGCCAACACAAATATAAATCTTCTCCACTCAGCAAGTTCTGAGCTCTCCTAGTCTCCTCCCATGGCGTGCCATGGCATGTGTCCCCCTGACTCCCAATCTCAGTCTCCTCTATCTAACTGACTCTGTTAGCGTCACAGCAGCCACCCCCTTGTTCACAAGACACAGAACGCTGCAACAGAGAAAAATTGAAGTGTGCTCCATGCGGTGGTGCTATGAAGTGCCAAGTCTTACAGGAAAATCATGGCTTTTATTTTTTTTCAGCAGTGAAGCCATGATTCTTTGATGAGGGAAATGATTTGGGGGTTTTAGATTATATTGGTGGGGCTATAGCCTCCCCCAAAATAGCCTGATGATGCCACTGTATACCAGGTTGCAAAATATATTTAATGTGAACTACACTATGCATACTGTACATAAACACACATAAATGCTGTGTATATGTGGTGCTGCCAGCCAGAATAATGTCTTTCTATCACAGTTTCTGCTAGAGATATATTGCAGGATTCTGCATGAATATATAGAGGATAATGAATGGGCATCAGTTAATAACCATGCAGTATTCAGTTTGAGAGGTTGCCAGGGCAGCATTGTAAACCTCCGAGAGTGAAGCTCGAGAGGTTTACTGCTACCATGGCAACCTCGAGAAGTGAATTCAGCCTGGTTATTAACTGATGCCCATCCATTAGCTTTTAAAGTGTATGGGCACCAGTTATGCAAAATGAGTCCTTACTTTTTAGTATTTTCCATATTGCTGATCTCCTTTCCTGCATGTCTCCACCAGGGGTGTTTCTAGCCTGTCAATACTTTAGGGGCTTGAGCAAGCCAACTCATGAGATCCTCAACCAATAAGCCGGGGGTCTGCATGCCACCAGGCCCCCAGAAGCTTCGGGGGTTTTGCTGCTATCTGGTGAATTCTGAGCACCAGAGAGCAGCAAAACTCTCAAAGCAGCTGAGGCATATTCATAGAAACATAGAGGTTGATGGCAGATAAGGACCGCAAGGCCCATCCAGTCTGCCCATTTCTTTTTCTACCTTATAAATGTGCCATAGGCCTTTGCTCTGTCAGTGGCCTATCTAATCATACTCATCTGTATTGCTCCCTTATGCCTATCACATGCCTGTTTGAAGCCCTGCACTGTATTCATAGCCACCACTTCCTGAGGTCGGCTGTTCCATGCATCCACCACTCTTTCTGTGAGAAAGAATTTCCTCACATTCCCCCTTAATCGGCCTCCCTCTAATCTAATGCTGTGTCCTCTTGTCCTGCTATTTTGCTTATATTTAAACATGTTAGACTCTTTCACCTTGTTAATGCCCTTAAGGTGTTTGAATGTTTCGATCATATCACCTCTCTCCCTCCTTTGCTCAAGGGTATACATATTGAGCTCCGTTAATCTGTCCTTATATGTCTTCTGATGGAGTTCCTGCACCCTTTTGGTTGACCTTCTCTGGACTGCCTCAATTTGGTTAATGTCCTTGTGAAGGTGTGGCTTCCAATACTGCATGCAGTACTCCAGATGGGGCCTAACCAGTGTCTTGTAAAGAGGGATTATTACCTCCCTCTTATGACTTGTGATACCCCTATTAATACACCCTAACATCCCCCTAGCCTTACCTACTGCTTTAGAGGTCTGCTTGGATGATTTCAGGTCATTGGTGATGATGATGCCCAAGTCTCTTTCTTCCTTTGTGACTGCCAGCAACTCCTCTCCCAGCCTTTAGGTGGCTTCAGGGTTTCTCTTCTCTATGTGCATGATCTTGCACTTCTTTGCATTAAATCCCAGTTGCCACTCTTCTGACCATTTTGCTAGTTTATCCAGATCTCTTCTCATTCTGCCCACCCGATCTGGATCATCTACTCTGTTGCAGATCTTGGTGTCATCTGCAAACAGATAAGCCTTACCCTCTAGTCCATCTGCAATGTCACTAATGAAGATATTGAAGAGGACTGGCCCCAGAACTGATCCCTGAGATACCCCACTTGTGACTTGCATCTCTTCTGACTGTATACTATTTACTACCACTCTCTGTTTTCTGCCCGCCAACCAGTTTGCCACCCAGTTGATCAACTTCTGACCCACCCCGAGCCTACCCAGCTTGTTTATCAATCTTCTATGTGGAACAGTATCTTACTGCCTTCCCTGCTTCCCTTAGGGCAGTTTGGTATGCCTCCTTATCTTCATCCAGCTGTGTTCCCTTATATTTCCAGAAGGCCAGCCTTTTGGCTCTGACCTTTTCTGCTACTGTATTTGATAACCAAAGTGGTTTCCTTCTTCTTTTGCACTTTGTTTTCTGTCTAACACAATGGGATGTTTCTTCAAGTATTGCATCCTTAATGCTTGCCCACTTTGCCTGTACCCCCTCACCTGTGTTTCTTTTTGCCAGGGCTAGCTTGTCTCTGTTGGCCTTCTTATCAAAGTCAGCTCCTCTGAAGTCCCATATTTTTGCCTTGGAATGGGATGATTTAAATGTAGTGGCCAAATTGAACCATACCATGTGATGGTCACTGGCCCCCAGGTGACTTTCTACCTGGAGATCTGTGATCCCTTCCCTGGTAGTCAGTAGTAGATCTAGGATAGCCCTGTCTCTTGTGGGTTGTTGTACCAGTTGTTTGAGCCCTTCCCCCTGCAGGGAATCCACCATGTGTCTAGTTCTGGCAGATATTCCTGCTGGTAATGACCAATCTGTATCCAGCATATTGAAGTCTCCCATTATCAGAACCTCCCCTTTAGCTGTCATGTTTTGTATATCTTCTAACAGTAATGTGTCTATGTCCTCCCCCTGGTCTGGGGGCCTGTAGACAACCCCAGTTCTTATTGCTGTCCCATTTCCTGTTTCCAGGGTGACCCACAGTTCTTCTGGATCCTTATGTGTATTCTGAATTTCTGTAGCTTTGATATTTTCATTGACATAAAGGGCCTCCTCCCTCTTTTTACCTCGGTGTCTTCTGAACAGTACATAGCCAGGTACTGAAGTCTCCCATGTGTGGTTACTAGTAAACCATGTCTCACTAATTGCTACTATGTCCAGTTTAGCCTCTGACATTATTGCCTGCAGGTCTGGGATCTCATTTCCCAGGCTATGAGCATTTGTGTACATGATTTTCCATTGGCCAGATTTCAGTGTTTTAGTTGTTGGGTGAGGTTTTGCATTTCCAGTGTGCGTCGTATGGGGAGATGGACCTTTTTTCTTACCTGATGATGCAAATGAACTGCAAACATGCTGAATCCCTGTTTGACCACTAGCTGAGGGGGGAGGAGTGTTCTTCTCATTCGACATATGGGGTGCTGCACCCCTCTCCCCATTTGCTAGTTTAAATATTCTGCAAAGACGTCAAACTTCTATACCAATGTTTCTCATATTGTAAGGCCAACCTCACTTGGGAGGGCCACAACCTTTTATATTAAAGGCTCATAAACCTGTAAATATGTTGTTTATTAATTCTGAGTTCAGGATTTTTTGTAAAGGCATGATGCAAGTAAGTTATTATTCACAACAAGTCATCAGGTGTAACAGGCATTAATGCACACCAGTGGTGAGTTATGATGCACCCTGGCAAAACCCAAGTGCCTTCCACCAGTCGTGAAGTGCATTAATGCCCCAATACAGCCATGGTGTGGAGTAGTTTATTGCACTTATAAAATTAACCCTGTCAGTCCCAGGGTAAGAAGACGATGCCTGTACCACTCCATGGTGGATGGGGACCTTGTCAGTGCCAGGGTAAGCAGACAATACCTGTAACACTCCATGGTGGATAGTGTCCCTGTCAGTCACAAGGTGAGCAGACATTGCCAATACCACTCTATGGTGGTTGGGAACCCTGTGCATCCCAGTATGGGAAACCAGAGTCTGACATAAACTCAGTGCTCAAAGGTGGCTGCATTCAAATTGACTTGTACACAGACAGCCAGCAAAACACTTTAGCGCCAAGTATAGATTCAGAGGCATCTACCTTAACCCAGCCCAGCAGCATCACCAAAGGCAGTACCTCTTTCAACTAGCAGGCAGAATACAGTGCAGGGTGCTATGCTGAACCCATCTTTTTACTGCTCATGTGTAGCAAGAAACTGGCTATTCTTTTTTTTTTTTCAATTCCAACTTTATTAACAAATTTTCCACAGTACAGGGGACAGAAAATTACAACATACACTGCATATATACAGAATGGTACATGATCTGCCCCCGTCCCCATCCTTCCCCCTGCCCCATACAGCAGTAGGAATCCATGTTGTAGTATAAAAAGCATTACAATGTGCTAGAATAAATTAAAGTTCACAATTACAATGACTCATTTATCCATACTAATCATGATTAGGGTGTGAAGGGGATCCCAAATATTCTTGTATCCCTGCAACTTATTATGGAGGCTCGCTATGGCTTTCTCTGTGCGAAGGTTAGCCAGAATTTCATTGATCCATTCTTGATATGTTGGACTTACCGCATCCTTCCAATGCCAAAGTACAATTTTTTTAATGTATAATGCAATCATGGAAATGTGAAATCTCTGGATTTTAACTTTGATAGAGGACAAATCCCCCAACCAGCATATATCTGGGGTGAAGCAATCCTGCAAACCCAGAATAGGATCTAAGTTGGTCTGGATAGCCACCCACAGTGGCCTTATCTTGGGGCACAAACAGAGTGGGGCACGAACAGAAGATGTGAAGAAGTGTAGCATCTTCCCGACATCCTCTGGTACAAGTCCCCGACCCTATAAGGCCTCATTTCATCAACTTTACTGGGGTATAATATATATTGTGCATAATATGATATTGCATAAGCTGTAATCTGTCCTGAGATACATATCTGTGACAAAAGTTCCATAAAACCAGCCAATTGGGAGTGTATTGGGGAAAAAAAAACCCAGAGCTTGGTGGGACCTTCAGGTCTCCCGTACTTCCAGTGGAATAAAACTCAGTATATTTTAGAAATAACACTAGATGAACCCATCAGGGAGGAAAGCTCACATATCAATGAAAAGGCAGGTGGGCGAGGAGGGGTATTACAAAAACTGTGGAAAGCAGGTGCTTTAATTGGACCACTCTGAAATGGTGAGCTACCGGAATGTCAAATTTACAAATTGTATTAGAAACTGAGAGCCATTCCCCTTCATCATCCAGAAGAGTAGAAACTATCCCATTCCCACATACGAGAGATCCTCCGTTTATTTATTGTGAAGGATGGGGCGTTCCAAACGGACTGGGACAGATCCAAGTGTGGGGTGTACCGCAAAAATGAACAAAGCTGTACATGAACTTTTAAAGATATCCAAAGGGTGGGACATCTGCAAACATCTTGAAGGGATGCAATTTTGACATGGAGCATGGTCCAGGGATCCATATTCTCAGACTGGATAAAATCTAACTCAATTTTGAGCCAGAGCAGTCTTAGGTGCTCAGGACCCAGACTCACCAAGCGCATGTATTTTGCTATGTGACTAGCCCAGTAATATATTGCCAGATGTTGGATTCGCAACCCTCCATCCGTTTTCGGAGCTGCCAGTTTATAATATGTCAACCTGGATTGCTTATTGAACCAGATGAAGTTGATAAAAGTTCTGTGCATTCTCTGAAACCAAGACAAAGGAATAAAGGAGTTAAGGAGCGAGAGGGGATAAAACAAACGAGGGAAACCATTCATTTTAATTATATTAATGCGACCCCAAAGGGAGACAGGAAGCTTAGACCATCTATTGAGGCCCTGGACAATCGCTTGGGAAAGGGGATCCAAGTTCTCTTTGAACCATGAAGAAGGGTTACGTGTTAAATTGATACCCAGGTATCTAAGAATGCGGGGTGACCAAACAAAGACCAAAAGGGGTAATATCACTCTTAAAAACCTTGTGGTTAAGAGGTAAAATGGACAATTTGTTGGCATTCAATTTATAATTTGAGAAAGCACTGAACTTAGCTATTTAATAACATACTAACATACTATTTGCCAGCAGATTAGGCCTTACAGTCTATCGAGTCTGCTCGAACCTCAGATCCCTAGTTGGGTGCCGAGGCCCTCCCCCCTTATGTTTCAGAAACCCCTATCATCCATCCTCACCCCCCTGGGACAGGCCATCATCTGATACATCCACTTTCTGTGTCTGTCCCACCCTCTCTTGAAGCCTCCACTGTGGATCTCTGAACCAGCTCACCAGGCAGTGCATTCCAAGGGTCCACCACCCTCTCAGTGAAAACCTCCTCCTCTTCCCCCTCACCCTTCCACCTTCCAACTTCAAACCATGCCCTCTGGTGATACCTCCCTGCTTTAGTCTAAAGATCCCCTCCATGTTTACCCTATTTATTCCCTTGAGGTACTTGAAGACCTCAATCATGTCCCCCCCATCTCTCCTCTCCTCCAGTGAAAACAGGCAGAGCTCCTCAAGTCTGTCCTCATACATCAAATCCCCTAGCCCTCGTATCATCTTAGTTGCCCTCCTCTGTACCCTCTGCAGGAGCTGTTTGTCCCTCTTCAAGTGTGTTCCCCACTACTGTACACAGTACTCAAGGTGTGGTCTAACCAGTCCATTGTACAGTGGCAGAATCACTTCCTTGCTCCTAGAGGTGATCCCCCTTATGATGCATCCCAACATCCTGTTTGCCTTGCTAGCCACTCTCCTGCACTGCTCAGAGTTATTCATACATGCATCCACCAAGACCCCTAGGTCTTTTTCCCCTATTGAGGCCTCCAGCACCTCCCTTCCCAGGGTGTACCTGTGTTTAGGGTTTCCCCACCCAAGATATAACACCTTGCACTTGGTGATATTGAAATTTAATTTGCATGTGTGAGCCCAGCTTTCCAGGGTGTCCAGTTCCCCTTGCAGGGCCAACCTCCCCTCTTCTCCCTCAACTACTGCTCCCATCTTGGAGTCATAAATGAAGAGACTCATTTCACACCCTATACCATCCCTGATGTCCGATATGTATGCATTAAACAGGATCGGACCCAGGACCAAACCCTACAGTACCCACTACCAACCTCTCTGGGGTTGGAGAGCTCCCCACAGACCACTACTCTCTGGGTGCATCCAGCTAGCCAGTTTTCAATCCATCTGACCATCTAAGGGCCTACTCCCAACCCCATCAGTTTCTCCACCAGACCATTGTGGGGGACAGATTTAAACGCCTTGCTGAAGTCCAAGAATAATACATCAACAGGCTTTCTCCTGTCCAGTTCTGATGTTACCCATTTGTAGAACTCCACAAGATTGGTTTGACCTGATCTACCTGGCACAAACCCATGTTGCCGAATATCCAGACCTCCCACCTCCTCCAAGTACACCCCCAATTGTTCCTTTAGTATACTCTCCATTAATTTTCCCACCACTGAGGTCAAACTGATGGGTCTATAATTACCTGGTACTTCCCTCGACCCCCCCTTTATGGATTGGCACCACATGTGTCTCTCGCCAATCCCTAGGTACCCTCCCTGTCTCAAGTGACCTGTTGAAGAGCTCCGCCAGGGGTGCAGCCAGTATGTCCGCCAATTCCCAATTCTCAATTTCTCCTAACATAGCAGGGATAGATGTTGTTGGGTGAGACAGATGGAGAAGATCATCAGCATAAGCCGTGATCTTCACCATGTTGCTCCCTATCGGTATACCTCGTATCTCTGGATTATTAAGAATATTTCGGATAAGGGGCTCTAAGTATAAATTAAATAAAAGAGGGGAAGGGGGCAACCCTGCCTGGTGCCGGAAAATAAAGAAAAGGGTTTGTAAAATGCTCCATTGTCAGAAACTCTGGCTGAAGGGGTCTGATATAGAGCCCGAATCCAATCTATGAACATGGTAGGAAAGTCGAATACCTTCAAAACCTGAAACAAGAAGTTCCAGTTGACACGATCAAATGCCTTCTCGGTATCCAGGGAAACCAATCCCGCAGGAAAGGTGGTGTCCCTGGCTACCAAGAAGACATGCAAAAGAGTGCATAAATGGTCTGATGATGAACGCCCCCTCATGAATCCCACCTGAGACATACTAATCAAGTCCAGGAGGACCTGGGTTACCCCGTCGGCCAGTATCTTTGAGAGAATTTCAACATCCTGGTTCAAAAGGGAAATGGGCCTTTAACTTTGAACTAAGTCAGGGTCTTTGTCAGGTTTGGGAAGAAGAACAATCAGGGCTTCAAAGAAATGTACATCTACCCTTACCACAGAAAGAATATGACGGTACAACCGGTGAAGTACCGGTAATAATTGTGTTCGAAAAGTTTTATAGATTAATGCAGAAAAAACATCCGGCCCCAGGACTTTGTCCAAGGGCAAAGCCCTGATGACCTCTGATATTTCCTCAAGAGATATTGGGGAAGTTAACAACTTCCTCTGTGACTCTGACAGGGAAGGGAGAGAAGGGTTCCTGAGGTATGCCTCTAGTGCCTCCAAAAAAGGAGGACTATCCATGTCCCTATATAATTGCTCGTAGTACGAGGCAAATTTCTGTACTATCTCTAAAGGGGATACCTTCAGGGATCCATCTGCCTGGGCCCTGATTGGAGGAATACACCTAGCAGATTCCTGCTATTTTAATCTTAGAGCAAGCAAGCGACCTGCTTTTTCCCCCTAGTCGGTGTAACTCGCTTTAGTGCAGATAATGGATATCTCTGCCTTTTCCCTCAACAAGTCTAAATATTTATCTTTAGCCACCAACAGCCTCCTCATGTCCTCGTCTGAGGTTTTGGAGGATAAATTGGCTTCCAGAGACCTTACATCACACAGTCCACACTGATCCAGTAAGTCCCTGAATGCTCTCTGCCCAGGAGACAAACTCCTCGACCCACTGCCAGACCTGTCCACTTCAGGGTCCAAAACCAGGTTAAAGTCTCCGCCCATAATTATAGCAATGGGAAGCATAGGAAGAATGATGGAAATAAGCTTCATAAAGAAGCCCGGGTCATCTGCATTTGGCCCATATATACTACAAAGTAAAATTGGCATGGACCAAATATTCCCCTGAACCAGGATGTGCCTGCCACCTGGGTCCCTAAGGACTTGCTTAGAGACAAAGGGAATGCCTCTATTGACCAGAACCATAACCCCACAACTGTTGGTGGACCCCGAGGCATTAAACACCTGTCCAATCTGTTGCCTCCTAAATTGCAGAGTTTCACACTCAAGTAAATGAGATTCTTACAACAACGTAATCTGAGAACACAATAATTTAGATGTTTTAATGCTTGATATTGTTTAATTTTTTTCCTTATCCCCTTCACATTCCAAGTAGCCAGATTAATACTATTAGCCATCTAAGTAGGAAAAAAATAATTCCCTTATATAACATTTGGAAATTGCTACAACAATAATTAAATGTCCAGAGCCCCTGATTGCTGCTGTATCCCCCTTCCAACTCAGCACCCTCCTCCCCACTCTAATCCCCCACAACCCCCCACTTAAAGGCCCCCCAAGATCCCAAAAATTGAATAAACCAAAAGTCTTGAATTTAACCTTAACCCTACTCACCCCCCACCCCAACTATCATGAGCAACGTTCAGCAAAATACCATTTTTCTTCCTCTCCCTCCAGACTCCCCAATGTGCACCCCAAAACCCTGCCTAATTATGCAACACCTTCCTATAAAAACTGATAACTGTTAATATCTATGCAAAGGAAATAATGTTGTAAGTAACATCACTCAAACATTAAGCTCCTGATAGCCAGAGGAGAGCATTCCCTGTTTGGAAGCTGACTAATGAACCAGAATACTGGAATGGGAAAACGGTAACAGACCATGTGATAGCTTGAGCTAGCTATCGTAACTGCTGCTACCAGCAACAATAAAGCCATTTTAAAGCCATTCCAAGCTAGCAGCAGGTCTAAATGCTCCCAAGTAGAGAATCTCAATATATTCCCAAGTCCCCACCAGAAAACTCTATCAGGAGAAAATAGACTCCCGAATTATCTAGTGGAGCTGAACCTCCAAATTAATAGCTAGGGTGCTCTCTGGTGATACCAGCTCGAAAACGCATGGCCATCCAAAATTATACAAAGGGGTCACTCTCCTGAATATTGCCATAGTAAAATGAAACATCAAGTCAGAAGGCTTCGTTCTGACATTTAAACAAAAGGAAACACTCTGGTGCCCCTGTAAATAATTATCAAGCACAATCCATACAGAGAGAGAACCCTCCCTCCAGACAAAATATACCCCAATGAACAGTCTTTTGGCATATGCAATTGCCCCATAATACTAAGCAATACAGTATGCTATGAGAATAACATGATCCCAATGAAAATAGTCCCTTCGGCCGTAACTCTCAGGAACACACAGGATCAGATGAAAATTCTTTCCCCATTTCTGATAATGACTCAAGAAGAACTTCTCCCTTCCAACGCTGGTTTGAGTAACACCAAGTAAGCAGATCAGGTGTCCTGAAACAGGTCAGGCAAGGCAGACTTTAGCCCCATAAGAGCAGCTTCAGGGTCCTCGTAGGTTGACCAGGTATCAGCCACCTGTACCTGCAATCTAGCTGGGTAGCCCATTTAAAACCGAAGGCCTGCTGCTATGATCTTTGAGATGATGGGATGGAATGCTGTGTGTTTTAATCTGACCGACCCCAGTAAATCTTGTGCAATTCTGATCCTGGCACTCTCACACTTGACTTCTTGCAGTTCTTTTACTTTTGCCAGGAAATGTTGCCGCTCCAAGTAGTTCAAAAAGCAGCATAAAATGGGACGTGGCATTGCTCCTGGGGAAGGTTTGGGTCACAAAGACATATGTGCCCTCTCTATAATATACTTGGCCCTGAAGGAGGAGGGACTGTCGAACTTTTACACCAATTTCTGCATGAAGGTAATTGCATTCTGGCCCTCTTCTCCTTCTGGGAGCCCAAAAATAACTATATTATTCCTTCAGCTGCAGCTCTCTAAATCTTCTAATTTAGCTTCCAATTGAGAGAATTTCTGCCTCATAGCCACCAGACCAGGGTTAATTTTTTCCACTTGTTTCTCAAGGGAGGAGATTCGGGCTGCATTGTCTGAAGTTGCCATTGACACCTCTTCAAGCTTTTTGGAAAGGGATTTGAATTCAGCTGAGAATTCTTTTACTTCTTCATGGAAGGGTTTAAACTCCTCCAAGAATCTGCTCAGTGTTAGCGGTTCTTGTCCAGCAATCAGGTTCAAAGGCTCTGGCTTATCCACTGCACTCGAGGCCTGTGATTTCTTCAGGGCCTTCTCGGGGGTGACTGGCGGGGTGTGCTTCTTTGGGCCTTTTTTCATGTACACCTCCATAGCAGCCGAAATCAAGCCAGCAGGAGCACAGGGTTCTAGGAAGGTGATATTAAGCAGCTTTTCTGGGTTTTAGGTGAATATAGTCACCCAAAATACAAAATTTTCCTGTTAGCAGGCTGGAGCTGTACAGAGGAGCTTCTACCCAGTACCCTGCATCACGTGATCCCCTCAGAAACTGGCTATTCTTTACATATGAATAGCAGCAAACATGCATATGGTTGTAACACAGGCTGTCTCTGTGTACTTGAAGCTTCTTGGTAAATAGACAGAGAGATACAACAAGTGATAGGCAGACAGATATTTTAAATTTGTCATTTTAAAGTAGATAGCTTTAAGACCATTAGAAATAGGTTTCTTCTGCACATAAAGATAGTCTAGCCACTTTAATGGAGACTCTTGCTTCACAGAATATTGTTTAGTCTCAGGTGGTATGATGCTGGCAGTGCTGCACTACTGAAAACCTATTATAACATATTACATATTAGTTTTATAAGAAATGGAAATATGTCATGCAGTACAGTGAACAAATTCTATTAATAATAAATAATAATAAATCTTTATTTATACCGTACCTTTCTTATAACCAAGGTTCCTTACAAAAATTCCACATAGAACAATAAATAAAACAACAGATCCAAGACAACTGAATTCATAGAAGTACAATAAAATAACAATATCAAGCATATATCTAAGACCATAAATAGGTCTTTAAGGCCTTTATAAACTCCTCCACGGAGGCACACTGCTGAAGTGGATGGGGTAGAGAATTCCAGAGGGCAGGGGCTGCGTACATAAAAGCACAGGCCCCGGAAGATATTAAGAAAACCCTCAGAATCTCTAGTAACCCCTCATCCACCTAGCGGAGTGATCAACTAGGGCAGTAAGGTACAAAAAGCTCTTTCAAGTAGTCTGGGCCCAGTCCATGTAGGGCTTTGTAGGTCAAAAGACCAACTTTAAAGGTGATCCACCACTGTACTGACAGCCAGTGCAGATCACGCAAAACCGGAGAAATATGACAGGTACGAGGAGTACCCATCAGTAGCCGGGCTGCAGCATTCTGCTTGAGCTGCAAGTGGCAGATATCAACCCCAGGAAGCCCTAGATAAAGGGAGCTGCAGTAATAAAGATGTGAGGTCACAAAGGCATGGATCAATGTAAGCAGATCACTGAATGGAACTAGGTGCTTAATCCTGGAGATGTTCCTCAGATGGTAAAAGGATGAATTGATGACTGATTACACCCGTGATCATAGTGTCAGCTCATCATCAAATATCACCCCCTGGTTCTGCACCCATTCAGAGGTGGGGAGCTGGGCACCACCCAGGAAAAGTCCTGAGGGTAGACCAGCACCCGTCCCCTCTATCCTTTGACCCGGGTCCACTACCATCACCTCAGTCTTCTCTGAATTCAACCTCAACCAGCTAGAATCCATCCAATGCTGAATTTCAGTGAG
This sequence comes from Neoceratodus forsteri, assembly GCA_016271365.2. NCBI lineage: Eukaryota > Metazoa > Chordata > Ceratodontiformes > Ceratodontidae > Neoceratodus > Neoceratodus forsteri. Next base: position 1,178,283,564 of record CM057458.1, read on the forward strand.
GCAGTTGTTAGACACTGAGAGTACTCTATCCTGGTCAGGTACAAAAGTTAGGTAGAGCTAGGTATCATCAGCATAGCAGTGAAACCTCAGCCCATACCTTCTCACAATGTCTCCGAGGGGTAGCATGTACACTGAGAACAGAATGAGGGACAATACTGAGCCCTGAGGAACCCCACAAGACAGACAAACTGGCCAGGAAGAATTAATCCCTAACACCACCCTCTGAGTTCTGCCTGTGAGGAAAGATCTAAACCACCTGAGGACTGTACCAGTCAGGCCATAGATGAACCTCAGATTTTCGAGAAGTACCCCATTGTCCACAGTGTCAAAAGCTGAAGAAAGATCAAGAAGAACCAGAATGGAGCGGCTCTTATGATCTCTTGCCACTAAGAGATCATTGAGCACCCGAACCAGCGCTGTCTCGGTACTATGCCTCTTTTGAAAACCAGACTGGAATGGTGCATAGATGTCATGGATGGTCAAATGATTCTCCAGTTGGATGGACACTACTTTCTCAATCACCTTCCCCACAAAGGGGAGGTTAGAGATTGGTCTGTAGTTAGCATGGCAGTCTGTGTCCAAAGAAGCTTTCTTTAGGAGGGGCATTACCGCTGCATCCTTCAGGGAGCTAGGAAACTCACCCATCTCCAAGGATCACCAGACTATCTGTGCTAGGACTGGACTGATAGTATCACAACAACCCTTTATCAGGGAAGTTGGGCCGGGATCCAAACTACAGCATGTAGGATGCATACCCTGGACAATCCTCATGACGTCAATGAGCTCTAGCCAATCAAAGGAACTCCAAGAGAGCCTAGGGACCATGAGTGAGCATTGATCAATGGCTTCCCCCATAGAAGATGCTGGCTGTAGAGCTATCCTGATGTCAGCCACCTTAGCCACAAAGAAGTGAGCGAGCTCATCACACTCAACTTGTGAAAAGACTCTTCGAACTTGCAGACAGGCTGGGTTGCACAGTCTGTCTACAGTTCGAAAGAGCTGGGCTTGTCGATTCTGAGCTGCCGCAATCTCCCCGGACAGGAATTCTGTCTTCTTACAAGAGATTGCAGAATGATAGAATTGATAATATTCCATCACTCTAAGATGGTCAGCATCAAGGGCAGATCTCCGGCAACAGTGCTCTGATCTTCACCCACATCTCTGCATCTCCCTCAAAGTCCCATCAAACCATGGTGACCAAAGGCAAAGGGGGAGAGGACAAACATTGATGGGAGCAATTAAATCCAGAGCTGAGGAAATGGCCCTGTTATAGGACAGAACCAAGGCATCTGGATCACCGCTCACTCCAGAAAGCTCCGATAGGTCAAGCACCACTACCAGGCCCTCAGAGCTTACATCTCGCAAAGAGACAGTACCTGACCATCTCCACAGGGGTAGGTCTACAAAAGGGGTGTGCAGAAACTGAACTCCACAGTGTAATGATCAGACCATCTGACAGGTTCCACCCCCAAATCGAAAGCTTCGATCCCCAGGAGGAAAACTAAGTCCACAGAGTGACCACCTTTATGAGTTGCAGAAGTAACAACTTGTGTAAGGCCCAAATATGTCATCATTTGGAGGAAGTGCTGTCCAAACTGTGAGAATTCATCATCAACACAGGCATTGAAGTCACCCAGGACCATCAGCCTAGGTCACTCAAATGCCATGTCGATCAAGAAGCCAGCTACTTCCTGTAGAAACCGTTTCTCATCACTTGGTGGATGATAGATGAGAACAATTCTGCAACCCACACCTGCCACTACAATGCACTTAAAAGACTCAGCACCCTCAACTGGTACACATATGAGGCCTTGTTCAGTCATAAAACAGACCACAATCCCAACCCCCGTGGTCCAACCTCAGGCAGTCTACCACTGAGTACCCGGCTGGAATAGCAGCCTCTAGTATAGGGCCTGCATTCTTTGGATTGCTCTTTGCATTGGGTTGAGAAATATTTTTCTGAGGGTGAACATTCTTGTAAGATTTTGCAGTACTTTAATAAGTCTTGCAAAAATCTTGTGGGATTTGTTGTTCACAAACAGCAAAGCTTTGCAGTACATATACTATAGATAGAACACTGTATCTTCTTAGCAAAATGAACATCTCAAGTGTCCTGCATGAGGAGGCATGTCTCTCATTTCCCCCACAGAACTTGTTCTTAGGAGGTACATCTCTCATTTAATCTCACAGAGCCCATCTGTCATCTGTCCATATCACAACTGTCTCATAGGAGGGAAGTCACTCATTGTACCCCTTAAGAATCCCTCTGCACATACCTGTCAACTGTCTCACATTAGTAGGGAGGACGCTCATTTTACCCCACAGAAACTCTGCTTATTCCTGTTAACTGTCCCACATTAGAAGTGAAGTCACATATTTTACACAATCAGAACCCCTCTGCACATATCTGTCAACTGTTTCCCAATAGAGGGGAAGACTCATTTTACCCTGCAGAACCCCTCAGTAAATACCTCTTAACTGTCCCACATTAGAAGGGAAGTCAGTCGATTCACTCTGCAAAACACCTGCATTCGTACTTCTCAACAGACCCATATTAGGAGGGATGTGATATGGTAACATGTTTGGTGGTACACTGTCCTGTATCTTTCCATTGGTTCCAACAATCAAGAAGCCAGGCATCAGTATCTTGGATTCGCCCCAAACTAGGGACTTGTAATAATGTTGCTATCCATTTTGGATGATTTTTATCATACTCGTTAGCTTCCCATAATTGTGTAGAGTCACCTCCTAGAGGATCTACCCATAAGTTTGTTTGTTTTACAGCTATTTGAGCCAAATTATCTACCAAATTATTATTCAGTTCATGGATATCTTTTGGATTCTTTTGATGAGCCCTTACTTTTACAAATTGTTATTCTTAGCGGTGTTTGCGCTCCTATATACTATATATGCTGTAATATGGAGTAAAAAGCCATGGGTTCACTGGTGGCTGTTCACATTCCTCTTTTCATCCAAATAGGAAGAAAATCTAACAAGGAATTGACAACAAAGGCACAGTCCGAGAAGACGTTAATGGCTTCCTGTGGATATGCCATAATAGCGTTGAGTACTGCCTCCAATTCCACTCATGGAGCAGAGAACAACGATGGACATCGTACAAATATTTCCTGATTTGTTTCATGGGACCTAATAGCATAGCCAGTATGGAAATGACCATCATCCTAAAAGCGGGAGCTATCCACATATACATCAATACCCATAAAATCAGGTCCAGCAGCAAATATTGGTTTCTATTTAATACTCATGACTTCCCCGCAGTCATGTGCATCTCCCTCTCATGTGATTAACCCTACTAACATGGGGAAGGTACATTTTTTCACAGTGATATTTTTCCCTTCTAGGGCCAAGGCCATTTCATCAGTCTCTGAGAGATTACTCCCCTTACATCCCTTTCTAAGAGAAATTTTACAGGTGTATGTGAAGTTTGCAAAACAATGTGATTAAACCCCACAATCTGTTCTGTAGCTTGTATTGCCCAATATACAGCTAATAAGTGTTTTGCACATTCTTTATAGGTTTCCTCTACTGGAGTCAATACCCGGGAAACATATCCTACTGGATGTAAAATCTCTGATTGCTTTTGTAATAAGACTGCATTGATCACTTGATCAGTGGCGTGTACCTGTATAACAAAATTTGATGACTCAGAAGGGCTAATGAGGGCAGGAGCCATTATTAATGCTTGTTTAAGAGCCATAAAAGATGTTACAAGACAAAAACATCAAAAAAACTTCTTTTTAAGCTAGTTGACATGTGAGATTTAAATAAATCTTACTACTTCTTTTCTATTTTTAGACAGTAAATCACATTTTCCAAGTCAGAGTGAAAAAGTTCACTTGTACAGCTTAAAATACATCAGGACCTGAAAATAATATTGCTCCTTATAAGAAAAACTACTAATGAAAAACATTCAAAAATCTAGAATCATAAATATATTAAATCCTGACAAAATAATGTGCTCAACTTAGATTAAACATGGAAGGTCAAGTTGTGTTGCAAAAGGTCACCAATTTCAATAAGGTGAAAATTGCCATATTTTTATTACTGCTTTGGCAGCTTTTTTTGCTCAGTTGAACACTCAATTAGATAAAAGGAGGAAGTTATTCTGCCTTAACTCTAAGGAGTGTGTCACTACAGTTGTGCCTCTGCTTGCAATGTATACAAGGACTGTTCCTTATATGAGAGGTCCTGGGTGTGCTCCTGATTGGCATGATCTAATCTCTTTATTTCCTATGTAATTGCCCAAGGGAACCAACTTATCCCCATGCCCCATCCAATGCTGCATGCCCACCACATCTGCAACTGCACTCCCATATTTGTATGCACATCAGTTCCTCTGACAGAGAGAGAGAGAGAGAGAGAGAGGCCATCCTAACTTGAATCAATACTAAGGACACCAATCCACATATTTCAATATTAAACCAACCACTTATCTGAAAGATAGAAAGTTTACAGACAATGTGCCAACACTGCAATCCAGAACATGTCATTGGATGAAACATAAAAATATAAACAAGAGTAGCTTCAGAAAACACAGTTAAAGACTCTGATAAAGTGTAACAGTGACAATTAGACATAGCATATGCTGAATTAGGCACAGTGTTTCCCGACTTCAAATATTCCACACATCAAAATCCAGGACAGCACATTCAAAAACATATCCAACAACACTATGCCACTGACAAAGGTTAACCTGGAATAAAGAAATTAAGAGTCTCTCAACTAAAATAAAAAACAATAATGAGCTTCAAGTGAACAAAGCCAAGTGAGTGAAAGGCAAACTTAACTCTGGCATCATTATAGTTAACGAAGCTGATATCATGAAATCATAACATTCATTACCGAATACAGTAATGTTTCTGCAGTTATTTTTCTAAACATTCTCTAAGTAATAACAGAAATACAGAGAACAGTGTGACCTTGGGCACTACATAACAAGATATGGTGTACTACAATCAAACGTAGTGCTTCTCCTAAAATGAGTAGCAAGGAACAGCTGTACAGACATAAGTGTTTACACTTAGATTCGTTATAGATTCTTGATTTTTAACCCACAAATTTTCCCTTGCGCCTCACTTAATTTATATTATTTTTCTTTTGCTTCAGTGGCACACTTTTGTTGCTCATTTTCTACCTTCTCCTTCATGCCTTTAGTATCAGTAATACATTTTTGTAATTCTTTTTCTTGGAGGGCTAAACCTTCATTACATTTATCTTCATTTTCTAGTATCTGCCTCTTCATTTCACACATCCTAGCTGTTATTTCACACTGATACTGTATATACATTGGACAGATGTTGGCTATCTTTGTTCTGCCTAATTTAACCTTCTCATTTATGTCCATACATTGCCTAGTAAAGCATTGATAGGCATCTTCCTGTTGTTCAGGAGAGCAGTACAGCCCTTCCTTTAAATGTGTTTCTAGAAATTTATGTAAAATTGTATCCATACTTACCTCTAACTTGTGGCTGGCAAATCACTTCTGACTTCACACCAGGCCTCCTGAGTCCCTTTTTGACTCCTTTCTGTACTTGACTGATCAGGTCATGTGCAGTAAGTTGTTCCCCACAGTGTGGCCCCTTCGGTTTGTTTGATGTCATCAGCAACCATATAGACTCTCTTCAGAAATCCGAGTCATGGCACCAATTGTAAGGATGTGTTGTGTTTGCAAAAGAATTCCACTTGAGCCTTCAGATTTCTTCTAAGAGTTTATTACGGTTATTCATCTTCACATGCATGTTCATTTAATTTCATCAATAGTGGTGCTGCTTAGTGGTGCTGTTTATTCAGTTTACATGCAGTGTTTATATAAAGAATTATTATCTTGAAAAATGTCAGCACCCCTTTATAAGCCAATCATAAAACAAAATAACATATTAATCTTAGGGTGTGGTGTACCTTTCCACTCAAAACATAGGTATTACTTCATTTATTGCAGATATTACTACATTTCTTGCACAATCTCACAGGTGTTTACTACATTTTCTTGTTTCCCAGGTGCATTACTACATTTCTTGCACAACCTCCCTTTATGCACATGGCCCTCTTTGTTGCACACCTTCCTTAATAAGTTTATTATAGGACATACACAAGTGTACACTACCCTAATAAGTTTATTATAGGACATTTTATGTTAAATTTTGTGAAATGTTATACTACAATTCAATGTTACACTACAATCCTAATAAAGAAAAAAAATTAAAAATTTAAAATTACCGGCAGTTGGCAAGGCAAGCAAAAAAAAAATGCAGTCTGTGTCATATTTCATTCTGGGTTTTACTGTAAAGATTCATAGCTCAAGACCTGAATGCCCACCCCTAGCAACACCTCTGGCTCCATGCGGTGGCCATTTGTCTGAATGCAGCTGTCTGGGAGATGCGCATCTGCAGAGACATTTTCTTTTGTTACACTATCATTGTGATGTACTCAGGAGGGTATAACACCTCTTGACATCACAACAATAGTGTAACAATGGTAGGAGCTTATTGAATTCCATTGTTAATAGCCCTCTACCATACATTATAATCATTATAATGTACTCAACTGGCAGTAGCTCCAATTTCTTTGCAGGAAACTGACATTTTTATCACAGAAAGCTTCATAATGGTGGGGGGGCATCATAGACACACATATATATATATATATATATATATATATATATATATATATATTCATGTCAAAAAAATCCATTTAATGCATCAGTTAGGGTTGTTACGCAGCAACAAAAGTGAGGAAATTCAGTGTTAGGGTTGAAAACCCTAACTGCGAATTCACACCCCCCAGCACCACACACACACATGCAAGTAGGGGGGAGGACCAAGGCAACACGACCAATGACAGACAACCAGCAGCAGGTGACAGAAATAAAAAAAATTGTCTAAATGTACTACAAGACATCCCCACCCACCTGACCAGGTACTGCATGCTCAGTGGAGATCAACAGCAAAACTGAGGCCATATACACCAAACGTACACATCCCTGATTGCAGGTGCACACAATGTACCACACTTAGTAGTTGCATGGCCTTACCTAGCGATGCCCCACACCCCACCACACCTGGTAGTCCACCTCAGCTATAGAGCACAGCAAAAGTAAGTAGTTATACAGGTATAATATATGTGCTTGATTTCATGTATACAAAATCTCCCACTGCTAGGCACTGGAGGAGCTTTGCAAGGCAGTGCCCCACCCATTCAGACCAAGTACTTCATAGTCACTGGACAACATCACTTAAAATGAACCCATGAAGATCAACACTGTAACTCAATGATTGCAGCCATGCAAAGGTTAGTAGAACTATGACTCACAGAGTCTGTGATAGAGAATGCCCCTTCCCATCCTACAACACTTATCCCATTGTGACTAAAAGCAATACTAAAATAAATTCTGTTCATATCTACAGTATACTCACTTGATCCCTGTTGTACTACAATTTACATAGTTATCACTTCAATGGCGACAATGACAGAATGGTCTGCCAAACCCAAAGACTAGGTACTACAATCTGAGTGTAGACCAACTACAAAAAAGTGAGACTGTGGGCATAAATGATACAGATCACTCATTGCAGTGATACTCAACTTACCACAATTTCGATAACAGAGGCGTCACAGAGGCAATGCCATTTTCTTTACCAGGTACTACATCTTCAGTACAGACTCACATCAATCGTTGCTAAAATACTAAACTTACCAGTATTTCACTAAGTGAGGTGTCAGAGAAGCAATGCCATTGTCTTTACCAGGTAGTACATCCTCAGTAAAGAGCTACAGGAAAATTGAGCCTATAGACATCTGTGATACACCTACATCATTGTAGGTACAGTAATGTTAGGATATTTAGAAGTTGCTTGTCCTCACCCAGGTAATTACCCTCTTTGTTAAACAGAACAGTTACTGAATTTGTAGTATACAGAGACAATAAATGTACATATATGTACAGCAACAGTACACCTACATCACTGAAACTGTATACCTGATACTGACATTAGGAGTTGCACATCCTTGTATAGGCAATAGTTTTCCCATACCTCTACATCAGCCTCTGTATCTTGAGTGTACAGCTGCAGTAAGTTTAGTACTACGTTAATTACATAGTAAATGCAACAGTTCTTGTATCTTGATGATGGCTGTCTTGTAGTAAATTTATGTTGTCTTTATTTCTGTTTACTCATAAGTGTAATAAACTTTGTACAGCTGCAATCAGACACCTGCATCATTGATGTCAATTCACAGTGCAGTACCTGGTGTGGGGGGGGTGTGGGGCATCGCTAGGTAAGGCCATGCAACTAGAGTGGTATGTCGTATGCACCTGCAATCAGGGATGTGTATATTTGGTGTACATGGCCTTAGTTTTGCTGTTGATCTCCACTGAGCATGCAGTACCTGGTCAGGTGGGTGGGGATGTCCTGTAGTACATTTAGACAATTGTTTTTTATTTCTGTCACCTGCTGCTGGTTGTCTGTCATTGCTTGTGTTGCCTTGGTCCTCCCCTCTACTTACATGTGTGTGTGTGTGTGTGTGTGTGTGTGTGTGTGTGTGTGGGGTGAATTCGGAGTTAGGGTTCTCAACCCTAACACCAAATTTCCTCACTTTTGTTGCTGCGTAACAACCTTAACTGATGCATTAAACATAGTTTTTTGCCATGAATATCCTGTCTTTTTGAGAATGATAAGCACCAATAGCATATGAATTTGTTGTTCCAGGACTGCACATACATAGACAGATGCACCAAAATGAAGAACGCAGTAACTCATCTAGCAGGATTTTATGTTATGAAGAGTAAGATAACATCCATCTCAGCCATATACCTCTTTATATTTATGTATTTATTTTCACTTATCACTCTTATTTAAATACTAATTTACTATGTTGCAGTGTTTTACTCAGTATCTTTTTGCAGCCAATGAGTCTACTCTTGTGACACATAAAGAATGTAGTAGTCTATTTCTAAGCACCACTTTTAAATATTCAGATATCTTACATCTTCCTCTTCTGTATCTTTACTAGACAAAAAAATTTGAACTTAAGTCACACTTACTAATGTAGGTACTAACATGTTTTCATACACTGCAACATACATAACACAACAAGAATTTCTTTGTATCATCTGTTTAAACCTTAAATGCTGTCTAAAACAATCTTCTTTAACAACTACAAAAGCCATTTTTTTTCCTTATACAATATGTAACCAATAAGGCATGACCAACAGTTGTGTTAATGATCTGTTAATGACCTGCTACTGATGTAGCGTGAGACAATGTGTACACACAAACAGATGTACTTACAGGCTAATTAACTGACCATTAACATAATCCATGGAAGTCCCTTATTGCCACAATAATTAAACGTGTCTTAAATAGTGTAAAACCTTGTTTGACATATGATCAACCTACATATGTATGTTAATTGAAATTTTACATGAATCTGGTTGAATGTTTGAGGAAATGAGAAAACTACTTTACTCTAACCCTTTGTTATTAATATTGATGACAAACATCCCCACAACTGAATAATCTGACAAACAAAATGTAATATTCCAAAAATATTTATTCTCTATTGTTATAAAAGTTAAAACAATATGTTTTTAAAATCTTAAATAAAAAAGTCAGTCTTGAGAAAAATAAAATCTTTACACATTCAATCTACTAAACTGTAAAATGAAAAAAGAGTTACTATATTGATTTGTTCTCATGTAAAAAAAATACATAAAAAATATATATATATCTGTATGTACAAAACTTACAAAAATATTATTTGAAAAAACATATACAACAATAGGTCACCAAGAACCCAAACAATTTGCAGCAACTATTTTGTGAGAGGTGTGTGCTGCTTGAGGCAGTCCAAGCTGTAAGCTGGATCCAATGTGGAGGCGCAACAGAAGTGGAAGCTTTTTGCCCTCCACAGGAGATACCGGACAGGTATGGAGACTGGTCACTTCGTCCCAGGGAAGCTGGATGTCACAGTTAGAGGTGGAGGTGAAGTGCTGGTACTGACCACAGTGTCTCCAGCTGCTGTCACCACAGGCTGGAGCACAAGGTTGACTGCTCACTGTTGCGCTTCCATGAAGGACAGCAATCTCTGCTGACCTTCAAGGAGCACATTATCTTTAATGAGACCGTCAACCTTGCGATCCAGTCTGCGGTAACAGCGGTAGTGGCCAGTACAGCGTTTCACGCGACGGCATCCTACAAAAAGTCAAAAATCATAAATCAATATATCAGCCTCAAAACAGTGATTACCTTACTGTCTTTCACCTTACAGTATTGATATCTAATTCAGTAACTGTTATACATTTTGTTGCCACTATTAACACTATTTAGAACTGTGATACAAATGATAAGTCCTGTCTTGCCAGTTCAAGTATAATATTTTTTCAACCATATTATGTGCTTTGTTGACAACTTAAAAAGATTTTTAACAAGAGTACACTTTCTACACTATTATTTTATTTTACTTACTATACGGCAACACTCTGTATCTCAATGTTTTACCATAATAAACAACACAGTGTCATACACTGATACTACCTCTTCATTATGTATGAACAACTAAACTTTAGCATCTGTGCCTATATTATTTCTTCACACCTGCAAGAGAATATTAGACTACCTGCACACCAACAGTATGATTAAACAATCCAATGTTTATATTATCATTTGTTTAATAACTGCTACAAAAGAGACACACATGTCAAATTGTTATTTACTCTGTGTCATATTCCTATTTATACAAATCATCTTTTACTGCTGTAACATTTATTGAACAGCAAGGCATGACCAAGTGTTATTTTAATGTTCTCTTGATCCCCTGGATGGCTGTGCTGTGGCAGAAAGTGTAACCAAATACCAAAATGTAAAAGGTGGTGATTGACTGACCACTGACACAATCTCTTTGAGTACCTTATTTGTATTATAATAAAACAACTTAATAACACTGTTAAACCTTGTTCACCCTATTATCAATTTCTACATTAATGTTCATGAAAGATGTACATAACCAGTTAGAATGTTTACATAGAGTCAGAAAACTCTATTTGTCACACTGTTTTAATAATACTTGCAATAATCTAACAGATTAACTAAGCAAGAGCTGAGTTACTTTCGTAACTACTTTATCTAATACATTCTTTACACATCATGTAAATAAAGAGTGGGTGACATATTCAGAAGTGTTGTGCAAGAGGCACAACAGTGACACCATGCACAACACACTGATGCATGCCAGTGTGATATTCAAAAGTGCTATGGGCCTGGCATAAATACAGATCAATCTAAACATAACAGTAATGTATGCAACACAATTAGCAGGTTCATTCCCATTCCATGTTACATACAACTCAATATTCAGGCCAGGATGTAGTAACACATACAGTCACAACTACTACTTGTACTTCACAGAGTAGATTCCCTCATAAAAATGGTCAACAGCTGCCACTCACAGCTGAGCTGCCATATCACAACGTGCAACATGACAGCTGACAACACTGAGTGACCACCCAAGCTACAGCTGAACTTTCTCCTCGCAGCCCCCCATGCTGGCAGTGGGTGTTACTATAATAATAATGCTTCTATGTTCCTGGTGCTCTAGTTCAACACTCACAGGCCTATTGCAGCAATCCCTGCAATATTATGTCAAAGCAATCCATTCTTGGTTAACTAGTGCAACACCTCTCCTCTCCCACCCACAAAGCTACAACACGTACACTCCCCCACACTCCTGTCAGTGGTAGTAAGAAGCTGCTTGCCAACTTGCAAGCCTGATGCACAATCACTGACTCTGTGGAATAGGGCTCTACACCCATTGGCCCACAACATAAGCCAATGACCATAAACCTTGTACCGTTTAACACAGCAGAGATTTATGGATGGATTCATTTGCATTTCTGTGCAATGTAGTACTATACACCTTTACAAACATTGTTTAGGTTATGAAACAATGCTGTGCAGTCCTACTGTATGAAGTCAGACAGTATGCAACAGCCTACTAAGTAGACAATGCACATAACATACATTCTGGGTTCAGGGTACTGTGACACTATATGTTGTATGAATATCTGTTGTGATGGTGCTTACGCAGAGAGCTGGTGCCTGGCTCCTGCTTCACCTCCACAGGTCTCACAACTACAGCTTCCCTGGGCTCTATAAAACATACAAGTACAAAATATGATTACATATACTGCAATATATTAATGTACACTATACTTTTATTGTGAAATCCATTCCTTCATACTGTGTAATTAAACCATGTAAACACATTTCTCTCTGCAATGACACTTCTGTGTTTCTATCATGTTCTGTCATTGAGCAACAGTGACATGCAAACATCAACTGTTCTCATCTGTACTGTCAGAAAGTGACTTACATGAACAGTGACAGTAATGTCACAAATAATGTTACAGACAAATTCCTACAACTTCTGACCACATCATCACTGTACACCCCACTGTAATTTTGAAACTCTCTGTACACTACTGCACATGGCCATTCAGCTGTTCAGTAACACCCACACAATTTTCAGCTAGTATGCCACTGTTGCCATAGACAGACAATACTATCCATTCAGTCATTTACAGATTCTGGTAATATGTAACAAGGACATAAGAGGCACAAAATCATAACCTGTGACATATACATGGGTCATATCACCCAACCTTATTACCAAATACAACTATTATTATTTTCTCATATCACATTATGCATAACAGATAATTCTGTTCTGTATATTGCATCTGGTGGCATCAGTACTTCTCACATAATTGAGTAGTATAGCAATATGTAATAACTCTTTTCATATACTATACAAGATGTAGATTATAGATATATTGCAGTGAGTACCTCTATTACTCATTTGTAAGATTACATGACACAAAAATACAATTCAAATCTGTACAACTATCTTCTTACACTGGAATGAACACAACATTCACTTATTAAACAACTGAAAAGAAATTCATAGCACTACAATATTTCATATGTTATTCTAGTCCACAACTGTCATGGCCAATTGTGGATCATGTTCAGTTAAACCAAACTCAGAAGTGTATAACTGATGTACACCTGTCTATAATATCTGTTTCTTTTCAATCACAATTTATATAATGAAATACCATGCTTTTTAGTTTTACAATTCTCAAGCAACATACTCCAACACAGTGTTTGTTTACTGTAGATGTCTCATGACTGCTGTAGTTCAGTCACAAAGTACAGGTTAGAGACTTAACCATGCCACATGTGGCACATCCTACAGTATACCCACTCCCTTTAGCACTATATTTAATTATATAAAAGTCCAGATATTCAAGCTGTGCCAGTCTCTGATGCAAGCCCGGGTGCAGCTGAATTTGGCTGTGCAGTGGCATGGACTGGGCAATATTCAATGGACCCAGGGCTGGATTAACCATAGGGCAGAAGGGGCAATTGCCCTGGGCCCCCAAGTTTGAGGGGCCACTTTTTTTCTACTTTTTTTCTTCTTCCCTAACCCCTCTGTACTTTCTCACTGTGTGTGTGTGTGTGTGTGTGTGTGTGTGTGTGACTAAAACTGGGGGAGGGGTCATCGGTGACTGTTCCTTTGTCCTGCCAGGCCCCATCACTGCCTCGATGGTCCAAACAGCTCGCCATTTCTGGCATTTTTGTTTTCCCACAGACAGTCTCTCTCTGCAGGTCAGGTGAAGTAAAACTTACTAGCTAGCCAATAAAATTATTCCAATATGGTCCTCCATTGATTTGCACCCCGCCCACCCAGACCAGAACTTTTCTGTCCCCCCCAGACTTCGTGACGGTGTGTGGTGGTCCCGTCATGCTTACATGAAGTAAGTCCCCCCCCACCCTAGCAAACATTCACAGTATCTAAAAAAAACAGCACCGCGTGCCAGCTGCCAACAAACAGAGCAGTCAAATCCTGTCATCGTCGACTCATCATCGTCAATAGTGAGAGAGAGAGACCGTCCTTGCCCACTCCATGCCTCAGCACCTGTGGCCTGTCTCTAGGCCCAGTGTCTGTCTGTCTGTCTGGCCTGGCTGTTGACTTGTCTCGGTTGTTGGGTCTCGAGGTCCGGAAAATGGCTGAATTATCAGCTAAGACTTAAGGCAGATGGGCAATGCAGAACGTGCCAGCAGCTGCCTCATGTCAGAGAGATTGTTGAGTAGTAGGAGCCACCAGCAAGGAGCGCAATCAGTCAGAAGAGAGGCCAGAAGCTGAGCAATCACAAATCACCACCGTCCAATGCTTCCCTACTTGCCTTCTCATCTTCTTCACTTTGTCTTTATCTCAGGTAAACAAAAAATAATAATCTTTGTTATTAAAAACATTTTCAATAAAATTATGTGACTTGTGAGAACAGGATCATACTATAGTAAAAGAGGGAGAAAGGGAGTGGAAGAAATGTGGCCTCTCATTGCACCATCCAGCTCCTTTCACTTATTAATCCTCCCTCAGTGCTTTGTTTGCCATCATGCCACCAGTCAGTGAAGTTTTGTAAGGCTGCCCCAGCCACAGTTACCCGAGGTCTCTTGCTGACTGTGGTCAGTACTGTGACCCCCAACCCCTCACCCTAGCAAACATTCATAGTAGCTACAGCAGGTTTACTGCATCTGGGTTACCTTAGTTGCCCCCTCACAGCAGCACCCATTACCTGCTGCCCAACACAACACCTGGTATGCCAGCCCACTGATCTAAGAATGGCTAATATTTCAACCCCAAGAATGGCATTCAGAGTAGCTGGAAAACCCTCAAAATGCATTTTAAGGAACTGAAAATTGTTTAGCTTTCGGGGGTCTATGTGGACCCTGAACCCCCTGCCTATTGGTTAAGTCACAGAGGGCCCCACAATTCAAAATTGCCCATGGCACTGCAACTTGGTTATCCGGCCCTGAATGGACCTGCACCATGGCCCAGCACTGTTGAATGTTGCACCCTGGCCACCATCAGGGCACATGGCACAGTGGCTCTCCACCAGAACCAGTGGCCAGAGTGGACCATGGGGATGCAGCAGCACTAATTCCATTGTGGTAGGTGTAACAACCACAATATTTTAAAGTCAACATGCAAATGGGGCCCTAAGGCATGCACAGTGCAAATGGGCAATTTTCATGTCATTATGGACCCATTTGCATGCAGATGCACCAATACCCCATGACTTGTGCCTGGCACCCTGACAGGCAGCAGCCATTGGGTAATGAACCACCTGCAGTGCATCAATATGCCCTACAGCCCAAGCGCAGGCTGAAGTAAAATAACATAAACCTATATCCCTGGTTGTCCAATGGACCTGTCCATCCAATTATGTGGCGAATTTACATAAAATGAACCACTATCCCTGGTGGTTCTGTGGACATGTCTCGCCAATCACTGGCTGAAAAAAAATAAAAGAAAACTATTATACCTGGTGTGCAGTAGACACCTCCCCACCACCCAGTAACCCTACCATCCCACTCCCCTCCGGTTAGCAGTGCCCATCAGCACCCTCCCCCCCACCACCCACCAGCTAACACTGTTGGTAGGGATGTGCACCCATTGCCCCACAGTGTGATCCAATGGGCGTGCAGCTCATACCATACTACACATTCCAAATATGTGCATGGATCAATTCACATATGTGCAATGTGTAGAATAATATGTGCTGCATGAACATTGCCTCACACTGTGAAATAATGGGCATACAACCCTACTGATGATGTCAGTCAGCAGGCGGCGTAATGGCAGGTGGGTGGGATGCTGCTAACGTTTGCTGACCGGGGGGGTGAGGTGTGGCAGTGGTGATCGGTGGGCATTTAAGGAGGGGGTTCCACTGGAACACCACAGATAGCAGCTTTCTGTTATTCATACTTCAGTCCACAATTGAGCACACATGTCAACTGGACTACCAGGGATAATAGGTTCATTTTATGTTAATTCTGCTCACAATCACTCAGACACCTCCACTAGAACACCAGGGATAATGGTTAATTTAATATAAACTTAGCCTATGATCAGGTGGGCAGCTGTCCACTGGACCACCAAGGATACAGAATAACTATTTTATTATAGGTAGCCCACAATGAGGCAGGCAGCATTGCACTGGACCACCAGGTATATAGGACAAATATTTTACTATACTTAGCCTGTGGTCAAGCAGGTAGTGTTCCACTGCACCATCAAGAATGTAGGACAAATAATTTTTTTACTTAGCCCATGATTGTACACGGGTTTGTGGCTGCCACCAAAGAGGTTCAGCCGGAGATTGGGTACCTACCCAGAGATGGCAGCTGCCATGTTGCACTCTGCAATACGGCAGCTTACCTGTACATGACCAGCTGTTTATCCTTTTTTTTGGCATCATGTTGTCTGGCGCAAGTAGACGTTGCATATGCATGGTTGAGCACATCACACGCTGAATATTACGCTGTGCAGTATATGCATGAGCACACTCCACCTATCTGTGCCTGCATACATTGCTGGTCCTTCCCCTAGCATATAGGAATTTGTGACACGTGCAATTCCTGTTTGAATATCACACCAGGGTGCATCAGTGGGTTGTGCATCTCGCAACACTGTTGCAGCATGCACAAGCATTTTGAATATGTGAGCCAAAGTGTTTCATTGGTTTTTTAACAAATACATTAATTTTATACATCCATTTGGTTTCAAACTTACTTCTTGTTTCTGTTAAATACATCCATTAGCTTTCCAGCGCTCTTTTTGCAATTAACATATGCATTTGTCACAGAGTGCCTGATGTGGCTGACAGGGGACTGGCATTTTTCACTACAAGCACATAGTATCATCAACAACACTAAAAACGTTCCATGTTCACAATCAAAGCTCAGAATTCTACAGATCTTATTGCTGTACATTGTATTCATACAAATACTACATAGATGCTTCAAGTAATACTAACTTACTAAATAGTATTTCCTAATAAGAATTGAGTTAAGCTGTGGAGGTTACACCTTACGTGATACCCTCATACCACCCCAATTACATAGTACAATTGTTTCTATCAGTATCTTACCATCTGACTCGACAACAATGACACTGTCAGTGTCAGAGTGACCAGCCTCCACACCTTCAGACTCTGCTGGTACTACCTCGCTTGCAGGTGGGGGAGCCCTACGTTGGCCTCTGGAAAAGGAAAAAAAATAGATCCACTAAGTCTTGCATGTCAATTGCATCACATTATAACAACAGTTTATGTAACCATTAAACATGTTTCACATAGCTAACATTGCCTCTCATCAGGTACACCACAAGCATTGCAGGTACATATAAAATAACAAGTGCTGCAAATATCAATAATAATGCTTGAAGAGCAGGAGGCAACAATGCTTTAATCACCTTAAGTGGTTGTTTGGGTAACATGGATAACCTTGGGACTACAACTTGAGAGATTAACTATTCCCTAGTAACTACAAATGGTGATTTTACCATATTTTACATGAGATACCCAGACATCTTCTTTCATACTACATGATAAAAAAACACTATTTGCATTCTATGTGTCAGAATACTGCAACTCACGTACATTCTCTTTTGTTATACCAGTATTTAAAAATTAAAATCTCCATTTAACAACTTGTGAAACCCAAAACTTTGTATCACTAAGTTGCATGACTGCAGAATATGGTGGTTAATACACAGTAGCCATACAGAGTAAAATCTAATTAAAGAAAAGACCATAAACTCTTTCAGTACACAACACTTAATAGTTATATAGAACTTAACATGAAGTACAGTTCTGTTTAGATAAAATGGATGCTGCATAGTAACTGCAATACTATAATTTGCTGATTATTAAAACTTATCATGAAATACATGTAATACAACGGGTTATGAAAATTAAGTAACCTAATTGTTGAAAACACATCACATAACAGTGCTAAATCTTCCAGTACACCCACTATTAAAGTTTATATCAGTATTAACACAACAACACAAGTTCAGCATTGTATCTTAGCAAAAATAGCATGACAGGGAGTGCATACACAGGTGTGTTCACTACTTGTGCTGTTGTTCAGTCACTCAGCTGAACCTCACAGCTGAACCACACCAGGCATGGCATATCAGCAATATACTACTAACTGTCATAGCATATTTCATAACTTTTTTATCTAAATCAATATAAAGACACATGCATTGTACAAAGTTCTGTTGAGTAACTTACGATAAGTGAGGTGCTCCCATGCAGCTGGCTTCCCTGTAGCCTCCCACAACTCATACATGAGGTAGTACCAGCACCTATCATTGTCCAATATCTCCTCCCACTGCTTCAGCACATAGAAATGCTGGCGCAACAGCTTCCACTTTCTCTTGAGCTGGATTATGGTCTTATTTTTAACTTTTAAGATGACATGTAAGAAGCTATTTATGCACCTCCACATTGAATCCAGCTTACGGTTTGTGCTCCGCATTAAGATACGGGCACTCCCCCTGGCTTGGGACTGCCTCAAGCAGCAAGCACACCTCTCGCAAGGTCCACTGCTTCATGGTTTGTTTTTCCTTCTGCAATAGAAGCATAAAGAAAAATTTCCATTACTGTCATGTCTCATAGTCTATGTATTTTTATGTATTGTATGAAGTTTTATGCTTAGAACATGACAAGAACACATTTCATAACCCATAACTGTACCAAAGCCCTTCAGACAGAAATAACTTTTTAAATGCTTTGTTTTGTGGAACATTATAACTATTATGCACACTTAAGACATACTGCTATTGACCCTGTAATGACATGAGTATCTCCAACCATGACCCGTACTTCTGCTGCACAGTGTTGAAGCTCCCCCCCAAAAAATTATTTACTAATGAGAACAACAGTATAGCTGAAGTACTGCACACCACAATATGCAATCAACAGCTTTGTATTGAGAGACAAAGTCAACTGTACCATGTGTTGTCATCACCCGTGACTCAGCAAGTATGATTTTGCTATGAAAATATATCAATGGTGATATACTGCACCCAACCCCCTCACTCAATTGTGTTCTTTCTGTTTAAAAGTAACCATTGTGCTGTACTGCAGCTACCACTCCACATTTATTTCACAACAAACTAGAGCTAACAATGCCACAAAGGATTACTTTTAAAAACGTTACCCACTATAATGTGATAGGCAGCACTACACTGTACTACCACCATTTGTTTTTCAAAAAAGAAAGCCTACTTTTGAAATAGATAACTACCAAGCTACTGGGGGGTGGCATTAGTAGACAACAGATCCTGACTCAGGTAATAGGAGCAACAACTTACTAATAAAGAGGATACATTTATACTAATAATGCCATGATAATATGAAAATAGCTGTGTTTATGCCTTGCATGTATTATGGCTCCATTTGCATGTATAGTACTAAATAGTGTAATACTTAAGCCTACCACCACCACTACACTTCACTGTTGTAACACCCCTACTTCTCTCTGCCTACTTATACTTCTGCAGTGCCACAGTAATATGTACAATGTGCCTTACAGACTGAAATATTTAACAAAGTTAACCACACCACAACAGCATTAAATGTTGTACTAACAACAACCTGCAGCATTGCTATTCCACTTTCCCCAGTGTTGTTACACAGCATGGCACAATCTGAATATTCCCAACCCATGTGTTACATGTGTGGGAGTGTTGTATGTAGCTGTTCTTTTTTTTGACCAATTTTTTTTTTGGTTCTGAAAAGAAACTTTGTTAACACTTTGATAGTTGATCAAACACTCTGACATTCTTAGAGGACTTGAGGATTACATCTCGAAGGTCTCCCAGGAAATGGCAATTGCCAGCATGCAATAAATGTACACCATCTGGTAGGTATAGCCAATCATAACAATAACCTAATTTCTGGGTGTAGTATGGTGTACATTCCAGACATATGTAGAAATGCAGATATTTGCATGTTGACTTTTCTTCGAGCTCTGTCAATCAGGTACATATGGTGTTCTGCTTGCCAGACCCTAGGCTCTGTAATATCTGAAAAAATGATTTTACAGGCAGGCAACATACTCATAATAGAAGCAAGGTCCAATTTTGCTTCTGTTACTAAATCTACCCAGTGTTTGGTGCCAAAATCATTGACTCTGAGATGTATCAGCAGTATGTCAGGATGATGCTGAGTACTCAAAAGTCTGTGCATGGTTGGCATGAGGTGCTCCCACCTCATTCCACCCCTACCAAACCACTTTACAGAGCAATTTGGGAGATGCAGATTTCTCCCAAAATCAGTATTGTGAGCATACTCAGATACTCGTCTCACGATACTGCTTCCAACAATCCACAAAGTCATTTTGCTATTTTCTGCCATTCTCAGGTTTTAAACTCAGAAGTGGACAGAGAGCTACCAAAAAAGTCAGTGTTCACCCTGCAGTGGCTAGGCAGTAGTGAAAGTAAAATTGATATTTTCCCTCTTTACTTCAGGCTAGCTTCACTGGGCTGATTCATAACACACAAATAGAAAAAAATCATTGGCTAGTACTCTTCCTTCATTAACCAATGTAGGCCATGCACTAACTATTACTACACTTCTCCTACAGCTAAAATGTGCAAACACTGAGAGGTGGGAAAAATGCATCCTTTTCATAGGCAGTTTTAAACAATTACAATTGCAGATACATGTCTGATTGGTTCCCTCTTCTGTTATGGGTCCATGTGCAGCTTCCTATCTCCCTCTATTTGCAGCTGTATCTGTACAAGTAACTACTAAAGTACTATCTGACTTTAAACAGTTTTACCTAAAGAATACAGCATCTTAGATAATAACAAGCAACATAATCAAAAACAGCAGTAAACATTTTAATAGTATTTACATGTTGCTAACCCTTTTTATCATACTAGGAAAATGCTTTATAAAATATAATGTACTTACTGTTTTCAAAATGCTGTCTCTCAGTATCAACTAAGATGGCTGCTGTTGACTTCTTCAGTGTTGTCCGTCTCTGATTGGTTGTCTCACATGGACTGAAAAATCTGGCATTATGTTGGTGGAACGAGCTGTCACTCAAATAGAATCAGATCTGATTTGATAATGGATGCACTTTCCACACCCAAGTTTAAAATTTGCGACACTTTCCCATGCACTAAACTACTTTTGCGACACTGTCAAATGCATGAAAGTACTTTTGTGACACTGTCAAATACATGACATTACTTTTGCGACACTTTCGAACGTTCAACAGTACTTTCTGAGATACTGTCGAATGCATGATAGTACCATTTGCGACACTGTCGAATGCACAACACTACTTTTTGCAACACTTTCATGGACATGACACTACTTTTCCCAAATTTTCTATTTTTAACAGAATTTGATGATTAATGGCCAAAACAACCAATTTTTCAATGCCAAACATTGTTACACTGCATTGGTAGTGTCACAACTGGAGATGCATAGTGTTGTGACTTTGTAAATGTACCCACAAAAGGTGATTTTCTTCAGTGAGTACAGCACCATGCAACAGACTTGTGGGAATGCATTGTTTGGCAGTTGTTAATCACCCTCACAAAACAGTCATTTTATGCAGCATTTTCACTGGATTTTCAACACGGTCATTTTAGGACCTCTGCTCAACAACAGTGTAACTGTAATTTTAGTTATCTGCTCTGAACGCTGTTTTTCCCAGAGAGACCGCACCATCCTGTGCCAGAATTGCGAAAACACATTTAGGGCAGGATAAGAAACATCACACCTGTACAGTTCTCAGCAAACTGTGGCAAAATGTTAATGTTGAGAACCTGGAATTAAAATACTGTGAATACGCTAACCTATGAGTGTGGGTTGCACAGTCCCTATGCACACTCATTAAACAGTGATTTTATGGACTATTCACACCAACATTTTAAGATAGTGCTTTTAGGATCTCTGTTCATGAAAAATGACAGCTGTACAATTCACAAGAAGATTTGTTGAAATGCAATGTTGACAACCTGACATGAAAATAGTGCAAATGCACTAACTTAAAAGTGTGTGTTGTGAAGTTCATATGCACACTCATAAAACAGTAATATAACAGAGTATTATCACCAAATTTTATACATACTCATTTCCATACCTCTGCTCATGAACTCTGTCACTGTCATTATTACAATGTGCTCTAAACAGTGGTTTAACAGACCGCTTGTGGTACTGTACACTATAACTGCATAAAAACATTTTAGCAAGTATGTGAAAAATGACAGCTGTATAATTTACAAAAAGTTGTAGCAAAATGCCAATGTTAACAATGTCACATGAAAATATTGTAAATGCACTAACTTAAGCTAAGTGTGTAACGTTAATTTATGAATGTGTTACTCATTAACAGAAAGATTGTTAATACAGTTATTGTGTAACCAGCAGTGTGACAGCATTAGCTAAAAAAACTATTCTGAATAATACTAATTGTTCATTACTGAACAGTGAAATCATACGAAACAAAATCTATATGCTATAGTGATAATGATCTACAAGACAATGTAACACAAATAAAATAAAACTGTTACAATGTTAGTACCTAATGGGATTCCAATAGTTAGAATATGTTTTTTTTTTAAATAGATGTGATATTTAAATCATATGACTCAATGTACAATGTTATAAGGCATGAACACAGCCATATACTAATTTTGTCTATTTCTCTGTCTTTTATACAGGTGCCTGATACTTATATAAGATTGTCGACTGCCACTGTGAACTATCATATAAAAAGATGCCTACTAAATACAGAAGTAGATGTATAGGGAAATGAGACAGGTATCATAGTACTTCACTGTTGCTTAAGGGTGATAACGAAAACACTTAAGTGAGTTCAGAATATAAAACATACTTCTACTGCAACAATGAGCTCTACAACAACTCACTCCACATCAAAAGCACATACTTTCTCAAGAGCAAGTAAAAAATGCTTACCTCTGCAACAGTTGTGTAGATCTCTCAGATGAAACACAACTATTGCAACAGCAACCATCAACAAACCTCCTAAACAACACCATAAACTCACACCTGGTGATTTTCATCTGAGAAAGCAAAAGTATTTTCAATCACTAGTAAGTAAAGCTAAGATCGACAGACTTATTGCTGCTGTGATGAGACATGAGCACAAAAAGACAAAGAGTCATCTGTCTTTGATGAAATTGCACAGTGCTGTAGGAAGGCATTTTGGTGCCCTGGGCAAGAGTCTAAGTTTGTGACCCCCCAAGAAAAGAGCCAGGGGTCTGGGGGCTGCAAGGCCCCCCAGAAGCTCTGAGGGGGTTTTCATGCTGTGTTGTGAGTTTTAGGGCCCTTTTCAAAGAAAAAACATACTTTTGTTACAGTTCCCTACCCCTGATTTCAGGGAGGAAATATTTTGCTCCCATAGAATATGAGCTATGGGAGACTCTGAGTGGGTGGTATAGAGTGTGCAGCTGCAATTGTTGTGGATGAGTGGCTGAACAAGAATGCCATCAACCATCCACCCTACATGTATTTCTGAAATACATTGTGAGAGATTGCTACTTGAAAGATGGGGGTCTGGGGCTGCAAGGCCCCAGAAGCCTGAGGGGTCGACATACTCTGTGGTGAGTTTTGGGTATTTTCTCTTGAAGAAAAACATACTTTTGTTACAGTTCTCTACCTCTGATTTCAGGGAATATTTTCCCCATGGAATATGAGATGTGAGAGACTTGACTGTGGTATACAGAGTGTGCCATCGCAATCGCTAGGATATGTGTCTGACCAACAATGCCATCAACCACCCACCCATCCTATATGCATTTCTGAAATGTACTGTAGAAAACTGTTACATAAAGTATAGGGCTAGAGGTCCTCTAGGCCCACTGAAGCTCTTGGAGGGAGACGGTTACATGCTGTAGCCTGATTTGGCAGTTGTGGGTCATCTACTACTGAATCACTCCCCTACTGAACCAAAACACACTTGTGTTACATGTTCTTCCGAATTGAGTATCCCAAGCAACCCCTGATTTCAGATTTTTTTTTCCATCATGGAATCAGAACAAACTGTGTTGTAAAGTGGCCAAATGAGAACCAGTGGTTAGTATTCAAATGAAAATCACAGTTTGCTAACAGAGGATTCTGCATTAGAAAGTAATGCAGATGCCAATGCCAGTTCAGTACTCCAACTTAACTGATAAATATATGAAATGTGAGAACTGAACAATCCATACAACACACAGGAACAGTTACACACCAATACAAGATATGGAGCTGGAGCTGAATGAACCAAAGCCCCACACACAACAACACAGGCCACTGAGTACTAAACCAAAAACTTCAAGGCAATCAGGACATGAAGGGAAACCCGGTAACTGATGAGAGGTGATGGATGCTATATATTTTCATGCAAATATGTTATTTGAATCTGAATCGCATATCCACAGTAGTCAGATAAAGCTTACACATTTCACAGTTGTCTGTCTGGTCTATGTGTGAACCTTTCTTGCCTTCAAAGAGGCAAATTCATCAATGACTGTCAAAGTTAATGGCACTGGCTACAGCATTTTCAATAGATAATATAGTGAGATTTGACAGTCTTTCTTGTCCCATAGATAATCTTAAATAGGTCTTGATCATCTTCAGTTTGCTGAAACTAAGTTTGCAAGAAGCAACCATTACAGGGAGCATCAAGAAGAGTCGGAGAGCAATTTCAATGTTTGGATAGGAAGTACTCAAAGACCATTTGTGAATGAGCTTCAACAAGCTGAGGAGTGTGGCATTAGAACAATTGGGCAGTACTGAAGCTGCCTGAGATTTGAAGCTCTCTACCTCATATACTATTTCACAAGCATCTAGGTCCTTAGAATATTTCATTGCTAGATCTGCTGCACATTTCTTTAACTCGCTTACTTCCATTGTTGAGAAAGATAGCCCTGTAAGGAAGTTAAAGTCAGCAGCCAATTCGGACAGTGCCTCATACCTTCACTGAATATGTGAAGTGAGGGTATCTAGAACATTGTTGAACTGCATTTTGAAATCCTGCTAAGCAGAAATCAAGTGCCCTTCATCTTCAACGTTCTCATCGGCCATCCTTTCACCTTTCTTTTTCTTTTTTCTGTGAATTCTGCATTCAGTGACATCTGTTCAGCAAGTTCTGCTCCATGTTGTAAAACATCATATATTCCATCATCCTGCATGTGCTGCAGTGCATCCCTTAATCCACTGATATGTTTTGAGGCACTATTGACAGGCAGTCCCTTACATTGCAACAGTTGGTTTACTCGTTCAATCAGGTTCAGTATTTTGTCCCACATAGCTAGGGTGCAAAGAAATTTTAAATCAGTCTGCTTGATTAGTTTCTGGGCTGTTGATACTGCATCGGCATTGGTTGCTTCTTCACTTATTTGGTACAATGCCTTAAAGACAGCAGGTATTTGAAGATGAAGGGAGTGAACTGCGTGAAACTTTGAAGACCATCTTGTTTCAGTGTGACCCTTCAGAGTGACCTTTACTGCTTGGGACAGCACCTCCCAGCAGCTTGTTGAAGCTACAAAGAATGTAAATAATCTCTGCACTGTGCCAAAAAATGATACTATGTCCACTGATACACTCGCAGCATGGACCCCAACTAAATTAAGTGAATGAGCTGCACATGGGAAAAATCTAGCATTCACTTGTGCTATACAGGCTTGCACACCACGATACTTTCCTGCCATATTAGTGCCGTTGTCACACCCTTGGCCATGACAGATAGCTATATTTAAGCCATCATCACTTAATTTCTTCTCAATTTCTGCAGCTAGCCCACTTCCTGTCTTTTCATGTGAGATGATGAAATCAATGAAACTTTCCTCAACACTGCAATCATTATCCTGTATCCTCACATACTGAATGATTTGAGACATCTGCTCCTTGTGAGCCACATCTGGTGTACAATCAAACATAATAAAGAAATATTTTGCCTCCTTAATTTTTGCAATTATTTCATGTCTCACAGAGGAACCCAGCAAGTTAATAAACTCATTCTGAATTGTAGGAGAAAAATAAGTGGTAGACCCCTTCTTATGGTTGGCAATGTGCCCTGCAAGCTCCGGATTATAGTGATCTATCAGTTCTAGCAAATTAAGAAAAATTCCAGAATGTGTGCATCCTATCATCTCTGTGGACCCCCCTGAGAGACAAGTTGTTCTTTGCACAGAAAAGAATAGCATCAAGAATAATTTTCAGAATGATACACCACTTTTCTTTTTCTGAGGCAACTGACCTTTGTAGTTGATCATCTATTGTGGCCCCTGTCTTACATACTAACATACTATTTGCCAGCAGATTAGGCCTTATGGTCTATCGAGTCTGCTCGAACCTTAGATCCTTAGTTGGGTGCCGAGACCATCCCATCCCTTGTGCTCCAGAAACCCCTATCATCCATCATCACCCCCCTGGGACAGGCCATCATCTGATACATCCACTTTCTGTGTCTGTCCCACCCTCTCTTAAAGCCCTCCACTGTGGATCTCTGAACCAGCTCACCAGGCAGTGCATTCCAAGGGTCCACCACCCTCTCAGTGAAAAACCTTCTCCTCTTTTCCTCCCTCACCCTTCCACCTTCCAACTTCAAACCATGCCCTCTGGTGATACCTCCCTGCTTTAGTCTAAAGATTCCCCTCCATGTTTACCCTATTTATTCCCTTGAGGTACTTGAAGACCTCAATCATGTCCCACCTGTCTCTCCTCTCCTCCAATGAAAACAGGCAGAGCTCCTCAAGTCTGTCCTCACACGTCAAATCCCCTAGCCCTCGTATCATCTTTATTGCCCTCCTCTGTACCCTCTGCAGGAGCTGTATGTCCCTCTTCAAGTGTGGTCTCCAGTACTGTACACAGTACTCAAGGTGTGGTCTAACCAGTCCATTGTACAGTGGCAGAATCACTTCCTTGCTCCTAGAGGTGATCCCCCTAATGATGCATCCCAACATCCTGTTTGCCTTGCTAGCCGCTCTCCTGCACTGCTCAGAGTTATTGATACATGCATCCACCATGACCCCTAGGTCTTTTTCCCCTACTGAGGCCTCCAGCGCCTCCCCTCCCAGGGTGTACCTGTGTTTAGGGTTTCCCCGACCAAGATGCAACACCTTGCACTTGGTGATATTGAAATTTAAGTGCATAAGTCTTCAAGTGTATTTCAAAATTCTTCAAACTTAAATAACTATCATTGTGTTCAGGGGAGTTTTCATGATCTGGAATTCTGAGATTTAAATGTCTCCAGTCACAAAATCCTTTTTTGGGATTTGCTAGACTCGATGAAGTGGATGATTTTTTTTTCAAACAGCATGCATGGGAAGCAATAGATAGATTTCTTGGTCTCACCATACATTAGCCAAGTGCGTTCCACAGTTTCTCCATTGGGAAGAATTTTTGTGAACCAATCCTGATAAAAGGTCCTGCCATCATCAGATGCTGAGAAACTAAAATCAGCATTTTTCTTTTGTTCAGGGCCGTGTTCCACCAAGCAACATCTAACGTTGTCAGTCATGTCAAGCCATGATGTTGGGTCATTAAAATTAAGTTGGAGTACTGAACTGGCAACAGCACATACATTACTTCCTAATGCAGGATCCTCTGTATATTTTTCAAAGTTGCACGCAGATGGTGTTGGCTGGCAATCATCATCTTCTTCTTTTTCTTCAACTTTTACTGCTTCTGTAATATTGCCCTCAACATCTGTCTTAGTAGGGGTAAGCTCATCGATGTCAATTGGTGTTGCTACTGACAGAGTTGCTGAACTTCCCTCCTGCTCCTTAGACTTAGTAAGCCAATTTTGCCACTGCTTGGAGAGTTTTCAATTTTCTTCTTCTCTTGCTTTCCTCAGTTTTCTAAACTCTACCCCTGATGGTTTCTTTGGTGGCATCTTCAAGAATCAGGCCTTCCTTTACAAAATACTGAAGAGAGAAGTGTACAGTATAATATGTGTACTTGTACTTAACTTCAAAACATCCCAGTTAATGTCCTATCCAACTTCCTGTTTGTGTAATCAATAAGGCACAACAGGGTGTGGGT
Organism: Neoceratodus forsteri; assembly: GCA_016271365.2. Lineage (NCBI taxonomy): Eukaryota > Metazoa > Chordata > Ceratodontiformes > Ceratodontidae > Neoceratodus > Neoceratodus forsteri. The sequence continues at coordinate 1,178,311,510 of CM057458.1, forward strand.
TACTGGGAGTTTACCCATGCCTTGTGTGATGTGACACGAGGCACAGCCAAGTGACTTAACCATAACCACACAAGAAGTGGGACAGGTTATTGACTGGGATGCTCTGAAGTTAAGTACATCTATTTACCCGGTCATGTGACATGTTTTGACCAATGAGGTTACAGGATTTTCCTGCACCATTGTATAATTTGCAAGTAAGACCTCAGGTGTGACAGCAGTGCTTGTTATCACTGATCACTGCATTACATGAAATCAAAACACTGATCAATGAGCATCTCAAGTTGCCCGTGCAGTGCTGATGGTTCTATAGCAGCTAGTCTATAGAATCAAAATAATGCACTTAAGTTCAGTGCATGTGTAGCAGTCAGATTTGCACACTTCTTGTGTGGTTAATAAACTCACTTGGTTGTGCCTTGTGACACAGCACAAAAGGCGTGTGTAAATCTTGCAACAATACATGCACTGTTGTACACTATTGCTCAAATCCAGCTTTGTCAAAATGCTGTTGTACCAAAGTTCATGTGATGATATTAGTACCATACCATACCATTTCTATCTGTGATAGGACATCTGCATTATGGAACCTCGAGAGAATGCTGAAGATCAGAAGGCAGTTTCATTGTGCAAGATATATATATATATATATATATATATATATATATATTTATGTATTTTAATTGTTAGACTTTGCTAACCGGGTTAGGCCTACTCGGCACAAGTGCCTAATTTCGGGGTGACCTGGGAACACTGGGCAGTTAAATGACTTGCTGCTGAGACTCAGAGTCACACAGTATGCAAGTGGAGGTTGTGGTAATGAAACCCAGGCTGCTGGATGACAACAAGCTCAAAATTCACAGCTCATTACTCCAACCTCTATGCTATACAGCCAGACCCCAGCCTAAAGTTGTTTGACTGGCTTGGCTGTTAGGATCAGCCTTATATTAATTCCTGTTCAATGAACTGTCATGTACAGCCTGATTACCATGGCATATTGATTCTTCCTGAGTTTTAGCATTCCATACTGTCACTGCTGACTGACTGGAATGTTGCACTCTGATTTTGAGCCAACATTCCTACTGTAAACTGTTGGTGGAAGAACTTAAATTTTTTTCTCAAATATCGCTGTTTAAATTATATAAACAGTTGCTATTATTGTAAGATCGACTTTTAAGAAAAAAGTTCTTCTTCCATTAACAGTTTTTGAATGCTGGCTTAAAATCACAATGCAACATTCCAGTCACTTTCTAACTCTAGGCTACAGAAAACATTCATAAACCATACTTGTAACACTTTTCTTTTTGAATACATTTCTATAATAGCAATAAGGCTCTCACAAGAATTAGACTAACAGCCAGTTAATTACAAACTAGGGGCAAAATGTCACTGGGCCACCCATCTTGTGCCACATATTACATCGACATCCCTAGACAGTGGTTACTGACTATTAATCTAACCTCTGGGAGTGCCTTATTGCTTAGTAACTTATTGCCATGCTCTCCAACCACCATTGCTACGGTACTGCCCCTACCTCCCCTACTCCCGCCCCTACCCCAACCCAGAGAGTCAGACAAAGTACCAGTCAATGCTACACAAATGCAATCACGATACACCCATCACCCAATTTAAAAACACATTGACTTACCATTAATAAGACTGACTGTTGGAAGTGACTCCTTGCACGGCCTCTGCTAACTGCTGCAACTTATGTAGGACAGAAACTCTCTGATCTGATGGTGATGGAGTCTGCACTCAAGTTCGGGCCTACAAATGAAAGTTCACATTTAAATTAAGTACATAATTTGTTGCTATTTTCACTCAAGAGCAGAACACCTCCTTACACACATACAGAAATGCAGTACTAGTCATGGTTTCCATTGCTGGTGTTTCTTTGGTAACCATAAAAAATAACCCTGACTCCATATTACTTACTTTACCAGCTTTCAAGGGTGAAGCTGAGCTGACAGTGGGTTCTGCCAGATTTGATCAAAAATGTATATTTGAAAAGGGTCACCTTATCTTAAACTGCAAATTTAAACTGAGTTATTAAATAGAGGCTAATGCCTGATGTACAGGTGATAACCACGGTGTAATTACCTCAAGTGGCTGCTAGGGCATCAGTAAACCTTGAGAGCACTGCTCGAGAGGGTTGCCATTGCCCTAGCAACCACAACAGGTGATTTTACTGTGGTTATCACCTGTACATCAGGCATTGACATTTAGAGGGTATAGGTCTCAATATGAGAAGTTACTCCCATCCCGAACACAATTAATTTAGCCTTACCTTATTAATGAATCTGCACTATGGCTAAATAAATGTGTAGGAAAAAAATTTATTATGATACACAGATTGAACTGCAGCAGGACAAAATATCACCAGAGTTAAGATCTGTATCAGACATGGTGATCACTAGACTCAGCAACAGCATTGTGTGACAATTGGAACGATGTTATTTGAATGGAGAGCCCTTATCATTGTCCCAATTTCTGCACGTTTATGTTGCTATGGTATTGATGTGATGTCAAGAGGTTGTTCACCCCCTTTTGAGTTTGTCACATCAATACCATGACAGTAGGAGTGTAAAAAGACAACACAAAAACATAAAATTCCAAATTTAAAAACCTGTTACCATTACCTTACCTTATAAGACTCAGCTGGGTAGCGTCGTTCTTGTCCACTCCAAGAGTCGTCTGCAGACTGTACTCAATTTCGGCACTGGCTATAAAATGAAAGTCCACACATTACATTAAGTAGTAGTCTAGTACAGTAGATAATCAGCTACAGTTATACATATTTATTATCTTCACTGAAAAGTATAGCCCCTCCTTAGACACATTATAGAGTACATTTCAGATTACCTAAAGCCTAAAGGTGGTCATGCATGTTACAAGGAATTCAGAAATAGGGAGGGTGAGTGAGGGAGGGATGCTGGGACATGGGTGCAAGTCAGTAGAACAAAGAGGGGCTGTGGATATGGCCTACCTAGACTAGCAGTCCCACACTGTCACAAATGATTAATAAACAAGAAAGCCAGCCTGAGAGTGCATCCCAGGATGGCAACCTGGTTAAACAATTGCCAGGGAGTGAGCAACAGGACATAGGGTAATAGTAATCAATGAATGGAGTCCATGCAGAAGAAAGTGGGGGGTTACTAGTCATGTACCATAGGGTCAGAATCGTTCTTCTTTACTGTCTTTATAAGTGGCACTGCAGTGCAGAGGGACTGGAAAGTAATGTATGCCTCTTTACAGACAACACAAACATCTGCAACAGGGTAGGGTGTTGATGTACAACATGGGTGGAAATGATGAGAAGGGACTGACTTGGCAAACTTGGATGACTGACTTAAAGTTAGATTCAATGCAAAGAAGTGCAAAGTGATGCACCTGGGAAACCAAAACCCAAAAGAAGACCACACATTTGGGGGGGTGGTACTAAGTAAAATGGAAAAGGACCTGGTGGTAGTCATATCAGAAGATGACCTAAATGTAGGCAAGCAATTTGAGAAGGCAGTTATGAGCCAGGGCTCGTGGATTCTCTGATGAATAGGGAAAGGCATTGCTAGTATAAAACAGGGGGTTGTCATCCCTCTGTACAGACAATTGGTGTGAGACCCCAGCTGGAGTACTGCTAAATGGTGCAAGAGTCTAACATGATGATGTTTCAATATAAAAAAAATAGCAGGACAAGAGGACACAGCATGAGATTAGAGGAGGCTGATTAAGGGGTATTGTGAGGAACTTCTTTTTCACAGAAAGGGTGGTCATGGTGGATGCATGAAATAGTACAGCCGGGCCTACCTCAGGAAGTGGTAGAAACTGAGGAAAACTGAGGAAAAGATAGCTAACTCAGTTAAGAAGGGGGATAAAACCTTTTATAGGTACATCAGCGAGCGTAGAAAGACAAAGGGAGGGATAGTGAGGCTGAATAGAATGAACGGTGGGTGGGCAGAGGGGGACAGTGAAAAAGCAGGAATACTGAACGAATATTTCTGCTCAGTATTCACAAAAGAGGAGGGGGAAGTGCCTAATCCAATTAACAGAAGCACTCTTGATAGGGGGGTCGATCCCAGTCCTTTCACAGAAGAAAGGGTTCTGCAAGAACTCCTAAAACTGAAGGTGGACAAAGCAATGGGTCCTGATGGAATTCACCCCAGAATTCTAAAAGAATTAAGGAAGAACTAGTGAAACCACTGGCTACTCTTTTTAATAAATCATGGGAGGATGGTGTGGTACCCGAGGACTGGAGGAAGGCGGATGTGATTCCCTTCACAAAAGTGGGACCAAGACAGAGGCAGGAAACTACAGACCTGTCAGTCTGACCTCTGTGGTAGGGAAAGTGATGGAGTCACTTCTGAAGGAAAGAATAGTTGAGTACCTAGAGGTCAGTGGAGCACAGGATCCAAGGCAGCATGGGTTCACAGTGGGAAGGTCATGTCAGACGAATCTAATAGATTTCTTTGACTGGGTGACCAAAGTAGTAGACCAGGGAGGGGCTGTGGACATGGCCTACCTAGACTTTAGCAAGGCATTTGACACAGTCCCACACAAAAGATTGATAGTCAAATTAACCAGCCTGGGAGTGGGTCCCAGGGTGGTAGCCTGGGTAAAACATTGGCTGGACAACAGGACACAGAAGGTAATTGTAAATGGAGTCCACTCTGAAGAAAGGGCGGTTACTAGTGGGGTACCACAGGGTTCAGTATTGGGTCCAGTCCTTTTTAATGTCTTCATCAGTGACATTGCAGAGGGACTGGAAGGAAAAGTATGCCTTTTGCAGTTGACATAAAGATCTGCAACAGGGTTGATACACAAGGAGTGCGGAAAGGATGAAAAGGGACTTAGCAAGGTTGGAGGAATGGTCAGACATATGGCAGCTAGGATTCAATGCAAAAAGTGCAAAATAATGCACCTGGGAAACAAGAACCCTGGGAAGAATACACAATGGGTGGGGAGCTAGTAACAACAACAAAACAGGAAAGGGACCTGGGGGTAATCATATCAGATGACCTTAAGGTTAGCAAGCAATGTGAGAAGGCAGTAGGGAGGGCGGGGTATACTGGGATGTATAGGGAGGGCATCAGCAGCAGAACAGGAAGTTGTTATCCTCTGTACAGACAGTTGGTGAGACCCCATCTGGAATAGTGTGTCCAGTTCTGGAGACCCCATCTCCAGAGGACATAGACAGGATAGAGGCAGTCCAGAGGAGGGCACCTAAAATGGTGCAGAGTCTGCAAGAGAAGCCACATGAGGAGAGACTAAAGGAGCTTAATATGTATACCCTTGAGGAAAGAAGGAGAGGGGACATGATAGAAACTTTCAAGTACCTCAAGGAATCAACAAAGTCCAAGAGGGTAGCATCTTTCAGAAAAAGAGACTTGCAAGAACAAGGGGACACAATTTAAAAGATAGAAGGAGGGCGGTTCAGGGGCAATGTGAGGAAGTATTATTTCACAGAGAGGTAGTGGATGGATGGAACAGCCTTCCTGAGGAAGTTGTGGGGTCTAAAACTGTGGGAGAATTCAAGAATGCATGGGACAGACATAAGGCAATTCTTGTGGGGGGCAGGAAGATAAAGGCTGTTGGTTAACTAGGATCTGTGGCCTATCCTGTAGGTAGGGAAATGGGCAGACTAGATGGGCCTAGCGGTCCTTATCTGCCGTCAAAGTCTATGTTTCTATGTTTCTATGTTTCTATGGTGGATATGAATAAGTGCAGGGCTTCAAACAGGCAGGGGATAGGGTAGGCATAAGTGAGCAATACAGATGAGTATGAATAGATAGGTCATTGACAGAGTAAAGGTCTATGGCATATTCATAAGGTAGAAAAGAATGGGCAGAGTAGATGGGCCTTTGTGGTCCTTATCTGCCATCAACTCTGTTTCTATGTCAGTTATCTGGCCGTTTATCATCAGCCTAGAAGATAGCAGCATTGGCCACTCCCAGTTCTGTTTGGGTGGGAGTGAGTCAGTTGCTGACTCACTCCCTCACAGACAAAACTGAGAGGGACCCACCCATCCCAGCAAGTACAGTACCATTAGTACTACTGCTGGTGCTGCTACCCTTTAGGCTGATGATAACAATCAGATAACTGACATAGAAACAGAGTTGATGGCAGATAAGGACTGCAAGGGCCCATCTATCTAGTCTGCCCATTTTAATTACTGGAGACAGGTGACTCCACACTACACTGAACTGACTACTGGACTGGCTGGTTCTCTGTGACTAGGGCAGATAGCCCGCCACCTCCGGTGACAGCTGAGCTAGATACAACGCAACTGCATACAGTATTATTCTGCTGTACTGTCCGCTCAACTCCCAGAGTACGAAGACTGCTGTAGCTATTTCTTAAAGTTTAAAAATGTGGGCAAGAGTGAGAAGCAGTGTCTGCCTGACATGATACATCAGCCCCCACAACTTACATATTTTCAGTTTAATACTATTTTTCCCCATGACCCCAGTCAGCTGCTGGGATGCAGTATAATTGCAGGGCATTTGATTGTGGAGGACGTTGAACACATGGTGCACTTTTTTTGAAACTCCACACACTACAGTGGAGGTGTGATCATGCTGTGGGCATGCTCCTGTTGCAAAGTACAACTGCCTCAACAATCACTGAAATCTAGCAACAAGGGAACTTATAATTATTCTTGACAGAGGGTGTGATGTGAAGCCTGCCACCAAAATAGAAGAATTTTAAATTTTTCACTACGACTGCTTGTTTAACCTCCCCGTACAATGCAATGCAATAACTGCAACTGACTGACAATTGGCTGGAGCCTGGAGCACAAAATGTGCCAGGCTGCCAAACAGGCAGTAGAGAATGAGGATCCACAATAATTTAACTGCCTAGTTAGTTGTGAGGTTGCTTTATGTTTTGTAATATTCCATTATATTTTTTCTGTGGGTGAGCTCAGCCCTCCCACTCCCCAGGTAAAAAAATACAACTTCATTAGTGCATCCATGATGTGTGTGTGGGCCAGACAGCCCCCACAGAAAGAATAATATCATACAACATCACAAAACATAAGACCAGAAACCATAAAAAACTAAAGGCATTGGCACATTGCTGTGAATGTACAGTATGTAACAGGGGGCAACTGTGGCATTTGTGGAGGATGTTGTACCAGTTGTGTAGCTATTGCAGCGGGTTGTACAGGGAAGTTAAACAGGCAGTCCCTTATTGTAAATGCAGTTCTTGTAATTGGGGGGCTCCACCCCCAGTCATAATGGTATCTTGGTAATAATGGGGAGGGGGGAATAACTTCCTTCCTTATGAAAGGAGTAGTGTAGAAGAAGGCTAAGTTCAACTTACTACTTAGCCTTCTAGTCCTGTCATAAGGAAGTTATTCACAGTTTAAATATCCCCATGTTGACCATTGTAATTTGTTGTTGAGGTAATAAAAATACAGTTTCCCTTTAATACATTTAATGTATTTACATTTAAACAACTTAGACTCAAGACTCATTGAGTCTAAAGTAGTTGAATTTGAAATCGTGTTGACTCACTCACAAAGGGAAGGGCATTTGTATTACATCAGCAAGGAAATTACAGAGTGCACAGTGGGGTGTGTGTTTGTGTCAGTTCTGTGCTTGTGCAGTGCTTACATACAGACAGTGCTTCTGTGCTTGTGCTGATTATTTTTAGACTAGTGCCCTCCTGCCTGGCTAGCCCTAATGCCTTGCATGCCAAAGCCTATTAATTATATTACTTTATTATTAAGCTTAAGCCTTTTCTGACTAGACTGCCTGTAGCTAATAGTGATCATCCCTCCTCCCCTTAAAATGCACTGGCACTGCACTTGCCTCGCCAACCCTCACAGATGACTCAGAACTCTATCCAGTCCAGTTGCAGCCTATCAGCCATGGCTTGGAAGTTGGCCCCTGCTCTCACATATTCCAAAAAGAGCTAGAGAGTTGAGAGACAGGCAGGGCATGGGCAGAATGGGCTCCCAGTCAATCACTGCTCCTGCCTGGTGTGGGTCTGCCATGCCACTGCTGCCTGGATTAAGTTGTGAAAGTCTGGAGGGGACTCGGGGAGGTGGGATGCAGGCTTGGCTTTCCACGGACTACCCTTTTTAATAAATCATGGGAGGATGGTGTGGTACCTGAGGAGTGGAGGAGGGTGGGTGTGATTCCTCTTCACAAAAGTGTGAGCAAGACAGAGGCAGGAAACTACAGACCTGTCAGTTTGACCTCAGTGGTAGGGAAAATGATGGAATCACTGCTGAAGGAAAGAATTGTTGAGTACCTAGAGGCCAGTGTGGGGCACAGAGCCCAAGGCAGCATGGATTCACAGCAGGAAGGTCATGTCAGACAAATCTAATTGATTTCTTTCACTGGGTGACCAAAGTAGTAGTCCAAGGAGAGCCTGCGGACATGGCCTACCTAGACTTTAGCAAGGCATTTCACAGTCCCACACAAAAGATAAACAAATTAGCCAGCCTGGGAGTGGGTCCCAGGATGACAGCACCTGGGTAAAATACTGGCTGGACAACAGGACACAGCGGGTAATAGTAAATGGAGCCCACAGTGAAGAAAGGAGGGTTACTAGTGGGGTACCACAGGGTTCAGTACTGGGGCTGGTCCTTTTTAATGTCTTTAAAAGTGACATTACAGAAGGGCTAGAAGGGAAAGTATGTCTCTTTGCAGATGACACTAAGATCTGCAACAGGGTTGAAACTCAAGGTGGGGTGGAAAGGATGAAAAGGGTCATGGCAAGGTTGGAGGAATGTTCAAATGTATGGCAGCTTAGATTCAGTTCAAAGAAGTGCAAAGTAATGCACATGGGAAACAAAAACCCAAGGGAAGAGCACACAAGGGGAGTGAGATACTGACAACAAAAAAAATGGAAAGGGACCTGGGAGTACTCATATCAGATGACCTAAAGGTGGGCCAGCAGCAATGTGAGAAGGCAGTAAGGAGGGCTGGGGGGATACTGGGTAACTCATCCATTGATGGTCTGATGCCTAGGCTGCATAAGCAGAAAAAAGCCTGGGCCTGACTTTGAATGTCCCTGTGCACAATTCCCAGGTACAGAGAAAAATCTGTGAAACTGTGAAAAAAATAATGTAGCTATTTCATTATTATTTTATATGCATAGGCACCTATGCTGCATAGGTGCCTGGTATTTTCCTTAGTTTTTTTCCCCTACAACTGTGTAAAAAATGCTTTACTGCTACATAGATAATAGATAATATACCAGTCATCCCACAAACAGACAGTGATCACTCGGGGTTTGAAGAAGAAAACAGAGAAAAAATGCAACCTGTTACTGCAACCAGCTATGCCCTACACTTCCCTAGTATAGTACCATCCACTCCCTCTTCACCATGCATCTTTCTGATGACTGTCTTGTCTTGACTCACACTCAGTCAGCTGAGCCACCCCTCAGATCTCACTCACGTGCCCCACCACCCCACCCTTTACGGTACTGCTCACTGACTCCTGAGACTCAGTCATCAATCAGCACTGCAGACTGCTGCTCAAGTAATGGTAGTCAGGCTGCTTTCTTAAGAAGCTGTAGGACTGAACTTATTGTTAGTGATCCCAGTGGTAGCAGGCAGCTGCATGAGACACAGGTTCAGGGGGATACTGGGATGCATAGGGAGAGGCATCACAAGTAGAAAAAGGGAAGTGGTTATCCCTCTGTACAGACAGTTGGTGAGATCCCATCTGGAGTACTGTATGCAGTTTTGGAGACCTCATCTACGCAAGGACATAGACAGGATGGTTTGGAAGCAGTCCAGAGGAGGACAACTAAAATGGTGCAGGGTCTACATCACAAACCATATGAAGAGAAACTGAGAGAGCGTAAAATAATATGTATACCCTTGATGACAGGAGGGACAGGGGGGACATGATAGAAACTTTTAAATACCTCAAGAGAATCAACAAAGTCCAGGAGGGTAGCATCTTTCAGAAAAAGAGATGTGTAAGAACAAGGGGGCACAATTTAAGGTTGGGGGGACGACTCAGGGGTAATGTGATGAAATTATTTTTCACAGAGAGAGTGGTGGACGCATGGAACCGCCTTCCTGGAGAGGTTGTGGGGTCTAAAATAGTGGGCGGAATTCAAACATGCATGGGACAGACATAACATAAAATAAAATGTTTTTATTTTCAACCTGTCCTGTCAGAGAGATCATAATAAGCTGATTCACATTGTTTGCAAGGAGGCTGCCTAACATTACAGTATTGATCATACAGTCGATGATCTGTGTGTGTGTGTTTGTGTGTGTGTGTGCTGAACTCCTTTCTGACTGTCCTAATACTAACATTACAATACAGTCATAATGAAAACTAAATCCAGAGTTGGTAACAAGCGACTTGATTGAAATTGAAATACTAAAGGCTTGTGAAGAAAGAAACATCTGGAAGGTGACAAGTTTGACAACAGAGCCCTTGTACAATGGGCACAGCTCTCATAAGACAAAGCTAAAGAAGCATGATTTCAGCAGAATATTTTACATTGGAAAAAGTCCATACAATGGAGTAGGACTAATCCTATTTTACATATTACTCCACCTCTCCAGGTGCAGTTCTAATGAGGCAGCTTGATTCTAATAGATTTGATTATTGGAGAATTGGACATTGCTGTTACAATTGTTACATAATTAGTTCACTGAAAATGTATGCAATTACAGTAGCAATATTATAAGCTCAACTTGAATTCTTTAAACATTTTATGATGTATTTATTAAATACATATAGTGGTCACTAGAATTTTGGAACTGTAAAAACTTAAAACATCTAGCATCTAATTGAAAAAGTCTATTTGCAGATAAGGGCAAAACAAATCCTGTTCTGTAGCTTAAAATCCCTTATTTCTGAATTGCAACTTTTATATATATATATAGCCCAAGGTTCAGACAGATCATTAACACCAGGCTAATCAAATCCACATCATGTTCCTTCTCATTCTCTAGCTAAAGCTACAGTATATTGCCTTCCAGTAAGTTGAACACATTTTGTTTACATGACACCTTCATGCAGTCAATAGAAAATGAGTAGTGCTGTGTTTGCACTGAATAGATGAATAGTAATGTGTTAGATGACTTTTTTTTTCACTGGGAGTCAGAAAATGTTCTGGCATAAGCAGATTTTGACATTCAGTACAACTGCTACTTATGAATGCCTCAGTTTCATGACGTGCTTATACATGGCATTTCTGTGTGAGGTGACATGTTTCTTCTCGAGTTCTCGGTTGTAAAATTATTATTGAGCTGAAACAGGCACGGATTAGATGTGGAGGTTTCAGAATCTAATAAGATAAAACAGAAACAGTTCCTTCCTTCCCTCCACTATCGTATTGTAGGGGTATAGATGCATATGCGTTGATCCCTGTCTCTGACGCCCTGCCGCCCTGCCTGACACAGTAACTAAGCCTAAAGCCTCTGTGTGTAACTTGTAAACATCGCACATTGCGGGGACAGGAGGGCACAAACAAAACAACTTGAGGGACACCCTTGCCTGCCTGACCCAGTAACTAAGCCTCTGTCTGTGTGTGTTCTTCTCAGTCTCTGTTCTGGAACTTCTAGACATCGGTTTAGGAATCGGGACCGGGTGCGTGGGTGGGTGGGGAACCATGCTGGCTAATACAACTACAAAACAACAACCTATGCTACTACAGCTCCCCATCAAATATATAACTTGCTTGCTTCTTTTGACTTCTTGCCTTTTTGCCTAAACGTTACACTGTAGTGTACTCTGTCTCCGTGCTGCTCCGTACCCAACATCCCACTTGGCTCTAGTCTGCCTGCGCAGCACTCAGCCTCAGTCAGCATGCTCTGTCTCCTCTCTGGCTCTCTCTTTTGATTGACTTTTTTATTAAATTTAATTTATCGCCACTTGTCTCGCTCGGTCTATATTACATTTTTTTTCTGCGTCTCCTCTGGCTGACTCGCTCTCTTAACGTCTTCAATGCCTGTCTTACCAACTCTGAGTCTCCTGCACCCCTACCTTCTATACTGTCTGTTTTGGAGTCCCGTGTGACTTTTCTTTCCCAGACAGAGCGGACCATGTGACCCCCGAGGGGATGAGCCCCTGCTGGCAGAAGTTAGCAATTCCTCAGCATTGATTTGTCTGCTCAAATTTTTTTTTTTTTTTACTACTATGGTGCGCCCCTCAGAGGTATGCGCCAGGGGCAGATGCCCCACCTGCTCCACCCTTCCTACAGTACTGAAATTGTGTCTCAAACTACGCACTTTTGTTAACAGAGCAGTGTTTATACTGCAACGTTTGTGGTGTAAGATGTCTCATGTGCTTGAACTATTCAGAAAAGTTGTGTATGACATCAAGAAAGGCTACAACAGTGTTCTTCTTTGTCTGTGTACAATTTCTGTGATGTATTCACAGGTCACTGGATGCACACACAGCACTCAGAGGCATATTTCTGGGAAGAATTTTATTATTCCATGAAAAAGGAAACCAAGTTCACCATTGATGAGTCTGGTAAGCTGGTCAATGTCCTCAGTATCTGTGATGACACAGCAGTGGACACAGATGATGACTGTGATGCAACCACTGTGTCCCATAAATGGCACTGTCTGTCATGGGCCTGTGACGACACCTGCAACTCTAGGGAATCATCTTTTGAAAAAGTTGAACAGTTTGTCAACCTATCTGTGATTAAAGATGGCAAAGAAATATCTAAACTGTTTAACAAGATTGACCATTGTGAAATCCGTCCACATACTGGACTTATGGGTCACTCACTAGCATACCTCAATAGTGGTGTTTGTGACAGTGTCCTTTACAACATGCGGATGCTTGGAGTGCATCAAACAGGCATGCAAAACTTTGTATACAGAGTATATGAAGTACAATGAGTTGTAAATCAATACACTTGTTTAAATGACTTATTGCAGTCAGGTGACATGCAGGGTGCCATCACATTTCTCAGACAGCTGCAACATGTAACTTCTGTACCAGACACAACAATTTCTCAGTCAACAACTTCTGCTGAAACATCTGTTTCAGTGTTAGAAACTGACATACTGAGACAGTACGGCAAAGAAATAGCAAAATTTGAGCTGGCAAAGTCTCAGAAGTTTGACTCTGTATGTGTGTCATGTGATGGTTTGAGCTACAGTAAACAAACAGTCACAGTGAACCTGGAAACCTTGTTACCATACAATGACATGTGGTTCCGTCTCTCACATTTTTGCTGCTGAAATCTGACTTTCAGTTAGAAAACACCATTCTGCTGTGCAAGCACTGCTTCTCCAAACTGAAGTCTAACATTTTGTCACCAAGGTCACTGCTGAATAATATGGAGGCACATGTTACACTAAGTGAGATTTCAACATTGAATATGTTTGAACGCATCCTAATTCAGACAATGAAACCATTCAAACCATTCTATGTCTGAACACAAAGACATGGAACATTCCACAGAAAGAACTTGTTAGATCTCTAAAGGGTTCTGTGATGTGTCTCCCACTTCCTGTACAGGAAAATGTAGAAGCAATCTCTATGGAAAATAGTTTGATGATTCTTGAAAATGGTGTTCCAACAAAGTCCAAGGTTATCTGGCAAGATGTTGTCAATGCACAGAAGGTAAAGCTTGCTCTTACTTATCTAAAGAACACCAATCCCTTTTATACAGACCTTGACATAGATCACATGACTAGTCTGTCTGTCCAACATGACTTCTTAGAAAAAACTAAACCAATGATTGAGAAGGTCAGTGGACAGACAAGTGACAATGTGTATGAACAGTACACAATTCACCCACTACATGGCAGAGATCCAGTAGGAGACAACATTGATCTCTGTCAAATGAAACAGGTGGAAGGTGAGCCTGTCAGTATTTGGGAGGCAACACTAGAAGCACGTTGTTTCCCAGACTTATTCCCAAAAGGGTCAGGTGGATGCCTAAATGAAAGAGAAGTGCTTGTACAGGGTGCTGAGTATCGCACTAGCTGTGTACTCAGTAAAGACAGCAACTTCAGACATAACATACAGTACCTGCTTCATCTCCTCTGGGAGAGTGAACTTAGCATTCTGTCTGCATCTGTTGTACATACTATTCATCTCACAACTCCACTAGATGGAATAACAGTTGCTCAATTTCTAGAGAAATGAAAGCAGAAAGATGAAAATGTGCAAGTGAATCTGTCTTCCATCGTTTCAAGTCTTCGAGGCACCAAAGAATATTGGTATTGCAGACACTCTGAAGTGATGACAATGCTGTGAGAGTATGGTGCAGCCACATGGTTTGTCACACTTAGTTGTGCTGAATATGCCTGGGACGAGCTCACTGAACTGTTGAAGTGGGCACATTCTGTTGTTGATGGCATCTCATCAATGACTGTCAGAGAAATGTGTTCACTTGATCCTGTGTCTGTCACAACACACTTTTTCACAAGCAGTTCCAAGACATTCTGACTTTCATATTGTCAAAGGACAATCCACCTCTTGGTATTGTAGAGCACTACTTTTGGAGGACGGAGTATCAAGCACAGGGTACCCCTCACATCCATATGCTGTTGTGGATAAAGGATGCACCATGCATAGGTGAACATGAAGCAACACAAGTGCTATCATTCATCAAGAAATATACCACTTGTCACATTCCAGACAAGCATGACAGTCCTATACTATGGAAGTTGGTTCTAAAGTTCCAGCTACATATTTGTGCAAAATACTGCCAGCAAGTAGTAAAGAACAAATCTAATTGGTACACACGATGTCACATCGGATTTCCTAGATGAGTTTGTCAGGATGGTTCCATGAATGACCTTTTCTCAGCAATGCACCACCACTCGAAGGCAAAATCAACCAAAAGGGTATACGAGTTACCCAGAGATGAGAAAGAGGTGTACATCAATGACTACAACCCAACTCTTCTCCTAATGTGGCAAGCAAACATAGATGTTCAATTTGTGGCTAATAACTCATTGGCCCTGGTGCGGTACATCACCTCGTACATAACCAAACATGAGCAGGCTAGCTTGCAAGATCTTTGGAAAGATATTGCCAATTCAAGCAGAAGCCTGACATCTCAGCTCTGGTCATTGGGCTTGAAGACTCTTTCACACAGAGAATGTGAAGCTTATGAAGCCAGTGACTGTTTAATGGGTACACATCTGTATGGGAAGTCTGACACTGTCCGGTTTCTCACTGTAAATTACAAAGAAAAATGCAAACGTGTACTGATTCCCCATGCTGAAATTGAGGAGCTTGCTGCCAATAGACCTTCTTCAAAACATATCTTAAAGAATAACATGATAGACACATACTACCCATGTAGACACGATGACATGACTGACATGTGTCTCTTTCAGGTGGCAAAGTGGTATGACTACAAGGCAGATATATCACCTGACTCAACATGCCAGATTTACAAAGTGAATGGAGTGGATGGCTGTCTCATAAACAGACACAAGCCATGGCTCATAGACCACTGTAAATTGCATCTAGGCACATTGGAGAGCAGAGAACTTTACTACTTTGCTCTCCTATTCCTATTTAGACCCTGGAGGAATGAGTCTGAATTAAAAGGTGACTGTGATACATTTGAGGAAGAATTCAATCTCAGTTACGAGACTTTCAAAACTGAATACTCAGAGACATACATACAGAGACTAGAGGCTGAGAAAGAACAGCTTGAGAAGGCAGAGAAGCAGCTTCAGGAAGACACTCCTGTTAGTTCACAAAGGCAACCTTGATCCAGAAGGACAAGCTGTTCTAGGTGAACCTCTGCCTCTAAATGCCCCAGAAGTCTTAATCTCTGAAATTGAGACAGCCATGCAATGTGGAACACACTCCACTGTCAACCCAACTGACTTGAGAGAAAGACTAAATCAGCAGAAGCATGCAGTTCACTCTCAAGTAGTTGACGCTGTTCATCATGGCCTGCTACATGAAACAAAAAAAATGTGACTGTCATGACTATAAGCCACTACTAATCTTTGTTAGTGGTTCGGCTAGCACAGGAAAGAGTTTCCTTATTGAAGCCATCACTGCTGAAATACGGAGCCTGGCAGGGTCATCAATGTCTGTTGCAGTTACTGCTCCCACAGGACTAGCTGCATACAACTCTGGTGGAGTTACATTACACCGTCTCTTTATGTTGCCAGTGGAACATGGCAAAACTGGAGAATATCATAAATTGTCATTTGAGGTTGCATCTCAGCTCCGTTCCATGTTCACAAAGATGAAGTTACTCATCATTGATGAAATCAGCATGGTCTTCAATGTCATGCTTGCCTGTATTCATCTACGTCTGCAGGAGATCTTAGGTACTGATGATGGAGTACCATTTGGTGGCAAACGTATAGTTGTTTTGGGAGACCTTTTACTGCTTGCACCAGTGAATGCAGAGCATGTGTTTACAACTCTAACTGGCAAGCAAGCTAAGAATATTCTTGGTTGTATTGCCGGGTATAACATTTGGGAGTTTTTTACCTATGTTGAGTTGTATGAGAACATGCAACAAAGTGGTGATCTGACTTAAAATCACTTTTAGATGAAGCTCGTACAGGTTCTCTATCACGAGAACATGTTGCTATGTTAAACGATCAGGCAATCACATTAGATACTGCATCCACAGAAACAGCATGTAATGTTTTCAGTGATATATATACTCTACAGGAAGACACATAGTGTGCCTTATGCCACGACTAAAGAAATGCACTGAATTCAACAATGTTATGCTGCAGAGAGAAAGCCAAGAAATTGTAACTCTCCATGCTGTTGACACAGTTGGTGGTGTCATTCTTAATCACAACCTAGTAGCAAAGATGACTGAATGACTCAGTGAACTCAAGTCAGATGTTTCACACACAGCTGGCCTAGAAACTGTTCTTACACTTTGTAGTAACGCACATATCATGCTACGACGCAATCTAAATGTCGAAAGAGGCATGGCAAATGGTGCTATGGGAAACATCACTGACTTTGTCTACAATGTCCAGAAGACATAGATTGAGACACTTGTAGTTCACTTTGACAACATGGAACAGCCTGTACACATAGAACACACCTGCATAAAATTTCAGGTATTTAAGGATATCTATGTAAACAGGAAACAGTTTCCATTATGTGTTGCATATGCTGCTTCTATTCACAAATCTCAGGGCTTGAGCTTGGATTCAGCAATGGTGGACATAGGTACAGACATTTTCAAAGATGGCATGAGCTATGTGGCACTTTCATGTGTCCGCAGTCTTTCTGGGTTGCACATCATAACTCTAGCACCTCAGAAGATACGAGGCTGACAAGCAATGTGTTCTTGAGTACAACAGGTTATGTACTCTTCATCAGCCACAAATGTCTTTAGTACCACTGCCTACATATCTGGCTGTCTCACATCTTTCAGTCAAATCTACAGCTGTCATCAAATAGCCACAAGCTTCCAGAAATGATTCAACTCAAAAGAGTTCAACAAAGGTCACAACTTCAACTAAACATTCAGAGCCAGCAATTCATCAGGAATCAGTTGGTGTAACTGCTGTACCAGTCTTTGACAACAGCACTACAGTGAACTGCCATGCTAAATCAGCTATGCAAGTTTTTCTTCACATGCCACACTTTGTGCAGATAGTATCTGTTTCACAAGACAATTCTCTATCAAACACTTTGAAGCAGATTGTCAACATGACTTCTGACCAGTCTAACAATGTACAGTCACTAACACCACTACGACAGGTGTTAGGTACATATGACAGATGTAGTACATTTGCTGCTGACATACAGCAAGACACTAGTGAGTTTATAATGGCTATTATATACAACTTGGATGTAAACGGCACCCCAATGCGACACTACTTCACAGTGTCATATGTAACCAAATATGTATGTGTTTCATGTGTCCATTCACAGCGTGAAACCACAGAAGACATGCTGTGGATTACTCTTTTTGTCCATCAAGCTAAAAGTATCACATTTTGACAGCTATTCACCAATGCTCAATGTGGTCACTCCTGTAAAAGGTGTGGAGGTAGATGCACTCAGTCCATACGTCTCAGGAGTTCATCTCAATATTTGTTGCTTATGTTGCACAGGTTTAACTCCAATGGGCTCAGAGTTGACACTCCTATCACAGATTACACAGCTGGTAGAATAGTTTTTAACAAATCAGTGTTTGACACTCTGGTCCAGATATTCAAAAGGGGTGCGCATGGTGCAACAGTGTTGCACCATGCACAACCCATTGATGCGCACCGGCACGATATTTAAAAGGGAAAAGTGTGCAGCACAAATCCCGATGCGCCGGAGTGCATCAGTAATGAATGCAGGCACAGGTGGGGGGGCATGCCCATGCATAACCTGTACAGCCCGATATTCAGCCCAGGATGTGCAGAGTCATGCATGCTCAAGCCCTACCTGCACCTGCACAAAGTTACGCCAGGAAAAAAGGAACAAGTGATGGCCACTCACAGGTGAGCTGCCACATTGCAGGGTGCAGCACAGCAGCTGCCACCTATGGGTGGCCACCCGAGTTCCTGCCACACCTGGTGGCACCCCCCCATGCCCCATGGTGGACATCTGTAATCGACCCCCCCAAGGCCAATATCCCTGGTGGTCCAGTGGACCGCACTGAGCCCGATCGCAGGCATCTGTAAGCAAACCCCCCCAAGTCCAATATCCCTGGTGGTCCAGTGGACCGATCGCTGCCTGATCATGGGCATCAGTACCTCATCAAAGACCCCCACTACCCTGGTGGTCTGAGTGCCCCCCCACCCAACCACTGAGCCCCACTGCCCTCTCCCCCATCAGCCGGTGGGCATCAGCACCCCCTGCCTGCTGCCCCACCACCCACTGACTGACAGCTCAGTAGGGCTGCACACCCATTGGTTCCGGGGGGGGAGTGGAGCGTGAGGCTCAGTGGGCGGGTGGGTTGGGGGTACACTAGACCACCAGGGTAGTGGGGGTCTTTGATGAGGTACTGATGCCCATGATTGGGCAGCGATTGGTCCACTGGGCCACCAGGGATATTGGATGTTTTTTCTTTTATATTACAGGAATGCCCACAAACGGGCTGCAGGGGGCATTGGTCCCCGATGGCTGCTGAATGGCAGGGTGCCAGGCACAAGTCATCGGGAATCAGCTCACCTGCATGCTAATGGAATGCAAATGGGGCTGTAATGATATGCAAATGGCCCCCTGTGCACCTTGCATAAAGTATGGCCCCATTTGCATGTCCCCGTTTGAATATCGCAGGTGCTGTGCATGGCGCAATGGCACTTGTGCCAGCGCATCTCCATGTTCCACTCTGGCCACTTGCACTGGTGCAGTGCCACTGCACCATGCACAGTGGGGGTGGCCAGGATGCGATATTCAAAGCTGCTGTGCCATAGCGCAGCTCCATTGAATATTGCCCAGGCCACCCCCCTGCGCAACAAAGTTGAGCTGCGCCCTGGCTTGCACCACAGCCTGGTGCAGTTTGAATATCTGGGCCTCACAGTATAATCTGTCACCATAGTCAATCCATGCATTCTGGCCATTACACCTGTTTACTAAGGTACAGAAGTGGATGGGTAGAGCATGATGACTCTACAAGCAGTTTTAAACAGAGACTGCCACAACACTTAAAAAATGCATATCTTCTAATATTGAAGAATTATGATAACCTTCATATTTCAGAAGAATAGGACAGAACATGTTACATTTTTTAATAGACTACTTTGTGACAGAAACAGTTGTAGGTCAGTACAATTGTTTCCAATCTACGACTCTCAAGAAACCATAGCATATCAACAAATTGCTATACTTGCAGACACATTTCATGCACTATGATATCTAAGATCTTGTGTAGATCAGTGACAACATGGAAATTGTTGTAGTGGCTTCAATCGGCTCCAACAGAATTCACAGTCAATAGAGAAACCATGCTTACATGTCTATCAAAGATTGTACATCTCAAAACAGAGGCCTTACTGCCTCTTCTGTTCTGTACATATCTTTTCTTGTAGCTGTATCATACCCATACATAACAAGAAGTTGCTGCCAGTTTCTAACTTTTTCTCCCTGCAGAGAAACAAAAGTTCTCAGTTACCATCATAAATAACTTGCAACACGTCTCATTAACCAAACGGTACAGTCTGTCACAAGTTGTCTATCACCAGTTGTTTTTGTCTATTAGCTTTTGACATGTAGACAACAACATCATTCCTTCACCATGCAACAGTGTTGAACTATGCCTGCTTTATTTGTTATACTGATACTGTATATATGTAAAAATAACAATCTTTAGTCATAATGCAACAAGTTAAATGAAGCAAGCGTAAATACTAAATGATTGCATCTTATTATTAACTGACTTTGACATGCCTTTGTAATTACATGTAAATAATATTTACATTCTTATTCCACCTTGCCATTGTTGCTAACTACTTTTATTGTTCTAGTAAAAGAATTACTGTAAGACTAAAGCACTAATGAATGTTTAACATATAATACTGTACTATACTGATTAAGTTAAATGAACCATATCTTTGATAAAAACAGCTTACCATGCACATTTTTTTACTTACTAGTTCAGAAGTAACATAGAAACCAATGTAACAATTGAAAAAATGTTTTTTGTACCTGTAATAATATGAAATCTTTTTGTACTTGTTATACAAGTAATTCTAACCTATGTTAAAAATAGTGATAATTGTAAATGAGACACTGTTACTGATCACAACACACTTCATACCTGTTCCTGACAATATTTATGATCACCTCTATTGAGGGGTCGGGTGGGAATTTTCCATATGCACCTAGTCAGTGACATATCATTAAATATTTAATTGAACATGCCAGCAACCTAATGCGACTGAAATCAGATTTTTTTAATATTCAATTACTTGAACACTTAGCATATGTTTTTTCGCCCACCCCAGGAACATACACATTATCAGGCACACAATAACAACTGAACATTACTGTGTCTGTGTGTAATCACTGCTTAGAAGCTCCCGGCATATCTTTATTAATATAGGAGACAACTAATGGATGACACATAATTAGAAAAGTCATCAACTTAATACATATACATAATATTGTTAACCAAAATCTCTTCAACCTCAGTAGCAAAAATATAATGAAGAGCCACAGGTTCAGCTTGATAGTCACAAGTTCAACAGGAATGTCAGAAAGCACTTCTTTCCACAAACTGTAGTGAACACTTAAACTTCAGTGCTAAAACATGTAACCTTATTAAAGAAAGTGACCCACTATTAAAGAATCAGGTATAGACATAGAAGGAAGATAACAACCATGGCAACAGTAGATGGGAGAACACTGCAGGGATAGGCAACACTTTACCTAAAGATGTGAACCGTGCAACACAGTCACACTTAGTAGACCAAATAGACTTCTTATGCTACCTTCTTTCTATGCTGTATTACAATATGTACATACTTGTTCCAAGTCATCGAACCTAGTTGCTATAAATGTGACACATTTAGATATATATCCAAGCAATGATTACATACATGCAAGGATTGTAATGTAAGACTAATTTTGTAAAGAAAATACAATCTTAATTGGACCTTTTTTCAGCTTCACCAATTGGCAATAAATCTTTTTAAAACATAACCACCTGTGTTGAGTCTTTACTGAAAATAGCATAATGACATTACAGCGTAACTGTTGTTTCTATTAAGCATGCAAATCAACTGCAACAAATAGTACCACAACTACGTGTCCATGTACTTTTTTTTTTTTGCTATGCTGTCCACTCAGTATCCACAACATAGGCTACGATGTGGCACATTGCATGTCACACTTCCCATAATTCCTAACAGTGTTAAAAAGTCAACAACACACTTACTTTTAATGTGTGTCTCTCCACTCAGCATCCAG
The DNA here is from genome assembly GCA_016271365.2 of Neoceratodus forsteri. Classification (NCBI taxonomy): domain Eukaryota; kingdom Metazoa; phylum Chordata; order Ceratodontiformes; family Ceratodontidae; genus Neoceratodus; species Neoceratodus forsteri. Next base: position 1,178,333,307 of record CM057458.1, read on the forward strand.
TAATTGCTGTAGCAAGATGTCGCACATCACTACCTAACACTATGCAGCTGTGGCTAAACAGTTAGGATGCACTAAAGTGCTATGTCTACTGCAGTTCACTGGCTGAGCTCATGCAACTACTAACTGTAATAACTTCACTGTACCTACAATTACAGAGGTGTGCCATAGATCTCCAGTCCCCTTTTGTTCCTATAGAGAAACAGTCATAATGCACTACAGATTTTAAAAGGCGCAACATCTCTAGCTGCCTAAATACAAAGTAATCCTAACTGAGGTAACTTCAGAATCCCTGCAATCACTGATGTGTACCATTGATGTACAAACCCTCACCTGTGTTCTGTATCTCCACTAAGATGTTCATTCCCCTCACCTGTGTTGTGTATCTCCACTTACAATGTACTACCTGCTGTCATGTTTGGAGACACATTGCCTGTCTGAACCTATTCAAGTGACAACTGTGCTAACTGGATTATTCCTCTAATCAGAGACCTGTGTAGCTGATGTACTGTACATTGTCTATCTTTGCCTGTGGCTGTTTACTTAGGATGCAGCGAGTGGAGTAGAAGTGCATTTCCCCCATCACACCCTACACCTACATGATTTTTTTTTCTGCACTGTCAACTTAGTGTGCAATAAGTTGGCTAGGTGTTTGGACATTGAGTTACAGATCTCCTGTAATTCCTAACTAAGTTAAGTAGCATGTACCACGCTTACATTTACTGTCAATCTACAGTCAGAGTACAGTACCTGATGTAGACAGCTGTGTGACATTGTACCTAAGGACATACAATTGTGGCTGTACAATCAAGATCAGTAACTGGTATGTGTGGGAAAATTGCCTGTGTCAGGCCATAGAAATCCTAACTGTGCTAAATGGTGTGTACCAACAATTACAGAGGTGTACCATTCATATCAATTGCCTCAGTCTTGCTGTGCATCAGTACTCATGATGCAATGCAAATTTTGGTGAGGATATAACCTCTCTGAACCAACACAAACACTAACTGTGCCAACTTGAGTGTCCCTGCAATCACTAATATCCACAATTGATGTCCATACCCTCAGCTCTGCTGCAGTCACAGTTTGAAGAGACATTCCCTGGCTGAGTCCATTCAAGTGACAACTATGATAACTACACTTTACCTGTAATCAAGGAGGTGTACAACTGATCTGCATCACCCTTCTTTGCCTGTGGCTCTTCACTTAACATGCAGCGAGTCTGTGATTGTTACTGTTACCTTGCCTCTCCCCCCTACTTCCATGTGTCTCTGTCTATGTAAAATAAAAAATGTGCTAGTGATGGAAGCGCGGGGCCTCCCACCACACAAAACACAAACATAAACAGCAGTGAAAAATACTGAATGTCATACAGCAGAAGGACTGCAGAACCCTTTGGCACCCACGGTCTCAATACAAAGAACACAAATATAAACAGTACTGAAATATACAAAATGTGATACAGCAGTGGGAGTGAAAACATTGAATATCATACAACAGTGGGACTGTGGGACCCTTCAGCCCCCACGGTCCCGCCACATAAAAGAGAAACATAAACAGTACTGAAATATACTAAATGTGATACAGCAGTGGGAGCGTGGGGCCCGACCACATGATGTCTTCACACATATTAACACAGTGCCAGCAAACACAAATGTTAATGCACATGGTAGCACAAACCAAAACACAAGAATAAGCAATTCTGATAAATACTGAATGTAATACAGTGACAATAGCGCAGGGCCCTTCCAGCCCCGTGCTCCCACCGCACAAAACACAAACATCAAACAGCAGTAAAAAACACCAAATATCATACAACAGCGGGACTGCAGGGCCCTTTAGCCCCCACGGTCCCACCACACAAAACACAAACATAAACAGTACTGAAATATACTAAATGTGATACAGCAGCGGGAGCTCGGGGCCTGCCCTCGCTCCCACCACATGATGTCTTCACACATACTAACACAGTACCAAGAAACATAAATGTTAATGCGCATGGTACCACAAATCAAAACACAAAGATAAACACTACTGTAGAGACAAATAGAGAAAATTACGTAAACACAAGCGAAAATGAAAACGCAAATGGCAACACACAAGATGGCATAGACACAAAAAACTTACTGAAACAGGTACAGAACCACAAAGAAAAGCAGTAAAGATAACACTTATACAAAAACACATAATAGTTTTTCCTAAAATCTGCATATAGAAAGAGAGTGAGTACAAAGAATGTATGCATAATAATGGGTCTCGGAGCACAAAATGAGGAGTTGGAATACTAAATTTCTTTATCTCAGGAACCGTACGACATAGAACATTTTTTTTAAAGTCATATGATTTATGACTTTCTGGGCTAGTCTTGTACTTAGCCCGCATTAGGGGGCTAAGAAATTTTCTGATGAAAACTCCGTATCTCGCACCGTTTCAGAGATACGGACCCTGAAAGGTGCAGCGAACGCTGTAATGTTATCCTATGGGAAAAATAGAGAAGTTCAGAGTAGCATAACTTTGGCTCCCTATAGTATTATTTCACCAAACCACTGAAAGGCACATCTCTGGGATGTTTACTTTCTTCCCTTAAAATTTCCGCCCAAAAGACCAAACCATTATTTTGCACCACAGTGCCAAACTATTCCTGTAATGCAACAGATGCCGTAATGTTATCCTAAGGGAAAAAGCATCAATTTTGGAGTGCCGTCACTTGACCATTGAGTAATATTTTTTTACTGAACCAGTGAATTGCACATCTGTGACATCCTGGCTACGTTCCCTCCAAATTGCAGCCCAAAACGCCAAACCGTTCTTTTGCAGCACAGTGCCAAAGAATTGCTGTTATTTTCACACACCCTGGAAAAGTACTGTCTAACTTTGTGAAAGCTTTCACAAATTCATTCGACACTACTTTATGAAAGTACTTTTTCCAGAAACTTGGAAAACATATTTCTAGGGTGTTTTACCCCAAAATAAAGACATGGCTAGCATCCTCAGGGTCCGACTAGGTGAATACAAAAATAATTAGTTTGCTAGAGGGGCCCAATTTTAAATGCCAAGCATTTTTCTGATCACTAACTGAAAACAAAATGGCAGATGTGCAACAGTAACAGGGCCATTTGCGAAAGTAAAAACTGCATTTGTGACACTGTCAAACTTTTTGTAAACTTTTCCTATTGACTTATAATGGGAACTTGTTTTTTGAATAACTTTTGAACCGTTTAATATTTTTTCACGAAATCTTTGAAAGGCACATTTGGGACCCCAGACACATGTTTTCTGAAGATTTTAGACCAGTTTTGCAAACCATGCAGCCGGTAGGTGCGACTGTAGAATTCCAAAAAAGCGAAAATGCATGCACAGATCATGCTTAATAACTCCGCAGCTGTACATCCAACTGGTACAAAACTTAACAGATCCCAAGATGTATGAGTCTTGATCGGGTATGCCAAATTTCAGGTAAATCCGTCAAAGAGTTGCAAAGTTATTAAGGTGCAACATTTTGGGTTTACATGTAAATGGCTCCTCAACCCTAACGATGGTAGCACTACCGTGCTACCATAATATATAAACTCAAAGCCAGATGCCCATTGGTACAACCTGTTTATACATCTGATCACCAGGTAACACTTTTATCCCTCAAGCTGAAACAGCCTTTCTAGCCTTTCCTTGGCTGTTGTTCATGTCTAACTTATTAAGGAATTGAATCAAAACTACTATATTAATTTGGAACAAAACAGGTAGTGCTGCTCTTAGCCCCACTACATACCCAAGAGTTCATTGGCTGCTGGCCAGTCCAGTACCTCTTTATTTCTTCTTCTTGGACTGCCCCACTTTCTTGTTTAGTCATGTGTTTTTTCTAATTTTTTTACAGTTGCCGCTCATACTTGTGTTATACTTTATGTTGTTATTGCTGTTTTAAAATGTGTGGCACCTTGGCTTTGGATAAGGCGCTATACAAATAAATGTTATTGTTATTATTATTATTATTTATTATTATATTATATCTTTTTCCCTTCTCTGTCTGTAGTTCCTGTTACACTTCTGGACACCAAGCATCAACAAGGAAGGGAATCATGTTGATTCTGTCATTTTCTGAGCTGTATGGCCCTATTGTGTGGCAAAACAGTTCCAGTCCTCAGTGAAATGTGTTTTTTCAATTATGAGACATCCAGTGAATGCAGTGGTTGTGACTTAACCAGCACTAGCCCTCTTCTACACTGGTATGTATGCTAGCAGTTGATTCTCACTGTCAAACCAAATTACGGCTTAAGATTTTGCACGCTGTCAGTCAAAGATCATAAAAATGCTGTAATTATGTTAAAATAGATACAAAAATAACTATTCCTTTAACTTATAGGTTATAGAAATGCTAGGAGGGTTTATCTAGTTGTGCTGTTTTTTAAAATATTTGGTTTAGACTGTCAGATACGTTTCACGTCCAAGTCTTGCATTATTTTCACAATGAAAGAATTCGTATGCACATGGTCTATCCTCACGGTCAAACTGAGTCGCGGTTGAAGATTTTGCACGCTCACGGTCAAAGATTGTTGAAAATGCAGTAATTATTTTCAAATGTCTTTAAATGATGTAAAAACATTATTCTACTTGTTTATTAGTTTGTAAAATGCTATAAGGGTGTGTCCTGTTGAAAACGTTAGAGAAGTATTGTTTTTTCACTGTGAGAGACTGCTAACGCCGAAATCTCACATTTGTCTCACGATCAAAGATTTTGCATGCTCTTGATTGATCTTGGTGATCAATGCACCTCACGGTCAAAGAAACTGCATGCTCGCGATCAAAGAAATGGCTAAGTTAGTCATGTGAGTTTCCTGAGGCAATAGAATTAAAGAATATCACTCTGAGGGCCATTTTAGATCGAGTGATCGAGCAGGCAACAGGGCATAATTATAAAGAAAGTGCTTGGACAAAATATTATAGAAGTTGGGTAAAAAGTCATTTTTCAAGTTTTCAGCAGTAATTTAATAGTGTTTAGGCAACTTAGGAACTAATGTATGTATTTTTTAACCACTGATATTGGTAGGAACTGTTAACTTTGATTATTGATGCAGTTTACAACAACTTTGATATTTTGACAGTATCATGGCCTGGGAAACTGGTAAGCAGTTAATGTATATATTTAAGTCTTCACATATCTGTATGACAAATTAATTGTTTTTTGTAAAGTCATGGAAATAGATTTTTGAGAGTTTGATTTGTACAAACAAAAAAACAAAAAAAATTAGCATTTATTGAAAAGCTGTATAATGTTTTATCCATTTTGCTATTTAGTCAGTCAAATTGCTGTGATTGTTTTCTTTAACTAAGTTATTGTTGTTGGGATCTTTCTTGTGGCTCAAAATAGTGTTTATTATTTAATGCTTGCTAGGGTATTTTTGGTATCTCAGACTAGCTGATCTGTGCAAGTTGTCGATGTGGTAAGGAGATTTACTGTTACTCAGTGCTAGTTTGATTTGTGACAATTGCTGCCTGATCTAATAACATTGGCACTTTCTGGCTAAATATGTGTCTGTTTTAACTGTTGTGGAATCCTGACTTAGAATTATATTTTGTGTTGCCTAGCTTTACCTGCCATTGCTTTTGCACTTGTTATATACAGAGACAATTACAAATATTTAACTTAAGTAATCAAGTCACAGTGCTTCTCACTGGAAATAGTTTCTGATTAAATTAAACTGTGGTTCTAAAGGCTGTGCAATCTAATTAGTATAGTACTATTGGTTATTATTCTTCATAATCTCTGTCAAGTAGAAAGAAATGGCTCCACTCACCACTCAAGCAGCTGGCTGAGTAAGAGAGGGAATTTAGTTTGACACACCATTATAACTAGTAACTTGACCAATCAAAATATGTGTTGTTGGCAAGCTATGAGGTGTGTCAATCAGTTTACAGTATTCTCCCCCCAAAACAAAAAAAAAGTTTAATAAACATCATACCAATAGAAAGACATCTTATATGAATGGCTAGGACCGTTTGCCTAAATTAGCCAATCTCTGAGCAGGTTATTGTTTGTGATTGTTTTGTCTGCATTTATCTGGATGATGCAATAGAATACTGGTCATTGTGGTGGTTCCACTTCTTGGTACTTGTTAATCAGACACAATTGTGATATTTCTACATCTGAGTTATTAAGATTTGTTACTCAGCATGGCAGAAAAATCTACAGTTACTGTATGGATAGTAGAATCAAGTTTGATGAGAAGGGCAGCAGCTTTCAGTAGATGTAGTCATTTTGGAAATGATTTACACTTACCTGAATGCTCTGTCTCTTGGTTTGGGAAGGGTGGCATGAGATGGGAGTGGCTCATGCCTACCACATACTGTTTATTGGAGACTCATCCACAGCCAGACATACTCCTTATCCATCTTGAAGGTAATGATTTGGGTAACAAAAGGGCAATTGACTTAATAGAGGCTACACAGTCTGACTTGCAGCATCAGTATGTTACCATCATGTAAAATTCTGTATTCAGATATTACACAGTGCATGGTCTGGAAAGGTGAGGATTACTGTCCTGCACTTGAAAGATCTCGCAGGAAGGTGAACATACAAATATATGGATTCCTCTGTGCTATAGGAATGCACACTATTCATCACCCCCAAATTACGTATGACAAGTATTGGCTATTTTTAAAAGATGGTGTGCATCTCTCTAACACTGACAATGTCATTTTTGTTGGGGACCTTCAACATGGTATACTTATAGTTCTGTGATTGTGTGCCTGTAGGATGGTGCCTGTCAAGTACATCATATTTACACTGTGAAAAAAATGGCTCTTTTTAGAGCCACCACAAAATGATCAAAAAATAGTAATGTTCACATCTTGTACATTGCTGTCTGAATGTTAGTTTGTGAGTGTCTGGGAAGCACAGATTCTCTGCTTTTAACAGCAGAGAAGTGTGATGGTACTTATTGGTAAATGAGTAGGACATATATTATTGCTTGATATTTTATGTGTGTTTTTTTAGGTGGGTTTTATGGTATTTTGTTGCCTGTCATTGTGGTAAAGGCTACAAGTTTCTCATTGTTTCTTGATATGTGGGGTGTGTCTTTTGTTACTGGTAGATTCCGTAGCTTGTTTTTCTTTTTTTGCTAATGGTTGAGTATGGGTTGTTATGGGGGGGTGCATTATACAAGTATGGCTGAAAATGTGTCATATGTTTCTGAGGATGAAGTGGGAAGCAAAGGATGGTTTAGTGATATGAGGAGACATATGCTGTTGATGTAGTGTGTTATGTGTTGCTAGGGTATGTTGATTACTGATCTGAGTCATACTGTTTCTGTGTGTGAAATGTTTGTGTTGTGTACAAATTTTAACAACAGTTTTATTGTTTTCTTCACACAGGTAGATAACTGTGTGTGTGTTTGTTCTAGTATCAAGACTCTACTGTCCAGTAAGTATTTTCCTTTTTTTTATGTCATTGTTGAATTCGATGTATTTTGTTAGGCAACATTGAGAGTGGTGATTTGGGTGGGGGTCTGGTAACAGCATAAATAGAAGTAAACTGAGAAGCAAGTGGAGATATTTCTTGCTTTACATGCAAGTGAAAATAAGGAATAATAAGGAGAGTTCGTAACGTGTATTTTCAATACATATGATGCAGTAATGTTTGCTAACATTTTAGTATGCTGTGTAGCATGATCAATTGCTGCCATTCCATGCATGCATCTCATGGTGTTGTAAAATGTTGTTGATCTTGTTGAGTGTTAAATATTTGCTTCTGTCAGGAGATCAGTAATGTGAGGAACAGACTGAACACTACCCAGTGTGTCTCAATGGTGTGCAGCTGTTTTATGTGACCTATCAGACTATTATGTCACTATATTAATAATACATCTTTTTAATTTTCAAACTGATACTGCAGCAATTATGGATATTTCATGATTATGGTGTTTTGACAATCTGAGGGAGGTAGTACATGCATGTGTTTTAACAATAGAGTTATTGTTACCTCAGAGTTTACAAGTGAACAGACATATTTGATTGTGAGTGGCAAGCAACATAAATAGTAGTAAGGTGGAACAATATCAATGTAATATTTAATAGTTTTTCATGCTATTTTTTGTTTTCTTGTTTCAGACTACTAGCATGCCAAAATCATGGACTGACACAGAGGTGCTGGCCCTGGTTCAAGCTGTGAAGGAGCATGCCAATCCTACGATTGTCATGTGTGCGACTAACCTGAGCCTGACCCATTCATGGGGCAAGGTAGGTGTTTGGTTACAATGAGTCTTCACATTTTTCAACAGAGCTACACATGCGATAGATGACAATGGTATGGTCAGTTGTATTTCTTGCACATTTGTTTGATATCCGTGGGACAGTGTGTCATCAACAGCTTGATTATTCTGTTGTATATGCTGTAAGTAACATATAGATTGTCTTGTGATATAGTGGGGTTTGCGTGAAGACTACTTTTGGAGATTGTGGAGATTGTGAAAGGAGACTTACAAAGTGGGCAAAGGATTTCAAGCAATCTGATCGGTTGTTAGGTGTGTATTAGCTGTGTCTAATGCACAGCTAAAACTACAACCCTCATCTAGAATACACAGACTCATTTTATAAGCACCATTAGCCACTCCGGGGATGTGTATTGCACAGTTCCAGTGCACGGCTAGGGGATTAGATGCACTCGGCCTGTGGCTTCATGCCTCAGTATGTCCCCCTTAGTTGTGCATTGGAACTGTCTAATGCACACCCATTGTGTGTTATCGTTTACATGTAGGCATGACAGCAGTGCTCTGCTGTCTAAAGAGGTACTGAGACCTGTGTGTATGCTGCTAGGTAGTTGAACTGAGCAGGACATCACAACACACAGAAGCGGTCACTAGACTCCTGTATAAGACGACATACTACATCTCTGTGTCTTTAGTTGCAGACCATGTCAGCATGGTTGTTACTGTATTGGTGGATATAATACTACAGATATTTTTATGAATTTACTGTGAAGCTTATCAATGTGTTATATAGCATGGTGTGCATGCATATTGATGTATGGTGTTAGCAATTGGTGTTCAGCTTTACTGTGCTCTACAGTCAGTGGCTGGATAGATGACTTGTGGGTGGGGATGTGCCACATGTTGGTGAGTGGGTTATATTGTGGCGGTGTGAGTGAGTAGCCAGGTGGGGAGGGGGATACTGGTTAAGCACTACATTCTTTTTTCCAGGAACAGTGTGATTAGGATTGGGAGTACACTGTCTGTCCTGCTAGGAATACTGTGTTTGTAGTATATGTGGTTAGACTAGGGCCAGTCTTTATAGATAGGTCAAGAAACATGACAACCTATCATTTTCACTGTGACATGAAACATTTACTATATTTTTCTTTTATGTTTTTTCTCAGGTTAGTCATGCTTTGGGGAGGCAGGAGATCAGAAAATCTCCTGATGTGTGCCACAGGAAGTGGAAGATCACCCGCCAGATGTTTTTTAAATATAAGTCTGCAGTGGGTGATATGCGAAGGAGTGTCCGGGAGTGGTATGACATAGCCTATGGTATGTGGGAGGATGCAGGGAAATCAGAATTTGGAGATCGCCATCACACATGTGAGTTTATATTTGAAACTGTTGTGATGCAAATATTTGGTTTGTGACTGAAAGAATTGTTTTTTCTATATTTCAAATGAGTATTGGCATTTATTATTAAACTGTTAGTGATATGTACCATTATAATTGTGTGACAATTGATATATCACTACAGATATGTAAGAATGACAGGTTAGTAATTGTTACTTTACAAGTGTGTTTGTGGTGATATGGATTTTTTCAACAAAAAAAGAGTCAAGATTAGATGAATTCTTTGAAAGTTGTCAATGATACTTTTGTGGTGGTGTTCTAGTGCATGGAATATTCAGAATATGAGATGTTCTGATGTTTAAATGTTACAAATAATTATTTTTAAAGATAGGCAGGTGATATTTGTGGACATAACAAAAGAGTGGGATATTGCGTGACCAACAGTATGTGTTTTGTACTGTGTTCATCATTAGATTGCTAGTTGATGTTGTTGCTTGTATAAATTTTTTTGTTTTTTTGTTTACTCAGCTAGACCAACTATGGAACCTGCATCCTCCCATCCTGTGCAGCTGCAACCACTCCTAGAATGTGCGGCTCGAGGGGCTCCAGTAGAGCAACTACTTGTGCTTGACTCTGCTGGTGAGTTATTATAATGTACTGCTGTCTGTATTATTATTTAATAGGTTCTATGGGTGTCATAGGGTATGAGAATGGTTACTGTACATTTGTAGTGTTGTAAATTCTTCTTGTATCTAGTTTGTATAATGCTAGAGAATGTGTAGACCTATTTGAGGCATCTGATTGGCTGAAACACTTCTGTAGCTGGGCATCTGTCAGATAATAGACACAGACGTGAGTCTGTGTGTGCATGTTAACAGTTACAATGAATAGTGCATAGTTTTTAAAGCATATTCTGATGGTGGCTTATGAAGTATTTTATCACAAAAAAGATATTTATCATGTTTTTAAAAGAAACAATTTTGTGTAACAGTTATTTTTCTTCAAAGTGAGATATTTTCAAGCACAATAATATGTTCCAGGGGGTGCAGCATGGGCAGTAGAGGGCCATCCAAGGGTTATAAAGCCATGTGCCTGTGATGCCAGGTGCCATCACACTCCTGGGTGGTGTAGTATTGTACAATAGCACTTATGATGTCAGGTATGATTGCTTGCTTATTAGTTATATAGTTGTTATGTTTTAAACAGGTACTCAGGATGAAATTTTCACTGTGTTATGTATCCAACATATACTTAGTCAGGAAGTGGTATAAGAAGAAATATTAATGTATATGTTTAGTATTACTATGGGTATTCATGGGTAAAGGTGTTTTATCAGTGAGAGACGATTACAGTTTGTTAATACAAACCAACATGATTGCACATCGATGTAGATTATTTAATTTAGTATTCCAATTAGTGAATCAGATGTGTGTTCTGTGATTTACTGAAAGTTGATAGTATGCAACATGTGAAGATTGAGGAATCTGAACAACTGATTATCGTGATATGTATATTCATGTATATAGATGTTGATATTGAGACATGTATGGCTTATTTTGCTTAACTGTGTTTTTCAGAGGATGAACCATCTGCAGAGGGTGCTGCTGGAAGGGAAGACTCCACAGAGGGGACAGACATTGTTGAGATCGAGCCCTCTGTGGAGGAGACACCACAATCTCCAGCAGCAGGTCATCCTTCATCACCTGCAGGTCCAGGTGGGCCTCTAGCTGAGGAACGTGAGTATTTCTTATATACTTTGTGCTTTTATTACTGAAGATTAGTATGAGGTGTATACAATATTGATACTTTCAGACATAGTACCACTGCAGTTAGTTTACAATCCCAGTTCAAAATGTTGTACCTTGACACAGTAACTTGGTGTTACTGGTTTATCATACTGTGGTAAGAAACAATCTTGGGTCTGATTTTTCAATTAGACATCAGAGCATGGAGTTATGAAACAGTTAGATAGGAGTATCACATGACAGAATTGCATCTGCTGGGAGTATGCAGTGCTTAATCAGCATGTCTAGCTTTATGTATCAGTAATGGTCATCTGTTTTTTTTTTTTTTTTATCGTGTATATGGAGAGGCCTGAATAAAGGTAATAGGTAGGTTGTATATGTATAGTTTAACATTTTTTCTTAGATGGAGAATCTACGTGTCATCATCAGTGTTTTGTATTAATTAATCCAACAATGGATACAGAATGTGCTACAGTTGTGCATCGTGTTAATTGAGTGCCTAATGGTAAACTGTGTGGATTTTATTAAGTGTCAAATGTGTTTTATCTCTGTCTATTTAAGAAGTTCAATACATAGACAATGGTGTTTTTGTAAGTATGGATAGATAGACAGTAGTAAATGCTTTTTCCTCTTCAGTGGTGTTTACTTTACTGTATATGTTCAATGTTTGTATCTTTAATATGTTGTTAGGTTGTGAAACACTGTCAGAGACTGATGAATGTGTGCATTTAGTATTGGATACATACAGGTCAAGCATTTGTAAGAGATGGCACAGCACTACAGTGATGGTAATTATCAAAGTGGTATGTGTTACCATTTGAGATATTGAATAACAATGTTTCAGTTGGATCATAGTATCTCTTACTTATACTGATATGCTGTTGTCACAGATCAGATGATTATAGAGTGTGGTACAGTAGTATTCACTCTTTGAATAGACAATATATCTGCACATGGAATGGGGGGTTGCTGGTGTTCTTACTGGTCAAATTTCAAACATCATATGTGGTTGAACTAGTTTCCAACTGCTGTTACATGAATTTATATAAAAGCTGTTTACTATTGGGTGTTATTGTATATCTCCTAGTGACAATTGTTGCACTGTGCACATGTCATTCAACATGATAGTATTCTGCTGTGTAGTGTTACAACTGCAACAATGTAGATGTGATGATTTTTCTCAATTGTAGACATGTTATACACACTTGACATATACTGATTTATAGACTACTTTAAGGGATGCCGAGAATACAGAACTATTGTTCAGTTGAGAGAATATGATGCAGATACAATATGTGTAGTATTATTCTATATATTTCATGCTGAGGGCACATGCATATATAGGAAACAGTGATAACTCTTATCTTAAGTCTACTAATTTTTTTAATTGTTAATGGAATACATTGGAGTACATTGGAAGTCTTATATATATTGTTAACAGACAGTTTCAGTGGTCTGTTTTACAAAAGACCAGTATGGTTCCATCTACTAACATCATTTTTCTTGTTTTTTTTTTTTTTGTCTACACAGGGCAACTTGCCGTTCTCAATAAGGTCAGTAACACCCTCAGCCAGCTGCTCGAGACTGTGCAGAGTGGCAACCAAGCTGTTGTCGAACACACCCGTGACTCTGCAGCAAAGATTAATTATTTAGTTGGTCAGGCGGGAGAGATTATTCAGCAGAGGGCTGAAATAACAGAGTTGCTGCAGTGTCACGGGTGTAGGGCATGTGGCTTTAGTTGCCACTCGTGGGCTTGAGCAGAGCAACAGGGGCCTCACCAAAGCAATCGAGTCATTGAAGGACTTGGAGGAGGCCTCTGTTGCTTCCCTCGAGTCCACGCACGGTCTCATGGTACGGCTGGCTGAGAACCAGCTAGAGGCCACAGAGGCAGTTCAATAGCTTCTTCAGCAGGATCTGCAACACCTAGAGGATGACCAGCCCTCTGAACAACCTCAGCATGAGCTCCTTGAAGGTGCCCCTCCAACATCTCCATCGAAAGCTGCAACAGAAGAGGGGCTCCTAGCTGTACTTACTCTTGACTAGACTTCCACTTCCTTAACACTGTCACCTCCTCAAGTCCCCAAAGCTTGAGTGGCCAGCACCTCTACGTCACTCCTGGACACTTTTTTGTAAATAGTTTCTAAAGATGATAGTATTTTTCAAGTTCTTTTTACCCACACTTTATTTATTTATTTAGTGTGATGTAACACTTTTATTTATTTTACATAGCTTAAATTTTATGACTTATTTGTTTATTTTGTATGTGTTATAATTAAGATCTTTGTATGTTTATTTATGACTGAGTTTTACTGAATTTTTATACAAAAAGAGTTTTACATTTTTCTAAAAAAAAATTTCTATAAACAGTTTTAAGTTTTCAAACATTTGTTTGTCTCATTATTATTATAATAGATATGTATATTTTTGAGTTATTGGCTAAGGTGGGTGCATGTAATTACATCTGTGACAATTAAGTGACCATCAGTGTCACACCTGGGAGATGGCTTGTATGAAAGGGACAGATTGTTAATGGTGTTGGTTTGTTTTGTGCTACATTTTATGCTTGCATTTGTGAGCCAGACACTACTATCTACTCCTAAATTTTCTGCATCTTACTGAACCATTTCTTTTGGTTTCTGTATTTTAATTGTACAGACAGCAGATAAAATGGAACAGAAATTGTTTGAAGTATTTAGAAATAGTTATGATTGTCTCCAATGCAATCACATGAATGGATAGTGCAATACAGAGATGATCTCTCAAGATGGGTATTGGATAGTGCATTGAATAGTGCATAGGTAAGGTCACTTTTACTTTAAGGTGTGGTAAGAGAAACAGAATTTATTTTCCTCAAAAAGTAAGGAAATTAATTGCAAAAAACTGTGTTAATGCAAGAGTTAGGGTTCTTTTGCAACAAAAAAAGTGAGGAAATTCGTTGTTAGGTTTTCCAGCCCTAACTCCAGCTTCTCCCCCAACCAACATGACTGAACCCCCCCCCAAGCCCCATTCCCACTGGCACACACACACAGGCAGAAACATACACACACACACACACCCAACACACAACTATGGGGGCAGTACATGGAAATACAATGAATCACACAGATCCAATCTCTGCAAACACATACACAGAGTGCAACCTGTTCAGAGGAGGGTAAGCAAAATGGTGCAGGGTGTGCAGCAGAAAACACACAAGGAAAGACTAAATTAGTGTGACATTCATGCAATAGAGAAGTATAGTAGATCAGACAAATATTACAAATTTCAGTACTGTGAAGCAAACTAACAAGCACAGTATGATGACATCTTTTGAAAAAACAGATGTTAAATAAAAAGGGCAAAAATTTAAACATAGACGGGCAATGCTTTATGCACAATGTCAAACACAATTTAACGACACACAGGCTTCTGAAGGTATATATCAGGCTTCCTGACAATGTTGTAGACTAATGAGAACTGCTACAATTGTAGAATTAATAAGACATAAGACTATTCTAGTCAACATCAGCATGAAGTAACGTGTTGATTAACTACAATCTTCTCCTTGTTGATAAGATATAAAATGACCAGTGTTACTATGCAGTAATTGCTTACCTGATCTCAAATGAATCTCTTACATCAATGTTTCTATCTGCATTGAAAATCTGTTATTTTAGTAGTATCCTAACATGTGACTGCAATACAGCAAGACAGTATTTATTATGTTGTGCACTGTTCATTGTCCTAAACAGGACCATTTAAGGTGTGAGCAGAACGTTTTTTCAATTACTCTGGCAACAAGCATTATTATGACAGGCAGAGACCACGCGTTGGCAATGCGCATGGTGATGCAAACAGAAACAGTAGTGGAAATGCAAATGGTAACAGTAATGAAAACACAAAAGCGCAAATGACAACGCAAAGGGTAACAGACACGGTGGCGTACACGGGAACAGTGACACAAATGGGGACATAAACGCAAGTGGAAGCAGTAACTGTAACAGTAATGGAAGTGCATACCCTGTTTTTGCTGAACAGATGTATAGAGAAACACAGTGTGTACAAAGAATGAATGCATTTTAATGGGTACCGAAGCTTAAAACAAGCATTGGAAGTACTTAATTGCTAATATCTCAGCAACCGCATGTCATAAAAAAAAAATTTTAATTTCTCAAAAATCATGATTTTCCTGGCTAGGTTTTTGTTAGGGCTATGCAATTCACAGCAAAAAATCTGTATCTCGCATCGTTTTCAAGATACGAGCCCCGAAAGGCGCAGCGTACGACACCATGTTAGTCTATGGAAAAAAATGCCAGCTTCGGAGTATCGTAACTTTGCAGCCATGCAATATTTTTTCACTAAACTACAAAAAGGCACATCTGTGAGATGTTGACTGTGTTCCCTCCAAATTTCAGCTCAAAAGATCAAACTGTTCTTTTGCAGCAGTGCAGCAAAGAACTGCTGTCATTTTGGCCATAGTCTGGAAAAGTAGTGTCTTGATTTGCCACACCTTTCACAAGCATTTGCGAAAGTGTCTTGAGTGCGACACTACTTTGCGACACTACCTTTTCCAGAAATTTGAAAAACATATTTCTAGGGTGTTTCACCCCAAAATAAAGACATGCCTAGCATCCTCGGGGTCTGACTAGGTGAACACAAAAAAGAATTGTGTTGCTAGAGGGTCCCAAATTTAAATGGCAAGCATTTTTCTGATTGCTATCTGAAAACAAAATGGTGGATTTGGGACACTACTAGGGCTATTTGCGACACTAAAAAGTGCATTTGCGACACTGTCAAACTTTTTGTTAACTTTTCCCATTGACTTATAATGGAAATTTGTTTTTTGAATAACTTTTGAACCGTTTAATATTTTTTCACAAAATCTTCAAAAGGCACATTGGGGATCCTGGCTGCACATTCCCTGAACATTTTAGACTGGTCATGCAAACTATGCAACCTGTAGGTGCGAGCAAAGAATTCACCAGAAACCGTAAATGTGTGTGCAGATCACACTTAATAACTCCACAGCTGTATATCTGACCGGTACAAAAGTTAGCATATCTCAAGATATATGGATCTTGATCATGTATTCCAAATTTTTGGCAAATCTGTTAAATGGTGACAAAGTTATTAAGGTGCAAAGTTTGACCCTTTAACCTTAAAAGTGCTACTTAACCCTAACTATGGTAGCATTACCGTGCTACCATAATATAGATAGATAGATAGATAGACAGACAGACAGACAGACAGACAGACAGACAGACAGATAGATAGATAGATAGATAGATAGATAGATAGATAGATAGATATATGTAGTAAGCAGTTCCTGATATATGCACATGCTTGGGACACCCTGTTTTTGTGTGTACATCTGAAATGGCATATAACTGAAATTGCACTGCAATCAATGGAGCCACTAAGTAAAACATACTTTCTCACTTACTAGTCACTTTTCACTTTTAGTGAATGTATCGGATTCATTGAAAACATGTCAAGTTATCAAATGTTGCATACTCTGAGCTGTTTAAGCTACTTTTTCTCCAAAGCTCCTTGTTCTGACAGTCTGAAACTGAATAAAACATGCATGTCTTTAACAACTGGCAGCAAAGTTAGCACCCGCTTAACAGGTATGATTAGCAGCATTAATGCCTGTGAAGCCCCTGTTTGGAGGACAAAGTGTGCATACAACTGAAATCTGGTGTGCATACAAGCAAATTTTTTATTATTAAGTGTATAGGGTTGGGATTGGGGCATGCAGTTTTTGTGCATAGATTCGGAATGTGCATACATCCGAATGGAATACAAGTGGAATGTACTACATATATAAATATATATATATATAAAACAAGCTAAAAGGTGGGTTAGGCATAAACAATGCATTTTGGAGTATGTGAAATGTGTCAAGAGATTAATGTTTGTTTTCTTTTTTGAGTTTTTAAAGCAGACATGACACCACTGAAGACATCATCTAAGAGCACCGGTATACAGCTAAAGGAACAGTCAGCATAGTTAATGAGAAAGGTGAATTAACTGCTGGAGTTGGCCAAGCAGAAGGAGGAAGAGGAAGAGGAAACCAGGAAGAGGAAGACACCAGCCAGGGGTGCAGCAAATGGGTCAGATAACAAGCGCCCTCTGCAGCCTGATTGAGTGGAACCAGATCAGGGAAGGGGTAAAGGTCTGGGGATCAACCTGAATAATGATGGCAGTTTAAAAGATCATAGAAGATTTAGGTAACAAAGGATTAGCGGAGATGGAGGGGGCACCAAGGGAATTAAAATGGGCACCAGGGGATGAGCATGGGCAGACTGGGGGAGCTGGGGGAGCTAGGAAGGTAATGATGAAATACCATGGGTGACACTTGGTGATCAGGTCCTGCAGTCCATTAAGGAAAAGATATGGAAAGGGGAATATGTGGACATTTTTGACTTGGTAGATAAAGCGATAGAAAAAAAAATACAGTCAGAGGGAAATGGTAAGAAAATAAGAAATGGCAGTATCACTGGCATTAGTGGGCAGAATGTTTGAGGACACAATCTACAAAGGGAAGAACACTGACACTTGGCAAGCAGGTTTTGCAAGGTTTAGTACCATCCTGTTGGTCATTCTGCTCTTGCTTTATTCAGCAATAATCCATGATGCATAAAAGGTAAAACGGGGCTACGGGATGTTGAGGTATGATAAGGCTTTCCAGCAATAGATGGCATCACATGGAGACCTGTGATGGGATTGTAAACACACAAACCATTGGGTACAAATATTGTTGGGACAGGATTGGGGTAGTTGGGATGGAATTACAGGTGAAATGAGTATCCAGATTGCAAAGCCATGCTGGGGGTATAATACGGCAACATTCAATTGAGTAAACTGTAAATTCCATCATGTTTGCTCTATGTGTGCTGGACAACATCTGGTATCAAGCTGCAGGGTTATGTGGGACAAAGCGGGCCCATAGAGTTACAGTGGGCAGTTCTTTCAAGGGATACTGGGTGAATACAGCACAACAAGAACAGCGCAAGTACAACTGTGCTGTGTAAAGCACAAATCTTTTCTGAGTGATAGGGGTATATTAGCAGTAGGAAATAACCAGCAGCCCTGCAACTGTAAGGAGGAATGTTGAAGGGATGAAGATGTGCAGGTCTGGGTCTTAATCTAGCCACTCCCATGGCTGAGTGGCTAAGGCACTAGACCATGCAATAGGGATGACCAGGATATCAGGGTTTGTTTCCCAACATTTTGTTTTGCTCTCTTTTGCCGATAAAGTTTCCCCCCTCCTGAGTTGCAACATACCCCAGAGGTCCACTCCCCCTTGGAGTTGATTATAATCATTCTGGGTGGGTGGGGGGTGAAGCCCCCCCCATAAATCAAGAGAGCTGTCCCATCGCCCTTATTGTTTGAATGGGCAGATGGTATTTCAATGATATTCAGTGTTTTGACTGATTTTTTTTTTTGTGCAGGTGGCATTTTGCCTGCAAGGATATGTGCTGCACTGTTATTGGACCTATTATCATGACCCCATGCCCTTTCAAGGGAACAATGGATGGCCAAAAGGTGGATCCATGGGACAAGGCAGTAGAGGGAGGGGTTTCAGTGGGGGGGCATTTGGCTCTGGTGTTTGAGGGTGTTACAGCTGAGGTAGTTGGGTATCACCCACAGGTGTAATGCCAAAAAATGCAACCAGGGAAGTTCTGACTCTTGCATCATTTATTGTACACGGGGGGGGGCAGTGAATACTGCTATACCAGAAAGAGCAGAGCACAGTGTCTTATGCAACACTAGACCAAGCAGTGGAGATAATTAGAGCAGTGTAAGGGGCATGGCTGGTAAAAAATGATATAGAGGCAGCTTTTAGATTGTTACCAGTGAGGGCAGAGGTTTTGGGTCTACTGGGTTTTAGATTGCGTTGGTGGTTATTATTTTGACACAGACATGTCAATAGGCTGTTCTGCAGCATGTGCTGCATTTGGAACATTTATTATATGGATGCAGTGGGTGTTTGGGGAATGGTATGAGTACAATTCTGTAGGTCATTACTTGGATGACTTCCTTTTGGTGGGGCAGGGAAAAAAAGGAGACAGCAGAGATATTGGGGATTTTCAAGATATGTGTGAGAAGCTAGGGGTTCTCTTGGTGAAGGACAACATGGAAGGTCCAGACAGAAGATTAGAGTTTTTGGGCACAGACGTGGACATCAAGGTGGGACTCTTTCATTTGCCAGTAGATAAGGTGGATGAGCTGAAGTAGCTAATAGACAGGATGAGAAGTAAATGGTGGGTCCCTTTAGCAGTGGTATAGCAATTACTAGACCATCTGAATTTTACATGTAGGGCAATATGACCAGGGAGTGCATTTACCAGGTAGCTGACAAGAGCAACAGGAAAAGCAAAACTACCTCATCATTGGGCAGACTTATCAAAAGGCGTTTGTGAAGAACTTGAGGTATGGGAGCAATTCCTAATGAAGTATAATGGGGTCACCTTCTTGCAGGAAGACTGGCTTTTCAACACAGATGTAGAATTGTACACAGACACAGCAGGGGCACATGGTATGGGGGAATTTTTTTGGGAGGACTGGACGTTGAGGGCATGGCCAGAAGAATGTTGAAGGAGAGGTTTATTAAGGGACATTACATTCTTGGAGATATTTCCTTTCGTGGATTGCAGTAGCTCTTTGGGGAAGGTGGCTGTAGAATCAAGATGTAATATTTTGGTGTGTTAACAAAGCAGTGGTTGAGGTGGTCAATAGGCAATGAGGTTCCACAGACAATGTTATCATGGTAGTGCAGCAGTTGGTGCTAGAGGGCTTATATCTCAATCTGTCATTAAAAGCAAGCCATATAGAATGAGATAACAATGAGGTAGGTGACAGCCTTTCTGGTCTTCAGTTGGAAAGGTAAAGGTCTTTGGTACCACAAGCAGCTGCTTGGAGAACAAAAGTTCTGCCTCAAATGTGGGAGATTAGCTGGACAAAGCCCAACTACTATACTGAAGCTCTTGGTCTATGAATACGCTAAAACCATATGAGGGGGTATGGAAAGTTTTCCAAGAGTTTTGACAACAGGAACTGGAGGTACATTAGTATGTCACAGAAGAGCAGGTGGTCAGATACATGGTACAAAATGGGTGGACAGGATAGCACATGCAACCATGGGTGTGCAATTAGATGGAATAGGTTGGACATGTAGTTTACAGGGATGAGAGGAGCTCACTAAGTTTAAGATTGTGAGGTGCATACTTATAGGTTGGGAGAGGATGCAGGGCATTAAAAATGATGTCTGGAGGCCAGTAGCTAGGAGGTTACTGGAGAGGCTATTGCAAGCATTAGGACACATTTGTGTGTCAAGTTATGAAAAAAGATTGTTTAGGGCGATGTTCTTGGTAATGGCAAAAGGGACATTTAGAGTATGCGAAGTAGTCACAAAAAGCAAGAAGGATGTTTCAGGGGGGTGGCATTGGTGAGAAGTGCAATTTGGGAACAGAGAGAATAGTTATTTGGTTATGACAATCCAAGACTGACCAAGCAGGGCATGGGACCGAAGTCATCCTTGATAGACAACACTAAGGGGGTTGGTGTGTAATCATGGCCCTAGAGGAATACAAGAAGCACAGGCCAAAGGGAACAAACAAGCTGTTCGTACATGGGGACAGCACTCTGGTTACTTGCTACCAGTGATCGGGTCTTAAAGAAAGGAATACATTTTTGGGGGGAAGACTCAAAGAATTTCTCATCATACTCTTTCTGAATAGGGGCAACCTTGGAAGTGTCCACAAAAGAGTGGTCAAAGGAGGATGTTAAAAGTATGGGATGATGGAGGTCAAGAAGTTATGAGAGGTATGTGAGGAAGCTGTGTTAATAGGTATGATTTTCTATCTGTAGGTCTGGGGTGCAAAAAGCAAGCATATATTGAAGGGCATTTTTTTCACTAGGCTAAAAAGTATGCTGCAACAATGCCTGGAGGGAAACAACTAAGGAGGGCTGCAGAAAAACCTGTGTTCAATGGAAATGGGTCTGGGGAAGGCAGTAGGCACAGTTTCTCCCAGTGTTGAAGGAGCAAAAATTGTGATGGCCTAGACATGACCTACTGGTGATCTATCTTGGGGGAAATGATTTGGGAGATAGGTCTTGGGGGGAGTTATTTCAAAAAATAAAAAGGGATTTGGGAGTAATTTTGGGGTGATGGCCTGGGATTGTGAAGAGATGGTCAGAGATCTTTTCTTATCATGAATAGAGGCATGCAAGAGATATAAAATCAATCAAGAAGGCAAGAAAATGTTTAAACAGGAGGGAGGCAGGGGTGTTAGTTAAAATAAGGGTATGCATATCTCCAACAAGGATGTTGGCTATGACTGCTCTGGGTATTATAGGGTAGATGGGCTTCACCTATCAGCGGTCTGGATGTCATTTTTCCTGCTACCAATAATTGAGGCATTAGAAAAATGGGAGTTGTGGGGAGGCAAGAGTTGGGAGAAGCCCATCATCCATCGCTAGACTGGAGAAGGGCTAGTGGAGGGGTGAAAAGAATAGGGGTTGGAGAGGGGCACAAAGAGGGGAGGTAACTGGGTTTGGTATCACGTTACAACAGCGATGGGAATACAGTGAAGACCATCACAGCGACATTTTCTGCAGTTAACTGTGATGGTTCCCAAAACTGCTGCCTCCGAGGTCCCCCCCAAACCAACTTCCACTCAGAGTTGGCTAATTTAACTGTGGGAGGTGCAGGGGGCAGAGCCCCCAGCATGTGGTTGTGTGGGGGGTGAAGACCCTCCCAAAATGACTAGTTACTCCAGCAACGGCACAACACCAGTTGGCAGTGTTGTGCCATCACTGTTCTGATGATCGACAAATTCCATAGCTCCATGGCATGGTAGAACCACTGGGTTCTGGGTGGGAGGGGTCAGGCTAGTAAGTTAACCAGGCAGTGGCTGGTTTGGCATCCAGCTGTGGCTGCAAAAGAGAAGGGGAGGGCATATTAGAAGCTGGGTTGGGGGTCAGGTTTTTGGTATCTGAACCCAGGGAAATCAGAGGAAGATGAAGGTGAAAAATAACTGAAATGGAAGGTGTTGGGTCAAGCATCCAGACCCCAAGAAGAATTCAGAAGAAAGAAGAAAAGGAAAAAGGAATTAGACTCCAACATTTGTAAATAATATTTATGATGTATGATTATCTGAAATGCTATGAAAAGAAGGCGTAAAGAAACTTGGTATGATGTGGTATTAAGATTGCCACTTGACCACCCAACATAACTTGGTCTTCATGTCATTTCCATTGGAAAATCCCACTGTCAGTATTACATTCTGAAAGTAATTAAAGTTGAAAACGAACTAACACAGCAGGCATATATATTTTTATTTACTTATTTATTTAGCTTTGTCAGATAACACCTGTGAGCTACAAGCTCTTTTAAGTAGGTTCCACATTAAACATAAAGGTACAAAGTTATACAGGCAGGATTGGCAAAAGTAGGTAGGTATTACAGAGAAATCATCTAGATTAAGGACAATTAACAAATTGAGGCTAACAAGAGGTAGCAGGGGGTACAAAAGCAAAACTTACATAAATGTTACTAAGTGCAGAGCAAAGCAAGGTACAATTGCAAAGCTTAACATCAGTGTTGCTAAGTGTGCAGCAAAAAAAAAGGGAGTGAGCAGGGAAACAGAATACGAGTAAAAGGAAGGTAGAAGGAGTCAGACCAGGGGCCCCGTCAGGTGGGAAGACTATATTGAGATATTGCCAATTAAGGACAGACCGAGGCAAATTAGTGGGAGAGAATGGAGAGGTTAGGCCCAGGAATCCCGTTCAGAAAAAAGGGTGAGGGGGCGTGAGCAGGGAACAGATATGAGTAAAGGAAGTTAGAAGGAATCAGCCCAGGGGCCATGTCAGGTGTCAAGATTATTTTGAGATATGGTCAATTAGAAGACAGACCAAAGCAAGTGAGTGGGAGATAAGAGGAGATGCTAGGCCCAGATATCCTGCTCAGAACAGGGAGGAGTGTGGGAAAAACATGCAGTAAGGGGACACTTATGTACCTGGGCTAGGAAGGAGAAGGGTTAAGAAAGAACGTTTACCTTGGGAGTGGGACACAGTTAGTGGCAGCAGTCACATATGGTATTGGAGACAAGGTGATTTCTGACAGACCGCTTGAATGAACCTAGGATGGGTAGGGAATATATGTCTTCAGGAAGGGAATTAAACCAGAGGGGAGTGAAATGGGTGAACAACCTTTGGCCTTGGGTGGATCGACAGTGGGGAACTTGAAATACTGGCAAGCTGAGCTTCTGGTGTGATGAGGGTTGGTGTGGTGGGTGAGGATATTCAGAACCCCAGGAGGCAGCAGTCCTAATTGGGCTTTTTTTGCCAGCAAACAAGTTTGGAATTAGAGTCTCCCATTGAACTGTAACCAATTAGCCTGGGCATACAGGTTACATGTGTGAGTTAATCGCTTCGAGCCTGTAAGGAGCCGGCAAGCCTTGTTAAGCTCAGTTTTTATACACTTGAGGGATGTGTCTGAGGCTGAGCCATAGTTAGCCAGCCCATAGTCAACCAGTGAGACCACTGAGTTTTGTATGGCTAGACTGAGTGCTTCAGGGGTCAGGGTCTGCTTGTGCCTATAAAGCAGCTCAATACACATGTTGACAACTTTGGCAACATTATCTCTATACTTAAAGTATAAAGGTGTGCTATCAACTGTGATCCCCAGGTATTTCAAATGTTGAGTTAGCTTGAGAGAGTCACCAGCATTACTGATGATGGAGAGAGGGTAGTGTCTTTGTTTGCTTTGGGGGTTGGTGAACAACATAGAAACATAGAATTTGATGGCAGATAAGGACCGCTTGGCCCACCCAGTCTGCCCATTTCCCTACCTAATGGATAGTAATAATAATAATAATAATAAAAATAAAACTTTATTTATACTTCGCCTTTCTTAAAGTCAAGGTGCCTTACAATAGTTACAGATAAGGACAAGGTAAAAACTAAGATTACTGAGCTCATACAAATTACAGTAACATATCAATCAGAATAAATCTTAGACTATAAATAGGTCTTTTAGGCCTTTTTAAATTCCTCCAATGACTTACACTGCCAAAGCGGATGGGGTAGAGAATTCCAGAGGGTAGAGGCAGCATACATAAAAGCCCAAGCCCCTGAAGATTTTAAAGAAACCCTCGGAATCGCTAGCAACCCCTCATCCACCAAGAAGATCAATCGCTTGGGACAGTAAGGTACCAGAAGCTCTTTCAAGTAATCCAGGCCCAGTCCATGAAGGGATTTATAAGTCAGAAGACCAACTTTAATGGTGATCCACCACTGTATTGACAGCCAGCGCAGATCGAGCAGAACCAGAGAAATATGACAGGCACGAGAAGTGTCCATCAATAACCGGGCCGCAGTGTTCTGCATGAGCTGCAAGTGGCGGATATCAACCCCAGGAAGCCCTAGATAAAGGGAGTTGCAATAATCAAGATGCAAGGTCAGAAAGGTGTGGACCAATGTAGGCAGATCGCTGGATGGAACAATGTGTTTAATACTGGTGATGTTCCTCAGATGATAAACGAATAATTTGACAACTGCAGACGCCTGCAAATGCAGTGTCAGCTCATTGTCAAAAATCACCCCCAGGTTCTGAACCCATTCAGAGGTAGGGAGCTGGACACCTCTCAGAAAAAGTCCCAAGGGTAAACCAACTCCTGTCCCCTCTATCCTGTGACCCGGGTCCAAAACCATTACCTAAGTCTTCTCTGAGTTCAACTTCAACAAGCTTGAATTCATCCAGAACTGGATTTCAGTGAGGCAGCTGTTAAATACAGAGAGAGCTCTATCCTGGTCAGGTGCGAAAGATAGGTAGAGCTGGGTATCATCTGCATAACAATGAAACCTTAGCCCATACCTTCTTACAATGTCTCTAAGGGATAGCATGTACACTGCGAACAACATGAGGACAACACCGAACCCTGGGGAACCCCACAAGACAGAGAGACTGGGTGGGAAGAATTAATCCCCAACACCACCCTCTGAGTTCTGCCTGGGAGGTATGATCTAAACCACCTGAGGACTGTACCAGAGAGGCCATAGATGAACTCCAGGCATTTGAGAAGTACCCCATGCTTCACAATGTCAAAAGCTGAAGAGAGATTGAGAAGAACTAAGATGGAGCAGCATTTCCGATCTCTTGCTATCACAAGTAGATTATTGAGCACCCAAACCAGTGCTGTCTCAGTACTATGCCTCATTTGAAAACCAGACTGGAGTAGTTCATACATATCATGGATGGTTAAATGGTTCTCCATCTGTACAGCCACTACTTTCTCAAAAAGCTACAGATCTTGGTTAACCAACAGCCTACTTCTTCCTACCCCAACCCCCTAGAATTGCCTTATGACTGTCCCATGCATTCTTGAATTCCACCACTGTTTTTGACTCCACAACCTCCTCAGGAAGGCTGCTCCATGCATCCACAACCCTCTCCATGAAAAAATACTTCCTCACATTACCTCTGAGCAGTTCCCCCTCTATCTTCAAATTGTGTCCCCTGTTCTTGCATACCTCCTTTTCTGAAAGATGCTACCCTCTTGGACTTTGTTGATTCCCTTGAGGTACTTGATAGTTTCTATCATGTCATTCCTCTCCCTCCTTTCCTTGAGGCTATACATATTAAGATCCTTAAGTATCTCTTCATTTGTCTTCTGGTGCAGACACTGCACCATCTTAGTTGCCCTCCTATGGACCGCCTCCATCCTGTCTATGCCTTTGCGGAGATTAGGTCTCCAGAACTGCACTCAGTACTCCAGATGGGGTTTCACCAGCTGTCTGTACAGAGGGATATCAACTTCCTGTTTTCTAATGTTGATGTCTCTCCCTATGCATCCCAGTATCCACACAGCCCTCCTTACTTCCCTCTCACATTGCTTGCCCACCTTTATATCATCAGATATGACTACTCCCAGGTCCTTTTCCATTTTTGTTGCTGTTAGTATCTCACCCCCCATTGTGTACTCTTCCCTGGGTTTTTGTTTCCCAGGTGCACTACTTTGCACTTCTTAGCATTGAATCTAAGCTGCCATACATTTGACCATTCCTCCAACCTTGCCAAGTCCCTTCTCATCCTTTCCAGACCACTTGTGTATCAACTCTGTTGCAGATCTTTGTGTCATCTGCAAAGAGACATACTTTTCCTTCCAGTCCCTCTGCAATGTTGTTTATAAAGACATTAAAGAGGACCGGTCCTAGTACTGAACCCTGCGGTACCACACTAGTAACCCCGCTTTCTTCAGAGTGGACTCCATTTAGTATTACCCTCTGTGTCCTGTTCTCCAGCCAATTCTTAACCCTGGCTACTATCTTGGAACCCACTCCCAGGCTGTCCAATTTGTATATTAATGTTTTGTGTGGGACTGTGTCAAATGCTTTGTTAATGTCTAGGTAGGCCATGTCCACAGCCCCTCCCTGATCTACTACTTTGGTCACCCTGTCAAAGAAATCTATTAGATTTGTCTGACATGACCTTCCTGCTATGAATCCATGCAGCCTTGGGTCCTGTACCCCTCTGGCCTCTAGGTACTCAACAATTCTTTCCTTCAGAAGCAATTCCATGATTTTCCCAATCACTGAGGTTAAACTAACAGGTCTGTGGTTTCCTGCTTCTGCCCTGCTCCCACTTTTGTGAAGTGGAATAACATCTGCCCTCCTTCAGTCCTCAGGTACCACCCCATCCACTCATGATTTGTTAAAGAGAGTAGTCAGTGGTGTCACTAGTTCTACCCTTATTTCTTTTAGAATTCTGGGATGAATCCCATCAGGCCCCATTGCTTTGTCCACCTTCAGTTTTAAGAGTTCTTTCGGAACCCCTTCTTCTGTGAATGGGCTGGTATCAAGCCCCATATCCAGAGTGTTTCTACTGTTTGGTTTAGGTACCTCCCCCCCTTCATTTGTGAATAATGAGCAAAAATATTTGTTTAGTATCTCTGCCTTTTCATAATCACCCTCTGCCCACCCCCTTCCCCTTTATTAAGCCTCACTATCCCTCCCTTGGTCTTCCTTCGCTCCCAGATGTACCTATAAAAGGTTGTATCCCCCTTCTTAACTGAGTTGGCTATATTTACCTCAGTTTGGGCCTTTGCTGTTCTGACTGTCTTCCCTGCTTCCTTTTGCTTTAACTGATACAATACTCTGTCATGCTCCTTCTGTAATTCCTTGTACTTCCTGAATGCTTTCTTTTTCTCCTTAACCTTCCCTGCCACCTCCTTTGAGAACCATAGTGGTTTCTTACATCATTTTGTTTTGTCTCTTTGTTTCACACAATGGCTTGTTGCCTCTGTGATGGCAGTTTTGATTATTCCCCATTGTTCTTCCACTCCTCCTTCCTGCCTATTTTCTACTACATTCCTTAGGCACTCACCCATTTTGGCAAAGTCATCCCTAGCTTTAGTTTTCATGCAGTTCTTAATTAACTTATGGCTGCTAAACCATCTTTCAATGATAACAAAGTTATTTTGACACTGACTGTCAAGAAGCTGACTCTCGAGAACCACAGGGTCTTTGCCACTATTGAAAAGAACAGCATCATTGGCATACAGAAGGATTTTCTCTGGCAGAAGGTGGGGAGGTTATTCAGGAATACACTGAATAAGAGGAGACCTGAGATGGACCCTTGTGGAACTGTCAGAGAGGATAAGTATAAGTGAGGCACTTCAAAAAACTGAAAAAAAAACATACTTAATATCAGACTTTATATTAAGTAGAAGAAACCTAGTTAGGCTTAAATTAATTAGATACAGTTCACAATAAAACAAAAGAAAAATAACATACTACAACTACAACACAGCTGTTCAGTCAATTGCTGGTTGCTGTACCTCTTTAGATCTGAAGAGAATCCTGTGTACTTGGAGTAAGCAAAGCATGTGATGTGAAAACATAGACATGTTATGGCTAAACTCTCTCAACTTACAAGACAAATCTAATTGATTTCTTTGACTGGGTGACCAAAGTAGTAGACCAGGGAGGGGCTGTGGACATGGCCTACCTAGACTTTAGCAAGACATTTGACACAGTCCCACACAAAAGATTAGTAGTCAAATTAACCAGCCTGGGAGTGTGTCCCAGGGTGGTAGCCTGGGTAAAACATTGGCTGAACAACAGGACACAGAAGGTAATTGTAAATGGAGTCCACTCTGAAGAAAGGGGGGTTACTAGTGGGGTACTGCAGGGTTCAGTACTGGGTCCTGTCCTCTTTAATGTCTTTATAAGAGACATTGCAGAGGAACTGAAAGGAAAAGTATGCCTCTTTGCAGATGACACAAAGATCTACAACAGGGTTGATACACAAGGAAGTGTGGAAAGGATGAGAAGGGACTTAGCAAGGTTGGAGGAATAGTCAGAAGTATGGCAGCTTGGATTCAATGCAAAGAAGTAAAGTAATGCACCTGGAAAACAAAAACCCAGGAAAAATTACACAATGGGGGGAGGTAACAATGACAAAAATGGAAAGGGACCTGGGGTAATCATAACAGATGACCTTAAGGTTGGCAAGTAATGTGAGAAGGCAGTAGGGAGGGCTGGGGGTATACTGGGATGTATAGAGAGAGGCATGACCAACAGAAAACAGGAAGTTGTTATCCCCCTGTACAGACAGTTGGTGAGACCCCATCTGAAGTACTGCATCCAATTCTGGAGACCCCATCTCCGCAAGGACATAGACAGGATGAAGGCAGTTCAGAGGAGGGCAACTAAAATGGTGCAGGGTCTGCAAGAGAAGCCATACGAGGAGAGACTAAATGAGCTTAATATGTATACCCTTGAGGAAAGGATGGAGAAGGGGGGGACATGATAGAAAAGTTTAAGCACCTCAGTGGAATCAACAAAGTCCAAGAGGGTAGCATCTTTCAGAAAAAGAGATTTGCAAGAACAAGGGGACACAATCTGAAGATAGAGGGGGGAACGGCTCAGGGGCAATGTGAGGAAGTATTTTTTCACAGAGAGGGTGGTGGACATATGGAACAGCCTGCCTGAGGAGGTTGTGGGGTCTAAAACTGTGGGAGAATTTAAGAATGCATGGGACAGACATAAGGCAATTTTTGTGGGGGGGTAGGAAGAAATAGGCTGTTGGTTAAATAGGATCTACAGCTTATCCTCTAGGTAGGAAAATGGGCAGACTAGGTGGGCCAAGCGGTCCTTATCTGCCATCAAAATCTATGTTTCTATGTTTCTATGTTACAATGTGAAACCAGACAGATAAAAAAATTGGGACCAGTAGCATCCATATTGTATAAATCAATTACGATATAAATTTTAAAACATGAATAGATGGTGTGATATCTACAAACACAAGTGATCAACAATACTGAAATAAATAAAAAGGCAGGATGCATTCTACAGCATAAATGCAAGTTTTTATTTCCTGACCTCTTTTAATACTAGATTATGCATTGAGTTGGATTTTTTTTTAAACTAAATTTCACATTTTAGGTTCTGACAAAAATTTCATTTCATGGGGTTCCACTGTTTTACATCATGGTTATTAGAACTGTCCATGAGAGCAATATTTTCCTGCATCTTCACTGGTGCTCTTCATCCATGCTGCATCACCAGTAAGTTGTGAAAATATTATAGGACTCAATCAGTGATAGATGGGCAGAATGCCATTGTGACCATGACTTCAGTTTTGTGTTTTTTTAACAGTTTACTTTTTTGTTTGGTAGCAACCTTCTGGGAATTTTACAGCATGCAGCACTTGCAGTGCACAGTGTGGCCTGTTCTCATACTGGTGAAAACATGCTGGACTTGCTACTTAACAAAATTGATGAGTGGCTGAACACCCTGTCCCTGAGAGCTGGATTTATACCAAGTGACAATGGCTCAAATGAGGTTAAATGCTTCATGAATGGTGCCTTTCTTTGGATTCCACGCATGGCCCACTGTGTAAATCTGGTAGTCCAGGAGTTTCTGCAGTGCCCTGATATAAATGAAATGTTGATAGTTGCACTCCATATCTGTTTGCACTTTTCACACTCTGCAAAGGCCTGTGACCAACTTCAGCAGCTGCAGATCCAAAACAGCCTCTCACAGCACCATCTCATGCTGTAAGTTGTCATGTGGTGGAACTCAACTTTTTACATGGCAGAGAGGTTGTATGAACAATACAAAGCAATCTCTGAATATCTCATTATGCACACTAGCCGTGACACTTCCGGGGTCTCCATGTCTCTCAAGACTGAACAGGGGCACTTCATGGAGTCTATCATAACAATTTTGCAGCCTTTTGAACATGCCACCTAGGCAGCGAGTGTCTAGTCTGCCTCTATCAACCAATCAGTTCCACTGCTGTGGGTCCTGAGGCAGACATTGCTGAATATACAGCATAGCCTTGATGGTTCCGGAGACTGTGCCAGGAGTGTGTTACTGAAACACATGCTGACAGTATTTGACCACAATAGGCACATCTTGAGCATTCAAAGTGACAAATTCACAGTAGCAACAATGCTGGACACATGATGCAAATGTGGAATTGTGTCACTACTGGAGGGAGGGCCTGAACAAGTTAAAAATGTCAGTGGGCAACTGGTGTGCTTGGTTCATGGGGCACAGAAGTCACATGCCAAGGTCAGGAAACCTCAGGAGCATAACAAGGCTGAAGGTCAGTTTGGAGTAGTACCAAGTACATCCTGTAAGGCGGCTGCAGTTCCAGGTGGTCTGTCATCAAAACTGGTTGCCATTAACCCACTTTTGGGTACATTGTGGCAAGTCTGGATTTCTGACATCAATGAATCCGGAGAACAGGATGATGAGTCAACCACAGGACTTTGTGCAGCACAGCGAGTGGATGACTCATATTTGTCCGAAACAAGCATCTGTCAGTAATTGATAATCCTTTTTTATACTGGAGGGGAAAGGTCAGTGAATGGCCAGAGCTGACCTCAGTGACACTGAAGTACCTGACCTGCCCACCCTGCAGTGTAAGTGCTGAGAGGGTATTCAGTTCTGGAGGGGAAATAGTTCAGAACCATTGTACAAACCTCTCTCCTTCAAATGTCAGCATGCTGACATTCATAAAAATGAATCAGGGGCACATATGGACTCAAACTGCAACCTCTGTAGTCATACCCCATCATGGTCATGGTTGTGGTGATGTGGGAGAAGCAGACCACCCTAGCAGCAGCATGAAACAGCCTACCATTGAGGTAGACAATGAAATCATGCAGAAAGAATTCCCTAGTGGGCACAATTTAGACATTGATGACTGGGAGGGCAGCTTCCTGTATGATGATGATGATGATGAGGTTGTTGTTGGTGGGTATTAAGTTAACTGATTCAAAGGTTGTCACATTTTTTCAATGGTACATGTTTTGTTTTTCATAACGTAAAATCACTGTCCCACCCTGAAGGAGTCTCATTCCATAATTTCTTACTGGCAATTTAGCACAAGTAAATTCACAATCCTTCTTTTTTACCCTCCTCACCTTGGTATTATTTCTGATTAGACTTAATGGAATGTGTGCTGCTGTCATTAGCAAACACAGTCAGCCTCCAAACACAACTGTCCATTTGTAGTACTAGGTGTTAGCCGCATAAAACCTGCTGATGAAAGATATCTGCCTCCTGACTAAGAGTGAAATACTATAATACAATGCACACCATAACCAGCCACCCACCTGTGTGTGTTTGACAGTGAGAGGGAATGTGTTGCAGCTGTTTCCATGACCACCACCAGTAAACCACAGTCAGTCAAAGCCACCAGATGGTGAGAGAATGTAATCATGTGCCCATGGCCACCATCAGTAAACCACAGTCAGTCAAAGCCACCAGATAGGGAGAGGTAATGTCTTCATGTGTCCGTGACTGCCACCAGTAAACTGCAGTCAGCCAAAGCCACCAGATAGTAATAGGGGGTTTGTCATCATGTGCCCATGGCCACCACCAGTAAACAGCAGTCAACCAAAGCCACCAAACAGTGAGAGAGAATATCATATTGTACCCTTGACCACCACCAGTAAACAGCAGTCTGCCAAATACACCAAATATTATCTCAGTGAGAGGGAATGTGATTGTTTTCCATACTGTGCCCTGCCCATTCCATGGCAGATGGAGACCGCATCCAGTAGCCAGAGCTGCAAGGCTTTTAACTATCAATACTTTACTTTACTGTGTACTAATTTTTCATACTATGGAAGTTCCTTTAGTTGTGTTGTGCCTCCTGTTGCATTTCTGAGATGCACTTGAGAAACACATATGGGTCAACTGATTTATTTATTTATTTTTTTTTACAGGTTAACAGTTTCAAGCACTCTCCTGGACCAGAGGACTGGAGGACTGTAGTACTGCAGTACTGTCTACAACCACCTATAGGATATTTGTTTCAGGTAAGTGTCTCAGTTTTATTACATCAGGTCTTTTTTGTAGTTCATTTTTTCAAGACAGTGTAAATCATAGAAAGGTGACATGTACGTCACATAATATATTTTTCATGTACATCAGACATTGTATTGCTGCAGCAGGCCATGGCAGTGTTGAACAAAGTTTTATCCAGGTAGTGAAAATACATCTTTTAAAATGTAACTTAAGGTAAGGCATTGGGGCAGTGCCTGGGTTACGTGTACTAAGTTCGTGATTTGGTCTTGGTGTGGCTTACTAAGAGCTTAGTATCTGTTAAGCTGGATATATAACAGACAGTAACAGCCACACTTTGAACATGATGTGTTACTGCAATGAAGTACTAATAATTTCTTGTTCATCTGCTTTTGCAGGAAACATTTCAGTGCTGTGTGCTGCCATCGGATGCTTTCTCCAAATAAGAAGTTCAACAACCCACCCACAACTGGTATGAATCCCGACAATCAGCACGGGACTGGAGGGTACACATAAAACCTGTGAAGAATTCACAAACAAAGAAACCATTAATAAAATTTGCTTCCCAATGATAAACCCTAGCAACCCACCCTCCCAAAAAAAAAGGTTTTACCTTGACTGGCTTGACAATATTCCAACACCATAAATTCCTCATCAAGCCAAACAATGAGCACCACAAGTTTAAGTATATGATGACATGTGGTACAATAAAAAAGCAATAATTACATGTATATATGTAAATATATATATATGAAAAAAAATGTGCATGCGAACTGTAAACTATGTAAAACCTGTGCCCAGTGAATGATTATGCTGTAGAAAAATATGTGATGTGAAGAGAAAAATTACATAACATGAAGGCTGCCAGTTGTTAATGTCCACAGGAAAGAAACATGACTTGTGATAAAAGCTGTATTTTTGTTATACCTAATTTGTGACATTGTGGCACACACTGTAAACAGTATTCATTATTTTAATATAACTACTGGTCTCCATTTTCTCCCATTGTCAAAACCATGTGTAAGAATGTCAAGAACACCTGAGTAGGTAGTACGCATTCACTTGTGCCCTTTGAACAACAAAGCCGAGACAAGTAATTAAACATAGCGCGACGTTCAAATTGTCCCTGTCACTTCAACCGCCACTGGCTGAAAAAAAACACTTACTTCTCAGGCGTCACCTCCATCCCAGATAGCCTCCAGCAGCCTCACATCACCTATAAGTTGAAAAAAAAAAAAATGTTAAGCGGATTCCAAACAGCCAATGAAACAGAAAGACAAAAGTTTGTTGAAGAGCAGGAAAACTGCAACACAATCCGGAAAACAAAAAACGACCTCAGACTTTTCACAACCTACTTGTCTGAGGTAGAAGATCCCCAAAATTTTGAAACTCTTGACATCCTAAAATTAGATAAACTACTAGCTAATTTCCTCTACGTATTAAAAAAACAAGACGGGTCAGAATATGAGCCAGGAACCATACGAGGGATACTAACGAATATCGAGAGGCATTTATCCTCATACAAGTACCTTGAATCCATATTCAAAAGCCCAGACAACATATTTGTTGACACAAAAAAAACCCTAGCAGCCAAACAAAAGCAACTAAAAAAGGCTGGTAAAGGAAACCGTCCCAATAAAGCCCAAGCATTAACTGAGGAAGATGTTGAACTACTGTATAAATCCAAAACACTAAACATGACCACACCAACTGGGCTGCTAAATTTCCTCTTCTTTAATCTGGGCAACCACTTCGCCCCCTCCGAAAGAAAGAACACTATGACCTACAGTGGGGAGACATAAGGGAGAGCACAGACGCAAATGGAAACATCTTCCTGGAGTATTGTGAGCACCAGACAAAAACCAGAACAGGAGAAAACCCGCGTGATGTCTGCCCAAAAAATCCCTGAATTTATAAAAACACACAGAACCTAGACAGAGACACCATTGAAGCATACCACATCTATAAATCACAGAGGCCACCTGAAATGCTCAAACCTGATGCTCCCTTTTACATAGCACCCAACAGCAACAAAAAAGATTCATCCCTCTGGTTCCGTAACATGAACATAGGGATTAATAAGCCCAGGGTGGGGCACACCAGTGCAACACTTGGCTCCAGGGTGCTGCTCAGGTGGATATGGCTTTGTAGTGGCATTGATGGCAT
The DNA here is from genome assembly GCA_016271365.2 of Neoceratodus forsteri. Taxonomy (NCBI): domain Eukaryota; kingdom Metazoa; phylum Chordata; order Ceratodontiformes; family Ceratodontidae; genus Neoceratodus; species Neoceratodus forsteri. Next base: position 1,178,368,063 of record CM057458.1, read on the forward strand.
CGGAGAGCCAGACAGCCATCATCCAGCTGAACGTGGAGCATTTCCACTTTCCTGGTGTCGTTCCCTGTTTGCGTTGCTTCTGCAGTGCTCCTGATCTCTACCAGAGGCTGCTGCAGAGCAATGTCATCCCACTACCCACCCCAGGAGAGGAGAGCAGTCCTATAGACACTCAAACCTCTCCTTCCCCTCCAGCCCCCAAATGTATTTCTTTTAATAAATCATCCAGAAATTGCATTGTCTTTTGATCAGAGAGCTTCTGAAACAGGCACAGCACTAAGTTTCACTGAAGAATACTGTACTGCAGGAGCACTGTGTCTGACCTTTATTCTCACTGTCTCCTGGTGTCCAGAAGACCTGGATGTGTGTTCACTCCCACCCTAGTACCCCTCCCTTCCCCCATTAATCATGTTAGTACACCTACATGCACCAAGAGTGGGAAAGGCTCTCAAAGTGCTTAAAAGCACAATAATTTGTATTGGAGTGCCATTCCTGCTCTTGCCAGCTCACAAAACATTCCCTGAGTCTATCCAGCAGCATCTCAATTACATGAGCAGCCACATGGAGCCCAGGTAGGCCATTGTTACTTTCCAGTCTAAGAAAATGGCTACAGAACAGCTTGTACAAATTGAATATTGCTTAGAGAACAGTGTACATCTGTACATATTTTGGGGGGCTTATTCTAGCAAATAGTATCATGATTTTGTGATTTTAAAGAACATTAGAGCCCCGATGCAGTGTTTGGGGACTACAAATGAATTGTAGTCTCTGTGTGTTCACCACCAAATGGGGCTCATTTTCAGTATTGCTGTGTGTATTAGGCTATAAGGTTGGTGGAAGAAAATGTTTCTGTGCACTTACTGTGCAGCACAAATGTGAACATTTGAATATATTTTTTTTTCTGGTGAAATGAGGCTTGGGGTATTGTGTTACTGGACTGGGGCATAGTTTAAGTACTGGAGACCCTCAACATTAAGTGATTCAGGTTCCTTTCTTTTTTACAAACTTCCATTGGGCAGTTATATTGTACAAATGCAATCTAGCCTTATACAGCAGTTTTAATCAGTGGCACATTTCTTTTGGGCAAGTTGTTTATTTGAGGGGTATGTGGTGGTGCAGTTTTAATGAGGCCCAAAGGCCATGCTTTGTTTGCAAGCACCCAGGGGTGTGTGTGTGTGTGTGTGTGTGTGTTAGAAACATAGAAACATAGAATTTGATGGCATATAAGGACCGCTTGGCCCACCCAGTCTGCCCATTTCCCTGCCTACTGTATAAGCTGCAGATCCTAGTTAACCAGCAGCCTACTTCTTCCTACCCCAACCCCCTAGAATTGCCTTATGACTGTCCCCTGCATGCTTGAATTCTACCACTGTTTTTTACTCCACAACCTCCTCCGGAAGGCTGTTCCATGCATCCACAACCCTCTCTGTGAAAAAGTTTAAGTACTGGAGACCCTCAACATTAAGTGATTTAGGCTCCTTTCTTTTTTACAAACTTCCATTGGGCAGTTATATTGTACAAATGCAATCTAACTGTGTGGGTGTTTGTCTGTTTTTCAAATGCAGCCTTAACAAAAAATAGTTGTGTTCACAAAAGTGATTTCGTTCTTGGTAAATGATTTTTTTTTTCACATTTCTAAGGCTGTGTGATTTGGCTGAGGTTTGGGCCTCCTTGTTCTTGTACCAATCATTCAGTTGTAGTCCCTATTTGAAGTGGTTTTCTAACCAAAATGATACAGTAATTGTATTGCATGAGAAATGTAACCTACAGATGTGTTCTGTGTTATTACTAAATGTTTTTTAAGCAAATTTGTTGCTTTTTGTCAATATCTTTGGTCTTTGTTACTTTCAGCACCAGGTATCCCATGATGATGGTGACCGCAATTGGGCACCTGCTGAAAGGGTGACTCAATCATGGCACCTGTGGATGGGGCAATTGGGGAAGCTAGGCGACCAAATGGTGGGTGTGGGAAAAATAGTGACCAGATGTCGCTATATGTCTACATGTGCTGGGAGGGGATCGAGCATACTGAGTATGGGCTAGGAGGGGACGGAGGAGCTGTAGGGGCTGCCAAGCTGCATTGTGGAGTTGGGGGTTGGTCCGCTGCTCCGGTGAGTATGGTGCTGGGTTCTGGTCTGGCGCAAGTGCCTTTTGTTGCCCCTGGCCCTGAGTTTTTATACCCAAGTTGTACCCCCCTTTCACCCCTGGAGTTGAGAATCTTTAAGTGGGGGGGGTGCAGGGGGTGAAGCCCCTAAACAATAAAAATCCAAGTCCCCGGCGGTGTGTTGCTGTGCACCAAGGAGTCCATCACCAAAAAACACGTACAGCGATGTGACCCTAATGGTGATAGCCCAGCGGCAATCACTGTTATCACATAGAACCTCAACACCATGTGCTTGGGGTCCCCATTATGTTAGCCACCCATAAAGTGTATTTTTTTTTAAATAAAGAACCCAGCTGTGCTGGTGGGATGATGTATTTCAGCTTTCTTTTTATTTGGGGCATGATTCAGCGATTATCTGTGTTTTATTTTTTTCAGAGTTTGCATTTTGGAATGCTTTTTGTGGTCTTGGTTACTTTAGTCACCATGTGCTTGGGGTCCCTGCTATGTTAGCCACCCATAAACCATATTTTATTAACATAAAGAACCCTTCAAGTAAACTGTGGTGGTGATATGGTATATTTCAGCCTTCTGTTTCTCTGGGGCTCGATTCAGCAATTATCTGTGTTTTATTTTTTTCAAGAGTTTGCTTTTTTTTAATTTTATTTATTTATTTAACAAATTGGAAAAAAAACTTGGAGCCAAGGGCTCTTCTACAGAGGTTCCATGTCAAGTCACAAGAATAGCAAATTACAATGGGTTCAGTAAGTATTACAGCATGAGGAAAGTAATTATCAAATCAAGTCTTTATTTATCCAGGTGATCATCATTGAGCAAGCTCATTTACAAGATGGACCTGCTGTTGTCCAAGACAGTTATAAATACATAGATTGAGAATACAAAGTACAACATGTGCAAAGAGTTGCAAACAAATTTACAGAAAAGTGGTAGGTGCGCAATATACATTCCAAGTGTTCTTGTAGGACTTCCATGCATCACTCAACTTTGCTGTGCTATATGCAGACTCCATGTATGCAGAAGTTGAGGTAGTATGTTTAGTCATTCTTGGTCAAGCCTCCATCAGAGGGTACAATTCTTTGCATTTCATCCCTCAGTGATCATTTACCATACTTGGGTGAGGGTCCTGGGCAGCATAGGGGCCCCTAATGAGGTCTGTATGTTCCGCTTAAATTGTGAGAGGAGAGTAATATGGGAGAAGTGGTGCCTTGGGTACCGAGGTCCACTATGGCAGCTGACTAGTGGACTTGATTAAAATAGGAAGGGGAGTGCTGGCCCGCTGGTGCAGCGGTGGGATTTCCGCTTGCGACGCCGGCGACCCAGGTTCGGGAATGGACCCGGCTCGTCGGAGGGCCGGCCTGGGGGAGTAGGATTGAGCGCCCGTAGGGCAGCTCTCCTACTCCGGGGGGAGGGTGTGGGCAGTGATCGGTGCACTGAGGACCCCTGGTGGAGGCCGAGGTGTGCCCAAGCATCTGACGCTTACGTGTTCCTGGGAGGCAGGGTGGGTGGTGACGTGAGGCGTCAAGGAGCTTGGCCCCACCTCCACAGAAAACCGGAAAACAGCCGAGCCTGCAGCCAGTGTGAAGCCCGCGCGGCTTCGATATGTCCCCAGGCTGACCCCGACCTAAAACTACGTGCCCAGGACATACCCTGTGTCACGGTCCCCACCGTGGGAAGCATGGGTATCGGGGGGGTGGCCGATTTGGGGACAGAAGCCGGTGAGCTGTGAACGAGCGGATGAGAAGGCAGCAGGCGGCTCGAGGGGGAAAAAGTAAAGTGAATTGCAAAAAAAAATAGGAAGGGGAGGAACTAGGTTCGTGGCTGGATGTGGTAAGGATACAGAGTGAACCGTCAGCAGGACAGCTAGGAGCTATGGAAACACTTACAATTACATAAACAAAAGAACAATATGGCAAGATAGATATTGTGTCAAGTGCAGCCAGTGGCTTTATCTGAAGAGGGGTGAAAGGGATTACAAGGAAAGAAGGACAGGGGTGAAATGGGGTGGAAGGAGCAAAATAAGAGCAAGGAGGGAGATTCCACAATGATGCTTATGCAGGAAAGACCCATGGGTGCAGGGAGGTAGAGGGAGAGAGCAAGGTGAGGAAACAGAGCAGGGAGGAGGGAAGTGGGAGTGTAGAGTAAAGAAGGGGGGATGAGGTAGAATGAAAGGAGGGCAGGAATGGGAAAGAGATAAGTGAGGAGGAGCTGTGAGTGGAATAGTGCAGCAATAGGATAGGGCTATACAGTAGATTGTCAGCTACCATGCTAACCACTGTTACACACATTTTGGCCTTCTTTTGCGGTCTTGGTTATTTTAGGCACCATGTGCTTGCAGCAGGCCAAGAATTCCCTCAACACCCCTATGTCATGCAATGTTTTGCTAATGTGATGATTGCCGTGGTATTTTGCCATTGTTCTGCTCACAGGGAGTGTTGTTTATTGCTATTTCACACCACCACCCTTCTTCTATGACCCACTATGATTTTCCTATAGTATCATGCCAGCTTGCATTGAAACATGGTGGACCTTGTGAGTGGTTTGGTGTCATTCATTCTTGAACTGGCACAATATTCCCTGAGCAGGGATAGCATGGGTTTACTATGAATTGTTTATGCTTTATGTGTGAAGTAGCATGAAATTCCTGCTTCTGGTGTGACAAGATGCCAAAATGTGCATGTAATCACACACATATTTGCCCCACATTGCCCAAGGTGTGGGTTTGGGGGAGTGCTTGGACTGCAAAATATGTGGATCAGTGGTTAGCATGGTAGCTGACAATCTACTGCCCCACAGCACATCAGTAATATGACCTCGCTGACTGTGACATCAGTGTTACTAAGGTACAGCAAGTAAATGACTGCTGTGGCAATCACCTGTGAAGTCACTGAGATCATAATGCTGATGATGTATTGTGGGACAGTACAGTTGTCAACTGCCCAGTTAAAAGCTGTTAAACACATCCAGCGTAGTGTTATCACATCATGACTTTCTGATGAGAAAAGAAATATACTCCAGAGAATAGAAAATTACTATGGACTACTAGTTCAAATCTGTGTTTTCCTGTCTGCCTGTTTTGGTTCCAATAGCTCTTTACCTTTGTGTATTCCCTTACCACGTTCTCATATGCACATCTTGTGATGGTTTTTAACAAACGTGCAGTCTCCTCATTATCTGTGTGTTCGCCAAGTAGGAATCCATTGCCACTTTCTTGTATGCGTGTCTTGTACTGGTTCTTAACAAAACATTATGTTCTCTCCTCCTTAACTATGTGTTGTTCAAGTAAAAAAACATTGCCACTTTCTTGCATGTGCATCTTGTTATGGTTCTTAACAAAATGTAGTGTAGTCTTCTCCTTAACTCTGTATTGTCATTGCTAATGCAGAAGTCCTGTATACATACTGCAAGAACTATCTAACCAAAGAGCCAGCCAGTGATGGGTGTAGCCATTCCATTTGCACTTTCTTCTGGGTTGGCAGCAATGACATTAAATGAAACATGCTTGATAATATCAAAACCATACCAGCGACTCGCCAAATACAAAGTGTAAAGTCAGTGAAAGCAGGAGTGGTTGCAGTCAGAGACTGAACATGCTTCAGCAGACAATGTTAAGGAGATCTACCATGTGACAACAGAAGGCATGTAGGACAGTGGACAGTCAAGCATTTAACAATGGCTTTTGTGCCCACTTCACAAAAGACCTGTTTGCCTGCTGTCTCTGAACAGTCAAGTGAGCCAACACCAGAATCTTCCAAAACCAGTGGTCACTCAGCTGAAACTACTTCCAGCATCCCTATGTCAGTGGCCATTTGTACTAATCAGAATGACATTGCGGGAGTGCTGCTGAGCAGCCGAGAAGGAAGCAGCAAACTCTCAAACTCTCATAAACTTTGCTAATTTATTACTAATTTCTTCATATTTAGCAGGGTTTCTCTGTCTAAATCAGATCTAGTGTGAAAGTAGAAATCTTAACTATACAATGGGCAAATCTCGGGGGTCCAGTGCACCTGCAACAGACTTTTTTGCTCCTAAGAGTCAGCAACGTGGCAACAGGCCTGCCCAGGCCAAGAAAGCAGCACCATCTGCTGATCCACTACCAGGAGAAGAGACCTTTACCACCATCCAGACATCGCTACAGTAACTGGTGAAAATGTTTCAAGATTTAAACTGTAAGTCTGATACGTTAATGCCCTGTGTTTCGGCTTTGGAAACGCTAATGGATGTGTGTAAGCAAGTGGCACAGAAAGTTGAAGTCACCTGCAACAAAATTGTGGAGAAGGTCACCAAACTAATTAAGGAGAATTCTTCACTGTGTCAAAGACTGAAGACAGTCGAGAACCAGAGGGAGGGAGCATAGGGTGAGGACCACCTGTATTTAGTATGAACTTTCCTGCCTGCTCTACTGGGATTACTGGAATCAGATTCACCACTTTCTTTAGAGAAATCCTACCAGGTTACACCTCGGTGTGCTGTGGCTTCCTTGACCTTACCTCAAACCTTGTTGGTGATCTGCACAGGTGTAGGAGATGGCACTTGACCAGCTGGAGGGCTCTGTCTATGTTGGGAGCCAAAGTATGGCAACAATGGGATCCAGCTCTTTCCTGATCTCTCCTTTTTGCTGCATCTGTAATAATGGACAACAGTAGAGTATACACAGATTAACTCGTTATAAGTGGTTTGCACTGTAATAACCTTTTGCCCTCTTTCCTGTATGACTTAAGGAGGATGCTAAGGAGCACTGTGGAAATGAACAAAGGAACTGCACACATGAATTGATAAAGGTGCAGCCAACACAGTAGGAATAAATTGTACTGTCAAGATGAAAATCAAAAAAATGGAGCACACACTAGTGTTAGTGGAGGAAGGCTATATTTAAAACTTCTCATACTAATGCCACTTCTCTTTGCAGACCGCAGATTTAGGCACCCCCATTATTATTGCCAAGGAGGCTTCTTATAGACCATTGTGTGGTGTGGGTGGGGGATTGGGGTGCTTCAGTACAAATCTGACTAAACAAAACTGTTCCCTATAAAACATATGGAGCCTACCAAGCCTAATATTTGGATTTAAGAGACAATCCTTAGGTCAAAACATATGTCTTAATTAGTACTACAGTGACGACACATATTCTCCCCATTAACATTTAGGGGCAATATAAAAAAGCACAACAAATAAAAAACACAGATTCCCACAGTATAACATTGGAACTTTAACAAGCCATACAATGAAGGGAAGAAATTGCAGCTTTGGCACAAATGGAAGCAATCAGCCTGGAGGGCTCTGCATTTCCATGGCAACATATATGTATGCATCTATGAAGGGATAGAAGTGGAGGGCACTGAGGGCCATGCGCTCCCAAAGGGAAATGAGGATATGATTATACTATATCAAACTGTAAGGAAATTAATTGCAAAAAACATTGTTAATACACTAGTTAAGGTTGAACTGACAAAAGAAGGGAAATGTGGCATTAGGGTTCAAGACCCTAATGCCCCACCTCCACTGCAGGCAGCAGTAGTAAAAACCATTACTATTTGACCTCTGCAGCACCTTCACAGATTAGGCATGGGATGTGCCTTGGGATTGTCAGCCCTAACACTCACCCCATTCCATCAGTAAAAAAGCTGAGATGTGTGCATTATATGAGAATGGGGTGATCATTAGGGTTGACATACCCCAAGGCACACCTCATGCATGATTTATGAAGACACAAGATTGGTCAAATAGTATTATCTTTTTCTGGTGCTGCCTGCAGCGTGGGGGTGGGGCACAGATTAACTGCCCAATTCAGACGGCAGCTCCCCCGAGGGTCTGAGAGGGCTCAGGATGCCTTCCCCCATGACAAACTCCCAAGTATGGCAGAAATTGCTCTCAGACATCTTTGGGACCCTGCTCAGTGCTCCAAACAGAAATGTACCTTTAAGATTAACTGCCTGATTCAGACAGAGGCACCCCTGAGGGTCTGAGAGGGCTCAGGACACCCTCCCCCATGACAAACTCCCAGATTAACTGCCCAATTCAGACGGCGGCTTCCCCGAGGGTTCAAGAGGGCTCAGGACGCCTTCCCCCATGACAAACTCCCAGGTATGGCAGAAATTGCTCTCAGACATCTTTGGGACCCTGCGCAGTGCTCCAAACAGAAATGTACCTTTAAGATTAACTGCCCAATTCAGACAGCTGCTCCCCCGAGGGTCCGAGAGGGCTCAGGACGCCCTTCCCCACGATGAACTCCCAGGTACAGCAGAAATCGCTCTCGGACATCTTTAGGACCCTGCTCAAATGGAAATGTACCTTAAGGTGAAATTAAATTCCCCACATGACTAAAGATAGTTTTTTAAATCCTGTAAATCCTGTTTTCTCTTGTCCTCTTGGCTGTTTTTTTAGAAGTAATTACAAGGAAAAAGTGACCGTTTAGCTGTAATCCCTATTTTCTTGTCAGCAGTTTGTTAAAGTTATCAAAGGGAAAGCCGATAACCCTGCTCTCTGGGCCCCTCTGAGTTTGTAAATCTAATCACCGGGACACGAAACCACAGTCTGCCTAACATAAAACATAGCTGTGCTGATGAGGTTCATTTTTGAGCTGCAGGTGACTTTTACCCTGTATTGCCTAATTTAAAACCATAGCTGTGCTGTTGAGCTTATTTCGGAGCTACAGGTGACTGTTTAAAACTGAATTTGTTCCCTGGTTTGGCAACTCGGCTATTTCCCCCTTCCCCCTCTGGCATCTCAACAGCCCCTCCCAAAGCATATCTGTTTCTTATATTTCCCTGTTTTTCTGCTTCCATCCACAGATTAACTGCCCGATTCAGACAGTGGCTCTCCCGAGGGTCCGAGAGGGCTCAAGATGCCCTCCCCCATGACGAACTCCCAGGTATGGCAGAAATCACTCTCAGACATCTTTGGGACCCTGCTCAGTGCTCCCAATGGAAGAGGTCCCCACCATCGCTTCGCTCTGGCTCCTCACCTCCCCCACCACCACCCTTGGTCATCACTGTATTATATAGTTAGTGACACATGACCATCGAAAACCAATCAGTCTATTTCTCCATCTGCAAGCTGTCTAGTTCCACCACTAGAGGCCACTGCAATCCAATAACCTCCATCTGCAAGCTATCTAGTTCCACCACTAGAGGCCACTGCAATCCAATAACCTCCATCTGCAAGCTATCTAGTTCCACCACTAGAGGCCACTGCAATTCCAAAAATCCTCCATCTGCATGCTATCTAGCACCATCACTAGAGACATTGCAATACAAACCCTTTTTGACTATGTCACTCTCAGCTTTATTTGGTCTTGCTCTACACTCTTGCATCTACTTCAATCCCTCCCTCACTCTCGACCTCACCACCCCTCATCTTGTCCTCCCTTCACCTACCCACCCCTCTGCCCCAACCCTCCCCCATGAAACCCCCTCCCCTCTCTTCCTGGCACATCACCTCAATTCAATCCACGATCATTCCTCCCCAACATTGAATCCTCCCTTTCCTCCTTTCCTCTCCCCTCAACCTTCCCAACCATGCACCCTTCACTGCTCCACTCCACATGCTAAACCTAGAGGCCTTTTCTCCAGTGCCTAAACTTACGAGCTCCACCCACAAGGCACTCAAATAGCAGACACAAGCAGCCCACCCCCCTCTCCTTACCCCTGCTACTCCTGCTCTTGGCAGGTGATATACATCCTAACCCAGGCCCCACAGCAACAAAAGAAACTTTAGTGTCACCTGCTCCCCAACTCAGTTTCTCACCAAACTCATTCCCAAAGGGTCTCCGCATATTCCACATAAACGCTAGGAGCCTTCTCCCCAAATTAGACGCTCTCTCTGTCTGGTCAGAACAGTACAAACTGGACATACTTTGTATCACGGAGACTTGGCTGTCAGCCAAAATCTCCAACCCCTCACTCGCCATTCCAAACTATATCTTGTTCCGGCAGGACCGTGGCAAGTGAGGTGAGGGGGTAGCGCTATACATCAGACACTCCATTAAGTGCATGGTTACTTTCAAAGAATCGCGCCCATCCTCCTATGAATCCCTAGTCGCTCACCTATCCTTCTCCTCATCCAACCCCCTTTACATAGGTGTTCTATATACCCCTCCTAAGCCTTCACCTGACTCCCTCATCACAGCCATTTCATCCATCTCTTTGACCACCTCAAATGGCGAACTCATTCTATTAGGCGATTTCAACCTAGACTGGCTCTCCTCCTCCACAAAACCAGCAGCCCAAAGGATTGAAGCCCTAAATCTCACCCAGCTAATCCAGGAACCCACCTGTCTAAATCACCGATCACAAAAACACACACTTCTTGACTGGATTCTAATCTCCCACCCCCACAGGATCACCGCCTCAGGTATCCTTTCTGATGCCCTTAGCAACCACTGCATAACCTACTGTATCCATAAAATCCATTCACTCCACTCTGGTTCCAAATTCATCGTAACCTGCCCCCTACACCTTCTTGATGAATCCGCCCAACACGCGACCTGTCAAATGCAGACTGGCTTCCAGTTCTTGCTTCACACAATCGACAACCACCCTCACCCACTTCTGCAGTATCTTCTTAAGCATATGGGACCACCACGCTCTGCTCAGGAAAGCCAGAGTTAGAAAATATCACCACCCCTGGATCACAGCTGACCTCATCTCCTTGTGTTGCATTAGAGACAAGGCCTGGAGGCGTTATAAAACCTCTCTCGCATCCTGCGACCTCCTATCATACAAAATTCTTAGAAACAACTGCACCAAATCAATTCGATAATCTAAGACCCAGTATTTCAAGGCCCAACTTACCCTTCACCAAGCCTCCCCAGCATCCTTCTGGAAGGTGCTAAACTCTCTCATCGACCCACGCACCAAGCAAGCCAGTCCTAGCCTAAACATTGACAGCAAAACAGCATCCAATCCTGCCATTGTATCTGAACTCTTCAACTCATTCTTCATCTCCTGCGCCCTGCCTGACTCACCCCCACCTCCAACCTCCTACACAAATCCCCCACCCTCATACCATGGTTTCCACTTTCCACCATTCACACCCCTGGAAGTCTACACTACTCTCACCTCTCTGAACCAGTCCAAATCCAGCCCAGATGGCTTGCATCCCAGCCTGCTCCTCATCTCCACAGTGGCCATAGTCACACCTATAACCCATATACTAAACCTCTCGATCACCACAGCCACGGTCCTCTCCACCTGGAAACTTGCCAAAACCCACCTCTCCATATAGGTGGTGAACCCTCCCTCCCAGGAAATTATAGACACATCTATCTCCTCCCCTCCCTTGCCAAAATCCAAGAATCCCTCATGCTATCAAAATTATCCCCTTTCCTCTCAACAAACACCTCTCCCCTTTTCAATCAGGTTTCAGAAAATCTCATTCTACCACCACCGCCTTACTATGAGTAACCGACACCATTCTCTCTGCCATGGACACCGGGCAAACCACTACTGCCATTTTCATTGACCTGGCAAAAGCCTTTGATTCGGTCTCCCACCTCCTGCTAGGCAAATTGAGCTCCTTGACCTTGCCCAACCAGCCATAAACTGGTCTCTCCTACCTCCAAAACAGGATGCAGCAAGTACAAATAGGAGACTCCCTCTCCAACCCTCGACCCATCCTCACGGGCGTCCCCCAAGGCTCCATCCTTGGCCACATCCTTTTCTCCCTATTTGTAAATGACCTTCTCTCAGCCTGTTTCACCTCCAACGTGCACCTATATGCTGATGATACCATTATCTATGCCTCAGGCCCCTCCCATGACAGTGTTCACCCAAACCTCCAATGCGATTTCAACCGAGTACAAGCCTGGCTCCTGAAAAACCAGCTAAAACTCAATGCAAAAAAAACAGTCTCCATGGTATTTGGCACCAGACAAAACTACGCCTTCCTGCCTGCCCCCCCCCTCCGATCTCCACCCTGGATGAAATACCCCTTGAGTCTGTACCCACTTTCAAGTACCTGGGAGTCTGGCTGGATACAAACCTTAACTTCTTCACCCACGTCGATGCCATCTGCACCAAACTCGGGCCCAAACTTGCCATCCTCTATCACCACAAAGCCTGCCTCCCCCTCCCTACTCGGAGTGAACTCATATGTAAAATCATCCTACCAGCACTGGACTACACGGATGTCATTTACAGCACAGCCCTTTCTCCTCCCTTGTAAAACTCGACGTCCTGATAAACTCCTTCATGCACTTTGCCACTGCCTCCTCCCCACTCACTCATCACTGCTAACTATTCTCAACTCTATCTCTGATGTCACCCTCGCATAGTCGGGCCACCCACAGCGCATAATTCATAGCTAAATATTGGCTTGGCTCCTTTCCCCCCTACCTCTCCTCCCACCTCTCTCAAGCCATCTCCCCTGGCTACTCACTTCGCCATAGACATGCACGTACCTTACACCTCTCATGCCCCCTCTCTGCCTCTGGGCAAGCTGCCTTTTCCTACCAGCTCCCACTCCTTTGGAACAACCTCCCACCCTACTTCCACCAGGCCCCCCTCCCTATCAGCCTTTAAACAGTTACTCAGGCTTCTTCCTCCCAATCCCTGCTGAAGCTGTGCACCCAATCCCTCCTTACCCAGACCTAGTACTACCCTTGGTGGCCATGCCAGTTAAATAATAACTCCACATGCCAGCTCTTATTGCTAAACCACCCCCCACACTGGTACCCTCTCCCTGCTAGTCCACTTTTTGGACAAACCACTACTGTAAATATGTCAAGACATGCACTTGTAATTTATGGTAAAACAGTCTAGAAATGTAATGGGATGATTTTTTTCCACTCGGCTGTTCAAACAAAAAGCGTAACCTCACAGCCTAACTTTATGTAATGTACTATACTGTATTATTCATCTGTTACTTGATATTTGCTTGTATTTCTCTGTCTCCCACCTTGTACTACTTGTACCCAGGTCGCACCTGGAAATGAGCCTCGGCTCAGTGTGCCTTTCCCGGTCACCAATTTTAAATAAATAAATAAATAAATTAGGGTTGGAAAACTTAATACAGTATGCACTGCTTGTAACAGACTAATTTGACATTACGAAATGAGTCCATTACAAGCAGCATCCAATACATCTGAGAGCACATTAGATGCAGTATACAGCCTACCGAGAACAAACATAGAACAAAACAACAGAATACAGACAGAATACAGAGAGTGCCGCAGTCTGTGGACATATGACTGGTGATTACAGTGATTAAGCCCCTTTTTAAATATATGCAAGGCAACCTCTGTTTGTTACACTTTATTAAACAGTGGAAAAACAAACTTAAAATGCTTTGAAAACTGTGATCTCCACTGAACATTTTAAAGTGCTGTGCTCTATCAAGCTGTAAAAATTTTACTTAGCATGTATTAGGTAGTCACCCATCAATTTCTGTTTCTTCAGGGCACTCGCGTATCGACTGTATGGAAGCTTGGTCACAGCATGCTGCTCCCATCATGGGACAATATCATCCCTCTGTTCTACCACCCTTCTTAGTGTTAGAATGGCTTGTCGCATGTCTGTGGGGGTAAACATAACCTCCGGCTCTTCGACCTTTTCCTCCTCAAGCTTTTCAGGCTCTTTACTCTCCCCTGCTCTTACAACTGCAATGGCTTCCTCAATGTCACCCATGTCTCCATGCTCCTTTTCATTGCCCATGCTACAGAGCTCATTCAGGACTTATGATGTCAGTCTGAGTGCCCTCTCCATTTCATTTTCCTTCTCTTCCAGCTCCTCCTCTGGTACATTGCTTATCACACTATCATTGGTGAATCCCCCTTTTCTGAAACAGCCCTGTATGGCCACAGTTGAGACTTTCTTCCATACCTTCTGGATAAGCCACACAGAATCAAGCAATGAAATTCTTTGGATGGAAGTCAAGGTGGTTATCTCCACATCTTTTTCCAGGATGTCCAGCAGCCTCACATGCATTAAGGTGACATAATGTCTTTTAAAACTGTATATGATGCCCTGGGCCAGGTTGCATTAAGCAGGTGGTGTTGGGTAAGAGAAACACCAATTTTATGTTTCTCAGACTGGTGACATGTGGAAGGGAGCTGCAGTTGTCCAAAACAAGGGCAATCTTTCTAGATCTTACTTTTCTGTCCCAATCTGTGAGCTAAACCTGAAGGATGTGCCCAGTCATCCATGCAGTTTTATTGTGCCTATAAAGAACAGGCGAGTTGCGGGCACCATGGAAACACATAGGCATGGCAGATTTGCCAACAACAATTAGGGTCATTTTCTCACTGCCAAACATGTTACATGTCAACAGGACAGTAATCCTTTCTATGGCCTTTTTAGGCCAATGGGCATTTCGGTATTGAACGCAAGAGTTCCGTAACCCACAGATTGAAAAACCAACCCTGTTTCATCTGTTTTAAAAATGTTATCCAGGGTGTAGCCAGCAAGGATCTGGGGTAGGACATCATTGAGCCATGCATCAGCAGCAAAATATTCTGCATTCAGCTTCTCACCATGTATCTTGTGGAAGCAGATGCTATTCCTCTGCTTCTACTGACTTAGCCAACAGTTGGTTGCTTTAAAATTGGATTATCCCATGGCAACAACCTACTCATCTGTGTTTTGTAACAGCAGGGGCCCACTGATTAGTGCCTCCTTACCACAAGCATTGGTAAACCTCTGGATGAGGGCATCATCAACAGAACTGTCCTTGCCCTCCTGCTTTCCATTTCACTCTGGGTTGTGGTTGCTGTGCCAATCACTGAGGAGTGATGTACTTTTTTGGGGAGGTCAGATCTGCTGCGCTTGGAGATGCCAAAGTGAGTGCTGAGGTCACTAATGCTCATCTTTGGCATCTTGTCAACTTTGTTATTATCTTTACTTTTCTTGCAAACGTTAAGCATATATGCTTACCTGAAGCTATCTCAGCAAGAATAAGAACAGGAGCACAGCTAAGAGAAGTACAGTAGAGCAGCACAGAAAAAAAAAAACAGACTGTACCAAGTGTGGCCAGGCAGGGTGTGCATTTAAAGGAATTTAAGAGTTTGTTAAAACAAGTATGCTTAACTGTTAAAATGCTCATACTTGCCATTACAGTGATTGACTGCTAATTGCTCACATAGAAGGGAGAAAATGGTTACTCACAAGTAGCAAACAGGTGCTAACTACTGTCCCTGGTGGCTGCTAAATGTGGAGTTTAGGGTCCGCTTTAACCAATGAGTTTAACATTGTGGGTATGTGTTTGAGTGTTTGGTTTGCCCATTTTGCCTGGTTCAACTGAATGTCTGCTAGAATCAGGTGCAATACAAGTGGCGCATACAGTACAGCATTTCCCTCATTTTGTTAGTTTAACCCTAACTAGCAAAGTAACAACATTTTTTTGCAATGACTAGAATGATAGATAGATAACATATTGAGTATTTATGTGTACATGTGTGTTTGTGTAGGTATGTGCACTTCACAACACACATATTTTGCAACCAGGTGATGGCCTATTAGCATTTGAGCTGTTAAGGCTCTACATAGGAAATATCTCAATCACTGATACCTGTTTTTAGTCCTTTTGTAGCTGGTTTTTGCTGAGATCTAAATAAGCTTCCCAAATAGATTTTCTGTTGAAAGCCACATGCTGCAGCTCAAGGGAAAAAAAAACAAACTAGTTTGCAGCTTATTTCAATCACATAAGGAGAACAAACTGCAAACTGACTGTGCAACTAATTGCTGTCCTGTAAAGAGAATAAGCTGCAAACTGGCTGCATTTTATAAGTTTTCTGAATATACTTTTAGTTGAAAGCCACATTCTATCACCAATGGAAATATCAGTTAGTTACCAACTTATTTGAGTTCATTAGCATTTTTATTTTTTACATGTGTTAGCAGCTGAACAATTTACTTGTTTTCACTTGTGACAAGTACTAAATACAAGCACAGTGCAATTTAAATTAAAATGCACAAGAAAAAGTACAGTACATAGACACATTGCTGAGTAACATTTACAGACATTGCTGGAAAACATTCATTTTGTAAGGTGATCAATAAATGTACGTGGCCTAGAAAGGGTAATAATATTGCTAGGCAAGCAGTTGCAATCATATAAACAGAATGGATTGAAATCTGGCTACACAGTAAGTTTAATGTGAACCCTACTGTATGTACAGTATATGGAGATAATTGTGTTGAAATTCAAATGTTTCTCTTGAGGTACCCATATCCCTTTAATCTCTCTAGTGCTGAAATTCAAAATAGTTTCATTGGAATTATATTTTCTATTGTCTTGAGGCATTTTCCCACTGATGCCACTTTAGTCTATACAAACACATCCAAACCATTAACTGATAGCAGTTATGATGCTAAGATATCCCTTGGGTAACTAAAAGCAAAAATAAAAACTACTGCATGTTCAGTATCAGTTGATAGGAAGGATTCTGCCCGCAGCCTACTGTTTATCACCTATGGTCAGGCATTCTATGAACGTTTACTTCATTAAAGCTGAAACTTGTAAGTGGCCATTCCACTATTTATATTGTCTTATGTCACATTTAGAAAATCTGTTGGTGTGTATTGTCGGTCCTGTACTTTTTTGAGCTTACTTCATTAAAGAATAAATTGGTAAGTTGGCATATCACATTTTATATTAATTCTTTTATATCTTATTCAGAGAGTCTACTATTTTTTGTTTATTATGTATCTCTTTTTAATTGTACCTCATTGGAGATATAATTGGTAAGTAGACATATCTATCTATCTATCTATCTATCTATCTATCTATCTATCTCTATCTATCTATCTATCCATCCCAGTGTCATTCAGAAAATCTATTGGTATGGTAGTGTACTGTCTGAATTTTATGTTCCAGATTTCAAGTATATATATATATATATATATATTTTTTTTTTTTTTATTTACCAGGAGAGACACACTAAGCTGAAAGCTTGTTTACAGGTGTGACCTGGGAGCACAAGGAAGTCAAGTGACTTGCTCAGGGTCACACAGTATACAAGTTGGGGCTGTGGGATTCAAACCCAGGTCTCCAGGTTTGCAGCTCAGAGCCTTAAACCACTGTGCTATACTGCCTCCTTTTTACAAAATGAAAAAGAAAAATAGAGATCTTATGACAAAGAGAATTTTTAAAATTAGAAATGTAGCATCTTGTATACAGTGAAGTCCTGCTTCCATCAAATGTTATTGTTGGAATGTGTGAAGCTCAGTCACAAAAGTAAAATAACTTGCCACAAGACCACAAAGCATTTCAGCAGCTACAGTGTGGTCTGACCGTATGATTTCATCCCGAGCAGAACTGCTCCAACCAACATACAATACTCCATATTAACCGTAAGTAAAAGAGTGGAAAATCTTTTTAATTTTTTTTATTTTGGTCTTTGATAACCAGGTAAGGCCCACTAGGCAGACACCCCTGTTTTCAGGGGTTACCTTGAAGTAGAGATGTCATCAAAATAAAATTTCACCTGGCGAAATTGGTTTGCAAAATTGCTGTGAAATTTCACAATTTTGCCCGCAATTTCACCCATCGCCATGTGCCACAACCGTAAATTGAAACCCCCCACACACACACTCAAGTTGCCCTGCACCCCCCATTTCTTTTATTAAAAACATTCTACCTCCACCGACTTCTCTTTGGTGTTTAGTGGCCTCCATTAAACCATTACTGGCTGTAAACAAACAGATCCTCTGTGTTATTTCGTTACTCGCTGTTTGTTTTAAAAAATGTATATAGCAGTGTCTTCACTCCTTGGTGTTTAGTAAACCCCCCATGCCATCAGTACATAGCAATAGCCACCCAGCCAGATCCCCCTGTACTCTGATTGGGTTACTGTCACAGCCCTCCACTCACCTCCATGACTGGCAGCCTGACTGAGCACCACTGAGTGCTTGAATGAATGAGCACTCAGTTGGGCTGCCATCCTGGAGGTGAGTGGAGGGCTGTGCCAGTTGTCCCGTCGGGGTACTGGTGGGGAGCTGTGATAGGTGGTGCTATGTACTGATGGGGTAAGTTCACTAGACACCACGGAAGTGGAGGGTATATATATATATATTTTAAACAAACAATGGAAATGTGCTTCTTTAGAGGGATTCTTATTTAATGTTTACAGCCTGTGACAGCCTGTGGGGGGGAAACTAGACACCAGTGAGTGAAGGGTATATTATGGTAGCATGGTAGTGCTACCATAGTTAGGGTTGAGGAGCCATTTCTATGTTATACCCAAAAGTTTGCACCTTAATAACTTTGCAACCATTTGACGGATTTGCCTGAAATTTGATATACGTGATCAAGACCTGAACACCTTGGGATGTACTGGTCGGATACATGGCTGCGGAGTTATTAAGCATGATCTACACATGCATTTATGCTTTTTCTGGAATTCTACAGTCACGCCTACAGGTCGCACAGTTTGTGCGATGGGCCCAAAATCTTCAGGGAATGTGTGACCGGGGTCCCCAATGTGCTTTTTGAAGATTTCATGAAAAAATATTAAATGGTTCAAAAGTTATTCAAAAAACAATTTCCCATTATAAGTCAAAGGGAAAAGTTAACAAAAAGTTCGACAGTGTTGCAAATGCATTTTTACTTTCGCAAAAGGCCCTGTTACTTTCGCAAATCCACCATCTTGTTTTCAGTTAGTGATCAGAAAAATGCTTGGCATTTAAATTTGGGACCCTCTAGAAGGGGCGGATTTACACAGTATTCTGACGTATTCAAGAATACTGTCAGAATTCTGGCACGCACTCCAAATAGCCATTTTGAAATTTGACAGTTAAAATTCCAGTCAGATCACCAACTGGAAAATGGTTACTGGGAGAGCAGGTTCGTCAGGTGGAGCACCGCTGAAGCAGAGGGAAAATAAGTTCATTTTTCCAGCAGTAGGTCCGCTCAAATGACATGATTTTGTTACTGTATTTCATTCAATTTAAATTGGTCAGCATGATTTCACATGCCGTGGTGCTCTCTAAAGCTGTGTTCATTCACAGGGTGCTGAAATTTCCTTTCGAGCAGCAGCTAAATAAATGTTCTAAAATGTAGTGTTCATTCCCTTAAACTCTGGAATGAAAACTACATTTTACAAATTTATTTCAGGAGTGGCTGTTCCAATCCGGAAAACAAATGGTAAAACTCAGTTCACTGAAACCTAAAAGTAATGAAACAAAAAAAAATCATTATCTCTCTGGACTGAATTATTCCTCTAATCTTTGATCCCATCCATTTAAAAATGATTAGAAGCTCAGTCAAAGTTGTACTGGATCAGTGTTCAATTGCCCAACAGTATTGGGCAGTTTCATACATTAAATCTTTTAGTTAACGGAGCATATGCATGAGCAGGATCTGTGGGAATGAATGAGAAACATCAGAAGAGGAGCCTCGCCACCTGGGATGCCTGTCAGTGTGAACAGGTGGACCGCCACTATTAGCCCAGCTGGCCTGCTGCCAGATAATGGAAATGGGGGACCATTGCTGGATTTGGAAGAATGAGTGACTTCTGTCCTTGTGTCATACTTATGAACTGAGCAAAGCCAGCAACCTTT
The DNA here is from genome assembly GCA_016271365.2 of Neoceratodus forsteri. Lineage (NCBI taxonomy): Eukaryota > Metazoa > Chordata > Ceratodontiformes > Ceratodontidae > Neoceratodus > Neoceratodus forsteri. The sequence continues at coordinate 1,178,387,674 of CM057458.1, forward strand.
CCCTTCACACCCTTTCAACATCAGGGGCTACAGTTTGCATTTTTTTTCCTTAATTCTCTCCCTGCAGTAGGTAGGTCTGGTACATTTTTTTTTCTTTTTTCCTTGACACCCTGTTAATCTATGTGTCAGTGTCTCAGACATCCCCTAATTCTACAGTTCACCCGGAATAAGTTGAATTAAAATGAAAAAGACATCTGTGTTGTGGTGTCTTATCTGCTTTACAAAGATATCCGTTAACTTTTTCCATTTTTTTTTTATGGCAGTGTGTCCCTGTAATACCCTTGGTACTGTAAATTGCCTGGTAATGTGACATGTAGATGGCAATGAAATGTTTGCAAATTGTGAAATTGCATCATTGTGGAGGTTTTGTCTTCTGTATGAAACATCCTTACAGAAATTCAGCGATGTATGGAGTTTAAACAAAAGCACAGCATCTGTACCTATGTGTGATGTTTTTTATTATTATTTTTATTATTGTTTCATCTGTTTCATTTTTCTGATTCCAGTTAGTGATTTCTGAATGTGATACTTTGCCATCTACATTTGGCGTTACCCCCTTTGTCATGCAGGGACCTATAATGCTACTAAGCATGTGGATGTCTGAGTTGTAATCTCTGAGCCTTTATTCTTGTATTTGTTTTCCCCATGAATTGGTGTTGACAAGTTACGGTCCCCTGTTCTAATACAAGAGTTTGTTGTATGTTATTGTTGCATAATGCACCAGGTTCAGTCCTGTCTCTTTGACGATTCAAACCTATGAGATTAGAAATCAAATATCTTGTTTGCTAGAGATATTTGTGAAATAAGTTGCAAATAGCAGGTTTGAATTTACATAGTGCAACAAGGCGGAAGAGGGCTGTAACTTTTTTTTGGCATGCTTTTCACAGACTTCTGGTGGCGTCAGTGTATCATAGTAGTGCCATGCTTATGTAATTTGGGTTGTGCTGTGCCAGCTTGAAGTTGTATGTGCAGGATTGGGTCTGCTGCCTTATCAATATGTGACCGTCACAGTAGTTATGCTGTGGTTTTTATGCTGCGAGTGGTGCACAGTGCACAGAACTGAAGCTGATTAGGTCTGTATCTGATACCAACTAGTTGCATGGTATATGCAAAATCCCCTGCTGATGTGAGAAAAGAATCTCCTCATCCTGAAAATGGTCCCATTCATCAGTACCAATTTCCACATCCTCCTCTGAGCTGTCAGAGTTGCCCACTTCAAACTCAGCTGTGAATTCCATTCCCTTGTGCAAACGGAGACAACAATTTCACAATCAGCCACACTACAAATAACCTCATGTCACTAACTGCCTACCTCAAGTACTTCAGACAGGAAATCGACAGTCCCTGAGATACACAACCATAAAGACATTGACACACATGAAACTTGCTATTTACACACACAGCAAAATAAAACACTATTTTTAAATCATGACCTAATTAAATTTCCAATAAAAAAGTGCGGGAAGCATCACTGACAGGGGCTTTCTAAAGCAGCATTCTATAGGGGCTTGTTTGATCATACATATAGTGATGCAAACCTGGTTGGCAAAATTAATCAGTCTGGTGCCACAGTGCTCACTGAATGTGGTAGCAACCAGTCAGCATGATACTTACCCCCTAAACCACTTTATGCATCTGTGAACCCCCCTATAAAGTATGTCCACAGTCTGAGGGTTTACTTCTACTGTTTCAGAAAGTTTAATTATTTAAAATTAGCAGCTCATTCACAAAATGTATGTACATAATTTGTACAACTCCTGTGTTGATCCCTGCTGTCCATTTTTTGTTTGAAAATCCATTTATATGGTGATGCAGTCCATTTTTTTATTTCATCATGTTAAACCTAAAGTTTCATGTCCTGGATCTCACCATGATGTCCCCAGTGCACCGTGAGGCCAGAGAATTATGTCTGTTGTAAGCTTGTGGTTCTTAGGTCAAGAAAGGTTGTGTTAAACAGCCCCTGTGTATTTATTCATTCATTGTTTCTTTCATTTCTAAACCTGTCCATTTAGGTGCTCATGCTGCAAATCAGTGACTGAACTTCGACCGGCATTTACTTGGTACATTTGAAGCAATGCATATTGATCTTTTTTCCTGTCCATCTGACACCATACTGCCAAACCGAATAAAATCTGCAGTCGGCTTTTTTCAGAAAAATCCAATGTTATCTACGTCAGTAGGGTCACCTTCGTGCACTATTGGCTGTCAGATTCTGGTAGTTTTGAACCGCAGTTTATCTTTAGCACTGTTTGTACACTCCATAGCAATAATCACTTGCATTGTGGTCCAGTAAATAAATTAGCTGTTTGTTTACATGTGACATATTGTTGTAGAATTGACTTGCAGTTTTTCTATCTATATTGTGTAAAATTTAACTTTGTTTTATTGGGTGTCAGGTGTGTGTCCCATAGCTCGATCTGACACTGCTTTGTACTTATTCCACCAATTTATGTAGTCTGTAATTTCATTTAATCGGCTTTCCCTTACCCCAGATGAATCATTTGTGACCCATTCGCAGGAGTGAATGAATGTTTAATACTAATTTTTTTTTTGCAGCTGATGCTGGGTTCAGTAGAATAGGAAATGTTTTAGACAACTAACAAGTAACCAGTGCTCAGGTGTGTGTGTATCCAAAGTCTGGCAGAACAATATGAGTGAAGGAGGCAAACTGACAAAATCCTCCTATTGAGCTCAATTGTTTAAATAGCTAGAGCAAGAGATCAGTTCTGAAGCCATACAGTAAAGTGACCTTAGCACTGATTTGTCTCCATACCAGACATTTTACCTCCCTATCAGTAGGATCTTTAATTTTTCTTGTAGTTTAATTAGGTGTGTGTGTGTGTGTGTGTGTGTGTGTGTGTGTGTGTGTGGGGGTGTGACCAGGAAAGGAAGGGAGACAATAGATCATGTTGTTCACTGCCTGGGGTAGTTTGCTTTTGTCTAAATGCTGGAGATTGTGGCTTTTTTATTTTTTATTGTTGTTTCTTAGCATCCAGCTGCAACAGCCTACAGTTATTCTCTAGTTAGTCTCTTGTGGGGCAGTTTTTTTCCCTAAACGATGGACCACACACTAACTGGAGATGGTCACTGCAGTATAGCTCAGGAACATCCAATGCTGCTTATCCCCATTGTATAATGCCAATGTCCATTACACTTTTATCAGACTTCAAGGTTGCTTAACAGTTTTGACAGCACTGGAATACTGAGTGTTGGGGAGTACAGCACATTGTCTCTCTCTATTCATACTATATGAGTGATAACCATGCATGATTCCCCTCTTTTCAGACTGCTAGTACAGTAACGTCTGCTGCAGGACATGTTCAACTGTTGCCTTACTGTACTTTCCAGCAGCCAGGTGGATGGGTAAGGCACCCATTAAGGTGCCGACCCTTGAGCAGACTTGATAGACCTTGAGGACTACTCTGCTGGCATTTTAGTATGTTAGTTGTCTCCAAGGCTTATCCCCCCATCCCCTGGTAATGGGGGAATAAGGAGGGAGAATACTTCCATTAAGTGACTTGTACCACCTGCACTGGGCCTGTGCATCATGCCAGCATCAGGGGCCAGGCATGTATTACCTACATAGCCCAAGTCAATGCCTTACTGAACATCATGAGAGGTTCAAGGAAGGGTAACTGCTTTATGTGACCCTTTTCCCCTTTTGCCAGTGTTGGAGAAGTCATGCTGCAACTGTTCCCAACAGGGAGCATAAATCTCCTGAGGACTGTGCTCGGCCCCTGCCAGTATCAACTGGGGTCCCATGCTGAGGACATGAACCTGTGTCCCCAACATGGTAACATGGTAAGTGGACATCTAAATTTACATCAGTTAGTTAGTTACAGAAATTAGTTTTTATTTTAAGGACTGGAAAATGTAGGGTAGGAAACTATTTATGTTCAACTAGGTCATGGGTAAACAGAACTTGCATTTGCAATTGTGCATAAAACAGTGACTAAAGTAATCATAATTTGGTTGCACTATTATAACTAGACATAATTTCCCTTTACATAACTTTGGAAACAGTGATATAATGCACATAATGCAATATGGAGGAAATTAATTAAGTAATAGGCCACGACAGGGTGCGCATTAAAGGAGTGGCTTATCACACTTATAAAATGGGCCACCATCATAAAAGAATCAGATTGATTTACTCTGATAGGGATTAAAACTTATTTACTATTTTAAAAGACTGTACAGTGCATTACCTAAAACATCTAAAACTGAAAAAGTAGTCCCTGTTTATGCATAAAATAGCATGTCCCAGCAATAGGTTAACTAGTACAGTGCTTTGTCCCCATAAATGTGGAATGTGACCAGAATTCTTTAAAAAAATATATAACTTACTGCCAAGTTACTGCAGCAGACAGCAGTTGACTTTTCAGTGAGAAGGCAAGTGGCATGGTCAGGAAGTGGTGAACTGTGGTGGGTGCATGCACAGAGTGAGGGAAACTGTGCTTGTGTTTGCTGTTATGAATCCTCCTTCATAAAGGCAAATTACACACCATGGGTTGCGTTCATTAACAACCTTAGGCCTTTTTGGACCCAGAAGACTTGCAGGTAAGCTTCTAAGCTTGCTTGTTCCAGTGAAAATGCAGAGCTTCATGTGCTTTACTATACTATGTACTGTATTATTTGTATACTCGTAGCCTATGTATAATGTACTGTATTAGTATCCTGTCATTTGTTTTGTAACCTGTCTGTTTGTTAATCTGATGTTGAACCTTTGCAAAAGAGTCTTTGACCCAAAGGGTTCTAATTTCAATACTTCAATAACTAAATAAATAAATCTTCAAATTGTGCCCCCTTGTTCTTGCACATATCTTTTTCTGGAAGATGCTACCCTCTTGAACTTTGATGATTCCCTTGAGGAATTATAAAGTTTCTATCGTATCCCCCCTCTCTGTCCTTTCCAAGCTGGCTAATTTATTTATTAATCTTTTGGGTTTGACTGTGCAAAGTAAATTTCATATATTTTATTTTAAACAGGGTGACTTTCTTAACTAAGCACACTGTAATAAATGTGCTTTCTAATTATCAGAATGATGCTCTCAGGTACTCTGAGTATACTCAAATATAAAAATTTTCTGGCCGGGAGCCATCCACTTCAGGGGACACATCCCCCTGAACCCCCCTTCTGTTCCTTTTTAGGAATACTGTCAACATCATAGCCTGAATTCCCCCCTGCTCTAGCAACCTAATTATTTTTGTATTCACTTAGTCGGACCCTGAGGATGCTAGCCATGTCTTTATTTTGGGGTAAAACACCCCAGAAATATGTTTTTCAAATTTCTGGAAAAAGTACTTTCACAAAGTACTTTCATGCTCACGAAAGTGTTGCAAATTTTTGGGAAAGCTTTCGCAAATTGCGACAGTACTTTTCTAGGCTGTGGGGAAATGACAGCAATTCTTTGGCACCCCGCTGCAAAAGAACAGTTGGGAGTTTTGGGCTGAAATTAGAAGGGAACGCAGCCAACATCTCACAGATGTGCCTTTCATTGTTGAGTTGAAAAAATATTACATGGCGGAAAAGTTGCAGGACTCCAGAGTTAATGGTTTTTCCCATAGGATAACATTACGGCAGCCGACGCATTACAGGAATCCTTTGGCACCCTGCTGCAAAATAACAGTTTGGTATTTTTTCCTGAAATTTGGAGGGAAGACAGCCAACAGCCCACAGATGTGCATTACAGTGGTTTGGTGAAAAAATATTACAGGGAGGCAAAGTTATGGCACTCCAAACATCTCTTTTTTTCCCATAGGATAACATTACGGCATTCGCCGCGCCTTTCAGGGCCCGTATCTCGGAAACGGAGCGAGATATGGACTTTTCATCATAAAAATGCTTAGCCCCCTAATACAAAACTAGCCAGGAAAGTCATAAATCATATGACTTTTAAATTTTTTTCCTACGTCATACGGTTCCTGAGATATACGCTATTTAGTATTCCAACTCCTCATTTTCTGCTCCAAGATCCATTATTATGCATACATTCTTTATACTCACTGTCTTTCTCTATGCAGCTTTTGGGGAAAACCAGCTTGTGTGCTTACAGTACTGTTACCTTTCCGCTTGCGATTCCGTACCCGTTTCACTTACCATTGACGTCTATGCCACCATGTGCGTTATCCTTTGTGTTTTCATTTGCGCTTGCGTTTCTGTTATTTTTTGCCATTTGTGTTTACAGTACTATTTCTCTTTCTGTTTCACTTTGCATCAGCATGCCCATTGACATTTCCGTTTGCAGGCACCATGTTACTATGTGACAACACATCACGTGGCAGACCGTTCCCGTCTACGCCACCGTGTGTGTTATCCTTTCTGTTCTCATTTGCGCTTGCGTTACCATGTGTGCCATTGTTAGTGCTTCTGCTTGTGTTGCTGTTCCTGTTACTATGCCACAAGACATCACGCCACATTACGTGGCGGGCCCCACGCTCCTGCCGCTGCATTACATTCACTATTTCTCATTATCATTCTCAAAAGGAAGGAAAATTAGAGCCAAAAAACTCCATTTAATGCATTAGTTACGGCTGTTCCACAGCAACAAAAGTGAGGAAATTCGGTGTTAAGGTTGAAAACTCCCCTTGACCACCCAGCCCACCCCCCCAACCAGCATTGGGGTGCTCTTTGGGGTCGTCGGTCCTAACTCTCACCCCATTCTCCTATACTTCTGCTGCTTTACACATGTGATGGGGTGAGAGTTAGGGCTGATGACCCCAGTGCACACCCCAATGCCGGTTGGTGGGGTGGGCTGGGGGTCCAAGGGGGATTTTCAACCCTAACACCAAATTTCCTCACTTTTGTCGCTGTGGAACAACCCTAACTAATGCATTAAATGGATTTTTTTGCCTCTAATATACAGTATATATACATATATATTTTTTAAACAAACAATGGATGCAGCAGCATAACTTGGGGGTGCTTATTTAATGTTTACCACCAGTGACAGCTGGGCACCACTAGACACCAGGGAGAAGTTAAAGAACTCACAATTTCACCGCGGGAGGTGAAATTAGTCCTGCAGGTGGAGAAAGGTTACTGCGGATGGCAACATTTCACCCGTGGGTGAGATATTTCACCTGTGAGTGAAATTTCACTGGTTTGGGGGCAACATTTTGCACCCAACCGCGGGCAAAATTTTGCATTTTGCCTAGCTAAATATTTTTGCAAAATGCGCTAATTACATGAAATATTTTGTTGGGTGCACTGAGCAGTTAATCGTCCTGCCCCGAGTCACATAGTATGCAAGCGGAGGTTGTGAGACTCAGACCAAGCTCTGGTCTGCTGAATGTACTAGTTGTAAATGTCTACCCAATGCACTCTTACAAGTTTCATACATAATCTTTGGGTATGGGAATGTCACCTGTGAGAAGTCCATTACCAAGGCACAGAGAGCGCAAAAACATTCTAATGGAAAATGAGTAACTGCCCTACTATTCAAACAAGCATACTGATTGGTGTGTGGTATAGAGTGCCATTAATTTTCCTGAGGTCTCAGATGGGTTATGCGGTATAGTACATTTCATACGTAAAGTATATCAAATTGCTTTAAGAAACTTAGACTGAGGTATTGATTGTAGATAGGCTATATATAGATAAACTGTACAGTTTATGTCCATCTCATGGATAGGCTTATACAACTGAAATACAGCTTGTATACTGAAAGAGAGGAAGTGTGTTTGAACACCAGGATAATCCCCTTCTGTTTCAATAATGTGCTGTGCCATGGGAACCATGAAAGAACCTCCAACAGCACTAGAGACAATTTACATGAACAGTTGCTTAATGTTTTTTATCATACTCTATTACTTTTAAAACCTTAATAAAAACAGGCACTCTGTCACTTGATCCTTACCTGCTGTTGTTATTCGCCTGTAACATTATATTTCTCTGCTTGCATATCACAACCATTTCTACAATAACCAGTTAAGATAACATATACAGAAGATTACTATGCTGCTTACACACATAAAACAGGAGCAGACAAATGCCAAGTGATAGACAAGTCTATGTTCATGGAAAAGGTGTTCACTATAGGGAATAAGGGCAAATAAGTAAAATGATTATCCCATTAATTGCCTGATAGAAGCCTCTTTTCTTGTGGCTCAATGCTTACATGTGAGAGACTGTTTAACATTCACCTTCACAAACACTACAAGTTGTCTAAAGGAGCCTTTGGTACTGAAGAATTGCACCTCAATTGCTACAGTACCCACAGCTCAGGGCTTGTACAGTGCATGGCACAATTGTCTCCCATGTACAGTAGGGAACTGCATCTCCACCATGCCCTTCTGGACAAGAGTGCAAATAATAATACTGCTAAGCCACAATGCAAATGTTTCATATGTATCTAGAGCTGGTTAGAAATTGTAAACTTTTCCAAACATATATAGTATATGGAAGGCACTGTAGGTGCTTAACTTTAAGGCAAAGGACACAGTGATGCGTTTGAAAAGTTTTTATTCAGGATTATGATAGCCACATTCTTGTTATAGATATATGCATAAAAATACATATTTGAAATGAAATACAAAAAGTGAAGCTTTCCGTAAGCTATTCATGTTCAATCAAAGTAAACAATAACATCTGAGAGGGTGGGTATTATTGGGATAGGTCTGCTATATCCCAGTACCGCCCACCCTTTTTGGGTATTATTACCCTTAGAAAATGGGTTACAAGTGACTTTTAAATATATTTTATATATATTTATATATATTTATATATATATATATATATATATATATATATATATACAAGAATAGAAATATATATCTAAGAAAGAAATAACAATGAATTAAAAGTAACTTTTATATTAAAGTAGACCCTGTAATGGTGGAATCACCACTAGTGTGCACTACTGTTTTTTTTTTTTGTAAAGTTTCTTTAAATGAGCATGTCTTCTAGATTATGCTTGCTTGCTGCTTTGCCCCTCTCCCAACACACACACACAACAGAGGCAAACACTTTATTCTATTCCCTTTAATCAGTGCCACTTTGAACAGAGGAAAGTATAGTCTGTTAAACTGGATGTAAAAAGTAGCACCTATTTTTTTTCTTCTTCTTTTTGATGGGCTTTCAAATGTGGGGCAAATCTCCAGTGCCAAATTCAAAGCGTGCTGTCAGTTGACATGGAACATGATCGGGGGTGTTCTGTTTAATAAAAGAACAGTGAAATTATTTTAAAAAAAGGATATTTTCTGTTGTTTTTCTGTATTGTTTGTTTGTTTGCTGGGAAACAGTGTGGCTGAACATGGGAATAGCACTAGCTGCACCAGCCTAGCACTGTGAGAAACTGCCAGTTGTTTCTTGACATTGTTTTTTTTTTTATGGTGTGAAAAAGGAACAAGGTTGGATTTTGCAGATGGAGTTACTTTTTTAACAGAAAAATGTATGTTTGCTGTTTCTTTTTAGTGGGGCATTTGGGCCCAATTATAGTGTCTAGTGATGTCAGTCTTGCAAAATGAGTGGAGGAAACAGGGTGGCTGGTGAGTTTCACAATTCAGATTGGCACCAGGATCCCTTAACCAATAGGGGACCCAAAAATGGCACTCCTTATTTAGCAGGCATTATTGAAGATAAATGGATGGTTGGAGGGCTTTCAGTGAATCAGCACACATTATTTTTCAAGCTCATTTTCTAAAGGAATGTTTCAGTGAAGGCTATGCAGGAACTTCCCTTCAGTCTTGTAAGAAGGCTATTTGTGATTAATTTGAGACTTATGGGAGTGTGAACTGTTTTCAAATTTCAGTGATTATGACTAATGTTAAATGTGCATTGAAACAAAGAGTGCACACTATTGTTGGTTATTGTTTTTGTTTGACCTTTGCAGTCTATTGCATAATGGATTCCTGTTGGGGGAGGCATATATTATTGTGCTATTTGTTTAATTTCTTGCTGTTATACTTGTGCTTTGACCAGGAGCTGTGTGAAAATGGACATTAGTTACTCAATTACATTCCTTACAGAAAATTCAATGATAATGAGTAAACAGTTCAACTAATTTAAATTAGTTCAACTATATATATATATATATATATATATATATATATATATATATATATATTATAGGGGCATGGTCGCGCCCCTGTAGTTACAGTTATGAATGCACTTTAATGTTAAATTTGAAATTTTGCACGTTAATAACTTCGAACTCGTGCAAGAGATTTGCATGAAATTTGGTAAGTGTCGTGGGGCATTGTAGATCTCTTGATTTGCCAAACTGTGTTTTGGTTGGACTTATGGTTTTTGTGCAGTGAATCACTGAAAAATTTACTTTTTGCCAATTTTGAGGGCAGTTTTTATGATTTTGTATGTGGTGCTGCGCAGCCACCATGTGGCATACTGGCTTGAAGTTTGACATGTGGAAGAGCTTGGGTCAAGGAACATGCCACTTTTTGCTAAAAAAATATTAATGCATTCAAAAGTTATAAAACTTTTAGCTCCCTCCCATTATAAATCTATGGAAAACTTTATGTGGTTGTTTTGCAAAAGAAGAATGGGGTTTTGGCCATCTGGTCACTCCTCACAATAAAATAATTTGCAGGATCATGATCAAAGATTCTTTGATCTTGAGAAATTTATTGATTGCAACACCTGCCATCTTGTTTTCAGTTTGAAGTTGAAAAAAAAACAACAAATATCTCAGCCCGGGGTGACTTCTGAAGTAAAATTTGGATGAGTTTTGCTCAGGGGGTTTCCCTCAATCAAACCATGCCTGTGGTTTAATGTAGTCATGTCAACAATGGAGTTTAAAACTTTTGAAGTCTTTGATCATGGCTTGCTAATGATCTTGATTTCAAGTCTGCAAATTCTTTGATTGTGAGATTCTTTGATCACGATCTTTGTTTGTGAGGGAGGGACAAGATGGCCAGATTTTTGAGTTTGAAAAAAACAAATACCTCTGCCCAGCAGTGACTTATGAAGTAAAGCTAGATGGATTTTGCTCAGGGGGCTTCCCTCTGTTGAGCCATACCTGTGGTTTAATGTAGTTGTGTCAAAAAATGGAGCTTTAATGTTTTAAATTCTTTGATTGTGAGCCTTCAAATTGTTTGGTTGTGAGATTTCTTTGATCACAAGCTTTGTTTGTGAGGAAGGGACTAGATAGACAAATTTTTGCTGTACCAGATGTCTCTGGGAGGGACCAGATAGCCTAAATTTCATGACCAGATGTCCCCTCATGATCAAAGATGATATCTGATCACGAGGTCACTGTCGATTCCCATGATCAAAGAATTTTTAAAGGTGCAAAAAGTTTAAAATTAAATATCTCAGAAACAGTTTGTTTTTTTAACTTGAAATTTGGAGAGTGTTGAAGTGATGTCCTGTAGATGTGAATTATGATGGTTAGGTGTCATAAAATGAATTTGCTGCAGAGATATTGTGTGGCACAGTTTACATTTTGTGGATAGCATTCTACATTGTGGTAGTGACTTGACATTTATACGGTAGCTAGCCTTATAAACACAGAGATCATTTTCTGTGGTTAGGTGTGTAAAATATAATCAGGTACTGAATTATTCTACTCCAATGAATAAAAATTTGGTTTGTTTCAAGTTGGTGGGAGCACAGGGCCCTTATACATGCATCCACCAATACATATGATATTCAGTACTTGAGTTGTTATGTTAGGCCAGGGCCTTGCTCTCCCACCAACTTGTGCCACATTGTACTTTACTATGCTTTCTCAAAAAGTAAGAAAATCTTTGCAAAAAACTGTGTTAATGCAACAGTTAGTTTTTTTTTTACAGTGATAAAAGTGAGGAAATTCACCATTAGGGTTACCATGCACCCCATGTCCACCCGGCCCCACCAACAGGCATCGGGGTGTGTGTTGGGGTCATCATTCCTAACTCTCACCCAGTTCTCCTGTACTGCACCACCTCAGCTTATATACACATGTAGTGGGGTGAGAGTAAGGGCTGACAACCCCAACACGCACTCAATGCCTGTTGGTGGGGGTGGGGTGGTTATGGGGTGCAAGGGGTGGTAATCCTAATGGCAAATTTCTTCACTTTTGTCGCTGTAAAAAACCCTAACTGTTGCATTAACACAGTTTTTTGCAAATAATATATATCTTTTACATTGCAACTTGTGTTGTGAGGGAATCCATGACCCCAGGTGTGCTTCTGGGTTAATTGTACAGTTAAATGTCAGCCCTGCAGTGAGCGGGTGAGCACATACTACATTCTTACTGAGGGACAGTCTGAGAGAAGGACTGTGATATGGGATCTAGTTATAGAGTACCAAATAAAGCTGTCTGCATTTAATTGATTTTTATGAGCTTTTATGTGGAGCCCTGTCACCTGACCAGCAGGTTTCAGGAAGAGAGCAGTGTAGTTTATGTGTGGGTGAGGGAGAACTACAAAATCCACTGAGAGTTTTATATTTACTTTTTATTCAGCACTGCAGATATATATTTAGTGCCTTAACCATGAATGAGTGGATGACGCATGGTCTAATTTCCATTTTGGACTCTTTTAATTTGCAACTTGTGTTGCGAGGGAATCTGTGACCCCAGGCATGCTCCAAGTTAAGTGTATAGTTAAATATCAGCCCTGCGGTGAGTGGGTGAGCACATACTACATTCTTACTGAGGGGAAGTCTGAGAGAAGGACTGTGATATGGGACCTAGTTATTGAATACCAAATAAAGCTACCTGTATTTAATCAAGTTTTATGAGCTTTTATGTGGATCCCTGTCACCTGACCAGCAGGTTTCAGGAAGAGAGCAGTGTAGTTTATGTGTGGGTGAGGGAGAACTACAAAATCCACTGGGAGTTTTAGATTTAATTTTTATTCAGCACTGCTAGGGAATCTGTGACCCCAGGTGTGCTTCCAGGTTAATTGTATGGTTTAATATTAGCCCTGTGGCGAGCAGGGTGAGCACAGACAGGATGGACATGTCAACTGTGTCCACTGGGAGAGCTAGAAAAGCTGAGAGTATGGTGTTCAAAAGCAAGGGTGAGTTAGTGTGTCACACTTTGGAAACTTAAGGAAGTGAGTGGCAGAAACTAGGAGTTATGTTGCAGGGAAAGTGCAGAAAAAGCAAAAGTAAGCAAATGTGCTCTAAGTGTAAAATGTACACTGATGACCTAGCTAGTAAGGGGTTCATTTGTAATAATTGAATTTTGATAACTAAATTGCTAAACTGATAGTTGATAAAAAATATAATTGATAAAGTGCAGGATCAGCCCAGCTGCTAAATCATTTAAATACTCAGAAGGAAATTAAGTTATTACAAGGTTTTATTGATGAGATGGCTGATAGCTTTACAGGAAGTGAGTCATTGTCTCAGGAGCCCATAATGGCTGAGGAATACCAGTATAGGATAAACAAAGGTATTAAAGAGGAGACCTGGAAAACTGTCAAATAGACATCTCTCAATATATGTGCTAACCAAAAGGATCCAACCCCTTTGTTGCTGTCTAACACATTTGAAACATTAAATCAATGTTCAGTTGGTACCCCCAGTTGTCATGACCCAGAATATAAGGGAGGAGTTTTACACCATAATGCCCAGTATGAAGAACCCAGTTTGCATGCTAAGGTTGAAGTTAATCTCAAAAGAGATATATTGGTGACAGGGAGCTCAATCACCAGGGGGATTGACACAACAGTATGCAAAGGGAGGAAGGAACACACCATTGTTAGTACACTTCCTAGTGAAAAAGTTAAGGGTGTGTCCAAAGTAATGGAGGGGCTCTAAGAAGGCACTAATAAACCACTGGTAATCTTGCACATATATACTAATGATGTCAAGAATACTGATGTCAAGGACATCCAGGTTGAAGTCTAAGAAATATATCAAAGAATTAAAGAAGATAAAGAAGGGGAGCTTATAATATCTAGTATATTACCCACCTTTGGTCACCGATCATATGAGAATGGGGTAATATTTGAGGTTACTACATGGTTAAGACATCATTATAAGGAACAGAATATAGGATTTATGGACAATTCTAGTTCCTTTAGTAACAGATCATTTTACAAGTATGATAGATTGCATCTAAACCAAGCCAGGACCAGAAAATTGGGCTCAAGAATTAATGAAGTAATCCAGTTTTATTTAAACTGGCAGAAGGTGGGGTGGTGAATGAGGATAAAATTAGTAAAGATGGCCTAGTTAGAGATAAAAAGGTGCCTGAGTAGAATGGTGTGCTGATTAATGCTAGAAGATTAGTAAATAAGTTTGAGGAGTTCAAAAACTTATTAATAAAAAATGATAAACAGTTGGCATGTATTACAGAAACATGGTAGGAAGAAAAGGATAGCTGGGATAAGGTTATTACAGGTTATAACTTATATTCTAAATCTAGGGTATGGGGGAGGTGTGGCCATGTATGTACATGAAACAATAAAAAGCACTGATTATGGTAACAACATGGATGAGCTGGAAACTCTTTGGGTTAAACTGGTACCCCAAATGGTGCTAAAATCATTGTGGGTTTTATCTACAGACCTCCTAGTATCTTGTTAGATGCTAATATAGCACTACAGAATCAAATAGCTGATTCAGATACAGCTGATAGAATGTTAATACTTGGGGATTTAAACTTGCCCAGTATAAATTGGAAACTAGCAACAGCTGAAGATAAAATAGGTATAGGATACTTGGATATCTTTGATCATCTAGGACTGCAACAAAAGGTACTGGATGTTACAAGGGGCAACAATATTCTTGATGTTGTTTTAACAAACATGGGAGAGGTAATAAATAATGTTAGAACAGATTGTCTACTTGGAAATAGTGATCATAACAAATCCATTTTGGGATTAAGGAATCTTTGGTTCTGATGGAGGAAGGCTCTATAATTAAATTAAATTTCAGAATGGCTGATTTTGTTCATTTTCAGAAAGAAATTTCCCTGTGGGAGTGGGACAATGAATTAAAAGATTTATCAGTGAATGATATATGGAAGCATTTCCTGAAAAAAATTGAGTGACCTGATAGAAAAGTTTATTCCCAGTTTTAAGAAATATAGAAATACTAGGAAAAAACTACCTAGTTAGCTTAATAAATCAATAAAAAAATTGATAAACAAAAAGAATAGATTGTTTAAAAAGTCTGAAAATGTCAAATCCAGTAAGACCTACAAGGTACTTAGGGATCTCACTACAGAAGTAAAATTGGAAATTAGGAAGGCAAAGGTTCACCAAAAGGTTTTATTGGCATCCAGGATTATGGACAATAAAAAAATCCTTCTTTAGTCATACTAGCAACTCTAAATCCAATCCAAGTGCGGTGGGTCCCTTTAAAAGTAATCAGGGATTAGTAACTTCAGATAAAGAAAAGGCAAATATTCAAAATTAATACTTTACCTCAGTTTTTAACAAGAAAGCTACCTCTCCATTCAAGAATAATAGTAGCCCAACACCTGGCCAGATAAACCTATGCCCTGAGGAGATTGGGGCAAAATTGAGTAGGGTGGATATCAATAAATCACCAGGGCCAGATAATATCCACCCTAGGGTGATTCATGAATTGGCAGCTCATATAGCTTCACCTCTGACTTATATCTTTCAATCCTCACTAGACAAGGGGGATGTTCCAAGCGACTGGAAGGATGCAACAGTGATTCCATTATTAAAAAGGGGCCTAGGACAGAACCATCCAACTTTAGACCTGTGAGTCTGACTTCAAGCATAGGGAAGTTATTCGAGGGTATCTTAAAACAAAAAAAATATTAGATTCCTTAGGTGAACAGGGGTTAGTAGATCCTTTGCAGCATG
Source organism: Neoceratodus forsteri (assembly GCA_016271365.2). Taxonomy (NCBI): domain Eukaryota; kingdom Metazoa; phylum Chordata; order Ceratodontiformes; family Ceratodontidae; genus Neoceratodus; species Neoceratodus forsteri. Next base: position 1,178,403,406 of record CM057458.1, read on the forward strand.
AATTTAGAAAGGCAAGATCATGTCAAACAAATCTGTCCTTTTATGAAAAAGTTAATAGGGAATTTGACATGGGGAATTCTGTGGATGTGCCCTTCATGGATTTTGCCAAGGCATTTGACAAACTGCCTCACTTGGAGTTATTAAATTTACTAAAGGAGGTTAAGATAAAAAGCAATATAATTCACTGGATTTCTGATTGGCTAAAGGATAGAAGATAGAGGGTAGCTATAAGAGGAACACTATCAGATTGGGCACCTGTTACCAATGGGGTACCACAGGGATCGGTTCTTGGGCCATGTTTGTTTAGCATCTGCATTTCTACCCTACAATTAAAAATTCCAAAGGTATGGTTATACAAGGCTGCGGATGACTGTAGGGTTGGATCAGTGGTGAATAATGCTATAGATGGGATTCAGTTGCAGGGAGTATTAAATGAGATTGTGGACTGGACCAGGGTAAATACACTGGAGTTGAATGCTTCTAAATGCAAGATAATGCATCTGGGAAAACATAATATGGAACTAATATATACATTAGGCACAGATCCATTATTAGAGACACATGAGGAGAAAGACCTGGGAGTCAAAATTACAAATCAATTAACATTCAATACACACTGCAATGATCAGATTAGAAAAGCAAACCAAAGTCTTAATTGCATAATGAGACATATATCAAGTAGGGATAGTAAGGTGTTGATGCCACTGTATAATGCCTTGGTTAGACCTCACTTGGAATAGTGTGTCCAAGTGTGGTCCCCTTATAAAAGAGAAAAGATACTCAGAATTCAGGGTGTCCAGAGATGAGCCGCTAAAGCTATTGCTTCATTAAAAGCCAAATCCTATAAGGACAGATTAGAAGCATTGAATTTGTATTCATTGCATTACAGCAGGTTAAGAGGAGACCTGTGCATGCTTTTCAGAGCTATGGGAGACCCAGAATTATTGATGAAACTGGGTTTCATATCCAAGTTCAGCAGGGGCAGTAGTAGAAGGCATAACAAGCAGTTGTTCACACCCAGGTGGAACCAAAATTCAAGAAAATTCTGGTTTAGTCAGAGGGCGATTTCAATTTGGAATGAGTGGAGAGTCCAAGCATGGACTTCTTTAAGTCAAGTTTGGATACCTATTACAAAGATATAACTACTAATTTTTAAACCTTGAAGGCTGGCAAGCTATAAGGACTTTTTGTCTGTTGCTTGTAATTTTCTACGATTCTATGAGATATATAAGGGATACATGATGGGCATGAGTGTAATATGGCAAATATTGTCACTCCTGCAGAGTGAGATATCCAAGCTCACAATGCAGGAGTGACAATATTTGCCATAGCACATGATATGCCCGTCATGTATTCGATATATACAATAGGGCCAAGAGTTTCAGAAGTTTTGTTATGCTGTCTTGTGTTCTGTTCCTGTTAACGTGTTTGCTCATTCTGTGTGTGAGCTTTTCTGAATGGGCTGGCAATGTTATAAACTCTGAGATACACATGAGTGTGTTTTGCAATGCTAAATGAGTTAGTTTTAGATAGGAATGAGAAACATACTTTTGTGAAGCTGCGTTGTTTAGCAGTCTGGCTGCAGTGAAGTTCAAAGCATCACAGTAATTGTAATGAACTGAGAGGCAGAGTGTCAGAACAGCTGATACTGTTTTCAGTGGTAATTAAGTTAGCTGCAGGCAGAGTGCAGAGTGTTCTGTCAAATTGTGCTCTTTAGGATTATGGCTGCAGTGAAGTTGAAATTCTCACTGTAATTGTAATGGGTGAGAATCAGAGTTTGAGGAACAAGTGAAAGTGTGTTTCAGTGGTAGTTGAGTTAGCTGCAAGTAGTAGTTTAGACTGTTCTGTGAAGCTGTGCTGTTTGCAATTCTGGTTGCATCAAGTTTAGAGCATCACAGTTCTGAGCTGGAAGTTGGGGGGGATAGGTGTGTTTTGTAATGCTCACTGAGTTAGCTGTAAGCAGCAGTGAGACCTCTCAGGTAGTTCTGCATTTGTGTCTATGGTAACAGCACAGGTTTTTCTTTCATGCTGAGGGGAAAGCTGCCTAGGTTGATGATATCAGTGACCTTTTGTGACCTGTGTGTGTAAGTGTCTCATATCATCACAGTAGAGCAGAGGGTAAAAATATCACACTGCAGTGGATGGTACACTGTTTTATCTCACTCATTTACCACTCACCCCTATTGTGTGTATATATATATATATATATATATATATAGGTAAGAAGAAACCCCTGAATCTCTCAGCACTCCCCTGCCTCAGACTGGGGTGTATTGTCGCAGCCCCAACTCTCACCCCATCACATGTGCAAAGCAGCAGAAGTATAGGAGAATGGGGTGAGAGTTAGGACCGACAAGCCCAATGCACACCCCAATGCTGGTTGGTGGGGTGGGCAGGGGGTCCAACGGGGGTTTTCAACCCTAACACTGAATTTCCTCACTTTTGTTGCTGTGGAACAACCCTAACTAATGCATTAAATGGAGTTTTTTGCCTCTAATTTCCCTTCTTTTTGAGAATGATAATGAGAAATAGTGAATGTAATGCAGCGGCGGGAGTTGGGGCATAGTAACAGGAACAGCAACGCAAACAGAAGAGCTAACAGTGGCGCACATGGTAACGCAAGTGTGAATGAGAACAGAAAGTGTAACGCACACGGTGGCGTAGATGGGAATGGTCTGCCATGTAATTTGTTGTCACATAGTAACATGCTGCCTGCAAACAGAAATGTCAATGGGCATGGTGACGCAAAGTGAAACAGAAAGAGAAACAGTACTGTAGACACAAATGGCAAAAAATAACAGAAACGCAAGCGCAAATAAAAACGCAAAGGATAATGCACATGGTGGCGTAGACGTCAATGGTAAGTGAAATGGTACGGAACCACAAGCGGAAAGGGCAACGGTAACAGTAATGTAAGCACACAGGCTGGTTTTCCCCAAAACCTGCATAGAGAAAGACAGTGAGTACAAAGAATGTATGCATAATAATGGGTATCGGAGCAGAAAATGAGGACTTGGAATACTAAATGTTATATCTCAGGAACCGTATGACGTAGAAATAAAATTAAAAGTCATATGATTTATGACTGTCCTGGCTAGTTTTGTACTTAGTCCCTGCTGGGGGGCTATTTTCTATTGAAAAGTCCGTATCTACGCCCGTTTCGAGATCTCACGAACCTTGCGCAATGACATATAATGTTATCCTATGGGAAAAAAAGAATGACGAAGCACCATAACTTTTCGTCCCTGTGATATGTTTTCACCAAGCCACTGAAAGGCACATCTGTGGGCTGTGGGCTGTCTTCCCTCCAAATTTCAGGGAAAAAAGACCAAACCGTTGTTTTGCAGCAGGGTGCCAAAGGATTCCTGTAATATGTCGGGCGCCGTAATGTTATCCCATGGGGAAAAACATCAAATTTGGAGTGCTGTAACTTTGCCGCCATGTAATATTTTTTCAACACAACACTGAAAGGCACATCTGTGAGATGTCAGCTGCGTTCCCTCCAAATTTCTGCCCAAAACACCCAACCGTTCTTTTGCAGCGCAGTGCCAAAGAATTGCTGTCATTTTCCCACAGACTAGAAAACTACTGCCGCAATTTGCGAAAGTACTTTTTCCAAAAATTTGAAAAACATATTTCTGGGGTGTTTTACCCCAAGATAAAGACATGGCTAGCATCCTCAGGGTCCGACTAGGTGAATACAAAAAGAATTAGGTTGCTAGAGGGTCCCAAATTTAAATGCCAAGCATTTTTCTGATCACTAACTGAAAACAAAATGGCAGATTTGTGAAAGTAACAGGGTCATTTGCGAAAGTAAAAATGAATTTGCAACACTGTCAAACTTTTTAACTTTTCCTATTGACTTATAATGGGAAATTGTTTTTTGAATAACTTTTGAACCGTTTAATATTTTTCCACCAAATCTTCGAAAGGCACATCGGGGACCCTGGCTGCACATTCCCTGAAGATTTTGGCCTGGTCGGATCATGCTTAATAACTCTGCAGCTGTGTATCCAACCAGTACGAAACTTGGCAGATCCCAAGGCCTATGGTTCTTGATCATGTATTCTAAATTTCAGCCAAATCCATCAAACAGTTGCAAAGTTATTAAGGTGCAAAATTTGGGGTTTAACATAGAAATGGCTCCTCAACCCTAACTATAGTGGCACTACCTGTACATACATATATATATATATATATATATATATATATATATATATATATATATTCTATGCAAAAAAACATTGTTAACGTATCATTTAGGGTTAAAAATCAAAAAGGTTAGGAAATATGACCTTTAGGGTTTGCCCCCCTCCTCATGGACCTGCCTATCATCCCAAGATTGAACAGATGATGGGGTGTCTTTGGGGTTGTGAGGCCCAAATGTCACCCCATTCCATGTAATCATATCCACAAGTAACAGTAAAGAAGAATGGGGTGACGTTTAGGCCTCACAACCCCAATGACACACCCGTCATCTGTCAATCTCGAGATGATGGGCAGGTCCACGAGGGGGGGGGGCTACCCTACAGGTCTCATTTCCTGACTTTTTGTGTTTTAACCCTAAATGATGCATTAACAAAGTTTTTTGCATAGAATGTCCATAAGTTGCACAAGTTGGTGGGAGTGCAGGTCCCTATAGGCCCCATGCTCCCAACACCTTGAAACAAAAAAAAGTGTCAGTCATCAGAGTGGCATACTTCAACACCTGTTTACATGTCAGACACCTAACCACTGAAAATTACCTCCATGAGAGCAAGGCTAGGTACCGTATAAATGTGAACCCACTACCAGAAAGGAAAACACTATATGCAAAACATAAACTGTGTCATGCAATATCTCCACAGCAAATTAATTTTTCAACACCTAAAGACAAAAATTCACATGTAGAGGACATCCCCTCAACACCCTCCAAATTTCAATTGAAAAGACCAAACTGTTTCCGAGATATAACACTTGAAAATTTGAGATTTTCATTTGTCAGAGTGGCACAATGCCACATCTGTTTACATTTTAGACACCTAATGACTGACAAGTACATCCATGGCACTAAGGCTGGATACCATATAAATTTCAAGTCAGTACCAGAATGGAAAATGCTCTCCACAAAACGTAAACTGTGCTATGCAATATCTCTGCAAAACATTTATTGTCTGACACCTAAACACCATAATTCATGTCTACAGGACATCCCGTCAAAACCCTCCAAATTTCAAGTGAAAAGACCGAACCTTTTCAGAGATATTGAATGTTAAAAATTGTTAAAATTGGGCTATCGGATCCCTCCAAATCTGGCCATCTAGTCCCTCACCCGCGATCAAAGAATCTCGCAATCAAAGAATTTGCAGGCTCATGACCAAAGAATTTGCAGGCTCTCAGTCAAGAATAAAAAGTGGAAAAAGCAAATTTTAAGACAAATATAAATGAATCTACAGCCATGCCTCAATAGAATGAAGTCCCCTGAGCAAAACCCATCCTAATTTGGCTTAATAAGTCACCCCTGGGCTGATAAATTTGATTTTTTCATCTGGCCATCTAGGTAGCCTAAACGATCAAAGATCATGGTGAAAGAATCTCATGATCAAAGGATTTGCAGGCTCACGATCAAAGAATTTGCAGGCTCAAGATCAAAAATTAAAAAATGGTAAAAGTAAATTTTTACACAAAAATAAATGAAACCACAGACATGACTTGATAGGATGAATCTCCCTGAGCAAAACCCATCCTCATTTGGCTTAATAAGTCACTCCTGGGCTCAGAAATTTGATTTTTTCATCTGGCCATCTAGTCATGCCCTGTGGTCAAAGAATTTTGTGATCAAAGAATTTGCAGGATCGTGATCAAAGAATTTGCAGGCTCATGATCAAAGAATAAAAAATGGTAAAAGTCTATTGTCACACTAAAATAAATGAAACCACAGCCATGACTCAATAGAACGAAGCTCCCTGAGCAAAACCCATGCTCATTTGTCTTAATAAGTCACCCCAGGGCTGAGAAATTAGATGTTTTCATCTGGTCATCTAGTCACACCCTCGCAATCAAAGATCACGGTCAAAGAATCTCGTAATCAAAGATCATTAGCGAGCCGCAATCAAAGATTTTAAAAGTTGTAAAGTCTATTTTTTGATCAAATTACAAGAACCCACAGCCATGGCTCGATACAGCGAAGCACCCTGAGCATACCTCATCCAAGTTTTGCTCCAGGAGTCACCCTTAAGCCGAGATATTTGAGTTTTTCCGACCGCAAACTGAAAACAAGATAGCAGCCATCGCAATCAAAGAATTCCTTGCGATCAAAGATTCTTTGAATGTGAGTCTGCAAATTCTTTGATTGTGAGGAGGGACCAGATGGCCAAAACTCCATTCCTCTTTTGCAAAATAACCATATAAATTTTTCCATTGACTTATAATGGGAAATTAAAACTTTAATTACTTTTGAATGGATTAATATTGTTTCGCCAAACAAAAAGCAGCATGCATGTTCCTTGACACAAGCTCCTTCAGATGAGGCAAGTTGACAAGCAGCACACCACACAACAGCCGCACAGCACCATGGACAAAATCCCATATAACTGGCGAAAAGTGCATTTTTCAGCGTTTAGGTGCACAAAATCCATAAGTCTGACCAAAACAAAATTTGGCAGATCAAGAGTTCTACCATGCCCCACCAAACATACTAAATTGCATGCAAATCTGTCAAATGGGTCCAAAGTTATCAATGCACAATATATCAAGTGTAACATACAGTAGAAGTGCCGACTCAACCCTAAATTATATATATATATATATATACCAGTGTGTGTATATATAAATATATATATATATATATCTATACACATATATACACAGTATATTTTGTAAAACACTTTGTTAATGCTCCAGTTAGGGTCAAAGCAACAAATGCTGAGAAATGAGACAATAGGGTTTCCAACCCTAACACCCCATCCTCCCAAACCCGACAGGAGAGCAGGTGTGCTTTGGTCTTCTTAAGCCTAACAGTCACTCCATTCCATCTATACATACAGTAAGGTCAAATGTGTACACTTCATGAGAATGCAGTGAACGTTAAGCTTGAGAGATCAAGGTGCACCCCACACCTGCTCTCCTGCCTAGTTTGGGAGGGTGGGGTGTTAGGGTTGGAAATCCTAATGCCTCATTTCCCAACTATTTTTGCTTGACCCTAAGTGGAGCATTAGCTCGGTTTTTTGCTAATGCAATTTTTTGCAACTTATTTCATTACTTTTTGAGATAAAATCATAGAATCCTTATTTTACTCTGGGAACACAGGATCCTTTCGATCCTGCACTCCCATTCCTCTGTAGTTGCATGACCAAATTGTCAGCATAGCCATATTATTACCCCATCGCATGTACCCAGTACAGAAAATGTTTGAATCCCCACCTAAACATAATTCTTTGCAGCTGCAACACCATTCCATGCCACAGGTGCAAAAACACATTTTACGAACATATGAAATTTGCCTGCTGGAATGCGCAACTAGCACCCTCACCTTGCAGCTGCCCAACCCCTTCCCTTCCTAATTACCCCTCTCTCACCTTGTCTCATTCCCTTTTGAAACTACCCACTGTCATACAGGCTACCACCTCTCTGTGAAAAAGTGTCTCCTCATTTCCATTCTAAATCTCCCCCTCATCTAAGGCTGTGCCCTCTCATGTCCCTCCCTCTCCTCAGCCAAGATATCCCCTCAGTGTTTGCCTTGCCTTGTTTATCCCCTTTATGTACTTATAGGTCTCAATCATATCCCCCTGGTCCCTTCTTTTCTCCAAGGAGTACATGTTCAACTCTCTCAGCCTCTCCTTGTGTGGTCTGTCCTACAATCCCTGGATCATGCTTGTTGCCCTGAATTGTACCTCTTCCAATAATTTCACATCCTTCTTCAGATATGGGCACCAGCATTGCACACAGTACTCCAGGTGCAGCCTGACAAGTGCCCTGTAGAGAGGCAGGATCACCTCCCTGCTCCTGGAAGAGATACCTTTCACAATACATCCCAGCATCCTGTTGGCTTTCAATGCCACCCTCCTGCACTGCTCTGTATTGTTCATCTTCCCCATTACAACGATCTCCAGATCCTTCTCCCCCTCAGTGAAACCTAGCTGCACCCCTCCCAGCTGGTAACCTCTCCCTGGGTTCTTTGTCCCAAAATGCAGGACTTTGTACTTTTTCACATTGAACCCCAATTGCTATGCTTTTGTCCACAAGACCAGTTTGGTCAGGTCATCCTGCAGCCCCTGCCAACTTGATATATTGTCCACCACTTCCCCCAATTTGGTATCATCAGTGAATAGATTGATCTTATTCCTGACACCAAATGAGATGTCCACTATGAATATTCCAAACAGCACTGACCCCAGTACCAATCCCTATGGCACCCCGCTCATCACAGCCCTTGAAGAAGAGAGTTCCCCATACCACTACCCTCTGCCATCTCCCCAGCAGCCAATTTTCAATCCATTTAACCATCTTAGTCCCCACCCCATGTATCTCAACTTCCCTCCCAACCTCCCATGTGGCATAGAATTGAAAGCCATACTGAAGTCCAAGTATATGAAATCCAGCAAATGACCCTTGTCCAATTCCCTCATGGCCCAGCCATAATACTCATCGAGGTTCATCTGACAGGATCTTCTGTAGACAAAACCATGCTGGTGACTGTTCTGGAGCCCATTGTCTTCCATAAATGTCATCAGACTTTCCTTAAGTATTGTCTCCATCAGCTTACTCATGATGAAAGTTTAGCTTACTGGCCTGTAATTACCCTTCATAGCTGTCATTTTCCAGATCCTGGCCTGTCAGTTTGGCCAGGATCTGAAAAATGACAGCTGTGACATACATGAGATTAGGTAATAAGAAGACTATGTTGAAAATATGGGCTGAAAATACTGAAAAGTTCCAAAGTTCCATGTGTGAGTAGCAAAATTGCAACAAATTGTTATAGCTTTGGCATTTTTTCTTATTATGACTCATATTTTCAACATAGCCTTCTTATTACCCCACCTCATGTACCCATTACAGAAGATTTTCGAATGCCTGCTAAAACATAATTCTGAGCAACTGCAACACCATTCTGTGCTACAGGTTCATAAATACATTTCTGCCTGGATTTGAACAATGACAGTTGACAATTCAATTGAAAATCTATGATGAAAATATTGAAAATTTCCAAAGTTACGAGTGTGCATGCTGACATTGCAATGAATGGTCATAACATTGCCATTTTTAATAATGTTGACACCACAATTTCAAAATAGCCTTCTTATGACCCCACCTTATGAATAATATGAATAATATGGCTGGCATTACAAAAATCCCACCTGAAAGGTGATTTTGCCAACCAACTATATAATCACCTTTCCAGTGGGAGCTGTGTAATGACAGTCATATCATTCATGAGGTAGGGTCCCAAAAGGCCATGTTGAAAATTTGGGATTAAAATCTCATGAAATGCCAAAGTTATTCATAAAAGTTGAAATGCCCATTAAAATACACTGAAATGCATTTACAGGTACCTTTCTTTCTCATATTGCAGTCGTCAGTTCTAGCAGTAAAATGTATCTTCAATCAGAGAGTGGGTCTTAAAACTGGGACCTGTTCAGGTTAGTGAGGGTTGTGGGGGTGTACTGGGGGGTGGGGTGATGAGTGCTGAGTGGGAGCTGGGGATGAGTGGCTGATCAACGAGATACCGTTTCTTTTTTGACTGGTTTTAGAAAAACATAGAGGGACCTTTTTCTTTATTTCAGTGATTTACCAGAAGTTGGAGGCTGGAGAAGAGGGTGCAACTAGACACCAGGGAGCAACCCAAAGAAAATGGGTAAGGTGATTGAAGGGTGAGGTATGCCACTAGACATCATGGAACACACGTTTAATTATGGGGATGACAATGGGCAGGTAGGGGCGATGCCACTAGACACCAGGAAAGAAAGAATACATAATAGGGGTGGTGATCACAGTATGGGGAAGGATGGAAGAGAACAGTAGACCATGAGAGAATGAGGGAATACATTTTGGACATGAGGATGGTGATCAGAGAATGGGGGAGGAGGGGGGAACCACTGGACTACCAGGGAATGAAAGAAATACATAGAGGACAGTGACTGGAGAATGGTGGGAGGGGTAGGCACCATTGGACTACCAGAGAATGAAACAATACTTAGGGAATGTGATTGGAGAATGGGGGAGGGACCACTGGGTCACCAGAAAATAAAGAAATACATTGGAGAATTTGATTGCCAAGTGAGGAGTGCCACTGGACACCATGGACTAAAAAATAGTTTTTGGAGAAAGTGATTGGTGGGGTGGAGGGATCTGTGTGCCACTAGTCAACAGCCCAAGGGGGCTCACAGTTCCTACTGCAGTCAGCAGCAGGAGTTCAGCTGGAGCTGCAGAACTCAAGAAAATCTGCTGTTCTCATACATAGAATGTGGGGAAGTGCTTCACTCTCTTAGCTGGCCACATGGGATTTTGGGTGCCCAGACAAACTATCTCTGGCCTCAATTGTTAAACAAACAGCAGAATCTAGCTAAATGGGGTGCCTTTAGATAGGTTCTGGTGGGTATTTTTTTTAAGTAACAACATTTTTATGCATTTTCCACTCTTGGTATTTAGTTTGTAGGAAAAAAAAAGGAATTTTCTGGCGAAAAAGGATTGGCTCCTAATGAAAAACAATCCTTTGTCATGAGGCCAAATCCTTCATCAAACATTTTACCTCTATCCTGGAACGTGATCTTCCCATTGAAAACAATGGGAACTTATACATTTAAGAACTTTACAACATGCTCATACTTTTCACCAAACAAATGCATGTCAGTCCTGTTGCAGAACGGTGTTTGTACCATAAAAAAAATCACACCAGAATTCCAAACCATCTAGGCGTAAGGCGAAGAGGAAAAAACTACAAAAAATGACAACTTAAAGTTTTTGCACTATCTGGATCTCAGAATTCATACATCTAACCAGAGCAAAACTTGCCACTTCAAGAGACCTACCCTACTGGACAGCACATACCAAATTTTGTGCAAATTCATTGATCAGTTGCAAGGTTATTAAAGTGCAAAATTTGAGGTTTAACTTTAAACATGCTACTCAACCCTAACTATAGTGACGCAATGATGCCACTATAATATATGTGCATTTTTCTCTCTTTTTTTTCTTTTGTGACCCTGGAATTGATTCTTTTTTTTTCTTTACTTTTTTTATGACCCCCTCCAAGACAACTAGCTTTTGAACTGTCCAGCATGTTCACACCTTATCTCCCACATCCTGTATTATTTTTCCCCTGACATGAGGTCTTCAGGCTGAAGGCATCATCCCACCTTTCCATGAAGGACACATCTGGTGGTGAGGTTTATAAACATTGGGCCTGAGAATGCCAGTATTAGCTGTTATCCCATGGTTCATCTGGAAAGTTTATTTTCTTAAGTGCAAACTTGTTCACATTCAGGTGAGTAGTTCACCTGATAATTACTACTCCCTGGTCCCATGCATAGCCTGCCGTTGTATGTAACACACTCATCTGGTGACAGTCTCCTTTACCCACCATTAGAGGTCACTGTTGTGGCAAGTAAAGAAGCCATCCCAACTCAGCTGGGACATGTTGCCTTGGAGAGCACTTACTCCAAGCCTGACTCATAACAACATGATTCTAGTCCACTCCTGAACTCAAGTCATTAGTACTGTATTACTGTGTGATGTGCTTCAACTAGGCTGTAGAGTGGCCTCTTTGCCATTCTGGTTGAAAATAATTGAACCCCTTTTTGTCATCCACACAAATGTTTGTCTCCATAAGAAGAGTGTACAGCAGGGACTGCTGAATGTTTACACAAATGCAGTTGCTGCAGACTTATCAACAGCCAGAAGGATTACAACCCTGTTTAAAAAAGACGTCTATAAAAAATTATCTAATTTTTGTGTATGATTTGTCTTAACTTTTTTCTATTGACATGTTTATTTTTATATCTTATGAACTACAATGTCATGTACTACATCTAGTTGCATCCAGCACCCCTGCAGAAAGGAGATGCTATTTCATTGAAGACTGGGCTTTTCTTAAAGACATACTGTATAGCAAAGAAACAATTAATTTCTCAGTCATTATATGTTAGATTAACTGAGTGTTTTCTATTAGGATCAATGACTCTTACTCACAGAACCTATGATATCCCTCACATATCACACACAAAAAATGGGTTGAATATCATATAAAAGATTTGATAAACCTCCACATTTTTCTGATATGGTTAAGATGAATTATAGTAGTTACGAAAACACTGTATTGTATATACTTTATTTTTATGAGTAAAAACAAATGCCAGTCAGTTAAAAATATATTATTTAATAGATAGAGCAATATGGAGTTTTCAAATTCTTCTTCAAATGGAATTCCATGAAGTTTTGGAAATTCTACTAAATTTCTTGGAATTCTATCAGAAGCACAATTATGATATTGCAACAGCAATATTTTGACCATGGAGTAATTCACAGTTTACATAAACCGTGGCTTAGTTTTCCATGGTATATAAACTGCCAATCTGGATTTCACAAACCACAGAAATGTGAGCCACGGTTCATGTAAACCACATAAAACTAATCAGCAGTTTATAAAAACTTCAGAAAACTAATTCATGGTTTATGGTAAAATACTTTGGAAAGTCCACAGAACTTTGTAAAACATTCAAAATGCAACCTGGAAGCACAATTGACATTCTAAATGACTTTTGCCAATGGAGTTTTGCATTACACATTCTATAGCTCTGCTAATCAGGAATTAATAGACACGGCAGGCTTCTGCAGGAATATTGGTGTGTCCTGCTGGACAGCACTGTACACGGAAAAGGAAGCTGCCTGACACAAATATTTAGGGAACTACTACAAGTAATTTAAAAACAATGTTATCCCTTAGCAGAAACTGTTTTCATAAAGTTGTTACATTGTATGAGTATCCATTATGGAAGGGGGTTACTAAAACTAATATTTCTCCATCTGACACCTGTGGCACTTAAGGGTTAAGGTGCGGGCTTTATCATTGATTCCTATGTATCTGGCTGCCCAGTGTATAAACATAGGGTGGGGCATCTATTTGAAGGGTGATTAGAAACATGAAACAAAATTTGATACCAGAAAGGGATGGATTAGTCTGCCTGGATGTTCACTTCTGTTCCTTATTTTGACAGAAGTCATGAGTGTATTGTAAGGTTGACTAAGAAATGTTCTGAAGTGAAAAGATAAGGTGAGAAGCAGAGGGTACTGAAGTAAACACCAACACTGCCATTCTGTGCCTGGTTTATCCTGTTTGCCAATTTACTAAACACCAACACACCTCAATTGCTTCTTATCAGGCTTTATTCTTAACATTGGCTCTCTTCAACTTCTGCACGCAGGTTTAATTCCTGTGGCTTGGACACAGGAAACAGAAAAAGACAGCATTGTTTCTCCTAAAGGGTCTATCTCTAAATATCACTAATATTACACATGAACACTAACTAGGGAACAAATAACAAGTAAAATATGCAGACCACTTTATAACATCCCTCCTTTTCTAAATTCTGACTGCTGTTTGAACCTGTCTGGTGCCCTTATGATCCTTTTTGACTTATGGAGCATTTGTAAAACTGAATCACTTTGAGGTGACACTTCACCTTCTCCCACAACTCCTGTACTGTGATCTTGCTCAAAGGCCATCTGTGAAACATCCATGGGTGTCTCACCCTTCCCCATTACTCCCACAGAGTATGCCACTGTCATACTTGGTACCTCTGGTGCGACTTCCCAATCCTCCATGCTCTCCCACTCTGTATTCCATTCCTGTCCCCCAACCAGGGAGGGTATTTTTTGCCAATAATCAATGGTTATGGTCCGTATTGTTGAGAGGTCTGACTCTCACTTTCAGATTCTTGACGATATTGGGAATGCAAGTAATCACAAACAAGTTGCATTCGAGTAATAAACAAGTTTATTACTACAAAAGGGATAAATCACAGTTGCCCTAAGCAGTTCTTACCAATACGAACCGGGAGCCAGTGCTAAGCATTCCATACACCTCGAGGTTTCTCTGTAGTCTCTTGGAATCTCTCGGGTCTCCGAGGTGTAAAGCCTGTGCATTACATCATATACCTATGATAATTACTATGGTTACCAAAAGATAGAAACATTTCTAGTTACAGAGATGAGCTCTATTGGCTAAATTAGAGGTGGCTCCACGGTCCAAGATAACATTATATAATTCTGTAAAGTCATCAGTTTTAGAATAAAGAAGTTCTTATACAGAGTCTTATATAACCAAGTGTAGTGGTGCACATTACCGAAGGATGGCAATGTTGCCTTACATATTATAATTATTTCAAGGACAGGTGTCTTGGCATCTGACAAGTAAGAAATAGACAGAAAATACATGGTATAATATGTGTGCATTAACAAGCAAAGTGGATTACAACAATATGCATTCATATCCTGACATCTACTCTTGTACGGTAGATGCTCTTAGCCCTAAGTATTAGTATAACCTATATCTAAGCATTAGCTGTCTACGGTGTACCTCAGAGGGTATCAATTAGGGTGCAGGGACCTCGTGTAACAATTCCCCCCTTGTTGCCTCCAAGGGCAACACAGGCAAATGTCTAGAGAAAGGACAGGAGCAGTGGTTATTTACAATCCCAACTCATGAGCCTTGTAAAGGAACTCGATCTGCTCACGGTGTTGGTGTAATGTACGTCATAGGCAGCAAAGCATAATAATCAAAGTGAATATCAAAAATGCTTGTATAATAACAAAACTTTTAAAAGTAATCTCTAACCAGGTGTTAGTTAAGGCGTTATTCATATCTCCATCATTAATCAGGTCAAGAACAGCTTCATTGGCTTTGGTAATATTATTGCTGATGTTGATGAGGTGTGTGTCCTTCCTGTCTAAAAGTGATTTCAGTGTAAGTGTAAGTGGGTCTACGTGTACGTTAAAGTATGGCAAGTATTCTGAGAGTGTGAGTAAATAATCTGGGTTACCATCAATAATATCTGCATCCATTAGGGGCCGGGGGTTATAACAGTATGTCCAATAACAGTCTTCTGGTGGGGAACAAAACAGAAATTGGGGTAATCAATAGCACAAGTAACAGAACCATATGTATAAGTCTTATGATTAGTGACAATACAGTACTCTCCATCTGAGTTGTACTGTGAGCGTAAAGTAGACAGTCTCCATTTTTGCAACTGGACAGGGCCTGTGTAGGTTGTCTTCAAAATCCGTGTTGACAGGCGATGAGCTTCCTCACGATAGGATTGGTAAAGCTGATCCGGAGCCAGAGTTGGGTCAAAAGAGTTGGTGCCATTCTCAGTGATGTCATCATCCATTGTGAAAGTCCAATCAATGCTGTCTGGAGAGTAGCCACAAATAGGGTGTATAACATCAAACACATCACATCGGCACAGGTAGATGTATTGCTTTTTCGTACAGCAGTCCATGTGCGGAGCCCCCCAGGCATCCAAGAAAGAATGGTAGACCAGGAGAGGTGGTAGATCCAGGCGTTCTCTGTAGATGTCTTCATCAAAATGCCCTATCAAATGCTCCAGTGCAAGCTTGTCGAACAAAGCTGTAGTGGGATCAAAATGTGGTAGGGAGACAGTAAAGGAAACAAACATGGTATCTGTTATGGAACATTTCTTAGTAGTAAAACAAGGACCAGTATTAGGGTGTCTGGTCACGAACCACAAATTCCTAGCTGTGGAGAGAGGAATAGACAAAGTCTGTTGCATACACATGGAAACACAATTAGAAGGTTTACATATTGGACAGTACCATTTGGAAATGCATCTATCATGTATGATGTCAGGAATTCTTCCAGATTCTAAATCACGGAAGAGGTTGTTGATGGTAGTGATAATGTATGAGCCGTAAGCAGAGCAGAGTATTTCCCTAGCAATGTATTGTTTATCTGCTTCTCTATTGTTCTGTTGTATTAATGTGTTGATCTTATCTTTAGAATCAGTGAAGGCCTTAGCAATGTTGTGCATGTTGTATACAGTGTATCTTTCTTCCTGACTAAGGCCATCCACACCATGCAATAATGGTGGTAAAACATTGTTAACCAAGCCAGTGGAGAACTTGGCAGAATGACTTTTAATAGCAGCAATGTTGGCTTTATTCCAGATATACATAGCAGTACCAAAAAGACCTGTGACAGTACCTGTTGCACCTGTAACATCAGAACTGTCAACTTCACGTTTGTTACGTTTATGATTTAAAGTACCAGGAGGGGTTTTCCTCCTAAAATTGCCTCTATGTTCAGTAGAATAGACCCCAGCAAAGGGATCCTGTGTATGAATCTGAAATGCAGCTAAACTATCAAGCAGTAATGTACTATAAAATGCGGATGTATTAGTATTGTGACACATACCAAACTTTTTCATATTCCAGTAAGTAAGATTAAACAAAACAGGTATATGCATAAACTGTAAATTATTAATCAAAGAACCAGGGAGGGCAGTGGCTGTGAGACTACTACGGGGACCAGGGTTATGTTTTGGACATTCCAAAAGCTGTTTTTCAGTGGGCAGTAACACAGAGAGATACTTGGCTGCAGAAGTCATGTGGTGTATAGCACAGAATCTGTGAGCTGAATCTTTGGACAGAGAATTACAGTAAGAAGGATCTATTAAAGCAGTAATATTGTACAAACCAGAATGTCATAGAGCAGTTTGTAACAAGAACAGTGAACCATTTGGGGATAATTTAGCATTGGGCCAACCCTGAAAAGTTCCTTTGGAGAGTTTGGCCACAGGGAGAATTTGTCCTTGTGATGTGGTTTGCTACTCAATTTGAAGGGTAGATTTGTCAGGAGCAATGACCGAGGCAGTGAGGTAAGCATCGGAACCTTCCTGGACAGTGATCATGGTATCAGATATTTTGATGGAAACTCCCTCTGAAGGAGATGCTGGAGGATACAGTTGTCGTAGGAGGTCCGGTACCATGCCTTAGATGCAGGGGATCACTCCTGAGAGGATGAAATATAGGAACAAGATAGCCATCTTGTCAATATATCTGAAAAGGAAGATCAAAGATTAGTGTATTAGTACAATTCCGCCCAATGGGGTTAGAAAAAGTAAGTTAAGCTCCTTTGTACAATTTCAACTGGTTTGCATGCAACCATTTGTCAGTCAGTTTGTTGTTGTGTAGAAGTCTAACTTGATAGACTGCCAGACTGAGCTTGTTGACAATGGGGTATGGGTCTTCCCACTTGTTGGTGAAAGAGTGGGTGGGATGTGCAAATCGAAGTACCATTACCTGATCTCCAATTTGCCAATCCACTTCTTGTGCATGTTTGTCAATTTGTATTTTGGATTGTTGCTGGGCTTTGCCCATGCAGTTTGCAGCATACAAGTGTGTGTGTGTATGAGGTCTTTTCTGAGTTTTTCCACATACTGGTCCACAGACACACGGTCTGCAGTGGGAGTGTGCAGGTCAAACAGCAAGTGTTCAGGTAATCTCATCTGTCTGCCAGTCATCACCTCAAAGGGTGTGAGCTGGGTAGTGGATGAGAGTGTGCCCCTAATCGCCATAAGGAGTAAAGGCAACAGGGAATCCCAGGGAGTCACGTGATGGCAGCTGGCTAAATGGCAGCTTAGGCATAGAGCTCTCCCCTACCGACGCCCTAACTGCCAAAATCTACGGTTTTAAAAGCCCTATTGCAGCCAGATTGCGCTTTTTGAAGTACTCAGGCTCTATTTACCGACCTTCAGGCATATCTGGGTCACTATTTGAGTGTTCTGTGAGGAGATGGAGGGGGATAGGAAGCAGGCCGCGGCTAGACATACGCCGCCTACAACCCCTGAGAAGCAGTCAAAGAAACCGCGGAATCAAGCGGGTGCCGGATCTGAGAGAGTCGGAGATAAGCCACAAACGTCCAGTTTACTGACCGAAGACAAATTCTTACAAGAGCTGGCCCCAATAAGATCAATCCTTCAAGATATTACTGCGGATCTAAAGTCGCTGCGGGGGGATATTTCTTCCCTCACTATGAGGGTATCAGATTCTGAAGTGAAAATCTTTTCCCTGGAGCAGTGGAAGATGAAGGCAGAGGCGGAAATATCTGGTTTGACCCTCCAGGTGCGGAAACTCCAGTTAAAAACTGAAGACTTGGAGGGTCGCAATTGAAGGAATAACCTTCTCGTCTTGGGCCTCTCAGAGCTGGAAGAAGGGCCAGATCTGATGGCCTTTCTGCAATGTTTTCTAATCAAAATAGTAGGCCCCTCGCCGATTAACCCGAACTACCATCTTGAGAGGGCCCATCGGTCGCTGAGACCTCGACCACCATCTGGATCCCCCCCCGCGGCCCATAATCATTAAATTTTTAAGTTATGTTGACAGGCAACATGTCTTTAATAAAGCCCGGAATCTGCAATCAATTTCTTGGGGGTCAGCCCACCTGCGGATTGCTCAGGACCTCCCTAAGGAGATGAGAGTCAAGAGAGCGGCGTTCCATCCTATTGTGCAAAAACTAATCGCAGCATCTATCCCGTTTAGGATGGTCTACCCCGCTACCCTCAGAGTCACAGTAGGCAACGCTACCCACAGATATGACTCACCGGAGATGGCCCAAAGAGATCTCACTGACAAGCTTCCTGACCTTTTCAAGCCGAAGGGTTGAAGTGTGCTGCAGATAATATGTCTGGACTGTGCTTTGGAGAGTTTCGACTCTGGGACTTGTTGATCATGTTTTTTCTATTCCCCTTTTCTCGGTTTAGGTTTTTTCTCCCCTTCTCTCTGAACAAAACATTATGCCCTGATGCCCTTGTCGCCCATTTTTCTGGCTGACTAGTATGCTTTCCCCCTTTTTGTTTTTTACCTGCTCCGGTGGTCTCTGGGTTCCTGCTGGGTGGTGGGATCCTGGTGGGCTGTGCAGAGTGTGGTAGGCCGGTAGTATGGGCTGATTGGTCCTTTTCCGGAACTGTACATCAGAGGGGGGGTTTCCCGGTGGTTCCGTTTAGCGGAGTGGGACCTGATTTTGGTCCTACTGCTGTCTAATACCCCCCGGAAACATGCAGCCTGGTTGATGGTTAGCCTCTCACCCCATGACCCATTTAGCCTGCCTGTAGCTCACCCTTCTTTGCCTCGTCAGGAGTGAGTAAACTAGTAATTTCTTATTGTTGGGGCATCTTTTATTATTGATCCTAAATGGGAGGAGGCTGTGGACATCATCGACCGCTATTTGCCTTGGTGGCTTTGTCCTTTATTAATACGACGATGGATGGTGGGTGGGGGCTCTCTAGCCTGGCTCCTGGTGGTAGCTGAGTTGCGAACCTATGGAGGGGGGGGATCGCTAATCCAGGCCTTTTGGCAGGTTGGTTGTTGGGCCATGCTGTGTGGGTTAGGAGGATTTTTTCCTCCAGGGAGATTTCTCCTAGACAACTACTGTTCTTGATGGTTCCTTATATATTAGAAGGCTCTGGATTCACACTGGGGAGGCGGTACTCAGAACTTTGGATTCCTGGCTGTAGTTCTGATGGCTTCATATTCTGGTACCACACTGTATATAGTTTTTTGGTGGGTTTAATTAGGGAGGTTTTTTGGGGAGGATGGAAGAAAGGGAGGGGTGGGAAGGGGGATGGGGATGGAAAGGGGCCAGCTTGCCTGTTTTACTCAGCGCAGTTTAGGAGCTGGACTGTATTGGACACTGTTAAGTGGTGGATAGGTCTAAAGGCTCTCGATGGCAAGCTGGGAAGGTTGGACTTTTAGGGTCTGCAGTTTGATGGGGGAGGAAAACCTGCCTAATTAGATATTTTATGACCGTTTTTGACTGGGATAATTTCTGTCGATTGGTGTTATTTCTTTCTGGTTTTATCTTGGCAGGATGTGGGGATTTGGGTATCTGGGGTTCTAGTGTGCTGTTATCTCTGTTTCACATCTGGATATCTCAGGTTTTGCTTCCCTCTCATTCTCTATTTAAAATGGCTACAAGTGCTATTAAAATAGCGTCCTGGAATGTGCGTGGGCTTAGGGAATGGGTCAAAAGAACTCAGGTTTTTAATCACTGCTCCTTACTGCAGGTAGACATACTTTTCCTTCAAGAAACCCACTTAGGTCAAATGGAGGTTAAGTGGTTATCTTGATCTGGTTTCTCGTAGATCTATGTGGCGGGTGGATCCAATTTTAGCAAAGGGGTAGCTGTCCTCATCAAAAAACATGTTCCGTTTATAAGGGACCTGGTCGTACTGGACCCGGACGGGAGGTTTGTTTTGGTTAAAGGTACCCTAAGTGGGAGTACAGTAGTTTTGGGTTCCATCTATGGGCCTGTTGGGGGGAGTCCTGAATTCTTTATGAGTTTAGCCGATAAAATTAGCATTCTACTCCCCTTGCAACTCATTTTGGGAGGGGACTGGAATGTCTCGCCTTCACATATGTTGGATAGAGATCCCCAGGATAACAGACCCCCTACATCTGTCCAAAGGGCTCTACAGGATTTTTGTCGATGTTAGGCTGTGCGACCCTGGAGACTCTCTAACCCTCACTTGGCTTTCTCGTTTCTCTCTCAGCCTCATGGGTCAAGGTCGAGAATTGACTATATTTTGCTCAGTAAAGTTCTCCTTCCTGGTTCCTTCAGTCTGGCATTGAGCCGATCATCCTCTCGGACCATGCAATAGTATGGATTAAAATTTCCCTGGACCCTGATTTTCGTCGGGACACTACCTGGAGGCTTAATACCCAGTTGCTCAAAGATCCCCATATGGTGTTGCAGATAAAATCCCTGATCTCCTCCTTCCTTGCAGAAAACCTTGAGTCCACCCCGAGATTTGATATGATCTGGTGTTCTCTAAAATGCTATCTCAGAGGTGAGTTAATAAAGATAGCTTCTGAAAGGAAAAAAGCCTGACAAGCCCAAGCTTTTTTTTAATGAATAAAATTAAAGACTTAGAAGCCGCTTACACCCCAACTTCTCCGTTATCGTCTCTGGAGGCCCTCCTGGCAGCTAAGAATGAATACACTGATCTCCTGAAGGAGAAAGCAGAGTACTGTATTATTAGGACCCAAGCTAAATATTTGGATCATGGGGAAAAGCCAGGAAACTTAGCTTTGATGCCTCCGGGCATTGGAAGGTTCACGGATAATCCCGACTTTACAGTCTCCCACTGGCTCCATAGAAACTTCTCCCAGAAGAATTGCTCAAATATTTGAGAATTATTATAAGGAATTATATAGTCTGCCTCTATCTCCTGCCTCTCTCTCGGACATTGCAGCATACTTAGATGACACTGACATCCCTCAACTTTGCCATCTCACAAAGAGGTTTTGACTGTTCCCCTCTCTTGATGAGATAGAAGGTCACTGCCTCTATGGTTTCAGATAAGGCACTGGGCCTGATGGCTTCCCCGCCAATTTCTATAAGGTTTCTAAGGAGCTAGCTCCTATACTTTAGGCTATACGAATACCTTCCTCTTCCTGTCTTATAGATCCCACTCTCTTGAGGCCACTATTATTTTAATTCCCAAACCCGATAAAATTCTTATGCACCCAGCAAGCTATCGGCCTATATCCCTTCAGAATTATGACATGAAGATCTTCTCTAAGGTCCTGGCTGAAAGAATCAAGAAGGTCTGGACTGGTTTGCTTAGTCCGGAGCAAGTGGGTTTTGTGTATTCTAGATCTCCATCGGATCACTTAAGAACTTTGTCTCACATCTCCCAGCATGCACAAATATCCCGTTGTCCCATGGCTTTAGTTTCGTTAGATGCAGAGAAGGCCTTGACCGAGTGGACTGGTCCTTTCTGGGCTGTGATGGCGAGGATGGGCTTCTCGGCCTCCTTTTAAAAGTGGGTTCAGATCTTTATGCTCCCCTCGGCCAAGATATATTGTAATGGGGTCTTCTCTTCGCTTCCGGCTGTACTCTGGTACTAGGCAGGGTTGCCCTCTTTCACCCTTTCTATTTAATTTATATTTGGAACCCCTCCTCGTCAGGCTTAAATCTTCTCCACTTATTAAAGGCTGTTTAGTGCAACAGCGGGAGCTGGTTCTTTCTGCAAGTGCGGATGATATACTCCTGCATGTTGAATGCCCTGCTGACTCCTTAAAAGCGGCATTAGAGGTGATTAGGAAGTACGGGGCCCTCTCTCAATATAGATTAAATATTTCTAAATCTGAAATTTGTCCGCTAAATGCTTTCACGTATAAGCAGGATTTTGTAAATTTTGGTATGAGATGGTCTCCCAGATCGATCAAGTACCTAGGGATTTACTTCTCGACAGAGTTTTCCCTTCTTAGGAAGCTTAATTTGGACAATATTAAAGGTCTCATACAGCAGGATTTACTGCGCTGGTCCACCCTTCCCATTTCTCTTTGGGGCCGAATCAATATCATTAAAATGAATGTTCTCCCCCGTGTCTTCTGCCCCCTTAACTTGTTAAATCTCTGGCTGCCTGTCTCCTACTTTCAGCAATTTCATGTGATGTTTTCTAACTTCATTTGGCGGGGCAAGGGAGCTAGGCGTTCTTTCTCTAAGTTATCCCTTCCTAAAGATAAGGGTGGTCTCCAGTTACCTAATCTTCTGTTTTACCATTGGGCGGCTCACCTTGCTAAGTTAGGGAGATGGCTTCCAATGAACTCGGATCTCCCATGCCCGGTCTGGCTTCAAGTTGAAAGGTCAATTCTTTCGGAGGCTAAGCTGGACACACATGCAATTTTTTATAACTCTCTATCGGTAACTTCGCATTGGATTGCAGACCGTACGATTCTTGTATCTCTTAAATCTCTTTTTCAATGTTTGCGTTTTATGAATATCTTCTCTGGGCGGGACTTGGGCCAACTGGTTGTCCTTAATCCTAATATTGTTGGGTAAATCAATGATTACTTCTGAGTGGCTTCCACAAATTAGGGAAACCAGGCTGGAACACTTTTACGACCAAGGATCTCTTCTCTCCTCAGCTGACATACTTGCAAAATATGCCATTCCGAATGTTCAGATTTTCAAAACTTACCAGTTAAGGCATCTTATTGCTGAGAAATTTGGCACCTCCTTCAGTGAATCAATGGTCTACCCCTTCCTGATCTCAAATAAAAACCCTTGCCTCTAAACCGCATTCCATCTGGTTAATTTACTCCTTTCTCTTAAATTATAAATTTCCAGAACCCGTTAGGGGCTCTAGTATCTCGTCCTCATTGCTGCCTGAGGCTACCTCAAATTGGCCTCGCATCTGGAAGGACCTTCATAGGTACCATACTCAAGATAGACTAAGGCTTACCCAATATTACATTGTGAACAATCTGTACTACACTCCTAGGAAGCTTTTCAAGCTTAAGAAGCTCCCACACCCTACCTGCTCCAGATGTATGCAGGATGAAGGGGATTCCTTACATATTTTCTGGTCTTGTTGCAAGGTGGCCCCTCTGTGGTCTTCTATCCAAGATAATCTAGATCCCCTGCTAGGTCTCTCTAGTTTTTTTTCCCCTGAGATTTGCATTCTGGGTGACTACTCTAGCATGGATAGTGTGGAGCGCCGAAATCACATGGCCTTGGTGTCCATGGCAGTCAAGAGACTGGTCCTTAGACACTGGACTGTTCAATTGGCTTTGACATATGCTGAATGGCTGGCTGAGCTTTCTGCTTACCTTAATTCTGAAAGTCTGGTAGCCAGCCTACGCTGTCGCCTGGACTTGTTTCAGAAAAGATGGGGTAGACTGCAGGCGCTATATTTGCACCAATGAGTTCTTGGCCCTTTCCTAATGCCCACATAGATAATCTATGTCTTGCCATATATTGTCAGATGTGTTCTCACTGTTGGGGCTGAAGCATAGGTATAGGCGTGTTGTACTTTTACTTATCCAGTTTGAAGGCAATGCCTGTTTGGCACACTAGTTTTGGGTGGAGGGAGGAGTGGGAGGGAAGGGATATGGGGTGGGGTGGATAATGGTGGAGGGAGGAGATTTGGGGAGGACTTTGACATGTGGGGGTGGGGGGTTTGTTGGTGGGTTTTCTTTTCTTTTTTCTTTTGGTTTTATTGTGTATTATCTGTATTCTATCTGTTTGACATATGTTAGTGTTATGTTTTTGTATGTAAAATCAATAAACTTAAATTTCAAAAAAAAAAAACAGAGAATCCCAGGTTTTGGGATTGTCCTCAATGAATTTGGAAAGCATTTGCTTAATCCGTTTGTTGGCTCTTTCTACTTGACCTGAGGATTGAGGATGATAAGGTATGTGGAACTTTTGCTGAACTCCGAGGAGTTCAAGGGACTCGTTCATCAACTCACCTGTAAAACTGGTTCCTTTGTCAGAGTCTACCTTAAGAGGCAGGCCCCACCTGGAGAAAATCTGTTCCACCAGGATTTTGGCGGTAGTTTTAGCTGTACATTTCTTAGTGGGGAAAGCCTCAACCCATTTTGAGAAAAGGTCAGTTACCACAAGAGCATACTTATTATTTCTACTAGTATTGGTCAGAGGGCCAATAAAATCAATCTGGATGGCATGCCAAGGGACAGAATGTCTTTGTGGTGAAAGTTTGGCATTTCATTTGGTAGGTATGGGATTGTTTTGTGCACAGACAAGACAATTGTCTATGTATTGTTTAGCATCCTTGGTGATACCAGGCTATCAGGCAGTGGTCTTAAGTCGTTGGAGGGTGTTTTCTGCTCCCTGGTGTCCACCACTAGGAGTGTCGTGCACTTGGTGCAAAAATTCAGATCTTAGATGTCTGGGGACTACCCACAACTTGGTGGTAGTGTCATCTGGTTGGAACCAAATGAGCTTGTCATCAGGTGATAAGCGTAACTTACCTTCATGCCTTCAGTAGAGATTATGTGTAGGTAGTTTTGCTTCAGTACCCTTGTCAAGGAATCTGAACACCTCTTTGAGTTCGGTGTCCAGATGTTGTGCTGCTGAGAGGTCCAAGGGGGAAAAAGATTCAGATTTCTTCTTGAGGGCTGCAACATGTACAGCTGCATTAGCTTCTGGATGGTCCATCTTCCAGATGTCCCCCCCTCAGGCCCCTTCCTTAGCAAGGGTATCTGTGGTGTCATTGAAAGCATGATAGGGGTCATGAAGAGAGTGGGCTTTAACCTTGTGTACATAAAGTCTGTGTGTGAATTTCTGTGCCAATGCATGTATGTATATTACCAATTCTTTGTATTTCACTGGGCTGCAGTCAGAAGAGAGGAAGGAGTTCTTCTGCCAGAAAGGAAGAAATTCTGTAAGGGAATAACAAACCAGTTAGAGTCCATAAAGATGATGGTATCCTGAGTTCCATGTTGGATGAATCAAGGCACAGGCCACCGCTGCCATCTCTGCATATTGTGATGAAGCTACACTACAGCGCTTAGATAT
The DNA here is from genome assembly GCA_016271365.2 of Neoceratodus forsteri. NCBI lineage: Eukaryota > Metazoa > Chordata > Ceratodontiformes > Ceratodontidae > Neoceratodus > Neoceratodus forsteri. The sequence goes on from CM057458.1 coordinate 1,178,428,724, forward strand.
TTTGACAGTGTTCCCATAAGGGCAAATCACCAAAATACCCATCCCTGCTATCTGTTCTCCCAGATAGTAAGATGCTGAACCATCAGTAAAAATATGACACAAAGAGGTACTCTTGAGTACTTGTGGCATGGCAGGGAGGAAAGGACCTGGATCTGGAAGATCAGGTGACTGTAGTGTACAGTCATGGGGTTCTCCCTGAAAAAGGAGGCCATGAGCTAGCATCGATGGAAATTTGGTCGGGTGGACCTGGATATCTCTATCCTGGAGGAGAAGTGACCAGTGTGTCAGCCTAGTGTTAGAGACTGACCCATTCTTCACTCTATTTGAGAGCAAAAAGGTAGTCGGTGTATGATTAGTGTTAATAATCAGTGGTGAGTACCCAATGATATACAAGAAGTGCTTGACAGCCCAGTAGGTGGCCAGAAGGTTCCTTTCACAAAGGCCACACTTCTGTTCCACTGGGGTCAAGAGCTGTGATGCATATGCAGTGGGTCTCAAGGTGCCATGCACCTTTTGGGCCAGCAATGCTGACATGGCAATGTCAGAGGTGGCACACTCCAGATGGAATGGTAGTGCTGGATTGGGGTTATCTAGGGCTGGGGCAGAGGCCAGAACCTGCTTCAGCAACATTACAGCCTGAGTGTGAAGGGGGTCCCAAGTCCAATGTACATCCTTTTTGAGTAATTCATACAGAGGAGCAGCTTTCTGAGCAAAATCACAAATGAAATCTCTCGAATAGTTTACCATACCTAGAAACCTTCGAAGAGTTGCCACACTGGTAGGCAATGGCAAGTCTTGTAATCTCTGTACCTTCCTCCAGGTAGGGCTTCGACCTTGGTCAGTTATTTTTAGACCCAGAAAGAGTACCTCTTTCTGACACAATTGTGCTTTTGCCGGGTTACATTTCAGGCCTGCTCTCTGAATGAGAGTCAGTAATTCATCCAAGAGATCCAGATGTTGTTCCTGCGTGGCTGTGGCCAACAACAGGTCATCCACATACTGTAAGAGACATTGGGGGATTGAGAAACTCTGGAGGGCATCCATCATGTGGAGATGGAAGAGGGATGGACTGTTATGGAATCCTTATGGCAAGCAAGTCCATGTGTACTGTCTTCCTTCAAAGGTGAAGGCAAACTTAAATTGACTCTTAAGTGCCAATGGCAATGACCAAAAACCATTAGAAATGTCCAGGGCACTGAACCACTTCTGGTCAGGGGTTAGAAGTCGGAGCACATCTGGTGCCGACGCAACAGTCGGGGAGCAACTGGGAGTGACCTGATTCAGTTTCCTGTAGTCAATAGTAAGTCTCCAGGCACCTGTGAGTTTCTTCACCGGCCATACTGGGGAGTTGGCAGTAGAAACACAAGTTCTGATTACTCCTTGCTTGAGGAGTGACTTGATTGTTTCTCTAAGGGAAGGCAAGGCCTCAGTTGGGAACGGATACTGCCTTTGCCTCTCATGTGCCAGTCCCAGCACCTCAATAACGGTGTGCATTCTACCACAGTCATGCTTGTTGACTGCAAATGCTTCCAAATGTCGTTGCAGAATGGGTAAGAGTTTTGGGAAAAGTTCATAATTCTTGAAAAAATCTATGACGTCATACTCTTTGTCACTGGCAGATATCGTTGCCACTACGGTGAATCGAATCAGGATTGTATGATATTGGACCCTGAATCTGTATCAACAGCATGTTAGCTAAATCAACCACACAGCCGTGTGGTGCAAGGAAGTCGATCCCAATGATACTAGGGTGATTGTGCAGTACCATCAGTTGGAAAGTATGTGAGGCCTTCAAGTGGCCTAGCTCTACCGGTAAGGGTAGAGAACGGTATGCAGGCAACCTAGTGCCATCGACTCCTGACATATTGGTCTTCCGTCCGGTAGACCAAGGGGACGTGTCCGGGTGTTTGTCATGTAGTACAGATACAGCTGCACCTGTATCTAGTAAGACTACTACTTGGCGGCCCCTGACCTCGGCCTTAGTGCAGGGCCTTCCGTTTGTATCCAAGACCAGCTTGTTTACAATATGGACTGGGGCCTTTAATTGTCAATCTGCATTGCCGGAAGCATGCAGAAGTTGGGCCTGACTTGTGTGAATGACTTCACCGTGCTGTACTGAGGCTATATAGGGAGGAGCTTCTGGGTTCAGGCCTGTGTGGGCCTGAGGGCCTGTACTTCTGGTTGTGGCCTGGGCTGCTGGTTGTACCACCGCAAGGGTCTGTGTGGGAACAACATCCGCTACGGAGCGCACTTGTCCCAGGAGCTCTCGAAATTTCTGATTTTCTTCTGCTATCTCCCTATGTGAGGGACCCGTTCTCTGTAATGTTTTACCTCTGCCCTTATGCCTCCTGTTCTTAGGCCACTTCCGGTTCCCACCCCACTGCTGTTGTTGTTGGGTCTGTTGGGGGTGTTGGTTACCAGCTGGAGGGGCTGATGGATGTTTGGTCTGCTAGCTTTGGGCTTGCCCTTCCACGGTATAATGTGTCATGGTCCCAGGAGTGGGTTTCACGGCAGCTACTTTCTTGGAACCGTAACCCAAATCACAGATGTACAGTTGATACACCCTCTCAGTTTTCCAAAGAATATCGGCAAACCTATCCGTATTTGGGTAAGTGGTTGGCTCTACCTTCTCTCTTAATGCTGGAATCATGTTCCTAAGGAACAGAGTCTTATATTCAATAAGATCTACATCTGCAGCTTCTTGTGCCAGGTGTTTTCCTGCTTGGTAGGCCATCCAGAGTCTCTGGTGGTAAGTCGCAGGGCTTTCTTTTGCGTTCTGCTTCACGGGGTATGCCAGCATCACTCCTACTACACCTGGGCTGTGAGCCAAAATGAGCTCAGCTGCAACCTCGTCAAAGGTAGCGTTCCCATCCTGGCGAACAACTCCGGGGAGTTTGGCCCATAAACCAGGATCGATGGTCTGGTGTAGTATTTGGACCTGATATTCTGCAGCGAGGCTGAGCATCTCTCAATTAGAACACACCTTTTCCAAGTGACAGCTGAGGTTGTCGGATGCGCTCATCTGACCAATACTGTCAGCGATTTGCTGAACAGAGTAGGCCATTTGTAGGGGATTAGTAGGTGGTCGATCAGGCAAAGGTAAAGTGTCTCGTGCACCATCCAGGTCTGCGTGAGCTGCAGCTTCGGCTGCAGTGCAGACAACACCTTCCTGAGTGCCAGCTTCTTGGAAAATCTGTTGAATCTGGCTTTTAATAGCTTTCATGCTCCTTTCAGGAAGAGGGACATTGCCTAATGCTCTATCAATCATAGTTTCTATCTCTTGCCTGTCTTCCACATTAATAACAGCTACCGGAGGCACCGTCAGGACCAGGCTTGAGCCTGCTCCCTCCCATCATGGGTGCCTCCATGTTGGCATTTCCCATGATGAACGTCACGACGTCATCAACGTGTGACTTGGGGAGTTGGGGGCGGGGACCCGCCATGCTGTGGATGGCTGGGTGGGGAGTCTGGGCCATACTAGGGGCGTGACTGGGCATTGTATTGTGAAATGTCATCATCAGATAACTCCCCTTCTGATGACGAATGAAAGGCAGGGGCTACGCCTCCCATTGCCTTAACATGGCCAGCCGGAACCTCTCGCTGATGGTGCAGTGTCGCCATCTTAGTTCTACATTCATCATGATTCACACTTGCAACATCCATGTCAACCTGATCCTGCTTCTGCTTTTGCAAAACTCGGTACACGGCGCTCAATTCGTGATTGTCCCTATAGGCTATTTCTAAATCATTATGTACCTGGTTGATCTCATCCTGAAGCTCACCCATTTCATCACTCAACTGAGCATTTGCAGCACTCAACCAATCATTCATTTGCACAACCTGACTCTTATCCTGTCTCAAACTTTCACACTCCTGCTTCAAGCCACACAGTTCTTGTTCACCAGCCTATGCTGAATGATGCAATAGTGAATCCTTTTCATTTCGCAGAGTTTGGAGCTCAGATTCCAAGTTCTGCTGCAGTCTAATACATTCTGTTTCCTGTAAACCCATCTCTTGCTTAAGATATGCGATCTGCAGATCAAGGGTTCGAAACCTCACTTCGGAGGCTTCTAAAGCAGTGTAGAGAGTGGCGACCATCAACCCTTTAGCGTGACGCTTACTGGTTAACTGTCGTGTCTCTGTGTACTGGGTTGAAATCCCCAGGACAGTGTTTTCGGATTGACTTGCGTCTCGCGTGAAGTCAGCCCATCCTCCATGGGAGGCAAGGAAGTTAGAGACATCGAATCTCAGTTCTGCTCAGATATCTGATACTGTGGCCATCATGTGGGAGGGAATGAAAATTCAAACTGTGAAAAAGACAGCTTGCTGCGTATTGATCCACAACACGAGTACTTTAAACACAGCCCGGCTACTGTATAAGTTACAGGCTTGCAATTCAAAGCTGATATGGAGTGGGTCAAGACGGCATTGACCACACCCAAAAAGTCAGCCAGACTTTGCAAGTGACTATAAACTGGTTTTAAAAATGGGAGAGGTGATATGGGAATGTACACCTACAGTCCCCGTGGGAAAGGGAAAGGTTTAAGCAACAGGTGAAAACTTACAAACACCAAATATCGCCTGCACACGGTCACCAATTTGTTGAGAGGTCTGAATCTCACTTTCAGATTCTTGACGATATTGGGAATACAAGTAATCACAAACAAGTTGCATTCAAGTAATAAACAAGTTTATTACTACAAAAGGGATAAATCACAGTTGCCTTAAGCAGTTCATACCAATACGAACCGGGAGCCAGTGCTAAGCATTCCCTACACCTCGAGGTTTCTCTGTAGTCTCTTGGGATCTCTCGGGTCTCCGAGGTGTAAAGCCTGTGCATTACATTATATACCTATGATAATTACTATGGTTACCAAAAGATAGAAACATTTCTAGTTACAGAGATGAGCTCTATTGACTAAATTAGAGGTGGCTCCATGGTCCAAGATAACATTATATAATTCTGTAAAGTCATCAGTTTTAGAATAAAGAAGTTCTTATACAGAGTCTTATATAACCAAGTGTAGTGGTGCATATTACTGAAGGATGGCAATGTTGCCTTACATATTATAATTATTTCAAGGACAGGTGTCTTGGCATCTGACAAGTAAGAAATAGACAGAAAATACATGGTATAATATGTGTGCATTAGCAAGCAAAGTGGATTACAACAATTTGCATTCATATCCTGACATCTACTCTTGTACGGTAGATGCTCTTAGCCCTAAGTATTAGTATAACCTATATCTAAGCATTTGCTGCCTACGGTGTACCTCTGAGGGTATCAATTAGGGTGCAGGGACCTCGTGCAATAGTATTTCTTTTAATCACTTTTCCCAATGCCAGTTGCACCTTAAAGGACATTGAACCTGTTAGTGAACACAAAACCCCTGTCACCTAATGATTTGTGTCCCCAAAATGTGCAACCCAAACAGAATTTCCCACTTGCAATGAATTCAGGTTTGTCATATGCCCTCTGGCTCCATGAATTTCTGCCTGGCTCTGATGCACTTTGGTCCCCAAAACTGGGCAGATCAAATCCAAATGTAAGCAAAGTGTCCTGCCAAGCAACAACTCTGCTGGCAATGCCTTTGTCATTGCATGTGGTGTAACCCAGTATCACAACAAAAAACTCACTATATGCATTTGCATAGATCTTGCACCTAACTGCCACAACCCCTCTTTCCCTGTTTGCACCACCCTTTTGGCTACACCATCATAGACTGAGTGGTAGGGTGCAGTCTGAATGTATCAGATTCCATTACATTCCATAAATTCTTGAAACCCCCTTGACATAAAGGTGGGCCCATTGTCTGACACAAATATTTCTGGTAACCAATAAATGGAAAATATTTTCCTAACTTGGGCCACAGTGGCCTCTGTGGTGACCAAAGACTTATCTGTACCTCCTGCCACTTGGAATATGCATCCACCATGACTAATAATATTTTCCCCAGAAAAGGCCATGCAAAATCAACATGTACTCTAGGTTTCATTAGGTTTTACAGAGCTAAAAAGTCCGAGGCTCATTACAAGCTTCTTAGAACTGGGAGTGAAACTCCATGTTCCCATTGCAGACTATGTACATATCAAGATTTGATTTAAAGTTTTGTTTAGTCATGCTAGATATATTATCGAAAGGGAGCTTATTCCATAGATTACCTGCTCTCAGAATGTAAAAATATTTTCTATTATTTATTCTGTATCTTTCTATTTTTATTTGTAAAGGATGACCTCTGGTTCCAATGTAATTACTTTTATATTCAATGTTTAGCTCAGTCTTCAATTTCAGGTAATTTAAAATACCAAAATAAAGCGTTAGATTGCCCCTACATCTTCTAAATTCTAAACTATGTAAGCCCAGTTTGTTTAATCTGTAATAATAATTAAAATGTTTCAATGAGTTAATCGACTTTGTATATCTCTGCTGAACTCTTTCTAATTTATTGCTGTTAGTTTTAAGGTGGGGGCTCCGAAGTTGACTACCACAATCCAAGATAGGCCTTACATATGATAGATATAATGATAACGATACTTCTGCCTATTTAATTTTGATATTTCTCTTTATAGCTCTTATTGCGCTATAAGCTTTTATGATGACTGAACTACATTGCTCCTTAAACATCAGTTTACTATCAATTAGTATACCCAAATCCTTTTCATAGATTTTTGAAGTTAGGAGTACACCATCTAGTGTGTATGGATAATTTTTGTTTCTGCTGCCCATATTTATAACACTACATTTATCGCTGTTCAGTTTCACCCCCATTTCTTAGTCCATCTGATTATGGCATCAGTGTCATTTTGCAAAGATATAATACCCTCATTAGTACTGCTAGGTCCACATATCTTAGTGTCGTCAGCATATTTAGCGATGGTCTTAACTATATCTTCATCAAAGTCAGCAATAAATATTTGGAAAATTAATGGTCCTAATGCTGAACCCTGTGGGGCTCCACTAGATACTGATCCTTCAGACAAAACATATCTCTGATTATGACAGTTTGTGACCTCTCTGTTAACCAGTTTATGATCCACCTAATAAAGTCTCTGTCTACATTTTATTTTTCTAGTTTCTGTTCTACAGCCCAGTGTGGTACCCTATCAAAGGCTTTATTAAAAGTGAATAATAGTACATCTACAGGTGTGCCATTATCCAGTAACTTACTAACTTACATTATTATAGAAGCATATCAGGTTAGATGAAAATGATAATCTCTTTCCGAACCCGTACCCACGATCTATCTAGCCACTCCCATGGATGCACCAGTACTGGGGCTGATGCATGACATGACTTCTGGCAAGTTGAGCACTTGCTCACCAGTTCCTCTATTTTCTTGTCCATACCCAGCTACCAAATCACACCTTGTGCCATGACCTCCACCCCCTTCACCAGATTGCAGGATATGTGTCTGTGTTTCCCCATTACGTTAGTAGGTGGTTTTTACCAACTTGTATTTTAATTTACTGCATGAGTATGTATTTTGCATTGTTATTTCTCTTAAAATAACAATAAACAGAAAGTACAAAATAAATGCCAGAATGTGTGTCATGTAATTGCCCTAAAACCTTAGTCCTCAAATGATGAGGTACTACCACCCTTCTTCCCCACATCAGGCAACCAGCATGAATTTCCAACTCTAAAGACTGCTGAAAAAATGGCCTTATTCCACCTCCAACCCCCACCCAGGCCTCCCATTCTCTACCCACCTGAAACAGATGACCTAAAGGTTGGCAAGCAATGTGAGAGGGCAGTAAAGAGGGCTGGGGGATACATAGGGAGAGACATCACAAGTAGAAAACAAGAAGTTGTTATCCCTTTGTACAGACAGCTGGTGAGACCCCATCTGGAGTACTGCATGTAGTTCTGCATACCCAGTCTCCACAAGGACATAGACAGGATAGAGGCAGTCCAGAGGAGGGCATCTAAAATGGTGCAGGATCTGCACCAGAAGACATATGAAGAGAGACTTAAGGAGCCTAATATGTATACCCTTGAGGAAAGGAGGGACAGGAGGTACATGATAGAAACTTTCAAGTACCGCAATGGAATCAACAAAGTCCAAGAGGGTAGCATCTTTCAGAAAAAGAGATGTGCAAGAACAAGGGGGCACAATTTGAAGATTGAAGGGGGAAGGATCAGAGGTAATGTGAGGAAGTACATTTTCATGGAGAGGGTTGTGAATGCATGGAACAGCCTTCCTGATAAGTTTGTGGAGTCAAAAACAGTGGGGGAATTCAAGAATACATAGGACAGACATAAGGCAATTCTAGGGGTTGGGGGTAGGAAGAAGTAGGTTGTTGGTTAACTAGGATATGCAGCTTATCCATTAGGTAGGGACATGGAGAGACTGGGTGGGCCAACCAGTCCTTATTTGCCATCAAATTTTATGTTTCTGTGTTTCTCTGTTTCTCATCAGGCTTTATTCTTAACATCAGCTCTCTTCAACTTCTACATGCAGGCAGAATTCATGTGACTTGAGCATGAGAAACAGGAAAAGACAATATTGGGTTCCCCTAAAGGGACTATCACTAACTAGGGAACAAATAACAATTACAATATGCAAATCACTTTATAACAGGTTCATCCCCCCCACAAATTTGCCTCTGCTATGTTCCACTTTGTGTCCTATTGCCAGATCACAGGTAGCAGATCAATCATGATGAGAAGAAGGAATGATGCATCCTGGACAACCAAAACAAATAAGCTACACAAAAAGGAAAAAAAAAAAAGAAGGATTAAAATCAAAAGTGCAAACAGCTCATGGTTTATTTGGCATGACTTAGAAGGCAGTGGCACAAAAAGCCCTGTGCTTCAGGTCTCCACATGACCCTTCATCAGGAGACGTGTACCATAGGAGTTTCTATTACTTTTAAAGTACTGAGTTAAAGACACAGTATCATGTATTCTGTATCCCCATCACCCAAGTAAGCTAGACACAAAGTGTTATTTTTTAAACAATATTCTAATGCAACCCCGAAGTAATTATACAATTCAATTATAATATTGCAAAAGGGACAGACTGCAAAGGTACATCACGTATTTTAATAGTTAATGAAAAATCCAGGATAATCTAGAGTAGTATAGAAAGAAAAGATAAAACAAGGAGTGCAGGAGAGAGGGATGACCCAGGGAGGGATGAGGCAAGACCAAGATGGTACGTACATGTTTACCAAATAGGTACCAGGGTGTCAGTGATCAGGAAACAATTTACATTTTTATTGGGATTCCATAGCTTACTTCAGCCTCCATCTGTAGTTCACTCTAACCCCATTCATCCCATATAAAACAAACCATTCCAGTGCTCCACACCCTATGACAAAGGGTCACATGAAGAACCAAAGTGACAGGGTTTTTTTGTTCAGCTGCCTTTGAGGAGATGCTGAATAAACCATGAGTCCTTTGCACTTTTGAATTTGGTCCATCTTTAGTTTCACTGCAGTGCAGGATATGTGTTTTGGTTGTCTGCAATATTGGCTTTTCTTAGCTGGCAACCTCACCTTCCTGGGTCAGAGAGCATAGAGTCGGTGTCTGTCTGCCTGTGATGCATCCCAGTCCTTCTGGGTAAAATCCTGCAGATGGGTTGAAGGAGTATCATTTCATCATTTATAGATGGATCCCAGCTTTGGCTGGAGTTTGGACCCTGCACCAGCAGTCAGAGGGTTGTGAGTATGTGGGCTGGGCTGAAGTGATACAAACAGGTCCATCTAGGTGTTGCCTCAACTGGCACCCTAGCAGTGTCTGCTAAAGCAAAGTGGAGTATAATGGTGTAACCTGTCATGATTAGGAACCAGACATCAAACACTCCTTCAGTGATCAAGGCCTGGGATCACACGAGAGACCAGGTGTAACATCATAGAGTAAAGTGCATATTTAACATCAGACAGAAAAGGTTGACTTCTACTGTGACATCAATGTATAAATGTGTCAAACTGCAAGCGACCAAAACAAAAACTGGCACCAGTAGCAGAGTACAGCAAACTGTAACTTCTTTATTCACTGTCCTGTGTACTGCAAAAAGAGCATTAAACAAGAATATTTTGTAGAAACAATATCGCACTTACTAATAACAGGCAGGGCCCATGCAAATAACAAACTGGAGAGAGTACACCTACTCCACTGCTTTCACTTCTTGCTTTCTGAAGAGTCCCAGATGCAAATCTGATCTGGTGGTGCCGAGGGTTGAGGCACTGGATGTCACAACTCGCACCACGCCAGCAACCTGGGTTCAGGAACAAGCTTGAATTGGCAGGGGTTGGCGGGGAGGAGAGGACTGTGAGCAGCTGCTGGCTGGCAAGCTCTCCACCTCAGAAGGGACAGATGGGTCTCTTGGTGCTTGGCTGCCCCCCAGTGGAGGCTGGGTGGCAATGCCACTTCCAAGAGGCTGGACGCAAGGCATGGGGAGGGTGGAAGAAGCTGTTGACTGGAGCTGCCGTGTCCATGTGGGCCTCCACTCACATGCAGTCACTGCTTCTGGGGCTCTGGAGCTAGGAAGGGAGAAAAACTAGAGGAAACACAGGGATCTCCGCTCAATGAAGCCTCCAGGCCAGCTTGGGAGTTCAGCCAGGATGCACAAAGCACAGACAAGTTCCCGAACGACCCTGAGTCCAGTAGGGTGGCTGAGAAATGCAGAGGCCCACTGAAGAGGGTAAATAAAGTTACAAAAAAAGATTCCCAGATGCAAAGTCAGGTGATGCTTTAAAGTGCAACAATTAAAGTGACAGTAAAGTGAAATGTGCAAAGTGCAGTACAACTTTAAAAATGAAAATCCCTAACAGACCAAATAAGACTGGATACATCCCATATGTAGGCTAAGGTTAATCTCACATTTTGTTTCTGAGAAACTGACAGCTGAGAGGATGATATAGAACATTTCTGGTAATCTGTGCCCAGAATTGCCAAAGCTGGGTAACCCATTCAGTCAATTCCATCTGCTTCCAGATATCTATGCTCAAGTCTCCTCTTATGCTTTGTCTGCTTTCTTGATAATATTCCATTTGTGTTTTTCAGTGACCAAATTGCTGCCCTCTCTGTGGCTGTGGTGTTACAAAACCCATTTCTGTCATGGGCCATAAAAGTGGTGTGAACTCCTCCTTACAAGAATGTTCAAAGACTTGTACACTGTTTTTTTATGGAGGAAAAAAGGATGATGAAGACTTATGTCTTGATAAATTCAGCATACAGTATGTCTTGTCTCTGGTGTGGTTGACACAGTTATGGACATGTTACTGCATTCATCTGCCAAAGTCAAGATTCCATATCCATTACCGTAAACACCCAGGTTATACTGTAGTGGGCACCCCATTTCCAGCTCAGTCCAGAATGTCTTGAGGTTTGGTAGATCTGTGAGCCTTCTAAATTTCAAAAACAGAGTCAATTGAATGTTATCATAAGTAGGAATAATTGTGAGTCCTTTATTTAGCAGGTAGCTCTTCGGGGGTTAAAGTCCCACTTGACAAATTTCTCATGTTTATTTTCTAAGAGCATGTCTCACCTTCTTGTCTCTCAGCTGCTGCTGACTTTTTGTGACCCTGCTTTTCCCCTTCCTTATCCTTATGTGTAAAACGGTATCCCATCAAGATAGTGAGGGAAAGGCACTGCAGCAAAAACAGAGACGGTAAAACAACACAAGCACATATGGTGACCGAATGTTCCCCCCCCCATGATCGTCCCCAGAGTTGGTGTCTATAGTAAGGGGGGTATGGAGGCATGGGAAGCAAATACACCTGCAAAGAGCCTTCACCTTATGTGCTTGCACTGTTTTGCTATCACTGTTTGTACTGGTTGCTATTTAACACTTCCTCTTTTTATGCGGAACTGTGTAAAACTACAGAGTGACACTAGGAGTTGTGCTGAAAAAAGGATCCTACATTCTGGGCCTGAGGGCAGCTGGATATGACATGCAATTGCTGAATAGTCTGCAGGATGACAGGTACACTATGAATTGCAAAGTGATTGAGGTGAAAAATGTAACAGAAACATGGAAGTGAGAACGTGAGTAGCATCAACATGAACGGTACTGATTCATGTTAGATTGCCAGTTTTCTGATAAAATGAAATTGTGAACAAATGTAAATAAATCTGAGGCTCTGTGGTAAGCATGATTTCTGCTTGGACAGCAAATTTATTATGGCAGAGGTAGAATGTGAAATCTGTTTTACTGCCTCCCCCTTCCTGATATGCTGTCCCCTCTGCAACTGAGATTTGAGACCTTCCAGACTTCAATCCCTCTCAGTGTAGGCAAGGCTTACAAAAGGCTGGATGCAGAAGCAACTGTGTGCTGATCCTGCATCTGTTTCTACCCCATAATATCTGCACCCAGTTTCCTAAAAAGTACATCTGTATGCAACAGAAAATAAAGTTTGTGGCAATTTGCATAAATTATGCATATTTAATTTGCATGATTTCTTGAAGCACTTTTAGATACAAATGTGACTTATCTGAATATAAATATATACAAAATCTGGAAAGAGTTTTTAATCATCTCATAGATGGTCTAGTGACCCTACTGAATGCCAAAGGACCTCTTCTGCTGAAAACAGTTGCAGATTAATTCTCAATGATCTCTTTATTAGTACCCTTCCCCAAATCATTACATTTAACTAGAGATTCTTAGAAATTATTTATCAGCCTTGATGTGCTTGGAAGGTTGGCCACTTTATTGACTTGGTGCACACATTTGGAAATATCTAAAGAAATACATTTTTATAATACTAGGTTAAGTAGAAACAAACAATTCAAAATAGTTTACTGACATCATTTTTGTTTCTAGAATGTTTTCTAAATAAAATGGGCAAGGTGGAGCAAAATGACAGCTATTCCAGAGGATCAGACTTCAATTTCCTTGGATTAAAAGGACTTCAGGATTCTGAAACTATGCTCTTTGCTGTTTTTCTGTTAATCTACTTAATAGTGCTAATAGGAAACATTCTGATCCTTGCTGCAGTCTTCACAGATCAGAAGCTGCACAAACCAATGTACTTCTTCCTTTGTAATCTGGCTATTCTGGACATTTCATTAACAACCACTACAGTTCCTAAAATGCTAGCAAAATTTCTGATAAACTCCAGCACTATTTCCTTTCATGCATGCTTTATTCAAATGTATTTTTTCCATAGCTTGATAGTGGGAGAGGCTTTTCATCTTGTGATAATGGCATTTGATCGTTATGTGGCAATCTGCAATCCTCTACGCTATACTACTATTATGACCAATAGAGTTAATAGTCTTCTGGCTGTAAGTGCCTGGGGACTGGCACTGGTAATCCCAGTGCCAGCAGTTTTTCTTGGAGCACAGTTACCTTACTGTGGTCCCAACATTATTTATAACTGCTTTTGTGACCACTTATCTGTAGTTAAGTTAGCCTGTACAGACATTAGTTTTCATAATTATATGGGGTTTTCAATTGCTATGGTTGTTTCATTTGTACCTTTCCTTCTGGTAGCCTTTTCATACCTAAGAATACTCATTTTGATTTTCCATACAAGTTCTGAAGGACGTCATAAGGCTTTCTCTACCTGCTCATCTCATTTAATTGTTGTTTTTATATACTATGCATCAATAGCAACTGCATACATTTCATACCGGATAGAAAATGTGTCTGAGGATTTTCATGTGATAGGTAACATTATTCTTGCTGTTCTGACTCCCACTGTAAATCCCATAATTTATAGTCTTCGAAACAAAGATGTCAAAGATGCTATTGCAAAGCTTATAAAACGACCAATATTATTTCAGTCTGGGACAAATGCATCTGTTAGAACACAATAAAAAGTCAGGCAATTTATGGTGTATTGAACCCAAGGAGTGAGTAGATAACCAAATATTTGATCCATTTGGGATTTAGCAGAACTTGAATAGTTTACAATTTGGACTGTTCTACTCATATAACAGATTCAGATACTCTAATATGTGGTCTGATGTGAATCCATAAGTGCACCATGTAAACTATTTAGCTATAAAAATAGAGCATTAACAAAGCTGTTTCAGACTTCTAAACAAGTAGTATTTTTGCTAAATTGAACAGAAATATGTATCTAATAATTGTATTTTTACTTCCATTACAAAATTATTCTCCTGTGTTTGTAACCTGCTTCACATACTAAGGCCTACACAATGCAGAGTTATGCAAGTTATAACATACAGTTATTCAGAGTATACAGAGGAATAACCATCTGAAGTGGATGATTAAATGCAGAAACTGAAGGCCAAGGTGTTTATATTCAGGCTAAATGAATGTTATTACTATTATACGACTAGAAATTTCACAGGATTTTAAAAGTGCTGTACTACTTTTTATGTGATTTGCTTGTAGTCATGTGCAATGCAATTTGTGACTGTGGGATACAAACCAAGTTCTGCAGGTTTGCCGTCCAGAGCTCTTAACCACTGCATTATACTTGCTGCCAGGAAACAGCTGAAGAGGAACAAGCATTTTTCCCTTCCTCCTGTGGATTAAATGAATGACCTACACTGGGCCTGCCTGAAAAGTAAATAACCTAGAGTGGGCATTGGCAGAAAGTGAATAACTTACTGTGGGCATTGCCAGAATATGGATAGCCTACTGAGGCTGTCTCTAAAATGTGATTGTTGTAGTCTGTGGGACAATAAATGACAGCTGGCATGTGTTCTGATTGGCTCAGAACAGATCTTTGTTGTATAATATTTCCTATTATAGAGAAGCAAATTGTGTTGTTTTTTTTACAAGTCAACATTGTTACACATCCCCCTTAATAGTTATGCTGAGCAGTGTTTATCCTGTAAAGTTTTTTTGTTTTTTTGTTTTTTTTACAGAATGTCTAATTCTTGGAGAATCAGGAACACTATATGATTGTTATTGCCTTGTAGCTCCACTATAATAATGTGACCCAAATCCAGCCCTACTATATCCTAACTGTCCAATTGTACCAAAAATGGCACTGATAGGCAAAACATTTCCCTCCAATACTCTAGTAAAGAGCAAAGTGCCTGTATCAGTTAAGTCAGTTTGCATGGTATACTAGGTATGCTATTAACTAACACTTCTACATGCCAACCTGTAGGACTCAATGGAGCCTTTTAAGGTATATTGTGTGTATCATTGCCTTAGGGAAAGTGATGGGAATATCCACTGGTTCTGTATTTTACTATATATATTCACTGGACAGCTGTAATTAGGACATAATTATAATTATGTATATGACCTGTGATTATATTTGTAGTTTTTATTTACTATATATTGTAATGACCACTTTTTTAACAGCTTGATCGATAAAAAACCTTGGCATTTGTTCTCTAATGAAGCCTGCAATTTTAAGTGAAGAACAAAACCTGAATTTATTCTCTAACTAAACTTGCAATTAGAAATGAAACTTTTCAAGACTCACTTCCAAATCTGGTCTGGCTGAAAAAAGAAGCCCTATATGAATTAGTCTGTGTTTGTGAAAGGGGAGGAATGTTTTCATGTTGCTGACTACAATGTGCTTAATATTTTTGGGCTCACTGTTGTGAATAATTGTATGATTGCATAACTATGCATTTTTTTGTAGCAGGTACAGCACTCTTGTGGAAGAATCTTGTATTTTATTTTTAATTAATGTAACTTTTTTTAATAAAATGTCTGTAGTAAAGCCATGTTATACAGTACTCTCAGGATATTTAAGAAAGTTTACATCGCATATGTAAAAGGTGAAGTGATTTTTATTTTGCAGAATAAAAGGTTCTAAATATATTTGGGCTTACTGTTGCCGAGTAATGTTTTGCAGATGTTGCACCTGAGAAGTACTTGAAGTTATCTGAACTTCTATTGCATGCACTTTTCAATGTATTTCCTGTATGCTGATGCTGGCATATTGAGCACTTACTGTATGCAGACACTGGGTTGACAGCATGGCTACTGGGCAATAGACTCCTGCCTACAGTTAGCTGTCGCTGTTTTCACCATTAATGTTGAGTATGTTTAACAAATTGCACAGATGTTTGACAATTTTGAGCAGTTCACACATTCTTGTTGATTTAATTAAATGCATAATTTCATGTATAATAAATACAATTTCACAAATAGCAAATTCAGTTTTGAAAAACAATGTTTAATTTGACATATGGTGCCTTTTTTAAAACGTACAAACTAAGTTTTTGAAATAGCATTATTATATGGTAAAATGGTACAGTTTCATGTTTTGGAACATTTATTGCACTCACACCCAAGTGGTCGGGTAATATACATTGTACCACACTTTCATGTTAGCTGAGCTCTGAAAAATACAAGCTGCTTTTATGCATAAGTTTTAGGAACTGCACAGTTCTCTAGATGTTGTTTTTTACAATGGTGCAGTTTCCTAATGTTGTATTTTTCCTGTGAAAAGAATAGTGCACTTTATACAGACATGATTCTTTGGGTGCCACTGCTCTTTCTGTGGAAACTGCACAGACTATTCTATTAATATTTAAATGTGCCATTAAAACTTGGGAGACACAACACATCAACACTTCTGACTTCTGCTGTACCAGCAGCAAAGACTGGTGATGTTGTACTACTGCTGTCTAAATTTGCATTTTGAAACTATTCATACACACAACAGAATACTCTATTCCTTTCTATTACCATCCGTGCAACTAAGGCTGTTCTGAAAATACAGAATAATGCCTGTGCAGGTGTGTGTTATGAGGAGTTTTCACACACCCAAGATGAGTGATAAATCCATAAGCCCTAAGAGCAAAGCTGGAGGGTTTTATGAGATTATCACTGAGGGTGTGTGAAAAATCCTCATAAAACAAACTTTACACAGGTAATATTTTTTGTAATAACTGGGGCAAAGTTACAACAGGAAGAAAAACTGTAAACTGTATTTGCATAAGCCAGTATGTCCCTGAGCAGCCATTGTACACCCACAAACACTGCGAAGTGAGAGCGAGAGGAGGAAAAATGTCATAATAAGCTACAACTGAGTTACTACAGAATTCAGTGGGTTATTACAGGGTTTCATCAGGACTGGAAATCCAGTCATTATAGGGGTCACCAGTTATTATATACTTGTTAATGGCTGAATTTGTAGTTTAAACATATACACTCCCATAGCAAAGCAGCCAACTGAATGACTCTGTAACGAGCTGAGACTACTGATAACATACTACTACTATATAAATTTGTGACTAAAACTTATGACAGCCGACAGCACTACTTCCTGTAACTCTACCACTGCTGCTGTGGAGACTGCTGACTTGGAGATTATACTACCATTCTTTATCTTCTTTCTGTCAATACATACTATACACATAACTACAGTAAGTTAGGTAAATTCTGGAAATGTCACTTGTCTGAATTCTTTTGCTATGTTCCACATTTGCCAAAAAAAAGACAAAGTAAACACAATGAGCATGCACTCAAACTCAACTGTGCCATTCATAGCTATCGACTGTTATACATTTTGCATAATGCTGCGTATTTTATACCTAAACTGATCCTTTATCCATGAAGATTTATTTTAGTTCCTAATAATATTAGAGCTATTTCTGAATTTACCAACTATTAAAAATTTAAACATACCGGCCCAGTGGCATGGAGGGCTGAAGCATCATGCCTTACCTCCTGCCATGCTGGTGACCCATGTTCACAGCGCAAAGAGTTCACCGGGGGTTGGCCAGGGAGGGAGAGGACTGAGCTTTCAGGGGACATCTCATCTCTCCCAAGGAGGATTGGGAACATGGACCGGCACCTGCCTGACACCTAGTGGAGGTAAGGAGTTGGCATGCCGAGTCCCATATGTTGAGGCACGGAGGAGGAGCAGCCAATAGTATGCAGCATGTGGATGTGTGCACTGTGGGCCACTGTCAGCAATGCATGCTCCCCCTTGGCAAAAAGGGAAAAAGGGCCCGATCAAGTGGCAAGAATCCATCCTCCCCAAGATGCCATCCTTGAGATGGCACCTTCCTGGCGCTAGATCCATTCCCAGAGGGTTGAGTCTCTCCCCACTACCCTGCCATGAAAGGTAGGTCAAGGGGGCATGAAGGGAGGGGGCTGATCCTTGGGGGATGGCACTGGGGGAGACAGAAGAAGAAGTAAGTGGAAGAAGAGAGCAGGTCGGAACCAAAGGAGGGAAAACTTACAAAAAAATAAATAAATAAATGTGACAGAAGCAGTCCTTAAAACTAAACATCAAGACGGCCACTATTCTTAAAGATATTTTATTCTTTGTACTAAAAATGAGCTATACATTTTTGCCATTTACTTTGCAATTTAAAAACCAGTGATTTGCATTTTAATGCTATAAGGATGAGAGGCATGGTGCCACAATCTGGTCAAAGTCAAGTGAATTCAAAAGAAAATGCTAGCACACATGAAGGCTGGCAGTCCAAATGCTGATATTTTAATGCATAAGGTACAAAAATGTGCATAGAAACTGTGCAAAGTGCCTTCTGTGCAAAACCTGGCAAATAGTTCCCCCACAATTGCAAGAACCACTATTTCTTCCTTGGGAGGAGGCGAAGTCTCAACATAGCACTTTAACATTTATAGTGTCCACATCTTATAAATATCAGTGTAGTATATGCCACTACGTTATTTTCTAATTAAAAGTAACTTGTAATACATTTACAACAATCATTTTTTCCTCCATATAGCTATTTTTTCTGCTCTGGCTACTATCATTGCAGGGATATACAACATACTCTGATTCAAAGGGTATATCATGCCCTAGCCAGTGTCTGCAGTTCCAGCCTGGTATCCACCAAGATCATCAACCCTGATGACTTCTCCTTGATGGCAGAGGTTCTGGGGAGAGTGTCCCCACCACTAAGACAGTCGTATTTAGATGAGGATAAAGGCAATGCTTTGGCATAGAACTTCTGAGGCTGCAGGACCCAGGAAATTATGAAGACAATGTGTAGATTCTTTTACCACATTTTCTCGTTGGCCCTACCACCTCTTCAGCATTAGATAGAGGCTTCCAGGTGACCTTGATGGCATGCAGTGACATCCCTCAGAGGTACTGTAACATGCTTCCTTGACCACTGAAGGGGTTGCTGCTACACAAGAGCACAGTGCCAGCTGCTGCAGTCTGGCCTGCCTCCTGGTGCTGCATCTCAAGCTCACATATGAACTCATGTCACCAGTATAGGAGGGTGACATGCTGCCAGTGGGCCACCAGGTCAGCATTACCACCATTTAGGGAAAATATATAGTCCTCATAGATGTATTTCCCTCTTTTCAATATCAGTGTAAAGAAAGCCACTACATTATGTAGGGGAAGGGGTGGGAAAGTGAGAGGATCAACAAGTGTGTGAACAGTAGGAAGCATGTCTTTATGGAGTGGGTGGTGGCCATTTGGAATGTGGTGCTAGAAGAGGTGGTGTCAATGAATATGGTGGTCGGCTTTAAGACAGGCTGGGATAGGCATAAGGAGGAAATAAGGGTCATGGTTGGGGCAGATGGAAAGGATGAGAGGATGAGGAAGGGGTGCAGGGTCAGCAGCATAAGCTGAGGACCCTGCAGTACAAGCAGACTGGATGGATCATATGGCGTTATTCTGCTGGCTTCTTCATGTGTTCAAATAAACAAAACAAAGTGCCTAACTCGTGCCCTGTAAATCATATTACTGATTTTGATTTAGTGGGCCACATGTGCAGTTCCGTGTAACTGAGTTACACTAAGCATAGCATTTGTTGTATATGTCCTAATGAAACAATTTTCTTTTAAGCAGTATTTATAAATATTTATATAAACCATTTTTTGCACAAATCTGGTTGAGCACTTTATTTGGTATGGCTAGTAGTACATTAGTGTCCAAGAAAGATTGGCAATAAGTATATTAGAACTATGAGTTTCTCATAGACTCTGATTGGACTGTTACTTCTTTCTGCCTCTTTAATGCAGCCACTAGAAACTGAAGAGTGATTTTTGTGACACCCCCAAAAAAAAGCTTCATAGGATGAGAAAGTAATTTTCACATGACTGGGGGATTTCTTATTGCCAGGTGTTGTGTTTCATTTATTAATTCTTTATTGACCCAGTAGGTACATTGATGCCAGGTGCCTTTTCATATATTTATTTATTTAGTTGTTAGTTTTGGTTAATTGGGTAAGTGCACTAGGCAGAAGCTGTATGTTTTCAGGGACAACCCAGGAGAAAACAAGTTAAGAGGAAGGCACAACATGGTACATCAGTGTACAGCAGATACAGTGTTTGGGATTTCAGGGATTGAGGTGAAAGTGATAAA
Source organism: Neoceratodus forsteri (assembly GCA_016271365.2). NCBI lineage: Eukaryota > Metazoa > Chordata > Ceratodontiformes > Ceratodontidae > Neoceratodus > Neoceratodus forsteri. Next base: position 1,178,448,917 of record CM057458.1, read on the forward strand.
TTCAAAGAAAAAGATACAACATTAGGAAGCAATATATGACAATGAAGCATAAGAAGTAAGAAGTAACAAGAGGATAGGCCAAAACAAAGTAGATACGACATAAGAGGCAAGATTGAACTAGGATCATAAGTCAGTTACACAGGGTATAACAATACTCAAATAACTTCAAGGAAAGTATAATCTCATGTAGGGGCAGCAGCATTTGGAAAAGGAGAGTTACTGTGTATGGAAGGCATGACACTGGTAACACAAGTACAAACAGAAAGCAGCAAAAATATGATACAATAATAGAACAATGTGAATATGATACATCAGGGAACAAAAAGTAACAGAATTGTGAACATTTGAATTTATTTATTTAAAATCTGGTGACTGGGAAAGGCACACTGAGCAGAAGCTTGTTTCCAGGTGCGACTCGGGGGCAGTAAGTACAAATACAATAAGGGATAACAAAATTCAGATACAGTATAATACAGAATAAATAAGAAGTATACAGTATAATACAGAATAAATTCTTCATTACAGTATAATGCAATGAGAAAATACATTTTCATCATAGGATTACAATACAAGAGTATTGTACAGGAGATTTGATAAGCAGAGAGAGACAACAAGAACATAAAACATGTAGTGACTAATTAATACAGGAAATGGAAAGTAGGGGGAGCTCTGGATGTTGTCGCTCCTTATTGTGTTCATCCCTTTACTCTTCGCCCTTGGTCTCCATGGTTTGATGGGACCTTGAGGGAGATGAGGCAGGTAGGACAAAAGCTAGAGTGTGCTTGGCATAGATCTGGCTTAGATGGCGACAAGCTTAGACTGATGGAACATTATAGACTCTATCAGTCATCAATCTCCCATAAGAAGGCAGAATTCCTGTCCAGGGAGATTGCTTCTGCACAGAACCAACCAGCTCAGCTATTCTGAACCATGGACAGATTGTGCAATCCAGCCTGTCTACGTGTTTGGAAAGCCTTGTCGCAAGTGGAGGGCGACAAGTTTGCTCACTTCTTTCCTGATAAGGTTGCCGACAACAGGTCAGAGATTCACTTATTGTGCTCTATGGGGATTATTGGTGGTTGCAGCGAGGCCACAGCTCTGCCATTTTGTTGGGCCAATTTTGACTGACTGGCGATCGAGGATGTCATGCAACTTCTCCAGAGTATGCGTCCAACTTGCTGTAGTTTAGACAAAGGCCCTACTCGCCTTTTAATAGGGTGTATAGATGTGAGTGGCCCAGTCCTAGCAGATTTAATCTGGTGTTCATTGGAGTCAGGGGAGTTGTCCAGCTCTCTGAAGGTCCTAAGCGATCTGAGTCAGCGGAAGATGCCCTGAGACTGCTTCAGAAGGCCCATCTGGACTTGTTCCCTAAGTAAGCAGGGTTGAGGTTTTGTGTGCTGGTCTTTCTTTACTTAACTTCAGGGCCTCACCTCATCCTTAGGAGTTCTTCCATCTTGAGTTTGGACAAGTTTTGGACAATAAATGACTGCTAGGGTAGTTGTAAAGGTTTTAATTTTGAACCTGTTTTCAAGGCTGCAGCACTAGTGACTGCCTAAACTGGTTGGAGCACTTTTTTGGTTTTTTATACTGGTGAATTATCTCCCCGACTGCAGTGCTCCCTGTCACTGTGTTTCTCAATTTCTTCTGGCTATGCCGGCAATTTGAGTACAGAAGAGGGGAGTGGATATTCAGAGAATGGAGGAGTCCTAGAGGAGTACTGGATGAACTTTTGGATCGGGAGTAGTGACCTGGAACATTGACGAGGAGCTGTGGCATCTGGACATGACCTGGATTAACATTGCCCTGCCTTGGATTGGTTGGTTTGCTTGTGGCAAGCCTGGAGGTAGGGGTATTTCTCGAACTTGGGCTCAGTGGGTTGGAGCAGGGGGCTCCTTTTATTGCCTGCCCTAGTGGGGTGGTTTACTCTTGGCTGCTGCGGCCACACAGGAGACTCTGCATTGGGCCTGCATGAGGGCAAGCAAAACAGCGGTGGTTCTCCTAGACAATCAAGGAGGCCAGCTGGAGGACCGTTCCTGACCCGGTTGTCATAATGCTGGCTTCCTCATCCCAGGGGACTGCCTACTTGGACTGGGTATTGGGGGGTCATCTTCCTAGCACCACTCTCAGTTGGTGCCCTAATTTTCTATCTTTCTTCGGTGAAGTTATTTACGACAGAAAATTCCAGGAAAACTCTGGGAACATCTTCTTGTGCTGAGAATAGGACTTGCCTACAACTAAGCTACAGTTGATTGAACTCCGGGAAGACTCCTCCTTACTGAGAATAGGACTCCCACTTGTGACATCCTTCCATCAATATACCGGTCAGACTTTCTTTTTTGCCCAAATTCTGTTTTCTACTAAGCAGTGAGAGTGCTTTATAGAGGTGATGGTGGGACTTAATAAAGCCTTGACTTATTTTCTGAGAAGCATAGGGTTTATGGACTTACTAATGAACCCAAGGAGTTTTAAGTGACTTTTCCTTTTGTTACTTTTATTTTTATGCTGTTTTAAGTATTTATATGTTAAAGTTATTATTGTTTTTTGGTTTGATTTTTTAGTTGGTTTACTTATCTACTCCCACTGTGTGAGAGACAGTGTGAGGGTTTATTGCTTATTTACTATTCTACTGGATTTTCTATTACTTGACAGGCAGTGAGAGTGCCTGTATCTCTCGCTAGTTCCCCAGGGCGTGAGAGGGCCTGTGTACTGGAAACATTTATATTGCAATATTATTCTTACAGACAGTGAGATTGCCTATATGTGGTCCAGCCCCCGAGGCAGTGAGAGGGCCCAGGGAGCTGTAAATTTTCATCTGAAGACATTTGTTATCAGTATCAGTATTTGGTTTGTTTTTCTATTTGAATTTTATTTTTCATTTTCCTAGTACTTGTTCATGATTTCTAATTTATTTCTGTCAAGACATTGACTTATTTATATTTAGTTTAATTTCGGCACTCTGACAACCCTGGTGCACCAGCACAATGGTGCCAGGACATATTTTTACTACTTCACCCCCCGCACCCCCGTACTTAAGAATTCTCAACTCCAGAGGGGGGAGTAGTAAAAATTAAAAGGTTCAGGCTGGGCACAATAAAAATCGCACCAGCGCCCGGACCCGAACCCAGTACCTCAGCCACCCCAGCCATTGCCCAATCCTCGACGCCATGATGCAGCTCGACTGACAACTGCAGCGCCACCCCCTACAGCCTCTCCACCCCCTCCCAGCCCATGCTCACTGTGCTCGCTCCCACCCCCCCATGCATGTACGTATAGCAACATCCTGTCGCCTAGTTCTCCCACTCCCTTATCCGGTCACCCTACCTGTCGGTCACCATGAGTGGATTGCACGAGGAAGGTGTCGCCGTAATGGACAGCACCCTTCCTCATGTGCCCACTTCATGGGTTACTGGTTAATTGAGGGTTTCATTTAGGTTGATTTTATGTTATTTTGTTTTAGTTATATTAGTCTGCAGGATAGCTAAGTGTGTACTGCCAGTGTTAGGATTTTCAGAGACCTGCCCCCACGGTCGTGCACTATTCATCCTCTGCCCTTCATGCCGTCCACCCCTTTTTTCCTCCCCCATTGCAGTTTACAACTTACCAGCTCTGTAGGGTGCTGGGTATTGCTCACAAGGGGAGGAGGAGGGTGGGGGGGTGATCGGTGCAGGGTGAATGAGCGGGGCCACCACATCGCAGTTGTGAGATCCAGGAGATGCCCTGGGGTGAAATGGAATCCAGAACATGGTCTCCCATGCCTGGTTTCTACACCCAAGAGCCCCACCAATACTGGTTGGCAGGTGGCCCTGGCAGCCCTAGAGGTTTACCCAACTTGAGCTGTGCTATGCAATGCCAGGTCCATTAAAAACAAGACTGCAATTATTGCAGATCTTGTAGAAATGGTGGATCTGGCTTGCATCACCAAGACCTGGCTGGATGAGAACTCTGGCCCCATTTTGGAGGCTCTAACTCCAGCCGGGTATTCAGTGAGTCACCTCCTGAGATTGGATTGGGGGGGTGTTGCGGTCTGTTTCAAGACTGAACTAAACCTCACGAGTGTACCGGTTGAGATAACTGAGTCATTCAAGTTTGCCATGGTAGCAGGTGTAGGCTGTAGGATCACCCTCATCTACTGTCCACCCAGAGATGAGAAGCGATTCCTTCAAGAAGTGGTGGACGTCGTCATCGACATGGCATTTGAGTCACCCAGACTGATGGTTCTGGGTGACTTTAATGTGTGGGTCAATGAGGAACTCTCACAGTTTGGACAACACTTCCTCCAGTTGATGCCATCTCTGGGCCTTACACAGATAGTTACCACTGCTACCCATAAACATGGTCACTCCTTTGACTTAGTCTTTCTCCTGGGGATCAAGGCCTCTGATTTGGGGTGGAACCAGTTGGTTGGTCCCATCACTACACCGTGGGGTTAAGTTTTAGTGCCCCCCTTTGTAGGCCTACACCTGTGAAGATGGTCAGGTATCGCCCTTTGCAAGATGTTAGCTCTGAAGGCCTTGCGGTGGTACATGACCTATAGTCCCTTCCAGTGGCAAACAATGACCCAGATGCCCTGGTGGTAGCTTATAATATGGCTATCTCAGTGGCCCTGAATGTCATTGCTCCTGTCCATGTTCGCCCTCTCTCTCTTCACCCTTGGTCCCCCTGATTTGATGGGACCTTGAGGGGGATGCAGCGACTAGGTCAAAGGTTAGAGCGTTGCTGGCAGAGATCCTCCCTTGATGCTGACCACCTAAGATTGATGGAGCATTACCAAGCCTATCAATCTGCAATCACCCGTAAGAAGGCAGAGTTCCTGTCTAAGGAGATTTTGGCTGCTCAGAATAGACCAGCTCAGTTCTTTCGCACTGTGAGTCCGAAAGGCCTTTTCGCAAAGAGACTGCAATGAACTTGCCTGATTCTTTGCAACTAAGGTGGCAGACATTAGGGTGGTGCTCCAACCAGCACATTCTAAGGGTGCTGCTTTGGATCTGTGTGAGGCTGCTGCTGCTTGGTTTTCCTGGAGTGCCTTCAACCGACCGGAATTCATGAGTATCATGCAGATTGTCCAGGCTGAGTGCCCTATGGGCTGTAGATTGGATCCAGGGCCAGCTTCCCTGATTTTGGGTTGTATTGATTCCATCGGTCCGGTCCTAGCACAAATAGTCTGGTGCTCCTTGGAAACAGGTGAATTTCTGAGCTCCCTAAAGGAGGTGGTGGCAACACCCCTCCTGAAGAAAGCTTCTTTGGACTATGACTGCCATGCAAACTACAGCCAATCTCGAACCTCCCCTTTTTAGGGAAGGTGATTGAGAAGGTAGTGGCCATGCAGTTGGAGAACCATTTGACCATCCATGATATCTATGAACCCTTCTAGTCCAGTTTTCGAATGAAGCATAGTACTGAGACAGTGCTGGTTTGGGTGCTCAATGATCTTCTGATGGCTAGGGACTGGATAAACCATTCCATTCTAGTTCTTCTAGATCTCTCATCAGCTTTTGACACTGTGGACCATGGGGGTTCTACTTGAGCATCTGAGGTTCATCTGTGGACTATCGGATGTAGTCCTCTGGTGGTTTACATCTTACCTCACTGGAAGAATGCAGAGAGTGGTTTCCGGGGTTTATTCCTCGGACCCAGTTTCTCTGTCTTGTGGGGTTCCTCAGGGCTCTGTGCTGCCCCCCATGTTGTTTACAGTGTATATGCTGCCCCTCAGAGACATTTTAAGAAGGTATGAGGTTTCACTGCTATGCTGATGATACTCAGCTCTACCTTTGTTTTGCACCCAGGATGGAGTTTTCTCGGTCTTTAATAACTGCCTCAAAGAAATCCAGGAGTGGATGGATTTGAGTTGATTGAAGTTGAACCTGGAAAAGACAGAGGTGTTGTTAGTTGATCCGGCATGCCGGATAGGGGGGCTGGGGACTGATTCACTTTGGACTTTATCTCTAGGGTATTTCACTCCTGACCTCTAAACAGGGGCGTAACCTGGGGGTGATTTTGACGAAGGACTGACTCTGCATTCTCAGGTGTCTGCCATCATCAAGTCCTTATTTTTCCATCTGAGGAATATCTCCAGGATTAGGCACCTTGTTCCATCTGGCAATCTTCCTATGCCGGTCCATGCCTTTGTGTCCGCACATCTGGACTATTGCAATTCTCTTTATCTAGGGCTTCTTGGGGTTGAAATCTGCTAGCTACAGCTTGTGCAGAATGAAGAAGCTCGGATTCTGACTGGTACCTCCTGGTCCAGCTATATGTCACCAGTGCTTCACAGACTGCACTGGCTGCCAGTGCAGTGGTGGATCACCTTTAAAGTCAGTCTTCTGACTTTGAAAGCCCTACATGGACTTGGCCGAGACTATCTGAAAGAGCTCCTGGTCCCTTATTGCCCTGTGAGATCGCTCCACTCAGCTGGAGAGGGGTTGCTAGAGATCGCGAGGGTGTGCTTGAAATCTTCTGGGACCCATACATTTATTTATGTGGCCCCTACCCTCTGGAATTCTCTACCCTGTCAGTTACTGGAGTGTGCGGCCGTGGAGGGATTTAAAAAGGCCCTGAAAACATATTTATGGACCCAAGCATTTGGAGTCTGATTTTATTTGTTTATTTATGCTAGCTGTTTTTAACTTTAAGATTTTAAATGTTTGGTTTGTTTTTAAATTTTGTACGGTGCCTTGGTTTCTTGAAAGGTGCCATAGAAATTAAGTTTATTATTATTATTAACTCGTCTATAGTTTCACCCCCGAAATGGTTGACAATTTGCTAGAGAATGGCCTTTTTCTGTTATTTCACTGTTTTTCCCCTTGAGATCTACCACAAGCTGTGGGAGGAGTATCTCCCCTCACTCTCTTCTTGTTTGATGATTTGGTTAAGTATTCACGGAATCAATGGCATACATTTTCATTACTGTCATCTTGATAACCCTTTCTAGTTGGAGGTGTTAATTAGTTATTTAATCAATGTATCTTTAGAAGGGGATAGTGTTGGCTTTTAAACAAAATGGTGTATGACCCTGCACAGTTCAAAGTAATCTGTTTGGGCAGGGGTTACTGTCTTCGGTCATACTTTCTGAAGATCTGCTTTTTGTTTTAATGTGGTAGTTTGTAGTTACAGCCACTAGATGGCATTGTTGTTATCGTTCTAATAGCATTCTGTAAGTGCTGTTTTTGCATTCACTGTAAGGAGAATTCTGTTTTTCTAATTCTTATGAGCCATTTAGACGTTTTTTCTCAAGCATTGTCACATATAATGATGCTCCTATGGAATGTTTGTTATTGATTTGCTACAGTTTGTTACAGTTGTGCTAATTATCTTAGTTTTAAAGATGCTAGCTACCAGTATTGGGTAAGTTACTTTTTCTATTATGTTTGGAAACTTGTTCCAGGAAGCTCTGTGCAGTCACTAGCAAGGATGGAGAAGTACTAGAAAAAGTAATACACCTTACAATTATAGTTGCTTATTTCTTTAAATACAAAAACAATACAAAAATAATAAATAACTATAACAGATCACATTTTTTGAAAGTAGTAGGTTAGTTACTAGTTACTTTCAAATAAATGTAATCAGTTACAGTTATGTATTTCTTTTGTATAATATGACATAAGTAAATGTAACTGTAAGGTGTATTACATCTTCCAGTACTTCTCCATCCTTGCTAGTGACTGCACAGAGCTTTCTGGAACAAGTTTTTAAAAGTAATAGAAAGCAATAGAAAAAGTAACTTATCCAACACTGCTAGTTACAGTACAGTTGACAAGACCTAGCCTAAACCGCTTGTTCTTTTTTTTTCTTTTCTTTCCTTTAACCCTCAAGTGGTTGGGAAACATGCCAGTTTGCCTCATCCTTTTCTATCTGGGTAAGGTTTTTGTTAACCCCATTAAAAGAAGGGATTTATTTTCTCTTGTGCCAATAACATTTGGCATTCAGACTATTCTAGCTGGTATCTCAGTAATCAAGAGACAGACAGTGGATCACCTTCATTGGGCATTAAGGACCGTAGCTTGGGAAGTAGGCTTAAGGCCTGGTTGAGAGTTGGGGGAGAAACTACTTGGGGTTTAGGTTTTTGGATTACCTTCTCTCCCTACTTCCAGCTTTTTTGTGTGTTTAATTCTTTTTGGGTGGGGTGGGTGGGCTGTAGCAGGCACGATCATGCACAGGTTTTTCACTGCTAACACGACAGTCATGCTGCAACTATGGCTAACTTGATAACATTTCTTTCATGGAATATTAAGGGAGGAAGAGAAAAATCAAAAAATATATTGTTTTAAATCACATAGCAAGGCATAACCCCATGATTCTTTTTATTCAGGAAACCCACTTACTTCCAGAATAATTAAAATATTTTCAGAAGGGTTGGATGAGCCAAGTATTTGGATCAGGGTTCAATTCATGCAAATGTGGGTAGCTATCTTGATTGCGAAGGGCTTGCCTTTCACTGCTGTTCATACAATGAGCGATCCAGAAGGTCGCTTCATTTTAGTCCAAGGTAAATTGGGTAACCTTGAGCTAGTGTCAGGATCTATATATGGCCCTTATATAGATTCCCCTTTCTTTTTTACTCTCTTGGCCTCATTATTAGCCCCTCACTCACAATTCAAATCTTGTCCAAGTAAATGATTTAGATCAAACGGATCCACGATGGGAGTCCGACAAACATTTTGTCGAATGCCCCATCAGTGACACCGGCAGGTCGACCACATTCTGCAGTCGGTTGCCAGTTCGCACTGCAGTCTTTTGTTTTCTATGGGGGGGCTTCACCCACTGAATCCCCCCACTTAAGGATTCTCAACTCCAGTCAGAGCTGATTTGGAGGGTGCAGGACCCCCAAAAGACAGTGCCGGGTTCCAGTGGGTCTCCCACAGCGGCTTGGCACTGTAGTCGCTATGAGAGACCTCGCTGGTGAAATGTCACTGTCAGGGTGTAACCCAGATCAAACCTATCACAGAGGCCAGGGTCCCTCCCCAGCCCAGTGAGCCTTACAGGAACTTATGTCTTCCCTAGGTTTAGTGGATCCTTGGAGGCTCTTATATCCCCTGAATAAGGACTTTACCTTTTTTCCACTGGCCCATAACAGTGGCTCTCACATAGATTTTATTCTGTTGAATCAACAGTTATGTCCAGGGGTCTCTGATCCTCAAATCTATGCCAGGTGCTCTCTGATCACTCCCTAATATCTGTCTCAGTGAACATCCCAGGCTCCTGTTTTAGACTTCACACTTGGTCCTTAAATAATTCTCTTTTGAGAGAATCACAGTTATTGTCCCAGTTTTGAACATACCTCTCATACACCATCCAAGAAAATATAGACTCTATCCCTGCTGTAGATGTTGCCTGGGCTGCCTTGAAATCTACCTAGAGAGGAGAGCTTATTCGAATGGCAACAGTTACTAAGAAGAAGAAACTATACCATCTTAATTTATGTTTAGACAGGATCCATATTTTGGAATCCAAAGGGATAGATAAATTATCTCCAGAAAATATTTTAGAACTCACCTATTTAAGATCCCACTATGCTAGGTCTCTCTTAGAAAAAGTAGAAACAGCTGCTTCCCAAATAAAAGCAATTTATACAGGCCAAGGAAATAAGGCAGGCAAATTATTGCCTGGCAACTAAAACAACACTCAGCTACAAAATGGATAATGGCCATAAAAAGTCCACACAGCAGTTCCCTTATTTCTGACCCCCAAGAAATGCTGTCCACTTTTACAGAATTGTATCAAAATCTTTATTCTCCACAACTGGCTCCTGTCCTCCAATCCCAAAAGATGAAAGAATTCCTTCAAAGAGCTAACCTTCCCAGTCTCTCTGGCAATGCCCAATCCTTGTTAGCTCATCCTATAACTAAAGAGGAAATTTCGGCTGTCATAAAATCATTGAAACCAGATAAGTCCCAGGACCAGATGGTTTCATGGGTCTTTTTTAAAAGATCTATGAAACCCACTGGTGCCTGTTTTGCACAAGCTTTTTTCATATTGGGAACCTCATCCAGTTAAGGATCCTTCCCTGTTTGATGCAAAGATTACTCTCCTACCCAAACCGGGGAAAGATCCCACCCAAATGGGTAACTATAGACCAATCTCACTGATCAACATGGGTGTTAAAATCTATGCAAAAATACTAGCTACTCTGCTGGCTAAAGTTTGGGGTCCCCTGATAGGAAAGGAGCAAGCTGGGTTTGTGTCAGGCCACTCTTCAGCGGACCATTTTTGTAAGTTGGGACATCTAGTTTCTGCATCCAGGGATCCCAAACTCAAAGCTATTTTGGTATCCCTTGATGCAGAAAAGCCTTTTGACCAAGTGGCCTGGCCTTATTTGTTTAAAGTTCTCTCCCAGTTCGACATCCCGGATAGCTTTGTTAAGCGAATACACATTCTCTACCAATGTCCTTCTGCAAGGCTCGTGTGCAATAATCTCTCATCAGATATTTTTCCGCTAAAGAGTGGAACCAGACAGGGATGCCCTATGTCCCCTCTCTTATTCAACTTATATATTGAACCACTAGCAAGAGTGTTCAATCAGGAGGAGAGAATTGAGGGTATATGTGCGGGATCCCAGAAATGTAAACTTTCTCTCTTTGCTGATGATTTGTTTCTCCACTTAGCTAATGTGGAGCACTACAAACTATAGCTCAGTTTAGTGAGTTTTCTGGCTATAAACCTAATAAGAACAATACTACAGTTTACCCTCTTTCAGTTTTAGTGAATAAAGGCCAAGTCGAAACCTTAGGCCTCATCTGGGAACAGAAGGCAATTAACTACCTATGTATAAAATTCACTAAGAATTTGGATAAACTAAAAGAATTTAATTTAGACCCTCTCTTAAAGTTGGTGAAAGAGGATTTGGCAAGGTGCAAAGCACTCCCCATATCCTTCTGGGGCAGAACCAATATTCTTAAAATGACAATTTTGCCTAAGTTATTCTACCCCTTGAACAGCTTAGCTATATACCTCCTTACTTCTTTCTTCAATTTGATTCAGAGGAATGGGAAATACCCCACAGAGCATATTGAAAGTTTACCCATCCAAAAGATAGAGGAGGCTTGCAACTTCCAGATTTTTTTTCTTATTACTTAGTCATCCACGCTAGTAGGTTTTTGCAATGGGTTTCACCACACGTGGAACCCCCTTGCTAACCACTCTGGATTGCAACTTGATCTGGAACATGCCAAGGAGGAAAAGATCTCCCTGCAAGCTCTTTTATACTGCCCATGCACTGCAGTCCCCACAGGGCTTCGTGAATCCCCTAAAGGTTGGAGTATTAAAGCTTTCCACCAATTTTGTAACCTCTGCCATTTACACACAAGGAAGGATGCTTCCCAGCCACTTTTTAACAACCCAAATCTAAAGATAGCTACTAAAAATATTAGTACAAAGGCATTGCGTTTACAAGAACAGGTCACTCTGAAGCAATTCATATAAGGGGCCTCTCTCTTGTTGGCAATTGAACTGCAGATTAAGTTTGGCCTTCTGGAGAGAAGTCTATTCTATGTAAACCAGATCTGCCACTGTGTCAGGAGTCTTCTGGGAGGTCCCCCTTTGGTAGATAATGTTGGATCTTTCCTAAAACCTCTTTTGGTCCTTGCAAAGAAAGAGAAACCCATTTCTAAACTGTATAAGGAAATAAACAATAGTTCATGTAAGAACCCATCTTCTGCAGCTTTCTATTGGAAGCATAATCTGGTTAACCCTCTCCATTACTCTCAATTGCATTCTATCTGGATTGACCATTTTAAACTAATTAAGCAAGACAGACTAAGGTGCATCCAATTCAACATATTACATAATTTATATTACACTCCTAGAAGACTTTATAGAATGGGCAGATTATCATCCCCGGAATGCCAAGATTGTGGCTCAGTCAATGCTTCCTTATACCACACATTATGGTCTTGTCCAAAAATCTCTCTTTTGGGGTTTGGTCCAAAAGCACATCTCGGAGTACCTTCTTTTATCCCCTTATTTCACTGAGAAAGTTTGTCTTTTAGGACTTTATTCATCTGTTCCAACATTATCTCAGAAAGTACAAGTAACCTTTGTCTCCCTGGTTACTAAAGTTTTGATTTTTAGGCATTGGAAGGAAGAGTGGCAACCATCCATTCAGGAATGGTGGATGGAATTTCTTACTGCCCTAAATGCTGAGCAGAGTGTTGCTAGAACCACCAATTCCTGGACCAGATTCCCAAAATGTTGGAATTCCCTCTGCCTTGCCCTAAAAAACAAATATGGATATTGATTGATAACATACTCTATTCTTTTTATTCTTTGCCGGGTTATTAGCCCACATCACCTGAAGGAGTAATGTATACATCTGATTCCATGAAGCTTGATGAGGGTACATTATTATCTGATCTAATGCTGTGACCTACTTTATTTTGGCTACCTAACTTTGAGCCTGCTCTGGGAGTTTGAGGAGGGGGTAATTTAGAGTGGGATGGGGGGCTAGATAACTTTTTTTGTTTTGTTTTGTTTCTGCTTGGATTTTGTCCTTTTTTTTCTTTTAAGGTGAGTATGTTTTTATCAATGTATAGCTGTTACTAACTGGCTTGTATATTGCCCTTGTGGTATGTATGTGTTTATTTTATTTTGTATGGTTAAAGGCAAAATAATAAAATAAACTTAATTGCAAAAAAAGAAACTATTGTCATAGACCAGCTATCTGAATATCTTTCTACCCACAACCTCCTCTGTGAGGAGCAACATGGCTTCCACTCAGGCCACAGCACCATGGCTGCCTTGCTGGAATTCTCCAGCTTCCTCCATTCTACCCTTGACAAAGGACACCTGACCGGGGCTCTCTTCATAGATCTGTCCAAGGCATTTGACATGGTATGCCAACCTCTTCTCCTGTCCACCCTTACCCAGCTAGGGTTCTCCCAGGTGGTCACCTCCTGGTTCTCCAACTCTCTCTCTTCATGCTCCCAATGTGTCAGGCTCAACGATGCCATCTCTACACATCAACCTGTTCTTTTGGAGGTTCCCCAAGGGTCTATTCTGGGTCCACTGCTTTTTAGCCTGTACCTCAACTCACTCCACATAGCCTGCTCTGAGCGCATCCTCCTTTATGCTGATGATGCAGTACTCTTTCACTCCCACCCTGACCCCCACTCCTTTCAAGCCACCCTCCAGAAATCTTTCAGTTGGCCGAGTCATGTTTCACTGACCACAGACTCATACTCAACCACAAAAAAATTAAATCAATGTTTTTTTCCCACAACCAGAGTAAGCAATTGAACAAGTTCATAGCTTTAAATATCTCAGTGTTACCGTTGACATGGCACTATCCTTCCATGAGCATGTCCATCTCCTTTGAACCAATATAAATATCAGTATTGGCCCTACTTTACCATCATAGGGACTGCCTCCCTCCTGATGCCCTAAGACTCACCATCATCTCCTCTGTCCTCTCTCTTGTGGATTATGGACTCATAGTCTGTGGAGCGGCAGCCAACTCTACCGTTTTAAGAGTCAAAATCTTACTAGAAAAGCCTGCTGTCTTCTTGCAGGCTAAGACAAACTCACCCACACCTGCACCCTATAGGACCTAGCCAACCTTCTCAACTTTGAGGAGCGACTCCAATACCAGTCTTGCCTCTTCACCCAAAAAATTATGGTTGGTCTGGCCCCACCTAGACTCTCCACCTTACTCCAACCTACCCCTACAGAGCCCCCACACTTGCAGCACTGCCGAGATCATCCTACATGTGACCAGAGTTAGGACCTCACTGGCCCAAAGGTCCTTTTCCTACAAAGCCCCTGCTTGGATAACCTCCCTCCCCGCATCCATCTCCACTGAAAACAGACTTAGTCCTTTCAAGTCCTCACTCCATCACTATCACCACTTTCTGCACACCTGCATCTACACATAGCCCACTCAGCATGCCAAGCTCCATCCCTTCCCTGCCTCTGACAATGGACCTATGTCCTGCATTACCCCCAACTCATTTTCTTGATGTATTCCTGCCACTGTCTTATGCCCTGTGTTCATTTGATATATTCAGCACTGTATATATGATGCACTGTTTGTATCTGTTGTGCTACACTAGTTAAACTACCTACTTGCACTGTTAGTATTGTTGCACTGTTTAGTGACCTACCTATTTGAGCTGTATTTATTATTGCACTGTATAGTGTCCTACCTATTGCACTGTTTGTTTTATTGCACTATCTAATAACCACCTCTATTCTGCACACCTCTGTCTTTCTCTGTATCACACTATCAAATGTACCACACTGTCTTTTATATCTTGTCTGAGCATGATGTGGAGTCTTTGTAAAGGAGTCTATGACTCAAAGGATTGTAATTCTGATACTTTCAATAAAATAAAACAAAAAAATGAATTAAATATCTGATGGAGAAATTTTGGCAAAAGTTGGAATTTCACTTTTGCAAAATTTCGAAAAGCACTTTGGCAACTTTCATTGAAATTCATACTTAGGACAGCAGAATAAATGTATGACTTGCAGATTATTGGAATTTTTTTCCACCGTTTAATGCCTTAATCAGCAGTTCATACATTTATTCTACAGTTCAGTGAGTCACTGAACTGCATAATGAATGTATTAACTGTGGATTAAAGATCCTCAGCAAATATGTAAATGAGTTGTATATATATATATAAAACATGGAATAATAAAAAATGTTGTTTATTAAATATATATCTGTCTCCTCTGTTGTTTTTGGTTTTTTTTTGGTGTTATGTTTAATAATGGAAGTTTAAAATACTGAGTCTGGAGATTGAGTTTCTGTCCATGTTCATGCAGAGTCTCCATGAACACTAACAGCTACAATGTCATAGCCATCATGACATGACCACACTTCACTTTTTTTCCTCCATGTATTTTACTTTATTGTTGGTTCTGCAGGTTTGCACAGATCAGGCGATAGCACAAACTAGCTGAACACAGAGGTGCAGCTTGAGCGCCATGCACTCTCCTAATTGTATTTTTGCCATCAGCTAGTCAGGTATCCTCCATTTCTATAAATCCCAGAGTTATTGTGCTAGCTGGAGACAAGAGGCTGGTGCTCGTACTATGGGCCAGCCAGACCCAACACGTAATGTCCAAACCAAAAGAGAATACGGCACACAGGAGCAAGGTGCAGTTAAATTCTAGTTTATTCAGGCATACATGCCAGGTATCTGCAACTCCCACTCCCAAACACAGCAAATATACAGACAGTAAAAAAAAAAACAGCTCTTCGACTCTAAACTTGAGTCTTCCTCAGGTTGTGTGGCATACAGAAGGAAGCAACCCTTTTTTACATGTCACATCTTAATTAATCAGACAGGTAAATACATTTATACATATAGTGACAAACATTCAATCAAACAGATGGCAATATAAAAATACATGTGCTGAAAGGTTGAAAGGAACTGGGCAAAATAGAAGTAAACGTAAACAAATGAATTTGGCAGTCTCAGGGAAAATATTTACAGCTAACAATATTTTTAGGCATTTCTACATTTTTTATATGCAGGTTGCAGCACATTTTATAATTATTCCCTAATCCATGAGAAGTTTATTTTGAAAAAAATAAAGAATAGAAGAAGTCATTAGCACCATTATTATAATTAAAATAAATTTGATAAACTATCAAATTATATAAAAAGATAAAATTAAAACTATAATGGCATAGAAGATCACAGCTAAGGAAGAGGTGCTATATTGATATCAGTGTTGTCTTTTTATACAAGAGAAATACGTAACTGTAACTGACTACATTTATTTGAAAGTAACTAGTAACTAACCATTTACTTTCAAAAAATTTTATCTGTTATAGTTTTTATTATTTTTGTATTGTTTTTGTATAAAAAGAAATAAGTAACTATAATTGTAAGGTGTATTACTTTTTCTAGTACTTCTCCATCCTTACTAGTGACTGCACTGAGCTTCCTGGAACAAGTTTCCAAATGTAATAGAAAGTAATAGAAACAGTAACTTACCCAACACTGATTGATATAACCCTATACAAGTAAAGAAAAAACAAAGGGGGGATACTGAATTATATACAGTTTGCATGAACAAAGACATTGTTAACTTTATACATACTGGCCCAGATATTCAAACTGCACCCAAAAAGTGTGCAATAGCAGAAGCAAGCGCAAGTCTATTGCGCCCATGCGCAAGAGGCACAATATTCAAAAACTGAGCAGGCCAAGATGCGCCTACAGCCTATGACTGAATATCACACCACCTGCACCATAGCGCAACTAGGGAGTGGAAGCTGAGCAGATCTGATGAGCCATAGCGCAACAAGAGATGCTCAGCTGAGCAGTCCAGAGGTGCCATAGCACAACCAGGGATGCTCCCCGCAGCAGGGTAGCAATGCAACTGCACAACCAGGGATGTAGGGGCCCACCACCCATGCCACAGATGGGCAGAGAAACATACAGCAGAACAGACATTGTCCCCCTACACCCCATGCACTTCACAACTGGGGGAGGGCTGGAATAATCACTGGCCCATGGAGACAAGCAACCAACCCACAGCTGGGCCATGGTGCCCCATCACACCCCCTGCAAGCTATGACCGGCACACAAGGAGGGCTGACCACCCCGTGCCACACCATCCCCCCAATGCAGAGCACACCCTGCACTGTGACTCCCAGACACCCTGCCCAGGAGCAGCGTCCACCACTGCAGGAAGCCCCATGCATGCCACCACCCCCACTGTGACAATGCAACCCTGTGCACCACAGAACCATGCAAGGCAGCCCCACCATGAGCATCCATCAGCGGGTGGCAGCACACAGTGATGCAACAACGGCATACACAGTGCCACCATGCACAGCCCCTCTGAGGTACAGCTGAGAGACCAACCATGTGTCGGCACATGAGGTATCCCACACGTGACAGGGCATGCCCCGGACACCACCACCAGTGGTACAGCATCCTGCACACCCTCCCAAGGACACACCCTGACCCAGCACTGGCCACAACAGCCAGCGCAGACACCCACAGTGGTGCATGGAAGCATGCACCACACCGGATGCAACACAGTGCATGGACAAACATCCACCCATACCCATGGGCACAACAACACAGAGACGCAGTAGCGGGGCAACCAAGCCCCCAGCGTGGGCCCATGGAAACCATGTACACACAGCCTGCAGTCCTCCATGGCACAGGAGTGCCAGCCACCATGCGCAGGCACTGTGGACCTGTACGCCACCATCATCTGCCCGGAGCACAAGTCACAGACAGTGGTGCACATCCCCTGCAACACACACAAGCCACAGCATGGAGGTGGGACAACAACCGCGGAGGCCACAGTGTCACCCAAGGCAGACATGCACCACACCAGTGACAGGAGGCAACCCAGCACTGTGACGGGTACAGTGGCTGCCCTGCATGGACAGCCACCACTGACAGGTCAGCAGACCGTGCAGGTCACAGACATGCAAGGGTGTCAGCTGCACAGGCCATGGACATGCTGACAGGGGTACCATGGACACAGAGCATGCACCATGGACCACTGCACACAGTCATCCAGTGCACAGGGCACAAGACACACACCATAGACACTGACTGATAGCTACTCCCACACCATAGTCTCTTCCCCACGGACACACACACATACCCATGACTGCACCACCCCTGACGCCATGCACACCACTGCAGCTGAGCACCTATAGCCCGCTGCAAATCAGAGACCACCACAGTATTCATATCAAAAGATTTGTATTCAAAAATATCAAAAAGAACTATTTACAAAACTATGTACAAATGTGGGGGGCCACAAACAAGGTGGGGGTGGGTAAGGGGCAGGGGTGAACAAATGGGACAGAAAAGGAGGGGTGTGAGGGTGGATCCCGGGGGGGTAGGGGAAATCAGGGACAGAAGGATGATCAATGGGAGCCCTGCTCCCCGCTCTGGCTGCTCTGCCTCCTGTGTCGTCTCCAGACCCCAAGCCGGTCAATCCTTTGCAGGATCTCTAATGATGCCCATGCCACATTGAGTATCTCCTGAAGTGCCTCCCGTATCTCCTGCAGCTGGTGGACACCTAGGAAAAGGGACCACAGTCAATAGGTGTGAATGCACAGCCCCATACAGCCCACCCACTGTGCATGGAATACAGCCATGAGACATGCCTCTGTGATGGTGTGTGACTACCCACAGTGATCACGTCCACAAGACCTGCCCACCCAGGCACATACAGCCATGTGGACCACTGCACACACCCACCGGCCAAGTCATGCACAGCACCACCGTGGCTGTTTAGTGACATGGCTATGTGGTGCGAAGGCAGTGGCACAGCCATGTACCTGATGCACACATGGACCACCATCGATGCACTCCCAGACATACAGTGCTGACTGTAACAAGTTGCGTGCATGGCAGTGGTGTCAATGGATGGTGGCCATGCCCCGCTGCCCACCCTGTTACACAGCATGCAATTGTAATAATGGAGGTATGGCATGCACCATCATCAGGTCGTTCCCTCTGGCACCGTGGACCGTTGCCCCTACTACAGGCCCTGTCCTCCTGCTGGTGCCGCATCTCCCTGGCCAGACGCCTCTCTTCTGGCCCTGTGGTGCAAACATGGAGAGAGGAACATCAGTATAATCCTGTAACAAAGTCTCCCTGCCACCATGTGTGTGCACTCCCACCCAGCCAGACCCACTCACCCCACACCCTGATAACACTACCACAGCCAACACCGGACGGTCCCTCCCCCATGTTCCACACATACAACCGTGATACCCATATGGAAGATTAAAGTGTGAGGACGTAACACCTACCTGGCTGTAGCACTGTGCCCCTCCTGGCACATGACCGCAGACGGGCAAGCAGGTCTGGTTCACTCCTCCTCAGGTCACCATACCTGTGGCGGCACTGCTCCGCTGTCTGCCCCCTTCCTGTGGCCTCCTCCAGGGCATCGGCCACCTCCTCCCACACCTGGTTCCTGGACCTGTCCAGGGGTGCCTCCCCAAACAGTGGGCCATAAAGTGGCTCAACAATAGCCACCAGGTTGGCAAGTTCAATTTGGGTCCACTGGGCAGCCCTCCTCCATGCCATCTCATTTGCTCAGTCTGCTCAAAATGGCATTCTGCAGCACAGCTTCACCACATGCAGATGCTGCATGATACAGCACTGCCATTCCCTATCGTGCTGTCACCGAACAGCGCGATAGTGGTGCACCCATGCCTGATGCATGGCACCTAGGGGGCAAAAGGTTGGGCACAGGGTCAAGGGTCTGTGGCACACGGACAGGCACAGCGCCATTGGAACCCAATGCGTGTAGCACGATTGGGTGCCTGTGTGCTACCTCCAGTAGTGGCCTACCATGCTGTTGCCCCAGTGTGCCTATGATGCCTCAGTGCCACAGCACCATATAGGTGAACATCACTGTAGCACCACTGGCACAATGGTGGCCATGCCCTGCATTGCCTCCCATGCACAGCACGTCAGCAGCATGGCAGAAGCCTGCCTCAGCAACCCGGGCATGCGCAGTGAGATGTGTACTGTGCATGTCACAGAACTGCGCCCCTTGGCTCAGCACGTTCAACACAATTGAGCAAATCGCAACAGCGTGATATTCAGTCGTCATATGCAAATCAGCTAATCAGCCATTCAATGGCACAGCACTGCAATTTGCATCCACTTAAAGTTGCGCCTCACCTCATTTGCATGGGTTGCTCTATAAAAGTGCGACATTGGGCTGCACTGGCCATAGTCGGTTACTGCGGTCTATTGGTGAGTTGCATGCTCTTTGGGAGTGTGGACTGTGGATTTTGGGACATGCAGGGGACTGCACAGTCACAGGTAACAACTTTCATTCTTACAGGCTAAATAATGACCGAGCGAGTTGTGGGAGAGGAGGAACACAGTGGTGGGAGGGGGAGGAGGCCTAATTTCACCAAGGCCGAGATGGGTGCCCTGCTTGAGGCCTACCTAGATCAGGAGCCACTTCTCAGCGGACGGCAGGGAACACCACAGGCCCATGCTGCTGTAAGGGAGGAGGTGGCGGGTGCAGTGAACCTGCATGGCAGCCAGTAGCACTCCATGCAGGAAATGCAAGAATAAGATGGGCACAGACAGAAGGAGGATAAAGGAGAAGGTGGCTGCCATCAGGGCAGCATGAGCTGCAACAGGTGGGAGACAGCAGGAGGTGGTACACCTGACCCCACAGGAGGAGAGGGTTGCTGGAAGCATGCAGCATTGTGCCATTGAGGGTGTTCCTGGTGGTGGCTTCCAGATGGGTGGTAGCCCATCACTGCATGGTAGGTCATGGTCTGTCTATTGGGGGGGCAGGGTAGGTCACATGCAGTAATGTGACTTTGTTTTCCCTTACAGATCCTGAGCATCTGCATGGGTCAGTGGTGGTGGGACTGTCCACTGAGGACAGTCAGATGGAGATGGAGGAGGGCCCATCCACCTCCACAGGTATACATGGCTCAGTGCGACAGTGGGCCCGCCTGGCTGTCCAGACTGATGTTGTTGGAACAGGTGCAGACAAGGCCCTGCCCATGTCCCAGCATGCCAATGTCCTCGGATGCCAGCATGCTGTGACTCGGGCTGGTGCCGGGTCCATCACCGATGAAGATGTCGCTAACGGCATAGGCAGTGACACGTGTGTGCCATGGGATGGCCAAACAGCAGGTAACATCGTGGCCATGGCTGTGGGTGGTGCCGCCATGGAGGCCTGCATGTCATCACAGTCCCAGCTGTGCCTGTCAGCACCAGTGGGGCAGCACTGGTGTGTGTACAGGACAGTGTGACTGTTGCGGCCACTGCGGTGGCACCAGTGAGCCCTGGTGAGTGGCAGCCCGAGAGGCAGCATCAGCAGTCAGCCAATGGGCTTGGGGGTACAGGGTCAGGGGGCGGCATCAGTACACTGCCTGTGGACATGCCCAGACTTGGTCCTGGTGTGCAGCGCCCACCCTCAAGGGGTGCTGGGCATCAGGGCCTTGCACACCTTGAGGGACAGGATGCCGAGGAGGCAGATGACCTCTTGGATGAGCACACCCCCATACTGCAAGCAACAGTCAACCAGGTGATGTGGCTTGCGACGTCAGTGGATGTACTGCATGCGGCTCTGGAGCTGGCAGAGAAGCGTTGCAGCAGAGACACCGCTCTGATCCTGGCAGGGATGGACCAGTTGCAGGAGGATGTGACCGCTGCCATTGACAGGCAGACACAGGCATTCACTGCTGTCATGGCCACAATGGGCACACAGTCATATGCCCATGTGTCACAGACACCACGCAGTGCACTGTCCATCCCCCGTTCCCAGCGTCGTGCGGCACCCTCCTTTGTTGACACCGGGTTCAGCTGTGGGCATCCCGAGCATGCCTGGCGCAGGCATGTTTGGTGTGCTGCAGACCCCTGCACGAGCACGGTCGTGTTCACCCAGTGGAACCCCTGGGGGACCATTGGTACCACCCCATGAGGCCAGTGGTCAGCCTGTCAGTGCTGGCGGGTCTCGGCGGGGCCGCCCATGCATCTGCGGCAGTAGGGGCACTGTGGCGAGTGACTGACCTGTCTCCCAACACGGCTACTGTCTGGTGCTGCCCTGTGTGCATTGTGTCATTCAGCCGGCATTGCAAGAATGGGTACCCAGCCCTGCATGCAGACACACAGTCCATCTGCACACCCTCCCGGCTGCTGTCCACAGTTGCGTGTGCATGATGATGCCTGCATTGCGCTGTACACCAATGTGAAATGGTGCTCAGCATCTGAACACACGCACAAGGACAGGCAGTGGGCATGGTGGTCTGTGGACATGTGTGTGGCTAGGGGTGGCATTCTGGGTTGGTGTGCCTCCAACACTTTGTGCATGTCTGGTGCGTTGTGTGTGTGTGTGTGAGTGTGTGTGTGTGTGTCCGTCCACGTGGCATGTTAGACCTCACCCATCCCTGGTTGTGTGTGTGTGGTTCCATGCCCGGCCACTTCCCTTGACAGAATGCACCCCTGGTGCATGTCCATGCGTGTTTGTGGGTTGTGCCTTAGCCACTGTTGGTTGCACATGGCCCCATGACTTACCTGGGTTGGCTGAAGTGCTCCTCCGTGATGGTGTCCCGGTGCGGCTCTGCCAGCCGAAGCAGTCAGGGGTCCCGTCGCCCAAGGGGGTGCTGCCCATCACCATTGTCACTGGCTTCCTCATTGTCCCCATCGCTGTCCCCCTCTTCAACCTGTATGGCCATCCCACATTCATTGGCCATGTTGTGCAGGATGCAACAGGCCAGGAATAGCCCACAAGCCTTTGAGGGACTGTACTGTAGGGCACCGCCGGAAGTGTCCAGGCAACGGAAATGTGCCTTTAGTATCCCGAACACCCGCTGGATGACATTACATGTGGTGGCGTGTGCCTCATTGTAGCGTTGCTGCAATAGGTTCGCGGGCCGCCGGTAGGGTGTGAGCAGCCAGGGACGGAGTGGGTATCCACTGTCACCTGTGTGTAGAGGGTGGAGGTTAGTTTGGTGATCAGCATCGCCCTGCCCCAGGCCATGTGAGGCCACTACCCATGTCACCTCTGACCATGCCCCCAGGCCCTATGATTGTCCATGTAGTTTGCATACTCACCACTAAGTGACCAGTGGGGATATCCCCACTCTTGAATCTGTGGCACAGTGCCGACTGGTGCCAGATGAAGGCATCATGTGCTCCCCAAGGGTGTGTGGCACAGATATTGATTATGTGCCCCCTTACATCGCACACCACCTGGCAGTTGATGCTGGCGTAGCCCTTGCGATTTATATATGCAGCCCCTTCAGGGCCAGGTGGTGTGCCGATGGCCACATGGGTGCAGTCTATGCCCCTACCATGCCAGGCATACGTGCTACCTTGTGGAACTCCTGTATGTTTGTTGTGCGCTCCGCTGGTGTGCTGGGGAAATGGATGTACTCTGCAGCATGTGGCAGCAGTACGCTGAAGAACTTGGTGAGGTGGCGTGACGTGGCCGACTGGGTTATGTCTGTGGTGTTCCCAGTTGGTCTCTGGAAGGTACCCGTGGTGAGCAAGCACGTGCAAGCTGTCACTTTCATCTCCACTGACAGGGCATGGCTCCGTCATGTGGGTGCCTGCATCACATCACTGCACAGCTCACAGAGCTGCCTCAGAATTGTCCAATTCAGGTGGTACTGGCCCACAATCTCAGTATCACTGTACAGCTCGAAGCTAGTGTGGGCTCGGTACTGCCTGTTGGGGGGCATAGCGCCGACAGGACCTTCCATGGCCATGCCCCCCTGCTGCCCACCTTCTTGCCCCCCCTCATTACAGCCTCCATCTGGATGGTGGCACTGGCCATGTCCCTGGCTTGTGTTCACCCCCCTGCAGCTGTTTCTGTATTCCCCCCGCTGTCCTGGCTGCTACTTCCCCTGCACCAGGAACACCTGCCTGTGCTGGCCTCACTGCTGCGTGGTGTACTTCCTCCTTCTGCACTGTGGCTCCTTACACCTTCCCCTTGTGCCTGTTGATTCCAGGTGCCCTTTCCTGGCCTGCTCTGTGTGTCCCTGCTGCCCAGTTTTTCCTGCTAGACTTTGCCCTCATGTGGCTTCCTTGTAGTGTTCTTGCACCTCTCCCTTGCTCCCTTTTCTTTTGGCTCATTTCCGCTATGGCACAACTTTTGCTTGCTCCCCTATTGTGCATGGCGCATGTTGTTGAATATCGCACTGCGCCATTTATGCATGGTTCCTCCCCATTCAGTTGCGCATACATTCATTAGCATCGCGCTGTTGCTCAGCGTGATTGGGGGGCTCAACTGCCTCCTGCTGAATATCGCAGAATGGCGCATTTTCGGACTTGCGCAGGTGCAACCCTATTGCGCATGGCTCAACTCTTTTGAATATCTGGGCCAGTGAAACTTAACACTGTTCATGCTGTCCTTGTTTTTATTAATGCTTCAAGTAAGGTTTCAGGTCCCACTGGTTATTTAATGCCTGTGGTTTAACACTTTGTAGTCAGAAAATCCACCTGCATTCTTTCTGTAACAGAATATTTGATCTATTACCTCCCTATTTTAAGGGAGGCACCCATTCCAGAGCCATAAATTTCAGGTCTGCAGCATTTGAAAAATGATGTGGGGAAAAATGTGCACCTACTGGTGTATTTATGTTTACATTCAAAATAGAACAAATGTGTTCTTGAATTCTTTGTTTAAGGGGATGAATTGTTTTTCCCACCTATACTAGCCCACATGAACACCATAAGGTGTATACTACAAATGGAGTGTCAGATGTTATGAGTTATTCAATTTAGTACTAACACCTGATCTTATTGGGTGCTGTAATATTCTAGCAGGAGCTGCATATTTGCAAACATTACACCTATTACAACTATAGAAACCTGATGGTCTGGTGGGGAGCCATGTTCTGTTTGTATCTTTTTTGCATGTTGCACATTATGTACAAGCTTGTCTTTAAGACATCTTGCTTTACAGAAGGTTACTTCTGGTTTCATCCCCACTTCCCTTCCTAATTCGATATCACTCAATAAAATAGTCCAATTTTTGTGTACAAAATTACCTCTTTTACCTGCTAAATGGTTATATTCAGTAACAAAAGTACAGGGTGGGGAAACTTCTGGTTGATTGTATTTTTCTCTCAGTAGTGTGAACCGTTGAATTTTATTCACCTTTTGAAATGTTTTTGTTAATAAATCTAAACTATAACTCCTCTCTAAGAATCTCTTAGTTAATTCTTGTGCTTGCTCATTATAAGAGATATCATCACTGCAGTTTCTCTGCAATCAGAGATACTGCCCATATGGAACAGAGTTTTTTGTGGTGGGGGAATGAGCACTAGAAGCATGGAGAAGAGAATCAGTTGCAGTCTGTTTGCGAAAGCATTTAGATTGAACTGAATAATCAATGGGTGAGGCCATTAAGGTCAGATCTAAAAAATTAATAATCTTCTTGGAGGCTGAAAATGTGAATTTGAGTTTCAAATTGTTTATATTTAACCATTTCATAAAATATGAAATTAATTCAAAAGGACCATTCCATATGCATATACAATCATCAACATATCTGAGCCAAAGGGCTATGTTGCTGTAAAAAGGATTAGCAACTTGATTTAGGATAAATTCCTTTTCCCAATGCCCTAAAAATAAATTAGCATAACTGGGTGCCTTAGAGGCATCCATTGCTGTACCACATTTCTGAAAAAAAATTCCCCTTCAAACTCAAAAAAGCTATGTTCCAAAATATACTTTAGACCTGTAAGAATAAACTCTTTGGCACATACTCAACTTCACCAAGCTGATCTAAGAAATACTTTACAGCCTCTAAACCTTGTTGATGGTGGATGTAGGTGTACAGTGCCTCCACATCCACTGAGAGCCAGACATAGTTTGGCTCCCATTTTACTTTATGTAATTTAGGCAACAGATCTGTGTTGTCTTTAATATATGATTCCAAAGTTGGAACACATAACTGCAGTTTCTAATGTCCTTTTCTTAAAAAAATGATCAGATGTATTTGGTTACTTAGTAGTCTGCTGTCCACCTCTTCTGTTACTATTATTCCTGTTTTTGTTTCTATTACAGACTTGGATCAGCTTGGCAAAGTTGAGTATGTGCCAAAAGAGTTTATTCTCACAGGTTTAAAGTTTATTTTGGGAGATAACTTTTTTGAGTTTGAAGGGGAATTTTCTTTTACAGAAATGTGGGACTGCAATGGGTGCCTCTAAGGCACCCAGTTATACTAATTTATTTTTAGGACACGTGAAAAGGAATTTATCCTAAGTCAGGTTGCTAATCCTTTTTACAGCATCAGAGCCATTTGGATCAGATTTATTGATGATTGTATATGCATATGGAATGGTCCTATTGAATTAATTTCAGATTTTGTAAAATGGTTAAATATAAACAATTTGAATCTCAAATTCACATATACAGACTCCAAGGAGATTATTAATTTTTTACATCTGACCTTAATGGCCTCACCCATTTATTATTCAGTTCAGTCTAAATGCTATCGCAAACAGACAGCAACCAATTCTCTTCTCCATGCTTCTAACACTCATCCCCCAATCTAAAAACTCTATTCCATATGGGCAGTATCTCCAATTGTGGGGAAACTGCAGTGATGATATAATGAGCAAGCACAAGAATTAACTAAAAGATTCTTAGAGAGGGGTTATAGTTTAGATTTATTAACAAAAACTTTTCAAAAGGTGAACAAAATTCAACGGGCCACACTACTGTGAGAAGAATACAACCAACCAAAGTTTCCCCACCGAGTACTTTTGTTACTGAATATAACCATTTAGCAGGTAAAATAGGTAATGTTGTACACCGAAATTGGACTATTTTATTGAGTGATATTGAATTAGGAAGGGTGGTGGGGATGAAGCCCCGAGTAACCTTCTGTAAAACAAGAAGTCTTAAAGACAAGCTTGTACACAGTCGTACAAGATTCAAAAAAGATACAAACAGAACATGGCTCCCCACCAGACCATCAGGTTTCTATAGTTGTAATCAGTGTAATGTTTGCAAATATGCAGCTCCTGCTGGAATATTCCAGCACCCAATAGGATCAGGTGTTAGTGCTAAAATTTAACAACTCATAACATGTGACACTCCATTTGTAGTATGCACCTTATGGTGCTCATGTGGCTAGTATATGTGGGAAAGACTATCTGTCCCCTTAAACAAAGGATTCAAGAACACATTCATTCTATTTTGAATGTAAACATAAATACACCAGTAGGTGCACATTTTTCCACACATCATTTTTCAAATGCTGCAGACCTGAAATTTATGGTGCTGGAATGGGTGCCTCCCTTAAAATTGGGAGGTGATGGATCAAATATTCTGTTACAGAAAGAATGCAGGTGGATTTTCCAACTACAGAGTGTTAAACCACAGGCATTAAATAACCAGTGGGATTTCAAACCTACTTAAAGTATTAATAAAAACAAGGAGAGCATGGTCAGTGTTAAGTTTCACTATGTATAAAATTAATAGTGTCTTTGTTCATGCAACTGTACAGAATTCAGTATCCCCCCCTTTTTTTTCTTTACTTGTATAGGGTTATATCAATATAGCACCTCTTCCTTAGCTGCGATCTTCTATGTCATTATAGTTTTAATTCTATCTTTTTATATACTTTGATAGTTTATCAAATTTATTATAATTATAATAATGATGGTAATGACTTCTTCTATTCTTTCTTTTTTTCAGAATAAATTTCTCATGGATTAGTGAATAATTATAAAATGTGCTGCAACCTGCATATAAAAAATATAGAAATGCTTAAAATATTGTTAGCTCTAAATATTTTCCCCTGAGACTGGCAAATTCATTTTTTTAAGTTTACTTCTATTTTACCAATTTTGCCCAGTTCTCTTCAACCTTTGAGTGCTGTTCAAGCCGCTCATAACAGACAAATATGTCTTAAATTGAAAGTCAATAAATATAAAGGGTTTCTTTTTGTGCACTGAGCGAAATAGAGATAAACCATGTATTTTTTATATTGCCATCTATTTGATTGAATGTTTGTCACTATATGTATAAATGTATTCACCTGTCTTATTAATTAAGATTTGATGTGTATTAAAGGGTAGCTTCCTTCTATATGCCACACCCTCTGAGGAAGACTCGAGTTTAGAGTCGAAGCGCTGTTTTTTTTTACTGTCTGTATATTTGCTGTGTTTGGGAGTGGGAGTTGCAGATACCTGGCATGTATGCCTGAATAAACTAGCATTTAACTGCACCTTGCTCCTGTGTGCCGTATTCTCTTTTGGTTTGGACATTACCCTCCATTTCTGAAGTTATTGTACAAGTCAGCCAGTGAATTAAATTAATATTTAATTTTCCAAATTAGTTAAAAATACTGTTGTTTTTGTCCTGTGTGTATGAATTCATGGTGAACTATGTGCGCTTTTTCTATTGCAAATGTTTAATGCAAGTGCTTACTGTCACTCTGTGGTAATATTGCTGATGTATAAAGGGCTAGGCTTCAACAGTTATATGCAGAAACTACTGGGAAAACAATCAACCACAGTTTATGCTAGTGTAGCTTGGAACACAGAGAGTTTTTTTCACACAGTTGTCAGACCTGAAGTGTACAGCTTCTTATCATTGGAATCATGTTTGTCTGTGCTACAGGTGACAGTGATATTGTGTATAATATATATATATATATTTATATATATATATATATATATTTATATATATATATATATATATATATATATGTCATCCGTGATAAACCGAAAGGGCGGGAGTCCTATCACCTATTGGAATACCAGTGATTAAGGGGGAAGAGTTTAATCTCCTAATCAGGGGTTCGAGATATATATTAAAGAGAAAAGGGGAGAGCAGGCAGCCCTGTCTTGTGCCCGAAAAAGGAGGGAAAGTCTCGGACAAGACTCCATTACAGTTTATTTTTGACTGAGGAGAGGAATATAGAGTTTGAATCCATTTAATAAAGGTATTAGGAAAGCCCATTGTCTAGAACGTAGCCCACAGGAAGTTCCAATCCACTCTATCAAATGCTTTTTCAGCATTGAGGGATATGAGAGCCATTGGAGAGGGGGAGGTTTAGCCACCTGAACCAGGTACGTTAATTTACGAAGATGGTCAGCAGGTGTTCTACCTGACACGAACCCAATTTGCTCTTGGCTAAGAAGTGGAGTCCAAACCTTTTCAATTCTGCTAGCAAGTATCTTAGCCAAGATTTTAATGTCACAGTTTAACAAAGAGATGGGACGATAACTTGCGGGAGATTGGGGTGGTTTATCTGGTTTGAGAAGAAGGATAATAGAGGCTTCTAATAGGGATGGATCTAAAGCCTGTCCTGAGAGCATATATTGATATAAATGTAATAAGTAGGGAGCAAGAGCTTTAGCGAAAACTTTGTAAAAGTTCAAAGGGAAACCGTCTGGACCAGGGGCCCTATCTGAGGCAAGCTTATGGATAGCAGACAAGATTTCCTGAAGAGATATAGGAGCTGATAAACAAGCTTGTTATGAGGGAGAGAGAGTAGGTATTGGTAAGGCAGATAAATACTCAAATAATTCAGCCTGAGATGGGGATACAAGATGCTGGCTATAAAGGAAAAGATAAAACTGCCTAAAAACGGCAGTTATGTCTCTTGGGTGTGTTTTAATGGTTCCATCCAGATCATTGATCGAAGGCAAAACACATTTTGGCCAGGATGTGAAAACAACAGCTTTGCTGTTCATAAGGAGGTGCAAAAAAATGCCAATGTTGAAAATCTGGAGTGAAAATATTCCAAATTTACAAATTTGTGAGTGTGCATGAAACTACTGCTTGTACTCATCTTCCTGATCACTCATTTTAGGAATTTTTTCACCACATTTGCAACATAGGATTTTTGAGAGCCCACCTCATAAACAGTGAAACTATCATTTCATTAATCGGTCCCAAAAGGTGATTCTGTGCAGTGACCACAAAATCACCTTTTGGGACTGAATAACCAAATGACAGTTACTGAATTCATGAGATGATGTCCCAAGAACCCTATGTTGAAAATTTGGTGCAAAAATTTTAAAAAATGACTGAGACATGCACCAAAGTTAAAAAAATATATATATTTATGCCATCATACAGCTTACCAGCATTTCTTCAGTTTGCGGTCAGCTTTGAAGAATGCAGACATGTTCCCGCTCCACCTAAGATCAGCGCACCATCCTCTGGAGGTAAGTATGGGGTAAGGGGGTGTGGGGAGGTGGGGTACACAGAGGGTGTGTGTGGATTGCAGAAGGGGGGCAAGACAGTCAATGAGGGACCATTTTCTTTTGTTTTCTTTTGTTACAGTTTTTTTTTTAATTTTACATGGATGACATGGGACTTTTTCCAAGCTGGGATGGTCTCCCAGCATTGCACCTGGAAGTTTTGGGGGGCAGTGGAGCCAATGGGGGATTGGGCACCCCCATTGGCCATACAGTGTGGGGGGACACATGAGGATGCTGGACTTCTGCCATGTTGGGGTGAGCTCCCAGTGTGGCACCTGGAAGTTTGTTTTTATTTGGAGGGGACACTGGAGCTGATGGGGATTGGGCACCCCTGTCAGACATACAGTGTGCTTGGGGTGTGTGCATGAGCTGAGGGGGATTGGGCACCCCCTCAGCACACAACAAAGGGGGGGCATGTGTGCATACAACCACCGCTACAATCAGTGGTGGTGACATGGAGGAAATTTGCAAACTGCTGATGGCAAGGCAGTATGCAAACTGCCTACACATTACCACCACTGATTGTAGCGGTCATTTGCTCTCAACTGTACGCCAGTGCAATCTGATCTGCTGTCATAGACAGCTGGGACATTCATTGGTGTGGTGTGGCCACGCCTGCAAAAACTCTGAGGGTATTGTAAGCGGGGGTGCCACACCTACGAAAACTAGTATGGTGGCACATGTGTGCAAGCCAACATAAAAAGATAATGAGCGATTTTCCTAACCTTACCTATGACTCTCCAAAGGTGAGCTCCTTTGAAGTCCCACTATTAATGTTTAGAGAATTTTTGGTGCTGCTTCCTTTATGTCAAATTGGCTGGGGAAAAAATACAACTCCTGCTAAAAGAAACTCAAAATTCCTAACTATTAATCCCAGCAAAAGTCAGGTAGTCATATTTAGCAATAACAGAGCAAGTACTCGAGCCTCATGGCATTTGGGGAATATTATCTTTAAGATGGATAAGCAGTATAAATACCTTTGCTTAAAGTTTTCTGTCAGTTGTCTTTGGCCTCCACATGTGCTGGGCATTATCACAAAAGCAAAGTAAACCTCTGCTGGCCATAAACATTTTTACTGTAACTGTGGAGATTGTAGTATTAGTCCTTTATTCAGGCTATTTGTTCTAAACATAAATTCCAATTGCTTTTTGCCTCAGAAATACGGGCCCCTTTTAGGTTAAATGATCTGGTAAAATTCTGATTCAATTTCTGAAATTTTCATTGTGACTGACTAAGTCTATACCTCCAGCACGTGTTAGATCATAACTAGAAGTAGGTAGTTTTCAGACCCTGGTGGACTCGCATTTTATAGGATACTGGATCAAATGTACGAGGACTACTTCTGAGGGCTTGATAAGAATGTTTCTAGAGGAAAAAGAAAGATCGGCAAAACTTGGTATCCAAAATTCTCCATGGCTGTCCTATTTGTATAACCTCCTAGATAAAAATAAATTATGATTTCTTCACAGTTATTAGAAACAATGCATTATTATCCATTGGAAATATAAAAGATACATCAAGAACAAGATTTGAATCATTGATCATGGCTATGACGTTGACATAATTTCCCACTCCAGATTTTCCCTGTTGTATGCAGTTAACAAGTGTTGGTTTGGCTACAGATCATTCTTAGATTACATCCTAGATCCAAAAACAGAGTCACCTACATGATGTACTGTATAAGTTTGAATTATTCCCTAGTAACATTAGGGTTGCTAGATTTGCACATATAATGGTGGCTTCAGAAACATCATGCTCTTGTCAGTTGGGAGGCTATGAAAACCTAGAGCCTATTATGTTTATCTGCCCTGGTACTCTAACCCCGTATCGCTTGGGTCCTTAGTGTGATTTCTGGGATAAGTGAATTATGGTGGACCCTCTTTTTTTCTTAATGACTGTTAATGGTGCCCTCATTGTGAATAAAATTGCTAATTATTTTGTTATTATATATAGAACCCATAGGACAAAACTGTTTGTATGTTTGTAAAGGAATTATTGTACCTTTTTTATCTTCCTTATATACGAAACTGTGTGGTAGGTCAATGTACCTTGCATGTGTTATTTTGGATATTATAAAGGCATGATGCTGATCAAATAAACTTGAACCTGAACTTGAAAAATCTCCAGACTCTGTATTTTAAACTTCCATTATTAAACATAAGGGGAAAAAACATAGGGGACAGATACATATTGTAACAAACAACATTTTTTTATTTCTGTATGTTACAAACCCCCAAAAATATACACAACTGATTTATATATTTTCTGTCGATCTTTAATGAATTATACTGCAGAATGAAACTCTGTAGAACTGATCAATGAACTGCAGGATATTTACATGTATTGCAGAATAGTCCAGTAAACTGCAGAACAGAATTACTCCGACCTGTCATTCTGAAGTTCATGTGTATTATTCTGCAGTTCAGCCACAAATTCTGTGGTAAAGGGTGAAAATCTGCCATTAGAAAATGGACAAAGTACATCGTGGTTCCTGATTGGCTGAAATAGCCAATCACCCAGTCCAGTATGAGACAACAGAGATCGGGAATTCTCTAGTTCAGTCTCTGTTGCCTCATACCGTTTAGTATTACTAGGCCAGTAGAATTCTGAAGTGGCAAACACTGCCATTTTTTAATCTTACTTAGCATGCACCCCCCATCCCCACCCGACTTCTACTGCTTAAGTGTTAATCGTCTCACATTTAAACAACTCTAAAATACAAAAACTACGTATCTGTATATACATTTTTTTAGTCGCTTACATCCCAAAATCTCTTAGCCAAGATCCCTCACTCACTCCTGCTCCATTTATCACACGCAATGCTGAACTCTCTCCCGATTCCTTAACAGACTTCCAGACCTTGACTCCACTCCACAGACTCTGAGAAAAAAAACACATTTAAAACAAATATCAGTGGTCCAAACGCACTTTGTAAATAGTCTAATAGCAACCACCTTGTTTCCAATCATTCAGTAAGAAAATGGCACATCCACCCTTGCGCAATGCATTTTTTAAATTTAAATTTCCACTAGTGCTGCTGCCGACTGTAAACTGTGACTCCACAGACACTGCGTCCCACCCGACCCTGATTATATTGCCAGCTTCTAGAACTCAACTGCTGCTTGTTTAAAACCAAAAAAGAACCTCCAGGTTTAAATCTGAGGTTGGGGTCAGAAATAAAAACAGACCATTTCTTCAAAATGCGCACCTCTGAGCAGTGATTCTCACTGTTCCTATGCCAACCACGATCCCAATCCTCCAGCCACCAGCCCAACCAACGTGACAGGACTAGTATATTCTTCCATGTGTCAACCAGAGATGGAGATCTGCTGCTGGCTTGTAGCAGTACAATAAGTGAACATGCAGCTGGAGTTTCAGGCTCTGCACAGAAACAGCCCAGAAGCATGGGTCAGGACCAGCACCAGTCTCTCTTAATAAAACAAACTAACAAAAAATAGTAGCCAAGTAAATGAGTGCATATTAAACCACGGAAGGGTGTAACTGCATTTAACCATTTTTTTTATCTTTAAAGTACTGTAGGGAGTCTCCAGTAGCACTAAACTTCATAGCTCATGCAGGCGGAGGGACTATTTTATTACAAAACGGATATTAAACTAAATATTCATTAACAACTTTTTTATTCTTTTTTTTTTTTTTACAGTGCCCATTTTCTAAGTGCAATAATACTCTTTAGGGTGGGCGCTAATGGGGATATACTGGACTTTCCAGGGGCTATAAGACCCTCCGCCTGTGGCATCGGGCCTCATTATGCCCCTGGGTGGTCCAGTATTGCCCAATACCACCCACCCTGTTGGGTATTATTGCTTACATCACATTCAGAAGATTCTGATCTAGCCAGTGGCAGAAGTTTGGAAAATTTCACAAAATATATAAGACTTTGCAAAAGTTCAGTAGCTGTAGGTAAGCCTGGGCCTCTCACCCAGGTCATTCTTTTTGATCTTTGCCATGTGTACTTGGGTAATACCCCACCTATTCCCATAGTGCAGCTGTTATGACTGCTTTTGTTTCTACTTTGTGCCTGCTTAACTACCTTCTTTCTTCTCTGGACACTAGACTACTATGAGCTGCTGTGCTGGACAGTAGACTCCCTCCAGCTGCAAACAACAAAGTGAATGCACTGTTCAAAATATAGAAAGGCAAGCAAAAATGTATTCTGCTTTTTAAAAATGATAGTTTTCATTAGCTGCTGTTAATTCCTCAGAGATGCTGCATGTACAAAAGTTATTACAACAGTGCAAAATATGTCATAACTGATTAGGTAGCCTCACCACTATGCTCCAAGCACACTAGCCCTTTGAGAAGCCAATTTCTTTTCATTCATCCACCATTCTTATTGAGGCACAGATCCTGCTCTATAACCAGACTCAGTCATAAACTGAAAATAGAGACCTATGATTTTCAAGGGGATACCAGCCAGACTATTCAGGTCAATGCAGCCAGACATAATGTGCCCATTGGTGAACCATCAGTGTAGGCCATCAATTACTTCTTTGTTTTTTTGTTAAGCCTTTTTCTTGCTTTATCTAGTACCCAGTGATATATATGGCCTGCTTTCATTTCATCCATGGTATGATGTCTGACCATGGGAACACAGAAGGGTGAGCAAGTGTTTTTTGTTCAGATGGAAGAGAGTTAGAATAAACAAAGACCATCTGAGTGAAGGTAAGTGGTGAAGAAGCTTATTGTGTCACTCATTAAAATACAATGAGTGTACGTGCCAGGGAACTGGAATGGAAGAGTAAGGAGGGACTTAGGATAGACAGTGGATGACGGACTGGGAACTCTGTGTAACCTGAACTGAGAAGAGCACACACTAATACACATATAAAACTCTACTTACACAGATGAACACATATACAGAGGTTGATCAAGGTGGAGTCTGTGAGACCATCAACTTCCAGAAAGTGCTTGGTGAGAAAGAAGGTCACTCAGTTTGTAGGAGATTGCTAAGCATTGGTGCTGAGCTGGGTGCCCTCAAGGCTGAGGGCAAGGGCTTAGAGAGCATCACAATATGGGCCATCATGTGGACATTGACTCCATCATCTCTGTATGCACATCTTGCACACAAAGATACATGGACTACAGTAGAAGGCAAGGGAGGGATGAATAGGAGAGGTAGCCCCACTGTGGTGACAGGTCCAGAGTTAAACACCTATAACTAAATCAGCTCACAGTAGAGTCTATAAGTGAAGGCTGTACTAAGTTGGGAAATGAAGGGGCAAATGTGAGTGGCCAGGTGACTGAAAATGAAATGACGTCTACTAGTGATTGATGACTCAATAATTCCAGGGACAGGGAGGATAGTATGCTGCACAGGCTGTTCCTTGCCAGTGTGCCTACCATGAGCCAGTATTTAGAAGGTCACACCACTAAGTTTAGAATGCTACTTAATGTGGAGGGAGACAAAACCAGGTGTTGTGCTAACAGATTGCAGAAAATGATAAAAGTGAAAGCATGGCTTGAGGGATGCTGCAAGGACATACATATGGTGTCTCCTGTTTTGCATGGGAGGGTCCCATTTTTTTAACTAAACTCCCACCCCCCCCGCATGGAAAATCAAACCTCCTGACTGAAACAGTCAAGAATTGGCATTCTCGGAGTGGAGAGGCCACCTGAAAACTTAAATGAGAAATAACAGGCTCCCTGACGGTGGTAACTGGACCCACTCATTTCCACCTTGCACCAGGCCTACAATACCAAGTGGGGTTGCCATACTTGAGTGCTAGGGAACCGCACACCACAGAGCAGTGGCTGCCATCTGTGATATTGCCTCGGGATAAACTGCACATACTTTCACCATCCCCGTTGTCACCCCACTATTTAATTCATAAAAAAATAAACACACTTTCACTCGTAATTAAGCCCATGCTATTGCATTTAACCCAGTGGAACCATTAGTTTTCCTGCTGACAGTATCTATTTCTATTTATAAAAATCAGGTATTTTGATTGCAGGTTGTTGAAAATACCTTCGGCATCACCTAGGATCAAACATTAGTGTTCCAGAATGTAAAGATTTATGGCGAGCCCAACTTGGGCTGAATCCTTATAAATGCAGTAGGTAGAATGAAGACTTCTCACATTTCAAAAACAGTTTAAAACATGAA
Source organism: Neoceratodus forsteri (assembly GCA_016271365.2). Taxonomy (NCBI): domain Eukaryota; kingdom Metazoa; phylum Chordata; order Ceratodontiformes; family Ceratodontidae; genus Neoceratodus; species Neoceratodus forsteri. The sequence continues at coordinate 1,178,484,682 of CM057458.1, forward strand.
CAAGGGAAGGGAGGTTCTGTTTGTGCAAGTGCAACTCTGTATCAATGGGAGAAGCATTTTATATATATATATATATTCTTTGCAAAAAACTGTTAATGCAACAGTTAGGGCTTTTTACAGCAACAAAAGCATGGAAATTAGATGTTAGGCTTTTCAACCCTAACTCCAACTCTCCCCACCCCACTGCCACACATACGCATACAGAGACATAAACACACACACACACACAGAACACACAACTATGGGGGGGCAGTACAAGGCAAGACAACCAATCACAGACGGACACCATAACTCAACAGAAATAACATACAACTTCTTAAACATACCACAACAGGCATCCATCATCATGTTTAACCAACTGTATCAGTTCTGGTGCCATCACAGTCTGTTATATGTGTAGAGTGTTCTATATAACAACATATTGCAGATAGGGATGCACATGTATTACTGGAAGTGCAGAGCCCTTTCGCCTCCTGCAGTGTCATCAACTTCTCAATTAAAGCAGTAAGGCACAACAGGGTGTGGGTTATAGGGGGTTTACCCACGTCTTGTGTGGTGTATTACGAGGCACAGCCGAGTGACTTAACCACACAAGAAGTCAGTAAATCCCCAATAACTCACACCCTTATTGCAATTATACAATGGACCGATGTGCAAAATATGTTTAATTATGTTGCTTTATAAATGCATTTCCTCAGTTGTGGGTAATGCAGGATTTACCCATAGTCATGTGACATGTTTTGACCAATGAGGTTATAAGATTTTCATACACCATTGTATAATTCTGCATTAAACCATAACACTGTGCTACTACCAATGTGGGTTGACATGCCAGCATACCCCATACCTGCACCAAGTTGCTTGTTAGTGCATAAGACTATAGACACATGGTATTACCAACTTGGCTATTTGTGCATAACAGGACAGTGTTATGTCCAAACCTACTTGCCTGTTTGCCCATAACATTATAATATAAATACAAACATACATGGATTGTTAAGGGCATGGGACTGAGCCCCTAGTGACTTGTCAATTTCTATATAACAGCACGGCACCATGTTGCAATACACGTTACCATTTTTGCGTAACAGAATACTCATGACTCCAGCAATTTGCGTGTTTCTGTGCAACAGTTTAACATAACTGCTAAGAGAGATTTATTGCTTGGAATGAACCCCCAGCAAGTTGATCATTTCCACACAACAGCCTAGCCCAATCTTCCCACTAAATTCTTGAGTTCTGCATATCATAATGATATAAGTAGAGAAACACATGAGTTGTTGAGAAGCCAGGAGCTTCCGAGCCACTGCACTTGCAACAAGTTTCCCAAGATTACCCATTTCTGTATAAGAATATTACATAAGGAGTACGTCTCATGTATTGGTGACAGTGTGGGAACCTCTTAGTTGCTGTGGTACACCAGCTTGCCCATTTGTCCATAATGGCATAGCCCCATATTCTCACCAACTTGCACATTTCTGCATAGCACCATAATATAAGTACCCAAAAAATGTATTCCTACCAACTTCATATTTGTCCATGACAACATAGGCCTGCGTTACAAGCAACTTTTCCATTTCTGTTAAATAGTGTCATATCATGTGATGAAACAGATGTATTAGTAGCTCCATCTCATATGACTCTACTGGATGTTGCTCTATCCACACAACAGACTGTGATGGCAACAGAACTGATACAGTCTTGCCTTGTACTGCCTTGTATATACATAGTTGTGTGTTCTGTGTGTGTGTGTGTGTGTGTGTGTGTGTGTGTGTATGTGTGTGTGTTTATGTCTGTGTGTGTGTTTGTGTCTGTGTGTGTGTGTATGTGTTGCAAGGAAAGACGGAGTTAGGGTTGAAAAGCCTAACTTTGAATTCCCTTGCTTTTGTTGCTATAAAAAAAACCTAACTGTTGCATTAACACAGTTTTTTGCAAAGAATTTCCTACCTTTTTAAGAAAGAAATAACACTGAGAGATTGGCTTACTACAGTACATGTAAGCAAGTTTATCAACCCTTTATAAAAGAGACATTCAGAGCAATGCCTCACCCAAGTTTTAGTTAGTTAGTTAGTTTATTGTTCTAGGAATTACTACCTTTGAGCCAGAGGCTCTTTTACAAAGGTTCCACATCAATTAGGTACAGTGCAAAAGGTTACATAGATAACACAACAATTTGTGTTGTGTCAGAACAGAAAACATATACAAATACATATCAAATCACTTGTGCAAAGGACATGAGATATCAATAATCACATTATTATTACAAGAAAGAGGTCATGCCAGATTAGGAGAAACAAATAGGGAAAAGTCCAGAACAGAGAGTTAAGTGAAAGGTGTGGGGAGCAGACAATAGCAAGAGAAAGGTTTCCCAAACATGTCTTTGTCAAGTAACTGGAACAGGGTGGGTAGTGAGAAAATAGGAGGTTTAATCAGGGCAGTCACAGGAGCTGGAGGTGGCAAGTTGAGAGAAAACCTTGATTTGAAAAAACCTAGAGAGGTGGAGGCAGTAATATGAGTGCTGAGGGCATTTAGCCAGCTGGGGGCACGATTGGCAAATGATCTTTGTCCCTGAGAAGTCCGGCATCGGGGGACTTGGAGAGGCTGGTGTTCTGATCTTCTGGTAAAACGGGTGCTAGCGCTCGGGCATAACAGGTCTTGGATACAGGGTGGAGTGAGGCCCAGAGTGGATTTTTTCACCATCAGGCAGGTAAGGTACTTTATCCGGTTTGAGAGTTGCAACCAACCTGAGTCAGCATAGAGTTCACATGTGTGGGTACGTCGATGTGCACCAGTGAGCAGCCGACAGGCCTTATTTAGGGATGTTGTAATGCGACTAAGTGCTGTAGTAGTGGCAGATCCGTATATAACTAAGCCATAGTCAACGACTGAGATGATAGAAGATTGGATGGCAATCCTCAGTGCAGAATGGGTAAGAAGCTGTATTCACCCAGGCAATACTCCCCACATGAACAGGTACTGAACCATAACACACACACTATACCTCCTTGATACAAACTGCACTAGTTGTAACATTCATGAGGTGGATTGCATCACCCAGGCAATACTCCCCACATGAACAGGTACTGAATCATGAGTATAGAGCCACAGACCAAGTATACCCATCAACATCAATGGTATAGTGCTGTGATTGCACCTGTACACCTGTTAAAACTGACACTACTTAGACAGCCTCAGCCACACAATAACCACCCCTCTCAAACAAAGTTTAAACCCCACCCCTGCATAACAGCTATTGTATCCTGACTGCAGAGCCGTAGCCCAACCAAGGACATGAACATCAGTGGTATCGTCTCAGATAGTGCATACCTCTCTGATACAACTTCAGACTAGTAACTACAGTCATGAGTTGCACAGAGTGATGCAGGCAATGTCTCGACCACCCCCCCAGGCTATGTGCTGAAAGTTTAGTCCAAAAACATAGCCCAACTAAGCCCATAACACACACACTATACCTCCTTGATACAAACTGCACTAGTTGTAACATTCATGAGGTGGATTGCATCACCCAGGCAATACTCCCCACATGAACAGGTACTGAATCATGAGTGTAGAGCCACAGACCAAGTATACCCATCAACATCAATGGTATAGTGCTGTGATTGCACCTGTACACCTGTTAAAACAGACACTACTTAGACAGCCTCAGCCACACAATACCCACCCCTCCCAAAACCAGGCACTTAATGTTCACTATATAGCCACAAGCAAACTGAGATAGTGAACATCAATTGTACATATGGGCAATACCAGCTGCACACATGGTAGGACACTGAGTAGTTGCATGGTGCCAATCAGAGAATCCCCACCATATATGTCCAGATAACTTAGTGTATCTTGATTACAAAGGGAAAGTCAATGAAAAGGTGACACATACAAGATGCATTACTGATACCAGTTGCACTTGTTAGGACAGTGTCGACTTGCATAGGCAGCCCCCAGTAATAGCCCCAAGTCCTGTAAATCAGGCACAAGATGATAGGTATAGAGAGAGATAGCAACTAAAAGTACCCTCTAATAGCAGTAGCACACATATATTTTAAAGAAGGAGTCAAACACGTCATTATAAAAGAAGAATATTTACTAAAATAATAATTGCAAAAAAATGTAAAACTGTACATGTGTTGTATATAAAAATATAAAAATAAATAAAAGTGTTTCTTCACACAAGGCAGGGGAAGGAATAATAAATAAAACATAAATAAAATAAAAGTAGTTAAATAAAAAAAGAAAAGTGTTGCTTCACACTACCAGTGGGAGGGGACATATAATTTAAAAAAAATAAAAATAAACTGGGCAATATTTACAACAATGGCCAGGAGTAACAGGGAGGTGCTTGCCATTCAGGCTGCTATGCCTTGGGGAGAGGATGAGGAGGAGGACGGCTGAGATGGAGTAGGTGCAGGTTGGTGCGCCCATCTGCAGCTGGTGTTGGTGGTGTTGTGGGAAGGGCACCTTCGAGGGGCTCTTCTGGCTGAGAAGCTATGGAGGGTTGGTCATCGTCAAGATGCTGCAGGTCCTTACGGAGCAGGTGGTGAATGGCTTCCATGCCCTTCAGCTGGTTCTCAGCCAGCTGCATCATGAGACCATGTGTGGTCTTGAGCGAAGCAACAGAGGTCTCCTCCAGATCCCTCAGCTCATGAATAGCTTGGGTGAGGCCCCTGTTGCTCTGCTGTAGACCACGGGTGGCTACTAAGGCTGCATGCCCTACACACCCATGACGCTGCAGCAAATCAATGATCTCCCCCTCTTGACCAATGATGTAATTAAGTGTTGCCGCAGTGTCATGGGCATATTGGGCTGCAGCCCTGTTGCCACCGTGCATGGCCTGTAGCAGTTGGCTGAAAGTGTCGCTGATTTTGTTGAGAACGGCAAGCTGCCCTGTGAAGAGAAAAATGACAAGAAAAGACATGTCAGTAAAGTAACATTTTCTCTAGTTTACTGATAATATACTGTAGTGAAGTCTGTTTTTGTTTCATTAATGATACAGGAGATATATGAACATCTATAGTACATAAGTATAGCTGTGTTTATTTCATTGTCCCGGATTCCCCCCTTTTCCCCTCAGAAAAAGACAGAGACCATAATTTGTTGTTGTGCTCAGATTGGCAATTAATTTATTCATATATCATAATTCCATGTTCCATTTTATCATCTTTTATTATTATTATATCTCTCACAATTGCATTTATTTGCATCCATATATCATCCTCTTTCTTCCTCTTTATGCTCCCCCCAGGTGAAAACCTGGGTGCCTTCTTCTCTTTTTCTGTTAGGTAACAATGAAAACCAAGACCGCTTTCCTCCTCCAGCTTCTTCTTCTTTTGATCTTATTCCTTTTTCTTTCCCCGCTCCCCTCCTTCCCCCCTTTTCCTCCTTTTCTACCATCCACCTTTGGCAGTCCAGTAACTGTACTTTTTCCTGCCATCCACCTTTGGCAGTACCATAAACCATCCTACCAGACACTTCTGTCATCCACCTTTGACAGGCATACACTACGGTCCCTTTTTGACTGTCTTCCCTCTTGGTCCATATTTCCAGGGTGGGTGGGAGGATCAAAAACTTCAGCAAAAGTGGCTGAGCCACTCCTGTGCTGCCCTTAAGTACCTCCTCCTGCCCCTCCCTTCCTATTGTTTGTATATTGTTTCTATCCCCTGACCCTCCCCTTCCCTCTCCCTTCCCCTTCTGAGCACACCATCTTGATGGAAAGGGAAGGGTTGCACCAGGACAACCTGATCTGCCCCTTAAAGGGCAAACTCCATTGTCCGGGATTCCCCCCTTGTCCCTCACAAAAAGACAGAGACCATTGTTTGTTGTTGTGCTTAGACTGGCAATTAATTTATTTATGTATCATAATTCCATGTTCCATTTTATCATCTTTTATTATTATTATATCTCTCACAATTGCATTTATTTGCATCCATATATCATCCTCTTTCTTCCTCTTTATGCTCCCCTCAGGTGAAAACCTGGGTGCCTTCTTCTTTTTTTCTGTTAGGTAATGGTGAAAACCAAGACCGCTTTCCTCCTTCAGCTTCTTCTTCTTTTGATCTTATTCCTTTTTCTTTCCCCTTCCCCTCCTTCTCACCCTTTTTCCCCATTAGCTGGTCTCCAGCTTGCATTGGATGACTGGCTTTCCCCACAATTTAGGGTATTATTCCCCCCCACCTCAGGGAAACCTCCTTCCCAGACCTTCTCTCTCTTCCTTTTTTATTATTTATTTATTTTTTTTACTTCCATTTTTTGCATGCCTCCTCTATGCTTCTATAAAACCCATCATTTCTGTATTAAACATGTCTATGGCTAGATCTGACAGATGCACGCCATCCTTGCTGTAGAAATCTTCTACCCATTCTTCCACACCCCACAGAATTACTTGTCCTCCCATTTTATTATCAGCATCCCATCTCTTCTGTTCATCTTTTTCCTGGCCCTATCCACAGCTCTATGGCTGTGCTCACATCTCCAAACCCTTCTCGGGATCATATCTGACCAGGCAAGGCATACCCTAGGCCACCACTGTTGTATTGTCTCTAGGTCCCATTTTACCTGTATGTATGTGTCGACCCATGGCTTACCCCCAAGGTCATTACCCCCTAGATGTATAGAAATTAGGTCTGGAATGGGTCGCCGTTCCTTCGGTTCTTTCAGGGTCAGAAGCAGTTGTGCCCATCTCATCCCCCGTATGCCGCACCAATCCAACCTACATTCTTTCAAATCTTGGTACAGCTGTTTTCCCCTGGCCTTTTTCTCAGCTCTCCTTTCTGGCCAATAAATATAAGAGTGGCTGCAGATCCAGACTTCCATGATCCTCCCTCTTCCTATAAGGTTTAAATGAAATAAATATCTCATATATAGTCCTAGTTTTCTTCTTTACCATAACACCCCTTCCCGGCCTCCACCCCTCCATGGCTCCAAATCTGTAAACATCAAAACACACAGGTGATAAGTTAGTCTCAATACTGTAGTGCTCTAATGTATCTCTTATAACTGGCAGACCACCAGGGCCCTTTTCCCAAGATGTCCTTCACTGTCTCACCTGCCGCTGCCCACTGTGTGGCAGCCCCTATCCGCAGGGAGTGGGAGGAGTAATTAGCTGCATCCTCCCCCAGGAATTGCATGCCTTTTTTGAGCAATGCTGTGACTTAATAACTTGTAACCTTCCTTCCATCACCACACAAAAATAATCTCCCTGTCCTATTCACATGCTCTGCGGCGAATGCCCACAAAGCCTTCACAGGGCACACTGCACCCTCTACGTGTTTCTTCAGTCTTATCATGCAACCTTTCCCCCTTTGATCCATCTTTGACCTCTTAATCATGATTTGTATCTCCTTCACCCCCCAACTTATATCCTCCCATTCCAATTCCCCTCCCTTTTCTTTGCTGCTGTGCCCCACCACTTCACTCACTCTCATGGCCCCTGCAAACATTACAACGTAAATCGTGTGAAATAGCTGGGCTTCAGCTTTTGATCTGCAGATTGCTGGTAAAGCCTCCTTTAGTTTTTCAAGCCACTGCTCCCCTATTGGTCTTCTACTATCCGCAACCCCCTGTTTTAACCTACCCCACCCCTGCATCATTCTTCTTATGAACATTGATTTTATCGGGTCCTTCCAACCTTTTAGGCTGCAAACTACACTGATTCGCTCCAACTAGACCCCCATTGTGGTGTGGGCTGTTTCTTTTCACCATTGTTCCACAGTGAACATCTGTAGTTTTTCTTCTGTGAGTGATCTTCTTACCTCCATGTGGTGTGTTGCCCTGAATGTTTGAAACACTCACCAGGCCCCATCATAAGCCCTCAGAGTCCATGTTGCCCATGAACTGTGAAAAAACAGTTCTGCTCCTTCTTGCCAATATCCCAGATGTTTGTTGGTATGGCCGTTTTGTGCTCCTCTGCTGTTGGTGCCAGCCTCCGGAAGCGATCCAGCTGCAGATGGGAAAGGCTGTCAGCCAGGGTATTGCGTACCCCTTCTATGTGTTTTGCTCTGAATGACATGTTCGGTTGTAAGGCCCTTAGAATCAAAAGTCTCAAAACCTGCATGACCATTTCTGACCTGGCTCCTCTGTTGTTTAATACCTCTACAACTGCCCTATTGTCACACCAGAATGTCACTTTTTGATTCCGGAATTCTTCCCCCCAAACCAGGGTGCAGGCCCAGATGGGCATGATCTCCAGCAGTGTTATGTCTTTTACCCTACCGTCCTTCACCCAGTCTGCAGGCCATGGTTCTGCAAACAATCTGCCCCCAGATAGCCTCCCATGCCTAGTCCCCCTGTTGTGTCTGTGCAAAGATCAATGTCTGTGTTATAGACCCATTCATCCTGCCAGAAGGAGCAGCCATTATATGCCCTGAGGAATTCCTCCCATACCTTGAAATCATCCTTGACTCCTTTTGTCATGTCAACCCAGTGGTGTGGTCTGGTCACTCGGGCTATAGCCCTTGCTAAACTCCTAGTGAAAGCCCTCCCTGGCCTGATAGCCCTGCATGCGAAGTTCAGATGTCCTAATACTTGTTGTACCTGTTTTAGTTGTATTCTTCTTCTACAGGTATGCATCTGAATCAGCTCCTTCAGTTTGTTCACTTTTTTGTCCGGCAGCCTAAATATTTCCCCAGGAGCATCTATCTCAATACCCAGGAATTCTTTTAATTTATTTATTTATTTAGTTTTTGTTGACCGGGTAAGTGCACTAGACAAATCCTGCCTATCTTCAGGCACGACCCCTTACTAGGCCCTTCTGTTTTATCCTGTGCAAATGGTACCCCTAGTTCTTTGCACAGCTCTTGAAAGCTGGCCAACATATTTTCTGTCTCTCTTCTCCCACTGACTATAAAGAGGAAATCATCCAAATAATGAATGACTGTTTTGTAATCAGTTCTTTCTTGAAATATCCACTGTAGACAGGTGCTAAATGCTTCAAATGTTGCACATGCTATAGAACATCCCATGGGCAATGCTTTGTCAAAATAGTACTATCCCCAATTTTGAACCCTAACAGGTCCCAGTCTTCCCTCCTAACGGGAAGTAGTCTGAAAGCAGATTCTATATCCATTTTTGCCATCCATACATCAGCAGTTGCCCGGATGATCTGGACTGCTTCTTCTAATGTGGCATATGTCACTTTACTATATGCCTCGCTGATGAAGTCATTCACCGAATCCCCCTCAGGGAAGGATAGATGGTGAATCGCCCTGTATTCTCCCTCCTGCTTTTTGGGGACCAAACCCAATGGAGAAATTCTCATATTCTGAAATGGGGGGGTATCGAATGGTCCTTCTACTCTCCCTGCTGTTTTTTCCTTCTCTATCTTCTGTTTTAAAATTTCTTCTCTCCCTTTTACCGACCCCATATTGTTCGCCTCTTTCGCCTGCCTTGGGACCTCACATTGCAATGAAAAACCTGTTCGAAAACCTTTTTTAATCATCTCTGCCACTTGTCTATTTGGGTATCTGTCCAACCATTCTTGCCATGCCTCTATCCTGATGGGAGTACTAGCTTCACTAAATTGCTCCCTGGCTTGCAACCCTTTGCCCCAACCCCATTCTCCCCCTATGCTCGGTGTCTGGCCTTGCTGGTCAGTGGATCTGACTCCCTCTACTTGCATGCCCCCTGCCCTTTCCCCCTCTGCTCCATGCCTGTCTGTTAAACCCCTGCCCCTCTCGAAAAAAACTGCTGACCTGCTCCTTGACCCCCAGATCCTTGGGCTCCCTGGCCCCATGTCATCCTGCATCTGCTTGCTGGATGTGTTCCCCCACACTTTGAGCATGCGTGTAGAAAGTGACACTGTGTCCAGGAACAAAAGGCCCTATTGTAAGCTCAGCAACACCTCTGGGGTATGACTCCTTTCTTCCACACCTCCCCCTTGGGTGTGGACTGATCGGTTACTTAATCTGTCCACAAATCTAGTTGCTTCATGTTCCATCTTATGTCCCCATATGTCACCATTCTCTGCCAAAAGAATTTGTCATAGTATATCCACCCCACACCCCCTTTTGCCTTTGCCCACCTTATTATCAGGGAGCATGTGATGAGTGGGATGCCCAACTCCAGCTTTTTCTCCAATATTATGGCTGAAAATGTAACAAAATCTACAAACCACCCATCCCAAGTCTTACCTTTTGTGAATTTGTCCTCCTCTTTCTTACCTAACAAGACTACTGCTGCTGCCATTTCGCTCTTTCCTATGCTCTCTGCTTCTTCATATTTTGCTGCCACTTCCCGGCTTACCAAAGTGAAAATATCCACATACTCACCTTTCCATATTTTCTCTTTTGTCACCAGCGGGACGTGTTTGCCTGCCCTCATCCCAGGGGCACCTATCTCCCTTGTTCCTTTACCTTCTTTTTCTACTCCTCCTTCTTTTTCTTTGGGCATCTCTTTTTCAGACCCAATCTCTGCCAGTGCTGACTCCATCTGCCCTAAACCCCCTGTCCCAAGTGCCGACACAATTTGGCTTATATATTCTTTGATGCTGTCACCCACTGAGCCAGGTGCATTACCTATGGCCTTGTCCACTCCTTGTTGCCTGCTGTCCTCCAGGTGCCCAATCATGGTCCCCTGTGGTTGAGGGGGTGGTTGCGCCAATAGTGGCTGTGGAGGAACCACTCACGCTCTGGGGATCCGGCCTGGGTTCCACTGAGGGAAACCCGACCTGGTCCTGGGGAGGTACTGGCAGTGCTGGGTCAACAGGTTGCAGAGGTACTGGATCAACCTCCTTGGTGGACCCACTATCAGTGGTGGTACCCTAGTTGGAGTGCGGGGGCTCACCACCGGCTGTTTCCCTCTGCCTCCTTTACCCTTCCCCGCTTTCCTTTTCTCCCTGGGTCTCCCTGGCTCCTCCCCTGCCACCAGCTCCCACATTCTGTTGGCTTTTTCTGACAGCTCCACTATAGCCCTGTAGGCATCTTCCTTTGAAGGCCTGTTCTTCTTTGGTGCCATGTTCCTTGCTCCTTCAAACTATGAAGACAACTGACAAAAGGAGAAAAGAAAATTTCTGTTATTAGAAAACTCTATCTGCAGCAGTCCCTCTTATGGCCCGTCCCCTTTTTCCAGAAAAATTCGACTACTGGCAACAAAACGTGCCTTCTTCTGCCCTGATCCATCCTTCTGGATGTCGCGTGATTTGAGCCCAGCCATCTAAAGCTGTTGGCCTCACTTTTTTCCTCCCGAATGCTAGCTACACCCTCTCATTCCCTTGCCAGTAGGCATGCTGAAGGTATGAAAATACTTTCTTCCATGCATCATGATCGGCCTCTGCATGGGGCCTTCGTCACGTGTAACTGGTTAAAAACCAGGCTCCTTTAAAGGTGATCTTCCCATTCCTCCAATCTGCCATGTCTCCTGACCCGCTCCCAACATCTCCTGCCTGCAAGGCCCCATATCTCCTCCTGTGCCTAGCCTCATGGGCCTCAGGCTGCTCACGGCTGTCAAGCACCTTAAGCGCCAACTCATGCGGCCTTTTTGGCCTAAGCATTTTATTTCCCCCGTGCATGCCCCTCCTGGCCAATCCATTTCCTTTTGCCTTTTCCCCACTTTCTTTTAGCGGCACCATCAACCTAAATTTCCGTCCTACTCCTTGAGGGCCCCCACATTGTTTTGGGCCTGCTCTTCCCCCTAGCTAAAGTTGCCATGCTCCTGGCCTGTCAGGCCCCTGTCTCCCCCCCAACTGGTTTTCGATCACCTGTGATCTGCACTGCCGCTTTTTCTTGCATATCATGGCCTTTTTTGGGGCCTAATGCCCCCCACCCTGTGCACCCTCGTACGCCTCTGGCTGCATTCCCCTTATTTTGTAGTAAAATCTGCCAGCCTGGCTGCATCCCCACACTGTGCGCTGCACCCCTGTCTGCTGCTGCTAGCTTGCCTGATCCCCTTTGTTTTTTTGGATCGCGTGGTCCTTTGGGCACGTGATGTCACCCCCCCATTTTCAAGGCGCTAGCCCATGCAGCCCGGCCTCTAATTGGCTGCCTTATCCTCTTGCTTCCCATCTTCCCAGGGTTGTCCCTCCCCCATAGCTCCTTACTGTCCCCTTCACCTCGCGGCCTCCGAATGGCATGTGACGTCACGCCACGTGGCTGCCCTCATTCTTCCCATGCTGACCATTGTGTGTTAGTCCCCTTCTAAGCAACAAAAAGTGGTTACAATTGCCCCTAGTTCCCCTGTTTCACCCAGTACAATTCCGTTCTGCAAAACATTTTTGGCTCACTATTGCAGGCTCCCGCTCAATTCTCTATCTTCTACACAGACTGGAATGCAGTGATAACTTGCCCATAGTCCCCAGGCTTCTCCCCCTTCCAAAATCAGCCCTGCAACTCATTGTCAGCGTTGCGACTTTCTTGGCCCTTCAAACACCATCTCCCGCTCAAATTCTCTGCCTCTACCTCTCCAAGCTCCTGCTGGCCACATGCTAAGTCTTTTCTAGCTACAAACTCCTTTAAACAATGCCATGTTCTTCTCCAGAATGTTTTACCTTCTCTTATTCCCTTGCTAGGCACATGCCAGGCAAACCGCTGCAAACAAAGACCATCCCCCCTTTCAAATGGCATTCCTTCAGTCTCCGATGCCTGATTCAACCTCAGCCATGCTTCACCTCTAATCCTCAAATGCTGCACTATGCAAAATTCCTTTAAAACATGCCTTTTCCTCTCTCTTCCTTGGGCTTCCAGCCCCTTACAACTTTACAAGCCTCATGCTTCTCTTTTTTACTGCAATGCTTCGTCTATGCTCCAGAGCACATCCTGTTCACGCTGCATTGTGCAAAAAACCTTTACTATGCATATATATATTTTTTTGTACTTCGCAGCCACCTACAACTTTACAAGCCTCCTGCTTCTCGTTCTATCCTTTCTATGCTTCATATTATATATTACTTATTATTATTTCTCATTTTTAAACAAACTCCAACATTTTTGACCATGTTAGTTGTTTTGGTTTTCCTTACCTCTTTATCTTGGTGCACACATCTTCACAATTACTCTGCCAATCTGAAGTGCTTCAGTTTCATGTAGATCAAATCAAAACTTCAGCAAAAGTGGCTGAGTCACTCCTGTGCTGCCCCTTAAGTATCTCCTCTTGCCCTTCCCCTTCCTGTTGTTTGTCTATTGTTTCTATCCCCTGACCTTCCCCTTCCCTCTCCCCTGCCCTTCCGAGCACACCATCTTGATGGAAAGTGAAGGGGTGCACCAGGACAACCTGGTCTGCCCCCTAAAGGGCAAACTCCATTATACTATCATTTAAGTCTGTTGCTGACACATTTGGCTCCCCCTTCCTTTCAGCTCCTTTAATATACCACTTCTTGCACCAGAATGTGGTTGTATGAACCCCACACTAGTTGTTGATAAATGCTGTTTCTTGAAAGACCAGAAGACACTCTGTATGCCAGCATGCACAACAGCTGGGTAATGATAAAAGAGATGACACCTCCCACCCAGCTACCCCAGAAGCCCATCATCTCCCTGCACCTCAGCATGCTCCAGCAAGCTGCAGCGGTTACTAATATATAGCAGAACTCAGGGGTAAAACTGCACTGACAGAAACCAGATATGCATCCCACAGAAGTGTTATAACAAAGTTATTTGTGCAGTACTCTGTGATCTGTTTGCAAGTCATCAGGTTTCTTAATGTCAGACACTACTGTACAAATAAATAGATTGTCACAGAAGCGTAGCACACTTGTGTCTGATCTAGATGCACAAACTTCACTTCAACGGTGAATTTGACATTGAACAACATGAAGACTAATATTAGAGTTTGCTGTTATCTGCAAAATAAAAAAATAAAGTGCCTGTTGTTAGATTAGTTTCATACAATACCACATCAACATTTTGTAGATTCATGTACCAAACCAGATAACAACAGTTGAATTAATCCTGCAGTATATCCACAGTAAAAGACAAATATCACTATATAAGATTACACAAGACTTGAAAATTGAACAACAACAAAATGCTTGTATACGCCCCTTTCACCACATACCAAGGTACTGTGAGTGAAACTAGTTTAAAATACACGCTGCACCTCAGTGGGTAAATCTTTGTCACCCATAGTAATCTTCTTGAGAACTCATATTCAGCACGGGATGTCTGTTGAATATGGTGGTGCAACTGTTAATGTTCCTTAACTGGAGACCTCAAATCTCAGCTCTTACAGAATATCATTAACATTTGGGCAACAAAAGGTGAGCTACAGTATCACAGTATGTAATACAACAATCCAGGGATGATTTTGCACCTGCTCATTAAGGTCATCATCCACAACAACACATTGAACCTCGATCCCCACTCATCTGTACTGAAGAATATGCAGAATATGTTGTTGCAAGTATCAAAATCTAGCAGTAATAACATTAAGTTTTCACTTTTCCACAGACATATGCACAAAAGATAAAAAAATAATAGAAGCTACTTATGTTCCTCAGCTGCAGATGCAGACAGACCTGTAGCACCCTGTGGATGACCCGCTGCTGGAGAGTCTAATGTCTCCTCCACAGAGGGGTCGATCTCAACAATATGTACCTCCTCTGTGGGTTCTGCTCCTCCAGCAGCTTCCTCCATAGATGGTTCATCCTCTATAAAAAAAATGTAGTAAAAGACAAAACATTACTTGTCTGTGAGTGTTACTATGAGAATGTATACCTCTGTAGTACCAGGTGCACTTAACTGTTAATTCTGAGGAGTCCAATAGAACCTACCGGGTAACTCCAAAATCACTGTACCCTTCCTCTCTGAAATAGAACAGTTACTAGATCCTGAGTCGACAAGTGTAGCTTCAATAAAGTTGTGTACATAAATGGTATCCCTGCCTTCCTAGTAGCTGGAAACAAGGTAACATGATGAAGAATTTGAAGACCTCATGCAGGCAATGTCTCATCCATTCTCCTCATTGTACTGACTAGTTTTAAAGGGCCAACCACAAAATACTCCCTGTGCACTCCCTTCACAACCTCCTTGGCTTAAGTATTGTATTCCCCACTTCAGAGTGCATGGAAACATAAGCTGTGGACATCAGCAGCATCTTTTCCTGATTCATATATACAGTAATCATGATACTGAGGGGCTGCATGTAGACACACAGTCAATACTCTCAGCTCTGAACACTAGTTAGTCCATGCTGAGTACAGAAAGACACCAAAAATAAGGGTGTGGATAGAGATGTAATAGCTTGTTGATGCATGTTGTACATATTCTATTACAGTGACAAGTTGCACTGTGTCAGGCAGGGAATAAAGCCTCCTCCAGTGCAACAAGTAGTGTATCTTGACTGTGCAGACACAGGCTACCTAAACATTTGTACATGAACTGTATAAGTATGTGATACCACATGCACACAAGCTGTGACACTCAAGGGTTTTAGCAACTCTTACAGATAATAGCCCCCCCTTCCTCACATCGGGGAGAGATCATCACTGCAGAGTAACAGGGCTAAGTAAACCAGCATATATCAGTGTGTAAGGTCACAGATTGCAGGCACAGAAAGGTTTAGACAGTGAACACTTTGACACACTGAAGAAGGGAATCATTTTAAATACAAACAAGAGACACTGGATACTGACTGGTGACTCACCTAGTAAGTAAATCTGTTGATAAAAACAGTATGACAGTGTGACATAATGTACAGATATCTTATATACTGACTACTTGAACTGGGTCATACAGGCAATGCCCCCCCTTCCACACACAGAGAAGTTTACTGATACCAGTTACACACAAGTCATGGCAATAAGGAGTTCCCTGTCAGTTGTCCCATCTTGTGTCAGTAAGCACTGAAACCTGAGTGCAGAGTCACACAGTAAATAAAGATGAGAATACTGTCATTACAACAGTTGAACATATTCTTGGAATGTCTGAAGTTAAACTGCATCATACTAGCAATGCCTGTAAACAATCATGTACTCTCTGTAGAATATGTATTACGTGCTAAGTACACAGCCACAGTCTAGCTAAAGATCTCTACATGAATGGTATACACCTGTGATAGTGCTGCAGACAATGTACGAGGTTAAGAAGTCTAATAGGGTAACTGACACAATGGCCCCCCACCCTCAATCAGGCAAACAAAAGCCATGACAATCAGTACTGCACCTCTGTTATTAGAAGCCCACACAACTAACAACACGGATTACTTGCATGCTGTCACCCTGTAATGGTGTCAGATACCTAGAAGAGCTACTAGATCTTGAATGCACAGTCACTGACTAAGTAACACTGTACATATTGAACACATACCTCTTTTGCACCAGTTGTAGACATATCAAGTAAGTTAGAAGTTGCACTGTGTCAGTCAGACAATGTGCCCCCTCGCAAGAGCAGTCAATTGGTGTTGAAAATAGTGAAGACTTGCATAGTGTGAGGCAGGCAATACACCCCACTCCCAACCAAAATGTACTTTGTCAGTACTGCATACATACAGCTCACATAAAACTATGAATGGGTTCAGCGCATAGTGGCTGCTGGACTGTGAAGATTGGGCATAACAGCCAGAATACAGACCCACATCAAAAACAAAGCTCTTAACAGGAAGATAATATTTTGAATGCATGAAGTGCAACAAGTAACAAAATTAAGTAGCTTTACTGTCTGTGCCACATACTATCATCATAGCACAGAATAGTACATACTGCACATTCACTTACAAGACAGTTGTCAGTATATCATTATAACTCACCAGCAGAGTTGAGCACAAGGAGCTGCTCGACTTGAGCCCCTTGAACCGCACCTGCCGGGAGTGGCATGAGCTGCACACTCTGGGAGGCAGCAGGAGCACTTGCTATACTGGCTGAGAGAGAGAAAATGAAACACTCAGTGTTGTACCAATGATTCTATTGCATACAGTATCATCTTAGTACTACTTAAAGCTGTAATGGGCTATATTAGTATCTGTTACGTATCAGTGTCACACTTGCATTATGAAGACACAGGTTTTCATATGTGATTAATGATGCCTGTCACGGTAGACATCTTTTGGTTACACTGTACAGCTCAGAGTTGAAATAAGGCCCAACAACACAGATAGAAGACCTCGTAGACACTGTAATAAATGGCACGCCCAATACCACCCACCCTCCACGATAGTATTCCAGCTACACAATGTATATTGTGAAAAAAAAACAATAAATAATTAAAATTACAAATAGTCAAGGAAAATTCCCCTCAATATCAGTTTTCGAATAAAATAGTTCCTTCATTAGAATGACCTACTCAGCTCAGCAGCACTAGTGACTATGAAACCCAAAGTGGTAGTTGTTCAAAAAAGTTATTACGGAGGACTTCAACATGCCAGGAGTGGACTGCAGTACTGGAACAACCAGCAATAGTAGGGGGGAATGTCCACCTGGACGACATTCAGGACAGGTTCCTGATGCAAATGGTCAGTAAACCAAGTAGCTTAGAGAATACTCTTGACCTTTTGTTTAAAAAGTGTCAATTGTGAGAGAACTTTCTGTGTCAGAACCACTGTCACGGAGTGACCACTACTCAGTATGGTTCATATTGGATATGGGCACAGAAGGAGTGGACTGTGCCAGAACGGTGCTCCACTTCAGGAAGACCAACTTTGCAAAGATTGGGGAAGTAGTGGAAGGGTATCTGATCAAAATAGAACCTAGCATAGTCACAAACCAGAGGTGCCAGCTTATAAAGCTGTGCAGAGGAGACTCAACCAGAACCTGCAGAAAGACTCAGAGGCAAAGTGCGGGACACAGGAGCACCTCCAGTATAAGGACAGCTAGCTGTAAATTCAACCAGATTAGATAGACGTCTAGTGGTTTTACTACTGGCAAATTTCATATGTGCATATGTTTTGTAGATATTATATTGGAAACATTTTAAGCTAAGTTAATGTCATGTCTTCTAAATGTTATCTGTTCCCATAGGAGTAGACAACTCTTATCATGTAGCTTCTAAGGAAGTAAACAAATCAAAGTCTGTTCATCAGTTCAGAATAGGCCCTGTGACTACCCTGGCACTTTTCATTTAATGTCTGTTGAAATTTCATTGTCCCTCAGAGCTGCATTTCACATGAGAACCCCTAGGACAATCACAGAGCCTACCATGAACTGAGAAATGACACTAAAACATTAGGGTACATCATTAACAGACACATCAAAAGAGTTGTCTATTTATATGGCAACAAATAACATTTAGAAGATACAAGGGTATACATTTAATTTAGTAGCATCAGTAAAATATACTTATGACCATGATGGCGGTCCCAAATTCAGGCTTCCCTGCCTCCTCCCACATGACATAGACTATGTCATACCACTCCCATACACTCCTGCGCATATCACCCACCAGAGCCTTCACCTTATAAAAGGTCTGGCGGGTGATTTTCCACTTCCTCCTGCTCTCTTCTGGTGTTCTGGTGATTTCATCCCTCCCCAAGGCATGGCTAACCTGCATAAAAACATAGAAAAGAAAGTACAGTTAATAATTGCATAGTAATAAAATATGTAGATTCAGCAATACACAAGAACAGCTGTTAATAACAGAGTATAACTATGTCTTTGAGATGTACAGATCAGAAAGTATGCACACTCAAGGTTTGTCATCAGGTCAATTTATTGATGTGTATAAACTCTACTCGCATCTGCAAGTACGAGGATTTTCTACACTAACACATCACCTATATGTTTGTATTCTCTTGACCCTGCCTGTTGCCTTGTGCAGTTCTATTTTTGAGCAAATTAAAATTCATAGCACATACTAACTCTGCAGTTAACCCATAATGCTGTCGTACTCTCAGGTTTGCATACATTTTATTTTCCTTATACTGTATATATGTTCTATCTTACAATAGTGAGTGTCACTGCATACAGCCCACTGTCCCTCCACCTCACAATTCCAAACAACACATCTGTATCTGACTTCTTACATATCTTGAAGAGAAAAAGTGCCACACAATCATGCTTGTAAACATAAAGTTAGCAGTGAGGATAACTGTTCAGAATTGTCATACGCAACTGCTACTAATTCACAGCAAATCTGTGGCACTATAATAGCATCCCTCTTGCACTTGTTACACTCTTACTAGTATGACACTCTACTGGTCAAAGTGAAACATGTGGCTGTGGGTTCTCATGAGTCTTAAAAAGAGGTATATCTTTTAATGTCATACATTTACACAATACTTAACTTCTGTATAACTCCTTCTCTTTGCATGTTTTAACATTATGACATGTACCACCAGTGTCCTATCTCTTACTAAACTGTACTACAATGCCATATTTCCACAGGTATCATCACTCTACCATGCTTAATACAAAAAAAAAGTATTCTGTCAATTTAATAAATGCTCTACCTTACCCCAGGTATGTATGAGGCTTAGGTTTGTAACCCGCATTACAAACCTGAGGTTGGTGTGTTCTTTAACAGCCTGAACTAAGGTTAGCACCTCCCTGTCACTCCAGGACTTAGGCATCTTTTAGTCTGTATAAAAAAATAATTTATTTAGAATCATTTACTATAAGATATATTGTGATTTGTGTATCTGACATCCGTTTGTCTCTCTTTACACTCAACACAGTATGTAATTGCCAACCATAGATAGCCAGTAGTACTATAGTAGCTGCCATTCACTCTGGCACCATGTGATTACATGCTTTTGCTTTCTTCATACTTGGCTTGACCACAACACACTATTGAACAAACCTGTGGTGTAATAGTAGTGGTCGCTGTTGCCTGTTGCACCCACAACTGCTAAAATATTTTAAACATTAGAGTTTTGATGGAATTGCATCACCCAACCCCTCACAGTGTTGTGTCTAGCTGACACAACACCACTTATAAAAAAAAACAGACTAACAAATATACAATTGCAATAGTAATTAAAACATCATTCAATGTAGCATAACTGTGCACTGAGGTCTTGATTATGTAAAAAACACTAAAAATATGGTTACTTACTGTTGAGTAATATGAAGCAAAATAAATGGAAATCTGCAACAATATTTTCCAATCTCTTGAAACACATAGACATAAACTGATACAAAACTGTCAAGAGCCACACAAAGCCATCACTATATATGGCACAGCTCACTGATGTAAACTTTGCACATGTTAGTACTCTCATGAGTTGTACAACACCAGACAGGTAATTCCCCCCCCCAAACAAACAGTTATTGGAATGTGAATTGAAACCCAGAGGCTGAGTAGAGTCTTGCACATCAGCAGCATGCCTCCATGATGTCAACAGTACAAATATTAGAACACTATAGGTCCCTTCACTAGAGCAGGCAATACATGGTGAATACAGAAGCAGAAGCACACCTAACAACAGTAATGTAAAAGTATAGCACACCTACATCATACCAGTTGTATGTAAGTTAGAGCACTGAGTATTTGTGCACCTTCAAGTATCCAATACCGCATTATCACCCCAAAGACTACCACTGTATCCTCACTACAGAGCCACACCACACCCAAAGCTGTCGACATCAATGGTATACCTGCTTAGAAGCACCTACATACGTAGTACAACACTTTGTACTTGCACAGCAGTATCCATGAACACCCCCCACCACCCAAAAAAGGACATACTACATCCTGAGTGCAGAGCCAGGGTACAACTGAAGCCATCTACATAAACATAATAACTCCTTCAAGCCAGCTGTGCACAAGCTAGAACACTAAGGAGTTCCCTACCCTCTGTCACAGATAGCTACCCCAACCCCCTCGTGAGCCAGGAATGGTACACCCCCCCTGCAAAACCAGGTTTTGGATCTTGAGTGTAGAACCACAATTGAGCTAAACACATGGGACATAAATCGTACACCTCTCTTATACTACATACATACCGGCCGCACAACAGTTAGAACACTGAGTAGTTGTACATCCTTAGACAGAAATTACCCTCCCCCAATCAAACCATACTACATCCTGAGTGTACAGTCACATCCCAACAATAGTTTTCAATAGTAACAGTACACATGTTTGAAACCAGCTGAACACATGTTACGAAACTGAGCACTTTTACAGCCACAGCCAAACAATACCTCCCTCCCCCAACAGGTATTAGATCCTGAGTGCAGAGCCACATCCCAATCAACCCATGAACATCAATGGCATGCCTCTCCAACACCAGGTGGACACATGTTAGACAACTCATGAGTAGCACAAACTTACATAGCTAATGCCCCCCCCATCTACCAAGCACTGGATCCTGACTGCTGATTCACAGTGCAACTAAATCTGTGCGTATAAATCTTATAACTCCCTCTTTGCACCAATTTCCTTCTGCTCAGTCAGACGAGCTACTGGGTTTTCTGTCTAGAACCAGACTTCAAATACACCTCTAAATGTCTCTAGCTTACCACCCTGATGGTAAGTGCAGACATGATAAACACTGACAAGATGCATGGTTTCAGTGACTCAGTGCTCTGACTACCTGACATCAGGCACTGTATTCTGAGTGCAGAGCCACATACTCACAAAAACCATGGAATCAATGGCATAGCTCCCTGATAGCTGCATCAGGCACTGGATATTGAGTGAACAGGCAGACCCCGACCTGTACACAGTGCATGTATATATTATTTTTTGTTTATTTATTGAAATGTTTCACCAGGAAGGTTGCACTGAGCAACAATGCTCATGTCACGGTACTTCCTGGGGGAAGGGGAGTAGGAATAATAGTAGTACAACAGGATACATACATCTTAGCAGCATACAGACAGACTGTACAGTTAACAACCATCAATAGCTAATAACTAATAAATAAATAAGTAAAATAAAAATGTTGTTACCTGTGCTTGAGAGATGCACACCATCTTTTAGATACAGCCAATGTTTCTGATATACAATTTGGGGGTGACGTATGGTGTGCTTTCCAATAGCATGAAGGAATCCAGATATTTGTATGTTCACCTTTTGACATGACCTTTCAAGTGCAGGACAGTAATTGTCACCTTTCCAGATCATTCACTGTGTAATGTCTGAATACATAATTTTGCAAGCAGGTAACATAATGATAAGATGCTGCAAGTCAGACTGTGCAGCTTCTATTAAATCAATTGCCCTTTTGTTCCCCAAATCATTACCTCTGAGATGGATCAGAAGTATGTCTGGTACTGGGTGTGTCTCCAGCAACTGGTACATGGTTGGCATGAGTTGCTACCATCTCATACCACCCTTCCCAAACCAAGACACTGAGCAGTGAGGTAGGTGCAAATCATTTCAAAAATGACTAGCCCTACTGAAAACTGCTGTCCTTCTCACCAGGCTTGATCCCACAATCCATACACTAACTCTAGATCTTTCTGCCATGCTGAGTACAAACCTCTAACAACTCAGATGAAGAAATATCAGATATGTGTCTGTCTGACTGAACACTACCAAGGCTAAGTAGCAGAATGAGTGGAGGCCACTTGGTCAGGTCAGAGGCTTGCTGGGGCAAAAAAGGGCAGAATATGTAGGCCCAGAAGGCCAAGGTGGTATGGCAAAAAGCTGCCAGGGTTTTAAATTGCCACATGGTGGGAACAGAGGCATTTGGGGTGCTATAAACAGGCCTAGAAGGCCAAGGGGGCTTGATGGGGGGTGAGGATTCATTCCAGGCTGGTAGAGCGGCACTTTTCAGAAGAAAAATCAGGTTGAGGGAGGAGGCATAAACATAAAAGTGGATGGGATCCAAAAAAGTCCTGGGGGAACTATTTGAAAAAGGGGATGCAGGTCAGAAGGAGAGGCCTGGTAAGGCAGCATGACATCAGACGCCGCTTGCAAAAAAAAAGTCACATGGTAGGCCTAGCCCAAGAAATTGGCACGCAAGTCTGGGGGGCTAGTGAAGGAGGGACAGAAAGTAATATGGGCCCAATACAGAAGAGGGGCCATGGCAGGTGGACGAGTAATGTTGGAAGCTCGGGATATGGGATGGGGTTGGGGGAAGCAGGGTAGACAACAAGAAGACCTATCTCCATAGGAGGCAAGTGATTGGAGCAGGCGCTGGCTTATGGAAAAAGAGCGTAGCAAAAGCAAAAAAGCATGGCTGCTTAGTAATAAAGATGTTTTGTCAGTTTGGTTCGCAGCTTTTTTACAGGCAAGCAAGAAATGATGGCACCAAAGAGGAACAGGCTGTCAAAGGAAGACGTTTACAATGCCATTGTGGAGCTGGTGGAGAAAGCCAACAAGATGTGGCAGATGGTGGAAGGAGAGGAACTGGGGAGATCTGGGAAGAAGTAGAAAGTAGGAAAAGGAATAGGGGTGGTGAGAAATGAACAATGGGGAGGCTGTGTGGCCCTAAGAGGTCGCAGCCACCACTGGTGGGCCCTCCCCGAGCAGTCAGTCCAGTACCACCACAGCCCTGTGTAACTGAACCATCAGTACCTCCCCAGGAGCAGGTGGTGGTCCCGCTGCTAGAACCCAGAGTGGACTCCCCAAACACAGGGTCTCCCCTGCGGGCAATACCACAACCAGCCATCCAACCAAAAGAAGCCAGGCCAGGGCTTCTTGATGAGAATGGGCCACAAGGAGCGGACAAGCCTGCAGGTAAAGTATCAGGTATGGTGCGAGACAGCATTAAAGAATACAGAGATCAAATTATTGTGGCCCTTGGGACAGGGGGACTGGGGCAGATGGAATTGGCACTGTCAGGGATCAGGTCAGATAAACAGACAACAGGGGAAGGGGGAGAAAGGAATGGAAAGCATAAGATAAGGAAGAAGGGAGATAGGAGCCCCAGGGATGAGAATAGGAGAGCATGTATCGCTGGCTACGAAAAAAAAAATATGGAAAGGGGAGTACGTTGACATTTTTGCTTTAGTGAGTAGGGAATCAGCTGCAAAATATGATGAGATGTTGAATATTGGGAATAGCAAGATGGCTGTGGCAGTAGTTTTGCTGGGTAAGAAAGAGGAGGACAAATTTACAAAAGGAAAAATGTGGGATGGGTGATTTGTAGATTTCACTATGTACTCAGCTATAGTGTTAGAAAAGAAACCAGAGTTGGGTATCCCTCTTATTACATACTCCTTGATCATAAGAAGGACCAAAACAAAAGGAGGAGTGGGATGAGTATATTATGATGAAGTTTTTCAGCAAAAGATGGTGACTTATAGGGATGTTAGATGGGACACAAAACAGTTGGATTTGTGGACAGATTATGTAACTGATCAATCCACACTGGAGGGTGAAATGGGAAAAATGGGGGGGGGTTCACAGAAGTGTTGATGGGGATATAACCAGGCATTTTGTTTGTGGCCACAATGCCGGTTCTGGCATGCATGCTCAAGATGTGGGGGATCCCATCCTGTGAATACATACAGGACAACATGGACACAAGGGGCACGGCGGGGCAAGGAACAAGCCAGCAGTCCTTTCGAGAAGGGCAGGGATATAGGGGGCAGTCATGGAATAGAGGTTTGAGAGGCAGAGGTTATGGGAGTAGAGGAAACCAGGCTTACTGAGCAGAGGAGGGAACAAGACTTGAGGGGAGGGTTGCAGAAAAATGTGGAGGGGGTAAGAGAACAATTTCAGGAAGTAAGAACCCCCATCAAGATAGAGGTGTGGGAAAAATGGTTGAAAAGATACCCAGAAAGAGACATAGTGGAAGCGATAAACAAGGGTTTTAGAACAGGTTTTCCACTACAGTGTGAAGGCCCTAGAAGAGCATGAGAGGCTAACAATCTTGAGTCAGTCAAGGGGAAGGAGGACATTTTGAAGCAAAAAATAGAGAAGGAATAGACAGCAGGTAGAATAGAAGGGCCGTATCCAACCACCCCCATTACGGAACATGAGAATTTCCCCATTGGGCTTGGTTCCCAAGAAACAGACAGGGGAATACAGGGTGATTTACCATCTGTCATTTCCAGGGGGGACTCAGTGAATGATTTTAAAAGCGAGGAACACAGCAGGGTCATCTATGCCACATTGGAGGAGGCAGGGCAGATTATATGGGTGACTCCCGATTTATGGATGGCCAAGACAGATATAGAGTCCACTTTCCGATTGCTCCCAGTCAGGAGGGAAGACTGGGATTTATTGGGTTTTAAGGTAGGGGACCAGTACTATTTTGACAAAGTCATGCCCATGGGTGGTTCCATAGCATGTGCAACATTCAAAAGCCTTCAGCACCTGTTTGCAGTGGATATTTCAAGAAAAAACAGGTTACACGATGGTTATACATTACCTGGATGAGTTCCTGTTAATAGGCAGTAGTAGGAGAGAGACAGAGGGGATGTTGGCTAGTTTCCAAGAGCTATTTAGAGAACTGGGGGTACCACTGGCTCTGGAAAAAAAAACGACGGGCCCAGTCAGGTGCTGGAATTCCTGGGAACTTAAATAGACACAATGGGGGAAGAGTTTAGGTTACCGGACAGTAAGGTATTCAAGTTGAAGAAGCTGATCCAGGTATACACAAGCAGGAGACAGGTTCAATTAATACAGGTGCAGCAAGTATTGGGGCATTTGAACTTTGCATGTAAGGCAATTGGACCAAGAAGGAGTTTCACTAAGCGGCTAGCAAGAGCAACAGCAGGAATAACCAGACCGCACCACTGGGAGGACATAACTAAGGGAGTAAAAGAAGATTTCAAGATGTGGGAGGAATTAGTCAGCAGCTACAATGGCTGTTCATTCTGGCAAGAGGACTGGGTCTATAACACAGATCTCGATTTGTATACAGATGTGGCAGGGGAGGTAGGAATGTGGGGCTATTTGAGAGGAAAATGGTTCTCGGAGCCATGGCCTGAGAATTGGGTAGGAGACGGAAGGGTGAAGGACATCACACTGTTGGAAATCATGCCCATTTGGGCCTGCACCCTGGTGTGGGGGGAGGAATTATGGAACCAGAAGGTTACATTTTGGTGTGATAACAAGGCTGTGGTAGAAGTTTTAATCAACAGGGGAGCCATGTCCAAGATGGTCATGAGGGTATTAAGACAGTTGGTTTTAAGAGCTTTGCAATTGAATATGTCATTCAGGTCCAAACACATTGAAGGGGTTAAAAATACCCTAGCTGGCAGCCTTTCTCGTCTGCAGCTGGATCATTTCCGGATGCTGGCACCTACAGCAGAGGAGCAGAATACACCCATACCAATGAACATCTGGGATGTTGGCAAGATGGAGCTGAAATGCTGTTTCGCAGCTCATGGGCACCGTGGACCTTGAGAGCCTATGAAGGGGCATGGCTAGCATTGCAAACATTCATGGAAGCACACCACATGGAGGTATTTATTTTTTAGTTATTTTATTTTATTTATTTAAGAATCAGTTTACAACCTTTGAGCCAGAGGCTCGTTTCCTAAGGTACTTCGTCACATAAAGACATACATTGTGTTTTGGTTACATAGCAAAGATTTGCAAAACAATAGGCGTTCAACAGAGGTGCCACGTCACATTGTGGACAGACAAACACAAATTGGGTACAGGGTACGTGTAATTGATAACAGGTGTTCCACAAGTTGGTATCAAGTGAGCATTCTGGTAGGTAAACACTGAAACAGCTGGCACTGGCCAGGTTAAACATAGGCATGGTGTACAGGGAAGTGGTGGAGGGGATGGTTAGGTGGAGAGCTGCCCGGGGGGGCATTGTCAAGAGAAGCAGAGGTGGAGGCTGTGTTCAGAGACATGAGCAGTTACGAGTGCTGAAGATGTGGAAGAGGTAAGTGGACTACTTACTGAGGAACAGCTAGGAAAGTTTACAGTGGACCAATGTGAGAGAGGAACAGACCACACCATGATGGGGGTGTACCTTGCGGGGATCAGTTTAGTTTGTAGCCTAAAGAAATGGAAGGATCCTACAAAGTCAATGTTGATATGGAGAATGATGCAAGGGTGGAGTAGGTTGAAACAAAGACCTAAAGATAGTAGGCGACCAATAGTCGAACATTGGCTAACAAAACTAAAGGGGGCACTACCAGCAATCTGTAGATCCCAGGATGAGGCACAGTTATTTCACACAGTTTATTTAGTGATGTTTACAGGGGCCCTGAGTGTTAGCATGGCTTTGTGGAATGGGAGAAAGGAGGAAGAAGGGGGTTGGAATGGGGAGACATAACCTGGGGGCTGAAAGAAATACAGGTTATAATTAAGAGGTCAAAAATGGACCAAGGGAGGAAGGGTGTACTGTAACAATTAAGGCTCACGTAGACGGCACAGTGTGCCCAGTAAAGGCTTTATGGGCTTATGCCGCAGGGCGTGGGATTAAGAAAGGGAGATTATTTGTGCATGGAGATGGGAAGAAGGTGACAAGTTACCAAGTAATGGCCATGCTCAAAAAAGGCATGGAGTTCCTGGGTGAGGACCCAGGCAATTATTCGTCTCACTCCTTTTGAATAGGGGCTGCTTCACAATGGGCAGCAACAGGAGAGGCGGTGACTAATATGTTGGAAAAGGGGCACTGGTGGTCTGCCAGCTACCAGAGGTATATTCGAGCCCTTCAAGCTTGAGATTAACATGTCATCTGTTGTTTATCTTGCAAGTATGGAACTGAGAGGGGGGTACGTTAGAAGACTGAGGAAGAAAATGAACAAGTCAAGAAGGTAATTAAGGTATATTCTGCTTAAATTCTATAGGTAGAGGGAGGACTACAGACGTATGGATCTGTGGGCACGCATACATTTATTGGTCGGAAAAGAGAGTGGAGAATAAAGTTGGGGGAAAGCAGCTGTACCAGGATGTCAGAAAATGTAGGCTGGTGTGGCGTGGCGTGGCATCCGAGGCATGTGATGGGCACAGTTACTTCCGACCCCGAAAGAAATGAAAGAGCAACTACCCATCCAAGATTTAATTATTATACACTTGGGAGGTAATGACACTGGGGGGAAGCCATGAGTGGACACGTATATGCAGGTAAAACGGGACTTACGGAAGACACAGCAGCAGTGGATGGAAGTGAGTATAGCCTGGTCGGACATTATTCCAAGGAGGGTATGGAGACAGGAGCACAGCCATGTAGCAGTTGACAGAGCTATGAGGAAGATGAATAGAAGGGTGGGTACACTAGTAAGGAACATGGGTGGGCACGTCATACTACGGGGTGGCAGAAAAATGGGTAGAGGATTTCTACAGATCAGATGGGGTGCATCTGTCAGACTTAGCAATAGACATGTTTAATATGGAAATGATGGGTTTTATTGAGGCATGGAGGAGATAGGAAGGGAGATTAAAAAAAAGAGAGAGGAGGAACCCTAAGGGGGGGGGAGGCTAGTCATCCAACGCAAGCTGGAGAAACAAGAGGGGGGGGAATGAAAAAGGAATATGATGAAAAGAAGAAGAAACTGAAGGAGGAAAAGCGGTCTCAGTTCTCACCATTACCTACAAAGAAAAGAGAAGAAGAAGGCACCCAGGTTTTCACCTGGGGAAGCGAGAAGAAGAGGAAGAAAGAGGGATGGTCAGAGATTGTTATTTGGATGCAATACAAATAAAATTGTGGAAGAGACAATAATAAATAATGATGGGAATTGTAAATGGAAATATGATATGCAATAAATTAATTGCCAATCTGAGCACAAAAACATACAAGTGGTTTGTCTTTTGTGGGGGAAAATGAGGTCAATCCGGGACACTGTTGTCCAGTAAAACAACTTTGCATACTAAGCAAAAAATACAACCCCTAGTCAACATTGTCAATACAGCATAATTACTACTTTTTACAAGAAATTCTGGTGCCTTAACAAAACAATTCACCTACTTTTACTATGGCTAACAGAAAATGCATAACATCTGCTGTTTCGGTAGCAAAGTAACAACTTAGTAGATCTCCTATTTAAAAGTAGAACTTTTGCAGAAACATTTTATTTGGGACAATATCTTCTTGCTGAGATGGTAATTTGTGTTCTAAGACTGCGCATATAACTACCATAAACAGCTACAGACAGTCACTACAAAAAGTAAAGAACATCTTGTTTTACCAAAACATACCAAGGTATTGATGAAACAGTGCATGTACTATAACAGAGTGCATGAGGCCCAATTTTACAATCATGTACATTTTTCTCAACTACCTTATTTGTTAATTTTAAATTGTTTAAGGCAATAGCTAAATGTGTACTTACAGTTATTCCCTGAATTCACTGATGTTTCTCTGAAAGACTTAAAATGGCCGCTGAGGTATTGTTATTTGATTGCATTGGTTCACAGAAGTCACATGGTGAACTTAGCCATTTCTTTGTTCACGAGACTGCAAAATCTTTCATTGTGACTAGTATTGTTCGCGAGGATCGACCGCGAGTTTGCAAATGCTTTGATCGTGGGAACAACGTGAGATTTCAATAGTGGAACCTGTTCAGTTGAAAAAAGTTATAATTCTAATAGTTTTTAACACAGTG
This sequence comes from Neoceratodus forsteri, assembly GCA_016271365.2. NCBI lineage: Eukaryota > Metazoa > Chordata > Ceratodontiformes > Ceratodontidae > Neoceratodus > Neoceratodus forsteri. The sequence continues at coordinate 1,178,513,957 of CM057458.1, forward strand.
AGCAGTTATGTATCTTTCTGTTGCATATGAGACATAACTATTGCAATAAAAAACATTTTTTAAAAGTTTTGTAACATTTAACAATATTTTAGCATTCTTTGATTGAGAGCGTGCAAATTTTTTGATTGCGGCTCGGTTGGACCATGAGGATCACTCGCGACTTTGCAAATTCTTTGATCATGAGAATAATGTGAGATTTGAATGGTAAAAAATAATTAATTAAAAATAAACATGTTTTTTCACTTGTTTTCAATGCACTACGTACCAATATGTCATTTTTATCATTTAGAAAATGCACATGTAACAGTTTTAATTACTTTTAAATGTTTTTTAACATTTAATAGAACTTTTGAGTCTTTGATCGCGAGCGAGCAAAATCTTTGATCGCGGTTCTGCTTGACCGCGAGGATCGTTCGCGAGCTTGCAGATTCTTTGATTGTGAGAATAACATGAGATTTCAACTATGTAAGATGACAACTTTAAAAAATTCATGTTTGCTCACCAGTTTTCAACACAGCATATAGCCATATGTATTTTTTTTGCTTAGAAACCGTGTCTATCACAGTAATAAGTATTTGAAATAATTTTTAACATTTTATTGTACTTTTGTGATCTATGATCACGAGCACACAAATTCTTTGATCATGACCTGCTTTGATCGCAAGGATCATTCGTGAGCCAGCAAATTCTTTGATCATGAGAAAAATTTCAGATTTAGCATGTAGAAGTCATGTAGCTTTGGAAAACTTGACTTTCTTACTCAGCTCAACATGTCCTTTCTGTTCATATATACTTACATTGGCCACCACAGGCAATAACACGCCTTCCACAGGTATAAAGGGCTACAGCTCCAGCATCATACATCACTTCCCCCTGTGCATTATATTCTTCCAGCAAAACTACCCACCTTCTCAGATATAGTTACTTGCTTGGATATCTTATTTTGTGATGTTTTGTAAACACTCTGCTAGTGACAGCTGTGGGTGGGGCATGTGGGTAGACTGGCACTGCTAAGAGGGGTGAGAGAGGGACCACTATACCACCAGGCATCTCTGGCTTATCTAATTATTTACCATTTGCAACATTTACTTTTGGTCAGGAACTGACTGGGCAGGGGGTACACAGCTGCCGTGTGGGGTGCTAGCATTGTGGGGTCAGGGTCATGATGTGCATTGGTTGCCCTGCAGGCATTGAGGTTTAGAAGTTCTGGGAAGTCTAGGGATGCAGGATGCCCAGCTCGGCATATCTGCTGTGGGGGATCAACGTCAGGGGGTTGGTTGCGGACTGTTCTGTGGGGCACTGATGGGAGTGTTCTGGGCATGGGTGGGGGAAGATCCTGCAGTAGGTGCAGTGGGTCACCAGAGCCCACGTATGATGTACATACACTTACACAACCTAAATGCTGGTGTAACTTACATTACCAGCTCTTTTCTGATGGTTCTTGTAGAGTCCTAACATTAAGAACTTTGTTGCTGCCCTACTAGAATAGGGCACAACTGTTGCCATAAACCCACTAGCACCATGTTGCAGGTGTTTCATGGCACAACTGTTGTCATAACTGCTCATTGGTGCAAGTGCCTGCAACATCTCACAGGCCACATAGTAGAATCTCTCAGGTCGCAACTGCTGGCATAAGTTGCTGCTTGTGCCACTCTACTTTGCGCAAGTGCAGTTATGGTGAGCGTGACTGTTGTAGAATTGTGCCCTATGTTAATATGATAGTGTAGTACTCAGAATAAATGTAAGTGCTTGAACTTTGTCATTCCCATCATTTTATTTCACAAACATGACATTTGGTTGTATTCCATGCTGTTAATGACTTACGTAGTATCGACTTATTATGGAACTGTGCACATTACTCTTAAACATCACCTCTCATTCAGTTGTACTAATATTTTTTTCTTTTTTTCTTTCTTAAGAGACTGTTACATACAAGAAATTGAACACATGATTGAGAGTTTCCATCATGACAATTTCCCGTAAAGTTAAAGAACACATAAGAAGTAGTAGGTGTACTGGAGGTTCACTGTCATACCATGTAAACAGTAAAGGTGTAAAATGTCAGCAGAAGAAAAATACTATTTCTTCTGTAACATGTTGACATATCACAAGACATGAACATGTTGACAAAGACATCACCTCCCCTAGCAATGTAAAAAGCAGTAAAGTGTGTAAAGGTACTGTGTGCAAACAATGTCCAGCACTGCCAAAGCAGGCCCATATGTCTTTGAGATGCAAATAAAATGATGGACATGTGACTTCTGCTACTGCACAGCACAGTAAGGCAACTTTTCTCAGAAAACTTGTCCATCAAGCTAGAACTGATCATCTTATCTCTAGTATAATGAGACACAAAAGGAACAAACTGTGCAGTAAGCTAGCATTAATTAAGTTACTGTTGAGAGTAAGACGATTTGTTAATGTGGCTGTTGCAATTCGTTCACAGTTATGGGCTGCAATTATGTCAGCTATTAATAAATTAAGCATAAAGACTGAGGAAATGAGAAACAAAATCTTGTCTTTTGAACACTTGAACAGAGAACATATGTCTGTCCTGTTTCAAGGAGACTGGTTACACTCAGAATATTCAGAAGCATTATTCTGGGAAGAGACATACAATGTGCACAATACAAATGTCACTTTGACAATAGATGAACATAGTAAAGTGTCTTAGTTGTCTCACATGAAAACCTTGACTTTGATAATGAGAATGACATTTATTTATTTTATTTATTTATTGAAATGTTTCACCAGAAAAGGCACTCTGAGCAACAAAATGCTCATCTCACGGTGCGACCTGGGGAGGGGGGGTACAAAGGAGAAGAGTGTACATGATACAGAGCAGTTGAGTTGTACATTGGAGTCATGAAGAATTTTATTACATACGTTGTTACAAGGATAAGAGAGGCATTACCTACTTTGTTTACATGAAGAGAGAGATGTTACATACTTTGTTCCACAATGAGAGTGACAATTACATATTTGTTACATATCTATAACCATACATACATACATACATACATAAGTGCCTACTTCCTAGCATTAGTTTGAATTATGTTTCATAGTGTTGGCAGATAGAACTAGAAGCCAGGAAGTTTTAGGACAGGGAGGGGAGGTTAGGTCTGGATAGGTTACACAAAGCTTAGATGGCTGAATTGACTAAGGGGAGATGTATGACAGGGAGAAAGCAGAAGTGCAGAAGGGATGAGTGAGTGGGTTGGTAAGGCAAGTATAAGCCAGTCTTTGTGGGTGAAGGCCAAGCCACTGGTCAGGCTGCATGAGGAGAAGTTGGAAGATAAGGGGGGGTGGAAGCAGAAAGGGGAATGGGGTAGGAGGTCAGGGGCATGTACAGTTAGGTGCATAGAAGTTAGTGAGGGCAGAGGATATTTATTTTATTTATTTAGCTTTGGTTAATTGGGTAAGTGCACTAGCCATAAAATGACTATTTTCAGGCATGACCCAGGAGAGTACAGACATGCAGAAACTTAACAGGATAACAAATTATAAGTGCTTTACATACAATGCATTAAAGAGGATACAATATTTCAGAACAAACAAAGTAAAGCGCTTTACATACAATGAGTTAAAGTGGATACAATATATCAGAGACATACAGAGTAGACCATTCATAAGTTCATAGGTGCGTACCTATGCAATGAATAGAGAGGACTTTGGACAATAAATTATCAGGTGACATATCATATGAACAGAACAAGGTACACAAAAACAAAAACAGGTAATACAAAATGAAGAAATAACCATTGAGAGCAGGGGGTGTCATTAAGGAAAAAGGTCGGTAAGTGAGAAAGAGGGGAGCAAGCCATGAAATTAGATTATATGAGTGTATGTAAGTGTAAGGGAGATGCCTGCAGTGCAAGATTGTATATGGACAGGAAAAGGGAGCCGGGACAGGCTGAGGCAGAAAGAGGGTTATATAGAGGTGAGGAAATACTATTGTATGGCCAGAGACATCAGTCATTAGGTAGGGTGAAAGCAGGAACAGGTATCAGCAATCAGCAGATTCGAGTGCAGTTTTCTCTTAAAGCATGTGCGGGAGCTAGAAAGTCTAATGTTGAGGGGAAGGGAATTCCACAGCTGTGGAGCCGCATGCTCAAATGCAACAGTTCCTTTCCTAGTGCAGTATCTCGGCAAATTCAGAAAGGATTTATCAGCTGATCGTAGGCCATGGAGTGTGTTCCTGAGGAACAAGCAAAGCTGCAAGACACCTAGGGGTTTGATTTTAAGAGAGCCAAGGTAGTATTTCCTACTAACTAATGGAGAGAGCCAACCAAGATCATTATAAAGTTGGCAGTGGTGTTTTTGCCAAGGAGCAGAAGAAGCATAGTGACATATGTTGTTATACGTAATATCCCATCTGAGTAGGTCAGTTTTATGAGCAGCCCCAAATAAGGGAGTTCCAAGGTTGTAGGGGTGTATAGAATCTCCATTTTAGCAGATAGCATGAGCATATAACTAGTCTTATATGCAACACCCAGTTTGGAGTTGACAGCTCTGCAAACAGACTGTACATGAAGATTAAGATCAAGAGATTGATCTAGCAGGATGCCCAGGTACTTGAAAGAGGTCACGCATTCCAGTAATTGACCCTCTAAGTCCTGCACCATCAGTGCTGTTGTGCAAGCCCGGAGCTTTGGGGCCAATCCAAGCAGCATGGCTTTAGTTTTGCTAGTGTTGACAGCCAGTTTGTGGTTGTATAGCCAGTTTTGGATATTGTTAAAGTCAGAGGAAAGGGTTGTGTTGATAGTGTCTATATTAGTAGTACTTGTATAGATGACAAGATCATCAGCATATAGAATAACATAGCAGGATTTTAGAGCATCTCCAATGTTATTTATATAAAGAGAGAATAGGAGGGGCCCTAGGATGGAGCCCTGAGGTACACCAATGTTAATGGTGGTACTGTTCGATGGAGAGGAAATAATTTTCACCACTTGAGTTCTATTTGTCAGGTAGCTTTCATACCAGTCAACAACAGAGGAGGAGAAATGCAGGTGTCGAAGTGAGGAGAGAAGCAAAGTGTGATCAACAAGGTCAAAAGCCTTTGTAAGGTCAATAAAGACAGCCCCAGTCAGATTGCCAGTATCCATTTTTGAAAGAGTGTCTGTGGTGAGTTTAAGGAGTGCAGTTGTTGTGCTATGACCTTTCCTGAAGCCATGTTGGGTATCCAAGAGCAGGCTGTGCTTAAGTAGATAGTCAGTTGTCTGAGTTGCAACAATTTTCTCCAGGATTTTGCTCAGTACCGAGAGTATGGCAATTGGTCTGTAGTTCATGACAACCTTAGGATCCCCTTTTTTAAGTACAGGCATGATCCAAGCAGCTTTCCAGAGGTCAGGGACCACTCCACCTGAAAGTGATAACGTATAAATTTTGGCCAGCGGTAATACAATAAGGGGAGCTACAAGATTCAAGAGGCAGGGTTCCAGGGAGTCTGAGCCAGAGCTGGTATGATCAGAGATGGACCTCAGGAGCTTCAGGACTTCCTTTCTAGACGCAGCCTTAAAGCAGAATGGAGGAGTATAAGGAGGCACAGGGGACAACACTTCCAGCTTATCCAGACAGGTTTCTGATGAGGAGTGGGAGGATACTGCAGTGGGATCAAAGGAAGAGGTATATTGGGAGAGATCAGAGATATGCAGGTTGAAAGAATTATATATGGTTTGTGAGTCATTTGCAATGCACATCATTTATCAGCATATCACCAGGGGTAGTTGACTGTGAGGATCCTAGGAAGGATTTGATGTGTAACCAGAATTTTCTGGGATCATTGGCAGAGTTAATCAGTAGGTCTTTACAGTGCTTGCTCTTAGCAGCTCTGACTTGTCTTTTACATGAATTCTATAGCGTACGGTAAGCGTTGAAATCTGTTTGCTGGCCTGATGTTTTGTAGCGCTTCCAGAGTTTATCTCTACGGTGCAAACTTTTGAGCAAGTCTTTGTTTAGCCATCTTGTTTGTTTATCCCTCACTCTCCAGGTGATCTTTGGGGCATGTTTACATTGAACCATAAGGAATTTAGTGATGAAGAGGTTAAGAGCGTCCTGAGAACAGTGTGATAGATAGATCTCCAACTAATCAATTCTGGAGACGTCATACAGAAGTACCTCTTGGTCTAGGTGAGCAAAGTTTGTGAGAGTGATGAGACGTGGTGGAAGAGATGGAGGTGCCCCAAGGACAGGATGCAGAAAGTAGGAGAGTGGTCAGGTAAGGCATCAGCAAGAGTACCAGTGGCTGAGATGTGTTCGATCCAGTTTACCAGCACCCAATCCAATAGTGTGCCTAGTGGTGATGAAACAGACTTCTAGTCGGCACTGTTACCATCTGATGCAGGTTGTTGCTATGAGTCAGAGATTGAAGAGAACTGGGAGCCGTCCCAAGCCAGATTAAGTTTAGGACCCATAAGATGACAACCTCATTATGATTAAAATTCTGAGAGGTATTTTCTAACAGGTACTCTAGACCCACAATCCCTCCCACTGGGGAGTTATATGCACAGATAACATGCAGTTTCTTGGCTCCCAATGCAGGAATAGAGAATGCTTGAAGGAGGAATGGCAGATTTGGGATAGCAGGTCATTCCAGAGCTTAGGGAGATGGTAAGAGAAAGCCATTTGGCTTCTAGAGGTCCTTCGGTGAGGGATTACCAATAGCCTGGAGTCTGTAGACCTGAGGGCATGAGAAGGGGTTGGTGGAGAAGATAAGGAGGTGATGAGGTAGGGTGGAAGGGAACTGAGCAAGTAGTTAGAAGCAAATTTAGCACTGTGAAGTAGTCGCCGGTTGTTCAGGGATGGTAGGGCCAGCGAATGGAAAAGCTTTCAGTGATGGGTACCAGGAAGCATCGAGGGCAAAATGGCAGAAAGCATTGAAGAGGGGGTCCAGTCTGGATAGGGTGGACTTGGGGGTGGAGCTGTAGACTATATCGCAGTACTCGAAGGAAGATAGTATCATTTTCAGGATGATTTCACATCTCACAGGTAGGGGGAGACAGGTGCAATTTCTATAGAGAGCGCCAAGCTTAGGGCACAGTTTTGTCAGGATAGCATCCACATGGGTGGAGAAGGAAAGGTGCCATTCAAGCCAGTCCCCCAGGTACCTAAAGGAGGACATGTCTTCTAGGTCTGTACCATCCAGGGTATGGAAGATCGGTGGAGATGTAAGTCTAGATAGCCTCTGTCTAGTGCTGAAAGTCATAGACACTGTCTTCTTGGCATTAAGGGAGGGTAGGTGGGAGTTACACCAGTGCTGTACCTTGTTGAAGTCAGACTGGAGATTGGAGGTGACTTCTTCATGAATCCGGCTGGAGGTAAAGAGGACTGTGTCATCTGCATACATATGCATTGAGGTATAAGTGCAAGTTTTTGGCAGATCATTTAATAGGATGGAAAAGAGAATAGGGCCGAGCACTGAGCCTTGGGGAATGTCAGTGGTAAAAGGGAGTGGGGGAGAGATGGACTCAGCTATTTTTACAGACTGGGTTCTGTCTTGCAGGTAGGCTCTGAACCAGTTAGTGGCCGACACAAATAACCCAGCACCTAATAGGCAAGATAATAAGAGGGGGTGGGATACCATGTCAAAAGCTTAGGCTAAGTCAACGAAGATTGCAGATGTAATTTGGCCTTTGTCCATCCGCGAGAGGATGGAATCAGTGAGTCTTAGTAGGGAGGTGGTGGTGGAGTGTTTTTTTCTAAAACCAGACTGGAAGGGTGTGAAGAAGTTGGTTTCAGAGAGGAAGTGGGAGAGTTGTGAGAGCACAAGGTGTTCCTGGAGTTTAGCAAGGGTGGGGAGGAGGGAGATGGGGTGGTAGTTAGCAGTGGTAGTGAGGTCTCCTCCTTTAGGTAGTGGTAGGACTGTGGCATGCTTCCACTCCTTGGGAATTGATTTAGTGGTGAACGAGAGATTTAGCAAGGCAGTGAGGGGAGCAGCTATGGTAGGGGCAGATAGGAAGAGGAGTTTGGTGTCTAGACCATCAGGAGATTTTCCCTTAGTGGGGTTCAGGGTGAGAAGAGCATTTAAGGTTTCCATGGGAGAGATATGCCTGAAAGAGAAGAGGTTCTGGCCGGGCGGAGAAGGGGTATCTGCCAGGAGATTGGGTGGAGTTACTGCTGGAAGGAAGTCCAGAAGGGTCATTGCATATGTAGTGAAGTAGAAGTTGAACTCGGGTCTGAGAGGAGAGTCCCTTGTGAGAGTAGGAGGGGAGATTTGTTGTTGGGGGGGGAAATGGAGTTGATGACTTTCCAGAATTTAGATGGCCTACTAAGATTGGCATTTAGGGTGCTGTTAAAATATTTGGCCTTGGCTAAATGGGTGGCCTTGGTGCACTTGTTTCAGAGCATACGGTAGGTGATGTTGTCACCTGGGAGGAGCGTAGTTTTGTAATTTCGCCACACCCTGTCATGGGCTTTTTGGCACGCTATTAGCTCAGGGGAAATTCAGGGAAGGTGAGTCCCACTTACCCTAGTGCGGCACAGGGGGGCATGTTTATCCCAGGCACTAAGGAAGGTGTTCCAGATGTGTGTGAGGGCCACATCCATGTTAGTACTTCTAAGGACGAGGTCCTAGTTAGAGTGAGCTAGTTCTTCCAGGAGGGAGGAGAGGTTTAGAGTTTTATATGACCATTGGAATAGAAATTTGGGAGGGGATTTAATCCGGTGGATTTTGAGAACTAAGTAGGTGATATGATGGTCGCTTACAGAGTCAGGGAGAAGGCCGGAGCGGATGACACGGTGGGGGTGAGAGGTGACTGCCCAGTCAAGTAAAAAGTGGTTGCCGGTCTCAGGGTTTGAGCGTGTTGGTTCCAAGATGGTTTGGGTAAGATTGAGAGCAGTTATCTCAGAACGGGCTTTGTAAAAAGTGGGGGATGTCCAGTTGTGATTAAAGTCTCCCATAATATAAAGTTCACCAGATTGGGCTAAGGATGTTAGGTGGCTTAGGAGGTCGATGATCGTTGCAGTTGGGGTGCCCGGGCAGCAATAATACCAGCCAAAAAGATAGGGAGTGAGGAAGGAGGGGACCGTTTCAGCATAAGCAGTTCATATTCTTTGGGCTCATATTTAGTGAGAGTGACAGAAAAAAGTAATTCTGAGCTGGTGTAGATAGCCACTCCTCCACCTCAGGTGGGTCGGTCTTGTTGAGTGATAGTAAAACCTGGAATGGTGATGGCTGGGTCTGGAAGGTTTGGTTTTAACCAGGTCTCAGATATGATGATTATGTCAGGGACATGGTGTGAGGCAAGAACCTGGAGCAGATCGAGCTTGAGGGCTAGTCTTTGAATGTTTAGGTGAAGTAATCATAATCCCAAGGGGAGGGAGCAAGACTGAGTGTCAGTGGTGGCCTTGGCAGGGGGGTTAGTCATTGGGTAAGAATGACAGGGGGCTGGTGTAGGGCCGAGCTTTGGGTGTATGTCCCCTGCTGCTAGAAGTAGTAAGGCAAGGGTTAAGTGGTGATGAAGCATGTAAAGGCACCATGATTTGGATGAGCGTCGCTTGAGGGTAGCTTTAGGGCAGACAGCATGGGGAGCATGGGAGCTAATTTGGTGTAGGGTAACCAAAAGAGCAGTAATAGGAATTGAGTGAGGGGGTGGGGCTCATAGGGAAGCAGGACCAGGTAGTGGCTGAAGGAGATGCTGTGCCCATTTGGGAGGCATTTGAATGATGGGTTATTACAGCGGGGAGGGGAGGAGCAGGGTAGCAACTTATAGGAGGTGTTGGGTGGTAAGCAAAATAGGAAGGAGGAGATCAGGAATAGGTTCCTTACTGACTGTGCCATAATTGAATAGTGCACAGGAGGCACAGATTATGCCAGTGAAGCATAGGGAGAGAAGAGGGAGCAGTCACAAGGACTCAAAGATGACAGCTGGGGAGGGGATGGTAGGGGGGTGATACTTGGCGCCAATGGGATTGGGGCAGGTAATAGGGGTGGGGTAACTAGCATTTTTAATAGGTGGCCTGGGAGGGGTGGTGGGGGCAGGACAAAAAAACAGGCTTTGGCTATAAGAGTTTGTCCATGGCTATCAGCTGCTCCAGGCAATCCAGACTGAAGGGCTCCAAGTGCCGTATAGCGGCTTGGCTGGCTCAGTCTGGGAGGTGCACCAATCGGAGGCTTAGGGCTGCTCGCCGGTCCAATCAGGGGCCACCAGTCAGAAAGCGCACCAATCATGGAGGCTTTGAAAGCTGGGCGGCTCTGGGAGATTGGCAGTAATTACCTGGGTTGTTGGTCAGAGAAGCAGGACCAGGAGGGAGGGAGGCAGAAAAAGTCTGTGTGCTCAGCGGCAGTGGGCGCTGAGTGCAGCCAGGATCCGGAGGCACCGTTTGGGGCGTAGGAGTTATCTGGGAGGGAAAAAGGAAAAACAGATGATTATATAGACAAGTTTTGTTGGGAACAAAGGAAGGCGGGAGACAGGCGGGAGCTTGTAAAGGGGTGGGGGTGCTATTACAGGACAAAGAGAAATAAATTAGCAATTCAAGGAGTGAGAGATTTAGTGAGACAGAGGTTTTAGATGGGCAGAGAGGATACTTCGGGGGGGCAGTCTATTGAAAGAGGGCTTAGTGCAGGAAGGTTAGGAGAAAAATGCAGAGAAATAATATCACCAGATTGAGCAGTACAAGGGAATTTGGAAACAGCCAGTAGGAGGATGGCAGGCTCCCAGAGACCCTGTGCAGTGGAAATGGCAGAAGTCAACAGCAGGAGCAGAAGCAACACGGAGCAAAGCAGGATTTAATTAATATGCTAGCTAGGTTTATTGTAGTGAGATTGAGGCATGCAGCTGACTACAATTTCTACAGAAAGACTGTAATCACTTATAAACTATGCAGCATCTGAATCATTACATTTCAACAATACTTGTATGGTTTACATTACAGTGCTTTTCATGCTTAAGCAAATTGTCTGCATAAGACTGGCTAGAACAAACACTAGTACTGACAAAAACAGGCTTTGGCTGTAGGAGTTTGACCACGGTTATCAGCTGCTCCACGCAATCCGACTGAACGGCTCCAAGCACTGTTTAGCATCTTTGCTGGCTCGGTCTGGGAGGTGCACCAATCGGAGGATTATGGCTGCTCACCGGTCCAATCAGGGGCCGCCAGTTGGCAGGCGCACCAATCAGGGAGAAGCTGAAAGCTGGTCGGCTCCGGGAGTTTGGTGGTAATTACCTGGGTGGGTGGCCTGAGAAGCAGGACCAGGAGGCGGCAGAAAAAGTCTGTGTGCTCGGTGGGGGGCACTGAGTGCCGCCGGGATCCAGAGGTACTGCTCAGGGCATGGGAGTTATCTGGGTGGTTGGTCCGAGAAACAGGACCAGGAGGGTGGCAGAAAAAGTCTGTGTGCTCGGCGGCAGTGGGCGCTGAGCGCTGCCGGGATCTGGAGGCGCTGCTTGGGACATGGGAGTTATTGAATTGAACAGGTTGCAAGCAACCAAAAGTCATCAGCTAAGAAGTGACCATGTAACACTACATGCAATGTCATGGAAGAGTCACTCATATCAATTGAAAGTTTCCTATCAGCATTCGCTACCAGAAAGAAGTCTATATGACAGATTGATTGACACCATTGACAAGTGTGAGATTCAACCTCACACAGGCGTAATGGGTCATTCTCTCATGCTTGGAAAGCAGCAACTGCGGCAGTGTGTTTCATCACTTCCTCATGCTAGCAGTGCATCACTCTGGCATACACAAGTTTGTAGAAAGGTTATATCAGGTGAGATCTGTTGTACAAGACTATATGCACTTTCAAGCATTGCTGGATGATGGAGTTGTAGAAGCACTCGTGGAGATCATCGAACAGTTGCAAACAACCCACAGACTGAGGTCTAATGTTCCTGTTGATGAACATGCAAATATGATGCACACATCAGTAGTGCAAGAAGCTCAGCTTCTCGGGAATTTTGGTAGTGAGTTTGCTAAATTTGAAATTAGCAAGACACAAAAATTCTGTGTAATTTGTGTATCATGTGAGTGCCTCTTCTATAAAGAGCAATGTGTCAAGATAGACTTGCAGAACATTCCATGTTGGAATGTTATGTGGGGGCGTCTCTTTGCATATCTTCTGTTAAAGACAGATTTTGCTGAACTTGGAACTGTGTCACTGTGTACTTACTGTTGTAACAAGATTAAGAGTGACACTTTACCTCCTCGATCTGTGCTTAATAAAATGACAGTTGAACCAACTCCTCCTGAGATAGCAGTCTTGAATTTGTTTGAACAGACTCTAATTCAGACTATGAAGCCATTTCAAACAATTATCAGTCTTAATACGAGGATGCAAGAGCTACCAAAGAAAGAACTGGTACAGTCTCTGAAGGGTTCTGTTTTATATTTGCCTTTGCAAGAAAATGTGAACACTATTTCTCAGGATAATAGTGTAGTAATCTTGGTGAATGGTGTCCCAAATAAGGCAAAAACAGTACAGCAGGAGATAGTCAATGTTGAGAAGGTGAAGCATGCTTTGTGACATCTAAAGGAGCATAATGTTTTCTATGCTGACATTCACATTGACACATTTGCTGGTCTTTCTACAGGAACTGCTGTAGAAGACTCTGACAAAGCAATATTGGAGAAGGTTGACATTGCATCTGGTCTTGTGAATGGAGCCATGGAGTGCATCCATGAGTTCCAGTATAATGTGCAGAACACAGCTGTGGAGTTTGTGGTTGTTAAGTTTGACAACCGTGAAACTCCTTGACCAATAGACAGAGTTACAGGCAAGTTTGAGCTTGTCAAAGACATACATGCGACAAGGAAACAATTTCCCAAAACTGTTGTATCCATGCATCCAAGGAAGGCAGTATAGGCAGTGGTTTAAGGCTCTGAGCTGAAAATTTGGTGACATCCAGTACACCAGACCTGGGTTTGAATCCCACAGCTTCCACTTGAATGCTGTGTGACCCTGAGCAAGTCACTTAACTTCCTTGTGCTCCCAGGTCACTCCTGTAAAAAAGCTTTCAGCTTAGTGTGCTACTCCTGGTTAGACAACTAAATAAATAATGTGCTATCATCATATTATGATATTGGCAATAATTTCTTAAATTATTTACTAGCTTACTAATCTAGTAAAACTACAGCCAATGGCTATATATGTTCCTGCCATTGTATGATACAACATTAACTTGCTCTTTCTATATATATCTTATAGTGGAGTGGTCACCCCACTATAGTTAGGGTTCAGATGTCACTTCTATGTTAATGTTTAACTTTTGCACGTTAATAACTTTGGACCCATTCAACGAATTTGCCTGAAATTTGGTATGCGCATTGGGGCATGATAGATCTCTTGATCTGCCAAATTTTGTTTCGTTGGACTAATGGTCTTTGTACATGAAAATGCTGAAAAATACAAAATTATCCATTTTTGGAGTCAGCTTTTGGGATTTTGTATGTGGCCCAGTGCAGCCATTGTAGGGTGTGCTGCTCTGTGAGATGGCTTGTTTGAAAGAGATTTGGTGCCAGATATTCAAAACTTTGCACTGGGCGAAAACCATTTGCACAGGTTTAGAGCGGGTTTAGCACGGGGCTGCTATATTCAAAAGGCCAAATAGCATGGGCAAACTGCAATAGCACCGCGCAAAATCATAATGTATGCAAGGGGCAAGCTGACATGAATACAGGTGCAATGCCATATTCAGTGACTAGCACCGTGCAAAGTGGTTTTGCACAACTTATCGTGACACTTAGCGTGGTGCACATTATGCCCAGGAAAAGCTTGTCTTAACCCTGGGCAATCAGCTTTGCATGACACTATGGCTTTGTGCGGTGTTTGCGCGGGTTTTGCATGACCCTAACAAATAAATATGACACATAGACAAAGTCAAACATAGAGGAAGCATGCTACTAACTGATGGCATCACAATGATGCCATCATCTGCCACCAGTCCCAGCCGTGCCAGGCAGTAAGTGGTGACCCTGCTGCCAGTGGACAGCATGGCAGTGTGGCCATACAGCACACACCTGCAGACCACACTTCTGTGGACACCAACAAGATGCCAGCATGCACATGTGGCACTGTGGGCATGGAGGATGTTGAGGGGAGAGTATATCAGTGGCCTGGCTGTGCCACAGACCAGGTGTGGCCACAAGGCTGGGACACATCATGCAGTGCACATGGGTCAGTATTGGGAATACCCCAACACCAGTGTGTCTTTCAGATAATAGATGCCCCCCCGGCCACATACTGCACAGCTGTATAACTGCCACAGTACACAAAGCCAGACATGTATATGCCACTGTGAGCATCCCATGCCAGAGGTGCAGCATCTGTGGGTCACACAACAGCATAACAGTAATGTCCACTGTCAGTAAACACCTGCAGGTTGGGTATCTCACTGTGTATAGTGCAGTGATCATCACTGCCCTGCACACCATAGTCACTGCTGTGTCCACACACTACTGGCCCCCTTGCTACTGTAGTGTCTGCTGTGCACTTTAGCATGACCTACAGTGTGACAGTTGCATGCAGCACCACCACCATCTTTGCCTATGCTGTGTTGTCCCAGTATACCTGCAGGCAGCAGCACGTGTGGAGTAGTGTTCAAAACTGTATAATAGTCCCAAGCTGTTTGCGCCTAGCTTACATTCTTGCGGGTTTGCTAGGAAGGCTAAACAGTTAGCCCAGCACAAACTGCATGCAAATCAAGGCATAATGAGATGCTAATCTGGATGTTTGCCCACAGACTACTAAGTAGGCTCATTTGCATGTCACTTTTGAATATGGCAAAGTTTAGTGCCGAGGCAAATGTGTTTGCACCAGGCTATTGGTTTAGCCCTGTGCTAAACCCACACAAATGTGTTAGCACTGCGCAAACAATTCAGGGAATATTTTACAGTTTTGCACATTGTACTTTTACATACGCTGCAGCCTGCAGCTGTACTGGGTCCACGCATTTGCTGGCATACACATTGGCCACGTAGTTCACCTCTACCTAGCTTCAATTCTCTGTGCACTGTGTTGCTGTTGTGGTTGGCACTTCCTGGTTGCCATATTCAGAGCTGTCTTATTCCAGGGATAAGTTTGCCCTGCACTCCCAGCCCAGTTTGCCCAGCCTCATTCCCATGCTATATTCAGAAGCCATTTGCCCTGGGCTGTTCCTTTTGAATATGGCTTGCTTTATGCTCCGGGCTAAGTTTGCCCACTGGGCAGTGCTAATTTAGCCCTATGGCAAAGTTTTGAATATCTGGCCCTTGGTGGCCAAACATGCCACTTTTCATTTGGTGAAAAAATATTAAGGCATTCAAAGGTTATGCCACTTTTTACTTCCCATTATAAGTTAATGGGAAAATTTATATGTATGTTTTGCGAACAAAGAATGGGGTTCTGACCATCTGGTTCTACCTGGCAGTCAAAGAATTTGCAACCTTATGGTCAAAGAATCTTTGTCCCCGAGAATTCTTTGATTGCGAGGTCTGCCATCTTGTTTTTACATTCCTACCGTAAAACATCAAATATCTCGGCTCTGTGGGGTCACTCCTGAAGTAAAACTTACATGGGTTTTACTCAGGTGGCTTCAGTCTTTTGAGCCATGCCTTTGGTTTGATGTAAAATGGTCAAAAAATAGAGTTACAATAATGTTTTAAATTCTTTGATCGTGGCTAGATAATGATCTTTGATCATGAGCCTGCAGATTCTTGGATCGCGAGATTCTTTGATCGCGATCTTGCATCGGGATAGAGGGATGAGATGGCCCTTTGAAAAATGCTAATTTCTCAGATGTGGGGTGTTCTAGGAACACAAATGAGGGTGGGTTTTGCTCAGGGGGTTTCGTTCTATCGAGGCGTGGCGGTGGTTTCATGTAATTTTGCCTAAAACTGGAGTGTCAACATTTTGTATTCTTTGATCGAGAGCTTGCAATTTCTTTGATTGTGAGCCTGAAAATTCTTTGATCGCAAGATTCTTTGATTGCTATCCTGCATCGCGAGTGAGGGATGAGATGGCCCTTTGAAAAATGCAAATTTCTCAGCTCAGTGGTGACCTAGGAACACAAATGAGGGTGGGTTTTGCTCAGGGGGCTTTGTTCTATTGAGGCATGGTGGTGATTTCATGTAATTCTGCCTAAAACTGGAGTTTCAACATTATTTATTCTTTGATCATGAGGCTGCAATTTCTTTGATCGTGAGAATGCATATTCTTTGATCGCGAGGTTCTTTGATCGCAATCCTGCATCGTGAATGAGGATCGAGATGGCCCTTTGAAAAATGCAAATTTCTCAGCTCAGGGGCGGCCTAGGAACACAAATGAGGGTGGGTTTTGCTCAGGGGGCTTTGTTCTATCGAGGCGTAGTTTCATGTAATTGTGCCTAAAACTGGAGTTTGACCATTTTTTATTCTTTAATCGTAAACCTGCAAATACTACCCCAGAACAAATCCACTCTCAGGGCCTGCCCCCCCATTGCCACACAGGATGCTGCCTCTGACTGACTACTCTGGGCATCATGGTCTGGATGGGGCCTTGGCCCAAAACCCTGGTCCACACGGTGCCAGGCCCTCTCTGAAGTCCCCTACTGCCTGGCTATCTGCCAAAGGCATGAAATTGGCACACCTGAACATATGTAGCTTGCTACCTAACCTAGCAGAGCTAACAGCCTGGGTGGCACATTATAACCCTGATATCTTGGGGGTCTCGGAGACCTGGCTGAAACCCCACATCCCCAACTCTGCATGTGCCCTCTCGGGCTGTAACCTTGTTAGATAAGACAGAGTAGGGAACAAGAGAGGGGTGGGGTGCTCCTATACTATAAGATACACTTAAACGTATCTGTCATAAGTCACACCCCTCACCCATCCCATGCCTGTGAGTTCTTGCCTGCCCTCCTCCTGCTAGTCAACACCAAAAAAGTTCACCTGATCTGTGCCTACAATCCTCCTAAGGGTGGTGTGCTATGGCTCTCCTCCCTCCTTGACAGTCTCAGTCCCTTGGTTGGCTCAAATTAGCTATTAGTCCTAGGTGACTTCAACCTTAACTGGATGGGCTGCAATGTCCAGCTATACAAGCCCTTACTGGCTGGTCTTGACCTCAGGTAACTCATTACTGAACCCACAAGGCCCTCCTCACATGGAGAGAAGGGCTCACTCATTGACTGGGTGCTGAGCAACCGACCGGACAGAATTGTCTCCTGTGGTATTCTAGCTGAGGTTATCTCGGATCACTCTCCCACCTACTGCATATGGGGAATCTCCCCTCCCAAAATTCCTGCAAAGTGATCCAGATGAGGTGATACTCCAAACTGACCTGCGACAATCTGATTGGTCCCAGGTCACTGCCTCAAATAACTACTCTGGGGCCCTTGACAACTTTCTCACTGTCTTTATGCCACTGCAAAACAAGCATGCTCCCCTCACTAAAAGGAGGTTAATGGGCACCTTCACAAAGTGGCTTCATAGTGGCCTTCTCTGCCTCATGAAACAAAGAAACAAGTGCTGGGCAAGATACAAGGCCTCCCTCTCTGGCACTGATCTCCTTGAGTACAGACAGCTGAGAAACTCCTGCAAAAGAGCCATCCACTCTGCCAAGAGTGAGTTCTGTCAATCTGCCCTTCTTTCCTCTTCCAGAAGCTCAAGGAGCTTCTGGCAGAACATCAAAAACATGGTTGGAGGATCTGCCAGAGCTCAGGTCACTGACATGCACATTGGCAGGGTAAACTGCAACAATCCCCTCACAATTGCCAATGCCTTTACCGCCCTGTTCACTGACCTGCCAACTCTCCCCTGCCAGCCCCATGACCCTAAGGACCAGGCCCCTCCGATGGGGTAACCTCCCGACTTCTCTTCTACCTCAGGGTCATCTCTGTCTTGGAGACCCAGAAGCTCCTTGCTGGTCTCTCCCCTAACACTGGGGCTGGGCATGACTGCCTTGAGCCCAAATTACTCAGTCTAGGGTCTTCCATCCTAGCCTTACCTATCACCCACATCTTTAATAAATCACTAACGTCGGGTACCATCCCGGACATCTGGAAAGTGGCCAAAGTCATCCCTGTTTACAAACAAGGTGACCCAAAAGATCTCAAGAATTACCACCCCATAGCAATCCTATCTGCAATCTTCTTGAAAAGGTGTTTGCCTCAAAGGTCACCCACAATCTGCAGGTCCATGATCTAATCTCACCTGCACAGCATGGCTTCAGAAAGGGGCACAGTACCTCCACCACCCTAGCCGTTATCACCTCTGAGATCAGGTCTGCTTCTGACCTAGGCAAATTGAATGCAGTCATCTTTGTGGATCTCTCAAAAGCCTTTGACCAGGTTGACCACTCACTCCTGTGCTTCTCACTCCGGACCCTTGTCTTCTCCTCCCCTGCCCTTGCCTGGTTCAATAACTATCTCACGGGCAGACAACAGTACATCAAGTTCAACAAGGCCCTATCTGAGCCCACTATGGTTAACTGTGGAGTCCCCAAGGCTCTGTCCTTGGGCCTCTCCTATTTTCCCTATTCATAAATGAGCTGCCCTTGGCCATGGCTCATGGGCATTCTACTCTGTATGTAGACAACCTAATCATTCTGTCCAGCTACCAAGAAAATCACTGTCATCAATGCCAAGCTAAACTCTGATTTCGACCTAATTCAGACCTGGCTAAAGGACCACAAGCTCACTATAAACCTACAGAAGACTCAGACCATGCTTTTTGGCTCTAAAGCCAAGACAAAAGCTGTCCCTGCTCCTCTTAAGATCTCATGTGCCAATGGGTCCCTCCTACAAGTTGCTGTCAAGTACCTGGGGGTGACACCTGATCCTCAACTGGATCTCTCTCTGCATATTCACAATGCATGCAAGGCCTCAAACTGTAAGTTGGGCCTTGCTTACAGAGCAAAAAGCTGCCTCACCCTGACTGCCCATCTTGCCCTAGCCAGGGGGTGTCCTCCTACCCATGCTCTGCTATGGGCTTGTTACCTTCGCCCACATCACAAAAACCAGTCTCCCAAAATGTTACAAGGCGTATAACAGTGTATGTCACTTTGCACTCTCAGCTTGCTGCTTCACCCACCACTGTGAGCTCTACTTCCAGCTTGAGTGGCTCCCACAGGAAAAGCACCACACCTTTGTCTTAGGCACCTTCATCGACAATGTGGTCAGAACTGCCACCCCTACTACATTGCTGCATTCCTCTTACCCCCTTGTGTTCTTCCCTCCTTAGTATTCCTTACTTCTACTGCACCTTCTATCCCCTTGCTGGTCAGTAGACCTTTGCATTCCAGTCCCATCTCCTGGTTTCTCCTCTTTGTCTTCCCTGCACTCTCTCTGTTACTCTCCCCTTCAACCAAGGTTTCTGCCTCCTGCTTGACAACAGGTGTCAACCGTTCCTCCTCCCCACTCCTATTCTCCTTCCTTGTCTCCTGTGTTTTCCTTGCCCCTTGCTTCCCTTCCTCTAGTACCTCATACCTATTAGAAGTAGGTACCTGGGAAGATAAGCTATTTTGTACTTCCCTTATTCTTTTTAAGTTAACTTTTCTCTGCCCCCTCCTTCCTGCTATCTGCCACTCATCTCCCCTGATTCTATTATTTTGCTGGTTCCTTCTTTGTCCCTGTGCATCATCCAGTCCTCCTTTCCTGCACCTCAATATGCTCAAAATGTAAACATTTTCACCCCAAATTTCCATTTTGTTTTCACATCATCTCATAAATGTAACAATTATAATTTTTCAAAACCTGGCCAAAATGTGTTTTCGCTTCTCTACCACAGAATGACATTTCAGCCAAGATTTGAACATTTCACATACCAGGTTCATGAGGTGGGTTTGTAATGAGGCTATATTGAAATCTGGAGGTCAAAATATTAAAAACAACACTGTTATGAAAGCACATTAACTTTTTTCTGTGCATCTTCATAACTTTGGTAACTTTTGACATCTTACACGGCACAGAATGGCAGGGTCAGCAAGGCTTTGCACTTCTGTAGGCCCTGCACATCTGCACCTGTTCACACAGGTCCTAAAAAAATCTGTGTGAATGAGGATATGATTCCACTATCTCAAAAAGAAGGAACATTCTTTTCAAAAACTTCATTAATGCACCAATTAGGGTAACTTAATACCACAAAAGTAGGGAAATGTTGCATTACAGTTTCCAACTTTAACTCCCCACCCTCAACCCCACCCCAAGCAGCAAAAGAAAAAAATATTAGGGTTTTTGGTCTCTAGAGTCTTGGAAAAACAGTGGTGAGGTTTATTTATTATTTGTTTATTTACAAAATGTTTCACCTGGAAAGGCAACACGAGCTGATGAACAGCTTGTTTTCAGAAGCATCCTGATGGAGGGGCTAGAAAGGTTGGTAGAGGCAAAACAAGCAATATCAAATAAAAGCAAAGCAAATATATACATACAGGGTAGTTGACTACAATACTATAACACTAGGGCTGGATGCTGAAGAAGTAGTAATAAATTAATTGGAGAACTTATATAGGGCAACCAGTACCAAAAGACCAGGAGGCCAGAGCATGAAGAAAACAAGGAAAATCAAAGAATCAGTGAAGCGCCAAGAGTTGGGAGCCAGTAAAGGACAGCAGGATGTGAGGAGGGGAAAAGGGTGGAAGGTAGTTACCCTTAATGCTAGAAGCCTTGGGAGGAAAACTGCAGAGTTACAGGTGCTCATGGCAGAGGGAGAGGTGGACATTGCAGCCATCACAGAAACATGGGCCACCCAATACAATGACTGGGACCTGTCTGTACCAGGGTACAGGTTATTTCGTAGTGACAGGGTGATTGGGAAAGGAGGGGGTGTGGCACTATATGTGAAGAAAGGACTCAAGTGTGTAAGGGAGGAAGGGGAGGAGGGCAGTACGGAGTCACTTTGGATGAAAATCCAGGATTCCAAGAATAGGATTCTTAGAATGGGAGTGGTGTACAGGCCGCCATCTAAGATGGAGGAGTTAGACAGGGAACTAGCAGGACAGATCAGGAGGACCTGCAAGAAGGGTAGTGTGGTGATTGTGGGGGACTTCAATATGCCAGGAGTGGACTTGAGTACCCCAACAACCAGGAACAGAAGGGAGCAGGTACTGATGGATGCCTTCCAGGACAGCTTCCTGCTGCAAATGGTCAGTGAACCAAACAGGTTAGGGAATACCCTTGACCTTGTGCTGGCAAATGGGGACTTTGTGAGAGAACTTACAGTGGAGGAACCGCTGTCAGGGAGTGACCACCCTCAGTATGGCTCACACTGGATATGGGCAAGGAAGGTGGAATCTGGCACAAGAGTGCTGGACTTCAGAAGGGCCAACTTTGGGAGGATGAGGAAGTGGTAAAAGGGTACCTGGCCAGAATTCAATCTAGTATGGACACTAACCAGAGGTGGGAGCTCATAAAGCTGGGGATAGTGGAGGCAACCAAAACCTGCTGCAAGGCCCAGAGTAAGAAGGCTAGGGCTAAGAAACCAAGCTGGTTGAGCAAGGAGGTCATGGAAAAGGTAAGGAGGAAAAGTGCTGCCTTTAGGAAGTACAAGAAAACAGGGAGGGGGGATGACAGGGAGGAGTACTTGGAATCGGAGGTGACAAGGGCAGAAAGGGGGGGCCAAGCATCTACAGAACTCAGTCTGGCACAAGGCATTAAGAAGGGGGAGAAGGACTTCTTTAGGTACATCAGGGAGAAAAGGAGCTGTAAGAACCACATAGTAAGGATTAGGAAGGATGGGGGTTGGGTGGAAGCAGGATGCGATAAGGCAGAAGCACTAAATGAGTACTTCTACTTAATATTTACTAAAGAGAAGGGGGGGTGACACCCAAGGAGGGGAGAAATGGAAGAAACATGGGGGAGGGGGTGATAGATGGGGAAATCATGGCGGGTAGAGTTCGGGAGGGTTTGAAGGCACTGAGGTTGGATAAGGCACCAGGCCCAGATGGCATCCACCCCAGGGTACTGAAGGAGCTGACAGAGGTCCTTGCAGGACCTTTGGCAGACCTATTTAATGCTTCACTACATTCGGGGTGTGTACCTCAGGACTGGAGGATGGCTCATGTGGTGCCCCTCCAGAAGAGTGGCCCCAAGGATGAACCGGGAAACTACAGACCAGTGAGCCTCACATCCATCATGGGTAAGCTAATGGAGACTATCCTGAAGGAGAGGCTGGTGGCCCTCCTAGAGGCCAAAGGACTACAGGACAGCAGACAGCATGGCTTCATATGGGGCAGATCCTGCCCAACCAACCTGGTGGAGTTCTATGACTGGGTAACTAGGCAACTGGACAGGGGCCATGCAGTGGATATCCTGTATCTGGACTTAAGTAAGGCATTCAACTAGGTGCTACATGGAAAGCTGGGAAGTAAGTTAGTAGGCACAGTGGCAGGTACAAAGCTGGTGAAATGGGTAAGGAACTGGCTTCAGGGAAGGCAACAGAGGGTGGTGGTGGGTGGGGAGCTCTCACACCCAAGGTTAGTGATGAGTGGTGTTCCACAGGGCTTGGTGTTGGGACCAGTGTTGTTTGGAATATTCTTTGCAGACATATCGTGGGACATCAAGAGCAAGATCAGTCTGTTTGCTGATGATACCAAGGTAGGAGTGGTGGTGGATGACCTAGGGGGTGGCAGGGGTTGCAGGATGATCTGGCAAAGCTTGAAACCTGGTCAGACACCTGGCAACTGGGGTTTAATGCCAAAAAGTGCAAGGTGCTGCATTTTGGGATGAAGAACCCAAGGAGGAGTTACCACCTGGGGGGAGTGCAGCTAGCCCAGACAGAGGAGGAGAAGGATCTGGGGGTGCTCATTACAGGGTCAATGAATAGCTTGGCACAATATAGGAAGGCAGCTTCAAAGGCTGACAAAATGCTGGGTTGTATTGCAAGGGGTATATCCTCGAGGAGGGAGGAGGTGATTCTGCTACTGTATAGGTCATTAGTTAGACCTCACCTGGAGTACAGCGTGCAGTACTGGTGCCCATATCTGAAGAGGAACATTAAGTTACTGGAGGGGGTGCAGCGCAGGGTGACAAAGATGATCAAGGGGCTGGGGGACTTATCATATGAGAGGAGGCTGAGGGAGTTGAAAATGTACTCACTGGAGGAGAGGAGGGATGGGGGGACATGATTGAAACCTTTAAGTACATGAAAGGAATAAACAAGACAGGTACAGAGGGGCTGTTCAAAGTAAGGAAGAGGAGGGACACCAGGGCCCATGATATGAGACTGGAGTGAGGAAGGTTCAGGAGGGAGATGAGGAGACACTTTTTTATAGAGAAGATGGTGGCTGGGTGGAATGCATTACCTGCAGAAGTGGTATCCAGTAGAACAGTGGACTGCTTCAAAAGAGGATGGGACAGGACAAGGGGGAGGGTGTCAATGAAGGGGAAGGATGGAAGGGAGGGAGAGAGGGGCAGCTGCAGAATAAGGGGTGCTAGCTGCACATTCGAGCAGACTTGATAGACCTCTAGGCCTTTATCTGCTGGCAAATTTCATATGTTCGTATATTCATAGGCTTGGAAGTGCTAGTAAAAGACCAGAGAGAGAAAGGGTAGGGAGAGAGGGGGGTAGGGGAGGGGTAGGGGAAGGTTGCCAGGACCAAAACCCCCCTTCAGGGTGCAAGGAACCCTGCAAGATGGGCAGGACCAGACAGGAAGAGTTTGGAGGGGGAGAGAAAAAGAGGGGGAGGTGGGAACAGGAGTGGGCAGAAGGGGACAGAGATCACATCTGAGGACATGGTAGCTAGTGGTAGGTGATTTAAAAATAAGCAATAGAGTAGGCATTTGAAATGGGCTAGAAGTAAATGGATCAGCACCAGGTCAGGAATTGGGGTGTAGTATAAGGGTACTGGGAGGGAGTGGGAATGTGGGCTAGGGGTGAGATGAGTTTAGTGATGGATAGGAGGATAGGCAGAATGAGGATATGAGGAGGGGAAACAAGGTGGAAGGGGTAACAGGTAAGGGGTAGAGTGGCAGCTAGGAGTGGACAGGTGACTGAGGAGGAGTATGAATAGGGTTAGGGAGGGAAGAGGGGTAGATGACAGAAGGAAGGATACATGGATAGAGTGGGGTGTAGGAGGGATAGTGATTGGGGAACTAGGGGTAGGTGCAATTAGAATAATAGAAGCTACATAGGGCTTGTTAGAGGCATGATGGGGAAGAAGAGATTTGAATCAGAGGAGGAAGTGAGTTCCTGAGTTTAGGGAAGCAGAAGGAGAAAGCGTCCTGGCCTATGGAGGTGTGTCAACGAGGGATGACAAGAGTGCTGGAGTCAGCGGTACTAAGAGGGTGGGATGTAGTGAGGGAAAGAAAGAGGAGAGAGAAGAGGTAAGAGGGAGGGTCCCAAGCCAAAATTTGGAAGTGAACTTATTGTAGTGTGAGAGGTGCCTGCATTACAGGCAAGGCAGTGCTAGAGAGTGGTACGGGATGCAGTGATGACTGCTGGGAGGGGAGTCAATGGAAAAATGACAGAAGGCCTTGAAGAGGGAATCCAGTCTGGCAAGGGAAGGCTTGGGAGCAGCACTGCAGGCAATGTCACCATAGTCAATAATGGGGAGTATAATTTTCTGAACAAGATCATGCCTAACCAGCAATGGCAGTGAGCTATGGTTTCTGTAAAGGGTGTCACGCTTGGGGTACAATGATTGCAGAATAGCATCAATATGATTAGAAAAGTTAAGGTGTTGGTCAAGCCAGACACCAACGTATTTAAAAGGAAGTGGAATTCTCTAAAGTTGTCCTGTCAAGAGTATGAAAGGAGGGGAGAGAGGGCAGCTGAGAGAGAGTCTCTGCCTAGTGCCAAAGGTCATGGAGACAGTCTTCTTGGCATTGAGAAAGAGTTGATTAGAACTTAGCCAGCATTGGACATTATTGAAGTCAAGTTCCTGTGCCTAAGGTCTAATTGGTGCATTGCATGTTGAGGGGGCTCGTGGCAAGCTGCGCAGCCAATCCTGGATTAAGAGGGGCAGGGCTGCAGCACTTAAAAAGCTTGTGCTGGCCCAAGGTGCAAGCATGAGTGGCTGTGCCACTCGTAAGGAAAAAAATACAATGATTTGGGATTAGCTTGGGTTGATTTTAAGCAATATATTGCAAGTACAAACTGTACTGTTTAATTAGCTATAGTTTAGGAACTAGACGAGGCTGGATGCTATTTTAGAATTAGGGATACACTGTTTTGTGTAAATGTTTAGATTGTTAATTCATATTAAATAGTTGGTGGATAAAATTTTATATAGAATCTATCAGGGTATATTTGTAAATGTAAGTTTAGTAAGTGAGACATATTTGTTTTGCTTTTATTAACTGTTTGCTTTTATTCTTTTTTTATTATTTTGTTATTGCTTTTATTTGGTAATAGTTGAAAATGGTTCAAGCACTACTGGCCTTATTTATGTGTGGAGTCTTTCTGCCTGTCTATAAAGATGTGGCTTTAAGTTCAGGAAATTTCAAACAACATTGGTTAAATTGAATTTACTCTATCTGGAGCAACACAAATGATAGGGACAGTGTAGTGCATAAAAAGGGAGATTTGGGATAAAATGGGATTTGCTTGATGTGCTTCCTAATTGGCCTCAATTTGATACACTGATTATATTTCATGGTGGCCCTCCTATTAGGAATTTAGGAATAGGATTGAATATGAGGAGGATCAAAAGGACACTAAAAACTACTTTCATGAGAAAAATAATTGCATTGCTTTTGTTACTGACTGGTTCAGTTCACCCACATTCTGGGCCACTGATTAATTGTGAACAAAATGTGAATGGAGGAGATTAAATAAGAAGCCATTGATCATTAATGTTGTACATTTAAATAATAGGAGCTTAATCTTTAACTGGGCAAAATTTGAAGTCTGGGTTAGGCAGCATGATTTCAATTCCCTAACTTTATCTGAAACACGGATGACTGAGAAGAACCAAGATAATGAGATTATATTAGCAAATTATAATGTGTTTAGAAGGGACAGAGTTGGCAGAAAGGGTAGAGGGATTATGATTTATGTGAAATCAAAATTTGAAGCAACTGAAGTTTTACCTCAATCCAGTAATTGTGGTTGTAATGCTGTCTCAGTTAATCTTATTTTGGGGCAAAGTAAGCATATTACAGTCACCTCAGTATACTTTTCCCTGGGATACATAAAACAAAGTATGGATCTGATTTCAAGTATTAAGAGATCTCTCACATTGAATAGGGAGTGGAATTTAATGGGGGATTTTAAATTAAATTGGGATTCTGATCAAAAGCTGCCCATATTGGATTTGTTCCATGATTTGGGTGTTCAGCAAATGATTAATCAAATGACAAGGCATAATTATAGATCAGGTGGGGAACAGTACTGGAATGGATAGTTGTTACTCACCCTGAAAAGATTTTAAGCTCAGGAATATTGGCAGATGGGATAAGTGATCATTGCCCTGTATATTGTAATTGGTCTACAAAGCAAGGGAAGAGTCCACCAGAGTATACTGAAACCAGGAATTTGAAGTATTTAACATAGGTCATTGTTAATAAGGCCTGTGAGAAAGTAAATCAGTCAATATTAGACTCAATGGTAGATATAAATATGATGTTGGAAATTTTTTTGGGGGGGATATTAAACCATGTAATAGATCAATTTGCCCCTTTGAAAAAAATGAGGATCAGAGCAAATAAAAATGAATGGGTGTCTAAAGACTTATTGAATTGGATGAGACAAAGAGGCAAAGCTTGGAAACAATATAAAAAGGATGGAAATCAGTGCTTGGTCCAGGCTTCCAAAACACTTTGAAACAAATGTAAGACTTTGATTAGAAAGGCAAAATTGGGATTTTTTTAAAAATGAGCAGTTAAATGCATTAGGCAATTCAAAGAAGATATGGCATACACTAAATACTCTGGTAGGGAAGGGAGTTCAGGATAATACAATTTATTTGGTAGATGGTGATCAATTGGTGAGGAAATATCACAATTGGCTAAGATTTTTAATGAATATTTTGGGAATTTGTATCGGTTTCAAATGAAAGATATTCCTACTAAAGTAAAAAAAAATATATGGATACTGAATTAGAGGTTAACAATCCTAAATTCTATTTTCATGTGGTAACTATGGAACAGGTAAAATATTACATTTACAACAATTTGTTATTTTTCACTGGGTAATGGAGTATTTCCAAAATGCTGGAAGTTCGCTGTTATAAGACCAATACACAAATCTGAATAAAATAACTAGGTCTCAAATTATAGACCGATTTCTCAATTGGCTCCTTTATTGGCACCTTTATTAAAGATTATGGACAGAGCAGTGTTTGATCAAATTCAAGAATTTCTGTTAAAATACAAATTAGAAACTGGTTCACAGCATGGATTTAGATTACAACATAATACAGAAACTGCCTTGGTGGGGCTCACAGATGGGATATGGGGTACTATAGATTTAGGGTACTCTGTTGCTGGAGTGCTGGGGACCTCACCAAGGCTTTTGATTTGGTAGATCACTCTTTGTTACTGGATTTTCAGTATGAGTTTTACTTTGCAGGGGAAGTGATAACTTGGTTTGAGAGGTATATCACATAGGGAGTATAGAACAGCTATAGGACAGGAATATTCTGACCTAGGGTTGACTAACTCTGATGTACCACAGGGCTCAATTTTAGGCCCACTTTTGTTTTTGTTATTTATGAACTCAGCACCAAAATCTTGTGCTGAGTCTGAGATAACTTTATACACAGATGATGCGGTTTTATATGCAATAGGTTCAAACCCAGATCAGACATTATTGAAGGTACAAAGATATTTTGATCATTTTCAGAATTGGTTATTGGAACGCAAGTCTTTTCTTGAATACAACCAAGACAAAGGCGATGATACTTACTGGCCCAAGAGTAACTAGAGACATAAATGAGTTAATTATTGACCTTGGGAAAAACAAAATTGAGCTTGTTGATAGTTTTACTTATTTAGGGATTACACTGGATTCCAACCTCACCTTTGAATTCCATGTAAAAAAAAAACTGATCAAGATGATACATCAAAGGTTGGGAATGTAATTTAGAATAAAATCCAATTTAATTCCGGAATCACGTAGATTATTGGCACCGTTTTTTATTGTGCACACTTGATTACAGCTTAATAGTTTATTCAGGAGCAAATGATAGAGTGGTAAAAAAAATTACAATCAACATATCACTCAGTTTTAAGGTTTATGACTGGCCTTACTCAAAGAACACATCATTGTGAACTTTCGATAGAAGCAAAATGTCCCTCATTTCATGACAGAATTAATATTAAAATATCTGCCTTCGTATTCAAAAGTTTAAAAGGTTTACTTCCTTCCTCTATTCAGTCTTTATTGTTAGATTAAGTGGTGAAAAAGTGACAAGGTCCTTTTAAGGGTCCCTTTTTATAAAAAATGATGGTCCAGAGATGTTTGTCCTATAGGGCTTCTACTTTTTAATAAGATTACAAGAGAGATTGAAAATTGTGGAACAGTGAATTCCTTTAAGGTGCAATCTTAAAGTGGGTTAACTCAATTAGTAAGTGCCTGTGGTTTAAAAAAATGTAAATGGACATTTGAATATGTTTTTTATGTCTGAATTGTCCATCTTTTTGTATTTTAATATTTTGTGTTGGTTAGTGAATTGTTTTAATTTGTTGTATTCATTAATGGTGCACAGTATGTCCCTGTTTACTGATTGTTAAATGTAACTTTTTGCTTGTGAAAATGGGCTTTAAGCTCATCTAGATAACAAGTATAAAAAATAAAAAATGAAAAAAAAAAAGAAAAAGTTGAAGTCTGGTAGTCACATCAGAGGGTGAGTGGCCAGAGGCAAAGAAAGCTGTGTCATCAGCATACATGTGGATCAGGGATGAGGAGCCAGCTGATGGTAGATCATTTAGGAACATAGAGAACAGGAGTGGGCCAAGAATGGAGCCTTGAGGCACACCGGTAGGGATTTGTAATGGAGGGGATGTAGAGTCAGCAGTTCTGACAGATTGAGATCTACCTACCAGGTAGGATCTGAACCAATCACAGGCAGGCTGTGACAGGCCAGCTGATGAGAGGGTTTTGAGAAGAAGGGAGTGGGAGACAGTGTTGAAAGCCTTAACAAGGTCAACAAAGATGGCAGATGTAATGTGGCCTTTATCTATGGCTAAGTGGATAGAGTCTGTGAGCCTGAGATGAGGCAGAGCTAGACGTGGCTTCTTCTGTAAACCAGACGGGAAGCAGTGAAAAGGAATAGTCATTAAGGAAGGAAGAGAGTTGTGAGAGAACAAGGTGTACTCTGTAGCTTAGCCAGGGAAGGTAACAGCAAGATTGGGCAGTAGTTTCCTGGAGAGGAGGGATCGCCACCCTTAGGAAGAGGGAGAACAGTTGCATGTTTCCAGACAACAGGCATAGGTACAGTGTGGAAGGACAGATTGAGTAGGTCAGCTAGGGGGTGGGAAATATCATGAGCAGATAGGTAGAGCATTTTTGGTTCAAGGCCATGTAGACAGGTTCCCTTTGCTAGGCTGAGAGAGAAGAGAGCCTATAAGGTGTCATTGGAGGTGATTGGTGAAAAGAAAAAGCTCAGAGGTAAGTGATGATTCTGGAAGGGGATGATGGAGTATGTGGGGTAAAAGGGAGGCCTGTAAGGGAGGCTAGTAAGGTGGAGGAACAAGAAGTGAAGTAAGAGATAAAATCAGCAACTACCAATGGATGATCAGCAGTGAGATGGTTGTTAATTTTAAGCAAAGGAGGTGGAGATTTAGCTTGTGGTGAGAAAAGTGAGTGCACTACTTTCCAAAATTTTGATGGGTTATTTATATTAGTGTTAAAGGTGGACCGGAAGTATTCAGATTTGGACTGCCAAATGGCTTTTGTGCAGGCATTTCTGAGGGCACAGTAGTTAGTTAGATCGCAAGGGAGTTTGGTTGATTTGAGAGTTTTCCAAGCTAAATCACACTTTTGCTGCAAGGCCAGGAGCTCAGGGGTAACCTAAGGAAGGTGATTTCCACAAACTCTGACCTGCTTAAGGGGAGCATGTTTGTTCCAGGTGGAAAGAAAATTGTCTCCGAAATATTTAAGAGCAAGATCAATAGATGTAGAGGAGGCTGTAGGGGCCCGGTCAACAAGAGCTAGGTCCTGATGAAGAGTGATAGGGTCAAAGGTGTTGTAAGATCAGATAGTCAGCAGTATGGGAGGGGCCTTGGGCTGGTGGATTGGACTGACTAAATAGATCATATGATGATCACTAAGAGCATCAGGCAGCAGGCCAGATTGGAGTACCCTGTGTGGGTATGAGGTGAGTGCCCAGTTCAGGAGAGTGTGCTTTGGGGATTTATTGTTATGGTGAGTGGGTTCCATGATTAGTTGAGACATGTTAAGGCAGATAAGTCAGTGTGAGTTTTACATAGGGAGGGAGACAACCAGTCTAGGGTAAGGTCACCAAGGAGGTAGAGCTAACCTGAGAAGGTGAGGGAACCAATGGTGGTGATTAGTTTGGTGGCAACGGTGTAGCATAGAACAGGGCGGCATACACACCGGCAATGAATACTGGGGCAATGATGGGTTGAGAAAGCCTTAGGATGAGGGCTTCATAGGTCTTGGGAACTGTGGTTGATAGAATAGTTGTGGTGTAGAGAGAGGCGGCGGAGTAGATAGTGACCCCCCCACCCCTGCTAGTTCAGTCCTGGTGGGTGAAGGCATAACAAGAGATGGAGATGGACACATCAGGGACCTTACTTGTAAGCCAGGGATCAGTTATTATAAGTATATCTGGATGAGTGGCTGCTTTCCTTGGAGTTGTCAACCCTAATACTCCCCACTGCCCCCAGCCTATAGCCTCCAATCTGAAGCATAAGGTACAGGTACAAGCCACTGCCTCATAATGATACATTCTTCAAGGTATAGAAATATGTCTCACCACAGGTTGACAACACAATTTGTTTTACTTTTCTTCATGCGGGGCCCTATCGGCCCTGTGTGAAGAAAGGATATCAAGAGTGATGTTGTTTGCTCATGGAATGGGGTGGGCATTAGGGCTCACAACCCCAAGTAAGACCCCATCATTAATTCGCCAAGACTCCAGAGACCCAAAACCCTAATGTCATTTTCCATTAGCTGTATGGGGTATGGGGGTTCGGAGTTAGGGTTAGAAACCTTAATGCCATATTCCCCTTCTTTTATTGCATTAAGTTACCCTAACTGGTACATTAACAAAGTATTTTGCAAAGGATAGATAGATAGATAGATAGATAGATAGATAGATAGATAGATAGATAGATAGATAGATAGATAGATAGATAGAGGAGACTGACAGCTGGACATCAGCTGGCTGAAGTTTTTATTTAATTTTATAGTGGTTTTACCTCTTTTGTGTGTGTCTACTCTGTACCAAAAAGAGTCATCAAAACAGTCTATCAGCTGCCAGTCTAATCTCTAGCTCTCTGGCTTAACTGGTTCCCTGTGTGGAGGTGTAGCCCACTTTCTTCTTTACAAATAGAACAAATCAAGCAATTTTGGACTTAGAAAAGGAGTTATTAACTTTAACACTGACTGAAAATGCCTGATTAAGGTATTTAAAAGAAGAAAACTTTTTCAATATTGTAAAACATGTTCCCTTGCAAAACTGAAAGTCCCGACGCTTGCCACTTCGAGTCTGCCTAGATAAAAGCTCCCCTCCTCACAAGCATCTGTGTAATAGGGCAGAGAGCCTAACAGCTGGATATTCCCCCCTTCCCTCCTCACTGGATTCTACCCTCACATCTTGGTATACCTAATGCTGCACTTTTCACCCTCTCCCCACCTTTCCTACTTTCCTTCCCCCCCTTTCCCTCTCCCTATGACTCTGGCACTTCTTATCTGTTGTCTATTTTCCCTGACAAATGCCACTGGCTGCCTTGCTTACAATGCTACCCTTGAGTTGTATTAATCTGTACTCTGTTTGCATCGTCCACATTGTTGTAATGTCTGTCTTGATGTTCCCCATAATTTGTATTTCTCTGATGTGGAACCTTTGTAAAAGAGCCAAGGCTCAAAGGTATTTATAATCCTAGACTTGTTAAATAAATAAAAAAAATTGTCTGCCTGAAGGTTTTAGTTTTAGGTGCTTTCACTTCTGTTGTGTATGTCTGTAACAAAAACAAATCTACAAACATAAATCTCTCTGTTGTCTGTTTAATCTCTAGTTCTCTGGATTAGCTGGATCTATTCTATATGAATTGCACTATGGGATGGTAGAGGAATAGGCCACTTCCTCCTTTGCAAGAGCTTTTGGCCTTTAAGAAATGGAGTTATTAAGTCCATCACTAGGTGACAATGACTGCTTCAAGTATTTTGGGCAGAGAAACTCTTTTTAAAGTTGTAAAACTTGCCCCCTGGTGAAACCAGAAGTCTCAGTTCTTCTCACTTCTAGTCTGCCTACATAGAAGCTCCCTTCCTCATGAGCATCAGCGAGTTCATGGCAGAGGAGACACACCAGCAGATGCAAGTGCATTTATCGTCATCTGTTATGGAAGATGTGGTAGCAGCTGGTCCTTCTGACAGGTAGTTACATGTTATCTTCCTACACTACCCTCATATAGATTGCAACATGGACCCCACCGGAGATATTTTGGTTCTTTTATGTAATGAGGGTTTGATAATTAAGCCTTTAAGATTTTTTTTAACTTTATTTATCTCCATTGGCCTTGGGCATCTCTCAGAGGTGCCCACTCAATCTGGCCCTCTACTCCCCACTGAGACCCTCCTCCTTTGGTCCCTCCCACTAGGACTTCCCAGCCCCCCAGATCACCCCTGGGGGAGGGCCCACCTCACCTACCTAGCAACTCTTACTGGAATTAGAGGGTCTGTCCTATGTGGGTGGTGCCTGAGACTGTCAGAGGAATGGTCTAGCATTTGGGGATGTGGGGCCAGATCCCTGTGGCTCTCATTCCCTCCCAGGTCCTCTGTGATTTTTTCACTAGGCTTTTCCCCACAGGAGTTCAGATGTGTGATGATGTTATGTCACCTACATACCAACATCCTCTGATGCTCCTTCCCCCTGTTATGGCACCGTGTCTCTGCTCTGCCCCTGATTTCCATCAGAAGCTGTCAAGGAATGGTGCAAGACCTGGATTCAACCCCAAGGAAGGGGGATGCAGTTCTCCAGATGCTCAATCCCTTCCCTCCCCTGCCAACCCCTAGCAGCCTGAGTCCAATCCCAAACCCAGGTCGCCGGCATGGTGTCCACCGCCTCAACCTTCAGTGCCACTGGGCCAGCCTGCAAGTTCTTAAGTTCCTTTATGTATGCAGAGAAACCTTTGATGAATGTAGTGATGCTTATGTTTGTAACAGATGCAAAGCATATGAATAATTGCAGTTTGAATTGACTACAGCTAAAGAAGAACTAAACAAATACTTTGCAAATCAATAAAATTGAATCAGTTATTAAATCATTGGAAGTAGAACCCATTCTTGGGCTGGCAGTATAACCTAGAGGGTAGAGTAATGAGCTGTGAGCGAGCTTGGTACATCCAGCAGACCAGACCTGGGTTTGATTCTTACAACCTCCGCTTGCATACTGTGTGACTCTGAAAAAGTCACATAACCGAGCAGTGCTCCCAGGTTATTCCTGAAAACAGGCACTTGTGCCTAGTGAGCCTTACCAGACCTTGAGCCTTCTTTTGTCCCCCAAAATCTAGTAAATACAGTAAAATAAAAATTCTTATGGATACAGAACCTCTCACTAGTAACAAAAGTAGTGGCAAGAAAAGGCATACGGACGATACTGAGGTATATGTGGAAGACTCAACAGCAGAAAGGGAGAAAAATGAGGGAGAGAAGAACTAAATGGGTCCAACACAGATAAATGGTACACATTCACATTGAAGCACATGTTTAAGAGAAGAATGATAATTCCGGCCCAGTGGTACTGTGGGATGAGCCACTGGGCGCCACATCTCATGCCATGCCGGGGACCTGGAGTCGAGAGTGAGTTTGGGTTGCTTGGGGTCAGCAAGGGAGGGGGAGGACTGAGCATCCAATGATGGCTCTCCTCTCCCTGGGAGGGAGGAATTGTTATCCCACTCCTTGGCTGCCTCCTGATGGAGGTCAGATGGCAGTGTCGGAGTCAGGGAGGCAAGAATGTGGTGAAGTGGTGCATGTGCGCATCTATACATGCATGTTCATGGCCACTGGAGGGAGGGACAGAAAACTGGAAAAAGGGTGACTGCAGGCTCAGTGAAGCCCTACTAGACTACCGGCATCTCACACTCCCACCAGATCACTGGAAACAGACCATATCTGGACTTCTTGTACTGGGGGGGTGTGGAAGGCCCTCCCGTTCCCAGCCCCACAATGGGGTGAAATCCATGGGGCATACTGGGGCTTAGCAGTACTGGGGGTAGCGGCTGGAGGTGGGCAAAGAGGCCAAAATTCGGTCTGCGAAGCAATTTGTGGAGCAATGTGGAATCCACAAAGTAATCCGCAATGCGAAGCAGAGTACTTTACGTCATAATGAGGAACGTGAAGTCCATTGATAACAATGACTTCACATTAATCTGCCTTCCCCCAACCACTTCTGAACCAATTTTAATGTGAAGTACATAGAACTCAATGTACTTCGCATTACTTCATCTTGTTATTGAGCTCCAAGGTGAATTTTGCAGTGATTCATGGATTGCAGGTCACACAGGTTCAAGATTGTTCTGCACAGCCTCAGTTCTGTGTAGTGTGTGCATAGTTGTAACTGGAGACAGTTTCTCTCAGAGCTCTGTGATTCAAACCCTATAAAAGCTGTTAAAAAAGACTTTATGGGCCATTTTATTTCGCTCAAAATTTAGTACAATGATTGTAGGAAACCCTCCTGTGCTCATATCACTGAGTGTTTATTGTTTTTGTGTGGATTTTGAATGTTAATTTAAAACATTCAGTCTGTGTACTGACAGACGTTTGAAGTGTGCTTTGGGGAGGGGCATATCTGAGGTGGAGGTAGATTAACTGGGAGAAAAAGGCAGTCTTTCTGTTTTGGTTATATTTTTCTTTTATAACTGTGTTAATGTACACACAGTAATAGTTTCAATAATTCTTTACATTTTTTTGCTGATTGTTGTGGTGCAACAGTGCATAATTTCAGTTTGTTTAAAAGATTTGGTTATATTACTGAAGTTTTCAATTTGCTATGCATTACTTGTAGTGTGTGTGTGACGCATGCCATCAAATCAGACACGTTTTGTTGTGCCACATAGTAATTGCAGCAGTGTGAACGCTGCTATCCACTGCACCAGCGTGATTTTGTACTGCTTTATGGTATCTTGGTTTTGGACTGTTACTGCAGTGCACTCCCCCCTCCCCCAAACGGCAAAAGGTATTCTTTTCCAGATTGGATTGTGACTTGTAAGCACTGGTTAAGTTGTTCTTGTGACTTTATGTCTGCATCTCTTCTTGACTGCACAGTGCAGTCTTAATCTGTCTGTGCATTTGCATCTGTTTAGTGCCCAATCTCCATTTGCAAGCCACAGCTGTTGCTTTTCTAGGCTTTACTTCCCAGACTGAAAGTTCAGAAATCTAAATTTGTTTCGAATTTTCTTGGTGATCCCCAAAATGCCTGCAAAGAGACATGCAAGCAAAGCTGTTTCTGGCCATGGCACTGCTGCCAGTTGCAAGATTATCTGTGGGAGTTGTAGTACTCAAATGTGCATAGCTGATGTAAGGAAAGGGATTTCTCCATCAATGTTTTTTACAGCACAATCTGTAACTTCACTCATAGTTGGAGGAGATGATGTTGTCCAAGCTGGTGGTGTTAGTGCAGTTTCTGCTGGCATGAGTATTGCTGCCTCAAGTTCCACTTCTGACCAGTTAACCATTTCAAAAAATATAGTTGAGTCTAAAGCTGTGACTGACAGTGCAGATGATGTCATACTTCCCATTAACATCCCCATGGTAGCTGAACATGATTTTGATCTTGGCAACGATAACTCACAATGTCACATTTCTTCCACCGCTGTTGAGGTCATGCATTTTCCATCCAATGATTCTGAGTGTGGTGCAAAAATATTGGCTGATGATGATGATGCTGTGGTTAGAACATGTTCTCCCCATGACAGCATCCAAGATGAAAATGTGGATGAGGATAATGTTGATGAATATGATGTTGATGATGTCAGTGTCCCCTGTTGGGAACCGGAGAAAGAGAAAGTCAAGGTGTCTGTGTCTGGGTCTGTTGGCATTAAATCCCAAAAAAGGTTTTGATTAGTAGTTCCTGTTAATGATAATGATGATGACCCAGTAATAATCGTAAGTAGTCATGGCGGTCAGTTGGAGTCCAAGTGTGTCCTGCTTGAAAAATCATGTAGCACAGCCCCCAATTTAGGGTTAAAAAAATGAAGTCCAATAAGCAGCATCAGGAACGTGTTGAAAGTAGGGTATCACAATCCCTTGTTTGGGAATTTTTTGTCCAAGATGCAAATGATGAGTCAGCTGCAATCTGTTAGCTTTGCCATGCGCATGTGAGTCAAGGTAAAAAGGGGAGTCATTTGGGCATGGGGGGCCAGCATACACATCTTAAGAACAGGCACATGGCATTGTGGACCTGGCACCAGATGGCAGCTAATGTCATAGTGGGGTGTTCACCCTCATCATCAGCCTTACTGAGTATGTTATTCCCTTCCATGAGTGTAAAACCAAGTAGGAATGCCGGCAGTATTGATGAAATAACACCAGAGAATTACTACAGGCATGATGAGGGGGAGGATTATGATTTAGAAATCTTGTCAAGTGGCGGTCAGAGTAGCGGTGGTGGTAGTGGTGGTGGTCAATTCAGTATGTCTAGTGCAAGTGGTACAGCAACCCCTGTATGTAAACCGGGGAAAATAGCTTCATTTGGGGACTTGTCACCTGTGCATCCCTCTTCATCACACGTCCACACCCCACTCCCGGCCAGAGCCATTTGTCATACCCCATACAAAACGTGTAAGTCAGCCCACGTTGGAAAGTGTTTTTGCCCGTAACCTCCTGTATGCTTGCCTGAGGCATGTGACCTACGCTGTGTAAGCCATGTGATGTTTGTGAGCTGCCTGTGAATTCTCAGTCCTCCTTAAAGTGGAATAAGGCAGTGTGCACAATATGAAGTCATAATTACAATGTAAAGTGGTTAAGTGAGCATTTAAAATGGGCACTTTGTGTAGTGGAATACTAAGATGAAGTGGCCACTTCACATCCACTTTTCAGGTGGAATTTTACTTCACTTCATCTCTAGTAGCTGTGG
The DNA here is from genome assembly GCA_016271365.2 of Neoceratodus forsteri. Lineage (NCBI taxonomy): Eukaryota > Metazoa > Chordata > Ceratodontiformes > Ceratodontidae > Neoceratodus > Neoceratodus forsteri. Next base: position 1,178,551,044 of record CM057458.1, read on the forward strand.
ACTGACTTAGGTGACAGGCAGGGTTGAAGGACCTTGACCTGTCTGTGGTCGCCCAAGGGAATGAAGAAGAAAAAATGAATATGGAAAAAAAAAGAGAAGACTGAGACTAGAAAATCATAATGGAAATTATCAATAGCAAGAACTGGTTTGAAATACCAAATACTACAGATAATGATTGTCCAATTCAAACGTCAGATACTTTAGCTGAAGATATACAATGAAAACGGTAACGGGTGAGTCAAGATTCTGTGACACAGAATTTGTGAGAATAACACTCCTGTTTGGGGACTCCATTGTTAGGAAGGTAGAACTGGGGGATGAAGGGGAGGTGGAGGTAAGGTGCCTGCCTGGCACCATGGCTTGGAGGGACAGGGAGCGAATCCTCAGGATCACCAGAGCAGCTGCACAGGGGAGGGAGCTGGGTGTCATTTTCCACCTAGGGACAAATGACCTGACTAAGAAAGGGATCATAGCAGTGCAGGAAGAGTTTGTGGAGTTGGTGAGGAGCCTTAGACAAGTAGCACACATGGTAACCTTCTCGGAGGTGCTGCCAGTCTATGGCGTAGGTGAGGCTAGGGTGCTCCGCAACATGGGATTCAATCAGTGGTTGAAAAATTGGTGCAGAGCTCAGGTATTTGGCTTTATTGGGGACTGGGGGTCCACCTTGAGTGATGCAGGCATATACTGGCATGATGGGCTGCATCTGTCCAGGAGGGGAACCAGGATCCTAGGTGATGGTATAAATGCTTCATTGGGAAGCATTTAAACTAGCCAAGGGGGGAGGCACTGGAAAGGAGCAGGACAATTCTAGCCCCTCCCAAAAAAGTCAGGGTAGTATGTAAGGTAAACACCAATATAGAGATGTTGATAGGGAGAAGGGCAGGGGTAAATGGACAAAGTGACAAAGACATTAAGGACAGGGATGGGAGAAAAAATGAGTAAGGCCATCAGGAAATGGAGGGTAATGAGTACCAATGCCCGTAGTCTGGGCAACAAGCACCCTGAAGTGGTGGCCTTGATGGAAGAAGGATGTCTGATATCGTAGCAGTCACAGAAACATGGTACACAGAGAACCATGACTGGGATGTTAACGTACCAGGATACGTAACCTACAGGAGAGACAGGGAGGGGAGAAGGGGGGGGAGGAGTAGCTTTCTATGTAAAGGAAGGGATAAAAGCAGCTGAACAAAAGAGTAAACAGGGAGGAGAGGAGGCACTGTGGGTCACCTTAGAGACTGGAAATGGCACCACAATCTGCACAGGGGTTGTATACAGACCTCAATCTCAGGGGGATGGAATGGACAAGGATATGACAGAAGGCATTTTTAGGATGGCAGAGAAAGGGGAGAGACTATTGATGGGAGATCTGAATATGCCAGATTTTAACCGATGCACATTTGCTGCAGCCACATCGAAGAGGAGGGCCATTCTCAATGCCCTACAGGTGGCATGCCTCAGACAGCTAGTTTTGGAACCCACTCATAAGGGAGCAATCTTAGACCTCATACTCTCAAATGGGGACAGTGAGAGGATTTCAGATCTAGAAGTGGGTTGCCATCTGGGAACAAGTGACCATCAAACAGTGTGGTTCACGATAAACTCAGCTACAGAGTCAAGCCACAAAGGTGAGGGTTCTGGACTTCAGGAGGCTGACTTTGGCAAGATGGGAGAGTGCTTTAGAAAAGCACTAGCAAACAGGCTAGAAGGAGGGTGGAGTAACAATGGAAACATCAAACTGCCATCACAGAGGTAACAAGCCTTGTGTGAAGCAAAAAAAAAACAAATCAAAATGAAAGAAAAAGCCACTATGGTTGTCAAAAGAGGTGGTGGAAAAAGTCAGGGAGAAAAATATAGCATTCAGGAAGTATAAGGAAACACAAAATGAGCAGGACAGAGAGCTGTACCAGTTAAGGCAGAAGGAAGCAGGCAGGGAATTCAGAATAGCAAGGGCCCAGACTGAGGAAAAGATAGCCAACCTGGTTAAGAAGGGGGATAAAACCTTTTATAGGTACATCAGGGAGAAGAGAAAGACAAAGGGAGGGATAGTGAGGCAAAACAGAATGGAAGGTGGATGGGCAGAGAGGGACAGTGAAAAAGCAAGGATACTGAACGAATATTTCAGCTCAGTATTCACAAAAGAGGAGGAGGGGGAGGTGCCTTATCCAATTAACAGAAGCACTCTTGATGGGGGGGGGGGTTGATCCCAGTCATTTCACAGAAGAAAGGGTTCTGAAAGAACTCCTAAGACTGAAGGTGGACAAAGCAATGGGGCCTGATGGAATTCACCCCAGAATTCTAAAAGAATTAAGAGGAGAACTAGTGAAACCACTGATTACCCTTTTTAACAAATCATGGGAGGATGGTGTGGTACCTGAGGACTGGAGGAAGGCAGATGTGATTCCCCTTTGCAAAAGTGGGACCAAGACAGAGGCAGGAAATGACAGACCTGTCATTTTGACCTCTGTGGTAGGGAAAGTGATGGAATCACTTCTGAAGGCAAGAATTGTTAAGTACCTAGAGGCCAGTGTGGCACTGGACCCAAGGCAGCATGGGTTCACAGTGGGAATGTCATGTCAGATGAATCTAATTGATTTCTTTGACTGGATGACCAAAGCAGTAGACAAGGGAGGGGTTGTGGACATGGCCTACCTAGACTTTAGCAAGGCATTTGACACAGTCCCACACAAAAGATTAATAGTCAAATTAACCAGCCTGGGAGTGGGTCCCAGGGTGGTAGCCTGGGTAAAACATTGGCTGGACAACAGGACACAGAAGACAATTGTAAATGTAGTACACTCTGAAGAAAAAATGGTTACTAGTGGGGTACTGCAGGGTTCAGTACTGGGTTCAGTCCTTTTTAATGTCTTTATAAGTGACATTGCAGAGGGACTGGAAGGAAAAGTATGTCTCTTTGCAGATGACACAAAGATCTGCAACATGGTTGATAGACAAGGAGGCATGGAAAGGATGAGAATGGACTTGGCAAGGTTGGAGGAATGGTCAGAAGTATGGCAGTTGGATTCAATGCAAAGAAGTGCAAAATAATGCACCTGGGAAACAAAAACCCAGGGAAAGATTACACAATGGGGGAGAGGTAGTAACAACAACAAAAATGGAGAGGGACCTGGGGGTAATCATATCAGATGACCTTAAGGTTAGCAAGCAATGTGAGAAGGCAGTAGGGAGGGCTCAGGGTATACTGGGATGTATAGGGAGAGGCATCACCAGCAGAAAACAAGAAGTTGTTATCCCTCTGTACAGAAAATTGGTGAGACCCCATCTGGAGTACTGCGTCCAGTTCTGGAGACCCCATCTCCACAAAGACATAGACAGAATAGAGGCAGTCCAGATGAGGGCAACTAAAATGGTGCAGGGTCTGCAAGAGAAGCCATACGAGGAGAGACTAAAGGAGCTTAATATGTGCACCCTTGAGGAAAGGAGGGAGAGAGGGGACATGATAGAAACTTTTAAGTGCTTCCGTGGAATCAACAAAGTCCAAGAAGGTAGCATTTTTCAGAAAAAGAGATGTGCAAGAACAAGGGGACACAATTTAAAGATGGGGGTGGGTGGTTCAGGGGCAATGTGAGGAAATATTTTTTCACAGAGAAGGTGGTGGATGCATGAAACAGCCTTCCTGAGGAGTTTGTGGGGTCTAAAACTGTGGGAGAATTCAAGAATTCATGGGGCAGACATAAGGCAATTCTTGTGGGGGGGTAAGAAGAAATAGACTGTTGGTTAACTAGGATATGCAGCTTATCCTGTAGGTAGGGAGATGGGCTGACTAGGTGGGCCAAGCGGTCCTTATCTGCCATCAAAGTCTATGTTTCTATGTTTCAATGATCCCATGCCTTCCAGGCACAAAGATAGAGGATATTAAGTCAAGAATATGTTCCTTAATTCATGACACAGTAAAATATACTGCAGTTGCTCTCCACGTTGGCATGAATTATTTCATTAAAGATTATGAGAAAGATATCTGTCTAGACCTACATGAATCAGGAAAGATCTTATGAAGCGTAGGTGCAGGGTTGAAATCTCAGGCATATTGCCAATCACTAAAGGGCATGAAGAGAAAAGCAAACAATATACAGGATCAACAGCAGACTAAGAAAACTGGTGCAAGAAGGAGTTTCTTTTTATACTGTAGGCACTTGGAAGGATTTTGTGAAACAAGATAATGTAAATACTGTGGATGGTCTACATCTAAACAGAAAGGGAGCCAACCTACTCAGAATGATAATCAAAAATAAACTTCACGTTCTTCATTTACATTAAGTACAAGGGGTTGGTCAAAATATGGACTAGAACTGTAGGAACTGTCATTTTATCTAAAACTAGTCATCTAGTTCCAATGTCTTTTAAAAAGAAAGATATCCAAATTTATTTTTGTAAAGTGTGGAGTTTGGTATATAAAAAATCAATTGGAATCTGTAATGGCCGATGTGAAAATTAAGCCTTATTCTGTGCCCATAACATTGACCTGGTGGTCACCAAATGACATAGGGGATGGTTTGCTTTATAGAGAGCCGGCTGAGGTAAGAAAAAATTAGGCAGAATAGCTATATTAGGGAAAATACCTCCACCCAAGATACATCATTTCCAATAAAACAAAGTCCATGTATGCCCCATTTCGGTCCAAGCTGCTATTAAATGCCAAGAAATCAAAGGTGATATTCTTCTACCCACCTAATGTATCAGCACTATGCCCTACATCGAACTGGCACTCGCCCATAACCACCCTTCTAGGGGACACACTTGAAATAGTAAATAGCTTTAAGTATCTAGGGTTCACACTAGACTCGCACTTGTCCTTTTCTGCACATATTGATGCCCTCACCAAAAAACTAAAACACGGATAAGGTTTCTTCTACAGAAACAAATCCTTATTCTCCCGGGACTCCAGAATCAGTTTGGTCCAGGCCACCTTCATGCCCCTATTGGACTATGCTGATATTCTTTACAGTAGCTGTGCAGCCTCACACCTTTTCAAATAGGATACACTTTTTCATCGGACTATCTGCTTTATAACCGGCGCTCCAGCTAGAACCCATCACTGCACCTTGTATAAAGCGATAGGATGGTCCTCCTCATCCACCAGGTGACTCATTTACATATACTCTTGGACATATCAAGTGCTTCTGGACAAACTGCCCCCCCCCCCATATCTCAGCTGTGCTAACTCAATCAAGTAGCTCCTATGGACTCAGGACCTGCTCATATATTACTTTGAGGGTGTCCAAATTCTGAACCAGCTTCGGCATGTCTTCAATTAGATATGTCCTCCCCACACTCTGGACTAAGCTCCAAGCTATTTTAAAACTCCACACCCTAATCCCTCTCAGAGCATTCCATAAGCTGGTCATTAATGCTGTCAATGAGACCTGCAGGTGTGTTTAGTCTCACCCTCTGCTATCTCCAACTCTTTTTATTGACTACAATGAGAGCACTTACCTCCCCCTTCTCGCTTTCTTTTCCTTTTTTTTTTTATAGGATAATCATCCCCTCGTGTACTGTAACCTGTATGTTACTGACTACACCGAGAGCACTTACTTCTCCCTTTTCTCTTTCTTTTTCCTTTCATAATCTCATAGGATGGCCATCCCTTCATGTACTGTAACCTGTATATTAGTGTTGTGTATTGCTCCAGTGTCTCCTTGTTAGGTTGCTCAGTCAAATTCCCTGTGTCAGCTCTGTAACCACTGTTATATTGTGCCGTACTGCAATTTCTGTAATCTTTATGTACGATAAGTATGTTGTATAAGGGTCCTCCTTGTAAATGAGCGTGCTCAATTGAATTTGTGCTCCCAGGTCACTCCTGTAAAAAAGCTTTCAGCTTAGTGTGCTATACCTGGTTAAACAACCAAATGAAAAAAAAAAAAATTAACCTTGCACAATAAACTGAACTGAAGTTTCAAGATTCCATAACAAAAACTATATGAATAAAATTAACCTCAAAACAAATGAATGGCAAAATAGTGGGTCTCTACTGTAGACCATCAGACACAGATGAGGATACACATAAGGAAATATTACAGGAACTATATATAGCATGTGGCCGGAGTGATATTATATTCCTGTGGGATCTTGGGACATATCAACTGGATAAACCAAACAGCTTCAACTAAAACCAGAAGGTCACTCCAGGTTGCTTTTACAGAATTAAATTTAAAACTGACCTGAGCTCCATCCTCCCACCTGACTACATCTCAGCACCCAAACTCTGGATACCCCCAGTGGTGACAACACCCACCCACCATTATACTTCAAATGTATCTCAGTCCACAAGGCCAATAAATACATAAAACAGATATTTGGCAAAATCAGGCAAGGAAGTTATAATTTAGATATGAAACTGGTGGCCCTAACCCTAGATGAGGTAATGGTGCCCATCATAAAATTTTAATAAATCCCTCTTCCTGGCCAAATTCCCCAACCTGTGGAAGCCAGCATGTGTCATCCCAGTTTACAAAAGCTGAGTTCGGACAAGTACCACAACCTACAAGCCAATCTCCATCCTCTCTCCCCTCTTCATGGCCTTGGAGAGGATTATGTCTGACCAGCTCACAGACTACCTTCAAAAGTATAACATCCAATGTCTGCAGCAGCATGGTTTAAAAAAAAAAACACAGTACCTCAACCACCTTAGTAGAATTCACTGGTAATATCCACCACTTGATGCAGGCTGGTTCATGGGGTCTATTTTTATAGACTTCACAAAGGCCTTCAGCTCTGTTAACCGTCACCTACTGATGTGGCACCTTCTGCAGCTGAACCACTCCACATCTGCAGTAGAATGGTTCAAGGACTACCTCCAGTGCAGGTCACGATCCGTTAAAATTGGTACAGCAATATCGTCAGCATGAGAGGTTTTGCTGGGAGTCCCTCAAGGATCTATTCTGGGATCTTTACTGTTTAGCCTTTTCCTAAATGACCTACAAACAGCCTGCCCCAGTAAGATCATTCTTTATGCTGATGACACTGTTATCCTGCAATGCAACCCCAAACCAGAACATCTCATTAAAGATCTTTAATTTACCTTCAACAAGCTAGAGGACTGGTTCGGTGAGCAGAAACTACTGCTCAACTATAAAAACAAAATGAAGACCATACTCTTCGCCAGCCATCAGAATAAGAAAAAAAAACCTCCCTATTACCATCAAAACAATAAGGCTAAGCCCTTAGAACAAGTACAGGTGTTCAAATATCTGGGACTCTTAATTGATGATATCCTCCCGTACCCTCACTACATTGATCATGAGGTTAAATCACTCAGTACCAGGCCAGGGGCCCTGTATAGTCACATATATTACTTCATGTCAGCGGCACTACGGCTCTCAGTATCCAGCTCTGTACTGTCAGTCATTGACTAGGGTCTAGTGGTGTATCGCGCAGCAACTGACAAAGATCTTAAAAGACTATCCCATGCCCTTAATATTCATGCAGACTGATCCTAGGGACTGACAAGCTAATACATACTTATAAACTCTTTGAAAAAGTCGATTGACCCAATCTGAATGTGAAGACAAAATTCCAGTACTGCTTATTGATAAAAAAGCACTACTGGGTCTCTCCCTAGAGTGCATCCTCCATATCTCTAACCCAGCCAATTCGCAGAACTTTACCAGAGGCTCTTCCCATGGCTCTGTCTCTGTCCCCTACAGGAGAAGCTTGCTTGGACAAAGATATTTTGCCTATAGGGCCCCGCTTTGGATGAATGAGCCTCCAGCCTCAATAACTCACTCTATGACTCTACCAGCCTTCAAATATTAGCTCAGAAAGCACCTTGTAGATGACAGTATCTGTAAGTGCCCCCCCAAGGAATCTACCCCCCCTCTCAGTTCCCACCCCTTCACTCATCAGTGTCCACAAAGGCCTACTCTGTTCTGACTGCCTCTGCCGGGGAATATACTAGCCCCACCTAAGCACTTTCCTCCCCTCAACTGTGGTCAACCTCTTATATCCCAATCCTTAATACTGGCAGGCCAACCCTCCTAATACTTTTCTGGATACCTCCCCTCCATCTCCCTTCCTCCTCCTTCCCCACTATACCTCCACCTTCCCCTCTTCACACATATCCTTTCACCCCTCAGGTTCCCCCTCTCTGTTAACTTCCTTCCTACCTCCTCTTTTACACAAATCTCCCTGCTTACTCCTATTGCTGTAACTCAAGTGACAAAGCTGTCTCCCGGCTGCTCCTGATGCACTAAAATGGCTCACTCAACCATCCTACTCTCTGTGGGATTGCTTTGTTACCTTGAATTGTTTGCTGTGTTTTGCCAATTTATTCTGACTTGTTAATCTGCACTGATGTGATGTTCTTATGTCTTTGTACTGTGCTTGATGTGGAACCTTTGTTAATGAGCTTTCAGCTCAAAGGTACTTTCCAAAATATCAAAAATAAATAAAATAAATAAATAAATAAAAACATGTATCAGCAAGCACCAGAGGTTCTCATATTCTTTATGTAGTGTTATGTAGAAAAATAAACATCAGTGTAATAAACTGTGCCATTGACAAACCACTGAGGGTCAGTGACCATGACAATATAAGACTTGAAATTATACGCACTGAAAGATCACCTAGATGTATTACAGAAGTGTACCTATATGATACAGCTCCCAATAATGAAATCATAGCTGAAATAGTCAATATTGATTGGACAAGAATATTACTAAACAAATCAGCTAATGACTTGATGCACACTATTAAGAATAAGATTATCACTGTCTACAATAAAAATATTGAAAACATCAATCAATACAATAACAAAGGCATCAGACTAAATTGCTGAGTAAAGAAGTTATCAAACTAACAAATAACTATAAATCACATTCACTATACAATAACAAATACATATGTAACCCCTCTACAAATGGGGGTTCCCAAAAAGTCTTCCTTGAGCTTGCCTAAATGCTCATTGCCAGGCTGGTGTTCTGCATTTTAGCTGTTTAAATGTATTGCCAGAGAGAGCCTGTATAGCCTCTGTGTACTGTCTCTTTAAGAGCTGCCTGGATTGCAGTCATAATTAATCTGACAGCGAGCTCTGTTAGAAGATGTACTTGTTTACTGATTATTTGTTAGAGTAGTAATAATATTGCAGTTTGTTCTAACCTGCCTTCTTTGCAGCATGGACAGTTCTGTTTGTTTCCATCATCTTGGTCCTGGACTGCAGAACGGGCCAATCAGTACATTTGGGAATCTAAAATGGAGCCTGCCTACAGGGGCTTGATGGGGCAGAAACTTGTAGGAATTGTAGTTTGGGGCTTTTGGCACCTAAAATAACCTGGAGGGGAAGCCCTTGTTGTGACTGACAGACAGATCAGCCAACCGAACCTTTTTGATCTTGGGGAAAGTCCCACACTGCTTGCAGTTTCAATTAGATCTGAGTTGGGAAGTGAAGAAGTAACAGCTCAAGATAGTTCGAGCAGCAATCCATAGTGGATTCACGTGGGAGAAATGTGGAAAGGTCTGAGCTTGGTCTGCATGCCTGCATGCTGTTCCTGAGAGAAAACTTGTGTTTTTTCAGACTGAATCTGAATTTGGAGAGCGAATTAAGCCACTGAATTCTGACCAGGCTTTAACCTGAAGAAAACTGAAGATTTGCTGAATGCGATTGGCCTGTCAGGATGTCCAGCTACCTCTGAACTCATGGATTGTGCAGAGACTCTGTAATTGAATGTTAGCTTAGTTGATTCCTTGTAAACAATCTGCATCTGTCTCTGAGTTCATTTGCTGTAATGTCTGTCTCTATATAACCTATGTGACGTGGAACCTTTGTAAATTAGTCTGTGACTCAAAGGTACTCTCTGAATCTGTAATAAATAAATAAATAAAGATAAATAAATTGTGACCGGAGAGCCATTTGCCTGGTACAGTGGAATTTCCTTACATGTGAATGTGCTGTGTGCTTATAGTGGGTCGTGATTTGGTTCCCCACTGTGTGCCTGAACTTTGTTTTGCTTGCTGAAGGCTGCATCCAGCTCCACGGACTGAATCCATATCCATTTCCATTTGCTTGGGCCCCGCTACACTCGTGCAGCCAGAATACCTGCTACTCAGAGAAAGTCACCGACGAGAGACAGGCCTGGGGATCAGCCCACTGCTCAATGCCTTGAACAGGAGTGACGCCTTGGTGATTCGTGTGGGCCCTGTTTCTCCGGGCCTTCCAGCTCAACAGCCTGCAGTCTCAATTTCATCCTGCCTGTGTCTAGTATTGGGTATCATGAATAAACATCAGGGTAGCTCCCTGCAACAACAGCTAAATCTAAAAGTGTTGTCATCTGATTGTCTTGTTGCCTTTTCTTTCACAAACTGTGCCCTCCGGCTCTGGATTACAAATAGTGTGTGTTGTGTATGTTGCATTCTTCCATCAAAGGGTCCAACCAGCTGCAATGTTCCTGGCTAGCCCACCATTTTCCTACTTGGGAAACCAGAGTGTGTGACTTTGTAGGGACTCTGAACTGCATGCATAACTGTCTGATTAATATAGCTTTTAAGCAAATCAATCTGATTACGCCCTTCCCTTGTTCAAGTCACCTGAATAAATCAGATTGAACTTTGTTTGCATTTAACCCACCTGTGGTTCCAGATTGTGCCAAAAGTATTGTACTGTTGCTATTTGCAGTGCTTAATCTTGTTTTACAGGGGATCCCTAGGGTCAAGCTAGAGGAACCAGCCCTGGTGATAAGTGCAAACAGTGTGGGTAATTGCCTGGTGAATAAGGGTCATTGTGAAAGTAATTATTGTATATTGTTCAGGCCACTAGAAGGGAAAGAGGGGGGTTACAGTGTCCCAGAGGGCTGTGCCCAGGGAGGCATCCATTTCATTATCAGGCCCCTTAACCTGCTAATAGCCAAGCAGGCAGGGGTAGTAGCCCTTGGGATAGTTCCACCTAGGGGTTACATCTTGGAGGCTCACCGCTGGGATTTTGTGCCTTCTAGTGGCCAAAAATGATAAATTATTGTTAAAGATCAATGGCTACCACAGTAGAAATGGCTGTACGCCAGTTGGTCGGGTGGTGTACTGGGCAGAAGATCGACCCCCAAAATGCTCTGCTTATACTGGATATTCCCCTGGGTACCAGTAAGGACACTGTATTGAGAGCACTCTCCAAAGTTGAATGTTTAAAAAACCCTGTGGTGGTGGGTCGACAGGCTGATTTGATCTGCCAAATTTTCATAGCCTTGGTTGTGACCTCATGGACAGCTCTAAAGTGCCACAGACTATTGCCTCAGATGGGGTCCTAGCCACCTGGAGAGTGATAACAAAAGACAGTAAAGACCCTGGGGAGGATGAGCCCCCATCATTATCTGAGACTTTTGAGGAGAAATTTGCTAAGTTGTTGCTGGAGGAAGGGAAAACCGTAGAGGACTTTAGGAAACTATTCCTGCCACCTGGGGGTGTTCCCAACACCCCTCCTAATCCAGCACCTGTTACTTCCCCACCTTCCATGCCTGTGCCAATGCTGACCCCTATATCTGTACCCGCCATTATTCATGACTCCTACCAAAGGCTGAGAATCTTCTCGGGAACCCTCCCTCCCAGGGGGAGGATGACTGGGAGATCTGGATCAACTATGTTGCCCCCTTGGTACCTGAGTGGCAGTGTGCAGAGACTGAAAAGCAGAAAAGAATCATAGAAAGTTTGAGGGCCCCCGGCCTTGAAGCCTTTAAATTTTTGAGGTCCACGAACCCTGATGCATCTGCTCAGAAGTACCTATCTGTACTTGAAGTCAATTTTGGGAGCATTGAGTCATGGGAGACTTTGATGGGGAAATTCCAAGGTACCAAACAATGGAAGAGGGAAAGTTTATCTGTGTATGTTACTCACCTAGAAAGAGCTTTGCAGAAAGCTTACCGGAAAGGTGGAGTAGGCACCAGTGATTTGAACCGTGTGAGATTGGGGCACATATTGCAACATGCCAAGCATTCTAAACTGCAGATCATCCAGTTAAGTCTCCAGGACAGGAGAGGTAATCCACCTGACTACTGTGACTTGATAAAAGAACTTTTGGGAGGTAGAAGGTGAAGAGGGAGATTGTAATTATGTGGTGAGTGCAGCCCAAGTGATCATGGCACCAGAAGGCCCTTCTGAAATGGAGACCACTAAGAGTGTCCCACCGTGGGCTAAACGGTGGGAGGAGGAGTTTCTAAAGGAAGTCAGAAAAGTACAACTGGGTGCGTTCACTGAAGTATCCCCTGCTGACAGAGACCCTGTCCCCTATCAGGATGTGACTGTTATGGAGCTGGGAGTGCACCCCTCAGGCATCCTCTACTGAGGTTGGCTTCTCGGCTGAGCTCAAGGCATTGACTGCCATCCTAAAGGAACTTTTGAGACATGGTACACTACCGGCAGAAGACAGATCACAATCTTCTGTCAATGCTCCAGCATCCCCTGCTATGTTTTCCCCAAGGATGCCCCGAGAGCCTGTCATTTGTCACAACTGCGGCAAAGATGGCCATATAAAAAGGGAATGCTGGTCTCAGAAGGACTTATTGAAAGTGGTGAACTGGCTTCAAGGAGAGCTTCGGAAAATGAGTCAGTAGTCAAGGGGTGCATGAAATGACTGCAGTGAAGGCTCCGGCCTACCTAACTCAAATTCCTCTGTGGCTAAATTGTCTGTCCAAGCCCCTGCTGTTGTTCCTCCAGACTGGTCCAAAATAGTGGGCCCTTCAATGAAGACTGCTGTGGCTGTGAATGGTATTCCTACTCAGGCTGTGCTTAACAGTGGGTCATAAGTGACCACTGTATTTCAGGACTGCTTTGACAAACACTTATCTGATGTGCCATTACAATCCCTGGAAGGCCTACATGTGTGGGGGCTGAGGGACAAGTCTGACTGGATGGGCCCTAAGAATTCCAGCCTTAGTAAAAAGGGCATATGACGTACAACAGAAACCCAATGAAGAGGACCCAGATGAGCCAGTGGGGATAGTGTGGAAAAAGGAACCTGACTCCTTGGTATTGGCCCCCAACTCCCAGTGCACAATCCATGGAGAAGTCCACCTAAACAGAATCATAAAGAACAAAATATTAATGTTGGTTGCACCAGGTGATGGAAAGTTGCCAGAAGGATTATTGGTTAAACCCAGCATCTTGCCTGCCTGTGCCCATACCTATGCACGATGAGTGATGGTTCAGATTGGAAAATGTGTCAGATCAGGAGGTCTGGGTAAACAGAGGTTGCACTCTAGCTACAGTACACTGCACAGACACTGCAGTATCACCCAATAACAAGTACTCTGGCCAAAAGGAGAGAGTGACCCCGGACTTATTTGACTTTGGTGACTCCCCACTGCCAGCTGAATTATAAGGCTAGGATTAACAAGAAACTCTCCCAGAGAGACCAAGTGTTTTCGTTAAAAGAATGGGGCATGAGGTGTGTCCAGGGTGCAGAGCATCTTATATGCCTGCATGATGACTGGCCATTTCAAGAGAGATCCCAATTCCTCACCCCAGTGGACATTGATGATGTGAGGAGACACCTGCAGGAAATGCTCGCTGCTGGTGTGATACAGGAATCAAGCAGCCCATATGCCTCTCCCATTGTGGTTGTGCATAAGAAGAATGGGTCGGTGAGGATGTGTGTTGATTATCGAACCCTGAACTGGTAGACTGTCCCAGATCAATACACCATGCCCCGCATACAAGATGCCCTGGATTGCTTGAATGGGAGCAAATGGTTCTCAGTATACGATTTTTGCAGTGGATATTACCAGATTCCCATGGCCACAGAGGACCGTGAGAGAATCGCCTTCATCTGTCCTTTGAGGTTCTTTGAATTCCTAAGAATGCCACAGGGGATTTTGGGTGCCCTGGCCACCTTTCAGCAACTGATGAATGTGCGGTGGGAGATATGAACTTGCTGGAATGCCTAGTGTACCTAGATGATGTCATTGTGTTCGGACGTACATTAGAGGAGCATGAGACCTGACTGTTTAAAGTCCTAGACCGATTGGAAGTCTTCGGCCTCAAGCTGTCCATTGACAAGTGACAGTTTTTTCAAACCTTTGCAAAGTATGTGGGGCACATTGTATCTGCAGAAGGGACAGAGACCAATCCCAGTAAAGTCGTGTCACTGACTACTTGGCCTCAGCCTTATAACTTGAAAGAGCTACTTAATTTCCTGTGGTTCTGTGGCTACTATGCAGGTTCATAAAAGACTGTTCTAAGGTGATTCCCCTGCTGCAGAATCTCACCCAGGGTTACACCCCTACCAACTGTAAATACAAGAAAGGGGCTGTCAAAGAACCCAAGAAAGTATACTTCCAAACAGGTGAACCTTTTGGGCCCCTCTGGACACCCGAATGTGAAGCAGCCTTCCTTGACGTCATATACCAGCTCACCCATGCCCCCATCTTTGCCTATGCTGACCCTACCAAGCCCTATGTGTTGCACATGGATGCTAGTCTGCAGGACCTAGGAGCTGTACTGTATCAAGACCATGAGGATGGTTTGAGACCAGTGGCTTTTGCCAGCAGGAGCTTGACCCTATCAGAATGAAACTATCCTGTGCACAAGAGCTTCTTGCCCTAAAATGGGTCATTGTTAACCAGTTTCATGAGTACCTCTATGGGGAAAAGATATTGGTGAAGACTGACAATAACCTGTTAACCTACGTACAGAGTTCAGCTAATTTGGACGCCACTAGGTACCGGTGGCTCTCTGGTTTATCAACCTATGATTATGCTGTCGAATACAGGCCAGGACTGAACCATATTGATGCTGACATCCTGTCACGAAGGCCAGTTTCCAAGAGTGATTGGGTCAGGTTGTCTGAATCTGACATCTGAGCATTGTGCCAAAAGTTTGACAGAGATGAACAGATGTCTGCGGACAGAGTGGACTGTCTACTAGATTGCTTGGGCCCTCCTAATACCTGCATACCGGCTGCCTATTGCCATTTCTCTGCTCTAGATATCAGTGCAGTACCTCAATTTGACAATGACAGTATTCAGTGGGCTCAGTCCCAAGATCCTATGATTCAACCCGCACTTGATGCCCTGCGTGCGGGGAAGGATGTGTGTCTAAGTTGCGTTCCCCTGACTTGTGAACTGCTCTATTGCTTAAAGAAGGCCCCAGGTTGAAGTTACTCATTCAGTTGTTATACAGAGAGACAGTGGATCATAGTGGTCAAGTAGACAAGCAACAATTGGTCCTGCCCACGGCCTTTAAACACTTGGTACTGAGGTCCCTCCACAATCACAAGGGGCACCTCAGTATTGACAGGACTCTTGACCTGGTACAATCTAAATTCTACTGGCCCAAGATGGGGGCTGATGTTGAGCACCATGTAAAGACCTGTAGTCATTGCCTCCAAAGAAAAGCCCTGCCTCAGAGGGCTGTCCCCCCCTTGTCAATATCACTACCAGCGCTCCCATGGAACTGGTCTGCATAGATTTTTTGTGTTTAGAACCTAATCAATCGAATATTGGCAATGTGTTAGTGGTTATGGATCATTTCACACGGTATGCACAAGCTTTTCCAACTAAAGATCAAAAAGCCTCTACCATGCCCAAAGTGCTAGTGGGAAAAATTATTTGTCCACTGTGATACCCCCCAGCGGATCCACTCTGACCAAGGCACAGACTTTGAAAGTAGGCTAATCAAAGAAATGCTGTCTCTGTGGGGGGTGTGGAAGTCAAGAACCACCCCTTATCAACTGCAGGGGGACCCTCAACCAGAATGTTTTAACTGCACCCTTCTAGACATGCTGGGCACCCTCCACCTAAAAGACAAGCATAAGTGGAGCTAGCAGATTAGCACCTTGGTACACGCATACAATTGCACCAAAAATGATGCTACTTGGTTCTCCCCCACCACCTCATGTTTGGGAGGAAGGCCTGCCTGCCAGTTGATGTCTGTTTTGGGGTCTCTCCAGATGGGGTCCAAGCTGAAAACTACCTGCAATATGTACAGAAACTGAAAGCTCAATTGAACCATGCACATCAACTGGCCCAGACAACAGCTGCTAAAAGAAATCTCGCCAACAAAGAGAGGCTCGACAAGAAAGTAAAGGCTCAAGAGCTACGGCACAGAGACCATGTGTTGTAACACAGTTTGGGACTACATGGCAAGCACAACATTGCTGATAGGTGGCACCATCTTTCTCATGTAGTAGTTGGAAAGTTGGATGATCTACTAGTGTACAAGGTACGCCCTGAGAATAATTCCAAAGCTGTCAAGACCATGCACTGTAACCACTTGCTGCCTATTGGCCAAGTTATTAATGAGGCTGAGCCAGAAGTCATTGCCTCCCCTGGGCCAGTAACTCATGCTGCTGCAAAAAAGAGACAGAGTCAACCTACCCCAGTAGGTACAGAGTTAAGGTTTCCCCTGCAACAGGCCCAGAATGATAGTGACTGTCAGTCCACCTCTGATGATAGTGAGTGTGACAATGACTATTACCCCTCCTATGAATTGAGTCAGCTGTTTCGAGGTAACCCTGTGACTAATTGTGGGGATGAAGCTGGGCCTTCTGGACTGCATAACCCCCCAGCTTCGTCCTTGGAGCCAATACTTCCTGAAAGTGAGGTGCAAAGCATCACATCTGAGGTTGTGGACTCTCTGTGTTTTGTGGAAATGTGTGAATTGCCAGAAGAAGGGCCTGATGGTCTGAGTCTCCCTGGTGACACACCAGAACTTGAAGAACAGCATGAGAGTGATGACAGACCCATTTCAGTGCCACAAAGCCTAATTGTGCCTAAACCTGCTCAAAATGAGCCAGCTGGGCCCTCGTCAGAAGACAGTAATGAGCAAAGTGTTGTGGAACCAGAGCCTACAGAGCAAGGAGCTGACAGTGCTCCCAGTTTGGACATTCCCATCCATGCAGAGGTACCCCTCACAAGTGATGAAAGCTCCAAAGTTAGTGCTGAAAGTACAGAGACTGTGGCTGCTCCCCCCAGAAAGACTGGCTGAGCTGTCAAGCCGGTACTACACTTCAATTATGATTCTCCCGGGAGGCCAGTGGATTTGCCTCTCAATGTGGTTCACAAAGGTGTTTATATTTCTCAGAGCTCACTACCCAAACTGAGCTTAATGGCAAACTCCAGGTTGATTGTTCTTCCTTCTCAGTATGGTGCCCCTGCCTCATCCAGCCCCAAGTTAGCTGATAGGGAAGGGCCCCCGCCTACATAGTTTAATGTACAGGAAGTTATAACATGAATCAGTATTGTGATGTCACAAGTATGTTAATCATAGTAAAATCAGTATTACCTGTATGAAAGATGCATAAGTATTGTACTTATGGATATAGTATCATGAAGTGTAGGAAATATGTATAGTAAAGTAATAAGTTTATGTTAACTAATGCATGATGATACAGACTTGATGTGGATGCCAAGTTTTCTCCAGGCAGGGAAGGGTGTAATCCCCCCTACAAATGGGGTTCTCAAAAGGTCTTCCTTGAGCTTGCCTAAATGCTCACTGCCAGGCTGGTGTTCTGTATTTTAGCAGTTTAAATGTATTGTCAGAGAGTGCCTGTATAGCCTCTGTATACTGTCTCTTTAAGAGCTGCCTAGATTGCAGTCATAATTAATCTGACAGCGAGCTCTGTTAAAAGATGTACTTGTTTACTGATCATTTGTTAGAGTACTAATAATATTGCAGTTTGTTCTAACCTGCCTTCTTTGCAGCATGGACAATTCTGTTTGTTTCCATCCTCTTGGTCCTGGACTGCAGACTGAGCCAATCAGTACATTTGGGACTCTAAAATAGAGCCTGCCTACAGGGGCTTGGTGTGGCCGAAACGTGTAGGAATTGTAGTTTTGAGCTTTTGGCACCTAAAATAACCTGGAGGGGAAGCCCTTGTTGTGACTGACAGACAGATCAGCCAACTGAACCTTTTGGATCTTGGGGAAAGTCCCACACTGCTTGCAATTTCAGTTAAATCTGAGTTGGGAAGTGAAGAAATAACAGCTCAAGATAGTTCGAGCAGCAAACCATAGTGATTTGCGCAGGAGAACTGTGGAAAGGCCTGAGTTTGGCCTGGATGCCTGCCTGCTGTTCCTGAGAGGGAACTTGTGCTTTTTTTGGAGAGAAACCGAATTTGGAGAGCGAATTAAGCCACTGAATTGTGACCAGGCTTTAACCTGAATAAGACTAAAGATTTGCTGAATGTGATTGGCCTGTCAGGACTTCCAACTATCTCTGAACTGCTGGATTGTGCAGAGACTCTGTAATTGTGACCAGAGAGCCATTTGCCTGGTACAGTGGAATTTCCTGACATGTGAATGTGCTGTGTGCTTATAATGGGTCATGATTTGGTTCCCCACTCTGTGGCTGAACTGTGTTTTGCTTGCTGGAGGCTGTATCCTGCTCCACTGACTGAATCCGTATCCATTTCCATTTGCCTAGGCCCCACTACACCAGCTCAGCCAGAATACCTGCTACTCAGAGAAAGTCATCGACAAGAGACCGGCCTGGGGATCAACCCACTGCTCAATGCCTTGAACAGGAATGACGCCTCCGTGATTCGTGTGGAACCTGCTTCTCCAGGTCCTCCAGCTCAACAGCCTGCAGTCTCGATTTCATCCTGCCTGTGTCCAGTATTGAGTATCATGAGGAAACTTCAGGGTAGCTCCCTGCAACAACAGCTAAATCTAAAAGTGTTGTCATCTGATTGTCTTGTTGCCTTTTCTTTCACAAACTGAGCCTTCTGGCTCCGGATTACAAATAGTGTGTGTTGCGTATGTTGCTTTCTTCCATCACAGGGCCCCAACCAGCTGCAACATTCCTGACTATCCCTCTGGTTTCCTACCTGGGTAGCCAGAGTGTGTGGCTTTGTAGGGACTCTGAACTGCATGCATAACTGTCTGATTAATATATCGTTTAAGCAAATCAACCTGATTACGCCTCTCCCTTGTTCAAGTTCTCTGAATAAATTAAATTTAACTTTGCTTGCAGTTAACCTGACTGTGGTTCCAGATTGTGCCAACAGTATTGTACTGTTGCAATTTGCTGTGCTTAACCTTATTTTACAGGGGGGCCCCAGAGTCAAGGTAGAGGAACTGGACCTGGCGGTAAGTGCAAACAGTGTGGGTAATTGCCTGGTGAATAAGGGTCATTGTGAAAGTAATTATTGTATATTGTTCAGGCCACTACAAGGGAAAGATGGGGGTTACAGTGTCCCAGAGGGCTGTGCCCAGGTTAGCTTCACCACTAACAACCCTGACCTCTGGGTGGAGGCACCCGTTTCATTACCCATGCCCCTTAACCTGTTACTAGCCAAGCAGGCAGGGGTAGTAGCCCTTGGGATAGCACCACCTAGGGGTTACGCATAAAACTAGAAACCGGATGACTTGGACACAATATAAAATAATTCTAAAGAAATGTAAAAGTATAATAAATCATACCAGACAGCAAATCTAATTGAATCTAGCCTCTACTGCAAATTAAAATATCTGCCTTTTTTTATTTGAATATATTTTATTGAAGAAATGTGAACAAATATAATACAAAACAAACAACACACAATAAAGATAACATATCTAATCAAGAACTATTAAAAAACAGAAAGGAATGCAAACAGAAAGAAGCCGTCCCTCCCAGACCACCCCCATCCCTCTTCCCCGGAGCCACATCTATATGACCTATATCCAAAATCAGAAAAGCACAGTTGATAAGCACAGCAGAAAAAAGAGGAGTGTCTACTTGAAGCAAAATATAATGCCAGGACCACATAATGAAAAGCACAGTGTGAGACCTTTACAAACTTATACATCATTGCTTCAATATGACACTCAAGCAACCTAATTAATTGTGATCAAGGTTAGCAGTGCCTCTCACCTCCTCAGGAAAATACTAAAGCAGTGGGTCACCTTGGCAATAGTCCCTTCCACATTCAAATTGAACAGCATCTTACTGTGCCATTCAGCATATGAAGGGGCAGCCTCATCTGTCTAATGTCGCAAAATAATAAGTTTCACCACTGAGGTAATAAGCACCATATGTCTCCTACGGGATCTACCAATTTGGTCATTATACATTCCCAGTATGCAAACTTCCATAGTAAAAGCCCCTTGGAAGCCTAACAATGGATCTGATTCAGACTCAATCTGCATTCAAAATGGACAGACCTTATTGTCTGTCAGAGATGTGGTAAAGCAAGCCAAAACCTGATTTACAGTGTGCATACACATGTCCAGTAACAATTTTTGCATTCTCCATAGCCTCTTAGGTGTAAAATACACGTTATGCAGAATTTTAAGCTGCTGCAAATGAAACCTATCCTGTAATATATATATATATTTAAAGGTATCCATCCATATATTTGCCATTCAGATTCCACAAGTGCTAGATCCAGTTCTTTAATCCAATTAGAACAGCTCCCAGAAGCTTTAAGGGGGTCTAAATCTTGATAACATGCATAGATGTGGGAAATCAAATGCAGTTGGGAACTATATAGCACCAATGTTTCAGTACCTCTGGGAGGACCCAGATAAGCCAAGACACAATGGGCCTGATTCCAGATGGAGTTACGCATGGCAGAAGGTGACTTGTACCAAACCCAATGGCGCAAGTGACACCTTGAAACATGCATTTCCTATTGCCTGCTACTCCAAAAGGTGGCCTGCAACATGGCGCAGGATGCCTGTGCCAAAGGTGGGCTATGCCACTGGCTACACCAGAAACCTCCTGCGACATGGTGCAAGTAGATTTCTAGCAGCAGTTACAGCCCTATTCCAGGTGTATGGGTGACAGAATGATAATTTGCTCTTCCAAGCAGGACCCCGGCAGACAATAGTCTAAGTTCGGATAGACCAGCTAATAGCTGGTCTAACCATACCCTACATCCACTGGGGTTGCACCTAGGCACCTGGTGCCCCTACAGCTGACCCTCCCATTGTCCCACATTGGTCCCCGCCCCACCCACATTGGCAGGGCAGCTGTCTGTGGGCAGCTAGCACCTCCATGCCCCCATCCCTGAGCAGTGCCCCGCAGGGCAATACACATTCCCCACCTGCTATTCTCCCCATGGTGGTAGTGTGGTCCCCCGACCCCCTCCACAGCCCTGTGGGGCATTGCCATGGTGTCTGAATGTGGGGCTTTCGGGGGCCATGCCATGCATGGCTTGTGTCCTATGGGTGGGTATTGCTGCAGCTTGTGGCACCCAGGTTGGGTGCGTCCTTCATGTGGCACAACCCAGGAGATGCTGCAAATCACAGGGTGTAGGTGCTGGGGACCCTGCCTGTTCTGGAATTTAGTGCAGGGTCCCTGGCATGGCAGCACACGTCGCAACTCACATTAGCCAGCAAGTTGCGCCATACATCTCAAAATCAGGCCCAATGTCTCAATTGATAGAATTTAAAAACAAAAGAAGGAGGTACCCCAGACTTATTCCTAAATGATTGAAATGAAATAAAAACATTGTTAGAAACCAAAACACCTAATGTTGGAAATACCCAACAGGCACCACCTCGAAAGGCCGAGAGTCTTCCCTTCAATTTTAAAGTGTAAATTAAAAAACAATGGTTGATAAAGGTCTTTCTGCATCTGAAGTCCCATCTGCCTGCTCATCTGTGCTTGTGCCCTTACAGGCCACATTATAGGGGTGTACTGAATCTGTCAAGGCTTGCAAGCTGGGAGCATAAATAACAGAGAGCATAATTACACCCCACAATTGTGTGCTAGTTCCTCCTCTATTATTAACCATTGTGGCTTATAACTAATAGGTCCATCTTGCCAAATCTGAGGGTGCTACAGAAGATACGTACTAGTATGTGAGGTGAAATAATGCAAAAACTTAGGTTGTTGCAGCCCTTCCTGCCAATTTGGGCCCAGCTAGCACCCTGTATTAACACCTGACACTCCAACCCTGCCGTAAAAAATTGGCTATTTTAGCACGTATCATAGTAAACTTCTTTTTTTCCTTAATGTCTGCTATTGATTGTAAACCTATGCACCATGACATGGAGCCTTTGCAAAGAAGTCTATGGGCCCAATTTCAAGATGTATGTCACTCACTGGCATTTGCAAGTTGCAACATATGCCACTATGCTGGGGACCCTGTGCCAGATTCCAGAACAGGCAGGGTCCCTGGCCACGCCGTCCTGTGACTTGCGGCACCTCCAGTGTGGCACCAAAGGAAGGAGACACCTGATCTCAGTGCTGCAAGCTGCTGACATGCCCAACAATAGGGCGCACCACCACCACCCTAGGCCCAAGCCCTGAAACATGCCTGCAAGCCCAGGTGGGTGATTGGGGTGGTGGCAGTACTGCACCATGATACTGGGAGTGAGCAGGTTGTATCCCGGTATTGCTGGGGATTGAGGGGGGCTACTATGGGGTGTTGGGGTCACTGTAACATGGCAGTGTGTGGGGTTGTGTCCATGCATGGGGGGCATCAGGCTGTTGGGCACTGTAGAGTACCATTATGCCAGCACATAGCTGGTCTATCCTCGCATTGCCGGAGAGCCTCCTGAAATGGCATTGTGGGATTCCGGCAGCTACCCTTTCAGAACTGTGCACAGATGCTACTGTAACCCCCCTTCCACTGTACCATAGGAGGCCATGGGTGGTATAGGACCCCACTGGTGCAGGCAGCCTGTGCCATGGTGCAGGCCACCTCTTGGAATCCCATACAGCAGTATCCATGGTACAGTGTGTGACTAATGACATATGTGTTGGCACAAGTCACATTGTGCCACTGCATACGTGTTTTGTAATTGGGCCATATGACTCAAAGGTTTGTAATTCCAATTGTGATAATAAAATAAATCACTTTGGGGAAGACCCAATTTAGGCATTGCTAAGAGGCATCCACACTAATAAGGGATCTTTTCAACCACAGAAGGAACTTTACCCAGTTTCAGGATAAGTTTGAGCCTAGCTTCTAACAATGTTTTATCATTAATCCCTTCCTCTAACACCCCATTATAAACATACATTAAGTGGTGCACCAGCTCCTTTGAATATGTTTTGTATAAGTTGGAGAAAAATCAATCAGGGCCAGGAGTCCTATCCAATTTTAACTCTCTAGTCACCCTACTAACTTCCATAACTGTGATTGAGCCTTCTATACCTATCTGTTAGTTTGCAAGTCAGGTGTGGGGTGGGTCTTGGAAGTTGTCAACCCTAACCCTCACCCCATTCCACCAGTAAATAAGCTGAGATGGATACAGTATATGAGAATTGGGTGAGCGTTAAGGTTGACAACCCCAAGGCACACCCTACGCCTGATTTGTGATAATGCAAGAGAGGTGAAACCATAATGTTTTTCCTGTTGCTGCCTGAAGGGTGGGGGTGGGGAGCTAGGGCTGGAAACCCTAACACTCCCATTGCCTAACTTTTTTTTGGCATTAGGCTTGTTCAAAAAGAAGCTTTGCCTCCTCCTGGCTAAAGCAAATCAGTGTGCCTGCCTAACCTAGGCTGGTCAAGATGCCACCTACCTATCCACTTACCAAAACACCCACCCTCAAGCTTCCCACCCTCCCCTTTCCTCACCTCCTGCTCCCCTTTTTCACTGCTGACAAAGTCTATTTAGACTGATTTTTTGTCTTTTTAAGTCTCTTACTGTGCTGCACCTACTAACTAACTCTCCATTCCTCTTGTCCCCTTTATCCACCCTCTTCCCCACTGACAAAGTCTAAGCAGACTGATTTATTTTTTATTTATTTATTTGTACAAGTCGGATTTACAACCTTTGAGTCACAGACTCATTTACAAAGGCTTCTCATCACAGAGAGGGCAAGACAGTAGAACATTGTGCAGATACATCATTGGACAACATTACAGGTGCAGACATTGAATACCGAATACACTTAGTTACATGTTGGTATAAAATACAGATTTACAATTAAATCTCTTATTTGCACAGCACCTTGTAACAAACTGTTCATGTTGTAATTAAACCTTATGTTAACTTTCTATTTGTGTTTATACATACTATTGACACTGTTTCTACTTACTTCTCATGTGCCACAGTTATTATACCCACACTTTATAATACTGTTCTAAGAATGTTATGTGTTGATGAACCTCCCAATGTCATATGTCTTGTACTTGTGTTACAGCTGACTTGGAACCTTTGTAAAACAGCATGCGGCTAAAAGGTATTAATCTGAAACAGAAATCAATCAATAAATAAATAAGTTATCCAAACTGGTGCCTTAATGTAGCTTTTCTGCAAATAATTTCCTTTCCTTTTGACATAGTGGAGTCCTGGCTCAACTTTTCTACTTTTTCTTTTCAGCTGTAATTCCCTTCTCTCTCTTGTACAGTGATAGCAAACATCTGCATGGCTCCTCCCATGCAGCTGTAAAAAGACATTTACAGAGAATCAGTCATTATAGTAAATGCAGACAACATTAAAATTGTATTTTATTTATTTATTTAGTTTTTGTTGACCGGGTAAGTGCACTAGACAAATCCTACCTATTTTCAGGCACGACCCAGGGGGGAGAGGGATACAGATGAATGCCAACTGACCTTGAACCAGATTAAGCTGTTGGTGGTATTTTTAGTGAATGATGGAAATTTGGCCAGGACACTGGGGAAATTCCCCTACTCTGTGTAGGTGGAGCCTTTGCGCTGGCTGCAAGATGGCCAGTTCGCATGATCCCCTGGAGGAGATGGACGCTACTAGCTCAGGGGAGTGGGCCTCCTCCTCTATGCTACCTTTACTAGAGGCCTCAGAAGAACATTTGGATGTTGCTGCTATGAGTGGCATGACTATACTGGAATCGGATTCCGTTTCTCATGTTATGCCTGTTGAAAAAATTTCTGAAGTACCTGTTCAGGCTGGGGCTCTTTCACCTGTTTCCAGCCTTCAGGAGAAGCGACTGGTGTTAGTCCTGCAATTGCAGCTCCTCGACACTGTGATAGCGTCTTCTGTGCAGGCATCATCACGGACGCCTATTCACAGCCCTCTGTCCTGCGACGCTGACTCTGGAAAGCCCCCAGCCGACGTCCTATGGGCGGAATGCCTCAGTCTCTTCGCGTTGAGTGAGATCCGCCCGACTACTGTGCCGACAGTCTCCAGCCCGTTTTGGAAGCCGACTTGCATCATCGAGTTAGCGAACCCTTGCTACTGCCTTGCCTAGTGATGTCTCCCTAATCGTAGTGACTCTCGTAAAACTGTTGAATCTATACCTACCTCCAAACAACCCTCTGTATTTTTCTTTTCTGCCACTCAGGAACCTGGCTGGTCCTAGCGTGGAAATTCCTCTTCACAAAAAAAGCTAAACCAGCCAGGATGCTCACACAGACTGGTCTCCAGATAAAGCGCTGCAAAATGCAGGATGGGAGAAGGGTGTTGAGGGGTTTGGACCCAGATTCTCAAGATCCCATATACTTGAATATGCTAAAAATCTACTGCTAAGGACTGTATGAGCTCCAACGAACCCCAGGGTGTGACTCTTCCTCAAACTACTACTGTTTCTTTAGCACTTGTACTAAACCCATTGATTCTGAAGTAGCTTCTGCTTGGAAGGGACTAAAACTGTTTTTTGGGACCTATTTTGCATGCTTACTGCTATTTACCTAATGGTACTAATTTTAAGCTTGCTGATTTATTTTCATCAAAGGTGAGCCTGCACCGGAAGAAATGCAGTTAAACTACTTTATAAGGGTGGTTTAGAACTTCCCCCTGACCGTTTGTATGTTGCCAAATCCTTCTTAAAGGTTGATGAAGTTTTTTCTTCAGAGATTTTGCTTTAATTAATATGGTAATTAGAACTTTGATATTAGTTTTAAGCAAATGTCTGGGCTTGACAGATTTTGGGCCCAATATGAAAAACTACAATCCACACCTGTCTGGTCCCTTTTCAAACCATTCCCCTTACTAAACCAGCTCTCGTAATATTACTGTTGTTTTCAAAATGAAGGTGTCAACGTTGAGGACATTCTATTTTGGTTGAATAATGGTGTGAGGTTCTGGGCGGCCTGTTCCTAACCTCGACACCGAACAAATCTGGGATGGCAGTTGGAGGGTGAGGTTAAACTCTTTCTACTAATACTGGCGAAACATTTGCCTAATTCTTTTTTAGGTAAAGACAAGGGTTTCATTTTTATATTTAGGCAGCCCAATTCCTGTTTTAAGTGTGGTGCATGCACTCATTTGAGTTCAGCTTGTGACACTCTGAAATGCAGTCATTGTTTTGAATATGGTCATACTTCTGCTACATGCTCCAATTCCTTTAAATGTAACTTGTGTGAGGGAACTGGCCATGCTTATGGCCGATGCCCTTGGGCCTCTCATAATAGGGACGATTGTCCTTCCCATGACGGTCTTATTACTGTCGCCCAACAATTACATGCTCATAAATTAGCCTCTTCTACCTTAGACACTGATTCCCCCCCTTTACCGGTAGTTACTTCCGACAATCTTCCTACAGTCCCTGTTTTAGATTCCCAAACTCCTTTAAAAGGAGTATCTCTTACTGCTCCTTCTGTCCCTCCTCCTGTTGCCAATCCTACAGTAACAGATAATGCTATGCCTCCCCCCCCTCATATAGGTTTGGAAGTAGAAGTTCCTAGTTTTACTACTGTCACTCACAAACGAACTAGGAAGGGCCTTGCTGTGGCTAGTCGTAGTAAGGTTACCACTTCTCGTAACTGGCAACCCCCCAAAAAATTTGCAATCTTAGCCACTGATCTCTCTGACAAAGATTCTGGGGAAGATACTGATACCTCATCTCTTCGTTCCTTCCTGAAGGGCTGATGGGGCTGACACTGACCCAATAGCCAGCGTACTAGGCACAGGCGTGAGGTAAATCTCCATCCACCTCTTAACTATGTCGCCCTAAATATTTGTTCTTTGAATGTGAATAGTATTAAAGGAAAAAAAATGGTGGGATTTTTTAACCCTTACAGACCTCAACTGTGATATTTTCTGCTTAGTCGATACTAGATTAAAAACCATGGGAACTATTCCAGGCCTCTAAGGCATGGACTGCTGACCCTCATTTTGGTCAATCGGACCAGACACTTGTGATGGAATTGGGATATTATTTTCCAGTTCTTAATTTCGGTATCCAGACTAGTAGACATTTCTCCTGGCAGAGCTTTGTTATTGGACTTTTCCTACAAATCTGAGATTTCGGTTGATGAGGTTCGCCCCTCAAACTACAGCTCAGAGGGTTTCACTTTTCATCTGATTAAGCCTACCTTTTCACATCAGACTACTTTTATGGGTTGGTGACTTCAGCTGTGGCTTACATCAATCAGATAGTAGCCTCCAGACCTCTAAGCTTTTGTGATTCTACAGCCTTAAATCCATATTGTTTTCCACAGCTAGGCAACGGATGTCTGAGCATTTCCACAAATCTGGAGGTTTACATTTTAAGAGGGTCATTGCATACCAGGATTGATTTCATTTTTTATCCAAGGTTTTGATTTTACTTTCTTGCAAAACTGTGAGGATGAATTTTCAGACCATGTTGCTTTATGCGCCTCTTTTCTTGGCCTCTGCCCGAGTGCAGGAAAGCTGGTTGCGCCTCAATGACTCTTTATTTAATGATTCTTTTTCTTAAAATTTGGCGCAAGGAGTTTCTAGCTCGCTTGTCTGTGGCTGAATTTTATGATATCGGATGGACTGGTGGGAGGCCTCTAAACAGAGTTGGAAAAACTTTTTCAAAACAAGCGGCTGATAAACAAACTACCAGATATTTGACTTACTTATCTTTAAGGCATCAACTACAGCACTTAATTTCTCTGGCTAGCTCTACTACTCATGATTTTAGCCACAAATTAGAGATCAGTGCTCAAATGAGGTTGTTTCAGTACAATCGGGCTGAATCTTTAGGTCAGGAAGCTCGCTTCACCCAGTCACTAAGGTTGTTTGGATTCTTTTCGAGCCTGCAAGGTAGAATTGAAACTAAACTAGTTTCCTCTTTCCTATCTCAGTCGAGGAGTTAATCACGTCACCTGAAGGACTGCTTAAACATGTAGAGACTCACGTCTTTAATATGTTTGGTACCAAATCTGACCTGGCAAATGCTGAAACTTTTCTTAATTCAGTGACATTACCCCAGCTTTCCGAATCTGATCAAGACAAACTGTCTTCCGATATCAGTGAACAAGAAGTATTGTCGGCTATTAATAGCTTAAGTCCACATTCTGCCCTGGGCTCAGACGGGTTGACTTCACACTTTACAAAACCTTTTCCAGATCTTGTCCCTGTGTTAACTCTATTATATAATGAAATGTTACATTGTGATACTTTGGCTACTTCAATGAAAGAAGCTTTGTTAATTCTACTTTTCAAAAGAAAGGATCCTCTGATATTAATAATTGGAGACCCATTAGTCTGTTAAATGTTGATTATAAGATTCTTGCTAAAGTTTTACTATCCAAAATGCTTAGTTTAGCATCCCATATGATAAGTTCTACCCAAACCTGTGGTATCCCAGGAAGATATCCTTATGACAATCTTATTTTATTACTTGAAATATTCGCTTTAGGAGATAAAAAAGCTATCTCTGGGTGGATATTAAGCTTGGACCAAGAAAAAGCTTTTGACAAAGTTTCTCATGACTACCTATTTCAGGTGTTGACAGCTTTTGGGTTTCCAGTACGTTTTCTTTCCTGGATCCGCCTGTTATATAAAGATGTTGTGATACGACCCAACTTCAATGGTTGGGTAGGATGTCCTATTTCTCTAGCCCGCGGTGTCCGACAGGGATGTCCGCTAAGTCCCCTACTGTATAATTTTTACATTGATACTCTTTTGAGAACTGTCTTTCTTTGTCCCCACATTGTTGGATTACTTTGTACCCCCTCCTCTCCACCAATCAAAACGTTAGCCTATGCTGATGATTTGATTTTGGCAGTTGATTCTTCTACAAAGCAGGAGGCTATTGTTCAGGTCCTTCATACTTTCTCTTCAGTTTCTGGTTCAAAAATAAACCTTAAGAAAAGTATATGTGTGCCACTAGGGCATGACTCTCTTCCCAGCACTGGCCTTTATGCCGGTGTTTCTGTTACATTAGAAGCCTTTCCATATTTAGGAATTTTTATGGATGTGAGAACATGCAAGTGCACAATTGGAACGTCGCTTTACAGAAAGCGGATAATTTGATTACTAGTTGGAAACGCCATTTAATTGGAAAGAAAAAAAGAATTGTGTTACTTAAAACTTTGGTTACCCCGATTTTTTTATATCTTAGCTATGTGTTTCCGCCACCTATATCTTTGTTTACTAAATTAAATGGAATCTTTTTTAAGGGTTTTTGGGGATCTAGATTAAACCCCATTAAAAGGGGTTTTATGTACAGGCCTATAAAAGAAGGTGGTATCAATATGATCCACCCTGTTGCTTTTTTTTACAGCCTTTTTTTCAATTACAATTATGGAAAAGCTTTAAAACCAGGGATACCTTTGAAACCCTATTTTGGCGTGGTTCTCCTTTTGTTTGATAATTGAACGCTCATTACAAGGGTGTTATTACCAAATCCCAAGTAATCCCTGCCTATGGGAAAGAAAGCTTCAAGCTGGCTTTAACCTGGAGCCTTCTCCCTCAGGACTTCTGTGTCTTATCCAGATTAATGATATATAATAGACTTTGGAGGATGGAGGCCCAGGAAGAAGTAGTTTTTCCTTTCTGCCCCCTAGACGTCTCCCTTGGGTACTCCATCAACTTCAAAATCCACGGTTGCCACCCTATTTATGGGACATGGTTTGGTTATGTAACTATGACAGACTAGGGGTTAATAATAATCATAAACACAAAGCTTTGGATTTGAGGTATTGTCCTAGAGCTTCTTGTCTCCATATTTTTGAAACCCAACAACATCTGTTTTCTGAATGTCCGTTTTCCTTAGAAATTTGGTCTACATTAGCTGTTGATTGGTCAGAGCCTTTACTCTCTACCATTTCTTATGAACATATTATGTTTTGTACCAATGATCTGCTTAATGAAAGATACCATGTAGA
The DNA here is from genome assembly GCA_016271365.2 of Neoceratodus forsteri. Lineage (NCBI taxonomy): Eukaryota > Metazoa > Chordata > Ceratodontiformes > Ceratodontidae > Neoceratodus > Neoceratodus forsteri. The sequence continues at coordinate 1,178,580,915 of CM057458.1, forward strand.
TACATTATATATGATTTTTGCTATTATTCGATATTACATATGGCAAGCAAGATGTTTATTAGTTTTACATCAAAAAACTATTCTTAAAAGTGAGGTCATTTGTAATATTCATACAGCTTTATGTTCTGTTAAGAAAAATGATTTTTTAGTTTACCCTAGTTTTCAAGCTGCACTATTGTGGAAAAATTGTGATGCTTTATTTTCTGTTGTATAATTCTGGCCTGTTTTTACTAATTGTTGACCTGTGTTTTGTTTTTCTTCTGTAATGAAGCCCAATTTCTTATCAATAAAATTCCCCTACTCTTTTCGATAAGTGCCATGGGATCTTTAACATCCACCTGAACTACCACCAATCCAGGCAGATGGGACCTCGGTTTAATGTCTCATCTGAAAGACGGAACCTCAGAAGTGCAGCACCCCTCTCATGCTGCATTACAGTGTCAGTAATGGGATATTAACCCAAGTGCCAGATGTGGGAACTGAACCCACAGCTCTCTGATCTCCCGGCCTCAGATGCAAGTGTGCTACCTACTGAGCCACTGACACTGACAATTGAATATCAAGGCCTGAATTTTCTTTTCTATCACCACTGTATTTGTCGCTTTGCAGCGGTGTGTCCAGCGTGGGGCATCTAGCCGCCGGCTCTGCCGGCCCGGAGAGCTGGGTGGCTCTAACCACACCCAGGAGGATCTGGGATGGCCGTCTTGCCATCCTGCTGGAGGGCCCCCCTATGCCTCTTCCAGCCAGGACAACCCTGGAATCCTCCCCAACGGGACTCCTCACAAGTCCTCTGGGCAACACAGAGCATGGCCATCAGACTGCACGGTCGTGCCCAGCCCATTTTCCTCCTGATTTTAGTTCCCTATTGGAGCATGGATGCGCAGTGACATCCAGACATAATGTGCCGACGTCTGCCACACTTCCCCACACCTACAGCGATGCTGGTAGTACCTCTAGGCATCCCCAGAGGTCACTACAGTGTGGCGAATATCCCTAGCCCCCCCCCAGAATTAGGAGAGCAGTTTGCAGACACTCTATCCTAGTCCTCCCCTGCCAACCCGGATGACCTGAGCTCATTCCCAAACCTGGGTCACCGGTGTGGTGCAAGGTGTGGCATCCAGCACCTCAACCCTCAGCACCACAGGGCTGGCAAGGCCTGCATTTTCAAAGGAGATGTGCGGCACAAAATGGAGATGTGCTGTGCATCACAGAAATTGTTTAGAAGTATAATATTTGAAAGGGAGAGATGCATTATACCTTTCTGAATGCACAGTCATGCAGACATAATGTATGCAGCACAAAACAAATGGTGCGGGTACATGAATATGCCGCACATCTGTATATTCAGCCAAAATATGCGATGCACCTGACTTGCATCCCAGAAATGTGCCATACAAAGAGAGGCAGACAAAAGGATGGCTAAATTGGCTAGCCACCCACAAGAAGGCTGTGGGGCTGCAGACAGGCCATCCTGAGACAGCCCTTGGAGGTGCACCAGGACATGCTCCATGCACCCATACACAGCAGTCATGCCAGCGCAGAAGTACCAAAAGCCACACATGCCTGCACACCACAGGCACTGTCCAGAAAGCCATCCCCTACACTGTGACTGGGACATAGACACCCAGCTGCCACATGCCAGTGCTGTTGGGTGCCCCACTAGCACACCAGTGGAGTAGATGGCCACTCTACAGTACATGTATCAGGGGCCATGGCCTGCAGCCATTTTGTCAGCATGGCACTACCCAGTGGTGGCTTGCACCCAAGGTGAAGTCTGGGGCAATGGTGCCCAGGTAGCCTGGTGGTACCTATGGCAGCCTGGCACAGGCCAGGGACTGACCTGTGGTACACACCCATGGTGGTACACCATAGGTGCACACAGGTGGGACCCATCCCCTGGGATACCTGGTAATCCTCTGTATACTGCCATTTCTTGCAGTTTTCACCATGTTCCTCTCATAAGGGTGTGTGTGGGGCACTGCAGGTGACTGTAAGCTGCAAATGGAGCTGGTGTATCACATGCATGTGGTATACCAATCAGACAGAGTCACCCTCTGCCTTCTTCTGTTGCTTGTCCAGGTGGGCCCCTGAGGCCACTTTCCAGGTGGGTCCCCTGTACCCCAGTCCAAACCTATACATGGCTACTGGTAATATCACTGTGCTCAGGCCAATGAAGTCTACCCACCCACACACAACCATTCCAGCACACCGGCCTCTTAGGCTGTAGTACCTCCTGTACACCTTTGTGGGGTGGAAGGGCAGTCCTGCAAAGCTGAATCTGAGCATACCAAGGGGGGTATGCAAATAGCCTGCATACATTCCAGTAATGAGCTGCACATGAGAGGAATGGGCTTGGAATGTGCAATGCTGCCTTTTGCATATCTCAGTTGAATATTGCAAGTTTGTGCACCATGCATGTGGCCACCTATTGTGCATTTCCCCATGCTCTGCATAGGGCTCAGGTCACCTGCCACACCACGCATCTCCCAATGCATGATCACGCATGTTTGGGATATTCAGCCACACATATGCAATCACATCCCATGGTGCACATTCTGAATATGCCATTATTTTATGCCAGCCCAACTCAGTTACAGTACATGGAGCAGGCACTTGCATGATGCAGCCTGAGACTTTTGAATATGGGGCCTTAAAGATTTAAGCTTCATTACACTGGCAAAATCCCAACAGAACATAGTCAATCTTTAAAAGAAACAGACAAAATGAACAAGGATATCAGAGTTCAAAATTTAAAGCAGCAGTGCAACAATCTGGTGAAAATTTTGACCTATGCATTTTTTATGCTATTTTAGATTGCCACGTACTTCCTGACTTGTATGATACCCTTCTTTCCACAATTTGAGTTTGCTTTAGTACTTTTTTTCATGTCAGAAATAATTAAAGGAGCATTCCTTTTAATACGGTGTGGACCACGTCTTTATCAGTATTTTCAGCTGTTTTTGTCCATCAGTTCTTTATATATCACTTTTGTTGTGACTAAAATGAATTTTTATGCAGCAGGCAGTGCTCTCTGACATTACAGAAAAATAGTTGTCAAAAAACAGCTGCAAATACTGATTAAAACCTGGTCTGAGCCACATTAAAAGGAGCGATCCTTTTATTATTTCAGAGATGAAAAAAAGTACTAAAGCAGATTCAAACTGTGGAAAGAAGGGTATCATACAAGATAGGAGGTATGTGACAATCTAAAATAGCATAAAAAAGTATAGGTCAAAACTTTCACCAGATTGTTGCACTGCTGCTTTAATTATAAACATATATAAACCTAGTCAGGTATATAGAGACTTAAATCTTGACAATAAGCATATATGTTGAAAAGGAATATAGAGATATAATATTATCTATGATAATAAAACTAGAAATGTAAAGGACTCAAACTTTATAATACAAGTGATAAAATCTAATTGGAATGCAGACCCAGGCGTAATAATAAACATCAAAAAATGGAATAGGATGATGAGACAACCCAGAAGGAATGCAAACACTATTTATTTAGTTGTTTATTTTGCACAATTAAATTATCAGAATGTTGTACAACATGTAGAAAATGTATCTATCTAGGTAGCTAGTTAGCAAGCTAGCCATCAACACACATGCACAATTCCTATTATTGGACAAAATAAAAACAAATGTGCATTACATATACTGTATACTACATAAACGAAGAAAGGGAAAACCTCTCAACAAATTCAGTGACTGTGTCATAAAGGAAGTTTTCCTCACATTAACATGTTCAGATTAACAGGATACAAATTACGAGACTACATTCTCATTCAAATAATGCATAAGGTGGCCAAAGACACATTTACTGAATACAATTCAGAATGCAAAGAAGTTCTAATCCCTGCAATCCCAAAAGACATTCAAGAAGAAAACAAAAGGTTCTATCTTACGTAGTTGCTAAAAAGGTCTCATATCCATAGCTACAGAAATCATCTCTCCTCTTGCACATCACCAAGACTTTGTGAGTTCCAGGTGTTATGAAATGTGATTATATAAATAGCATTTTATTTTCTTCACATAATTCAAAGATGCTGAGAAAACAAGCATTTGTCAATGCCGAATAATGTCTCACTGGCTTTGGCATTTGTAGTGCTGGAGTTAGAGATGCATAATAGGAATGGCTGCAAAGTATTGAAGTGACGCCAAACCCAAACCCACCCTGTAGAGACCAACAGGCATTGGGGTGTGCCTTTGGCTTGTCAGCTATAATGCTAATGCCACTTCACCTCACCCTACCCTGTAGACAGTGACAAGTGTCATGGTGTGCTTTGGGGTCTTTGGGCATTATATGTACCCCATTCCATAAGGAAATACACTGACTGAGGTGGGTTCAGTATAGCAGAATGGGGTGAACTTTGTGGCCAAACACTATAAGGCACACCATGATGTGTGTCACTGGCTGCAGGGTGGGGGTGTAGTGGAATAGGAAGCATTACAGACGATGATCACAAATCACACCCCTGACGCCTGTTAGTCTGCACAGGGTGGGGTGTTACAGTTGGAAACCCTAATGCCGCAGGCATGTGTTGGTATTTGCACTCCGAATTTTCAACATCGGCTTTTTGAAACCCCATGTCATGAAAAGCGTCACTATCAGTTTGTTAGATAAAGGGTGGTTTTGCACAGTGGCTATGCCATTTGGCGACACAGGTCTGAAAACACATTTTGGGCAGCATGTAAAAAATGAGAACTGTATTGTTCATGAGGAGGTGTAAAAAATGGCAACGTTGAAAATCTGGAGTGAAAATATTACAAATTGACGAAGTTATGAGCATGCGTAAAAACTGCACAATGCATGTTTGTAAAACAGCCATTTTTATTTTCACCAAATTTGCAATGTAGGCTTTCTGAGAGCCCCTCTCATGAACAGTGGCACTGTCATTTCATTAATCGGTCACGAAAGGTGATTTCACACAGTGACTGCAAAGTCACCTTTCAGAACTGAATAACACCATGACAATGACAGAATTCATGAGGGGGAGTCCCAATAACCCCATGTTGAAAATTTGGTGTCAGAATTCCCCAAAATGCCCGAGATATGCACCAAATTTTATAAAATAACTATTTATGCCATTATACAGCTTACCAGCATTTCTTCAGTTCGCGGTTGGCTTTGAAGAGTGCAAACATGTTCTCAGTCCACTGAAGATCACTGTGCCGGGCTCCAGAGGTAAGTATGGGGTAAGGGGGGGATGTGGGGAGGTAGGGTGCACAGTGGATGCATGCGGGTTGTGGGAGGGGGCAGGGAGACCACGAGGAACTGTTTTCTTTAGGGTGAAAAAAAAAGAAAGGGAACATCGCGGCACAGTTTTTTAATTGCAGGGATATTTGGCATGCTGGAGTGGACTCCAGCATGTCACAGGATTGTTTTTTTCTGGGGGGGCTGTAGCTGATGGGGATTGGGCACCCCCCTCAGCACACAACAGATATTGGGGTGGGGGAGACATTATGCCATCGGGGAGCGGGCCCCTGTTGGCAGAATAAACAGGAAGGGGGACGAAGCCGATGGGGATTGGGCCCCTGTTGGCAAAGAAAGACGTTGGGGGGAGCGCATGATGCCGAGGGTGACTGGGCACACCTTGCTACACACTTGGGGGGTCATGATGCTGACGGGGAGTGGGACCCCCCATTGGCAAATTAAGTGGGGGAGGCATGCTTTGTGAGGTGGCAGTCAGTGCTGCCATGTTTACGTTGGAGGTGTGTTATTGTGCCGCTGCAGTGAGAAGCTTGCTTCTCATTGCAGCAGACCTTTTTTTAGATCTCATGGCCTCATTCCGAATTGCTGGTGTGGTGCCTGCATGCTGGCTGATTGGGGAATGAGGGACGCACCTACTGAGGCGTGCCCTGCATTCGCCCAACAGTTGCTGCACCTCCAAATCCACTACTACTGCAATATTTGGCTGTGCATGTGCGAGCCAACATAAAAATTACTAATATATTAATATTATCAATCTTCAAGAAATGATGATTACTTATTAGGTTACAACATGATCAAGAAATCAGATTAGACCAGTTCTGTCAGTAAAACCATCAGACTATCTGCCAAGTGCAAAATCACATCTAGGATCAAGTTAAAAATATATTGACATGACTACAATTAGAAGAAATAAAAATAAAAACATTTTTCATTACTGTGCTATGGGAAAATGCATGCAAGGAAGAAAATAAACTAGACAAAATGTTAAATAGAAAAATATAATCAAACTTGTCTGTGTCCAACTAATCTGTCTTTCTATCTATCTGTCTTTCTATGCAATAAACACATATAATGGAATGCGTGGAATGGAATTCGATAGAATACAATACAATACAATACAGTACAATACAATACAATGCAATGCAATACAGTACAGTTGATACAAAAGCCCAAGGGGACACAGAATCTAAAAGTCTCAAATAATAAACTCAAATAATAAAAGAGTGAATGTGACTCTCACTGCAGATACATGCATTTTATAATGGTCAATTGCTGAAGAGCACAGATCACAGTAATTTGATTGGAGGGGAAGTCTTTGTTCCCTAAAATATGCTAATTAAAGTTTCACATTCAAGAATGGGTACCTGACATCCTTACTTTAACTACAACACCATTTCAGTTTGCAAAAAAAAAGAAAACTATCTCTTAGCATCCTTTACATTGACTGTAAACATGAAATGGAGATGCCAATTAACTCTGAAATAAGTTGAAAGCTAAATAGACACTTCTGTTCAGTATTTACTGAAGAGAAGTTAGGGCAGGGCCCACAGCTCAGCACCATGGACTCGGGGGGAGGGAGGTATGCACTAGTCCCTTCACAAAAGAAAGGGTCCTACAAGAGCTTGATAAGATCAGGGTGGACAAGGCAATGGGACCTGATGACATACATCCCAGGGTACTAAAGGAGCTAAGGTTGGAACTAGCAGATCCATTATCAGAACTGTTTAATGAGTCTCTGAGCACAGGAGAGGTTCCAGAAGACTGGAGAAGGGCTCTTATGATCCTTCTCCACAAGAGTGGTAGCAGGGAGGATGCAGGGAACTACAGACCAGTCAGTCCTACCTCAATAGTGGGCAAGAATATGGAGGCACTCCTTAAGGAAAGGATTGTGCAACACCTGGAATCTATAGGAGCACAGAATCCAAGACAGCATGGGTTTACAAAAGGAAGGTTCTGTCAAACTAATCTCATAGATTTCTTTGACTGAGTAACCAGAGTGGTGGACCAAGGGGGGAGCAGTTGATGTCACCTAGCTTGACTTCAGCAAAGCTTTTGATACTGTTCCACACAGAAGATTGATTGATAAGTTGGGTAGGCTCAGGGTGGGTCAGAAGTTGGTCATCTGGGTGGCAAACTGGTTGACAGACATAAAACAGAGAGTGGTGGTAAACGGTATACAGTCAGAAGAGATGCATGTCATTCTTCAATATCTTCATCAGTGACATCGCAGATGGACTGTAGGATAAGTTTGCCTGTTTGCAGATGACACCAAGATCTGCAACAGAGTAAATGATCCAGATGGGGTGGGTAGAATGAGAGGAGATCTGGGTAAACTAGCAAAATGGTCAGAATAGTGGCAACTGGGGTTTAATGCAAAGAAGTGCAAGATCATGCACATAGGGAAGAGAAATCCTAAAGCCACCTATAGGCTGTGAGGGGAGTTGTTGGCAGTCACAAGGGAAGAAAGAGACTTGGGCATCATCATCACCGATAACCTGAAATCATCCAAGCAGACCACTAAAGCAGTAGGTAAGGCTAGAGGGATGATGGGGTGTATTAGTAGAGGTATCACAAGTTGGAAGAGGGAGGTAATAATCCCTCTTTACGAGACACTGGTTAGGCCCCATCTGGAGTACTGCATGCAGTACCAGAGGCCACACCTTCACAAGGACATTAACCAAATTGAGGCAGTCCAGAGAAGGGCAACCAAAATGGTGCAGGGACTGCATCAGAAAACATATGAGGACAGATTAACAGGGCTCAATATGCACAATCTAAAGCAAAGACGGGAGAGTGGTAATATGATCGAAACATTCAAACACCTTAAGGACATTAACAAGGTGAAAGAGTCTATCATGTTTCAATATAAGAAAATAGCAGGACAAGAGGACACAGCATGAGATTAGAGGGAGGCTGATTAAGGGGTAATGTGAGGAAGTTCTTTTTCACAGAAAGGGCGGTGGATGCATGGAATGTCCTACCTCAGGAAGACATGGATATGAATACAGTGCAGGGTTGCAAACAGGCATTTGGTAGGCATAAGCAAGCAATACAGATAAGTATGAATAGATAGGCCATTGACAGAGCAAAGGCCAATGGCACATTTATAAGGTAAAAAAAGAAAAGGGCAGACTGGATGGGCCTTGCGGTCCTTATCTGCCATCAACTTCTATTTTTCTGTGTTTCTATACAAGCATTGTGTTGGTGGCTTCTTCCAAAGTACTGTAAGAACAGAACGTCTTAGCAGTCAGGGTGAAACCACTACCAATTCGGAAGTCAGCATTAATTTAAAAATAATCCCAAGTAGGTATTCAAAATAAAAAAAAAATATCTTCTTTCAGTAATAATTTAAATTAATGACCAGTTTGAAGCTTTATGAAATGGTGTTTGAAAAGAACTACAACAGATGGAATTTTTCGGCTAGAGTCCACTGCAAGAAGATAACTTATTCAGGTAACATATTTTCATGTCTTTGAAGGGTAAACAAAGGCACATTTTTAAATGTGCATTAAACGGCAAAAATGGCGGCCACACTGGGCCAGCCGTCAGATGTTTTTTAGACTTGCTAGAGTTTTCTTTTATCTTATTTATGTGTTAAAGTTTATTTTTGAGTTATTTTTAATTATTTTAAACTGACTGTCTGTGTCATCGTGTCCCTGGATTATTGTATGCTTTACTGACTGATAAGACTGTCAGAAAAGACATATGCGATCCGCTGTTGCTCGAAGGAGTGTGTCGGCATTCACCTGGTGGATGTTATTCTCTTTTTCACCTAGCAACTTGTTAGTTGGACTGATCGGGAGCTGCCGAGTGACCCGGACTGGTGAAAAAAGAACATCAGTGGGTGTTTGTTCGAATCCACTTTGGAGTTGAGTGGGAGCTGCTGAGTGACTCTGACTGGTAACAAGGGGAATATCAGTGGGTGTTTGTTTGAATCCTTCTTGTAATTGAGAGATGTTGGTGAGAGAGTAATTTGGCGGGTGCTCAGTGCTTCGAATATTCGGTAACTGTTTGAAATGATCTGAAAGTTTGGTGCCTGATTAGTGGCTATTTTTGGGCGTTCTTTCTTTGAAGTGCTGGAGTGAAATGTCATCCATGGGCAGATAAGGATGGGATATGCTTAATGGATGAAGATCTCTATCTGCTGCTAAACTCCCTGAATGCTGTGTGGATTGGGGGAGTTCTTGGGTTGGAGTCTGATGGAATTTGGACCTGACTGCATACCATTGAAACTTTGTGTCCTGGATCTACGAGCAGGAAAAGATAGTGCACAGTGAGGTCCAGGAGCAGTGCTGTGCTGTATTGAGGGTGGGGGGGTCCTCCCTCCTTGTGCCTGGGGCCTTTATTCTTTCTCCCTGTGTGGCCCGGGACCTGGCAGGGTGTCCCTACTACCTCTCAGGGAAGTTGGAGTGGAGTGGGGAGTTTCCTAAGCTGTCTAGGAGGCAGACCTAGCAGCCTGCAATCCCTGTTGGTACAATTGGGGGGGCTCTCAAGGGATACCAATTATTGTGTGTGTATAGCTTGCTGCCTGTGGCCACTGCCGCTGGGCTTAAATTAAGTGACTAAACATTTCAAGCGCTGGTTCATTTGAGTTACTTTTTATTTTTATTTTCTGTAAGACACTCCCCTGCAGTGTGAGAGGTGGTGGGGGAAGGGGGAGGTTGGTCATTTTGCCAGAGTAGTGAGAGAACTCTGGTTTCTAGAACTCACATTCAAAAGATTGTCAAAGTTAATATGTTTTAAACACTCAAAGTGAGAAATCGAGGGGTATTTTATTAGTAGAATGTTGAAACTGATGTTGGTGTGCTTGTATTAAATATTTATAGTAGGTAGTTGAATAGGAAGCATGTGTTGGATTCGTGTTTTGTTGGGCAGGCGCTATTCCCAGTCCAGGTTAAGGACCTTTGCCCCTTTGATAATTCCCCATTGCAGCCCAAAGTGTATAGGCATTGTCGTGCCTTAGGTATTGTATGGAGGGGCCAAAGGGGCAGGGCCCCTGGACTGGGGGGGGCAGATAGGGGTGGTGAGATTGAGGAGGTGCCCTGGTGTGAAATGGGTCCAGGAAAGGGGTCTTTCATGCCTGGTTCCCATACTCAAGGGCTCCACTGATAGTGGGCAAGTTGCCCATTCTTCCATGGCCTTTTATCCAACTTGGGTGGTGTTGTGCAATGACAGGTCTATAAAAAACAAGATAGCAATTATTGCTGATCATGCTGAGTCATCTGACTTGGCTTGCATCACCGAGACCTGGTTGAATGAAAATGCCGGTCCGGTATTGGAGTCAGTGGTTCCGACCAGGTACTCGGTGATACACCACCCGAGATTGGATCAAAGGGGCGGAGGAGTAGCCATCTGTTTTAAGACGGAACTGGGCCTTGTGGAGGTTCCAGTGGGGATCACCAGGTCCTTTGCATGTATCCTGGGAGCAGGTGTGGGAAGCAGGATTCTTCTCATCTACCGTCCACCCAGAAACGAGAAAGCTTTCCTGCAGGAAGTTGCAGACTTCATGGTCGACATGGTGTTGGAATCTTTCAGGTAGTTGGTCCTGGGGGATTTCAATGCCTGGGTCAATGATGAACTCTTGCTTTTTGGCCAAAACTTCCTCCAGCTGATGATTTCATTGGGCTTTACACAGGTAGTTACCACTGCAACCCATTGTCAGGGTCACTCCTTGGACCTGGTGTTCCTCCTGGGGATGGAAGTCGCTGACTTGGTGGTGAAACCAGTTGGATGGTCAGACCAGCACTCTATTAGGTTCAGTTTCATGGCTCCCCCTATGAGACCAGTCCCTTTGGAGATGGTCTGGTACTGCCTTTGAGGGGTGTTACCCCAGAGGGTCTGTTGGCAGTGATCGAGTTGGCCATAGGAATGTCTGGATCCTGGAGATCTAGTAGTGCACTATAATAGTGTAGAGCTGGAGGCCCTGGATTCCATAGCTCCTGTCTGAGTTTGCTCCCTCCATCTCTGTCCTCATTCCCCTTGGTTTGATGAGACTTTGAGGGAGAGGAGGATGAAAGTTGGAATGTTATTGGTGGAAATCCGGCCTGGAGGAGGGCAGACTTAGGTTGATCACCCATTATTCAGACTATCAATCAGAAATCTCCCATGAGAAAGCAAAGTTCCTGTCCAGAGAGATTACTGCAGCAAGAAATCGACCTGCTCAGCTCTTTCAGACCGTGGCCAGGCTGTGCAATCCAGCCTGTGTTCGGGGACGGAAAGCTTTTTCACAATCTAAGTGTGAGGAGTTTGCTCAATTCTTTACAGATAAGGTGTCATCCATCAGGTCGGAGAGTTGTTCAACTTGTTCAAATGAGTACAGTGGAGGTTGATGCAAGGGCACAGACACCCGTTCTGTCTGGACAGATTATGACCGGCCAGCGATCATGGATATCATGAAGATTGTTCAGGGCTTATGACCGACTTACTGTAGTTTGGACCCTGGTCCAACGTGCCTCCTTGTGGGGTGTATAGATGTCATTGGGCTGATCCTCACTGAGATAGTCTGGTGTTTGCTGGATCAAATGGTGTTCCCAGATCCATTGAAGGAGGGGGAGGTGGCTCCCCTTTTAAAGAAACTGTCCAGTGACCCAGACAGTCTTGCGAACTACAGATCAGTCTCTAACCTACCCTTTTTGGGTAAGGTTATTGAGAAGGTAGTCGCGTTGCAGCTTGAGAACTTTCTTACCACCCATGAAGTCTATGATCCTCTCCAGTCTGGTTTCAGGAAGAGGCACAGTACTGAGACAGCATTAGTTTGGGTGATGAATGATCTCCTAATAGCGAGGGATCAGAGGAGTCATTTGATCTTGGTCCTTCTTGATCTCTCTGCAACATTTGATACCGTGGATCATGGGGTGTTGTTGGAATGTCTGCAGCTAATCTGTGGACTGTCAGGGACAGTCCTCAGATGGTTCCATTTTTTTCTCATGGGTAGGACTCAGAGGGTGGTGTCAGAAATTTTTTCCTCGGCCCCCTTTGCCCTGCCTTGTGGGGTTCTGCAGGGTTCTGTACTGTCCTCATGTTGTTCACGGTGTATATGCAGCCATTGGGAGACATTATAAGGTAGTATAGGCTGAGTTTTCACTGCTATGCAGATGATACTCAGCTCTACATGTCCTTTGAACCTGAACAGATTAGTGCGATCTCAGTATTTAACAACTGCCTCGCTGAGATTCAAGATTGGATGAGTGCTAACTAGTTGAAACTAAATCCAGATAAGACTGAGGTGTTGGTGGTGGACACAGGTCACTGGGTAGAGAAGTTGACTCCTGGGAAACCGTCTGGCCTAGTGCTGGGAGGTGACCAGTTGAGACCTTCTGAAAGGGTATGGAATATGGGGGTTGTGCTTGATAATGAACTGACGCTTAAAGCACAGGTGTCAGCAGTTGTCAAGTCATCATTTTTCCATCTGAGGAACATCGCCAGGATAAAGCACCTTGTTCTTCACGATGAACTTCTTATATTGGTTCACGCCTTTGTGTCCTCTTGTCTTGACTACTGCAATGCTCTATACCTAGGGTTACCAGGGGGAGATCTCTGTCACCTGCTGCTGGTGCAAAATGCAGTGGCCAAGCTGTTGACAGGGCAGTCAAGATCTTGCCATGTCACGCCTGTGCTGTGTGAATTGCACTACTGCCAGTGCAGTGGAGGATCACCTTCAAGGTTGCGTTGCTGACCTATAAGACCCTACACAGACAGGGACCTGGTTACTTGCAAGACCTCCTTCGGCCTTACCACCTCCTCCGTCCTCTCTGCTCCATCGATGGGGGATTGCTAGAGCTTCCCAGGGTCCATCTTCTGACATCAGGTGCTAGGGCTTTTGCTTTTATAGACCCGACCCTGTTGAACTCTCTACCTCGTCGGATTAGAGAGTGCCTGTCCACTGAGATGTTTAAATCCTCTTAAAAAACATATTTATTTGGCCTAGCATTTGGGGAGGATGCTTAGTTTTATTTCTGCTGCCTTTTAATTTTGTGTGTTTTAACTGTTTAATGGTTGTTTTAATATTGCATTTCCGCTTTGATTTTAGAAAAGAGCTTTAGAAATAAAATTTGATTTGATTTGATTTGATTTGGGAAAAGCAAGAGCGCAAACTGATGTGAAGATGTTGCAAACAGTTCATAGTGATTGTGTGAAGGTGAAGAGTTTTAGAATGCAAAATAATTTCGTACTTCATTCATGCCTTAGTTTGATTTTTAAAACAAATGCACAATGATGGCCAATAAGAATAAAGTTATAAAAGGGTACTTAAAAAAAGAAGGTTTGTGCATCCCCTTGACAAAAGATAACCTAAGCTCCTTGAAGTTCTTGTGTAAAACTAATCTGCTTTGTTTGGGATTGTAGTACCTCTGTACTGGTTTTTGGTCTGGCCATATGCTTTTATATGGTCTTTATCCTGATGGTGAATGGCAAGTTCTTTGAAAGCAAAAAAAGAAAACACACAGATATGGATTCTGGATCACCAACCTGCTTTTTTTTTGGGGGTTGTGGCATAGTTTTCCAGACTAAGGAAGTTATCCTGGGGATAAAAAAATGTAATTATATTGGGGTCGGGGGGGGGGTTATGAGGCCAAAAATCAGCAATGTGTATGTATGGCTCCCACAACACATGATAAATGTCCATGAAATCTGAACATTTTTACTGCAGGGATCACAAGTAAAACCTGCTGATTTTCTTGCTTTTTCCATCAACTGTTCAATGCTGACCATGAGATGCAATGATTTTGGGTTCAACTTTATAATAAAAATCTTAATTCTGAGAGTAACAAATTAGCATGCATGTTTAAATATTACTGTAGAAAGAAAATCAGTACATGGTACTGTTCTGAAGACCTTATAGCCCCCCATTTTCAAGTTACTCCATGCAAGTCAGTATTGGGAATTTTAGAACACAAAAACTTTTAATATCAAAGAACATTATAACATAGAATAAATTGTCAGCACAGTTGTAATATAATAAAATGATTTTAATACTGATCAGAGTATTGACATGAACATTTAATAAAAGCATTACCCTCCCACCTCTGTAAAAGGGACATTTTCATTCAATGTGCCCTGATAGAATCAGGTATGGTGAATACATAATTAGAGAAATACATACCACTTTCCATGGCCCTCAGCAAAGGCATGTGTGTCCCATTCATGTTGTGCAAGGTATTCTGTATCACCCATATTATACTATAACACTTGGACTCCCTGCAGTCCCCCCTTAAATAGCAGGGATGTTATTTAGGTACAAAATGTCAGCATTTTCATGCAGTGGAGGAGGTGATGGAGTTGTACACAACTTTCTAATAGTACAATATTCAAGTATTCTCACAAGTTACAATAATATATACAATAATGTATGGGGGTGAGTGTATAATGAGAGTGGAGGGCGAAGCCTGAGGGGTTTATTAAAGCATCCCACACCTCAAGTGCCCATTATTTCCCATTATACACTCACCCTCATGCATTGTTTTATGTAATTGTTGGCATCAGTTTTTTTTTTTTATTTTCTGTTACTGAAATTGCAATTTTCACTGGTAACAAGATGGTGCTGCTGTGCACTGCTGTGCATTGTCTTTATTTGTGGAGACTGTCTTTCAATTTTTCAAGTCTTCCCATTTCATTTCAAGTTTTGTTTTTGTTGTTCTTGTGGTACTTTATTTAAATTTGGGTTGTAGCAGCTGGAGTGCATAGAGGTGGTACATTAAATAGTTGTGCAGCAACGGTAGTTAGTCGGGTTGAGTTTTGTTAGTGGAAGCCACAAACAAAGTTTTTTTTTCAGTTTGCACAAAAGAAAAAACAAAAGCCAGGAAAGAAGAAGACAGCCTGTTTTGGTTAGTGTGGAGATTAAAGCGGCTGATTGTGGTCTTTGCTGGTCCAGTGCCATACTAAGAAAATGGCTGTTAGTAGTTGGCACAAGAGGGCTCTAAGCTTGTGCACAGTGAGGGGAAACCCGGCGCCTGTTAACCGTTATAACCCACAGGTTATAACAGTGAATTATAACTGGGTTTACCTATGTAAAAAAACTGATGCCAGTTATTACAATCATTTTATATTTCCTTCTCAGCCTATCATCAATGCGGTTATGTTGACAGTGTATCTATGCTACAAGATGTCTGCACTGCAGCCATTGTATATTAGCAGATATGGGGGTGTCGTGGACTTATATATAAATCTAGGGATAGAGATAGATAGATAGATAGATAGATAGATAGATAGATAGATAGATAGATAGATAGATAGATAGACAGACAGACAGACAGACAGACAGACAGATAGATAGATAGATAGATAGAAGATAGATATGCAGACTGACTTGGCAGACAGACAGACAGATAAATAGACTGATAACATGCAGACAGATGGGTATCTTCATGTGTTTTCATTGTTATGTAGCACTGTCCTCTACACTGTTTCATGTTGAGATTATGTACAATGAAGTCCTCTGAACACTGGAAAGTTTGCTATACATACAGTATAACCAGTTAATCATATAGTACATAAATGCAGAATTTAAGATTAAGGGGCTGGTAACATTCATATGCAGTGAATATAAAAAAAGACAATACATCATTCTTAATACATTGCTTAATCAGGATAAAATATAAAAATGCACATAGAAAGAATGGTTAAAAAGTCAGTTTAATTTACTCTGTAGAAATTTCCTTGCTAATAATGGCAAGCTCTCTGCACTGCAAGAGGCCACCTTGTTTGCTCAGACATGTATTCCCAAAGGTTAGGGCCAGTGATAACCCCAGAGCAATGTTAACCTTTAACAGACATTTGCTCATGGACCTTAAAGAAGGATTTCGCTTTCATCCCTGCATTCACATCATACAAATAGACACCAAATCAGTATCACACACGCACATGCGCACATGCGCATGCACACACACACACATATAGCTGATTGTTTGATTCATCTTTATTTCCCACTACAAAGGTAGTGGGTTTCTATTTCACATCCCTGGCCCCCATGGATACATCAGATTTCTTTTTTATGTTTATGACAACACAATTGGTTTTAAATTAATTTTTCAGCATCCAGAAAAATCTTTGATAAAATAATATCCTGAGGAAGTTGAACTTATGTATCAATAATTGTCTGTATCAATTTCCCATCATTCTCTTTTTTCACTGAAGATATTTGCATGAAACCAGGGCGTTTGTGTGTCAGACTTCATTGGCCTTCCAACATTTCCCTCAGCTGGTCATATTCCTCTGTTTATGACATAACAGTAACAATCTACTGCTGTAGGAATGATTATGAAATCACACAGACAGATGAGCATGACTTCAGTGGGGTGAAAAGATGCGATCTGGGACAAGGATACTGTTTTGGTGTAAATGTCCTTAGTAAAAACAGAATGACCAAAACTGCTTTGAAAATATATTTTAAATAAGAGCTGTACTGTGCATGCATACAGTTTGCTTTAAAAAGTTCCATACAAGACCAAAAATTTCTTTCAATGAAAATAAAAGCATTTTTACTGGTTTTCAAAACAAAATAATTTCACATTAAAAGAACACTGATGGGAGGGGGTAGGATGGAGGGGATAAATGGAAAATTTGGAGCAAGCTTAAACAAGGTGGAATTTTATATACAATAATTCTATACCCATTTATCACTTGCCACAGTTTTACATTCTAGCAATAAGCCACTCCTGCAATGCCCAATTTCGCTCATCATTGTGACCGGGCATACACATAGATTCATTATTGCTCTGATAGTCAGATTAACGCAGGGCTGTGCCCTTATGCCCAAGTTTTATTTTCAAGCCTTCCCATTCTATGGAATTAATTTTGATACACTGTTTTTTAAAACACTGAATGCTATTGCATCATTAAAAGGCTTGGGGGAGATTCTGACCAGTATTTTTCCCCACACTGTTCTGTGTTTTGTATTTTCTAGTTTTTCTAGCTATCTGCTTGAAAATGTCCATGCTGTTTTCTACATTAAGTCCCAAAATAAGCATATGCGTAAGCATCTTTATTTATAGAATAGCGCTATTCACCACAAAGGATCATAGCACTAGAACAATAAATAATAAAATCAGATAAAATTAATGCTAAAAAACTCCAGTTGTCACAATTAAATTTCAGACTTACACAGTATAAGAAAAAGCAAGAGTAAACAAATACGTTTTCAACGCAGATTTGAAACTCTCCACCGTCGAACACTCTCTTATCCAATGCGGTAGAAAATTCCATAAGGTAGGGGCCACAAATATGAATGCTCAGGCCCCAGACATCTTCAAACATACCCTGAGAATCTCTAGCAATCCTGCATCAGTGTAGCAGAGTGGGCATGAGGGGCAGTAGGGACGGAGAAGCTCTTGCAGATAACTCAGCCCCCGTCTGTGTAGGGCCTTATAGGTCAGCAAGCTGACCTTGAAGGTGATCCGCCACTGAATAGGCAACTAGTGCAGATAGTGCAGCACCAGCATGACATGGCAACCTCAAGGCAGCCCAATCATCAACCTAGCTGCTGCGCTCTGCACCAGCTGCAAACAGTGGATATCAACCCCTGGTAGCCCTAGGTAGAGGGAATTACAGTATTCAAGGTGACTGGTCATGAAGGTGTGGACCAGAGTTGGCTGGTCATTGGCTGGAACAAGGTGTCTGATCCAAGCAATGTTGCTTAGATGGTAAAAAGCAGCCTTGACAATGGAAGACACCTGAAATTTAAGTGTCAGTCCCTTGACAAGAATCACCCCCAGATCTTGCACCCATTCAGAGGTCATCAGTTGGCAGCCCCTAAGCCAAAGCCCAGATGGTCACCCCACTGATGATCCCTCTACCCGACTACCTGGGTCCACCACCAGAACCTTGGTCTTGTTTGGATTCAACCTCAGTCAGTTGGCACCATCCAGTCTGGAATCTCAGAAAAGCAGTTTTTAAATTTTGAGACTGATCTCATCTGATCGGGCACAAAGGACAAGTAGAGCTAAGTGTTATCGGCATAGCAGTGAAAATTTAGCCCATACTACCTTACAGTGTCTCTCAATGGCAGTATATACACCGCGAACAACATGGGAACAACATGGGAGAAAACACTGAGCCCTGCAGCACCCCACATGACAGAGAGAATTTGTCAGAAAAGTACACCCCCGAGACAACTCTCTGAAACATGCTGGTGAGGAAAAACTGAAACCTCTGAGGACCATACCTGAGAGTCCACAGATCAGTCACAGGTGCTCTACCAACACACCATGGTCCACAGTGTTAAATGCCACAGAGAGATCAAGAGGAACCAAAATGAAATGGCTCTTCCAATCTCTCACTATCAGGAGATCATTGAGAACCTGACCGAGGGCCATGACGGTACTATGTCATTTTGGAAATCCAGACTGGAGAGGATCGTAGATGTCGTGGATGGTCAAGCTATCCTCCAGCTGCAGTGTGACCACCTTCTCAATAGCCTTTCTCAAAAAAGGAAGAGTAGAGATGGGTCCTAAGGAGAGGAGTCACCACTGCCTCCTTCAGAGGGTCTGGAAACACACCTAACTCTAATGAACACCAGATGATCTCCACTAGGACTGGGCCAATGACCTCAATGCACCCCACAAGAAGGCATGTCCAGCCTGGATACAAACCACAGCAGGTTGGCTGCATACTCTGGACAATCCTCACAACATCCTTGATCATCGGCTGGCCGAAGTCAGATCCATACCTCTCAACCTTTTGTCCCTCAAATGTGGAACATTGCCCCTCAAAATGTGGAACAAATGAGCAAAATGTGGAACACTTAATCAAATCTTGACCTAGGAAGCTCAGAACACTGTTAAAATGTTTATGCATGTATGTTCAGAAAGTTTGTTATTACTTGAATAATATAATTTTTGCATAATTTACTATAGATTTTTGCTTTAAAATGTTAATACTGAATGTGGGACAAGTCCTCAAAATGTGGAACAGGGAGCTTTTGTGAAGTAAAATTAGGAACGTTCCTCATAATGTGGTACAGTTGAGAGGTACGGTCAGACCAGACAGACTGAGGAGCTACAACCTCCCACTAACCACTGCAGTCCCTATTGGAGAGAGCTGCACAGATCTCACACCTGATGTCAGCAACCCTTTTGGCAAATAATTGAGCAAGCTTGTCATGTTTCTCTTGTGACTATGCTCTCTGAGTCTGCAGACAGGCTGGATTGCACAGTCTGCCCACAGTATCAAAGAGCTGAGCAGGTTGATTCTGTGTTGCAGCAATATCCCTGGACAGGAACTCTGCCTTCATACAGGAGATAGCTGATTGATATTCCTTATAATGGGCCATCAATCTAAGTCTCTCAGTATCAAGGCCCAATTTTTGCCAACAATGCTCCATCCTTTGTCCCACTGTTCTCAGCCCCCTCAAAGTCCCATCAAACCAAGGGGACTGAGGGCACTGAGTGAGGGGGCAAACATGGGCAGGAATGATTAGGTCCAGGGCCTCAGACACAGCACTGTTATAGCTCTGTACCAGAGTATCCAGAGCAACGATAGTCCTGGGAAGACCTGATAGATCCAGCAGTACCGCCAGACCATCAGGTGTCAAACCCCTTAAAGGGCAATTCCAGACCATCTCCATAGGGGCAGGCCTATGAGGGGGGCTGGAAATTGGACCTTACGATGTGATGGTCAGACCAACTGACCTGCTCCACCACTGGGTCAGAAATCTCCATGCCCAGTAGGAAGACCAGATACAAGCAATAGCCATTTGAATTTCTTTTTGCACAAACATGAGATTTGATAAGCATGCTTCCCAAGATGCCCCCTGAAGCCCCGCAAATACCCAGGTTGTTAAAAAAAAAGATAACATTGTTTTTGAGGGGGAAAATCTGTGTGTTGTCTGTGCAGCCGAGTGCAGTTTAAATGTCTCCTGTGAGCCTGTACATTTGTATCATAAGAAACAGACAGAAGCAGTTATAACTTGAATTTCTTGTGGTATTAACATGAAAATCAGTGTGCCTATTTCCCAAAATCCAAAAACACAAAACAGCTCAGCCGTGTCCAAATATGTGGGGCATAAAATAGTCCAAGTAGAAGTAGCAAATATCTACACTGCTCAAGGAACATAGTAAAAACAGCTTTATTCAATAATTTAGACATGACGCCAAAGAAAGAGCATCAGGTTGAGAAACAAGTACCCACAATGACTGGTTGCACAAGTAGTGCATCATCAGGAGGCTGAGCCAATAGAATACACAGGGTCTCAAATATAACAATTCTTAAAGTGACAATGCTAATATAGCGCAAATACATGTCAAAGTGCAACAGTGCTACAAATATCAGTGCTAGAATTAATGCAATTATTCACTAATCAACATAGTGTATTAAAACAAACTCAATACACTATACCAAGCCTAAGAGCACCAGACTAAAGACTGCTATTTACAGCTGAATACTGTCAAGATTCTTATTTTCTATTATTTTTTATTATTTACTATTTTGATGAGTCCTTATGTTAGGATATTTTTGATATTTTTGTTGTTAATGTTTTGATTATCTCTCTTGTCAGTGCTCAAGGTACAAATATATTTAATCCTTTGCACCCCAGGAGAAAAACATACAACAACGTTATTTCAAATGAGTAAACATATACTAAATGGGCAAATATAGGGGCAACATATGAAAACATACCTTGCTATACCAAAAAGGGTCTCATGTTTTAATACAGGGGATTAGCTCTATATGATCATTCAGACCAGTAGGGTATATAGCACCATGTGTAAAAATCCAAAATGACTCCCTCTGCAGTAATTTACTGGTAACTGTGCACCAACTTGTCTCATAGTGTGTCTGGAAAAGGTGGCAACAAAATTAATCATAGGGGGCCCCTTTTCTATTTGTTTTACCTTAAGAAGTTCATCTAGAAGTCATAGCTGCATCCTGGTAGACTTTGTCCACCAAAGCATTGTTATAACATAGCAGTGTTGTATCCCCTTTCAGAGAACCATCTGCATAAATCAGATGAACTTCTTATGGTAAAACAAAGAGAAAAGGGATCCCCTAGGATTAATTTTGTTACCACCTTTTTCAGACACAATAGTCAGATACAAGGTATTATTAACAGAAATTGGGGAATACTTGAAACTGAACCACTATTACATAGGGTAATGCAGCAGAAACCAAGAATGGTCTATCCTAGAGGTTCAAATCTACGAGAAAAGTTGCTACACAGTTACCAGCAGGAATACAAGGAAGAGTAGTACTGGGAATTGGTTATGCCCCTTACCAAAGGAGAACTTTCCTTGTGGTAACTGTAAATTTTGCCCCTAAGTGCTTATTGCCCATGTGTTCACTACATGCAACAATATTAGAATGTTTCATGTACATGATGTTTTTAGTTGTACCACAGAAAAGATAGTGTATATGACTATGTGTGAGTGCGGGGCCTTTTATGTGGGAAAGATATCCAGATACCTAAAATTAAGGGTTGGTGAACACTTTTATTTTTATTTATTTATTCATTTGTACATCAGTTTACAACCTTTGAGCCAGAGGATCATTTCCAAAGGTACCTCGTCACATTAAGGACATACAGAGACAAATTTAGGTTACAGTATACAAGTCAACTGACTTAAAGTTACACAGAAAGTGGTTTAAAAATTTATACAATTTAGTAGCAGTTACAATGATATAACTGATCACTTAAGGGTCCATTGCAGGTGGTGATAGCAAGAATACTCTATCCTGTCATATTCAGTTGAATGCACATAATCCTACCAGACACAATTTTAAATTCTGTGGTATTGAAAAGGTATGATTAGGGGTTTAACGGGGAGAGTTGAAGTAAATTACTCCAGAGAGAGTAATTTTGGATTTTTATGCTTGGGGCTATATACCCCCAGGTCTGAATGATCGTATAGAGCTACTGCACTGTATAAAAAAATTAAGCCCTTTTGGGATAGCAAACTATGTTTTCCTATGCTGCACCTATATATGCCCATTTTGTATTTAGTACTCATTCAGACTAACTTTGTTGTATGTTTTTCTTCTGGGGTGCCGAGGATTAAATGTATTTATACCTCCAGCACTTACAAGAGAGATAATCAAAATATTAACAACAAAAATATCCAAACTATCCGAACAGAAGGACTCATCGAAATAATAAAATATAATAGAAAATAATAATAATCTTTACAATATTCAGCTGTAAATAGCAGTCTTTAGTCTGGCTCTGTTAGGCTGGGTATAATGTATTGAGTTTGATTTTAATATGTTGACTAGTGATTATTTGCAATAATTCTAGTACTGATGTTTTTTTAGCACTGTTGCACTTTGACATGTATTTGCACTATATTAGCACTGTCACTTTAAGAATTGTTATATTTAAGATCCTGTGTTTTCTATTGGCTCAGCCTCCTGATGATGCATTATTTCCCAAAGTGACCCCTACAGTGAGTTCTATGCCCAGGTTTCAAAATAAAGGGAACATTTATTTTTGAGTGGAGCATCTGTATGGTGTTGGTGAAGCAGAGTAAAGCTCAATAGTTTGATTTCCAACTTGAATGTCTGATGGCAGAGCTTACTTTCACTTCACTAACACAATACATAAGCAGCATAACATTTGAATTTCTGTGTTATAAACATGAATTTCAGAGTGACTGTTACCCAGTTTGTCCTCTACAGAGCCTTCTATGCCCAGGTTTCAAAACAAAGGGACAAGTGGTTTTTGAGGGGTGCATCTCATGAATGTTGAAGAAGCAAAGTGTAGCTCGACAGTTTGCAAAGACAGCTTTCAGTTCACAAACACTGTACAGGCACCCCTGAGCCATCTTTCCCTTGGACTATTAAATGCCTCCTAACTGTGGTATTTTGATTTACACAATACAGTATAAGTATGCTTAAGTTAGTACATTGTAGGGGAAAGCTGGTGTATCACCGTGAAGTTGGTGCATGCACATATGTGACAGTTGAAAATAACACACTGTGATAGTGATCAGAAATTACACCTAAATATACTGGCATGAAAATAAATAAACATTGTCAGCACCATTGAGGTGATGCACACCAAAGCTGCATGAATGGGACACCCAGTTGATGTGCCACTGCCTGATTATGCAACAATACGTAACATACTGGATCCAACTATACCTTACACAGCAATAACTAGCTATTGATAGTCTTAGGATTCTGTACAGTACAAATGCAGCAGGCAAACGGTCTGCAAATACTGCACACACACACACACACACACACACACACTTTGTATTACCAGTAAAACCTTTGTTATTAACTTTTGAAGCATGCACAGGCTTAGCAAGGAAGACAAAGGATTATTTAGATCATGAATACCCAGCAGTACTTTGTAAATGGGTTAGGGATATACATTTTACTGAATGATAATTTGTGAACTGAAATCTGAAAAAGTTAGAAAAGCTTTCACAGTTCTGATTTTAAATCTCAGACATCATATATTTCAAGACACTTCACACTAAGTCAATACTCATTTAAACAGTAGTGATATACCGTACTTTAAAACTGTATAAATATTATTTTAATACATTTATACAAAACAATTGATGTAATTGGAACTTAACTATGTCAGCGCGACTCCTTGTTTTCATTAAAAAACAACGCTTGCCTTAATTCAAAATTCAGTCCTCATTGATCTAATTGTAGAAATAAAAGGAAAAGTGTGACTCTCACTAGGATTTGAACCCAGGACCTCAGCTGTGATATAGCTCTTAACCGGCTGAGCTTTGAGAGTTCAACCAATTAAGGCCCCTGAGTTTTCCCATGTGAATCACACATACATTCCTTTCTGGTGTTGCAATGAGCAACCAGGAAGTCTTTTTACAGTCCTCATTGATTAAATTATTCTTAGAAAAGCTGGAACATTTAGAGCTAGTAACTTTCTTAAAATGAAAGCTTAAAGTCAGTGCAATATAAATATATTCTATTAATACATTTGTTGTGTATCATAATATTAAAATGATGTTACCATATTAGTGTGTTGAATATATTTGTGGTATTCTGTCAGAAAGCACCCTAAACTTTTCAAATATTTTTATATGATTTACACAAATAAAATAACAGGTAACTTAAAACACATACTGGACATTTCTATATATTGATTAACTAAACATTTTAAAATAATTGTACTTTCTTATCATTTAAGAACATAGAAATATAGAAAAACAGACAATGATTGAAGAAAAAGACTCAAGGTACATCAAGTCTGATTGTATTAATTATTTAGCACTGGGACCTACTGTCCCTCCAGGGTCCTAGCTCTCCCTATCCTCCCCCTATTCTTCGCAGAAACATAAACACACAGTTTGGACTGGTGCTTTTGTAAGATGCTGGTGGTTTTCTGCTCAGGAGAGCCATAGATTTTTTCTTTAGTTAAAAGACAGAATGTTGGCTATTACAACTGTGATAACCCCAGTACTCTTTCAAAAAGTAACAATGGATCTTTATTTTTCACCAGGACTGCCACAAGAAATGGGGAAGATGGGCCAAAAGATGGCCCATCTAAAACAGCACCTGTCTAGTGTAGCACTGCAGTGTCTGTGTTAGACTGTATGGGCCTTGCAGTCCTTATCGGCCGTCAACTTCTGTGTTTCTATGTTTCTATAGATATTACCTCAAGTACGTAGTATCTGGTGCAAGACTTGAAATGACACTCATCCTGGCCCAAAGACAGTAGTGCTATCAACTGAGCCACTGAAGCTAATTATGGTCAGTAATGACTACCTTGACTGTGCTGACAATGTCATCCCTACCATTCTGCAGCTGATCCAGATCTGCTTTCCCTCTTGTCACATATCTGGCATGCTGAGGGGCACATTCCTTCACAGATGACAAGATACCCTTCCCTGTGTTTCCATTGACACATCACAGTCAGTGTCAGGCAGTTTAATTCCCTTCAAAAGAACCATGGGTCAAATATTGCTTGAATTCTAGATTTCATTCAACATTCTAAAGGTGTGTTTTTACTGTAATATACTGTATTATATCTTTATGGGCCTGGGTGGTGGGCCTCTTATGAATAAGAACATTGTCTTGAATGCTTATCAGAAGAGTGAACAATGAACCAAAGGTGAGCACTTCTGGCAATCCTATGGACACAGGAGGCAAACCTCTGATATCCCCAAAAGAGCCTTGAAACAGACCCATAAAGATATTATAGACTGGACCAGATTTTTAAGTTAAATTAAAACAAAATGTTGACAGTGTGAGCAGTCAGCGAGAAGCCAGTTACTGCTGCACAGCACATGAGACACTATTATGGAAAAAGGAGCCTCTCAAGCAAGCACAGCTGAAGAAAGTGCTATGATTGGTAGGGAGCCTCTCATGGTACTCTCTGAATTTGTAATATAGGTGCGTACATAGCATACAATGCAGTGCAGCTTTATTTTCAATAGTCTTTCATACAGTTGAGCACAGAATGCATTATAAGACAAAATGACAACATTAAATAATTTATTTATAGCTGCACTACAAACAATGGGTGCTATGCACGAAGGGCCACCAATTACGTGCCATGTGGTAGCAAATCATGTACACCCTTATGTGGCATACAGTGCCATGCATGTACACAGCATTCAAGAACACCTGCGCATGGTGCACACACAGAGGAGGTGTGAGTAAATGCTGCGCAGAGGATGCATGGACAGGAGGGGGTGTAGCCAGGATGGATGGAACCACCCCAAGACCCCACCATAAAAGGCAACACAGAGCACACCATGCAGCATTCTGGACATGAATGCAGCACAGCAACAATGTGGAGGAGACATGGAGGAATGGCAAGGGGATGAGGAAGCCACTGTGGAAGGCAATGGTGCAGGACACAGAGGAGGGTGATGGGGAGGGCGTGGACGTGGAACATGCACACAGCCCCCAAACATCAGCAGCTGGCAGATGGCTGTGATGTTAGCCAAGATCAGGCAGCAGTATGATTGGCTGTATGGTGCCCTTGCACCCACCCCCCAGAGGCAAAGGTATGGATGTGGCTGGATATACAAGCCAGTGTCAATGCCATGGGGCTAGAGGAGAGGACACTGATGGCCATCAAACACAAGTGGCATGACCTTCATGCTGCTCTGAAGAAAAAGCTCACTGCCATGGCACATGAGCAGCAAGGTACAGGAGGAGGGGAACCCATGCAGGACACACAGCTGACACCCCTGGAGAGACTGGTGGCTAGGACACTGACACGGTTGGCCATCCACAGTGTGCAAGGGGGAGAAGACACAGGCAGGTAGGTGCAGTGCAGGTACAGGGTGGTTGCAGATGAACAGCCAGTGGAAGTGCCATGGTAACATCTCCCCCATCCCCCAAGACTTGGCTCATGTGCCACGGGACACAGCAGTGGCCAGGAGGCAGACTCTGCAAGGCATGGTGGTGGAATTGGCACCACACAGCAGCACACAATGTGAGGCACCACTGGGTAAGTAACAGGTGTCAGCATAGCATGACCCCATAGCAGGGTCCTAAGGCATACAGGTACACTGATGCACACTATTATGTCTTTACAGGGATGGAGATGGACACAGAAACCCAGATGGACACTGACAGTGATGTTGAACTGACCAACGCCCACAGGGCGGAAGCATTCAGCAACATCGGGGGCGAGGAACCACACAACACCGAGAACAACTGGGAGCATGGCTGAGGCCCAGCACCAGCCCCAAATGCACCTCCACCTGGTGGGGGGGATGGGTGCAGCCACCTACACTGGGCCACAGGCAGCACCAATGGCACCCCACTAGGCCACAGACAGTGCAGACAGTGGGGATGAGGGCACATCAACTGGTCTTCACAGATGCAGCCAGTATCCCAGGCATGACCCCTACCAGAGGGAGCAGTACGGCATGTTGCAGCAGCTGGAGTGGGGCCACCTTGAAGAACAGCAACACACCATGGCCACCATCATGGAGCTGACTGATGTCACACGCAGCATCAGCGATGGTATTACATGGCCGCTGTGGCCCTGGAAGAGATTGCCCAACACCGCCACGTGGCACCCCCCGTACCCCCAGCAGGCACGGCACCAGGGCCAGTGGTGCATGTGCAGATGGTTGCCACAAAGACCACTGCCACAGATCATGACACTGTACAGGGTTCATGCGGGGAGCACCGGCTCATGCAGAGCACAAGGGACCCTGAACACACCACACTGGAGCAGACGAAGCATGAGACTGACACGGATGGCACCAACAATGCCACTGGTGTGGACAACAGTGACACACAGGGGAACAGCTCACAAGGCAGTGGCTTTGACACACAGACCCATGGTGGCAACGAGGACGGGGAGTAGGACATGCGAGGGCAATGGCCAGTCACCGAGGCACACATGTGACCACACGGTCCCAGTCACAGGGTGATGCCATGGGCCCATGATGGCCCCCACAGTGCCAGCCCTCCTAACTGACCCTGCTGCACATAGACATCCCTCATTATAGCCCATGACTGCATCCGACACCATGACCACAGTGGTACTGTGCATGGTGGTGTGTTGTGTCAGCATGATGAACAGCACGCACACCCTGTACAGGCTCACACATGTACAGTACAGTACAACGCAGCAGCCCTGGGGCCATGTGCCATCCCAGCATCTCCCCAGTCCCACATGCAGCACCACGTGCACATGTCAAGTCCACCACTGTTGGCCAGGGCCCCTGTCCCCAGCACAGTTCTGGCTGGAGGCGTCACAGTGCAGTGGCCAACAAGGGGATGATAGGTACACTACTCTGCATGGCGTACGTGGACCCTGGGTCCCGGTGACCCATCAGCATGCCCATGGCCCTGAGAGTGGACATCTGATCCAGGACAGTGCATGGTATGTCCCTGCCATGTGTGGGGGTGGGTGGTGTATGCATGGTTCTAGATGGCATGACATGCCCCGACACAACCACCAGCCAGGGTTGCAAAACAGCCTCCTGCAGTGGACACCTGATGGCAGTCCGGGGCCCCTGACATATGTGGACCCTGGCTGTGATGTTCCAAGCAGGACAGGGCATGGTGCAATGAGTGGTGAAGGCCCATCCACACCACCTTTGGCAGCCACTCAGTGTGTGTTGCCATCATCATGGCCACACCCCCACCAACTGCAGTGGGAGGCGCATGCAGCACCTGGGCTGTGGCCAGGCCACAGCCATGCACTTATCACCGGGGGAGTGGGGTGGGCTGCTGTGTTGCACTGCCATCACTGTGTGAACGTGCCTGCCACAAGCGCATGCCACGCTGCATGGCCACTAGCATTGCCCTGGTCCCTGTGAGGCATGCCATGGTGATTGTCTTCCACACAGTCCTGTGGCCTGGGGGTCCTGTGGTGGCCCCGGGGGCATCTGCATGGCCTATCACTTGGCCAGGTTGTGCAGCATACAGCACACAGTGAACACCCTGCAGGCCCTCAACTGGCTGAGCATAACAGTTCCCCTGTGTGGTTGAGGCACCTGAAGCACATCCTCAGCTGTCCGATGGTCCAGTCCATGATGCTGCATGTGTTCATGTTGTTGTACACCTCCTCCGCCATTGTCCCCGATCCCAGGAAGGGAGTCATGAGGTAGGCATACAGTGGGTAGCCACTATCATCTGCAGGGAGTAGAGGTACATCATCAGCGTGTGGCACTGGGACATGTGACGATGTGTGTTCCCACGTACCCAGTAGCCATCCATCGAGGTGGCCATCCTAAAGCAGTGCACTGATCTCGGATGGATCCAGTATGTAGGTGTCGTGCATCGACCCAGAGAATCTGGTGCACACATCTGTGAAGAGGCCAGCCGTATCACACACAAACTGGCAGTTCACACTGTGGAACTCCTTACTGTTGCGATATGTCTCCTAATCTGCAGCAGATGTCATGATCACTACGGGCATGAAGTCTGTGGCCCCTGGCACATTGGGCATCCCATGCATTGCATAGAATGCCTGCTGTGTAGTACATAGCTCCTGTGTGTCCCTACACAGGTATATGTGTTCCCCCAAGTGTGGCAGCAGTGCATCAATCACCTGCTCCATGGCATGGGACATGGAGGACTGGCTGACACTGACTGCATCCTCTGTCATGCACTGGAATGACCCCGAGACATAATACGACAGGGTGTACATCACCTTGGTCTCCACCAACATTGCTCTTGAGCACTGGGTCCTGGTTGCTGTGACCGTGTGGAACAAGTCGCATAGCTGTCTGACGATCGGCTCTGAGAAGCAGAACCACTCCAGGCAGTGCATGTCCCACCACCCTGTAGCATTGACCCTGTCTTGGAATATATGGGGCCCTGGCAGCTGGTTCCACCATCCGCTTTCCTGCACCTACAACAGTAGCATATGTAGGTTCACTGCTGGGCACATCCTCCATCACTGTGTTGTACACAGCCAACACTAAAATGCTGGTGTGTTCAAAGCCCTTATATCCTTGCAGCGATGTGGGCATGGCTGCCATTGGGGCCAGCACACCCTTCCACTGCCACGTGTCCCTTGGTACGTGTCCACATCCACACAGTGCCCATGGTGTTGAGCAGTCTGTGAAGCAATGGCAGGCAGCATGGTTGAGAGGATGGCGCGCTTCCCCCAACACCTATTTTGGGTGTCAAAGGAGCTCTACACTCCGAACTGGGGTGTGTGGGACCTTTGGGCAGGTAGGTCCCATGACAGCATCATGCACTGTGCTGTATGTCTAACCTACATCCCCATCTTTCACATGCAGAATTATAATGACTTGTCTGAACGAATGGATTCTGTGCCTAAAGGTGCAGCCAGATGTAACGCTGTGCTACATCATCACACCAGGGCAGCAGTGCCAGAGATATCGGTGGAGGTTCCCCAATTACTTGTACCTGAAGGGGATGGCTGCTTCCTGCACTATGAGGACATGGAGTACAGGCACTGGGAGGTCTACATCCTGTCACTGGTGGGCATTGTGGTCTGTGGCACTTGGAGGGGTATCTGTTGTGTCTCAGGTCCTCACCTGTACCATTTTGTCTTTCAGAGATACAGGGGCCCTGCGCAGAGGATGGTGCTCTGCAACACTGGACGGCCACCGCAGAAGCCAGAGTTGGAAGATGTCTCCACGTACAGTGATGGGGACACGGGTGGTGTCCAGGCCATATCACCATGATGTGTGGCAGCACTGACATGCGGACCATCCCACCATGATGCAGTGGAGCTTCTGGACTGTGCCTGTGGTGTGTCGCATTGCGAACACGACATTGGGTGCCATGTTTGGCTGCTGGCAGAACTGGGGGGGCTGTTGTTGTCCTGTATGGTGCTGGGGGGTGTTCCAGTACTGTTCTGTGTGCCACATTAAAGCTTTGTACCTATGACCTGTATGTTCCTTGTCTATGGCTGGGGGCTGTGTCTTGGGTGTGGCCACGGCCTGCCATGGTCATTGGCTCAACTGGGGTGGGTCCACGTGCATGGTCACTTTGCATAAGGTTATGTACTTTTCCCACCCACTCAATACTAGAAAGGAACTTTGTCCTCAAGTACATACAGCCAACCTGACCCCCCCCTTGAACAAGTGGACTCCTTCAGATACCTAGGCTTAACACTCGACCCTGCACTCACTTTCCACCAACATATCCACCTCCTGTCTACAGCCTCAATGTGCGACTCGGGCTCCTGTATCACCTCAAACACTGCTTTACCCCAAACGCTTTGAGGCTTGCTGTCTCCTCCTCTGTCCTCTCTGCTAGATTATGGCCTAGTCATCTATGGGGCAGCAAACTCATCAGCCCTCAGCAGACTACGTGTCTCCCTAAATAAAGCCTGCCGCCTCACCTTGGGCTATGACCATCTAATGCACACATGCTCTCTATACAACGATACCAACTGGCTGATCCTTGACAGCAGGATTAGGTTCCACACATGCCTCATGGCAAAAAAAATTGCCCTAGACCTCTGCCCAACAGGACTCACTCCACTAATAAGACTGGCCCTGACACTCAAGCATAGTCATAGCTATGGTAAGCACCTCCTCTCTGTTCCCCATTGCCATACATCTCAATACCAGAGGTTCTTTTGCTACAGAACCCCTTCCTGGATGAGCAGTCTGCCCACTCCACTTGCAAAAGAGAGCAAACTTGGACCATACCAAACCGCCCTCAGAGACCTCCTACAGTCCTCGAACCACTGTGATTGCCACTGAATTATCTTACACTATACTGACCAGTACAGACTGCGGCCGGATTCCCCTTCAATCCCTGCCACAATCTGTGTCCCTCTAGACTAGCTCTGCACATGTGTGCTATTTGTTTTTGTGTGTTTGCACTAACTTTCCCTAGTTTTTCTCTGTTTGCCTCACAACTGCTACTGTAACTACCTGACTATGTACTGCTGTACTGAAATGTAACCTGTCTTTCTCTGTTTGTAATATCTGTGTCGTGTAACCTTTGTAAAGGAGTCTCTGACTCAAAGGTATTCCCAAATCTCCAATAAACAAAAAACAAGCATGCCAGGGGGCATGTACACTCATGGTACATGGGTCTGTCCCGCTGTGCCCGTGGCACCACCATGGCATGCCATGTGCCATGTGGGCCGCAGTTGCACACATGGCATGCCAGATGGCATGTCCTCTGTATGGCAGCATGCCAGATGGCACACCCTCTGTACAGCAGCATGCCAAATTGCACTCCCTCTGTACGGTGGCATGCCAGATGTCACACCTTCTGTATGGCACAGTGGCATATCTGCTGGCCATGTTGACCATGTCCACAGCCATCCAGTGGTGGGGCTGGTTCCTTCTCCCACTCCGTGTGGTGCCACCTATCGGGCATGCTTGTGTCATGCTAGATCGGGTATGGGCTCCCTGCTCTTGGTGGTCCAGTCATGTTCCCGTGCACACCTGTGTGCGGGTCCTTACATCTGCCTCTGCCCTCTCATGTCTGTATGCCTCTGGGCCTGCACGCCTGTTTGTCGTACCTGTGTTGGTGCATGTTGACTGGTTCTGCTACATGTCTGGTTCCACAGCCACACCCCATGTTGTGGCTCCAAGTGTGCACCACGCATGGGTGCACATGTCTTCTCTGCGTGTCCTTCATGCATCTTGCCCTACATAGGCATGTGCGCCATGGCATCTTATCATGCACTGCATGGCCTTGCGATTCATGCTCTGTGTCTGTGCATAGCATCCTATGTGCAGGGTGAAAAATTTGAAATCCTCAAATTTGTACTCAGGCTGGGGTGGGCATGGGACAGTCATCATGAATCAAAGGCTAAGGAAAGGTAAGAGTTTTATTTGGGATTTGAGCACTGTTGTGAAGTTATTGATGTGAGGAGAGTCATAGTGACTGTTTCATGGAGAAGGTACAATCAAGCTGAAGGACTATACCCCGTTGGTAGTGAGGGTCATATGAGGAACCAACAGAAGCCTAGGGTTTTTTTTAGCTTGCATTTGTTGATTTTCAAATAATTTACATAACAAAAATACTTTTCATGATTAAGATTACTTTATTTCCTGAATTGTTGTATGAGGTCTAACAGTCTACAGCAACAATAAACAGAAAATTGAACATCAGACACAGCTGTGTTCAGTCTAGAAGTCCACATTTATATCCAGAGTAATGGTGAGCAACATGTTAATTTCACTGGTAACATTGCATTTAATTGCCCATTTTACTTTGGACAACGTTTGGCACATTGTGTCAAATTCACATAAACATGTTCATCTTCAATTCTCAAAAACAGCACATTAAAAACAAAAACAGATATTAGGGTCTGAAAAATATGTAATTTGAACATTAAAATTAGAAAGAAGAAAACAGCACACACAAATTTGGTAGTCCAAATGCTAATATTTTAATACATAAGATGAACAGTGTAAAGACAAACTGTGTGAAGGGCCTTCTAGACAATATCTGGCAAAAAGAACTTCACCAGTCTTGTGAAGATGACTTGCTCATCTTCAGAGGCTTGATAAGCGTGTCTGGGTGGGTGGGTTGGGGTGCCTCACAAAATCATCAAGTTTCTACTGACTACATTACAGAGGCAGTGAGATGGAATACTGTTATCAGTGTATTGGGAAAATTCACAGCCTCAATATACAGTATGTATTGCCAGTCTCTACTGAATAAAAAGGTACTGCCATCCCAAATAAAGAGCTTAACCGGTGCTATGAAAAAAAAATGTTCTATACAATTATTTAAAAACACTGCTTAAAAAGAAATTTGTTTTAGTGGAGCTTATAAATTAGTGTAATGTTTTGTGTAATTCAATTAACTGGCACATGTCCCACTAAAACAAAATCAGATTTTTCAGTTTCTACATATAATATTATTTGCACAGCACCAGTTAGACGCTTTATTTTGGATATACTAAAGTAGTACACACTACATTGATATTTAACAGAGATTGGAAATAAGTATATGAGAGTTAGATATTGCCCCTTGGTTGTGGCAATGCCAACCTGGTGGCTCAGTGGTAGCATTTAATGCTGCTGTGCTGGCGACCTTAGTTCATACATGAGCTTGAGATGCTGTGTTGGGAGGTAGACCTGACTGCAGCAGCTGGCACTGGGCTCTGGTGTAGCACAGTAACATAGAAACATAGAATCTGACAGCAGATAACTACCGCTTGACCCACATAGTCTACCCATTGTGCCCTACCTCCAGTATCACCACAGACCTACTTGAACCCCTGCTCTTTTTCCAGACCCTGCCTTTCCACTAAGATTTTGTTTATTTATTTATTTGAAATGTTTCACCAGGAAAGGTATACTGAGCTACAATAGCACGTTTCATTTGTGCCTATCCCATGCTTTCTTGTACGCCACCACTGTTGCCACACCTAGCACCTCAGCTGGCAAATTGTTCCAAGAATACACTACTCTTTTTGTGAAGAAGTACTTTCTCCCATCTCGTCTAAATTTACCCCCTCCATCTTCATAGCATGTTCTGCAGCATGTTTTTTTGCTAAAAAAAAATACTTTCCTCTTATACCTTATTTACCTCTGAAGTATTTAAGGTCTCTATCATAGTCCCCTCTCTCTTCCAGGGGAAACATATTGAGATCCTTTAGTTTCTCCTCCTAGGGCTGTTGATGTAGAATTTGCACCATTTTGGTTGCTCTCCTCTGAACCACCTCTACTCTGTGTCCATCTAGAGATGTGGGGCCTAATTCCAAGTCAAATGTCACAACTCACCGGCATATACAAGTTGCGACATTCACCGCTATGCCAGGGACCCTATGTCACATTCAAGAGTGGCAGGGTTCGGCACCTCTATGCTGGTTATGCCATTGGGCATATGCACAGGCATAGCATAGATAGCCCTCATGTTGCAAGTAGCGGCGCTGGCTCGCAGCTCCCTGAAGGCCCCCACTCCTCGAACACCATGGCACACAATTAGGGCAGCGGGGCCAGGACTGGTATCACAGGAGTCCATGGGGGCATGTCAGTGAGCAGACCTTGGGTCCCTGACATCTTGGGGGTAGGGCACAAGTATGGCTGTGGGGCATGGGGCACATTGGCACCATTGTCATGGCACCAAGGGGTAGGCAGCTGATGGAAAGCACCATCAGATGCCCCTTAGAGCAGCACCAGGCTACTCTAACTTAGAGCCACCAGTGTGGCTCTTGGAATCACACTAGGTGGTTATGGCAGCTGCCTTCCTGGAATAGGGCAGAGTTGCTGCTGCTGTAACCCACACTTGCACCATGGCATTGTGGACTGCAGCGTAGTAACCCATGGATGTCATAGCTCACAGCCACCATGGCACAAGGCACCTCTTGTAATTGGGGCTGGCATACCACTTAGCATAAGTTGTTAGATACTCCAAGGGGTTTGGCGGATCTTGGCTTACGTCAGCATACGATCTCATGGAATTGGCCCTGTGGTCTCAGAACTGTACACAGTATATCTAGATGAGGTCGCAAAAACAGTCTACACAGAGGCACACCACTTCCCTCCTTCTGCTGCTGATACCTCTCACTATGCACCACGGCATCCCACTTGCCTTCCCAACAATCTTGTTAAACTACTTGGCTACTTATAGGTCATTAGAGATGATTATCACCAAGTCTGTCTCCTGCTTGGTGGTCGTCAATAACACTCCTCCATTTTGCACTCTGCCTAGGTTTCTGTACCCCAAGTTCTTTATTCTGCACTTTTTCACATTGAAACCCAGCTGCCATTGACCTCTCTTCAAATTTTCTCAGGTGTCTGCTCATCCTCTGCACCCCCCCATCCCCCAGAATGTCCATCTTATTACAAACGTTGGTGTCATTTACAAAGAAGCAGACTTTTTCCTCCAGCTCATCTGCAATCTCACATATAAAGACACTAAAAGGGACTGGTCCCATCACTGATATCTGAGGCACCATGCTGGTCACCCTTCCTCCCCTTGGAGTGAACACCATTTACCACTGCCCTCTGTTTCATAGCCCCTTACCAATTTGTTATCATGTTTACCACCTTTGGGCTTACTCCTAAGGTACTCAACTATCTTGTCAGTCTTCTGTGTGGAACAGTGTCTAATGTCTTCCTGAAATCTAGGTATGCCACATCCAGCACTCCACTCTGATCTAATTACTTAGCTAACCAATCAAAGAAATCTATCAGATTTGCTAGACATAACCTCCCTCCCCACAAACACATGCTGTCTCAGGCCTTGTAACCCATTTGATTCAAGATATTCTACTATCCTCTCCTTCAGCAGTGATTACATTAACTTTCCACCACTGATGTTTGGCTGACTGACCTATAATTGCTATCCTCCTCTCTGCTACCACTTTTTTGAAGAGAGACTGCACAAGTGGATTTGTTGACTAGTTGTCAATGAATCCACTTGTGATGGGGATTCATTGACTAGCAACCTTCTCCCAGAGCCCTTGCCATGAAGTTGAAGTTATGGGGGTTGTTGGCCTTGGTGGGGACCCAGGAGGAAGTGTGGACACTAGCTAGGGCATGATACAGAACATCAATGGGAACTTCTCCCCATGGAAAGGGCCATCCTTTATTTCCATGTATACCTGTGACTAATCACTTTTTCCCCATAGAAAGGACCATAATTAATTTCTCCACATACCTGTGACTAATCTATCAAGTAAAGCTATATACCTTCCCTATTCAATTACAGCTGTATACCTGCGCTAATCAATTACAGATATACCGTATATCTACACTACTTAAAGCTATGTATGTGCACTAATCAATCAATTACATCTACTGTATATACCTGAACTGAGTACTGTTTTCTAGCTGCCAGAATAGTGCAACAGTTTGGTGCAGCAGGGCATAATATTCTGCCACTGATTACTTTGAGGCTTAAGGGACATCAGGCCTATTTCAGGCATTACCATGACAAGGGGAGCAAAACCAGGAAGTACTTGAGAGGGACTGAACAAATACAGCTGGGGGTAAAATTAGCGCTTATTTGTAATTTATTGCTGACCCAGATGGATTCAGTGGTCTTTTAAGGGCACCAGAATCATTTTTAACCTCTCAGTTGGGTTTATTGCTGTGAGGAAACTGGACACCAGGTGAGCACTGCTTCTGGTTCCCCTGCTACCATTTAAGAGAGCGCTGAGCCCTGAGAGTGTTAGTACTGTTTTCCAGCTGGCAGAATAGTGCAGTGATTTGGTGCAGCAGGGCATAATATTCTGCCACTGATTAGTTTGAGGCTTAAGGGATGTCAGGCCTATTTCAGGTGTTGCTCCAGCAATGGAACTAGACCAGGAAGTCCTCAAGAGGGACTGAACAAACACAGCTGTGGGTAAAATTAGTGCTTATTTATAATTTATTGCTTATCCAGATGGATTTGGTGATCTCTTAAGGGCACCAGAATCATTTTTAATCTGTTGGTTCGGTTTATTGCAGCGAGGAAACCGGATGCCATCTGAATGCTGCTTCTGGTTCCAATGCTATTTTAGTAGTGTTGTTGTGAGCATCGGTGAGCCCAGCATCTGCTAGTTCAGTTAAGGTGAACAGTAAAGGCGACTAATAGTGTCTGCCGGTGTCAACCGGGATAGCTGGTAAGTGGAGTAGAAGTGCAAACATAAGGAGGGTAAACAGGTGGAGTATAGCAAGATGGATTCTAACATAGTGAAACTAGTAAATGTAACACTGGCTATACGATGCAGTATTTGTAATAAACTGAACACAGAAGCTATTAATGATGCATTGATATACATGTACTGAATGTTTACTAATTAGTGAGCTAAAGAGCAAGATTTTAAGTCTGGAAAGACAGCTTAGTATATTGTGACAACAAAAAGAAAATTAGGAATGAGGGAGGGGTAGATGCCCAAGTAAATATGGGTGGGGGGCTCATGATAGTAATGAAGTAAACGACAAACGTATTGGTGAACAAGGGTCATTGACAGATAAGAGAGTGGGAAACAGAAAAAGGGTAAGGCAAAATGATGATGATGGATCCTGGGTGGTAGAAACTAGAAAATTTAAGAAGGGTCATAGAGCCATGGAATTGCATACTCCTTTGCAAAATGTTTTTACACCTCTATTTGATCTCTATGAGGACAGTTTGGATAATGCAGTGACAGGCAAGAAGGGGATTGATGTTGTACAGGTAGCACATATAAATGAGCAACATGAGGAGGAGTTAGCTGTGGTATCACAGACAGTGAATAGGCATGTAATACCATCAGAAATAAGTAATGGGGAGGTAGTTGATACGTTGCATCAGATGGCATTGTCCAAAGATATGGCATCAGATCCTGTGGAACAACTTGGGAATAATGCTGGAGATAGTACATTTATGGAGGGTAATATTAGTTTACGTAGGGAGAGGGTTTCAAACCAGGACATGATTGTTGAGGAGAATGTAGAAATGATCAATCAGGGAGTAATGAAGTTTAAGCAGGTGTACGTTTTAGGAGACTTTATCTTAAAATACATGGATAGGTACACCTCTAAGCACAATAAAGAGATTGTAACTACTAGTTATTTTCCTAGAGCCAAACTAAGAGATATTAAATCCATATTGACTGATATTGTTAAAGAAAGGGATAAATCCTTTGTGCTTTTATTACATCTGGGTACAAACAATACTCCCTACCAAAGTGTGTCCAAAATAATGAAGGAGTTTAAAGATATTAAAAATGAGGCCGACAGGTTAAATTGTAAATTGCATGTGTCTGAAATTTTACCAGTCCCTGTGTCAAATGAGAATAGAACAGTTAAAATTAAGATGATAAATAATTGGTTGAGGGGTTGGACTTTAAAAGAATGAATAGGATATGTGCCACATTGGGAAGTCTTTGTTAACAACAATCAATACTTCTGTAGGAATGGTCTACATTTGAATAAGCTGGGAAGTAGGAAATTAGGAGTTAGATTGAGGCAGGTTGTTAACAACTGTTTAAACTAAAACACCTGGGGAGAAAGGGGATAGAGGAACAGCTGCCGAAAATAACCAAGGAAAAAAAATGAAGGTCCTAAGGAGCATAAAACTAAATGTGGAGAATTAAAAATATGGGCATTGAATGCTCTCAAGTTAAACTGTATGAAGAAAGCTGAATTAGAGATTACATTATGCCAGGAGAATATAGATGTTTGCATGGTTTCAGAAATGTGGTGGGATAGTAATATGTTCTGGAATAAAAACATAGAGGTTATAAACTGTATACTAAAGATCGACAAAATAAAAAAGGAGGGTGTTGCCATATTCATTAGAGATAACATTCAGAGTTATTTGGTCAATTTAAAAAATCAGGATATTGAATCATTATGGGTAGTACTTAAATTTAAACATGTGAGAAAAGTTTATTTAGGTGTGTTTTATAGACAGCCAAATTCAAGTGTAGAAATGATGGAGGCAATCAACCAATAGATAATTGAAATGTCCAAGAAGGGAGATGTTATAATCATGGGTGATTTTAACTACCTAACATAAATTGGATAAATGTTATGGCTAATGGTATAATGGAAAAATTATTTTTGGATGCATTATCAACTGCAGGGTTAGAGCAAATGATTAAGAAACCTACTAGAGGTGATAACATCTTAGATTTGTTGTTGACTAATATAAATGATAAAGTGAGTAATATCATATTACAGGAATATTTAGCAGGGTGTAATCATAAACTTGTGGCATGTATTTATAAACATGATTTTCATAAAATAATAGGTAAGACAGTAATTAAAAATTATAATAGAGCCAGTTTTTGTAAAATAAATGACAAACTAAAGGTATGGGACTGGGAAAGGAATTTCCAGGATAAAGATACATATGAACTATTGGATTCATTTAAAAAGAAAATTAGGGCCATATAAAACACATATATACCAAATGAAAAATTATATAACAAAAAAGGTAAATTACTCCATGGTGTACCAGGAAGGTGCTAAGACAAATCAATAACAAAAGTATGCATATGGATTAATGAAAAAATGTCAATCTTCAGCATCATTGAATGACTATAGGACTGAGGTAAAAAAACTAAAGAAGCTTATTAGAAAAGAAAAATCAAGAGTAGAATTTAACATT
This sequence comes from Neoceratodus forsteri, assembly GCA_016271365.2. Classification (NCBI taxonomy): domain Eukaryota; kingdom Metazoa; phylum Chordata; order Ceratodontiformes; family Ceratodontidae; genus Neoceratodus; species Neoceratodus forsteri. The sequence goes on from CM057458.1 coordinate 1,178,620,498, forward strand.
GCACACAGGAAGGATGGGGGAAGAGTTTTTTTGCATATATTAACAGCCAGAATAAATCGAGTACAAATGTAGGTCCACTAACAAATAATGGACAGATTATTAGTGATTCTATAGAGATGGCTAAATACGTTTAATGAATTTTTTATTTCAGTCTTTTCCTTATCGAAATCAGAGTATAATAATATTGTTAACAGTAATAATACAGGTCTGGACTTGAGAATAAGCCATGAAAAATTGTTGGAAATGGTTAATAAATTAAAACCAAATAAATCAGCTGGGCCTGACTTGGTACACCCAAGGATGTTAAAAGAAACTATTGGAACTATTATAGGTCCATTATCCTATATGCTAAACTCATCATTTAGAACAAGATTAGTGCCAGATGACTGGCATCAAGCTACTGTTATTCCCTTATTTAAAAAGGGAAATAGGTCTTTATGTTCTAATTACAGACATATTAGTCTGACCTCACTTGTATGTAAACTGGCTGAAATTTTTCTCAAGCTTAAATTAGAAGAAAATGTAAAAGCTCTCAATTATTGTGATACTACCCAACATGGTTTAAGGCAGCATAGGTCTTGCATTACTAATCAGATTAATTTCCATAGTAAGGTAAATAAAAACATTAGTAATAATATTCCAACAGACATAATTATGTTAGACTTTTGATAAAGTACCTCATAATCTCTTGATAAATAAACTATTAAAATAGGGATTGAATCCAGATTGGTGTTATGGATCAGAAATTGGTTGTCAGGTAGGAAACAAAGGGTGAAAGTAAGGGGTTGTTTGTCTGATGAGGGAGATGTGATGACTGGGGTTCCCCAGGGGTCCGTTCTGGGCCCTGGGTTATTTTCTGTTTATATTAATGACTTGCACATGAATGTGGATAATTGGATAGTGAAATTCACTTGACGATGAAAAATTGGATGGAACAGTAAATACAGTTAGGGGTGCAGATCAATTATCACAAGACCTGGAAAAAGTGGAGGAGTGGGCAAGGTTAAATGAAATGCATTTTAGCGTGGATAAATGCTCTGTTATACATATGGGTTAATTAAATAATAAATGTGAATATTGGTTAAATGGGGAAAAAATTAAGACAGTTTGCACAGAAAGGGATTGTGGAGTTACAATTGATAGCTGTCTGAATTTTAAAGAGCATCATTCAAGTATGATTAGGAAAATACATTTTATGATTAGGAACATTAAAAGATCATTGATGAGTCAGTTGGTTACTTTGGTACTTTCACTATACAAAACTTATATTATACCACTTTTGGATTATGGGTCCCAGTTATGGACCCCTCTTCATCATAGGGGGAGATAAATAAACTGGAGGGAATCCAGCATAGAATAACAAAAATGGTATCAGGCTGGAAGAGATTAAATTATAAAACCAGCCTACAGAAATCAAAATGATTTATTCTAGAATCTAGGAGATTAAGGGGTGATTTATTGTTGTTGTATAATATTACAAAAGATGGGGAATTAATGCAGGAGTTAGAAACTGAGTTTCAACAGAAATCTAGTGGTTTAAGAATACATAAAATAACAATAAAAAATTGATTCCCCAATAAAGAATGGGAGATTAAATTTTTTCACATAAAGAACATGCAGATTTTGGAATAAATTACCTGAAACTATAATTGAGTGTAGTAATGTAGCCTTATTCAAGAGGAAATTGGATGAATATCTTTTGAATAGGGGGTGTATTTGGACCTGCTAATGTGGTTGGATGATTAATATGGGCAGTAATGCCTTCTTCCATCCATTCCCAAGAATAAACCCAGTAAAATAAAAAGTACACAGCTGCACTACATTAAATACCAATAATAACACAATTAATACAGCATTAGGTAGCTAGCCAGACCCCTTTTGGTGCTGACCCTGAGAGGAAATGGCAAACCCAATCATGGGGTCCATGATCCTGTCTGGGGTCTCCTCCACAGTTGACCATTTTAAGGCCTCCCACTGATTTGTAGCTGTAGTTGGTGAGGCCATGGCTTCCACCTCTGATTCTGCTGCTGGAGGATTTGGGGTGTCCTTCTCTCTGGGGCTCAAATCCTCACCCACAGGAGCTGGTCTGTTGCTCCTTTTGCCAGGCTGTGTTAATGGACTCTCCCCTGGAAGAGACCTCCAAAAAAGCTCTAATTACCATGTTTTAGAACTGCTCTTTTGACATCTGAAAAATCTTGGCATGGCTCGTACCTCCTTGCTGTGTCCTTGGTACTTTTGATATGGCTGCTGCCGATTCCTTGGCTGGCAGTTTGTTATTCACCACTGCTGTTGTACTTGGAGAACTGGTTCTTTTCAAACAAGATCTGAGTCAGTCCCTCTTCTTCATGTACATTTCTTGAAGCTTGGCTTCCAGGGCTGGTGTCACCGCCTTCACTGGGATGCTATTTTTTTATTCTGGGCATTATTCAGGCTGTAAGGACAAACTACTGTCCCCCCAAAAACAAAGGGCACATTAGTAAGTTATTTTCATGTGACCCACATACATGGGGGGTGGCCATGCCATGGCTTCCTACTGTAGCATCTGCAAATGTTCCCCCCACACTCAAGATGTTTTTTTTTTTTTTTGTTATCTGCATTTGCAAGCTATACTCTCCAGCAGAAGTCTCTCCTTATTCTGAATGTCTTCCTTCTGGGTCATTTGGCTCTAACTCAAGCCTTGCAGTGGCCTCTGCAGCTTCCTTATTGGGTTTCCATTTTTTTTGTGGTGTACTTATAATATTTGTAGTTTAATTACTTTTAATATACCCCCTTTGAATTGCTAGCCCTGCTTCTATCAGGGACAGCAGTTTATTTATTTATTTATGTATTTGGTAACCAGGTAAGCAAACTGATCCAGAAGACCATTTTCAGTCACGATCCGAACCACAAGGGTGGCAGCCATATGTAACTTACGTTGCTGGATCTCCTCCGGGGGTTCTTGTAGAATCTCAATGTGGGCACTTTGTGGCTGCCCTTCTAGAATGGGGGTGCAACTGCTGCCGTAAACCCCCTAGCACCATGTTGCAGGGGGGTTATGCGGCATAACAGCTGTTTGACGCTAGTGGCCTGCAACATGTCACAGGCCACTTTGATGAATCATGCATGTCGCAACTGCTGGCGTAAGTTGCTACATGCACCATTGTACAAGGTGCAACTGCTGTTACGCCAGGCATAACCCTTCTAGAATCTGGCCCTATTTATATAATATCACCAGTCTTTGTTGCGTGTATAGTAGAAGTCAGAAGTGCTGCTGAGTTGTGCCTGTCAAGTTTTAAATGGTAAATTTAAATATTAACAGAATAGTCTCTACAGTTTCAGTGAAAAGAGCAGTGGCACCTTAAAGGTTACCTAAACTGTCTTTTAAGCAGGTGCACTGTTTTGCAACCTCCCTCCACCTGTGGGTTCGTAGTGTACTTGCTAAGCTTCTGATTGATATTTCTGGTTACCTTATTATTTTCCCTGGTTTTGTAATATTTCAGAACTTTTGGCAGCACAGTAAGATCTTTCAAAACTTGTGGTCCACCGGGACCATAAGATGACAGCGGACATGCAACATGATGACTTTGATAAAGAGACTGAGCAGCATTATCTCAATAGAAATACTATAAGGGCATGTAAATGATGCTTTCTGATTTGGGCACTACCTTTACTTTGGTTACTAGACACCACTGATCTTGTACAGGATTACAAAAAAAAAACTCCAATTATGTTAGACTACAGTAGTCTAGACTTGCAGGCTTTCCCCAACACATGCCATATGTCTTACATAATTTTCACAAATGGAACGCAAATTATAACAAGCATTTGTCAATGCCGAATGTTGTCTCGCTGGCACTGGCATTGGTAGTGCAGGAGTTAGAGATGCATAATAGGAAAGGCAGTGAAGTATTGAACTAATGTAAACCTCACCCCCACCTGAAGAGACACATTTTCAACATAAGCATTTTGAGACCTCTCCTCATGAATAGTGGCACTGTGATTTTGTTAATCTGTCCCAAAAGTTGATTTCCCACAGCGACCACAGCATTCTGCACAAAAGGTGCAAAAACACATTTTAGGCAGGATGTAAAAAATGGCAACTGTACTGTTCATAAGGAGATGTGAAAAAATGCCAGTGTTGAAAATCTGGTATGAAAATATTGCAAGTTTGCAAAGTTACAAGTGTGTGTGGAAACTGCACAATGCATGCTTGTAACACATTCATTTTATGGACGTTCGTCACCAAATTTTCAACATAGGCATTTTAGAACCTCTGCCAGTGAACAGTGTCATCATCATTTTCACAAACTGTCCCAAAATCTGATTTTAAACAGTGACTATGCTATTCTGTGACAGACGTACGAAAACACATTTCGGCCAGGATATGTAAAATGACAGCTGTATTGTTCATAATGAGGTGTGGAAAATTCCAATTTTGAAAATCTGGAGTGAAAATATTATAAATTCACGAAGCTATGAACGTGCGTGGAAACTGCGCAATGCACGCTCATAAAACAGCCATTTTTGGGATTTTTTTCACCAAATTTGCAATATAGGCTTTGAGAGCCCACCTCATGAACAGTGGAACTGTTGTTTCATTAATCAGTCCTGAAAGGTGATTCTGCACAGAGAGGAGGGGTCCCAGTAACCCCATGTTGAAAATTTGGTGCCAAAATTCCCAAAAATGGCCGAGATATGCACCAAAGTTGAAAAACCCTATTTATGGCCTTATACAGCTTACTGGCATTTCTTCAGTTCATGGTCAGCTTTGAAGAGTGCAGACGTTTTCCCAGTCCACCGAAGATTGTCGCGCTGGGCTCCGAAGGTAAGTATGGGGTGAGGGTGTGTGTGGGAGACAGGTTGTGCAGAGAGTGGGTACGGGTTGCAGGAGGGCCACCGGAGTCAATGAGAGAACATTTTCTGCTTTGCAGGTGTAAAAAAAAAAAAGTCTGTTTTTCTTTTACTGGGGCATTTATTTGGCATGCTGGGGTGGGCTCCAGCATGCCACCTAATCTTGTTTTTGGGGGTTCTATAGCCGATGGGGATTGGGCACCCCATCTTAACAAACAAATGTGGGACATTATGCCAATGGGAAGTGGGCTCCCCATCAGCAAATTAAACTAGGAAGGGGGACATAATGCCAAGGGGGATTGGGCACCCCTTCAGCACACACTGTAAATGGAAGGGGGGTTGCATTATACTGATGGGGAGTGGTTCCCCTGTCAGCAAATGAAGTGAGTTGGGGCACTCTGTGGCGGCATGCCACCATGTTTTTATTGTAAACTGGTCACCATAAAAGGCAAGCCGCTGCACGAGAAGCTTGGCTCTCATTGCAGTGGACCTTTCTTTGATCTGGTGGCCAGTTTACATGTTGCTGGTGTCAGCACCTGCAGCTGCCTTATTGGGGAATGAGGAATGCGCCTACTGGTGCGTGCCCTGCATTCACCCACAGTGACAGCACCTCCAAATGTGCTACTACTGCAATATGTTGGCTGCACAAGCACAAGTCAACATAAAAATGAGTGATGTGCACTGAACATTTAATGCAGCAAAAGACTACAAGCAAAGTCCATTTTTTTCTGTTATGATACCTTCTAGTCACATTTTCTTCAAGTAGTGTACTTGTGATGCAATGGCTTCTGACACAGACTTTACAACAGTCTGAAAATGAGAATTCAGAGGACTTTCAGATCATACATGGACTGTAAAGGGAATAGAATTGAGACTTTTAAGTAATGCACTATAGCACAAGTTATGCACATAGTCTACAATATACAACAAACATTAAAGAAGGCACTGTCATTTCTCCAGTAAATAGTTACAGGAATATTCCTGTCAGAGAATTGTCAGTGCCTTCTGCATGGTTGATTATGTATAGCAGAGTATACGTAATAGTGATGCTATAGGGCATAATTTAAAAAACGTTATCCTCTTCTCTTTATAGTTCCTGCACCATCTGAAAGTGTTGGCTTTTAATACTAATTGTCAGTTTTAAACTTTAGAACTGCCAAGTCAAGGTTGTTTTGAAATCTGTTTCAGAAGCTATTGCATCACACACGCTTAACCCCCAGGTCGCATCTGGAATCAAGCAATACTGCTCAGTATGCCTTCCTGGTTAAACTCATAAATAAATAAATACATAAATAAAAAGCTGTCTGGAAGACATTCTAACAGAAAAAGTGAACTTTGCTTGTAGTGTTTTAGTGAATGAATTAACACTGTCAGGGGTTAAGTTAGTGTTCAGTTAATTACCCCCTATGGACCTGTAGCACTTAACAATACCTCATCACATTACACTACTAGAGAGCCATTAACAGATCATTAAAAAAACCTTGGGCTTACCTTATTGTGTAAAAAGGGAACAGTACATGGTGTGGGCCCCAGAGTATTTTTTGGAGCAGTTATCCTAAAATAATTAACTGGATCACCAGGATAGTGAAACACTGGATTGAATTTTACCAAGGTGCTTCCAGGTGAAATGTTATCAGCAAAAGTGGTTAGTGCTAAAAACAGCAGACTGGAGCAGAGAGAGAGAGAAAGAGAGAGAGAGAGAGAGAGAGAGAGAGAGAGAGAAGAGAAAGAAAACAATTTTAGAGCACGTTTTTAGCACTGGTACCAAACGTTTGACTTTTCTTAGCATCCTAAAGAAACTACTACATTGATGAGATGTCACTCTCCCCCCCCCCACCTAAACATACGCTAACATTTAGGTTTGATTGGTAGGCTGGGTTTTATCAATTAAAAGTGTTTACAGGTTATGATGTTACACTACATGTTGGTAGCAGTATTGCTGTAGTGGACAGGACTATCCACCGGTACCCTCTGTATTTACAGTGATGTTAGCTGCCCTCCCGTGGATCACTAACTACACATGTTGCAATCAAAGCATATGCAGTATAAGACTCAGGTTGTGTTTGAAGATTTTCCCAAGGATCACTCTCTGTGCTCTCTATGCAAGCTGCAATTACATCAGAAATCCATGTATCTATATATCCATATATGCAGCTTAGCAAACACACTGGCTCATAAGTGTGTGTATATGTGCGTGTGTGCGTGTGTGTGTGTCAGTGTGTGTGTGCGCTGGTAAATCACTATACATGTTCCAGGATTATTTTTTGTCAGTAAACTAAAGCATGGTTGCACATCTGTCATACTTCTGTAGGCTCAGAACGATGTTTTCACACATACCGTTTTTCCCATATGACATTAATAGCTTTGATGAGCTGCCAGTATTCCTTGCAATCTGAATGTTTGAAGCCATTGCATGTGTCCACTAATTCATCCATCATTTCATCCAATAACTTTTTATTTAAATCTTCCTGCCCCCTTGTATGACAGTGACCACTGCTATGTTGTGCTAGCCTGTTTCCCTTCATTTATTAACATTCATCGGTTTATGCTTGCCTGACTATATCGCTTTTAATTTTTCAATGCTAGTGTTCTTTGCTACTAAGGAAATAATGCTTGGAATGCTGACAGTGATTTTGAATATTCCCACCCCCATCCCCAAGAGAAATAAATAAAAATCTGTTTGTCTTCTATATCTGATGAAACAGCCCCAGTGCTTTTGTTTTGCAGTTACAAAATAAGCTCATAAGCTTCACAGCATACATGTGCATAGTTGTCTGTACCTACTTTTACCCCGATACTCCAAGACTCCCTTCTTCCTCCCATACAAAAATATGCTGTGTCTTTTTCTTTTACCTTCAGTGTTTCTCTTTTCTTTTACTGTTTTTTAGGTTTTACTATACAGCAGTTACAATTACTGAATACTCCTCCCCTGTGACAATTACATACCCCCCAATGCCCTCCCCCAAATAAACCATTAATATTCTGTAGTGTACCTCCAGTTATCCGCTGTCTATTCACTGCAATATCTAAATTTTGTTTGTCGTATGACCAACATATTTTTTTCAATTAATGAATGATGATCTATTTAAAAAAAATGCAGGACATATGGAAATCAACATACTGTAGATGACAATTGTTAATTTAATTATCTCCCCTCTTTTTTAATTTTTCTTGGTGGCAGAGTCACAGCTTCTGGTACTGGTTTTCATCTGCATGCATTTCTTTTAACCATTATAATTCCTTTGCACTTGTTAATGGAGATTATGCCTCATAAAATGAATAATCCATTATCCACATTCTTTGGATAGCTGTTCCTACAGTATATTGTATGTCAACTGCATTTCATGTAAGTAATTTGTATGACATTCTACCTGATGTACTGGCCAATAGTACCCGTCCTATAAAACTACAATAGTTTGTGCAGTTGTCCACCTAGTTTGTTTGTGTTGTTGCGAGATATGACCCTAACTACATACCTAGTCACCTCACTTCAAGTCTTGCATTGCTTGTAAACTGCATTGGGATACAGTGTGTATGCAACATGCTCCAGATCTGTTTATACATTTTCTTATGCTTCTTCATTTTGAATAATTAAATATATGTTTTTAACCCTGTAATCTTCCACTGCTACTTTGTACAGTGGTCTTTAGATTGCTGTTCAGAAATGGAATCAGTACCTCATGAAGGTTGTAGAGGGTGAAAAATGGAGTCCCTGAATGTAAGAATATTCAACAACAGATCTCAGTTAGGTATTAAAGCTAAAACGGGATACTGAAATTTAGTTAATTGAGAACCAACTGCCAATTATATGTGACAGTGCAAACCAAGAGCACTATATGCACTGTGCTCATCTTAGAATGATAGGAAGTAACTACAAGGTTCATCTCAGTGCTTTGTGGATAGAAAGCAAAGATGGAAAATAAAGATGGATAAAGCAAGCACTACCCTGTCAGCCCTCATTGTGACACTAGTAAATTAAAGCTCAGATGGGTTCACTAAGGTTAGGGCATTTACAGCCAGTTAAGCACAATCACCTTGTTTCACAATCAGTCTAATTGAGCAGCTTAATAGTATAAATATGAAAGTAACCTTAACATTCCTCAGAATTGAAAAAGTAAAAAGTTTGTGCAAAAACATAGATGTCAACATCTTATCAGGTCCAAGTACAAGCAAATGTTGAAATTAAGCACAGTTTTATACAAATTGCAGGTCTATTATGTCCCACCATAACAATCCAGGAGACAAAATAACATTGGGGAAGGTAAAGGGAGAGTGTAGGAAAATGTGTTCAGATCAGAAAGAAAAAAAAAAAATTAATACATAAATAAATAAGAGCCAAACAATTTTATTTTATAAAATGTAAACTGACACTTCTGAGAGAATTAATATGAAAGCATTATTTTGCACTAAATAAAGACATCAGGTACAGAAGTTATGTCCCAAATACAGTACTGCTTAACAATAGTTTATTTGCGCCTGCTACCTTATGACTAAACTCAACAATACAGGAGAGGTTACAAGCCCAAAGCCCCAATACCATATTGGAAATTAATGTCATGTAGAACCAGCATGTTTTTCAATCCAAAACTTGAAATTTCACTTTGATTAAGTGAAATGTTTTTTTTTGTTTTTGGGGGGGGGAGTTGATGAAGGCAGAGGGAGTCAGCTGACTGCCAGCTATCACAAAGAAATGCATGTACCTTGAAATGCAATCATTGTGTCTATCAGTTAGTGACACAACCTACAACCACCCCCCCAACCCCCCACTGAAAAAAAATGCAGGTTGGCAGAGAGCTTTACTATTTCATGCAGAGGATTCACAGACATAAAGTTAATGGGAGTGGCTATAAGCATTTTATTATTAACAAATTGAATAGGGTATAGCAGCAACTGTGTATGCAATGTTTAATAAAAAAAATGAGGGTTGGCGCAAGAATAAATAAATGTAAAAAAATAGTAAGACAGCTGATTGGCACAGATCTAATGAACTGTGTTTGCCAAAAGAGCTGCCTACCAACTTCTAAAAGGCAGTAGTTACACATTAATAATGTGTTTGCTGACGTGCCCATGCTAAGATCCATGTTGGAGCAATATGATTTGATCATGTAAAACAGCTATCATGATGTTTGTTTACATCCCTGCATTACACTATTTCTCTGCTACAGCACAGCTTTTTTTATTTATTTATTTGTCCACTTATTAATTTAGACAATCATAAATCATATCTCAAACATTATTCATGGTTTTCAGCACACTGTTTATGAGGGCTCTCGCACAAATGATGGGACCTACATGTTAATGGGTCATTAACTCATGCTCAGTTGATGACCACCTCCCCCCACATGCACTGGGTCATAAGTCAATGTTCCATCCTGCACTGTAGAAATATTACAAGCTGTTCTGAAGGGGTTTCACAGCACTGTTGATTACTGCTAGTGAGAGATACGGCTAGAGAGAGGTGAAACATAGGACACCATGATGTTTTTAATATTTTTTGATGCTTCAGCCCTTAAGCAGATTACAATGTGAGGATTTGGTGGCTGGAGGTACATCAATGGCAGTAAAGCCTCAACATCAGAGTTCAGTTCAATGCACATGCTGCTAGTGCCAGCTGTGGACATCAAATATTAGAAAATGAGTGGTTTTATGAGATATGGTGACAGTAATAGGGTATAGTAAGAGGTGTGAAGTAGGAGGGGCATAAGGGGGAAGAAGACCACCCTCAGCACGACAAGTGTTTTAACTCATTTATTTATTTATTGGTTTCTTTTTCCTTAAAAAAATATATATCTGAGGATCAGTTACAGGATTTTTAATACTGTAAATAAATAAAAAGAGAACTAAGAGAGCTTCAGTAGCAGATAAGTAGTGGAATTGCAGTATAATGTGGGGAGTGGTGCAATGTAGTGGCTGTGGGGCAGCCATATTCAGACAGACCTTCTGGACACTGAGGTGCTGCCCTATCTGCATGCATCTCTCGGACTGAGGGATGAGGTAGCCAGACTCAAAGCGGAAGTAAACTGGGTCAGGAGTACCATCACCCCTGTCCAGGAACCACCCAGTCCAATGCAGCTGCCTCAAAGGATGCCGAGAATGAGGAGCACTTGGATGACAGTGGGCTCAGGGAGGGTTAGAGCAGTCAGGCAGAGGCACATCCCAGATCCTATTCCTCTCAAGAACTCATATGCCACACTGGCAAATGAGGACAACCAAATAGAGGTACCCAGGGAAGTGGAAGGAAAGGATGTGGAGGTTAGGCAAGGAGGTGACCTCAGTGGGGAAAGCAGTGGACCCCAGAGGAGGAGGAAGTGAATCCTGGTGGGGACTCCATCATAGAGGGATCCAGCTAGGAACACAGGAGGGGAGAACAGGGAGGTGAGGTGCCTACCAGGTGCCACAGCATGGAGGGATGGAAGGAAGATACTGGGGATCACTGGGAAGGCAAGACAGGAGGGGTGAGCTGGATGTCATTATCCACCTAGGTACTAATGACTTGGCAAATGGGAGCCAAGGAAGTTCAGGAAGAGTTTAGGAAACTGGGAGGGTCTCAAGAAGTAGCTACTTCTGTCACTTTCTCAGAAGTACTACCTGTGAGAGGCAAGGGAGAGCATAGGAGTGCATGCACCAGGAACTTTAACTCATGGTTGAAGAACTGGTGCTGTGAGGAAGGGTTTGGATTCATTGGTGACTGGGGACCCATCTGGAGGGATGGAGGTTTGTTCAAGCCTGACGGCCTGCATCCATCCTGGAGGGGAATCCAAGCACTCAATGATAAGTTTAAATGCTACATTGACAAGCATTTAAACTAGCAAAGGGGGGTGGCAGGCCAGCAAGGATGGTACCTACTTGCTCACCCCCACAGCTAGTAATGGAACCAGTGAACCAGAGGAGTGGCTATCTCTGCAAAGCAGTGTGCAAAGTTGGAGATTAGTGTCCAAAGGTGGATAAGCAGAAAAGGGCAAAATTCAGCAGAAGGGCAGACAGCAAGGAGAACCAGGGATAAATGACAACCAAGGAAGGGGCTGGAGTAGAACAGTGAAGCAGTCTAGGGAGGTCAAATCATGGAAAGCCATGTGTGCAAATGCCAGGAGCCTTAGCAACAAGATGGAAGATCTGGAGGCTGTCATGGTACAGTCAGACCTGGACATTGTGGCCATCACTGAAACCTGGTGTAATAGTAACCATGACTGGAGATGGCCATACCTGGCTACAACATATTCAGAAGAGAGACAGAGCAGGCAGGAAGGGAGGAGGAGTGGCACTGTATGTGAAAATGACATAAGGGCCACACAGATCCAGGAGGAACAAATGGGGAGAGATACTGTGGGTTAAGCTGGAAAGGAAAATGGGGCCAGCCATCTGCACAGGTGTGTCTATAGACCACCAGCCCAGGAGGAAGAAACAGATAGGAGCTGATGCTAGCCATCAAGGATGGCTGACAAAGAGTGAGTAGTACTGGTTGGAGACTTCAATATACCAGATGTGGACTGGAGCATCCCAGCAGCAGCATCAACTAAGACAGATTTATCCTGGACTCCTTCAAGGTGCCTTCCTCAAGCAACTGGTCATGGAACCAACTCAGCAGAAGGCAATACTGGACCTTGTGCTCACAAACAGGGACAGTGTGATGGGGGTAACAGTGGGGGAGCACCTGGGTAACAGTGACCACCAGTCATTGTGGTTTGAAATCACAGAAAGAGCAGAACCAAACCACACAAAAACACGTATCCTGGATTTTAGGGGGGCAGACTTTGGGAAAATGGGGAGATGCTTGAAAGAGGCATTAAGGGGAATGGGACAGGAATCAGGGATTGAGGACCAGTGGGCAGTATTTAAAATGGGGATTATAAGAACAACAGAATTATGCATTAAGCAGGTTAGAAGAGGAAAAGAAAGGGAGACCATTATGGTTTCCAAAGAGGTAGCAAAGAAAGTGAAAGCCAAAAGACTGCATTCAGGCAATACAAAAGACACAGGCAGAAGGGGATGGGAGAAGTACCAGAAGAAACAAAGGGAGGCAGGGAAGTCAGTAAGGAAGCCAAAGCTCAGACGAAGAACACATTGCAAAATCAGTGGTTAAAGGGGACAAAACCTTTACAGGTACATAAGTGAAAAAGAAGGACAAAGGAGGGATAGTTAGACTGAAGGGGAGGATGGGAGCAGCGTGGAGGATGACAACAGTAAAGCTGACATATTGAACAGGTATTTCTGCTCAGTCTTTACTAAGGAAGAGGGTAATGGGTCTGAAGGGAGTACAAGGGGTGAGAATGGTGCAGAAATGGACACAAGTCCCTTTACGAGAAAGGTCCTGAAGGAACTGGAAGTAATAAGAGTTGACAAAGCAATGGGGCCAGATGGGGTGCACCCAGGGTCCTTAAAGAACTAAGAGGGTGGTGGCTGAACCTCTGGCTATCCTGTTCAGCCAATCACTGGAAACAGGGAGGTACCCAAAGACTGGAGGACAGCAGATGTAGTAACCTTATACAAAAGTGGGAACAAAGAGGAAGCAGGGAACTACAGACCAGTCAGCCTCACCTCGGTAGTGGAAAGATCATGGAAGCACTACTGAAGGAGATTGGTGGAACATCTGGTTGTCAATGGACTACAGGACCCAAGGCAGCATGGTTTCACCAGGGGAGGTCATGTCAGACCAACCTCATTGAATTTTTGACTGGGTGACTAGGAGGTGGATCAGGGAGGGCAGTGGACATGGCCTATCTGGACTTCAGCAAGGCCTTTGACACTGTGCCACATAAGACTATTACACAAACTGGGGAATATGGGTGTGGGCAGGACAGTAGTGTGGTGGGTAGGTAACTGGCTGGGTGGCAGGACACAGAGGGTGGTGGTAAATGGCTGTCACTCCACAGAGGAAGAGTGACCAGTGGGATACCACAGGGATCAGTGCTGGGACTGGTCCTATTCAACATCTTCATCAGTGACATTGCACAGGATATAGAAGGCAGAATTTCACTGTTCGCTGATGACACAAAGCTCTGTAACAGAGTAGACACACCAGAGGTGTAGACAGAATGAGAAGGACCTGCAGAAACTTGAAGAATGGTCAAGGGTTTGGCAGTTGAAATTCAATGCAAAGAAGTGCAAGATAATGCATATGGGGCACAAAACCCTGGCACAATATATCAGTTGGGGGTGAGGATATAGCATGCACCAAGCAGGAAAGGATCTTGGGGTTGTCATCTCTGATGACCTCAAGGTAGGGAAACAGTGTGACAAGGCATCAGGTAAAGCAAATAGGATGCTGGGATGTATAGGCAGGGGCATCACCAGCAGGAAAGGGAGGTCATAATTCCGCTATACAAGACACTAGTGAGGCCCCACCTGGAGTACAGTGTACAGTTCTGGAGACCATACCCACGTAAGGACATAGACAGGGTAGAGAAGGTTCAGAGGGGCAGCAAAGATGGTGCATGGGTTGCATCACAAATCCTATGAAGACAGGTTGAAGGAACTGAACATGTGTACTCCCTGGAGGAGAGGAGGAGAAAGGGGTATGATAGAGACATACAAGTATCTTACAGGGAGGAACAGGGTGCAGAAAACACTATTTTTAAGCAGAAAAAGATGTTTCCAGGACTAGAGGGATGGGATGAAGTTGGAGGAGGGACGATTCAGAGGAAACATGAGAAAGAATTTCTTCACAGAACAGGTGGTGGACTAAGTGGAACACCCTGCCAGAGGAAGTGGTGGGGGCTGAAACAATCACCGGATTTAAGAAGGCATGGGATGGACATAAAGGAATTCTAGAGGTCAGGGGTAAGGGGAAATAGACTTCTAGGAAAACAAACTGAACTTACAAGCTCAAATGGGCAGACTAGGTGGGCCATAGGCCCTTATCTGCCGACACTGTCTATGTATCTATGTATCTATGTAATGTTTTTTTGTTGTGGTGATTGTTGGTTGGTCCTAGAAGGTTTGGCAGTATGGTTTGCTCCAGATTTTTCCCAATTCATATTCCATGAATGCAGGACCACACTAAAAAGGAGATACAGCATCGCAGTTGCATTATCCTGTGCAAACATATTGCAACAGCTGCTGTAAATCCTAATAAAAAGAGGAAGGGAGTACAATTTCTCAGGTCCTTCCTTCTAGGTTCTGTATCTGGGACCATGCACAAAAAGAGTTTACTGTACTGCATATCAAGTTTCTGGACTTCAAATAATGCACTTACTGTATATACTGCTTACAGTTAATTTGATTTATAAGGAGCCATCAATACATTTGTAGCATTGCTTGCATCATGACTTCAAGTTGTGGACACATCTTTGTATTTGTAAGAGAAAGAACCTCTGTGTGCAAGCACTGAGGCAATGGTTACCCCAAAGGGCACTGGCCAGGAAGCCAAGTTTCAAAGAAATACAAAATCACACATGCCCCACAATGCAAAGCATCATGGGCTGCATATGTAAATCACCAGAATATTATACTGGTTCAATTTTAAGCAGAAATGCATGGTGCCAAAAGCTCTCTCAGACAGTTTGTAAAGGGTGCCAACAGAAGACATAGACACGTGTTTCATTCTACCAGGATTCATCAGTATACCTTGTCTGTTTGACACCCCAGTGGAATGAACCAGCTACCCTAAGATGGTCTATCTGGGTTATGTTGTGGTGAACCCAATTAAAACAAAAAACAATTTAAAAGACAAAGAACCTTTGTGCACAAGCACTGAGGCAATAGTTACACCAAAGGGCATTGGCCAGGAAGCCAAGTTTCAAAGAAATACAAAATCACACATGCCCCCACAATGCAAAGCATCATGGGCTGCATGTGCAAATCACCACAGAATATTATGCTGGTTCAACTTTAAGCAGTATTTGTATTTGATTGCCAGATAAATGGATACTGTGCATAAGAGAAAAGGAAGGAGGATTCCAAAATAACACAAGACTTGCAAGTATTTATGGATCCTGCCTTTTCTCTTTTGCATTTACAAATCTGGAAATCAAATACAAAGATGTGCCCACAACTTTAAGTCATGATGAAATCAGTGCTGAAAATGTATTTATGGCCCCTTATAAATCAGGATGAACTGTGAGCATATACAGTAACTACATTATCAGGAGTCTATAAACTAAATATACAGTAAAACAGTTTCAGGCCTGTTCCCAGATAACAAATTCACCCATGGTACATAACCACAACAAAAAGACCCTAGAAATGATACTGTCTGATCCTTCTTATTATTAGTTTCAAATTTCAATATATTTACACAGGATAGCCGAACTGCGATGCTGCATCATATTTTCAGTGGAGTCCTGCTTTTATACACTTTTCATCTTGGTGGACTGGGGCAATGAGAGAGTCAGCCACTTGCTCAAGGTCAGACAGTGTACAGTAGGTTGTGGGATTAGAACTAGATCTCATGATGTTCTACATAGCCTCACCTAGCAATGCCGCCTCATAAATTCTTCAGAGCCGGCAGAAGGGGACCATTCATTCCTGTTACTAGAGAATGTAGTAAGTAACATTATATGACAAAGCATAATAATATTCAATGTTAAATATTACAAGTATGACTTTAGGTTACCAAGATAATTAATATTTTTACTCTGCCCCTTATCCAGTCCATTATCTGAAAAAAAGTCTGCACTGTTCCAAGTCCTTGTTTGGGCAATCAAAAAGAAACAAGGTGTAAAAACTATTGTAACAGGCCTTTGTACAATTGTTTCACATGATCAAAGTACTTAAAGTTATTATGTATCTTTTTAAGGGAACGATGTTTAAAAATAATACATAGTTGCTTTTGATTGATGTTTCAAACTGAAAGCTTCTTTATGATAATGAACTGGAAAATGGGCACACCAAACATAATGTTAATTATCTTACTGAAAAAATGTATACTTGTAAAACTTAACACTGGATAAAAAGAGGTGAGAGGTGATTGGAAAGGGGTTGATAGTCAGAGTCTGTAATCACTTATTTATTTTTAAACACTGGAAGGAGTGACCAGCTTCTTACCACAATATATTCAATTGAGCATCTCAGGGTCTGTTTTTTTTTTTTCTTCATAGTTTCATAAGTATCCCATGATAACAGCGACTAAAAAACAGTGACCATAATAACAGTGATGCAATTTCACTGAAACACAATAATAACACATGTACATTTCACCATCATGTAATTATGGTGAAAAACAGGTGAAAATCAGAGTAAAAATAGCGACTTCCGATTTGGGGAAAAAAAAACAGGCCAAAGCTCAATCAAGATTACTCCTTTATTTCTTTATTTCTCCTTCATTTATTTATTTATTGGGGTTACAAAGTTAAGGCTGGAACTGAAAAATATATGCCAGACCATGCAGGTATTCTGTAGTTGTTCTGGTCCCATATTGGGATACAATCGATTTGATCCTCTGATTCTGGTCCTTGTATCTCTTCTTCTTTCCTGCAGTTCCAGTATTCTCTGCACCAGATAAAATCTGGGTCAGCTTCAGCTCTGTCAGCTGCTGCTCTTCCTGCAGGCACTCTATTAGTTTCCAGACACTGGGATGACATGTACCCAGTCTGGAATTAAAACCTCTGTGCCAGCCTTCAACTGCATTGTTTGTTCTAGAAAGGCCATCAATAGTTCTGCCATAGCAATTACACAGTTCAACTGGGAATTTGGGTCTTCTTCATCTAGACCTACCATGTGGTCTGCTTAGCCAGGTATCCTCATAATAGACCATCAATGGCTGCAGTAGTTCTTCATTATTGACATAAAAAGGCATGTCCTTCATTTCCTCAAACTTGCTAATGACATCTTCTGGAGGAACGAATGACAATGAAAGCAACATTCTTAGACTGAGTGCAAACTCTAGGTCCTCACAATACTGCTTTTCTTTATCAGGGCATTTCTATATTTTACGCCAGACAGACTGAGCAAAGTGGAAAAAGCAGTCTCTTAACTGAGTGTCAGGGAACACAGTTAAAAATGCAGCACTGGCTGCTTTTTCAAAATCCATGATGGCATTTGCAGGAGAATTAATCACCATTTTCTTTATTTCCTCAAAAGTCCTTATGTACTCATTTCTTGTTTGCAAACACATTAAAACATATACAGAGGGAATTACTGAACAAGATCTTACTGCATGTATAGTATACAGTTGATTAAACAAAGCTGGACATGATTTGAATGTCCCATCCAAGATCCAATCACTACTTTCTCCAAGAAGTTGCAAATTACTCTCAGTAGCAAAGGTTAATATCCTGTCTTTTTCTGGGCCACTGTCATAAACTAAAAAAGCATTCACCTGTGCTTAATATGTGGTAGTTCAGGTGGATGTTAAAGATCACATGGCACTTATCAAAATGGGTAAGGGCATTTTTTATTAATATTGCATCAAAAGAAAATATTTACAATAAAGCACATTTACACATACTGAACCTGGGGTTAAAGAGAAAAAAAATTAAATATTATAATCAGATAGCAAACAAAAATGAATCTACATAACTTTCAAATAATTCTTATCATCCTACAGAACAATATAAGCCTAAGATATCCCTTATTCCCCTTCTGTCCCTTTAAAGTAATCCAGAATGCAGTATACAACCCTTTACTATTTATATTTTATAAACATCGTGAATCCTCTCCACCAATTTGTCACCTTCCTAGTGGTTGAAATCCCTAAATCATTAAGAAGCACCCTTTCCATGGCTCCCTGAATCAATAACCCTACAGTATCGAAGGGCATCCGTTTTTAATACAAAACCCATTGGCACCTAGCCTGCCATAAATAATATATTAAAGAGCAACAACAGATCTGCAAAGTCTCTAAATTATAAATCTTCCCCAACTGAGGAGAATGACCCAACACCAATATATCATAATCTAAATACAATAACCACCTCATTTTCCATTTAAAGGCAAGCAATTTCCAAAGAGATCTGGCATATGTGCAGAAAAAGAAAACAAAATGCTGCACTGTTTCCTCCTGAGCCACACACTCTATAAAAGGGCAAGTTCTTTCACTTAAGACTTTATGCTTAGCGTTTCCCCGAATCCCAATCCTTCCATAAACTGTGAGCCATAGAATTTCCCACATATATTTTGGCAGTCTAGGATTATTTAATCTCTGAAGCACTGCCTCCGTGTGAATTGAAGGACAGTTTTTAAAGGCTGGTTCACTTGGATATAATATCTGCATTACTTTAGTATATAACTGTGGTCCTGTACTATCCTTTACTACTTGGGCCAACAAACCCCATTTAAAGAGCTTCTTTGCAATTGGCAAAAAGCATTGTGGTATAAACAATTTTGAAAGAGGCTTAGGAGGGCTTGTGAGCCAAACAGAATAATAATGAACCAACACCTGTCTTATTAATATCCCATAACTTGATGAAGATGTTGACAACCCCACCCTTATATTTAGTGTTACAAATAACGTAGAAAAAAAATAACTGGATCCACCATCCCTAATCCCACTTTTTCTTTCGCCAAATATGTATATTGCCTCTTTATTGGGTTGAGTCTGTTACCCCATACCATCTGGAAAAATAAACTGTAAATCCTTGTTTCTAATTTTATTGGCAATGGGAATATTATCGCCGTGTATAATAAACCCGGAATTATAAAATTGTTTAATTACTTGCACACGTTTTCATTTAGACAATTTCCAGTGTTTCCAAATTTGAATTTTCCCATCTATAGAAGTTAGTGCCTTTTCCCAATTTAACTCTGGCAGATTCTGGGGCCCATATAATAATCCCAGAATTTTATAGGCTCAGATGAAATACGAAGTCCCTGTATAATGAGTGTGGACGGATTGCCTACCTCAATAAACAATCCTTGGCTTTTTTGTTTATTAAGTTTTGATTTTGAAACCAAAGAATAAGAATCCATAAACTCCAAAAACTGTACTACTTGTTTATAGTTGGAGAAAAAAAACACAGATCATCAGCATAAGCCTGAACATGTAATTCCTCCAATATGGGAGGGCCACAGACCCCTCCATATTGGATATTGTGACAGAGAATGAATCAGTGTATCTATTGTAAAAGCATATAATAAAGGGCTTAAGGGTCATCCCTGACGCACCCCCGTGGGAACATGAAACCCATCCCCAATTTCTGTCTGAATGATTGGGTGAGTAATAGCATTATTGTAGAGTGATTTTACCCAATTTAAAAAAAAAAACCTCTGGCACTCCATATTGTGTTAAAGTCAAAAATAGAAACAGGTGATAAACCAGATTGAAAGCCTTCATTTGGTCAACTGAAATAATACAGCCAGAAAGTTTATTCAAATTAGAATGTTCTATCAAGTCTCGAACAACCATATGAGCATGGTGATTTTTTTTTCTGGGAAGCCCACAAAATTGGTAGGGGGAAAGTACAGTGACAGAAAACTGTTTACGCCTCGTATTCATAATACCAGCCAAAAGCTTATAATCTGAGTTCAGAAGTGTAATTGGTCTCCAATTGTCTAGGAGTTCTTTATCCCCAGATTTATACAAAAAAATTAATAACCCCTCAGAGAACCAAACTGGAAATTCCACCGGGCTAAAACAAAATTAAATACCAGTTCTAAACATTCAGAGAATTCAGCCGGGAAGGCTTTATATAATTCTGAAGTTAGTCCATCAATCCCAGGTGAAGTACATAATTTTTCAGCTTTAATAGCAGTTACTATTTCTGCACATGTAAGGGGAGAAATTAACAATGATTTATTAAATTGTGTGTCTGGTAGTTTTATCTTATTCAAAAACATCCTCATATCTTCCACGCTAGGAGGTGCTTCCGGCATATGAGAAAGTAAAACAGCTTTTATAACCACTTGAAGGCTGCATGAATCCTGCACTAGTTGTCCTTCCTGATTCAAAAGTTTTTCCAAATGTGTATTATGTTTATATTTTTTAAAAGCTTCATAAGGATCTCCATAAGGCTGTTTTTTCACACCATATTGAAAAAGAACCTTAAGTGTATTAGCCCTACTATATTGAACCTCCTGAATTTGTTTTTTCAGAGTTAATATTTGAGAGGAGAAATCACTATTTGAGGTATTTGCCACAGAAATTAAATAATACAACTGCTGCCACAACTTGAGAGAATGAAGAAATTTTTCATTTTCCCTAGACCGCTCTTGATTTTTTAATAAATTACAAAAATCATCTTTAGAATCTTTCCACCATTGCCCCAAGTCTTCATATAAAAAGGAACCAGAAAGTCTAGCTAAAAGTAATGCTTGAATCTTAACTTCTACCTCAGGGTATTTTAGCAAAAGTGCACTAAGTTTCCATCGCGCCTTCTGTCTTGGTGGTACGGGATGAGGGGAAAGAGTACATTGAAGGAGCATGTGATCTGAAAAGGAAACCGGGGAGATATAAAATTTAAAGGAAAGTCTATCTGAAAGAAAAATATAATCTATAGTAGACGTATAGAGGTATCTCTTATAAGTAAATTTTAAATCTTCTTGCTGATGGCTACTACCATTGACCAATCCGGATGATTTTATCAGTTGCCATTATGTATTGGAATCACAGTAAATCTTTTTCCCAACCCCCAGGGGTTGGCTTCCTGAAGCTTTCAACTCGTAGTTGAAGTCCCCACACAAAACAATTTCATAAGAAGTCAATAAAAAAGGTTTTATCATGTGAAAAAGTGCCACCCATTCCGCCTTTACCTGTGACCCATAACCATTAATAAATCGACATGTCATGGATCTCCAAACCCCATCCAAGATCATTAACTGCCCTGGAATTAAATCCATTAGCTTAATCAATAAAAAATCATAGGAATTAAAAATAAATCCTATGCCATCTGCTGTTTGTTGTCCAAAGGACCAATAGGATGGGCCCCAACACCACACTCTATGGAAAAACCTGGCCTGGTCTAGGGAATACATCCAAGTTTCCTGTAGGAGGCAGATATCTAGAGAATTACTATGAACAAAATCATAGATCACCTGCCTTCTTTTAAAGTTTAATAAACTGTGTACATTCAATGAACCGAGTTTAAACCCAGACAGTTATGGAAGTTGAGGGTCAACCATCTTTTTTCCTTCTCTTTTTCTTTTTACCCTTATAACCTTCCTGAACCCGAAAAGGGGAAGGGGGACTATCCTGTATAGGCTAAGAGTCAGGTTCCTGACAATCCATTTCTGAATCACCCCACTGAGCTGCCAATACTGCAAAGGGATTACTGGTTTCCATGTCTGCTGGGGGGGCAAGAGGGGGTTTGAGGTTCCTGGAGGACCTTCTCACTGGAATAACTGGTGAAGCTATAGAGGAATCTAGAGACAACCCTTCTTTTTGTGCTGAATAACAGACAGGAGAAAGGATGGGAGACATCTGAACTGAAGCCTCAAAGGATTTACCCTCAGATGTGGCTGTGGTAGGATGCGAAGAAGGATCTATTCCTTCCACTCTAGACACTGGGACTGTCTGGGCAACACCCGTAACCAGGTTCTGAGCTTTTTGAATAAAAAGATCTGGACTACTCCTGGATGCCTTGTCTTTTGCAGCTAACACACATTCTGAAAAAACATGACCAGTTTCCTCGCAGAGGTCACATTTGGTGAAATTAGCACATTGATAAGCAATATGACTGATTTCCCCACAATTGTCACATTGAGGCTTATCGCAAGAACTGGATAAATGTGTTCTGGAACCACATTTGTAACAAGCACGGGGTTGCCCAGCATAAAAGCACAACCCTCTATCCCGTCCTAACAAGAAAGAATTTGGAATATGGTCTATCCCAATATCAGTTTGCCTGAGCTTAACTTTGAAACACCATCCCCCTGTCCAAAACTGCTCAGAATCTAATACAGCTTCAGAAGGACTCAAGATCTCACGTTTCTGAGACAACCAGTATGAAATATCATCCACATGAACACCCTCATTCCTAAACATGATTGTAACATATTTAATTAAAGGTTTTGTTAAGGGAATCACTAAAAAGGGTGTCCATATGGGGGAAAATTTCACCTGGTTGTATCTCTCCCAAAATAGATCCAGAGCATAGGCTGAACGAAAGCTTACATCAAAGTTATCTTCTCCAGATATATTTATAAACACAAACATCTCCCTGGGAGAAAAATGTAAAGACTCTTTAACAAACTTTTCTTGACATACAGCCTATCAGGCCTAACTTCAAGACCCCCTTATAGCACAGGCGTACAGCATTTCTGCGTGGTGCTACTTCTTTTTTAATTTTAGAGAATAATTCAGACATCAGGGATTTTTCAGAGACAGGGTTACCCTGTTCTGTGTCAGCAGGTTGCACAGCTCTCAAATTAGTAGTGTCCACTGGTGCAGTGGCCTGTAAGGCAATCCCAGAAGGCCTCACACCTCCCCTGTACCCCATCAGGAGCCCCAGCAGGTACTGGTGAAAATAGTAAATGTGGTTTCCATGTAGGTTCATTCTGGGAAAAATTTAATTTAGGGTCCCAATCAGGTGTGGGTCGCTAAGACCCTTTATCCAAAGTCCATCCAGCATCACTTAACGCTCACTGAGGGGACCATGTTTCATTAGTTAAGGGCTGTACAGGTGGAACAGTAACAGAAGCTCTCAAACCAGTCTCTGCTTCAGTAGTAAAAGAATCAGCTTGCCCCTCTTCTAGTGCCCCTAAGTTCCTTTTAGAGAAAATCACTGTTGCTCTCTTCTCCTTTCCCTCTTCTCCTAATTTCTCATGATGTATCAGTGACTGTTTCAGAAAGGAAAAGTCAGAGACTCCCTCCTGGTTAAGAGGGTCCATCTGAAACACACAGTTTACTTCTGTGGGTTGCTGGGTGGAAGAGGAGGTTGAAAACGGGCCACAGAGAACAAACCCTGCTTCTTTAATCAGGGTGGCGGTATACCCGGTGGAAACGGAGCCTCCGTGCTCTGACATAGACACATCCGGGACCTTCGGGAGTACCATGGCAACCTGTGGTAAACCGTGAGAAACTGCAAGTACTCCTGCTTCTGTAAAAGGCTTTTGGCACTGAATCTGGTCAGATTCCCCACTGCCAACCAAAGCCGTAACACTCACAGTCCATTCAGGTTGCCCCAAGGCAGAAACATTTTGCAACTCACCCGACTGCTCCGTGTCGGGAACAGGAGGCACTGACTCACAGTTCGAAGCACTGAGAGCCACAGAGAAAGCAGTGACAGATACATCCTCTACACATAGTGAAGACAGCTGCTGTTTGACTCGTTCTTGCTCCCGTGTTAATTCTACAAGCTGCAGCTTCAGCTGTTCCTCAGTGCTAAGCTTTGTAGACAGTTTCCTCATCATTTCTGGTGCAGTAATTATCAATAAATCCTCAGCTGAGACAAAAAGCTCACCCTCCTCCAAGTCCTTATCTGGATACAAATGCCCCGTGGGCTCAGTAGATTCCTGAATTACTAAGGGAGAGCCCAACTGCTCTCCATTCTCTGTGACGTCCATCCTCCACCAAGTCTGACCACAGAGTGATCTGACTCCCAACCGCCAGTCCCCCTACTGCCAGCAATGCAGTAGGGGTATGTTTATTAAAATCAAAGTATATATACAACAACACAGTATTCAACAAGAGAATAAATAAATCAAAAAATGCATACAAAAATCTTCAAAAGGAGAAATTAAAAGTCCACCTTGCATCCTGAGAGAAAAAAAACAAAGAAATGGATAAGAGAAAAAAACATATATAATAGTCAAAGAAATAATTCAATAGAAATCACAATATCGTTCCCACATATTCTGTTTGAGAATCTTCCTTTCTCCTTCTTTAATACAATCAATGTGGGCTATCACTTTTGTGAGTAAGTCCTCAGGAGTAAGATGACGTTGTTGAAATAAAAACCAACACCTAACCTGTCATACCCAATACAATATTATAATTGCCATAATATTCAAAGTACTAGAATTACACCCAGCCCAGGAGACCGGAAATAAACCAAAAAATTAAGCTCTCTGGTCCTACTTACGCCAAACTTTATTCCAAAACCGGCGACGCCACAAAAACCAAAACCGCAAAATGAAAGGACAAGAGAAATATAAATGAGACATAGACTCTATAAGAGCTGAACAAGAAGCCTGAAAACAATAATGATCCAGTACTTGTTTATGTTTGTGATTACCACGTACATTAATTTTGCCATGTACCCCTAACCAAGCAATATCCCACAGTGCCACAGGAATACGAGCATCAACAAGGCGATTTCCAATCTGTTTCTTTTCTGTCAATGTGAACTCTGGAAAAACTTCTTCCATAAAATAGGACTCCACTATCACCATATACAACTTCTTCCGAGAAAAATCCTTAATCATGGGTACTGTAATATGCCATGTCTTAAGCATGTCAAACACCGTGACCCAATCTGGAGATAAAACATATTTCCTTTTATTTTTGTGGATGAAACTCCCTACACCCCATACCTGTAAAATCTCAGAAAGTGAAATTCATACAAAAGGAACCCAAAGTTGAAGTGAATCAATAACTAAAGGCTTTAGATTGGTAGAGAAAAAAAGAGAATAAAAAAACATTATCGGGTGAATCATAGAGACCCTTCCCTGTCGGTAATTTTGCAACAAAATGTTATGTTTAACCGGGTTGAGGCGACTACCCCAAAAACAAGAAAAGAAAAGGCTTAAAAGGGGCACAAAAAAACATCTAGGCAAAGGAAAAATATGTGCTACATGTATGAACAAAGGTAACAAACACGTTTTAATCAAAAAAATCTGTTTCTTTTTACCCAGAAACCATTTATTCCACTTACATACCTTTTCCCTACCCTTATTCAAACATATTTCCCAATTGTACATAGCCGTATCCGGAAGCCCAAAATAAATACCTAATAATTTATGTGGAGAATCCACTAAACAAATACCCCCAATAGAGGAACTACCCTCCAGAAATGGAGTCAAATTAAAACACACGCTCTTCCGTAGATTTAAACTGGAACCAATAACCGACAAAAAAAAATGGTAAAACCCTACATAATAAACAACCCACCAAAGTAATAGGCACCAGAACACATAAATCATCAGCGTAACAAATTACTTTTTGAATACTGCAATCCAAACCTGAAAGACCCAAAAGTCTAGTGGATTTATAAAGTAGCCTAATAATGGGATCCAAAGCTATTACAAACAATAGGAGGCTCAAAGGGCAACCCTGGTGGACTCCCTGGTGAATGTAATAGGGAGATCCAATCCACCCATTAACATATGGTCTAACATAAGCTAAAGAATAACATAAAGTGAGCCAATTAACAAAAGTCTGTGGAAACCCATAAGCTCTAAGGGTCAACCATATAAATTCTTGAGAAATCCCATCAAAAGCTTTGGAGAGATCAAAATTAAATAAGTAGCCATGAAGAGTTCCCCTTTTGACCTTGAGAAAATAATTATCTTATTAAAAGTAAAGCATCTCAGATGGAACTACCCGAGACTGAGCAATACTGAAATGGCGAAAGTAAAGAAGACAAAATTTTTGAAATCCTATTCCCCAGTAAATTGGAAAAAATGTTATAATCTGTATTTAATAGGGTGATAGGCCTCCAATTCCCCAAATCAGATTTGTCACCCTTTTTATAAAGAAACAACATCAAACCTTCGTACATCTGATCCGCCAAACGGTCCTCATGTAAGAAGGCATTGAATACAGCTAATAACTGAGTTGGCATAAATTTCCATAAGGACTTATAAATTTCCGCAGACAACCCATCAGAACCAGGAGCCACCCTATCCCTAAGTCCAGAAATAACTCCTTTCACTTCCTCTAAAGTAAAAGGTGCTACAAGCCCTTGCCGTTGAATTGCCGGCAGGGTAGGTACCTCCGATGCTTGTAATAATAGTGACATGTCAGAGGATTCAGCAACTGGATATTCAAAAGTATGTTTCACAAATTTAGTAACACATTCCATAATATTCGTCTGCCCTTTAACTATATGCCCTTGATCATCAAGAAGTTGAACCATCTATTTACCACAAAACTTTTCCTTAGTAAAGTCAAAAGGGGGTTAAATTGACACTGTGTCCCAGAAGTCCGAAATTTCTGTTCAAAAACAATAGATTTTTGTCTATCATACTGAACTTTAGTTAAGGCAGTCTTAACCTCTTTTATACGGGCAGAACAGTCAGAGCTAAGTAAATGAGATTCAATAAATAATGCCAACAATTCAGCTCGTAAGAGTCTGGAGGTATGATGTCTAGTATCAGCCAAAAATCTAGAATAGTGTCTAAAATAAGCCACCAAATATAATTTAGTATCAATCCACCAGTCAATCATGGAATCATAAAGAACAACCACAGAAATGCGATCCGAAATCAATTCCAAAAAACCGTCGTGGTGAAACTCTGGAACCAATAATAAAGACGCATTAACTCTCCAAACCCCAGGCCCCTGTGATAAAACTTCCCCCAAATGAATCCGTATCCCTAATAAATGATGATCTGAAGTAGCCATAGGCACTGTTACACCTGCCACTGCCCCAATAGTACGTGAACAGAACCAAAAATCAATCCTAGAGGTTAATTTACCTTTCGAAAAGGTAGGCAACAAGGACTGGGCAAATACATCAACCAAATTCATCTCTTTAATAATATTACGTAAAGCTTGAGTATCACAATAAACTTTCTTATTGGGAGGGACATCTAGACTAGAGTTGAAATCTCCACCCCATAAGATAATCCAGTTTGTAAACAAATAAGGCTTAATTAGGCAAAAAAGCTGAACCCTAGCAGCCTTCTGTTGTGGAGCGTAAAATATTAATACGTTAGTAAGGTAAACCATACCATAAAAGATCCAACAATAATACTCTACCCGGAACTAAATCCACCATCTTCTGCAAAGTAAAGTTAGATGAAGTAAAACAATATCCGATGCCGGAACAAAGGTCCTGGCCCAGGGACCAATATGAGGGCCCCAACCCCCAATCCCTTGAAGCTGTAGCTGCTTCCCCAGTAGTATAAAACCTGACATCCTGCAACAAATAAACCTCATAAGCCAAACTATGTAAGGCTGAAAAGGTAGCTGTGCGTTTATACTGTGAACGAATGCTATTAACATTAAGACTAGCTAAACGTACAGAAGACATGAAAAAAGGAAAAAGGAAAAACCGTATCAAGATTAACCAGATCATTTCTTTCTCCTAGTTCTAACAGCTTTCTTTTTTGAGGGAATCCCAGAGTTATCAACCAGGGGCAGTGGTGCTGAGGTAGCCATAGGAAGAGGAGAAGGAACAGAGTCCCCTAATTCTTCCTCATCCATAGCATCACCCCAACTCTGCAAAGGTTCATATGGATTGGATACTGGGACAGAAAGTATAGAGACTGCTTCCACTTGTTTGTTGGAGCGAAGTCGTCTAACAACTGGTGGTGAGGGCTCCAAAATTTCCCCTAGCTCCAAGCCTTCCCTTGCCGGGAGAGGCGGAGCCTGTACAGGAGTAGGGACTGAAACACTAGGGGAGGTAGGCAACTTATCAGGCAGTGGTGCTTCTGAGGGATCCGGAGGGTTTGGGATAGTCGAGACATCAAGGGAGGCCGAAAAGGAAGAAACCTTTAACTTATTGTTGGGAATATGGCCTGAGCCGGGGAGGTCTAGAGGAAGCAAAAGATTTAGCTATATAGGAATCATATTCTGCATAATCAGAGGTATTATGGGCCGCCCAAGGACAAGCCACAAAAACATGAGTAGTTTCACCACATAGGTAACAAGTGGTAGGGACCGTACAGGATAACACTGAATGTCCCAACATTCCACAAGATGCACATTTTAATTGGTCACAATCAGAGCTTAAGTGAGTTAGTGAGCTGCATCTATAACAAGAATGTGGCTGTCCCAGATAAAACAGGATACCATGATCCCTCCCCACATAAAAACAATAAGGGAGATGGTGAATCCCAGCCTCAGTCATTTTAAGTTGCACATTGAATTTCCACCCCCCCGTCCAAAACCCATTATCGTCAATCAAAGCATGGGGTACTCCATTCACTGTACAACGTTGCTCCAACCAATACAGAATATCCAGTACATTAACTCCTTCATTCCAAAAAAGAACAGTAATAACTTTAGCAGTTGGTCTGGTAATAGGTATTACCACAAAATGTTTCCAGATAGGGTCTATACGAGCAGCATAGTAGGCAGACCAAAATTTGTCCAACAAAGCAGCAGAATGAAAGGAAACATCAAAATTATGATCCCCAGAAGAGTGAATGAATGCATACACCTCCGAGGGTCGAATCCCCAAAGAATCAATAATTAAGGACTTGCCCACAAAATTTCAATCGGGGGGAAGGTCCATACCCCCTTTATAATAGATGCGTGCAACAAAACATTTCCTAACAGGGACATCTGCAGATTTAAAGAGGGAGGCAAAGCTGGCAGGTTTTACAGTTTGTGCCTGAGGAGGTCTATGGACCGAACTGCCCAGAGAACTAGCTGATATGTCGCCTTTTGCAGTTTGAGGACACTGACCTGGTATGGATGTCACAGTCATAGGCTCCGAAACAGGAACAGTAGATGTCACGGGAAGCAAGGAAACTGGAGAAGCCTGTCTCGATGAGGCTGACCGAAAATCAGACACAGGATCAGCCGAAACAGGGCTCCTGGCCTCGGTACTAGCAGGCAGAAATGACGACGGTCCGGTCCGACTCTGAAACCAGCACCCCCTCCAAAGCCTGTGAACACAAAAGTTCCCCCGGTCGATTCAATCCTGCCCCAGTAAAGGAACATGGGGATCAGGGATCCAGGCATTCGGGGTCTTCACCCAACCCGCATTTGCTAACACCACCTCCGGAGACCAGGTGGCAAGCCGGGCCGAAAAAGGGAAGGAATCTTCATCCAAAGCAATAGCGGGGACATCCGCCGGGCAGTCGTATGGTCGTTTATAACCTGCATATTACATTTTTAGTAATGCCAAAAGAAGCTTACCTGGTTACCTTCCGGTATTTCTTTCTTATCATCTTCTGTGGACAAAAGCAGAACTGGGTCAGAAGTCGTCGGACCTTCAACAGCCGCATGCTGAGCCGAATCCACCTCAGGTAAGATATCACTTGGAACTTCCATATTCTCCAGACAAGTCGAAGCCTCCTCGAGTACTTCAACCAACTCCATAGAACAGTCCTCCAACACCTCTACACTCTCCACCGACTGAGACATACTGAGCGTAGTCCAGTCGTCTCAGGGGAGGGGCCCCCTACCATCAGAGTAGGGGAATTTCCCTGGTGTCCTGACCAAATTTCCCTCATTCACTAAAAATACCACCAATGGTTTCACCTGGTTCAAGGTCAGTTGACATTCATCTGTATCCCCTTCCCCCGGGTCATGCCTGAAAATAGGCAGGATTTGTCTAGTGCACTTACCCGGTCAACAAAAACTAAATAAATAAATAAAATATGGTGAATTCATGGGGTAACACAAGTGCTTCAACAGAGGCTGGTGTTGCAGGACACCCCCTTTCCTGCTGCCTTATGCACTGTACTGTGCGCTAAATAAGGATAATTACAGGTAGCCTACCACTGACTGCATCTGGGGCATTGGCTATACATCCGACAATGACCTGCGATGTTGTCTCTACTGTACTGCAGACTTGAGAACTTATGTTAGCCATAACCTGGCGAGCACCAACATCTCCAGCATCAGCAACATGATTGTGCTCAGAAATGGATGCAACCACAGTTTCCCCAGCAGTATGCAATCTTGTTACAAATTTGTGCTTATGATACTCAGCACAGCACCAATAAACGTAGTCACCTCGTTCTTTATCCTTGTGAAATAAGAAGCCAGAAAACAATGCCAGAGGCTTACCTATCTGGCTAGTCACGTATTGGAATGACATCCTGCTGTTTAGTTTTGGTGTCTGAAAGCTAACAGATTCAATCCAGCAGTAAACCGGTCCATTTAACCTGAATCTGACTAATTGTGTCTAATGGTTGAGATTACTTGACTATGATTAGTACAATGTCAAACGTGTGCTGCTAGTGAAACTGTTGCAGAATGGGCAGTAAGAGAGCAACTTTATGGTAACCAGTTGCCATTTTTGAAGTTTATGTCCAACTGATTAATCCCCCTTGAATTTTCGCTGTATTGACAGCAGAGGTGATTTGTACAGTCAAAATACTGGGATGTATAGGAAGAGGCAACACCAGTAGAAAAGTTGTTATCCCTCTGTACAGACAGCTGGTGAGACCACATCTGGAGTACTGTGTGCAGTTCTGGAGACCCAATCTCTGCAGGCTTGAGACCTCATGCCAGATTGAATCTGTTAGCTTTCAGACACCAATATTAAACAGCAGGGTGTCATTCCAAAACGTGAATAGTCATTCTCTAAAATGCATTCGCTATTTCAAAAGTCTCTTTTTTTTTTTTTTGCTATTATTACATAGAACTGTTTCATATAGGCCAGAGGTGGTGTTCAGCCCAACAGTGTTTGAAGGGTTTGGAGATGCAGATATCCCCCATCCCCCAACCCAGTGAATACTTTCTTTAGGTCAGCCAGTCTCAAAAGGATTACAGGAAACAGGAAATCAAACCTACCTCTCAGGTGGCCTGCCAGAGCCAAAAGCAAGAAAAACAGGTTCTCAGTTTGGAACTGGATGCAAGGGAGTGGGAGGGAGAGGGGCGAGCACACATCATTGGACGAACAGACACAGAATGTGAGAAGCAACAGTAACCCACCTGGCTACTATGTCTGTTTAGAAACATAGAATTTGATGGCAGATAAGGACCGCTTGGCCCACCCATTCTGCCCATTTCCCCACCAAATGGATAAGCTGCAGATCCTAGTTAACCAACAGCCTACTTCCTCCTACCCCCAACCTCTAGAATTGCCTTACCTCTGTCCCAAGAATTCTTGAATTCCACTACTGTTTTTGACTCCATAACCTCCTCAGGAAGGCCGTTCCATGCATCCACAATCCTCTCTGTGAAAAAATACTTCCTCACATTACCACTGAGCCGTCCCCCTTCCATCTTCAAATTGTGCCCCCTTGCTCTTACACAACTCTTTTTCTGAAAGATGCTACCCTCTTGGACTTTGTTGATTCCCTTGAGGTACTTGAAAGTTTCTATCATGTCCCCCCTGTTCCTCCTTTCCTCGAGGGTATACATATTAAGCTCCTTAAGTCTCTTTTCATATGTCTTCTGGTGCAGACCCTGTACCATTTTAGTTGCCCTCCTCTGGACTGCCTCCATCCTGTTTATGTCCTTGCAGAGACTGGGTCTCCAGAACTGCACGCAGTACTCCAGATGTGGTCTCACCAGCTGTCTGTACAGAGGGATACCAACTTCTTGCTTTCTACTGGTGTTGCCTCTTCCTGTACATCCCAGTATCCCCCAACCCTCCTTACTGCCCTCTGACATTGCTTGCCCACCTTTAGGTCATCTGATATGACTCCCCAGGTCCCTTTCAATTTTTGCTGTTAGTAGTATCTCACCCCCCCCATAGTGTACTCTTCCCTTGGGGTTTTTGTTTCCTAGGTGCATTACTTTGCACTTCTTAGCATTGACTCTACTGTAAGCTGCCATACATTTGACCATTCCTCCAACTTTGCCAAGTCCCTACTCATCCTTTCCACCCCACCTTGTGTATCGACCCTGTTGCAGATCTTTGTGTCATCTGCAAAGAGACATACTTTTCCTTCTAGTCCCTCTGCAATGTCACTTCTAAAGCCATTGAAGAGGACAGGTCCTAGAACTGAACTCTGCGGTCCCCCACTAGTAACCCCCCTTTCTTCAGAGTAGACTCCGTTTACTATGACCCTCTGTGTCCTGTTCTCCAGCCAATTTTTTACCCAGGCTACCATCTTTGGACCCACTCCCAGGCTGGCTAACTTGTATATTAATCTTTTGTGTGGGACTGTGTCAAATGCCTTTCTAAATTCTAGGTAGACCATGTGCACAGCCCCTCCCTGATCACTACTTTGGTCACACAGTCAAAGAAATCTATTAGATTCATCTGACATGACCTTCCTGCTGTGAATCAATGCTGCCTTTGGTCCTGTGCCCCTCTGGCCTCTGGGTACTCAACAATTCTTTAGTTCAGAAGTGATTTCATCATTTTCCCTATCACTGAGGTCAAACTAACAGGTCTGTAGTTTCCTGCCTCTGCCCTACTCCCACTTTTGTGAAGTGGAATCACATCTGCCCTCCTCCAGTCCTCAGGTACCACCCCATCCTCCCATGATGTGTTAAAGAGGGTAGTCAGTGGTGTCACTAGTTTTACCCTTAGTTCTTTTAGAATTCTGGGATGAATCCCAGCAGGCCCCATTTCTTTATCCATTTCAGTTTTAAGAGTTCTTTCCAAACATTTTCTTCTGTGAATGGGCTGGTATCAACTGCCCTATCCAGAGTGTTTCTGTTGTTTGGTTTAGGTACCTCCTCTTCTTCACTTGTGAATACTTTGCATATTGAGATACATACTGTAGGCAGAAAATGCCAATATGCGATGACAAGGGCCAGCCTCTTACTGTATACATAGGGGCCTCAGTCTTACCATACTGGGTGTGTAACTACCCTTCTACAGAAAATAAAGTTGAAAGTGCTGAGTGGGAACCGAGCTGTGTGTGAGTGTGAGACTGTGTGTGTGTGTGTGTGTGTGTGTGACAGCACAGCAAGCAATATCAGGGCAAGTACATACTTTTACAGTGTCACAACTTCATTTTCTGTTTGGGGAAGAAGTGAGCGTGGATCTGGGAGGGCTGGATTTATAGTCTCTAACTGTGAATCAGTGAAGTGCACTCCACTAAGCAAGCTAGTTTAGATGCAGCAATCATGTGAATAGGTTTGTGTAGGAGTGGAATGTGGCTGGCTTGTATTCACTACAACCCCCCCATCCCCCACCACATCTGCTCTTTTGTCAAATAAATTTTCAGTCAAGGCTTTATGACCCTAATTAGTAGGATCATATTTCTCCACTACTGGACTGAAACGTGGATCTAATATATACCGCAGACATCAACTTGACTAGGTGAATAATTTATTGTAATTATGAGGAAATGTGATAGGCCTGTTAGTCTAGTCAGCAATGCAGAGAGTCAGAGATAATGTTCAGGTCAGAGACAATTTTGGAGTTAGACTGTGTTCTGTCTGAGTTTGCCCTTGCAGTGTACTATAAAAAAACAAGCATTTGTCAATGCAAACTGTTTGCTTGCTGATTTTGGCATTGCTGGTGCTGGAGGTAAGGAGATGCAGTGGAAGAAAGTCAGGGAAGGTATGAAGTTGAGTTAGTGAATGAGTATAGAGTTAAGCAGAGAAGTAGTAGGATGAAAGCAGATTAATGGAGTATAGTGGGGGAGGTGAGAAGGAGGTAATAGGAAGTGAGATATTCTTATAAAAGACAGATGGAAAATGTAAAAAAAAACATGCTAATGACAGCAATACCAACCTCACTCTGTACATGTATCTCTCCAGCTCCCTTTCTACAATGGAATGTATGTTTTTTCCTCTCCTGTGTACTGTAAGACATATGGAGTGAAACAGAGAGGCACTAATCAATATGATAAGGAATGCATATGGAATGGCAGAATTTAGCAATCCAAAATATGCTATTTGTTCCCCAGCTCCTGACATCCATAATGTTTACTGTGCAAGAGAGAGAGAATGAGAGAGAGAGAGAGAGAGAAGAAACATAGAAACATAGCTTTTGACGGCAGATAAGGATCGCTTGGCCCACCTAGTCTGCCCATTTCCCTACCTACAGGATAAACTGCAGATCCTAGTTAGGCAACAGCCTATTTCTTCCAAACCCCCACAAAAATTGCCTTATGTCTGTCCCATGCATTCTTGAATTATCTCACAGTTTTAGACCCCACAGCCTCCTCAGGAAGGCTGTTCCGTGCATCTATCACCATCTCTGTGAAAAAATACTTCCTCACATTGCGCCTGAACCCCCCATCTTCAAATTGTGTCCTCTTGTTCTTGCACATCTGTTTTTCTGAAAGGTGCTACCCTCTTGGACTTTGATTCCACTGAGGTACTTAAACGTTTCTATCATGTCCCCCTCTCCCTCCTTTCCTCAAGGGTATACATATTAAGCTCCTTTAGTCTCTACTCGTATGGCTTCTCTTGCAGACCCTGCACCATTTTAGTTTATTTATTTATTTATTTATGACTTTGATAACTGGGTGAGTGCACTGATCCCAGGGACCATTTTCAGGCACAACCCAGGCCATAACACATGGTGCAGGGTGACAGTGGAGTACAAGGTAACAGTAATACACATGAAACAGATTTGATACAAGCAACAATAGTAAGCACAATATACAGGTTTGATGCATAGGTCAATTTGAGAACAGTGAATACAAGGTTTCAATATCGGACATGAGGAGATTTGGTACAAAACAAACAAATCGTAGGCACAGTGTACAATGTGTGACTGCATCGTCCAGTGAGCAAGTAATACACAGAATACTCAGTAAAAAATATATATACAATATGTACAGGCAAGGAAGTCAAATGTTACTGTGAAAAATACGATATAACAGTTGTAGGCAGGGGAGTTGACTAGTGTGGGTAGGTGGGTAAGCCCTGGGCTGGGAAGTTGACTAGTGTGGGTTGGTGTCAGACCCCAGGGAGCAGTGAGTTTTCCAGGAACCAGACTTTAAGGTGGGACTTAAAACTGTAGTGTGTGTCAATGGAACAGAGTTCAGCAAGTAGTTTGTTCCACTGCAAAGGGGCAGCTGCAGACCAAACTCTGCTACCCATGTTGATGGATACCCTAGGAACAGCTAGAAGGGGAGTACCATTAGAGTGGAGGTTGTGGAGGAGCATTCTGGTTTTCAGAAGGGCAGTTAGGGGGGATTCTGGAGCCGTGCGGATGACATTGTCTACTATGCAGCAGAGGGCTAGGTCAAAGTGACCTTGTCTTGGTAGCCATCCAAGGGTATTATAGAGAGTACAGTGGTGGGTGGAGAACAGGGCCAATAAAGCAAAGCAACAGGCACTGTTATAGGCAGCTTAGAGTTTAGCCGTGGCAGTAGCTGAGGTCCTGGCATAAATAGGGGAGCAGTAATCAAGAATAGGGAGAAGATTACACTGGACAATGGCTAGTCTGGTTTCAGGGGTAAGGTATTGTCTGAATCTATAGGTGGCACCTAACTTTTGATGGAACCTTCTGACAAGGGAATTTGCTTGCTCACTGAAGGTGAGGGAGGGGTCAAGCAGTACTCCTAAGTATTTGTAGGTGTTGACATCCTCCAGGGCTGGGCCATCTGGGGTGAGAATGCATAAGAGGGCATGGTTTTTAATTTTGAGGCCCTCCTCTGGACTGCCTCTATCCTGTCTATGTCCTTGCAAAGATAGGGTCTCCAGAACTGGACGCAGTACTCCAGATGGGGTCTCACTAACTGACTGTACAGAGGGATAACAAATTCCTGTTTTCTGCTGGTGATGCCTCCCCCTACACATCCCAGTATCCCCCAAGCCCTCCCCACTGCCTTCTCACATTGCTTGCTAACCTTAAGGTCATCTGATATGATTACCCCCAGGTCCCTTTCCATTTTTGTTGTTGTTACTACTCCCCCTACTCATTGTGTAATCTTCCTCTGGGTTTTTGTTTCCCAGGTGCATTATTTTGCACTTCTTTGCACTGAATCCAAACTGCCATACTTCTGACCATTCCTCCAACTTTGCTAAGTCCCTTCTCATCCTTTCCACACCTCCTCTGTGCATCAACCCTGTTGCAGATCTTTGTGTCATCTGCAAAGAGGCATACTTTTCCTTCCAGTCCCTCTGCAATGTCACTTATAAAGACATTAAAAAGAACTGGATCCAGTACTGAACCCTGCAGTACCCCATTAGTAACCACTCTTTCTTCAGAGTGGACTCCATTTACAATTACCTTCTGTGTCCTGTTGTCCAGCCAATATTTTACCCCGGCTACCACCCTAGGACCCATTCCCAGGCTGGTTAAGTTGACTATTAATCTTTTGTGTGGGATGGTGTCAAATGCCTTGCTAAAGTCTAGCTAAGCCATGTCCACAGCACCTCCCTGGTCTACTACTTTGGTCACCCAGTCAAAAAAATCAATTAGATTCATCTGACATGACCTTCCCACTGTAAACCCATGCTGCCTTGAGACCTGTGCCCCACTGGTCTCTAGGTACTCAACAATTCTTTCCTTCAGAAGTGATTCCATCACTTTCCCTACCACAGAGGTCAAACTGACAGGTCTGTATTTTCCTGCCTCTGTCCTGGTCCCACTTTTGTGAAGGAGAATCACATCCACCTTCCTCCAGTCCTCAGGTACCACACCATCCTCCCATGATTTGTTAAAAAGGGTAGTCAGTGGTTTCACTAGTTCTCCCCTTAATTCTTTTAGAATTCTCGGGTGAATTCTGTCAGGCCACATTGCTTTGTCCAATTTCATTTTTAGGAGTTCTTTCAGAACCCTTTATTCTGTGAAAGGACTGGGATTGACCCCCCTATCCAGAGTGCTTCTGTTAATTGGATTAGGCATCTCCCCATCCTCCTCTTTTGTGAATACTGAGCAGAAATATTCGATCTGTATCCCTGCTTTTTCACTGTCCCTCTCTGCCCACCCACTGTCCATTCTATTCAGCCTCACTATCCCTCCCTTTGTCTTTCTACGCTCCCTGATGTATCTATAAAAGGTTTTATCCTCCTTCTTAACCGAGTTGGTTATATTTTCCTCAGTTTGGGCATTTGCTATTCTGACTTCTCTCCCTGCTTCCATCTGCCTAATCTGGTACAGCTCTCTGTCCTGCTCCTTCTGTGTTTCCTTATACTTCCTGAATGCTATCTTTTTCTCCCTGACCTTCCCCGCCACCTCTTTTGAGAACCATAGTGGCTTTTTCTTTCATTTTGATTTGTTTATTTCCTTCACACAAAGGCTTGTTGCCTCTGTGATGGCAGTTTTGATGTTTCTCCACTGTTGCTCCACCCCTCCTTCTATCATATTTGGTAGTGTTTTTCTAAGGCACTCTCCCATCTTGCCAAAATCAGCCCTACTGAAGTCCAGTACCCTCAGTTTTGTGTGGCTTGTCTCTGTAGCTGAGTTTATCATGAACCACACTGTTTGGTGGTCACTTGTTCCCAGATGGCTACCCACTTCTAGATCTGAGATCCTCTCACTGTCCCCATTTGAGAGTACAAGGTCTAAGATTACTCCATCACAAGTGGATTCCAAAGCTAGCTGCCTGAGGCATGCCACCTGTAGGGCATCGAGAATGGCCCTGCTCTTGGATGTGGCTGCAGCAAATGTGCTCCAGTTAACATCTGGCATATTCAAGTCTCCTATCAGCAGTATCTCCCCTTTCTCTGCCATGCTAAGAATGCCTTCTATCATATCTTTGTTCATTCCTTCCCCCTGACATAGGGCCTGTATACAACACCAGTGTGGATTGTGGTGCCAATTCCAGTCTCTAAGGTGACCCACAGTGCCTCCTCTCCTCCCTGTTTATTCTTTTGTTCAGTGCTTTTATCCCTTCCCTTACATAGGGAGGTACTCCTCCCCCTCTTCTCCCCTCCCTGTCTCTCCTGTAGGTTATGTACCATGGAATGTTAATATCCCAGACATGGTTCTCTGTGTACCATGTTTCTGTGACTGCTACGATATCCAGGCATCCCTCTTCCATCAAGGCCACCAGTTCATGGAGCTTGTTGCTCAGACTACGGGCATTGGTACTCATTATCCTCCATTTCCTGATAGCCTTACCCCTTCTTGCCCCATCCCTGGCCTTATTGCCTTTGTCACTTTCTCCATTTACCCTTGCCCTTCTCCCTATCGACATCTCTAAGTTGGTGTTTACCTCACTTACTACCCTGACTTTTTTGGGGTATAAGGTTTTCCCTGCTCCTTTCCCATGCCTCACCCCTTGGCTAGTTTAAATGCTTGTCAATGAAGCATTTAAATCTATCACCTGGGATTCTGATTCCAGTCCTGGACAGATGCAGACCATAACTCCAGTATTAGCCTGCATCACTCCAGGTGGACCCCCAGTACCAAATGAAGCCAAATATCTGAGCTCTGCATCAGTTTTTCAACCACTGATTGAATTTCATGTTGTGGAGCACCCTAGCCTCACCTACACCATAGACAGGCAACACCTCAGAGAAGGTTACCGTGAGTGCTACTTGTCTAAGGCCACTCCCCAACTCCACAAACTCTTCCTGCACTGCTCTGATCCCTTTCTTAACCAGGTCATTTGTCACTAGGTGGACAATGATATCCAGCTCCCTTCCCTGTGCAGCTGCTCCGGTGATCCTAAGGATTTGCTCCATGTCCCTCCAAGCCATGGTGCCAGGCAGGCACCTTACCTCCCTTTCCCCTTCCTACCCCAGTTCTACCTTTCTAACAATGGAGTCCCCCACCAGGAGTTGTTTCCTTCCCCTTTGGGGTCCCACGCCACGCTCATGTGGGTCTCCTTTGTGGAGGTTCCCAGCATCCTCCTTGGTCTCCACTGTGGGTGCCTCCATGGAGGAACCACAATTTGCCAGAATGGCATATGAAATGTGGAGAGGTACAACTGGAGGGATGCACCTCTGTTCCATCACTCTCACCTTCCCTGAGCCCAATGTGGTCCAATTACTCCTCTTTCTTGGCCACCTCTGAGGCAATGGCAGTGGCCCTGGTGGTCCCTGGATGGAAGAAGAGGTCCCACAAATCTTGGCCAACTCAGCCTGGAGATGAACAACCTCATCCCTCAGCCCAGAGAGGTGCCTGCAGATGGGACAACACCGCGACCTCCAGAACGTCTCCTGGAAGACTGCTGCTCCACAGCCACTGCACTGCACCACTCCCATCATGTCTTATTTCTGTCCCCTTCACTGTTGTTTGGAATACTTACTCTTTCTTCTGTTTTTTCTTTTCAGCATACTTAGTTACTGCCTCTGTGCCCTTTAAGCAGCTGATCTTTCTGTTCTAAGACAAGAAGGTCCTATATTTTTTAGTGATCCCCTTACTTGCTCAGAGGCAGACCTCCAGCAGCTGGGGGGACGGAGAGCTACTCTTGTCCTTCTAGGATGGTGAGTCTTTGGTAGCTCTGTGATCACTCACTTCCTGCTCCCAAACAGGAAGTTACTGTTATCACTCAAATCCTGTGCCTATAAAAATAGAACTGGATTTGGATGGGGGAGTAGAGGGAAGGGAAGAAGGGCACTATAGTCCCAGTAAAGAAGTTCAGTCACAACAGCAGCTCCTTTTCCTGGTGTTCTCTGAAGGGATAGGGAAGGAAGGGAGAGATATGAAGAGGTACATGTCCACTTCAAAAATGAGCTTTGTTCAAAGGTGTTTGGTTAAATAAAGATTTTAATTAATTGATTGTTTGATTGATTGATTGACATGTAGCATGGCAGTGAGAGGAAGAGGGAGAGGGTCCAGAAATATTACAGTACTTATGCTAGTACTGTGATTGTTTTCAATCAATGTGTTTTCTTGGCTGTTTTGTTGCCAGTTTTTATTATAAATTATTATTGTAGATTTGCTACATAGGCGTTCAGTAGTTAGTCAGGGTTCTGAGATGTCAATCTGCCCTGAAAAGCTTGCCAGTAGATGTGCAACAGAGGCAACCTCTGTGTGTGTGTGTGTGTGTGTGTGTGTGTGTGTTTGAGGGAGGAGTAAATCTATGCCAACAGAACAAGAACATTCAATTAAGGCAAGCTGTCCAGGAGGTCATTTACAACGTTTTTTGTACAGAAGATCTTTTACAACTTACGCCTCAGGATGGTGTAAATGACATGAGATGAAACAATTCAGGAGATTGATTTTGGTACTGTAGGATGACATTTTTGTGTTTTAGTGTTCTGTTTTTCAGTCATGGAAGTTGTGGCTTTTCTTTGATATGATAAAAATGATAAAATAAATAAAGAAAAAAGAAAAAAAAATAGTCAGTGTGGTTGACATCAATCAGTATCAGGTTACTTGATGGTTAAACTTGAACATTCAGTGCATGGAAATGTTTACAGCACTGTGCTGCATGGAATTAATTAAGTGAAGGGTCAGTGATTATCCTTGGAATTCCTCAGTTGTCTGAGCTAGGACAAATACTGTAGATATGTTTTTTTTCTCACTACTACTGTTCATGCAGAAATCAGTGTAACACCAACTATTGTTTTATACTTGCAGTTTTGTTAATGAAGTTCAAAAGAAAAAAAATTACACCTTTGATCTTTTTTTTCTTAATCACTTCTGTATCATATCATATACCGATGGGAGCATAAGCAGTTTGTGACCAGGGACCAAGCTAGGAAGGCACTCCTGTGTGTTTTCAAACCTCTTTCTGGCACAAAAGCAAGGAGTATGTCCAGAGCCCTGACATGCAAGAGTTTTGCCTCACAGCTGCAGGGGTTCTAGTTAGGCACAGCAGCCAGCTGACAATGTCTGGGCTGCAGCCTTGAATGCTGTGCAGATCTGTTTTTGGGCTCCATCACTAGTGGTACTGGGGACTAGCTGGTGAAGGAAATGATTGGAGTGTGTTTTTCACTAAGGGTCTGTACAGACTGGCATTGTGTGTTTTAATCCATTTATGAAAAAGTTTTATATGTGGCACGGCAACACAAACACAAGGTGGTTGGTGGTTAAAACTTATCATAGCCTTAGTGTATGACAAATTGGTTCTATAGTATTGACCATTATCCCATTAAAGGAACTGCCACAGATCATTATCACATCATTCTGGTGTGCAATTATGTGATGCCAGTTCACACAGTGAAATGCATTCCTTCACACAAAGAAGCTCAGCCCATTTGTATGAACAGCGAACTCGAAGCACAGTCTGCATTACATTTTACACGGCAGGCCCATAAACAAACTTAGTATGAGATCTTTAGTTTAATGGAAAAGTCCCCATCTTGCAACTGTTTGTGTAATATTTTGTAGTCCCATGAGTTATTTTTCTAGTTGAAATCTTTGATTTTTTAAGGGGGGGTGGGTTACTGACACATTATAGAAACCTCTGAAATTCATAAAGAGAAAGCCCATTTTCAAGTCATTTCTAGGTTCAGCATTGCAAATTACCCATCCAATGTAATTCAGTCGACTGATTGTAAATGATCTGTACATGCCACAGTGTCAGATAAATTATCCTCTGTGTAGGGATTTCTACAGTAAATAAAGTAAATAAAACTGTGAAAGAGTTCAGCTGACTAAATTAACTGAATAGCTATTTTGAGTTATTTTGTTTTACAGTGATGTTAAAATAATTGAACCTCTGTTTTTTTTTTTTTAATGGCTGTGCAGTCTGCTTTCGTGACAGCTCACAGATTCTGTTTTAATTTCGATATGTATATTTTTTTTCTTGGAAACTTAATCAAATTCACTGACCTGTGTTGCAGTCAATGCATTTGACTTAAAGGTGAGTTTCAGTCTGTACAGTACCTTACTATTTCGTTAATGAGAGTCAAGTTCCCCTCAAGTGTAGGTGTACAATTATTACTCTGTCAGTGTGGAATAGATGACAGCTTCTGCATTCAGCTTGCTACAGTACATCTGAATAACTTGCTAGAATTTTTTTTATCTGCACAGACATGTCTGTTGACAAGGCTTGTGTTTTTGGTGACCCTCAGATGCTGCAACAGAGAATTCCTGCGTCACCCTTAGCGGTAGCCCTATTAATACAATCTCATGTTCATCATTTCTGCTCTACAGATTACTTTTGTGTCATGAGAGCACTGCAACTTTGCTTTAAACTACCCAAGAGCTGCAGTGGTAGTTAGGGTTTTGAGAATCATTCATCTGCCTTTGTCATTCTGTCAGACACCAACTGAAAAAAAACAGAATGCTTAGGGATTTTCCACTTAAATACATGGAAATAATTAAGTACTCCTTCAGATTTGGGTTTAATACAGCAGTCTGTTTTAAACTGAGAATGGACTTTGCCCTTTAAGGGGCAGACCATGTTGTCCTGGTGCACCCCTTCCCTTCCCTCCTTTTAGGAATGGTTGTGCTCAGAAGGGAAGGGGAGAAGGAAGGGGAGGGGCCAAGAGCCAGAACAATGGGCAGGTAGCAGGAAGGGAAGGGGAGAAGGGAGGTACATAAGGGACAGCACAAGGGGGCCTCAGCCACTTTTTGCTGGAATTTTGATTTACATCAATTGCAGCACGTCGGATTGGCAATTTCTGTGAGGTTTGTTTAACCAGGAAAGAAAAGTAAGGAAACTAGCAATTGGCTTAAGTGATTTAGAAGGGGTGCACCAGAGCAATATGGTCTGCCCCCTTTTAAAAGGCAAGCTCCATTATGTTGAGTCTTAATTTCAGCCTATAAAAAAAAAGGGGGAAAGACTTCAATAGGAGGAGAATGTACAGGAAAATTATGTTCAGAACTATGAATGTTTTAAAAGGTTTAGCTAGCACTTTCATTCTGTATACACAGTATTAGAAGGAGCTTTAGTGGCTCAGTAGGTATGTCAGCATGTTACAGGTCCGTGGGCCAAAGATTCAAACCTTGATCAGGTAAACATTTCCTTTAAGAAACATGTTGTAAATGATAATTGATCAATTAGGGGCCAGGAAGGGCGATGGTAGACATATTGTGAAGTGAGAGTGACCTGGTACTACGTGGGGCGCACGCCATTTGGGGAAGTCTGGTAAAAAGCCTATAGATTTGTCTTAATGCTTGGCAGTTTCTTATGGCCTGTTTTTGTGGACTGAGAGAAGTGGTAGGCCTAGAGGAACCCCTGAGACAAGGGAGAGAGAGCGTGAGCAGGGACCACATGGCGTGACGTCACACACCATTTTTGAAGTTGATTAACAAGGTTTTCATGTTTTACTTGGTTTGTGTGGCATTTTTCATCACTCCTTGGGGGGCCAGTGGACAACAATGGGCTGAAAAGAGCCCAGGAAGTGGTGCGGGGGGAGTGAGTG
This sequence comes from Neoceratodus forsteri, assembly GCA_016271365.2. NCBI lineage: Eukaryota > Metazoa > Chordata > Ceratodontiformes > Ceratodontidae > Neoceratodus > Neoceratodus forsteri. The sequence continues at coordinate 1,178,664,056 of CM057458.1, forward strand.
CGGTTCGGATCACGTGGTGGTGTCACATGCCACATGGTGGATGGACAAAACCCCATTTCTTTGCCTTGTTTGGGTGCTGTGTGGTGGTAATGTGGTGCGGTGGCTGCCTGGAGGAGGGCGAGTAGGCCTTGAGGCACGGGCGGTGGCGTGACGTCTCACATCACGTGGGGTTACTTGAGAGCACTTGTTTTAGTTAGCAGGCCTTGGTGGCTCTGCTTAGCTGTTGTTGATGATACAGCCAAGATTGGGAGGCCCGAGGGCTCTGTGATGCTGTGGGGATCGAGTGTGATCCGGAGCCATGCAGCGTGACACATGCCGCGAGGGGTAGTAAACCCTTCGTTTTTGGTTTGGGTTTTAGTGGCGGTGAGTGGCCAATTTATGGCTCCTAAAGGGTGGATGGTAAGGCTGAGGGAGGCCTGTTGCCTGGACTGAGTGGCATGGTGTCACACACCATGGGGGTTTGTTATGCAAAAGGCACTTTCAGGCTGGGTCCTAGCTAGAAGCTAGGACATGAGAGGTTTATGGCAGCAGTGCTGGGGAGAAAGGCCCAAGGGGTACTGATGGTTGGCCAGTTGGGGTCGCGTGGGTTGGTGGGTGGTTTTTGCTTTTCCCTTTACCTGGGCATAAGGGGCCAGGATAGCAGGCCTGGGGAAAGGCCTCGGAAGCAAGGGAGAGGGAGTGTGGTGGGGGGCCATGTGGTGGCATCACACACCGCGTTTTGTTTTAAAAGTTTTGATGGCCTTCTGAGGCATGTTTGGGGAGAGAATGAGTCTGGGTGGAGGCTTTGGGGAAGAGTGACATGGCAACCGAGGACCTCTGGGTGACATCACACGCCATGAGGTGACTGTCATGGGAGGTAGTGCCTCACCTTTGAGGGGTTGGTTGCTGTTTTTTGGCCTCCCTTTTTATATACATGCGCATGAAGGAAGAGGAAGGACCACATGGCATGACCACCCCGGGGAGCTATGGTGGGAGACTGGTGGCATGACCCAGGGTCAGCCCAGACAGGAGACGCCTTCCAAAAATAAAGAAGGGTGCTGGAAAGGTGCTGGTGGGGGAGCGCATGGCAGGAGGCAAAAACAGGGACTGAGGAAGAGACAAAAGGGAGAGAGGGTCCTGTTTTGGTGTCGGGCTTTCTCAAATGAGCAAGGCTGGGAGCAACTGGGGACCAGGTGACCTAGCAAGTAGGACGGGGTTTCTCTGGCCCTGTTTTTTGGTATGGGAAGTTACAGTGCAAGGGACAGAAGGAGGGTGCAAAAACAGGCATAGGTACAATTAACCCTATTTTCCTTTCCTTTACGGGTGGCCCGGGCTGTGTTGGCATGAAGGGTGGTGCAGAGGACAGGAGGAAGATGCACAGGGAGGTACAGATACACAAATAACCCTGTCTTTCTTTTCCTATAGTTGTCTTCACAGAAAAAAGGATAAGACAGACATGGCACCCAAAAAGAGCAGGCTATCAAAGGAAGCCGCCCACAAGGCTATAATTGAACTGGCAGAAAAGGCAAACAAAATATGGGAACTGGTGGGGGGGAGGAGCCAGGGAGGCCCGGGAGAAGAGAAAAGCAGGTGCAGAAAAAGGTGGCAAGGGAAGAGGCCAGCCGAAGGGCTACACAGTCCCACTGGGGTAGCACCGTGATAGTGGGGCCCACCAAGGCAGTCGAGACAGTACCCACACGGCAGTTGGACCCGGTGACACCAGTACTCACCCCAGATCAAAGGGAATCTCCCAAGCAGAACCCAGAACAGAAACCCAGGACAGGGGATCCTGCCCAGACACCAGTAGCTCACCTCCTCCTCCACCTCAATCACAGGAAGAAGCAAGGGACCCTTGGAGGACTCCAGGCAGCTCGCCCAGGCCAAGGTTACAGGTAACACATCCAACGAGTGGGGAAAGTATAAAAGAGTATATAGGGCAAATTGTGGTGACACTGGGGACAGGAGGGCTGGGGCAAATGGAATCTGCCCTGATGGAGATTAGGACGGGAAAAGAGGTGCCAGGACATGCTGTAAAGGGAGGGATAGAGAGGGAAAAGGTACAAGAGAGATAGTGTGCCAGGAATGAGAATAGGTGAACATCTGCCATTGGCCTGAAGGAAAAAATATGGAAAGGGAATATGTGGATATATTTGCTTTGGTGAGCTGGGAGGGGTGCAAAGTATGAGAAAATGAGAGCATAGGTAAGAGTGAGATGGCAGCTGCCATAATGCTCTTAGGGAAAAAAGAGGACGACAAGTTCACGAAGGGGAAGACTTGGGACGGGTGGTTTCTAGGTTTTGCCACTTTTTCAGTCATCATTCTGGAAAAGAAGCCAGAGCTAGGCATTCCGCTCATTACCTACTCGCTGATAATATGGAGAGCAAAAGCAAAAGGAGGTGTAGGATGGATATACTATGACGAATGTTTTCAGCAGAGGATGGCAACATTCGGGGATGTAAGATGGGACACCAAGCAAATAGACTTATGGATGGATTACGTGACAGATCAGTCCACACCCGAGGGTGGGGTGGGGCAAAAGGGGTTACAGCTGCGATAGCTGCTGGCTTATAACAGGGATTTCTGCTCATGGTCTCAGTGTGTTTTGACATGCCTGTTCAAAACTGGGAGGGGGCACCTGCCTAGCAAGTGCAGAACAGCAGGGGTACAAGGAGCACAAGGGCATGGGGGACAAGGATCAGGCCAACAGTTTTTTCGAGATGGCCAGGGGTTTAAAGGGCAAGCATGGAACAAGGGAGGGAGGGGCAAGGGGAATGGGAATAGAGGGGGCCAAAACCACTGAAGTGAGGAAGGTCAGATGGGAAGGAAGGAAGGGGTCAGGAAAGGGGGGTGGGTGGCACAACAAGGAGCAATTTAGCTTAGCTAGAACCCCCATCAACCTGGCAGCATGGACAGTTTGCCTGGACAGATATCCAGACATAAGCATCCAGGAAATGATTTTAAGTGGTTTTAACACAGGGTTCTCATTGCAGTCTAGGGGATCCAGGCAGGCAAGGGAGGCAAGCAACCTGGGGTTTTTAAAAGGGAAAGAGGAAATGCTAAGGCAGAAGACTGGGTAAGAGAAAGCAGCAGGCAGGGTGGAGGGTCCATTTGACACCCCCCCATTGGAAAACATGCGGATATCACCTTTGGGCTTGGTACCCAAGAAACAAGAAGGTGAATACAGGGTGATCCACCACCTGCCCTATCCAGAAGGGGAGTCAGTGAATGACTCTATCATTGAGGAACACAGTAGGGTGACATATGCGACCCTAGAGGATGCAGTCCAGATAATCCAGGCCACAAGGGATGCATGGATGGCAAAAGGACATTGAGTCTGCCTTCAGGCTGCTTCCAGTCAGGAGGAAGACTGGGATCTATTGGGTTTTAAAAGTGAGGTCAGTATTATTTCGGCAAAGCAATGCCAATGGGGTGTTCCACAGCATGTGCTACATTTGAGGGCTTCAGCACATGTTTGCAGTGGATAGCCCAGGAAAAACAGGTTACAGGTCAGTCATCCATTACCTGGATTATTTTCTCCTCATTGGGGAAGGCAAAAGAAGACACAGAGGATGCTGGGTAAGTTTCAGGAATTGTGCCGGGAGCTGGGAATTCCATTGGCACCATAAAAAACAGAAGGGCCCAGCAAGGTTATGGAAATCCTCGGGATAAAGACAGATGCCACGAGTGAAGTTTTTAGGTTACCGGACAAGAAAGTAAGGAGGTTGAAGGAACTAATATGGGTACATACCAGCAGGAGACAGGTACGACTAAAATTGGTTCAGCAGGTACTGGGGCACCTGAACTTTGCATGCAGAGCCATAGAACCAGGAAGGGCATTCACAAGAAGGTTATCCAGAGCTACAGCAGGGTCACCAGACCACATCACTAGGTTGATCTGACTCAAGGTGTCAGGGAGGATTTTAGTATATGGGAAGAATTCTTAAAGGATTACAATGGGTGTTTCATTCTGGCAGGAGGTGGCTGTCAACACGGACCTTGACCTCTACACAGATGCAGGGGAGGCTTAGGCATGGAGGTTACCTAAGGGCAGGTGGTTTGCAGAACCATGGCCGGTCAGTTGGGTAAAGGATGGGAAAGTGAGAGATATAACACTACTAGAGATCATGCCCATATGGGCATGTACCTTGGTTTGGGGGGAGGAATTTCGGGATCAGAAGGTGACATTTTGGTGTGACAATAGAGCAGTGGTTCATGCACTAAACAACAGGGGAGCCAAGTCAGATACGGTCATACAGGTAGTACGACAGTTAGTGTTAAGGGCTTTGCAGCTGAACATGTCTTTCAGAGCGAAACACATAGAAGGGGTACACAATACCCTGGCTGACAGCCTTTCCCGTCTGCAGCTGGACCATTTCCGGAAGCTGGCACCAGCAGCAGAAGAACAAAAAATGCCCATACCAACGAACATCTGGGACGTTGGCAAGAAGGAGCAGAAATGCTGTTTCACAGCTCATGGGTGCCTCAGACTCTGAGGGCCTACGATGGGGCCTGGAGGGTTTTTCAAACATTCGGGGCAGAACACCAGATGGAGGTAAGTGGGCCACTCTCTGAGGAGCATTTGGGAATGTTCAAGTGGAACAATGGCAGAAAGGGACTGCTCACATCACAATGGGGTTTATCTTGACATCAGTGTGATCTGCAGCCCAAAAGGGATGGAATGACCCAACAAAATCAATGCTCATCAGGAGAATGATGCAGGGATGGGGTAGGTTAAAACAAGGACCAGGGGATAATAGGAGGCCAATAGGGGAGCAGTGGCTAATAAAGCTAAAAGAGGTGCTCCCGGCAATATGCAAATCAAAAGAGGAGGCCCAGCTATTTCACACAATTTATGTGATAATGTTTGCAGGGGCTATGAGAGTGAGTGAGGTGGTAGGTCATGGAAAAGATGACATAGAAGGAGGTGTGGAATGGGAGGATGTGAGTTGGGGGACAAGAGAAATACAGATCAAGCTAAGACGGTCAAAGGCTGACCAAAAAGGGTAAGGGTGCATGATAATGCTAAAAGGGCGGGCAGAGATTGTGATATGCCCAGTGCAGGCCCTGTGGGTTTTCACCACAGAGCAGATAACCAGGACAGGGAAGCTATTCATGCATGGTGATGGAAAAAGGGTCACCGGCTATCAAATTATGGCAGTGCTGAAAAAGGGCATGTGTTTTTTGGGGGAGAACCCAGCTAACTACTCATCCCATTCCCTAAGGATTGTAGCGGCTTCACAGTGGGCAGCAATTGGTGAACCCGTGAAGGGCATTTTGGAAAAAGGGCGCTGGCAGTTGGCCAGTTATAAAAGATACATCACAGCACTGGTATAATAAAAAAAATAATAAAAATAATAACAAGGCAGGGGGGATAATACAATGGGGACACTGAGAGTATATCTAAATTAATTAATTTTCTTTGCACCCCATAGGTAGAGGGAGGAGCACAGAAGTCTGGATCTGCAGCCATTCCTATATTTACTGGGCTGGTAAGAGAGCAGAGAAAAAAGCTGGGGGAAAACAATTGTACCAGGATGTAAGACAGTGTGGGTTGGTATGGCACGGCCTACAGGGGATGAGATGGGCACAGCTTCTGCCCACTTTGAAAGAACTCAAGGGACATTGGCCCAGTCCAGACCTAATCATTACACACCTGGGGGGCAACGACCTGGCAGGCAGACCATGGGTGCACACATATTTACAGATAAAGAGGGACCTGGTGGCAATAAGACAGTGGTGGCCTCAAGTATGCCTTGCCTGGTCAGATATAATACCATGAAGGGTATGGAGACAGGAACACAGCCACAGGGTGGTGGAGAGGGCCAGGAGAACGATGAATAGACAGGTGGGGACATTGATAAGGCAGATGGGAGGACAGGTGATACTGCGGGGAGTAGAAGAATGGGTGGATGACTTCTACAGGTCAGATGGGGTACACTTGTTAGATATAGCAATAGACATGTTCAATTCAGAAATAATGGGTTTCAAAGAGGAATGGAGGAAACAGACAAAAGCTGGTAAAAAAAAAAAAAAAAAAAAGGGGGAAGGAAGTTTCATCCCTGAGGTAAGGAAGAGTGATACCCTTGTTAGGGGAAGCAATCATCCACGCAAGCTGGAGACTGGCTAGTGGGGAAAAGGGAGGGGACGGAGGGGAAGAAAAAGAATAACACAAGAGGAGGAAGAAGATGAAGGAGAAAGCGGTTCGTTTCGACCAATGCTACCTAACAGAAAAGGAGAAGAAGGCACCCAGGTTTTCACCTGGGGATGGATAATCAGAGAGTGATATATGGATGGAAATAAATGAAAATGATGGAAATATGATAATAAAGAAATGGAAAATGGAATATGGATTTATGAATATAAATAAATTAATTGCCAATCTGAGCACAACAACAAACTATGGTCTCTGTGTTTTTGTGAGGGAAAAGGGGGGAATCCAGGACAAGTTCTATTTTCTTCAGTATATGTGTGTGTGTGGGGGGGAGGAGGGAGTTGTACCTCTTTAATTATTTATTTTCAGCTATGCAGGTGGATTTGCTCATGTACAGTAGTTATGCATAATAGACAGATTGCTTGCAGTTCCTCTAAGATTATTACTCAGTACAGATGCTGGCTATAGCTTTCCCAGTTAGTGCTTCTGCCTTTCGTAGAAATCACCTGACATCACCCAATATGCTAAGTAATGAAGTGATGCAAAATAGCAGACTTGTTTGAGCAATTTCAAAGCCATAAGCACAGAAACTTCACAAACAAGCAGGGAATGTAATTTGGCATTACTGATATGTGTTTGTTAACAAAAGAGACTGCTTAGCAACATCTGCTTCAAGCAACAACAACATTGTACAGTACTTTGACTAGTGACTGCTTGTAAAAGAAATGTATCATTTACAAATAATAAAACTATGACATTTTTATAGCTGTATTACTTTACAGAGAGATCTTTTTTTTAAAGTAGTCCTGGAAGATCGTGCTTGTTGTTGCAGCTGCTGATCTGAGGAGAACCCACTTCTGTCAACAAATATAGAGCTATTATATTTGATTTTTATAGTCATCAACTTTTTCCTCAGTGACACAGTGAGCTGACTGTGCTGACACCCGCAGGCAAAGCTATATTTAGCAGGTACTCGGACAACAGAAATAGTGCCACCTGGTGCATTTAGGAATTCTACTTAAAAAAAAAACTTCAGTCAGATTAATGCCTACAATTTAACTCTTACTGAATGCCACATCCTGTCTGCCACAGAATCCACCGACTGATGGATGCCGCTACTCCTAACACATCCACCACGTCAAATCTGGGTGCCACACAACTTTTCTCTAGTGACCACTGTAAGTGCAACTACTGAGCCTGAGAATATTGGGTAATGACAGAGATAGCAGTGGTGGCAGCAATAGATGATCTAGTGCAGTGGGGAAGGTAAGTCAGCAGAGGAGTAAATGCAGAGAGTGTGGAAACCAAGCACCGTCACTGCCCCCACACTGTAGCTGTCTCTGTGGATTACCAGAGGGTTTAACGCTCAAGTGGTGTCTGTCCTCACCTCTTACCAGCACTAAATCCATGACAGTGTGGGTAAGTTTGCATTGAACCTGACCACATGGTACCTGAGGATAAACTGAGGGCTTTATTCCTCACTTTTACCAGCACTAAATTCATCACAGTGGGTGGGTGGGGACATCTGCACCATCCCTATCCCTGTGGATAAACAAAGAGCTTTAGTTTACTGTCCAGTGCTGTCTGAGCTGTATCTTTTATGAGCATTAAATACACCAGAGTGGAAAAGGCAGCTGTGAACTGGATTCTGTGGATAAATAGAGGCATTGTAAGCCCCCAGCTTTCACTAGCACAGGATAGCAAATATACAAAGGCTGAATTGAAAACATATAAAAAACAGAAGAAAATGGTCTCAGATCCCAATAAATTCACATGAGAACAAGGGTTAAAACTTAATTTGTCTGTCGGGGGGTGGTTGAGCATTTGCAAGAGGCAGATTCTGACAAAGTTCTGTAAAGACATGCACACACATGCACGCATGCACGCATGCACACACACACACATTCTTCAGGGCCAACTTGCACATATGTATTTTATTCTGTAATGAGTTTCCAGTTTACAAATGCATTCTTTTTTACTAAATTATTAAAAAAAATAAATGCATTCCTCCACAGCACTGAGAGTCTTGGCTTTGAATTACAGGGGCAAAGCTGGATCTGGACTGTCTGTAATTTGACACTGTAGTTTGCTTAATGAAACACTGAGAGCTTCAGAACTTTAATAAAGGAAATTCCAATACAGTGTACACCACTTGCAAGCTTCTTCTTCTTTTTAGCCATTAGAAAAGTAATTTTGTAACTCTGAGTTCCTCTAGAAACATAAAAACATGGGCTTTGACAGCAGATAAGGACCTCTTGGCCCACCTAGCCTGCCCATTTTTCTATCTACTGAATAAACTGCAGATCCTAGTTAACCAATATCCTACTTCTTCTTCTTCCTACCACCAACCAGAATTGCCGTATGATTGTCCCATGCATTCTTGAATTCACCCACTGTTTCTGACCCCATGACCTCCTCAGAAATGCTGTTCCATGTGTCCACCACCCTCTCTGTGAAAAAAGACTTCCTCACATTGCCCCTGAGCAGTCCCCCCCTTTCTTCAAATTGGGTCCCCCTGTTCTTGCACATATCTTTTTCTGAAAGATGCTACCCTCTTGAACTTTGTTGATTCCCTTGAGGTTTTTGAAAGTTTCTATCATGTCCCGCCTCTCCCTCCTTTCATCTAGGGTATACATATTAAGCTCATTTAGTCTCTCTTCATATGGCTTCTGTTGCAGACAATGCACCATTTTAGTTGCCCTCCTCTGGACTGCCTCCATCCTGTATATGTCCTTGTGGAGACTGGGTCTCCAGAACTGCACACAGTACTCCAGAATGGGGTCTCACCAACTGCCTGTACAGAGGGATAACAACTTCCTGTTTTCTACTGGTGATGCCTCTCCATATACATCCCAGTATCCCCCCAGCCATCTAGAAGCTTGCTGTGTCCTATGTTGGAAATTAAGACAAAGAGAGAGAAACAAGCCTACTCAACAGAGAGAAGGGAGTACTGTATTTCAACTGGTATAGTGATTTGAAGTTGTGGCAGGATATACTGAAAACTCCAATAGTTTAGGGAACAAATAGCATTTATAGCAAGCAACTGATAACATCTCACTTGTTGTCCCTGTGTGTGTGTGTGTGCGTGTGTGTGTGTGTGGAGGTGGGAGGAAGCCAGATAATGAGTTAACCCCTAGGCTGCTCAATGAACTAGAATTAATCTATTTGATTGAGCTGGACAGATGATCAGTCTGAGGTGCTAAAAAAAGGCAGCAGCTTCAAAGGTTCTTTTTGTTGCTGTTTATATCCTGAGAAGTTGGGAGGCACAGTAGCATCCCCCCTTCCTTCAGATGCCTTTAAGACAGGGCAACAAGTAGTAAACATCAGAGGGGGCTGCACTATTTTGCAGTTATAGATGGATACTTTCAAATGTCCAAAAAGGAAGTTCCACAGTAGGCTCATTTTTAGAGCTAATGCAAGAGGGCAGCAGGCTCCGCCTACCTGCAGCCCTAAAAATGCATGGGCATGAAATCATACTGTTTTGTACAGTGATTCCCTTCTCAGCCAGTTCAGATTTGGAAGTGAGTTTTGAAAAGTTTCACTTCTCATTAAAAGCTTCATTAGAGAACAAATTCAAAATGTTTTGTTGATGAAGCAGTTAAATGTCATCATCACAACATACAAATGAATAACTAAACTGATCTACAAATATAATCACAGGTCAGATACATACTGTACAATGAATACAGTGTACAGTAGAATATGGAACCAGAGTATATTAGACACTTTCCATTAGACAATGAAACATGCAGTATACCTTAAAATAGTCAATTGAGTCCTACAGGTTGGCATACAGTGGAATTGAGAAGTGTTAGTTAATAGGAATCAGTATAGTACATTGGTTGAAGGCTCTGAGCTGCAAACCTGGAGACCTGGGTTTGAATCCTACAGCCCCCACTTGCATACTGTGTGACCCTGAGTAAGTCACTTAACTTCCTTGTGCTCCCAGGTCACACATATAAATAAGCTTCAGATTAGTGTGTCTCTCCTGGTAAAATAAATAAATAAATAAATAAAATAGCATACCTAGTATAGCATGTAAACAGATGTATGTGCTGTGGGCACTGGGTCCACCCTGAATGCTTTTAACTCTCTTGTGATCAGTAGTTCCTATTTCTTCACTACAGTATTGGAAGGGAATGCTTTCCCCATCATTGCCATTGTTGGTACATTTGACCAGATATGGTACAGTAGAGCAGGGCTTTGGGTCTCATTAAGATAGCTGAGCTACAAAAGGCAATAACAATCATATAGTGTTCCTGATTCTCAGAGAAATAGGCATACTCTAAAAATCCTTTAGTGGGCAAACACTGTACAGCATAACTTTAGAGGGGGAGGCAAAGCAAGGCTGAGTTGCAGAAAATGAATGTTTCACTTCTCTACAATGTTCAATTAATTTATTTACTGAAAATCTTTGGAGATTAACATTACCTTTGAGAACAAATGCTCACTTAACAAGGTTCCACATCAAAAACATAGCAACAAAAGAAATTGCAAATACAATAAGTATTTCCACAGGAAATGTTGTCAAGAAAGGCTGAAAACACTTAAGACACAACAATTACATGCAGTTTTGAAAAATCCATATAGACTGTTGTATGAAAAGTCACTGGATATGTATAAAGAGAAAACGAATAAAACAGTTTAATGGTTACAATTGCATTGGGCTGTAAGGGAAGACCACAAAGATCTTTTAAACTGTTTAATATTGAGGAGATTCAGCAGTGTATAAGGCAATTCATTTAACCAAATGCAGGCCCTGACAGCAAACAACTATGCACTGAGTAGTCCTTTGAGTGTGCAGTAGGTAACAAACAAATGATTATAATTTTGGAATGCAAACAAAAGTACAATATTTAGATAAGTATTTCTGTTTAATTTAACAACAATATAACATTTTTAGAAGTCTGAAACAGTTTTGTGAATGCTGTCTTTTTAGTGATGAATAGTTTTCGTAGTACACTTATGAATTCAGATCAGATCACATTCTAGAGTGTTCTAATCTGTTATCGGAGTAAAATGGCTCAAATTGTAAACCATCCAAGCTCTCTGCTATCCAAATGGATCAGATAATGGGGTTTACCCACTCAGTCCTTTGTCTCAACACACTGCAATGTACATTGATGTTTATTGAGTTCTAGCAGATGTAGCTGTTCTAGACTGAAATAGTATTGTCCATTTTGTAAACTTTGTAATAGCATCTTTGACGTCTTTGTTTCGAAGACTATAAATTATGGGATTTACTGTGGAGTTAGAACAGCAAAATTATGTTACCCATCACATGAAAATCCTCAGTCACATTTTCTATCCGGTATGAAATGTAGGCACAGCTATTGAAGCATAGTATATAACAACAACAATTAGGTGAGATGAGCAGGTAGAGAAAGCCTTATGGCGTCCCTCTTTGGAACTTATTTGGAAAATAGAAATAATTATTTTTAGATATGAAAATGCTACCAGAAGGAAAGGTACAAATGATACAACCATAGCAATTGAAAACCCCATATAGTTATCAAAACTAATGTCTGTACAAGCTAACTTGACTACAGATAAGTGGTCACAAAAGCAGTTATAAATAAGATTGGGACCACAGTAAGGTAACTGTGACCCCCGAATAACTGCTGGCACTGGGATTACCAGTGCCAGTCCCCAGGCGCTTATTGCTAGCTGACTATTAATTCTGTGGGTCATAATACTTGTATAGCGTAGAGGATTGCAGATTGCCACATAACGATCATATGCCATTACCACAAGAAGAAAAGCTTCTCCCACTGCCAAGCCATGGAAAAAATACATTTGTATAAAGCATGCATGAAAGGATATAGTGCTGGAATTTACCAGAAATTTTGCTAACATCTTTGGAACTGTAGTGGTTGTGCATAAAATGTCCAAAACAGCCAGATTAGAAAGGAAGAAGTACATTGGTTTGTGCAGCTTCTGATCTATCAAGATTGCAACAAGGATTAAAATGTTTCCTGTCAACACTATCAGGTAGACTAACAGAAAAATGACAAAGAACATAGTTTCAGAATCCTGAAGTCCTGGTAATCCAAGGAAAATAAAGTCTGAGACTGCAGAATAGTTGCCATTGTGCTCCATGTTGCCCATTTCATTTGAAAAACATTCTGAAAACAAAAAAAAAAATTATAATAGTAAAATATTTATAATCATTTGTTTTTGCAAAACCTATTATTATAGAAAACATATTTCTTTAAATATTTCCAAATGTGTACACCAAGTAAATAAAATGGCCAATCCTGAAGCACATTAAGGCCAATAAATAATTTCCAGGAATGGATAAAGAACTGTAATGATAAGGGGGAGAGTATTTTCAAAGATATAATTGAGAATCAGCCTAATTCTGTTTTCAACAGAAGCCCATTTGCATCCATCAAGGCTTTTAGATCATCTATGATATGGTTTAAAACTCTGTCTAAATTTTGTGTGTATTTATTTCAACTTGTACCCTCCTGGGTCAGGCCTGAAAATAGGCATCCCTATGCCTAGAGCACTTACCCGGTTACCAAAAGCAAATAAATAAATAAATGTTCAAATAAGTCACATTTATATCCAGAAAAGTGCTTCAACAAATTATACAAATTAAATTTGCATTTTTTTTGCAAAATGCAACAAACTGCATTTTGTGTTGCACATGTATGTACTTTTTTTGACTATTGAGCAGACAGATGCAGATATTACAGGGTAGAAGCAGACGCAGAAGCTGCACACAGTTGCTTCTGCATCCAGCCTTTTAGAAACCATGCCTAGGCTGAGGGTAACTGCAGTCTGAAAGGTCTCAGTATTTGATTGCAGAGGGGACAACATATCAGGCAGGGGCAGGAAAACAGGTTTTGTTCTGTCTCTACCATAATAAATTTATAGTATATGGTGTAACACTGTTGTGCATGGAAATCCATACCTGGAACAGAACAATGTTATTATGCTGCAGCAGTGGCATCACAATGTTGTTGTGTTGCACTGGTGACGTCACTACTGCAGCACAACAACATAGAACATGGTCACATGGCTGCTTTCTTCTCAAGCATGTCAGTGATCTACCATGTTGGTTATCCCCCAGGCTGCAGCAAGTACTGACGTGCTGAATTTATGCATGTTCAAGCTTATGGTTGCCCATACACTATAAAACATTATGTATGAGTAAGCATACACATACAAGACTAAGTTTCAATCTTGAGGTTTCCATGGTAACCGGACCTCTTGAGATGTGCTCTTGAGGACTCTTATTACCATGGAAACCTCTCAAATGAAAAATAATCTTGTTGGATATGGTTGTTCATACAAAATTCTCTATATTTTCCAAACAGAAATCATGTTCGTCTGCAGTGCCTCAAGTTTATCTACATTTTTGTTCACAATTTCATTTCTTCCAAAAGCGAATTAGTGTAGTTCAACTAAATGTTATTCTCATGCTCACTTCAGCATTCCAGTGTTACATTTATCACACCCAGCAGTTTGCATTTCAGCGTGTACCAGTGATCTTACAGATAATTTATCAATTGTAGGTATAATAACCAGTTGCCCTCAGGCCCAGAAAGAAGGGCACTTCCTCCATTCCAGATCACTTCCTTTTATCACTCTATAGTCATACACATTTGCACTTTGAAGTCACAGTACCATTCAACCTTCTCTTTCTGATGTTACATACACACTTTACTCTCTGGTATAATGCCTGGTTTCTAATTTACTTCAGTACTAGCAGTGTGTCCACTTTGATGATAACTTACATGATATGACAGAGTGTCTCACTACCTCCCTCTGCTTTTCATGTTTGTACTGTCCTCTGCTGGGACATTCATATTATGAGGGTACCACTGGGACTTGGATTTCCAGGCAGAGACCCAAACAGTGCTGCATCATAGTATGTGCCCAGTCCTTAACCAGTGAATGACTGTTTGGTGCCCCATTCCTTATTATTACAGGTTACTCCACTTTACTTTTGCAGACACTGCTAGGGTGCCAATTGAGGTAACACCTTGATGGACCTGTCTGTATTACATCAGGGTGTTGCCTCAATTGAGACAACACATTGATGGATCTGTCTGTATTACTCAGCTCATTTATTCTCAACCCTCTGACTGGTGATACAGGGTCAAAATTGTAACCAAAGCTGGGATCCATCTACAAATGATGAAATGATACTCATTTAATCCATCTGCAGGATGTACCCTACAAGACTGTGATGCATTATTCCTTTTCATAATGATTGATTACCTACCTGTGAGCTGGCAATAGGACCTGCAGTGAAAAATAGACACAAATTCAGATGGTTGTACCCTCTGCTTCTCACCATCTCTTTCACTTCTGCACACTTCTTACTTAACCTTAACCTACACTCCTGACTTCAGTCTAGATAAGGAACAAAAGGGAACATCTGGGCAGACTAGGTGGGCTAAGCAGTCCTTTTCTGCTGTCAAGATTACATATTTGTATGTTTCTAATTACCCTTAAAATGGATGCCTTGCCCTATATAATCTATGGTGAGGGCTTGCTTGGAATAGAAATCCATCGTAACTGAAATGTTGCTGTACCACAGGTCAAAGGTCACAGAACATGATAATACCCTACTGTGGTACAACAACATTTCAGCTCTTTTTAAAAGTGCATAAGCCTCAGAAATGGCATGATCAACCAGATAAATACTAACAGTAGCAAAATCTCCCAAACCTATGACATGAACAGGATCAGCCAGACAAGACAAAAAATGCTGGATCACCCAGATACATGCACTTGTACTGTATACAACAAGTCCTTGTCAGAGCTGATAATGGCTGTGCAGAGCTTTTTGGATGCCTTTACCCATTATTTCAATAAACTTGTACAATGCAGATCTGCAGAGAGGCAGTTTCAATGTGGTCTTCATTTTACACATTTTTGCAATGTGTTTTCCTAGAATATGCCTGATGATTGCTATATGTTTAGGCTGGACAGTTCACAGAAAACACGGCATCTTATTTTCAGTGTGGCTCTGCAATATTATCCTGCATTGTGTAAAATCAGAACACACTGAAAACAATATTTTACATCTGAAATAGTCTACCATGAATAAATACATTATAAAAATGGTAAAATCATCACCCCACTGAAAACAAGATATTGCATCTAATCTGGGACATGCTGAGTAAATACAGTGCAAACATGTGTAAAAAGGAGTTCACAATGACAATGAGATGTAGCATCTCCACAACGCTACCTAGGATACAAAATATAGTATAACACATATTTAAAGAGCTAGTGGAGCCAAAAGATACAGACAGGAAAATAATACAAATTTCAAGTAGTAGTTAGTTGTAATTTTTTATTTCTGAAGTATTTTTCTTTTTCCTTTTGCTCATCAGGAAGTATTCTATGTGATAATATTGTGCTGGATGTGTGGAACAGCTCTTAGCCTGGCAGCTGACATAGCTTTTTCTACTGTTCCATACTACAACATCAGGATTGTGATCTCACTGACTGTGACATCACAGGTGAATGACCTGGCAGTCACTCACTTGCTGTTCCTATGTAGAAGAGATTTCACAGATATTGAGGTCACAGTGCTGACTATATAGTGTGAGGTAGGACAGTAAGATATGTCAGCTGCCAGGCTATGAGCTGTTCCACACATCACACCTACTAATATCAGGTAAACAGTCTTCTAATTAAACAAGGAGGGAAAAAAGTACCTTTGATATGACAGGTAATGGTTGGCTGCTTTTAAATTCTAATATTTGTTTTAGGCAGTACAGTAGCTCTTTAAAGGAATGTCACTGTGTTCACTGACATAAACAAAAAATGTATTGCTTTATAATATATTAGATTGCAGTATTTATTTTGAATATTGTGGGAAAAATGGGGAAAAAGTGTGTGCATGTGTGTGTCTGTGTGTGTGTGTGTGTCTATGTAGTGGAAAGACAGACAGCACCAGCAATTATAAAAAAATAAAGTTTATGCAACTGTGGTGTTATTGGAATTTTGTTTACACACCCTCGGGATGTGATGACCACATAAACCTCTTGAGCTTTGCTCTCAAGGTTTATGAGTCATCACACCCCTCGTGTGTTCAAAACAAATTTGTAACACACAGTTGCATAACCATTATTCTCTATTTAGTGCTGTCTCCAACATTCTAAACAGAAAGAAGGGAATATTATATTTCATTTGGCACAGTGAATTATAGATGTGGAAGAATCCATTGAAATGTCCAAAAAAAGTATTCCATGTTCCTCCATTTTTCCAGCTACAGACAACAAGATGTCTGCAGGCTCTGCCCACAGCCATACAAATGAAATGCAGGATCAACCAGATATTGAAATTACTTAAAAATGAAAGACTGTTCCTCACAGTCCATGTTCTCTTGCTAAGCAAGAAATAGAGCCACCATTTTTTTAAAAACCTTCCCACACCCAATTGACAATCACTAGAAAGCTATGCTACAAACGTAGTGATCTCTGTTCCCTAGCAACCACAAATCTCATCCTGGCAACCAGCCCTAACTCCTGGAATATGACGAGGGAACAATCAATTTATTTTGGTATATGTAATTAAATCTGATATTAATTTATTTAGGGGGCACCATACACTAAAAAAATACTGAATGGGCAACTTTTTGCCAGATCAGTGTATTCTGCCACCTCAGGGTTCTGATTCCCACAGACTTCTCAAGCTTCACTCTAGAGGTCACAGGGAAGCAGAAGCCTCCTGTGGTAGAACACAGTGGTTGTAGATTGTTGCCCAACCAGTATTCTTTGTGTTTATACACTGGGCAGCCAGACACATGCAATAGGCATCACTAAAAATGTCTGCACCTTAACCCTTAAGTAGCATAGGTGGCAGATGGAGGAATATTAGTTTTAGTAACCCCCTACCATAACGGATACACATACACTGTAACTGCTTTATGAAAACAGTCTCTGCTAAGGGATAACAACATTTTTAAATTACTTATAGTATTTGTCTGAATATTTGTGTGAGGCAGTTATTTTGCCTTTTCTACACATACAGTGCTGTCCAGCAGGACATGACAGTTATCCTGCAGAAGCCTGCCATAGCTAATAATTCCAGATTTTTTAGAGCTATTTCTGTATAATGCAGAATTCCACTAGCAGAAATCAATCTGAATGCCAATTGTGATTGCAGATTGTGTTTCAAATGTTTTGCAAAATTTTGTGGAATTTCAAAAGTTTTTTACATTAAACCATGGATTTATTTTCAATGGTTTGTAGAATTCAGATCTGCAAATTAGGTAACTATGGAAAATTAATACATGGTTTACGTAAACCAGAAATTATTATTCCATGGTTAGAAAATTGCTTTTGGAATACCATAATTGTGCTTCTGAGAGAATTCCATGAAATTTGATGTCATATCCAAAATTCCATAGAATTCAATTTGAAGTATAATTTGAAAACTCCACATAACTCTACCTACTAAATAGCATCTTGTTAACTGACTGTCATTTATTTTTGCTCATACAAATACAGCATATACAATGCAGTATTTTTGTAACTACTCAAATTCATCTTAATTGTATCAGAAAGAAGTTGAAGTTTCAGCAAATCTTCTATATGTTGTTCAACCCATTTTTTTGTGTGTGATGTGTGTGTGGGGGGGATTATAGGTTCTGTAAGTAAGAGTGACTGATACTGATAGAAAGCTGTCTCTGTTAATCTAATATATAATGAATTGCAAATTAATTATTTCTGTAGCATAAAGTATACAATTAAAGAAAGACCTGTCTGCAGTGAATTAGCATCTCATATCCACAGGTGTTCCTGGATTGAAGCAGATGCAGTGTATGATACCACAGTTCACAAAATACAGAAAAAAAGACATGTCAATACAAAGAAATTACAGAGTCCTTTTCCTTTAAAGTTAAGCACCCAATGTGCCCTTATATATAATGTATATATGTATTTGTAAAATGTCACTATTACTAATTAGCTCCTGATACAGATCAAGCATTCACATTATGATTCAGCAATATTTTTATTTGCACTGTTGACTAGATGGGTAGAGATGCAATTTCCTACACTGGTGAAAATTGTCCCACTATGCAAACCCTGTACAGTGTGTACTGTGCTGTTTGAGGTATCATACTTCAGTACCAAAGGCTCCTCTAGATAACTTCTAGTGGTTGTCAAAGGGAATGTTATACACCCTCTCACAAGATGGGATTAAGATTTTTGCTAAGCATTTACTGTATCATTTAGATAAGTCCAGCTTTCACCTCACCTTTATTCTCTTTTGAGAGGGCCCTTTGCATGAACATAGAATTGTCTGTCAAATGGCATTCATCTGCTCCTGCTGCTTGCCTATAAGTGGCATAATAATCTTCTATATACTGTACATTATCTCAAATGACATGCGCAACCCCTTTGAATATCCCATCCTAAGATTTTAAAAGCAATACACTATGACAGAAACTTAAGCATCTGATGAGTTAAACTGTGTCTAATGCTGTTGGATGTTCTTTATGTCTCCACTGGCACAGCACTTTATAGGAAGAGAAGGTAATTACCCTGATGTTCAATCAAACTTTCCCTCTTTCAATAAATACGCTGTACTTCAGCTGTACAAGCCTTTCTTTGAGATGGAATTGAGTGCACATAAGCTTTGCAGTTTGTTGCCATATAGTCAATATATAGTGAGTATCTAAGTCATGAATTTGTAAGGCAATTTCAGACACTTTATGTATAAAATGCATTATACTGCATGCACCCATTATAGATCTCAGGAGAATTACTGTAAATGGCTCTCTACACCAATTAGTGTGCTTGTATGAAAAGTGGGTTAGGCACTCATATTTCCATTAAAGTGTTTTGCACTCTGCCTGGGTAATAGTCTTCTCACTAGTGGCATTTCTATACCCAGTGATTACATTTGAAACCAAGCTTACAATGATAAGAGTGCCATGGGTAGACATTTACAGACACATGGTGCACTATTTTACTTATGGTTAATCACAGTACTGTGTGTTAGTTGGAGCAGTTCTACTGTGGAGAAAATCATATGATCAGACCACACAATAGCTGCTGGAATTCTTTGTTGCATACAGTAAGTCATTTCAGTTTTATGGCTGAGCTTCACACCTTCCAGTTATAATATTTATTGTAAGCAGGACTTCACTGAGTACCAGATGTTACTTTACCCTACATCTGTGCTATACTTGGCGTATCAATTTTAAAAATACTATGTGACATAAGATATCTTCTTTTTTCCTTTTGTATAATGTACATGCAATCCAGAACATAAATCTAGACAGTACAATGACATATTAAATATACCAGAGAGATAGCTAGATAGATAGACAGACAGACAGACAGATACCTGTAGATAAAGATTTCATGTCAACTTACCAAATATATCTCCAGTGAGGCAAGATTGAAATGAAATACAGTACAGGACATAGCCTACCAGACTTTGTGAATCAGATATAAAACAATTAATATACTGTAAATTGTGATATTACCACCAAGCAATCTAATCTTTAATGAAACAAGCTCAAAGAAAATATAGGATGGAACATAAAATACCAACAGATTATCTGAATGTGATATACAGATTATCTGAATGTGATATAAAGCAATTAATATAAATAGTGAAGCAGTTACTTACCAATTTCAACTTTAATGAAGCAAACATTCATGGAATATGTGACCATAGGTGATATACAGTGCAGTCAGCATTAAACCTAAAATGAGCTCACTGATATTGAGCTGTCATTTGGTTTAACAAACCCATGTTCAATGAGCTGCTTACTCTAAATGTTGAAATTTCTTATCTAGTATGAAATGAAGTACAAGCCAATTGTCAGCTCTGTGATGTAATCATTAACATTAGAAAAAAACGGTTCACTATCGGTTAACACTTGATTAAAATGTCCTTATTTATCAGACACCTGTATTAAAAGCCATCAACGAACTGAACATTATTTCATACTCAAACTAGCTAACTCATTTCAATTAAAGTTTAATGTTGACTGTAATGTACAGTAGGCTGCTGGCATAACCCTTCCAATCCATTGATGCAAAGCATGTAGTACTTTTTATTTATGATTTTAATTACCCAAATGATATATGAACGTCATCACTGCTGTCAGTTAATGAGTTGGATGTGTTTGGGTAGACTAAATTGGCATCAGTGGGAAAATGCCTCAAGACATTTGAAAAAATAATTCTAATGAAACTAATTTGAATTTCACCACTTGAGAGATTAAAAGGCTACAGGTACCTCAAGGAAAAAATTTGAATTTAGACATGGTAGGTTCCATATACTGTAGATACAGCAGGGTTCACATTGAACTTATTGTGCAGATAGTTCTCAACCCATTCTGTTTATATGATTGCAACTCTCTGCCTAGCAATATTATTATGTGTTCTGGACTGGGTGCATTTAAACATCACCTTACAAAGTGACTATTTTGTAGGAATGTCTGTAAATGTTCCTGAATATAGGGATATGTCACAGGCAGTGTGAAAATAAGCAATTTATTTTTTGTATCAGGTTTTGACCTCTTTTGATCTCATGAGTGGCAGAGCAATGAGTGAGGTCTACAGAGGTCAAACCCTGGCAAGAAAAATAAATTGTTTATTTTCACACTGCCTGTGGTATCTTTAGTTTATGTATTGGGAAAACTTTTGGATGGGTATACTGTGTCATTTTGTGTCCAGGCTGACTCTGAGGAAAAAAAAAATACCATTAGAATGATGACTCGGGAATCAGCAGTAAACAGAAAGCTCATGCCAGTCTTGGTGTTGTTGATGACATGGATGCACTAGAAATAAATGCTGATGCTAAATGATTTATTTACACTCCAGGTGCATCATCACTGCAAATAAATGGGTTTATTTTCCAATGTTTATTAAACTTCCTCATTGCATAAACTTTTTTTGCCTACTCTTTGTTGTACATTTTAATGTAAATTGTATTGGGTTTGTTATCCGTACTTGCCACAAGTGAAAATGGGTAAATTGCTCATTTGCTAATGCATATAAAAAATAAAATAAAAAAATTAATGAAATGAGTTGCCAGCTAATTGCTTTCTTAATATGCCATATTTATTTACTATATTTATTTATTGAAGATATCGGATAACATACATTTGAGTCAAGGACTCCTTTACAAAGGTTCCACGTCATTATATACAGAGACATCAGATACAATGGCAACAAATAAGACACACTAGTTACAAAGAAGATTGTACATTATCAAAAGTGGTTACAGAAAGTTGAAAAAACAATTACAGAGTAAAGACGGTAATCAGTTAACAGGGTACATACACTGTAGGATGGTGGCACCAGCCATGCCATGGTCATTATTTAGTAGTCTAGGCTGTACTGGGGTGTTCATTGTCCAGGTATAAGAATGCCCTGGGTTGGTAGGACCATGGTGAGGTCCAAATATGAGGAGGGACATTGGTAGAGCAAAAAATCAAGGCATGTGACTTTCAGCTGAAGATACATTCAGGAAACCTATTAAATGTAGTCAGTTTGCATCTTATTCTCTTTATAGGATTGTAATGGGTTGTGTAGTCAATTTGCAGCTTGTTCTCTTTATGTGATTGCAATAAGTTGCAAACTGATTGTTTTTTCCCTACTCAGAAGCAGTATGTGACTTTCAAGAGAAAATACATTTGGGTACTCACACAGAGCTCAGCAGAAACCAGCTAAACAGAAATATCAGTGATTAAGATATTTCTTATGCAGAGCCTTAACAATTCAGGTGCTAAGGGGCATCACCAGAGGTATAAAGTTGGGGGAGCTAATGTTCCACTGTTAATAGCCCCACTGTTAACATCTTAACAAAGCTAGAAGAGTCTGGGGCATGCACCCCCTAGAAAAGTTTGAAATGTTTACCTTCAAGTGATGGCTTTTCCTGGATTTTAATGGTGAAAATGGGTTTGAAGAGCCTGTTTAACATCACCTGTATTTCTAACATATGAAAAGATTTTGTTACTACTGGACCACCAAGGACAATGGACAGAGAGACACAATTTTCTCAGCAGATCTGCTGGAAAAATCAGACATGATTATCACAGTAGATCTGTTGGGAAGATTACAAGATCCAAGAGTAAAATAGACAGCTGGGCTGAAAACTATGCCAAATAAGGTACTTAGTGAGGTATAAGAAAAAACACTTTTTTATCAAAAATAAATGAGATTGATTAGCTTAGCTGACAGACTGCTTGCTTGCCCTAATCCACCCGTATCAAAAATAAAACAAGGGTAATAGCTTAGGCAATATTATCACACATTCTGTCTGACTTTCTTGTCACAAACCCACAAACCCTTGTCTCAGAGGGCAATGCACTTAGAAATTGCTGGTGTTTATTTCTTTTTGAGCTATCAGTGCTAGTTGTTATTTATTTATTAAATTTTGGTGACTGGGTAAGCCCACTGAGCCTCAGAGGTCCCTTTTTCAGGGGTGACCCGGGATTACATAGCTTTAGAAAATAATCAGTGTGACGTCAACTCAAGTTACAGGTAACACTAGCAACATACAGTCTTGGTGGCAATTCAGGAATATAACAGTACATTTGGAGTAAATAGGGTGATCCATAGTGATGAAAAATAGTACTTATCTTAGTATTTAGAAACTAGAGGAAGGATAGGACCTGGTAAGTCTTTTATCAGTGGGGTACACTCAGGAGCCAATGCAATGGCAAGTACTGGCTGCCACCAAGTGGGCCTTAAGCCTAGTGTAAAAATGTTTGATAGAAGGTGCTTCCTGCACCCTAGGAGAGAGTAGGTTCCACAGGGTGGGAGCAGTGTGTTTGAAAGACTTGCCACCTGCCCTGGTTCTTACCCTGGGGACATCTAGGAGAGTATGGCCTGTTGTGCGGAGGAGCAAGGGATTGGTCTTTAGAGCAATGAGTCCAGAGAGGCTGGGGGGGAATCTGGCCAATTAACTTGTAAGCTAGGCATAGCAGAGGGTACTGGAGGTGAGCATCCAGTGAGGGCCAGTTTAGTAGGGATAGGTAGTCACAGTGGTGATCCCTGGGGTTGGCCTGGAAGGCGAAGTGAGCCATCGTATTGTACAGTACCTGAAGTCTGTTCCTCTCTAGCTTCACTAATCCATGCATGACTGGGGCAGCATATGTGAGTGTCGGGAGGAGGACACTCCTGAGAGCCTTGAGAGTTATCAGTGAAGTCAAGCTGAAACACACAGAAGGGCTGAAAATGATGCCAATCACCAAGGCAAGTTCTGAGTGTGGTATAAGAAAACTTTTATTAAAAAGTATACAATATTAATTCACCCTGTATCATAAAAAAGGGTCATAGCTTAGGCAGTTATCCCTCTGTATCACTCACAGTGGGCTGTTTGATTTTGGTAGGCAGGACTGAAAACTATACCAACTAGCAACCAACAATATTAATTCACAGTTCACACTGTATCACAACAGCAACAACAAACAAGCATTTATCAATGTCGAATGATGGTTGCATGTGAAACATAAATTTTTTGCAATTCTGAGCCTAAATTTTAAAGATTTCATCTCCTGCCCAAAAGGTGATTTTGTGCTATGACTGTGAAATCACTTTTTGGGATGCAAAAAAACTAACATTTTGGGCAGGATAGAAAAATGACAGCTGTTTAATCCACGAGGTGCTGTGAAGAAATGGCTATATTGAAAATTTAGGGTCAAAATATTGAAAATAGCTGAAGTTACAAGGCTGCGTTCACAAATTTCAATGCAGGCTCATAACTTTGTTCTTTATGAATATTTTTTGCTCCAAATTTTCAACATTCCCTTCTTATGACCATAGGTAAAAAGCACAATCACTATGGCTCAAGTCAGTATCTGGAAACTGGAGCCCCACTACAATAAATCCAATCTATGTAAATGAAGAAATGTGGGCTCTACAGCTGTCAGCAAAGAACAGTCCACAAAGTTAGAACACACTAAAAACTGCTTTTTATTATTAAAAGACGCAGTAACAACAACTGCTTTGAGATAAGGTACAAAAAAGTGGTAGCAAACCCCCAAAACAAGTCAACATTTCACGTCATCATCAGACGCTTTGTCAAGATGACAGCAGCTAATCACACAATTACTTAAATAGTGCTCGTATACCCCCACTCCCCCCAACCACGAACATACAATCACAATGACTGGTTAATCAGTATAAAAAGCACATCAATTAGTACTCATAGCAACAGAAAACAATATACATTTGTATCATAATTACAGCTTAAGTATACAATCCTATACAGATGCAAAAATAGCATAATTCATTTACGTTTTTTCAAAAAAGGAGTACGTTGAAAAACATTATTTAACCCTGGATAACAGCTGGATTGCAATTTATACTGCCAAAAGGTTTCTCGGCACATCAATGTATTGTTCAGATCACCTCCTTTTGGGGGTTGCTGCCACTTTTTTGTACCTTATCTCAAAGCAGTTGTTGTTACTGCATCTTTTAATAATAAAAAGCAGTTTTTAGTGTGTCCTAACTTTGTGGACTGTTCTTCACTGACAGCTGTAGAGCCTGCGTTTCTTCATTTACATACCTTTTTATGACCAAACTCGTGAACAAGTGCAGAGAAACAATTCAACTCCTGCCTGAAAGGTGATTTCACATAGCAACTGTGAAATCACCTTTTGGGATGCAAAAAAAACAAAACATTTGGGCCAAGATCTGAAAAATGACAGCTGTCACATTCATGAGGTGCTGTGAAGAAATGCCTATTTTCAAAATTTGGGGTCAACATATTGAAAATTGCCAAAGTTATGAGCCTGCATTTGCAAATTTCAGTGATGGCTCATAACTTTGTGATTTATTTTGCCAGCCTACTCTTCCCCTGTGCACACACATAGCCACAATGGGGCCACAAATAACATTTATATGCGATTTCTGTGACTATAACATTTATCTTTGTTCCCCAATTGTCTCTCTCTCTGTCTCTCTTTTTCTCCTCTGGATGGTGGCTCAAGTCAATGACTTATTTTGCCTGTCTGCTCTTGTCCTGTGTACAAAAACAGCCACACTGGGGCCAAGAATAAACTACATTTGTGATTTCTGTAACTGTAACATTTCTTGTTGGCCCCCAATAGTCTCTCTCTCTCTCTCTTTTTCTCCTCTGGATAGTGGCACAAATCAAAGACTTATTTTGCCAGCCTGCTCTTGCCCTGTGTACACACTCAGTCACACTGGGGGTAAAAATAAACTTTATTTGTGATTTCTTTAGCAATAACATTTATCTTTTGCCCCCAATAGTCTCTCTCTCTCTCTCTCTTTTATTAGTTGCTGTAGGTGCAGTAGCAGAGGCAGGGATGTCAGAAACGGGGCTGGAATTTTTTTGTATGCTAATTTTTGAAGAATCCTGGGGGCAGAGATGTGCAATGATGCCAGCATCTGCCTTGCCCCCCCTTGCTTGAGATATTAGCAGCAGTGACACCCCCAGCCTCCACTAGAGGTATACAATTCAACAGATACCTTTCAACCCTCTTTCCAGAGAAGGAGAGCAGTCCCTGGGACACTCAATCCTACTGCCCCCAGCTGGTTCCTCAACTTCTGAGTCTATCTCTGAACCTAGGATGTAGGCACAGCAAGCAGATGCTTGTATGTTGCCATGATAACTTTGCAATTTTTTCACAATTTGACTCAAATGTTCAACGTGGTCTTCTTTCTTTTTTGTATACTTTTTATTTATAATTTTATACCATACAGTACATAAATTACACTCGGAACAATGCATACATCATGTTTTCCAAACAATTTTGATAATAGGAGATTTGAGTCAGTGTTACCTTAGTTATAAGATAAGGGGGATATCATATATTCACAGAGTTGTTCAAAATGGCTAATTGCTGCTAATGCCTTAAACTATTATCAACTTTATACTTTTTTATACCTTAAAAACAAAAACCACCATAAGCCTTTGTTTAAGAACAATTAAATGAGATAGCAGAAACTTCTACTCTCAGTGCGCTCCCTTCAGCCTATATAGTAGTGGTTACATGAATTTATATAAACAATTTAAACTCTATCCAAGAGGTACATAGCCAGACATATTTTCATTACTCACTTGGAGCCACAGCCTACAAAAAGAGTTCTATGATGTTACTTAATCTGATGGCTTTTTGGTGAAGTAATATTCCAAAAGTAAAGCCTCCCCCAGATACTATAAAATAATGTATAACCAAGTCATTTAGTCCTGGGCTTATAACTATGTCACATTACCTGTTGGTTTCTGTAATGAAGTCTTGTAACATTGTTGGTAGTGTTCACCATAATAACCAAAGTTAGTCTCTAGAAATTTCGATTTTACCTTTCAGCTTAACTGAGAACTAAACAGAAAACCTAATACAAAAGTCCGAATTTAGGATTCTTCCTGTTTTTCAGGGTCTGAGGATATCTCCCCATCTCTGGCTGCCTTTTCAACTTCAAACTTTTCGGCCATCTTCCTGGCCTCTTTGGGATCCACGTAAACGTATGTTTTCCACCCAATGTTTACATGAAGTTGTGCGGGCATCAACATGCTCGTTGGAATGTCTAGATCCCAAAATCGGCACCAAACTGCATCAAAACTTTTTCTTTTTATTCAGGTGGCATACAATAAAGCTGGGAACAGCAGTACTTGGGACCCATTTATATGCACATTTGTCTTAGGTCTGGCAGCTTGTAGGATATGATCCCAGATCACCTGTGACACTGTGACCACCAAGATAGTTTGGGGCTCTGGGATTCTATCCAGTTGCTCTCAGTGGTGTGATCTGGTATGCTTTGAGGATCATCTCATGGAGATCTAGGCCATAGGTTTCCACCAGCCAGGTAATAATAAATGCACACAGATCATTGCCCTCAGTATTCTCCAGGATCCTGAGCACACTTACATGGGAGGCTTTCACAGTATTTTCAAAATGTTCCAGTCTAGTATGCACAAAAGAGTGCTCCTTCACACAAGTTGCCACGGTAGCCAGGGTTTTCTCTGAAATTTTTTTCAGCCTTTACTGCTGCTCCTGCTAAGCCTTTCATACGCTGCTCCACGGCCATCATACATTCATGAAATGAGTACATCTTGCAGTCCATTTCCTGGACTGTTTTTGTAAGGGTCATGAGGGCCTTTAGGAGGGAGTCAAGCAATGCTGATCAGGAGCTCTCCTTGTTGGACTGGTCCAACGTGAACTCCCAGAGTGCTGTTGGCATCACCATGGCCCCACCACATGATGCAAAGAAGTTAGCTTTTTGTTCAGAGTTTTTCCACCCCATTTTAATAAAGACCAAGTCTGGCGATGCACAAACCCTAACTGGTAGAGTGAGTTTCGATTTCCTCCACCAAATAGGTTATAGGTCTTTTTTTTAAAAGATTTAAGCTTAACAGCTTAGGGAGCTCTCTGAAAGTACATCTAGGTGGCTAAGTAGCTAGCCACACCCCCCCCCAACATGGTCTTCCTATCACCTTACTTCATAAACCCCAAAGGTGAAAATGTCTTAATCCATGGCAAAATGCCATTCCACACCACAGAAGTGAAAAGTCATTTTGGGCAGAATGTGAGAAATGACAGCTGTAGTGTTCATGAGGTGGTGTGAAAAAATGGCTATGTTGAAAATTGGGAATGAAAATATGACTAATTGGCAAAGTTATGCACATGCATAGGAAATTATCTACAAGTGCATGTAACAAGGCCTTTTTTTTGTATTTTTGCTCCAAATTTTCAACCTAGCCTTTCTGGGACCTGCCTTATGAACAGTAGATCTGCCAGTTTGTTACTCAGCCCTGAAGGGTGATTTTGTGAAAGGATCATGCCATTCCATGCCACAGGTGTGCAAACACGTTTTGGGCAGGATGTGAGAAATGACAGCTGTACTGTTCATGAAGTGGTGTGAAAAAATCTGCATGTTGACATTTTGGAGTGAAAATATTAAAAATTAGTTATGTGCCTGCATAGAAACTGCACAACGCATGCTCCTAACACCATCATTTTTTGGAATTTTCAATATGGGCTTTTTAGATCTTTCACCATGAATAGTGGCACTGTCATTTCATTACTTGGTCTTGAAAGGTGATTCTGCACAGGGGCAGTTAAATCACCATTAGGAACTGAGTAATGAAACAACAGTACCAGTGTTCATGAGGTGGGTCCCAAAAAGCCCATGTTGAAAATTTGGTGAAAAAAGACCTAAAAATGGCTGCAATATCAACATACATTCAAAATGCCATTGACTGCCATTATTCGGCACTTACCTTGATTCTTCAGTTTGCCTTTCAGCTTTGAGGAGTGCAGATGTGTTCCGGTCCACAATAAATACCACCTGCTGACCTCCTGAAGTAAGTATGGGGTTGGGGAGTGGGAGGTGGGTGCTCAGAGGGAGGGTAGAGATGGAGGAGGGGGGTTGTGGGTTACTATGAGGGACCATTTTCTTCTTTACAGGTTTAATTTAAAAAAATGACATTGGGGGATTGTTTTATATTTTCAGGGATAACAATTTTTGGGGGACACTGGGGGTGGGCTCCCCAGTGTTCCATAGTACAGGGGGATCACAGACACAGGGATTGGATATCCCAATGTCAGACAGTTCTGGGGGGATTACCAGCATGAGGATTGGGCACCCCAATGTCTGACAGTGCTGGGAAATTGCTGACACAGGGATTGGGCACCCCAATGTTGGACTCTACAGTGAGGGTGGATCACCGACATGGAGATTGGGCACCCCGGGTGGGCTGAACACTCATGCAAATCAAATCAAATGTCTGAAACCCTCTCAGATTAGAGAGGTTTTGCTCCTTTCAAGTGCATAACCATTCAGCACACCCAGCAGAGAGTTGCATCTGGCCACACCTAGTGGTCATTGGGGTAGACTTCTGATTCCCTGGTTTTGTGAACTGCAATGGACTTACCAGTGACACCACTCCAAAGTCCTATACTGACACAATACTTTGGTTTGTGCAAGCGCAACCAATGTACAAAGGTTATAGCTTAGGCAGTAGTCTGTATGACAGGCTGAGGCTGTCTGAACATGCTTAACATTTGCCATAAATACAAATTTATAGCCAGTAACCCACAACACAAAACCTTCTTTCACAGGGTTAAGGCACCTTCCAAAACAAATATTTATACAATAATAACTCACCAGCAATTTTTTCCCTTGACTGACCCAGTTATAATTTACCATTATAACCCACGGGTTATAACAGCAAACACATGCCACATCAGTCAAACAAGAGCTACATCCTCTAGCTTCAAATTGTGCCCCCTTGTTCTTTCAGAAAAAGAGGTGTGCAAGAAACAAGGGGCACAATTTGAAGCTAGAGGGAGGACAGCTCAGAAGTAATGTGAGGAAGTATTTTTTCACCAGTAGGGTTGGGGATGCATGGAACAGCCTTCCTGAGGAGGTTGTAGAGTCAAAAACAGTGAGGGAATTCAAGAATGCATGGGACAGGCATAAGGCAATTCTAGGGGAAAGAGGTAGGAAGAAGTAGGCTGTTGGTTAGCTAGGATCTGCAGCTTATCCATTAGGTAGGGAAATGGGCAGACTGGGTGGCCAAGCAGTCCTTAAATTTCATCAAATTCTATGTTTCTATATCCTGATTGACTCTTTACTCCTCCTGGGAGGGATTACTAGTTATAGAAACATGGCGACTCCTCCATCCCGCTTAGTGAGGAGCCACCACTCCGAGTGCGTGTGTAATTTATTTTTGTTTTAAACCCTTCTTTCCTCTCTTATTTAAACTGTATGATGATGTATCTGGCTGATCTCTCCATTCCAAAAGCCGCACTGGGGATTTCAAAGCTGCACTGGAGAAAAACTGCCACTGGGAATGGCTTGGATGTGCTTCAGAGGTATGCTCCATCAGAAGGGGACAAACCAGAACCCAAATAAATGAAAAATGCTGCCCCCCAAAAAATCCAAAACACAAAAGGAAAGCCTGTCAGAAAGAAAGCATGAGAGAGAGAGAGAGAGTGTGTGTGTGGTGTGTGTGTGTGTGTGTGTGTGTGTCTGTCTGTATGTGTGTGTGTGTGTATGTGTGGCAGTGGGGGGCCAAAAGTCAGAGTTAGGGTTGAAAACCCTAATGCCGAATTTCCTTGCTTTTGTTGCTGTGAAAAACCCTAACTGATGCATTAACACAGTTTTTTTGCAAAGAATATATATATATATATATATCTTTATATATATATATATATATATATATATATATATATAGTCTATGCAAAAAACTTTGTTACTACATCATTGGGGTTAAAAACACAAAAGTCAGGAAATGAGACCTTAGGGATACACATCCTCCCCCTTGTGGACCTGCCCATCATACCGAGATTAGCAGCTGATGGGGTGTGTGTCATTGGGGTTGTGAGGCCTAAATGTCATCCCATTCCATCTGCAATCATATTCACAAGTCACAGTAAAGAAGAATGGGGTGACATTTAGGCCTCATAACCCCAATGACACACCCCATCAGCTGTCAATCTCGGGATGATAGGTGGGTCGACAAGGGGGTATGGGGCAACCCTAAAGTTCTCATTTCCTGACTTTTTGTGTTTTAACAATAAATGATGCATTAACATAGTTGTTTTCAATATAATTTCCTTACTTTTTGAGAAAGAATAGAAAAGTAGAAAGTTGCACAAGTTGGAGGCAGTGCGGGCCCTTTGGGCCACATGTTCCCACCAACTTGCAAATTCCTGCATAAGTACTGAGCATCATATGTATTGCTGGCAGCACATATGGGTGAGAGTGTGAGGCCCACCACCTTGAAAGAAACCAAAGCGTCAGTCATCAGAGTGGCATAATTCAACACCTGTTTACATGTCAGACACTTAACCACTACAAATTACCTCCATGGCAGTAACACTAGGCACCCTATAAATGTGAAGGCAGTACCACAATACAAAATGCCATATGCAAAACATAAAGTGTGTCACGCAATATTGGTGCAGCAAATGAATTTTCCAACACCTCAACACCATAATTCACATGGACAGCACATCCTCTCAACATGCTCCAAATTTCAATATAAAAGACCAAAGTGTATCCAAGATATAAAATGTCAAAGTTTCAGATTTTCATTCGTCACACTGGCAGAATTCCACACCTATTAACATTTTACACACCTAATGACTGAAAAGTACATCCATAGCAGTAAGGTTAACTACACTATAAATTTCAAGCCACAACCACCATAGAAAATGCTGTCTGCAAAACGTAAATTGTGCCACACAATATGTCCACAACAAATGTATTGTCCGACACCTAAATACTATAATTCTCATCTACAGGACATGCCATCAACACCCTCCAAAAATCAAGTTAAAAGATCAAACTGTTTCTGAGATATTCAATTTGAAATATTGTTAAAATTGTGCTATCTGGTCCCTCCAAATCTGGCCACCTAGTCCCTCCTTTAAGATCAAAGAATCTCATGATCAAAGAATTTTCAGGCTTGCAATCAAAAAATAAAAAATGTTAAAACTCAATTTTTAGAGAAAAATTAATGAAACACAGTCATGACTCTACAGAACGTAGGTCACTGACCAGATCCCACCCTACTTTGCCTTTAGAATTGACTCCTGTGCTGAGAAAATTGTAGTGTTCATGTAGCTATCCAGTCGTGCCCTCACGATCAAAGATCACGGTCAAAGAATCTCACGATCAAAGAATTTGCAGGGTCACAATCAGTCAATAAATAATGTTGAAAGTCAGTTTGTAGGCAGAAATTAATGAAAACACAGCCATGCCTTGATAGAATGAAGTCCCCTGAGCAAAACCCATCCTCTTTTGGCTTAATAAGCCACCCCTCAGCTAAGAAAATTGATTTTTTCAGGTGGCTATCTAGTCGCACCCTCATGAACAAAGATCATTGTCAAAGAATCTCACAATCAAAGATTTTGCAGGCTCACGATCAAAGAATTTGCAGACTCATGATCAAACAATAAAAAATGTTAAAAGTCAATTTTTAGACAGAAAAACTTGAAACCACAGCCATGACTCAATAGAACAAACCCCCCTGAGCAAAACTCACCCTCATTTGGCTTAATAAGCCACCCATGAGCTGGGAAAATTGATTTTTTTCAGGTGGCCATCTACTCACACCCTCGCGATCAAAGATCGCAGTCAAAGAATCTCGCAATCAAAGTCTTTGCATGTTCACAATCACAGATCGTTAGAGAGCTGAGATCAAAGAATAAAAAAGCTAAACACTCTATTTTTTGACCATTTTAAAAGAAACCACAGGCATGGCTCGATAGAGGGAAGACTCCTGAGCAAAACCCAACATAGTTTTACCTCAGAAGTCCCCCCGGGCCGAGATATTAGATTATTTCTCACTGAAAACTGAAAACAAGTTGGCAGCCATTGTGATCAAAGAATTCTTCATGATCAAAGATTCTTTGATCGCAAGCCTGCAAATTCTTTTATCATGAGGTGGGACTAGATGGCCAAAACACCATTCTTCTTTCGCAAAATAACCATATAAATGTTCCCATTGACTTATAATGGGAAATTAAAAGTT
Organism: Neoceratodus forsteri; assembly: GCA_016271365.2. Classification (NCBI taxonomy): domain Eukaryota; kingdom Metazoa; phylum Chordata; order Ceratodontiformes; family Ceratodontidae; genus Neoceratodus; species Neoceratodus forsteri. Next base: position 1,178,696,637 of record CM057458.1, read on the forward strand.
TAATAACTTTTGAATGGATTAATATTTTTTCACCAAATGAAAAGTGGCATGTTCCTTGACCCAAGCTCTTTCAGATGAGGCAAGTTGCAGAGTAGTACACCACATGATGGCCACATATCACCATGGACAAAATCAAAAAAACTGCCCATATAACTGGCAAAAAGTGCATTTTTCAGCATTTTGGTGAGCAAAACCGTAAGTCAAACTGAAATGAAATTTGGCAAATCAAGAGATATACCATGCCCCACCACACATACCAAATTTATACAAATCTGTTGAAAGAGACCAAAGTTATTAAAGTGCAAAATTTTGAGTTTAACATAGAAGTGGCATCATGACCCTAAATATAGTGTTGAGACTACGCCTCTATAATATATTCCATTTCTGAGCATGTTGACATACTACAGTAGAGGAGAATGGGTTGAGATGTAGGCCTCATGACCCCAATGACACCCCCCCAGCGTCTTTCAGGCTGTGGAGGACTAGCATGGTGTGTGTGAAGGGGGGCTAGGGGTTCAACCCTAATGTCTCATTTCCTGACTTGTTTTGCTTTAACCGTAAATGAAGCATTAATGCAGTTTTTTACATAGAATTTCCTTACTTTTTGAAAAAGTGTAATATGAGTAGTTAAATACACACATTGGTGGGAGTGCGGAGCCCAGCTCCCACCAAATTACTAATTATTGCATAATATACATAACAATATGCATCTGGGCCCACGCTTCCACTTAAGCAAAGCTATGGAGCCATGCAGCAGCACTATAGGGCACCAAACCCTTGTAACAGTAATTTGCACATATCTTGGGAACCATAAGAGCAAGAAAAAAAATTCTAGCATCATCATACTTGTTGCAGTGAGCACTTCATGCATCATTGAAAGACTGTACCCATATCTCACATAGTTTCTGAGCTATGGGCACCGAAAAGCACTGGACAGGCACTCTTTCATCCCTTGTGATGGTAATTTCACAATATCTCATGAACCATGCAACATACAAACAAAATTTCACTGCAGTCTTACTCTACAATTTCAAATATTTTAGCGAAAAGTCTGTATCTCGCTTCATTTCCGAAAGATAAGAGTGCCGAAAGTCAGGACACATACTGCAAAGTAATCCTATGGGAAAAATGTCAACTGTGTCATTGAATATCTCTGCAACAAAATATTTCCCCAACACCTAAACAGCATAGTTCACATCTCTATGATATACCCTCAACACCTTACCAATTGCAATTTAGAAGACCAAACTGTGTCTGAGATATAACATTTTAAAGTTTGAGATTTTCATTGGTTGGAGTGGCAGAATTCCACACCTGTTTACATTTTACATACCTAATGACTGAAAATTAAGTCCATGGCAGGAAGGCTAGCTACCATAAAAATTTCAAGCCACTACCACAATGCAAAATGCTGTCAGCAAAATGTAAACTGTGCCATGCAATATCCCAGCAACAAATGTATTGTCTGACAACTAAATACAATAATTCACATCTACAGGACATCCCATCAACACCCTCCAAATTTCAAGTTAAAAGACCAAACCGTTTCTGAGATATTTAATTTTAGAAGTTGTTGAAATTGGGCTATCTGGTCCCTCCAAATCTGGCCATCTAGTCCCTCCCTCAGGATCAAAGAATCTTTGATTGTGAGCCTGCAAATTCTTTGATCATGAGGAGGGACCAGATGGGCAAAACCCAATTTTTAGTTTGCAAAATAACTACATAAATTTTCCCATAGACTTTTAATAGGAAATTAAAACTTGAATAACTTTTGAATGGATTAATATTTTTTCACCAAACAAAAAATGGCATCTTCCTTGACCAAAGCTCTTTCAATGTGCCAAGTTGTAGAGTGAAACACCACACAATGGCCATGCAGTGCCATGGAAAAAATCTGAAAAACTGCCCACATAACTGCCGAAAAGTGCATTTTTCAGCGTTTTGGTGTGCAAAAATCGTAAGTCCAACCAAAACAAAATATGGCAAATCAAGAGAACTTCCATGCCACATCATGCATACCAAATTTTATGCACATTTGTTGAACAGGTCAGAATTATAAACGCACAAAATGAAAGCACAAGTGTACCACAGAAGTGGCTTTATAACCCTAAATATTGGAGTGACCACACCCCGATAATATATATGTATGTGTGTGTATACATATAGAGAGATAGATGGATAGATAGCTAGATAGATAGATAGATAGATAGATAGATAGATAGATAGATAGATAGATAGATACATTCATGGCAAAAAACTCAGTTTAATGCATCAGTTAGGGTTGTTCCATAAAGACAAAAGTGAGGAAATTCGGTGTTAGGATTGAAAGCCCCCCTTGCACCCCCAGCCTGCCCCCCATTCCACATTGAGGTGTGTATTGGGGTCATCAGCCCTAACTATCACCCCATCACATGTGTAAACAAGCTGAGATATAGGAGAACGGGGTGAGAGTTAGGACCGATGACCCCAATGCACACCCTGATGCCAGTTGGGGGGTGGGCTGGGGGATTTCAACCCTAACACCGAATTTCCTCACTTTTCTTGCTGTGGAACAACCCTAACTGATGCATTAAATGGAGTTTTTTGTCATGAATTTCCCTTCTTTTTGAGAATGAGGACTATAAATAGTGAATAGAATAATGTGATGGGAGTGTGGGCACTTTGGGCCCCGCGCTCCCACCACATGATGTCTTGTGACATAGTAATGGTAACTGCAACAGAAATGCAAGTGGTAATAGTTACACACATGGTGACACAAACATAAATAGTAACACAAATGTTAATAGAAACACAAGCGCAAAGTGATGCCAAAACGAACAGTGACAGAAACAGAGATGCAAGCGCATACGGAAACGCAACTGGTAACTTGCATGGTGATGGTACCGCTATTGTAAATGCAAATGTTAACTGTTACAGCAAGAATAATGCCAAAGGGAACAGAAATGAAAAGGCAAATGCAAGAACTTGCGGAAACGCAAACCGTAACACACACGGTCATGGTACCGCAATTGGACATGCAAATGGTAATGATAACAGCTAAAATAATGCCAAAGGAAACAGAAACACGAATGCAAGTGTGTACAGAAATGCAAACCGTTACGTGCACGGTGATGGTATCGCAATTGTAAATTCAAATGGTAGTAGTAACAGCAACAATAACACCAAAGGGAACAGAAATGCAAGCGTGTACAGAAATGCAAAGCGTAACTTGTGCGGTCATGGTACCGCAATTGGATACACAAATGCTAACAGTAACAGCAACAATAATACAAAAGGAAAGAGAAATGCAAACGCAAGCACATACAGAAACACAAACCGTATCGCGCACGACCATGGGAAAGCAATTGGAAATGCAAATGGTAACAGTAACAACAATGATGACGCAAGATGAAAGACAAACAGAAATGCAAATGGAAGGGCTGCCACAAACACAAATGGTAATGCGCATGGTGACGCAAAGTGAAACACAAACAGAAACAGTACTGTAGACACAAATGGTAAGAGTAATGGAAACACAAGCACAAACAGAAAAGCAAAGGACAATGCACACGGTGGCGTACACAGGAACACTAACCCAAATGGGTACAGAAACGCAAGTGGAAATGCTATGTGTAACAGTAATAGAGAAACACAGTGAGTACAAAGAATGTATGCATAATAATGGGGCTCGGAGCAAGAAAAAGAGGAGTTGGAATTCTAAATTGCTTATATCTCAGAAACCGTACGACGTAGAAAAAAAATTTGTATGAATTATGACTTTCCTGGTTAGTTTTGTACTTAGTCCCCTAAATGGGGGGGCACAATAATTTTTATGACGAAAAGTCTGTATCTCGCACCGTTTCTGAGATACGGGCCCCGAAAGGCAAGGGAAAAAGCATCAACTTCAGAGCACCGTAACTTTGCATCCCTGCAATATTTTTTTATCACACCACCAAAAGGCACATCTGTGAGATGTTGGCTTCTTCCTTCCAAATTTCAGCCCAAAAGACCAAACTGTTCTTTTGCAGCAGGGTGGCAAACAATTCCTGTCATTTTGGCCATAGTGTTGTAAAGTAGTGTCTTGATTTGTGACTCTTTTGCAAAAAAAATCATGAAAGTGTCGCAAGCGCGACACTACTTTGAGACACTACTTTTCATTAAAATGTGAAAAACATATTTCTGGGGTGTTTAACCCCAAATAAAAGACATGTCTAGCATCCTCAGGGCTCGACTAGGTAAACACAAAAATAATTGTGTTCCTAGATGGTCCCAATTTTAAATGCCAAGCATTTCTGTGATCAGTAACTGAAAAAAAATGGCAGATTTGTGACACTACCAGAGCCATTTGCGACACTAAAAATAGCATTTGCGACACTGTTGAACTTTTTGTTAACTTTTCCCATTGACTACAATGGGAAACTTGTTTTTTGAGTAACTTTTGTACCGTTCAATATTTTTTCATGAAATCTTCAAAAGGCATATTGGCGACCCTGGCCGCACATTCCCTGAAGTTTTCAGACTGGTCGCATAAGCTGTGCAACCTGTAGGTGCAAACAAAGAATGCACAAAAAAAAGTAATTGCATGCACAAATGTTGCTTAATAACTCCACAGTCGTATATCCGACTGGTATGAAAGTTGGCAGATCCTAAGATCTGTGGTTATGCCCTGTGCCTGCCAAATTTCAGGCAAATCTGTTGAACAGTGGCAACGTTATTAAGGTGCAGACTTTCACCATTTAACCTTAAATGGGGTACTCAACCCTAACTATGCTAGCACTACTGTGCTACCATTATATATTGCAAAAAACTACATTAATGCAACAATTAGGCTTTTTTTACAGTGACAAAGGTCAGGAAATTCAGTGTTAGGCTTTTCAACCCTAACTCCTGCTCCCCCAACCCCCCACCGCCCCCACTGGCACACACACACACACACACACACACACACACACAGCACAAACATAGACACACACACACACAGGAACACACAACTATGGGGGCAGTAAAAGGCAAGACAACCAATCACAGACAGACACCATAACGCAACAGGAATAACATACAGCTTCTTAAACATACCACAACAGGCATCCATCATCATGTTTCACCAACTGTATCAGTTCTTGTGCCATTCCACTTTCCTATAGGTACACAGCCTTGTAAATCACAGCATATGACTGATACTAATGCACATGTGTTATTCACAGTATAGACCCATTTAATTTGCTGCTGTGTTAACAAATAGTCAATTTCCCTATAGAAGCATATCAGCGTGCCACTACCAATGTTGTCCTTTTTGCATGAAACCATACTGCACACCTCCACTTAATTATTTGTTACTGTGTAAGAGTATACCTACACAGTATCAAAAAGTTGCCAATTGAGCATAACACGGCACCGTGATATGTTAGCCTACTTGACCATTTCTACATAACAGAATAATATAAATATTTACATACATTTATTGGTAAGGAAATGTTACTTAGCCCCTAGTGACTTAACAATTTGTATATAACAGCACTACAGTATGCTACAATGAACTTTACCATTTCTGTGTGCCACCATACCCATGACACCACCTACTTGCCAGTTTCTCTATAAAACTTTTAAATAACTGCTAACAGAGACATATTACTAGGGACAAAGGACCAGCAATTTGACCATTGCCATATAGCAGAATATCTCAAGCTTTCCACCTAATTGTTGAGTTTTGCAAATCACCATGATAAAAATAGACAAACACATGACTTGGTGAGAACACAAGAGGTTTAGACCCACTCCAGTTGCAGCAAGCCTCCAAAGCTACCCATTTCTGCATAACAGTATGATATAAAAAGTACATCTCATGTATTTGTGAGAGTGTGAGGCCCTCTTACATGCCATCTAACACCAACTTGCACATTTGTGGATGATAACATAGGCCATGTTGTCACCAAGTTGCCTATTTCTGCATAGCACCATAATATGAGTAGCAACATGATCTATTACTAACTACTCTATATTTAATGAATAGGGCAAAACAGGGTGCAGGTTATTAGAGGTTTATCCATGCCTTGGGTGGTGTGTCACAAGGTGCAGCCGAATGACTTAACCACATAAGAAGTGGGTAAATCTCAAGTGGGTAAATCTCAAGTATCTGGTGCTGTTTTTTTGTACTACTCTGCCTATGCAACAAGTTCATATGTAATCCCTGCCATCTATGTACATGATCTGTATTGCTACTGTAAGTTCAAATACTGTATGTATACCTGCCTCCTCTGTAACCCCCCCCAGGTTGCACCATGAGACGAGCATCTTTTTGTTCAGTGTGCCTTTCCTGGTGAAACATTTTCAATAAATAAATAAATAACTCACACCCTGGAGTGCCTCATTTTGATTATACAATGGACCCATGTTCAAAACAAATGTTAAATGTGTTTAATTATGTTTTTATAAATAACATTCCTCAGATGTAGCCAATGGAAGAATTACCCATGATCATGTTAAATGTTGTTTCCAATGAGGTTACAAAATTTTCACACAGCATTGTGTAATTGTAGCATGACAGCATACCCTCACTTTGCTATCAAATCTTATATTTTTATAAAACACTATCATATGAGTGATGACAGAGATGCATAGGTAGTGCTGCCTGAAATGCTTCTAACATATCTCACTCTGTGCAGACAACAGAGTCCAATGCAGGACAAGTGATACAGTTGGTGGAACATGATGCTGGCTGCCTGTTGTGGTATGTTTAAGAAGTTGTATGTTATTTCTGTTGCATTATGGTATCTGTCTGTGATTGGTTGTCTTGCCTTGTACTGCCCCATAGCTGTGTGTTATGTGTGTGTGTGTGTGTGTGTGTGTCTATGTTTATGCTTGTGTGTGCCAGTGGGGGATGGTGGGTGGTGGGGGGTTGGGAGGGGAGCCGGAGTTAGGGTCAAAAAGCCTAACACTGAATTTCCTGACTTTTGTTGCTGTAAAAAACCCTAACTGTTGCATTAACGCATTTGTTAGCAATTAATTTCCTGACTTTTTGAGGAAGAAATAAAAATGCAAAATTTTCTTACCACACTGCATGTTAAAAAGCCTATCTAAGCTTTATATAAGACACATTCAGAACAATACCTCACCCAAGTTGTCAGTCTATCTCTCCATAACAGCTACTGCATCATAACTCAAGAATCATGGGCCAAACAAAACCATGATCATCAACGCTATATTTGTCTGATACCAAGTATTCACTAGTCTGACAGTCATAATTTGTATATTGTTAGGTATGCTATCAGCTCACCCCTCTCTAACCAATGATTGTACAACATACATATCTATAATAAAGAAACAAACACCTAATTGAAAAACTATTATATTTAAGAGAATAATATTTTTTAGAAAAATGTAAAACTTTTATTTACAACTGTTATTGAAAATAGAAATACACAAATAAATAAATGTGTTCATTCACACAGAGGGGAAGAAATAATAAATAAAATATAAATAAAATAAAAGTTGTAAAAAATAAAATAAAAGTGTTACTGTACACTTGTAGTAGACGGTCAGGGAAGACATATAAATAAAAAACAAATAAATAAAACAAATTGTTCATTACAAACTATGTACAAGTATTGGCCAGGAGTGATAGAGAGGTGCTGGCCGTTCAGGCTGTAGGGACTTGGGGAGAGGATGGGGAGGAGGAAATGGAAGGCTGCACTGGAGTGGATGTGGTCAGGTGCCCCTCTTCTGCAGCTTATGGTGGTGTTGTTGGAAGGGCACCTTCAAGGGGCTCTTGCTGAGCAGCTGTGGAGGGCTGGTCATCTTGTAGATGCTGCAGGTCCTGATGAAGGAGATGGTGAATAGTTTCTGTGGCCTCCAGCTGGTTCTCAGCAAGCCACACCATAAGACCGTGTGTGGACTCAAGTGAAGCAACAGAGGCCTCTTCCTGCTCCCTTAGTGAGCGAATCACTTGGGTGAGAGCCCTGTTACTCTGATCGAGCCCATGGGTGGCTACTAAGGCCACATGCCCCACATGCTTATGACACTGCAGCAAATCTATAATTTCTCCCCCTTGTGCTATTATCTCCCCAGCTTGTCCTATTAAATAATTTAATTTTGCTGCAGTGTCATGGGCGTGTTCGGCTGCAGCCCTGTTGCCACCCTGCATGGCCTCCAGCAGCTGGCTGAGGGTGTCACTGATTTTATTTATAATGGTTATTTGTCCTGTGGAGACAAAAAATACAAGAATACTCTTGTAATTAAAGTAAGCTATTCTGTACTTTTCTGATAATAGACTACGTGGAACTGTGTTTATTTGTTGTAATAATGATAGCCAAGATCTATTTATACCTACGTCACATCAGTAAACTTGTGTTAACTTAATAATACTATCATTTATGTTTGTTGGTCACACATTTGCCCCCACCCTTTCAGATACTATGATGTCACACTTCTTCCAGTAGAATGTGGTACTGTACAGTAAACCCCAGAATAGGTGTCCATTAATGCTGTTTCTTGAAACACCTCAATAACCTCTGTATGACAGTATGTGCAAAAGTTATATAATGATGAAATTTCAGCAGTTGTTGCTGGTTGCCCTCCCACCCTGCTGTGATGTGTCCTGTTGTAAATTGTCTGTACTGTGGCACTATAATGACTAGGCAGCCTACAATGATGCACAGCTGTGTACATTCAGTAATGCTGATTCATGATGACTGTGTGGGAAGGCCTGTCCAACAAGGCAACAGGTCTGAAAATGCACTAGTTAAGGGGCCACAGATTCCACCCCTCCTTGACAGAGGTACACAGATGTCCTACGTTCCAGTCACATAGTATTGCACAGGTACATTCCCTAGCCCGTTGTGTGTCTCTCACCACCATTTGTGTGTGGGTCTCTCAGGGTGTACTGTGGGTCACACATTATAGCTCGATAGGCAAGGTAGTCATGAGAGCCCATGTGGCAAGACTACCATTTGTACACTACTCTATGACCTCTTCCCACCTCATCGGGTTTCTCAAGGTCAGACAGCACAGTTCAGAAAATTTGATTGTAACAGAATTGTACCACACATATCCTGGATGAACATACAGTAACTGTGCTTCAACAGTAAATTTGAGATCAAGCAACATGAATACAAAAATGCTTGTATACTCCCTTTCCTCCCACATACCAACATAGTTTCACTGAAAGTAGATCTTTATACACAGTGCAACTCAGTGGTCTAATATTTCTCAGACATACTAATCTTCCAGAGAACTCCCATTAAGTACAGTGTGTCTGTTCAATATGCTGCTGCAACTGTTCATCTCTGTGAATTGGAGATCTCAAGTAACAAATATAACGTAGTATCATTAACATCACACCACCAAATGGAGTGCTGCAGTGTAACATAATGTAATGCAGCAGTGCAACTGTGAGTTGGTATCCATCCATCAAGAATATCATTCACAATCACAAATTTCACCTTGATCCCCACCCACCCATACTGAAGAATATGTAACATATGACATTTCAAGTGTTAAAAAGTAAGAAATAATATTGTGATTCAACTTCTTGCACAGAGATATACACAAAAACATATAAAATTGATAAAACTTACACGGGTCACCAGTGGTCAGAGGGTAGGAAGATGACTGACCATACCAACAGATTCTCTGCTCTTCCTAGCATAGGTTACTAGAGTTCATTTAGCACCCAACACAGCAGTGCCCATGGAAGAACAGCCATCAGGCACTAGGTGTTTCTACAGACTTCGTTTGGTAAGGACATTGTGGGCATTTGACAACAGAGTGTGTTATCACGCCAGCTGTTCAACCACCAGCTGTCTAATTATCTAATAATGCAGCTTTAGGGTAATGAAGTCATTTCTATGGTAAATTTGAAAATTTGCATATTTCTAACTTTGTACCTGTTCAACAGTTCTGCCATTGTACTGAAAATCTAATTGCTGCTGTGTAATGCTCAGGGCCTAAGTTGTGTACAGCTGCTATCATAAATAGCTCAGAATCTATGTAAGAAATATAGGTTCAATCTGCAGTCTAGCACTATATACATATATACAAGTCCGAGTTGCATGTTTTTGATAGACTTTGTCATATTCAGTGTTGAGAGTGTAGTCCAAGAATAGTGACAGATAATGCTGTCAGATACTGTTCAACAAATACAGTTCAGTGCTAGCATATGGCACCATAATGTAGGAAGTCATGCTGTTAACATGAATTTAATAACTACATCTGTCAAGAAATAACTCACTAACTGACATGTGTAATATCCAGTGCCCTTAAGTCTGCTTGGATTTGACAGAAGTCAATTCAGTAAGTATCATAGTCATGGTCAAGAATGGAGACAACAGGGAAAGGAGTGAGAAGTTAACTTGATGTCTATTGTTCAAACAGGTATAGTTCTCAACACAATATGTGGAGAACAGTGGTTGCAACTCTGATAAGTGTGTTACTCCTGATAGTTTAGTCTCTTATAGTACATGTAGCACCTGATGCAAGAGTCTCAGTATAACAACAGGTATCAGGGCTGTACATGTCTCTACAGACTACCATTGGTAAGGACATTGTGGCCATTTGACAACAGTATGTGTTAGCACACCAGCTGTTCAGCTCCCAGCAGTCTTATTATGTAATAATGCAGCTTTAGGACAATGAAGCCACTTCTATACTCAATGCGAAAATGTAAAATTTTTTACTTTGTACTTGTTGAACAGTTCAGCATCTTTACTGAAAATATAATTGCTGCCATGTAATACTTTGGTCCTAACTTGAGTTGATCTGCTATCACTAACCTATTATGATGATGGCAATGGTTTTACTTCAGCTGTTACTCTCCGCTCGTGATGTATTTCATGATCTGGACAGGAAACTCAGGTGAGCAATCCCTGACTAAACCTATCTTAATGCTTAGTGGTTAACTTCTCTGCACGTGGTGTCAGTGAAGTATACCAATGATATCCATGCTTTTGCTGGCCTGTGGCTCTGTAGTCAGAATGCAGCACCTGATGTGTCTCAGATGGGGGTGATGGGGGGCATTGCCTGGTAAAGCCATACTAGTGATCTGTATCCTAATTTGTGTGTAACTGCTATTAGGAATGTCTACCAATCATCAGCATGGCTTCAGCTAGGTTGTGGCTCTCCAGTCGCTATACAGAACTTGATCTGTTCAGTGGGGAAGTATAATGAAATTCATCAGTCCAAATCAGTATACTGACTGGTCTGTACTGCTCTTTAAAAAGAAACTCAGAAACATGATAAAAAGTACTTACGTTCTTCAGCTGGAGGCCCAGCTGGACCTGCAACACTTGACGGATGACCCACTGCTGGAGAGTCTGGTGTCACCTCCACAGAGGGTTCTATTTCCACAATCTCAATACCCTCTGTAGAGTGTCCTCCTCCAGCAGTACCCTCCATAGATGGTTCGTCCTCTGTAAAAACATAGTAAAAGACAAAACATTACTTGTCTGTGAATATTAGCATGACTATATATATTTCAGCACTACCACTTGTAAAAATTCTTTAATCCTGTCGACTCCAATAGTATCTACCACAGAATTTACAATGCAATCTACACCTGTTCTGTAAATCAGTAGACTAACTACAATTGTTGGCTTGTTAGTAGCTGCAAAGAACATAACATAATGAGCAATTTTAAGAGCTGATCAAGACAATCTGCTGCCGATTTTCCCCATTTCGGGCAAGTAGCTTAAAACTATCAAATACAGAATATTGTACCAAAGCTTCTTCTTTTTTTTAAAGTCAAAGTTGTAGAAACATCTGCAGCACACTGTCTAACTTATAAGAAAAAAAATGTTAAAATTGCTATTCTTGGTTGTCTTGTCCAGCTGGTTTTGTGCGATTTCCAGTGTTGTGACTGTTAGCACAGTATAAAAGATACTACATTAACTGTGATACACAAATAAAAAAAATCTTGTATCTTGAGCATCCCTTCACAACAGAGTACCTCTCAAACTGTGAAAAACCTCTCAATACAAGAATCTGGTCACACATGATTCTCTTTATCTACTCTCTTACTACAAGATCTACAACACAGTAAGTGCAAATTTGCAGAGTACCTAAAAATGTCCACATGGATGTAATACACCCATCATATACCTGTACACAATATACATTGCTACAGAGTAAAAATGCCCACTGTAAGAATGGCCACATCCTCCCCAAGCAGCAAAAGAAAGTAGTGAAAATCAATACTGAACCTTCATAATATGAAATACACACAAGTGCTAACAACACTGATCGTCAGTATGACATAACCATATGTAGAAGTGCTGCTAGATCCTGAATGTAGAGACACGCCTAACTAAAACCGATCATATTGAACAAAGACCTCTTTCACATCATTTGCAGACATACATAATACTGCAATAGGCAGCTATGCAGAACCATGTGTTCTCGAATATATGCATTCTGATACCCTCTGACTTCAAAAGCAAACCTGGAGAGGTCCATAGTAATCAGAACCCAAAATACAAAAACACAGTATTTCTGAATACAGTGTCTCATGCTGTATTTTTCCTACAGCATAGTACTCTATGAAAATGTTGTTTCTCATTTCTCAAGTTTTGTTCTCAACACAAAACTTACTCATTCATAGTCTACAGAATGTAGAATATTGTCCTACCACAGTAGGGTAGAACAGAATTGCATCAGTTTGGAACTGCAAAAGATTGCATTTAGACAGGCAGAGAAATTCAACTCAGATGAACATTCCACTGTTCAATACATATCAAATAACTGAGAACTTGTACTCTCTCACTGAGACAATGTGCCCCATCCACAGAGCACTCCATCGGAGCACAATGTACTAAAGAGTTTAATAGTGTGACCCACACAATATACCCCACTCCAATCCAAAATTAACTATCTCATAACTAGATATGTACAGTTACATAAAACTATGCATAGGTTCAGTAGACACAATCTATAAGACTGTGAACATTAGGTGCAACATCTATAGCACATACTGTACCGATAGCAGAAATAAAGCTCTCAACATGAAGATAATATTTTGAATAACATGAAACAGCATAGGTTAAAAGATAAATCACCTGTATACTCTGTTTCACACACTATTATCACATCATGTAACAGTACATAGTAGACATTTACTTAAAAGACAGTTATCACTACATCATTCTAACTCACCAGCAGAGTCAAGCACAAGCAGCTGCTCGACAGAAGCCCCACATGCTGCACCTCCCAGGAGTGGTGCCAGCTGCACATGATGGGAGGAAGCAGGGTCACTTAGTGTTGTGGCTGAGTGAGAAAATAAAAATGAGCATTATTTCTAACTATTTCAGCATTAACATCAATATCACTTTATTCTTTTTTTTCTTTGATTTGTACAATTTCTTTTTAGCACTCCTTTTTTCTGACCTCACAAGCCACTTATTTGGCCCACTCATGATCATGTCCAGACCCCAAACCTAGGATTTACCCCAAGAGTGCCCCCTCCTAACATCTGCACAACAGGGCCTATACTGCAACCGGTGGCCCAAAGCGGGCAGTCCAGTCATCTTCTAGGACTGCAAGGGTATTTTTCCTGTCCTGTCTTCCCATCTCGCAACCCCCATGGGACACTGGCACTTAGGATTAACATCCAGAGATGTGACATGGTGACACACATCTGCCTAGCATGCAGCACACAACTTTCTGTCTCCGACTCTGAAATAATGTGGCAAAAGTTTAAAATTCCTAAGTACTAACACCCACAATTATCAACATACTAAGATTGTTGCTTCCAATATTTACATACTCTATCACATCAATTGCACAAGAAACTGTGTCAGGAGTAGAATATATATTTTGGGGTACTTCAATATCCTAGTAATGTACTGGAGAATGGCAACAACCACTAATAGTATTTAGCACATGCTGCTGAATGCGTTACAGCACAGTGTCTTAATGTAAAATGTTTGTAAAGAAACTTGGTTATTGAATACCCTAGACCTTCTTCTGTGGAAGTTGTCATATCTGACAAATTAACCATGTTACAAAAACTCTTACTGACTGAACACCACTTACGGAGGCAAACATTGCACATGACCATGAAAACAGTGAACTGTGGTACAATGCTGTTCATCCTCAGCAGCTACAGCGTTGAAAACATAGGGTGGTGGTCAAAGGGTATCTGACCAAAATTCAACCTAGTATTTACAATAACTACAGTTAACACTCATAAAACTGTGAGTGTAAAACATAGCCACAACCTCCACGAAGGTCGACAGGTAGTGCCACTGCACAGCAGCTTCAAAATAAGTACTGCTAGCTCTACATTTACCCACACTTGATAGTACTCTAATATGCTATCTGAACAGATATTGCATATGTTTGTATGTTTTCTAGATACAATATTGAGAACATTTAAAGGTAACTAGACATCATGTCTTCTAAATGTCATATGTTCTCATGGAAGTATACAACTCTCATAATGTAGCTTTTAAGGAAGCAAACAAATGTTTGTGTCTGCCTTTTAGTTCAGATAGCCATATCACTGCAATGACAGTCTTCAGCTGATGGTTGTTGAAAGCAAGTTGTGATTGACACTTTCGTTACCATACAAGGACTCTCAGGACAATCACACAGTCTGCCATAAGCTGGAAAATCTGTAAAAAACATTTGCATACTTAATTAAAAGAAAATCAAAGCAGGTGTCTACTCACATAGCAACAAATAACACATACAGTATAAGACATGAGCCTGTATATTTACATGAGCACCATTACTAAAATATACTTACAGGTATGGTGATGATCTCCAAAGTCAGGCTTCCCTGCCTCCTCCCACATAGCATAAGCTATGCCATACCACTTCCTCACACTCCTGCACATATCACCCACCTCAGCCTTTGCCTTAAAAAGGTCTGGCGGGTGATCACCCACTTCCTCCTACACTCATCAGGAGATCTTGTAATCTCCTCTCTCCCCAAGGCATGACTAACCTGAACAAAAAAAAAAACAGAGAAAAAGTATTGTGAATGCTTTTGTATTACTAAAATATGTACATTTGTAAAAACCACAACTGCAGCTGTCAGTAACAAAGTCTAACAATATCTGACTGAGATGTACAGATCATTAAACATTAAAGGAATAATGCATGACAGGGTGTGTGTCATGCTGGGATAATGCCATGCCTGGGGGGGTTGGGCACAAGGCCCCAGGCTGAGTGTGTCAATGCCCCAGGTGTGGTGTTATCCCAGCATGACACACACCCTGGAGTGCATCATTCCTATTATACAATGGCTTGTTGTTATACATAAAATAAAATAAATTATTTTAAAGAATATTTTTATTAATGTGGAAAAATATTTTGTTTCTTAAGAGGAGATGGTCCACATCATCATCTGCATTGGTTCTCAGTGCTGAGACTAGACATGTGGCATTATACTGGGATAATGCCATGGGTACAGCCCCAAACTGACCAATCACAGTCCAAGATTCTTTCTTGCCATTGTATAATCACAGAGAACGTTTGTAAGTATTTTAATTGTCTAGATAGAAAATTTGTCCCACTATAACAGGATACTTCTTGTACTAGTTAAATTCTTCTAGGTACCACACTCTTCTGTTCAAACTGAAATATGTCTCCATGGTTTGTCATCACAGTTAAAATTAAAAGTTTCTAACCATACCATACATCTAAACAATGCTTAACTACTGAATAACTCATTCTCCTTGCACATGTTAATATAATGAGACCTACTAACAATACAATATGTGTTAGTAAACTGTTCTTTAATGCCATATATCAACAGTTATCATTATTGTAGTTTAGAAAATGGCAACAATCAATTCTTAAACCTGATTCACTATGAAAGGCTCCAAGCTGGGTATTTATTTTTCAAGAAATGGCCAGGTAAAAATAAGCGCCAGTCCAAGTGCTTCTTCACAGATTAATATTCTCCGATGGGCCATTTTGTAAGCACATAATACCTTCCAGGTTGGGCATTATTGACAAATACCGGACCTTCCAGTAGCTATAATGCCCTTCATCTGTGGCTTTGGGTCTCCTTACACCACTGGATGTTCCAATATTTCCCAATAATGCCCACACTATCAGTTATTATTGCTTACATGTATAGCAGCAAAAAAAATAGTGATCTCTCAGTTCAATTAATGACCTACCTTACCCCAGGTGTGAATCAGGCTGAGGTTAGTAGTATGCATGACTATCCCAGAATTTGCATGCTCCTTCACAGCCTGAACAAGGGCCAGCACCTCTCTATCACTCCAGGACTTCAGCATTTTTCTGTCTGTAAAAATAAAAAGGGTATTTCAGAACAAAAAATGTAAATATAACATGTATAATGCTGTGTTTATCTCACATCTGTTTCTCTTTGTTAACACTCAGAATGATACATTTCTAACAACTAATAAATTGTGAACTTTCAATGACTGGATTATTCAAAGAATTAAATGCCTCCCCAGATCAACAACACAGAATAGTAACATGAAAGATGGAAAGTTCTATTGAGACCTGCTGTGGTATCCTCTTAAAACCAAATTCAAGGTCTATTATTGACATACTGAGTATGTCCTTCTAAAACAGAAGTACAGTGAATCTAGGGTTATCTAACTGGTGTGTCACAAGCATGCTACAACAATCTACACTCCACCATAACACCATGGATTGTGCTCAACTGCTTAAAGTATCATAACCCAGGGAACAGTACTATAGTGCCTGACAGTCAGTATGGCACAACATGATTGTCTGATTTTTCTATCTTCATATCTGTCTTCACCTCAGTACACAATTTAACTAATCTCACTAGTAGTAGTAATGGTCAATAGAGTTTGTTCTACTGACAACTTCAAAAATATTAAAAAATTACTTTTTTTAATAGAATACCATCATCCACTGTGTCACACTGTTGTGCCTACCTAAGACAGGAGAACCTACAAAAAAAACAGTCTGACAAATATTAAGTTAAAATAGTTGTTAAATCATCATTCAATGTAGCATCACTGTACTGACCTGCTGAGCATCGAAAGAACACAAAAAACAGCAGTACTTACTTTTGAGTTGTTTGATCACAGAGGAATATGGCTTCTAACAATCATCCATTATCTATTGAAACAAATAGAGATAAGGTATTACAGAACTGTCAATAGAAAAAAAAAAGGAAAAATCAATATATCTGAGTCACACAATACCACCCCACACCTCAAAAAAAAACATGTACTACACCTGTATTGCATAACCACAGGTGAACTAAACCGATGCACATAAATAGTATAAATCTGTCATATGACCTGCACATTATTAGCAATAATAAGTAATTGCACAGAGTCACCCAGGGAATACCTCTCTCCCACCTGAGCAGGTACTACCTGGTCATTATAGATATATAGCTCAGATAAGCTCATACATCAATAGTATACCTCTGTCATACCAGATGCATACAAGTTAGAACACTGAGCAGTTTCACACCTTCAAGCAGCCAATACTACCAATACCCCAACTCTAGAGCAGGAAATGAATGATCAGTGCACTTGCACACCAATAATAAAGACATGTGCATCAATAGTATACATCCGTGAAACCAGATGCACACATACTTCAACACTGAAAAGATGAAGAGTAGCATCCATGTAATGACACCCCCCATGTACTAAATATTCCTTCATAAAACAACATAACTGAAGCTATGTACATTAACAGTATAACTGTATCACTTTTTTTATTTTTATTTATTTCTATTTGTCCACAACTGCAGCAGCTGACCAATAAGGGCATCCACCGACATGCCCCACCTGCAGGGACAGCCACCATATGACTAACATGATCTGATGAAGCTCTAGCATAGCCATAGACAATGCAGTGAAGGGTGCCCTTTCTCTAACTGCTGCACTGTCACCGAAGCCACTCCACTAACCTTCCATGACACTGGTAACTGCATGTCAGGAACTGCCATCAAACTCCTCTGTTCAGGCCTCCTTTTTTTCATTTTTGAAGCAAAAGGAACACAGATAGAAATGTCATCCATCCACCAATATCCAGGCATCCACCATGTATCCCCCATCTTACACACACACACACACACACACACACACACACATATGGCCACAGTAGTAGTAAGGTTCCCCAGAGACTGTCAGACATCAGTCTGTATACCATCATTATCTGCAGTACTGGCAGAGCACTTGTCAGCTGCTTGATGCCAGTCTTACCCTACAATCAACAAATATTATTAACTAATTCACGAAGCCAGATCACCAGTCTGGATGAACATGTGGCATCCAGCTTCTCAAGCCTCAGTGGCACTGCCTCAACATAAGTGCCTGATTGCAACTGCACAGCAGTTAAAACACTCAAAAGTTGCACATCCTTAGTCAGATAATACATCCCCGCCTTCAAATCAAGCATACTCCATCCTCAGTGGACAGTCACATATCAAGAACAACTTCAGAATAGAAACAGTACATATATCTCATACCACATCAACACATATCACAAATACAAACAGTTTCACAGGAACTGCCAACCAATATGTCACCCTCCCCCAAAAAGATATAACACCCTGAGTAAAAATTGACATCCCAATCAACTAATTACCTTGAATCTAATACCTTCATGATAGAAATACCACACACTGTACATTGACCAAACACTGACACTGTAAGCAATAGACAATGATGTGTACAGTGTGAAATTTTCCAATTTTGACCATTTAGATTGGCTTTTAAAAGAGCTGTTTTTGTCAGTGCCTATGTCATGTGCTTGGAAGGTACAGTTGTACAGGTACACAATCACAGAAGTGTAAGAATGCCATTATGAAGGTCCCCAGCAAAAATGTTATTACCTGTGCTAGAGAGATGCACACCATCTATTAGATACAGCCAATAGTTGTCATATGTAATTTGGGGGTGATGAATGGTATGCATTCACATAGCATGGAGGAATCTAGATATTTGTATGTTTACCTTCCTGCATGATCTTTCAAGTGCGGGACAGTAATCCTCACCTCTCCAGATCATGCACTGTGTAATATCTGAATACAGAATTTTACAAGCTGGTAACATTCTCATAATATGCTGCAAGTCAAACTGTGCAGCTTTAATTAAATCAATAGCCCTTTTGTTTCCCAAATCATTACCTCCGAGATGTATAAGGAATATGTCTGGTTGTGGGTGTGTCTCTAACAAGTGATGCATAGTAGGCATGAGCTGCTCCCACTTCATGCCACCCTTCTCAAACCAAGACACTAAGCAGTCAGGTAGGTGCAAGTCATTGCCAAAATGACTACCTCTACTGAACACTGCTGCCCTTCTCACCAAACTTGATCCCGCTATCCATACACTCAGTCTTGATTTTTCTGCCATGCTGAGTGAGAAATCTCAAAAAACTCAGATGAAGAAATATCACAATTGTGTCTGTCTGACTACCAAGCACTACCAAGCCTAATCAACAGAATGACCAGTATTCACTTGTATCAAAAATATATATACAGTCAAAACAATCACCAGTAATATCCTGATCCCTAAATTGACTCATACAGCCTAAAAGATCTCATTATGTCTGTAAATGTTTTTTCTATTGGTATTTTGTTTATTAAACATTTTTTTTGTTTTGGTGGGAGAACACTGGCTGGTCATTGGGCACACTTCATGACTTGCCAACAACACTGATTTTTATTGGACAAACTTAGTAGTCATTATTGTCTGTGAAGCTCAACTCCCTCTCTTTCTCAGCTAGCAGCTTGAGTGGTGAGTTGAAGTATAGCTATGTACCTCACAGACATAGTCTTCAACAGTTTAAATGTCTACTGTGTTCATTATCTTGCTATACTATGATTACAGCTGTGATAATTCAGTGCTTAGTAAGTATTTACAGAGAAATGGTGATATTATATATGTTAAGTACAAATTAGTTTGACTGTCTCTCTCTAATAACAGTAAAACAGTCACTAGCATCTTAGCCTAGACAGCACAGAATGTCTTTCCCAGGTAGGATTGAACATGTGTTAAAATAAACACATATTTAAGCAAATTACAGTGCTATTCTCACATAACAACTAAGCAAGTATCACAAACTGTATTACCAGTAAAATGCAGTACACCTCTGTTATGCTACGACTGTTAAATGTAACAAATGTCTCATAAAAAATGGAAAACTGGTACAAGCAATAGCAAACCTGGGGCAGTATACTCACCCACTTATAATAATTCTCACAGTATAGTTCTTAAGATAACTACTATCAACAGTAAAAATGAATATGAATCAATATTAAACATGTAATTTATCACACCAAAACATGGCAACAGATTGGCCAAATACAGCATAAAAGATGGCACAGTGCTTCTTATGCTCTTGAAAAAGTCATATATGCTATCCAAGTAACTAAAAACTTAAAATGAACTAAAATTGTACTGAGAAAATAACTCACTATTTGCCACTGGAGTAGCTGCTGCTCGAATACTAGTCTCAAAATGTCCCCAAAGTGTTATTCTTTGATTCTATTGGCTCAGGAAAGTCACATGATAAAGTTAGCCATTTCTTTGTTCGCGAGTCAGCAAAATCTTTGATCTCGACTCGAATTGTTAGTGAGGATCGACCGTGAGTGTGTAAAATCTTTGATCGCGAGAATAACACGAGACTTCATTGTTAGAGTCTCTGTAGTTGTTGAAAACACTAGATTCTGTATTTTTTTAACACACTGAGCACTTCTGAACCTTCCTACTATTTATCACAAATAAATATGATGGGAATAAACATTTTTAGTTAGTTTTGCAAAATGTAATGGAATTTTTACTATCTTTGGTCACGAGCATGCAAATTCTTTGATTGCTACTCTGTTTGACCACGAGGATAGTTCGCGAGCCTACAAAATCTTTGATCATGAGAATAATGTGAGACTTAGGTGCTGAAGCCTCTCTAGTTTAAAAAAAGTTTACATTTTTATTTTTTCAACACACTGAGTAGTCCTCAGTCTTTACACTACTCACCAAACATAAATATCACAGTAATAATCATATTTACTATGTTTTCTAAAATTTAACAATATTCTTATGATCTTTGATCTTGAGCATGCAAATTCTTCGATCGCGAGGATAACACAAGATTTGAAGTTTGAAAGTAAATAGAAATAAAAATAAACATTTTTATCACTAACTTTCAATAGACTGTGTGGGCATATGTGTTTTCATTACTTATAAGACTTATATGTAGTGTAAATTAAAATATTAAATCATGTTTCAAACAATAACAGTACTGTTAAATCTTTGATCATGAGCAAGCAAAATCTTTGATTATCACTTGGATTGATCACAAGGATCACTTGTGAGCTCACAATTTTTTTGTTCACAAGAATAACACAAGATTTAAACTATTTAAAATGAGTACTTGTAAAAACTCTGTTTTTAAGACATTCTCACCACACCATAGAGACAGATGTCTATTTATACATTAGAAGATGTGTCTATTGCATTAATTATGCTAAATAAATGTCTAGTATTATTTTATAATGTTTTCATGTTCTTTGATTGTGAGTGTACGCATTCTTTGATTGCAACCATCTTTGATCACGAGGATTGTTCGCAAGGCAATAAATTCTTTTGTCATGACAAAAATGTAAAATGTTGTATGTGCAACCCATGTAACTTTGGGTTGCTTCAGTTTCCTACTCAATTAACATCCCATTGATATAAATATGTAATTACATTGACCAACATAGCTAATATTATACCTCCCAGACACCATTAAAAACACCAGTTTCACCTTCGTACACAGTCATACCACTATGCACTGTCTCCATTGAGTAATAGTACCCTGACTATCCCGTCATTATTACAGGTTGACATAAGTGGCTGAAAACATTTAGCAAGTCACATTTAACGATTTAGCAACTGGTAACTTGGTTGTAAGCAGATACGTGCACCACTCCACTTGCCACAGGTGGTCTTTTGACAATCATTACTCTTCTACAATCTGACCCAATAGCCAGACGACACTATGGTGCACAGAATTATTGAATCTGGTCACACATTGTGATACAAATTTTAGTATTGACAAATGATATTTTTTGTAGTGTAGTATGCTGTCAATGTCTTATGCAGTATGTACTTTATATTAACCTATAGCACATTATTCTTACACTACTTTCTGTTTTCTTTTTTCTTTCTTAGGAAACTACAACAGACAAGAGATTGAATACATGTGTGAGCTCTTTCATCATGGTCATTTGCCATAAAGTAAAAGAACAAAGTGAAAGTGTCAGGTGTACTGCTTGTTCATTATCATGCCATGGAAGCAGTAAAGGGCAACATGTCAGCAGAAGAAAAAGAACATTTCCTCTGTTGCAAGTACACATATCAGAAAGTGTACACATTTAAACAAAGACAACACCTCCTCTAGTAAAACTATGACCAGTAGGCTTTCTAGAGGAACTGTGCAGATACAACATCCAGCACTGTCATCAACAAAGCATAGATCTGTGAGACAGAAAAAAAATGCTGGACATGTCAGTTCTGCTACTGCACAACACAGCAAGGCAAGTTGTTTCAAAAAACTTGTCCATAGACCTAAAATTGACCATGTGATCTCTAGACTAGTGAGATGCAAAGGGAACAGACTGCGTAGTATGGTTGCATTAATGAAATTGTGCTTGAGAGTAAGACAATTTGTTAATGTAGCTCTAGCAATTCATTCCCAGTTATGGGCTGAATTGATGTCAGCTATTGATAAATTAAGTTTAAAGATTGAGGAGATGAGAAACAAACTATTGTCTTTTGAACACTTGAACAGACAAAATATCTCTGTGGTGTTTCAAGGAGACTGGTTTCATTCAGAATACTCAGAAGCATTCTTCTGGTAAGAGACATACCATGCACACAACAGAAATGTCAGTTTGACAATTGATGAACAGGGAAAAGTGCAGAATGTCTTAGTTCTATCTCATGAAACCCTTGACTTGCAGAATGACACTGAAGTTGAACAGGTTGCAAGTATCCCAAAGTTGTCAGGAAATAAATGGATATGTGCCACTACATGCAATGTTAGAGAAGAATCAATAATGTCTATTGAAACTTTCCTCTCAACATTTCTAACCAGAAAGAGATCTGAATGACATACACTGATTCACACCATTGACAAGTGTGAGATTCAGCCTCACACAGGCCTAATGGGTCACTCCCTTGCATGCTTAAAGAACATGAACTGTGACAGTGCATTTCATCACTTACGCATACTAACAGTGCATAACTCTGGCATTCAAAAATTTGTACAAAGATTATATGAAGTGAGATCTGTTATTCGAGACTATATGCACTTTGAAGCATTGCTTAATGATGGAGATGTGAAAGGATTTATGGACTTCATAAAACAGTTGCAAACAACCCATAGATTGAGGTCTAATGCTACTGTTGGTGAACACACAAACACAATGCACACATCACTGCTGCAAGAAGCTCAGCTTCTGAAGAATTTTGGATGTGAGTTTGCTAGATTTGAAATTAGCAAGACACAAAAATTCAATGTAATCTGCATATCATGTGTGCGTCTGTTCTACAAGCACTTATGTGTCACAATAGGTCTGCAGAACATTCCACGCTGGAATGTAATGTGGGGCCATCTTCAGGCATACCATCTCTTAAAGTCTGACTTTGGAGAAGTTGGAACTGTGTCACTCTGTTCTTACTGTTATAACAAGATTATGAGTGACACTTTATCTCTTTGGTCTGTACTTAATAAAATGGAAGTTGAACCAACTCCTCCTGAGATAGCAGTCTTGAACTTGTTTGAGAGGATTCTAATTCAGACTATGAAGCCATTTCAAACAATCATCAGGCTGAATACAAAGACATGAGACCTGCCAAACAAAGAATGGTTACGGTGTCTCAAAGGTTCTGTTGTATATTTGCCTTTACCTTTGCAAGTAAATGTCAACACTATTTCTCAGGACAATGGTGTAGTCCTCCTGGTGAATGGTGTACCAACAAAGGCAAAAACAAAATGGCAGGACATAGTCAATGTTTGCAATACCTAAAGGAGCATAATGTTTTTTTTATGCAGAAATTGACATTGATGCATTTGCTGGTCTTTCTACAGGTATTGCTGTGGAGAACTCTGAGAAAGCAATACTGGAGACGGTTGACATCGCAACTGTACAGAATGTCTATGAGCAATTCACCATTCACCCATTGCATGGCAAGGATCTAGTAATGGATAACATTGAATTATATCAAATCAAGCAAGTGGAGGGCAATCCTGTAAGTATATGGGAGGCTACTCTAGAAGCTCGTTGTTTTCCTGATCTATTTCCACTTGGCTCAGGTGGTCAACTAGATGAACGAGAACTTTGTGTTCCAGGTGCTGACTATAGGGCCTCAAGAGTTCTACATAAGGATGGCAAGTTTCGAAGAAACATTGCTTACCTCTTCCACCTTCTTTAGGAAAGTGAACTTAGTGTCATATCTGCTAGTATTGCTCATACATTGAGACTTGGTACAGAGTTCACCAATATGACAGCTGCACAGTTACTACACAAGTTGCAGAGCAAAGATGAAACACTGCAAGTCAATCTTTCTTCCATTTTGTCTAGCATGCATGGTACTAAGGAATATTGGTACAGAAGACACTCTGAGGTGATGTGCATGCTGAGAGAGTTTGGACCAGCAACATGGTTCATAACGCTGAGTTGTGCTGAATATTATTGGGATGATCTTCTTGATCTTCTCAGATGGGCAAACTCTGATGTTGAGAACATACAAACTATGACTCTGAATGAACTATGTTCACTTGATCCAGTAACTGTTTCACGTTACTTCCACCACCAGTTCCACGTTCTTTTAAAGTTCATACTGTCTAAGACAAATCCTCCTCTTGGCATTGTAAGCACTACTTCTGGAGGGTTGAGTACCAAGCTCGTGGAGCTCCACACATACATATGTTGCTGTGGATAAAAGATGCCCCACGTATTGGAGACAACAAGACAAGTGAGATTCTAAGCTTCATATTGAAGTATGTCACATGTCAGATTCCAGACAAGTATGACAGTGCAACACTGTGGGAACTGGTTCAGAAATTCCAATGACACCTGTGCGGCAAGTACTGTCATAGGAAAGTTAAGAACAAGGGACAGTATTACACTCGATGCCATTTTGTTTTCCCAAAATGAGCTTGCCTGGATGCTTGTCTCAACGATGTCTTTTCTGCCATGTGACACCACTTGAAGGCAAAATCAACAAAGCAAGTGTATGAACTACCTCACAGAGAATTGGAAGTCCATATAAATGACTATAGCCTTTCGCTTCTGTTGATGTGGCAGGCAAACATTGATGTTCAGTTTGTTGCTGATAATTCAATGGCTCTCGTGAGGTATGTCACATCATACATCACTAAGCATGAGCAGACAAACCTACAAGTAATGTGGGAAGAGTTGTCTAACTGTGATAGGTCAATGTCTTCTAGGCTATGGTCATTGGGACTTAAGACTCTCTCACACCATGAGTGTGGAGCCTGTGAAGCAAATGACCAACTTACAGGTGTGTGTCTATATGGCAAATCAGACTCCTTTCATTTCTTGGATGTGAACTACATGCAGAACCGGGCATCACGTCCTTAAAAGCCATGAAGAGATTGAGAATCTGGCTGCTACAAGACCAACATCCACAAATATTCTCAAGAGCAACTTAATTGACAACTACTATCCACAGTGCCACAGTGCTATGGATGATCTCTGTCTCTTTGAAGTTGCTTAATGGTATGATTACAAGCGGGGTGTTTCTTCTGACCCAGAGAAGAGCATATATAAAGTCACTGAGTTTGATGGCTCACTTGTGAAAAAATGAAAACCATGGCTAATTGTCAACTGCAAACTCAGCTTGAACACAAAAGAAAGCAAAAAAACATTACTATTTTGCTCTATTGTTTCTGTTCAAGCCTTGGAGATCAGAATCTGAATTGAAAGGATTATTTGACACACATGAACAAGAGTTCATAGAAACTTATGATACCTTTAAGAGTCTTGTCACTGACACTTACATTGACAGACTCGAAATGGAAAAAATCAATTAGAGAATACTAAAAAAGTTCTGGATGATGACACCCCAGTAGCATCACAGGAAATGGTTGATGTTTAAGGAGAAGGGACTCTTGGTGCCCCTTTTCCTCCTAATAACCCAGCTGTGCTAATGTCAGAGGTAGAGGTCACAATGCAACAAAGCATGCAGTTCTCAGAGTTAGCTGCAGACACTGTTGAGAACTTGATCTCACACCAAAAAGTCATATATCAGTCTATGATACATGCTGTGCAACATGGTATTCAGCACAGTACCAGGCACTGTGTTTGTAAGGAGCACACACCAGTGAGGATGTTTGTTAGTGGTGCTGCAGGGACTGGAAAAAGTTTCTTGATTGAAGCTATAAGCAAAGGTGTGTTCGACCTTACTAACTCTGCAACCTCAGTTATTGTTGCTGCTCCTATAGGTTTGGCAGCTTATAACATAGGTGGTATCACACTTCATAGGTTACTCATGTTCCCAGTTGAGCATGACAAGAGTGGTGATTACAGGAAAATTGTCATATTGTGTCATATTGTGAAAGATGTGTCTACTGTGTAGAAATGCACGTATCATGCTTCACAGAAACATAAATGTTGAGTGAGGTCTGGTGAACGGAGCCATGGGTTACATCCATGAGTTCAAGTACAATGTGCAAAATACAACTGTGGAGTTTGTGGTTGTTAAGTTTGACAACCGTGAAACATCTCGACAAATAGACAGACTTACAGTCAAGTCTGAGCTTGTCAAAGACATATATGTCACAAGTAAACAATTTCCAGTCTGTGCTGCTTATGCAGTGTCCATACACAAGTCACAAGGGCTCAGCCTTGATAGTGCCATTGTAGATATAGGCACTGGTATATTCAAGGATGGGATGTCTTATGTTGCTTTGTCTCATGTCAGACAGTTGTCTGGAGTACACATAGTAAATCTAGCAGAAAGTAAAATACGTGCTGACACAAAATGCATTGTTGAGTACAACAGATTATGTATATTGTACCAACCAAATACTCCTTTGTTACCAATTGCCAGATATGCATCAGGAACAGATATCCCAATGGATGAAGGGTGCAAACTAAAAAGAAAGCACACTAAGACTCCACGGTCGTCACCTCACCATTCAATTACTGAACACTCTCTCCATAAATTACTCGCATCTCTGCCTGCGAAGAGATGTGTCGGGGTTAACACACTGCCAATATTTGACAACATCACAGAAGTAAACTGCTATGCAAACACTACAATGCAAGCACTTCTCCACATCCCTGAGATTGCTGATGTGTTGAACTCAGGTCAGTCGACACCTCTGATGGAAGCATTAAAGAGAGTCATTAGAGGTAGTCAAGAGGAGTTGCCCAGTTTACAAAGCTTGACTTCTCTACGACTAACTCTTGGAAAATATGCAGGACAATCAATGTTTGCTGACAATGCACAACAAGATGTCACAGATTTCATGATGGGAACGATAAACAGTTTAGCAGATGATGGCATTGATCTGCATCAACACTTTAAAGTTGACTATGTCTGCAAGTGCACATTTTTGTAATGCAGCCACAAAGAATCACAAGAAACTCAGGCCATGCTCTATTTGCCTGTCTATGTCCCTGAACAAAGAACTGTGAAGTTCCATAAGTTGTTTGAAAGTGCAGAAACTGGTTGGCTGTGCCGAAGATGTGGTCATTCTTGTGTTTGCTCTCTGAGAGTTACATCTTCAAGTTCATACATAATGATTGTATTGCAATGCTTTAACTCTCAAGGCATGGAAATCACAATGCCAATTTCTCACTTCATTGCTGGGAGAACTATGTTCTCAGGTAGTCAATTTGACACCCATGCAATCATCTTCCATCATGGCCTATCCATTCACTCTGGCCACTATGTCACTTGGCGAAGGTTCAGAAAGGAATGGGTGGAGTGCAATGACACAGTATGCACTCTGAAAGAAAAACTCTCAAGGAATCTGAAAGATGCATACATCATCATTCTCTGTTGCACCAATGTTGCACAACATGTGGAGGAGTGATGCTATCTAATCACAGCACCTCACTAAACCAGCATCTTTGCAACAATAACATTCCGTGTGTATATTCCATCCAGATACTATTTTCTTTCCACCAATGAACATATGTATTTTTCTTTGATACAAGAAGTAATACCTTTCTTCTAAAACTACTGGTGTGTAAAACCATTCATGGTGATCTATGTGTTCCACTTGTTGTACACTATCACCACAGCCCATGTTAATTGCTCTGATTTCTCTGCCATTGCAGAAGACAACCACAGCAGTACACCAATGTAACTGACTGTAGTAGACAATTACTTGTTTATCACACTGTCATTCTCATACGTTGGATGCAAAACAATACTGTTTTCATCATTTATTGCAATATAATTTTTAAAAATTATTTGTATTGTGATATTGAGCATTTGCATCTTTGATGTACTCACTACAAAAACTGCAGTGTTACTGCTCAAGTAGACTTGAGGATATTGAGCTGTAATCATTAGACAGTCAGTGAGTCATGTCTCTTTGCAGATGCCTCAGTTAAGTCTATATGTCTCTGCACATAATACTGTGTATTTTGTCATTTCACAGTACAATCTTACATGATGATGACAATCTCAATAATCTACTAACATGCATATCAGAGTTCAACCACTGTTCTCCACACATTGTGTTGAGAACTATACTTTTTTGAACAATACACATCAGGTTAAGTTCTCACTCCATTCCCTGTTGTTGTCTACATTCTTGACCTTGACTATGATACTTACTGTATTGACTTCCACCAAATCCAAGCAGACTTGAAGGTGCTGGATAGTACACACATGTCAAGTAGTGAGTTATGACTTGGCAGATGTATTTATAACACTCACGTTAACAGCATGACTTCCTTCATTATGGTGTCATCTGCTAGTACTGAACTGCATTTCTTGAACACTATTTGACAGGATTATCTGTCACTGTTCTTGGACTACACTCTCAACACTGAATATGACAAACTCTACCAAAAAAAAGTGACTCAGACTTGTACACATGTCCATAATGCTAAACTTCAAATTTTATGTATATTGTTTAGATAGACTCTGAGGTATTTCTGCTTGTTTTTTTAAAAAACAGAAAAATTGCATGCATTCATTCATTAACTCTGCCAACACTGCTGTATCCATGCATTTAATGTTATTGCATTGCATGAAGTGCTACTGTTCATATCGCTCATACCAGATTATAGAGACGTATACATGTGATAATCTGGCCTATTTCCACTGTACAATGCATTTCTATGTATCTATGCAGATGTCTGCAATTGAAACTTCAACAGAAAATGTAAACAATGATTGTGTACTTCTGCTCCACAATGCAAACAATTGGTGTGCTCTTGCTTTAACAGGATTGTCCATATTTTGGAGGTTGGATGAGGAGTTTTTCCCAGTTCCACAAATGATAAATACTTAAAAAAAACACATTGATTTGCAGATGGATCAACCTTTTTGGCATCAGTTTAAAAATAGCTGTGAAACGAGTATCCTCACCACACCATGATATTGTAAAATATGTAACAAATTCTTTAGTTGCTTTCATCTGTTTTCTACTTTTTGATATTAGTTGGTCCACTTTCAAATAAATAACTGCTAGTAAGAAAAATAATATTAAAAGATATGTAAACGTCAGTTATAAAGTACAATAATACTCAAATTCAAAATGTAAAAATGTCTGTAATTTTACTAATACACAATAAATACATAAGGACAAATAACACTTCTTAATGTCTCTGTTGGCATCAAACTAAAACTAATCACATGTAAAACATTGTCACCTACTTTAACACTGTTGGCATAATGTACACATGTGGGTATCCTATTAAAAAATGTATGAATATGCTCATGAGAACCACTAAATGTTTCTTACTGTCTCATGTGCACATGCAGTCAATAACTAAATGCCATAAAAGCATCAATTAGGTAAAAATCTGCTTCTATTCTAATGACTTGTCTTAAATAGGTGTCAAATGGTGATAACCACATGTAAAATAATGTATTATTAGTCTTCATTCTCTTAATATCTAAGTGGGCACTCTATTTCATCAAAAAATAGTGTAAATGGACACATTACAAATAGTACTCAGCAATACATGTAAGCAAGATAAAGATTTGCTCACTACATGTTCTCTAACATAAACATCCTTATGTAATCACTTACTAATTCTACATAAAATCTTAATTCTAAACGTAATACATATTAAAATGAAACAGTGTAGATTAAGTTAGTGAAATACCAAAAAACAAAAAACACCCCAAAATGACCAAGAGTATATACAAGGAACTGTTTTTTTGCCCATCCCAAGGGCAACCAAACAATTTGGCCTAAAGATATCTAAATACTGAAATAATAAACTAATTATAAACCTTATCATATGTGTCTTGAGTATTATTAAAAAGCAATTGTTGTCACAGAGGCATAGTATTGATATATATGTGTTTTATTGGGCTGTGCCTGTTCACTAACAACCCACTGCTTGCTCAAGGCTCTCCAACAGACATTACCTGTCTCAGCCTGTGCAACCCTTCACTTTAACAACTACTCAGTATTTGATACATACATTGATACAATTCAAGATCACACTATTACTTCAGCTGTACCTCTCCACTCAGTATGTACTGCATGGCCCTGAGTATGCCGAGAGGGGAGAGCAGTGGAGAGAGTCTCTCCTGACGAGAAGAGGGGAGCAGAGATGGCTAAGCCAACACTGTGCAATTCCTCTGAGTTCTAACTTTGTGCAGCTGACATGAAGTAGTAATAGAATCCACGTCCATGCCATTATTTGCGTTCTTCATCTGCAATCAAAAACAAATTCCTGGTCCATAAGTGTTCGCACACTACCTGGTAAAGACTGTATAACTGATCAGTATTCTAACCTCTCTACAGCTGGAATGAGGCATGTTTAACAAATAACAGAGAACATGGCCTGGGTTACTGTGGGCTTACCCACACCTTGAGTGGTATCTCACAAGGAACAGCCAAGTGACTTCACTGCACACAAAAGTGGGGAAATCCACAATAAGTCACATCCTGCACTGTCTCTTGCATATGCGTGTGTGTGTGGGGGGATATTGTGTGACTCAGCTCGCACCATTGCTCACTGTTGTAAGTTATGTGGAGCTGATATGAAGAACACATACAAAAAAATGACAGCATATGTATTTCTGCTGTGACTCTCAACTTACCATCCAATTCCTGGTCTAACAGATTCTGAAAATTCACTGACTGATGCCATGCAACTCTTAAATGTAGTGATAAGTATGCACTTGCTATCACAAAGCAATACCATTGATGTAAATACCCTTACTAGACCTCTAGCTCTGTAGTCATGACACAGTGCCTCTTGGGTACGGGGGGTACGACACTATGTGACTGACTCCATCCAACTTGTCAGTACTCAAAGTTGTGTAGAGCTGACTCCATCCAACCTGTCAGTACTCAGAGTTGTGTAGAGCTGTCATGATACACCTATACCATTTATTTTCATGGACTCAATTCCACAAGGTTAGCACAAGTCACCACCAAACAGAACTGCTGCCACCTGCAACAGAAAATATTGACCCTGCACCCTATTCTAGAAGATGTAGAGACTCCACAGGTAACTCCTACAAATTGCAACATGCAACCAGGTACGCTGAGCTCTAGGTGCACCTTGCAAGCATGTTGTAACCCAGAACACAACTCACAAGTCCCCCCATGCCAAGCTACCCTCAATACACACTCAGTTGCAGGCCTATATAAGTGAGTTGGAGGCTGGGAATGGAGGTCAGAGGTGCACTGTGCCAGCTGCTGACTATGGAAGGCTGAGTATTTGGTGGTAGGGCTGGCACAGATGGGTGGGGGGCCAGTAGAGTATCAGGTGTTGTTAGGTTATTTGTTATATTTCTAGCCAGTGACTCAGGGATTAGGGGCCAGGTGGGGTTGATGAGAGTGGCACCCTGAGGGGTGTTTAACAATGGGGCATTTGTGGTGCTGGGGGTGTGAGTAGCTCTGTGTGGCAGTCATTGAAGGTTTTGGGGGCAGGGGTGGGTAGCCCTGTGGGGCTCTATGTGTACACATGGGGTGACATTTGATGTGAGTTGCCATGTGGGGCACCTATTGAGGCTAGCTTCACATGGGGAGTACTTGAAGTCTGCATTGTGTCTTGTGGCCATGTGCAGTGCCTTTTGAGGCTATCGTGTCATGGGGGGACTTGCAATCTGTGTTCCAGGTTGTGACATACTCGCCACATGCACCCAGAGTTCAGCGTACCTAGTTGCATGCCACAACACAAATTGCAAGTGCCCCCATGTCAAGCTAGCCTCAATAAGTGCCCCACATGGTGACCAACATCAAGTGCCACCCCCACATCTACACATAGAGACACACAGGTCCACCCACCCCCTGCCCCCAGCACCTACAATGACTGCCCCAGAGAGCTATCCACACCCCCAGCACCCCAAATCCCCCATTGTAAAATGGCCATCAGGGTGCCACTCTCATCACCCCCACCTGTCTCCCAATCCCTGAGTCACTGGCCAGAAATGCAAAAAATAACCTAACAACACCTGCTATGCTACTGGCCCCCTACCCCCACCCATCGGTACCAGTCCTCCCACCACACACTCACCCATCCACAGCCAGCAAGTGTCACAGCCCACCTCTCACCTCCATGCCCAACCTCCAACTCACTTATATAGGACCGCAACTGTAAAAATGTGGTCAGAAATAAATATCTTGGTACATTTTACAGTAGCACTCCTACATAACTCATTCAGCAGCTCACCATGGAGGGAGAGTTTGTTGTGTCAGTCATCAGCTGGGACCAGGTGTGGGAGGGGGTGCTGAAGTGCTGGCATGACTGCGTGATGAGAGGGGGACCACTAGGCTACTATGCTTTGTCACGTTATTTACTGCATTTCTGGCTACTGAATCAGGCATTGAAGCACAGGTCAAGTAATGACAGCACCACCCTGCGAGGCCTTTATCAATGTTGAATTTGGTGTGCTCAGGGTGTTGGCAGCCCTGTGGAACTTTCAGCATACACATCACCATGTACTTGGTGTGAGTAGCCCTGTAAGTCCAAGTCCATCACTGTACAGGGAGGCACATACTATGAAGATCAGGCAGGATCATGCATAATGCCCAGTGTGGCAACAACAGGGATGGTCCTACCATGTCACGGGTGGTGGCTCATGAATCACGAACCTGTCAGAGTACAGATTAAAGTTACAGCAGCTAAACACACTTGACAAGTAAAACCTTCATTGACACCAGCAAAAACAGGTGCCATACAAATTTCAACCCGCTAACACAATTGAAAATGCTGAATGCAGAACATGCAATATCCAATCCAATATCTCCTCAAAAAACATTTTCTCCAAAACATAAACACTGAAATTCACATCTACAGGACATGGTGTAAACACCCTCAAAATATCAAGTAAGTAAAAACACTAAACAATATTCAAGATATTTAAGATCAAAGAATGCAAACATTTACCTATATATTCCATTATAAAATCTGGCCATCTTGTCCATCCCTCGGGGTCAAAGATGGCGATCAAAGAATCTCATGATCAAAGAATTTGCAGGCTCTCAATCAAAGATTTTACAGAGTCATGATCAAAAAATAAAAAATGGTCAGACTTGACTTTTAGCCACAATAACATGAAACCACCACCATGCCTCTACAGAACAAACTCCACTGAGCAAACCCTCCCTCATTTCACTTCCTAGGCCACCCCTAAGCTGAGAAATTAACATTTTAAAAAGGGCCATCTCGTTCCTACCTTGCAATGCAGGATTGCAATCAAACAGCCTTGCGATCAAAGAATTTGCAGGATGGCAATTAAAGAAATTGCTGCCTCACGATCAAAGAATAAAAAATGGTGAAAGTTGACTTTTAGGCGTAATAAAATAAAACCACTGCCATGTCTCGATAGAATGAAGCCCCCTGAACAAAACCCACCCTCATTTGTGTTCGTAACCTAACTCTGAGCTGAGGAATTTGCATTTTTCAAAGGGCCATCTTATCGTCCTATTATGATGCAGGATCGCGATCAAAGAATCACATGATCAAAGAATTTGCAGGCTCGTGAACAAAGAAATTGCAGTCTCAAGGTCGAAGATAATAAAATGGTGAAACTTGAGTTTTGCGCACAATTACAGGAAACCACCTCTATGCCTCAACAGAAGGAAGCCCCCTGAGCAAAACCCACCATCATTTAACTTCCTAGGCAACCCCTGGGCTGAGACATTTGAGTTTTTCAAAGGGCCATCTTTTCCCTCATTCACAATACATGATCATGATCAAATAATCTTGCAATCAAAGAATTTGCAGACTCGTGAACAAAGAAATCGCATGTTCATGACCAAAGAATAAAAAATAATGAAACCCGATATTTTCACCAATTCAAATGGAACCAATGGCATGCCTCAATTTAATGAAGCCCCCTGATCAAAAACACCCTCATTTGTGTCCCTAGCCCACCTCTAAACAGAGATATTTGTATATTTAGCTTGTGATGCAGGATCACAATCAAAGAATCTCGCGATCAAAGAATTTGCATGCTCGTGATCAAAGATCATTAGCTAGCCGTGAACAAAGATTTTTAAAGCTTATAACTCTATTTTTTGACTGATTTAGATGAAACCAAAGACATAGCTCGATAGATTGGAGTCCCCTGAGTAAAACCCATCCAAGTTTTACTTCAGAAGTGACCCCTGAGCCGAGATATTTGTGTTTTCCAATCAAAAAAACAAAAAACAAGATGGCAGACCTCGCGATCAAAGAATTTTGAAAATTCTCAGGGACAAAGATTTTTTAACTGCTAGGCTGCAAATTCTTTGATCATCAGGTGGGATCAGATGGCCAGAACCCCATTCTTTGTTCACAAAACATACATATGCATTTTCCTATTGACTTATAATGGGAATTTAAAAGTGGCCTAATGTTTGAATGCCTTAATATTTTTTCACCAAATGAAAAGCAGCATGTTCGGCCACCAAAGCTCTTTCAGATGAGCCATCTCACAGAGTGGCACACCACATGACAGCCGTGCAGAGCCACATCCAAAATCCCAAAAGCTGCCTCCAAAAATGGATAATTTTGCATTTTTCAGTGTTTTCATATGCAAAGACTGTAATACTGATCAAAACACAATTTGGCAAATCAAGAGACCTACCATGCCCCACTTCACATTCCAAATTTCAGGCAAATCCGTTGAATGTGTCCAAAGTTATTAACACCCAAACTTTTGACTTTAGTATGTAAGTGACCGCTGAATCTAACTAGAGACCGCGCCACTATAATATATTTTATATATATATATATATATATATATATATATATATATATATATATATATGCAATATAGGATAAAGTATGGGTCTCAGTGTGTAATGAGAATTTACACACCCTGGGTTTGATGCTAGCATCAAACCCCGAGGTAATATAATAAGCTTTACAGGACTATATTTTATTTTATATAATTGTTGGGCTTCTCTTTTTTGCCTCAGCAATTATATAAAATAAAAAAAAAGACTGCTGTGCCGACGCAGTCAGATTACCTTGGCACGCGAGGTCTGCTTTCACTTTATTTAAAATATTGTCGTGGGGGTCCATCCGGTAGCCGTGTGGAACATCTGAAGTAATTTTAAAAATTACTTACTGCCAAGTGTCCATGGCAGTTTCTCTCCATGGTGGGTTTGTATAGGGGAACGGTTTCCTGTTCGGGAAGGACACAGTGAGCAAGAAGTTTCAGCATGCGCAGTGTGGGGAAAACTGTGCGCGTGTTTACCATTATAAACGCTCCTTTATAATGGCAAATTATGCCACGGTTTCCCAATGGGAAAAAGGGAAGCCCATTAATTATTTTATATATATATATATATATATATTGCAAAAACTTTGTTAATGCATCAGTTAGGGTTAAAGTGACAAAAGTGGAGAAATGTGGTGTTAGTGTTTCCAACCCCCATCCTGCACAAAGAGGGATGAGGGGGGTGGCATTGGCATCTTAAGTCCTAACACTCACACCATTCTCCTATACTGTGCCCACCCAGCTTGTTTTCCAATGCTGAACATTAGGGCTGAAGATGCCAATGCCACCCTCTGATCCCTCTTCATCTGTGCAGGGTGGGGGTGGGGTGTTAAGGTTGGAATACCTAACACCTCATTTCTCTACTTATTTTCACTTTATTTCATTTTT
Source organism: Neoceratodus forsteri (assembly GCA_016271365.2). Classification (NCBI taxonomy): domain Eukaryota; kingdom Metazoa; phylum Chordata; order Ceratodontiformes; family Ceratodontidae; genus Neoceratodus; species Neoceratodus forsteri. The sequence goes on from CM057458.1 coordinate 1,178,732,843, forward strand.
CATATATTTATTTGATCTCAGATTAACACCTTTGAGCACAGGCACTCATTTACAAAGGTTCCACATCAGTTGGGGGAGGATAACATACAGACACAGGAATATAACTGCAAACTAAAACAACATTAACAATAGTATATCTAAGATTATACATTGATAAATACATGAAGGAATAAATACAATTTCATCAATGAGAGCAATAGCAGAAATGGCATTGACAACAGTAACTGTAACTGATAACAGTGTTAGTTTCTCAAGTAAAAAAAGTACATAATGTTAAAGGGTGAGATAGGCTTGACAGGGGGTGGTATGATGGGTAGTGTATCAGAGGGAGATGGTTCAAGGAGAGGTGCAACTAGGGCATTGTCAAGCATATGTTCATTAAGGAGGGATGGGAGGGAGAGGGAAAATGTGGGGTTTCCTATCAAGAGGGGAGGGTGGGAGAGGGGGTGTAAGGGATAGCCAAGGTGAAGATGTGGGGGCAAGGTCTCTGAAAGTACTAGGATGACCCTAGTGGGTTGCAAGAGTCAGATATTAAATGAAGCAGTCACAAGAGCTGTTTGTCATGAAGGCCTGTTTTAGCTTGGCCTTGAAGGTGCTCAGTTTTTCTGGGTTGAGTCTTCATAGCCCAGAGAATTGAGCCATTGAGGAGATCCTCTGTAGGCAAAGGATTGCTGGCTTTTCTATGTACAGCATCTAGGAACTAGAAGAGTCTGGTGAACTTATGATCTGGTTATCTTAGTGGGTTGAAGGTGGTAAGTAATGCCCCAGTCCTAGGTGGCATCAAGCCAAGGAACATCTTTTTGACTAGGAAGTAGATATGATATTTAATCCAATTTTCCAGTTGTAGCCAGCCCGTCTCTTTGAATAGATCACACTTATGAGTAAGGCAATCAGACCCTGTAATTAACCTGTAAGCCTTATTTAGTGTAATAATTATCCTGTGAAGCAAGGTGTTGGTAGACAATCTGTAGATTATGAGGCTATAGTCAATAGCTGAGAGAATGGAGCTGTACTCTGTCAGTTTGAGGGCTTCAGGGGTTAGATTACACCCGATGTGATATAGTAGACCAATTTTTATATCTGCTGCCTTTGCTACTGCTTCAATATGATGTGAGAAAGACAGGTGATTGTCCAGTGTAACCCCTAAATACTTGAATTGTTCCACTACATCAAGGGGGGGGGCACCTTGTTGATTTTTAATATTTAGTGCATGCGCTTTAAATTTATTTCTTGTGGAGCTGAACATCATAACTTCAGTTTTTTTGTAATTCATGACAAACTGTTGATTAGAGAACCAAATTTTGACTTCATCAAAGCTACTTTGAAGACAATCTTTGAGTACAGTGGGGTTAGGTTGGCTTGAGAAAATGATGGTATCATCAGCATATAGCAGCATACGCTGGTAGCAATGGAGGGGAAGGTTGTTTACAAAAATACTAAAAAGTAGTGGGCCAAGGATGAAACCTTGTGGCATGCCACAGTGGACATTTTTCAGTCAGATAAGATGTTAGACATTTTTGCACACTGAGATTGATCCTCCAGATGGTTTTTGAACCAAAGCATTGCTTCATTTGACATGCCAATGTTGGTTAATTATTGCAGAAGTAGAAGGTGGTTAACAGTGTCAAATGCCTTCATTAGGTCAGTGAAGGCAGCACCCACAAGATGCCTTTGATTGAGTGCATGGTGTATGTATCCAGTAAATTCCAGGAGGGCAGTTGTGCTGTGGCCTTTCCTAAAAACATGCTGTTGTGGACACTGAATGGAGTATTTTTCAAGGTATTCAATTAGTTGATCTGCAACTATGCACTCCAGCACTTTAGACAAATGGGGGAGGATGGAAATAAGATCTATAGTTGGTATGGGAGGTCTAATCACCCAATCTCTGGACAGGAGTAACTTGCATTGATTTCCAGAGGAGAGGGAATTGGGATAGCCTTAGTGAGAGGTTGAAAATACTTGTGATGGGGCAATAACCTCATCCAGGGTAAGAGAGATATGTTTTAAGTCCAGGGAGTCACCATTGTACTGACACTTACCTAAGACCTTGCACATGTGTCGTTTAACAAGGGGGACAGTTACTTTCTTAAAATAGAAGGGTGGAATAGAGTTTTGGTTCCCACCATGTTTATGAATGGCCCTGATGGTCGATTGTTCAGGGGCAGGTGTGGATTGATTAAAGAAGTCTGGTGAAAGGACACCACTTAGGTCAGAGAGGGCATTGTTGAGAATATTTGCAATGGTGAGCGGGTCCATAGTTGAAACACCATCTATGTCAGTCATTGAGGGGGCAACCTTTGGGAGTTTTCCAGTAACATCTTTTATATTGGACCAGAAATTTCTACTATTCCCCCATGATCTGGCGAGCAATTCTCTGTGATGTTTGCATTTTTCCAACTGAATGTCCTGGGTACAGGAATTGCTAGTAGTTTTATAAACTTGAACTTCAGTAGGATTCCCAGATGCTTTAGCCCATAGCCACAGGAGATCATGCTGCTTCATCTTTAATAGAGGTTCTGCCATAATCCAGGACTTTGATGTGCCTGATGACTGTCACAAGCCTTATTGAAGTGTGAGATGAAAAGCTGTAGGGCATGGTTTACATCCACCATGGAGTCAATGTCGGACCAATTAATGGAGCACAGTTGTATCTTTAAGGGATCAAGGTGCTTGTGTTTTAGCACTCTGTTTTTTACAGTCTGTGGAGGAGGCTTTGAGAATTTATTTGACCAGGAACATGATATGGGGGAGTGATCACTGAGGGAGTCAGAGTGAACTTCAACATTAATAATGTGCTCAGGGCAGTTTATTTATTTATTATTTATTTATTCAGTTTAGGATTGATACCTTTGAGTCAGAGACTCATTTTAAAGGTTCCAAGTCAAAGACAAACAATACAGATTAGCAGTGATTACAGGGTATACATCATGAAAACAAACACAATGTCACATGAGGTTCCAGAGCTGATAACTCCAGTGTAGCACAACAATGATAGTTAAGTTTGTGTTGATGTAGGAAAAAAGGCAAAGTGCATTTGTACATTGGTAGCTGGGTAAAGGCTAACCATAGTAGGATAACATGTCATCACTGCAATGAGCTATTAGGCTGAAAATAGAGGGGGGTAAGCAACATGAGAGGTATTGTCATTATAGTGGGGGGTCATGGGTGGGGAAAAGAGGAGGGGTAGGGTGGAGGGAGGGAGGGGACTGTGTTAGGAAGGGTTAAGGTGAATGGGAGGGGAAGCAGAGGAAAGACAGGAAATTAAGTGGATCTGTAGCTCACTTAGTTGGTGCAGTTACAGACTGTAGCTCACTCTAGGTGGGACCATGGCCCTCTTTTGAAATGGCTCAGCTTGGTGCCTACGGTCAGAGTGTCAGGTAGTTCACTGAACCATTTAGGACCCTTAAAGGTGATGGATTTCTGAGCCAGTGAGGTGCACTTGAAAGGGACTTGGAGTCCACCCTTTGACGTGCTTCTGGTTTGTTTGGTAGGTACTGCCCTCTTGAATAGACTGCATAGTGACTCCGGCATAAGTCCCAGTTGGGATTTATTTACTAACAGGCAGGTTTGGTACTGGGCTCTTAGGTGCAGTGGAAGCCAGCCAGTCTCAGAGTAGAGGACACAGGTGTGTGTCAAGCAATCAGTCCCAAGTATCAATCAACAGGCCCTGTTAATAAAGGTTTTTATCCTGTTTAGGACTGTGTCTGACCCTCTATATATATATATATATATATATATATATATATATATATATATATATATATATATATATATATATACAGGTATATAATGGCAGTCCATAGTCAATGGATGACAAGACTGTGCTGCCTGTGGCGATCTTGAGGGCAGCAAGTGTCATCGAGTGCTTGTGCCTAAGGAGGACTCCCAGTTTCATGTTAGCAGTTTTGACAACATGATCAACGTGGTGGGAGAAACTGAGAGTGTCATCAAGGTAGACACCCAGATATTTAATAGGAGGCTTGTTCTAAGGTGTCTCCTTTGATGTTCTGTATTTGCAGTGGGCTGAAATTCCTTTTGTTCTGAGGGACTTTGAACAGATTGCTTTTTGGTTTTTGTGGTTTAGTAGCAGTTTGCTTTGAACAAACCAGGTTTCATGTTTGTGGAAGCTATCAAGCAAGTCTTTTGTGATGGCTGGCTGGTCCCTACCTGAGACAGATATAACAGATTAATCTGCATATAGAACAATGTTTGTCATGGAGGCTTCAGGGAGGCAGTTAATAAATAGGCTGAAAAGGAGTGGGCCAAGGATTGAACCTTGCAGCAATCCAAGAGCCACTACCTTTGGGTCAGAGAGTGTGTCACCAATTCTAATGATTTTAATTCTTTGTGATAGGTAGCTATGGAACCAGGTGACTGTTTGTGGGGCCAGTCCCATTGAGAGCAGAGAGTTTAAGAGGAGTTGGTGGTTTACAGAATCAAACACTTTGGTGAGGTCTATGAAAACAGACCCGACTGCCATCCCTTGGTCAAGGGCAGCATAAAGCTGGGCAGTGTAATCCACCAGTGCGGTGATGGTAGAGTGTTTTTTAGAAAATCCATGCTGTTGGTTACAGAGTAATTTGTGCTTATTGAGGACATCAGTGAGCTGGTCAGGGATTATTCTCTCGAGTGCTTTGCAGAGGGGTGGGAGGATTGAGATCGGCCTTTAGTTGGAGGTGCATGTTTTATCACCCATTTTAAAACCTGGCCTGACCAGCATGGATCTCCATGCATCAGGGAACATGCCCAGTCTTAGTGAGGCATTAAATACCTTTGCAAGTGGGGCTATTAACTCTTGTAGAGTTAGGGCCATCAGCTTCATATCAATTTATCACTTCCCATCCTGGTCTTTCCAAGGACCCGCTTCACATACTTGATGGTCTCGGACCTTGAGACTTGCTTGAAATGGAAGGGCGACATCCCTCCTCTTGTGGAGGAGGGTGTGGTAGTGCAGTGATGCTGTTCATTTGGTGGGCTTGATAGAATCCAGTTTATTAATGTGCTTGTTCCTGTTCTATAATTGTGTTTGGTTTGCAGGCTTACAAGTTGTGAGAGGTGAAGAGTAGATAGGATATCCTTTGTAGAGCAGTGAGTAGGCGCAAGACAGTTTTGGTTGAAATCACCCAAAAGTGTAGCCTCTGTAGTGAGAGGGTTCTGCCTGATGAATTCCAGTAGGCTATGCAGACCATCATCCTGCTTCTTAGGTGGAACATACTGTAAATTGAGAACACAGACAATGCTTTGTTATGAGCTCCTAGAAGTATTTTGATGGCTAAGGCCTGCACATGGTGCTCCAGGCACAGTGCTAGGAGGGCATGCCCCATAAATGTGTCTTTTAAATATGTAGCACAGACCCCACCTCTAATAGCCTGCCTATCTAGCCTGAAGATATTATATTCTGGAAGAGTAACGGCTGAGTCTGGAATAGACAGGGACTGCCATGTTACTACTACAGACAAGACATCCAGTTTATGCAGAGTGACACAGGCAAGTAGGGAGACCATTTTTGGGAGAAGGCTGCAAATGTTTAATGATGCTATGGAGATAGTACCATTACTTCTGTTTGTGGGGCTAGGTATAGTACCAGCAGGGCCAGGGTTTGGATGGACATTATCTGAGCAGAGAATAAGCATTTAGATGAGCAGATGATGTAGTCCATTTAATGTCCTGGACATTAGATACATTTTGAACCTTATTTCTTGCTTCATTTTTTTATAAGTAACCACTAAGGAGTGATGAGTCTGAAAGAATGGGTTGCCATCATTGTAGTAATCAGCATTTACGGCCCACTTATGCAGCCACGGCAGAAGCCAGAGTGGTGACAAAACTCCTTTAGTTATTAGGAGGAAGTTTCCAGAGGCAAAACCTGAGTCATAGTGCATATACAAGTCAATTTTAACTTGTATACAAGGTAGTTTAGTAGCAAGGTGAATTAAGCCCTCACTTAGGATGGTAGCTAACATAATTAGCCTACTTAGCAGGATACAGAGGATTGCCTTCCTGTTGCTGTACATTGGTATTTCACCACGGATGCCAACAAGTACTGCAAAGTTGGCAGGTAATATGCAGGATATTGTTCCAGTGACAGTAGCATGGGACAAATATGGGCAGAAATAAGAGGGTAGGAAAGAATTAGAGATAGGTTTGAGATTTATTGGGTCTAAAAGTGATACAACACTGAATAGGACAGCAGTTTAACCATAACTTTAACCCTAACTGATGCATTAATGAAGTTTTTTGTAATTTATTTCCTTACTTTTTGAGATAGTATATTTGTATCTTAATTTTACTGTTCAGATCCTGTTTTCCAATCCCCCGTAGATGCGTATATGCATGTAGGTGTGGGAGCACAAGGTTTAGAGGGCCCCGTGCTTCCATGTGTGGAACAGCAGTGACCAAATTGCCAGCATAGCCATCTTATTACCCCACCTCATACACCCTGGTACAGAAAAATTGTGATATGCAAGGCAAAATGTAATTATGCACAACTACAATGCCATTCTGCACCACAGGTGTGAAAACACATTTTGGGCTTGATGTGAAAAATGACAGCTGTACTGTTTATGAGGTGGTGTGAAAAAATATCTATGTTGAAAATTTGAAGTGAAAATACAAAAAATTGACAAAGCTACCCATGTGCATAGCAAAATCTCAATGATTGCACATAACTTGGGCCTTTTTTTTAGTATTTTTGCACCATATTTTCAACATGGACTTTTTGGGACCCCCACCTCATGAATGCTGGCACTGCCTTTTCATTAGTTGATCCCAAAAGGTGATTCTGTGCAGTGACTGTAAAATCACACTTCTGGACGAAGTAATGAAATGACAATGCCAGTGTTCACGAGGTGGGGTCCCAAAAAGCCCATATTAAACATTTGGTGCAAATATATCTAGAAATGGCTGAGATATCAACATAAGCTCAAAATGCCGTTGACAGCCATTCTATAGCACCTTGATTCTTCCATTCATGGTTTGGCTTTGAAGAATGCAGACGTGCCATGGTCCACAGAAGATGACAGCCAATGGTTTCTGATGGTAAGCATAGGGCAAGAGGGGGTGTGGGGTGGTGGGTTACTCAGTGGAGGGTCAGGATGGGGAAGGGGGATGGAGAGATGACAAGGGACCATTTTCTTTTTTGCTGGATGCAAAAAAAAGTCAATGGGAGATTTTTTTTTAGGTATGCTAAACAATATGTTGGGACACTGAAGAAGAAGCAGAGCCCAGACCATCTCACTGTATGTACACTATATATAATATCAACAAACTATGCTAAGGATTTCCAACTTTATAAAGCAAACTGAATGTCACAGACAGTCTAACAATTTTTTTCCATTCCATGTGACATGCATAGAACTACATTTCTCATTATTGGTAATACCACTTTTGTTGTCAATTCTTTACCCAGTCATAGCACAGTCTTGTCATATTGCTCAGTTGTGTATAAAATATTACTTTCTGAAATGTGGTACTCTACAAATAATGTTACCATGCAGAGGGGAGAGAGGGCTGTGGGTGTGTGTGTGTGTGTGGTGAGGGGTTTGGGGGGGATGAGTACTCCCACATCATTAGGCAGCATAATGACACCTATAGGAATACCAAATTCAGTGCCAGACATAACACACTGTAAGATCACAAGTAAATCTTAGTGTTATATTTCACATAGTCAAAACTAGCATATCTCCTCATTAGTTAACTCAGTTATTTGTTTTATCATTCTCAACAAAAAAAGCTTGAATAAAAATGTACTAAAGTAGCATAAAACCCGCACAATATACGGTAGCACTTATGATGTGTTTCTCTTTCCTTTTTTTCACAGACCCACAAAGCAGCCATACACAAGCAATTTATGAGCACCTGGACTGCCTGATTCAGGATCAGAAAGAATCCAATGATATTAAGAAGACCATCATAAAATTACTTACTACACAAAGTAGAAATCAAGAAAATACCCTAAACAAATTAGGCCAAATTGAAACACAAATAAATTCAAACAGACTACAAATAAAATATATGACTCATACTGTCAAGGTGCTCACAAGCAGCATCCAGAAGGTGGCAGACGGCAAAGAAGTTCCAGCAGCAGAGATGTTAGAAATGGAAATTACATACTTACCCTAATTCTTGATCTTGTTGGATACAGTCTCTACCACTCGTTCACACTATTGGAACTACACCAGATGTGCTAGGACCCTGCGGGAGTCAAAAATCTTCAGGAGGGCCGGCGCTGGGATAGGACCACACATGCGCAGCACCATGAGAGCTTCTCATATCTAGATAGACTATCTTGGCGTCGATCCTCCAACCACCTCAGCACCTTTTCAACCAAGGAAGTGCAGCATAAATAACAAAATAAATACTCTACCCTAACCTTCGGGCATGTGAAGGCCTGGATGACCCATGTAAGAAGGGCCTATAGAACAATGTCTTCACAGCCCCAACAACAAGGTGGTGAAGACCAAAGAAATAAAATGAGTGAACCTGGGGAATGGTTGGTGGTCGTGTGAATGTGTGGTGGAGACTGCATCCAAGAAGATCAAGAATTACGGAAAGTATATAATTTCCATATCTTCCTGGACCTAAGTCTCCACCACTCATTCACACTAGCAGGAGAGTACCAAGCTAAAACCAATCCACCCTGAGTAGGGCAGTCAGAGATAGAGCTCACTCAGAATGGAACTCCAAAAGACTGTCCTGCCAAGAACGGAGCTGTCTGGACAAGAAATCCAGAACACAGTGCTTTACAAAGGTATGCATTGAGCTCCAATTCACTACCTTACAGAAGACTGCAATGGACATATTATGAATCTCTGCTAGGAAGCCACAACCCCACTGATAGAGTTGTGTGAATCTGGCCTTTAAATTAGCCAGAGAAGGCTTAATAGTGTCAAAGACCTGCTACTAACCTATCTGAAAACCTCTCAGGGCAAGAAGTTGACCTAGCGGAGGCATGTTGAAGCTATAAACATTGCTCATAGTGTAGTTTTTCATTCTGTTGATGAGAATCACTGAACCATCATGACATTCAGAGAGAGAAGGGGGTCCACCCTTCCCTTCTGGAGTTAAGGCAAAAACTTGAGTAACAGTGAGACACAGAGGAAAACGTTTACTGGTTCAAGCCAGACAGAAAAAGTGCAGGTGTGTACTTCCACTACCAAGTGTCGCTGACCTGCAAATGGCAGGTCCAAGCGGCCCTCAAACACATTATTTGGTGGGCACCAAAGGTGCAGATGGGATTTGTTCATCAAATGGAGAAGGGATTCCATTTAGTCATGGAAGCCTTCCTGGTGGAAGGTCTATAAATGACTTACAAGATATCTGCGAAGGTCTGGGAGAAACCAGAGTCTACCCACTTCCATTCCAAAGAGGAATCACTCTGCCCAGTTTGTCTATAACTCAAGCAGCACTCTCTGAACTAAGGGAAGAGAGGGAAAATGTACAGGAGAACTTGCCTACTGTGAAATGATCCTGACAGAAGACACCAGGGTCTGGATTTCTGAAGCAAGATAGAGGCAGCCTGCATTAAGAGGGGATGCAGAAAGGACCAGGCCTGGGCTGCACTAGTTGTTGAAAATGACTGTACAATGACTGAAACTAGCACAATGTGCTCAAGGCACCACTCACCATAGCCTTCCTATACATTGGGTAGGAAAATGTTCCACCTAGCTTGCTGACAAAAACATCACAATTTTGTCATCTGCCCAAAGTGAAATAACTCAGTGACAGAGGGCCTCCCTCACTCTGGAGGAATCTAAGGGAAGCTCCTAAAAGAAAGAGCTGCTGGGAAGGTGAACTGACACCTTCCCCAAAACAGAAAAAGCCCCTCCTGGGGAAGGGAGAGGAAAGTTGAGGTAACTGCTTCTGAAGAAACCGGTCTGGAGTGACTGGCATGGAGCCAATGTACAGGAAGTGAAGGTTTAAAAACCGAGAACTCCTTCCTGAACAAGGACCTACTTGACCTTTAGGGTTGAAAAAGGGAGCATGCTGACTGTTAACTTGGAAGCAAGCTAGGAATTAGGAACCTGTGTTCTGACTTGCTGTGGAGTCACTTCTGTTGCTCTGAGGCTCTGATCCAAGGAAAGACAGTCTAACAGAACAAAACCAACAGACTGGTCTGCCGCCTAAGTCTAGGAGACATCTCTGAATTAAGAGAGAATCTGCATTGGAAAAACCAGATAATCCATACCTCCACTGAATTGGACCTCCCCTAGAAGAAGAAGAAGTAAGGTGCCGTCCACCGTTGTCGAGAGGTGACCACCTCTGGCAGGTGAGGCGGATCTGGACCAGATCCAGAAGGATGGTATCTGGTGCTTTCAGGCCTAGGCCCTCTGCTGTGATTATTTTTTTTATACAATTAGTGCCTGACAAGGCTCTTAGGCCTCTTCCTTGAAAGAACTGCCTGTTACATGAATGACAATGATGTAATCCATCTGAAGGGCAGAAGGAGCCTGAGCGTTCATAACTTAAACTGAGGCTGAACCAATAATCACAGCTGAGGAGATGTTAATCACCCATTGCCGATGATAGCCACCATAGGGATAGTATCAAAATGGGGCAATATACCCCTATAAAAGGAGCAGAAGAGTCCAGAAGGCTCTCGACCACTGAATTAATGTGTTACACAGGGTGTACTTGTACTGATGATTAAAAGAAGTCCAGACATGCAGAAGACTTTGGTCCACAGAGGAAGCCTGAAATGTAAGGGTGGACACCATATCCCTGAGGAAAAACTGAAAATAAGATCTTAGATCACAGACTCTGCTGATACAGAAGGCTTGCATTCCAGCCACTAAAATAAATCATCCACAGTATCACCGACATGTAGGACAGGGAGAGACTCATCAAGATTTGCTTCTACCCCATAAGAACCTCCAAAAGGAGATCTAGGTCAGAATCACTGGAGACTCTGCCACCTGGAACAGTGACGAGGAGATCTATGCTACTTCATGGAGCTAGCAAAGGGCTGCACGGATGTGGAATTCTGCCAGTGGAACAGCAAGGAATAACAGTTCCACCAGTGGAAAAATTCTGGAATTTCACTTCGCAGATCTCCGCACACCAGAATCTGTGGAAATATTCTGCAGAACAGAACTTCATTCCACAGAAAAACACTCTGCAACAACTTCCATGGAAAAGAAGAGATCCACAGAAAAAGAAACTCCACCAACTTCTTCCACTGCACAGCACCAACCAGCACACCCATGGTGCCGGCATCTCCCATAGTGATGAGATGGCACCGAGCAGTGCCGTTGCCACCAGTGTCACCAATGGCACTGCAGTGCTGCCCGCATCACCCACTGTGCCACCTGCAGCATCCAAGTTTTTTATCTCTCACTAATTGTAAACAAAATGGTGGCAGCATAAAAATAAATTAATGGAGCACCACAAAAGAAATGTGTGCACTAAAGTTTTCACAGTGCACATATAAATCTTCCCATAGGCTATAATGGGACATTAAAAACTTGAATAACTTTTGAACAAATTAATATTTTTCCACCAAGTCTTCAAAAGGCACCAGTGCAACCCAGGGCACATATAGACATGCAAATCTTAATCAACTCAGACACATTCTTCAGTCCATTATGGCCAATGGAAAAATGCACAAAGGTTAACTGTTTTACATATTCTGGATGCTCTTCGGTACTGCAACCGTACATCCAACCACAATGAAACTTTTGAGATCTAGAGATATATGATTGGTGGCTTTGCATGCAAACTTTCAGGCAAGCTGGACAAGCAGTTGCAAAGTTATTAAAATGCAAACATTGAGGTTTTTTTTAATTCAAGTTTATTGAAACATTTGAGCACATTAAATAACATACATGACTTCATCTCATTGTACCGTAGGATTTAAAATGTACAATACTGGATAATAATAGGTCATTCTGTATCTTTCTTGTGGACCTCTCATGAGGAGCCCCCTCCATCCCCCCTAGGTGCCAGGTCACCCCTCTCCCAGGTATGTTCCCGCACACAATATCCCAATTCTCCTACACTAAGGTGTCAAAAAGACCAGAGTCTCTCCAATCCCCCCAAACCATCATTCCTCCTCGGGGTCCTGTGCTGTATCTTGCAAGATTGTCCATCTTGTCCTACTATGTATACATAAATGAGCTTAGAGTATGTTAGCTTCTCCATATCTTGAATCTCACTAACAATGACTAGCCACTGTTGTAGGGTAGGTGGGTCTGGTATCAACCACTTTCGGGTGATGGATTTGTGGGCTGCTGTCAGCAACAAATTCCACAAAAACACACCATCTGCCCCTTTTACCTCTAAGGGGGGCCCAAAGGAAGGTGCTTCATTGACATTTGTGTGGTGATGGAGAATATTTCAGAGAGCACTTTCTCTATCTGGTACCAAAATGAATGGAGTATCGGACATTGCCAGAATACATGAGTATGGTGTGTGGGAGTCTCTGAGCATTTCCTCCAGCATGCTGGGTAGCAAACTTTGAGTTTAACATAGAAGTGACCATGCAACCCTAACTATACCTACCCTACTGGGCATCAGTTACAGTTGTTCCACAGTGACAAAAGTGAGGAAATTCTGTGTTAGGGTTGCCACCCCTTGTACTCCAAGCCCACCCCATCCCAACCAACAGGCATTGAGGTGTGCATTGGGGTGGTTGGTCCTAACTCTCACCCCATTCTCCTATACTGTAGCACCTCAGCTTATTTACACATGAATTATGACCAACGACCCCAACACACCCCCCGATGCCTGTTGGTGGGGATGGGATGAGCTAGGGGACAGAAATGAGCAAACCCAAAACCTGAATATATATATTCAGTAGTTACGGAGCAGCCACCTCAGTAACCCTCAAGCTCACCTATCCCCAACAGGCACGTTGGGGTCATCACGTCCTAACTCACCCATCCCATGTGTAAACAAGCTGAGGTGGTACAGTATAGAGAATGGGGTGAGAGTTAGGACTAATGATCCCAACACACACCCTGATGCCTGTTGTTGCTGGACGGGGTGGGCTTGGGGTGCAAGGGGTGGCAATCCTAACACTGAATTTCCTCACTTTTGTTGTTGTGGAACAACCCTAACTGATGCATTAAATGGAGTTTTTTGCAATGAATTTCCCTTCTTTTTGAGAATGAGCACTATAAATAGTGAATGGAATGTGGTGGTGGGAGCGCGGGGTGTGACCATGTGATTTTTTTGTGACATAGTAACACTAACAGTAACGCAAATGCAAGTGCAAATGGTAACGCACATGGTGATGTAAACGTAAATAATGACGTAAACAGTAAGAGAAATGCAAGCACAAATGTTAATCAAAACAGAAATGGTAATGCAAATGGTAAAGCAAATGCTAACGGCAACAGAAATGCAAATGGTAACAAAAACAGTAACATAAACACTAACACCAACGGAAACGCAAACAGTAAGAAAAATGCAAACGGTAACACAAACACAAACAGAAATGCAAATGGTAAAGGCAACGGTGCTGCAGAAGGAAACAGTAACACAATCAACAATGGAAATGCAACTGAAAACATAAACACTAAGGCAAAGAGAAACGCAAATTGTAATGAACACGCAAATAGTAATGGTAATGCAACTGGAAATGCAAACAGTTACAGTAACAGCAACGATGACACCAAAGCAAACAGTAACACAAATGGAAAAACAAACACAAGCATGTATGAAAACACAAATGGTAACGTGCACAGTCATGGTACCGCAATTGGAAATGCAAATGGTAACCATAACACCAACGATGACACCAAAGGAAACACAAATGCAAATGGAAGCGCGTACATAAACGCAAATGGTAATGCACATGGTGAAGCAAAACGAAACACAAACAGAAACAGTAATGGAAATGCAAATGGTAACAGTAATGCAAATGCAAGTGCAAACAAAAATGCAAAGGGTAACACACACAGTGGCGTAGACAGGAACAGTAATGCAAACGGTTATGGAAATGCAAGTGGAAATGCTAACTGTAACAGTAATGAAAGAGCACATCCTTTTTTTTACCAAAAGCTGCATTAAGAAACACAGTGAATACAAAGAATCTATGCATAATAATGGGCACTTGGAATACTAAATTGCTTATATCTCAGAAACCGTACGACATAGAAAAAAATTACAATTTTGTATAATTTATGACTTTCCTGGCTAGTTTTGCACTTGGCCCCCTAGTGGGGGGCTAAACATCTTTCTGACAAAAAGTCTGTATCTTAAAGAGTTTCCGAGATACAGGCCCCGAAAGGCCCTGTGGACGCAGTAATGTTAGTCTATGGGAAAAATAGTAAATTTTGGAGTACTGTAGCTTTTTAGCCCTCTAATATTTTGTCACCAAACCACCAAAAGGCGCATCTGTGGGATGTTGACTTTTTTCCCTCCACATTTCAGCCCAATAGACCAAACTGTTGTTTTGTAGCAGGGTGACTAAGAATTCCTGTTATTTTGGACATAGTGTCGCAAAGTAGTGTTGCAAATCATGACACTTCTGCAAAAAAAATCACAAAAGTGTAGAATGTGTGACACTACTTTGTGACACTACAGTTTACAAAAAATTGAATAACATATTTCTGGGGTGTTTAACTCCCCAAAAAAGACATGGCTAGCATCCTCAGGGCTTGACTAGGTGAACACAAAAAGAATTGTGTCCGTAGAGGGTCCCAAATTTAAACACCAAGCATTTCTGTGACCAGTGACTGAAAAAAAAATGGCTGACTCATGACACTACAGGGTTCATTTGTGACACTAAAGACTGCATTTGCGACACTGTTGAACTTTTTGTTAATTATTCCCATTGACTATAATGGGAAACTTGTTTTTTGCATAACTTTTGTACTGTTAAATATTTTTTCACAAAATCTTCAAAAGGCACATCGGGGACCGTGACTGCATGCTCCCTGAAGATTTTGGACTGGTTGCACAAACCATGCGACCTGTAGGTGCGAGCAAGGAATGCACAAAAAAGCATAAATGTGACTTTTTATTGTGCTTCATATCTATGCAACCATATATCAGACCATTAGAAAACTTGACAGATCCAGAGATTCGCAGTAGCACTTTGTGCCTACCAAATTTCAGGCAAATCCATCATACAGTGTCAAAGTTATTAAGCTGCAAAATTTCACACTTTAACCTTAAATAGGGTACTCAACCCTAACTATAGTGGCACTACCGTGCCACTATAATATATATATATATATATTGCAAAACTGCATTAATGCAACAGTTAAAGTTCTTTTGCAGCAAACAAAAATGAGAATTAGTCCTTGGGTTTCCAACTAACTCCAGCTCCACCCCAACCAACATGACTCAACCCCTCAAGCCCCCATTCCACGGACACACACACACACACACACACAGGCAGAAACATACACACACACACACACACACACACACACACACACACAAAACACACAACTATGGGGGCAGTACAAGGAAATACAACCGATCACACAGACCCAGTCTACGCAAACACATACACAGAGTGCAACCTGTTCAGAGGAGGGTAAACAAAATGGTGCAGGGTGTGCAGCAGCAAAGACACAAGTAGAGAGACTAAACATATTGTACATTTATGGTATGTAGAATGCACAAAACCATAGAATTTCTCAGAAAATACTAAAATAGAAGAACAAAGTGGAGCTGTAATACAACTTCCTTGAGAAAACATGTGCATCACTTGCTATGAACAGTTAATATACATATAGATGTTGTGATATTTTGTAACAGTGTGATATAAACTAAGAACAAGTACATGTTCTCAGGACTAACCCAGAAGTTGTAGTGTGTTAAGTCACTTAGTCACAGTCCAGTTATTGCTATTCTGCTTTTGAGAATTACAGTCTGTTGTGCTCTATTGGGTGTATAAATGTCATTTATAAATCACAAAAGTGACCATGAGAACATAAAGCTATTTCTGTTGGTATGGAGAATCATGTGGCACAGTTGAATAAATGATCTCTACCTGTCCTAATACTTTTGTTGCCAGAGTAATTGCAAAAACACAGTGCTCATCCTTCAAATATTGCACAGTAGTGTTTAGGGCAATGAACAGTGTACAAAATTGTAAATACTGTCTTGCTGTATTCCAGTCACATCTTACGACACTACTAAAATAAAAGATTTTCCATGTACATAGAAACATTCTTGTAAGAGATTCATTTGACATCAGCTAATCAATTACTGCATAGTGACACTGCCCATTTAATATATCAACAAGATACAGACTGTAGTTAGTGTCGTTACTTTGTGCTGATGTTGAGCTATAATAGTGTTATGTGTTATTAATTCTACAATTGCAGCAGTTCTCATTAGTATACACCATTGTCAGGCAGCCAGATACATGCATTAAAGCCTTTGTGTCTTTAAATTGTGTTTGACATTATGTAGCAAACAATGTTTACTCTCTTGTATCTTTGCTGCTGCACCCTACCATTTGTTTACCCTCCTCTGAACAATTGCACTCTGTGTATGTGTTTCGTAGATCGGGTCTGTTCGATTGGTTTGTATTCCTTTTACTGCCCCATAGTTTGTGTTGTGAGTGTGTGTGTGTGTGTGTGTCTGTGTGTGTGTGTGTGTATGTTTCTGCCTGTATGTGTGTGCCAGTGGGAATGGGAGGCTTGGGGGTTGAGTCATGTTGTTTGAGGCGAAGTTAGGGTTGGAAACCTAACAACGAATTTCCTCTACTTTTGCTGCAAAGAACCCTAACTATTGCATTAGCGGTTTTTGCAATTAATTTCACTACTTTTGAGGAAAACAAAATGCTGTTTCTCTTACTACACCTTAAAGTAAAAGTTACCTTACCTATGTACTATTAAATAGACTATCCAATACCCATCTTGAGGCAGCATCTCTGTATTATGCTATCCATCCATATAATTCGAGTGCAGACAAATTATAACCATTTCTAAATACTTCAAAGAATTTATGTAACACTTTATCTGTTCTCTGTACAACTAAAATACACAAAGCCAAACAAATGGTCCATTTAAATACAGAAATGTTTGAAGTAGATAGTAGTGCCTGCCTCACTAATGGATGCAGGAAATATAACACTAAGCAAACCAACACTATTAGCAATGTGAACAATTCATGTAAACTGTCTCCTTGGTGTGAGACTCGTGGCCACTTAACTGTTACTGATGTTATAACCTGCATCCACAGTAGACAACAACTCAATAATTAAGCAATAAAGCATGACCAAAGGTTATGTTAATGGTCTATTAATCACCTTCTAGGGGTGTACTGTGGCACAAAGATGTAGCTGGTGCCACACATGCCCTAGAAGGGATTAACTGACCAAGCACAACTCGGAGTGCCTTATTGCTATTATAATAAAAATGTTTTAAACAGTGTTAAACTGTGTTCAGCATATGGCTAAACTCTATATGTGTGTTAATAAAAGATTAACATAAGGCTGTTAGAATGTTTGCAGCCAATCAGAAGCTCCATTTCTCAGACCATTTTTATAATATGCATACATCTTCTAATAATAATAATGAGACAAACAAATGTTTCCGAAATTTAAAGTCTTTATAAAAATATTTTTTTCATAAAAAATATAAAATCTCTTTGAACAAAAATTAAAATAACAATCATACATAAATAAGTAGGCCAAGAAATTAAATACAAAGAAAATAAAAAAAAATAAATAAGACATAAAATTAAAGCTTCATAAAATAAATTAAAGTCCAGCAACATACTAAATAAATAAATGCAGAAGATGATAAAGGAGCTTTTGAAAAGATTATCAGCTTTGAAAACTATTTACAAAAAAAGTGTCCAGGAGTGATGCAGAGGTGCTGGCCACTCAAGCTGTGGGGACTTGGGGAGGTGACAGTGTCGAGGAAGTGGAAGCCTCGTCAGGAGTAGGTGCAGCTGAGTGCCCTTCCTCTGTTTCAGCTTGTGATGGAGATGGTGGAGGGGCACCTTCGAGGAGCTCATGCTGAGGATCTTCAGAGGGCTGGACATCCTCTAGGTGTTGCAGGTCCTGGTGCAGAAGCTGGTGAATTGCTTCTGTGGCCTCCAGCTGGTTCTCAGCCAGCCGCACCATGAGACCGTGGGTGGACTCAAGCGAAGCAACAGAGGCCTCCCCCAAGTCCCTCAACAACTCGATCACTTTGGTGAGACCCCTGTTGCTCTGCTCAAGCCCATGAGTAGCAACTAATGCTGCATGCCCTACACGCCTATGATGCTGCAGCAAATCAATAATCTCATCACCTTGATAAATAATTTGTCCTGCCTGCCCTAGTAAGTAATTTAACTTTGCTGCAGAGTCACAGGTGTGTTCAGCAGCAGCCTCATAGCCACTGCGCACAGTCTCGAGCAGCTGGCTGAGGGTGTCACTGATCTTATTAAGAACAGCAAGTTGCCCTGCATAGACAAAGAAAAAAAAATAAGAAAAAATTATGTTAGTAGGTGGAACCATACTGGTCTTTTGTAAAATAGAGCACTGAAACTGTCTTTTAACAATATATATGTATAAAATTCATAGTGTTCTGCAAGATATTGTATTAAAAATTAAATGCATTAGTATGCTTAAGATGAGAGTTATCACTTTCTCCTATATACACACCTACCCTCAACATGAAATATATAGAATAATACTACACATATTGGATCTACATCACATTGTCTTAAGTCAATAATTCTTCTCTATTGTCAATATCCCTTAAAGTACTGTATAAATCATAATATGTCAATTATGTATAACGTGTACAATAAAACAAATCATAATGTCTATATTGTTACAGTTGTGACACTCCACAGCACAATACTATCATGTTGAATGACACGTGTACACTGTGACAATTCTCACAAAAGAAATAATGCATTACAGTGTGTCTCATTCTAACATAATGCCATGCCTGGAGTGCGTTGGGTACAAGAGCCACAGGCTGAGTGCGTCTAATGAGTCCAGGCATGGCGTTATCCCAAATGACACACACATTAGAATACATTATTCCTATTATACAATGGCCCGTTCCTATATATAAAATAAAAAAATATTTTAAAGAATCTTTTTATTAGTTGTGGTAAATATTTTTGTTTCTTCAGAGGAGATACAAAAAGGCTCTAGCTCAAAAAAACCATCAAGCTCATCCCAAAATCATCTACATGTTCACAGTGAAACTGAGACTAGACCTGTGGCATCGTGGTGGGATAACGCCACAGATCCAGTTCAAAGCTGACCAATCACACTCCAAGATTCTTTCTTGCCATTGTATAATATGAGATATGTAATAACACCCAACAGTAAACACCTTTTAAATATATTCATGTGACAGCACTTGAAACTAGTTCAACCACAAATGATGGCTGAAATTGGACCAGTAAGAACACCAGCACCCCCCATAACAAGTGCAAATATATTGTCTATTTAAACAGTCAATAGTACTGTACCACACTCTATAACCAACTGATCTGTACCAAGAGCATTTCACTATAACTCACTGATAGTATGTTACAAATGAGACATTCGTACTCAATATCTCAAACGGTAACACATACCAGTTTGATAATTACCAATACTGTAGTGCTGTTGCATCTCTTAAAAACCCTTCAGATGCATGCATTCAGTAATCAATACACACATTCATCAGTATCTGACACTGTTTCACAACCTAAGTACATATCAAAGATACAAACATAAAACATATACACTAAAGTTCACCCCCCCAAAGAGCAACAAGCTTTTACTACTGTGTAGCTATCAATACTTACCCACACACCATTGTGTATATATTGAACTTCTTTAATAGACCGAGATAAAAACATATGAAATGTAATAAAATCCACACTGTTTAACATTAGCCACTCAATTAACACGATGCAGAATTCTAGCACATTCTCTAACCTTTGTTGTATTTATTTATACAAAACACTAATGATGGCACGTAGAGTCTCTATTTATGAAAAATGTTTTCAATATACATATACAACCTACCTATTACTTTTATTCACACCTCTCCATATACACAATAGATAAGAAAAATAACAAAATGATGACCATTACCGATATATAAAGCTAGACATGCTGATTAAGTACTGTATACTTCCACCAGATGCAATTCTATCATGTAATACTCCCATCTAACTATTTCATAGCTCCATGCTGAGATGCACAATTGAAAATTAGATCCAACATTGTCTCTTACCACAGTATAATAAACCCGTGATGCAAAGTTACTGTGTTAAGATACAACATTTTGAAGTGGTAATATAAAGTAACTGCAGTCATACTATGTCTGAAAGTATCAATATTGTGTACACCTCATACTAATCTTCAATTATCAAAACAGAAAATAAACAACAAGTACTCACGTTCCTCAGCTGGAGCCCTCCTGGACCTGCAGGTGACAAAGGATGACCTGCTGCAGGAGATCCTGCTGTCTCCTCCACAGAGGGTTCGATCTCACCAATTTCTACGCCCTCTGTGGAGTCTTCCCCTCCAGCAGCACCCTCTGCAGATGGTACATCCTCTGAAAAACACAGTGAAACAAAATAAGCATTCATGTCTCAATGTCAACATCTACATAGACAAATATACACATCACAAGAATCAGTTATTCAAATTCCTCAATGTACAGATGTGGCATACTATCTACTGTTTCACTAAATTATACAACACACATTTGATTAACTAATTGGAATACTAAATATAATAATCTACATATATGAGTAATCATATTGTCTCATATTCACAAAGTGTTACAGTGTGTCACTGATAAAAAACTTCACACATGAATGCCTATAGTAATACTGAATACATACAGTAACACTTCTTCCTATATCACTTCCTGAGTGAGTATACATTACATACATAACACAGTGAAAATTTCATGCTGACTACCTGTTTAAGACCTAACAACTAAATAAGTAATAATCAACCAATCATGCTGACTATATAACTGCTGCTGTCAATATACCACACAGGTGTGATGCTACCTGCAATTACAGGGTGGACTCAAGAATATTTGAATCTGTGAGGAGCACTTGACATAGTGCTTCTTATTCACAGGTCATCTACTCTCACTTAATCTTCCCATCTGTCAAGGGTACCAACCAATCAGATACCAGGAAATAAAAATGCAGTTTCCAATGACTAGGAATACAGACAGCACTACATTATAGTAACTCACCAGCAGAGTCGAGCACAAGTAGTTGCTCGACTGGAGACCCTCGAGCTGCATCTTCCGGGAGTGGCTGAAGCTGGACTGGATGGGAGGATGCAGGTTCCACAGTTGGTCTACCTGAATAAAAAAAAAAAACATAAAAAGGATTTATACAAACAGCACCATCAGCTAGCAACCTAATAATCAGCATACCCCAAAACACATAGTCAATCACACAATACACCACTGTTATTATGACCACTATCCTATCCACAAATATGAGGCATCTACCTTTAAAAACAATTTTTTGCAATATGTAAACATCAGAACATCCAATACCTTTAATACTACATATACTGCAACACCAACAGAAAAGTATCATTTACAAGTTTCTAAGATTTCATGTAATGTTATTTTTATATAAAAAAAATCATATCAACACAAATATTTTAGTAAAGTTACAATTGCTTACCTATCATCCTTACACACCTCTGCTAAAATATGAATTGTACTTATCTATCATTGTACATATCACTGACAGTTAAATAATAAATGCCAATACTCACTTAAAATATAGGAAAAAACAACCCTCTCAATTACAAACAAATATTTGTATTACAACACTTCCAAAATTTACTTACATGTGTGATGTCGATCACCAAACTCTGGTTTTCCTGCATCCTCCCACATAGCAAATGCTATGACGTACCACTCCCGGACACTCCGATGAATATCACCCGCCGCAGACTTGACCTTGAAAAATGTCTGGTGGTGATCTTCCACTATAGCACTTGTCAGGAGATTTTCTAATCTTCTACCTCCCAGTGTGACTAACCTGAAAAAAATCATAAAAAAGAAATTATTATAAATCTTTCATACCACAGTGTAAATAATAGATTGTCATGTTTCTTCTCCTATCTACAAAGACAGGGCTTAGCCTACCAACAGATACTACTAATGCAGTATTAGCAGCAGAACAGAAAGTGTATTCCTAAACCTAAGCATGAGATCCTTGGGAAAAATGTAGTTAACTAGTACTACCCTCCCTACCTGGCTGCTGACTCTCACCAACACTGTATAACCTACTCACAAACACGGATCACATCCCCACCCACAAGTAATCTATGCAACCACTGACTGTAGAGCACAGTTAAGCTGAACAGCAATTGCTAACGCCGAACATTAATATTATTAACACCATACTATATGACACATTGATAAGCATCACAGTACACTGATAACAATTTTGGACTATTATTTACAACAATACACTAACAAACATCATTACTTTCTCTGCAGCCAAAGACAAAGAGAAGTAGTATGTCATCTCATGCAACAGTATACTGAAAACTTTTTTTATGTGATAATATCCTTTCCAATACAACTACTTATCAGGATACACACAGGTTCCAGTACCTGTCTACACAGCAGAGTACTGTTTCCATGCCTGTGTGTAGCGATAACAGACAGTCGCTGTTCATTAGACAGTTCCAATGCAGAAGTACACATTCATACTGAGGTATGAAGCCACAGACCTAGTACACCTAGTCTACTATACATGTATTGGGACTGTCCAATGAACATCCCTACACTGTCTTATTGTGCTTATTACATGTATCTGTGCATCCTAGATGAGTGTAATTGTTTTAGATGTTCATCATGCACATCTAATGCACACCGCAGTACAGCTAAGATGACTTGAAATCTTTTGACCATTTTATGATTCTGCTGTCAAAATCTCCACAAGTAGTTTTCACACAAACCCCACTCTAGCAAAAGAAAATATATATATCTACAGTACATAGAGCAGAATGATACAACTATTGACTACAGCATCTGAGGAACATCCAACAAATATTAAACAAATACAGCTGACCATACCGTTGCCATTTATCACATGTATACCTCTGTTGAAAAATGTGAAGGCTTATTGTCAACAAACACCTACCCTGGCCCATGTATGGGTGAGGGTCAGGTTAGTCACATGCATGACAACTGTAGGGTTGGTATGCTCCCTCACAGCCTCAACTAGGGCCAGCACCTCTGCGTCACTCCAAGATTTCGGCATTGTAGTTCTGTGAAACAGGAGAAAAAAAAATATAGGTCCAGATATTCATACTGCGTCCAAAAAGTGCGCAATAGTAAGATGGCGCCAGGTCCATTGCGCTTCCATGCTGAAAGGCGCGAGATCAAAAAACTGAGCGGCCAAAATGCGCCTACAGCCGACGACTGAATATCACACCACCTGCACCATAGCGCAACAGGGAGGGGAAGCTGAGCATATCTGATGTGCCATAGCACAACAAGGGATGTTCAGCTGAGCAGTCCAGAGGTGCCATAGCGCAACCTGGGATGCCCCCCAGCAGCAGGGCAGCAATGCAACTGCACAACCAGGGATGCAGGGGCCCACCACCCATGCCACAGATGGGCAGAGGAACACACAACAGAACAGACATCATCCCCCAACACCCCATGCACTGCACAACTGGGGAAGGGCTGGAATAACCACTGGCCCATGGAGACAAGCAACCAACCCACAGTTGGGCCATGGTGCCCCATTACACCCCCTGGCAAGCTATGACCAGCACACAAGGAGGGCCAACCACCCAGTGCCACACCATCCCCCCAATGCAGAGCACACCCTGCACTGTGACCCCTGACACCCTGCCCAGCAGCAGCATCCACCACTGCAGGATACTCCATGCATGCCACCCCTCCCCACTGTGACAATGCAACCCTGTGCACCACAGAACCATGCAAAGCAGCCCCACCACGAGCACCCATCAGTGGGTGGCAGCACACAGCAATGCAACGATGGCATATACAGTGCTACCATGCACAGCACCCGAGGTACAGCTGAGAGACTGACCACCATCGGCACATGAGGTACCCCACATGTGACAGGGCATGCCCCAGACCCCACCACTAGTGGTACAGCACCTGCACCCTCCCAAGGACATACCCGATCCAGCACTTGCCACAACAGCCAGCACAGACACCCACAGTGGTGCGGTAGAGGCATCACCACGGATGCAACACAGTGCATGGACAAAGACCCGATACCCAAGGGCACAACAACACAGGGACGCAGTAGTGGGGCAACCAAGCCCCAGCATGGGCCATGAAACCGTGTACACATGGCCAGCAGTCCTCCATGGTGCAGAGTGCCAGCCACCCTGTGCAGGCACTGTGGACCTGTACGCCACCATCATTTGCCCGAGCACAAGTCACAGACAGTGGTGCACATTCCCCAACACACACAAGCCACAGCATGGAGGTGGGACAACAACTGCGGAGGCACGGTGTCACTCGACGAGACATGCACCACACCAGTGACAGGAGGCAACCCAGCATTGTGACAGGTACAGTGGCTGCCCTGCATGGACAGCCACCACTGACATACCAGCAGACCATAGCAGGTCACAGACATGCAAGGGTGTCAGCTGCACAGGCCATGGACGGGCTGACAGGTGCGCCATGGACACAGAGCATCACCATGGACCACTGCACACAGTCATCCAGTGGACGAGGAACAACACACACCACAGACACTGACTGATAGCTACTTCCACACCATAGTCACTTCCCACGGACACACACATACCCATGACTGCACCAACCATGATGCCATGCACACCACTGCAGCTGAGCACCTATAGCCCGCTGCAAATCAGAGACCACCACAGTATTCATATCAAAAGAATTGTAATCAAAAACATCACACAAAACTATTTACAACTATGTACAAATGTGTGGCGGGAGGGCCACAAACAAGGTGGGGGTGGGTAAGGGGCAGGGGTGAACAAATGGGACAGGAAAGGAGGAGTGTAAGGGTGGGTCCAGGGGGTAGGGGAAATCAGGGGCATATAGATGGTCAGTGGGAGCCCTGCTCCCCGCTCTGGCTGCTCTGCCTCCCATGTCTCCACTGGACCCCCAGCCGCTCAATCCTTCACAGGATGTCCAGTGATGCCCTCGCCACAGTCAGTATTTCCTGCAGTGCCTCCTGGATTGCCTGCAGCTGGCGGACACCTAGGACAAGGGAGCACAGTCAATAGGTGTGAATGCACAGCCCCATACAGCCCACCCACTGTGCATGGCATATGGCCATGGGACATGCCTCTGTGATGGTGTGTGACCACCCACAGTGATCACGTCCACATGACCTGCCCACTCAGGCACATACAGCCATGCGGACCGCTGCACACACCCATCGGCCAAGTCCTGCACAGCACCACCATGGCTGTTTAGTGACATGGCTATGTGGTGCAAAGGCAGAGCACAGCCATGTACCTGGTGCATGCATGGACCACCATTGACACACTTCCAGACATGCAGTGCCACTGGACAGTGCTGACTGTAACAAGTTGTGTGCATGGCAGTGGTGTCAATGGATGGTGGCCATGCCCCGCTGCCCTCCCTGTTACACAGCATGCAATAGTAATCATGGAGGTAAGGCACTCACCATCATCAGGCTGGTCTCTCTGGCGCTGTGGACCTCTGCCCCTCTGATTGTTCTGGTCATCCAGCTGGTGCTGCCGCTCTCTCACCAATCATTTCTCTTCCAGCCCTAAGGTGCAAACATGGAGAGAGCGGAACATCAGTACAATCCTGTAGCAAAGTCCCCCTGCCCCCATTTGTGTGCAATCCCACACAACCAGACCCACCCACCCCACACCCTGATGACACCACCACAGCCAAAACCGGACGGGCCCCCCCATGTTCCGGACACATGCAACCGTGATACCCATATGGAAGATAAAAGTGTATGGACATTACACCTACCTTGCTGTGGCACTGTGCCCCTCCTGGCATGTGCCCACAGGTGGGCAAGCAGGTCTGGGTCCCTCTGCCTCAGGTCCCCATACTTGTGGTGGCACTGCTCCGCTGTCCACTCCATTCCTGTGACCTCCTCTGGGGCATCGGCACCTCCTGCCACACCTGGCTCCTGGATCTGTCCCAGGGGTGCCTCCCTAAACAGTGGGCCATAAAGTGGCTCAACAATGGCAACCAGGTTTGCCATTTCGATCTGGCTCCACTGGGCAGCTCTTCTCCACGCCATCTGTCTTGTTCAGTAGGTTCAAAATTGTGCTCTGCAGCACGGTTCCACCACGTGCAGATGCTGCGCGGTACAGAGCTGCCATTCCCTATCGCACTGTCACTGAACAGCACGATAGTGGTTCACCCATGCCTGACACATGCTGCCTAGGGGGCAAAGGTTGGGCACAGGGTCAAGGGTCTCTGGCGCACTGACAGGCACAGCGTGATTTGAACCCAATGCATGTAGCATGATTGGGTGCCTGTGTGCTACCTCCATTACTGGCCTTCTGCACTGTTGCCCCAGTGCACCTACGATGCCCTAGTGCCACAGTGCCATATAGGTGAACATCGCTGTAGCACCACTGGCACAATGGTGGCCATGCCCTGCATTGCCTCCCGTGCACAGCACATCAGCAGCATGGCAGGTGCCTGCGTCAGCAACCCGGGCACGCGCAGTTAGGTGTGTACTGCGCATGTCACAGAACTACGCCCTTGGCTAAGCACGTTCAACACAATTGCGCAAAGTGCAACAGCGTGATATTTAGCCGTCATATGCAAATCAGCTAATCTGCCATTCAATGGTGCAGCACTGCCATTTGCATCCACTTAAAGTTGCGCCTCGCCTCATTTGCATGAGTTGCTCTATAAAAGTGCAACATTGGTCCGCACTGGCAATAGTCAGTTACTGCAGTCTATTGGTGAGTTGCATGCTGTTTGGGAGTGTGGACTGTGGATTTTGGGACATGCATGGGACTGCACAGTCACAGGTAACAACTTTCATTCTCACAGGCTAAATCATGACCGAGCGAGTTGTGGGAGAGGAGGAACACAGTGGCTGGAGGAGGAGGAGGCCTAATTTCAACAAGGCAGAGACGGATGCCCTGTTTGAGGCTTACCTGGATCAGGAGCCGCTTCTCAGCGGACGGCAGGGAACACCACAGGCCCGTGCTGCTGCATGGGAGGATGAGGCGTGGGCAGTGAACCTGCATGGCAGCCACCAGCACTCCATGCAGGAGTGCAAGAAGAATATGGGCACAGACAGGAGGAGGATAAAGGAGAAGGTGGCTGCCATCAGGGCAGCATGAGCTGCAACAGGTGGGGGACATCTGGAGGTGCTATGCCTAACCCCACAGGAGGAGAGGGTTGCTGGCAGCATGCAGCATTGTGCCATTGAGGGTGTTCTGGGTGGTGGCTTCCAGAAGGGCAGTAGCCTGTCACTGCATGGTAGGTCATGGTCTGTCTATTGGGGGGGCAGGGTAGATCACATGCAGTAATGCGACTTTGTTTTCCCTTACAGATCCTGAGTGTCTGCATGGGTCAGCAGTGGTGGGCCTGTCCACTGAGGCCAGTCAGATGGAGATGGAGGAGGGCCCATCCACCTCCACAGGTATATGTGGCTCAGTGTGACAGTGGGCCCACCTGGCTGTCCACACTGATGTTGTTGGAACAGGTGTGGAGGAGGCCCAGCCCGTGTCCCTGCATACCAGTGTCCATGGATGCCAGCATGCTGAGACTCGGGCTGGTGCTGGGTCCATCACCGATGATGATGTCGCTAACGCCATGGGCAGTGACACATGTGTGCCACGGGATGGCCACACAGCAGGTAAAATCATGGCCATGGCTGTGGGTGGTGCCGCCGTGGAGGCCTGCATGTCATCACAGCCCAGCCTGTGCCTGTCAGCACCAGTGGGGCAGCACTGGTGTGTGTACAGGACAGTGGGGCTGTTGCGGCCACTACAGTGGCACCAGTGAGCCCTGGGGAGCGGCAGCCGGAGGGGCAGAGTCAGCAGTAGGCCAATGGGCTTGAGGGTACAGTGTCAGTGGGCAGTGTCAGTGCACCACCTGTGGACATGCCCAGACCTGGTCCTGGTATGCAGCGCCCACCCTCAAGGGGTGCTGAGCATCAGGGCCATGCACACCCTGAGGGACAGGATGCTGAGGAGGCAGATGACCTCTTGGATGAGCACACATGCATACTGCAAGCATCAGTCAACCAGCAGATGTGGCTTGCGACGTCGGTGGATGCACTGCGTGTGGCTCTGGAGTGGGCAGAGGAGCATCACAACAGAGACTCCGCTCTGATCCTGGCAGGGATGGACCAGTTGTGGGAGGATGTGACCACTGCCATTGACAGGCAGACACAGGCATTCACTGCTGTCATGGTCACAATGGGCACACAGTTATTTACCCATGCGTCGCAGACACCGCGCAGTGCACTGTTCACCCCCCTATTCCCGGCATCATGCGACACCATCCTTGTTGACACCGGGTTCAGCTGTGGTGCAGGCATGTTTGGTGTGCTGCAGACCCCCGTGCGAGCATGGTCGCATTCACTCAGTGAAACCCTTGGGGGACCATTGGTGCCACCCCATGAGGCCAGTGGTCAGCCTGTCAGTGCTGGTGGGTCTCTGCGGGGCTGCCCACGCATCCATGGAGGCCGGGATACTGTGGCGCATGACTGGCCTGTCTCCCAATGCAGCTACTGTCTGGTGCTGCCCTGTGTGCATTGTGTCATTCAGCGGGCAATGCACCGGTGGGTACCCGGCCCTGCACGTGGACACACAGTCCATCTGCACACCCTCTCGGCTGCTGTCCACAGTTGTGTGTGCATGAAGATGCCTGCATTGCACTGTGCACCAATGAGCAATGGTGCTCAGCATCTGACACATGCACTATGACAGGCAGTGGGTGTGGTGGTCTGTGGACATGTGTGTGGCTAGGGGTGGTATTCTGGGTCGGTGTGCCTCCTACCCTTTGTGCATGTCTGGTGCGTTGTGTGTGCATGTGTGTATGTGTGTGTGTGTGTCCACGTGGGATGTTAGACCTCACCCATCCCTGCTGGTGTGTGTGGTTCCATGCCCGGCCAGTTCCCTTGACGGTATACACCCTTGGTGTGTGTCCTTGTGTGTTTGTGGGTTGTGCCTTAGCCACTGGTGGTTGCACATGGCCCCATGACTTACCTGGGTTGGCTGAAGTGCTCCTCCATGATGGTGTCCCGGTGCAGCTGTGCCAGCCAGAGCAGTCGGAGGTCCCATCGATGAAGTGGGGGCTGCCCATCACCATTGTCACCGGTGTCCTCATCATCCCCATTGCTGTCCCCCTCTTCGACCTGTACGGCTATCCCACATTCGTTGGCCATGTTGTGCAGGATGCAACAGGCCAGGAATAGCCCACAGGCCTTTGAGGGGCTGTACTGTAGGGCACCGCCGGAGGTGTCCAGGCAATGAAAATGTGCCTTCAGCATCCTGAACACCCTCTCGATGACATTACGTGTGGTGGCATGTGCCTCATTGTAGCGTTGCTGCGATGGGGTCATGGGCCGCCGGTAGGGTGTGAGCAGCCAGGGACGGAGTGGTTATCCACTGTCACCTGCATGTAGAAGGTGGAGGTTAGTTTGGTGCTCAGCATCGCCCTGCCCTGGGCCATGTAGGCCACTACCCATGTCACCTCTGACCATGCCCCCCCAGGCCCTATGTTTCTCCATGTGGTTTGCATACTCACCCACTAGGTGGCCAGTGGGGATATCTCCACTCTCGAATCTGTGGCACAGTGCCGACTGGTGCCAGATGAAGGCATCATGTGCTCCCCAGGGTGCGTGGCACAGACATTGATTATGTGCCCCCTGGCGTCACACACCACCTGGCAGTTGATGCTGGCATAGCCCTTGAGATTTATATATGTGGCCCCCCTCGGGGCCAGGTGTGTCTTGGATGGCCACATGGGTGCAGTCTATTACCCCTAACATGCCAGGCATACGTGCTACCCTGTGGAACTCCTGTATGTTTGCTGTGTGCTCTGCCGGTGTGCTGAGGAAATGGATGTACTCAGCAGCATATGGCAGCAGTGCGCTGAGGAATTGGGTGAGGTGGCGTGACGTGGCCGACTGGGTTATGCCTGTGGTGTCCCCAGTTGGTCTCTGGAAGGTACCCGTGGTGAGCAAGCACATGCAAACTGTCACTTTCATCTCCACTGACAGAGCATGGCTCCGTCGTGTGGGTGCCTGCATCACATCACTGCACAGCTCACAGAGCTGCCTCAGAATTGTCCAATTCAGGTGGTACTGGCCCACGATCTCCATATCACTATACAGCTCGAAGCTGGTGTGGGCTCAGTACTGTCTGTTGGGGGCATACCGCCGACAGGCCCTTCCATGGCCACACCCCCCCTGCTGCCTGCCTTCTCACCCCCCTCTTACTGCCTCCATCTGAATGGTGGCACTGGCCATGTCCCTGGCTTGTGTTCACCCCCCCGGCAGCTGTTTCTGTATTCCCCCCGCTGTCCTGGCTTCTATCCCCTGCACCAGGAACACTTGACTGTGCTGGCCTCACTGCTGTGTGGCAAGTACTTTCCCCTTCTGCACTGTGGCTCCCCACACCTTCCCCTGAGCCTGTGGGTTCCAGGTGCCCTTTCCCTGGCCTGCCCTTTGTGTCCCTGCTGCCCAGTTTCTTTTGCTAGAGTTCAGCCTCATGTGCCTTCCCTGTAGCGTTCTTGCGCCTCTCCCTTGCTCCCTTTTATTTTGGCTCATTTCCGCTGTGGCGCAACTTCCGCTGGCTCCCCTATTGCGCATGACACATGTTGTTGAATATCGCACTGCACCATTTTTTATGCATGGTTCCTCCCTCTTCAGTTGCACATACATTCATTATTATTGCGCTATTGCTCAGCATGATTTGGGGGGCGCAACTGCATCCTGCTGAATATTGCAGAATGGCACATTTTCGGACTTACGCAGGCGCAACCCTATTGCGCATGGCTCAACTCTTTTGAATATCTGGCCCTTAAACTATTGCATATTATATACTACTATTCTACATCAGCACTATTTATATTGCATTGCAATCACAATCAAATATTTGTGATAACTGATAAAGTAAGGCAACAATACCTCTGTTATTAAAAGACATACACCTACTATCTCCCACAGATTCCAAAAGAAGCATGATTATGAAATATACATAACTACTGCACAATCAGTAAAAAAAATTAGAAAAATATGCAGGAATGGAATGGGGAAAAGTAAGCATACTATACAGTATTCAAAAATAATAACAACCATAATAACATCATTTTCCAGATACTCAAAGGGGTTGTACATGCCGCAACAGTGTTGTACCTTCCTCACCCCACTGATGGTGCATCAGTGAGGTGAGGAAGGTGCAACACTGTTGCGGCATGTACAACCCCTTTGAGTATCTGGAAAATGATGTTATTATGGTTGTTATTGTTTTTGAATACTGTATAGTATGCTTACTTTTCCCCATTCCATTCCTGCATATTTTTCTAACAGCACAATAGTCAAATGTGAATTGCACCTGCCACAAATCCTGATGCACCAGAGCACATCAGCAATGTATGCACACACAGCTATGTGGCATGTGCCCATGTATACTCTGCACATACCGATATTCAGCACAGGATGTGCTGAGCCATGCATCCGCAACCCCTACTTGCACCACACAAAGTTGATTGAGGAAAAAAAAAGGAACAGCAGCCAGCCACCCACAGGTGAGCTGCCATATTGCAGCACACAACATGACAGCTACCACCTGTTGGTGGCCACCTGAGCTCTGGCTGCAATTCCATGGTGGCACCCTCACCCCCCCTGCCCAATCACAGGGATTGCTATCTAAGAATAGAATCTTATATTCCTGTTGGTCCAGTGGGCCAGTGACAGCCCAATCGCATCCCTAAGTAAAACAATAAAGAATCCAATATCCCTGTTGCTCCAGTGTACCGCTGTCTGCCTGATGACAGGTTTCTGTAAAATAAAACACAATCCAATTTTCCTCGTGGTCCAGTGCAGTGCTGTCTGCCCGATCACGGGCTTCTGTAAAATAAAATACAATCCAGTATCCCTGCTGGTACACTGGACTGCTGCCTACTCAATCATGGGCTTAAGTAAAATGAAAAACAATCCAATGTCCCTGGTGGTCCAGTAGACTGCTGTCTACCTGATCACGTGCTTAAGTAAAATGATAAATAATCAAATATCCCTGGTGGTCCAGTGCACCCCCCTCCTCAACCACCCACTGAGCCCCACTGCCCCACTTTCCCCAGTCAGCGACGGGCGACAGCTCGCCACCCACCTGATGCCCCGCTGCCTGACACCGTTGGTAGGGCTGCATGCCCATTGGTCCACAATATGAGCCAATCAGCATGCACCCATACCATACTACACATTTCAGATATGAAAATAGATCCATTCACATATCTGTAATGTGTAGTATGGCACAGGCTGCACACCCATTGGCTCATGCTGTGGACCAATGTGTGTTCAGCCATACCGACGGTATCACTTGGAGAGCAGCGGGTCATCAGGCAGGTGGACTGCTGCTGACCACTGCTCACCAGTGGGGGGGACAGTAGGGCTGTGGGGCTCAGTTGGTGGGTTGGAGGGAAGGTCCACTGGACCACCAAGGATATTGGATTGGTTTTCACTTTTCTTAACCCCGCAATCGGGCTGACAGTGGTCCACTGGACCAACACAGATATTGGGTTGTTTTTCAATTCACAGAAGCCTGCAATCACAGAGACAGCGGTCCACTGCACCACTACAGATATTGGATTGTGTTTTATTTCACAGAACCCCATTATCAGGCAGACAGTGGCCCACTGGACCACCACAGATATTAGATTTTTTGTCATTTTACTGAATCACACCAACGAACTGACAGTGGTCCATTGGACCACCACAGATATTAGATACGTTACTGTTTTAAAAATGCTTGTGATCAGGCTGTGGGGAACATTGCCATGCCATAGTGTGCATCGGCCCCTGACAGCTGCTGCCTGGCAAGGCACCAGGCACAAGTTGCCGGGAATTGGTACACCACCATCCAAATGCGGCCATAATGACATGCACATGGCCCCATTCTACCTTCCATACATTATGGTCCCATTTACATGTGCACTTTTGAATATAATTATTATTGCACATTTCACAGCAGAACTTCCACTAGTGCACCTCCTGCTCCACTCTAGCCACTTGTGGTACTGCACTGCCACTGTGCCATGCGTACTGAGGGTGGGCTGGGTGCAATATTTAACAATGCTGACCCACGGCACAGCTCCACTGAATATCATCACATCCATGCCCCTGCGCAGCCAAGTTGTGTTGTGCCCAGGCTTATGCCATAGCCTGGTGCAGTTAAAATATCGGGGCCCATATGTATTAAGAATGCTTATGTTACAAACTCTCCATGCTATCACTTATTTCCACTTGCATGTTAAACAAATGATGCCTGGACTTGCTTAACATTATTTTCTATTTATCTTCTCACCAGACCCCCCCCAAAATAATGAACACTTACAATGTAGCATAACAAAATACATGGGTACAGATATACAAAAGAGTTGCGCATGCTGCAACAGTGTTGTGCCATGCGCAACACACTGATGCGCCATGGCACGATATTCAAAAGGGAAAAGTGCACTGTACAAATCTCGATGTGCGGGAGCGCATCAGTAATGTATGCAGGCACAGGTAAGAAGGCGTTCCCATGCATACCCTGCACAGCCTGATATTCAGCCTGGGATGTGGAGAACTATGCATGCACAACCCCTACCTGTGCCAGCACAAAGTTGGTCCCCAAAAAAAGGAACAATGGATAGCCACCCACAGGTGAGCTGCCACATTGCAACACAGCAGCCACCACCTATGGGTGGACACCCGAGCTCCGGCTGCGCCTGGCGGCGCCCCCCACCCCATGCCTGATCACGGTCATTACTAAAAAAATGCAGGATTCTGTCAAATATCCCTGGTGGTTCAATGGAC
This sequence comes from Neoceratodus forsteri, assembly GCA_016271365.2. Taxonomy (NCBI): domain Eukaryota; kingdom Metazoa; phylum Chordata; order Ceratodontiformes; family Ceratodontidae; genus Neoceratodus; species Neoceratodus forsteri. The sequence goes on from CM057458.1 coordinate 1,178,766,749, forward strand.
CGCTATGTGCCCGATCGCAGGCATTTGTAATAAAAAATAAAAATATCCCCAAACTCTGTGGTGGTCCAGTGGACCACTATCAGCCCGATCGTGGGCATTACTAACAAATAATATCCCCAAACTCCCTTGTGGTCAAGTGGACCACTGTGTGCCCAATCGTGGGCATTAGTAGGAAAAAAATAAATATATCCCCAAACTCCCTGGTCGTACAGTGGATCGCTGTGTGCCCGATCGTGGGCATTTGTAATAAAAAATATGTCTGATATTCCTGCTAGTCTAGTATTAACCCCCACCCACTCGCAGAGCCCCACCACCCTGCTACCCCATGGTCAGCTGGCATGCAGCAGAACCCCAGCCACCTTCTGCCCCACCACCCACCAACTGACACCATTGGTAGGGCTGTGCGCCCATTGGTCCACAATGTGAGCCAATGGGTGTGCAGCCCATACCATACTACACATTCCAGATATGTGAATGGGATCCATTCACATATCTGGAAACGTGCAATATGGGCTGTATGCCCATTGGCTCAGGCTGTGGATCAATTGGCATACAGCCTACCCGATGGTATCGTCAACGGAGTGGGGCGGCGGTGTCTGAGGTGCTGCCGCTCACTGGCTGACTGGGGGTGGCGGTGGGGCTAAGTGGGCAGTTGGGGAGAGGGGGTACCACTAGACCACCATGGATATTGGGGATATTTTTATTTTTGATTACAAATGCTCATGATTGGGCAGACAGCAGTCCACTGGACTACCAGAGAGTTTGGGGATATATTTATTTATTTCCTACTAATGCCCACAATCGGGCAGATAGCAGTCCACTGGACCACCAGGGATATTTGAGTGCACTATTTTTTACTTCAGCCCGCGATCACTCTATGGATCACATTGCCAGCTTCATGGGGTATCAGTCACATACAGCTGCTGCCTGGCAGGGTGCCAGGTGCAAGTCATCGGGGATCGGTGCACCTGCTTGCAAATGGGGCCATAATGACATGCAAATGGCCCCATTTGCACTTTGTATACATTATGGCCCCATTTGCATGTCAAGTTTTGAATATCGCAGTTGCTGTGCATAGAGCAATGGAACTTGTGCTAGCGCATCCCCATGCTCTACTCTGGCCACTTGCGATGGCTCAGTGCCACTGCGCCATGCACACTGCGAGTGGCCAGGGTGCGATATTCAATGATGCTGTGCCATGGTGCAGTTCCATTGAATATCACCCCGTCCACACCCCTACGCAGCCAAGTTGTGCTGCGCCCAAGCTTGCACCACAGCCTGGCGCAGTTTGAATATCTGGGCTATTGAATTCAACAATGACATAAAACAAAAAAGCAAAATACTTACTAGGCAGTGGAGTCGCCACACACAATTAACAGATCGTTATCAACCTGTGTAAATAAAAGCATAAAAAGTGTTGTTAAAACTGTTACAGAGACAAACATTTCACACACAGAAACATGGTGATACTATAGACTATCGGACCAGCAACAGACCTACGCTATTAGCGTGTGAGCAACTCACGCTACTGTCTTCCATGAGTTGTTGGGTTATTTTGAGTTGGTGTGCTTCAGTCCCAAACCCCACCCCAAAAAAAAAGAGAACAAGGGTGCGTGGTCTGCAAAGCACCCCAACTCAGACAAAGTAACACATCATCAAAAGTAAATGCAAGCACGCACTGTATTCACAAAAGTTTAAACTACTACCACAGTACTGATCCGATACTCTCCACTATTGCCAGAAACAGTATGAGTCACGTCAGTAGTCAACATACCCTAGTAACACATAGTACACTCCATCAACAGGATATATCTCCTCATATCACAAAATAGATTTTGATACTCAATTCATACTGAGAAACCTATGCCACATTTTCACTCATACTTGTATAATACACCCCCCCCCCAATAACAAGTCATACTAAACAATCAAAAAAAAAATATATACAACTACAGAATCTATCACTAACAAAAGAGACACCCTGGATATCAACAAGTAACAACTCATACACCTTACAGCAGTCACACTTTACAAAATATCATACTACCCCCCCTAAAGAAACACACATTAAATATCAAGCAATAATATACATCCTAGTCATACATCAATAAGTACCATCACACTTTTCTGCTGTTAAAGACAGAGATTATGTGTTCCCCAGAGACTCACAACCTAACATACATACCGCAATGTACAGTATGTGATCAGTTCTATTTTTTGACCATTTTTTTGTTGGCTCTAAAAAGAGACATTTTTTTTTAACACTGTGAATGTGATGTACTTGAGAATCACCATCCTACAGGCACACAATCACAAAACTGTAAGGACACCATGTCGAAGGTCCCCAACAAAAATGTCATTGCCAGTGTTAGAGAGATGCACACCATCTTTTAAAAATAGCCAATACTTGTTATACATAATTTGGGGGTGAGGAATAGTGTGCATTCCCATAGCATGTAGGAATCCAGATATTTGTATGTTAACCTTCCTGCGTGATCTTTCAAGTGCAGGACAGTAATCCTCACCCTTCCAGACCATGCGTTGTGTAATATCTGAATACAGAATTTTACACAATGGCAACATAGTGATAAACTGCTGTAAGTCAGACTGTGCAGCCTCTATTAAATCAATAGCTCTTTTGTAACCCAAATCATTGCCTCCAAGATGGATAAGGAGTATGTCTGGTTCTGGGTGTCTATCCAATAAATGGTATATGGTAGGCATGAACTGCTCCCATCTCATGCCACCCTTACCAAACCAAGACACAGAGCATCCAGGTAGTTGTAAATCATTCCCAAAATGACTTCATCTACTGAACACTACTGCCCTTCTCACCAAACTTGATCCTACTATCCATTCAGTAACTGTAGATTTTTCTGCCATGCTGAGTAACAAATCTTAATAACTCAGATGTAGAAATATCACAATTGTGTCTGTCTGACTACCAAGTACTAAGAAGTGGAACCACCACAATGACTGCTATTCTATTGCATCATCCAGATAAATGCAGACAAAGCAATCACAAACAATAACCTTTTCACAGATTGGCTAACTTAGCATAGAGTCCTAGCTATGCATATAAGATGTCTTTCTATTGGCATAACATTTATTAAATATTTTTTTTGTTTTGGGGGGAGAATACTATCATCTGATTGGCAGACCTCATAACTTGTCAGTAACACAAATTTTGATTGGTCTAAGTCACTAGCCATAATGTTCTGGCAAACTAATTTCCCTTTCTTACTGAGCCAACTGCCTGAGTGGTGAGTGGAACCATTCCTTACTACTTGACAGAAATAGTGAACAACTGTAATCAATAGTACTATACTAATTTCATTACACATGTCTCAGAACCAGTTTAATTTAATGATACATTATTTGCACTAAGAACTACTGTGACTTAATTATCTAAGTTAAATATATTTATTAGTCTCTCTCTCCATAACAACTGCTAAGCCAGTACCTGGTAAAGCTAGGCAACACACAATATGATTCCAAGTCAGCATTCCACAACAATTTAAATACACACAAATGTAACAACAAACTGCCACTATTATTAGATCAGCCAGCAATTGTCACAAACTAAAGTAGCACTGATTAAAAATACATCTCCTTAGCGCACTATCAACTTGTACACATCAGCCAGTCTGAGATACCCAAAAAAACCCTGCAAAACAGTTACTAACTAAGACTGTTTGGAGCTACAAGAAACATCCCAAGAACAATAACTAACTATTAGAAAAGAATGACAGTAGTTTGACTGACTAAATTACAAAATTCAGAAAACATACAACTTTTCAAAAAATGCTGATTTTTTTTATCACTTGTACAAATCACACTGTTAAATACCAATTTTCATTAGTTTTCCAAAAAGTATCCAATGGTGACACAGACATATTAAAACCTGTATGTGTTGCTTAACTGTGTCACAGTTTCCCAGGCCATGCTGCCATAAATATTTCAAAATAACTGTTAAGTCCACAAATGACCTAGCCAAACTAAACAGTTCCTCCCAATATCAGTAATAAAAAACACACACACAGAAGTTCCTAACTTTCCAAACACATCTAAATAACTTTTTAAAACTTTTAAAACCATTTGCATCAAACTTATTACATATTTCTCAGAAGTACTTACTTTTGCAGTTATGTGCTGTCTACTTCTCAAGGACTCTATCTAAAATGGCCCCCAGAGTGTTATTCTTCAATTCTATTGGTTCAGAAAACTCACATGACTAACCTAGCCATTTCTCTGTTCACGAGCATGCAATTTCTTTGACTGCGACTTGCATTGATCGCCAACATCGATCACGACCATGCAAAATCTTTAATCGTGAGACTAGCATGAGCTTTGGCCGTTAACAGTCTTCCACACTTTAAAAAAATACTTCCCTAACTTTTTGTACCAGAACAGGCCCTAATAACATTTCACAAATTAACAACCAGAAAACTGTTTTTATATAATTTTAACAAATTTTGAAATAATTCCCGCACTTTTTACAACCTTTGACCGCGAGCATGCAAATTCTTAAACTGCGACTTGGTTTGACCACGAGGGTTAACCATGAGCTTACTACATCTTTGATCATGAGAATAACGTGAGACTTCAATGGACATCACATCTGACTGTCTAAACCTAATTTTTTTTAAAAACATCCAAACAAGATAAAACCTCCTAACATATTAATAGCCCATAACTAAAAGAATATGTTTTTTGTTTTCTATCCATATTCAGAGAATCACAGCATCCTTATCATCTTTGATTGCGACCATGCAAAATCTTAAACCGCAACTTGCTTTGACCACGAAAATACACCTCGAGCTTACAAATTCTTTGATCGCGAGAATAACGTGAGACTTTTACATTAAACATCTCTTGCAGTGCAAACCCAATAATTAACCACACCAAAACACTACAAAAACCCTCTTACATTTAAATAAGTCACAACTAACAAAAAATACTTGTCTTATTTGTTTTATTAGCATTTAACAAGCTTTCCACATTTTTTTAATGATCTTTGACTGCGAGCATGCAAAATCTTTGATCGCCAATTGGTTTGATCGCGAACTTGAACCGTGACTTTACAAATTATTAGGTCATGAAGAAAACCATGTGACTGTACTAAAAAAACAGTAACAGCTGTAGGAAGTCAACTATTTACATACTATGCCACCACACAATGGTCACATATGTCTGTTAACAGTTCTCAAGTTCTGCATGTCATTAAAGCAAAATAAACAAGCTTCAACTCTAATACCATATGATTTGCATGTTCTTTGTTCGTGAGATGGCAAATTCTTTGTTCGTGACCATCTTTGACTGTGAGGATTGTTCACGAGTTGACAAATTCTTTGTTCGTGACAAAAATTACAAATTCACCAATTTTAACTTATGCAGCTTTCTATTCATGCACTATAATACCCAATCATCATTATACTGATGTTATAATTCCATCCCAATTCTCAATAAAAAACACCATTATTCATCACAGTTCACTGACACAAAGGAAAGCAGTGCACACCTTAATTTAAGAAACTGCTGTCATACTTTGCTTCAAACTGAGATGCATTTTTCTTTTTACATATACAGCAGACCAATTGCATCTCAGACACAGAACAGCAGCATGACAGTAGTGCATCAATGTGTGTGCCACTTATTGAGGAATAAGTGGGTCATTGCTGGATGTTTCAGAAAAGACCGACTGGTTGTAGCACTGTTTTTTTGTTTATTTACAGTAATCTTTGTGTGCTGTTTCTTGGGCTGCTATCAGCATCCTTAGATTGTGGAGTACAGGTTGGTGGTACATGACAATGACTGGTGAGAGAGCTGCAGACTAAGTATGCATGCTCACATGTGTGCTGCACTAAACTAGCCATGTTCTGTGTGATTGTAACGTTTTAGATTTTTTAGTTTTGAAGAGGGACTGTTGGTGCATAGAAATTTCATGAAAACTGTCAGCTCCTTTATTTTTACCATGCTGCAGCAGTCACAATCAGGTCAATGGCATGGCGATCGCTAACCTTAATAGTGATTCAAGATGGCAGGTTCAATGTATTCGTTTCAGTGGTTGGTTTGATTTGGAAGGGGATGCGGGTGGCTGACACCATTTGCATTGGTTATCATAGGATTCACCACAACAGAAAAGTGCCAGCCACCCAATTACACTTCAACCTTTGGGTTACATATTTATGTGCATGGTACAATCTTCTTTATCAACCTTTGTCCATATGACAAGTAGCTGTAATATTAACTGCATAGTACTATGCATACAATACTCAAAAAATTCATTACAACAGAATGTTAAGTATACCAGATGTTTTATTATTAGCACAACACTATATATTGATTTCCAAACAAACAAGTTCTGATTACCTATCATGTACCTACTGTTATTTACTACTAAATATATGTTTTCCTCACTTTTCTTAGGTGACTTCAGCAACAAACATTTTAAAGAAATACTCCATCAACTTCATCATGTCCATCTGTCGTAAAACCAGAGCACATAGAGAGAGTGCAAGCTGTACTAGTTGTTCACTATCATGCCATGTAAGAACAAAAAGGTAAAGCTTCTAAACAGAAGCATCAGAAACTGTCTTCTCTCCACATTACACAGAGAAAAAAGCATACACAACTAAAGACACAGAAATCATCCTCTAAGAAAACTACCACAAGTAGCCTTCCTAGAGGAACATTACAATCACTACGTCCTGCACTGTCATCACCTAAGCGTACACATGTGAGACAGAAAAAAAAAATACTAGGCGTAGTACCTCTCCTAATGCTCAACACACTAAGATAATGTTTTTCAAAAAAGTACTCCACAGAGCTAGAATTGAAAGTGTGATCTCAAAAATAGTGAGACGCAAAGGTAACAAACTACGTTCTAAGCTATCATTGATGAAACTCAGCTTAAGAGCAAGACGGTTTGTCAATGTGCCCTCTAGCAATACGTTCCAAACTGTTGACTGACATGATGTCAGCCATTGACAAATTGACTACAAAGATTGAAGAGATGAGAAACACTATCTTATCTTTTGAGCACTTAAATACAGACAATATTTATCTTGTGTTTCAAGGAGACTGGCTTCATTCAGAGTACTCAGAAGCATTCTTCTGGGAAGAGACATACCGTGCACACAGTGGAGACATTACATTAACATTAGATTAGCATGGAAAACTACTAAATGTCTTACCTCTATTCCATGAAGCCATCCATATAAACAATGACAATGCAGCTGAAGATATTGAAAGCGTCAAAAAATCTACACCAAAAAAATGGCCATGTGACAGAACATGTAACATTAGAGAGGAATCTATTATATCAATAAAAACTTTCCTCTCAAGAACTCTTAACACGAAGAGATCAGAATGACACACACTGCTCCATGACATTGACAAGTGCGAGATCTGTCCTCACAAAGGGCTAATGGGTCACTCTCTTGCATGCTTACAATCCATGAACTGCAACAGCACATTCCATCATTTTCATATGTTAGCAGTCCATAACTCTGGCACCCACAAATTTGTGCAAAAGGTTGTATCACATCAGATCTCTCATTTGAGACTACATGCAATTCCAAGCATTGCTCAATGATGGAGATGTTGAAAGACTTAGTGAGTTAATCAGAAACTTGCACAAAACTCAAAGATTGAGGTTTACTGCTACTGTTTCTGAAGAAGGAAGTACTCCTCAGACATCTCTGATTAAAGAAGAGCAACTTCTATGACAATCTGGTCATGAATTTGCTAAATTTGAATTAAGTAAAACAGGGAAATTTGACATAATATGTGTGTCATGTGAACGATTGTTCTACAAGCACCTATGTGTGAAAGTAGACCTGCAAAACATCCCATCTTGGAATGAAATGTGGGCATGTCTGCATGCACACGTTTCACTAAAGTCTGACTTTGAAGAACTCACAACTGTGTTACTCTGTTCCTACTGTCATAACAAAATCAAGAGTGATAGTTTACCTCCATGGTCAGTACTCAATAAAATGGAAGTACAACCACCTAATGAGATAACAGTACTGAACTTGTTTGAAAGGATTCTCATTCAAACCATGAAGCCATTTCAAACAAATCATCAGGCTGAATATAAGGACATGAGACCTACCAAACAAAGAACTTATACACTTTCTCAAAGGCTCTATTGTCTACCTGCCTTTACCTTTGCAAGACAATGTAAACACTATTTCTAAAGACAATAGTGTAGTCATCTTGGTAAATGGTGTGCCAACAAAGGCAAAGACAATATGGCAAGAGATAGTCAACATAGACAACGTAAAGAATGCTTTGAGATATCTAAAAGAGCACAGTCCTTTCTATTCTGAAATTTGCATTGACACATTTACAACACTCTCCTCAGATATTGCCACAGACAACTCTGACAAGGCAATACTTCAGAAGGTTGACATGTCAACTGCACAGAATGTGTATGAGCAATTTACGATACCTCCATTGCATGGCAAAGACCCAGTAATGGATAACATATATTTCTATCAAATGAAACAAGTGGAGGGCAATCCTGTTAGTATATGGGAGGCCACCCTAGAAGCTCATTGTTTCCCTGATCTGTTCCCATATGGTACAGGAGGCCGATTAAATGAACAAGAAGTACAAGTACCAGGAGCTGAGTATAGGACCTCATGAATACTACATAAGGATGGCAAGCTTCAGAGAAACATTGCATACCTCTTCCACCTTCTTTGGGAAAGTGAACTTAGTGTCCTATCTGCTAGTATTGCTCACACATTGAGACTTGGGACAGGATTTAGCAATATGACAGCTGCACAGTTGCTATACAAGTTGCAGACCAATCATGAAACACTGCAAGTCAATCTTTCTTCTATCTTGTCTAGCATGTGTGGTACCAAAGAATATTGGTACAGACGTCACTCTGAGGTAATGTGCATGCTGAGAGAATTTGGGCCAGCAACATGGTTTGTGACACTCAGTTGTGCAGAATATTATTGGGACGATCAGCTCAATATACTAAGATGGGCAAACTCTGATGTTGGGAACATTCAAACAATGACTCTAAATGAGCTCTGTTCACTTGATCCAGTAACCGTTTCAAGTTACTTCCACCACTGGCTTCAGAGTATTTTGAAATTCATACTGTCTAAGACAAATCCTCCCCTCAGTATTGTTGAGCACTACTTCTGGAGGGTTGAGTACCAAGCCCGTGGAGCACCACACATTCATATGTTGCTGTGGATTAAAGATACCCCACGAATTGGGGACAATTAAATATCTGACATTCTAAGATTCATCTTGAAGTATGTCACATGTCAGATACCAGACAAGTATGATAGCTCAGCACTGTGGGAACTGGTCCAGAAATTCCAACCACACCTGTGTGGTAAATACTGTCATAGGAAAGTGAAAAACAAAGGTCAGTGGTACACTCGCTGCTGTTTTGGATTCCCAAGGTGAGTTTGCCTAGCTGCTTCACTTAATGATGTTTTTTCAGCCATGCGACACCACCCGAAAGCAAACTCAACAAAGCGAGTCTATGAACTACCTCGCACAGAAGCAGAAGTCTATATCAATGACTATAGTCCTTCCCTTCTGTTGATGTGGCAAGCAAACATTGATGTCCAGTTCATAGCAGACAACTCAATGGCTCTTGTCAGGCATGTTACATCATACATTACTAAACATGAGCAAACCAACCTCCAAGAAATGTGGGGAGAGTTGTCAAACTGTGATAGAGCAGTGTCTTCCAGACTTTGGCCACTAGAGCTTAAGACTCTATCACACCGTGAGTGCAGAGCCTATGAAGCAAGTGACCGCCTTACAGGTGTATGTCTATATGGCAAATCAGAGTCCATAAGTTTCTTAAATGTAAATCACAAGCAGAACAGGCACCGTGTTCTCAAGAGCCATGAAAAGATTGAGGAGTTGGCTGCCACAGCACCAACATCCACATCTATTCTTAAGAGCAACTTAATTGGCAACTACTATCCACAGCACCACAGTGCTATGGATGATCTCTGTCTCTTTGAGGTTGCTCGATGGTATGACTACAAGTGGGTGTTACTTCAGACCCAGAAAAAGGAATATATAAAGTAACTGGCTTTGATGACTCACTTGTCAAAAAATGCAAACCATGGCTAATTGACCACTGCAAACTGTCATTGAATACAACAGAAAGCAAAGAACATTATTACTTTGCTCTGTTGTTTCTATTCAAAACTTGAAGATCAGAATCTGAATTAAAAGAACTGTCTGAATCATATGAACAAGAGTTTGTACAAACATATCATACCTTCCAGAGTCATGTCTCTGAGACATACATTCAGAGACTTGAAATGGAAAAGCAACAGATAGATAACATTAAGAAAGTCCTAGATGATGACACACCTGTCACATCACAGGAAATGGTTGATGTTGAAGCAGAAGGCACACTTGGTGCTCATCTTCCTCCTAATGATCCAGCTGTGCTGATGTCAGAGGTTGAGGGCACAATGCAACAAAACATGTACTTCTCAGAATCAGCCACCAACATTGTCGAAAAGTTAAACTCACATCAAACAGTTGTGTATCACTCTATTATGCACGCAGTTAAACATGCAATCCAGCACTATGAAAAGCATTGCTTCTGCGAAGAACAAACACCAATCAGGATTTTTGTCAGTGGTGCTGCTGGGACTGGGAAAATTTTCTTGATCAAAACCATAAGCAAAGGAGTGCGTGACCTTACCAGAACACCAACATCTGTTATTGTTGCAGCTCCTACAGGTTTGGCAGCTTATAACATTGGTGGTATCACACTCCATAGGTTATTCATGTTACCAGTCGAGCATGGAAAGAGTAGTGATTACAGGAAATTGTCATATGCTGTTGCCAATGAACTCAGGTCAATGTTTGACAAAATGCATTTGCTCATAATTGACGATATAAGCATGGTATCAAACGTTCTACTCACATTCATCCACCTATGTCTACAGGAGATACTCGGAACTAACGATAACGTTTCATTTGGTGGAAAGAACATCCTTGTACTTGAAGATCTCCTTCAGCTAGTCCCTGTAAATGGTAAGCATGTTTTCTGCAGTCTATCCATTGAAGAGGCAAAGAAAACTATTGGATGCATTGGTGGAGTTAATCTATGGGAATTTTTCTCATATGTTTAACTCTCAGAACATGAGACAACAAGGTGACATGTCTTACAAAGCATTACTTGATGAAGCACGTATTGGTGCGCTCACACCCACCCACGTTGAGATGCTAAGACAGTGCTTTATCACAAGAAATAATAGTCCTATCCAGGATGCTTGTGATGTGTTTACACATGTTCAGAAAACTGGGAAACATGTTGTATGTCTATTCCCAAGGCTAACACAGTGTGCAGACTTCAGTGACATCATGATGAATAGAGAACAGTAGCCCATTGTCACCGTCCCATGCATAGACACAATGGATGGCATTACTCTATCACAAACATAGAAACACTATTATCAAGAATGGCAGATCGTCTGAAAGAGCTGACAAATGATGTGTCATGAACAGGTGGTCTTGAAGCTGTACTACCACTGTGTAGAAATGCACGTGTCATGCTCCGCATAAATATTGATGTCGATCAAGGTCTTGTAAATGGAGCCACAGGATATATACAAGATTTCCTGTACAATGTACAATGTACAGCTCTGGAGTTTTTTGTCGTGAAATTTGACAACTGTGAGAATACCTCAGCCAATAGACAGAGTCACAGTTAAGTATGAACTTGTGAAGGACATATATGTCACAAGGAAACAGTTTCCTTTGTGTGCTGCTTATGCAGTATCCATACACAAGTCACAAGGCCTCAGCCTTGATACTGCCATAATTGATATAGGCACTGATGTATTCAAGGATGGCATGTCTTATGTCACACTGTCTCGTGTAAGACAATTATCTGGAGTACACATAGTTAAACTTGCAGAAAGCAAAATACGTGCTGACACAAAATGCATACTTGAGTACAACAGATTACGTACGTTGTACCAACCAAATGCTCCTTTGCTACCAGTTCCCAGATATGCATCTGTCACACCAATCACAATCGATGAAGGACACAAACTGAAAAGGCAGCGTACTAAAACTCCACAGTTATCACCTGAGTACTGCACAAAGCAGCAATCTCTGAAGAAACTTCTTGCATCCCCCCTGCCAAAAAATGTATTGGAGTCAACACACTGCCAACATTTGACAACAGTACAGGAGTCAACTGTTATTTAAATGCAACTATGCAAACACTCCTCCACATACCTGAGTTTGCTACTGTGTGAAACTGTTGCCCATCAGCACCTCTTTCAGAGGCATTAAAGAGAGTCATAAGAGGTACTCAAGACGAGCTACCCAGTTTACAAAGCTTGACTCCTCTAAGGCTGACTCTTAGTCAATATGCAGGGCAATCTATGTTTGTTTGCTAATAATGCACAACAAGATGTCACAGAGTTCAATGATGGGAATAATAAACAGTTTAGCAGATGATAGCATAGATCTGCGTCAACATTTCAAGGTTGACTATGTGTCCAAGTACACATGTTTGTCATGTGGGCACAAAGAATCACAAACAACCCAGGATATGCTGTGGCTCTCTGTCTATGTCCCTGAACAGAGAACTGAAATTTCACAAGTTATTTGCTAATGCAGAAACTGGTTGGCTGTCCCGAAGATGTGGGCGTTCTTGTGTATGTTCTCTGAGAGTTACATTTTCAAGCTCATACATTATTATTGTACTGCAGTGCTTTAACTCTCAAGGCATGAAAGTCACAATGCCAATTTCTTACTTCATTGCTGGAAGAACTTTGTTGCCAGGTACTCAATTTGACACACATGCAATAATCTTCCATCACAGCCTATCCATTCACTCTGGCCACTATGTCACATGGCGAAGATTCAGAAAGGGATGGGTAGAGTGTAATGATACAGTATGCACTCTAAGGGAAAAGCTCCCAAAAAATCTAAAGGATGCATACGTCATAATACTCTGCTGCACCAATGCTTCACAGCGTATGGAAGAGTAATGACAGCCAATCACAACATATCACAAAACCAGTTTCTCTGCAAAAATAACATTTCATCTGCATACCCCACCCAGATGTTTTGTTCTCAGACACCAACATCCATGCACATTAGTGTCACATACTTCATCAAACACTACTAGTGTCTGATGACACCCATAGTGACCAACATGTTCTACTTATTGCACAAAATAACCTCGGCCCATGCTTATGTGCCACATTTCTCTAGCATTGAACAAACAGTACACAACAGTACAGCAATGCATCTACCTATGGTACAGAAATCTCTGTGTGTAAAACTGCTACGATCATAACTTGGATACAAAACAATACTGTTTTCACCATAAATCACAATCGATTACCAAAATCATTGTATTGTGATCTTCACCATTTGCAACTTCCATATACTTACAACAAAAACTGCATTATTACTGTTCAAGTAGAATTCAGGGTACTGAACTGTAATCAATAGCCAGTCAGTTAGTCATATGTTTTTGCAGATGCCTTACTCAGCATCATATTCCACAGCACATATTACTGTGTACTCACTTGTATCACAGTACTATCTTACATGGCAATCACAAACAAATTAACCTATGTAAACAGTTGTCAGAGATGCAATAACTTTTCTCAACATATTCGGTTGAGAATACTACTTGTTTCAACAACTGACATCAGGTAAAGTTCACACGCCTTTTCCTGTTGCTGCCTACATTACTGACCTTTACTATGATACTTAATAATTTGACTTCTGCCAAATCCAAGCAGACTCGAGGGCATGGGATATTAGTCAACATCAGTTATTAAGTTATGCATTGGTAAATGTAGCTATCACACCCACATTGAGAGTAGCACTGCCTACACCACTGTGCCATCTCTAGTATAATAAGTAAATTGTTGAAAACAAAATGATAGAATTTGCTATCACTCTAATTGCACGCTGAAGACTGAATATGCCATTAACTCCCACTGGTCTATGACTTACAGCACTGGATATGACAAATTATTGAAAATGAATGCAACTCAGACTTGTATATAATACTGAGATTCAATATAAATGTTCATATGTTCAATCAAACTATAAATGTTCATTTTTTTTTGTTTCCTACCCACTGTTCCAAATTAAACATTTTTGAGCACTTAATGGTATTGCATTACATTAAGTGCTACTATTTACATAAGGAATATCTCATGAAAGAGATCTATACATGTGGTTCTCTGGCCTACTGCCACAGTATACTCCATCTCTATGCATCTCTGCAAAAGTATGCACATCATGAGTTGTGATTAAATACTAACAATGAATGTCTACTTCTGCTATACAATGCAAACAATTGGTCTGTTCTTGCTGTTACAGGACTGTCCATGTATTTGGAGGTCAGATGAAGAATTTTTTTCCAGTTCAACAAATAAATAATACTTCTAAAAACTCATGTATTACCAGTTTTGCCAGCAATATTGACATAGCTACCATTGCCACACCCTAAAGTGGGAAAACATGTGGCACATGTCTTTGATACTTTAATTTCTTTGTAAATAGTTAACATAAAAACATCTAACTTACAAAAATTAACTATAATTTTAACTTAACTATTGCCAAAAAAATATTGTCCTATCACTAATTGGATACAATGGTACCCAAATCACACATAAAAAATAACCATGTATGTAACTGGCACAAAATAGAACAATAATCAAACATTGATCTTCATTATGTAAGTGTCATTTTTTAACTAAACGCTATTCCTCAAATGTTTATCATTTCCATAAACTATTACAACACTACGTCAATCTACTAATGGACTAACATTGTAGGAAAATGGTATTATGCTATCATATCCACGCATACTGTTTCTTACTTAATCATGTGAACATGCACTAAAATATTAAATACCATACAAATATAATTCAGTTAGTAAATATTAATATTCTAGCTAGTTCTATAATATAACCACTTAATTACTCAGAAAGCATATATTTAATTATTAATAATAACTGGTCACAATTCCCCTCAATGTACTCACACATTGGTATTTCCCATAACAACCAGCTGATTATTATCACATTCATAGACCATTTCACTCAATGTATGCTGCTGCTTTATTTGCAAATATTATATATATGACCAGAACCAAAAAGTCTCAGAAACTGCTGGACCGAAACTGCAGTTCTGTTATTATTAAAAATTATACAAGGTAAGGATGTTTGATATGACAATTAAATGCACACCCTCATTGTGTCATACTTTCACAAGCCCCAAAGGCACACCATAGCATCCCACAGCTCAGGCGTGCATTCTAAATCTCATATCAAAACCTTTCCCATTCATTATTCTCTATTTTATTACTATCCATTTTTGTAAAAATAGAACTGCTACTGTAAGTCACAGCAATAATCAAGCACTGCTAACACATACATTACTAATACTACTCAGCAACACATTTTGAAAAGAAACAATACTTGTAAAAAAATATTATCAAGCATAAACACCCATACAAAGAACTATTCAAATTGTTTCAGTTTATACTGCTTAACACAGAGTGCCAACAAAACAATAAAAAGAGAAAGCAAAGATATATCTCAGCTTAAGCTAATGGTAAGAAATAAAATACAACCTAAGAAACAATAACAGAAATAACTAACATTATTACTTTGCTCTGTTGTTTTTTTTTTTGCCCATCCCAAGAACAACCAATCAATTCGGGCTTATATACATATAGAAAGATAGATAGATAGATAGATAGATAGATAGATAGATAGATAGATAGATAGATAGATAGATAGATAGATAGATGTATGGATAGATAGATAGATAATAATAATAATAATAATAATAATAATAATATTTAAATAATAAACTAATGTAAAAACTACTTCTATGTCTCCTGAGATTTATTTTCATGTACTTACTGTTTTCTGTTTCCAATATTGATCACCATGTTTTCTATGTCACTGTTACTGCATAGTACTCAGAATCCAGACTAAGCAGAACACTAGCAACACCACCTCCTACAAATGGTCAACAAGGGGTGATAGAGGGGACAGATATCACAGAGACTTAAGTAAATGTCTCATGGTACACATCTCGAATAAGTGCAAAGACCCCACCTCTCACATCCACAGCCAACTGACAACTAAATACAGTATCAGCACTACTGCACAGATACTCTCAAAAGTTACTTTCTGAGCATGCCTCCAGTAACACTACTACTGCACTCAGTCAGCAACTGCCCTTGAATGTGACAGATACACTGTACCAGTTACCAAGCAGCAACAGGTGGAGACACATGTAGGGTGAGCTAGCACAGACACCCTGCTATTTTAGTGGCCCCCCAACACCCCACCATGCCAACCCATCCTCCACCTCTCCCCACCCATCCCCAGTCATCAACTGGCACAAGCCACCTGCCACATCCACAACCAACTACCAACTAACTGCAGTACTACCACTACACCACAGACAAACTCAAAAATGTATTTCTGACAGCACCTACAGTAGTAATAATACTGCTGTTAGTCAGCATCTGCCCATGGATGTTACACTTACAGTGTCCCACTTATCAACTCAGTACACATGGACTGAGGTGCAGGGTGTCCTGTCACAGCACACTGCACAAGTAGCAGGTAGATGAACAATCGACTACCACAAACTCATGATTTGAAATTTTTTTATTGTCCAGTTCAAACATGGACAGGGTGGGCAATAGACTACTACCAGGAAATCATGTCTATTATTGTTCAGTGTGAACATGGACAGGATGGAGTACTAGAGCACCACAGAACTGGAAATAAAATGAATGTCCATATTTAACAGTTCAAGTACAGCAGGATGGGAAGAGTAGACTACCAGGAAGTCATGATTTGAAATATTTTATTATTGTCCAGTTCAAACGAGGACTGGGGGGGCAATAGACTACTACCAGGCACTCATGATGTGAAATGTTTATTATTGTCCAGTTTAGACATCAACAGGTTGGAGTACTACAGTACCACAGAACTGGCAATAAAATCAATGTTCATATTTAACAGTTCAAGTACAGCAGGGAACGGAACAGTACACCACCAGCAACTCATTATTTTCAAATTGTTTATTATTGTCCAGTTTGAATCTGCACAGGGGTAAAATAGACTACTATCAAGAACTCATGATGTAAAATGTTTATTATTGTCTAGTTCGAACATGGACATTGTGGAGCACTAGAGTACCACAGAACTAGCAATAAGACACATGAACTGACATGCAGATTGCCATACCACACCATACTGCAGTGGTGTCAGGAGGAGGAGGAGCAATACACTACAAGGAACTCATAACTAGAAATGTTTTATTGTTGTACACTTCAAACATGCATGGGGGGGGACAATAGACTACTACCATGAACTCGTGATGTGAAATGTTTATTATTGCCCACTTCGAACATGGACAAGCTGGAGCACTAGAGTACCACACAACTGGCAATAAAATGAATTTTCTAATTCAACAGTTCAAGTACAGGAGGAGATGTGAACATTGAACTACCAGTAACTCATGATTTCAAATGTTTTATTATTGCCCACTTTGAATGTGCACACAAGGCAACAATGCACTACTACCAGAAACTCATGATTTCAAATACTTATTCACCACACCAACCAGGTTCAGGTACGGACTCAGTTCATCAGGTTTCGGCAGTAGGAAGGAAGATTGAGCATGCCAACGGATGCTCTCCTCCTTCAGGCTGGATTACCAGTGCTGCTGTATGCACCTGACATCCCTGGGGGCTGGTGGGATCACCGGCTCTCACAGGGCACTGACAACCTCAAAAGGGCTGGACTCAAGGAGGGTATTGCCCAGTTTGAACGTGCACACAGAGCAGCAATAGACTACTACCAGGAACTCATAATTTCAAATACTTATAATTTTCCAAACCGATGACCCAGGTTCAGGTACGGAATCAGGTCATCAGGTCTCAGCAGAGGGAAGGAGGACTGACCATGCCAATGCATGCTCACCTCCTTTGGGCTGGGTTTACCAGTGGTGCTGTATGCACCCGACATTCCTGGGGACTGGTGGGAGCACTGGATCTCACAGGGCACTGGCAGCTTCAAAAGGGCTGGACTCAAGGAGGGCAGAATGTTGTCAAGCACTTGGCAGGCGTGCACCACCACGCACTTGCCCAAGCCGACATCCTCAGAGGAGGGAGGTATGGAAAAGCACAAAAAGAGGAAAAAACACCTCCCAACACTCCTAGATGATGTCCATCATTGCCTGCTTCACAACCCGCCGACTAATAAAGGCAGACTCCATTGTGCACAGCTCAATTACTCGGGCATAGACAACGGTTAAGGAGGCTTCCCTCCTCACCCCACCCAGGGGCATCATCCAGGCCGTCAATGGACCCCAAGGATTGACAAGTGTGTGGCACTCTAGGAGCAGACTCTGGTGTAGTCGGTATGGTTGGGAGTCAGTGCACCTTGGTGGCCTGAAGCAGTGGCGGTTAGTACCACACAACTGACAATAAAATGAATGTTCAAATTCAACAGTTCAAGTACAGGGAAGGAATGTGAATATTAAACTACCAGGAACTCATGTTTTGAAATGTTTCATTATTGTCCAGCTCAAACATGCACAAGGGCCAGCAATAGACTACTACCATAAACTCATGATATCAAATATTTATAATGCATCACACCAATGACCTGGGTTTGATTACAGACTTGGGTCATCAGTGGTCAGCAGGTGGAAAGAGCATTGAGCATCCCAACAGATGCTCTCCTCCTTCATGCTAGGTTATCAGGGCTGCTGTATGTACCCAACGTCCCTGGAGGCTGGTGGTAGCACCGGCTCTCACGGGGCACTGGCAGCTTCAGAAGGACTGGACTCAGGGAGGGGAAAACATTGTCAGGCACATGGCAGGGGTGCATCAGCACACACTTGCCCAAGCCGACGTCCTCAGGGTAGAGGGGGATGGTAAAACACAAAAAAGGAAAAACAACTCCCAAGACTCCTAGATGATGTCCATCGTTGCCTCCTTCGCCACCCACCAAGTAATAAAGGACAGACTCTGCTGTGCATAGCTCAATCACTCACGCATAAAGGATGCTTAACTAGGATTCCCTCCTCACCCCGACCAGGGTGGGGCAATTCAGGCCGTCAAGGTATCCCGAGGATTCATGAGTGTGTGCCACTCTAGGAGCAGACTCCGTCATAGTTGGTATGGTTGTGAGGCAGTGCACCTTGGTATCCTGAATAAGTGGAGGTTACCAGATACACACGAAGAGGGGAACAGTAAAGTACCTGGAAATCAGGCATGGAACTCTTTCACAAACCACCAAAATACACATCTGTAGCATATTGCCTTTGTTCCCTTCAAATATCAGCTCAAAACACCAAACTGTTCCCAATATATTCAATATCAACATTACTAAAATTTCCCTATCTATTCCATTATAAAAAATCTGACCATCTGGTCCCTATCTTGCAATCAAAGATGACGATCGAAAAATCTCACGACCAAAGAATTTGCACCACCATGATCCAAGAATTTTCAGGCTCACGAACAAAGATTTTAAAACTATATAAATCAAAAAATGTAAGGAATTGCAGTAAACCACCACCATGGTTCGACAGAACGATGCCCCAGGACTAAAATCCACCCTCATCTGACTTCCGACGACACCTCTGGGCTAATAAAATAGATTTTTTTGTTGGGCCATGTCGTCTTTCACTCACAGTGCATGATGACGATCAAAGAATCTCACAAACAAAAAATTTGCAGGCTCACGATCAAAGAAATTGCAGACTCACGAACAAAGAATTAAAAATATTATAAATCAAACAATTGAAGGAATTGCGATAAACCACCACCATGGTTCGAAAAAACGAAGCCCACTGAGTAGAACCCATACTCATTTCACTTCCTAGAACACCCCTGGGTTTAGAAAATTAATTTTTAAATTGGGCCATCTCATCCCTCTCTTACGATGCACGATTGCGATCAAAAAACTCACGGTCAAAGAATTTGCAGGCTCGCGATCAAAGATCATTAGCGAGTCATGAATTAAGATTCTAAAAGCTTAAAACTCTATTTTTTGACCGAATTCAATGGAACCAAAGCCATGGCTCGATAGATCAGGGTCCTCTGAGTTAAACCCATCATAGTTTTACTTCAGAAGTGACCCCTGAACCGAAATATTTGTGTTTGTGTGATTCAAAACTGAAAACAAGATGGCAGACCTCGCGGTCAAAGAATTTTGAAAATTCCTTGGGAACAAAGATTCTTGAACTGCGAGGCTGCAAATTCTTTGATCACCAGGAGAGACCAGATGGCCAGAACCCCCATGCTTTGATCTTATAATAGGAACTTAAAAGTGCCATAACTTTTGAATGCCTTAATAGTTATTCACCAAACAAAAAGTGTCATGTTCTGCCACCAAAACTCTTTCAAACAAGCCATCTTGCGGAGCAGCACACCACACAATGGCCATGCAGGACCACATTAAGAATGCCAAAAGGTGCCCTCAAAAATGGATAATTTTGCATTTTTCAGCGCTTTCATACACAAAGACCAGCACTCCAACACAGGCAAATCCATTGAACGGGTCCAAAGTTATTAATGTCCAAACTTTTGACTTTAGTATGTAAATGGCCGCTTAACCCTAACTATAGTGGCACAACTGGGCCACTATAATGTATGTGTAGATATATATATATATATATATATATATATATATATATACATGTATCTATCTCTATATATATTCATGAAAAAAATTCCATCTAATACTTCAGTTAGGGTTGTTCCACAGCGACAAAAGTGAGAAAATTTGATGTTAGGGTTCCCACCCCTTTGCACCCCACCCCAACCTTGCCCCTACCAATAGGCATTGGGGTGTGCGTTAGGGTCATCGATCGTAACTCTCACCCCATCCCATGTGTAAACAAGCTGAGGTGGTGCCGTATAGGAGAATGGGGTGAGAGTTAGGACGATATTACTAGCACCCGATGCCTGTTGGTGGGGTGAGGTGGGGTTGGGTGCAAGGGAGTTGTGAAACCCTAACATCGAATTTCCTCACTTTTGTCACTGTGGAACAACCCTAACTGATGCATTAAACAGAGTTTTTTGCCATGAATTTCCATTCTTTTTGAGAATGTGCACCATAAATAGTGAAATAACAGCAACACAAATGCAAGCACAAACGCTAACACATATGGTGACACTAACGTAAAAGATAACAGAAACGGTAATAGAAATGCAAGCGCAAATGTTAATGAAAACAGAAAAGCCAATGGAAGCATGTATGGAAACACAAACCATAATGCGCACGGTCACGGTAATGCAATTGGAAATGCAGACACTTACGGTAACAGCAACGATAACACCAAAGGAAACACAAACAGAAACAGAAACGCAAACGGAAGTGCGTACGCAAACACAAATGGAAATGCACATGGTGACGCAAAAGGAAACACAAACAAAAACAGTAATGGAAATGAAAATGTTAACAGTAATGCAAGTGCAAACGCAAATGGAAACACAAAGGGTAACACACACGGTGGCATAGACAGGAACACTAATGCAACCGGTAACAGAAAGGCAAGTGGGAACGCTAACTGTACTAGTAATGAAAATGCAAAGCCTTTTTTTCCCCAAAAGCTGCAAAGAGAAACACAGTGAATACAAAGAATGTATACATAATAATGGGCCTCGAAGCAGAAAATTAACACTTGGAATGCTAAATTGCTTATATCTCAGGAACCGTACGGCGTAGAAAACAAATAAAAATGTAATATTATTTATGACTTTCCTGGCTAGTTTTGTACTTAGCCCCCTAGTAACTGAAAAAAAAAAGCATTTGTCAATGCCAAATGTTGTCATGCTGGCATTGGCAGTGGGAGTGGCGTAGCTAGAGACGCATAGTGCTGTGATTTTGTGAATGTGTCTCAAAAGGTGATTTTGAACAGCGAACATGCCATTGTGCGCCACAGCTGCGGAAACACGTTTTGGGCAGGCTGTGAAAAATGGCAGCTGGACTGTTGATAAAGAGACGTGCACAAATGCCAGTGGTGAAAATGTGGCATGAAAATATTGCAGATTGACGAAGTTACAAGGGTGCGTGGAAACTGCTCAATGCACGCTTCCAACACAGTCATTGTATGGAGTTTTGGCACCAAATTTTCAACACAGGCATTTTAGGACCTCTGCTCATGAATAGTGTCACCATCATTTCCTCAAACTGTCCCAAAAACTGATTTCACACAGCGGCCGTGCAATTCTGTGCCGGACGTGCGAAAACACATTTTAGGCAGCTGCAGTGTGTTCATAAGGAGGTATGGAAAAATGCCAATGATGAACAGCTGGAGTGAAAGTATTACAAATTCACAAAGTCATGAGCGTGTGTGCAAACTGTGCAATGCACACTCATAAAACACTCGTTCCCAAATTTTCAACATAGACATTTTAGGGCATCTGCTAATGAACAGTGTCACTGTCATTTTCATCATGTGTCTCGAACACGGACTTTCCACAGCGACCATGCTATTCTGCGCCAGAAATGTGAAAACAGATTTTGGCCAGGATGTGAAAAATGACAGCTGTACTGTTCATTAGGAGGTGCAGAACAATGGCACTGTAGAAAATCTGGAGTGAGAATATTAGAAGTTTGCGAACGTACGAGCGTGCATGCAAACTGCGTAACACACACTCGTAACACAGTCATTTTATTGAGTATTGTCACCAAATTTTCAACACAGGCATTTTAATACCTCTGTTCATGAATGGTGTCACTGTCATTTTCGTAATGTGTCCCGAACACTGATTTTGCACAGTGAATGCTCTATTCTGTGCCGAAAGTTCGAAAACACATTTCAGCAAGGATGTGAAAAAGGACAGCTGTACAGTTCACAAGAAGGTGTGGTAAAATGCCAATGTTGAGAATCTGGCGTGAAAATATTGTGAATTCGCTAACTTATGAGTGTGCATTGAGCAGTTGCTACGCGCGCTCATAAAACAGTCATGTTTTGGATTTCTCCCACCAAATTTGCAACATAAGGTTTTTGAGGGCCCCCCTCATGAACAGTGGCACTGTCATTTCCTTACACATTCCTGAAAGTTGATTCTGCACAGTGACTGCGAAATCACCTTTCGGGACCAAATAACACCATGACAGTGCAAGAATTCATGAAAAGTGATCCCAAAAACCCCATGTCGAAAATCTGGGGCCAAAATTTGCAAAAATGCCTGAGATATGCCCTAAAGTTGAAAAAACCCTATCTATCCCATTATAGTTCGTGGTCGGCTTTGAAGAGTGCAGACGTGTTCCCAGTCCACCGATGATTGTCGCGCTGAGCTCCAGAGTTAAGTATGGGGTGAGGGGTGTGGGGAGGCAGAGTGCGCAGTGGGTGGGTGCGGGTGGGGGAGGGACACGGAGACTACAGGGATCATTTTCATTTTGCAGGGTGAAAAAAAGACAACATCGCAGGACAGTTTTTTTTTTCTAGTGGATTTGGCACACTGGGGTGGGCTCCCAGCATGCCACTTAACTGTCTGGGGTGGTGTCTGTTGCCGACGGGGGATTGGGCACCCTTGTCAGCAAACAACACAGGGGGGGCAAATTTATGCCAATGGGGATTGGGCACCCCGTCGGCTCCACACAGAAGAAGGAAGGGTGTGCAGAGCCGAGGGGGGATTGGGCACCCCCCTCAGCATTAAACAATTGGGGGGGTTATTTCTGCCGATGGGCAGTGGGCTCTCCAGTTAGCACACAAGGGAAGTGGGGTGGGGTAAGACCCGAGGGGGATTGGGCACCCCCTCAGCATTAAACAATTGGGGAGGAAGTGCTTTATGCCAACAGGGAGTGGGCTCCCCCATTGGCACATTCACAGAGTGCAGGGGCAGCTGACTGGGAGATTGGATACCCCGATGTTGGCAGTTCTACTGCCGTGTCCCTCCATATACATAATGGTGGTGAGCATGGCAAGAAAAGGACCGCTGCGTCTGACGAGTTTTGCTTGGATTGCAGTTGATCTTTTCTTGGATGTGCTCGCCCCATTATGTATGCATGGTGTGGCGCCGGCATGCAGGCTGATTGGGGAATGTGGGATGCACCTACTGGTGCATGCCCTGCATTCACCCAACAGCGACCGTGCCTCTAAAGCTGCACTGTCCAACTTTGTTGGCTGCGCAAGCACGCCAACATAAAATTGGCTGACTCACGACACTACAGGGGTCATTTGCAACACTAAAAACTACAATTGTGACACTGGCAAACCTTTTGTTAACTTTTCCCATTGACTATAATGGGAAACTTGTTTTTTGAATAACTTTTGAACTGTTTAATATTTTTTCACTGGAGAGAAAAAAACTTATAACTCAAAAAATACTGCACTTTTGAACACAGGACTGATTGGGTTTACCTAAACGGGCCGCACAGAGCATGCCTATGGCATCAGTATGTGGTTAGCTAGCCTGGAAACATATTTTTTACATTTTTTTTTTGATTGCAACATTTTTGTGCTACGACAACTTTACATATGATCGTGATCACATTTTTTTAATCGCGATCATATCCCCATTATAAAGATAGGAGATTTTGTCTACCTGTTGATTTTCTTTGTCACTTAATTGTGGCAAGATGGATTGTGCTATTGGCCTGAAATTTTCAGGGTAGGAAGCCCTAGTGCCATGGATGTGCATTTCACTGGTTTGGTGCAGACAAATTAAGGCCCCTAGTTACACCACTCCAAAATTCAGAAATTCCCCATAGCATAACATTGCTGCGGTGATTTTTCTTTGTCCCTTCATTGTGCCACCATGGTTTGCGTTATTGCTCTGAACGTTTCAGGGTGGAAAGGCCTACTCCCACAGTCCCACAGGTGTGCCTTTTGGTGGTTTGGTATGAAAACATTCAACAAGGTAATGCTTTCAGCATTCCAAGAAATGTTTCCATAGGATAACATTGAGGCACCCGTGATGCCATTCAGGCCCATATTTCGAAAATGATTTGAGATATGTACTTTTCGTCACAAAATTTCTTAGTACCCTTTAAAGGGAGACTAATTGCAAAACCAACTTAGAAAGCCTTGAAACCCCTGAAATTTTAATTTTGTTTCCAGAATGTAAGGTTTCTGAGGTATTTGTGAATTAGTGTTCCAATTGGTCATTTTTATGTGTGTGGGCCACTATTATGCACCCAGAGTTAGGACTCACATTGTGTTTCAGTGCCGATACCTCAGAAATAATGCAAGATATGGGTTTGATCAAATACTGTTGTGAGAACTACTCACTCTCATGGTTACAACAACACTTGATTTTTTTTCTACCTGCTACTGTTCATGAGATATGGGCAAATTTGTGTTACAAGGCTTCCTTGCCTTATAGAGCTGCTGTATGGATCCATGCTTATCTATATGTGGGAGCGCAGGGCCCAGAGGGCCTGTGCTCCCACAGACACATGTCATTATGCATAACCATGCAGCTTAAAGGGAGCGTGGGGCCCTTCCACCAACACATTCCCTTTACTACTTACATTACACTTTAAAAGGAAAAAAGGACATTCTTTGTAAAAACTTTGTTAATGCATCAGTTAGTGTTGTTTCCACACTGACAAAAGTGTGGAAATTCCACATCAGGGTTACTACACCTATCTCCCCACCACCACCATCTCTACCCTCCACACACCAACAGGCATTGGGGTGTGCATTGTGGTGGTCATGCCTAACTCTCACCTCATTCTCCTGTACTGCACCACCACCACAGCTTCTTTACACATGAAACAGGGTGAGAGTTAGGCCAATGACACCAATGCACCCCCCAGTGCCTGTTGGTGTGTGGAGGGTGGGGTGGTGGTAGGGGGATGGTAGGGGTGGTAACTCTAATGTGGAATTTCCACACTTTCCTCAGTGTGGAAACAACCCTAACTGATGCATTAACAAAGTTTTTGTAAAAGATAGATATATAGATAGATAGATAGATAGATAGATAGATAGATAGATAGATAGATAGATATAGAAGTAGATATAGTTATAGATACAGATATAGATATAGATATAGATATAGATATAGATATAGATATAGATATAGATATAGATATACAGTTCTGCCTGCCTGGCTGCCAGGCTAACATGCTTCTATCACAGATTCTGCTTGTGTTATATTGCAGGATCCGGCATTAATGTAATATAATCTATTGGCAGTAGCTCCATTTTTTTTTTTGCAGAAAAATAACATTTTTAATCACAGAAAGCTTCATACTGGTGGGGGAACATGGTATGTATATACAGAACTCAAGGCCAGGTGCCCAACAGTGAAGCCCTTTTAGACCTCTGATCACCAAGTAACCCTTTCATGCCTCATGCTGAACCAGTCTCTCTGTCCCTCCCTTTGCTGTTGCACATATCTGCCTAATCAAGGAATGGATTCAGAACTACTGTATGTACTGAACTTGTACAAAAAGGGTATTGTTGCTCTTAGCCACATTACAGTATATACCCAAGAGTTCATTGTCTGTCTGCTGGCCAGTTCAGGACCTCTTTGCTTCTTGTTCACTGCCCACTTCCTTGTTTAGTTATGTATTGGGCTGGGCAAAATTTATCTTGCACCAGTGGAATTCTGGGGAAATGCTGAATTCAGTTCTGTAAACTTTCACATTTTGCCAAAATTGAGATGTCTCCTATTTCCATCTAATTAAAAAAGTGTTTGTCCAAATTGTACCAAATGTGGAATGATAACTTGCCAGTGTCCATACAGAAGTGTAGCAAGTTTCAGATCACAATATTTAAAGATGACTGAGTTATAAGCCTTCAAACATTCAGAAATTGTAAAGTTACAGTTCACAAATATATAAACTAAACATGTTTGTTCAAATAGCACCAAATTTGATATGTTGACTTTACCAATGTCCATCCACATGTATACTAAGCTTTGGATCTCTAGTTTTAAATTTGAAGTAAGCGCCCAAACCATTTGGAATTTTAAGATTGCATTTTGCAGTTATGTAAAAACTTCAGAATTTTAAGCCTCTATAAGATAAAAACTAGAGAACAGAATATCACCACCAATATTGTTGGGTTCATTGACCCTAAATATTAAGCTTTAAGGCAACCCCCCATGGCTGCACATAAGAGCATAGTGCTGCCCTGCTGATGATCTGGGTTCAGACGCAAGCCTTGGATGGCATGTTAGAGGCAGACCATGGCTAAAACTTTTAATTTATATAACCATTAGTTCTCTATTTAGCAGTTTCGTTGATTGTTCAAGAAAGTATGCATCTGTGTTTTCAATTATCTAGCTCCAAAACATGCTAAGATGTAAACAGAGAAACATTTTCAGAAATGTTCACATGGCTATTAAATTGTCAGATTCTGAGCCACTGGAACTTCTCTGCCCTCAGCCAAATGTTATGAAACTTGTATGTTTTTACGGCCCATAAAAGACAATATTCAGGTAAAACATCAGGGGCCCAATTCCAAAATGCATGGCACAACTCACAGGTGTATGAGAGCTGCACCATGTGGTGCTACACCAGGGACCCTGTGCCATATTCCAAGACAGGCAGGGTCCCTGGCACCTATGTCATGTGACTTGTGGCAGTCACAGGCTAGCACCACAGGAGTAGTGTAATGGACCTGGGTGCCACAACTCACAGCCCACAGAGACCTGCCCCCCAGAGCCCCCCCACCCCAGAAGAGTGCCGCATGCACCAGAGGACATTGGGGGGTGCTGGCCAGGTGGTACTGGTGTTTGAGGGGCACTTGGCGATACAGACCCTGGGGGGCCCCAATATTCGGGTTGGGGGGCATGTCTGTGATGGGGATATGGGGAGTAGGCAATATATGTGACACTGTGCTGTGGAGTGGGCATCCATCCATTGGCATGGACAGATGCCCCTTAGACCATTTCCCTGTTGGTCTAACTCCACTGCACCATTGCGGCTTTTGCAATAGCATACGTAGATTACAGCAGCCACCCTCTTGGAATAGGGTGCAGTTGCTGCCGTAAGCCACCCTTGCACCATGCCGCTGTGGGTTACGGGTGTAGTGGGTGGTGTAGCCCACATTTGGCACAACCCACATATGGCATGGCACAGGTCACAGCTTGGAATCGTGACTTGCGGAACGTATGGTACAAGTTGCGAGTTACACCATGGGATTTGGCATAAATCACCTTGCGCCATGTGTAACACATCCTGGAATTGGGCCTCAGGTTTCTAGCAGTATGACTGACAGAGTCATGGACAATTTCAAACTTTCATAAAATTCTGAAAAATTTTCATGAAATTTCACAAGATTTGATGTATTTTCACTGAAATTCTGTGGACTAAGAATCTGCTACAGGGTATCATTGCCCAGCTTCAGTCATGCATTTTCCAATTAATTTCTCTGTCACACATCGTCCGTCTTTCCCTTCTCTGTCCAGAGTTTGTGTTATACTTCTGCACATCAAGCGTCAACAATACAGAGAACCCTGTAGATTCTGTACCATTTTCAGTGCTGTATACAGCCACTCTGGCTGGCTGGAAGTACATTTTCATTTATATACTGGTCGACCATATTGTGTGTCACGCCACATGCAATAATCAGTGCAATGTGTTTTTCTCTACTGACAGACATCTAATGAACCAAGTAGATGTGACAGAACCAGTGCTCGCCATCCTGGCAGTATTGTAATTTTCTCCTATCACAGGCAGGGAGAGCTGTAGACAACTTGGCCAACTTAAAAATATACATATGACCTTTATCTCTTTGCCTGCCCCTGCCTGGGACACTATGACTAAACTAATTTCTTAGGTTTATCCTGTTAGTTTATTTTTGTACTTGATTCATTATTAAAGAGTCTCTACAAAAAAAAAAAGCAAAAACTAACAAAAAAAACATGTATGTAGGTAACCTACTCTCCCCATCTCTCCTTGGCTGGCAGTGGCCTTATATTGCCTACCCTACCAGCTGGTAGGGAGTGCCAACCACTTACTTCTTTGGACCCACATACGTAGGCACACCACACTGCCGTCCAACATGATCAAAGATGAACATTGTTGACTGAAGGAGCTAGAATAATTTATTTACCTGGATGCATGAAGTCCCTTGATACCGACAGTGACATGGATTGTGCAGGCCATTTGGTTAAGCGCGGGTTTCTAGCAGATAGGTGGCCATGGTTTCAGTCACTGACATTGGTAGGAAACCTGCAACCCTGAACCAGTGCTTGCTCAGCATGGCATGGTATGGAATGAGGTGGTCTGTTCCATGTTCCTCACTTTTCTGGTCTCTGAACCTTTCCGGCCCCTACATACAACAGGTGTTGCGCTGAATGAAGACTGGAGATTTTACCTTGGTAATGATGTCCTGGGAGTGTTGTTAGAAGCAAACACATGTCTTTCTGCCTCTGGGTGTTGGTCAACCTCACTGCCGAGCAAGCTGGTGGCCCTGCCTGATGTGTGGCATCCTCTGCTCTTTGGATTTCTGGTTGCAGCTCGGGAGAGTGAGCAAAAATCCTGCACATTTGCAGCCTCCACATTGTTACCTCTTCACCTAGGAGCAGTTTAATATACAGTAGATCAAAAACATGATTAGTACCTCAAGGATAGGGGGTGATCTCGTCGTGTTTGGTATGGCTGCTGACTGACTGCTGGCATGCTGTGCTAGGCACATGATCTGGGTGAGCAATCATAGCATCCCCAGACCACATGGACGGATTTGGTCACTCTTGCTGGCTGGCAATTTGCCCGAAGGCTAGGGAAAGCTGGTTGCAGTGGGGGAAGGTATTTGTTATAATTTTTTAAAGGAGCATGGTAAAAGCAGCCAGTTGCCTCGCTTGCCACCCCCACCCCCCAGCCCCTGTGGTTCATTTACTATAAGCAACCAGGCAAGTGCAGGGCCTTAAAGTAAGTGTACAAGAAACACAGATGATACTTTCTAAGATTAGTTAGTCAATTGAGATGCTTTCTCTCCCTGCTTTCCATGCATGCACTTTCATTTGTCTGGTTTGTATGGCCATTGCATTTCCTTTTTACCAGTGTTTTTCTCACTTGGGTTACTGTTGCACTTGAGGTTGTGCTGGTGGTGTCCCTGTCTCCTCATTTTCCAAGTCCATGCAATTGTTGTTCTAGTTGCACTCCAGCTCAGCTCATCATCTGTTGGGCACTGTTCAGGTAGATGCCCTCAACATCAACTCAGATCACTAAACTCATGAGGCAGCAGAAAATCATAAGCTTATTCAAGACCATGTGGTCTGGGTGTCCAGGGACCTTAATGTCTCACTGGGGACTTGAGAAGAGGGAAGTTGAGACAGGCACTTGAAAAAAACAGAATAATCTTAAATTAAACCAAGCTACAATCTAAACTAAATTAAATCTTAAATGAAGGCCAGTAACCATAAAACAGATAATTTAAGGGTATCAGGAAGTGGGGCTTAATGTTGCAAGGTAGAAGTTAAGCAAAACAAACCTCAGTGGGCACAATCCTGTGGATTCCAATCAAGATACGCCGTAACTAATAAAACAACACAAACTCACATCCTTTTGTGCAAGTGCACACTCTGAGGTTTCAGACTAGTGCTCTGGTTGCTGTTCACAGCATTGACAATTGACATTCTTTGTTTTAAACCCCAGTAGACAGCACTTGCATTTTATGGGTCAGAATGGTTTAAGGTGGTAAAATGAGATCTGCTTCTCCAAGTGAGACTATTAGGCTATTGTTGTTGCATGGCTACATTAATGCACATTGGGCTACTACCTGTATGTGAGTCATAATGTGGTTTGTCAGTTGGCTAAGATTTCACACTGCCCAGGATAAAAAAACATTTATATTTTTAACTGTTAATCCATGATGCCAGACCTAAATTCAGTGTCAAGGTAATTTATTGTGGGGGATTCAAAAAGCAGAGATGGGAAACAGCTGACCTTGGCTGAATCCTAGTCCTCCATCTGCATGTGTATGTGGAGGCTCTTCTTTGGTTCATGCTGCTAAGCAGGGGCCACTCATGATGCCAGACAGCATGGTCAGAGCATTTAGGCCCTGGTGGCCCTAATGCTGCCTAAGTCCGTATTTGTGACACCATGCGTACTCCCAAGCTAAATTATTTTTGAATGCCCAGCACCCTCCCTAGCTAGCCTATGGTGCCTTTGGTTCAGCAACTGTATAGTGAGATGAGTTCCTGATTTTTGCTCCATGTAAACAGCTGATCACCCTAACAGCATTTATTGACTTGCTGTTGTAGCCATTTCAACTGTGCCCCACCCCCTCTTTCCATTTAAAACTGGACTTCCAGTTTACTGGGACAGCAGTATACATTAATTTACTTGAAGCATGAAAGGTAGAAACCAGGCAGGTCTGGCTACCTATGTGAAAACAACACACAGTCTTCAGGTAACAAAGTTAGGGTATGATACCTCTTTTTTTCGTGTGTTAGAAATTAATAACAATGACAATATGAATCTTATTCTGATGAATGTTTGTACACTAACATACTAGTCATCAACAGATTTGGCCTTATGCTCTATCGAGTCTGCTCGAGCCTCAGACCCCTGGGTGGGTACCGAAGTTATCCCTAGCGTTGTATTCCTGTGTCTCCATATCTCCATCTCAGCCCTCCCAGAGTAAGCCAACCTCTGCTTCATCCCTTTCCTGTACCTGTCCCACTCCCTTTTGAACCCCTCCACCATAGAAGCCTGAACCTGCTCACCAGGCAGTGCATTCCACAGTTCCACAACTCTCTCAGTGAAATACCTCCTCCTCCTCCTCCTTTCCAGCCTCAGCCTTCCTCCTTTGAGCTTCCAATTATGTCCTCTGGTGATTCCACCCTCATTTAGCCTAAAGATCCCCTCCTGATTTACCCTATTTATTCCCTTAAGGTACTTGAAGACCTCAATCATGTCCCCCGATCCCTCCTCTCCTCCAACAAGAACAGGCCAGGCTCCTCTAGTCTCTCCTCATATGTCATCTCCCCTAGACCCCAGATCATTTTGGTTGCTCTCCTCTGAACCCTTTCCAGGAGCTGCATGTCCTTCCTCAAGTGCAGCCTCCAGTACTGCACAGAATACTCAAGGTGTCATCTGACCAGGCCATTGTACAGTAGCAGAATCACTTTCCTGCTCCTCAAGATAATCCCTCATGCGATGCAGCCCAACATCCTATTTGCCTTTACTGCCGCCCCCCCCTGCACTGCTCAGAATTGTTCATGTTGACATCCACCAGGACCCCAGGTCTTTTTCCCCTGCCATGGCCTTCAACTCATCCCCTCTCATGGTGTATTCATGTTTGGGGTTCCCCCACCCAAGGTGTAACACCTTGCATTTGGAGGAGTTAAAATTTAATTTCCAGGTGCCTCCCCACCTCTCCAGGGTTTCCAATTCCCTTTGCAGGGCCAACCTCCCCTCCTCCCCCTCCACCACTGCACCTAGCTTGGAATCATCCACAACAAGACTCATTTCTCACCTGATACCCTCCTTGATATCAGAAATGTAGGCATTAAACAGGATCGGCCCCAGGACCGAGCCCTGTGGTACCCCACTAATGACCTTCCTGGGAGCCGAGACCTCCCCTCCAACCACTACTCTCTAAGTGTGCCCAGCCAGCCAGTTTCTGATCTATCTGACCATCAATGGGCCCACCCTTATCCCCTTCAGCTTCTCCAGTAGTCCAGTGTGAGGGACTGAGCCAAATGCCTTGCTGAAGTCCAAGAACAGTACATCCACAGCTCTTCCCTTGCCTAGTTCCGATGTTACCCATTCATAGAACTCCACAATATTAGTTTGACATGATTTATCTGGCACAAACCCATATTGATGACTATCCAGAAATCTCATCCCCTTCAAGAACCCCCCCAAACATTCCTTAAGTATACTCTCCAGCATCTTACCCACCACCCATGTCAAACTGAAGAGTCTATAGTTACCGGGCACCTCCCTCGATCCCCCTTTATGGATGGACACATGTGCCATCCTCCAATACCTAGGTAACCATCCTGTCTCAAGTGACAAATTGAAGAGTTTGCAGCCAGTACATCCACAATCTCCCATAGCACTCTGGGATGTATGCCATCCAGGCATGGAGATTTATCCTTTTTAAGAGCTTTAAGGGCTTTCCTCGCCCTTTCAATGGGGATAGCATCATCGGTCCCTCCATCCCCTTTTAGCAGATCCTTCCTGGTGTGATACCACTGAGGCATTGTTGGTCCTTCCCCTCCTTGTAGCAGATCTGTCCTGCTATGATACCCCTGAGGTAACCCTCCCACTCGCCTTTTCTATATCTGGTGCTCCAGCTATCACCCCACCCCTTCTAAATCCAATAGCTCCTGCTTTGTAAGTTTCCCATCCCCTCCCTGGTGAACATGGAGGCAAAATACTCTTTTAATACCTCCGTCTGTTTCCTTGCCTCCTCTACCCACGCCCCCTTTTGTTCTCAATCTGCTGATCTGGACCTTGGTTTTTATCTGCTCCCCAATGTACCAAAAGAACACCTTTTCTCCACCCCATATCCCCTGTGCAAGCCACTGCTCTTTTCTGGACTTTGCCCCCCTCACCAACTGAGTGACGTGTCTGGATGCGACAGTACTATTCCTAATCCCACTCCCCTCTCATTTTTTTGTATTCTCTGTAGGCAGCCCTCTTCTTCCTTACCACCTCCTGAACCTCCTTGGAATACCAGCATGGTTTACATGACCTCTCCCCCTTGTGCTTCACTTTTGCACAGGTCATGATGGCCTCCTAAGTCCCCATTTTATGACCTCTCATCTCCCTTCTACATCCGTCCTTTGTGTAACCCCCTTCAAATGCTCCTTGAGAATCTCTCCCATGACCCAAAAGTCTGCTCCCTAAAGTCAGCAGACATTGTCCTGGACCTCTCCCCCCCAAAAAAAATTAGCAGAAACCAGACAGTATCATCATCACTCCCTACCAGGGGATCCTCCACCACCAGATCCCATACCTGATCCCCATTCACAAGAACCACGTCCAGGACATGACCATCCCTCATAGGCTCCATCACCTGCTGATTATGGAATGCATCCTGGAAGCTATCCAGCATCCTCTGCTCCTTGGCCACCATGGAAGTCATGGTTCCCCAATCAGTAGCTGGCATATTTAGATCCTCCATCAACACAACTCCCTCCCGTTTTGGTCTACACTGGCCCTTAATGCTATCAAGCATATAGCTCCTAAAATGTGGAAAGTATTAGCAGAGACCCTTGAATTGCTGTTATCTAAGTATGAGTCTCATTATTTTATAATAGTGGGAGATTTCAATGCTAGAGTCCCCAAGAATAACAGTTTGGATTCTAAAGATGAATCTTTTGTTACTCCTGATTTTATGAACTTAAAATTAAATACAATGGGGCTTGCCATTAAAAGGCAGGCCAGGTTGTCCAGTGATCCCTACTAGAAATAAGTGCATAGGAGAGGGAGGGGGGGAGAGAACAGAGGGAACAGAGGGATAGAGGGGGATGGGACTGATGACATCACCAGGCTGGAAAGGGTAATATGACATGGGCAAGACAGAGCCCCAGGGATTGGCTGGGGGCGGACTCCAAAGGGGGTCCTGACTAGGGGCCTATTAAGGGTATAATAGGCCAGGGCTCAGGCAGGATGACCTCTTTTTCTGGGAATTTTCTTGCATATAACTCAGCACATCATTGGCAAGCAACAGGTAAGGCACAAAGAACTACTAGGACTCTAGGCCATGTGGCCCAGGTGACTGGGCCCAGAGCAATTTGTGTTTGTGTGTTTTGCCTCTCACTGCTTACATTTAATAGAAGCATAGACTAAGCTGATGTTAAACCTGCACTTGGAATGATCTTTAATGTGGTTTGCAGTAGGGCATGGGTGAGCCTGAATGTGAGCTCAAAGGTTTTTTCTTTTTTTTTTATGCTTTGAAGCAAGGTGTTTGGCATTGAGAAGTAGGCCTGGGGCCTGAAAGAAACAAAGGGTACAGGAAGGAAGGTTGTTTGTTCCAAGTGCATAATGTTTAGCTGGAAGAACGCTGTGATTATTTGTGGCTCAGCGATGTAGAAATTTTGTCTAGGAAGGCTGTAGGGTGACCACCTTTTAAGAATCCCAAAGTGGGACATTTCTTACTGAAAAAATATGATTTTTAACAGGACAATATGTAACCTCAACCAACACAACATATTTTTTTCTCTAAAATCAGAATTAAGACCAAGTGTTGCAGTTTTTTAGATGTCCCCTAGTGTTTCTAATCATTTTAAGGCATTTTAGTTAAGGTACTATAGTTTTTGCAGCATTTAGAGGAAAGTCTGAAAATATTTTTTGTACTATAATGTCAGGACATTTAGTATTGTTCATGTTTTTTCACAGGACACAGCTGCCCAAATCAGGACTGTCCTATGAAAATAGGGACAGGTGGTAACATAGAAACACAGAAACATAGACTTTGATGGCAAATAAGGACCGCTTGGTCCACCCAGTCTGCCCGTTTCCCTACCTAATGGATAAGCCGCAGATCCTAGTTAACCAACAGCCTACTTCTTCCTACCCCAACCCCCTAGAATTGCTTCATAACTGTCCCATGCATGCTTGAATTTCACCACTGTTTTTGACTCCACAATTTCCTCTGAAAGGCCATTCCATGCATCTACAACCCTCTCTGTGAAAAAATACTTCCTTACATTACCTCTAAGCTGCCCCCCCTCTATTTTTAAATTGTGCCCCCTTGTTCTGGTGTAATCCCCCTGCAAATGGGGTTCCCAAAAGTCTTCCAGGAGCTTGTCCGAATGCTCCAAGTCTGGGCGGTGTTCGGCGTCTGAGCTGTTTAAATGTGGTTACAAGTGAGTGCTATTTGAGCCTCCGTGTACTGTCTCTTTAAGAGCTATCTGCTTGCAGACTTAATTAGTTTGTATGGGGGAACTGTGTAATTAATTCTCAAATCCCACTCGAGCTGCAGAGAAATCGCTCTGTTTCTGCAGTCAGTAAGAGCACAGAGGGAGCCTAAATGAAAGATGTAACTGTTTGTCTGAGCCAGTTAGAGTGTTAAGTAAAATGCAGTTTGTCTAACCTGCCTTTCTTGCAGCTGGGACTCTGTGTGTGTTACCCCTCCATTTTGGACCTAAACTGCTATGCTGGGCCAATTGGGTTAAGGGTTCCCTAAAATGGAACCTGTGGACGAATCAGAACTTGGACTCTTAATTTTGAGCCAGCCACAAGGGGATTGTATGGGCAGTGACTCTGGGAAATGTAGTTTTGACCTTGGCGCCTTTTTCTATCAACAGAGGGAGTCTTATTGTGAGTGACAGCTGAATCAGCCAACAGAATAGTGTGGAGCTAAATGAAATGCCCTGCTCTGTGACTGGAAAGATCAGATCAGTTGTGGCAGTGAAGAGAGAAGGAGCTGTGTGCTTCTGCGGTGTATAGTTTCACGTGGGAAGTGCGTGTGAGGCTCTGAGTTTCGGTCTGCAGCCTTTGTGAGTGCCAGTTAGGACTGAATCCGAGTTGTGAGGAGAAAGAAGTACTATAATTGAGGAAACCAGGCTCACCCTGTAGTAGACTGGAGAAATTGCTAAATCACGCTCGGTCTGTCAGGAACTGAAGCTGCTGTGTGTGCTCCTGGGTATTTTGCAGTAATTGCGATAGGGATCGAGGAGCAGCCTGCCTGGTATAGTACTTTCCTTTTACATAAAAATGTGCGTAGTGCTTGTGGGGAAATTGCTATTTCAAATCCCCTGTACAGTGAATTGTGTGCTGAAGCTGGAAGTAAACCCCCAGCTTAATTCGGACTACATCTGTTTGCTATCAATTGCAGGGGGGTCCTGTCACAAGGACCTTGTCCTCATGCCCTGCCTTCTGGCAATCCAGAGGGGCATTCTCCATCCAATCCTCAGCTTGGGTGTTGTGAGTACAAATCAGAGTATTCCCCTGCAGCTTGTTTTCAATCACAAGTGTGTCACCTAATTCTTGTTGTTTCACTGTTTCATGGACTGAGCCCTCTGGCTCCGGTTTACAATTGGGTATTGTGCATATATTTTATTCTACAGGGTCCTATCCATCTACACCTGCCGACCAACCCTGGGCAATGGACATGGCTAGCCCCCTGCAACCTAGGTACCCAAAGTGTGACTTTTCAGACCCTGTATATGTGCACAGTACTGTGATTTAATGCCACTAATTAACCTGATTTCCCCCTCCTATGTTACTGTTCCCTAAATAAATCAGATTTGTTGTTGTTGTTAAACTTTAAACTGTTTGAAGTGTCAGTACCTTCATGCCAAGCACTTTATTGGTTTGTGTATGCTGCTTAACCATATTTTCAGGGGGTCCTCAGAGACAAACCTGTGAATCAGTCTCAAGGGTAAGTGGTGCCTTTCGAATGAACAGTGTGTACATGTGGGGTATTGGTACTGTAACTCCTGTGCATCATGTGAGCCATTAGAGAGAATAGAAGGGTGTCTCAGTGTCCCAGAGGGCTGTGAGCAAACTAGACCAATCATTACAAACCCTGACCTCTGGGTGGAGGCACCTGCCATAGAACCTAGGCCCCTCAACTTGTCAGTAGTCAAGCAGGCAGGGGTAGTAGCCCTTGGGATAGTGTCACCTGGGGGTTACATCTTGGAGGCTCACCGCTGGGATTTTGTGTCCTCTAGTGGCCACATTTATGAACCACTGTTAAAAAAAAATAAATGGGTACCCCAACAGAAGTGGCTGTGCACCGGTTGGTGGAGTGGTATACTGGGGAGGAGATCGACCCCCAAAATGCTAGGCTTATCCTGGACATCCCCCTGGGTATCAATACGGACACTGTACAGGGAGTACTTTCCAAGGTGGAAGGTTTACAAAACCCTGTGGTGGTGGGTCGACATGCTGATCTGCTCACCCACATTTTCATGGCTCTAGTAGAGTATAAGGACCACATAGATAGCTCCAAAGTGTCACAGACTATTACCCCAGAGGGAGCACTAACTGCCTGGAGCGTGATAATTAAGGACAGTAGAGACACAGGGGGGAATGAGCCCCCCCCCCAACTATTTGAAACTTTTGAGGAGAAATTTGCTAAATTGTTCGTGGAGGAAAGGAAAACTGTGAAGGACTTGAAGAAACTATTCTTGCCACCTGGGGTGTTCCTCCCCCAACACCCTCTCCCACTCCAGTACCCGTTATGGTAGCTGAACCAATGCAGGCTCCTATTTCTGCACCTGCCATTAGTCAAGACTCTTACTGAAGGTTGAAGATCTTCTCTGGCACCTTCCCAACCCCCCAGGGGGAGGATGATTGGGACACCTGGATAGACTGTGTTGCTGCCCCAATACCTGAATGGCAGTGTGTGGAGGCTGAGAAACAAAAAAGAATCATAGAAAGTCTGAGGGGTCCTGTCCTAGAGGCCATTACATTTTTGAGGTCCACAAATCCTGATCCATCTGCCCAGAAGTACCTATCTGTGCTTGAAGGCAATTTTGGGAGCATTGATTCAGGGGAGAGCTTGATGTGGAAATTTCAAGGTACAAAACAGTGGTCAGGTGAAAGTTTTTCTGCATATGTTACTCATCTGGAAAGAGCTCTGCAGAAGGCTGCTTACCGAAAAGGTAGGGTAGCCACCCGTGACTTAAACCGTGTAAGGTTGGAGCACCTAATACAGCATGCAAAGCATTCTAAATTTCAGCTCCTTCATTTAAGGCTCCCAGACAGAAGGGGTAACCCACCGGACTATTGTGACTTAATAAAAGAACTTCGGGAGGTTGAAGATGAGGAGCGGGATTCTAATTTTGGGGTGAGTGCAGCCCAAGTGATCACAGCATCGGAAGGTCCTTGTGAAGTGGGGACCAATGATGGTGTGCCACCATGGGGTGAACTGCTGAGAGAGATCAGGGAATTCAAAAACAGTTTCTTTATGAAAGCCGTGCCCGCAAGTACAGGCTCCGACTTATATCCGACTGCATCTGCCATGGGGGTGGGGGTACCCACCCAGGCATCTCCTGCTGACAACAGCTCAAAGCTCAATGTCTTGACCAAGGAAGTGGGGAAATTGATGAGATGCCTCCAAATGCGTATCACGCTGCAGACAGAGATGGCACCAAGGTGTCCAGTTAGTAGTACCCCCTGTTCCGGCTCCCAGTGTGATGCCTCGGCCAGCTCAAACTCCAGAAAGTATGTTTTGCTATAATTGTGGGAAGGATGGGCACATGAAGAGAGAATGCCGGTGCCCAAAAGATACAGACAAAGTTGTATATAGGCTACAAGGAGAGCTTCAGAGAACAAATCAGTGGTTAAGAGGTGCATGAAATGATCCCAGTGAGGGTCCCAAAAATGCTAACTCACGTCCCTTTGTGGCAAGGTCAGTTGCCCAAGCCCCCCCGCTACCGCCTCTCCAGACTAGTCCAGAATAGTGGGTCCCTCCATGAAGACCACTGTAAAGGTGAATGCAGTGTCTACAAGAGTTGTATTAGACAGTGGCTCATAAGTGACAATTATGTTCCAGGATTGGTATCAGAAGCATTTGTCAGATGTACCCTTACAACCATTACATAGATACATACATACATAGATACATAGACAGTGTCGGCAGATAAGGGCCTATGGCCCACCCAGTCTGCCCATTTGAGCTTGTAAGTTCAGTTTGTTTTCCTAGAAGTCTGTTTCCCCTTACCCCTGACCTCCAGAATTCCTTTATGTCTATCCCATGCATTCTTAAATCCTGTGATTGTTTCATCCCCCACCACTTCCTCTGCAGGTGTTCACTTGTCCACCACCCATTCTGTGAAGAATTCTTTCTCATGTTTCCTCTGAATCATCCTCCTCCAACTTCATCCCATGCCCTCTAGTCCTGGAACATATTTTTCGCTTAAAAATAGTGTTTTCCTGCACCCTGTTCCTCCCTGTAAGATACTTGTATGTCTCTATCATATCCCTCTCCCTCCTCTCCTCCAGGAGTACATGTTCAGTTCCTTCAACCTGTCTTCATAGGACTTGTGATGCAATGCATGCACCATCTTTGTTGCCCTCCTCTGAACCTTCTCTACCCTGTCTATGTCCTTACGTAGGTATGGTCTCCAGAACTGTACACTGTACTCCAGGTGGGGCCTCACTAGTGTCTTGTAGCGGAATTATGACCTCCTTTTCCTGCTGGTAATGCCCTGCCTATACATCCCAGCATCCTATTTGTTTACCTGCTGCCTTGTCACACTGTTTCCCTACCTTGAGGTCATCAGAGATGACTAACCCAAGATCCCTTTCCTGCTTGGTGCATGCTATATTCTCACCCCAACTGATATATTGTGCCAGGGTTTTTGTGCCCCATATGCATTATCTTGCACTTCTTCGCAATGAATTTCAACTGCCAAATCCCTGACCATTCTTCAAGTTTCTGCAGGTCGCTTCTCATTCTGTCTACACCCTCTGGTGTGTCTACTCTGTTACAGTGAAATTCTGCCTTCTAGGTCCTGCGCCATGTCACTGTTGAAGATGTTGAATAGGACCGGTCCCAGCACTGATCCCTGTGGTACCCAACTGGTCACTCTTCCCTCTGTGGAGTGACAGCCATTTACCACCACCCTCTGTGTCCTGCCACCCAGCCAGTTACCTACCCACCACACTACTGTCCTGCCCACCCATATTCCCCAGTTTGTGTAATAGTCTTCTATGTGGCACAGTGTCAAGGCCTTGCTGAAGTCCAGATAGGCCATGTCCTGCCCTCCCTGATCCACCTCCTAGTCACCCAGTCAAAAAATTCAATGAGGTTTGTCTGACATGACCTCCCCTGGTGAAACCATGCTGCCTTGGGTCCTGTAGTCCATTGACAACCAGATGTTCCACCAATCTCTCCTTCAGTGAGTGCTTCCATGATCTTCCCACTACCGAGGTGAGGCTGACTGGTCTGTAGTTCCTGCTTCCTCTTTGTTCCCACTTTTGTATAAGGGGACCACATCTGCTGTCCTCCAGTCTTTGGGTACCTCCCTGTTTCCAGTGATCAGCTAAACAGGATAGCCAGAGGTTCAGCCACCACCTCTTAGTTCTTTAAGGACCCTGGGGTGCACCCATCTGGCCCCATTAGCTTTATCAGCTCTTATTACTTCCAGTTCCTTAGGACCCTTTCTCGTGTAAAGGGACTTGTGTCCATTTCTGCACCATTCTCACCCCTTGTACTCCCTTCAGACCCATTACCCTCCTCTTCCCTCAGTAAAGACTGAGCAGAAATACCTGTTCAGTATGTCAGCTTTACTGTTGTCATTCTCCACGCGTCCCCATCCTCCCCTTCAGTCTCACTATCCCTCCCTTTGTCTTTCTTTTTCATTTATGTACCTGTAAAGGTTTTGTCCCTCTACCCACTGATTTTGCAATGTGTTCTTCTGTCTGAGCTTTGGCTTCCCTTACTGACCTCCTGCCTCCTTTGCTTCTCCTGGTACTTCTCCCTATCCCCTTCTGCCTGTGTCTTTTTGTATTGCCTGAATGCAATCTTTTTGGCTTTAACTTTCTTTGCTACCTCTTTGGAAAACCATAATGGTCTCCTCTTCTTTTTCCTCTTGCTAACCTGCTTAATACATAATTCTGTTGTTCTTGTAATCCCCATTTTAAATACTGCCCACTGTTCCTCAACCCCTTCACGGAAGGACTGCATGTATGGGGGTTAAGTAAGAAGGCCTACTCCTACTCTGGGTATATCTGAATTTGGCTGTCTTTCCTCACCTTCATGGCTGGATTGGCAGAGCAAGTAGAGACCTGGCCTTAGTGTGTCCCCCTACTGGACTGTATGATGGGGTTCCGCTATTAACTGGGATGAATGCGCATATGTTTGGATGGTTGGCGCAGTTGTGTCATAAGAAACAGGGGTCACAGACTGGTAGAGCTTTACGAATTCCAGCATTGATCAAGAAGGCCTATGATGCCCAGAGAGATGCTGACAAAGAGGAACCAGAGGAACCGGTTGGAATTGTCTGGAAAAAGGATCCTGAGTCTCTGACACCAAATGCCCAGTGTACCTTACAGGGAGAGG
This sequence comes from Neoceratodus forsteri, assembly GCA_016271365.2. Classification (NCBI taxonomy): domain Eukaryota; kingdom Metazoa; phylum Chordata; order Ceratodontiformes; family Ceratodontidae; genus Neoceratodus; species Neoceratodus forsteri. The sequence goes on from CM057458.1 coordinate 1,178,808,671, forward strand.
TCTGTATCAGAAAGGATGTCAAGAATAAAATCCTCATGCTGGATGCTCCAGGCGATGGGAAATTGCCAGAGGGACTGCTGGTCAAGCCAAGTATTTTGCCTGCCAGAGCCCATGCTTATGCCAGACGGGTAATGGTCCAAGTTCATGTGTCTGATAGAGAGATTCAAGTAAATAGAGGTTGCACCCTGGCTAATGTGCATTGTGCAGATACTGCAGTGTTGCCTAGTAACAAGTGTTCGGGGGATAATGACAGAGTGACGTCCGACTTGTTTGATTTTGGTGACTCCTCATTGCCAGCTGAATGGAAGATGAAAATCAGTAGAAAGCATGCCCAGAGAGACCAGGTGTTTTCTTTCAAAGAATGGGACATAGGATGTGTGCAAGGAGCTGAGCACCACATCCAGCTGCATGATGAAAGGCCCGTGAGAGGTCTCGACGCCTGGTACCTGCTGACATAGATGATGCGAGACGGCATCTGCAAGAGATGCTTGCTGCTGGTGTAATACAAGAATCCAGAAGCCCATATGCTTCACCTATTGTGGTAGTGAGAAAAAAGAATGGGACAGTAAGGATGTGCGTGGATTATCGCACTTTGAACCGGCGGACTATCCCTGATCAGTATGCAATGCCCTGCATCCAGGATGCTTTAGACTATCTGAATGGTAGCAAGTGGTTCTCCGTGCTGGATGTTCGCAGTGGGTACTGCCAGATCCCGATGGCCCCGGAAGACCATGAGAAGACAGCCTTTATCTGTCTGCTTGGCTTCTATGAATTTATGAGGATGCATTAAGGGACTTCAGATGCCCCAGCCACTTTTCAATGACTGATGGAGTATGCAGTGGGGGACATTAACTTATTAGAGTGCCTGGTGTACCTGGATGATGTTATTGTGTTTGGCAGCTCACTGGAGGAATATGAGAGCAGATTGGTCAAGGTGTTGGACCAACTGGAAAACTTTGGCCTAAAACTGTCCGTCGATAACTGTCAATTCTTCCAAACATCTGTAAAGTACATGGGACACATAGTCTCCACCGAGGGAATAGAGACCGACTCGAGTAAAGTTGAGTCCTTGACCACCTGGCCACAGCCCCACAATCTAAAAGAACTGCAAAGATTCCTGGAATTCTGTGGCTACTATCACCGTTTCATCAAGGACTATTCAAGAGTGATCCGTTCTTTACTTAATCTTACTCAAGGTTACCCTCCTACCGACAAAAAAATACAAGAGGTCGGTTTCTTCTGAGCCTGAGAGAGTGTATGTCCATCCCAATGAATTATTTGGGTGAGATGGACACCTGAGTGTGAAGCTGCTTTTCATGAGATTATATATCAATTTTGCCACGCTCCTATCCTTGCCTATACAGATCCAGGCCGTATATCTCTAACACACTGATGCTAGCCTGCAAGGCTTGGGGGCTGTATTGTACCAAGAGCACAAGAATGGCCTGAAACCAGTGGCCTTTGCCAGTAGAAGCCTGACCCCATCCGAAAAGAACTATCCTGTACATAAGTTAGAGTTCCTGGCTTTGAAGTGGGCTATTGTTGACCAGTTCCACAAGTACTTGTATGGGGCTAAGATAATAGTAAAAACTGACAATAATCCTTTGACCTATGTGCAGATTTCAGCTAAGTTGGATGCCACTGGCCATAGGTGGCTTTCTGCATTATCTACATTCGACTATGCTGTTGAATACAGAGCAGGCCTGAACCACATAGATGCTGATGCTCTCTCCTGGAGGCCTGTTCTCCGGAATGACTGGGTCAGACTGTCAGAACCTGATATTCGAGTACTCTACCAGAAGTTTGACAGGGAGGAACAAATGTCCATGGGCACAGTGGACTGTATGGTGGATTGTTTGGGACCCACTGAGAATTGCATACCTGCTGTTTATTGCCACTTTTCTGCAATAGACATTGGTGCACTGCCTCAGCTGGACAATGACAGTATTCAGCGGGCTCAACCCCGAGATCCCATGATCAAATCAGCTTAAGAAGCCCTCTATGCAGGGAAAGATGTGTCCAAATTATGCTCTAGTGATTTGAGAACTGCATTGTTATACAAGGAAGGTCCTAAGTTGAAACTGATCAATAAACTGCTATACAGAGAAAGAGCAGACAGAGGGGGACAAATAGACAAACAACAACTAGTGCTGCCCACTGCCTTTTGAGACTCAGTACTGAGGTCCTTACACAACCACATGGGGCACCTTGGTATAGACAGAACACTTGACTTGGTGAGATCCAGATTCTATTGGCCTAAGATGGGTGCTGATGTTGAGCAACACATTCAAACTTGTAGTCACTGCTTACACAGGAAAGCTTTGCCCCAGAGGACTGCTCCCCTTGTTAACATCACCACCAGTGCACCCATGGAGCTGGTCTGTATTGATTTTCTGAGTTTGGAGTCAGATCAAAGAAACATTAGTAATGTGTACGTGGTCACGGACCATTTTTCGAGATATGCCCAAGCTTTCCCCACCAAGGACCAGAAGGCATTCACTGTGGCAAAAGTACTTGTAAAACACTTTTTTGTTCACTATGGGGCTCCACAAAGAATCCATTCTATCAAGGGAGAGACTTTGAGAGTCGTCTGATCAAAGAGATGTTTTCTCTGTCGGGAGTGTGAAAGTCGAGAACCACCCCTTACCACCTCAAGGGGGACCCACAGCCTGAATGTTTTCACTATACTTTGCTAGGTATGCTAGGCACCCGCCACCCAAAGGACAAGCCTAGATGGAGCCAACAAATTAGCACCTTGGTACATGCCTATAACTGCACCAAAAGTGATGCCACTGGGTTCTCCCCCTACCAACTGATGTTTGGAAGAGAAGCTCAACTGCAGGTAAATGTATGTTTTGGAGTTTCTCCTGATGGGGTTCGAGCTGACAACTATTCACAGTATGTGCAAAAGTTAAAGGCCCAGCTAAATCATGCGTACCTACTGGCTCAAACCATGGCTGCCAAAATAAATCTGGCCAACAAAGAAAGGTATGATAAAAAGGTGAAAGCACAGGAACTCCAGGAGGGAGATCAGGTATTGCTAAGAAATCTTGGACTGCTTGGCAAACATAAGATTGCTGACAGATGGCACCATCTCCCTCACATTGTAGTGGGCAAACTAGATGAACTGACTGTGCACAATGTAAGACCTGAGAATAATTCAAAAGATGTTAAAACAATGCATAGAAATAATTTACTGCCCATTGAACAAATCTTGATTGAGTCTGAGCCCCCAGAAAGTGCTCCCTCTGGACCAGTGACCCAAGCTGCTGCTAAACAAAAGCAAAGAAAGTCTGCATCTACAGATGCTGAGTTAAAGTGTTCCCCACAACAAGTCCCAGTTGAAAATGACTGTCAATCTATGTCAGAGGAAAGTGAGGGCAACTTTGGGTACTACCCCTCTTACGAACTGAGTCAGTTGTTTCAGGGCAATCCTCTAGTCAATCCTGGAGATGAAGCTGGGCCTTCTGGACTATCTAAGCCCCCAGCTAGCTTTGTCCCTGGAGCCAATGTTTCCAGAAAGTGAAATGCAAAGCATCAAGTCAGATGACATGGAATCATTGTGTATGGTTGAACTGTTTGAGCTTTTAGAGGAGGAAAATGTTGGACTGGAACAGACTGGTGATATACCAGAACAAGAAGAGTATTTTGAGTGCCCTGATGGTCGACTGCCAGTGTCTGAAAGCTCTCCATGTGAGCCAAGTGTTGTGGACTCAGACATTGTAAATCCTGGAGCTGAAAGTGCCTCAAGTTCTAACCTCTCTACCTCAATGGAGTCTCCCCTGACAAGTGAGGAAAATGCTGAAAATGAGACTCAGAGTGCAGAGAATGTAACAGTTCTCCCTAGAAAGACTGGTCAAGCTGTAAAACCTGTCGTGCATCTTAGTTATGATTCCCTTGGGAGGACTGTGGACTTGCCTCTCAATGTTGTCCATAAAGGAGTGTATCTGTCCCCAAGCTCATTGCCCAAACTGAACATCAGTGATAACTCCAAGTTACTTGTGTTGCCCTCTAGGTATGGTGCCCCTGCCCCATCCAGCCCCAAGGTAGCTGATAGGGAAGGGCCCCCTCTCTTCAGGTTTCATGTACAGGAGGTAATAACCTGAGTTATGGTACAATGTGTGTATAATACTGTTGACAAAGTGATGTACTGAAAAGTTTCAGAAATGTATTTCTGGTAAGGTGATATGTTGACTGATGATTACATGTATAAGTCTAATGTGATACTGATGTAAATGTATATGGTTGCATTGAAACCTATGGGGGTACTTACGTGACACAGACACCAAGTTTTCCAGGTCAGGAAGGGTGTAACCCCCCCTGCAAATGGGGTTCCCAAAAGTCTTCCAGGAGCTTGCCTGAATGCTCCAAGTCTGGGTGGTGTTTGGCTTCTGAGCTGTTTAAATGTGGTTCCAAGTGAATGCTATTTGAGCCTCTGCATACTGTCTCATTAAGAGCTGTCTGCTTGCAGACTTAATTCGTTTGTATGGGGGGACTGTGTATTTAATGCTCGAGTCCCGCCCGAGCTGCGGAGAAATCGCTCCATTTCTGCAGTCGCTAAGAGTGCAGAGGGAGCCTAAATGAAAGATGTAACTGTTTGTCTGAAACCAGTTAGAGTGTTGAGTAAAATGCATCTTGTCTAACCTGCCTTTCTTGCAGCTGGGGCTCTGTGTGTGTTACCCCTCCATTTTGGACCTAAACTGCTGTGCTGGGCCAATTGGGTTAAGGGTTCCCTAAAATGGAGCCTGTGGATGAATCAGAACTTGCACTCTTAATTTTGAGCCAGCCACAAGGGGATTGTATGGGCAGTGACTCTGGGAAATGAAGTTTTGACCTTGGCGCCTTTTTCTATCAACAGAGGGAGTCTTATTGTGAGTGACAGCTGAATCAGCCAACAGAATAGTGTTGGGCTAAAGAAAATGCCCTGCTCTGTGACTGGAAAGATCAGATCAGTTGTGGCAGTGAAGAGAGAAGGAGCTGTGTGCTTCTGCGGTGTATAGTTTCACGCGGGAAGCGCTTGTGAGGCCCTGAGTTTCGGTCTGCAGCCTTTGTGAGTGCTAGTTTGGACTGAATCTGAGTTGTGAGGAGAAAGAAGCACTAGAAGTGTGGAAACCAGGCTCACCCTGTAGAAGACTGGAGAAATTGCTGAATCATGCTCGTTCTGTCATGAACTGAAGCTGCTGTGTGTGCTCCAGGGTATTTTGCAGTAATTGCGATCGGGATCGAGGAGCAGCCTGCCTGGTATAGTACTTTCCTTTGACATATAAATGTGCGTAGTTCTTGTGGGACATCACTATTTCAAATCCCCTGTACAGTGAATTGTGTGCTGAAGCTGGAAGTAAACCCCCAGCTTAATTCGGACTACATCCGTTTGCTATCAACTGCAGTGGGGTCCAGTCACAAAGACCTTGTCCTCATGCCCTGCTCTTCTGGCAATCCAGAGGGACATTCTCCATCCGATCCTCAGCTTGGGTGTTGTGAGTACAAATCGGGGTATTCCCCTGCAGCTTGTTTTCAATCACAAGTGTGTCACCTAATTCTTGTTGTTTCACTGTTTCATGGACTGAGCCCTCCGGCTCCAGATTACAGTTGGGTGTTGTGCATATATTTTGTTCTACAGGGCCCTATCCATCTGCATCTCCCGGCCAACCCCAGGCAATGGACCTGGGTAGCACCCCCAACCTGGGTACCCAGAGTGTGACTTTTCAGACTCTGTATGTGTGCACAGTACTGTGATTTAATGCCACTAATTAACCTGATTTCCCCCTCCCTTGTTACTGTTCCCTAAATAAATCAGATTTGTTGTTGTTGTTAAACTTTAAACTGTCTGAAGTGTCAGTACCTTCATGCCAAGCACTGTATTGGTTTGTGCATGCTGCTTAACCTTATTTTTCAGGGGGTCCTCAGAGACAAACCTACGAATCAGTCTCGAGGGTAAGTGGTACCTTATGAATGAACAGTGTGTACATGTGGGGTATTGGTACTGTAACTCCTGTGCATCGTGTGGGCCATTAGAGGGGATTAGAAGGAGGTCTCAGTATCCCAGAGGGCTGTGACCAAACTAGACCAACCATTACAAACCCTGACCTCTGGGTGGAGGCACCCGCTATAGAACCTAGGCCCCTCAACCTGTCAGTAGTCAAGCAGGCAGGGGTAGTAGCCCTTGGTATAGCACCATCTGGGGGTTATACTTGCACACCTCTTTTTCTGAAAGATGCTACCCTCTTGGACTTTGTTGATTCCCTTGAGGTACTTGAATGTTTCTATCATGTCCCCCCTCTCCCTCCTTTCTTCGAGGCTATGCATATCAGCTCCTTAAGTCTCTCTTCATATGTCTTCCCGGTGCAGACCCTGCACCACTTTAGTTGTCTCCTCTGGACTACCTCCATCCTGTTTATGTCTCTGCGGAGATTGGGTCTCCAGAACTGCACTCAGTACTCTATATGGGGTCTCACCAGCTGTCTGTACAGAGGGGGATAACAACTTCCTGTTTTCTACTGTTGATGCCTCTCCCTATGCATCCCCGTATCCCCCCAGCCCTCCTTACTGCACTCGCACATTGCTTGCCCACCTTTAGGTCATTGGATATGACTACTCCCAGGTCCCTTTCCATTTCTGTTGTTGTTAGTATCTCACCCTCCATTGTGTACTCTTCCTCTGGGTTTTTGTTTCCCAGGCGCATTACCTTGCATTTCTTAGCATTGAAGCTAAGCTGCCATACATTTGACCATTCCTCCAACCTTGCCAAGTGCCTTCTCATCCTTTCCACCCCACCTTGTGTATCAACTCTGTTGAAGATCTTTGTGTCATCTGCAAAGAGACATGTTACCCCCAGGTTGCTCTGTCCCAAAGGCTACTACCCCTGCCTGCTTGAGTACTGACAGGTTGAGAGGCCTAGGTTCTATGGTGGGTGCCTCCACCCAGAGGTCAGGGTTTGTAGTGGTTAGACTAGCTTGGGCACAGCCCTCTGGGACACTGAGACCCCCTTTTATTCCTTCTAGTGGCTCACACAGTACACAGAAGTTACAGCCCCAATATCACACGTATACACACTGTTCACTCATAAAGTACCACTTACCCTCGAGACTGATTCTGCAGCATGTCTCTATGGACCTCCTGTAAAATAAGGTTGAACAACATACACAGCAAAATATAATACTGTTTCCATAAGTACCAACACCACAGACAGTATATAGTATAACAACAACAAATTTGATTTATTTAGGGGACAGTAACATGGGAGGGGGCAATCACGTTAATTGGAGGCATTAAATCACAGTACTGTGCACACATACAGGGTCTGAAAAGTCACACTCTGGGTACCCAGGTTGGGGGGTGACTAGCCAGGTCCATTGCCTGGGATTGGCCAGCAGGTGCAGATAGATGGGGCCCTGTAGAAGAAAATATATGCACAACACCCAATTGTAATCTGGAGCTGGATGGCTCAGTCCATGAAGCAGTAAAACAACAAGAATTAGATGACACACTTGTGATTGAAAACAGGCTACAGGGGAATACCCTGATTTGTACTCACAATACCCAAGCTGAGGACTGGATGGTGGATGTTCTTCTGGATTGCCAGAACAACAAGGCATGGAGACAAAGTCCTTGTGACTGGACCCCACTGCAGTTGATAGCAAACTGAAAATTTGAAAATCAGGGCACTCAAAAAATACTCTTCTTGTTCTGGTATATCACAAGTCTGTTCCAGTCCATCATTTTCCTCTCTGAAAGCTCAAACAGTTTGACCACACACAATGATTCCATATCATCTGGCTTGATGCTTTGCATTTCACTTACTGGAAACATTGGTTCCAGGGACAAAGCTGGGGGCTTAGAAAGTCCAGAAGGCCCAGCTTCATCTCCAGGATTGACTAGGGGATTGCCCCGAAACAATTGACTGAGTTCATAAGAAGGGTAGTATTCAAAGCCACAATCACTTTCCTCTGACATGGACTGACAGTCATGTTCAACTGGGGCTTGTGGAGGGGAACACTTTAACTCAGCTACTGTAAGTGCAGACTTTCTTGACTTTTGCTTAGCAACAGATCTAGTTACTGGTCCAGAAGGAGCATTTTCAGGGGGTTCAGACTCAATCAAGATTTGTCCAATGGGCAGTAAATGATTTCTATTCATTATTTTCACATCTTTTGAGTTATTCTCCGGCCTTACTTTGTACACAGGCAGATCTTTTAGTTTGCCTACCACAATGTGGGGGAGATGGTGCCACCTATCAGCAATCTTGTGTTTGCCATGAAGTCCCAGATTTCTTAGCAACACCCGATCTCCCTCCTGGAGTTCCAGTGCTTTCACTTTTTTATCATACCTTTCCTTGCTGGCCAGATTTCTTTTGGCAGCCATGGTTTGAACTAGTTGGTATGCATAATTTAGTTGGGCCTTTAACTTTTGCACATACTGTAAATGGTTATCAGCTTGGACCCCATCAGGGGGGAAACTCCAAAACAGACATCTACCGGTAGTCGAGCTTCTCTTCCAAACATCAGGTGATAGGTGGAGAACCCAGTGGCATCAATTTTGGAGCAGTTGTAGGCATGAACCAGGGTGCTAATTTTTTGGCTCCATCTGGGCTTTTTCCTTTGGGTGGAGGCTGCGTAGCATATCTAGCAAAGTGCGGTGGAAACGTTCAGGCTGTGGGTCCCCCTGGGGGTGGTAAGGGGTGGTTCTGGACTTTCACGCTCCCCACAAAGAAAGCATCTCTTTGATCAAACTACTCTCCAAGTCCATCCCTTGATCAGAATGGATTCTTTGTGGTGCCCCATGGTGAACAAAAAAGTTTTCTATATGTAGTTTGGCCACAGTGGATGCCTTCTGGTACTTGGTGGGGGAAAGCTTGGGCATATCTCGTAAAATGGTCAGTGACCACCAGTACATTACTGATATTTCTTTGATCTGGCTCCAGACTCAGAAAGTCAATACAGACCAACTCCACGGGGGTGCTGTTAGTGATGTTAACTAGGGGGGCAGCTCTCTGGGGCAAAGCTTTCCTCTGTAAGCAGTGACTACAAGTTCTAAGTTGTTCAACATCAGCCCCCATCTTAGGCCAATAGAATCTGGATCTCACCAAGTCAAGTGTTCTGTCTATGCCAAGGTGCCCCATGCGGTTGTGTAGGGACCTCAGCACCAAGTCTCGAAAGACAGTGGGCAAAACTAGCTGTTGTTTATCTATTTGTCCCCCTCTGCCTACTGTTTCTCTGTATGAAAGTCTATTAATTAGTTTCAACTTAAGACCTTCCTTGTATAAAAATGCAGTTCTCAAATCAGTGGAGCGTAACTTGGATACATCTTTCCCTGTGCAGAGGGCTTCTAGAGCTGATTTGATCATGAGATCTCAGGATTGAGCCTGCTGAACATTGTCATTGTCCAGCTGAGGCAGTGCACCAATGTCTATTGCAGAAAAGTGGCAATAAGCAGCAGGTATGCAATTCTCAGAGGGTCCCAAACAATCCACCATACAGTCCACTGCGCCAGTGGACATTTGTTCCTCCCTGTCAAACTTCTGGCAAAGTGCTTGAATATCAGGTTCTGACAGTCTGACCTAGTCATTCTGGGGAACAGGCCTCCGTGAGACAGCATCAGCATCTATGTGGTTTAGGCCTGCTCTGTATTCAACAGCATAGTTGTATGTAGATAATGCAGAAAGCCACCTATGGCCAGTAGCATCCAACTTAGCCGAAATCTGCACATAGGTCAAAGGATTATTGTCAGTTTTTACTAGTATCTTAGCCCCATACAAGCACTCATGGAATTGGTCAACAATGGCCCACTTCAAAGCTAGGAACTCTAACTTGTGTACTGGATAGTTCTTTTCGGATGGGGTCGGGCTTCTACTGGCAAAGGCCATTGATCTCAGGCAATTCTCATACTCCTGGTACAACACAGACCCCAAACCCTGCAAATTAGCATCAGTGTGTAGGACATAGGGTTTTGCTGGATCTGCATAGGCCAGGACAGGAGCGTGGGTAAGTTGATATATAATCTCATGAAAAGCAGCTTCACAATTAGGTGTCCATCGTGCCCCAAAAACTTCATTAGGATGGAAATGCACTCTCTCAGTCTCAGGGGGAGTTGACCGCTTGTATTTTTTCTGGGTAGGAGGGTAACCTTGAGTAAGATTAAGTAAAGGACGGATCACTCTTGAATAGTCCTTGATGAAACGGCGATAGTAGCCACAGAATCCCAGGAATCTTTGCAGTTCTTTTAGAGTGTGGGGCTGTGGCCAGGCGGTCAAGGCCTCAACTTTACTTGGGTTGGTCTCTATTCCCTCGGTGGAGACTATATGCCCCACATGCTTTACCGAGGTTTGGAAGAACTGACATTTATCGATGGACAGTTTCAGGCCAAAGTCTTCCAGTAGGTCCAACACCTTGAATAATCTGTTCTCATGTTCCTCCAGTGATCTGCCTAACACAATAACATCATCTAGGTATACCAGGCACTCTAATAAGTTTATGTCCCCCTCTGCATGCTCCATCAGTCATTGAAAACTGGCTGGGGCACCTGAAATCTTTGGGGCATCCTCATGAATTCATAGAAGCCAAGCGGACAGATAAAGGCTGTCTTCTCACAGTCTTCTGGGGCCATTGGGAACTGGTAGTACCCACTGCGAAGATCCAGCACGGAGAACCACTTGCTACCATTCAGGCAGTCTAAAGCATCCTGGATGTAGGGCATTGTATGCTGATCAGGGATAGTCCACCGGTTCAAGGTGTGATAATCCACGCACATCCTTACTGTCCCATTCTTTTTTCTCACTACCACAATAGGTGAAGCATATGGGCTTCTGGATTCTTGTATTACACCAGCAGCAAGCATCTCTTGCAGATGCTGTCTCACATCATCTATGTCAGCAGGGGCCAGGCGTTGAGACCTCTCACAAAATGGCCTTTCATCATCGCAGCTGGATGTGGTGCTCAGCTCCTTGCACACATCCTACATCCCATTCCTTTAAAGAAAACACCTGCCTCTCTGGGCAAGTTTTCTACTAATTCTCATCTTCCATTCGGCTGGCAATGGGGAGTCCCCAAAATCAAACAAATCAGGCATTACTATGTCATTCTCCCCCGAACACTTGTTACTGGGTAGCACTGCAGTATCTGCACAATGTACATTAGCCAGGGTACAATCTCTATTTACTGGAATCTCTCTATCAGACACATTATGAACTTGCACCATTACCCTTCTGGCATAAGCATGGGCTCTGGCAGGCAAAATACTTGGTTTGACCAGCAGTCCTTCTGGCAATTTCCCATCGCCTGGTGTATCCAGCATGAGGATTTTATTCTTGACATCCTTTCTGATACGGACTTCCCCCTGTAGGGTACACTGGGCATTTGGCACCAGGATCAGAGATTCAGAATCCTTCTTCCAGATAATTCCAGATAATTCAGTTTAAATGCTTCATTGGCAAGCTTTTAAACTAGTCAAGGGGTGAGGCACTGATAAGCAGCAGGAAAATCCCAGCCTCTCCCTACAAAACAGGGTACTAAATGAGAAAAAGACCAAGGTAGAAAGGTCAGTGGGGGATGCTGCAACCGACGGTAAAGCCATCAAAAATGGAGAGCAATGGTACCAATGCCCATAGTCTGAGTAACAAGCTTCCTGAATTAGTGGCCTTGATGGAGGAGAACATCTGGATATCGTGGCAGTCATAGAAACATGGTACATACAAAACCATGACTGGAGGTAAACATACCAGGATACACTATCTACAGGAGGGACAGGGAGGGTAAAGAGAAGAAGGAGTAGCTCTTTACATAAAGGAAGGAATCAAAGCAACAGAACAAAATGGTAAAGGAGGAAGAAGCACTGTGGGTAAATTTGGAGACCGGCAATGGCACCTAATCTGCACAGGGTTGTATACAGACCCCCTTCTCAGGAGAAATGGACAGAAAATGATAGAAAGTATACTTAGAATGGAAAAAGGAGATATTACTAATGGGTGATCTGAATATACCAGATGTTAACTGGAGTGCAGTTGCAGCAGCCACTTCTAGAGTGGGGTTATTCTAGATGACCTACAGGGGCATGCCTTATACAACTAGTATTGGAGCCCACTCGAGAGGAGCAATCTTAGACCTGGTTCTCTCAAATGGAGATGAGAGGATCACAGATGTAGAAGTGCGTAGCCATCTGGAACTATCGACCACTCAAACAGTATGGTTCACAATAAACACAGCAATAGAGTCAAGCCATACAAAGACAAGGTACTGGATTTTAGGAGGCTGACTTTGCCAAAATAGGTGAGTGCCTAAGGAATACACTATGAAATGGGCAGGAAGGAGGGGTGGAAGAACAATCGGGAATAATAAAACTGCCATCACAGAGGTAACAAGCCTTTGTGTAAAGCAAATAAAATGAAACAGGAGAAACCACTATGGTTCTCAAAGGAAGTGGCAGTGAAGGTTCAAGAGCAAAAGAAAGCATTCAGGAAGTACAAGGAATCACAGAAGGAACAGGACAGAGAACTGTATCAGTTAAAGCAAAAGGAAGCTGTAAGGCAGTCAGAACAGCAAAGGCCCAAACCGAGGAAAAGATAGCCAACTCAGATAAGAAGGGGATAAAACCTTTTATAGGTACATCAGAGAACAAGGAAGACCAAGGGAGGGATAGTGAGGCTTAATAAAGGGAGGAGAGGGTGGGCAGAGGTGAACTGTGAAAAGGCAGAGATACTAAACAAATATTTTGCTCAGTATTTACAAAGGAAGAGAGAGGTACCTAAAACAAACAGTAGAAACACTCTGGATACAGAAGCTGATACCAGCCCATTTATAGAAGAAAGGGTTCTGAAAGAACTTTTAAAACTGAAGGTGGACAAAGCAATGGGATCTGATGGGTTCATCCCAGAATTCTAAAGAACTAAGGTAGAACTAATGACACCACTGACTACCTCTTTAACAAATCATGGGAGGATGGGTGGTACCCGAGGACTGGAGGAGGCAGATGTGATTCCCTTGCAAAAGTGGGAGCCTGACACGAGGGAAACTACAGACCTGTTAGTTTAACCTCAGTGGTAGGAAAATGATGGAATCACTTCTGAAAGAAGAACTGTTGAGTATCTAGAGGCCAGAGGCACAGGACCCAAGGCAGCATGGATTCACAGTGGGAAGGTCATGCCAGACAAATCTTATAGATTTCTTTGACTAGGTGACCAAAGTAGTTGATCAGGGAGGGGCTGTGGACATGGCCTACCTAAACTTTAGCAAGGCATTTGACACAGTCCCACAAAAAAGATTAATATACAAGTTAGCCAGCCTGGGAGTGGGTCCCAAGATGACAACCTGGGTAAAGAATTGGCTGGAGAATAGGACACAGAGAGTAATAGTAAATGGAGTCCACTCTGAAAAAATGGGGGTTAGTAGTGGGGTACCACAGGGTTCAGTATTAGGACCGGTCCTCTTCAATGTCTTTATAAGTGACATTGCAGAGGGACTGGAAGGAAAAGTATGACTCTTTGCAGATGACACAAAGATCTGCAACAGAGTTGATCACAAGTTGGGGTGGAAAGGATGAGAAGGGACTTGGCAAGGTTAGAGGAATGGTCAAATGTATGGCAGCTTAGATTCAATGCTAAGAAGTGCAATGTAATGCACCTGGGAAACAAAAACCCAGGGGAAGAGTACACAATGGGGATGAGATACTAACAAAAACAAAATGGAAAGGGACCTGGGGTAGTCATATTAGATGACGTAAGGTGGGCAAGCAATGTGAGAGGGCAGCAAGGAGGGCTGGGGGATACTGGGATGCATAGGGAGAGGCATCACCAGTAGAAAACAAAGTTTTATCTTCTGTACAGACAGCTGGTGAGACCCCATCTGGAGTACTGCATGCAGTTCTGGAGACCCAATCTCCGCAAGAGACATAGACAGGATGGAGCTGTCCAGAGGAGGGCAACTAAATGGTGCAGGGTCTGCACAGAGGAACATATGAAGAGACTTAGGAGCTTAACATGTATAGCCTCGAGGAAAGGAGGAGAGGGGACATGATAGAAAATGTCAAGTACCTCAGGAAATCAACAAAGTCCAAGAGGGTACCATCTTTCAAAAAAGAGGTGTGCAAGAACAAGAGGCACAATTTGAAGATAGAAGGAGGCGGCTCAGAGGTAATTTAAGGAATATTTTTCACAGAGAGGTTGTGGATTTATGGAACGGCCTTCAGAGGAGGTTGTGGAGTCAAAAACAGTGGTGGAATTCAAGCATGCATGGGACATTCATAAGGCAATTCTAGGGGTTGGGGGTAGGAAGAAGTAGGCTGCTGGTTAACTAGGATCTGCAGCTTATCCATCAGGTAGGGAAATGGGCAGACTGGGTGGGCAAAGCGGTCCTTATCTGTCATCAAATTCTATGTTTCTATGTTTCTATGTTTCCAACCGGTTCCTCTGGTTCCATTTTTTCAGCATCTCTCTGTGCCTCATAGGTCTTCTTGATCAAGGCCAGAATTCTTAAAGCTCTACCAGTCCCTGACCCCTGTTTCTCATAACATAACTGCACCAACCATCCAAACATATACGCATTCATCCCAATTAGTAGAGGAACCCCATCATACAGTCCAGTAGGGGGACACACTAAGGCCAGGGTCTCTACTTGCTCTGCCACTCCAGCCACGGAGGTGGGAAAAGACAGCCAAATTCAGATATATCCAGAGTAGGGGTAGGCCTTCTCACTTAACCCCCAGACATGCAGCCCCTCCAACGGTTGTAAGGGTACATCAGACAAACGCTTCTGATACCAGTCTTGGAACATAATTGTCACTTGGGAGCCACTGTCTAATACAGCTCTGGCAGACACTCCATTCACCTTTACAGTGGTCTCCATGGAGGGACCCACTATTCTGGACCAGTCTGGAGAGGCAGTAGTGGGGGCCTGGGTAACTGACCTTGCCACAAAGGGACATGAGTTAGCATTTCTGAGACCCTCAATGGAATAATTTTGTGCACCTCTTAACCACTGATTTCTTCTCTGAAGCTCTCCCTGTAACCTATATACCACTTTGTCTGGGTCCTTTGAGGACCGGCACTCTCTTTTCATGTGCCCATCCTTCCCACTATTATAGCAAAACATACTTTCTGGAGTTTGAGCTGGTCGAGGCATCACCTGGGGGCCAGGTCAGGGGTACTATTAAATGGGAACCTCGGGGGGCATCTCAGTCTGTGGCGTGATAAGCATTTGGAGGTATCTCATCAATTTCCCCAATTCCATGGTCAAGACACTGAGTTTTGAGCTGTTGTCAGCAGGAGATGCATGGGTGGGTACCCCCTCCCCCATAGCAGCTGCAGTCGGATGAGGGTTGGGGCCTGTACTTGCAGGAGAGGCCTTCATAAAAAGACTGTGTTTTATTTCCCTGAACCCTCTCAGAAGTTCATCCTATGGTGGCACACCCTTTTCCTTCTCAGAGCACTCATTAACTGCCAGCCTCTGCCCCTGAAGTTCACTTGACGGTTCACCCTCAGTCACTCAGGTTGTAGCAGCAGCTATTGGTGCAAGTCCTTCCCAGGATTGCCTTTTCACAAACCCTCAAATTTTCCTCATTGGCTCATCATAGGAGGGTGGAGATTCCAGTTGATTGGCCAGGTGTAACTGAAGCAACAGCAGTTCTGAGAAGGAGGCAGACTTAAGGATCCTGTCCAACCTAGTTCGGTCCAATTCAATCGCTAGCAAACTACCCTTTCTGAGGCATTCTTGCAACAATTTTTCCAGCCAAGATACATATACAGACAACAACTCCCCTTGGTACTGTTGTGCATTTCTTAATCTCCACCACAGGTCCTCATCAGAATCTGGGCTCCCATACACATTCTACAAGGCCTCCAGATAGTCCTGTGCAGTCACTTCAGGATTACTGGCCTGTTTGGCATGGATGGTTGCCAGGGCAGGACCTTGGAGGCTCTCACTTAACCTCTTTCACTTTTCTGCTTCCGAGCATTGCCATTCTAGCACTTGAGGGGCAACATAGTCTACCCATGTCTCCCAGTCATCCTCCCCTTGTGGGGTGGGGAGGGTGCTGGAGAAAATTTTCAACCTGTTGTAAAAGTCATGACTACTGGCAGGAACAGACATAGGGGCTTGCACTGGCACAGAAGGAGGAGCAATAACGGGTGTTGGAGGGGGAGAGGGGGTTTGGGAAGGAACGTTCTCAGGCGGCAATAATAGTTTCTTTAAATCCTCCACAGTTTTCCCTTCCTCCAGCAACAATTTAACAAATTTCTCCTCAAAAGTTTCAGATAGTGGGGGGGGGGCTCATTCCCCCCTATGTCTCTACTGTCCTTAATTATCACTCTCCAGGCAGTGAGTGCTCCCTCTGGGGTAATAGTCTGTGGCACTTTGGAGCTATCTATGGGGTCCTTCTACTCTACTAGGGCCATGAAAGTGTGGGTGAGCAGATCAGCATGTCGACCCACCACCACAGGGTTTTGTAAACCTTCCACCTTGGAAAGTACTCCTTGTACAGTGTCTGTATTGATACCCAGGGGGATGTCCAGGATAAGCATAGCATTATGGGGGTCAATCTCTTCCCCAGTACATCACTTCACCAACCTGTGCACAGCCACTTCTGTCGGGGTACCCATTTATTTTTTTAACAGTGGTTCATAAATGTGGCCACTACAGGACACAAAATCCCTGCAGTGAGCCTCCAAGATGTAACCCCAAGGTGGCGCTGTCCCAAGGGCTACTACCCCTGCCTGCTTGAGTACTGACAGGTTGAGAGGCCTAGGTTCTATGGCAGGTGCCTCCACCCAGAGGTCGGGGTTTGTAGTGGTTAGACTAGCTTGGTCACAGCCTTCTGGGACACTGAGACCCCCTTTTATCCCTCTAGTGGCTCACACAGTACACAGGTGTTACAGCCCCAATACCCCACGTATACACACTATTCACTCATAAAGTACCACTTACCCTCGAGACTGATTCTGCAGCATGTCTCTGAGGACCCCCTGTAAAATAAGGTTAAACAACATACACAGCAAAATACAAAACTGTTTCCATAAGTACCAACACCACAGACAGTATATAGTATAACAACAACAAATCTGATTTATTTAGGGGACAGTAATATGGGAGGGGGCAATCACATTAATTGGTGGCATTAAATCACAGTACTGTGCACACATACAGGGTCTGAAAAGTCACACTCTGGGTACCCAGGTTGAAGGGGGCTAGCCAGGTCTGTTGCCCGGGGTTGGCTGGCAGGTGCAGATGGATAGGGCCCTGTAGAAGAAAATTTATGCACAACTCCCAATTGTAATCCAGAGCTGGATGGCTCAGTCCATGCAGCAGTGAAACAACAGGAATTAGAGGACACACTTGTGATTGAAAACAGGCTACAGGAGAATACCCTGACTTGTACTCACAATACTCAAGCTGAGAACCAGATGAAGTATGTTCTTCTAGACTGCCAGAACAACAAGGCATGGAGACAAAGTACTTGTGACTGGACCCCACTGTAGTTGATAGCAAACGGATTTAGTCTGAGACAAGCTGGGGTTTGCTTCCAGCTTCAACACACAGCACACAGCACTGGGGATTGGAAATAGCTATTACTCACAAGTACTACGCACATTCATATGTAGAAAGAAGTACTATACCAGGCAGGCTGCTCCTCGATCCCGATCACAATTACTGCAAAATACCTGGGAGCACACACAGCAGCTTCAGTTCCTGATAGTCCGAGCGCGATTCAGCAGTTTCTCCAGTCTTCTACAGAGTGAGCCTGGTTTCCACACTTCTAGTGCTTCTTTCTCCTACAACTCATATTGAGTCCAAACTAGCAATCACAAAGGCTGCAGACCAAACTCAGGGCCTCACACTTGCTTCCCATGCGAAACTATACACCGTAGAAGCACAGAGCTCCTTCTCTCTTCGCTGTCACAACTGATATGATCTTTCCAGTCACAGAGCATTTCCTTTAGCTCAACACTATTCTGTTGGCTGATTCAGCTGTCACTCACAATAAGACTCCCTCTGTTCGTAGAAAAAGGCGCCAAGGTCAAAACTACATTTCCGAGAGTCACCGCCCATACAATCCCCTTGTGGCTGGCTCAAAATTAATTAAGTTCTGATTCGTCCACAGGCTCCATTTTAGGGAACCCTTAACCCAATTGGCCCAGCATAGCAGTTTAGGTCCAAAATGGAGGGGTAACACACACACACAGAGTCCCAGCTGCAAGAAAGGCAGGTTAGACAAACTACATTTTACTTAACACTCTAACTGGTTTCAGGCAAACAGTTACATCTTTCATTTAGGCTCCCTCTGTGCACTTAGTGACTGCAGAAATGGAGTGATTTCTCCACAGCTTGGGCGGGATTCGAGCATTAAATACACAGTCCCCCCATACAAACTAATTAAGTCTGCAAGCAGACAGTTTTAAAGAAAGAGTACGTGGAGGCTCATATAGCACTCACTTTGAACCACATTTAAACAGCTCAGACTCTAAACACCACCCAGACTTGGAGCATTCCGGCACGCTCCTGGAAGACTTTTGGGAACCCCCATTTGCAGGGGGGTTACAGACATACTTTTCCTTCCAGTCCCTCCGCAATGTCTCTTATAAAAACATTGAAGAGGACCGGTCCTAGTACTTAACACTGCAGTACCCCACTAGTAATCCCCCTTTCTTCAGAGTAGACTCCATTTACTATTACGTCTGTGTCCTGTTCTCCTGGCAATTCTTTACTCAGGCTACCATCTTGGGGCCCATTCCCTGGCTGGCTAACTTGTATATTAATCTTTTGTGTGTGACTGTGTCAAATGCCTTGCTAAAGTCTAGGTAGGCCATGTCCACAGCCCCTCCCTGATCTACTACTTTGGTCACCCAGTCAAAGAAATCTATTAGATTCATCTGACATGACCTTCCCACTGTGAATCCATGCTGCCTTGGGTCCTGTGCCCCTCTAGCTTCTAGGTACTTGACAATTCTTTCCTTCAGAAGTGATTTCATAATTTTTTCTATCATTGAGGTTAAACTAACAGGTCTGTAGTTGCCTGCTTCTGTCCTGCTCCCACTTTTGTGAAGTGGAATCACATTTGCCCTCCTCCAGTCCTCAGGTACCACCCTATCCTCCCATGATTTGTTAAAGAGGGTAGTCTGTGGTGTCACTAGTTCTACCCTTATTTCTATTAGAATTCTGGGATGAATCCCATCAGGCTCCATTGCTTTGTCCACCTTCAGTTTTAAGAGTTCTTTCAGAACCTTTTCTTCTGTAAATGGGCTGGTATCAACTTCTGTATCCAGAGTGTTTCTATTATTTGGTTTAGGTACCTCCCTCTCTTCATTTGTGAATACTGAGCAAAAATATTTGTTTAGTATTTCTACCTTTTCACAGTCACCCTCTGCCCACCCCCTCCCCTTTATTAAGCCTCGCTATCCCTCCTATGGTCTTCCTTCACTCTCTGATGTACCTATAAAAGGTTTTAGCCCCCTTCTTAACTGTGTTGGCTATCTCTACCTTGGTTTGGGCCTTTGCCGTACTGACTGCCTTCCCAGCTTCCTTTTGCTTTAACTGAATCAATTCTCTATCCTGCTTCTGTGATTCCTTGTACTTCCTGAATGCTTTATTTTTCTCCCTAACCTTCCCTGCCACCTTCTTTGAGAACCCTAGTGGTATCTTACATCATTTTGTTTTGTTTATTTGCTTCACACAAAGGCTTGTTGCCTCTGTGATGGCAGTTTTGATTATTCCCCATTGTTCTTCCACTCTCCTTCCTGCCCATTTGCTAGTGCATTCCTTAGGCACTCACCCATTTTGGCAAATTCAGTCTTCCTGAAGCCCAATTCTTTTGCCTTTGTATGGCTTGACTCTACTGCTGTGTTTATTGTGAACCATACTGTTCGATGGTCACTAGTTCTCAGATGGCTACCTACATCTAAATTTGTGATCCTCTCGCCATCTCCATTTGAGAGTACCAGGTCTAAGATTGCTCCTTCTCAAGTGGGTTCCAATACTAGTTGTCTAAAGCATGCCCACTGTAGGGCATCTAGAATGACCCCACTCTTAGAAGTGGCTGCTGCAAATGTACTCCAATTAACATCTGGCATATTCAGATCCCCCATCAGCAATATCTTCCCTTTTTCTGCCATTCTAAGGATATTTCCAATCATTTCCTTGTCCACGTCCTCCCACTGAGATGGGGGTCAGTATACAACCCCTGTGCTGATTGTGGTGCAATTATCTGTCTCCAAATTGACCCACAGTGCTTCCACTCCTCCCTGTTTACCCTTTTGTTCTGTAGCTTTGATTCCTTCCCTTATGTAGAGAGCTACTCCTCCTCCTCCTCTTTTACCCTCCCTGTCCCTCCTGTAGATAGTGTATCCTGGTATGTTTATGTCCCAGTCATGGTTCTGTGTGTACCATGTTTCTGTGACTGCCGCAATATCCAGATGTTCCTCCTCCATCAAGGCCAGTAATTCAGGAAGCTTGTTACCCAGAATATGGGCATTAGTACTCATTGCTCTCCATTTTTTGATGGCTTTACCTCTTGTAGCACTATCCCTGTCCTCTTTGACTTTGCTTACCCTAGAAGATTGTGGATTTAATCCTTGGTGGGGGGTGAGATTTCCTTACAGAAAGGTCATTCTGAGGTATTTGCAGTAAAGGATCATTTGTGTTTTTCCTTTCACTGGACATGCTGATCTGTGTCAAGTCTGAAAAATAAATAAAATTAAAAAATAGAAGCAGACAGAAGCAACATACGGCCACAAGAAGGCAGAATCTTTGGGGTGTTGTGTTTTCAGTCATTGGGCATTACAGTGTTCAACATTTTCAGTGGGGCAAGCAGAGAGGTCTCATCACAAGGGACTGCTCTCAGGGCTAGTGCTTGGAAGCTTTGTGATAGCAGCATATGCGTGACAGTGCTTTTAAGCTACAGGGAGGATGAGGTAGACAACACTAAAGAAGCATGCTTTTCATTGTAATTGAAGTGTATTTCATCTGTTGGTCTAAAAATTGTAGTTTTGTGGTAGAGCGCAGGGGGAGTGGTGCTTCCCAGTGTGTTTATGTGGCGATTCACCGAAGGCATGCATCGCGATGTATGTTCAGTTGGTTGTTGATTGGTGGCATGCAGGCTGATTTGGTGGAAAAGTCTGGTGAGGGCTCACTCATCCTGACTCAGTGGTATGCATGCCCAGAGGCTACGTGGTCCATGGTGACAGGGCCGAAGATGGATGGGTGTTTTCTTCTTGCCCTGCTTAGGTGGGGGCATTGGGAGAGAGCTTGGCTGTGTCTGTGGGAGTTAGGGGAAGTCAGCAGATGATGGGGCAGATTGCTTCTTTGTGTCTGGGTTACTGGTGATCCTTGTGGTGCCTTGGGGGTGGCCTTTTTTCACGAGCAAAGGCAGGGATGCAACTTGGAAGAGCAGCATTTGTTGCAAGAGGGTTGTTGGACAGGGCGTTTGTAGCTGCACGAAGTGTGTGGAAGGGCAAAGGTTAATACTGCAGCTGAAGGTCGGGCACCAGTAGAGAGGTTTCTTGTTACCGGGGCCTGCTGGTGGTGTAAAAGTTGGGTCTGCAGGAGTGGGCCAGCATGACAGAAGTGCACCCCTTGCAGGCATATGGTGCAGCAGTCAGCGCACATGGATCAGGGCACCGCACTAGTGTGTTTTTGGTTTAAAAAAAACAACAACAAAAAAAAAACAGAGAGGCAGGGATGATCCCAACCATTTTCAGACAAATGGGGTTGTTTTTGTGTTGGTATGGCAGTGTTGTGTGGCTATGCTGGAGGGGGTGAGCACACATGGGCAGATCTGGGGCCTAACTGAGCAGGCCCAGAGCAAAAGTGCAAAGGGGGGCATACCTCATGGTAAAGGCCTTGCACATGACACAGAAGCAAGTCCATGAGACCAGGAGCGGAGGCATGTAGCAGGCATGGAGGGGGGAGGGGTTGTATTTGGCACCAAAAGCCATCTGTTTGATGTGCAGAACAGCACAGCAGACAAAAAAGGGGAGTTTTATCTGGGAATGCAGCAGAAGGGTTGGGAGAGTGGCCATGATACGGCCACCATTTTGATTCAGGACACGTGGCAGTGCCATTTTGAACAGACAGTGTGGTGGCCATCCTTTATATATGGATACACATATTAGTAATAAAATAACATAATAGGAAGAGGTCTTTGATTCCCCCTTGTGGGAAGGCATGGTGACATAGGAAGGCTAATGTATAGATCAGCATGCTATCGAATCAAGGTGACAAATATGTTGAAATTAAAAGATTGCAAGGGGGTATGCTGCAATGCTTTCATGATGCCATACTGTGGTCACAGGGGGTGGGATCATTTTGGGTGGATCAAGCATGGGGCCGTGTGGTGGCCACCAGTTTTGATAAAGGCCACGTGGCGGTGGCCATTTCTGGATGGGGGGAGTTTAATGAGAATGCTGCAATAGGGCAGAGCCAGCACGGGCATACCAGAACTGCGTAGTTGGTGAAATAATGCTGAGGTATGGGCCAGCTGCTGTTATGTTATAATCACCTGCAACATTAGAGGAATCCTGTGGGGGGCATGGGTACTAATATAGCTTGGGAAAATACCCAGAGCTAAAAATGGACAGCAGGAACTATCTGCTCCCTCCAAGAAGAGGGCTTACATTTAAAAGCATCCTGGATAGCTTTCTCTGGTAAAACATGGGTGAGTTAACCTTTCTTCTGAAAGTATGTTAAAGCAAAATGAAGGTGGTGAGTCATAAAGAAATTTACTGTTATGGTGGGTGGCAGACTGCTTAATCTTCAGATAACCTTTTTAATATTGGATGTTTCTGAGAATTTTAAATTGATGTTGATGTAATTAGGTGAAACTGATATATCTAGGAGAATTTTAACTGGAAGTTTGATGAATTCGTGTGATTTCTTCAATATTTTGATGGAAAGCGCTTTGATGTTTCGAATTGCGCTATATAAATAAAAAGATTATTACTATTATTATTATTAATTCAGCTGTTGAAAGCAGCTGGTGGTGAACTGGGTAAAATCCAAGGCTACATGTTGGATTTAAATAGCTGGGATTTCCCAGTTGTACATAGAGGACCAGGACTAAACCTAGGGGCATAAAGGGACTGACAAGGCCTACTAACTGCTTCTGTTTTTCTCCACTAACCAAGTACTTGATATTCCAACCCACCCTCTGTGAGCTGAGGATCCTTGGTCAGTTGAGCTTTATCTCAAAGGTGGTAATTACAATTTAAAAAGTAAATAAATAAAAAGTGACAATGTCGATATTACATTTTACTTGTATTGCAAGAAGCAGCAACCTGATATTATAGCTATTGTAGGGGTCAGAGGGTAGTCAGGTTTGCCAGTGGGCATGGTACCACTACCGCTGCTGGGGCCAAGCTCTCAGCCAGGTAAGTCAATAGGACCAACGTCAGGAAGGGTGTGAGGGCTAACCAGACAGTTTGGGTTTGCTCCAGCATAGGTTTGAGGAAGTCCAGTTATGCAGAGATCACTTACTGGTGCTGTTGCATGTATTGGATTTATCCCCCGCCTGGAAGGTTGGTGCGCAGGCCGATCATTTTGAGAAGTGATGAGCTGATGTTGCAGCCAATTAAAGTTACAGTTGGGGGGTCTAAGCTAGGTCAGGTACTAGGTAGCTAAGGAGAGCAATAGTTTTCATGAGAGGGTTGGTTTAACATGAGCAAAACAGAAAAGAACACTTTAGGGGCCCAGGGCCAGCTAGGCAAGCTGTAGAGAGCAAGGAAGGATGCCATGAGTCCAGTAGCATTATGGACCAGAACGGACTGGAATACAGCACAGAGCATCTCCAGCCCCAATCATTGGGCTGCCAGCCCCAACAATACAGCAATGTTTCAGTGGCCCAGCCACAGTCCCGTGATATGGCGATAGTTGCTGGTCACATCGAGGCCTGTGGTCTGTCTTTTAGGAGCCAATCTACCAGGCACAGGAGCATATGTAACCCTCTATTCCTAGGTTGGAGAGGCTAAAGTGGCAGGGTAGTGGTGAAGGCCCTTGAGGCTGAGGTAAGCTGAAGGAGAGACATGGATGTGGGACAGGTAGGACAGGATGCAATGCCTTCGATCTGTTGGTAGCTGAATTAGAGTGGAGGCCAAAGTCCTCATCCTGGAGATGTGGGAGGCTAGGGAATTTCCACTTCTAGGTGTGGGAGCATGGCAATTTCAATATGAGCACCTTGAGGGTGCAGGAGAGATTACAAATTCTAAATCTGGAAGAGGCATAATAATTGTAAAAGGATGGTAATGGAAGGCTGGAGGGACGCAGCCAAGGCACTGTACCAGAGTCCCTGGCAGACAACACATTGAGGGCCTATGAAGCAGGGTGGCTGAGAGTCCAGGAATTGAGGGGGAAGCATGGGTGGGGCATGGATGAACTTGCACAGGATGAGCAGGTAAGGAGGAGGTTTTAATGGGGTGACATTCTGGCAGGATGAGTAGGAGCGGAACACGAACCTGGAGCTGCTCACGGATACCTCAGGGGCCCTCGGAATGGGGGCATACTTTCAAAGGGAATGATTGTCAGAACCTTGGCCAGCAGCATGGGCAGAAAGGGGTCACTGAAGGACATCACTTTCCTGGAGATCTTCCCAATATGGGTGGCCCTGGAAGTACGGGGTGATAGGATGAAGGGGAAGCGCATCTTGTTTTGGTGCGATG
The DNA here is from genome assembly GCA_016271365.2 of Neoceratodus forsteri. Taxonomy (NCBI): domain Eukaryota; kingdom Metazoa; phylum Chordata; order Ceratodontiformes; family Ceratodontidae; genus Neoceratodus; species Neoceratodus forsteri. Next base: position 1,178,833,296 of record CM057458.1, read on the forward strand.
ACAAAGGGGTAGTAGAAGTGATTAATAGGTGGGGGGGTGGAGACAGTGGGCAGGCTCCTCAGATGTATGGCCTTACTGGGACTGTGGCTGAACCTGTGTTTCAAAGCACAGAATATTGAAGGTTTGAGGAATGAGGTGGTTGACAGTCTTTCCCGTTTGCAGCTCGACAGGTTTCGGGAACTGAAGCCACAGGTGGTGCCACACAGGACCATGATCCCGGACCAGTTATGGGAGGTTGGAGGCACAGCCAGGGCACTGAACCAGGGCTCCTAGGCAGAGAACACGCTGTGGGCCTACGAAGCAGGGTGGGCAAAGTTCCAGGGCTTCAGGGGAAGCACAGGTGGTACAAGGATGAACCAGCCTGGGACAAGCAGGCAAGGATGTTCATGATGGAGCTGTGGGAGGAAGGGCTGGCCCACACCATGATGGTCGTGCACTTAGCTGGCATCAGTTTGGTATGCCAGGACTGGGGCTGGCCCAGTGTAGGGGGCCAGTAGGATCATAAAACGCATGGTAGCAGAGTGGCATGGGGCCAAGGGGTCAGGGTGGATGCAAGGCAACCCATAAGGGGGGAATTACTAGTAAGGGTCTTGGAGGCCACCCAGAAGGTATGCACATCAGCCCATGAAGGGGTTCTATTCCAGGCCGTGGTTGCAGTGATGGCTGCAGGGGCATTCTGGGTGGGGGAAGTGGTGGCCCCAAGGAGAATGGCCTCAAGTCAGGCATTGTAGCAGGAGGATGTCCTGTGGGGACATGAAAGGGTGGTCATTATCCTGGCCAGGTCCAAGATGGACCAGGGAGGGAGGGAGACACAAGTGTCACTGATGAGGAAGCCACAGTCAGCCAGCTGCACTGTGAGTGCACTGGAGGAGTATAGGACTGCTTGGGGAAGGGTGAGGGGATGCTGTTGTGGCATGGGGACAGCTCTCTGGTCATGGTTTCCAAGTAAGGGTGGTCCTCAAGAGGGCGCTGGCATTTTTGTGTGAGAATCCAAGCAAATTCTCCTTGCATTCATTCAGGATTGGAGCAGCCACAGAGGCAGCAGAGAGGGGCTGCAGTGGCAGAGTTACAAAGGGTGGGGCGCTGGAGGTCCAGCAGCTATAAGAGGTATGTGAGAAAATAATAGCAACTCACACTGTGTATTTTGTTTCCATGGAAGGTTCCAAGAGGAAAATCTGGATAGTGGGGCATTCCTTCATGTACTGGACTGAGAGGTTTGCTGTGGCCACCTCTAGAGGAGCAGAGCTGAGATATAACACTGAGCATGCAAGTGTGTTATGGAAAGACATTATGGAGATGAAGTGGTTGCAGCTCATGCCTTTGATGGAGGAATTGAAATTGCAATGGGGCACCCCAGATTGCATAGTAATACACCTGGGGGGAAATGATTTAGGGAGCCTGCCATGGGGGGTATGGGGACAGAACATCATGGGAGATTTAGAAAGATTAAGGGAGTGGTGACCAAGGGTGATGATCGGCAGGTCCAATATCACCTTCCGGAGGGTATGGAGAGGGGTGCAGGATGTCAGGCTGATAGAAAATATCAGGAAGCATCTGAACAGGAAGGTAGCCAGGATGGTAATCGAGATGAGGGGAGTTCACTTGCAGCACAGGGATATTTCCTTCAACCAACCCACAGTGTTCAGGTCAGACAGCATCCACCTGTTGGAGTTGGGATGTGCCTGTTCATATGACCTATTGGGGAACTAGTGACCCAGATAGCCAGGAAAGGGCTTAGATACTAGCCCGCAAGGGGGGAGCCCCTTCTTCCATCACAAGCTGGAGGAGGGGCAGTGGAAGTAAGGAAAAGGTGGGAGTGGGGGTAGAAAGGGAGGAAGGGGTAGAATATACAGGCTGGGGACAGAGAACTCAGACATAGTGGTAAACAGGGAAGGGGGATAGGTCCAGGCACCAGATTCAGAAGTGTCCAGGCCTGGAGGATGAAAGTCCAGGGAAGTGTAATGGCCTGGTTCTGGTGTGGAGGAGGGGGACAGATTCACAGTGTCCGGGCCCTGAAAGCTAGATGAAAGAAATGACCAGAAGAAGGACATTTTGGAAAGAATGTTGATGTAAACTGAATTGTGAATTTAAACTTATATGGTTGGTAAATATAGTCCTTTGTGCCAAGAATAAATTTGCAAATGAACAACCAACAAGTAAATTAGTGTGGTGTCCATCATTCCTGGAGGGGATTCAGGAGACAATGGGGCTTGCCATTAAAAGGCAGGCCAGGTTGTCCAGTGATCCCTACTAGGAATAAGTGCATAGGAGAGGGAGGGGGAAGGAACAGAGGGATAGAGGGGCAGGGGCCTGATCACATCACCAGGCAGGAAAGGGTAATATGACAAGGGCAAGCCAGAGCCCAAGGGATTGGCTGGGGGCAGAGCCCAAAGGGGGTCCTGACCACGGTCCTATTAAGGGTATAATAGGCAGGGCTCCAGCAGGATGACCACTTTTGCTGGGAATTTGTCCCACCCTCCTACCCTTATTAAGGAAGGTGATGGGGGGCAGGCATGGTGCAAAGCAAAGAAATGGAGGGCAGGTCAAGTGCCCTAGGGGCCCTGGGGCATGGGGCCAGGTATGGAGGTCACTGTGGGGAGGTAGCACTGGGCCAGGGGGCTAAGGCAGAGTCCCCTGGCAGGGAGAGGCATGTATGCCCAATGGGGGAAGTAAGGAAAAGAGGAGTGGGGGAGAAGGGGAGGGTAGGATACATGGGCTGGGGACAAAAGATCCCATACGTGGTGGTAAGAGGGAAGAGGATAGGTCCAGGCGCTGGATTCAGAAGTGTCCGGGCCTGGAGGGCGAAAGCCCGGGGAAGTGGAATGGCCTGGTTCTGGTGTGGAGGAGGGGGATGGATTCACAGTGCCTTGGCCCTGAAAGCAAGATGGAAGAAATTACTAGAAGAAGGACAGGTGCCAAAGCCAGGAAAATTTGGAAAGAATGTTGATGTAAATTGAATTGTGAATTCAAAGTTTTATGGTTGGTAAATATAGTCCTTTGTGCCATGAATAAATTTTCCAATGAGCAACCAACAAGTAAATTGGTCTGGTGTCCATCATTCCTGCGGGGGATTCAGGACTCAATAAGAAACTTTAGAGATGTCAAGTGAAATAGACTGTTTTATCTTACATGAACTAATGTTACACCTAAATCTTTACTTTGCAAATGGTCATACTAAAGGTGATTGTAAGGGAGAATTTACTTATATTGGTCCTCTGGGCTCTTTAACTATTGACCTCATGGATTAATTATGAGACTGCTGAAAGATTATTAGATTTGAAGGTATTGGATGGTTCTGAATCAGTTCGTTCCCAGATCTTAATTATTTTTCACAATAAACTATTACAGCACTCTAAGGAACTAAATTGAATGATCAAAATCTGAAGTGCTTAATATAAAGAGAATTAGCTGGAATAATGATTCAATTAGACAATTTGTTTTAATACTGGATTCTGAATTGATAACTGTGTTACCATTGGATATAATAGTGAATAATCAAAATACTGATAAGACAATATTTCAGTCTTGGCTATCCTGTATCAAACTTTATATACCATTATTTAAAATACCAAAGGTGCAGGCACATACTACAGTACAGCAACATGGTTCAATGTGAAATGTAAGTTTCTTAAAAGTAACCTTAACAGATTGGTTCATTTTACTAAAAGGACATAAAACTAAAGAGAATCTTACTGTATTAAATAGAGAAAGGACAAATTATTTAAATGCTTTTGAAATTGAAAAGGAAAACTCTAGATTTATGAGTGGAATAAGTTAAGAAAATCAATAATGGCTAAGAACTCAAAAACCTTTTGGACCTTAGTAAGTAAGAGTAAAATCAATATGCAAATTGTCTTGAAATATGTGTTATGCCATGCCAGTTGAATGGTAGAAACATTATCATACATTATACTTTTCAACATCAAAGTAATTTATGCCTTCTGTGTTATCAACTTTGACTCTTACATTACAAGCATTAGAAAAACCCAGACCTTTAGTATTATACTATGATGAGTTACAGTAATCAATTTCTTCCATTAAATCTAATAAAGCTCCAGGACCCGATCAAATATTGGCAGATATCTTCAAAAATTTTCTGAATTGTGGGTCACTGTCTTGCTTAATACTTTTAACAGTTTTTTTTATAGGGCGATGAGTTTCTGGATAGCTGGAAGTGGAGTATAAGCTACCCCATACTTTAAAAAGGTCAATTGAATGATTCCAGCATGTATTATCTAATTAGTCTTATAGACGCCTCTCAGAAACTATTTGCAAAAATGATTTTACAATGTTTAGAAAACTGGGTTAATGATTGTTGTCTGTTGGACGAATCACAAAATGGTTTTTGTCACAACCGTTCCACTATAAAGCATGGTTATGTTTTGACTCATTTAATATATAAGCATACAAAAATCAAGAAAACAAAATTGTACTGTTGTTTTGTAGACTTAAAAGTGGCATTTGACAATATTACTCAGAAATTTCTTTGGCATAAGCTTCAGAATCTCGGTATTGATCCTTATTTGTTGGATACCTTATTTAGATTACATAATGATAATTGGATACAAGTTCAATTTGATCATTCTGGAATTTTTATGTCTAAAATGAATACAAACTTTGTAAGACTGGGATATATTCTTGCACCTACATTGTTCAGTATATACATTAACTCTATTTTATCACAACTATTTAAGCTAGAGTTCCAGGCCCCAAAAATGTTTGGTACTAGCGAAAGTTGTTTAGCATATGCAGACGATGTTGTTCTTATGTTGACTTCTTTATTGGGCTTGAAAAGGAAAGTGAAGTGCTTTGTTTCATTATGTAAAAATAATAATTTGATAACAAATAAAGGAAAGACTAATGTGGCAGTATTAGGTAACAAAACAAGAAAACTGCCAAAAATTGTATATAGCTAAGTTAAAAATAGAAACAACAAGACATTACGATTATTTGGGTATCAGATTTACAAATGTTCTTTCATGGTCTGCTCATTTAAAACAATTGGAAAATAAAACATGCTGCATTCAACACATTTAAAAGGTTCAATGCGAAATTATATAATGGAACAATAAAAGGCTTATTTTGGTGATTAATGCTAAAATTAAAACTAGTGTTTTGTATGCAGCAGATACTGTATCTGGGGTGGTGCTAAATTATCAGTACTGGAAGTAGTGTGGAATGAAATCTTTAGATACATATTATCAGTTCCTAACTCTGTTTCCTCAGAAATGTTAAGGCAGAACTTGGTCAATTTTTGATAACTACAATGGCTAAAGAAAAATGTATAATATTTCTTCTAAATTTATTTTCCTTGTCTGAAGAAAGATATCCTAGACAATGTCTGTAAGAGGAAATTGACTATACTATGAAGGGTTTTCCTTGCCCTTCAATCAAAATAATTAGGGAACTATTCTACTGTACCTCTTGGACTGGGAGACTGTTTACATGAAATTTATCTTGTTTCAAATTTAGATGTTATCTCTAAGATAATATCACAAGTTAGAAAAAATGCTATAGCTCAGGATTTTTCACTTATTTCTATGTTAAAATTGTTCAGATGGTATAAATAAATCAAATTAAATCACACCCTGGAATACTATTTGATCTATTTAACAAACCCAAGGGTTCGTTGGATTATTACCAGATATAGAATGGAACTGTGTAATGCTAATTATATTCATTTTAGATAAAAATGTCCCTGTACTTTATCTGAACATTGCTGATGTGGGCTAAAAGTAATTGAAGACCTTAAACACATTACCTTGTTTTGTACTAAATATCACAAGAATAGAGATTATTGATTAGGGCCCATACTGGCAGATATTTATAGTTTACCAGATCAGTTAATCTGTGAATTATATAAAACCTGTTATCCATTTGTACTAACAAGACTAGTTGCCTTTTTGAAATCTACTAAGTTATGAAAATTAAAGCTACATAGGTAGTACATCTGCATCTCTCTTTTTTTATGCTTTGAATGGCTTCTTGTCCCACATGGGAATTTGAGATTAAAGGCATTAGCCCTTATGGGGGCATAGGTAACCAGACCCAAACCCATATAACCCAATTTGTCCTGTTTACTCCTGGTTCAGGATAGCTAAAAGATTTATCTTGATTGACTTAATGATAAAACTCCCTGTCTACTGGTCTTGACCATCTTATGATATTTAACAAACTATTACAACATTTGTATTATGACATATTGTGACTTACAGATTTAAGAATTATTTATTCATAAATGGCAAAATATTTTCATATTGTTCTCCTGTTTACATTTGTATATCAAGTCATATGTCTGTCTGATTTTTATAATGCCTTGACTGTCTATTTTTGAGGTTTTATTATTATGCTAATTAGTGATACAATACCTTGAGGTTACATTGTAAACGTGCAAGACAATTTAAATCTGATGATGTGTCTTAAGTGTGATTTTAATGTATTTTGTATATCATCTTACTCAGTATGTGGAAAAACATTGTTGATCAATAAAAATGAATTCAAACTACTTGAACCATGGCAGTGAATCCAAACTGAGTTGGCAGCAACTGGCTTGGTGAAGTGCACAATGCACCTGCTTGGGCCATTGTTGGACCTCCCAACATGGAGGGGTCGCTGCTATAGTTTAAATAAAATCAACAAGATTTCTCAGTCACTGGGCCTGATTTTTCAGAAATGCCCCTGGTAATGGCGTATGTGGTGGCACAGTGCAACTGTGTTTCTCTGGTGCAGCTCAGGTATATATTCAAAGGAGATGAGCAATGGCGCATGACCTCTGAATACAACAGAGAATGTGCATTGTGCCACCACCATGCACAAGTGCATCCCCCCCCAGCCAGGGCTGTATACCAGGACTGGGTACTGTGACAGTGCAACAGAGTTACACTGTAAGCAAATACCAGATATTCAGCCACCTCTATGCAAATGGGACCATAATGTATGCAAGGCACAAATGGGGCCATTTGCATGTCATCATGGCCCCATTTGCATGTGATGTGCAGGGCAGGACAACAACTTGCACCTGGTGCCCTACACAGCATGCGGTGCCCCCAGAGGATGACATGTGGAACCCCCTTCCCAGAAGCAGCAAACACAGGACTGTAATGGTGCATTCCCTGGTAGTCTAGTGGTACCCCCCACCCCATCTGTAACCCTGATCACCGGTGAACTGTAGTAAAATAATTCTCTGGTGGTCCAGTGGCACCTCCACCTCACCACCCTCACAGAATCCCCTGCCCACCCTGTTCCCCCCCATCATCGGTGGGCAGCTGCAGCCCACCTGCATACCACTCGGCTGCCTGACGAATGACAGCTTACAGTATCAGCTGTAAGCCCATTGTCCATACTGTGGAGCAATGGTCACAGTGCATATTGTACATGTCATTCACAAATATGTGAATGTGACCTCATTCACATATTTGTGAATGACAAGTGTATAGTGTAAGCCCATTGGTCCACAGTATGACCAATGGGCTACAGCTATACTGCAAGCTGTCATTCAGTGGCAGTCATGGCATGGGCAGGTTGCAGCTGCCCACCGATGATGGGGAATCAGGTGGGCAGGTGGTCCTGTGAGGGTGGGAGATGGAGGGTGCCACTGGCCCACCAGAGAATACATTTTACTATGGTTCATCAGCGATTAGGGTTATGGGTGGGGTGGGGGTACTACTAGACTACCAGGAAGTCATTTAAACTGTCATTTACAGTGATCATGGCTATGGGAAATGAGGGGGTATCATTAGACTACAAGGGAGGGTGTTCATATTCGTAATATGGTGATCAGAGCATCAGGAGAGAGGGGGTACCACTAGATTACCAGGGAGGCTGTTCTTATTCATAATACAGTGATCAGAGCATCAGGAGGGAGTGGGGTGCCACTAGACCACCAGGGAACATATGGGTGCTTGTGGACGGTGTTCTGGGTAGGCAGGTGGCCACCCATGGCTGGCACCTGCTGTGTTGCGCCATGCAGCACAGCAGCCTGCCTGTGGGTGGCCACCATTTGAGCCCTTTATTTCAGGCTCAACTTTGGGCATTGGTATGTGGCACATCCCAGGGTTGTGCAGGCATATGCACTGCACATCCTGGGCTGAATATCAGGATGCACTACATATGCATGGGCACACCCCCTGGGGATGCACCGGATACATTATCTTTGCATCCCGGAGCATTGGGACTTGTGCTGCACAAGTCCCTCCATTGCATATTGCCCTGGGGCGCATTTCTGGAGTTGCGCTAGCACAACTCTGTTGCACAAGGCACAACCCTTTTAATTTCTGGCCCATTGTGCAGTTTGGATGTAAAAGAATGTGTGCAGGGCCTCATTTACACACAATGCCTTAGAGGAGGGGCAGGAACTAGCCTACTGCACACCTGTAAAGGAAGGGCAGAAGTGCAGTGGAGTTGTACAGGTGATGGTGGAAATTTGAACCTGAGAGCATACCTCTTCTGTCACCTCCCCTACTAATGGCACCTTTTCAACCCCATAACCTCTCCCGCCCACTTAGATTGGGGCTGGAGATGCTCTGTGCTGTATACCAGTCCCTTCTGGTCCATAATGCTACTGGACTCATAGCATCCTTCCTTGCCCTCTACAGCTTGCCCAGCTGGCCCTGGGCCCCTAAAGTGTTCTTCTCTGTTTTGCTCATGTTAAACCAACCCTCTCATGAAAAATATTGCTCTCCTTAGCTACCTAGTACCTGACCTAGCTTAGACCCCCCCAACTGTAACTTTAATTGGCTGCAACATCAGCTCATCACTTCTCAAAATGATCGACCTGGGCGCCAACCTTCCAGGCAGGGGATAAATCCAATACATGCAACAGCACCAGTAAGTGATCTCTGCATAACTGGACTTCCTCAAACCTATGCTGGAGCAAACCCAAACTGTCTGGTTAGCCCTCACACCCTTCCTGACGTTGGTCCTATTGACTTACCTGGCTGAGAGCTTGGCCCCAGCAGCGGTAGTGGTACCATGCCCACTGGCAAACCTGACTACCCTCTGACCCCTACAATAGCTATAATATCAGATTGCTGCTTCTTGCAATACAAGTAAAATGTAATATCGACATTGTCACTTTTTATTCATTTTATTTATTTACTTTTTAAATTGTAATTACCACCTTTGAGATAAAGCTCAACTGACCAAGGATCCTCAGCTCACAGAGGGTGGGGGAATATCAAGTACTCGGTTAGTGGAGAAAAACAGAACAGTTAGTAGGCCTTGTCAGTCCCTTTATGGCCCCTAGGTTTAGTCCTGGTCCTCTATGTACAGCTGGGAAATCCCAGCTATTTAAATCCAACATGTAGCCTTGGATTTTACCCAGTTCACCACCGGCTGCTTTCAACAGCTGAATTAATAATAATAATAGTAATAATCTTTTTATTTATATAGCGCAATTCGAAACATCAAAGCGCTTTCCATCAAAATATTGAACAAATCAAATGAATTCATCAAACTTCCAGTTAAAATTCTCCTAGATATATCAGTTTCACCTAATTACATCGACATCAATTTAAAATTCTTAGAAACATCCAATATTAAAAAGGTTATCTGAAGATTAAACAGTCTGCCACCCACCATAACAGTAAATTTCTTTATGACTCACCCCCTTGATTTTGCTCTAACATACTTTCAGAAGAAAGGTTAACTCACCCATGTTTTACCAGAGAAAGCTATCCAGGATGCTTTTAAATGTAAGCCCTCTTCTTGGAGGGAGCAGATAGTTTCTGCTGTCCATTTTAGCTCTGGGTATTTTCCCAAGCTATATTAGTACCCATGCCCCCCCACAGGATTCCTCTAATGTTGCAGGTGATTATAACCTAACAGCAGCTGGCCCATACCTCAGCATTATTTCACCAACTACGCAGTTCTGGTAGGCCCGTGCTGGCTCTGCCCTATTGCAGCATTCTCATTAAACTCCCCCCATCCAGAAATGGCCACCGCCACATGGTCTTTATTAAAATTGGTGGCCACCACACGGCCCCATGCTCGACCCACCCAAAACTGACTAATGCAGATATGTCAATCCTGAAGGTATTACGAAATCCCCTTCCAACCCCTCCTAACCTCTACTCCCTCCACTATCCTTGTCACATTCTGTGCCCTCAGTACCCTTGCTTTATAGTCTTCTTCTAGGCCACATAATGCTTTGCTGGTCTAGACATCATCCAATATAATATTGTACTCTACTGTCTATCAGATACCTGCCTTGTATAGAACTCGCATATAGCGGTATGCTGACTGCCTTTGGTACCATGCCTGGAAATTATGCTGCCTTGTTCTGTTCTCATTGTCAAGCCTTACGTTGTCATTTGTAAATTATTGTACACCACTGTGCCAAGCCACGCCTTTCTCACTTGTAATGACTGTACATAGGCTGCTAAAGTTGATATGCCTACTCCAAATTGTTGCATTCTGACTTGTTGTTGTTGTTTAAATGACCAGGTCCATCTTGTAAATGAGCCCTGCTCACTGGTGTTCCACCTGGCTAAATAAAGATATTCATTGATTGATTGATTGATTCTTCAAATGGTATTCAAAGCCATTCCTTCCCATTTGAGTCAAGTGGAAGGCACACCTAGTCTATCATTTGGCTATGGCATGTACTAGTCCCCCACTCCTGATGGCAAACTTTTCTGTGCAGGTAGAGGTGCTAAACTAAGTACTTTGTAATACATAACTCAATAATAAAAAAACAAACAAATAAAGATGAGGACCATTCAAAAGGGAATGTTGGTTCCATTCTGATTTAAAAAAAAAAAGTAACAAGGGTAGGGCCAAGCAACAGGCAAAATGCCCCATGCTTCCAGATCCAAGTGGCTTGCTCCCATTAGACTGTCTTCAGTCACTGCAGCAAGGGTGTCACACCTCAGTGCACAATGGGGTGTGCTGCAAGGTCCAGTAGTACCTAGCACTGTGGGGTTGAAACCCCAAATGCCACTCACTACATGGCAACACTTAGTAGGATGCTCAGCACAGTGCTTTTTACCTTCCCAGAATAATAGGAGGTTACAGCACATTAGTTTAAAAAAAGATAATAGGGAGCCCACAGGAAGTGTAGTGTAAAACCAAATTGCCATGCCAAGACTCTCCCCAAAGAGCACAGATGAACCAATAGGGCAAGCCTATTGTCAGGATCATTGCAGGAACATTACTAAAATGAACTTGCTTCTTGTTCACAGCAGCCTCTTTTTGTTTCAGGAGTTCCAGTAATATGATGGCCAACAAGAGATAGATATACTGCAAGCTGAGAATGGTGGGGGTGCAACAGGAGCAGTGGTAGGCATTGAAAGTGAGGAAGGGATACGCATAGATAGAAGCTTACTTGGCAGACACACTGACACTGAAGGAGCCAATAGTCCCCACGGGTAAGTTAACCAGAAGGCAAGTCACCCTGTGATGTAAGAAACATATAGGGAATGTTGAGTTTCTTACAGGATGATGTAGACAGAGGCCCCAGAAGTCTGGGTGGGTAAGCCCACCAGTGGGGATCCATTTGGCTAGGACCCTTCTGTAGCCAAGGCTGGGACTACTGTGAGCCCAGCACTGCCAATGCCAGACAGGGTGAGCAAAATGAGCTCACCTGTATCCTTCAGGTTTCTGGAACCTTGTCCAGTGGACAAGCAGGTGAAACGATATATAGTGGCCTGTCCAGACCCTCTAACAGGCCTCCATCATTGGAATGATTAGGTGGTTTCCATACCTCAGCTATTGCTACTTTTCAGGTAGTCCCTATAGCAGATTCAGGGTTGGGTAGCTGCACAGGATCCTGGAGATCCATAGGCCTGTAAGTGGCTAAGAATTTCCCAACCTGAATGACCATGGTCAGCCAGCTGCCATAAAATCTATTAGTGCTGGAAGAGGGAAGCTGGCTTAAATCAAAGCTGTGAGCTCCATTCAAGATAGATTGAACAGCTGCTCCTGGCCTAACAGCCCAACAGGGTGCCTTGCAGTGCTGGATGGGACCCCTCCCCCTTGACACAGTTGACAGGGGCTTCCTAAGGCAATGAGGAAGTAGGGATGTTTCGAAGTTTTACTAAACATAGCAGTCACAGAAACATGGTACACAGAGAACCATGACTGGGATGTTAACATACCAGGGTACACAACCTACAAGAGAGACAGGGAGGGGAGAAGAGGGGCGGAGTAGCTCTCTATGAAAGGGAAGGGATAAAAGCAACTGAACAAAAGAGTAAACATGGAGGAGAGGAGGCACTGTGGGTCACCTTACAGACTGGAAATGGCACCACAATCCACACAGGGGCTGTATACAGACCCTCATGTCAGGGGGAGGGAATGGACAAGGATATGATAGAAGGCATACTTCAGATGGCAGAGAAAGGGGAGATACTGTTGATGGGAGACCTTAACATGCCAGATGTTAACTGGAGCACCTTTGCTGCAGCCACATCCAAAAGCAGGGCCATTCTCGATGCCTTCCGGGTGGCATGCCTCAGACAGCTAGTTTTGGAACCTACTCGTGAGGGAGCAATCTTAGACCTCATACTCTCAAATGGGGACAGTGAGAGGATCTCAGATCTAGAAGTGGGTAGCCATTTGGGAACAAGTGATGATGAAACAGTGTGGTTCACGATAAACTCAGCTACAAAATCAAGCCATACAAAAGTGAGGGTTCTGGACTTCAGGAGGGCTGACTTTGGCAAGATGAGAGAGTGCCTTAGAAAAGTACTAGCAAACAGGCTAGAAGGAGGGGTGGAGCAACAATGGGAAAATATCAAAACTGCCATCACAGAGGCAACACGCCTCTGTGTGAAGCAAATAAACAAATCAAAATGAAAGAAAAAGCCACTATGGTTCTCAAAAGAGGTGGTAGTGAAGGTTAGGGAAAAAAATAGCATTTAGGAGTATAAAGGAAACACAGAGGAGCAGGACAGAAGAACTGTACCAGTTAGGCAAAAGGAAGCAGGGAGGGTAGTCAGAATAGCAAAGGCCCAAACTGAGGAAAAGATAGCCAACTCGGTTAAGAAGGGGGATAAAACCTTTTATAGGTATATCAGGGAGTGTAGAAAGACAAAGGGAGGGATAGTGAGGCTGAATAGAATGGATGGTGGGTGGGCAGAGAGGGACAGTGAAAAAGCAGGGATACTGAATGAATACTTCTGTTGAGTATTCACAGAAGAGGAGGTGGGGGAGGTGCCTATTCCAATTAATAGAAGCACTCTGGATAGGGGGGTCAATCCCAGTCTTTTCATAGAAGAAAGGGTTCTGAAAGAATTCCTAAAACTGAAGGTGGACAAAGCAATGGGGCCAGATGGAATTCTCCCCAGAATTCTAAAAGAATAAAGCAGAGAACTAGTAACACCACCGACTACCCTTTTTAACAAATCATGGGAGGATGGTGTGGTACCTGAGGACTGGAGGAAGGCAGATGTGATTCCCCTTCACAAAAGTGGGACCAAGACAGAGGCAGGAAACTACAGACCTGTCAGTTTGACCTCTGTGGTAGGGAAAGTGATGGAATCACTTCTGAAGGAAAGAACTGTTGAGTACCTAGAGGCCAGTGGGGCACAGGACCCAATGCAGCATGGGTTCACAGTGGGAAGGTCATGTCAGATGAAGCTAATTTATTTCTTTGACTAGGTGACCAAAGTAGTAGACCAGGGAAGGGCTGTGGACATGGCCTACCTAGACTTTAGCAAGGCATTTGACATAGTCCCACACAAAAGATTAATAGTCAAATTAACCAGCCTGGGAGTGTGTCCTAGGGTGGTAGTCTGGGTAAAAACTGGCTGGACAACAGGACACAGAAAGTAATTGTAAATGGAGTCCACTCTGAAGAAAGAGAAGTTACTAGTGTGGTACCACAGGGTTCAGTACTGGGTCCAGTCCTTTTAATGTCATTATAAGTGACATTGCAGAGGGACTGGAAGGAAAAGTATGCCTCTTTGCAGATGTCACAAAGAGCTGCAACAGGGTTGGTACACAAGGAGGCGTGAAAAGGATGAGAAGGGACTTGGCAAGGTTGGAGGAATGGTCAGAAGTATGGTTGCTTGGATTCAATGCAAAGAATTGCAAAATAATGCACCTGGAAAACAAAAACCCAGGGGAAGATTACACAATGGGGGGGGGAGGTAGTAACAACAAAAATGGAAAGGGACCTTGGGGTAATCATATCAGATGACCTTAACGTTGGCAAGCAATGTGAGAAGGTGGTAGAGAGGGCTGGGGGGATACTAGGATGTATAGGGAGAGGCATCACCAGCAGAAAACAGGAAGTTGTTGTCCCCCTGTACAGTTGGTGAGACCCCATCTGGAGTACTGCGTCCAGTTCTGGAGACCCCATCTCCTCAAGGACATAGACAGGATGGAGGCAGTTCAGAGGAGGGCAACTAAAATGGTGCAGGGTCTGCAGGAGAAGCCATATGAGGAGAGACTAAAGGAGCTTAATATGTATACCTTTGAGGAAAGGAGGGAGAGGGGGGACATGATAGAAATGTTTAAGCACCTCAGTGGAATCAACAAAGTCCAAGAGGGTAGCATCTTTCAGAAAAAGAGATGTGCAAGAACAAAGGGACACAATTTGAAGACAGAGGGGGGACGGCTCAGGGGCAATGCGAGGATGTATTTTTTCACAGAGAGGGTAGTGGATGCATGGAACAGCCTTCCTGAGGAGGTTGTGGGGTCTAAAACTGTGGGAGAATTCAAGAATGCATGGGACAGACATAAGGCAAGTTTTGTGGGGGATAGGAAGAAATAGGCTGTTGGTTAAATAGGATCTGCAGCTTATCCTCTAGGTAGGGAAATGGGCAGATTGGGTGGGCCAAACGGTCCTTATCTGCCGTCAAAATCTATGTTTCTATGTAAACCAGCAAATGTCCAGGAAAGCTGCAAAATTTGATTCATGAATAACTTTGCATATTGCCCACTTCACCTCTTTGCCACTTCACATTGAGTTTTCCTTGGGAAATGGAACTTTTTGAGGCAAAATCAGGCAATGTTAAGGTAATGCTAAGGCAAAGTGAAACTTTGCCTTAACTTCACCTAAAAAAGTGACAGTCAGCACTTTGTGAATTTGGCAAACTTCATTAATTATTTTGCAGAGCAAAGTTTGACAACTTTGCACATCTCTACTGTGGGGTTTGCAGATGGTCCCTGGGGGCTTTATAGGGATTAGCCCCCCCCAACACCAAACACTTCTTCCCTCCCTGCCATTCAAGCTTTCCTCCTTCCACCTCTTTATATGAGAAAACTGTCATAGCTGATGGGGTCAGTGTTCCACTCATCAGCTTGGCCATATGGGAGGGGGAGGCCTCCTTTGGTACTGTGGACAGGAAGGAGGCTTGGATGTGGAGATTCCACCTGGGGATTAAATTAGTGGTGAAGAAGAAAACCCTAGGCCTCCAAGATGGGGGGTGGCTTCATGGGTTATGACCTTGTCCTGTCCCCTCAGAAAGTGCTGGTGAATTCAAAGGCCAGAGGTGAGGATTGGGGGGACAATCTTAGACAATGATGTTAGGTTTTCCATGGCCTGGGCAGGTACAGAGGACGCTCCCTGATGAAACTTAGAGAGTTGGCACTATATGTGTGTGGGGGGGGGGTGCCCATGTGTGACTGAAGATCATTTGACTGAGCCAGCAGTGTGTGCACTTTCTTATTTTTCCTAAGAATTGCCAGTTCCTTGGTGGTGAGATGCATCTTCAGAATCTTTGGAGTGCATGGTCTCCCAGCATGGTCTTTTCCAGTCACAGAGGAGTTGCTGTTTCTAGGCAACCCTGTGTTATGATGATCATTCTAGTTTTCACATTTTTCATTTATGCCTGTCAGGTCCTCCCAATGGAGCCCAAAACAGGGAGTCAGTGGGCACTCCTTTGTCCATGAAGCAACAGGGGAGTGGTTTGCAGACAGCACATCAATGATAATAGATTGAAGGGCAGACTAAGTGTGATAGTGCATTGAATCTCATCAATGGGCACTGCCATGCCAGGACACGATGTCTGCCTAGCAGTCAGATATGGACACCAGGCAGTGGGAGGCTTAGAGGATTGTAGTACCAGAGACCACATAACTTTAACATTTCCTTTTGTGTCTCCCAGGTCCTCCTGATGAATCCAGTGAGTGGATTAATAGGCACTTCATCATGTGTCAGGTGTCAGGGACTTCAAGCAATGGCCTGGGGGGAAGAACCTGGTGATTTCACAGCACACACATGCACGATGGTTGAAAAGGTGCACTTTGGGGGGAATTTCTCCCCCAGGTTGGAGACTGAGTCCTACACACTCCAGATATGTGAATGGATCCATTCACATATCTGGATTGTGTAGTACGGTATGGGCTGCATGCTCATTGGCTCACGCTGTAGACCAATGGGCATGCAGCCCTGCTGTATACTGTCAGTCCGTGGGTGGCAGGGAGGCAGGTGGGTGGGTGCTGCCGCCCACCACTGACCGGAGGAATGGGGCGGTGGGGCTCCAGTGGGCGGGTGGGGAGGGTACCTTATTAGTTACATATGCCTGTGATCAGGCTGTGAGCGGTCCACTGGACCACCAGGGATATTGGACTCATATTTTTACACAGATGCCCACGATCGGGCATGGAGAGCACTGCCACGAAGGTGCAGCAGGAGCTCAGGTGGCCACCCACAGGTGGCAGCTGCCGTGCGCCTTGCAATGCAGCAGCTCACCTGTGGGTGGCCAGCTGTTGTTCCTTTCTTTTTTTGACTCATCTGTGTGCAGCACAAGTAAGGGTTGCGCATGCATGGACTCAGCACATCCCAGGCTGAATATCGGGATGTGCGGAGTATGCATGGGCACTCCCCCCCCTACCTGCGCTGCATACATTACTGATGCGCTCCAGCACATCGGGATTTGTGCCAGGCACAATCCCTGTCTGAATATCATGCTGGGGCGCATCAGTGGGTTGTGCATGGTGCAACACTGTTGCGCCATGCACAACCCTTCTGAATATCTGGGCCATAGTGTATACGGTAGAGTACAAGGTTGAAATAAATTTAAAAAAATTTAAAAAAAACAGCATTATTTTACAATTGAAGAAGCCAGCAGATGTACAATCAACCATAGGCATACAGGGGTTATAACATACGAACATACGAATGTGCTAGCAGAAACAGCCCACCCGGTCTATCTAAGCCTGCTCAAGTGTGCAGCCAACACCCTTAGTTTGCAGCTGCCCCAACCCCCCTTCCTTTTGTCATCCCACTGCCACCCCGACCCTCACTGTCCCCTGCTCCCTGTCCCCTGCCCTTTTGAAGCTGTTCACAGATTTACATGATACCACCCATTCTGGTAGGTCATTCCATTTTGCTACCACCCTCTCTGTGAAATAGTGTCTCCTAATCTCCCTCCTAAATCTTCCCCCCTCGGTTCTTAGCCCATGCCCCCTCGTGACCATCCCCCTCCTTAACTTAAAGACCACATCTGCCCCATCCTTATTGATTCCCCTTAGATACTTGAATGTCTCTATCATGTCCCCCCTGTCCCTTCTATCCTCCAGGGTGTACATATTGAGGTCTCCCAGCCTGCTCTCATAGTCTCTCCCCTCTATTCCACATATCATCTTTGTTGCCCTCCTCTGTACCCCCTCCAGCAGCCTGATATCATGCTTTAGGTATGGCCTCCAAAACTACACACAATACTCCAAGTGCAGCCTTACCAGTGATCTTTAGAGGGACAAGATCACCTCACTTTGCCTGGATGAAAACCCCCTCGCTATGCACCCCAGCATTTTGTTCACTTTTGCAGTCACTCTCCTGCACTGGGCAGTGTTGTTCATGGTCCCCGTTATCATTACCTCAAGGTCCTTCTCCTCCTCTGTGATCCCCAGCTTAAACCCCCCCTCAGCCCGTATTCTCTCCTTGAATTCTTCACACCAATAAGCAGAGATCTTTTGGGAGAGGCAGCCGGCAACTACACATATAGGGGAAAGAGGCTGTGTATGGGGTGGCAAGTTAGGTAGGTAAAGAAGAGGAGGGATATATTACCGACGACTGAGGGAAAAATTGGGCTAAAACCACAGAAAGTGACGATGTCTGTCGTGTACTTGTTTATTATGATAATGAGGGAGGAGGGGTAGGTAATTGGGACATTATTATGGATGGGGTGGGACTTTAGCCAGGCTGGAGTGGACAGGGAAGGGTGGGTGCAGCAGGAAGAGTTAATAGAGAAAGAGTGAGAGCCAGGGGTAGAAACATGGCAAGTGTCAGGATGGAAAGGGGAAGCTGCGGAATTAGTGGGCTAGCAGTGAGGAAAACATTTGCAATGTGCTTTCATGTAGTGATCGTAGAGCACCTTGAAGATATTCAGGCTAACAGGGCAGCTCAGCTTCCAGTTCCTTAGTAAACCATTCCACAATGTGGGTAAAGAGAAGCTTAGATCAGCTTTGCCAAAATGAGATTTGACCCTTGGAACTTGGAGGGCAATTAGGGAATAGCTTCTTAGAGCGTAGGTGCCTAACACACTCCAGGGAATACAATCTGAGACATATGAGGGGAGCTTGTTGGTCACCGCTCTGAAGACCCATAGGGCGGCATTTCTATTCCTTCTATAGTAAATGGAAGTCCAACCTAACAATGAGTACAGGGAGCAGTGGTGTGTGGAAAGTGGAAGGCCAGTAATGAACCTGATAGCTCTGTGGTAGAGGGTGTCCAACTTAGCCAGTGCAGAGGCAGTGCAGTGGCTGTAGAGCAGGTCCACATCATCTATTAAAGATAGGAAGGTATCTTGAACCAGTTGAATCTTGGCTTCCTTTGTGAGCAAGTAGTTAATTCTGTAGAATAGTCCTAATCTTTGCCTTAGTTTCTTCTGTAGTTCTTCGAGATGGTCGTCGAAGGAAAATTTATGATCGAGCCAAACTCCTAGATATTTGAATTTAGCTACATACTCTAGTGTTTCTCCAAGAACAGTGGTAATTTGTGGGATAGCCCCCCCTCCAGCAGGAATTGCCACATGCAAGGAGGGGGAGAAGAGCATGGCTTTTGTCTTTTTCGCATTGAGAAAAAGCTTTTTGTTTATGAGCAGGTATTGTAGAAGGTTAAATGTGAACACTCTCCCCAGTTGCATGAGGTGTGGGACCGCGAGGCCTGGTTCCCAGTTTTATGGTCAGGCCCACTGGTCTTGTTTGGGGATGCAGCACTGCATGATGGGGGTGGTCACTTGCCACCCAGCCACTTGACCCCCACTTACTGAGGCTTGGGATTCATTTCAGGGAGATGTGACACACACAGCATTGAGCAATTCTGTTTGGACAATGACATTATCACAATTCTATGTGACCTTCTCAGTGTCTATGTGGCTCAGAATACCCAATGGTCATGAGCAATATCCATGGAAACAAAAATGCTATGTGCACTGGCATACTGTGGCACAGTGTCCTTCCATAGGGTGGCCGGAGATGTCATGAGTGGACATGGACACTGCACTAGGTCACTGACACATGTTACTGCATGTGCATGAGCAAATAGTTTTCCTCACTGAAGAGGCCAATATTCGGTGCACAAAGAAGGCTTTCCATGCCATGCATTGCATGCCCAATGTTCTTGGGGCCATTGACCATATACATGTGGTGATCCTGGCACCATACATGGATGAGGATGCATACTGGACCCATAAGAGGTATCTCAGCATGAACCGCCAGATTAGTCTGTGATACTACAGGTATCATTACCAATGTTTGTACCAAGTAGCCTGGGTATTGTTACAATTCCTACATCTTTGATGAGTCCTGGCTGAGGGTAGGGATGGATGGTTGATAGTTGAGTATTTGTATGCTACACAGATGCTACACTGATGGATGCATTGCCACAACATGTTACAATACTGTTGTTTGCCAGCTGCATAGGTCACAGCAGATGCCCATGACAGCCATGCCTGATGACCCCCTACCTGAAAACATATACCTGATGACCCCACAAAAAAGGCTCACAACTCAACTCAACCAATTTTATTTTTTAAAAAGTGCAAGTCACCATGTATCCAAGTGCTTGTACAATAATTAAAACAATAAATAAAACAATAGTTAAAATGCAGTAGTTAATTAAACATACAGACCAGTGATTCATTCATAATCCAGAAAGGCAAGGCTAAAAATATGTGCTTTTAATGCAAATTAAAAGATCTCCACAGTCAGGCACTCACTTATCCAATGAGGTCGAGAATTCCACAGGGTCAGGGCCACAAACATAAATGACTGAGCACCTGAGGTCTTTAGAGGGACCCTGGGGACCTCTGGCAATCCCTCATTGGTGGAGATGAGTGGGCGTAGGGAGTGATAGGGGCACAGAGGAGCTTGCAGGTAAACTGGTCCCTGTCCATGTATTACTTCGTAGGTCAGTAACTTGACTTTGAAGGTCATACAGTGCAGTGGAAGAGGCATACGATGAGACACAGAGGAAGACACATTCCAGGATCAAGAGGAGAATAGGCTGTCTAAGATGTGGTTTAGGTGCCTGGATTGTACAGATGGCATGATTATGCTGCCCTGGGAGGACATTCAGAGTGTTCACAACATGTGCCTTGTTACACAAAATGGCTATGCACAGTCAGCTACCTTCACCATGGAACAGATAAGGGAAGGACCCTCTAGGTGGTGGTGGGGGGGGGGCTGAATGAGGTGTGTTGCAGAGTACCTGAATGGACAAACATCTCATCACAAAATCATGCAAGGGTCATTCTACCATGGGGCAGTGTGGAACTGTGATGATGACCCACCCCGAGTGCTATGCCACCTCTGGGGGGGCATCGGTGTCCATATTTGAGGATATAGGTGGGGGTATATGTGGTGGTATAATGGCAGGTATATTTGGTTGTGTTGTACTGTATTCTATGGTATGTGTATGTTATGTGCTTTAGTGACACTTACTTTGTGACAGGGGGTTGCTGGCATCACATCTTCCTCACCTGTTGCTGCCTTAACTACGATGATGACTATGTGCCCAGATGACTGGTCCTGGCTGTTGCCTTTTTCCCTCCACCTGGCCACACGTCCAACTATGTGTCTGACTCCCACTGTGGTTGGCTATCTTCTTGCTCCTTGTGACCACTGGGGTTGGCAGGTATGGCACATATCAGGGCCTCAAAATGTGCCTCAGGGACAGGCAGTGCAGCCATGACAGTCCCAATGTGCCCACTAACTGGTAGCCTGTAAGCCCCTCAAGGAGGTCCCCAATGGGGTATAGACCTCTGTGCATCCTCTTCACCTCCGTGGTCATCTACTTTAGGGTCTCTATATTGTCACACTGTGCCTGGAGCTGCTCACATTCCAGGGGCCTCATCTCACAGTAGCAGATCTGCAGTATAGTATAGTCTGTGTGGGTGGCTTCCATGTTTAGCTGGACTGGTGTGTGATGGACCTCATCCCCACTGTTACAGAGGTGTTTTGTGTTATCCCTCAGTATCACTGTTGTATGCCAGCAGGCAACAGTGGGAGGACCACCTTTGTCTCATGTCTACCCAAAGATGCTGGCAGGCTGTGCCAGGAGCCCAACCACATGTGGCTATACGGTTGTGTACTCGGTGCCTGAGGGCCATTCCAGGGCAGCTGTCTAGGGTACAACTTTATCACAGGTTTTGAACAGTGAGTGGAAAGGGAGTGTCTGTCAACTGGGGTGGTGTTCCTCTCCTTCTCATCCACCTGCATATCCTCCTCTATTTCTGTCCAGGTGTCCTCCGGTACATGCTCCACATATGCCATGCGCACGGACCCCTGTGTTGTACCTGGGAGTAAGAGAAAGGCTGGGTGTTACAGGATGTGTCAATGCTGAGAGCATATTCAGATGTGCTGCAGCCCAGCAAAGGTACCACCACCCTGCACCATCCTCCTTTCTCCAGCTGCCAGTGTGGGACTCCAGTTGAGTAGCAGGCTCCACAGAGATTGCAGCCTCATTATCAAGGGCTGCCCCATCTCAGGGTTTATAGGGTGTAACACAAGGTTGTTAGCATATCCATGGTGTCCTAGACACACCACCCTTGTCCCTGCATTGTACTACATATCAGGCAGTGTGTCCATACCCTGTCTTCCCCATGAAGATCCAGGAGCTGCACGAGCTATGCACACCATCCACACATTGAGGCCCAGTAACTGCAAAAATAGTTTTTTTTATTTTTCCCAATGTCTATCAGTTTAATAATTGGCCCAGTTGGACTCAGTCACCAAGTGAGGCCAGTGCCCCAGCACTTTGCCACTCAAGGCTTCACCAGGGGCCAAACAATTAAAAAGGAATATTCTTGTAGTTTCTTAGCCTCAATGTGTAGATGATGTGCATAGCTGTGTGGTATTCCTGATCTAAAGTTTCCCATAGCAGGGGTGTGTCCCCATTACACCATCTGCCTGTTTTCAAATCACTACCACACAGTTATATTCTGTTCCTGAACCTCCTCGCCATGTAGGTCCACCTTAGTGAAGGTGTCTGCCATCATCCCTTTTATGAGGATTAGGCTGTGCACCTGTGTGCACTGCCCTCTGCGTGTGCTAATCTGTGAGCTCTTGACAGCTGCCACCTTTCACTTGACAGCCAATAGCAGGTCATGCCACTTGGGTATTCCATGATATAGGAGAAGCAAACTGAGCAACTTAAAACTGAGTGACTTAATATGTGCTCCTGAAGGAATAGCTTCTGTGAGTGAATTGCAAGGGGAAGGAGCAGTGAGTGTGGAGTGACAGAATAGAGAGGGTGAATAACGGGGGAGGGTATAGTCATGTGGGCTAAATAGAGTAATATAGCCTTCTGCTGCTGAACTGGTTGCCTGTAGTGATGGATACAGTCACCAGTCAGAATGGGCCTGGAACTGGGCTCAGGACTGCCTGTAGGTAAATGTTTTTTAAACAGTTTTAGATGTTTACATTTCTTTTGTGTTTTCTGTGTCCTCCAGTCCCCTTGACTGTGTTGCCGCCAGCCGCAGTATACCCCTGCATATTGTATCCCACCTCCCATGTATTTCCTGGTCCCCCAGTGTCGGTACCCCCCCAGAATTGATTATATTAATGGGGGGGGGTGCAGGGGGCTTGCCACTTGCAAAGGGGGTTGAAGCCCCCACATTAGATGTTAGTGTATATCCTACTTTTATTGCACTGTATCTGGAGGATGTGGTGTCGTCCCATCTGCAGACACCTCTCTGGGCTGAGGGAGGAGGTTACTCATCTCCAGGCTGAGTTGGCCAGGATTTGGGGGACCTCTTCTCCCACCCATGAACCACCTGGGCCACTGTCATTGCCTCAGAGGTTGCCAAGAAAGAGGAGTAGTTGGACCACAGTGGGCTCAGGGTAGGGGTGCTGGAAAAGAGGCTCATCCCTCCAGTTGTACCTCTCCACAATTCATATGCCATTCTGGCAAAGTGTGGTTCCTCTATGGAGGCACCCACAGTGGATACCAAGGAGGATGCTGGGAACCTCCACAAAGGAGACTCACAGGAGGGTGGCATGGGACCCCATGGGGAAGGAAGCAACTCCTGGTGGGGGACTCCACTGTTAGGGGGGTAGCACTGAGAGAGGACGGGGAGAGGGAGGTAAGGTGCCTGCCTGGCACCACGGCTTGGAGGAACAGGGAGCGAATCCTCAGGATCGCTGGAGTAGCTGCACGGGGGGGAGCTGGATGTCATCGTCCAGCTAAAGACAAGTGACCTGGCTGAGAAAGAGATCAGAGCAGCGCAGGAAGAGTTTGTGGAGTTTGGGAGGGGCCTTAGACAAGTAGCACACATGGTAACCTTCACAGAGGTGCTGTCTGTCTATGGCATGGATGAGATTAGGGTACTCGACACCATGGGATTCAATCAGTGGTTGAAAAACTGCTGCAGAACTCAGGGATTTTGTTTCATTGGGGACTGGGGGTCCACCTGGAGTGATGCAGACCTATACTGGCATGATGGTCTGCATCTGTCCAGGAGGGGAACCAGGATCCTAGGTGATAGGTTTAAATGCTTCATTGGCAAGCATTTAAACTAGCCAAGGGGGGAGGCACTGGAAAGGAGCAGGGAAATCAGAACCCACCCCACAAAAAATCAGGGTAGTAAGTGAGGTGAACACCAAGATAGAGATGTCGATAGGGAGAAAGGCAGGGGTAAATGGAGAAAATAACAAAGGCAATAAGGACAGGGATTGGCAAAAAGAGGTAGAGCCATCAAGAAATGGAGGGTAATGAGTACCAATGCCCATAGTCTGAACAACAAGCTCCCTGAACTGGTGGCCTTGATGGAAGAGGGATGCCTGGATATCATAGCAGTCGCAGAAACATGGTACACAGAGAACCATAACTGGGATGTTAACATACCAGGGTACACAACCTACAGGAGAAACAGGGAGATGAGAAGAGAGGGAGGATTAGCTCTCTATGTAAGGGAAGAGATAACAGCAAAGGAACAAAAGAGTAAACAGTGAGGAGTGGAGGCACTGTGGGTCACCTTAGAAACTGGACATGGCACCACAATCCGCACAGGGGTTCTATACAGACCCCCATGTCAGGGGAAGGGAATGGACAAGGATATGATAGAACGTATTCTTAGGATGGCAGAGAAAGGGGCAATACTGTTGATGGGAGACCTGAATATGCCAGATGTTGACTGGAGCACATTTGCTGCAGCCACATCCAAGAGCAGGGCCATTCTCAATGCCCAAAAGGTGGCATGCCTCAGACGGCTAATTTTGGAACCCACTCATGAGGGAGCAATCTTAGACCTCATACTCTCAAATGGGGACAGTGAGAGGATCTCAGATCTAGAAGTGAGTAGCCATATGGGAACAAGTGACCACCAAACAGTGTGGTTCACGATAAACTCATCTACAGAGTCAAGCCATACAAAAGTGAGGGTACTGGACTTCAGGAGGGCTGACTTTGGCAAGATAGGAGAGTGCCTTAGAAAAGCACAAGCAAATAGGCTAGAAGGAGGGGTGGAGCAACAATGGGGAAACATCAAAACTGCCATCACAGAGGCAACAAATCAAAACAAAAGAAAAAGCCACTATGGTTCTCAAAAGAGCTGGCGGGGAAGGTTAGGGAGAAAAAGATAGCATTCAAGAGGTATAAGGAAACACAGAGGGAGCAGGACAGAGAGCTGTACCAGTTAAGGCAGAAGGAAGCAGGGAAGGAAGTCAGAATAGCAAAGGCCCAAACTGAGGAAAAGATAGCCAACTCAGTTAAGAAGGGGGATAAAACCTTGTATAGGTACATCAGGGAGCTTAGAAAGACAAAGGGAGGGATAGTGAGGCTGAATAGAATGGATGGTGGGTGGGCAGAGAGGGGCAGTGAAAAAGCAGGGATACTGAATGAATATTTCTGCTCAGTATTCACAAAAGAGTAGGAGGGGGAGGTGCCTAATCCAATTAACAGAAGCACTCTGGATTGGGAGGTCTATCCCAGTACTTTCACAGAAGAAAGATTTCTGAAAGAACTCCTAAAACTGAAGGTGGACAAAACAACGGGTCTGACAGATTTCACCCTAGAATTCTAAAAGAATTAAGGGGAGAACTAGTGAAACCACTGACTACCCTTTTTAACAAATCATGGGAGGATGGTGTGGTGCCTGAGGACTGGAGGAAGGCGGATGTGATTTCCCTTCAAAAAAGTGGGAGCAGGACAGAGGCAGGAAACTACAGACCTGTCAGTTTGACCTCTGTGTAGGGAAAGTGATGGAGTCACTTCTGAAGGAAAGAATTGTTGAGTACCTAGAGGCCAGTGGGGCACAGGACCCAAGGCAACATGGGTTCACAGTGGGAAGGTCATGTCAGACGAATCTAATTGATTTCTTTGACTGGGTCACAAAAGTAGTAGACCAGGGAGGGGCTGTGGACATGGCCTACATAGACTTTAGCAAAGCATGGACACAGTCCCACACAAAAGATTAATAGTCAAATTAACCAGCCAGGGAGTGGGTCCCAGGGTGGTAGCCTGGGTAAAACATTGGCTGTACAATAGGACACAGAAGGTAATTGTAAATGGAGTCCACTCTGAAGGGGTACCGCAGGGTTCAGTACTGGGTCCAGTCCCTTTTAATGTCTTTATAGGTGACATTGCAGAGAGACTGGAAAGAAAAGTATGCCTCTTTGCAGATGACACGAAGATCTGCAACAGGGTTGATACACAAGGAGGTGTGGAAAAGATAAGAAGGGACTTTACAAGGTTGGAGAAGTGGTCAGAAGTATGGCAGCTTGGATTCAATGCAAAGAAGTGCAAAATAATGCACCTGGGAAACAAAAACCCAGGGGAAGATTACACATTGGGGGGAGGTAGTAACAACAAAAATGGAAAGGGACCTGGGGGTGATCATATCAGATGACCTTAAGGTTAGCAAGCAATGTGAGAAGGCAGTAGGGAGGGCTGGGGTATACTGGGATGTATAGGGAGAGAGGCATCACCAGCAGAAAACAGGAAGTTGTTATCCCTCTGTACAGACAGTGGGTGAGACCCCATCTGGAGTACTGCGTCCAGTTCTGGAGACTCTATCTCCTCAAGGACATACACAGGATAGAGGCAGTCCAGAGGAGGGCAACTAAAATGGTGCAGGGTCTGCAAGAGAAGCCATATGAGGAGAGACTAAAGGAGCTTAATATGTATACCCTTGAGGAAAGGAGGAAGGGGGACATGATAGAAACTTTTAAGTACATTAGTGGAATAAACAAAGTCCAAGTGGGTAGCATCTTTCAAAAAAAGAGATGTGCAAGAACAAGGGGACACAATTTGAAGATGGGAGGGTGGTTCAGGGGCAATGTGAGGATGCATTTTTTTCACAGAGAGGGTGGTGGACGTGTGGAACAGCCTTACTGAGGAGGCTGTGGGGTCTAAAACTGTGGGAGAATTCAAGAATGCATGGGACTGACATAAGGCAATTTTTGTTGGGGGTAGGAAGAAATAGGCTGTTGGTTAACTAGGATCTGCAGCTTATCCTGTAGGTAGGGAAATTGGCAGATTAGGTGGGCCAAGCGGTCCTTATCTGCCATCAAAGTCTATGTTTCTATGTGCAACTGGCTTTACATCGCATCCTTCTGTATGCTCCAGACTGAGCTCTGGGCTTCTGCCGTGTATCTCCCACTGCACAATCGTGCATGTACGGGATATTCAGCCACACATGATTTCATATTATGGCGCTTCTTCTGAATATAACATTGCTTTGTGCTGGTGCAGATGAGTTGCGCAATGCAGCCTGCCACTTTTGAATATGGGGCCCCTACAATCAAAATATCACTTCTAGCTCAGTTTTCTATTTTCAGTGCATAATTAATTTTACCCATTTATTTTGTTTTCAGCTCACATGCTGAATCAACTCTTGTGTTTTATTATTATTCTATATAGTTTGTCTCTTCCAGTGTACATAAACTGGAGTTCTACTTCAAAGAATCTGAGCTACTGGATAGCTCAGGTCAAAAGTGAAATTTTCTCTTTTATTTTCAATTTGAAATCACATTTAAGACATCATCTGATAAATTATATTGTCACTTTACTCTTATAAAGGATAGAGAAAACACTTTAATCTCAACAAAATATACAAGAAAATAGAAAATGTAGCTTCAAAACACATCTGTGGATAATACAAATTTTTTTGTGTAATTAAAGATATTATTGGATATACTGAAATAAACAATACATATGTTTGTGTTCAGTTATGTCTTTCAGAGATATAACAACATCATAAAGAGTATTTCATGGACTATACTAACATAATGTGCATAGCTAGGGTTATACAGTATCTGTACAATTCAGTGGCTCAGCAGAAGGGTGTTTCATGTCCATTCCAGTGACCTGGGTTTAGCAGCAGACTCACAAAGCTGTGATTGGTTGTGGCAAGGGCTGAGGAGTGTTGTGAAGAACAGCATCAGCACTTGAACCCAACATGTGCTGTGATGCTTGAAGCCCTACATTAGAGGAGGTTGGAGGGAGAGAAATGGGGAAAAAACACATCACCATCACAGTGACACTGACGGTTGCCTCAGATCCTGCACCTTGCATCACTCACCATAAAGGATGTTGGGCTAACCTAAGTTTGGTTGGGGTGGTCATCCTGGTGGAGAGCCCCAAGGTCTGAGGACCAGGCAGATGGTGGCATAGGATGAATAGCTTGATAAAATAAAGAAAAATAAATACATTATCAGTTTAATTGCTCATTTGAGTAATCATTTATAATCAATTGACCAATAGTCAAATCTTTCTAACTCTATAGCACAAAAGCAGTTTTTAGCATAAATCAACATAATTCCCTAACTGCCAAAATGATTTAGGGGAATTTTTAAGGGCATTAAATTAATATAATTACTTACTATCCAAACATAATGAAGAGACTTCTCTTGAAAACAGATCCATTTATTCAAATATTTTAAGATGAGGAAAAGAAACAATAGGGCAAAAGTCCTTTCTAAATGATTCAGATACTGTGGCCCAGATATTCAAAGGGGTTGAACCTGGCACAACAGAGTTGCACCGGCTCAATCCCGCATTGCACCACGGTGGGATATTGAAAAGGCTACCCGGCGCAGTGCAACTCCTGATGTGTTGGGCCACAATGCAATGCTATGCAGCGCAGATGCAGGGGGCATGCCCATGCATATGCGGCACATCCCGATATTCAGCCTGGGAAGTGCGGCACGTATGCTGGCACAACCCTACATTGTGCTGCATAGGGGGCTCAGAGTTGAGCCCTTGCAGAGTAGGAACAACTCCTGGCCACCCAATGGAGTGCTGCAGTATTGTAAGGTGCAACACAGTAGCCCAGCCCTGGGTGGCCACCTGCCCACCCAGAACACCGTCCACAAGCACACACTGAACCTACACCCCCCCACCCATTGCTGCAATCGTGCGGTATATGTATCAAAATAAATCCCTGGCAGTCTAGTGGCCCCCCAGTCCCCAATTCCCTGAGATATATTATACATGTCCAACCCTGGTGATCTAGCGGTCACCCCCCACCCATAGCCACAATCATGGTAAATGTAGGTTGCAACATTCCCTGGTAGTCTAGTGGACCCCCTTCCCTCCTGAGTCACCGATCACGGTAAATAGCCTACACATACTTCCCTGGTGATCCAGTGGCATCCCCAACCCCTCCCACCCACACAGGACCACTTACCCACACTGCTCCTCCCGTCATCGACAGGTGGCTGCATCCCATCCACATACCACCTGGCCACCCGCCCGAGATGACAGGTACAGTATGGGCTGTAAAGCCATTGGTCCCTATGTGGACCAATGAGGCTTGCAGGGGCATACTGTACTAGACAATCCAAATATGTGAATGATTGATTCACATATTTGGGACTGTCTAGTACAGTATGTCCTGCAAGCCCTTTGTCCACAATTAGGGACCAATGGCTTACAGCCTATACTGTCCCGCTCATTTGGCGTGGCAGCCAGGCAGTATGCAGGTGGATGCAGCTGCCCACCGATGATGGTGGGGGGAGGTGGGCAAGGGTCCTGTAGGTGGGAGGGTGAGGGTGCCACTGGATCACCAGGGAGGAATGTGTGGGCTATTTACAGTGATTGGGAATTCAGGAGGGAGGGGAGTCCACTAGACTACCAGGGAATGTTGTTACTTACATTTACCATGATCACATCAATGGGCTTGGGGAGGTTCCACTAAACCACCATGGATGGTCATTGTAACATATATTGGGGAATCAGGCACTCAGACGGGAGGGGGGGACCACTAGACCACCAGGGATGGTCATGTATTATATATATCAGGGAATCGGGGACTGGGAGGGGCCACTAGACTACCAAGGATTTCCTTTCAAACATATGCTGTGCGATCATGGCTACGGGACGGGGGATGCCCCAGGATCCCCACTGCACACTTCATGCTGTGCAGGGTGCCAAGTGCAAGTCTCTGGGTTGCCCTGTGCAAGGCATGAAAATGAGGCCATAATGACATGAAAATGGCCCCATTTGCACCTTGCATATATTATGGCCTGATTTGCATTCCCCCTGCTGAATATAGCAGATGATGCACCTAGCGCAACTGCACTTGCGCTGGCGCATCCCCGTGCTCCCTATCTGTGGCTTGTGCTGGCACAGTGCCACTATGCCATGTGCAGTATGTGTGCTGGCCCTTCCATATTCAATGGTGCTGTGCCATGGTGCATCCCCATTGAATGTCACCTGGATCTGGCCCCAGCGCATCACAGTTGCACTGCGCCCAGGTCTGCACCACTGCCTGGTGCAGTCTGAATATCTGGGCCTGTATGTACACAGTTGTTGATGGAGTTAACAGCAACAAATAAATTGTCTTGTGAGGTATCCAGAGAAACAAAGATTGGGTTACTAGTGGCAGCTAAATTAACTGAATCAATGGAATTATCATTACTGACAGAACTGTCCTCTGAATCTCTAATAAAATTAGTAATTTAGAGATTTATAATTGAAAAACCTTTGAACGGCATCACAATAAAAGATTGCATTGGTATAATTGTAAAACTAGAGCAATCAAGAACCAATAAAGAGCTGGCCTGGTGGCACTGAGGGTTGAGGTGTTGGACGCCACACCTTGAGTCATACCGGTGACCTGTGCTCGGGAGCGAACGTAGATGCTGGGGGTCAGTGGAGGAGGAGAGGCTTGAGCATCCAGAGGACTCATCTTTCCTGGGGTGGGTATCTAGGGATTCTCTGCTCTGTAGCAGCTCCTAGTGGAGACTGGGAGCACTACACTGAGTGGAGCTGTTGAAGGGGAAAGACAGCAGTGGATGTCAGTGAGAGGACCTGCGTGGACATTATTGCATGCTCGCGTAACCAAGGTGGAAAACCCTGGCTGCTGGGGAGGTGATGGTGGGGCTCAAGTGGCCATGCCCACACATCAACACTGGCCCAGAACTGACTTGACTCTCTGTGGTCCCTGCTTCCTCTCATATGGGCACGGTAGGAGGACGGGGACTCAGCACCCAATTCCTTGGTCAGAGATGGGTTCAGGTGGATGGTAAAGGCTGGACAAGTGACCCCCATTTGAGAGATGCCTCAGCAGTCGCTAACTGGATGGAAATAAAGTTGACAAAAAAAAAAAGAAAAAGAACCAATAAAGAAACCACTGCTCCAGTCTCTGCAAATTCAGACATAATTCATTGTACCCTGGGTAGCCTATTATATCAGGTTAGACAAAGGATGGTTCAGACTTCAAATGCAACTATTGGGTACAATGAGGGAAATTTCCCTTTATCTCCACAACTCAGTTTTGTGAGCCACACTAGGAAAATATACAGTTCATGAATCCTGCTGCCATTAAAGCTCAGAGACATTAACCTCTTTGGAAATAGCAACACTGTATTCCTGTTTTATATATATTTCAAATGTAGCTATAATACGGCAGATTTATTTTTAGTCAAATAACTGAGATTGCTAGAACTTTTAGAAACAACAGATCATTTGGTTAACAAAGTAATGGAGGTGTGGGTGGGAATAGTCCATATATGATACCAGGTATTTACTTTCAGGGTTCTGTGGTGTACCCTAAACTCTTGGGGCCCAGATAAATCTCAAGTTCTTTTTCCATGGCATATTTCAAAATGCTAAATTTTTGCAGCTAGCAAAGTAACATCATAGAAACACAGACATCATGAATACTAGAGATTGAAATTGCACCATCAGTGCTGAGGTCAAGTATTAGCTGTGCCTTTTTCTTACTCCATTTTCCAACCACTCAGTGATCTGGTGCATGGTCCCAGCAGAGCCAGAGACAATATCAGAAAGCTCATTAAATTTTTTATGTACTCCTTATTGTTTTCTGCAGATGCCTGAAGTTTGTGCACATCTTCCAGAGTTGCTGTCCTGGTGTCTTCTGAAGAATAAGCCTCTCTGCCTTTTTTCCAAGCCCTGTAATTTAAGGCATGTTACTGAAACATCATTGGGTTTGGAGGGCTCATCCAAAGCAATGAACTCTGTCTCTAGCTCACTGTCTTTCTAACATATGGTTTCAAGTTGCTTCTTAAAACGACCCAGAAATTTCTGCCATAGGTGTAGGCAATCATAATGAAGGTAACTAGTGTTTTTTTTTTTTTTTGTCTGGCCCATGTTGTGCTATTTTCTTGCTTTATCGTTCTAATTTGGATTTACTGGACAAGTACTCATATGAGGCTCACAAAGACAATTACAGTGCATATTTTGCAGTTTGAGGAGATGTTGTTCTTTCAATGTGCAATCAGCTCAGAAAAAATTAATAATAATCATCCGGTAATATTTTGATTTTTTTTCATCTTAAATTGTAGTCCTATTATAAATAGTACATGCCCACATACAACTGGCAAGGGAAGGAAGGAATCATGGAGTATTGTGCCCAGTTCTGGAGACCTCACCTAAGGAAAGTCAGGGACAGGCTGGATACAATGCATTGTAGGGTAACCAAAATGATTCTGGGCTACCAGGGCAGATCCTAAGAGGAACAACTTAGAGCACCAGACATGTACTGACTTGAGGCCAGATGAGACAGGGGTAATGTGACAGAGCCACTTAGGTTTGTCAATGGACTGAATGAGGTGAACTGTAAGGAAGTATTCTACAGGAGTAGTGAATCTAGATTAGGAGTGGAAGCTGATTGGGAAAGTCATGAAGGACATGAGAAAGTTTTATTTTACAGAGACAGTGTCTGAGTCATGGGACAGTCTGCAGCAAAGGAGGTGATAGGCACAAAAAATGTTAAGAATACTCCAGGTGTGGCCTCACCAGTGATCTATAGAAAAGCAACAAGAACTCACCCTCCTGCTGTCAAAACCCCTCCCAGTACACCCCAGATTCATTTTTGCCTTACTGGAGGCTTTGTTACACTTCAGGAAATCACTTATGATGACTCCAAGGTCCCTTTCCTCATTGATAGTGCTGAGCTTAACTCCTCCCATACAGTACTCAGATTAGGGATATTTGTTCCTTATGTGCATCTCCTTGCACTTTTTGGCACTGAATTTCAGCTGTCAAAGCTTGGGCCACCTCTTCAATGCTTGCAGCTCCCTCTGCATCTCCCTTACTGCCTCCTTACTGTCTTCCCTACCAAAAAGCTTAGAGTCATCTGCAAAGTGACATAGCATGCCCTGAATTTCTTCTCCAATTTAGCTGAAGAACATATCAAAAATAATTGGACCCAGGACTAATCTCTGTGGCACCCCACTGGTGATTGCCCTTTTCTTGGTTCTGACATTGTTTACCACTATCCCTGCTGTCTCCCTTCCAATCAACTTCCCACCCATCTTACAGTCTTCTGCACCCAGATCTTCTAGCTTAGTCAGCAACCTTCTCTGAGGCACTGTATTGAATGCCTTACTGAAGTCAAAGTAGAGTAAATCCACTGCATAACCTTTCTCCACTGTCCTAGTTACCCAGTCAAAGAATACAATCCTCTAATTGCTTCTTCTTTAATTAGGACCCCTTCAACCATCTCATTTTCTTTCTATCATAGGCACATCAATTCACTTCCCAAGACTGAGAACATAGCTTCATAAAGATTGGTATTGATTCAATCACTAATTATCTTATTATATTTATTGTTTACTTGTTATCTCTAAGTCATTTGTGAAAATAGGCACTTTGATACAAAGCTGTAGGTACCATTTAAGATCTTGGGATCATCCTTTACAGTATGCTGACCATTGATCAACAGGTGTCAGAAGTTGTCCAGGCTGGCTTTTACCATTTTTGTAACATCACCAGGATAAAATTATATCTAGCTGCTGCAGATCTTCCTACAGTAACCCATGTCTTTGTCACCACTAGGCTCAATTATTGTAATGCTCTATACCTAGGGGAATCTGGAGGTTTTTTTTGCAATGCCTGCAGCTAGTCCAGAGTGCTATGGCCTGGCTTAATGTGGGCTCCTCTTGAAGGGACCACATTATACTGGTGCTGCATACACTGCACTGGCTGCCTATGTGGTGCTGTATAAACTTTGAGATAGGCTTGATAACTTTAAAGTCCCTACACGGTTAAGGACCAGACTACTTAAAAGACTTTCTAGTTCCCAACCACATGACTCACTCACTTTGTTCTTGGATGCTGGCTAAAGGTGGACAAAGTTGGGAAAATTTGCTCTGCAAATTAATTTGTGGGTTTAGTGCAATTTGTGAACTGCAGATCAATCCACAAAGTGCACAGTTTTGCTGTGAAGTGTGGAATTCCTCTGTTTGCAGAAGAAATTCTGCAATTCATAGTTAGGCGCATTTTTAAGCTAATAGCAAAAATTTGTGAATTGTTCTGCAGAGGCTAATTTGGCGACATTTGCTGGAACTTCAACAGCGAATCAAAACTTTGCAACATTTCTGATACTGGCTTGCTTTTTGTCCCCACTTCTCAACTTTGTCAATCTGGGGACAGAGTGTTGTGTGTGTTGGCATCCACTCTGCCACACCACATTAGATCTGCCCAGTCAGTAGAGGTTGTTAAATCTATTTTGAAGCATTTCTATTTATTTATTTTATTTATTTGCTTTTGTTTACCAGGTAAGTCACACTAGACATCCAAGTGTCTATTTTCAGGTGCGACCTATTATCTGATGTCTTCACCGAATTTTAATTATTTTGAATATTTTTTTTTTTATTTATGTTGTCTATTCAATTGCTTTATTTTTAGTTGCTTTAGAGTACAGCACTCTGAGCCTTCAGGAAAAGACACTATAGAACTAAAGTTGCATTGCCTTGTCTTGCCTTACCTAGTACATTTGTCTAGTTGCCAATAGCTAACTAAATAACTGACTAACTTACTAAATGAAAAAAAATATGTCACAGATGAAAAAAATGCTCAGACAACAGCAAACAGAACAAATTAGAAAAATAAAGCTTCTAAAGATGGTGGCCATTTTGCTCCAAAGCTCCTCCCCATATAATACAGAGCTCCCCGATAGTTTGTACCTGCTAGGAGAATCAGCAGAAACTATGATATTCAATGTATATACCACTTCATTGCTTCTTCTATTTTTAAATACTTTGGGGCTGAAAAAGGGCATCCCAAAGCCTTCAGTGAGATCCTTGTAATTCATAACTAATGATATGCTTTGCTATTGTATATCTCTAGATATTCTAGGCAGAGATTGTTCTGCTAAAAATATATTTTTAAATATAAAATAGGAATTAGGAAAAATAACTTTATGGGTAAATATTCTGAATACCCAGAACTACCTCTTTCTTTGTACAAGTTTTATGATGGTTTCTTTCACTTCTTTATTTCTGAGTGTATAAATAATGAGATTTAAAGTAGGAGTTAAAATAGCAAAAACTATTGTACCCATGACATGAAAATCCTCTGAAACACTTTCTATGCTATATGAAATATATGCAACAACTACTGATATATAGTACGTAATAACAATTATTAAGTGTGCTGAGCAAGTGGAAAATGCCTTATGGCGTCCCACTTTAGAACTAATCTTGAAAACAGACATCACTATTTGAGTGTATGAGAAGGCTATTGAAATAAAAGGTACAAATGCTGCTGTCATGGCAATAGAGAAACCCAAGTATTTATGGACAGTAATATCTGTGCAAGCTAGTTGAACTACAGACATGTGGTCACAAAAGAAGTGATAAATTCTATTAGATCCACAGTACGGTAACTGTGCTGCCATAATAACAGCTGGCATTGGCACAATCAGTGCTAATACCCAGCCACCTGCTGCCAACTGAATATTAACTCTGTTTGTCATTATAGTTGTATATCGCAGCGGATTGCATATTGCCATGTAACGATCAAATGCCATGACTACTAGAAGAAGATCTGCTGTGATTGTTAGCACATAAAAAAAATACATCTGTACAAAGCATGCATTAAAGAGAATAGTGCTGGTGTTCATCAGAAACTTAGCAAGCATTTTTGGAACTGTAGTAGTGGTGCATAAAATGTCATTAACTGCAAGATTAGTAAGGAAAAAGTACATTGGCTTATGCAGTCTGTGATCTGTCTTCACTGCTACAAAGATTAAAGTATTTCCTACAATTATTGTCAGGTATACCAGGAGAAACACAATGAAAAATGGAGTTTCAAAATCTTGCAGCCCCTGAAATCCAACAAAAATAAACTCTGATGCAAAAGATTGGTTTTCTTTGTTGTCTGCCATGATGTACTGTATGTTGCATACACAAATCTGGAACAGAAGAGAAAAGAAACATTACTTTGTCATATGACTTATCATTTCTTACAAATTGTGTGGTATATTGTCATTATCTTTTTAAATTTCTTTAACTAGCAACAGGTAGCAAACAGTTAGAACATATCGGTATTCTGCACAGATAATATATACTCTGGCTAGGGATGTTTTTTAAACATACAGCTAATATAAGACTGGATTGGCAAGAAATCATTTATTTTGTGAGACATTAGTGTATATTGTAATATCAACACTAAATAATTTTTCAAAGTGTAGGAATTTTCCTGTCTTTTATTCATCCAAACATTTGCTTGTATTGGAGGAAGAATCAAATAAAGACAGGCCTCCACAGGTCCTACATATCGTAAAATGTAATTTTAATAGTTCACTTTTTATTGCTTAGAAGACATAAATATATAGTAAATACCTAATACATGTGTATATAGTACAGCAGCTACATTAACTTCCTCTTGCAAACAGATTGGTGTTCAAACTAAAACATTTTCTTTTTTTCCTTTTCATTTTATCCTGTCATTTTCCTAATTTATCAGTGAATCAGTCCCCCCCTTCATCATATGCACAAGCTGTAGCCTTCTGAAGCAGTTATCACTGGTTACTAAATACCTACAGACTTTTACCTCATGTACTGTGCAGACCTACCCCGCTGGTTCAGCTGCTTGGTTGGGAACAGAGCAGACCAAAATGTTCCTCTTGGAGAGGGGGTCTGGGACCCACAGATCTAAGAGACACAGCTGGAGAGATAGCAGGGGCACATCATATGACTAAACATGAGTGTTGTTTCTATTGATGTTCCTGGGCAACTTCAATGCTTGGGTCAATGACAAACTCTCAAAATTTGGACAGTGCTTACTCCAATTGATGACTTCTTTGGGCCTTACAGATTGTTTCCACTGCTACTCACAAACATGGTCACTCTCTTGACTTATTCTTCCTCCTGGGGATCGAAGCCTCAGACTTGAGGGTGGAACCAGTGGGATGGTCCAATTATTACACCGTGGGGTTCAGTTTCCATGCCCCCTTCATAGGCCTACCCCTGTAGAGATGGTCAGGTTC
This sequence comes from Neoceratodus forsteri, assembly GCA_016271365.2. NCBI lineage: Eukaryota > Metazoa > Chordata > Ceratodontiformes > Ceratodontidae > Neoceratodus > Neoceratodus forsteri. The sequence continues at coordinate 1,178,870,366 of CM057458.1, forward strand.
CACCCTATATGTGACATTAGTTCTGAAGGCCTGGCAGTGGTGTTTGACCTATCGGTCTTTCCAGTGGCAAACAGAGACCCAGATGCCCTAATGATGGACTATAATATGGCCATTTCTGTGGCCCTGGATGTCATTGCTTCTGTCTGTGTTTATCCCCTCTCTATTTGCCCCAGGTCCCCTAGGTTTGATGGGACTTTGCAGGAGATGCAGAGATTTGGACAAAGGTTAGAGTGTTGCTGGCAGAGAACCGCCCAGGATACCGACAACCTTAGGCTTGGCAATGGCCCATCAGTCTATCAATCTTCAATCCCCCATAAGAAGGCAAAGTACCTGTCCAGGGAGATTGCAGCTACTCAGAATTGACAAGCTAAGCTTTTTCGTACTGTGGACAGGCTACGCAACCCAGCCTGTCTACAGGTTTGGAAAGCTTTTTTGCAAGTGGAGTGCGATGAGTTTGCTCAATTCTTTGTGACTAAGGTGGATGACATTAGGGCTGAGCTCCAACCAGCACACTCTATGAGTGCCACTTTGAACTGGCACTTGGTCGCTGCTCCTCAATTTTCCTGTACTTCTTTCGAGGTTCACAGATGTCATGCAGATTGTCCAGGGTAAGTGCCCAACATGTTGTAATTAGGACCCAGGAACAAAGACCCTGATTATGGGTTGTAGTGACATCATTGGTCCGGTCCTTGCACGGATAGTCTGGTGCTTCTTGAAAACAGGTGAGTTCCCTAGCTCCCTGAAGGAGGCAGTGGTAACACCCTCCCGAAGAAAGTTTCTTTGGACCCAGACTGTCAAGGAAACTACAGACCAATCTCGAACCTTCCCTTTATAGGGAAGGTGACTGAGAAAATAGTGGCTGCACAGCTGAAGAACCACTTGACCATCCATGACATCTATGAACCTCTCCAGTCCGGTTTCCAAAAGATGCACAATAAAGAGACGGCACTGGTTTGGGTGATCAATGATCTCCGGATGGCTAGAGATCAGAAAAAACACTCCATCTTGATTCTTCTCGATCTTTCATCAGCATTTGACACTGTGGACCATGGGGTCCTACTCAGTCGCCTGAGGTTCATCTGTGGCCTGTCTGATACAGTCTTCAGGTGGTTTACATCTTTTCTCACCAGAAGAACTCAGAAGGTGGTGTCAGGGATTTATTCTTTAAAGTCAGTCCCTCTGTCATGTGGAGTACCTCAGGGATCGGTGTTGTCCGCCATGTTGTTTGCAGTGTACATGCTACCCCTTGAAGACATAATAAGAAGGAATGGGCTGAGGTTTCACTGCTATACTGATAATAACCAGCTCTACCTTTCTTTCACACCTGATCAGGATAGAGCTCTCTCAGTATTTAATAACTGCATTGCCGAAATCCAGGACTGGATGAATTTGTGCTGGTTGAAGTTGAATTTGGAAAAGACTGAGGTGCTGGTTGTGAACCCAGGGCACTGGATAGGGGGGTTGGGGGTAGGTTCACCCTTTGGACTCTTTCTTGGGGACTTATTACTCCCAACCTCTGAATGGGTGTGTAGTCTGGGGATAATTTTTGACGAAGGGCTGACACTATGTTTGCAGGTGTCAGCAGTCATCAAATCCTTTTTTTACCATCTGAGGAATATCTCCAGGGTTAAGCATCTTGTTCTTTCTGGTGATCTCCCCACATTGATCCATGCCTTTGTGTCCTCATGCCTGGATTACTGCAATTCCCTTTACCTAGGGCTACCTGTGGTGGATATCCACCGTTTGCAACTGGTGCAGTATGCTGCAGACCAGTTATTGATGAGAACCTCTTGGTCCTGTCAAACTCTACAGTGCTGTGAAAACTGCATTTGCTGCCAGTACAGTGGCAGATCACCTTTAAAGTTGGACTTCTGATTTATAAAGCCCTACACAGACACAGCCCGGACTACCTAAAAGAGCTCCTGGTCCCTTATAGCCCTGGGCGATTGATCCAGTCAGCTGATGAGGGGTTGCTAGAGATTCTGACGGTTTGTTTAAAATCCTCTGGGGCCCAAGTATTTATGCATGCTGCCCCTTTCCTCTTGAATTCTCTGACCCATCAGCTTTGGGAATGTACGACCGTGGAGGGATTCAGATAGGCTCAAAAAACTTACTTGTGGACAAAAGCATTTGTTGACTGATTTGTATTCTGGTTTTAACTGAAATATTTATTTTAAAATATTTATATTGACTGATTTTATGTTTGTTTTAAAATTGTTTGTTAGGCGCCTTGGTTTTAGAAAGGCACCATAAAAATAAAGCTTATTGTTATTATTATTATTATTTAGTGTTCATCCCCCAATGCTCTAATATGACATTAAGTGGGAGTGAAGAGGGCTATTGGAAAATTTGGTTGGCTTAGAGTTGAGTCCCATACATTTGGTGCAACTTCAAAAATTCAACACAGTCACGTCAGGCCCCATTGCAGTAAGTGGCATAGCATAAAACAGACTACACATAGGGGTAGAATAAACACTTCGGGCCAACAATGAACATTTTTTGCTCTAGCTTACTTGGGAGAGATGGTGTTGGCCTTCTTCTGCTGTTGATTGCTATGCATGCAATGTTGTGAAATAGTTTGAGTCCGACTAAGACCACTGAAGCCCAGTGGGGAGCAGTCGTAATAGTTAATATTCATTGCTAACCTGAAGACTTATACCTCCCCGTAGTCACTTCCAGGGGTGTAGCCAGGAATTTTAAACTTGTGCTCAACAGTTGATGGAACTGTTGCCTCACCAAACACAAACCAAAAGATGTGCTGCCCTGCCACACAAACATTGCCTCGCCTCCATTTTAGTCAACAATATGTAGTAGCAAATGACCCTAATAGATTCACATTTTATTTTCCCAAATACACACTACCAATCAGACAGAAGTTGGCTGGCTATTAGTTAAAATGTTAAGGATACATTGTATAAGCCTCTGTACCACAGCAATGTAACTAGCTTTACTAAAGTCATTTACACCAGCACTTGTGCATACATTCTCTATCGGGTCATTCATACCATTATGACCTCTAAGTTTAGCACCAACACATCTTCCAAAGATCATTCTCAAACTCACACTGAAGCATCAAAAGTGGAGAAAACAGTTCTTCATGTATATCAGGCTTTGTTTTGTTTGTTGCCCTGGATTTTCTAGATTTTACACTGAGTATGCCTACCAGCACCTATGGTAATGTCTCTCAGGAGCACAGAAAACAATATTTGCCATTCTTCTGTGTTTCTTGTTCATTAGATGGTGGCTGGATGAGAAGGTGAGAGGAGGGATATGTCAGTCACCACAACCTTCTTATTTAATTATTGCTGGTATGCAGGAGAAGGGTGTAATGGAATTATAGTGGGCTGGGGAAGGGGGATACTTAATTGTGATGGAAAAGAGTGTCAGAAAGTTGGAGGATGTCTACCGGGTGTAGGGAATGGAAATTTTTTTTCCTTTAGTTTTTAAATTACAACACTGGGATTGAGCACCAAGAACTGGAATTAAATGTTCATTGGCAGATCTAGGGTTGGGCTTCCACTGGTCTTTGTTTTTAATTATTTACATCCCACAATGTGGTTCAGCATCCACTGACAGAATCTTTTGGGGGTGGGGAATGACATGCGTGCTATTTATGGACTGGGTTCCTTGTGGTCAGATTGCTAATCATACTAATTTCTAACATAAGGTTTGGGCACCCAGTGTCAGAAGCAGAGATACAAGCTTGCCAGTTGGAATACAAGCTTGCCAGTGGGAATAGGCTACCAGTGTCCACATTACATAAACTGTACACTGCATGACACCAGATTGTGTACTGGAAGTCAGAATCATAGTAGGTGCAGGGGAATGCAAGTGTACCACCAGACTGAGCTCCCAATGACTGCATCTTAATAATTATTAAAAATATACAGTATATATGATACCTGAGTTTGGCACCCAGTGTCTGAATTATTTGAAGCAGACAAGCATGCTACTAGAGATCGGCTCTTATTGGTAGCATAATTCTCATTTATTTTTTTACATTTGTCTCCATAAATAATAATTTGACCAGTTGCAAAGACAGTGTTACTTCCTAGTGTACCTGACCACTGCAAAATGCAGCTTTGACACGTGCAAGATAGTGACAATGTGGAATGTGGGTCTTCGTACGTGGGACCGCTGGCTCTTGAGCCCCCCCTCCAGCCATGGTGTCATACTCTCTTTCGTACCCCTCCTAGCCTTGGCAGCAAGCTCTCAAGCCCCATCCCAAGATTCGGGTTTCTCAGCCCCAATAGCTGTCAGCCTCCTGACTACCCCAATCATGGCTGTAGGCTCCTGTTCCCCCCCCCAGTCAATGTCCTGGGTGGGGACAGCATGGTTCAGATAGTCATCTAGGTGGTACAGATAGGAAAAGAGGATGAACATTGGTGGGGAGTGTAATATGTGGGTCTCCAGAAGGTCCAGGTGGGGGAATATGGGGGCCTTTGCTGGGGAAACCTGGTCTGATTGGGTACCTTTAGTGATTCAGATGGGTAAATAGCCTCTGGGAGGGTCCTTTGGGTGGTCAGTAGGAGGGGCAGAGTATGGCCCAAATGAAAAACCTCCCACCTGCCTGCAGCCAGCTGGACATCAACCCCACACTTACCTTGCCTCCTCTCTCCTCAACTTCTCCTCAAGTTGGGGGTGGTGTGTTGGTGGCAGTGCCATAAAGTAGGGCCTGGCCCTCTGAACTAATATTAAAATAAAAAAACAAGTTTCTTTTCATGCTGAGGGCTCATTAAAGGATGGCTGTGGCAATCAGTGAAGTCAGGGCAAGGCCTGACAGCAAGGGACTGCATGAAGGTGGATCTTTTCAAATTTATTTAAATCATTCTAGAAGCTGGCCTGGTGGCTCTGAGGGCTGAGATGCTAGACACCTTACCTCATGCTATGCCGTTGACCTGGGTTTTGGAGCGACCATGGGCTGCCGGTGGTCAGCAGGGGAGGAGAAGGATCAAGCATCCGATGGACTGCTCTCCTTCTCCAGGGAGGCGTGCTCCACTAGCCCCTAGCGGTGGCTGGGGAGCAGTGTACTGAAGCTGCAGAAGGGGAGGTTATGGGGCAGATGCTTGGAGGAGCACTTGCGGATGCAAGCACACTCTCTCCGCTGGTGTCATTGTACGCCTCATCTCCTAAGGGGAGAAAAGTGGAAAAGGTCCTGGCAACATGGCATGAAGCTGTTACTTGTGATGCCGCCCCTGAGAAGACACTTCCCTGGCCTGATCCATGTTGGGTGGGTTGAGATGCTCCCTACCACCCTACCATAAGGGGTAAGTTGTGGGGGCACAAGGAAGGGAGTCTGATCCTTGAGTGATGGTGCTGGAGAGACAGTGGAATAGGATGAGGGATTGCCAGCCAGGATAATTAAGAATTACCAGTATATATTGTTCCAAAAAGGGAGCATATGGACAGAGGGTGTCCTTTTCTAAAATTGTCTAAATTTATTTAAACTGCACGCTTGCTTGGAGCATAAGGCAGGGATGGGTGTCATTCAAATTAAGTAGCTCCTGGAGGTGTAGCAGGGTAGGGCAGATCCTGAATTAGATAGTATACATGGCTCAAGGAGCAAAGGCATGGTAAAGTCCCAGTTATAGCCAAGCTAGTGAGTTGGGCATGAAAATAAGGGCTAGCTGGCTAAAGGTTGTTTGTTTTTATTATTCAGAAATAAGTGCCGGGGGGGCAATAAGGTGAAGTAAGTCCCACAATATAAAGTGTGAGTGCCCCAGGGTGATAAAGATGACTAGTAGCCAAACTAAGGCTATTGTTGTATGGGGCTATGGGTGTCACTCAGGTTACTAGCCCTTGGCTAGGGCCATGGTAACAATGCTGCTGGGGTGGTTAACTAGCTGGTCCACACCCTTCCCCTTGTTTCTGACTGGAGCATACATCCTAGTGCACTTTAAATCAGCAAATTCTGCAATTTGGCAACACTAGCATTAGCTTAGCTACTAGCCACCTTTATCACCCTGGGGAACTCTCACTTTATAATTTGAGGGCTTACTTCTCCTAAGTGGTCCCCATGCACATATTTCTAAATAGATAAAAAAGAAAGAACTTTTGGGTTAGCTTGCCCTTTTTCACTAGCTCAGCTGGCTAGCTTGACAATAACTGGGGCTTTATCATGCCTTTGTTCCTTCTGAAGCCCTGTTTACTATCTAATTTAAGGCACACCCTGCCCTCTGTTCTACCTCCTGGAGCTACATAATTTGAATGCTGTTCATCCCTGCTCTATGATCCAAGCAGGAGCATCATTTAAATAAAGTTTAGATAATTTTGTATAGGGCTGCCCCCTTACCCTATGCTCCCTTACTGGAGCAATTAAAATAAATTTGAATAGATCCATCCTCGGGTGGTCTCTTGCTTCAGGGCCTTTCCCTAGCCCCAATAATGACTGTGGCCATCCCTCCTTGGCCCTTTAGCAAAAATAAACTTTTTTTAATTTAAACATGAGTTCAGGTGGACAGCATCTGCTTTATCATTTTAATTGATGTGTTTAGGTGCACTTATTTGAACTTATGTAATGCAGTTTGGACTGGTAGTCAGCCAGTCAGGAAGAAGGGTAGATGTGCAGTCTTTTCATGAGCAGGCAATGCTTAGGACAGTTGTGATCCTCACATATGTGATAAGGCCAATCTGTGGACCTTTCTTACACTGCTGTTGGAATGGGAGCTATCAGTGCTATACTAAGTAATCCTTGCGAAAGAATGATTGCAGCCTGTACTGCTTAAGCAGTGTAGAGTGAGTATCAGAACACTAGTGAATATTTAAGTCAGTCTATAGAGCATCATGCTACTAAAATACACTTTTCTTTTGGTTGTCTCCATTTTTTTGGTCAGGTTCACCACACTAGTGAGATGTGATGTTTGTGATGCTGTGGCGGTTGATAACAACATTGTTCACATTTTTTGTATTTATGAATTGTGAGTAATTAGGATGAAGGGTGTTGACATAATTTCTTGAGCAGTCATACCATTTTAAATGGATGGTCCCAGTAACAGGCCAGGAGAAAACATGACTATCAGATGAAAATGAAGATTCCACTGGCACAGGGATTTCAGTTTTCTTGTGATGCATCCAGATTGCCAGCCATTCTTTTGCCTGTGGTAATACTACCACCATGCATAAGTGCTGGCCAATCAGGAAGCAGGGATTTAGGTGCCCATTTTATAAATGAAAACATAGGATGGGGGGTGGTGCAAGTTCACACCACTGAGTACACCGAGTACCAGTTCTTCTATTTGTTCAAAGTTTAATGATTAATGTTGCTTTAGATTTAGTATCACAGTATGGAATGGATGTGGGACACAGTCACATAGCCATTCTGAGTGGTAAATGCTATATAGGTGACATGAGATGCATTGCATGAGCTAGTAGCACCATATGAATCATGAGCATGATAAAAATTAAGAGGCAGACAAATGGCCAAATTATTCCAGCGGAAAATGAGTGACATCCCTTAAGAAGGATAATCAACATTTATATAGTGCTTTCATACACATTTTACCCCAAAGCACTTTACAAGCAGTATTAAACTGGTACTGAAGTGACTGAACCCATAGTGGCAGCCATTGTGCACATCAACATCCACACACAGCCTTGGACAACTGCATGAGCCAGTTTTATGGGATGGGGACCATTACTGGCCAGTCTCAGAATCCTCCATGGTCTTTGGGATGAAGAGTCCCTAACAACAAGGGGGGGGGCAACCAGCTGTCCAGCTCAAGCAGGATCTTAGATGTGACACTGGCTCATTGAACCTTCACTGGACAGGCTGCAATATGGAGAAAAAACAAGCATTTGTCATTGCCAAAAGTTTGCCATTGGTATTGCTGTTGTACATGCCTCCCATATTTCCCTGTGTGTAGTCCTCTGCCTTCCATTTTTAGGTATCACTCTCAACACATCAGATTTCTTATGTTCTTCCAGCAATGGTTCACTTCATTAGGAAAATTAATTCCTACAGATGACTGTACTGGGGATTCCCTGAACAGTAGCTAACCAAGGTTTTTCTTTTTTTTTTTGGCAGAGAAATAGCAAAAGTAGTAGGCAAAGCTGCCAGGGAAGAGAGAACACTGCAGGAATTCACCTGCATGTCCCCATCTCCCTGTCAGTGTGTATGCGTCTGTCTCTCTTTCTCAGCACCGCATTGCCATGCTCCTGGGGGGGGAGGAGGTCTCAGTTTCCTTCATCTCTGTGGGCACAGAAAGAGATGATGGTGCAAGACACACGAGGGAGAACACTGACACAATTTGGTACTACATGTCCAGATCTCCCTCTCACTGTGTTAGTTTCTGTCTTTCTCCATGCTCGTTCTGGGAGGGGGGGGCGCAAGAGAAGAAGACATGCATTCCATACAACTGCAGTGGAAATATGAATTGCCTCTAAAGGGGATGTGATAGGGTCACACGGGGAAATGGAGTGGGAGTACAATGGTAGACTTGCATCCTAATAATTTCCATGACAGCCACCCAAAATGCTCTGTCTCACACTCTCACGGTCTCATCAACTGCTCTTCCGGTCCCATTGCTTCCACTTACTGTTTCCACCCCAATCCTGCCCCCAACACGTGCTGACAATGCTCTCCATGCTGCACACTGGGAGTAAGACAGTCAGGCTACAGATACAGTGAGAGAGAGACAGAGACAAACAAAGGAGAGCAAGGTAAGGAGCAAGATGACTTTCTTTACATTGTCTCTCTCCAGCTCCTTCTGTCTTACATTGTGTAGTATCACTTCTCCTTTCTTTATCACTTGACACTTGAAACACTTTTTTTCCTTTTCTTTTTACATCTTGCTGCAATTATTTTGAAAATATGAAAGAAAACTGCAAATAAAGTGCAGCCTTTATGCAGCCACTCCAACAAAAGAGTTAAAGAAGTTTTTTAAGGGTGTAGAAAATTACAGATTTAGTGTTTCCCTTTTAAGGATGGATGGCGATTAGAGGGTGCAGGGGTGCCACTAGACACCAGGGATTATTTTGCAAACCACAGGGATGGTGTTCGGGAAGGGGGGGTACCACTAGAATACACAAATGTGCAACAGGATCATAAGTGCTTTACTATATTTCCACTTTTTTAGGGCTTCATATAAAAGCTGATCCTCAAAAATGACCTTTTAAATTATGTGTGTTCATGTACCAATCAAAAGAACATACACAAGGTGTGCAATATATTAATTGCCATTGCCATTAACCTGTGTGAACAAAATGTATTTTCTGTGTAAGAGTAGTATCTGTTTTTGTGTTCTGTCTGCTCTCCTGAAATTATGAAAAATACCACCTCTGATGTTGGCTTCAGTTTCAATTAAAGAAGATGGGCATGAGGGGCACCGATCAACGGCCATACCTCCCTATAAAGTGTCAAGTAATAAACCCAATTTGGGGGGAGGGATGACCATTGATATGAATTGCTGAATAGTATGTAATGCATTTAGTTCTTTGATATGAATTTATTTTGCAAATATGTGTTGCTCTCAGATAATTTGTGCCTCATCCACAGTGAGAATTTAGTTTGCTGCTGGCTTCATTGGACCTCTTGGGACACACCCCATACTTAAGAGAGATTCCATGTCAAAGTTCCTCCAATGGTTTTTTGCTCTTTCCCACTTAGATGAGCTTAGCTTACAGTAGACAAAAAAATACAAACAGAACTGTTGGAAATCGGAGTGTGATATGAAGTCTCACATCTGTCCTGTTTCTATGGAATGAAGTGTAAGAAACATACTCCTTATAATGTAGTTAGGTGTTTCCAAAGAATTCAAATCGATTATACATTTGCTTGTTTTGGAAAAAAAAATGGGTTAACTGGAGAGTCTTATGCTACACTTGTTACTGTTTTTGGAAAAGGCACCAAGACTCAAATTAATAAAGGGGGCATATAATAAAAGATAATGTCATCTCTATTCTGATAAGGGATCATCTAACTATAATCAGCTTTCATTTTTATTAAAGATAATCCTCAAATTATTGTCTTTATTTTGCTAATAGTTCACACAGTTGAGCATGCCAGCTACATTATTTACAACACCTTCTTTTCTGGAAGGAGGGTGCTTGGTAAACCTAGTAGGTTAAAAAGGAAGAAAAATGCCATGGGGAGAACAGAAGTAGCACAAGTCCCTTCCCTGTAATGAACAAATTGGAGTCCCTCTTCATCATTTATTATAGCATGCTGTACATTTTTTTCTTGTTCTTGTACAGTTGGATTCTGCTCCAGAAGGTTACTGCCTCAAAAAAGAAGTTTAAAAAAAAATAATGAGTTGAGGGCTGATCTATGCAGTGCTGGGTTCCCTGAGGAGTGACAAGTGAGAGTAATGACACTAATTTAAACCTACAGTAAGTAACATCCATGGTTAATTAACAGATGACCAGATGAAGTCTTAAAACAGTGTAACACCCCAAACTTACTGTTTAATAAAACGGACAGTAATATGTGGTTTATTTGTCCAGATGCTCACCCAAGCTACATGGTGTATTCCCATTGACATTATAAAAGATGATCCAGAACTTTGGATTCCAATCCTCAAGAGACTGTTTAATCTTATAAATGAAACAGGAAGGATTCCATTAACATGGCAAGAAAATATTATTATTCCAATTTATAAAAAGGGTGAAACATCTAATCCAAGTAATTATAGACCAATAAGTCTTTTAGATACAACTCAAAAATTATTTACTAAGATAATTCATAGCAGAATACTGACATGGTTGGCCAAAAAAGATATTCTGAATGAAGGACAAGCAGGTTTTCAACAGGATCAGTGCACATTAGATCAATGCTTTGTATTATCACACTTGGTCCCCAAATATATTTATATTAAGAAACAAAAATTCTTTGATGTGTTTATCAACCTTAAATCAGCGTTTGATAAAGTTAACAGGGAAAAAGTATGGGAAACCTTGAGAAAATATAAGTTAGATGAGTCAATTATTTGTTTGCTTAAACTGTTATACAGTAATAATCATACTACTGTAAGATATAACAAGTTAGGTGATACTACCCCCAAACGCCCATCAAATATTGGCCTGAGAAAAGGTTGTGTTTTGTCACCTGTACTCTTTAACTTATTTTTAAATGAAGTATTGGAAGTTTTGGATGACCCGGGGCTGCACATGCCCAGGTTGGGCTCCAGGCGGTATCCCTACCTAGCATATGCTGATGATGTTGTTTTAATGGCAACTAGCTTCCTGGGTATTAAAAGAATCTTGATGAAATTTTATGAAAAATCTGTTAAAGCTAACTTAACAATTAATGATGACAAAACAAAATTTATATTTAATAGAAACTATTTGAGATAGAATAACAAACCAGATTTATATTGTATAAATAACAAAATTGAATATGTAGAGAAATTCTGCTACCTGGGTTTAATATTTAAATATAATCTGGGGTGGCAAGAACACATATCCACTTTGATTCAGAAAATCAAACGATTAACTCTGTCAATCAAATCCTTTTCTTATAAATACAGAGGCCAGTCTATCAAGGGCTCGCTAAAGGTGTTTAATGCAAAGATCAAGTTACAAATTCTTTATGGGTCTGAACTATGAGGACAATATGATATAGATAGACTTGAACCTGGCATGAATAAATTTTATAAAAAATTATTAGGATTGTCAAATAGTGCAGCATCTGTGCTAGCTAGATTTGAAATTGGGCAGCTTCCAATAAGGAAAGAAATCGAACAAAGATTATGTACACACTGGTTGAAAGTATACAACATGCCAAGTAAAAGATTTCCGTACATACTCGCGTATTAGCCGACCCACGTATAAGCCGACCCCCCAAACTCGAGATGCATTTTTTTAAAACAACAGTGACCCGCGTATAAGCCGACCATGAAAAATGATTTATTCAGTCAGCTGTTTGCAGGCTCTTTTAGCCCATATGATGTCTTTACTGTCTCTTTACTGTTATTCTGTCCTTCCCCTAGTAAAACATTACAGCCTCTTGAGGCATGCATACGATATGGTGCCTGAAGCAAACCCTCCCAGACCCTCATCCACTGCGATAGGCCAGAACCTCAATATTCTCCTCACAAGGGCACAAATCATCCTCGTGGCTTGCTGCCAGGTAATCCAGGGACTGTTATAAAGCTATAAAGCTTTCTACAACATTTTATTATTTTCCAGATTTTCCCAAAGACATCACAAGTCTTTAAAGAGGGTTAAGTACTGTAAATGTATTCAACAAAGGGTCCTTGATATTTGAAGGGATTTCACAAGCATTAACAGGATCAGTGCTTCGCTAACAGTAGTTAGCACTCACCTCGCAAAGGGCACAAATTGTCCACATTCCCTGCCAGCTTCATGCGGCATGCGATGATCTTCACTGCCTTCTCCTGCTGCCTTTCCACTCCTCTCCCACTCTCAACATCCCTCAACATCCCTCCAGCTTTACTAATACCTCTAAGCCCAATAGGTCACAGATAATTTTGTTACCGCAGGTGTTTGGATGGGGGATACATTTTCATTTCTGGTTTGACTCGCATATAAGCCGAGGTACTAAAAATTTGACTGTAAAAGTGGATAAAAAATCAGCTTATACGTGAGTATATATGGAACCCAGGGCACGTATGGAGGAAGTACTATACTATAACCAATTAGGATATAAGTGCCCTGGTTTATATGCATTACAGAAACTCCTCAAACCATATGGGCTCCTTCAGAGTATAGCTGATAGCTTGGTAAAACCAGCTAAAAAATTAAGCAAGAAGTTAAAACCAGAATTAGGGATATTCATGCCCAGAGGGAAATGGCCTTAAGCAAGAATTATAAAGTAAGTGCCTGGCTATCAACTAATAATATGAGAGTGTATGGGATAAAGAAATACTTATATATAATACAAAATCCTACTTTAAGAAATATGTTTACCAAACTCAGATTTAGATATATAGATCGCCAGACTTTAAGACGATTATATGGAAAATCAAACTCGGATTTGTGTGCTTGTCACAAAAGTAAAGATGATTTAGCTCACCTTCTTTTATATTGTCCATTATATAATAAGGAAAGGTCACAAATACTAGGGGATGTTCTTGCCTCCCTGGAAATGGATTCACTCTACCAAATTAATAATTTATTGAACTCAGAAGAAAAGATCATTTTGGAGAAAGTAGCAAGGTTTGCTAGACTGTTGGAAAATAGAAAAAGACATATTCAAAAGAATAAAAAAACTTGACTTAAGTGCAATATAAGATGAAGTGTGTATTTGTATGATATTTATTTGTACTTTTATTGATAATATTTGAATAGTGTGCATTTTTTCTTTTTTATTTATTAATGTCTTTTAATTGTGATGACAACTGTGTTTGTCAACAATAAAGTTAATTATTAAAAAAACTTTATAACATCATATACACTTAAACATTGCATTACAATGTAGCTTTCATGCTTTATACTGTTGCTCTATTTATGCAATTAATGCTGTTCACAGTTTTGCTCTTTAATTTAGTACCAACAAACTCATAAATATTTAACTGTTTACTGCATAACTTATTCCATGCTGTGCTTTTTCATATCAGTATTAATCATTCTCTTTCCCTAAATGTCAACAACTCTTTAGCATTCATACAAATCAAATTTTTATAGACATTTCCAAGCCATACTTAATCACTCAGTCTTACAGCTTCTTAATCAGGACTTACTTTTACCCCTTAGACTTGTGACTCAATCTCAAACATTTCCAGCATGCATTGCTGTGGTACTGATGCACAGCAAGTACAACAGTATAAAGCATGAAAGCTACATTGTAATGCAGTGTTTAAGTGTATATGATGTTATAAAGGTAACAATGGGTTTTTGGTGTGTTTAATTGTTTTTCACAGAGCAACCATTAAATGGGGCATATAAAAGCTTAATAACACATTGAAAACAGGATTTGAACAGGTAATTAGAAAAAATTTAAAACATGAAGTATACTAATATGAAATTAATCAGATAATTAACTAGCATGAGGGTTAAGAGATAAATGTCATGGTCTAAAATAAATGTATTTATATTTAAAGGAGTGGTTAGATTACCATTTTAAATGGGGAGGCTGTGTTAATGCAAGAATATCCAGCTAGTTTATTCTTGGATCTATTTGGTTTCAGGATTTATTGTGGAAACAGTTAATCTAAAAGAAGGTTACATTTATCTGGAATACCAATTAAGATGTAAGTGGCCGTCATTACCTAGTAAAATAAAATAGTGTATGTTTAATAGTGGTTTAGTTGTAGACAGGATATTTAAAAATGTATTTATGTTTTTTAAAGGTTTTGTAAAGGCATCTCCAGAGGAAGCCAATATTTATTGGTGAAACGTAGAGGATTTGGGATGGAAAATAAAATAAAAGAATAAGATTTTTGGAACAGTGAAGATCTGTCTACTTGTGTGACTTTTTTGTGCCCTCCCCCCCCCCTTTTCTTTATGTGGGGAAGAAAATAATTTGTCGAGTGGAACACATCAAGAGAGGTAGCATAATTAAGAACTAAACAGCAGCAGAATACATTTCCCATGGACTACCAGGACCCAGTCCTGGAACATTTAGCACATTTGAAGGCATAGTTACTTTAGCCTAGAAATATGTGCAAGACAGAGCTTTAATCTGGCTGTTTATTTATTTATTTATTTGCTTTTGTTAACCAGGTAAGCACACTAGACAGCCAAGTGTCTATTTTCAGGTGCGACCCAGGAGAGTTACAGGTAAAACTTCATACATGAACAATTGAGGAAGCATAAGGAATACACAGGAAGGTAGTTACAGGTAAAAACTTCATACATAAACAACTGAGGAAGCATAAGGAATACATAGAAAAATAACAGGCAATTCAGTGCTGGCTCTAGAGCAAGGTAGGCATACATTGAGCAGTTGAGGAACAGAGAAGAGTATATTAGAAATACACAGCCAGTTACAAGGCTAGCTCTAGGGCAAAGTTAGCACAAAATTCATACATGTACGATTGAGGAGACAAGAAACAAAACTAAAATAACAGGCAGTTCAAGGCTGACTCTAGGACAAGGTTGACATGGTGCATTAGAGTAGGATGGGACAGACGGGATATAATTCGGTGGTGAACAGTGGGAACAAAGATAAAGGTAAGTGCCTTACAGAAGGGGGGAAGGGGAGTGCCCTAGGCAGGTGGTAAGTCCAGGATTCATGGCCAGTTCCAGAAGGAGAAGTGCAAGTCACGCTGAGGCCCCCACCATCCAGTCAGGTTGGAGGGTGGGGAGGGGCAGGGGAGTAGGACTACAATGAGCAGGAGCAGGGGGAGGAATGTTTCAGGAAGTTCCAGAGGGAGGCTTTAAAGCTTGGGTGGGAGGAGGAGGAGGACCAAGTGAGCTCAGATGGCGAGTTCCAGAGTTTGGGAGTGTAAGTGTGGAAGGCTGGTCCCCCGCAAGGGTGCGTGTTCTAGGAACCAGGCATTCCTGAGTTGCCCCAGACCGTAGGTGGTAGGATGGGGCACCAGGTTTAAGGGGAAGGGCTAGAGCTGGAGGGGTGCTAGAGTGGATGATGTTGTCAATGAAATTACCTAGAACGAATGAGCGATGCTTCTCAGGGGGAAGCCACTCCAGACAGCTGTATAGATCACAACGATGGGTGAGGGGAGGGGCAGAAAGCACGAAGCAGCAAACATTGTTGTAGGCCGTGTCCCATTTTGAGAGGCTGGATTTGGGAACTGGTGCAAATGTTACAAGTCCATAACAGAGTGATAGGAGGAGGACCCCCATAGCTAGGGTAAAGCGGGCGGCAGGGGTGAGGCAGTTATTAGTGCAGTAGGCTAAACCAAGCTTACAATTAGTGGCCTTGCAAACATTGCAAATGTGAGAGGTGAGGTCCAACTTCAGATCTAAGGTGATGCCCAGATACTTGGTGGTGGTTACCATCTCAAGGGGTGAGCCGTCGACCCCATGGATCAGCAGGAGGGCAGGGCAGGATTTTATTTTAAGGACCCGAACAGCATGGATTGGGTTTTGTTGAGATTGAGGGTGAGCCTGTGGTCTCCCAACCAAGTTTGAATGCGTTCGAAGTTGAAGTTCAGGCGTGAGTTTATTGTGGAGATGTCCCGGGAGCTGTTCAGGAGGATGAGGTCATCAGCATACAAGGTGGTGTGACCATGGGCAGTGACAGACATAAGCTCATTGATAAATAGTGAGAATAGGGTTGGACCAAGGACGGATCCTTGAGGGAACCCGCAGTGGACGGGTGAGAGGTTGGAGGATGTCCAATTGAAGTAGGTGAATTACTGATGGTTGGAGAGGTAGTTTAGGAACCAGGTGTGGGTGGGGGGAGAATCCAAGGGATAGGAGTTTGGAGCTGAGGAGGGTGTGATCAACCTTGTCAAATGCTTTTGAGAGGTCCACAAAAATGGCTCCAGTGAGGTTGCCTTGGTCAGCACTTGTCCTGATCAGTGAAGTGACTACAGCAAGGGTGGTGGACGTGCTATGCCCTTTCCTGAAGCTGTGCTGGCAAGTGAGAGGTTGTTGTACTCCTGGATATATTGGGAGAGCTGGGAGGCAACGGCTTTCTTGAGGAGTTTACTTGTGGCGGACAGAATGGCAATGGGACGGTAGTTGCTGGGATCTTTGGGATTTCCTTGTTTGAAGACAGGAACAACCTTGGCCACTTTCCACAGTTCAGGAATGAGCCCAGTGTTAATGGAGGTGTTGAATAAGTGCGAGACAGGCCTGGCAAGGAGGTGGTCCCCCAGTCTGAGCAGTTTCGGTTCGAGGCGGTCATGCCCTGTGCCAGTGTGTGGGGAGAGGCCTAAGAGAAGCATCTGGATCTCCTTAGGAGAAACATGTCTCAGTTGGAAGAGGGGCCGAGGGTGGAGACCGGTTGGGGGGGCACCAAGGGGGTAGACGGGAGGGGGCTGGGGATCGGAGGGGGCAGTTTCGGAAAACAAGGAGTTGAAGGTGTTTGCAATGGTGTGCGGGTTATTGCAGCTGACTCCACCAACGAGTAGGTCAGAGACCTGTGCCTTAGCTGACCCCCCAATAGTGTTTTTAATGTTTTGCCAGAAACTCCTTGGGTTGCTGCTGGAGGAAAGTAAGGCTGCTTTACAGAACTCACTTTTTGCTGAGTGGATGGCTCTTTTGCAGGAGTTTCTGAGGTGCCTGTATGTCATCAGATCATGGTTATTTTGGGAGGCCAACACTTGTCCCTGGCCTTCATGAGGGAGAATAGGCCCCCATTTAGCCATTTGGTGATGGTGCCCCGAACCCTTCTCCTAGTGAGGGGGGCATGTTTGTTCTGAAGGGGGATAAGCTTAGCAAGGAATAGATCCTAGACCCGGGAGGGGTCATTGGCAGTAGTGACCCCTGTCCAGTCAATAGCGAGGAGGTCTGACAGGAAGTTGTGGGTATTAAATTTGGAGTAGTCCCTCAGTTCAATCATTTTGCTAGGGACTTTTGGCTGAGAGATGCCCCAGACACAGTAGGTAGGGGAGTGGTCAGAGATGGCATCTGGGAGGGTTCCAGAGGACATGATATTGGCAGGCCTGTTGGACAGAATCCAGTCAATAAGGGATCCTGAGTTCTCCCGCATGGTGAGCCTAGTTGGTTTAGTTATAACTTGGGTAAGTGCAAGCCCCGAGAGCAGAGGCTTGTACAAGTTGTGGTTGGTGCCCAACCAGTTCAGATTGAAGTCACCTATTAGTAGGGTTTCGTTGGGACCCATTTTAGTGCCGATGCAGTCAAGCAGGGAGGAGAGACCAGTCAGACCATCCTTGGGGGGGATGTAGGTGCATACTAGTTGAATTTTCTTTGTGTGGCCCAGCAGGAGGAGGAGAGCATGTAAAAACTTGCATGCGGGAGGGTTGGAAGATGAGTGGTCAATGGGGGACATGTTTAGGTGCGTCTTATAATAGAGAATCACCCCGCCACCTCTCTTCTTGCCTGGGCTGTCTTGCCTGAAGTGGTTGTAGCCTGGGAAGGTGCACTGGGCATCAGGTATATGGGGCTTAAGCCAGGTTTCTGAGAGGCCCAGGATGTCTGGCTTGTGGTGGACAACCCACGCAGTGAGCTCATTTAGGTTGCGTAGGAGGCTACGCATGTTCAGGTGTGCAATTTTGAGCTCTTTTGAGGAGAGCCAGGAGGAGAAGTTGAGAGGGGAGGGAAGGGGACATGGTGGAGAGGCCATATCCCAAGGTGGGTCCAGCAAGTGCAGAGGAAAGATATGTAAGGGTTGAGGAAGGGAGCGCAGTGGGACAGGATTGAGGGAGAAAAATAACAGAGAGACATGCTGGAAATTAGGGGTTTTGTCCAATTTTGGAGGGAGGGGTCAGCCACTCCCTGTGGGTGCCCACCTTACAGGTGCAGAGCACAAGGAGCTAGGTAGATCAAGGGAGAGAATTATAAGCGGCTCAGCTAGTTATTAGGTGGGTTACAAATGGGAGAAGTGAGCTAGACTAGATAGAGCAGCCACTAGTGGTGAGAGAAAATAACCTGCAGATGGTAAAAAGGGCTGATATGTTATTTTCAGCACCACGTGGCTACCTGCAGCCTATATAACAGACAGCCAACCAAGGGTGGTGGTGGGGGCGGCGGGGCTAGAGCTCCTGCACCAACAGGGGAGGCTCCAGCAGGTTTGAATTTGGTGCCAAGAAGACCTCAGGCCAGCTGCGACACCGGAGGGAGGGCGAGCCATTTCCCACAAGCACGGAGCTGGTTAGGTGTGCTGCTGGTACAGAGATGGTTGCTAAGCTTGGCAGGGCAGAGGACTGCTTCTTGTGCAGGAGATTACCTGGCCAAATGGGTCCATGAGGAGGTGAGGTGTCCTTGCTGGGGGAGGGCTACAGACTGAGCCCTCACGACCGCCAGGTCCTCTGGCCAAACGGGTCCATGAGGAGGTGAGGTGTCCTTCCTGGGGGAGGGCTACAGACTGAGCCCTCATGACCGCCGGGTCCTCTGGCCAAACAGGTCCATGAGGAGGTGAGGTGTCCTTGCTGGGGGAGGGCTATGGACTGAGCCCTCGTGACCGCTGGGTCCTGGCCAAACGGGTCCATGAGGAGGTGAGGTGTCCTTGCTGGGGGAGGGCTATGGACTGAGCATAAGTGACTAAAGGAAAAACAAAGGAGGCATTGTTAGGCTCATAAACAGGATGGGAGGAGGGTAGAAGAAGACAGTGAAAAGGCAGAAGTTTAAATAAGTACTTCTGTTCAGTCCTTAATAGGGAGACACCTGGGGAATGGACCCACCACATAGGAGGACAGAAGTCACCTAGGCAGAATGGACACAAGCCCATTCACAATACAGAGGGTAAGGAGAGAATTAAAAGAAACTAAAGGTAGACAAAGCCATGGGACTGGACTGAGTCCACCCATGCATATTGAGGGAACTT
Source organism: Neoceratodus forsteri (assembly GCA_016271365.2). NCBI lineage: Eukaryota > Metazoa > Chordata > Ceratodontiformes > Ceratodontidae > Neoceratodus > Neoceratodus forsteri. The sequence goes on from CM057458.1 coordinate 1,178,889,678, forward strand.
AGTGATGAATTGGCAGCACCACTAGTGAATCTTTTTAACAGATCTTTGAGAGAAGGGACAGTTCCTCAAGAATGGAAAAGAGCAATAGTGGTCCCTATATACAAGAGTGGTAGTAGAGAGGAGACAGGAAATTGCTGCCCAGCCAGTTTCACCTCATTGGAGGGTAAGATGACGGAGTTGCTGCTCAAAGAAAGAATACTAGCATTCCTGGAGGAATATGGACAACTGGACACCAAGCAACATGGCTTCACAATGGGAAGGTCCTGGCAGACTAACCTGATTGAGTTATTTGACTCAGTTACTACAGCTGTGATCCGGGGGGGGGCTGTTGATGTTATCTACCTTGATTTCAGCAAGGTCTTTGACTCTGTACCTCACAGATGGCTGTTAAACAAACTCTACCATACGGGAGTAGGGCAGGAAGTGGTAGCATGGGTGAGTTGCTGGCTTGAACAGACAACTCAATCCATGACAGTAAATGGAGCAACATCAGGGTGCAGGGAGGTGACAGACGGGGTAACACAGGAATCCATCCTCAGACCATTACTCGTTAATATCTTAATCAGAGATATCACAGCGGAGTTGAGAGGGATGGTGTGGCTGTTTGCAGATGACACAAAACTCTGCAACAGGGTGGACATACAGAGGTGGTAGAGCAAATGAAAAGTGACCTACTCAGACTGGAACATTGATACAACTTGTGGCAGTTAAAATTCATTGCACAAAAAGTGCAGCTATGCATCTGGACAGAAGCAAGCCCGAGACAGACTACTATTTGTGAGGGGAGAAACTTTCAACCACCCATCAGAACAGGGATCTAGGGTTATCATATCAAACAATTTAAAAGTAGGTGGACAATGTGAAGAGGCAGCAAAGAAGGCCAGGAGAATGCTATGATGCATAGGAAGGGGCATCACAGGTAGAAGAAATAAGGTGATCCTGCCTCTGTACAGGTCCGTGGTGGGACCTCATCTTGAGTATTGAGTCCAGTTCTGGAGACCTTATCTCAGGAAGGACATGGATAGATTGGAGACAGCACATAGGAGGGAAACAAAAATGATACCCAGTTTCTGTAAGTTGCCATACAAAAGCAGGTTACAGGAACTCAACATGTACTCTCTGGAAAAACACAGGGATAGAGGGGACATGATTGAGACATTCACATTTCTGGAGTGTATAAACAGAGTCTCCACCCAGGAGCTCTTTATGGTCAATAGCACCAGTTGAATAAGAGGACATAAGATGAACTTGAGTGGAGGAAGATTCAGGGGCAACATGTGAAGGTTTTTCTTCACAGAGAGGGTGGTTGACCCATGGAATGGTCTACTGGCTGTAGTCATTGACTCCAAAACAGTAGGGGAATTCAAAGCAGCTTGGGACAGACACGAGAGGATTGTCTCACAAAATTCCTAAAGGAGGGGTAGGGCTCAGGCAGACTAGATGGATCTTTGGTCCACATCAGCCATCAGTTTCTATGTTTCCATGTAAAACATCACAAGATAAACACCCTCAGTGTCTTCAATGCTATAAAGAAATAACTTGACCCATTCAACCCTCCTTTAAAGTTATGGTTAAAATGATTTGACAGTATAATTCAGCCAATCATTTTACATGGCGAGCAAAGTTTGGGGACAAACAATAAACTCAGACTATACAAAATAGGACAAAACCTCAGCAGAAGGAATGCACTTACTGTTTTATACAATAAGCACATACTATAGACTCACAGAAATGCTCCCAGTGGTGGCTGGAGGGCTACATTAAGAAAATATCCTCTGTTGTTAAACATACATAAATGAACAGCTACATTCTGACCCTATCTACAGAAAAAGTGACAAATATTCTTATCATTTTCAAGTAGTAAATAATTTAAGGCAGACAACAGTAAAAACACAGTACACTGCTGTATGTCCTCTTGCTTAGGTCACAGTACAATAATAGTGACATCACTGACAACAATATTAATAAAACAGAACATGCAGAACACCAGAGACAGTTCTGAAAAACAAATGAAGCTGTGATATATTGAATACCTTCTGTGATTAGTACTGAACCTCTCTGTGAGGTAGGTGTGTGTGTGTGTGTGTGTGTGTGTGTGTGTGTGTGTGTGTGTGTGCATTTTCTAGCATAAGATATACAAGTAATAGCCAGAGCTGATAGAGCTGTGAAGAGCTACCAAATGACCAAAGTTATTTTCTTGTTGGTGTCATATAGTGCTTTTAGTCATAATCATCAAAAACTGCCATGCTGCTAAATCAGTCCTCTTGAATTTATTTAGTCAGAGTAAATACTGCTTGTGTGTGTGTGTGTGTGTGTGTGTGTGTGTGTGTGTGTGTGTGTGTCAGTGCTGCCAGACTAAGTTAGCCTTTTTCTTGTAAATGTAAGACAATTTTCTTGTTTTCCTGTAGATTACATTATTTCCAGTTGAAGCCAAATTCCTCTGTTTTCTCGAATAACTAATGCAAGTCTATGGGAAGAATTTCCCTGCAGATGGCTCCAAATCCCTGTAAACAGAGTTCCTTACCATTTCGATAAAATACCTGATATTCCCTACAAGCGTAGTTAAAGCAGAACTGCTCTGAACCCATGAGTAATGTTTCCTGTAAAAGCTTTTTTTCATATAGTGGGTCCCCTTCTTTTTCTGCCCCATTTTTGCTGGCCTTTTAGTTAACCCGTTGGATATTTATGGGTTGCACAGTGCTGCAAAGTGCCATCTCAGTATTGTATGATGTTGCTTTTGTCCCCATGAACCTAAGAATTCTAAATTAGAGCACAGATGCATTGTACCAACAATGTAAGTTTTTGACAAGGTCATACTGTTCTAAAATGATCAGTGCCAGCACTGTGTGAATCAGAAACACGCTCTGAATTTACCAATAGGCCAATTAAGATTAAGCAGTAACAAAATGAGAACTGGTATTTTAAAAAATAACATCTACTTCTACAAACATACGTTTGTTGATTCAAAACAGTTCTCCTTTGAGATATTAACAGCCCAACTAAATTGTTCATTATTTAAGGGGCTGGCAGTATAGCCTAGAGCAGGGGTGTCCAACCTTTTTTCAGAGGAGGGAGCAACATTTTCATTTTAGAGTGAAGCCAAGAGCAACAACAACAACATGCAGCCCATGCCAGTCCCCACAAGCACCACACACAAGGTCTCATAATTACACATACTTGCACATATTTGCAATGATTACATTTATAATCTTTATTCCTTCACTTCCTTGAAAGTGAGAAGCATAAGTCAGCATAGCATTACATGTAATATAAAAACATTTTACAATTCTCTATTAAATGTGATCACTCCCCAACCCCCATGTTGTTTAATAGCCAGTAAAACAGGTTATAAAATGTTGCCACACATATAAACATTTTACACTTCTCCATGAAATGTGAACAGACCCCCCAAACTCCCAACCCAACCACAACAATTTTAATAACCGGATTGTTGTGAAATGTTGCAACACACAAATAATAGTCAAAGAGACTGGAGAAACAGGTGAATGATGTGGTGAATTTCAGTTGCAAAATAAAATGTGAGCGCAAAATTACAAAATTAAAGGGAGAAGTGCAAATATGGCATAAAGTGGCAATTTTTTTCCTGTGCTTTTGTGAGTAACATAAAATGGCTTGGCAAGCCACATGTTGCTCACAAGCCACACGTTGGACAGCCCTGACCTAGAAGTCAGAATAGTGAGCAATAAATAGTCTTTGTACATCCAGCATTCAGACATGGCTTAGATTCCTCCATCCTCCATTTCCATACTTTGTGGCTCTGACTGAGACAATTAATCTCCCAGTGTTCCTGGGTTATCCTTAGAAACAAGCATCTATGCCTAGTTGGCCTTACCTGGTTACCAAAGGGAATATATATATATATATATATATATATATATATATATATATATAATAACTACATGTATAAACTGTAAACAAACATTAAAATTAAGTACACAGATTCCAGATCCATGCAATAACTAACCTCCCTACTCCAAGCATTTTCTTTGAATTATCAAGAATTGATTTTTAATTATTATTATTATTTGATGTGATTTTTATATGGGACTAACTTCTGGTTAAGAGTACAATTTGCATTTGTTCCTAAGAGCAAAGCAAAAAGCATTAGTTAATTAAATCTTACGACAAGGAATCTGGCTTTAATGCTTAAAAGAAAAACAATGTTTTCTAAGCATCTCTTTGCCCATACTGTATATGGCAAATGAGATTTTTGTTGAAATAAAGGTGAGACTCCATTTTAGTTTCTTTAAGGTGATATTAGACACTTCTATTACTCAAATCTAGGAGTATGGGGGGCCTAGCTCACATTCTTGGAATATCTAAGCTACTGTAGCTACAGCTGGGTATCCATGACTACAATCGGATAGAAGGTCATGTGACTATTACATTATGGACTTGTCTTAAACAAATGTGAGTTTGTGAGTCCCATTACTTTATATTAGAATAAGACGTTTTATTCATAGTTTAATGATGCAATGTACTGACGCTACAAACATTGGACAGTTATTGGTCACTAATATAATTAATAGGCTTACCAAGTTTCATGACTGCAGGACCAAGGCTTCAGGAGTTATGTTTAAAACTTATTTTATATGCAGCAAATAACAAAAATCAGAGTGGGAGCATACTACTTTGCAGCTGTGGAGGAAAACATCCAAATGTCTAAAAAGGGAGTGCCACAAAAAGCCATTTTAGAGCTACAGTCTAATCTATGACAGAAGGGCTGTAGGCTCCACCCACAGCCATAAAAAGGGTGTAAGCTAACAAAGTTAAAACAGAAAAAAAACAGGAAGGTTAGAAATAGACATGATAGGACTGGTATAGTGCAGTGGCTGTGGGGCAGCAGTCTTCAGGGAGACTTTCTGGAGGACCATAATGATGGGAAATCACCAAAGATAGCTAGAACCCAAAAAAGGTAGAATAACAGAAAAAAGAAGAAATTGAAGTAAAGACAGGAAGAGTAAAAAAGGAAAGCATGAGGATAAGAGGGGACCTGTCAGAAGGGAAGGCAGCAAAACATGGAAGGCCATGTGTATGAATGCTCACAGTCTGGGAAATAAAATCCTGGAACTAGTGGCCTTGATGGCAGAAGCTGACCTGGACATTGTTGCCATTACCAAGACATGGTACAGTGGTAACCATGACAAGGATATAGCCATACCAGGTTATACTCTATTTAGGAAAGACTGGTTGGGTAAAAAGGGAGGAGGAGTTGCTCCTAATGTCGGGGAGGGTATAACAGTAACTGAGATACAGGGAATGCGGGGAGGGATGGAAGTACTGTGGATCACCCTAGAGATGGTTAATGGCATTGCTATTCACACTGGAGTAATTTACAGTATAGGCCTCCAGCGCAAAGGGAAGAGTTGGACAGGGTTCTAGTGGAAGTCATCAATAAGATGGCAACTAAAGGAAAGTGCTGCTGGTGGGAGACTACAGTTTGCTTGATATTGATTGGAGCATCCCAGCTGCAGTCTCAGCCAGGAGCAGGAACATCCTGTATTCCCTGCAGAGGGAGTGCCTCAGGAAGCTAGTGGTAGAGCCCACCAAAGAGGAAGCAATACTGGATCTAGTACTCTCCAATGGGGACAGAGTTGCAGATGTCATGATGTGTTTCAGTGTGAAAACAGTGGTGGAGTCAAACCACATGAAAGCGAGGGTCCAGAACTTCAGAAGGGCTAACTTTGCAAAAATAGGGAAATGGTCTCAGGAAAGCCCTGGTTGTTGGGTGGGGTGGGGTGGAGGAACAGTGGGTGAATCTAAAAGGAATCAAATGTACTGAATTGGAGACCAAGTGACCCACTCACCAGATATATTTTAAATATTTATTTTTTCACCACAGATGTTTCAAAAGCAAATATCAATGTTTTGTAGCAAACCTACTACTTCTTCAGGATCTATAAAATATACCATACAAATGAATTAATAATAAACTAATTTATATCTTATAAAAAGAACAGTCTCCAAGTAAGAATTATTAAATTCCCAAAGTGTGCATATTTAATATTTAACTTTTCTGAGACGTTTATGTAATTCACAATCATCAGTGGAGGTATTTTAAATGTGTATCATTAGTAAACCGTTGTAGATGTTTAATCATAATAATGATGCCCACCTTTTTTAGATCTGTTAAATATTTTAGACTTTCTTCTGTTATTTGAAGCTGTTTTGACCACTTTAAATGCAAAGTGCAAATAAAATGAATATTTTTATAAATACGTTAATCTATTATTGTCAAAAGACTCAATCCATTGTATTACCTTTCCAATTTCAACAATTTGTTTAATGGAAGAAAATAAGAGTGATTTTTGGTAAGGAAGCGGCTAGCTTCTTCATATGTAACTGTTCCTAAACAGAATATAGAAACAGTAAGCTTTAAATTAGTTTCATATACAAATGGCTTCCAAACATTTGTCGATTTGTTAATATTTTTTACCTGTTTCTTTTCGAGTTTTTAATAGATTTTGTAGGGAAGCACCTTGCTTCTTCCTAAATTCTATTCACTCCTGAATGCAAATATAAGGAAGTCAGTTAAAATCTTTCAGTGTGTGTAAACAGAAATAGGGCTTTATTGATCTCAAACAAGCTATTAAAGCAATCTCTTAGCTTCATTTTCTGTGTTCTTGCTCATTTAAATGGTAACATGTATTGAATTTATTATTACTGCATCTCTGATCATTTATCACAGCTTAAGCTTTTGTTTTAAAGGATATTTAAAGCTATATTTTACCTTCCCTGTAGAGTAGCATGCTCCTTCAAATCCAGTGGCCACCATAGCTAGAATTCATTCTGCTTACATAGTGTATGGTGGAACGTTGTTCATGCTAGAAATCACACTTCATTGAAAGGCTGTTTATCCACACTAAGCAAAATGAATGGATTGTGGTTTTGACCGTACGTGCAGAACAGCATTCCATTCATTTAGACTGCGAAGTGCGAGGGTTTTTTTTTTAAGCTGAAACTGAAAACCTCCGCATGCCAGAACTTCTCAATCGCATCAAAAACGGCTGCAGCAGTTTGTCAGACAAGGGATCAGTGAATCAATAAACATCTGAAAACAGAATCAACCATTTGTTATGGTTAAAAAACTTTTTACTCACAGATTTTGGCAAATAGAGTTTTTTTTCTCTTGCTAAGCGAGACGTCCATCCCTCATTTTTTGTAAATCCCACCCACACAAGAATGGCAACCAATCAAAGTGTGCACTGCTAACATAGGGATGCCCAGTCCCTAGCAACCACACAGCTTACCATGTTATCAAGCGAGAGACAAACAAAAAAAACATAATTAAAATAAAAAAATAAGGCTTTTTAAATATTTTGAGGGGCACCATACACTATAAAAAATACAGGATGGTTAACCCAGTGCAGAACCATGTGTTCTGCCACCTCTAGGTCTGATTCCCAAGAACCTCTTGAGCTTCACTCTTGAGGTCACAAGGACTCAGACCCCTCTGTGGCAGAACACACTGGTTCTGCATGGTGACCCATCCTGTATTCTCTATATACTTAATGGTTATCTCGACAACCTACATTGTGTCATAATTACTTAAGTGCCAACATCTGATATCAGGTAGTCAAAGAAAGTGAGTGTTTCTGTGTGTTACTTGGCATTATGTTTGAGTCATTCTCAGTAGATCTAAAGTGGGACTTAAATTCTACATTGTCGTTTCCTCATTTATGTCTATTGTTTTACTGGGCAAACAAATCGAGCAATGGGGCAGTCTTGGAACAGTGTAGCCTGTATTTTTATTTTATTTTATTAAAAATTTAATAAAAATACAGGCAACATTGTGCAAAGAAAAGTAAAAAATGAAATATGTACACTTTGGGAAATTAATATTTCTTACTTGGAGATCATTCTTTTTGTAAGATATAAATTACTTTATTGTTAATTCATTTGTATGATATATTTTATAGATCCTGAAGAAGTAGTAGGTTTACTATAAAACATTGATATTTGCTTTTGATACATCTGTGGTAAAAAATAAATATTTAAAATATATCTGGTGAGTGGGTCACTTTGTCTCCAATTCAGTACATATAATTTCACAAGAGGTTTTTGAAACCTGATCCCTCCTGGAGTCTGTTTTATATTTCAGGTACCAGGATGGCCACACTGCACCTTTGTGGTTTCACTGAATCTAAATGGCTTCATAGAAGAGGCAACAAACCTTTGTGTTAAGCAATTAAGCAGAAGGTAACAGAAAACACTATGGTTCTCAAAGGAACAGGCCGGAAGGTAAGAGTGAACAGGCTGGCATTCAAGAGGTACAAGGAAATGCAGAGGGAGGAGGATAGAGATGTTTATCTTGAAAAGCAGAGGGAGGCAGAGAAAGCAGTCAGGAGCAGAAAGGCACAACTGGAGGAAAAAATAGCCCAGGCAGAAACAAAAGGGGATGAGACATTCTTCAGGTATGTTAATGAAAGAAGAAAGCCCAGCGGTGGGATTGTTATACTACAAGTGGAAGGGGGGGGGGGAGTGTGTGGAAGGGAACTAGAGAAAGCAGCAATACTGAACCCATATTTTTGTTCAATATTCACTGAAAAAGGGAAAGGTATGGGACCTCAGTTAAGTGACAGGAGCATCAATGGAAGGGAAGTGGACACCAGTCAATTTATGGAGGAGAGAGTCCTAAAGAAACTTGCAGAACTGAGAGTGGACAAGCAATGGGGCCAGATGAGATACATCCAAGAATATTAGAGGAGCTTAGAGAGGTGCTAGCAGCACCACTGACAGTCCTGTTCAACAAATCTCTGGAAACAGGACTGATTCCAGAAGACTGGAAGAGAGTAGACAAAGTCCCTCTCCTCAAAAGTGAGTGCAGTGAGGAGGCTGGAAATTACAGGCCAGTCAGCCTGATCACAGTGGTGGTGAAATTAATGGAATCACTGCTAAAGAAAAGGACTGTGGTGCATCTTGAATACAGCAGATCACAGGACCCCAGATAGCATGGATTCACAGAGGGAAGGTCATGTCAAACAAATCTGATAACTTTCTTTGACTGGGTGACCAGGGTATTACAGTAAAACAGGGAGGGGCACTGGGTGTGGCCTACCTGGAATTCTGCAAGGCCTTTGACACTGTTCCACATAGGAGGCTTGTAAACAAGCTGGGAAGTGTGGGAGTGGGTCCTAAGGTGGTAATCAGGGTCAGAAATTGGTTAAGGGATAGAACACAGTAGGTGGTGGTAAATGGAATTCATTCCAAGGAGAGGATGATGACCAGAGGGTTGCAACAAGGATCAGTTCTGGGGCTAGTCCTCTTTAATGCCTTCATAAATGAGATTGCAGAGAAGCTGGAAGAGAAGTTATGCCTCTTTGCAGACAACAATAATATCTGTAACAGGGTTGACACTCTGGATGGTATGGAAAAATGAGGAGAGATCTAAACAGGCTTGAGGAGTGGTCAAGAGTATGGCAGCTAAGATTCAATACAAAGAAGTGTAAAATCATGCATTCAGGACACAGAAACCCGGGGGAGGAGTACCTGATGGGGGGAAGATACTGATGACCACCAAATGGGAAAGGGACCTGAGGGTAATAATATCTGATGCCCTAAAGATGACCAAGCATTGTGAAAAGTCTGTGGGGAGAGCCAGTGGGATGCTGGTGTGGATAGGGAGAGGTATCACCAGCAGAAAAAAGGAGGTGGTGATACAACTGTACAAATCATTGATGAGACCCCATCTGGAGTACTGTGTCCAGTTCTGGAGGCCACATCTCTGGAAGGACATAGACAGAGTAGAGGCAGTTTAGAGAAGGGCAACAAAAATGGTGCAGGGTCTGCTCCAAAAGTCATATAAGGAGAGATTAGAGGACCTTGATATGTATACCATGGAAGAAAGGAGAAAAAAGGGGGAAATGATAGAGACCTTCAAATACTTTAAGGACGTAAATAAGGTACAGGTGGGTAGCATCTTTCAGAAACAAGCATTTGTCAATACTGAATGTTTGCTTGCTGGTATTAGCATTGGAAATGCAGGTGTTAGACAGATGCAGAGTAGGAATGGCAGTGAAGTATTGAACGTCACGCCAACTCCACCTCCAACCTGCAGAGACAGACAGGCATTGGGGTATGCGTTTGGGTTGTCACCCATAACATTCATGCCATTTCACCTCACCCTATCTTGCAGACACTGACAAGTGTTGAGGTTTGCCTTGGGGTGTTCAGCTTTACAGTCACCCCCACTCCATAAGGACATACGCTGAAATGGGTGCAGTATAGGAGAATGGGGGTGAACTCTGGGGCTGAAGAGTCCAAGGCACACCTCGATGCCTGTCACTGGCTGAAGGGTGGAAGGGGTGGAATGGCATGAGCATTACAGTCAGCAATCCAAAGGCACACACCTGATGCCGGTCAGTCTCTACAGGGTGAGATGTTATGGTTAGAAACCCTAATGCCCAGGGTGTTTGTTGGTATTTCCACTAAAAATTTTCAATACGGCCTTTTTGTGACTCCCACCTCATGAAAGCATTTGGGACCTCGTCTCATGAACAGTGGCACTTTGAGTTTGTCAATGTGTCCCGAACTTTGAGTTCTCACAGCAACCATGCCATTGTGCGCCAGATGTATGAAAACACAGGTTGGAAAGGATGTGAAGAATGACAGCTGAACCATTCATAGGGAGGAGTGAAGAGATGGCAATGTTGAAAATCGGTAGTGAAAATATAAAAAAAATGCTAGAACTTCCGAGCGTATGTGGAAACTGCTCAACACATGCACGTATCACAGTCATTTAGTGGAATTATTTCACCAAATTTTAAACATAGGCATTTTGTGACCTCTGCTCATGAACACTGGCAGTATAATTTTCTTAATCTGTCCTGAACACTGATTTCCCACAGCAACCGCGCTATTCTGCGCCAGATGTGTAAATGCATATTTCTGGCAGGATGTAAAAAATGACAGCTGTACTGTTCATAAGGAGGTCTGAAAAAATGGCAATGTTGGAAATCTGGAGTGAAAGTGCTGCAAATATTTGAAGTTACGAGGGTGCATGGAAACTGCACAATGCACGTTGTAACACAGTTATTTTATGGACGGTCGTCAGCAAATTTTCAACATAGGCATTTTAGGACCTCTGCTCATGAACAGAGTCATTGTGATTTTACATAAGAACATACATACGAACATACAAATCTGCCAGCAAAACAGACCAATCAGTCTATCTATATCTGCCCGAGTGTGCAGCTAGCACCCTAGATTGCAGCTGCCCCAACCTCCTCCCCCTCAGTTCCTCCCTGGCTTGTCCCAGCCCCTGCCCCCCGACTCGTCCTCTTGCATTATCCTAGTCCTTCTTAAAGCTATTGACTGTCCTACATGTTACCACCACATCTGGCAGCGCATTCCAACTAGACACCACCTTCTCAGTGAAGTAGTGCCTCCTCATTTCCCTCTTGAAACATCCCCCTTCCAACCTTAGTCTGTACCCCCTCGTCTCTCTTCCACTCCTCAGTTTAAACACCTCCTCAGTGCTAGGTTTATTTACCCCCCTCAAGTATTTAAATGCTTGAATCATATCCCCTCATCCCTCCTCTCCTCCAGTGTGTACATGTTCAGCTTATTCAGCCTAACTTCATATTCCTTTCCTTCCATCCCCTTTAACATTTTTGTGGCCCTCCTTTGCACCCCCTCCACTAACTTTATATCTCTCCTCAGGTATGGCCTCCAGTATTGCACACAATACTCCAGATGCAGTCTGACCAATGATCTGTAGAGAGATAGGATCACATCCCTGTGTCTGGATGAGACCCCCCCCCCTTGCGATGCACCCCAGCATCCTGTTTGCCTTCACTACTGCTCTCCTACACTGGGCTGAGATGTTTATGCTCCCAGTTACCGATGCCCCTAGGTCCTTCTCCTCCTCTGTGATCCCCAACCTCACCCCCGCGAGCCAATAGTCCCTCTTCTGGTTCTTAGGGCTGAAGTGCATTACCTTACACTTGTTTGCATTGAATCCTAGCTGCCACTCCACTGTCCATGTCTCTACTTTGGTTAGGTCCCCCTGCAGTTTTTCCCATCTGTCCTCTTTGTCCACCACTGCCCCAAATTTGGTATCATCTGCGAACAGACTAACCCTGCTCCCCACCCCATATGCTATATCAGAGATAAAGAGCCCAAATAGCACCGGGCCAAGCACTGACCCCTGCAGCACCCCAATTGTCACTGCTCTAGGTGCAGAGAGTCCTCCCACCACCACCCTCTGCACCTTCCCCTGTAACCAGGTCTCTATCCATTTAGTCAGCTTTTTTCCACACCCCCACTGCTGTCACATTTCCCCAGTCTCCCATGAGGCACTGTATTAAGGGCCTCACTGAAGTCCAAGTACAGGACATGGGACACATTGCTCTTGTCCAACTCCCTTGTCATCCAGTCAGAAATCTGTGTTAGTCTAGTTTGACAAGACCTCCCTGAGACAAACCCGTGTTGCCGCCCATCTTGGAGGTCGTTACTCTTTAGGAATGCCACCAGCCTCTGTTTCAGTATCGCCTCCATAAGCTTACCCACTATGGACATGAGACTGACCATCCAATAATTTTCTGGCTCCTCCCTAGGCCCACTCTTTTGTATGGGCACCACATGGGCTATCCTCCAGTCCTCGGGCACACACCCCATTTCCAGGGAGGTGTTGAACAGATCTGCCAGCGGCTCAGCCAACAGCTCCATCATCTCCCTCAGCACCCTGGGGTGAATGCCATCGGGACTTGGTGCCTTGTCCATGCATACTGCCCTCAGACCCTCTAGCACCCTACTTCCGGTAATCACTTTGTCCCTCACCTCCTCCCCTCCTTTCCCCACCCCCCACAGCCCATTCTGGTAGTGGGCCATCCCTCTCCTTAGTGAAAACAGAGCAGAAGTGCTCATTTAGAATTTCCACTTGCTCCTCCCCTTTTCAACCGAATCATCTCCTCGCTTTATCCTCATAATATGTACCTTGCACTTCCTCTTTCCCCTGACATACCTTAAAAAGTCCTTTACCCCTCCCTTTATGCACTGTGCTAACCTTAATTCCCTGGAGGCCTTAGCTTTTTCACCTTCCTAGCCACCTCCCTTACCAACTCCTGTAAGCTTCCTTATCCTCCATTTCCTGTTCTCCTGTACTCCAGTATGCAGCCCTCTATTCCCTCACCCCTTGCAGCACTTCTTTGTTCAGCCAGCATGGTTTCTTGGCTCCGCTCTTTTTACTCCTGGCCCTGGTGCAGGCTACTCTGGCCTTTATTAGTCCAGTCTTTATGACTGCCCACTTTTGTTCTGTATCCATCCCTGGCCTTATATCCTAGAGTCTCCCTCACAGTATTACTCCCATCTACCTAAAGTCCACCCTACTAAAGTCCACCACCTTAGTGCCTGTACCTCCTGTCTCCCTGCCCAGTGCGAGAATGAGCCACACTGTTTGGAGGTCGCTACTTGCTAGTGGGTCCTCCACCCTTACCTCCCTCACCACCTCCTTGTTTGCCAGTGGTAGCTCTAGAGTGCTACCAAGCCTTGTAGGCCCACTTACCAATTGCATCAGAAGGCTGTCCTGAAATGCATCAATAAGTACCTGCTCCCTGGTACTGCTAATGCCCGGGGTGCTCCAATCAACCCCATCTAGGTTAAAATCCCCCACTATCACCAAACTCCCCCTTCTACAGACCCTCCTTATTTGCTCTGCCAAATCCCATCCAGTTCCTCAGATTGGGCTGATGGTCTGTACACCACTCACAGCCTCAGCTTTCTGCCTTTGGAGTCCAGGAGTTGCACCCAAAGTGCCTCTGACCTCCCCTTTTCTCCCTTGTCCATTATGCATTTGATCCCCTCCCTCACACAGAGTGCAACCCCCCCCCTTCCAACCCTCTGGTCCCTGCTCAATATCATGTATCCCAGGATTGCTGAGTCCCAATCATGGTACTCTGTGGCCCAAGTCTCTTTCACTGCAGTAGTGTCCACCTTCCCCTCTGAAAGGAGCACCCGAAGCTCTGCAATTTTGTTCCCCAGGCTTCTTGCCTTGAGAGAGACCACCTTCCAGCCATACCTCTCCTTCTCCTCACTCTTCTCCTTGGCCTCTGTCCTTCCTCCTGGTAGTCCACACCCTTTCTCCTTGTTTTTCTTATCGGGTGGTGGTGCCTTCTGTATTACAGTCAAACCATTCTGTCCACCCCCTCACAGGGTTACTACACCTCTGTCTTTACTTTATATCTAGGGAGTGATTTCATTAGGGCCCCTGTCCAGACCTTTCTACCAACCTCCGGTCTTGGCAAACCCCCACATGTTTAAATCTACCTTAGTAGAGATATATCCCCCTAATCCTGCCTTTAATACTCCCATCCCCTCCCTGCTCAAGTGTAGCCTGTCTGCCATGTACAAGTCACTATTCCCCAGAAACTACCCCAGTTAGTCACTAACCAATAATTTATGGTGTGGCACCAATCCCTCAGCCACTCACTGAAGTCCTCAATCCTAGCTTTCCTCCCCATACTTGCACATGGTACCAGGAGTACCTCCGAAGATGCCACTGACTCCTACATGCTCTCACACTGCTCAACTCCTAGAAACTTCCCCTCACTACTTCCGCAGTCTCCTCTGCCAAGTCGTTTGTACCCACATGCAACAGTAAATGAGGTTTCCTTATCCCCCTCTCTGCACATTTGAGCAGTGCCTGTCCCTCCTGCAGTCAACCCAGAGATAGCTTCAACCCAAATATGGCTGTGCCTTTCCCCCCTTTTCCCCATCTCACCTCTTTCAGTATAGAATCCTCCAGGACAAGTACCCCCACTGTCCCTTGCCCCCTTTCCCTTCTAATGCACCTTCCATGACCACAATATTCATTCTTCCCTGCCCCTTACCCTCACCAGCTGCACCCTCTGTGACTTCTGTATCTGCAACCCCTACTTCTGCCTCACCCCTCTTCTCAGCCTTATTCCTCCCATTCCCCTTGAACCCCTTCCCAACCTGACTGCTTCCTACTGGGCTTCCCATTTTGACCTCCCCTTTTCCAACCCCTCTCCTATCACCATTGTTGTCAATTTAGAGCCCCCATTCTCTTCGACCCCGATAGTGTTGCTCCTCCCATCCTTACCTGTCCCATAGCCTCTTCTCTCTTCTTCTCTTCTCTCTCTCTTCTTCTCTCTCTCTCTCTCTCTCTTCTCTTCTTCAGTCACCCTCCTTCACTTTCTAGCCCCTTCTACCCTTTTGTCCTCACTATCTCTTCCCCCACCTGTTGCCATCCTCCATACCCCACTTGTCCTCCCCCCTTCAGTATGTTCCTGCTCCCCTGTCCCATTGCAGAGGCTCAAATCTATTCCTAGTTGATACCCCTCCTACATCTCTTCCCTCGTTGGTTCCTCTGACTTGTTCCCCTCCTTTACCCCCCAGTCTCATCCCTGGTCCCTCCCTACCCACAGCCATCTGCACTATCCCCTGGTACTCCTCTTTGTCTCTTCCTCCCTCATCAGTAGGCCCCCTCCCTCACCTCAGGCACCTCCTCCCTCCCTTCTCCTTTCTTTTCTGCTAGTGTCTCTGATACTGGGGTCAGTTTCAGTGCCTAGTTGTTCTTCCCCATCCCCCCTTGCCATCCCTTATCCCCCCCAAGCCAGGATGCCTACCATACTCATCTGCCCTGCCACTTAGACTCCTCCCTAACCTCCACAGTTCCTCCCTCAAACTAGCCAATTGTCTGCAGAGCATACACCCCCCCATCCTCCAAGCCCAGTCCAGGAACATGGTGGACCCACACTCTGTACACCCCACCACCCTTCCAAAGATGCCCGCCCTATTGACACATGGCACCTACCCCATTTTGGCCTCCATCTTATGTTACAGGCTCTTACTCCCAGTTTCTGTACCCTACAACAACTGTTAGGGCCCTATTAACTCAAATTCCTGTTTCCTCCCACACTGTCCCCCTACTGCCCGCTTGCCAACTGGGTTAATTCAGTCTCAGATCTCTTCCATTAGATTCTGTATTACTGTAGCAATCCTAAAGCCTCCTTGTCCATTTTTCACCCCTCAGCTACCATACTTTTTGTTCTCAGCTCTCATAGTTTCACTTAGCCCAGTTAGAAATTGAATTGCACTCCAAGTATTACTCAACTCAGTTAGAGAAATAGAACAAATAAAAATGTATTATTACAGCAATCCTAACAGTATAGCTCAGTACATAGCTCAGGTAGAGAAATAAATGGAACAACTAAATCTGTATTATTACAGCAATCGTAAAAGTATCCAATCATTTCTTTGTCTCCACCCCAGAGACCCTGCTGTAATATAGAACCACACAGGACCCTGGGTAGGTGGGTGGGCAACTCTAAAGTCCTGACAGAGCTCCGTTGAGCTCATTCAATCCCCCTCTCTCGTTAACTCATTCTGTTTCTCCCAAAGATGCAGGCTGCCCTTTGGTATTGGGCTTCTGCCTGCACTAACTGGCACTTTTTCTGCCCACAAAGAAATAAGCAGTAGTCCCAACAGAGCTCCGTTGAGCTCCCTCACTCCCCCCCTCTCATTCATTTGTTGTGTTTCTCCCACAACTGCAGGGTTCCCTTTTGTACTGGGCTCCTGCCTGCTTTGGTGCCTTTTTCTTCCCAAAGAAATCTGCAGTAGCCCCGACAGAGCTCCACTGAGCTTGCTCACTCCCCCTCTTTCACTCACTCGTTCTGTTTCTCCCGGTGCTACATGCTGTCCTTTTATACTGGGCTCCTGCCTGCATTGGTGCCTTTTTCTGCCCACAAAGAAATCTGCAGCAGTCCCGACAGAGCTCCGTTGAGCTCGCTCACTCCCTCTTTCTCACTCGCTTGTTAATCTGTCCCAAACACTGATTTCCCACTGCAACCACGCTATTCTGCGCCGGAAGTGCAAAAACACATTTCGGCCAGGTTGTGAAAAATGACAGCTGTACTGTTCATAAGGATGTATGAAAAAATGCCAGTGTTGAAAATCTGGCATAAACATATTGCAAATTTGTGAAGTTACAAGGGTACATGGAAACTGTTCAATGCATGCTTGTGACACAGTCATGTTATGGATTTTCACTCAAATTTTCAACATAGGCATTTTAGGACCTCTGCTCATGAACAATGTCACTGTCATTTTCTTAATCTGCCCCAAAAACTGATCACTCACAGCGACTGTGCTATTCTGTGTCGTAAGTGAGAAAACACATTTCAGCTAGGTATGTAAAATGATAGCTATACTGTTCATAAGGAGGTGTGAAAAAATGCCAGTGTTGAAAATCTGGCATAAACATATTGCAAATTTGTGAAGTTACAAGGGTACATGGAAATTGTGCAATGCATGCTTGTGACACAGTCATGTTATGGACTTTCGTCACCAAATTTTCAACATAGGCATTTTAGGACCTCTGCTCATGAACAATGTCACTGTCATTTTCTTAATCTGCCCCAAAAACTGATCACTCACAGCGACTGTGCTATTCTGTGTCGTAAGTGAGAAAACACATTTCAGCTAGGTATGTAAAATGATAGCTATACTGTTCATAAGGAGGTGTGAAAAAATGCCAGTGTTGAAAATCTAGCATGAAAATATTGCAAATTTGCGAAGTTGCAAGGGTGCGTGGAAACTGCTCGAGACCCACTCATAAAACAGTAATTTTTTTTGGATTTTTTTCACCAACTATGCAACACAGACTTTTTGTGAGCCCACCTCATGAACAGTGGCACTGTAGTTTCATTGATCAGTCCCAAAAGGTGATTCAGCGCAGTGACCACAAAATCCCTTTTCGAGACTGAATAATGCCATGACAGTGACTGAATTCATGAGGATGAGTCCCAATAACCCCATGTGGTAAATTTGTTGGCAAACTTCCCAAAAATGCCTGAGATATGCACCAAAGTTGAAAAAACCCTATTTATGCCATTATACAGCTTCCCGGCATTTCTTCAGTTCACAGTCAACTTTGAAGAGTGAAGATGTGTTCCCGGTACCCCGAAGATCATCGTGTCAAGCTCCAGAGGTATGTATGGGGTGGGGGTGTGTGAGGAGGCAGGGTAGGCAGATTGTGGGCACGGGTTGGGAGGAGGGCAGGAGAGACCACAATGGATCATTTTCTTGTTTTACAGGTAAAAAAGAAAAGACTACGTGGGTCAGCTTTCTTCTTTTGCAGGTGTTTAGTACACTGTAGTGGGCTCCCAGTGTACCAGTTGCATTTTTGGGGAGGGGGACTGAAGCTGACAGGGATTGGGCCCCCCGTCAGCACAGAAATGGGTGGGGGGCATGATGCTGAGGGGGATTGGGTACCCCCTTGGCACACAGCAGAAATTGGAGGGTGGGGACAGTATGCCGATGGGGAGTGGGACCCCCATCGACAAATTGAACTGGGAAAGGGGGGTTGAAGCTGACAGGGATTTGGCCCCCCTTCAGCAAAGAAAGACTTTTGGGGGGTGCATGATGCCGAGGGGGATTGGGCACCCTCCATCACACAACAGAAACTTGGGGGTGGGAACATTATGCCAACAGGGATTGGGATCCCCGTCAGCAGATGAAGGGAGTCAGGGGCATGCAGACAGGAGGATTGGGAACCCTGCATCAGCTCTGAGGCAGCCATATAGAGTCACCATGTTCCTGGTACTGTTACACCAGGTAAGGTACTGCCCTGCAATGATGGGCTGCTCCCTCATTGCAGCAGAATTGCTGACACTGCAATGACAAGGTGGCCCCTCATTACAGCAGCCAAATAGTTTCAAGTTGGTGGCACTTCTGCAGAATCAGTGTCCTCAGGACACTGGGCCTGCACTGGGTACACCCCGTCAAGCCCAGAAATGCAGTGCTGGCATTTGTCTCCACACTGCTGCACCTCTACAACCCACATCTCTCCTAAGCTGCCACATAACATTTCTTGCGCATGCCCCCATGCAAACATAAAAAAGATGTTCAAGAGCCAGGGGTTATGATATGAGGCTGGAAAGGTTAGACTCTGGTAAAGTTAGGAAGAATTTATTGTTTTCATTGAAAGGGAGTTAGATGCATGGAACAGCCTCTCAGCGGTGGTGGTGGGGGCAAAAATGGTAAGGGAATACAAGAATGCATGGTATAGGCAAAAAGGAATCCTTGCATTTGGAAAGAGAGGGCAAATGCCGGAGATCAGGTAGGATGTGTGGTATTGCAGTAGGTAAGGAAAATGGACAGACTAGGTGGGCCAAGTGGTCCTTATCTGCCATCAATTTCAATTTCTGTGTAAATACATTCTGTACTGGGAACAGGAAATCAAAACTCAAACTAAGATAGAGTGCTACAGATCCCTCGACAAAAACTTCACCATAGCAGCTTATCTGGAGCTTACCAAATACATGTATATGTGTTAATGGATACCATTGTATGTCTAAAACTAAATACAGCTTGATAAAAATGATTAACTGTAAAATGCTATGTACAGACAACTTCTAACCAAATACAGAATGAGTGGCCAGTGATTTTAGGTTGTCCACATGCTGTGTGACCACTATAACATGGTGAGAAAGATCTTGCAGCCTGCTTTATAATTGTTTTGTGCAGCTATTTTGTTTTGTCTTGTACTGTGGGAAGACTTAGCCTTAGCACTTAGGACAGGCAGTCCTGGGGAGTTGTAGTTCTGTAGCCCTCACTTGAACTACAGCTCAGTGGGGGTTACAGCAACAACAGTACTTTTTGTGCTACAGTTTAATTTTTGACTGACATCCACTCCTCCCTCAGTGAATTTGTAATATACTGTAGATGTTATGCTTATTTTTAGCTCTTTTAGTGAACACTGTGTTCTGACAGGGTCAGGTAAATCAGAACTCATTTTTGGGTCACTGAGAATAAAGAGTGAGCCCCGGGTGAGGCGAGTGTGCAGTCTCTGCACATGGAGAGACACACAGAGACACACGTCTCTAGCAGGGATTGCAGGGATAAGGACACAACGCTTTATGTAAGTCAGTGGTTTTATTATTACAGCTTATATTGTTTAGTGAGCTGCTGCCAATAAGTATTCTGTAGGACCTTGAATATCTGTGAAACATTCAGAACTGCAGGTACTGAAACCATGCAACTGAGTGCATTTAAATAGCATTAAAGGGTCAGATAATATTCAGTGCTTGGGGTGTTATAGGCAGTATTATATACTGAGTCATTTGCTTTGCTCAGCAAGCACTTTTGTTTCTCAGTTGAGCTACCTTCCTTCCTTCCTTGGTAAGTCCAACATAACAAATAAGGATAGGGGACAAGATCATGACTCTTGATGGTGTAGTGGGCCTCAAATGTTCTAATTTCCAAATGTATAAACTATTCATTCAGCTGCCAAACTGCCCATTATATGTGTGTGAAAAATGTGAGAATAATAGTGCATTGAGAGAAGACATCAATACATTTTATAAAAATTAAATGAACTTTAGGAACGTTAGTGTTGCATTGCAAATAAAATATAGATGATTAACAAGGAGCAAACCTCAACACCATCTAATGAAATAAATAGCTGTGGACCTCTGATTGAATTAAATAGGAATGTTGCACAGTTAATCACCAGTGAGCAGTCAACTGCCAGCTTGCGGCATGTCACAGGAAATGCACAAATGATAGACAGCCAAAGTAATGAAGTTAATTCAGAATCCAGTTCCTGTAACATAAATAATTCCAGCATAGACAACACCAGACCTGATAAAAGGAAATGTTCTGGTGATGAATGTGAAGTACCTGAACATGACTCAGGATTGGGAAGTAGTAAATTATGGGCTGAAATCTAAAATCAGGCGCAGGGCCTAGGTAACAACTTGGATCTTAGAAATAGGTATCTACCTTTAATCACATTAAATAATAATGCAATGGAGGCAATAATTGCCCAACCTCCCACAGACAAACTCTATTTGTGATATTACATATATTCCTATCTCCTGGATGCTCCACAATTCCCAAAAAAGCCAAATCAGAATTGTGGGAATGGTATTACTACCAAGGTGTTACTTGATCAAACCACTGTGACAAGCCCTGTTTCCAATGTAGCTGTATCACATACAACATCATCTGGCTTTAACCATCTTGAACCCATACAATGCCAACAGTGCCTAGTCAGAATTCTGGATATTTAACATCCACTATGGGTATTGAGTGCACCTTGTCTCAACCAAGACAACATTATGTGTTAGGTGAAACCATAGTTTAAAAAAGTTGATAAAGTCGATAATAGTTGATAAAATTGTCTACCAACGTGATAAACATAACTTCACCTGCATTTCCTTCAGGGGAGCAGGCATTAAGAACATTAATAAAATGGCTAAAAACTTCTTAAAGAATGCCAGACAGAGACTGCTGGTCATAATTCACACAGGTACTAATGATGTCAATAAACTAACTACTGAGGAAATTAAACAGGAGTTTATTAATTTGTGTACAACTCTAGAGCAACTAGGATGTGAAACCCATATTGCTGAAATTCTTCCAGTACCAGGGACAAATTATAAAAAAGGAAAAGAAAAGAAAATCCATTAATGAATGGTTAAGGAAATGGACCTTGAGTAAATTATATTCCTGTGTTACATATTGGGAATCATTCCACGATAAGCAGGCATTGTTCAGTTGGGACAGGTTACACAAAAACATCTATGGAACAACTAAACTTGGCAAGTCTTTTGATGAAATAATATCTAAGGATTTAAACTAGTTACTTGGGGGAATAGGGGAATTCCCACAATGCTTCTATCAAAACAATTTTCAGACTGTAGATTACTAAACATCAATACTTGGAGTTTAAACCCTACAAAAGTCATGGAGCTGAAAATATACTTAAGGGAGAAGCATATTGATATTGCTTGTATTACAGGAACATAGTTGGATGAATCAAGTGAATGGATGAATAATATTCCAGGATACCAGCTTTACATCAAAAATAGAGAAAACAGGAAATGTGGAGGTGTATGCTGCTACATATCGGATAATATTAAATGTAGCGAGATCACCTTCAGTGACAAACATGATGTAAAAACTGAAACTCTTTGGATAACCTTAAAATTTCCAAATGCCCCTAAGATTACCCTAGGTACTTGCTGGAGACCTCCTAATAGTGAGATAATGTATAATAACGCCCTATAACATGAAATTGAACTTGCATCCTGTGCAGGGGATATACTTGTCGAGGGTGATTTTAATGCCCTGGGAATTAATTGGAAGACATTGAATTGTCAAAATGAATTCAAAAGAGACTTCCTTGATACTTTAATTGTATGTTGATGTGAACAGCTTATTTCTGAAACCATCAGAGAAGCCAATACATTAGATTCAGTAATTACTAATATGAAAAGTAGGGTTCATATAGTCCAGAATTTTGCAACACTTAAGTAATATATATATATATAAATAGAATAATAGATAGATGACTTTGTATTACAAGGCAGTTAGCCCATCGAGAGGTTTGGGAGACTTGGAACCTCGAGATCGAAGCTCGAGAGGTTCCCAGAGTCCCCCAAACCTCGAGATGGACTGCCTGCCTTGTAATACAGAGTCATTTATCTGTTATTTTTGTAATATATGGATGCAGTTTTACAAAGATTACTTTTTTTATGTGAAACGGGCTGGCCGCCCGCCGCACTGAAGACACGTCGTTTCTAAGCTGCACATAGCACTGAAGACTCACTTGTTTTAAAAAAAATATTTAGCCAGTCCTACCTTTAGTTTTTTTAATTGTCCTGTGAATGCAGGATCAGGCAGATAGTCTGTTAAATGATGTGGTTGGGAAAAAAGCCGCAAATTAAAATAATGCAGTTCATGAATTTCTCTCGCTAAGCGAGAGGAAACCGCCGCCATGTTTCTTAGTTTGTTCACCCGGTCTCAGAGAAAAGCTACCAATGGGGATGCACGCCGTCACTATGGGCATGCAGGAAGGGACGTGGCTCCATGGCAACTGGGTTTCTTGCCAGGCAGAGTTGGACATGCGCTGTGGTATTTTCATGATAATACTATCGTTCATTCGAACGATAGTATTATTGGCAGTGAAGTGTGGTATTATTGGGAGTGGAGTGCTCTGTGCTATCAATTACAAGGATTTTTTTGAATCGTTTTTAGTAGTATTATTTTCATTATCCATATATTACATATATATATTTTTTTAGTTTAGTTTAGTTTATTGTTCTAGGAATTACTACCTTTGAGCCAGAGGCTCTTTTACAAAGGTTCCACGTCAATAAGGTACAGTACAAAAGGTTACATAGATAACATAACAATTTGTGTTGTGTCAAGAGCAAGAAAACATATACAAATACATATCAAATCATTTGTGCAAAAGGACATGAGATATCAATAATCACATTATTATTACAAGAAAGAGGTCATGCCAGATTAGGAGAAACAAACAGGGAAAAAGTCCAGAACAGAGAGGGTAAGTGAAAGGTGTGGGGAGCAGACAATAGCAGGAGAAAAGGTTTCCCAAACATGTCTTTGTCAAATAATGGAACAGAGTGGGTAGTGAGAAAAATAGGAGGTTTAATCAGGGCAGTCACAGGAGCTGGAGGTGGCAAGGTGAGAGAACAGCCTTGATTTGAAAATACCTAGAGAGGTGGAGGCAGTAATATGAGTGCTGAGGGCATTTAGCCAGCTGGGGGCACGATAGGCAAGTGATCTTTGTCCCTGAGAAGTCCGGCATCGGGGTACTTGGAGAGGATGGTGTTCTGATCTTCTGGTGAAATGGGTGCTAGTGCTCAGGCATAACAGGTCTTGGATATAGAGTGGAGTGAGGGCCCAGAGTGGATTTTTTTCACCATCAGGCAGGTAAGGTACTTTATCCGGTTTGAGAGTTGCAACCAACCTGAGTCAGCATAGAGTTCACAGGTGTAGGTACGTCGATGTGCACCAGTGAGCAGCCGACAGGCCTTATTTAGGGATGTTGTAATGCGACTAAGTGCTGTAGTAGTGGCAGATCCATATATAACTAAGCCATAGTCAATGACTGAGATGATAGAGGATTGGATGGCAATCCTCAGTGCAGAATGGGTAAGGAGTTGTCGGTTCTGATACAGAATCCCAATTCACTGATTAATAGTTTTTGCTGTACTATCAATGTGAGTTGCAAAGGTTAGGCCTTGTTCAAAGTTGATTCCAAGATATTTGAATATTGATCATTATATGACTTGAGTGTATCCTCTCCATGCATACAATTAATGTTAAAAATACTTCTAAAATCTATGATTATAAACATGCCTATTGGGATAAGTTAAAACATGTTTTAGGAGCTTTAGACTGGAATGGTATAGTTTGAGATCTTAACCTAGAACACATCTGGGGAAAGTATCAGCAGATTACAAATGATGCTATTACAAAGTTTGTACCGATATGTCAAAAATCTAATAAAAAGGGTACGATACCTAGATGGTTTGCTAAGTCAATTAAAAAGGCAAATAGGTAAGAAAGCTAAAGCATTTTACATATATAAAATGTATCCATCCAAGGCTCGCAAACTTACCTATAAAAAAGAACATTCTAAGCTCAATAAATTAATTAAAAAAAGAAAAATGAAAATGAGAATTTAAGCTATCCCACACAAAAGATAGTAAATGTTTTATGCCTATTTAAATAACAATAAACATAACTATAATAAAATAACATCTCTTATGATTAATGGTGAATGTATTAGAAATGAACAAGAGATTGCACAACAATTTAATATTTACTTTGTTTCAATATTCAATAGTAATTTATTGTAACCCCCTTCTGTTATTCTTGACATAAGTCAAGATATTGTATTTTTTACGCATTATTTACAGCTTAGCTAGAAGGAAGCCAGGTAATAGTCAGATTTAATAACTGTCCTAGATAGCTTCTGCCAGAGAACAGGCAGAGAACACCAAGAGGAAGGAGCTGCTGTTATAACTATACTTCTCTACTGGGACTAAAGAACTAGAACTCTACTACTGGGACCTTCAATTTAGGATAAAAACAAAACAAAACAAAAAAAAAACTGTGTTTGTCTGAGTTGGCTGAAATGAATTGTTATCTGTGCAGTTATCTAGGTGTTTGTCTCAGGTGGCTGAAGGGAATTTTTATCTGTGCAATTAACTAGGTTTAGAAAGAGCTGTAAAGTAGGGGAAGTGGCTTAGCTAGAAGGAAGCCAGCTTAAAGCCAGATTTAAAAACTGCCCTAGATAGCAACTGCCAGAGATAGGCAGAGAACACCAAGAGAAAGGAGCTGCTATTATAACTATGCTTCTCTACTGGGACTATATCGCCCTCCTTCCCTCCCCTCCACCCCAACCTAAGCCAGTTCAACTTTTATAGGCACCGGATTTGACTGACAACTGGAACTTCTTGTTTGGGAGCAGGAAGTGAGTGATCACAGAGCCACAAAAGACTCACAATCCTAGAAGGAAAAGAGGTGCTCTCCACCCCCCCAGCTGCTGGAGGTCTGACTCTGACAAAGTAAGGAGGCTACTGAGAATTGTAGGAACTTCTAGTCTCAGAACAGGAAGATCAGGAGCTTAAAGGGCACAGAGGCAGGAAGTAAGTAGGGAGAAAAAAATAAACAGAGGAAAGAGTAAGTATTCAAAACAAAAGTTAAGAGACCAGGAATAAGACATGATGGGAGTGGTGCAGTGCAGTGGCTGTGGATCAGCAGTCTTCTGAGAGACATTCTGGAGGATGTGGTGTTGTCCCATCTGCATGCACCTCTCTGGGCTGAGGGATGAAGTTGCTCATCTCCAGGCTGAGTTAGCCAGGATTTGGGGGAACCTCCTCTCCCACCCAGGGACCATGAGGGCAACTGCTGTTGCCTCAGAGGTGACCAAGAAAGAGGAGCGGTTGGACCACAGTGGGCTCAGGGAGGGTGAGAGTGGTGGAACAGAGGTGCATCCCTCCAGCTGTGCATCTCAACAATTCATATGTCATTCTGGCAAAGTGTGGTTCCTCTATGGAGGCACCCACAGTAGAGACCAAAGAAGATGCTGGGAACCTCCACAAAGGAGACCCATAGGAGGGTGGCATGGGACACCACAGGTGGAAGGAAACAACTCCTGGTGGGGGATGACATTGTTAGGAGGGGAGAACTGGAGGAGGAAGGGGAGAGGAAGGTAAGGTGCCTGCCTGGTGCCATGGCTTGGAGGGACAGGGAGTGAATCCTCAGGATTGTCGGAGCAGCTGCACAGGGATGGGAGCTGGATGTCATTGTCCACCTAGGGGCAAATGATCTGACTAAGAAAGGGATCAGATCAGTGCAAGAAGAGCTTGTGGGGTTGGGGAGGGGCCTTAGA
Organism: Neoceratodus forsteri; assembly: GCA_016271365.2. Lineage (NCBI taxonomy): Eukaryota > Metazoa > Chordata > Ceratodontiformes > Ceratodontidae > Neoceratodus > Neoceratodus forsteri. Next base: position 1,178,915,875 of record CM057458.1, read on the forward strand.
CAAGTAGCATGCATGGTGACCTTCTCGGAGGTGCTTCCTGTCTATGGCATGGGTGAGGCTAGGGTGCGCCACACCATGGGATTCACTCAGCATTTGAAAAACTGCTGCAGAGCTCAGGAGTTTGGCTTCATTCGGGCCTGAGGGTCCACATGGAGTGATGCAGGCCTATACTGGTGTGATGGCCTGCATCTCTCCAGGAGGGGAACTAGGATCCTAGGTGACAGGTTTAAATGCTTCATTGGCAAGCATTTAAACTATTCCAGAGGGGAGGAACTTGGAAAGAGCAGGGAAATTCGAGTCCCCCCACATAGTACACAGAGAACCATGACTAGGATGTTACCATACCAGGGTACATAACCTACAGGAGAGACAGGGAGGGGAGAAGAGGGGGAGGAATAGCTCTCTATGTAAGGGAAGGGATAAAAGCAGCAGAACAAAAGAGTAAACAGGAAGGATAGGGGGCACTGTGGGTCATATTATAGACTGGAAATGGCACCACAATCCACACAGGGTTGTATACAGACCCCCCATCTCTCAGGGAGGGAATGGACAAGGATATGATAGAAGGCATCCTTAGGATGGCAGAGAAAGGGGAGATACTGTTGATGGGGGACCTGAATATGCCAGATGTTAACTGGAGCACCTTTACTGCAGCCACATCTAAGAGCAGGGCCATTCTCAATGCCCTACAGGGGGCATGCCTCAGATATCTAGTTTTGGAACCCACTCATGAGGGAGCAATGTTAGACCTTGTATTCTCAAATGGGGACAGGGAGAGGATCTCAGATCTAGAAGTGGGTAGCCATCTGGGAACAAATGACCAACAAACAGTGTGGTTCATGATAAACTCAGCTACAGAGCCAAGCCATACAAAAGTGAGGGTACTGGACTTCAGGAGGGCTGACTTTGGCAAGATGGGAGAGTGCCTTAGAAAAGCACTAGCAAGCAGGATAGAAGGAGGGATGGAGCAACAATGGGGAAACATCAAAATTGCCATCACAGAGGCAACAAACCTTTGTGTGAAGCAAATAAACAAATCAAAATGAAAGAAGAAGCCACTATGGTTCTCAAAAGAGGTGGCAGGGAAGGTTAGGGAGAAAAAGATAGCATTTGGGAAGTATAAGGAATCACAGAAGGAGCAGGACAGAGATAACTGTATCAGTTAAGGCAGAATGAAGCAGGGATGGAAGTCAGAATAGCAAAGGCCCAAACTGAGGAACAGATAGCCAACTCAGTTAAGAAGGGGGATAAAACCTTTTATAGGTACATCTGGGAGTGTAGAAAGACAAATGGAGGGATAGTGAGGCTGAATAGAATGGAAGGTGGGTGGGCAGAAAGGGACAGTGAAAAAGCAGGGATACTGAATGAATACTTCTGTCCGGTATTCACAAAAGAGGAGCAGGGGAGGGACCTAATCCAATTAACAGAAGCAGTCTGGATAGGGGGGTTGATCCCAGTCCTTTCACAGAAGAAAGGATTCTGAAAGAACTCCTAAAACTGAAGATGGACAAAGCAATGGGGCCTAATGGGATTCACCATAGAATTCTAAAAGAATTAAAGGGAGAACTAGTAACACCACTGACTACCCTTTTTAACAAATCATGGGAGAATGGTGTGGGTACCTGAAGACTGAAGGAAGGTGGATGTGATTCCCCTTCACAAAAGTGGGAGCTAGACAGAGGCAGGAAACTACAGACCTGTCAGTTTGAGCTCTGTGGTAGGGAAAGTGATGGAATCACTTCTGAAGGAAAGAACTGTTGAGTACCTAGAGGCCAGAGGGGCACAGGACCCAAGGCAGCATGGATTTACAATGGGAAGGTGATGTCAGGTGAATCTAATTGATTTCTTTGACTGGTTGACCAAAGTAGAAGACCAGGGAGGGGCTGTGGACATGGCCTACCTAGATTTTAACAAGGCATTTGCCACAGTCCCACACAAAAGATTAATAAACAAATTAACAATCCTGGGAGTGGGTCCCAGAGTGGTATCCTGGGTAAAACACTGGCTGGACAACAGGATGCAGAAGATAATTGTAAACAGAGTCCACTCTGAAGAAAGGGGGGTTACTAGTGGGGTACCGCAGGGTTCAGTACTGGGTCCAGTCCTTTTTAATGTCTTTATAAGTGACATTGCAGAGGGACTGGAAGGAAAAGTATGCCTCTTTGCTGATGACACAAAGATCTGCAACAGGGTTTATACACAAGGAAGTGTGGAAAGGATGAGAAGGGACTTGGCAATGTTGGAGAAATGGTCAGAAGTAATGCAGCTTGGATTCAATGCAAAGAAGTGCAAAGTAATGCACCTGGGAAACAAAATCCTCAGGGAAGATTACACAATGGGGGGAGGTAGTAACAACAACAAAAATGAAAATTGACCTGGGGGTTATCATATCAGATGACCTTAATGTTGGCAAGCAATGTGAGAAGGCAGTAGGGAGGGCTGGGGGCATACTGGGATGTATAGGGAGAGGCATCACCAGCAGAAAACAGGAAGTTGTTATCCCTCTGCACAGACAGTTGATGAGACCACATCTTGGGAACTACATCCAGTTCTGGAGACCCCATCTCCACAAGGACGTAGACAGGATGGAGGCAGCCCAGAGGAAGGCAATTAAAATGGTGCAGGGTCTGCAAGAGAAGCCATATGAGGAGAGACTAAAGGAGCTTAATATTTATACCCTTGAGGAAAGAAGGGACTGAGGGGACATGATAGAAACATTTAAGTACCTCAGTGGAATCAACAAAGTCCAAGAGGGTAGCATCTTTTAGAAAAAGAGATGTGCAAGAACAAGGGGACACAATTTGAAGATAGAGGGGGAACTGCTCAGGGGCAATGCGAGGAAGTATTTTTTCACAGAGAAGGTGGTAGACACATGGAACAGTCTTCCTGAGGAGGTTGTGGGCTCTAAAACTGTGGGAGAATCCAAGAATGCATGGGACAGACATAAGGCAATTCTTGTGGGGGGTAGGAAGAAATAGGCTGTTGGCTAACTAGGATCTGCAGCTTATCCTGTAGGCAGGGAAATGGGCAGACTTGATGGAGCAAGTGGTCCTTATCTGCCATCAAAGTCTGTGTTTCTATGTTTCTATGTTACTGAAGCTGAAGTTCTAAGTGAACTTCAAAATCTCAACTCTACAACTTCTACAGGTCCTGATAACATTCTTTACCAATTTCTAAACAAATTAGCCAATGTTTTGTCTTATCCTCTAACTGTACTTATAAACAGACCTTTAAACACTGACCTGGTTCCATTTATTTGGAAAAAAATCAATTGTGACTCCTATACATAAAAAAGGTTTAAAAGCTAATGTAGCTCATTATAGACCAATAAGTCTTACATTGGAGTATGTAAATTAATGGAGAGGCTAATTAAAAGGTAACTAGATAAGGACATCAAAACCCCTGATCTGGATGATCATACTCAACATGGTTTTCAAAAGGGGTTGTCATGCTCAACTAATCTGGTTGCATTCTATAACTTTATTTGTGACAATATCGACAGAGGTAAACCAGCTGATGTGCTCCTTCTTGGTATTGGTAAGGGATTTGATACTGTACCGCATGACTTATTAATAAATAGACTATTAATTATGGGTATCAACAAAATCTTTGTACACTGGATATAAAACTGGCTGTCTAGCAGGAGTCAATGATAAGTTTAAATGCTACATTGACAAGCATTTAAACTAGCAAAAGGGGGTGGCAGGACAGCAAGGAGGGTACCTACTTGCTCACCCACCACAACTAGCAGTGGAACCAGTGAACCAGAGGAGTGGCTATCTCTACAAAGCAGTGTGCAAAAGATGGAGATTAGCGCCCAAGAGGTGGATAGGCAGAAAAGGGGCAACATTCAGCAGAAGAGCAGACAGCAAGGAGAACCAGGGATAAAGGACAACCAAGGAAGGGGCTGGAGTAGAACAGCAAAACAGTCTAGGGAGGTCAAATCATGGAAAGCCATGTGTGCAAATGCCAGGAGCCTTAGCAACAAGATGGAAGATCTGGAGGCTGTCATGGTGCAGTCAGACCTGGACATTGTGGCCAAAACTGAAACCTGGTGTAATGATAACCACAACTGGGAGATGGTCATACCGGGCTACAACATATTCAGAAGAGGCAGGGCAGGCAGGAAGGGAGGAGGAGTGGCACTGTATGTGTAAAATGACATAAGGGCCACAGAGATCCTGGAGGAAGAAAATGGGGGAGAGATACTGTGGGTTAAGCTGGAAAGGAAAATGGGGCCAGCCATCCTCACAGGTGTGGTCTATAGACCACCAGCTCAGAAGGAAGAAACAGATAGGGAGCTGATGCTAGCCATCCAAAGGATGGCAGGTAAGGGTGAGGTAGTACTGGTTGGAGACTTCAATATTCCAGATGTGGACTGGAGCATCCCAGCAGCAGCATTAACTAGGAGCAGATTTATCCTGACTCCTTCAGGTGCCTTCTCAAGCAACTGGTCATGGAACCAACTCGGCAGAAGGCAATACTGACTTTGTGCTCACAAACAGGGACAGTGTGATGGGGGTAACAGTGGGGGAGCACCTGGGGAACAGTGACTACCAGTCACTGTGGTTTGAAATCACAGAAAGAGCAGAACAAAACCACACAAAAACATGGGGGCAGACTTTGGGAAAATGGGGAGATACTTGAAAGAGGCATTAAGGGGAATGGGGCAGGAATCAGGGGTTGAGGAACAGTGGGCAGTATTTAAAATGGGGATTACTAGAGCAACAGAATTATGCATTAAGCAGGTTAGCAAGAGGAAAAGGAAGAGGAGACCATTATGGTTTTCCAAAGAGGTAGCAAAGAAAGTGGAAGCCAAACAGATTGCATTTAGGCAATACAAAAAGACACAGGCAGAAGGGGATAGGGAGAAGTACCAGGAGAAGCAAAGGGAGGCAGGGAGGTCAGCAAGGGAAGTCAAAGCTCAGACAGAAGAACACATTGCAAAATCAGTGGGTAGAGGGACAAAACCTTTTACAGGTACATAAGGAAAAAGAAAGGCAAAGGAGGGATAGTGAGACTGAAAGGGGGATGGGGGCACGTGGAGGATGACAACAGTAAAGCTGACAAATTGAACAGGTATTTCTGCTCAGTCTTTACTGAGGAAGAGGAGGGTAATGGGTCTTAAGGGAGTACAAGGGGTGAGAATGGTGCAGAAATGGACACAAGTCCCTTTACACGAGAGAGGGTCCTGAAGGAACTGGAAGTAATAAGAGTTGATAAAGCAATGGGGCCAGATGGGGTGCACCCCAGGGTCCTTAAAGAACTAAGAGAGGTGGTGGCTGAACCTCTGGCTATCCTGTTAAGCTGATCACTGGAAACAGGGGGAGGTACCCAAAGACTGGAGGATAGCAGATGTAGTCCCCTTATACAAAAGTGGGAACAAAGAGGAAGTGGGGAACTACAGACCAGTCAGCCTCACCTCGGTAGTGGAGAAGATCATGGAAGCACTACTGAAGGAGAGATTGGTGGAACATCTGGTTGTCAGTGGACTACAGGACCCAAGGCAGCACAGTTTCGCTAGGGGGAGGTCATGTCAGACCAACCTCATTGAATTTTTTGACTGGGTGACTAGGGAGGTGGATCAGGGGGAGGGCAGTGGACATGGCCTATCTGACTTCAGCAAGGCCTTTGACACTGTGCCACATAGAAGACTATTACACAAACTGTGGAATATGGGTGTGGGCAGGACAGTAGTGTGGTGGGTAGGTAACTGACTGGGCGGCAGGACACAGAGGGTGGTGGTAAATGGCTGTCACTCCACATTGGGAAGAGTGACTAGTGGGGTACCACAGGAATCAGTGCTGGGACTGGTCCTATTCAACATCTTCATCAGTGACATTGCGCAGGACCTAGAAGGCAGAATTTCACTGTTCGCTGATGACACAAAGCTCTGTAACAGAGTAGACACATCAGAGGTTGTAGACAAAATGAGAAGAGACCTGCAGAAACTTGAAGAATGGTCAGGGTTTTGGCAGTTGAAATTCAATGCAGAGAAGTGCAAGATAATGCATATGGGGCACAAAACCCTGGCACAATATATCAGTTGGGGGGTGAGGATATAGCATGCACCAAGCAGGAAAGGGATCTTGGGGTTATCATCTCTGATGACCTCAAGGTAGGGAAACAGTGTGACAAGGCAGCAGGTAAAGCAAATAGGATGCTGGGATGCATAGGCAGGGCATCACCAGCAGGAAAAGGGATGTCATAATTCCACTATACAAGACACTAGTGAGGCCCCACCTGGAGTACAGTGTACAGTTCTGGAGACCTTACTTACATAAGGACATAGACAGGATAGAGAAAGTTCAGAGGAGGGCAACAAAGATGGTGCATGGATTGCATCACAAGTCCTATGAGTACAGGTTGAAGGAACTGAACATGTACTCCCTGGAGGAGAGGAGGGAGAGAAGGGATATGATAGAGACATTCAAGTATCTTACAGGGAGGAACAGGGTGCAGGAATACACTATTTTTAAGCGAAAAAAATGTTCCAGGACTAGAGGGCACGGGATGAAGTTGGAGGGAGGATAATTCAGAGGAAACCTGAGGAAGAATTTCTTCTCAGAATGTGTTGTGGACAAGTGGAACACCCTGCCAGAGGAAGTGGTGGGGGCTGAAACAATCATGGGATTTAAGAATGCATGGGATAGACATAAAGGAATTCTGGAGGTCAGGGGTAAGGAGCAACAGACTTCTAGGAAAACATAAACTGAACTTACAAGCTCAAATGGGCAGACTGGATGGGCCATAGGCCCTTATCTGCCGACACTGTCTATGTATGTATCTATGTAATCATAAACATGAATGGACAACTCTCTAATGAAATACATGCTGGCAGTGGAGTCATTCAGGGCTTTGTTCTCCATCCTACTTTATTTGGGCTATATATTAGAGACATGGGTGTTGGTGTTAATAGCACTTTATCTATGTTTACAGATGATACAAAACTGGGAGGTATAGTCAAAACTTCTGAACAATATCTTGCACTTTGTCAAGATTTATGGCATCTTGAAAGTGGGCTACCATTAACAAGATGACATTCAATGGATCTAAGTTCACAGTCTGGCACTTTGGGCATAAGTATCATAAATTTATACATATTTTAGGAGGTCAGGTTGCCAACAAAAGAGATTTAGGTATGCTGGTAAATAATGATCTTTCATCAGTAAATCATTGTAGATATATTGTGCTGACCATTAAAAGACTAATTCAATCAATAAAAAGATCATTTATATCCTGGAATAGTCTCTGTATTATGAGATTATACAAGACTTATGTTATTCCTTATGTGGATTATGGCTCCACTGTATGGAATCCTTACCATTGGCATGATATCAATCTACTGGCACAAACACAGATAAACACCAAATCTATACCCAGTCTGGCAACATTAAGTTACGAGGATAACCTCAAATCATTATGTTTATTTTCATTCGGGACACATTGGATGAGGGGTGATTTGCTGCTCCTCTTTAAGATTTTACAGGATCAAGAGTTAATGGCACAATGTGCTTGAGGATTAAACTGAGGAATAATAACCTCAGATCACATAATACACAATGATACCTAGCACAAATACTGTAAAGAGATATAACTACTTTATGGTTCAAGTTTACATAATTTAGAATAGTTTACCAAGCCATTTAATGTCTGCACCATCTTTTGAATCTTTAAAAAATGGGATTGATGCCTTCCTTATGGATGGCATTACATAATGTACTCATGTATGGTGTGGGAGACAATTAAATGGGTATTTGGCCTACTTTGCCTTCAGTCATCCAAAGTAGCCAAATTTAGAAATGGAAACTGGCAGGTACAGATAAACTTTGAAACTTAAAGAAGTCCAACTCTGTAACCAGAGTAAAAACTATAAAAAGTGAAACAGAAATGCATTTTACACTCCACTGTACAAAATACAACTGTATACATGAACTATGTTTTCTAGAGCCACCACAAAGGATAGTGGATTTTAAGCTCATGAATGATGAAGCTAAACCTTTGTACACTGCTAGTGGAAAGAAATAATGTAGCATAAATAATGAAAACCTATATATCACCCTGCCAACAGCTTTGAAATTCAACATACAGTAGATGTATTGAAGTGCACTGTAGTATGTTTATGTCTAATGAATAGTTTGATGAATAAAGTTTGGCAATAAAGTTATTTGAATTGAATAAACTTGAGAGAGAAGGAAAAAGAGAGAGACTGGTTCAGACAGCAGACACAGACACACGGTAGGATTTTCCACATGTCATAACACCAGTGACAGAGTGAGTGTGGGAGAGCAGAGAGGGGGAGAAAGAGTCAGACATAGATACATACTATAGATAGAGTGGGAGAGAGAGATAAAGATCGAAAGAGGGACAGAACAAGAGAGACAATAAGAGAGAAAGGGAATGAGAAAGAGATAGATCAGGGGTGGAGACAGATGGAGGGAGAGGTACAGTAGGTTGTTCCAATTAGTAAAGGCAGCTATTCTGAAGGATCTGCCACCTATTATAACATGAAAGGGAGAGAGACAGAGCAGTTGCAAACTATATACTGTAGCAACTTGCCACCAGCTTCTAAATACGATAGATCTTTTTTTTATTTGTTTAGTTGTTTAACCAGGAGTAGCTCACTAAGCTGAAAGCTTTTTTACAGGTGTGACCTGGGAGCACAGTGAAGTTAAGTGACTTGCTCAGGGTCACACAGTATCCAAGTGGAAGCTGTGGGATTCAAACCCAGGTCAGGTCTGCTGGATGTCACCAGATTTGCAGCTCAGAGCCTTAAACCACTGCACTATACTGCCTCCTGATCTATTTAAGTTCATTGTAATATGTTTATGTCTTATGAATAGTTTAATGTATAAACATTGGCAATACCTGTATATTTTTTCTTCACAAATAAATTTATTTAATTTGAACTGAATTGAGAGAGAGGTAGAATGAGAGAGGTAAAGAAACAGGGAGAAAGAGAGGGAGAGAAAGAGATAGAGATGGGAGACAGATGAAGGGAGAGTGAGGTTGTTCTAGAGCAGATTTTTTGAATGATTTGCCACTTGTGAAAAGTTAAACACTGGTGGGAGAAAGAGAGAGAGAGAGCGAGAGAGAGGAAAGAGAGGAAAGATAAAGACTGTTTCAGATAGTTGAGACAGGCATAACCACAATGATAACCAGCCAGTTAAGTATTACTTCTATGAGGTTAACGGACTAATCGTCGCGGTATATTTTGGCACGGTCAAGTGGGAGCGGTGAAAATGTAGCGGGGCACACTAGTCACCGGCATAGTAGTTGCGGTCATGTAGTAACTGCGACGATATTAAACATCTGTTGTTATCTTTTGTAAGTCTGTTGTGTCAAGTTTTACAAAGCACTGTCTAGTAGCAGGTATTGTGCTGTGTGGAGGACACTGTTAATGTTGAGAGTTTTTTCTCTATATTCCCCCCCACCGACCTATTACTGTGGACTGTTACATGGGGAGACAGACAGTTTTTATTTTGTATCTGTTTTCATTTAGTGGAGCTTGTTTTTATTTACAAGATCAACAAAAGCAGTCAGTCTGCAGTGGTAGTTACTGACATAAGTCACATTTTTAAATACTGCACCAGATTTCATCACATCAGTTTCCTTCCTTAAGCATACTTCTTCTAAATGACTATTTAGTTCATTTCAGCCCTTAATTCACTATTTATGCACATCATCTCCTTTCCTTAAGTTTCAGCACTTAGTTTCAGCTATTAATTCACTATTTTTGGCATATCATCTCTCCGCCTTCAGTTTTGTGAATGAGAATGCTGCGGCGAAAAACACAGATTGCTGAAACCATGCTGGAAAGAGCTGGCAGTGGGAGTAAAACAGCCTGTGCTTCCAGCTCATTATTTTGTTTATTTAGTTTTGTTGCTCAGGAAAGGAGGACTAGGCAATTATGACTATTATCAGCCTCATGAGGGGAGAATACAGATGAAAACCAGTTGACATTGACACACTTTATGCCATTTTCAGTGTGGATCGAGTAATCTGCATTTTTTCAGTGGCAGTAGGACTTTGGTTTTTATATCTCTTTTGGATTATTGGGCCATTTCTTGGATTTATGTCTAAAACCGGACTTTATCCTGGTACCCTGGAGCCACTGCATGAAGTTGTTGAGATATCATCTCTCGCGATGAATATTACTGCTGCAGTTTGTTCGCGTGATGATTACTGTAACCCCAAATTGTCCTGGGGACCATTTGTCTGCAACAACAACTTCGCTATGTTTTGTCCGGGGACCAAATGGCCGTATGCACTTCTATGATATACAGTATGCTTCTTGCCACTCTTTCCACCAATAAACTTTGAAAAACGAGGACATGTTTGTTCCGGGGGGACTTTTTCTATATGTTTTACATTAGAAAATTGGGATTAGGGGCTTTAGAGGGAGCTGTGTTTTGTTTTTTGTCATGAGGGCAGTACGCTGAGGTTTATATGATCATCAAGAGGGATAGGTGGGGTGGTGGTGTGGGTGGAACTTGCTTTTGCTGGCAGGGGGAAGGAAGAGAGGCATGGATTGGTAATGTACTTTGCTAGGTACATTGGGGAGTGAGGTGGGGGCCTAGCAGGGAGAATGGTGGAAAGATTCTTTTAAAAAACACGTGGTGTGGAGGTAAAGGGTGGATTACATAACATAGAGGAGGGGTAATTTTATTATTTATTTAAGGAAAAATCAAAGGTGAGATTAGCGCAACCATTGGGAACTTCACTAAGTCTTTGCAAACTGTAAAGTTACTTGCTTTGCAGCAGCTTCACTTATGAATTAAAACTTTGCAACATCTTTAGTTGCAGATAGTGGTGGCAGACATTTTGAAGGCTCTTTCACCTGTCATAACACCAGTGAAAGTGATGGAGAACTGATATATTGATATGATTGAGCAATACAGCACATTGAAGATGTGTTATGCTGTGAAAACATCATACTTTCAGTGCACTGTAATATATGAGGTGCAACTTAGTGCCTTCAGTCTCCCCAGAAAGGATGATGACATGTAAAACACACACATTAGATAGCCTTATTGCAATTATAAAATGAAACCACGAGTCAGACAAATGCCTTCAACCTCCTCAAAAGGGATGCTTACTGATGCTCACCTGCAAAACACATACCCTAAAAAGCCTTATTGTGATTATAAAATTAAACCATTTATTTTTTTTTTGTGGTTAATAAGTTTTATTGATTTGACTTATTAAGACAATAGAAACATTAAAACAGTCAGATACATTGCAAAGGTCTCACAGACTGTTACATATGTCTGTAGAAGCAGAGAATGGAACATGCTGTCCAAATAGTAATGCACTGAATATACTAGCAAATTAAACCATTTCTAAATAAAAACTGAAAAAAAACTTTCAAAAATATTTTTGTGATGTATTGTTAATTTCTAGTGAAACGTAGTACTTTGAGCATTGATCTGGCTAGGTGGCACTGTTGCAGAGCTCTACTGACAATAGAAATTCCTTAATGCTGCCTTGAATAATAGAAAAAAAATGGCCAGGGGAAATGTACTGTCAAAACCATGAGGCTGTGTTGAAGCCATTGAAAAATATGAGTGTGTGTTGAATCTGGTATGAGGCATATGAAACAATGGCACAGAGAACATTACCCAAGACACAGTTAGTGCCTGTTTGAACTCAGTGACTGTTTTGCACAGAGTAGCAGGCTGCAGGACAGTCAGGAAGAATGAAGGAGGGATTCCAGGGATAAAGGCATATTAAGTAACTCTTTGTATGGAACAACAGGAGAGTGAGCAAGAACACAGCTTCACAAATTAGATGTTTTTATGCAGCAGAAGGAAAGATTAGGTACATGGGGTAGTTGTAAAGCCACACAGAGTATCAGTTAATTAGAAAGCTTTAAATGATAAGGTTGACTGAAGTTGCATGGAATAGAAGTAAAAGTTTTTTGATTGCCTGTAGTTTTCTTTATGGATATTGTACTGGCATGGATTAATTGCAGACATGGCTATTAAGGACATATCAGGGTTGGGAATGGAGCTAGGATTATACTTTCTTTTGAATGTTTATGGGAAGGAGCTTCAGCCATTGTGTCTTGCTGAGATGACATCATGGCTAAAACCAGCTCCAGACTAATGAGGTTTGACAATATTTTTTATTTCTTTTGTAATTTAACTTCAACTAACTGGTGAGCAGGAAAATAAATACATTTTGAGCTGTTTGAAGCTTAAAGAGACAAACTAAGGAAACACCACTGATGATGGAGTTAGGCATCAATAAATGTTTCAGATGAGCAGGCTTCTAGGATGTGACAAATGCAAGCATTATTACAAAGAGGAGATCATGCAGAATTGCAAGCAGAAATGTGGGGAGTAAAGGAAAGTCAAGTTCCATGACAATCCTCACATTTGTGATGGGATGGGGCAAATGAGAAGGAGGAAAATTGTGGCAGGGGATACAATTGCTGCCAAGGTGGATAATCTCAGACACAGGGACATGAAACTGAGGCAAGAACATGCACTGATAGAGATATTCATTTCAATATCAAACTATACAATAAAATGGTGGTTCTGTGTTAAAGTGGATGTCCCTCTAGTCAGCTACAAAATTAGAAGATAACTGGCATCAGTAGAACCCAGTTTTATTAAAAACACCAGAAAACATGAATTTCAAATCAGTTAAGTTGTTGTTACTAAGGGCATTTCCATGAAAGCAGGACCTCTGCCTCTCACAATTCATCATGTTCACTACATGTGATGCTTGTTTGAGAGAGTAAGTCATTAATGCCGAGCTAGTGAATTCAAAGTCATTTCCACAAACAAATGTTGCCATGTCACAATTGGGGGATTAAGATATTTGTTCTTAAAATAAGCTCCCACTATAAATAAACTGTAAGTGATGAAAATTCTTTATATGTTTCATATACACTAGATGTCATTCATGCTGACAAAAAAAATCTGAACTCTTTTTATTGATAAATGTGGTTCAGCTAATTTCTCTTGATGACAACTGTGATTTGTTTTCCTGTCAGTCAGAGCCCTTCTTCAAAAAAAAGTCCTTTCAAATATGATGTAAATACTTTTAACCCCACTCTACTAAACTGGGGAAATAAGCATCCAATATAGGTAATTAAGACTGTGGCAAGAACATTAATTGTAGAATAATTACTTAAAATTATTTACAGACTGTCATGAAAAATAAGGCCACATATAGGTTTGAAAATTTTGCTGCCTTATTTTTCATATCAGTTCAAGATATTCAGCCTTATGACATTAAGCAGTAACTTACATACTGCTGCTGATACAGAAAAGCTTTATTCACTTTTTTGGCATGTGTTCTATGCAGTTTTGGAAAGACCCATAATTGTAAGATCTATATATTAAACTAGAAAAACAGCTTTGATTTACCTTGATGGATTAACACTAGCACTGTATCTTCTGCTGTGCAATTTAACAACATACTTTGTATATAAATTTATTCTATTTGTATGTCAATATGTGTACAGACTATGAAAACATATTTGATATCAGAAATTAGTTTGACAAAATCTAAAAAATGTTTACAAATATTTTAGATTAATGTGCATCTATATTATAGGAAGTGAGAATGATAAATATGCCCTGGCTATGACTGAACCCATGTCTGCTTTCAATATCATTCTACTGCTATAACCAATGAAGCTTCTATGTCAGCTGAAAACCTGGGGCATCCATAATACTTACTATACCTTTCTCAATGTACAACTTTAAACCCCAATGGTTTGAATAACATTTAATTGAGAAAGGCGGGATGTACATACAGTATAGCTGAAATGCAATTTAGAAGTAAGAAAGAAGTAAATGGCATAACTGGGATTTTATCTAAGTCTCTGCAATACTGTTCCACTTGTCTAACCAGCTAAACTTCTAGTGCAACTGGAAATCTAAAGCTTGCTGAAAGTTTGTCAAGGTAACATCATACTAATGTACTTTCACTGTGTCAATGTACTTGAAATGTACATTTACTACATCTTTATACTGTATTATTAATGAGTTTCCACTACATTGACCAGCAAGAAGACATATCAATCCAGTGAAAATATACTTACAGTATACTGCATCACTATAGTAATTATACACTTACACTATGGTGATATGAAAACTTTTTTAAAAATAAAATGTGGGCAACTGTTGTTACACATTTTCAGATTTTTGATTCGCATAGAAGAAAAGCAAATAGCTATGGCATGATTTGCATTTAGAAAATGTGTTGCCAAAGAGGTCAAATCATATAACATATCATTCTCTCGTTTATCTAGTAACCACAGATCCTGCAATTCTTTTGCAGATAATGTGTGCAAAAACATAAACATACAACAAATCTTTATTTCATGGGTTTTGTATTTGTGGACTAAGACAAGTTGTTGTAGCAACAGCTATTCACAATATCTATAGATGCACTAAATAAGGCAATAAATCAAACACTAGGGTATGTTCTAACGTTCAACTTCACATTCCTGGGAAAAAATACTTTGAAAAACCAGTGTGGCTATACATCACTTTTTATGTTGTCTTGCACATGCAGTGCAAACAACATATTGTGGTAGCTTGGGAGAGTAGCAGGTTTTGGAGCTGCAGTGATGTTGTGGCCAATGGCACCACTGCTTTTTTAGGCTGGGATCGGTGGCATGAATGAAATAGCATGCTATCTATGACAGCACTACAAACTTGAAACAATTTTGCCACTGCAACGAGAGAGTGACCCATCATTGCAGGACATGCCTTATCTGTTGTAACATTTCAGTAAACATGGCAGCAGCTGTCAGCTGTCTGCCTCTCACAATCACCAGCATGCCAACTTCGAGGGTGCCCAATCCCCCCTGTCGGCATGCTCCCTCCCCAGTTTGTTTGCAGATGGGGGAGCCCAATCTCCATTGGCAGAAAGTCACCCAAGGTTTATTTGTTTGCCAAGAGGGTGCCCAATCCCACTCAGAATCATGCCCCCCAAACACAGAGATGCTTTCTTAGCTGATGTGGTGCCCAATTTTCACCAGCTTTAGTCCCCAAAAAACAGAGGTGGCACATTGGGAGCCCACCCCAGCATGCAAAAATGTCCTTCCCATGATGTTCTGTTTTTTTTAACCTGTAAAACAGAAAACAGTCCCTCATTGTCTGCAGTGTCCAACTTCCCCAACGCGCACCCACCCTCTGCTCACCCCACCTCCTTGCACCCCCCTCACCACATCATTACCTCTGGAGCCCAGCACGGCTACCTTTGGTAGAGTGGGAACATGTCTGCACTCTTCAAAGCTGACCATGAACCAAAGAAAATCACAGTAAGCTTTATAATGGCATCAATGATGGGGTTTCAACTTAGGTAGCTATATTGGAAATTGTTTTGACTTTTGGCTCCAAATTTTCATTATAGGGTTCTTGGGAGCCCACCTCATGAACTCAGTCACTGTTGTTTTGTTATTCAGTCCCAAAAGGTGATTTTGTGGTCACTGAGTGGAATCATCTTTCAGGATGGATTACTGAAATGACAGTGTCGCTGTTCATGAAGTGGGCTCCCAAAAAGCCTATGCTGCAAATCAGTTGAAAACATTCCAAAAAATGACTGTGTTATGAGTGTACATTGTGCAGTTTCCATGCACTCTCATAACTTCAAGAATTTTTTAATATTTTCACTCCAGATTTTCAACCTTGTCATTTTTGCACACCTTCTTATGAACAGTACTAACAGGCAGCAGGGGTATGCCTTTGGATTGTTGGCTGTAGTGCTCATGCCATTTCACCTCCACCCCCACCCTGCAGCTAGTGACAGGCATCAAGGTGTGCCTTGGACTCTCCTGCCCCAAAGTTCACCCCATTCTCCTATACTGCACCCATCTCAATGTATTTCTTTATGGAATGGGGTGAGTGTATGGCCCAATGACCCCAAGGTTCAACACAACACTTGTCAGAGTCTGCAGGGTAGAGTGGGATGAAATGGCATGAGTGTTAAGGCTGATGACCCAAAGGAACACCTCAATGCCCATCAGTCTCTGCAGGGTGGGGTGGGGTTGATGTTAAGTTCCATATTTCACTGCCATTCCTATTATGCATCTCTTTAACTCTTGCATTACCAATACCAACACCAGCAAGACAACATTCAGCATTGACAGATGCTTGTTTTTTATCTGAGACTTATTTGATTGCCACAACAGTGATGTGCAATACATTGTGTGTCTCAGCCTCATTATAAGTGCACATAATGCATGACCCTACCAAATGCAAAACACCCCAGTACCAAAACAGAAGCATACAAAAATTCAATTTACTGTGTGTGTGGGGATGGGGATGGGAGAGGAGGGTCACTCTGAAAGGAAAGAAACTTGAATATTTTTGTTTCAAAACACATAGTCTGAAGTATTACAAAAGAAAGATCTGTGTTAAATACATTTATGTTTGTTATCATGAATAGACAATTCTGTGGGTATACCTCACCCCTCCAAAGGTAAACAAAGTTCACATTCAAAACTTGTGGGATTTGTTTTTGTTTGTTTTGAAAATATAAAATATGTCTGCAGCTGCAAATCTGTAACTAAAGGCTATTTTGGGATATGAAGCAGGCAATTACAGTGCCTTGAGACTTACTATAAACAACATAATGGACCCCATTACCTAACATACATTTCTGACAGTCATTTCAAGAGTTAAACCTCCCGTTCTTTCTATATTATTAAGTATTAATCTCCTCATGCATGAGTCATCTTTGAAAACTCTTATAATTTGATCAAAACAAACTCCATCAGTTATAGCAATTGAATGCAGGAACACACATTAAAGGATTTTGCTCCTAAAATGCCTTGGTCCTCAATAACAGAGTTTATAAGAAAATGGTTCTTTTTTTTTCTTTACACTGATACTACTATAGGGTTACTAGTAGAATAGCTGGGGAAATGCTCACATCAAAAGCTTACCTTTACTTCAAGTTCACAGAACATTTAAGCACTTAAGAATGAGAGTCTCTGCCAGTTCAGGAGATGAATTTCAGTAACAGAGAATAATGTAGAAACCAGTGGAAACGCACCTTAATTTTTGCCCATGGTAAATTTTCACATTAGTTCAACTGACCTTTATTTTCAACAGAGTTCATAATCTTGTCTGTTGTACTTACGGAGTGATTCCTGTCTGACTAGGGTTCTGGAGTTTCATTTAAATATCCTGAAAAATGAAAAAAGTAAATTAATTATAAATAGGCTAGATGCATACTGTATGCTGTAGCACTCACACTGGAAAAGAAAAAAAATGACGAGTTCTTCTTTTGATGCAGCTTACCAATTCAGTACATATGGTTTACCTTCTTTTACAGCTTCATGATGTCAGCACTATTAACCGCCTACAATAACAACTATGTCCTAACAGATGCAATCAGTTTAATATTTACTTAAGAACCCTCCTTATTATAAATATACCCAATCACAGACTGCGGCTATCCTGTGATGTACTATAATAATTTTTCCCTAGATGGGTAGCAGAAAGGACAAATTAGACTGTTGTTTGAAAACAGCTTCCACATATACTAATTTCTCACCTTCCCTTTTTCCATTATATTTTATCACTGGCTTTTTCTCTATCCCCACACACAAGTATCATTCCCTCTTGTTCTCTGTTTTTTTCCCCAGCCTTTAACTGTATTCTGGTTCTGCCATAATGAAAAGGTACTACTCATCTTATTGTTATACCGCCTGTGTATATCTTCAAAACTGAACTATATTCTATTCAGTTTCCATTAACTTAGATGTGTTCTACACCTTTTCCACTGAAAGGCTTTACCTTTACCATTTTAGGAGGAAGTGTGGTACAGTGGTTACAGCACCAACTTAGGAACCAGGAAATCACAGGTCTAAACTCTACTTCAGTCAATATATAATTGTGTGACCTTCTTGGGACCTCTTTGAAAAAAATTCTAGTCAGAGCCCACAAAGCTGCTTAGAGTAGCCAGAGCATGGTGAGAGCGAGTGAAAGAATAGTCGGAGCTCTCACCATGTTCTTGCTGCACCAGAGTCTGCTCTTTGCAAGATGGTGGCACTGACAGAACTGCACATATGCAATACTTGTGCATGCACAGTTTGAGTTGGCTCCACCATCTTGGGCAAGTTGATCATCACTTTCATAATTGTGGAAGAAAAATTTGTGCCATGCGAAAGGGGGGTGTTTATGTGGCCCACAGAGGGGAAGGGCCACATAAATTGCATCACTGGACATTTAGCAGAGGACTGTGGAAGCCCACCAGACATGTGCTTCCACAATGCTCTTCTAGAGATATGATTGCATAACAGTTGCGGAGCTCCACCCATGCAGCCATAAAAAAAATTAGGGGCTAGATTCACAAAACGTTACCCAGAGTTTTTGTGCCAAGTTTGTATTCACAAAAGCTAGGTTTGTGGGCTCAAACCTTGTTTGCACTAGGGCAGAGTATGGATGAGTCCACAGTGCAAATAATGGGAGGGGGCATGCATATCGGCCCTGTCTGATTAACAGAGCATTTGCTCTTTTCAAGGATCTTTTGTGGAGTTGACTTGCATATGAAACACATTGCTGACTGAGATCTTGCTTTAATCCTGTGCAACCTCCCCACACGATCACTAGTCACTGGCCCAAGTAAAAAAAAATAAAATGAGAAAAAAAAGTTTCCCTGCTGCTAGTGGTCCCTCCCCTAACCCAATGCCTTTCCTGACATAGGAAATGTTATTCCCTGGTGGCTAACAGTCCCTCGCCCACACCTGATGCCTCACTGATCACACATATTGGTTTTCCCTGGAGTCTAATTGTCCCTCTCACCACTCAATGTCCCTCCTGACATAGATTAAATATGCCCTTATGGCTAGTGGTCTCCCTCTCTCCTGATCCCATTCCTGGTTATTCAGAAATGTATCCTTGGTGGCTAGCAGTCCCTCCAACCACTCAATCCTATGCCTTTGGTATGTAAAATGTTTCCCTGGTGTCCAGTGGTCCAACCCCTCACCCAATCCCATGTCTTATATTGGTAAACATATTCCCTGTTGGCACCAAGGCAGCATCTAGCACAGCTCTCTGGTCTCAACCATGGCCATCAGCCAAATGAGCTGTTCATTAGCTCATACTGTATACAGTATTCACTCATTGATTGACAACTGAGTGAGTATGCTGTCAATCACTGAGAATGTTCTGTATATAGTATGTGCTCATTGACAGCTCAGTCAGTGGCCAGTCATGGTGGAGCTGGAGGGCTTTGCCCCTGGCCAGCTCAGGGTTGGGATGGGGAAGCTGGTTTGGGGGCACTACCTGCCAGGATGGGTGGTTCACTAGACCATCACAGAAAGAATGTTCATTCCCTTACTGGGGATGGGGATGGGGAGGACAACTTGACCACCAGGGAATGGTGTCAATTTCATATACAGAGGACTGGGTGGGGGGGACCACAAGTCACCAGGGATATGTTTCTGTATAACCAGGCAGGGGATTGGGTAAGGGAAGGGACCTCTAAACATAAGGGATACATTTCTGTATAACCAGGTAGAGGATCAGGAGAGGGGAGGAACCACTATTACTAGGGAAATTGATTTTCTACATTCAGCAGGGCATCAGGTGGGTCAGAACAACTGGATACCAAGTAAAATGAGTAATGAGATGTGAACAAGCTTGGTACATCCAGCAGACCAGACCTTGGTCTGATTCTCACAACCTCCACTTGCACACTGTGTGACTCTGAGCAAGTCACTTAACCGCCCAGTGCTCCCAGGTCACCCCTGAAAACAGGCAGTTGTGCCTAGTGGGCCTTACCCAGTTACCAAAGACTTAAATAAATAAATAAATGTATCTTTTTTACAACTGGGTCAGTGATTGATGATGTCTAGAGGAAGGAGGGGGCACTAGTACCAGGAAATCTTCTTTTTTGTAATCAGGCTGGTGATCTGTGATCATGCGGGGGTTACCACTAGCACCAGAGAGAATGTTTATTTCACTTAGGATGGTGATTGGCATGGGGGAACACCACCACCAGGGATTGCAGCTTCATATAGGACAGGGCTGGGGGACTGCTCTAAGCTCCATGCAACCCATGCAAATGGGCCCTTAATGGGCATGCAAATGGTCACCTAATCTCTTGCTTGACCAATGGACGCATTTGCATGGTTGCATTTATGAACTGAGAATAGCACACCTGCATTATTATGTTGCCTCACATGTGCATGCCAGCCAACATATTGCATTAGTAGAAGATTTGGCGGTGCGGTCACTGTGGGCGAATGCAGGGCATGCATCAGTAAGTGCTTCCCTCTTTCCCCAATAATCCAGCATTCATTTATTTATTTATGTTTTTAGTAACCAGGTAGGTGCACTGATACAGGGGACCATTTTCAGTCATGACCCGGGCCACAGCGTGGCGACATGATACATAGTAGTATACACAATATGTACATGTGATTAGACTGCACAACATAATATATACATTTGATTATACTATATAAACACCAATGGATGCTGAGACATCCATTGTTTGCATATGGTATACACGCATGGCAAAAATAAGGTAACGTGAGTAATACAGGTGGTAGTGCAAGAGGAGAGGTAGTTTGCATTATTCAATTTGACAAGGAACAGCTTAAGACTAACTGACAGAGTAACATCTAGTCTAAGTGCCATGTCAGTTGCCCTGAGAGAGTTGGTGGCAAGCAGGGCATGACACCCAGACAGTGTACCTGGCTCAGAACAGAGGGGTAGCAACTGGCTGAGTAAGTGTAGGTTAGGAAAAGATGCACTGAGCCCAGCCAGTCAGTAGCAAGGGATTTATCAAGGGTGCAGTGCAATGTATTATGGGAGGTCACCGTGTGGGATTCAGATCTAGGGAGGAAAGGGGCAGGGATGGGGACAGAGTGGAGGTTGGACATGCTGTCCTAATCAATGGTAGAAAAATTAAGGTGGCTTTTGGGTTACTGCACTGCCCAGTAAGCATTTACAGGAGGATGCTTCCAGTAGCCAGGCCTTTAGGTTTGATTTGAAAGACTCATGGGATGGTGATGTACGGACGGGCACAGGAAAACTGTTCCGGGGGAGGGAGGGGGCAGAGACAGAGAAAGCCTTACTGCCCATGACTGTGGAGACATGGGGAACCTCAAGGGTTTGAAAGGAGGATGCTCTAGTAGGTCTGGTGGCTGTTTTGTAAATGAGGAGGGGACCATAGAGGAAGAGTTTGAAATTTCTGACAGCACTGTCCATCAGACAGCCTGTGGCATAGTCAATGTGTGCCTGGAGAGGAAGCCATCCAAGGTGCTGGTAAAGTGAGCAGTAAAGGGCCCCGCGCTCCCGCCACATGATGTCTTGTGGCATAGTAACAGGAAAAGCAACGCAAACAGAAGCGCTAACAGTGGCGCACATGGTAACGCAAGTGCAAATGACAACAGAAAGGGCAATGCACACGGTGGCATAGACGGGAACAGTCTGCCACATGATGTGTTGTCACATAGTAACATGGTGCCTGCAAATGGAAATGTCAATGGGCATGGTGACGCAAAGAGAAACAGAAAGAGAAACAGTACTGTAGACAAAATGGCAAAAATAACAGAAACGCAAGCGCAAATGAAGACGCAAAGGATAATGCACGGGAGCGCGGGGCCCAAAGGGCCCCGCACTCCCACCACATGATGTCTTGTGGCATAGTAACAAGAACAGCAATGCAAACAGAAGCGCTAACAGTGGCGCACAAGGTAACGCAAGCACGAATGAGAACAGAAAGGGTAACGAACACGGTGGCGTAGACGGGAACGGTGTGCCACGTGATGTCTTGTCACATCATAACATGGTGCCTGCAAACGGAAATGTCAATGGGCATGGTGACGCAAAGTGAAACAGAAAGAGAAACAGTACGGTAGACACAACTGGCAAAAAATAACAGAAACGCAAGCGCAAATGAAAACGCAAAGGATGACGCATGCGGTGGCGTAGACGTCAACGGTAAGTGAAACGGGCATGGAACCACAAGCGGAAAGGACAATGGTAACAGTAATGTAAGTGCACAGGCTGGTTTTCTCCAAAAGCTGAATAGAGAAAGACAGTGAGTACAAAGAATGTATGCATAATAATGGGTATCGGAGCAGAAAATGAGGACTTGGAATACTAAATAGGTTATATCTCAGGAACCATATGATGTAAAAAAAAAAATTAAAAGTCGTATGATTTATGACTGTCCTGGCTAGTTTTGTACTTAGTTCCTGTCTGAGGGCTAAGAATTTTTCCGACGAAAAGTCCATATCTCTCACCGTTTCCGAGATACGGGCCCTGAAAGGCATGGCGAACGCCGTAATGTTATCCTATGGGGAAAAAAGAGAAGTTCAGAGCACCATAAGTTTGCCTCCCTGTAATATATTTTCACCAAACCACTGAAAGGCACATCTTTGAGCTGTTGGCTGTCTTCCCTCCAAATTTCAGGAAAAAAGACCAAACCGTTATTTTGCAGCAGGGTTCCAAAGGATTCCTGTAATGCATCGGGCACTGTAATGTTATCCTATGGGAAAAACTGTCAACTTTGGAGTGCCGTAACTTTGCTGCCATGTAATATTTTTTCAATACAACACTGAAAGGCACATCTGTGAGATGTCGGCTGCGTTCCCTCCAAATTTCAGCCCAAAACTCCCAACTGTTCTTTTGCAGTGCAGTGCCAAAGAATTGCTTCATTTTCCACAGACTGAAAATCTTCTCTGTTCTACAGCTAGAGCACAGAGCCTGGAAATTTAAAATAATCTATTTGAACCATTTTTTCTGAACTCTGAAGCTGACTCCATTTTAAATTCATTATTTCCATTTTACTGTTATTTTTTAAGACTTAATCAACATTAATCTTGACCAGAAATAAAAGTAAACATTTCCCATCTTAATATTATATAAAATCAGATAAAATATTAATGATAATTAAAAAAATCAATTCTTGAAGATAAAAATAAAAAAAATTTTCCATCAAGGGTTTTGTCCCTACAGAACCAGGATCATGCATCTTAAGAAATGCTTCCTATATCACTCTATGCATCCCTAAGGCATCCACCTGATATGGCAGAATGGCCATTAGCTTTATGTTGCCATCCTTGCAGAATAAAATGCAAACCTTACTGAAATTAAGCTGCCACTGCAATATTAATGCCTTTAAATCCTTATGTGCTCAATATATGGATGAGCCATGCAGCTGTTTCCCAGTTCCTAGTCACTGACCACAGTTAGCTCACTTCCCGAGTTTAGCCGTAGCATGAATGACTGTACTCCTTGACAATTCTTGTTCTGCAAAGATTTTCATGACCCTAAATGTAACTACTACTCTCTGGTCTCTGTACCCTCTTCCTGGATGAAGACAAGCTCTACAGGGGGTAACTGCACTATAGGCGTAGGATTTGCGGACCCCGGGCAGTTGGCATTTTTACAAGCTGCCACCTGAGACCACATTTCCAGACTCTCCTCTTGCAAAGCACCACTAAAGCCACTAACCAATTGGATTGTGAGCGCTCTTTGGCCCTTGCTTCTGATTGGTGTCCACAGTCTATTCCTGTGTTCCCTTTAAACCTAGCTAAAATATGATTCTCTTGCTGTACCTTGCCAGAAAAGCTGCAGTCACTTACTTTCCAGATTGTTAGGATCCTTATTTTACTGCTCAGAGTGCAAGTGTAGGGAATCTGTGTGATTACACTCCCCTCTGAAGTCTGTGCCTAAGCCTGACCATAGGTGCCAAAGAATATTCTATCATTGTCCTGCTGCTCGACATCCCACTGGTCTGATGGTCCTTTGTCCACAGACAGCTTCACTGCTAGACCCCTTCTGTTCTTTCTTTGTTGAGCTTACACCCCTATGGGCTCTAGTACCACAGACATGGAAAACCTGGACACTGGCGGCCGGCCAGCCCCATCTGTCACCCCAGAACCTAATCCCAGACCTTTCACTAGCAAGGTATGGCAAAGCCCCTCCAAGCAGAATGTGAGTGCTCCCAGATCTGGCTCTGATTGGGTTCTGTAGTCTGATTCATTGTCCCTTTTAAACTAAACTAAAACCTGCTTTCTTTTTTCCTTTTTTTGTGAAACTTGTCAAAAAAGCTGTAATCACCTATTTTGCCTGACCGTTAAGATATCTAGCCCTAGGACTTAAGTATTAAATTTAGGGAAATTCCTGTGATTATATCCATTTCTGAAGCTTTGTGGTTGTGCCAGCTTCTACTATGTGCTGCTGTTCACTGTATCCTACTGAAGATTCCACTTAGCTGTTATGAATGTTGTTTTGAGTATTTACTTGTACTTCTACTTGTATTATTTGTCCACATTGTAGATATGTCTGTATGAACTTTACTACTGGCCCAGATTTAACCAGTTCCATCTTGTAAATGAGCTTGCACAATGATGTTTTCCTGGATAAATAAAGATTTTGATTGATTGATTGATTGATTGATTGATGCCCAGGGATTTATAGGATCTAGTTAATAGGATTTTGTATGGGGCCTTGGGCCTGCAAATGTTTTGAACCAGGTAAATTATATGATGGTTGCTTAAGGCATCAGGGAGTATGCCAACTGAGATGATTTGGTATGGGTGAGAAGTTAGGGCCTAGTCAATGTGAGAATGATTGAACATTTTAGGGTTTGGTCGAGTAGGTTCCTGAATCAATTCAGGCTTTATTTATGGTAGAGGACAGCCAATTTAGGTTGAAATCCCCCATTATGAAGAGTTCACCTGAGGGGCTATAGGATACAATAGTGGCTAAGAGGGCAGTGAAGGTGGATGTGTGAAGGCCGGGGTGGGAGTAAACCCCTGCCACAAAAATAGGGACTGAGGCTGGCAGGGACAGCCTTACTATGAGTTCCTCATAAGCTGCTGGAAGGGATGTTGACAGAATGGTTGTATATTGAATTGACAAGATGTACATAACTGCTCCTTCACCTCTACCTTGTTGTGAGATTGTGAAGCCAGGAATAGATACAGTACTGTCAGGTATTTTAGGGCTGAGCCAAGATTCAATAAGGATAAGTATGTCGGGAGTGAGGGCTATGGTGAAGGGTTAGAATAGGTCAATTTTGTGTACAAGGCTTTTTTATTGAGGTAGAGAATTCTTATCCCATAACAGAGGTTTGAAGGGGAAGGGCCTGGGCTGGGTTTAATATCACCAGATGATAAAGATGACAGAGTTATGAGATATTTTAGTTTGGTACCCCTGTACCAGGGTTGAGGTTTTGAAAGAAGAATTGTGAGGGGGGATGAGTGAGAAGAAGTTAGTTGTGTTTTAGTAGCCACAGCACAGCACAGGAGCTAGGTGTTTGTAGATAGGATGAGTAGGTAGAAAAGGAAAGTGAGACCAGGTCAGATGATATGGTGTAGGTATTAAGGCATATGTGAAATTTGGACAGAGTAAAGACAATGAGCTGAAAAGGGGAATTGGGATAGAGCTAGAGTTCACAGGGATGGTAGAAGGAGAAGGAAGTGACAGGGAGGAATACAGGGAGCAAGCAGAGTGTGTTTAAGAGCATGATGTAGTAGTGTACATAGAGTCTATGAGGTAGATGAGAATAGAAAGCAGTAGCATAGTTACAGAAAAAGGAAATTGGATAGAGGTAGCATTTACTTTGATGATACAGAGGGGGAAGAGAGTGTGATATATTTGAAGGACGAGTAAAGGATAAGAGAATTAAGCTAGGTCTGTGGATAGTAGTGCAACAATTAACTAGTTTCCGGAAGGTGCAATACCTCCTTTGGCCACTAGATATCAGGAGGGATAAAAGCAAGATAGGAAATTGTATCACCTAGCAGGCTGTGTGGCCTAATGAATTATCGCAGGGCTTGTGGTAGAAATGGAAAGCAGAAGGCACAGGTTCAAGATTGCCTTTAGGAGGTAAAGGGTCTATAGGACAGAATTAGGGAGTAGGAGAGGGGGATGGAAATGTAATCTAGTGTAGGTGTAATTAAGAGGTGGGGGGATTAAAATGTTACACCCCCAACGAGAACTAATAGACCGTCTAGTGGTCAGGAGACATAACCTGCTAACGGGAGTATAGGGAGATAGAGGGAAGATCATGTGACAAGAGTTATCTATATAGAAAGTGATGGCCCGGGTGGGTGGGGCAGCCACCACACTAGTGGTGGATCAATGAGAACCCTCTGACAGTATATTAGGAGGGATAACAGACATGTATCTTTTGGGGGGAGGGGAGGACTTGAGGCCAGCAGCAACTGATCCAGTGAGCTCCGGTGATGTTTGTGGGAGAACGGGTGTGGTGCTGTGCCTAGAGAAGCAAGAGATAGAAGATTTAAGTTGCTGAGGGATTAAGGGGTCAAGGGAGAACAAAGGACAGGCAGAGGTCAGAGCAGAAACAGTAGACAGGGAGGGGAACTAGAGGCAGGAAAAATGGCACCTGGTGCACAATAGTAACACACAAAGAAAGCCCCAGTACATGGTGAATCCACACAAGCAGTACAGGTGCATGATACATCACAATTAATTCAAGAATTACACAGAGAAGTAGCTGAATGAAACAGGCAGGTCACATGACCCCAAGTGCAGCCTAAAGGCACAGAACAAATGCCTAACACTGTCCAGCAGAATTACAAAAATACGTTTAAAATTTAACAATCAATGAGCACCCTCTGACAGTAAATGACAAGGAGGACAAACGCCTACCTTTTGGGAGAGGGAGGGCTTCAGGTTGGCGACAGCTGATCCAGTGAGCTCCAGTGGTGTTTGTGGAGCTCTGGTGCAGTGCTGCTCCTTCTCATGAACAAGGCAGGTGTAATTTTCAAACCCCATCCAAAACATTTGTTTACTACACACAGAGCAGCTTGAAAGTAATTTGATAATGAAAGAATTCTGCAATGCTGCTAAATTCTGACCTCAGGGACAGCAGCAAACACCATACCAGGAGTGAGTGAATGCAGTACCACATTATTTTTATATGGTCCACTTATATCACATAATAGCAGAAAAAATAATGGGGGAAAAAGATATGAAACAGAATCCACAGGTTTTGAGTTCTTATAAAGGAACATTTATGTTTTGCTTTACAGTTAGTGGATATTGAGTAACTGGGTGATGTCATGGAAGCAGACACACCTTCCTTCCCACTCTATGTGTTCTCTGCTAGGGCTGTTTTGATCTGGCTGTGTAGGTAGGTTCTTCATCCCCCCGTGTTCTGTGCTAGGGTTGTTTTGATCTGGCTGTATAGGTAGGTTCTCCCCCCACCTGTGTTCTGTGCAAGGGCTGTTTTGATTTGGCTTTGAGGTAGATCCTCCCCAGTGTTCTGCACTTGGGGTGTTTTGATCTGGCTGTATAGGTAGGTTCTTCATCTCCCACCCCACCCCTCTGTGTTCTGTGCTAGGCTGTTTTGAACTGGCTATATAAGTATTTTTCCCTCCCTCCCATGTTCTGTGATAGGGCTGTTTTGATCTGGCTGTATAGGTAGTTTCTTGTATTGCACTAACACACCTGACAGTTTATGTGTAAACCTTTCAAATACCATTTAGTTCTACAGACATGCTGGACTCTGCACAGGGATGGTCTTATTAAACTACCTTCAAGCGTGCTGTATTTTAAGTATCTATTCATTATTATTATTATCTATTACATGTTAGAGGGGTCCAGTTGCTAACACTCTTGCCAAGGAGTCAGTCTCATAGTAATCATGTGTCAAAGTCTCACACACAGAACTTTTTTTTTTTTTAGCACAGCCTTTGTTGTGGATTTGCATTTGTGCATTTAATTACCCAGTTGAACTGTATGGGCACAGTCTACCCCTGAACACTCTCCACACTTGGAGTTTTGTGACTATTTTGAGTTTTAGGCAGCCTTCAAAGAGCAACACCCCTGCATCACAGTGCAAAAGCCTTCTTTGCTTTTTTGGTGGGACATAACACTATTTATGTAAACATACTATGTTTTAGAATGTACACTGACAAAATCAAAAAGAAAAACCTCAGTAGAATCAGTGTGTGACAGGGTGATTTTTTTAAATATCCACAGTGACAACTGATGACTCTTTCAGAGGTGTGCCAGTGTGAAAAAATTTTGTAAAAAAAAAGGCAGCAGTCCCCATTTTATTTTTTTATTGTGTATCTTTGTGTTCAACATATACAGCCCACATGTTTATGCAAGGAGAAGAGGGATTCTTTCCTAAAAATCTCAACTAATCTTCTTGTCTGATTTCACTCAGGTTTACTTGACAATGATATGCCAACCATGCTGAACAATTGAACATGCGGATGCCACCTTTTGTTAGGTAGTGAAACCATGAATCAGTGTGCCATTTTTTTAAACTGCAGATGTTATCACTCAGCCTATTATGAGTGATCCAGCTGTCCTACAGGGGAAACAGTTTTTCGCACTCCAGTGAGAGTGCCAATTTCAATTTTATTGATCTGTCATTGATCATTTCACAATTTAGACAATACAGATAAAAGTTTGTAAAAAGATTTAAAACAGTAATACAAACAATAAATATACAAGGTACAATATTTCAAGTATTGTCATCTAAAAGTAACAATACAGATAATTTCACAATTTCTTCTTTCATAACAATGCCAGACTGATTTGAGCAAATATTAAGACTTTCTGGGTTTTTAACATTCATATATGATTGTACA
Organism: Neoceratodus forsteri; assembly: GCA_016271365.2. Taxonomy (NCBI): domain Eukaryota; kingdom Metazoa; phylum Chordata; order Ceratodontiformes; family Ceratodontidae; genus Neoceratodus; species Neoceratodus forsteri. The sequence continues at coordinate 1,178,944,442 of CM057458.1, forward strand.
GTATTAATTTACAGTTTGATGGATTGATACAGCAAAATAAAATTCACATGAGATACTATATTTCGTTTCATACAATGTATTACAAGGTATTTGTAACAGATTATTTATATTTCAATTAAATTATTGAGATGGCAGCAAGGTAACCAGCAACTCCCATGATTATTACCTCATCATTTGTAGTGAAAATAAATTCAGTAAGACCAGTTCATCCAGTGTGCAAATGTTCACTGATAAGGGCATGTTCAATATTCCTGGGTTTGCTGTACCATGGCAAAACAAAATTACATGGTGCAGATTCTCCACGTGTTGATTTGTACAAGAACAACATCATAATTAAAGATTAATAGATGTATTATATCTAGCAGTTAGTATATTACTTTGGAACACCTCTAACCTATATCTGGTATAGAGTTTAATTTGTTTAAAATCTGTCAAAACATTGAGATAATTTCTGTAGCAGTATGTACAGTAATGTCATTTTAGTTCTGAGATTAGTTCCAAGTCTAGTACTATAATAATTTGAAGAACAATGTAGAGAGGAACAAGTTCCTGCTTAAAGGAACCACTTCAATTAGTGTATGCCCCAAACCAATGTTCAAAAGGTAGGCTCAGCATGTTCACATTTCATGTGATAAATTTATTATTGTGCACTTGACATCATTTTCACAATTGGCTTTCTAAAGCCTTTGAGAAAGCCAGTTGCGAAACACATCAGGTGGCATGGGTTTGTCCCTCAGCCTTGCTGCAGAAGCTTCTTGCCGGCCTGTTTGCAGGCCTGTTTGATTTTACATCTGGATATTCATGGACATTTATGGACAATATATGGACACTATGTGAATGTTTTTGGATATTGTGAATCTAGTGGATATCCTTCATATGTGGCTGCTAAACGTGAGTGTTTTGCTTGATGTGATTTGCACAATAAATTTATCACTTGAAATGTGAACACGCTGGGCCTACTTTTTTGAACATTGGTTTGGAGCATACACTAATTGAAGTGGTTCCTTTAAAGAAGGTGCTGAGTACTCTCTGCGTTGTTCTTCATGTCTATTTTAACCAGGCACTGCCATTTCCTTGGTGCAGTCATATCCATTTTAAACTAACTTTATAATATTTTGCAATTTTTGTGAGTAATGTAAACTTTATATTTCAAGCTAATAGTAATATTTTTGGAGACGTATTTTCTCAGAAATTCCAGGCCTGATTCTTTCAAGATAGAAATGACCTTCTGAAGCCATTTAGATTGTAAACAGTCTGTCTTCCCATGCATATTTCTCCTTTAAGCAAAGATAAGGCAATCTACTAGAATCCAAACATGGTATTTTAATCCAATAATTTATTTTCCTAGCAAGCGTAAGTGCTTTCAATCTGGTAACATCTAGATCAGCACAAACTAAGGGGGCTGGGGCAGAATTATTCAGACCTAAGCTAGAGCTATATAGGCTTACTTAAGTGAATTTCTAAAACATTGTTATTGTCTATATCCCATACTTCGGCATGAAATAATGCTTGGGAATGATATTTTGTTTTAACTGCCTCAATAAGGGGTTTAATAGAATTGCCCCCTATTTATAATTGAAATTTTTTTTTATTATTTATTTGGATTTTGATAACCAGGTAAGCCCTCTGAGACCAAAGGTCCCTTTCTCAGGGGCCACCCAGAATTATTTGCATTCATTAAAAGACATAGATATACAATACAGTAGAAAGACATAGATGAACAGTATCGAACCAGATAATACATATATATATTGACAATGGTTAAATTATTTACAGGCTAGATGAAGCATAAATGCATTCATAGAATTTTTGTTCAATGACAAAGAGTATATACATACCGGGGGAACAACCAGAATACTTGGCATTCCTTCATAGATTCTGCATATATCTAAAATAGTAGGGGTGGGAGGGCATAGAACTCAATGATAGCAATTGCAGGGGTTCAGTCCAGAAAAGGGATTTTAGTCTCTTTTAAACAGAGCTAGGTAGAGCAAATCAGTATTGTATGGGGCAGGTAGTTCCACCAATGTGGAGCAGAGAACAAGAAATACCCCTTCCTACTTCCTACTGCAATTTAGGTACTACCAGCAGATGAGGCCTGCTATTCTGAGAGGTCTGGTAAACTGCTTGCATTGTGTAATGCCATGCAGACTGGGTGGGAAGGGGGATTGCAGAAGCTTAAAAGTCGGGCAATATAGGGGGTAGCACAGTCTAGTTTTAAAGGAGGACCAGTCCAAAGCTGTTAGCACTGTGCAATGGTGAGTTATGGGGTGTGCACCTCTTGCAAAACACCCAATCCTATGATAAAGTGTTATAAGTCTGGAGTGGGTGACTTCTTGAACAGACTGCAGAACTGGGGCTCCATAGAATAAGTGGGGGAGGAGAGTGTTGTTAGCTACAGTGAACAATGCCTCTCTAGTCAGGTAGGGAGTGAGTATAAACAGTAGCTTGAATTTTAGGTTTAGGGTTTTGGTTAGTGCATCCATATGTGGTTTAAATATCATGGTTTGTTCCAGGAGCATACCTAGGCATCTAAAGGCCTGGACCAGCTCAAGGATGTCTCCAGTGTGAGTGGTAAGTTTAAGGAGATGCTATCTATCTATGCTGAAGTTTTTGTGACTGAATAGCATGGCTTTTGCTTTTTTGGCATTGAGAATGAGTTTACGGCTAGAAATCAGTTTTCTAGTAATTGTAAATCATTCTCTAGTTGAATATTAATCAGGGATGGGTCTGGGGAGTACCTGTAGAGTATGGCATCATCAGCCTATAGCTGCACTGAGGCTCCCCCACAGTTCTGGGGGAATTCATTGAAAAAGGAGGGGACCAGGTATTAAGCCTGTGGTACCCCATCAGTGATTGACCTTGGTGATGAGATCATACCCTCCCATTTGACACTCTGATTCCTCCCATTCAGATAGTTCTGGAACCAGCAGCATGAGAGGTCATCCAATCCACAGTTTTGAAGTTTATTGAGTAACAGGTTGTGACTGACCAAATCAAACACCTTTGTTAGGTCTACAAAGATTGCTCTAATAGCCATTCCCTGACTCATGGCATTGATAATGTCACTGGTGACCCTTACCAGGGCTGCATTGGTGCCAATGCTTTTGCACAAACCATGTTGAAATGGGGAAGCATATTGTTTCATTCAAGATAGGCTAGGAGTTGCTCATATAGGAGTCTCTCCTGGAGTTTGGCAATTGTACAGAGGAGGATTATTGGTCTATAATTTTCAATCTTGTCATTTTGTCCCCCCCCCCTTGTGTATGGGCACCATGATTGCCATTTTCCATTTATCAGGGATGGAGCCAGCTAAGAAGGACTTATTGATAAGGGGTCCCAATGGCTGGGGCTGCTATTTTCAGAAACCATGGTTCCAAAGTGTTGCTAATTGGTGAGCTTACTCTTTTTAACCTCTGTAATTGCTTAAGGACTTCCTGTGTGGTTACTAATTTAAGGTTAAATTTTAGTGTAGATCTTGTATTTGGGGGCTGTGGTAGAGGAGTTTCTGTGTTTTCAGATGTTTGCTGATGTGAGGAAGGGGTAGTGGGGAGAGTGCATAAGGAGGCCTTGAATGTATCTAGGTCAGTGAAAAAGTGATTAAATTCAGATGCAGTTTTTGGGGGGTTAGCTAGAACTTGGTCATTGCAGCAAATATCATGGGTGGCACCAGATGTTTTCCCATGCAGAAGCTGGTTTATTTGGCACCAGAAATGTTTGGAGGTAGAGAGATTTTTGGTTTGAGGGGACTTTAGGTAGGCCTGCTTAGCACTTCGGAGTGTGCTTTTGCAGTTATTCCGAAGGGATCTATAGGAACAATTTGTCTTAACTTAGTTTTCAGACTGTTAATATGTTTTGTCCCATGGCCATCCCTAGAAAGCTGAAATCCCAGATATGTATATGTTTTTACAGTACTGAGCTTTTTATCACCAATCCATCAGGTTTTATTTAAATTATTTGGCCCAAAAATTAATATCTGGTATTTAATCTAATTTATTTTTTAATTTATACTTGTTGGCATATGAATTCAAAATACTTAATTTAGATTGTAATCCAATTTATGAAAGTGAGAAAAGGGCCTAATCATTGGCATAAGCAAGTGCCTCACATTCTCTATTACCTATCTTCGGTGAACCTGTCACTGAATTTTCAAATAATACAAGATGTTTATTAGTATATAAACAGAAGAGTAATGGTGCTAATATGCATCCTTGTCTGACACCACTGTTTACTGGCAGTCTTGAAGACATTTGACCATTTCTGCCAAATTTTGACCTGTGCCCAGGTACCAGTGTACAGTTTCCTGATAATACCTGTAATCCTGTAATCTCAGGACTGATGCCCCATTCACTCATAAGACTCCATAATAACAGTATCAAAAATAGAACTGAAATCTATGAATGCAACATAAAGCTTTTGTTTACATAATTTCACATATTTTTCATACAAATGTGCTTTAATATAGCAGTTGTCAGTGGTACAATAACCTGCATGAAATCCTGCCTGGTATTCTGATAGGCCTCCTAGGCAACATATTTGCTCTGTAAGTATGGATAAGATTATTTTAGAAAATAATTTCTCCAGATTGCCTAATTAGGAAATAGGCTAATACATTAGTGAATCTTTCTTATCACCCTTTTTGCATATGGAAATAATTGTGGCTCCCTTCCATGCAGATGGAAATTCAAGTCTTAGTATACAGAAATTAAATAGAGGGGTAAGAATGTTAGCCAAAAATAAAGATGCAAGCAGAAAAACTTCTTCAGGGATTAAATTGGGGCCTGGAGCTATGTTTCTTTTCATAGATGCAACTGCAGAATATACTTCTATTATTGCAATTGATCTAAAATACTCCATATCCATATTTGACCAAGTAGTATCCGCTGATACTTCAGGATCATAAAAAAAATTTTGTGTGATGTGTGACCCAGGTTTCCATAGTAATATGAGAGTCAATATCATATTTGCAGTTATTTGTACCTTTGGCTACTAACAGCCAGTAGGACTTATAATCTTTATTATTTATGACAGTCAACATTTTCTCCCACAGTTTTAAATGAAATTTTGTTTGTTTTACTTTCAGAAGTTGCTAATAACTTTCTGGAACCTTATTTAGAAATGTGTAGTTATTTTTTATATTACATTTTGTCAGTCTAATTAGTTGATTCAAGTTTCTTTAGCTTTTTGACACTCGTGATCAAACCAGGTAGTTAAATATTTGTTATTTATACCATTCATGACTCTAACTGTTGATAGTACTCTAATTTCTTGAAAACATGTCTCCTCTACTCTCACTAGTGCAGGACCATTTTGAACATCACATGAAATAGAAGAAAATGTAAGCTGAACCAAATGGAGAATATCCTCACTCCATGAGTCTCTCCATTTCATTTTTGTTTGGTTTCTAATTTCAAATAGGTGATAAGGTTGTAAATCATAAACTGTCTTATTTGAATATTTGAAGCTAAGAACTAATGGGAAGTGGCCACTGTAAACCTTAACAATAACTTCACTGGAATCCCATATATCCATACTTCCATTCAAGAAGAAAAAAACAATTACTTAGGGGCCAGTAGAAGTATAATGCATGATATTTTCTTGTCTGTCACTCTTTATCCTCCATTTTGGGCTGCTAGGTTATATGTTGTGAGTATTTCAATAAATCTGAGACCAATCTTGTTGATCTTTAAGTCCTGTGAAACTCTGGGAAATGTAAATACTTATTTGTGGCACCAGTTATAAAAGTCACTGTCTGTCTACTCATCGAAGTTTCCTATCCTAGCATTAAAATCACTGCATAGCAAAAAAATTATCACATGTTGTTATTGCCCAGCTTTTATGTATTATATCCTCTAGTTCTTCCCAAATTGCCATACGGTGATACTTAGAATTAAAAGGGGGAATGTAAGTGTTGATAAGGCAGATTCCTTATTGTCCATCTTGACAAAATATGCTTGAATGTTTACATTAGATAAGATTACTTCAGCTTTTATGTCTTTATCAATTTTAAACCAGGTTATCAAACCTCCAGATGGCCTACCCAAGTTTGTTACTTTATTGCCAGGTATCTGAAATGCACAGTATTGATTTAATGAAACATTGTTCTTGGCAATATGCTGTTTCCTGCAAACAGATTACTGAAAATTTATTGATAAAGTTAATCCACTCCCTGTCCATAAATTTAGACAGTAAATCTGCAATATTCCATGAGACAATTGAACTACATGAAGTTTGTAAAAGTCTAGATTGTAAATCAGGTGATTGTACACTTGGCAGTCATTCTTCCTGACTGCTCAGTGATTCAAATTTATTGGTAATGGGAACATGATACATTATAGACCCCTAACATCCTTTATGTTGGGTAGTTGTGCTTTTGTTCTTATCATTTTTACCATCTCTGTTTTTTCTGAAGTTACTTCTTTTCTTACTGTAGCTCCAGATTGATGGGAAGGGTGACAAGATGTAAATCTGGTATATCAAGAATGTGCACGTTTTCTATAATTTTATTGTAAAGCCTGAGAACTTTCACTGTGAGCTGTATTTGATTGCACTCTGGGTCAGTATCCAGACGTGAGACCAATAATGCATTTGTATTTTCAATAGAGATATTTAACAATTGTTCAAATAAATCTGTTACAATTAATTTTAATTTCTGCATTGTTCTCATTTTTGATTCTGCTGAGGCCATAGAGAGATAAAGTCTTAATGACTTGTTCATCTTCTATTAGTTTGATACTAGCTTCTTTTGCTTTCATGGAATACTGCTATTCATTATGTGCACACCAACCATATCAAGCACTGAGGCTTTCTGTAAGATTTTTCATTTCCTTGTAATAAGACATCAACTTGTCCTGATTTATTCTATGAGTTCCATCTAAAAGTGTTGATAATTTTAAACTTAGTAGATGGAATCTTTAATGCATGTGTAAATAGATTTAATACGGCATTTTTCAATTTGCCTGTGAGTTTGTTGGGGATCGCTTTGAGACCAAATATTCTAAGCTGTTTTCTATGGACAGTATTATTCTTAGTGTTATTTAAGTTATTCCTGTTAACAAAATCTATTGTACACCAAAACTTCTCCAAGGCCCTATTATTTAGCCAAATTTAATTTGCTACCCTAGCAGCTGTACAAAAAATAAATATACAATTAGTACCATATTAATCCTTATCCTTCCATATTTGAACAATATCAGAATCTGTGATGTCAGCTGCGGTAGCTGCCCCTAGAAGGTGCACAATCTTGTCCCTGTTGAAAATCGTTGTTTTTGTTTGGTCCCAACTGTATCCATATAGACTTTTGGTAATATTAATCAATTCCTCTCTTGAATTTTGTGCCAAGGGATTCCCTATGTTCTCCTTAGATAAGGGTGCCTGTGGTAATTAAGACTTCTGAACAGAAGAATGATCCCAGAGATGCAGATTATTACACCAGTTTTGCCATTCTTCCCTAAAGGTTTTCAAATCTGAGTCAAAAGTATTTATCTGAGCAAATAGTATATCCAGTTGATGCCTTCCCTCAGGAAGGCTGCAAACTCTAGGCATTTTGGAAGAGTCCTGGTGTTGTTTAGGTAAATGTATGGTATACTCATCCACCTCACTCAATGTTTGTGTTGCTGTAATATTTAGAAAGCGGCTATTATCCTCTTCTATTACAACTATTTCCTGTTGTAGTATATTATCAACTTGATTATTCTTAGCACATGCCTCTTGAATCCCAGTGCAAACAGTTATAGTTCTTCTCTTCTTCTTACCTCATTTTTTTGAAATATTTTTAACAGGTGTTTTAGGTATACATATTGTAGAAAAGTCTGGCCTATTCTGAATATAATCCTCCAAAATTCATGAAGGAGAACCTTCCTGTGGGACCAGTTTTCCTAATTTTATTAGAGAATTATCTAGCCTGAACCCATTTATGGCAATATTTCCCTGAAGTGTTTCTATTTCATTATAGACTACAACCAGTTGATCTAAAATCATAAGATGTGCAGCATAAGGATTTCTTATGAAGCTCTTAAGATCTTCAATAAGGCTAAATGGTTATGAAGCCACTGGATCATCTGTTGGACTAGAGAGCAGTGATCTATGCATATAACATTTATCTGTCTCAATAGCACTACCAATTTTATCCAGGTTCTTCAGACCACTTATAGTCTCCTGGAGTTCTCCTGTGATTCTTTTTAATTCTGTATACCATTGAGAACTTTCATTAGTTAAACCACTAGGTTGTTCTGGGGAAAAATCCAATGACTCATACATGTTCTGACATAGTTAAAGAAATGGTGATATAATTCTGAGCCTGGCAAAGCAAGTAGCATGCCCTCAAAAGAGGCATCTATAAACTTAAAAGATGACTATTTCTGAAATAGTCATCTTTAAGTTTATAGATGCCTCTTTTGAGGCATACTACTTGCTTTGCCAGGCTCAGAATTATATAATCATTTCTTTAACTATTTCTACTGAAATATCTGTGAAATTGCTGCACTTATCCAACTGGAAGGAAAAGTTACTATTATAAAAAATCTTAGGAGTAGAAGATAGTCTGGAAGATTCTTGACTTTCTTCTTTCGTATCCTCAGAACTACTTAAATCACAAACTAGCGATACATCAGGGGAGATTGTAACTTAACTTCCACAAGATTGGTTTTCTTGAAATGTTCATTAGTTCTAGTTTGTTTAGTTTTTCCCATTCACTTAACCCATTTCTCTTTTTGCTTTTGATTTATTATTTTTACTATTTTTATTATATTTTAACTTCTTTTTGGATTTTTTCCCTTGCAAGTGGAGAGCCAGTTATGGAGTGTAAGTCACCATACTCCATGTTTTCCATATTCTGATCCATACTGCTGGAATCAGTTGTGCTAATATGAGATGTTTGGCTAGATAAAGTGCAGATGTTAGCTGTTTGTAAGTCAGGATTACCTATATCAATACCACCTCTAAGGCTTGCTGTCTAGTGACTACTGTTTTTCTTTAAAATCAACTGTATGGGATTTAAATACAGATTTAAAATAATGTGCATCACTCTATAACCAACAATATATAAATGACTAAACAGTTTTATACAAATTAAGATCATAAAACAGAACAGTACAGAATATATATGTCCACGTGATCTGTAAACAGTCTCAGGATATCCCTTATAGATTGCACCAGTTCCCACTAATTTTCCTTAAAGCCTTGTTTAAAGTCAGTAGTTTCTCATTCCACTGTAGCAATCAGTGTTCACCTGGGGATTTTTGTGCATATATCACTGGAAGTCCTATGAGGTCTTCTTACTCCAAACTTTAAAACTGTATTTAAAGATTTTCAGCCTACTGACAGGTTTTTACTTTCCACTTTAGGGTAACAATCTTGCCATAACACAGGTTTTGAAGATTATCCCAGTTGCTGTATCTGGAACTCCCTTCCTGGATAGCACACCACGTTAGAACAAAGAATATCCCAAATGAAACAACTTTAGTAAAGCCATAAAATCCAAAACAAAAAACTGCTATAAAAAATTAAGTTAAGAGTAAAAGCTGCTATAAAAAAATTAAGTTGAGTGACCCCCAAAACAACAGTTTATTAACTAAATAGCACCTGACAAAATGGTTAACCCTGAAATTTGACTCTGATTAATTTGTTCCATCAAACACTTGTACTTACGCTAAACAAAACAGATTATAGTTCAGAAAGCAATTCAAAATACTAAAAATTAAATAAAATATAATAAAGACCTAAGGGAATTTTAGTTATACCAATAATTGATTAAGCACTAGATTGTTAGTTTGCTCCAGCCAAAAATGTGCAGCAGTGCTATTTCTAGTTTAAGTTAACTCACTTTAAAAATATTTTTAAAAGAATAAAAGTGACAAAGGTTTTACTTTTATCAGCTTTTAACAAGTGCTACTTACTTACTTTTTAAGCTTGTAGTTTTCAGTAACAAACATGAAATGCTGCTGACGACTTGCAGGCTGCTATATGGAAAAACATATCTGCGTATGTCACAGGGATTTCCTGATTTTGCCAAGGCAGATAGAAGCAGGGATTCCAACTACTATGGTTATATATTTATCAGCTTAATTTTGGACTAAAAGATCTTCAACTCAGTTTGTTTGAAATCAAGCCAGTACAGCAGATAACTGAAAAATCACTGGCTTGAATCACATTTAGAATAGCTAATAAAGTAAAAATGCAACTTCTACTACTGCTGCATATTTCTAAGTATGGCACTTGGAATAATCTGAATGCCAATGTTGGACCTGAACAGTAAATACCAAAAAGTCATGTGACACCAAGAGTCACAGTGGTGCAAAAATACAAAAATAAAATAACACTTTTGGTTTAAAATATGTTTTAAGCTTAAATTAAACCTAGACCAACTGCTATAAACTTTATCAGAACATAGGTCACAATGTTGCTATATCACTAAAATAGGTAGATAAACTTTCAGGAAATCTAAAAGTTGTACGGCAAGCACTTTATATATAAGAACAATATGTTATACTGTGTTGGAAAAACATTTCTAAAATAGGTTATCCTGTTCTTGTTGAGTTCAGCTGCATTCTTTTTAAAGACAGGACAGTTGCTGGTTGAGTAAATCAGGTAAGTTATCTTCCTGTCTCAGCTGTCTGACTGGCCTCTTCACTGACATGCAGCTCCAGCCCCAGCAATCTACCAACTCACAGCTTTCCTCCTGTGTGCAAGTAAAAAAGACAGGAGACAAACTGCACCACATGGTGGAAGAAAATAAAATGAATTGGAAAGGTTACACCTTTTTAGGTACTGATGGTATACCTTTTATAAAAATAAAATGAGCCATGTAGCCCTGCTTCCTCATCTACTCCTCAAACTAAGGAGCATGTAGCAATCCATCCATCTGCAGTCAGGATGAACTGAGCACCAGCCTCACCAGCAGGAGCCACCTGTGCAGAACAGCTGACTATGTTTGCTGGTGTTTATGTGTAGCCAAACATAAAATAAATTCCCATTCTAGTCTCAGTTACTTCTGTGTCTGGCTTCACATTAACCCCTAAGGAGAAGCACAGATGTCTAAGCCCCATAGCTGCACACTAGTCTGGAACTGGGACTGGACTTGATAACAGTAAGGAGAACTGACCTCAGGAGAGGTGTCCATGTCTAAGCTTAGTCTTTTGATCAACTCTCATAATTATCCTCAGCAGGACACCCAGCTAAGCTGTTCCAGGAGTAATTATATCAGCGGTCCACATTCCACTGATCTGTCTACTCAATAGACTCAACAGATTTCTTGGGGCATTTCCTCACTTCCTCCTGCAGTTTTGAACAAAGACCACTTTGATAGGGTATTTACAGAAGCATTGGGGAAATGCAAAATATGCAAACTTAGGACATTTTTGATCATCTATGCACCCGGTGTGTGCCTAGCATGCCATAAGAGAATTGGAATGCTCTATAAAGTTTATCTTTTGTTGTTTTTGAGGTATTCTAGCAGCATGTGTTGGTGATGCATTTGTGTATTTTCCATGCATCTGTCTTCTGCTCACATTTCACACTCAGCTGGGTTGTCACCCTGTTGTTGATCATCTCCCCCTCCTCATCTGAGAAGAAACAGGTGACCCCAACACAGAGCTCACCCTTCTCAATGCTGTGGGGTCCTCTGTGGGAAGCTTCATGAAGTCCCCCATGGACAGGTCACTATAATTTAGTTAGGTGATCTGATCCAGTTAATTTCCAATCAAAGACACTGCACAAGGGATGTCAGGAGGAGGCAGCCAAGATAGAATCTTAATGTACAAAATGCTTCATGTCTGAAACACTGGAGTGTTATATATGGTTTATCAACTGCAGCCAGAGCACTTACAACTTCAAAGAGCCACAGCCCTTAGAATTATTACTATAAGGACCATGTGGGGAAGGGCAAGGAGGTCAAATTACCAATGCATGCACAAAGCAGGGCAATCCTTGAAACCTGAGCATAGACATTTGTGACTCCCTGCTTATAGAACTGTTACAGGCAAGTGATAGGGGTGTCTCAGAAGCAGTGGCTGAGAACAGAAGAGCAGGTGGGGTATCAAGACCATTTCTGGACAGTGTGATGTGATACATTTTAGGGGTCCAACCCCAGTGCTATTGTTTCAGAATGTATGGGTTTAGGTGCAATGCCACATGATTATCAATGTTTTGCAGGGCTTGACCTCTGATGATAAATTGTGCATACATCGATGTATGACTATTGTAATATTGTATATGGGAAATTGAAGGAGGCAGATTTGCAAATGTGTCTTAGGGAGTAGGTTTGTGTTACTGCTGCTGTAAAGCTGTGGCTAACCCCATATACAATATAACAGTAGTCACACATCGATGCATGCATGATTTATTGTCAGAGGTCAAGTCCTGCAAAACATCGATAACCAGGTGGTGTTGTACCTAAACCTATGTATAATGGACAAAATAGCTCTAAAATTGCACCCCTCAAATATAACACACCACACTTTAACAACAAAACCAGCCAAAGTAGATTATATCAATTAAAGCATTAAATGTTTTGAAGGACTTCTGTAACAAAAGAAAAAAGCTAAAACTTTGTTTCATGTGCATTAGCACAGCAGCTGTGTTGACTCTGACCAGAGTTTGTTTAACTCCGTGGTCTTTCAGTTATGACCATCTTCATTTACTCATCAAATCATGACAAGAATGAAGGTGGAGACAGTGTGTGTGTGTGTGTGTGTGTGTGTGTGTGTGTGTGTGTGTGTGTGTACCCACATATGGATATGGCTAGCATGGTGACTACACATTTAATCTGATGGTGTTGTTGTAGCCTGCATTATGTAAGTGCTACTGCCTGCTCTTGTTACACTGTCATTACCACTGCCAGTGCCCAAGCCATGCCACCACAACTGCTAAAACAAGACAGGTAAGAGTTAAATCAAATTCAAATTTATATACATTGATATTTTCAATTTTTTTTTTATTTAATACAGTTGCTTGTAGATGCTGCTCTCTGTTGTGGAAGTGGATGTTTTGTGCATTAGCCATCCCACCCCACTGATAAAATCAATTGAAAATTAAAATGTAATGAGTTAATAAAATATGTGCAGAGTTACTGCAAGCTCAGTGACATTTCAACTGTCGCTGCCCGTGCCCGGTGACCATCACATTTGCAGCACAACTATTACATTATTACCTTTATAAACTGAAATGTAATCCCAGTATAGCCCTTTGACTACTGGCTTGGTATGGATGTGTGCAGTGTGTCACTGCATCTGTTCAGAAAACGATCAGTGGCACACACATGCAATTAGCTTCTTTTATGCAGTTATGTTACTTCTCTGATTTTACAGAGCATTCCTACAGTAATCTACAGTAGTTTACATACAGTACAATACCTGAAAAATGAACCAGTGCAGTTTTTTAGCCTTCTCTGGTGCCTACCCATCAGCTCACTGGTCATCTCTCCAAACTTCATTGACACTTCCACCACTTCAATGCACTTGACTCAACATGTGAAATCACATGGGACCAGGGTGGTTTACTGCTCTACTGATTTTGACCATACCACACTACCTGGTCTATAGTCAAGCTACTGTTGCACTGTCATTTGCCGGCAGTGGTGTGGTACAGTGTGGGGGAGCACCAGGGGCTGGTGACAGGGGCCCTTCAGAGGCATCATTTAAAAAAATATCTTTTAAGTCTATGTGCTGTCCAGACTCAGAGTAGACATTAGTTATCTTGCACATCTTTCTTTACTAATCTAATCCTGCAGGTCGTAAGTGTGACTATGGCACTAACTTTGGCAGCAGGTCATGGGCGAGGCACATGCTGCAAAACTGTTATTGCAACAGTAGAGTACACACAACAGAATGGTAGTGACTAAATTAGATAGATGGTGAGGATCATGTAAAAGAGGCTTTGATTCAGCAGCTATGTAAATTATTTTGCAGCAGCACCAACAAAATATATCACACAATCCCACAACCATCATGAATGCTGACTGATTATGTGATACACTGAGTAAACACCAAACATTATAGCTCTGATATGTTAAGAGAAAAGTGGCACTTCATCATCGATAGAGAAAAAACATACTACTTGACATCTGGACTACAGTTATTATAAATTGATGTTAAATTTACACTATAACATCTAATATTCCAAAAATGACAAACTGATCACTTGTTAGTTGTGTGCAGCATACACCCTAAGATTTAGCTGAACTACAATTCTGTTTACAATCCATATCGAGTGAAGGGGGGTCTGACAGATTAATGCCAGCATAAACTGAACCCCCAGCCCCCAACCATTATCCCATAATTATCTGACTTATTCTACATATTATAACTAGAAGGATTATCTATTATCCAGGAGAAGCCAAGCCTGATGATCCTTGTACTACTACTAGTGATACGTATAAAAAAACTGATTGGCTGATAGCTAGAGTTCATGGGTGCAGACTAGTCTATGCTTGCTGGCATTTATCAGGCACCCCACCCCCCCCATAAAAAACAATAGGAACTGGAAAATTGATTTTGTAGTGTAAGTTTCACATTATTGCCCCCTTAACGCACTTATACATTTGTTTAGCCTGAAGTTCCCTGAATTTTTGGTGTCTTTTGTTTGAGTGGGCACCAATCAAAGAAGCCAAAAATTCATGGCTAAACAATGTTTAAGTGTATTAAGAGGTAATAATGTGAATATACAGCAGATAGAACACAGACCACTTATACACTGAGCAAGGCAGTCAACAGAATGGATAATGAGCTGATGACACTGAATCAGATCAAACCCTCATTTCTATCAAGCGCTTTGCTACTCCTCCACCAGCAACAATGAAATATTAGCAGAGGTGGTTCTGGTGGCAGCAACAGTACTAATGGAAGGTGAAGCATTGAGGCACAGCCTAGACTTGTACAGCACAAACATTCTTCCCTGTCACCATCTTTTAATTGCTTTCCAAACAGCAATAATTTTATGAAGTACAACCTTTCAATCCTGCATGCTCAGTACCCCCAGTGAAATACTCTTCAAATTATCTACAGTTTGTGTTTTTAAGGAACATCTATGTTTAATTTTAAAGAGAAACATCCACATACAGTTGGGCCCCACCTCCATGTGAAGTGGGGCCCGATTAGCAGATGCAACAGAAAGAAGTTAAAATAAACTTACTCGCTTCACATTTATTTGAAAGTATATCTGGTTGATCCTGTGCCCCCGTTGCCCCGGCATTTTAGGATGCAGAACCCTCCCCGTCGCGCCCACTAGCACCCGCGCTGTCCCTGTGATGACGTTTTGTATGGGTAGTAGTTGGGCATCTGAATATTGATAGAGACTTTTTGGCCCGGGTTCGATCCTCAAGAGTTCTGGCATAAGTTTTGGCAGATGATGACAGAGTCTGTAGTTTGACGCATAGATTTTAAATCGAGTTATTTATTTGGCAACATGGATACTGTATTGTCAAATATTAAAATAGCTCCGTTTAGAATCTATGCATCTCCAGGCTACACCGAGACCACGTATCAACTGGCAGGGTACTGGTCATCATCTGCTTATAAGAAACATGCCCAAGAATGTCCAGGCTCCAGACCGGAGCTATTTTAAAAAGGAGTCTCATATCAAGTATATAGATGCTGGCTGGGCCTAGGGTGGGCTAACTGGTCTTGGAAGGGCACAAAGTTTAAGCCTGTGCATGTTAACTAAGCTCATAAAATTCAGGAGATGTTTTGAGTGTGTGGTAAAATATGTGGTGTAAATAGACACTCATAGAGTAGAAATGTCCAGTATACCCCAAGGAATGAGGGGTGGACAGTGCCAGTGTTGTAAAGAGTAAAATGTCTAGCTATCCTTGAACATAAGGGTGGGACAGTGTCTGAACTGTTGTGCTAACAGAAGAAAGTACAATTTTGCCTTGTGTGTTCTGAGAAAAGAGTGTCAGCATTCCTCACCTGTACAGTGACAAACTTGGGAGACCACCCTGTTCTGCATTTGTTTACCAACTTGTTGTTAGAATAAAGTCATACTTCACAATCCCATTTTTCTGTTGGGACATTAAATCTCTTCTTCCTGAGTGAAATGTTAATGGGGCCCCTACTGAGAGTTTTAGACCTAGCATATGCCTAGCCCGTCTTCCAGAATAAATATAAATGTTATTTTGTGCTCTAAACCCCTGACCCCAGGTATTCACCTCAGAGCTAGAGGTGATGCCTATTGTTTTGCCAACTGGTGGCCTGTTCCCTTGTCTGTAGCATGAGTTAGAGGGTCCTGGTCTATGCCTTGCTGGGGCATGGGTTAAACACACAAACACAGTAAACTAGAAAACAGGCACAGGAGGAAGCACACAGTTGGAGGAAGCACAACAAATACTAACCAAGCAGGAGAAATACACAAACACATCCAGCAGAACCAAACAGGTCCCAGTTCCTAGGCAAGGCTGCAGCAGGCCCAAAGTAGGAAGACAGACTAACAGAGCATCTGGCTGGCAAACAGAAAGTGCTTCAGAGTAAGGCTAGGAGGAACTGCTTATATAGCTCAGAAAGTAGGCATGGCTGGTTGCTCATCCATTGAACTGCAGGCATATCCTTTCAGTTATTAAATTTGACAGGTAACATTTTATTTTTAAATCTAGAATTAGCCAAGATTCTTGATAGACATACTACAGATTAAACTAATTCACAGTCTAAGCTTTATAAAGAATGTATGCAGAGCCAACCTACTAAATATGCTACACATAGCTAGCCCACCAGTGCAACGCCAACATCCCAGGTTCGGGAATGGACTCAGAAGTCAGATGAGCACTGGGGGAAGGAGGATTGAGCATCCCAGGGACTGCTCTCCTTTTCGGGGGGAGAGTGGTTGAGCGTCCAGCGCATGACTGACCTCTGGCAGAGGCTGGGAGGGAGTAGCAACCAGCTGTGATTGTAATGTTGGAGGCAGAGGCACATGTTGGTACTGGCAACCTGGATGTCATTGCACATCCTGTGTGCTGGGGTGGAAAAGGAAAAACTGGGCCATGCAACATGCTGCCCACCTCATGCTGCAGGTCCTGCACCACTTCCTGTGGCAGCACCAGAGACTAATCCTGTCTTCTGACAGGTGGGGTGAGTCCCCTACCAAAGGCCCTGCACTGGGAGTCAAACCAGGGCATAACTCCAGGACAGAAGTATCCCAGGGTCATAATTCCATTGTCTGATGGGGGACAAGCCAGAGAGTATCTCTGGCTGGGTTAGTTCCAGGAGTGGGTGACAGGGCTGGTCATGGGGTAGAGCCAATGGAGGGCTGGTCCTTGAAGGAATATAAAGCATAGCAAATGATAAAAAAAAAATGTATATGTATATATATATATATATATATATGTATATGCTACACACAAAACACACACACACACACACACACACACACACAGACACACAGACACACACGCAAACCCGGCATCATCTGCAAGACGACCATTCACAAATTTGTTAACAGCCCTATTAAAGTTTTAAAGCAATCATAAAATACATTGGTTATGTTGTTATCATGTCAATCATCCTGTTGTGTTTTAATTTGTCATGAGGTGGGAAGCATAGCCAAATGCTACATACAAGACCCCAATTTTTCTATGGCAACTTGAGTCTAAATTCTGTGGCAAGTCCCCCTGTTGCCACAGAACTTCTCTGGCATTAGTTTTCTATTTCTGTGGAAATTCCTCGGTGGCAGTTGGGGCTTTGGTAGCAGTCAGCAAACCCCAAGCATCCAGATAGGCGAAAAATGTTTGTTTTTGGACTGGGCCTACAAACCAGAGAAGGTTGTCAATTAACTCCTGTGTTCCTAGTATTAGAACCTAAAAAATCCACCCAATCCATCTCAGCCCCATCCCCCACCCTCCTCAGAGCCCCTAGGACCACCAAATTTGAATGAATAATATTTTTAGCAGCTACTATACTGCACAGTGATCCTCATCCTTTTAGTTTTAACACTACACCAGAATGCCAGTTTTTCATTCCAGTAGTGTTTTGTGCAGCTGTGCTCAAAGCACTTCTGGGACACGAAACCAAAATTCAGGCCTGGCAATGAAATTAGAAGGGTAAAGATTGCAGCACAGTATGGGACCTGATACAAATATTTCTACTTCAATTAAAGGTATTCAAGGAGTCTCATGGTGGGGTAGGGAGGATGGTGGGGCTGAGCTGGATTGGGGGGATTTACCTATTTTGATTTTTAAGGTAAAGCCCTAGCAGACAAACTAATGGTCGGAGCTGTTCCAAAATGCTTTTCAGATTTTTATTTTTAAATTCCACAGAATTCCAAAAAGCATTCTGTGGAATTTAATATAAACCATGGAATAGTTTTCTGGGGTTTATATGATCCATGGAATAATCACAGTTTATATGATGCCTGGGATAATTTTCCTTGGTTAGAGTCAATGTAAATTTCAAATTTGTTTTTCTCAGTTTATGCTGACTCTTCATTTTTTTTTTATTTATTATGATTTATTGCCTTGTTCATCAGCCCCCATTGGTCCAATCTACACATGCTCAGCCCCACTACACACCCTGGGACATATCTCACTCCTGAACACTGCTGGACTACCCCCCCAGTGAAGGCTGAACAGCAGAACAGAAGCGAGAGCCCAGTTGGTGGTGCAGGGTCTACAATGAGGGGGCGAACATCATTGTGCAGTGGTGGAACCTCTATTTTACTATTTTCTTCCCAGGAGGCATATTGTGCAATGATGTTGGGGTGGCATGCTGAATATCTGACACGCCTCCCAAATGTAGGCAAATCTCAGCTGTCAAACCCCAGGCTACCACGAAGAGTTATCTGAACACTGGTAACTTCTCCCCTCTCCACCAGAGTAGGACAGCAGTCCATAGGATGCTCAATCCTCCTTCCCACAGACAGTCCTCCAACTTCCCAGGCTCATTCCCAAACCAGGTCATCAGCGTTGTGAGTGGTACTGCAGTGCCAGCAGGCATGCTAAATACTGACTCTTCAGTGTATACTGCTGAGTAATATTCTGAATTTCACATGAACTGCCCAATTCATATAAACTGCAGAATAATGTTCCGCAGTTCATGTAAACAATGGAACAATATTCCGCAATTCATGTAAACAGCAGAATAATATTCCACAGTTCATGTAAACTGTGGAATAATATTCCATGAATTTTCTGCAGTTTATTTATTTATTTATTTAGCTTTTGTTGACCAGGTAAGTGCACTAGACAAATCCTGCCTATTTTCAGTCACAACCCGGAGGAGGGGGATACAGATGAATGCCAACTGACCTTGAACCAGATTAAGCTGTTGGTGGTATTTTTTTTAGTGAATGAGGAAATTTGGCCAGGACACGGGCAAATTCCCTACTCTTCGATAAGTGCCATGGGATCTTTAACATCCACCTGAACTACCACCAATCCAGGAAGATGGGACCTCGGTTTAACATCTCATCCGAAAGCGGCACCTCAAGTGCAGCACCCTCTCATGCTGCACTACAGTGTCAGTACTGGGATATTAACCCAAGTGCCAGATGTGGGAACTGAACCCATAGCTCTCTGATCTCCCGGCCTCAGAGGCGAGTGTGCTACCTACTGAGCCACTGACACTGCTAAGTGTTTACATTAAGTTCCTCAGAAATTTCCACAGCCATGGAATCGCTGAAAAATCTGGACCTTGGCTGCATACAACACCTCCTAAGGATGACTGACTTACCAAAAACATAAACCATTGAAGTGCATTACTGCTTTTTAAAAAAAGTTTTATTTAAGCAATAATGAATACAGGCAGGACGAAACCCAATTCTGTAGTGTTTTGCAATGCTGCAGAATGCTGCAGCAGACCTACTGAATAAAGCAATGTAATTTCAATGGCAATTAGTCCCTTTTGTCATTCAGGACAATGTGACACTGCCAGGATGAAGTGAATGCCACCGTTTCCTGCATGACAAAAGGGATTAATTGCCATTGAAATGACATTGCTTTATTCAGCAGGTCTACTGCAGCATATTGCAGAGTGCTTTAAAAGTGGGGTTCATCCTGGGTGATACCACTGTACATACATGCAAATCTGCCAGTAGAAACTGACCTTATGGTCTATCAAGTCTGCTTGAGTGCACAGCTAGCACCCCTAGGTTGCAGCTGCCCCACCCCTTCCCCCCTCTCCCCTCTGGAAAATTAGAATTACTATTAACCCAGGCACCTCCCCCAGTGCCCTTTCCCAAGCCCTTTTGAAAGTGCCCACCATCCTGCGTGATACTACCTCCTCCAGTAGGGTATTCCAGTTCATCACCACCCCTTCTGTGAAATAATGCCTCCTCATCTCTTTCCTAAATCTGCCCCACTCCAGTCTTAGCCCATGTCCTGTTATGTCCCTTCCTTTCCTCATCTTAAATAACCCATCTGTGCCAGTTTTGTTGAACCCAGTATGGCTTAATGCCAGGAGCCTAGGTAACAAACTCAGTGAGTTCCAGACTCTGATAGCAAACACTGAGGTGGACCTTGTGGTCATCATGGAAATGTGGGCCACAAATAATAATGATTGGGAGATGACGGTCCCTGGGTATTCGCTATTAAGGAGGGATAGAGGAACTGGTACAGGGAGAAGAGTTCCCCTTTCTGTCAAGGAAGGCATCAAGGCAGTAGAAGATGGATGCATTAGGGGTAGCAGTGGTGATGTTGAGTCAGTATGGGTGAACTCACAGCAGCCTCAGGCAGGAAAGTACACTTGGGGTGATATATAGGCCTCCAGGGCAAGGGGAGGAAAGGGACAGAGAACTCATAGAGGAACTTGAAAGAGGGGTAACAAAGAGGGAAGTAATGGTGTTAGGAGACCTGAACCTGCCAGACATCAATTGGGAGGTCCCAGTGGCAAACAGCACTAGGAGTCAAGCCTTGCTGGATGCCTTCCAAGACTGTCTACTAGAGCAGCTTGTTAAGGAATCCACCAAGCAGACTGCAGTCTTTGATGTGGTGCTTACCAACTCAGAGATGGTGGGAGCAGTGGGAGTAGGGGAGCCACTGGGGAACATCGACCGTAATTCTGTTTAGTTTGAATTGGCCCTTGGGGCTAGCAAGCCACAGTTGAGAGCTGAAGTCCTTGACTTTAGTAGGGCTGAATTCAATAGGATGAGGGAACTGGTCAGGAAAAAGGGAATAAGGGTGGAAGACTTGAGTGGAATGGAGGAGAGATGGGAAGTAATTAAGGAGGCCATACTCAAGGCATCTAAAGTAGGCACAAGAACAATAGCAAATAAAAACAGGTTTAAGAGACATGTATGCTTTTTAGCAAGGGTCAAGGAAGAGGTAAGGGCCAAAAAGAAGGATTTCTACAAATACAAGAAAAAGCAGGGGGAGGTAGAATGGGGGGATTATCTACACAAAAAAGGGAGGCAAAAAGGGAGATTAGGGAGGTCAAAGCAGACACAGAGCTACGTATCATGGAGGGGTCAGGAATAGAGAAAAACAGTCTTTCAGATATATTAGTGAAAAAAAGGTAGGGGAATCATAAGGCTAGTTGATGGGGGTAGGGTGATAGTGGAGGATGGGCAAAAGGCCGCCATCCTAAATGACTATTTTTGTTCAGTTTTCACTAGGGAGGAGAGCAGGTCCACTCCATAGAGTGGTATCAAAGTGACTACTAAGGGAATTCAAGAAATGAAACAGCCATTGTATACTAGTGAAAGAGTTCTGAAAGGACTGGCTGCCCTTAAGATAGATAAGGCACCAGGACCAGATGGGTTGCATCTGAGAATATTCAGGGAATTAGCAGCAGACCTGGCTGAACCACTGTCTGTTGAACAGCTTACTTAGGTATGGGGAAGTTCCAGTGGATTAGATGGTGACAGACATTGTACTGCTTCATAAAGTGGGGGATAAGGAGCAACCAGGGAACTGCAGGCCTGTCAGTCTAACCTCTATATTAGGGAAGCTAATGGAGTCACTGATTGAAGAGTACCTCATAGACTACCTGGAGAGCAACAGGCTCCAGGATAGTAAACAGCATGGTTTCGTGGCAAGAAGAGCTTGTCTGACTAACCTGATAGTTTTCTTTGACTGGGTAACAAAGGAATTAGACAAGGGCCACACTTTGGATCTCCTCTACTTTGACTTCAGCAAGGCTTTTGACTCAGTATCTCACATATGACTGCTCAAGAAGATGGAAGACCTACGTGTAGCTAAACCAATTGTGAACTGGGTGGGTAACTGGCTGGAGGGGAGGCAGCAGAGGGTGGTGGTCAATGAGGTTAAATCAGAGGAGAAGGAAGCTATGAGTGGGGTTCCACAGGGGTCAGTCCTGGGTCCGGTCCTCTTCAACATGTTCATTAGTGACATTGGAGAAGGAATCCAGGGTAAGGTTGTGTCTCTTGGCAGATGACACAAAACTATGTGGGAGGGTGGATAGTGACAAAGGAGTAAGGGAAATGCAGAGAGACCTACAAAAGCTAGAAGGATGGTCAAAAGTCTGGCAGTTAAAATTCAAAGTTAGAGAGTGCAAGATAATGAACTTAGGAAAAAAGAACCCCAACACAGAATACTGGATGGGAGGAGAGAGACTTAGCACTACAGCTGAGAAATGGGATCTGGAAGTTATCATTAGCAACTCATTTCAGCAATCGAGTCAGTGCAACAAGGCCTATAGCAAAGTTAACAGGATGCTGGGATGTATTGTTAGGGGTATTGATAGCAGAAGAAAGGAGATTATACTTCCCTTCCACAGATCCCTGGTGAGGCCTCACCTAGAGTACTGGTGCCCACTTCTGGGGTCCTCACCATCAGAAAGGATAAGGATAGGTTGGAGACAGTGCAGTGCAGAGTAACAAAAATGATTCCGGGCCAGCAGGGCAGATCCTATAAGGAGCGCCTCGAGGCACTAAATATGTACTCACTGGAGACCAGAAGGGAAAGGGGGGATATGATGGAGACCTTCAATTCCTTAAAGGAATTAACAATGTGAACTGCAGGGAACTATTTAGCCTGAATACCAATTCACTGTCACGTGGACTCTAATGGAAATTAACAGGAGGTACGTTCAGGAGATATGTGAGGAAATACTACTTTATGGAAAGGATGGTGGAACCTTGGAACAGTCTGTCAGCTGAATTGGTGGGTGCAAAAACAGTCAGAGGAGTCAAGCAGGGCTTAGACATAATGAAGGGAATAGTGGTTACCAGGGGTGACCTAACCAAGGAGGAGAATAGAGAGAGGATGAGGAAGGTTAGTACCCTGGACGATCATTAGGCTCCAGGGATTATAGGGAACTTGGGCAGACTGGATGGACATCTGGTCTTTTTCTGCTGTCATTATCTATGTTTCTATGTAACCCCTTAAGATACTTGAATGTTTCAATCATATCCCCTCAATTCCTCCTCCTCTTCTCCAGGGTATACAAACTCAGATACCTCAATCTGTCCTCGTAGGGTTTGCCTTCCATCCCCTGTATAATTTTTGTCACTCTACACTGCATCCCCTCTAGCAGCCTGATATCCTTCTTCAGATATAGCCACCAGTACTGCATGCAGTACTCCAAGTGCCGCCTGACTAAAAATCTGTAGAGAGGCAGGATCATATCCTTATGTCTGGATGTGATACCCTTTGCAAAACACCCCAGCATCTTGTTAGTCTTGGCTGCAGCCTTTCTGCACGGGGCAGAGTTGTTCATGCTCTCAGCTATCAACACCCTCAGGTCAGGGTTCAACACATTTTAAAATTCAGTGCTTGTCCAGGACAAGTGGCTTGACTGAAAGGAGTAGTCCTCGTGCTCGAGTTGGTAGTCCGGGTTAAAAATAGGCATATTTTTAAGAAAAATTATTAAAAGTAAAGAAAAACAGGTTGTATGTACTTTAGGGGGGAAATAGCGAAATACTAATAAGCTAATAGTTTGAAAATGTATAATATTTTGTTCTAGGCAGGTTAGACGGAACCGGTTCTCCTTATGATGAGTTAGTGAAACCAAAGAAGTTGTAGAAGAACCTTTTTTGCTTTGTTTGCTTATTTTTCTGCATAGTAAATTTGTATACTATACAAAGTCTGAATATGAAATAAGTAATAGATCTGGTTAACATTATTTTTCTATTACTTGTGCATTCACTGCAAATAAAGTAATGTGGATTTTCAAATCTTTTTTTATTGCATCTTTCTTTTTTTTATTTGAATTCTTTTTTTTTTTTTTTTTTTTTGTCTTTCACAAGCCATCCGTAGGACAGTTACACTGGGCAGGTCACCCCTACCATCCCCCACCCCTCTTCACTCTGTACCCTTTCCCCAGGATCTCCTCTCATAACAACAGCCCACACACAGTTAGACTTCTCATATTTGATAGGAGGCAGTATAGCACAGTGGGTTAAGGCTCTGAGCTGCAGATTTAGAGACCTGGGTTTGAATCTCACAACCACATAGGTGCATACTGTGTGATGCTAAGCCATTCACTTAACTTCCTTGAGGTCGCATCTGGAAACAAGCTTTGGCTTAATGTGCTACTTCTTTCCCTCCCCCTTCCCTTCTTTAAGCAGGTCAACCCTCCTTCACTCCTTTGCCCATGATCTTCTCTCCCAAAAGCCCACACACAACAGTTAGGCTGTGTTATTTTATTTTCTTTGAGCAGTTCCCACCCCTCCCCTCCTTCACTCCTCAGCCCCACTCCCATACTGCATTGCACGTAAGCTGTTTTTGTTGTAACAAGTCTTAAAGGCAACAAAACTTTCACAAAAAGGCCAATCCTTCTCACTTTCTTACCCCTTCCTTTAGTCTGCTTTTGTATATTCTGAATCACTATTCTGTTCAAGGGGTAACTTTCACTTCAGCTATTTCTTTCTTTCTCCCCCTTTACTTTTACTGCTACAGCCTAGTTATGCTATTTTTGTTCTTCACTCTCCTCCCTAGCTTGTAACAAGTACCCCTCTCCATATGCATTCTCAGCCTCAGAGTTGTTCTTCTCCCCTTAGTGCAACAATCGCGATTCGTCAAATTACTTATTTCACACACGACACAGACTCGGTCCCACTCCCTCCTGATCCAACATTTGCCCTTGTCTTGCAGTCTGTATCAATTCAGAATAACTCATGATTGTGGGTCCTGGCTGCAGTGCTTCCAGCCATTCCCTTCCCCGGCTCACCAACACTACTCACCCTCCCTCATTGTGTCAATTCCTCATACTTCGCTTTTTGCATCAGCAGCTCCAAAATTTATATTTTACTATTGGCAGCCTGGGCAAAAGCAACAGCAGGTGTGTCTGGCAGTGAATTCCATGGTCCCTGACTCCAAACAAGCTACTAACAAAAACAAAACACCCAGGCCCTCACACAGCCAATTCAGAGGTATGCAAGACATTTCTACTCTAAATGAAATAAGAAAGTGAGAGCCTGCCTCCAATTACCCCAGCCAAGTCATGTCAGTGCTGTCAATGCTAGTGAATGGGTCCCTTACCAGAGCAGCCCGATCTTCATTGACTGGATGGCACACCTGCCAGTCCAATGACTGGTTACACCTCAAGTCTCCCTTTGGCCATGGCTCGTTCCCTGCAGGAACTCTCTCAAACCTGCTCACTCTACCCCGTCCCACCGCGCTGAAGATCGTGTAACTGTGCTCATCACATGATGGCCAGACTTCCACATTGCCAATGAGCACTTTAGTGGAGGAACCTGGCACTGGAGCAGAAAATCTGTTTTTTTTTTCTTTTTAAAGCAGTACTTGTCCATGGACAAGTACCTCTGTCACCAACTGCTTGTCCTTGCCTGAAATCTGGTAGCCCCAGACATTGGACTATGGGATTTGTCGAACCCTGCCTCAGGTCCTTTTCTTCCTCGGTGACCCCCAGTCTCACCCCACTCAACCAGTATTCCCTCCTCGGGTTCTTCACCCCGAAGTGCATAACTTTACACTTCTTTGCATGGAAGCCCAGTTGCTATTTCACCGACCACTCCTCTAATTTAGTTAGGTACCCTTGTAGCTCTTTCCACCCCTCAACATCATCCACTACTGCTCCCATCTTGGTATTGTCCATGAACAGACTGATCTTGCTCCTAACTCCATGTGAGATATCCAATATAAACAGGCCAAATAATACTGGACCTAGCACAGAGCCCTGTGGTGCCCCACTTATCACAGGTCTAGGGGTTGAGCGTCCCCCCTACCATCACTTGTTGCTGCCTCCCCCTCAGCCAGTTCACGATCCAATTAACCATCTTCACTGTCACCCCCATGGAACTCAGCTTCCCCCCCAGCTGCCCATGAGGCACTGAATCAAGGGCCTTGCTAAAGTCCAAATACAGGACATCCACTGCATGACCTCTATCCAGCTCTCTTGCTACCCAATCATTGTGCTCTATTAGGCTGGTCTGGCAAGATCTCCCTGAGACAAACCCATGCTGTTGCCCATCCTGGAGGTCATTCACCTGAAGAAAAGTCACCAATCTCTCCTTCAGGATTGCTTCCATAAGTTTATCCACTATGGAAGTGAGACTAACAGGTCTGTAGTTTCCTGGCTTGTCCCTTGGGCCACTTTTGTGAATAGGCACCATATAAGCCAACCTCCAGTCCTGTGGAATGCATCCTGTGTCCAGGGAGATGCTGACTGTTCAGCACCTCCAGTGGTCTGGCCAACACCTCTGCCATCTCCCTCAGCACCCTGTGGTGAATGTCATCAGGTCCTGGTGCCTTGTCCACCCTTATTGCCATTAGACCCTCTAGTATTCTGCTCTCTGTGATCTCCCCATCCATCCCCTTCCCCCCCTTCCTCACCTTCCTGGTCCATGGAGGTAGTGGACCTCCCTCCTCCTGGCTGAACACAGAGCAAAAGTATTCATTCAATGCTTCCACTTGTTGCACTCCCTTTTCAACCCCTGCCCCTCCTGAGCCACACTATTTGGTCCCTGTGTCTCCTTTTTTCTCTCACATATCTAAAAAAGTTCTTCTCCCCTCCATTGATGCCCTGAGCCAACCTTAACTCTCTGGAGGCCTTGGTCTCTCTTACTAGTTTGGTTACCTCCCTGGTCCTCCTCACATATTCCTCTTTATCCTCCCCCCTATTTGTCTTCTTGAATCTCTGACATGCCTCCTTCTTTACCCTTACCTCCTCCAATACTTTTCTGTTCAGCCAACTTGGCTTTTTAGTTCTGTTCTTCTTGCTCTGAGACCTAGTGCAAGCCTCAGTAGCTTCCCTCAGACCAAATTTAATGACATCCTACTTCTGTCGTGCATTTCCCAGGATTTCCCACATCTTCCCAAAGTCCACCTACCTGAAGTCCACCACCCTTGACACTGATTCTATGGACTCCCTGCTCAAGCTGATCATAAACCACACTGCTTGGTGGTCACTTCCAGCTAGTGGGTCCTCCACCCTACGTTCCCTCATTGCCTCCCCTTTGAAAAGTACCAGGTTGAGGGTATGTCTAGCTGAGTTGGCACACTAACCAATTGTTCCAGAATACTATCCTGAAATGCATCCAGCAATACCTGCTCCCTGGCACTAGAGGTGGCTGGGGTACTCCAATCCACCTCAGGCAGACTGAAGACCCCCACGATCACCACAGTCCCCTTCTTACCTACCCTCCAATTTTATCCTGCCAACTCCCTATCCAATTCCTCGGACTGAGCTGGTGGTCTATACACCACCTCCAGCCTCAGTTTTCTACCTCTAGAGTCCAGGAACTGCATCCATAGCACCTACATCCTCCCTTCCTCTCCTTCATCTCTATTGCATCTAATCCCATCCCTTACATAAACTGCCACCCTCCCCCTTTCCCGACCCCTCTGTCCTTCCTATAAATAATGCATGACACTGAGTGTGTGATATAACTGGGATTTACTCACGCCTTGTGTGCTGTGTCACGAGGCTGCTCAGTCAAGTGTGACTTTCACCAAAGTGTGTAAATGCCACAGTGAATCCCACAAAACATGCCCTTAGTGCATTATTGCAATTATATAATGGACACATTTAAAAAATATATACTCAAGTTCAAAAAAAGTAAGCATTTGAGGCTCTTTGTTACAAAAAAGCAGACCTAAGATGGCAGCAGTAAACAGATCAAATGAATTGGTCAAACAACAAAATTACAGCTGGTAAAATATTTTTAGGTAAAAATCTTAATTGGGAACTAGACAACAATAAAGTTTGGGGGAATTAATACATCATGGATGTTCACAAGCTAAAACATACATAAATAAACACAAATCACTGGTGGTCCAGTTATATCAGAAGACTTTCTAATAAAAAAAAACAAATACTCTCAGATATGGCACTTACCTGATTACTGATGCACAAAAGATCTGTCACTGCCGTGTACCTTGGAGAAGATGGAGCATCTCGATTGGAGGATGTCACCCTCTTTGATCATCTCGAGCCATGGGACTTGTGCTTCCATGCTGCGATGGTACAGGTCTGGACTTTCATGCCAATATGCTTCTTCAGCTGATGCTCACTGTTATTCATAGCCAAATGACACAGCACACAAGGTGTGAGTAACCTACAGGAGAGACAGGCAGGGGAGAAGAGGGGGAGGAGTAGCTCTCTATGTAAAGGAAGGGATAAAAGCAACTGAACAAAATAGTAAACAGGGAGGAGAGGAGGCACTGTGGGTCACCTTGGAGACTGAAAAGGGCACCACAATCTGCACAGAGGTTGTGTACAGACCCCCATGTCAGGGGAAGGAATGGACAAGGATATGATAGAAGGCATTCTTAGAATGGCAGAGAAAGGGGAGATACTGTTGATGGGAGACCTGAATATGCCAGATGTTAACTGGAGCACATTTGCTGCAGCCACATCCAAGAGCGGGCCATTCTTGATGCCCTACAGGTGGCAGGCATTAGACAGCTAGTTTTGGAACCCACTCGTGAGGGAGCAATCTTAGACCTCGTACTCTCAAACGGGGCAGTGAGAGGATCTCAGATCTAGAAGTGGGTTGCCATCTGGGGACAAGTGACCATCAAACAGTGTGGTTCATGTTAAACTCAGCTACAGAGTCAAGCCATACAAAAGTGAGGGTACTGGACTTTAGGAGGGCTGACTTTGCAAGATGGGAGAGTGCCTCAGAAAAGCACTAGCAAACAGGCTAGAAGGAGTGGAGCAACAATGGGCAATTATCAAAACTACATCACAGAGGCAACAAGCCTTGTGTGAAGCAAATAAACAAATCAAAATGAAAAAAGCCACTGTGGTTCTCAAAAGAGGTGGCTGTGAAAGTCAGGAAGAAAAAGATAGCATTCCGGAAGTATAAGGAAACACAGAAGGAGCAGGACAGAGAGCTGTACCAGTTAAGGCAGAAGGAAGCGGGGAGGGAAGTCAGAATAGCAAAGGCCCAAACTGAGGAAAAGATAGCCAACTCAGTTAAGAAGGGGGATAAAACCTTTTATAGGTACATCAGCGAGCGTAGAAAGACAAAGGGAGGGATAGTGAGGCTGAATAGAATAAATGGTGGGTTGGCAGAGGGGGACAGTGAAAAAGCAGGAATACTGAACAAATATTTCTGCTCAGTATTCACAAAAGAGGAAGGGGAAGTGCCTAATCCAATTAACAGAAGCACTCTTGATAGGGGGGTCGATCCCAGTCCTTTCACAGAAGAAAGGGTTCTGCAAGAACTCCTAAAACTGAAGGTGGACAAAGCAATGGGTCCTGATGGAATTCACCCTAGAATTCTAAAAGAATTAAGGGAGGAACTAGTGAAACCACTGGCTACTCTTTTTAATAAATCATGGGAGGATGGTGTGGTACCCGAGGATTGGAAGAAGGCGGATGTGATTCCCCTTCACAAAAGTGGGTCCAAGACAGAGGCAGGAAACTACAGACCTGTCAGTCTGACCTCTGTGGTAGGGAAAGTGATGGAGTCACTTCTGAAGGAAAGAATAGTCGAGTACCTAGAGGCCAGTGGAGCACAGGACCCAAGCAGCATGGATTCACAGTGAAGGTCATGTCAGACGAATCATAGATTTCTTTGACTGGGTGACCAAGTAGTAGACCAGGAGGGGCTGTGGACATGGCCTACCTAGACTTTAGCAAGGCATTTGACACAGTCCCACACAACAGATTAATAGTCAAATTAACCAGCCTGGGAGTGGGACCCAGGGTGATAGCCTGGGTAAAACATTGGCTGGACAACAGGACACAGAAGGTAATTGTAAATGGAGTCCACTCTGAAGAAAGGGGGGTTACTAGTGGGGTACCGCATGGTTCAGTATTGGGTCCAGTCCTTTTTAATGTCTTCATCAGTGACATTGCAGAGGGACTGGAAGGAAAAGTATGCCTTTTTGTAGATGACACAAAGATCTGCAACAGAGTTGATACACAAGGGGTGGAAAGGATGAAAGGGACTTGGCAAGGTTGGAGGAATGGTCAGAAGTATGGCAGCTAGGATTCAATGCAATGAAGTGCAAAATAATGCACCTGGGAAACAAGAACCCAGGGGAAGAATACACAATGGGTGGGGAGGTAGTAACAACAACAAAAAAGGAAAGGGACCTGGGGGTAATCATATCAGATGACCTTAAGGTTAGCAAGCAATGTGAGAAGGCAGTAGGGAGGGCCGGGGGTATACTGGGATGTAGAGGGAGAGGTACCACTGCAGAAAACAGGAAGTTGTTATCCCTCTGTACAGACAGTTGGTGAGACCCCATCCGAGTACTGTGTCCAGTTCTGAGACCCCATCTCCACAAGGACATAGACAGGATAGAGGCAGTCCAGAGGAGGGCAATCAAAATGGTGCAGGGTCTGCAAGAGAAGCCGTATGAGGAGAGACTAAAGGAGCTTAATATGTATACCCTTGAGGAAAGAAAGGAGAGGGGACATGATAGAAACTTTTAAGTACCTCAGTGGAATCAACAAAGTCCAAGAGGGTAGCAACTTTCAGAAAAAGAGACTTGCAAGAACAAGGGGACACAATTTAAAGATAGAAGGAGGCGGTTCAGGGGCAATGTGAGGAAGTATTATTTCACAGAGAGGGAAGTGGATGCATGGAACAGCCTTCCTGAGGAGGTTGTGGGGTCTAAAACTGTGAGAGAATTCAAGAATGCATGGGACAGACATAAGGCAATTCTTGTGGAGGGTAGGAAGAAATAGGCTGTTGGTTAACTAGGATCTGTGGCCTATCCTGTAGGTAGGGAAATGGGCAGACTAGATGGGCCTAGAGGTCCTTATCTGCCGTCAAAGTCTATGTTTCTATGTTTAATGATCATGATTAAGAAACAAGCAATTTCTAACTGTTTGGCCATCACTACTAGAAAAAGCTGCACTTTCCTCTCTCATCCTTGACCTTTCTGTTGGCTCTCTCAATGCATTCTTCTACAGGTGACCATTAACCGGACTGTAATATCCCCACAGATGTTAGAGTCCTCTAACAGTTTTATCTAACACAGATGACACACAGCCCTAACTGCTTTACTGTGATGCAGCTGCTGCCTCAACAATGTACTCTGAACTGCTGCCCTTGCCACTTTTATTTGTCTCTAGCTTCAGGTCTTTCCACTGACTATAACAAGACTTTCCAGTTTCACAAACCCTCACACTTCCATTGGCTACTGTACACTTTTCCTCAGACCCTCTTAGCACTTTCCAGTGAGCTGAATACACTTTCCACTGACCACCAACACATGCCTCTGACCCTCCACACTTATCTCTGACCCAGCCTCAACATTTTCCTTTGAGATTATGTTTTCCACTGACCCCACACTATCCCTTCTGACCCTTGACAATTGTCAGTATGACCTTCACACTTTCAACTGAGACTCACAACACTTATCTCTAACCTAAGACACTTTCCTCTGATCCTCCTGGCTTCTACACTTTCCAATGACCACTCACACTTTTCCTTGAGCCCTCAACACTTTCCCTCAGACCCTCTGACACTGTCCACTGACCACTCAACACCTACCTCTGACCAGCAAACCATTATTCCTCAGACACCAGACCCACAACACTTATCTCTGACCTCAGACACTTTCTTCTGACCTTTCAGCCGCCTACACTTTCAAATGACCATGCACACTTTTCCTTGATCCTTCAACACTTTCCCTAAGGCCATCCAACACTATCCTCTGACCAGTCAACACCTACCTCTGATCAGCAAAACATTCCTCAGACACCCCAAACACTTATCTCTGACCTAAGACACTTTCCTCTGATCCTCATGGCTCCTACACTTTCCACTGACCACTTACACTTTACCTTGAGCCCTTAACACTTTCCCTCAGACCCTCCAACACTGTCTGCTGACCACTCAACATCTGCTCTGACCCACAACACTTTTCTCAAACACCCACAACACCTATCTCTGACCTCAGACATAGTAACATAGAAACATAGAATTTGACAGCAGATAAGGACCGCTTTGGCCCACCTAGTCTGCCCATTTTCCCTACCTACTGTAACACCATAGACCCTACTTGATCTGTAGCTTTAACCCCCCTTTCCTTACCACTAAGGTTTCCTTATGCATATCCCATGCATTCTTGAATCCCATTACAGTTTTTGCCCCCACCACCTCCACTGGGAGGCTGTCCCAGGCATTCACCACTTAGTCTGTATAGAAGTACTTCCTCATGGTTCCCCCTGAATCTACCACCCTCCAGCTTTATAGCTTGACCCCTTGTTCATGAGCATATTTCTTTCCGAAAAATGCATCCCTCTTGTACCTTATTTATACCTGTGAGGTATTTGAAAGTTTCTATCATATACTCCTCCCTCCTTTCCTCCAGGGTGTACATATTGAGGTCCTTTAATCTCTCCTCATAGGGTTTCTGGTGCAGATCCTGCACCATTTTAGTTGCCGTCCCCTTGGCCACCTCTATTCTGTCTATGTCCTTCCAGATATGTGGTCTGCAGAACTGGACACAGTACTCCAGATGAGCTCTCACCAATGATTTATACAGTGGTATCACCAGCTCCCTCTTTCTGCAAGTCATACCCCTTCCTATGCAACCCAGAACCCCACTGAATCTCCCCACTGCCTTGTCATGCTGTTTGGCCACATTTAGGTCATCAGATATAATTACCTCCAGGTCTTTTTCCTGTTTAGTAGTCATCAATAACACTTCCCCCATCTTGTACTCAGCTGTTGGGTTTCTGTGCCCCAAGTGCATGACTTTTCACTTCTTCTCACTGAAACTTAGTTGCCAAACTCTTGACCACTCCTCAAGCTTTCTTAGATCCCTCTTCATTTTTTCCACCCCCTCTGGAGATTCTACCCTTTTGCAGATCTTGGTGTCATCTACAAAAAGGCATACCTTCCCTTCTAGCCCCTCTGCAATGTTGCTAATAAAGACATTTGAGGATTGGTCCCAGTACTGATCCTCATGGCACCCCACTGGTCACTCTCCTTCCCTCAGAGTGAACTCCATTTACCACCACCCACTTTTGCCTTTCCCCCAACCAATTTGTTACCCAGTTTACCAGCTTTCTGCCCACTCCCAGGCTGCCCAGCTTGTTTATGAGTCTCTTATGAGGAATGCTGTTGAAGGCCTGACTGAAATCTAAGTAGGCCACATCCACCACTACACCCTGATCTAATTCCCTGGTCACCCAGTCAAAGAAATCGATCAGATTTGTTTGACTTGGCCTCCATCCAGTGAATCCATGCTGTCTCAGATCCTGTAAGCCACTGGATTCAGGATATTCCACAATCCTTTCCTTCAGCAGTAATTCCATTAAAGGAGAACTACAGGCAAAATGTCTTTTTGGCTCTCCTGTGAGCATATTTTCTTCCCATCAGCTAAATTTTTACAATTCTGTATCTAGATAAGTCCCCACTTACTTTTATTTTCCCTTGTTTCCTGTCCATGCTGGAATTCTCACGGGGTACCACACGCCATGTCGAACTCCTCTCTTGACCCTTGAGTTCTCACGTTAACATTC
The DNA here is from genome assembly GCA_016271365.2 of Neoceratodus forsteri. Classification (NCBI taxonomy): domain Eukaryota; kingdom Metazoa; phylum Chordata; order Ceratodontiformes; family Ceratodontidae; genus Neoceratodus; species Neoceratodus forsteri. The sequence goes on from CM057458.1 coordinate 1,178,978,215, forward strand.
TAGTCCCAGAAAAATAACGTCATCCCACCCTTTGCTAAACCCTTTCATCTTTCTGGCTTCAATGGCTTCTATGGCAACCATCAGTGTAATGTTGCCCTCAACTCCTCCCAACCTGAAGCCTGTCCCCAAAAGAATTAACCAGTTAATGGTTCCCCCCAGACCTGTATTCCTTGTTTAAAGCAGCTGGGTCACTGGAAGGGGAACTATTGATGCAGTGGCATTTTCACCAGGACTGCCGAGAGGAAGGAAGGAATGGAGGAGCATCTGCCACGTTGCATCAGAAGTGTCAGCCCACAAGGAAAGACTGTTAGTGCCAGACTACCCATGCTGCTGTCAGAGTTGCCGTACATTTGTGGAGTTGTTCCCGTTTCCTGAAATGGCCGTGTAATGCCAGAACCCCTGTGATCACCCTACCAAAGAATGCCACTGCTAACATTGCTTTTGCTGCCAGGACCATGAGACTCAGAGGCAGAGACACTTGTTTTCTGCATTTGCAGAAGAACGGAACTCAAAACAAATTCCTGATTGGACCTCGGTATTTTGGTGGCAAAAAGGAACTAGCGTTTGTTCATGGTGTGTCCATAAACTCCAGACTTTAAAAGCACAGCACCATGTGCTTTTCTTCTCTTGTTGGTGCTCACTTTGTCCACAACTGTGTTTGCTGTCTGAAAGATTTTCTCCGACCTCGACAATAATCGGATTCGGCTTTCAGTTTAATTCATCACTTACATAAGTAGAATGTATTTTTTAAATATTTATTATTTTTTTATTTAAGTCTTCGATCCCCGTTATCTACTGTGGAGCTCTTCCCAAAGAAATGCACTGCCACTGTCAAGGGATCTCTCTTTCTGACCTGTTTCCCCCACTGCCCAGAGCTACACTTATTTTGTTAAAAAATCGGGAAATAGGAAAGTTGTTATTTTTCCACTGAATCATGATCATCACTGTCCCCTGAGGGTTTACAATTAAGGCTGAGGCCCTTTATGGAGGAGTGGGGCGGGCTGACTTCTTGACTAGCAGACCTCTGTTTTATCTAAATAGTTCAAGACTAAATCATGTAAAACAATGTTCTATGAAATAATAATATTTGTACTTAATTTGATGATCCCTGGTTGTGCACTATGGAGCTATTGGGAAAGAAATACACTGCCACTGCTGAAGGATCTCTCTGGCCTGTTCTCCCCGCTGCCTACGGCTGGAATGGGTTCGGTAATTCTAACATTGTGAAATATTTCAATGTTTTTAAAAGTATATTTCTCCCTCATCAATTCACCAGTGTCCCTTGAGCATTGATCATTGAGCAACACAGTTTGTAATTTACAAAGGATGAGGCCCTTTATTGGTGGGAGGCTGGGGGGGTGACTAATTTACAAAACAAGCCTCCATTTTCAGTAAGGAGATGTGGATTCTGTGTTATGTTGTTTATACAATGTTAGGAACTTATAATAATGTTCATTTGGATTCTGATGCTGACATAGAAACATTGAAGTTGATGGCAGATAAGGACCACAAGGCCCATCCAGTCTGCCCATTTTTCTACCTTATGAATGTGCCATAGGCCTTTGCTCTGTCAATGGCCTATCTATTCATACTCATCTGTATTGCTCCCTTATGCCTATCCCATGCCTGTTTGAAGCCCTGCACTGTATTCATATGCACTACTTCCTGAGGTAGGCTGTTCCATGCATCCACCACCTTTTCTGTGAAAAAGAACTTCCTCACAATACCTCTCAATCGGCCTCCCTCTAATCTCATGCTGTGTCCTCTTGTCCTGCTATTTTTCTTATATTGAAACATGTTAGACTCTTTCACCTTGTTAATGCCCTTAAGATGTTTGAATGTTTCGATCATATCACCTCTCTCCCTCCTTTGCTCCAGGGTATACATATTGAGCTCCATTATTCATTTGCAGTCAATGCATTTGACTTAAAGGTGAGTTTCAGTCTGTACAGTACCTTACTATTTCGTTAATGAGAGTCAAGTTCCCTCAAGTGTAGGTGTACAATTATTACTCTGTCAGTGTGGAATAGATGACAGCTTCTGCATTCAGCTTGCTACAGTACATCTGAATAACTTGCTAGAATTTTTTATCTGCACAGACATGTCTGTTGACAAGGCTTGTGTTTTGGTGACCCTCAGATGCTGCAACAGAGAATTCCTCAGTCACCCTTAGCGGTAGCCCTATTAATACAATCTCATGTTCATCATTTCTGCTCTACAGATTACTTTTTGTGTCATGAGAGCACTGTAACTTTGCTTTAAACTACCCAAGAGCTGCAGTGGTAGTTAGGGTTTTGAGAATCATTCATCTGCCTTTGTCATTCTGTCAGACACCAACTGAAAAACAGAATGCTTAGGATTTTCCACTTAAATACATGGAAATAATTAAGTACTCCTTCAGATTTGGGTTTAATACAGCAGTCTGTTTTAAACTGAGAATGGACTTTGCCCTTTATAGGCAGACCATGTTGTCTCTGGTGCACCCTTCCCTTCCCTCCTTTTAGGAATGGTTGTGCTCAGAAGGAGGGAGAAGGAAGGGAGGGCCAAGAGCCAGAACAATGGGCAGGTAGCAGGAAGGGAGGGAGAAGGGAGGTACATAAGGGACAGCACAAGGGGGCCTCAGCCACTTTTTGCTGGAATTTTGATTTACATCAATTGCAGCACGTCGGATTGGCAATTTCTGTGAGGTTTGTTTAACCAGGAAAGAAAAGTAAGGAAACTAGCAATTGGCTTAAGTGATTTAGAAGGGGTGCACCAGAGCAATATGGTCTGCCCCCTTTTAAAAGGCAAGCTCCATTATGTTGAGTCTTAATTTCAGCCTATAAAAAAAAAGGGGGAAAGACTTCAATAGGAGGAGAATGTACAGGAAAATTATGTTCAGAACTATGAATGTTTTAAAAGGTTTAGCTAGCACTTTTCATTCTGTATACACAGTATTAGAAGGAGCTTTAGTGGCTCAGTAGGTATGTCAGCATGTTACAGGTCCGTGGGCCAAAGATTCAAACCTTGATCAGGTAAACATTTCCTTTAAGAAACATGTTGTAAATGATAATTGATCAATTAGGGGGCCAGGAAGGGCGATGGTAGACATATTGTGAAGTGAGAGTGACCTGGTGCCACGTAGGGCGCAGCACGCCATTTGGGGAGTCTGGTAAAAAAGCCTATAGATTTGTCTTAATGCTTGGCAGTTTCTTATGGCCTGTTTTTGTGGACTGAGAGAAGTGGTAGGCCTAGAGGAACCCCTGAGACAAGGGAGAGAGAGCGTGAGCAGGGACCACATGGCGTGACGTCACACACCATTTTTGAAGTTGATTAACAAGGTTTTCATGTTTTACTTGGTTTGTGTGGCATTTTTCATCACTCCTTGGGGGGCCAGTGGACAACAATGGGCTGAAAAGAGCCCAGGAAGTGGTGCGGGGGGAGTGAGTGCGGTTCGGATCACGTGGTGGTGTCACATGCCACATGGTGGATGGACAAAAACCCCCATTTTCTTTGCCTTGTTTGGGTGCTGTGTGGTGGTAATGTGGTGCGGTGGCTGCCTGGAGGAGGGCGAGTAGGCCTTGAGGCACGGGCGGTGGCGTGACGTCTCACATCACGTGGGGGTTACTTGGAGAGCACTTGTTTTAGTTAGCAGGCCTTGGTGGCTCGTTTAGCTGTTGTTGATGATACAGCCAAGATTGGGAGGCCCGGAGGGCTCTGTGATGCTGTGGGGGATCGAGTGTGATCCGGAGCCATGCAGCGTGACGACACATGCCGCGTAGGGGGTAGTAAACCCTTCGTTTTTGGTTTGGGTTTTTAGTGGCGGTGAGTGGCCAATTTATGGCTCCTAAAGGGTGGATGGTAAGGCTGAGGGGAGGCCTGTTGCCTGGACTGAGTGGCATGGTGTCACACACCATGGGGGGGGTTTGTTATGCAAAAGGCACTTTTCAGGCTGGGTCCTAGCTAGAAGCTAGGACATGAGAGGTTTATGGCAGCAGTGCTGGGGGGGAGAAAGGCCCAAGGGGTACTGATGGTTGGCCAGTTGGGGTCGAGTGGGTTGGTGGGTGGTTTTTGCTTTTCCCTTTACCTGGGCATAAGGGGCCAGGATAGCAGGCCTGGGGAAAGGCCTCGGAAGCAAGGGAGAGGGAGTGTGGTGGGGGGCCATGTGGTGGCATCACACACCGCGTTTTTTTGTTTTAAAAGTTTTGATGGCCTTCTGAGGCATGTTTGGGGGAGAGAATGAGTCTGGGTGGAGGCTTTGGGGGGAAGAGTGACATGGCAACCGAGGACCTCGAGGGTGACATCACACGCCATGAGGTGACTGTCATGGGAGGTAGTGCCCTCACCTTTGGAGGGGTTGGTTGCTGTTTTTTTGGCCTTCCCCCCTTTTTATATACATGCGCATGAAGGAAGAGGAAGGACCACATGGCATGACCACTCCCGGGGGAGCTATGGTGGGGAGACTGGTGGCATGACCCAGGGTCAGCCCAGACAGGAGACGTCTTCCAAAATAAAGAAGGGTGCTGGAAAAGGTGCTGGTGGGGGAGCGCATGGCAGGAGGCAAAAACAGGGACTGAGGAAGAGACAAAAAGGGAGAGAGGGTCCTGTTTTTGGTGTCGGGCTTTCCGCAATGAGCAAGGCTGGGAGCAACCGGGGGACCAGGCGACCTAGCAAGTAGGACGGGGGGTTTCTACGGCGGCCCTGTTTTTTGGTATGGGAAGTTACAGTGCAAGGGACAGAAGGAGGGTGCAAAAACAGGCATAGGTACAATTAACCCTATTTTCCTTTCCTTTACGGGTGGCCCGGGCTGTGTTGGCATGAAGGGTGGTGCAGAGGACAGGAGGAAGATGCACAGGGAGGTACAGATACACAAATAACCCTGTCTTTCTTTTCCTATAGTTGTCTTCACAGAAAAAAGGATAAGACAGACATGGCACCCAAAAAGAGCAGGCCATCAAAGGAAGCCGCCCACAAGGCTATAATTGAACTGGCAGAAAAGGCAAACAAAATATGGGAACTGGTGGAGGGGGAGGAGCCAGGGAGGCCCGGGGAGAAGAGAAAAGCAGGTGCAGAAAAAGGTGGCAAGGGGAAGAGGCCAGCCGAAGGGCTACACAGTCCCACTGGGGTAGCACCGGTGATAGTGGGGCCCACCAAGGCAGTCGAGACAGTACCCACACGGCAGTTGGACCCGGTGACACCAGTACTCACCCCAGATCAAAGGGGAATCTCCCAAGCAGAACCCAGACATGAAACCCAGGACAGGGGATCCTGCCCGCAGACACCAGTAGCTCACCCTCCTCCTCCACCTCAATCACAGGAAGAAGCAAGGGGACCCTTGGAGGACTCCAGGCAGCTCGCCCAGGCCAAGGTTACAGGTAACACATCCAACGCAGTGGGGGAAAGTATAAAAGAGTATATAGGGCAAATTGTGGTGACACTGGGGACAGGAGGGCTGGGGCAAATGGAATCTGCCCTGATGGAGATTAGGACGGGAAAAGAGGTGCCAGGACATGCTGTAAAGGGAGGGGATAGAGAGGGAAAAGGTACAAGAGAGATAGGTGTGCCAGGAATGAGAATAGGTGAACATCTGCCATTGGCTACGAAGGAAAAAATATGGAAAGGGGAATATGTGGATATATTTGCTTTGGTGAGCTGGGAGGTGGCTGCAAAGTATGAGAAAATGAGAGCATAGGTAAGAGTGAGATGGCAGCTGCCATAATGCTCTTAGGGAAAAAAGAGGACGACAAGTTCACGAAGGGGAAGACTTGGGACGGGTGGTTTCTAGGTTTTGCCACTTTTTCAGTCATCATTCTGGAAAAGAAGCCAGAGCTAGGCATTCCGCTCATTACCTACTCGCTGATAATATGGAGAGCAAAAGCAAAAGGAGGTGTAGGATGGATATACTATGACGAATGTTTTCAGCAGAGGATGGCAACATTCGGGGATGTAAGATGGGACACCAAGCAAATAGACTTATGGATGGATTACGTGACAGATCAGTCCACACCCGAGGGTGGGTGGGGCAAAAAGGGGTTTACGCTGCAGAGAAGCTGCTGGACTTATAACAGGGATTTCTGCTCATGGCCTCAGTGTTGTTTTTGACATGCCTGTTCAAAATGCGGAGGGGGGCACCCGGCTAGCAAGTGCAGAACAGCAGGGGTACAAGGAGCACAAGGGCATGGGGGACAAGGATCAGGCCAACAGTTTTTTCGAGATGGCCAGGGGTTTAAAGGGCAAGCATGGAACAAGGGAGGAGGGGCAGGGGAATGGGAATAGAGGGGGCCAAAACCACTGAAGTGAGGAAGGTCAGATGGGAAGGAAGGAGGGGTCAGGAAGGGGGTGGGTGGCACAACAAGGAGCAATTTGGTTTGGCTAGAACCCCATCAACCTGGCAGCATGGACAGTTTGCCTGGACAGATATCCGACATAGCATCCAGGAAATGATTTTAAGTGGTTTTAACACAGGGTTCTCATTGCAGTCTAGGGGATCCAGGCAGGCAAGGGAGGCAAGCAACCTGGGGTTTTAAAAGGAAAGAGGAAATGCTAAGGCAGAAGACTGGCAAGAGAAAGCAGCAGGCAGGTGGAGGGTCCATTTGACACCCCCATTGGAAAACATGCGGATATCACCTTTGGGCTTGGTACCCAAGAAACAAGAAGGTGAATACAGGGTGATCCACCACCTGCCCTATCCAGAAGGGGAGTCAGTGAATGACTCTATCATTGAGGAACACAGTAGGGTGACATATGCGACCCTAGAGGATGCAGTCCAGATAATCCAGGCCACAAGGGATGCATGGATGGCAAAAACGGACATTGAGTCTGCCTTCAGGCTGCTTCCAGTCAGGAGGGAAGACTGGGATCTATTGGGTTTTAAAAGTGAGGGTCAGTATTATTTCGGCAAAGCAATGCCAATGGGGTGTTCCACAGCATGTGCTACATTTGAAGCGTTCAGCACATGTTTGCAGTGGATAGCCCAGGAAAAAACAGGTTACAGGTCAGTCATCCATTACCTGGATTATTTTCTCCTCATTGGGGAAGGCAAAAGGAAGACACAGAGGATGCTGGGTAAGTTTCAGGAATTGTGCCGGGAGCTGGGAATTCCATTGGCACCATAAAAAACAGAAGGGCCCAGCAAGGTTATGGAAATCCTCGGGATAAAGACAGATGCCACGAGTGAAGTTTTTAGGTTACCGGACAAGAAAGTAAGGAGGTTGAAGGAACTAATATGGGTACATACCAGCAGGAGACAGGTACGACTAAAATTGGTTCAGCAGGTACTGGGGCACCTGAACTTTGCATGCAGAGCCATAGAACCAGGAAGGGCATTCACAAGAAGGTTATCCAGAGCTACAGCAGGGGTCACCAGACCACATCACTAGGTTGATCTGACTCAAGGTGTCAGGGAGGATTTTAGTATATGGGAAGAATTCTTAAAGGATTACAATGGGTGTTCATTCTGGCAGGAGGAGTGGCTGTACAACACGGACCTTGACCTCTACACAGATGCAGTGGGAGGCTTAGGCATGGGAGGTTACCTAAGGGGCAGGTGGTTTGCAGAACCATGGCCGGTCAGTTGGGTAAAGGATGGGAAAGTGAGAGATATAACACTACTAGAGATCATGCCCATATGGGCATGTACCTTGGTTTGGGGGGAGGAATTGCGGGATCAGAAGGTGACATTTTGGTGTGACAATAGAGCAGTGGTTCATGCACTAAACAACAGGGGAGCCAAGTCAGATACGGTCATACAGGTAGTACGACAGTTAGTGTTAAGGGCTTTGCAGCTGAACATGTCTTTCAGAGCGAAACACATAGAAGGGTACACAATACCCTGGCTGAAAGCTTTCCCGTGCAGCTGGACCATTTCCGGAAGCTGGCACCAGCAGCAGAAGAACAAAAAATGCCCATACCAACGAACATCTGGGACGTTGGCAAGAAGGAGCAGAAATGCTGTTTCACAGCTCATGGGTGCCTCAGACTCTGAGGGCCTACGATGGGGCCTGGAGGGTTTTTCAAACATTCGGGGCAGAACACCAGATGGAGGTAAGTGGGCCACTCTCTGAGGAGCATTTGGGAATGTTCACAGTGGAACAATGGCAGAAAGGGACTGCTCACATCACAATGGGGGTTTATCTTGCAGGGATCAGTGTGATCTGCAGCCCAAAAGGGATGGAATGACCCAACAAAATCAATGCTCATCAGGAGAATGATGCAGGGATGGGGTAGGTTAAAACAAGGACCAGGGGATAATAGGAGGCCAATAGGGGAGCAGTGGCTAATAAAGCTAAAAGAGGTGCTCCCGGCAATATGCAAATCAAAAGAGGAGGCCCAGCTATTTCACACAATTTATGTGATAATGTTTGCAGGGGCTATGAGAGTGAGTGAGGTGGTAGGTCATGGAAAAGATGACATAGAAGGAGGTGTGGAATGGGAGGATGTGAGTTGGGGGACAAGAGAAATACAGATCAAGCTAAGACGGTCAAAGGCTGACCAAAAAGGGTAAGGGTGCATGATAATGCTAAAAAGGCGGGCAGAGATTGTGATATGCCCAGTGCAGGCCCTGTGGGTTTCACCACAGAGCAGATAACCAGGACAGGAAGCTATTCATGCATGTGATGGAAAAAGGGTCACCGGCTATCAAATTATGGCAGTGCTGAAGGGCATGTGGTTTTTGGGAGAACCCAGCTAACTACTCATCCCATTCCCTAAGGATTGTAGCGGCTTCACAGTGGGCAGCAATTGGTGAACCCGTGAAGGGCATTTTGGAAAAAGGGCGCTGGCAGTTGGCCAGTTATAAAAGATACATCACAGCACTGGTATAATAAAAAAAATAATAAAAATAATAACAAGGCAGGGGGGATAATACAATGGGGACACTGAGAGTATATCTAAATTAATTAATTTTCTTTGCACCCCATAGGTAGAGGGAGGAGCACAGAAGTCTGGATCTGCAGCCATTCCTATATTTACTGGGCTGGTAAGAGAGCAGAGAAAAAAGCTGGGGGAAAACAATTGTACCAGGATGTAAGACAGTGTGGGTTGGTATGGCACGGCCTACAGGGGATGAGATGGGCACAGCTTCTGCCCACTTTGAAAGAACTCAAGGGACATTGGCCCAGTCCAGACCTAATCATTACACACCTGGGGGGCAACGACCTGGCAGGCAGACCATGGGTGCACACATATTTACAGATAAAGAGGGACCTGGTGGCAATAAGACAGTGGTGGCCTCAAGTATGCCTTGCCTGGTCAGATATAATACCATGAAGGGTATGGAGACAGGAACACAGCCACAGGGTGGTGGAAGGCCAGGAGGACGATGAATAGACAGGTGGGGACATTGATAAGGCAGATGGGAGGACAGGTGATACTGCGGGGAGTAGAAGAATGGGTGGATGACTTCTACAGGTCAGATGGGGTACACTTGTTAGATATAGCAATAGACATGTTCAATTCAGAAATAATGGGTTTCAAAGAGGAATGGAGGAAACAGACAAAAGCTGGTAAATAAAAAAAAAAAAAAAAAGGGGGAAGGAAGTTTCATCCCTGAGGTAAGGAAGAGTGATACCCTAAGTTAGGGGAAGCCAATCATCCAACGCAAGCTGGAGACTGGCTAGTGGGGAAAAAGGGAAGGGGACGGGAGGGGAAGAAAAAAAGGAATAACACAAGAGGAGGAAGAAGATGAAGGAAAAGCGGTTTCGGTTTTCACCGTTACCTAACAGAAAAGGAGAAGAAGGCACCCAGGTTTTCACCTGGGGATGGATAATCAGAGAGTGATATATGGATGAAATAAATGAAAATGATGAAATATGATAATAAAGAAATGGAAAATGGAATATGGATTTATGAATATAAATAAATTAATTGCCAATCTGAGCACAACAACAAACTATGGTCTCTGTGTTTTTGTGAGGAAAAGGAATCCAGGACAAGTTCTATTTTCTTCAGTATATGTATGTGTGTGGGGGGAGGGAGTTGAACTTCTTAATTATTTATTTTCAGCTATGCAGGTGGATTTGCTCATGTACAGTAGTTATGCATAATAGACAGATTGCTTGCAGTTCCTCTAAGATTATTACTCAGTACAGATGCTGGCTATAGCTTTCCCAGTTAGTGCTTCTGCCTTTCGTAGAAATCACCTGACATCACCCAATATGCTAAGTAATGAAGTGATGCAAAATAGCAGACTTGTTTGTGCAATTTCAAAGCCATAAGCACAGAAACTTCACAAACAGGCAGGGAATGTAATTTGGCATTACTGATATGTATTTCTTAACAAAAGAGACTGCTTAGCAACATCTTCTTCAAGCAACAACAACATTGTTCAGTACTCTGACTGGTGACTGCTTGTAAAATAAATGGATCATTCACAAATAATAAAGCTATGACATTTTTATAGTTGTATTACTTTACAGAGAGATCCTTTTTTTAAGCAGTCCTGGAAGATAGTGATTGTTGTTGCAGCTGCTGATCTGAGGAGAAGCCACTTCTGTCAACAAATATAGAGCTATTATATTTGATGTTTGTAGTCATCAACTCTTTCCTTAGTGACACAGTGAGCTGACTGTGCTGACACCTGCAGGCAAAGCCATATTTAGCAGGTACACGGACAACAGGAATAGTGCCACCTGCTGCATTTAAGAATTCTACTTAAAAAAAAAAAACTTCAGTCAGATTAATGCCTACAATTTAACTCTTGCTGAATGCCACATCCTGTCTGCCGTGGCACCCACCAACTGATGGATGCCGTTTCTCCTAACACATCCACCGCATCAAATCTGGGTGCCACACACCTTTCTCTAGTGACCACTGTAAGTGCAATTACTGAGAGTGAGAATATTGGGTAATGACAGAGAGAGAGAACAGTGGTGGCAGCGATAGATGATCTGGTGCAGTGGAGAAAGTGAGTCAGCAGAGGAGTAAATGCAGAGAGTGTGGAAACCAAGCACCGTCACTGCCCCCACACTGTAGCTGTCTCTGTGGATTACCAGAGGGTTTAACGCTCAAGTGGTGTCTGTCCCTCACCTTTTACCAGCACTAAATCCATGACAGTGTGGGTAAGTTTGCATTGAACCTGACCAACATGGTACCTGAAGATAAACTGAGGGCTTTATTCCTCACTTTTTACCAGTACTAAATTCATCACAGTGGGTGGCTGTGGGGACATCTGCACCATCCCTGTCCCTGTGGATAAACAAAGAGCTTTAGTTTACTGTCCAGTGCTGTCTGAGCAGTACCTATTATGAGCATTAAATACATCAGAGTGGAAAACACAGCTGTGAACTGGATTCTGTGGATAAATAGAGGCATTGTAAGCCCCCAGCTTTCACTAGCACAGGTTGGCAAATATACAAAGGCTGAATTGAAAACATATAAAAAACAGAAGAAAATGGTCTCAGATCCCAATAAATTCACATGAAACAAGGGTTAAAACTTAATTTTTCTGTCGGGGGGGGGAGGATGGTTGAGCACTTGCAAGAGGCAGATTCTGACAGAGTTCTGTAAACACACACACACACACACACACACACACACATATTCTTCAGTGCCAACTTGCACATATGTATTTTATACTGCAATGAGTTTCCAGTTTGCAAATGCATTCTTTTTTATTAAAATATAAAAAAAATTAAATGCATTCCTCCACAGCACCAAGAGTCTTGACTTTGAATTACAGGGCAAAGCTGGATATGGACTGTCTGTAATTTGACACTGTAGTTTGCTTAATGAAACACTGAGAGCTTCAGAACTTTAATAAAGGAAATTCCAATACAGTGTACACTACTTGCATGCTTCTTCTTCTTTTCAGCCATTAGAAAAGTAATTTTGTAACTCCGAGTTCCTCTAGAAAAATGAAAACATGGACTTTGACAGCAGATAAGGATCTCTTGGCCCACCTAGCCTGCCCATTTTCCTAGCTACTGGATAAACTGCAGATCCTAGTTAACCAACAGCCTACTTCTTCTTCCTACCACCAAGCAGAATTGCCGTATGATTGTCCCATGCATTCTTGAATTCCCCCACTGTTTCTGACCCCATGACCTCCTCAGAAATGCTGTTCCATGTGTCCACCACCTTCTCTGTGAAAAAATGCTTCCTCACATTGCCCCTGAGCAGTTCCCCTCTATCTTCAAATTGGGTCCCCCTGTTCTTGCACATATCTTTTTCTGAAAGATGCTACCCTCTTGAACTTTGTTGATTCCCTTGAGGTTTTTGAAAGTTTCTATCATGTCCCGCCTCTCCCTCCTTTCATCTAGGGTATACATATTAAGCTCATTTAGTCTCTCTTCATATGGCTTCTGTTGCAGACAATGCACCATTTTAGTTGCCCTCCTCTGGACTGCCTCCATCCTGTATATGTCCTTGTGGAGACTGGGTCTCCAGAACTGCACACAGTACTCCAGAATGGGGTCTCACCAACTGCCTGTACAGAGGGATAACAACTTCCTGTTTTCTACTGGTGATGCCTCTCCATATACATCCCAGTATCCCCCCAGCCATCTAGAAGCTTGCTGTGTCCTATGTTGGAAATTAAGACAAAGAGAGAGAAACAAGCCTACTCAACAGAGAGAAGGGAGTACTGTATTTCAACTGGTATAGTGATTTGAAGTTGTGGCAGGATATACTGAAAACTCCAATAGTTTAGGGAACAAATAGCATGTATAGCAAGCAACTGATAACATCTCACTTGTTGTCCCTGTGTGTGTGTGTGTGCGTGTGTGTGTGTGTGTAGGTGGGAGGAAGCCAGATAATGAGTTAACCCTAGGCTGCTGAATGAACTAGAATTAATCTATTTGATTGAGCTGGACAGATGATCAGTCTGAGGTGCTAAAAAGGCAGCAGCTTCAAAGGTTCTTTTTTGTTGTTTATATCCTAGAAGTTAGGAGGCACAGTAGCATCCCCTCCTTCAGATGCCTTTAAGACAGGGCAACAAATAGTAAACATCAGAGGGGCTGCACTATTTTGCAGTTATGATGGATACTTTCAAATGTCCAAAAGGAAGTTCCACAGTAGGCTCATTTTAGAGCTAATGCAAGAGGGCAGCAGGCTCCACCTACCTGCAGCCCTAAAATGCATGGCATGAAATCATACTGTTTTGTACAGTGATTCCTTCTCAGCCAGTTCAGATTTGGAAGTGAGTTTTGAAAAGTTTCACTTCTCATTAAAAGCTTCATTAAGAACAAATTCAAATGTTTTGTTGATGAAGCAGTTAAATGTCATCATCACAACATACAAATGAATAACTAAACTGATCTACAAATATAATCACAGGTCAGATACATACTGTACAATGAATACAGTGTACAGTAGAATATGGAACCAGAGTATATTAGACACTTTCCATTAGACAATGAAACATGCAGTATACCTTAAAATAGTCAATTGAGTCCTACAGGTTGGCATACAGTGGAATTGAGAAGTGTTAGTTAATAGGAATCAGTATAGTACATTGGTTGAAGGCTCTGAGCTGCAAACCTGGAGACCTGGGTTTGAATCCTACAGCCCCCACTTGCATACTGTGTGACCCTGAGTAAGTCACTTAACTTCCTTGTGCTCCCAGGTTACACCTATAAACAAGCTTTGCTTAGTATGTCTCTCCTGATAAAACAAATAAAATAAATAAAATAGCATGCCTAGTATTGCATGTAAACAGATGTATGTGCTGTGGGCACTGGGTCCACCCTGAATGCTTCTAACTCTCTTGTGATCAGTAGTTCCTATTTCTTCACTACAGTATTGGAAAGGAATGCTTTCCCCATCATTGCCATTGTTGGTACATTTGACCAGATATGGTACAGTAGGCAGGGCTTTGGGTCTCATTAAGATAGCTGAGCTACAAAAGGCAATAACAATCATATAGTGTTCCTGATTCTCAGAGAATTAGGCATACTCTAAAAATCCTTTAGTGGGCAAACACTGTCCAGCATAACTTTAGAGAGGGAGGCAAAGCAAGGCTGAGTTGCAGAAAATGAATGTTTCACGTCTCTACAATGTTCAATTAATTTATTTACTGAAAACTTTGGAGATTAAGATTACCTTTGAGAACAAGTGCTCATTTAACAAGGTTCCACATCAAATACATAGCAACAAAAGAAATTACAAATACAAAGAACGTCCACAGGACATGTTGTCAATTCAGGCTTAAAACACTTAAGACACAACAATTACATGCAGTTTTGAAAAATCCATATAGACTGTTGTATGAAAAGTCACTGGATATGTATAAAGAAAAACGAATAAAACAGTTTAATGGTTACAATTGCATTGGGCTGTAAGGGAAGACCACAAAGATCTTTTAAACTGTTTAATATTGAGGAGATTCAGCAGTGTATAAGGCAATTCATTTAACCAAATGCAGGCCCTGACAGCAAACAACTATGCACTGAGTAGTCCTTTGAGTGTGCAGTAGGTAACAAACAAATGATTATAATTTTGGAATGCAAACAAAAGTACAATATTTAGATAAGTATTTTCTGTTTAATTTAACAACAATATAACATTTTTAGAAGTCTGAAACAGTTTTGTGAATGCTGTCTTTTTAGTGATGAATAGTTTACGTAGTACACTTATGAATTCAGATCAGATCACATTCTAGAGTGTTCTAATCTTTTATCAGAGTAAAATGGCTCAAATTGTAAACCATCCAAGCTCTCTGCTATCCAAATGGATCAGATAATGGGGTTACCCACTCAGTCCTTTGTCTCAACACACTGCAATGTACATTGATGTTTATTGAGTTCTAGCAGATGTAGCTGTTCTAGACTGAAATAGTATTGTCCATTTTGTAAACTTTGTAATAGCATCTTTGACGTCTTTGTTTCGAAGACTATAAATTATGGGATTTACTGTGGGAGTTAGAACAGCAAAAATTATGTTACCCATCACATGAAAATCCTCAGTCACATTTTCTATCCGGTATGAAATGTAGGCGACAGCTATTGAAGCATAGTATATAACAACAACAATTAGGTGAGATGAGCAGGTAGAGAAAGCCTTATGGCGTCCCTCTTTGGAACTTATTTGGAAAATAGAAATAATTATTTTTAGATATGAAAATGCTACCAGAAGGAAAGGTACAAATGATACAACCATAGCAATTGAAAACCCCATATAGTTATCAAAACTAATGTCTGTACAAGCTAACTTGACTACAGATAAGTGGTCACAAAAGCAGTTATAAATAAGGTTGGGACCACAGTAAAGGTAACTGTGATGCAAGAATAACTGTGGCATTGGGAATACCAGTGCCAGTCCCCAGGTGCTATTGTCAGAAGACTATTAATTCTGTTGGTCATAATAGTTGTATAAGCTGAGATGATTGCAGATTGCCACATAACGATCATATGCCATTACCACAAGAAGAAAAGCTTCTCCACTGCCAAGCCATGGAAAAAATACATTTGTATAAAGCATGCATGAAAGGATATAGTGCTGGAATTTACAGAAATTTTGCTAGCATCTTTGGAACTGTAGTGGTTGTGCATAAAATGTCCAAAACAACCAGATTAGAAATGAAGAAGTACATTGGTTTGTGCAGCTTCTGATCTATCAAGATTGCAACAAGGATTAAAAATGTTTCCTGTCAACACTATCAGGTAGACTAACAGAAAATGACAAAGAACATAGTTTCAGAATCCTGAAGTCCTGGTAATCCAAGGAAAATAAAGTCTGAGACTGCAGAATAGTTGCCATTGTGCTCCATATTGCCCATTTCATTTGAAAACATTCTGAAAAAAAAAAAAATATAATAGTAAAATATTTATAATCATTTGTTTTTGCAAAACCTATTATTATAGAAAACATATTTCTTTAAATATTTTCAAATGTGTACACCAAGTCAATAAAATGGCCAATCTTGCAAGCACATTAAGGCTAATAAATAATTTCAGGAATGGATAAAGAACTGTAATGATAAGGGGAAGTATGTTCAAAGACATCACTGAGAATCAGCCTAATACTGTTTTCAACAGATGCCCATTTGCATCCATCAAGGCTTTTAGATCATCTATGAGATGGTTTAAAACTCTGTCTAAATTTTGTGATGTATTTATTTCAACTTGTACCCTCCTGGGTCATGCCTGAAAATAGGCATCCCTATTCCTAGAGCACTACCAGTTACCAAAAGCAAATAAATAAAATAAATGTTCAGATAAGTCACAGTTGTATCCAGAAAAGTGCTTCAACAAATGATACAAATTAAATATGCATATTTTTGCAAAATGCAACAAATTGCATTTTGTGTTGCATATGTAAGCACTTTTTCTTGCAATTGAACAGACAGATGCAGATATTACAGGGTAGAAGCAGATACAGAAGATGCACACAGTTGCTTCTGCATCCAGCTTTAGAAACCATGCCTAGGCTGAGGTAAATTGAAGTCTGAAAAGTCTCAGGATTTTATTGCAGAGGGACAACAGATTGGGCAGGGCAGTAAAACAGGTTTCATTCTGTCTCTACCATAATAAATTTATAGTTATGGTGTAACACTGTTGTGCATGGAAATCCATACCTGGAACAATGTTATTATGCTGCAGTAGTGATCACAATGTTGTGCTGCACTGGTAATGTCACTACTGAAGCACAACAACATAGAACATGGTCACATGGCTGCCTTCTTCTCAAGCGTGTCAGTGATCAACCATGTTGGTGAAACCCCAGCCTGCAGCAAGTACTGAAGTGCTGAATTTATGCATGTTCAAGCTTATGGTTGCTCCATACGCTATAAAAGATTGTGTATGAGTAAGCATACACATACAAGACTGACCCATCCTCTCTTCAGGGTGTTTACTACCCAGCTTAGTTCTCTTGTATCTCCTCCATTCTCTGTACATCCTCATTGCCTCCTGCATTCCTCAGTAGTTTATATCCCGCCTCGGTATCCTCCAGAACTGCACACAGTTCTCAAGTCCAGTATGATCAGTGATCTGTTGAGGCAGTCTCTCTGCCTGAATGAGAACCCCTTGCATACACCTCAGCATCTTTTGTGTGAAATTTTTGTTATATACACTAGTGATATATTATTCTTCATAGTAAGTGGTATTTTCCTGACAAGCTCCATCTTTCTTGGTTCTGTGTCTCATCCTTCTTACTAGCTTAAGTTTTCATCCGCGCCCTTTCTCTTGCATCTGTAAGCTGTTTTTCCTACTTCTAGGTCCAACAAGTCAGGGTTGGTCAATTCCTTCCTCTCACAGTACATTCTGGTGTTCCCAATGCCCTTCTTGTGCCCTATACTGTTCTTCATTTTCTAAATGATCTGGTCCATATCTATCGGTGACCCTCTGACTTGCCTTCATCTTCCCCCATTCACCACGCTGTGGCTCCCTACTGGGGAGTAGCACCCCATTACAAGTACCTGTATAGTGACTGAACTCCTGGCTTGACTATGTAAACATGTTGAACACATCTGTTAAACTTCACCTAAACTGGGCACCTTTCCTGAAATGGGATGCCCTGTCCTAATACTTGATGTTGGGATCCTTACTGTCATCCCTGATTGTATGCCAATGTTGTTTGTGTACGCATCAGCCCCCCCTGACAGGCAGCATGACACCCTCTCCAGTGCTTTTGCCACTTTGCTCTGTGCCTCTCCACACATCTCTGTACCCTCATTTCGTCCCTTCCTTTCCTTCACTAGTGTGGCAAATTCCTCTTTCTTTTTTATTTCTCTTAGGTTTCGGTCCTTGTCCTACCTTTCTCAATTTTATCTCCCTACTCGGCTCTAACTCACTTCAGTCAAGGGATACCCACATTCTCCTCCTCACAACCCTCCTCCTGTTCTGGATCAGTTGCTTTCTCATAGACTGCCTCACTCTGAACCCCTCCCAAATCAGACACCCTTCTGTCTCTTAAACTGTTTATCCCTCCAAGCTGTTCCTGAGTTCGTATTGCCAGACTAATCTTCTCATCTTCCCTGCTCAATAACCACACCTCTCCTCATTACCTCAGCTTGTCCTCCTAACTTCTTTTTTAGCACTTACACTCTTATCTCCTTCTGTCCTTTTCCTGTTCTGAAAATTGAATGGTTAATGCTTCAATTACCCTTGTCTATGTAACCTCTGGGTGGTGCATTCAGGGCTATTTCTGCCTACTTGGAATGAATCCTGGGGGCACCGCAGTGGTTCGAAGAAATTTTCCACTAGGATCTTGGGCGGTAGCTGCGTTTTGGTGGGAAAGCTGCATACCTTGTGAAATGATTGTAACCACTAACACTTTATTAATGTTTCACTGGTCAGACTCTAAACTCTAGAGTCTATGCAGACCAGTTCCATTGGAGTGCTGGTAGCATGTTGATGAGGGTAGCCCTCTGAGGTAAGGCTTTCTGGCAGTAACGGGTCTGGAGTGGGAGGGGCGTTGGGAAGAACACACCCAGTTGGGAACAGTCTTAAAGTCCTCTACAGTTTTCCTTCCCCAGCAACAACAGCAAATTTCTCCTCAAAGTCCAGATGATGGTGGTGGAGTAGGGTGCCTGCCACCATCTTTGTTCACTGTTTAGTGCCATTGGAGCCTGTCATTGACTAATGGCCCTCCCTGGCTCCCAAATGATCCCAAACCTGGCTCCACACTGTTACCTCTTTCCTCTGAGTGGCCAAGGATCCCTGTAACTACTTTCACATGCTCCAATATGCTTTTGCAAGTACCCACACTGTTTGTACTTACACTAGGGCTGGTTCTCTGGTTGACCCTGGGGACTCCCTGTAAAAAGGTTAGGCAGTGTAAATAGTATGCATTCCTTCGAGCACAAACAGGCACCACAATCAGGCTGAATGCAGAAAGATAGTTCTGATTTATCTGGGGTTTGACATGGATGACGTAATCAGGTTAATTAGCTTAAATATCATCAATTACCCAGCTGGGCGTTTCAGAATCTAACACAGTCACACTCGGGTACCCAGGTTGGAGAAGGTGGAGGTAGCAGGACCTTGCCGGGGTAGGGCGGTGTTGTAGCTGGTGGGGCCTGTGATGAAACCAATTTGCACAACATACACTATTTCTTATCTGGCCAGATGGTTCAGTCAGTGAGGCAAGGGATAAAAAATAAATGTGATGAGGTTTGCAATGGACAAAAAATGATCATCAGGCATATACAGGTTTACAAACATCTTGGTTCAGTCATATATAACATAAGAATAAGGTACATATTTTACTGTCACATAAATCACAAGTAAGTGTATTCTAGCACTAAATGTGGGTTTTTTTTTGGGTTGGCAATGCGGGCTGATTAAAAAACATATTTGACTTGCACAATCCGGGTGGTAGAGAGCTACTGATGTGGGGATCTCTTACCTGGTGCAGCACTGGGACCATAGAAAGGACAAAACAGTCTTACTTTGAGAGGGTTCCTAGTAGGTTTCACGATGGGTCTGCATCTCCTGGCATCAGAACTGCACAGCAAACTTGTAGCTTGTAGTTGTCTTGAGGCGTGCCCATTGTTGGGTGATGTGGCGTCATTGACTATAAAGGGCAGTCCTCGCCCGTCATCCAGTTCTTTCATCACCTTATTTATCCCTTTCTGGATTTGACTCCCAATCATGTCCTCCTCTCTCTCCTCTTTCCTGTCTTCCAGGAGTATGTTCAGTGCCTCAACCTCCTCGTATGACTTGCTGGATCTGATGGCGGGATGTATTCCATAGTAACTTTCTTGTTCTCTGCTTTTGAATACCAATCTGAGCGTTTGTTACTCCATTGAGCTTCTAGATGCTTCACTGTTCTTCCACCCCCTCCTGCCCCATTCTCTCCAGAGCTCTTTGATATTCCCCCATTTCAGCAAAGTCAGCATTTTGAACCAAACCTTTGTCCTAGTCGACTTGGTGGTATTATCTATGTTAACTAAACTATGTGTGATCGTTGATCCGAGTGTGGAGTTTGAGAGGTATTAACCACCATGCTATATTAGGGCTAAGTTTGTGCTTATGTTATAAAAGTGCAGGTTATTTGTCAGTCATGGAACATTTGTGATACATTTTATCCAGGTGCATGTTGTGCTAATTTGTCAGTTGCATGGAACATTTGTGATAGTGCAGTTGTGGGTGCATGTGTGCCAATTTGTTCAGTCGCATGAAAATTTGTGATACTTATGTTGCAAGGTGCATGTTATTGATTTGATGGTCTAAGTGATCGTTCGTGATAGCGCATGTTATCAAGGTCATGTTGTGCCAATTTGACAGGCAAGGAACTAGATGCTTCATTTACAGAAGTGGTAAAGAAGGAGTTCCATTAAAGGGTCGGTGGAGCAACTGATTGCCCAGGTGACAAGGGCCAGTGAACCAAAAGAATATCACTATCTAACCGGGATACTATGCGCGAAAATTGGCCATCTGGCGAGCACTGGTCTTTCTAATCTTTACTAAACAAATTTTCTTCTATCTGTTAACTAATTTTGTTCCTTTATGCACTATTAATATTATTATAATAGTTCTTCAACAGTAATTTTTTTATGCTGCATTACACCTAGTCGTGGCTGCACCAGCATTATCATCACTACTGCCTTTTCTCATTACTGTATCTTTTCATATTAATTGTTGTTTCTCTTTGCATGCCTGAAATAAGGGACCTTCACTCAGATAAGTATTGTTCTACTGAACATGTCATATATTAATAATTTGTTAGAACTACGGATCCTTGTGACTCCATTCCTGTATTTTATTTTCAGTACTCGGACATCGTCCCTTCAAGATTCCTGCTTCTGACTCCACAGTATCCTGGTAGGCGCCTCCACATTATTTGGTTGTGTCTGTATGGGGTGCATGGGATGTGTCCTATAATCCCAGATCTTACTTGAGAGGACTCTTGCAGTGATTACTTATAGGACTGACGCGGCGGGCAGGACCTCAGGTTTCTACCTAGCAGTCCCTGGTGCCGCTACTACACACAGGGACGGACATTCCTGTGCCTGTTCTGCCTAGGCTAATCGCATTAGAAGTGCTGGCACTGCCTCAGCTAAGCGTCTCCCTGGAGCTGCTGGACATAGGTAACATCCTCCAGGAGACCATTCTCGGTTGACGGGTCGAGGTTTGACCTGATCTCAGTCATTCCTCTGAAGGTACACATGGTGGCTGTCTCGGCCATCATGTTCCTTCGTGACAAAACTTGCTCAATTAGGTCTCTAAGACCTTTTTCAGAGGTTCTCTGAGCCCCATCAGTACTCCCGGCTGGTAAGAAGCCACTCCACTAGAGGTAGTTGCCTCAGCAGGTTGTTTCCAAAATGTTCTGTGTAGACATCTGTGCTTACTTGAAATTCCGTCAATATCTTTACTAAATACTGGTTTGATGTTTCAAGCAACATGAAGTCTTGCTATATATGACATATGAGTGAGTCCCAATTCAATGCTCTGGGTGAAGATTAACTTCCACGCCAGGCATGGAATGTGAGTGCGACTCGTTGAAACTCTGTCTGTTGTTCTTCAAACTCATTGTCAGATTTTATCTCACCGAACAGTGCTCAGTTTCTCCTTCTTCTCGGTTCATTTTGTCGGTTGAAAAGTGTCATTTCGGTTTTAAACCGTATTTAAGCTGTATTAAACCTAACCGTCAGTTCAGGCTCTGTCTGTATCGTAAGTAATAGATGGTTTACATTATTTCTGTGGTTGCAACGTTATTGTGATTCGGTTGAACGATCAGGTTGTTAAGCTTCATGAATTGCATTAGAGTGCGGTTCTGTTCTTATCGGTTCTAAAAGGATTTCATTATTGTTTCCATGATCATGACGGTTTGGGAACGATAAGAGGTCTGCGGCGGATTGCCATAAACGGGCTAGTTTTGTTAGGCTGGCACTGTCTGAAACCCAAAGAACCCGGCCCTGGTTTACACTGCAGTGTCTCGACCAGCGTCATTTTCTGCAGCTCCTAGGCATGGCTGCCTCCACAGCAGTGCAGGGGCAGATTTCAGATGAGACATTTAGTTCCATTGAGAGCCTTCTGGTCTCAAGGAGATCCTCTAACCAAATTGATCCCGTAACTGAACCTGATCAAGACCTCCAGTGGTGGCAGGACCAGAACAATTTAGTGCTGGGTTCCTTCATCCCTCAGTCTCATTCCTGCCGTTACAGATGCATCCCTCTTGGGGTGAGGAGTGAAGGGCCTCACCACCCAGGATTGTGGTCCCTCTGGAATTTCTGCTCCATATCAGTCTGTTGGAACTCAGAGCAGTTTTCTAGCACTTCAGCTTTTTTCCTGTTCAGACAGTAGTACAGGTCAGAACAACAACACCATACAATGTGGTACATCAATAAGCAGGGGCCTGTCCATGGCCTTGTGCAATTAATAAAGTTGTGGTCTCTCTTATTCCCGAACACTCCCTTATGGTGTTCATTTCCCAGGCAAGGAAAATGTCCTGCAGATGCTCTCAGAGATTTTCCATATGGTGTTTGGCAGAATATTTCCCCAGAGTCTGCGGTTTGCCCACAGTTCTGGTTATGGTACATTTGAATTTTTTGGGGCTAGACCAGCTACCTAAGTGCACCTGGCAGCTGTCTGCTTTCTTATCAGCAGGAAAACCATCTTCCTTTAGCTCATCGGTATTCTCTAAGTTTTTCAGGGGTTTGTTTACCAACCCCCCATTCAGGACCTGCTGCTGGGATCTAATGTTTGCATTGCTCCATACAACCCCATTTTTTTGAACTCTTGTCTCAGCAGAGCTTAAGTATGACTTGGAAAACTGTGTTTTGGTAGCCATCACTTCTGCCAGGCGCATGATGAACTACAAGCATTGTCAGTGGAGCCTGATTTTATCTCCTTTCATAGGGATAAAGTGGTCCTCAGGACTAACAGAAAGTTCTTGCCTAAAGTGGTCTCGGACTTTCACCTTAATCAATCCTGATGCCAGTCACCTGACGTGGGGTGGTCCTCCCGAGGACTGCTAGCTAGAAATTTTTCCATGAGGTCCTGCTGCCTGCCAGCATCAGTCATGTATGTAATTACCTACTGCAAGCCTCTCTCAGACATGCTCCTTTGTTACAGTGGATTCTTGCAACGCTGTACTTTCATCCAGTGCCTGGTTTGAAGGGATTTGGTGACAATTGTAGATTGGGTGTCCTTTTTCGATAGGTTGGTCATGGTATGTGAGGTGTAATGGAAGAGAGGAGGAGGTAGCACACAGTCACTTTGATGCAAATCCATGATTCCAAGAATAGGTTCTCGAAATGGGGTGAATGGCGATCCACCCTCTCAGACAGAGGGGTTAGAACTAGCAGGACGGAGTGGTAGCTGGGTGGAGTGCATTGCTGGCAAAGATGGTATCCAGTGTAGAACAGTGGACTGCTTCTTTCTCAGTGTGAGGTACCAGTCCCACGGTTTAAAAAAGTATTTTTGTTTTTTTTTCAAACAGCCTAACTTACAGTTGGTAACCTGATTTTGGGGGGTCTTGCCTGTCTTTAAAGCTGTTAAATGCTAAATGGTTAGTGATTACTAAAAGAAATAAAAAGGAAAAACTGGGCCACTGGGTTTCAGCACTGTATGTGAGTGTGACTGATTTTAGGCATGAGAAGTTAGTATTTCCAAATGCCAAGCACTGTCCACAACAATGTAAGCATCTATGGTGTCCAGTGGCCCCCCACAAGCCCTCCCATATCAGGCCACATCACCAAAAGTGCACCAGGCTGTTCAATGGAACCACAGTTCCCTCCCATATAAGGCGCTACAACATGTTAACTGTTTCCTGGTGTGCAATGGCTACAAGCCCTCCATGCCCAGGCCACCACAAAAAAAGATTGATTTTCTTAAATGGACCGTAATTCTCTCTCCTATAAGGCACCACAACAATTTAAGCATCCATGCTCGATGGTATTTGTCTGATAGAACAGTGGACTGCTTCAAACAAGGATGGGATAGGACAAGGGGAGGTTAATGAAGGGAAGAGGGTGGAAGGGAGGGGCAGCTGCAGAATACGGTGTGCTAGCTACACATTCGAGCAGACTTGATAGACCTCTAGGCCTTTATCTGCTGGCGAATTTCGTATGTTCGTAAGTCCCTTCTCATCCTTTCCACCCCCACCATTGTGCATAGAAACATATAAGTTGATGGCAAATAAGGACTGCAAGGCCCATCCAGTCTGCCCATTTTTTTTCCTACATTATAAATGTGCCATTGGACTTTGCTTTGTCAATGACCTATCTATCCATATTCATCTGTATTGCTCCCTTATGCCTATCCCATGCCTGTTTGAAGCCCTGCACTGTATTCATATCCACCACATCCTGAAGTAGGCCATTTCATGCATCCACCACCCTTTCTTTAAAAGAACTTCCTCACAGTACCCTTCATTGGCATCCTCTAATCTCATGCTGTGTCCTCTTGTCCTATTTTTCTTATGTGTTGGAACATGTTAGACTCTTTCACCTTGTTGGTCCTCTTGAGTGTTGTGCCACCACACCTGAGCCATGGTGGACCACTCACAATGTCAGTAAAGTCCTGCAGTATGACATGTTGAAAGTCATGGATGGTTCGACCAACTGCTCCACTCTGCTGGATGAAAAATGTATACAGGAGTATTGATCTGAAATGTCGCATTGAATATGTTTCATATGCTTTTCTAAAGTTTTATTTTCAATATTTTCAGTCTATCAATTGATTTTCTTGAGCTATTTCAAGAAGTATTGTGATGATGAACACTCATTAGAAAATGAGCTTGTAAAATCTTGGCTTCTGATTGGCCAGTTCCTTACCCAAAGCCCTGGTCTATCTGACAACAGAGCCCAGTAGATAAAAAAGTACTAGCCCCTTACGTAGTCCTGTATCATTGTGCCCAGCCTAATTTTCTATTGGCATAAAGAACCTGATAAAATTTCAAATCTCCGCCATTTTTCTCTCACTTATGAGAGCTACTGATTCTGAGAACCTCGTACTGTTTAGTGGAAGCTGCTGCTCTTCATATTTCTTTTTATTTCTGTTTCCTCGATACTGGGCACTCCTGAGATAGCAAAGTACATGACACACACCACCAGCTACCAGAACGAGGCTCTCCACCCAGCAACCCAACACAGTACTGCTGCTTGCCATACGCAGTGCTTCCCTCATGGCTAGAAATCATATTTCTCAACAAATGAAGTAACTCATGTGTGTGTCTGTGTGTTGGGGTTAACCAAGATGACAGTTAAATCCATGTACTGGAACTATTTTATTACAAAATCATATTAAACTAATTATTTAGTTAACAATTTTGTTATAAAATTAATATTGTTCTACTGTGCCCATTTTCTAAGACAATAATACCCTCCAGGATGGTATTGTGCTATACTGGACCTTCAGGGCTATAACACCTCACCTCCTGCGCGTCCGGGCCTATTCGCCCTAGGCGGTCGGTGTAGCAGTCACTTCCCTGTTAGGTATATGCTTCATATATAATAATACATATTTTCCTCTCACTTCTACTTGTTCAGCAATTATTTGTTCATGTAATATACTGTTTGTATTATGACACGATATAAAACAAATGTAATCAGAAGAACTGAAATTGAATTCACAAACTATAAACAATACTTTGGATGTATATGCTTTATTAATAAGACATAAAATTGGTTGCTTTTATCACTGAATTAAAATGTATTATGTGTTCT
Source organism: Neoceratodus forsteri (assembly GCA_016271365.2). Taxonomy (NCBI): domain Eukaryota; kingdom Metazoa; phylum Chordata; order Ceratodontiformes; family Ceratodontidae; genus Neoceratodus; species Neoceratodus forsteri. The sequence continues at coordinate 1,179,003,743 of CM057458.1, forward strand.
TGCAAATGTTTTAAGGTCAATTTTAATAACACTTATCTGACTTGATCCCTTAGAGCTTTTCGTGCATCATCTTCATTGGGACACACTTGAAAATCAGAGAGAACAATGGTTGATTTTACATTTATCAGTTCACTGACACATAGACACTTTGGAACGTTTGACTTTTGATGGATATCAGTTGTACTGTGAATTGTTGATCCTAACTTGATATATGTGAAGTTCTTCCTATGTTGTGATACTGCATATTGTATGGTTAATTAAAGTTGCAAGTTCCAAAACGAAAGGTTTCAATTTGGTGATTTTCTTGACTAGTAAGCAAATACACTATTTGTTTATACCTAGGTAACATGGGAGGCATTACGCACACCACAGGGTGGCGAAAATGCTGACTGATGTTATCAATCTTAACACATAGTCATTTACCTTGCAAATCGATATTCTACTTGGCTTTCCTTGTCGGCGATGCCAAGCATCGCACACATATATATATGCGGTAATCAAGTGTTCCTTGGTAAGTGTAGTAAGAAAAACAATATTTGTTTATAACCGGGCAACATCAGGAGGATTACAACTCACTGGAGGGTGGTAAAATGCAGACTGATGTTATACAGTCATAAACCTATAGTGATATATTGGGGGTTGACATTGTACACTAGTAGAATGCTTAACTTGATGTTGCACCTGATACGAGGATGGGATGTTTCTATTATCATATCACTGTGTCTTCCCGTATGTGTGAAAATGAGCTGAATATTCTGTTAAAGATACTATATAACTCTTCGAATATAACTTATTTTTTTGTCTTTCAGGTTGATTCCTTGCAGTATATTTGACATAATTCAACAGAACATAGAATATTTTGTGGTACATTTGAAAATATAAATCAGTTGGGGTAAGTTTATTGAGCCAAACTGCTATTCATAGGGCTTCATTTTTCATATTATTGTTAGAATCATCCCAACAAAGATAACTTGCAACAATGATGTGTTTTTGTTTGTTTTGTTTTTCTCTACATGCTACAGAATAATCATCATGGCAAAAAAAATGACTGCATTGGATGTTTTGGCGAGATCAGATGTGTGCTTGAGTCGATTTCTCCAAATCGCATAGTGAAGATGATGTTGAAGAAGATTGTTACAAACTGGATCTGGTGGAAGTGCGGAATGAGTCTTCTGAATATGAAGAAGTTACTGATCAAGATTACATGCCGGATGTAAAGCAGGAAGATCATGAAGAGACCCCCACAACATCAGTAGGTGCAATGCATAAGAAGACTCATGGTAAAAGGGCTCAGTCATCAGCAGAACAAAGCATTAGACGAGAAGATGAATGGGAAGAGGTGACAACAACAAGTGACAATGGACACCTATTCACTGCAACTTCAGGTCTCCAAGTACCAGTCCCAGAAAGTCCACTTGGATTTGTACAACTGTTTTGCCTGATGGATGAAGATTTGGAGCTTATTACAAGGGAAACAAATAGATATGCCAATGATTTCTTTCTGGCACATCCAATTGATGAGTTGCCACCACATTCAAGGGCCACAGCTTGGAAGATGACTGACAAAGAAGAACTGAAGAGGTTTTTTGCATTATACATTGCGATGGGACTGGTAGTGAAGAGCAGTAAAGATGAATACTGGGGACTGGATGAAGTCACCAACACACCATTCTGTGACAGTGTGATGGCAAGGAACCGATTCAACCTGATATTTTCTTTTCTCCACATGGCTGACAACTTGAATCGGAAGCCTGAGGGATGGAGGATTTGATCAACTTTTTCACATTAGGGAGATACATGAGCGATTCCTGAAGAGATCACGAGAAACCTATCTTCTCAACGGGACCTCTCCTGGATGAAGGTATATGTCTCGGAAGGAAATCTAAGTTACAGAACATTTAATCCACAAAAACCAGTGAAACACGGAATCAAGGCGTATACCTTATGTGAATCAAACTCGGGATACATATGCAACTGGCAATTCTATACAGGCAAAAGTCGACGAGGAACAGAGCAAAGGACATACATACAGAGATTGTTTTGATCTTGTTGAGAGAAGAACTTTGCCAGGAAAAGCTACAGGATTTACACAGACCAGATACTACACTGGACCTCAACTCTACACAGATCTATTTTTATCTGGAGTTGGTGCAACTGGAACTGTTATGCCCAACGCATGGGAATGCCTCCCAAAATAAAAGACATAAAGCTGAAGATGAAAGAAAGGTTACATTCAGGAAGACACCAATGCTCTGTGATGAAGTGAGAGACAAGAGGACATATACATGCTGTCAACAACATCAAGTACTGAATTTGTCGATACCGAAGAAAAGGATTGAAGAATGGGGAGTGATAAAAAACCGAAATGTATACTGGACTACAACAGATACATGGGTGGAGTCATAAAAATGATCAGCTGGCAGGGTATTACAAATTTAACCGCGATACAAGAAGGTATGGCAGAAGGAGTTCTTTTATTTACTGAATGCCATGTTAATTCAGGGTACATAATGTAAGAAATTTTCCCCAGAAAGAAAGAAGATGACCACTTGAATTCCAACGAACTGTAATTAAAAACTTATAATGACAAGCAAAAAATAGATGATCTTCCACAGCATAGCCAAAATGGCAATTGACAAAATGGATCCGTGCCAATGACTGCAAGGAAAGCACTTCCCATCAAAATACCAAGAACACTAAAGAAGCTGTACTACCGAAGATGTGTGGTGTGACAAAGAAAGGGAAGCATAAGGAATCGACCTACTGGTGTGCAGATTGCGGCAAGGGCCCTGTGTGTGATAAATGTACTCCGAATACCATTCAAAAATGAAATACGGGATGCCGGATCACGAATACAGCGATAGCAACACAGAATAGTAAATACGCTTGACCTGGCGCAGATTCGATCTGCATCGAGACCAAGATGGTGGAGTGATCGAGATGTAAGATAGGTGGAAATGCCGATGCTGCATCCCGGAATGGACTGCACAAGACTTCCTCTATCATAGTCAGAATATGCGTCCATTGGACACCATGGCATGTTTTATAGTTGCTGTTTCCCAGTGTGGGAAGACATGGGGTGTCCACTGGACACCATGGAATGGTTAATTGGCATAGATTCCCAGTATCGAGACCGAGATGGTGGAGTGATCAAGATGTAAGACAGGTGGGAAATGCCGAGTGCTGCATCCCGAATGGACTGCAAGACTTCCCTCTATCATAGTCAGCATTGTGTGTCCATTGGACACCATGGCATGTTTATAGTTGCTGTTTCCCAGTGTGGAAGGCGATGGTGTCCACTGGACACCATGGAATGGTTAATTAGCGTAGATTCCCAGTATCGAGACCGAGATGGTGGAGTGATCAAGATGTAAGACAGGTGGGAAATGCTGAGTGCTGCATCCCGGAATGGACTGCACAAGACTTCCCTCTATCATAGTCAGCATTGCGTGTCCATTGGACACCATGGCATGTTTTATAGTTGCTGTTTCCCAGTGTGGGAAGACGTGGGGTGTCTATTGGACACCATGGAATGGTAAATTGGTGTAGATTCCTGGTATCGAGACCGAGATTTCGGAGTGATCGAGATGTAAGATAGGTGGGAAATGCCGAGTGCTGCATCCCGGAATGGACTGCACAAGACTTCCCTCTATCCTAGTCAGCATTGTGTGTCCATTGGACACCATGGAATGTTTTATAGTTGCTGTTTCCCAGTGTGGGAAGACGTGGGGTGTCCACTGGACACCATGGAATGGTTAATTGGCGTAGATTCCCAGTATCGAGACCGAGATGGCGGAGTGATAGAGATGTAAGACAGGTGGGAAATGCTGAGTGCTGCATCCCGGAATGGACTACACAAGACTTCCCTCTATCATAGTCAGCATTGTGTGTAAATTGGACACCATGGCATGTTTTATAGTTGCTGTTTCCCAGTGTGGGAAGACATGGGGTGTCCATTGGACACCATGGAATGGTTAATTGGCATAGATTCCCAGTATCGAGACCGAGATGGCGGAATGATCGAGATGTAAGATAGGTGGGAAATGCTGAGTGCTGCATCCCGGAATGGACTGCACAAGACTTCCCTCTATCATAGTCAGCACTGCGTGTCCATTGGACACCATGGCATGTTTTATAGTTGCTGTTTCCCAGTGTGGGAAGACACGGGGTGTCTATTGGACACCATGGAATTCAGGGGTACATAATGTACAAGAAATTTTCCCCAGAAAGAAAGAAGATGACGACTTGGAATTCCAATGAACTGTAATTAAAGAACTTATAACGACAAGCAAAAAATAGATGATCTTCCACAGCATAGCCAAAACGGCAATCGACAAAATTGGATCCATGCCAATGACTGCAAGGAGAGCACTTCCCATCAAAATACCAAGAAAACCAAAGAAGCTGTACCTACCGAAGATGTGTGGTGTGCACAAAGAAAGGGAAGCGTAAGGAATCGACCTACTGGTGTGCAGATTGCGGCAAGGGCCTGTGTGTAGATAAATGTTTCTCCGAATACCATTCAAAGATGAAATATGGGATGCCCGGATCACCGAATACAAGCGATAGCGACACAGAATAGTAAATCACTTGACAGGCGCAGATTTCCGGTATCGAGACCGAGATGGTGGATTGATCGAGATGTAAGATAGGTGGGAAATACCGAGTGCTGCATCCCGGAATGGACTACACAAGACTTCCCTCTATCATAGTCAGCATTGCGTGTCCATTGGACACCATGGAATGGCTAATTGGCGTAGATTCCCAGTATCGAGACCGAGATGGCGGCATGATCGAGATGTAAGATAGGTGGGAAATGCTGAGTGCTGCATCCCGGAATGGACTGTGCAAGACTTCCCTCTATCATAGTCAGCATTGCGTGTCCATTGGACACCATGGCATGTTTTATAGTTGCTGTTTCCCAGTGTGGGAAGACATGAGGTGTCCATTGGACACCATGGAATGGTTAATTGGCGTAGATTCCCAGTATCGAGACTGAGATGGTGGAGTGATCGAGATGTAAGATAGGTGGGAAATGCTGAGTGCTGCATCCCGGAATGGACTGCACAAGACTTCCCTCTATCATAGTCAGCACTGCGTGTCCATTGGACACCATGGCATGTTTTATAGTTGCTGTTTCCCAGTGTGGGAAGACATGGGGTGTCCATTGGACACCATGGAATGGTAAATTGGTGTAGATTCCCAGTATTGAGACCGAGATGGAGGCATGATCGAGATGTAATATAGGTGGGAAATGCTGAGTGCTGCATCCCGGAATGGACTGCACAAGAATTCCCTCTGTCATAGTCAGCATTGTGTGTCCATTGGACACCATGGCATGTTTTATAGTTGCTGTTTCCCAGTGTGGGAAGACATGGGGTGTCCATTGGACACCATGGAATGGTTAATTGGCGTAGATTCCCGTATCGAGACGAGATGTCGGCATGATCGAGATGTAAAATAGGTGGGAAATGCTGAGTGCTGCATCCCGGAATGGACTGCACAAGACTTCCCTCTATCATAGTCAGCACTGCGTGTCCATTGGACACCATGGCATGTTTTATTGTTGCTATTTCCCAGTGTGGGAAGACACGGGGTGTCTATTGGACACCATGGAATTCAGGGGTACATAATGTACAAGAAATTTTCCCCAGAAAGAAAGAAGATTACGCACTTGAAATTCCAATGAACTGTAATTAAAGAACTTATAACGACAAGCAAAAAAATAGATGATCTTCCACAGCATAGCCAAAAACGGCAATCGACAAAATTGGATCCATGCCATGACTGCAAGGAAAGCACTTCCCATCAAAAATACCAAGAAAACCAAAGAAGCTGTACCCTACCCGAAGATGTGTGGTGTGCACAAAGAAAGGGAAGCGTAAGGAATCGACCTACTGGTGTGCAGATTGCGGCATGGGCCTGTGTGTAGATAAATGCTTCTCCGAAAACCATTCAAAGATGAAATATGGGATGCCCGGATCACCGAATACAAGCGATAGTGACACAGAATAGTAAATAGCTTGACAGGCGCAGATTCCCGGTATCGAGACCGAGATGGCAGAGTGATCAAGATGTAAGATAGGTGGGAATTGCCGAGTGCTGCATCCCGGAATGGACTGCACAAGACTTCCTTCTATCATAGTCAGCATTGCGTGTCCATTGGGCACCATGGCATGTTTTATAGTTGCTGTTTCCCAGTGTGGGAAGACATGGGGTGTCCATTGGACACCATGGAATGGTTAATTGGCGTAGATTCCCAGTATCGAGACCGAGATGGCGGAGTGATCGAGATGTAAGATAGGTGGGAAATGCCGAGTGCTGCATCCTGGAATGGACTGCACAAGACTTCCCTCTATCATAGTCAGCATTGCATCTCCATTGGACACCATGGCGTGTTTTATAGTTGCTGTTTCCCAGTGTGGGAAGACATCTGGTGTTCATTGGTCACCATGGAATGGTTAATTGGCGTAGATTCCCGATATTGAGACCGAGATGGCGGAGTGATCGAGATGTAAGATAGGTGGAAAATGCCGAGTGCTGCATCCAGGAATGGACTGCACAAGACTTCCTTCTATCATAGTCAGCATTGCGTGTCCATTGGACACCATTTCATGTTTTATAGTTGCTGTTTCCCAGTGTGGGAAGACATGGGGTGTCCATTGGACACCATGGAATGGCTAATTGGCGTAGATTCCCAGTATCGAGACCAAGATGGCGGCATGATCGATATGTAAGATAGGTGGGAAATGCTGAGTGCTGCATCCCGGAATGGACTGCACAAGACTTCCCTCTATCATAGTCAGCATTGCGTGTCCATTGGACACCATGGCATGTTTTATAGTTGCTGTTTCCCAGTGTGGGAAGACATGGGGTGTCCATTGGACACCATGGAATGGTTAATTGGCGTAGATTCCCTGTATCGAGACCGAGATGGCGGCATGATCGAGATGTAAAATAGGTGGAAAATGCTGAGTGCTGCATCCCGGAATGGACTGCACAAGACTTCCCTCTATCATAGTCAGCACTGCGTGTCCATTGGACACCATGGCATGTTTTATAGTTGCAGTTTCCCAGTCTGGGAAGACACAGGGTGTCTATTGGATACCATGGAATGGTTAATTGGCGTAGATTCCCGGTATCGAGACCGAGATGGCGGAGTGATCGAGATGTATGATAGGTGGGAAATGCTTAGTGCTGCATTCCAGAATGCTGCCCATAAAAACAAAACAATGCAAAATACAGTTTTTCGTATCAAGTTTTTATTGAAGTACAGTTAAATGTGGATTATTTAGAATAGTGCATATCATTTCTAAGAATAAGAACTTTATAAACTGCTGCCAATTAGAAATGCTTTCCTGTTCTCTTTAATCCAACTGTGGTTCCAGTTTGTACCAAAAGCACTATACTGTTATATACTATGCCTAACCTTGTTTTATAGGGGGTCTCCTGCGTTGAACTGGTGGAACCAGCCCTGGTGGAGAGTTCAAACAGTGTGGGGAAGTGTATACAGAATAGGGGCTACTGTGAAAATGTTTGTTGCAAATTGTCTATGCTACTAGAAGGGGAAAAAGGGGGATTACAATGTCCCAGAAAGCTGTATCCAGGTTAGCCTTGTTACTAACAACCCTGTCCTCCAGGTGGAGGCACCCATGTCAGTACACATGCCTCTTAACCTGCAGCTAGCCATGCAGGCAGGGGTAGTAGCCCTTGAGATAGCGCCACCTACGGGATACACAAGTGTGGGATGACATGGGAAGGCTGAACAAAATGTACTGCTTTATTCATGCTAGGTCATCAAACATGACTACAGCAAAATACCTTTCCTATTTGGTAACCATCAGTTTCTCAAACCACCAATCACATAATGTTTTCATGAGATCTTGTGCCGCAAATGCATAATTTTGCTCTAAGTGCCACTATTAGTAATCACTCTTAAATGTTTGTTTATTTCCTGGAAGATACCAGACATGTTGTCTTTTGCCAGCAAATGTCAGGAATTGAGCACTACTACCAGTCATAGATTGGATATACTCCGATGCTATAATATGTATGTGTTCTTAATTCAGATATGCAGTGTCCAGAGAAGACTGTATATATCTGTGGACACTCCTTCGTGCATTGGGCTGGGATTCGGGAGTGGTCTCAAACTGGGGGGCCAGTGTTGACCTTCGATACTTCAGTCAATGTTCGTTGGTTAGGTGAGAGGGTTATGTGTTGGGATCAACTGGTGCCAATGTTGCGACGGGAGTGCCTGAGGGGATCCAAACCAGATGTCATCGTCATCCACCTGGGAGGCAATGATTTAGGATTGAAGACATCAGTGATGCTGCTTCGGAAGATGAAGGAGGACACGCCTTGATCAAGCATCAATGCCGAAAACCATGATCCTTTGGTCCACATCATCCAGCTCCGCAGTGGAGGAATGTTTCTGATACGAAGAAAATGGACAGAACAAGGAGAAAGATCAACACAGAGATGGGGGTATTCATGAGAGGATTGTCACCAGCGTGGTCAAGTATGATGGCATCATGTCCTCTTCCCAGAACTGTATCGGCAGGATGGTGTCCACTTAACGGATCAGGAAGCGATATGTTCTGCAGTGACATCAAGAGGGCTGTAGCTCCAATCCTATAGAGGTATGCAATTTATAGATGCAGTGGTGGGGGAATGTACAGTATATAATCCAATGGACTATAACTTTCAGGTCGTCATTGGTATAATGTCTTTAAATTCTGTGTTTCAGATTGGAGTATATAGGCTAAAAGTCTTTAAAAGCGAAGAACGTATACGGATATACGTTCCAAATGCCCTATCGACTGTCACCGGGGTCATCTTCCATATGACAATCACTGTAATCTATATACACAGTGCGTCGTACAAAATATGTCCCCTGGCTTCAGAAATACTCATGCAACAGTCAGAATGGGAAATAAATTGGAAATAATAAGTGCATAAGGTAGGTTACTATGTGATGTCACTAACGGTAAGTTACAGTTTAGCTTAGATTTTGAGATGTGTGTATTGATGTACAGTATGTATTCATGTTTCAAAATTAATTCAGGGTTTGACCTCATGAAACTGCTAACAGTGTTAGTCCAGCTGGGTACCTCAACAGTGATTCACACTTGCTACCCATATCTAGCAAAAGGGGTGGTGTACTTTGTTTTTTTACCTTTATTTATTTATTTTTTTTACCTTTGTCATACCAGGAGAGAAACACTGCAATGATGCTACATTACAACATTTTACATCTTGACTTCCCATGATACTACTCAACTGATACTTTCTGGGATTACGGTAAGAGACAAACTAGTTTGTCTAACAGGCTGTGGAAACCTTGAGGTGTTAACATAAATTGCCTTGTAGACCTACTAGTACGCATTGCACCACAACAAACTTCACCTTCACCATCTCATCAGTTGGAATGAATTATAATGCATGGACTAGTTCTGAACACTCCAAGAGATGACTTCATGTGAGGGTGAGCTACACTACTTTGGTAAAATTAAATATCACAGAGTATGTAAAATGTTGATGCAATGGTGTAGCATAGAGTAAGATCAGACAGTTTTTTATCTACAGGTCACAAGCCTGAAGACGATATATAGAATTTAGAATAGGGAAAGGATAGGGCTTTTCTCCACAGGTTTTAGAATAGGGAAAGGATAGGGTTTTTCTCCACAGGTTTTAGAATAGAGAAAGGGTATGTTTTTTCTACACAGGTTTTAGAACAGGGAAAGTATAGGGTTTTTCTCCACAGGTTTTTGAATAGGGAAATGGTAGGGTTTTTCTCCACAGGTTTTAGAATAGGGAAAGGATAGGGTTTTTCTCCACAGGTTTTTGAATAGGGAAATGTTAGGGTTTTTCTCCACAGGTTTTAGAATAGGGAAAGGATAGGGTTTTTCTCCACAGGTTTTTGAAAAGGGAAAGGATAGGATTTTTCTCCACAGGTTTTTGAATAGGGAAAGGATATGATTTTTCTCCACAGGTTTTAGAATAGGGAAAGGATAGGGTTTTTCTCCACAGGTTTTAGAATATGGAAAGAATAGGTATTTTCTCCGCAGGTTTTAAAATAGTGAAATGAGTGGGTTTTTTGCCACATATTTCTGGCATTACCATGTCTGATGGAATGCTCTTTGTGTATGATGATCCATACACTTGAAAAAGTTTCGCATCAGTGAAATGTGGACCACTGATGGTAAATGCTAATGGTAATAAAAAATAGTAAATTATTTTGGTTTCTTTCATACTGTATAGTACACTATATAAGATACTATATGGTGGTCTAAATACACACCGCTTTCGTTAACACCTTACTTAATTTGCTGTCCTCACTGTAACCGTGAGATACTGAAGAAACTAGGTCCATTTTCTATTAATTATATAAAACTCATGGGAAAAGTATATCTTGTATTTCATCTTTGAACCTTAGGGTGAAGGTGTATCATTGCTGTGTATTGACAACCACCAACTATTTTATATAATGTATGGGGAAAAAATATCACAAAACATGGGACTAAGGTATAGTAGGATAGGGTAACATAAGAAAAATGTGTTAATTATCCAAGGACAAAACAGTGATCTAAAACATAATAGTATAAGGTAATACTAGATAGGTTTTTCCACTGTTCACATGCATAAGTGCTGGAAATAGATATAGGAAAAGACAGATCTTACTTCAAGAGGGTTCCATCAGTAGGTCATCACATATAGGACTTGCACCACCTGGCATCAGGCCGCACGACAGACTTTTCTAGCAATACCTGAAGGGGGACCACCCTCCCAACGTCACGTGACCAACAGAACCCCTTCCAGTGCCAGGTTAGGTTGTGCCGGTTACGACATCGGTGACCCTGCCGTGGGCTGTCTCGACGCCGACCCTCCCCCCATCTACACAATGGCGGGTCCGATGTGGATTCCTCTGACGCAGGTCTGACATTGGGGGCCTATAATCAGCCTGAACTGTCCCGATATTCCTTTGGGTATCCAAGGGATCCTCACCAGGGTACTCCACTCCAGATTGAGTCATTTGGGCAGTTCAACCCTGTATTTTGCCCTTACTCCAACTACATGGGGTTTCAAGGGTATTATCCTCCACTGGACACCCCTCCTCCTCCTTCTCCCCCCAGTCTCAACCAGATCCACTTCCCCTTCTCTGGCTACTTCAGATTTCAAGACCCTGATTCAGTCTTGGTGGCAAGGGCCCAGGTCAGAACTGGTTTCAGATCTGGAAACTAGGCTCCTGCAACCACAGCTTCCTATGTCTCCTTCCCCAATCAGCTATCTTGCAACTGTCCATGTCTTGGGGAAGACTCGGCAGGATGTTTCCCTACCGGACTTTAGACACCGTCCTGTCAAGGAGAGTGGACTTCATGATGTGTTATATAATAGGGAAAGGATAGGCTTTTCTCCACAGGTTTTAGAAAAGGCAAAGGGTAGGATTTTACTCCACAGAATTTAGAATAGAGAAAGGGTAGGGTTTTTCTACACAGGTTTTTGAAGATGGAAAGGATAGGATTTTTCTCCACAGGTTTTAGAATAGGGAATGGATAGGGTTTTTCTCCACAGGTTTTTTGAATAGGGAAATGTTAGGGTTTTTCTCCACAGGTTTTATAATATGGAAAGAATAGGGTTTTTCTCCACAGGTTTTTGAAAAGGGAAAGGATAGGATTTTTCTCCACAGGTTTTTGAAGAGGAAAGGATAAGATTTTTCTCCACAGGTTTTAGAATAGGAAAGGATAGGGTTTTCTCCACAGGTTTTTGAATAGGAAAGGGTAGGGTTTTTTCCACAGGTTTTAGAATAGGGAAAGGATAGGGTTTTTCTCCACAGGTTTTTGAAAGGAGAAAGGATAGGATTTTTCTACACAGGTTTTAGAATAGAGAAGGGGTAGGGTTTTTCTACACAGGTTTTAGAACAGGGAAAGGATAGGGTTTTCTCCACAGGTTTTTTTCAATAGGGAAATGTTAGGGTTTTTCTCCACAGGTTTTAGAATAGGGAAAGGATAGGGTTTTTCTCCAAAGGTTTTTGAAAAGGGAAAGGATTGGATTTTTCTCCACAGGTTTTAGTACAGGGAAAGGATAGGGGTGTTCTCCACACATTTTTGAATAGGGAAAGGATAGGGTTTTTCTCCACAGGTTTTAGAATAGGGAAAGAATAGGGATTTTCTCTGCAGGTTTTAGAATAGGGAATTGAGAGGGTTTTTTTTTCGCCATATGTTTCTGGCATTACCATGTCTGATGGAATGCTCTTTGTGTATGATGATCCATACACTTGAAAAAGTGTTGCATCGGTGAAAGGTTTTCCAAACTGCTGTTTAAATAAAATAAAAAAAAAAATGTGGACAACTGATGGTAAATGTTAATGGTAATAAAAAATAGTAAACTATTTTGGTTTCTTTTCTACTGTATAGTACACTATATAAGATACTGTATGGTGGCCTAAATACACACCACTTTCGTTAACACCTTACTTAATTTGCTGTTCTCACTGTAACTGTGAGATACTGAAGAAACTAGGTCCATTTTCTATTAATTATATAAAACTCTTGGGTGACGTATATCTTGTATTTCATTTGTGAACCTTAGGGTGAAGGTGTATCATTGCTGTGTATTGACAACCACCAACTATTTTATATAATGTATGGTGAAAAAATATTGCAAAACATGGGACTAAGGCATAGTAGGATAGAGTAACATAACAAAAAGTGTTAATTTTCCAAGGGCAATACAGTGACCTAAAACATAATAGTAAAAGGTAATACTAGATAGGTTTTTGCACTGTTCACATGCATAAAGGCTGGAGATAGATATAGGAAAAGATAGATCTTACTTCGAGAGGGTTCCATCAGTAGGTTATCACATATTGGACTTGCACCACCTGGCATCGGGCCGCAAGGCAGACTTTTCTAGCAATACCTGAAGGGGGACCACCCGCCCAATGTCACGTGAACAACAGAACACCTTCCAGTGCCAGGTTAGGTTGCACCAGTTACGACGTTGGTGACCCTGCCTTGGGCTGCCTCGACGCCGGACCCTCCCCCATCTACACAATGGCGGGTCCAACGTGGATTCATCTGATGCCAGGTCTGATATTGGGGGGCTTATAATTGACCCTGAACTGTCCCACATTATCCTTTTGGGTATCCAAGGGATCCTTACCTAGGGTGCTCCACTCCAGAATGGAGTCATTTGGGGCAGTTCTACCCTGGATTTCACCCTTACTCCAACTACATGGGGTTTCAAGGGTATTATCCTCCACCGGACACCCCTCCTCCTCCTCCCCCCAGTCTCAACAGGATCCACCTCCCAAATCCCTGGCTACTTCAGATTTCAAGACCTTGATTCACTCTTGCTGGCAGGGGGCCAGGTCAGAACTGGTTTCAGATCTGGAAACTAGGCTCCTGCAACAACAGATTCCTATGTCTCCTTCCCTGATCAGCTATCTTGCAACTGTCAATGTCTCAGAGAAGACTGGGCAGGACATTTCCCTACCGGACTTTAGAACTGTCCTGTCAAGGATAGTGGACTTCATGATGTGTTATATAATAGGGAAAGGATAGGCTTTTTGTCCACAGATTTTAGAACAGGGAAAGGGTAGGGTTTTTCACCACATGTTTTAGAATAGAGAAAGGGTAGAGTTTTTCTCCATAGGTTTTAGAATAGGGAAAGGATAGGGTTTTTCTCCACAGGTATTTTGAATAGGGAAAGGGTAGGGTTTTTCTCCACAGGTTTTAGAATAGAAGCAGTTTGATACAGAAAATGATTGAACAGTAGCCACCATCTTATTTTTGGTCATGTGACCCAGGGGATGTAGAAAGGGGTACAGTCTGGGCCTTCATTTTCTTATTCACTTCCCTAACATGTAAAACAAGCTGCTTTTTACTTTTCCTTTTTGAATTTATTGGCTTTCACCTCATAACGCAATAGGTGGACACCCCATTGACATGCATGAGCATACCATGGGTAGTTGGATAGGGCACCCCTTCTATCTGCAGTTGGGTCTATAATGAGAAATTAGGGATCAGAAATTTCATCCAAGCCCCTGAAGATGTAAGAAAAGATGTAATGCCTTGACATTTACCCCTTTTATAATATAGTTATCCCCACAAATGTGTAACAGAAGCAGTTTGACAGAAAATGATTGAACGGTAGCCGCCATCTTATTTTTGGTCATGTGATCAAGGGGATGTAGATATGGGTACAGTCTGGGCCTTGATTTACTCATTCACTTCCCCATCATGTAAAACAGGCTACATCTTCCTTTTACTTTCTGAATTTATTTGTATGTAACCCATAATGCAATAGGTGTGCCCCTAACGTGCCAGCATGGCCTTCCTTAGGTGGTTGGGTATGGAACCCCAGCTATATGGTGGTGGGTCTATAATATGAAATTAGTGATCATACATTTCATCCAAGCCCCTGCAGATGTAAGAAAATGGGTAATCCATTGACATTTACCACTTTTATAATGTTGTTATCTCTACAAACGTGTAACAGAAGCAGTTTGATACAGAAAATGATCAAATGGTAGCCGCCATCTTGTTTTTCGTCTTGTGACGCAGGAGATGTAGCTATGGGTACAGTCTGGGCCTTAATTTACTCATACTCTTCCCTGTCATGTAAAATGGGCTACTTTTTACTTTTACTTTTTGAATTTATTGGCATGCACCCAATAATGCAATAGGTGGACACCCCATTGGGCAGCATGGGCATACCATGGGTGGTTGGGTATGGCACCCTGGCTATCTGCAGGTGGGTCTGTAATGTAGAATTAGGGATCAGAAAATTCATCCAAGCCCTGACAGATGTAAGAAAAGGTGTAATCCATTGACATTTACCACTTTTATAATGTAGTTATTACAATAAATGTGTAAGATAGGCAGTTTGATACAGAAAATGATGAAATGGTAGCTGCCATCTTGTTTTTGGTCATGTGACCCAGGGGATGTAGCTATGGGTACAATCTGGGCTTTGATTTACTCATTCACTTCCCTGTCATGTAAAATGGGCTACTTTTTACTTTTACTTTTTGAATTTATTGGCATGCACCCCATAATGCAATAGGTCGACACCCCATAGGCCAGCATGGGCATACCAGGGGTGGTTGGTTATGGCACCCCGGCTATCTGCAAGTGGGTCTGTAATGTGAAATTAGGGATCAGAAAATTCATCCAAGCCCCTGCAGATGTCTGAAAATGTGTAATCCATTGACATTTACCAATTTTATAATGTTGTTATCCCTACAAATGTGTAACAGAAGCAGTTTGATACAGAAAATGTTTGAATGGTGTCATCCATCTTGTTTTTGGTCTTGTGACCCAGGGGATGTAGCTATGGATACAGTCTGTGCCTTGATTTACTCATTCGCTTCCCCGTCATGTAAAACAGGCTACATCTTAGTTTTCCTTTCTCAATTTATTGGTATGTAACCCATAATGCAATAGGTGGACACCCCATTGGTCAGCATGGGTATACCAGGGGCAGTTGGGTATGGCACCCTAGCTATATGCTGGTGGGTCTATAAAGTAAAATTAGTGATCATAAATTTCATCCAAGCCCCAGCAGATGTAAGAAAAGGTGTAATCCATTGACATTTACCACTTTTATAATGTAGTTATCACAATAAATGTGTAAGATAGGCAGTTTGATACAGGAAATTATGAAACGGTAGCTGCCATCTTGTTTTTGGTCATGTGACCCAGGAGATGTAGCTATGGGTACAATCTGGGCTTTGATTTACTCATTCACTTCTCTGTCATGTAAAACGGACTACTTTTTACTTTTACTTTTTGAATTTATTGGCATGCACCCCATAATGCAATAGGTGGACACCCCATTGGCCAGCATGGGCATACCATGGGTGGTTGGGTATGGCAACCCGGCTATCTGCAGGTGGGTCTGTAATGTGAAATTAGGGATCAGAAAATTCATCCAAGCCCCAGCAGATGTAAGAAAAGGTGTAATCCATTGACATTTATCACTTTTATAATGTAGTTATCCCTACAAATGTGTAACAGAAGCAGTTTGATACAGAAAATGATTGAACGGTAGCTGCCGTCTTGTTTTTGGTCATGTGACCCAGGGGATGTAGCTATGGGTACAGTCTGTGCCTTGATTTACTCATTCACTTCCCCGTCATGTAAAACAGGCTACATCTTACTTTTCCTTTCTCAATTTATTGGTTTGTAACCCATAATGCACTAGGTGGATACCCCATTGGTCAGCATGGGTATACCAGGGGTGGTTGGGTATGGCACCCCAGCTATATGCTGGTGGGTCTATAAAGTAAAATTAGTGATCATAAATTTCATCCAAGCCCCAGCAGATGTAAGAAAAGGTATAATCCATTGACATTTACCACTTTTATAATGTAGTTATCACAATAAATGTGTAAGATAGGCAGTTTGATACAGAAAATGATGAAACGGTAGCTGCCATCTTGTTTTTGGTCATGTGACCCAGGGGATGTAGCTATGGGTACAATCTGGGCCTTTATTTACTCATTCACTTCCCTGTCATGTAAAACGGACTTCTTTTTACTTTTACTTTTTGAATTTATTGGCATGCACCCAATAATGCAATAGGTGGACACCCCATTGGCCAGCATGGGCATACCAAGGGTGGTTGGGTATGGCAACCCGGCTATCTGCAGGTGGGTCTGTAATGTGAAATTAGGGATCAGAAAATTCATCCAAGCCCCATCAGATGTAAGAAAAGGTATAATCCATTGACATTTATTACTTTTATAATGTAGTTATCCCTACAAATGTGTAACAGAAGCAGTTTGATACAGAAAATGATTGAACAGTAGCCACCATCTTGTTTTCGGTCATGTGACCCAGGGGATGTAGCTATGGGTACAGTCTGGGCCTTGATTTACTTATTCACTTCCCCGCCATGTAAAACAAGCTACTTTTTGATTTTCTTTTTTGAATTTATTACCATGCACCCCATAATGCAATAGGTGGACACCCCATTGGCCAGCAAGTGCTAACCAGGGGTGGTTGGTTATGGCACCCCGGCTATCTGCAAGTGGGTCTGTAATGTGAAATTATGGATCAGAAAATTCATCCAAGTCCCTCCAGATGTAAGAAAATGTGTAATCCATTGACATTTATCACTTTTATAATGTTGTTATCCCTACAAACGTGTAACAGAAGCAGTCTGATACAGAAAATGTTTGAATGGTGTCAGCCATCTTGTTTTTGGTCATGTGACCCAGGGGATGTAGCTATGGGTACAGTCTGTGCCTTGATTTTCTCATTCACTTCCCCGTCATGTAAAACAGGCTACATCTTACTTTTCCTTTCTCAATTTATTACTATGTAACCCATAATGCAATAGGTGTACACCCCATTGGTCAGCATGGGTATACCAGGGGTGGTTGGGTATGGCACCCCAGCTATATGCTGGTGGGTCTATAAAGTAAAATTAGTGATCATAAATTTCATCCAAGCCCCGGCAGATGTAAGACAAGGTGTAATCCATTGAAATTTGCCACTTTTATAATGTAGTTATCACAATAAATGTGTAAGATAGGCAGTTTGATACAGAAAATGATTGAACGGTAGCCGCCATCTTGTTTTTGGTCATGTGACCTAGGGGATGTAGCTATGGATGCAGTCTGGGCCTTGATTTACTCATTCACTTCCCCGTCATGTAAAACAAGCTACTTTTTACTTTTACTTTTTGAATTTATTGGCAGGCACCCCATAATGTAATAGGTGGTCACCCCATTGGCCAGCATGGACATACCGGGTGAGGTATGGCACCCGCTATCTGCAAGTGGGTCTATAATGTGAAATTAGGATCAGAAATTTCATCCAAGCCACTGCTGCCATAAGAAAGGGTGCAATCCATTGACATTTACCACTTTTATGATCTAATGATCTCAATAAATGAGTCACAAGCATTTTGACACAGAAAATGGCTGAATGGTGTCAGCCATCTTGTTTTGGTCATGTGACCCTGGGTAGGTAGCTATAGGTGCAATCTGGCCCTTTATTTACTCATTCACTTCCTATCATGTGAAACAGGCTACTTCTTATTTTTTCTTAATGGATTTTGTGACGTGTACCCATAATCCAATAGGTACCTCCCCATAGGCCAGCATGGCCCTACCATTGGTGGTCCGTTCTGGTCACTCTCATAATCTGTAGGTGAGAAACCAATCTGAAATTTGTGTTTATATAAAAAATTTGTATCCTGAAAGTGAAAATTAGTTACATTTTAGACAACAATTTTTATCAGTGATGCAACTGATTTTAATGGTTTTACAAACTTCAATATTTTTTGCGAATACAAATTCTCAAAAACAATCAAAATTTCACTAAATAAACATATATATCTCCAAATGTCTTTGTTGGAAAAGTTACATTTTCACTTTGAATTATAGTTGTGTTAGTTTCTCACTACCCTGACAAAAAAAGTTTACAAGGGAATTAAGAAAAATTATGTAATAACGTCATAACCGATAAGTGTACAAACCCAGTGAAAAAACCTCTGGCAGCAGGGATATGCAATTTTCAGAAAAACCTTGGTAGTGTAAGGGTTAACACATTGGTAACATAGCACATGGTTGAATAGCATATGCTTACTCAATGTCACGTATAAGATTGTTGTGTTGATCAGTGGCACAGTGGAAATAGTTGCAGTGGTCATTCATCGGCACCACCTGTCTTCACAGTCACTAGAAAAAACACACTTATATGTGTAAGAAAGACTTTTTAATGTTCAAAGTGAAATTCCTATCTAGTTGCTGTCTTCTGTCATTGTCTTTTTCTTATGAGTATGTTGTATGCAGACATATCAAGTATTACTTGGCACACTTGCCAAGTCTATGCCTCAACTAAGGCACAATACTTCTCCATGTGCATCAACATAACAGTGTTACATATTTGTTTGTTACAGTGTTCTTTATCTTAACATTATTAGGATCTTTTATAACTAAAAGATATCCTGGTGTTTGTTCCAGTTTGGTCTCAGAATTATTCACCTCTGTTTTTTTACATGGTCGTATGACATGTACTTAAGAGTACAGAACTCAAAAAATGTATTTTACTCTGTACATGTTGAGTAACATCAGATGTGCCCTGTGTTTCTTTTTTTTATCTGCTAGCGTCTTTTCTGAATACCACCATTTTGTGTTGCAACAGTGTATTGCTATCCCTGTTTTGTTCTCATACATCTGCATTGCATTTATGTATATGTAATTGTTACTGCATCACTTACTAATAGTTTGCAGCTGTGACATTTACAGTAGTTGTGTTACTTGCCATATTAATTGCTGTATTGCACAAATAACTAATATGACTGTTTAGAAGTATTACATTTATTAACCTTTTATGTTATCTGAATATAGTTTTTTTTTATTTAGTTGTTTAACCAGGAATAGCACACTAAGCTGAGAACTTTTTTACAGAAGCGACCTGGGAGTACAAGGAAGTTAAGTGACTTGCTCAGGGTCACACAGTATGCAAGTGGAAGCTGTGGGATTCAAACCCAGGTCTGGTCTGCTGGATGTCACCAGATTTGCAGCTCAGAGCCTTAGGCCACTGCACTATACTGCCTCCTAATTATTAGTATGATGTAGATATGTAGTTGCAGATATATAGTATATTAAAATTCCATATAGCCATAATAGATATCAAAGTAAAGTGTTAGACTAGATATTCTTTCTTGTGTACAGCTAACATTCTCTGATAATAATATAATTAAATGTTGAATTATTAATTCTGTAAACTATTTCTTTATGTAAGTAGATGATGTAACAGATCTAGGTGATTTACTAGTTCGTAAGTAATTTGTTATTGATTTGCTATTCTTCACTGATGTATATAATCCTTGTTATCATGTGTTATTTGATCTAGTTCTGTGGTAAGTTACTTAAATGTATTTTATAATAATTACGAATTGTACATCAGACACTTTTACTGAGTAAATGGAGTTTTTGTGTTCCTGATAATATTTTTTGATCGTCTCTATTAAGAGGTTGGGTGGGAATTTTCCAAATGCAGTAACATAGTGATATATCTTAACATCTATTTATATGTGTATACATATGCGTATGTGTACACATTCTATATATTGCAATTAAAATGTTTAACACTAAGTTTGAGATGTATATTTTTGTTCACAGGATTGTCTGTTTTTCCTGCTATTACTTTAATGGTTGCATATGATTTTTCACCCACCCCAGGAACATTCACACTATCAGTCACACAATGACAACAACACTATAACTGTTTGATATGTGTAATCAGTGTGCAGAGTACTGTGCTACATGTGTTTATGTATTGTGTGACACTGTCACATGGTAGCCATTGACTATCTGCGAGTCTGTTTAACATTTATGTAAAACATTGGTGAAAACATTTTAATGCTTGCTTTATGAGAATGATTTTGTGCACCAATTTTGATTTTTGATTCGGCCTTTTTTTACAACTTTTAATTGGCAATAAATCTTTTTTAAGCCTTATCTATCTGTGTTGCATCTTTCCTTGAGCATAAAGTAATACTCATAATATGTATGTTGCTGTTGGTGTATTGATGGATCTACACATAGTGTATCATGCTCAACAGAGCAAGATAATGGACTTTGCACTATTCACCAGCTATAGACCAATGTGGTAAACAGATTCATCTCCTCTTCTATACAGTGAGTGTAGTATTTTCACATCACAGGTTCAGAACATGAGCTACTGCTGTATAAATACTATTAGAGAACTAAATATTCAGACAGAGGTATCAATGTCTTGGTGAGCTCGTGTGTAAAAATTGAGCCACAGTCTAAACAAGATATTTAAATTAATATGACATAATTATTTCTCAAAAAGACAGGAAATTCATGGCAAAAAAACTCTGTTTAATGCATCAGTTAGGGTTGCTCCACAGCGACAAAAGCAAGGAAATTCGGTGTTAGGGTTGAAAACCCTAACTCTGCATTCTCCCCCCCAGCACCACATACACACAGACACACACACATGCAAGTAGGGGGGAGGACCAAGGCAACATGACCAATCACAGAAAACCAGCAGCAGGTGACAGAAATAAAAAAAAAACAACTGTCTAAATGTACTACAAGACATCCCCACCTACCTGACCAGGTACTGCTTGCTCAGTGGAGATCCACAGCAAAACTTAGGCCATGTACACCAAATGTACACATCCCTGATTGCAGGTGCACACAGCATACCACACTTAGAAGTTGCATGGCCTTACCTAGCGATGCCCCACACCCCACCACACCTGGTACTGCACCCCTGGCTATAGAGCCACAGCAAAAGTAAGTAGTTGGACAGGTATGGTATGTGTGGTTGATTTCAGGTATACACAAGCTCCCACTGTTAGGCAATGGAGGACCTTCATGAGGCAATGCCCCACCCACTGAGAACAGGTACTGAATATTTACTTGAGAACCCCAGTTAAAATGAACCCATGAACATCAACACTGTTATTCCATGATTGCAGCCATTGTAAAGGTTAGTACAATAATAAGTCACACAGCCTGTGGGAGAGAATTCTCCCTCTCCTCCTACAACTGCACCTTTCGGGGCTCGTATCTCAAAAACTGTACGAGATACAGATTTTTCATAGCAACCTACATAGCCCATGGGTTATGTAAAACAAAACGGTAGCCAGGAAAATAATGATTTCTGTGAAATTTAAATTTTTGTTCTACGTTGTGCGGTTGCTGAGATATTTGCAATTAAGTATTTCCAATGCTCGTTTTAAGCTTCCATTGCCATTACAATGCATGCATTCTTTGTACACACTGTGTTTCTCTATGCAGTTCTTCAGCAAAAAGAGGGTATATGCTTCTGCTACTGTTACAGTTACTGTGTCCCTTTGCATTTATGTACATGTTAGTGTTACCGTTCCCTTGTGTGCCACCGTGTGTGTTATCCTTTGCGTTGTCATTTGCCTTTGCATTTTTGTTACTGTTACCATTTGCATTTACACCTTGTGTTTGCATTGCTGTTCCTGTTACTATGTCACAAGCCATCACATGGCTGGAGATTGGGGCCCAAAGGGCCCCATGCTCCCGCTGCCACATTACATTCAGTATTTATCGTCATCATTCCCAAAAAGAAGGGGAATTAGAGGCAAAAAACTCAATTTAATGCATCAGTTAGGGTTGTTCTACAGCTACAAAAGTAAGGAAATGTGGTGTTAGGGTTGAAACCCCTCTGGACACCTCCAGCCCACCCCCTCAACTGGCATCGGGGTGCATGTTGGGCTCGTCGGTCCTAACTCTCGCCTCATTCTGCTATACCTCTGCTTATTTACACATGTGATGAGGTGAGAGTTAGGGCCGATGACCCCAATGCGCTCCCCAATGCCAGTTGGGGGGGCAGGCTGGAGGTGTCCCTGGGGGGTTTCAACCCTAACAGCGAATTTCCTTACTTTTGTCACTGTGGAACAACCCTAACTGATGCTTTAAACAGAGTTTTTTGCCTCTAATGTATAAATGTGTGTGTGTATATATATAGACATACACACATTATGGTAGCACGATAGTGCTACCATAGTTAGGGTTGAGTAGCCCTTTTAAGGTTGAAGGGGGAAATGTTGCACCTTAATAACTTTGCCACCATTCAACAAATTTGCCTGCAATTTAGCAGGTACAGGGCATAATCATAGCACTTGGGATCTGCCAACTGTAGTATCGGTCGGATATGTGGCTGCAGAGTTATTAAGGAACATCCGTATGCATATTTACTTTTTTAGCGCATTCTTTGCTCATGCCTACAGGTCACACAATTTGCATGACAGGTCCAAATACTACAGGGAACATGCGGCCAGGGTCCCCGATGTGCTTTTTGAAGATTTCGTAAAAAAAATATTAAACGGTTCAAAAGTTATTCAAAAAACAAGTTCTCATTATAAGTCAGTGGGAAAAGTTAACAAAAAGTTTGACACTTTTGAAAATGCACTTTTTAGTGTCACAAATGGCCCCAGTAGTGTCGTGAGTCAGCCATTTTTTTTCAGTTACTGATTACAGAAATGCTTGGCATTTAAAATTGGGACCATCTAGGGACATAATTCTTTTTGTGTTTACCTATTCAAGCCCTAAAGATGCTAGCCATGTCTTTATTTTGGGATTAAACACCCAGAAATATATTTTTCAAATTTCTTGAAAAAGTAGTGTCACAAATTTTGCGAAAGCTTTCGCAAATCACGACACTACTTTTCCAGACTATGGCCAAAATGACAGGAATTCTTTGCCACCCTTCTGCAAAAGAACAGTTTGGTCTTTTGGGCTGAAATTTGGAGGGAAGGCAGCCAAGATCTCACAGATGTACCTTTTCATGGTTTGGTGAAAAAATATTGCATGGATACCAAGATACAGTGCTCCAAAGTTGGCTTTTTCCCCATAGACTAACATGGTGGCGTACGCCGTGCCTTTCGGCGCTCATATCTTGAAAACGGTGCAAGATACGGATTTTCATCATGACAATGCATTTAGTGAAAACCTAGCCCAGAAACTCATGAATCATGTGAAATTATTTTTTTTTTTTACGTCATACGCTTCCTGAGATATCAACAATTTAGTATTCCAACATCTCATTTTCTGCTATGAGGTCCATTATTATGCATACATTCTTTCTACACACTGTGTTTCTCTATGCAGCTGTTGGGCAAATACAGGGTGTGCGTGCTTCCTTTATTGTTACAGTTACCGTTCCCACTTGTGTTTCCGTACTGGTTTGCATTACCATTCCCTTGTACGCCACCGTGTGTGTTACCCTTATGCTCTAATTTACGATGCACTTGTTTCGTTTCCATTTCTGTTTACTTTGCTGTTATTTCTGCTGTTAACGTTACCATTTGCATTTCCAATTGCTGTACTGTCACTGTGCACATCAAGGTTTGTGTTTTCACGGCTTGCATGTATTGTGTTTGTGTTTCGCTTTCTTTGGAGTTATTGTTACTGTTACCATTACCATTAGCATTTACAATTGCGGTACTGTCACAGTGCGCGTTATGGTTTGCGTTTCTGTATGCGCTTGCATTTGCATTTACGTTTCTGTTTCCTTTGGCATTATTGTTGCTGTTACCATTACCATTTGCATTCACAATTGCAGTACCGTGACCTTGCGTGTTACGGTTTGCGTTTCCGTACGCTCTGGTATTTGCCTTTCCGTTTCTGTTTCCTCTGTTGTTATTTTTGCTATTACCATTATCATTTACATTTGCAATTGTGGTACCATGACCGTGTGCGTTACGCTTTGCATTTCCATACACGCTTGTGTTCGCCTTTTCATTTCTGTTCCCTTTGGCGTTATTGTTGCTGTAACACTTAACATTTGCATTTACAATAGCGGTACCATGATCATGACCGTTACCAGTTGCGTTTACATATGTGCTTGCATCTCCGTTTGCATCACTGTTCTCTTTGCAGTCACTTTGCACTTGCATTTCTGTTAACATCTGTGTTACCTTTTATGTTTGCGTCACCATGTGTGTAACCATTAGCGCTTATGTTTGCATTGCAGTTAACGTTACTATGTCACTACACATCACGTGGTAGGAGCGTGAGGCCCTTTGGGCCCCGCAGTCCCACCACTGCATTCTATTCACTATTTATAGTCCTCATTTTCAAAAAAGAAGGAAAATTCATGACAAAAAACTCCATTTAATACATCAGTTAGGGTTGTTCCACAGCGACAAAAGCAAGGAAATTCAGCGTTAGGGTTGAAAGCCCCCCTTGCACCCCCCAGCCCACCCCCCTAAATGGCATTTGAGGTGTGCGTTGGGCTCGTCGATCTTAACTCTCACCCTATTTTCCTATACCTCAGATTGTTTACACGTGATGGGGTGAGTTGGGACCGACAAGCCAACACACCCGATGCTGGTTGGGGGTGGGCTAGGGTTCATAAGCTTTCAACTCCTAACATCAATTTCTGCTTTTGTCGCTGTGAACAACATGGCAAAAAATCCATTTAATGCATCAGTTAGGGTTGTTCCACAGTGAAAAATGCAAGGAAATTTTGATGTTAGGTTGCTACTCCTTGCACCCCATGCCCACCCTTCCCCCACCAACAGACATTGGGGTGTGCGTTGGGGTCATCTGCCCTAACTCTCACCACATTCCATGTGTAAATAAGCTGAGGTTGTGCAGTATAGGAGAATGGGGTGAGAGTTAGGACCGATGACTACCAAAACCACCAAAGGGCACATCTGTGGGATCTTGGCTTTCTTCCCTCCAAATTTCAAATCACAACACTTTCACAAATGAAATCACAAAAGTGTCACATTTGCAACACTACTTTGTGACACTACTGTTTACAAAAATGATAAAAACACATTTCTGGGGGGGGTTAACCCCCAAAAAAAGACATGGCTAGCATCCTCAGGAATCGACTAGGTGAACACAGAAAGAATTGTGTCCCTAGAGGGTCCCAAATTTAAATGCCAAGCATTTCTGTGACCACCAACTGAAACAAGATATCGGATTTGCAACACTACATGGGTCATTTGCGAAAGCAAAAACTACATTTGCAACACTTTTGAACTTGTTGTTAACTTTTCCCATTGACTATAATGAGAAACTTGTTTTTTGAATAACTTTTGAACCATTTAATATTTTTTCACAAAATCTTTGAAAGGCACAATGGGAACCCCTGCTGCATGTTCCCTGAAGGTTTTGGACCTGTTGCACAGACCACGCAACCTGTAGGTGCAAGCAAAGAATGCACAAAAAAGTGTAAATATGACTTTATATGGTGTTATGAAGCTCTGCAACTGTATATCTGACCATTACAAAACTTGGCAAATTCAGAGTTCAAAGGTACCACTCAGTGCATGTCAAATGTCAGGCAAATCCGTCATACAGTGCCAAAGTTATTAAGCTGCCAAATTTCAGAGTTTAACCTTAAATGGGGTACTCAACCCTAATTATAGTGGCACTACTACTATCTTGATGCCTGTTGGTGGGGGCAGGTTGAGCATGGGGTGCAAGGGGTGGCAACCCTAACATCAAATTTCCTTGCTTTTGTTGCTGTGGAACAACCCTAACTGATGCATTAAATGGAGTTTTTTGCCATGAATATATTATAATGGCACGGTAGTGCCACTATAGTTAGGGTTGAGTAGCAACTTACATACAAAACCTCAAATATTGTACCTTAATAACTTTGCAACCGTAACACGGATTGGCCTGAAATTTGGAATTCACAGTCTGGTGCTTTAGGTCTCTGGACTTAGCAAGTTGCGTTACAGTCGGATGTACAGTTGTGGAACTACAGGGTGCCAAAGAAACACATAAATTATGTTTTTGCCTAGAGCCCGCATGTTTTACGCAGTTGGTCCAAAAACTTCAGGGAACATACAGCTGGGGTACCCGATGTACCTTTCGAAGATTTCATGAAAAAATATTAAACAGTTAAAATGTTATTCAAAAAACACTGAAACCCATTATAGTTTATGGGAAAAGTTAACAACCAATGCGAAAGTGTCAGAAAAGCAGTTTTTACTTTTGCACATGAGCCTGTTACTTTCGTGATTTGGACATTTTTTCAGTTGGTGGTCAGACAAATGCTTGGCATTTAAATTTGGGACCATCTAGGGACACAATTCTTGCTGTGTTCACCTTCTTGAGCACTCAGGATGCTAGCCATGTCTTTTTTGGGGGGTAAAACACCCCAGAAATATGTCTTTTCATTTTTTATAAAAAGTAGTGTCGCAAAGTACTTTCACATATGCAACACTTTCATGATTTTTTTTCAGAAGTGTTGGGGTTTGCGAAAGTACAGTACTTTGCGACACTATGCCCAAAACAATAGGATATCTTTGCCACCCTGCTGCAAAACAACAGTTTGGTCTTTGGGGCTGAAAGTTGCAGGGAAGAAAGCCAACATCACACAGATGTGCCTTTTGGCTGTTTGGTGCCAAAATATAATAGGGCTGCAAAGTTACAGCATGCCAAAGTTGACCATTTTTTCCATGGGATAACACTGCAGGATCTGCCATACGTTTTGGGTCCCGTATCTTGAAAATAGTTTGAGATACAGACTTTTCATCGCAAAAATGTTTAGCCCTCCAATAGGGGCTAAGATCAAAACTAGTCTGAAAAGTCGTAAATAATATGAGATTTTAATATTTTTTCAGCGTCATACGGTTCCTGAGATATTAGCAATTTAATATTTCAAGTACTCATTTTCTGGTCCTAGGACCATTATTATGCCCACATTCTTTGTATTCACTGTGCTTCTGAATGCACCTTTTTGGGACACAAAGCATGTGCGTTTGTGTTACTTTTGCCATTAGCATTTGCAGTCATGTTCCCGCTTGCATTCCCTTTACAGTTTGCATTAGTGTTTCTGTTTACGTCACCGTGTGCATTACCATTTGCATTTGCGTTTTAGCTTGTGTTTGCATATCCATTTTCATTACCATTTCCTTTAGTATCACCACTGTCATTACTGTTAATGTCTGCATTTGCATTTCCATTTGCATTACTGTTTGTGTTTTCATTACCGTTTGCGTTACCATTTGCGTTTGCTTTTCTGTTGCTGTTAGTGTTTGCACTTGCTTTTCTGTTGTCCTTTGCATTACTGTTTCGTTGTACATCACCGTTACCATTACTGTTTGAATTTGCATTTGTGTTTGAGTTTATGTTTGCGTTACCATTACTGTTTGCTTTTCCATTACCATTTTTGTGACCATTTGTGTTTGTGTTTCTGTCATCATTAGCATTTGAATTTCCGCTTGTGTTTCTGTTGTAGCTTGCATTACTGTTTCCTTGTGTGTCACTGTTGCCCTTAAAGTTTGCATTTGCTTTTGCAGTTGCATTTCCATTTGTGTTACCTTTGCTGTTTGCATTTCCATTACCGTTTGCGTTACCATTAGTGTTTGCATTTATGTTTGCTCTTGTGTTTCCATTACCATTTTCATAATCATTTCTGTATGCGTCATCGTGTGCGTTACCACTTATGCTTCCGTTTGCATTACCATTAGAGTTGCTGTTTCCTTTTGAGTCACCGTTGTCGTTACCATTTGCATTTGCTTTACTGATACTATTTGTGTTTCTGGTACCATTTTCACTAGCATTTTCATTTATGTCACTGTGTGTGTTTACCGTTTGCATTTGTAATTGTGCTTCCATTTGTGGTTCCATTTGTGTTACCGATACCGTTTTCTTTTTCATTGCCATTTGCTTTACCATCTGTGTTTGTGCTCACATTTGTGTTACTGTTACCATTGTCTTGTGTTTCCATTACTATTTCCATTACCATTTTCATTTGCTTTTGCACTTGCATTTGCATTACCGTTTGCATTACTGTTTCCTTTCACGTCACCATTGACGCTACTGTTTCTGCTTACCTTTGGATTACCATTTCTGTTTGCATTTTTTTACTGTTTGTTTTACTATTTACATGTGCATTTTAATTACCATTACTGTTCTCGTTACTGTTACTTTTACCATTAGCGTTGGCATTACTGTTAGCATTAACGTTCCCATTAGGATTACCGTTACCGTTGCTGTTACCTTTACTGTTAGCGATACTGTTACTGTAAGGGTTATTACACACAAATGGAAAGCATGGTGGGAAAACAGGGTCTGAAGGGCCCTGCACTCCCATCATCACACACCATTCACTATTTATATTGAACATTCTCAAAAAGAAGGGACATTCATGGCAAAAAAACTCTATTTAATGCATTGGTTAGGGTTTCTTCCACAGCAACAAAAGTGAGAGGATTTAGCATTAGGGTTGCCACCTACCATCCACCCACCCCAGAAACAGGCATTGGGTGTGAATTGTGGTAATTGTGCCTAACTCTCACCCCATTCTCCTATACTGCTCCACCTCAGCTTCTTTACAGATAGAATGGGATGAAAGTTAGGTCAATGACCCCAACACACACCCCGATGCCTGTTTGTGGGGGTGGTGTGGAGGTGGGGTGGTAGGGGTGGCAACTCTAACACCGAATTTCCTTGCTTTTGTTGCTGTGGAACAACCCTAACTGATGCATTAAACAGAGTTTTTTGCCAATATATTTGTTTATTTGTCTATTTGTTAAAAAGTTGAATTTACAACCTTTGAGTCAGAGACTCATTTACAGGTGCAAGGGAAACATTGAACATATAAAACACTTAGTTACATATTATCATATATTACAGGTTACAGTAATTGATGAACAAAACCCATAGTGATACAGAGGGGTACATCTATACATGAACCTAGAGGGGGAAGGTAATGGGGGAGGAGATGGATATGCTGTCCAGGAGACATTGTCAAGTCAGGTGGGACCAGGCAGGAAGGTCTGGCAGGGGGGAGAAAAAGAGGGGCAGGGTTACTTACATCTACAGCAGTGGATATTAAGGAGATGGTTCCTAAGGGCAGTTTTGAAGGGACCAATTTTGGAGGCTCTGGAGATGCAGATTGGGAGGGAGTTGAACCAGGTGGGGACTCAGTAGCAGAAAGATCTCTGGGCAAGGGAGGTCTTGATTCCGAGTAACAGGATGGTGGTTTTAACAGAGTTACGTATGGCAACAGATGAGGAGGCAGAGACCCCATGGGGGTGGATAGTCCAAGCAGAGATTTCTTGATGAGTAAGCAAGTCTGGTGCTGCATATGTTCCTCGAGATTGAGTAACTTGGTGGAGGTATAGAGAGACAGATGTGAGTGTGAGGGCATTGATGTGGGTGTGGAAGTGCGTTAATACATCATTTAGGGTTAACACACAGAAACTGAGGAAATGAGACCTTTAGGGTTGCCTCTTCCCCCCCATGAGCCTGCTCATCATCTCGAGACAGCGCATGGGTGTCATTATACAGAGGGCTCAAATGTCACCTCATTCCATCTGTAATCATATTGACAAGCCACAGTAAAGAAGAATGGGGTGACATTTAGGCCTCACAACCCCAACAATGCACCCCATAAGCTGTCAATCTCAGGATGATGGGCAGGTCCATGAGGGGGGAGAGGCAATCCTAAAGATTTCATGTCCTCACTTTTCGTGTGTTAAACCTATATGATGCATTAATGCAGTTGTCTGCATAGTATTTCCTTACTTTTTGAGAAAGAATAGAAAAGTGGAAAGTAGCGTAAGTTGATGGGAGCATGGGGCCCTTCAGGCCCCATGCTGCCACCAACTTGCAAGTTTCTGGCTACCATAACAGTGCAAGTACTGAATATAATATGTATTGGCAATAGAGCATATGCATGGGAGCTCCCTCCACCTTGAAACAAAACAAAGTTTCATTCATCAGAGTGGCATAATTCCACACTTCCTTACATGTGAGACAGCTAAGCACTGAAAATCACCTCCATGGTAGTAATGCTAGATACCCTATCCATCTGAAGCCACTACAACAATGGAAAAGACAATACAGAAAACATAAAGTGTGTTATGTAATATCTGGGCAGCAAATTAATTTTGCAACAGCTGAACACCATAATTGAGATGCACAGGACATCCCCTGAAGACCCTCAAAATTCCAATGTAAAACATCAAACTGTCTCCGAGATATAATGTTTCAAAGTTTCAGATTTCCTTTAGATGGAGAGGCTGAATTCCACACCTGTTGACATGTTACACACCTAATGAGTAAAAACGACATCAGAAGCACCAAGGCCAGGAACTGTACATATTTGAAGCCACTACCACAATGGAAAATGCTGTTTGCAAAACGTAAACTGTGCCATGCAATATCTCCACAAAGAATATATTGTCTGACACATAAGCACTGTAATTCACATCTACAGGATATGCCACCAACATCCTTCAAATTTCAAGTAAAAAGACAAAACCATTTCTGATATATTTAATGTTAAAGATTGGTAAACTTGGCCTATCTATTGCATTTTAAAATCTGGCCATCTTGTCCCTATCTTACGATCAAAGATGGCGATCAAAGAATCTCATGATCAAAGAATTTGTAGGTTCATGATCAAAGAATAAAAAAATGGTGTAATTCAAAATTTTGAGACAAATGCAACAAACCACCACCATGGTTCGATAAAACAAAGTAGGCCTACCCTGTGCTGAGAAATGTCATTTTTTAATTTGGTCATCTGGTCGTCATTTCATGATCAAAGATCGCGGTCAAAGAATCTTGCGATCATAGAATTTGCAGGATCATGATCAAAGATTTTTCTGGCTCACAATCAAAGACTAAACAATGCTGTAAATCAAATTTTCAGAGAAATAAAGCAAATCACCTCCATGGATCGATAAAACAAAGCCCCCAAGCAGAATCCACCCTCATTTGTGTTTCTATGCCACCCCTGGGCTGAGAAATTAATTTTTTTCATTTGGCCATCTCGTCCCTCATTTGCAATCAAAGATTGTGGTCAAAGAATCTCACGATCAAAGAATTTGCAGGTTTGTGAACAAAGGTCATTAGTGAGTCACGATCAACGATTAAAAATGTTTAAAACTCTGTTTTTTGACAAGAATGGTGAAAAACAAAGGTATGGTTTGATAGATCAGAACCTCCTGAGTAAAACCCATCCACGTTTTACTTCAGGAGTGACCCCTGAGACTAGATATTTGATTTTTTCTGACCGCATTTTAAAAACAAGATGGCGGCCATTGCGATCAAAAAATTCTCGGGGTCAAAGATTCTTTGACCATGAGGCTGCAAATTCTTTGATTGTGAGAATGGATCAGATGTCCAAAACCCCATTCTTTGATCGCAAAATAACCATATAAATTTTTTTACATTGACTTATAATGGGAACTTAAAAGTGCTATAACTTTTGAATGCCTTAATATTTTTTCACCAAACAAAAAGTGGCATGTTCAGCCATTGAATCTCTTTTAGACAAGCCAACTTGCAGAGTGGCACACCACATGACAGGTGTGCAGCACCACCAGCAATATCCCCAAAACTGCCCACATAACTGGCGAAAAGTGCACTTTTCAACGTTTTGCTGTGCAAATACTGTAAGTCTTACAGAAACAAAATTTGGCACATCAAGAGATCTACCATGCTGTATTGTGCATACCAAATTTCCTGCAAATCCATTGAATGGGTCAAATGATATTAACATGCAAAATTTTGAGTTAACATAGAAGTGCCTTCATAACCCTAAATATAGAGCCCCTAAAATATGCATGCAAACAAGTGCAAATGCAAACATAAAGGATAATGCACACGGTGACATAAATGGAAATGCTAATGCAAATGGTAATGGAAATGCAAGGGGAAATGCTGACTGTGACAGTAATGCAAACGCACACACTTTTTTCCCAAAAAGGTGCATTCAGAAACACAGTGAATACAAAGAACGTATGCAGAATAATGGCTCTTGGAGCAGAAAATGAACACTTGGAATACTAAATTGCTTATATCTCAGGAACTATACGCGGTAGAAAAAAAATTTAAATCTCATATTATTTATGACTTTCCTGGATAGTTTTGCACTTAGCACCCTAGTGGGTGGCTAAGCATTTGTCTGATGAAAAGTCTGTATCTCAAAGCATTTTCGAGATACGGGTCCCGAAAGGTGTGGCAGATGCCATAATTTTAGCCTATGGGAAAAATCATCAACTTCAGAGTATCGTAACTTTGCAGCCCTCTAATATTTTGTCACCAGCCCACCAAAAGGCACATCTATGAGATCTTGGCTTTCTTCCCTCCACACTTCAGCCCAAAAGACCAAACTGTACTTTTGCAGCAGGGTGACAAAGATTTCGTACTATATTGGGCATAGTGTTGCAAAGTAGTGTCGCAAATCACGACACTTTCGCAAATAAAAGCATGAAAGTATCGTAAGAATGACACTACTTTGTGACACTACTTTTTACAAACATTTTAAAAACATTTTTCTTGGGTGTTTAACCCTCCAAAAAAGACAGCCTATAGCATCCTCAAGACTTGACTAGGTGAATACAGCAAGAATTGTGTCCCTAGAGGGTCCCATATTTAAATTCCAAGCATTTCTGTGACCACCAATTGAAAACAAGATGGTGGATTTGTGACACTACAGCAGTCATTTGTGACACTAAAAACTGCATTTGTGACACTGTTGAACTTTTTGTTAACTTTTCTCATTGACTATTATAGGAAACTTATTTTTTGAAAAACTTTTGAACCGTTTAATATTTTTTCACAAAATCCTTGAAGGCACATCAGGGACCCTAGCTGCATGTTCTCTGAAATTTTTGGACTGGTCACGTAAACTGTACAACCTGTAGACATGATCAAAGAATTCACAAAAAAGCATAAATAAGACTTTCTATGGCACTATATAGCTCCACAACCATATATCCGACCATTATGAAACTTGGCAGATCCAGAGATTTTTGATGCTGCTCTCGGCAGGCCAAATTGCAGGCAAATCTGTCATACAGTGGTAAAGTTATTAAATGGCAAAATTTCACACTTTAACCTTAAATGTGGTACTCAACCATAACTATTTGGTGTTAGGGTTGAAGGCCCCCCCTTGGACCCCTCCAGCCCACCCCCAAACAGCATCGGGGTGTACACTGGGGTCTTCGGCCCTAACTCTCACCCCATCACATGTGTAAAGAAGCAGAGGTATAGGAGAATGGGATGAGAGTTAGGACTGACGACCCCAATGTGTACCCCGATGCTGGTTGGGAGGTGGGCTGGGGGGTCCAAGGGGGACTTTCAACCCTAGCACCGAATTTCCTCATTTTTGTTGCTGTGGAACAACCCTAATTGATGCAGTAAACAGAGTTTTTTGCCTCTAATTTCCCTTCTTTTGAGAATGATGATGACAAATAGTGAAAGTAATGCAGCGGCGGGAGCACGGGGCCCAAGGCGCCGCACACTCCCACCACGTAAGGTCTTGTGACATAGTAACAGGAACAGCAATGCAAACAGAAGTGCCAACAGTGGCACACATGGTAACAGAAGCATAAATGGTAAAGGAAATGTTAATAGAAACGCAAGCGCAAAGTGATGCCAAAGCGAACAGTGACGCAAACAGACACTGAAGCGCATACAGAAACACAACTGGTAATGCGAACAGTGATGACAGTGGTATTTTAAATGGAAATGTTAAGTGTCACATCAAACAGAACTTGAAAGGCAACAGAAACGGAACCGGGAACCCAAGCACACACATAAATGCAAAGCGTAACATGCACAGGCACAGTACCGCAATTGTAAATGCAAATGTTAAAGTTAACATAAAGAATAATGCAAAAGGAAAGAGAAAAGGAAACAGGAACAGAGGCACGTATGGAAATGCAAACCGAAATGCGCATGGGCACACTACTACAATTGTTAACACAAATGGTAACGGTAACAGCAACAATAACCTACAAAGGAAACAGAAATGCAAAAGGAAATGCAAGCGCATATGGAAACGCAAACTGTAATGTGTAGGGGCACTTGCAAACGCAAATGGTAACAGTAACAGCAAGAAAGACACAAAATGAAAGAGAAATGGAAACTCAAATGAAAGGGCTGCCGGAAACGCAAATGGCAATGCGCACAGTGACGCAAACAAAAATGCAAACAGAAACAGTAGTGGAAATGCAAATGGTAACAGTAATGAAAAAGCAAGCGTAAATGACAAAGCAAAGGGTAATGCACACGGTGGCATACAAGGGAGCGGTAATGCAAATGGGGACATAAACGCAAGTGGAAACAGTAACTGTAACAGTAACGGAAGCACATACCCTGTTTCTGCTGAACAGGTGCATAGAGAAACAGATTGGTGTACAAAGAATGTATGCATTGTAAAGGGCATCGAAGCTGAAAACAAACATTGGAAGTACTTAATTGCTAATATCTCAGAAATCCCACAACATATAAAAGAAATTTAAAATTCACAAAGATCATGATTTTCCTGGCTAGGTTTTTGTTGTTACATAGTCCTTTGGGCTATGTAACTCACAACAAAAAATCTGTATCTTGCATCTTTTTTGAGATACGGGCTTCGAAATTCACGGCGTACGCCACCATGTTAGTCTATGGGAAAAAATGCCAATTTCAGTGTACCGTAACTTTGCAGTCATGCAATATTTTTTTCACCAAACCACTAAAAGGCACATTTGTGAGATTTTGGCTGTGTTCCCTCCAAATTTCAGCTCAAAATTCCAAACCATTCTTTTGCAGCAGGGTGGCAAAGAACTGCTGTCATTTTGACCATAGTCTGAAAAAGTAGTGTCTCAATTTGTGAAACCTTTTGCAAATTTTGCAAAAGTGTCGTGAGTGCGACAGTACTTTTGCAACACTACATTTCCCAGAAATTTGAAAAACATATTTCTGGGGTGTTTAACCCCAAAATAAAGACATGGCTAGCATCCTCAGCTTCCGACTAGGTGAACACAAAAAGAATTGTGTCCCTAGAGGCTCCCAAATTTAAATGCCAAGCATTTCTGTGATCACTAAATGAAAAAAAAATGGCTGACTCACGACACTACTGGGGTCATTTGAGACACTAAAAATGGCTTGTTTGACACTTTCACACTTTTTGTTAACTTTTCCCATTGACATATAATGGGAACTTGTTTTTTGAATAACTTTTGAACTGTTTAATATTTCTTCACAAAATCTTCAAAAGGCAAATTGGGAACCCTGGCCACACGTTCCCTGAAGTTTTTGGACCGGTCACACAAACCATGCGGCCTGTAGGTGAGAGCAAAGAATTTGCAAAAAAGAGTAAATGTACATTTCATTGGTGCTTAATAAATCCATTACAAAACTTGGCAGATCCCAAGATCTACCATGTCCAATCGAGCATACAAAATTCCAGGTGTCAGCGTGGCTCAGTTGGTAGCACATCCGCCTCTGGACCAGAAGGTTGTGGGTTCTCGCCCCACACTGGGATTGGACTTGCACCTAAAAAATCGCTGGCATCCGAGTGCAGTATTGGGGGGTGCTGTACTGCTGGGGTGTGCTGTCCTTCGGATGAGACGTTAAACCGAGGTCCCTTCTACCCATCCTGGTGTTGTCCGGTGGGTGTCCAGGTGGAAGTAAAAGAACCCAGGGCACTCTTCACAAAGAGTAGGGAACATTCCCGGTGTCCTGGCCAACATTCCCCTTCCCATAAGCCGGTTCATGCAATTATCCAGGCTGTGTGTGGGTGATGATGTGCGATATGGCCGCCACCACACATTCAGTCACTTCACTACCAGTTTAGCATTGCTTGTAAAGCACTTTGGATGTAAGAAAAGCGCTATATAAATGCAGATTCTTCTTCTTCAGGCAAATCCATTGAACAGTGGCAAAGTTATTAAGGTGCAAAGTTTGACCCTTTAACATTAAAATGGCTCCTCAACCCTAATATGGTAGCACTACCATGCTACCATAATATATATATATTAGAGGCAAAAAACTCCATTTAATGCATCAGTTAGGGTTGTTCCACAGTGACAAAAGTGAGGAAATTCGGTGTTAGGGTTGAAAACCCCCCACTTGGACCCCCCAGCCCATCCCCCAACCGGCATCGGGGTGCGAGTTGGGGTCATCAGCCCTAACTCTCTCCCCATCACATGTGCAAAGAAGCAGAGGTATAGGAGAATGGGGTGAGAGTTAGGACCAATGACCCCAACACATACCCTGATGCCAGTTAGGGGTGTGGGCTGAAGGGGTCCAAGGGGGGCTTTCAACCCTAACACCAAATTTTCTTGCTTTTATCACTGTGGAACAACCCTAACTGATGCATTAAATGGAGTATTTTGCCTCTAGTTTCCCTTCTTTTTGAGAATGATGATGAGAAATAGTGACGGTAATGCGGTGGCGGGAGCACGGGGACCTGAGGCAGCGGGAGGGCCCCGCGATCCCGCCACGTGATGTCTTGTGACATAGTAACAGCAACAGTAACACAAAGAGAAACAAAACAGTGGTGTACATGGTAAAGCAAAAGTAAATGGTAAAGGAAACGTTAATAGAAACACAAGCTCAAAGTGATGCCGGAGCGAACCGTGACCCAAATCAACATTGAAGAGCATATGAAAATGCAACTGGCAGTGTGAACAGTGATGGCAGTGGTGTTTTAAATGGAAATATTAAGTGCGACAGGAAAAAGAATGTGAAAGGAACAGAAACATAAACGCGAATGCAAGCACACATGTAAACGCAAACTGTGAAGCGCATAGGCACAGTACTGCAATTGTAAATGCAAATGGTAAAGTTAACATGAAGAATAATGCCAAAGGAAACAGAAACAGAAATGGGAGCAGAAGCGCTTATTGAAACGCAAACCAAAACGCGCACGGGCACAGTACCACAATTGTTAATGAAAATGGTAATGGTAAGAGCAACAGTAACAGCAAAGGAAACAGAAACACAAAAGGAAACGCAAGTGGATATGGAAACGCAAACCATAATGTGCATGGGCATAGTAATCCAATTGCAAACACAAATGGTAACAGTAACAGCAAGGAAAACGCAAAATGAAAGAGAAATTCAAATGAAAGGGCTGTTGGAAATGCAAATAGCAATGTACACGGTGGTGTAAACAGAAACAGTAGTGGAAGCACAAATGGTAACAGTAACGAAAATGCAAGTGCAAATTAGAACGCAAAGGGTAACGCACATGGTGGCGTACATGGGAACGGTAACTGTAACAGTAACAGAAGCACATACCCTGTTTTTGCCAAACAGGTGCATAGAGAAACACAAAGAACGTATGCATTGTAATGGGCATGGAAGCTTAAAACAAGCATTGGAAGTACTTAATTGCTAATATCTCAGCAACCGCACAACATAGAAACAAAATTTAAATGTCCTAAAAATCATGATTTTCCTGGGTAGGTTTTTGTTATGGCATAGCCCATAAGGCTATACAACATGCAACAAAAAATCCGTGTCTCACATCGTTTTTGAGTTACGAGCCCCAAAAGGCGTGGTGTATGTCACAATGTTAGTCTATGGGAAAAAATGCCAACTTTGGAGTACCATAACTTGAGAACCGTGCAATATACTTTTTCACCAAACCACCAAAGAGTGAGATATTGGCTGCCTTCTCTCCAACTTTCATCTCAAAAGACTAAACTGTTCTTTCACAGCAGGATGGCAAAGAATTCCTGTCATTTTGGCCAAGTCTGAAAAAGTAGTGTCGCAATTTGCGAAAGCTTTCTCAAAATTTTGCGGAAGTGTCGTGCTTGCAACACTACTGGTTTGAGAAATTTGAAAAACATATTTCTGGGGGGTTTTACCCCAAAATAAAGACATGGCTAGCATCCTCAGGGTCCGACTAGGTGAACACAAAAATAATTGTGTCCCTAAAGGGTCCCAAATTTAAATAACAACTGTTTTTCTGATCACTAACTGAAAACAAAATGGTGGATTTGTGACACTTCTAGTGCCATTTGTGACACTAAAAAGTGCATTTGCGAAAGTGTCGTGTTTTTTGTTAACTTTTCCCATAGACTTATAATGGGAACTTGTTTTTTGAATAACTTTTGAGCCGTTTAATATTTTCTCACCAAATCTTCAAAAGACATATTGGGGACCCTGACCACATGTTCCCTGAAGTTTTCAGACTGGTCACGCAAACTGTGCAACCTGTAGGCGAGAGCAAAGAAATAGCAAAAAAGCGTAATTGCACAATTCGTTGTCGCTTAATAACTCCACAGCCGTATATCCGACCAGAATGAAACTTGGTAGCTTTCAAGATCTTCCATGCCCAATTGTGTATACCAAATTTCAGGCAAATCTGTTGGACAGTGACAAAGTTATTATGGTGCAAAATTTGACCCTTTAACCATAAAAGTGCTACTCAACCCTAATTATGGTAGCACTACTTGCTACCATAATATTATTATTATATATATATATATATATATATATATATATATATATATATATATATATATATATATATATATATGTATATATATATATATATATATATATATATATATATATATATATATATATATTAGAGGCAAAAAACTATGTTTAATGCATCAGTTAGGGTTGTTCCACAGCGACAAAGGCAGAAAATTTGGTTGGAGTTGAAAACCCCTTGACCTCCAGCCCACCCCACCAACCAGCATTGGGGTGCGGTTGGGGTTGTCAGCCCTAACTCACCCCCATCACATGTGTAAAGAAGCAGAGGTATAGGAGAATGGGGTGATAGTTAGGACCGACGACCCAATGCGACCCTGATGCCGGTTGGGAGGCAGGCTGGGGGAGTCCAAGGGGAGTTTTCAACCCTAACACCAAATTTCCTCACTTTTGTCACCGTGGAACAACCCTAACTGATGCATTAAATGGAGTTTTTTGCCTCTAAGTTCCCTTCTTTTTGAGAATGATGACGGTAAATAGTGAAAGTAATGCAGTGGCGGGAGCACGGGGCCAAAAAGCACCTGTACTCCCACCATGTGATGTCTTGTGACATAGTAACAGGAACAGCAACACAAACAGAAGTGCTAACAGTGGTGCATGTGGTAACAGAAATGTAAATGGTAAAGGAAACATTAATAGAAACGAAAGTGCAAAGTGACACCAAAGCAAACAGTGACACAAACGGACATTGAAACATGTAAGAAAACACAATTGGTTACATGAACAGTGATGACAGTGGTATTTAAGTGTTACAGCAAAAAGAACTCAAAAGGGAACAGAAATAGAAATGCAAAAGCGAGCGCACATGTAAACGCAAACCATAATGCGCATAGCGATGGTACCACAATAGTAAACACAAATGGTAAAGTTAAAATGAAGAATAATGCCAAAGGAAACAGAAACAGGAATGGAGGCACATACGAAAATGCAAACCGTAACGTGTATGGTCACAGAACCGCAATTGTTAACGCAAATGGTAACGGTAACAGCAATATTAACGCCAAAGGAAAGAGTAATGCAAATGCAAGCGAGTACAGAAATGCAAACCGTTACACGCATGGTCATGGTACTGCAATTGCAAATGCAAATAGTAACAGTAACAGCAAAAATAATGCCAAAGGAAACAGAAATGAAACAGAAATGCAAGCGCGTATGAAAATGCAAACCTTAATGCACGTGGATGGTACCGCAAATGCAAATGAAACTGGTAATGGTAACAGCAACAATAATGCCAAACGACACAGAAAAGCAAACCCAAGTGAAATGCAAACCCTAACGCACACTTTGGCGTAGACGGTAGTGGTGCCACAAATGGAAACGCTACTGGAAATGCTAACTGGCACAGTAACGAAAGGGTACACCCTTCTTTTCCCCCAAAAATGCATTGGAAAACACAGTGAAAACAAAGAATGTATACATAATAATGGTTCTCGGAGCAGACAATGAGGACTTGGAATATTAAATTGCTTAAATCTCAGGAACCGTATGATGTAAAAAAAATATAAATTTCATGTGAATTATAACTTTCCTGGCTAGTTTTGTAGTTAGCCCCCACAAGGGGGCTAAGCATTTTTGTGATGAAAAGTCTGTATCTGGCACCGTTTCCGAGACACAGGCCCCGAAAGGCATGATGGGTGACGTAATGTTATCCAGTGGGAAAAAGCATTAACTTCATAGTGCAGTCATTGTGCCGTCCTGTAATATTTTTTCACCAAACGACCAAAAGCCACATCAGTGGGATGTTGGCTTTCTTCACGCCAAATTTCAGCCCAAAAGACCAAACCATTATTTTGCAGCAGGGCGGCAAATGATTCCTGTAATGCGGTGGACACCGTAATGTTATCCTATGGGAAAAAGCGTCAACTTTGGAGTGCTATAACTTTGCTGCCCTGTAATATTTTTTCAACAGGACACTGAAATGCACATCTGTGAGATGCTGGCTGCATTCCCTCTAAATTTCAGCCCAAAAGACCGAACCGTTCTTTTGCAGCAGGGTGGCAAATAATTGCTGTCATTTTGCCATAGCCTCGAAAAGCAGTGTCTCAATTTGCGAAAGCTTTCGCAAAAATGTGCGACACTTTCATAAGTGTGACACTACTTTGCAAAAGTACTTGTTCCAGAAACTTGAAAAACATATTTCTAGGGTGTTTAACCTCAAAATAAAGACATGTCTAGCATCCTCAGGGTCTGATTAGGTAAACACAAAAATAATTGTGTTGCTAAAGGGTCCCAAATTTAAATGCCAAGCATTTTTATGATCACCAACTGAAAACAAAATGGTGGATTTGCAAGAAGTAAAAGGGCCATTTGTGAAAGTAAAAACTGCATTTGCAAAAGTGTTGAACTTTTTGTTAACTTTTCCCATTGACGTATAATGGGAACTTGTTTTTTGAATAACTTTTGAACTGTTCAATATTTTTCACGAAATCTTCAAAAGGCACATTGGGGACCCTGGCTGCATGTTCTCTGAAGTTTTGGACCAGTCACCCAAACTGTGACCACCATGAGGCGAGCAAGAAATGTAAAAAAGCGTGGTGCGCAATTGGTTGTCGACAACTCCACAGCCGTATATCCGACCAGTACAAAACTTTGCAGATCCCAAGATCTATCATGCCCAATTGTGCATACCAAATTTCAGGCAAATCCATTGAATGCTGGCAAAGTTATTAAGGTGCAAAATGTGACCCTTTAACCTTAAAAGTGCTACTCAACCCTAATGATGGTAGCACTACCGTGCTACCATAATATATATATATATATATATATTTTATATTCAT
This sequence comes from Neoceratodus forsteri, assembly GCA_016271365.2. Classification (NCBI taxonomy): domain Eukaryota; kingdom Metazoa; phylum Chordata; order Ceratodontiformes; family Ceratodontidae; genus Neoceratodus; species Neoceratodus forsteri. The sequence goes on from CM057458.1 coordinate 1,179,045,251, forward strand.
GGCAAAACAGTCTGTTTAATGCATCAGTTAGGGTTGTTCCACAGTGACAAAAGAGAGGAAGTTCAGTGTTAGGGTTGAAAGCCCGCCATGCACCCTCACAGCCCGCCCCCAACTGGTATCTGGGTGTGCATTGGGGTCATCGGCCCTAACTCTCACTCCATCACATGTGTAAAGAAGCTGAAGTATAGAAGAATGTGGTGAGAGTTAGGACCGACGATCCCAATGCACACTCCAATGCTGGTTGACGGGGTGGGCTGGTGGGTGCAAAGGGGGCTTTCAACCCTAACACCGAATTTTCTCACTTTTGTCAGTGTGGAACAACCCTAACTAATGCATTAAATGGATTTTTTTTTGCCATGAATTTCCCTTCTTTTTCAGAATGAGGACTATAAATAGTGAATAGAATGCAGTGGTAGAAGTGCGGCCCTTTGGACCCCACGTTCCCACCACTTGATGTCTTGTGACATAGTGACAGTAACTGCAACACAAACACAAGCGTTAATGGTTAGGCACATGGTGACACAAACATAAATGGTAATGCAAACGTTAATAGAAATGCAAGCGCAAAGTGACACCAAAGTGAACAGTGATGCAAACGGAGACACAAGCATGTACAGAAATGCAACTGGTAATGCGCACGGTCATGGTACTGCTATTGTAAATGCAAATGTTAACTGTTACAGCAACAATAATACCAAAGGAAACAGAAACGGAAAGGAAAACGCTAGCGCATATGGGAACGCAAAGCGTAACGTGCACGGTGATGGTACCGCAATTGCAAATGCAAATGGTAATGGTGACAGCTAAAATAATACCAAAGGAAACAGAAACAGAAATGCAAACGCAAGCACATACAGAAGCGCAAACCTTTACACACATGGTCATGGTACCGCAATTGTAAATGCAAATGGTCATGGTAACAGCAACAATAACGCCAATGGAAACAGAAGCAGAAATGCAAACGCAAGCACATATGGAAATGCAAACCGTAATGCGCACGGTCATGGTACCGCAATTGGAAACGCAAATGGCGATGGTAACATCAACAATAACATCAAAGGAAACATAAACGCAAATGCAAGCGTGTATGGAAATGCAATGCGTAATGCGCACTGGCACACGAACGCAATTGGAACTGCAAATGGTAACGGTAAGAACGATGATGCTAAATGAAAGACAAATGCAAATGCAAATGGAAGGGTGGCTGCAAAGACAAATGGTAATGGTCACGGTGATGAAAAGTGAAACACAAACAGAAACAGTACTGTAGACACAAATGGTAAGAGTAAGGCAAACGCAAGCGCAAACAGAAATGCAAAGAATAACGCACATGGTGGCGTACACGGGAACGCTAATGCAAATGGGTATGGAAATGCAAGTGGAAACGCTAACTGTAACAGTAACGGAAAAGCACACCCTGTTTTTGCCCAACAGCTGCATAGAGAAACATAGTGGCCCAGATATTCAAAAGGGTTGTGCATGGTGCAACAGTGTTGCACCAAGCACAACCCACTGATGCACCCTGGCACGATATTCAAAAGGGAAAAGTGTACCGCACAAATCCCGATGCACCGGAGCAGATCAGTAATGTATGCAGGCACAGGTGGGGGGAGGCGTGCTATGCATAACCTGCACAGCCCGATATTCTGCCTGTGATGTGCAGACATGTACGCAACCCTCACTTGGCGCCTGCACAAAGTTAAGCCAAAAAAAAGGAACAAATGATGGCCACCCACAGGTAAGCTGCCGCATTGCAGGGTGCAACACGGCAGCTGCCACCAGTGGGTGGCCACCCAGTTCCGGCCGCACCTGGAGGCGCCCCCATGCCCCATAGTGGGCATCTGTGTACATAAAACCCACCTCCAATATCCCTGGTGGTCCAGTCGACAGAGTGCTGCCCGATAGCGGGCATCTGGTTAAAAATAAAACACCCCTGTCCTATATCCCTGGTGGTCCAGTGGACTGCTATGTGCCCGATCACGTGCATTTGTCTAAAAGAATAATCCCCCTCTAATATCCCTGCTGGTCCAGTGGACCGCACTCTGCCTGATCACGGGCATCAGTATTATAACCCCCCTGTCCAATATCCCTTTTGGTCCAGTGGACTGCACTCTGCCCGATCGCAGGTACCTGTCAAACATATAAAATTACCTATTACCCTGGTGGTCTAGTGTACCCTCTCCTCACCTGCCCTCTGAGCCCCACCGCCCCGCTCCCCCGGTCAGCCGGTGGGTGGCAGCACCCCACCCACCTGCTGCCCCACCACCCGCCGACTGACAGCTCAGTATGGCTGCATGCCTATTGGTTCACAGCGTGAGCCAATGGGCATGCAGCCCATACCGTACTACACAGTCCAGGTATGTGAATGATTGTGTCATGCACAAAAAAATGTTTTTGCTAAGGTTTTTGAGAAAGTTTTTGCAATGCTCATATAAATTTTCCCATAGGCTAAAATGGGACATGAAAAACTTGTATAACTTTTGAAAAGATTAATATTTTTTTCACAAAATCTTCAAAAAGCACCAGTTTAACCCAGGCCATATATAGACAAACACATTTTAATCCACTCAGGTGCATTCTTCAGTCCATTATGCCTTACCAAAGAATACACAACGGTTGGGTAATTTTTACTTTTTGGATCCTCTATGATTCCAGAACCGTATATCCGACTGGAACAAAAGTTTCCAGATCCAGAGATCCATTATTAGACACCTTGAATGCAACATGTTAGACAAATTAGTCAGCGGAAAAGTTATTAAAATGAAAACTTTGGGGTTTAAAATAGAAGTGACCATGCAACCCTAACTATACTCATTGCAAAAAAAAACTTTGTTAATGCATCAGTTAGGGTTAATGGCACAGCAACAAAAGCATGGAAATGTGATGTTAGGATTACACTCCTACCACCTCACCACCACACTCCCACCCTCCAGATGCCGACAGATGTTGGGGTGTGCCATGTGGTCCTCAAGCCCAACTATCACCCCATTCCATATGTAAGCAAGATCACATGCTACTTAACTGCTTTAGAATCATAGAAATCTGGTGACAGAAAAGGACCATTTTGGCCAATTGAGTCTGCCCCTTGCCCACCCACCAGTCATCATCTTTGTCAAGAGACACCCCACTCTGCCCACTGGTCAGCTCCTGGTGTCTGTCCCATGCCCCCTTGAATCCTTTCACCATTTTTGTGCACACCACCTCTTCCGGTAGTCTGTTCCAGGACTCTACCACCTTCTCAGTGATGTAATGCCCCTTCACATTGCTCCTAAACCTTCCTTCTTCTAATCTTGGTTTATGATCCCTAGTTCTAGCACTTATTTTCCTTGCAAATAAGCTTCCCACTCTCACCTTACTAGTCTCCAGTGGGTACAGATCTGATTACCTCCACCTCTCCTCATAGGGCTTCCTATGCATAGCATGCACCATCTTGGTTGCCATTGTCTGAACCTTTTCAATCCTGTCTTATGTCCTTGTGTAGGTGAGGCATCCAGAACTAAATCCCATACTCCAGGTGAGGCCTCACCATGGATTTATAAAGGCGCATCAGCACCTCCCTCTTTCTATTTTATAACCCTCCCTTTGCCCAGCACTGTGCTGCACTGGTTCTCCGCCTTAAGGATATCTGAAATTATAATCCCCAGATATCTCTCTCCTGCTGAGTTTCCTTACCCCCTCCCCCCCATTTGTAAATGGTTTGTGGGTTATTACACCCATGTGCATTACTGTATACTTTTTGGCATTAAATTCCAGATGCCAAGTTTCTGACCACCTCTCCAAAATCTTTAGGCCCTCCCTCACTGCCTCCATCTCCCCTACCAGGGTGTCTACCCTATTGCAGATTTTCGTATCCTCTACAAATAGGCACACCTTCCCCTGCAGTTCCTCCGCTATATCTAACATACTAAAAGCCAGCAGAATAGGCCTGATGGTCTGTTGTGTCTGCTCGGTAGCCAGCCTCCTAATGGGTGTTTCCTTTCCCACCCAGCCCCAGAGGGGGTCGTCCTCTGCTTCAGTTTACCCTTGTACCTGTCCCACTCTCTCTTGAAGCCCTCCACCGTGCCCTCCTCCACCAGACTACTGGACAGTGCATTCCAGGGCTCTGCCACCCTCTTGATGAAGTAATGTCTCCTGCATTCTCCTCCTGTAATTTCCTCCCTCTAGCTTCCACTCATGTCACCTGGTTGTTCCCACCTTCTTTAGCCTGAACATCTCTTTTTACATATTTGAAGACCCCTATCATGTCCCTCCTGTCTCTCCTCTCCTCCAGCGAGTACAGCCCAAGCTCTTCCAGCCTTTCCTCATAGGGCCTTCCTCCCATGCTCTGAAGCATCCTGGTTGCCCTCCTCTGGACATTCTCCAGCAGTGTTACGTCCTTCTTGAGGTGAGGTCTCCAGAACTGCATGCAGTACTAGAGATGTGGTCTGACCAAGGCATTATACAGAGGGAGGATCATCTCCCTTCTCCTGGACGTAATCCCCCTGGCTATGCAGTATCTAGTTTGCTTTGGCCGCAGTTCTTCTGCAATTTTCAGTGTTATTCATTTTGATGTCTACCACCACCCCTAGATCCCTCTCACTCATTGTGGCTTGCAGTTTGACCCCCCCCAGGTGTATACATGGCCCGGGTTTCTGACCCTCTGGTGCAGCCCTCTACACTTCCCTGCATTCAACGTCAGTCCCCACCTACTTGACCACCCCTCCAGGGTATCCAGGTCCCTCTGGACTGTCTCTCTCGCTTCATCCCTGTCTGCCAATGCCCCCAGTTTTAAGTCATCCACAAAGAGACTCATCCTACTCTTAACTGCCCTCCCCATATCCAAGACATAGGCATTGAACAGGAGTGGCCCCAGTACAGAACCTTGGTGGGCCCCACTGGTGACCTTCTTGGGGGAGGAGACTACCCACCACTACCCTCTGTATTCGCCCTGTTAGCCAATTTTCTACCCATCTGAGCAACTGTCCTCTCACCCCCATCCCCACCAATCTGAGCAACTGTCCTCTCACCCCACCAGCTTTATTAGCAGCCCATTTTGGGGTACCGAATCAAATCCCTTACTGAAATTCAGGTATAGGATGTCCTGTCTTTGTCCAGGGTCCCAGTCATAAACATCTATGGGGTTGGTCTAACACGACCTCCCCGGGATGAAACCATACTGTTTGTTATCCAGTTACCCCAACCTTTCCAGCTGCCTCCTGAGCCTATCCTTGATAATGCCCTCCAATACTTTGCCCACCACAGACTTTAGGCTGACCGGCCTATGATTCCTCATCTCCTCTCTAGACCCCCCATTTGTGGATAGGCACCACATGAGCCACCCTCCAGTCTTGAAGCACCCATCCTGTCAGCAGAGAGGTGTTAAAGAGTGCTGCTACCTCATCCGCCATTTCCTTCATAACACTCAGATGCAGCCTATCCAGCCTGGGGCCTTATCAGTTTTTAGTGTCCGAAGGGCCTCCCTCACCCTTTCCACTGTAATTTCTCCCTCCCAGCCCACCCCCTCATTTAACCACCATCCCCTTCTAGACTTGGCCCAGCCTGAACCACAACTTCTTTCAGTCCTCTAGACACCACCTGCCAGCGGGCTGCACACCTCCAGGCCCTTTATCTGGTCACTGTCTGCTAGGACAACATCCAGTATCCGCTTCTCCCTAGTAGGTTCCCCCACCTGCTGGACCAGGAAGGCATCCTGGAACACATCCATCAGTCTCTGGTTCCCTGGCCACAGAGGATGCCATAGTGTCCCAGTCTGTCCCTGGCATATTAAGGTCACCCATGATCACCACCATACCCATTCCACGGTCACAGTGCCTCTTGATGTTCTCAACTAGTTTGTCCTCCAGGGCCTCTTCCATCATTGGGGGGATCTGAACATCACCCCTATTTTCAATCTTTAACCCCCCCTCATTTGTAGGGTTACCCAGATCTCCTCCACCCCACCACAGACTCCTCTCCTCCACTAACCACTATGTCATTTTTGACTATCAGTGCTACACCCCTTCCTCTCCCTCTCCTCTATCCTTCCTGAATGTTTTGTAGCCCACCAAATCTAGGTCCCAATCATTTTTCTGAGTGGCCCATGTCTCAATAATTGCTGCCACATCCACTGATCCCTCAACCAGTATCACCTAGAGCTTGGGCATTTTGTTGCCCATGCTCCTAGCATTGATCAGGGCCGTCCTCCACCCTGACCCCTCTCCCTTCTCCAGTCATCTCAACCCTGAGCATTCCCTACATGCCCTTTTTTGCACAGCTCTGGATGGATTTACATCGCAGTCACCTGCCTTTTTTTCATGCCCTAGACATGGACCCTCGATCAGCCTTCCTGGAGCCACTCTTTTAATTAACCCCCCATCTTTACATGTTTAAACTCCACCTCTCGACTATGAATCCAGCAAGTTTTAGTTTCAAGATCTCCTTCCCCTCCAAGTTGAGGTGTAGCCTATCCCTGGCATATAACCCCTTGTCCTCCCATGTTTCCCCCAGTCCCCCATCAGCCCATACCTTTCTGCCCTGCACCAGTCCCTGAGCCACTGGTTCACACCTCTACATTTATGTTTGGTCTCCCTGGACACCCTAGGTACTGGCAGAATCTCAAAGAAGGAGATTGCGCTTCCTATAGAGTGGTAAACCCTGGCCAGTTCCCGGAATCTCGCCTGGATTTGTAGTTCACTGTTTTCCTCTAAGTCAGTTGTTCCCAGATGTTTTAGGAAGTCTGGGGATTCCCCGCATTCCAATGCTATCTAGTATAGCTGGAATTTGGCCTTGTGTACGGATAGGCCTGGGATACATTTAGCCTTGACTGGGCTGTTTTTCCCCTCCCCTACCCCCTTCCATTGGATGCCTCAGGTCATGGAGTCACCTAGCAGGATCACCTTCACCTCCCCCACTTTACTGGCCTGTTTGATTCTGTCCAGGCTCTTCCTTCTGTCATCAACCCCCAGCTTACTTCTCTTGCCACCCTCAGCCTGGGGATCACAACCCTGTGGTTACCCTACCACGCTCATTCTTCTACCTGTAGCTCCCAGCTTGCTTCTCACCCCCCCAAACTTTTGGATGGCACAGATTCCCCCCCCCAGATCTCCCTGGACTCTCTTTCTGGGCTGGTATCCTCAGATCCTCCACTCAGGCTCCCTTCTACTGCTTCCTCCTTGCCTCCCTCCCCCCCGCTCTGCATCCTTCACCCCATCTACTGTGTTTCTCCCTACCCCATCTTTCCCCTCCTCTCCACCTCATCTGATTTCTCCCGCCCCAAAGCTGGCCTGTCTAGAGTACTCCTTATCCTTGGCTGACTTTCCTAACCTGGATGATTGCCCGACCCTAGTCCTCCCTCCTCCCACCCTGGCTTCATTCTGCACTCCCCCATCCTCCCCACCTCCTCCCCACCTAGGCTAATGTCTTTTTCTCCCCCTCCCTCCCCTTCTGTGGATCTGGCTCTCTCTCCTGCCCCATTCCCCTAGCTTACTGACCAAATCCCTCTGTCTGCCTGCTCCCTCCTCTCGGCAGTCTCTCCACCTTATCTCCCAGTTATAGCAGGGTGAATCAATTAGTAAGTGTGATGCTTGCCCCAGACTTGCTCTCTCCTGTCCCCCCATCTTCTGGTCAGCCACCTCCCTATGAAGTGATTTCCATACATTGCTTGTTTCATGCCCCACCCCTCCTGAGTAACCATATGATCCTTGTCCACCTGTTCCCTGGGTTATGCCATATTGGCCTCGTCTACTCTCATAAGGTCCTTTCCACACCTTTCCTCTCCACCCTTCCCACCTTCCAGCTGCCTTCTGATCCCCTCTATTTCCTCCCTAAGACCTGCCAACTGAAAACACTCTGGGCACCCTCTGAACCTCCATGCCCAATTTAATATTATTGCCGCCCACACCCTGTACACCCAATCACTCTACCGAAGGTGCCCGCTTTGGCCACCCCCAAGTCTACCCTCATTTTAGGTGAGCAATGCAGCCCTCTAACAGAAATAATTCAGTCAGTGTTACACTAAAACCCAAGCAGTTTGCCCCCTCCAATTACAGCAATTTTCCCTCCTCTTTCTTGACAGTAGCCAGTTTTCTAACCCTAGCAGTAGACAGTTCACAAGCAAAATTAGCCCACCACAACACCAGCCAGCTCAGAGGCTCTAGCAGTAATCAAGTCACACACAGTATGCCTACTCCCACAGATGTAGTTGGCATACAGTTATTTATACAGTCTACTTCATTATGCCCCTTCCTGGTAGTAGTCAAATGTTGTCCAAGCAGCACAGTGTACAGGACCCTTTTCCCCCAATCAATAACAATTCAGTTTGTTAGTGTTCCAGTTCACCCAGTCTCGACTTGCCCTCCTCCAAGACTCCACCCTCACCAACCATTTAATAGAGGTTGGGTCCAGGGTGGGTGGTGTGGAACAAAGAACAGCTCTTCTCCTCTGATTGTGACTGGACTATTTGCCTTTTATGGCCCAGTCACAGAGTCAAAGGTTCACGCCCTATTCGCTGATTTGCCGCTCCTTCCTGAGTCACCAGCTTGCAAAGTTGTGGCCGATGTGGCCATGCATGGCCTGTCCCCTGCCAACAAGAGCTTCCTTGTTGATCACCGATGTGATACCATCCTCCCCCATCGCCGATGCAGCCTCAGAATGCCTGCCCCGACCTCTTCCAGTGACAAGCCCCAGTCCAGAAAGAACAGCTCTCCTCCCCTGATAGCAACTGGGCTAATCATTGCTATAGATATTAAAACAGGATTAGTCCCAGCACCGACCCCTGGGGCACACCACTCCCACCCTGGAATGCACACCATTTGCCTTACCACCACCATCTAGTTTCAGTCTTTCAACCAGTTCTCCACCCACCTTGTTATTTTCTGTCCCACCCCTAAGCCTTCCAGCTCATTTACCAGCCTCCTATGTGGCAAAGTGTCAAATGCCTTGCTGAAATCTGGGTAAGCCACATCTTCCCCCATCCACCTTCCTTGTTACCCACTCAAAAAACTCAGTTAAGTTTGTCAGGCACAACCTCTCTCCCATAAAACCAAACTGCCTTGGATCCTGGAGGCAGTATAGCAGATTGGTTAAAGACTCTGAGCTACAGATCAGGAGACCTGGGTTTGAATCCAACATCCATTTAAGTGCATACTGTGTGATCCTGAGCAAGTTACTTAACTTCCTTGTGCTCAAGGTTGCATCTGGAAACAAGCTTCAGCTTAGTGTGCTACTCCTGGTTAAACAGTGTTCCCTTCCCCCACTTCCCCTGTAGACCATTGACAACCAGGTGTTCCACTGTTCTTTCCTTCAGCAGTATTTCCATTACTTTTCCCACTGTTGTGGTCAGGCTGACCAGTATGTAGTTCCTGCATCCTCCCTGTTCCCACTTTTGTATAGTGGGACCACATCAGCCCTCCTCCAATCCCTGGGCATGTCACCAGTTTACAAAGACAGTGTGAACAGGGTAGTCGGAGGCCCTACTAACACCTCCCTTAGCTTCCTCAGTGTACAGGGGTGCATCTATCTGGCCAATAGCCTTATCGCTGCCAGTTCCATGAGGATCCTTTCTTTTGCAAAGGAACCTGTGTCCTTTTTTATGATCTCTCCATCCTTATTACTTAATGCTGGCCCATTTCCTGCTCCCTCCTTTGTAAAAACTGAACAGAAGTATTTCTTCAGTATTTCTGTTTTTTGGTGGTCATCTTTTACCCTCCCTCCATCCACCCTTTTCAGACACTCAATATCTCCCCTTGCCTTCCTTTTCTCCTGATGTACCTGCATGTAAAAGGTTTTGTCCCTCCTTACCACAATACCCACTGGCTGGCTTGTGTCAAGGGTCCCACACAAGTGTGGGTCTGGTGCCAATGTGCACTTTGCATGTGGAGCCATTTTGGTTTGCCTGCTGTGTGCTGTAGTGTAGTGGATTATGATGAACTGGCTTTGCTTGATTCTGTACTGACTGCTTCATTTGCAGCAGATCCTGGAGTCCTTTGCGGTGGGAGATTGTCCTACAATGCATGTTAAGAGTTTATATAGGCTCTCATCTTTTGTTTACTGGCCCCACTGTACTCCCTGGGCTAAGTTCTGTCATGGACTGACATCTCCTGGAGAAGAGCAGAAGTGGAAAACATCTAATCAGAGATTGTGGAAGCTCAAATGTGCACTGCAGGCTATTGAAACTTCTATTGTCTGTTGCTCTGGTGCCAGCTGCAGGGAGTTCTGGGACTGGTTGTGGCTGTGGATGTCTGCCTAGAGATAGTCACAGTTGGCCTGCTGCAGTGTGCTATACTGCAATGGAGTGGTCATTGGAAATTCCAAATCGTTTGGGGGGAATTTAGAGGAAGGATTAGGAAGTACTTCTTCACTGAAAGGGTGGTGGACAACTGGAATGGGCTGCTGAGGGAAATGGTGGGAGGGTTCACAAGGGCATGGGATAAGCAAAGAGGGAAACTGGCATGGGGAGGACTACAGAAAAATACAGCCACTGCAGCTGAACTGCCCCGGAGAGGAAGGAGTTAACTCCAGAAGATCTGGAGTTCTACAGCGCGAGGGCGCTGTGCCCAAAGCTCTATCTGGCAGTTTCAAATGAAACTGTCAGATCTTTACGAAGCTAACATCAAAGGACGGAAAGTCTGTGTGGAAAAAAACTACACTAGCCCATGGCTACCTACTAGTAGTAATAACAACAATATAAAGAACAAAGAAACACTCAGAGCCATAATAACAAAAATTGATGGTATTATGGTTCGCTTTTACCACCGTTGACAAGCACATATGAACCCCCTTCCCCAAAGACTCAAGTCCAGGAAGGGGCAATATAAATAACCTAAATGAAACAATCTAGATCCTAACCCAAAGGAAAAGAGGGTAAGGAAAACTACAATGTCATGACACAGTGCTTGCACCAATTCGCCACCCCTACCCAAGTAGAAGTTCTGAGAGGGGTAGGAGGGAGGGTGGTTATAATATAGCAAGACTCCATGAGAAGAAAAGCAATTACTAAGGTGAGTAATTTTTTCTTCAAACACCATGAAGTCTTGCTATATTATAACAATAGCAGATTGCACAGCAGTACCTCCATGGAGGAGGGTCAGAACCTACTTAGGAGTGCTACCAAAATCACACTGCACACTGAAGTGCACTACAGGTGTTGATGCAGTGCTAATTAACATAATTCGCACACACTGAAAAAGCAATGCAACACTGCTTCAGCCAGAATTGCTACACCAACACTGCTTCAGGCAGTGTTGATGACAAAACACTGCTACTTGCAGTACTTTTACAGTGAGATTGCAGAGCTAATTAACATAATTCGCATACACTGAATAAGCGGTACAAACTGCTTAAGGCAGTGTTGTTGACATAACACTGCTTCAGCCAGTATTGTTGCACCAACACTGCTTCAGGCAGTGTTGATGACAAAACATCAAGCACTGCAGTACTTTTGCAGTGTGATTGCAGTGTTAATTAACACAACTCGCACACACTGTGTCAGCACTGCATGTACACCAACAGAGACCTGAAGATGCACTGATTAAACACTGATGGACTGCATTATGAAATGCAGTGTGCAGGAAGTGTACACTGCTACTGTAACACTGAAATAACACCATATAGTGACTATTTGAACACTTCACTTCCCTCTGATGGCCACTATGTCCACTTTACATTCAGGTAAGAGACCGTGTAAGTCTGCCATTTTGTTCCCTATGCTGCATGCATTCAGTGATACTACTGTTCACCTTGTTCCCTCAGTACCCTACTTTATTTGTTTCTCTGGGTGGTCCTTGTCCATCTCCTCCCCTCCCTCCACTCCCCTTACTTTGTTTCTTACCTTTTTCCCTACCCCTTCTGCCATTCCTGCCATCATGGGGGGGCTTTTTGGTCCCCCCTTTTCTGCATCCCCTTCCTCTTAACAGTTTATTTTATTTATTTATTGAGAAATTGGAATTACAGACTTTGAGCAAAGAGCTCATTCCCAAAAGATCCTCGTCAATAGTTTAGAAAGATACATTTTTTTGCAACAGTAGAATTGCAGCAGACAATTTTGACAAAGTAGTAACACGAACTAGCATACAGTTTATGTAGGAAAGGGCTGCAAATAAAAGTTACAAATTTTACATGCCAAAATATAAATGAAGCTGGGCCAGCCCACTGGCACAGCGGTAGCGCTACTGTTTGTGATGCCAGATACTCAAGTATGATAGAGATCCCAGGCTGCTGGAGGGCCAGCCAGGGGGAGAGAGACTGAGCACCCGAGGGTCACTCTCCCTTTCCAGAGAGGGGTGGGCTGCATGCCTCACTGCTATATTGCCACCACCTGGGTGACCACGGGTGGTGACAGTGTGTTAGGGGAAGCAGACAGTAGGGGAGGGACTGGCATTGGCTGGAGACCTGAGTGGAGGCACGTCTCAATTTTCCCCATCTCATTGGTCCCACTAAAGTGCCAATGCCAGAGGAGGCAGGTCCAGAACAAGGAAAAACACTCCACAGTTGTGTCTGTAGATAGGCCTCGGTGTTGGCAATTGAGGAGGAGACAGGGGAAGCAGTTTAATTGCATGCTTTCACCTAGGTATGGAAGGGAAGGGAGATTTCTCTACCCTAACTGGGGGGTTAACCAGGGAGGGCTTAAGTGAATTAAGGAGAATGGGGTTCTCTTCTGGGCTTGTGGCTCCAGCCCTCCAGTTGCAAGGATGCACGTGAGACCCAGAAGAAAGGGGCAGCTGTGGTGCAAGGGGAGAACATAAAGAATATGTAAAAAGAAAAAATATATATAAATGAAGATGCTGGAGGTATTGCCAATTTCCCAGTAGTGGGACACAGTGAACAACAAACTGAAGAGTTAAATGCAGAGACCAAAGCTGAGGTTTGGGTAAGTGCAGGTGGGTGGAAAGGGAAGGAGAGGGGAGAGAGGGGAGTTCAGCTTGGGCAGGGGCATCAGGATGTGTGGGGGAGGATGTGGGGAAAGTGGTAGTGGGATGTGGGACTGGGGCAAGGGGTAGTGTGGAGTGTATTGGACAGGAAAGGGACAGGTAGCAGGGTGGAGTAGGGGAGAGGAGGAAGAGGTGGGGGGTGAAGGGAGGACAAGGCCTCCCAGTCAAAGCAGGGAGAAGCAATTAAGTGGTATGCTGGTATTCAGATGGGATTAAGTTTGAAACAGACAGAGGACTGGTGGAAAGGTGGTCTTCCAGAGTTTGGATATGAAGTGCTGTAGGCACTGTAGGCTGGTGATAAAATTGGGGAGCTCATTTAACCAGGTGGGTGCCCTTATCATGAAGGCACATCTTCCCAGAGCTATTCCTGAAGGGTACAGCTAAGGCTTGTCTGGTGACACTTCTTGTGGCATGCTCACCTGGGGCAGATCTGAATAGTAGGGAGACAGGTGCAAGTCCTTGGAGGGTCTTCTTCCCTAGTAGGCAGGTCTGGAGCTTTATTCTGTCTTGGAGGGGGAGCTACTTCATCCTTATGTAGAGCTCAGAAGTGATAATTGCAATCGCTGATGAGCGATCACCATTAGGATGATGGCACATTGCCGCAAAAAAAATTTCAGCGATATACTCCCTGGTGCACAGCAAAATGACACAAGGGAGATGGCATTTCCTGCATCCCCTCCCACGCTCCCCTACTTAAGGATTCTCAACTCCAGGGGTGTGCATGTAGGGGGATGCAGACATGGAAAAGTAAAATTTGGACTGGGCACAACAAAACATACCTACTCCAGGACCATAATCCAGCACCATTCCCACCCCCAACCCTGACTCCACTCACCACACCATGGAAGAAGTTCTGTAGCTCACGACAGCACCACCCCCTACAACCCCTCTGTCCCCTCCCACCCCACACTCAGTGTGCTCACTCCCCCCTCGCACATATGCATGTAATGACAGGATGCTGCTATTTCACCTACCCACCCCATCCAGTCACAGACCTACTCCAGTCACACTGATGACAGGTGCCATGACTGAGCTGTCCTTTTGGTAGGTGCCCAATCACGGTCGCCAAAGTCACGGGATACCATGATTTTCCATTTCTGCTCTTGTACCCCCACATGTTGTCCTTGTTCAAATTACAATTCTTGTTTTTTGATCTGTAATCTTTTGCCCAGCAGATTTTACCTTCAAGTTATTACACCTTGATGCTCAACACTGTTTTATCCCTATGCATACACTATTAACATGTATCCCAGTATCAGCATGCTCTGTACCCAAATAACCATTTAATTCCAAACAATGTATCACAAAACAGTCACAAATATGTTCATTTTACTTAACAGAAAGCACTTTCTATCGTGGTTGGTCCACGTAGGTAGTCAATTGAGACGCAAGCAGCATGAAGAAGTAATGGCGCCAAGTAAGAACAAGAACATGCTGCTGGCAACTTCCTTTTGGCTTGTTTGGTGAGCAACCAGGTCTGGACCATGAATAGGATTAGGCAATTGAGCCAAGAAATAACATTGGGTACCTGTGAAGCTTACAGAAGTCTGTTAAGTAAAACAAATATATTTGTGACTGTTTTGTGAGCTTGCCTAATGATTAACATCCAGAGCAATGAACTGAATCACAAGGGCACTTCAAGCTGTGAACACCATATGTATGGGCATTATATCTAAGTGTTTTGAAGCATTTTCTAGAGTGGTGTGTTTTTGACATGAATAAATAGTTTTATGGTAACAAGCACCAGCTGTTGTGCTGAATTTGAGTGTGCTTCATATAGATGTAGAAGCTTTTAGCGATGCATTGTTTTGATACTTTTCTCTGGAAGGAGCTCCAATTAACCAGATTCTGTTTGCGATGCCTTTCAAGTTATTTTGGCATCAATGAGCCCACAACCATTCTTCCTTTTTTTGCATAAACCATTTGATTCCCTTCTATAACACTTTCCCAAAACCTAGTCGCTCTCTTTCCCCAATTACTACAGTTGCAGTACAAGACTAGTAGTTCAAATACATTAAATGCAGTTTCTTCCCACAATTCAAGTAGTTTGAACAATTTAAGTACTTTAAATGTAGGCTCTCCCAATATGCCCACCCCAAATAGAACCTACAAACTCCTACCAGACTAGTAGTTTAAGTGTGATTTCTGCTTCATTTTTTTATTGAATGTTGTAGACCTGGTAGGCCCACTGAGACTATAAGTCCCTTTTTCAGGGGCAATCTGGGGGTAAGGGGATACAGAAGGTAACCCACTGAAATTGAACCAGATTAAGCTGTTGGTGGTATTGGCCAGGGCACTGGGGAAATTCCCCTATTCTGCCAGCAGGGTGATTGACTTCCTGGAAGCAGAATGGAGGAGCCCAGTTGGGAGCCAGACAGAAGAGGAGGAGGAGGAAGTGCTGATGTGGCAGAAGAGATGGAATAATTAATGGAGACAGAAAAACAAGATGTGGAAAGACAGGATCAAACTTAAATGGTAATGCAATACCTTTTACACCTGTTTCTAAAAGTATAGCAGAAACCTCAGCAGATGTTATGGATGTTGCACAGACTGCTGTGTTGTCAGCATTACAAATTCAAAAACTAATGCAAGAAGAAGAATGTTTTACCCTGAAACAGTTCACCCTAAAACAAGCTTTGTTGTTGGCACAGCAACCAGAGCATGATGCAAGACAAAATCCTGCATGTCAGTCAGCAACAGTATTTTCTGCAAAAGAACCATCTTGGGAGGCAAGCAGCACATCTAATACAGCTGTTCCCTCAATGACATCTAAAGCTGTGAGTAAGGCCAGTGAAAGTAGTGCAAATACCGAAGTGATGAGTCATGAGACTGAGGGTGTGCTGGGAATGGCAAGTACAGACTGTGGGTCTGGCCTAAGATGCTCCTCAGCTACCATGGACATAACAGACTCTTGGACTATCAACAATTCCCTGGAAGGAGCAGGCTGGGTTCATTCTGAAGTGGGACAATGGACGTTTGGACTGATGCCCATCACAATCACCTCATGACCAAAAACACAGGTAAATTCAGAACTCTTTACTGCGCAGACAGTGAAAGGGGACATTGTAGAAATTTTACCGAACTCTCCTCTAACACTACCAGAGGAATTGCAGTTAACTAATAATCTTGGGTTACAAGTACCTGCTAATGTTTCTTCTGTACCTGATACTGCTAGTTTGTCTACAACAACAGCTGGATCACAGAGGCCCCCAGAAGCACCACTTCAACAGATTAATAGAACTTTATCCCAGCCATTTGCTTCTTTATTTCATCAACCCATTTTTCCAGCAAAATGGCATAATGCAGTGAGACTATTGTATAAAGGCGAAATGGACTCATTACCAGACAAGTGTTTGTTGCTATATCTTTATTAAAAGAGTCGATGAAATTTTTTGCAAATGAAATTCATGCACTTATCCATGTTTCAGGTGAGACCACATTTGATATTAATTTTAAACTGAATACAGCTTTACAGAGGTTTTGGTCAAAATATCAAGTGCTGAAGCAAATTTCATTATGGACCCCATTTGACACCATACCCTTGACAAAGCCTACTTACAAAACCATTACAGTTTTTTTCGGAATGAGGGGTAAGTGTCACAGACCTGACATACTGGCTTAAGCAGAGGTGTTCTGTGTTAGAAGCTCTGGAAGCCATTTTTGATTCTGAGCACATTTGGACAGGGGGATGGAGGGTGAAAGTCATGTTGCACACTATAGATATATAGAGTTACAGGTTCTCATGGCAGAGGGAGAGGTGGACATTGCAGCCATCACGGAAACATAGGCCACCCAATACAATGACTGGGACCTGTCTGTACCAGGGTACAGGTTATTTTGTAGGGACAGGGTAATTGGGAAAGGAGGGGGTGGCACTGTATGTGAAGGAAGGACTGAAGTGTGCAAGGGAGGAAGGGGTGAGGGTAGTACGGAGTCACTTTGGATGCAAATCCAGGATTCCAAGAATAGGATTCTTAGAATGGGAGTGGTGTACAGGCTGCCATCTCAGACAGAGGAGTTAGACAGGGAAGTAGCGGGACAGATCAGGAGGACCTGTGAAAAGGGTAGTGTGGTGATTGTGGGGGACTTCAACATGCCAGGAGTGGACAGGAGCACCCCAGCAACCAGGAACAGAAGGAAGCAGGTACTGCTGGATGCCTTCCAGGACAGCTTCCTGCTGCAAATGGTCAGTGAACCAACCAGGTTAAGGAATACCCTTGACCTTGTGCTGGCAAATGGGGGACTTTGTGAGAGAACTTATAGTGGAGGAACCGCTGTCAGGGAGTGACCACCACTCAGTATGGCTCACATTGGATATGGGCAAGGAAGGAGTGGAATCTGGCACAATAGTGCTGGACTTCAGAAGGGCCAACTTTGGGAGGATGGGAGAAGTGGTAAAAGGTTACCTGGCCAGAATTCAATCTAGTATGGACACTAACCAGAGGTGGGAGCTCATAAAGCTGGGGATAGTGGAGGCAACCAAAACCTGCTGCAAAGCCTAGAGCAAGAAGGCTAGGGCTAAGAAACTGATCTGGTTGAGCAAGGAGGTCATGGGAAAGGTAAGGAGGAAAAGAGCTGCCTTTAGGAAGTACAAGAAAACAGGGGAGGGGAGGACAGGGAGGAGTACTTGACAGAATCGAAGGAGGTGACAAGGGCAGTAAGGGGAGCCAAAGCATCTACGGAACTCAGGCTAGCACAAGGCATTAAGAAGGGGGAGAAGGACTTCTTTAAGTACATCAGGGAGAAAAGGAGCTGAAAGGACCACATAGTAAGGATTAGGAAGGAGGGGGATTGGGTGGAAGCAGGGTGCGATAAGGCGGAAGCACTAAATGAGTACTTCTGCTCAGTATTTACTAAAGAGAAGAGGGGGGTGATACCCAAGGTGGGAGAAATGGCAGAAGCAGGGTGGGAAGTGGTGACAGATGGGGAAATCATGGAGAGCAGAGTTCGAGAGGGTTTGAAGGCACTGAGGGTGGACAGGACACCAGGCCAAGATGGCATCCACCCCAGGGTACTGAAGGAGCTGGCAGAGGTCCTTGCAGGACCTTTGGCAGACCTATTTAATGCCTCACTACATTCGGGGTGTGTACTTCAGGACTGGAGGATGGCTCATGTGGTGCCCCTCCACAAGAGTGGCCCCAAGGATGAACCGGGAAACTGCAGACCAGTGAGCCTCACATCCATCGTGGGTAAGCTAATGGAGACCATCCTGAAGGAGAGGCTGGTGGCCCTCCTAGAGGCCAAAGGACTACAGGACAGCAGACAGCATGGCTTCATACATAGCAGATCCTGCCAAACCAACCTGGTCGAGTTCTATGACTGGGTAACTAGGCAACTGGACAGGGGCCATGCAGTGGATGTCCTGTATCTGGACTTCAGTAAGGCATTTGACTCAGTGCCACATGGAAGGCTGGGAAGGAAGTTAGTAGGCACAGGGGCGGGTGCAAAGCTGGTGAGATGGGTAGGAAACTGGCTGCAGGGAAGGCAACAGAGGGTGGTGGTGGGTGGGGAGCTCTGACACCCAAGGGCAGTGACGAGTGGTGTTCCACAGGGCTCGGTGTTGGGACCAGTGTTGTTTGGGATATTCATTGCAGACATATCATGGGACATCAAGAGCAAGATCAGTCTGTTTGCTGATGATACCAAGGTAGACGTGGTGGTGGATGACCTAGGGGGATGGCAGGGGTTGCAGGATGATCTGGCAAAGCTTGAAACCTGGTCAGACACCTGGAAACTGGGCTTTAATGCCAAAAAGTGCAAGGTGCTGCATTTTGGGATGAAGAACCCAAGGCGGAGTTACCAGCTAGGGGGAGGGCAGCTAGCCCAGACAGAGGAGGAGAAGGATCTGGGTGTGCTCATTACAGGGTCAATGAACAACTCGGCACAATGTAGGAAGGCAGCTGCAAAGGCCAACAAAATGCTGGGTTGTATTGCAAGGGGTATATCCTCGAGGAGGGAGGAGGTGATTCTGCCACTGTATAGGTCATTAGTTAGACCACACCTGGAGTACTGCGTGCAGTACTGAGTCCGTATCTGAAGAGGGACATTAAGTTACTGGAGGGGGTGCAGCGCAGAGTGACAAAGATGATCAAGGGGCTGGGGGACTTATCATACGAGAGGAGGTTGAAGGAGTTGAACATGTACTCACTGGAGGAGAGGAGAGACAGGGGTGACATGATAGAAACCTTTAAATACATGAAAGGAATAAACAAGACAAGTACAGAGGGGCTGTTCAAAGTAAGGGAGGGGAGGGACACCAGGGGCCATGATCAGAAAAGGCCTCGTGGATATCTAGGTAAACTTGGCAGACTAGGTGGGCTTACGGTCCCTTTCTGCCGTCACATACCTATGTTCCTATGTATTCTACAGGCAGATTGAGAAAAGGGAGGGGGGATCCACTACACCACCAGGGAAGCATTCATTGTGCCTTGAATATCTGTCCCTTGGTGTCTTTATCCTGCCCTGTGATGGTTGATGTGTGGAGCAACATGACCTCCTACCCCCAAAAAAGATTAGTTCTAGGGGCAAGGAGTCTTCCTCCCTCGCCCAACCACGACATCCCCTGAGTGAACGATTCCATTCTAAAAGCCACGTTGATGGTGTGGTACAGGTTTGGTATCCCTCCCCCAACCCACTTTTTTATTTTAACCTCTACAGAGCCTTCCCAACTGACCTAGCTGATCAGTATTTTAATTTTTCATACTGACCCATTTTACCTTTTATATCTACAGGTCTGGCAGGACATTGACCAGGAGTAGGAGGACACTGACCATATGTATCAGATAAGTATTGTTTTTTTGTTTACCCTACGTTGTTTGTCATATAGTAGTTCATAACGAGCTGCAGATCCTTTGTGAGCTCATTGCTCTTCTTGTTTTACAGGTATGCATGGCTGCTGTGGGAGACACTGGGTTGGAGCTGTCCTTGTGCTTTAGAAAGGAGGCTATGGGCCGGGGGTATGGGATGAGCATTAAGGTTTGGAACTCCAGGGAACACCACACAACCAATTTGCCAAGACTCATGAGGTTTAAACCCTGTTTCAGTCTTATTATTGTTATTGTTGTTCCTATTGTTGTTTATATTGTTGTTATTACTACTAGTAGGTAGCCATTTGGCTAGTGTAGAGCTTTCCACACAGACTTGTTGCTTAGTGTTAGCTGCGTAAAGATCTGACAGTTTCATTTGAAACTGCCCAGATAGAGCTTTGGTATAGCGCCCTCGCGCTTTAGAACTCCAGATTCTCTGGAGTTAACTCTTTCCTCTCCGGGGCAGTTCAAGTGCAGTATTTTCGTTTTCTTGCTTTGTGCGCTGTGCATTCTAATGCCTGCATTAATGTAGTGTTATTGTTTTACAACAAGTACTGTCTCATATATGTTTGTGTATATGTAATAGACAACCCACTGTAGGGTGTGTGGTCACACTCTGATATACGCATGCCTTGGTGTGCATTATTACACATGAGGCTGCAGGTTGAGTGCATCAACTACCCAAGCCGTGCATATATCATTGCGCGACTGCACACCCCACAGTGGGTTATCTGTCTTATAAAATGGCAAAATTGTTTTGGAGGGGAGTAAAAGTGCAGGTGTGTGGTCGCACTATGATATACGCATGGTCACCTAATGGTGTTTGTCCAATGCGATTGATAATCCCATTATAGATATAACACACACACACACACACACACACACACACACACACTTCACTCGGAACAGCCCCTTGATACCGAAAATCATTTTCCTCATAGTGCATGTGCTCCCAATCCGAAGAGGCTCTCTTCTCCTTTTGAAGATAAACCTGGAAATACTGGTGAGGCCCTGCATATCAGGGAGGCTTCCATACCATTTTCTGTAGACCAGAACCATCCATTTTTCACAAATCCATTTTCTGCAAACCAGAACCATTGGTGGTCTTTCCTTTAACTAAACGTCCATCCCCTTCATTGTGATTTTGAGTCAAACATGGGGTAACAGACTTTAGTACCTCCTAGAGACATAGCCCCCAAGATCTCCATCTCCATGATCTGAGACTGGAGTGAGGAAGGTTCAGGAGGGAGATGAGGAGACACTTTTTTACAGAGAGGGTGGTGGCTGGGTGGAATGCGTTACCTTCTGAAGTAGTATGCAGTAGAACAGTGGACTGCTTCAAATGAGGATGGGACAGGACAAGGGGGAGGGTTAATGAAGGGGAAGGGTGGAAGGGCGGGGCAGCTGTAGAATAAGGGGTGCTAGCTGCACATTCGAGCAGACTTGATAGACCTCTAGGCCTTTATCTGCTGGCAAATTTGGTATGTTCGTATAGATGCTGGTCTAAGTCATCTCCCTAACTGTTTTTTTTTTTAGGCAGGGATAAGAGAGTGCTCTTTTATGCAGGCCAGCCCAAAGTCTGCTATAAATGTGGTTCCACCTCTCACCTCAGTAGTATATGTGAACAGGTTAAATGCACACTATGCCAGGAGCTAGGCCGAAATTTCCTTAACAGACCCAAATGTAATCTTTCTGATTCCTTAGGCTACACTTATCAGAGCTGTACATGGGCAGCCCATTATAAGGCTGACTCCGCTGATGGCGAAGAGCAGCGTTTACTGATTGCCATTGCTCAGAGGGAATCTCACCCCCGCACATCAAAGCCTGAACCCTAGGGTTCAGACCCCTCTTCCAGACCCTCCCAGAGTCCCCCCTCCACACAAGAAAATTGAGGTGACCCCTCTTACACCAGGCCAGAATGATGAAGGTAATAAAGTTCTTGCCATGGAAGAGGTAGCAACCACTTCAACAGACTCAGTAGTAATACCCCCCCAAGTGACAAAAAGATCTATCAGAAGGACTTTGTCCTCAGAACACCTTGCCCCTAAAGTTTCTTGAACATCTGAACTACCACTGCACAATAGGTATGAGGCTTTCCAAGCTACCTCTGAAATGTCAGATGCAGATTCAGAAGACTCCTCCCTTTGGTCTTCACAAGTTGACCCTATATCTGAGCCTGAGGTGCAGCAGGAGAAACCAAAGGGGAAACAAAGAAAGTCAAAAAGAATAAAAAAGAAACCTCATTGAAAGTTTTTCATCCCTGTTATTCTTAGTTTTCCCTAAACACACTACTTAATTTCTTAATATCTCCTATTTCTTTGGCTATTGGTTCTATTAACGTAAATAGTAAGACAAGTAGTAGGAAAAGAAGCATAGTTTTGTCCTATCTACTATTAAGTCATTTTTACATTTTATTCTTACAGGACACAAGCCTCCACACCACAACTGAAACTGGAACAAATGTTAAAATATAGCTTATTGGTCCCTCTTACTGGTCTATTGGTATAGATGCCTTCTTTGGGAGTAGGGTTTCTTTTTAAATCCAGTATTCAAGTGCAATTAATAAAACTAATAGACTTGGTCCCAGGCAGGGTGTTAATTCTTGAAACAAAAATTTCAGGGCAGTATTATAGGTTCATTTACGTCTATGCTCCACAAACTAAAGCAGACAGGATTGCACTGTTTAAAGCCACACAACCATATCTGGTATCTTCCCAAGCAGTCATATTAGGAGATTTTAATTGTGGTCTAGATAAGCATGATAGTGGTAAACATACAAAAACAAACAAAATATTTTCTGATATGTCAACTTTGAAACACATTATTGCTACTTCCAATCTACGAGATTCATACATGTCCTTTCATGATAGAACACACCCAACCTTTCAAAAAGGGCAATTAGCCACCAGAATAGATTTCTTTTTTATCTCAGCTAATCGAGCTATTTCATCTTTCCAGATAATAGAAGTAGAAATTTCAGATCATAAAATACTTGATTTGCTAATTGGGCCCCCACACAGCATGTGTCGAGGTCCTGGCATCTGGAAATTTAACTCTTCCTTGTTATTAAATATGGAAATGTCTCAAAAATATTCATTATTTCATTTCTGTGAAGAAATATACTCTAGAAATGCATGACAACCCTGTCCTCTAGTGGGAAGATACAAAAAGTACACTTAGATGGTTTTTAAAATCTGAAAGAAAAAAAAGAGACACAGGCCCAGATATTCCAAAGGGTTGCGCCATGCGCAATAGGGTTGAGCCAATGCAAGTCCAAAAATGCGCCATTCTGAGATATTCAGTGGGAGGCAGTTGCACCCCCCAAATCACGCTGAGCAACAGTGCAATGATAATGAATGTATGCACAACTGAAGGAGAGGAACCATGCATAAATGGCGCAGTGCAATATTCAACAACATATGCCATGCGCAATAGGGAGCAAGTGGAAGTTGTGCGATAGCGGAAATGAGCCAAAATAAAAAGGAACAAGGGAGAGGCGCAAGAACGCTACAGGGAAGGCACATGATGCTGAACTATATCCAGCCACACAGGCAACACAGACACACAGGGCAGGACAAAGAAAGGGTACCTAGAACCCACAGGCACAGGGAAGGTGTGGGGAGCCACAGCCACAGTGCAGAAGGGGGAAGTGCCACACAGCACTGAGGCCACCACAGTTAGGTGTTCTCGGTGCAGGGGAAGTAGCAGCCAGGGCAGCGGGGGGAACACAGAAACAGCTGCCGAGGGGAGGGTGAACACAAGCCAGGGACATGGCCAGTGCCACCATCCAGATGGAGGCAGTAATGAGGGGGGTGAGAAGTCAGGCAGCAGGGGGGCGCGGACGTGGAAGTGCCCATCAGCGGTATGCCTCCAACAGGCAGTACCGAGCCTGCACCAGCATCGAGCTGCACAGTGATACTGAGATCATGGGATGGTACCACCTGAATCAGGCAATTCTGAGGTGGATCTGTGAGCTGTGCAGTGATGTGATGCAGGCACCCACACGATGGAGCCATGCTCTGTCAGTGGAGACTAAAGTGACAGCTTGCATGTGCTTGCTCACCATGGGTACCTTCCAGAGACCAACAGGGGACACCACAGGCATAACCCAGTAGGCTGCATTATGCCACCTCACCCAATTCTTAGGCGCACTGCTGCCACATGCTATGGAGTACATCCATCTCCTCAGCACACCGGCGGAGCACACAGCAAACATACAGGAGTTCCATAGGGTAGCACGTATGCCTGGCGTGCTAGGGGCAATAGACTGCACCCATGTGGCCATCCACACACCACCTGGCCCCGAGGGGGCTGCATATATTAATCAGAAGGGCTACACTAGCATCAACTGTCAGGTGGTGTGCGATGCCAGGGCGTGCATAATCAATGTCTGTGCCACGCACCCTGGGGGAGCACACAATGCCTTCATCTGGCACCAGTCAGCACTGTGCCACAGATTCAAGAGTGGGGACATCCTATGCAAACCACACGGACAAACTTAGGGCTTGGAAGGGGCATGGTCATAGGTGACATGGGTAGTGGCCTACATGGCCCGAGGCAGGACGATGCTAATCACCAAACTAACCTCCACCCTCTACACACAGGTGACAGTGGATACCCACTCCATCCCTGGCTGCTCACACCATACCAGCGGCCCACGACCCCATCGCAGCAATGCTACAATAAGGCACATGCCACCACATGTAATGTCATCGAGCGGGTGTTCGGTATGCTGAAGGCACGTTTCCGTTGCCTGGACACCTCCGGCGGTGCCCTACAGGATAGCCCCTCAAAGGCCTGTGGGCTATTCCTGGCCTGTTGCATCCTGCACAACATGGCCAACGAATGTGAGATAGCCGTACAGGTCGAAGAGGGGGACAGCGATGGGGACGATGAGGACGCCTGTGACAATGGTGATGGGCAGCCCCCCCTTGGGTGACAGAACCCCCGACTGCTCCGGCTGGCACAGCTGCACTGGGACACCATCACGGAGGAGCACTTCAGCCAACCCAGGTAAGTCACGGGGCGATGTGTAACCACCAGTGGCAAAGACACAACCCACAAACATGCATGGACACACACCAGGGGTGCATGCCATCAAAGGAAGTGGCCAAGCATGGAACAACACACACCGCCAGTGATGGGCGAGGTCTAACATGGCATGCGGTCAGACACACACACACACACACACACACACACACACACACACACACACAAACTCACCAGACATGCACAAAGGGTAGGAGGCACACCGACCCAGAACGCCACCCCTAGCCACACACATGTCTACAGACCACCACGCCCACTGCCTGTCATTGTGCGTGTGTCAGATGCTGGGCACCATTGCACAGTGGTGTACAGTGCAATGCTGGCATCATCATGCACACGCGACTGTGGACAGCAGCCAGGAGGGTATGCAGATGGACTGTGTGTGTGCATGCAGGGTTGGGTATCCACCCGTGCATTGTCTACTGAATGAGTCAATGCACACAGGGCAGCATCAGACAGTAGCTGCGCTGGGCGACAGGTCAGTCATGCACCACATTGCCACGGCCACCAAGGATGCATGGGCGGCCCAACCGAGACCCGCCAGCAGTGACAGGCTGACCACTGGCCTCATGGGGTGGCACCGATGGTCCCCAGGAGTTCCACTGTGTGAACGTGACCGTGCTTGCACAAGGGTCTGCAGCACACCGAACATGCCTGTGCCAGGCATGCTCGGGATGCCCACAGCTGAACCCAGTGTCGACAAGAATGGTGTCGCATGATGCTGGGAACAGGGGGTGGACATTACACTGTGCAGTGTCTGCGAAGCATGGGCAAATAACTGTGTGCCCACTGTGGCCATGGCAGCTGTGATTGTCTGTGTCAGCCTGTCAATGGCAGTGGTCACATCCTCCCACATTCGGTCCATCCCTGCCAGGAGCAGAGCAGTGTCTCTGCTGCGACGCTCCTCTGACTGATGCAGAGCTGCACTCAGTGCATCCACCGCCATCACAAGCCGCATCTGCTGATTGACTAATGCTTTCAGTATGCGGGTGTGCTCATCCAAGAGGTCATCTGCCTGATCTGCATGCTGTCCCTCAGGGTGTTCCCAGCCCTGATGCTCATCACCCCTTGAGGATGGGCGCTGCACACCAGGGACAGGCCTGGGCAAGTCCACAGGCGGTGCACTGGAGCCGCCCCCTGACACTGTACCCCCACACCCCTTGGCCAACTGCTGATGCTGCCCTTCTGGCTGCCGTTCCCCAGGGCTCAATGGTGCCGCCGCAGTGGCCGCAACAGTCCCACTGTCCTGTACACACACCAGTGCTGCCTCACTGGTGCTGACAGGCACAGGCTGGGACTGTGATGACACGCAGGCCTCCACAGCGGCACCACCCACAGCCATGGCTGCGATGTAACCTACGGTGTGGCCATCCTGTGGCACACATATGTCACTGCCCATGACGTTAGCGACATCATCATCGGTGACTGATCCGGCGCCAGCCCAAGTCTCAGCATGCTGGCATCTGTGGATGCTGGCACGCTGGGTCACAGGCAGGGCCTCCTCCGCACCTGCTTCACCAACATCAGTCTGGACATCCAGGTGGGCCCACTGTTGCCCTGAGCCGCGTATTCCTGTGGAGGTGGATGGGCCCTACTCCATCTCCATCTGACCGGCCTCAGCAGAGAAGCCCACCACCGCTAACCCGTGCAGACACTCAGGAGCTGTAAGGGAAAACAGTCGTGTTACTGCATGTGACCTACCCTGTCCCCCCCAAAAGACAGACCATGACCTACCATGCAGTGAGGGGCTACCACCCGTCTGGAATCCACCACCTGGAACACCCTCAATGGTGCAACGCTGCATGCTGCCATCAACCCACTCCTCCTGTGGGGTCAGGTGTAGCACCTCCGGCTGTCCCCCACTTGTCACAGACCATGCTGCCCTGATGGCAGCCACCTTCTTCTTAATACTCTGCCCGTCTGTGCCCATCTTCTTCTTGTACTCCTGCACAAAGCGCTGGTGGCTGCCATGCAGGTTCACAGCACGCGCCACCTCCTCCCATGCAGCAGCACAGGCCTGTGGTGTTCCCTGGCATCGGCTGAGAAGCGGCTTCTGGTCTAGGTAGGCCTCGAACAGGGCATTCGTCTCGGCCTTCATGAAATTTGGCCTCCTCCTCCTCCTCCTCCCACAACTCTATTCCTCTTCCTTCACAACACGCTCAGTCATGATTCAGCCTGTGAGAATGACAGGTGTTACCTGTGACTGTGCAGTCTCATGCATGTCCCAAAATCCACAGTCCACACTCCCAAACAGCATGCAACTCACCGCAATAGACTGCAGTAACCGACTATGGCCAGTGCAGCCCAATGTCGCACTTTTATAGCGCAACCTATGCAAATGAGGTGAGGCGCATCTTTAAGTGGATGCAAATGCAGTGACTGCGCCATTGAATGGCTGATTAGCTGATTTGCATATGCTAGCTGAATATCACGCTATTGTGCTTTGTGCAATTGTGTTGAACGTGCTGAGCCAAGGGTGCAGTTCTGTGACATGCGCAGTACACACCTAACTGTGCATGCCCGGGTTGATGATGCAGGTGCCTGCCGCGCTGCTGATGTGCTGTGTGTGGGAGGCAATGCAGAGCATGGCCACCATTGTGCCAGTGGTGCTACAGCGCTGTTCACCTATATGGTGCTGTGGCACTGGGGCGTCGTAGGCACATTGGGACAACAGCGCAGTAGGCCGCTACAGGAGGTGGCACACAGGCACCAAATCGTGCTACACACATTGGGTTCCAATAGCGCTGTGGCTGTCTGTGCACCAGAGACCCTTGACCCTGTGCCCGACCTTTGCCCCCTAGGCGCCATGCATCAGGCATGGGTGCACCACTATCGCACTGTTCAGTGACAGCGCAATAGGGAATGGCAGCGCTGTACCACGCAGCATCTTCATGTGGCAGAACCGCGCTGCAGAGCACCATTTTGACTAAACTGAGCAGCAGAGATGGTGCAGAGGCGTGCTGTGCAGTGGAGCCAGGTGGAGCTGGCAAACCTGGTTGCCATTGTGGAGCCACAGGTTGGGCCCTTATTTGGGGAGGCACCCCTGGACAGGGCCAGGAGTCAGGTGTGGCAGAAGGTGGCCAATGCCCTGGAGGAGGCCACCAGTATGGGGTGGATGGCACAGCAGTGCCACCACCAATATGGGGACCTGAGGCAGAGGGACCCGGACCTGCTTGCCCACCTGCAGGCACGTGCCAGGAGGGGCATGGTGCCTCAACCAGGTAGGTGCAACATCCATACACTTTTATCATCCATACGGATATCACAGTTGCATGTGTCTGGCACATGCGGGGGGCTGTCCGGTGTTGGCCATGGTGGTGTTATCGGGGTGTGGGGTGAGTGGGTCTAGTTGTGTGGGATTGCACACACATGGGGGGCAGGGGGACTTTGCTACAGAATTGTACTGATGTTCTTCTCTCCATGTTTGCACCTTAGGCCCAGAAGAGCACAGGCTGGTCAGAGAGAGGATGTGCTGCCAGGAGGACCATCAGGCCGGAAGGGGTGAAGGTCCGCAGAGGCACAGGGACCAGCCTAATGATGGTGAGTGCCTTACATCCATGATTACTATCGCATGCTGTGTAACAGGGCTGGCAGTGGGGCATGGCCACCCTCCAATGACACCACTGCCATGCACGCAACTTGCTATAGTCAGTACTGTCCAGTGGCACTGCATGTCTGGGAGTGCATCAATGGTGGTCCATGCATGCACCAGACACATGGCTGTGCCACTGCTTTCACACCGCATAGCCAAGTCACTGTATGGCCACGGTGGTGCTGTGTAGGACATGGGCAGTGGGTGTGTGCAGTGGTCCACAAGGCTGTAGCTGCCTGGGTAGGCAGGTCTTGTGGACACGGTCACTGTGGGTGGTCACACACCATCAAAGGGGCATGGCATATGGCTGTATGCCACGCACAATGGGTTTGCTGCAGGGGGCTGGACAGTCACACATATTGATTCTGCTCACTTGTCCTAGGTGGACAATGCTGGATGGCTCTGGAACGGGGAATAAAAGAGCTTCTGCAGCTGGCACGGGCATCCCTGACAGCATTGGAGCACATGGAGCGGCATGGGGTCCTGAGGAGACGAACCCGGAGGCACCACAGGAGTGGAGAGCAGGGCACAGAATAAGCCCTCCATGACCCCCTGACACCCATAACCCCCTGAACCTACCCTCACACCCCTTATTTCCTCTCCCATTTGTGCACCCCTGCCCCATGCCCGCCCCCACATGGTTTGCGGCCTTCCCCCACCCTTGTATATATTTGTACATATGTTTCATAGTTGTTATATTTTAATACATACATTTTGTTATAACAGCTGTGGTGGTCTCTGATTTGCAGCGGGCTACAGGTGCTCAGCTGCAGTGGTGTGCATGGCATCAGGGGTGGTGCACGCATGGGTGTGTGTGTGTATGTGTGTGTGTGTGTGTGTGTGTGTGTGTGTGCAGAGGTGAACAGCCTATGGTGTGGGCAGAGGCATCAGTTACTGTCTGTGGTTTGTGTGTTGTACTCTGTGCACTGGATGCCTGTGTGCAATGGTCCATGGGGCCTGCACTGTTTGCATGGCACCCTTGTCAGACCATCCTTGGCCTGTGCAGCTGACACCCTTGCATGTCTGTGATATGCACGGTCTGCTGGCATGTCAGTGGTGGCAGTTGTGGCCAGTGCTGGGATGGGATGTGTCCTTGGGAGGGTATGCAGGGTGCTGTACCGCTGGAGGTCAGGTCCGGGGCATGCCCTGTCACATGTGGGGTACCTCATGTGCTGACACATGGTCAGTCTCTCAGCAGTACCTCGGGAGGGACGTGCAGGATGGCATTGTGTATGCATCTGTTGCATCACTGTCTGCTGCCACCTGCTGCAGGGTGTCCATGGTGGGGCTGCCTTGCATGGCTCCATGGTGTACAGGGTTGCATTGTCACAGTGGGGGTGGTGGCATGCATGGGGTGTCCTGCACTGTTGGGTGCTACTCCTGGGCAGGGTGAATGGGGATCATGGTGCAGGGTGTGCTCTGCATTGGTGGGATGGTGTAGTATGGGGTGGTCAGCCATCCTTGTGTGCCGGTCACAGCTTGCCAGGGTGTGTGATGGGGCACCATGGACCAGCTGTGGGTTGGTTGCTGGTCTCCATGGGCAAGTGGTTATTCCAGCCCTCCCCTAGTTGTGCAGTGCATGGGATGTCGGGGGAAAATGTCTGTTCTGCTGTGTGTTCCTCTGCCCATCTGTGGCATGGGTGATGGGCCCCTGCATCCCTGGTTGTGCTGTTGCATTGCTGCCCTGCTGCTGGGGGGTGTCCCTGGTTGTGCTATGGTGCATCTGGACTGCTCAGCTGAACATCCCTTGTTGCTCTATGGCACAGGTGGTGCGATATTCAGTCTTTGGCCTTAGGCACATTTTGTCCTGCACAGTTTTTGAATATCGTGCTTCTTGCACATGGGAGCAGTGGACTTGTGCTTGCTCCTGCTGTTGCACACTTTTTGGGCGCAGTTTGAATATCTGGGCCACAGAATATACAATACCTGCAGCAGAGACAGCAACTTCAAAAATTGCAAACCTTAGCTAGAAGTACAACACATGATTTTTTTAGCCCAAATTAAGCTTTTAAACCAAGAAATGCAGGGTTTTCATTTAAAACAGCAAGAAAGCCTGCAATACCAGCAGAATTTTAGTGTTCAGGTGAAAGCAGAAAGCATATGTCCCTACATATATGTGAAGGATAGAATAAAGCAGAAACAGGTAGACCACCTTATGGATTCAGACGGTACACTTTTTTCAGACAAAGATGACTTATTAAGACTGGTTATGCAGCATGCAACAAAACGTTTTACTCAGACGCATCCTCTAATAGAGTGGTTGTCAACCTTTTTTGGTCCAGGGTCCCCCTGGCCACCTTCCAGCCTTATCAGGGTCCCCCTACCTAAAAATACGCATTAGGTACACTTCAATGTGAAAAACAACATCAAGTGAATGTTATAAAATAATGTGGCTTTTAATAATGTGTTTGCGACTATACTAAAACAAATATGATTAGTCAGGTATAAACCACTTCTGTTCTGCAATTGTTAAAAAATAGAGACACCTAATACTAATTGACAATCGTCAGAAAAACACAAATTTCAATGTGCTTGGTGTGGTGGGGTTATATACAAACTAACAATAAATAATAAAAAACTCAGTGATAATGGAACATCTTGCTAGCTGTTTGGGGGGGGGCACAGACCACTAATCTGTCATGAAACACAGTGAATGAAACAGATATCAACGTCACTAACAATAAATAACATTTAGCACTTAGTAGCACTTCTTGTTAGCGGCTTGGGGGGACTTATCCTCACAATTCTCTATTAAAGCACACAGAGCATACATACCAGGGCAAATATCCTCATATCCATAAGTTCGTGGGTCTGTGATTTGTGAGGGAGAGACTGGATATATGCAGAACTTTGAAGTGCTAGCGAGAGCTGAGAGATGCGAGAGGAGCAAGTGCAGCAAGAGGTAACAAACGCACAAAATGACTTTTCAGGCAGCAAAATTCGGTCACTAACTTGGTTGAAGGGAGAAGAAATGCACAGCAAGCCGTTGGATGATTGGAAATGAAATTTATAATCACAGCAGACAACGAGTAGCAAATAGCTGCAAATTGCAAGGTACTGTAATTGCCTGGGAAACTGTAACATGAAAGAGTGAGAGAGTCAGTAAGGGATTCAAGGCTTTACTAATTTACAATTCACATTATTCAACCTTCGGGTGCTCAAATCATTAGATTCTAATGGCTAACAGTGATTTAAAAATAATTGTTTTCTAACTGGGGTTCATTAAGAACACTTCACGACAGGTTTGACAGTGCAATGCTTTACCCGTGCTTGCTCGTGCTTGAACTATTACGTGCCTGAACTGTCAGTGGTATAAGATATGTTTAAAATTACCACAATTACATTTCAAATTTGCAGACTGTTCCATGGACCCCCTGGCATGTGCTCGCAGACTTCTTTTGGGCCCTGGACCCCCGGTTGAAAACCACTGCTCTATTTTTAAATACAGCTCAAATATCGGTATGTCCCTATTTGTGTTGGAGGAACTTATCAGAGATATCACAGCTGTAGAAGCAGAGACTGCAATTCAAACATTACACAATATTATAAAATGGGTCTGGAGAATCCTGCATCCTAATTGGCTGAGAGGTACCTGTGGCCGTGTCCTTATCATGGCATATTGTGCCAGCCGGCACCTCTTCAGCCATTCAGGATGCTTTGCAAAAGAAATCACTGTGCCAACCTCTGAATTTTAAATGTATGACAAGCTGCCTGACCGAGCTGCATAAGAGTAACACCCCCCCAACATGCACAACCAGCTACACAACATTACCACTCATCAAAAAAAGAGACTACTAGCCTTGGCAAATGCACATCATTTCCTATATTCAAAAGTCAGTGAAATACCAAGCGTTGATGGGCAGAAACGGCTTTCATTTAGAAGCTGACCCACACGGCTCCACCAGCTTTTGGAAACGGCTTTCATATTGAAGCCGACATCTCCGCCTTCACCAGCTCTCAAAAAATGCTTTTACATTGAAGCCAACATGTGCACCTTCACCAGCTCTCAGAAATAGTATTTGAAAAAAATAATGTTGTAAAATCCAGTAAGCTGACAACTTTCGGTCCCACAAGCATTCGGAGAAAAATGTTACTACGGTGGCTGGTATGGAACACGCTCACTACCAGAAAGAGCCACAAAAAGGGAAAAAACATACAAAATCAAAAAAAATAAATAAAAAAACACCCTTTGAACTGTGCTTCAGGATTAGGGTCTCTGTATGGGGGAGTGCTTGGAGAAAAGTGCTTACTTGGGTGATGGGTAAAAGACGCTGACTGCCAAAAACAACTGAAACAAAGAGAAAAGGCATACTAAATTTAAAAAAATAAACAAAGCGCCTTGAGAACTTTGCTTCTGTGTGTGGGGATGGGATTACATTTGAGGATCCTAGTTTCTGTATGGGGGACTGTGAGGGGAGGTAGACTTACATTAACACCTACAGTAAGGACTACTTTTCTACTAACACTTGTTTTACATCTTTTACAATATTTTCTACTTTTTATTTAGATTTATCAGTCTTTTAATATATTTTTTACTGGGGGACCCATTTTATAAGAGGAATAAGGCACTCCGAGGTGTGGTTTATGGGCTGATAAGAGCACTTCTGGCTTGACTTCTGAATTATATAAAATGTTAGGAGCCTCTATTTCAAAAGAGCTAGCTGCAGCTTTTACATATATGCTATGGCAGGATGATATTCCATTAGAAATGGCAAAAGGAATGTTGTTTTTTTTATTTAAGAAAGGGAATAGAGCTGATATGTCAAATTGGAGACCTATCAGTCTCCTTAATACTGATTTTAAAATTGTATCAAAAATATTACACACCAGGTTGTTACAAGCTGCTATTTACCTTATTTCACCTACACAATCCTGTTCTATTCCAGAATGGAAAATGAGTGGCCATCTCATATTATTAAGGGAATTAATAGAGAGGGAAAATAGTACAGGAATAGAAGAATTTCTTCTTTCTCTAGACCAAAAGCAAGCGTTTGCTACAGTAGAGCACCAATATTTATGGGAAATGCTTGCTTATCATGGGATACCGGCCTCCTTTATACAATGGCTCAAAGCTTTATATAGTACAGCAACAGTCACACCCAATATAAATGGATGGATGGGACCAATGATTCATATAAGGAGAGGAGTAAGACAGGGCTGCCCACTTAGCCCCCTGCTATATGTTTTTAGCATTGACCCTCTTCTTACAGTGCTTAACTCTACCCCACTACTTACACATATACAAATAGATACATATACGTTGCAACACATAGCACTAGCATATGCAGATGACATTACCATTTTGACAAAAACTAAGGCCTCTGTGAAACAGGTGATAGATAAATGTCATAAGTTTGGAGTGTTATCAGGAACTACTTTAAACCTTGAGAAAAGTATAGGGAGACAATTAGGTAAGCCTGATTCTTTAGTACCATCCTTAGTTGGTATTATTTTCACCCAGGAACCCATAAAAATATTAAGGATTCTTTTTAGGTCTGGGCAGCTGGATATTCTTAATTGGGAATCTAAGATTCGCCAGGCACAGGGCATGGTCCAGAACTGGAATACGTGGCAGATGAGCAAGAAAAAGATGTTGCACCTGGTGAAAACCGTCTTACTACCTATTTTTTTTTACATATTAGCATATTATTTCCCCCTCCAAAAACAATGGAAGCTACTTTATACAGTATTTTTTTTCCAAACTGTATGGGGAAGTAGATTAAACCCACTAAAAAGAAATATATTATATCTTCCTAGGAATAAAGGAGGTATAGGGATGGTGAATCCTATTGTCACGTTTAGCTGCATATATATCATAGCAAATTTGAGACCGAAACTAACACAAATAACTTTGACCTAGAAACCTTCATATAATATTTCTTGCAGTGCATGGTTCACTCAATGGTCCACTGCTTCTTTGAAGCAAATAAAATACACAAACATAAGTCCACTATATGTGCAAGATATTTTTGTTAAAATTAAAAGTTGGTAAATTACAACTAATATGGTCCTGACTCTACACAGGAAGTTTCTCTATAAGCAAACTACACAGGGAAAGTTTTGTGAACAGGTTACCTTTCTTAGTTGCCCTGAAGCTTTGCTTCCAACATTATTGGATTATTTAAATAACCCAAGAATACCGGACAAAATGTGAGACGTACACTGGTTGTGGTGCCATAACAGACTTAATGTAAAGGCCAACCAGAGGCATAAGCAGGTAGCAGAAAGACTGCGCTCTAGACCCCAATGTTTACAGCAGTTAGAAACCATATCTCATCTTTTTTTTTCCTGTTCATGCATTTTGCCATTTTGGATTTTGTTAGCACAAAAATTGAATATGCCTATATTTCAGACTGTGCATTTGGATACAATATTGTATTGCCATTTTGATAAAGCTTGGGGTGCATGGGACACCTCTACATTACAAGTAATCTTTACACTTGTGAAGTGGTATATTTGGAACTCACATTGCTGGTGTGCATTACAACAGAAGAATGTAACTCTTACAGAGTTAATAGAAAAAATTACCTGGGAGTTGAAATTAATTTATCATAAAGAACTGAAAGAAAGAGTACAAACTGGGGTATTTCACTCTTGGAGAAATCTCCCTTGGATTACTGACTCAGATGCACCCATTACTTAAGGATAACTGCTTATATTTTCTTTTTTTTTCCTTGATCATTGTATATAGAATGTTAAGGGGAATTTTACCAGGGATATGGTAACTATTTTGATAAGGTGCATCCAGATTACTTCATGGGTTTTCACAAGTTATTTTTTTTCTTCCTTTTCTTTATGTTCATTTTTATGCATTATGTACTTGTGTATGTATCGATATGTTGTTTTCTTTTGTTTAATCTGTATGTTTTACAGTAAAAACTAAATACCCCTACTCTTTTGGAAGGGGCACTGGTGAGCCATGGATGCTGCTTCTGAAAGTCCTCATTCTGCTGGTGTACCTGTGGGTGAGTTGATCTCCACACCTACAGGTCCAGCCTTGAAGATCGAAAATATGGTGGAATTCATTGAGGAGAGTTCTGCACTCTCAAATCTGGTGGATCCTGTTGTGTTTCATGAAATGGCTCATGATGCTGAATGGCTACGGAAAGTCTTGTTGGAGAATCGCTATGCATTTCATTCCCTGATAGAGCAGGCTGTACCACTAGCTTCGGTTGCTGCACTAGAACCGAGCTGTATATCATTGGAATTACTTGCTGCTGTTGAGAATATGGAATATTTACTGGAGCAAGCAGTTCCAGAAACTCTGCCCGATGTAGTGAAGGTGCTTAAGTAATAACAGCCTGAGTCTGACCCAGTGGCATTGTTGCCACATTAATCACCGAGGACTGACGCATGAGCATGAAAGCCTGGGCTGCCGGGTGAGTCAGATGCTGCCTCTGTGATCAGTGCTACAGTTAAATTCCAGGACTCACTTGATATAGAGGGACTTGTGCAAACCTCTCAGCGCTGTCAGTTACCTATGGTGAGTACCACTTTGTTGCATAATGTGACTGTACTGAGTGGGGGTTTACCTGTACCTACTTTGGGCTAAAGACAGGGGTGGGTTACCACGGGGATTTGTCCTACACCTACACCTAAGCAGACTGCTCATTCCCTTGAATGTACTCTCCAGGATGCAGGCTAGAAGCTCTTTCCTACTGGGCAATGGGTGCCTGACCCAGGACATAGCCTCTATTCCAGGCTCCCCTACAAAGCTTGTATGTGAGGCAGTTCCCTGTTTAGCACCCTCCCAACCTGTAGGCCCAGAAGGGGACACAGTGGCTACTAATGACCCTGCTGAGCCAGATCTTGACTTACATGCTGAGGATGTAGTTGTGGAGGAAAGTAATACAGATGGGCTTCGTCATCTTTCTAGTTCTCTCTCTAATTCAGGAGATGAGGGGTCTAGTGATCAAAGGCCCTCATGTGGAGCACGTATGGATACCGCACCCCCCCACCTCCTCCTCGTGATGACATAAGGGATAAAGCTAAATTCACTTGGGAGGAATTTCAGAAATGGGATAGGTTTCAGCATCAACCACCACCAACCCAACGGAGGAATGCAGTTTGGCTGCATTATGTGGGTGGTTTGGAGACAATTAAGGATCGGTTTTATGTGGGACAGGAACTCATCAAAGACTCATTCTCCAATGAAATATATGCTGTTATTCATGTGTCTGGGGACAGTCTGTATGATGTCAGCCTTCAGACTCCCCAGGACCTGGATCATTTCTGGACTGAATATGAGAAGCGTAGATAGTCAGAACTTTGGATACCTTTTAGGGCCATACTCTTGACAAGGCCTACGGTTAAGACAATTACTATCTTGTTTCATAATTAAACTGTTTCTGTACATGATATTATTTATTGGCTTCAGCAGCATTGTGATGTCCTGATACACCCCAGCCTATATTTGATGATATTCACATTTGGACTGTGGGGGGTGGAAATTTAAGGTTTGGTTGAGAAACATCATTAAGGGCCCAGTTCATCTGCCCAATAGCTTATTCTTGGGGAGGGAGAAAGGTCATTATTATTATCCTGGGCAACCAAGGGCTTGTTTTAAGTGTGGCTCATTTACTCATTTTAGTTCTGCATTTGATAGGCTTAAATGTTTTCTGTGTATGGAGTTTGGGCATGCTAGTAACACATGTCAGGAGGCAGTAAAATGCAATTTATATAATGATATGGGTCATGCTTATTGGGCTTGCCAGTGGGTGACTCATAATAGGTCAGATAGACCTGATCAGGATGTCATCTTAACTAATACTCAAAAGAAAGATATTGATGCCCAGTGAAAACAAACAGCAGGTCAGAAGGGGCCCCATACTGCACCATCAGGTGCACCTCCTACTGAGGTACAGGAACAGGTGATAACTGAGGTGATCGCTGTACAGTCTGCCCCCCCACCCACCTCTGGAACAGCCTATGGTGGAGTCTGATGTGATTCAGTCTGGTATAAGGGAGTCCACTCCATGGGTTGAGGAGGCTGCAGGGTGAGGGACCTGTCCAGTACCTGAGGGGTCGATGGATATGCCCCCTCCGGAGACAGCGTTCCTTTCCAAAAAACTTGGTTTAAAACAATCACAGCCTACACCCAAACCCAAAATGGGTAAGGCTTCATTCCCTATTTCTCTGCATAATAAATATGATCTGCTCTCTATGGACACCCAAGACTCTGAGTTGGGTGGTGATTCTGAAACTTCATCACAGGCTAGGCTTTCCTCTGATTCTGACCAGGAACCCTCTCTTGTATGACCTCCTAGAGGTAGGACAAAAACGATGTGTGTCAGAACTCAGAGTAGCTTAAGATTGGGTACCCCGGGATGAGAATTGTTCCTTCTCCATGGTATTTGATTTGGCTCTTAGGGTAACTACCCTTAACACAAATAGCATTAAGAATGCTAGGCGGCATTTAGTAACTTTTTCCCTCCTTAAAGAGCTTAACTTTGATGTTGTCCTCTTACAGGACACTAGACTTAATTCCATGGCTCTGACACAGAAAGGATAAAAATTATGGGGTATAGGACCATTTTTTTTCTTTGGGCTTGATACTTGTGATGGGGTGGGTATCCTGTTTTGTGGTGATGGCTTTAAAATTTCTAAACTGCTTGATGTTATTCTTGGCAGGGTGATGCTGATTGATTGTGTGGTTAATTATATGGCATGGCGGATTATTAATATTTATGCCCCACAAATGAAAAAAGCAAGGGTGGAATTGTTTCAGGTTGTTAAGCCCTTCTTATTCACCACAAAAAACATTATTTGGGGGGGATTTTAATTGTGTAGTGGCCTCCAAGGATAGGGGTGCTGTTACCAATAAAGAGGTTTGTGATACTGTTTACTTAACATTATAAAAACCACATGGTTGTTGGATGTATATCGAACTAAGTATGACAGTGGGGGCCCTGCATTTTTCAAAGGAAGCTTTTTAAGAAGACTGATTTCTCGTTTACCTCTAAAAATGTTTTCATTCAAGATTCTAGTGCCATTCCATGTAAAACTTCAGACCATGTTATGCTTACAGCTACCTTGGAACTGCATGAGAAAGTTCTGTATGGGAGGAGTTATTGGAAGCTAAATTTGACAACGTTAGAAGATCTTGGTGTTGTTCTGCAGATTACGGAATTCTTGTGTGCTAGGATGTCAACGGCCGATTTGGAGGATGACTTAGGGTTATGGTGGTTAGGGACGAAACATGAATTACAAAGGCTGCTGCTTTCTCTGTCTTCCATTCAGCACTTAAATAATTATAAACAATATTTGCTTTTAAGGTCACAGCTGGCTAAGCTTTATTCTATAATTAACAAATAACGACTGAGCCTGACTACGCAAGTACAGACTGTAAAAAAGGATATGGAGAAGTTGCAGTATACCAGTGCTTCTTCTTTATTGATGCAACAAAAGATCTGTACTCCTGGAAAAATCACTGTTGGCAATGCTTTTGTTAGTTCTTCTGCAAGGTTGCATAGTAGAACTATAACTTCTATACTAGAGCAACACAGGTCTTGGGAGGTTTTTTTTGTCGAGGGAATAATGGGTTATTAAACTGGAAACTGAAATTGGATTTTGCTTCCAGTAAGGTTCAGATCTGGAAGGAATGGCAACAAACCAATTTGAAAAAAGTATTGTTGATTAAGACTTTTTTCTTCCCATATTTACATTTTTGAGTGTGGCATATCCTGAACCAGAAGTGTTGAGGTGCAGTTCTTGAGTCTGGTTTTTCAAATTATTTGGGGCAGTCTGTTGAATCCCATTAGGAGGAATATTTTGTGTTTGCTTGTGCAGCACAGGGGTTTGAATTTAGTGAACCCTATTTCCTTCTTTTTCAGTTCTTTTATGCGTACGAATTTGATTAGTCCTGAGACCTTGAGTGCCTCACCATGGACCATTTTTGGAGCATTATGGTTGATGCCTTTGTTTAATATCTGTTGGGGGGGATCTATTGTTTTTTTTATGATGCAGCTCTTAATATGTCAAACCAGATATAAAGAAAATCAGGTGCTGGAAGGTGGCGGTTAGCCACATACAGACTCTCCCCAGGAAGCAACTGTATTGTTTGATTCAGGCTCAAGCTTTTACTGAAGCTCCAGTATTTAAAGATGTGTCTGTAGGCAGTCATGGTCTGGTGCTTGACTATTTGAAGAATAAATTACTTTCCCCTCATATGTGGGACATGGTTTGGTTGATTTGTTATGGTAAATTGGGTGTGAAGGTTAATACAAAGCATAAAGTTCAGGAAGAAAGTATGTGTCCCAGGCCTTCTTGTATAGCACAAGAGGAGACAATGGACCTTTTTTATTGATCTGTCCATATGTGATGGGATTTTTGGACACAGTGTCTTACAGTTGGAATGATCCTCTGTGGAGACGGATGACATATGAAGAAATAATTGGGGGTTGTTTGACTAGACTGATAGGGTATAATGTTGGGATTTTACGGTTGATCTTTACCTGTATCAAATATATTCTTTGGCAGACACAAGCTAGTTTTATTTTACAACACATTGATCAGGATCCTAAACAGGTGGTGAATAGAATACAAACTGTTTTATTGAAACAATGTACATTGGAGAGAATGACTTTACTTCATAATGTGTGGATTGCATGATGGACTACTGTACCATTTTTAAAAGATAAGCTAGGATAGTTTGGTGCTTCTGGGCTAGATCTCTCACACTTTTGGGATGGAGGGTCATACATGGGGTTTGCTGTTTTTGGTTGCTGGAAGGGAGTTCTCTGATGAGTGTTTTATCTTTGTGTTGCTATAAAACCGCTATATTCATTTGGGTTATGGGATGCTTGTGGGCTGAACATTATACCTTGGATGTATCGCTTTGCATATTGTTTGGCTTGTCAACATTGGTGGACTTCTTTGTTTTGCTGTTATAATAAAACATTCCCCTACTCTTGCACCAGGGGGCTCTTCTTCATGTGAGCAGGGATGGAGGAGCCTAGTTTGGAGCTGGACAGAGGAGGAGGAGGAGGAAGTGCTGATGTGGCAGGGGTGTTGGCCTCCTCCCCTGTACTCATGGATACAATGGATACTGCTTCAAATAAAACCCATTCTAGTGATATACTTATGGAGACATTAGGTTCTGAAATCTGCAGATTATTGCTCAAGGAAGAAGAAGAGCATCTAGAAAGGAAAAAACAATTGGAGCTTGCTCTAGCAAAATCTACCAATGGAACAAGGACTGTATTGGGTTCTGAGAATACACTGATGTTTGCTACACATTGTGCTGACTTGCCAAGGACTCTAGCTTCTACAATCAAGATTCAGGTACCACCTCCAATTATTCAATATCAAACTGTGCCTGGGCAACAAAATAATACTACAGTATTTACCTTTACAAGTTCTAGGCAAGTTGTTAAAAATTTAATAGAGCAGGAGCACTCAGTTATTTCCTTACCAGGAGTGTCATTCTCTGAGTCCTTATGGGTAGCGGGGAGGGAGCAACAGTCTAATTATCAGGTTTCTTCTGTATTAAAGGGGGATGCAGAGATGACTCAGGAGATGGTGCAGTTAATGGAGTTGGGCCCAAAATGTGCCACAGCTCAGATCCCTGACAAAGCCCTGAACATGGATATGGGTATTATAATACCCTCACCCCTGATTAAACTAAACAAAGGACAGACAGAATATCAGACTGGTATGATATCCAAAAGGATGGGCTCCTCCTCTGAGATTACTGATCAGCATGGGGTTCCTGATATTAGTCACTCTATTCACCCTCCTCTGAAGTGTTCTTCTAAGCCTCTCATGAAGGAAATGCCAAGGGACAGCAATGCTATGCATAAAAACTTGGGAGTGTAGGAGGTTGGACAGAAACCAAAATCAGATGATTCACAAAGAAAATGAGAATCATTAGTTTTGCAGCACAGGAATATTGTGATACCAAACACATAGGGCATTATGCATAATGTTCCTCCTCATAATTATGACCCCCCTTTATCAATGGTGGCTGCAACAAAACAGGATTTTGGGATGGAAGTACATGTTGGAGAGGATAAGCCCTGGACAGAGTCCACAAAGGGGCTGGTTGGATCCAAAATTAGTTGGGGCAATGGGTTCCTGTCCCTAAGTGGGATGTATCCACTTTTTCTCAGTTATCTACTTCACCAGACTGGTTTCCTACATTGGCAAATGTTCAAGGGGAGCAGGTCTTGATGCATACTAAACAATGTATAAACCAGCCTCTGGCCCACAGCCCTGATGTGTCTGTACCATTACAAGAGGCTTCTAAGGAATCAGCTCAGCCAGAGATAACATCACAAGGTATCTCACCCCTGCCATCCTTGCATCCGCAGCAAACTATCAGTGTGGATCTCCCAGTGGTACCCACTTTATTGCC
Source organism: Neoceratodus forsteri (assembly GCA_016271365.2). Classification (NCBI taxonomy): domain Eukaryota; kingdom Metazoa; phylum Chordata; order Ceratodontiformes; family Ceratodontidae; genus Neoceratodus; species Neoceratodus forsteri. The sequence continues at coordinate 1,179,086,957 of CM057458.1, forward strand.
TGTGAAATCAAAGCAGGCAAATAGTGAGGACCCAGAGCACAGTTGCCAATCTTCTCTGACAGATGACCATCTGATAGAACCCACTCAGAAACCACTCTTGTCTGAACTTTTTAAACTGAATACAACAGAACTCCTTCCAAGGAAACATGCAGTGCACCTCAAATATAAAGGAGGCTTGGATGTTCACCCTGATCGATACTATGTGGGGAAAACTTTGATTAAGGATTTTCTGCATTTCTTTCCTGATGATGTTTTTGCCTTTATACATATTTCTGGAGAAGATATTTGTGACGTTAGTTTTCATTCAGCTGCTCTTTTGGATGCCTTTTGGTCGAAATGCAACCTAGTAAAGAGCTCCCCTCTGTGGCTCCCCTTTATGGCAATCCCACTGATGAAGCCACTTACGAAATCAGTCATGATCATGTTTCATAATGAGAGTGCCCCAGTGGGAGACATATACCACTGGCTACAACAAAAATACCAGGTTCTTAGCCCACCAGAAGCAATACTGGATAAGGAACAATTTTGGATTGGAGGGTGGAAGTTTCAAGTCAAACTGCCTCAGACTGATGATGGGATTCTTCATATCCCTAATTGCTTTTTTTTTGGGATGTGATTGGGGAGTCTGTTACTACCCTGGCCAGCCTAGGGTGTGCTATCATTGTGGTTCCCAGATCCATTTGTCCATCTTATGTGACAAACTCTGATGTAGTCTGTGTAACAAAGTTGGACACATCAATTCCAGATGTACAAATTCCTCCCGATGTAACCTCTGTTTGGAAAAGGGCCATCTTTACAGGGATTGCCCGTGGGAAGCGGTGAATTCTGCACAGTCCTTAGATGCAGAGGACCTCATTAATAAAGCTCAGGCCGATGAAAATTTGGATCCCCCACCTCCAGCATGACTGGATTTACATAACAAGTCATCCTCAGTGGATGTCCTGGGGCCCTCCATTCCTAAGGAGGCCAAGGTACAGCACCCCAACATAGATCTCCATCTCTACCACAAAATTTGATAGCAGCGGTCCCACTCCTGCAACCCGTTTGTTATACAGATCCTGTGGACCTGACATCAGAAAAAAACATTTGAGATGTTACCCTCTTCAGTGGATCCTGTTCCACTTACCCAGAGAAGGTCCTCTAGGAGACTAATGAAGGTTGACCCTCACCCGGGGGGTGGAATCCAAAAACCCCTATGAGATTCTCGGTACTTCTGAGAGGTGGGACTCAGAACAAGAACAAGACTCTAGGGAGCAGATGGAGGCGGTGGAAACTCATACCTCACCACCTGAGAAATTACATACAGGGAAGAAGAAAAAGAAAATGAAGAAAAACTAATTTTGGATCAAACTGATGAACATTGGTATTTCTAAAGTGGCAACTATTAATTGACTGAGTTTTATTAATCCCTAAAAGAGACATGCTGCTTTTCAATGAATTTCTAATCTAAATGTTGATTTTTTTTTTTTTTTTTGCAGGAAACATGGATGGCATCAGTGTCTCATCTTCAGGCCTTCAAATCAGAATGGCCATGGGGCCCCTCATACTGGTCCTTTGGGACCAACTGGGTGGATGGGGTTGGTTTCCTCTTCACCGGGAATCATTTTTCCTTATTTAGGATCTTAGACTTCATCGCTGGGAGGGTTCTAATATTGAATGGTTGTTGTGATGGTGAACCATTTAGGCTGATTAATGTCTATGCCCCTCAATTGAAAGATGAGAGGTCTAATATGTTCTCCATCATTCAGCCTTATTTATGTACAGCTAAACTGATCTTTTTTGGTGGGGATTTTAAAAACAGTCTGACAGTTCCTAGCAAAAGCAACTCCCCATCTAAGGTATATTGTGATTCAATAGCTTTTGCACAATGTATAGTACTGGCAGAGCTCTTGAACTGCAATTCTTACATTGTGCCGCCTCACTATTTTACCTTATAAATGGGTACAATTCACTTCAGTCATTGATTTCATGTTCATCTCAAAGTACTTGATGGTGCATGATGCTACTATATGTCCAATTTAATTTTCGGACCACCTAATGATTATTACTTCTTTCAGTTCAGATCCTCACCGTATCAGTGTGATGACTAGATGGAAACTGAATGTACAAATACTTCAGAGTCCTCCCCTTCAGCGTGCTATCAGACAACTTTTGGCTACTCGGGCCTCTGTGCTTGATCTATATGAGTACTTAGGGGAATGATGGTTACAGACAAAAGCTGACATTTCCCTGGTCCTACAGAGATATGGTAAAGATAAGTCTCTATATCAATATTTTAAATACTTATCTTTATGTAACAAAATTCAACATCTATTATCCCTATCCCCTAGAGGAGGTCATGAGCTTGCTTTCCAAATAGATCTTGTAAGAAGTGCAATGCAGGACTTACAATATGACAGGGCCAGCACCATCAGAGAACAACTATCCTATGGGACACAGAAGTCCCCTGTTTTGGATCCCTGTGTGACTTGCAAATCCCACCGAGTGGCATCCACTTTATCTAGCCTTCAAAGGCCTGATAGTACCTTACTTACTTCAGTTAATGATCTCTTTCATATAATTACACAAGTAGAGGAAAAGGGATGCATCCCTTCACAGGGACAGACATCCTATTTCTCTACCTTAGGACAGCATCCACCTTCCCCTTCTAAATTGAATTCTCTTACTCAAGCCATCTCTTCTGAGGAGATTCTGGATGTAATTCACACCCGTAAACTAGGGGCAGCCCCAGGTATAGATGATCTCCCATTCAAATGTTATAAGACTTTTGCTTCAGAACTAGCTTGTTGTCTAGAATGAGTTTTTCATTTCTTTTTTTAATGGAACTCGGTTTTGACTCCTTTTGCACGGAGTCTAATGATATTTTTATTCAAATCAGGAGATTGATCCTTACTCCAGAGCTGGAGGCCAATCAGCTTGTTGAATGGGGACTTCAAGATCCTCTCTCAAATTCTCTATCTTCATTTAAGAGCTTTGGTAGTACACATACTACATCCACTCCAATTTTGTAATCTCCCAGACAGACCTATCCATCACCTTCTGATCATTTTAAGAGAACTCTGGGCATTTTATCAGACTAAACATTAAAATGGCTGGGTCATTTCTTTGGACCAGAAAAAGACTTTTGAACTGGTGGACCATAGTTTTTTATTTTTCTGTACTGGGAACATATGGAATCCCTGGGTTCTTTGTTGACAGAATCAGAATGTTATAGCATAACGCTAGTTGGTGCCCATATGTAAAAGGGGTTATTGGTCCAGTTTGCAAGGTTCATACAGGGGTATATAAAGGGTGCCCCCCGAGCCCACTATTATACATTTTTTTCTTTCAGTCCTCTGATACAGTGCATTATGAATAACCCAGGGATTCAGGGTTTAACAGGACACACTCCAGGGCTAAAGTCAAGAGCCTGGCTTATGCAGATGATACATGTCTGCTTCTTCAGGATTTGGACATTATCATGGAGTCCAATAATTAAATACTGTGTTTTTCTAATGTTTCAGGGGAACGGTTGAGTGTTCCTAAATATAAGGCAGTTAAGTTGGAATCTGCAACCTCCCCCCTTCCCCATTGGTGCGAACATTCCCTGTCTCAACTGATCCCGTTTGAATATTAAGAGTTATGTTTGGACCTCAGGATTTGGCAGCCCTAAACTGGTCCATTTCATTACAAAAGTGTGAGAGGGAGGTGGCAGCCTGGAAAGGCTTGAAACTATCCAAATTAAAAAGGATTGCTAATATTAACAAACTCCTGATCCTGAGCCTGACCTATATTGGCACCATCTACCCTTTACACCTGTCAATGGAAACTTGACTATGCAGCATATTCTTCACCATGCTATGGGGTAATCACCTTAACCCAGTGAAACAAGGTTATACTTATCCACCAAGGGAAAAAGAGGGCTTGGGAATGGTGGACCCAGTCATCTTCTTGCATTGCTTGTTCTGGGTTCATTCCTTAAAAACTCCATGGCTTTTGACCAACACCCTAGTCCACAAATTGTTTTTAAATAATTGTAATGTTTTTGTATCTAGATGGGTGGATCATCCCCCTAAATTTTCTATTATGTTAGGTATACCTACATCTATGAAATCTATGAGTCCGAAATTACATAAATGGGGAATTACTAAAGGTAAGCTCTTGCGGAAATCCAGAGTGAAGTTATATCACTTTGTTTTGGATAAGGTGGGACCTTCAGCCCCTGAGTTTAAAAACTGTCAGTCGCAAAACAGTATTAAGGTTATCAAACTACTTAATGTGAAATGGATTCCGGACCAAATGTGGGAGGTGCTATGGCTTAGCGCTTATGGGATACTTAATGTTAGGGGAACCAATAAGCACAAGCCAGTCAATGAATGCTGTTGTCCATATATGGGGCGTGGTGCCCCGGAGGAAAACATGGAACATTTTGTGTTACATTGTATTTATTCCAGTAATTTATGGATATTTTTAGCAACTGTGTGGAATTTACATTGGCCGCAAAATGTAACCTATGAAACCTTGATTTGAGGGGATTACAGTTATAGATTACTGAACTTTAATGCTGATACATTGTCTGTGTCTTTTGCAGTACTGAAGTATTATCTCTGGAATGCCAGAGTACAATAGCCTCTACGACAGTGGAAAATACCCTTTAAGGTTTTAAGGGTATTGTGTGAAAATGCATTGCAAGATATTTGGAATAAGGAAATACATGCATTTGGTTTATCTGTTACACAACCTCTGTGAAGAGGTCTTTCTTTCTTTATTAAATTCAAGTGATGTTTCAGTACTGAGTGGGAAGGGGTTGGGGGAATATATACTACATATTTTTTTAGTTAAATCTTTGCTTTTAGTTTTTGTATGGAGTTATTGTTTTTCTTTCCTTTTTTGTAATCAAGGTTTTTTTTTTTCTTTTTATGAGGACTGCTGCTTTTGCTTTGCTGAAATACCTGTGATATTTGTGTTTTTCCTTTCTGTTATGCATTTCAGGAAATGTATCCTTTTTGGTGCACTGCTTCTGTATTGATATTTCTAATAAAAGACACCCCTATTCTTGCACCAGAGTGCTCTTCTTCCTGTATGCAGGGATGGAGGAGCCCAGTTTGGAGCTGGACAGAGGAGGAGGAAGTGCTGATGTGCCCAACAGACAGCCAGAGGATGAGGAGGTGGAAGAATTTATGGAGATAGGAGAACCAGATGCTAAGAAAAATCAAAAAGAAGCTAAAAATGGAAATACAGATGCTAGCACCAGGAAAGATCGTCAATCTACTGTGGAAACCATGACTGAAAAACATGATGAGGTAATGAATATCAGCAAACTGCCTGAATTACCTTTGGAAAGTGAATCTGATTACAGTGATAGTGATAGAAACACACTTTTACATGTCAGTGATTCAAATGTGAACAATACTGAAGCCATGGCTCTCAAAAAAAAATTCGAACTAGAGGAGTGACAATACTTTGTGAAAAAAGCACAGCTAGAGAAAAAAACTAAAAACACTACACACTGACACTCCCAAGGAAACTGTCAAAACAGCTCAGCTGAGGAGTGATGATGCAGAGACTTCAAAGAGATGAGTTCAGCTGGGTGGTGGCTGTGGAAAATGCTGAGTGTATAGAACAGACAGAAATGAGGGAAATAACCCCAAATACGGTGCCAGGAATGACAGAGACAGACATCAGACAGCATAGCCTAAGACACCCTGGGGAAAATGATGAAAAGGACTGGCCAGTAAAAATTGCTTTGGAAGCAGCTGGATGGCAGCAGAATAGGGACACAGGTCGATGGCTAGCAGGAAACTCCTTTATACAAATACCTACATGGAATGAGTTATTGAAGGAAAAAGACAACACAAATAGAGCACAAGGTCATGTGATAGGTTTGAAATTACCTCTGGAGTTAACGCTCACACAAAATCCTCACTTACAAATAAACACAGAACCTGTACAGATTCAACAGAAAGGGGGACTCCCCAGTGACATCGGAAAATAACTCAGAGGGCTCTGAACGTGATAAACAGAACAACACTTACAGTAAAACATTCACCTTTCTATTTAAAATACCTATATTCCCAGCAAAATGGCATAATGCTGTAAGGTTGTCCTAAATGGGGGGGGGGGAGAACTCCCAGACAGGCTGTTTGTGCCTAAAAACCTTTTGAAAGAATCCATGACATATTTTTCTAATTAAATCTATGCACTGATCCACATATCGGGGAAACAATTTTTGCCATCGGTTTTAACTCTTTGAATAGTCTTGAAAGGTTTGGGATCAAGTATAATGCATTAAAAAAATCATTGTTATGGTCACCGTTTGTAGTAATCCTCTTAACAAAACCAGCAGAAAAAACAATTATAGTCCTGTTCAGGAATGAGGGGGGGTCAGTATTATGACCTAATCTATTGGCTTAAACAAAGATGCACTATTATAGAAGACCCAGGAGCCATACTGGACACAGAAAACATCTGGACGGGAGGATGGAGAGTGAAAGTCATGTTAAAAACATCAGACACTGGGGTAGTGCAACTACCCAACTCATTTTTTTTTGGAAGGGACAGAGGCATTTTATTCTATGCAAGACAACCTAAAATATGATATAAATGTGGTTCCAGAGGGCATTTAATTAGCATTTGTGATGAACCAAGATTCACTGTATGTAATGAACTAGGGCATGTGGGATTGAACAGTACAGATGAATGTAGATGCAATTTATGGGAGGAGGCAGGACACACATTTCAAAACTGTAAATGAGCATCACAAAATATACATGATCAAGCAGATGGGAAGGAGCAATGACTCCTTATAACTTTAACACAAAAGAATAAGATAGGACCGTCCAGGATTCAACTATCACAGGTACTTGAGATGCCAAATGGGAGTGTCCCCCCTCCCCTGCCCCCCCTCCACCCTACCTACCTACATCAGCTCAAAAGCAAGACCCACAAGGTACAATCAGTACTGAAATAAAAAGAGAAAGGAGACCTCCTAGAGTGCAGGTTACAACCTGAGAAGGGGAAACAGCAGGTTCCAGCATTCCCCCCATCACAAGACAGATGAAGGTAAAAGAATAACCAGGAAGACAACTAAACCACTACGGGTAAACCTCTCAGGATACAAAATAATGTGTCCGCAGCCAATAAATTTGATATCTTACAATCTGAGAATACCGAGGAAGACTCAGATCATTCCTCATTGGAGTCCTCCATACCTGAAGGTACCACAGACACCGAAATACAAGATAGACCTCAAGGGCAACAAAAATGTAAGACTAAGGTGAAAACCAAGAATAAAGAACATTCAAGTAGGAAGGGGAATATAAATAATCAAGGTTATTATAGAACCTTTCTCTTGTCACACTATAAATGTGAGCAGCATTAAGAGACTAGAAAAGAGAAGAATTGTATTTTCTTTTTGACCTATTTACATTTGGGGGTACTCTTTCTACAGGATGTATGGCTACATACATTAAAGAAATTCAGGAGGCCTCTAAAATGTGGTATTTGGGCCCCTCCTACTTGTCTGTAGTACAGTGATCTGTGGTGGGAATTTTATTTAAATATCCAGAAGTCAGACTTCTAAAAATATTTGATTAAGTGTCTGGCAGGGTACTTGTACTAGATGTATTATTACATAATATTCTGCATAGGCTAATTAATATATATATTCACCACAAACCAAAGCCTTACAGTGTGAAAATTTTTAACATAATTCAGCCTTATTGGCATTCTACACAGCACATAGTAATGGCTGGTGACTTTAATTTCCCCATAAAAGCTAAAACAGATAAACAGTACTGTGATTCTAATCTACTTGCGCAAATAATAAATAAAGCTAAACTGAAGGATGCAGTTTACCAGCATACACATCTAGAAGCATCTACTTTCCAGAAAGGTCACTTAGTTTCCAGAACTGATTACATATTCCTGTCTGCAAATATTAAAACTGAGGGTGCTACCATCACCACCCCCACAGAATTTTCAGACCGCCATTTAGAGTCCATTACAGAAGGGCCTGTCACCAGCTGGCCTAAAGGACCAGGTATTTTGAAAATGAATACTTTGCTATCTGATTTATACATTATGAGATCTGTTAATAATGTCATTCAGGCCAGGAAGTCAGTTTTTATTCTTTTTTAAAATTCTATAAATTGGTGGGAAGATACCAAACAAGACCTACAGAGGTTATGTAAACAGATTTGTAGAAATCAGAGCAGAGAACTCTATTTAAAATATTTACAAAACTGGAGATTTTTGCAATAGCTCCTAACCATTTCACATGACACAAGACAGAATTTAATAGTACAAATAAATGGAATAAAGCAACAAATGCTAGATTTTCAAATAAGGAAGCAAAAACACTGTATCTTCAGCAGTAATTTGGAATTCAGGGGAAACAAACATTATCCGTCTATTTGAAAGTTGGCAGAAGAAGGTACAGGCAAAGAACATGTCGGCCATACAAGATAAAATTGGGATAAAATGAATTTACGAATGAAAAAGTTTTAGAAGTAGTGACAGAATACACCAGAAATATGTATGCAGTATTAGAAAGCAAGAACGGGAGAACAAGAGATTTTTTTTTAGGAGATTTAGATATAGCTGTAATAGAGCAAACACAATTAGATACTCTTATATAGCCTATTGAGAAAATAGAAGTACAGGAAGCAAATTCTTCATTAGATGGTGGTAAATCCCCAGGGCCAGATGGCCTGCCAAATGAGATTTATAAAATAGGTAGGCCTGGAATGGTTAGAGGAATTTATAGAGGTGTTCAATATTATTTTGTTTACTAAGCAGATCTCTCTATCCATGAATATGGGTGTGTTAACTTATATTTATAAAAAGGGTGACAAAACACAAATGAAAAACTGGAGGCCAATCACCCTATTAAACTCGGATTTTAAACTTTAATGAAAATATTAGCTAAACAACTTCTGAAGATAGCCACAGAATTGATCTCACCGGCACAAACATACGCTACTCAAGGGAGACAAATACATAGTCATTCAATGTTAATTAGGGAACTGGTAGAGCATGGGAAATTGGGAAATATAGATGGGTACTTGATCTCACTAAATCAAACAAAGATATTTGATCAGGTAAATCATGAACTTTTATGGAGAGTTCTACAATACGATAGAATTTCAAATGAAATGATAGGTTGGTTTAAAAGTATTTACAGAACAGCAACAGTCATACCAGTAGTGCAGGGTTGGAGAGGTCTTATGATTCAATTTCACAGAAGAGTGAAACAAAGCTGCCCATTAAGCCCAATCTAATATGACTTTTTCATAGACCCACTTCTGAGAAACATACATATGTATAATGATATAAGCAGGATACAAACTGAAGAACATATTTTGCCATATAAAGTTTTTGCATATGCAGATGACATGAATGTAATGGTGCAAAACGAAGAATCCATTTCAAAAGTACTGGAACTTTGCCCAGTATTTGGAGAAATGTCAGGGGCCTCTTTAAATTTAGCAAACTGTATGGAACAAAGACTAAATTACTTTCTAGAGTTACAAGGTAGCTTAAATGGGATAACAGTTAGCCCTGTGCCAACAAGTATCTTAGGAGTATATTTTGGTAATGCAGAACTGGATATACTAAACTGGGAGAAAAAATTAGAAATAGGAAAGTAGAAGATTACAAAATAGAATAAATGGAATCTAAGTAGAAGAAAAAAAAATAATCTCATAAAAACATACTTGTTACCAGTCTTTCTATTTATTAATTATGTTTAGAAAATGGGCTAAGAAAATCCTGGGCTCTGATTGGCTAATAGACCCAGCAAAGTGGGCGTCTATCAGACAACAGAGCCTGGCTATTAAAAGTGCCAGGCACCACCAACCTCAACATCAAGTATCCATGTGCCACCCTGCTCTCTCATTGGCCAAAAGCACCCCCAATGAATTTGAAATCCCCAGCATTTTCTTTTTTCTTGCTTAGCGAGTGATACAGCTCCACATCCAACACAGCACTTATTTTTTTTAATTAGGCATTATTTTTAATTTATGAAACACAGACAGAGGCTTGCCACCTTTCCCCACCCTGCCAGTCTCTCACATTAAGAAGGTGAATCCTAATACTACGTGAGCACTATCACACAGTGTAACAGTGCCCCCATCTGCTCCGGTCCTTGCATTTCCCCACATCACAAATGGAATTACTTCTCCACACAGATTGCAAACACACCTCACTAATTCAGTCAGCACCATTACCAGTCCTACTTCTACACAAGACCACAAAAAAAGCACACTACCACAGAATAAGAGAGATGCCACAATCGCAAAATCAGTTTTTTTAAAGTCAGCAAACAGTCTGCTGTTGCTATGCCATTCCCTCAGCCCTGTGTAATGTTGAAACCTCCAAAGCATCCTGCCATCCCCCCCAAGTAAATGCCTCCAAAACACAACTTGTAACTCTGCCAACCCTCCAGATGTACCTCCAAATCTTTTGGGTTTCTGTTTAAAAAATATATCACTTTCCTGAGATGCAGAGTACCACATTCCATCTTAACAGACTCCCCCTCCCCCCCCCCGCCAAGCCAGTTGTGCTCTGTTCAGTCCTCTTCAGTTCTCTTTAATCCTGCCACCCGGCCATAAATGAATCGCACCAAGGGTAATGTAAACATTTATACACAAATTCAAAGTACCTCCTTTTATTAATTTATTTTTTCAGAGTTCATCAGCCATCTTCCGTGTTTGTTCCTGGTACAATCGCGCCAAACAGGACACCTCAACACTCTCGCTCCACAGTTAAGTGGCTCACTCCAATTATTTTCTATTACTTTCTATATAAAACAATGTCTAATGGTAGCCCAAAGAGGATAGAGAACTGTGGGGGAGGGTGTCAGACTGAAGACAGATATACTACTGTGGGGGCACCAACAGCATTCAACCAGCATTTTAGTTAATTACAGCATCTCAGTTAGACCAACAATCCTGTATTCCAGTATAGGCAGAGGAACTATTTAATTACAAAACTTAATGTTTGAATTCATTTTTTATATTAAAAACAAAAATTCTTAAGCATTTCTTTTTGCTGTGCCCATATTATAAGCACAATAATACCCTCCAGGGTGGGCTTTATTGGGAAATACCAAACCTTCCAGGAGCTATAAGGCCCTCCGCCTGTGGCATCGGGCCTCATTATGCCCCCGGGTGGTCCGATAATTCCCAATAAAGCCTACTCTGTCTGGTATTATTGCTTACTTTCCCACCCCAAAGAATTTGGAAACTACGGTTCTTTTTCCAAATATGCTGGGGAAGTTGCCTGAACCGTGGTTGCCCTTCAATGGGGAGATAATATATTTAGTACTCTTACATATGACAACATATTGTATGGGGTTTTTAATAATACATGGTACAAGTGGCATACAAGCACATTACAGGTGCAGATGACTGTAGTTAAATCGAATATATGGTCAATGAGATGTGACTTGACAACAAAGAGAAGGCAGTCAGATAGAGCTGCTTAATAAAATGATGAATGATCTTTAAAACATATGCCACAAAGAGAGAAACATGCTATCAAGGGAACAATTACTGGAACTTTGGAAAGGGCTGCCTTGGATCACTGATAATGATGCACCTATTACCTAAAGAGTTTTAAGTGATGTTAATGGGAAAGAGATAGTGCTTTTTGTTTTCTGCATATAAGATAAAGGGGAAGCAATGATGTCAATAACTTAAGAAACATGTTCCAAGAATCTACAAAAGTAATCAGAACTTATGTATCTTTCTGTATTGTGTATTTTTTAATGTATTGGAAAAATATATATATATTTTTTTTTTGATTTCTTTATGGCTTTAAATAAAGAATTCCCCTACTCTTTTTGAAAAGTGCCATGGGATCTTTAACGTCCACCTGAACAACCACCAGAAGAGGCAGCCAGGACCTCGGTTTAATGTCTCATCCAAAAGACTGCACCTCATGCTGCACTACAGTGTCAGTACTGGAATTCAACCCAAGTGCCTGGTTTGGAGATAGAACCCACAGCCTTCTGATCTTCCAGCCTCAGAGGCAAGTGTGCAAAGTGCTGAGCCACTGATACTGTTGTAAATGCAGTTCCCTCCCACAAATCTAGTAGTCTAAATGCAAGCTACTCTTCTATGCCCTGCCCACACAGTACCATTTAAATTCATTATCTTACTTGCAATTATTCTTAAAAGTCACACATTTGCAGTAGATTGCCCCATCAAATGCAGTAGCAATGTTCACTAAGTACACCAGTCTCAATGCACTTTATTCTGAGTGCCCACCAGTATACAGTACCAATGTTTACTAAAACCCTGAAGCATTTTCTCTTAAAATGTCCCAACTAGCCATTATCGGTGTCTTCTTTCCCAGAGATGCAGTACTTTATGAATGGTGTTCTGCTTATCCTTCAGCCAATGCAGATCCTGCCCTACTGTCACCTTGCTTGATACTCCTCTTCTTTTACTGTACCTCTTGCTCCCTCATGATAGGCACTATGAGACAACAGATCCATCATGCAGCCGCATTGATTACAAAGTAAAGCTAAATGATTTTGTTTTTTTCAAAGTTTACAGGTACAGAATAAGTGAGATTAGACAATGGATCTTTTTTTTACAGCTGCAACAGTGGCAAAGTCAGATAATTTATTTTCCACATTTGACACGCTAAATAAGATTTGGAGTACGTGATCCATATACTATCAAGGCAAGGCAAGGCAAATTAAATTTTTAGGCACCCAATCCTAGAGGCTCTGGGTGCTGTATAGATAAAAGCACACAATAAACAACTGATACAATCAAATACAATAATAAATAGCACACAGCAATAGTAAATAAAAGCAGGCTACAGCAAAATGGAACTACAGCCTGCAACAAGAAAAACAATTTCTAAAATAGGACTGTCACTAAAAGCAATGTCTAAAAGGCAGTGTCTGGGAATGCCTGATTAAACCAGAAGGACTTGAATTGGGCTTTAAATACCTCATCTGAATGGGCCTCCCTTACAGTTGGAGGAAGTGAATTCAAAAAGATGGGTCCGGTGACATTAAAAGCTCTGTCACCAGCAGTTTTTAACCTCACCCTGGAAATTGCTAGGATGTCCCTAGAGGAAGAATGGATGGAGTGGACCAAGACAGAGGGTGTTTGAAGGTCCAACAGGTAGCCAGGGCCCAGTCCATGTAGTGCCTTGAAAGTGAGCAAGCCCAACTTGAAGACAACCATCCACCTGATCAGCAGCCAGTGCAGTTCAGGCAGTACTGGTGTGAAGTAGCAGTACTTAGACTGCCCAGTCAGCAGCCTAGCAGCTGCATTCTGCACTAACTGCAGTTGGCAGAGGGTACCCCCTGAGCCCCCAAAGTAGAATGCATTACAGTAATCAAGCCTTGACATCACAAATGAATGCACTAAGGTGGGGAGGTCTATGGGCAGAACTAGGGGTTTGATTCTGGTGATATTCCTCAGATAGTAAAAGCCGGTTCAGATAATGAAAAAAACTTGAGATTCAAATGTCAGTCTGCTGTTGAGGATAATGCCAAGATCATGCACCCTGTCAATGTGGTTAGTCATATGCAGTAGCGCATTAGCAAGGTCTGCAGAATGTCACTGTATGTGGTCTTGAGGGGGATTCCCATTCAGCTCACCCCCCCCCCACCAATCACCTTGGATCACTGAGACTACAGCACAGCATTCCCTCCCCCAGTTAGCTTCGATAGCCAATCAGAGGAATGAGGAGGCAGGACATGGCAGCCCTTGATTTTTCCTGGGCTCAGACACCAAAACAAAGAGGAGAGTTGCTCCAGGACTGCAGTAGTAGCCAGGACACCACAGTAAGGGGGCTTCCCATTCAGCTTGACCACCTCCCTCATCAATTGCCTCACACCACCAGGGTTCCAGCACAGCATCTTTCCCCTAGGTAGCCTCCCCAGCCAATTGAGGGCTGAAGAGGCAGGACTTGCCAGCCCTTGATTCCTCCTGTGCTTAGACACCAAAACGAAGGGAAGAAGTGTTCCTAACCTGTGGCAATAGCCAGAATGCTACTGTAAGGGATCATGAGATGGCTTCCAATTTAACCCAACCCCCTACCACCACTGATCACCTCAGACTACTGTGACTCCAGCACAGCATTTCCTCCCCCAGCTTGCCTCCCAGTCAATCAGAGGGCTACTTACTGTATTTCACTGCAGTCAGACCAAGAACCTCACCAGCACAGCAGCCCATCTTTGCAAGGGATCATCTGCTAAGGACAGAGTAGTTGTCTACCAGAGTCATCCTACAGTCAGCTGGTTTGCCAGCGACTCTGCACATGAGACAATCCTCTTTTTCCACTAGCTACAGTTAATTGTATAAAGACTATTATGCTTAAAGTAATGCCACTGAGGTAGTGCTGTAGTTTAGTTTGTCTCTACTTCAGATTCTTATGTCAGTATGCTGATTGTAGTTGCCATCATGGTTTGTCTGCATGCTGCTCTGTACTGGTGCTTGCTCTTGCCTTTAACTGCATTGCTCATACTGCAATATGGATGCTCTCCAGTTCACTCCTGTTCTGAGCCCCCACCTGGCAAACAATGCTATTGTCAACCTCTTATTACCTCATATCTGCCCTACATTCTGGTCCTTTTCCTCTAGATTGTTTTCTTCTCTGTTCTACCACCACCCCATCCCTGTGTTGCCTCACTCTTCCTGTTTCCTCAATTTCCTGTCAGCTGTAGTAACTCTCTATATAGGGTCCTTCAATTTTTCCATTGACAGAGCGGCACACTCTGCCTTAAATCGCTAGCTCTGCCCCCTACTCCTCTCTGCTCCTCACTGTTTCTTTGGCTATCCTGACTCCCCCCATTACCCTCTCACCTCTCGCCTAACTTACCTTATGCTCCTTTCATCCTTATACCACTCTTCCTTCCTCTTACCATATATCCTCAGCTCTCCACCCATTAGTTAAACTATTCTCCCTCATTTTGCTTATCCCACTTCTTACTAAATTATTTATAGTTAAGTAATGTCTTATATCAGTCATTTATTGAAACTTTTACATGTGTGAGGCATGTTAGCAATACTCTATAGCACTTCCTTACAGTACTATCATCATATGTGATGCTAGAAGTTAAATTAGTTGCACTTAATTTTCTCAGTAGGGCACAATTGCTGATGATGCATTGCTGATCTGTCTGTTCTAGAATCATCTTCAAAGACTGTATAAGGTAATTTCACCATTTAGAAAGTTGCTCACTTTATATGCCAGGACACAGATAAGTCCATGTGTCACTACCCTGTTGTATGAGCTAGTGTCCTGCAATCTAAACTTTGTATGCCATGTTGCTTTCTCTGAAAGGTTTCTTTACTCATCACTAATCATGCAGGCACAATGGGTTGCAATTATTTTTATGCACTGATATACCACTGCATTATGTTCACACCATTGCTCCTCACTGAATTATGTGCCCCACCTTGTCTCTCATGATACACTGTGGTGCAAAGAACCCTCTTTTTTGGCCTTGCAATTAATTGTATCCCACCCTCTCTGCCTAAGAATGGTCACCCTACTATGTGGTGCATACTGGATTGTTATGGCACCATACAATTCCCATAACTAGCATCTCTGGTAACCATAAATACCACCCTATATTCCAAAGATATATAGGTAACCTGCATATGTGCAGAAGTTTAATACTAATCCTATTAATCTGCTCTGGTAATGTCAAGGTTAATCCTAGCCCATAATTACAGATGCTGTCAGCTACAGATTTTGCTTCATCCAAAGGCCTTAAGGTATTCTTATTAAATATGTGTAGGCTATTGAAGAGACTGGATGATGTGAAAGTATGGGTATTGCACACCAGACCTGACATATCCCTTTTTACGGAGACCTGGATCAGTGCCGCCCACTGCAACAGCCATTCCCTCCTAAAATTTATAATACTTAGAAAGGTCTACTAAAGGGGTTGGAGCTGGTGCTGTATGTCAATGACAAATATGTCTCCTCCATTACCAGTTCCCTCCCTGTACCTAATGAATTTGAATGGCTGGCAGTTACACTGTCACTACTGAGAAACGTATCCTTAAATGTAATAAGCTGTTATAGACCTCCAAAAGAGAACATGGTGCTTCTGGCACATATCTGATCTAGTAAACACCTACACAAATGAAACCTTGATACTGGGTGACCTAAATATGGATTGGCTTTCCCCTAAATCTGCTGGCCTGAAAAACCTTTGCAATCATTTAGGTCTTACACAACTTGTAAAATAACCCACAAGACCAACAACCTACGACGCATGCTTCTTTGCTAGATGTCGTACAAAGAAATAGGGCACAAAAAAATATGTTCTTGGCCATAATGACATTAGTGACCACAACATTTGCTAAAAAATCACTTCTCAACCAAATTTCATTGTCCATATGCGTTTCACCAAATTCAATATATGAAATTTCCTTAGGGACGGTAACCCATGAAGTGGGCACATGAGGAAGGGCGCCATCCATTACAGTGACACCTTCCCCGTGCAATCCACTCACTGCAATGGAAAGGTAGGGTGACCAGATGAGGGGGTGGGTGAACTAGGTGACAGGATTTCGCTATACTTATGTGTGCGGGCGGGGAGCGAGCATGGCGCATGGGCTGAGGGGATCAAGAGGCTGTAGGGAGTGGTACTGTGTTTGCTGGTTGAGCTGCATCATGGCATCAGAGATTGGCTAGTGACTAGGGTGGCTGAGGTACTGGGTTTGGGTCCGGGCACTGGTGCAATTTTTATTGCGCCTGGCCGAACCTTTTATTTTACTGCCCCAGACATGCACCCTCTAGAGTTGAGAATCCTTAAGTAGGGAGGTGTGGGTTAAACCCCCCCAGGTGGTGGGTGTGGAGCGGAAGCCTCCCACAGAAAGCAGTAAAAATATGTCCCAGCACTACAGTTGGTAGTGGTAGTTGTCAGAGTGCCAAAAATATGTTTGGCACTCTGACTGAGCAATAACAGTGATCGCCTTTAGGCATTCACCATTATCACATAGACCCCTTAGGGACCAAGCAAATTTAAACTGACAAAAATTCTACATCGAGTCAACAGCCCATCAGGCAGCAGGAATGCATAACAGTAGTCTCCAGGAGGGTATAAAAGCTCATGCACCACTATGAAAAAGAAGAGTTAAAAAAAGTGTCCTCACCCTGGTTCATCAAAGAACTCAAAGAAGCCTTAAGGGATTAGAGATAGCTGCTAGGCCACAGCCAGATGTGTAAAAGCTGATTTTGCCTGTGCTACTTTTAGAAGGAAAAAAAACACCTGCACTAAGTGGATTAGAGGCATAGAAGCAACGTGGTATCTGAATTCCCTGGGGGAAACCAAAAATGAATAATCTAAATTCTGGCATATAGTCACATCACTGGAGAGTGCTACAACCATTTCCTCTCGCCCAACAAAAATATCCCTTAGTGATAAAATAATAACAGACAAGCATATTATGCTAGAGGAAATAAACATCAGTTTTGCATCTGCTGCTTTTGTCTTTGAGCATTCCTCAGCTGCCATATACTCTCTCCACCCACGGCCTCCACTTTTCCTAAGCAATAAATGCCAAATTCCTTCTCTCTCCAGACAGTCTCCTTTAAGTAAAGCCGAGCAACTCCTATTAGGCCTGGACATCAAAAAAAGTGCTGGGGCAGATGGTCTGGATTCAGTCTTCCTCAAAATTGGATTTCAACAGCTCACAGCTCACATTACACATGTCTTCAATTTATCGTTGTCCAGTAGCGATCTGCCCCTTATCTGGAAAATGGCACACACTATCCCTCTACATAAATCTGGGGATACTAGTAATTTAAATAACTATAGATCTGTATCCATATTGCCTGTCCTGGCCAGACTCCTAGGAAAAAACAGTTTATACCCAGGTGAGAGACTTCCTTGAACAAGCGAACATAAAAACCCATTGGCAATCTGGTTTTAGATCTACACATTATACCACATCTGCCCTAGCCAAAGTCACCAACACTAGGCAGTGCACTATTGACTGCAAACGAACTACAGGTGGCATCTTCCTTGACCTCAGCAAGGCCTTCAATACAGCTGACCATTTTGTACACTTACAAAAACTGCAGAATACTGGATGCTCCACTGCAGCTTTATGCTGGTTTAGCAATTACTTAACTAGCTAAGTGCAACAAGTTGAAACTGAGGGGCTCCTCTTAACCCGCAACCTTTTGCCCAGAGGTGTCCCCCAAGGCTCAGTCCTAGGACCCCTACTCTTCATGTTATATATCATAAACTTTGGAAACAATATTAACAATGCAAGACTACACTTCTGTGCAGATGACACAGTGTTGTGCACTTTAGTACCCAGCACTATGGCAGAGTGCTCTGACTTTCAAGCAGTTTTTAACCTGTGCAAATAAACCTCTTTTACTACAAACTGCTACTTAATGCCAACAAAATTAAGGTAATGTTTTTCACTAGCAACACTACATCACAACATAGCTCTGTCCCTGTCATCAGTACTCTACTGGGAGAATAACTTGAGGTGGTTTTGAGTTACAAATATCTAGGTGTGTGGCTTGACAATACACTATCTTTCTCCACCCATATTGATGTAGTTTGTAAGAAGCTATATACCAGACTTGGCTTCTACTACAGGAACCAGAACTGTTTTCCTATGAATATCAGAAAGCCTCTGGTGCAAGTGACCTTTCTGCCTATCTTAGAGTATGCTGACATAATCTACAACCGATGCCCTATCACATGCTTAAGCATGCTGGATGTTCTCTACAATAGAGCTCTGAGGTTCATCACTAATTTGTCACCAGTGACTCATCACTATAACCTATATGCAGCACTCAGATGGTCCTCTCTATCTACAAGGAGATTATACAGTGTTTACATGTGGGCTTGTTGCTGTTGACCAGTGGTCTACCTGGGTATATTGCTGAACTCTTCAACAAGTCCTCTTGCTCCTATGCTCTAAGAAAGAGCAATCTCCTTCTCCTGGACACACCTTGGTATGGTACACAATATGGCAAATCTGCATTCAGCAATGTCATTTCTGTCACTTGGATCAGGTTACAGAGCACCCTAAAACTTAACTATCTGGTCGGTGCAACCAGTTCAAACCCCTCATTGACAACATATGTACTGAAACATGTTCATGTAACTAGTGCTTGTCCTTGTTTCTCAGTTCTTCATGCACAATTCCTTTGAAACAACTGTTGTGCCTTCATGAATCTTTCACATAGTATGTTATCCAGCTTCATAGTATAATGTACTGGATAATGACTGTATCCTCACTGCAGTCTGCCACCATTGTGTTTGTAAATGTATTTTATGTTATTTCATTTTATTGTTTTACTGTTTTTATTATCTGTACCCCTGTCCTACCCAGGACTTCCTTGTAAATGAGCTTGCTCAATGGAGCCTTTTCCTGGTGAAAGAAATTAATGAAATTAAATAAAAAATAATCTTCCATTGTCTTCACAGGTCTCCTCCTCCTGTCCTGCTATGTTGACATCCAGGAAGCAAGACTTCTCATTTTACATATCCTCTGTCTGGGGAACCTTCATTCCATTTCAAGGCCAAGCCTTCTCCAATGAGATGGTGGGTATCCTTTCAAAAATGTGTTTTCTCTTTATTTTTTAAATTTTGTTTTCCTTTCACTAGTTAAGAGTGACACAGTGACCATGCCAAGTCAGGCTAACTAATTTCACTTTTTTTCTACATGTGCGACAGATAATAGAGAGTGACTGGACAATGGATCACAGGTGACAGGCACAGAATGTATGAGAATAGACAATGCATCTACATGCAGCTGTGGTAGCAAAGTCATGCAAAATTACTGTTTTTCTGCAATATGTGAGAGGTACAGAATGACTGAGATAAGAAAAGTGATCTCTTGTTCAGTTACAATGGTAGCACACTCAGGCTTAATGATTTTTCTCTTCTCCAGTGACACATGTAGTAAAACCTGGAGTGGACCACATATATTCTGCCCAAGTGGTAAGCCAGCCACAGTGGCCACATTAGTAAGCTCTGCTTAATTTTGCCTTGTCTTCACAGATCTCCTCCGTCTGTCCTGCTATGCTGTCATCCAGGAAGTAAGTGTTCTCATCCTCTGCCTCCTCTGCCTCCTCTGCATAGGGAACCGTCATTCCATTTCAGGGACAAACCATCACCAATGTGATTGTAGATATCCTTTCAAAAATGTATTTTCTCTTTTAATTTTTTTATTGTGTTTTTCTTTCACAGGTGTACTGTAACCTATTATGGTGCATACTGCAGTTTAAATAATTTCTATTTTATTTTCATATCAGGTCAGTGATACATTCTGCCATTGAGGTGAATTCCTCATCCTCTTACAGCAAGCAAACTTCATTACCATCTTCTGATTTCCACCAGTTCATTAATGTGGTCAACCTTACCAAGTAATGCTTGGACCTTGTCCTCCAGCACATTATGCAAGCAATTACACATGACTAGGTGTGGCTTACGTGCTGATAAGAGCATGCCCAGGGGTGTACTAAGGCATGAGGTGCTTGCGCCGAGTGCCTTATGCCCTGGGTGTTCTCTTATCAGCACGTAACCCACACCTCGGAGTGTGTTATTGTGCTTATAAAATGGGCACTTAAGTAATTATTTAAAAAGAATTGAACAAAAGAAATTTAGAAATATAAAAATGGAGGTTTCACTAGGTCAAATAGTAAAAAAAATAGTCCCCAGCAGAGGTCTTCCTATGTACTGATCAGGTATAAATTAGAAGCGGTAGAAGTAGGGAGGCATTATAGCACAGTGATTTAAGGGTCTGAGCTGCAAATCTGATGGCATCCAGGAGATCAGACCTGGGTTTGAATCACACAGCTTCCATTTGCAGACTGTGTGACCCTGAGCAAACCACTTAACTTCCCTGTGCTCCCAGGTCGTACCTGTAAAAAAGGTTTCAGCTTAGTGTGCTAGTCCTGGTTAAACAACTAACCGAAAAAAAATAGAATACAGTACAGTGTATGTAAGCTCCCTCACAAGCCCTATACATTTAACTTTTTTGTTTTTTTTTTATTATTATTTCAACATCTATTACTTGCTGTATGCATCTGAGGTGTACCTGACTGCCAACTCAGTTTTACTTGTGCCACGCAATCCCGAGTTGAGGTGTTCTGTTTGTCCTGTTACCATGCCCTCCCACCATCCGAAAATAATTTTTTGAGTCTGTTTGTTTTTATTTAGTTTTATTTCATGTTGGATGTTTTGGATGTCGCTTTGTTGACAGCGAGCGTGTCCATTTGCAGCCACCGTGTGGAGCTGTTTCCGGTTGTTTTTTTCCCCAGATTAAAAAGTGTATCTAATGGGATGAGGTGACAGTACAGTACTGTACGCTGTGATTGGGACTTGTCTATTGCTGGCCAGTTTCTGACAAAAGACTTGGGGAGTTGGGTATGGAGTCCGCAGACTGGAGCCGGAACACCGAATACATTCTCTGTGGGGACGGGGTATGGATTCTGGAGATTGAATACAGTCTGCAGCAGCAGGATCAACTGCTGAAACATTGAGTCATGAGAAAACTGATGGCTTATGAGTAAAAAAAAAAAGGAAAAACAAAATGTTGAGACTATTTGTGGAACTGGAGCTTCCTGTGATGTGAGTGAGATTGTGACAGTCACAGGTCACAATGCCATTTGAAATGCTGGGAGTGAGAGCATTTAGCCGGGGACAGTGAACAAAAAAAATATACAAAAGAGCAGGTAGAGAGTTGGCAGCTTATGTATGTGTGTTTCTTTGTTTGTTTTTTTTAGCTGTCATGGCTCCACTGGTGTACCAATTATGGCTTCCTTGCTGGTGCAGTATAACAAAAGACACCTTCTTGCTGTGATGCTACTTCAGTGAGCTTTGGCAGTCAACGTTTCTGTTTATGCTTGGCAGAGCTCACTGATTCGTCGTTGTCATGTGGCATATTGGTGGGCAGTAGTCCCAGTTGGCTAGTATATCATCTGATAAGGACATAGCTCAGATGATGTACTATCCAATCAAAGGCCTGAATTTGAAAAGCCCATTTTATAAGTTGTATTATTACAGTCAATATGTCCTTTGTATCAAGCACATATAACAGTCCTCCTGCTGATGCTGCTGCTGCCTCACTGTACGATTTGAATTGTAACATATCAGGACAAGACCTCAAAAAAGAGAAATAGCAAAAGACATGTTATATTGTGACATACAGCTATGGATACAATTTAAGAAAAAAAATGAAAAAAATATATATATTTACCCAACGCAAAACCCCCAGAAAGGGAAAAAAATGCTTGCCTTTGCTGATAGGTCAGTACAAAACAAAGTGATACTCATGTTGAAAATCATCATCCTGATCCAGTTGTTGTACACTACATTGAAAAAGTACAGAAGTAGCAGCATATAACACTTCTTGGATCACATCTCACAGCTAGGCTTCCTCAGAATTTTTCAATCCCTAAAAATGTACTTTTATTTTTCAAGCTCTAAAATGCATCTTGACAGTTGCTGTTGAGGCTCCCTCAGCACATCACAGCACCAGCTAGCTGCAGCAACATATAAGATTTCTGGGAGCATGCCATAACGCCCCACCCTGTACATACTGACAGGCATTGGGGTGTGCCTTTGCATCTCTGGCCATAATGCTCATGCCATTCCACCTTACCCCACCCTGCAGACACTGATAGGAGTCACGGTGTACCTTGGGGTTATCAGCCTTTATGCTCAACCCTATTCCATTAGGAAATAAGTTGAGATGGGTGCACTATAGGAGAATAGGGTGAACGTTAGGGCTGAAGACCTCAAGGTACACTTTGTCGATTGTCGGTGGCTGCAGGATGGGTGTGGGGGTGGAATGGCTTGAGCATTACGGACAAAGACCCCAAGCCACACCAAACACCTCTCAGTCTGTACAGGGTGGGACATTATGGTTGGAAACCATAACACCCCTGGTGTTTGTTGGTACTGTATTTTCACTCCAAATTTTCAACATGGGCTTTTTGGTATGCCACCTCATGAACAGTGGCACTATCATTTCATTACTCAATCCCAAAAGGTGATTTCGCATAGCAAATGTGTCATTCATTGCAGCAGTGTGAAAAAATGGCAATGTTGGAAAAATGGAGTAAAAATATTAAAAATTGATGAAGTTATGAGCATGCATACAAACTGCACAACACGCAGTCATTTTTTGGAGGTTCTTTTTTTTCCAAACTTGCAACATGGGCTTCTTAAGACCCCACCTCTTGAACAGTGGCACTGTTGTTTCATTAGTCAGTCTAGAAATTCGATTCCATGCAGTAACCAAGAGATCACCTTTTGGGTCTGAGAAACGAAATGACAGTGCCAGTCTTCATGAGGTGGGGTCCCACAAACCCCATGTGGAAGATTTGGGACCAAAACTCCCAAAAAATGGCTGAGAAATCAACCTAAGTTCACACCCGCCATTGATTACCATTATAGGGCTTACCATGATTTTCTTCAGTTTGCAGTCAACTTTTGAAGAGTGCAGGCATGTTCCTGGTCCACTGGAGATCACAGTGTCAGACTTCTGGAGGTAACTGTGGGTAAGAGGGGATGAGGGGAGGTTGGGTGCACAGATGCAGGATTGCGATGGGGGAGGGGTGGCAAGGATGAAGAGGGACCATTTTCTTTTTCTATAGGTTTAAAAAAGGAAAAATTGCAGTACACTGGGGTAGACTCCCAGTGTGCCAGACTATTTTGAGGGGGATCATTGAAAACCTGAGGATTGGGTACCCTGAGGTCAGCTGATAAAAAGGGGGGCATTAGGGGCACATTCAGCACTGGGAGTGGGCATCCCAGTGCCAGAAAAAGATAATTAATACACTGGGTGGGCTCCCAGTGTGCCAAAATAGTGGTAGGGGGGCATGCCAACACAGGGATTGGGCACCCTGTTGTCAGTAAAGGTATATTTGGGCTTGTGGGGGCATGCTGACACAGGGATTGCACACTCCAATGTTGCCTTTGGTGGGAGTGTGTGGTGGATGGCAGGAGCTGCCAATTATACAAAGTCGCAGTGGGGTGCATTTATTTATTTCACCAGGAAAGACATACTGAGCAAATGAGTTGCTTGTAAGTCCAGCCACATGCATTGCTGTGCACTGTAATGTGCATGACTGTAATGTGCCCGGTTGCCACAAAGGTGGGGGGGGATTTGCCACTGCAATGATGAAAATGCCCATCACTGGAGCAGCAGATTTCTTTCAAGTCTGGCATTTGCTCTGAAACTGCCATCATTGGCAGCTTCCCTGTTGATTGGTTGCTGAAAGATGTGCCCCTGAAAGCATTCACTGGAATAGCCAAACACTGCCACACCTCTGCAATACTCTACTAAGATCAAAATGTTTCTTGTGTACTGCATGCACAAGCAAACATAAAAAACTAGCGGTTAGACTGAAGAGAAAGTTATGGTGCTTAAGCTGCCCCATTAAAGAATACAAAGATAGATTTGTTCTTTTTTTTTGTTAAGAAAAAGAAAGGAAGCAGACAAATAACAAGCATTTGTCAATGCCAAAAGTTTGCCTTGTGACTTAAGGAACACCAAGAGGAAGTGGTCCATGGAGTTTAATTGGGCAATTTGTAAACACTTGTTTTTATACTTTCCAGTGATGATTTTGACAAAGAAAGGCAGTCACTCAACTAACAAGGGCCTTCTTAGCAAAGAGACTGCATTTCTTTGACGAAATCATAGCTGGAAAGTATAACAAACATTTGTCAATGCCAAATGTTTGCTTGCTGGCAATGGCATTGGTAGTGCAGGAGTTAGAGATGTGGAATAGGAATGGCAGTGAAGTATTGAATTGACACCAACCCCACCCCCACTCATCAGAGCCTAACAGGCATTGGGCATGTGCCTTTGGGCCATTGGCCATAATGCTCATGCCATTTCACCTCACCCTACCCTGCAGACACATACAGGTGTTGTGGTGTGCCTTGGGGTCTTCAGGTCTTATGCTCACCAATTTCCATTAGGAAATATGGTGAGATAGGTGCAGTATAGGAGAATGGAGTGAACGTTGGGGCCAAAGACCCCAAGACACACCTCGATGCCTGTCACTTGCTGCAGGGTTGGGGTAGAATGGCATGAGCATTACGTCCAATGATCCCAAGTCACCCCTTCAATGCCTGTCAGTCTCTACAGGATAGGAAAATACAGTTGGAAATCTTAATGCCTCAGGCCTTTGTTGGTACAGAGGATTCCACTTAAGTGCACATCAGATACGTGCACATTCCTGATAAGTGCACACTTTTCTTGTTTCCTGATTTTTCCACTATTCACATAGTACCAAAAAAATCTGTTAAATGCACAGTTTCACAATTCACCAGCACATTTCTCCCTAGGTAGATGGCACCTCTTAAGTGCACAGGTGATTCTAAGCAGTTGTGAAGCAGTATTTAACACCCTGTATCACTCAGTTGGCACTGAAAAGATGCAAACAGACTAAGATCATTTCCTTTTTCATGTCCACAAGCAATACAGATAATGTGGACTGATAATCAGCTTTGATATATATATATACCTATATCTATATCTATCTATCTATCTAGCTATCTATCTGTCTGTCTGTCTGTCTGTCTGTCTGACTGTCTATCTATTTGTCTATCTATCTATCTATTTATATATCTATCTATCTATCTATCTATCTATGAAAGGGGTATGGTGGTGCCCCTATATTTAGGGTTATGAAGGCACTTCAATGTTAAAATCAACGTTTTGTGCGTTAATAACTTTGGACCTATTGAACGGATTTGCATGACATTTGGTATGCATGGTGGGGCATGGTAGGTCTCTTGATTTGCTGAATTTAATTTGGTCAGACCTATAGTCTTTGCACACAAAAACGCTGAAAAATACACTTTTCGCCAGTTATGTAGGCAGTTTTAGGGAGTTTGTCCGTGGCGCTGTGCGTCAGTCATGTGGCATGCCGCTCTGCAACATTACTCATTTGAAATAGATTCAATGGCTGAACATGTCACTATTTGTTTGGTGAAAAAATATGAAGGCATTCAAAAGTTATAGCACTTTTAATCTCCCATTATAAGTCAATGGGAAAATGTATATTGTTGTTTTGCGAACAAAGAATGGGGTTCTGGACATCTGGTCTAATCTAACAATCAAAAGAATTTGCAGCCTCGTGGTCAAAGAATCTTTGTTCCCGAGAATTCTTTGATTACGAGGTCTGTCATCTTGTTTTTAAATTCCGATCATAAAAAATCAAATATCTTGGCTCAGGGGTCACTCCTAAAGTAAAACTTGAATGGGTTTTACTCAGAGGGCTTCAATCTATCGACTTATGGCCATGGTTTGCTGTAAAACTGTCAAAAAATAGAGTTACAATATTTTTAATTCTTTGATCACAGCTCGCTAACGATCTTTGATCGCGAGCCTGCAAATTCTTTGATCTTGAGATTCTTTTTTTTTTAATTCAAGTTTATTAACACCAAACAGGTACAAATGTTTAATACATAGAAGTATAGGCATCTAAACTGTCAACCAATTCATTAATTACAATTTAACAAACCTTTCATAATCAACATTATACATTTGTCCAGGATTATATTTAAATAAACATTCCATTCAACAGTATATCCAAGCAAGTTAATCATTTCTGCAAGATGTTTCTCACTATCATCCAACCCCCACAACCCGGCCATCACCCGTCTTCAATGCCCAAGCAGGTGGGTATACTCCAAGCCCATATTATATGTGGGAGGACCCGTGATCGTCTGGATCCACGGCCGAAGCTGGCCAGATCTGCCATCTTGTCCATCTTCTTGTACAGAGGGTTAGTCTTTGATTTATTTTGAAGGTAGGGTCCTCCATCTCAAAAATGCCTAGCACCACCTGAATCTAGTCTTGTTTAGTTGTAGGGAGCATCTTCAGCCATAATCTTGTTATGGCTTTATGTGCAGCCAAAATAAGAGCAGCCCAGAAGTAGTATGAGTCTGTACCTCTCAGGCCCAGAGGAGGAGCTCTGAGCACTACTGTTGGACAGCTCAAAGGACGATCCAGTGAGAAAATATCTTTGAGAGCCCAGGACACCTCCCCCGAGAAAGGGTGAAGCCTTAGGCAAGCCCAAAAGATATGAGTGTGATATGCCTCCCCATCTCCACATGATCTCCAGCAGGTTGCTAGGCATGCCGGGTTTCTTTTGTTTAGGACTTTGGGAGTTAAGAAGTAGCGGACCCTAGTCCTCCATGTGAATTCCTGCCAGTGCGGGGGACCCTGTGGTCCTCCAGGCAATGTGAAAGACATTGTCCCAGTCAATGTTCATCTGGACAGGACCTCCATCCTTCTCCTCCCATTTCTCTTTCATTTTGATTAGTGTGTCTCCCCTCAGACCATGCAGAGACTTATAGTTGGTCAAGATCAGACCACTATGGACTTTAGCATTCCTGGATTTTTGAATATCCAATAAAAAGGTGGTGGCCCTATCCAGGTCCTGGTCACTGCTCTGCAATGAGAGAATGTAAGTCCTGACCTGGAGGAATCTAAAACGATCAGAATTCCAAAGGCCATATGTATTCTTAATGGTTTCAAAATCTAGCACTTCGCCTCCCTGCAAGAACTGCCCCAGATATCTCAAACCCGTTCTGTCCCAGATCTTAAAGCTGTGATCCTGTTGTGCAGATGGAAAAGCGGGTCCCAAGCATTTCTATTTAGGGACCATATTAATGTCTTCAGCTTATATTTTTGCCAGATCCTGTGGACTGCCCTCACTGTATCTCTTACTGCCTTGAGTCTGGGAGCCGGAAATTTGGTAGAGTTAGGAGGCATGACTAATCTGGATTCAAGGGGTGGGCCCAGATTCTCTTCCTCTCCTCTCCTCTCTCCATCTCACTCCAGATTGCTGTGGAGTTAGGATTAGACCACTGTAAAGCAGCCTTCAGCTGTGCCACAAGGTAGTAGTATTCTGTCTGGAAGAGACTGACCCTCCTCCCATTTATGGGCCTGTAGGATGCTAAGGCTAATTCAGGGCCTTCTGCTATTCCAAATACATTTTGAAATCATTTTATGCCAGTCTTGAAAGTATGATTTATGTATGAAGGTAGGGAGACATTGGAACAGGTACAGAAATTTAGGGAGCAGGTTCATTGTGATGGTTTGAATCCTAGAGTGCATGGGGAAGTTGATGAGGGACCACCTCTCAAAGTACCTTTTCATCTGAATAGTTAGGGGGCCATAATTTGCCTTAAAGAGGTGGGAGTAATTTTTGGTAATGTATATCCCCAGGTATTTTGTCTTCACCGAAGCCCAGTTCAAGGGAAGAAGGGTACGGATGTCTTCTGTTGGACTATAGAAAAAGTGAAGTACCTCTGTTTTGGATCTGTTAAGGGAGTAGCCAGAGTGCCTGCCAAATTCCTCCAGGATGACCCACACCAGTGGGATGGACTGCTGGGGTTTGGTAAGGCTGAGCAGCATGTCGTCAGCATAGAGGGATATTTTCTTGTGCAGTCTCCCCACCTCTACTCCACTAACACCCTCTGATTGTCTTATGGCTTCAGCTAGGGGTTCAATATATAGAGCGAACAAGAGTGGCGAAAGAGGGCAGCCCTTTTGTGTACCCCTACCCAGCTTGAATCTGTCAGATACACCCCCATTCACCTTAACATAGGCCTGTGGACCGGAATACATCTGTTTAATAGTGTCTATAAAGGTTTGAGGAAAACCCATGCACTCTAGTACCAGAAACAAGAAACTCCAAGAGACCTTATCAAAGGCCTTTTCAATGTCCAGACTCATCAGGCAAGAGGGTGTACAGGAGAGCTGAATGATGTTCAACAAGTTCAAAGCAGACCGTACACTATCAGGAGCCTGACAGCCCAGTATGAAGCCCGTTTGATACAGGTGAATCAGATTAGGGAAGATGGGGTTCAATATAGATGCTAATATTGAGGCAAATATTTTATTGTCTGAATTGAGGCGAGATATGGGGCAATATGATTCACAGTGGGTTGGGTCTTTCCCTTCTTTATGAATGAGAGAAATAGTGGCATACTGCCAAGGGGGGTACCGGATTACCCTTGGACCAGAAACTG
Organism: Neoceratodus forsteri; assembly: GCA_016271365.2. Taxonomy (NCBI): domain Eukaryota; kingdom Metazoa; phylum Chordata; order Ceratodontiformes; family Ceratodontidae; genus Neoceratodus; species Neoceratodus forsteri. Next base: position 1,179,115,953 of record CM057458.1, read on the forward strand.
AGGTAGTTCTCAAGGAGTAGAGGGACTGTCTCTTACCTAAAGGTTTTGTAAAATTCAGCACTGTACCCATCTGGTCCAGGGCATTTTCCCGATTTTAAATTCTTTATGGTATCTAGTATTTCTTGCTGAGAGATGGGTCTAGTAAGGACCTGTGCTACCTCTCGAGGAAGGGAGAGGAGAGAGAGAAAGAGTCAAGGTATTTCTTCTTTTGCTGAAGGGATGTCTCTTCCTCACAGCCATAAAGTTTGGTATAGTAAGACACAAAAGCTTCCACAATCTGAGTCAACTGGTGGACCAGTCAGCCCGAATGAGGAGTGGAAATTTTGGTGATGGTCACTTTAGCTATATGCTGCCTTAGCTTATGTGCTAAGAGTCTGGTTCCCTTGGGGCCTCCTTCATAATATCGCTGTTTGAGGAACTGTAGGGCTTTTTCAGTTTCTGTTTTTTGGAGTTTCTGTAAACTGCTTAGACATAATTTCAGTTCTCTATCCCTCCCCTCATCCCATTTAATCTTCTGAGCCCCCTTCAAGCATTCTAATCTGGGACAGGAGTTCCTGTAGTTTCTGTCTCGCTATTCATTTCCTGTGGGAGGCTACTGATATCAATTTCCCTATAAGGGTAGTCTTCAGAGTATCCCACAGGATTTGTGATGTAGTACCTGGTGTGTTGTCCTCCTCCAGGCTATGCATAATGAATTGTCTGAGGTCTGCCACCACAGCTTTATCCTGGAGAAGGGAAGTATTCAGCCCAAGTCCACCTTCAAAAATTGGGCTGTTGTCCGATAATATAGAGGTCCCCACCCACATTGAGGGAAAGCTGGGAGGTCTCTAGGAAAGGTGAGGAAGGTGTCTAGTCTAGAATAAATGTGAAACCTCGGAGAATAACAGGTATACTCTCTTTCCCTGGGATATTTTCCCCACCATACATCCACCATGCCAAGCTGATCTAGTATCATCTTTAGTAATCGAGCTCTTCTGAGCTGCGATCTGGAGATTTGGGAGATGGTGTCCAGGCATCTGTCAAAGATCATATTCCAGTCCCCCCCAACTGTCAGCAGGCTCTTGGTCTTCTCTGCTATAAGTTGGAGGAGGGATGAGTAAAAGGAAAGTGGGGTCCCAGGGAGCACGTACACATTTACCAGGGTGACATGGATGTCCTGAATGGTTCCTATCAGTATAATGTATCGGGCACCCAGATCCTCAATTACTTCTTCCTGTAGGAATGGAAGGTTAGATGGAAGCAATAGTACCACTCCTCTTTTTCTGCCCGAAGACAGGGATGAGTGATAGATTTGGGGATATGGCCTAGACTTTAGCTTTAGGGCCTCTGGGGGGATAGGTGCATTTCCTGTAAAAAAATTACATCGCACTTTTGTGTTGCTAAATAGCATTGTTTCTGTTTCCTTTTTCTAGGGTTTGTACACCCATTTATGTTGTAGGAAAGGATCTTCGAGCATTGTTTAGCCATCTATAATCCAATATATGAATGCAATTAACTTCAAGACAGTTACAGTATCTCTATATAAATCTTGTCATTGTCTTATACAATTAAACATTAGTGCACCCTGTTGAATTAAGAACATATACAACAAAAAAACAAGTAAACAATAACTGAACCTTTAGTAACATTATAAAATTGTAAATTTTTTGCTCTGACCTCTTCCAGCTATGAGCCATGAGCAGTCTATGTGATAGGTAGTACGAGAGTAGAGGCTCTCGGGACCACCTTTTAATGTTTTGACTTCCAGGGATTGGCTGAGAGATGGGCCTCAGCTGAAAGATGTTCGCTATTGCAATCCAGAAAAGGGAGCTCAGTAGAAGCATAATAGTTTCTAGAAGTATTCTCCATGTCCCCCTGGACATTTTCTGCACTTGGCCAACCTTTCTTTTATCAGCAATCTGTCTAAGAATTTTCTTCTATTGCTGCCCCCCCAACCAACTTAATATTAACAATCACCCTTTTTCAATGACATCTACAACAAAAAAAGAAAAATATGTGCTTCAGATGCTACCATGAACTTTAGCATGAGCAGGCAGAAAAGATTAATTGGTTAGGCTCCCCCTGCGGATAGTGCGTGAGATGCCAGTCATCCAGAATATGTGGGAATGGTTTTCAACATTATTTAGACATGTTCATCAGAAGCCTGGGCCCTGTTATTGATTTCAGCATATTGAGAGAGTTTATTCCAGTACAGTGCAGCTTCATACCATATTTAAAAAAAAAAGGGTGAGGAAGTGTCTCATATAGGATCTCCCCTTTGACCCCCTTGACTCTCACCTTTTAAATTGCAGGTCAGTTTGAGGGAAGGAGTGGGGTGGAGTCAGACCGGCTGAGAGGGGCATGGCATACCGATCGGGCTCCCCCAAAGGCTCCATGCAAGGCGCGACCAACAGGAAGGACTCATCCTGTGTCAGGCACACAGCTTCAGAATAATGCACCCACCCTGGGCCCCAACGTAAATTGCCCCCGAGTTCGGCATGAGGGCAGAAGTAAAATCCCTGACATACTCACTGCAACTGGAAGGTAGTACTACTGCACATTAAGAGTGTGACCTGAGAGAAGCAGGAAAGGATCAAACTAAGGGCCTGGGTAAGTCAGGGATGGGGGTGATGCTTGCCCTGTGATGCATCTAAAGAAAGATTAGGACTCAGGTGGCATCAAGAATAAGCAAGGAATAAGTCTTTCAGGTGTTCCGGGATGAGACCAAATCAGCCAAGACTGTTGGGTCTGATTCCATGTCTTGCACGTGGAGGTGAGGCACCTTGTGATTTATCGCTGCTGGGTCCCCGTATTATGAAGCATCGCCGAGACATCGGCTCATAAATTAATCTGAGGGATTCGCTGTGCTGAGCCTCTCCAGGTAGCCCCCTTCTGCACTACCGCCCACGCTGAGGCCAGTAATTTTTTTCCAGTTTCTCCTTAATCAAAGGGGGAGTGCTGATTCCCTGTTGCTCAAGGTATGGTACAGCGGCCAGGAGGTCTTGAAAGATTTTTGCTCCACTCTCTGTATTTTCCTTAAGATGAGCTGGATACAAAATCTGCACCTTAATGTTCTTGGTGTTGAGTTGTTTTATGATGGGCCAGAGGGTCCTGCGTGCTTCCTGGACTCCTGTGGTGTGGTTATTGTCAATTGAGATTTTGTGACCCTGGTATGTTAGAGCTCCCTGCTGCCAAGCCCTGCACAGCAGTTCCTCATTACTTTTATATGAGGTTAGGCAGGCTGTGAAGGATCTTGGCCAAGCATCTGAGTTTTGGGGTCTGGGACCAAGGGAATGATGGGCCCCGTCCATGTCCAGGTTGAACTCCTTCGGCAAAGGTATAGCAGCTAGCAGTAGGTTCTGAAGGAAAGTAATGGTGTCTCTGGTATCCTCCATACTCTCGGGGACCCCATACACCCTTATGTTGTGCCTTCTGCTTCTCCCCTCCAGGTCATCTAAACAGTGGGTAAGTTCTCTGTCCCGCACCAGGAGATATAGAAGCAGGTGATCCTGTCTATCAGTTTGTTCTGATACTTGGGATAAGCCCAGCTCCAGGTGATCTATTTTGTGGTCAATACGAGAAATGTCTGATTGCAACTCAGATAAGGACTGATCAATTTTATTCGCAGGACGTGCGGTCTGCATGATCGTGGCAGTGATATCCTCCTGTGCAAGTTCGCTACGAGTCAGGGCCTGGTGTTGATCTGTGGGTGTCTCCTGGTCATCAGAGATATCAGGTTTATCTGTGTCTGTAAGTTCTCGAAATTTCTGTGTCGGGGTTGTCGGGTGCTTACCAGGTTTATTGCATTTCAGTTTAGCCGGTGAAGACATCTTCTAGTGTGTGATTCAACAAGATGATAAGTGGTGGGGAACTCAAAAGCTAGGTAGCCATCAAGGTTGCTGATGTCACCAGAAGCCGATCGAGAGATTCTTTGATCATGATCTTTGATCGCAAGCGAGGGACGAGATGGCCGAATGAAAAACTCAAATTTCTCAGCCCAGGGGTAGCCTAGGAAGACAAAAGATGCAGGGTTCTGCTCAGGGTGGTTTGTTCTGTTGAACCATGGCAGTGGTTTACAGCATTTCTGTCAAAATTTTGATTTTCACCATTTTTTATTCTTTGATCATGAGCCTGCAAATCTTTGATCTTGAGCCTGCAAATTCTTTGATCACCATCTTTGTTCGTAAGATAGGTACAAGATGGACAGATTTTATAATGCATTTGATAAGCCAATTTTACCAGTCTTTAACATTGCATATCTCAAAAATGGTTTGGTCTTTTTACTTGGAATTTAGAGGGTGTTTACAACATGTCCTGTAGATGTAAATTACAGTGTTTACGTGTTGGAAAATATATTTTTTGTGGCGATATTGTGTAGTGCAGTTTACATTTTGTGGGCAGCGTTTTGCATCGTAGTGGTGGCTTAAAATTGATAGGGTACCTAGCCTTAGTGTCATGGATGTAGTTTTCATTTGTTGTGTCTGCAAAATGTCAACAGGTGCGGAATTCTGCAACTCCGAAGAATGAAAATCTCAAAATTTAAAATGTTATATCTCAGCCGCAGTTTGCTCTTTTGCATTGAAATTTGGAGGGTGTTGATGGTATGGGCACATTTACAAGTTGGTGGGAGCACAGGGCACGAAGATCCCGTACTCCCACCAACTTCCACAACTTCTTACTTTTCTATTCTTTCTCAAAAAGTAAGGAAATTCTAAAAACAGTGTTAATGTATCATTTAGGGTTAAAACACAAAAAGTCGAGAAATAAAAATCTTTATGGTTGCCCCTCCCCCTCCCCCTTGTGGACCCGCCAATCATCCCAACATTAACAGATGATGGGTGTGTCATTGGGGTTGTGAGGCCTAAATGTTGCCCCATTCTTCTTCACTATTGCTTCTGAATATGATTACACAAGAAATGGGGCAACATTTGGGCCTATATCTAATATTGCCCGTCATCTGTCAATCTTGGGATGATTGGTAGATCCCACTGGGAGGAGGCAACTAAGGTACTTATTTTAATGAACGTTTTGTGTTTTAACCTAAATGATACATCAATCTGATTTTTGCATAGAATATATATATATATATATATATATATATATATATATATATATATATATATATATATATATATATATATAATAGTAGCATGGTAGTGCTACCATAGTTAGGGTTGAGTATCCCCTTTAAGGTTAAATGGTGAAACTTTGCACCTTAATAACTTTGCCACTGTTTAATGGATTTGCATAAAATTTTGCAGGAGCAGGACATAACCATAGATCTTGGGATCTGATAATTTTTGTACTGGTTGGCTATATGGCTGCAGAGTTATTAAGCAACATTTGTGTGTGCAATTACATTCTTTTGCTCACGCCTACAGGTCACACAGTTTGCATGACTGGTCTGAAAACTTCACAGAATGTGCGGCCAGGGTCCTCGATGTGCCTTTTGAAGATTTCGTGAAAAAATTTTAAATGGTTCAAAAGTTATTCAAAAAATAAGTTCCCATTATTAGTCAATGGGAAAAGTCAACAAAAAGTTCAAAAGTGTTGCAAATGCACTTTTTAGTTTCACAAATGGCCCTAGTAGTGTCTCAAATCTGCCATTTTGTTTTCAGTTACTGACCACAGAAATGCTTGGCATTTAAAATTGGGATCATCTAGGGACATAATTATTTTTTGTGTTTACCTACTCAAGCCCTGAGGGTGCTAGCCATGTCTTTATTTTTGGGGTTAAACACCCCAGAAATATGTTTTTCAAATTTCTGGGAAAAGTAGAGTTGCAAAGTAATGTCGCACTTGTGACACTTTCACAAATTTTTGCGAAAGGTGTCGCAAATCAAGACACTACTTGTCTAGACTATGGGCAAAATGACAGGAATTCTTTGCCACCCTGCTGCAAAAAAAAACAGTTTGGTCTTTTGGGCTGAAATTTAGAGGAAATGCAGCAAACAGCTCACAGATGTGCCTTTTCATGGCTTGGTGACAAAATATTGTACAGAAGCAAAGTTACGGTACTCCGAAGTTGACATTTTTTTCCCATAGACTAACATGGTTGCGTCCGCCGTGCCTCTCGGGGCTCGTGTCTCAGAAACCGTATGAGATACGGAATTTTCACTGCAACAATGCAGGCTACACATTTGATGAAAACCTAGCCAGGAAACTCATAAATCATATGAATTTTTTTTTCTAAGTCATACAGTTACTGAGATATTACCATTTTAGTATTACTACTGCTCGTTTTCTGCTCTGATGCCCATTATTAAGCATACATTCTTTGTTTTCACTGTGTTTCTCAATGGAGCTTTTGGAGAAAAATACAGTGTGTGCTCCACTTACTATTACACATAGCCTTTCCACTTGTCTTTCTGTGACCATTTGCATTAGAGTTCCCGTGTATGCCACCGTGCGCAATACCCTTTGTGTTTCCATTTGAGTCTCCACTACTGTTTGTGTTTGTCTTTCACTTAGCATCACCATGCGCATTACCATTTCTTTTGGTGGTCTCCCTTCTGTTTTCATTTGCGTTTGTCTTTCATTTTGCATCATCGTTGTTCTTACCAATACCATTTGCATTTCCAATTGCGTTCCAGTGCCCGTGCGTGTTACACTTTGCATTTCCATACAAACTTACGTTTGCATTTCTGTTTCCTTTGGCATTATTGATGCTGTTACCATTATCATTTCCATTTAGAATTGCAGTACCGTGACTGTGCGCATTATGGTTTACATTTCTGTACGCGCTTGTGTTTGTGTTTCTGTTTCTGTTTCCTTTCGCTTTATTGTTGCTGTCACAGTTATCATTTGCATTTACAATACCATGCACGTTACCAGTTACATTTCTGTATGTGCTTCTGTCTCTGTTTGTGTCACTTTTCACTTTGGCATCACTTTGCACCTGTGCTTCTATTAACACTTGCATTACAATTTACGTTTGTGTCACCATGTGCGCAACCATTACCGCTTGTGTTTGCATTGCTGTTACCATTACTATGTCACAAAAAATCACGTGCTTCCACCACCAGATTCCATTCACTATTTATAATCCTCATTCTCAAAAAGAAGGGAAATTAGAGGCAAAAATCTCTGTTTAATGCATCAGTTAAGGTTGTTCCACAGCAACAAAAGTGAGGAAATTCAGTGTTAGGGTTGAAAATTCCCCTTGCACCCCCTCAGCCAACCCCACCAAACTGGCATTGGGGGTGCATTGGGGTCGTTGGTCTAACACTCACCTCATTCTCCTATGCCTCAGCTTGTTCATGCATGTGATGGGGTGAGAGTTAGTTCTGATGACCCCAATGCAGACCCAGATGCCAGTTGGGTGAGAGAATGAAGGGGTTTAACCAAACAATTTCCTGTCTGTGGAACAACCTAACTGATGCATTAAATTGATTTTTGCCTCTAATATATATATACATATATATATATATATATATATAGAGAGAGAGAGAGAGAGAGAGAGTAGAGGCAAAAAACTCAATTTAATGCATCAGTTAGGGTTGTTCCAATGCGACAAAAGTGAGGAAATTCTGTGTTAGGGTTGAAAGCCCCCCTTGGACCCTCCAGCCCACCCCACCAACTGGCATCGGGGTGCACTTTGGGGTCATTGGCCTGAACTCTCACCCCATCACTTGATTAAACAAGCAGAGGTATAGGAGAATGGGGTGAGAGTTAGGACTGATGACCCCAACGGGCACCCCAATGCCGGTTGGTGGGGTAGGCTGGGGGGGTCCATGGGGGGGCTTTCAACCCAGAAACTGCAAGATATGGAATTTTCATTGGAAAATGGTTTAACCCCTAGGGGGCTAAACACTCAGGCCCAGATATTCAAAAGAGTTGAGCCATGTGCAATAGTGTTGCTCCTGTGCAAGTCCAAATTTCTGCCATTCTGTGATATTCAGCAGGAAGCATGCTGAGCAACAGCGCAATGATAATGAAGGCATGCGCAACCGAAGGGGGAGGAACCATGCATAAATGGCACAGTGTGATATTCAAAGACTTGTGCAATGTGCAACAGTGGAGCAAGCGGAAGTTGCGCCATAGCAGAAATGAGCCAAAATAAAAAGGAGCAAGGAAGAGATGCAGGGAAGCCACATGAGGCAGAGGCAGAGGCACACAGACAGGGCAAGAACAGGGCAGGCCAGGGAAAGGCCACAGATAACAGCCAGGCACAGGGAAGGTGTGGGGAGCCACACAGCACAGAGGCCAGCACAGGCAGGTGTACCCGGTGCAGGGGAGGTAGCAGTCAGGACAGCGGGGGAATACAGTAACAGCTGCTGGGGGGGTGAACGCAAGCCAGGGACATGGCCAGTGCAACCTTCCACATGGAGGCCATAATGAGGGGGGTGAGAAGGCGGGCAGCAGGGGGGCATGGCCGTGAAAGGGCCCATCGGTGGTATGCCCCCAACAGGTAGTACCGAGCCTGCACCAGCTTTGAGCTGTACACTGATACTGAGATTGTGGGCAGGTACCACCTGAACAGGGCAATTCTGAGGTGGCTCTGTGAGCTGTGCAGTGCTGTGATTCAGGCACCCACACGACGGAGTCATGCCCTGTCAGTGGAGACCAAGGTAACAGCCTGCATGTGCTTGCTTGCCATGGGTACCTTCCAGAGACCAACTGGGGACACCACTGGCATAACCCAGTTGGCCACATCATGCCACCTCACCCAGTTCCTCAGCGCACTGCTGCCACATGCTGAGGAGTACATCCATTTCCCCAGCACAGCGGCAGAGTGCACAGCAAATATACAGGCGTTCCACAGGGTAGCACATATGCCTGGCATGCTAGGGGCAATAGACTGCACCCATGTGGCCATACGCACACCACCTGGCCATGAGGGGGCCACATAAATAAATCACAAGGGCTATGCCAGCATCAACTGCCAGGTAGTGTGCGATGCCAGAGGGTGCATCATCAATGTCTGTGCCATGCACCCTGGGGGAGCACACTATTCTTTCATCTGGCAACATTCGGCACTGTGCCACAGATTCGAGAGTGGGGACATCCCCACTGGCCACCTAGTTGGTGAGTATGCAAACCACATGGACAAATATAGGGCCTGGGGGGGCATGGCCAGAGGTGCCATGGGTAGTGGCCTACATGGCTTGGGGCAGGGTGATGCTGATCACCAAACTAACCTCCACCCTCTACACACAGGTGACAGTGGATACCCACTCCGTCCCTGGCTGCTCACACCCTACCGGCGGCCCACGACCCCATCGCAGCAACGCTACAATGAGGCACATGCCACCACATGTAATGTCAACGAGCGGGTGTTTGGGATGCTGACAGCATGTTTCCATTGCCTGGACACCTCTGGCAGTGACCTACAGTACAGCCCCTCAAAGGCCTGTGGGATATTCCTGGCCTGTTGCATTCTGCAGAACATGGCCAACGAATGTGGGATAGCCATACAGGTCGAAGAGGGGGACAGTGATGGGGATGATGGGGACGCCGGTGATGATGGTGATGGGCAGTCCCCCCTTGGGCGACAGGACCCCTGACTGCTCTGGCTGGCACAGCTGCACCGGGACACCATCACGGAGGAGCACTTCAGCCAACCCAGGTAAGTCATGGGGCCATGCGCAACCACCAGTGGCCAAGGCACAACCCACAAACATGCAGGAACCCACACTGGGGGTGCATGCCATCAAGGGAAGTGGCAGGGCACAGAGGCACACACACAGCCAGGGATGGGTGAGGATTAACATGCCACGCCGAAGCACACACACACACATACACACACACACACACACACACAATGCAACACATGTGCACAGAGGGCAGAAGGCACACTGACCCAGAACGCACACCCTAGCAACTTGCATGTCTACAGGCCACCACACCCACTGCCTGTCCATGTGCGTGTGTCAGATACTGAGCACCATTGCACACTGGTGTACAGCGCAATGCAGGCATCATCATGCACATGTAACTGTGGACAGCAGCTGGGAGGGTGTGCAGGTGGACTGTGTGTCCATGTGCAGGGCCGGGTACCCACCCATGCACTGCCCACTGAAACACACAATGCACACAGGGCAGCACCAGACAGTAGCCGTGCTGGGAGACAGGTCAGTCCCGTGATACAGTGCCATGGCCACCACGGATGTGTGGGTGTCCCTGCCGAGACCCGCCAGCACTGGCAGGCTGACCGCTGGCCTCATGGGGTGGCACCAATGGTCCCCCAGGTGTTCCACTGCATGAACGCGACAGTGCCCACTCAAGGGTCTGCAGCACACCGAACATGTCAGCACCAGGAGTGCTCGGGATGCCCACAGCTGAACCCGGTGTCGACAGGGTGAGAGTTTCACGACACCAGGAATGGGGGGTGGATAGTGCACTGCCTGGTGTCCGTGATGCATGTGCACCTGACTGTGTGCCCATTGTGGCCATGACAGCAATGAACACCTGTGCATGCCTGTCAATGGCAGTGGTCACATCCTCCCGCAAATGGTCCATCCATGCCATAAGCATTTTGGTGTCCCTGCTGTGATGCTCCTCTGCACGCTCCAGAGACACACACAGTGCATCCACGGATGTCGCAAGCCACATCTGCTGCTGGACCGATGCTTGCAGTAGGTGGGTGTGCTCGTCCAAGAGGTCATCAGCCTCCTCGGCATCCTGTCCCTCAGGGTGTGCAAGGGACTGATGTTCAGCACCCCTTGAGGTTGGGTGCTGTGCACCAGGACCAGGCCTGGACATGTCCACAGGTGGTGCACAGATGCCGCCGCTGAACCCTGCACCCCCAAGCCCAGTGGGCGACTGCTGTTGCTGCCCCTCCGGCTGCCACACCCCAGGGCTCAGTGGTGCCACCGCAATGGCTGCAACAGTCCCACTGTCCTGAACAGACACCAGTGCTGCCCCACCGGTGCTGACAGGCACAGCCTGGGACCGTGCTGACACGCAGGCCTCCATGGCGGAACCACAACAGCCATGGACATGAATTGCCCTGCTGTGTGTCCATCCTGTGGCACACACATGTCACTGCCCAAGATGGTCATGTCATCATCACGGTGCCGGACTCTGCCCTGGCCACAGCCACAGTGTGCTGGCATCCATGGACACCAGCATGCTGGGACACAGGCAGGGCTTCCTCCACACCTGTCTCAACGACATCAGTGTGGACAGCCAGGCGGCCCTACTGTCGTACTGATCCACAGATACCTGTGGAGGTGGATGGTCCCACCTCCAACTCCATCCAACTGATGGCAGTGGATGGGCCCACCACCACTGACCCATGCAGATGCTCAGGATCTGTAAGGGAAAGCAAAGTCGCATTACTGCGTGTGACCTACCCTGCCCCCCCCAGACAGACTATGACTTACCATGCAGTGATGGGCCACCACCCGTCTGGAAGCCACCACCCGGAACACCCTCAATGGCACTTCGGTGCATGCTTGCAACAAGCCTGTCCTCCACTGGGGTGAGCTGTACCACTTCCGGCTGTCCCCCACCTGTTGCAGTACGTGCTGTCCTGATGGCAGCCACCTTCTCCTTTACTCTCCTCCTGACTGTGCCCATCTTCTTCTTACACTTCTGCACAGAGTGCTGGTGGCTGCCATGCAGGTTCACGGCCCGTGCCACCTCCTCCCATGCAGCAGCACGGGCCTGAGGGATACCCTGCCATCCACTGAGCAGTGGCTCCTGCTCCAGGTAGGCCTCAAAAAGGGCCTCAGTTTCGGCCTTTGTAAAATTTGGCCTCCTCCTCCTCCTCCCACCACTGTTGTCCTCCTCTTCAACAACGTGCTCGGTCATTATGTAGCCTGTAAGAATGGCAGTTGTTACCTGTGACTGTGCAGTCCCATGCATGTCCCTGAATCCACAGTCCACACTCCCAAACAGCATGCAACTCACCAATAAACAGCAGTAACTGACTATGGCCACTGCAGCAGATTGTCGCACCTTTATAGCGCAATCCATGCAAATGAGGTGAGGAGCAACTTTAACTAGATGCAAATCGCAGTGCTGCACCATTGAATGGCTGATTGGATGATTTGCATATGACGACTGAATATCACGCTGTTGCACTTTGTGCAATTGTGTTGAACGTGCTGAGCCAATGGCGCAGTTCTGTGGCATGCGTAGTACACCTCACTGCACATGCCCAGGTTGCTGACACAGGCGTCTGCCGCACTGATGACGTGCTGTGCATGGTAGGCAATGCAGGGCATGGCCACCATTGTGCCAGTGGCACTATAGTGAAGGTCGCTACATGGTGCTGTGGCAATGGGCCTTCATAGGCGTAATGGCCCAATTGCCTGATAGTCCGCTGTGGTGCTGGCACACAGGCAGCCAATCGTGCTACGTGCATTGTCATCTGATGGCGCTGTGCTTGGCCTTGTGCCAGAGACCCTTGACCCAGTGCCCGACCTTTGCCTCCTTGGCGCCATGCATCAGGCATAGGTGCACCTCTATCGCGCTGTTCAGTAACAGTGCGATAGGGAATGGCAGTGCTGTACTGTGCTGCAGAGCACCATATTGCCTACTATAGCTATTGAAATGGTGTGGAGAAGAGCTGCTCTTTGGACGGCCATTGAGCTAGCAAATCTGGTGGCCATAGTCGAGCCACACCATGGCCCTCTCTTTGGGGAGGCCCCCCTGGATAGGTCAAGGACCCAGGTGTGGCAGGAGGTGGCCACAACCCTTGAGGAGGCAACAGGCAGGGGCCATAGTGCTGAGCAGTGCAGGCACCGATATGGTGACCTGCAGAGGAGGGAGCCGGAGCTACTGGCCCGACTGAGGTCATGTGCCAGGAGGGGCACGGTCCCATGTCCAGGTAGGGGTTCTGTCAAAACACTTTTATCCTCCATATGTGTCACAGTGTTGTATGTGTCCAGCACATAGGGGAGGGACCGTTTGGGGTTGGCCATGGTGGTGTTCACAGGGTGTGGGGTGGGTGAGTCTGGCGGGGTGGGAGGGCACACTCCTTGGGGCAGGGGGACTTTGCTTTGGGAATGTACTGATGTTCTTCACTCCTTCTTGTCCCCACAGGCCCGGAAGAACTGCGCCGAGTGCATGCAGGGCGGAGGGGGTTGGAAACCAAAGCCAGGCTGGCCGAGGACCAGCAACGGCCACCTGACCAGCCCGATTTGGGTGAGTGCCAGACATCCATGATTAGTATTGCATGCTGTGTGACAAGGTGGGCAGTGGGGCATGGCCACCATCCATTGACAGCACTGCCATGCATGCCACTTGTTATGGTCAACACTGTCCAGTGGCAGTGCATGTCTGGGTGTGTGTCACTGGTGGTCCATGCGTGCACCAGGTACATGGCTGTGCCACTGCCTTTGCACCACATAGCCATGTCACTAGATAGCCATGGTGGTGCTGTGCGTGACTTGGCCAGTGGGTGTGTGCAGAGTTCCGCATGGCTGTATGCACCTGGGTGGGCAGGTCCTGTGGACATGATCACTGCGGCTGGTCACACACCGTCACAGTGGTATGTCCCATGGCCGTATGCCATGCAAAGTGGGCGGGCTGTATGGGGTTGTGCATTCACACCTGTTGACTGTGCCCCCTTGTCCTAGGTGTGAGACATCTGAGGGAGATAAGAGACACCATGCGGGAGCTCCTGATTCTGGCCCACGAGACGGTGGAAATTCTGTGGAGGACAGACGAGTCGGGGGTTCTTCGGAGACACAGAGCCAGAGGCAGCCAGAGCCAGGACCGGCAGAGCCTTCATAGTCCCTTGGTCCCTGACTTCCCTACCCCCTGGACCACCCTCACACCCCTCCTATCCCATCCCATTTGTCCATCCCTTCCCCTACCCACCCCACCTTTTTTGTATCCTCCACCACAAACCTGTAAATATTTTTTATTTATGTACATAGTTGAGTTTTCTATTTTTATAATACATTTGACTTTTATATGAATACTGTGGTGGTCTCTGATTTGCAGTGGGCTATAGGTGCTCAGCTGCAGTGGTGTGCATGGCATCAGCGGTGGTGCAGTCATGGGTATGTGTGTGTGTCCATGTGGAGGTGTCTGTGGTGTGGAGGTAGATATCAGTCAGTGTCTGTGTTGTGTGTGTAGTTCCCTGTGCACTGGATGACTGTGTGCAGTGGTCCATGGCACATGCTCTGTGTCCATGGTGCACCCATCGGCCCATCCATGGCCTGTGCAGCTGACACACATGCCTGTCTGTGACCTGCATGGTCCACTGGCATGTCAGTGGTGGCATTTCCTGCAGGGCAGACACTGTACCCGTCACTTTGCTGGGTTGCCCATGTCACTGGTGTGGTGCATGCCTGGCGGAGGTGGCACTGTGGGTGACACGGTCATTGTTCCACCTCCATGCTGTGGCTTGTGTGTGTGGCAGGGGATGTGCCCCACTGTCTGTGGCTTGTGCTCCGGGTGACTCATGGTGGGGTATTGGTCCATGGTGCCTGCTCAGGGTGGTTGGCACTCCAGTACCATGGTGGACTGCAGGTTGTGTGTACACGGCTTACATAGGCCCACAATGGGGGATTGGTTGCCCCACCACTGTGTCCCTGTGTTGTTGTACCCTTGGGTATGGGCGGGTGTCTGTCCAGACCCTCTGTGGCATCTGGTGTGGTGCATGCTTCCACACACCACTGTGGGTGTCTGTGCTGGCTGTTGTGGCCAGTGGTGGGCCAGGGTGTGTCACTGGAATACTGTGCAGAGCGCTGTACCACTGGTGGTGGTGTCGCGACGCAACCGTCCCATATGCGGTAACTTTTGTGCCAACGCATGGTCGGTCTCTCAGCAGTACCTCGGAGGACTGTGCATGGTGGCACTGTGTCTGCCATTGTTGCATTGCCGTGTGCTGCAGCCTGCTGATGGGTGCTTATGGTGGAGCTGGCTTGCATGGTTCTGTGGTGCACAGGGTTGCATTGACACTGTGGGGGTGGTGGCATGCATGGGGTTTCCTGCTGTGGTGGTCACTGCTCATGGGGGTGTGTCTGGGGGTCACAGTGCAGGGTGTGCTGTGCACTGTGGGATGGTGTGGCACAGGGTGGTCTGCCCTCCTTGTGTGCCAGTTACAGCTTGCCGGTAGGTGTGATGGGGCACCATGGCCAGGTTGTGAGTTGGTTGCTTGTCTCCATGGACCAGTGGTTATTCCAGCCCTCCCCTGGTTGTGATGTGCTTGGGGTGTGGGGGGACAATGTTTGTTCTGCTGTGTGTTCCTGTGCCCATCTGTGGCATGGGTGGTGGGCCACTACCTCCCTGATTGTGCAGTTACATTGCTCTGCAGCTGGGGGGCATCCCTGGTTGCGCTATAGTGCCTCTGGACTGCTCAGCTGAACATCCCTTGTTGCGCTATGGTGCATCAGATCTGCTCAGCTTCCCCTCCCTAGTTACGCTATGGCACAGGTGGTGCGATATTCAGTCGTTGGCTGTAGGCGCAATTTAGCCTGCTCCTTTTTTGAATATCGCGTCTCTTGCGCATGGGTGCAATAGACTTGCGCTTGCTCCTGCTATTGTGCACTTTTTGGGTGCAGTTTGAATATCTGGGCCACAGTGTAAACATGGCCAGGAAAATCATGAATCAGGTGAAATTTATTTTTTTTTTCTACGTCGCACGGTTCCTGAGATATAAACAATTTAGTATTCCAACAGCTTATTTTCTGGTCTGAGGCCCATTATTATGCATACATTCTTTGTACTCACTGAGTTCCTCTATGCAGCTGTTGGGCAAAAACAGGGTGTGCACTTCCGTTACTGTTACATTTAGCATTCCCACTTCCGTTTCCATACCCGTTTGCATCAGCATTCCCGTGTATGCCACTGTGTGTGTTACCCTTTGCATTTTTGTTTACGCTTGCATTTGCATTTGTGTTTCTCTTTCATTTGCATTACTATTACCATTTGCGTCTCTACTACGGTTTGTCTTTGCGTTTTGGTTTGCGTCACCATGCACATTGCCATTTGCGTTTCTGGCCTCCCTTCCATTTGCTTTTGCATTTCTCTTTTGTTTAACATCATTGTTCCTGTTATATTACCATTTGTGTTTCCAATTGCATTAAAGTGCCCATGAGTGTTATGGTTTACATTTCCATATGTGTTTCGTTTAGTGTTATTGCTGCTGTTACCATTACCATTTGCGTTTCGGATTGTGGTACCATGGCCGTGCACATTATGGTTTACGTTTCTGTACACGCTTGCGTTTGCAATTCTGTTTCTGTTCTCTTTGGCATTATTCATGCTGTTACCATTACCATTTGTGTTACCAATTGTGGTACCATGACCGTGCACATTACCAGTTACGTTTCCTTAAGCAATTGCATTTGCATCTCCATTTGTGTTACTGCTCACTTTGGTGTCACTTTGCACTTGCGTTTCTGTTACCATTTGCATTACCATTTTCGTTTCCATCACCATGTGTGTAACCATTTGTGCTTGCATTTCCCTTGTGGTTACCAGTGCCATTTCAGTACAAATCACGTGGTGGGAGCTGCGGGGCCACCACCACATTTCATTCACTATTTATAGTCCTCATTCTCAAAAAGAAGGGAAATTCATTGCAAAAAAACTCTGTTTAATGCATCTGTTAGGGTTGGTCCACAATGAAAAAGCAAGGAAATTCGATGTTAGGGTTGAGAACCCTCCCCTTGTACCGACCCCACCTCGCCCCTCCAGCTGGCATCGGATTGTGCTTTGGGGTCATCTGTCCTAACTCTCACCCCATTCTACTATAGTTCACCACATCAGCTTGTTTGCATATGTGATTGGGTGAGAGTTAGGAGCTGATGACCCTAATGCACACCCTGATGCCAGCTGGGAGGGCAGGGTGGGGGTCCAAGGGGTTTCAACCTAACATCGAATTTCCTCACTTTGTCACTGTGTAACAACCCTAACTGATGCATTAAATGGAGTTTTTTTTTTGCCATGTATATATATATATATATATATATATATATGTATATATATATACATATTAGCACGGTAGTGCTACCATAGTTAGGGTTGGGGAGCCATTTACATGTTAAACCTAAAATTTTGCACCTTAATAACTTTGCAACCATTCAATGGATTTGCCTGAAATTTGGAATACATGATCAAGACCCATACAGCTTGGGATCTGCCAGGTTTCGTACTGGTCAAATATATGGTTGCAGAGTTATAAATGTGAGCTGTGTGCGCATTTATGCTTTTTTGGAATTCTACGGTCATGCATACAGGTCGCACAGTTTGTGTAAGTGGTACAAAATCTTCAGAGAACGTGCAGCCTGGGTCCCCAATGTGTCTTTTGAAGATTTCATGAAAAAAATATTAAATGGTTCAAAAGTTATTCAAAAAACAAGTTCCCATTATAAGTCAATGGGAAAAGCTAACAAAAAGTTTGACAGTGTCGCAAATGCAGTTTTTACTTTCTCAAATGGCCCTGTTACTGTCACAAATCCACCATTTTGTTTTCAGTTAGTGATCAGAAAAATGCTTGGCTTTTAAAATTGGGACCCTCTAGCAACGTAATTCTTTTTGTATTCAGCTAGTCGGACCATGAGGATGCTAGGCATATCTTAATTTTGGGGTAAAAACACCCCAGAAATATGTTTTTCACATTTCTGGAAAAAGTTCTTTTGCAAAGTAGTGTCGAACATGTGACACTGTCGAATGAATTTGCGAAAGCTTTCGCAAAGTTCAACAGTACTTTTCCAGGGTGTGTGAAAATAACAGCAATTTTTTGGCACTGTGCTGCAAAAGAACGGTTTGGTCTTTTGGGCTGAAATTTGGAGAGAAGGCAGCCAACATATGACAGATGTGCATTGCACTGGTTTGGTAAAAAAATATTTCTCGACGGCCAAGTGACTGCACTCTAAAGTTGATGCTTTTTTCCCATAGGAAAACATTACGGCATCTGTTGCATTACAGGAATTGTTTGGCACTGTGCTGCAAAATAACGGTTTGGTCTTTTCGGCTGAAATTTGGAGGTAAGAAAGCCAACATTTCAGAGATGTGCCTTTCAGTGGTTTGGTGAAAATTATATTAGTATATTGCAGGGAGCCAAAGTTATGCCACTGCAAACTTCTCTTTTTTCCCTTAGGATAACATTACGGTGTTCGCCGTGCCTTTCAGGGCCTGTATCTCAGAAACAGTATGAGATACAGACTTTTCATCAGAAAAGTTCTTAGCCCCCTCCTGGGAGCTAAGTACAAAACTAGACAGGAAAGTCATAAATCATATGACTTTAAAAAAAATTTTCTATGCCATATGGTTCCTGAGATATAAGCAATTTAGTATTCCAACTCCTCGTTTTGTGCTCCGAGAGCCAGTCTTATGCATACATTCTTTGTACTCACTGTCTTTCTATATGCAGATTTTGGGAAACCTATTGTGTGTTTTTGTATAAGTGTTATCCTTAGTGCTTCTCTTTGTGGTTGTGTACCTGTTTCAGTAACTTTTTTGTGTATATGCCATATTGTATGTTGCCATTTGCATTTTCATTTGTGCTTGTGTTTACTGTATTAGATTCAGTATTTATCAGAATTGTTTATCTTTGTGTTTTGGTATGTGCTAACATGTGCATTAACATTTCTGTTTGCTGGCACTGTGTTAGTACGTGTGAAGACATCATGTGGCAGGAGCATGGGCCCCGCACTCCCGCTGCTGTATCACATTTAGTATATTTCAGTACTGTTTATGTTTGTGTTTTGTGTGGCAAGAGTGTGGTGCCCAAAGGCCCCGTGCTCCTGTCACTATCAAATTCAGTATTTTACAGTACTGTTTATGTTTGTGTTTTGTGTGATGGGACCGCGAGGGCCAAAGGGACCCGCACTTCCACTGCTGTATCACATTTAGTATATTATAGTACTGTTTATGTTTGTGTTTTGTGTGGTGGGATCACAGGGGCCGAAGCGCCCGCTCTCCCGCTGCTGTATGACATTCAGTATTTTTTAGTGCTGTTTATGTTTGTGTTTTGCATGGTGGGAGCGTGGGGCCAGAAGGGCCCTGCACTACCGTCACTGTATTCCATTCAGTATTTATCAGAATTGTTTATCTTTGTGTTTTGGTTTGTGCTACCATGTGCATTAACATTTTGGCCTCGCGCTCCCACTGTTTTATCACATTTAGTATATTTCAATGCTGTTAATGTTTGTATTTTGTGTGGTGGGACTGCAGGGGCTGAAGGGTCCCGCACTACAGCTGCTGTATGACATTCTGTATTTTTTAGTGCTGTTTATGTTTTGTGTCATCACTATCACATTCAGTATTTTACAGTACTGTTTATGTTTGTATTTTGTGTGGTGGGACCGTGGGGGTTGAAGGGCCCCCCACTACCACTGCTGTATGACATTCAGTATTTTTTAGTGCTGTTTATGTTTGTGTTTTGGTTTGTGCTACCATATGCATTAACATTTGTGTTTGCTGGCACTGTGTTAGTATGTGTGAAGACATCATGTGGCCCCTACCCCCCCGAGCAACATTTGCACACAGAGAGACAGACACACATGGAAGAAGAGGGGAGAGGCAAGGTAACAGTAACAATCATAGACTTGCTGCATGTTAAGTGAAGAGCCACAGGCAAAGAAGGCTGATGTAGATCAGTTGTACACCTCCATTGAATGGTCACTTGAATGGACTCAGCCAGGGAATGTCTCTTCAAACTGTGACAGCAGGTACTGGATCCTCAGTAGAGACCCACAGCGGAGCTGAGGGTATGGACATCAATGGTAGACATCAGTGATTGCAGGGACACTCAAGCTAGCACAGTTACTGTTTGTGTTGGATCAGAGAGCTTATACCACCACCAAAATGTGTACTGCATCATGGGTACTGATGCACAGCAAGACTGAGGTAATCGACATCAATGGTACACCTCTGTAATTGTTGGTACACACAAGTTAGCACAGTTAGAATTTCTATGGCTTCACACAGGCAATTTTCCCATGCATACCAGTTACTGATCCTGATTGTACAGTCACACATGCACGTCCTTAGGTACTATGTCACACAGCTCTCTACACCAGGTACTGCACTCTAACTGTAGACTGACAGTAAATGTAAGCATGGTACATGCTAGTTCACTTAGTTAGAAATTACAGGAGATCTATAACTCAGTTTCTGAACACCTAGCACACATATTGCACACTGAGTTGAGAGTGCAGAACAAAAACACATGGAGGTGTAGAGTATGATGGGGGAACTGCACTTCCACACCACTTGCTGCATCCTAAGTAAACAGCCACAGGAAAAGATAGGCAATGTACATCAGCTGTACAGCTCTCTGATTACATAAATAATCCAGTTAACACAGTTGTCACTTGAATTGATCCAGGCAGGCAATGTGTCTCAAACGAGACAGCAGGTACTACATTGTAAGTGGAGATACACAACACAAGTGAGGGAATGAACATCTCAGTGGAGATACAGAACACAGGTGAGGATTTGTACATCAAGGGTACACATCACTGATTGCAGGGATGCTGAAGTTACCTCAGGATTTGCATGGATTTATGCAGCAAGAGATGTTGCACCTTTTAAAATTTGTAGTGCATTATGACTGTTTATCTAAAGGAACAATAGGGGACTGGAGATCTATGGCACACCTCTGTAATTGTAGGTACAATGAAGTTACCATAGTTAGGAGTTGCATGAGATGAGCCAGGGAATTGCAGTAGACATAGCAGTTACTGCATCCTAAGTGTTTAGCCACAGTTGCATAGTGTTAGGTAGTGATATCTGACACATTGCTACAGTAATTACTGCATGCTGAATGGAGAGACACAGGAAAAGTAAGTGTGTTGCAGACTTCTTAACACAGTTAGGAATTATGGGAAGTGTGACATGCAATGTGCCACATCGTAGCCTATGTTGTGGATACTGAGTGGACAGCATAGCAAAAAAAACAGTACATGGACACGTAGTTGTGGTACTATTCGTTGCAGTTGGTTTGCATGCTTAATAGAAACAACAGTTATGCTCTAATGTCATTATGCCATGTTTCAGTAAAGAAACATCACAGGTGGTTATGTTTTAAAAAGATTTATTGCCAATTGGTGAAACTGAAAAAGGGCCAATTAAGATTGCATTTTCTTTACAAAATCAGTCTCACAATACAATCCCTGCATGTGTGTAATCATTGCTTGGAATATATCTAAATGTGTCACATTTATAGCAACTAGGTTATATGAATTGGAACAAGTATGTACATATTGTAATACAGCATAGAAAGAAGGTAGCATAAGAAGGTAATTTGGTCTATTACATGTGATTGTGTTGCAGGGTTCACATCTTTAGGTAAAGTGTTGACTATCCCTGCAGTGTTCTCCTATCTTCTGTTGGCATGGCTGTTATCTTCCTTCTATGCATATACCTGATTCTTTAATAGCTGGTCACTGTCTTTAATAAGGTGACCTGTTTTAGCACTGAACTTTAAGTGTTCACTACTGTTTGTGGGAAGAAGTGCTTTCTGACATTCCTGCTGAACTTGTGACACTCAAGCTGAACCTGTGGCTCTTCATTATTTATTTGCTACTGAGGTTAAAGAGATTTTGGTTAACAATATTATTTATATGTATTAAGTTGTTGACTTTTCTAATTATGTGTCATCCATTAGTTGTGTCCTTTATTAATAAAGGTATGTCAGGAGGTTCTAAGTAGTGATTACACACATGAAACAGTAATGTTCAGTTGTTATTGTGTGACTGATAATTTGTATGTTCCAGGGGTGGGTGAAAAACCAGATTCTAAGTGTTCAAGTAATAGAATATAGAAAAAATCTGATTTCAGTGACATTAGATAACTGGTATGTTAAGTTAAATATTTTATGATATGTCACTGACTAGGCTCATATGGAAAATTCCCACCTGACCCCTCAATAAAGGCGATCATAAATATTGTCAGGAACAGGTATGAAGTGCGTTGTGATCAGTAACAGTGTCTGATTTACAATTGTCAGTATTTTTACCATAGGTTAGAATTACTTGTATGACAAGTACAAAAAGATTTCATATTATTACAGGTACAAAAAACATTTCTTTCAATTGTTACATTGCTTTCTATGTTAGCTCTGAACTAGTAAGTAAAAAAATATGTATGGTACACTTTTTTTATCAAAGATATGGTTCATTGAACTTAATCAGTATAGTATTGTATTGTATGTTAATCATTCATTTGTGCTTTACTCTTATAGTAATAATTTTACTAGAACAATAAAAGTAGTTAGCAACAATGGTGAGATGGAATAAGAATGTAAATATCATTTACATGTAATTACAAAGGCTAGTCAAATTCAATTAATAATAAGATGCAATCATTCAGTATTTACACTTGCTTCATTTAACTTGTTGCATTATGACTAAAGTCTTATTTTTACATATGTACAGTTTCAGTATAACAAATAAAGCAGGCATAGTTCAACACTGTTGCATGGTGAATGAATGATGCTGTTGGCTACATGTCAACAGCTAATAGACAAAACTACTGGTGATAGACAACATGTGACAGACTGTACCCTTTGGTGAATGAGGCATTTGTTGCACAGTTATTTAAGATGGTAAGTGAGAACTTTTGTTTCTTTGCAGAGAGAAAAAAGT
Organism: Neoceratodus forsteri; assembly: GCA_016271365.2. NCBI lineage: Eukaryota > Metazoa > Chordata > Ceratodontiformes > Ceratodontidae > Neoceratodus > Neoceratodus forsteri. The sequence goes on from CM057458.1 coordinate 1,179,138,431, forward strand.
TAGAAACTGGCAGCAACTTCTTGTTATGTATGGGTATGATACAGCTACAAGAAAATATATGTACAGAAGAGGAGAGCCAGGAAGGGCTCTGTTTTGAGATGTACAATCTTTGATAGACATGTAAGCATGGTTTCTCTAGTGACTGTGAATACTGTTGGCACCGATTGAAGCCACTACAACAATTTCCATGTTGTCACTGATCCACACACGATCTTAGATGTCATAGTGCATGAAATGTCTCTTCCAGTATAGCATTTTGTTGTTATGCTATGGTTTATTGAGAGTCGTAGATTGGAAACAATTGTACTGACCTACGACTGTTTCTGTCACAAAGTAGTCATTTAAAAAAATGCAACATGTTCTGCCCTATTCTTCTGAAATATGAAGGTCATCATAATTCTTCAATATTAGAAGACATGCATTTTTTAAGTGTCGTGGCAGTCTCTGTTTAAAACTGCTTGTAGAGTTGTCACACTCTACCCGTCCACTTCTGTACCTTAGTAAACAGGTGTAATGGCCAGAATGCATGGATTGACCATGGTGATAGATTATAATGTGGGTGTCAAACATTGATTGGTTAAAAACTATTCTACCAGCTGTGTAATCTGTGATAGGAGTGTCAACTCTGAGCCCGTTGGAGTCAAGCCTGTGCAACATAAGCAACAGATATTGAGATGAACTCCTGAGACGCATGGACTGAGTGCATCTGTCTCCACACCTTTTACAGGAGTGACCACATTGAGCATTGGTGAATAGCTGTTGAAATTTGACACTTTTGGCTTGAGGGACAAAAAGAGTAATCCTCAGCATGTCTTCTGTGGTTTCACGCTGTGAATGGCCACATGAAACACATACTTATTTGGTTACATATGATACTGTGAAGTAGTGGCTTATTGGGGTGCTGTCTTCATCCAAGTTGTTTATGATAGCCATCATAAACTCACTAGTGTCTTGCTATATGTCAGCAGCAAATGTACTACATCTGTCATATGTACCTCACACCTGTCGTAGTGGTGTTAGTGACTGTACATTGTTAGACTGGTCAGAAGTCATGTTGACAATCTGCTTCAAAGTGTTTGATAGGGGATTGTCTTGTGAAGCAGATATTGCCTGCACAAAGTGTGGCATGTGAAGTAAAACTTGCATAGCTGAGTTAGCATAGCAGTTCACTCTAGTGCTGTTGTCAAAGACTGGTACAGCAGTTACACCAACTGATTTCTGATGAATTGCTGGCTCTGAATGTTTAGTTGAAGTTGTGACCTATGTTGAACTCTTTTGAGTTGAATCACTTCTGGAAACTTGTGGCTGTTTGGTGACACCTGTAGATTTGACTGAACGATCTGAGACAGCCAGATATGTAGGCAGTGGTATTAAAGACATTTGTGGCTGATGCAGAGTATGTAACCTGTTGTACTCAAGAATACATCGCTTGTCAGCTCATATCTTCTGAGGTGTTAGAGTTATGATGTGTAACCCAGAAAGACTGCGGACATGTGAAAGTGCCACGTAGCTCATGCCATCCTTGAAAATGTCTGTACTTATGTCCACCATTGCTGAATCCAATCTCAAGCCCTGAGATTTGTGAATAGATCCAACATATGCAACACATAATGGAAACTGTTTCCTGTTTACATAGATATCCTTAAATACCTGGAATTTTATGCAGGTATGTTCTATGTGTACAGGCTGTTCCATGTTGTCAAAGTGAACTACAAGTGTCTCAATGTATGTCTTCTGGACATTGTAGACAAAGTCAGTGATGTTTCCCATGGCACCATTTACTATGCCTCGTTCAACATCTAGATTATGTCATAGCATGATACATGCATTCCTACAAAGTGTAAGAACAGCTTCAAGGCCAGCTGTGCGTGAAACGTCTGACTTGAGTTCACTGAGTCGATCAGTCATCTTTGCTACTAGGTTGCAACTAAGGATGACACCATCAACTGTATCAACAACATGAAGAGTTACAATTTCTTTGCTTTCTCTCTGCAGCATAACATTGTTGAATTCAGTGCATTTCTTTAGTCGTGGCATAAGGCACACTATGTGTGTTCCTGTAGAGTATACATCACTGAAAACATTACATGCTGTTTCTATGGATGCAGTATCTACTGTGATTCTCCGATCATTTAACATAGCAACATGTTCTGGTGATAGGGAACCTGTACGAGCTTCATCTAAAAGTGATTTGTAAGCCAGATCACCACTTTGGTGTATGTTGTCATACAACTCAACATAGGCAAATAACTCCCAAATGTTATAGCCTGCAAAGCAGCCTGGAGTATTCTTAGCTTGCTTGGCAGTTAGAGTTGTAAACACATGCTCTGCATTAACTGGTGCAAGCTGTAAAAGGTCTCCCAAAACAACTATACTTTTGCCACCAAATGGTACTCCATCGTCAGTATCTAAGATCTCCTGCAGATGTAGATGAATACAGACAAGCATGACATTGGAGACCATGCTGATTTCATCAATGATGAGTAACTTCATCTTTGTGAACATCATAAGGAGCTGAGATGCAACCTCAAATGACAGTTTTGCCATGTTCCACTGGCAACATAAAGAGATGGTGTAATGTAACTCCACCAATATTGTATGCAGCTAGTCCTGTGGGAGCAGTAACAGCAACAGACATTGATGAGCCTGTCAGGCTCTGTATTTCAGCAGTGATGGCTTCAATAAGGAAACTCTTTCCTGTGCCAGCTGAATGGCTAACAAATATTAGTAGTGACTTATAGTCACAACAGTCACATTTTTTTTGTTTCATGTAGTAGGCCATGACGGACAGCATCAACTACTTGAGAGTGAACTGCATGCTGCTGCTGATTTAGTCTTTCAAGTCAGTTGGGTTGACAGTGGAGTGTATTCCATGTTGCATGGCTGTCTCAATTTCTGAGATTAACACTTCTGGGGCATTTAAAGGCAGAGGTTCACCTAGAACAGCTTGTTCTTCTGGATCAAGGTTGTCTTGTGAACTAACAGGAGTGTCTTCCTGAAGCTGCTTCTCTGCCTTCTCAAGCTGTTCTTTCTCAGCCTCTAGTCTCTGTATGTATGTCTCTGAGTATTTTGTTTTGAAAGTCTCATAACTGAGATTGAATTCTTCCTCGAATGTATCACAGTCACCTTTTAATTCAGACTCACTCCTCCAGGGTCTAAATAGGAATAGGAGAGCAAAGTAGTAATGTTCTCTGCTCTCCGATGTGCCTAGATGCAATTTACAGTGCTCTATAAGCCATGGCTTGTGTCTCTTTATGAGACAGCCATCCACTCCGTTCACCTTGTAAATCTGGTGTGTTGAGTCAGGTGATATGTCTGCCTTGTAGTCATACCACTTAGCCACCTGAAAGAGACACATGTCATCCATGTCATCGTGTCTGCGGGGGTAGTATGTGTCTATCAGGTTATTCTTCAAGATATGTTTTGAAGAAGGTCTATTGGCAGCGAGCTCCTCAATTTTGGCATGGGGAATCAGTACACGTTTGTGTTTCTCTTTGTAGTTTACACTGAGAAACTGGACAGTGTCAGACTTCCCGTACAGATGTGTACCCATTGAACAGTCACTGGCTTCATAAGCTCCACATTCTCTGTGTGAAAGAGTCTTCAAGCCCAATGACCAGACCTGAGATATTAGGCTTCTGCTTGAACTGGCAATATCTTCCCAAAGATCTTGCAGGCTAGTCTGCTCATGTTTGGTTATGTATGAAGTGACGTACCACACCAGGGCCAATGAGTTAACAGCCACAAACTGAACATTTATGTTTGCTTGCCATATTAGGAGAAGAGTTGGGTTGTAGTCATTGATATACACCTCTTTCTCATCTCTGGGTAACTCGTATACCCTCTTGGTTGATTTTGCCTTCAAGTGGTGTCACATTGCTGAGAAAAGCTCATTCATGGAACCATCCTGACAAACTCATCTAGGAAATCTGAAGCAACATCGTGTGTACCAATTAGATTTGTTCTTTACTACTCGCCAGCAGTATTTTGCACAAATATGTCACTGGAACTTTTGAACCAACTTCCATAGTGTATAATGTCATGCTTGTCTGGAATATGACAAGTGATATATTTCTTGATAAATGATAGCACTTGTGCTGCTTCATGCTCACCTATGCGTGGTGCATCCTTGATCCACAACAACATATGGATGTGAGGGGCACCCCATGCTTGATACTCCGTCCTCCAAAAGTAATGTTCCACAGTACCAAGAGGTGGATTGTCCTTTGACAATATGAAAGTCAGAATGTCATGGAACTGCTTGTGAAAATGTCTTGTGACAGACACAGGAGCAAGTGAACACATTTCTCCGACAGTCATTGATGAGATGCCATCGACATCAGAATTTGCCCACTTCAACAGTTCAATGAGCTCATCCCAGGAATATTCAGCACAACTAAGTGTGACAAACCATGTGGCTGCACCATACTCTCGCAGCATTGTCATCACTTCGGAGTGTCTGTGATACCGATATTCTTTGGTGCCTCGAAGACTTGAAAGAGTGGAAGACAAATTCACTTGCACATTTTCATCTTTCTGCTTTCATTTCTCTAGAAATTGAGCAGCTGTTATTCCATCTAGTGTAGTTGTGAGATGAATAGTATGTGCAATAGATGCAGACAGAATGCTAAGTTCACTCACCCAGAGGAGATGAAACAGGTATGTATATTACATCTGAATTTGCTGTCTTTACTGAGCACACGGCTAGTGCGGTACTCAGCACCCTGTACACACACTTCCCTTTCATCTAGATGTCCACCTGACCCTTTTGGGAATAAGTCTGGGAAACAATGTGCTTCTAGTGTTGCCTCCCAAATGCTGACAGGTTAACCTTCCACATGTTTCATTTGATAGAGATCAATGTTGTCTCCTACTGGATCTCTGCCATGTAGTGGGTGAATTGTGTACTGTTCATACACATTGTCACTTGTCTGTCCATTGACCTTCTCAATCATTGGTTTTCTTGTTTCTAAGAGATCATGTTGGACAGAGAGACTAGTCATGTGATTTGTATAAAAGGAATTGTTACTCTTTAAATAAGTAAGAGCAAGCTTTACTTTCTGTACATTGACAACATCTTGCCAGATGACTTTGAACTTTGTTGGAACACCATTTACAAGAATCACCAAACTATTTTCCGTAGAGATTGCTTCCACATTTTCCTGTAGAGGAAGTGGGAGATACATAACGCAACCCTTTAGAGATCTAACAAATTCTTTCTGTGGAAAGTTCCGTGTCTTTGTGCTCAGATGTAGAATGGTTTGGAATGTTTTCATTGTCTGAATTAGAATGTGTTCAAACATATTCAATGTTGAAATCTCAACATGTGCCTCCATATTATTCAGCAGTGACCTTGATGTCAAAATGTTAGACTTCAGTTTGGAGAAACAGTGCTTGCACAGCAGAATGGTGTTTTCTAGCCGAAAGTCAGATTTCATCAGCAAAAATGCTGAGAGATGGAACCACATATCATTGTATGGTGACAAGGTTTCCAGGTTCACTGTGACTGTTTACTGTAGCACAAACGGTCACATGACACACATACAGAGTCAAACTTCTGAGACTTTGCCAGCTCAAATTTTGCTATTTCTTTGCCGTACTGTCTCAGTATGTCAGTTTCTAACACTGAAACAGATATTTCAGCAGAACTTGCTGACTGATAAATTGTTGTGTCTGGTACAGAAGTTACATGTTGCAGTTGTTTGAGAAATGTGATGGCACCCTGCATGTCACCTGATTGCAATAAGTCATTTAAACAAGTGTACTGACTCACAATTCATCGTACTTCATATACTCTGTATACAAAGTTTTGCATGCCTGTTTGATGCACTCCAAGCATCCGCATGTTTTGAAAGACACTGTCATAAATACCACTATCGAGGCATGCTAATGAGTGACCCATAAGTCCAGTATGTGGATGGATTTCACAATGGTCAATCTTGTTAAACAGTTTATATCTTTCTTTGCGATCTGTAATCACAAATAGGTTGACAAACTTTTCAACTTTTTCAAATGACGATTGCCTACAGTTGCAGGTGTCATCACATGCCCATGACAGACAGTACCATTTATGCGACACAGTGGTTGATTCACAGTCATCATCTGTGTCCATTACTGTGTCATCACGGACACTGAGGACATTAACCAGCGTACCAGACTCATCAATGGTGAACTTGGTTTCCTTTTTCTTTGAATAATAAGATTCTTCCCAGAAATATGCCTCTGAGTGCTGTGTGTGTATCCAGTGACCTGTGAATACATCACAGAAATTGTGCACAGTCAAAGAAGGATACTGTTGTAGCCTTTTTTGATGTCATACACAACTTTTCTGAATAGTTCAAGCACATGAGAAATCTTATGCCTTAAACGTTGCAGCACAAACACTGCTCTGTTAACAAAAGTGCATACTTTGAGACACAGTTTCATCAAAGACAGATGACTCTTGGGCCCAGATATTCAAAAGGGTTGTGCCATGCACAACAGAGATGCACCAGCGCAAGTCTGAAAATGCGCCATTGTGCGATATTCAGCGGAAGGCAGCTGCGCCTCCCCAAATTGCAATGTGCAAGAGCGCAATGGTAAGAATACATGTGCAACTAAAGGGGGAGGAACCATGAATAAATGGCACAGTGTGTTATTCAATAGCATGTGCCATGCGCAATAAGGGAGCAAACGGATGTTGCGCGATAGCGGAAATGATCCAAAATGAAAAGGAACAAGAGAGAGGTGTGTAAGAACGCTACAGGAAAGCAACATTTGGGAGCGAGCTAACTGCAAGCAGGCACACAGTAGCTGTGAGCAGGACAGGGCAGGAGCAGGACAGAGCACCTGGAAACCACCAGGAACAGGGAAGAAGTTGGGAGCCTGTGCCACTGCACAGGAGGAAAGTGGGAAGTGCCACATAGAACTGAGGCACTGACAGTGGGCACTACATCCAATACTGGGAGGTGTTCCTGGTGAAGCGGGAGTAGCAGTAAGGACAGCGGGGGGAACGGTAATACAGCTGCCAGGGAGGGTAACACAAGCCAGGGACATGGCCAGTGCCACCATTCAGATGGAGGCAGTAATGAGGGGTGTTAGAAGGCAGGCTGCAGGAGGGCACAGCCATGGAAGGGCCCGTTGGTGATATGCCCCCAACAGGCAGTACCGAGCCCACACCAGCTTTGAACTGTACAGTGACACTGAGATGGTGGACTGGTACCACCTGAACCAGGCAATCCTGAGGCAGCTCTGTGAGCTATGCAGTGATGTGATGCAGGCACCCACATGACGGAGCCATGCTCTGTTAGTGGAGACCAAAGTGACAGCTGTCATGTGCCTGCTCACCACGGGTACCTTCCAAAGACCAACAGGCGACACGACAGGCATAACTTAGTTGGCCACGTCACACCTTCTCACCCAATTCCACAGCGCACTGTTGCTGTGGAGTACATCCATTTCCCCCAGCACACCAGTGGAGCACACAGCACACATACAGGAGTTCCACAGGGTAGCATGTATGCCTGTCATGCTCAGAGCCATTGACTGCACCCATGTGGTCATCTGCACACCACCTGGCCCTGAAGGGGCAGCATACATAATTCAGAATGGGTATGCATGCATCAACTGCCAGGTCATGTGCGATGCCAGGGGGTGCATAACCAATGTCTGTGCCACACACCCTGGGGGAGCACATGATGCCTTCATCTGGCACTAGTCTGCACTGTGCCACAGGTTTGAGAGTGGGGACATCCCCACTGGCCACCTAGAGGGTGAGTATGCAAATCACACAGAAAGACATGGATCTTGGGATGGGCATAGTCAGAGGTGACATGGTTACTGGACTAGATGGCCCATGGCAGGGTGACGCTGATCACCAAACTAATGTCCACCCTCTATACACAGGTGACAGTGGATACTCACTCCGTCTCTGGCTGCTCACACCATACCGGCAGCCCGTGACCCCATCGCAGCAATGCTACAATGAGGCACATGCCACCACATGCAATGTCATCGAGTGGGTGTTCTGGATACTGAAGGCATGTTTCAGTTGCCTGGACACATCTGGCGGTGCCCTACAGAACAGCCCCTCAAAGGCCTGTGGGCTATTCCTGGCCTGTTGCATCCTGCACAATATGGCCAATGACTGTGGGATAGCTGTACAGGTTGAAGAGGAGGACAGTGATGGGGATGATGAGGACATTGGTGAAGATGGTGATGGGAAGCCCCCCTTGGTCGAAGGGAACCCTGACTGATCCGGATTGCACAGCTGCACCGGGACACCATCACAGAGGAGCACTTCAACCAACCCAGATAAGTCATGGGGCCATGTGCAACCACCAATGGCAAGGGCACAACCCACAAGCACACATGGACAAACCCCAGGGTTGCATGTCATAAAGGGAATTGGCTGAGCATGTAACCGCATACGCCGTCAGGGATGGGAAGGTCTAACATGGCACGTGGTCTCACACACACACACCCCACAAGACATGCACAAAGGGTAGGAGGCACGCTGACCCCAACCGCCACCTCTAGCCACACACACATCCACAGACCACCATGCCCAGTGCCTGTCATTGTGCTTGTGTCAGACACTGGGCACCATTGCACAGTGGCAGACAGCTCAATGCAGGCATCATCATGCACATACCACAGTGGCCAGCAGCTGGGAGGGTGTACAGATGGAACGTGTGTGTGTGTGCAGGGCCAGGTACCCTACCCGTGCATTGCACATTGAACAACACACTGCACACAGGGCAGCATCAGACAGTAGCCTTGGTGGGAGACAGGTCAGTCACGTTCCACAGTGCCACTGCCACCACAGATGCATGGGTGGCCCCACTGAGACCCACCAGCAGTGACAAGCAGACCAATGGCCTCATGGGGTGGCACCAACGGTCCCCAAGGGGTTCCGCTGCATGAACACAACCATGCTCGCTCATGAGTCTGCAGCACACCGAACATGCCTGCGTCAGACATGCTTGGGATGCCCACAGCTGAACCCGGTGTTGACAAGGAGGGTGTCAGACGTTGCTGGGAATGGGGGTGGACATTGCACTGTGCGGTGTCTGCGATGCATGGGCAAATAACTGTATGCCCACTGTGGCCATGACAGCTGTGATTGTCTGTGTCAGCCTGTCAATGGCGGAGGTCACATCCTCCCGCAGACGGTCCATCCCTGCCAGGAGCAGACCGGTGTCCCTGCTGCGCCGCTCCTCTGCTTGGTGCAGGACCACACTGAGTGCATCCACCGCCATCACAAGCCACAACTGCTGATTGACTGAATCTTGGAGTATGCGGATGTGCTCACCTAAGAAGTCATCCACCTGATCGGCATGCTGTCCCTCACGGTGTTCATGGCCCTGATGGGCAGCAACCCTTGAGGGTGAGTGCTGCACACCAGGGCCATGCCTGGGCATGTCCACAGGCGGTGCACTGATGCTGCCCCCCGACACTGTATTCACATGGCCATTGGCCGACTGCTGACATTGCCCTTCCGGCTGCCACTCTCCAGGGCTCAACGATGCTGCCGCCGTGGCCGCAACAGCCCCACTGTCCTGGACACACACCAGTGCTGCCCCACTGGTGCAGACAGACACAGGCTGGGACTGTGATGTCACACAGGCCTCCACGGCGGCACCACCCATGGCTATGCCCGTGCTGTAACCTGCTGTGTGGCCATCCTGCGGCCCACACGTTTCACTGTCCATGATGTGAGCTCCATCATCATCAGTGATGGATCCAGCACCAGTCTGAGTCTCAGCATGCTGGCATCCATGGATGCTGGCAACCTGGGACATGAGCAGGGCCTCCTCCGCACATGCTCCACCAACATCAGTCCAGACAGCCAGGTGGGCCCACTGTCTCCCTGACCCTCGGATACCTGTGGAGGTGGATGGGCCCTCCTCTGTATCCATGGTATCGCCCTCAGTGGATGAGTCCACCACTGCTGACCAATGTAGATGCTCAGGAGCTGTAAGGGAACACAGTAGCATTAATGTATCAGCCCTACCCTGTGTCATCCCCCAGGACAGATCAGGACCTACCATGCAGTGATGGGCTACCACCCATCTGGAATACACAGCCTGGAACACCCTCGAAGGCACAATGTCACATGCTGCCAGCAACTCGCTCTTCATGTGGGGTCAGGCATTGCACAGCCAGCTGTCCCCCACCGGTCACAGCCCATGCTGCCCTGATGGCAGCCTCCTTATCCTTAATCCTCTGCCTGTCCATGCCACCTTCTTCTTGCACTACTGCATGGACCGCTGGTGGCTGCCATGCTGGTTGATGGCATGCGCCACCTCTCCCCATGCAGCAGCACAGGCCTGTGGTGTTCCCCACTGTCCGCTGAGCAGCGGCTCCTGGTCAAGGCAGGCCTCAAACAGGGCATCTGTTTCTGCCTTGGTGAAGTTTAGCCTCCTCTTCCTCCCACATCTCTGTTCCTCTTCCTCCTCCTCACAACCGCTCATCATTGATCCTGTGGGAATGACAGGTGTTACCTCTGACTGGGCAGCCCCATGCATCTCCCACACACCACAGTCTACACTCCCAAACAGCATGCAACTCACCACAGTAGACTGCTATACCAGACTATGGCCTCTGCAGCCCAATATTGCATTTATATAGTGCAACGCATGCAAATGAGGTGAGGCCTAATTTTAAGTAAATGCTAATGCAGTATCTGCACCATTGAATAGCATAATAGCTGATTTCATATGCCGTACACATGATATCGTGCTGTTGTAGCAATTGTGATGCAACGGGATCCAGGCAAGGGAGCATTTTCGAGACGCAGGGACACCAAACAGCGACACCAGGGTGCTGATGCGCAATGGCTGCTGCACTCTGACGTGCTGTGCACAGGAGGCAGTGCAGGCATGGCCACCATTGTGCCAGTGGTACTACTGCTACTGTTCACATGTGGCGGCGCTCTGGCACTGGGGAATTGCTGTAGGCGCTGGGGAGCCACAGTGCGGTGAAGCTGCTACAGAAAGTGCCACAGGTGCCTACTGCTACTACATGGTAGTACCAATTGTGCTGTGGCGGTTCATGCGCGAGAGACCCCTGACCCTGTGCCGACCTTTGCCCTTAGGTGCCATGCGTCCACATGGGTGCACCTCTATCACGCTGTTCGGTAACAGCATGATGGGGAATGGCAGCACAGTACCATGCAGCATCCGCATGTAGCGGACATGTGCTACAGGGCACCATTTTGATACTGAATGCTTGGAGGATGGCACAGAGATGAGCACCAATCTGGAGCCAGGTTGAACTGGCCAACCTAGTGTCCCTGGTGGAGCCCCATGCTGCTGCTCTATTTGGGAAGGCACCCCAGGACAGGGCCAGGAGTGCCATGTGGAAGGAGGTGGCAGTGGCCCTGGAGGAGGCCACGAGCATACAGCGCATGGCAGAGCAGTGCAGGCACAGCTATGGGGACCTGCAGCATAGGGACCTGGACAGGCTTGCCCGCCTGCGGTCATGTGCCAGGAGGGGCACAGTTCCATGTCCAGGTAGATGCCCCATCCATACACTGTTTACATCCATACGGGTATCATGGTGGCATGTGTCCAGCATGGGGGGGCCATCCAGTTTGTGCTGTGGTGGTGGTATAGGGGTGGGGGCAGATGGGTATGGCTGTGTGGGATTGCACACACCCAGGGTGGGGGACTTTGCTACCGGATTGTACTGATGTTCCTGTCTCCATGTTTGCACCCTAGGCCCTGAGGAGAGCCAGCATGCCAGGGAGGGGAGGCTGCAGCATGAGGCACATCATGCTGCAAGGGCAGCCATACAAGACACGCACATGGACCAGCCTGATGATGGTGAGTGCCTTACATCCAGGATTTGTTTAGCATGCTGTGTAACAGGGTGGGCAGTGGGGCATGGAAATCATCCACTGACACCACTGTCATGCACGCAACATGGTACAGTCAGTGCTGTCGAATGGCACTGCATGTCTGGGAGTGCATCAATGGTGGTCCATGCATGCACCGGGTACAGGGCTGTGCCACTGCCTTCGCACCACATAGCAATGTCACTGTACAGCCACGGTGGTGCTGTGTAGGACTTGGGCGGTGGGTGTGTGCAGCAGTCTGCATGGCTGTGTGCATCTGGGTGAGCAGGTCTTGTGAACACGATCACTGTGGATGGTCGCACACCATCACAGAGGCATGTCCCACGACCTTATGCCATGCACAGTGGGTGGGCCACATGGGGCTGTGCATTCATATCTATTGACTCTGCTCCCTTATCCTAGGTGGACAGCAGTTGCAGACCATCGAACAGATGCAGCAGGAGATACTGCAGGTGGTCAGGTCCTCCCTTGAGATATTGCAATGGATAGACCGTCTGGGAGTCTGAAGGAGGCATGGTGGGAGGCACATTCAGAACAGGGAGCGGGGCTCCTGCTGAACATGTTTCACTCCATGATTTCCCCTACTCCCCTGGACCCACCCTCACACCCCTCCCTCCCGCTACCATTTGTTCACCCCTGCCCATTACCATCCCACCTGATTTGTGTCCCCCCAACCTTTGTATATATCTGTAAATAGTTATTTTTATCTTTTAAGATACATTTGCTTTATTATGCCTGCTGTGAGTAGTCTCTGATTTGCAGCAGGCTAAGGTGCTCAACTGTAGTGAATTATTACATGGCATCAGGGGGTGGTGCAGTCATGGGCGATGTGTGTGTCCATTGGGGAAGTGACTATGGTGTGGGAGTAGCCATCCAGTCACTGTCTGTGGTTTTGTGTGTTGTTCCCTGTGCACTGGATGACTGTGTGCAGTGATCCATGGTGCATGCACTGTGTCCATGGTGCACCTGTCAGACTGTCCATAGCCTGTGCAGCTGACACCCTTGCATATCTGTCACTTTTTGGAGCAGTTTGAATATCTGGACTTTGTCTTTTACGGTCATGTCTCATCACAGCTGCAATAAGCCTGTCGATTTTAGCTTTACTTGCTAGTGATCGAAAATACTTTCTCTTTCTCACATGAAAATCACCAGGTGTGAGTTTACGGCATTGTTTAGAAGGTCTGTTGATGGTTGTTGTTTCAATAGTTGTATTTCATCTGAGAGATCTACACAACTGTTGCAGAGGTAAGCATTTTTTACTTGCTCTTGAGGAAGTATGTGCTTTTGATGTGGAGTGAGTTGTTGTAGAGCTAACTGTTGCAGTAGAACTCTGTTTTCTTTTATGTTCTGAACTCACATAAGCGTTTTCTTTATCACCCTTAAGCAACAGTGAAGTACTATGCTACCTGCTTGTTTCCCTATACATCTACATCTGTATTTAGAAGGCATCTTTTGATATGCTAGTTCACAGTGGTGTTCAGCAGTCTTAGAGAAGTATCAGACACCTGTATAAAAGACAGAGAAAAAGACAAAATTAGCATATGCATGTGTTCATACCTTCTAAAATTGTACATTGAGACATATGATTTAAGTATTACATCTATTTAAATGAAAAAATTAAATGTTTGAATCACATTAGTTATTAACATTGTAACAGTTTTATTTTATTCCTGTTACATTGTTTTGTATAGCATTATCACTATAGCATATAGCTTTTGTTCCATATGATTTCACTGTTCAGTAATGAACAATTAGTATTATTCAGAATAGTGTTTTTTAGCTAATGCTGTCACACTGATGGTTACACAATTACTTTATTAACAATCTTTCTGTTAATGAGTAATACATTAATAAGTCAAGTTTACACACTTAGCTTACGTTAGTGCATTTGCAATATTTTTATGTCACATTCTTAACATTGGCATTTTACTACACCTTCTTGTAAAGTATACAGCTGCCATTTTTCACATCCTTGCTAAAATGTTTTTATGCAGTTACGGTGTCCAGTGCCACATCCAGTGTGCAAAACCACTGTTCAGATCACATTGTGATAATGACAGTGACACTGTTCATGAGCAGAGGTATGAAAATGAGTATGTATAAAATTTGGTAATAATACTCTGTAATATGACTGTTTTATGAGTGTGTGTATGAACTGCACAACACACACTTGTAAGTTAGTGCAGTTGCACTATTTTCATGGCAGGTTGTCAACATTGCATTTCACCAAATATTGTTGTGAACCGTACAGCTGTCATTTTTCACATGCTGCCTGAGATGTGTTTTCACACTTTACTGTAGAATAGCACAGTTGCTATGCAAAATGAGTGTTCGTAGCAAATTATGAAAATGACAGTGACACTGTTCATGAACTGAGGTCCTAAAATTACTATGTTGAAATTTTGGTGTGAATAGTCCATTAAATGACTGTTTTACGAGTATGTGTAGGAACTGTGCAACACACACTCATAAGTTAGCATATTTGCACTATTTTAATGGCACCTTTTCAACATTGACATTTTGCCACACTTTGTTGTGAACTGTACAGCTGTCATTTTTCATATTCTGCCTGAAATGTCTTTTTGCACTTTGCCGCAGAATGGCACAGTTGCTATGTAAAATCAGTGTTTGAAGCAAATAGCGAAAATGACAGTGACACTGTTCATGAGCAGAGGTTGTAAAAGTACTATGAAAAAATTTTGGTGTGAATAGTACATAAAATGAGTGTTCTATGAGTGTACATAGGAACTGCACAATGCACACTCGTAAATTAGAGTATTCACTGTATTTTTATGCCAGGTTCTCAACATTGACATTTTGCCACAGTTTGTTGTTAACTGTACAGATGTCATTTTTCATACCATTCCCGAAATGTGTTTTCGCACTTTGGCGCAAAATAGTGTACAGAGCAAATAACGAAAGTGACAGTGACACTGTTCATGAACAGAGGTCGTAAAAGTAGTATGTTAAAATGTTGGTGTGATTAGTCCATAAATGAGTGTTTTACGAGTGTACGAGGAACCGCAAGCAATGGCCACCTCAGAAAAGTTATTTCTGCAGTATTTTAATGGCAGGTTTCAACATTGACATTTTGCCACAGTTTGTCATGAACTGTGGCAGGTGTCATTTTGCATATCCTGCCCGAAATGTGTTTTCACAACTCCGGTGCAGTATGGTGCTGTTGTTCTGTGAAAAGTGTTCAGAGCACATAACAATAATGACACTTACAGTGTTCTTGAACAGAGGTCCTAAAATGACTGTGTTGAAAATTTGGTGACAATACTCCATAAAATGACTATTTTGCAAGTGTGCTTAACAACTGCCAAACAATGCATTCCCGCAAGTCTGTTGCATGGTGATGTACTCGATGAACAAAAACACCTTTTGGGGGTACATTTACAAAGTCACAACACTATGCGACTCCACTTGTTACACTGCCAATGCAGTGTGACAATGTTCGGCATTGAAAAATTGCTTGTTTTTTCCATAAATCATCAAATTCTTTAGAAAATTGAAAATTTTGGAAAAGTAGTGTTGTGTGCATGAAAGTGTCGCAAAAAGTAGTGTCGTGCATTCGACAGTGTCGCAGATAGTACTGTTGTGCATTCAACAGTGTCGCAATAGTACTTTCATGCATTCAACAGTGTCGCAAAAGTAGTGTCGTCCGTGAGAAAGTGTCGCAAATTTTAAACTGGGAGTGGAAAGTGCATTCATTATCGAATCAGATCTGATTGCTATTTGAGTGACAGCTCGTTCTGCCAATGTTATGTTAGATTTGTCAGGTCATGTGAGACAACCAATCAGAGATGGACAACACTGAAGAAGAAGTCAACAGCAGCCATCTTAGTTGACACTGAGGAACAGCATATTGAAAACTGTAAGTATATTATATTTTATAAAGAATTTTTCTAGTATAATAAAAAGTGTTAGTAACATGTAAATACTATTAAGCAAAACATTTTTCAGTGCTGTGTTTGATTATGTTGCTTGTTATAACCTAGGAAGCTGTATTCTTTAGGTAAAACTGTTTAAAGTCAGATAGTAGTATAGTACTTACTTGTACAGATTCAGCTGCAAATAGAGGAAGATAGGAAGCTGCACGTGGACCCATAACAGAAGAAGGAACCGATCAGGCATGTTTCTGCAGTTGTAATTGTTTAAAACTGCCTATGAAAAGGATGTTTTTCCCACCTCTTAATGTTTGCACATTTTAGCTGTAGCAGAAGTGCAGTAATAGTCAGTGCATAGCCTACATTGGTTAATGAAGGCAGAATACTAGCCAATGATTTTTTTTATTTGTGTGTTATGAATCAGCCAAATGAAGCTGGGTTGAAGTTAGGAGGGAAAATATCAGTTTTACTTTCACTACTGCTTAGCCACTGCAGGGTGAACACTGACTTTTTTGGTAGCTCTCTGTCCACTTCTAAGTTTAAAACCTGAGAATGGCAGAAAATAGCAAAAGGACTTTGTGGATAGTTGGAAGCAGTATCATGAGACAAGTGTCTGAGTATGCGCCAAATAGTGATTTTGGGAGAAACCTGCAGCTCCCAAATTGCTCTGTAAAGTGATTTGGTAGGGGTGGAATGAGGCGGGAGCACCTCATGCCAATCATGCACAGACTTTTGAGTACTCAGCATCATCCAGACATATTGCTGATACATCTCAGAGGCAATGATTTGGGCACCAAATGCTGGGTAGATTTAGTAACAGCAGCAAAATTGGACCTTGCTTCTATTATGAATTTGTTGCCTGCCTGTAAAATCATTTTTTCAGATATTACAGAACATAAGGTCTGGCAAGCAGAGCACCATATGTACCTGATTGACAGAGCCTGAAGAAAAGCTAACATACAAATATCTGCATTTCTACGCATGTCTGGAATGTACACCATTTGTCACCCAGAAATTAAGTATTGTTATGATTGGCTATTCCTACCAGATGGTGTACATTTGTCACATGCTGGCAATTGCCATTTCCTAGGAGACCTTTGAGATGCTATCTTCAAAGTCCTCTAAGAATGTCAGACTGTTTGATCAAATATCAAACTGCTAACAAATGTTCTTTTCAGAACAAAAAAAAATTGGTCAAAAAATAGAACAGCTGCATACATCACTCACACACGTAACACATGGGTTGGGAATATTCAGATTGTGTCATGCTGTGTAACAACACTGGGGAAAGTGCAATTGCAATGCAGCAGGTTGTTGTTAGTACAATATTTAACACTGTTGTGGTGTGGTTAGCATTGTGAAATATTTCAGTCTGTAAGGTGCATTGTACATATTACTCTGGCACTGCACAATGGTAAGTGGGCATAGAGGAGTAGGGGGGTTACAACACTGAAGTGCAGCGGTGGTAGGTTTAAGTATTACACTATTTAGTACTATACATGCAAATGGAGCCATAATGCATGCAAGGCATCAACACAGCTGTTTTCACATTATCATGGCATCATTAGTATGCAGGTATCCTCTTTATGAGTAAGTTGTTGCTGGTATTGTCTGAGTCAGGATCTGTTGTGTACTGATGCCACCCCCCCCCAGTAGCTTGGTGGTAATGTATTATAAAAGAAGACTTTGTTTTTTTTTTAAAAAATGGTGGTAGTACAGTGGAGTGCTGCCTTTCAAGTTATATTGGGTTACGCGTTTTTAAAAGTAATCCTTTGTGGCCTTGTTAGCTCTACTTTGCTCTTAAATTGACGTGGAGTGGTAGCTGCAGTACAGCACAATGGTTAGTTTTAAACAGAAAAAACACAATTGAATGAGAGGGTGGGGTGCAGTGTATCACCATGGATATATTTTCACAGCAAAATCATACTTGGTGAGGCACGGGTGATGACAACACATGGTACAGTGGACTTTGGCTCTCAACCCAAAGCTGTTGACTGCATATTGTGGTGTACAATACTGCAGCTATACTGTGGTTATCATTAGTAAAAAAAAATTGGGGGGAGCTTCAACAGTGTGCAGCACAAGTACGGATTATGATTGGAGATACTCATGCCATTACAGGCTCAATGCCAGAATGTCTGAACTGTGCATAATATTTATACTGTATATACATATAGTTATTCTGTTCCACAAAACAAAGCATGGAAAAAGTTATTTCTGTGTGAAGGTCTTTGGTATGGCTGTGAAATGTGTTCTTGTCATGTTCTAATCATTAAACTTCATACAATACATAGAAATATATAGACTCTGAGACATGACAGTAATGGAATGTTTTTGTATGTTATATTGCAAAACCCAAAAGAAAACATGTGACAGTGGACCTTGCAAGAGGTGGGCTTGCTGCTTGAGGCAGTCCATGCCAGGGGGAGTGCCCGCATTTTAATGCGGAGCACAAACCGTAAGCTGGATTCAATGTGGAGGCGCATGAACAGTTTCCTTCATGTTACCCTTAAGGTTAAGAATAAGACTGTGTTCCAGCTGAAGAGGAAGTGGAAGCTGTTGTGCCAGCACTTCTATGTGTTTAAGCAGCGGGAGAAGATACCGGACAGTGATAGGTGGTGGTACTACCTTGCGTATGAGTTGTGGGAGGCTGCAGGAAAGCCAGCTGCAGGGGAGCACCTCACTCATTGTAATTAACTCAACATAACTTTGTACAATGCAGGTGTCTTGATACTGACTTAGATAAAAATTATGAAATATGCTATGACAGGTAGTGGTATATTGCTGATTTGCCATGCCTGGTGTGGTTCGGCTATGAGGTTCAGCTGAGTGACTGAACAACAGCACAAGTAGTAAATACACCTGTATACGCAGTACCTGTCATGGTATTTTGCTACAATACAATGCTGAACCTGTCTTGTTGTGTTTATACTGATATGAAACTTTAATAGTGGGTAAACTGGAGGATTTAGCACTGTTATTTGATGTGTTTTTAACAATTAGGTTACTTCATTTTCATAACCCATTGTATTACATGCATTTTATGATGCCTTTAAATAATCAACAAATGATAGTGTTGCAGTTAGTATGCAGTATCCATCTAATCTAAGCAGAATTATATTTCATGTAAACT
Organism: Neoceratodus forsteri; assembly: GCA_016271365.2. Classification (NCBI taxonomy): domain Eukaryota; kingdom Metazoa; phylum Chordata; order Ceratodontiformes; family Ceratodontidae; genus Neoceratodus; species Neoceratodus forsteri. The sequence continues at coordinate 1,179,157,293 of CM057458.1, forward strand.
GCTATATAACTATTAAGTTTTGTGTACTGAGTTTATGATCTTTTATTTTATTACATTTTATTATGTATGGCTAGTGTGTACTAACCACCATAATCAGCAGTCATGCAACTTAGTGATGCACAGTTTGGGGTTTTACAAGTTGTTACATGCAGTTTTAAACTTTCGAATACTGGCATAACAAAACAGAATGTACCTGAGTTGCAGTATTCTGACACATAGAATACAAATAGTGTTTTTTGACCACGCAGTATGAAAGATGATGTCTGGGTATCTGATGTAAAATATGGTAAAATCACCTTTTGTAGTTACTAGGGTACAGTAACTCTCTCTCGAGTTGTAGTCCCAAGGTTGTCCATGTTACCCAAGGAACCACTCAAGGTGATTAAAGCGTTATTGTCTCCTGCTCTTCAAGCATTATTCTTGATATTTGCAGTACTGTTATTTAATATGTGCCTGCAATGCTTGTGGTGTACCTGGTGACAGGCAATGTTAGGTACCTGAAACATGTTTAATGGTTACATCAAGTGCTGTTATAATCTGATGAAATTTACATGCAAGATTTAGTGGATCTATTTTATATCTTCTTCCACAGACCAACATAGGGCTCCCCCACCTGCAAGCGAGGTAGTACCAGCAGAGTCTGAAGCTTTGGAGGCTGGTCACTCTGACACTGACAGTGTCATTGTTGTCGAGTCAGATGGTAAGATACTGATAGAAATAATTGTAATATGCAATTGGGGTGGTATGAGGCTAGCATGTAAGGTGTAACCTGCACTACTTAACTCAATTCCTTTTAGGAAATACTACTTACTAAGTTCGTATTACTTGAAGCATCTATGTAATATTTGTATTAATACAATCTACAGCAATGAGATCTGTAGAATTCTGAGTTTTGATTGTGTATCTGGAACATTTTTAGTGTTGTAGATAACACTGCGCACTTGTGAAAATGCCAGTCACTAGTCAGCCACATCAGGAACTCTGTGGCAAATGCATATGTTAATTGCAAAAAGAGCACTGGAAAGCTAATGGATGTAGGTCACAGAAACAAGAAGTTTGAAACCAAATGGATGTATAAAATCAATTTATTAGTTAAAAAAAGATTAAACACTTTGGCTCAGATATTCAAAAGGCTTGTGCATGGCGCAACAGTGTTGCGACTTGCGCAACCCACTGATGCGGTCTGGCGTGATATTCAAACAGGAATTGCACGTGTCACAAATCCCGATATGCTGGAGCACATCAGCAATGTATGCAGGCAGAGGTGGGGGGGGCGTGCCCATGCATATTCTGCACAGCCCGATATTCAGCCCGGGATGTGCTCAACAATGCATGTGCAACCCCTACTTGCACCGCACAAAGTTGATCCCCCAAAAAAAGGATAAACAGCTGGTCATGTACAGGTAAGCTGCCATATTGCAGGGTGCAACACAGCAGCTGCAATCTGTGGATGGCTACCCCAGCTCTGGCAGAACCTCCGTGGTGGCGCCCACAACCTATGCCCAATCATGGCTAAGTAAATACATTTATTTGTCCTACATCCCTGATGGTACAGTGGACCACTACCCGCTTGACTGTGGGCTAAGTATATTAAAATATTTGTCCTACATCCCTGGTGGTCCAGTGGAGTGCTCCCGGCCTGATAGCAGGCTGCAAATATTAAAATATTTGTCCTATATCCCTGGTGTTGCAGTGGACCGCTGCACCCTCAATCCTAGCCTAAGTAAATATATTTAGTTGTCCTACATCCCCGGTGGTCCAGTGGAATGCTGCCTGCCTGATCGCAGGCTAACTACTGTATAATAAAATAGTTGTTCTATATCCCTGGTGGTCCAGTGGACTGCTGTCCACCTGATCGTAGATTAAATTAACATGAAATAAACCACTATCCCTGGTGGTCCATTGGACGTGTCTGACTGATCGTGGGCTGAATTAACATAAAATTAACCTATTATCCCTGGTGGTCCAGTTGACCTGTATGCTCGATCGTGGACTGAAGTACAAAAATCAGAAACCTATTATCCCTGGTGTTCCAGTGGACCCCCCTCCTCAACTGCCCACTGATCCCCACTGCCCCACTTCACCCCCCCAGTCAGTGACGGTCTGCAACACCCCACCCACCTGCCACCCCGCCACCTGCTGACTGACACTGTTGGTAGGGCTGTACGCCCATTGGTCCACAGCATGAGCCAATGGTTATGCAGCCCATATTGTACTACACATTGTAGATATGTGAATTGATTCATTCACATATCTGGAAAGTGTAGTATGGTATGGGCTGCACGCCCATTGGCTCATGCGTGGGCCAATGGGTGCACAGCCCTACCAATGGTGTTAGTTGGTGGGTGGCAGGGTGGGTGGCTGCTGCCCACTGCTGACCAGGGGAGCAGGCCAGTAGGGATTACTGCGGTGGGAGGTGTCCATCTATACCCGTGTAATAGGTTTATTTTATTTTTATTCAGCCCATGATCGGGCAGACATGTCCACTGAACCACCAGGGATAGCAGTTCATTCTATGTTAATTCAGCTCACAATTGGATGGACAGGTCCACTGGACCATGAGGGATATAGGTTTATGTTATTTTACTTCAGCCTGCGATTGTGCTGTGGGGCACATTGCCGCATTGCAGGTGGTTTGTTCCCCAATGGCTGCTGCCTGACTGGGTGCCAGGTGCAAGTCATGGGGGATTGGTGCACCTGCATGCAAATGGGGCTATAATGACATGCAAATGGACCCATTTGTGCCTTGTATACATTAGGGTCCCATTTGCACGTTGACTTTCAAATATTGTGGTTGTTGCACCTAGCGCAATGGAACTAGCTCTACTGCATCCCCATGGTCCACTCTGGCCACTGGTGCTGGTGCAGTGCCACTGCGCCACATGCACTGATGGTGGCCAGGGTGCGACATTCAACAATGCTGAGCCATGGCACAGCTCCATTAAATATCACCCAGTCCACACCACTGCACAGCCAAATTGAGCTGCACCTGGGCTTGCACCACAGACTGGCACAGCTTGAATATCTGGGCTTTTGTATAATTGAAATATACTGCTAAAGGGAGTGGGTATACTGGAGGATGTGCCACATGTGGCATGGTTAAGTCTCTATGCTGTACTTTGTGACTGAACTACAGCAGTCATGAGACATCTCCAGTAAACAAACACTGTGTTGGAGTATGTTGCTTGAGCACTGTAAAAAAAAAAGGCATGGTATTTTATTGTATAAATGGTGATTCAAAAGAAACACATACTACAGACAGATGTACGTTACTTATACACATCTCAGTTTAGTTTAACTGACTATGATCCACAACTGGCCATGACATTTGTAGACAAGAATGACATATGAAGTATTGTAATACTATGAATTTATTTTCAGTTGTTTAATAAGTGAATGTTGTGTTCATTCCAGTGTAAGAAGATATTTGCACAGATCTGAATTGTATTTTTGTGTCATGTCATCTTACAAATGAGTAATAGAGGTACTCACTGCAATATATCTGTTATCTAGATCTTGTGTAGTATATGAAAAGTGTTATTACATATCGATATACTACTCACTTATGTGAGACATACTGATGTTACCAGATACAATATACACAAGAGAATTTTCTGTTATGCACATAGTGATATGAGAAGGTAATAATAGTTGTATTTGTTAATGAGGTTGGGGGATATGACCCATGTATATGTGGCAGAATATGATTTTGTGCCTGTTTTGTCCTTGGTACATATTGCCAGAATCTGTAAATGACTGAATGGACAGTATTCTGTGTTTATGGTAACACTGGCGTAGTAGCTGAAAATGGGGTGGGTGTCACTGAACAGCTCAATGGCTATATGCAGTAGTGTACAGAGAGAGTTTCAAAATTACAGTGGGATGTACAGTGATGATGTGGTCACAAGCTGTAGGAATTTATCTGTAACATAATTTGTGACATTGCTTTTACTGTTCATGTAAGTCACTTTTTTACTGTACAGATGAGAACACTTGATGTGTAGTTGTCACTGTTGCTTAATGACAGAATATCATAGAAACACAGAAGTGTCATTGCAAAGAGAAATGTGTTTACATGGTTTAATTACACAATTAGACAGTATGAAACAATGGATTTCACAATAAAAGTATAGTGCTACATTAATATATTGTGCTATATGTAATCATATATTTTACTTGTATGTTTTATAGAGCCCAGGGAAGCTGTGGTTGTGAGACCTGTGGAGGTGAAGCAGGAGCCAGGCACCAGCTATCTGCATAAGTACCATCACAACAGATATTCATACAGGATATAGTGTCACAGTATCCTGAACCCAGAATGTCTGTTATGTACATTGTCTGCTTGGTAGCATGTTGAGTACTGACTGACTTCATACAGTAGGACTGTACAGCATTCTTTCATAGCCTAAACAATGGTTGTGAAGGCTGTATAGTACTGCATTGTACAGAAATGTAAATGAATCTATTTATAAATCTCTGTTGTCTAGTACGGTACAAGGTTTATGCTTATTGGCTTCTGTTGTGGCCCAATGGGTGTACAGCCCTATTTCACAGAGACAGTGATTGTGCATCAGGCTTGCAAGTTTGCAAACAGCTACTTACTGCCACTGACAGGAGTGGGGGGGAGTGGGCGTGTTGTGGCTTAGTGGGTGGGATAGGAGGGGTGTGGCACTAGTTAACAAAGGATGGATTGCTTTGACATAATATTTCAGGGATTCCTGCAATAGGCCTGTGAGTGGTGCACTGGAACACCAGGGCCATAGGACCATTATTGCTATAGTAATACCCACAGCCAGCATGAGGGGGTGCCAGGATGAAGGTGCTGCTGTAGCTTGGGTGGTCACTCAGAGCTGTCAGCTGTCATGTTGCAAGGTGTGATATGGCAGCTCAGCTGTGAGTGGCAGCTGTTGACCATTTTAATGAGGGGATCTACTCGTGAAGCACAAGTAGTAGTTGTGACTGTATATGTTACTACATCCTGGGCTGAATATTGGGATGTATGTTACATGGAATGGGAATGAACCTACTAATTGTGTTGCGTATATTACTGTTATGTTTTGATTCATCAGCATTTATACCAGGCCCATAGCACTTTTGAATATCACACTGGCATGCATCAGTGTGTTGTGCATGGTGTCACTGTTGTGGCTCTTGCAGTACACTTCTGAATATGTCACCCACTCTTTATTTACATGATGTGTAAAGAATGTATTACATAAAGTAGTTACTAAAGTAACTCAGCTCTTGCTTAGTAAATCTGTAAGATGATTTCAAGTATTATAAAAGCAGTGTGACAAATTGAACTTTCTGATTCTCTGTAAACATTCTAACAGGTTATGTAAATCTTTCACTAACATAAATGTAGAAATTGATCATACGGTGTACAAGGTTTAAGAGTGTTATTAAGTTGTTTTATTATAATACAAATAAGGTAGTCCCAGAGATTGTGTCAGTGGTCAGTTAATCACCATGTAGGACATTTTGGTATTTGGTTACACTTTCTGCCACACTACAGCCATACAGGTGATCAAGAGAACATTAAAATAACACTTGGTCATGCCTTGCTGTTTAAGTAATGTTACAGCAGTAAAAGATGATTTGTATAAATGGAAATATGTACACAGAGTAAATAACTAGTTGTCATGTGTGTTTCTTATGTAGCGGTTATTAAACAGATGGTTATGTAAACATTAGATTATGTAATCATACTGTTAATGTACAGGTAGTCTAATATTCTCTTGCCGGTGTGAAGAAATAATATAGGCACAGATGCTAAAGTTTAGTTGTTCATACACAATTGAAGAGCTAGTATCAGTGTATATGAGACTGTGTTGTTTATTATGGTAAAACATTTAGATACTGAGTGTTACCGTATAGTAAGTAAAATACAAGAATAGTGTAGAAAGTATACTCTTCTTATAAATCTTTTTAAGTTGTCAACAAAGGACATAATATGGTAGAAAAAATATTATAACTGAACTGGCAAGACAGGACTTCTAATTTGCATCACAGTTCTAAATAGTGTTAATAGTGGCAACAAAATGTGTAACAATTATTAAATTAGACATCAATATTGTAAGATGGAAGACAGAAAGGTAATCACTGTTTTGAGGCTGATATATTGATTTATGTTTTTTGACTCTTTGTAGGATGCCGTCATGTGAAACGCTGTACTGGCCACTGCCGCTGTTATCTCAGACTGGAGTGCAAGGTTGACAGTCTGATTAAAGATAATACTGTGCTCCATGAAGGACAGCAAAGGTTGCTGTCCTTCATGGAAGCGCAACAGCGGACTGTCAACCTTGTGCTCGAGCCTGTGGTGACAGCGGCTGGGGACACCGTGGCCAGTACCAGCACTTCACCTCCACCTCCAACTGTGGCATCCAGCTTCCCTGAGATGAAGTGACCAGTCTCCATACCTGTCCGGTATCTCCTCTGGAGGGTGCAACAGCTTCCACTTCCATTGTGCCTCCACATTGAGTCCAGCTTATGGGTTGGACTGCCTCAAGCAGCACACACCTCTCACAAACAGTGGCTGCAAATCATTAAAATAGTTGTTGTAATAATTGTTGTATATATTTTTGTAAATTATATTTTTGTAAGTTTTATAAATAAAAATACATATTTTTTAATGTATCATTTATTTTTCCTAAATCAGAAAAAATCAATATAGTTTATCTTTTTTGTTACTTTAACAATTTATTAGATTGAATGTTTTAACAATTTTTTTTTGTCAAGACTAACTTTTTTATTAAGATTAAAAAAAAAGTTTTACTTTTATAAGTATATAGAATAAATATTTTTTGAATATAACATTTTGTTTGTGGTATTCTTCAATTGTGGGGATGTTTATAACAAAGGGTTAGAGAAATGTAGTTTTCTCATTTCTTCGAACATTCTACTAGATTCATGTAAAATTTTAATTAACATACATATATAGGTTGATCATATATTGAACAAGGTTTGACACTATTTAAAATGACTTTAATAATTGTGGCAATAAGGGACTTCCAGGGATTATGTTAATGGTCAGTTAATCAGCCTCTAGGTGCATTGGTTAGTCTTTACACGTTGTGTCATGCTTCACCAGTAGCAGGTCATTAACAGACCATTAACACAACAGTTGGTCATGCCTTATTGGTTAAATATTCTATAAGAAACCATTTGGCTCACCTAGTTTGGTAAAGAAGATTGTTATAGACATCATTTAAGGTTTAAACAGATGACATATTTAAATTCTTGTTGTGTTACGTATGTTGCAGTGTTATGAGAACATTTTTGTAGCTACATTAGTAAGTATGGCTTATGTTCAAAATTTTTGTCTAGTAAAGGTAGAGAAGAGGAAGATATAAGATATCTGAATATTTAAAAGTGGTGCTTAGAAATAGACTACCACATTATTTATGTCTCAAAAGAGTAGACTTTCTGGCTGCAAAAAGATAATGAGTAAAACACTGCAACATAATAAATTAGTATTGACATAAGAGTGGTAAGTGAAAGTAAATAGATTAATATAAAGAGGCATATGGTTGAGACAGATGTTGTCTTACTCTTCATAATAGAAAATCCCGTTAGATGAGTTACTGTGTTCTTCATTTTGGTGCATTTGTCTATGTATGTGCAGTCCTGGTACAACAAAAAAGTCATACTGTATACTATTGGTACTTATCATTCTCAAAAAGACAGGATATTCATGGCAAAAATCTCTGTTTAATGCATCAGTTAGGGTTGTTCCCGAGTGACAAAAGTAAGGAAATTCAGTGTTAGGGTTGAAAACCCTCAATACGAATTTTCCCCCCCCAGCACCACACACACACAGACACACATATGCAAGTAGGGGGGAGGACTGAGGCAACACGACCAAAGACAGACAACCAGCAGCAGGTGACAGAAATTAAAAAACAATTTTCTAAATGTACTACAAGACATCCCCACCCACCTAACCAGGTACTGCATGCTTAGTGGAGATCAACAGCAAAACTGAGGCCATGTACACCAAACATACACATCCCTGATTGCAGGTGCACACAACGCACCACACTTAGTAGCTGCATGGCCTTACCTAGTGATGCCCCACACCCCACCACACCTGGTACTGCACCATGACTGGACATCAATGATGCAGATCTCTGACTGCAGCTGCACAAAGGTTTGTACACTTATGAGTAAACAGAAATAAAGACAACAACATAAATTTACTACAAGACACATCCATCATCAAGATACAAGAACTTTTACATTTACTATGTAATTTACGTAGTAGTAAATTTACTGCTGCTATCTACTCAAGATACAGAGGCTGAGGTAGAGGTATGGGAAAACTATTCCCTGTACAAGGATGTGCAACTCCTAATGTGAGTATCAGATATACAGTTTCAGTGATGTAGGTGTACTGTTGCTGTATATATATGTACCTTCAGTGTGTACTTATACTACAAATGCAGTAACTGTTCTGTCTAACAGAGAGCGTAAGCTCCTCCAGTGCCTAGCAGTGGGAGATTGTATATACATGAAATCAAGCACACATATCATACCTGTATAACTACTTAGTTTTGCTGTTCTCTATACCTGAGGTGGCGTACGATGTGTGGTGGGGTGTGGGGCATTGCTAGGTAAGGTCATGCAACTACTAAGTGTGGTACGTTGTGTGCACCTGCAATCAGGGATGTGTACGTTTGGTGTACATGGCCTCAGTTTTGCTGTTGATCTTCACTGAGTATGCAGTACTGGGTCAGGTGGGTGGGGATGTCTTGTAGTACATTTCGACAATTGTTTTTATTTCTGTCATCTGCTGCTGGTTGTCTGTCATTGGTCGTGTTGCCTTGGTCCTCCCCCCTACTTGCATGTGTGGGTGTGTATGTGTGTGTGTGTGTGCCTGTGTGTGTGTGGTGCTGGGGGGGTGAATTTGGAGTTAAGGTTTTCAACCCTAACACCGAATTTCCTTGCTCTTGTAGCTCTGGAACAACCCTAACCGATGCATTAAATGGAGTTTTTTGCCATTAATATATATATAGATATTAGAGGCAAAAATCTTTTTAATGCATTAGTTAGATTTCCACAGTGAAAAGTGAGGCCTGATGTTGTTGAAAGCCCTTTGAGGCCTCATTCATTACCCGAATCGGCATTGGGGTACATTGGGTTGTTGGCCCTAACTCTCACCCCATCAGATGTGTGAAGAAGCAGAGGTATAGAAGAATGGGGTGAGAGTTAGGACCGACAACCCCAATACGCACCCCGATGCTGGTTGGGGGTGTGGATGGAGGGTCAAAGGGCGGCTTTCAACCCTAACACCAAATTTCCTTGCTTTTGTCACTGTGGAGCAACCCTAACTAATGCATTAAATGGATTTTTTTTGCCTCTAATTTCCCTTCTTTTTGAGAATGATAATGAGAAATAGTGAATGTAATGCAGCGGCGGAAGGGCCCAGCCCCTGCCCATGTCTTGTCACATAGTAACACGGTGCCCACAAATGCAAATGGTAATGCACATGGTGATGCAAAGCAAAACAGAAAGATAAACAGTACTGTAGACACAAATGGTTAAAATAATGCAAACGCAAGTGCAAATGAAAACGCGAAGGGTAACGCACATGGTGCCATTAACGGGAACAGTAAGTGAAACAGGTACAGAACTGCAAGCGGAAGCGGTGAGGGTAACAGTAATGTAAGCGCACAGGCTGGTTTTCCCCAAAAGCTGCATAGAGAAAGACAGTGAGTACAAAGAATGTATGCATAATAATGGGTCTCAGAGCAGAAAATGAGGAGTTGGAATACTAAATTGCTTATATCTCAGGAACCGTACGATGCAGAAAAAAATGTAAAAGTCATATGATGTATGGCTTTCCTGGCTAGTTTTGTACTTAGCATTTTTCTGATGAAAAGTCCATATCTCGCACCGTTTCTGAGATACGGGCCCTGAAAGGCGCAGTGAATGCCGTAATGTTATCCTATGGGGAAAAAAGAGAAGTTTGGAGTGCAATAACTTTGGCTTCCTGTAATATTTTTTCACCAAACTACCGAAAGGTACATCTGTGTGATGCTGGCTTTCTTCCCTCCTAATTTAAGCCCCAAAAACCAAACAGTTATTTTGCAGCAGGGCAGCAAAGCATTCCTGTAATGTAGCGGACGCCGTAATGTTATCCTACGGAAAAAAGCATCAACTTTGGAGTGACGTAACTTTGCTGCCCTATAATATTTTTTCACAAAAACACTAAAAGGCACATCTGTGAGATGTTGGCTGTGTTCCCTCTAAATTTCAGCCCAAAAGACCAAACTGTTCTTTTGCAGCTGGGTGGCAAAGAATTGCTGTCATTTTACCATAGCCTGGAAAAATAGTGTTGCAATTTGCGAAAGCTTTCGCAAAAATTTGCAACACTTTCGTGAGTGCGACACTACTTTGTGAAAGTACTTTTTCCAGAAACTTGAAAAACGTATTTCTAGGGTGTTTAACCTCAAAATAAAGACATGCCTTGCATCCTCAGGGTCCGACTAGGTAAACACAAAAATAATTGTGTTGCTAGAGGGTCCCAAATTTAAGTGCCAAGCATTTTTCTGATCACCAACTGAAAACAAAATGGTGGATTTGCAAAAGTAAAAGGGCCATTTGCAAAAGTAAAAACTGCATTTGTGAAAGTGTTGAACTTTTTGTTAACTTTTCCCACTGACTTATAATGGGAAACTGTTTTTTGAATAACTTTTGAACCGTTTAATATTTTTTCACAAAATCTTCAAAAGGCACATTGGGGACCCCAGCCGCACGTTCCCTGAAGATTTCAGACTGGTCATGCAAACCGTGTGACCTGTAGAGATGACCAAAGAATTGCAAAAAAGGGTAAATGCATGTGCAGATCACGCTTAATAACTCCACAGCCGTATATCTGAACAGTACGAAACTGGCAGATCCCAAGATGTATGGTTCTTGATCATGGATTCCAAATTTCAGGCAAATCCATTAAATGGTTGAAAAGTTATTAAGGTGCAAAATTTTAGGTTTAACATGTAAATGGATCCTCATCTCTAACTATGGTAGCACTACCATGCTACCATAATATATATATCTCTATATATGTGTGTATATATATATATATATATATATATATATATATATATATATAGAGGCAAAAAAACTCTTCTTAATGCATTAGTTAGGGTTGTCCACAGCAACAAAAGTCAGGAAATTCGGTGTTAGGGTTGAAAGCCCCAATTGGACCCCCCAGCCCACACCCTCAACTGGCATTGGGGTTGCTGGCCATAACTCTCACCCCATCACATGTAAATAAGCAGAGGTATAGGGGAATGGGGTGAGAGTTAGGACCAAAAACCCCAATATGCACCCTGATGCCAGTTGGGGGTGTGGAGGGGGGTCCAAGGGAGGCTTTCAACCCTAACACCGAATTTCCTCACTTTTGTCGCTGTGGAACAACCCTAGCTAATGCATTAAATGGATTTTTTTGCCTCTAATTTCCCTTCGTTTTGAGAATGATAATGAGAAATAGTGAATGTAATGCAGCAGCGGGAGCATGGTCCCGCCACGAGATGTCTTGTCACATAGTAACACGGTGACCACAAATGCAAATGAGAATGTGCATGGTAATGCAAAGTGGTGGAGCAGTGGTGTATTTGATTGTTTCTAACAGTCACCAATGGTTGTGGACTACCCACCCACCTTCCCCACACCCCACACCCCCAGGAGTGATGTTTTGTAGCCAAGGTTCTGACATCACTTCCTCAACAGGTCTTGGGGCAGAACTGTTATATTCTTAATAACCCAGCACAGTGCATAAAGGGTAAGAACACACCACACAAAGGAAGAAAAAAAAATATATATATTACATATTGTATATTATAAGGGAGAGGGACATGTGGGAGTGGTGCATTGCACTGGCTGTGGGGCAGCAGTTTTCTGGGAGACATTCTGGAAACTGCGTTGCTGTTCTATCTGCAGGCAACTGTCAGCTCTGAGGAAGGAGGTAGCCCACCTCCAGGCTGAACTGGCAAGGACTAAGAAGGCCTCCCCCACCCAAAGAGGACCACTGCCACAGAGGCTGCCAAGTATGAAGAGCAGTTGGACCACAGTGGGTTCTGGGAGGGTACTGGTGGTGGAACAGAGGCAAAGCCACCTAGTTGTACCTCTACACAATCCATATGCCAGTCTGGCAGAACAAGGTTCCTCTATGATGGCACCCTCAGTGGGCACCAAGAAGAATACTGAGGACACCCACAAGGGAGACCCACAGAAGGGTGGCAAGGGATGCCACAGGGGAAGGAAACAGCTTCTGATAGGGACTCAATTGTTAAAGGGGTAGAACTGGGGAAGGGAGAGGAGAGGGAAGGAAGGTGCCTGCCTGGTGCCATGGCTTGGAGGGACAAGAAGTGAATCTTCAGGATTGCAGAAGCAGCATCACAGGAGAGGGAACTAGATATCATTGTCCACCTTGGGACAAATGACCTAGCTAGGCATGGGATCACTGCAGTGCAGGATGAAATTGTGGAGTTGGGGAGGGGCCTCAGAGAGGTAGCAAGCACAGTTACCTTCTCAGAGGTGCTTCCAGTCCATGGCAGGGGTGAGGTTAGGGTACTACACACCATGCAGTTTAATGAATGGTTGCAAAACTGGTGCAGAGCACAGGGCTTTGGCTTCATTGGGGACTGGGGGTACACCTGGAGAGATGAAGGTTTATACTGGCATGATGGTCTGCATCTTTCCATGAAGGGAACCAAGATCCTAAGTGACAGGTTTAAATGGTTCCTTGGCAAGCTTTTAAACTAGCCATGGGGGGAGGTGTTAATAAGAGGCAGGAAATTTCAAGCCTCCCCCCACAAAACATGACGGGTAGTAAGGTAAACACTGAGGTACAGTGCTCAACAGAGGGCAGGACAGGGGTAAATGGAAAAGTAGACAAGGGCAAAAAGAGCAGGCATGGGGGAAAAAAGGATAAAGCCAACATTAAATGGAGGGCAATGAGTACCAATGCCTGTAGTCTGGGAAACAAGCTTCCTGAGCTAGTAGCCTTGATGGAAGATGAACACTTGGATATTGTGGCAGTCACAGAAACATGGTACACAGGGAACCATGACTGGGATGTCAACATAGCGGGGTACACAGCCTACAGAAGGGACAGGGAGGGGAAAAGAGGAGGTGGAGTAGCTCTATACATAAGGGAAGGGATCAAAGGTACAGAAATAAAAAGTAAAGGGAGAGGAGAAGAGGCACTCTGGGTCACCTTGGAGACAGGGAATGGCATCACAATCTGCACAGGGGTTGTATACAGACCCCCATCTCAAGGGGAGGAAATGGACAATACAATGATAGAGGACATTCTCAAAATGGCTGAAAAAGGGGAGATACTGTAAATGGGGGACATGAATATGCCAGATGTTAACTGGATGACATGTACTGCAGCCACATCCAAGAGCAGGGTTATTCTCGAAGCCCTGCAGGGAGCAGGCATTAGACAGCTAGTGTTGGAACCCACTCAGGAGGAAGCAATACTAGACCTGGTACTCTCAAATGGAGAGAGGATCACAAATTTAGAAGTCAGTGGATATCTGGGAACAAGCGACCACTGCACAGTGTGCTTCACAATAAGCACAACCATGGAGACAAGCCACACAAAACAAGCATACTGGACTTTAGAAGGGCTGACTTTGGCAAAATGGGTGAATACCTGAGGAATACACTAGCAAATGGGCAAAAAGGAGGGGTGGAAGAACAATGGAGAAAAATCAAAACTGCCATCATAGAGGCAACAAGCCTTTGTGTGAAACAGATAAAGAAAACAAAGTGGAATAAAAAACCACTATGGTTCTCAAAAGAGGTGGTAGGGAAGGTTAAGGAGAAAAGGGCTGCATTCAAAAAGTATAAGGCATCACAGAAGGAGCACGACGGGGAACTGTATCAATTAAAGCAGAAAGAAGTGGGGAAGGCAGTCAGACAGCAAAAGCCCAAACTGAGGAAAAAATAGCCAAGTCAGTTAAGAAGGGGATAAAACCTTTTATAGGTACATTAGGGAGCAAGGAAAGGTTAAGGGAGGAATAGTGAAGATTAATAAGGGAGAGGGGAGGTGGGCAGAGGGAGACAGTGAAAAGGCAGAGATACTGAATGAATACTTTTGCTCAGTATTCACAAAAGAAGATGAGGAGGAGTTACCTAAACCAGATAATAGAAGCACTCTGGTGGGTTGACACCAGTCCATTTACAGAAGAAAGAGTCCTGAAAGAACTCATAAAACTCAAGGTGGACAAAGCAATGAGGCCTGATGGGATTCACCCCAGAATCCTAAAAGAACTAAGGGAGGACCTAGTGACAACCACTGACCACACTTTTTAACAAATCATGGGAGGATGGGGTGGTACCTGAGGACTGGAGGAGGGCAGATGTGATTCCCCTTCACAAAAGTGGGAGCAAGGCAGAAGCAGAAAACTACAGGCCTGTAAGTTTGACCTCAGTGGTAGGGAAAATGATGGAATCACTTCTGAAAGAAAGAATTGTTGAGTACCTAGAGGCCAGCGGGGCACAGGACCCAAAGCAGCATGGATTTACAGCAGGAAGGTCATGTCAGACGAATCTAATATATTTCTTTGATTGGGTGACCAAAGTAATAGACCAGGGAGAGGCTATGGATATGGCCTACCTAGACTTTAGCAAGGCATTTGACACAGTCCCGCACAAAAGATTAATAATCAAGTTAGCCAGCTTGGGAGTGGGTCCCAGGGTGGTAGCCTGGGTGGCAAACTGGCTGCACAACAGGACACAGAAGGTAATAGTAAGTGGAACATATTCTGAAGAAAGAGGGGTCACTAGTGGAGTACCTCAGGATTCAGTACTGGGTCCAGTCCTCTTTAACATCTTTATTGGTGACATTGCAGAGGGTCTGGAGGGATAGGTATGCCTCTTTGCAGGTGATACAAAGATCTGTAACAGAGTTGATACACAAGGGGGGTAGAAAGGATGAGAAGGGACTTGGCAAGGTTGGAGGAGTGGTCAGACATATGACAACTTAAATTCAATGCAAAGAAGTGCAAAGTAATGCACCTGGGAAACAAAAACCCATGAGAAGAGTACACAATAGCAGGGGAGGTACTAACAACAACAAAAATGGAACGGGACTTGGGGGTAGTCATATCAGATTATCTAAAGGTGGGTAAGCAATGTGAGAAGTCAGTGAGGAGAGCCAGGGGGATACTGGGATGCATAGGAAGGGGCATCACAAGTAGAAAAAAGGAAGTGGTTATCCCTCTGTACAGACAGTTGGTGAGACCCCATCTGGAGTGCTGTGTGCAGTTTGGAGACCTCATCTACACAAGGACATAGACAGAATGGAAGCAGTCCAGAGGAGGGCAACTAAAATGGTGCAGGGTCTGCATCAGAAAACATATGAAGAGAGACTGAGAGAGCTTAATATGTATACCCTTGATGAAAGGAGGGACAGGGGGGACATGATAGAAATGTTCAAGTACCTCAAGGGAATCAACAAAGTCCAGGAGGGTAGCATCTTTCAGATAAAGAGATGTGTAAGAACAAGGGAACACAATTTAAAGATAGAGGGGGTACAGCTCAGGGGTAATGTGAGGAATTTTGTTTTCATGGAGAGAATGGTGGATGCATGGAACTGCCTTCCTGGGGAGGTTGTTGGGGCTAAAACAGTGGGGGAATTCAAACATGCATGGGACAGACACGAGGCAATTGTAGTCGGGGGTGGTAGGAAGTAGGCTGTTGGTTTACTAGAATCTGCTGCTTATCCAGTAGGTAGGGAAATGGGCAGACTGGGTGGGCCAAGTGGTCCTTATCTGCCGTCAAAGTCTATGTTTCAATGAAACAGAAAGAGAAACAGTACTGTTGACAGAAATGGTAAAAATAAAACAAATGCAAGCGCAAATGAAAACACAAAGAGTAACGCACATGGTGTCGTAGACAGGAATGGTAAGTGAAACGGGTACGGAACCGGAAGCGGTAATGGTAACAGTAATGTAAGCACACAGGCTGGTTTTCCCCAAAAGCTGCATAGAGAAAGACAGTGAGTACAAAGAATGTATGTATAATAATGGGTCTCGGAGCAGAAAATGAGGAATTGAATACTAAATTGCTCGTATTCAGGAACCGACGACGCAGAAAAAAATGTAAAAGTCATATGATGTATGACTTTCCTGGCTAGTTTTGTACTTTGCTCCTTCCAGGGGGGCTAATAATTTTTCCTACGAAAAGACTGTATCTCGCACCATTTCCAAGATACAGGCCCTGAAAGGCGCAGCGAATGCCGTAATGTTATCCTATGGGAAAAAGAGAAGTTTGGAGTTCAATAACTTTGGCTCCCTGTAATATTTTTTCACCCAACTACTGAAAGTCACATCTGTGGGATGTTGGCTTTCTTCCCTCCAAATTTCAGCCCAAAAGACCAAACCATTATTTTGCAGCAGGGTGATAAAGGATTCCTGTGATGCGGCGGATGCCGTAATGTTATCCTGTGGGAAAAAGAGTAAAATTTGGAGTGCCGTAACTTTGACGCCATGTAATATTTTTTTCACTAAAACACTGAAAGGCACATCTGTTAGATGTTGGCTGTGTTCCCTCCAAATTTCAGCACAAAAGACCAAACCGTTCTTTTGCAGCAGGGTGCCAAAGAATTGATGTGATTTTCCCACAGCCTGGAAAAGTACTGTCGAACTTTGCAAAAGCTTTCACAAATTAATTCAACAGTGTCATGTGTGTGAAAGTACTTTGTGAAAGTACTTTTTCCAGAAATTTGAAAAACATATTTCTGGGGTGTTTTACCCCAAAATAAAGACATGCCTAGCATCCTCAAGGTCTGACTAGGTGAATTCAAAAAGAATTAGGTTGCTAGAGGGTCCCAAATTTAAATGCCAAGCATTTTTCTGATGACCAACTGAAAACAAAATGGCAGATTTGTGACAGTAAAAGGGCCATTTGCGAAAGTAAAAACTGCATTTGCGACACTGTCTAACTTTTTGTTAACTTTTCCCATTGACTTATAATGGGAACTTGTTTTTTGAATAACTTTTGAACTGTTTAACATTTTTTCACAAAATTATCAAAAGGCACATCGGGGACCCTGGCCACACGTTCCCTGAAGATTTTGGACTGATCGCGCAAACTGTGCAACCTGTAGAGATGGTCACAGAATTCCAAAAAATCATAAACGTGCATGCGGGTCATGCTTAATAACTCTGCAACCGTATATCCGGAACAGTACGAAAGTTGGCAGATTTCAAGATCTGTGGTTCTTGATCATGTATTCCAAATTTCAGGCAAATCTGTTGAATGGTTGCAAAGTTATTAAGGTGCAAAATTATAGGTTTAACATGTAAATGGCTCCTCAACCCTTACTATGGTAGCACTACCGTGCTACCGTAATGTAGATATAGATATAGATATAGATATAGATATAGATATAGATATAGATATAGATATAGATATAGATATAGATATAGATGTGTGTATATATGTGTGTATATATATATATATATATATATATGGGCTCTGCACAATACTGGAGAGACTGGCATTATGTATACTTTGTCACCCTCTAACTTTTAAAAAAAGTATGACATGTTCATTTTATGTCTTTTCTGTAGCTGTATGATAAAATATTTAATATACATAACTTAATAATTTTTTGTATTTGTGTATTTTTTTTATGGACCTTCCAGTGCCTTCTGACCGACCTAAACAGGGCTTCATTTTGTGACATGAATGTGAATGTGGCAAAGAAACGGAAAAAAAGTATCCACACAAAGCATTTCATAAGCAACTATAGTGCCTTTTGCTCTTAAACCCAATAAATAATCCCTTTGATACCTTGGTATAATGTAAAATAATTTGTACTTTTAGTAATTTACATTATGTTCAGAACGTCTGATGACCCTTTTTGCACTACTTAAATACAGTGCTTTCTCCTGTTTCCATATCGCTAAACGTCCAATGTAGCCCCCATATGGATTCTTTATCTAGTATCCTGTATTTGTCACCCTGGAGTTTCCAGATATTTTTTTCTTTTTCTTTTTTATGCAATATTTGAACTTTCATCTACACCACCTCCCTTGCGTCTGAAATTTATGAACGTAAGGCGCGGTTCTTCTGCAAGTCCCAAAAGCCGAAAAATGGAAGTGAAGCTGAGCACCCAGTTTCATTACCATCTGGGGTATAAATCTGGGGGATTGTGGGTCAGAGCCCCTTTCTCTAACCACTGTTCCATGGTGAATTTGTGTCGTCTTCCAGTATTGCGAGGCAGTGAACGTGAGCTTGAGATTCAGCATTTGCGTTCCCAACTGTCAGTTGCCTACATTTAGGACAATCATAGAATATCGGGGATTTTGTTTTCAACACAAAAGGTAATTACTTTGGTGAAAAAGGGCTTGAAGGGCATAAAGGTGGTGGACACTGTATGATTAGGGCTGATTAGGCACAGCAAACAATGTTGACTGGCAAGTCTGTTTCTGGAAACATCAGTCCATGTTTTGAAAATCTGCAGCAATTCTGAGTTGTGATTTGTGACTTTTTCGGCTCGCTGCAGAAATCATTGTTTAAAAATCAGGAGCAGGTCTCAGGGTTACAAATTGCAAGTCTGATTTGTGCTCAAACACAATTATAAAAAATATTGCAGTCCTTGGTTCAGGGGGAGGGCAGCTGAATTCAAACTGTTGGCTCCCGTAGCAAACGAATGGGGAGGTTGAGACAGTCTCAGAGTTAAATATACAGCCAGCCTCTGCAGATTTAAAAGTTGGTGGTAGCACTTCTCATTACGTTTGTTTTGAGTTTTAATAAATATCTATTTAATGACCGTGAAGTGCTGTGAAACTGGCTAATTTTTACAGTGAAAAAATGACAGCTCTATGTATGATTAAAGGCATAAAGGTGGTAGCCACAGTATGATTAAATAAATGTAGAAATTCTCTGTTTTATCTGGATGATCAAATAAGTTTTTCATCGAAATCTGTGGTGCTTGCAGGCATAAGATAAATTATAAAATAAGTTTACAAATCCTGTTTTATGTTGTTGTTTTTTGTTTATTTTGTGGGGTATTTTGCACACTATAAATAAAGCCACATCCAGAAGTCCAACATTTGGATTTATAAATCACTGGTGCTTGCATGGCTATAATATGGGCAGTACCTGAGAATAAAATAAACGTGCAAACCCGGTGTCATTTTTTTTTAATTAATGAGGTCATATCAGTAAAACAGTGGCAGCCTACAGTTCTGAACAAGTTATACATTTACAGTGGCCAATATTTGATAAATAAGGACCAAATCATGATTTTGTTGGTTGAAGGGGAAGGGGATGAGTTGCAAGGTACAGTATAGTATGTCTGAGAATGGAAAAAAAATGAAGAACCTGTAGCATGTTTACCCAAGTGGGTGTGATTTGTGGCATGCAAAAAAAGTAAAGCATGTGGGAAAGAATTTTAAAATGGAGCCTACATAGCTTTGGGGAAGGGGTCTGGAGCCCCTGGACCCTGTCAGGAAAATTAATTAAGAAGTAAACTGTAAAGAATGATTATGGAGCATGTAAGGAAATAAAGAACAGTTTTGTATATTTCTTCTAATTTTCTGTTGAAAAGAGGTAAATAATAACCTTCTGGTGCTTCTGAGTAATTCTTTCTTGTGCCATGTGCTCAGGCATGTTCTTTTTTTTTGAAACTCAGCTTTATTAAAAATTCAGTGTTCTCAGAGATACACATATTCCCTATGAATGATTTACATGCCAGTGATACAAGACAGAGATATATAAAAACAATGTGTAACTGATCTCCAAATTGCGTTTCGCTAGCTGTCTAGTTTTTAAGATATTAAATTTGCTATGACAGAAGTGTCTGATTTTAAGAATGTCATTAAACTTAGTCTCAGTTAACATTCCTCTCAAGCAAAGTCTTGTAAAAAGGAAAAGGAAAAGAAGTAAATATAACGTCAAAGGCCACAACATCGGCCTTACCCGTTTGGCTGTGCACCATAAGCTATTCCCATCTCTCAATAAAATATATTCATGCAGTCTCATCAAACTTTCTAGGTGTGATTATATCAGTTTAGTTCATTTTTCAGCTACCCCAAAAGAAACAAAGATCCCACTCTCATTCTTCTTTCTGTAGTAGCCAAGATTCCCATCGCTGCCAACGTTGCTGGTGTTGGTCTAGTCTTAATCTCAGTCTGGCCATAACAGACTCCATTAGTAACACTCCTTTAACCCTTTTTATCCACTCCCCCAGAGTGGGCGGTGCTGTACTCAGCCAATTAGGGTAATGCACTTTAGCCCTACCGCCAGCAGCACCAATGCCACCTTTCAGGTATCTCTCTTTAACCGTACAACTGTGGGGGTACCTAGAGTCCAGTCCTCAAAGGTGCATGGGATTGTTACTCCTATGATCTGACTCACTGCTGTCTCCAAATGATTTCAGAAGTTCACTAATTCCGGACAAGCCCAGAAAAAGTGCCAATGGCTCCCCTCCCCCCCACAACCCCTCCAACATGAGGGGTCCCCCCGTATAGTGTTGGGTAATCATAGGCACTCTAAAAAAGTGAATAAGGCACTTCCAGTAAAATTCATGCTGTATCGATGATGAGGTTACCTTCCAGCCTACCCTCAATCTCCAGTTCCAATCTTCCTCCTTGAGTGTATTACCTGATTCCCTCTCTGATCGTCTCATGTGTTGTTGTAATGATTCCCCTTTTCTCTCTAGGAGCATCTTATAAAGATATGTCACAAGCTTGATTTTGGCTGATATGGTTACTATCCCAAATAAGATTTGCTCCCATGGTGAGTAGGGTCTGGTGAGCCTTAGGAGATGATCTGAAGTATTTATGTAATGTCTAACCTGAATATATCTGAAGAATTCTCTATTGTCCCATCTGAATTTTTCTTTCACCCTCTGGAATGTTATACAACAAATGTTTTCGATTAGTTGTGTGAACCGGGTGATCCCCCTCCAGCCCATCTTGCAAAACCCCAAGTTTAACATAGGCGGGAGGAAGTCTGGTTCGTACTTAATTAGGGATAGGGGACCCAACCCAACAGGGGTGTTGGTGAGCTTTCTAAATTTTCTCAGAATAAACAATCCTTGTGTCACCCATCTATTCTGGATTTGCCTAACATATATTTGAGATGTTGGGGCAAGTGCCAAGGTGTATAGTGGTCTGCCTTCCGGCAAGTCATCTTCCAACTCATACCATCTGGACTCATGTCGTTGTCTTGCCCATGAAAGGACAGAGACCATCTAGGCCACAAGATAGTAATGAAAGAAGTCTGGTAGGGCAAGGCCCCCCTCCTCCTGGGGAAGACAGAATATTCATCTGGCCACTCGAGGCCTCTTCCGCTGCCAAATAAACTTCTGGGTTTCCTTTGTTAGTTTGTTCCAAAATGCTGTTGGTAACTTCAGTGGAAGGGATTGGAATAGGAAAATCAGCCTAGGAAGAATGTTCATCTTAAGTATTGAGAAGCGACCGATCAAAGATAGGGGTAGAAGGTGCCACCTAGCCAAATCCCGGCTCACCTAGTCCCAAAGCCACCCATAGTTAAGGGCAAACAGTCCTGAAAGATCAGTAGAGACCTGAATGCCAAGATAACAAGTTTTGTTCCAGGGGGCCCAACTGAATGGAAAGTGATCCCTAAACTCTCGAGGGGGAGTACCACTTAGTATTATGGTTTCAGATTTTAACGAGTTGATTTTATAACCTAAAATTTCCCTGAAAGACTGCAAAACCCCACATAAGGCCAGGACTGAATGCTCCGGGGAGGAGAGAAAGAAAATAGAATCATTGGTGTGTAACGAAAGCTTCTGCTCCATCTCCCAGCCCATGTCTCCCAGAATGCCTGGATTTTGTCGGACTTTATTGGCCAGTGGTTCCAGGAATAAGGTGAAAAGGAATGGCAAAAGAGGGCATCTCTGTCTGGTTCCCCTCTCCAAGGGGAAGAGGGAGGAGCTTATTCCATTTATTCTCATCAGGGCTAGGGGTTTGGAGTATAACTGAGAAATGGTGTGTCAGAATTTAGGGTCAAATTCCATCTTTTCCATGGAGGCTTTTAGAAATTTCCAATTCACCCTATCAAATGCTTTTTCTGCATCCATGGATATACAGTAGCTATCTGAAAGTCTTGTCTGTTATTTTGGGAGGAGATAATATTAAGCAGTCTCCTAATATTGTCAGAGAGATATCTCCCTGTAATAAATCCTGTCTGGTCCTCATGTACTAAAGAGGCTATATGATTTTTCAACCTCCCAGCTAATAAACCAGTGAATAATTTATTGATCCACGTTTAGGAGGGAGATAGGTCTATATGTGCCACAGTCCAGTTTATCTTTACCCTCCTTGTAAATGACTGAAATGTAAGCCAGTCGCCACGAGTCAGGACAGGTCCCCCCGTCTAGAATCTCCTGGCATGCTGGGAGCAGGAATGGCAGTAGGAGGTCCACAAATCTTTTTTTAAAAACTCTTTAGAGAACACGTCTGGTCCAGGAGCCTTGCCATTTTTCAACTTTGTGATTTGAGCCAGGAGTTCTGACTGCAAGATGGGGCCATCTAAATGTTCAAGACCTGATTGTGAGAGGACTTTCATCCTCAGACCCTCATAAAAGGAAGCTACCTTTTGGTCAAAATGTGGCACAGGTTCCTGGGAAGAGAGCTCTTTATAAAAAGCAGCAAATGTTTGCGTTATCCTCTCTGGGTGAGAGATTAGCTGTCCAGGGTTAGCCTGATCCCTAATTCAGCGAATCCATTTATCTATCTGTTGCTGCCTAAGTGTGGCTGCAAGGACTTTTGCTGCCCTGTTACCCCCCTCATAGTACGTCTGCCGAACTCTCCTGTATGATGCCATTATGTGAGCTGTTAGGAGGTTTTCCAAGGCTAAACATTTTTTTGGCCAGACATTGCTTTATTTGTTCATTTAATGATATCCTGTGTATGAACTCCAGTTCCTCCAGTTCTTTCTCTATTTCCACCCTTCTCTGTGTTCTATGTTTCTTAATTACTGATGAATGATTTATGATGATGCCCCTAAGGACTGCCTTCAAGGCGTCCCATCTTACCGCTTGGGATGTGAGTCCAGCCGGGTTTTCTCTATTGTAGGAGTGGATAGTATCAGCCACCAGATCCTGGAATTTTTGGTCATTAAGAAGACCTGCATTCGGCCTCCAATGTGAATTATGGGTCTGGGGCAGGAGTTTCAATGTTAGCCTAACTGGGGCATGGTCAGAGAGGGTGCGTGTCATAATCTGGCCAGATGCTACTGTGTGCGTCCACTCCTCTGTGAGGAAAAAGAGATTGATTCTAGTGAAGCAGTTATGTCTTTCAGAATAATGAGAGAAATCTGTTGATTTCTCATTCACCTTTCTCCAGACATCTGCAAGGCCCAGGCTCTGTGTTATTCTGCGTAAGGATTGCCATGCCAACCCCAATTTCCCTCTTGTTGCCCCATCCCTTTTGTCCAATGAGGTGGAAAGAACTGTGTTAAAGTCTCCGCCTACAATGCACAGCTGATCAGTGGTCTGCAACGTATTTAGAAACATTTTTTTAAAAGGTAGCCACCTCTTTATCGCAGTTGGGGGCATATACACATGCAATTGTGCAGGGGGTGTCTAGAATCTGCATCTGTAGTACTATGTACTGGCCTTCTGGGTCTGGGTGGGAGGCTATATCCTGAACAGGACAATTGATATGGATTAAGATAGCTGTGCCTCTACAGTGGAGATGTTCCAGGTACGTGGAGGCATACACATGGTCTATCCAGCTATGATGTAGTTTTTGGTGCTCTATGTCTGTGAGGTGGGTCTCCTGAAGCAAGGCAATGTGGGCTCTCATTCGACTTATCTCTCCCAGGACTCTGGTTCTTTTTGTAGGGTTATTCAGTCCTCTGACATTGTATGACATGACAATTAAGTCTTCCATAATAGGAATGTTGGGGTGACCATGAAATTAGTCATATGCAGCTTCCGCTTGCCTCCTCTATACTCCACCCCAGGGAGACAACACATGGGAGCACACATAGCCCAGACAGTCTTAATAGGAGATAGGTGGTCACAAAGCCATAAAACTATTCGGATCGAACAGATCCAACTAACATTTAACAAATTAAAGAAATATAACAAACACAACCAAATGGGGAAGTGCAGGATGAAATCCTGTACCACGTTGCCTTACCCCTCCATTGGGGTCCAATTGCAACTGGCGTGGTTGCACACATAGCATATTACAGGCCTCAACAAAGTGAGTCCCCAGGGTCATAGTATAAGCAGCAAAGCAGGTGGTACTGGGGACAAGGAGCCACCCCCTGTCCAACATATTCTCACCCTCCCCAGCATAAGGCTATAAGTGGACCCCCCCCCAAGGAATAGGGGAGGCCAGGAAAAACACAGCAATGTGAAGATAAAGTGAATGATTAAAAATTTCAGATCCCTTCCCCAACCCCCCTCCCATGGGGCATCCAGCCCCAATGTGACCAACAACCAAACCCAAACAGTCTTCTCAAAGGAAATGGATCAGGGTCCTTAGAACAGCTTGCAATGTCCCTTGTGTCTTCCATCAATTGGGAGTTTTGCCTAGTTCATTTTCTTGTGGAGGCCACAGCTTGAAGTGTGGGCCACAGGCTCTGGGCAGTGAGTGCTGTTGTGCCGATAGGTCTTCTGTTCACTGGGATCCATTGTCTGCGGTCTAGCTCTTTGAGCACATCGGGGGCAATGAGTTCATTGAGCATAATGTTCAGGGAGGCTAGATGTTTCTTGCCTTTGGGGGGAGAGTCAAATATTTTCGTTCCAAAGTCCGAAATGATTTGCAGGTGTGCTGGGAAATCCACGCGTGTTTTCAGACCCTTAGACTTAAGCTCTTTAACAATCAGAAACCACAGCTTTCTCCTTGCCATGGTTATGGGAGCATAATCTGGCTCAATGAATAACCTTTTGTCTCCAAACTTTTTTTCTTTTTGAGACCAGGCCTTGTGAAGGGTCATCTCTTTCATTTGATAGTCTAAGAAGGCTAATATTACAGACCTGGGCCTGGCTTTGGGATCCTTAGGTGGCGCTGCCAATGTGCGATGAGCCCGGATGATGTGTAGGCTGTTATTTTTGTCCAGGTTTAACACTTTCTTGAGCAGGCTTTCAATAAATGTCTGGGTATCTCCCGAGTCGGTGTGCTCTGGGAGACTGGATCCTCAGATTGGCTCTACTCAAGTGGTTCTCAAGATCTTCTCATTTTTCCAGAAGAAAATGAGACCAGTCATGCAGTTGTAACACTGCACCATTATGTAGATCAAGGGTTTCCGACTGCACAGTAAGTGACTCTTCAATATCTTGGAGCCTTTAAGCATGCTGTGCCAGCTTTCCTTTGTTTTCAGTGGCCTCTTCTCTAAATGCGTCCATCGAATATGTCAGATGCTGCAACTCTCGACAGAGTTGCCAAGAGGTGATCGTAATTTCCTCCTCGTCTTCCGAGGAGCTATCTGCCAAGTCTGGTGCCGTGGATTCAGTCGGCCTCACTGAAGGTGGAGCTTTCCTAGTGATGCGAGCTCGCTGCTCCAGTTTTTGCTGCTTCATCCCGCCCGATGGTTCTGACTTCGACTTTCCGCGACTGGCCATACTTTTACTGATGTCCCAACTGTGTTTTAAAAGCACAAATTATTGGCTGGGGGGAATTTTTAACAAGCTTTGAAACCCGGGGGCTCGGAGCTCTGCTTCACTGCGTCTGCATAGCTCAGTGACATCACCAGAAGTCCTGCTCAGGCATGTTCTTATGGTGAAAAGAGATATATCTTTCTATTGCAAAGTTTGATTTTTTAATGCATTTTAGAGCACATTCTGGTACTTTTGAGTTATTGTTTGGTGTTCCATTTGCTGAAAGTGAGGTCCTGCATGGCATTTTCTGGCAAAAAAGATATGTAATATAAGGTTTTGTAATAGGGCCCAGCTCTGACCTGTAACTGGCCCATGGTTACCTTCGATGCTAGTGTTTTTTCACATTTTTCTGGCTTTTTTGTAGCATTTGGGCTGTAAGGTTACTTCAGTCGATGTTTAGTACATGGGACACTAAAATGGCTGGTTCCTTTGTGCTGAACGGAAACTTGGGCCATCTAACAGCTTTAAATGCTGAATTTACATCTCTTTTCCCCAGATGCCTGCATAGTTCTTACCAGTTTGTCTGTAAGCACCTTTTTATTGCAAAGTTTGATTTTTTTAATGGATTTCGGAGCACATTCTGGTATCTTTGAGTAATTGTTTGGTGTACCATTTGCTGAAAGTGAGGCCCTGCATGGCATTTTCTAGCAAAAAGAGATGTAATATAAAGTTTTGATACAGGGCCCAGCTCTGGCCTGAAACTGGCCCATGGTTTCCTTCGATGCTAGTGTTTTTTCACATTTTTCTGGCTTTTTTGTACCATTTGGGCTGTATGGTTGCTTCAGTCAATGTTCAGTACATGGGAAACTAAAATTGCTGGTTCCTTTAGGGAGGCAGTATAGCACAGTGGTTTAAGGCTCTGAGCTGCAAATCTAGAAACCTGGGTTTGAATCCCATAGTCCCCACTTGCATATACTGTGTGGCCCTGAGCAAGTCACTTAACTTCCCTGTGTTCCCAGGTTGCACCTGTAAAAAAGCTTTCAGCTTAGTGTGTCTCATCTGGTTAAACAATTGGAAATAAATGTAAACTTGGGCCATCTCGCAGTTTTAAATGCTGAATTTACATCTCTTTTCCCCAGATGCCTGCATTGTTCTTACCAGTTTGTCTGTAAGCACCTTTTAATTTGAAAGTTTGATTTTTTTCTTAATTTCAGAACAAAGGACGATGCTTCTCAGTAATGTGTTGTGTACCATGTGCTGCACGTAAGTCGTGGCATAGCTTTCTGTTGGGAATGGGCTGGTAGTATAGCATTGAGGTTTGAGTAACAAGCTGTGAATGAGCTTGATACATCCAGCAGACCAAACATGGGTTTGATTCTCACAACCTCCACTTGCATACTGTGTGACTCTGAGCCAGTCACTTAACTGCCCAGTGCGCCTAGGTCACCCATGAAAACAGTCACATGTGCCTAGTGGGCATTATCCGGTTACTAAATAAATAAATGATAAAATAATTGTTTTGAACCTGACCCAAGACTGTCTGTTTATGCGTGCATGAAAGTGTGCCAGACCATCAAGAAATTTATCACCGTCACCAACACCCCCAAAGCACATTTTCATGAATACCTCTCAGCTGCTATGAATTTTGCATAGCGCTATGATTTTCACGCTCAAATTTACCCTGCTCATCACACGTTTACTGATGTTCCTCATAATGTTAGAGCTATTTCTGGACACACAAACTATGAATCATTGAACTAGGTTCATAGAAACATTTATTATCACTATTGGGGGCTCACTATCTGTAGATATAATATTCTTTAAAATAAGAATGTGTTACACATTCTGGCGCTATGCTATGCTATGATTTTTGAAGGCCAGAGCTATGATTTTTAGTGCTGAGGGGTTGAGAGATATGTTTTCATGTGTAATTTGAAGAGTCATCCAACCTTTATTTATTCGTTTATTTGCTTTTGATTACCGGGTAAGCACACTAGACAGCTAAGTTCCTATTTTCAGGTGTGACCCGGGAGGATTACAAGGTACATACAATCAGCAACAACAGGAAGAGTCCAAGTACCATACAAGAACATTAGGCATAACAAAGATTAAAAGGTAACTAACAGGATAACAGACTTCATGCACAACTGATAAATGTTTAGATATCATCATAAGATTCATAATAGATTAATTCGGTAGATAACATCATAGTACAGAATAGCACAGAATAGTACAGACTTTTCAACAGGGCAGTCAATATAAAGTATGCATTTCCCGGGGGGGGGGGCTAGGAGGTTAACGGGAGACGTACAAAAGTGAAGGACAGAGACCTGGAGAAAGATAGGAATAGATCAGGCAGGGTATCTCACTGGGGCAGGGAGTGAGCCCAGTCCAAAATTGACAACTATTGTTATATCAGCCAGTTACAGGGGTACAAGTGCTTTTAAAACACTGGAGCCATGCCCCCATCAGTATGAAACTGGGAAAAAAGTGAGCCTCAGCAGGTGGACTATGTGGCACAGAGACAGGCAGAGGCAGATTTCGGGAAGCCCCACAGGGAGGCTTTAAAACAGGGATGGGAGGAGAAGGAGCAGATTAAGGCAGGAAGGGAGTTCCACACTCTCAGTGCATTGGCGGTGAAAGCCCGATCACCCACAAGGGTGCGGGTTTTTGGCACCAGGCGGTCCTGCGACTCCCT
The DNA here is from genome assembly GCA_016271365.2 of Neoceratodus forsteri. Classification (NCBI taxonomy): domain Eukaryota; kingdom Metazoa; phylum Chordata; order Ceratodontiformes; family Ceratodontidae; genus Neoceratodus; species Neoceratodus forsteri. Next base: position 1,179,185,540 of record CM057458.1, read on the forward strand.
AGACCTTAAGCAGTAGGTTGGGGTTCCATGTTTAAGGGGTAGGGAGAGGGGGTAGCCATTCTGATGATGTTGTCAATGAAGTTGCAGAGGACAAAGGTGTTGGCTTTTCCAGGGGAAGCCACTCCAGTCACGTGTACAGGTCACAGCTGTGTGTGAGGCAAGGGGCCGAGAGCACAAAGCAGCAAATATTATTGTAAGCAGTGCCCATTTTGTGAGACTAGATTTAGAGACAGGGGCAAAGGATACAAGCCCATAGCAGAGCATTGGTAAGAGGACCCCCCCTGTCTAAGGCCAGTTGTGCAGCCGGGGTGAGGCAGCTTTTTGCTCTATAAGCAAGTTTCATTTATTTATTCATTGGTACCTGGATAAAGCCCACTAGGCACAACTGCCTGTTTTCATGTGTGACCTGGGAGCACTGGGAAGGTTAAGTGACTTGCTCAGTCACAAAGCAATGCAAGTGGAGGCTATGGGAATAAAACACAGGTCTGCTGGATGTAGCAAGCTCATTCACAGCTTATTGCTCTAAACTCTATACAATATTTTCAGCCCCATTCAGACTGAAAGAATTTCTTGACAGGAACTTGGTGTGCTATTCAAAAGCATGCTTTGCAGTTAATTGTCCATTTAGCTAAATGGTACAAGTCACACCTTTTCTCATGCCTAGTGTTTCAGGCTCAGGGCAGAAAAAATGTTTCTCATAGCCTGTCCAACACAGATTAAGTACTTAAAGCAGCATTAAGTCTTAACAATAATTTAAATAATTTGTTGAACAGTTAGGAGAAGCCAAAACATCAAAACACATGACTTTCTTTTTGCTTTATTTGACTCTTCAGGCAAGAAAAATGATTTTTAGGTTCTTAAAAGTTGCAGATCTTTTGCCATGTCAACAATCATGGACGTAAGCAAATCAAAGTGGTGTGCTGCTAGTCCACAGAAAAATGCGCAGGCAACACTGTGACATATTTGCATTTTAAATGGGAGTACAAGGAAGTTAAGTGACTTGCTCAGGGTCACACAGAATGCAAGCATGGGCTGATAGGATTCAAACCAAGGTCTTCAGGTTTAAAAACATAGAAAATGATGGCAGATAAGGACCGCCAGGCCCATCCAGTCTGCCTGTATACCCTATACTTAATTAGTTGCCACTGACCCTTTTGGTCTACTGCTGCCGCCTCTCCTTCCCCACTCCTGGGATCCCTCATATTGATCCCATGCCTGTTTATATCCCCCAATTGTGTTTGCCCCCAGCACCTCCTGGGGCAGGTCATTCTAAGCATCCACCACCCTTTCCATGAAAAATTACTTCCTCATGTCCCTCAGTCTACCCCCTTCCAGTCTCATGTCATGCCCTCTTGATTTTTTGAGCAGCTTCAGTTCTGAAAGATGCTGCCCTCCTGTACCTTATTATTTCTCTTGAGGTACTTGAAGGTCTCTGTCTTGTCTCCCCTCTCCTTCTTTTCCTCCAAGGTGTACATATTGAGTTCCTGTAGTCTCTCCTCATAAGACATGTGATGCAGTCCCTGCACCATTTTGGTTGCCCTTCTCTGGATTGCCTCAATATGGTTAATGTCCTTGTGAAGGTGTGGCCTCCAGTACTGCACACAATACTCCAGATGGGGCCTAACCAGTGTCTTTAAAGAGGGATTATTAGCTCCCTCTTCAGACTTGTGATACCCCTACTAAGACACACCAACATCCCCCTAGCCTTACCTACTGCTTTAGTGGTCTACTTGGATGATTTTAGGTCATCGGTGATGATGATGCCCAAGTCTCTTTCTTCCCTTGTGACGGCCAGCAAATCTCCTCCCAGCCTGTAGGTGGCTTCAGGGTTTCTCTTCCTTATATGCATGATCACACAGTTCATCTGGCTCCTTATGTATATTCTGAATTTCTGTAGCTTTGATATTTTCATTGACATAAAGGGACACTCCACCCCCCCTTTCTGCCGCTCGGTCTCTTCTGAACAGTACGTAGCCAGGTGCAAAAGTCTACCAAGTGTGGTTACTCATAAACCATGTCTCACTATTGGCTACTATGTCCAGTTTAGCCTCTGTCATTATTGACTGCAGACCTGGGATCTTGTTTCCAAGACTGCAAGCATTTGTGTACATGATTTTCCATGGGCCAGATTTCGCTGAGTTAGTTGTTGAGTGAGGTCTGGCATTTCCCCTGTGCGTCGTATGGGAAGCCTAACCTTTTTCCTTACCTGGTGATGCAAATGAGCTACAAACATGCTGAACTCCTGTTTGACCACTTGCTGAGGGGAGAGGGGTGTTCTTCCCATTCGATGTATGCAGTGCTGCACCCCTCTCCCCATCTGCAAGTTTAAATATTCTGAAAAGACATCAAATTTCTGCCCCAATGCACTGACTCCCTGCTGTCCTTAGCATGAACAATACTGTATTATGGTCACTTGTGCCTATTTAGGGATGACACCATGAAGAGCATGATCCCTAATGTGGTGCTCACCAACTCAGCCATTGTTGGTGTTGTTTGTGAAGGGGGCCACTGGGGAACAGTCACCAGAACACAGTTTTGTGAGAAATGGTCACTTCATCCCTATTCCTTAGTTATCCAGTCTTTAGGTAGCCAGATTTTTTACGACCATTGTGTAGTCTAATACCACTTGGAATCACACTAGTCCGTATGATTAGTTGTCGTTTGTGGTGATTGAGTGGCACTTTTTACACAGGCCCTCTACTTTAGCAGTTGTCTCTTGTGTCCCTGCTAGTGTCTTGTGGTCACAGAAAGGTCTGGATAAATAGTACGCCTTGTCTGGTGCTATTTGTCATTGTTGATATAGGACGATATGTTTAATGGATAGATCCATTTTTTTTTACTCCAGTATCATCCAGTTTTTCCCAGTACAGAGTTGCATGGAACATACCTCTGTACAGGGTGCTTGCTAGACTGCATCTGGAAGCCTGTGTACAGTTGGGAAATAGTCTAGAAAAATATGGAGACCTGGACTATTATGTTAAGCTTTTTTTCTTCTGGCAGAGTTGGACTGATTATGCAGGCCGTCTACTTTGGCAATTGTCTCTTGCAGCCCTGATACTGTCTTGTGGTCACAGAAAGGTCTATGAATTAATAGAACTGCTTGCAACTTGAGTACCATGCAAAGGTTGGAAGTCCATATACTGTATGAAAAAAGACAGAGAAACACTGAAATCTTTATGGAGGCTGGAAAAACAAGTAAATGTTTAAATTCATGATGAGTATTAGAGTGGGAAAATTATAATTTTTTTACAGTTGTAGTCTGGAATCTTGATCAAGCCAGGCATTTAGCCAACTAGAAGGGCCTGGCGTCTTGTTCTTTCCATTTCATTTTTTCATTTAGTGCTCCCTTGATTATGTCAACATACATGACATGTTGGAGAATTCTGTTTCCAAAAAAAGTAAAACCTGCAAATCCTTCTTCTGGATCTTGTGTTTCCGTAAATTTTAGATGGAATTCCTGAGAAACAACCTGAGACAGCGTCAACCACAGCATGATGTTGTTGCATCCACATCTTGCTGTGCCAGTGGTGGTGAGGCTGCTTGCTTAGATTCAGTGACTACAATAGGTGTTCGAAAGGCACAACCAAGATTGCATAAAGAGTACATGAGAGAGTACCATGCAAGAATGAAAAATTATCCTGAAAAATACAAAGCTTATCATGAGAAAGAAATGGATAGGGTGAAACAGTATCAAATGTCAATGCCTGAAGAGACCAAAGTACAGTACAGGGAAAAAGACAGGCTTCAGATGCAAAGGTATAGACAAATTAAAAAGGCAAGTCAAGTACCTGATGGCAAAGAAAAGAAGAAACGTACAAGAGTGGAAGCAGAGAAGATGAGAGCATTATGGAGGGAAAATAAAAAGAATCAGAAAGCAAGAATGACAGCTCAAAAAAGAAGGTGGATTAATGAACGCAGACGGTTTCTGTATGCTCAGAAGAAATGTGCCAGACTGCAAACTATCACTGTGGAATCAAATGCACACAACTCGGATGCAGCTGAAATGCAGTATAACATCATGGCCTCAGATGCTTCCCCTTTGGCGAACCCACAAATAGACAGTCCGCAATCAAGGATACCACAGACTCCATTTAGCAGTGATGCTGTGAAAAGAAAAGCCATCTCGCGATCATTAAAAGCAATGCCTAAAAGCCCAAATAAATTTGCTGAAGTTTTCTCAGCAATGCTACTAAAGTCAGCACCATGAAAGTGCAAAGCTATTGAGGCAAAATCTATATTAACGCCATCCAAAAAGAAACAGTTGGATTTTCTTGAGGAAACAAGCTTGAAAGCCATATTGGAAACAATTAAACACTCAAGACAAAAAGATTATTTTCAAATCCGTCGACTGCGGCACAAGTCACTGTTGGTGAAGAAAAAGTTAAGAAAATTAGACTTACACAGAGAACTGGAATTTAGCTGGAAATTTTTGTGTGCGTAATCCGTATATAGCAATGACTACATTGAGAAGTGAAAGAAGAGGAACTATGCTTTGCCAGAATCAATAATTCAGAAGATACAGGACTTCTACCAATGTGGGGATATCTCTCAAGAACTTCCCATTGTGAAAATAATTGGGAAAAAAGCAACTTTTACCAAGAAGGCACTGGAATCATCGGCCCTAACTACATGTGAGCAGTTCAAGGAAGAAAACCCAGATGTACAAATTAGTTACAGTAAATTTGTAAAACTTTACCCTAAAAGTGTTTGAGTCATGTCCAGACATAAGCTTTTGCAGTGCCTATGCGTGTACTGCCTGAACATTGACCTTAAACTGAACAGCATTGCTTTACAATGTGCACAGTTAAAAATGCCAGACAGTGCCATCAAGCACAAGTATGACGCTTTGACCCTTACAATGTGCTGCAGAGTTGGTGAATTTCACAATAAAAGATGCATCGACAGGGAATGCTTGCAGTGTGGCACCAAAGGCATAGGGACAAAACTGATTCCACTTTTAAATAAACACATGACCTCTGCAGTCACCTGAAGAAAATGGCAAAATGAGGATGTCACTATGAGAAAGGAGGGGAAAGTGACACATTCAAAGCAAATGAGAATGCGAAATAAGACTGGAGTCATCGGAGACCTAATAAAAGAACTGCAGGAAGAGCTGGAGCCATATGCTAAGCACTTAGCAAATGCAAAGTGGCAGTCACAACAATGTGATGCTATTAGAAAAATGTACCAAATAACTGGGTAGTTTTCTGTTTGGACTTTGGAAAACTATAATCAAGGCCCCTGAATTCTCACGTGTCATAGAATTTTATTAGAACTTGCAGTCTACCGTAGAACTTGTCGGTGCTGCAGAATTCACCTTCTTGGTGAGTTTTTATTAATATTTCTGTTTATCCATAGAATCTGTTTCCCTTCCCCTCTTTTTATATCCAAAACCCTCCTATATGCTCAGAATGTGATGTTATCATTGCTATAACATCATACATTAGGTAATGAAATGGCTGCATTCTGCAACAGAAATGAACAGTCACTTATCTACCACAGCTCCCACTGCCAGAGATGGTGGCACAGCACATCATGCATGGTGATATTTGCTCAACCTGCACTACAGCCTAATACAATTTTCAGTCTTGCATTATTGCACTAGGGCCAACTTAAACAAAACCTTGCCAATAGCACAGACCTATTAAGTCCATACCTCACTTTGTACAAACCTATTTGTGCCTTTAAGGTATAGAGATGCCATCTGAAATGAATAACTGGTAAAATGAATGTAACTGTCATTTTTGAGAAAAATAAAGTAATTATGCCCAGAAAAGTGGAATATAATAATGTGTAGACCTGTTGAAAGAATAGACCTGTTAAATAAATAATTGCACTGTATGCATTTTTGCCAGGATTATTGATTACATATTGTCATTGGTTGATAGAATCACCTAAAAGTTATGGAGAAATGACGTGTGCAGGGACAGCTGTTGGGCCAGAGGTAGCATGCTGTGTTTCCATGCTGGCAACTCAGGTTCAAAGATTAGCTCTGGGAGCTGGCTGGGCAGCACAAGGACTGGGGGAACACATCACTGCTCAGAGCCTGGGAAGATATGGTGCAGTGTTCTGTCTCATGGTGGACACATTGTGATGGGCTGGAGAGCACTATCTCACTATCGGTTCACATGCATGTCATGGCCTGATGGTGTTACGCAGTGTGTCAGAGAAAGCAGGTTGACATGAAAAATGAGTTTTGCAATAACTCCTCTATTCCATTTCCAATTGGACCTTTATGAATGAGGATGCAAGTTCATGGAAATTAAAAAAAAAAAAAATATATATATATATATATATATATATATATATATATATATATACACACACACACACACATATACAGTATCTCTGTCTGTCTCACCACACACACACACACATTTGTATGTATGTTACAGATTGCATATAAATATATAAGTGATACACGTTGGAACCTCATGAGTGGTGTAGAAAGCACTTACAAATATATAAGTAATAGACAGAAATACATTATTTATCACATAAGATCCCCTCTGCATATCTCATTTATGCAACAGGCTAGGACCTTAAGGGAGAGACATTTGTTTTGCTTTTTTAGGCATAAAATTATTTTTATAAGTCTGTTATTTTTGAACTAGTGTTACTGTGCTTTCCACCACCCTGATTGCTATAACCACTGTCATGAAAGTGAAGTCAGGATGACAAGCTGACACTGTGATGTGGTTGTTTGTTAGTGCCGCAGAACTTCCGCAGAAATTACAAACCACCGCCGCAGAAGTTCTGTGGCAAATGGTAGTCTTGCTGCAGAACTTGGTCCCATTGTGCCGCAGAAAAGTAGGGGCCCTGATTATAATTGCCACTACCAAGACGAAGCTCAGAGTGCACACTGGGCATACAACCAAGCTACAATTCACCCAATTGTGGCCTATTATAGATGTCCTAAACCAAACTGTGGCATAAACATGCATAGCGCACTCATTTTTATTACTGATGACCGAAAGCATGACTTCCATACTGTTCACCACTTCACAAATATGGCAACCAAATATCTGAAAGAAGAGGGGGTTGCCATGGTTAGGCAAATTGATTTTTCTGATGGGACACCAACACAGTACAACAGCAAGGGCAACTTTGCTGATGCATCATTTGGTGTGGTGGATTGTGGTGTTTCCATTGAAAAACACTTCTTTGACAGTCGGCATGGCAAAGGACCGTGTGATAGAGAAATGGGTATCTTGAAAAAGAGTGCATTACTGGCTGTAAAATCAAGAAAAGCCATCATTGACAGCGCCTTTGAATTATATCAATATGGCAAAAAATACCTTACATGTCCCAAAAATGAGAAGGATCATGTGCACATGACACGCAGTTTCTTTTTCATCAAGGAGGACAAAATAAACAGGCGAAGACTTACTAGAACAAATGTGAAAACATTGCCAAACACATGATTGGTACACTGTGTGAAAAGAATAGATCCACATATCGTATCAGCTAAAGAGAGAAGCTGCTTCTGCCGATCATGTGTTACAAATGAAGGACAGTGCCCTAATGCATTATTCACAGGAGATTGGAGAACCTTTTCTTTGAAATATGGGACAGAGGTGACTCCAACACCTTTGACACAGTCTCCAACACCACCAACAGCAGCACTACAGTTAAGGTTGCCATCAACAACAACATGGTCTCCAGCTCCACCACAGTCAAGGTCTCCATCTCCACCACCACCATCACCAGCTTCAATGCATGAAAGCTCTCCTTCTATACCACTACCAGCATCCATGCAGAACAGGTCTCCTTATACACCACTACCAGCATCAGTGCAGGACAGGTCTCCTTCTCCACCAACAGCATCAGTGCAGGAAAGGTCTCCTTCTCCACCAACAGCATCAGTGCATGAAAGGTCTCCTTATACACCACTACCAGCATCAGTGCATGAAAGGTCTCCTTATACACCACTACCAGCATCAGTGCAGGACAGGTCTCCTTATACACCACTACCAGCATCAGTGCAGGACAGGTCTCCTTATACACCACTACCAGCATCAGTGCAGGACAGGTCTCCTTATACACCACTACCAGCATCAGTGCAGGACAGGTCTCCTTATACACCACTACCAGAATCAATGAAGGACAGTTCTCCTTCTCCACCAACATCATCAGTGCAGGAAAGGTCTCCCTTTACACCACCAGCAACACCACAGGAGTGGTCTACTTCTCCACCACAACCAGATTCACTGCAAGAAAGGTCTACTTCTCCACCACCTCCAGCAGCATCAACAGAGGGAAGGTCTCCATCTCTACCACCACCAGTATCATCACCTCAGGCAATGTCTCCATCTCCACCACTACCACCAGTACTGCAGGCAAGGTCTCCATCTCAGCCACCATCACTACCATCAGCAGGGTCTCCACCATCAAAGGACACATCACCTTCAGTGTAAGTACCCATGTGATTAACATTTTGTTGTAGCCACCTTCTGGCCTCATCACCTTATCTGTACAGTTTCTGGTGTGCAAGACAGTACACAATGCTAAAGTAATAATGTGACTTACTGGAGGAGATGGGTATTTTAATCTCTGGATACGTGTTCATGCATGCATTCATGTGTGTGCTACTGCATGTACACAATGAGAATAAAACCTCATTCATGTCAAATACCTGAACATATCACCCATATCCACTATGGTGGTAGTTAATTTGGGAGTCACTTGCAAGCTATTTGAATGTCCTTATGTAATGTCTTGCCACTGGATGAATTCTAGCTATTTAGATTATGGAATAGGGTATACCATTCCCCATTATTTGCTCCCCAAAAGATTTCAGGTGTCCTGACAATCAAAATGCTCAAGTGGATGATTTATTCATTTTATACCTTTTGCAGTGCTCTCCAGGATGGTGATTTTCTGGCTGTCCTGTTCCAGACTGGGTGAAAGAATATAGCCTACATATACTTGGCAGAGGTTGTTTCATCCAGGGATGAGGAAGTAACTGTAAAATATCTGTTCAGGAGCAGAAACTGTATTTACCAGTGTCCAGATGAAGACATGGCTGAATACTCTACCCAGCCAATCACAGACACTGTTTTCAAATTTACTGAACCTTCTCAGACAAAGTACAGTAAAGAATTGCACTTTGTTCCAGATGGATTTGACAAAATAAGAAATGCCTTTGCTGGCCTTCAAGTACTTTTTAAATGATTTTCCCCAAACTCTTAGCTGTGCCTTGTGCCTAAAACCTGACAGTCATTTTATCACAGCAATATCATCATGGTTATGGTTATTCACTTATTACAATGGATTCCATCACTCTTTTTCTGGGTTTGGGACCAGCTGGTATGAGAATGGATTAGACATACCAGGCGTGATTAAATACCTTGTACATAGTGTAATCAAGTGTAAACAATTTTTTTATAGGTAGCTTAATTGTCTGTGTGTGTCAGTATGACACGGTTTTATGAAGAAGTACTAGTTAGCAGTAATGTGTATGGTGAGACAGTATCACTGTGATATTGTGGTGTCCCTGTAACATACGTTAACTCTGAAAAAAAACTGTTAAAAAATAACATTTATTTTTTTAACCACGATATGCAGAGTTGGCTGGCTTAAATACTAATGTGTAGAAAACTGTACAGCATGGTTGCTCAGGGCTATCAGAAATATTCAGGTCACTATTAAACTGTTACATTACAAAGTTTAGCATACAATGGTGTCCTATGATAGATAGTTTTGTAAGACCACTGCCAGAATGAATAACAAAGAAACAATGAAAGATCCATTCTACAGCCCATAAATAGAAGCAGAAGTCATGGTATTATAAAAAAATATATTTTATTTATGTAATCATAAATTAAACAAGCAGGACACCATGTTACGGATGTAGAAGATTTTATATTCAAACTTTCAATACATTTTTCCATAACTTATACTTCATGAGCTATCTTTATATTTTGGATAGCAACAGTAGCATATGAAAGCATCGTAACGGAGACATAGCCATGAGAACCAAACAGACATTTTTTTTTGCCTAGATAGTCACACTATGGCCCAGATATTCAAACTGCACCCAAAAAGTGCCCAACAGCAGGAACAAGCGCAAGCCCACTGCGCCCATGTGCAAGAAGTGCGATATTCAAAAACTGCGCAGGTCAAGATGCGCCTATGGCACACGACCGAATATTGTGCCACCTGCACCATAGCGCAACCAGGAATGTGCAGATGTGCAGTTGTGCAGTTCAGATGTGCCATAATGCAACCAGGGATGCTCAGTGGAGCAGTCCAGATGCGCCATAGTGCAACCAGGGATGCCCCATGGAGCAGGGCAGCAGTGCAACAGCACAACCAGGGATGTGCAGAGACAGGATGCAGGGGCCCACCACCCATGCCACAGATGGACAGAGGAGCACACAGCAGAACAGACATTGCCCCCCACAACCCATGCACTACACAACAGGTGGAGAGCCGGAATAACCACCGGCCCATGGATACCAGCAACCAACCCACAGCTGGGGCATGGTTCTCCAGCACACCCCCTGGCAAGCTGTTACTGGCACACAAGGAGGGCCGACCACCCCATGCCACAGCATCCCACCAACGCAGAGCACACCCTGAACCATGACCCCCAGACACTCTGCCCAGGAGCAGTGTCCACCAGTGCAGGATACCCCATGCATGCCACCACCCCCACTGTGACAATGCAACCCTGTGCACCACAGAACCATGCAAGGCAGCCCCACCACAAGCACCCGTCAATGGGTGGCAGCACACAGCAATGCAACGACTACATACACAGTGCCACTATGCATGTTCCTCCCGAGGTACAGCTGAGAGACCGACCATGCGTTGGCACACAAGGTACCCCACACATGACAGGGCATGCCCTGGACCCCACCACCAGTGGTACAGCACCCTGCACACCCCACAGTGGTGCATGGAAGCATGCACCACACAGGATGCAACACAGTGCATTGACAAACACCCACCCATACCCCAGGGCACACCAACACAGGGACACAGTAGCGGGGCAACCAAGCCCCCAGAGTTTGGCCACAGAAACCGTGTACACATGGCCAGCACCCCTCCATGGCACAGGTGTTCTAGCCACCCTGCACAGGCACCGTGGAGCTGTACACCACCAGCATTTTCCCAGAGCACAAGTGACAGACAGTGGTGCACATCCCCTGCGACACACACAAACGACAGCATGGAGGTGGGACAACAATAGCGGAGGCCACAGTGTCACCCGAGGGAGACATGCACCACACCAGTGACAGGAGGCAACCTGGCATTGTGCCGGGTACAGTAGCTGTCCTACATGGACAGCCACCACTGACATGCCAGTGGACCGTGCATGTCACAGACATGCAAGGGTGTCAGCTGCACAGGCCATGGATGGTCTGACAGGTGCACCATGGACACAAAGTATGCACCATGGACCACTGCACACAGTCATCCAGTGCACAGGGAACAACACACACACCACAGACAGTGACTGATAGCCACTTCCACACCATACTCACTTCCCCACAGATACACACACATGCACATGACTGCACCACCCCTGACACCATGCACACCACTGCAGCTGAGCACCTATAGCCCACTGCAGATTAGAGACCACCACAGTAGACATATCAAAAGAAATGTTTTTAAAAACAGCAAACAAAACTATGTACAAGTATTTACAAAGGTTTGGGGGGAGGGCCACAAACAAAGTGGGCGGTGGGTAAGGGGCAGGGGTGAACAAAAGATAGAGGGAAGGAGGGGTGTGAGGGTGTGTCCAGAGGAGTAGGGGAAATCAGGGGCATTTCAAAGCTCAGCAGGAACCCCGATCCCTGCTCCGGCTTCTCCTCCTGCCACGAAGTCTTCGGACACTGAGCCTGTCCATGCATTCAAGTATCTCCAGTGATGCCCTGGCTACCTGGAGAATCTCCCGCAGTGCCACCCTGATCTCCTGCAGCTGCCGTCCACCTAGGACAAGGGAGCAGAGTCAATAGGTGTGAATGTACAGCCCCATGCAGCCCACCCACTGTGCACGGCATACAGACATGGGACATGCCTCTGTGATGGTGTGTGACCACCCACAGTGATCGCATCCACAAGTCCTGCCCACACAGGTGCACACAGCCATGCATACCGCTGCACACACCCACCGTCCATGTCCTGCACAGCACCACTGTGGCTGTTCAGTGACATGGCTATGCGGTGCGAAGGCAGCGGCACAGCCATGTACCCGGTGCATGCATGGACCACCATTGATGCACTCCCAGACATGCAGTGCCACTGGATGGTGCTGACTGTACTAAATTGTGTGCATGGCAGTGGTGTCAATGGATGGTGGCCATGGTCCGCTGCCCGCCCTGTTACACAGCATGCAATAGTAATCATGGATGTAAGGCACTCACCATCATCAGGCTGGTCACTGCTCCTGTCTTGTCCAGCAGCCCTCCAGGCCTGCTGTTCATCTAGGTGCAGCCTCCCCTCCCTCGCCCACCGGTGCTCCTCTGGGCCTAGGGTGCAAACATGGAGAGAGGAACATCAGTACAATCTGGTAGCAAAGTCCCCCCACCCCCATGTGTGTGCAATCCTAGACAGCCATACCCATCCTCCTCCCACCCCAATACCACCACCACCATGGCCAACACTGGATGGCCCCCCACGTGCTGGACACATGCCACCGTGATCCCCTTATGGACGTTAACAGTGTATGGATGGGGCACCTACCTGGCCGTGGCACCGTGCCCCTCCTGGCATGTGCCCGCAGGTGAGCAAACCTGTCTGGGTCCTGCCACTGCAGGTCACCATAGCAGTACCTGCACTGCTCCACCATCATCTCCATGCCTGTGGCCTCCTTCTCCCACACCACACTCCTGGCCCTGTCCAGGGGTGCCTCCCCAAATAGGGCAGTGGCATGGAGCTCCACCAACTGGACCAGACTGGCCAGTTCAAGTAGACTCCAGATGGGCACCCTTCTGCTTGCCATCCTGTACAGTTTTGGTATCAACATGGCACTCTATAGCGTACGTTCACCATGTGTGGATACTGTGCGGTACTGCGCTGTCATTCCCCATTGTGCTGTCACCGAACAGCACCATAGAGGTGCACCCATGTGGATGCATGGTGCCTAGGGGGTAAAGGTTGGCACAGGGTCAGGGGTCTCTTGCGCACGGACCACCACAGCGCGATTGGTACTCATCACGTGTAGTGAGATAGGGAGCCTGTGTGCCACTTCCTGTAGCAGCCTACCACACTGTGGCCCCAGTGCACCTACGGCACACCAGTGCCAGAGTATCATACATGTGAACAGTGCAGTAGTGCCACTGGCACAATGGTGGCCATGCCCTGCATTGCCTCCCATGCACAGTACATCAGCAGCGCGGCAGCCGTCGGCGTCATCATCACGGGCATGCACCGTTCGGTGTCCACTGCACATGTCACAGAAATGTGCCCTTGCTTGAGCACTTTCAACACAATTGTACAAAGCGCGATATTCAGCTGGCATATGCAAATCATCTAATCAGCCATTCAATGGCACAGATACTGCATTTGCATCCACTTATAATTGTGCCTCGCCTCATTTGTATGTATTGCACTATAAAAATGTGACATTGGGCTGCAGTGGCCATAGTCTGTTATTGCAGTCTATTGTGGTGAGTTGCATGCTGTTCAGGAGTGTGGACTGTGGTGTGTGGGACAGGCATGGGACTGCACAGTCACAGGTAACACCTGTCATTCCCACAGGATGAAGAATGAGCGATCGTGAGGTGGAGGAAGAGGAACAGAGACGTGGGAGGAAGAGGAGGCCTAACTTCACAATGGCAGAAACAGATGCCCTGTTTGAGGCCTACCTCGACCTGGAGCCGCTGCTCAGTGGACAGCGGGGAACACCACAGGCCCGTGCTGCTGCAAGGAAAGAGGCGGCACATGCCATCAACCTGCATGGCAGCCACCAGTGGTCCATGCAGAAGTGCAAAAAGAAGATGGGCACGGACAGGCGGAGGATTAAGGACAAGGTGGCTGCCATCAGGGCAGCATGGGCTGCGACTGGTGGGGGACAGCCGGCCATGCAACACCTGACCCCACAAGAACAGCAAGTTGCTGGCAACATGCGGCATTGTGCCAATGAGAGTGTTGCAGGTGGTGGATTCCAGACGGGTGGTAGCCCATCAATGCATGGTAGGTCCTGGTCTGTCAATGGGGGGGAGACAGGGTAGGGCAGATACATTAATGCTACTGTGTTTTCTTACAGCTCCTGAGCATCTACATGGGTCAGCAGTGGTGGGTTTGTCCACTGAGGGTGATACCATGGAGACAGAGGAGGGCCCGTCCACCTCCACAGGTGTCCAAGGGTCAGGGTGACAGTAGGCCCACCTGGCTGTCCACACTGATGTTGGTGGAGCAGGTGGAGAGAAGGCCCATGTCCCAGCATGCCAGTGTCCATGGATGCCAGCATGCTGAGACTCGGGCTGGTGCTGGATCCGTCACTGATGATGATGGAGCTTACTTTATGGACAGTGATACGTGTGGGCCACAGGATGGCCACACAGCAGTTGACATCATGGGCATGGCCGTAGGTGGTGCCACCGTGGATGGCTCTGTGACATCACAGTCCCAGCCTGTGCCTGTCTGCACCAGTGGGGCAGCACTGGTGTGTGTCCAGCACAGTGGGGCTGTTGCAGCTGCTGCAGTGTCACCGTTGAGTCCTGGACAGCGGCAGCTGGAGGGGCAGTGTCAGCAGTTGGCCAATGGCCATGGGGGTACAGTGTCGAGGCGGCATCAGTGCACTGCCTGTGGACATGCCCAGGCCTGGCTCTGGTGTGCAGCGCCCACCCTCAGGAGGTGCTGCCCATCAGGGCCATGAACACCATGAAGGACAACATGCTGATCAGGCAGATGACCTCATAGAAGAGCACACCTGCATACTCCAAGAATCAGTTGATCAGCAGTTGCGGCTTGTGACGGCAGTGGATGCACTCAGTGGAGCTCTGCACCAGGCAGAGGAGCGGCACAGCAGGCACACCTCTCTGCTCCTGGTAGGGATGGACCGGATGTGGGAGGATGTGACCTCTGCCATTGACAGGCTGACACAGACAATCACAGCTGCCATGGCCACAGTGGGCACACAGTTATTGCCCATGCGTAGCTGACACTGCTCAGTGCAATGTCCACCCCCCATTCTTGGTGTCGTGTGACACCCTCCATGTCAACACCAGGTTCAGCTATGGGCATCCCAAGCACGCCTGGCGCAGGCATGTTTGGTGTGCTGCAGACCCCTGCGTGAGCACGGTCACGTTCACACAGCAGAACCCCTGGGTGACCATCGGTGCCACCCCATTAGGCCATTGGTCAGCCTGTCACTGCTGTCGGGTCTCAGCAGGGCCATCCATGCATCCTTGGCAGCCGTGGCACTGTGGCACATGACTGACCTGTCTCCCACCATGGCTACTGTCTGATGCTGCCCTGTGCGCATTGTGTTGTTCAATGTGCAATGCACGGGTGGGGTACCTGGCCCTGCACACACGTGCACATTCCATCTGCACTCCCTCCCGGCTGCTGTCCACTGTGGCATGTGCATGATGATGCCTGCGTTGCACTGTCCACCACTGTGCAATGGTGCCCAGTGTCTGACACATGCACAATGACAGTACTGGGTGTGGTTGTCTGTGGACGTGTGTGTGGCTAGGGGTGGCGTTTGGGGTCGGCATGCCTCCTACCCTTTGTGCATGTCTTGTGGGGTGGGTGTGTGTGTGTGTGACCGTGCGCCATGTTAGACCTTGCCCATCCCTGACGGCGTGTGTGGTTCCATGCTCGGCCAATTCCCTTAATGACATGCACCCCTGGGGTTTGTCCATGCGTGTTTGTGGGTTGTTCCCTTGCCATTGGTGGTTGCACATGGCCCCATGACTTACCTGGGTTGGTTGAAGTGCTCCTCTGTGATGGTGTCCCAGTGCAGCTGTGCCATTTGGATCAGTCGGGGGTTCCTTCGACCAAGGGTAGCTGCCCATCACCATCTTCACCAGCATCCTCATCATCCCGATTGCAGTTCCCCTCTTCGACCTGTATGGCTATCCCACAGTCGTTGGCCATGTTATGCAGGATGCAACAGGCCAGGAATAGCCTGCAGGTCTTTGAGGGGCTGTACTGTAGGGCACCACCAGACGTGTCCAGGCAACGGAAATATGCCTTCAGCATCCCAAACACCCGCTCGATGACACTGCATGTGGTGGCATGTGCCTCATTGTAGCGTTGCTGCGATGGGGTTACGGGCCACCAGTATGGTGTAAGCAGCCAGGGACAGAGTGGGTATCCTCTGCCACCTGTGTATAGAGGGTGGACATTAGTTTGGTGATCAGTGTCGCCCTGCCATGGGCCATCTAGGCCAGTACCCATGTCACCTCTGACTATGCCCCTCCCAAGCTCCATGTCTTTCTGCATGATTTGCATAATCACCCAAAAGGTGGCCAGTGGGGATGTCCCAACTCTCGAACCTGTGGCACAGTGCAGACTGGTGCCAGATGAAGGCATCATGTGCTTCCCCAGGGTGTGTGGTACTGACATTGATTATGCGCCCCATGGCATCGCACACCACCTGGCATTTGATGCTTGCATACCCCTTCCAATTCATGTATGTGGCCCCTTCAGGGCCAGGTGGTGTGTAGATGGCCACATGGGTGCAGTCTATTGCCCTGAGCATGCCAGGCATACATGATACCCTGTCGAACTCCTGTATGTTTGCTGTGCTCTCCGCTGGTGTGCTGGGGAAATGGATGTACTCTGCAGCATGTGGCAGCAGTGCACTGAGGAAGTGGGTGAGGAGGCATGATGTGGCCAACTGGGTTATGCCTGTCATGTCCCCTGTTGGTCTCTGGAAGGTACCCATGGTGAACAGGCACATGACAGCTGTCACTTTGGTCTCCACTGACAGAGCATGAGTCCGTCGTGTGGGTGCCTGCATCACATCACTGCACAGCTCACAGAGCCGCTTCAGGATCACCTGGTTCAGGCGGTACCAGCCCACGATCTCAGTATCAGTGTACAGCTCGAATCTGTGTGGGCTCGGTACTGCCAGTTGGGAGCATACCGCCGACAGGCCCTTCCACGGCTGTGCCCCCCTGCTGCCTGCCTTCTCACCCCCCTCATATCTGCCTCCATCTGGATGGTGGCACTGGCCATGTCCCTGGCTTGTGTAACACCTCCTGGCAGCTGTTTTACTGTTTCCCCCACTGTCCTTGCTGCTAATCCCCCTGCACTGGGAACACCTACCTGTAGCGGCCATACTGCCCACTATCTGTGCCCTCAGTGCTGTGTGGCACTTCCCCCTTTTGTCCTGCACTGTGGCACAGGCTCCCCACACCTTCCCTGTTCCTGGTGGTTCCAGGTGCTCTGTCCTGCTCCTGCCCTGACCTGCTACCAGTTTCTGTGTGCCTGTGTGGCTGCCTGCAGTTCACCAACATGTGGCTTCCCTGTAGGGTTCTTGCACCTCTCTCTTGTTCCTTTTTATTTTGGATCATTTCCGCTATTGTGCAACTGTTTTGCTCCCCTATTGAGCATGGCACATGTTGTTGAATATTACTTTTCATGTTTATGCATGGTTCCTCCCCTTCAGTTGCATACATTCATTACCATTGCGTCTTCTAGACTATGATTTTGGGGCATCTGCCTCCCATTGAATATCGCAAAATGGCACATTTTTGGACTTGCGCTGGTGCATCCCTGCTGGCATGGTGCAACCCTTTTGAATATCTAGGCCACTGTTTCTCCAGTATCAGATTTGTGCCTATATATATATATATATATATATATTATGGTAACACGGTAGTGCTAACATAGTTAGGGTTGAGTAGCACTTTTAAGGTTAAAGGGACACATTTTGCACCTTAATAACTTTGCCATCATTAAATGGATTTGCCTGAAATGTAGAATGCGTGATCAAGAACCATACATCTTGGGATCTGCCAACGTTCATACTGGTCAGATATATGGCTGCATTTACGGTTTCTGGAGAATTCTTTGCTCGTGCCTACAGGTCCCCGATTTGCCTTTCAAAGATTTTGTGAAAAAATATTAAATGGTTCAAAAGTTATTCAAAAAACAAGTTATCATTATAAGTCAATGGGAAAAGTTAACAAAAAGTTTGACAGTGTCGCAAATGCACTTTTTAGTGTCACGAATGGCCCTAGTAGTGTCGCAAATCCGCCATTTTGTTTTCAGTTGGTGATCAGAAAAATGCTTGGCATTTAAAATTGGGACCATCTAGGGACACAATTCTTTTTGTGTTTACCTAGTCGAGCCCTGAAGATGCTAGGCATTTCTTTATTTTGGGGGTAAATACCCTAGAAATATGTTTTTCAAATTTCTTGAAAAAGTAGTGTCACAAAGTAGTGTCGCACTCATGACACTTTTGCAAATGTTTGCGAAATCTTTTGCAAATCACAACACTACTTTTTCAGACTATGGCCAACATGGCAGCAGTTCTTTGCCACCCTGCCTCAAAACAACGGTTTGTTCTTTTGAGGTAAATTTGTAAGGAAAGCAGCCAACATCTCACAGATGTGTCTTTTCGTGGTTTGGTGAAAAAATATCTCATACCTGCAAAGTTACAGTACTCCGAATTTGGCGTTTTTTCTCATAGACTAACATGGTAGTGTACGTCGCGCCTTTCGGATCTCATATCTCGAAAACAATGTGAGATACAGATTTTTTGTTGCGAGTTTCATACCCCTTTTGGCTATGTAATAGCAAAAACCTAGCCAGGAAAATCATGATTTCTGTGAAATTTAAATTTTTTTTCTACGTCATGCGATTGCTGAGATATTAGCAATTAAGTACTTCCAATGCTCGTTTTAAGCTTCGATGTCCATTACAATGATACATTCTTTGTACACAACATGATGATGGATGCCTGTAGTGGTATGTTTAAGAAGTTGTATGTTATTTCTGTTGCATTATGGTATCTGTCTGTGATTGGTTGTCTTGCCTTGTACTGCCCCCTGTAGTTGTGTGTTCTGTGTGTGTGTGTGTGTGTGTGTGTGTCTGTGTGCCTATGCCTGTGCCTGTGTGTGTGAGTGTGTGTGTGTGTGTGCCAGTGAGGGGGGGGCAGAGTTAGGGTTCAAAACCCTAACATCAAATTTACTCTCTTTTGTCACTGTAAAGAACCCTAACCATTGCATTAATACAGTTTTTTGCAAATAATTTCCTGACTTTTTGAGAAAGAAAGAAAGAAAAATGCAAGGTTCTCTTACCACACAACATATAAAAAAGTTTATCAAAGCTTTATATAAGACAGAATCATAACAACGCGTCACCCAAGTTATCACCCCACCCCTGTATAAAAGCTACTGCATCGTAAGTCAAGAGTCATACTCCAAATAAGACCATCAGCATCAACAGTATATCTGTCTGATAACAACTGTTCAGTAGGTGTCACGGCCATGATTTGCATATCGTCAGCCATGCAATCAACTCACCCCACTGAAACCAATAATTCCACGGTGAGTGCACAATAACAGGCAAATTAAGGCCATGCACATTTACGGCATACGTTCGTCATTGTACCTGCATACAAGTCAGAACACTGAGTACTTGCACATGCTGATGCAGGCAATGCCCCCCCTCCCAAAACATGTAGTATATGCTTAGTACAAAACCACACCTGACGTAAAGGCATGTACATCAATGTCACATGGCTGTTATACTAGCTGTGGATTATTCCTCACTGTCATGAGTTGCATAGCCTCAGCCAGGGAATGACATGAACCATGATATACCTTGGGCCCCTTCTGTTCTCAATTTTTATCAACAAAGCAGCTGAGGTCCTAGAATCCTACTCAGCTATTCTGTACTCTGATGACCTGATCATCTACACTAGTTCTTCTAGTATTGCCTGCATAAACACATCACTTACTTCAGACTTCAGTAAGGTCTTAGACTGGCTACTAGAATGTAAGCTTGTACTAAATGAAAAGAAAACGAAAGCCATGCTCCTAGGTTCTGCACCGAAGATTAAGACCTGTTCTAGTTTGCTGGAGGTTCTTCACCCAGGAGGATTTCCACTTGAAAATGTTACTTCCTTCAAGTACCTTGGGATCGTCCTGGACCAGTCCCTGGATTTTAATCTTCAAATTCAGTCCTCATGCAAAGCTGTAAACTCGAAACTAGGAGTAGCTTACAAAACGAGCTACATGCTTATACCCTCGGCCAAATTAGCAATTGCCCAAGGTATTCTGCTCCCAACCCTTACTTATGGTGCCTTTAATCTTACCTCTGCCCATAAAACCTCCTTACTAAAATGGGACATAACTTATAACAATATATGCCGATTTGCCTCTTCGTCGCCTTGACTCAAACCTCACTGCCTTCTTTATAAGGATCTGAATTGGCTGTCACCCTCTGCCAGTAGACAATGCTACCTTGGATCACTAATGGACTCAATCATCTGGGGAAAAAAAACATCCCAGCTGGCGGCGTTGCTGGTCCCTCAACCATTCTCCCATAGCCTGTGATCAGCTGACAAATTCTTGCTCTATGTTCCAAGATGTCGGACAGCTAAAGGCACAGAGGCCTTCCAATTCTCTGCTCCCAGGCTATGGAATGCTCTTCCACTCAACCTACAGCTGTCTCAGTCTTACTTTGGATTTAAAAGTGAATATCATCGTTATCTATCCTTAGCTGATGCTTGTACATGCTTTGACCCAACCTGAAGCTCCTGAGACTTACCAGTAATGTCACCCCTGCTCAAATGCAGCTCCAAGACTGTCTCTTCTTCCCATCCCCATATTTTTCCTTCTCTTTGTAAATAACTTCTTGACTACTAGCTCTCTTCCTTCTCGAATCTTGTTGTTGTTTTGCCAATTACCACCCCTGACCTTCCTTCTGTCAGTCTTTCTTGTTATGTTTGAACATTCCTCACATTTCTCTCTAGATAACCTTACTATCTTATTAACCCTTTCACTCCACAGGTCTGGTCCATGGTTTCTGCACTTATTATATATCTTACTGCCATTATCTGTATAATGCTTGCCATTATTTTTTGTTGTTTCTACCCATTGTATTTTTGTAGCACTGCTGTACTGTTCCTCTATTTGTATTATTGTACCCATGTTGCTGTTGTTTGACTGTTTTTCTTTTGTTGTACTCTCCCGGGTCGTGCCTTAAAATATTTTATTGCTAGTGCACCTACCTGGTTAACAAAAACTAAATAAAATAAATAAATAAATAAAAATAAATACCACTAAAAGCATGCTGAGTAGAGATGTACAGCCCAACTAAATACATGTACATTAATGGTATGCTTCCCTCATAGCATCAGCTGAAAAGTTACAACACTGACAAGTTACATGGTGTCAGCCAGACAATGCCCCCCCACCGCAAAGAGGTACTGTATATTCAGTGCAGAGTGTGGGTTATTGGGGGATTAACCCACACCTTGTCTGATGTGTCACAAGGTGCAGCTGAGTTACTTAACCACACAAGAAGTGGGTAAATCCCCAAATAACCCCAAACCTCTAGTGCCTTATTACGATTATACATTGAACCCATGTGTAAAATAAATTTTAAATCTGTTTAACTATGTTTTTTATAAATGCCATTTCTCAGCCGTGGGTTATTACAGGATATACCATGGTCATGTGATGTGTTTTGACCAATGAGGTTACATGATTTTCATACCCCATTGTATAATTGCACATATACACCTGTTAAAACACAGAGCAGTTAGATGGTGTCAGGCACACAATGTCCTACCCCTCCCAAAGCTAGGTACTTAATGTTCACAACAGAGCCATAAGTAAAATGAGGCTGTGAACATCAATTGTGTATATGATCAGTATCAGCTGTACACATGGTAGGACACTCAGTTGTTGGATAGCGCCAATCAGTGAATACACCCATACATGTGCAGATGACTTAGTGTATCTTGAGGACACAGTTGAAGTCAAGAAAAAGGTGTTGACATATACAGTACAAGATACATAACTGATACCAGTTGCACTTGTTGGGACAGTGGCAAGTTGCATAGGGTGACCCAAGCAATGCCCTCAAACACCATAAATCAGGTACAAAATCACAGGTGTAGGGACAGATGCCAACCAAACTGCACTTCCTTATTGCAATAGTGCATACATATTTTTAAAAAGGAGTCAAGCACATCATTGAAAAATTATAATATTTAATAAAATCTTTTTTTTAGAAAAATATAAAAGTAATCTGTATGTTAGTTTTTATATCACAATAAAAAATAAATGTGTTTCTTCACACGATGTAAGGGGAGGGAATAATAAATAAAACATAAATAAAATAAAAGTACTGAAAAAATAAAATAAAAGTGTTACTTCAAACTTGTAGTGGGGGGGATATATAAGTAAAAAAATAAATATAAAAGAAATTTTATTATAACCTATTAACAAAGAATGGTCTGGAGTGACAGGGAGGTTTTGGCAGTTCAGGCTGTTGGGCCTTGGGGAGAGGATGAGGATGAAGAAGAGGAAGACTGCACAGGAGTTGGTGTGGCTTGGTGCTCCTCATCCACAGCTGGTGGTGATGTTGTGAGAGGGGCACCTTTGAGGGTCTCTTGCTGGGGAGCTCTGGAGGGTTGGTCATCTTGTAGATGCTGCAGGTCCTGATGAAGCAGATGATGTACAGCTTCTGTGGCCTCCAAGCTGGTTCTCAGCCAGCTGCACCATGAGACTGTGCATGGACTCATGTGAAGCAACAGAGGCCTCTTCAAGCTCCCTTAGCAAGTGAATGGCTTGGGTGAGGCCCCTGTTGCTCTCCTCAAGCCCACAGGTGGCTACTAAAGCCACATGCCTCACACGCCCATGACGCTGCAGAAAATCAATGATTTCTGCCCCTTGAGCTAAAACCGCCCCCCTTGACCTATTATGTAGTTCAGTTTTGCTTCAATGTCATGGGCATATTGGGCTGCAGCCCTGCTGCCTCCCTTCATGGCCTCCAGCAGCTGGATGAGGGTGTTGCTGATCTTATTGAGAACAGCTATCTGCCCTGTGAAGACAAAAATGACAAGAAAACACATGTCATTAAACGAAAACTCCATGTTAAAATCAGAAAAAGATATGTAGTAGTCTTTTTTCTGTGTTCTAACCAGTTCCCAGTGTTTTCTTTTCCTCTGGCTGTGAGAGAGAGATTTCTTTTCTAACTTTCCCTGTTTTATTGTCCTTGGAGGTTGCCATTTTGGTGTCTTGTATGGTCTCTTGTCCCAGATAGTCTTCCCAGAGTGCCCTTTGGTGTGATGTCTAACTGCCCCTGCAGGAAGCCAGTGTCTTGTTAAAGGGTCTGTCACAGCTCAGCCACAGAGAAAATACTTCTTCCAGAGAAGACACACTGCTAGATTTTGGGTGAGTGTAATCATTATTATTTTTTGATATCAGTACCTTGTCCTGCTATGTTCTGTTGTGTGTGTGTGTGTGTGTGTGTGTGTGTGTGTGTGTATGTGTCTGTGTGTGTGTGTTTGAATCATGTCACTGTTTACTCTATTCCTCTCAGTCACTTTTGATTTTTGCACCAGTACTAAGTAGCAAAAATTGAACATCACCTTATAGGTTGTAACATAGCTGGATACGGTACTAATATCAAAAAATAATAATGATTACACTCATCCAAAATCTAGCAGTGTGACTTCTTTGAAAGAAGTATTATCTTTGTGGCTGAGCTGTGGCAGACCCTGCTAAATCTAAGGGCATAGCTACACCACTGTCACATGAGTCAGGGTGCATCATAAAAGAAAGAAAGCCAATAAACCTATTTGTGATGGAGATCCCCAGGGGTCGTAGAACTACCATACAGCTAGCAGGCTAATTTAGGAAAAACTCCTAATAGCAGACAGAGGGAAGGACACACTAGGACTTAACATACACATCAAAACACTCTACGTAACATATGTTTTTGCACATTCTGGGTGGACTTCTCCTTTAAAGTAAGCTGTTCTGTAGTATTCTGATAATATACTACAGTGAAGTGTGTTTATTTGTCATATTAATGATAGACGAGATGAAGTAACATCTATGTCACATCAGTAAACCTGTGTTAACTTTATAGTACTGTCATTTACATTTCTTGGTCACACATTTGCCCCCACCCTTTCAAGTACTATTATGTCCCACGTCTTCCAGCAGAATGTGGTACTGTAAACCCCACAATAGCTGTCAATTAATGCTGTTTATTGAAATACCTCAAGAACCTCTGTATGGCAGCATGTGCAACAGTTGTATAATGATGAAACTTTAGCACCTGTGGCTTGTTGACCTCCCCTCCCTGCTGGGATATGTCCTGCTGTTAATTGTCTGCCCTGTGGCACTATAATGGCTAGGTGGTCTACAATGAGACACAGTTGCATACACTCAGCAATGCTCATTGCATGCTGACTGTGTCGGCAGGCCTGTGCAACAAGGCAACAAGTGTAGAAATGCACTAATTAAAGGGCCACAGATGCCCAATCCCCCTCCCCCATCACAGAGGTACACATATGTCCTCTGTTCCAGTTACACAGTATTTCACAGGTACACTCCCTAGCCTGCTGCGTCTGTCTCACCACCATATGTGAGTGGGTTTCTCGGGGTGTACTCTGCATCACTCATCATGGTCGGCAGGCAAGGGACTCCTGAGATCATATGTGACAAGACTACCATTTACACCGTACTCTGTGATATCTTTCCAACTCATCAGGTTTCTCAAGGTTAGACAGTACAGTTCAAATAAATCAGTTGTAACAGAAATGTACCATACATATCCCAGATGTACATACAGTAAGTGTCCTTCAACAGTGAACTTGACATCAAGCAACACGAACACTATTAAAATACATTGGCATTATCTACATAACTGCTAGCTAGCATACCTGTAATAAACGTACAGCAAAACAAGATGAATTAAGTTCCTGTTGTTAGATTTCTTTTCATACAAACCAACATCCAAATATTGTAGATTTATTGGTCAAACCACATAACAAGACTTGTATAAATGCAACACTATATTCACAAAGGTAAAAATAAGTATATATGGTAACAAATGATTTGTAAATTGAACAACAGTATAATGCTTGTACACTCCCCTTTCACCCACATACCAAGACAGTTTCAGTAAAACTAGATCTTTATACACAGTGTAACTCAGTGGGTAAATCTTTCCCAGATATACTAATGTTCCAGAGAACTGTTATTAAGCACAATATGTCTGTTCAATATGTTGGTGCAACTGTTCATCTCTGTGAATTGGAGATCTCAAATATCAGATATTGCAGAATATCATTAACATCATACCAGCAAAAGGTGGGCTGCAGTATTACAATATATAATGCAGCAGTCCAACTGTGAGTTGGTATCTACCCATCAAAAATATAATTCACAAGCACAAATGTTACCGTCATCCCCACCCACTTGTACTCAAGAATATGGCAGGGGGGATATTGTCTGGTTCACACCATGAAACCACCCAGTGTCCTAACTTCTGTGCAGGTCATATCATGAAGGTATAGTAATGATGTCAATGGCTTTACTTGCACCGTCTCTCTGAATTCATGATGCAGTACCTGATGTGGAGGGAGATAGCATTGCTTGGTGAGGGCATGCAACTGCTCAGTGTCCTAACTTGTGTCCAGTCAGTATTAGTCAGGTATAGCTATGATCTTGATGTCTTTACTTGGGTTGTACCTCTGCACTCAGTATCTGCTATGTGGACTAGAAGGGGGAGGGGGAGTGGCATTGCCTGGGTGAGGCTCTGCTACTGCTCAGTGCCTTAACTGTTGTGCTTGTGAAATCAGTGAGGCATACTGATGATGTAAATGGCTTAAGTTGGTCTGTGGCTCTGCACTCAGTTTGCAGTACCTGGCTGAGGGAGTGGGGGGGTCATTGTCTGGGTGATGCCATGCAACAGCTCAGTGCCCAAGCTTGTGTACAGGTGGCATAAGTGATGTATACCAATGATGTCCATGCCTTTAGTTTTGGTGTTGATCTGCAGTCAGTACACAGTGCCTAGCCTGGGGGTATTGCCTGACTAATGTCTTACAAGTGTGGTGTATACTAACTTGTGTCCAGCTGGTATCAGTCATGTATAGTGATGATATCCATGGTTTTATTTGGGCTGTGGATCTGTCCGGATATCAGTCCTCTGTGCTGATGCCCTGATGGGAGGAGGGACCAAGAGGAAGAAAACCAGAAAACACCCCTCTCAAGGCTGGATGATGACTGCTACCAGCCCCAATCACTCAAACCCATGGGCAGACATGCAGTACAAGCTCTCTGTAGTAAGACGACAAAGGTATGGAGACAACAGAGCAAGCCTGGCAATCTAGGGGCAAGCACTCTGTCAGCTATTATCAAATTGGTCAGTCCAAACAAGTGGACCAAGTGGGCAATAATGCTGTATAAAAAGAAAGTAAAAAAAAGTGATAGAAGCAACTTGCGTTCCTCTGCTGGAGGCCCAGCCAGACCTGCAGCACCCATCGAATGACCCGCTGCTGGAGAGTCTGGTGTCTCCTCCACAGAGGGGTCTATCTCAACAATCTCAATCTCCTCTGTGGGCTCTGCTCCTCCAAAATCACCCTCCATAGATGGTTTGTCCTCTGTAAAAAACATAGTAAAAGACAAAACATTACTTGTCTGTGAATATTAGTATGAGTATATATACCTCTGTACTATCAGTTGTACTAAATTGTTAATCCTGAGGACTCCAATAGTATCTACTAGGGAATTCCCAGTCCATTGAAGACCTCCTCTCTGAATCAGAAGACTAACTGGTATTCTTGCCATGTTAGTAGCTGCACACAAGGCAGCATGAGAATTTGAAGGCTTCATCAAGAATATCTGTTGCCCATTCTCCACATTGGACCAACTAGTTTTAAAGGATCAACCACAGAATATTCCATGTGGACTCTCCTACCACAACCTCCCTGGATTAAGTAGTGTACCACCAGTATGGAGGTATATGTAAAGTACATCTACTGCATACTGACTTGTGAGTCACTCAGTAAGTAAATATCTTCATAAAACAGTGTACCACTGTTACAAAATTTACAGATACGTAATGCAGTGACTACTTGAAGTGGATGAGACACAGAATGCTTTTCACACACACCCTCCACACACAGAGAAGTGTGCTGATACCACTTCCACACAATTAGTGAAAGTAAGGATTTCCCTATTAATTGTCCCATCTTGTGACAGTATACACTGAAGCCTGAGTTGAGAGTGAGGCACTAAATAAACCTGTTAATATTGCTAGTGAAATTCTGTAATATCAGTTGAACATGTCCTAGGAGGGTATGAAGTGAAAGTGTGTCATACTACCAATGCCTCTAACCAATGATCTACTCTCAGTCCTAAAGATGTACTACATACTAAGTACACAGTCACAGACTAGCTAAACATCTCTACATGAATAGAATACACCCATAATAAACCTGCAGGAAATGTACAGGGGTAAGTAGTTTAAAAGGCCCACTGAGAGAATGCCTCCCCACCCTCCCCAGTCAGACCAATGAACATTGTGACAATCAATACAGAAGCTTTGTTATAGCAAGTCCACATAACTACAAACAACACTAATGACTCGTATGCCATCACCCTCCAATGGTGTGACATATGTAGAACAGCCAGTAGATCCTGAATGTAGAGTCACAGGTCAGTAAAAGTGTACATATTGAAGACATATCTCTCTCGCATCTACTGTAGACATAGATAATAGTGGAATGGCCAACTAGGAAGAACCAGCGTGTTCTCCAACAGAGGGATTCTGATACACTCTGACTTCAAGAACAAAGCTTGAGTGGTCCGTGGTAATCAGAACCTCGAGGAGGCAAAGCACACTGTTTCTGCAGAGTTTCTCATTCTGTATTATTCATAGTGCATAGTACTGTGTAAAAAATGTGTTTTGTGACTTCTTTTGTTTTCAAAACAAAACTTACTCATGCATTCTCTAGAGGTTATAGAATGCTGTCCTACCACAGTACTGTACAACAGCATTCCATGACCTTGGAACTGTGGAAGAACAGCATTCTGAGAGGGAATGGATTTCTACGCAGAACAACATTCCACTATTCACTATATATCAGGTAAGTGAGAAGTTGTACTGTCTCTGTGAGGCAATGTGCCCCATCCCCAGAGCAGTTCATTGGTGCACAATATAGTGAAGAGTTTGATAGTGTGACACATGCAATATACCCCACTCCCATCCAAAATTAACTATATCATCACTGGATACCTACAGCTACATAAAACTATGGATGGGTTAAGTGTACAGTGTCTGCGAGACTGTCAAGATTGGGCATAACATCTAGAGTACAGGCCCATAGCAGAAGTAAAACTCTTAACATGAAGATAATATTTTGAATAACATGAAACTCCACAAGAAACAAAATAAATTAGCTGTACAGTCTATGCCACACACTATCACCACAGCACATAACACTAGATAGTGGACATTGACTTAAAAGACAGTTGTCAGTATATCATTGTAACTCACCAGCAGAGTTGAGCACAAACAGCTGCTTGACTGGAGCTCCTCGTGCCGAACCTTCTGGGAGTGACATGAGCTGCACACCTTTGAAGGAAGCAGGGGCAGTGAGTGTAGTGGCTGAGAAAGGAAAAAAGAAATCAACATTATTTCTAACCATTTCATGATTTACATCAATACCATTTTACAAATAAAATAGTTCATCCACTTGCATGGCCTATTCAGTTCAGTAGCACTAGCACCTGCATACCCCAAATTGTATTTTTTTTTAAAAAACACATCAAATGCAATAACATCACTACATTCCACAATACTAAGTGTATTTTTTTAACAGAAATAAAAAAAGCACATCAACCAGTGTCTCCTAGTAATATATACAACATGTCACAAGACACTTAATGGTGTGGATGACACCAGGGTGCAGCCATACTTCCTGTGTTCATGGAAGCTCAGATGTATGCTGGTGCCAAAGAAAACATCAGGCATAGCTAAATCTTGACATCAGACAGACCCTTTGTTGATGTAGACTACCTCTTTATATATGTTAACAATTAATCCAATAGACAAAAAACATAAATGACCATTACCTCATGAACAGCGCATTATTATTTTGTTACTCAATCCCGAAAGGTGATTTTGCACAGTTACTGTGCCATTTAGTGCCACAGGTGCAAAAACACATTTCAGGTAGTATGTGAAAAATTACAGCTATAGTGTTCATGCGGTGGTGTGAAAAAATGGCACTGTTGAAAATCTGGAGTGAAAATATGAAACATTGGCAAAGTTACAAGCGTGTATATAAACTGCACAACTCATGCCTGTAATGCAATCAGTTTTTGGAATTTTTTTCACCAAATTTTCAGCATGGTCATTTCTGGACCTTTCCTCATGAACAGCAGCACTGTGATTTTGTTAATCTGTCCTAAAAGCTGATTTCTCATAGAGACTGTGCCATTCTGTGCCACAGGTGTGAAAACATGTTTCTGACAGGATGTGAAAAAATGATAGCTATACTGTTCATAAGGAGGTGTATACAAATGACAATGTTGAAAATCTGGAGTGAAAATATAAAAAAATGGCAAAGTTATGAGTGTGCATAGAGACTATGCAATGCACGCTCATAATTCAGTAATTTTTTTTACATTTTTTCACCAAATTTGCAAACTGGATTTTTGGGACCTCTCCTTATGAAGAGTGGCACTCTAATTTTGTTACTTGGTCCAGAAAGGAGATTCCTTGCAGTGACCGCAAAATCACCTTTCAGCACTGATAAACAAAATGAAAGTGCCACTTTTCACGAGGTGGGGTCCCAAGAACCCCATGTTGCAAATTTGGAGCCAAAATGTCCTTAAAAATGGCTGCGATATCAACCTAATTAGAACCACACCATTGACTCCCATTATACAGCACTTACCCAATTCTTCAGTTTGCATTTCTGCTTCGAAGAATGTAGACATGCCCTGGTCCACAGAAGATCATTGCTCCTGACCTCCAGAGGTAAGTATGAGGTGGGGGAGGTGCGGGGAGGTGGGTGTACAGAGGGAGGGAGGGTTGGGATGTGGAAGAGGGAAGGGCTGAACAACAAAGGAGCATTTTCTTTTTTGCAGGTTAAAAAAAACTGCAGGGGACCATTTTCTTCAGTTACAGGTTAAAAAACCAATTTTGGTACACTGGGGTGGGCTCCCAGTGTGCCACATGAGTTTGGGCGGCATGTTGTTGATGGGGATTGGGCACCCCAGTATCCAAAGAAATTTAACTTTAGGGCGGGGGGCATCCGACACTGGGAGTGGGCATCCCAGTATTGGGGAAGAATTATGAAAATTGTCTCGGCACACTGGGATAGATTCTCAGTGTGCCAAAATGTGTGTGGACAGGATTCATGCCAACACAGGGACCAGGCACCCTGATGTCAGCTTTTCTGGGGAGTGTTGTAAGAGCTTGCCAGTGTTGGAAAGCTGCTCAGGATGGTGTATTTATTTACTGAAATGTTTCACCTGGAAAGGCACACTGAGCAAATAAAATGCATGGAGTGCATTCCAGCACTGTTCATTTCCAGACATGCACAGATGATGTGGCACTACTGCACAAGTGCGGAATTGGCTGCATTCCACACATATTTGTTCTGTGACCGAACAGTGATAAGCTGTTCGGTGGCTCATTCTTTTGAATTTTTCACACACACTACTCATAGCAATAAGTTTGCAGAGCACAGGCATGGAAAACAAAAATGAGGCAGAATGGAATAAATGAGTAAAAGCGAGACAGGAATGCATTTAATTTGCTTCTGTTTTCTTAAGAAGGAGAATGACAGATAGCAGACAGAAATAAAGATAATGGAGTAAAAGAGTAAAAGCAAAAGACAGTAAAGACTTTAATTTTAGAGAGATTTTAAAATGCTTTATATTCGGGGTGGTTAAACATAGAAGGGGAAAAACAGTAAGAGGAGGCAGAAAAAAGAAAACGAAAGGACAGATACAGCAAAACTTATAATTGCTGATGTGATTCCTGGTGTGCCTCTTCCAGATGGAGCATTACCTGAATGATACCAGTGAAGCTCCAGCATTTCTTGGAAAAGAAGCTGCTGGTTTTCCAGGACATTTAAGACTTTGCTCAGTGGAGCAAACATGCCATCAAGGGTCCCCCATTTACTCCCACAGTTGGGACAGCTGCTCCATAAAGTTTTGAGGCAGTGTGGGAGCCAGTGCTGCCGGTGTAGCTACCGATGCTGGTGTCAGTCCTGGTGCAGGTGTTATTGCAAGCTTCTCTTGAGCTCTGGGTGCTCTGAGGCACACAGCACTGTGGCACAACTCAATAGGATGGTGGACCTTAAGATGAGTCCACTGGCTGCCACTGCCTAAGTGGCTCCACTGTTCCTCCAACTAACCAGTGTATTACAGATATTGCAGTTTACAACAATGTTATCCTGAGTGCCACAGTGAAAAAAATCCCACACAAGGGATGACCATGGTGCTTGCCTTTTGGTGCCTGTGGTGCTGGGGTACCACATGATGATGATGATTGTTGGGGCTCTCTGGGGGGGGCTGGTGGTGAGAGTGGAGTACCAAGGAGACACAGTGGGTGCAGGATGCTGTGTGACTAGTGATGGTGGTTATAGCAGATTTAGAGCACAGAGAGCTGTGGGATGCCCAGGATATGGGACAGGCAGTGGAACTCACTGTTGCTGTGGTGCTGGGGGGCTGTCAGAGAGATGTGGTATAAGATGTGCAGCTTAAAAAATATGGGTAGTTCAGGCAAAGCAAATAGCGGTTTGTTTTTCAAAAAGAAAAAAATATATAGATATACGAGGGGGCCTGGCAGAAGGAATGCAAGGCAAGCATGGTGGGCCTAGAACATGTGGCGTGCAAGGGAGAGGAAGTTTAATGGTCCAGATGTGCACCGCGGCCCAATAACTGGCTTAAGTAGCAAAAGAAGCACAGCTGAGGAGAGTGCGATGGCATGGTGGGGTCTGTTGGTAATGTGAGCCTAGAAGGCAAGCTGTTGCTGCAGGGAGAAAGGGAGTGTAGCAGAGAGCAACTTGCTGGTATTGTAATGTGAGCCTAGAAGGCAAGCAGTTGCAGCAAGGAGAAAGGGGGTGTTCCAGAGAGCAACTTGCTGGCGTTCTGCCTGCAGATCGAAAAAAAAAGGGGAAATGAACACTGGATGGGAGAGCAATTGCAGAACAAGGGAACAAGGGACTGGGGGGGCTAAGAGGTACGGTGCAGGCCACAGGTGCAGGTCATGAAAGGGGACCGCTGGAACAGCGGTCGGCTATGGGAGGCAGAGCAAGAGCTCTGGGAAAAGAAAGAGAAAGAAACACGAAGAGGCAAAAAGGAGAGTTGTGAGCTGAAAAGGGAATTTTGTGTGAGGGCTGGGGAGCAAGCAGGAGGCCTGTGGGCACTGAGGTCCAACTAGAAGAGCGAGCGGTCACACGAGGGATGAAGCCACGTGACATGACATCACATGCCGCAGCACGGATCGTGAAAAACAAAGTTGGGCTTCGAGTATGTACACAAGCTGTAGATTAGAGCCTTGTAGTGGGAGATGAAAGAAAATGGGGGCAATTGAAGATAACTGGGCTGAGGCCTGAATGGAGAAGGTGAAGAAACAAGGACAGAAGGGGAAACCACGTGGTGTGACATCACACGCCACAATGACGGGGGGGGAGAGGAATCTTAGGCAGAGGACCTCAGGTTTAGAATGGGGGGTTCAGCAGAACATAGGACCTGAGGGTGAACAAAAGGGGGGCGAACAGCAGAGGGGAGGAGCATCCCAAGGATAGCAGCAGATGCTACCTATGCTGGCGGAAAAAGGGACCCATGGTCTGGGCCTGCAGACCACATGGCAGCGCTAAGGCTTGATAAGGCCGATGAGGAGCAATAGGGCAACAGGCACTGGGCCTATGGGCCATGTGGCATCCCTGAGGTTGGTAAGGCTGCAGAGGAGTGATAGGGCGAGAGGGACTGGGCCTGCCAGCCATGTGGTAACCCTGAGGTTTGAGGGGTTGATGAAAAAGAAAGGGTCAAAGGAAAAGAAAAGAATAGGCATGAATGGGGGAAAATAAAGGGGCACAGAAACAACATTTTGGATGCAAGCAAGGGCAGCAGGGGGGGCAACAAAAAAAAACATAGCAAACAAAGACAACAGAAGGGGTTTTTCTGCAGATGGAGGAATAATACAGAGGAGTGGCAGTGATACAGGGTAGGGGGCAGACAGGCAATATAATGCCCAGTTTTTGATAAAAGCAGGTGACAGGAACTGGGTCAACTGATCGAAGCAGGATAAGGAAATCAGGCAGTGGTATTAACAAGAACATTTTTTCAGTTTATTTTGCACCGTAATACAGGCAAGAAGGGAGATGGCACCAAAGAAAAGCAGGCCCTCAAGGGAAGATGCCTACATAGCCATTGTGGAGCTCGCAGAAAAGGCCAACAAGATCTGGCAGTTGGTAGAAGAAGAACCGTGAAGATCTGGGGCAAAAAGGAAAGTGGGTAAAGGTAAAGGGGCAGTGGGAAATGGCCAACAGGGAGGACACCCAGCCCTAAGAGACTGGAACAACCAAAGGTGGTTCCTCCCCAAGCGGACAGCCCAGTATCACTGCCGCCCAGTGTACCGGAACCGTCAGTACCTCCCCAGGAGCACGTGGTGCTGCCACCACTCGAACCCAGAATGGATCCCCGCATACAGGGGTTCCCCTGCATACAATGCCAAAACTGGTGGTTCCACTGCAGGAACCCAGGCCTGGAGCTCCGGAGGATAACAGGCTGCAAGGAGCTGATAAACCCGCAGGTAATGTATTAGGTGTGGTAAGAGACAGCATTAAAGAATACATAGGTCAGATTCTTATGGCTCTAGGGGCAGGGGGGTTAGGGCAGATGGAATCAGCCTTGGCAGAGATCAGGTCGGATAAGGAAATGACAGGAGAAGCACAAAAGGTGGTGGAAGGCATGGGAAAAGGTACAAGGGAGATAGAAGCCCCAGGGATGAGAATAGGGGAACATGTGCTGTTAGCAACAAAGATAAAATATATGGAAAGGGGAGTACATTGATATTTCTGCCTTAGTCAGTAGGGAGGCGGTGGTGAAATATGAAGAGACAGAGAGTATTGGGAAGAGTGAGATGGCAGCAGCAGTAGGTTTACTGGATAAAAAAAAAAGAGGACAAATTTACAAAGGGAAAGACCTGGGATGGGTGATTTGTGGGGTTTGCCACATACTCGGCTATAATGCAAGAAAAGAAACCAGAGCTAGGGAATCCCTCTCATTACCTACTCGCTGATCATTAGAAGAGGAAGGCAAAAGGGAGAGTAGGCTGGATATATTATGATGAATTCTTCCGGCAGAGGATGGCAACCTACAGGGATGTGAGATGGGATACAAAACAGACTGATTACATAATGGATCAATCCACAGTGGAGGGAGAGACAGGGAAAAGGGGAGGAGTACTCCAAAACTGTTGCTGGGGTTATAACAGGGCATCCTATTCCTGGCTACAATGTTGATTCCGACATGCCTACTCAAAGTGTGGGGGGGCACATCCTGCGAGCAAATGCCGGACTACTTGGGCACAAGGGGCCTGGGGGGGCAAAGTACACACGCCAACAGCCCTTTCAGGAAGGCCATGGCTATAGGGGACAGCTGTGGAATAGAGGAACGAGAGGTAGGGGTTACAGGAGTAGTGGAATCAAGCTTACTCAACAAGTAGAGAGGTGAGAGGGAGCCAGGGATGGGGATTTAGGGGAACTATTTCAGATGGCAAAAACCCCAATCAAAATAGAGTTGTGGGTGAGATGGTTAAAAGGTTACCTAGATAAGGAGGCAGCAGAAACATTAAAAAGAGGTTTTAGAATGGGTTTCCCACTGTGGTTTGAAGGCCCAAGACGGGCAAGAAAGGCTAACAACCTGAGGTCGGTTAAGGGAAAGGAGGAAATTTTGAAGGAAAAGATAGAGATGGAAAAAGTGGCCGGGAGAGTAGAAGGACCATATTTCACCCACCCCCCCATTACCGAATATGAGGATCTCCCCACTTGCCTTGGTTCCCAAAAAGCAGGAAGGGGAGTACTGGGTGATTCACCACCTGTCATTTCCGGAAGGGGACTCAGTGAATGATTTTATAAGGGAGGAACACAGCAGGGTCACTTATGCAACATTGGAAGAGGCCGTGCAGATTATTAGGGTGACACCAGATGCATGGATGGCCAAAACAGACATAGAGACTGCCTTTCAGTTGCTACCAGTCAGACGAGAAGATTGGGATCTATTGGGCTTCAAGATAGGGGACCAGTACTATTTTGACAAGGCCATGCCCATGGGATGTTCCATAGCTTGTGCCATATTTGAAGTTTTCAGTACTTGTTTGCAGTGAATATTTCAGGAGCAGACAGGTTGCAGAGCAGTCATACATTAGCTGGATGACTTCCTGTTAATAGGCAGTGTAAGGGAGGAGGCAAAAAAGATGCTGACTAGCTTCTAGAACCTGTGTAGGGAACTCGGGGTACCATTGGCACCCGATAAAACGGAAGAACCCAGTAAGGTTCTGGAATCCTTGGCTATCGAGATAGATGCACAGAAAGAGGTTTTTAGATTGCCTGATAGTATTATATCAAAACTTAGAGAACTGATTCAGGTGCATAGGAGGAGAAGACGGGTGCAATTGAGTCAGGTGCAGCAAGTAATGGGACATTTTAACTTTGCCTGTAGGGCTATTGGGCCAGGGAGAACATTCACTAAGCAACTAGCAAGGGCCACCACAGGGGTAACCAGACCACACCACTGGGTGGATATGACAAGGGGAGTGAAAGAAGATTTTAAAGTATGGGAAGAATTCCTCAGCAGCTATAATGGCTTCTCATTTTGGCAGGATGAGAGGGTGTACAACACAGATCTAGAGCTGTATACTGATGTCACAGGGGGGTTTGGCATGGGAAGCTATTTGAGGGGAAATTGGTTCTCCGAGCCGTAGCCAAGACACTGGGTGAGAGACAGAAATGTAAGGGACATCACACTGTTAGAAATCATGCCCATTTGGTCCTGCACCCTGGTATGGAGGGAGGAGTTAAAGAATCAGAAGGCCATATTTTGGTGTGACATTAAATCTGTGGTGGAGGTCTTAAACAACAGGGGAGCCAGGTCAGAAACGGTCATGGGAGTGTTGAGACAGCTGGAGTTAAGAGCTTTGCAATTGAACATGTCATTCAGGGCCTGACACATAGAAGGGGTAGAAATACCCTGGCTGACAGCCTTTCTCATCTGCAGCTGGATCGCTTCCAGATGCTGGCACCAACAGCAGAGGAACAGAGAACACCCATGCCAGTGAACATCTGGGACGTTGGTAAGATGGAGCGGAAATGCTGTTTCGCAACTCATGGGCACCAAGGACCTTGAGGGCCTATGAGGGGGCCTGGCTGGTGCTACAAACATTCAGAGCAACACACCATATGGAGGTAAGTGGGCCACTTATGGAAGAACAGTTAGGAAAGTTTACAGTGGACCAGTGGCAGAGAGGTATGGCCCACCCCACAATAGGGGTTTACCTAGCAGGGATTAGTGTAGTTTGCAGCCTAAGAAGATGGAAAGACCCTACGAAGTCAATGTTGATACAGAGAATGATGCAAGGGTGGAACAGGTTGCAGCAAAGACCCAGGGATGGAAGACAGCCAATAGCAGGACATTGGCTAGCAAAATTAAAGGCGGTACTGCCGGCAATTTGCAGATCCAAGGATGAGGCACAATTATTTCACACGATTTACCTAATGATGTTTTTAGGAGCCTTGAGAGTAAGAGAGGTAGTAGGGCATTGTAGAAAAGACACAGACAGGGGGTTAGAATGGGGAGACATCACTTGGGGGCAGAAGGAGATACAAATCCTAGTTAAAAGGTCAAAGACGGATCAAGTGGGACATGGGTGCGCCATAACTATAAAGACTCACGTGGACGGGACAGTGTGCCCAGCAAAAGCTCTGTGGGCATACTCCACAGAGTGCGGGATTAAAGAAGGGAGATTATTTGTTCATGGGGATGGGAAGAGAGTGACGGGTTACCAAGTAACGGCCATGCTAAAAAAGGGCATGGAATTCCTGGGCGAGGACCCTGCAATTTTTCTTCTCACTTCTTAAGGATAGGAGCTGCTTCAAAGTGGGCAGCAGCAGGGGGAAACAGTGAACAGTATGATGGAAAAGGGAAGCTGGTCCTCTGCCAGCTATAAGAGGTATATTCAGGACATACAGGTTTAAGATGGACATGTCAATTTTGTAAATAAAAAAAAAAATTGTGGGGGGATTTATTTAAAAAAATATAATATAGCAAATACAAACATGGTAAGTAGGTGAATAAGATGTCTATTTGCTTCACTTCCATAGGCAGAAGGAGGACCACTGAAGTATGGATCTGCGGGCACTCATACATTTATTTGGCAGAAAAGAGAGCGGAGAAAAAGATGCCAGATAATGTAGGCTGATGTGGCAGGGCATCCGAGGAATAAGATGGGCACAATTGCTTCCTACCCTGAGGGACATGAAGGAAAGACGGCCCATCCCAGATTTAATTATTATTCATCTGGGGGCAATAACTTTGGTGGGAAGCCATGAGTGGATATGTACATGCAGGTAAAACAGGACTTAGGGAGGATACGGGATTGGTGGCCTACAGTGAGCATAGCCTAGTCAGACATGATACCAAGGAGAGTGTGGAGACAAGAACATAGCCATAGAACAATAGATAGAGCCAGGAGGATGATGAATAGAAGGGTAGGAACTTTGGTTAGGAGTATGGGAGGACACGTAATAGTGCGAGGGGTGGAAGAATGGGTAGATGAATTCTACAGGCCAGATGGAGTGCACCTGTCAGATCTAGCAAAAGACATGTTTAATACTGAAATGATGGGGTTTATTGAGGCATGCAGGAGACAAGAAAGGAGATAAAAAAAGGGGAGGTAAGAGAGGAAGAACCCTAAAAGAGGGGAAGACCAGTCATCCAATGCAAGCTGGAGACAGGCTGTGGGGAAAAAGGGGAGGGGAAAGGGGGGGAAGGAAAAAGAAATATGATGAGAAGAAGAAGAAACTGAAGGACAAAAAGTGGTCTCGGTTCTCACCGTTACCTACCAGAAAGAGAAGAAGAAGGCACCAGGTTTTCACCTGGGAAGCGAGAAGAAAAGAGAGAGGATCAGAGTTCGAGTTTTGGATGCAATACAAATAAAATTGTAAAAACATTAATAAATGACAATGAGAAATGGAAATGGAATTATGATATATATATATATATATATATATATATATATATAATAAATTGATTGCCAATCTGAGCACAACAACATACAGGTGGTTTGACTTTTGTGGGGGAAAAGGGGGAATCCGGGAAATGGAGTTTACCCTTTACGGGGCAAACCATGTTGTCCTAGTGCACCGTCCCCCCCCGGAGGATGTTGTAAGTGGTTTGCTCAGGAGGGAGGAGGAAGGGATTGGGAGCCAAAACAATAGACATGCTACACGAAGGGAAAGGGCTAAAGGGGGTACAAAAAGGCCAGCACAGAACTGGTTCAGCCACTTTTGCTGAAGTTTTGTTACTATGCACCCACCCAACAAAGAAGGGGAGAAAGGTAGCACTAAAAAAGGGGATCGATTTGGACTGCCAGAGGTGGATGGCAGGGGGAGAAAGGGGAAGGGAAAGGAGGGGAGAGTGGAAAGGAAAAAGAAATATGATGAGAAGAAGAAACTGAAGGACAAAAAGTGGTCTCGGTTCTCACCGTTACCTACCAGAAAGAGAAGAAGAAGGCACCCAGGTTTTCACCAGGGGAAGCGAGAAGAAAAGAGAAAGAGAGAGGATCAGAGTTCGAGTTTTGGGTGCAATACAAATAAAATTGTAAAAGACATTAATAAATGACAATGAGAAATGGAAATGGGATTATGATATATATAATATAATAAACTGGTTGCTGATCTGAGCATAACAACATACAGGTGGTTTGTCTTTTGTAGGGGAAAAAGGGAGAATCTGGGACAATAAAACAAGCTTAGAAAGTGTTCAGAACTATTGTTTTATATTTATTTTCTCCTAGTAAAATTGTCAGGCTCCTGACTCCTCTACTAACTAACTTAGAATGAGAAACTTAAAGTGAAGCTATATCATTCTATAGAGGTATTTACCATGTGACCTGCAGAAGCTCACCCATATGACCTTGTTTATCACCAGCCTCATTTTGACCAAATTTCACCTAAAGGCACCCAAGGGTGAAGTTACTGGCAAAGTTCCAAGGTGAAGTTGCAAATGGCAAATTTACTATTAGATAAGAAAACTGTGTAAATGTATTAGTGAATGAAGATTTTTCAGCTTCATCATAACTTCACCAGCAGATTTAAACTTCTCAGAATCTCTATACCCAAGAAACAGGTGTGGGTCTAGAACCTACATAGAACTATAGGAACATAAAATAATAAAATTTGTCTGCAAAAAAGGACAGCTTGGCTTACCCACCATTCGAAGATAGTCCTTGCCTAGTCTATCTTTGTTGACCCTTCCTCCTCCTCCTCCTCCCTGCCTATTT
Organism: Neoceratodus forsteri; assembly: GCA_016271365.2. NCBI lineage: Eukaryota > Metazoa > Chordata > Ceratodontiformes > Ceratodontidae > Neoceratodus > Neoceratodus forsteri. Next base: position 1,179,225,008 of record CM057458.1, read on the forward strand.
ACTAAGATTGCTCTATAACTGCCTCACTCATGCTTGAAGCCCCCCTACTGTTGTCATGTCTATCACTTTTGCTGAGAGTCTATTCCAGGTGTTTATCACTCTTTCAGTGAAGTATTACTTCCGGCACCCCCTTAAATTCCACCCCTCCAGCTTCATCACATACCCTCTGGTCCAGTGTTCTTCCTCATTTGAAAAAGACTCCCCTGCTGCATCCTCTTCACCCCCATGTGGTACTTGCAAGACTTTATGATGTACCCTCTCACTCTCCTGTCATCCTGGGTGTACATGTCTCTCCTCATAGGGTTTATGGTGCAACACCTGCACCTTTATAATTGCCCTTCTCTGAACTGCCTTCACCCTGTGTATGTTCTTTCTGAGGAGTGGCCTCCAGAACAGGACACAGTACTCAGGTGGGGTCTCACCATTAAGCGATGCTGTGGTAACACCACCTCTCACCTCCTGCTGCATATACATCTCCTAATGCATCCCAGCATCACACTGGATTTTCCCACTGCTTTATCACATTGCTATGTAAAATTGAGAGTCATCAGATATGATCACCACAAGGTCCCTTTCCTGCTTAGTGAGTGAGAGTATCCCCCCCACCATACACTCAGGTCCTGGGTTCCAGTGCCTTAGGTGCCAGATTTTACACTTTTTGACATTGAGCTACAACTGCCATGCTCTTGAGAACTCCTTTTGTTTCCCAAGATCCCTGAAGCAAATGATTTGATACCTTTTAATGGACCAACATAGATGTAACAACAAGAACAAAGTGCTCTAGCTTTCGGACCAACCAGTCCTTCTTCAGAAGCTCATGGCAGTTGTTTAGAAAATACAATACTTATAACAGCTAGATAATGCAGAGAAAAACTGAAAAAAATCCCCATTGGTTTAAAATACTCATTTAAAAAAAAAAAAAAAAAAAAAAAAAAACAGAAGATGATGTCAGAGAAATTAAACAGTACAATACTGCCCTCAGTCCGAATGAACCTTGGGTTAAGATGTGCTTGGTGCAACAAACATAAAGAATCCTACTGCACATAAATTTAATTGACATAAGATAACACTGCTGAAGCAGATAACTCCCAAATCAAGCCATATGAGTGTCACAGTCAGTATAAGGATGTGATTACTAAGGCAACCCCACCCAGCTTAAAGACAAACTAAGATAGTTATAGGGCTCATGAATTTACAATGTATGCATTAAGACAAGAATACCAGTAAAGTTGTCTAAAAACATCAGTGCACACTGTGTGATGTGTAAACCCTAGCTAGACATGCCACCCAGCTGTATTCTCAAGCTAAATAAAAGGCCCAAGAAATTACAAAACCTCAGGACTATATAAATGATAATTTAAATATAAATTGATAATATTAGTGTTAAACAAAAACTTAGTAGAAGAACCTCAAGGAATTCAGACCATGCATCCTGATATGTACTGATGTCAATATATACTGAGAATGTAGCAACTACATGTACCACAAGTGTCTAGGGAATCTGAAAAGAGATAAAAAGTAATTTATCTCCTCCTGCTCATCACAAACAGTACAACCTAACCCACCCCACATCACAATAATGTGGGTGGGGGAGATACATAAGCTAAACGAGATGTTGTCTCTCTCTCTCTTCCCCTCCTTTTCTTTCTCTCTCTGTCCCCCACAGACACACACACACACACACACACTCTCAATCTCTCTCCTAGTGAACCTATATTAACTTCAGTCACTGTAATTGTTCCCAAAGGAATACAACTTGTAATGAAATTCTGAGTAAATTACTACAATATTAGCCTAATGTAAAATATATGCAGGACCCCAAGCAAATGAGATCACACATCCCAATATGTACAGAGTTACAAAAAATTATATAACAGTATAAGATAACACTCCTGTATGTACACTAGCAGGCTGGGTAAACTGAATATGGTGCAATGGAATCAATCCCCCACCCACAGGCAAAGATAAAAAGTAAGGAGAAATTTGTTGTGTGAAATGAAAATAGTAACACATTATAACTCCATATAGCTAAATAGAGACTTACCTCAATGTGACAGCAAGCCCACATCTATTATATCACATACCTCACAGCACATACCCACACATATACATACACACACGCATCCACATCTCACACATGCTGAAGTCCTATAATATGTCAGCTTGAAGAAGAAAAGGTCTGTGGATGTTAATTTCTGTAGTGTCCCATAAAGCCAATATCCAAGTTCATCCATCTGCTACCATATTGAGATGTAAAATAAGTTTAATCTCAAAAGCTCGTCTCTGTTGTGTGTTTTGAGATTTCCTTTTAAGACCATTACTGACATATCTGAGACTGAGTGGTCAGGCTGGGAGAAGTGATGCCCACTGGTTTTCAGTCTTCCTTGCTGTAATAGTATGCCTGTGTGAGTTCATCCTAGTGCGGAGCTGTTGGTGTCTCTCCTACATAACCTGTTTGTGGACATCTCTTGCACTGAATGAAATAAACAACATATCGTGACATGCATGTATAACTCCCATGCACCTGGAATTGTCTGTTTTGTGATGTAACCACACAGTCTGAGGTAGAAATTAGCCCACAAGTCTTGCAGGGCGTTGATTGCAGAGTCGGTGTGCCATTGTGTGACATGGTATTCTGTTCCGTGAAAGTTTGCTCCTAATAATTAGGCTGGATAAATTTGGCGGTTGTTTAAAAGATAGTAGTGGGAGTTCCTTAAAAATACAATTAAAGGTGTCATCCTCACTAAATATTGGGTGGAGATCTTTAATAATCTTACATGAGCGTTCAAGGTCTGGATGATATGTGACTACCAAGGGTATTCTTTCTGTAGCTGTCTTTTCTTTATATTGAAGTAGTTGTTGTCTTGGTACTTGCGTTGCCCGTTCTGTTATCCTGTCAATTTCCCTGGAAGAGTGTCCCTGCTCCATAAAGGTGTTTTCAACATAGCCAAATGTGTATCTCTGTCATCCTCATTTGAACAAATACGTTGACAACGAAGTGTTGACTGTATATGACAGATTTTTTGTATGATTAGGTGGTTACTTTTCCTGTGCAGGTATCTCTGTCTGTCTGTTGGCTTCCTGTAAATACATGTATGTAAGGTTCCATCCTTAATGATGACTGTGGTGTCCAGAAAGTTAACCTTGGTGGTAGAGTACTCCAAAGTAAGCTTTATAGTAGGGTGGAGATTATTAAGTTTGTGATGAAAATCTTTAAGTGCATCTGTGCCTTCCGTCCAGATGATAAACAAATCATCAATGTAACGGAAATAAGTCAGTGGTTTGTGGGGATACTGCCTTAAAAAATCCTCCTCCAAGTCAGCCATAAAGAGGTTAGCATACTGTGGAGCCATTTTGGTGCCCATTGCTGTTCCCATAGTTTGAACATAATGTTTACCATTGAAGTTGAAGTTGTTATGTGTCAAAATGAATTCCATAAGTTCCCCCACCACTCCAGGGTTGATGTTTTGGTCCGGTCCTTTCTCACGTATGTATTTAAGGCATGCTGCAATGCCATCTGTGTGTGGAATATTAGTGTAGAGGGATGTTACATCCATTGTCACTAAAATGGTATCAGGTGGTAAATCCTTATAACCAGAAAGTACACGTAACAAGTACACGCAACCCTAATAATACAAAAAATCTGTCATATACAGTCAAGCGCTCGTTGTCAACGTATTTGTTCAAATGAGGATGACAGAGATACACATTTGGCTATGTTGAAAACACCTTTATGGAGCAGGGACACTCTTCCAGGAAATTGACAGGATAACAGAACGGGCAATGCAAGTACCAAGACAACAACTACTTCAATATAAAGAAAAGACAGCTACAGAAAGAATACCCTTGGTAGTCACATATCATCCAGACCTTGAACGCTCATGTAAGATTATTAAAGATCTCCACCCAATATTTAGTGAGGATGACACCCTTAATTGTATTTTAAGGAACTCCACTACTATCTTTTAAACAACCGCCAAATTTATCCAGCCTAATTATTAGAGCAAACTTTCACCGGAACAGAATACCATGTCACACATGGCACACGACCCTGCAATCAGCGCCCTGCAAGACTTGTGGGCTAATTTCACCTCAGACTGTGTGGTTACATCACAAAACAGACAATTCCAGGTGCATGGAGTTATACATGTATGTCACGATATGTTGTTTATTTCATTCAGTGCAAGAGATGTCCACAAACAGGTTATGTAGGAGAGACACGCCAACAGCTCCGCACTAGGATGAACTCACACAGACATACTATTACAGCAAGGAAGACTGAAATACCAGTGGGGCATCACTTCTCCCAGCCTGACCACTCAGTCTCAGATATGTCAGTAATGGTCAAGGAAATCTCAAAAACACACAACAGAGACGAGCTTTGAGATTAAACTTATTTTACATCTCAATATGGTAGCAGATGGGATGAACTTGATATTGGCTTTATGGGACACTACAGAAATTAACATCCACAGACCTTTTCTTCTTCAAGCTGACATATTATAGGACTTCAGCATGTGAGATGTGGATGCTGTGTGTATGTATATGTGTGGGTATGTGCTGTGAGGTATGTGATATAATAGATGTGGGGCTTGCTGTCACATTGAGGTAAGTCTCTATTTAGCTATATGGAGTTATAATGTGTTACTATTTTCATTTCACACACAACAAATTTCTCCTTACTTTTTATCTTTGCCTGTGGGGTGGGGGGATTGATTCCATTGCACCATATTCAGTTTACCCAGCCTGCTAGTGTACATACAGGAGTGTTATCTTATACTGTTATATATAATTTTTGTAACTCTGTACATATTGGGATGTGTGATCTCATTTGCTTGGGGGTCCTGCACATATATTTTTACATTAGGCTAATATTGTAGTAATTTACTCAAATTTCATTACAAGTTGTATTCCTTTGAGGAACAATTACAGCGACTGAAGTTAATATAGGTTCACTAGGAGAGATTGAGTGTGTGTGTGTGTGTGTGTGTGTGTGTGTGTGTCTGTGGGGGACAGAGAGAGAGAGAAAGGAGGGGGAGAGAGAGAGACAACATCTCGCTATGGTTATATCTCCCCACCCACATTATTGTGATGTGGGGTGGGTTAGGTTGTACTGTTTGTATGAGCAGGAGGAGATAAATTACTTTTTATCTCTTTTCAGATTCCCTAGACACTTGTGGTACATGTAGTTGCTACATTCTCAGTATATATTGACATCAGTACATATCAGGATGCATGGTCTGAATTCTTGAGGTTCCTCTACTAGAGTTTTTGTTTAACACTAATATTATCAATTTATATTTAAATTATCATTTATATAGTCCTGAGGTTTTGTAATTTCTTGGGCCTTTTATTTAGCTTGAGAATACAGCTGGGTGGCATGTCTAGCTAGGTTTTACACATCACACAGTGTGCACTGATGTTTTAGACAACTTTACTGGTATTCTTGTCTTTAATGCATACATTGTAATTTCATGAGCCCTATAACTATCTTAGTTTGTCTTTAAGCTGGGTGGGGGTTGCCTTTCAGTAATCACATCCATATACTGACTGTGACACTCATGGCTTGATTTGGGAGTTATCTGCTTCAGCAGTGTTATCTTATGTCAATTAAATTTATGTGCAGTAGGATTCTTTATGTTTGTTGCACCAAGCACATCTTAACCCAAGGTTAATTCGGACTGAGGGCAGTATTGTACTGTTTAACTTCTCTGACATCATCTTCTGTTTTTTTTTTTTTAAATGAGTATTTTAAACCAATGGGGATTTTTTTCTGTTTTTCTCTGCATTATCTAGCTGTTATAAGTATTGTATTTTCTAAATAACTGCCATGAGCTTCTGAAGAAGGACTGGTTGGTCCGAAAGCTAGAGCACTTTGTTCTTGTTGTTACACCTATGTTGGTCCATTAAAAGGTATCAAATCATTTGCTTCTGGATCTATTCTTGCAAGGACCAATACGGCAACTACTAAATCAAGATTCCAAGATCCCTGTGCATTCTTTCCATCCCATTCTGATCGTCCACTCGATTACAGATTTCAGATTTCCATATCATCTGCAAAACTACATACTTTCCATTCCAGTTAATCTGAAATTATACTTATGGAGACATAGAAGAGGACCCATCTCAGTACTAAGCCCTGTAGCAGCCTGCTGGCCACTCTTCTATCGTTTCAGTGAATAACATTGATGCCTATCCATTAACCAGTTTCTAACCACATTCACCAATTTAGAGCCCACCCCTAGGCTACTCAGTTTCTTAATGAGTCTCCTGTGGGGCACTGTGTTGAAACCCTTGTTAAAGTCCAGATAGTCCATGTCCACTGCCCACAATCTATTTATCTCATGACACAATTACAGGAATCAATCAAGTTCACCTGGCACGATCCCCCCACACACATCAATTCAAGCTACCTTTGGTTTTGCAGACCATTCCACAACCATTTAGTTTAGCAGAGGTACTGTAAATGTGCTGCCAGCTGAGCCATTGGCCTTGACTGATTGTTCATTCACCTTTAAGAAAAGTAATGTAAAAACTAATAATGGCAACTGAGAGAAAGAAACAAAATGCGTCATAGACTCAAGATAACACAAAATTCTCTCCAAGGTAAAAATAAATAACATTAAATTCAAGGGACTAATTAATCAGATTGTCAGCATATTCCATTCGGGGCAAAGTTCCCCTGAGTTCATGTACTGAATACATAAATATGTGATATGAAAAGAACTTTACCAGGACAACAATGTGATAGTGTCATGCCATGTCTGAAGCTGCAGATGACTGCAAGTAACGAAGGTAGGTTACATAATAAGTTTTTCTGAATTAAAATGACTTTTTTAAATTACAAAATGGATTCTTAGTTGGGTAGTGTTTCTTACACATACATTAATAAGGACATTCCAAGTTTCTACCATCAAAATACAAAGACTCAATAATATGAGTTGATATTGTTGTTAGCTGGCTAGAGAAACTGTGTTTAATGTTGTGAGGAAGTGTATTAAGATGTAGATTCAATCTTAGAAAACAAAGTGGGACATTAAACTTATTTTGAAAATCCATCCCTTGGTTGACCCAGCTGTGTAGTGGCAGTGTACCCATGTCAGTTGTTTTATCAGCATCAGAATGTCCTTACTGTTTCTGACCAATGATACCACTGGTTAGAATATTTGTAAGGGTGCAGTAGAGGACTACATAAAAAGCAGGTTTTTAAAACCATGGAAATAGAAAACAACAAGCATTTGTCAATGCCAAATGTTTCCTTGCTGGTATTAGCATTCAAAATGCAGGAGTTTGACAGATGCAGAACAGGATTGGCGGTGAAGTACTGAACTTCACGTCAACCCCATCTCTACCCTACAGAGATAGACAGGCATTGGGGTATGCATTTGTGAAGTTGCCCATGATATTCATGCCATGTCACCTCTCCCTATCCTGCTGACACTGACACGTGTTGAGATGTGCCTTGTGGTGTTTGGCTTTACAGTCACCCCATTCCATAAGGGCATATGCTGAAATGGGTGCAGTATAGAAGAATGGTATGAACTCTGGGGACAAAGAGTCCAAGGCACACCTTGATGCCTGTCACTGGCTGGGGAGTAGGGGTGGGATGGCATGAGCATTACAGTTGCCAATCCAAAGGCACACCCCGATGCCTGTCAGTCTGTACAGGGTGGGACATTATGGTTAGAAACCCTAATGCCCCAGGAGTTTTTTTGGTATTTGCACTACACATTTTCAACATGGCCTTTTTGTGAGCCTACCTCATGAAAACATTTGGGACCTATTCTTATGAAGAGTGACAGGGTGATTTTATTGATGTGTCCCGAACTTTGAGGTCCCACAGTGATCATACCATTCTGTGCCAGATGTATGAAAACACAGATCAGGCAGGATGTGAAGAATGATAGCTGTACATAGAAAGGTGTGAAGAGATGGCAATGTTGAAAATCTATATTAGAAATATTAAAAATGCTTGCACTTCCGAGCACATGTGGAAACTGCACAACACATGGGTGTAACACAGTCTTTATGGAATTATTTCACCAAATTTTCAACATAGGCATTTTGTGACCTCTGCTCATGAACACTATCACTATGATTTTTTCACTCTGTCCTGAACATTGATTTCCCAGAGGCATATTTCTGGCAGGATATGAACAATGACAGCTGTATTGTTCATAAGGAGGTGTGAAAAAATGCCAATGTTGAAAATCTGGAGTGAAAATTTTACAAATGTGTGAAACTACGAAGTGCATGGAAACTGTACAATGTACACTTGTAACACAGTCAGTTTATGGACTCTTGTCACCGAATTTTTAACATAGACATTTTAGTACCTCTGCTTATGAACAGTGTCAATGTGATTTTTTTTAATCTGTTCATTAACACTGACTTTCCACAGCAACTGCCCTATTGTGTGCCGGAAGTGTGAAAACACATTTCAGCCCAGATGTGAAAAATGACATCTGTACTGTTCATAAGGAGGTCTAAAAAAATGCAAATGTTGAACATCTGAAATGAAAAAACTACACATTTGTGAAGTTATGAGAGTGCATGAAAACTGCACAATGTATGCTGGTAACATAGTCATTTTATAGATGTTTGTCACCAAATTTTCGACATAGGCATTTCAGGACTTCTGCTCATGAAAAGAGTCACTGTGATTTTCCTAATCTGTCCCAAACACTGATTTCCCACAGCAACTGAGCTGTTCTGCACTGGAAGTGCGAAAACACATTTTGGCCATGATGTGAAAAATGACAGCTGTACTGTTCATAAAGAGGTATGAAAAAATGCCAATAATCAAAATTTGTAATGAAAATATTTCAAATTTGTGAAGTTACAGAGTGCATGGAAACTGCACAACACACGCTCGTAACACAATCATTTTATGGATGTTTGTCATCAGATTTTCAATATAGGCATTTTAGGACCTCTGCTCATGAACAGTGTCACTGTGATTTTCTTAATGTGTCCCAAACACTGATTTCCCACAGCAACTGTGCTGATCTGTGCCAGAAGTGCAAAAACACATTTCAGCCAAGATACAAAAAATGACAGCTGTACTGTTCATAAGGAGGTGTGGAAAAATGCCAGTGTTGAAAATCTGGAATGAAAATACTGCAAATTTGCAAAAGTTATGAGCATGCTTGGAAAATGCACAATGCACGCTTATAACACAGTCATTTTATAGACTTTCTTCACCAAATTTTCAACATATGCATTTTAGGACCTCTGCTCATGAACAGTGTCACTGTGATTTTATTAATGTGTCCCAAATACTGATTTTCCACAGTGACCATGCTATTCAGTGCTGGAAGTGTAAAAACACATTTCAGGCAGGATGTGAAAAATGTCAGCTGTGCTGTTCATAAGGAGGTCTGCAAAAATGGCAATGCTGAAAATCTGGGATGAAAATATTACAAACTTGTAAAGTTACAAGTGTGCATGCAATCTGAGCAATGCACGATTGTAACACAGTCATTTTTGGATTGTTTTCATGAAATTTTCAACATAGACTTTTTGAGAGTCCACCTCATGAACAGTGGCACTGTCATTTCATTAATCGGTCACGAAAGGTAATTCTGCATAGTGACTGTGAAATCTCCTTTTGGGATCAAATAATGCCATGTCAGTAACTGAATTCATGAGGAGGGATCCCAATAACCCAATGTTGAAAATGAGGTGCCAAAATTCCCCAAAATGCCTGTGATATGCACCAAAGTTGAAAAAAACCCATTTATGCCATTATATATTTTGCCGGCATTTCTTCATTTAGCATTCGGCTTTGAAGAGTACAGACATGTTCCCGTTCCACCGAAGATCATAGTGCCAGGCTACAGAGGTAAGTATGAGGTGGGGAAGTAGGGCGGTAGGGTGAGTAGTGGGTGGGTGCGGCTTGGGGGAGGGGACCCAACTGGCGTGAGACTGTTTCCATTCTTTCAGGGACAGACAAAAAAAAATGATATTGCGGGAAGGTTTTTTTTTTGCAGGCATCTTTTTGGCACACTGGGGTGGGATCCCAGTGTACCATCTGCCTTTTTGCAGTGGGGGGAATTAAGCCAACAGGTACTGGGTCCACCGTCAGCAAAGAATGACTGATTGGAAGTGCACGATGCCGAGGGGGATTGGGCACCCCCATTTGCACACAACAAATGGGAGAACATTATGCTGATGGGAAGTGGGCTCCCCCATTGGCAAATTAACTGGGATGGGTGGATGCTGACAGGGGGATTGGGCACACCAGTTGGCTGGCCTCCCCTCCACCATCATATTTAGGGACATGTTACACCAGGCAAGGTACTGCCCTGCAAAGACGGGTCACTCCCTCATTGCAGCAGAATTGCTGACACTGCAATCATGAGGCAGACCCTCATTGCAGCAGCAAGATTGTTACAACTTGATGGCACTTATGCAGAACCAGTGTCATCAGGACACTGGGCCTGCATTGGGTGAACAGTGCCAAGCCCACAAATGCAGTACTGGCATTGTCTGCCACAGTGCTGCACCTCCACAACCCGCTTCTCTCCTAAGCTGCCACATCATGTTTCTTGCTCATGTGCAAGCAAACATAAAAAAGACAGACACAGTACAGCAGGTACAGAAAAAGAACAATATGTAAGCAAATCTGAATTAGGAATGTTTCAGTGTTTCTGATCCCCTTAAAGGAGGTGATCTGCTAGAACCAAGACCGAGGACTACCTGTCAGTCATGTACTCCCAGGCTGGCTAACTGAAGAGTGGGATTAGCATTTGCTGTGAATCCAGTCATGTATAAGACCTCTTGGACAGAGTTAGTGTGTTTGCATAAAGAATTTGGAGGTCGCTACTGTAACTCAACATATTATATTTAAAACATTTTTATTGACACAGTTGTATTTACTAATCACATTAATACAACCCAGTCTTTATGGGTTTTCACCACTTCATCCAGGTTTGGTTTGATAATAATAGCTGCAGCTGGCACATCAAAGTTGAAGTTACAACACATATATAAAAATAAAATTTTTCAGTAATATAAACCATGCATAACACACAAACCTCTACTATATACATAATAAACTAGCTTCAGAAACAACAGACAGAAGATGACCAAAACTATTTTAAAATTACAACTTATTTAAGTAGTGCCAGGTTTGATGTTTCTTCATAAACCATTCATAAGTGATAGGACCAGCAGACACCTAAAACATAAAGATTGTAACGATAATCATTGTCATAGCTATTTCTATTAAGGTCTATTTATAAACATAAGTTTAGAATCGGATCTAGAACATGAATATTGTAGGCTGATAGAGGTCTGATGGTGAGTCAGATTTGCTAGAAATCTATCTATTAGTTGGAAATTCCCCAAGCACTAATATTTCCCTCTTAAATCCCAAATGTCCCAGCTTCACCCTTGGTATGTGCCTAATCCAGTCCTTTTTGACACCCCCCACACTGCTTTAGCTCACACACACACACACACACACACACACACACACACACACACACACACACACACATCCTTCCTTTTGGTAGCCTGTTTTGGTTCTCAACTACCACCAGCTGTGATGTCACAAGCAGGGCATTAAGACAACCAGGTAGGGAGAAAAAAACAGAAATAGATGAACTCCTCAGGAGCAAAGATCCTGTTTTCATGCAAATGACCTCAGTAATAAATAAAGGGGAGGAGGAATACAAAACTAATGTAAAATGCAAGTTGAACCATGTCAAACTATTACCTCTTGCTAAAGTTCTCCTGAAGGTGTCAACTGCTCTTTAAGGCTCTGCATAAAAAATATCTTAGTCATCAATATCTGGTTGTTAGCTAGTTTCTGCTTAGGTTTTTAATTTTCAGAATGAATACTTTCAGATAAATGAAGCATTCTCCATCTAAAGGGAGAAACAAACCAATTAGCTGTCAATTCATTTAATTGCATTTACAAAAATAAGGGCTGAAAAATGGGTGCAAAATAAGTTTAAAAGTGAATTGTACTGCATTTTCCAATGTCCTTTTTTAAACATCTGCTTCTCCAGATTCGTTGAGTTTCTCCTGATGGCAGGGTTACCACTAAGACCTAAAACCTTGTTTATCCTACAGAGGATGTTGAAACATATTTATTACGTTTCCCTCTCTCTTCTGTCTTTCAGTGTATATATATATATATATATTGAGGTTTTCTAAGCTCTCACTGTATGTCCTTAACTGCTGTCCCTGTATCATGTTGGTCATCACCCTTTCTACTGGCTCCAGCCTCTCTTTGTCCTTCTTCAAGTGTGGGCTCCAAAACTATACACAGTACTGCAAGTAAAATCTAACTAGAGATCTGTGAAAGGGCAATATCCCTTCCCTTCTTTGTATAATGATCTCCTCCTGATACATCTCAGTTTTCCATTTTAACAGTCCTAAGTCCCTTTATGTCATGTTCTCTTCACCACCATCTCCATTCTATACTCTGTTCTCAGCTTTCCAGCTCCTACAGAATGTACATTACTCTGCACTTTTTCACATTACAGTCCAGCTACCACATCCTTGAGCACATCTCAGGCCATTCAAAGTACACCCTTCTTCACTGTTTACCCTTCTCAGATTTCAGCATCATCTATGAAGAAGATGTCTTTACTTGAACCTCAACCTCTTAGGTCACTTACTGTCTAAATAACTTAAAGATGATTGGTCCCAAAACTGATCTGTGGGCACTTTGCCTGCAGTGTCCTTCACCTTTCCAATCTGGCCTTTCAGAACCACCCTCTGTGCCCTCCTAGTCAGCCAGTTTCTCAGCGATCCATTTATTTTGTCCCTCAACCCTAATTCAACCAGTTTTTCAGCAGCTTTCCATGTGAGACAGAGTTAAAAGGTCTTACTGAAGTCTAGATTGAGAGCATCCATTGCTTGACCCTTATCCATAGCACTTGTCTCCCAGTCAAATAATTTGATTAGGTTCATTTGCAAGAAAGTATACAAGTAATTCAATATGTATAATGAGTAGGTAATTTTATTTCTTAGGCCTCCTTTCCTAAAGCTCAGGGTAACTTTAATAAATATGAAACACGGTGATTACAGCAGTGGGAGTTTTATTCCTCCCACTAACCAGCACTTGCCGCCTGGTGTTCTGAAGCCCAGTTGCCTCTAGAAACTCTACCTGACTCTCCCTTATTATTGCTTTCCATAGTTTCCCCATGATCAACATCAGACTGACCAATTGGTATTTGCCTGGCTTATTTTACCTCCCACTTCTGAGCAAAGGGAACACACCTGCTGTACTCCTGTTCCCTGTCACTTAAACCAATAGCATGTAAATCAATTCAGCCAAATATGTTTACTGTCTGGTGGGATGAAAGTAGAATTAGATCTTTTAGATTTCCCTTTAATTGTTGTTGTCTTTTTTTTTTTGTTTTCCTACTGTTGGTTATTTAAATATTTTTTTCTTGCCTAAGAAAATGTAATCATTTACTAGGTGCATTTATGATGGTGAGAAAAAAGACTTATCTTGGTTCAGCTCATCTGGAAGAGAGAAAATGAAGCACCAGATGACTTAAAGCTTGTTGAGATCCCCTTTTTATACTTTCTATGCTATCACTGTATTTTACCTTTAAACCTAAATTAAGGGAGAGAGAAGTGGATCAGAGCCAACTTTGGTAATGCCAAATTTCATTCCCAGTGGGGTCTATTTTGCACCCATTTACACAGCTGGAGTGAATGGAGCACTGTGAGGCTGATTTGCTCAGGATCAGACTGTGATTATTTTATAATGAAGGTATAACCAATGATGTTAAACAGCTGCTGTACAGTACCTGCATGTATTTAAATTATATTCTTTAAATGTGAAATTTTACTTAATTTCATTGTTCATTTGTACAATAAATGTTACTAGAAAATAAAACGTTAAACATGTTACAATATAACGCAAAATGCCAGTCAAACCAAAGTACATATGAATGAAACTCACAAAGGGAGAATGAAAATAAATCAGTACTAGAACCATATTTAGGTGTTATATGTTTATATCAGATTTGATGTCCATGAAATTACATATGTTTCTGACACACATACCTGTAACTTGCTTAAACAAACTCTGGACAGAGCTGATAGGGCTGCAGCAAAGAAATTCAGTCTACAAATATTGAAAATGTATTTTTAAATATTTTTTCATCAAGCTTTTAAAACACCCTTGTTAAGACCCTACCTCATGAAGAATGGCAGAGAAAATGTTCAACTCCTGGTCTAAGGGTGATTTTGTGCAGGGACTGTGAAATCAATTTATATGCTGCAACTACACCTTTTGGGCCATAGTTAAAAAATGACAGCTGTCATATTCATGAGGTGCTGTAAAGAAATTATTCTGTTGTTAATGTAGGGTAAAAATATTGAAAACTTACAACAGTTACAAGCCTGCAGTTACAAAATTCAAAGTAGGCTCATAACTTTATTGTTTTTTTTTTTAAATTTTATTCCAAATTGTCAACATAACCTTCTTATAACCACACCTCATGAACAAGGGCTGATAAATTTTTCAGTGCCTCCAGGAAATGTGAATTTCTGCAGGGACTGTGAAATCACCTTTTGGGATATAAAAACAAATAATATTTAGGCCAGGATTTGAAAAATTACAGCTGTCACACTCATGAGGTGTTGTAAAGATATGACCATATTGTGAATGAGTTTGTGTGTGTGTGTTTGGGAGGGCTGACAACTAGGTGATGAAAAAAGCGGTATAATTTTAAACATAAATGTGGGTGAAGTGAAAAAGGACTGTGAAGCTGTGAAGTTGAAATGAGTGACCTTTTATATAATGAACTGAAAGCCACTAACTGCCAAGGACTGAATGACACAAGGTTGTTAATCTCATACAGTGTGATTGATTTGGGCGAAAGGTTGACTCTGTATGCCCAAAATCCATGTGGTATTTAACATTCAGATGCAAACAGTTTAATGAACCTGAATCTTTCATGAGCCATCCATTTCAGCTCTAGTTGCATCACAGTTTTGCTATGATATCCTGGGCACAAACAACAACTGCTTGAAAATAAACAAACTCCTCTTTGGACATAAATTAACTTTTGGGGAAGAAAATCAGTTTCCATCAAATTACTTCCTTTACACAGTACTGCAGACCACAGTTGGGCTCCGAACGGTCCCCACACACTATGACTGGTGCTCTGTTGGGACAGACAGTAGTTAATGCAAGTAAAGAACATACTTGGATGCCGGTGTCCTATGGTGACAAGCTACACGTGAAAAGAAAAGTCTTGCAGGTCTCTTGCAGGTAGGGTTGGATAAAATTATCAAATTTGATTTCATGGAATGCTCAAATAATTCTGGTATCATGAAGTAGCTGTTAAAATGATTGTTTTTTCTAAACAACTGCCATTAGGCTTCTGATGAAGGACTGATTGGTCCGAAAGCTAAAGCACTTTGTTCTTGTTGTTACATCTATGTTGGTTCATTAAAAGGTATCAAATCATTGCTTCTGGATCAAATAATTCTGTGAATTTTACTACGTTTAGTGGATTTTTTTGAAATTCTTTAATTGGTGCTAACTCAGTTATTCCTACAGCTACACACCTGAAATCTGGCATGCTTCCTATTTGTAAGGGGTCCTTAATGGCCTAGATGACAGGTTTCATAACATTTGGATGGGGGTGCATGCAATTTACAGGGGCTCAGAGTCTGACAATTCACTATTTGTGTGAAAAGTTCAGAAAACATTTTTCTACTTATATTTTATCTACATTTCAAACTATATAAATTGGAAGGCTGGGCCTGTAGTTCAATGAACAAGCAGCCAGCCACTCCCTCTTCCTGAGCTATATAAGCAATTCTTCTCAGCCTCATTGTGAAGCACTTTTTCTTTGCAGCTGGAGGGTCTGTTGGTCTGTCCTCTGAGCTGCCTGAGGCCTACCCCCCCCCTTTGTTTCTGCCTGTCTCTGCTGGACTTCAGTGTTTGTTTTCCTGCTTCCAGTTCACATCTTTCCTCCAGCTGTGTGCTTCCCTGTGTTTTGTGTGTTTTGTTTTTGGGCCTTGTTCCCTGTTTTCTGTGTTGCTGTGTTCTGGTTTTGTCTTTTGGGGCTTTGTTCTAAGCTCCTAGCATACTTCTACTCAGAGCTCATACTACTACTTGCAGTTACCTACAACTGCAGTCACTGCTACTGTTTACTCCAATTACCATTGTACCCAGTGCTTGTGTTTTTACACTGTTGCTCACCACACTCAAACTACTGCAATGCAACTGTAATCATTATCTGTGTGTTTCAATTCAACCATAGCTGCTCCATGTTGCATACTCAATTGTTTTCAACTGACACAGGCTTACTCTTACCCTAGCTACTCATTCACGCTCTCATTCTACTTGCAGCTTCATTGCACTGCCTGGCTGCACCTGCTTTAAGAGCATTGTGTCTCCATGTTTTATTGCTGTTTTCCAAACTCTGTGTACCCCAATACAAATTGTTGCTTCTATGTTTATTCAACCTGTTCTACTCTGAGGTTAACTAAAAAGCTCTTGCTGAGGCTGTTAAACTAGCTTTCATATCGGCATGTGGTTCTTGGTCTTCCATCACTTTCTTGTTTGTCCTACGGCAGGGACTGGGAAGTGTTTGGGGAGTCGTGGCCCCATGTGGCTAATTATTTCTGTTCTAAATCCTGCCTTCGCTGCCAAAAATCCTCCGAGTATTTGTCACCATGATTTGGCTTTTAAATGCTGGCTGGCTGGCCCAACTATTCAGTGCTGTGTCATTGCCCTATGTTATGCAGACCTATGTGCAGGTCTACTTACTACTTCTTTGTTTACTGACCTATGTGCAAGTCCACACTTGCTTATGCAATTGTTGCACCTTGTTTACATGAACCATTGCTTCATACCTACTGCCATCCCCTCTGCTTCAGCCTCTGGGATTCTGCTGCACTCAATTCTGTATTCAGCCTTGCAAGGTCTCAGCACTCAATGCTTATTATGATCTCAGCACGCCATGCTTATTCAGTTCACCAGCTTTTCAGCTGTCAATAAATTTCTGGGGCATGCCATCCATTCTATTCTAGCTCTGGGTTCCTGCAGCCAATGGTCTCACTCTCTATTTAGTCCACATCTTGAGTGTGTCCAACTTGGGGTGAGATCCTTCTCACCTGGCCCATAGTTGGGAATGTCCTCACCCAGATATTGGCTTTAGCTACCTGCTATGTGACAGCAGCTCCTGGTATAGAATTTAAGACTATGGGTGATGGGTGGAAAAACTTATCTTTTTTGACTCTAGTGTTCCACTATAATGGTTAGCCATTGACTTTAGTGGTTTCCCTAGCAAGGCACCTTCACTGCATTCTCTCTATGACTGCCTGTGGTTCATGTGGTTTAAGTTTAGGGTGGATAGGCCAGGTGAGTGTCTCAGCAGTGGTTGCTCTCCTCCTGCACCTTGGTTGCACATATTGTTGAAGAGTTTTCTAGCAACCTTCCATGGCATTTCCTCTAGACAGTTTGAGTGAGAGCCTTCCTCCAAATTGGAATATTTTCCACCTCCCTTTGACTGGGTTTTCCAAATTGCAGCTGCAGAGCCATCACTAAATAAATCATCCCAAGAATTGAGGGAAGGCGACCTAGGCCTTGGATCCCCAGAGATTTCCTCCTCATAAGGGTTTTTTTCTCTCCTCCGTTGCTTTAGGTCATAACTGTTACTTAGCATAGTAGTGTCCTCTAGTTTTTTTAGGTAGGTTCCACAGTTGGATGGAGGGGGAGGATGTCCTGCCATTCCCTCTCTCTCCTTAGAGGATCCCTAATTCTCAATGTAAATCATTAGTATCATGCTACACAAACCTGGGCATTTCATTATATTATCAAACTGAGCATCTCATTACGTTGTCAAACTGTCTGTGCTTCTCTACCAGTATGTCACAGTTACTGCTACTACATCACAGTTACTGCTTGCTCATATGCTTCGTGTTGTCACATTCTTTTTGGATATATTTGTACTACATTTCTTTTGGGTATTCCTAATGTACCTTTAGCCCTGGGAATTGTCCCATGGCACTTCTAGGGGTGGAACCCTCTCCAAAGATTCCTTGCCTTTCGTACCCATACAGGGTGGTAATTCCTCAGGAAACAAGAGTGCAAACAGCCAAAACCAAATGAACACAACTGCACAAGCATAACACTCTACTGTCTGTATAGGACATTGAATTGGAAGGCTGGGCCTGTAGTTCAATGAACAAGCAGCCAGCCACCCCCACCTCCTGAGCTATATAAGCAGTTCCTCTCAGCCTCGTTGTGAAGCACTTTTTCTTTGCCCTACCATCCTCCCCTCCTCCTCCAGCGGCAGCACTGCTCTCCTTAGGGGAATTCCTAAGGTACTATTAGTCATGGGAATTATCCCCGTGGCACTTCTGGGGTGGAACACTCTCCGAGGGTTCCTTGCCTTTCGTACCCCTACCGGGTGATAATTCCTCTGGAATAGAGAGTGTGAACAGCGAAAACCAAACTAACACAGTTGCACAACCATAACAGTATTCTGGCTGTGAAGGACATTGAATGAACATTTATATGCATTCTTTCCTGGCAGGGTCTTAGATACTGCTAAATAGGGAGGTAGTTGATTAGGTAAATTGTAAGTTACATGAGTTCATAACCTCACAGTTTAATTATTTTATCTAGTGGTGGTTTGGGAAATAGCATGTATGAAGTAAATGAACATCTAGCCTCCCAGCTGGGAGGAATTACCCTTCCAATGAATTGCTTAAGCTGTTGTCTTTCTTGTTGGGAGGCAGTACAGCACAGTGGGTTAAGGCTCTTAGCTGCAGATCTGGAGTCCTGGGTTTGAATCCCACAGCCAGCTAGGTGCATACTGTGTGATCCTGAGCAAATCACTTAACTTCCTTGTGCTCCCAGGTCACATCTGGAAACAAGCTTTGGCTTAGTGTGCTATTCTTGGTTAAACAATGTTCCCTTTCCCTTTAGGACTCAAAGGCCTCAGTTGGTTTTCCAGCATAGGCTGGTGGTACAGTACATGTGCCCACATAGAGGGAGAGGGAACAAAGAAAACATATACTTTTTTTGTGGCTGTGGAAAGATCTTACATCTATCTTGCTGTCTGTTGCTGGAAATATGTAGTACAACAGAACACATTTTTGGAGTTGTCAATGTATCCTTCCACACCTACAAATCACTACACCACTTGAAATAAAATACTCCCTTCTTTCAGTTTAGAATAATGGAGACAGAACTCCATGCTGTTTATCAGATGACCATTAGAAAACTGAAAAAGCTTTTTAAATACTGGTTGCTTATTAAAGTGGAGATTTGTTTACCCCCCCGAAATGCAACAGCTTGCACATTTAAATACTTGTCAGTGTCAGTGGCTCAGTAGATAGCACACTCGCCTCTGAGGCCGGGAGATCAGAGGGCTGTGGGTTCAGTTCCCACATCTGGCACTTGGGTTAATATCCCAGTAGTGACACTGTAGTGCAGCATGAGAGGGGTGCTGCACTTCTGAGGTGCCATCTTTCAGATGAGACATTAAACCGAGGTCCCATCTGCCTGGATTGGTGGTAGTTCAGGTGGATGTTAAAGATCCCATGGCACTCTCGAAAAGTAGGGAAATTTCCCTGGTGTCCTGGCCAAATTTCCCTCATTCACTAAAAATACCACCAACAGCTTAATCTGGTTCAATTTCAGTTGCTTACCATCTGTATCCCCCCCAGTTGCCCCTGAAAAAGGGACTTCTAGGCCCAGTGCGCTTACCGGGTCAACAAAATTCAACAAAAAATTAAAACAAACAAATATGTTCTTACTACTACCTTCAGTTGGGCAGATATCACCTTTCAAGAAAGATTCATACTTCATAAACGTAACCCTTTCCCAGCAATGAATCTAAAAAGATGTACACTGTTTTTTTTTCAATCTCTTAAGACACTATGGTCCAGATATTCAAACTGCTCCCAAAATGTGCACAACAGCAGGAGCAAGCACAATTCAATTGCACATATGAGCAACAGATGTGATATTCAAACATGGAGCAGAACAAATTGCGCAAGCAGTCAACGTCTGAATATCGCACAAACTGCGCCATAGTGCAACCAGGAAGGGGAAGCTGAGCAGAAAGGTTGCACCATAGCACAACAAGGGCAGCCCAGCTGAGCAGTCCAGAGGTGCCATAGTGCAAGCAGAGCCCCCCCAGCAGAGCAATGTAACTGCACAACCAGGGAGGCAGGCTGGGGCCCACCGCCAGCCATGCCACACATGGGCACAGGAACACACTGCAGAACCAACAAGACACCTGCACAACCCAAGCACAGCATCACTGGGGGTGGGAAGGATGATCTACTGGCCCATGGGGACAAGCCAACAAAGCATAGCAGGGCCATGATGCCCCAGCACAACCACTGGCAGGCTGAGACTGCCACACACAGGTGGTTGACAACCACAGTGAACATCAGCCCCCCGTATGCACAGCACACCCAGCACCATGACCCCAAGACACCACCCATGTGCAGTAACTGGCACTGCAGGAAACACCATGCATCCCCCCGGCACACGTCAACCTCGTGTAGCAGAGAACCATACAAGCCAGACCCACCCTGTGCACCCAGCAGCGGGTGGCAGCAGATGGCAAGACCAACAGAAAGTCACTGCCACACTGGAGACACCTCCTCATGCACACACACGCACGCACACACACATACCCAGTACCATACCACCCCAGATGGCATGCACACCACTGCAACTGAGCAACCATAGCCAGCTGCAAATCAGAGAACAACACAGTATTCATATCAAAATATATATGTATTAGAAAAATGTAAAGTACAAAATGAACAACAACAAAACTATTTACAAGAGGGGTAGGGTACAAGGTAGGGTGGGCAAGGGTAAGGGATGAACAACTTAGAGAGGGAAGGCAGGGTGGGAGGGATGGGTGAAGTGGGAAGGGGAAGCTGGCCTAAGGCCTAGCAGGCTGGTCCTCCGCTGTCTGGTGCCGTTGTGTCTGGCTGTGCCTCCTCTGTAGGCCATGGCGCTGGATGTCCTGAAGGATGGTCCTGTTGTCCATGGACACCCGGGTGAGCTGTTGCAGTGCCCGCTCTATTCTTCAGAGCACAATGAGGCCTAGGAAAATGGGAACACAGTCAATGGCTGTGACTGACCACAACCCTGAACACCACTCAACCTGCAAGCCATATGCCCAATGTCCCGCACCTGTGATGGTATGCACCCACCCACAGTGAACATGCACATGGCCAGCCCAACCAGGCAGCACCAGCTATGTGCACCACTGCACACACACACGCTGCCCATGTCCATCACAGCACAAACAAGGCTGTCAAGTGACGTGGCAATGTGGTGGGATGCCAGTTCCACAGCCATGTGCCCAGTGCATGCATGGACCACCAGTGACACACACAGACGTGCAGTGACACTGGACAGTGATGAATGTCGCCTGTGTCGTGCATGGTTGTGTTGTGCATGGCTGGTGGTCATGCCCACCCCCTCCAGCATGCAATAGCATCCATGATGTAATGATACTCACACTCCGCAAGCAGCTGTGGCTGCTGCTGCTGCTGTGGCCCACACCTCGCAGCACCACCGACCACCACCAGGGCCCTGCCACAGCCCTCCTCATCCCGTGCCTGCATCCTCTCTGCCCAGCCTGTGGGAGACAAATGTTGAGAAAAACATCAGTGTGACTCCAAAGCAGACTGCCCCCTGCCCCAGTGAGAGTGCCTGCCCACACAGCCAGAGCCATGCATCTCACACCTGCACACACTGACACAGCCAACTATGTCAGAGCCATCACCCATGCACAGCCACCAAAACACACTCACACCCCTACAGAGAATACAGGTGCATAGATGGTACACCCACCTGGCCTAGGCGCAACGCCCCTCCTGGCATGTGACCGTAGCCACTCATGCAGGTCCAGCTCCCTCCTGTGGAGGTCACTGTACCTGTGCCAGCACTGCTCAGCAGACCAGCACCACCCAGTGACCCCCACTAGGTCATTGGCCACTTGCAGCCAGACCTGGGTTTGAGCTATGGTGAGGGGCTCCTCCCCATACAGTGCCCCATAGTGGGGCTCTACCAGGGCCACCAGGTTGGCCACCTCCAATGGGCTCCATTGGAGTGCCCTCCTGCGTGCCATTCTTCCAACTTTACAGCAGGCAATATGGCACCACGCAGCGCGGCAACCCCACGTGGAAATGTTGCGCAATAGACCACCATAGGTTCCAGTCATGCTGTTCGTACAGTGCCGTCAGTCCACATAGCGCTGTCACCAGACAGCACAATAGGGCCGTACACATGGCAGCTGAACAGCGCCAGGGGCAAAGGTCAGACACCAGGTCAGGGGTCTATGACGCAAGGCCACGCACAGCGCCGTCTGACGTCTACACATCCTGCACAACTGACCACCTGCGTGACAGTGCCACAGTGGACTATTGCACAGTAGTGCCACAGCACCATATAGTGCCCAGTGCTGTAGCGCCACTGGCACAATGGTGGCCATGGCCTGAATTGCCGAACGTGCACAGCACGTCATCAGCTCGGCAGACACCTGCGTAAGCTACCTGGCATGTGCAATGCAGTGTACCGCACAGTCTCAGATCTGCGCTATTGGCTCAGCCAGCTCAACCGTATTGTGAAAAGTGCAATGGCATGATATTCAGCTGACACATGCAAATCATCCGATCAGCCATTCAAAGGCACAGTGGCATGATTTGCATCTCATTACAGTTGCTCCACTCCTAATTTGCATGCATTGTGCTATAAAAGTGTGACAGTGGGCTGCACTGGCCAGATTTGGTTACTGCAGGTGAGAGGTGAGTTGCATGCTGTGGGATGTTCTGGACAATGGGCATGGGATAACGCTGTAGACTGCACAGTGACAGGTGTCCACTTCCGCCCATACAGATGGCCATGACAGAGCAGAGCCAAGGTGAGGGTGAGGATGGTGGGCGAAGGAGGAGGAGGCCCAACTTCACCACGGCAGAGACTGAGGCCCTCTTCCAGGCCTACTTGGAGGAGGAGGCACTACTGAGTGGATGGCGGGGCACCCCTCAGGCCCGTGCGGCTGCATGGGAGGGGGTAGCCCGGGCAGTGAACCTGCACGGAAGCCACCAGCACTCCATGCAGGAATGCAAAAAGAAGATTGGGACAGACTGCAGGAGGGTGAAAGAGAAGGTGGCAGCCCTCAGGGCGGCATGTGCTGGCACTGGTGGGAGCCAGCCAGCGGTGATGGAGCTGACCCCGGCTGAGGACTGACTGGCTGCATCAGTGCAGTGCGGTGCTATTGAGGGCATACCAGGAGGTGGATTCCAGACAGGTGGAAGCCCATCACTGCACGGTATGACATGGTGGTGGTGTTGGGGGGGCAAGGTTGTTCACAAGCACTCACATGTCCTCTCTTTCTGTTACAGATCCTGTTCGTCTTCAGGGGATGGTGGTGGTGGGTCCAGGCAGTGAGGATGACCTGCTGGACATGGAGGAAGGTCCATCCACCTCTGACACCAGCCAGCATGCACTGCACCAGCATGCACGCTGGGCTGCCAACTCTGGTGTCGGTGATTCGGGTGTGAGGGGTGCACAGCCTGTGTCTCAGCAGTCTGGCATGCAAGCATGCCAGCATGCTGTGACTGTGGCTGTAGCATGTACCTGCACCATTGATGATGCAAGGACTGCAATGGGTAGTGACATGTGTGTGTCCCATGACGGACACACAGCAGGCCAGCACGTGCCCCTGGGCCTTGCTGGTTCCAACTTGTGTGCCAGCATGTCGGCACAGTCCCAGGCTGTGCCTGTCAGCACCGGTGGGGCAGCACTGGTGGCTGTGCAGGTGTCTGGCACTGTTGTGGCCACAGTGGTGGAACGAGTGGTCCCTGGGGCACAGCGGTTGGAGGGGCAGCAGCAGCAGTCACCCACCAGATCTGGGGGTACAGTGTCCAGTGGTGGCACATGCCCGCCGCCCTTTGATACGCCCATTCCTGGTCCAGGCAAACAGTGCCCACCCTCAAGGCGTGTTGTGCATCAGGACCTTCCACACCCTGGGGGACAGGATGCCATTGTGGCAGAGTACCCATTGGATGAGCACACCCACCTGCTGTGAGAATCAGTACAGCAGAAAAGGTGGGTTGCAATGTCTGTGGAGGCACTGTGTGCAGCTGTGGAGTGGCACAGCAGGGAGTGTGCTCTGGACCATGCAGAGATGGTCCATATGTGGATGGATGTGACCGCCGCCATTGACAGGCAGACCCAGGCATTGGTCACTGTCGTGGCTGCATTGGGCACACACGCAGGTGCTCCTGTACCGCGCACCCCACACAGTATGCTCTCCACTCCCCGTTCCCGGCATCGTGCGACACCAGGCCTGTCGACGCCAGGTTCTGCTGTGGGCATCCCACGCACCCCTGGTGCAGGTATGTTTGGCATCCTACAGACCCCACTGCGGACAAGGTCGCGATCGCGCAGTGGGACCCCTGGTGGTCCATCGGTGCCACCCCATGTGGCCCCTGCTCAGCCTGCCAGTGCTGTTGGTCACGGCGGGCTGCCCACACATCTGCGGTGGCGTGGAATGGTGCAACATGACTGACCTGTCCCAGTGTGGGCCCTGTCTGCTGCTGCCCTGTGTGCACTGTGCGTCATGGTGGGCAGTGCACTGGTTGGTGCCCTGCCCATCACACCGACATACAGACCACCTGCACACCATCCTGACTGCTGTCCACAGGTGCATGTGCATGATGATGCCTGCATTGTACTGTACACCAAGGTGCATGGGTGCCCAGCATCTGACACACATGCTTGGACAGTACAGGTGGTGGGTGTGGTCTGTGTATCTGTGTGTTTGCCATGTCTGTTCCTGCTGTGCTGTGCACCTGCCCATGTATGCTTTGTGCCTGGTGTTGTGTGTGTGTGTGTGTGTGTCCATATGACTGTTCGCCCCTCCCTGATGGTGTGTTTGTGTGCCTGGTCCCTTCCACCCCCCTTGCCATCATGCACCCCTGGTGTGTTACTCTGTGTGCCTGTGGGTTGCGCCAGGACAGTGTTGTTTGCACATGGCCCCTTGACTTACCTGTGTTGTGCATAATGCTCCTCCGTGATGGTGTCCCGGTGCAGCTGGGCCTGCCGGATCAGTCGGGGGTCCCGCCATCCAAGGGGGGGCTGCTCATCACCATCAACACTGGCGCCGCTGGTGTCCCCATTGCTATCCCCCTCTTCAACCTGTACGGCTATCCCACAGTCATTGGCCATGTTGTGCAGGATACAACAGGCCAGGAATATACCACAAGCCTTTGAGGGGCTGTACTGTAGGGCACTGCCGGAGGTGTCTAGGCATCGGAAGCATGCCTTGAGCATCCCAAACACCCGCTCAATGATGTTGCATGTGGCGGCATGTGCCTCATTATAGCGTTGCTGCAATGGGGTCATGGGGCACCGGTACGGTGTGAGCAGCCAGGGATGGAGTGGGTATCCACTGTCACCTGTGTGGAGATAGTGGAGATCAGTCTCATGTTCAGGTCCATATGCCCATATCCCTGTGTGCCACTACCATGGCACCTGTGGCATTCCACCCTTGCCCGAGTTTGCATTTCCTACATGCGTATTTCACCCACTAGATGGCCTGTGGGATGTCCCCACTCGAATTGATGGCACAGTGTGGACTGATGCCATATAAAGGCATCATGTGCTCCACCAGGGTGTGTGGCACAGATATTGATTATATGCCCAGTGGCATCACACACCACCTGGCAGTTGACACTGGGGAAGCCCTTTCTATTCCTGTATGCAGCCCCATCAGGGCCAGGTGGTGTGCGAATGGCCACATGGGTGCAGTCTATGGCCCCTAGCATACCAGGCATACGTGCTACCCTGTAGAACGCCTGCATGTTTGCTGTATGCTCTGCCGCGGTGCTGGGGAAATGGATGTGCTCTACAGCATGTGGCAGCAGTGCGCTGAGGAATTGGGTGAGGATGCGTGATGTGGCCAACTGTGTGATGCCTGTGGTGTCCCCTGTTGGCCTCTGGAAGGTGCCCGTGGCGAGCAGGCACATGCAGGCTGTCACCTTGGTCTCCACTGACAGAGCATGACTCCGCCGTGAGGGTGCCTGCATCACATCACTGCACAGCTCACAGAGCCACCTCAGTATTGCCCTGTTCAGGTGGTACCGCCCATGATCTCTACATCTGTGTACAACTCAAAGCTGATGCGGCACGGTACTGCCTGTTGGGGCGCATCAACACGGCCCTCCACGGCCACGTCCCCTGCACCTTGCATTCTCACTCATTACAGCTTCCATGTGGAAGCTGCCACTGTCCATCTCCCTGGCTTGTGCCCCCTGGCTGATGTTGCTCTGTTACCCCGCTGTCCTGACTGGTACTTCCACTGCACTGGGCACCCCCCCGCTGGCCTCTGCAGCCTATGGCCCACACCGCTTCTCTTGCCTGCCCTGGCCTGTCACTGTCTGTCTTTCTCTCTCTCCCACTTGGTATCCCTGTAGTTCTTGCGCCGCTTCCTTGAGCCTTTTTATTTTGGCTCATTTCCGCTGGGGCAATCTTCCGGCTGGTCTCATGTTATGCATTATGCTAAGTCTTTTGGATATCGCATTGGCGCCTTTTATGCATGGATCCACCTCCTCTGGGGTTGTGCATGCCGTCATTTGCATTGCGCTGTTGCTCAGCATGTTTTCGGTGGCACAACTGCCTCCTGCTGAATATCGCAGAATGGCGCACTTTTGGACTTGTGCAGGCGCATCCCTATTGCGCATGGCACAACCCTTTTGAATATCCCACCATATCTGTTTAAGCATTGTCTCAGACATATGGCAGATCTTCTGTGAACTAGTCAGGATAAATACAAAGCAATCATCAGGCATTTTTCAGTATGCTTTTTTGGGAAAAAATATACTGAGCTAGAGCAATCACATACACACACACACACACACACACACACACACACAGCACACAAGCACCATCTTCATGGCCACAACATTCAAAATAAATTCTGCAATCTTGTATGTTAAAAACAAAGAAACTGTATGTCAGTGAAAAAAGTGATGTTCAGTTTAAAGTAGATTTCCTTTAAATATCTCTTATCCTATATTTTGTATCCTGGATAGCGTTTGGGAGGTTCTAGATCTCATTGTTCTAGGGACCTTTATTTTACACATTTTTCTACTGTTATTTACTCAGGATGTCCCTGATTAGATGCAATGTCTTGTTTTCAGTGGGGTCATGATTTTACCATTTTATAATGTACTTATTCAGGGAAGCCTAGTCCAGATGTAAAAATTTGTTTTCATTGTGTTCTGATCTTTTGCAGGGCAGTATAATATTGTGTAGATAATGAGCCCCACTGAAAAAAAGATGCCATGTCTTCTGTGAAGTAGCCAGGCTAAATATATAGCAATAAGCAGGCATATTCTAGGAAAACACATTTTAAAAATATGTAAAAAGAAGACCACATTGAAACTGACTTAGAATTGTGCAAATTAATTTGAAATAATGGGTAAAAGCATCCCAAAGGCTCTCCACAGTCATGTCGGCTCTGACCAGAGTTTGTTCTTTGCTGTTAAAACTACTCAGTGGATCAGGACTCTGTCATTTGCAGCTCCTCATCTCTAGATGGCACTGCTCATTACACTACTTTTCAAATTCAACACATGGATTGTATGCAAACAGTTGAGGCTTGATATCCACAGTGATATAAAGTTCAATGGCATTATAGTGTCATGGTAAGGGGGAGCTATTCTAACAAGAACACCTGTGCAATCTCCTGCCCCTCATGAAAAGGGTCATCAGATTGCTTACATGCTCCCGGGCATTTAGTAACCAGAGATGGATAGAGGGGATCCTGATTTGATGTCTCATTTGAAGAAAGACATTACCAGCAGGGCAGTGACCTGATGTACTCCACTGCATTGTCAGCTTTGGATATGAGCTCATATTCCTAGTGCAGAACTTCTTGAGCCTATGACCTTTCAGCCCAGAGTTGAGAATAACACCAAATGAATAACACTGGAACTAGTGACATACATCCAGTTTATTATCATTCTATATATTGTATGTACACTGTTCTACTTTACACACACACACACACCACCATTAACCTCCTAACTCTCTCTCTCTTTGGCTATGCAGTTCCCTCAGAAGTGTCAGATCATGGTGTGGCTAAAGGTCATGTTGCATGTTCCTGGAGTACAGGGTTGGGATTTGTTCGATGTCTCCATGTCCTCCTATCAAAAGCCTCCCTTTGCCATTATTAAGTTGATGCAGGTGACTGAGGTGGATCTTTGTGGGAATGGCTCCCACCACCCCAGGTTCACTAGGGTGTAACAGTTCTGCTTGGAGCACAGAGAACCCTCCCTTGGGAAAAAAGTGCATTCACTGGAGTGCATCTCCAGCACCTGTATCAGATGACTTGGATCAGGGACTGAGTACAGGAACACAATCACCCAAACAGAAGGCAGGTGCCTTATCCACTAGAATAAAACATACAAATGGTGGCATGGAAGGAAACCTGAACATAATGCAAACATTTTTCAAACACAGAATGCCACTACAAGAGCTTGCAATTGGAATGGGATTTATGCACTCCACATAGATGAGCGGGGCAAAATAATTGCAACACTTCCCCCTCAATCTGAAGCTTCACAGGGAGTGAGGAGCCCAGATTGAACTTAATGCCCTGTATATTCTTCAGTTAAAGGGACATACACACATTTTGTGAGGATAACAAAATTCTACGGTGTTGAAAGAGGTTTGCCATGGTGGATTTTACAGTCATAAGATATCCATTTCAATAAATGAAATATCTTAAGGGAAAGAAACCACTACAATAATAGGGAGAATATTAAATTCAAAGATTCAAAACTACCAGTAACTGATATTTCATTAAAGGCTATGATTTTAATCATAGATGTAAAAAGCACACCCCTGTAAAATACCAAACATTAATCACTAAAAACAAGCACAGTAATCAATCCTTCAGTTTTGTCATCAGAACAAGAGAAAGGGTGAAAGATGAAAAAACAGAAAGCCCCACATAATTTGCAAAAAATTTAGATTTATGTACCTTATGTAGAGGGAGAAAAACCCAAATATGTTGCTGATTATACCTTTAATTGGACAAATAAAACATATGTACCAAAGCAAATCAATTAGATTGTATCTTCTGCAAAATAATGATGAGCCATGCTACTACTGCACCAGTAAATATAATGTGCAAGTACTGTTAATGACCAGAATACAGGGCAGACTACATCAATGTACACTGTACATTTAGATGGTTAAGATCACTGATTTCAGCTGCAAATGCACTGACTGCAGGAACAGCAATGAGTTTTGCATAAGACCTCAGCAAAGTGTACATTTTATCATACAAGGTATTTAATACAGTCTCTGCTTAGCTACGCATTCAGAATAAAACAGAATATCCTACTCATCAGCTTGAAACATGGTTCTGTCTAGGATGGGAGGGATTTGGCCATTCACATTTATTAAAGTACAGTTTGTACTGTAATCAGGAGAGAGCTATATGGTATTTCTGAAATGCATAAACTTTTTGTGAAATTCCACATCTCACAAAATCGGAAAGCCATGAAGTATTTTCCCCATGATCTGACCATTTCCTTCCATGACTTGAGTCTCTATCTTATGGAGAAAAGTGTAATTGTTACTTTTTTCTGCAGGTTGGTTCTGTTGCTGTAAATTGTGCACTTAGTGCACAGAATCTGGTTTCATTCAGTGCCCTAATGCATATTACAGCACATCTCCAAGCACTATACATACAGTATTAATGTATTAGATCCTGGTAGTAAAGGCACAGCAGACGGGCAGACACAGATGGCATTTATCATTAGCACTCAGCAGCATCTACACAGAAGACAGACAGCTGCAGGACTTGACTGACTGAGATGTGGAATGTAGCTTAGGTCACCAGGGCTATCCCCTACTCTTTAAAAAAATGCTAAGGGATCTTTAGCTTCCACCTGGATAGATGGACAGGAGTGACTTTGAGGGAACACTTTAGGAATGACAGCTTGATTCTCTCACCTGTGTCTGCTGCACACATGCAGAAGCAACATTTTTACCAGCTGCCCCACTCTTCCTTTCGCTGACTGCTGAAATTCCCTGATTGGGGAGGGGTGCCACTGGGACAGGAGTAGAATTACAAACTCAGGGACAATCTATGGGTAGTTGGGGGAAGACTGATGGGTGGTTGGGGGATGATATACAAGTGGTTGAGGAGGGGGTGCAGGAACAATCTTTGACTGAGTTTGACTGCAGCATGCTGTCTCTCTGCATAGCTTTGAACTGCTCTGTCTCTCTCTCTCTCTCTCTCTCTCTCTCTCTATATATATATAAGTATATATATACTGCATATATATATACTGTATATATATGTATATATCTCCCACCAGCCCCATACATTTACATTGGCTTCACTGGACTGATACTGTGCTACCTTTTGTGAATCATTATTTCACTGTACCACTCCTGTTCTGCCTTTCTTGAGTCACTCTATGCTTCAAGGAGAGAAAGGGAGAGAGAGAGACTGACATTTGTTTACACTGTGTATCTCCTGCTGTCTCTCTCTCTCTCTCTCTCTGTCTCTCTCTCTCTCTCTCTCTCTCTATCTCTCACCAGACCGCACAGTGGGACAAGCATCTTGATTCCCCAACTCTCCCAAACTAGCTCCTGGTCTCTTTGCCACTGTCTCTCATGGTCAGTGACATGGATGATAATGAAACTTTCATGTAACCATGAAGTTGTCTTGAAATGTACTTACATGTTTTAACTCAGACAATTTTTCTGTTTCATTTTTATATCTTTAAATCTGGACCATCTTGAAAATAGGTCTTATGACCTAAAGCTGTGAAATTGGGATCTTATCCTATGTAAAAATAATGAATTTTACTACTACTACTACAAAACTAAGAGGGACAGTTAATGTATGCCTCACAGAGACAAAGAGGGACACAAAAGACATTGCATAAATTTGCTGTACGGTCTGTCTTTTCTGCTCTCTGGCTTTTTACTGTTGCCACTTTTCATACTACAACCAACATTCCAGCCTCTCTCCTCAACTACCCCTGCTTCTGGTGTAACTTGCTGTCACAGTGTGTGTGTGTGTGTCTCTCTGGCTCTGTGAGCTGCAGACAGGAAGGTATTAAGTGTGGACTGGAAGGCTGACACTGAGAAGAGAGTCCCCACATTTTTCAATGGCTGCCATTCTGCCATTCTGGTTTTCCTTTCTGAAGCAGGGAACAAGTGTTAATGGTATTTTCCCTGACTCCCTCAATAGAACCATGAATCACAAAGGGGACTTTAATACATGGCTATGCAGGGAGTGCACACCAATAAAAGGATACATTTTGGGCAACCCATGTTATAACTGCCACTAAAGAGTGCTTCACAGATCTGGAGGGACTGTGTTGTCACTCCAACATATTGTTTGTTAGCAAGGAATGCAGGAGTCCTTTTCCCATAGCAAATGGTCTGCAGGACTCCACTGACTGCAGCCCTAAAAATGTGAACTGTTAATGGTAGCACCTCAGATACTATTAAATAGTTGTCAAGTATAATTACAGTTGTTAAAAAAACAGATCCTATTCGTGAAAGTAATATAAAAATATCTGCAAGCAAGCCTTTTTTTCTTAGAATCCAAAACTAACAAATATAAAATAATTTAGAAAAGAGAACTTTCAACAGCAGTGACAGTCAGGACTAAAACTGTTCAGAACTTGGGTGTGCATAAAAATACAAATCAAGCTTGACAGCAAAACCAGGCATTTACTGATGCAAGTGAAACAAGAGAGACTACATCAGCAACAGCTCCAGCACTATGAATCCACACTGATTCTTCATAAGAAACACAGTAGGCATTTGCATTGTCCCTGTCATTCAGATGGCAGCTGGCCAAGGTAATGAGAGGTGGGTTTGTAACAGTCACCATCCAGAGTTTTTGCTTGCCACAGCAGCAGCCTTTTTAGAGTTAGTGAGGTGCTGGACAGGGAGTAGAGGACAGTGTGTTCTGAGTTTGGTAAATTGGACTGGGGAATTTTATTTTATTTATTTATGTATTTATTTAATCTTGGATTATAGTACCTTTGAGCACAAAACAGCTCATTTACAAAGGTTTCATGTTAGTGAGGAAGGGTAAACAAACATATAAAGGTTGTTAAAAAAACTTATTAAAAAACAACAATCAAGCAAAAAAATGACATTGTCTGCATCAACAAGCCCAAACTATAGATTGGAAGGTGGATAAGCAAGCAGAGGAAAAAAAAGGGGTGATCAAATGAAACAAGAGAAGTGGGGGCAGCCAGAGGACTTCTCAAGCTAGTGTAGATAGAGAGAGTGAAAGTGGGGTGCTAGCAGTGGGGGAGGACAGGAAACATAGTGTGGATGAAGGCTAGTTAGGTTAGAGAAAGAAGGGGATATGATAGATGGGGAGGAGTGGAAACAGGGGCTATGGATCTTTCACAAAAACTGAGAAAGTGAGAAAGCTTGGGTTGGACATTCCCACAAGGGTGGTTTAATTAGGTGACACCGTCACATGATCTGTTAGCCATGAGATATTGATGGAGCATGTGTCTGAAAGAACTCAGTTTTGGTATGGTCAAGAAGTCTCTGCTGAGTGTATTAAACAAGAGAGGAGCTCTCTAAGCAAAGGAGCACTGTCCTTCAGTTGTCCAACATCTAGAAACATGGAGAGGTTGGTTGGCTGAGCTTCAGGTGTACTGAGAACTGCAGTGAGGGGGTTAAGAGGCCTTCAGTGCCAGGGGGCAGGAGGCCGAGAAGTGCTTTCTCAGCTAACAGAGATGTTTTATATTGCATCCTACCATTTTGCAGGAGCCAGCCTGTTTGAGTATACATGTGTGGGTGAGGCATGCTGCCCCTGTGAGAAGTCTGCACACCTAATTTAGTACCACAGATAACCTACAAACAGATGAAGTGGAGGCTGCACCATAGAGTACCAGGCCGTAGTCATCAATAGATGTGACAGAACTTTGAATTGCAGTTTTTAGGGCCTTAGGTAACAGACAGTGCTTGTGTGTGTGAAGTAATCCAGGCTCGATATTGACAGCTCTGGCAACATTATCAATGTGCTGGGCAAAAGATAATGAGCTGTCCAGTGTGACCCTGAGATATTTAAAGTGTTGTACTTGTTCAAGGTTGACACCCAGACTGTTACTGATGGTATGGGGTTGAGATTTGTGTTTACTGTGACAGCTGCAGAATATCATGACTTTAGTTTTCTTGTAGTTCAGGACAAAGTTGTGTTTGCAGAACCAATCCTTAACTTCCTCAAAGCTACGCTGCAGTTGTGTTCCAGGTGGTTGAGGTTGGGGTTACTAATGAAGATGACAGCATCATCTGCATAGTGGCAGGCCCATCGGAGGCTGTTGAGAAAGATGCTGAAAAGAATGGGTCATAAAATAGAACCCTGCAATACTCCAGAGTAAATGAGCCACTGGTCAGAGGTGATATTAGGTATTTTCACCTGCTGGGAATGGTCTTCATCATAACTCTTGAACCAGTGCATTGTTTTAGAGGGAAAACCAATGAAAGTTAATTGCCATAGAAGAAGAGAGTGGTAAATGGTATCAAAGGCCTTTGTTAGGTCTATGAATGCTGCACCAACTAAGTTACCTTGGTCAAGGGATTGATGATGGTAACCACTGAACTCCAGAAGTGCCGTAGTAGTACTATACCCTTTTCTGAAACCATGTTGTTGCAGGCATTGGATTGATTTTTTTTTCAAGATAGTCTACCAGCTGATCTGTAACAATGCGCTCAATTACTTTAGATAAAGGAGGGAGGATAGATATCAGCCAATAATTTGCATGTAAGGCCTGATCCCCACTTTTATGTACGGTGATTATTAGGACTGACTTCCATAGTTGGGGAAATTGTGCCAATTGAAGTGAGAGGTTGAGAATCCTAGTAAGAGGTTTCAGTATTCAATCTAAGGTGAGAGCAACAAGTTTAAGGTCCAACAAATCTCCACTATGTCTTGATTTCCCTAGTACTTTGCTTAGATATTTCTTGGCCATGTTCAGTGATACCTTTCTAAAGTAAAAAGGAGGTGGAGCTGGGGGGTTGTCATTGGAACTATTGGTACTAGTTGGGGTGGTGTCTTCAAAGACATCCTGGGGAGGACATTGCTTAGGTCAGTGAAGGAGTTGTTAAAAGTATTTGCTATTGTTAGGTGGTCCAGGGCAGTGATGCCATAGATGCACAGCACAGAAGGTGCAACCTTTGGAACTTTTCCAGAAACATCTTTTATGTTATTCCAGAAGTTCTTACTGTCTCCCCAAGTATTAACAAGCACATCCCAATAGTATTTGTCTTTTTCAAGGTGAATTGCTCATGTGCATTTGTTCCTGATCTTTTTATATTCTTGCACATCCGCTTGCTTGACTAGCCCTTGCTCTGTGCCAGAGGTGATCTCTGAGATTTAACATATTAATGAGACCTGGGGTTATCCAAGGGTTTATGGTGCCATGGACTTTCATCTTTTTAAGGGAGCATGGATATCACAGGCAGTACTGAAGTGCTTAATGAAATGTTCCAAGGCAAGATTGATATAGTTGGTGGTGTCAAGCAGTGACCAGCCTAGATTGCATGAGTGCTGTTTTAGGTGCTCAAGGTGTCTGCATTTTAGGTCTCTACTATAAAAAGTCTGTGGTGGAAGTTTATGGAATTTATTAATTCAACAGCAGGTAATAGGGGAGTGGTCACTTAGTGTATCCAGGTGAACCATTATGTTAGTGATACAATCTGGGTGATTAGAAAGTAGCCGGTCAAGAAGGGTACTTGTTCCCATCTTATTGTTAGTCCTTCTTGAGGAGGTGACTAGCTGTGAAAAAAGAAGTGCAGAGATAGCATCCTTAAATGTACTAGTGTCCAGAGAGAGACAGTTGACATTGAGATCACTCAAAACTATGATTTCTGAGTTGTGTTCAGGGTACAAATATAATCCATTAACCTGTAGAAGCCTGATTAGTGTTTTTTGGAAGGGATAAAAACAGATATAACCATAATGCCTTATTATTTGCACCAAGGAGCACTTTAATGGAAAGTTCCTGGGTGAAATATCTATGGTTAGCCGTAGGTAAGGCATGCCCTATAAGCATCTCCTTCAGATAAACGGCACTGCCACCTCCCTGCTTTATTAGCTTGTCCTGTCAGAATAAGGTGTACTCAGGTATGGTGACTGCTACATCAGGAATCTTTGGGGAAAGCCAAGTTTCTACAACTGATAGGATATATGGATTTTGCTGAGAGATCCATACTTGTGTGCTGTCCAGCTTGCTTTAACAATAGGGATGTGTGTGGAGGAGTTATCACTGGACTACTAAGGTATTTTCTTTTCGCAATTTGGGTTGGAGTTAGAAAGGGCACCACTGACCTACCAGGGTCATTTCTTTTCATGCTTGTGATCAGATTGGAATGGGAGTGCAAAGGAAATAGTGGGGTAATTTCATTTCACAATGGAGTTGGGGTGGAAGAGGAGTACCACTGGACTTCCAGAAAAGTTTTATATCATAACAGGGATTGGGGTGGTTGGGATGGTGCACCATTAGATTTTCTGGAATTTATATATTATTATATAGGGACAGGGTGAGGGGAATGCAATAGTTAAGGCTCTGCACCATGCCACCATGTATACAGTACCTTTGCATGGAGGCAGTGTACAAAGCTTTTTATGCCTTAATAATGATGTGCACGTGGCCCTTTGTGCCTTGCATGCCATGTTTGCCTATTAGTATGTAGGCTTCTGGATATGACATCAAAGAGTAAAGGTGCCACTCCATTTGAGATGGACTATAGTTTTAGGTGACTGGATAGTGTTTTTGTTATTCTGACTACCCTCCTTTGGATAGTATTGGTATCCAACCTAGGATACAACCAATGTCAGATTCTGGATCTATAGACAGACAGTGGTGGATCTAAGGTCAGAGGTATCAGATTTGACCTCTGATCCTTTTTATCCAACCTCAGATAATTGGATCCAGTGGTCAGATTGGATCCTGGATCTAATGGTTGGTCACTTTGGATCCAAGTGAGATCCACAGATCCCTCAGCTACTTACTGTGGATCCTAGCAGGTTGAATCCTTGCTTGAATGTCTATACCATCTGATGATATCCTGATGCTATCCAACAACTAGCAAACATGGTGGTATCCAATGGTATCTGACCTGGTAGGATACTAGTCAAGCAACTCTAGCTGTTGCCCATTTCTACTTGGTGTCTTTTGCCCACAGGGAACAGTGGTGTATAATTTATTTACGTAAAAGTTGATGATCAGGAAAGGCACCGTGAGTAGAAGCTCATTTCCAGATGCAGCCAGGTATCACGCATGTGCTCTTTGCAAGGTGCTCCCACAGCTTGATAATTGTACTTTCTGCCTAATGGTTATTCCTCCCTGATGAAAATGCACTATTTTGCATGGTTTTTATGGACATTTCTATATATGGGGCCTCATCGTCTTGTGCATGTTTGTTGTACGGCTTGGTGATCACTATCATGTTTCTTGGTTAATCAAGAGCATTCCAATGTAACTTCTTCAGGTTACAGAAAGATTCAGCTTTACTTCTTGGTTCATGAGCACTAGGAAGACAAAAAGAGACATCCTTGATTAAGTAAGAGACATATCCTGAACTTATATTATGAAACAAGTCTGAAATTTTTTATTTATATAACATAAATCACTTCTTTGGGGTCTGTCAGAACCTTTAGTGCTTTATGCTAATTCTCTTAAGATTAATGTTACTTTTGGTGTGATGTGGCTTTGCATAAGTTGTGTGTTCTGGGTAGTTGTGTAGTCAGTGAGCTTTAGTACTCTTTTATATTTTTTCCTACACGGTTACACAGTAGTGCACTAGCACATATGTCCAACACACACCTGTGAGTTCTTGACAGGAACATCTTTGTGACCCTCTCAGCTGCTTGCCATGCTGCTCACACACTATTCCTCCATTTCCCCTGTTTCCAGTGTAACTTTATGGGGGTGGTGATTTACCAACTAGGAAAATGCCTTGACAGCTGTGACCAGGCCATACATTTTTTGGGATAGTCGGGGCAATTTGGGTAACTGTCAGACACTGGAGTCAGTACAGGGTGTGATAATACTGATGAAGCCCCTCTGGGGCAGTGAGCCATCACTGGCAATGGCCCAAAGGCTTCTGTTTACCCCCCCTCTCCCCATGATGTTTTCCTCACCCTAAACTCACTGAACCTCTCAAAGTCCAGCCTTGATAGGATGGACCACAAACTCCTATGTATCTTGGCTTCAGTCATTACCTCCTCACTAGCTCACATTCTAAACCTTTCCATCTCCTTCATTGTGTCCTGCAGGGCTGGAATGTTGTCATGGAATTCCCCCTGCATAAGTGGTCTGACACCTCCTCCACTGGAAACTCCCAGCACATCTCTCTCTTCCCCTCCCTTGTTAAACTTTAGGAGACCCTCATCTACTCCAGACTTGACAACTTCCCTTAGTCATTTGACTTCCACTCCTCCTTACAGTCAGAGTTTAGGAAGGAACACTTCACTGTCTCTTCCCTACTGCAGGTTACTTACTCCATTTCTATTGGAATGAATCAGGGCCACATCACCTCCACAATCTTCATCATCCAGGCCAAAACCTTTGGTTCAGTGTCTCACCCCCCCAACAAGCTGTCCTCCTTAGGACTTTTATCAGATGCTGTTAGCTGGTTCTGCTCTTACCACTCAGGCCATCAACAGTCAGTGCAGGTGGGAGGTGTCTTGTCCTCTCTCTACCAATCTTAGCTGGAGTACCTCAGGGCTTCATCTTAGGTCCTATCCTCTTCTCTATTTACTCCAATCATCTCTCCTCAGTGTGTGTCTCCCCAGATACCCACAGGTATGCAGATGACATGATCATCTACACTTCTGGCCCCCATGGCCTCTGCTGTGGCAAGGCCACTCAAGCTGGATTTTCACAATGTAGGTTGCAAGTTCCACAACCAGCTCAAGGGCAACAAGAAGGCAGTGACCATGACTTTTCATACCTGCCAGAAAGTGGCCAGGCTCTCATCCACCTCCTCCCCCCCATTTTTGCCAGTTTAGATGGCACCCTTTTGGAAGTAGTCCTTGCTTTCAAGTACCTTGGCATGTGACTTGACAGCAAACTTGATTTCTCTCTCCATATAAACACCATTCTCACCAAACTCTATCCCAAATTAGGTGCCCTATACTACAATAAAAACTGAATCTCCCTCCAAGTCTATAGGGAACTAGTAACCAAAATGGTTCTTCCAGTCTTTCGTTATGTGGACCTAGTCTATAGCATTGCCCCCTCCTCCTCCCTTGCCAGACTGGATACCCTATTCAATGTATTTTTTTCATTTTGCCACCACCTGTCCCCTCAGCATTCATCACTGCTCCCTCTTCTCTTCCATCTCCATTTTCACCATCTTGTCATGTCACCTGGCCAATTGTGCTGCCTTAACTGGCAAATAGTGGTTTGGATCCCTCCTCTACTACCTTTCTTTCCTGATCTCTGCCACTCCCTTCTCTTCCTACTCACTTCACTCCAGGGATTCCTGCACCTTCTCCATTTCTCATCCTCACTCTTCTGCTGGCCAAACTGCCTTTTCTTACTACCTCCTTTTCCTCTGGAACCTATTTCCCTCACCCTCTACCTCTATCCTCCTCTTCCAGCCCACAGATTTCCTGTCACCTCCTGTTCCTGTCTGTCTCTTACTCACCCCTTATCCTCTCCCACAACCCTCTACTGCTCTGTTCCCTGCCTTTCTAAAATCTTACCTCACCACAACATACTGTGCACTGTGCACTTTGTATCACATGATTGTTCTGTTGTTTACTGCTGTATAAAAAGCTATTATATTATGTTAGCACATTAATTCTCAAGCTTTGTCATACTGAGCCTCCCCCAAGTCATGGAAACACCTAAAGCCTCCCTCAAATATTGAAATAATCTTGTGCCTCCCAATAGAAAAATAGCATACTTTGCACAGTACATCAAGAATAAAGCAAAACTCCTTTGAGTAGTTGGCTCTCATTTTATTCAGCTTATTGTAACCTCCCTGTAACCCCCCCAGACCATCCTACCTGTTTTGCTATTTTAACTCTCAGACAGTTGTTACCCCTTGTTCCAGTACCTTCATGAGTAAGACTGCATTCACTGTCTGTTTCCCCTCTATCTGGAATAACCTTCCTACCTACCTCTGCCTCTCCCTACTCTTAAGAAACTTCTCAGTGATTCTTTTGCTCCCTCCTGCTCTTGCTCCTATGGTATGGTACCTCTGTACTTAGCCCCTGTATTTGGACTGTTCTGCCACCAGTCTAATTGGTCAACTGTTGCCTCTCTTGTTCATTTTTCCTAGCTGCTTGCACTATTGTTCATTTTGTATTGCTTGGCAGTTTTGCAGTTACCCTTTGAACTGTGTTCACTCCCTACCCTTCTTTGGAACCAGGATCCTAGGTGAGAGGTTTAAATGCTTCATTGGCAAGCATTTAAACTATCCAAGGGGGGAGGCACTGAAAAGGAGCAGGGAAATCCAAGCATCCTCCCACAAAACATGGTGATTAGTGAGGTAAACACCAAGGTACAGAAGTTATTAGGGAGCAGAACAGATTTAAATGTAAAAAAAGGCAAAGGCATTAAGGACAGAAATGGGTCTAAAAGGGGTAAGGCTATCAAAAAGTGGAGGGTGATGAGTACCAGTGCCCATAGTCTGTGTAACAAGCTCCCTGAACTAGTGGCCTTGATGGAAGAGGGTTGCCTGGATATTGTGGCAGTCACAGAAACATGGTACACAGAGAACCATGACTGGAATGTCAACGTACCAGGATACACAATCTACAGGAGGGACAGGGAGGGTAAAAGAGGAGGAGGAGTAGCTCTCTATGCAAAGGAAGGGATCAAAGCAACAGAACTAAAGAGTAAACAGGGAACAGATGAGGTACTTTGGGTCACCCTGGAGACAGGAAATGGCACCACAATCCGCATGGGGGTTGTATACAGACCTCCATCTCAGGGGGAAGGAATGGACAAGGAAATGATAGAAGGCTTTCTTAGAATGGCATAAAAAAAGGGGAGATATTGTTGATGGGGGACCTGAATATGCCAGATGTTAAATGGAGCACCTTTGCTGCAGGCACATCTAAGAGCAGGGTCATTCTTGATGCCCTACAGGGGGCATGCCTCAGACAGCTAGTATCAGAACCCACTCAGGAGGGAGCAATCTTAGACCTGGTACTTTCAAATGGGGATGGAGAAAGAATCTCAGATTTAGAAGTGGGTAGCCATCTGGGAACAAGCGACCACCAAACAGTGTGGTTCACGATAAACACAGCCATACAATCAAGCCATACAAAAGCAAGAGTACTAGACTTTAGGAGGGCTGACTTTGGGAAAATGAGAGACTGCCTCAGAAAAGCACTACCAAATAGGCAAGAAGGAGGGTTGGAGGAACAATGGAGAGTGATCAAAACAGCCATCACAGAGGCAACAAGCCTTTGTGTAAAGCAAATCAATAAAACTCAACGAAGGAAAAAAAAGCTATGGTTCACAAAAGAGGTGGCAGGAAGGTTAAGGAGGAAAGGACAGCATTCAGGAAATATAAGGAAACACAGAAGGAGCAGGACAGAGAACTTTATCAGTTAAAGCAGAAAGAGGTTGGAAGGCAGTCAGAATAGCAAAGGCCCAAACCGAGGAAAGGCTAGCCAATTCTGTTAAGAAGGGGGATAAGACCTTTATAGGTACATTAGGAGTGAAGAAAGACCAAAGGAGGATACTGAAGCTTAATAAAGGGGAGGGAATGTAGAGGGTGACATTGAAAAGCAGGATACTGAACGAATATTTCTGCTCAGTATTCACAAAGGAAGAGGAGGGGAGTTACCTAAACCAAACAAGAGAAACACTCTGAAGACGGGGTTGATACCAGTCCATTTACAGAAGAAAGGGTTCTGAAAGAACTAATAAAATTGAAGGTGGACAAAGCAATGGGGCCTGATGGGATTCACCCAAGAATTCTAAAAGAACTAAGGGTAGAACTAGTGACATCGCTGACTACTCTCTTTAACAAATCATGGGAGGATGGGGTGGTACGCAAGGACTGGAGATGGGCAGATGTGATTCCTCTTCACAAAAGTGGGAGCAGGACAGAGGCAGGAAACTATAGACCAGTTAGTTTGATCTCAGTGGTAGGGAAAATGATGGAATCACTTCTGAAGGAAAGAATTGTTGAGTACCTAGAGGCCAGTGGGGCACAGGACCCAAGGCAGCATGGATTCATAGTGGGAAGGTCATGTCAGACGAATCTAATAGATTTCTTTGACTGGGTGACCAAAGTAGTAGACCAGGGAGGGGCTGTGCACATGGCCTACCTAGATTTTAGCAAGGCATTTGATACGATCCCACACAAACGATTAATACACAAGATAGCCAGCCTTGGAATGGGTCCCAAGGTGGTAGCCTGGATAAAAAATTGGCTAGACAACAGGACGCAAAGGGTAGTAGTAAATGGAGTACACACTGAAGAAAGGAGGGTTACTAGCGGGGTACCGCAGGGTTCAGTACTAGGACCGGTCCTTTTTAATGTCTTTATAAGTGACATTGCAGAGGAACTGGAAGGAAAAGTATGTCTCTTTGCAGATGACACAAAGATCTGCAACAGGGTTGATACACAAGATGGAGTGGAAAGGATGAGAAGGGACTTGGCAAGGTTGGAAGAATGGTCGAATGTATGGCAGCTCAGATTCAATGCAAAGAAGTGCAAGGTGATGCACATGGGAAGCAAAAACCCAGGAGAAGCGTACACAATGGGGGTGAAATACTGACAAGAGTAAAAATAGAAAGGGACCTGGGGGTAATTATATCAGATGACCTAAAGGTGGGCGAGCAATGTGAGAAGGCAGTAAGGAAGGCTGGGGGGATACTGGGATGCATAGAAAGAGGCATCAATAGTAGAAAACAGGAAGTTGTTATCCCTCTGTACAGACAGTTGGTGAGACCCCATCTGAGTACTGTGTGCAGTTCTGGAGACCTCATCTCCATGAAGGCATAGACAGAGTGGAGGCTGTCCAGAGGAGGGCAACCAAAATGGTGCAGGGTCTGCACCAGAAGACATATGAAGAAAGACTAAAGGAGCTTAATATGTATACTCTTGAGGAAAGAAGGGAGAGAGGGGACATGATAGAAACTTTCAAGTTCCTCAAGGGAATTAACAAAGTCCAAGAGGGTAGCATCTTCCAGAAAAAGAGATGTGCAAGAACAAGGGGGCACAATTTGAAGATAGAGGGGGGACGGCTCAGGGGTAATGTGAGGAAGTATTTTTTCACAGAGAGGGTTGTGGATGCATGGAACAGCCTCCCTGAGGAGTTTGTGGAGTCAAGAACAGTGGGGAACTTTAAGAATGCATGGGACAGGCATAAGGCAGTCCTAGGGGCGGGTAAGAGGAAGTAAGCTGTTGGTTAACTAGGATCTGCAGCTTATCTGTTAGGTAGGAAAATGGGCAGACTAGATGGGCCAAGCGGTCCTTATCTGCCGTCAAATTCTATGTTTCTATGTTTGGGTACATCTGAAATGAGCCTTGGCTCAGTGTACCTTTCCTGTTTTCCGATATGTAAATAAATACATAAATTCAGTTTGACTAATCCCTACACACAAAATATATAAAACTAAAAATTTAAATATAGTAGACTTGCTTGAGCCTCCCTGGAACAGGTTGGGGCCTCCCCAGGGAGGCTGGCTTCACCATTTGAGAAACCCTGTGCTAGCACATTTTACTAATGCCTTTGAATGTACCTGTTATATTATCTGTAATGCTGCATGTGTATTTGTTTTGTAAGTTGCTACTCCCCACAACCCCTTCCCCAAGTCACAACTGGAAATGAACCTAGGTTCAATGCACCTTTCTTGGTTACCAGCTTTTAAATACATACATACATGTATACCAATCCCCAGACCCCAATCTTTATAAAAAGAAAAAAATAAACAATCCCCTCCCCTGTCCCTGGTGTCTAGTGGATTCCAATCCCCCCATCCTGTCTAAACTCATATCCCCCCCGCTCCCCCCAGTACCCCAATCGGGTCACCGACATAGCCCTCCACTCACCTCCACATCTGGCCTAGCAGGCTGGATCCTTTCTTGAATGTCTATACCATCTGATGATATCCTGATGCTAGCCAACAACTAGCAAACATGGTTGTTTCCAATGGTATCTGACCTGGTAGGATACTAGTCAAGCAACTCTAGCTGTCACCCATTTCTACTTGGTGTCTGTTGCCCACAGGGAGCAGTGGTGTATAATGTATTTACTTAAATGTTGATGATGGGGAAAGGCATCATGAGCAGAAGCTCATTTCCCAGGTGCAGCCAGGTATCATGCATGTGCTCTTTGCATGATGCTTCCACAGCTTGATACTTGTACTTTCTGCCTAATGGTTATTCCTCCCTGATGAAAATGCACTATTTTGCATGGTTTTAATGGACATTTCTAAATATGGGCCTCATCTTCCAGTGCATGTCTGCTGTATGACTTGGTGATCAGTATCATGTTTCTTGATTAAGCATTCCAATGTAACTTCTTCAGGTTACAGAATGATTTATTGAGTAACTGTCTGAGCATTCAATAAATGAGCACATGCATATTCACTGAGCACTAAGATGAGCTGCTGGTCATGGGGTGAGTGGAGGGTTGTGCCGGTGGCCTGATCACAGTACTGGGGGTAGCGGGGTGGGCTTTGACTTAACACATAGTGGGGGTGGGGGTCCACTAGACACCATGGACAGGGGATAGTGGAGGATTTTTTTACAAAGATTGGGGCTGGGGCTCAAGGTGACTGATGGGGGAGGGGGGGTTCTTGATTTGAATTCAGCCAGCGATCAGCTGGCGGGGGACCACTAGACACCAGGGACACGGATGAGGATTTTTTTGTTTGTTTTGTTTTGGTTTTTTGCAAAGATTGATGGCCAGGGCTCAAGGTGATGGTTGGGGAAGGTTCTCTTGCTTTGAATTCAGCCAGTGATGACACCAGGGATGGGGATGGAATTGTATTTTGTTTTGGGAATGATTGGGGGCCCAGTGGCAAAATCAAG
This sequence comes from Neoceratodus forsteri, assembly GCA_016271365.2. Taxonomy (NCBI): domain Eukaryota; kingdom Metazoa; phylum Chordata; order Ceratodontiformes; family Ceratodontidae; genus Neoceratodus; species Neoceratodus forsteri. The sequence continues at coordinate 1,179,269,058 of CM057458.1, forward strand.
AAATTTCACCCTTGAGTGATGAAATTTTACCTGCTAGTGGCAAATTTTGCTGGTTCGAGGGTGAAATTTCACCCACCCAATGGCTGAAATTTCACATTTCACCTGGTGAAATATTTTGCTAGATGTGCAAATTCCACTAAATATTTAGCATGGTGAAATATCCAATTTTACACAACACTAACTGCAGCCAGAGGCATAATTTTCTTCCAGTTCTGCATGAAACCTGTGACAATAATCATAAATTATACTAACATAATTGCATTAATGATTCTCACTCATTCTGTTAGAGGAGTAATTGAGCACTGAGTTCATACAAATTCTCACTCATTCTGTCAGAGGAGAAACTGAGCACGGACTACGTGCAAATTGTCACTCATTCTGTCCGAGGAGGAATTGAGCATTGAATGCATGCAAGATATCTGCACATGCACCACAACTGCAAGCACATAGAACGTGTCATTTAGTATGCCAGTAAGCAAAACAACAGCATATGTAATTGGCTATTTTTCAAAGCAAAGAATATTGCACTCATCCACCTGACCTGACTCTACTGCCATAAAGAATATGACCCACATTCAGTCATAAGCATCATCCTCAAATCTCAATGCTCTCCAAGTAAAACACATGATCAAACAAGCACTGCCAAAATTCACCAGATATCACTGAAACCCTCAAGTGGTTAAGGAATAAAATGCAACTGTGGCTTAAACACTTGTAGTTCATATGCTGCCTTACTCCTTTGTAGAAAATACTGGTTTCTGTAATGTAAAAATAATGCAATGCCCAAACAATGTGCTCATTTGTGGAAATATGTTTCAAGCAAGACACTTCTGGAACTGTATCTAGATCTAAAATCATATGCCTCACATGCCTCCCCTCCCCCAAAGTCTTTCTACAGTTAGTTGGTTGATGGAGCAGTCAGATACTGTGGTTAGGGCTGGCTGTCAGTCAATAGACAAATGACTGGCCACTAATGTTGCACTTAAGGTCCCTGTGCATCCCATAAGCACTTCTGACACTGTACTGAGTCTCTGTCAGCTGGATGGCTGATGTGGCAGCCCATTACTCTATTGTGCTGATGGTACCAGAGGGTCCGGGGCAAACAAAATGGTTGTAGCAGCAATGTTTCTGCTATGGGGCACTGTTCCCAAAAATTATGAGTTTTTTGAAGACTTCATTTGCCAACAACACAGTGTAACCCCAGAGTTATTTTGGTTCACACAGGGCAAGCATTTGATTATGGTTGTGGAACACTGCACTTAGCTGTCATGGGGAAGGGGGAATACACCTATAAAGAGGGAATATACATACTTTTTTAGTATAGTTTAAGGTCCTGGTGAGCAGTGTGTTTTAATACCATTACTGTGAAATTCCCATATAAGTCTGCAGAATCCCATTCTGCACTTTACTGGAATTGTGCATTAATACTGCACCACATATTTGCATGACGCAATGTGCAAAGCAGCAGAATAGTATTCTGGGGATGTTCAGGGATGCACTATGTAATTTACAGATTTTGAGTTGAGGTTTCAGCATGTTATTATGCAGTTTACTTGACCTTTGAAAGTGTAACAGAGAGAGAGAGCAAGAGAAAACATCTAGCTTTTGAGTGTTACTATTGCAGTGATAATTGTTAGGGGTGCAATGGGTGAAGTCCTGCAGATCTCTTGGTATAGGAAAAGGACTCAGCACATTCATTCTAACTGAACTACAGTACATGTTGGAGTTGCAACACAGTCGCCCCCATGTCTTTTAAGCACTCCACTCTTTGTCTCCCTTTGCAGATGCACTGTATTATTTTATTTCTAAGTTGGCAGTCACAGTGGAACACAACATGCTCTGCCATGACCAAGATGGCTACCACACTGTATTGCTCATGCGCTAGTAGGTGTGCATGTGCAATAGTAAGTAGTGGCCATCTTGGACACGGAGAAGTGTGTCATGTTCTACTGTGACCACCGATTTTTTATTTTAATTTTTTCTATTATAAATATTCCCCTCCACCCAACCATCCATTTCAGAACCTACCCCCTCACTCACCCCCAGAAACATAACAATGAGACTGGGGGTGCCCAATCCCTCAGTGCCATGATTGTGTTCCCTGTTCTGGTTCTTTTCTTTATGTTATTGTATATATTTTTTCTGCCCCCACCTGACCCTCCCACTAAGCTCCTACCCCTCCAACCCACCAGAAACATAACAATGACACTGGACGTCCCAAATCCCTAAGTGTCACAACTGGGAATCCTGTTTTTTTAATTTTTTAACTGTAAAAAGAAATCCATCTATCAATGTATTTTGTGGCTTTCCTGACGCCCCATCTGACCCTCCCACTCAGCACCCACCACCCAACATACCCCCAAGCCTTTACTTACCCATTGGGGGTCCAATGCCATAATCATCTCTGGACTACACACGTCTTCAGTCTCCAAAGCAGGACTGCAAACTGAAGTAACTTGCATGCAGTTCAGTGTATTTCAATGGTGCTTTGAATTTAGTGGCATAACTTGGACAGTTTTGTATATTTTTGGCCCACATTTTCAACATGCCTTCTTTACATAGAAACATAGATTTTGATGGCAGATAAGGACTACTTGGCCCACCTAGTCTGCCCATTTCCCTACCTGTTGGATAAGCTGCAGATTCTAGTTAACCAACAGCTTACTCCATCCTACCCTCCGCTAGAATTGCTTTATGTCTGTCCCATGCATTCTTGAATTCTCCTACTGTTCTTGACTCCAGAACCTCCTCAAGAAGGCTGTTCCATGCATCCACAACCCTCTTCATGAAAAAAATACTTTCTAACATTACCTCTGAGCCGTTCCCCCTCTATCTTCAAATTGTGCCGCCTTGTTCTTGCATATCTCTTTTTCCTTTTTTTAATATAATTTTTATTTTCTTTAGAAAGATCATAGTCATCATACAGTGTAGAACAGGTATGAAGGTAAAAGGTAGCAGCACTGTACAGTCACATCTCATACGACCACAAAGTAACACATTTTCTAAACCCCCTGTCCAATTATATAAAGATAAAGCTAGAGAAGGAATTAGAGACAAGAGACATACTAATTGTAAATTCATCCTCCACCAGACACAAGTCAGCACAGTTTGTGGGGAGGTAGTTTTTAGTATACAGTAACCTAATGCAGTACCTTCCCAATCCCTTTGTGACCCCTTAGCCTAATCCCCCCTTTTCATATGTTTGCATCCAAGGAATTGAATGAATGAGATTATTTGTAGCCCCGCCATTATGGTACAAAATCTGGGTATCGCTCCAACTGAAAGTGGGTCCACAGACTCCATCTTTTTGTAAAACCCCTCATTCATTTATTTAGTTTAGCTGCTATCTCTTCTAGTCTGTATACGTCATAAACCAGTTTTCGCCAGGTTTCTCTGGTCGGTATACGTTTAGTAAACAAAAGTTTGGTGATCCCTTTTTTGGCCATCAAGACCAGGAGTACAATAAGTTTATATTGTCCCCCATTCAGCTTAAGGCCCAAGTCGGGGGTCACAGTTAGGATAAATGTTGGTGTAAGTAAATCAGGTATCCGAAAAATATAATTCGATTCAGAAATAATCTCAGACCAGTATTCCCTGAGCAGGGGGCAGGACCATAAAATATGCATCTCCCTAGCTGGATGAAAATAACATCCTCTCCAACACTCTGCCAGATCTAAAATAGCGTAATCTGGTTTTCCAGGCAAATTCCCTTCAATATATTGTGGATGAGACCTTGGAGTAAGGTAGGGTAGCCTTATGACAGTTCTCTTCAGCAATTTCTATCCCAATCTCTTTTTCCCAGCATTGCCTGATAGGGTTTGGGGGTCAGGTTCTTTTACTCGTAGTGCCTGATAGAGGTGACTGATAAGGTGTTCCTGGATACCACCATGCAGATGTTGTCTGATCAGACCAACCAGGAGAGAAGGGTATTCCACCACAGAGTAGAGGGATTCCTCCTGGGTTGAGAAGCACTGTCTGAGTTGTGCATAGATATGGTACTGAGTGGCAGGCAGTTTGTATGTAGATTGGAGGAAGGCAAAAGAGGGTAAGCTAAATGGACCTACAATTTGATACACATAGCCAAAATGATAGGCTTTCCATTCCTGCACTAAAGAAATAAATCTGATGGAGTCTAAATCTGTATTATGAGCTAACATGGAGAGGTACAGCCTCTCAGAAATGGTGAAAGTGTATCTGTCAGGTACAAGCCACATCTTAAAAAGTTCCCTTGTGAATGGCATAAACTTGAACAGGGGTAGACATCTTGGAGAGTATGCCAGAATATAAGAGGAGAAGTCCTCAAACCCACTGATGGACACCTCAATGTCCTTCCGGTATGCCATATACAATTCAGAGATATGTAAGAGGACAGCTGCATTGCTTGTGCATATTTCTTAAAATTCGGAATGCTCAGGCCACCCTGAGTTCTGGACAGTAGTAGTATATTGTATTTCAATCTGGGTGGTTTCCCTCCCCATAGGAATCTAGAGATTAACTTATCCCATGCTGTAAAGTATACATTGGTAGCTATAACAGGAAGGGTTTTAAGGAAAAAGATGATTCGGGGGAGGATATTCTGTTGAATAGCTTCCGCCCTTCTAACCAATCAAATAGGGAGGTGGGACCATTTTGATAAGTCAGCTGTTATCACTTGGGTAATAGGTTCAAAGTTAACTAGTTCTAAATGGAACAGTCGGAATGGGATTTTAATTTCTAAGTAGCACATTTCTACCCTGCTCCAGCAAAACTGAAAGGAATCCTTCATAGTTCTAGAAGGAGTGAAAGAATAGCTTAAAATGTCTGTCTTTGAACTATTTATTTTCTAGCCTGACAGATTTCCAAATAATTCTAACTGATCGGAATAGAGTTGGAATAGAGGTTTCAGGGGAAGTAAGTGTTAGTAAGATATCATCAGCGAAGAGTGTAACTTTATATACCCTACCCCCACAATGGTATTCCCTCAATATTTACTAGGTTCCTGATATGAGCTGCAAGAGATTCCAGGTACAAAGCAAACAGTAAGGGAGACATAGGGCAACCTTGTCTGGTGCCCCAAGACAAAGGAAAAGGGGGAGACAGAGAGCCATCTAATTTAAGATATGCCACAGGTGACTGGTGCATATGTTGAATTTGGGAGATAAATTTATCTGGGAAGGCAAAATGTTTCAGTACCACTCATAGGTAGGGCCAAGAGACTCAGTCAAATGCCTTCTCTGCATCAAGGCTGAGAAGGACTAGGGGGAATTGGTCTGCAGGAGGCATAATCTGCAAGTAATAGCACCTGGCGGATGGCATCATGATCCTGGCATTTCATAATAAAGCCTACCTGGTCCCCATCTACAATGTGGGGGAGGAGACCATCCATTCATAGAAACATAGAAATAGACAACAGATAAGGACCTCTTGGACCACCTAGTCTGCCCATTTTCCTACCTAACAGATAAGCTGCAGATCCTAGTTAACCAACAGCTTACTTCCTCCTACCCCCCACTAGGACTGCCTTATGTCTGTCCCATGCAATCTTGAATTCCCCCACTGTTCTAGACTCCACGACCTCCTCAGGGAGTCTGTTCCATGCATCCACAACCCTCTCCATGAAAAAATACTTCCTCACATTACCTCTGAGCCGCCCTCCCATCTTCAAATTGTGCCCCTTTGTTCTTGCACATCTCTTTTTCCGAAAGATGCTACCCTCTTGGACTTTGTTGATTCACTTGAGGAACTTGAAAGTTTCTATCATGTCCCCTCTCTCCCTTCTTTCCTCAAGGGTATACATATTAAGCTCCTTTAGTCTTTCTTCGTATGTCTTCTGGTGCAGACCCTGCACCATTTTGGTTACCCTCCTCTGGACAGCCTCCACTCTGTCTATGTCTTTGCGGAGATGAGGTCTCCAGAACTGCACACAGTACTCCAGATGGAGTCTCACCAACTGTCTGTACATAGGGATAACAACTTCCTGTTTTCTACTATTGATGCCTCTTCCTGTGCATCCCAGTATCCCCCAGCCTTCCTTACTGCCTTCTCACATTGCTTGCCCACCTTTAGGTCATCTGATATAATTACCCCTGGTCCTTTCCATTTTTACTGTTGTCAGTATCTCACCCCCATTATGTACTCTTCCCCTGGGTTTTTGTTTCCCATGTGCATTACCTTGCACTTCTTTGCATTGAATCTGAGCTGCCATACATTTGACCATTCCTCCAACTTTGCCAAGTCCCTTCTCATCCTTTCCACTCCATTTTGTGTATCAACCCTGTTGCAGATCTTTGTGTCATCTGCAAAGAGACATACTTTTCCTTCCAGTTCCCCTGCAATGTCGCTGATAAAGACATTAAAAAGGACCAGTCCCAGTACTGAACCCTGCGGTACCCCGCTAGTAACCCTCCTTTCTTCAGTGTGTACTCCATTTACTACTACCCTTTGCGTCCTGTTGTCTAGCCAATTTTTTATCCAGACTACCACCTTGGGGCCCACTCCAAGGCTGGCTAACTTGTGTATTAATCTTTTTTGTGGGACTATATCAAATGCCTTGCTAAAATCTAGGTAGGCCATGTCCACAGCCCCTCCTGGTCTACTACTTTGGTCACCCAGTCAAAGAAATCTATTAGATTCTTCTGACATGACCTTCCCGCTGTGAATCCATGCTGCCTTGGGTCCTGTGCCCCACTGGCCTCTAGGTACTCAACAATTCTTTCCTTCAGAAGTGATTCCATCATTTTCCCTACCACTGAGGTCAAACTAACCGGTCTGTAGTTTCCTGCCTCTGTCCTGCTCCCACTTTTGTGAAGAGGAATCACATCTGCCCTCCTCCAGTCCTCAGGTATCACCCCATCCTCCCATGATTTGTTAAAGAAAGTAGTCAGCGATGTCATTAGTTCTATTCTTAGTTCTTTTAGAATCCTTTGGTGAATCCCATCAGGCCCCATTGCTTTGTCCACCTTCAATTTTATTAGTTCTTTCAGAACCCTTTCTTCTGTAAATGGACTGGTATCGACTCCCATCTTCAGAGTGCTTCTCTTTTTTGGTTTAGGTACCTCCCCCTCCTCTTCCTTTTTGAATACTGAGCAGAAATATTCATTCAGTATCCCTGCTTTTTCACTGTCCCCCTCTACCCAAATTCCCTCCCCTTTATTAAGCCTCAGTATCCCTCCTTTTGTCTTTCTTCGCTCCATAATGTACCTATAAAAGGTCTTATCCTCCTTCTTAACAGAATTGGCTATCCTTTCCTTGATTTGGGCCTTTGCTATTCTGACTGCCTTCGCAGCCTCTTTCTGCTTTAACTGATGAAGTTCTCTCTCCTGCTCCTTCTGTGTTTCCTTATATTTTCTGAATGCTATCATTTTCTCCTTAACCTTCCCAGCCACCTCTTTTGAGAACCATAGCAGTTTTTTCCTTCGTTGTGTTTTATTGATTTGCTTTACACAAAGGCTTGTTGCCTCTGTGATGGCTGTTTTGATTACTCCCCATTGTTCCTCCACCCCTCCTTCTTGCCTGTTTTCTAGTGCTTTTCTAAGGCACTCTCTCATTTTCCCAAAGTCAGCCCTCCTAAAGTCCAATACTCTTGCTTTTGTATGGCTTGAGCTTTATGTGAGCTAAAATGGACATAAATAATTTATAATCTGTATTTAGTTTTGAAACTGGGTGGTTTGATCCCATCTGAGTAGCATCTTTACTCAGATTGGGAAGGGCTGCTATCTCCACATATCTCCATGATGGTGGTGGCGCATCTTCCTCTTGAATTTCTTGAAAAGCTTTAAGCAATGGTGGGACAATAATTTTATTCCATTTTTAATAAAACTCTGCTGGGTACCCATCAGGTCCCGGTGCCTTCTGAATTCTAGTTAAATTAAAGGGTGGTCTTAATTTCCTCTGCTGTGATGGGGCGTATCAGTCCCTCTGCCTGTGACTGTAAGAGTCGAGGAAGGGAAGCATTTTTTAGATATTGAGTAATCTGCAAAAGGGGTGGGGTGATCTCCTCCGTGTAGAGATTCTTATAATATGTGGCCACAGCCTGTCTAATTGCTGTTGGGTGTGCTATATATTTTTTATTTTAAGGATCGTATATCTTGGTAACCATGGCGTGTTGTTTCAATCCTCATAGCCGTCTGGCTAGATTTCTGGCACCCCTAGGTCCCCCCTCTTGATATTTAAGTTTTAGATACATTACCTGCTGTTCTATCTTTTGGTCCTCCAGTTTTTGCAACTTTTGTTTAGTAATCTGTAGTTGGGGCTTCAGGTTTGTCTCCTCTTGCCGGACCTGGGCCTGTAGCTGAGTAAGGGCAGTATATAATTCTGTTTTTAGGTCCTCCCTTGTTTTTTTCTTCTTAGCCACATATTTAATAATCTCTTCCCTAAGTTCTGTTTTAAATCTATCCCACTGTATGGCTCGAGAAGTCTCTGCCAAATCATTATGTGTCAATATCAAGGGAACCATCCAATTCACCAAGTGACTAAATTCTGGGTCTTTAGATAGGTTAAACTGTCAGAAGGAAAGTTTTTTGGGTTTATCAAGAGGTAGCTTGAGTAGGAGGGGGGGAATGGTCCGAGAGGATTGAAGCTCCTCCTGAGATGTCCTGTACCATTTCCAAGTGTTCTACTGATACAAAAAGGTAATCTAACCTGGCTGAGGTGTTGATTTTGGAAGAATAATGAGTATACATCCTAACTGAGGGAAAAAAATGCTGAAGACATCAATCATGCCTTATGTGGGGAGGGTTGCTTTCAAATATTTTTGTATCGAGGAGGCTCTATGCCTAAAGGCTATTGAAGTATCCATTGTAGGGATTAAAGTTACATTAAAATCTCAACCTAGTATGTAAAGACCTTGTGCTATAGAAAGATAATCATCTAAAATCCTCCAGGCCACTGGGGTTGAACTGCCTGGGGGGAGATATACTGATGCCAGGGTTACCTGGGTTAAATATAATAAGTCCACCATTATAACATATCTACCTTCAGTGTCAACTATTTGGCTTTGCAACTGGAATGGGACCCCCTACGGGACTAGGAATGCAACTCCCTGTCTGCATCTGGAGGGGTGGGATGAGGGCAGTACAGTATGAAATCCCCATGATCTAAGCTTAGCATGCTCTAATTGAGGGAGGTGTGCCTCCTGGAAGAGAATAATATCAGGACTGTCTCTCTTAAAAAATTGGAGTAACCGTCTCCTCTTAATAGGGTTATGGATGCCATTTACATTAAATGACAATATACTAGATAAGCTAGCCATTTCCGGGGGTGTAACAATTAGCTATACCATAGGGTAAAAATGACTTCCCATCTCTCTCCCTCCTCCTAGGCAACAATCGGGGGTATATAGAATATCTCCACAGCCTTCTGTGAGTCCTATAAAAATACTTCATGGCACCTTCAGATAATGGGCGAATGATCATCTGAGACAGTGAGACTGTGTCCCATTATATACCATGAACAATCAGACTACACCTGCATTGTACAACATATTGTATCCAAAACATGTAAAACTTGGCCAACAGGGCGCAACCACTAACATTAAGAAGCCTATGGAACTCCACCAAACTGAAATAAAGCCTGAAATGACTATCAAATGTCTCGTATTCAGGATAATATCTCTCTAATATTAAAACAAATCTGGCTTCCAAGGTGGGGGAGGACTTTAAGTCTCTCCCTGTTTCCTTCAGAGAGGTAATAATATTCTACCACACTCCTACAGGTTTGGCGGTATGTCTGGGGCTTTGTCTGCTTGAGACCCCCTGGAGACCTAAAAGATCCCAACCAAAAAATATACAGTAGGGTACAAACAAAAAAAAGTGTAGGGGAGCATATAAATGACTGATTAAGATCAATGGTATTGAACCCAGGTGCAGAATCCCACATCCCCCTTCCCCAAAATCAAAGATTCATTCTATTAATTCAAACCATAGAACATGGAGTTCAACCACAAAAAACAAAGAATATTTCCAGTTTAGTCCCCAATGCTGAAGTTTTGCTGATCTGTTTAAGTAGTCATTCAGTATGTCCAAAATGTAGCAAAAATTATCATTTTTACACTGCGTACATCTTGCAGGGCATATATGTATAAAGCATTTCAAAACCTTGTTCCCTTTTGAAGTAAGAAAAACAAATATGAACATATAAGTGCTTACTCTCAGCCAAAAGATGGTTATGTCTCATATGGTATAGCGTGACAAAATAATGTTCCACTCTGTTCCAAGAATCAGGCCAGAAATGCCCCAACACTCCACGTCCCTCACAGTGAAGAAAGGACTGTAAGTACATCTAATAATCAGTCCCCAATGTACTTAGTACCAGGGAACTGGGGGGATGAGGGGTTAAAGGAGGAGATAAAACCCTCAGGGCATGTCCCAACAAGCAGCCACGTAATTCCCCTTAAATTTAGGGGGTCACATATGCTTTCAGCAGTCTAGAGTTAGGTCTGCCTCAGGGTATCTGACAGAGAAATCCCTACCAACTCACCTCCCCCCACAAACCTAACCTGTTTTCCCATACCTGAACCTCAGCAGTTCCTACTGAGGAGATTAAGCAAAAAAACAGAGCCTGGAAAGTAGTCATGGACTTCAGGAGCTGCAGAATTATTTTCTACTCTGCAGAATTCTGCTAGGCGTTGCTTCTGTGGTAGGTTCTTCCTCTCAGCATTGTTTTCCTTCACTCCTCCAGTGTTGGATGCTGAAACTGTCTGCCAACATGGCGGTTGGGATTGAGGCTATGAGGAAGGCCCGAGGCACTCTGGAAATACCAGGCCATGCTGCGTCAAGTCCTCCTGTGCCTCTGAGGTGGTGGAATATTCTTTTTTGCCTGATGGCAGATGTACAACCAGTCTCGCAGGGTAAGGCATAGTAAATTTGAGACCTTGTGCTTTCAGAGTGGGGAGCAATGGCAAGTAAGCTCAACGTAGCCTCATAGTCTGTGTCGCATAGTTGTGGTTGATGTTAAATCATTTTTGTTGATGGAAGACCTTTTGCTTTCTCCAAAAGGTTAATAAAATCTGCTTTTTAACTGAATAACTATTGAAACGCACCATAATTGAATGAGGGCTAGCAGTTGTTGAGGTTGGTTTTGGGGCAAGTGCCCGGTGAACATGTTCCAAATCCAGGGTCATATCCTGGGGTAAATCAAGTGTGAACCTGAGCAGTGTAATGATGAAGTCCTTAATGCTGGCTCCTTCAATGCTCTCTGGTATACAATACAAACCAATTTTTTTACATCTGGCTCAATTTTCGGTGTCTTCCTGATGCACTGCAAGTAATTCTTGTTGCTCTTGTAAATGTTGTACCTGGGCTTCCAGGTCATCCACTTGATTTTCGGTGGCAGTGACCTGGTGCTCCATGTCATCGGCTCCCTGTTCAAGTAAGGTGACATCCCAACATATTTCCCCATACACTTGCTTGATATCTGCTCAAAAAGAAGATAGTTCATAGTAGATGGTATCAAGTTTGATTTTTTTTTATATTTTTTAGTTTTGGTGTACACTGAGAGAGACCTGTGGTTTTCTCCGAGGCTGGTGTTGGCCGCAAGTGTATAGTTTCAATGTCTGAAGCTTCAGTTTTTGATCCTGCAGCATCTTCTGCATATTCCTCCATTTTCCAGAAAGATGCAAGTTCAACATTTCTTGTGCCCCTCTTATTCATATTTTTTCAGGAATTCAGTTGAATTTTGCCCAGCTAGAAGAGGGGGTTTTGTCTGAGGGGAGTGAAAGCAGTCTGTCTAGGTGGCTATCAACCTTGCAAGAGGAACCTGAAGTCACACATCTCTTTTTCTGAAAGATGTTCCCTTCTTGGACTTTGTTAATTCCATTGAGGTACTTGAAAGTTTCTATCATGTCCCCCCCTCTTCTCTCCTTTCCTTGAGGGAATACATATTAAGCTGCTTTAGTCTCTCTTCATATCTCTTCTGGTGCAGACCCTGTACCATTGTGTTTGCCCTCCTCTGAACAGCCTCCACTCTGTCTACATCTTTACCGAGATGGGGTCTCCAGAGCTGCATGTAGTGCTCCAGATGGGGTCTCGCCAACTGTCTGTACAGAGGGATAACAACTTCCTGTTTTCTGCTGTTAATGCCTCTCCCTATGCATCCCAGTATCCCCCCAGCCCTCCTTACTGCCTTCTCACATTGCTTGCCTACCTTAAGGTCATCTGATATAATTAATCCCAGGTCCCTTTCAATGTTTGTTGTTGTTAGTATCTCACCCCTCATTGTGTACTCTTCCCCTGGGTTTTTGTTTTCCAGGTGCATTACCTTGCACTTCTTTACACTGAATCTGAGCTGCCGTACATTTAACCATTCCGCCAACTTTGCCAAGTCCCTTTTCATCCTTTCCACCCCACCTTGTGTATCAACCCTGTTGCAGATCTTTGTGTTGTCTCGAAGAGACATACTTCTCCTTCCAGGAGCTCTCCAATGACACTTATAAAGACGTTAAAGAAGACCATTCCCAGTATTGAACCCTCTGGTACCCCACTAGTTACCCTCATTTCTTCACTGTGAACTCTGTTTTACTATTACCCTTTATGTCCTGTTGTCCAGCCAATTTTTTATCCAGGCTACCACCTTGGGACCCACTCCAAGGCTGGCTAAATTGTATATTAATCTTTTGTGTGGGACTGTGTCAAATGCCTTACTAAACACTAGGTAGACCATATCCACAGCCCCTCCCTGGTCTACTACTTTGGTCACCCAGTCAAAGAAATCTATTAGATTCATCTGACATGACCTTCCCACTGTGAATCCATGCTGCCTTGGCTCCTGTGCCCACTGGCCTCTAGATACTCAAGAATTCTTTCCTTCAGAAGTGATCCCATCATTTCCCTACCACTGAGGTCAAACTAACTGGTCTGTAGTTTTCTGCCTCTGCCCTGCTCCCACTTCTGTGGAGTGGAATCACATCTGCCCTCCTCCAGTCCTCAGGTACCACCCCATCCTCCCATGATTTGTTAAAGAAAGTAGTCAGTGGTGTCATTACTTCTACCCTTAGTTCTTTTAGAATTCTGGGGTGAATCCCATTAGGCCCCATTGCTTTGTCCACACTCAGTTTCAAGAGTTCTTTCAAAACCCTTTCTTCTGTGAATAGACTTGTATTGAACCCCCTATCCAGAGTGTTTCTCTTGTTTGGTTTAGGTACTTCCATCTCCTCTTCTGTTGTGAATACTGAGCAGAAATATTCATTCAGTATCCCCGCTTTTTCACTATCACTCTCTGTCCACAAACTCTGGAACCCTGCTTCATGAAAAATTGCACACACATTAGGCAAATCTGTCCCAAAAGGTGATTTTGCAGTCCCTGCAAGAAATTTCTTTTCAGAGAGGAACTGAAAATTTAAATCTATCCTTGTTCAAGAGGTGTTGTCATAAGAAGAATATGTTGAACATTTGATGTAAAAATATTAAAAAACAGCAAAGTTACGAGTCTACATTGAATTTTGCAAATGCAGCCCAGTAACTTTGATAATTCAATATTTTGACCCCAAAGATACAATATAGCCATATCTTTACAGCACCTCATACTTAGAAAGCTATCATATTTCAGAACTGGTCCAATTTTTTTTTTATATATCCCAAAAAGTGATTTTGTTGTCCCTGTGCAAAAATCACCATTTGGGCAGAAGTTGAAAATTGCAACTATCCTTGTTCACGAGGTGGGCTTATAAAAAGCAGTTTTTGGAAATTTGGTAAAAATATTAAAAACAACAATGTTATGCGCCTATGCTGAATTTTGTGAATGCAGGCTTGTACTGTACTTTTGGAAATATTCAATATTTTTGTCCCAAATGTTCAGAATAGCTATTTCTTTACAGCACATCATGTGACAGCTTTAATTTTTCAATCCTGCCAAAAATATGTTTTTGCATCCCAAACGTTGACTTTGCAATCCCTGTGCCAAGTCACCTTTCCAGCAGGAGTTGAATAGTTGTTCTGCCCTTCTTCATGAGGCAGTATCATAACAATGCTATGATGAACATTTGGTGTAAACATATTGCAAAACAACAAATGTATGAGCCTACATTACGTTTTGCTAATGCAGTCTCATAACTTTGGTAATTTTTAATACTTTATCCCAAATTCCTCAGCTGTTGCCCTATCAGATCCTGACAGAATGTGTTCAATATTTTCTGCAATGGCTGTGGCTACTGCAGAAGACACTCCTAAAATGATCCAGCTGCATCCATCTGTCCATAGGAGACCAGCATTCAGGTGAGCAAGGTCAGCAAAAGCTGTAAGCAACTTTCTGGAAGCATACTGTTTGTGTGCAGAAATATATATATATAGAGAGAGAAGACAGAGGATTTGGGGAGAGATTGCCCCCTCCTGATGAGCAGTAAGGGAGAGAGACCTGCCAGGATAACCAAGCAGCTTAATCAGTGGGATGATCTGCAACACTTCAATAACTAGAAACTGCAGATCATGGAGCTTGACTATGTCAGGAGGACATAAATGTCAGCACAGTGCTTTTGGAGAGTGTTACTGCACTGAACTTCTTTCTTTCTTTCTTGAGATTCTGTAATTTTAGAAATATAGTCTGTGCTCTTGTACTGAGGCACCACTGAATGAGAGGTTGTTGGGTGGACTGGACACTGGCATTGTAATGGTTTATCTGTGGTATAGCTGCTGTCATCTAGCTGGCAGTGTCTAAGAGTTTTCTTTCCATGGCTATGTCTGAAAATGTTGTTTTTGTTCCCAGTTATAACCTCCCTCTGCATTCTATGTTCCTGAGTCATTAAAGTCAGGTTGAAAACCATCTTGTGTGCCACAATGGCACCCCTTTCAGTTGGCTTGGGGGTGGCATGGGGTGTATCATGGCCTCTGGGCTCTTCTCGTGTCCTCATATATTTTAATATTCTGAGCACAAAAAAAAGTAGTTGTTTACAAACCATCACCTTTTGCTGGTGTCACATAACATACATCCACTTGATTGCCCTGGCTGAGTGCCCTAGGGAGGCTATAGAAGCCTCACCTACCACTAATGCAACTGTGTGTCTCTGTAGTGCTGGTCAATCATGCAGAAGTTGATGGAATGTTGCTGGGCTTTTCCTCAGGTGTAGTCCACTTCACTTCCCACTCTGCTTCTCAATGGCACCTACTAATAGCCTTTGGCTACAGTCAACTACAAAACCTGCAGAAGGCATGAGCTCTCAGGAGTCCTGGACCATTTGTGTAAATTTGCAACTGGAACCTGGCACCATCCATATCAGTTAGCCATATCTACTACGTATCAAGACAAGTGCATCCCAGCAAACCACAGGTAGCCCAGGTAATGGAACACATCTGAATTTGTTAATAAAATGTACTTCTGTTGGTATCAGTTTTAAAAGTATCACAGAGTAATTCTCAGTGTAATATTGATGTAATTTTCATATTTTGTATCACCAGAAGCTGTTTGTCAATCTAGAAAGGTTGAGAGAGGAGTAGGCAGGCAGTTTTCTCACTGATGGTACTTCTGGGTCTGCAGGAGATAGAGATGGTGCTTCAGGGACCCCCGCAGAGAAGAAAGCTGTGAAACCTTGTACACAACATTCAGGCCCTGGTATGACATTTATGTAATCTACCCATGATAAATAATCTAATTTCAGTTGTGAATGAAAGGGACTTTTTTGTCATTCTAACATCATGTCACACTTAAAGACCTGCTGACATCTTCTCTGTACCTGATTCCTTTATTTTCCCCAGCTCCAGGACCCTTGCGATAGCCAAATTTCTGACTTTACAAAACAAAAACATGAAAAGTAAAGGTTTAATTTCAGTTTCACTAACTGTGCCTGAACTCAGTGCTCACAGTCATTCATTGTGTGCCACTTCATTTGCAGAGTGTATTGTGTTGGAGATGCTCATGAATGACATCTACTAGGGAAACTGACTGGCACTACAGGTTGGCAGGTCTATGTGAGTCAGTTGCTGACTCAAGCTGCAGATTTTATTAACATCTATTACATTATGACATGCAAGATTAATAATAAGATCACAAATGGGTGCCTGAAATTAAAACCTTTACCTTTCATTTTTTTTTGTAAAGTTGATGATTCAGCTAACACAAGGGTCCTGGAGCTGGGGAAAATGAAAGTGTGAGGTACAGAGAAATGCAGGATTAGGGTCTCCATATATTGGCTACAAACAATAAATATGGACAGGACACCTACACCAGGTACCTCCCAACCTAGGCCCAGTAGGAGACAGCCAGCCTTGCTCCTTCAATATTAAAATACAGCAGAAGGATCATCACCTACTTAATGCTCTGTATAGTATCTTGGCTCCCAATTATAGAAAAAAAAAAACGTGGATGTAAACACAGTGTATAAGCCCCAAAAAATGTTATTCTCCAAGGCTGCAGTAAAAGTCAAGTAAAATTAAGCACTCACAATGAAGCATAATCTCCACTTTAATGTTAAAAGTCCTTTCAAAGCCAGCCCAGTGGTTCTGAGGGTTGAGACATTGGATACCACACCTCGTGTCTCTCTGGTGACCGGGGTTCGGGAACGGACTCGGGTTGACAGGGGAGGGGGAAGAAGGAGCATCCCACAATGGCTCTCCTCTCTCAGGGGTGGGTAAAGGTGGTTGCATCGCTCTGAGGCTGCACCTGACAGATGTCAGGGGCACTACTATGCGGCGCACAGCAGGGGGTTGGAGGGAAGCAGGCATCTGCACATATGTGCGCTGATGTCTATTGTATGTCATGCTTCAGGGTGAAAATCCAGGCAGATAATCATGGGCGGTCATGGTGGCTAATGGCCATGCACTGTGCCCCTGGGACCTAGAGAGGTGCACCCCCTGTATGGATCCAGGTCCCCATAGGGAGGGGGGATGAAGTGTGTGCCAGCGTGCGTAGAGGAGAGTGAGTCACTGACCAGGCCTGAGTCCGGGAGTGCGGGTGCCGGATGCCAGATGACCTGCCAGCCTGCCCTGCAGGGGAGGAGGTAAATATAACTTAAGAAAAAGGCCATTCAAATTCATCAAACTCCTCCAAATGCAAATGCCCACTGGTGCTCAGGCTAAAACCTAACCTCTGCAAAGACGTGGACCGGGGTGCTGACAGAAATTTCCAGGCCTGGGACACACCTTTACATCTGGGTCCTGCTCCCATCCCCAAGACATAAAAATGTGTAAATTTGGGGCCCCCTGGGCCCAGGACAGTTATCCTAGCTATCCCTCCCTGTATGCACCCTGACATGGATACCGTGTTTCATTGTGAGTGCTTCATTTTGGTAGCCTGTGATAATGGTGACTGCGACAGAGCACTTTCAAAAAGGGTGACTGAATCACAGCACTAGTGCATAAGGCTACTGGGCAGGGAGAGTGACCAGATAGGGGGGTCGGCAGATATAGTGAATATAGGATGTCGCTATGTTTACACGCCCATGGGGGGGAAGGGACCATGCAGTGTGATGGGTGAAAGGGGATGAAGGGTTTGTGGGGTGTAGTGCAGCAGTGGGCTGCCAAGCTAGCTGTGTGGCATGGTGGGTTGGTGGCAGGCTAGGGTTGGGAGGGTGCTGGGTTTGGTTCTGGACACATTCTTTTTTTTGCACCAGGCCAGGATTTAATTTTTTGGGGGGGTTTCCACTCCCTCTGACATGCACCCCCATGGAGCTGTGAACACTTTAATAGAGGGGTGTGGCACCCTTTTGCTATGTGTCAGTAGTGTACTTTGCAAAAATAGATTTTCAGTTATGTACACTCTCCCTAATAGCGATTGCCTTTCTAAGAGTGCTATTGTCACATGGAACACTTCATTTTACTTGACTTTTACTGCTCTTTTGAAGAATAAAGATCTTTTTGGCTCAGATGTTAGGTTTGAATCCATAGATTTTTGCGTGATTGAGAGCCATGTTGCTATCCAAATCCTTGAGTAGGTGCCAGTTCTTCTGCTGTGTTTCTGTATTTATGACTGTGGCACTCTGATTCACTGGTTACAGTCCCTTTGTTTTTCATGTATTGTGCCCTTCAATATTAAATGTTGATGAATCAATCATTAGGCCGTAGTCACTGCACTGTGCTGCCACTCGTGTACTGATGACAAAGAACATCATTCCAGTATTGAAACATTCTCCCCCAACAAGAGCATAATCCTTATCTGTGCAGGCAGGTTGGGCAGCCCTCATAACGTGGTATATAGTATAGCCTCACCCTGCCCATAGTGGTTGCTATAATATCCTTCCCAATTTAATATCTCCAACCACTCCATGCAACAAAACAATCAAAATTACATGCAGATTATTTACTGTATGTGGTTTTGAGGATGGAGTTAAATACAGGTTTGCTTATGAGCCGTACCATGTGCATTAGTTCCAAACCAAGTTCAGGCAGTTCAGTTACTCTTAATTAGAAAATAACAGTGAAAAACCTATTTGAACAGACTAGACTCACAAAGATGAATGTCTGTTGATGCTTCACTCTCCTAGTGTACAGCATAGTATTAACTGGGGAGGTCAGAAATCCACAACCATCCACTTTTCACTTCAAAGTAGCATTTTAGGAAAATTATATAATAAAGTTCATCAGTCATCATCCTGAACGAAATTTGGAAAATGTAAAAAAATATTTTTAGAGGACATCATAAACTCATTAATTCATTGGGTTCATCTCATCCTCCTGCAGAACTCCAATAGCACTCTAAAGGCTGCCAGTCTCCATTGTCACATTGATTTCCCTACTTGACATAATCTTAATTCATTTTTTTGAGAAAAAATGCAGATGCCAACTAAAATTAATTTACATTCTGACACAGAAGCAGCTAAGTATGAGCTAAAACAGATAACTTTGTGCATTTTGGTATTTCTACTCTCCTGCAGTGCACAGCAGGTTTAGTTTCTTTTGACATCATACACAGAATGCCACTCTACATAACATCTGACACATGAAAAATATTATTGGACACTGTATGTTGATTTAAATAAAGGTTCAATTAACCTGCAATGTTGTATGTATGTATGTGTGTGTGTGTGTGTGTGTGTTGGGGGCTTTTCACTGTTCCCAGTACCATAAGACAGCTATCAAGAGAACAGAATGCATTCCTTGTGGGGGTTGGGGTAGGTGGCCCTTTCACAGTATCAAGTATAAAAAGGCAACCATCAAGCAGAACATTACTTTTAAACAACTGTATAACATTTTACTTTGGGCAGTTATATCTTAAAATCTTTGGGGCAGAAATGAGGAAGAGACAGGGGAAGGAAATGCAGCAGCAGGAAGAACATCATCAAAGACAGTATGCTCTGAGACAGAAGTGGCAGAGCCACACCTTATTCAGTTCTAACAGGCAGCACCCTGGGGAGGAGGAGTAAGTGGAGAGAGAGAGAGGACAAGGCAGCAGCAACAGCAGGAGTGGCATCAACAGAGACAATAAGCTCTGAAAATGGAGTGGCAGAGCTGTACCTCATTCAGTTCCATGGGTGGAGGAGGAGGTAGAAGAAGATGAGGCAGGAGCAGGAGCATCAACAGAGACAATAAGCTGCAGAGGGGCAATAAATTAAAAATAAATAAACAAAGATTTGTTTTGCACTCTACACCACCAACACTCAGCATCATACCCCGTCAACCAAATTCACTCAACCCTGCTCCTGCTATAGGGCCTGCAGTTGCCAGTGCAGGTTCACACTGTGTTGTCTCTCTTCTCCCATCATTTCACTAGCCTGACTACCTGAAACTATGGTTACATGTAGTGAGAATTAACTAACTGGGGTGAAGATGCATGATTCTGTAATAAACGTTTTATAACCAACAATTTACTTGGTTTTCAATGGTAGAAGAAAGTCAAATGATCCATCGTGTCTACCTTCCCACACTATGAGAAAATGGTAAATTAGCAGCCCCAAATAAAGTACCCATCTAGATGTTTTTTGAATTGCTCAAACTTAGTTGTAGCTATTATAAATTGTGGGAACCTATTCCAGAGTTTAATTGCCCTGACAGTAAAAAATATGTTCTTCTGTTTGCTACTGCCCTTGGAACATATAATTGTTTATTACTGCATCTCAATGTACAGTATTTAATTTATTAGCATATTTTATTTCACACTCTTTCATTAAGTTTTATCCTTTAGGATATTACATAATTATAATAAATCCCCCCCTCTGCCTTCTAGTCTCCAAGTCATAGTTTGAGTTCCTTGCACCTGTCTACATACTGTAGGTTTTTTAATCTAGGAATAAGTTTAGTTGTTTTTCTCTGGACACTCTCTAGTAATTTCTTATCCCTTGTAAGGTATGGTGCCCAGAAGGCTGCTCCATAATCAAGGTTGGGTCTAACAAATGAATTATATAGTGGTAAAATACATGCTTCTTGTTTACATGAGAACAATCTTTTTACAGCTGTTAATATACGATTTGTCCTTTGTGTGATATGTCTGCAATGTTCCCCTGACATTAACTGATCATTAACTAAGAACCCTAGGTCTTTTTCTGTTTTTACTATTCTTAGCTCTTTACCATTTAAATAGTATTTTATGTAAGGATTTTTAGGCCCCAGCTGCATAACGGTACATTTTTCTTTGTTAAAAGCCATCTGGTTACTTTTTGTCCATCTCTCTAATGTGATTACATCGTTTCATAGTGCTATGATTTTCTCAGTAGAATTTACTTCACTGCATATCTTAGTGTCATCTGCAAACTTACTTATGTGCCCTTTTATCCTGTTTGTAAATCAGAGATAAAAATGCCAAACAAAGTATACCCCAGTACTGAACCCTGGGGAACCTCACTAGTGACTATGCATCCAGAATTTTCTCTTAGTTAACCATACTGCTACCCACTTTATTATGTGTGGATCCATATTCATGTTCTGCATTTTGTTAACAAGGATTTTATGTGAAACCTTATCGAACGCCTTCTTAAAATCAAGAATTATTATTTTTTTTAATTTTTGTTGACCGGGTAAGTGCACTAGACAAATCCTGCCTATTTTCAGGCATGAAATGTGAGGGGGATACAGATGAATGCCAACTGACCTTGAACCAGATTAAGCTGTTGGTGGTATTTTTAGTGAATGAGGGAAATTTGGCCAGGACACTGGGGAAATTTCCCTACTCTTTTCGATAAGTGCTGTGGGATCTTTAACATCCACCTGAACTACCACCAATCCAAGCAGATGGGACCTCGGTTTAACATCTCATCCAAAAGACGGCACCTCAGAAGTGCAGCACCCCTCTCATGCTGCACTACAGTGTCAGTACTGGGATATTAACCCAAGTGCCAGATGTGGGAACTGAACCCACAGCCCTCTGATCTCCCTGGCCTCAGAGGTGAGTGTGCTACCTACTGAGCCACTGACACAATTATACAATAGGGTATGAAAATCCTGTAACTTCATTGGTCCAAATGCATTACATGACCATGATAAATCCTCCAGTATACCCACTGTAAAAATTTTATATCACTATGAAAACAAAAACAACAAGTTTAACATTGTATGACAACAATATACCATGAAAGAGAGTGGGTATATGGGTGGATTTACCACTTCTGGTGTGGATAAGTCACTTGGCTGCGTCTCGTGACTGAACCACACCAGGTGTGGTAAATCCACCAATATACCCACTCCCTGTCATGGTATATTGCTTAAATGTGACATCAACTGGAATGCCTTGGTCCAATGACTTGCTGGCTTTCTTATAAAACCTGATGAGATTGGTGGTACAGGATCTATTCTTTATAAAGCCATGCTGTTTTAAGTCTTTTAATCCTTTGTTTTCAGTTTCTAAATCTATTCTATTATTTAGAATGCTTTCCATTATTTTACATATAACTGAAATCAAACTTATTGGGCGGTAGTGCTAACTTCTCTTTTGCTCCCCTTTTTATGTATTGGAGCAACTGCTGCTAATTTCCATTCTGCTGGTACTTCCCAATGTTGCAGAGAAGAATTAAAGATAAGTTTAAGGGGGATACAGATTGATTGTGTAATATTTGTTAAAAGATTTGGATTTATACCATCTGGCCCCATGATCTTATTTGGTTGGGTTAATTTTAAGGCTTTTAAGACCTCGTCTTCACTGATCTCTTTAACTAAAGGTAGTTCCATGCATTTAAGGATAATTCTTCCCTCATCATTAAACACTGACCCAAAAAATGAGTTGCATTTATTTGCCATTTCCTGGTTGTTTGTTATGTCTTTCCCATTGTCACTTAATTTTTCAATGCTGTGCATCTAGTTTTGTTTTTATTAATCTAGGAATACAATACTTTGGAATTTTTGGTGATTGCTAATTTAAATTAAATTTTCCGTCTTTCTTTACTAATTAATTGTTTGCTTACTTTCAATTCTTGTTCATACCAGCTATAGTTTGATTCACTGGGTTGTGCTTTCATATTTTTAAATGCCCTTTCTTTTTTATGGATTTGTAGCTTAATAGCATTAGTTAACCATGGAGGTATTTTGCCCTTTTAATTATGGATTTTCTTGATTAGAACTTATAGTTTTTCTAATTCTTCTATGATTGATTTAAATAACTCCCAACATTGTTCCATGTTTAGATCTTTAATAAGACTTTCACAGTTAAGACCTGCTATTGCTTTATTAATATTATCAAATTTTGCTTTGTTGCAATTGTATCTGTAGTTAGTCCAACCTGTATAAGTTTTATGTCAACATAAAAGGGTCTTTTTCAGTAGTCACTGGGGCCATAGTTCATTCCCCTGTGTGTGTGAGAGAGCTGGAAAAGGCACCAAGACTGTTTGAAATGTGAGGAGTTCTTGCTCTTCAGTGCTGCTGATTGGCTGCAGCTTGTCATGTGGCTTGCCAGCAACGTTGACATTCTCGCTGTGTGCTCCCTGTAGAAATGTGCTGCATTATGATGTTGAAATCCTTGGAATTCTGTTGGTGTACAAGATGACAGATTTTGGAATTTTAACTGAGTGCAAATTCAGCATCAACTCATCTTCACCTCAATGCAGTATGGTGACCTGCTCTTAGGATATGCCATGGGCAAGTTTTATACAAAATGGATAGCTCCCTTTTGCCCTTTCTTTTCAGAGCTATTTAGAAGTATAATATCTTATGTACTTTCTTTTACACAAATTCTATATAGCACCCCATTTAAACTGATTACAGAGTACACAACCACTATAATTAAGCAATAAGGTATGACAAGGAGTGTGTTATTGTGCATTAAAGTCACTCTTGGGGTGGGTTGAAGCACGAGGTGAAGCCGAGTGCTTCCACCACCCCAGGAGTGACATTAATTCACAATAACACACACCTTACAGTGCATTATTGCAATTATACAATGACTTGATGTTATACAAAATAAAAACAATTAAAAATGTTTTTAGTAGATTTTTTTGTGTTTCTGAAGAGACAACAGCGATCACATGATCCAATAAATCAATACAGTGATGTTATTGTGTAATAACATCACTGTCTCAGGCACTCACTGACCAGTCAGAGTACAGGAAGTTTCCTTGCCATTGTTTAATGTTGCTTCTGTCTCTGCACTATTTCTTATATGTTTAGATGCAGTTCGGGATTTTTCATTATTTTTTTTCATTTTAGAAAGTACTTTTTTTTAGAATTTGTGGTAGGGAAATGCACACTGAAAATAATTGTGTTTACAGGTGCAACCTGGGATCACAGAGATGTCAAATATGATTTATTCAGTGACACAGTATGGAAGCGGTGGTTGTGGGATTCAAACCCATATGTTCAAGTTTTTCAGTTGTACTGCTCTGTGCTCTAACACTAGGCTATGCTGTTTCTTATCCCTTTGTTAAAATGTATAACTTGTAAAGATATAAACATAAAAATGTGCCAGCAGAAGGATGCCTTATGGTCTATCAAGCTGCTTAACTATAGTGCCTTGATCCAGAGAATATAGTGGGTCTACCCACCACCCTACCTCCTCCACCTCCTCCTAACCCTAACGTTCCTTTACCCTTATCCCACCTTTTCTTAAACCTACCCCACTGTGATTTTGGTGATGATGATTTTGACATTGCAGAGGGACTGGAAGGAAAAGTATGCCTCTTTGCAGATGACACAAAGATCTGCAACAGGGTTGATACACAAGGAGGCATAGAAAGGATGAGAAGGGACTTGGCAAGGTTGGAGGAATGGTCAGAAGTATGGCAGCTTGGATTCAATACAAAGAAGTGCAAAATAATGCACCTGGGAAACAAGAACCCAGGGGAAGAATACACAATGGGGGGAGGAATAACAACAACAAAAAAGGAAAGGGACCTGGGGGTAATCATATCAGATGACCTTAAGGTTAGCAAGCAATGTGAGAAGGCAGTAGGGAGGGCTGGGGGTATACTGGGATGCATAGGGAGGCATCACCAGCAGAAAACAGGAAGTTGTTATCCTCTGCACAGACAATTGGTGAGACCCCATCTGGAGTACTGCGTACAGTTCTGAGACCCCATCTCTGCAAGGACATAGACAGGATAGAGGCAGTCCAGAGGAGGGAACTAAATGGTGCAGGGTCTGCAAGAAGCCGTACGAGGAGAGACTAAAGGAGCTTAATATGTATACCCTTGAGGAAAGAAGGAGAGGGGACATGATAGAAACTTTTAAGTACCTCAGTGGAATCAACAAAGTCCAAGAGGGTAGCATCTTTCAGAAAAAGAGGCAAGAACAAGGGACACAATTTAAAGATAGAGGAGGGGTCAGGGCAATGTGAGGAAGTATTATTTCACAGAGAGGGTAGTGGATGCATGGAACAGCCTTCCTGAGGATGTTGTGGGGTCTAAAACTGTGGGAGAATTCAAAAATGCATGGGACAGACATAAGGCAATTCTTGTGGGGGGTAGGAAGAAATAGGCTGTTGGTTAACTAGGATCTGCTGCCTATCCTGTAGGTAGGGAAATGGGCAGACTAGATGGGCCAAGCGGTCCTTATCTGCCATCAAAGTCTATGTTTCTATGTTTCTATGATGACCTCAGATGAGAGTTCATTCCATCCTGACAATGCCCTCTCTGTGAAGATGCAATTCCTTACAGAAGGTTGCTGAGGAAGTTAAAGGATCTGAGTGCAGTGAAGGTCACAGTTCCATAGGTGAGAAATTGGTTGAAGGGGAGAAAACAGATGGGTATGATTAATGGAGTCAAATCATCAGAGAAGGAGGACATCAGTGAGGAGCCTTCTGGATTGATCCTGAGTACAGTCTTTTTCAGTGTGTTTTCAATGTGTTCATCAGCTAAATGGGAGAAGGAATCCAGGACAAGATGCATCTCTTCATAGATGACACTAATCTCTGTTGCAGGGTAGACAGCACAGAGGTGGTTAGAAGATGCAAAGAGAATTGCAAAGACTAGATAGCTGGTCATAGGTTTGGCAGTAAGTATCAAAAAGTGCAAGGTGATGCATATAAGGAACAAAAAACCTAGAACAGACTGCTGGCTGAGGGTGGAGGTAAGGCTGGGAATGACTTCTGAGGAAAGAGACCTATGGTTCATCATCAGTAACTAAAACAATCAAGCCAGTACAACAAGGCTGACAGAAAGGCTAACAGGATGCTTGGGTGTATAGGGAAGGGTATTGACAGCAGAAGAAAGGAGGAATTGCTACCTTTCTATAGAACACTGGTTAGGTACCACTTGGAGTAGTGTTTCCAGATCATGAGTTGTCATGATAGGAAAGATAAGGA
Source organism: Neoceratodus forsteri (assembly GCA_016271365.2). Lineage (NCBI taxonomy): Eukaryota > Metazoa > Chordata > Ceratodontiformes > Ceratodontidae > Neoceratodus > Neoceratodus forsteri. The sequence continues at coordinate 1,179,294,615 of CM057458.1, forward strand.
GAGGCTAGAGACAGTGCAAAGTACGGTTACAAAACTGATTCAGGGCCAGCAGGGTAAATCTTATTTGGAGTGACTCAAGGCACTGAGCATGTACTCGCTAGAGGCCAGATGAGAGAGGGGTAATATGATAGATACCTTGAAGTTTCTGAAAGTAACGAACAAGATAAACTGAGAGAAACTATTTAGTATAAGCAGAAGATCAAGTACACTGGGCACAAGAGAAAACTGACAGGAGGAGGTTCAAGAAGAAAGTGAAAAAGTTGCATTTTGCAGAAAGTGTGGTGGAGCCATGGAACCATATGTCAACAGATGTGGTGGGCACCAAAACTATCAATGGTTGGGGCCAGCCCAGTAGCACTTACAGCTGAGGTGCTGGATGTCACACCGCATGCCATGCCTGTGACCTGAGTTCAGGAGTGAGCTTGGGCCAGTTGGGGTTGGCAGGCTGGAGGCATGGAAAATTATAGTACAAGTCTCTGCGTTGCGGTCATCTCAAAGATTGGGGAGACAAGTTTAGTCACTCTCACCTGACACCAGGTCAAGGCTGGGTGTGAGAGCAGAGGTCTGGTGGACTGATGATATAAGGATGGTGGAAGCAGTTGTGTTTCTGAGAAAGTGTGCTCACCCATGCACACTTGCTTGCTGCGTATGCCACAGCTCCAGGGTGGGATGGAAAAAAAACATGGAAAAGTCTATGGGCCCAATTTTTGAATGGGGATGCAGAGCTTGCAGCTAATACAAAATCACACATGTCCACACAATGCAAAGCATCATGGGCTGCATATGCAAATCACCACAGAATGTTATGCTGGTCCAACTTTAAGCAAAATTGCATGGTGCCAAAAGGCCTCTCACACAGTTTGCAAAGGGTGCTAACAGAAGACATAGACACATGTTTCATCCATCCTACCAGGACTCATCAGTATGCCTCGTCTGTTTGACACCCCAGTGGAATGGACCAGCTACCCTAAGACAGTGTGTCTTGGATATGTTGTGGTGAACCCATTAAAATAAAAAAAACATTTAAAAGACAAAGAACCTCTGTGCGCAAACACTGAGGCAAGGATTACCCCAAAGGGCATTTGGCTGGGAAGCCAAGTATCAAGAAAATACAAAATCACACATGCCCACACAATGCAAAGCATCATGGGCTGCATATGCAAATCACCACAGAATGTTATGCTGGTCCAACTTAAGCCCTGAATCCCCACAATGTTTGCCGCATATGCAGCCAAAGGTTTGCTACAATGCGCACCTGATTTTATAGCACAGGATGCAAGTTGGGACAGTACCCTCAATTTACAGGAGCTTATGCCAAAGCTGTGGTGCAAGCCCTGTGAATTGGTTCCCCCACAGATGCAAAGTCACATGGGTGGGAACTGATAGAATTGTGCTGTGGTGCCAGAACGGACTTGTGATGGGGAAGGGATTGCAGCATGTGTGTTTCCAAATTTATACAAGCAACAAAGTTCGACACGTGTTGGCACCTGTATCAGACTCTCGGCCACAGGTCCATTGCGAGGGCAGCAAATCATTCAAAAATCAGGATCTATTTCTCTCCATTGCCATGTGTGAAAGTTTCCAATGTCCCCACACCCTGCTCCTTGTTGGTCTTCACTGATAAGATGATGGAGGAGAGGCTGGCAGGGTTGGGGGATGAGGAGGTCTGATAGCAGGTGTTGGTAGCAATGGAGAGCAAATAACTATAGAAAAAAGACTAACAATGTTATTAAACACAGATGGGACAGAGTGAAGGATTTAGTGGTTGCTCATAGTGATAGTGGTAGGTTGGGGAGCATGGGTGTGGATATTGTGTGTTAGAACCATGTATGAAAAATAAGTTCTGGTTTGTTAGGGTTTATGGGCAGACTGGATGGACCAAGGGACTTCTTCCATGCTCATTGTCAATGTGTCTTTGTGTCTATGTTTCTTTTTTTTTATACTGCCCCAGCCCCAAGGCATTGCACCTTTGGGAGGTGCATATGCTGTCTGTCCCACTTCCTTCATCTTACCTGGAGACCTGCCCAGACCCCCATGTAGCCATAGATCTTCCCTCCAGACAGGGACAAGGTGGGGCCCTTACACCACAGACTTATCTGGTTTCATCAGGCCCTGGTTTTGGGGCAGGAAGGTGGGAGCTTCTGGGGTCCGCATCCAGGAACTCCATCTATCCAGTGCCTGAAGGCCATTTTTTTCTATTTCCTGGTGAATGGAGTTTGCCCTTTAAGGGGCAGACCAGGTTGTCCTGGTGCACCCCTTCCCTCTGTCATGGAATGGTAGTGCTCAGAAGGGGAAGGGGGAAGGAAGGGAATGGGCTAAGGACCAGAACAAAGGACAGGTAGCAGGAAAGGGAGGGGCAAAAGGAAGGTACATAAGGGACAGCACAAGGGGGTCTCAGCCACTTTTTGCTGGAGATTTTGATTTACATCAGCTGCAGCATGTCATATTGGCTAAGTTTGAGGTTTGTGCACCAGGTGAGAGAGGTAAGGAAACAAGCTAATGATATTGCAAGAAGATAAGCGTTTAAAAAAAAAAGGAAGAGAAAGAGAGGAGGAGAAGAAGAAAATATGCAGTTTAAGATAATGCATGTTACAGTGTACAGCTGAGAATTGTGGGTGGTACTGAGTATTCAAAATGTAGATAGCAAAGCAATCTAGGACTGCATGGGGCGAAATACAGCCTTATGAGGGTCCTTTTTTATAAAGATTTATGTTCTCAGTATGGCAATGTTTAATTGGTACCTGAAAAGCACCTGAGCAGGGTGTGTGAGCAGGGAGCACGGGGCATGATACCACGTGCTTTTGCAAAGGAAGTGGTAACAAAACAGGCCTGTGGGAGTGCATTTGGTGTAAAGCTATCCCTTGGAGTGGTGGCAGGGTATGAGTGGGGGGCCCAGAAGTAGGCCATTTGGATGGGGGAGCGAGCACAAGTTGAGATCACTTGGCATGATGTCACATGCCACGTGGTGGGGTTGGAAAAACCCCTATGGAAAATTCAGGAGCCCTGGCACTGTTTTGAGGGCCTTGCTAGGCCCAGGAGAGGGATGGGAGGCATAGAAGAGGCCCTGAGGTGATGATTGGCTTGGGTGGGCGTCACATGCCACAGGAAGGTGTGTAGAACTGGGGGGGCAGCCCCCTGCTGGCTTTCTCTGGAGCTGGTAGCTGTTGCGGGCCCAGAAGTAGGCTGTTTGGATAAGGGAGCGAGCGCGAGGGGAGACCACGTGGCGTGACGTCACACACCGCACAGTGGGGTTGGAAAAACCCCTATGGAAGCTTTGGGAGCCCTGGCACTGTTTTGAGGGCCTTGCTAGGCTGGGAGAGGGATGGGAGACCTAGAAGAGGCCCTAAGGTGATGGTCAGCTTGGGAGGGCATCACACACCGCAGGAAGGTGTGTAGAACCGGTGGGGCAGCCCCCTGCTGGCTTTTCCTGGAGCTGGTAGCTGTTGTGGGGCCATTCTGGGCCTGAGGAGGAGCGTGAGGCCTAGAAGAGGCCCTGAAATTAGGGGGTAGCATGGTGTGTGTCACATGCCACAGGGGGCATTGCTTGACAAACACTAGTTATGGGTTTTTCTCATGGTAAGGCAGCATGGGGGGGTTGCTTGGGGGGGTCAATTTATCTAGAGGCCTGTATTACCCTGGAAAACCGGGCAGGGTGAGCGTGGCAGTGGGGGAGGACCCAGCTATCTACTGGGACCACGTGGCGAGCATCCTGGGGCCTTGTTTTGTGTGCTGGGGGTGGTGGGTCAAGGAAGTTGTAAATAAGGCCCATGGGGCTGCTCGGTTGCCCGGAGGAAGGAAGGCTTGTTAATGGGCCTCAACGCTTGTACCGCATGGCTCGCAGCACACGCCACGTGGGGGGCTGCAGAGGAGCACACTCGCTGGTTTCTCTTGATGGACTGGGGTGGGGTGAGACTTTACCAAAAAAAAAGAGAACAGGCGGTTGGAAGGGGCCCTGGAACATGGGAGGGTGAGTAGACAAGGGACCATGCGGTGTGACATCATACGCCGCTAGGGGATATGGGATAGAAGCGTGCCCATGAGTTAGGGCTATTTCCATGAGTATGGGGGTTGGGGGGAAGCCTTCTCTGTTGGAGGAGGACTCTGGGGGATAAATGAAGGGCCTGAGAGAGCCCCAGGGCAGAATGGGGGGATCCCGACCCGGGACCTCACGAGCGACATCCCATGTGGTGAAGGGGTCTCAGTGAATGCGGGCCCACACTGGCTGGGTGCTGCTTGCGGTTGGGGGGCCCCCTTTTTCCCTCATATGGGGTACCACAATGAAAAAGAGGCTGACACAGGCCGGAACAGGAGGGCAGGGGGCCAACTTATTGGACCACATGGTGCGTATGTGTCCTACAAAAGGGAGAATAGGGAGTTGGATGGTGGGTGCCCTGGTCAGTCCAGGTGGGCAGGAAGACCAGGAAATGGCAGTAGCTAGAGGGTGGGAGCTCCTGTGGGGGGACAGCACAATACGGCCTGACTGAGGGCGGCAGGTTGCTTTTATAGGCGCAAGGCCAAATTAAAATAAGGGAGGCACTTGAGTGGAAGACAAAGGGAGGGTGCTGGGCCATTCATGGATGGCTCGATAGGGCATGGAGGAGAGCAGCCAAAGGATATGGTGACCTGCCAGGCAGGATGGGGGTCCTTCGTGGGTGGCCCGGTCTGTGTTAGCATGGCGGGTGGCGCAACGGACAGGAGGAAGGTGTACAGGGAGGTACAGATATACGAATAACCCTGTTTTTCATTTCCTGTAGTTGTCTTCACAGAGCAAAAGATAAGATGTACATGGCACCCAAGAAGAGCAGGCCATCGAAGGAAGACGCCTACAAGGCTATAATTGAACTGGCAGAAAAAGCAAACAAAATGTGGGAACTGGTGGAGGGGGAGGAACCAGGGAGGCCCAGGGAGAAGAGAAAAGCAGGTACGGGAAAAGGTGGCAAGGGGAAACGGCCAGCTGAAGGGCTACACAGTCCTGCTAGGGTAGCACCGGTGATAGCGGGGCCCACCAAGGCAGTTGATCCAGTACCCCCGTGGCCGGTGGACACGGTGATGCCAGTCCCCACCCCAGATCAAGGAGGGATCTCCCCGGCAGAATCTGGACATGAAGCCCAGAACAGGAGGTTCTTTCTGCAGACCCCAGTAGCTCACCCTCCACCTCCACCTCAATCACAGGGAGAAGCAAGGGGACCTTTGGAGGACTCCAGGCAGCTCAGCCAGGACAAGGTTACAGGTAACACATCCAACGCAGTGGGTGATAGTATAAAAGAATATATAGGGCAAATTGTGATGGCACTGGGGACAGGAGGGCTGGGGCAGATGGAATCTGCTCTGGTGGAGATTAGGATGGAAAAAGACGTGCCAGGAAATGCTGAAAAGGGAGTGGAAAGAGAGGGAAAAGGTACAAGAGAGATAGGTGCACCTGGGATGAGAATAGGCGAAGATGTGCCATTGGCCATGAAGGAAAAAATATGGAAAGGGGAATATGTGGATATATTTGCTTTGGTGAGCCGGGAGGTGGTGGCCAAATATGAAGAAACTGAGGGCATAGGTAAGAGTAAGATGGCAGCTGCCATAGTGCTCTTAAGGAATAAAGAGGACGACAAGTTCATGAAAGGGAAGACTTGGGATGGATGGTTCCTATGTTTTGCCACTTTTTCAGCCATCATTCTGGAAAAGAGGCCGGAGCTAGGCATCCCGCTCATTACCTATTCATTGATAATATGGAGAGCAAAAGCAAAAGACGGGTAGGATGGATATACTACGATGAATGTTTTCATCAGAAAATGGCAACATTTGGGGATGTAAGATGGGACACCAAACAAATAGATTTATGGATGGATTATGTAACAGATCAGTCCACACCCGAGGGTGTGTGGGGCAAAAAGGGGTTTACACCACAGAGATGCTGCTGGGCTTATAACAGGGCTTTTTGCTCATGGCCTCAGTGTCGTTTTCGACATGCCTGTTCAAAATGTGGAGGAGGGCACCTGGCAAGCAAATGCAGAACAACGTGGACACAGGGAGCACAAGGGCATGGGGGGCAAGGATCAGGCCAACAGTTTTTTCGAGATAGCCAGGGGTTTAAAGGGCAAACATGGAACAAGGGAGGGAGGGGTAGGGGGAAAGGGAATAGAGGGGGTCAGAACCACTGAAGGAAGGAAGATAAGACAGGAAGAGAGGGAGGGGTCGGGGGGCAGGTGGCACAACAGGGAACACTTTGGTATGGCCAGAACCCCCATCAACCTAGCAGCATGGACAGTTTGCCTGGACAGATATCTGGACATGAGCATGCGGGATATGATTTTAAATGGTTTCAACACAGGGTTATCATTGCAGTGTAGGGGACCCAGGCAAGCAAGGGAGGCAAGCGACCTAGGGTCAGTAAAAGGAAAAGAGTAAATGTTAAGACAGAAGATTGAGAAAGAAAACACAGCAGGCAAGGTGGAGGGCCCATTTAACACCCCCCCATTGGAAAACATGCAGATATCGCCTTTGGGCTTGGTACCCAAGAAACAAGAAGGGGAATACAGGGTGATCCACCACCTGTCCTATCTGGAAGGGGAGTCAGTGAATGACTTTATCAGTGAGAAACATAGTAGGGTGACATACTCGACACTAGAGTACGCAGTCTGGATAATCTGGGCCACAGAAAAGACGTGTGGATGGCAAAAACGGACATTGAGTCCACCTTCAGACTGCTTCCGGTCAGGAGGGAGGACTGGGATCTATTGGGTTGTAAAAGTGAGGGACAGTATTACTTCGACAAAGCAATGCCAATGGGGTGTTCCACAGCATGTGCTACATTTGAGGCATTCAGCACATGTTTGCAGTGGATATTCCAAGAAAAAATGGGTTATAGGAGAGTCATCCATTACCTGGATGATTTTCTTCTCATGGGGAAGGGCAAGAGGGAGACACAGAGGATGCTGGGTAAGTTTCAAGAATTGTGTCGGGAGCTGCTAGTCCCATTGGCACCAGAAAAAAACATAGGGGCCCAGCAGGGTTATGGAATTCCTTGGGATTGAGATAGATGCCACGAGAGAAGTATTTAGGCTACTGGACAAAAAAGTAATGAGATTGAAGGAACTAATCTGGGTACATGCCAGCAGGAGACAGGTACAACTAAAGTTGGTCCAGCAGGTACTGGGGCACCTGAACTTCACATGCAGGGCCATAGGACCAGGAAGGGCATTCACAAGGAGGTTAGCTAGGGCTACAGCAGGGGACACCAGACCACATCACTGGGTTGATTTGACACAAGGTGTCAGGGAGGATTTTAGAATATGAGAAGAATTCCTGAAGGAGTATAATGGGTGTTCTTTCTGGCAGGAGGAGTGGCTGTACAACACAGACCTCGACCTCTACACAGACGCTGCTGGGGGGCTAGGCATGGGGGGTTACCTGAGGGGCAGGTGGTTTGCAGAACCATTGGCCAGCCAGCTGGGTGAGGGACAGGAAAGTGAGAGATATAACACTACTGGAGATCATGCCCATATGGGCATGTACCTTGGTCTGGGGGGAGGAATTATGGGATCAGAAGGTGACATTTTGGTGTGACAATAGAGGGGTGGTTGATGCACTAAACAACAGGGGAGCCAGGTCGGATACAGTCATGCAGGTATTTCGACGTTTTGTGTTAAGGGCTTTGCAGCTGAACATGTCTTTCAGAGCAAAACACATAGAAGGGGTACACAATACCCTGGCTGACAGCCTTTCCCATCTGCAGCTGGACCATTTCCGGAGGCTGGCACCAGCAGCGGAGGAACAAAAAATGCCCATACCAACGAACATCTGGGACATTGACAAGAAGGAGCAGAACTACTGTTTCACAGCTCATGGGTGCCTCGGACTCTGAGGGCCTACGATGGGGCCTGGAGAGTGTTTCAAACATTCAGGGCAGAACACCAGATGGAGGTAAGTGGGCCACTCACAGAGGAACAGTTGGGAATGTTCACCATGGAACAATGGCAGAAAGGGACTGCTCATGCCACAATGGGGGTTTATCTTGCAGGGATTAGTGTGATCTGCAGCCTAAAAGGGTGGAATGTCCCGACAAAATCACTGCTCATTAGAAGAATGATGCAGGGATGGGGCAGGTTGAAACGTGGGTCAGGGGATAATAGGAGGCCAATAGGCGAGCAGTGGCTAATAAGGTTAAAAGAGGTGCTCCAGGCAATATGCAGATCATAGGAGGAGGCCCAGCTATTTCACACAATTTATGTGATAATGTTTGTGAGGACTATGAGAGTGAGTGAGGTGGTAGGCCATGGGAAAGATGACAAGGAAGGAGGTGTGGAATGGGAGGATGTGAGTTGGGGGATAAAAGAGATACGGATCAAGCTAAGGAGGTCAAAAATGGACCAAAAAGGGCAAGGTTGCATGGTAACACTGAAAGGGCAATCAGAGATTGTGATATGCCCAGTGCAGGCTCTGTGGGTTTTCGCAGCAGAGCAGGTGACCAGGACGGGAAAGCTATTTGTACATGGTGACAGAGAAAGGGTCACCAGCTATCAAGTCAGAGCAGTGCTGAAAAAGGGCATGCATTTTCTAGGGGAGGACCCAGCTAATTACTCATCCCATTCCCTACGGAAAGGGGCTGCCTCACAGTGGGCAGCAATGGGGGAACCCATGAAGGGCATTTTGGAAAAAGGGCACTGGCGGTCAGCCAGTTATAAGAGATACATCAGAGCACTGAAGTAAAAAAAAAAAGAGAAGAAAATTGTGGTTTTTCAAAAAAAAAAAGAAGATGGATTCATGGCGCTTCTACGGGGGAGCACAGGTACAAGGAAAAGAAGAAGGCGGGGGGGATAATACAGTGAGGGCACTAAGAGTATGTGTAAATTAATTAATTTTCTTTGCATCCCATAGGTAGAGGGAGGATCACAGAAGTCTGGATCTGCGGCCATTCCTATATTTACTGGGCTGGTAAGAGAGCAGAGAAGAAAGCTGGGGGAAAGCAGCTGTACCAGGATGTAAGACAGTGTAGGTTGGTATGGCACGGCATACAGGGGATGAGATGGGAACAGCTCCTGCCTGCTTTGAAGGAACTCAAGGGATATCCGCCCAGTCCAAACCTAATCATTATACATCTAGGGGGCAACGACCTGGCGGGCAGACCATGGGTACACACATACTTACAGATAAAAAGGGGCTGAGTGGTAATAAGACAGTGGTGGCCTCAAGTATGCCTCGCCTGGTCAGATATGATACCATGAAGGGTATGGAGACAGGAACACAGTCACAGAGCAGTGGAGAGGGCCAGGAAAAGATGAATAGGAGGGTGGGGACGTTGATAAGGCAGATGGGGGGACAGGTGATACTACGGGGGTAGAAGAATGGGTGGAGGACTTCTACAGGCCAGATGGTGTGCACCTGTCGGACCTAGCCATAGATATGTTCAACACAGAAACAATGGGTTTCATAGAGGAATGGAGAAAACAGGTAAAAGCTGGTGTACATAAAAAAAAAAAAAAAAGAAAAAAAAAAAGGTAGGTGGAAGAGAGGATCGTCCCTGAGGTAAGGGAGAGGAGACCCTAAGTGTGGGGGGAAGCCAGCCATCCAACACAAGCTGAATACTGGCTAGTGGGGAAAAAGGGGGGGAAGGAATAACACAAGAAGAGGAAGAAGAGGAAGAAGAAAGCAGTCTCGGTTTTCACCGTTACCTAGTGGAAAAGGATAAACAGAAGGCATCCAGGTTTTCACGTGGGGAAGGATAATCTGAGATTGATATGTGGATGAAATAAATGAAATTTCTGAAATATGATAAAGAAATGGAAATGGAATATTGGATTATGAATATGAATAAATTAATTGCCAATCTGAGCACAACAACAAACAATGGTCTCTGTCTTTTGTGAGGGGAAAAAGGGGGGAATCCGGGACAATGGAGTTTGCCCTTTAAGGGCAGACCAGGTTGTCCTGGTGCACCCCTTCTCTCTGTCATGGAATGATAGTGCTCAGAAGGGGAGGGGGGAAGGAAGGGGATGGGCTAAGGACCAGAACAAAGGACAGGTAGCAGGAAAGGGAGGGGCAAAAGGGAGGTACATAAGGGACAGCACAAGGGAGTCTCAGCCACTTTTTGCTGGAGTTTTTGATTCCACCCACCCACCCTACCAGACAGAGCAAGAAGAAAGACAGTCAAAAGGGGGACTGTATGGTGAGTCTGTCAAGGTGGATGACAGACGAGTCAGGTCGGACAGTTTGGACTTCCAGAGGTGGATGGCAGGTGATGATATGGTCATGGACTGCCAAAAAGGCAGAGCAAGGAGAAAGACAGTCAAAAAGGGGAACTGTATGATGGGTCTGTCAAGGTGGATGACAGATGAGTCCGGAAGGACAGTTTGGACTGCCAAAGGTGGATGGCAGGTGATGATATGGTTATGGACTGCCAAAGGTGGATGGCGGAGGGGGGGAAGGGAGAAGAAAAAAGGAATAACACAAGAAGAGGAAGAAGAAAGCGGTCTCGGTTTTCACTGTTACCTAGCGGAAAAGGAGAAACATAAGGCACCCAGGTTTTCACCTGGGGGAAGGATAATCAGAGATTGATATGTGGATGAAATAAATGAAATTTCTGAAATATGATAAGAAAATGGAAATGGAATATTGGATTATGAATATGAATAAATTAATTGCCAATCTGAGCACAACAACAAACAATGGTCTTTGTCTTTTGTGAGGGAAAAGGGGGGGAATCCAGGACAATGTGGAGTGTGTGTCCTCATGTCAAGGCATCACTGCCAATGTCCACCATGATTGTTCCTCCTAGTAACTTGGCTGTATCCTTGCCATCCCTCAGGCCTCCAGCTTGGGTCAGCAAAGCAGCAAGTTACAGCCCCCCTCCCTCACTGGAGAAGACAGGCAGTCCTTGGGATGCTCAGCCTCCTCCCCCTGGTCAGCTCTCTAACTCCCCAGCCTTGTTCCCAAACCAGGGTTATCAGTGTTGCAAGTGGTAGTGCTACCACTGCATTGGCATGCTGGTGGTGTCTATGTTTCTATGTAAAAAGTACAGTATATCCTGACCTCCTTCTTGAATCTTCCCCCTGTCAGATTAGGACAGCACACCCTAGTGGTCTTGCTCTCACCAAGACAGAAAATGTCCTTGATATCTACCTTGTTTATACCTTTCAGGTACTTGAAGGTTTCAATCATGTCCCCTTTCTCCCTCCTTTCCTCTCACAAAAACATGTTGTGCTCTCAACCTGTCCTCTGGTCTATGGTTTCTGTACAAGCTTTGCTGCTCTCCTTTGGACTGCCTCGAGCAGGTTGATAGCTTTCATCAGGTGATGGCTCTAGTACTGCTTGCCTTACTCCAGTTGCAGTCATACTAAGGATCTGTACAGCAACACTATATTCTCTTGCCATCTGCTTATGAATGCTTTAGCAATTTAGCCTAGGATTCTGTTTGCCTTAGCTGCTTCCTTCACATACTGCATGGCTTGTTTAAGGTCACTGGTGATGGCTATCATGAACTAGTTTTCCTCCACTGTTTCAGTGACCATGACCTCTCCTACACTGTACTCTGCCCTCAGAGTCTTCCTACCTATGTGCATGGCCTTGTGCTTTTTCACATTGAACTCCAACTGCCAGATGTCTGACCATCTTTCCAGTTTTGCCAGTCCACTCTAAGTTCTACACCCCTTCATTTGAGTCTACCCTTCCTCAGAGCTTGGTGCTAGCTGCAAAGAGTCAGATCTTAGCTATAGCCCTGTCCCCAGTGTTATTTATGAACACACTAAACAACACTGGTCCAGGCACTGACCAGTGTAGGACACCTCTTGTAACCTTCTTGTAACTGAGAGTTCCTGTCACCACAACTACCCTCCAATTCCTATCACTAAGCCAAATTGCTACCCACCTAGTTAATTCCCTCAATGACCTTAGGTCCTCCAACTTTCTGACCAGCTTCTTGCATGGCACTGATTCAAAAGCCTTGTTGTAATGCAAATATAGAGTATCTACCACCTGACCTTTGTCCACTACTTTCATTATCTAGTCAAAGAAGTTATTCAGGTTGACTTGAAAGGACCTACTGGTCATAATCCATACTGTCTCTAATTCCGTAGCCTGTTGTCTTCAAGGAACTCCACTGCTCTTTCCCTCAGAATGGTCTTCATGAGCTTACACACAATGTGGGTCAAACTGATTTGCCTGTAATTCCCTGGGTCATACCTGTACCTACTCATGTAGAGTGACACCACAGGCACTGTTTTCCATTTTTGCAGTACCGCACCATAACCAGAGGAGCAACAGAGCAGGTTTGCCAGGGAACCTGTCTGCTGTGCTACCAGATCCATCTACAGTATTGGGTGCTTGCCATCTGAGCCCAATAACTTGTTTTCCTTTAGGAATATTAGCTCTTTCCTAACACTGTTTCCATTATCCTGTCCTTAGCCATGTACTCCCTTCCTCCTGCCATGCTTCATTGTGGCTCTGGTCCATCCTTTTCTTTAACAAAGGCAGATCAAAAGTACTTGTTCAGTACTTCCATTTTTTCCTTACTGCCCTCCGCTCTCTCAACCTCCTTTTTCAGCAGAACTATACCAGCCTCTATGTCCCTTTTCTTACAGGTATACCTAAAGAAGGCTTTCTCCACACTCCTTAATCCCCTTTGCAAATTTCACCTCTTTCCTAGCCTTGGCAGGTCTGACTATGCTACTTGCCTCCCTAGCTTTCTGCAGGTAGACCCCCTCATCCACATAGTTTTGGAACTTTCTGTATTACCCATATGTGAGCCTCTTGTCCTTAACTGCCTGACTCACCTCTCATTGAAACAGCTGTGTTTCTTTGCTTTGGATTTCTTTCCCTTCTGTTTTAGGGCATGTGTTAGTGGCTGCCACTATCCTGCCCCCGATCGCTGTCCACCTTTGTTTCACATCCATGGCTTCCTCCAGGTTTGCTAAGTGCCCCTTCAAAATTCTTACATTCTTCCATAGTTGCCTTACTGAAATCTAGCTCTTTTGTCTTTGTGCTTGGTGATTCTTTCCCCATGTTGACATAGAACAATATCATCTGGTGATCACTATTCCCCAAGGGCTTTTCCACCATGATGTCCTGGACATGCTCCCTGTTTGTAAGAACCAGATCTATGATGACTTCCTCCCACATTGGTTTGGTCACCCCTGAAACCAGTAACCTGTTCTGGACCACAACTAGTAATAGTTTCTGGCACAGATGTTGGTTGGGACACTTCTATCCACCTTGACAAACTTAAGTGTCCTGTCACCACCACTTCAACTACCATCCTGATCTTGGTACCCAGCTTCCTGTCCTTTACCTCAACCTGAGTTTGTGGCCTATAAACCATACCTAGCATTAATTTCCTTCCTGCATTTGGATTTAAACCCACAGTGCCTCTAATTTATGATCCTCAATTTTCTCCTTAGTGGTAATAATGTCATTCCTGATGTATTGTGGCAACCCCCACGTTCCTTTTCTCCTGGTCCCTTCTATAAAGAGCATGCCCAGAAATGGAGAGATTCCAGTCATGAGTTGGTGTATCCCAGGTCTTGGTGACAACCACCATATCCATCTTCCCTTTCGCTAAGGGGCACTGCATTTCCAACCGCCTGCAGATTTATATTGCCTGAATTGTACCATTGCTTCACTGCTGAGCATGAGTTTATAAACACCCAGTTTGACTGTTAGTTTATACCCCTAATAACAGCTTTGCTAGCTACCTACCAAACTACCACATGCCACCAGCTATGATTATCCAAGGCTTTTATTGGGATAACATTTATAGAAATGAGCTTAGTATTAGAAGGCTCCATTTAGGCCTACAGTTAGTCTACCAACATCAGCATGAAACCTTCATGATGTAGACAGAAACTATGCAAGTTCAACACTTGTATAGCCAACTGCACTTTATATGGCTTCATCTACAGAAACAAGTTATTGAAACAGAGTTCTTAGGATAACTGTGGTATTAAGACATTTATTGCAGTGTTGTTTATGTTTATCTTGATACTAAAAATGAAGAGGTGTCATTAAGCACAGGAAGGACACTGGTCCTAGTACTGGTCTAAGGTAAGCAATCTGTTAGGAGTTAGGTATAACCAGACACAAGACTTACAAAGATTCCATTAAATTGTGATTCCACAATGCCATCCAGCAGAAGAAAAATATAACATCAAAGAAAATGTTTCTTTTCAAAAAAACACATCTGCATTAACAGTAATGACTAAAATATAAAGGAAATGACCCCTTTGCACTATAGTGAACAGCAATGAACCATTTGGCTGCTTGTTCTTTTGAAGTTTCTGCATACACTACTTATAGCAATAGGTTTGCAGCACACAGGTACAGTAAAGTTAAAAATGAGACAGTGGAATAAAAGAGTAAAAGGGAAAATGCATTTAATTTGTTTCTGTTTTCTTAAGAAGGAGAAAGGCAGCAGACAGAAATAAAGGCAAGACAGAATGGAATAAAAGAATAAAAACAAAAGACAGTAAAGGCTTTAAATTTGGAGGGATTTTGAAATGCTTTATATTATGCAGGGTTAAACACAGAAGGAGGGAGAAAGACTAAAAGAAACAGAAAAAAGAAAAATAGGACAGAGTTTTTCAAACCATATATTTACTGTTGTGATTCATGGTGTGCCACTTCCAGATGGAGCATTACCTGAACCACCCCAGTGAAACCCCAGCATTTCTTGGAAGAGAAATTGCTGTTTTTTCTTGACATTTGAGACTTTGCTCAATGGAGCAACCATGCTGTTGGGGTCCCACAGTTATTGTATTCTCCCTTGCAGTGACATAGATTAGATAATGATATTTTATATAATGATTATTATTATCTCATTTTTTTCTACTTTTATATTATGTGTTATATAAATGTAGATAAAAAGAGTTATAGATAAAAAGAGATATAGATATAGCTATTATACAGCCATGGTAGTGCCAGTATAGTTTGGGTTGAGCAAGTTTTTAATCTAAAACTCCAAATTTTGCACCTTAATAACCGTGACAGTGTTTGATTGATGAACAAGCCCAACATTTTCAATGTGCTGTCTACCTGGCAGGGTCTCAAGATGTGAGAAGTTTCATGCATGGAGGAACTGGAAAAGCTACAGTAGTACCACTGGCAAAACATATTTTTACAATGTATTTCCTGGGATACCGAACTGAGCTGCATCATCTCACTTTAAGTGTGTTCTTTCTTTTACCTATTTGTACAATGAATTTACTCAGAATAATCCAACTGAGATGCAGTTTCTTTTTCATTGGGGTCCTGTTTTTTTATCCATTATTCTAATGTATTTACCAAGGATAACTCAGCTGTAATGCCACATTTAATTTATCAGTGTGATCTGTCTTACACCCATTTACATAGCTGGAGGGAATGGAGCACTGTGAGGCTGATTTGCTCAGGGTCAGACTGTGAGTATTTAATAATGAAGGTCTTACCAATTATGTTAAACAGCTGCTGTACAGTGCCTGCATATCTTTAAGTTATATTCTTTGAATGTGCAATTTCAATTCATTTCATTTTTCTTTGATACGAGAAATGTTATTAGAAAATGAAACTTTAAACATGTTACAGTATCACACAAAATGCCAGTCAAACCAAAAGTTCATATGAATGAAAGACACAAAGGAAGAATGAAAATGAATGTGTACTCTAATCATCTTTAAGCATTATGTGTTTATATCGGATTTGATGTCTATGAAATCCCATATTTTTTTGAGACACACAACTTTAACTTGTTTAAGCAAGATCTAGCCACAGTTGTTATGGCTGTAGCTATGGAATTTGGGTTACAAATATGAAACATTTATTTTTAAATATTTTTACACCAAATTTTGAACGCATCCTTGTTAAGACCCTGCCTCATGAAGAATAGCAAGGAAAATGTTCAACTCCTGTTCTAAAGGTGATTTTGTGCAGGGACTGTGAAATCATCTCACAGGATGCAAACACACCTTTTGGGCCATAGTTAAAACTTACAGATGTCAAATTCATGAGCTGCTCTAAAGCAATGATTGTGTTGTAAGTTTAGGGTAAAAATAATGAAAAATTACCACAGTTATGAGCCTGCATTCACAAAATACAAAGTAGGCTAATAACTTTATTGTTTTTTCATTATTTTGACACCAAATTTTCAACATAGCCTTCTTATTACCCCACCTCAGGAACAAGGGCAGAGAAATTTTTCAGCTACTCCAAGAAATGTGATTTTCTGCAGGGACTATGAAATCACCTTTTGGGATATAAAAAAAACAACATTTTGGGCAATATTTGAAAAAAGACAGCTATCACATTCATGAGATGTTATAAAGGTATGGCTATGCTGTGAATGTGTTTCTGTGTGTGTTTTGGAGGGCAACTAGGTGATAAAAAAATTGTATAATTTTAAACATAAACTTGGGTTGGGTAAAAAATGGACTGGGAAGCTGTGAAGTTGAAATAAGTGACATTTTAAATAATGAACTCAAGGCTATTAGCTGTCGAGGACTGAATGACACCAGGTTACTAATCTAGTACAGTGTGACTGTTTTGGGCCAAAGGTTTACTCTGTATGCCCAAACTCCATGTGATATTTAACATTCAGATGCACGCAATTTGTTGAACCTCCATCTTTCATAGACTAGCCATTTCAGCTCTAGTTGCATCACAGTTTTACTATGATATCTAGAGCACAAAGGACAACTGTTCAAAAACAAACAAACTCCTCATTTGAACATAAATTAACTTTTGGGGAAGACAATCAGTTTCCATCAAATTATTTCCATTACATGGTACTGTAGAACACAGTTGGGCTCTGAACACTCCCCAGACACTATGACTGGTGCTCTGTTGGAATAGACAGTAGTCAATGCAAGTAAAAGAGAGAAAATGACTTGACTGCAAGTGTCCTGTGAAAACAAGCTACACATGAAAAGAAAAGATTTGCAGGTCTCTTGCAGGTAGGGTTGAATAAAATTATAAAATTCAGCTTTCAGGGAATGTTCAAAACAATTCTGTGAATTTCATAACATTTTGTGGAATTTTTTTGAAATTCTTTAATTGGTGATAACTTAGTCATTCTTATAGCTAGATACCAGAAATGTGGAATGCTTCCTGTTTGTGAGGGATCCTTAATGGCATACATGGCAGGTCTCATATGATTTGGATGGAGCGCATGCAATTTATAGGGGCTCAAAGTCTGGAAATTTACTATTTGTGTGAAAAGTACTGAAAATATTTCTCTGCTTACATGTTATTTATCTTTGCAGCTATAGAAATGAACATTTATGTGCATACTTTCTTGGTGGGGTTTTAGAAACAGCTAAATAGGAAAGTTGTTGATTAAGTAAATTGTAAGTTACAGTAGTTCATAACTTCACAGTTTAGTTATTTTATCTAGTGGTGGTTTGGGGAATAGCATATATGAAGTAAAAGAACACTCTAGCCTCCCAGCTGGGAGGAATTACCCTTCCAATGAGTAGTTTAAACTGCTGTTTTTAGGACTCAGAGCTCTCAATTAGATTTTCAGCACAGCCTGCTGGTGCACTTGCCCATATGGAGAGAGGGGGAACAAAGATAATATATTTTTTTATGGGTGTTGGCAGAGCCTACCACCATCTTGATGTCTGTAGCTTGAAAAATGGCATACCACTGAACAAGTATTTGAGGCTTTCAATGTATCCTTCCACATCTACAAATGGCTTCATCACTTGAAATAAAATACTCCTTTTTTTCTGTTTAGAATAATGGCGACAAAACTGCAAGCTGTTTATCACATGGTTATTAAGAAATTGAAACAGCTTGTTAAATATTGGTTGCTAATTAAACTGGATATGTGTTTGCCCCCTTCAAAATGCAACAACTTGCACATTTAAATACTTAGCATTTAAACATATTCCTGCTACTGGCTTCTGTTGGGCAGATATTGTCTTTCAAGAAAGATTAATACATCATACATGTAACTCTTTCCCAGCAATGAATCTAAAAAGATTTACACACTTTTTGTTTCAACTTCTTAAGACACTACCTGAAAAGATCTGCCTCAGACATATGCCAGATATTCTGTGACCTATCCAGGCTAAATTTATAACAATCAGCAGGCATGTTTCAGCATGCTTTTTGTGAAAAAAATACATTGAGCTACAGTGGTAGTCATAGAAACGTTTCTCAGTACTGAGGTTTACCTGGGTATACTGAGGCAGAATGAGACATGATCTCAAGTGCAGTCAATGCAAATTGCCTCAGTGGTATCTCAGTAATACGTCAAGGTACCTTGAGGTAGAACACACACGGATACACACACGCACACACACACACACACACACTCACCACATGATCCTCTCAGCCACAACATTGAAAATAAATATTGCAATGTAGCATGTTATAAAAAAAATAAACTGTCAGTGAAAAAACTGAAGTTTAGTTTAAAGTAGATTTCCTTTAAATATTAATTATCCTATATTTTGTATCCTGGATAGCGCATGGGAGATGTTACATCTCTTTGGCATAGGGATGTTCATTTTAAACATTTTCGTACTGTATTTACTCAGGGTGTTCCAGTTTATATGTAATATCTTGTTTTCAGTGGGCTCATGCTTTTATCATTTTTATACTGTATTTATGCAAAGTAGCACACTCCAGATGAAAAAATATTGTTTTCAGTGTGTTTTAATTTTGCACAATTCTGCATAATATTGTGTAGATATAGATCCCCTCTGAAAAAAGATGCCATGTCTCCGGTGAACTATCTAAGCTAAATATAAAGCAATCAGCAGGCTTATTCTAGGAAAACACATTGTAAAAATGTGTAAAAGGAAGCTCACATTGAAACTGCTCTCAGCGGATCTGAACTGTGTAAATTCATTAGAAATAATAAGAAAAAGCATCCCAAAGGCTCTCCACAGTCTTGTCGGCTCTGACCAGACTTTGTTCTTTGCTTTTAAAACTACTTTGTAGATCAGGACTCTTGTCATTTGCAGCTGATCATCTCTAGATAGCACTGCTTGCTACATTACTATTCATATTGAACACAAGGATTATGTGCAAACATTTGTGGCTTGATATCCACAGTGATAAAAGTAAATTGGCATTATAGTTTCATAGTGAGAAGGAGCAATGCTAACCCGAATATCTGTGCAGTCTCCTGCCCTCATGAAACATATCCAGAAACAAATGATGTGATACCTTTTATTGGACCAACTTGGATGTTACAGACAAGAACAAAGTGCTCTAGCTTTCAAATCAACCAGGTCCTTCTTCAGAAGCTTTATGGCAGTTATTTTGAATATCCCATACTTTTAACACAAATTATGTTGAGAAAACAGAGATAATTCTCATTGGTTTACCATATACTTTTAAAACATAACAGAAGATTACATCAGAGAAGCTAATTAACACCAATATGCTTTCAACCGAGAAGCCTCTGAAGGGCAAAGGTTATCAAGAATTCTAAACAACTAGAGAGTTCTTCTCACATACATTTTAAAATGTCTCAGTATTCTAAGAAAGTATTCTAGTGATAAAAAAAAACCTTGTTATAGCATTTTCTCTAATACATGTAAGATGAGCTTACAACTTACATTCCAAGTGTCCTGGTGTATTAAAGAACAGATAATGAGAGACAAAATCCTGAAATTACATATAACTGCAAGTTGAAAACAAGCCCCAAATTGAACATACACATATATGCATGATGTACGATAGTATCACTTGTAAGTATAAGTGGCAAATAAAAATACTTGTCAAGGACCCCCAAGAAAATGAGACCATGAGCCTGATAAGTGTAGATTTCAACACAGGGTCAGTGTGTAACAAAAATGCACAGAATCAGTCCAAGGAATCTAAATAAAAACTTCCAAGGATGAAATCTTCCAGGACCCTCCTTTTTTCACCCCTTTCTCTCCTCCTCCCTCCCTCCCTCCCTCCCTCTCTCCTTGGGAAAGATACTGTAACTAGTAGGAGTGAGAAATAGTGTATGTACAAGAGTCATATACAGCATAATTCACACCAATATTAATCTTTACCCAAAGGAATTACACCTTTTATGAACCCCTAAGTAAATGAGATATGAATCTTAATATGAGCAGATTTAAAATTGTGACAGTGTGTAATCCAACAACTGAAAACAAGTAGAAGGAAGTAAATGTTCACCATATGTGGAAACTATGTGTCCTAGCCAAATAACAGTTGCCCCATGCCATGCTCAGCACACATACTGTACACATGTACATACACCACACCACACATACACATGCACCCCTGCACACCCCACACAACCACAACACAAAACAAATATAACAAACACAACCCACACACACCGCATAACACCGCGCACCCACAAACAAAACACACACACATACACTATACCCACAACACACAAAAACACAACACATGCAAAACACACACAAATACACACATACATACATCAATACACACACACACACATGCTCACACACACTCACACAACAAGCACACACACTCACCACAGTGTTAAGGTGAGAAGTCAACATGTAGATAACCATAAACTTACAAAATCAAAGGCCCGCTGAAGAACTAAAGTATTTATGTCCATCTTTTAAAGTAAAGGTCTGTGTAAGTTTAAGTGGAATAATGTGTCATACAACCAACATCAATGTTCATTCCATCTGCCACCATACTGAGAAGTAAAATAAGACTAATTTCAGAAGCCTGTCTCTGTTGTGTACTGTTGAAATGTCCTTTTAAGACCATCACAGACATATCTGAGAGTGAGTGGCCATCCTGGGAGAAGTGTTGGGCTACTGGTTTCTCAGTCTTCTTGTTATTATTAGAATGTCTGTGTGAATTCATTCTAGTGCAGAGTTGTTGGCTTGTCTCCCCCACATAACCTGTGCAAGGACATTTCTTGCATTGGATAAAATAGACCGTGTTACCTGATATACATTTATAATTCCCCTGTATCCTGAATAGCCTGTTATGTGATGTAACCACACAGTCTGAAGTGGAAATGAGGTTACATGTCTTACATTTGCGTTGATGACAGGGTTGCGTACCATATGATATCGTGGTATTTTGTTCCGGTTCAAGTTGACTCCTAATAATCAGATTGACTAAATTAGGTGGTTGTTTAAAAGATAGTAGTGGTAGTTCTTGAAAAATACAATTAAGAGTTTCATCCTCACTAATTCTTGGATGGAGATCCTTAATAATCTAACATAGAAGTTCATGGTCAGGATGGTATGTGACAACTAAGGGTATTCTGTTGGTAGCCATCTGTTCCTTATATTGCAGTAGTTGTTCTCTTGGGACCTGTGTTGCACATTCCACTGCTCTGTCAATTTCTCTGGATGAGCGTCCCTGCTCAAGTAAAGGTGTTTTTCAACATTGCCAGATGTGCGTCTCTGTCTTCCTCATTTGAACAGTGGCAGTGATACCAAAGTGTTTGACTATATATGACAGATTTATTTGTGTGGCTCGGGTGATTACATTTCTTGTGTAAGTATCTCTGTCTGCCTGTTGGTTTCCTGTAAAGACAGGTATGTAGGGTTCCATCCTTAATAGTGAAAGTGGTAACCAGAAAATGTACACTGGTGGCAGTATATTCCAGGGAAAGTTTAATAGTTGGGTGGACGTTATTAAGGTCCTGATGAAAATCTTTAAGTGTGTCAGTGCTCTCTGTCCAAATTATAAACAAATTATCAATGTAACGGAAATAAGTGAGTGGTTTATGTGTACAGTGCCTTAGAAAATCTTCCTCCAAATTCACCATAAAAAGATTAGCATACTGTGGAGCCATCCTGGTTCCCATTGCTGTTCCCATAGTTTGAACATAATGTTTACCATTGAAGCTGAAGTTATGTGTCAGAATGAATTCCGTGAGTTTACCCACAACTCCATGGTCAATGTTGGGGTCCAATTCTTTGTCATGCAGGTATTGAGGCAGGCTAAAATGCCATCTGTGTGTGGAATATTAGTTTAGAGGGATGTTACATCCTTTGTGGCAAAAAGGGTATCAGGTGGTAAGTCCTTAAAACCAGAAAGTTTATGCAGAAAGTGAGTAGTGTCCTTGATGTAACTATCACTTTGTATAACCAGCGGTTTGAAAATAGCTTCTACAAACCCTGATATCCCCTCTGTCAGGATACCATTACCAGAGACTATGGATCTACTAGGATTACCAGGCTTGTGTATTTTAGGAAGCATGTAGAATGTCCCTGGCTTAGGTTCACTGGGGATGAGGGCCTTTAGTTTGTCTTGGACATGGTTTGGAAATATTCCAATTAAGTCTTGTAGTTCTCTTTTATATTCTGTAGTTGGGTCACTTCCCAGTACTTTGTAGTAAGCAAGGTCACTTAGCTGCCTGTTGGCTTCCTTAATGTAATCTTCCCGATTCAGTATCACCACTGCAGAGCCTTTATCAGCTTTTTTTATGACAATGTTATGGTTCAATTTTAGTATCTGTATAGCCTTCCGTTCCAATGGAGAGAGGTTGTAATGGGCCTGTTTCTGCCTATTAAGAATCTCACCATTAACTTTCTGGAGAAAGCAATGAATGTAATTGTCCAGTTTTTTGTTACGGCCAATTGATGGGGTAAACTCATATGGTTTCTTTTTCTTATCCATAATATTTTTACTGTTTGTGATTTCTTCACTGTCTATGATTTCTTCTCTGCCATGAAAAGATTCCCTGAGTCTCAATCTACGGAAGTATTTCTCCATTTCACCACAAAACTGTATTCTGTCCAGTAGTTTAGTTGGGCAGAAACTGAGGCTCTTAAAAAGTATATTTAATTCCCCAGTAGTGAGTGTGTGGGTTGGACAAATTAACAACTGAAAGGTGCCCATCTGTGTGGCTTAGTTGTTCAGTCACTCTATTCTACATTTTTTTGCATCATGGAAGATACCGGAATTCGCTGCAGGATATGGCAGTTGCATAACATTAAGAAGAAACTAGCACAGCTAGACAGTGACATCTACTTTTTATCCCAGTGCAAAAGGAATAACATTATCCCTAAAGGTCTAGATATTTTGAATCCACTGAGAAACACAGATAATTCTAGATATGCTAAACAACTTTGTCATAGGACCTCTGAGAAATTGAGAAATCACAGAATCCACAGCTCATATGCCAAGAAAGCATTTTTGAAGAAACAGTTTAATGAAATAGCTACCACACTGGGGAGAATGTCTGGTGCGCCTATTCCAGACATCTTGCATGAGATAGACATGAACTACCAAAGAACCTTAAGAAAAGCCATGCTCATTAAAAACAGGAAGTTAGATGCCCTTCAACTTACCATAATTCCTAATAACCATGAAAAACAGAACAGAGTGACTGAACAACTAAACCACACAGATGGGCACCTTTCAGTTGTTAATTTGTCCACCCACACACTGACTGCTGGGGACTTAAATGTACTTTCTAAGGCTCTCAATTTCTGCCCAACTAAACCACTGGACAGAATACAGTTTTGTAGTGAAATGGACAAATACTTCAGCAGATTGAGACTCAGGGAATTTTTTCATGGCAGAGAAGAAATCACAGACAGTAAAGAAGTCACAAACAGTAAAAATATTATGGATAAGAAAAAGAAACCATATGAGTTTACCCCATCAAGTGGCCGTAACTAAAAACTGGACAAATACATTCATTGCTTTCCCCAGAGAGTTACTGGTGAGATTCTTAATAGGTAGAAACAGGCCCATTACAGCCTCTCTCCATTGGAATGGAGATCTTTACAAACACTAAAATCGAACTATAACATTGTCATAAAAAAAAGCTGATAAAGGCTCTGCAGTGGTGATACTGAATCGGGAAGATTACATTAAGGAAGCCAACAGGCAGCTGAGTGACCTTACTTACTACAAAGTACTGGAAAGTGACCCAACTACAGAATATAAAAGAGAACTACAGGAGTTAACTGGAACATTTCCAAATCATGTCCAAGACAAACTAAAGGCCCTCATCCCCAGTGAACCTATGCCAGGGACATTCTACATGCTTCCTAAAATACATAAGCCTGGTAATCCTGGTAGATCCATAGTCTCTGGTAATGGTACCTTGACAGAGGGGATGTCAGGGTTTGTAGAAGCTATTTTCAAACCACTGGTTATACAAATGGATAGTTATGTCAAGGACACTACTCACTTCCTGTATAAACTTTCTGGTTTTAAGGACTTACCTGACACCCTTTTAGTCACGATGGACGTAACATCCCTCTACACTAATATTCCACACACAGATAGCATTTCAGCCTGCCTC
Organism: Neoceratodus forsteri; assembly: GCA_016271365.2. Lineage (NCBI taxonomy): Eukaryota > Metazoa > Chordata > Ceratodontiformes > Ceratodontidae > Neoceratodus > Neoceratodus forsteri. The sequence continues at coordinate 1,179,318,799 of CM057458.1, forward strand.
AAATACCTGCATGACAAAGAATTGGACCCCAACATTGACCCTAGAGTTGTGGGTAAACTCACTGAATTCATTCTGACACATAACAACTTCAGCTTCAATGGTAAACATTATGTTCAAACAATGGAAACAGCAATGGGAACCAGGATGGCTCCACAGTATGCTAATCTTTTTATAGTGAATTTGAAAAAGGATTTTCTAAGCCACTGTACACATAAACCACTCTCTTATTTCCATTACATTGAAGATTTGTTTATAATTTGGACAGAGGGCACTGACACACTTGAAGATTTTCATCGGGAACTTAACCGCCACCCAACTATAAAGCTTTCCCTTGAATATACTGCCACCAGTGTACATTTTCTGGTTACCACTGTCACTATTAAGGATGGAACCCTACATACCTGTCTTTACAGGAAACCAACAGACAGACAGAGATACTTACACAAGAAAAGTAATCACCCGAGCCACACAAAAGAAATCTGTCATATATAGTCAAGCACTTCAGCATCACTGCCTCTGTTTAAATGAGGAAGACAGAGACACGCATCTGGCAATGTTGAAAAACACCTTTATTTATCAGGGACACTCATCCAGAGAAATTGATAGAGCAGTGGAACGTGCAACACAGGTCCCAAGAGAACAACTACTGCAATATAAGGAATGGATGACTACCAACAGAATACAGGTAAAGAGCTAGTGTACTGTTTGGGATTAATAGTAATTTTCAGATGCAGTCAGCTATCACTTCTTATGTCTCAAGTATTTTTTCTTTTCTGTTTGTTAATTAGAAGATTTTTCACTTGGCAGTACTGGGGTGATGTGTGGACAGCACTCTGTCTGAAAGAAAAAAAAGGCAGCTCTGTTCCTCCCACTACATTGTCAGAAATGAGACCAAACACCTTGAGGCACCACAATACTTTCAGCCTGAACAGTGACTCTCACAAGCTACCAATCAAAATGCAGGAAATTGTGACATTACTAGTAACCAGGGAGAGCCAGTCCCTGCTGTTTCATGTGAAAGTGAAGCCTGGCAGTGACAAATGGTTTTCATTGGTTACAAGTGATGTCATAGTCAGTGTGGTCTCAGTGTTGATGTAGTGGGAGAAACAGAACTGAATTTTTTCCCTCCAGACAGAGTGCTGCTCCACACATCACCCCAGTACTGCCAGGTGGAAAATCTTCTAATTAGCAAGCAGAAAAGAAAAAAAAATACTTGAGATATAAGAAGTGATAGCTGACTACATCTGATAGTTACAATTAATTGGAGGCAGTTTTCAAGCAGTACACTAGCTCTTTAATAGACACATACCATCCTGACCTTGAACTTCTACATAAGATTATTAAGGATCTCCATCCAATAATTAGTGAGGATGAAACCCTTAATTGTATTTTTCAAGAACTACCACTACCATCTTTTAAACAACTGCCTAATTTAGCCAACCTGATTATTAGGAGTCAATCTGAAGCAGAACAGAATACTATGACATCATATGGTACGCGAACCTGTCATCAACGCAAATGTAAGACGTGTAATCCATTACCACTTCAGACTGTGTGGTTACATCACAAAACAGACTATTCAGGATACAGGGGAATTATACATCTACATGAAGTAATGTGGTCTATTTTATCCAATGCAAGAAATGTCCTCACACAGGTTATGTGGGGGAGACAAGCCAACAACTCCACACTACAACAAATTCACACAGACATTCTATTAATAACAAGAAGACTGAGAAACCAGTAGCCTAGCACTTCTCCCAGGATGGCCACTCACTCTCAGATATGTCTGTGATGGTCTTAAAAGGACATTTCAATAGTACACAACAGAGACAGGCTTCTGATGTTAGACTTATTTTACTTCTTAATATGGTGACGGATGGAATGAACATTGATGTTGGTTATATGACACATTATTCCACTTAAACTTACACAGACCTTTATTTTAAAAGATGGACATAAATACTTTAGTTCTTCAGCGAGCCTTTGATTTTGTAAGTTTATGGTTATCTACATGTTGACTTCTCACCTTAACACTGTGGTGAGTGTGTGTACGTGTGTGTGCATGAGTGTGTGAGTGTGTGTGAGTGAGTGTGTGTGTGTGTATTGATGTATCTATGTATGTATGTGTTTTGCATGTGTTGTGTTTTTGTGTGTTGTGGGTATGGTGTGTGTGTGTGTGTTTTGTTTGTGGGTGCACAGTGTGGTGTGGTGTGTGTGGGTTGTGTTTGTTATATTTGTTGTGTGTTGTGGTTGTGTGGGGCATGCAGATGTGTGTGTGTATGTGTGTGGTATGGTGTGGTATAGGTACACATGTATGTGTGGGGGAGCATGGCATGGGGCAACTGTTATGTGGCTAGGACACTTAGTTAACACATATAGTGTACATTTACTTCCTTCTACTAGTTGTCAGTGGTTGGATTATACACTGTCACATTTTTAAATCTGCTCATATTAAGATGCATATCTCATTTACTTGGGGGTTCATAAAAGGTGTAATTCCTTTGGGTAAAGATTAATATTGGTGTGAATGATGCTGTATTATGACACTTGTACATACAGCATATCTCATTCCTACTAGTTACAGTATCTTTCCCAAGGAGAGAGAGGGGGTGAGAAAAGGGGGAAAAAGGAGGGTACCTGGAGGATTTCATCCTTGGAAGTTTTTGTTTAGATTCCTTAGACTGATGTTTTGCATTTTTGTTATACACTGACTCTGTGTTGAAATCTGCACTTATCAGGCTCATGATCTCATTTTCTCGGGGGTCCTTGACAAGCATTTTTATTTGCCACTTATACTTATAAGTGATACTGTCATGCATCATGTATATACGTGTTTCATTTGGGGCTTGTTTTCAATTTGCAGTTATACATAATTTCAGGATTTTGTCTCTCATTATCTGTTCTTTAATATACCAGGACACTTGGAATGTAAGTTGTAAGCTCATCTTACATGTATTAGGGAGAATGCTATCCCAAGGCTTTTTTTTATCACTAGAATGCTTTCTTAGCATACCAATACATTTTAAAATTTATGTGAGAAGAACTCTCTGGTTGTTGAGAATTTTTGACAACTTTTGCCCTTCTGAGGCTTCTCAGTTGAAAGCATATTGGTGTTAATTAGCTTCTCTGATGTAATCTTCTGTTATGTTTTAAAAGTATATGGTAAACCAATGATAATTATCTCTGTTTTTTCAACATAATTTGGTGTTAATAGTATGGGATTTTCAAAATAACTGCCATAAATCTTCTGAAGAAGGACCATGATGGTTTGAAAGCTAAAGCACTTTGTTCTTTTATGTAACATCCATGTTGGTCCAATAAAAGGTATCAAATTATTTGTTTCTGGATCTGTTCTTATGGACCAATACAGCACCTACAACATTTTTTTGCCTCATGAAACATAGAAACATAGACTTTGATGGCAGATAAGGACTGCTTGGCCCACCTAGTCTGCCCATTTCCCTACCTATTGGATAAGCTGTAGATTCTAGTTAAACAACAGCCTACTCTCCCCCCCCAAAAAATAGTTGCCTTATATTGAGCTTATAGTGAGCGTTCCTGGTTATCAAAATCTAAATAAATAAATGATGTCTGTCCCATGCATGTTTGAATTCCCCCATGGTTTTAGACCCCACAACCTCCCCAGGAAGGTGGTTCCATTAGTCCACAACTCTTTCCATCAAAAGAAATTTCCTCACATTGCCCCTGAGCCATCCCCCTCTATGTTTAAATTGTGCCCCCTTGTTCCTGCACATCTCTTTTTCTGAAAGATGCTACCCTCTTGGTCTTTGTTGATTCCCTTGAGGTACTTGAAAGTTTCTATCATGTCTCCCCATCCCTCCTTTATCAATGGTACACATATTAAGCTGTATTAGTTTCTCTTCCTATGGTTTCTGATGCAGACCCTGCACCATTTCAATTGCCCTCCTCTGGACTTCCTCTATCCTGTCTATGTCCTTGCGGAGATAGGGTCTCCAAAACTTCATGCAGAACTCAAGATAGGTTCTCACCAACTGTCATTACAGAGGGATAACCACTTCCCTTTTTTTACTTGTGATGCCTCTTCCTATGCATCCCAGTATCCCCCCGGCTCTCCTTACTGCTGTCTCACATTGCTTGTCCACCTTTAGATTATCTGATATGACTATCCCCAGGCACCTTTCCATTATTGATGTTGTTAGTACCTTCCCTGCCATTGTGTCCTCTTCTCCTGGGTTTTTGTTTCCCAGGTACATTAACTTTGCATTTCTTTGCATTGAATCTAAGTTGCCATACGTCTGACCATTACTCCAACCTTGATAAGTCCCTTCTCATCCTTTCCACCACCCTTGTGTATCAGTTCTGTTACAGACACTATGAAAAGTGTCATGGGATCAGTTACACGATCCTTGGTATTTGTTCACCAGAGCTGGATAGAGGGGAGCCCGGTTGATGTCTCATTTTAAGAAAGGCACTACCAGAAGGGCAGCAACCTGATGTACTCCAGTACATTGTCAGCTTTGGATATGAGCTCAAGTATCCAGTAAAGGAATTCTTGAGCCTATGACCTTTCAACCTAGAGAGAAGCGGTGCCCCCCTTCAGCTTGACATCCCAACAGTGAAACACAAAAAAAGACCATTACAGCAACAGTCACTGTAATGGTCCTTTTTCATGTTTCATTTTCCCCCAGTGTTCTGCCCCCTCCAGGACCAACTCTGACCTGCAGTTGACAATCCTAATGTCAGGGATTTGTGGGGGGAAGAGCCTCCCCATATGGGGTGTGGGGGCACAGTTCCCCCCCAAAAAATACTCAGACATCGGGCAGCAGAATACTTTATTTGTATTATGCCATCACTGGGCAGGAAGTTGGCATTTTCATTATCAACCTCCCTTGGTGTTTCTGAGAGGAGGGTAACACCAAACGAGTAACACTGGAACTAGTGACACACCTCCATTTTTTTATCATTCTGAATATTGTTTCACATTGTTGTCATTTACACTCCCCCACCATTAACCTCCTAACTCTCTCTTTGGTTATGCTGTGCCCTCAGAAGTGTCAGATCATGATGCGACTAAAGTTCATATTGCATGTTCCTGGTGTAGAGGGTTGGGGTCTAATCAATGTCTCCATGTCTTCCTATCAAAGGCCTCCCTTTTCCATTATTAAGTTGATGCAGGTGACTGAAGTGGCTCCTTGTGGGAATGGCTTCCAACACCCTAGGTTCACCAGGGTGTAACAGTTCTGCTTGGAGCATAGAAAACCCTCCCTTGGGAGTAAAAGACATTCATTGGAGTGCATCTCCAGCTCCTGTCTGAGATGACTTGGACCATGGATTGAGGACAGAAACACATAATCACCCTAACAGAAGGCAGGTGCCTTAACCACTAGAACAAAACACACAAATTGTGGCATGGAAGCACACCTGAACAATAGAGTTAAAAAGCAAACATTTTTCAAACACGGAATACCACTAAGAGAGCTTACAATTGGAGCTGGTTTCATGCACATCACATAGATGAGCTGGTCAAACAAATTGCAACACTTCCCCCTCACTCTGAGGCTTCATGAGGGAGTGAGGAGCCCAGTTTGAGCTTACTGCCCTATATATTCTTCATTTAAAGACACATACACACATTTTTCAAGGATAATTGCATACTGCGGTGTTTAAATCTGTTTGCCATGGTGGATTTCACAGTCACAAGATATCCATTTCCATAAATGAAATATCTTAAGGGGAAGAAACCACTGCAATAATAGGTAGGATATTAAATTCAAAGATTCAACTCTACCAGTAACTGATATTTCATTAAAGGCTACAGTTTTAATCTTATAGGTAAAAAAGCACACCCCTGTAAAACAGCTAACCATAACCACTAGGAGGCAAGCACAGTAATCAGTCCTTCAGTTTTGTCATCGGAAGAAGTGAAGGGGTGAAAGAAGTAAAAACAGAAGGTCCCACATAATTTACAAAAAATGTATGTTGCAGATAATACCTTTTATTGGACTAATAAAACTTATGTATCAAAGCAATTCAGTAAGATCATATCTACTGCAAAATATTGATGAGCCATGCTACTGCACCAGTAAATATAACCAAGGCCACTGTTTTACCGTAATTCCGTGATCACGGACGGAATCACGGAATTCCCATTGGCTGCTGGAATTTGAAACTTCCCGCAGAACTCACGCTGCATTCGGGAGTTTGCCCCTTTAAAAGCAGGCACGTAGCGCAGCTTCTCCCTATTTCCAGGAAAAACCAACCGGAAGAAGGAGGAGAGAACGCCACTACTACAAATGCTGAAAACCACGTGGTTTAGACGCCAGAGAACCTCGCTGCTGCTAGCTTTTAGTTTAGTCGTTTTTGATCGCTACAGAGAACCGAAATTAAAAAAAGTGTTTATTGCCGCCTCACTCGCCGCAACAACATCACGACCACCTCAGCTGTGGAGAAGAGAAGAAAACACTGAAATTCATACACAGGTAGGCAAGGAGAGGGCCAGGGAAAGAGAGCACGCGTTGTAATAGTTCCTCTGGTTCGGGTGGCGTTCCCAAGGATTTTTTTTGAGCAGGAGATCAAATTTACTCATTTAAGGCAACCGGGACTAGGGTAGCTTAAACTAGTTAATTTAGGTCTTAAATGCTGCTGTTAAACAACGCTTAAGGCTCCAGAGGCTACCAGTGACTGTAGAGGCTTAGAGGAACAACTGCAAGCTGTAGTAGGTTACTAAGAACTTTTAGGCACCTAATGGCAACGGAATCTGTACAAACTTATGTAAACAGTAGTATGCAGTAGTTATATTGTTGGCTAAGGACATTTAATGTATCAGATTGCAGCAGAGTCTGTACTAGCTTGTTTAAACAGTAGCAGGCTGTGTTATTGCTAACTAAGTTCATTCAGGCACATAATGGCAAACAGAGTCTGTACTAGCTTTGTTTAAATAGTAGCAGGGTGCCTCAGAGCTGTTATTTAATGTATAATTTTAGCGTGCCTCACTTTATCAGTCACCCCTCACTTTAGCCATCCGATTGCCTTTCCACGCAGATCGGTGACCATTTTCAGATGGACTATTAAAGCCATCCCGAGTTAGCCATGTTACATGTACTGTAGCAGTAGCAGATAGGGGCAGAATACAATATGCTGCCTTTCCAGTGGTCTCGAGGGAGGATGGTCCGTGAGTTTGGTGGTGGGGTGCTGCTGCTTCTGCTGCTGCCTATTCCCCACTGAGAATCCCCTCCCATTCGGTACCCAGTTCCCTTCTGGCAGAGTCAAGTGCAGCTGTGTGCTCTCGCATGCCTCTCGTGCCTTTGGGCTTAGGCAAGAGTCCGAATAAAGGCAACCGTCGCAAGGGGGCAAGAGTGCAGTAGGGCAACAGCAGCATCACGATCTAGTTGCCCATTTTAAATGTTTGTCATTTTTACTCTAAACCATTAATTTTAACTTCCAGTGTAGATATTTGCCAGTATACAGTATGCACTGACGTCCTTAGAGTCAGTAGTACCCCACCTGCCTTAAACTTTGTTTCTGCTAACTTAGAGAGAGATAAGGAAATTCTGTAATTTGAGCAGCTATTTTAAAGCAGATTTCTCTGAATTCCTTTAATTCCTTTAATCTGAGCCAATTCAAGCCTCAAGAGGGAGGATTAAGTGGCTGGCAATGCTGTGTGAGCATTTGTGGTGTTCTGAAGGGAAAGGGTAAATGGAACTGGCAGTCGGGAGGATATGGTGGGTAGATGTTTGCCATTATACACTATGCACTGACGTCCTTAGAGTCAGTAAAAAGCACCCCTCCTCCCCCGTCAACATACATTTCACATCCAAAGATGCTTTATTAAGCATCTTTGGATGTGAAACATACTTTGGGGGGGGTGCTTTGTATTGTTTTAAACGTGTTTAGCATTGGGCTTTCTTGTATGGTAGACTTAAGTCAAGGTTTCTATTTATGGAGAAGCTGTGAATAACATAGAAACATAGATTTTGATGGACCGCTTGCCCTTAATCTACCCATTTCCCTACCCACAGGATGTGCTGCAGATCTTAGTTAACCAACGGCTTATTTCTTCCTACCCCCCTACAAGATTTGCCTTATGTCTGGCCCATGCATTCTTGAATTCTCCCACAGTTTTAGACCCGACAACCTCCTCAGAATGGCTGTTCCATGTGTCCACCACCCTCTCTCTGAAAAAATACTTCCTCACATTGCCCCTGAGCCGTCCCCCTTCTATCTTCAAACTGTGTCCCCTTGTTCTTGCACATCTCTTTTTCTGAAAGATGCTACCATCTTGGACTTTATTGATTCCACTGAGGTACTTGATCTCAGAAATGTAAAGGCTAGCTCTTCTCTGTTAAGTAATACAACAGCTCTTATAGCTACCTATGTGTGGGTGTCATCAATTCCCAGTCCATTCTGAACTGCCTATATAATGTGCTTTACTGGGTGCTGAGAGTGGGTCACTGTCCATTTTTACATATTGCTACAGTGAGTGTTCCGGTGTAGTGAGGGTTTTTTAACTGGAAGAAATCAAATGCTGTATCAAGAAAGGGTATACAGTTATTGTAAAGTACCTCAGTGCAGTGCACCAGGGAGTTGTAACCTTTTAGGCTACTTGGGCATATTAGCCTTTTGGGGCTGAAGATTCCCAAGCAGCTACTGTGTTCCCCAGAGCATATGTGTGCGTGTGTGTGGGAGGGGAATGGTATATGCTAATATAGGTATGGTTGGAGTAAGAGTCGATGCATCTGTAACATCAGAGGGCCTGTGTGCCCCTGAACAAGTGTTGAGAGGGGTTTAGTGCCCTTGTCTGCTGCTGTGTGCCTCAGAGAAGGTGGGGTGAGATGACAGAATGATGCAGCATGCTAACATGGGCACGCTTGATGGGTGAGAGTTAGTAGTGCTGCGCCTGAGCACGCCTGAAGGGGCAGTGTTGGTTGTTGTGCACCCAGAGCAAGTTTGGTGAGGGGTGTTGGGGTTAAACAAACTGTCCACCATCCAGCACTGACCCAAACTCCCAGGACTTGTCCCCACTGGTGGGGCCAGTGGGGGTTCCCCAGCCCCCACTGGGGACCATATTCATTGGGCTAGTGCTGTGGCTAACTGGGAGCGGAGCCTGTGAGGCACCCTCCACCAGTGTGCTCTTCCTTTTCCTGTTTTTGTCCTAGGCTGGCACCAATGAGTTTTTTTTACCTTAGAGGTGTGTGTGTGTGGGGGGGCGAGGTTTCCCAACTCAAAGAGTGATCCAGAATAAGCTGATAAATAGGGCTTATATATCCCCTGCAAAATACCACCTCACCCCTTCTGTATTGAGAAAGTAAGACATGCTCCCACACTAGTGCCTCCACCATGGCTACTACCAGTACTGGTTTAAAGGGCAATGCCAATGTTTGTCCATCAAGAACTGTTAGCTGTTTTGCAAAATTTATTTTTTTTCCTGACAAATCAACTCATTCTATCTTGTGTGGCCATTTTGGGCCGGGTAAGTAAATGTTGATGGTTTGGCACCATATGGCACTGGCAGCAAGTATGGGTTAAGTATCCCTCATATCTGGTTGATCCTGCCTGTGTCCTGCTGTTATTTCATGAGTTTATGCGGCATGCCCACAGCCACCCGTGGCATCTTAAGTGTGCGTCATTTCATACGGTGAGCAGCCGGGGGGGTGCGTGCCCATAGACTGTCTAGGTAAAGGCAGCCATTAAAAGCTCCAGCTTTCAAACTACATGTCCCAGCTGTATACAAAGATGAGAGGTACAGACTGGCACTCGAGTGGCTGTGGGCGTGTCGTGCAATCATGAAAAGCTGACGGGGGGTGGGGAGATCAACCAGATATGAGGGATATATATTTACTGAGATTTGCAAGGTAAAAAAAGATTGTTGCAGCTGATTAGGGCTCCATGTGTCCATGCCTTACAACCAGACATGGCCCAACTTCTTGGTGGACCAACTGTGTTGCCTTTTGTGTGGCTCAGACAATATGTATGTGGTGATGGGAAGAGTCTGAACAGATAGGGGGTCTAGGTATTCTGTTGTCCTTTGTTTGCCCCAGAGAATGTGTGTTTGGGGGTGCCTCAGAGAGGTGCAGGTTTATCTTGTTTGTGTCTCAGTTTATACACTTTGCTCAGAGGAGGGGGTTCTAAAATATTGTACTGGTTTCTACTGCGGTGAAGTTTAAACCAAATAAGTGGTCACATTTCCCCAAGTTATGAAAAGGGGTGTACAGCTCTGTTATGTGGGCATACGTTCAAAGCCCTCAAGTGCAAGAAGTTGATGTGTTTAATAAAAAAAAAGGGGTCCATGTCTGTGGTGCTGTTGGGGTCAGAGTTGGCAGTGCTGGATCTAAGCATGTCTGAAGGGGCTCTGTTGGTTGCTGTGTCCCTCAGAGCAAGTCTGAGGACAAAATGTTTTAGATCTTCGGGATATCTCTTGTAGGATGTCTCTCAAAAGGAACATGGTAGACTGACATTTCAAGACAGAGTTGCCCTGGGGATTGTGTGTGGGGGGGTCTCAGCCCTCACCAGCAGAAAAAAAACTTGCACCTGCCACAGCAAAGTGCAAATATAATACTTACACCTAGGCTGACCTCAGAAGCATAGCAGGCAGGTGTGGAGACAGGGCCAAACCAGGCATCAAAACAAACACTCGTGAGAACTCACTGTAACCATAGATATTCAAGAGTCTCTTACAGCTGGCCACACCCCAGGAACCACAACCATCAGGCACCAGGACCACACAGAAACCCCTCTGCCAGCAGTCCATCTGGGGCCACGCACAGCACTGTCATGAGGTTGACATCCTCCCTGTGTAGCTGTGGGTGGCCACAGATAGACCACTAGCAAAAATGTCTCCATGTGGTCCCGGCACCCAATGGTTGCAGTCCCAAACTGTGAGCCACTGCAAGAGACTGTCCTGAAGATCCACTGCTAATGGTAGTTCTACATAGGTGTTCCTTTTGGGAGGGGGATGGAAAGCCCTGGATCCCCACAGTAACCTTGCGCCCCACACCTGCCTGCCACACCTCAGAGATCAGTGGTTTTCCATACCACTCTATGCAGGCACAAGCCATCCCCACCAGGGACGATATGGTAATCACTTCACTTCCCACTGCAACAATGCCTGCCATACCTGCCCACAGTGCCTCGTTTTGAGAGGACCAGGTAATCTGAGCACAAACCCATTTTCAGACTGCAGAAAATCATGTAAAAGTGCAGCATGTTAAAAGTTCTGCACTTTTACATGATTTTCTACACTGCACCTGGAGAATGGTGGCTATATGCTGCCCCCCCCACTGCCATCACACGAGGATGGGAGTCATAGATTGCTGTTACTGCCTTCACACCCGGCGGATGGGAGTTGTAGATTGCTGCTGCTGCTGCTGCCTTCACACCCGGAGGATGGGAGTTGTAGATTGCTGCTGCTGCTGCTGCCTTCACACCCGGAGGATGGGAGCCGTAGACTGCTGCCGCTGCCTTCACACCTGGAAGATGGGAGTCGTAGAATGCTACTGCTGTTGTACCTGGAGGATGGGAGTTGTAGACGGTTGCTGCCATCTCACCTAGTGAATGGTGGTTACTGGCTACTACTGCCATCCCAGGAGGATGGAAGTCGTAGGCTGCTGAAGCCATTATACCTGGAGGATGGGAGTTGCAGAATGCTGCTGCTGTCGTATCTGGATGATGGGAGTCATAGATTGCTGCTGCTGCTGCCTTCACACCCGGAGGATGGGAGTTGTAGATTGCTGCTGCTGCTGCTGCTGCCTTCACACCTGGAGGATGGGAGCCATAGATTGCTGCTGCTGCCTTCACACCTGGAAGATGGGAGTCGTAGATTGCTGCTGCTGCCTTCACACCCGGAGGATGGGAGTCGTAGAATGCTACTGCTGTTGTACCTGGAGGATGGGAGTTGTAGACAGTTGCTGCCATCTCACATAGTGAATGGTGGTCACTGGCTACTACTGCCATCCCAGGAGGATGGAAGTCGTAGACTGCTGCTGCCATCGTATCTGGAGGATGGAAGTCATAGCATAGGCTGTTGCTGCCATCGTACCTGGAGGATGGGTGCTTTATGCGGTGGCTGCTGCCACAATAGCCAGAGGATAAAAGTCATGGACTCGCTCTATCCAGGGATCTGAGACTCCCATTTTGTTGAATTTTTATCTTATCAAGCAGATTAGTGGAACACACTACTAATAATTTTTTTGGTTGTGATTTCAGTATTCATACTTCCTGCATGATGTCTGCTACACCAATGAATAAGAAAGCCAAGCTCTGCTACACCTCGGCTAAGGAGCGAGCTCTTCAGTTTAAATCTGAAGGCCTCTATGAGGATGGAGGAAAACTTTTCTGTCCATACTGCAACCATGTCCTGGACCATACCAGAAAAGACACAGTCAAAGATCATCTGCTCAGCAAGAAACATGCTAGGAATAAGGAACGAGCTGCTAGCGAAGGAAGACCAGCAAGGCAGGTGACCCTGACCAGCAGTTTCAGAGCTGCAACAGAATCATCCATAGTAAGAAATGAGATGGTCATGGACACAGTTAAGGCATGGGGGGCTGCAAATATCCCATTGGAGAAGCTGGACCATCCACAGCTGAGGGAATGGATGTGCAAGTATGTGAAGGGGAGTGGAGCGGTGCCAAAAGCAGACACCCTGAGGCAGCTCTATCTACCCAAGGTAAGAGAGCAAATTGATGAAGACCTTAAAGCAGCTGTGACTGGGAAATCATTGTCTGTGATATGTGATGAGAGCACAGATGCTCAGTCACGCTGCATTCTTAATGTCGTCTTTGTGTTGGAAGGGGGCAAGACATATCTTGGAAACAGCATAGAACTAGACTCTGTCAACCATTCCACAGTGGCTCAAGCTGTCTTGAAGACTCTCCAGAGTTGTGACATTGACTTTATGAATGTAGTTTCCTTTGTCAGTGACAGTGCTCGTTACATGATTAAATGTTTTAATGATGTACTTCAGGTTATTGGGGACCATGTTGTGCATGTGTTGCTGGGCACATGTCTTGTCCCTTGTTGGGATACATGGCTGCACCATTTCAAAAAAGTTAATGAACTGGTTTCATTGGTAAAATATGCCTTTCAGCAGTCACCAAAATGCAAACGAGAATTCATCACGTTTTTGGAGGATCTGGAAGCTCCGGGGGAAATGATTGCTTTGCCACTGGTTCCTGTTTTAACTAGATGGAACACATGGTTTGCAGCTGTGGCATACCATTCAACACACCTGCAATACCTGAGGGACTTTTTCTGGGTGGATTCAAGTGATGCCACCTCAATAAACAATCTACAGGCATTACTGGACGAATGGTATGATGAGCTACAAGCACAACTGGCATTTATTACAGATAATTCAGGTGACATTATTGCTGCAATAGAACTTTTGCAGTCAAAGGAGAAACCTCTTGCGACATCCACGTATGACATGCTAATGTCAATCAAGAGCTGCTTTGAGGCTGGCACAACTAAAAATGATGGCTTTGGTGAGAAAGCAGAGATTTACCTCTCTAAACTGAGGAATAAAGTAAGAGATGAGAACATTAAACTGTTCAAAAATGCTTTCAAGGTCAGTTTGGAGAAACTGACAAAACACCTGCAGTCAAACCCATCTGTACAGTTTCTCATGGCCTGTCGAATTCTAAACCCACTCAACCTACCCAAACTCAATAAGGACTTCCAACTGTACTTGCCCTATATCCCAGTGTTCACTTTACACAAAAGAATGCACTGATAAGGGACTGGGAGATCTACATACGGCAGGATGTCGGAACTACCAGAGATTGAATCATTTGATCTTCACCAGTACTGGATCTCTATGTCCTCACAGGTACCGACTCTGGCAAAGGCAGCTCTTCAGGCCATCTGGTCCCTGTTTCTAGTGCAGAAGCGGAGCGGTCATTTCTGCACATGGACAAACCTGACTGACCAACGGAGAAGCCTGACTGTGGACAATTTAAAATTATTTTCAATGCTGCTATTCAATAAGTAGACCCAGAATCTCCACTCTCATTTGTGTAATTGCAGATCTGATGCACTATTGCAGAAAATGGTGCTCTGTGCAATAAAGTTGCAGACATACAGTTCTAGTACAATGTTGTAGAAAACAGTGGTGCTTCACTATGCAATGACGAAGATGTGTTCTGGTGCAGTATTGCAGGGAAAAAATGGTGCTCCACTGTGCAATAAAGTGTCGATGTGCAATATGTGGTATCTCTGCATTATATGTAGCTATGGGTTAGAATCTACTGTCCTTCACATAGTATGCTTTATTTCATGTTGTCTGGTTAGTGTATTTGTCCGGTTAGCGTATTTGTCCGGTTAGCGTATTTGTCTGGTTAGCATATTTGTCTGGGTAGCGTATTTGTCTGGGTAGCGTATTTGTCGACCCATGTTCAGTAGTCAATACTTGAATTGTGTGTTTTACATGTTTATCTTTGTAAATCTTTTTAAAATAAAACACGAATTGCATTTTAGCTTTGAGAAGTTTTTATTATACATGTCACAGAACACATTGTCAACATTAAAACAAAGACTAGCTTTTATTGTCTTTAGTATTGAACAGTCTTCAGAATTAGTTACTCCCTGTGAGAAAAATGTTACTGTTTACATGAGACCTTTTATTTTCACCGGCTGCACTGATCTGAAGGAATATTTATGCCAGTTTGGCCAGTGGAGTTCCACGGTCAACTCATTAGCCATGATAGTTGATAGATGCAAAACTTGGATAGCTAATATAACAGGCAACATGAGTAAATGTTCTTGTTTTCTGCTGATGTGACTTAAATCTGCATAAAAACATGATAAAACACTGATAGACAAATTTATTACTTAAAATGAGTGAATAATGTAAAGTTTTGTATTACCGGAAAAATCCCGGAAATTGGATTCCCAAACACCGGTAAAATCCCGGAATCCAGGATGGTCAAAACGGAATTTGCTTTTTCCAAGCACCGAAAAACAGTGGCCTTGAATATAACATGTAAGTACTGCTAGTGACCAGAATATTGTACAGACTACGTTAGTGTACACTGTACATTTGCATTGGGCTGGTAATGATCACTGATTTCAGCTGCAGATGCACTGATTGCAGGAACAGCAATGAGTTTTGAATAAGTTCTTAACAAAGTGTACATTTTATCATACATGATATTTAATAGAGCCCCTGCTTAGCTATGCATTCAGAATGAAACAGAATAACCTAATCATCATCTTGAAATATGTTTCAGTCTGGGATGGAAGTGAGCTGGCCATTAAAAGTTACTTAAATGCAGTCTGTACTGTAATCAGGAGTGGAGCCAAGAATTGTGTGGTATTTCTGAAATGCAGAAACATTTTGTAAAATTCCACATCTCACAAAATCGGAAAGCCATGATCTGAATGTTTCTTTCCATGTCTTGAGGATCTCTCTTAAGGAGAAATGAATAACAGTGACTTCTTTTCTGCAAGTTGTTTCTGTTGCTGTAACTTGTGCTTCTTGTGCATACAGGAATTTGGCAAAACGTTTAAAATAGTCAGCAAAATCCTACAAATTTTGCAAGGCTTTCACATGCATAAAACAAATTCTGCTCAGCTCTGCTAGAGACAGGTAAGGAGGCACAACTCCCATGTATTATGACACTTGCTGACAAAGCTAATTATATACTGAAACATCAAGGCTTGTTGTTTGCCCCACCCCATATCAAGCTACAGCCCTTTTACTTATGTTATTCTGTGTATATCAATCTTTAGAGATTTACCCAGTTGCTGCAGGCTCAGCCTGTGTTTATGTCTCTTTTAAAATCACTGCAAAGTAACTTACAGATCTGAAGTCATGCATTCCAAAAGAGTTCTGTTTTCCTAACCAAACAAGAACACTAACTGAAACTTTTTTTTTTCAAAATAGAGTGAAATGGAATCTGGTTTAATTCAGTGCCTTTTTGCATATCACAGTATTTCTCATAGAACTATGCACATAGTATTAATGTATTAGATCCTGGTAGTAAAGGCACAGTAGGCAGAGGGACACAGATGGCATTCATCATTAGCACTAAACAGCATCTACACAGAAAACAGACAGCTGCATGACTTGACTGACTGAGATGTTGAATGTGGCTTAGGTCACTGGGGCTGTCCCTTACTCTTTAAAAAAATGCAAAGGGATCTTTAGCTTCCACCTGGACAGATGGCATGGAAAGACTTTGAAGGAACACTTTAGGAATGATAGCTTGCATCTCTCACCTGTGTCTTCTGCACACATACAGACGCAACACTTCTGTCAGCCCCACTCTTGCTCGCACTGCCTGCTGAAGATCGCTGGTGGTGGTGCTCCACTGGGACAGGCATAGAATTATGAACACAGGGACAATGTACGGGTGGTTGGGGAATGATTGGGGGATATTTGGGGGATAATGTGCTGGTGGTCGTGGAGGGGAGATGGCAATGATTTTCACATGAGTTTGGCTGCAGCATACTGTCTCTCTGCAGTGCTGTGACCTGCTCAGTTGCTTTCTCTCTCTCTCTCACGCTCTCTCTCTCTCTCTCTCCCACCAGCTCCATACATTTACATTGGCTTCACTGGACTGATACTGGGCTGCCTTTCACAAATCACTCTTTCAGTGTACCACTCCTGGGCAGCCTTTCTTGAATTACTCTGTTTCCAGGAATTAGAGAGACTGAGAACATTGCAACAACTTTTGTTTACACAGTGTCTCTGCTACTCACTCTGTCTCACCAGACCACACAGTGGGACAAGCGCCTTGATTCCCCGTCTCTCCACAACTACTGTAGCTGCTGGTCCTCGTGTCTCCCTCTCTTGCGACTGGTGTCATGGATCATAATGAAACTTTCTTGTAACTATAAAATTGTCTTGAAATGTATTTGCACATTTTAACTCAGACAGTTTTTCCTTATTTTTATATCTTTAAATCAGGACCATCTTGAAAACAGGTTTTATGAGCTAAAGATGTGAATTGTGATCTTATCCTGTGTAAAAATAAAGAATGTTACTACCACTACTACTGCTACAAAACATTTGCACGGAAGCAGTGTACAAAGCTGCTGATGGCTGCATAATGACGTGCAAGTGACCCCTCAGTGCCCTGAATGCCATATTTGCCTGTTAGAAAGAATGCAAACTTCTGAATATAACATCAAGGAGCAAAGGTGCTGCTCCACTTGGGATGGACTATAGCAAGAGATGCTTGGATAGTGCTTTTGTGGACCTGGCTACCCTGGGTAGTATTAGTATCCAACCTAGGATCCAACCAATGTCATATTCTGTTTATAGTCAAATTGTTGTGGCTCAATGGTCAGAGGCATCAGATCTGACCTCATGTCCTTTGGAGCCAACCTTGGATTACTGGATCCTGTGGTCAGATACCTGGATATAATGGTTGGATGCTTTGGATCCAATTGAGATCCACAGATTCCTTGGCTACATTCTGTGGGTCCTAGATGGTTTGATCCTTGGTTGGATGTGTATACCATCAATTGCTATCCAATATCCAACAAAAATGATGTTATTCAATGGTATCTGACCTGGTAGGATACTATCCGAGCAACTCTAGTTATCATCCATATCTCCATGATGTCTGTTGCCTATAGAGAGCTGAGGTGTATCACTTATTTATTTATATAAAAGTTGATGACCTGGAAAGGCACGTGAGAGGAAGATCATTTCCAGGTGCAACCAGGTATCATGCATGTTCACTTTGCATGGTGCTGCTACACTTTGATACTTATAGTTTTTGCCTAATGGTTATTTATCCCCAAAGAAAATGCATTATTTTGCATGGCTCAACTGGATGTTTCTAAATATGGGGTTCTCAACTTCTAGTGCATGTTTGCTGTACAACTGGGTGATCACTGTCATGTTTCTTGGATAATCAAGAGCATTCAAATGTAACCTCTTAAGGTAACAGAAAGATTCAGCTTTACTTCTTGGTTCATGAGCGCTAGGAAGACACAAAGGATCACTTTTGATTAACCACGAGACATCTTCTGAACCCCACATACTCATATTATAAAGCAAGTCAGAAATGTTCTTATTTATATAACAAAAATCACTTCTTTGGGGTCTGTCAGAACCTTTAGTGCTTTATGTCAATTCTCTCAAGATTAATGTTACCTTTAGTGTGATACAACTTTGCATCAGCTGTGTGTTCTGTGTAGTTCTGTAGTCAGTGAACTTTATTGCTATTTTATATTTTTTCCTACACAGTTACATAGCAGGGCACTAGCACACATGTCAAACACACACCTGAGTTCTTGAAAGGAACATCTTTGTCTCCCTCTCAACTGCTTGCCATGCCGCTCACACTGTATTCCTCCATTGCCCCTGTTTTCAGTGTAATTTTATTGGGGTGGTGGTTTATCAACTAGGAAAATGTCTTAACAGCTGTGACCAGGCCATATATTTTTTTGGTTGGTTGGGGTAGTTCAGGTAACTGTCAGACAGTGGAGTCAGAACAGCACATTGTAATATTGATGAAGCCCATCTGGGGCTGTAAGCCATCAATTGCAATGGCCTAAAGGCTTTCATTTACTCCCCTTCCCATCGCCCCATCAAGTTTTGTTCACCATAAACTCAGTGAACCATCTAAATGCAACCCTGATGGGATGGACCACAGACTTCTATGTATCTTGGTCTCAGCCATTACCTCCTTATTAGCTCACATTATGAACCTTTCCTTTTCCTTCTGTGCTGTCCTGCAGGCCTGGAAAGTTGTCATGGTACTCCCCCTGCAAAAGTGGTGTGACACCTCCTCTACCAGAAACTCCCAGCCCATCTCTCTCCTCCGCTCCCTTGCTAAACTCCAGAAGACCCTCATCTACTCCAGACTTGACAACTTCCCTTAGTCCTTTGACTTCTTCTCCTCCTTATTATCTGGCTTTGGGAAGGAACAATCCACTGTCTCTTCACTACTGTGGGTTAATGACTCCATTTCTGTTGGAATGGATCAGGGCTACATTACCTCTGCAGTCTTCATTGACCTGGAAAAAGCTTTTGACTCAGTGTCTCACCCCCTCCTCCTCCTCCTCCTCCTCAAGAAACTGTCCTCCACTGGACTCTTAACTGATGCTGTTAGATGGTTCTGCTCATACCACTTGGGACAACAAAAGTCAGTACAGGTGGGGAGTGTCCTGTTCTCACTCTCCCAATCATAGCTGGAGTCCCTCAGGACTACATCCAAGGTCCTATCCTCTTCCCCATTTTCATCAATAATCTCCCCTCAGTGTGTGTCTCCCCACACACCCACATGTATGCAGATAACATAGTCATCTACACTTCTGGCCCCGTGGCCTCTGCCATGGCAAGGCCACTCAAGTAGGATTTCCACAATGTAGAGTGCAGGTTTCACAACCAGCTCAAGGTCAACAAAAAGAAGGCACTGAACATGACTTTTGGTACCTGCCAGAAACTGGCCAGCCTCTCATCCACCCCCCCTCCCCATTTTTACTAGTCTAGATATCACCCCTTTGGAAGCAGTCCTTGCTTTCAAGTATCTTGGCATGTAGCTTGACAGCAAACTTGATTTCTCTCTCCACATAAACACCATCCACACCAAACTCCATCCCAAATTAGGTTCCCTATACCACAATAAAAACTGTGTCTCCCTCCCAGTCTATGGGGAACTAGTAACCAAAATGGTTTTCCCAGTCTTTGGTTATGTGGACCTAGTCTATGGCATTGCCCCCTCCTCCTCCTCTCTTGCCAGACTGTATACCCTATGCAATAAGAAACACAAATCCAGGCACTCACCACCACAAAAAAACTGGTCCGAGAGAGAGAGAAAAACATTTTAAATGGTTTATTCAATCGTCTATGCTCTATGCAATGTATTGTTTTCATTTTGCTACCACCTGTCCCCTCAGTATTCATCACTGCTCCCACTACTGTTCCCTCTCCATCTTCACCCTTGTGTTATGTCATCAGGCCCACTGTGCTGCCTTAACTGCCAAATAGTGGTTTGGATCCTTCCCCTCCTACCTTTCTTTCCTGACCTCCCCTACACCCTACTTTTCCTACCTACTTCATTCCAGGGACTCCTGCACCTTCTTCATTTCCCATCCTCACTCTTCCACTTGCCAAACTGCCTTCTCCTACCACCTCCCTTCCCTCTGGAACCTGTTTTCCTCCCACCTCTGCCTATCCCCTTCTCTCCTAGCCTATAGCTTGCACCTAAAGCACCTTCCTGCCACCTTCTGTTCCTGTCTACCCCTTCCTAACAACATCTCCTCTCCCTCAATCCTCTCCTGCTCTGTCCCCTTCCTTTCTCCATCTTACCCCTACCACAACATACTGTACACTATGTACTGTGTAACACACATGATTGCTTTGTTGATTACTGCTGTATCATAAGCTATTACATTATGCTAGCATATTTTACTGATGCTTTTGTATGTACCTGTTATATTATGTGTAATGCTACCTGTGTATTTGTTTCGTAAGTTGCTACTGCCCACAATCTCTTCCCCAAGTCACACCTGGAAATGAGCCTCGGCTCAATGCAGCTTTCCAGGTTACCAACTTTTAAATACCTAAATACATACATGCATTCATACACACATACATACATACATACATAAATATCAAGACATTGGACATGAGACCAGGATAAGGAAGGAGGAGAGAAAGGAGAAAGATGCTGATGGTCAAGCTGCAGCACCTCTCCTCCCCATCTCTCACACTCTGCAGAAAATGCTCCCTTATCAAGCAAGGTGATGTTGATGGAAAGGTGTCTGACACAGCTGAAACACCTTCTGAGTCCCCCACTCAAAGTCTTATCAAGTGACTGACATATTTTTAGGGTCTGTTCCATGAGACTGCCAGCCAAACATTAAGAGCAGCAGTATGCATCCCCTCCTTCAACTCATTAGTGGCTTGGTGCACTGCAACTAGAGATGTTTCAAAATGTTATTTCACAAGTAAAATTGCCACAAAATCAGCAATTTCAACATGCAAAATATTTCACAAATATTGAAATTTCACAGTTTCGCCTGCATCCACATATGGCCATTGCTGAATTTGTACCCCTCTCTGGTGTCTAGTGGCCCCCCAGCCAATCACATGTCAAATTCAACTCAAGAGAACCCTCCTGTTGTCCTGAACTCCTGCCCCCAGTATTTGCAAACAAAAAAAAAAACATAATCCCTCCCATGTTCCTGCTGTCTACTGCCCCCAGCTGAATTCAAAAATCAAGAACCCTCCACCCTGAGCCCTTGCTTCCAATCTTTGTAAAAAAAACAAAACAAACAATAACAAAATAAAAAAAATCCCCTTCCCTGTCTCTGGTATGCTGTGGATCCTCCACACTCCACCTTCCCACCCTTTCTTAGGTCAGAGCTCACCTGGCTTCCCCCATTACCCTGATCAGGTCACTTGCACAGCCCTCCACTCACCATCTAGCCGTAGCCCATCTCAGGGTTCACGGAATGAGCGCATGCCTACTGCACTCATTCACTGAGTGCTCAGATGGCCTGTTGGCCATGAAGGTGAGTGGAGGGCTGTGCTGCTGGCCCAGTCGGGGTACTGGGGAGGAAGCATGGTGGGCTTTGACTTAACACAGGGTGGGGGTCCACCAGACACCAAGGACAGGGGAGGGGATTGTTTTTACAAAGATTCAGGGCTGGGGCTCAGGATGACTGGTGGGGGGAGGAAAGGTTCTTGACTTGAATTCAGCAGGTGATCAGTGGGGGGTGACTAGATACCAGGGACATGGATGGGGATTTTTGTTGTTTTTTTATTCCAAAGATTGGGGGCTGGGGTTCAGGGTGGCTGCTGGGGGGATTCTTTTGATTGAATATGGCCAGTGATTAGCTGGGGGAGATAAAAGACACCAGAGACAGTGGAGGGGATTTCTTTTGAATGATTGGGGGCTCAGTGGCGAAATTGAGAAATTTCTCCAGTGGGTGGTGAAATTCACCCACTAGCAGCAAATTTTGCTGGTTTGAGGGTGAAATTTCACCTGACCAGTGGGTGAAATTTCACCATTCACCCAGAAAAATATTTTGTGAAATGTGCAAATTCCACAAAATATTTTGCTCAGTAAAATTTTCCAATTTTGCACAACTCTAACTGCAGCCAGAGGCATACTTTTCTTCCAGCTCAGCATGAGACCTGTGAAGATAATCATAATTCATATTAACATAATCACATTAACGATTGTCACTCATTCTGTCACAGGAAGAACTGACACTGAGTTCATGCAAATTCTCACTTATTCTGTCAGAGAAGAAACTGAGCACAGTTCATGCAAGATATCAGCACATGCACCGCAACTGCAAGCACAAAGAAAGTGTCAACTGGTATGCCAGTGAGGAAAACAACAGTGTCTGTAATTGGCTATTTTTTTGAAGTAAAGAATATTGCACTCATCCACCTGACTTTACTCTACTGTCATAAAGCATATGACCCAGTCATAAGCATCATCTTCAAATCTGAAAGCTCTCCAAGTGAAACCCACCATCAAACAGGCACTGCCAAAATTCACCAGATGGCAAGGAAACCATCAAGTGCTTAAGGAATTAAATGCAACTGTGGTCTAAACACATGTGGTTCAGATGCTGCCTTTCCCATTTGCAGAAAATACTGATTTCTGTATTATAAAAAATAATGTAATGTTCAAACAAAGTGCATGTTTGTGGAAATATGTTTCAAGCAAGGCACTTCTGGAACTGTATCTAGATCTAAAATAATATGCAACACATGCTTCCCCTCCCCAAAGCCTTTCAACAGTTGATTGGTTAATGGACCTGTCAGTCACTGTGGTCAGGGCTGAAGGTCAGTCAATAGATGAATGACTGGCCACTAGTCTTACACTTAAGGTACTTGCGCAGGCTGTAACCACATCAGACACTGTACTGAGTCTCTATCAGCTGGCTGGCTGATGTGGCAGCCCATTAGTCTGTTGCGCTGATGGCAGAGAAAGGTCCAGGACAAACAAAATGGTTGTAGCAGCAATATTGCTGTTTTAGGGCACTGTCCCCAAAAGTTATGTTTTTTTAAAGACTACATTTGCCAACAACACAGTGTAACCCCAGAGTTATTTCTGTTCATATGGGGCAGCATTCGATTATGGCTGTGGAACTCTGCACTTAACTGTTATGGAGAAAGGGGGAATACACCTGTAAAGAGGAAATACACACTCTCTCAGTGGAGTTTAAGGTCCTGATAAGCTATTTGTTTTATTACCATTACTGTGAAAATTCCCATAGAGGTCAGCAGAATTCCATTTT
Organism: Neoceratodus forsteri; assembly: GCA_016271365.2. Lineage (NCBI taxonomy): Eukaryota > Metazoa > Chordata > Ceratodontiformes > Ceratodontidae > Neoceratodus > Neoceratodus forsteri. The sequence continues at coordinate 1,179,341,998 of CM057458.1, forward strand.
TCATTTTAGTTGAATTGTGCATTAATACTGCACACCATATTATCATGATTCTATGTGCAAAGCAGCAGAATAGTATTCTCAGGATGTTCAGGGATGCACTATGTAATGTGTGTAATCTGAGTTCTGGTTTCTGCATTTTACTATGCAGTTTACTTGCCCTTTTGAAAGTATGAATGTTTGAGAGAAAGAGAGAGAAATCTAGTTGTTGAGTGTTACAAGTGCAGTGACAATTATTAGGGGTGCAATGGATGTAGCCCCACAGACCTCTTGCTACAGAAAAAGGACTCAGCCCATTACTTCAGACTGAACAACATGTTGGAGTTGTAACACAGTTGCCTCCATGTCTGTTAAGCACTACACTTGTCTTCCTTTGCAGATGCACTGCATTATGTTATTTCTCTGTTGGCAGTCACTGTGGAACCTGAAACACTCTGCCATGACCAAGATGGCTGCCACAGTTTACTGCTTATTTGCTAGTAGGTGTGCATGCACAGTAGCAAGTGGTGGACATCTTTGACATGACTGAGTGTGTTGGGTTCCACTGTGGCCACTGATTTTTTTATTTTTATTTTATTTATTATAAATATTCCCCCCCACCGAAGCCTCCCTCTCACCACCCACCCCTCACTCACCCCAGAAACATAACAATGGGACTGGGGGTGCCCAATCTCCCAGTGTTGTGATTATGTTCCCTGTGCTGGTCCTTTTTTAATGTGTTTATAAATATTTTTTCTCCCCCTACCTGACCCTCCCTCTCAGCATCTACCCCCACCCCCCCCCGAGAAACATAACAGTGACAGTGACTGTGCCCAATCCTCCAGTGTCATAATCTGGAATCCTCTGTATTTCTTTTATTTTTTTTACCTGTAAAAAGGAAACCATCCATCAATGTCTTTTGTGGCCATTCCTGACCCCTCTTCTGACCCTTCCATTCAGCACCCATCACCCCACATGCCCCCAAGCCCTTACTTACTCATTGGGGGTCCAATACCATAATCCTCTCCAGACTGCAGACATGTCTTTAGTCTCCAAAGCCAGACCACAAACTGAAGTAACAAGTACACAGGTCAATGTATTTCAATAGTGGTTTGAACCTAGTGGCATAACTTGGACATTTTGCATAGTTTCGGCCCACATTTTCGACATGCCTTCTTTGGGACTCTGCCTCATAAACAATTGCACTCACATTAGGCAAACATGTCGCAAAAGGTGATCTTGCAGTCCCAATGAGAAATTTCCTTTCAGGAAGGAAATGGAACTTTTATCTGCCCTTGTTCATGAGTTGTGGTCATAAGAAGGCTATGTTGAAAATGTGGTGTAAAAATCTAACAAAAAAACAAAGTTATGAGTCTACATTGAATTTGCGAATGCAGCCTAATAAGCTGGGTAATTTTCAATATTTTCTACACCAAATTTACAACATAGCTGTATCTTTACAGCACCTCATGAATTAGACAGCTGTCATTTTTCAAATCCTGGCCAAAATCTATTTTTGCATCCCCAAAAATTTAGTTTGTGGTCCCTGCACAAAATGACCTTTTGGGCAGGAGTTGACAATTCTAACTGCCCTTGTCCATGAGGTGGACTCTTAAAAAGGCAATGTAGAAAATGTGATGTAAAATATTAAAAAACAACAAAGTTATGAGCCTATGTTGTATTTTGTTAATACAGGCTTGTACTCTAAGTTTGGTAATATTCAATATTTTTATCCCAAATTTTCAGTATAGCCATTTCTTTACAGTACCTCATGTGACAGCTGTCATTTTTCAACTCCTGCCCAAAATGTGTTTTTACATCCCAAAAGTTGATTTTGCAGTCCCTGTGCCAAATCACTTTTCCAGCAGGAGTTGAACAGTAGCTCTGCCCTTCTTCATGATACAGGATCATAACAATCCTATGTTGAATATTTGGTGTCAACACATTGCAAAACAACAAATGCAGGAGCCTACTTTACATTTTGCTGATGCAGGCTTGTAACTTCAGTAATTTTCAATATTTGTATCCCTCATTCCACAGCTGCATCCCTAACAGCTCTGGTTAGATTTTGTTGAATATGTTTTGCAATGCCTATGGCTACTGCAGAAGAAACTCCTGAAAGTGTCCAGCTGCAACCATTTGTCCATAGGAGACCAGCATTCAGGTGAGCAAGGTCAACAAAAGCTATGAGCAACTTTTTTTGTGAAGACAGAGAGTGAAGGAGAGTGAGAAAGAGCAGTTAGGGAGATATTGCCCCCTTTTGATGTGCAGTAGGGGAGAGAGACAGGCCAGGATAACCAAGCAGCTTAAGCAATTGCATGATCCACAACACAGCTGTAACTAGAAACTGCAGATCATGGAGCTTGAATATGTCAGGAGGACATAAATGCCAGCACAGTGCTTTTGGTGAGTGTTCCCAAACATCTTTCTTTCTTGTAACACTGTCATATCATAAAAATAATCTGTGCTGTAGTACTGGGCACCACTGATTGGTTGCTGGGTGGGCTGGATGGTGGCACTGTAGTGATAAACTGTGGTATAGCTGCTGGCATTTAACTGGCAGTGTCTAAGAATTTGCTTTCCATTTCTTGGTTGTGTCTGATGATGTTGTTTTTGTACCCAGTTATAATATTCAGCTGCATTCTAACTTCCTGAGTCACTAATGTCAGGTTGAACATCATCTTGTGTGCCACCATGGCACCCCTTTCAAATGGCTTGGGGTGGCATGGGGTTGAGCATGGCATCTGGGTTCTTCTTGTGTCCTTATATATTTTAGTACTCTGAACACAAAAAAACAGTATTTTTTTACAGACCATCACCTTTTGCTGGTGTCACCTAATATACACCCAGTTGATTGACCTGGATGTGTGCCCCAGGGAGGCTACACAAGCCTCATCTACCACTAATGCCACTATGTGTCTATTTAGTGTATGTCAACAGTGCACAAGTTGATGGAATGTTGTACATTTTGGGGCTTTTCCTCAGGTGTACTCCACTCCACTTCCTTGTGGCACCTGTTAATAGTAAGTGGCTATAGTGAGTCACAAAATCTATAGAAGGCATAGCTCTCTTAAGAGTCCTGGGCCACTTAAGTAATTTTGCAACTGGAACCTGGCACCATCCATATCAGATAAGCATATCTACTACATATCAAGACAAGTGCATCCTAGCAACCCACAGGCAGCACAGGTAATGGAACTCAACTGACTTTGTTAATAAAATGTACTTCTCAAGGTATACGTTTTAAAATATTGCAGAGTAATTCTCAGTGTAATATCGATATAAATTTCCTGTTTTGAGTCAGCAGAAGTGTTTTTCTCTCCAGAAAGGTTGTGAGAGGAGTAGGCAGGCAGTTTTGATACTGATAGCACCTCTGGGTCTGTAACAGCTAGAGATGGTGCTGCAGGGACCCCAGTAGATAAGGAAGCTGTGAAAACTTGTACACAACCTTCAGGCCCTGGTATGACATGTGTGTAATCTACCAATGATAATTAATCTTAATTTCAGTTGTGAATGAAAGGGACTGTTTTTTGTTATTTTAACATCATGCCTCGCTTAAAGACCAGCTGACATCTTCTCTGTACCTAATTCCATTGTTTTCCCCAGCTCCATGACCCTTGTGATTGCCAAATCACTGACCTTACAAAACAAAAACATGGAAAGTAAAGGTTTTATTTTCAGTTTTACTGACTGTGCCTGAACTCATAGCTCACAGACATTCATTGTGTGCCACTCCATTTGCAGAGTATATTGTGCTGGAGATTACTAGGATTACTAGGATTTTAATGACATAGGGGAGCCAACAGGCCCATTTTATATGTCTCCCACGTAAGTGGGACAATTACATCAATATATAGTTGTTGTAGTATGTTCTATCTAGATAGTTTTTAAAGGATTCCAGACTAGAACTATCTATTGCATCCTGTGGAAGTTTGTTCCATGCAAGTGAAGTTCTAATTGTAAAATAATGGTCCCTTTCGGAGGTATTAGTGTATTCAACCAATATGTTCTGATTATGAGACTGTAAATTATTCCTTGTATAACTATATTGCATATTAAACTCAAGGAGACCAGAATCGCTATGGATTAATTTGAACAGCAACAGAAGATCTCCTCTTTGGCTTTGTGCCTCTAGTGTTTGTAATCCAGTCTCTTACAGTCTAGCATGATATTGCATTGTTTTCAATCTAGGAATAAATCTGGTTACCTTTCTTTGTACCCCTTCTATTATCGTGATATTTTTTTAAGGTATAGTGAGCAAAATTGGGAACCATAGTCCATGATAGGTCGTACATAAATTTTATACAGGGGTATAATAAGATGTTCAGATCTTCCAATGAATGCTTTTCTTATCCTTGTTATTAGAGACTGTGTGGATTTGGCTATTTTTTTACAATGGCTATCGGATGAAAAGGTATCATTAACAACTATTCCCAAATCTCTAACACATCCTGCTGATTTAAGTATAGTTTCATTAAGGATATGGGAATATCCTGGATTGTTCTTACTAACTTGAAGAACTACACACTTATCAGTATTAAATTTCATATTGTTTTCCTTGGCCAAGATTTCAATCTTGGCCAGATCTGAAATTAACTGGAAATTTTTGTGAATAGTGTTGCTTTCACCACACAGCTTCGTGTTATATGCAAATTTGCTTATACAAGATTGAATATTTTTGTTCATATCTTGAACATAGATATTAAATAGCATAAGTCCAAGAACTGAACCCTATGGCACTCCGCTGCCCACATCTTTGTCATCAGAGAGTGTGCTATTAATACTCACATTTTGTTTCCTATTTAATAACCAAATATATAGCCACTTAATTAAATAACTATGAACCTTTAATGAAATAAGTTTAGTAATCAATTTGCCATGAACTACTCTATCAAAAGCTTTAGAAAAATCTAGTAGGATTATATCAGAAGAAATCCCCTTAACAAGACTTTTATTAACATTCTCATGAAATGTAATCAAGTTAGTAATACATGATCTTCCTTTGACAAAACCATGTTGTTTAGCATCAATTTGATCATTTTTTTCTAAATGCTGTGTTAGCCTATTCTTAATAAGCTACTCTAGTATTTTACAACAGTAAGAAGTAAGACTAATTGGCCTATAGTTATCTACCCTGCCTCTATCACCTGATTTTTGGAAAGGCACAACCAATGCACCTCGCCCATCATCAGGTATGTAAGCAATGAGACATGGCGGGGTGTGCATTATGGTGTGATTACCGCACTCCTAGGGGTGTAGTTAGGCACAATGCTGAAGGTCAAGTGCCATTCATCCCCAGGAGTGTGGTTATCACACAGTAATGTGCATCCCCAGAGTGTCTCATTGCACTTATAAAATTGGGCTTTATTTTTAGAAGCAGTTTTTTTATTTTGAAACACATTTTTAAATAAGTAAAAATGTAAGTGAATCTGTGCTTTTAACATAAAATAGTCCATCCACCTATTGGTGCTAGCTTAAAGTAGTGTTATACAGTGTGTGCCTCCCTGCCCACTTAAGCTTCATACTCCCCTGCCAGCCACGACAATTCACAAATGCTGTTTTCCTCATTCTAAGTATGACACATAGCCCCCTTACTTTCTTTCTTTCTTCACACTCTGTAGACAAAAGTGAAATGAAGCCATAATAGAGGCTTCTCAGTTCTCTGGTGCTGCAAGCATGAGCATGGTTCAGAACTACCACACTCACTGATAGCATCATGAACTGCTCGCTCTGTCCTAAAAGATAAACAGCAGGGTGAGTCATTTACCACCTTTTCTCTTTGTTTATATAGTATTATACAATGGCAAGAAAGAATCTTGGACTGTGATTGGTCAGTTTGGGGCTGGACCCATGGCGTTATCCCAGCATGATGCCAAGGGTCTACTCTCAGCACTGTGAACCAATGCAGATGAACTTTATGGCAGATGAGCTTTATCTCCTCTTAAGAAAAAAAATAGTTTTCCACACTAATTAAAACATTCTTTAATTTTTTTTTTCAATATATAACAACAAGCCATTGTATAATAGGAATAATGCACTCCAGGGTGTGTATCATTTGGGATAATGCCACATCTGTGGCAGTGAACGCACTCGGCCTATGGCCTCGTGCCCAACTCCCCCCAGGTGTGGCGTTATCCCAGCACGACACACAGGCTGTCATCATGCATTATTCTTTTATTATTGCTTACTTTCTTCATTTTGTTTTTTTTTCTTTGTGTTTCCCCACAAACAAGAAATGGAATGTTTATCATGTAATGTTTACCATGGAATACAGGGTTTCAAAATTCTGCTCAGTTCTACTAGCAGAATGTTCTTCTACTAACATACTGTACACACAGACAAGAAAGGCCTGTTTTAGAGCCAGCGACTCAATTATCTCACTGTCAGGGAAAGCAGAAGAGATTTCCCTGATAAGCAGGTAAAGATAGAAGGGGGATTTTTTACCGTTAGCAAAGAAACAGTTGTAATGAAAACTGTAAACAATACTTAATGTTTCTAATTTGTTTATGTGGGTAAGGAGAGTGTGATGATCAGGTAAACAACAGTTAATGAATTTGTTTTATTTTACATTTAAGGTAGTTTTATTTTTAGGGCCCAGTTGAAGGTTTCCACAGTGTAAATGTAGCAGCCATGTTTGTGGTGGAAGATAGTTCTGGTTGTAGGAGGACTGATTTTCTCATTTTGTGATGTGATTTAGGAGCAGGATGACTATGCGTATATAGAGACTTAAGGTACGGTCAGCTGATGTCTCTTAGCCAATGAGATTTTTAGATTTTTTCTTGCCATTTTATAAATATCCTTCACTTATGGACAATTTAAAAAGTAAAGAAAGGGGATATGCCAATGAGCTACCAGCTTTTTTAAGTAAAATGGTATTGATGCCATCAGGTCCTGGACTAGAATTGATATTTAATTGATATTTTCTTGCCCTTGAAAATGTATATTCTCAGATTTTTCAAGTTCTGGCAATATTGTTATAGATGGATAGGAAAATACTGAACAAAAGTAGGAATTAAATTTATTGGCTATGAGTTTATCATCAAGTATTACTTGTAGGTTCTCCTTGATTGGTCCCACAGTTTTAACCCTATTTCAACAATTAGAGTTCACATAGGAATATAACAACTTTTTATTTTTTGTATTGGCTATATTAAGTTCTAACTGGGCTTTCCATAATCTAATTGTTTTATTGAGTAGTGTTTGAGTTACAAGGTATCTATTCCACCTTTCTTTAGAGGGTTTTAACTTAAATTTATAAAATAATCTCCATTTATGCTTAAGTAGTTTTTTAATCTTAGTAGTCATCCACACTGGGATTTTACCCATTTTGTTATATTTAACCCTGGTGGGAACAAAAAGGTCTTCTATCACAAATAAAATTTCTTTAAAGTTATGCCAGGCACTTTATGTTGATTTTGAACCAATAGCCATCTCCCACTCTATGTCTGAAATCATCAAACACATTTTATAGAAATCGGTTTTATGGTAGTCTTTCACCATAATTTTGGAACCAGAATAGAGTCTTCCTTTAATTAGATGATATCTAATAGTAAGATGGTCACTATTACCTAATGCTGGTCCTATAATTATGTTTTCTATTTCATTCTCGATATTAATCAATAACAAATCCAATAATTCCCATCCCTTGTTGGTGAGTCAACAATTTGGTCTAATCTGCTGTTAATGCAAAGGTCAATAAAGTCACGTGCCTTTGCTTTGGAACCATTACGGTCCAACCAGTTAATTCCTGGATAATTGTAACCACCCATCAATAACACATCTCCCAATGTGCACATTTTAAATATTTCCTCATTACGAGCTTGATTGTATTCAATATTTGCCACTGGTGGTCTATAATAATTGCCCAGGATAATAGGTGCTCTGCCTATGGGTGTAATTTTAATCCAAACTGATTCCAGCATAATATTAGCATCAGAGGGGGGTTCAATGATAATAGATTGAACTGACTCATGTATATATATATATATATATATATATATATATATATATATATATATGTATATACCGACACCACCACCTTTTTTGTTTCCATCCCTGTCCTTTTTGTAAAGTCTATATCCAGATATATTCATAATACCATCGGAATCCAGGTCTCACCAAGTTTCTGTAATTGCTATTACATGTAAATTATGAAAAAACATTAATGCTTTCAATTCCAATTTTTTTGTCAGGTTTAAACTTCTTGCATTTGTAAAGATAATATTGCAACCCTCGGACTTTGGTACTTTATCATGCAGTTTATCCTCCCTCCATTACTCAGTTTAAAGAATAAGAGATATTTTTCGAAAATTTCTTGTCCAGTAAATTACTTCCCCTTTTATTTAGGTGCAGACCATCCCATGCAAATAAATGTTGCCTGTCGTTGAATTCCTCCCAGTGTGTAATACAGTAAAAGGCCCTGTTAAGGCACCATTGTCTGAGCCAATTGTTAATTATTTTAATTTTGTTAGTCATCACGTCAGTTGCTCATGGAATTGGTAGCATTTCAGAAAAGGAAATATCACAACTTCTGGCCAACAAGATTACGCTCAATATAATAAAGTCTTTCTTTATATCTTCTATATTATTTCTATTGATATTATTGGTACCAGCGTGTATGATGATGATTGGTTTGCTCCCAGCATGCCTCAGAATATCAGTAGCCATCATTGTAATGTCAGATATGGTGGCTCCTCTAAAACTTCTACATGGTCTGTTCTGTTTGTCAGGATTACATATGTGCCTATCAATGTGTTTGATCATTGAGTCTCCAAGTACAAAAACCTGTTGTGATATTTTATTTTCTAAAGGTTCTTGTGGGGTGGGGGAACTCAGTTATAGTAGCTTCACTGGTGAAAGGAAAGGCTGTATCATTATCTTTTTATCCAGAGACTTAGGGGACATGGGGACTTGAGTATGTGTTATGTGTTTGGTGTTGTTATCACTTGTCTTGGGGTTGACAACTGGTGCATTCTGTAGATGACTGGTAGGGACCATTTCATCGAATATATTTGTAACATCTTCCATATCAATGCTATCTTTACAATCACTCAATATAGAATAATGATTATTTAGTGGTACAGTAATGAGAATATCATTGCCCTTCTACCTCTTTTCGATTTATTACCAGTTATCGTTGACCATTCAAAACTGTCATCATCTGACCAATCATCATCTATTTTCATTCTCTTTACACCTCCATCCCCAAAAGTACTTTGTGCTACAGACTCAATAGGTACAGGAGGCTGATTGCTCTGTTTACTACCCCCAATAATCACTTCATCCTGTTCCTTGTGCTGGATAGATGGTAAAGGGTTAACAATGTTGTTCATTAGTTGCTGAATGTCTTTTTGGTTACATACAGTACAACGTAATTTCATTTTAGATGTAGTTCAGATAACTCTTGCTGCAATGTGGTAATGTAAAGACAGTTAGTACAGATGGGGCCTATATCAGATCCATCTTTGTCCAACAGTGTAAATATACCACATTTTTGGCATTTTAATGCCCTATCCCCCCCGGGGTAATAATTTTGGTAGCCATTCAACGTACCTGTTTCACTTTACTGGATTTTAAATTATACTACTAATATCTCCTGACTCGTCTCTACCCCTGCTACCACTGCGGACACTGCAGACTCGCACAAGATGCGTGTTGTGTGCCTTGGTGTACATCTTCATGTGCACTTGCTCCGCTCACAGATTGGGGTCTTAAATGGTCTCGCACCCAGAAATATGTCGGGTGAGCATGAAAGGGAATCCCTCAGCAAGTTAAAATCAATTACTTAAAACAAAAGCAAAGGTCCCTGAGTTTACTAGCTAAACCACTGCAATAAGGTTTAAAATACAACAAATGGCAGACGTTCACAATTCTACTGTTGTAGAACACCAAGTGCTCTCTCCATCTATATATGGAGCTTCTCCAGACTCAGGGACATGTAGTCCTTGGGGCTGTAAAGAACTACAAGCCCCAGACTACTTCCTGCCCTGGATATTGCTCAGTAGTCTCCGTGTGAATGACATCAAGTAGGAAAACTGACTGGCACTGCAAGTTGGCAGGTCTATGTGAGTCAGTTGCTGACTCAAGCTGTAGATTTTATTAACATCTAATACATTATGACTAGGCTTGGCAGTTTGTGATTTATATCGGTTTCCATCGATTTACATCGAGATGGACAACTTGTCTAATTTCGATGGATATTTTTTCTTGTCGATTTGCACAGAAATGAGTGTACCTCTCACATCACTCCTATCACAATAATGTATTGATCGGCAGGTGATTTAAATCGCAAACTGCCGTGCCTCTCTGTACTTCAAGTTTTGGTCACCTATGCAGTGCCTCCTGATGATCAGATGCTTACAGCGTCTTGATATATGTACTCAGGCTGGGTTCTGTTTGCTCCCATGGTTGGGTTTGCACCAGTGATGTGTCCTGGACACTGATTCGTGTTGTACTCCCGTCTACACCTCCAGTCTCTCTGCCCTTTGGCCCCCGACCTGCCGCTACTTGAGCACTCGTGTATCTGGGCCATTGGCCACCAGCCCTGCTCTCACCTCCAGAGTGTGCTTCTTGCCATGCCACAATGGCTGGTTTCTGCCAAAAGGAGCCCTCTCCTGGGCCCATTGTGGTACCCCTCACCCACCTCCGTACCTCCGGCTGCCTCCTGGTCACTTTAATCCATCCGAAGTGATAAAGCAATTGGGGCACCAGGCACCAGTTTTTGGGTTTCTCACACTTCTGACCTTGATCACCTGATTGCTTGAAATGGAGAAGACTCAGCAGCTGTTCAAAATAAATGACACATACACCCTGTCGATCCCCCTTCTATGGGTCTGTTTTCAAAATACTGGCACCAGTAGAGTTTAGGATAAGCTGAAGAATGGTACTGTAGTGCTTTGTAAGATATGCTAGTATTACTACTTTCTTGCATCTATTTTTACAGGCAGAGACAGAAATCATCCAAAGTAAATAGCAAACACGCATCTGGTCGATCACTTCCACTGAATTTGAGTATATATGGTACTGGGACAGTGAATGTTTAATTTCTATGTGCTAAAGATTTGTTTTTTTCTCTGTATAACTCTGCAGTTTTTAACAATAAAGATCGATATGTATCGAAATTAAAGTCAGAAATAAAACATCAATTTTAGCCGTCGAATTCTGTTAAAAATAAAAATCAAAAACTGCCAAGCCTAATTATGACATGCAAGATTAATAATAACATCACAAATGGGTGTCTGAAATTAAAACCTTCACTTTTCCTTTTATTTCATTTTGTAAAGTTCACAATTCAACAAACACAAGGGTCCTGGAGCTGGAGAAAACAAAAGTGTGAGGTACAGAAAACATGCAGGATTAGGGCGTGCATATATTGGCTACAAACAATGAATGTGGACAGCATGCCTACACCAGATACCTCCCAGCCTAGGCCCAGTAGCAGACATCCAACCTTGTTCTTTCAATATTAAAATGCAGCGAAAGGATTGGCACCTACTCAAGGCTCCCTATAGTATCATGGCTCCCAATTATATAAAAAAATGTGGATTTAAACACAATGGGCTGGATATTCAAACTGTGCCATTCTGTGGCGCAAGCCCTTTCGCTGCTCAAAAAAGTTGTACAGGGGTGTGGCTGGGGCGATATTCAATGGAGTTGCGCTATTGAGCAACTCCTTTGAATATCGCCCCCGGCCACAGCCACTGTGCATGGTGCAGTGGAACCTGTGTCACTGCAAGTGGTCAGAGTGGAGCATTCAAGATGCGGTGGCACAAGTTCCATTGCGCCATGCGCAAATTTCTGATATTCAAAAGGTGACATGCAAATGGGGCCATAAGTTAAGCAAGGCACGGGGGGGGGCCATTTGCATCTACTTACAGACCCATTTGCATGCCATTAGCATGCAGGTGCGCCGATCCCCGACAACTTGTGCCTGGTGCCCTGCCAGGCAGCAGCCGTTGGGGACCGATGCCACCTGCAGCCCGATCGTGGGCATGAAGTAAATCTCCCCCCCGATTGGCCCGATCGTGGGCATAACAGTATTAAACCCCCCCAACTGGCCTGATCGTGGGCATAACATTATTAAACCCCCGACTGACCCGATCGTGGGCATAACAGTATTAAACCCCGACTGGCCCGATCAAGGCATAACAGTATTAACCCCTGACCAGCCCTATCGCTGGCACAATACACCCCAAAGACCAATATCCTGGTGGTCCAGTGGACCATGAAGCCCGATCGTGGACAAAGGTCAACCCCAAAGTCCAATTTCCCTGGTGATCTAGTGGCCTCCCACCCCACCCACCCATGGAGCCCCACCACCCGCTCCCCATCAGCCGCGGGTGGCAGCACCCACCACCCGCACCTTGCCCATCATCTGATTAGTAGTCGGGTTGCATGCCCATTGTTCAGAGCAAAGCCAATGGGCGCAGCCCATACCATAAAGGCAGTCCAGATATGTTAATGAATGATTTCATTCACAAATCTGAACTGCTTTACGGTAATAGAGCTGCACACCCATTGGTCTGCTCTGATCCAATGGGTGTGCAGCCTATTGAGCTATCAGTCGGCGGGCGGGGTGGCAGGTGGGTGGATGCTGCCACTACCGCTGACGGGGAGCGGGGTGGTGGGGATCTGTGGGTGGGTGGGAGGGGTAGGGGCCACTAGATCAGCAGGAAATTGGACTTTGGGGGGTTGACCTTATGCCCGCGATCAGGCTTCACAGTCCACCGGACCACCAAGGATATTGGTCTTTGGGGGTTTGACCCATGCCCAACGATCAGGCAAGTCGAGGGGGTTTTATTACTGTTATGCCTGCGATTGGGCCAGTAGGGGAGTGAGATCTGCCCATGATCGGGCTGCAGGGGGGCACAGGGAACAAGTGGAGGGCCACCCACAGGTGGCAGTTGCTGTGTTGCACCCTGCAATGCGGCAGCTCACCTGTGGGTGGCCCTTGACTTAACCCCTTTTTTTTGGGCTCAAAGTTGTGCAGGCACAGGTAGGGGGTTGCGTCTGCACAACTCTGCACAGCTGGGCTGAATATCAGGCTGTGCAGTTTATGCATGGTTCCTCCCAATCTGGTTGAGCATGCCTTCATTTGCATTGCACTGTTGCTCAGCATGACTTGGGGGCGTAACGGCCTCCTGCTGAATATCGTGGAATGGCGCAATTTCGGACTTGCACAGGTGCAACCCTATTGCGCATGGCGCAACCCTTTTAAATATCCAGCCCAATGTCTGTGCCCCCCAAAAACTTTATTCTCTAAGAGTGCAGTAAAAGTCAAGTAAAATTAAGCACTCACAATGAAGCAGTGTCCACTTCAAAGTTAAAAGTCCATTCAAAGCCTGCCCAGTGGTGTTGAGGGTTGAGGTGCTGGACACCACACCTCCCTCCACACCAGTGACTTGGGTTTGGGAATGGACTTGGGTTGGCAGGGGTCAGCAGGGAAGGGAGGATGAAGCATTCCATGATAGCTCTCCTCTCTCTGTGGTGGGTAAAAGGGGTTCCATTGCTCTGCAGCAGCACCTGACAGAAGTCAATGGCACTACTAGTGTGGAGCACAGCAGGGGGTTCAAGCACAGCAGATGACAGCACATATGTGTGTGCTGACATCATTGCATGTCCTGCTCCAAGGTGAAAATCCAGGTGGAAAATCATGGGGTAGTCATGGTGCCTGACGGACATGCACTGTGCCCCTGGACCTAGAGAGGTGAGCCCCCCAGGTATGGATCCAGGTCCCCATAAGGAGGGGGGATATTGTGCATGCCAGCCTGCATGGAGGAAAGTAAGTGACTGACCAGACCCATTTCTGGGGGTGCGGCTGCCAGCAGTAGGATGACCTGCCTGTCAACTCTGCAGAGGAAGAGGTAAATAGAACATAAAAAAAGACTATTCAAATTCATCAGAATCCACCAAATGCAAATGCCCACTGGTGCTCAGGCTCAAACCCGACCCCTGCAGAGATGTGAACCTGGGTTGTTGATAGAAATTTCAAGGCTCGGGACACACCTTTACATCTGGGTCCTGCTCCCATCCCCAAGACATATAAATGTGTATATTTGGGCCCCCCAGAACCACCTATGCCAAGGACAGTTGTTTTATCTGTTCTCCCCGTCTGCACCCCAACTTGGACACTGTGCTTCATAGTGAGTGCTTCATTTTGAGAGCCTGTGATAATAGTGACTATAATTGAGCATGTTCATAAAGGTGACTTAATCCCAGTGCCTGAACACAGGGCTACTGGGCAGGGAGGGCCACCGGATTGGGGGGGGAATCAGTGAATATTGGGACAGAATATCTCTATATGTATATGTGCATATGGGGAAGGGACCATGCTGTGTGATGGGTGGAAGGGGAGGGAGGGTTTGAGGGGCGTAGTGCAGCAGTGGGCTGCCAAACTGGCCATGTGGCATGGTGGTTTGGTGTCAGGATAGGTTTGGGAGGGTGTCGGGTTTGGTTCTGGGAGCATTCTTTTTTTTTGGCGCCTGTCTGGGATTTAATTTTTGTTTCGTTTTGCACTCCCTCTGACATGGACCCCCCTGGAGTTGAGAATCCTTTAGTAGAGGGGTGCAGGGGCATAGCCCCTTGCATAAATAAAAAAAAATCTAAGTCTCTGGTTCCTGTTTGCTATGCGTCAGTAGTGTACATTGCCAAAATTGATTTTCAGTGATGTACACTCACCCTAACGCCAATCACCTTGCCATGATTGCCAGTATCATATGGAACCCTTCATTTCACTTGACTTTCACTGCACTTTTAAAGAATAAAGGTCTTTTGGGCTCAGATGTTGTGTTTGAATCCACAGATTTTTGTATGATTGAGAGCAATGTTACTATCCAGAACCTTGAGAATGTGCCAGCCCTTATGCTGTGTTTCTGTATTTATGACTGTGGTACTGCGATTCATTGGTTACAGTCCCTTTGTTTTTCAGGTATTGCACCCTTCAACATTAAATGTTGATGAATCAGCCATTAGGCTGTAGTCACTGCTGTTTACTGCCACTCGTGTACTGATTACACAGAACACCATTCCAGTATTGAAACATTCTCCCCCAACAGGAGTATACTCCTTATCTTATGCAGGCAGGTTGGATAGCCCTCCTAACTTCCTGCATCAAAATGATCAAAATCACGTGCAAATTATTTACTGTATGTGGTTTAGAGGATGGAGTGAAATACAGGTTCGGTTATAAGCCGTAACATGTGCATTAGTCCCAAACCAAGTCCATGTTGTTTAGTAACTCAGTTAGAAAATAACAGTGAGAAACCTGTTTGAACAGACTAAACTCATAAAGATGAATATCTTTTGGCACTTCGCTCCCCTAGTGTATAGCATTGAATTAGGAAGGGAGGTCTGAAATCCTTAACCATCCACTTTTCACTGCAAAGTATCATTTAAGAAAAGGATATAATGAAGTTCATCAGCATCATCCTGAACAAAATTTGTAAAGTGTAAAAGATATCTTTGGAAGACATCATAAACTCATTAATTCACTGGGTTCGTCTCATCCTCCTGCAGAACTCTATTAGCATTTTAAACACTGCGAGTCTCTACCATCACACTGATTTCCCTACTTGACATCAGCTCATCTTCAGTTCAGGAGTGGAGCACTAATACAGAGCTGGAAAGCACATCACTGTGGTGGAAAAGAAAAAAAACATTAAAACAGGTATTGACTTTAATTCATTTTTTGAGAAAAAATGCAGATGGCAACTAAAATAATTTTACTTTCTTACACAGAAACAGCTGAGTATGAGCTGAACCAGATAACTTTGTGCATTTTGGCATTTCTACACTCCCACAGTGCATAGCAGGTTTAGTTTCTTTTGACATCATACATTAAATGCCACTCTACATAACATCTGACATGAAAAATACAGTTAGACACTATGGCCTAGATATTCAGAACTGCACCAAAGGGGTATACAATGGATGGCGCAGCACAATGCAGATGCGCCATTGGCCAATTCATGCCATATTCAGAGTATGTGCTACCGACATGCACTGGCACAAAGCACACTGAATAAAGCAATGATGCACCAATGCACAACCAGCCATGTGCTGGTGCAACCAGGAATGCGTAGGAGCAGGACAGGATACAGAATCCAGGTGCTGAGCAAAGGCAACAGGGAAACAATGGCAGGGCTGTCCAGCAGCGCACAGTCTCCCAGCAGCACAGCCAGACACATACAACAAGGGCACACTGTCCCAGAGGCACCACAGGATCCTGGTCCTCCAACAGTGGTACAG
Source organism: Neoceratodus forsteri (assembly GCA_016271365.2). NCBI lineage: Eukaryota > Metazoa > Chordata > Ceratodontiformes > Ceratodontidae > Neoceratodus > Neoceratodus forsteri. The sequence goes on from CM057458.1 coordinate 1,179,358,219, forward strand.
GGCTATAGGGCAACCAACTCACCAGCAGTGATGCTATGCCAACATTGGAGCCCCCACAACACGTACCCAACTGGCGGCATTGCAGGGGAAAGTGGCCATGGTTCCAGGACACCACACAAACACAAAGGACAGAGGAATAGGTGAGAGGGAGAAACATGTCACCCAGGGGCACATGGGCCACAACCTGGGCTGAACAAGGGCACAGCACTGCACTGCACAACAGCGGTAGGCAGCTTACTGTGCAGACAGAAGGGCAGCATAGCCAGACATGGGCATAATGTGCAGGATAGCACACAGGGCAGCATGACACCCACCACACAGGGGCATGCACGGGATAGGGACATGGCACACAGGCATAGCACAGACAAGAGCAACACCCAGAGGGGACAGCAGTGGGCCACCAGGGGACATGCACATGCACACCCACAGACACCTGCAGCATAGGTCAGCACGCCACCTGCAAAGGAAACAGTCACTGATGTAGCAAAAATAAAGATTTATTCATGATAAAGTAACACAAAAGTGCCAACAGGGCAACAATGTAAAACAGCAAAGGGCGAATAAGGATGAGGGAACATGGGGTGCTGGGGACAGGGTTCATTGGTCTGCACAGTAGGTAGTGGGGATGGACAGGGCAACAAAGGAAGGGCAGAGCATGAGTGATCCTGAGCCCTGACAGGCCCAGGGCAGATCATTGATGACCACACAATGCATACTGCAGCTGCTCTACATCCCTTCTCAGGACCACAGTCTCCACCAGGTGATGCCAACCCACCCACACAAACCTGGCCACCTGTGTACTGGTCCTCCATTGCTGCCCAAGCAAGATGGGCATGGCCCTCACCATCTGCGACATCCTCCTTCTGTGTGCCAGAACACTGGCCCGACCTAGGAGAAGGGGCAGAACAGGTGATAAGTGGCATGCCGGATGGAGCCTCAGCCCACCCAACCATGCACACTGGACAGTGGAGGCACACACTTGTGGACGGACTCTCAAGGGCCCATACACAGAGGAGTGCACCAGCCATCAACACAGCACACCATGGCATGGTGGACAGCCACCGCAGGCAACAGACACACATGACAGCACAGTGGGTGCATCTGTGCATGTGCATGCCACATGACGATGCCCACAGGCACCCTGTGGCCACATACACAGTGGTGTCTGTGTGCACAACCCTCCCCCCTGTGGGGGAGGATGGGGCACCACCACACAATGGACACAGGCACACAACATGCACATGCAGCACAGCACTGGCATGTCTGCTGGGGCATGAGACCACCCATGCAGTATCCATGCATGGCAGCATTGCCCATGGCCAGAACCCAGCATCCTACAGAGCCCCACAGCTGCACAATATAGCATTGTGCACATGTTTACCAGGCTGGTCCTGCACCTATCCACCTGCAGCACCACCCTCACACTGCCAGATGTCTGTGGCTGTGGCCGCCCTGGAACTCTTGTAGTCCTCTGGACCTGTGGACAGATGAGAAAGAGAGACATGGCATGAGTGGAATGCCAGGCAAACCCCCCAGTACCTGCCTGCAGACCCTGGCACCTGTATAACAGCAACATGCATAACAGCATTGCGGTTATGCAGGAACCCCCTTCCAGCAGCTGCACCAACTGTGCACCCAGAAGCACGGTACATGTACATTATACACATGCATGATGCATGTGGATACCCACCTGGCTGTTGCACAGTGCCATACTGCACACACCTGGAGTCTGTGGAGTTGGCCAGGATCCCTCCGTCGCAGGTCCCCATAGCAGTGTCGACACTGCTTCACCATGCTCGGCACCCCCCATGAAGCGTTCCAGGTTCATGACTATCTGGTACCACACCTGGGTCCGTGGCTGTTGTAGTGGCACCTGTCTGTACAACTGTGGTGCAAAAGGCTCCACTAGTGCAATGAGGTTGCACATCTCCACATCAGTCCAGTTCTGCACCCGATGTGATCATCCAGTAGAGCCCGCTATGTTGCATAGAATATGCTATTGCCAAGAGTGTTGTGGCTTGCACAACTTACATGTGATGATGCCTGTGTATGTTGTGCAATAGCAGTGCACTGTACATGACCATACAGCACGTGGATAAGGATTGACATGCACATGCACACTGTGGCATGGCCTGGTGGGTGTACAGGTTCATGGCCTTGACCCTGAAAGCACAAGGCATGACCCTGTGCAATGACACGCATGCCTCCACCCTGCACTGTTGGTGGCATGGCACATCCTGTGCTGCTGCGCCATGTCCATAGTGCTGTGATGCGTATGGTTCTGTGGTAGGTGACCAGTGCCACATGTGCAGGTTTGGTCTATCGTGCAGTGCACAAGGTCATGCGACAGGCCACTGAACATGATGCCACACTTGTTGCACATGTGCAATGCATGTACACGAACCATGCATGTGTGGGTATTGTGCCACACATTTGCTCTGATGCAACCAGCTTGAGCACGGCACAAGATCACAATATTCAATTGCAATATGCAAATCACCTCATGAGGCTATGCATGGTGCAGTTGGGCCCATTAACACTGCATTATGGTTGCGCCAATGTATATTTGCATACGTTGTGCTATAAAAGTGACATGCTGCAGCACAGACCATGGATGGGTATTGCAGCCAGTGTGGTAAGGGGATGCACAGGCTGGGACTGGGAGGCCCATGCTGACAGTGCAACACAGTACATGAGTGTTCAAGACCCACGCTGATGACCCTTTCTGACACTGTCCACAGGTAGCATCATGTCTGAGGTTGAGGGATCAGAGGAGCAGGGGCCTGCACAGAAACGCAGGCCAAATCTTACAAAGGGGGAGCAGCAAGCCCTGTTTGAGACCTATCTCAACAGGGAGGCCCTGGTGAATAGTGCCACAGGCACAACGCAAGACAGGTTGGCCAGGTGGCCACCTACGTCAATGCCCATGGCAGGCACCAGAGGAATGCCCAGGAGTGCTGTGTGTGTGCCTGTGTTGCAGCATGCTTCCCTGTGTGCCCATCCACCACTGCAGGTAGGGTGGTTGTCCGTGCAGGCATGACAAGTGTGTTACTCCATTTAGTTCTGCTGGTGTCCAAGATGCCAGATTTTGGAATTTCCTTTGAGTGCAAATTCAGCATCAGCTCATCTTCATCCTTATTTTATTATGGTGACCTACACTCAAGGATATGCCATGGGAGGGTTTTTTACAAAGTGGCTAGCTCCCTTTCACCCTTTCCTTTCAGAGCTGCTTAGAAGTATATCATCTTATGTACTTTCTTTTACATGAATTCTACATAGCACTCCATTTAAGTTGATTAGAGAGTACAAGTGCTATAATGTTGCTTCTGTCACTACACCATTCTTCACATTTTTTTACATTGTTTAGATGCAGTTCAGGATCTTTCATTATTTTTTTCATTCTAGTAAGTTCTTTTTTTCAGAATTTGTGGCAGGGAAAGTCACATCAGCTGAAATCTATTTGCAGGTGCAACCTGGGTGCACAGAGATGTCAAATATGATTTATTCAGTGATACAGTATGGAAGCGGTGGATGTGGGATTCAAACCCATGCGTTCAAGTTATTCAGCTTTACTGCTCTGTGCTCTAGCACTAGGCTATGCTGTTTCTTATCCCTTTAATAAATGCATTACTTGTGAACATATAAACATACAAATGTGCCAGCAGAAAGATGCCTTATGGTCTATCAAGTCTGCTGTACTATGATGCCTTAATCCAGAGAATACAGTGGGCTCCTCTCCACCCTATCTCCTCCCAGTCCTGACCTTCCCCTTTACCTTATCCCACCTTTTCTTAAGCCTACCCCAGCTGTCATTTTGGTGATGACCTCAGATGGGAGTTCTTTCCATCCTGACAATGCCCTCTCTGTGAAGACATAGTACCTCAAAGCAGGCTGCTGAAGAAGTTAGAGGATCTGGGTGCTGTGAAGGACACAGTTCTATAGATGAGAAATTGTTTGGAAGGGGGAAAACAGATGGTTACAGTTAATGAATTGGATCATAAGAGAGGGAGGTCATCAGCGAGGTGTCTCATGGATTGATCCTGCATCCTGTCTTTTTCAATGTGTTCATCAGCAACATGAGAGAAGGAATCCAGGACTAGATGTGTCTCTTCATAGATCCGCATAAGAAACTATGCTCTGTTGCAGGGTGAATGAACAAGAAATACACAGAATTCCAGGCTAACATTTAAAAATGTCTTTACATATGAAAAAGAAGCAAAAAACAGTAACAATTCATTTTCATGTTACAATATATAATAAAGTGGTTCACATACCAATGAGGTGGAAAACAGACTAGCACTTCAATGCCACCAGGTTCTCTTAGTCAGGGGTGAGGCATAAAATGTGTCTAACCTTGTTTTAATACATTCAATACCCACATGTGTTACTAATAAAGTGTGAGTCAATGTCCAATCAGTGATCAGTCTAAATCAGTTGTCTTGGAGACCAATTAAATACTTCATTACCCTTCTAATCACTATTTTGCATAGCTGTTCGCTAAAATGATTAACAACTTCTGTTGCTGATGTTCGACAAAACAACAATAATTATAATTGAAGTGTAGTCTTTCCTACAGTATACACAAATCAAATTATTTTGATCCCAGGAACACAGAATACACATCTCTCCAGATGACAGGCTCTAACTAGACACCCTGTTGTGACCATTTACTTTTAATGGTCCTATTGCCCAATTTATCTCCACATAGTGCTCCCTCTCAGCCTGAGCAGAAACAATCTGACAGCCAAGGAAATGAAAATTCATTTTTAATATTACTAATAACACACTATTTCATTTTTTTCTACTCATAAACCTTGTGATTTCGTTTTTGTTTTTTAAGGTTTTATTTATTTTATTTAAAAGAGATTTCAACCTCCTAATGTATCCTTCTAAACACACTCATACTTCCAAATCACTGTATTAATTCCTGAACACCCCCTCACCCAGAGAAAACAACATGCTGATCCATCCAAACAAAGGGAGATTTACAAAAAGGGTTTCCAATCCATTATGTCATTTAATCTATTATATTTTAAAGTTTTAAGACAAACAATCCATCTAGATTCTTTCTGATCTAGTACATGCTCCCTATTCCCACCTCGTTTCATTACTGGAGCTTGGTCTATACCCATATAAGATATATTTTGGAAAGCTACATCTTGTAATTCAGAAAGATGTTTTGTCATGTAGTATTGTAAATTCCCACTTCTAATCACACAAAAGTGCTCAGTTGCATGGTACATAGCACGGCAGTAGTTAGAAAGTTGCAAAGAGAATTGCAAAGACTAGAGAGGTAGTCATAGGTTTGGCAGTTGAATGTTAATATCAAAAAGTGCAAGGTGATCCACATAAGAAACAAAAAAAAACAGAACAGACTGCTGGCTGAGGATGGGGGAAATCTGGGAACAGTTTCTGAGGAAAGAGACCTATGGTTCATCATCAGTGAATATCTAAAACAATCAAGCCAGTACAACAAAGTTGACAGAAAGACAAACAGGAAGCTTGGGTGTATAGGAAAGGGTTTTGACAGCAGAAGAAAGGAGGTATTGGTACCTCTCTGTAGAACACTGGTGAGAAACCACCTGGAGTACTGTGCCCAGATCTTGAGTTCTCTCCATAGGAAGGATAAGGACAGGCTAGAGACAGTGCAAGGTAGGGTTACAAAACTGATTCAGGGCAAGCAGGGTAAATCTTACTTGGATCAACTCAAAGCACTGAGTATGTACTAGCTGGAGGCCAGATGAGAGAGGGGTGATATGATAGATACCTTCAGATTTCTGAAAGTAATGAACAAAATAAACTGAGAGGAATTATTTAGTATAAATAGCACATCTAGTACACGAGGCACAAGTTAAAACTGACAGGAGGAGGATCAAGAAGGAAGTGAAAAAGATGCACTTTACAGAAAGTGTGGTGGAGCCATGTAACAATATGGCAGCAGATGTGGTAGGCCCCAAAACTATCAATGGTAGGGGCCAGCCCAGTAGCACTTTGAGCTGAGGTGCTGGATGTCACACCTCATGCCATGCCAGTGACCAGAGTTCAGAAGTGAGCTTGGGCTGCTTGGGGTTGGCAGGCTGGAGGGGTGGGAGATGACAGTACAGGATGCAGAGTTGATGTCATCTCCTAGATTGGGAAGATGAGTTTTCTTGATCTCAGCCAACACCAGGTCAAGATGGGGTGTCAGGAGAGAGGTCTGGAAGACTGATGATACACTGAGAGAGTGGAAGAAGTTGTGGTTCCAGTGAAGCATGTGCACATTCACGCACATGCGCTTGCTTTGTATGCCACAGCTCCGGGGTGGGATGGAAAAAACTTAGAAAAATATATGGGCCAATTTTCAAATGGGGACGCAGGGTTTTCAGCCAAGCCCTGCATCCCCACAATATTTACTGCCCCTGTGGCCAAAGGTTTGCCACAACTTGCACCTGATTTTATAACTCGGAATACAAGTTGTGACAGTACCCTCCATTAATGACAGCTTGTGCCAAAGCTGTGGCGCAAGCCCCTTAAACTGGCTCCCCTACAGATGCAAGGGTACATCGGGGGGAGGGGGCAGAACTAGCGGAACTGTGCTGCAGTGCAAGAATAGACTTTTGGTGGGGGAATGGGCTGTGGCATATGTGTTTCCAAATTTTCACTAGTAACAAAGTTCGACACATGACGGCACCTGTGTCAGACTCTCTGCCACAGGTCCATTACGAAGACTGCAGACCATTCAAAAATCATGCTGTATGTCTCTCCATTGCCATGAGTCACAGCTTCCCATGTGCTCACACCCTGCTTCTTGTGGGTCTTCATGGGTAAGATGGTGGAGGAGAGGCTGACAGTGTTGAGGTCTGAGGGGGCCAATGGCAGGTGTTGGTGGCAATGGAGAGCAAATAGCTCTAGAGAAAAAAAAGACTACTAATGGTATTAAACACAGATGGGACACAGTGAAGGGCTTAGTGGCTGCTCAGAGTTATAGCAGTAGGGTGTGGAGAATGGGGGTGGATAGTGTGAGTTAGAACCATGTATGAACAATAAGCCTGCGTTTGTTAGGGTTTTAAGGGCAGACTGTATGGGCCAATTGACTTCTTCTGCACCCATCATCTATGTGTCTATGTTTCTATTTTTTTTAAACTCCCCCATCTACCAGGCATCGCACATTTGGGTGGCACCAATGGTGTCTGCCCCAATTCCTTCATCTTACCTGGAGACCTGCCCAGACCCCCATATAGCTGTGGATCTTCCCCCCAAGGTGGGGATGAGGTGGGACCCATACACCACAAACTTATCTGGTTTTGTCGTGTCCTGGCTGCAGAACAGGCAGATGGGAGCTTCTGGGGTCCACACCAGGCACTCCCTCTACCTGGTGCCTGGATACCATGTTTTTTATTTTCTGGTGAGTGTGATGTGTTCACCCTGGTGTCATGGCATCACCACCGAAGTCCACCATGCTTGTTCCCCCTGGTAGTTTGGCTGTATGCTTGCCATCCATCAAGTGTCCACCTGGGGTGAACAAAGCACTGAGCCACAGCCTCCCTTCCTCACTGAAGAAGGCAAGTGGTCTTTGGGCCACTCAGCTTCCTCCGCCAGGCCAGCCCTCTAACTCCCTAGGCTCATTCTCGAATCCAGTTCATCATTGTTGCAATTGGTAGTGCCACCACTGCATCAGCAAGTTGGCAGTATGTATTTTTCTATATCAGAAGCGTATCCTGACCTCATTCTTAAATCTTCCCCAGTCAGATTAAGACAGTGCACCCTAGTGGTCCTGCTCTCACTAAAGGAGAAACGTTTCTCAATATCCACCTTTGCACTGAGACAGAAAAGTTCCCTGATATCTACCTTTTAGGTACTTGAATGTTTCAGTCATGTCCATGCTTTCCCTCCTTTCCTCTCACAAAAACATGTTGAGCTCTCAACCTGTCCGATGCCCTGCCTTGTGGTCCCTGTAGAAGCTTTGTTACTCTCCTCTGGACAGCCTTGAGCTGGTTGATAGCTTTCTTCAAGTGATAGCTCCAGTACTGCATGCCTTTCTCCAGTTACGGTCAGACAGGATTTCGACAATGTCCAACTCTGGCTTCATTCTCATCAGCTATTCTTAAACCCCAAGAAAGTGGTCTCCCTAACATTTCGGCACTAGGGCAAAACTTTCCTGCCTCCCCACCTCCCCCACTTTCCACAAACTAGATGGCTACCCCCTGGAGGTTTGTACTTCCTTCAGATACCTTGGGGTCTGGTTAGACCAGCATCTGGACTTCACTGTGCAAAGTGATGCTATACATAAGAAGCTGCACCCCATGTTGGGTGAGTTATACCGTAATAAAAGTTGCATCTCCTTTCCTATGCGCCTGGCAATCATTCAAAAAATGATCCTCCCAATACTGGACTACGGGGATGTAGTCTACTGTGTAGCCCCTAAGTCCTCCCTGGCTACACTAGATCCTCTCTTCCACTCTTTCTGCCATTTCTTCCTGGACTGCCCTCCCCTTACCCATCACTGTGACCTCTACCACTTCTTAGACCTCCCATCTTTCCACAATCGAAGACTGATACACTGTGTTAGAACTACTGTGAAATTCTGGTCCCAGTCACTCCCATCCTACCTTGTGGATGCCATAGCAGTACTGCCCCTGCTGGCTTACTCACTCAGGAACATTGATTCCCAGCTTCTTCACATCCTCCACATGGCCACCACATCTGACCAGGCTGCTTTCAGCTACCGGATGCCAAACTTATGGAATTCCTTGCCATTTTATATTCTGCACTCCACCAGCACATCTCACCTCAATGCACTACTCAAGACACACCTCACCACTACTTGCCCATGTAACTTGCACTGCTGAAGCCCAAGCAGGCATGTCGTCTGCTGACCATCTCATCTGTATATTTACTCCTGCTGTTGACTACTCTGTATAAATGTGTGCTGCTGTTACTCTGCAAAAAATGTATGCATTGCTAGCTATTTCACCTGTATATTGTTTTTACTTCTGATGTTGGCTACTCTGTATATAAGAATGCTGTTAACAATGCTGGTTATATGAATGTATTAAAAATGTATTGAAATATGTATCCTCCCTATCCCCCACATCCCCAGGGTGCATCTGCAATTGGGTGGTACCCTGCTCAGTATGCTTTCCTGGTAAAACTCTTAAATAAATAAATAAATAAATAAAAGTGCAGGCGCATTGTATTTTCCTGCCTTCTGCTTATGAATGCTTTAGCAATGTAACCTGGAATTCTGTTTACCTTAGCTGCTTCCTTCAAATACTTCATGGCTTGTTTAAGGTAATTGGTGATGGCTATCCTCAACTACTTTTCCTCCACTGTTTCAGTGACCTTGACCTCTTCTAGACTGTATTCTGCACTCAGAGTCTTCCTTCCTATGTGCATGATGTTGTGCTTCTTCACATTGAACCCCAGCTGCCAGATAGCAGAACATTTTTCCAGCTTAGTCAGTCCACAATAAATTCTACACCTCTTTATTTAAGTCTACTCTCCCAAAGAGCTTGGGGCTATCTGCAGAGTCAGATCTTAACTTAAGCCCTGTCCCCAGTGTCATTTATGAACACATTAAACAACACTGGTTGAAGCACTGACCGCTGTGGGACATTTCTTATAACCTCACTTGTAACTAAGAGCTTCTCTCACCACTACTATCCTCAGATTCCTATCACTAAGCCAATTTGCTACCTGCCTGGTTAATTTTCTTCTCTTCCTAGGTCCACCAACTTTCTGATCAGCTTGTTGTGTGCCTTGCTGAAACCCAAATACAGAGTGTCTGCCACCTGACCTTTGTCCACCATTTTCATTATCTAGTTGAAGAAGTTGATCAGGTTAGCTTGAAAGGACCTACTGGTCATGAATCCATGCTGTTTCTCAATCTGTAGCTCATTATCTTCAAGGAACTCCACTGTTCTTTCCCTCAGAATTGTCTCCATGAGCTACACACAATGTGGGTCAAACTGATTGGCCTGTAGTTCCCTGGGTCATCCCTGTGCCTACTCATGTAGTGTTGTACCACATGCACTGTTATCCATTCCTGCACTACCATGCCAGTACCAGATGAGCTATAGAACAGGTCTGCCAGGGTACCTGCCTGCTCTGCTACCAGTTCCATCTACAGTATTGGGTACTTGCTATCTGAGCCCAATAACTTGTTTACCTTAAGGAATATGAGCTCTTTCCTAACTCTGTTTCCATTATCCTGTCCTTAGCCATGTACTCCCCTCCTCCTGCCATCCTCCCATGTGGCTCTGGTCCATCCTTTTCTTTAGTAAAGTACTTGTTCAATACCTTCATTTTCTCTTTACTGCCCTCCACTCACTCAACCTCCTTTTTCAGCTGAACTATACCAACCTTTGTGTCCCTATTCTTACAGATATACCTAAAGGAGGCTTTCTCCACACTTACTCCCATTTGCAATTTTCACCTTTTTCCTGGCCTTGGCAGGCCTGACTGTCCTACTTGCCTTCCTAGCTTTCTGCAGGTAGACCTCCTCATCATCATAGTTTTGAAACTTTCTGTATTCCCATATGTGACCCTCTTGGTCTCAACTGTCTGACTCACCTCCCACTGAAAGAGATGGGTTTCCTTGCTTTATATTTCTTTCCCTTCTGTTTTAGGGCATATGTTAATGGCTATCACTATCCTGCCCCTGATCACTGTCCACCTTTGCTTCATATCCATGGCTTCCTCGAGGCCTGCTAGGTGTCCCTTCAAAATTTCTCACATCCTTCCATAGTTGCCTTCCTGAAATCTAGCTCTTTTGTCTTGGTGCTTGGTGATTCTTTCCCCATGTTGACTTAGAACAATATCATCTGGTGATTACAACTCCCCAAGGGCTTTTCCACCATTATGTCCTGGACATGATCTCTGTTTGTAAGAACCAGATCTATTATGATTTCCTCCCACATTGGTTTGGTCACCCCATAACCAGTAACCAGTTCTGAACAACATACAATAATAGTTGTCTTTTGGCACAGATGTTGGCTGGGACACATCAATCCACCTTGTCAAATTAAAGTCTCCTGTCACCACCACTTCAACTGCCATCCTGATCAGGAAACCCAGTTTCCTGTCCTTTTCCTCATCCTGAATGTGTGGCCTATAAACCACACCTAGCATTAATTTCCTTCTTGCATTTGGAATTCAACTGACAGTACTTCTAATTTACAATCCTCAGTTTTCTCCTTTGTGGTAATAATGTCATCTCTGATGTATTGTGGCAACCCCAACCCTTCCCTTTCTCCCTGTCCCTCCTAAAGAGAGCACACCCAGAAATGGTGAGATCCCAATCATGATTTGGGGTATCGCAGGTCTTGGTGACCACCACCATTTCCACTTTTCCCTTCACCACCATGGCTTACAGGTTGTCTGTCTTGTTCCCAAGACTTCTTGTGCTAAGGGACACTGCATTTCCAACCACCTGCAGATTTACAGTGCTTGAATTGTACCATTGCTTTGCTGATAAGCATGAGTTTACAAACACCCAGTTTGACTGTTAGTTTATACCCCTAATCACAGCTTTGCTAACTACCTACCAAATTACCATATGCTACCAGCTGTGACTATCCAAGGCTTTTATTAGGCTAACATTTATAGAAATGAGCTTAGTATTGAAAGCCCCATTTAGGACTACAGTTAGTCTACCGACATCAGCATCAAGCCTTCATGATGCAGATAAAGACTATGCAAGTTCAACACTTGTACAGTTGACTGCACTTTTTATGGCCCCATCTTCAGAAACAAGTTATAGAAAGAGAGTTCTTAAGATAATTGTGAAATAGAGGTTTTAAGATAATTGTAGCATCAAGACATTGAATGCAGTGTTGTTTTTGTTTATCTAGATACTAAAAATAAAGAGGTGTCATTAGGTACATGATGGAAACTACAGGTCTATGGTGAGCAACCTGTTTGGGAGCTAGGCATAATCAGACACAAGACTTACAAAGAAAAATAATTAAATTATGATGCTACAGTGCCATCCAGCAAAAGAAAAACATTACATCAAATAATTTTTTATTTGTTTGCCAATGAACAGTAATGACTACAATATAAAGACAAGGTACCCCTATGCAGTATTGGGGTGTAAGTATGTGAAATCAGTGCCTGCCTTGCCTGCAAAGCTGTGCAGTCAGGGACAGGTGCATAGTGGCCAGTATTTGCAAGAGGCCACCATCTGTATGTGATCCCTCCCCAACAGGTGTGCAGTACACAGCAGGGCAGCCAGGGAGAGGGACACAGATCCAGCAGGGCATCCAATCAGATGCCCAAGCCAGGACACTGAGGGGATGCCATACATGGTGGGGCACATATTGGTAGTGCACTCTGTGGAAGATCTGTGGTTGGCAGCTGTTGCAGTGAGAGGAGAACAAAGCTGCCAGTCTCCTCACAATACAGCCCAGGAGTGGGTCACTGTAGTTTGGTGTGGCATCCATTGGTGGTGCCATGAGGGCACTGTACCACACCACATGCTGGGAAGACCATGATGGGGGTTGTCCGGCAATGCCATGTGTGGGGTGGGCAGCATCCATTGGCCAGTGCCCCCATGAAGTGTGTGGGTATGGTTTGAGGAGCACCAGGCAGGGGCTGTGTACTGATGTGTGCTGTGTGGTACCAAGTGGCCATGGAGAGGTCCTACCATAGTGTTTCCAGTGGCAGTGGGCCATCCACCTCATTTGGGTGGTGTCTAGTTGTGTATGCAGGGTCTGTAGGGGGCTTATGGCAGGGTTATTCCTGTCATACTCTGCACCCTCTGCACCCCTGCAGCAAGCACTATGCATCATTGTGCATGATGTCTAGTGTTGGCATGCCCCTTGCCCACACCCACTGCAGTGCAGCCTGTGGCCATGGCAGTTTGGGTGCATTGTGTCTGTACACCCCTCTTTGTTCATTCCACATGGGGGAGCACAGTGGGTGCAGAGTGGCTATGCACCGCAGATACACAGTGTGTAGCTACTTTTCCCAATTTTGCATATGACTCGATATTTGTATTTATATTTTTCATAATGCAAAAAAAAAAATATCCAGATAATCTGTTACATTATAGCTGTACTACACTCCTTCATTCGATGTATCATGGGATATAATCACTTCTCATGTGCATAAGGAAAAACAACCCAGTGGCTGATGATATCCAATGACATATTACACCCTATCCTAATTTATTGCATAGTTAATCACCCCAGTGTGTTTATTGAGCTGGATATTTTCACTTATTGGGGTGGTTTAAAGTGCTTGGTTGAATTGGCTTACAGAATTTATCTACAAAGTGACACAGGCATGTGAAGCTCAATGGGCACATCACCTCATACTGTTCCCTACACCAGTGTACAAGGCAGGGTTTCATCTGTGGACTCTAATGTTCACATTGTTCATTGAACCACTGACACAGGTGGTCCAAGATAATCAGCTAAGAACAAGTGTGGTGGTGGGGAACAGTGAACACAAGATTAGTTTACATTCTAGTTTATATGACAAAACTGAAACAGTCCCTACCTACATTAATGGGCACTTTCAAGAAATGTAGTTACTTCTCAGTGCACAAATTAAATACATTGGAGATGGGATCATGGCTTTCAGTTTCTCCATTGAGGTAAACTCTTCTCAAAGTGGACCTGGCCATAGTTCACAAAGGCAAAATAATGAAGTAATATAGTACCAACAGAAAACAAACACAATGTGATAAGAGATACAAATGGTTCACTGTAGCACTAATGATCACTGCAATTATATACAATATATATACATAAGATAATTGTCATCAAAAGAGTTATTAGCATGCACAGGAAGACAAAGAAATGAGAAGGAGGCAGAAGTAAAGGGGGAGGGTAAGAGATGGACAGGCAAGGAGTTATTCAGGTATTAAGCATATTCTCTAAATCCAACAGTCATGGGAAGCAATTTCAGTGCTCTTCAAAGGAACCTGCAAATAGTGTTTTAAAGTTGAACAGTTTTATGGGTAGTACTACCCTCAAGGATTTTTGAAGTTTGTTCCACAAGGAGGGAAGGGCATAGCTTAAGGATGAGCAACCAAAGTACATGCTAACTTTAGGAATGATGAGTAAAGTGTAAGACAGACTTCTAAGTGAGTAGTTTTCAGCAATGCTCATGGGTAAAAACTCTGCTATATATTGCAGACGTTTCTTGGTAAGAGCCATGAAGATCCAAAGGGCTGCATTTTTCTGCCTATGAAATTTGAGGGATATCCAGACAACCAAGGAATACAAAGAACAATGGTGGGTAGCATATGGCACTCCAGTGATAAACCTTATTGTCCTGTGATAGAGGGTGTCTAGTTTTGAAAGTGTTAAGCAAGTACCCTGACCATAGATGAAGTCAGCATAATCCAAAAGTGGGAGGATTTTGCTTTGTACTAGCCTGATTTTTGCATCCTTAGTGAATGGATGCCTAACTCTGAAGAAAAGCCCTAATCTCAGTTTAAGTTTTTTGGAGAGTTCACCAATATGTTCGTTAAATGTTAGTCTGTGGTCAATCCAAAACCCTAGGCATTTGAAATTAGCCAGGAAGTACAGGGATTGACATAGAAGTGAGGTAATTTGAGGAACTAGTCCTAGGGTTCATGAATTTGGTGTGTTAATAGCAGAAGAAAAGAAAATTGCCTTCATTTTTCTGGCATTAAGTAACAGTGGCAGTATGTTTTTGATTCAGGAGATTGTGTTGTAATCATCTGAATTCCACTTGAAGAACCTTGCTAGCAAGTTCATTGGTAGGCATGTTTATGCACAGGACAATGTCATCAACAAAGAGATGTATGTTTGCTGATTTGATTCCATATTCAGTGTTGTTAATATACAGAGCAAATAGTAGAGGCCCCAGGATGAAGCCTTGAGGTACACCTCACAGTGGACTTTTCAGAGGTAAGTGGTCTCCTTTAGCTTTTGCCTGCTGTAGCTATCCGGTTATATATTTAGGAAATGATTTCAGTGCTACAGAGTTTAGGCCAATGTTTTTCAGGGTGTCAAGGAGAAGATCATGATCGACTGTGTTGAATGCTTTACTCTGATCTAGGAATAAGGCCCAGACATAGTTTGTTGCATCCACGGCATTCAGCTAGTCATTGGTGATCTTGGCAAGGGCAGATATGGTGCAGTGGCATGGTTTAAAGCCTGATTGGACTGGATTTAACATTCTGAAGGTTTACAGATAATGTCTGAGTTGGGTGTTGACTACTTTCTTTAACAATTTGGAAAGGATAGGGAGCAGGGATAATGGTCTATAACTGTTGGAGTCACTAGGGTCAATGGACATAAATAAAGGGAATAGATAGGTGGTTTTACAAGTTGAGGGAGGTTCACCTTGGGCCAAGAACAAATTTAAAAGATGGGAAATAGGGGCAGACAGGACATAATAGCCTAGCTTCACAAAAAAGGGGATCAATCTGATCAACAAATGCACTTATCTTTGTGTCCAGCACTAACAGAAGATCTTCTAAATATTTCACAGAGACTAGACTGAAAGTGAATGCCACGTTATATGCTGGAGAATCTTTTGCTACTGATCCTGGAGCCTGAGCACAACGTTGGGTGTGAAGGTTATTGGCAGTGGAGGAGTCAAATGCTAACCAGTAGTTCAAAAATGGTTGTTTAGGAGGTCAAGGATTGTGTGTTTGTCTGTAGCAGAGGATCTGCTAGCTGTAATTTTTGTGTGGAGGGATTTAGCTGCTGTGTAACCCTCAATGTTCCTTACAGTCTTCCAAAAGGAGGCAGAACACTTACTGGAGGACTCCAACTCTGTTCGATAATATTTGGCTTTCAATCAGAGTGATTCAGTTTGATCACCTGTCATGACAGTGAGAGTGAAAGGATAGCAAGGGGCTATAGGAGTGACTATGAGGGTACAAGAACCATGACGGGAAATATACAGTGAATGTGATTTGGAGATATTGTGAATGAGGCTATGATGGGTTTCTTGGCCAAACAATTCCCAGTTTGCTGTTTGGTGCTGCAGTAGTTGTGGCTGACTCTGGTGTGGGAGAACCCAGTTTCAGATCTAGTTAGATGAGTGGGAATAATATTTTGTTCTGTTGTTTGGGTACCAATGTTTTTCTGTTTTTTGAATTCCACAACCTCTCAGATTCGTGCTGTATGCTCCCCCGGCCTCTTGAATGTGATTCCCCCTCACTGAATAGTCCCCTCCCAAATGTTCCCCATACCCAAGTGTCAGGCCTCCCCCAGTTTTGATTATAATAATAATAGGGGGTGCAGGGGGCATAGGCTCCCCATCAAAATATTAGTTGATATCGCTCCAGTAGAAACTGTTTCAGATGGTCACTGTTAATGGATCTACTGTAGTGCTTGCCACCATTATTGAATTCAGTGATGTGCACTTGATCATTTGTCATTCGTGATGAGACTCTTTCCTAAAATTCACTCTGTACAGATAAATGTGTTACCCTGCTTATAATTCCTGTTTCAGACATTGACTCCTTGAGTTCATGCTCATAGTTTCTGACAATGGAATTCCATGTTCTATTAAAAGCTCAATGGTGTAAAATAACCATGCATATAAATACAGACTTGATTGTTACATATTGAAAGTGGGGGACTGACTTTTCAGGACCTGGAGTACTATTGTACTGTGGCACAACTTCGAACTCTACTAGCTTGGTGTATGTCTGTGTATACAGTGAGATGTAAGAGTTGAAACTTATAATTTATGATTGCCATAGGTTTCTTGATTCAGTATTTATTCCCCTGATTAGTGTGGAAGTGAAACTGGATTCCCAGCCCTAGACAATGGACCTGATAGCTCACTGACAAAGTCTGATTGTGCAGAGCAAGCTGTGGATTATGTTTGTCTGTTTCAAAGGATCAGCTCAGAACTGTCCTTTTGCCATCTAAGACTGATGATAGGTATAAGAGCGATGAGAAGTTAGGCCTGATCTTGCTTTGACACTTCACTGGAAAATAACATTTGTAAGTTCTTTGCAGGGCTAAGGGTGAAGTTTGACTGGGGGGGGGGGCAATGACACTTTTGGTTCCTGCAAATACAACATTAAAGTCTGTCTCTGGCAGACTGGAGTTGGGTTTGGTCAATGCAAAACACTCTTATTGGGGGTGGGGAGAATGCCCTTTTAGACATGTCTTCCAATAACAGATAATATTTGAGGCTGATATGAGAGAAAGAAATGTGGGCCCAGATTCCAGTAAATATGTGGAGATCCATTTTGGTATACTAGCATAAGACAACTAGCTCACCTACATGGCTCACAATATTTCAATATACAGTACCTGTGAGGCAAGCTAAATATCTTACTTCCATCTCAGGAGCATGCCGAAGATTTTGTGTAGAAAAGAAGGTAATACATACACACATCGTATGGACTTATCTGAAGTTGGGGACTTTCTGGGCCTTTTGCTGGAAGAAAATTAATCAAGTGGAGGGCCTGCCATGCCAAGACAAATAATGATATGTGCCACTGGGAGCTACTGCCCAAGATACTAAGAAATACACATAAAAGAAAAGAATCCTGGTGGTGTTGCTGACAGATATTAAAAATACAATTACCAGGAAGTGACTGACTGTGAGGATACCATCTCTGATGGATTGACAAGAGTTACTGGTATAACAGTACATAATAGAGACAATTACTTCACAATCTCATTCTGCAGTACAATCATTTTCTCTATATGGATTTTCAAAATAATACTCTTCTAAAACATACAAAACAAAGTGGCATAATATCAATGCTGCAAAAGTGATAATATCATCAATGCAGATTGATAATAACATAGTTCAGAGCCCATAATATTATTGTTTGGTGTAATCTATGCAATTATTGTTTGGAGCTCTGAATGATACTATTATCACTAAAACTGAACAGTGTAAGTGCAGGACTCTCCTACACCAGGCCAGACTAACATTGTCAATCAAACAACAGCTATTCCGGATTCAAAACATGACTCATAATTGAACACATTCTGCCTATGGGTGGGCAGAACACTTTAAAAAACATGGCGTCCATCTCTTGATTAGTGAGAGTGAATAGAATCCTCAGTATTTCTATGATTTATTGTCTTATAATTCTGTCAAAAGTGGACTTATCTATTTGATCCTGCATTCACAAAGAAACAATAAGGTAGTACTGCCTACCAAACTAAAGCAAAGTTCTTTACTTGTATAGCTTGCTTAAGGGGGGAGGTGAGGGGAGCTAGAAGTGGATTGGTTTATGAATCCTCTTTTGTGAAGGTGATCTAAGTCACAAGTAGTGAAAATTCTATATCTTACTTCTTTTCCAAGATACGGGTGCTGAATGTAGCTATGGGGACCACAATGTTCTCCTATGGGAAAAACCTCAACTTCGTGATGGGATCTCTATGGAACCTCTTAACTTTCCAAAATCTAAATAGCAAAATTCACATGTCTAGGGCATCCTATGTGGGGACATCTATGTAGACTTAACAAAGGCATTTCACATGGTCAATCACAATCTTCTCATCCAAGTCCTGCCACAACTAAATGTAGCCGCTGAGGTCTCTGCCTGGTTCAAGAACTACCTCTCGGGTCGCTCTCAGCAAGTGAGAATCAACTCCACCATCTCCAACCCCAAACCTGTGTGCTCGGGTGTTCCACAGGGGTCTATTCTGGGCCCACTGCTTTTTACACTCTTCCTTAACTCACTCCCCAAAGCTTGCAGCGGTCATCTCCTACTTTATGCTGATGATGCTGTTCTTTACTGGCAACACCCACAGCCAGACACCCTCCAGCTCTCCCTTCAGGGGTTTTTCTGGGAGCTGGAAAACTGGCTTACTGTACACCACCTGATCATTAACTATTCCAAAACTAAGTCAATGACCTTTGCACATCGCCAAAGCCCACACAGTCAGATGACACTCCAAATCACAAACTTGGATGGTACCCATCTGGAACATGTTACTCATTTTAAATATCTAGGTGTCACCTTAGATACCTCCCTCTCCTATCACAGACATGTACGCCTCCTCTCGTCAGCGATTAACTCCAGAATTGGTACCCTCTACAGGATCAAGAACAGCCTGCCTGCCCATGCCATGCAGATAGCTGTCTCCTCCTCCATCCTCTCACTTCTCGATTACGGGATTGTTATCTACGGCACCGCTGACAACTCCACCCTAAGTAGCATAATCACAGCGCTTAATAAAGCCTGCCGCCTCGTTACTGGCTGTGACAGACTCACCCACACCTGCGATCTGTACACACAAACAGGTTGGCTTAATTTCCATCAAAGACTCAAATATCAAACCTGCATCTTAGCAAAAAAGATCCACCTCCAGCTTACTCCAGCCGGACTACTCCCCATCATCAGCCAGGCCCCTCACAGGCGGACTACCAGACTGTCAGCTACCTCATCCTTCATGGTCCCCCCATGTCGAATGTCTCTAGGGCAGAGATCCTTCCGCTACCTTGGCTCCAAATGGCTCAACACCCTCCCCCCTACTATCTCCCAGACCCACAGCATCGCACTTTTCAAAACAGGCCTTCGAACCCACCTCCTTGAAAACTCTAAATGTGAATGCCAATAAGGCCTGCTTTCTCCTCCTTCATCCCCATAACTGACTTAGGGACTTCCTAGTCCCTACGTTCCACCCTCTGCATTTTAGCTCTGTCTTGGGCCCACACGTATGCCTCCCATAAGCTTTTAAAACACCTCTCAAGTGCCATGTCAATTCTGTAACCTGAAAAAATCAAAGTGTAAAAAAAAAAATTGTGTTTCTTTTATTGCTTTATATTGTCTTGTGTCTCTCCACCCCCTGTAACCACCGTGAAGCCATTGTATAAAAAACCGTCTGTACTGAAACCTGTATATAATTGCTTGTTCTGTCTGTCTTCCTTGTACTTTGGTTTACCTCCACCCCCTGTAAATGATGTGGAGCCTTTGCAAAAGAGTCTATGACTCAAAGGATTGTAATTCCGATTATACAGTAAAATAAACAAAAAAATTCCCTTAACACACTGCAAATTTCAAGAAAAAAGATCGAACTGTTAAATTTGCAATGCAATGATAACATTTTTAAAAGTTTAAAAATTCCCAGTTCACGAGGTAGCAAAATCCCCAACTGTCAGATCAATCCCATGCCTTATTACAACAAGAAGTCACCCGTGGAGGAAGCCACAACATTTTATTTGGGGGAAAAATGTAAACGAGATGGTGGCTAATGGAAAATCAATTTTTCTGACAGACAAGGATTTTTTTAAATCCTTCATTGTGAGCAGATAAAGTTCTTGACCGTGAGTCCAATCCTGTTTCGCAAACAATGAATATAACTTTTGTAGTGAACTGAGCATACTCAGAACCCAAACATAAGAAATTAAATAACTTATGAATTAATATATATTTTTTAGCAAAACAAATTCTGGATTGTTTGTTAACTCAAACTCTTCCTATGTTCAAAATTTTAGAGCAAAACCCACACGGTGTGGTCACTGAGCGACAGGCAAAAAATCTGTCAAAAGAGGCGAAAAACATGTTTTCAGCAATTCGCTGCACACAAACCATAAGACCAACCAAACTACAACTTGGTATATCCAGAGATCTACAATACCAGATGGCACATTTAAAATTCTTTGCAACTCCATAGAATGGTTGTGAAGTTATTAACATGCAAAAATCGGGGATTTAATATTAAAGTGCCTACTCAACCTTAACTGTAGGGGTGCAACCTATATATATGTGTGTGAGTGTATGTATGTGTATATATATATATATATATATATATATATATATATATATATATATATATATATGATAGGGCGTGATTGTGTCCCAATATTTAAGGTTGTAAAGGCACTTGTATGTTAAACTTGAAATTTTGTGTGTTAATAACTTTGGACTCATTCAATAGATTTGCATGAAATTTGGTGTGTACGGTGGGGCATGGTAGATCTCTTGATTTTGCAAATTTTGTTTTGGGCAGTGTTATGGTTTTTGCACAGCAAAATGCTGAAAAGTGCACTTTTCGCCAGTTATGTGGGCAGTTTTTTTAAATTTTGTCCATGGCGCTGTGTGGCCATTGTGTGGTGTGCCACTCTGCAACTTGGCTCGTCTGAAAGAGCTTGGGTCAAGGAACATGCCATTTTCCATTTGGTGAAAAAATATTAATTCATTCAAAAGTTATTAAACTTTTAAGTTCCCATTATAAGTCAAAGGGAAAATTGATATGATTATTTTGCGAACAAAGAATGGGGTTTTGGACATTTGTTCTATCCTCACAATCAAAGAATTTGCAGGCTCGCGATCAAAGAATCTTTGATTGCCAGAATTCTTTGTTCATGACAGACACCATCTTGTTTTTATTTTGCAGTCTGAAAAAGTGAAATATCTTGACTCAGGGGTCACTCCTGAAGTAAAACCTGGATGGGTTTTACTCAGGGGGCTTCGATCTTTTGAGCTATACCTGTGGTTTTCACTAATTTGGTCAAAAAATAGAGTTTTTAACATTATATTCTTTGATCATGGCTCTCTAATGATCTTTGATCGTGAGCCTGCAAATTCTTTGCTCACGAGATTCTTTGATTGAGATCTTTAATCGCGAGCGAGGGACAAGATGGCCAGTTGAAAATAACATATTTCTCAGCCCAGGGGTGGCCTAGGAACACAAATGAGGGTGTGTTTTGCTCAGGGGGCTTCATTTTATTGAACCATAGCAGTGGTTTGCTGAATTTCTCTCAAAATGTTGCCGCCATCTTGTTTTTAAAATGCAGTCAGAAAAAATCAAATATCTCAGCTCAGGGGTCACTCTTGAAGTAAAACTTGGATAGGTTTTACTCAGGGGTCTCCGATCTATTGAACCTTACTTTGGTTTTCACCAGTCTTGTCAAAAAACAGAGTTTTAAACATGTTTAATCTTTGATCACGACTCGCTAATGATCTTTGATCGTGAGCCTGCAAATTCTTTGATCACGAGATTCTTTGATTGTGGTGTTTGACTGCGAGAGAGGAACAGGATGGCTGAATGAAAAAATTACATTTTTCAACCCCGGGGTGGCCTAGGAACACAACTGAGGGTGGGTTCTGTTTACGGGGCTTTGTTTTATTGAACCATGGCAGCAGTTTGCTTTATTTCTCCAAAAACTTTGAATTACACCATTTTGTATTCTTTCATCATAAGCCAGCAAATTCTTTGATTACGAGCCTGCAAATTCTTTGATCACAAGATTTTTTTATCACAACCATTGATTGTGAGATGATGACCAGATGGCCAAATGAAAAAATAAAATTTCTCAGCATAGGAGTGGCCTAGGAAAACAAATGAGGGTGGGTTTTGCTCAGGGAGCTTCATTTTATCAAACCATGGGGATGGTTTGTTGCATTTGTCTCAGAATTTTGAATTACACCTATTTTTGTTCTTTGACTGCAAGCTTGCAAATTCTTTGATCGCAAGCCTGAAAAATCTTTGATCACGATATTCTTTCATCACCATATTTGATCGCAAGATAGGGACAAGATGGCCAGATTTTATAATGCAATAGATTTGCCAATTTTACCAATCTTTAACATTAAATATCTCGGAAATGGTTTGGTTGTGTTACTTGAAATTCAGAGAGTGTTGACAGCATGTTCTGTGTATGTGAATTATGGTGTTTACATGTTGGACAATATATTTTTTTGCAGAGATTTTGCATGGTGTAGTTTACATTTTATGAACAGCATTTTCCATTGTGGTACTGGCTTTAAATTTGTATGGTATCTGGCCTTGGTGCTGCTGATGTGGTTTTTACTTATTAGGTGTGTAACACGTCAATAGGTACAGAATTCTGCTGCTCCAACTAATGGAAATCTGAAACTTTGAAATGTTATATCTCGGAGAGAGTTTGCTCTTTTACATTGGAATTTTGAGGGTCTTCAGGGGATGTCCTGTGCATCTCAACTATGGTGTTTAGCCATTGAAAAATTAATTTGCTGCACAAATATTGTTTATCACACTTTATGTTTTCTGTAAGGTCTTTTCCATTGCGGTAGTGGCTTCAGATGGATTGGGTATCTAGCATTACTGCCATGGAGGTGATTTTCAGTGCTTAGGTGTCTCAGATGTAAACAAATGTGGAATTATGCCACTCTGATGAATGAAACTTTGTTTTGTTTCAAGGTGGTGGGAGTGTGGGGCCCAAGGGCCCCACACTCCCATGCATAAGCGCTACTGCCAATACATAATATATTCAGTACTTGAACTGTTATAGTAGCCAGAAACTTGCAAGTTGGTGAGTCCGGCATGCCCACCAACTTGCGTTACTTTCAACTTTTCTATTGTTTCTCAGAAAGTAAGGAAATTCTATGCAAAAAAACTGTGTTAATGCATCATTTAGGGTTAACACACAAAAAGTGAGGAAATGAGAACTTTAGGGTCACCTGTCCCCCCCCGTGGACCTACCCATCATCCCGAAATTGACAGCTGATGGGGTGTGTCATTCGGGTTGTGAGGCCTAAATGTCACCTCATCCCATGTGTAATCATATTAACAAGCCACAGGAAAGAAGAATGGGATGACATTTAGGCCTCACAACCCCAATGACACACCCTGTCGGCTGTCAGTCTTGGGATGATGTGTGGGTCCATGGGGGGAGGTGGCAACCCTAAAGGTCTAATTTCCTGACTTTTTGTGTTTTAACCCTAAATAATGCATTAATGCAGTTTTTTGCATAGAATTTCCTTACTTTTTGAGAAAGACTAGAAAAGTAAAAAGTTGCAGAAGTTGGTGGGAGCGTGGGCCCTTCAGGCCGTGTGCTCCCACCAACTTGTAAATGTCTCCATAACATAAGAGTACAAGTATTGAATAAGAGATGTATTGCTGGGAGCACATATGGCTGGGAGCATGGGGCCCGAGAGCTCCCACCATGTTGAAAGAAAGCGAAGTGTCAGTCATGAGAGTGGCATAATTGAGCAGCTGTTTACATGTCAGACACATAACCACTGGAAACCACCTCCATGGCAGTAACACTAGGTGCCCTATAAATGTGAAGCCATTACCACAATGCAAAACTCTATACACAAAATGTAAAGTGCGTGATGCAATATCTCCACAGCAAGTTAATTTTCCAACACCTAAATACCATAATTCACATGCCCTCAAAACCTTCCAAATTTCAATTTAAAAGACCAAACTGTGTCCAAGATGTAACATTTTAAAGTTTGAGAATTTTATTCATCAGAGTGCAGAATTCCACACCTGTTTACATTTTACAGACATAATGACTAAAAAGCATATCCATGACAGTAAGGCTAGCTACCCTATAAATTTTAAGTCACTACCGCAATGCAAAATTCTGTCCACAAAATGTTAAGTGCACCATGCAATATATCAACAAAAAATGCATTTTCTGACATCTAAACATGATAATTCACATCTACAGGACATCCCATCAACACCCTCCAAATTTCAAGTGAAAAGACCAAACCATTTCTGAGATATTTAATGTTAAAGATTGTAAAAATTGCATTCAAATCTGGCTATCTTGTCCCTATCTTGCGAACAAAGATGGCGATCAAAGAATCTCGCAATCAAAGAATTTGCAGGCTCACAATCAAAGAAATTGCAAGCTTATGATCAAAGACTAAAAAATGGTGTAATTCAAAGTTTTGAGAGAAATATAGCTAACCATGGTTCGATACAATGAAGCCCTCTGAGCAAAACCCACCCTCATTTCTATTCCTAAGCCACCCCTGGGCTGAGAATTTTTTTTTTCATTTGGCTATCTGATCATTTCATGATCTACAGGTTCTACAGATGTATCTAGGCCCGAATGAGTTAACACAGATAGGAATTAGATGACCTCTGTCAGTTAATGAACCAGCCCCTAGCCCACATATCTATACTGAGTGGAGAACCACAGCAAAAATAAGCCCATGGACATGAACAGTGTAGCTCTGTCATTGCAGGAGTACAGAAGTTAGCACATTTAGGAGTTGCACAGTCTCATGGAGTGGGGACTACACCTCCAGACCACTTGCTGCATGCTAAGTGAAGAGTCACAGGCAAAGAAGGGTGATGCAGATCAGCTGTACAATTCCCTGATTACAGGAACAGTGTAGTTAGCACAGTTATCACTTGAATGGCCTCAGCCAGGCAATGCCTTTCCAAACTGCGACACCAGGTACTGGATCCTCAGTAGAGACCCACAGCACAGCTGAGGGTATGGACATCAATGGTAGACATCAGTGATTGCAGGGAATCTCAAGTTAGCACAGTTAACATTTGCATGGGCTCAGACAGGTAATGCCCCCACCAAAATTCATACTGCATCATGAGTACTGTTGCACAGCAAGGGTGAGGCAATGGACATCAATGGTACACATCTGTAATTGTAGGTAGACACAAGTTTGCACAGTTAGGATTTGCATGGGCTCACCCATGCAGTTTCCCCACACATACCAGTTACTGATCCTGACTGTACAGCCACAGCTGCATGGCCTTAGGTAGCAATGTCACACACATCTCTCTACACCAGCTACTGCAGCCTGACTAGAGACTCACAGGAAAAGTAAGGGTGGTACATACTAGTTAACTTAGTTGTGAATTATAGGACCTCTGTCAGGTTATGACCAGACCCCTAGCCCACATACTGCATACTGAGTGGAGAGCTACAGAACAAAAAAGCCCATGGAGATGAACAGTGTAGCTCTCTCATTGTAGCTGTACAGAAGATTGCACACTTAGGAGTTGTACAGTGTCATGGGGGGGACTGCACTTCCAGACCACTTGCTGCATCCTGAGTAAACAGCCACAGGAAAAGATAGGCAATGCACATCAGTTGTACAGCTCCCTGATTGCAGGTACAGTCCAGTTGGCACAGTTATCACTTGAATGGATTCAGGCAGGCAATGTGTCTTCAAATGTGACAGCAGGTACTGCATCCTCAGTGGAGATACACAACACAGGTCAGGGTATGGACATCAATGGTAGATATCACTGATTGCAGGGATACTGAAGTTAGCACAGTTAGAATTTGCATGGCCTCAGACAGGTAATGCCGCCCCCCTCAAAATTCGTACTGCATCATGAGTGCTGATCCACATCAACAATGAGGCAATAGAGATCAATGACACACCTCTGTAATTGTAGATACAGTGAAGTTAGCATAGTTAGGAGTTGCATGGGCTCAGCCAGGCAATTTCAGCACACATAGCAATTACTGCATCCTGAGTGTATAGCCACAGCTGCATAGCATTAGATAGCGATGTCCCACACCTCGCCACAGCAGCTACTGCCCACTGAATGGAGAGGCACAGGAAAACTAAGACTATTTAACACATTTAGGAATTATGGGACCTGCGTCAGGCAATTTGTCATGCCCTAGCCCACGTGGTGCATACTGAGTGGAGAGTCATAGCAAAAATAAGCCCATGGACATGTATGTGTGGTACTAATTCTTCCAGTTGATTTGCATGCTTAAAAGAACAACAGTTACATTCTAATGTTATAATGTTATGGTTCAGTAAAGACTCGACACAGGTGGTTAAGTTTAAAAATTATTTATTGCCAATTGGTGAAACTGAAAAGAGCCAATTAAGATAATTTTTTTTTTACAAAATCAGTCTCACAATACAATCCTTGCATGTGTGTAATCATTGCTTGGAATATATCTAAATGTGTGTCATGCATAGTAAGTAGATGATATGAATTGGAATAGAGTACATACAAAAATACGAGCATACAAAGAAGCCAGCAGAAGAAGGCTATTTGATCTATCAAGTCTGTTCAGTATTGCAGGGTCTGCATCTTGAGCTAATGTCTCTGCTATACCTCCGCAGTCCTCCCATCCCCCCAGGCATGATTCTTATCTTCCCCCTATGCCTGTACCAGACTCTTTTATAGCTGCTCAATGTCTTTAATGAGGTGACCTCTTCTAGCAGCACAGTCCAAATGTTCACCACCCTTTGTGGGAAGGAGTGCTTTCTGACATCCATCCTAAACCTCCCACCCTCCAGCTTAAGACTGTGCCCCCTCAAGATATGGTTGCCACTCAGCTTGAAGAGACTTTGGTTATCAACATTATTTATCCCTTTAAGTACTTGAATGTTCCAATCAAGTCCCGTCCCACTCTCCTGTCCTACATTAATGAGGTATGTCAGGAGCTTCTAAGCAGTGATTACACACATGAGCCAGTGATGATTTGTTGTTGTTGTTGTGTGACTGATAATGTGTATGTTCTTGGGGTGGGCAAAAAAACAGATGTTCAATGTTGAAGTAATAGAATATAAAAATTTAATGATTTCAGTGACATTAGATAACTGGTATGTTCAGTTAAATATTTTAAGATATATCACTGACTAGGTGCATATGGAAAATTCCCACCTGACCCCTCAATAGAGGCGATCATAAACATTGTCAGGAATAGGCATGAAGTGTGTTGTTATCAGTAAAAGTGTCTGATTTATAATTTCAAGTATTAACATTGATTACATTTATTTGTATGACAACTACAACACATTTCATATTATTACAGGTACAATATACATTTCTTTCAATGGTTAGATTAGTTACTATATCAGTTCTGAATTAGCAAATAAATGTGTGTAGCATGTTGTTTTTATCAAAGATATAGGTCACTGAACTTAATCACTATAGTATTCTATTATATGTTAAGGAGAAATTCTTACTTGACTCTTACAGTAACACTTTTACTAGAACAAGTAAACTAGTTAACAACAATGGTCAGATGAAATGAGAATGTAAATATTATTTATATGTCATTACATAGGTATGCAAGAGTCATTTGATAATAAGCTGCAATATTTCAGTATTCACACTGCTTCTTTTCATTTGCTTCATTATGACTAAAGAGTTTTATATTTACATAGTACAGTTTCAGTGTAACAAATACATTAAGCATAGTTCAACACTGTTGCATGGTAAAAGAATGATGATGTTGTCAAGATGTCAACAGATAATAGACAAAAAAAGCTGGTGATGGAAAACTTGTGACAGAGTGTTCTCTTTGGTGAATGAGACATGTGTTACACACTTATTTAAAATGATAAGGGACAACTTTTACATCTCTGCAGAGGCAAACAGTTAGCAACTGGCAACAACTTCTTGTTATGTATGGATATGATACATCAACAAGAAAAGATATGTACAGAACAGGGGAGCCAGAAAGGACTCTGTTTTGACATGTACAATCTTCAATAGACATGTGAGCATGGTTTCTCTAGTGACTGTGAAGACTGTTGGCACCGATTGAAGCCACGACAACAATTTCCACATTGTCACTGATCCACACAAGGTCTTATATGTCAGTGCATGAAATGTCTTTGGCAGTAAATAATTTTGTTGGTATGCTACAATTTATTGACAGTCGTAGATTGGAAACAATCGTACTGCCCTATTACTGACTCTGTCACAAAGTAGTCAGTAAAAAATGCCACATGTTGTGTGCTATTCTTCTGAGATAGGAAGGTCATCATAATTCTTCAATATTAGAAGATATGAATTTTTTAAGTGGTGTGGAAGTCTCTGTTTTAAAACTGCTTGTAGAGTCGTCACACTACCCATCCACTTCTGTACCTTAGCAAACAGGTGTAATGGCCAGAATGCATAGATTGACCATGGTGATGACCACACTGTGAGGTCAAACACTGATTGGTTAAAAACTATTCTACCAGCTGTGTAATCTGTGATGGGGTGTAAACTCTGAGCCCATTGAGTCAAATCTGTGCAATATAAGCAACAGATATTGAGATGAAGTCCTGAGACGTATAGGCTGAGTACATCTTCCTCCACACCTTTCACAGGAGTGATCACATTGAGCATTGGTAAATAGCTGTCAAACTTTAACACTTTTTGCTTGAGGGACAAACAGAGTAATCCACAGCATGTCTTCTGTGGTTTCATGCTCTGAATGACCAATGATACACCTACATATTTGGTTACATATGATACAGTGAAGTACTGGTGCATTGGAATGCCATCTTCATCCAAACTGTTTATGATTGCCATCATAAACTCACTAACTATCTTGCTGCATGTCTGCAGCAAATGTACTGCATCCATCATATGCACCTAAAACCTGCCATGGTGGTGTTAGTGACTGCACATTGTTAGACTAATCAGAAGCCATGTTGATAATCTGCTTCAATGTCTTTGATAGGAGAGTGTCTTGTGAAGCAGATATTGCCTGCACAAAAGTGTGTATGTGGAGAAAAACTTGCATAGCTGAATTAGCATAGCAGTTCACTCTAGTGCTGTTGTAAAGACTGACACAGCAGCTACACCAACTAATTTCTGACAAACAGCTGGCTCTGAATGTGTAGTTGATATTGTGACCTTAGTTGAACTCTTTAGAGTTGAATCACTCATGGAAGCTCGTACCTGTTTGCTGACAAGTGTAGATATAACTGCACAATGTGAGACAGCCAGATACGTAGGCAGTGGTATTGAAGACATTTGTGGCTGATAGAGAGTACGTAACCTGTTGTACTTAACAATACATCACTTGTCAGCTCGTATATTCTGAGGTGCAAGAGTTATAATGTGCAACCCAGAAAGACTACGGACACGTGAAAGTGCCATGTAGCTCATGCCATCCTTGAAAATGTCTGTACCTATGTCCACCATTGCTGAATCCAAACTCAAGCCCTGAGATTTGTGAATTGAAACAGCATATGCAACACTTAGTGGGAACTGATTCCTGTTTACATAGACATCCTTAAATACCTGAAATTTCACACAGGTACATTCTATCTGTACAGGCTGTTCCATGTTGTCAAAGTGAACTACAAGTGTCTCGATATATGTCCTCTGGACGTTGTAGACAAAGTCAGTGATGTTACCCATGGCACCATTTACCATGCCTCGTTCAACATTGAGATTATGAAAGCAGCATGACCGCGTACATTCCTACAAAGTGTAGAACAGCTTCTAGGCCAGCTGTGTGGAAACATCTGACTTCAGTTCAGTGAGTCGTTCAGTCATCTTTGCTACCAGGTTACGATTGAGAATGACACCATCAACTGTGTCAACATCATGCAGAGTTAGAACTTCTTGGTTTCTCTCTGCAGCATAACGTTATTGAACTCAGTGCATTTCTTTAGTCATAGCATAAGACACACAATGTGTGTGCCTGTAAAAGTACATATCACTGAAAACATTACATGCTGTTTCTGTGGATGTAGTATCTATTCTGATTCTCTGCTCATTTAACATAGCAACATGTTCTGGTGATAGAGAACCTGTACAAGCTTCATCTAAAAGTGATTTGTAAGCCAGATCACAACTTTGGTGCATGTTCTCATACAGCTCAACATAGGTGAATAACTCCCAAATGTTAAAACCTGCAATGCAGCCTAGTGTGTTCTTAGCTTGCTTGGCAGTCAGAGCTGCAAACACATGTTCCACATTAACTGGCACAAGCTGTAAAAGTTCTCCCAATACAACAATACTTTTGACACCAAATGGTACTCCATAGTCAGTACCTAAGATCTCCTGTAGACGTAGGTGTATACAGGTGAGCATTACATTAGAGACCATGCTGATTTCATCAATGATGAGTAACTTCATCTTTGCAAAAAAGGAATGGAGCTGAGATGCAACCTCAAATGACAGTTTATGATACTCTCCTGTTTTGCCATGTTCCACTGGCAACATAAAGAGACGGTGTAATGTAACTCCACCAATGTTGTGTGCGGCTAGTCCTATGGGAGCAGTGACAGCAACAGACATTGATGACCCTGTCAGGCCTCGTATTTCAGCAGTGATGGCTTCAATAAGGAAACTCTTTCCTGTACCAGCTGAACCACTAAAAAAGACCAGTAGTGGTTTATAGTCAAGACAGTCACAATTTTTTGCTTCATGGAGTAGGCCATGTCGAACAGCATCAATGACTTGAGAGTGAACTACATGCTGCTGCTGATTCAGTCTTTCTCTCAAGTCAGCTGGGTTGAAAGTGGAGTGTGTTCCATGTTCCATGGCAGTCTCAATTTCTGAGATTAACACTTGTGGGAATTTAAGGCAGAAGTTCACCTAGAACAGCTTGCCCTTCTGCATCAAGATTGTCTTGTGAGCTAACAGAAGTGTCTTCCTGAAGATGCTTCTCTGCCTTCTCAAGCTGTTCTTTTCAGCCTCCAGTCTCTGTATGTATGTCTCAGAGTATTCAGTTTTGAAGGTCTTGTAAATGAGTTGAATTCTTCCTCGAATGTCTCACAGTCACCTTTTAATTCAGACTCATTCCTCCAGGGTCTAAATAGAATAGGAGAGCAAAGTAATAATGCTCTCTGCTCTCATTGTGCCTAGATGCAATTTACAGTGGTCCTATGAGCCATGGCTTGTGTCTCTTTATGAGACAGCCATCCACTCTGTTCACCTTGTAAATGTGTTGTGTTGAGTCAGGTGATATATCTGCCTTATAGTCTTACTGCTTAGACACCTGAAAGAGACACATATCATCCATGTCATCGTGTCTATGGGGGTAGTATGTGTCTATCAGGTTATTCTTCAAGTTATGTTTTGAAGAACGTCTATTGGCAGCGAGTTCCTCAATCTCAGCATGGGGAATCAGTACATGTTTGCATTATTTCTTTGTAGTTCACACTGAGAAACCAGACAGCATCAGACTTCCCGTACAGATGTGTACCTATTAAATGGTCACTGGCTTCATAGGCACCACATTCTCTATGTGAAAGGGTCTTCAAGCTGAATGACCACAGCTGAGATGTCAGGCTCTTGCTTGAACTGGCAATATCTTCCCAAAGATCTTGCAAGCTGGTCTGCTCATGCTCAGTTATGTACAAAGTCACATACCGCACCAGGGCCAATGAGTTGTCAGCCACAAACTGAACATCTATGTTTGCTTGCCACATTAGGAGAAAAGTTGGGTTGTAGTCATTGATGTACACCTCTTTCTCATCTCTTGGTAACTCGTATACCCTCTTGGTTGATTTTGCCTTCAAGTGGTGTCGCATTGCTGAAAAAAGTTCATTCATGGAACCATCCTGACAAACTCATCTAGGGAATCCAAAGCAACATCATGTGTACCAATCAGATTTATTCTTTACTACTCGCCAGCAGTATTTTGCACAAATATGTCACTGGAACTTTTGTACCAACTTCCATAATGTAGGATTCATAACTTGTCGAATATGACAAGTGATATATTGCTTGATGAATGCTAGCACTTGTGCTGTTTCATGTTCACCGATGTGTGGTGCATCCTTGATCCACAATAACATATGAATATGAGGGGCACCCTGTTCGTGATATTCCATCCTCCAAAAGTAATGCTCACAGTACCAAGGGTGGATTGTCCTTTGACAAAATGAAAGTCAGAATGTCATGTAACCACTTGGGAAAATATCTTGTGACAGACACAGGATCAAGTGAACACATTTGTCTTACAGTCATTGATGAAATGCCATCAGCATCAGAATTTGCCCACTTCAACAGTTCAATGAGCTCATCCCAGGCATATTCAGCACAACTAAGTGTGACAAACCATGTGGCTGCACCATACTATCACAGCATTGTCATCACCTAGGAGTGTCTGGATACCAATATACTTTGGTGCCACATAGACTTGACAGAATGGAAGACAGATTATTGCACATTTTCATCTTTCTGCTTAATTTCTAGAAATTGAGCAGCTGTTATTCCATCTAGTGGACTTATAGAGACAAATAGTATGTGCACAGATGCTGACAGAATGCTAAGTTCACCCTCCCAAAGGAGATGAAACAGGTACTGTGATGTTATGTCTGAATTTGCCATCTTTACTGAGCACACAGCTAGTGTGGTACTCAGCACCCTGTACACGCACTTCCCTTTCATCTAGCCATCCACCTGACCCTTTTGGGAATAAGTCTGGGAAACAGCGTGCTTCTACTTTTGCCTCCCAACTGCTGACAGGCTCACCTTCCACCTGTTCCATTTGATGAGAACAATGTTGTCCCCTACTGATCTCTGCCATGTAGTGGGTGAACTGTGTACTGTTCATACACATTGTCACTTGTCTGTCCCTGCCCTTCTCAATCATTGGCTTAGTTGTCTCTAAGACATCATGTTGAACAGAGAGACTACTCATGGGATCAATGTCAAGGTCTGCATAAAAGGTATTTGCTCTTTAAATAATAAGAGCAAGCTTTACCTTCTGTGCATTGACAACATCTTGCCAGATGACCTTGGACGTAGTTGGAACACCATTTACAAGAATCACCAAACTGTTTTCCATAGAGATTGCCTCCACATTTTCCTGTAGAGGAAGTGGGAGATACATCATGGAACCCTTTAGAGATCTAATGAGTGCTTTCTGTGGAATGTTCCTTGTCTTTGTGTTCAGATGTAGAGTGGTTTGAAATGGTTTCATTGTCTGAATTAGAATGCGCTCAAACATATTCAATGTCAAAATCTCACTTGGCGTAACATGTGCCTCCATATTATTCAACCATGACCTTGGTGGCAGAATGTTGGACTTTAGTTTGGAGAAAGTGTTTGCACAGCACAATGGTGGTCTGTAACTGAAAGTCAGATTTCATCAGCAAAATGATAAGAGATGGAACCACTTGTCATTGTATGGTAACAAGGTTTCAAGGTTCACTGTGACCATTTGTTTGCTGTAGCCCAGACGATCACATGACATACATACAGAGTCGAACTTCTGGGCCTTTGCCAGCTCAAATTTTGCAATTTCTTTGCCGTACTGTTTCAGTATGTCACTTTCTAAGACAGAAACAGATGTTTCACCAGAACTTGCTGACTGATAAATACTTGTGTCTGGTGCAGAAGTCATGTAGCTGCTGTTTGAGAAATGTAATGACACTCTGCATGTCACCAGACTGCAAAATAAGTCATATAAACAAGTGTACTGATTGACAACTCATCAACTTCATATACCCTGTATACAAAGTTCTGCATGCCTGTTTCATGCACTCCCAGCATCCACATGTTGTGAAAGACACTGTCACAAGCATCACTATTGAGGCATACTAGTGAGTGACCCATAAGTCCACTATGTGGATGGATTTCACAAAGGTCAATCTTGTTAAACAGTTCATATCTTTCTTTGTGATCTGTTATCACAAATAGGTTGACAAACTGTTAAAATTTTTCAAATGATGATTGCCTATGGTTGCAGGTTGCATCACATGGCCATGACAGACAGTGCCATTTATGGGACACAGTGGTTGCGCCACAGTCATCATTTTGCATCCATTGATGTGTCATCACAGACACTGAGCATTGACCAGCTTAACAGACTCATCAATGGTGAACTTGCTCTCTTTTTTCTGTGAATAATAAGATTCTTCCCAGAAATATTCCTCTGAGTGCTGTGTGTGTCATCCAGTGACCTGTAGATACATCACAGAAATTGTGCTCAGTCAAGGCAGGATAGTGTTGTAGTCTTTTTTTGATGTCGATACAACTTTTCTGAATAGTTCAAGCACATGAGACATCTTATGCCATAAACGTTGAAGAACAAATGCTGCTCTATTAACAAATGTGCATACTTTGAGATGCAATTTCATCAAAGTCAGATGACTCTTTGTCTTTTTGCGCTCATGTCTCATCACAGCAGCAATAAGCCTGTCGATCTTAACTTTACTTACTAGTGATTGGAAATACTTTTGCTTTCTCATATGAAAATCACCAGCTGTGAGCTTACAATGCTGTTTAGAATGTCTGGTTGTGCTTGCTGTATCAATAGTTGTGTTTTGTCTGAGAGTTCTACATAACTGACACTCAGGTAAATATTTTTTCCTTGCTGTTGAGCAAGTATGTAGTTTTGTTGTGGAGTGAGTTACTGTAGAGCTCACTGTTCAGGTAGAACTCTGTATTGTTTTACATCCTGAACTGACATCACTGGTTTTATTATCATTCTTAAGCAACAGTGAAGTACTATGATACCTGTTTTGTCTTTCTATACATGCACGTCTGTGTTTACTAGGCATCTTTCAATGTGTTACTTCACAGTAGCAGTCAGCAATGTTACAGAAGTATCAGACACCTGCATAAAAGACACAGAAAAAGGAAATATTAGTATACATTCGTGTTGATCACTTCTAACATTGTATATTGACACAGATGATTTATTCATACAATATTACAGAAAAAGGTCTCAGAAATGCTGTAATCAGATTGGTTGTTCGAATTTTGACAGTCTTATTTTAATTCATGTTAACTGTCCTGTATAGTGTTATCACCATGGCACATAGATTATTTTTCTTACTATTTCATCATCGAGCAAATGCAGAATTACTGCAATTATGTATAGTGATTTGGACCTAGTATTGTTAAACTGTTGGTGAAAGAACTACTTTATTTAAAAATCTTTCTCTAAATGAGGAACACAGCAATACAGTATTAATAAAGTATACTTTAAACACTTAACTTTTGAATATTAATTTCATATGCAATAATGCATCATTGACATTTACTTAATGATGTCTTTGGGGCAATATGACACTTAGCTCAACCTTGTACACATTACACCCTAGGGTGCTTAACATATTGTTAAGCTGAGCTCTGTCATGTGTTATTGGTAAGACAAATAATCACAATTATTGATTAGGAATGACTATCCAGGTCACCATGCAGTGACAGAAAACAACGAAATGAAAAATGTAGCTTTAGAAATGAGATTGTTGTAGAAGTTGAGTTACAATTTCAGAATAAGTATGTGAAATTGTGTGAAGTTATGTATTTGTACATTAGGTAAGAAGCAGGAAATGTTTTCCTTCAGTAATCATACATTTTTGGAAAAAAAAAATCATCAAATAATGTCACACATTTGAAAGTGGTCACAAAACAGTGTTGTTTGCATGAAAGTGTCGCAAAATATGAGTAAGCATTCCGAAAGAGTACTAAAGAGTAAAAGAAAAACAATGTAGTGCATGCGAAGTGTCAAAAAAATACCGTCAATTTGCAACAGTTTCCCATGGTAGTGTCGAAGAAAAGTATAACAAAAAATAGCGTTACTAGCATTCGAAAGTGTCAGCAAAAGTAGTGCCGCATGCTCGAAAGCATCACAAATTTGAGTTTGAAATAACAACTGTATTCATATCCAATCATATCTTGATTACTATTAGAGTGAATGGTACTTCACCAACTGTGTGCTAGATTTATCAGGCCATGTAAACCAACCAATCAGAGATGCTGAATAGGAAGAAGAAGGACACAGCAGCCATCTTAGATTCACCTGAAAGAAAAAACACACTTAGCTCTGTGAGGCACATCATATTTTATTATCAATTTCAGTACTATGATAAAAAGTGTTACAAACAAGTAAATAGTATTAATCAAAACAGTTTTACTGCTCTGACTATATTGATAAAAAACCATTGATTTTCCATTACTTAGTTACAACTGTTTAAAGTCAGACTGTTAATTGATACTTACTAGCACAGATACAGCTGCAAATGGAGGAGGAAGCAAAGGCATGTGTATCATAACAGAAGAGGGAACCAATCAGACATCTCTCGCACTTGTAATTGCTTTGAAACTGCTCTGTCAAAGGATGCACATCTTGCCACCTTGAAATATTTCTACATTTTAGCTGGAGCAGAACTACAGTAATAGTCAGTGCAAACACACTACATTGGTTAATGAAGGCAGACTTTAGCCAATGATTTGTTTTATTTGTCTGTCACGGATCAGCCCACTGAAGCAGTGTTGAACTTAGGAGGAAATGCAAATTTACTTTCACTACTGCTTAAGTACTGCAGGTGAACACTGACTTTGTTGGTTGCTCTCTGACCACTTCTAAGTTGAAAAGCTGATAATTGCAGAAAACAGCAAAAAGGACTTTGTGGATTGTTGGCAACAGTATAGTGAGGCGAGTGTCTGAGCATGCTCAGAACAAAATTTTGGGAAAACCTGCAGCCCAAATTGCTGTGTGAAGTGGTATGGAAGGGTGGAATCAGGTGGAGCACTCAACGCCAACAATGCACAGACCTCAGTACTCAAGCTCACCCAGACATACTGCTGATACATCTGGAGGCAATGATTTGGGCACCAAACGATGGGTTGATTTAGTGTTAGAAGCAAAATTGGACCGTGCTTCTATCATGAGTATGTTGCCTGCCTGTAAAATATTTTTTTGGGATATTATAGAGTGTAGGGTCTGGCAAGCAGAACACCACATGTACCTGATTGAACGAGCTTGAAAAAAGGTCATCATACAAATATCTGCATATTTACGGATGTCTGGAATGAATACCATATGTCACCCTGAAATAAAGTATTGTTATGATTGGCCATACCTACCAGACGGTGTGCACTTCTCACATGCTGGCAATTGCCTTTTTCTGGGAGACTTTCAAGATGGAATTCTCAAAGTCTTCTAAGAA
The DNA here is from genome assembly GCA_016271365.2 of Neoceratodus forsteri. Lineage (NCBI taxonomy): Eukaryota > Metazoa > Chordata > Ceratodontiformes > Ceratodontidae > Neoceratodus > Neoceratodus forsteri. The sequence goes on from CM057458.1 coordinate 1,179,395,474, forward strand.
TGTCAGACTGAACAAATAGCAAGGTGCAAACAAAGGATCTTTTCAGAACCAAAAAATGTTGGTCAAAAAAATAGAACAGCTGCATACATCACCACGAGGGTAACACATGGGCTTGAAATATTCAGACTGTGCCAGGCTAGGAACAAGCCCATGGACAGAGTAGAATGCAATACAGCAAGGCGTTGTCAGGGCGATATTTTACAGTGCTGTGGCATGGTCAGCAGGTAAATATTTCAGTCTGGCAACCTGCATTGTACATTACACAGGGACTGCACCAGTGAAGTGGCCCGAGAGGAGTAGGGGATAGCACTGAGTGTAGTGGTGGTAGTGCAACTATCACAATATTTAGTACTGTATGCAAATAGAGCGATAATGCATGCAAGGTGTTAATGCACCTATTTGGATAATTAGTATGGCTCATTTGCATGCAGGTGTGCTGATCACTACAATAACTTGTCCTGGTATTCTGTGAGGCAGTGCCTGTCAGCTACTGATGCCCCTCCGCAGTGCTTCTACGGTAATGCATCTCAACACTTCATCTTGGCTTTTCTATAAAAAAATACTGCTGGTAGTACAGTGAACCCTACCCCTTCACTCTATCATGGGATTAACTAGCATAAAATGTACCCCTGGTGGCCATGTTCACCTACTACTCACCTGATTGGCTGGGGTGGCAGCTGCTACAGCACCAGGGTTATTTTATACAGAAAGACCACAATTGGGTGAGGGTGGTATGCAGTGGACCACCACGGATATATTTTAAAGCAAAATCAGTTGGTGAGGGAGGCTGATGCCAAACATGGTAGCCCTGAGCTTGGGCACCCAAGGCTGGTGGCTGCCATGTTGTACTGCAATCTGCAGCACCACTGTACAGTCAATTATTTTATTTTATTACTGGGGGCCTCCAACAGTGTCCAGCACAAATGCAGCTTGTGGTTGCAGATGATCACAGTATCATGGGATCAATATCAGGATGTGTCAAGCATGCATAGGAGTGTTGCTGTACCACAATACAACCCTTGTGAAAAATAATTGCTCAAATGTTACATGGCACAACAGTAGTTACTGTTCATTGGATATGTTATATAATGGGAGTATTTCTGTACATGCATCTTAATATTTGTAATAATAACTACAGAATTTTTTCTGTGAAACTTAACAGAACAGAAAGTCAGACATGTTACAGGAAATGGCAGTAATGTTCTATTTTTGTGTACTAGAACATGAGAATCTGGAGCTACGAAGTTGCTTGCCTGCTCAAGGCAGTCCAGGCATGGGGGTACCCATATTTTAATACGAGCATGAACAGAATTGGACAGTATGGGTTACATAAAATTCTTCTTACACATATTAAAAGTCAAAAACTCCATCAGCAAGCTAAAGGAAACTGTAACATTTCTATCAGCTGAAACAGAGGAGAGATAACACAAAGTAATCGTGCTGGTACCATCATGCCAGACTCTGGGAGGTGGCTGGCAAGCCAAATGTCAGGCATCTCACACACCACATAAAGCAGAATATTTTATAATACAAGTTTGAAATTCAGTACTGCATGCAAATGGATACACCAAGTAGGCATGGCACAATGCGATTACCATACCTTATGGCACCGTTTGAATTGCCAGGACAATTCAGCAGCTGCAGCTATGGTCTGTCACGCTGTGCATATTAACATTCACAAACACTGTTCTTTGGTAGCAGAGTCTGACAGAAGGCAAACTTACAGTCTAAATGAGATGTTGTCATGGTGCACTATTGTATCTCCCACTGCTGTCCAATGGCAGCTTTGAATATATTAATCCCTTGTGTGCAGTAAGTCATAGCCTGGACTGATTGAGGTTTGTTAAGGCATATCAAATCTGGTGGCATAGAGTCTGGTTCCCCAGTCAATAACGGCCTGTGCACAGCTGGCTTGCAGATGTTGAGCTCAAGCGGTGCTGAGGAGCAGTTAGTAGTTCTGTAGTAGTCAGGTACAGGTGACCAACGTCAGAATAGTACAATACCACAGTACAATATTTTTGACAACAAGCACGACGTGTTGCATGGGTGTTCAACTACCAAGGATAATGCTATACTTCACCGCATGTAGCAGGTTATAGGATGCCAAGAAAAACAGCAACATGAATGCACAAGTACAAATAGGAGATGGCTGACTTAAAGTCCATTGTATCAGGCATGAGGGTGGCAGTTAGAATAGCCATGACTGCTGGCCGCACGGCATATTCAAATGTATAGTGCTGGAGTAAAGGGGATAGTAGATCTGTGCCAAAAGCAAATACCACAACAAAAATAGCAGTAATGGAGCAGTGCTACCCTCCCAGCATGATCCTGGACCTCAGTAGCCCAATAAGCACTGTCATCCTGGTAAGTAATAGTATGGTCCCCATGCCGCATAATCCCTGACCTCCATAGCCACACTACTTTAATAATGTTCCTGGTGTTGTAGTGGTTCCCCACCCACCAAGCACACCCTGACCTCGTAACTCTGTTAATGACAGCATATCCCTCGTTGTTCTACTGGTCTACCCCAAACATGATCCATGAATGCCGAGCTATGTTAATGTTATAATTTTGCTGGTGTAGTAGTACTCCACCCATCCCCATAAGTCCCCAACCACTGTAGCCGTGTTAATGATAGCATCCCAGCTGTTCTAGTGGTCCTCACCCCCTCGCACGATTCCAAACCCTACCACATTAATTGAATTACTTGTGGTTTGTAGTAAACCTACAACATGTTCCCAGCCAGCAGCGGTGTTAATGGAGCATGTCTTGGTGTTCTATAAGTACCCCACCCACCAAGTGTGTCAAGCACGTACCAGTTAGTTAAATTATTTTCCTGGTGTTTTTAGTGGTCTGCACAAGCATGATCCCAAACTCGGTATCGCACAGTGACAGGAATACCTGGTGTTGTAGTGGCGCCTCCCGGCCCAGATGTGCCACTATCTTCCAAGCACAGACTAGCACATCGCGGCAACAGCTCAGCCTCTTCTCATCACCACAGCTGGCTGATGACTGTGGTATGCATGAGTTCTACCACAGTCTCGGCCTGCCGTGGTGGTGAGAGAGGAGACTGATGCTCACCAGCACCACACCTGCTCTGTGCATTGGAGGATGGACACACTTTTAAGGGGAAGCACTACAACACCAGGCATTGCTGTCATTTTTGGGACCACCGTATCCGCACTGTGCTTGGGGCTGAGAGTACCACAACACTAGAAACAATTTAATTTCCATGGCTATGGGGTCAAATCACACAGGGTGGGGGTATGACACAGGGATATTCTGACTAATGTGCAATGGTCGAGTTGCTTGGGAGTCAGAGACCACCAACAGCAGGACATTCAGGCATTAATGTGACTACGGGTTAGACTATGATTGGGGGTGGAACACTACAAGACCGGAAAATTAAGACAATAGGTATAGAATCAGATTGCACTTGGGGTGGGGACTACACTAAGAAAAAGAATGTTATATGGTGAACAGGGGCAGAGTCCTGCTTTGAATACAGCGAACACTCACTACCAGGTGACTTGTCTGTATCAACACATATGGGTGGGTGGGTTGTATACAGTCACACCTCCTGACTGACCACTACTATTCAGGGTGGTCCCTGACGAAGCCTCCCATGTTCAGGTCCATTAAGAATATGTGTTACAGTGACAGAACAGGGATGTTTCAGACATTCATTCATAATTGACTCTTACTAGCTGCTGTTTCCTGAAACTGCTTCTAACACAAATCTCTTACTGTATCAACATTCTGAGTCCATAATTTTAAACTGCCTGTACTACATTGCCTGATCTCAGCCTTATCCTTATGTGTTGTTCAAATAACATTCCAGTTCTCTAGTTTACTGTTACAGAGCCTACCAAACCTATGTCTGATAGAGATTTTAACTCTGTTATTTTGGCCCAATGTCATTCAGTCTGTGTATCCTAATAATAGTTTCCCACACAATAAGTGGCTCTAGTGCAGATTTTAATAAGATAGGTTAAATTACTTGTGTTGGGAGGTAACTTCTGTCAGGTCCACACACTATAATAAAACGCTGATGTACAGTGATAACCATAGTAATCATTTCTAAGCTGCTAGGGTAACATAACCTCTTGACCTTTACTGTCGAGGTTTGACAGACGCCGAACAACCATTGAAAATGATTATCCATAGTTATCACCCAGCACCAAACATATCTATATCTTCAACTGCTGTCATATGCAAGTATACTGAGTACAGTGGCTATTCAATTCAAGAACAATGGTTACATATAAACGCACTGGCCAAGGTAACAATTTAAATAATATTAATTACTTGCTTAGCTAAATATTCATAATAATACATTTGGCATAACATGGCTGAACCTACTGCACATACTGATCAAAGGAACATGTTAGGTTACAGATATATGTCATAATTTATACAAAGTGTTCCTAAATAACGACCATTCAAATGACACAGTTACTAACCTCCCACATATTAATTTCACAGATCAAAGGCTGTCCCCCAATTAATAGAAGAGGTCCAGCACAGACAGAAGCTGTGAAGCCAGGACTCTGACCCAAGTATCATCTTGTGGAGTCAGATGGTAAGAATAATTGTATGATAATGTTGACCGACTACAAGTACTACCTATAAAGTGACATTAGTAAACCTTAAACAGTAAAGAAACAGGAAAAGTGCCCTGGGACTATAATGAGCACTGTCCAACTGACAAAGTTAGGCAACACAAACCATGGTGTATTGAAAAGGGACAATAGAACAGCTTCAATATAGCACGGGAATGAGACAGCATTATCTGCACAGATGTAAAACTGAGACTCAAATAAGACAGCCTGAATAACAACGAGAAGTTAAACCCAATACATGCAAAAACTGTACACAGATGAAGCTAGGCACAGCTAAACATGTGAACAGTGTGTTTGCCAGAAATGTAGTCCTAGTACTCACACAGGCAAGTCTATCTGAAAATACATTATTTCAAACTTTATGTTTCCAAACTGTTTGCATAGCAATAAAAATGGTGTGGATTTACCATGAGCAAACCATTAATGGTTCAAACACATTCCTTAATAACATTTGTCATTCAAAACATGGAAATGAGCTTACTTAGGTAATGTTTGTGCAAATGTGGAAATTAGCATTCATTGTGCCTTCACTATCAGCTGTTTGCACCCGGATACGGTGTAGAACACTAAACGCAGAAATCTTAGTGCTGCACAGATAGTTAGGATTATGTTATAGTTTTGAACACTGTAGTTTCACATGTGTTGCCTGCTGCTGTACTATTACAAACAGCATACACATAGATGATGTTGATGCTGTGCAACTGTTATACTGTTACGTATGGTACACTACACAAAGGCAGTACAGTACCAAGGCAGTAGTGGCGTCAGAACAGCACTGAGTATTGAGTAGGACTCTTGTGATGACTGCATACACAGTGACAGGCCCATCATGCAGGTGCTTACTGACAGTGCACATTACTGTTATGTTGTTGTGACCACATCAGGTGCACCTCTGAATGGCATGGTCACAGTGACATATCATACCACTTGTGTGTTGTGACGCTGTAGCTGTGGCAGAGAGTATATAATATCAGAAAGATGCAGTGTTACAGTATGAAATGACATAAGAACTGTGATTTGTAGTAGGTTTGTACAAACCTGTTTTCAGAAGATGGCAAGCCATACAGTCAACACAACATCCTCTATATCTCAGAGTGGTATGTATGCTAACGGTTGTTAATGCACAGAATAGTGGTCTGCAGGCAACAGTATGACCTCCTTTTAATAACATTACTACTCTATGAGTACAAAATAGAAATATCAATAATAAAGAACATTTGTTTGTTATAGAGTGGGCATGAAAAGTCGTACCTGGTTGATTACAAGACATCACATGACTATGATAAATGCCCATAGTGACTATTACAGTATAATTTCAGAATAAAAGAGAAAAACAAGTTACAGATTTAACTTGGGATGGGATAATCAAAAGGGTTACGATGGTGCAATAATTGCAACTACAAGCCACTAATGCTCCGTACAATATTCAAAACAGGTTATGCATTACAAATTCTGATCGCCATGACACATTAATGTATGTGGAGAAGAAGGTGATTGTGCCCATACATACTCTGCACACAGATATTCAGATCAATCTGGCTATCTTGTCCCTATCTTACGAACAAGATGGCGATCAAAGAATCTCGCAATCAAAGAATTTGCAGGCTCACAATCAAAGAAATTGCAAGCTTATGATCAAAGACTAAAAATGGTGTAATTCAAAGTTTGAGAGAAATATAGCTAACCATGGTTCGATACAATGAAGCCCTCTGAGCAAAACCACCCTCATTTCTGTTCCTAAGCCACCCTGGGCTGAGAATTTTTTTCATTTGGCTATCTGATCATTTCATGATCTACAGGTTCTACAGATGTATCTAGGCCCGAATGAGTTAACACAGATAGGAATTAGATGACCTCTGTCAGTTAATGAACCAGCCCCTAGCCCACATATCTATACTGAGTGGAGAACCACAGCAAAAATAAGCCCATGGACATGAACAGTGTAGCTCTGTCATTGCAGGAGTACAGAAGTTAGCACATTTAGGAGTTGCACAGTCTCATGGAGTGGGGACTACACCTCCAGACCACTTGCTGCATGCTAAGTGAAGAGTCACAGGCAAAGAAGGGTGATGCAGATCAGCTGTACAATTCCCTGATTACAGGAACAGTGTAGTTAGCACAGTTATCACTTGAATGGCCTCAGCCAGGCAATGCCTTTCCAAACTGCGACACCAGGTACTGGATCCTCAGTAGAGACCCACAGCACAGCTGAGGGTATGGACATCAATGGTAGACATCAGTGATTGCAGGGAATCTCAAGTTAGCACAGTTAACATTTGCATGGGCTCAGACAGGTAATGCCCCCACCAAAATTCATACTGCATCATGAGTACTGTTGCACAGCAAGGGTGAGCAATGGACATCAATGGTACACATCTGTAATTGTAGGTAGACACAAGTTTGCACAGTTAGGATTTGCATGGGCTCACCCATGCAGTTTCCCCACACATACCAGTTACTGATCCTGACTGTACAGCCACAGCTGCATGGCCTTAGGTAGCAATGTCACATCTCTCTACCAGCTACTGCAGCCTGACTGAGACTCACAGGAAAAGTAAGGGTGGTAATACATACTAGTTAACTTAGTTGTGAATTATAGGACCTCTGTCAGGTTATGACCAGACCCTAGCCCACATACTGCATACTGAGTGTGAGAGCTACAGAACAAAAAGCCCATGGAGATGAACAGTGTAGCTCTCTCATTGTAGCTGTACAGAAGATTGCACATAGGAGTTGTACAGTGTCATGGGGGACTGCACTTCCAGACCACTTGCTGCATCCTGAGTAAACAGCCACAGGAAAAGATAGGCAATGCACATCAGTTGTACAGCTCCCTGATTGCAGGTACAGTCAGTTGGCACAGTTATCACTTAGAATGGATTCAGGCAGGCAATGTGTCTTCAAATGTGACAGCAGGTACTGCATCCTCAGTGGAGATACACAACACAGGTCAGGGTATGGACATCAATGGTAGATATCACTGATTGCAGGGATACTGAAGTTAGCACAGTTAGAATTTGCATGGCCTCAGACAGGTAATGCCGCCCCCCTCAAAATTCGTACTGCATCATGAGTGCTGATCCACATCAACAATGAGGCAATAGAGATCAATGACACACCTCTGTAATTGTAGATACAGTGAAGTTAGCATAGTTAGGAGTTGCATGGGCTCAGCCAGGCAATTTCAGCACACATAGCAATTACTGCATCCTGAGTGTATAGCCACAGCTGCATAGCATTAGATAGCGATGTCCCACACCTCGCCACAGCAGCTACTGCCCACTGAATGGAGAGGCACAGGAAAACTAAGACTATTTAACACATTTAGGAATTATGGGACCTGCGTCAGGCAATTTGTCATGCCCTAGCCCACGTGGTGCATACTGAGTGGAGAGTCATAGCAAAAATAAGCCCATGGACATGTATGTGTGGTACTAATTCTTCCAGTTGATTTGCATGCTTAAAAGGAACAACAGTTACATTCTAATGTTATAATGTTATGGTTCAGTAAAGACTCGACACAGGTGGTTAAGTTTAAAAATTATTTATTGCCAATTGGTGAAACTGAGAAAGAGCCAATTAAGATAATTTTTTTTTTTTTACAAAATCAGTCTCACAATACAATCCTTGCATGTGTGTAATCATTGCTTGGAATATATCTAAATGTGTGTCATGCATAGTAAGTAGATGATATGAATTGGAATAGGTACGTACATACAAAAATACGAGCATACAAAGAAGCCAGCAGAAGAAGGCTATTTGATCTATCAAGTCTGTTCGTATTGCAGGGTCTGCATCTTGAGCTAATGTCTCTGCTATACCTCCGCAGTCCTCCCATCCCCCCAGGCATGATTCTTATCTTCCCCCTATGCCTGTACCAGACTCTTTTATAGCTGCTCAATGTCTTTAATGAGGTGACCTCTTCTAGCAGCACAGTCCAAATGTTCACCACCCTTTGTGGGAAGGAGTGCTTTCTGACATCCATCCTAAACCTCCCACCCTCCAGCTTAAGACTGTGCCCCCTCAAGATATGGTTGCCACTCAGCTTGAAGAGACTTTGGTTATCAACATTATTTATCCTTTAAGTACTTGAATGTTCCAATCAAGTCCGTCCCACTCTCCTGTCCTACATTAATGAGGTATGTCAGGAGCTTCTAAGCAGTGATTACACATGAGCCAGTGATGATTTGTTGTTGTTGTTGTGTGACTGATAATGTGTATGTTCTTGGGGTGGGCAAAAAACAGATGTTCAATGTTGAAGTAATAGAATATAAAAATTTAATGATTTCAGTGACATTAGATAACTGGTATGTTCAGTTAAATATTTTAAGATATATCACTGACTAGGTGCATATGGAAAATTCCCACCTGACCCTCAATAGAGGCGATCATAAACATTGTCAGGAATAGGCATGAAGTGTGTTGTTATCAGTAAAAGTGTCTGATTTATAATTTCAAGTATTAACATTGATTACATTTATTTGTATGACAACTACAACACATTTCATATTATTACAGGTACAATATACATTTCTTTCAATGGTTAGATTAGTTACTATATCAGTTCTGAATTAGCAAATAAATGTGTGTAGCATGTTGTTTTTATCAAAGATATAGGTCACTGAACTTAATCACTATAGTATTCTATTATATGTTAAGGAGAAATTCTTACTTGACTCTTACAGTAACACTTTTACTAGAACAAGTAAACTAGTTAACAACAATGGTCAGATGAAATGAGAATGTAAATATTATTTATATGTCATTACATAGGTATGCAAGAGTCATTTGATAATAAGCTGCAATATTTCAGTATTCACACTTGCTTCTTTTCATTTGCTTCATTATGACTAAAGAGTTTTATATTTACATAGTACAGTTTCAGTGTAACAAATACATTAAGCATAGTTCAACACTGTTGCATGGTAAAAGAATGATGATGTTGTCAAGATGTCAACAGATAATAGACAAAAAAAGCTGGTGATGGAAAACTTGTGACAGAGTGTTCTCTTTGGTGAATGAGACATGTGTTACACACTTATTTAAAATGATAAGGGACAACTTTTACATCTCTGCAGAGGCAAACAGTTAGCAACTGGCAACAACTTCTTGTTATGTATGGATATGATACATCAACAAGAAAAGATATGTACAGAACAGGGGAGCCAGAAAGGACTCTGTTTTGACATGTACAATCTTCAATAGACATGTGAGCATGGTTTCTCTAGTGACTGTGAAGACTGTTGGCACCGATTGAAGCCACGACAACAATTTCCACATTGTCACTGATCCACACAAGGTCTTATATGTCAGTGCATGAAATGTCTTTGGCAGTAAATAATTTTGTTGGTATGCTACAATTTATTGACAGTCGTAGATTGGAAACAATCGTACTGCCCTATTACTGACTCTGTCACAAAGTAGTCAGTAAAAAATGCCACATGTTGTGTGCTATTCTTCTGAGATAGGAAGGTCATCATAATTCTTCAATATTAGAAGATATGAATTTTTTAAGTGGTGTGGAAGTCTCTGTTTAAAACTGCTTGTAGAGTCGTCACACTACCCATCCACTTCTGTACCTTAGCAAACAGGTGTAATGGCCAGAATGCATAGATTGACCATGGTGATAGACCACACTGTGAGGGTCAAACACTGATTGGTTAAAAACTATTCTACCAGCTGTGTAATCTGTGATGGGAGTGTAAACTCTGAGCCCATTGGAGTCAAATCTGTGCAATATAAGCAACAGATATTGAGATGAAGTCCTGAGACGTATGGGCTGAGTACATCTTCCTCCACACCTTTCACAGGAGTGATCACATTGAGCATTGGTAAATAGCTGTCAAACTTTAACACTTTTTGCTTGAGGGACAAACAGAGTAATCCACAGCATGTCTTCTGTGGTTTCATGCTCTGAATGACCACATGATACACCTACATATTTGGTTACATATGATACAGTGAAGTACTGGTGCATTGGAATGCCATCTTCATCCAAACTGTTTATGATTGCCATCATAAACTCACTAGCATCTTGCTGTATGTCTGCAGCAAATGTACTGCATCCATCATATGCACCTAAAACCTGCCATGGTGGTGTTAGTGACTGCACATTGTTAGACTAATCAGAAGCCATGTTGATAATCTGCTTCAATGTCTTTGATAGGAGAGTGTCTTGTGAAGCAGATATTGCCTGCACAAAGTGTGGTATGTGGAGAAAAACTTGCATAGCTGAATTAGCATAGCAGTTCACTCTAGTGCTGTTGTCAAAGACTGACACAGCAGCTACACCAACTAATTTCTGACAAACAGCTGGCTCTGAATGTGTAGTTGATATTGTGACCTTAGTTGAACTCTTTAGAGTTGAATCACTCATGGAAGCTCGTACCTGTTTGCTGACAAGTGTAGATATAACTGCACAATGTGAGACAGCCAGATACGTAGGCAGTGGTATTGAAGACATTTGTGGCTGATAGAGAGTACGTAACCTGTTGTACTTAACAATACATCACTTGTCAGCTCGTATATTCTGAGGTGCAAGAGTTATAATGTGCAACCCAGAAAGACTACGGACACGTGAAAGTGCCATGTAGCTCATGCCATCCTTGAAAATGTCTGTACCTATGTCCACCATTGCTGAATCCAAACTCAAGCCCTGAGATTTGTGAATTGAAACAGCATATGCAACACTTAGTGGGAACTGATTCCTGTTTACATAGACATCCTTAAATACCTGAAATTTCACACAGGTACATTCTATCTGTACAGGCTGTTCCATGTTGTCAAAGTGAACTACAAGTGTCTCGATATATGTCCTCTGGACGTTGTAGACAAAGTCAGTGATGTTACCCATGGCACCATTTACCATGCCTCGTTCAACATTGAGATTATGTCGCAGCATGACACGTACATTCCTACAAAGTGTAAGAACAGCTTCTAGGCCAGCTGTGTGTGAAACATCTGACTTCAGTTCAGTGAGTCGTTCAGTCATCTTTGCTACCAGGTTACGATTGAGAATGACACCATCAACTGTGTCAACATCATGCAGAGTTAGAACTTCTTGGTTTTCTCTCTGCAGCATAACGTTATTGAACTCAGTGCATTTCTTTAGTCATAGCATAAGACACACAATGTGTGTGCCTGTAAAGTACATATCACTGAAAACATTACATGCTGTTTCTGTGGATGTAGTATCTATTCTGATTCTCTGCTCATTTAACATAGCAACATGTTCTGGTGATAGAGAACCTGTACAAGCTTCATCTAAAAGTGATTTGTAAGCCAGATCACCACTTTGGTGCATGTTCTCATACAGCTCAACATAGGTGAATAACTCCCAAATGTTAAAACCTGCAATGCAGCCTAGTGTGTTCTTAGCTTGCTTGGCAGTCAGAGTTGCAAACACATGTTCCACATTAACTGGCACAAGCTGTAAAAGTTCTCCCAATACAACAATACTTTTGACACCAAATGGTACTCCATAGTCAGTACCTAAGATCTCCTGTAGACGTAGGTGTATACAGGTGAGCATTACATTAGAGACCATGCTGATTTCATCAATGATGAGTAACTTCATCTTTGCAAAAAGGAATGGAGCTGAGATGCAACCTCAAATGACAGTTTATGATACTCTCCTGTTTTGCCATGTTCCACTGGCAACATAAAGAGAGCAGTGTAATGTAACTCCACCAATGTTGTGTCGCGGCTAGTCCTATGGGAGCAGTGACAGCAACAGACATTGATGACCCTGTCAGCTCGTATTTCAGCAGTGATGGCTTCAATAAGGAAACTCTTTCCTGTACCAGCTGAACCACTAAAAAAGACCAGTAGTGGTTTATAGTCAAGACAGTCACAATTTTTTGCTTCATGGAGTAGGCCATGTCGAACAGCATCAATGACTTGAGAGTGAACTACATGCTGCTGCTGATTCAGTCTTTCTCTCAAGTCAGCTGGGTTGAAAGTGGAGTGTGTTCCATGTTCCATGGCAGTCTCAATTTCTGAGATTAACACTTGTGGGGAATTTAAAGGCAGAAGTTCACCTAGAACAGCTTGCCCTTCTGCATCAAGATTGTCTTGTGAGCTAACAGGAGTGTCTTCCTGAAGATGCTTCTCTGCCTTCTCAAGCTGTTCTTTTTCAGCCTCCAGTCTCTGTATGTATGTCTCAGAGTATTCAGTTTTGAAGGTCTTGTAAATGAGATTGAATTCTTCCTCGAATGTCTCACAGTCACCTTTTAATTCAGACTCATTCCTCCAGGGTCTAAATAGGAATAGGAGAGCAAAGTAATAATGCTCTCTGCTCTCCATTGTGCCTAGATGTAATTTACAGTGGTCTATGAGCCATGGCTTGTGTCTCTTTATGAGACAGCCATCCACTCTGTTCACCTTGTAAATGTGTTGTGTTGAGTCAGGTGATATATCTGCCTTATAGTCTTACTGCTTAGACACCTGAAAGAGACACATATCATCCATGTCATCGTGTCTATGGGGGTAGTATGTGTCTATCAGGTTATTCTTCAAGTTATGTTTTGAAGAACGTCTATTGGCAGCGAGTTCCTCAATCTCAGCATGGGGAATCAGTACATGTTTGCATTATTTCTTTGTAGTTCACACTGAGAAACCAGACAGCATCAGACTTCCCGTACAGATGTGTACCTATTAAATGGTCACTGGCTTCATAGGCACCACATTCTCTATGTGAAAGGGTCTTCAAGCTGAATGACCACAGCTGAGATGTCAGGCTCTTGCTTGAACTGGCAATATCTTCCCAAAGATCTTGCAAGCTGGTCTGCTCATGCTCAGTTATGTACAAAGTCACATACCGCACCAGGGCCAATGAGTTGTCAGCCACAAACTGAACATCTATGTTTGCTTGCCACATTAGGAGAAAAGTTGGGTTGTAGTCATTGATGTACACCTCTTTCTCATCTCTTGGTAACTCGTATACCCTCTTGGTTGATTTTGCCTTCAAGTGGTGTCGCATTGCTGAATAAAGTTCATTCAAGGAACCATCCTGACAAACTAATCTAGGGAATCCAAAGCAACATCATGTGTACCAATCAGATTTATTCTTTACTACTTGCTAGCAGTATTTTGCACAAATATGTCACTGGAACTTTTGTACCAACTTCCATAATGTAGGACTGTCATACTTGTCTGGAATGTGACAAGTGATATATTGCTTGATGAATGCTAGCACTTGTGCTGTTTCATGTTCACCGATGTGTGGTGCATCCTTGATCCACAATAACATATGAATATGAGGGGCACCCTGTGCTTGATATTCCATCCTCCAAAAGTAATGCTCCACAGTACCAAGAGGTGGATTGTCCTTTGACAAAATGAAAGTCAGAATGTCATGTAACCACTTGGGAAAATATCTTGTGACAGACACAGGATCAAGTGAACACATTTGTCTTACAGTCATTGATGAAATGCCATCAGCATCAGAATTTGCCCACTTCAACAGTTCAATGAGCTCATCCCAGGCATATTCAGCACAACTAAGTGTGACAAACCATGTGGCTGCACCATACTATCACAGCATTGTCATCACCTAGGAGTGTCTGTGATACCAATATACTTTGGTGCCACATAGACTTGACAGAATGGAAGACAGATTCACTTGCACATTTTCATCTTTCTGCTTTAATTTCTCTAGAAATTGAGCAGCTGTTATTCCATCTAGTGGACTTATGAGACAAATAGTATGTGCAATAGATGCTGACAGAATGCTAAGTTCACCCTCCCAAAGGAGATGAAACAGGTACTGTATGTTATGTCTGAATTTGCCATCTTTACTGAGCACACAGCTAGTGTGGTACTCAGCACCCTGTACATGCACTTCCCTTTCATCTAGCCATCCACCTGACCCTTTTGGGAATAAGTCTGGGAAACAGCGTGCTTCTACTTTTGCCTCCCAACTGCTGACAGGCTCACCTTCCACCTGTTCCATTTGATAGAGAACAATGTTGTCCCCTACTGGATCTCTGCCATGTAGTGGGTGAACTGTGTACTGTTCATACACATTGTCACTTGTCTGTCCACTGCCCTTCTCAATCATTGGCTTAGTTGTCTCTAAGACATCATGTTGAACAGAGAGACTACTCATGGGATCAATGTCAAGGTCTGCATAAAAGGGATTGTTGCTCTTTAAATAAGTAAGAGCAAGCTTTACCTTCTGTGCATTGACAACATCTTGCCAGATGACCTTGGACGTAGTTGGAACACCATTTACAAGAATCACCAAACTGTTTTCCATAGAGATTGCCTCCACATTTTCCTGTAGAGGAAGTGGGAGATACATCATGGAACCCTTTAGAGATCTAATGAGTGCTTTCTGTGGAATGTTCCTTGTCTTTGTGTTCAGATGTAGAGTGGTTTGAAATGGTTTCATTGTCTGAATTAGAATGCGCTCAAACATATTCAATGTCAAAATCTCACTTGGCGTAACATGTGCCTCCATATTATTCAACCATGACCTTGGTGGCAGAATGTTGGACTTTAGTTTGGAGAAAGTGTTTGCACAGCACAATGGTGGTCTGTAACTGAAAGTCAGATTTCATCAGCAAAATGATAAGAGATGGAACCACTTGTCATTGTATGGTAACAAGGTTTCAAGGTTCACTGTGACCATTTGTTTGCTGTAGCCCAGACGATCACATGACATACATACAGAGTCGAACTTCTGGGCCTTTGCCAGCTCAAATTTTGCAATTTCTTTGCCGTACTGTTTCAGTATGTCACTTTCTAAGACAGAAACAGATGTTTCACCAGAACTTGCTGACTGATAAATACTTGTGTCTGGTGCAGAAGTCATATGTAGCTGCTGTTTGAGAAATGTAATGACACTCTGCATGTCACCAGACTGCAATAATAGGTCATATAAACAAGTGTACTGATTGACAACTCATCAGACTTCATATACCCTGTATACAAAGTTCTGCATGCCTGTTTCATGCACTCCCAGCATCCACATGTTGTGAAAGACACTGTCACAAGCATCACTATTGAGGCATACTAGTGAGTGACCCATAAGTCCACTATGTGGATGGATTTCACAAAGGTCAATCTTGTTAAACAGTTCATATCTTTCTTTGTGATCTGTTATCACAAATAGGTTGACAAACTGTTAAAATTTTTCAAATGATGATTGCCTATGGTTGCAGGTTGCATCACATGGCCATGACAGACAGTGCCATTTATGGGACACAGTGGTTGCGTCACAGTCATCATTTGCCTCCATTGCTGTGTCATCACAGACACTGAGCACATTGACCAGCTTAACAGACTCATCAATGGTGAACTTGCTCTCTTTTTTCTGTGAATAATAAGATTCTTCCCAGAAATATTCCTCTGAGTGCTGTGTGGTCATCCAGTGACCTGTGAATACATCACAGAAATTGTGCTCAGTCAAGGCAGGATAGTGTTGTAGTCTTTTTTTGATGTCGTACACAACTTTTCTGAATAGTTCAAGCACATGAGACATCTTATGCCATAAACGTTGAAGAACAAATGCTGCTCTATTAACAAATGTGCATACTTTGAGATGCAATTTCATCAAAGTCAGATGACTCTTTGTCTTTTTGCGCTCATGTCTCATCACAGCAGCAATAAGCCTGTCGATCTTAACTTTACTTACTAGTGATTGGAAATACTTTTGCTTTCTCATATGAAAATCACCAGCTGTGAGCTTACAATGCTGTTTAGAATGTCTGGTTGTGCTTGCTGTATCAATAGTTGTGTTTTGTCTGAGAGTTCTACATAACTGACACTCAGGTAAATATTTTTTCCTTGCTGTTGAGCAAGTATGTAGTTTTGTTGTGGAGTGAGTTACTGTAGAGCTCACTGTTCAGGTAGAACTCTGTATTGTTTTACATCCTGAACTGACATCACTGGTTTTATTATCATTCTTAAGCAACAGTGAAGTACTATGATACCTGTTTTGTCTTTCTATACATGCACGTCTGTGTTTACTAGGCATCTTTCAATGTGTTACTTCACAGTAGCAGTCAGCAATGTTACAGAAGTATCAGACACCTGCATAAAAGACACAGAAAAAGGAAATATTAGTATACATTTGTGTTGATCACTTCTAACATTGTATATTGACACAGATGATTTATTCATACAATATTACAGAAAAAGGTCTCAGAAATGCTGTAATCAGATTGGTTGTTCGAATTTTGACAGTCTTATTTTAATTCATGTTACACTGTCCTGTATAGTGTTATCACCATGGCACATAGATTATTTTTCTTACTATTTCATCATCGAGCAATGCAGAATTACTGCAATTATGTATAGTGATTTTGACCTAGTATTGTTAAACTGTTGGTGAAAGAACTACTTTATTTAAAATCTTTCTCTAAATGAGGAACACAGCAATACAGTATTAATAAAGTATACTTTAAACACTTAACTTTTGAATATTAATTTTCATAGCAATAATGCATCACATTGACATTTACTTAATGATGTCTTTGGGGCAATATGACACTTGGCTCAACCTTGTGCCACATTACACCCCTAGGGGTGCTTAACATATTGTTAAGCTGAGCTCTGTTCATGTGTTATTGGTAAGACAAATAATCACAATTATTGATTAGGAATGACTATCCAGGTCACTCATGCAGTGACAGAAAACAACGAAATGAGAAAATGTAGCTTTAGAAATGAGATTGTTGTGCAAGTTGAGTTACAATTTCAGAATAAGTATGTGAAATTGTGTGAAGTTATGTATTTGTACATTAGGTAAGAAGCAGGAAATGTTTTCCTTCAGTAATCAGCATTTTTTGGAAAAAAAATCATCAAATAATGTCATACATTTGAAAGTGTCACAAAAAACAGTGTTGTTTGCATGAAAGTGTCGCAAAATATGGTGTTGTGCAGTACTGAAAGTACCAGTGGAAAATAAAACAGTGTAGTGCATGCGAAAGTGTCAAAAAATAATGTCAATTTGCAACAGTTTCCATGAGTAGTGTCGAAAATAAAGTATCACAAAATAGTTGCTAGCATTCGAAAGTGTCAGTAAAAGTAGTGCCGTATGCTCGAAAGCATCACAAATTTGAGTTTGGAAGTAACAACTGTATTCATTATCCAATCATATCTTGATTGCTATTAGAGTGAATGGTACTTCTACCAACTGTGTGCTAGATTTATCAGGCCATGTAAACCAACCAATCAGAGATGCTGAACAGGGAAGAAGAAGGACACAGCAGCCATCTTAGATTCACCTGAGAGACAGCACTTAGCTCTGTGTAAGTACATCATATTTTATTATCAATTTCAGTACTATGATAAAAAGTGTTACAAACAAGTAAATAGTATTAATCAAAACAGTTTTTACTGCTCTGACTATATTGATAAAAATAACCATTGATTTTCCATTACTTAGTTACAACTGTTTAAAGTCAGACTGTTAATTGATACTTACTAGCACAGATACAGCTGCAAATGGAGGGAGGAAGCAAGGTGCATGTGTATCATAACAGAAGAGGGAACCAATCAGACATGTCTCTGCACTTGTAATTGTTTGAAACTGCCTGTCAAAAGGATGCATTTTTGCCACCTTGAAATATTTCTACATTTTAGCTGGAGCAGAACTACAGTAATAGTCAGTGCACACACTACATTGGTTAATGAAGGCAGACTTTTAGCCAATGATTTGTTTTATTTGTCTGTCACGGATCAGCCCACTGAAGCAGTGTTGAACTTAGGAGGGAAATTGCAATTTTACTTTCACTACTGCTTAAGTACTGCAGGGTGAACACTGACTTTGTTGGTTGCTCTCTGACCACTTCTAAGTTGAAAAGCTGATAATTGCAGAAAACAGCAAAAGGACTTTGTGGATTGTTGGCAGCAGTATAGTGAGGCGAGTGTCTGAGTATGCTCAGAACAGTAATTTTGGGAAAAACCTGCAGCTCCCAAATTGCTGTGTGAAGTGGTATGGAAGGGGTGGAATCAGGTGGGAGCACCTCAAGCCAACAATGCACAGACTTCTGAGTACTCAAGCTCACCCAGACATACTGCTGATACATCTTGGAGGCAATGATTTGGGCACCAAACGATGGGCTGATTTAGTGTTAGAAGCAAAATTGGACCGTGCTTCTATCATGAGTATGTTGCCTGCCTGTAAAATATTTTTTTGGGATATTATAGAGTGTAGGGTCTGGCAAGCAGAACACCACATGTACCTGATTGAACGAGCTTGAAAAAAGGTCATCATACAAATATCTGCATATTTACGGATGTCTGGAATGAATACCATATGTCACCCTGAAATAAAGTATTGTTATGATTGACCATACCTACCAGACGGTGTGCACTTCTCACATGCTGGCAATTGCCTTTTTCTGGGAGACTTTCAAGATGGAATTCTCAAAGTCTTCTAAGAATGTCAGACTGAACAAATAGCAAGGTGCAAACAAAGGATCTTTTCAGAACCAAAAAATGTTGGTCAAAAAAATAGAACAGCTGCATACATCACTCACGCAGGTGTAACACACATGGGTTTGAAATATTCAGACTGTGCCAGGCTATTAGGAATAAGCTCCTGGACAGAGTGTATCTGTAATGCAGCAAGGCGTTGTCAGAGGTGATATTTTACAGTGCTGCGTGGCATGGTCAGCAGTGTTAAATATTTCAGTCTGGCAACCTGCATTGTCATCACATAGGGACTGCACCAGTGGAAGTGGCCCGAGAGGAGTAGGGGATACAGCACTGAAGTGTAGTGGTGGTAGGTGCAACTATCACAATATTTAGTACTGTATGGCAAATAGAGTTGATAATGCATGCAAGGTGTTAATGCACCTATTTGGATATTAGTATGGCTCATTTGCATGCAGGTGTGCTGATCACCACTGTAATTTGTCCTTGGTATTTCTGTGAGGCAGTGCCTGCTTGGCTACTGATGCCCCTCCGCAGTGCTTCTACGGTAATGTATCTCAACACTTCATCTTGGCTTTTTCTATAAAAAAATACTGCTGGTAGTACAGTGAACCCTACCCCTTCACTCTTGTCATGGGTTAATTAGCATCAAATGTATCCCTGGTGGCCGTGTTCCTCTACTTACTCACCTGATTGGCTGGGGTGGCAGCTGCATTACAGCATTCAGGGTTATTTTTTTGCCAGAAAGACCACAATTGGGTAGTAGGGTGGGATGCAGTGGACCACCACGGATATATTTTTATAGCAAAATCAGTTGGTGAGGGAGGGCTGATGCCAAACATGGTAGTTCTGAGCTTGTACACCAAGGTTGGTGGCTGCCATGTTGTATCTCTGTAGCTCCACTGTAGTGTCAGTTATTTTATTTTAGTTTGGGGTTGCCTGTTCAGTGTTCAGCATATGCACTTGTGGTTGCAGATGATCACGTATCATGGGATCAATATCAGGATGTGCTTAAGCATGTATAGATTGTTGCACCACAACACAACCCTTGTGAAAAATAATTGCTCAAATGTTACATGGCACAACAGTAGTTACTGTTCATTGGATATGTTATATAATGGGAGTATTTCTGTACATGCATCTTAATATTTGTAATAATAACTACAGAATTTTTTCTGTGAAACTTAACAGAACAGAAAGTCAGACATGTTACAGGAAATGGCAGTAATGTTCTAATTTTTGTGTACTTTTTGCAGGAACATGAGAATCTGGAGCTTACGAGAGGTGTGCTTGCCTGCTCAAGGCAGTCCAGGCATAGGGGAGTGCCCATATTTTAATGCGGAGCATGAACCAGAAGTTGGACAGTATGTGGAGTTGCATAAATTCATACTTCTTGCACATATTAAAAGTCAAAAACTCCATCAGCAAGCTAAAGTGGAAGCTGTTGTGCACATTTCTATCAGCTGAAACAGAGGGAGGAGATACCTTTGAAATGATAATGGGTTTTGGTACCATCTTGCCACGAGCTCTGGGAGGTGGTTGGCAAGCCAAATGCTGGGAGCATCTCACACACCGTAGTAAAGCAAGAATATTTTCTAATACAAGTTTGAAATTCAGTACTGTGTATGCAAATGGATACACTGCGTGTATGCATGGCACAAATGGTGATTACCATACCTTATGGCACTGTTTGAATTGCCAGGACAATTCTCAGCAGCTGGCAGCTATGGTTCTGTGTCACGCTGTGCATGTTAGACATTCACAAATACTGTTCTTTGGTAGTGAAGAGTCTGACAGTAGGTTAAGTGTACAGTCTAAATTGGATGTTGTCATGGTGCATCATTTTATGTCTCCCACTGCTGTCCAATGGCAGCTTTCTTTGAATGCTATTAATCCCTTGTGTGTGTGAGTCATAGCCTGTAGACTGATTGGGTTTGTTAAGGCATATCTAATCTGGTGGTATGGTATGTCTGTTTTCCCAGTCCAATAACGGCCTGTGGCACAGCTGGCTTGGTAGATGTTGAGCTCTCTGCGGTGCTGAGTGAGCAGTTAGTAGTTCTGTGGTATAGTCAGTGTACAGGTGTACCAACGGTGGAATGGTACAATTACCACAGTACAATATTTTTGACATTGGGCACGATCGTGTTGCATGAGGTGTTCAACTACCAAGGATAATGCTATACTTCACCGCATGTGGTAGGTTATAGGATGCCAAGAAAAACAGCAGATATGAAATGTACAAGTACAAATAGTGGAGAATTGGTTGTATTTAAAGTCCATTGTATCAGGCATGGGGTGGCAGTTAGGGGAATAGCCATGACTGCTGGCTGCATGGCATATTCAAATGTATAGTGCTGGAGTAAAGGGATTAGTGTGATCTGTGCTGCGGTGCTAAATACTACCAACAAAAAACTAGCAGTAATGGAGCAGTGCTACCCTCCCAGCATGATCCTGGACCTCCAGTAGCCCAATAAGCACTGTCATCCCTGGTAAGGTAATGGTAATGGTCCCCCCCATGCCAGCATAATCCCTGACCTCCATAGCCACGTTACTTTAATAATGTTCCTGGTGTTGTAGTGGTTCCCCCACCCACCAAGCACAATCTCTGACCCTCGTACCTCTGTTAATGACAGCATATCCCTGCTGTTCTACTGGTCTACCCACCCCCCAAACATGATCCATGACTGCCGTAGCTATGTTAATGTTATAATTTTGCTGGTGTAGTAGTACTCCACCCATCCCCATGCACGGTCCCCAACCACTGTAGCCGTGTTAATGATAGTATGTCCTGGTTGTTCTAGTGGTCCTCACACCCTCAAGCATGATTCCAAACCTCTCCCACATTAATTGAATTACTTCTGTGGTTTGTAGTGGTCCTCCCACCCCACATGTTCCCAGCCAGTAGTGGTGTTAATTGGAGCATGTCTTGGTGTTGTAGTAAGTACTCTCACCCACCAAGTGTAATGTCGCGACTGTAGCCAGTTAGTTAAATTATTTTCCTGGTGTTTTTAGTGGTCTGCACACTGGGCAGCATGATCCCAAACTCGGTAGTCGCGACAGTGACAGGAATACCTGGTGTTGTAGTGGTGCCTCCCGGCCCAGAATTGTGCCACCTATCTTCCAGTACACAGACTAGGTACATCGCCGGCAACCAGCTCAGCCCTCTTCTCATCACCACAGCTGGCTGATGACTGTGGTATGCATGAGTTCTACCACAGTCTTTGGCCTGCCGTGGTGGTGAGAGGAGAGCTGACCTGCTCACCAGCACCATACCTACTCTGTGTATTGGAGGATGGACAGCACACTTTAAGGTGGGGGAAACCACTACAACACCAGGTATTGTTGTCATTTTGGGGCTACTGTGAGTCACGGATTGTGCTTGGGGGCTGGGGAGAGTACTACAATACTAGGGAAACAATTTAATTTCCATGGCTATGGGGGTCGGAATCACACTTGAGGGGTGGGGGTACCACTAGAACACCAGGGATATTCTGACATTAATGTGGCAATGGAGGCGAGATTGTGCTTGGGAGGTGGGGACCAGTTCAACAGCAGGGATATTCAGTCATTAATGTGACTACGGGTTAGATCATGATTGGGGGTGGAGACTACTACAAGACCGGGAAAATTACTACAGTAATGTGGGTATGAGAATCAGGGATTGCACTTGGGGGTGGGGGACTACACTAACAGGGAAAAAAGAATGTTATATGGTAGAACGGGGGGCAGGAGTCCTGCTTTGGAATAGCGGGTACACTACACTACCAGGGTGACTTGTCTGTATCAAGCACACATATGGGTGGGTGGGTTGTATGCAGTCATACCTCCTGACTGTCACTACTATTCAGGGTGGTCCCTGATTTAGCCTCCACATGTTCCTGGGTCCATTACAGAATATGTGTTACAGTGACAGAACAGTGGGGATTAATTTCAGACATTCATCTCATAATTGACTGTTACTAGCTGCTGCTGTTCCTGAAACTGCTTCTTAACACAAATCTCCTTACTGTATCAGCATTCTGAGTCCATAATTCTTAAACTGTGTCTGTAATTATCATTTGCCCTGATCCTTTGAAGCCTTGTCCCTTCTGTTGTTGTTCAAATAACATTCCAGTTCTCTCAGTTTACTGTTACTGAGTCTAGCAAACTCTATGTCTGATAGAGATTTTAACTCTGGTGCTATTTTGGCCCAATGTCATTCAGTCTGTGTATCCTAATAAATAGTTTTCCTACACAATCGTGTGGCTCTAGTGCAGATTTATAAATAAGATAAGGTTAAATTACTTGTGTTGCGGGGGGGAGGTAACTTCTCATGTCGAGTCCCATACACTATAAATAACTATGCCTGATGTACAGGTGATAACCATAGTGTAATCATTTCTCGTGGTTGTTAGGGTAACTGTAAACCCTCTTGACCTTTACTGTCGGAGGTTTACAGATGCCTAGCAACCATTTAGAGGTGATTATGCCATAGTTATCACCCAGCATCAGGCATTATCCTATATCTTCAACTGCTGTCATATGCATGTGTACTGAGTATCAGTGGCTATTCAATTCAAGAACAATGGTTATCTATATAAGTAGCACTGTTGAAGTGATAACAATTTAAATAATATTAATTACTTGTTTAGTTGTAATATTCATAATAATACATTTGGCACTTAACATGGCTGAACCATAACTGCACAATACTTGATCAAGGAACATGTTAGGTTACAGATATATGTCAATAATTTATACAAAGTGTTCCTAAATAACTGACCATTCAAATGACACAGTTACTAAATCTCCTTTTTATGTTAATTTCACAGATCATCAAAGGCTGTCCCCACCAGTTGTCGAGGTAGTCCCAGCACAGACAGAAGCTGTGGAAGCTGTGGACTCTGACTCAGAGAGTATCATCTTTGTGGAGTCAGATGGTAAGAATACACTTGTATTGATAATGTTGACTGCCTGCTATAAGTACTTGTTGTGTATGACATTAGTAAACCTTTTTAAACAGTAAGGAACAGGGGATGAAAAGTTTTTCCTGGGACTATAATGAGCACTGTCCAACTGACAAAGTTAGGCCACAACACAAACCATGGTGTATTGAAAAGGGACAGGTCAGGGGAAACAGCTTCTCAATATAGCACGGGAATGAGACAGCATTATCTGCACTTGGAGTGTAAGAGAAACTGAGACCTGGAATAAGACAGCTCTGAATATGGCAACGAGGAAGTTAAACCCACTACATGTAAAACACTGCATACAGATGACAAGCTAGGCACAGGCTAACCATGTGAACAGTGTGTTTGCCAGGAAATGTGTAGTCCTAGTACTCATGCAGGCAGCAGTCTATCTGAAAATACATTATTTCAAACTTTTACATGTTTCCCAAACTGTTTGCATAGCACTAACATGTTGGTGTGGATTTACCATGGAGGCAAACCATTAACTGGTTCAAACACATTTCCTTAACATTAACGTTTGTCATATTCAAAAACATGGAAATGAGCTTACTTAGGTAATGTTTGTGCAAATGTGGAAATTAGCATCTCATTGTGCCTTCACTATCATGCTGTTTGCACTGGGATAATGGTGTAGAACTGCACTAAACGTGCAGAAACATCTTGGTGCTGCACAGATAGTTAGGGATTATGTTATATAGTTTTGAACACTGTAGTTTCACATGTGTTGCTGCCTGCTGCTGTACTATTACAAAACAGCATACACATAGATGATGTTGGTGGTGCTTTGTGCAACTGTTATACTGTTGCGTATGGTACACTACACAAAAGGCAGTACAGTACCAAGGTGGTAGTGGCGTGTCAGAACAGCACTGAGTATGGTGAGTAGGACTCTTGTGATGACTGCAGTATACACAGTGACAGGCTCATCATGCAGGTGCTTACTGACAGTGCACATTACTGTTATGTTGTTGTGTGACCCACATCTGGTGCACCTCTGGAATGGCATGGTCACAGTGACATATACATGTACGACTTTGTGTGTTGTGACGCTTGTACAGCTGTGGCAAGAGAGTATGTAATATCAGAAAGATGCAGTGCTGTTACAGTATAAGAAATAGTAAGGCATATGAACTGTGTGATTTGTAGTAGGTTTGTGGCCAAACCTGTTTTCTGCAGAAGATGGCAAGCCATACAGTCAACACACAATATCCTCTATGACCCCAGAGTGGTGCATGTGTATGCTAACGGTTGTTAATGTGCACAGAATAGTGGTCTGCAGGTAACAGTATGACCTGCTTTTTAATAACATTGACTACCTTATGAAGTACAAATGGTAAGTATCAATAATAAAGAACATTTGTTTGTTATAGAGTGGGGTATGAAAAGTCTGTTACCTTGTTGATTACAAGACATCACATGACTGTGATAAATGCTCCAGTATAGTGACTGTTACAGTGTAATTTCAGAATAAAAAGAGAAAAACAAGTTACAGATTTAACTTGGGATGGGATATTCAAAAGGGTTGCGTATGGTGCAATACAGTTGCAACATGTGCAAGCCACTGATGCATCCCAGTGCAATATTCAAAACGGGATTATGTGCTCCACAAATTCTGATGCGCCATGGCACATCATTAATGTATGTGACGGAAGTAAAGGTGATTGTGCCCATACATACTCTGCACATCTCGATATTCAGATCGGCATGTGGTAAGCATATTCAGGTGCAACCCCTACTTGCGTCACACACGCTAGAGTGAAACGAAAAAAGGAACAACAGCTGCCCAAACACAGGTGAGGTGCTGTATTGCATCGTGCAAGACAGGAGCTGCTAGCTGTGAATGCAATCTGACCTCTGGTACTATTGTGTGTTGCCATCATACCCTCCCCCACATGCTGAATGCCAGGCTATGAATCAGTTTACAATCCCTTATGGCCCAATCAACCTGCCCCAAGCCAATTTTGGCTCTACTGATCTAAATATATCCCTGGTGGACTAGTGCACACTCCATTTTGCACAATTCTGGTCTTTCAATGATATATATAACACGGGTCATACAGTGCAGCCTTGCCAGAAGCAAATCATGTGCTTCATGGATTAATCAACAACCCTAGTGGTGTAGTGATCGCATCCAGCCCAATTGTGTGTAATATGCTGAAACAGTACTGTGGTGCATAGCGGTACCTGTCTACAAACCCAGACAGTCACTGCTGCCACCCCACTCCACCTCCCTGAGTGTTGGTCAGCAGTTACCTACCTGCAAGCCACCTGGTTGACCACACACTGACACCATACAGTATGACTGTACATGCATTGGTACACAGTGTGGACCAATAGGTGTGTTGAATGTACTGTAGTAGACAGTCCCAATGTGTTAATGAAACTATTGATTCACATATTAGGACTGTGTAGTACAGTACAGTGTGTACGATCATCGGACCATGTTGTGGAGCAATGGCAGTACAGCCATACTCTATGCTATCAGTCGGTGTGCAGCCACTTTGCAGGTGGGGAGCTGGTCTCTGCTGCTGACTCAGGGAGGGGAGGAGGTGGCATGATTACACAGTGGAGGTTGCGGGATACCACTATCAACCAGTATACTGTTTCATTGTATTGCCTGCAATCGGCCTGGATGCAGCCACTGGGCAAAAAGGCATAATGATTTATCCATTAAGGTCACAAGTAGGCTGTGAGAAGGGTCCACTGTACCTCCAGGGTTAAGTATATCATGGAAAATCTGTGGTCGGGCATGGGCTGAGATCCACTGGAACATCACAGTTATATATATATCATGGAAAGCCCATAAACGGGTGATAAGTTATGGTTCACTGCACCACTATGGATATTTGTATACAGTAAGTCTATGATTGGGTGAGTGGTTGGTTGTACTTGTCCAGCAGGAATATTTTCATATACTAAGCCTCTGATCAGGTGAGGGGGTTGGCTCCACTGGAGGGGATACTTTTAATGTTGGAAGGCCATGATTGGGCTAGGAGATGCATTAGTGCTGAAGGGCATGGGGTGTCAGTCTCCAATGGCTACTGCGTGGCAGCACACCAGCCACAAATCACTGGGAATTGGCTTGCTTGCATACAACTGGGGCCACAGTAACATAGAAATTGTCCAATTTTCACTTTCCATGCATTATGGCAACATTTGGATGTCCACCACTGCATATTGTGGTTGGTGTGTATGGTAGAACAGCACTTGTGCTGTGTCATCCCTCTACTATTTCTGTTGACTTCCACTGACTTAGTGCCACTGTGCCATGCACGATGCAGGTGGTGAAAGTGCCAAATTCAATGGTACTGAGCCATGGTGCAGCACTCTTGAATATTGCTGTGTCAACTTTTTGGCGCATCCCAGTACTGCTGCAGCAAGGCTTGTACCACTATCTGATGCAGAGCGAATATTCTGGCCTTTCTGTGCAATGCAGTTTGTATAGTACTACTTTAAAGATGTTCTACACTGGGACACATAGAACTGTAACATTTAGTTGGATGTCAGTATTACAGAATATGATCTGTACGTAATACAGTGAAAGTTTTGTTAGATATTGAAATATTTCAATCATTACAATTAAATAATATTCTAATATTTTTTATAGTGGCCAAGAATCCTGTGGTGATCCCCGTGGTGCAGGTGAAGCTGGAGGAGAGTGCCACTACAGAATGTAAGTATTACATCAAAAGCATACTGTTGACATGTTATGATAACTACATTGCTACATCAGGTTATATCCTACTATATGGTAACTGAATGCAGAATCATCATAACTTTTTGTATATTGTTCATGGACAGTATTATTTAAGGGTTAGAGGCCAGTATCTAGTCTGTGATGCACAGCACAAACTGGTAACTGCATATTAAATTGTCACTGTTGAAACTGCGCCTGATGGATTGTTCATAGTAAAACAAGTGTCAAACATTGAGAGATACAGAGTCTGTATATAATTCTAAGTAGTACTAAGAACATTTACTGTTGGTTTACATTCTACTATGTTATGTTCTGAAGAAAAACAAAAGAATGTGTTTTTTTTTGTATTTATTGTTTGGTTATTGTGTCGATTAACAATATGTATACAGGTCATGTCTTATTAAAAGAGTTGGTGATAACACTCAGAAGTCTGATATTGAAATGCTAAACATTAGCTGTAAAATGCCATGTTTAAGATCAGTAGAAGATGCTTCTTGAATCTTTGTTGTAAACAGGCACAGCACAAAAGGGATTCTGACTTGTTGCTATATTATAGAAATTATTGTAAAGAACATTAACTAATATGTGCTGACTGACATTACAGTGTCAGGGTATACAACAGACATGTACTATTAAGAACCTGAGCACAAAAACAGTACGTGTACATGTGGTAGTTACACAGACCTTAGAGGATGAAGCAATTTAATTTTTGTATACCTTACGGTGTTATACACATTTACCAACCATTGCATTAATTGAGAATGTGATACAGAAGGTTATATACAGTATAAATGTAGCACATGCACAATTTCTGAAACTCACGGAAGTAATTTACTTACAATACATCACATGTGAGAGATGTGATATACAGAGTAACAAGAGTCAGTTTCTCAGAATTACCACATTAACGTATGTTCCTAACAATACAGATCTATGTCTACTTAAAATATATACAGCAAAAAGACCCACAACATTATTAGATGAAACACAAGAAAGAAAGCTGAATATTCCCAATTACATATTAATGGATATTATTTTGTCTCTTTACAGAACAAGATCTTGAGGAGACCTGCAGTGTTCACTGCTGCTCTGTTTGCAGTCTTGAGCAAAAGATTGCTGGCATAAAGGAAGAAACTGCTGCGCTGTGGGAGGGGCAAGATAAATTATTGTCCCTCTTCGCGGTGCAGCAGACGACTATTAATATTATACTCAAGCCTGTGGACACAGCAGCAGGTGGCAGTATACCAACTGGCACAACTTCACCTGCAACACCAGCACAAAGCCTTCCTGGCACAGAATAACCAGCCTGCACAGCTTCACTGGTATCTCCCCCTTCCCCATGCCACAACAGCTTCCACTTTTGTTGCGCCTCCACATACTGTCCAACTTTCGGATTGGACTGCCTCGAGCAGCAGTACACCTCTTTTTGTAATGGACAGTATCTGTACTGTTTGTAGTTTTATTATTTCTTAACAATAATTCAGTTTTATTTCAAACCTTTCACAACAATGATTCTTTTTGTTCCTTTTTTTAAACAGAGTTGTAATTATCTTAAAATGTTTGTAGTTCTTATTTTAGTTTTGTAAGTATTATCTATTTTTGTATGAAAGAAAGATGTTATATTTTTTTATAATGAATATTATTTTATATGATTTCTTTTAGAAAATAATTATACACTATTTTCTTATCAAACATTGCTTGTGTTTCATTTTTGCTTTATGGGGAGCATCTAGTAAAAATGTATCATTACAAACTATTGCTTTCACTGATATGATAACAAGGGTGTTACACATGATATTCTATAATTGAGTGAAAACATTGAAACAGCCTTATGCTAATCTCTTATTTCAGATCGCTGTAGAGCTTAGCAATATGCTGTTCAATATTTCACATTGTTTCAAAACATGTTTTTATTATTATAACAATGAGGGAGTATGACAGATTATGTTGACGGTGAGTTAATAACTATGTAAGAAGATTTCACATTTCAGCACACGTTGTGCCATAATACAATGCTACAAGGTCATAACCAGACTATGAACATAATTGTTGACCAACCGTTATTGTCTAATTAGCAAAGAATGGCATTTGTCATGCAGTACAAGATAGGAGACATCACAGTTCACCAAACTTAGACTGTGAAATACATAGTATTTCTTATCACTGCTTTTCAAAAAGGTATATTAACATGTATACAGTTATTTGAACACTATCTTTAAAGTTAAGGTAGAGAGGTACAATACAAAAAAATATGGAGATCTGTAATTGTGTTTGAGACAAACATGGCGCCACATGCTGTGTTCTATCACAATAGTACCAGTTACTTCAAAATCAAAGAATGTGAAATACCAGCAAAATATTATTTTGTGTGTGGTATTCCAGTGCTAAGTACATGGAATGAAAAGCAGTACCAGTTATGCTCATGTGGGTAGAAAAACAAATTGACATGAATCAGATGGAATCAGTACAACTGTTCCACACTTCTGGCAGCACCATATGATTAGCTGTGTGATATACCAATGGTAGGTGTAACAGAAACAACTGTGGTAAGAGGTGTGTACATTTTCATACACTGTGAAATACAGATGACTGAAATTTTGGAAGTGTGAGTTTTCTCTACACATATTGCAGCATTACATCATTTTCTGTTGTAACATACAATAGTAGTTGTGATGTAATAGAAAGGACACACAGCTATGGACACATTGGTGCAGTGTCAGTACACGTCAATTTTGATGGCAGATAAGAACTGCTTGGGCCACCTACTTTGCCCATTTCCCTAGCTAATAGATATGTTCCAGATGCTACTTAAGCAACAGCCTACTTCCTTGTACCCCCCCCACAAGAATTGCCTTATAGCTGTTGCATGCATTATTGAATTCCCCCACTGTTTTTCACTTTATGACCTCCTCAGGAAGGCTGTTGCATGCATGTACAAGACTCTCTGTAAACAAATACTTACTCACATTAGGTTGGAGCCTTCCCTCCTCTATCTTCAGATTATGCCCCATTGTTCTTTAACATCTCTTTTTTGAAAGCTGCTACCCCTCGTGGACTTGGTTGATTGCCTTGAGGTATATATTAACTGCTGTCAGTAATACACTATTAAAACCACTGCCATGATATTATTTGTTCTGTGTCATTAAATCTTACCTGTTAAACAAGTGAAAGCAGTAATAGTAATGCATAACTTGATAGATACCCAACACAAAAATATTATGTGCTCATAGGACAACCCAAGTATCGATGTGTGTCACATTTCATCACTGTGTGTGTAAATGTTAGTTCTGGAATTTTTATTGCACTTACCATTGATATCTCATACATGAAATCATGTGGTGGGTTCACAGCACGCCAAAGGTCGGCGCTCCCACCACTATATGAATACTGCTAATTATTTGCTGGTAATGTGGGGCTCTGTGTTATGTGTTTTATGACCACTGATTTGCTACATCAAATCATGTGGTGGAGTGTGAGGTCAGAAGGGCATGCAGTAGCAGCACTGCATCCATACAGGTAATCATGTGGTGAGAGTGTGGATCTTGAAGGGCCTGTCCCCCTACCACTGCATCCATATGCCAAATCACATGGTGACACTGCATGGCCTGGAGGACCCACACTCCCAGCACAGTATCCATACACCAAATAATGTGATGAGAATGTGGCAGCCAAAGGGGCCAGAGTACCACCATTGCATTCATACAGCAAATGATGTGGTGGGACAGCACGGCCCCACCACCACATTTCCATTTACTAGTTATACTCCTCATTCTCAAAAAGAAGGGAAATTCATGGCATAAAACTCTGTTTAATGCATCAGTTAAGGTTGTTCCACAGCGACAAAAGTGAGGAAATTTGCTGTTAGGGTTGAAAACCCTAACTCCATATTCACCCCAACCCCCACCCCCAGCACCACACACACAGACACACACACACACATGCACATGCAAGTAGCTGGAGGACCAAAGCAACATTAACAATCACAGACAACCAGCAGCAGGTGACAGAAATAATATACAACTGTATAAATGTACTACAAGACATCCCCACCCACCCTACCAGGTACTGCATGCTCAGTGGAGATCCACAGCAAAACTGAGGCCATGTACACCAAATGTACACATCCCTGATTGCAGGTGCATACAATGTACCACACCAGACAGTAGCTGCACTGGGAGACAGGTCAGTCTCGTGACACAGTGCCACAGCTGCCACGGATGCTTTGGCGGCCCTGCCGAGACCCGCCAGCACTGGTAGGCTGACCACTGGCCTCATGGGGTGGCACTGATGGTCCCCAGGGGTTCCACTGCATGAACACGACCATGTTCCCACAGGGATCTGCAGCACACTGAACATGCCTGCACCAGGAGTACTCGGGATGCCGACAGCTGAACCCAGCATTGACAGGGTGGGAGTCACATGATGCCAGGAATGGGGAGTGGATAGTGCACTGCATGGTGTAAGCAATGCATGGGCACCTGACTGTGTGCCCATAGTGGCCATGACAGCAATGAATGCCTGTGCATGCCTGTCAATGGCAGCAGTCACATCCACCCACAAACGGTCTGACCGTGCCAGGATCCGTTCAGTGTCCCTGCTGCGATGCTCCTCTGCCCACTCCAGAGCGACACACAGAGCTTCCATGGATGTCGCAAGCCACGTCTGCTGCTGGACTGATGCTCGCAGTAGGCTGGTGTGCTTGTCCAAGAGGTCATCAGCCTCCTCGGCATCCTGTCCCTCAGGGTGTGCAAGGGCCTGAAGTTCAGCACCCCTTAAGGGTGGGTGCTGCACACCAGGACCAGGTATGGGCATGTCCACAGGCAGTGTACAGATGCTGTCGCTGAACCCTGTATCCCCAGGCCCAGTGGGTGACTGCTGCTGCCGCTGCCCATCCAGCTGCTGCACTCCAGGGTTCAGTGGTGTTGCCGCAGTGGCTGCAACAGTCCCACTGCCCTGAACAGACACAAGTGCTGCCCCACTGGTGCTGACAGGCACACCCTGGGACTGTGCTGACACGCTGGCCCCCACAGTGGCACCAGCCACAGCCATGGGCATGAATTGCCCTGCTGTGTGTCCATCCTGTGGCACACATGTGTCACTGCCCATGACAGTTGTGTCATCATCACTGGTGCCAGACTGTGCCCCAGCCACAGCCAAAGCATGCTGGCATTCATGGACGCCAGCATGCTGAGGCACAGGCAGGGCTTCCCCCACACCTGTCTCAGTGACATCAGTGTGGACAGCCAGGCGGCCCCACTGTCGTTCTGATCCACACATACCTGTGGAGGTGGATGGTCCCAACTCAGACTCCGTCCAACTGTCCGCAGTGGACAGGCCCACCACCGCTGACCCATGCAGATGCTCAGAATCTGTAAGGGAAAGCAAAGTCATGTTACTGCGTGTTACCTACCCAGCCCCCCCGAGGCAGACCATGGCTTACCATGCAGAGATGAGCCACCACCCGGCTGGAAGCCACTGCCCGGAACTCCCTCTATGGCACTGTGGTGCATGCTTGCAGCAAGCCTGTCCTCCACTGGGGTGAGCTGTACCACCTCCAGCTGTCCCCCACCTGTTGCAGCACATGCCGCCCTGATGGCAGCCACCTTCTCCTTTACCCTCCTCGTGTCTTTACCCGGCTTCTTCTTACACTCCTGCATGGAGCGCTGGTGGCTGCCATGCAGGTTCATGGCATGTGCCACCTCCTCCCATGCAGCAGCATGGGCCTGAGGGGTGCCTCGCTGTCCACTGAGCAGTGGCTCCTGATCCAGGTAGGCCTCGAAAAGGGCCTTGGTCTTGGCCTTTGTGAAGTTTGGCCTCCTCCTCCTCCTCCTCCCACCACTGTTGTCCTCCTCTCCCAGAATGTGCTCAGTCATTATTTAGCCTGTAAGGATGGCAGTTGTTATCTGTGACTGTGTAGTCCCATGCATGTCCCTGAATCCACAGTCCACACTACCACACAGCATGCAACTCACCAATAAACTGCAGCAACTGACTATGGTCACTGCAGCACTTTGTTGCACCTTAACAGCGTAATCCATGCAAATTAGGTGAGGAGCAACTTTAATTAGATGCAAATCACGGTGCTGCACCATTGAATGGCTGATCGGATGATTAGCATATGACGGCTGAATATCGCGCTGTTGCACTTTGTGCAATTGTGTGAAACGTGCTGAGCCAATGGCTAGGTTCTTTGGCATGCATAGTACACCTCACTGCTCATGCCCAGACTGCTGACGCAGGCGTCTGCCACTCTGATGACGTGCTGTGCATGGTAGACAATGCAGGGCAAGGCCACCATTGTGCCAGTGGCACTATAGTGAAGGTCACTACATGGCACTGTGACAATGACCTTCATAGGCGTAATGGCACGACTGCCCGACAGTCCACTCTGGTGCTGGCACACAGGCAGCCAATTGCACTACACGCATTGTCATCCGATGGTGCTGTGTGTGGCCTTGCACCATGGACCCTTGACCCTGTCCCCAACCTTTGCCTCCTTGGCGCCATGCGTCAGGCATAGGTGCACCTCTATCGCGCTGTTCGGTAACAGCACAATAGGAAATGGCAGTGCTGTACCACGCAGCATCTGCACATGGGGTACCATGCTGCACAGCACCATATTGCCTACTATAGCATTCGCAATGGCACGGAGAAGGGCTGCTTCATGGTCTGCAGTCGAGCTGGCAAAACCTGGTGGCCACAGTGGAGCCACACCATGGGCCTCTGTTTGGGGGGGCCCCTGGATAGGGCTAGGTCCCAGGTGTGGCAAGAGGTGGCCACAGCCCTTGAAGTGGTGACCAGCAGGGGCAGGACAGCAGTGCAGTGCAGGCACCGATATGGTGACCTGCAAAGGAGGTAGCCAGATTTATTGGCCAGACTGAGGTCACATGCCAGGAGGGGCACAGTACCACAACCAGGTAGGGGTTCCATCAACACACTGTTATCACCCATATGAGTCACATTGTTGTTTATGTCCAGCACATAGGGGAGGGACTGTTTGGGTTTGGCCATGGCAGTGTTCACAGGGTGTGTGGGGGGTGGGCCTGGCTGGTTGGGGGGGCACAATCCTTGAGGAAGGGGTGCTTTGCTTCAGGAGTGCACTGATGTTCTTCTCTCCTTTTTGTCCCCACAGGCCCGGAGGAGGTACATCACTTGCGGGTGGCATGGAGGGCAGTGAATGCCACAGCTGGGCAGGCCAAGGATCCACAACGGCCACCCGACCATCCCGATGAGGGTGAGTGACAGACATCCTTGATTAATATTGCATGCTGAGTGACAGGGTGGGCAGCGGAGCATGGCCACCATTCATTGACATCACTGCCATGCACACCACTGGTTATGGTCAACACTGTCCAGTGGCAATGCATGTCTGGGAGTGCATCACTGGTGGTGCGTGCGTGCACCAGGTGCATGGCTGTACCACTGCCTTTGCACCACATAGCCATGTCACTGGATGGGCATGGTGGTGCTGTGCGTGACTTAGCTGGTGGGTGTGTGCAGCATTCTGCATGGCTGTATGCACCTGGGTGGGCATGTCCTATGGATGTGATCACTGCAGCTGGTCACATGCCATCACAGTAGTATGTCCCATGGCCGTATTCCATGCACAGTGGGCAGGCTGTATGGGGCTTTGAATTCACACGTGTTGACTGTGCTCCCTTGTCCTAGGTGTGAGACATTTGAGGGAGATATGAGATACCCTGAGGGAGCTAATCACCCTGGCCCAGGAGACAGTGGCCATCCTCTGGAGGATAGATGAGGCGAGGGTCCTGAGGAGGTGATGTGCGAGGCGGAGCCAAAGCCTGGACCAGCACGGGCAACAGTAGTCCCTTGTCCCTGACCTCCCATCCCCCAGGAACCACCCTCCCACCCCTCCTATCCCATCCCAGTTGTCCACCCTCCCTGCCCACCCCCACCTTTTGTGTACCCTACCACCTGTATATAGTTTTTTGTTGATCTTGTAAATAGTTTATATATATTTTATTATACATTTGACTTTTCTATGAATACTGTGGTGGTCTCTGATTTGCAGCGGGCTATAGGTGCTCAGCTGCAGTGGTATGCATGGCATCAGGGGTGGTGCAGTCATAGGTATGTGTGTGTGTCCATGTGGAGGTGTCTATGGTGTAGGGGTGGATATCAGTCAGTGTCTGTGTTGTGTGTCTTGTGCCCCGTGCACTGGATGACTGTGTGCAGAGGTCCATGGCGCATGGTCTGTGTCCATGGTGCACCCATCGGCCCTTCCATGGCCTATGCAGCCGACACCCATGCCTGTCTGTGACCTGCATGACCTGCTGTCATGTCAGTGGTGGCATTCCCTGCATGGCAGACACTGTACCTGTCACTTTGCTGGGTTGCCCATGTCACTGGTGTGGTGCATGCCTATCTCAGGTAGCACTGTGGGCAACATGGTCATTGTCCCACCTCCATGCTGTGGCTTGTGTGTGTTGCAGGGGATGTGCCCCACTGTCTGTGGCTTGTGTTCCGGGTGACTCATGGTGGGGTATTGGTCCATAGTGCCGGTGGAGGGTGGTTGGCACTCCAGTGCCATGGTGGACTGCAGGTTGTGTGTACACGGCTTACATGGGCCCACGATGGGGTCTTGGTTGCCCCACCATTGCGTCGCTGTGTTGTTGTGCCCTTGGGTATGGGTGGGTGTCCGTCCAGACCCTGTATGGCATCTGGTGTAGTGCATGCTTCCACACACCACTGTGGGTGTCTGTGCTGGCTGTTGTGGCCAGTGGTGGGCCGGGGTGTGTTACTGGTATACTTTGCATAGCACTGTACCACTGGGGGAGGTGTCACTTACATGACCATCCTATATGGGGTCACTCTTGTGCCAATGCATGGTCAGTGTTTCAGCAGTACCTTGGGGGACTGTGCGTGGTGACAATTTGTCTGCCATTGTTGCATTGCCGTGTGCTGCAACCTGCTGATGGGTGCTCATGGTGGGGCTGGCTTTCATGGTTCTGTGATGCACAGGGTTGCATTGCCACTGTGGGGTAGGTGACATGCATGGGGATTCTTGTAGTGGTGGTCACTGCTCATGGGGGGTTGTCTGAGGGTCACTGTTCAGGGTGCACTGTGCACTGGGGGGATGGGGTGGCACAGGGTGGTCTGCCCTCCTTATGTGCCAGTCACAGCTTGCTGGTGGGTATAATGGGGCACCATGGCCAGGCTGTGGGTTGGTTGCTTGACTCCATGGACCAGTGGTTATTCCAGCCCTCCACTGGTTGTGCAGTGCTTGGGGGGGCAATGTCTGTTCTGCTGTGTATTCCTGTGCCCAACTGTGGCATGGGTGGTGGGCTGCTACCTCCCTGATTGTGCTGTTACATTACTCTGCAGCTGGGGGGGCTCTCTGCTTGCACTATGGTGCCTCTGGACTGCTCAGCTGAACATCCCTTGTTGCGCCATAGCGCATCATATCTGCTCAGCTTCCCCTCACTAGTTGCGCTATGGTGCAGCTTGTGTGATATTCAGACGTTGGTTGTGGGCACAGTTTGGCCTGCTCCTTTTTTTAATATCACATCTGTGGTGCATGGGCGTAATAGACTTGTGCTTGCTCCTGCTATTGCGCACTTTTTGGATGCAGTTTGAATATCTGGGCCCATATGTATAGGTGGAAGCTCATATGGTTGGGGGCCCCACGCTCCTACCACCTTGAAACAAAAAAAGGTTTCATTCATCAGAGTGGCATAATTACACACCTGTTTACATGTCAGACACCTAATCACTGAAAATTACCTCTATGGCATTAAGGCTAGGTACCCTATAAATGTGAAGCCAGTACCATAATGCAAAACACTATAGGCAAAATGTAAAATGCATCACACAATATCTCCACAGCAAATTAATTTTCCAACGCTTAAATAGCATACTTCACATGTACATGACATTTCCTCAACACCCTCCAAATTTGAATGTAAAACACCAAACCTTTTCTGAGACATAACATTTTAAAGTTTGAGATTTTCGTTCATCAGAGTGGCAGAATTTAACCTGTTTACATGTCACACAGCTAACGACTGAAAAGTACGTCCATGGCAGTAAGGCTAGCTACCCTATATTGTAAGATTCTATCACAATACAAAACGCTCTCTACCAAATGTAAACTGCGCCACACAATATCTCTGCAACAAGTGCATTTTCTGATGCCTACACAACAAAGTTCACATCTACAGGACATCCCATCAACACCCTCCAAATTTCAAGTTAAAAGACCAAACCATTTCTGAGTTATTTAATGTTAAAAGTTGTAAAAATTGGG
Source organism: Neoceratodus forsteri (assembly GCA_016271365.2). Classification (NCBI taxonomy): domain Eukaryota; kingdom Metazoa; phylum Chordata; order Ceratodontiformes; family Ceratodontidae; genus Neoceratodus; species Neoceratodus forsteri. Next base: position 1,179,433,397 of record CM057458.1, read on the forward strand.
CTCCAAATCTGGCCATCTAGTCCCTTCTTTGTAAACAAAGATCGCGAAGCAAAGAATCTCATGATCAAAGAATTTGCAGGCTCATGACCAAAGATTTTGCAGGCTCATGATGAAAGAATAAAAATTTGTAAAACTCAATTTTTACACAGAAATACATAAATCCACAGCCATGCTTTAATAGAATGATGCCCCTGAGGAAAACCTATTGTAGTTTGTGTTAATAAGAGACCCCTGGGATGAGATACTTGATTTTTTAATCTGACCATCTGGTCGTCACCTCGTAATCAAAGATCGCGGTCAAAGAATCTCACAATCAAAGAATTTGTAAACTCGTGATCAAAGATCGTTAGCGAGCTGCGACCAAAGAATTAAAAAGTTCAAAACTCTATTTTTGTACATTTTTAGAAGAAACCACATGCATGGCTCGATAGCGGGAAGACCTCTGAGTAAAACCCATCAGTTTTACTTCAGAAGTCATCCCTGAGCCGATATATCAGATGTTTTCTGACTGCAAACTCAAAACAAGATGGTGGCCATTGCAATCAAAGAATTCCTTGCAATCAAAGATTCTTTGATTGTGAGCCTGTAAATACTTTGATCATGAGGAGGGTCCAGATGGCCAAAACCCCATTCTTCCTCAAAATAACTATATAAATTTTCCCATAGACTTATAATGGGAATTTAAAACTTTAATAACTTTTTGAATGAATTAATATTTTTTCGCCAAACAAAAAGTGGCATGTTCCTTGACCCAAGCTATTTCAGACAAGCCAAGTCACAGAGCAGCATGCTACAAAGCAGCCATTCAGCATCACTGAAAAAATCCAAAAAACTGCCCACATAACTGGCAAAAAGTGCATTTTTCAGCATTTTGGTGTGCAAAAACCATGAGTCCGACCAAAACAAAATTTGGCAAATCAAGAGACTTACCTTGCCCCACTGCACATAACAAATGTTATGCAAACCCTTTGAATGGGTCCAAAGCTATTAATGTGCACAATTTTGAATTTAGCAAAAAATTGCATTCATAACCCTAAATGTAGGGGTGCAGTATAATATTATATATATATATCTATATATATATGATATATATATATATATATATATATATATAGATATATATATATATTTTATGGTAGCATGGTAGTGCTACCATAGTTAGGGTTGAGTAGCACTTTAAAGGTTAAAAGGGTCACATTTTGCACCTTAATAACTTTTCCACCGTTTAATGGATTTGCCTGAAATTTGGTATGCGCAATTGGGCATAGCAGAGCTTGGGATATGCCAACTTTTGTGTCAGTCAGATATATGAATGTTGAATTATTAAGCAAAAATGAATTGCACAATTATGCTTTTTTGCGATTTCTTTGCTCTTGCCTACAGGTCAGAAGGTTTGCACAACCGGTCCGAAAACTTCAGAGAATGTGCGGCCGGGGTCCCTGATGTGCCTTTTGATGATTTTGTGAAAAAATATTAAACGGTTCAAAAGTTATTCAAAAAACAAGTTCCCATTGTAAGTCAATGGGAAAAGTTAAAAAGTTCGAAAGTGTCGCAAATGCAGTTTTTACTTTCACAAATGGCCCTTTTACTTTCACAAATCTGCCATTTTGTTTTCAGCTGATGATCAGAAAAATGCTTGACATTTAAATTTGGGATCCTCTAGCAACCTAATTCTTTTTGTATTCACCTAGTCGGAGCCTGAGGATGCTAGCCATGTTTTTATTTTGGGGTGAAACACCCCATAAATATGTTTTTCAAATTTCTGGAAAAAGTACTTTCACACATGCGACACTTTTGCGTTGTTTTGTGAAAGCTTTCGCAAAGTTCGACAGTACTTTTCCAGACTATGGCTAGAATGACTGGAGTTCTTTGTCACCCTTCTGCAAAAGAACAGTTTGGTCTTTCGGGCTGAAATTTGGAGGGAAAGCAGCCAACATCTCACAGATGTGCCTTTCACTGGTTTGTTGAAAACATTTTGCATGGCTGCAAAGTTACGGTACTCCAAAGTTGGCATTTCTTTTTATAGACTATCATGGTGGTGAACGACACGCCTTTCAGGGTTCATATCTCGAAAATGGTGTGAGATACAGATTTTTCGTCATGAGTTGTATAACCCTATGGGTTATGTAATACAAAATGGTAGCCAGGAAAATAATGATTTCTGTGAAATTAAAAATTGTTTTCTACGTCTTGCAGTTGCTGAGATATTACCAATTAAGTACTTCCAATGCTCGTTTTAAGCTTCGATCCCCATTACAATGCATACATTCTTTGTACACACTGTGTTTCTGTATGTACCTGTTTGGAAAACACAGGGTATGCACTTCCATTACTGTTACAGTTATTGTTTCCACTTGCGTTTATGTCCCCCTTTGCATTACCGTTACCGTCTACGCCACCGTGTGCGTTACCCTTTGCATTGTCATTCGAGCTTGCATTACCATGTGAGCCACTGTTCGTGCTTCTGTTTGTGTTGATGTTTCTGCTACTATGTCACAAGACATCATGTCGCGGGAGCTCCTGCCGCCGCATTACATTCACTATTTCTCGTCATCATTCTCAAAAAGAAGAGAAATTAGAGGCAAAAAACTCAGTTTACTGCATTAGTTAGGGTTGTTCCACAATGACAAAAGTGAAATTTGGTGTTAGGGTTGAAAGCCCCCATGGACCCCACATTTCAACCAGCATCAGAGAGCTCATTGGGGTTGTCGGTCTTAACTATCACCCATTCTCCTGTACCTCTGCTTCTTACACATGTGATGGGATGAGAGTTTGGGCCAGTGACCCAATGCACCCTGATGCTGGTTGGCGGTGTGGGCAGGGGGTTCAAGAGACTCTCGACCCTAACACCAATCTTCTTAATAGGTCACTAACACACTCACAATAAATGAAGTTTTGCCTCTAATATATATATACATAAGTATATATATATATATATTATGGTAGTAATGGTAGTGCTACCATGGATAGGGTTGAGGAGCCATTTCTATGTTAAACCCCAAAACTTTGTACCTTAATACTTTGCAACTGTTTGATGGATTTGCCTGAAATTTGGAATTTATGATCAAGAACCATAGGCCTTGGGATCTGCCAAGTTTCGTACTGGTCGGATATACAGCTGTGGAGTTATTAGTGTGATCTATCTTGGCATTTACTTTTCTCGGAATTCTGTGGTCGCACTACAGGTCGTACAGTTTGGGTGACCGCCCAAAATCTTCAGGGAATGTGCAGCCAGGGTCCCGATGTGCCTTTCAAAGATTTCATGAAAAAATATTAAACGGTTCAAAAGTTATTCAAAAAACAGTTTCCCATTATAAGTCAATGGGAAAAGTTAACAAAAAGTTCAACACTTTCGCAAATGCATTTTTACTTTCGCAAATGGGCCTGTTACTTTCGCAAATCGGCCATTTTGTTTTCAGTTGGTGATCAGAAAAATGGTTGGCATTTAAATTTGGGACTCTCTAGCAACCTAATTTTTTGTATTCACCTAGTCGGACCCTAGCGATGCTTGCCATGTCTTTTATTTTGTGGTAAAACACCCCAGAAATATGTTTTCAAATTTCTGTAAAAGTACTTTCACAAATTACTTTCATGCTCACGAAAGTGTCGCAAATTTTGTGAAAGCTTCATTAAATGCGACAGTAGTTTTTCTAGTCTGTGGGAAAATGACAGCAATTCTTTGGCACTCGCTGCGAAAGAACGTTGGGAGTTTGATCTGAAATTTGGAGGAATGGAGCCGACATCTCACAGATGTGCCTTTCAGTGTTGTATTGAAAAAATATTACATGGTGGCAAAATTCACGGCACTCCAAAGTTGCGGTTTTTCCATAGGATAACATTACAGCACCAGCGCGTTACAGAAATCCTTTGGCACCCTGCTGCAAAATAACGGTTTGGTCTTTTTCCTGAAATTTGGGAAGACAGCCAACAGCCCACAGATGTACCTTTCAGTAGTTTGGTGAAAAAATATCACACGGCGGCAAAATTACGGCACTCCAAAGTTGACATTTTCCCATAGGATAACATTCTGGTATTAAGCATAACAGAAATCCTTTGGATCCCTGCTGCAAAATAACGGTTTGGTCTTTTTTCCTGAAATTTGGAGGAAGACAGCCAACAGCCCACAGATGTGCCTTTCAGTGGTTTGGTGAAAAACATTACAGGGAGGCAAAGTTATGGCACTCGAACTTTTCTATTTTTCCCATAGGATAACATTACGGCGTTCACAGCTCCTTTCAGGGCCCGTATCTAGGAAGCAGTGGAGATACGGACTTTCGTCGGGAAAACTTCTTAGCCCCTCATGGGCTAAGATACAAATTAGCTCAGGACAGTTGTAAATAATATGACTTTTAAATTTTTTTTCTACGTCATACGGTTCCTGAGATATAATGTATTTAGTATTCCAAGATCTCATTTTCTGCGCCGATACTCGTTATTTTGCATACATTGTTTGTACTCACTGTCTTTCTCAATGCAGGTTTTGGGGAAAACCAGCCTGTGCGCTAACATTACTGTTACTGTTGCCCTTTCCGCTTGCGGTTCCATACCCGTTTCACTTACCATTGACGTCTGCGCCACCATGTGCGTTATCCTTTGCGTTTTCATTTGCGCTTGTGTTTCTGTTATTTTTTGCCATTTCTGTCTACAGTACTGTTTATCTTTCTGTTTCACTTTACATCACCATGCCCATTGACATTTCTGTTTGCAGGCACCATGTTACTATGTGACAACACATCACGTGGCAGACCATTCCTGTCTACGCCACCATGTGCGTTACCCTTTCTGTTCTCATTCGTGCTTGTGTTACCATGTGCGCCACTGTTAACATTCTGTATGCGTTGCTGTGCCTGTTAGTATACCACGAAGACATCATGTGGCGGGAGGCGAGGCCCGAGAGGGCCCAGCAACTCCCTGCATTACATTCACTATTTCTTGTAATCATTCTCAAAATAAGAAATTAGAGGCAAAAAACTCAGTTTAATGCATTAGTTAGAGTTGTTCCACAGCGACAAAAGTGAGGAAATTCACTGTTGGGGTTGAAAACATACCCCCCACCACCCCTCCAACCGGCATTGGGGTGTGCATTGGGATCATGAGTCCTAACTCTCACCCCATTCTCCTATACTCTGCTGCTTTCACACAGGTCATGGGGTGAGAGTTAGGGATGATCCCAATGCACACCCCAATGCTTACCACGTGAGTCATCCTTTCGCGTTTTCATTTGCGCTTGCGTTTCTGTTGCTTTTTGCCATTTGTGTGTACCGCACTGTTTCTCTTTCTGTTTCACTTTGCGTCACCATGCCCATTGACATTTCCATTTACAGGCACCATGTTACTATGTGACCAGACATCACGTGGCACACCGTTCCGTCTACGCCACCGTGTACGTTACCCTTTCTGTTATCATTCGCGCTTGTGTTACCATGTGTGCCACTGTTAGCATTTCTGTTTGCATTGCTGCTCCTGTTACTATGCCACAAGACATCATGTGGTGGGAGCGCGGGGCGCCCCGCCACCGCATTACATTCACTATTTCTCAATATCATTCTCAAAAAGAAAGGAAATTAGAGGCAAAAAACTCCGTTTAATGCATTAGTTAGGGTTGTTCCACAGCGACAAAAGTGAGGAAATTCGCTGTTAGGGTTGAAACCCTAACTCAGATCACCCTTCAACACCACACACACACAGACACACACACATTCAAGTATGAGGAGGACCAAGTCAACACAACCAATGACAGACATCCAGCAGCAGGTGACAGAAATAACAAACAATTGTCTAAATGTACTACGAGACATCCCCACCCACCTGACCAGGTACTGCATGCTCAGTGGAATCAACAGCAAAACTGAGCCATATACACAAGCGTACACATCCCTGATTGCAGCTGCACACTAGCGTACCACATTTAGTAGTTGCATGGCCTTACCTACGATGCCCCACACACACCACAACTGGTACTGTGCCGTTATTCAATATAAATGCTGAAGGTGCATGATGACAGTTGTAGAAAGGTTTAACACTACTGAGTATACATTAATTAGAGAAGCATAAATTAACTACAAGACACTAGCATGCTCAAGATAAAAGTAGTGATACATTTAGTAGGTGATTTACATGTACATTGACTGCAATGGTTTACTCAACATAGAGAGGCTGATGTAAGCGTATGGAAAAGCATTGCCTGTTCAATGCTGTGAAATTGGTACTGCCAGTATCACATGCATTCTTACTGATGAAGGTGTACTGCTGATGTACATACATAGACCTTCAGTGTGTTTCAATATTAAAGATGCAGTAAGTATTCTTTGAAGAAAGATTGTAATTGCATGGATCAGGCCAAGCAACTTCTAAATATCCATAGCACTACTGAGCCAACAATGATGTACCTGTATCGGACATGTATAAGGGATAGATTTTCCTGTAGGCACTTACTGAGTATGTTGTACCTGATAAAGACAATCTCATTGCATCTGTGATGACTAACTTATTCAAATAGTAATACATTTGCTATTGTTGCAATGAGTGATCTATGCCACTTATGGACACAGTGTGATTTTTTAACAAGTTGTTTCATACTCAAGCTGTATGCCTACTGTTTGGGTTTGCACACTTCTGTCACTGATGCTATCAAAGTGATAACTATATTAATTCTGCTACAACAGGAATCAAGTAGGTATGGTGTAGATATAAACAGAATGTCTTTTTAGTATTGATTTAACTCATAATGGGGTAGTGTACTAGGACAGCAGGGTTATCCTCTATCACTGAGTCTGTCAGTTATAATCACACTAGGGGTTTCGATGACTGTAATGATCAAGTTACACTGTTCGTCTTCATGAGTTCATATTCACAGCCATTCTCCAGTAACTAGACAGTGTATGGTGTAACTGGGTGGGACACTGTGTTGCAAAGCTGCTGCAGTGCCTAGCAGAGGAGATTATCTACTCATAAGAACAATTAAGCAATAAGGCATGACCAACAGTTATGTTAAATGGTCTGTTAATCACCCTGTGGGGTTTAATGTTGAATGAGGCACAGCAGTGCCACATGTCACAGACAGTGATAAACTGACCATTAACATAATACCTGGAGTGGCTTATTGTGATCATAATAAAACTGTTTTTTAAACAACATTAAACCATGTTCATCATATGGTTAGGCTCTACATGTATCTTAATAAAAACTAAACATAAAGGCTGTTACAATGTTTACAGTCAATTAGAAAGCTGCATTTCTCAAACCCTTGTTATAATCAGAGATATTATACCTGTACAACTCCTGGTTTTGCTAACTATTGCTCAGGTGGCACCACAAGTGGTGTGGTCTGGTGTGGGGCATCGGTGAGTAAGGCCATGCAACTACTAAGTGTGGTACGTTGTGTGCAGCTGCAATCAGGGATGTGTCGTTTGGTGTACATGGCCTCAGTTTTGCTGTTGATCTCCACTGAGCATGCAGTACCTGGTCAGGTGGGTGGGGATGTCTCGTAGTACATTTAGACAATTGTTTGTTATTTCTGTCACCTGCTGCTGGATGTCTGTCATTGGTTGTGTTGACTTGGTCCTCCCCATACTTGAATGTGTGTGTGTCTGTGTGTGTGTGCTGGGGGAGGTGATTCGAGTTAGGGTTTTCAACCCTAACAGTGAACTCCTCACTCTTGTCGTGTGGAACAACCTTAACTAATGCATTAAGCGGAGTTTTGCCTCTAATATATATATATATATATATATATATATATATATCTAATATGTATGTGTGTATATATGTATATATATATATATATATATATATATATATATATATATATATATATATATATATATATATATAGTAACGTATTAGTGCTACCATAGTTAGGGTTGAGTAGCACTTTTAAGATTAATGGGTCAAATCTTGCACTTTAATAACTTTAACACCATTAAACAGATTTGCCTGAAATTTGTCATTGTCGATTGGACATAACACATCTTGGGAACTGCCAAGTTTCATATTGGTCAGATATACGGCTGCGGAGTTATTAAACAATAACCAATTGCACAATTACTCTTTTTTTGCTATTTCTTTGCTATTGCCTACAGGTCGCATAGTTTGTGCAACCGGTATGAACACTTCAGGGAATGTGCAACCAAGGTTCCCAATGTGTCTTTTGAAGATTTCTTGAAAAAATATTGAATGGTTCAAAAGTTATTCAAAAAACAAGTTTCCATTATAAATCAAAGGGAAAAGTTAACAAAATATTCAACATTTTCGCAAATGCACTTTTTAGTGTCGCAAATGGCCCTAGTAGTGTCGCAAATCCACCATTTTGTTTTCAGTTGGTAATCAGAAAAATGCTTGGCATTTAAATTTAGGATGCTGTAGGCACGCAATTCTTTCTGTGTTCATCTAGTCGGACCCTGAGGATGCTAGCCATGTCTTTATTTTAGGGTAAAGCACCCCAGAAATATGTTTTTCAAATTTCTAGAAACAGTAGTGTCACAAAGTAGTGTCGAAAGCATGACACTTTTGCAAATGTTTGCAAAAAGGGTTGCAAATTGAGACACTACTTTTCAGGCTATGGCCAAAATGACAGGAATTTTTTGCCACCCTACTGCAAACCAATGGTTTGGTCTTTTGGGCTGAGAGAATGCAGCCAACATCTCACAGATGTGCCTTTTCATGGTTTGGTGAAAAAATATTGCATGGCTACCAAGTTACGGCACTCTGAAGTTGACATTTTTTCCCACAGACTAACATGGTGGCGTCTGTCGCGCCTTTCGAGGCTCATATCTCTGAAATGGTGTGAGATATGGAATTTTTGTCGCGACAATGTGTAGCCTGTGGCTACACATTCAGCAAAACACAGGCAGGAAAATCATGAATCATGGGAATTTTTTTTTCTATATCGTACGGTTCCTGAGATATAAGCAATTTAGTCTTCCAACAGCTCATTCTCTGCTGTGAGACCCATTATTATGCATACATTCTTTGTACACACTGTGTTTCTCTATGCAGCTGTTGGTCAAAAACAGGGTGTGCGCTTACGTTACTGTTACACTTAGTGTTACCACTTGTGTATCCATTCCTGTTTGCGTTACTGTTTCTGTGTACGCCACCATGTGCGTTACACTATGCGTTCTTGTTTGCATTCACGCTTGTGTTCACGTTTCCATTTCTCTTTCCTTTTACATTCTTTCTGCTTTTAATGTTACTGTTTGCACTTCCAGTTGCCATGCTGTGACCACGTACGTCACGATTTGCATTTCCATAAGCGCTTGCATTTCCTTTTGCATTTCTGTTTCCTTTGGCATTATTGTTGCTGTTACCATTACCATTTACATTTACAATTGTGTTAATGTGCCCTGTGCATTACGGTTTGTGTTTCCATATGTGTGTGCATTCCTGTTTCCGTTTCTGTTTCCGTTGGCATTATTCTTCATGTTAACTTTACCACTTGCATTTACAATTGTGGTGCCATGCCTGTGCGTGTTATGGTTTGCGTTTCCATACATGTTTCTATTCCCATTTCTGTTTCTGTTTCCTTTGGCATTATTCTTCATGTTAATTTTACCATTTGCATTTACGACTGTGGTACCGTGCCCGTGCATGTTATGGTTTGAGTTTATGTGCGCGCACGTGTTCGCATTTCCGTTTCTGTTCCCATTGGTGTTCTTTTTGCTGTAACTCTTAACATTTGCATTTCAAATACCAGTGCCATCACTGTGCATGTTACCAGTTGTGTTTTCATATGCAGTTGCATCTCCATTTCTCTCACTGTTCACTTCAGCATTACTTTGTGCTTGTGTTTCTATTAAAGTTTGCTTTACCATTTGCGTTTGTGTTACCATGTATGTAACTCTTGGTGCTTGTGTTAGCATTGCTGTTCCTGTTATTATGTGACAAGACGTTGCATGGTGGGAGCATGGGGCCCAAACGGCCCTGCGCTCCCACTACCGCATTCTATTCACTTTTTATCATCCTCATTCTCAAAAAGAAGGAAAATTAGAGGAAAAAAACTCCATTTAATGCATCACTTAGAGTTGTTCTACAGTGACTAAAGCGAGGAAATTCAGTGTTAGGGTTGAAAACCCTAACTCTGCATTCACCTCCATCCCCCCAGCACCACACACACACACACACACACACACACACACATGCAAGTAGGGGGGAGGACCAAGGCAACACAACCAATCACAGACAACCAGCAGCAGGTGACAGAAATAAAATACAACTGTCTAAATATACTACAGGACATCCCCACCACCCCAGACTAGGTACTGCATGCAAGCTGGAGATCCACAGCAAAACTGGGGCCATGTACACCAATGATACATATCCCTGATTGAAGGTGCACACAAGTTACCACACTTAGGAGTTGCATGGCCTTAGCTAGCAATGCTCCTGCCCTGGCACACCACATACTGCACCCTGAGTGGAGAGCAACAGCAACACTAAGGCCATGGACATTTATGGTATATCTTCCTGACTGCAGGTACACACAAGTTAGCACAGTTATGAATTGGAGGACATCCACCTGGCAATGCCCCCACACCCCCAGACCAGTTACTGCATACTGAGTGGAGAGCCACAGCAACACTAAGGCCATGGACATCTATGGTATATCTCCCTGATTGCATGTACACACAAGTTAACACACTTAGGAATTGGAGGACCTCTGCCAGGCAATGCCTCACCCCCCAGACCAGGTACTGCATACTGTCTGGAGAGCCACAGCAAAAATAAGCCCATGGACATCAACAGTGCAACTCGCTGATTGCAGCTGTACAGAAGTTAGCACACTTAAGAGTTGCACAGTCTCAGGCAGGCAATGCACCCCATAGAGCAGTTACTGCATCCTAAGTGGACAGCCACACAAACACAAAGGCCACTGACATCAGTGGTACACCTCCCTGATTACAGGTACACTCCAGTTAGCACAGTTATGAGTTTCATGGCTTCAGCCAGGCAATGCCCCCCAAACCCTGAGACCAGGTACTGCATCCTGAGTGGAGATCCACAGTAAAACAGAGGGCATTGACATCAATGGTACACCTCACTGATTGCAAGGACACTCAACTTAGCATAGTTAGGATTTGCATGGCCTCACACAGGCAATGCCCCTCCGACCAGGTACTGCATCCTGAATGGACAGCCACAGATGACCGTGCATATATCAGAGCATGACTGCACACCTGCTGCTGGTTGTCTGTGATTGGTCATGTTGCAGTGGTCCTCCCCCCTAGTTGCATGTGTGTGTGTGTGTGTGTTTTGTGTGTGTGGTGCTGGGGGGTGGGAGTGAATGCGGAGTTAGGGTTTTCAAGCCTAACACCGGATTTCCTCACTTTAGTCACTATGGAACAACCCTAACTGAAGCATTAAACAGAGTTGTTTGCCTCATATATATATATATATATATATATATATATATATATATATATATATAAATTGCAAATACTGCGTTAATGCAAGAGTTAGAGTTATTTTCTGATGAAAAAGTGGGAAATTCATTATTAGGGTTCAACACTAACTCTGGCTTCCCCCCAACCAACATGACTCAACCCCCAAACCCCCTTTCCCACTGGCGCGCACACACACACTCACACAGTCAGAAACATACACTCAAACAGACACACACACACACACACAAACACACAACTATGGGGGCAGTACAAGGAAATACAACCAATCACACAGACCCGATCTCCACAAACACATACACAGAGTGCAACCTGTTCAGAGGAGGGTAAACAAAATGGTGCAGGGTGTGCAGCAGCAAAGATACAAGCAGAGAGAGTAAACCATCATTTACATTTATGGCCTTTAGAATGTACAAAAGGATAGAATTTCTCAGAAAATACCAAAACAGAAGAGCAAACTAGAGCAATAATATAGGATTTATTTGAGAAAAGATGTCTTTATCAATTGGCATGAACAGTTAATATACATATATATGTTGTGATATTTTGTAACAGGCTGATATAAACTAAGAACAACTACATGTTTTCAGGACTAAGCTACACGTTGTAGTGTGTAAAGTCAGTTACAGTCAAACTATCGCTATTCTGCTTCTGAGAATTACACTCTGGTCTGCTGTACTGGATGTATAAATGTCATTTACAGATCACAAAAGTGACCTGTAGAATATAGAGGCATTTCTCTTTAAATGGAGAATCATGTGTCACAGTTCAATGAATGGTCTCTGCCTGTCATAATAATGCTTGTTGCCAGAGTAATTGAAAAAACATTCTGGTCAGGCCTCAAATTGTCCTGAATACTGTTTTGGGCAATGAACAGTGTACAAAATAATAGATACTGTCTTGCTGTATTGCAGTCACATGTTAGAAAACTACTAAAATAACAGATTGTCCATGCAGATAGAAACATTCATGTAAGAGATTCATTTGAGATCAGGTAAGCAATTACTGCATAGTAACACTGGCCATTTTATATCTTATCAACAAGGTAAAGATTTTAGTTAATCAACACTTTACTTCATGCTGATGTTGACTAGAATGGTCTTATGTCTTATTAATTCTACAATTGTAGCAGTTGTCAATAGTCTACAACATTGTCAGGAAGCCTGATACATTCATTCAGAAGCCTGTGTATCATTAAATTGTGTTTGACATTATGTATAAATCATTGCCCGTCTATGTTTAAATTTTTGCCCCTTTTGTTTTAAATCTGTTTTTTCCAAAGATGTCATCATGCTGTGCTTTGTTAGTTTGCTTCACAGTATTGACATTTGTAGTATTTGTCTGATCTACTGTACTTCTCTATTGTATGAATGTCACACTAATTTAGCCTCTCCTTGTGTTTTTTTTCTGTTGCACAGCCTGCACCATTTGGTTTACCCTCCTCTGAACAGGTTGCACTCTCTCTATGTGTTTGCGGAGATCAGGTCTGTGTGATTGGTTGTATTTCCTTGTATTGCCCCAATAGTTGTATGTTGTGTGTGTGTGTATGTTTCTGCCTGTGTGTGTGCCAGTGGGAATGGGGACTGGGGGGGGGTTGAGTCGTGTTGGTTGGGGGGAGCTGGAGTTAGGGTTGGAAACCCTAACAATTAATTTCCTCTCTTTTTTCACTGCAAAAGACCCTGACTCTTACATTAACACCATTTTTTGCAATTAATTTCCTTACTTTTAGAGGAAAACAAATGCTGTTTCTCTTACCACACCTTAAAGTAAAAGTTACCTTACCTATGCACTATTCATTACACTATCCTATACCCTTCTTGAGAGATCATGTCTGTATTGTACTATCCATTCATGTGATTGCCGAGGAGACAATCATAACTATTTCTAAATACTTCAGACAATTTCTGTTCCATTTTATCTGCTATCTGTACAATTAAAATACAGAAGCCAAAAGAAATGGTTCAGTAAGACACAGAAATTTTAAAAGTAGATAGTAGTGTCTGGCTCACTAATTCAAGCACAAAATGTAGCACAAAACAAACCAACACCATTAACAATCTGTCCCTTTCATACAAACCATCTCCTGGGTGTGACACTGGTGGTCACTTAACTGTCACAGATGTAATTACATGCACCCACCTTAGCCAATAACTCAACAATATACATATCTAGTATAATAATAATGAGACAAACAAATGTTTGAAAAATTAAAACTGTTTATAGAATTTTTTTTAGAAAAATATAAAACTCTTTTTGTACAAAAATTCAGTACAACTCAGTTATAAATAAACATACACAGAATTTAAATACAACAAATAAATAAAAAATAAACAAATAAGTCATAAAATTTAAACTATGTAAAATAATAAAAGTGTTACATCGCACTAAATAAATAAATAAACTGTGGGTTAAAAGAACTTGAAAAATATCGTCAACTTTAGAAACTATTTACAAAAAAGTGTCCAGGAGTGATGCAGAGGTGCTGGCCACACAAGCTTTGGGGAGTTGGGGAGGCAACGGTGTTGAGGAAGTGGAAGTCTGGTCAGGAGTAGGTACAGCTAGGTGCCCCTCTTCTGTTGCAGCTTTCGATGGAGATGTTGGAGGGGAACCTTCGAGGAGCTCATGCTGAGGTTATTCAGAGGGCTGGTCATCCTCTAGGTGTTGCAGGTCCTGCTGAAAAAGCTATTGAATTGCCTCTATGGCCTCCAGCTGGTTCTCAGCCAGCCATACCATGAGACCATGCGTGGACTCGAGGGAAGCAACAGAGGCCTCCTCCAAGTCCCTCAATGACTCGATTGCTTTGGTGAGGCCCCTGTTGCTCTGCTCAAGCCTATGAGTGGCAAATAAAGCCACATGCACTACACGCCAGTGACACTGCAACAAATCTATTATTTCAGACCCCTGGTGAATAATCTCTCCTGCCTGACCAACTAAAGAATTCATCTTTGCTGCAGAGTCACGAGCGTGTTCGGCAGCAGTCTGGTTGCCACTCCGCACAGTCTCCAGCAGGTGGCTGAGGGTGTTACTGATCTTATAGAGAATGGCAAGTTGCCCTGTGTAGACAAAAGAAAAAAACAAGAACAATTATGTTAGTAGATGGAACCATACTGGTCTTTTGTAAACTAGACCACTGAAGCTGTCTGTTAACAATATATATATAAGACTTCTAATGTACTCCAATGTATTCCACTAACAATTAAAAAAATTAGTAGACTTACGATAAGAGTTGTCATTGTTTCCTATATACACATGTGCCTTCAAGATGAAATATAAAGAATAATACTACACATATTGTATCTGCATCACTTTCTCTCAACTCAACAATAGTTCTCTATTCTCTGTATCCCTTAAAGTAGTGTATAAATCAGCATATGTCAAGTATGTATTACATGTCTACAATTAAAAAAAATCATCACGTCTACATTGTTGCAGTTGTAACACTGCACAGCAGAATACTATCATGTTGAATGACGTGTGCACAGTGCAACAATTGTCACTATGAGATATACAAGAATACCCAACTGTAAACAGCTTTTATATAAATTCATGTAACAGCAGTTGGAAACTAGTTCAACCACATACGATGTTTGAAATTTGACCAGTGAGAATACCAGCAACCCCCCATTACATGTGCAGATATATTGTCTATTCAAAGAGTGAATACTACTGTACCACACTCTATAACCATCTGATCTGTGACAACAGCATTTCAGTGTAAGTCAGAGATACTATGGTTCAACTGAGACATTGTTACTCAATATCTCAAATGGTTACACATAACACTTTGATAATTATCATCACTGTAGTGCTGTGCCATCTCTTACAAATCCTTGACATGTATGTATCCAATACTAAGTGCACACATTCATCAGTCTCTGACAGTGTTTCACAACCTAACTACATATTAAAGATACAAACATTGAACATATACAGTAACATAAACACCACTGAAGAAGAAAAAGCATTTACTACTGTCTATCTCTCCATACTTACCCACACACCATTGTCTACAGTATGTATTGAACATCTTGAATAGACAGAGACAAAACACATATGGCTTTTAATAAAATCCACACAGTTTACCATTAGGCACTCAACACGATGCAGAACTGTAGCACATTCTGTATCCCTTGTTGGGATGTATTAATACAAAACACTGACGATGACACGTAGATTCTCCAGCTGAGAAAAATGTTTAAACTATACATATACAGCCTACCTATTACCTTTATTCAAGCCTCTCCATATACACAATAGATAAAAAAAACAGATGGCCATTGCTGATACATAAAGCTAGACATGCTGATTAAGCACTGCATACTCCCAGCAGATGCAATTCTGTCATGTGATACTCCTATCTAACTGTTATATAACTCCATGCTCTGATGTCTAATTGAAAAATCCGACCCAAGATTGTTTCTTATCACAATATGATAAACATGTAACACCAAGTTACTGTGTCAAGGTACAACATTTTGAACTGGGACTGTAAATTAACTGCAGTGGTACTATGTCTGAAAGTATCAATATTGTCTGCACCTCATACTAATCTTTAATAATAAAAGCACAAACTATATAAGAAGTACTCACGTTCCTCAGCTGGAGGCCCACCTGGACCTGCAGGTGACAAAGGATGCCTTGCTGCTGGAGATTGTGGCATCTCCTCCACAGAGGGCTCGATCTTAACAATTTCTATCCCTTCTGTGAAGTTTTCACCTCCAGCAGCACACTCTGCAGATGGTTCATCCTCTGAAAAACACAGTTAAACAAAATAAGCCATTCATGTCTCAATATCAACATCTGTATACATGAATATACATATCACGATAATCAGTTGTTCAAATTCCTCAATCTTCACATGTGGCATACTATCTACTGCTTCAGTAAATCACAGAACACACATCTAATTCACTAATTGGAATACTAAATTAAATCATCTACATCTATGTGCAATCATTTAGCTTCGTATTAACAAACTGTAATAGTCTCTCACTGATAAAACACCTTTACACATGAATACCATAGTGATACTAAACATACATTAATACATCTTTTTATACCACTTCCTGAATAAGTATATGTTGGATACATACCACAGTGAAAATTTCATCCTCAGTACCTGTTTAAAACATAACAACTATAAAACTAATAAGCAAGCGATCATACCTGACACAATACTTCACCACCCAGGAGTGTGATGGCATCTGGCATCATAGGCACATGGGCTTTATAACCCCTGGATGGCCCTCTACTGCCCATGCCACTCACCCTAGAATGTATTATTATGCTTGAAAATATCTCACTTTGAAGAAAAATAACTTACACAAAATTGTTTCTTTTAAAAACATGATAAATATCTTTTTTTGTGATAAAACACTTCATAAGCCACTATCAGAATGTGCTTTAAAAACTATGCACTATTCACTGTAACTGTTCACACACAGACACACGTCTGTATCTATTATCTGATAGATGCCCAGCTACAGAAGTGTTTCAGCCAATCAGACACCTCAAATAGGTCTGCACGTTCTCTAGCATTAAACAAACTAGATACAAGAAGGATTTATAACACTACAAATGTACAGTAACCATTCTCATACCCTATGACACCCATAGCACCTATTAAATAATAGTACAGACAGCAGTACATTATAATAACTCACCAGAAGAGTTGAGCACAAGTAGTTGCTCAACTGGAGCCCCTCGAGTCACACTTTCTGGGAGTGGTTGCAGCTGCACAGGATGGGAGGATGCTGGTTCCACAGTCGGTCTAGCTGAGTAAACAAAAAAAAAATGTATACAAACAACACCATCAGCTAGCAATCTAATGATGAACATAGTACAAAACACATCCTGTTGGTCACACAATATCCCACTCTTTTGTTATGATCAGTATCCTGTCCACACATATCACCTGCCTATCTTTAAAAATAATTATTTGTAACATTTAAACATCAGAACATCTCATATTCTTAATATTACATGCACTAGAACACCACCACAAAAGTATCATTGACAAATTTCAAAGAATTCATCTAATCTTGACTCTTTTTTCATTGAAAAAAATCCATATCACCACAAACACACTTGTAAAGTAACAACTGCTTACCTGTCATTCTTACATATCTGTAGTGATATATCAATTGTCACAGAAGTATAATGGTACATAACACTAACAGTTTAATAATAAATGCCAATACTCATTTGAAATATAGAAAAAACAATCCTCTCAATCACAAACCAAATATTTGCATTACAACAGTTTCAAATATATACTCACACGTGTGATGGCGATCTCCAAAGTCAGGTTTCCCTGCATCCTCCCACATAGCATAGGCTATGTCGTACCACTCCCAGACACTTCTTCTCATTTCACCAACCGTAGACTTAGATTTGAAAAACATCTGGCGGGTGATCTTTCACTTCCCGTGGCACACGTCAGGAGATTTTCTGATCTCCTGCCTCCCCAAGGTATGACTAACCTGAGAAAAAACAAAAAATAAATACAGTAAATGTTTCATGTCACAGTGAAAATTATAGGTTGTCATGTTTCTTGACCTATCTATAAAGACAGGCCCTAGTCTAACCACATATACTACAAATGCAGTATTCCTAGCAGGACAGACAGTGTACTCCCAATCCTAACCACACAGATTCTGGAAAAAAGAATGTAGTGCTTAACCAGTATCCCCCTCCCCACCTGGCTACTCACTCACACCACCACAATATAACCCAGTCACCAACATGTGGCACATCCCCACCCACAAGTCATCTATCTGACCACTGACTGTAGAGCACAGTAAAGCTGAGCACCAATTGCTAACACCATGCATCAATATGCGTGCACACCATACTATGTAACGCATTGAAAAGCATCACAGTAAATATCTATAGTATTATATCCAACAATACAGTAACAACCATGCTGGCTTGGTCTGCAACTAAAGACACAGAGACATAGTATGTCGTCTTGTACAGAAGCCTAGTGACCACTTCTGTATGTTGTGATGTCCTGCCCAATATAACTACCTAGTAGCATACACACAGGTCTCAGCACCTCTTTAGACAGCAGAGCACTGCTGTCATGCCTACGTGTAAGCAATAACACACAATGGGTGTGCATTAGACAATTCCAGTACACAACTAGGTGGACATACTGAGGCATGAAGCCACAGGCCAAGTGCATCTAGTCCCCTAGCCGTGCATTGGAACTGTGCAATGCACATCCCCAGAGTGGCTTATTGAGCTTATAAAATGGGTCTGAGAATTCTATATGGGGATTGTAGTTTTAGCTGTGCATTAGACACATCTAATACACATCTAACAACCGATCAGATTGCTTGAAATCCTTTGCCCATTTTATAAGTCTCCTTTCACAATCTCCACAAGTAGTCTTCACACAAACTCCACTGTACCACAAGAAAATCTATATGTTATTCACAGCATATACAACAGAATGATCAAGCTGTTGATGGCACACTGTCCCAGGGACATTCAACAAATGTGCAAGAAATAGAAATGACCATACCATTATCATCTATCGCATGTGTAGCTCTGTTGAAAAATGTGAATACTTATTGTCACCAAAAACCTACCTTGCCCCATGTATGGGTCAGGCTCAGGTTAGTCACACGCATTACAATCATAGGATTGGCATGCTCCCTTACAGCCTGAACCAGGGCCAGCACCTCTGCGTCAGTCCATGATTGTGTCATGATAGTAGTTTGAAACAAGAAAACAAAAAAATAGCATGAAAAACTATTAGATATTACATTGATACTGTTCCACCTTACTACTATTTATGTTGCTTGCCATTCACAATCAAATATGTCTGCTCACTTGTAAACTCTGAGGTAACAATTTATTTATTTATTAATTGAAAATGTTTCACCAGGAAAGGCACGCTGAGCAACAAGATGCTCATCTCACGGTGTGACATGGGGGGAGGGGTTACAGAAGAGGCAGGTATACATACAGTAGTTGAGTTTCACAGTAGTGCAATACAGACAATGTACTTGAATTGGAGGTATTACATATGGAAATTGCATAGTAGAGCAGTACAGAACAGTGAGCAAACAACAACAGGGTATACAATTCATAGTTATAAAGGCAAGGTTAGACATACTGTAGGTAAACATAAATGTGTAGAAGGCACAGTGGAAGTAATGGAGAGCATGTACAACAGGGAAGGGGGTGAACATAACATGGTTACACAATGAGGGAATCTAATAGTTACATAAGTGCCATTTGTACACTATTATGCCAAGACAGTCTGAGTGACAGTACCAGACTTGTGCTGCAGGGGGATTCCCTGGTTGCTGGTAGGTGTTGGATAGCAGGATAGGTGGGTAAGGGAGGATAGGACTAGTAGGTCAAGGAGGGTGGGGAGGTAAGTTTAGATGGGGTGAGAAGGAGAAGGAGTGAGCATGGTAGTGATTGTTGAGGATAGGGAAGCAGAGGGTGTGTTAGATGGGGAGGGGGAGATATGGCATGGGTGTAAGTGCGAGGTGCAGTAATATAAGCCAGTCAATTAGGCAAATTACCAGGCCACTGGTCAGGCTCAGGGGGAACAGGGGGAGAGGTATTGAAGTGGAGGGGAGTTGGGGCATTGCAATTTGTAGTCAGGAAGTTTGAGAGGGCAGAGAATAAGGAGTATTTGGATGATGAATGGCAGATCTGGGCCAGTAGGCCATTCCAGAGTTTGGGAAAGAGGTAGGAGAAGGCCGATTGGCCGGCCGTGGTCCTTTGGTTGGGTTGGATAAAAGCCTTGTGTCAGTGGACCTGAGGCATGGGTGGGGGTAGGTGGGGAAGATAGGGAGGATGCTAGGTGGGGTGGGAGGGAGCCTAGCTAGAAGTTGGAAGTGAATTTCACAGTGTGGTTTAGGCACCGGTTGTGCAGGGCTGGCAGGGCCAGAGAACGGTAGAGTATGCAGTGATGCAAGTGGGAGGGGGCATCTAGAGCAAAGTGGCAGAATGCATTAAAGATGGGGTCCAGTCTGGCTAGGGTGGTCTTTGATGTGGAGCTGTAGACTACGTCACAGTAGTCGAAGGTGGGTAGGATCATTTTCATGATTAAATCTAGTCTGACAGGAAAACACATGCATGTGCTACCTCATTCAGATTGCCAAAACACCATAATCATGAAATATCCATAACTGCTGCAGCATCATTTTGAAAAATAAAAAGATGTATTATTAATATATTGACATAATAGTTTGATAGGTCATATAAAACAGCTGAACACCATTGAGACACACCGGGTAGTGTTCAGTCTGTTCCTCACATTACTGATCTCCTGACACAAGCAAATACTTAACACTCAACAAATTAACAACATTTTACAACACCATGAGATGCAGGCGCGGAATGGCAGCAAGTGATCATACTATGCGGCATACTAAAACGTTAACAAACATTACTGCATCATATGTATTGAAAATACACATGTTGCTAACTCTCCATATTATTCCTTATTTTCACTTGAATGTAAAACAAGAAATACCTCCACTTGCTTCTCAGTTTACTTCTATTTATGTTGTTACCAGATCCCCCACCTGAATCACCAATCATAATGTTGCCTAACAAAATACATCAAATTCAACAATGACATAAAAAAGAAAGCAAAATACTTACTGGACAGTAGAGTCTTGATACTAGAACAAACACACGCACAGTTATCTACCTGTGTGAAGAAAAACAATAAAAATGTTGTTAAAACTTGTACACAACACAAACATTTCACACACAGAAACAGTATGACTCAGATCAGTAATCAACATACCCTAGCAACACATAACACACTACATCAACAGCATATGTCTCCTCATATCACTAAACCATCCTTTGCTTCCCACATCATCCTCAGAAACATATGACACATTTTCAGCCATATTTGTATAATGCAACCCATACTCAACCATTAATAAAAAAAGAAAAACAAGCTGCAGAATCTACCAGTAACAAAAGACACACTCCACATATCAAGAAACAATGAGAAACTTGTAGCCTTTACCACAATGACAGACAACAAAATACCATACAACCCTCCTAAAAAAAACACATACAATATCAAGCAATAATATATGTCCTACTCATCTACCAATAAGTACCATCACACTTCTCTGCTGTTAAAAGCAGAGAATCAGTGCTCCCCAGACACTCACAACCAAACATTCAGACAGCAATGTACAAGATGTGAACAGTTCTATTTTTTGACCATTTTGTGGTGACTCTAAAAAAAGCCATTTTTTTCACAGTGTAAATATGATGTACTTGAGAGGCACCATCCTACAGGCACACAATCACAGAACTGTAAGGATACCATGTTGAAGGTCCCCAACAAAAATGTCATTGCCAGTGTTAGAGAGATGCACACCATCTTTTAAAAATAGCCAATACTTGTCATATGTAATTTGGGGTGACGAATAGTGTGCATTCCCATAGCATGGAGGAATCCAGATATTTGCATGTTCACATTCCTGTGTGATCTTTCAAGTGCAGGACAGTAATCCTCACCCTTCCAGACCATGTGCTGTAATATCTGAATACATAATTTTACACGATGGCAACATACTGATAAGATGCTGCAAGTCAGACGGTGCAGCCTCTATTAAGTCAATTGCCCTTTTGTTACCCAAATCATTACCTCTAAGATGGATAAGGAATATGTCTGGTTCTGGGTGTGTCTCCAATAAATGGTACATGGTAGTCATGAACTGCTCCCACCTCATGCCACCCTTTCCAAACCAAGAGATAGAGCATCCAGGTAAGTGTAAATCATTTCCAAAATCACTACATTACTGAACACTGCTGCCCTTCTCACCAAATTTGATCCTACTATCAATACAGTAACTGTAGATTTTTCTGCCATGCTGGGTAATAAATTTTAATAATTAAGATGTAGAAATATCACAGCTGTGTCTGATTAACAAGTACTATGAAGTGGAACCACCACAGTGACCAGTATTCTATTGCATCATCCAGATAAATGCAGACAAAATAATCACAAACAATAACCTGCTCAGAGATTGGCTAATTCAGGCAAACAGTCCTATCCATGCATATAAGCTGTCTTTCTATTGACATGATGTTTATTAAACATTTTTTTGTTTTGTTTTGGGGGAATACTGTTAACTGATTGGCACACCTCATAGCTTGCCAACAACACATATTTTGATTGGTCCAAGTTACTAGCCATAATGGTGTGTCAAACTAAATTCCCGCTTACTCAGCCAGCTGCTTGACTGGTGAGTGGAACCATTTCTTTCTACTTGACAGAGATAATGAAGGATAGTAAACAATAGTACTATACTAATTAGATTGCACAGCCTTTAGAACCACAGTTTAATTTAATCAGAAACTATTCCCAGTGAGAAGTATTGTGACTTAATTACTTAAGTTAAATATATGTATTTGACTCTCTATATAACAAGTGCAAAAGCAGTGGCAGGTAAAGCTAGGCAACACACAATATAATTCTAAGTCAGGATTCCACAACAGTTAAAACACACACATATTTAACCAGAAAGTGCCAATGTTATTAGACCAGGCAGCAATTGTAACAAATCAAACTAGGACTGAGCAACAGTAAATCTCCTTACCACACTGTCAACTTGCACAGATCAGCTAGTCTGAGATATCAAAAATACCCTAGTAAACACTAAATAATAAACACAATTTTGAGCCACAAGAAAGATTCCAAGAACAATAACTTAGTTAAAGAAAACAATCACAGCAGTTTCACTGACAAAATAGCAAAATGGATAAAACATTAACAGCTTTTCAATAAATGCTAATTTTTTGTTTTTTTTGTTTGAAAAAATCAGACTCTCAGAAATCTATTTCCATGACTTTACAAAAACCAATTCATTTGTCATACAGAAATGTAAAGACTTAAACCTATACATAAACTGCTCAACAGTTTCCCAAGCCATGATGCTATCAAATGTCAGAGTTGTTGAAAACTGCATCAATAATCAAAGTTAATAGTTCCTGCCAATATCAGTGGTTAAAAATTACATACAGTAGTTCCTAAGTTGCCAAAACACTATAAAATTACTTTTGAAAACTTGAAAAATGACGGTTTACCCAACTTCTATAATATTTTGTCCAAACACTTACTTTATAATTATGCCCTGTTGCCTGCTCAATCACTTGATCTAAAATAGCCCTCAGAGTGTTATTTTTCAATTCTATTGGCTCAGGAAACTCACATGACTAACTTAGCCGTTTATTTGATCGAGAGCGTGCAATTTCTTTGACCGTGATTCGCATCGCCAGGATCAATCACGAGTACGCAAAATCTTTGATCGCATGACTAAAGCAAGATTTCACTGTTAACAGTCTTTCACAGTGAGAAAACAATACTTCTCTAACTTTTTCAACAGGACACACCCTTATAGCATTTTACAAACTAATAAACAAGTAGAATAATGTTTTTATGTCATTTAAAGACATTTGAAAATAATTACTGCATTTTCTATGATCTTTGACCGCAAAAGTACAAAATCTTAAACTGCGACTCGGTTTGACCACGAGGATAGACCGCGAACATAAAAATTCTTTCATTGTGAGAATAACGTGAGACTTGAATGTGAAACGTAACTGACAGTCTAAACCCCATATTTTAAAAAACAGCACAGCTATCTATTTGAACATAATTACAGTGTTTTTACAATCTTTGACTGCGAGCATGCAAAATCTTTGATTATGAGAGTAACGTGAGACTTAGATGTAAAACATTTCTCACAGTGCAAAACAATATTTTCAATGTCAATACAATACAGAAACCCTCCTAGCATGAAATTTACCCATAGGTAAGAAAAATACTTGTATAATTTATTTTAAATAAAATTTTTACATATTGCCCACTTTTTTTCAATCTTTGACCATGAGCGTACAAAATCTTTAACCGCCATTCGGTTTGATCGTGATCTTGAACTGTGACTTGACAAATTCTTAGGTCGCAACAAAAACCACATGATTTCTGCAAAAAAACACTAATAACTCTAAAAACTCAACTATTAAAATACTACATCAGCACACAATATGCACTTATCTCTATTGACAGTTCAGAAGTTCTCCATATAATAAAAGCAATGTAAACAAGCTTCTATAGTAACACCACACGACTCACACATTCTTTGTTCATGAGGCTGCAAATTCTTTGTTCGTGACCATCTTTGATCACGAGGATCATTTGTGAGTTGACAAATTCTTTGATCGTGACAAACAAATGCACATTTTCCAATTTTAACTTATACAACTTTCCATCCATTCACCATAACAGCCAATCATCATTAGACTCATGTAATTATGCCATACAAACTATCAATAAAGTAATATTGCTTAAACACAAGAAGATTATTGACATCATCACCACATTCAGACAGACCCACAATAGTATGATTGCAGCAATCCATCAACACAACACTTACTATTCCATTCATCATTCTGTGTCAGCATAAGTGCGATGTAACAGTGGCACAAGTAATATTTTACAACTTTACAAATTAACACTTACCACAACACAAACACATCAAACAATGCACGTGTCACAGAAATACTTGTTTATCAACTTTTGCCCACATAAAAATTGCTTGGAATATTCAGTACACAGTGCAAGGCACAATACTTAAATTATTTATTACAAAGTAATGCTAATCATGACAGATGTTTTCTTATTAACAGAATACTACATATTACATTGCATACTCACAATTTCTGAGGTACTGCCATGTGGCTAGTGTTCTTGACTACTAAATATATGTATTTCCACTTTTTTTAAGGGACTACAACAACAAAGATATTGAAGAAATACTTGACCTATTTCATCATGACTATCTATCGAAAAACAAGAGCACATAGAGAAAGTGCTAGCTGTACTGCTTGTTCACTGTCATGCCATCCAAAAACAAAAGGTAAAGCTTCTCAACAGAAGCATAAAAAACTCTCTTTTCTGCACATCATGCACAGAGTTAATAATAAACAACTGAAGAAACAAGAACCCTCCTCTGAGAAAACTGCTACAAGTAGCCTTCCTAGAGAAACATTACAATCACAACGTCCAGCACTGTTATCACCAAAGCGTACTCATGTGAAACAGAAAAAGATCGCTAGGCATAGTACCTCTGTTAATGCTCAACAGAGTAAGATAATGTTTTTCCAAAAACTAGTCCACAGAGCTAGGATTGAATGTGTGATCTCCAAAATAGTGAGACACAAAGTTAACAGACTACTTTCTCAGACCTCATTGATGAAACTCCGTTTAAGAGCAAGATGATTTGTCAATGTGGCTCTAGCAATACGTTCCCAACTCTGGACTGATATGATGTCAGCCATTGATAAATTGAGTACAAAGATTGAGAAGATGAGAAACACTATTTTATCTTTTGAGCACTTAAACAGAGAAAATATGTCTCTTGTGTTTCAAGGAGACTGGTTTCATTCAGAGTACTCAGAAGCATTATTCTGGGAAGAGACATACCATGCACACAGTAGAAATATTACTTTAACACTAGATGAGCATGGAAAACTACAGAATGTCTTACCTCTATCCCATGAAACCATCCATCCAAACAATGACAATGAAGCTGAAGAGGTTGAAAGTGATCCAAAGCCATCAGCAAAAAAATGGGCATGTGACAGCACATGTAACATTAGAGAGGAATCTATTATATCTATAAAAAGGTTTCTCTCAACAACTCTTACCACAAAGAGATCTGAATGACACACACTGCTTCATAACATTGACAAGTGTGAGGTCCGGCCTTACAAAGTCCTAATGGTCACTCCCTCACATGCTTAGGGTCCATGAACTGCAACAGCACATTTCATCTCTTTCGCATGCTAGCAGTGCATAACTTTAGCATTCGCAAATTTGTGCAAAGGTTGAATCGCATCAGATCTCTCAATCAAGACTACGTGCAATTCCAAGCATTACTTGATGATGGAGATGTTGAAAGACTTAGTGATTAATCAAAAAGTTGCAAAGTACCCAAAGATTGAGGTCTGCTGCTACTGTTCCTGAAGAAGCAAGAACTCCTCAGACATGTCAGGATAAAGAAGAGCAACTCCTATGACGTTTTGGTCATGAATTTGATAAATTTGAATTAAGCAAAACAGAGAAATTTGATATAATATGTGTGTCATGTGAACGATTGTTCTACAAGCACTTATGAGTCAAAGTAGACCTGCAAAACATTCCATCATGGAATGAAATGAGGGGACGTCCCCATGCGTACCTCCTATTAAAGTCTGAATTTGAAGAACTCACAACTGTGTCACTCTGTTCCTACTGTCATAACAAAATCAAGAATGATAGTTTACATCCTTGGTCAGTACTCAATAAAATGGAAGTACAACCAACACCTAATGAGATAACCATTTTGAACTTGTTTGAACGAATTCTCATTCAGACCATCAAACCATTTCAAACAATCATCAGGCTGAATACAAGGACACGAGACCTACCAAACAAAGAACTTGTACGCTCTCTCAAAGACTGTTGTCTACCTGACTTTACCTTTGCAAGACAATGTCAACACTATTTCTCAGGACAATATTGTAGTCATCTTGGTAAATGGTGTGCCAACAAAGGCAAAAACAATATGGCAAGAGATTGTTAATGTAGACAAAGTGAAGAATGCTTTGAGATAGCTAAAAGAGCACAATTCTTTCTATGCTGAAATTGACATTGATGCATTTAGTGGTCTCTCATCAGATATTGCCACAGACAACTCTGACAAGGCTATACTTGAGAAGGTTGACATGGCAACTGTACAGAATCTGTATGAGCAATTCACCATACACCCATTGCATGGCAAATACCAAGTAATGGATAACATTGATTTATTACAAATGAAACAAGTGGAGGGCAATCCTGTTAGTATATGGGAGGCCACTCTAGAAGTGTTGTTTCCTTGATCTGTTACCACTTGCTTCAGGTGGTTGATTAGATGAATGAGAAGTTCGAGTACCAGGAGTTGAGTATAGGACTTTGCGAATACTACATAAGGATGGCAAGTTTCTCAGAAACATTGCATACCTGTTTCACCTTCTTTGAGAAAGTGAACTTAGTGTCCTATCTGCTAGTATTGCTCACACATTGAGACTTGGGACAGAATTCAATAATGTGACAGCTGCACAGTTACTACACAAGTTGCAGACCAAAGATGAAACACTGCAAGTCAGTCTTTCTTCTATTTTGTCTAGCATGCGTGGTACCAAAGAATATTGGTACAGATGTCACTCTGAGGTAATGTACATGCTGAGAGAGTTTGGACAAGCAATCTGGTTTGTAACACTCAGTTGCGCAGAATATTGTTGGGGTGATCTGCTCGATATACTGAGATGGGCAAACTCTGATGTTGAGAAAATTCAAACAATGACTCTCAATGAACACTGCTCACTTGATCCAGTAACCATTTCACTTTACTTCCAGAGTATTTTGAAATTCATACTGTCTAAGACATATCTTCCCCTCGGTATTGTTAAGCACTACTTCTGGAGGGTTGAGTACCAAGCCCATGTAGCACCACACATTCATATGTTGCTGTGGATTAAAGATGCCCCACAAATTGGAGACAATGAAATATCTGACATTCTAAGCTTCATCTTGAAGTGTGTCACATGTCAGAAATCAGACAGGTATGATAGTCAACACTGTGGGAACTGGTCCAGAAATTCCAATGACATCTCTGTGGCAAATACTGTCATAGGAAAGTTAAAAACAAAGGTCATTAGTATATTTACTGCCATTTTGGCTTCCCAAGGTGAGTTTGCCTAGCTGCTTCACTGAATGATATTTTTCAGCCAAGCAACACCACCTGAAAGCAAAGTCAACAAAGCTAGTGTATGAACTACCTCACACAGAATCAGAAGTCTATATCAATGATTACAGTCCTTCTCTTCTGTTGATTTGGCAAGCAAACATTGATGTCCAGTTTGTTGCAGTCAACTCAATGGCTATTGTGAGTTATGTAACATCATACATTACTAAACATGAGCAAACTAACCTCCAAGAAATGTGGGAAGAGCTGTCAAACTGTGATAGGTCAATGTCTTCCAGACTTTGGTCACTAGAGCTTAAGACTCTATCACACTGTGAGTGCAGAACCTATGAAGCAAGTGAAAGGATCACAGGTGTATGTCTATATGGTAAATAAGAGTCCATACATTTCTTAAATGTAAATCACAAGCAGAACAGGTACCGTGTTCTTAAGAACCATGAAGAGATTGAGGAGTTGGCTGCCACAAGACCAACATCCACAAGTATTCTTAAGAGCAACTTAATTGGCAACTACTATCCACAGCGGCACAGTGCTATGGATGATCTGTGTCTCTTTGAGATTGCTCAAAGGCATGACTACAAGTGGGGTGTTCCTTCTGACCCAGAAAATGGAATATATAAAGTCATTGGCTTTGAAGGCTCACTTGTAAAAAAATGCAAACCATGGCAAATTGACCACTGCAAACTGACCTTGAATACAACAGAAAGCAAAGAACATTATTACTTTGCTCTCCTGTTTCTATTCAAACCTTGGAGATCAGAATCTGAGTTAAAAGAATTGTCTGATTCATATGAACAAGAGTTCATGCAAACATATCATACCTTCCAGAGTCATGTCTCTGGGACATTCATTGAGAGACTTGAAATGGAAAAAAAGCAGATAGAGAACATGAAGAAAGTCCTAGATGATGACACACCTGTTACATCACAGGAAATGGTTGATGTGGAAGGAGAAGGCACACTTGGTGCTCCTCTTCCTCCTAATGACCCAACTGTGCTGATGTCAGCGGTTGAGTGCACAATGCAACAAAGCATGTACTTGTCAGAGTCAGTCACTGACATTGTCGACAAGTTAAACTCACACCAAAGAGTTGTGTTTCACTCTATTATGCACGCAGTTGAACATGCAATCCAGCACTATGAAAAGTAGTGTCTTTTCAAAGAGCAAACACCAATCAGGATATTTGTAAGTGGTGCTTCTGGGACTGGTAAAAGTTTCTTGATTGAAACCATAAGAAAAGGAGCGCATGACCTTACCAGTACATCAACATCTGTTATTGTTGCAGCTCCTACAGGATTGGCAGCTTATAACATTGGTGGTATCACACTCCATAGGTTATTCATGTTGCCAGTCGAGTATGGAAAGAGTGGTGATTACAGGAAATTGTCATATGATGTTGCCAATGAAGTGAGGTCAATGTTTGACAAAAATGCATTTGCTCAATTGATGAGATCAGCATGGTCTCAAATGTTCTACTCACATTCATCCACCTACGCTCACAGGAGATACTTGAACCAATGATAATGTGTCATTTGTGGGAAGAACATCCTTGTTCTTGGAGATCTCCTCAGCTAGCCCTTATAATGGTAAGCATGTTTTCTGTGATCTATCCATTGAAGAGGCAAAGAAACAATTGGATGCATTGGTGGAGTTAATCTGTAATTTTTTCTAGTATGTTGAACTCTCTCAGAACATGAGATACAAGGTGACATGTCTTACAAAGCTATTACTTGATGAAGCATGTATTGCGTCAGTTACAATTCCACCCACATTGAGATGCTAAGACAGCGATTATCAGAAGAAATAATGCTCCTATTCAGGATGCTTGTGATATGTTTGCACATGTTCAGAAAGCTGGGGTACATGTTGTATGTCTCATTCCAAGGCTTGGCGCAGTGTGCAGAGTTCATATGACATCATGATGAAGAGAGAACAACAGCCTACTGTCACTCTACCATGCATAGATACCATGGATGGCATTACTCTATCACGAACAGTGGTATTGAGAATGGCAGATCATCTGAAACAGCTCACAAATGATGTGTCATGAACAGCTAGTCTGGAAGCTGTGCTACCACTGTGTAGAAATGCACGTGTCATGCTCCACAGAAATATTGATGCCGATCGAGGTCTCGCAAATGGAGCCTTGGGATATATCCAAGAGTTCCTGTACAATATACAGGGTACAGCTCTGAAGTTTGCAGTTTTAAAATTTGACAACTGTGAAATCCCTCACCCAATAGACAGAGTAACAGTTAAGTCTGAACTTGTGAAAGACAAATACAGTATGTGACAAGGAAACAGTTTCCATTGTGTGCTGCTTATGCGGTCTCCATACACAAGTCACAAGGCCTCAGCCATGATAGTGCTATAATAGATATAAGCACTGGTATATTCAAGGATGGCATGTTTTATGTTGCCCTGTCTTGTGTAAGACAATTGTCTGGAGTACACATAGTGAAACTGGCAGGATGCAAAACATGTGCTGACACAAAATGTATAGTTGAGTACAACAGATTATGAACATTGTACCAACCAAATGCTCCTTTACTACCAGTTCCCAATACGCATCTGTCACTGCAATTACAATCGATGAAGGACACAGACTGAAAAGACAGCATAGTAAAACCCAACAGTTATCACCTGAGTACTGGTACAAAGCAGCAACTTAAGAGACTGCTTGTATCCCCCAGTGAAAAATGTATTGAATCAACACACTGCCATATTTGACAACAGTACAGGAGTCAACTGCTATGCAAATGCAACTATGCAAGCACTCCTCCACATCCCTGAGTTTGCTAGTGTGTTAAACTGTTGAACATCAACACCTCTCTCAGAGGCATTAAAGAGAGTCATAAGAGGTATTCAAGATGAGCTGCCCAGTTTACAAAGCTTGACTCCTCTAAGGCTAACTCTTAGTCAATATGCAGGACAATCTATGTTTGTTAACAATGCACAACAAGATGTCACAGAGTTCATAATGGGAATAATAAACAGTTTAGCAGATGATGGCATAGATCTGCATCAACACTTCAAGGTTGACTAGGTGTCCAAGTACACATGTTTGTCATGTGGACACAAAGAATCACAAACAATGCAGGATATGCTGTGGCACTCTGTCTATGTACCTGAACAGATAATCGTGAAATTCCCCATGTTATCTGCTATCACAGAAACTGGTTGGTTCTGTCAGGAAGTGGTCTCTTGTGTATGCTCTTTGAGAGTTACATTTTAAGCTCATATATTATTATTGTACTACAGCACTTTTAACTCTCAAGGCATGAAAGTCACAACACCAGTTTCAGTTCATTGCTGGAAGAACTATGTTCTCAGGTACTCACTTTGACACCGGCGAACAACTTCATCATGGCCTATCCATTCACTCTGGACACTATGTCATGTGGCAAAGATTCAGAAAGGGATGGGTGGAGTGTAATGATACGGTATGCACCCTGGGGGAAAGGCTCCCAAGAAATCTGTGAAGGATGCATGTTCATAATACTCTGCTGCACCAATGCTGCACAATAGGCGAAGAGTGATGCCATGTCACAGCATATCAATAAAACCAGTGCTCTGCAAAAATAACATTGCATCTGCATATAACAGCCAGATTTTTTTCCTCGATCACCAATACACATACACATTTACATTACAAACTTCATCGAACACTACTAGCATCTCATGACACCTATGATAACCAATGTGTTGCACTTGTTGCACAAAATCACCACAGCCCATTCTGTACTAACACATTATTCTGCAATAGAAAAAGGTAACATAACAGTACAGCAACGCATCTAGCTATGGCACACAAATCCCTGTGTATCAATCTGCTACCCTCATAATTCAGATGCAAAACAAGACTGTTTTGCTCATTAATCAGAATCATATTTCAAAGACAATCTATTGTGAAATTCAGCATTTGCAAATTAGATATAATGACAACAAAAAACTGCATTATTACTGTTCAAGTTGACTTGAGGGTATTGAACTGTAATCAATAGCCAGTCAGTCATATCTTTTTGTAGATGCCTTACTTAACTTAACATACTGCAGTACATATTACTGTGTACTCACTTGTGTCAGTACTATCTTACATGGCAATGACAAATTCATTTACCTAGATTTAAACACTTATCAGAGATGCAACACCTTTTCTCAACATAGTCAGTTGAGAATCCTACTTGTTTCAACAGCACACATCAGGCGAAGTTCAGACTCCTTTTCCTGTTGTTGTCTCATATTACTGATCTTTACTATGATACTTACTAATTTGATTTCTGCCAAATCCAAGCAGACTCAAGGGCATTGAATATTATTCACCATCAGTTAGTAAGTTATGTCTTGGCAAATGTAGCTATCACACCTTCATTGAAAGTATCACTGCCTACATCACAGTGTCATCTCTACTAGTATGCTTAAGTTGTTGAAAACAATGTGATATAATTTTCTATCACTGTTATTGCACTCTGAACACTGAATATGACATTATCTCTCACAAGTCTATGACTTACAGCACTGGATATGACAAATAATTGAAAATGAATGTGACTCAGACTTGTATATATGTATATAGCACTGAGCTTCAATATGAATGTACATAAGTTCAATAGACTTAGAAATTTGCATCTTTGTTTTGTTTCCTGACCACTGTTGCAAACAAAATATTTCTGTGCACTTAATGGTAATGCATTACATTAAGTGTTATTATTTACATAAGTAATACGTGATAAAAGAGATCTATACATGGTTTTCGCCTATTGCCACAGTATAATTAATTTATATATCTTCTGCAAAAGTATACAACCATAAATAATCATTAAATACTTACAATGATTGTATACTTCTGTTATTACAATGCAAACAATTGGTCTGTTTGCTGTAACAGGATTGTCCATATCATTTGGAGGTTGATGAGGAATTGTTTCCAGTTCAACAAATAAATAATACTCTTAAAACTCATGTATTATCAGTTTTACCAACAATATTGAAATGAGTACTATCGCCACACCCTAAAGTGAAAACAAATGTCACATGTCTGTGATAGTTTAATTCTTCTAACTGCTTAACATTACAACTTCAAACTTACAATAGAATAGCTGCTATTTTAACATAAGTAGTGCCAACAAATATCAACATATCACTAATTTGATACAATGGGCATGAATCAGACATAAAAATAATCACGCATGTTACTGACATAAAAATAGAACAATAGCCTAACATTGATCTTCATAATGTAATTGTAAATTTTGACTAAACGTTATTCCCAGATGTTAACCATCTGCAGAAACTATCAACCACTACGTTAATCTAGATGTAGTGATATTGTAGGAAATGTAATAATGCTAGCATGACAACATGTAACGCTTTACTTATCATGTGAACATGTAGTGAAATATTAAATATCATTAAAGATAACTCAGTTAGTAAATATCAATATTCTAGCCAGTTGTATAATATCACTACTTCAATCTTCAAAAACATATCTTTAATCATTAATAATAACTGGTCAGAAATTTCTCTCAATGTACTGACAGGTTGATATTTTTCATAACAACCGGCTGGTACTTATGACATTCATGGACCATGCCAGTCAAAGTATGCTGCTGCCTCATTAGCCAACATTCTTGATTTGGGCAGGGCCAAACAGTCTCACAAACTGCTGGAGAAAAATTGCTGGTCTGTTATTATAAAACAATAAAAGATGGGGAGGGTGTTTGATATGAAAATTTAATGCACACCCTCATTGTGGGATGCTTTGATAAACCCCTCGGGCTTTGTCTTTGGGGTTTATGTAGCATCCCACAACTCGGGTGTGTATTAAATTCTCATATTAAACCCTTCCCCATCCATTATTCTCTATTTTATTACTATCCATTTTTGTAAACATAGAACTGGTAAGTCAGGGTAATAATGAAGTACTGTTAGCTCACACATAACTAATAAAACTCAGCAATAAATGTTGAAAAAATAGCATTTGTCAAGAAACTATTTTCTACCATAAACACCCATACAAACTACTATTCAAATAGTTTAAATTCATACTTCTTAACATAGAGTACCAACAAAACAGAATGAACAGAAAGCAAAGACTGCATCTCAGCTCAGGCAAATGACAACAAATAAAACACATCCTGAGAAGCGATAACAGAAATAGCCAACAAACTTGTTTTTTTGCCCATCCCAAGAGCAACCAATCAATTCAGCCTATATACATCTATATATATATATATAAAATGCTATTTAAATAATAAACTAATTGTTAAACTAATTATATGTCTCATGAGTTTTATTTTCATGCAGTTACTGTTATGTGCTTCTAATATTGATCACCATGTTTTCTATTGCACTGTTACTGCATAGCACTCAGAATGCAGACTAAGCAGAACAGTAGCAACACCACCTCCTACAAATGGTCAGCAAGGGGTGGCAGAGGGGAGAGGTGGCACACACACCTAAGTAAGTGCCTCATGGCACAGATCTCAGAAAAGTGCAAAGTCACAATACTACCAACTGTTGTCAAGTTACTTTTTAATTGTCACTGCCCACCTCACAGATAACAAGGACAACATCCAACTATCACAGTGTACTCTCACCATCAATCAGCAATGTGGCATCTCTACTCATGACTCTATGATCACACCTGTTGATCCAGTCATTGTAAATTTCAAAAAAAGAAAGACACATTTCTGGCTCTATACCTACATGACAAGACATATCTCACTATGCCTTGCCACATGTTCCACATATTGAGCCCAACTCACAATGGCTATAGCTTGCAATCTGCATCTTGTCAGGCAGCTTCTTCAAATGTTTGTGACAGACTACATAGAATGCTACCACAGACATTGCCACCTATTTCCAAAAATAGTTCAGATATCCGCAGATAGCTGTAACACTTCCTCCTTTTCAACACTACAACCACCATACACAAACACTACTGCACAGATGCTCTCAAAAGTTAATTTCTGAGCATACCTCCAGTAGCACTAGTACCACACTCAGTCAGCAGCTGTCCATGGACATGATAGGTACTCTGTACCACTTGCCAACTAGGGACAGGTGCAGTAAGGTACAGGGTGTGCTACCACAGAGTCCCTGGTAGTTTTCTGTTTCCCCACCACATGCCAACATGCCAGCCCAACATGCACCTCCCCCCACCCATCACCAGTCAGCCACTGGCACAACCCACCTCTCACCTCCACGACCAACTGACAACTAAGTACAGTATTAGCACTACTCCACAGATTCTCTCCAAAGTTACTTTCTGAGCATGCCTCCAGTAGCACTAGTACTACACTCAGTCAGCAGCTGGCCATGGACGTGACATGTACTCTGTACCAGTTACCAAATGGGGACAGATGGAGACACATGCAGGGTGGGCTAGCACAGAGTCCCTGCTATTTTACTGTTTCCCCACCCCAACATGCCAACCCACCCTGCACCTCCCCCACCCATCCCCAGTCATCAACAGGCACAACCCAACTGTCACCTCCACAACCAACCGCCAGCTAAGTGCAGTATTACTGCTACTGCACAGACATACTCAAAAGTTAATTTCTGAGAGTGCTTGTAGTAGTACTAATACTGCACTCAGTCAGCAGCTGCCCATGGAGGTGTCAGGTACACTGTACCACTTAACAACTCGGGACATGTAGACTGAGGTGCAAGGTGGCCTAGCAAAGTGCACTGGAGGGGTGGCAGGTGGAGGAACAATAGACTACTATGGACTCATGATTCATAATATTTTATTATTGTCCAGTTTGAATGTGGACGGGGAGGCACTGGAGTATCACAGAAGTGCCAATAAAATTCATTTTTATTTTTAACAGTTCCGGTATGGGGGAAGGGAACAGTAGCCAACCAGGAAATAAGGCATGGCATTCTTGAGTAAACCACCAAAACACACATCTGTACATGTCAACCCACCCTCCACCTCCCCTCACCCATTCCCAGTCATCAAGTGGCACAAAACACCTTTCACCTCCACAACCAACTGCCAACTGACTGCACTATTACCTCTACTGCACAGACACACTCATAACTTAATTTCGGAGAGCCCCAGCAGTAGTACTAATACTGCACTCACTTAACAGCTGCCCATGGAGGTGACAGGTACACTGTACCACTTACCATCTGGGGACACGTGGGCTGACATATAGGGTGGCCTAGCACAGTGCATTGGAAGGGCGGCAGGTGGATGAACCATAGACTACAAGGGACTCATGTTTCAAAATATTTTATCATTGTCCAGTTTGAATGTGGATTCAGGGGCAGTAGACTGCCAGAGAAGTGAGAATAAAATGAACTTTCAT
The DNA here is from genome assembly GCA_016271365.2 of Neoceratodus forsteri. Lineage (NCBI taxonomy): Eukaryota > Metazoa > Chordata > Ceratodontiformes > Ceratodontidae > Neoceratodus > Neoceratodus forsteri. The sequence goes on from CM057458.1 coordinate 1,179,469,901, forward strand.
TTTTACCAGTTTGGGGGGGGAACAGTAGACTACCAGGAAATCAGACATAGAACTCCTGAGCAAACCACCAAAATACAGATCTGTAGGATATTGCCTTTCTTTCCTCCAAATATCAACTCAAAAGACCAAACTGTTCCTGAGATATTCAATATGAAAGATTACTAAAATTTCCCTATCTATTCCATTACAAAAAATCTGGCCATCTTGTCCCTCCCTCATGATCAAAGATGACAATCAAACAATCTCATGATCAAAGAATTTACAACATCACGATCCAAGCATTTGCAGGCTCATGAACAAAGAATTTAAAAATTTAGAAATCAAAAAAATTGAAGGAACTACGGTAAACCACCACCATGGTTCGACAGAACGAAGCCCCCTGACTAAAATCCACTATCATTTGACTTCCTATAACACCCCTGGGCTGAGAAAATAGATTTTTAAATTGGGCCATCTCATCCCTCACAATGCATGATCACGATCAAAGAATCTCACGATCAAAGAATTTGCAGGCTCATGAATAAAGAATTAAAAATATAAATCAGAAAATTTAAGGATCTGCAGTAAGCCACTGCCATGGTTCAACAGAACGATGCCTCCTGAGTAAAACCCACCTTCATTTGACTTATTAGGACACCCCTGGGCTGAGAAAATTGATTTTTAAATTGGACCATCTCCTCCCTCTCTCACGATTGTGATCAAAGAATCTCACGTTTAAAAGAATTTGCAGGCTCATGATCAAAGAATTGCAGACTCATGAATAAGGAATTAAAAATGGTGAAATGTGAATGTTTCACCGATTTGAACCAAACTAGCACATGCCTCGATAGAATGGACCATCCTGAGCAAAACCCACCCTCATTTGTGTCCCTAGCCCACCCTTGAGCTGAGATATTAGTGTTTTTAGGTTGCGATGCAAGATCACAATTAAAGAATCTCACAATCAAAGAATTTGCAGACTCGTAATCAAAGATCATTAGTGAGCCACGAATTAAGATTTTAAAAGCTTATAACTCTATTTTTTGACTGATTTGGATGGAACCAAAGCCATGGCTCAATAGATCAGAGTCCTCTGAGTAAACCCTATCTAAGTTTTACTTCAGAAGAGACCCCAAGCCGAGATATTTGTGTTTGTGTGATCTGAAAACTGAAAACAAGATGGTGAACCTTGCGGTCAAAGAATTTTTGAAATTCCTTGGAGAACAAAGATTCGTGAACCATGAGGCTGCAAATTCTTTGACTGCCAGGTGGGATTAGATGGCCAGAACCCCCATTCTTTGATCGCAAGATATACATATAAATTTTCCCATTAACTTATAATGGGAACTTAAAACTGTCATAACTTTTGAATGCCTTAATATTTGTTCACCAAACAAAAAGCGGCATGTTCGGCCACCAAAGCTCTTTCAAACAAGCCATCTCACAGAGCAGTGCACCACATGACAGCTGTGCAGGACCACATTTAGAATGCCAAAAGGTGCCTCAAAAAATGAATAAATTTGCATTTTTCAGTGCTTTCGTATATGAAGACTGGCACTCCGACTGAAGTGCAATTTTTCAGATCAAGAGCTCAAGTGTGCCCCAATGTGTGTACCTAATTTCAGGCAATTCCATTGAACGGGTCCAAAGTTATTAATGTCCAAGCTTTTTACTTTAGTATGTAACTGGCCACTCAACCCTAACTATAGTGGCTCAACCGCATTACTATAATATATATATATATATATATATATATATACACACACACACACATATATATATATATATATATTTTTTCATAACAGAGCAGTAAGCCACAAGAATAGAAAAAGTTTGCAGAAAACATAAAAGATGCACTGGTTTCAGTGTGAAAGTGAGTATGAGCCTAATCTGAATTAAAGGAAATTGTGAACCTTCATATGAAGGGAATGATATATTTAACATATTTTTTCCAATCTGCATTATTGATTAAAGAAAATAACAAATAACTTAGAGTGCATTACAAGGGATAATTCCATCTCAAGATTCTGGGGACATGGGAGCCTCTAGAACTTTTCTCTCAGGGTTCCAATATCCACAAAACCTCTTGATGGCATTACTCTGTTGTAATGCACACTAACCTATCTTTTATTCTATTTGTAATATTTGGATGGGATGCATACATTATTTGATGGAGGTCTTCTCCAGGTTTGTTCCTTAAACACCAAGCTCATCCATTCAAAATCTGAAGTTAATCATTTATATATCCTTAGGTGGGCACTTTGCCCCCTCACCGGCCCCAAATCTTTCTGCTTCCTCCTTCTTCTCCCTTCAAATGGCGCAGGCACATATACTGAATATAAGTTGGGCTGATGTGACAAAATGGGTCACTTATGGGCAGCAGCTATAATTCTAATATTGTTATAGTTTAATGTTTCATTTACTGGTTAGTGCTGAAAGAGATTTACATCTGCAGAGTTATGGCCTTTAGTATAATTATAAAATAGGAAGGTAAAACCCTGGGTCCTGATCAGCTGTTAACCTTGCATTAGAACTGTTGAATGCATGGCTAAAACTTAGTGTTGGCCTGCTGGCCCCAGTACATTGACAGAAACCCTTGTTCTACTCCTTGGAATATTAAGAAAATGTAACAGCTGTCATTTTTCCCCATCAGCAAGTGAGAATCCACACACTGTCTCTTCTGTTTGTGGTAAATAAGCTACCTCTTTCTATCTCTGACACAAAACACCTTATAGAGATACAGGATATCCACATTACATAGACACAGGAAAGCCAAACAATGATCCTCATTTCCTTTGTTGTTGTTGTTGTCAGTTTTTCACATCTGTAGTGATCAGTTTCCATGCCACGTTGAATGCTGACCCACCAATGACAGTCTGCGCTACCTTAAAGTGAGAAGTTCACAGGCTTGCTCTTATACTTGCTTCCCTGCATCTCAACAGCTGCACCATGTCACTGAGTAGCTGTTTGTAACATTATTAACAAAATATACTTTCCAATTCATTACATAAATTGGGCAATATAATGTGTTCCTGGAGGTGTGTGTATGTGTGTGTGTGTGTTTTGGGGGGCATAGCAACATCCTACAATGGCCATAGATGGCCAAAATATTTCAGCTCAAAAAAATGTGAAGTCTAATGCGGGTGGAGGAACTACTTTGTTTTTCTTATTTTTCACATTTTTGCGTATTGCTGGCTGGGGCTTGGTGATGGATGTGCCAACCATCCAGGGCACTGTCTTCCATCTCAGGGATCTTGGTGCATGGCAGTGGGGGCTGGGTTTAGATGTGGACTACATAGCCTTGCATCTTGGTCCATAGAAACCACGGTACCTGAGGATGCTAGCACAAGGACCAATATCCAGACTGTGGATGTACAAATGCATATCAGAGTCAAGCACCTAACGGCATCTTCCTCTCCCCACAGTGGAAGACTGAATAGAGAAGGAGAGCATCTTATGGGACACTCAAATGCCCTCTCTCAAATGGCATCCGATGACCCAGTCTCATTCCCTAACCCAGGTAGCGCTACCACTGTGCCGATTGGCTGGCCCTGGGGAGGAACTACTTAACATTAAAATACAGTAAAAGTTTTTTTTGCTTACTATTTTTACCTATAAATCTTAATTTATATACCAGGTACAGTGTATATTTCCATTACATAGGTGCAATAAAATACTCTGGAGATTTGCATTAGACACTTTTAATACATGGTGATTGGCTGAAGGCATTTAGCCTGCAAACTCGTACCTTATTACACCACAGACCATGTTTTAGAAGAAACTAAAGCACACTGCATCATGTTTTATTGATTAGATGATACATGCAGATCATTTGAGCCACATTTAAGTGTACCACACCCCTTTGGTAATGGCATGATAATCCCTGATGATTCTGAGGTGTACAGTACAAGCAACAGTTGTGTATTTCAGAGAGTTTTTTTTTATTGCACTAACACAATTTATCAATTAATTGAAATGAACAGTAAGAATTTTATGTGGGATGAAACTTTTATTTTGTTATGTTTAGTGAACATTGTAATACTGCAAACTTTGTAAAATTTAAGTTGGGGAAGCAAAAGGCTAAATCACCCATGGTGTGGCAACACTGCAATGTTCTTTGCTTAATTAACAACATATTATAAGCACTGTTTAGTTTAACCAGTAGTATGCACTAGTAAAAACATATTTATTTTATAAAAAAAAGTGTTGTTCATACTTAGTAAATGGTGAGGCCAGTATTTTTTTTTCAGCACTGCCACTCTTTCCCTTTTACAGGCCAGTGATGGTCTGATTAGGTCATGCTGTCATTAATTTCTAAAGGATCAACACACCAGTCATTCAAACATTCATCAATAAATAATTTTATAAGCCATTAAACGGTGGAGACAGGATAATTATCGTCTTTAATGCAGAACATAGTATACCTATTTTTAAGAGGAGACAAAGTAACAGTGGTGCATTTCATATTTATACTGCTTTTAAGAAAGTAATATTGTGTTCTAAAGCCTCCTTAATGGCAAAATAAACAGAAAAACAGTGTAGGTTATCGATGCTGGGTCTAGGCTAAAAGAGTAATGAAATAACAGCACAGTCAAAAACTGCACAGAGAAAACAACTGGACACAAAACAGCTTTGAGGAAAAACAGAGCAAAACCAACAGTGCTGCAACTTTGAGTGGGTGAACATCAAGGGTGGGCAGATTGCATAATGCTACTCTAAGGCACATGGAACTTGGAAGAGGGCACATACTCTAAATAAACTGCACACAGCATTCACATTGGGTGGGAGGCAAACATTCAGGTGGGTGGACAGATTAAATAAACATACTTAGTGGGGCACACAACTCAGGGGGGGTGGGCAATTCAGGTGGGTGGGAAGATTAAATTAAAAAACTCCACAGGGGATGTGGCTCAGTGTGAGAACAAAGCAGGGGGTGGTGATGGCAAAAAAAAGTAAAAGGATGGAGGAAGACTTGAACCTGGGTTAGGTGAATGTACTGACACCATTCCAAGTCTTTCACACTAACCTCTAAGCCACACAGTGAGCACAGTCAAACATTGAACAATTGTGAAGTTACACTGCTCAACCTGATTGACAAAGTGCTACACAGGCCATATTAAAGCCACATGCTTTTAAGCACAATTCACCGGTTAACACTCATGATGATGTTGATGAGCACTTTTCATCACACTATACTTCACATGCTCTTTTGACTATCTCAATGACTCTGAAGAACTGTTATTGTGTCAGCTGTGCTTAGAGCTTGTATATGATTATAAAACTGGCTTTACAGCCAGTTCCTTACTGTTCAGTCTTGAGAGAGAGCAATAAAATTATAATCACCATTCATCTTTAGAGTAGTCATTTGATGGAAATGTTGATCATAACAGGTTTAAGGTTAGAAATACTAAAAAAAGAGCATCTGGCATTCTTACTGTATAGCTACAGCATTACTGCAAACCCTGTAATTTATATTTGTTTTTTACGGTGTTCTTTCTTTAATCCATTTTTGTCTTACAGGCTGCTTTCCAAGTCTGGATCTTGGTAACCAACAGGAAAAAATGGAAAATGTCTCAAGTGTCACTACATTTATCCTGACTGGATTTGGAGAGTTTAATAATCTCAAGAACCTATATTTCATCTGCTGTATTGTAGGGTATCTCATAATAATCTCTGGTAATCTATTGATTATTTCTGTGATAATCGGAGAAAGAAGTCTCCAGGAACCAATGCATATCTTTCTATGTAATTTATCTGTCAATGGATTATATGGTAGCACTGCTTTATTCCCTAAATTTATGACCAATATTTTGTCAGAATCAAAAATGATTTCCCATGCTGGCTGCTTTATGCAAATGTTTTGCGTACATACCTTTGGCTTTAATGAAATAACATTCTTGGGACTAATGTCATATGATCGCTATGTCGCTATATGCAATCCCCCTAAAGTATGTCAGCATCATGACAAATGCCAAAGTAAGAATCCTGTTGATAACTTCCTGGATGTATTCTTTCTGTGTTGTCTTGACCTTTATTCTGCTAGTCCTAAGGCTTCCTTTATGTGGCAATGAAATACCAAACCTCTATTGTGAACACATGTCTATCCTCAGACTGTCTTGTGTAAATGTTATTGTGAACAATGTCTTTGAAACCTGCGTATCAGTTAGCCATTCATTTATTTTATTCACTGTCATCATATATTCCTATGTACAGATTATCAAAGTTTCCCTAAGGACATCAGGAGGTGTTAAGGCCAAAGCAGTGCATACTTGTATTACCCACTTGTTGTTATTATTTACATTTGTGTGTTGTGGTCTCCTTGAATTTTTTGCAGCTCCGAGTAGGTGGAATATTTGCACCACCTCAGTTGCAGGTCTTGATGTCAGTTGCATGGCTTTTGTTTCCACCCCTTCTCAATCCAGTTATTTATGGAATTCGAACAAAGGAGATAAGGAATGCAATTAAAAAGAAAATAAATAAAGGACTTATTAGTTCAAAATCCTGATTGTAAACAGAACCAAACTTATGTTTCTGAGGTCCTCCTCTAATGTTAGTCATTGAGTGCCCTTGAGTGTACCTTAGTGAGGTTGCTTTTGTCAACATGATGTGTAGTTGAACAATTCTGTCCAGCCCAGTGATTTCCCTTGTGTGGTCTTTCAATAGCACACATAGAATGAAATGTGTAAATTAAATCAAACATGGCATTCAAAACATTGATGTTCTGCACAGCTTCTGCCTATGAGTCCCTATGAATAAGGGGTCCCCAGTGTCTGGTGGGACTGAAGGTTTCCAAGGCTGGCCCTGAGTCAATGAACACTTCTAGTTATAGCAGAAAAGTAATTTTTTTTCATAAACAATCACCTTCTTTTGTCAATGTCTCATCATTGCTTCTGCCAGTAATGCTAAAGGAGTACATCCACAGAGCTGTATATTCTGTATGTTGTTGCTGTGCAATTGATGCTCTATTGAAGTCAAGCTGCCTGCCAAGGAACAATCTTTTAAGGTGGTTTATCTGTTGCTGTAAAAGATGCTCAGCACAGGTGTCATTATTTCTAAGAATGAACATGGCAAGTTTTAAAGTAGATTCTGGGCTAAAGTCAAGCCAGATTACCTCTGACCATAACAATTTCTGTAAGGAAGTGGGGCAGTGACTAAGAACCCTTTTTTAAAAGAAAATATTGTGGAACATGACACCAAGGTCTATGAAACTTGTAGGGTCTGGTTCTTTCTGATTAATAAATATGCTACTCACCCCCACATGTTTCTCTTCTTTTTACTGTTGAAATTGTTCCTTTTTTATAATTTTTACATTCCCCTGGGAGAACAATTGTCTCTGAATGGCAGCCCAAAATTTACTACCTCTGATCTGCAAGGCATGTTCTCAAGTTCTGCTAGAGGACACCAGATGAAAATTTTCAGACTGTTTAATCTTGTCAATAACTTTGAGTACGAAGATGACTGGGACCATGTCCCTGCTCATCTCAGTCTCCTTTTTTCCAGATTGAACATGCTAATTGCCTCCAGTTTTGACTTGTAGCCTTTCCCTTCATTATACAGATTTTTGGTGACCTGTGTTACACCTGCTTCCATACATCAATTTTCTTTTCATATTCACACCCAGAGCTGCATGTAATATTCCAGATGGTGTTACAGGGCCTCACAAAGAACCTATCATGGTGATCTATTTACTGATGTCTCCACTTATTGTCATTTCTGAAATACTTCATCAGACAATCATAGGACTATCATTATACCCATTAGTGCCATATGGTGTCAGAACCTTCCATTGCTTAACCTGACCCAAAATGACAGCATCAGATAGAATGAGTTAATTAAGTTTCTCTTGCTGTTTCAAGTGCATTAGATATGTACACAGTGGTCTGGATTCACAAAGCCTGTGAAAATCCCACAGCTGTGGGAAAAACCCCAGTGTGAGTGGGCTGCCACTTGCAGAGCTGTAGTTTTTCCTGCAGCTGCCATATTCACAAAGGTAGAACCAGTTTATGACTGGCAACATGAATTATAGCAGCCTATGAGTTCTTTTTCCCCTGAAGGTTGTGGAAAAATGTGACAGCCCATGGGACCAGTTGTAACATTTATGAAGCAGAGAGGGACTCTGAATACAAATCTCCACAGCTGTGGAGATTTTGTTTGCAACTAGAGTTGTGGAGTGGGACTTAGTCCCATTTTGTTTTGTGAATGTGTCCCCGAATATGTAAGAAGTAACACACAACAGTGCATGTATTCATCAAGAGATATGGGCACTGATCTAATCTACCAAACCATGAGACCACTGGCTGACTACTGTTCTTCACACAGTAGTGAACGGCTTATATTTCACAACAAACATTAAACACTGTAATGGGTTATTTTTATTATTCAGAATAAGTAACATGAGACTTGACAAAGTGTAGTGTTTGTTGGAAATACAGGCACTCACTGACCTGAATGTCTGCTCATTCATTTTCATAAGTAGTATGCATCACATAAGTATTCTCTGAAAACACTTTCCTATTTATGGTTGCCATCAGTACCATATTATAAATCTATATATGCATATGGACATAAATGTGAGATAGAAATGATTGTGTTATAAAGGTCCTGTCTCATCACAAGTGATGATGAAGGGTCCATAGTAACTAACACAAATGTGTTTCCAGTTTATGCAATGCACTGTATATTAACTGATGTCATTTTTATTTCTTCCATTTTGTGATGATTTCATTTATTCTGTTGGATTTCACTCTTCTGTATTAAGTGCAGCAGATACAATTGTGATGAAATCAATCATTCCCTTTCATTGGATCATGGATAAACCATGGTTGTATATTGTCAACAACCTTGGTTATTCATGGTTTATCCATGATTTTAACCACAGTGTTCCATGTACACCAGCTAACTTTAAGTGTCCCAGTGAGAGACCTTGGATGACCATGGCCAATATAATGTGAAAATTATTAAGTTGATCTTGGTCATCCATGGCTTTTCATGGTCATTAATTTTATAAGTTTCTTGCATTACAAAAAAAAAAAGTATTTACCACTGAGGTAATAATTGTTTTCCAACACCACTAACATTTTGATATTGATACATGTTTTACAAACATACTTTTAAAATAACTTTCATTTATTTGACAATTGTTACTGTTTTTCCACTTTTGGATGGAACATCTCCTCATTCCTAAATGATTGAATGACCTAATTGTTGTTTATACCACCATAAAATGAAACTTTCTAAGGATGTGTTGATATCCTTGTTGTCTATGCCACCATAAACTGAAACTGTTTTGGGATGTGTTGAATGCACATCTGTTTTATGCTCAAGTAATTAATCACCTTGTGTTAAGCTTTGTTTTTTCCTCGTAAAGTGCAACAAATGTTATTGTGATAATTTATGTTAGTTTAAAGTATCAAATTTTGCATTCTAATATGCAAATTAAGCATACATATTTTGTTGTGATCCCATGTGTGTATGACCATGGGGAACTGGCCAATCATGGATGAACCACAGTTGATCATGGCTGACCATTCATCACGAATCCAGAACATTCAGGAAAAATATTGGGGGGTGGGCATGATACACAGAGAACATGCTTGCAGAATTCTACAGAAAGTTTGACCAAGAACTTTATCTGATTAGAACCAGATAATTTATTAATTAACAAGGTTTATTGCTTGACTACATTTTTCAGGAACACAGCTGTAACTTGATTATATTTGATAAACTGTTTTTGTAATTTGAAAAACCAAAAAATGATACATTTATTAGTTTACTTAATTATAAATTTATTAATGTATTTATTTATTTGCCACTGGATAGATGCAGTGGTACAAGAGACCATTCCCAGGCATGACTCAAACCATGAAGATGGCCCACAGCAGTAGGACTACAGTACATACAGAGCAACTAGAACATGAATACAAATCAATGTGATTACATACAGTATATACAGTGCCATATAAAATAGGAGATAAACACAAATCAATGTGACTACATAAAGAGCAAACAGAAGTACTGTACCAGAAGGGTCCATTAAAGCAAATATGGAGAAATGATTATACTGTACATTATGTTTGATGCGCCTGTGCATTATTCGCTTTGTGATAAGTGAAACAGTATATTGGGGGGTGTCACTGCTGAGCCCATTGCAGTTCAGAATATCAGGGGCTCAGCAGTCTACATCATTGATCATGCACTGTGGTCCTTCTGATGCAATTCTCTGCTTGGTGGGTGGAAACTTCATGTACTTCAAAGGACCAGTGTCACTCCAATCAAAGAATGCCTTAATCCTTTGATTTGCATTAAGCAACATTGGCAAAAAGCTAACTGGCTTTCAAAACAGTTGGTTGCAACTGGAAGATTCCTATAAACATCACTGATGAGCAGCTGCTGTATCAAGCCCTGAAATAAGGAAAACCATCAATTGATGTCTGTTGCTGGTGCCCCTGTAATTCTTGCCCCAATCAACCCTCCCTCTCTCTCAGCACCCCCACCCCACAAACATAACACTGACACTGGGGGTGCCCAATCCCCAAGTGCCCAACTCATAGTTTTTTTTTAATATTATATATTGCCAGCAACAAATAAAACCATCTATTGATGTCTCTTGCTGGCACCCTTGTTACTGTTTCCCCCACCCAACCCTCTCTCTCAGCACCCCCCCCACAAACATAACTTTGAAAGTGAGGGTGCCAAATCCCCAGGTGTCATCACCTCACAGTTTTTTAAAATATTTTTTAAAAAGTCTGTAACAAAGAAAAACATCCTTTGATGTTTATTGCTGGCAACCCTGTAACTGATTCCTCCACAATGCTCACTCTCAGCAACCACCCCCCACAGACATAACACTGATACTAGGGGCGACCAATCCTTCATTGTCATCATCTGAAATATAGAAAACCATCCCTCATTTTTGTATTAGCCCTGTAAAACAGAAAACCATCCATTGATGTATGTTGTGCAGTTACTCATAACCTGACCCTCCAACTCAGCATCAGCCCTCTCACCCCCAAGCTCTTATTTACCTGCACAGGGTCTGATGTCATAATCATCTCTTGAATGAAGGCACATCTTCAGTCTTCAAAGCCAGACTGCTAACTGAAGAAATCAGGTATGCAGTTCAATGTATTTTGTGGGGTTTTGAACTTATTGGAATAATCTGGCCCTTTCTGAATATTTTTGCCACACAATTTTAACATACCTTTCTTTAGGACCCATCTCATAAATAATTACAGTAAAATGAGGCAAATCAGTTCCAAAATGTGATTTTATGGTCACTGCATGAAATCACCTTTTGTGCAGGAGTGTAAACTTTTCTCTGCCCTTGTTCATAAGGTGGGGTCATAAGTAGAGATGCAGTAAATTTAAAATCCACTGGCAAAGTGGCCACAAAGTGTCCACTTTGCATCATCATAAAGCTATGCAGTGCTCACTTCTCCTTTCCATTATGACTTTCAGTTGTCATTCCACTTTAACACAAAGTAAGGAGAAATGACAACAATATTGGCAGCACCCCACACATCACATGGCTTACAGTACTGTAAGTCATATGCTTTAGCCAGGCATAAAGGAAGTGAGTCAGAAAAGCAGTTAGTTTCACTTTCTTCTTTGCAGTGGTAGAAGGACGAAGCCTTTTGGGAGTAGAGAGAGGAGACTTTGTTACTTGGTAGTTGGTATCTTGTGATTTGACCAAAAAAACACAGCTTTTTTTAAAAGCTAAATCTTTAGTTGTTTTGTAGTGTGTTTTTTCAGTTCTTTTTTGCTACTGATTTTTTTTATGTTTTGTTTTGTGTGTGTTTGTGTGTGTGGCTGTGAGTGCATGTGAAGGAGTTTTGTGAGGTGTCAGTCACATTCTGAGGGACTTGAGTGCAATAGGCCTGGGAGGAGAGTCTGTGACCCATGGATGTGGGCAGAGGGGAGGAGTGTGCATACATGGGGGTGATTGGGTGACATTGGACTGCTCCTGACTGTTTGGTGTTGCATCTCCCCCTCTGGAAGCAGCAGCAGCAACACCAGTGCCACCAGTGGTGGCACCTCCACCAAATCCTCCACCATTACCACCACCAGTAGCAGATGCTGGGGCTCCAGCAGCATCCCCTCCACCACCTTCACAGCCACAGGTGGAGTCCCAGGTGAATAAAGGTGCTTCGAGCATTACCTCTGGTCCCTCACACATCTCCTCAGTGTGGCAGTTTTTGAACTATGTGGGGGGACAGCACCATTGTGGTTTGCCATTTTTATGGTGTGCAGGTGCACTGTGGCCTCCGGGGGACACATTTGGGGACCAGTGGCCAGCGCACACACACATGGCAAACCACCAAAAGGTGGAGTGGCAGGCTGCCACTGAATGGGCCAGGTTTCCACCTGCTTGCCCTTCTGTGGCAGTGGCAGAGGGTGCTGGAGGTGTTATGCCTCACCACCACAGCAGAAGGAGGACAACAGCAGCAGCTGCTCCACCACCACCACTGCCACCACTGCCACCACCACCACTCTCATCACCACTACCACTACCTGGCTTTCCTGCTGCAGTAGACACCACCACAGTGCCTGCAATGTAGGCAGACATTGCACTGGTGTGGGAGACCTTTGAAGAAAGCAATGAAAGGGTGGGTGCTGTGCAGCAGCAGGTGGAGCACATCCAGCAACAGCAGCTGAAGATACTGTCAATGCTCCACCTGCTGCTAGAACACCATGGCATTCCCCATTAAGGGATTTTTTGGGTCCCCCCCACTGCTATGCTATAGTTTTTTATGATTTTTTGTTTGTTTGTTTAATAATAGACACTTGCCCTTTTGTTATAATGCAGTGGCTCAGTAATGTTGACATTCTGTTGTGGAGTGCTTGTGGAAAACCTGGGGTTAGCACTGCAAGTATGATGTGCTAAATTGCATGTGTGCAGTCATTGTTGTTTCCTCTGTGTGTGTGTGTGTGTGTGTGTGTGTGTGTGTGTGTGTGTGTGTGACATCTGACATTGAGCAGTTTCTTGCAAACATATATTGCTGACTTGTTGCAGTGTTTAAAGTATAAAAAATAGCGAGCAGAATAACATATTTTATTGTCACTATCATCATCAGTGAACTAAGGAATACAATACTTTTTCAGAGGTGTCTGACCAGAGTGCACCTTAGTCACATACTGCACACATAACTTTTAGGAGAGCACATGTTTTTGGCCTATGATCTCTGCAAAGTCATGTGTGCACTGTGAGTGACTGAAGTGCGCAGTGACCTGATACCTCTGAAAAAATATCATATCACTTACTTTGCTGGTGCTGATGGTACCAAAAAAATATAAGTCATGTATTGTTTGTTATCTTTATTCTTGAGATACTGCAACAAGTCACACCATTATATATATATATATATATATATATATATATATATATATATATATATATATATATATATATCCAACATGGATTTAGAACAGGTCTGTCTTGTACTACAAACTTGCTATCATTCTACAATTATATTAGCATGAATCTCGACTTAAATATTCAAACTGATGTCATCTTACTGGATTTTAGTAAAGCGTTTGATAAAGTGTCACATACCATTTTGATTAATAAACTCATTAATTTAGGATTCTCATCAACATTAGTCTCATGGATAAAAAATTGGCTGAGTAATTGCACTCAGAGGGTTCGGGTTAATGGCACTTTGTCAGACTTGGGTAGGGTGACGAGCGGTGTTCCTCAGGGCTCCGTCTTGGGACCCACCCTATTTAATATTTTCATCAGTGATATGAAAATGTGTTCTTCTAACATCCTTATGAAGTTTGCTGATGATACTAAACTACGGGGTGCTGTGAATAACGCAGCTAACAAAAAAACATTATTAACTGACCTTGCATCAATCGAACATTGGGCTCTTATAAACAAAATGAACTTTAATGTAACAAAATGTGCAGTTTTAAATATGGGTAAAACTAACCCTAAACAGGTACACACTTTGAACAATACAACTACTAGGGTTTCTTGCGTAGAAAAAGATCTGGGGATTCTTGTAAACAATAAACTTTCCCCATCTTCTCACTGTAAAAAAATCACCAATCAAACTAATGCTCTTCTGCACAGGATAAATAGTACATTTGTCTCTAAGTCTGAACAGTGTATTATGACCCTGTATAGATCTCATGTCAGACCCTACTTGGACTATGGCTCCCCTTTTTGGAGTCCTTATCTAGTCTTGGATATAAACAGAATTGAATACATTCAACATAGGGCAACACAAATTATTCCATATCTTGCTCACTTAGATTATGATTCTAGATTACAGAAGACAGGCTTATATTCACTCAAACAGAGAAGAGCAAGAGGTGATCTTTTACAACTATCCAAGATTATTAAATCACCCGCTCTGATGGAGCAATGTGGTATAACATTATCCACCAGAAAAATTGTAGCCAGGTTACATAACAAACAATTGAATATCAAAAAATGAAAAACAAACAAAAGACAAAACTTCTTTTCTATAAGAACTCCTAGGTTATGGAATACTCTACCTCAAGATATTGTTGATTCACCTACTGTTATGACTTTCAAAAACAAACTCGACAAATGGTTAATAAAATAGTATCATAATAATGATCCACACATGTGGAGGACAATCTCGATAGGCTATGGCCTTCATTTGTCCATTTAACCAAATATATATATATATATATATATATATATATTATATATATTTGCATGAAGCTGGACAATGTATGCACACACAGGAAAGAACACTGATGGCACACATGCAGTTTAGCACAACATACTTGCACTGCTCAGTCATGCTTTTTGCAAAATACTTCAGATCTGATTCATGAGTCCCGGCACAAAGTAAACATTACTGAGGCTCCATAAATATTTAATTTGTGAAACAGACATTAAAGAGATTCACCGATTTACAGCATCACACCCGATATATGGGTGCCTTACTTCCAGGAGAATCTTTCATGCTTCTCATGTCCTTACATAGTGCAATACATTTCTGTCAAAAATGCCCATAATTTCATTGAAGTGTGTCACATCATGGAAGAACTCCCATTCTGAAAAGCAGCCCAAATTCTGCCCCCCACTCTAAGTAACTTTAGGACATGATGCCAGGAAGAGTGTAGGGGCATGCTCCATTATAGTGAATGTCCAGCAGCCTTCTGAATGTTTCTTTATGTTATAATGGTCAGTTTGTGGTGAAATGTGTGGGCACGTTTCCAGTAGCAAGAGCCTTGCTACTGGAAACATACCCACGTTTCACCACAAACTGACCATTATAACATAAAGAAACATTCAGAAAGCTGCCGGATATTTATTATAATGGAGCACGCCCCCATGCTCTCCCTGGCATCACATCCTAATGTTGCTTAGAGCGGGGGGTGGCAGAATTTGGGCTGCTTATTAGAATGGGAATTCCTCTGTAAAGCAACACATTTTAATAGAATTAGGGGCATTTTTGACAGGAATTTATTGCCCTATGTGAGGACAAGTGGAGCAAGAAAGATTTCCCTGGAGGTAAGGCACTCGTATATTGGGTGCAACACCATAATAACAATGTAACTTGGTGAATCTCTGCAAAGTAGCAGTGCAACAATTTGCTGAAAATTATGATCTATACTTTTTAATGCTATTTTATATTGCTACTTTACTTACATCCTAATTTGTATGCTATAATTTCCAGTATTTGAGTCTGCTTTACTACTTTTTTTATGTCTGAAATAATAAAAGAAGCACTCCTTTTAATACGGTGTGGACCAGGTCTTTGTCAGTATTTTCCACTGCTTTTCTCCAACAGTTGTTATATATCACTTCTATTGTAAAATTAACAGTTATGCAGCAGGCAGTGTTTTATGACCTCACAGAACAATATTTATTGAAAAACAGCTGCAAATAGTGCTAAAAACCAGGTCAGAACAATACTGAACAGTGTGCTCCTTTTTTCTCAGACATGAGAAAATGTAGTAAAGCAGACAGAAATTATGAAAAGAAGGGTATCATTCAAGTATTGATTCAGAGATAACTAGTGGCTGACAATGTAAAATAGCATAAAAAAGTACAGGTCAAAAATGTCATCACATTCTTGCAATGCTGCTTTAATTTATAATATAAGTATGACATCATGTGCTCATAATCACAACATACAAAATGCATCTGTCTCGTGTACATAAAATTGACAAGTGGTAATGAAGTGAAATGGGAGCATTACACCACATGCAAAGTCCCCCAAAATTAATGGTACACTCAGTAATGCACGCAGTACTCACACAGAGTCCGCAGATTGTTTAGGCATGCCCAGAATGCATGTCATGTGTACAGAAAATTGACAAGTGGTAATGAAGTGAAATGGGAGCATTACACCACATGCAAAGTCTCCCATAATTAATGGCTCACTCAGTCATGCACGCAGTATTCACACAGAGTCCTCAGACTTTTTCTGCATGTCCAAAATGTATCTGTTTTGTGTGCAGAAAATTGACAAGTGGTAACAATGTGAAATGGGAGCGTTACACCACATGCAAAGTCCCCTCAGAAATGATGACTGTGAGTGAACTGTTGCTGGTCCAATGTGTGCTGCCATTCCCACAAATACAATGTGATCATCTCAACTGGATGGAAGGGTGCCTTTTGTCTGTACACTAATAGTTGCCTGTGCTACCATAGTTAGGGTTGAGGAGCCATTTACATGTTAAACCCAAAATTTTGCACCTTAATAACTTTGCAACAGTCTGATGGATTTTCCTGAAATTTGGAATACAATCAAGACCCATACACCTTTGGATCTTCCAAGTTTTGTTCTGGTCAGATATGTGGCTGTGGAGTTATTAAGCATGATCTGCACATGTGTTTACGCTTTTTCTGGAATTCTACGGTCACGCCTTCAGGTCGCAACGTTTGGGAAAAGTTAACAAAAAGTTTGACAGTGTCGCAAATGCAGTTTTTACTTTTACAAATGACCCTTTTACTTTCACTAATCTGCCATCTTGTTTTCAGTTAGCAATCATAAAAATGTTTGGCATTTAAATTTGGGACCCTCTAGCAACCTAATTCTTTTTGTATTCACCTAGTCGGACCATGAGGATGCTAGTCATGTCTTTATTTTGGGGTAAAACACCCCAGAAATATGTTTTTCAAATTTCTGGAAAAAGTACTTTCACAAAGTAGTGTTGAACTGATGAAAGTGTCGCAAATTTTTGCGACAGATTTTGCAAACTGCAAAAGTACTTCTCTAGGCTGCGGGAAAATGACAGCAATTCTTTGGCACCCTGCTGCAAAAGAACAGTTTGAAGTTTAGGGCTTAAATTTGGAGGGAACGCAGCCAACATCTCACAGATGTGCCTTTCACTATTTTGTTGAAAAAATATTACACAGCGGCAAAGTTATGGAACTCCAAAGTTGAAGCTTTTTCCCATAGGATAACATTACGGCATACGACGCATTGCAGCAATCCTTTGGCACCCTGCTGCTAAATAACGGTTTGGTCTTTTGGGCTGACATTTGCAGGGAACACAGCCAACATCGACAGATGTGCCTTTCAGTGGTTTGGTGAAAAAAACATCACAGGGAGGCAAAGTTATGACACTCCGAACTTCTGTTTTTTTCCCATAGGATAACATTACGGCGTTCAGCGCGCCTTTCAGGGCCCGTATCTCGGAAACGGTTCGAGATACGGACTTTCGGTCAATAAATACTTAGCCCCAACACAGGGGCTAAGTACAAAACTAGCCAGGAAAGTGATAATTCATATGACTTTTAATTTTTTTTTCTATCCCGTACGGTTCCTGAGATATAAGCAATTAACTATTCCAAGTCCTCATTTTTCTGTTCCGAGAGTCATTACATTGCATACATTCTTTGTACTCACTGTCTTTCTCTATACAGCTTTTGGGGAAAGCCAGCCTGTGGTTACATTACTGTTACCATTACCGTTTCTGCTTGCGGTTCCATATTCGTTTCACTTACCGTTCATGTTTACGCCACTATGTGCGTTACCCTTTGTGTTTTCATTTGTGGTTGCATTTGCATTTTTTTTAACACTTCTGTCTACAGTACTGTTTCTCTTTCTGTTTCGCTTTGCATCAGCATGCGCATAACGATTTGCGTTTGTGGGCACAATGTTACTATGTGAGAAGACATCACGTGATGCAAGAGTGGGGCTCACAGGGCCCCACGTTCTTGCCTCTGTATTATGTGGAGGTAGTGTGGGTTCCGAAGGGCCCCGCACTTCTGCTGCCACATTACATTCACAATTTCTCATTATTATTCTCAAAAACAAGGGTAAACAGGGCCCTGCGCTTCCGCCGCTGTACAATGTGGTGGGAGCACATTTGTCGAAGAGCCCCACGCTCTTGCCGCTGCATTACATTCACTATTTGTCATTATTATTCTCAAAAACAGGGGAAATTAGAGGCAAAAAAACTCTGTTTATTGCATCAGTTAGGGTTGTACCACAGCAACAAAAGTGAGGAAATTCAGTGTTAGGGTTGAAGCCCCCCCTTTGCACTCCTACAGCCCTCTCTGCTGTAGTACGCAGTGGGAGTGCAGTGTCCTATCACTAGTACATTTTGTATTTTATGGAGCGTGGTTCCTGAAGGGCCCCGCACTCTTGTCTCTGCATTACATTTACTATTTGTCATTATTATTCTCAAAAATAAGGAAATTTAGAGGCAAATAACTCCATTTACTGCATCAGTTAGTGTTGTACCACAGCAACAAAAGTGAGGAAATTCAGTGTTAGGGTTAAAGCCCCTGCTTTGCATCCCTACAGCCCACCCTGCTTCATTACATGGTGGGAGTGCAGTAGCCGAAGTGCCTTTTGCTCCCGGTGCTGCATAATGTTCACGATTTTTCATTATTATTCTCAAAAACAAGGGTAATTGCATGGTGCAAGCCCTGCACTTCTGCTGCTGTATAATGTGGTGGGAGCACGGTACCCGAAGTGCCCCGCACTACTGCCGCTGCATTATGTGGTGGGAGAGTGGGGCCCTTTGGGCCCTGCACTCCTGCCACTGCATTACATTCACTATTTCTCATTTTTATTTTCAAAACCAAGGGAAATGAGAGGCAAATAAGTACATTTACTGTATCAGTTAGGGTTGTACCACAGTGACAAAATTGAGGAAATTCAATGTTAGGTTTGAAGTACCCCCTTTGCTCCCCTCCAGCCCACACTGCTGCATTATGTGATGGGAGTGCGGTGTCCTATCACTAGTACATTTTGTATTTTACAGTACTGTATATTTTTGTTTTTGTGTGTTGGAGTGTGTGGTTGGTAGGGCCCCATGCTCAAGCTGCTCCTGCTGCCACATTATGCGCACTATTTTCATTGTTATTCTCAAGAAGAGGGTTGATTATGTGGTGGCAGTGGTACCACGATGACAAAAGCAAGGGAATTCAGTGTTAAGGTTCAACCCCCTTTTGCACTCCTCCAGCCCAGCCTGCCACTTTACGTGGTGGGATCGCAGGCCCAAAGGGTCCCATGCTCCTATAACTAGTACCTTTTATATTTTACAGTACTGTATATTTTTGTTTTTGGGTGTTGGAGTGTGTGGTTGGTAGGGACCCGTGCTCCCACTGCTGTTCCACGTTTAGGAGACCCACAGAAAAGCTGAGGGTATGTACATCAATGGTAGACATCAGTGATTTCAGGGACACTCAAGTTAGGACACTTATTGTTTGTGTTGGCTGAAACAGATAATACCCCCTTCCCCAAAGTTTGAACTGCATCATGAGTATCGATGCACAACAAGATTTAGGTAAGCAACTTAAATGGTACAGGTCTGTAATTGTTGATGCACACAACTTAGCACAGTTAGGATTTCTATGACTTTACACAGACAATTTACACATGCATACCAGTTACTGATACTGACTGTACATTACAACTGTATGTGCTTAGGTAGAATGTCATGCAGCTTTCTACACCAGGTACAGCAGACTGCCTATAGACTGACAGTAGATATAAGTGTGGTACATGGTAGTTAAGTTAGTTGGGAATTACAGGAGATCTGTGAGTCAATGAATGAACAGCTAGTCCACATATTGTACACTGAGTTGACAATACATAATACGAAAAAACATGGAGGTTAACAGTGTGATGGGTGGACTGCTTTTCATAGCACTTGCTGCATTCTAAGTAAACAGCCACAGGATATGATAGGTAATGTACATCAGTTGTACAGCTCTCTGATTACAGGAATAGTCCAGTTAGCACAGTTGCCATTTGAATGGATTCAGGCAGGCAATGTGTGTACAAATCTGACAGTAGGTAGTATATTGCAATTGGAGATACAGATGACAAGTCAGGGTAGGTAAATGTCAGTGGACATATACAACACAGGTGGCTATTTGTACGTCAATGCCACATATGACAGATTAAAGGTAAACTATAATTAACTTTGTTAGGATTTGCATGGATTTAGGCAGCTATTGCTGCTGTGCCTCCCGATATTTGTACTGCATTATGACTGGTTATCTATAGGGACCATGTGGGAGTGGAGATCTATGGCACACCTCTGTAATTGTAGGTATAGTTAAGTTAGCACAGTTGGGAGTTGCAGAAGCTTGAACAGGGAATTGAAGTAAACATAGCAGTGACTGCATGCTAAGTGTATAGTCACAGCTGCGTACTGTTGGGTGCTGATGTGTGGCACCGTGGTACAGTAATTACTACATGATGACTGTATATGCACAGGAAATGTAAGTACATTACTGACTTTTTTACACTCTTAGGAATTATGGAAAGTGTGACATGCCATGTGCCACATCGTTGACTATATATCCTTGGCACTCTTTTCACTACCCACTCCCTTATGATGCTCTAATAGTTGTTACAGTTTTCATCTTGGGCTCTATTAAAGCCTTGGTCACCCTTCTAGCAAAAATTAGTTTCTGAGGGCTGAAATGTTCATAATTTGTACCTTCCTATAGAGGCCTGGATAAATGTGATACTTTAACTTCTGTTTTTTTTTACCTTAACACACTTTGTATACTGCACCTCTAATATGTATAACTCTAGTATGTATAAATGTCCTTGACAACAGCAGGTCCACCTTGTAAATGAGCCTGCTCAACTGTGATCACCTGGATAAATAAAGATTTGATTGATTGATTGATTGATGTTGCGATGCTGAGTGGACAGCATTACAACCAAAGAAATTCATGGAGATACAATTGTACTATTTGTTGCAGTTGATTTGCATCCTTAATAAAGACAACACTTATGTTCTAATGTTGTTATGCTATTTTAAGTAAGGACTCGTCACAGGTGGTTATGATTTTTAAAGATTTATTGCCAATTCGTTAAAGTGAAAAAAGGCCCAATTAAGAGCATATTTTTTTGACAATATCAGTCTCACAATACAGTCCTTGTATGTGTGTAATCATTGCTTGGAATATATGTAAATGTGTAACATTTATAGCAACTGGATTATATGAATTGGAGCAAGTTTGTGATATTATTATAAAGTATAGAAAAAGGTAGCGTAAGAAGGTGATTTGTTCTATTTATTGTGATTATTTTACATGGTACACATCTTGAGGTTAGGTGTTTGCTATCCCTGTAGTGTTCTACCATCTTTTGCTGTCGGGGATGTTATCTGCATTCTATGCATATTCCTGGTTCTTTGCTAGGTGGTCACTGTCTTTAATTAGGTGTTCTGTGATTACAGTGATGTTTCAGTGTTCCCTACTCTTTGTGTTAAGAAGTTCTTTCTGACATTCCTCCTGAACTTGTGATACTCAAGCTGAACCTGTGGCTCTTCATTATATATTTGCTACTGAACTTGAAAAGACTTTGGTTAAGAATATTAAGTATTTTTTTTAAGTAGTTCCATGTCCTAATTATGTGTAGTACATAACTTGTGTGCTATGCTAATAAAGGTATGTCAGTAGCTTCTAAACTGTGATTACACACATGAAACAGAAGTGTTTAGTTGTTATTGTGTTACTGATAATGTGTATGTTCCTGGGGTGGGCGAAAAACCATATGCTAAGTGTTTAAGTAATAGAATATAAAAAAAACTGACTTCATTGACATTCTATTACTGGCATTTAATGCTATGTCACTGACCAGGTTCGTATGGAAAATTCCCACCCAATCCCTCAATAGATGCGATCATAAATATTGTCAGGAACAGGTATGAAGTGCATTGTGATCAGTATCAGTGTCTGTTTTACAATTGTCAACATTGTTAACATAGGTTGGAATTACTTATATGACAAGTACAAAAAAATTGAATATTGTTACAAGAACAAAACACATTTTTTTCAATTGTTACATTGGCTTCTATGTTAACTCTTAACTAGTAAGTTAAAAAAATGTGCAAGGTATGCTGTTTTTTATCAAAAATATGGTTAATTTTACGTAATCAGTATAGTGCTGTATTATATGTTAAATAGTGATTTGTACTTTTCTCTTATACTAATGCTTTTAGTAGAACTATGAAACTAGTTGGTAACAATGTCAAGGTGAATAAGAATGTGAATATTAAGTATAAGTAATTACAAAGTAATGGCAAAGTCAGTTAATAATATGATGCAATTGTTCGGTATTTACAGTTGCTTCATTCAACTTCTTGCATTATCAATATAGGCTGTTATTTTTACATATGTACAGTATCAGTATTACAAATAAAGGCGGCATAGTTCTATACTGTTGCATGATAAGCAAATGATGTTGATGTCTACCTGACAAGAGCCAGTAGAGAAAAACAAGTGGCGATAGACGACTTGTGACAGAGTGCACTGTTTGCTGAATGGACAAGTGTAGCTCACTTATTTACAATGATAACTGAGAATTTTTGTTTATCTGCAGAGAGTAACAGTTTAAAACAGGTAGCAACTTCTTGTTATGTATGGGTATCATACAGTAACAGTAAAAGATATGTACAGAAGAGGAGAACAGTAAGGCCTCTGTTTTGAGATGTACAATCTTTGATAGACTTGTAAGCATGGTTTCTCTAGTGACTGTGGATACTGTTGGTGCTGATTGAAGCCACTACAACAATTTCCATGTTGTCACTGACCCACACAAGATCTTAGATGTCATAATGCATGAAATGTGTCTGCCAGTATAGCATTTTGTTGAAATGCTATGGTTTATTCAGAGTTGTAGATTGGAAACAATTGCACTGACCTACGACTGTTTCTGTCACAAAGTAGTCATTTTGAAAATACAACATGTTCTGTACTATTTTTCTGAAATATGAAGGTCATCATAATTCTTCAATATTAGAAGATATGCATTTTTAAGTGTCGTGGCAATCTCTGTTTAAAACTACTTATTGAGTCATCACACTCTACCCTTCCACTTCTGTACCTTAGTAATCAGGTGTAATGGCCAGAATGCATGGATTGGCCATGGTGATATGTTATACTGTGAGTGTCAAACACTCACTGGTTGAAGACTATTTTACCAGCTGTGTAAACTGTGATAGGAGTGTCAGCTCTAAGCCTGTTGGAGTCAAACCTGTGCAAGATAAGCAACAGATATTGAGATGAACTCCTGAGATGTATGGACTGAGTGCATTTGCCTCCACACTTTTCACTGGCATGACCACATTGAGCATTGGTGAATAGATGTTGAAATTTGACACTTTTGGTTTGAGGGACAAAAAGAGTAATCCACAGCATGTCTTCTGTGGTTTCACACTGTGAATAGCCACATGAAACACATACATATTTGGTTACATATAATACTGTGAAGTAGTGCCGCATTGGGGTGCCATCTTCATCCAGGTTGTTTATGACAGCCATCATAAACTCACTAGTGTCTTGCTGTATGTCAGCAACAAATGTACTACATCCATCATATGTATCTAGCACCTGTCGTAGTAGTGCTATTGACTGTACATTGTTAGATTGGTCAGAAGTTATGTTGACAATCTGCTTCAAAGCATTTGATAGGGTATTGTCTTGTGAAGCAGATATTGCCCGCACAAAGTGTGACATGTGTAGAAAAACTTGCATAGCTGAGTTAGTATAGCAGTTCACTCTAGTGCTGTTGTCAAAGGCTGGTACAACAGCTACACCAACTGATTTCTGATGAATTGCTGGTTGTGAATGTTTACTTGAAGTTGCGACCTTTGTTGAACTCTTTTCAGTTGAATCACTTCTGGAAGCTTGTGGCTGTTTGTTTATACCTGTAGATGTGACTGAATGATGTGAGACAGCCAGATATGTAGGCAGTGGTATCAAAGACATTTGTGGCTGATGTATAGTACATAACCTGTTGTACTCAAGAATGCATTGCTTCTCAGCTCATATTTTCTGAGGTGCTAGAGTTATAATGTGTAACCCATAAAGGCTGCGGACATGTGAATGTGCCACGTAGCTCATGCCATCCTTGAAAATGTCCGTACCTATGTCTATCATTGCTGAATCTAAACTCAAGCCCTGAGATTTGTGAATGGATACAGCATATGCAACACATAATGGAAGCTGTTTCCTGTTTACATAGATATCCTTAAATACCTGAAATTTTACACAGGTCCATTCTATGTGTACAGACTGTTCCATGTTGTCAAAGTGAACTACGAGTGTCTCTATATATGTCTTCTGGACATTGTAGACAAAGTCAGTGATGTTTCCCATGGTGCCGTTTACCATGCCCTGTTCTACATCTGGATTACATCGCAGCATGATACATGCATTCTTACAAAGTGTGAGAACAGCTTCTAGGCCAGCTGTGTGTGAAACATCTGACTTGAGTTCACTGAGTCATTCGGTCATCTTTGCTACTAGGTTGCGACTAAGAATGACACCATCTGCTGTATCAACGGCATGCAGAGTTAGAATCTCTTGGTTTTCTCTCTGCAGCATTAGATTGTTGAACTCAGTGCATTTCTTTAGTCTTGGCATAAGACACACTATGTTTGTCCCTGTAGAGTATACATCACTGAAGACATTACGTGCTTCTTCTATGGATGCAGTATCTACTGCTATTCTCTGATCATTTAACATACAAACATGTTCTGGTAATAGTGAACCTCTACGAGCTTCATCTAAAAGTGATTTGTATGCCAGATCACCACTTTGGCGCATGTTCTCAGACAACTCAATATAGGTAAATAATTCCCATATGTTATAGCCTGCAATGCAGTCGAGGATATTTTCATCTTGGTTGGCAGTTAGAGTTGTGAATACATGCTTTGCATTGACTGGTGCAAGCTGTAAAAGATGCCCAACACAACAATATTTTTGCCACCAAATGGCACTCCATCATCAGTACCTAAGATCTCCTGTAGACGTAGATGAATACAGGCAAGCATGACATTGGAGACCATGCTGATTTCTTCACTGATGAGTAACTTCATCTTTGTGAACACAGAACGGAGCTGAGATGCAACCTAAGATGACAGTTTACGATACTATCCCATTCTGCCATGTTCCACTGGCAACATAAAGAGATGGTGTAATGTAACTCCACCAATGTTGTATGCAGCTAGTACTGTGGGAGCAGTAACAGCAACAGACATTGACCCTGTCAAGCTCCGTATTTCAGCAGTGATGGCTTCAATAAGGAAACTCTTTCCTGTGCCAGCTGAACTGCTAACAAAGATCAGTAGTGGCTTATTGTCATGACAGTCACATTCTTTTGTTTCATGTTGTAGGCCATGTCAGACAGCTTCAATTACTTGAGAGTAAACTGTATGCTGCTGCAGATTTAGTCTTTCTCTCAAGTCAGCTGGGTCAACAGTGGAGTGTGTTCCATGTTCCATAGCTGTCTCAATTTCTGACATTAACACTTCTGGGGCATCTAAGAGCAGAGGTTCACCTAGGACAGCTTGTTCTTCTGGATCAAGGTTCTCTTGTGAACTAACAGGAGTGTCTTCCTGAAGCTGCTTCTCTGCCTTCTCAAGCTGTTCTTTCTCAGCCTCTAGTCTCTGTATGTATGTCTCTGAGTATTTAGTTTTTAAAGTCTCGTAACTGCGATTGAATTCTTCCTCGAATGTATAGCAGTCACCTTTTAATTCAGACTCACTCCTCCAGGGTCTAAATAGGAATAGGAGAGCAAAGTAGTAGTGTTCTCTGCTCTCCTGATGTGCCTGGATGCAATTTACAGTGGTCTATGAGCCATGGTTTGTGTCTCTTTATGAGACAGTCATCCACTCCATTCACCTTGTAAATCTGCCGTGTTGAGTCAGGTGATACCTGATAGAGACACATATCATCCATCTCGTTGTGTCTATGGGGGTAGTATGTGTCTATCAGGTTATTCTTCAAGATATATTTTGAAGATGGTCTATTGGCAGTGTGCTCCTCAATTTTGGCATGAGGAATCAGTACACGTTTGTGTTTCTCTTTATAATTTACACTGAGAAACCAGAAAGCGTCAGACTTTCCGCACAGATGTGTACCCATTAAACGGTCACTGGCTTCATAAGCTCCACATTTTCTGTGTGAAAGAGTCTTCAAGCCCAATGACCAGACCTGAGATGTCAGGCTTCTGCTTGAACTGGCAATATCTTCCCACAGATCTTGCAAGCTAGTCTGCTCATGTTTGGTTATGTATGAAGTGACGTACCACACCAGGGCCAATGAGTTATCAGCCACAAACTGAACATCTATGTTTACTTGCCACATTAGGAGAGGAGTTGGGTTGTAGTCAGTTATGTACACCTCTTTCTCATCTCTGGGTAACTCGTATATCCTCTTGGTTGATTTTGCCATCAAGTGGTGTCACATTGCTGAGAAAAGGTCATTCATGGCACCATCCTGACAAACTCGTCTAGGAAGTCCAAAGCGACATCATGTGTATCAATTAGATTTGTTCTTTACTACTCGCCGGCAGTATTTTGGAGGCAGTATAGTGCAGTGGTCTAAGGCTCTGAGCTTCAAATTTGGTGACATCCAGCAGACCAGACCTGGGTTTGAATCCCACAGCTTCCACTTGCATACTGTGTGACCCTAGGCAAGTCACTTAACCTCCTTGTGCTCCCAGGTCGCTCCTGTAAAAAAGCTTTCAGCTTAGTGTGCTATACCTGGTTAAACAACTAAAAAAAAAAATTTGCACACCTATGTTGCTGGAACTTTTGAACCAGCTTCCATAGTGTAGGACTGTCATACTTGTCTGGAATGTGATAAGTGATATATTTCTTGATGAATGCTAGCACTTCTGCTGTTTCATGCTCACCTATGCGTGGTGCATCCTTGATCCACAATAACATATGGATATGAGGGACACCTCATGCTTGATATTCCGTCCTCCAAAAGTACTGTTTCACAATACCAAGAGGTGGATTGTCCTTTGACAAGATGAAAGTCAGAATATCATGGAACCGCTTGTGAAAATGTCTTGTAACAGACAGAGGATCAAGTGAACACATTTCTCTGACAGTCATTGATGAGATGCCGTCAGCATCAGAATTTGCCCACTTCAACAGTTCAATGAGCTCGTCCCAGGCATATTCAGCACAACTAAGTGTGACAAACCATGTGGCTGCACCATACTCTTGCAGCATTGTCATCACTTCGGAGTGTCTGTGATACCAATATTCTTTGGTACCTCGAAGACTTGAAAGGATAGAAGACAGATTCATTTGCATATTTTCATATTTCTGCTTTCATTTTTCTAGAAATTAAGCAGCTATTATTCCATCTAGTGGACTTGTGAGATGAATGGCATGTGCAATGGATGCAAACAGAATGCTAAGTTCACTCTCCCAGAGGAGATGAAACAGGTACTGTATGTTACATCTGAATTTGCCATCTTTACTAAGCACACGTCTAGTGCGGTATTCAGCACCCTGTACACACACTTCTTCTTCATCTAGGTGTCCACCTGACACTTTTGGAAATAGGTCTGGGAAACAGCATGCTTCTAGTGTTGCCTCCCAAATGCTGACAGGCTCACCTTCCACCTGCTTCATTTGATAGAGATCAATGTTGTCTCCTACTGGATCTCTACCATGTAGTGGGTGAATTGTGTACTGTTCATACACATTGTCACTTGTCTGTCCACTGACCTTCTCAATGATTGGTTTAGTTTAGTTTAATAGATCATGTTGGACAGAGAGACTGGCCATCTGATCTATGTCAAGGTCTGCATAAAAGGGATTGTTACTCTTTAAATAAGTAAGAGCAAGCTTCACCTTTTGCACATTGACAACATCTTGCCAGATGACCTTGGACTTTGTTGGAACACCATTTACAAGAATCACCAAACTATTTTCTGTTGAGATTGCTTCCACATTTTCCTTTAGAGGAAGTGATAGATACATCATGGAACCCTTTAGAGATCTAACAAGCTCTTTCTGTGGAATGTTACGTGTCTTTGTGTTCAGACATAGAATGGTTTGGAATGGTTTCATTGTCTGAATTAGAATGCGTTCAAACATATTCAATGTTGAAATCTCACTTGGTGTAACATGTGCCTCCATATTATTCAGCAGTGACCTTGGTGGCAAAATGTTAGACTTTAGTTTGGAGTAACAGTGTTTGCATAGCAGAATGGTGTTTTCTAACTGAAAGTCAGATTTCAGCAGCAAAAATGATGAGAGACGGAACCACATGTCATTGTATGGTGACAAGTTTTCCAGGTTGACTCTGACTGTTTGTTTTGTGTAGCACAAACGGTCACATAACACACAGAGTCAAACTTCTGAGACTTTGCAAGCTCAAACTTAACTATTTCTTTCCCATATGTCTCAGTATGTCAGTTTCTAAGACTGAAACAGATGTTTCTGCAGAGGTGTTAACCTTAGAAATTGTTGTGTCTGGTACAGAAGTTACATGTTGCAGTTGTTTGAGAAATGTGATGGCACCCTGCATGTCATCTGACTGCAATAAATCATTTAAACAAGTGTACTGATTTACAACTTGTCGTACTTCGTATACTCTCTATACAAAGATTTGCACGCCTGTTTGATGCACTCCAAGCATCCGCATGTTGTGAAAACTACTATCACAAACACCACTATCGAGGCATGCCGGTGAGAGACCCATGAGTCCAGTATGTGGACGAATTTCACAATGATCAATTTTGTTAAACAGTTTATATCTTTCTTTGCGATCTGTTATCACAAATAGGTTGACAAACTGTTCTACTTTTTCAAATGATGATTGCTTATGTTTGCAGGTATCATCACATACCCATGCCAGACAGTGCCATTTATTGGAGACTGTGGTTGAATCACAGTCATCTTCTGTATCCATTGCAGCGTCATCACAGATACTGAGTACATTTACCAGTTTGTCATACTCATCAATGGTGAACTTGTGTTCCTTTTTCTGGGAATATTGGAGTTTGCACCATTAAGGGCAGACCAGGTTGTCCTGGGGCATCCCTTCCCTCCTGCTTAGGATGGTTGTGCTCAGAAGGGGAAGGGGGAAGGAAGGGAAGGGGCTAAGGGCCAGAACAATGGTCAGGTAACAGAAAGTGGAGGGGCAAAGGGAGGTACATAACTGACAGCACAATGGGGCCTCAGCCACTTTTTGCTGGAGTTTTGATCTATATGGCAGGACGAGATGTGAAGTTTAAAAAAAAAGGGGGGAGAGGAAGAATATATACAGCATTAAGACTAAGCATGTTCAGTATATAACTGAGCAATATGATGGTGCCTGGGTAGCAAAGGGGATCATATGTGTGGAGGAGAGAGGGACCCAGGACCATGTGGGGTGATGCATACTCCTCATTGGGGGGTGCTGATGTGAAAGCCTTTGCTTTGTTTTAATACTTTGAGGTGCTGTGGACTGGTTTTCTTTGCTAGTAAGAGTTGGGATGCCTGGAAAAGCCCCTGAGGCAGGGGAGGAAGAGCATTAACTGGGACCATGTAGCTCAATGCCGCACACCATTTTTGGGATGGCTAGCAAATCCTTGCCTTGCTTTTCACTTTGTAGCAGTTTTCCCCCTTTTGTTGGCTGTTTCTCATATAAATTGAGGGCCTGGAAGAGGCCTTGGAGATTGGGAGAGAGAGAGTAGGCCGGGACCAAGTGGCGTGGCATCACACACCATGTGGGGGGTTGAAAAAGCCCTTTTTTTCTGTTTCTGCTCCTCTGATGGTTGTTTGAGGGCTGTTCTGGTTGCCCAGGGAGGACGAGCAGGCCTAGGGGAGGCCTGAAGCATGGACTCAGTGTGGTGTGACGTCACACGCCACATGGGGGTTGTTAGTAAAGCACTTGCCTTTTGTGTTGGGATATTTGTGGCTCAGTGTGGCAGTTCTTTTTTTTTTGCCAGTAAGATTAGGAGGCCTAGCAGAGGCCTTGAAGCTGGGAGGAGCGAGATCTGTTTGGGACTGCATGGCGAGAGTCACATGCCGCATGGGGGGGTTTTAGAATCATGTGCTCACTCTTGTGCAATGGTGGCAATCATTCATGGCCCCACTTTTTTTGTTTGGTTGCCTAGGTATGGATGATGGGTCAGGAAGAGACCCCGACAGAGGTACTGCGTGGTGTGGCATCACACGCTATGTGGGGATGGATAGATGAGCACTTTCTTAGATTTGGGGTATTGGGGCAATGTGAGGCAAATGTTGTTTGTTAAAGTAGAGGGAGTAGGCCTGGAGAAAGGCCAAGAAGCAAGGGAGAGTGAGGGTGAGATAGGACCACGTGGCATGATGGCACACGCCACGAGGGGTTGGAAAAAGCATTTCCAGATGCTAGGGCTGTCTTTTCATGGCTCTGGAGGCCTATTGAGGCATACTGGGAGGGAAGATAAGGGGCCTAGGAGAGGTCTGGGGCAGAGGTAGAGTGACATGCGATTGAGACCTCGTGGGCGATGGCTCACGTGGAGAGGTGGTCACATTAGAAGCTGTGGCCTCACCTTTCAGTGGGGCTGCTTGCTCTAGTTGGCCCTTCCCCTTGCTGAGAGGGGGGTGCTATGAGGATCTGAGGCTGGCAGAGGCATGAAGATAGGGAATAGTGGAGCATTTATTCAACCTCACAGCACAACCATTTTCTATAGCAGGGTGCTGACTCAGTGGTGCCATGGTCATCCCAGACAGGCAGTAGTATAAAAAAAATGGCAGCATTCACAATGGGGTAGCTCCTGGGTAGGCCAGCACAGTACAGCATTTCTGGGAGGCCCCCCCAAAAAAATGTTTATTTAATTATAAATAAGGGGAGGCACTTGAAGGGATGAAACGGGGGGTGTCAGGCTTTTTTCACAAAGGGCATGACAGAGAGCAGCAGGGAACCGGTCAAGCAGGACGGGGGCCTTCTACTGGTGGCCAGGTCTGTTTATATGGGTGGGTGGTGTGAAGGACAGGAGGAAGGCATTCCTAACAGGTACAGATATACAGTTAACCCTGTTTTCTCTTCCTGTAGTTGTTTTCACAGAGCAAAGAAAAGAAGGACATGGCACTAAAGAAGAGCAAGCCATCAAAGGAAGAGGCTTACAAGGCTATAATTGAATTGTCAGAAAAGGCAAACAGGATGTGGGAACTGGTGGAGGGGAGGAACCAAGGAGACTCGGGGAAAAGAGAAAGCAGGCACAGGAAAAGGTGGCGGGGAAACGACCAGCTGAAGGGCCATGTAGTCCCGTGAGGGCACCACCATTGGTAGTGGGGCCCGACAAGGTGGTTGATCCAGTACCCCTGCAGCCTATGGACCCGGTGATGCCAGTACCCCCCGATCAAGGTGGGATCTCACTGGCTGAACCCAGTCACGATGCACAGAATGTGTTGCTCCCTCCGCAAACCCCAGCAGCTCACCCTCCTCCTCAACTGCAGGGAGAAGCAAGAGGAACCTTAGAAGACTCCAGGCAGCATGGCCCAGACAAGGTTACAGGTAACACATCCAGTGCAGTAGGTGACATTATAAAGGAATATATAGGGCAAATTGTGGTAGCACTAGGGACAGGAGGTCTAGGGCAGATGGAATCGGCTCTGGCAGAGATCAGGATGGAGAAAGAGGTGCCGGAAAGGAAGGAAAAGAGAACAGAGAGAGAGAGGGGAAAGGGACAAGGGAGATAAGTGCATCTGGGATGAGGATAGGTGAGCATGTGCTGCTAGCCACGAAGGAAAAAATATGGAAAGGGGAATATGTGGATATATTCGCTTTGGTGAGCTGGGAGGCAGCGGCCAAGTACGAGGAAGCTGAGGGTATAAGTAAGAGTGAGATGGCAGCGGTTATAGTGCTTTTAGGGAAAAAAGAGGATGATAAGTTCACAAAAGGGAAGACTTGGGATGGGTGGTTCCTAGGTTTTACCACTTTCTCAGCCATCGTCCTGGAAAAATGGCTGGAGCTAGGCATCCCGCTCATTACTTATTCTTTGATAATACGTAGGGCAAAAGCAAAGGGCGGGGTGGGGTGGTTATAATATGATGAATCTTTTTGGCAGAGAATGGCAACATTTGGGGACATGAGATGGGACACCAAACAGATTTGTGGACGGATTGCATCACAGATAAGTCCACGCCCAAAGGTGAATGGGGCAAAAAGGGGTTTCTGCTCCAGAGATGCTGCTGGGCTTAAACAGAGCCTTTTGCTCATGACCTGAATGTCGTTTCTGGCATGCTTGCTCAAAATGTGGAGGAGGGCACCTGGCAAACAAATGTAGAACGTCATGGGCCCAGGGGGTGCAAGGTCATGGGGGTCAAGGATCAGGCCAACAGTTTTTTCAAGATGGCCAGAGCTTTAAAGGCAAACATGGAATAGGGGAGGGGTGGGGTGGGGAGCATGAAATGAGGGGACAGAGCCACTGAAGGAAGAAGGTCGGGTAACACGAGAGAGGGGCTGGGGAGGAGTGGTGGGGGGAATGACAGGGAACAGTTTGGGATGGCCAGAACCCCCATCAACTTGATGGTATGGACAGTCTGCCTGGACAGATATCCAGACATGAGTATACGGGATATGATTTTAAGGGGTTTTAACACAGGATTTTCATTACAGTTTATGGGACCCAGGTGAGCGATGGAGGCAAGCAACCTCAGGTCAGTAAAAGGAAAGGAGATGCTAAGACAGAAGACAGAGAAAGAAAAGGCAGTAGGTAGGGTAGAGGGCCCATTTGACACCCCCCATTGCCTAACATGTGGATTTCGCCATTGGGTTTGGTACCCAAGAAACAGAAAGGGGAGTACAGGGTGATTCACCACCTGTCCTATCCGGAAGGGGAGTCGGTGAATGATTTCATCAGTGAGGAACATAGTAAGATAACATATGCGATACTAGAGGATGCAGTCCGAATGATCCGGGCCACGGAGGATGCATGGATGGCAAAAACGGACATTGAGTCCACTTTCAGACTGCTTTCAGTTATGAGAGAAGACTGGGATCTATTGGGTTTTAAAAGTGGGGGACAGTATTATTTTGACAAAGCAATGCCAATGGGTTGTTCCACAGCATGTGCTACATTTGAGGCTTTCAGCACCTGTTTACAGTGGATATTTCAAGAAAAAAATGGGTTATAGGATGGTCATCCATTATCTGGATGAGTTTCTTTTCATTGGAAAAGGGAAAAGGGAGACACAGAGGATGCTGGGTAAGTTTCACGAATTGTGCCGGGAATTAGGGGTCCCACTGACACCAGAAAAGACAGAGGGACCCAGCAGGGATATGGAATCTCTGGGGATTGAGATAGATGCCTTGAACAAGGTATTTAGACTACTGGACAAAAAAGTAAGTAAACTGAAGGAACTAATCGAAGTACACACCAGCAGGAGACGGGCACAGCTAAAGCTGGTACAGCAGGTACTGCGGCACTTGAACTTCACATGCAGGGCCATCAGAGCAGGAAGGGCATTCACAAAGAGGTTAGCCAGGGCTAGAGCAGGGGTCACCAGACCACATCACTGGGTGGACCTGACACAAGGTGTCAGGGAGGATTTTAAAATCTGGGAAGAATTTCTTAGGGAGTACAATGGGTGCTCTTTCTGGCAAGAGAAGTGGCTATACAACACAGACCTCAACCTCTACACAGATGCTGCTGGGAGGCTGGACATGGGAGGTTACCTGAGGGGTAGATGGTTGGCAGAACCCTGGCCTGCCAGTTGGGTGAAGGATGGGAAAGTGAGAGATATAACATTACTGGAGATTGTGCCCATATGGGTGTGTACATTGGTCTGGGGAGAGGAATTACGGGATCAGAAAGTGACATTTTGGTGTGACAATAGAGCAGTGGTGGATGTTCTGAACAGCAGGGGAGCCAGGTCAGACACAGTCATGCAGGTATTACGACTGTTAGTTTTAAGGGCTTTGCTGCTGAACAAGTCATTTAGAGTACAACACATAGAAGGGGTACACAATACCCTGGCTGACAGCCTTTCCTGTCTGCAGCTGGACCATTTTCAGATGCTGGCACCAGCAGCGGAAGAACAAAAAACACCCATACCAATGAACATCTGGGACATTGGCAGGAAGGAGCAGAACTGTTGTTTCGCAGCTCATGGGCACCTCAGACTCTGAGGGCCTATGATGGGGCCTGGTGAGTGTTTCAAACATTCAGGGCAGAGCACCAGATGGAGCTAGGTAGGCCACTCACAAAGGAGCAGTTGGGAATGTTCACCGAGGAGCAGTGGCAGAAAGACACAGCCCACACCACAATGGGAGTCTATTTAGCAGGGATTAGTGTTATCTGCAGCCTAAAAGGGTGGAAGGACCTGACAAAATCATTACTCATCAGAAGAATGATGCAAGGATGGAGCCGGTTGAAACAGGGGCTAGCAGATAATAGGAGGCCTATAGGGGAACAGTGGCTAATTAAGATAAAGGACCTGCTCCCGGCAATATGCAGATCAAAGGCAGAGGCCCAGCTATTTCACACAATTTATGTGGTAATGTTCGCAGGGGCCATGAGAGTGAGCGAGGTGGTAGGCCATGGGAGATAAGACAAGGAAGGGGGCTTAGAATGGGATGATATAAGCTGGGGGGTGACAGAAATACGGATCAAGATTAGGAGATCTAAAATGGATCCAAGAGGGCAAGGTTGCATGGTGACACTGAAAGGGCAAGCAGAGTGTGCAATATGCCCAGTACAGGCTCTGTGGGCTTTCGCCGCAGAGCATGGGAACTGGACGGGGAAATTATTTGTACACAGTGATGGAAAAAGGTCACTGGCTAGCAAGTCACAGCAATATTCAAAAAGGGTATCCAATTCATGGGGAAAGACCCAGCTAATTATTCATCCCATTCCTTGCAGATTGGGGCTGCCTCACAGTGGACAGCAGCGGGTGAGATGGTCAATGGGATATTGGAAAAGGGATGCTGGTGATTGGCCAGTTATAAAAGATATATTAGAGCACTGAAGTAAAAAAAAAGAATATTTTGAAGGTGGTGCTCCTGGCTTGAACTGCAGAACTGGGGGGGGCAAGAGAAATGGTAAAGGGCGGGGGGAGGGTAAAATGGGGTGGGGTGAATACGGGGATGACACTATGAGCATGTGTAAAATAATGAATTTTGCTTGCACCCCAAAGGTAGAGGGAGGATTACAGAAGTCTGGATCTGCAGCCATTCCTATATTTATTGGGCTGGAAAAAGAGCAGAGAAGAAGGCTGGGGGAAGGCAGCTATACCAAGATGTGAGAACGTGTAGGTTGGTTTGGCATGGCATATGGGGAATGAGATGGGCACAGCTGCTTCCCACCTTAAAAGAACTCAAAGGACCCGGCCCAATCCAGACCTAATCATTATACATCTAGGGGGCAATGACCTTGCAGGCAGGACTTGGGTAGACACATACTTACAAATAAAAAGGGATTTAGGGGCAATACAACAGTGGTGGCTGCACGTGTGCCTTGCTTGGTCAGATATCATACCAAGGAGGGTGTGGAGGCAGGAGCACAGCCACAGAGTGGTAGAAAGGGCCAGGAGAAAGATGAATAGGAGGGTTGGAACATTGGTAAGGCAGATGGGAGGACAGGCGATACTGAGGGGGTAGAAGAATGTGTAGAAGATTTTTACTGGTCATACGGGGTGCACCTGTCAGACCTAGGCATAGACATGTTCAATATAGAAACATTGGGCTTTATAGAAGCATGGATGAAACAGGCAAAAAATGGAAAATAAAAAAAAATGGAAAGAAGGAAAGAATAAAAAGGATCCTCCCTGAAGTAAGGGAGAATGGTACCCTAAATATGGGGAAAGCCAGCCATACAATGCAAGCTGGAGACTGGCTATTGGGGAAAAAGGGGGGCGGGAAGGAATAACACAAGAAGAGGAAGAAGATGAAGGAGAAAGTGGTCTCAGTTTTCACTGTTACCTGATGGGAAAGGAGAAGAAGAAGGCACCCAGGTTTTCACCTGGGGGATGGATAATCAGAGATTGATATATGGATGAAATAAACAAAATTTGAAAATATGATAATAAAGGAATTGAAATGGAATATGGAATTATGAATTTAAATAAATTAATTGCCAGTCTGAGCACAACAACAAACAATGGTCTCTGACTTTTTGTGAGGGAAAAGGGGGGAAATCTGGGACAATGGATTTTGCCCCTTTAAGGGGAAGACCAGGTTGTCCTGGTACACCCTTCCCTCCTGCTTGAGATAGGTTGTGCTCAGAAGAGGGAAGGAAGGGGAGGGGCTAAGAGGCCAGAACAATGGACAGGTAACAGGAAGGGAGGGGCAAGGGAGGTACTTAAGGGACAGCAGAAGGGGGCCTCAGCCACTTTTTGCTGGAGTTTTGATCCCTCCCACTCACCCTGCTAGGCACAGCAAGAGGGGAAGACAGTCAAGATGGGACTGTATGTGGGTCTGTCAAGGTGGATGACAGGCACATCTGGTCTGACAGTTTGGACTGCCAAAGGTGGATGGCATGTAATAAATATGGTTATAGACTGAGACTGCCAAAGGTAGATGGCATGTAATAAATATGGTTATGGACTGCCAAAGGTGGATGGCAGGTGATAATATGGTTATGGACTGCCAAGGTGGATGGCAGGAGACAAAGGGGAAAAAATGGGGGAAGAAGGGAGGGAGGAGGAAAAAGAATAACACAAGAAATGGAAGAAGATGAAGAAAAGCAGTCTCAGTTTTTCACGTTACCAGGAAAAGGAGAAGAAAGAAGGCACCAGGTTTTCACCGGGGGGAAGCATAATCAGAGATTGATATATGGATGAAATAAACAGAATTTGAAAATATGAAAATAAAGGAATTGAAATGGAATATGGAATTATGAATTTAAATAAATTAATTGCTAATCTGAGCACAACAACAAACAATGGTCTCTGTCTTTTTGTGAGGGAAAAGAGGGGAATCTGGGACAATAAGATTCTTCCCAGAAATATGCCTCTGAAGTGCTGTGTGTACTTCCAGTGACCTGTGAAGCTATCACGAAGTTGTGAACAGTCGAAGAAGGATACTGTTGTAGCCTTTTTGATGCCATACACAACTTTTCCTGATTGTTCAAGCATGAGACATCTTCGCCACTAAGCGCTGCAGTACAAACACTGCTCTGTTAACTAAGTCGCTAGAGATGCAACTTCATAAAGACAGATGACTCTGTGTCTTTTGAGTGCATGTCTCATCACAGCAGCAATAAGTCTGTCGGTCTTAGCTTTACTTGCTAGTGAGCGAAATACTTTCGCTCTCAGTTGCAAATCACCAGATGTAAGTCTACGGCATTATTTGGGAGGTTTGTTGATGCTTGCAGCCACAATAGTTGTGTTTCATCTGAGTGATCTGTACAACTGTTGTAGAGGTAAGCATTTTTTACTTGCTCTTGAGGAAGTATTTGCTTTTGCTGTGCAGTGTGTTGTTGTAGGGCTCACTGTTGCAACAGAGGTCTGTCTCTGTTCATTTTGTGATGTGACATTTATGTTTTGTTTATCACCTTTATACAACAGTGAAGTACTATGATACCTGCCTCATTTCCCTATATATCTACGTCTGTATTTAGTTGGCATGTTTTGATATAATAGTTCACAGTAGCAGTCAGCAATCTTACAGAAGTATCAGGCACCTGTATGAAAGACAGAGAAAAAGAAAATGTCACTATATGCCTCTGTTCCTGCCTTCCAACATTGTGCATGGAGACATCTGATTTAAGTATCACATCAATTTAAAAAAGGAAGTGTTTGCAATCTTTTAATCACATAAGTTATTTACATTGGTACAGTTGTACTTCATTTATGTCACATTGTCTTGCATATCATTATCGGTATAGAATTTACATTTTGTTTTGTATTATTTCCATGTTCAGTTATCAATAATTAGTATTATTAGAAACTTTTACATAGATTATGCTGCCACAGTTCTGTTACACAATAACTTTATTGATGATCTTTCTATTAATTACTGAGACATTAATAAGTCAACTTTGAACACTTAGCTGAAGTCAGTGACGTTATTAATATTTTCAGTTTGTTCGGTTACCATTTTACTACAAACATTTTTTAAATTACACAGCTGTAATTTTTACATATTTGCTGAGCTGTTGAGTATGTAGTTACAGTGACCACTGCTACAGGTGTTGTGTGAAACCACTGTTCAGAGCACATTGTGCTACTGACAGTCACAGTGCTCATGAACAGAGGTGTAAAATGAGTATGTTCAAAATTTGGTAATGATAGTCTGTACTATTACTGTTTATGTGAGTGTGTATATGAACTTCACAACACACATTTGTCAGTTGATGTTTTTGGTAACATTGCATTTACATCCTAAAGTGACTTAGTTGAAAATTTGGTGTGAATGCTGCATACAAATCACTGTTAGCGGTGTTTGTTAACAACTGACAAACTATGCATTACTACAAGTCAGTCACATGGTGCCGTTGTAACTGAAGATTGCACCTTTTGTGGGTGTTTTTACCAAGTCACAATACTGTGCGGCTTCAGTTGTGAGAGTGGGAATGCTGTTGAGCAGTGTTTACCATGGCAAAATTGGTTATTTTGCCATTAAGCATCAAATTGTGTTAAAAATTGAGAATTTTTAGAAAATATTGTCGAATGCCGAAAGTGTCACAAATAGTAGTATGGAGTGCATTAAGACGGTATGCCAAAATATTACTTTCAGTCGTTCAACAGTATGATGAAAAGTAATGTCGAGTTCGAAAGTTTACATAAAAGTTACTTTCATGCATTCAAAAGTATCACAAAAAGTACTTTCGTGCATTAGACACTGTCGCAAATTACTTTCAGGCATTTGAAAGTGTCGCCAAATTTAACATGAGATTGGCAAATGCATTCATTATCAATTGAGTCTGATTGTATTTGAGTGACAACATTCTACCAATATAATGCAAGATTCTGGGGCCATCTGAGACAACCAATCGAGATGGACAACACTGAAGAAAGAAGTCCAGCAGCAGCCATCTTAATTGCCAAACTGAGAGCAGCATTGAAAAACTATAAGTACAGTATATTTTATTATGCATTTCTAGTATGATAAAAAGTGTTGGCAATATTTTAATACTATTAATCAAAACGTTTTTTAAGTGCTGTATTTGATAATGTTACTTGTAATAATCTACTTGCTGTATTATTTAGATAAAGTGTTTAAAGTCAGATAGTAGTTGAGTACTAACTTGTACGAATACAGCTGCAAATGGAGATAAGGAAGCTGCCGATGGACCCATAACAGAAGAGGAACCAATCAGACATGTTTCTGCAGCTGTAATTATTTAAAACTGCCTATAAAAATGATGCATGTCTCCCACCTCTTAATGTTTGCAAATTTTAGCTGCAGCAGAGTCTAGTAATAGTCAGTACATGGCCTACATTGGTTAATGAAGCCAGAGCATAGCCAATTTTTTATTTCTGTGTTATTAATCAATGCCGAGTGAAGCTAAGCTTGAAGTAAGGAGGAGAAAATATCAGTTTTACTTTTCCTACTGACTAGCCACTGCTGAGTGAACACTGACTTTTGGTAGCTCTCCAACCAGTTCTGAGTTTAAAAACTGAGAATGGCGAAAATCCAAAGGACTTTGTGATTAGTTGGAAGCAGTACACCATTGAGAGCGAGCATCTGAGTATACTTTCCATAGTGATTTTGGGAGGGACCTGCAGCTCCCAGATTGCTATGTGAAATGGTTTAGTAGGAATTGGAATGAGGTGGGAACACCTCATACCAACAATACCTGAACTTTAGTACTCAGCCTCATCCTGACATACTGCTAAACATCTTGGAGGCAATGATTTGGGCACCCAAGCTGGGTAGATTTAGTAGACAGAGGCAAAAGTGGACCTTGCTTCTATTGTAAGTATGTTGCCAGCCTGTATAATCATATTTTCAGATATTACAGAGCTTAGGGTCTGGCAAGCAGAACACCATATGTATCTGATTGACAGAGCTAGAAAAAAATCAACATACAAATATCTGCTTTTCTACACATGCATGGAGATACATACTATCACGTCACCAGGGAAATTAAGTATTGTAATGACTGGCTATTCCACCTAAGCGGTGTACATTTTCTCGCATGCTGGCAATTGTCATTTCCTAGAGACATCTTTGAGATACAATCCTCAAAGTCCTCTAAGACTGTCAGACTGTTTCTCAAATATTACAGTATAAACAAAGGTTCTTTTCAGAACCTATTAATGTAGACAAAAATAGATCCGCTACATGCATCACTCACACACATGTAACACATGGGTTGGGAAGATCAGATTGTGCCATGCTGTGTGACTACACTGGAGAAAGTGCAATAACAATGCATCATGTTGTTGTTAGTACACAATTTCATGATATTAT
Organism: Neoceratodus forsteri; assembly: GCA_016271365.2. Classification (NCBI taxonomy): domain Eukaryota; kingdom Metazoa; phylum Chordata; order Ceratodontiformes; family Ceratodontidae; genus Neoceratodus; species Neoceratodus forsteri. Next base: position 1,179,510,426 of record CM057458.1, read on the forward strand.
TATATTTTGCATTGTTATATTTTTCAGTCTATGAGTTCATTTTACATTTACTGTGGCATTTACACTACTATAGAAGTGGTAGAAGGCGGTAGAAGTGTCACAACAAGTAAAACGCAGTAGTGATAGTAGTTTATATTTAACCCTTACACTGCAAGGTTTTTCTGAAAGTACATATCCCTGCTGCCAGGTTTTCACTGGGTTTGTACACTTATCAGTTATGGCGTTATACATAATTTTTCTTAATTCCCTGGTAAACTTTTTTGGAAGGGTAGTAAGAAACTAACACAACTATAATTCAAGTGAAAATATAACTTTTCCAATAAAGACATTTGGAGATATATATGTTTATTTAGTGAAATTTGATTGTTTTGCGAATTTGTATTACATAAAAATAATGAATTGTAAAAAATATTAAATCGAGTTTGCATCACTGATTAAAATTGTTGTCTAAAATGTAACTAATTTTCACTTTCAGGCTACAAATTCTTTATATAAACAAAATTTCACAGTGGTTTCTCACCTACAGATTATAGAGGTGACCAGAGCGGACCACCTATGGTAGGGCCATGCTGGCCTATAGAGTACCCTATTGGATTATAAATTACCGTCACAAAATCCATTAAGAAAAAGTAGAAAGTAGCCTGTTTCACACTTGATAGGAGTGAATGAGTAAATCAGGGGCCAGATTACACCTATAGCTACAGCGTCACATGACCAAAAACAAGATGGCTGACACCATTCACCCATTTCTCTGTCAAAATGCTTGTGACTCATTTAGTCAGATCACTAGATCATAAAAGTGGTAAATGATATGGATTACACCCTTTCTTATGGCAGACAGTGGCTTGGATGAAATTTCTGATCCTAATTTCACATTATAGACACACTTGCAGTGCTTGATTGCCATGCACCCAACCACCCCTGGTATGTCACTGCAATGATAGGGTGACCACCACAATACATTATGAGAGGTGCCTGCCAATAAATTCAAAAAGGAAAAGTAAAAAGTAGCTTGTTTTATGGAGGGAAGTAAATGAGTAAATCAAACCCAGATTGTACCCATAGCTACATCCCTGGGTCACATGACAAAAAACAAGATGGCAGCTACAGTTCAATCATTTTCTGTATCAAACTTCTTCTCTTACACATTTATTGTGATAACTACATTATAAAAGTGGTAAATGTCAATGGATTACACCTTTTCTTACATCTGCCGGGGTTTGGATGAAATTTATGATCACTAATTTTACTTTATAGACCCACCAGCATATAGCTGGGGTGCCATACCCAACCCCACCTGGTATACCCATGCTGACCAATGGGGTGTCCACCTATTGCATTATGGGTAACATACTAATAAATTGAGAAAGGAAAAGTAAAATGTAGCCTGTTTTACATGACAGGGAAGAGAATGAGTAAATCAAGGCACAGACTGTACCCATAGCTACATCCCATGTGTCACATGACCAAAAACAAGATGGCTGGACACCGTTCAATCATTTTCTGTATCAAACTGATTCTGCTACACATTTATTGCAATAACTACATTATAAAAGTGGTAAATGTCAATGTATTACACCTTTTCTTATATCTGCTGGGGTCTGGATGAATTTTCTGATCCCTAATTTCACATTACAGACCCATTTGCAAATAGCCAGGGTGCCATACCCAACCACCCTGAGTATACCATACTGGCCAATGGGGTGTCCACCTATTGCATTATGGGGTGCATGCTAATAAATTCAAAAAGTAAAAGTAAAAAGTAGCCTGTTTTACATGACAGGGAAGTGAATGAGTAAGTCAAGGCCCAGACTGTACCCATAGCTACATCCCCTTGGTCACATGACCAAAAACAAGATGGCGGCTACCGTTACCGTTCAATCATTTTCTGTATCAAACTGCTTCTGTTACACATTTGTAGGGATAACTACATTATAAAAGTGATAAATGTCAATGGGTTACACATTTCTTACATCTGTTGGGGCTTGGATGAATTTTCTGATCCTACTTTCCATTACAGACCGACCTGCAGATAGCGTGGTTGCCACATACTAACCACCCATAGTATGCCCATGCTAGCCAATGGTGTCCACCTATTGCATTATAGGGTGCATGCCAATAAATTCAAAAAGTAAAAGTAAAAAGCAGTCCATTTTACACTGACAGGGAGAATGAAGTAAATCAAGGCCGTGATTGTCCCTTATTACATCCCCTGTGTCTGGGACCAAAAACTGAATGGATGACTACTGTTCCATAATTTTCTGTATCAAACTGCTTCTGTTACACGTTTGTAGGGATAACAACATTATAAAAGTGTTAAATGCCAACGGATTACACATTTTCTTACATCTGCTGGGGCTTGGATGAATTTTCTGATCCCTAATTTCACATTACAGACCCACTTGCAGATAGCCGAGGTGCCATAACCAACCACCCCTGGTATGCCTATGCTGGCCAATGAGGGTGTCCACCTATTGCATTATAGAGTGCATACCAATAAATTCAAAAAGTAAAGTAAAGGTAACCCATTTTACATGACAGGAAGTGAATGAGTAAATCAAAGGCTCAGACTGTACCCATATCTACATCCCTAGGTCACATGACCAAAAATAAGATAAATGACTTCTGTTCCATCATTTTCTCTATCAAACTACTTCTATTACACATGTATTGTGATAACTACATTATAAAAGAATTAAATCTCAATGGATTACAACTTTTCTTACATCTGCAGGGGCTTGGATGATTTTTCTGATCCTTAATTTTCATTACAGACCCACATGCAGATAGCTTGGGTGCTATACCCAACCTCCATGAGCGTAGCCATGCTGTGTAGAGGTGTCCACCTATTGCATTATAGGGTGGATGCCTAGAATTCAAAAATAAAAGTAAAAAGTAGCCTGTTTTACATGACAGAAAGTGAATGAGTAAATCAATGCAGAATGTACCAAAGCTACATCCCTGGGTCCTGACCAAAAAACAAGATGGTGGCTACCGTTCAATCATTTCTGTATCAAACTGCTTCTGTTACGTTTGTGGGATAGCTACATTATAAATATGGTACATGTCAATGGATTACCTTTTCTTACATCTGTCAGAGCTTGGATGAATTTTCTGATCCCTAATTTCACATTACAGACCCACTTGCAGATAGCTGGAGTGCCCATGCCCAACCACCCATGGTATGCCCATGTTGGCCAATGGGTATCACCTATTGCATTATGGTGTGCATGCCAATAAATTCAAAAGTAAAAAGTAAAAAGTAGCTCGTTTTACATGACATGGAAGAGAATGAGAAATTAAGGCCCAGACTGTACCCATAGCTACATCCCTCGTCACATGACAAAAACAAGATAGCGGCTACCATTTGATCATTTTCTGTACCAAACTACTTCTATTACACATTTATTGTGATAACTACATTATAAAAAGTAGTAAATGTCAATGGATTACACATTTCTTACATCTGCAGGGCTTGGATAGAAATTTATGATCACTAATTTCATTATAGACCCACCACCATATAGCTGAAGACCATACCCAACCACCTAAGGAAGGCCATGCTGACACATGAGGGTCACACCTATTGCATTATGGGTTACACTACAAATAAATACAGAGAAGTAAAAGTAAGTTGTAGCCTATTTTACATGAAGTGGTGGGCAGAATGAGTAAATCAAGGCCCAGACTGTACCCATATCTACATCCCTTGATCCATGAACAAAAATAAGATGGTGGCTACCGTTCAATCATTTTCTATCAAACTACTTCTGTTACACATTTGCAAGGATAACTATATTATAAAGGGAGTAGAATTTCAAGGCATTACACCTTTTCTTACATCTGACAGGGCTTGGATGAAATTTCTGATCTAATTTCTCATTAAAGACCCAACTTTGAAAAGAGGATGCCATATCCAACCACCATGGTATGCCCAATCATGTCAAGTAAATTGTCCACCTAATGCATCTGAGGTACAAGCAATAAATTCAAAAAAAGTAAAAAGCAGCTTGTTTTACATGTTAGGGAAGTGAATGAGTAAATGAAGACCCAGACTGTACCCATATCTACATCCCTAGGTCACATGACCAAAATAAGATGGTGGCTACCGTTCAATCATATTCTTGTATCAAACTGCTTCTATTCTAAAACCTGTGGAGAAAACCCTACCCTTTCCTGTTCTAAAATCTGTGGACAAAAAGCCTATCCTTTCCTATTATATAACACATCATGAAGTCCACTATCCATGACAGGAGACGGTGTCTAAGTCGATGGAAACATCCTGCCAGTCTTCTCTGAGACATTGACAGTTGCAAGATAGCTGATCAGGAAGGAGACATAGGAATCTGTGGTTGCAGGAGCCTAATTTCCAGATCTGAAACCAGTTCTGACATGCCCCTCTGCCACAAAGTGAATCAGGGTCTTGAAATCTGAAGTAGCCAGGGGTTTGGGAGGTGGATCCTGTTGAGACTGGGGGAGGAGGAGGAGGGTGTCCAGTGGAGGATAATACCCTTGAAACCCCATATAGTTAGAGTATGGGCAAAATCCAGGGTGAACTGCCCCAAATGACTCCATTGGGTGGAGCACCCAGGTAGGGATCATTGGATACCCAAAAGGGTAATGTGGGACAGTTCAGGGTCGATTATAAGCCCCCAATGTCAGACCACCTGGCATCAGATGAATCCATGTTAGACCCAGACGTTGTGTAGATGGGGAGGTCCCGTGCAAAACAGCCAGCGGGAGAGTCACCAGCGTTGTAACTGGTACAACCTAACCTGGCACTGGAAGGGGTTCTGTTGGTCACGTGACATTGGGCTGGTGGTCCCCCCTCATGCATTGCTAGAAAAGTCTGCTGTGCGGCCCGATGCCAGGTGGTGCAAGTCCTATATGTGATGACCTACTGATGGAACCCTCTCAAAGTAAGATCTGTCTTTTCATATATCTGTCTCCAGCCTTTATGCATGTGAACAGTGCAAAAACCTAACTAGTATTACCTTTTACTATTATTTTTTATGTCACTGTATTGCCCTTGGAAAATTAAAACTTTTTTATATTCCCTATCCTACTATGCCTTAGTCCCATGTTTGTGATATTTTCCCATACATTATATAAAATAGTTGGTGGTTGTCAATACACAGCAATGATACACCTTCACCCTAAGGTTCACAGATGAAATACAAGATATACGTCACCCATGAGTTTTATATAATTAATAGAAAATGGACCTAGTTTCTTCAGTATCTCACGGTTACAGTGAGAACAGCAAATTAAGTAAGGTGTTAACGAACGTGGTGTGTATTTAGGCCACCATACAGTATCTTATATAGTGTACTATACAGTAGGAAAAAAACAAAATAGTTTACTATTTTTTATTACCATCAGCATTTACCATCAGTTGTCCACATTTCACCGATGCAACACTTTTTCAAGTGTATAGATCATCATACACAAAGAGCATTCCATCAGACATGGTAATGCCAGAAACATGTGGCAAAAAACCCTCTCCCTTCCCTATTCTAAAACCTGGGGAGAAAATCCCTATTCTTTCCCTATTCTAAAACCTGTGGAGAAAAACCCTATCCTTTCCCTATTCAAAAATGTGTGGAGAACACCCCTATACTTTCCCTGTACTAAACCTGTGGAGAAAATCCAATCCTTTCCTTTTCTCAAAACCTTTGGAGAAAAACCCTATCCTTTCCTATTCTAAAACCTGTGGAAAAAACCCTACCTTTCTCTGTTCTAAAACCTGCTTGACAAAAGAGTCCTATCCTTTCCTATTCTAAAATCTGTGAAAGCCTATCACTTTCCTATTATATAAGACATCATGAAGTCCACTCTCCTTGACAGGAACGATTGTCTAAAGTCCGATGAGAAACGATCCTGCGAGTCTTCCCCAAAGACATGGACAGTTACAAGTTAGCTGATCGGGAAGGAGACATAGGAAGCTGTGGTTGCAGGAGCCTAGTTTCCAGATCTGAAACCAGTTCTGACCTGGGCCCTTGCCGCAAGACTGAATCAGGGTCTTGAAATCCAGATAGCCAGAGAGGAGGTGGATCCGGTTGAGATTGGGGGAGGAGGAGGAGGAGGGGTGTCAGTGGAGGATATCCCTTGAAACCCATGTAGTTGGGTAAGGGCGAAATCCAGGGTAGAACTGCCCCAAATGACTCCATTCTGGAGTGGAGCCACCCTAGGTAGGGATCCCTTGGATACCCAAAAGGGTAATGTGGGACAGTTCAGGGTTGATTATAAGGCCCCCAATGTCAGACCTGGCATCAGATGAATCCACGTTGGACCCACCATTGTGTAGATGGGGGAGGGTCTGGCGTCGAGACAGCCCATGGCAGGGTCACGATGTTGTAACAGCAGCAACCTAACCTGGCACTGGAAGGTGTTCTGTTGGTCACGTGGCGTTAGGTGGTGGTCCCCTTCAGGTATTGCTAGAAAAATCTGCCGTGCGGCCCGATGCCAGGTGGTGCAAGTCCTATGTCTTGATGACCTACTGATGGAACCCTCTCAAAAGTAAGATCTATCTTTCTATATCTATCTCAGCCTTTTTGCATGTGAACAGTGCAAAACCTATCTAATATTACCTTTTTACTATATGTTTTAGGTCACTGTATTGCCCTTGGAAAATTAACACTTTTTTTATATTGACCCTATCCTACTATATGCCTTAGTCCTGTGTATTGTGATATTTTTGCCTTACATTATATAAAATAGTTAGTGGTTGTCAATACACAGCAATGATACACCTTACCCTAAGGTTCACAGGTGAAATACAAGATATAACGTCACCCATAGGTTTTATAATTTATAGAAAATGGAAGTAGTTTCTTCAGTATCTCCAGAGTTACAGAAGAACAACAAATTAATGCAGGTGTTATCGAAAGTGGTGTGTATTCAGGCCACCATACAGTATCTTATATAGTGTACTATACAGTAGGAAAGAACCAAAATAGTTTACTATTTTTATTACCATTAGCATTTACCATCAGTTGTCACATTTAACCGATGCAAACACTTTCAAGTGTGGATCATCATACACAAGAGCATTCCATCAGACATGGTAATGCCAGAAACCTGTGGAGAAAAACACTATCCTTTCCCTATTCTAAAACCTGTGTAGAAAAACCCTACCCTTTCTCTATTCTAAAACCTGTGTAGAAAAGTCCTATCCTTTCCCCTTTCAAAAACCTGTGGAGAGAAAACCTATCCTTTCCCTATTCTAAAACCTGTGGATAAAAACCCTACCCTTTCCCTATTCAAAAAACCTGTGGAGAAAAACCCTATCATTTCCCTATTCTAAACCTGTGGAAAAAATCCTATCCTTTCCATCTTCAAAACCTGTGTAGAAAACCCTACCCTTTCTCTATTCTAAATTCTGTGGGAGTAAATCCTACCCTTTCCTTTCTAAAACCTGTGGAGAAAAAGCCTATCCTTTCCTATTATGTAACACATCATGAAGTCCCTCTCCTTGACAGGACGGTGTCTAAAGTCTGGTAGGAAGCGTCCTGCAGAGTCTTCCCTAAGACATGGACAGTTGCAAGATAGCTGATCATGGAAGGAGACACATAGGAAGCTGTGGTTGCAGGAGCCCAGGTTTCCAGATCTGAAACCAGTTCTGACCTGGGCCCTTGCACAAGACTGAATCAGGTCTTGAAATCTGAAGTAGCCAGGGAAGGGGTGGATCAGTTCGAGACTGGGGGAGGAGGAGGAGGAGGAGGTGTCTGGTGGAGGATAGTACTGAAACCCCATGTAGTTGGAGTAATGGCTTAAAATCAGGGAAGAAACTGCCCAAATGACTCCAATCTGGAGTGGAGCACCCAGGTGGGATTCCTTGGATACCCAAAAGGGTAATGCGGGACAGTTCAGGGTTGATTATAAGCCCCCCAATGTCAGACCTGGCATCAGAGGAATCCACATCGGACCCACCGTTGTGTAGATGGGGGAGGGTCAGGCATCGAGACAGCCCACAGCATGGTCACCGATGTCATAACCAGCACAACCTAACCTGGCACTGGAAGGGGTTCTGTTGGTCACATGTCGTTGGGCGGGTGGTCCCCCTTCAGGTATTGCTAGAAAAGTCTGCCGTGCGGCCCGATGCCAGGTGGTGCAAGTCCTATATGTGATGACCTACTGATGGAACCCTCTCAAAGTAAGATCTGTCTTTTCCTATATCTATCTCCAGTCTTTATGCATGTGAACAGTGCAAAACCTATCTAATATTACCTTTACTATTATGTTTTAGAGTCACTGTATTGCCCTTTGGAAAATTAACATTTTTTTTTATGTTACCCTATCCTACTATGCCTTAGTCCCATGTTTTGTGATATTTCCCCATACATTATATAAAATAGTTGGTGGTTGTCAATACACAGCAATGATACACCTTTACCCTAAGGTTCACAGATGATGAAAATACAAGATATCGTCACCCATGAGTTTTATATGATTAATAGAAAATGGACCTAGTTTCTTCAGTATCTCACGGTTACAGTGAGAACAGCAAATTAAGGTTTTAACGAAAGTGGTGTGTATTTAGGCCACCATACAGTATCTTATATAGTGTACTATACAGTATGCAAGAATCCAAAATAGTTACTATTTTTGTTACCATTAGCATTTACCATCAGTGGTCCACATTTCACTGATACGAAACTTTTCAAGTGTATGGATCATCATACACAAGAGCATTCCATCAGACATGGTAATGCCAGAAACATGTAAAAAACCTCTCATTTCCCTATTCTAAAACCTGCAGAGAAAACTCTATTCTTTCCTATTCTAAAACCTATGGAAAAAACCCTATCTTTCCTATTCAAAAACCTGTGGAAAAATCTATCACCTTTCCCTTTTCAAAAACCTGTGGAGAAAAACCCTATCCTTTCCCTATTCTAAAACCTGAGGAGAAAAACCCTAACATTTCCCTATTCAAAAAACCTGTGGAGAAAAACCCTATAATTTCCTTATTCTAAAACCTGTGGAGAAAAACCCTACCATTTCCCTACTCAAAAATCCTGTGGAGAAAAACCTTATACTTTCCCTGTTCTAAAACCTGTGTTGAAAAACCATACCCTTTCTCTATTCTAAAACCTGTGGAGAAAAACCCTATCCTTTCCCTATTCTAAAACCTGTGAGAAAAGCATATCCTTTCCCTATTCTAAATTCTATATATCATTCAGGCTTGAAGACCTGTAGATAAAAACTATCTGATCTTACCCTATGCTACAGCATTGCATCAACATTTACATACTCAGTGATATTTAATTTAACCAAAGTAATGTAGCTCACCCTCATGAAGTCATCTCTTGGAGTGTTCAGAACTAGTCCATGCATTATAATTCATTCCAACTGATGAGGCGGTGAAGAGTGAAGTTTTTTAATGGTGCAATGCGTGCTAATACAAGTCTTCAAGGCTATTTATGTTAACACCCCAAGGTTTCACAGCCTGTTAGACAAACTAGTTTGTCTCTTACCGTAATCCCAGAAAGTATCAGTTGAGTAGTATCATAGGAAGTCAAGATGTAAAATGTTGTAATGTAGCATCATTGCAGTGTTTCTCTCCTGGTATGACAAAGGTAAAAAAAATAAATAAATAAATAAATAAAGGTAAAAACAAAATTACACCACCCTTTTGCTAGATATGGGTAACAGAAGTCCGAATCCTGTTGAGGTACCAGCTGGACTAACACTGTTAGCAGTTTCATGAGGTCAAACCCTGAATTAATTTTGAAACATGAATACATACTGTACATCAATACACACAACTCAAAACCTAAGCTAAACTGTAACTTACCGTTAGTGACATCAACGTAGTAACCTACCTTATACTTATTATTTCCAATTTATTTCCCATTCTGACTGTTGCATGAGTATTTCTGAAGCCAGGGGACATATTAGTACAACGCCTGTGTATATAGATTACAGTGACTGTCATGGAAAAATGACCCGGCGACGGTGATAGGGCATTTGGAGCGTATATCCATATTCGTTCTTCGCTTTTAAAGACTTTTAGCCTATACACCCAATCTGAAACACAGAATTTAAAGACATTATACCAATGACGACCTGAAAGTTATAAGTCCATTGGATTATATATACATTCCCCGCCACTGCATCTATGAATTGCATACCTCTATAGGATTGGAGCTACAGCCCTCTTGATGTCACTGCAGAACATATTGCTTCCTGATCCGTTAAGTGGACACCATCCTGCCGATACAGTTCTGGGAAGAGGACATGATGCCATCATGCTTGACCCACTTGACTGACAATCCTCGTGAATGCCCCCATCTCTGTGTTGATCTTTCTCCTTGTTCTGTCCATTTCTTTGTATTAGAAACATTCCTCCACTGCCGCGCTGGATGATGTGGGACCAAAGGATCATGGTTTTCGGCATTCGGTGCTTGATCAAGGCGATGTCCTCCTTCATCTTCCATAGCAGCATCACTGATGTCTTCAATCCTAAATCATTGCCTCCCAGGTGGATGACAATGACATCTGGTTTGGATCCCCTCAGGCACTTCCGTCACAACATTGGCACCAGTTGATCCCAAAGCATACCCCTCTCACCTAACCAACGAACATTGACTGGAGTATCGAAGGCAAACACTGGTCCCCAGTTCGACCACTCCCGAATCCCTGCCCAATGCATGAAGGGTGTCCACAGATCCATACAGTCTTCTCTGGACACATATCTGAATTAAGAAAAAACCATATTATAGCATGGTGTATCAATCTATGACAGGTAGTAGTGCTCAATTCCTGACATTTGTTGGCAAAGACAACATGTCTGGTATCTTCAGAAATAAAAACATTTAAGAGTGATTACTAATAGTGGCACTTAGAGCAAAATTATGCATTTGCGGCACAAGTTATCATGAAAACATTACGTGATTGGTGGTTTGAGAAACTGATGGTTACCAAATGGGAAAGGTATTTTGCAGTAGTCATGTGTGATGACCTAGCATGATTAAAGCAGTACATGTTGTTCAGCCTTCCCATGTCATCCCACACTTGTGTATTCCCTAGGTGGCGCTATCTCAAGGGCTACTACCCCTGCCTGCTTGGCTAGTTGCGGGTTAAGGGGCATGTGTACTGACACGGGTGCCTCCACCTGGAGGACAGGGTTGTTAGTAACAAGGCTAACCTGGATACAGCTTTCAGGGACATTGTAATCCCTCTTTTTCCCCTTCTAGTAGCATAGACAATATGCAACAAACATTTTCACAGTAGCCTCTATTCTTATATACTTATATAGTATACACTTCCCCACACTGTTTGTACTTACCACCAGGGCTGGTTACACCAGTTCAAGTCTGGAGACCCCCTGTAAAACAAGGTTAGGCACAGTATATAACAGTATAGTGCTTTTGGTACAAACTGGAACCACAGTTGGATTAAAGAGAACAGGAAATAATTTCTAATTGGCAGCAGTTTATAAAGTTCTTATTCTCAGAAATGATATGCATTATTCTAAATAATCCACATTTAACTGTACTTTAATAAAAATTTGATATGAAAAACTGCATTTTGCATTGTTTTGCTTTTATGGGCAGCATTCTGGGATGCAGCACTTGGCATTTCCCACCTATCTTACATCTCGATCACTCCGCCATCTCGGTCTCGATACCGGGAATCTATACCAATTAACCATTCCATGGAGTCCAGTGGACACCCCATGTCTTCGCACACTGGGAAACAGCAACTATAAAACATGCCATGGTGTCCAATGGACACTCAATGCTGACTATGATAGAGGGAAGTCTTGTGCAGTCCATTCCGGGATGCAGCACTCAGCATTTTCCACCTATCTTACATCTCAATCACTCCGCCATCTCGGTCTCGATACCGGGAATCTATACCAATTAACCATTCCATGGAGTCCAATGGACACCCCATGTCTTCCCACACTGGGAAACAGCAACTATAAAACATGCCATGGTATCCAATGGACACACATTGCTGGCTATGATAGAGGGAAGTCTTGTGCAGTCCATTCCAGGATGCAACACTCAGCATTTCCAACCTATCTTACATCTCGATCATGCCGCCATCTCGGTCTCGATACCGGGAATCTACACCAATTTACCATTCCATGGTGTCCAATGGACATCCCATGTCTTCCCACACTGGGAAACAGCAACCATAAAACATGCCATGGTGTCCAATGGACACGCAATGCTGACTATGATAGAGGGAAGTCTTGTGCAGTCCATTCAGAATGCAACACTCAGCATTTCCACCTATCTTACACCAATCACTCCGCCATCTAGGTCTCATGCAGGAATCTACACAATTTACCATTCCATGGTGTCCAATGGACATCCCATGTCTTCCCACACTGGGAAACAGCAACCATAAAACATGCCATGGTGTCCAATGGGCACACAATGCTGACTATGATAGAGGGAAGTCTTGTGCAGTCCATTCCGGGATGCAGCACTCAACATTTCCCACCTATCTTACATCTCGATCATGCCACCATCTCGGGTCTCGATACGGAATCAGCAATTTACCATTCACGTGGTGTCCAATGGACACCCCATGTCTTCCCACACTGGGAAACAGCAACTATAAAACATGCCATGGTGTCCAATGGACACGCGATGCTGACTATGATAGAGGGAAATCTTGTGCAGACCATTCCGGGATGCAGCACTCAGCATTTCCCACCTATCTTACATCTCAATCATGCCGCCATCTCAGTCTTGATACCGGGAATCTGCGCCTGTCAAGCGATGTACTATTCTGTGTCGCTATCACTTGTATTCAGTGATCCGGGCATCCCATATTTCATCTTTGAATGGTATTCAGAGAAGCATTTATCTACACACAGGCCCTTGACGCAATCTGCACACCAGTAGGTTGATTCCTTACGCTTCCCTTTCTTTGTACACCACACATCTTAGGGTAGGGTACAGCTTCTTTGGTGTTCTTGGTATTTTGATGGGAAGTGCTTTCCTTGCGATGTTGGCATGGATCAAATTTTGTCGATTCCCATTTTGGCTATGCTGTGGAAGATCATCTATTTTTGTTTGTCGTTATAAGTTCTTTAATTACAGTTCGTTGGAATTCCAAGTGAGTCATCTTCTTTTCTTTCTGAGAGAAATTTCTTGTACATTATGTACCCTAGATTAACATGGCATTCAGTAAATAAAATAACTCCTTCTGCCATACCTTCTTGCATCACCAGTTAAAATTGTAATACCCTGCCAGCTGATCATTTTGTCAACTCCACCCATGTATCTGTTGTAGTCCAGTATACATTTTGGTTTTTTTATCGACTCCCCAGTCTTCCAATCCTTTCTTCAGTATCGACAAATTCAGTCCTTGATGTTGTTGACAGCATGTATATGTCCCTCTTGTCTCTCCACTTCATACAGAGCATTGGTGTCTTCCTGAATGAAACCTTTTCTTTCATCTTCAGCTTTATGTCTTTTATTTTGGGAGGCATTCCCTTGCGGTTGGGCATAACAGTTCCAGTTACCAACTCAGATAAAAATAGATCTGTGTAGAGTTGAGGTCCAGTGTAGTATCTGTCTGTGTAAATCCTGTAGCCTTTCCTGCAGTTCTTCTCTAACAAGATCAAAACAAACTCTGCATGTATGTCCTTTGCTCTGTTCCTCGTTTACTTTGCTCTGTAGAATTGCCAGTTGCATATGTATCCCGAGTTTGATTCACATAAGGTGTACACCTTGGATTTCGTGCTTCACTGGTTTTTGTGGATTAAATGTTCTGTAACTAGATTTCCTTCCACAGACATATACCTTCATCCAGGGAGAGGTCCGGTCGGGAAGATAGGTTTCTGTGATCTCTTCAGGAATCGCTCATGTATCTCCCTAATGTGAAAAAGTTGATCAAATCCCTCCATCCCTCTAGGCTTCCGATTCGAGTTGTCAGCCATGTGGAGAAAAGAAAAATCAGGTTGAATCGGTTCCTTGCCATCCACTGCCCCAGAATGGTGTGTAGGTGACTTCATCAATCCCAGTATTCATCTTACTGCTCTTCACTAAGTCCCCATCGTAATGTATAATGCAACAAACCTCTTCAGTTCTTCTTGTCAGTCATCTTCCAAGCCCTGGCCCTTGAATGTGGTGGCAACTCATCAGTGGATGTGAGAAAGAAATCATGGGCATATCTATTTGTTTCCCTTGCAATAAGCTCCAAATCTTCATCCATCAGGCAAAACAGTTGTACAAATCCAAGTGGACTTTCTGGGACTGGTAGTTGGAGACCTGAAGTTGCAGTGAATAGGTGTCAATTGTCACTTGTTGTTGTCACCTCTTCCCATTCATCTTCTCTTCTAACTCTTTGTTCTGCTGATGACCGAGCCCTTTTACCATGAGTCTTCTTATGCATTGCACCTACTGATGTTGTGGAGGTCTCTTCATGATCTTCTTGCTCCACATCCGGCATGTAATCTTGATCAGTAATTTCTTCATCTTCAGAAGACTCATTCCGCACTTCCACCAGATCCAGATTGTACAATCTTTCTTCAACATCATCTTCACTATGCAATTCGAATCGGACTCGCTACACATCTGGATCTCGCAAAACATCAATGCAGTCATTTTTTAGCCATGATGATTATTCTGTAAGGTGTAGAAAAAAACAAAAAAACACATCATTGTTGCAAAGTTATCTTTGTTGGGTGATTCTAACAATAATATGAAAAATGAAGCCCTATGAATACCAGTTTGGCTCAATAAACCCTACTTCCCAACTCCCCACTGTGCACTGATTTATATTTTCAAACGTACCACAAAATATTCTATGTTCTGTTGAATTATGTCAAATATACTGCAAGGAATCAACCTGAAAGACAAAAAAAAAAAGTTATATTTGAAGAGTTACACGTAATAACTTTAACGGAATACTCAAGCTCATTTTCACACATACGGGAAGACACAGTAATATGATAATAGAAACATCCAATCCCGTATCAGGTGCAACATCAAGTTAAGCATTCACTAGTGTACAATGTCAACCCCCAATATATGACTATAGGTTTATGACTGTATAACATCAGTCTGCATTTTACCACCCTCCAGTGAGTTGCAATTCCTCCTGATGTTGCCCGGTTATAAACAAATATTGTTTTCCTTAATACACTGACCTAAGGAACACTTGATCTCTGCATATATATATATATATATATATATATATGTGTGTGTGTGTGTGCGATGCTTGGCATGGCTGACAAAAGCCAAGTAGAATATCAGATTTGCAAGGTAAATGACTATGTGTTTATGACCGGATAACATCAGTCAGCATTTTCGCCACCCGTAGTGTGTGTTAATGCCTCCTGATGTTACCTGGTTATAAACAAATAGTGTATTTCCTTACTAGTCAAGAAAATCACCAAATTGGAACCTTACTTGTTTTGGAACTTGCAACTTTAATTAACCATACAATATGCAGTATCACAACATAGGAAGAACTTCACATATATCAAGTTAGGATCAACAATTCACAGTACAGCTGATATCCATCAAAAGTCAAACGTTCCAAAAGTGTCTATGTATTTACATTGAACTCGTCTTCTTCTTTTTCAGAATATGGGCTTCCAGAGATTGCTGCCACCTTTTCCGGGTAGCTGCGTTGAAGCTGAGGCAGTGCTGGCACTTCTCGAATGGGTGATTGGGGCCTAGGCAGAACAGGCACAGGGAATGTCCATCCTTGTGTGGTAGTTGGGTGCCAGGGAATGCTAGGTAGAAATCTTTCCATGGGGTCCTGCCACCTGCCAGTGTCAGTCCTATAAGTAATTACCTACTGCAAGAGCCCTCTCGAAGTAAGATCTGGGATAATAGGACACATATCCCATGCAACCTCTCCCATGCCAGACACAACCAAGTAATATGTGGAGAGCGTCTTACCAGGATACTGTGGAGTCAGAAGCAGGAATCTTGAAGGGACGATGTCCGTCAGTACTGAAAAATAAAATACAGGAATGGAGTCACAAAGGATCTGTAGTTCTTAATAAATTATTAATATATGACATGTTCACAGTAGAACAATACTTATCTGATGGTGAAGGTCCTCATCTGTTCAGGCATGTGAAGAGAAACAACAATAGGTTAATATGAAAAGATACAGTAATGAGATAAGAAACCGATGGTTGATAGATACTGCTGTTGCATTGGACTACATTAGAGTGTAATGGTGCATAAGAAAAATTACAGTTGAAGAAGTATTATAATAATAATATTAATAGTGACATAAATGAATAAAATTAGTTAACAGATAGTTTTTAGTAAAGATGATTAGAAAGACCAGTGCTCTCTGCCTAGATGGCCAATTTTCAAGTGACTGTAGTATCCCGGTTGGGATAGGTGATATTCCTTTTTGGTTCACTGGCCCATTGTTGCCTGGGCAATCAGTTAAGTTCATTCACTGACCCTTTTAATGGAATTCTTTCTTTGCACCTCTTCTGTAAATGAAGCATCTAGTTCACTTCGTCTGTCAAATTGGCACAACATGCACCTTGATAACATGCACTATCACGAATGTTCACTTAGACCATCAAATTGGCACAACATGCACCTTGGTAACATGTGCTATCATGAATTTTCCATGCGACTGACAAATTGGCACAACATGTACCTTGATAACATGCACTATCACAAATGTTCCATGCGACTGACAAATTGGCACAACATGCACCTTGATAACATGCGCTATCACGAATTTTCACTTAGACCATCAAATTGGCACATGCAACTTGATAACATGCAACTGTCAAATTGGCACAACATGCACCTTCATAATTTGTGCCATCACAGAATCACAGTTCGACTGTCAAATCGTCCAAACATGCACTTTGATAACATGTGCTATAGCACCCTAATATAGCATGGTGGTTAATCTCACTCTCTCAAAACTCCCCCACACTGGGATACAACGATCACAATATAGTTTAGTTTACCATAAGGATAGGTACTAACTCAAGTCATACTAGGACAAAGGTTTTGGATTTCAAAAATGCTGACTTTGCTGAAATGGGGAGAGGTCTCAAAAGAGCTCTGGAGAGAATGGGGGCAGGAGGGGGAGTGGAAGAACAGTGTAAGCATCTAAAGGAAGCCTTAATGGAAGTAACAAACCAGTGCATCAGATTGGTATTCAAAGGCAAGAGAACAAGAAAGTTACTATGGTTCTCCACTCCACATACTCCTAATCTGAATACATTCCCCCTAGTTGACCCTCTTCAATGCTGTCACTTGCCCCCTTCTGACCCCTCTTCCTGGCACTGGACCCCCACCCAGACCAACCCCTAAATCTTCGTACCCTAACTCGACCACCCTACATTCATGTCGCCCCCCCTTTGCTAACCAGGACAGAGAAGTGGCAGTGGAGGATAAGAAACAGCACAAGTAGAAGAGGGATTTGGAGAGGGACATCACAGAGATAGGAAACAGGACAGCAGGGCAAGTCACACGAGGAGAGGTTGAGGGCACTGAACATGTACTCCCTGGAAGACAGGGAAGAGAGGGAGAGAGAGAGGAGGGACATGATTGGGAGCTTCAAGTACTTGAAAGGGATAAATAAGGTGATGGCGGGAAAGAACTGGATGATGGGCAAGGGACTGCCCCCCTTTATAGTCACGCTGACGTCACATCACCCGACGACTGCTAGCTACAAGTTTGCCGTGCAGTTCTGATGCCAGGAGATGCAGACCTATACGTGAAGACCTACTGCAGGAACCCTCTCGAAGTAAGATCAGTTGTTTTCTGTCCTTTCTATGGTCCTTAGTGGTTGTCATGTACCAGGTAAGAGATCTCTTGACATCCAGTCTCTCTCTCTCCCCACCCGATTGTGCAAGTCAAATTTTTTTTTAATCAGCCTGCCATTGCCTGGCCTGTACACAAAAACCCACATTTAGTGCTAGAATACAGTTTACTTGTGATTTATGTGACAGTAAAATATATGTGTACCTTATTCTTATGTTATATATGTGCCTGAACCAAGATGTATGTTAACCCTGTATATGCCTGATGCCTGATGATCATTTTTTTGTTCCATTGTAACCCTCCCGGGACGCATTTGAAAATAGGCACCTGGTTGTCTAGTGTGTGCACCTGGTAAACAAAAGCAAATAAATAAGTTAAGCATTTCCCCGTGTACAATGTCAGTACACACACCTTCCCATACCAGACCCTACCACTAATTTCTGTCGCTGTAAAAATGTATATTTTCTATCCAATAGTCTGTCTCTCCCCCCCGTCTGAACAAGTCAAATATTTATTTTACCAGTCCGTCATTGCCCAGACTATACACAATTATAACAATGGTCTGAGAAATGAAGCTTTCTGATTGGCTGTAAACATTCTAACAACCTTATGTTAATCTTTTATTAATATACTTGTACAGCTTACCCATATATTGAACAAAATTTAACACTGTTTAAAAAACCTTTTTATTATAATAGCAATAAGGCACTCCCAGAGGTTATGTTAATGGTCAGTTAATCACCCTTTAGGGGCATGTCACACTCGGCAATGCCTCATGCCACATTATACCACTAGAGGGTGATTAACAGACCACATCAATGGCCTCCCAATACCCTCATAAACCAAGCACTGCCACAATTGAATTTCCTTACATGTGAATGTGTTGTGAGCTTATAGTGGGTCGTGATTTATACAGGTCCCCCCCCCCAGCCTCACAGTGTAATGGTGCATAAGATAAAAATAATAATAATAGGATCAATTCCTTCAGCAAAGATCAAAATGTTGAGAAACAAAAAAACACAGCAACATTTACTAAACTTGTCTGTTGGTGGTGTGTCTAGCATCATGCTACCCGTTATAAGGAACCTTACCCAGCTTTTCATAACAGAATTGGATACAAGAGACAATCCACCTGGCAATGGATCTTTTTGTGGCAGGTTTCCCTTTACCAACCTCACCATAAGTGAGGAACAGTTAAAGGAAGTCAAACTTGTGACTCTTGGTACGCTCTATGTAGTAACTAAGGGCCCTCTTCACATCTAAGCTGTGTGGCCTCCTCTCACCAGAGGAGGAGTGGTCAGTGAAGTAAACTGGGAGAGAAATAGATTGATTAAGGTAGAAATCTGAAACCACCTTAGGCAGGAACTTTCTATTAGTCTGAAGGACTACCTTATCTCTGTGAAAGGAGATAAAGTCTGGCTCCACTGACAATGCTTGTAATTCACTTATGCGTCTGGCAGAGGTGATAGCTACCAGAAACGCAGTTTTCCAAGTCAAGAACTTAAGCTCAGCTGACGACAGGGCCTCAAAGGGAGGTTGCATGAGCTGAGCAATGCAAACATTAAGATCCCAGGCAGGGGCAGGATCCCTGAATGGAGGGTTGGTGTGAAGCAATCCCTTAAAAAACGGGACATCCAGCGTCGGAACAGGTGTTGGAGTCCCACCCGGAAGGGGATAAAGTTCCTCCACATTAAGGCCTGCAGGCTGGGATACATAGCTATGGGGATCAGTAGTAAGAAAGAGGAGGTTATACTCCCCTTGTACAGGTCACTGGTAAAGCCGCATCTAAAGTATGGAGTTCAGTACTGGTACCCACACCTCAAAAAGGACATTAAACCTGCTGGAGAAGGTCCAGAGGAAGGCTACAAAGATGATAGCTGGTCAGCAGGGCAAGGCATATAAGGAGAGGTAGAGGGCACTGAACATGTACTCCCTGGAAAACATAAGAGAGAGGGGACATGATTGGGACCTTCAAGTACTTGAAAGGGATAAATAAGGTTGATTAGGAAAGTCTCTTTCAGCTCAGTGCCAGCCACAACACGAGGGGGCACAGTCTTAAGCTGGAGGGTGGGAGGTTTAGGAGGGAGGTCAGGAAGCACTTCTTCACAGAGAGGGTGGTGGATACTTGGAATGCGCTGCCATGAGCTCAGGCTCCGCAACTGTGCCGGCAGAGGTAGTGACACTCGAGGTAGGGCCACCTAGTGGTTACAGAAATATTCCCCAAGAATTTGAATCTTGTTCTCCACAGTTTTGGAGCTCACTCCACAATCTACCGGTTTGCCCGTTACCCATAATCACCCATTCTCTGCTGCCCTGTGCCCTCCCCACTGCCCTGCTGCTTGCTGTCACTTTCCTCTACAGGGGTTGTGTTTCTCCATTCCTCTCCACCACCCTTCTCTTCCAGTACCCCTGTACTGCCGTTGAGGTATGTCAGTTGGGCCCCATCAATACAACGATGCCCTTACCCTACCTCTATCACTGCTCTTTATACCCACTCCTTGAGTGGTACTATTTGGTGGAATTTTGCACCAAATTTTCAACATAGCCTTTGTGGGACCCCATGACATGAACAATAGCACTATCATTTCATTAATTGATCCCAAAAGGTGATTTCGCACAGCAACCACAAAAGCACCTTCTGGGTCTGATTAACAAGATGACAGTTGCAGTGTTCATGAGGTGAGCTGACAAAATGCTATTGTAACCACCTTGTAAATGGGGGTTCTGGATATGCCTGGCGCTAGGGTTAGTCACCGGCCTAAAGCCGTTTGGATGGGGACCCGGGGAGTGTTTTTAAGGCCTCCTGTGCATGTCCCTTTAAGGGCTGCCTGTTGCAGCCATAAATAATTGAGCTGGAGGGGAGCTCCGAGTGTTGCATGCTCGAGTCCTGCCCAGGCTACAGGATGATCGCTCCATTTCTGCCATCGTTAATTGTGCAGAGGGAGCTTCGTTTAAAAGAGGTGATTGTTTTGCTTGAAATAACGTAAAACTAATAATGGTAAGGTAGTTGTTCTAACCTGCCTTCCTTTGCAGCAAGGACTGTTGATTGCCTCCTCCATTTTGTCCCCGAACTGCTGAAGTGGGCCAATCAGTACATCGGGACCCAGCAGAGCTGATTGACCAATCGAGGAGCTGCTTGTATTTGAGAGAGGTATTATGGGCCATGGCGCCTTTTCGCACCACTGAGAGTTAAAGAAAGTGACTGGCAGGTCTCGCCAGCCAATTGGATCGGGTCACGCCAGAACTGAAGGAAGAGCCCCTTGCTGTTGGGGTCAGATTCGTTGTGGCTAATGAGGAGTGAGGAGCGTCTGTGCTTCTGCACTGGGAGTGTTCGTGCGGAAGCGCGTGAAGGCCTGAAGCGGTTGTTGGTGTCGTCTTGGTTCCAGCAGACTAAATCCATCAGTGGGCTGTCAGAGGAGGCTGTGCTTTGTACAGCTGCCCACCAGGCTCGACCTGTAGGAGGACTGGAGAAGATTGCTGAATTGCGCTCGGTCCAAAGAAAAGTGGAAGCTGCCGTTTCAGTGCTTTAGTGGCTATGGAGTCAGGAGATCCTAGAAGCTGCTGCCTGGTGTGGTACCCCTCTGGTGTCATTGTTTGCCATATAAATGTGAGAGGAGACTGGTGGAGTTCAGGCTCAGCCCTGCAGTGTTGGAGGACTCAGTAGTGACTGGAGTTTGTGAGTACTGAATCAGGGTAGCTCCCTGCCAAGTGTGCAAACAGTGGGTCAAAAATTGCATTGTTGTACTGCTGACTGCTTAATCAAACTTTCTTTCGATACTGACTGGCTCAGGATTGTAATACTTCTCTGTGTGAAGGGCCCCAACCAGCTGCCACGTTTGGACTAGCCGTTAGGGCTTGGGTACCCAGGGACAGTAAAATTGTAGGGTTAGGCCTGTGCACAGAGCCCTAGGTATATAGCATAGCATAAGCCAATAAACCTGATCCCCCCCCTTGTTATCTACACTTTAATAAATCAGATCTGTGTGTTGCAACTACACCCTGGCTGGTTTGTGCATCCCTGTTGAACTGTTGTATAGAGACTGTGATATAACTGTATCTTATTTTACAGGGGATCTTTAGAGTGAGCTGAGAGGTACTACCAGGGGGGCAAGTGTATTGGTAAAAAGCCTGGTTGGTACCCAGTGTGAGCCACTAGCGGAGAAAAAGGGGGGTTGCAGTAACCCAGAGGGCTGTGACCGAGGCAATCTCGACAGTATTAACCCACGACCTCTGGGTGGAGGCACCGTCCACGGATCTGGGCCCTTACCCTGCCTCAGAAGGGCAGACAGGGGAGTAGCCCTAAAGGTAGCGTCCCTAGAGGTTACACTATGTGTCAAAAATCCAGTGTAAAAAAATACCCCAGAAATGCACAAGATATCAATATGAGTTCAAAATGCAATATACAGCTTCCCTTCTGTGTGACGCTCCTAGACCAGTGTCCTCGCTCTAGCTGGCCATCCTTAAT
Organism: Neoceratodus forsteri; assembly: GCA_016271365.2. Classification (NCBI taxonomy): domain Eukaryota; kingdom Metazoa; phylum Chordata; order Ceratodontiformes; family Ceratodontidae; genus Neoceratodus; species Neoceratodus forsteri. The sequence continues at coordinate 1,179,532,620 of CM057458.1, forward strand.
GATGTTACATACACCATTCCTGACACTGGAATGCCCCCAGACCACTACCCAAGCCCTAAATCTGCATCCCCAAGTCGGCCACCCTTCACTCGTGTCACGATGGTATAACTCGAAATATACTTATTTTTTTTGAACCAGTCTTCTCTGTCCCTGTATGTTCACATGAATCCACACTGAGGCAGAAAAAACCTTTATTTTTGACCATGACAATATCCCTGCCCAATGTCATTGAGTGTTATCCATGGTGGCAAGTGGTGCCCTCCCCTCACTCAATGGCTGACCCCATTGCCGTCATCCCATGCCCTGGTGTCCAGTGGTTCCTCCCCTTATCACAGCATGCCAACAAGGTAGATGCCCCATGTAGGATCTGTGGCCAGTTAGCAGTGGGTGCCCCCCACACTGATCCTTGGGCTGTCCATGATATTCCCATGTCCCTGGTGCTGCGTTAGATGCCACCGGGTCTCAGAGTGAGGGGGTTAGTCACCCAACTACAAAGGAATGCTGTTTGTTGGGTAGTGCTGGGTGTTGCAGCACCTAGTGTCAAACAAACAGTATTACCTGGTGTCCAGGGGCTGCCGACCAGCCTCTGAGACTCGGCACTATCAAACAAACAGCACTGCCTAGAGTAAGTGGGTTACACCCAATACTCCGAGACATGACCATCACATAGCCTGTTCAGTATCCTTGATTTGAACAATCTGTAACCAGGTCTGCTGTGCTAAAAAACGGATTAAAAGAAAACAAATATGAAATCAGCTAGATAACAAGGTAAAGCTGCGTTTCCCCCAACCCTATGTTTACATTTGGCTTCTACAATGCTGTATTATGCCAAGAGGGATCCAATCTTGGCTCGATTTCTGTTCTTGGGTCAGAAAAAAAAAATGTGCGTGATGGTAGTAGCAATAAATAATCACTGTGGTGGAGTCTATCTCTAAACCCTCTGGAAAGAAATCCATCAACCATTTTTTTTTTGGCCCAAGGACTGCAATCCCCCATCCCCTTCTTCTACCCTCCGAATTTATTTAAAAATGGGTCCTTTTTTTCCTACTTTACAATTGGAAAACAGCCTTTGTTTGTTGGTCACAGATATGGCCTGCCGTGACAAATCAGTCCTTGTGGGCCCTGGAAAGGAAAAAAAAGAGAAATACAAATTACCACATGAAAGGTAAGACTAATTTTGAAGCAAAAATGCTTCCTTGTCCTGCTCCTAGATCATTCAGTGTTCCTACTCTGCTCCATCTGTCCCTGGTCTGCTGAGCAATCTCTCTCTCAATGGCACATCATGTCTGCCTTTGATCTGCCTGTACACGCCAAGTCATATTGCAATGACTGAATGAGTGGGTGGAAGCCGAATACACAAGTCAATCCTTTTTCTTTGATTGGTGCTTTATACAGGAACCAGAACTGCCTCCCTCTCCTGGCAAGGTGTGAACTTGTCCAGAAGATGATCCTCCCAATATTTGCTTACTGTTGTGCCCAAGTCATCCCTGGCCAGATTGGATACCCTCTTCAATTCTTTCTGCCACTTCACACTTGAGTGTCCTCCTCTCACTCATCACTGGTCTCTCTCTATCACTCCCGACCCATGTACTCCCTGGAAGACAGGAGGGAGAGAGAGATGGGGACATGATTGGGACCTTCCAGTACTTGAAAAGGAATAAATAAGGTTGATAAGGAGAGTCTCTTTAAGCTGAGAGGCAACCATAATACTAGCGGGCACAGTCTTAAGCTGGAAGGTGGGAGGTTTAGGAGGGGGGTCAGGAAGCACTTCTTCACATAGAGGGTAGTGGATACTTGGAATGCACTGCTGGAAGAGGTCATCTCATTGAAGACAGTGGGAAGCTTTATGAGAGGCTGGAATAGGCATAGGAGTAAAGTAAGGATCATGGGTAGGGAGGATGGGATGAGTGGGGAAAGGCAGGGACATTACCTCAAGATGTGGACCCTGCAATATGTGCAGACTTGATAGATGAAATGGCCTTCTTCTGCTGGCTTCTTTGTATGTTCATATAGAATTTGATGGCAGATGAGGACCACTTGGCTCATCTAGTCTGCCCATGTTCCTTACCTACACTGGGCAACCACTGAACTTTCAAGACCAGTCCAGTATCATGGCCGCTCAACACCATGTGCACCCAACCACCCTCCCAAAGTTGCCCGCTCTAGCGATGCATCATCCAAACCCCCTCAGAGTAGGCTTTCCTGGCTGAACCACCAGGATCCTCAGTGATTGGCAGCTCTTAAAGAGAGATCACAGAGGCATTAAGACAGTCTATCACAAACACTTGTAAAGCAATAAGACACAGGATACCAGCCTGGCAGTTGGCATTCAGACACAGAGGTTACAAGTAACATCAGGCTTTTAGTCTACGACACCAAGATCTGTGCAGCAGTTGATGGAGGGGGAAGTCATTACAGTACTCCATGAAGAAAGTAGAGAGGGGGAATGTAGGAGATTTGATGGGCCAAGACAGTCCTTTTCTGCCATCACATTTTTACGATTATATGATGCACACCGCTGCCCCCCCATTCACTTCATCAACAAATCAAAGAAATTAAGAAACATAGAACATTTTTGGCAGATGTGTACTGCCAGGCCCATCTAGACTGACCATAATCCCTATGCAAGTTTGCACTGACCTCATGAACCCTTGGGCACTGTACATGCGTATGCAGTTCTTCTCATTGACTGACATGAACAGCCAAGTGGAATAACAGAATAGCAAGGTAAATGAATATGGGGTTATGACCGAATAACATCAGTCTGCATTTTCACCACTCTCTCATGTGTGTTAATGCATCCTGATGTTACTCGCCCATAACTAAAACAGTGTTTTACCTTACTACAAAGACCAGAGACCTGCTCTGACCTCATGAACACTTGGGTACTGTACATGTGTATGCGGTTCTTGGCATCGCATGACATGAACAGCCATTTGGAATATCAGATTAGCAAGGAAAACGACTATGGTGTTATGTTTGGATAACATCAGTCAGCATTTTCACCACTCTTTCTGTGTGTTAATGCATCTTGATGTTACCCAGTCATGACCAAGTAGTGTTGTACCTTACTATAATGACCAGAAACCTGGCCTCATCTCATGAACACTTGGGTACTGCATAACTTATTGCAGTTCTAGGCATCGGCTGACATGAACAGACAGGTAGAATAGCAGAATGTCATGAGTAAATGACTATGGGGTTATCACCGGATAACATCAGTCTACATTTTCACCACCATCAAGTGTGTTGTAATGCCTCCTGATGTTACCCAGTTATAAATGAATAGTGTTTTACCTTACTACTGAAGAAAATCACCAAATTGAAACCTTTCTTGTTTTGGAACTTGCAACTTTTATTAACCATACAATTTGCAATATCACTACATAGGAAGAACTTCACATATATCAAGCTAGGAATGAAAATTCAAAGTACAACTGATATCCATCAAAAGTCAAGTTTAAAGTTCCAAAAGTGTCTGTGTGTCCGTGAACCAATAAATGTAAAAATGAACCATTGTTCTGTTCTGATTTTCAGGTGCTGTCCCAATGAAGATGATGCACAAAAAACTCTAAATGATGAAGTCAGAACAAGTGTTATTAAACTGACCTTAGACATTTGCAAGAACACATCATACATGTTAATTCAGTGATAAAATCAACCAATTTCATGTCTTATTAATAAAGCATATACATCCAAAGTCTTGTTTATAGTTTGTGAATTCAATTGTCAGTTTTTCTGTTGTCCAGGCCACCCCCACCTTCAACCACAGAGAATAATCACAGAAAAATCATTCATTAGTGTCCAGTGGTTGCTCCCCTCCCTCCAACACCCTGCACCATCACAAATAACACATTCCTTCTTGTCCAGATCCCCCACACCCTCCAAGACCAGGCACCATCACACTAAAGCTATTCACTGCTTCTTCTCACCTCCAAGACCAGAAAAACACACAAAACCCATTTTCCTGGTGTCCAGCCCCCCACCATCTCCTCCAAAGACCTGAAATCATCACAAAAGCATTACTGGTGTGAGAGTTCCCCACCACCAAAACAGTATCATCACAATTCATGTATTACTTTGTCTCCATCCCCCACTCTGAGATCTAGCAACACCACACAAAACCCATCTTCTGATGTCCAGGGCCCACCACCACCTTCAATCACCCAGAACCATCACATATAATGTTTTCCCTATTGTCTGTCAGTCTCCCAAATCCCTCCCATACCAGGTACCACAAAATGTAATCAAATGAAGTTTGAAATTCTTCCAAAAACTGGTGACAAATGGCCCCCAACAAGCCCTCCCATATCAGTCACCACCACCACAAATGCATTCAGTGTTGTCCAGTGGTCATCCAATACCCTCCCATATCAGGCATCATCACAATTTAAGCATTCTATGGTGTCAAATTCACCAACACAAGCCCTCCCATATCAGGCCACACCATCAAAATTGCTTTGCCTTTTGTCAAGCAGTCCCCCGATTCCCTCCCATAACAGGCGCCACCCAGGTTAAAGCATTATCTGGTGTCAATGGCCTACCAACAAGCCCTCCCATGTCAGGCCAATGTTCCCCTGTACCCTCCACCACCAAAATGCATTTCATGTTGTTCAATGGACTCCCATTTCCCTCCTAATCAGAGCGCCACAGCAATTTAAACATTCATTAGTGTTCAGTGGTCCCCACAAGTCCTCCCATATCAGGACCCACCACCAAAATGCATTTCCTGTTGTCTAGTGGTCCTCCAATACCATCCCATATCAGGCATCACCACAAGTTAAGCATTCTACAGTGTCCAATGGACACACCAAACCCTCCCATATCATGCCTCACCATCACAAACACATTCAGGAAATGCATTTCTGGTGGTGTGCCATTCAACATTGTTCAAAAGGACACCCAGGTCCGCCAATATAAGGCACCAAAACAGGTTAAAAGTGATTTTACAGCTTTGATGAGGACAGCTACCACTCACATACTGTGGTAACTACCATCAACGTTAGTTATTCTAGTCAGGTTTGAAGTTAAAATAGTCAACCATACCTTAGTTATATCCTTCATAACTTTTACTTATAGATGAACTGCCAGATCATTCCAGAGCCTCCCAGTCTTGCTGACACTCTTCCATCCCCGCTCAAGACGCACAATTGACGTGTGACCATGGAAACATCCTACAAATGAATGGGGCTTGATTTGCCTTCTGTTTTTCAGCTAATGAATGGCTTTTTAGTAATTAATGAATGTCACTGCTTGACTAACAAGGCCCTTCTCAGTCTAGTGGTATCCTTCATTAATCATTAAAAAGCCATTCATTAGCAGAAAAACAGAAGGCAAATCAAGCCCCATAATCTCCCTGGTCTCACATGTTTATGTGCTTGAGTGTGGGGGGGGGATGTCAGCAGGAATGGGAGACTCAGAAATGATCGGGCAGTCCATACATAAATAAGTTACGAAGGATATAACTGAAGTATGGGTGGCTACTTTTACTTCAATCCTGACTAGAATAACTAATGTTGAGGGTAGTTATCACAGTATGTGAGTAGCTACCTTACATCAGAAATTTAATTTAAGCATTCCCAGGATGCTAATGACCTCTCACCAATCATTCCATATCAGGCACCACCAAGAAAAGCACATTCCCTATTGTCCAGTGGTTCCCCAACTCCATCCCATGTCAGGTGTCACCACAAAATAATACTTAACCTGATGTGGCCTCTGAAATGGTAGGAAATTTGTAGGCCACTGAACAACGTGGAATGCATTTTTGGTGGTGGTGGCTGATATGTGATGGGATTGCTGGGGCCATTCTACACCACTGGATGCTTAACATGTTGTGATGACTTATATGGGACAGAATTATGGGTCCATTTAAGAAAGCAGGAATCATTTTTTTGATGGTGTGGACTAGTATGGGAGGGCTTGTGAGGGTCATTGTACACAGGGAACACTAACATGTTGTAGAGCCTTATCTGACAGGGAATTGTGGGTCCATTGAACAACTAGGCGTGCACTTTTGGTTATGTGGCCTGATATGGGAGTGCTTGTGGGTGGCCACTGGACACCATAGGATGCTTACATTGTTGTGACGTCTGATATGGGAGGGTATTGAGGGCCACTGGACAACAAGGAATGCATTTTTGATGGTGTGGCCTGATATGAGAGGGCTTGTGGGGGATCATTAGACACCAGGGAATGCTTACCATGTTGAGGTGCCTTATGTGGGAGGGAAGAAAAATTGGACATCATGGAATTTTTTTTTTTTGGTGGCAGGGCCTGATATGGGAGATCCCTCCCTCATAAGGTGCCACCACCAAAAATGCATTCCCTGTTGTCCAGTGGTCCAACAATACCCTCCCATTTCAGGCATCACCACTGGTTAAGCATCTCCTGATGACCAATAGCCCACCACAAGCACTCCATTATCAGGCACCACCAACAAAAATGTATCCCATGTCGTTCAATGGACCCCAAATTCCAATCCCAAATCAGGTGCCACAACAAGTTAAGCATTCCCTGGTGACAAATGGCCACCCAGAAGCCCTCCAGTATCCTGCTCCATCACCAAAATGCACTCTCCATTGTGCAGTGATCCCTCAATACCCTCCGATATCAGGAGTCTCCACACTTTGAGTATTCTATGGTGTCCAATGGACTCACCACACCCTCCATATCAGGTACCACCATCAAAAACACATTCAGTGTTGTCCAATGTTCCTCAAATCCTACCATACCAGGTGACACTCCATGTTACACATTCCATGTGCTTTCCCACCCCACCCCCCGCCACTTCATCATGGCACATTTCAAAATAGAGAATAAGTTTGAACAGGTGAGTGTGAGTTTTGGGTGAAAATAAAATATAGGGGTACATATCAAATTAATCTTCCTAATACTTTTGATTGAGGACAGGGGTGTTTGTTTTTATCAAGGGACAGACCAAAACTTGCTGAGGTTTGCTTGCACATTTTAGAAATGCCTGCAAACAACACTGCGGCCTGTGTTTGGCATTTGGAAATATTAACTTCTCATGCCTAAAATCACTCATGTAATGTACTTGAGGATCATGGGTATTTTCTCTATACATTGCCCCGGGTCTGTCAGAACAGAGATATTGGCTATGATCAGGCCCCATCCAAAAAAAGGATTCCCTATTCTCCAGTGATCACCCATTTAACTGCATACCAAGCACCACCACAAGTAGTTCACCCTGGTGTCCAAATAGCCCACCAATGCCCTCATATACCAGGTCCTACTCCTCAAAATGATTCCCCAGTTGGTCAGTCATACCCAGTTACATTCACAACCAGGCACAGCATGAACCAGGATTAGAGGCATCTGTCCCACAAAGCCCTCCTGTACCTGACACTACCAATAAATATGTGGAGAGTTACTTACCAGGGTACTATGGGTCAGAAGCAGGAATCTTGAAGGGACAACGTCTGTCAGAACTGAAAAATGAAATATAGGAATGGAGTCACAAAGGATCAGTAGTTCTTAGAATTAATAGTATAGAACATATTCACAATGCATGTAATACTTATCTGATGGGAGCAGGTAGTCATCCTTTCAGGCATGTGGAAGAGAAACAAAAATAGGTTAATATGAGGAAGATGCAGTAGGGAGAGAAACAAGAGTTGATAAATACAAATGGTGTATCAGACTACATTTGAGTAAACAATGGCACATAAGATAAAATTTACTGCTAAAGCAGAGTGTGAAAATAGAGTTTGAGAAATAAAATTAGTTAACAGATAGGATAAGAAAAGAGAATATGTTGTTAGAGGAGAGAATTAGAAAGACCACTGCTCTCTCTGCCTAGAAGGTCTAGTTTCCACTAATTGAAAGTAGGATCTTTGGTGGGATACGAAATATTCATTTTGGTCCAGTGACCCAGTGTGAATTAGGAAATCAGGTTCATTTACTGGCCCTTTTCATGCAGTCCCTTCTTGCCTCCACTTCTGTAAATGGAGCTCCTAGTTCAGTTCGACTGTCAAGTTGTGCCAATATACCTTCACAGCATGCGCTATCACAAATTTATCAAATTATTGCTCACCCTATTTCAACAGTTACTAAGCTAAGATTGGTACACAATAAAACTATGGGGTGAGCAGAACACTGCATTTTCAAGTTCTCAATGACCCGTCTACAGCTACTGTAGCAAATCTGTATTGTAACATATTACAGCATATGCACTCGATTATCCAATCTCCGTTTATCCGAAACGATCGGATGTCTCCCAATCAGTTTGAATAAATTAGGTTTGACTGTAAAACTGTAAAAATCCTCTTCCAACTTATCGCTGGCCTCCTGATATACAGGAGAGAACTTGGCTCAGTTGCTCAATTTTTCATGCTTTATTTACTCACTCCACATCAGCAGCCTAGGGTCAAGGCATACTAAATAAAACAAAAATATGCTACTGGCATACAATTATCACCTGAGATGGTAGCTCCATCATATTTTGGCAATGCTAGTTAAACAGGAGATCATGGAAAACGAGCATTCAACCGATGAAAAAATAAAACAAAAAGGTGAGGTTTTGAATTGCACTAAATCATGACCACAAACTATAAAACACGAAATTAGCATAGCTGATGTATTCCTGAAAATTTCCTATGCCATAACACCAATACCTATCAGGAAAAAAGCCAAGAACAGCCACATAATTATTGAAAACTGCGATGTAGATTGCGTTGGAAAAAAATTAGGAAATAATGGAAACTGTCAACATTAGCCTTGCAACCTCACCTTATAAAAAATAACAAGAGAGGATGATTCTGATGAGAGCGTTCACACAGATCGCAATGCGTTCCTTTACACAGATCACAATTCCACCACTAAGTACTACGTCCTCACGGAGTGCAGTTCAGAGCGGGAATGAAGAGCCACAAGGAGAAAGAGCTGAAAACCGCCACTGAAAAATCACATGGTCAAGCAGTTTTGCCCTGTCATTGGTGAAAGCACCGAGCAGAAGATACATTCAGATCTTCTACATATGCTGCTGCTGGGCAGATTAGGATAGCAGTTATTTTTACCGTGGTTTTGTTCAGTTAAAAAAAATGAGTTTCTGGACGTAGCAACCCGTCGGCGGCAGTCAGTGACATTTCTAAGCATGACGTAGAAACCCGTTGGTGGCTGTGGGAGGGTTAACTTTATTTGGTACTAGTTGTGCAAATGGAGCCATGTTGTATGCAACACATAAGCTGAGTAATTTTTTCATATTATGAAGCCATTATTGGAATGCAGGTATCCTCTGCATTATTGAGTTGTTGCTTGTATTGGCTGACTTAGGCTGTGTTCTCAACTGATGACAACACAACATCTCCCCTAGCTGTGATAGTCAAAACTACACTTTAGTAACACATTTCTTGTTTTCTTTAAAAACATCAGTTTTCAAATATATTTGAGAAGTGATTTCTTTTAAGAAAAAAATAAATGTGGTAGTACAATTTACTGTTGCCTATGTAAGCAATAAGACACGACAGGGTGTGAATGGAACATATTTTACCACACTGGCAGGGGCATAATAAGGCATGAGGCCTTGACTAAGTGCCTTTAGCCACTGGCGTGCAGTAAAATCTGTTCCATGCACACACCTGGAGTGTCTTATTGCTCTTATAAAATGGTCTTCTTTCTTTATAAAATTTTTACATTTAGAAAAAAGTAATTTTTTCTATTGAAAAATACATTTGTTTGCGTGGATTTATGATCAAATAGTCCTTCTGCCCATCACAGTATGATGTGATTTGTTCATAGCCCTAGGGATGTTTTGGGAGATGTGAGGGACCTGATTGGCTACCAGGAAGCAGAAGCCTCAGCTGCTGTTGCTGAATTCCCCACATTCAGATGGAGGAGAAGCATTTCAATGTTCAGTGGAGTTTGCTCACCTGAGGAGAAAACAGTGCTACAGTGAAATGGGTCCCTAATAGCATCGGTGAGTGTTTGATCCATCTCTCACTCCCCCCCAGCTACCTGTTCCTGTAATGTTACCCATGGACCGTTTGTCTCACTCTGTGCTCACCACTACTTCAAAGCCATAAATTAAAAAAAACACAAGAAAAGTCACTTTTGTTGAACTGAAGGCTTTGAGTACTAAGCACAGTTGCAGTGAGCTGGTATAACTCACCGCGGCAGCAGTCTGCTCGCCCTCAGGTTCTCTATTCTCACACAATACATTCCCCCAGTTCACACCGCCCGTGCCCCACTATTGTTGCTGTCCCCCATGTCATCGCGAGCAAGCCCACCTGACTTCCCAGTGGCCAGCTCTGCCGACAGCGGTGCAGACAGCCTGCTCAGACTGTGAGACTGCAGTGCGTGAAGCGCTAAGTGAGCAGGAGAGAGTGCTTTTAGAGAGGAAACAACAATGGCGGCATTTTCATATGCCAATGTTCTAAGGCTTGCTGATTTTAGCCTTTTTACTGCCATCTTTTTTTTTACCCATGCATGGAACATATTTCATACATGGGTAACTAGCCAATCACTGTGCTTGATTTAGCCTACCCATTTTATAACACGTTATAGTGGGTAATGATTGTTTATGGTACGGTTTAGTGCCATTGTTAGCTCAATTTTTTTTTGTTACATTAATGTGTAGTGGTAGCTCAAGTACAGCTAAATGGTTACTCTTAGACAGAAAACAAACAATTGGATAAGACAGTGGGGCACAGTGTTTCATTTCCTAAGTACTAAATGTAATAAATAAAAAAAAAAAATCATTAACTATGGGAGATGACAGTCATGGTAATGTTTCTTTTTGCTTCTATTAGAGAGAAAAAAAATTTACCATGAGGCAGTGGACCTTGCGAGAGGTGTGCACACTGCTTGAGGCAGTCCAAGTGAGGGGAGAATGCTCACATTTTAATGCGGAGCATGAACCGCAAGCTGGATCCGATGTGGAGGGATATCAGCAGCTTCCTGCACATAATCCTGAAAGTTAAGAACAAGAATATTACGCAGTTGAAGCGGAAGTGGAAGCTGTTGCGCCAGCGCTTTTATGTGCTTAAACAGTGTGAGGAGATACCGGACAACGATACATGCTGGTACTACCTCACATATGAGCTCTGGGAGGCAGCTGGGAAGCCAGCTGCGGGCGGTGCCTAACTCACCATAAGTTACTCAACAGAAGTTTTCACAATGCATGTGCCTTTATATAGATTTTGACTTAAATCATGGCATATGGTACTATACTTAATAGTATATGTAAGAATGTACCATGAGAAGGAGTGGATGAATTGATGGCTTTATCACGTCTGGTGTTGTTCAGTCATGAGGCACAGCCAGAAATGGGAAATACAGTCATATACCCAATTCCTATCATGGCATGTTGCTATAATACAATGTTCAAGTGTTTTTTTTTTGTTTTATGTAGTGATATCAAACTTGCAACAGTGTAATACTGTAGTATTTTTTCACAGTCATTCAATCTGTTTTGACCAATGAGGTTTCAGGATTTTAATACACCATAGAATAAAGTTCATTTGACATGCAGGCTGTAGTTCAGTTCTGAGGTTTTGCTGAGTGAGTTAATAACAGCAGAATCTGGTAATGATAGTGGTGCAGTGATTATACAGTATCCATTGTATATAGACAATATTTTAATTCATTTAAGGTTTACATAGCTATTGCGTTTGGTGAATCTAGTGAGTTTATGCTGTGTTCTTCAACTATTTTTTCTATCTGTATCTCTAGTGTATATTTGGTACCATGTTATGCAGTCATGCAACTTAGTGATGCAAAATTTACAATACTGGTAAAGTAAAAGAAAATGTATGTGTTTTCCAGTATGGTGACACGTGGAATGACAATAGTGTTTTTTTTAGCATACACCATTAAGAATTATGTTTGGGTATCTGATCTGAAATATGGCTAAGTCAGTATTTGTACTTAATAGGGGAAAGTAGATGTCTTGACTTGTTGAAATGTTACACGTGATTGTGGAACAACTACTGATCTTCATTTACAGTTGTTCTCTACTGCTCTTCAAACATTATATTTGATATTAACAGCACTTGTAATTTAATATGTGCCCACAATGCTTGTGGTGTGGCTGATGAGAGGCAATGTTACCTATGTGAAGCGTGTTTTATTGTTGCATCAACTGTTTCGAAAATGTGATGTAATTACCATTCAAGACTTAGTGATGCCTTTGTTTTCTCTTTTATGACAGGCCAAAGTAGGACTCCCCCACCTGCCCGTGAGACAGTACCAGCACAGCTTGAAGCTGTGGAGGGTGGCCAATCAGAAACTGACAGTGTCATCATTGTCGAGTCCGATGGTAAAATGCTGATAAAAATAATTGTACTATGTAATTGGAGTGCTATGAGGATATCATGTAAGGTGTAACCTGCACAACTTAAGGACATTATTCTTAGGAAATACTATTTAGTGAGTAAGTATTACTTGAACCATCTATGTATTATTTGTATTTAGAGAATGGGATGGAAACATTGTTTTAGGTGATTGAGTAAGACAAACAAACAGCCAGTCTGCCACCTGGCAATAGAGACCAGCTAATAATGAGTCTGTGTGTCTACTGCGAGATTAGGTCTCAGATCCTTGTTAAAACAGAATCTTCATTTTGTTAATTCAGCTATATTTTTCTTAATATGCAAGTGAACCAGGCACAGATACAGACACGCACACACACACACACACACACACACACACACACACACACACACTGTGCCTAACACTTTCACACTCATTCCTCCTACCAAGTCTTCTTCACGCCTGTCTTGTCTGTCTCTCTGGCTGCCCGCTGACTTAGCTGTGCTGCATAATTTTTTACATCAGCTAGCAAAAGAGACAATGTCATGACAGAAGTGGCTATTCCTTGTCAGGCTACAATATGTTACGGCCCCACACACCCCCATTGTGAATACAGTTGAGCCTCCAAAGAAACAAATACACAGAGCACTGTAGAAACAGACAACTTTTTCAGATATTTAAACTGTGGCAATCTGTGGCATGAGCTCAGGTGCAGCTTAGCTCTGCTGTACAGGAGGCATGTAGTGGGTGATATTCAATGGAACTCCGACATGGCTCAGCAGTGTTGAAGATAGCAATGTGCCTGCCCCCCCCAATGTGCATAACGCAGTGCTGCTACTCTAGCATAAGTGGCCAGAGTGAAGCATGTGGATGTGGTACCGCAAACATTGCCAGCAAACTTAGCAGTAAAAAAATAACATGTCAATGGGGCCATGATGCATAAAATGTGCATATGGGTCCATTTGTATGTCATCATGGCACATTTGCATGCAGTTGCACCATTATCTGATGAGTTGAGCCTGGCACCTTCTGAGACAACAGATGTTGGGGACTGACGTCACCTGCAGCAGAATCACGTTCATTTGCAGTGAAATATTTTGCTGTTCTGTTTAATATACTGTACATGGTGGTCCAGTGAAACACTATCTCCCCATTGTGAACATCTGTAAAAATAAATCTAGAATTACACAATTTCTCTGGTGGTTCGGTGTGACACTGTCTACACGATCGCATCCATGTCTATTACAAAAAGACTTTTGTCTAATGTCCCTGGTGTTCCACTGGACTGCTATTTGGCTGACCATGGGTATTTGTGAAAAAATAAATCATTACAATCCCCGTGGTGATCTAGTGATAACCCTGCAACTGCCCACTGAGCCCCAGCACCCCACTACTCCTACCTGTTCAGCCAGTGGCTGTCAGGTCCTCACTGTCCTACCAGCACAACCTCTGTTGACTGACACGTCGCTAGAATTGTATGCCCATTGGTCCACAGCATAAACCAGTGGGTGTGTGCTCATTCCATAGTACATATTACACCCACTTGCTGATTTTATAAAACATTGATAGTATGGTAGGTGCTTCTCTGTCCCTTTCATGTTCATTTTTTGTGTAAGTATCATTTTTATATATCCTTGGTGTTCCATTGTACGACAGCCTGCCTGATCATAGACTACATAAATATAACATTCACCACTAACCCTGTTGTTCTAGTGGAGGTGTATGACTGCTTACAGTCAGATTTACCATAAAATCCACCTTTTTTTCCTGGTACTCAAGTTTATATGTGTGGTCTATTCTGAAGCAAAGTACAAAAAAGAGTAAACTGCTAACTGTGCTCTTTAAGTGGAAAACAGTGCTTGACAGCCAAGTAATACCTGCTCTCATGCGTTGCCCACCCTCCTGATGTGCGAGAATCAGTAGTAGAGCACCCACCTGCTACTCTGCTGTGTGTTGACCGACACCACTGGTAGGGCTGTATGTCTATAATTACAGAATGGGAGCCAATGGTCGTGCAGCACATATTGTTCAACAGAATGGAAAGATGTGAATTGATCAATGCAAATATGTCTAATGTGTACTAACATATGGGTGTACCACCATTGTTCACGCTGTGTGACAATGGATGCATGGCCATAGAACTACTTAACTTGTGATATGGCATGGTGGGGGTAGCTGTTCTGCTTCACTAATTTTGGGGGGGTGGAGTTTTATGTTTAAGGAATAAGGCATAATCAAGGGTTATGTTAGTGGTCTGTTACTCATCTTCTAGGGTTGTAGTGTGGAATGAGGTGTAGCCGAGTGCCACATGCCCCTAGATGGTTATTAAGTGATCATTTATATATTTCCTGGACTACCTTATTTCTATTTAAAAAAAAAAAAACATGTTCATAGACATTGTTAAACCTTGTTCATCATATGGACAATCTCTATATGTATCTTAATAAAGGATTTACATAAGGCTGTTACAATGTTTGCAGTCAATCAGAAACCTGAAATGCTGAGACCCTTGCTTTAATTAAGCAATAAGGCATGACCAACGGTTATGTTAATGGTCTGTTAATCACCCCCTAGGGGTGTAATGTTGAACAAGGCATAGCCGAGTGCCACATGCCACTAGAGGGTGATTAACTGACCATTAACATTATCCCTGGGAGTGCCTTATTGCTATTATTATAAAACTGTTTTTTTAAACAGTGTTAAATCATGTTCATCATATGGTTAAGCTCTACATGTTAATAAAAGATTAACATAAGGCTGTTAGAATGTTTTCAGCCAATCAGAAAGCTCCATTTCTCAGACCCTTGTTATAATTGGGATTAATGGGTAGGTATGGGGGCTGTCCACTGCATACTAGGTACTATACATTTCCGTTGCTATTTTTTTTCAACTGTAATTGGAGAGGCATGTTCAGAGAACCACCAGACCTATTGGTTTATTTTATATTAATTCTGTGCAGGATTTGATGCACATGTCTGTTGGAACACCAGGGACATAGGCTTGCATTATTTGACTTCAGCCTGTGCTTGGGCTGTGGGCACATTGATGTGCTGCAAGTGATTTGTTGTATAAGGGCTGCTGACTGTCAATGTGTCAAGGCCAAGTTTTGTGGTACGTTGACCCTGCCATAGTAACAGGAAATGGGGTGGGCATCACTGAATAGGTCTATGGACATCTACAGCATTGTACACACATGGTGTTACAATCACACTACAGCGTACAATTATGGTGTGGTCACAAGTCTTAGGAATAATGTATTACATTGTTGATGCTGTTCATGTAAGTCGCTTTCTCACTGTACAGATGAGAACAGTTGCTGTCTGCATGTCACAGTTGCTTAAGAACAGAAAACCATATAAACACAGAAGTGTTATTGCAAAGAGGGATGTGTTCACATGTTTCAGTTACACAATGACAGAGTATTACAAATGCAGCTTATTAAAAAAAATATTGTTGTACCTTGATATTTCTTGGTATATGTGATCATGTTTTTCACTTGTTTGTTTCATAGAGCCCGGGAAAGCTGAGTGTGAGACAACAGTGGAGGTGAAGCAGGAGCCCGGCACCAGCTAACCACGTAAGCACCGTCACAACAGATATTCATGCATGATGTAGTGTCACAGCATCCTGAACTCAGAATGTATGTTATTATCATTGTGTCTAAGTTGAGCAGTTGTGTAATGACTGATATCATTTAGTAGGACTGTTCAGCATTCTTTCATAACAAAAATAATAAATGTGAAGACTGTATAGTAGTACATTTTTTAGAGATACAAATGAATATATTATACATATGTGATCACTAGTATGGAGCAAGCTTCATGTTCATTTGCTTCTGTTGTGTACAATGTGTGTTCAGCCATGTTACACAGAATCAGTAATTATGCATCACACATTCAAGTTTGCATGCAGGTACGTGCAGCCACTGACAGGAGTGAAGAGTGGGGAGTGTAAATGTTGCTGTTTAGTGGTTGGGAGATTAATGGTGTACAACAAGATAACAAATGATGTTTGACTTTGATATTATATTGAGGTATTTCTGTAATACGCCTCTGAGTGTTATACTGGGACGCCAGGGACATAAGTAGCACAATTACTATAGTAATACACACATTCACAATACTGTGTAGGATAAAAGTGAGTCAATAGATTGGGAGGGCACTCAGAACTGTCAGCTGTCATGCTGCAAGTTTTGATGTGACAACCAAACTGTGAGTGACAGTTATGGAACTTTTAAAACAGTAATACCACTCATAAAAGTACAACCTGTACGTCTGGGTGTATAGCGACATAGTAAGAATACCACCAGAATAGGAGTCTCGACCTCTTGCATCTATTCATTTGGACAGTTGATGCCCTGGTATCTCAGCTTGCTGTCTGCCCCCTTGGCTACTCTGGCTGCTCCCTTCCCAGTTACAGATATTCTGACAGCATTTAACTTTTATTCTGGAACCGTTGTCCCATTACTGTGCCACACCCTCTTGAACACTTCTAGCCACAGATGGTTAAGTTTAGTTGTCCACACACAATGAGGATGTACTTTCACTGTATGAGACTGTACTGTTTATTATGCTAAAGCATTTAGATACTGACTGTTGCTGTATAGTAAATTACACACAAGAATAGCATAGGAAATGTAATGTTCCTACAGTTTTTGTTATGTTGTCAACAAATGACATAATATGGTGAGAAAATATAATAACTGAACAGGCAAGACAAAAATCTATATTTGTATCAGAGTTCTAAATAGTATCAGCAGTGCCAAATTAATGTATAACTATTACTGAATTAGCTATTAAATACTGTACATTGAAAGACAGAAAGGACATCAGTGTTTTGAGGCTGATGTATTGATTTATGTTTTTTGACTCTTTGTAGAGTGCCGACGTGCAAAGAGGTGTACTGGCCACTGCCGCTGTTACTGCAGGCTCGAGCGCATTGTTATCGATCTGAAAAAAGATAATGTTGCACTCCTTGAAGGACAGCAGAAAATGCTGTCCTTCATGGAAGCGCAACAACAGACCATCAGCCTTGTGCTTGAGCCTATGGTGACAGCGGCTGATGCCACCATGGCCAGTACGAGCACTTCACCTCCACCACCACCTCCTGTTCCTGCCAGCTTCCCTGGGACGAAGTGACCACCCTCCACCACAGTCCGGTATCTCCTCTGGAAGACGCAACAGCTTCCACTTCCATTGTGCCTCCACATTGGATACAGTTTGTAGCTTGGACTGCCTCAACCAGCACACACCTCTCGCAAGTAGTGGCTGCAAAAAAAATTTGGTCAAATATTTAAATGATTATATATTGTTTTTTTATTTTCACAGAAACTTTAATAATAAATATAGATTTTTTTGTATGTGGACTATTCTGAAATTTAAAAAAATCTATATTTTTTCTTGTTTCTACTTTTTTTGTAAATTCTCAAAGTTTTATATTTTTGTATGTCATTTTGTAAAAAAATCAGTTATATCTTTACCACTTCATAAAAAAATATTGTTTTATACTTTTATAAAAAAAAAACATAAATATTTTATAAATACTAATTTTTGGTTGTGGTGTTATTCTGTTGTGGGGATGTTTATCAGCAACATTTGTGACAAAGGGTTGCACAACTGTTATTTCATAATTTCCTGAAACATTACAGCAGATTCATGTGGGATTAAAAACAACATACATATGTAGGCTAATAATGCAATAAGCCATGATGAAGGATTATGTAAATGGTCAGTCAATCACCTTCTAGGGGTGTACTGTGGCACGAGGTGTAGCCAAGTGACACATGCCACTAGATGTTGATTAACTGACTGTTAACATAGTCCATAGGAGTACCTTATTGTTCTTATAATTAAGAATGTTTCTAAAGAGAGTAACAGCTTATTCATCATATGGTAAAGGTCTACATGCATGGTAATTCAAAATTAACATAAGGTTGCTAGAATGTTTGCAGCCAGTCAGAAAGCTACATTCTTCAGACCCTTTCTATAATACATATTGAAAAAGGTGTTGCACTCTTTAAGATGAGTTTAATAATTGTAGCCATAAGGGACTTCCAGGAATTATGTCAATGGAGAGTTTATCAGCACGTGAGTGCATCTGTTACGCTGTACATCTTGAGCCGTGGTCCAACAGCAGCATGTTATTAACAGACCATTAATACAACTGATCGTCATCCTTTATTGCTTATATGTTAGATAAGAAACCATTCGGCTTACCTACTTTGATGAAGAAGATTGTTATAGAAAGCATTAAAGGTTTTCACAGATAACACATTTCAATTATTCTAATGTCATGGATGTTGCAGTGGTATGAGAATATTCTTGTACATACATTTGTAAGTATGAGTCTGTCTGATTTTTTTGTCTAATACAGAAACAGAAGAGGAAGTTGTAAAATATGAATATTTAAAAAGTATGCTTACACATAGGCCCAGATATTCAAAAGAGTTGAGCATTGGCAAAACAGTGTTGCACCATGCACAACCCACTGATGCGCCCCCATGCGATATTCAATAGGAAAAGTGTGCCGCAAAAATTCCAATATGCTGGAGTGCATCAGTAATGTATGCAGGCACAGGTAGGGGGGCGTGCCCATGCATAACCTGCACAGCCCGATATTCAGCCCGGAATGTGCAGAGTCATGCATGTGCAACCCCTACCTGTGCCTGCACAAAGTTAAGCCCCCAAAAAATGGAACAACTGATGGCCACCCACAGGTGAGCTGCTGCATTGCAGGGTGCAACACATCAGCTGCCTCCTGTGGTTGGCCATCTGAGTTCCTGCTGCACCTAGCGGCACCCCCCCATGCCCCATTGCAGGCATCACTGGAGTGAAATCCCACCGTCCCATATCTCTGGTGGTCAAGAAGACCTCTATGTGCCTGCTCGCAGGAATCAGTACAGTTCCCCCCAAGCCCAATATCCCTGGTGGTCCAGTGGACCGATCGCTGCCTGATTGCGGACATCATTAATAGAACCCACCTCCTGAAGTCCAATATCCTTGGTGGTCCAGTGTACTGATTGCTGCCTGATCGCGGGCATCTGTAACTCATCAAATACCACTAAAACCCTGGTGGTCTAGTGTCACCCCACCCCACCCACCCTCTGAGCTCACCGCCCCGCCCCCTGTCAGCTGGCAGGTGGCAGCACTCCTCGCCTGCCACCCCGCTGCCCACTGACTGACAGCTCAGTGGGCTGCATGCCCATTGGTTCACAGCATGAGCTAAAGGCATGCAGCCCATACTCATTACATAGTCCAGATATGTGAATGAATTCATCCACATATCTGCACTGAGTACGGTATGGGCTGCACGCCCATTGGCTCATGCTGTTAACCAATGAGTGTGCAGCCCTACTGAGCTGTCAGTCAGCAGGCGGGGGTGACAGGCGGGTGGGTGCTTCTGCCCGCTGGCTGACAGGGGGGCGGGTGGTTGGGCTCAATGGGCAGGTGGGGTGGGGGGTACACTACACCACCAGGGTCTTAGGGGTATTTAATGAGGTACAGATGACCGTGATTGGGCACCGAACAGTCTACTGGATCACCAGGGATATTGGAGTTGGGGGGGTTCTATTAATGATGCCCATGATCGGGCTCAGTGCAGTCCAGTGGACCACCAGGGATATTGGACTTTGGGGGGGTTCTATTAATGATGCCCACGATTGGGCTTACTGCAGTCCACTGGACCACCAGGGATATTGGACTTTTTTTTTACATGAGTGCCCGCGATCGGGCTGCAGGGGGTGTTGGTCCCCAACCACTGCTGCCTGGCAGGGAGCCAGGTGCAAGTTCTCGGGGATCGGCGCACCTACATGCTAATGGCTTGCAAATGGGACCGTAATGAGATGCAAATGTAGTCCTGTGTGCCTTGCATACATTATGGCCCCATTTGCATGTCCCCTTTTGAATATCGCAGGTGCTGTGCATGGTGCAATGGCACTTGCACCACCGCATGTCCATGCTCCACTCTGGCCACTTGCACTGGCGCAGTACCACTGCGCCATGCACAGTGGGGGTGGCCAGGGTGCAATATTCAAAGCTGCTGTGCCATAGCGCAGCTCCACAGAATATTGCCCAGGCCACACCCCTGCGCAAAAAAGTTGAGCTGTGCCCAGGCTTGTGCCACAGCCTGGAGCAGTTTGAAAATCTGGGCCATAGAGTACTACATTCATTATGTGTCAGAAGAGTAAGTACATTGACTGCACAAAGATAATGAGTAAAATGCTGCAACATGAAAAATTAATATTGCCATAACAGTGGCAAGTGCAAATAAATACATAAATATAAAAAGCAATATGTTTCAGATGGATGCAGTCTTAGTCTTCATAACAAAAAATAGTACTACATGAGTTACTGTATTCTTCATCTTGGTACATTTCAGTATGTATGTGCAGTACTCTTACAACAACAAATCATATACTATTGTTACTAATGATTCTCAAAAAGACAGAATATTCATAACAAAAAACTCTGTTTAATGCATCAGTTAGGGTTGTTCCACAGCGACAAAGCGAGGAAATTCAGTGTTAGAGTTGAAAACCCTAACTCCAAATTCACCCCCCCAGCACTACACACACACAGACACAGACACACACACACACACACACACACACATGCAAGTACAGGGGAGGACCAAGGCAACACGACCAATGGCAGACAACCAGCAACAGGTGACAGAAGTAACAAACAATTGTCTAAATGTACTACAAGACATCCCCACTCACCTGACCAGGTACTGCATGCTCAGGGGAGATCAACAGCAAAACTGAGGCCATGTACACTAAACGTACACATCCCTGATTGCAGCTGCACACAACATACCACACTTAGTAGTTGCATGGCCTTACCTACCGATGCCCCACACACCACCATACCTGGTGGACCACCTGAGCAATAGAGCTGAGCAAAACCAAGGAGTTGTACAGGTATAATATGTCTGATTATAACAAGGGTCTGAGAAATGCAGCTTTCTGATTGGCTGTAAACATTCTAACAGCGTTATGTTAATCTTTTATTAACATACATGTAGAGCCTAACCATATGTTGAACATGGTTTAACATTGTTTAAAAAACAGTTTTATTATAATAGCAATAAGGCACTTCTCAGGTATTATGTTAATACTCAACCAATCACTGTCTGGAGACGTGGCAGTCAGCTATGCCTCATTCAACATTACAGTCCTAGAGGTTGATTAGCAGACCATTTAACATAACCCTTGGTCATGCCTTATTACTTAATTACCTTCATATGTAGACACTCTCCCTCTGCTAGGCACTGCAGGAGGTTTGCAACACAGTGCCCCACCCTGTTACCCAATCCAGTGTGTAGTTACTGGAGAATGTCAGTGAATATGAACTCATGAAGATGAACAATGCAACTTGATCATTGCAGCCATTGAAACCTTAGTGTGATTATAACTGACAGACTCTGTGATAGAGAATGACCCCTCCCATCCTACTACACTTATCCCGTTGTGAGTAAAATCAATACTAAAAGACATTCTATTTATATCTATACTATACCTACTTGATTCCTGTTGTATCACAATTAACATAGTTATCACTTTGATAGCATCAGTGACAGAATTGTGGTAAACCCCAAGACTAGGCATACAGCCTGAGTATGAAACAACTGTTAAAAAAATTAGGCTGTGTCCATAAGTGGTATAGATCACTCATTGCAACAATAGTAAATGTATCACTATTTCAATAAGTGAGTCATCACAGAGGCAATGACATTGTCTTTACCAGGTAGTACATCCTCAGTAAGTGGCTACAGGAAAATCTATTCTATAGACATCTGCGATACAGCTACGTCATTGTTGGCTCAGTAGTGCTAGGATATTTAGCAGTTGCTTGGCTTGACCCATGCAATTACACTGTTTCTTACAAAGAATCGTTACTGCATCTTTAGTATACAAACATACTGAAGGTATATATATGTACATCACCAGAACACCTTCATCAGTAAACTGTGCATCTGATACTGGCAGTAGGAATTTCACAGCCTTGTACAGGCAATGCTTTTCCATACCTTTACATCAGCCTCTCTATCTTGAGTAAACAGTTGCAGTAAATGTACTACTATGCAAATCACATACTAAACGCAACACTACTTTTATCTTGACCATGGCTGTGTCTTGTAATTAATGTATGTAGTTCTTGTAATTAATGTATACTCACTAGTGTTAAAACCTTTGTGCAACTGTGATCATGCATCTTCATCATTTATATTGACTAATGACACAGTACCAGGTCTGGTGGGGTGTGGGACATCGGCAGGTAAGGCCATGCAACTACTAAGCGTGGTATGTTGTGTGCAGCTGCAATCAGGGATGTGTACATTTGGTGTACATGGCCTCAGTTTTGCTGTTGATCTCCACTGAGCATGCAGTTTTTTTGCTATGAATATATACTATATATATATTTATATATATATAGGGTATACATGATGGGCAAGAGTGGGATATGGAAAATATTCTCACTCCTGTAGAGTGAACGCTGTATTCTCACGAGTGCCGAAGGCATGAGTGAGAATGCACAGCTCATGATGCAGGAGTGAGAACATTTTCCATATCCCGCAATCTGTCCATCATTTGTGTGGTTAGTACCACTGGGGGAGAGCATTAGGAACATTTTTTCTGTTTCTGTGCATTTCCTGATTATTCTGTGTGTGTGGGGGGGGTTCTGAATGGACTGGGAGTGAGAAACACAGCTGAGTATGTTTTGGAAATCTAATTGAGTGATTCAGAGGCTCACTGAGAAAGACAAACTGCTGCGCGTAGCAGTAAGACAGACAGAATGCTTTGTAAAAGTGTCATTTAGAAATCAGGTTGTTTTCAGCCTGGAGATCAGCACAGTTAGAAACTCAGTGGGACACAGCTGACAGTATTTTGCTAAGCTAATTGAGTGAGTCAGAGGCTCACTGAGAAAGACAAGTTTCTGCAAGACAGAAGGTGCTTTGTAAAATAGTTTTATTTAGAATTCAGGTTATTTTGAAGCTGAGATCAACACAGTAATGGGCTAGGAATATTAGAAACAAAATGGGAAATAGGTGAGAGTCTTTCGCAAAGCTAATTGAGTAAGTTGCAGCTTCAGTGAGAAAGAGACATTGTTTCCTGAAGCAGCTTGCCTTAAAGGAGACAGCATAGGACAGTGGTTTAAGGTTTTGCGCAGCAAATCTCGTACTATCCAGCAGTACAGATCTGGGATTGAATCCCCCAACTGCAACTTGCATACTGTGTGATTCTGAGTAAATCACTTAACTTTCTTGTTCTCCCAGGTTGCACCTAGTGTGTGTGTGTGTGTGTGTCTCTCTCTCCTGATAAAAGAGAAACTGTTTTCTGCAGCAGTTTCCTTTGGAATGCTATCTGCAGTGCAGATATTCTCACTCCAGTGACATCAGCAGTGATGTCATCAGGATTTCTCCTAACTTCAGAGAAAATATCACCATTTATTCCACTGGAATAGCTCTCACCCCAGTGATGTATGTATAGGTATGTATTATAGTGGTGCGGTCGTTCCACTATAGTTAGGGTTCAGCGGTCACTTTTATGTTAAACTAAAGATTTTGAACATTAATAACTTTGGAACTGTTCAATGGATTTGCCTGAAATTTGGTATGCACAATGAGGCTTAGTAGATCTCTTGATCTGCCAAATTTTGTTTCCATCGGACTTACGTTCTTTGCATACAAAAACTCTAAAAAATGCAAAATTATCCATTTTTGGAGACAGCTTTTGGGATATTGGATGTGGCCCTGCATGGTCGTTGTGTGGTGTGTTGCTCTGCAATATAGCTTGTTTGAAACAGCGTTGGTGGGAGAACATACTACTTTTCATTTGGTGAAAAAATATTATGGCATTCAAAAGTTATGCCACTTTTAAGTTCCCATTATGAGTCAATGGGAAAATGTATATGTATGTTTTGCAAACAAATAATGGGGTTCTGGCCGTCTGGTCCCACCTGACAATCAAACAATTTTCAGCCTCACAGTTCAAGAGTCTCTGTCCCCAAGCTTTTATAAAATTCTTTGATCATGAGGTCAGCCATCTTGTTTTCAATTTTCTGATCGGAAAAACCAAAATATCTTGGCTCAGGGGTCACTTCTGAAGTAAAATTTGGATGGGTTTTACTCAGGGGACTCCTATCTATTGAGACATGCCTTTGCTTTCATCCAAATCAGTCAAAAAATAGAGTTCTGAGCTTTTAAAATCTTTATTTGTGGCTTGCTAATGAACTTTGATCACAAGCCTGCAAATTCTTTGATCGCGATATTCATTGATCGCGATCGTGCATCGTGAGCAAGGGATGAGATGGCCAGATTTAAAAATAGATTTTCTCAGCCAAGGGGTGCCCTAGAAAGTTAAACGAGGGTGGATTTTGCTCAGGGGGTTTGTTCTGCCCCTCTGAATAAATAAATGATGTTTTCAATATCCCTGGTAGTTTAGTGGCCCCCCATCATGATAAAATAGATAATGATATCTGTATCCCTGACAGTCTAGTGGCCCCCCATGTGTATTTTATTAATATTGCTTTTTTATATCCCTGGTAGTCTAGCAGCCCCCCAATCATGATAAAATAGATTACGATGTCTGTATCCCTGGTAGTCTAGTGGCCCCTCATCATAATAAAATTGATAACATCTGCAGTTTCCTGGTGTCTAGTGGCCCTCATCATAATAAAATTGATAAGCCTGTATTGGAATTTCAGTTATACAGTTTCATTTCAATTCTTCCTCAGTTTCACAGCTCACTGCTCATGGTTGGTTACGACTGTATTACGAGTGCCACGCAGGGCCTTCTGGAGTTTTGCACAGCCTGGCACACACACAGTCGGTGGCTGGCCATGGAGGTGAGAGGCTTGTGCAAGTCACTAGCTTGGGAAGGGTGGGGTGCTGGGTCTGGCATGGCTGGGTTGGGGGTGGGGGGCCACTAGACTACCAGGAAATGTATTTATTTATTTAGTTTTTGTTAACTGGGTAGGTGCACTAGCCATAAAATTACTATTTTCAGGCACAACCCAGGAGAGTACAACAAAAAGAGAACAGTTGAACAGCAACAACATGGGTACAATAATACATATAGAGGAACAGTACAGCAGTGCTTCAAAATACAATGGGTAGAAACAACAAAAAATAATGGCAAGCATTATACAGATAATGGCAGTAAGATAAATAATAAGTGCAGAAACCAGGGACCCGACCTGTAGAGTGAAAGGGTTAATAAGATAGTAAGGTTATATAGAGAGAAATGTGAGGAATGTTCAAACATAACAAGAAAGACTGACAGAAGGAAGGTCGGGGTGGTAATTGGCAAAACAACAGTGGATAGTCAGCAACAAGGTTCGAGATGGAAGAGAGCTAGTAGTCAAGAAGTTATTTACAAAGAGAAGGAAAAATATGGGGAGAGGGAAGAGGAGACAGTCTTGGAGCTGGATTAGAGCAGGGGTGACATTACTGAATTACTACAAATTGCAAATGCTTATCAATTTTATAATGATGCAGGGCCACTAGACTACCAGGGATATGAATAATAATAATAATTGAATACAGATTGGGGGGCCACTAGACTACCTGGGATATAAAACAGAAATATGAATGAAAGATACACTGGGGGGGCCACTAGACTACCAGGGATACAGAGATCGTTATCTATTTTATCATGATCGGGGAAGGGGCCAAGAGACCACCAGAGATATCAACAATAATAATAATTTAATACAGATTGGGGGGCCACTACACTACCAGGAATATAAAAAGCAATATTAATAAAATACACATGGGGGGCCACTAGACTACCAGGGATACAGAGATTATTATCTATTTTATCATGATGGGGGGGTGCTAGACTACCAGGAATATTGAAAACAAAATTATTTTATTCAGATGGGGCAGAATGAAGCCATCTGAGCAAAACCCACCCTCATTTAACTTTCTAGGCACCCCATGGCTGAGAAAATCTATTTTTAAATCTGGCTATCTTGTCCCTCGCTCTTTGTTCATGAGCGCAGCAATTTCTTTGATTGTGAGATTCTTTGATCATGATCGTGCATTGTGAGTGAGGGACAGAATTGCCAGATTAAAAAAAAAATGTTCTCAGCCTAGGGGAGTCCTAGGTAGACGAACGAGGGTGGATTTTACTTAGGGGGCTTGATTCTGATGAATCATGGTGGTGGTTTGCCGCAATTCTTTTAATTTTTAAAGTTAGAACAGTTTTTATTCTTTGGTCATGACCCTGCAAATTCTTTGCTCATGTGCCTGCATATTCTTTGATCATGAGATTCTTTGATTGCGATCGTGCATTGCAAGCGAGGGACGAGATGGCCAAATAAAAAAAAAATTCTCTGCCCAGGGGTGTCCTAGGAAGATAAATAAGGATGGGTTTTACTCTGGGAGCTTCGTTCTGATGAACCATGGAAGTAGTTTATGCAATTCTTTGAATTTTTTAAATTAGAACAATTTTTATTATTTGGTTGTGACCCTGCAAATTCTTTGGTCACGAGTCTGAAAATTCTTTGATCATGATCGTGCATTGCGAGCGAGGGACAAGATGAACAGATGTAAAAATCATTTTTCTCTGCCCTTGGGTGTCCTAGAAGAACAAATAAGGATGGGTTTTACTCAGGGAGCTTTGTTCTGATGAACCATGGTGGTGATTTACCGCAGTTCTTTAAATTTTTTAAATTAGAACAGTTTTTATTATTTGGTTGTGACCCTGCAAATTCTTTGATCACGAGCACACAAATTCTTTGATCGTGAGATTCTTTGATCGCCATCTTTGATCACAAGGGGAAGGGACAAGATGGCCAGATTTTTTATAATGTAATAGATTGGGAAATTTTACCAATCTTTAAGATTGAATATCTTGGAAACAGTGTGGTCTTTTTACTTGAAATTTGTAGAGTTTTTATAGCATGTCCTGTATATGTGAAGTATGTTGTTTATGTGTTGGACACAGAGAAAAATTTTATTACGGAGATATTTCGTGATGAAATTTACGTGTTGCAGACAGTGTTTTGGATTGTGCTGGTGGCTTGAAATTGATAGGGTGCCTAGCCTTAGTGTCATGGATGTAGTTTTCAGCTGTGTGTGTTAAATGTTAACAGATATGGAACTGTACCACTCTGATGAATGACAATTTCAAATTTTGACATGTTATATCTCAGATATGGCTTGGTCTTTTCACTGGAAATTTGGAGGGTGTTGATGGCATGTGCTGTAGATGTCAATAGTGGTGCTTATGTGTCGGATAATGTATTTTTTGAGGATATATTGTGTGGTGCAGTTTACATTTTGTGGACTGTGTTTTCTATTGCTCTATTAGATTTACATTTGTTTGGTGGGTAGCCTCGCTGTTGTCAATGTACTTTTTAGTCTTTTGGTGTGTAATGTGGCCCAACACTTATGGGCTCCACGTTCCCACCAATATGTGCAACTTTCTACTTTTCTATTCTTTCTTAAAAATTAAGGAAATTCTATTAAAAAAACATTGTTGATGCATCAGTTAGGGTTCTTCTACAGTGGCAAAAGTGAGGAAATTCTCCATTAGGGTTCCCACCTGTTGAACCCCACCTCCACCAACAGGCATTAGGGTGTGTGTTGGGGTCATTGTCCCTAACTCTCACCCCATTCTTCTACACTGCACCACCTCAGCTTGTTTACACTTGGGATGGGGTGAGAATTAAGGCCAATGACCCCAACGCACACCCCAATGCCTGTTGGTGGGGGCAGGGTTGGGGTTCAATGAGTGGGAACCCTAATGGCACATTTCCTCACTTTTGTCACTGTAGAAGAACACTAACTGATGCATTAATGAAGTTTTTTGCATAGAATATATATATATATATATATATATATATATATATATATATATATACACACACAGAATATATATTTGTATTTTGTAGGTGGGGGTTGACATATATAGACATGTACTCATTGTATTGTTTTGCATCACAGGTCACAGATACTGTTGGTGTGCAAATTCCAGTGCTTGTTGAGAACGTTTTGCATAGAAATTTGAAATGAACAACTCTCAAACCAGTGATGGCATTTTTTTTTTGGTGGGGGGAGCATATTTGCAGGTTTGTCTCATTAATGGTTTCTTATCTGGTTACTTCTTCACAGATTTCATCTGCATCCTTCTCGACTCTGGTTGTTAATGATGGTCATGGTCATCGATTGAACTAATTTCTGTGTGTTGCATGTCTGCCCCAGCTGGGGAGGGGGTGGATTGATGTTGAAGAACTTCTTTGGATAAGGCAACTATGACACAACTAAGCAGCTGGAAGTTTCCTGAAAAAAGAAATGAATGACTTCTTACAACTTGATTGTCCCTGGTACTCAATCTCAAGTCAAGTTACATTTCAAAACCACATCTTGTCAAGTAACACAACCTGTGTGCAACTTTTTTAACACTGTCATGGCTGCAAAGCTGCAAGTTCAGAATACAGTGCATGATATCTTACAGAAATAGTTTTGGTGATGTACACGTTACTTAGTTTATGAATTGTACTTAGTTGCATTTGCTGCAGTCTTTAAAAAAAATTGAACAGATGAAATAAAATCTTGATACTTACCAGTATGGATTTGAAATGGATATTCCATAGGTTCCTGTGTATGGTACAGTTGCAGTGCCATTCATACCAACTTTCAGTGAAGGAGAGTTTTTTTGATAACCTCATAGTCTTCAGGTGAAGCTACCTCTGGCTGCAAGCTGCAACACTGGACTTAAGATTTGCAAGAAAGTGAGTAGTGCTCACAACAGAGGGAGGTGAACTTTACAATTTACAATTGTCTTTGGTTTGAAGCAGATTCCTTAGGAAAGTTAATATTCTTCAGGTGGAGGATACTTCTAACTGAAGGGTGAAATAAGCAACTTAGAATTATCAGAAAAGGCAGTCTTTCAATCAACAGAGGGAGGTGGAGTTTGCTTTACTTGTGTTACAAGTGTTAAGGTTTTCAGTGCAGGAAGAGTTTAAACCCACATAGGCTAAATACTGTTTTCTGTGTCTGCCCTTCTGCACAGCTGATGTGTTTTGGGGCTGACTGTTTTCAGAGCACAAGTCACAAGGCTCTTTTGGGGCTGGGGAGGTTTACTTGTGTCTGACTTGGATGTTTGGATTTTTCTCTGTTTGATTAGCAGGGTATTTTCTCTGTCAAATTGGTTTGAAGCAGTATTAAAAATTGTCGTGTATGGCATCTTGCTGACAGGAAGGCACTCATCACATCGGTAGGTCAGAGCTGCTTAGCTGATTGTTTTGTGAGGGCACAGTTTAGGCCCAACCCTTCCCACCCCTCACCCCACCCACCCTGGAAATAGTTCATTTATACCTGGGGTTCTGACATCATTTCCTCAAGAGGGCAAG
The DNA here is from genome assembly GCA_016271365.2 of Neoceratodus forsteri. Taxonomy (NCBI): domain Eukaryota; kingdom Metazoa; phylum Chordata; order Ceratodontiformes; family Ceratodontidae; genus Neoceratodus; species Neoceratodus forsteri. Next base: position 1,179,562,253 of record CM057458.1, read on the forward strand.
GTACACATCACTGTCATATCCTGTCTAGCACACTGCACTGACAATATAAGCATACACATTATATAAATACATATATTTCTATATAACGCACCAATCACACACACACAAAAAAAAACTAAACAAGATAGACAGTTATGTGGGGAGTAGTACAATGTAATGGCTGTGGGGCAGCAGTCTTCTGGGAGTCTTTCTGGAGGCTGAGATGCTGCCCTGTTTGCAGACAACTATCTGCCATGAGGGAGTAAGTTGACCATCTTCAGGCCGCACTGGACAGTGGCAAGGGAACCTCCCCCATCCAGGGAGCACCACAGCCACCACCACTACCTCAGAGGTTGCGAAGAAAGCACAGCAGTTGGACCACAGTGGGCTCAGGGAGGGTAAGGGTGGTGGAAAAGAGGCACAGCCAGTCAGTTGGTACACTCCACAATCCATACACCATTCTGGGGGAGCATAGTTCCCCTATGGATGCACCCGCAGAGGAGACTAAGGAGGGTGCAGACAACTGTCACAAGGGAGGCCCTCAGGAAGGAGGCAGAGGGCACCACAGGGAAAGAAAGCAGCTCCTGGTGGGGGCCCAATTATTAGGGGATAGAACTGGGGAGCAGGGAAAATTGAAGTGGCAGCCTGCCTGGTGCCATGGCTTGGATGGACAGGAAGCGCATCCTTAGGATCACGAGAACAGTTGCACGAGAGTCTGAGCTGGACATCATTGTCCACCTAGGGACAAATGACTTGGCTCATCATGAGATTAGAGCAGTGCAAAAGGACTTTGTAGAGTTGGGGAGGGGCTTAAGACAAGTAGCACACACAGTATCCTTCTCAGAGGTGCTGCCTGTCAGTGGCATGAGTGAGGCGAGGGTACTTTTGCACCATGCAGTTTAACAAATGGTTGAAAAAATGGTGTGGAGCACAGGGGTTTGGCTTCATTGGGGACTGTGGTTCCACCTGGAAGGACACCAGCCTATACTGGCAGGATGGTCTGCATCTGTCCAGGAAGGGAACAAGTCTTTTGGGCAATCGGTTTAAATGCTTCATTGGCAAGCCTTTAAACTAGTCAAGGGGGGAGGCACTGATAAGCAGAAGGAAAATCCCAGCCTCCCCCTACAAAACAGGGTACTAAATGAGAAAAAGACCAAGGTAGAAAGGTCAGTGGGGTTGCGCTACAGAAGGTAAAGCCATCAAAAATGGAGAGCAATGAGTACCAATGCCCATAGTCTGGGTAACAAGCTTCCTGAATTAGTGGCCTTGATGGAGGAGGAAGATCTGGATATTGTGGCACACAGAAACATGGTACACACAGAACCATGACTGGATGTAAACATACCAGGATACACTATCTACAGGAGGGACAGGGAGGGTAAAAGAGGAGGAGGAGAGCTCTCATAAGAGAAGAAATCAAAGCAACAGAACAAAAGGGTAAACAGGGAGGAGAAGAAGCACTGTGGGTCAATTTGAGGCAGGCAATGGCACCACAATCTGCACAGGGTTGTATACAGACCCTCTCAGGGGAGGAAATGGACAAGGAAATGATAGAAAGTATACTTAGAATGGCAGATAAAGGGGAGATATTGCTGATGGGTGATCTGAATATGCCAGATGTTAACTGGAGTGCAGTTGCAGCAGCCACTTCTAAGAGTGGGGTTATTCTAGATGCCCTACAGGGGGCATGCCTTAGACAACTAGTATTGGAGCCCACTCGAGAGGGAGCAATCTTAGACCTGGTTCTCTCTAACAGAGATGAAGAGAGGATCACAGATGTAGAAGTGGGTAGCCATCTGGGAACTAACAACCATCGAACAGTATGGTTCACAATAAACACAGCAATAGAGTCAAGCCATACAAAGACAAAGGTACTGGATTTTAGGAGGGCTGACTTTGCAAAAAATGGGTGAGTGCCTAAGGAATGCACTAGCAAATGGGCAGTAAGGAGGGGTGAAAGAACAATGGGGAATAATAAAAACTGCCATCACAGAGGTAACAAGCCTTTGTGTAAAGCAAATAAACAAAATGAAACGAGGTAGGAAACCACTATGGTTCTCAAAGGAAGTGGCAGTGAAGGTTCAAGAGAAAAAGAAAGCATTCAGGAAGTACAAGGAATCACAGAAGGAACAGGACAGAGAACTGTATCAGTTAAAACAAAAGGAAGCTGGAAAGGCAGTTAGAACAGCAAAGGCCCAAACCAAGGAAATGATAGCCAACTCAGTTAAGAAGGGGGATAAAACCTTTATAGGTACATCAGGAGCAAAGGAAGACCAAGGGAGGGATAGTGAGGCTTAATAAAGGGAGGGAGGAGGGTGGGCAGAGGGTGACTGTGAAAAGGCAGAGATACTAAACAAATATTTTTGCTCAGTATTTACAAAGGAAGAGGGGAGGTACCTAAACAAACAGTAGAAACACTCTGATACAGAAGTTGATACCAGCCCATTTACAGAAGAAAGAGTTCTGAAAGAGCTCTTAAAACTGAAAGTGGACAAAGCAATGGGGCCTGATGGGATTCATCCCAGAATTCTAAAAGAACTAAGGATAGAACTAGTGACACCACTGACTACCCTCTTTAACAAATCATGGAGGATGAGGTGGTACCTGAGGACTGGAGGAGGGCAGATGTGATTCCCTTCACAAAAGTGGGAGCAAGGCAGAAGCAGGAAACTACAGACCTGTTAGTTTAACCTCAGTGGTAGGGAAAATGATGGAATCACTCTGAAGGAAAGAATTGTTGTGTATCTAGAGGCCAGAGGGGCACAGGACCCAAGGCAGCATGGATTCACAGTGGAAGGTCATGCCAGGTGAATCTGATAGATTTCTTTGACTGGGTGACCAAAGTAGTAGATCAGGGAGGGCTGTGGATATGGCCTACCTAGACTTTAGCAAGGCATTTGACACAGTCCCACACAAAAGATTAATATACAAGTTAGCCAGCCTGGAAGTGGGTCCCAAGATGACAGCCTGGGAAAGAATTGCTGGAGAATAGGACACAGAGAGTAATAGTAAATGGAGTCCACTCTGAAAAAGGGGGTTAGCAGGGTACCACAGGGTTCAGTATTAGACTGGTCTCTTCAATGTCTTTATGTTTACATTGCAGAGGGACTGGAAGGAAAGTATGTCTCTTTGCAGATGACACAAAATCTGCAACAGAGTTGATGCACAAGGTGGGATGGAAAGGATGAGAAGGACTTGGCAAGGTTAGAGGAATGGTTAAATGTATGGCAGCTTAGATTCAATGCTAAGAAGTGTAAGGTAATGCACCTGGGAAACAGAAACCCAGGGAAGAGTACACAATGGGGGTGAGATACTAACAACAACAAAATGGAAAGGGACCTGGGGTAGTCATATCAGATGACCTAAAGGTGGGCAAGCAATGTGAGAGAGCAGCAAGGAGGGTTGGGGGATACTGGGATGCATAGGGAGAGGCATCACCAGCAGAAAACAAGAAGTTATTATCCCTCTGTACAGACAGCTGGTGAGACCACATCTGGAGTACTGCGTGCAGTTCTGGAGACCCAATCTCCGCAAAGACATAGGCAGGATGGAAGCTGTCCAGAGGAGGGCAACTAAAATGGTGCAGGGTCTGCACCGGAAGACATATGAAGAGAGACTTAAGGAGCTTAATATGTATAGCCTCGAGGAAAGGAGGGAGAGGGGGGACATGATAGAAACTTTCAAGTACCTCAAGGGAATCAACAAAATCCAAGAGGGTAGCATCTTTCAAAAAAAGAGGTGTGCAAGAACAAGGGGGCACAATTTGAAGATAGAAGGGGGGCAGCTCAGAGGTAATTTACAGAGAGGGTTGTGGATGTATGGGACAGCCTTCCAGAGGAGGTTGTGGAGTCAAAAACAGTGGTGGAATTCAAGCATGCATGGGACAGTCATAAGGCAATTCTAGGGGGTGGGGGTAGGAAGAAGTAGGCTGCTGGTTAACTAGGATCTGCAGCTTATCCATCAGGTAGGGAAATGGGCAGACTGGGTGCCAAGCGGTCCTTATCTGCCGTCAAATTCTATGTTTCTATGTAAAAAAACAAAATAAGTTTACCATACGTGTTTGACCATTGCAGCTCAGAAAAGCTACAGAAAACAAAACATACAGCTAAAGGAAGTTAAATAGCATAACAAAACATCAGTACACATACTGACTTTATAGTTTTAATATTGAGAAACCTTGTGCCTGTGGCTGATGGATGTGGTCTCCTGTTCGACTCCCTCTGCCTTGGCATGGTCAATGTAATGGGGAACATTGTCTGAATGACACTGGTGGTGGGTGCTGGTGGTGATAGCAGCAGTACATGATGACATTCCCTGTGACATCTTCCTGCATCTGATGGAGGTGGCAGTGGCTAACATCAGTCTTTGTGGTGGTGGTCCAGGGGGTGGACAAACTCATTCTTTGTTGTGGCAGTGGCTAACATCAGTCCCAGAGGTGGTGGTCCAGGGGGCAGACAAACTCATTCTCTCTGGTGGTAGTGGCTAACATCAGTCCCGGTGGTGCTGGTCCGGGGGGGGTGGACAAATTCATTCTCTGTGTTGGCAGTGGCTAACATCAGTCCTGGTGGTGGTAGTCTGGGGGGAGGGCAGTCAAACTCATTCTCTGTGGTGGCAGTGGCTAACATCGGTCCTTGTGGTGGTGGTCTGACTCCAGAGGGGCACACCACCTTTTAACAACTTCGGTTAAAACCTGCCAACATTAACCACATCATCCTCATAAAGAAAGCTGCCCTCACAGTCATCCATGTCTGAAGCCTGACCACTGGGAAATTCTTTCCCCATTGTGTCATCATTTATGTCAGTTGTGGGCCGTTTCATGCTGCCACTGCCAGTGCCACCAGGATGGTCCATTTCTACATCACCAAAGCCACCATGACTAGGCAGGGGTATGAATACTGAGGTTGCAGTCTGTACTGGTATGTGCCTCTCATTCATTTTTATGAATGTTAGCAAACTAACATTTGCAGGAGAGAGGCCTGTCTGACGATCTCTGACTATTGCACCTTCTGAGCTGAATACCCTCTCGACACTTAGACGGAAGGGTGGGCATGTGAGGTACTTCAGTGCCACTGCAGTCAGCTCTGGACATTTACTTACCTTTCCACTCCAGTAGAAAAAAGGATCATCAGTTATTGACAGATGCCTGTTTTCAGACAAATATGACTCAACAATTCTCTGTGCCATACTAAATCCAGTGGTTGATACATCATCCTGTTCTCCGGAATCATTTATTTAATAAATCCTCACTTAGAACAAAGCCTCCCAAAGTGGGTTGATGCCAACCCCTTTGGATGACAGACCACCTGGAACTGCAGTCCCTTTCCCCTTACAGGATATGCTTGATGATCCTCCAGGTACACCTTCAGCCAGATTATGCTGCTGAGGTTTGCTGACCTTGGCTCATGGCTTCTGTGCACCATGAATCATGTGCACCAGTTGCCGACTGACATTTTTTACCTGTTCAGAACCCTCTCCAGTACTGAGGCAATTCCACATTTGTATCATGGGTCCAGCATTGTTGCTATGGCAAAGTTGTCACTACGCTGAATGCTCAAAATGTGACAATTCTGGTTGAATACTGTCAGCATGTGTTTCGGCAACAAACTGCTAGCACTGTCTCCGGCAACATTGAGGCCATGCTGTACATTCACCAATGTCTGCCTCAGCACTCACAGCAGCGGAATTGATTTTGCTAATGGAGGCAGACTCACCACTCACTGCCTGTTGGCATGTTCAAAAGGATGCAAAATTGTTATCACAGAATCCATGAGGTGCCACCGTTCAGTCGTTATAGACATGGAGGCCATGGAACTGTCACGGCTAGTGTGCATCACAAGATATTCTGAGATGGCTTTGTATTGTTCATACAATCTGTCTGCTATGTATAAAATGGAGTTCCACTTGGTGACAAGTTCCAGCTTCAAGTGGTGCTGAGGGAGGCTGTTTCGCATCTGCAACTGCCAAAGTTGGTCACAGGCCCTTGCAGATCATGGAAAGTGAGACCTGATGCAGCGTGCAACTGTCAGCATTTCCTTTACATCAAGGTGCTGCAGAAACTCCTGCACCACAAGATTTAAACACTGGACCATGCATGAAACATGAAAAAAGCCACCATTTGTGATGTATTTTACCACATTTGACCCGTTGTCACTTGCTATGAACCCAGATCTCAGGGACAGGAGATTCAGCCGTTTGTCAGTTTTAGTCAGTACCATGTCCAACATGTTTTCACAAGTGTGTGAACAGGTCACATTGTGCATAGCAATCATGGCATGCTGTTGAATTCCTGGAAGATTGCTACCACGACAATCCACCTTACTGCACTGATTATTCACACTACTAACATCACAAACAACCCCTGGCACCTGCACCCAGTGTGCAGTTATACACAAATATGAACTCCCTGCTGTTTTGCCACTTGTTCACATATCCATACTTAAATAGATGAATGGAGAGGAGGAATGTTGAAGGGCATGTCTTAAGAGTCAGACACAGTACGGAACAACTCGGGGACAGAACGGGTCAAAAAGTATGTCCTGGATGGACTTTCCATTTGGACAGGCTCATGCAGCAAACTGCCAGAACCCAGAATTTTCCACAAAGGAGAAGGGCAAAAGATCAATTTCCAGTATTTCAGCTATAACAGCACTAAGTTCACGTGACACTGTATGATTGGGTGGGTACTTCAGCTTATGCACAAAAACACTCTTGGACGTGAGCTGACTTAAACATTTTACACGGGGTGTGATGACAGATGGTTCTGCTCTGCAAATGGCAGGAGGTGGAGTGTGGATGTTTGATGAAAACAGTTGCACAGGTGATGATGACAAATACAGAAATACAGTTATTTTGTAAGATTTGCCAACCAGGGTTGATGTATCCCTTGCACTAGACATGCTGCATTCACCACCACCACCAAAACTGTTAAATTTCACTTGCACTAGACAACATTTCAAAATCATTATGCTCCTCCACTTCATCATGCCCGTAGTAATCCTCTGCTGTTATTTCCTCATTATTGCACACATTTAATTTCCTACTGGACTTAATTCTCATGGAAGGGGATAACATGCTTGTAATGGTTAATGATAAGTGTGAACGCCTGACTGTTGTATTATCAGCCATCTTCTGCTGGGTCCACAGTGCCATGTGCCTATTCTTGCGATGCATATGCTGTCCTCCTGTGCCCAGATGGTTCCCCTTTTTACCTCAACTCATACACAGATGGCAAACCTGACAGATTGCAACTAACTCATCATTTGCATCTTGAACAAAAAAATCCCAAACAAGGGATTGTGATGCTCTGCTTTTAATATGTCCATGATGTTGCTTACTGAACTCCTTTCTTTTAAGCACTGAAGTGGGGGGGGGTGCAATGTGATTTTTTGGGCAGTGCACACCTGGACTGCAACTGACTGACATGACTACCTATCATTATTACTGGTCATCATCATCATCATCATCATCATCATCACCCTCACCCTCAACTGAAAATGGTAAATCACAAGTTATTACAGGGGGGGAGGGATTAATGCAAACAGATGCAGACACAGCCACCTTGAATTTCTTTTTCTTCCAGTTCCCAACTGGTGTCAATTATATCATCATTATATTCATCAACATCACCCACATCCACATCTTCTGCTTGGATGCTGGCACGTGGACTTCATGTTGCAACCACAGCAACGTCATCATCATCACATTCATCATCATCATCAACACCACCATCACCTGATATTTTTTCACCACACTGTAAATCACTGCATGGAAAATGCATGACATGAAATGCAGTGGAAGAAATGTCACATTGTATGCTATCATTGACATGATTATCAAAATCCTCAGGTTCAGTTACTGGGATGTTACTGGGAAGTATGACATGGTCTGCACTGCCACTCATTTGCACTGCTTCACACTCCACTATATTTTTGGACATGGTACACTGGTCAGAAGTCGAACTTGAGGCAGCAATACTTATACTACCATCACCAACAACTTCAGTAACACCACCAGCTGGGACATCATCTCCTCCAAGTATGAGTGAAGCTACTGATTGGGCAGTAAAAAACATTTGCAGGAGAAATATCTTTCCTCACAACATCAATGCACTTCTGCGTATTACCAGTCCCACAGACTATCTTACCACTGGCAGCAGTGCCATGGCGAGAACCAGCTTTGCTTGCACATCTCTTTGTGGGCATTTGGGGGGATCAACAACAATGTTCTAAACAAATTTAGATTTTGGAACCTTCACTTTGTTTGGGGGGGTGCTAGATGAGAAGCCAAAAAAACAACTGTGGCATCATCAACAGATAGAGATGCAGATTCACAAGTGAAAACATCACCTTAACTAACCAGTGGTGCTGAGGTCACAAACAATCCAATTTGGAAAAAAATTCCTTTTGCCGGTGGGGATGGGGCGGCACTGACTGAAGATTTTTACAGCAGTACAAGCAGCAAAACAAAGAACAGATACCACAATGGCAGTATAAAATCGTGCAGCTGCAGTGGATAGCAGGTTCACACTGCTGCACCTGCAATTACACTGTGGCGCAATAAAAGGTGTATTATTTGATGTCACGCAGCATCGCACACACACACACTTACACACACACAATTTGTCTACAACGAATAATGTGTAGCAAATTGAAAAGTTCAGTAATATGTCACGTATAGTAAACAACCTGAAATTATGAACTGCTGCACCAGATCCATACAACACACAATCAGCAAGAAAATTTCAACAATTACTGACAATATTACTGTGTGTACATTAACACAGTCAGTTATGTAACAAAAATATAATCAAAAAACAAAGAACTTCCTATTTCTCCAACTTGAATCTACCTACACCACAGATATGCCCCTCCCCCAAAGCACACTTTCACTGTCTTTTACTTCACAGACTCAATGTTGTACATTAACATTCAAAGTCCACACACAAACAAAAATGCTCGATGATATGAGCACAGAAGTTTTTTCCTACAATCAATTAACTAAAGTCTGATCAAAATAAATTACTCAAAAATGCTTTTATTTTTTTTTTCTTTCCATTCAAAATTTATTAAACAGGCTTTTTCAATACAAAACCAGATCCATGTAATGCATTCAGTATCAAAAGCATACATCTGTAAAAAAGCAAACACAAAAACATGAATAGTAAATGAAGAGGATCTGGCACCACCCACCTCCTTCTACTCCCTCCTCCCTCCCTCCTCCCTTTTCCCTTTCTCCACAACACAGATTAGAACTATAATTTAAAAGAAAATTGTAAGTTCCAAAGATTCAAGTCCTCCCATGGGTTACAGAGTATATCATGTGTATAATGGTCCCCAGACCTTATTAAATCTGCCTAGATTGTCACAGAGGCTTGCAATAGTCTTCTCCGTTCTCAAATTGGCAAGAAATTCCTGTAGCCATTCTGTATATGTCACAACTTCTTTGTCCTTCCAGTGTCTAAGGACACGTTTTTTAACTGATATTGAAACTAAAGTTCTATGATATTTACGATTACATACAGTTACCCCGGATCGGTTACCTAATAAACAGATTTCAGGTTTGAATAACTTATCTAAGCCTAGTAAAGGGTCTACCCTTTGTTTAATAAGAGTCCACAAAGGAGATATTTTGGAGCACTCCCAACAAAGGTGCAGTAAAGATCCTTCTGCTTGATCACATCATGTGCAGGTAGAGGAAACAATTAGGTCAAATCTAGCAAGTTTTTGCAGGGAGTAATATAGATGGCGAAGTATGTAATATTGTGTTAAACAGAGCCTGTCCTGGGTCACAAACCTGTGACAGGTTGTGTCACAAGGCTGGCCAGTCTAGTTCTAAGTTTGAAAAGTAGGTGTCCCAGAATTCTGAGGGACCTAGATTGTCAGGATATACATAATCATATAATGTAACATATATTTTAGACACAGGTGGGGGAGACCAGCAAAGGATAGTAAATCAGAATAGTAGGGTGTTTTCTAGAGCTGCCGGGGAAAGGCCCCAAATATTTGCACCACTAAATGTCTTAGTTGAAAAACTTTAAATATCTGGGACTATGGGATATTTGCTTTATGCATTATTTCAGAGGAGGTAAGCAGGTCCCATCTTCTTTGCTCAACTAGTGGGGTAAGCAGTCTCCTAGTTGAGGAAGCCTTGAAGTTGAAAGGACTGAGCTGCCTATTTTGAGATTGGGGTTTCCTCTCAGGGGTTGTTTTAGGTCCTGGACTTTATTATATCTGAGAAATGTACATAGTTGTGAATATATTTTAAGAGATGTATATATTAAAGAGCCCTGTAAAGCGATAAGGAGAGATTTAAGTTTGGTGTGAAGAAAAGCTGTAGGGGACATTCCTTGAGTTCAAATTTGGGCTTGTTCAATTTTAAGCCAGATGGGCACATAAGAGGTATAGTTTTGGGTAGTTTCAGGAGATAACCAATGAAGACATTTGTTTTCCTTGCTTGCCCAATAGTAAAGTGCCACATGGGGGATACGCAGACTCCCTTTGTATTTCGGTACTGTCAGTTTATGGAAAACCAGCCTAGGTTTTTTACTGGCCCAAATAAAGTCAGTAAAGATGCTATGGACTTTTTTAAACCATAAAAAATCTGAGTAGCTGTCTAAGAGGTTAAGTGGATAGAAGAGGCAGAGAAAAGCATTCATTTTTAGAAGATTAATTTTACCCCAAAGGGAAACTGGGAGTATGGACCACCTGTCTAAATCCTGTTTCAGTATATGAAGAAGATTATCTAGATTTTCTATTTGCATTTTGGCCTGACTTCTCGAGATTGCAATGCCAAGATATTTCAAGGATCTAGCCTCCCAAGAAACATAGAAACATAGACTTTGATGGCAGATAAGGACAGCTTGGCCCATCTAGTCTGCCCATTTCCCTACCTACAGGATAGGTCGCAGATCCTAGTTAACCAACAGCCTATCTCTTCCTACCCCCCCACAAGAATTGCCTTATGTCTGTCCCATGCATTCTTGAATTCTCCCACAGTTTTAGACCCCACAACCTCCTCAGGAAGGCTGTTCCATGCATCCACTACCCTCTCTGTGAAATAATACTTCCTCACATTGCCCCTGAACCATCCCTCCTCTATCTTTAAATTGTGTCCCCTTGTTCTTGCACTTCTCATTTTCTGAAAGATGCTATCCTCTTGGACTTTGTTGATTCCACTGAGGTACTTAAAAGTTTCTATCATGTCCCCCTCTCCCTTCTTTCCTCAAGGGTATACTTATTAAGCTCCTTTAGTCTCTCCTCAAACGGCTTCTCTTACAGACCCTGCACCATTTTAGTTGCCCTCCTCTGGACTGCCTCTATCCTGTCTATGTCCTTGCAGAGATGGGGTCTCCAGAACTGGACACAGTACTCCAGATGGGGTCTCACCAACTGTCTGTACAGAGGGATAACAACTTCCAAGCAAGCTCAAGGTCTGTTATTGTACTCCATAGCACTTTATGGTTAAGGAAAAATACCACTGATTTATCTAGGTTCAATTTGTAGTTAGAAAGGGCACTACATTCATTAATCACATTCAGTACATGTGGAATAGAGGCATCTGGGTGGGATAGCTGGAGTAACAGGTCATCTGCATAAGCAGATACTTTTATCTCTTGTTCTAGGATAGTTATCTCTTGAATTAACTGGCAATTGGTTAGTCTACATATGAGGGGTTCTAAATACAAATGAAAAAGCAATGGGGATAGAGGGCAGCTGTCTCATCCCTGATTGTAAAGGAAACAATGCTGAGATGTACCCATTAGTTGAGACTCAGGCCATAGAGGACTGGCATATTGCTTGTATCCATGTCTCGAACTTTAGTGGGAAGTCAAATGCTTGAAGGGTTTTAAATAAAAAATTCCAGTTACCCTGATCAAATGCCTTCTCAGCATCCAGAGGCACCAAGGCTGTAGGGTAGTGGGCATCTCTGGATGCTGAGAGGACATGAGCCAAGGTCCATAAATGGTCAATAGATGACCTGCTCTTCATAAATCCCACCTGTTCTGGACCAGTAAGATCTGAGAGGACAGTGCCAATATTTTAGTCATAATCTTAAGGTCTTGATTAAGAAGCTATATGGGTCTATAGCTGCTGACCAAATCAGCCCGCTTATCTGGTTTGGGAAGGATGATGATTAGGGCTTCAAAGAGGGATTTGTCTGATTCAGCTACTGAAAGAATATATTGGTATAAAGGTTGTAATAAGTGGAATAATTGATCCACAAAGGCCTTATAGAAATTGGGGGAGAAACCATCTGGCCCTGGAGTTTTATCTGTTCGAAGGTCCATGATGACCTTTTTCTGTTCAGTATATGAGATTGGTGAGATTAAGGAAGTTTTTTGGGCTTCTGAGAGAGAAGGCAGGGAAGAATTAACAAGGTAGACTTCTACTTCCTCTCCTGAAAGAGGGCTTAGCATAGATCCATATAGTTTAGTATAGTAATTACAAAATTCAGCAGCTATATCTTCTGGGGATGTTTTAGAGAGTCAGATGTCTTCAGTCTAATGGCTGAAATGAGTATGGAAGATTCTTGTTGTTTAATTCTTAAAGCTAGTAATCTGACAGCTTTTTCTCCTTGATCGGTATAGCTGGCTCTGGCTTTGAGAATAGCAAATTCCACCTTCTCTCTCAGTAGTTCCAGATATGATTCCTTCAGTTTAATGAGATCTTGTCTACTCTGGTCAGAGAGTTGAAGGGGCAAATTAGCTTCTATACTCCTAATTTGGGAAAGGGTAGATAATAATCGTTCTTCTTTCTTTTTCTTCCGGTGTGAGACTATAACACTCAGGAGTCCTCTGAGGTAAGCTTTTAGATCACACCATTCTACATCAGGTTTTCCTGTAGAATTATGGTTAACAGAAACAAACTGGGTGATATGGTCTGAAATATAGGTGACTACTTCTGGGTCTTTGAGAAGCTGATTATTTGGTTTCCATCATCCCCCCCCCTTGTTTAGGAAGAGGGAGGATGGAGAGTTTACAAGAGACCAAGTCATGATTTGAAGGTGGATCCAGATGTATGGAAGAATTAAGTAGACCTAGAAGCAAGGATTGGGAGATGAGAATATACTCTATACTGGATGAAGTCCAGTGTACTGGAGATATAAATGTAAAACATTTATCAGTAGGATACGGAACTCTCCAGGCATCGAATAATCCTAATCGGTCCACAAGGTATCTTAATGCCCTTTGGGCAGGGGAAAGGCCCTTCCACTGAGCACTAGTGCAGTTTAAACTAGGATCAAAAGTCAGGTTAAGGTCTCCACCTAGGATAATTGGGAGTGAGTGAAAGGGAGATATTGTATTAATTAGTTGTATAAAGAACCCAGGAGAATCAATATTTGGGCCATAAATACTGCCCAGTAATACCCCTGTTGTGTAAAAAGTGCCCTTAGCAAACAGAAATCTTCCTTGCAGGCCCCCAATTATTTGAATAGGAGTGAAAGGCACCTTTCTTGTAATCAAAACCATTACACCACAGCTCTGTGTAGTTCCCCCTGTGGAGAATACTTGTCCCACTTGTTGCCTTCGTAGCCTTAGGGCTTCAGAATTAAGTAGCTGTGACTCTTGTATCAGGATTATAACTATTTTAAAAAATTCCAAATATTTTAGAACTTTATATTGCTTAAGTTTATTCCTGACCCCTTAACATTCCAAGTTGCAATCATTAGGCTCCTAGACATTTGTACAGGTTTGTAATATTTCAGTGAGAAACTCTGTTGTGAACCTACTGTTATAACCATGACACCCATGGATTGTTTTCTTCTGTGCTGCTCCCTATCCTTCATTTTTGAGGTCTTATACATCCCCAACAAAACAACACTAAACACTTTTTTTCTACATAAACATCCCTCCCCAAATAAGCCGAACTCCCCTCCCTGCACCCCCACAACATTTTGCTTTTCTTGTGGCATTGTCCCCTATCACTAATACCTTCCTTCCAGCTACTCCATACATTCTAATATATAAACTTTACTAATAATTAAAATGGTTAACAAATGTGTTATCTATTGTCTAATAAAAAAATAGGAACATTAAAATCCTGGTGAGCAGTAAAATAGAATATCCCTTGAATCAACCAGAAATCTAGCCTCATAACAGACAAGGTATTTTTAATTAAGAATGCTAGATAATAAGCTATTTTAGTAAAGAGGGAAAAATCATAGCCATTATCTATTAAAGTTTGTTTCATAGCCCTATATTGTCATTATGTGACCATGTGTGAAACAAATGAAAATAATTCCCCTAAAGAAAAGACCTGTAATAGCCAGTATGATCCTTTGGGGCTCAAGCTTTATCCACTATGTTTGGATTCATATGTGCTTATTGTCATTCATAACCAGATTCAGAGCAAGCAAAAGGAAAAAGAAAAGGATTTAATGGCAGTACTCTTGTTCCCCTAGAGAAAATAAATAAAAAGACCAGTAATAGCCAGTATAATCGCTTAGGAATAAATTATCTAGTCCATAGTGTTCAGTCTACTGAATCCGCCCCAATGAAAGAAAAAGAAGGGGGAAAAAAGAAGGTTTTGCTCAACTAGCTGGCTCCTGGCTATTGAATCACAGCAAAACAACTATGCACATGGTATGAAGGACGAAAATCAGGCACGGATCTTGAGACCCCTCTAGCGGGCGTAGGTTGCTAGTGCAGGTAGATCATAGCTACTGTTTTTAAAGATGTTGACCTACTTGAGATGTCCACCAGAGCCTGTCAGGAGTATATTCACATACCTGTGTTCATTATTCAGGTCACTCGTAACAGAAGCTGGAGGATCTACAGACAACTTTACTTTTTAGTTACTGTTGCTGCAGTTTGTAGATTCGGGATAGTGATTCCTTATTTTTTAAGGTCTCTACTTGTTTATAAGAAAGCTACATTTATATGTAAAATTGGTGCGTCTTGTCTGAAACTCTTAAACCATTACCTATTAGGACTGCTATTGTAGCTTTGCTCTACAGTATGTAACCTCTAAGAGAAAATTATGTTCTGGCACAAGGGGTCCAAAATGCCCTCACAGCAGATCATGGATCCTGAAAGAGGTCTGGAAGGGCAGTCTTGAGCCTTACTGTGGCTTGGTCAGAGTCTTCATAGGTAATCCAGCTTCCAGATATCAGAACTTGAAGCTTTACTGGGTAGTTCATCTGGAACTTTATATTGGCTGCGATAAGTTTTGTGACAAGGGGGTGAAAACCAGGTCTTCTCTGCCACCCTGTGGTTGGTAAGTCATGGGCAACCCTGATCCTGGTGCATTCCCATTTCAATTCCTGAGTCTCCCTCACTTTAACTAAAAAATGTCACCTACCTAGATAACTTAGGAAATGGAAAATGATCAGGTGTGGTGGACAGCCGGGTTGGGGCATTGGGCTGAGAGCCTGGTGTGCCCTTTCTATGATGTATTTGTTTCCATAGAGTGTAGGCCCAACGATTTTCTCCACACATTTTTGTATAAAGAGTATGGTATCTGGCCTTTCTTTTTTTTCTGGTATGCCTATAAGGACTGCATTACTTCATTGGCTATGGCCATCAAGGTCCTCCACTTTAGATTCAAGTTTGTTAATCTTCTGTCTTGTGGTGACGAGCTCCGGATCAATTTTATCTGCCCACTTTTCCAGTGAACATATGCATGTTTCACTATCTGCGGTGTGCTGTGAGATATCTTCCATGGCTTGGGAGAGAGAGTGTAATTCAGAGGTTTTCCTTTGTGGTTCTACCTTAAAAGGTTTGAACTCTTCTAAAAAATTAGTCAGAGTTAGCGGCTGTTGGTCTGGATCAGTAGAGGTCATGGTTGATGTGTCAGGAGAACCTGAGGCTTTGGGCTTTTTAATGGCCTTTTCAGGTGTAGCTGGAGGCGTATGATGAGCCAGTGCTCTCCTCATTTCAACTTCCATCAGGTTCACATATTACTGCTATTCAATTGCAAACTGCAGTAATAGTGTTTATTTACTGATTGAGATGCTAGAATTGTAGAAAATCCATCAAAAATAAGTGAAATTCAGAAAGAGTAGCCAGAGTGATGTGGGAGTGCTGCTGCTAGGTGCTCTGCATCACCGGAAGCCCCTCAAAAATGCTTTTTTAACAGCTTTTAGAAGGTTTGAATCACAGACAGCTCTCACAGCACACTGTCTCCTACAGCTTCCTACACACACTACCCCAAACTGAGGCTGAGCAGATCAATATAGAGCCCATGTCACCTGAAATCCCATGAATCACTGCAAAATTCACCTTTGGAGCTTAAAAACAAGGCGAAGTGAGGTGGAGTACATTGTTTTCAATGCACTTCACCTTTAAAGTTGGACGAGTAGTGGTCTGGGAAGGCAGAATAACGTGAAGTCATTGTTTTCAAAGGACTTCGCATTACCCATCATAATGCAAATTACTCCACTACGCATTGCGGAGTACTCCATGAATTGACCTTTACTCCGCAAATCACTTCATGGAGTGAATTGAGCCCATTTTGCCCACCACTAGTCATAAGAAGCCTATGTTGAAAATTTGGTGTAAAAATATAAAAAAAACAACAAAGTTATGAGCCTACATTGAAATTTGTAAACACAGGCTCATAACTTTGGTAATTTTCCAATATTTTGACCCAGAATTTTCAACATCACCATTTCTTTACAGCATGTCAGGAATGTAACAGCAGTTATTTTTCAGATCTTGGTGAAAATGTGTTTTCATGCTTCGAAATGTGATTTCACTGTTGCTGTGAGAAATCACCTTTTGGGTAGGAGTTGAACATTTTCTCTGAACATGTTTATGAGGTGGAGTCATAAAAAAGCTTTGTTGAAAATTTAGGGCAAAATAATTAAAAATCAATGTTCAGGATTTACAAATGTGGTGCACCCAGCGCATTTGAGATGTGCCAGTGTATCTTGAAGATGCGTACTCACTCTTTTCATGTAGAGCAAAGATGCTGTGGTGCATCCCGGATACACCACACTACATAGAATGCACCAGACCCCACAAATGATAACATGCGGCGCATCTGAGGGGGGTATTAAAAAAGGGAGAGACTTCAGTGTTGTTAATCGATGAGATAAGAAATTTGACATTAGACATCTTATTACATGCAACACACAAGGTGTGATATATTTGGCAACATGTATTTGTGGGACTTTTTATGTTGGGAAAACTGAAAGAGCATTTAAAGTTAGGGTGCTTGAACATGTTTGTGCAATAAAAAAATAGGATTTGACATATGCGACTTCAGTTCATATAATGGAAAATAAAAACAAAGAAGAAATCCATGAATTTAAATTTATGGGTATTGAAAAGGTATATCTTGGTTTAAGAGGTGGTAACCTCCGTAATAAAATTTTAAGGAAGGAGAATGAGTGGATTTTGCTATTAAAAGCCTATCAAAAACCTGGTATTAATGCTCATTTAGAACTTAGACCTTATTTGGAATATAGATAAATATTTTTAAGCGATTATTTATTAATTGTAATATTATTTCTTATTTTAGAATGTTATAGTTTTTACTATTTTTTGTTTGTTAGCACAGAATGTATAAATGGTGGTGGTATTTTATTTAATTGGTGCACCAATGAGATGCTTTATGTTATTGTGATGTCATATGCATTTCAATATTTAAGTCGTGTCTGTTTTTGATATGTAGCTTTTGATAAAGGACCTTAGTCCGAAACCCGTCAAGTGTATTTGGGTGCTTAATAAACTGGATTTTAATGGCAGAGAAGCTCCGTGTTCAGTTTCTTATGGGTGAGCGTGTGCTTCAGCTTTTGAGAAGTTATTGAAGTTTTGTGGCTGATTGCACCGCCAGTTCCGAGTGCACGGTTCGTTTGTTTGGTTACTACCCTTGTAACAATCCATGCACCAGCTGGTGATGAGGCTGTGTCATAAATGAACTGCAAGGGGTTCTATTCCATAAACTGGCAGACTTCAAAAAAACTGTTGCACTCACATCCTTGTGGCAGAAAGACACTGACGCTTCAAGAAGGAAAATATAAAAGGTACATTATTGCATACAAACACCAGAAATCACCTGACACATTTCAGATATACAGAGCCCTTTATCAGAGGATACAGAACCAGTAACAACCACCATTTATATACAAAGCAATTAATGACATCACAACACACAACTTAAAATCATTGGCTGTATCTCTCTGAATCACTGCATCTCATTAAAGCTGGCATGTATACTATAGCCCATTCTATCTATGACTAAAGTGCATAACAAGATATTGACAGTGCAAAAAACAGTTCAGCAGGTTAGAAACACACAAAACTACAAAGTGTTTACAGAATTGCAAAGTGCCAGTTAGCATACCAAGAAACAGATTAAAAATATATATATTTCTTCAAAGCAGGGTTTTAATTCAAATTCAGCATTGGGACCTGAAATTTTGCTGGACTTACGTCTCAAAATCCATTCTTTTCTTTTTTTTTCAAATCTTGTTCCTGCAATTCCCACCCCTTGGATTTAGGAACACTTTCTTGATGCCCATAAACTTAAAAGTGTGTTCCTGACCATCATGTGCTTCTGCAACATGCGCTGTGGTTACATACTGTAGGTAACATAATTTCTTTGTTTTGCCTTATATGTTCATTAACTCTAGTTTTTAGACGTCCCTAAGTCTTTCATGCATAAAAACAACCTCAGTTGCAGGTTGCTAAATATACAACCCCCTCAGTACTACAGGTAATCACCAGTCTTATCTCACAATTTTGCATCACTCCAGCACTTGCAAAGATTTTTCCTGTCTGTATATGCTTTCAATAGATGCATTTTTTACATTGGTAACAACCCTTATTACTTGTAAGCTAATAAACTGCCAGGTTGTGTTCAATGCCACAGGATGCATCAGCAATGTTTGTGCCACACAACCTGGGAGTACACATGATGACATCATGTGGCACCAATCTGCCTTGTGCCAGTTTGAGACTGGGGATATTCCCTGTGACCAACTATTGGGTGAGTGGGGCATGCGTACATGCCTGCAAGCAGCATACTGTGGTGTAACAAACATTGGGAGCTAGTGCAGCTATGTGGGTGTCTCAGCAGGGCCTGGGCAAGTGGAGATCCCCAGGTGGGACAGTGAAGGTGGGCACGCACATGTCCCGGTGCACACATCATGGGGGACAGCGCAGCAGCACAGTGGAGCATGGGATGGGAGATGAGGGGAAGTGGAAGAGCAGGCAGGTGTGGCAGAGCAGAATGCTCCACACACACCCAATATTGGGCAACCACTGGGCAATGGAGGGTAAGCAATGCCAGACTGGACAGGAATGGTCAGTCATATTTGCAGGTATGGTCAGGTACAGGGCAGCTGAGGGCAGCCAGGGCAAGCAGTTGCTGGTGAGTGCATAAATGCACCATCCCATCTTGGGGGAGGGAGACACACAGGGAGATGGGCCACAGGGCCAGTGGTGGACAGGCAGTTGCCGCAGTAGTAAGCCATGATGGGGGGGGTCTGTGGTACACAATACACTTATATACAAGGTACTAACATACTGTTTTGTCCCCCCACAGATGATGCAGCATATCCCCTCAGACATTGTCTCCTCGCCCCCTTCCACTGTCCTGGCACATAGGCAGAGGAGCATTACAGTGAGGCACACATCACTACTTGAACCATCATCGAGCATGTGTTCAGCATGGTTAAGATGTGCTTCAGGAGCCTGGATAGGTCAGATGGTACCCTACAATATAGCCCAGAGAAGGCCTGTGGCATATTCCTGGTCTTTTGTATGCTGCACAACATGACCATTGACTGTAGAATAGCTGTCGAGAATGAGGAGGGCAACAGTTCAGGGGAGGAGGAGGGGGAAGAGAAGGAGGATGCAGCCGGGCAGTGGTACCATGGAGGAGGTGGTCAACTGCCCTTGGCCCACAGGGATCCACACCTGGTCACCAGTTCACAACAACACAGGGATACCATAGTGGGAGAGCACTTTGGGGACTGAAGGTGAGTAACACAAGTGGAAAGCACTCGGCAGCCCCTCACACCCACTCACACACACACACACACAAACACACTCACACAAAAACACATGTCAGACGACAACCACACAGCCAGCATTGAGTCTTTGACTCAAAGGTTGTAAATCCGAATGATGAAATAAATAAATAAAAATAAATATAGTGCATCCATGAGGGGTGACAGCAATGCACAGTAGGTCACACATGGATGGGGGAACATGGTGTCCATACTGAGGATAGCATAGATCAGTGTACATCCAATGGCATACATGCACAACAGACACAGGGCCACACTCATCACACTCATGCCACATAACACAACACAGGTTGCTCACGCCATGCACAGTGCACCACACAGGTGTCGTATGGGGTCAGGTGTGTGCTACATCACACCACTCCAGGCACTATCAGCCTGTTATGTTGGCTGCAATGGGTGCTGGTAACAGGGGCCATGGGGGCTGTCGACTCAGGCAACAGTGGGAGCCACCACAGCCACCATGGATATGTGTATGGCCATACCCTTGCCTGGTGGTTGCTGAATCAGTACCACTGGCCACAGAAGGATGTTTGCCTCCCCCTGGTTGGTCACTGAAGTGACACCATGAATGGGTGCTCACTGGTGTGGCATCCCTGGCACACAGGTTAGATCCAGGGGTGTCAGGGATGGCCATGTGTGGACAGCATTAGCAGCAATGAGGTCACCTGACTCTGTGACCAGGGGGTGTGTGAAGCACTCCTGGGGGTGCTATTGGTAGCCTGGCAGCCACGTGGCATACTGTGTGCACTCACCACCTCACCAGTGAGTGCAATCTGCTCCAAAGTAGCAGTTGTACCCACCCGCAGTAAGTGAGCCTCTGCTAGCATCTGGGCATGCCATGCAGCTGATGACTCATGTTCCATGACCAGCTGCTTCTGAATGCCCCTCAGTTTCACCCTGAGGGACGCCTGCCCCTCCACCCTGTCCTGCAGAAGATGTGCATTAGACCTCAACCTCATTGGCAGGGGATGCATCATGGGGATGGTGCTGACAGGCAGGTGGGCTCCTGGACTGCTGCGCTGCATCCTGTGTTGGTGAACTTGCCACAACAGGCTGCTGTATGAGTGGGGACTGGGTGAGGGTAAACACTGCATGTCCAGGGATGCCCACATCATGGTCCGCTGCTGCCTACTGGACAGTGTGAGCAGTCCCTGTCCCCACAGCAGCATCAGATACTGGGCCCCCAGCAACCACTACAGTGGGCAGTTGCATAGGACCTGTGGTTGCGTATACAGCCGCAGGATCACCAACCCCACATGATGCCATCTGTGCATGCACTTGTGCCTTGGTCGGGGCACTGTTGGCCATGTCCCCCCATTATCTGTGTGGCTTCAAGATCATCACAGTATGCTCCCTCTGTTCCAGATGCCAGCTCCAGTAGGTCATCCACAATGCTGACCCTGTCCACTGGATCATCATCAGTGAAACCCATGATATTGATCAGCCATGCACTACCATGGCCACAAGCCGTGATCCTGGCTGTGGAGGGGTTTGATGACCCTGTACAATCCAACACCATGTCTGGGGAAGTGGTGGTGTTGGAAGAGCCTGGCACTTCATCTTTCACAGCCTCAGTTGCAGTCCAGTGTGATGGCCTGGCCCCCTTTACTGCCAGGTCACTGGGGTGTCAACCGTACATGGCAGCACACATGAGGTGGAATGGAGCTGTAAGACAGAAGGGAAGGATGGTTACTGACATGTGTAATTAGTGTGTTAAGACAGGCATGTACAGGGTGACTTGCATGTGTGCCATAGGTGCAGCTGACATGCCATATAGGAAAGTGCCACCCATGGGGCCACTGCTGCGGTCATGCACCACAATAGGCAGACATGGACCGAGACCTGTACAGGTGCTCAGGGACATGTGTGGGACTGCCCCCTGGCTAACACCAGTGGGCACATCATCCCAGGTGACCACCACTATCCTCCACCACAGTGCCCCCCCATGGTGCTACACAGGGTCAACATGTCATGTGTTTGCATCACATTGTAGATATATGGGGTGAGCTGTGACATGCTCAGTGCACACTGACACATGGATGCTTAGCAGTACATGGTGGGGCTAGTCAGGGTACCAATAACACTCACACACAGACCAGCACAGTGCTTGGGACATGTATACTCACAATGCTGCGATCGACTGCCACCTGTCTTGAAGCCACCACCCTGAACTCCCATCACCGTTGTCCAACCCATGCTGGCTGCCAGCCTATCCTCCTTCAGGATGAGGCACAACGCAGGCTATGGTCCACCCCCTATCACACCCAAAGAAGCCCTGATAGTGGCCAACTTCTCCTTGGCCCTCCGCTTTTAATCATCAAAGTGATTCCTGCTCTCCTGTGGTGTTCTTTTGAATTTGTCTTGTGCATTCACATGCCTGGCTACCTACTCCCAGCCATTGTCCCTTTGCAGGTGACTGCCACCCCTGCCAGATAAGATGCTCTGCCTAAGGAACCCTGTCTTCATCAGAAGTAAAGTTTGGATGTCTCCATCCAGCTGCATCATCCTGTGCAGACATTGTGGTTCCTCTGGGGGCAATATGCAGGCATCAGTGCACTACAGGCAAATCTGGATGCATGCCAGCAATGTGGCAGGATGCTGCACAGATCAGGCACCCTGGAGATCCTCAAATCTCCACTGTCAGATGGTGCTGACAAGCTGTAAATGGTAGCATGTACACATACCTACCTTCAAGGATGCATTACCTGTTGGGTACTTGTGGAGTGGGGAGACACATTCAGGAACATTTATGGCTCAAGACATACAATGAGATTGGGAACAACTGTATTAAGACGTAAAACAGGTACGATGCCCCCTGAACTTGGCAATGAGCTGATATGAGAGCATTGTCTGTGAATTGCATAATTGCCCCTGGTTCATCTCAATCAACAATGCACAACTGGTGCATTGAGCTCATCCCCCTGTGGTGCATTCTTATGACTGCACAGACAAATTGGGAGCATTTCCAGAAATGCAGCATAAGTTGCACAGTGTATCCCCATGCATGTGCGATGTAGACTCAGTGCCATGCATAGCACATCCTATCTGATGGTTCCATTAGCATGATCAATGACAGCAGCACATCACAGTCCACATGCACTATTGGATCTGTGCTGCATGACTCATTGTGTGTGGGCATGGTGCATCGGTGTGATGTTGCACCAGTGTGTACCTGCAGAGCACAGTGTACCACTGGCTGTATGCGCAGTCCCAATACACTGTAGGTGGCATTGTTTGCCATTCACAATACAGTGGATAGGCATGAATTACGCATGCATGACCTAGTCGTGACCCCGACCCCCTACCGTGTCATAATGTTGCACGCTTAACAGCATACGACATTATGGCTAACCCAGGATAGCACCGTAGGGAATGAGCGAATGGTGCAATACAGTGTTTACTATTGTATGCAGAATTGCACCATTCGCACTTTCCCAGGCAGAGGATAAGATCTCTACTGGGACTTTGTTCCACCTAGCAGCTGCCATGGCTCACTGAACTGAGCCACAGCAGCAAGAACCCAGGTGCTGCGTCTGGGACTGGGTTTGATTCCCGGTACCAGAAACTTTTACCTTGAGTTACCCCCCCCTCCAGAGTTGATAATCTTTAGTGAGGAGTGTTCAGGGGTGCAGGTTCCCATAACAGGTGGTGTGGGGGGGGGCTGTGCCCCCCCACAAAAAAAGACATGCCTCCTGGCAGAAATCGCACAGTATTGGCAGTGCTATTTTGCCATGCGTCATGATGTCTTGCAACATTATTACCCCATGCCCCCGACCCTAGTCTCTTGCCCATACTGTGCACATTTTGCATGGATCATGATGTGCAATGCAGCAACAGTTTTATGCACAGTCCAGTGCTCGATGGCCTATCATGCATGTGGTGCGAACAGGCCATTGCACACCAGCAGCCCATGTACTGTGCACACCTGCTTCAGACCAACTGATTCAGATAATGCCATGTGCACAGGCAGCTGGTCCCAGAGCCATGAATTGGGGGAGGTGGAGCTAGTCAATCTGGTAGCACTTGATATGCCACTGGAGGTACATCTTTTTGGGTCACAGGACCTCACTGAGCCACATTCTGCAGTGTGGGTGAGGGTGGTGGATCACTGTGGGGGCAGGACAGATGTGGAGCACATGGTGGAGCAGTGCAGGCACTGCTATGATGATCTGCAGTGCTGGGACCCAGACAGGCTCCCTAGCCTTCATGATCAGGCATGCAGGGATGCAGTGCCACACCCAGGTTAGTCACAACAACTTACTGCAACTCTAAAAGACAAGGGTTTATTTCCAAGTGTGGCCAGTGTGCCCTAGTGCAATGCCCCCCACCACACACACACACACACACACACACACACACACACACAAACACACACTCTCTCTTGCGGCATGCCATGCTGATGTTGCATGTGGGGTGCAGCCATGACCACGGTGCACAGACATGTGCAGCATGGTGCATGACAGGAGGGTGCATTGGCACTGTGGCGGGCACATTGTGGTTCTGATTGGTGGCACAGCACACAATCATCTGCACCCTACCATGAAGATCATTGGCTGGGGTGGTGTGTGTTACAACACACTGCCCAGGGTGCAGTTACATTGGGTCACTGAGGAAGTGGGTCCATCACTGCATGCTGCCACCAGTGGTGTTGCTGTGGGTCTTATGTGAAAGGGGTGGTACACATCTACTATCGCCTCATGGTGCTCTTTGCTTGTGTTTTTCTGGCAGAGCCAGCAGACAGGTTGAGTGCTGCAGTGGCAGTGGAGGCCGGGCTCACTAGGGCCAGTGGAGGAGGCCGGGGATCTGGTCATGTAGGTTCAGGTGACAGTTCTGCTTGTTCATCCTCATTGTGTTCATTGTGTTGGTGGGTGGGGGCAGTGCCCACTGCAGGCCATTGCCTACCACATGTGCATATCTGTGTGCTGCACATTGTGCACACACATGGATTGTCACCATGGTGGTGTGTACTAGGACCACAGTTTACTTGGCTCCTGTGTGTCTGTTTACCATGTATATGTCTACTGGGGACCATGGGCACACTGTGGTGCTCCATTGGTGGTCGATTGTGGCCTACACAGTTGTGCAGCCTTCTGGCTTCTGCACATGCTGTGTGGGACATGGTTAGTGCCCCTCTGTGTATCACTCTGAATGCACATGTGGGCCTTGTGCTGTCTCAGTACCATTGCATGGTCACAGTGTGGCACTGTGTGCCAGCCTGTTGCTGGTGTGTGGTGTGCATGGTGGGCTGTCAGCCATTGCCATGGAGGATGCCTCCTGCACACTCATGTGGTGGGCAAGTAAGGGGAGGTGTGAACCAAGGCACTTAGTTCCTGTTGTCTGTGTTATCATTGTAGGTCCACAGAGAGTCCAGCCACATGTGCTAGGGAGGAGGAGAGAAAAAGCATTTGTTCGGCCGGCAAGGATCCAGCTGAGGAGAGCACTCCGGCAGACATTGGTGCCACTGTACCAGAGGCAGGGGCATCTCCTGCAGGCAATAATCCTGCTTATGAGGGTGCTGAAAAATGGGGGCTGGAGGGGTGGATGTCAGGCTGTGACCCATCCAGGACATTAGGCCACTGAGTCAGTTGCATATAGCCTATATATTGCTTGACCTCCACCCTCCATGCCAGTCCATGCTGTCAGATGTCTTCAACTGTTTCCCTGCCACAGTACTGTCCCCTTGCTTTGTGCTCTGTTTCCTGTTACTGTGTTCATACCCACACCTCCCTATTCCTATTTTTCATTTGTTGTAACTTTGTAAATAGTTTCTGGTGTTCTCTGTCTTGTATGACTAAATATTTTTATATTGATGATGGTGTCTGTGTTCAGTCATTCTACCTTGTGCTGGTGCGCTGTTGTGCTTGCTGGTTTCCACAGTACCTTTGTTCCCATTTGCACATGTCCGCCTGTGGTACTGCACATCTGTTCACCCTGTCCACTTTTCATTCATGCTACAATGTGTGCCCTGCTTGTTGTGTATGGCCTGTTGGGCATCCTTCCACTGTGCTGGCTTGCATATTGCCCCTGTTCTGTGTATTGTGCATGCTGGTTGGTTCTGTTATATTGGTCTCCTGTTGTTGTGCTCTTCTCATGGTCTAAAATGCCTGTGGGCATATTCCACCTGTGCAGCACATAGCCTTCTGCCTGTGTGCTGTTATGCCTGTCCCCCTGGGTGCACCTATGTTTAAGCCCTCATGTCCACCCTGCTGTGTTCCTGTGCACTAGGACATGTGTAGCACCCTCCGCCAAGTGGACCTATGCACCTCTGCTGCTCTGCCCACCTTACCAGTCACCCCTGTGCATGGCATCTGTGCCTGCCAGTCCCCCTGTGTTGGGTGTGTGTCTGGTGCTTCCAGGTATCACAATCTGTGCTCCATCTATGCACCTTGTCTGCTCTGGCCAATCTCCAGCCATTTGGCCCTCTGACAAGTCCCTGAAGGGTTGTTCACCTGCATCCTTTGTGCCACTGCAGTCTCCCCCTGCTGCTCCTATGTGTCTTGCTACCTTGCTCCTTATTCAGTGTTCTGTGGCCCAGGGTGCTTCTTTGGATCCTGGCTGTGCTGAGTTGCACCATGGCACTTCCATGGTATTCACACTGAGGATGCACATAGTGCATCTTTTCAACACATCTTTCTGTGAATCCCACTTTTGGGGATGGTGCATTTCATTTGCCCCAGTGAATCTCATTTGCACTGAGTGCATCTACTTTGTGAATCCTGCCCACCAAAGTTATGAGCCTACATTGAAATTTATGAATGCAGGCATGTAACATTGGCAATTTTCCATATTTTGAACTCAAATGTTCAACCTAGTCATTTCTTCACAGCACCTCATTTTGAGCAATGCGAAGGTTTTGAGCATGCTATTTGGTTGGTCTTAGAGTTTTGGGAGTTGTGGTACTCCCCTTAGCATGCTCCCTTCCACCTCTTTTGGAAATTCCTGGGTGGAATCAATTTAAGGAGCCAATAAGGCCATGTGATTTAAGCCAATTTAGGCAGCACTCTATATTTATGAGCAGCCACTGCAGGCATTTCAGAGCTGAGAAGCTAGTGTAGGGACTACACCGAAAGGGTCTCACCGTGAAGGGATGGTGTAGCTTGCTCACTTTGGAATTCCAATCTGAAAACTAAAAGGACCCCCTTTTTTACATGGAGTTTAAAGTAAGAAAAGCCATTAGGCAGTTAAAATGTTTGAATGTTGAATTTATGCCATGTTTCTTTGGGGGCGGGTGCACTGGATGCCACACACCAGTAGCACCCTTCTCCAGAAATGTGAATTGCATTTTGAGCAATGCAAAGGTTTTGAGCATATTATTTGGTTGGTTTTACAGTTAAAAATGTAAAATGGTTAAAAAGCAAACAGATCAGTGTTTGCGTGTGTGGCAGGGAGTCTGGGGGGCTGTGTAACTTTACCTTTTTTTTATTTACTCCTTAGTGCCACAGCTGCCACTTTTCTTTGGGGACCTCAAATGTGCTCTGGCAATGGAAGGGTCAAGGTCACATGCATAGATGAGTGCCCCACTCTTCTCAATTATTTATCCCTTTGGATTACCCCCTGACTAGGGTAGAGGAGTCTCCCCTTCTCCTCCTACCTTCATGGGAGAGCATGCACTTTGTTCCTGCTTCCCCATCTCCTTCCCTGCTTGCCTGATGCTGAGGCCTGTCTACAGGTGCAACTTGTGGTGTGTTTACTTGTTCAGTCCTGCCCTCCCAGGCAATGACATCCTAAGAAAACCAATGAGATGGGGTTGCCATCCCCTCCCTTCTTGTTGGATTCCCCTACTGCACTGTCACCACCTGTGGTCACCCAGTAACTTTACCTTCTGTGTTCCTCAGAGCAGTTGGAGGTGTGTGTGTTTGTGTGTGTGTGTGTCTAGCAGAAACCCTTAGACCCTTAAACATTTTTTTTGATGCAAATTTGCATTCACAGTTACACTGGTAACATATCACATGGTTTACAAGCATATGTTTACTCAATCTGACTTATAAGATTGTTGTGTTGATCAGTGACACAGTGAAAATAGTTGCAGTGGTCTTCAGCCTGTGCCAACTGTTTTTGCAGTCACTAGAAAAACCTCACTTACATTTCTAAGGAAGACTTTGAAATGTCAAAAGAGATATTCCTATTTGGTTGTCCTCTTCTGTCATTGTCTTTTCTTATGAGTATGTCGTATGCAGACATTACAAGTACTAGTTGACACACTTGCCAACTGTGTGCCTCTACTAAGGCACAATACTTGTCCATGTGCATAAACAAAACAGTGTAACATATGTCTTTTAAAAGACTTGTCTGGATCATGACATTATTTGGATCTTTTATGAGTAAAAGATATCCTGGTGTTTGTACCAGTTCTGTGTCAGCAGTATTGAACTCTGTTTTTTAACTTGATCTGCTGACTTGTACTTAAGAGTACAATACTCTGAAATACACATCACTCTGTGACATGTTGAGTAGCATCAGGTGTGGCTTGTGTTCCTTTTTTTGACCGTTTGTGTCTTCACTGAATGCCACTATGTTGTGCTGCAACAGTGTAGTACTATCCCTGTTTTCTTGCCGTACATCTGTGCTGTACATTTGTATATATGATCATTAATACATTGTTTGATAACAGTTAGTACTGTTAGGCTTTAAGTAGTTGGGTTAATTGCTATGTAAGTGAATTCATTATACAATTTTTTAATATTTAACTGTTTTACAGTATTTGATTCACAAGCATTTAAAGGTATTGTTAATATATTTATTATTATAACATAGATATTTAGTTGCACTTTTCTACTTTGTAATAATTTCATATAGGCATCATTGATAGTAAAGTGTTGTAGTAGATATTTGTTTAGTATCAAGAGGTTACTTTTTCTGATTAAGAGATTATTTAATGTTGTATTCATAGCATTGTGTGAAACAATTTGTTTTTAGTAAGTAAAAGATATTAGTGATGTGGATACTTCACTAGTTCATTATTAATGTTGATTATAACTTTAATAATTTTCACTGATGTATATAGTACCTGTTATCATATGCTATTTGACTTTGTTTTGTGTGATACATTGATTTAATGTATGTATAGAATAGTACACTATTGTACATCAGACACTTTCACTGATAGCAACTGAATTTTTATGTTCCTGATAATATTTCTTGATCGCCTCTATTGAGTGGTCAGGTGGGAATTTTCCAAATGTATCCATATAGATATATGTTTTAACATGTATATGTATGTGTGTATATATATGCATATGTCTACACATAAATCTATAACAATTAAATGTTTTAAGTAACTTTCAGATGTATCTTTTTTTTAGAGAGCATTATGTGTTTGTGCTGCTATTATTTTAACAGTTGGCATATGGTTTTTCACCCACCCCAGGAACATTCACACTATCAGTCACACAATGACAATAAAATCACTACTGTTTGATACATGTAAGTAGTGTACAGAGAGTATTGTGGCAGCTGTGTTCATGTGTAGTGTGCTGCTGTCACATCTTACTCATGAAGTACCTGCCATACTGTTTTACATGTATTTTAAACTTTGATGTGATACTTTTTTGTGATTGTTTTGTGAGACTGATTTTGTGCACTAATTGGAATTTTAATTCTGCTTTTTTTTTACAACTTTTAACCTGGCAAAATAAATATTTTTTAAGCCTTATCTACCTGTGTTGTGTCTTTTATTATATATTAAGTTACAGTGATAATATGTATATTGGTGTTGGTATATTGCTGCATAGAAGCAAAGTCCAAGATCTTCATCTGTGCAGATTTTCTACTTAGCACAGTACATGTGCTATTGGTCCACGTGGCATACATATTAATCTTCTATTCCATTCATGTATCATTTCATTTTCATGTGAAAGGTGTAGTACATAGAATTATTGCTGCATGAATAGTATAAGAGAAGTGCGTATTCTGACAAAGCTATCTATATCTTGGCGAGTCTGTGGTGTGGGGTCACATGTCACAGCAATAGCACTGTACACATAATTTCTATGATATACATTGTTTGGTTATGCTGTAATGATATAATGTGGTATCAGTATAGCAGAAAGCATATATAACATTGTGCGTTATCTAATGTGGACATAGGCAGATAAAAAAGACAGCATGGGACCCTTTCAGTAACATGTATTGTTCAATGTACCCTTGTTCAAATCAAGATGGGCTTGGTCACATTAAGACACACATGTTGCATGAATAATGATTTCTGGTCACAAATCTATTAATACATGCAGTGCTCAATAGTTGTATGACAGTTCTGATATCATCAATTCAAAACAGTATGCAGAATGAATATTTTGTAATTTTTCTGCCACATGCAGAACCACTAACACAACTAACAGTGGTAGAAATTGTGCATGATTTCCCAGCCTATGACAATAGCCATATTACTGTAAATATGTGAATTATCTGTATAATAATGTGAACCATGGGCCATGATGATACTTTACAGTTTGTCAGCTACAGTTCCACAGAGCTGTTGAGCTGTTTCAGATTAGATAACACTGCAGCAGCACAGTGTTTATAATTGTATTCAGATACATTATTTGCTACTGTTAGGGTGAGATTAGGAGCCATTTACACACATGAAAGCCTGGTGTAAATGGTGTCTAATATTATCTATTCATAGGTACAGAGGTGGTAATATGTTGTGTTTGGTCACCACTGTTACCACATAGGTAGGGATGTGTATAATAACAGAAACATGTGTTTACACTTACAGAGTCACAGCAAGGCAAAGAGAATAAACTGGTAACATGGAATAGTTTGGGTGACACAGTCCCATATAGAGCTGTAAAGGTTCAAATAATAGTGGAGAATAACTTAGTGCATAATACTGTACTGATACAACCTTTTTTTATGGCACGGTAAGATCAGTTGGTACTTAGACACATGAAAGTGTCTTACAGTGATCTCTGCTACTATGGACTCATGAAGACATACATCTGAACATGGATGCTTTGAATACCATTGTAGCAGCAATATATCAAATAGTGGAGGGACATACTTTGCTGTTTTAAATGACAAACTTTGCAGAATTGAGCTACTGTGTAGTGTGACCATGTGAGTTATCAGGTCTGAGACTTCCACACAGATCTTCAATTCTACAATGTAACATAATGGTACAGCAGTACTGTGTAGCAAATAGTGTACTGACACATAAACATAACATCAGGAAGCATTAACAGTCAACAAAGGCCCATAAGACCACTGCTAGATATTGGCATGTTATTACGGTGATGATTATCAACACACTGTCATTGAGAAGACATACAAAATCTATTAGATATAAAAAAAAATTATGATGTGATACAGCAACAACTGATGGGCAATATGCATACATAGGATGAAGTCACTTGGATGGCAGCAGAACTTCCACACTTAGTGGCCCATGATGATGGATGTGTCTTGTAATACATTTAAACAGTTGTATATTATTTCTGTCACCTGCTGCTGGTTGTCTGTGATTGATCATGTTGCCTTGGTCCTGCCCCCTACTTGCGTGTGTGTGTGTGGGGGAGCTGGGGGGGGAATGTGGAGTTAGGGTTTTCAACCCTAATACCAAATTTCTTCACTTTTGTCACTGTGGAACAACCCTAACTGATGCATGAAACAGAGTTTTTTTCCTATGAGTGTATATGATAGTGGCACGGTAGTGCCACTATAGTTAGGGTTGAGGAGCCATTTTAAGGTTAAAGGGTCAAATTTTGCACTTTAATAACGTTGTCACCGTTTAACAGATTGGGCATGGTAGATCTTGGGATCTGCTGAGTTTTGTACTGGTCAGATATACAGCTGCATAGTTATTAAATGCCAACAAAATGTGCTTTTACGCTTTTTTGCAAATTCTTTGCTCTCACTTACAGGTCGCATGGTTTTTGGGCTACCTGTCCAAAAACTTTAGGGAATATGTGGCCAGGGTGCCTGATGTGCCTTTTGAAGATTTCATGAAAAAAAATTTAATGGTTCAAAAATTATTCAAAAAATAAGTTCTCATTATAAGTCAATGGGAAAAGTTAACGAAAAGTGTTTTTTTTTTAATTTAGTATACTTTATTATTTTCCTTCCAATACAAGCATGGTAACCACAGTACACGGATACAGAAGAAAATAGTCTAACATATTCTATCCAATATTTAACAGTATCCTTCATTAAGTGATTCGGCCTAAAACCATTCCCCTTACACCACCCCTCCCCCACCATCCCTTCTACACTCCCCCCCAAAACTCCCCTCTGCACAGTTACACATGCCTTCATAAAAAAAAAGACCAGTCCGTAGGGAGGAAAAAGACAAAAGTAAATTTTAGTGCCGCATTCTATAAAGATAAAAGCTACTTGATTCCCATATTTTGCGGCCACACCCTGGAATAATTTCAGCAAACTATCCTATGTTCTGTAGAGAAAGTAATGTCAGTAGGGGCTCCCAGATAGTCTGGTAATATTGTAATCTCTGTCTTACTGTAGCAATGTGCTTTTCTACTTGAATGACAAGCAGAATTTCCCAATACCACTCCAAGACTGCAGGAAGAGAGTCCTCCTTCCAGTGCCTAAGCATTACTAGCTTTGCTATGGCCGCAATTAGTGTAATGTGAACCTGCCATACCACTGGAGTTCCCGGAGGAAATATCACCAGCATACAGGCCTCAGGGGTAAATAAGGTATCCAACCCTGGTATTGGATCCAATTTTCGCTGAATAGACCTTCAGAAAACCTGCATATTTGGACATTCCCATAGCATATGATGAAGAGAGCCCTGGGTTCTCTTATATCTGAAACAAACAAGGGAAGCTGCAAGACCCACATTATGCAATTTAAGTGGTGTAAAATACATATTATGCATAATCTTAAATTGCACAAGGCATAATCTATCTTGTTTAATATAGTTATAATTCGTACCCCAAATTTTCTTCCAGAACTCCACTTCAGTCGACAATGAGAGCTCATGCACCCAATAATAGCAAACTCCAGTAGGAAGATTATGGTCCATCACTTGGAGCTGCTTGTAAATCTTTGAGACTGCATGGCCCGTTTCTGTGCTCTGTAGGACTTGTTGCAGCCCCTCAGTCAAGTAATCAGACACACTTTCCTTTTTATGAAATCCTGCTAGTGCACTTTTGATTTGCAAATACTTTATTTTATTTATTTATTTGTACATCAGTTTGATAACCTTTTGAGCCAGGGGCTCATTTACAAAGGTACCTTGTCACAAAAAAGAAGACAAACACAATCCAACAGTATGTTACAACAATGAGATATACAACAAATTGGTTCAGATGGGAATGTTTCAAACAATGAGGCATACAATAAATTGTTAAAGCCATGCTATCTTCTATTATTGGATGCAGCCACTCAGGTGGCTTTGTCATAGCATTTGAGCAAGGCCAAGTTAGTAACAATCACAGGTTCGAATATTAAATAGGTGCTTTCGGAGGGAGGTTTTAAAACAGAAGATTGAGGGAGCATCAGAGAAAGTGGGAGGAAGCATGTTGAACCAGGATGGGGCTCTGTAGCAATAGGCCCTTTGACCGTGTGAGGTCCTAGCCCTGGGAATTGATAGGGTGGTTTTTCCAGAGGTTCGGGGTTTGTACTAGGGATTTTGCATGGTGGATGGAAGCTGTCAAACCTGGTGGGGATAGACCAAGGAGAGTTTTTTTTGTTATGATACAGGTTTGATATCTAAGGCTTTCATCAAGGTCAAGCAGCATGGCCTTTGCATATAGCTGGTATGTGTGCGTTAACCTAGGGACCACTGAAATTAGCCTACAGGCCTTGTTTAGTGTAATGTGAATTTTGTTGAGGGAGGTTGATCAGTGGCACCATACACCAGCAGCCCATAATCTACAAGGGACAGTATGGATGATGTGACTGCAAGTCGGAGGGCCTCAGAGGGGAGACAGTTTTTATACTGGTATAAGATGCCTAGCCGAATATTTTCAGCTGAGGCAAGGGCTGAGATGTGAAAATGGAAGGAGAGAGCAGGGTCAAAATAGATCCCAAGGTACTTATAGGAGTAGACTTGTTCGAGTGGGAACTTGATGCTAGAGAGTATGTGGAGTTTGAAGTTGATGGACTTGTTTTTTGGGTGGGCAAAGATTATGATTTTTGTTTTTTTGAGATTTATCAACAGTCTATGCTCCTTGAACCAACCTTCAGCTTCATTATATGATCTTTGCAAGGAGTCCTGGAGGGCGATAGGGTTGCGATCAGAGGCAAAGATGATGGCATCATCTGCATGCAGTAAAATATTTCCATTACAGAAACCTGGTAGGGTGTTGAGGTATAGTGGGAAGAGTAAAGGTCCAAGAATGGAGCCCTGGGGAACACCAGAATGGATGGGACAGATGTCGGAGTGAGTCCTGCTAATTTTAACACATTAGGACCGGGCTGACAGAAAGCTGGCAGACCAGGAGACAGGCCCAGTGGCAAATCTAGAGTGACTGAGGGCATCCAGAAGGAGGGGATGGGAGACAGTGTTGAATGCTTTGGATAGGTCTACAAACACTGTGCCAGTGAGAGAGCCCAAGTCCAGGGAGGTGTGGAGAAAGTTTGAGAACTCTAGGAGGGCAGTACTGGTGCTATGGCCAGCACGGAAACCATGCTGTTCAGGGCAGAGAATGTTGTAGTTGATAAGGTAATCTGTGATTTGAGAAGCCACCACTTTTTCCAGGGCTTTGGAGAGTGGAGAGAGAGAATGGAGATAGGCCGGTAGTTTCCAGCCAGCGATCTGTCTCCACCTTTATGAATGGGTGTGACTGTAGCAATTTTCCAAGCCGACGTAAATTGCCCCAGGCAGAGGGATTTATTAAGGAGTCTGGTGATTGGGGCGAGGACCAGATCCAATACCCGGCAAAAGATCCAGGGATCCAGGGTGTCACTGCCAGTACTATTGCTCTTAAAGGCATTGATTAGGTGAGGTCTGAGTTCTTGGGCAGAGACTCGGCATAGGTGAAAGTAAGGGTGTGTAAGGACTGGGGCAGGTAGAGGGGGGAGGGTCAAAAAAATCTCTGGGGAGGACTGGGCTAAGATCAGTGAAAGAAGTATTGAGGCAGTAAGCTATAAGGGCTGGGTCGGTGGAGATAGTGCCATTGATATTGATCTGAGGTGGAGGGAGGCGTGCTCCCATTTAACTGTTTGATATTGTCCCAGAAGGTTCTGGCATTCCCCCAGGAGGAGGTGAGTGAGGACTGATAGTGTTCAGTCTTGGCCTTTCTGATGACCCAGGTGCACTTGTTTCTAGCAGCAGCATACGCCTGTCTATCGTTGGGCCGGCCAGTTTCAGTAGCCTGGTGCTATAAGTTATCCCTGTGCTTAAGTTGTTGGAGCAGGCTGGGAGTCACCCAGGGAGCATTCTGCACTTTGGAACGGAGGGCTGTCAGTGGTGCGAAGATGTCGCAGTCTTTATTGAAGGTTTGGGTAAAGAAGGTTAGTGCTGTATCGATGTTAGGGACATACTGTATAGGAGACCAGTCAATTTGGTACAGAAGTTCCTTGAGGTTTTTCAGACCACCAGATTTCAGGCGCCGCCAAAGTGTGGACTGTGCTATGGGTTTGGATACTGAGGTAGTCCAGCGAAAAAGTATGGGGGAGTGGTCGCTAAGTGAGTCAGGAAGGATTTGGATATCGCAGATCCATTTCGGGCAATTGGAGAGGACAACATCGAGTAGAGTACTGGTGCCTCTCTTTGGATTAGACCTAGTGGGATGGGTAATGAGTTGAGTCATATCTAATGCTTCAAAGGAGTCATGGGTAGAGGAGGAAGAGGGGCTAAGCCAATTAATGTTTAGATCACCCACTAGTATTTGGTCAGAGGAGTGGTGTAGTGAAGTAAGGTATTCTGTTAGTGAGGCCAGAGCCAGTGTTTGCTTTTTAAGGGGTATGTAGGCTGTAGTTAGATAGAGTGGGCCCCTTGAAGTCTTTGAGAGTTAGGTGAAAACGCATCTGCAGAGTTTGAAAAGAAGCTGCCCTGTTATTTTTTAGCAGGTTGGCCAATGTACAGTGTTTGAGCTGTGGAAGAAAAGAAGTTGGAATGGGGCACCTATCAACCAATATTTGTGGATTGTTAACTAAAGGTTGATGGGGAGACCCATGCCACTTTATGGAGTAATACTGGAGAATTTGATGCAATGCTTTGAGAGACCACTCTATAGGAGTGGACCTGAGTGATCTATCAAGCTTGGAGAATTTAACATATACAAGAGTGGTCATGGAGCAATTAACACTCCTCGCCGCTTTACCTTCAGTATTTAGCCATATTGGAAAATACCTGTCAGCATCCATGAGCAAGTCCGTCTGACCTCACAGGGCCATTTTGCTAAGGTGTTGTGCCCCCATAATACGTAAACAAGGAAGGAAGAGCTAAGCTCCCCTGCAGCTTAGAAGCAGTTTATGGAACACATATTTGGGAGGTTTATTCTTCCAGAGAAAGTTGCTAAATATTCTCTGCAAGTTCGTAAACCATTTCCTGGGAATATAAAAACCCATCATTCCTAATTGGTATAGGAATCTTGGTAAAACATTCATTTTCAGAATATTACAGCATCCCAATAATGTCATAGGAAGCTCACTCCACCTATTCAGATCAGTCTGCACCGTCTGTACCAGCGCAGCCAGATTGTCCTTGAACATGGAAGAGATTCCTCTGGAAATCTTTATCCCCAGATAAGTGAAGGTTCGATACTCCCAGGAGAGGCCTGATTCTAAAATGCTGGTTTTAGTGACTCTACAGTTCAATTGGACCACCCTAGTCTTAGCTAGATTACGCTTGTAAGGTGAAACTTTAGCAAATCTGTTGATTTCCTCCAAAAGAGCTGGCAATGAGGTTTCTGGTTCCTCCAGATGCAGCAGTATATCATCTGCATATGCCAATAGGACAAATCTCTCCCCATATAGTTGAATTCCTTTTAACGCTGTATTGGACGCAAGCATCCAAGTTAATGGTTCCAGATAGCAATTAAACAAAAGAGGAGATAAAGGGCAACCCTGTCGAGTGCCCTTCTCCAAAGGGAAAGCCTGAGACAGGTGTCCATTGCAACATACCCTCACTGTCAGGCCGTATATAAGGTTTTAACCCAGGTGAGGAAGGAAGCAGGCATACTGAACTGTTTGAGGGTGGCAAACAAAAAGCACCAGGAAACCCTGTCAAAGGCTTTTTCAGTGTCGAGTGAAGCAAGCACTGATGAGATGCCTGAGTCTTTGGACCTCTGCATCAGGTGCAAAAGTTTGAGCATATGGTCTCCGGCTACCTGCCCTGCCATGAATCCCACTTGTTCGTTACTAATAATACTACTTAACGCTGGGGCAAGTCAATTAGCGAATATCTTTGCCAGTATTTTAACATCTGAATTCAACAACGAAATTGGCCTGTAACTCCCAGGACACAAGGGATCCTTATTAGGTTTAGGGATAACTGTAATGATTGCCTAGAGAAAGCTCGGATCATTTATTCCTTTATGGAATCACAAGTTGTACACATCCCTCAACAACGGGGAAAGTAGTGGAACACAGGCCTTATAAAAGTTATTGGACAGGCCATCTGGACCGGGGGTCTTATCTAAGGGAAGCTGAGCAATAGCATTTTCTACTTCGGTTAATGTAATTAAAGCACCCAGCTGATCTGCCAATACTGGCGTCATTAGGGGGAGGATAGCTGAGTGGAGATAATCCTCAATTTCACTGTCAGCTACTTGCAGAGGATTATCATCTGAACAGAGGTCTTTATAAAAATTCCCCCAAATATCTACTATCTCTTGAGGATGGGAAATAATACAGCCATCCTGAGGGGATCTCAAACTCAAAATGGCTTTAGCCATTTCAGCTTGACTTAACCTACTTGCCAGGAGCTTCCCTGCCCATTCCCCTGACTCTAGATATCTCAGTTTGGTATTATGAATGGTCAATTCTGCCTTCTGTACCATCATACCATAGTAGGATGTCTGAAGGTGATGTAACCTGGCCCAATCCTCCAGTGGCGATAACTTACTAATACTAAGTTCCAACTGGCATATTTCTTCTAATATAGAATCCAGCTTCAATTTATTTTCCTGAGCTCGGGTGGATGCTATTCGTATAAAGTCACCCCTGAAAGCACATTTGAGGGCAGCCCACACTGTATCAATCCTAGCCACCGTCCCCAAGTTCATGTCCATAAATCCCTTGATAAAGGCCTAGATAAATGTTAGAATTTCGGGATTCTTAAGCAATTGCTTATTGAGATGCCATAATGAGGACCTCTTTGTCATAGTCCCTAAGATAAAAGATATACCAACCGGGGAGTGATCAGAAAGTACCCTCGAATAGATGGATGCATCAATAATACTGGGCAGGAAAAAAGAGCTTTCTAGCCAGTAATCTATTCTGGAATATGTATCATGTGGCGGTGAGTAATACGTGAAGTGCTTTTCATCTGGATGCAGTGTTCGCCATACATCTATTAGCCCAGCTCCCATTAGGAGATCCCTGAGGGCACACTGCGCTGGCAAAAGCCCACATTTTCTGCTATCTGAGCGGTCAAACTCTGCACTTGGGACTAGATTCCAATCCTCACCCAGAAAGGTTAGTATTGACGGATTAAGTACCACCCTTGTCTGTAACTGGGTAAAGAAAGAGGGCTAATCTATGTTTGGTTCGTAGATTGATCCTATTAGAACTGGAACTAAGGCCAACGTACCCTGTGTAATACAATATCACCCTTCTGGATCGAACCACTCTTTCAATTTATTAAATGGCACATGCTTAACTATCAAGATAATAGTGCCTGCCCGTTTAGTGGACTTGCCGGAACCATATGCTTGCCCCACCCACCCTGGCTTAAAAAGAGAGATACATAGATACATAGACAGTGTCAGCAGATAAGGGCCTATGGCCCACCTAGTCTGCCCATTTGAGCTTGTAAGTTCGGTTTGTTTTCCTAGAAGTCTGTTTCCCCTTACCCCTGCCCTCTAGGATTCCTTTATGTCTATCCCATGCATTCTTAAATCCCATGATTGTTTCAGCCCCCACCACTTCCTCTGGCAGGGTGTTCCACTTGTCCACCACCCATTCTGTGAAGAAATTCTTTCTCATGTTTCCTCTGAATCATCCTCCCTCCAACTTCATCCCATGCCCTCTAGTCCTGAAACATCTTTTTCGCTAGATGTCTCTGGGCAAGTATGTCTCTTGAAGACAGGCAACATCCGTTCTTAAATGGGCTAGATGTTTAAGAATCATGATCCTCTTCTGCTTACTCTGTGCCCCCTTTATATTCCAACTCACTAATTTATATGGCCCCCCCCATAGACTTCGATAAAAACAGTGGAGAAGCTGAGAAAATCCAGGTTTTAGATAGCTTAAAGCAGAATCCCCCCCACAAGCTTGCTGTACAGAGTTTCTTTAAATTCCCCATCCCTTTCCCTTTAACAAAACAGTAACACTGCAGAGTTGCCCTCCCCTGAAAGAGTAACTAACAAACCCCCCCAACACTATACATTCCCATTAACTACCCCCGATTCTAGCAAAACCAAACTCCCAATATACAGTACGGCACGTGATTATCAATAACACTGCCCAGCCCCATGTAACTCCCCTCCTCCCTCCCCAAATCCCCAATATAGCACACATATTGAATTCCCTTCCTGCCCTTCATGCCCTGTACAAAAAATTTAGTAAATGCCTTTTCCCAACAGACACTGGACATCAAAGTAATAAAGCAAAAGAAACTTTTAACTTTAAGAAAAAGGCCACAAGAACACAGCGCATAATCCAGCTGTGAAGAGTAAAGTTCTCAAGTTCAATGCACTATTGATCAATCCGATTTGGCCTCGTGAGTGGTCATGGCTATGAAAAATCTTAAAATCTTCCGACCACCAAACCTCCTCCCCTTCCCTATCCAGGAGCTACTGTCCATCAGCTACTCTGGGACCTCACTCTACACAGTCCTTAAATAGCGGAATGCCGTAATAAAAAAAAAAACAGCTTACGTTAACCCTCTTGCACTGAATAGCGCAGGACAGTCCTTCCATCCCTCAAGCAATTACTCATTTAAAAAGATCTGGAAAAAACGTGTGCAGGTCTTCCGTAGCTTGCTTAGGCGACTCACACACCACCCACTTATCCTTGGACTTCACTTGCAGGGTTAGCGGGTATTTTATCTGGAAGGGCACTCCGGCGGCAATCAAACGGGACGCCAGAGGGTGAAAACTCTGCCTCTTAAGCCGGACTGAGTGCGGCAGATCCTGGGCCATTCTTAACTTACCCCCCTCCTATTGAATCTCTTGCACCTCCTTAACTTTATTTAAAATATGCATTTTGTCCAGATAGTTCAGAAACTTGAAAATTAATGGTCTAGGTGATACTCCTGGTAATGGAGGGGAGCAGACAATGGTGTGCTCTCTCCACAACATACACTCCGTTGTTAGGGGAGGGACCTGCTATTTTCTCAAAAACATTTTGCACAAACAGGACAGGATTCGTGCCCTCTTGCTTCTCTGGCAACCCGAAGATAATCAAGTTATTGCGCCGACTGCGCCCTTCAAGATCTTCTAACTTGTCTTCCAACTTCTGCATCTTCTGCCTTAACGTGGAGGAGTCCAGCTTAGACTTATTCCTTCACTTCTCCACAGATACCAATCGTACATCTATGTCCCCAACTTGAGTGGAAAGCGAATTTAAATTAGCCCTGATTTGCTGCACATCATTGGAGATGTACACTATGGACTCCTTCAGGGGCAGCATAATCTCCATAAATTTATCTTCGGTCAGTGCAGTAGGAGCTGCGGTGGGAGATGTAGCTATAGCTGCCTGTGCTTTAGGCCTCTTCGAGGCCTTATCCTTCTCGGGAGAAGGTGGGGGCGTGTGCCATGGAGGAGCCTTCCGCATTTCTGATTCCATTTGTTTCCTCCTCCTAACACCTTCAGAAAGCTTCTTTCCTGCAGCACTTTCCAAATTATAAGTTAGAATTAGTGACAGAAGGACAGAATTACACGTTCTGTTGGGGAGCGATGAGAGAGTGTGACCGTCAGCTAAGCAGCCATCACGTGACCCAAAGTTAACAAAAAGTTTGAAAGTGTCTCAAATGCAGTTTTTACTTTCTCAAATGGCCCTTTTACTGTTGCAAATCCACCATTTTGTTTTCAGTTGGTCATTGGAAAAATGCTTGGCATTTAAATTTGGGATGCTCTAGCAACCTAATTCTTTTTGTATTCACCTAGTCGGACCCTGAGGATGCTAGGCATGTCTTTATTTTGGGGCAAAACACCCCAGAAACATGTTTTTCACATCTCTGAAAAAAGTACTTTCACAAAGCTTTCGCACAGTTTGATAGTACTTTTCCAGACTGTGGCAAAATGACAGCAATTATTTGCCACCATTACAGGAATCATTTGCCACCCTGCTGCAAAATAATGGTTTTGTCTTTTGGGCTGAAATTTGGTGAGATAAAAGCCAACATCCCACAGATGTGCCTTTTTGTGGTTTGGTGAAAAAATATTACAGGGAGGCAAAGTTATGGCACTCCAAACATCTCTTTTTTTCCCATAGGATAACATTACGGCATTTGCCGTACCTTTCAGGGCCTGTATTTTGGAAACGGTGCAAGATATGGACTTTTTGTTGGAAAAATGCTTAGCCCCCTTCTGGGGGCAAAGTGCAAAACTATCCAGGAAAGTCATAAATCATATGACTTTAAAAAAAAATTTCTATGTCATATGGTTCCTGAGATATAAGCAATTTAGTATTCCAACTCCTCATTTTCTGCTCCGAGATCCATTATTATGCATACATTCTTTGTACTCACTGTCTTTCTCTATGCAGCTTTTGGGGAACACCAGCCTGTGCGCTTACATTACTGTTACCCTTACAACTTCTGCTTGTGGTTCTGTACCTGTTTTGCTTACTGTTCCCGTCTACACCACCATGTGTGTTACCCTTTGCATTTTCATTTGCGCTTGCGTTATTTTAACCATATGTGTCTACAGTAGTGTTTATCTTTGTGTTTTGCTTTGCATCACCACGCGCTTTACCATTTGTGTTTGTGGGCACTGTGTTACTAGGCCCCACGCTCCTGCCTCCACATTACATCCAGTATTTCTCAGACTAATTGACCACACCCCCAACCATTACGTGGGGTGTGCATTGGGGTTGTCTGTCCTAACTCTCACCCCATTCTCCTATACCTCTGCTTCTTCACACATCTGATGGGGTGAGAGTTAGGGCTGGCAACCCCAATGTGCAACCCGATGCCGGTTGGGGGTGTGGGGGTCCTAGGGGGGCTTTCAACCCAAACACCCAATTTCCTTGCTTTTGTCGCTGTGAAACAACACTAACTAATGCATTAAATGGATTTTTGCCATATATATATATCTATATATATATATATCTATATATAGATATATATATATATTAGAGGCAAAAACTACGTTAATGCATTAGTTAAGGTTGTTCCACAGCGACAAAAGTGAGGAAATTAGCTGTTAGGGTTGAAAACCCTAACTCTGAATTCACCCCCCACCCAGCACCACACACACACAGACACATACACACACATGCAAGCATGGGGGAGGACCAAGTCAACACAACCAATGACAGACATCCAGCAGCAGGTGACAGAAATAACGAACAATTGTCTAAATGTACTACGAGACATCCCCACCCACCTGACCAGGTACTGCATGCTCAGTGGAGATCAACAGCAAAACTGAGGCCATATGTACCAAACGTACACATCCTGATTGCAGCTGCACACAGTACTACACTTAGTAGTTGCATGGCCTTACCTACCGATGCCCCACACACCACAACTGGTACTGTGCCGTTAGTCAATATAAATGCTGAAGGTGCATGATGACAGTTGTGAAAGGTTTTAACACTAGTGAGTATACATTAATTAAGAGAAGTACATAAATTAACTACAAAGACACTACCATGCTCAAGAAAAAAGTAGTGTTATATTTAGTATGTGATTTACATAGTAGTACATTTACTGCAACTGTTTACTCAAGATAGAGAGACTGATGTAAACGTATGGAAAAGCATTGCCTGTTCAACGCTGTGAAATTTGTACTGGCAGTATCAGATGCATTCTTACGGATGAAGGTGTACTGCTGATGTACATACATAGACCTTCAGTGTGTTTCAATACTAAAGATGCGTAAGTATTCTTTGTAAGAAACAGTGTAATTGCATGGATCAGGCCAAGCAACTTCTAAATATCATAGCACTACTGAGCCAACAATGACGTACCTGTATCGGAGATGTCTATAGGATAGATTTTCCTGTAGGCACTTACTGAGTACGTTGTACCTGAGAAAGACAATCTCATTGCATCTGTGATGATTAACTTATTCAAATAGTGATACATTTACTATTGTTGCAATGAGTGATCTATGCCATTTATGGACACAGTGTAATTTTTTTAACAGTTGTTTCATACTTAGGCTGTATGCCTAGTGTTTGGGTTTGCCACACTTCTGTCACTGATGCTATCAAAGTGATAGCTATGTTAATTGTAGTACAACAGGAATCAAGTAGGTATAGTGTAGATATAAACAGAATGTCTTTTAGTATTGATTTAACTCACAATGAGATAAGTGTACTAGGACAGCAGGGGTTATTCTCTATCAC
The DNA here is from genome assembly GCA_016271365.2 of Neoceratodus forsteri. Lineage (NCBI taxonomy): Eukaryota > Metazoa > Chordata > Ceratodontiformes > Ceratodontidae > Neoceratodus > Neoceratodus forsteri. The sequence goes on from CM057458.1 coordinate 1,179,605,801, forward strand.
TGACTCTGTCAGTTATAATCACACTAAGGTTTCGATGACTGTAATGATCAAGTTACACTGTTCACCTTCATGAGTTCATATTCACAGCCATTCTCCAGTAACTAGACAGTGTATGGTGTAACTGGGTGGGAAACTGTGTTGCAAAGCTGCTGCAGTGCCTAGCAGAGGGAGAGTATCTACTCATAAAGACAATTAAGCAATAAGGCATGACCAACAGTTATGTTAAATGGTCTGTTAATCACCCTGTAGGGGTTTAATGTCGAATGAGGTGTAGCCGAGTGCCACATGTCGCTGGATAGTGATAAACTGACCATTAACATAATACCTGGGAGTGGCTTATTGCTATCATAATAAAACTGTTTTTTTAAACAACATTAAACCATGTTCATGATATGGTTAGGCCCTACATGTATCTTAATAAAAAATAAACATACGGCTGTTACAATGTTTACAGTCAATTAGAAAGCTGCATTTCTTAAACTCTTGTTATAATCAGAGATATTATACCTGTACAACTCCTTGGTTTTGCTCAACTCTATTGCTCAGGTGGCCCACCACATGTGGTGTGGTCTGGTGTGGGACATCGGTAGGTAAGGCCATGCAACTACTAAGTGTGGTATGTTGTGTGCAGCTGCAATCAGGGATGTGTACGTTTGGTGTACATGGCCTCAGTTTTGCTGTTGATCTCCACTGAGCTTGCAGTACCTGGTCAGGTGGGTGGGGATGTCTCGTAGTACATTTAGACAATTGTTTGTTATTTCTGTCACCTGCTGCTGGATGTCTGTCATTGGTTGTGTTGACTTGGTCCTCCCCCATACTTGCATGTGTGTGTGTGTGTGTGTGTGTGTGTGGTGCTGGGTGGGGGTGAATTTGGAGTTAGGTTTTCAACCCTAACAGCAAATTTCCTCACTTTTGTTGCTGTGGAACAACCCTAACTAATGCATTAAACGTAGTTTTTTGCCTCTAATTTCCCTTCTTTTTGAGAATGGTAACAGAAATAGTGAACGTAATGCGGTGGCGGGAGCGCGGGGCCCGTTGGGCCCCACGGTCCCACCACATGATATCTTGTGGCATAGTAACAGGAACAGCAACGCAAACAGAAGCGCTAACAGTGGCGCACATGGTAACGCAAGCGTGAATGAGAACAGAAAGGGTAACGCACATGGTGGCGTAGACAGGAACGGTCTGCCATGTGATGTGTTGTCACATAGTAACATGGTGCCTGCAAACGGAAATGTCAATGGGCATGGTGATGCAAAGTGAAACAGAAAGAGAAACAGTACTGTAGACACAAATGGCAAAAAATAACAGAAACGCAAGCGTAAATGAAAACGCAGAGATAATGCACGGGGGCCCTCACACTCCCACCACGTAATGTGGCCATGGGAGCGCGGGGCACTTTGGGCCCTGCGGTCCCACCACATGATGTCTTGTGGCATAGTAACAGGAACAGCAACGCATACAGAAGGGCTAACAGTGGCGCACAAGGTAACGCAAGCGCGAATGAAAACAGAAAGGGTAACGCACATGGTGGCGTAGACGGGAACAGTGTGCCCCGTGATGTGTTGTCACATAGTAACATGGTGCCTGCAAATGGAAATGTCAATGGGCATGGTGACGCAAGGTGAAACATAAAGAGAAACAGTACTGTAGACACAAATGGCAAAAAATAACAGAAACGCAAGAGCAAATGAAAACGCAAAGGATAACGCACATGGTGGTGTAGACGTCAACGGTAAGTGAAACAGGCACGGAACTGCAAGCGGAAAGGGCAACGGTAACAGTAATGTAAGCGCACAGGCTGGTTTTCCCCAAAAACTGCATAGAGAAAGACAGTGAGTACAAAGAATGTATGCATAATAATGGGTATCGGAGTAGAAAATGAGGACTTGGAATACTAAATAGGTTATATCTCAGGAACCGTCCGACGTAGAAAAAAAATTTAAAAGTGTTATGATTTATGATTGTCCTGGCTATTTTTGTATTTTAGTGTTTCTCCGACGAAAAGTCTGTATCTCACACCGTTTCCGAGATACGGGCCCTGAAAGGCGTGGCAAACAACGTAATGTTATCCTAAGGGAAAAAAAGAGAAGTTTGGAGTGCCATAACTTTGCCTCCCTATAATATGTGTTCACCAAACCACTGAAAGGCACATCTGTATCTGTGGGCTGTTGGCTTTCTTCCCTCCAAATTTCAGGAAAAAAGACCAAACCGTTATTTTGCAGCAGGGTGCCAAAGGATTCCTGTAATGCGTCGGGTGCCGCAATGTTATCCTATGGGAAAAAAACGTCAACTTTAGAGTGCCGTAACTTTGGCGCTGTGTAATATGTTTTCAATACAACACTGAAAGGCACGTCTGTGAGATGTCGGCTACATTCCGTCCAGATTTCGGCCCAAAACTCCCAACCGTTCTTTTGCAGTGCATTGCCAAAGAATTGCTGTCATTCCCAGACTGAAAACTACACTCGCAATTTTGAAAGTTTTCACAAACATTTGTGACACTCTCATGAGCACGAAAGTAATTTGTGAAAGCACTTTTTCCAGAAATTTGAAAAACATATTTCTGGGGTGTTTTACCCCAAAATAAAGACATGGCTAGCATCCTCAGGGTCCGACTAGATGAATACAAAAATAATTAGGTTGCTAGAAGGTACCAAATTTAAATGGCAAGCATTTTTCTGATCACTAACTGAAAACAAAATGGTGGATTTGCGAAAGTAACAGGCCCATTTGCGAAAGTAAAAATGCATTTGCGAAAGTGTTGAACTTTTTGTTAACTTTTCCCATTGACTTATAATGGGAAATTGTTTTTTGAATAACTTTTGAACCGTTTAATATTTTTTCACCAAATCTTCGAAAGGCACATCGGGGATCTTGGCTGCACATTCTCTGAAGATTTTGTGACCTGTACGCGACCGTCAGAATTCCAGAAAAGCAGAATGCGCATAAAATCACGCTTAATAACTCAATAGCCATGCATCCGACTGGTACCAAACTTGGCAGATGCCAAGGCCTATGGTTCTTGATCATATATTCCAAATTTCAGGCAAATCTGTCAAATGGTTGCAAAGTTATTAAGGTGCAAAATGTTGGGGTTTAAAATAGAAATGGCTCCTCAACCCTAACTACCCTGCTACCATAATATATAGTTATATATAGTTAGGGTTGAAGAACCATTTACATGTTAAACTTAAAATTTTGCACTTTAATAACTTTGCAGCCATTCAATGGATTTGCCTGAAATTTGGAATACTTGATCAAGAATCATACATCTTGGGATATGCCAACTTTTGTACTGTTTGGATATACAGCTGTGGAGTTATTAAGCTTGATCTGCACACACATTCATGCTTTTTTGAATTCTTTGCTCATCCCTACAGATTGCACAGTTTGTGTGACCAGTCCAAATACTTCAGGGAACATGCAGCCAGGGTCCCTGATGTTCCTTTTGAAGATTTTGTGAAAAAATGTTGAACGGTTCAAAAGTTATTAAAAAAACAAGTTCCCATTATAAGTCAATGGGAAAAATTAAAAATGTCAACACTTTCGCAAATGCAGTTTTTACTTTTGCAAATGGCCCTTTTACATTTGCAAATCCACCATTTTGTATTCAGTTGATGATCAGAAAAATGCTTGGCATTTAAATTTGGGACCCTATGGCAACATAATTCTTTTTGTGTTTACCTAGTCCAACCCTGATGATGCTAGGCATGTCTTTATTTTGAGGTTAAACACCCTAGAAATATGTTTTTCAAGTTTCTGGGAAAAGTACTTTCACAAAGTAGTGTCACACTCATGAAAGTGTCACAAATTTTTGCGAAAGCTTTCGCAAATCACAACACTACTTTTACAGACTATGGCCAAAATGACAGCAATTCTTTGCCACCCTGCTGCAAATGAATGGTTGGTCTTTTGGGCTGAAATGTGGAGGGAAGGCAGCCAACATCTCACAGATGTGCCTTTTGGTGGTTTGGTGACAAAATATTGCATGTATGCAAAGTTACGGTAGTCCGAAGTTGGCACTTTTTCCCATAGACTAACATTGCAGCATCCGCTGCATGACAGGAATTCTTTGCCACCCTGCTGCAAAATAACAGTTTGGTCTTTTAGACTGAAACTTGGAGGGAAGACAGCCAACAACCCACAGATGTGCATTTCAGTGGTTTGGTGAAAACATACTACAGGGAGGCAAAGTTATGGCACTCCGAACTTCTCTTTTTTTCCCATAGGATAACATTACGGCATTCGCCGCTCCTTTCAGGGCCCGTATTTCGGAAACGGTGCGAGATACAGACTTTTCGTCAGAAAAATGCTTAGTCTACCCACAGGGGCTAAATACAGAACTAGCCAGGAAAGTCATAAATTATATGACTTTTACATTTTTTTCTACGTTGTACGGTTCCTGAGATATGAGCAATTTAGTATTCCAACTCCTCATTTTCTGCTCCGAGACCCGTTATCATGCATACATTCTTGGTACTCACTGTCTTTCTCTATGCAGCTTTTGGGGAAAACCAGCCTGTGCGCTTACATTACTGTTACCCTTACTGGTTCCGCTTGTGGTTCCGTACCCGTTTCACTTACCGTTCCCATCTACGCCACCATGTGCGCTACCCTTTGCATTTTCATTTGAGCTTGCATTTCCATTATTTTTACCATTATTTTTACATTTGTGTCTACAGTACTGTTTCTCTTTCTGTTTCACTTTGCATCACCATGCGCATTACCATTTGCATTAGCGGGCACCGTTTTACTATGTGACAAGACATCACGTGGTGGAAGCGCGGGGCCCGACGCATTACATTCACTATTTCTCGTTATCATTCTCAAGAAAAAGGGAAATTAGAGGCAAGAAACTCCATTTAATGAATCAGCTAGGGTTGTTCCACAGCGACAAAAGTGAGGAAATTTGATGTTAGGGTTGAAGCCCCCCTTGTACCCCTCCAGCCCACCCCCCCAACTGGCATTGGGGTGCGCGTTGGGGTCATCAGTCCTAACTCTCACCCCATTCTCCTATTCCTCAGCTTCTTTCCACATGTGATGGGGTGAGAGTTAGGGCAGATGACTCAACGTGCACCCTGATGGGCTGGAGGGGTGCAAGGGGTTTAAACCCTAACATCGAATTTCCTCACTTTTGTTGCTGTAGAACATCCCTAACTGATGCATTAAATGGATTTTTCTGCCTCTAAAATATACAGTATATATATATATATTTTTATGGAGTTTTCTGTATCCTGATCGACTGAAGAGGTACCTCTGGCCATGTTCTTGTATGGGCATATTGTGCCAACTGGCACCTCTTCAGCCAGTCAGGATGGAGAATAACATTTATCACTTCACTGTGCCAGCTTCTACCATAGAAGTGGAGCTGGCCCGGTAGATTGCTACTGGAGCTGGACAATTCTCCCCCCTCCCAGACACACACAGTGTCTGTGTCACTCCCCTGACACACACACACACAGAGTATCTGTATCATTTGTCTAGATCAAACCACTTTTAAAATAACTTCTGACCTGTGTATTGTTTAGTCTGTTAAAGATGACTGCAACAAAATAACTGATGCATGTGACTCCAGACTGGGTTTGAAATCACGATACAGAGCCACTCCTTAGCAGCAGCTTTTCACATACAAACACAGACCCTCACCTTTGCTGCTAACTTCATGCATAAAGAAAATGATTCCTCTATGTCAAATTATCAGATAGTGAGAGACCCAAAGTTTAAACTGCAATCTCAAAAGTGCTATGAAAAAGGTGGTAAGTACAGTGGCTGCCATGAGACATGCTCGCTATGAATAAAACTGGCTTCTGGGTGTCAGGCATCCAGCTATATAACAAGAACAACTTGGCTTCACGTAGGTCAGACTTGGTTCTGGCATGCTTTTTGGGTGATTCTGGCTCTGAATTCAGTCTCAAATCCAGATGGCACAGGTACCTGTCACAGATAATGTTGGCTTTCTTACAAATGGAATTGTATACCTGACTTAACAGAGAGCCTTAATAGTTTATTTTAGGATGGGCACCAGATTAGTTTGTAAGTTCCAAATACCCCACAAACAAAAATATGTGTTGGTCAGGGGTCCAAGGTAATATAACCAGTAAGCATGTCCACGCAACATCAAGAATATACAGAAAGCCCCGTACTGCTGATGAAACACATGTAAGGGTCTGCAGGTGTTTTGCACTGATAGAGGGGGGAGATTGGGGACTTGGGGGAGTGTTTGGTATCCTGCATCTGGAAGGGTGGGGGGTCGCTGGTGGGCAATGACAGCAATGGGTAGGGTGGTAGGCTGCAACAACTGTGGTGCACCAATCTTTCTAAACATTGCCTGGAGTGTGGGAGGGATGTTTATGTGCAACCACAGAAAACTTAGAAAGGAGATTGAGGGTCTGCAGGAGGAACTAAGACAGGCAAGGCAGATTGGGGTGGGTTTAGCCCAATACTGGAGGGAGGAAGAAGGGGAGATGAGGGAGGGCAATTTAAGCCAACAGTGGTGAGGAGAGGGTCAGAAGAAGGGAAGCAGAGACAAAGGGGCCCAGGCCAGGAAGAACGATTGCCAGGAAACCAGGTCAGGAGACAAAAGTCAAATGGAAGGAGGCAATAGGGACTTGTGAGGGGAGGCGAAGAAGTGGCAAAAGTCATGGAGTGGAAAGGAGACAACAGGTTACTATGCAGAGAGAGGGAGCAGGCATTTGTGAAGGATCTTCAGAAAATAGTTTTGCACTGCTAGAGAGGAAGAAGGTGGAGGAGGGAAGTGATGAAATTAGAGGAGTAATTGATAAATGCCTGGACCAAACTGGAGCGGGTGGAAGTTCTGCTGGGAGAACTGCAATAGGGGTAAAAGGGCGTAATAATGTGCAGGAGGAAGAAGAGGAGCTGGAAATGAGGGAGGGAGATGAAAGGAAGCAAGTAGGGAGTAAAAGGGGTGGAATCTTAGTGCTGGGGGACTCAATACTAAGAGGAGTTAGGTGGGGTAGCAAGGCGGAGAGGCATAGTCGCATTTGGGTGGAGGCCATGCCAGGAATGACAGCAGAAAGGTGGGACAGTCTGTTCTGAAATATGCTAGAAGGAGTAGGGACAAGCCTCATTTAATTATACATCTTGGGACAAACGACCTGGCTGACAAGACAGTGGATATAGTCCAGAGGAGGTTTGAGAACTAGCACAATTATGTGAGGGGGCAGGAAGATCAGTAACTTTTTCCGAGATACTTCCGGTGCAAAGGCAAGCACAACAAGCTGAGAATAGAGGAATTTAACAGATGGCTAAGAACCTGGTGTTGTGCTAAAGGGTATGGGCTGTTGGGGGGTGGGAGGGACCTGGGAGGACAGTAGTCTCTATGCCAAGGACAGACTACACTTGAGTGAGGAAGGAAAGAAAGTGTTGAAGCAGAGGATGGAAGAATATATAGAGGAAGTTGGGAGTTTAAACGAGGAGTGGGGAGTGGCAGTTGGGGAAGAGATATGCAGAGACCACAGGTTGGGAAATCATATGAGCTTACCCCCCATAACAGTGACAAAGGACAAATGGCAAGTACTATTGGTGATGCTAGGAAAGGAGGGCAGGATGGGAGGAGGGGGAAAGGGTGGAAGGTGGTTACCCTTAATGCTAGGAGCCTTGTAAGGAAAACTGCAGAGTTGCAGGTTCTCATGGCAGAGGGAGAGGTGGACATTGCAGCCATCACGGAAACATGGGCCACCCAATATAATGATTGGGACCTGTCTGTACCAGGGTACAGGTTATTTCGTAGGGACAGGGTGACTGGGAAAGGAGGGGGGGTGGCACTATATGTGAAGGAAGGACTGAAGTGTGTAAGGGAGGAAGGGGAGGAGGGTAGTACAGAGTCACTTTGGGTGCAAATCCAGGATTCCAAGAATAGGAGTCTTAGAATGGGAGTGGTGTACAGGCCACCATCTCAGATGGAGGAGTTAGACAGGGAACTAGCGGGACAGATCAGGAGGACCTCAGTAGAAGGGTAGTGTGGTGATTGTGGGGACAACATGTCAGGAGTGGACTGGAGCACCCCAACAACCAGGAACAGAAGGAGCAGGTACTGCTGGATGCCTTCCAGGACAGCTTCCTGCTGCAAATGGTCAGTGAACCAACCAGGTTAGGGAATACCCTTGACCTTGTGCTGGCAAATGGGGACTTTGTGAGAGAACTTACAGTGGAGGAACCGCTGTCAGGGAGTGACCACCACTCAGTATGGCTCACATTGGATATGGGCAAGGAAGGAGTGGAATCTGGCACAAGAGTGCTGGACTTCAGGAAGGCCGACTTTGGGAGGATGGGGGAAGTGGTAAAAGGGTACCTGGCCAGAATTCAATCTAGTATGGATACTAACCAGAGATGGGAGCTCATAAAGTTGGGGATAGTGGAGGTAACCAAAACCTGCTGCAAAGCCCAGAGCAAGAAGGCTAGGGCTAAGAAACCGAGCTGGTTGAGCAAGGAGGTCATGGAAAAGGTAAGGATGAAAAGAGCTGCCTTTAGGAAATACAAGAAAACATGGAGGGGGGAGGACAGAGAGGAGTACTTGACAGAATCGAAGGAGGTGACAAGGGCAGTAAGGGGAGCCAAAGCATCTACGGAACTCAGGCTGGCACAAGGCATTAAGAAGGGGGAGAAGGACTTCTTTAAGTACATCAGGGAGAAAAGGAGCTTTAAGGACCACATAGTAAGGATTAGGAAGGAGGGGGGTTGGGTGGAAGCAGGTACTGATAAGGCGGAAGCACTAAATGAGTACTTCTGCTCAGTATTTACTAAAGAGAAGAGGGGGGTGACACCCAAGATGGGAGAAATGGCAGATGCAGGGGAAGTGGTGACAGATGGGGAAATCATGGAGGGCAGAGTTGAGAGGGATTGAAGGCACTCGAGGTGGACAAGGCGCCAGGCCCAGATTGCATCCACCCCAGGGTACTGAAGGAGCTGGCAGAGGTCCTTGCAGGACCTTTGGCAGACCTATTTAATGCCTCACTACATCTGGGTGTGTACCTCAGGACTGGAGGATGGCCATGTGGTGCCCCTCCACAAGAGTGGCCCCAAGGATGAACCGGAAACTACAGACCAGTGAGCTCACATCCATCATGGGTAAGCTAATGGAGACTATCCTGAAGGAGGGCTGGTGGCCCTCTTAGAGGCCAAAGGACTACAGGACAGCAGACAGCATGGCTTCATACATGGCCGATCCTGCCAAACCAACCTGGTCGAGTTCTATGACTGGGTAACTAGGCAACTGGACAGGGGACATGCAGTGGATGTCCTGTATCTGGACTTCAGTAAGGCATTCGACTCAGTGCCACATGGAAGGCTGGGAAGAAAGTTACTAGGCACAGGGGCAGGTGCAATGCTGGTGAGATGGGTAGGAAACTGGCTGCAGGGAAGGCAACAGAGGGTGGTGGTGGGTGGGGAGCTCTCACACCCAAGGGCAGTGACGAGCGGTGTCCCACAGGGCTCAGTGTTGGGACCAGTGTTGTTTGGGATATTCATTGCAGACATATCATGGGACATCAAGAGCAAGATCAGTCTGTTTGCTGATGATACCAAGGTTGGCGCGGTGGTGGATGACCTAGGGGGATGGCAGGGGTTGCAGGATGATCTGGCAAAGCTTGAAACCTGGTCAGACACCTGGCAACTGGGCTTTAATGCCAAAAAGTGCAAGGTGATGCATTTTGGGATGAAGAACCCAAGGAGGACTTACCAGCTAGGGGGAGTGCAGCTAGCCCAGACAGAGGAGGAGTAGGATCTGGGTGTGCTCATCACAGGGTCAATGAACAACTCGGCACAGTGTAGGAAGACAGCTGCAAAGGCCAACAAAATGCTGGGTTGTATTGCAAGGGGTATATCCTCGAGGAGGGAGGAGGTGATTCTGCCACTGTATAGGTCATTAGTTAGACCACACCTGGAGTACTGCGTGCAGTACTGGCGTCCATATCTGAAGAGGGACATTAAGTTACTGGAGGAAGTGCAGTGCAGGGCGACAAAGATGATCAAGGGTCTGGGGGACTTATCATACGAGAGGAGGTTGAAGGAGTTGAACATGTACTCACTGGAGGAGAGGAGAGGAGAGACAGGGGGGACATGATTGAAACCTTTAAATACATGAAAGGAATAAACAAAACAGGTACAGAGGGGCTGTTCAAAGTAAGGGAAGGGAGGGCCACCAGGGGCCATGATATGAGACTGGAGCGAGGAAGGTTCAGGAGGGAGATGAGGAGACACTTTTTTACAGAGAGGGTGGTGGCTGGGTGGAATGCGTTACCTGCAGAAGTGGTATGCAGTAGAACAGTGGACTGCTTCAAACGAGGATGGGACAGGACAAGGGGGAGGGTTAATGAAGGGGAAGGGAGGGGCAGCTGCAGAATAAGGGGTGCTAGCTGCACATTCGAGCAGACTTGATAGACCACTAGGCCTTTATCTGCTGGCAAATTTTGTATGTTCGTATGTAAAACTAGTTTAATAAGAAGGGGCTAATTTTTTACTATTTCAACTATTAAAACCTTTTTTCATCCTATTTTTGCCTTTTTGGTTTGTTCTTTTTTTGTTAAATAATTACTTGGGAGACCTATTTTATAAGCAGAATAAGACATGATGAGGTGTGGTTTATGGGCTACTAAGAGCACTTCCCAGGTGTTAAAGACACTTGGTGCAAGCACCTCATGCCTCAATAAGTACCCAGGGCATGTTCTTATTAGCCCATAAACCACACCTTGTCATGTCTTATTCCTTACATGGTGTGTGTATATATAGGGGATACATGATGGACAGGATTGGGATGTGGAAAATATTCACACTCCTGCAGAGTGAGCTGTGTATTCTAATGAGTGACACAGGTATGAGTGAGAATGTACAGATCACTCTGCAGGAGTGAGGCTATGTTCCACATCCCATGATCTGCACATCATGTGTGCAGTTTATACAATGGTGCTAGGAGCTTCAGGAACAGTTTTTTCTGTATTCTCTTCCAGTTTACTTTTTATTTTTTATTTTTGTGTTTGGTAACCAGGTAAGTTTTTAGGGGTGATCTGGGAGTACTGTCCAGTTAAGTAACTTCTTCAGAGTTACACAGTAAGTAAGTGGAGGTTGTGAGAATCAGAACCAGGTCTGTTCTACTGGATGTAGCAAGCTTGTTCCCAACATGTTACTCTAACCTCTAGGCTATACTGACAGTAGTGGTGTGTGGTCTGAGTGTGTGTGTTTCTGTATGGACTGGGAGTGTTAGAAACCCTATAGGAAGCAGGTGAATGTGTTTTGCAATGGTAATTGAGTTACCTGTAGCTAGGAGTGAGAAACAGAAACTGTGTAGTGAAGGACTGTCATTTACAATGGAAGCATGTTTAAAGGTGAGCGTAGCATAGTAACGGGTTGGGAGTTTTAGAAATACTATGGGACGTGTGTGTGTGTGGGTGTGTGTGTGCGCGTGTGTATTTTGCAATGTTAACTGAGTAAGTTGCAAGTTTCAGTTAGAGAAACTATTGCAGGCAGCACTCAGAAAGAGAAACTGCTTTATGAAAGAGGCTGTTTTGCAGACTAGAGCGGCACAATAATGGGTTGGGAATGTCAGAAAATCTATGAGACAAAGGTGATTGTCTTTTGCAATGCTAATTGAGTTAGTTGTAGGATTCAGTGAGAAAGTGAAATGGTGAAGATGCTACATTCAGAATGCAGGCTGCAGTGAAGATATTCTCACTCCGGTGACATCACCACTGTGAGAATATGTGCTAGTGATGTGGGCACTGGGTATATCCATAAATATTCTCACAATGGTGATGTCAGCACAGTGGTTATTCTACTGCAGTGAAAATAACATGTTATCTCACTCATTAACCACTCACCCCATTGTATAAATGTATATATGTTATAGTGGCACGGTAGTGCCACTATTGTTAGGGTTGAGTACCCCATTTAAGATTAAAGTCTGAAATTTTGCAGCTTAATAACTTTGAGACCTCATGATGGATTTGCCTGAAATAGATCTCTGGATCCGCCAAGTTTTGTAATGGTCTGATATACGGTTGTGGAGCTGTACAGCACAATATAAAGTCACATTTGTGCTTTTTTGAGCATTCTTTGCTATCACCTACAGGTTGCAAGGTTCAAGAAAGATACAGCCAGCGTCCCCAATGTGCCTTTCAAAGATTTCATGGAAAAATATTAAATAGTTCAAAAATTATTCAAAAAACAAGTTTCCCATTATAGTCAAAGGGAAAAGTTAACAAACTACTCGACAGTGTCACAAATGCAGTTTTTAGTGGTGCAAATTACCCCTGTAGTGTCATGAGTCAGCCATTTTTTTTTCAGTTACTAGTAACAGAAATGCTTGCCATTTAAAGTTGGGACCCTCTAGGGACACAATTCTTTTTGTGTTCACCTAGTCGAGCCCTGAGGATGCTAGCCATTTCTTTTTTGGGGGTTAAACACCCCAGAAATATGTTTTTCACATTTTTGTAAACTGTAGTGTCACAAAGTAGTGTTGCACTTGTGACACTTTTGTGATTTTCTTTGGCAAAAGTGTTGTGATTTGCAACACTACTTTGCGACACTATGCCCAAAAGAATGGGAAATGTTTGCTACCCTGCTGCAAAAGAATGGTTTGGTCTTTTGGGCTGAAATGTTGAGAAAAGACAGCCAACATCCCACAGATGTACCTTTGGGTGGTTTGGTGACAAAAGATTGCAGGGCTGCAAAGTTACGGTACTCTAAGGCTGACTATTTTTCCCATAGGATGACATTACGGCATTCGTCGCTCCTTTCTGGGCCCGTATCTCAGAAACGCTTCGAGATACAGAATTTTCATCTGAAAAATGCTTAGTCCCTGCTCTAAGTGCAAAACTTGTGAGGAAAGTCATAAATTATATGAAATTTTAATTTTATTTTTATGTTGTACAGTTTCTGAGATATAAGCAATTTAGTATTCCAGGTTTTCATTTGCTGCTCTGAGGCCCATTATTATGCATAAATTCTTTGTATTCACTGTGTTTCTCTATGCATCTTTTGGGGAAAAACAGGCTGTGCATTTTCGCTACTGGTACAGTTAGCATTTCTACTTGCATTTCCGTTACTGTTTGCGTTAGCGTTTTTGTTACACCACCGTGTGTGTTACCCTTTGTGTTTTCATTTGAACTTGCATTTGCATTACTGTTAACATTTACGTTTCCATTACTGTTTTTGTTTGCGTTTCCTTTTGCATCACCATGTGCATTTCATTTGTGTCTGCGTACGTGCTTCCGTTTACGTTTACATTTCTGTATGTTTCTTTTGGCGTCATCGTTGCTGTTACCGAAAGTGTTTGTGTTTCCAATTGCATTACCGTGACCATGTGCATTATGGTTTGCATTTCCATACCCGCTTGCATTTGCGATTCTGTTTTCATTAATGTTTGTGCTTGCATTTCTATTACCATTTGCATTATCGTTTATGTTAGCTTCACCATGTGTGTTAGCTTATGCGCTTGCATTTGAGTTGCCGTTACTTCACTATTTATAGTGCACATTCTCAAAAAGAAGAAAAATTCATGGTAAAAAACTCAGTTTAATGAATCAGTTAGGTTTGTTCCCCAGCGACAAAAGTGAGGATATTTGATGTTAGGGTTTCCACCCCCCTTGCACCCCACCCCACCCTGCCCCAACCAACAGGCATCAGGTTGTGTGTTGGGGTCATCGGTCCTAACTCTCACCCCATTCTCCTATTCTGCACCACCTGAGCTTGTTTGCACATGGGATGGGGTGAGAGTTAGGATCGAAGACTCCAACACATACCCGATGCCTGTTGGTGGGGGCGCGGTGGGGAAGGGGTGCAAGAGGGTGGGATCCCAAACATCGAATTTCCTTGCTTTTGTCACTGTGGAACAACCCTAACTGATGCATTAAATTGATTTTTTTGCCACAAATATGTATAAATATATATATTATTGTGTCACGGTAGCGCCACTATAGTTAGGGTTGAATACCCCATTTAAGGTTAAAGTCTGAAATTTGGCAGCTTAATAACTTTTCCGCCAACTGGAAGAGTTGCCTGAAGTTTGACAGACACGGAGCAGTACTATAGATCTCTGGATCTGCCAAGATTTGTAATGGTCAGATATACAGTTGTGGAGCTACGTAGTACCAAAGAATGTGGTAATTATAGTTTTCTGTGCATTCTTTGCTCACGCCTACAGGTCACAAGTTCTGCGCGACTAGTGCAACCTTCAGGGAACATGCATCTGGGGTTCCCGATGTGCCTTTTGAAGATTTTGTGAAAGAATATTAAACGGTTCAAAAGTTATTCAAAAAGCAAATTTCCCATTATAGTCAAGGGAGAAATTAACAAAAAGTTCAACAGTGTCACAAATGCAGTTTTTAGATTGCAAATGACCCCTTAGTGTCACAAGTCTGCAGTTTTGTTTTCAGTTGGTGGTCACAGAAATGCTTAGCATTTAAAATTGGGACACTTTAGGGACACAATTCTTTTTGTGTTCACTTGGTCGAGCCCTGAGGATGCTAGCCATGTTTTTTTTTGGGGGGGGTTAAACACTCCAGAAATATGTTTTCAACATTTTTGTAAACTGTAGTGTCACAAAGTAGTGTCACACTTGCGACACTTTTGTGATTTTTTTGCGAAAGTGTCGCAAATCACAACACTACTTTGTGACACTATGCCTAAAACAACAGGAAATGTTTGCCACCCTGCTGCAAAAGAACGGTTTGGTCTTTTGGGCTGAAATTAGGAGGGAAGAAAGCCAATATAGTATATATGTGCATTTTGGTAGTTTGGTGACAAAATATTACAGGGTTGCAAAGTTACAGCACTCCAAAGTTGACAATTCTTTCCATAGGCTAATATTATGGCATCTGCCACGTCTTTCAGGTCCCGTATCTTGGAAATACTTCGAGATAGGGACTTTTCATTGGAAAATTTCTGTGTGATTGTGTGTGATTGGTTGTGTTGCCTTGGTCCTTCCCTACTTGCATGTATGTGTGTGTTCATGGTGGTGGTGGGAGTGGGGGGAATGTGCAGTTAGAGTTTTCAAAGCTAACACCAAATTTCCTTGCTTTTGTTGCTGTGGAACAACCCTAACTGATGCATTAAATGGAGTTTTTTGCCATGAAAAAATTATATATATATATATATATATATATATATATATATATATATATATATAATATGCACGGTCGCACCACTATAGTTAGGGTTGAGCGGCCAGCTACATAATAAAGTCAAAAGTTTGGACGTTGATAACTTTGGACCCATTCAATGGATTTGCCTGAAATTTGGCACATGCATTGGGGCACAGCAGGTCACTTGATTTGCCAAATTGCATTTGTGTCAGAGTGCCAGTCTTTGTGTACGAAAGCGCTGAAAAATGCAAAATTATCCATTTTTGGAGGCACCTTTTGGCATTCTTAATGTGGTCCTGCATGGCCGTTCTGTGCCATGCCACTCTGAGGGATGGCTTATTTGAAAGAGCTTTGGTGGCCAACCATGCTGCTTTTTGTTTGGTGAAAAAATATTAAGACATTCAAATGTTATGGCACTTTTTATTTCCCATTCTAAGTCAATGGGAAAATGTATATGTATATCTTGCGATCAAAGAATGAGGGTTCAGGATATCTGATTCCACCTGGAATTCAAAGAATTTGCAGCCTCACAGTTCAAGAATCTTTGTTCCTGAGAATTTTCAAAATTCTTTGATTGCGAGGTCCGCCATTTTGTTTTTTATTTTCTGATTAGAAAAACACAAATATCTCAGCTCAGGGGTCACTTCTGAAGTAAAATTTTGCTGGGTTTTACTCAGGGGGCTGTGATCTATCGAGCCATGCCTTTGGTTTCATCCAAATTGGTAAAAAAATAGAGTTATAAGCTTATGAAACCTTAATTCGTGGCTCGCTAATGATCTTTGATTGCGAGCCTGCAAATTCTTTGATTGTGAGATTCTTTGATCGCGATCTTGCATCACGACCTAAAAATACTAATATTTTGGGTTAGGGGTGGGCTAGGGACACAAATGAGGGTGGGTTTTGCTCAGGAGAGTCCGTTCTATCGAGGCATGCCATTGGTTCAGTTCAAATTCACATTTCACCATTTTTGACTCTTTGTTCATGAACTTGCAAATTCTTTGATCGCAAGCCTTCAAATTCTTTGATTGTGAGATTCTTTTATCGCGATCATGCAACGTGAGAGAGGGATGAGATGGTCCAATTTAAAAATCAATTTTCTCAGCCTAGGGGTGTTCTAGGACATCAAATGAGGATGGGTTTTACTCACGGGGCTTCGTTCTGTTGAATCATGATGGTGGTATACCACAATTCCATAAATTTTTTGATTTATAAGATTTTTAATTCTTTGTTCATAAGCCTGCAAATTCTTTGATCACGAGCCAGCAAATTGTTTGATCATGAGATTCTTTGTTCGCCATCTTTGATCGCGAGATAGGGACAAGATGGACAGATTTTTTATAATGGAATAGATAGGGAAATTTTACCAATCGTTAACATTGAATATCTCAGAAATGGTTTGCCCTTTTTACTTGAAATTTAGAGGGTGTTTATGGCATGTCCTGTAGATGTGAATTATTTGCTTACGTGTTGGACAAAATTTATTTTGCAGAGATATTGCATGGCACACTTTACATGTTGAGGACAGTGTTTTGCTTGTGGTGGTGACTTGAAATTGATAGGATACCTAGCCTTAGTGTCATGGATGTAGTTTTCAGTTGTTGTTGTGTGTGTTAAATGTCAACAGGTGCAGAATTGTGCCAGTCTGATGACTAAAAATCTCATACATTAAAATGTTATATCTCGGACACGATTTGGTCTTTTCACTTGAAATTTGGAGGGTGTTGACGGCTTTTCCTGTGGATGAAAATTACAGTGTTTCCGTGTCAGAAAATATTTTTTAGGTGCAGATATGGTGTGGTGCAGTTTACATTCTGCGGACAGTGTTTTGCTTGTGGTGGTGGCTTGAAATTGATAGGATACCTAGCCTTAGTGTCATGGATGTAGTTTCAGTTGTTGTCTGTGTTAAATGTCAATAGGTGTGGAGCTGTGCCACTCTGATGAATGAAAATTTTACATTTTGATATGTCATATCTTGGACACGGTTTGGTCTTTTTACTTGAACTTAGGAGGGTGTTGACAGCATGTCCTTTAGATGTTAATAGAGGTATTTACATGTCGGACAATATATTTTTTAAAGACATATTGTGTGGCACAGTTTACATTTTGTGGACAGCGTTTTCTATTGTTCTACTAGATTAACATTTGTTTGGTGTCTGGCTTTGCTGTTCTGAATGTACTTTTTAGTCATTGGGTGTGTAATGTGGCCTGACACTTACAAGTTGATGGGAGCATGGGCCACCAACTTGCACATCTTTCTACTTTTCTATTCTTTCTTAAAATGTGAGGAAATTCTATGCAAACACTTTGTTAATGCATCAGTTAGGGTTCTTCCACAGCAAAAAAGTGAGGAAATTTGGCATTAGGGTTCCCACCCTTTGCACCCCAACCCCATCCTCCCCCCACCAGCAGGCTTTGGGGTGTGCATTAGGGTCATTGGTCCTAACTCTTACCCCATTCTCCTATACTGCACCACCTCAGCTTGTTTACACATGGGATGGGATAAGAGTTAGGACCAATGACCCCAATGCACAACCCAATGCCTGCTGGTGGGGGGTAGGGTAGGAGTGCGGTGCAAGGGGTGGGAACCCTAATGCTGAATTTCCTCACTTTTTTCACTGTAGAAGAACCCTAACTGATGCATTAACACATTTTTTTCATAGAATATATATATATATATATATATACACATACACAGTGGTAGTTGTCGAAAAGTTTCCTACTTTGAGGTACCACCGAGGTACCATTGATGTAATTTGCATTGACTGCAATGTGATCCTGCCTCATTCTGCCTCAGTATACCTAGGTATACCTCAGTACTGGTAAACTTTGCTCTGACTGCCAGTGTGTGTGTGTGTGTGTGTGTGTGTGTGTGTGTATATCTATATATATATATATATATATATATTAGAGACTAAAAATGCCATTTAATGCATTAGGTAGGATTGTTCCACACTGACAAAAGTGAGGAAATTCAGTGTTAGGGTTGAAAGTCCCCCTTGGCCCCCCCTGCCCACACCCCCAACCGGCATCAGGGTGTGCATTATGGTTGTCAGCTATAACTCTCACCCCATCACATGTGTAAAGAAGCAGAGGTGCAGTAGAATGGGGTGAGAGTTAGAACCGACAACCCTAGCTAATGCATTAAATTGAGTTTTTTGTCTCTAATATATATAAAGATATACACACACACACACAGTGGCAGTCATACAAAAGTTTACCAGTACTGAGGCATGTGTTATGTTGCAACATAATCTTGACATTGAACCTGGCATGGTTAACGGTGCCATGGGAAACATCATAGACTTTCTTCACAATATCCAGAAGACACTTATTGAGATACTTGTAGTCCACATTGACAGCATGGAACAGTCTGTAGAGATACAACATACCTGTGTTAAATTTCAGGTATGCAAGGATATCTATGTAAACAGGAAACGGTTCCCAACATGTGTTGCATATGCTGTTTCAATTCACAGATCTCAGGGCTTGAGTTTGGATTCAGCAATGGTGGACATAGGCACAGACATTTTCAAAGATGGCATGAGCTATCTAGCACTTTCACATGTACATAGTCTATTTGGGTTGCACATCATCACTCTTGCAACTCAGAAGATATGTGCTGACAACTGATGTATTGCTGAGTACAACAGACTATGTACTCTCTATCAGCCACACATGCCTTTGATACCACTGCCTACATCTATTGCTGTCTCATATCATACAGTCATATCTACAGCTGGCAGCAAACAGATATGAGCTCCCACCAGTGATTCAACTGTGAAGAATGCTACAAAGGTCAGAGTCAGAAAAACAGGTGCAGAACCACTTGCTGGTCAGAAAGCAGTTGGCATGACTGCTGTTCCAGTGTTTGACAACAGCACTAGAGTTAACTGCTATGCTAGTTGTGCTTTGAAAGTTTTACTCCACATGCCATACTTCATGCAGGCAATATCTGCTTCACAAGAGACTCCACTCTCAAAGGCATTGAAGCAGGTTATCAACATTGATTCTGAGCAGTCTAACAATATCCACTCACTTGCACCTCTACAGCAGGTGCTAGGGACATATGATGGATGCAGTACATTTGCTGCAGACATGCAACAGGATACCTCTGAGTTCCTGATGGCAGTGATTAACAGCTTAGATGAAGAGGGCATTCCGATGCGACAGTATTTCACTGTGTCATATGTCACCAAATATACCTGCGTATCATGTGGTCATTTAAAGTGTAAAACCACATCAGACATGCTATGGGTTACTCTCTTTGTCCCTCAGGACAAAAGTATCAAATTCCACCAGCTATTCACCAATGCTGAATGTAGTCACTTATGTACAAGGTGTAGGGGCACATGCACTCAGTCCATATGTCTTATGCTTCATCTCAATATCTATTGCTTATGTTGCACAGGTTTGACTCTAATGGGCTCAGAGTTGACACACCTATCACAGATTACACAGCTGGCAGAATAGCCTTTAACCAGTCACTGTTTGACACTTATAGTGTTGTCTACCACCATGGTCAATCTATGCATTCAGGGCATTACATCTGTTTGTTATGGTATAGAACTGGCTGGGTAGAGTGTGATGGCTCCATAACATCTTTCAAACAGAGACTACTGCGACACTTAAAAAATGCCTACCTCCTGATATTGAAGAATTATAATGATCTTCATGTCTCAGAGGAATAGTCACACAACATGTGACATTCTTTGCTGTCCACATTGTGACAGGGTGACTTGTAGGATGCTAGAATTGTTTCTTTCCTACAACTTTCCATAGATGATTATCTACCTAATATATGACATGGTGGTAAAGCATATCCTATGCAGTATGACATATAAGATTTTTGTGTGGATCAGTGACATCATGACAACTGTTGTAGTGGTCTTCAATTGGTGCTGTCTTCACAGTCACTAGAGAAACCATTCTTACATGTCTAAGAAAGATTGTGACATCTCTAAACACACTACTTTCTAGCTTACCATTTGTCAACATTTCTTCTCTTGTAAGTATGTAATTTTCATACAGTACAAGAACTGCTTACCAGTAGAAATGTACAACAGTTCAATGTTTTACACTTGTCAAAGTGTACAACACATCTTTCATGACCATGTTGAGCACTCTGTCACATGCATACTATCACCAGTATGTCTCTGTATGCTATTTGTGCACATCTTGACCCCATCACAACTCCACTGTCATGCAAGAGTGTACTACTAGTCCTGTTACTTCTCAAACTACAAAATTGTACATATGTATATATAAGTGTAAATACATGGTTAACCAATTATTGATACTGTTACACTGTTCTAACTAAGAAAATGTATATTACTATGCAAATGTAAGAATTAGCGATGCACAAGTATTGGCAAGTAGCATTTCAATACTTCTTCAAGTATTCAAATGGCACATCAATGTCTGGTAAACAGCAACACAGTAACAGATAAATTATATATTCATTTGTATTAGATGACACCATTGCTCATCAGTACCTAAATACTAGTGCTAGAACTATAACCATAATAGTTAGGTAAGATTTTGCAGCTTTATTTAGTCAAGTAGAGCACAATAGAACTAAAATCTACTTACCCTAGATTTAATAAAAAACATGCCATGCAACATATATTAGTTTTGTATTAGATTTGCAACTGAAGTATTCAGTCACTTTATGATCTGTAGATATGTTCATTGTATTTGTATTGATATTTTATTCCATGTACATGTCAGACAAGTAAATGTGATGTTTAGTTATAATATTTGCAATTGTAAATCAGACATTTTGCTGATAACAACTGAGTTCTTACCTGTTCCTGACAATGTTTCTGATCACCTCTATTGAGGGGTCAGATGGGAATTTTCCAAATGCAATTACTCAGTGACATCTGTAACTATATTTAACTATTCACAACAGTTATCTAATATCACTGAGAACATAATTTCTTACTGTAGCTGTTACTGTAACACTTAGCATCTGTTTTTTTCCCCACCCCAAGAACATACACATTATCAGTCACACAACAACAATGAAGTCATCCATGTTCAATGGATATAATCAATGTTTACAAGGTGTTTCCATAGTTAACAATATGACACTCTAGGAAGTGTGCTATGGTGCTATAATGGCCCATCTCAGGCTGAATTGAAGCATGAGGCATATTCAAGTTTCGATACCACTCAAGAAGGGACATTAGCCCAACATAACACATCCACTGAAGTGCCTTTCAGCAATAAAAACTGGTAATTTTTGTCATCTCAATGCCTTACCATCAAATTTGTACTTTCAGCTGGCACACTGTGCTGAGAAAACAGCCCAGTTAGAAAGCTGTCCTTGGCCATCAAGACCCAGCATTCTTTCTACCCATTTCATTATTGTTTGTAAGCAGTTACTTATTCCATGGCACACTATGTTTTGACAACATGTGATACAGTGTAAAATGTTTAACAACCAATGGCAACACACATTTCATTTGTATTGTGAAACTGATTGTATGAAATATTTGTACTCCTAATTTGGCCTTTTCTAAGTCTTACCAGTTGGCAATAAAATGCTTTTAAAACATATATGCATCTGTCTTGAGTCTTTACTTAACCAGCAAGGTACAATGTAAAGCAGCCCTTGCATGTATGCATCCAAATATAGTAAAGCAATAAGGTTCAAAAGGGTGTGTTTCTTGGGTTGTTTATCCAAAACTTCTCTGTTGTGTCACAAGGCACACCGAAGTTTATTAACCACAGAAGAACTCAACAATATGCAATAACCTGACCCCAGGAGTGACTTATTGTGCTAAAACAATGGACCCAAGAGTTAAACCAATGTGAGAAATGTGTTTTACTATGTTTTTTAGACATGAAATTACTCAATCATTGCTTAATGTTCTATTTAGCAACAGCAATGTGAGATGTGTTGACCAAGGAGGAGACTGCATTCCAACACAGCATTGTATAATGGTGGATTTTTTTACCACACATATTATTCATACATAAAAACACATGTGTCACACTAGAAATGTACAGCAGTTCTCCCTTTTCAACTTCTCATGCTCTACAACACATCAGTCATTGATCATATAGAATACCTGATCACATGTACATGACCACCACTTGTATTTCTGTATGCTATTTGTTTACATCTTAACTCCATTAACACTATTCTATCATGCAACAGTACACTACTACACCTGTGAACTCTCAAACTGGTGGAATCACAACCCTTCAGGCCCTGAACTCTGAACATGTTATTTCACTGCTGACTGCACAGGCCCTTTGTATCCTGTACTCTCACAACATCATAAGATGTATGTATCCACTAGTGGGAGCACAAGACCTCCAGTCTTACAGTAGAAAGCCCCCCTTGGACCACTCTAGCCCACCCCCCCAACTGACATCAGGGTGCATGCCGTAGTCATCAATCGTAACTCTCACCCCATCACATGTATAAAGAAGCTGAGGAATAGGAGAATGGGGTAAGAGTTATGACCGAAAACCCCAATGTGCACCCTGATGCTGGTTGGGGGGTGGACTGGAGGGGTCCAAGGGGTGTTTCAACCCTAACACTGAATTTTCTCTCTTTTGTCACTGTGGAACAACCCTAACTGATGCATTAAACAGAGTTTTTTTTTTGCCTCTAATTTCCCTTTTTTTTGAGAATGATGATGGGAAATAGTGAATGTAATGCAGCGGCGGGAGTGTGGGGCCCAGCTCCCACCACGTGATGTCTAGTGACATAGAAACAGGAACAGCAATGCAAACAGAAACACCAACAGTGGCACACATGGTAATGCAAACGTAAATGGTAAAGGAAATGTTAATAGAAATGTAGGCACAAAGTGATGCCGAAGCGAACAGTGATGCAAACAGACACTGAAGCGCATATGGAAACGCAACTTGTAATGTGAACAGTGATGGCTGTGGTATTTTAAATGGAAATTTTCAGGGTCGCAGCAAAAAGAATGCGAAAGGGAACAGAAACGTAAATGTGAACTAAAGCACACACGTAAACACAAACCGTTACATGCACAGGCACAGTACCACAATTGTAAATGCAAATGGTAAAGTTAACATGAAGAATAATGCCAAAGGAAACAGAAATGGAAATGGAAACAGAAGCGCACACAGAAACGCAATACAAAACACGCATGGGCACAGTAGCGCAATTGTAAATGCAAATGGATACTGTAATGAAAACGCAAGTGCAAATAACAATGCAAAGGGTAACACACACAGTGGTGTACACAGGAACGGTAATGTAAATGAAGACAAAAACGCAAGTCAAAACAGTAACTGTAACAGTATTGGAAGCGCATTCCCTGTTGTTGCCAAACACCTGCACAGAGAAACAGAAAAAATGTATGCATTGTAATGGGCACGGAAGCTCAAAACAAGCATTGGAAGTACTTAACTAGTAATATCTCAGAAACCACACCACGTAGAAAAAAAATTAAAATTTCACAAAAATCATGATTTTCCAGGCTAGGTTTTTGCGGGCTATGTAACTCGCAACAATAATATCTATCTCACATCGTTTTCGAGATACAAGCTCTGAAATGTGCGGCATACACCACCATGTTAGTCTATGGGAAAAAATGCCAACTTCGGAGTACCATAAATTGGCAGCCGTGCAATATTTTGTCACCTAGCCAGCAAAAGGCACATCTGTGAGATGTTGACTGCCTACAATCCAAATGTCAAGCCAAAAGACCAAACAGTTCTTTAGCAGCACAGTGGCAAAGAACCAGTGTCATTTTGGCCAGAGTCTGAAAAGTACTGTCGATGTTTGTGAAAGCTTTCGCAAATTCATTTGACAGTATCTCAAGTGCGAAACTACTTTGTGAAAGTACTTTTTCGAGAAATTTGAAAAACCTTTTTCTGTGGTGATTTACCCCAAAATAAAGACATGCCTAGCATTCTCTGGGTCAGACTAGGTGAATACAGAAATAATTAGCTTGCTAAAGCATCCCAGATTTAAATGGCAAGCATTTTTATGATAGCTAACTGAAAACAAAATGGCAGATTTGCGAAAGTAAAAACTGCATTTGTGACACTTTCGAACTTTTTGTTAACTTTTCCTATTGACTTACAATGGGAACTTGTTTTTTGAATAACTTTTGAACCATTTAATATTTTTTCATGAAATCTTTGAAACGCACAGCAGGCACACCGGTCACATGTTCCTTCAAGTTTTCAGACGGTGCAAGATATGGACTTTTCATTGTAAAAATGCTAAGCCCCCTAAAGGGGGCTAAGCACAAAACTAGCCAAGAAAGTGTAATTAATATGACTTTTAAATTTTTTTTCTATGTTGTACGGTTCCTGAGATATGAGCAATTTAGTATTCCAAGTCCTCACTTTCTGTTCCGAGAGCCATTATTATGCATACATTCTTTGTACTCACTGTTTTTCTATATGCAGATTTTGGGGAATACTATTATGTGTGTTTCTTTAACTGTTACCCTTATTGCTTCTGGTTGTGGTTCTGTACCTGTATCACTTACTTTTCATGTCGATGCCACCTTGTGTGTTACTGTGTGCATTTTAATTTGCGCTTGTGTTTTTGTAATTTTAAGCTTTTGTGTCTACAGTACTGTTTATCTTTGTGTTTTGTTTTGTGCTACCATGTGCATTAACATTTGCATTTGCTGGCACTGTGTTAGTAAGTGTGAAGACATCTCGTGGCGCTCCCAGCACTGTATTACATTCAATATTTTTCAGTACTGTTTATCTTTGTGTTTCACTTTTATACCATGTGCATTCACATTTGTATTTGCTGGCACTGTGTTAGTGTGTGTGAAGGCATCTTGTTGTGGGAGAGCGGGGCCCAAAGGACCCTGTGCTCCTGGCGCTGTATTACATCCAGTATTTTTCAGTACTGTTTATCTTTGTGTTTCACTTTGTGCTACCAGGTGCATTCACATTTGCATTTGCTGGCACTATGTTAGCATGTGTGAAGACATCATGAGGCAGGAGCACGGGGCCCAAAGGGTCCCATGCTCCTGTCACTGTATTACATTCAGTATTTTTCAGTACTGTTTATCTTAGTGTTTTGCTTTGTGCTACCATGTACATTAACATTTGTGTTTGCTGGCACTGTATTAAGACATCACATGGCATGAACATGTTTATGGGCACTGTGTTAGTGTGTGAAAAGACATCACATGGCAGGATCATGGGGACCATGTTACTGTTGCTGTATTACATTCAATGTTTGTCAGAGTAATTTTTAAAAAGAAGGGAAATTAGAGAGAAACACTTTGTTTACTGTTTCAGTTAGTGTTGTTTGTCAGTGACAGAAGTGAGGAAATTTTGTGTTAGGGCTCAAGAACATAAATTTGCATTCACCCCTCACCCCCCGAGCACCAGTGGCACACAGAGAGACACACAGACATGGGAGTAGGGGGGAGAGGCAAGGAAACAGGGCCAATCACAGACAATCAGCAGGAGGTGTGAGAAACAATATAAAACTAGTGTACATACTGCATACTGACTGAAAAGACACAGTAAGAATACACCTATGTAAATGAATAGTGTGGCTTTTTCATTGAGGCTGTAGAAAACTTAACACTCTTAGAAGTATTATTGCTGCTGTACAGAACTTAGTACACTTAGGAGTTGCATGGTGTAATGGGGAAGGGGACTACACCTACATACCTGTTGCTGCATGTTAAGTGAAGAGGCACAGGCAAAGAAGGTGTGATGTAGATCACTTGTAGACTTCCATGATTACAGGTACAGTGTAGTTAGCACAATTATCACTTACATTGCCTTGCCTAGGTAATGTTTCCAAACTGTGACAGCAAGTACTGGATCCTTAGTAAATACCTATAACATAGCTGAGGGTAGGGACATCCATGGTAGTTGTCAGTGATTGCAGGGACACTCAAGTAAGCATAGTTAGTGTTTGTGGGGGTGGATCAGAGAGGTAATGCTTCACCTAAAAAATGTGTACTGCATCATGAGTACTGATGTAGACAAAGAGTGAGGAAATGAATATCAATGGTATGCCTCTGCATTTGATGGTTAACACACGTTTACACAGTGAGGATTCATATGGCCTCACCCAGGGAATTTCTTATGCATACTAGTTACTGATTGTGGCTGTACAACCACAGTTTCATGGACGTAGTTAGCAATGTCACATATTTCTCAACAACAGCTACTGCAGTCTGATTGTAGACTCAGATGAAAAGAAAGGGTGCTCATGCAAGTTGATTTAGCTTGGAATTACAGGAATACTGTCAGGCAATGTCTGAACTCCTAGCACAGGTGCTTCTTACTGAGTGGAGAGTACAGAACAAAATAGCCTATGGAAATGAACAGTGTCATGGGGTTGCTGTACTTGCAGACCACTTGTTATATGCTGAGTGAACAGTCAGAGAAAAAGACAGGCAATGTACATCAGTTGTACAGCTCCTTGATTACAGGAGTTGTCCAGTTAGTACAGTTATCACTTGAATGGATTCAGGCAGGTGATGTGTCTTCAAATGTGACAGCAGGTACTGCATTGTTAGTGTAGATACACAATACAGGTGAGGGTATGTACATCTCAGTGGAGATACACAACACCTGTGAGGGTATGGACATCAACAGTAGATATCAGTGATTGCAGGGATAGGAAAGTTAGCTGAGTTAGGATTTGCATGCATTTAGGCAGCTAATGCTGCACCTCCCCAAAGAATTTGTACTGCATCATGAATGGTGATCCACAGGAACAATAAGGCATTGGAGATTAACAGAACAGCTCTGAAATTGTAGGTACAGTGAAGTTAGCACAGTTAGGAGTTGTATGGGCTCAGCCAGGGAATTGCAGCACACATAACAGTTACTGCATCCTGATTGTATAGCCACAGCTGGATAGTGTTACATTGTGATGCACCACACCTTGCTACAGCAGGTACTGCCTGCTGACTGGAGAGGCACAGGAAAAGTAAGGGCAGTACAGACTTCTTAACACAGTTAGGAATTATATGAAGTGTGTTAGGCAATGTGCCACACAGTAGCCCACTTGGTGGATATTGAGTGGAGAGCCATGCCAAAAAAATAAGCCCATGGACACATAGTTGTGGTAGTATTTCTTACAGTTGATTTGCATGCTTAATAGAAACAATAGTTACATTCTAATGTTATTATGTTATGGTTCCTTAAAGACTCAACACAGGTGGTTACGTTTAAGAAAGATTTATTGCCAATTGGTAAAACTGAAAAAGGGCTAATTAATATTACATTTTTTTTACAAAATCAGTCTCACAATACAAACCTTGCATGTGTGTAATCATTGCTTGGAATATACCTGAATGTGTGTCATTTATAGTAAATAGATGATATGAATTGGAATAAGTATGTATGTAATGACACCATAGAAAGAAGGTAGCAGAAGAAGGCAATTTGGTATTATGTCTGCTTTCGTGATGCAGGGTTTGCATCTTGAGCTAATGTCTCTATATCCCTACACTGTTCTCCCATCTTTTCTAGGCATGTTTCTTATCTTCCAGCTATGCATATACCTGGGTCTTTTATAGCTGGTCAGTGTCTTTAACCAAGTGACCTCTTTTAGCAGTGCAGTGTAAGTGTTCACTACTCTTGCTTCTAAGAAGTGATTACACACATGAAACAGTGATGTTTTGTTGTTATTGTGTGACTGATAATGTGTATGTTCCTGGGGTGGGTGAAAAACCATATGCTAAGTGTTCTAGTAATAGAATATTAAAAAGTTATGATTTCAGTGACATTCGATAACTGATATGTTCAGTTAAATATTTTAAGATATATCACTGACTAGGTGCACATGGAAAATCACCACGTGACCCCTCAATAGAGGCGATCATAAACATTGTCAGGAACAGTATGAAGTGCATTGTGATCAGCAACAGTGTCTGATTTACAATTTTCAGTATTATTAACATAGGTTACAATTACTTGTATGCCAAGTACAAAAAAATGCATATTATTACAAGTACAGAATACATTTCTTTCAATTGTTACATTAGTTACTATGTTGGCTCTGAACTAGTCAATAAATAATGTGTGTAGTACGTTGTTTTTTTGAAAGATATGGGTTACTGAACTTAGCCACTATAGTATTGTGTTACATGTTAAGGATTAATTGTTGCTTGACTCTTATAGTAATAATTTTACTAGAACAATTAAACTAGTTAACAACAATGGTGAGACGGAATCATAATGTAAATATTATTTACATGTCATTAGAAAGGTATGCAAAAGTTATTTGATAATAAGCTGCAGTAGTTCAGTATTTACACTTGCTTCATTTCACTTGCTGCATTATGACTAAAGAGTTTTATTTTTACACATATACAGTTTCAGTATAACAAATACATCAGGCATAATTCAACACTGTTGCATGGTGCCGGAATGATGCTGTTGTCTAGATGTCAACAGCTAATAGACAAAAAAAATAGCAGTGACAGAAAAGTTGTGACACTGTGTTTCTCTTTATGAATGAGGACATGTGTTACACAGTTATTTAAAATGATAAGGGACAACTTTTAGTGTCTCTGCAGAGGCAAAAAAGTTATTAGCTGCAACAATTTCTTGTTATGTATGGGTATGATACAGCTACAAGAAAAGATATGTACAGAACAGGAGAGCCAGAAGGGCCTCGTTTTTGACATGTACAAGCTTTGACAGACATGTAAGCATGGTTTCTCTAGTGACTGTGAATACTGTTGTTGCCGATTTAAGCCACTACAACAATTTCCATGTCATTGATCCACACTAGATCTTAGATGTCATAGTGCATGAAATGTCTCTGCCAGTATATTATTTTGTTGATATGCTATGGTTTATTGAGAGCCATAGATTGGAAACAATTGTACTGACCTACGACTGATTCTGTCACAAAGCAGTCATTTAACAAATGCTAGATGTTGTCTGCTATTCTTCTGAAATATGAAGGTCAGCATAATTCTTCAATATTAGAAGATATGCATTTTTTAAGTGTCGTGGCAGTCTCTGTTTAAAACTGCTTGTAGAGTCGTCACACTCTACCCACCCACTTCTGTACCTTAGTAAACAGGTGTAATGGCCAGAATGCATGGATTGACCACGGTGATAGACTACACTGTGAGTGTCAAACACTGGTTGGTTAAAAACTATTCTACCAGCTGTGTAATCTGTGATAGGAGTGTCAACTCTGAGCCGGTTGGAGTTAAATCTGGCAATATAAGCAACAGATATTGAGATGAACTCCTGAGGCATATGGACTGAGTGCATCTGCCTCCACACCTTTTAGGAGTGACCACATTGAGCATTAGTAATAGCTGTAAAATTTGACACTTTTAGCTTGGGGACAAAAGAGTAATCCACAGCACATCTTTGTGGTTTCACACTGTGAATGACCACATGATACATATATATTTGGTTACATATGACACTGTGAAGTAGTGGTGCTTTGGAGTGCCGTCTTCATCCAAGTTGTTTATGATAGCCATCATAAACTCACTAGTGTCTTGCTGTATGTCAGCAGCAAATGTACTACAACTGTCATATGTACCTAACACCTGGCATAGTGGTGTTAGTGACTGCACATTGTTAGACTGTTCAGAACTCATCTTGACAATTTGCTTCTATGTGTTAGATAGGGGAGTGTATTGTGAAGCAGATATTGCCTACACAAAGTGTGGCATGTGTAGAAAAACTTGCATAGCTGATTTAGCATAGCAGTTCACTCTAATGCTGTTGTCAAAGACTGGTACAGCAACTACACCAAATGATTTCTGATGAATTGCTGGCTGTGAATGTTTAGTTGATATTGTGACCTTTGTTAAACTCTTTAGAGTTGAATCACTTGTGGAAGCTCGTGCCTGTTTTCTGACATCTGCAGATATGACTGTACGATGTGAGACAGCCAGATATGTAGGCAGTGGTATTAAAGACATTTGTGGCTGATGGAGAATACGTAACCTGTTGTACTCTGCAATACATTGCTTGTCAGATAGTACCTTCTGGGGTGCAAGAGTTACAATGTGCAACCCAGAAAGACTACGGACACGTGAAAGTACCACGTAGCTCATGTCATCCTTGAAAATGTCTGTACCTCTGTCCACCATTGCTGAATCCAAACTCAAGCCCTGAGATTTGTGAATAGAAACAGCATATGCAACACATAGTGGAAACTGTTTCCTGTTTACATAGATATGCTTAAATACCTGAAATTTCAACACAGGTACATTCTATGTGTACAGGCTGTTCCATGTTGTCAAAGTGAACTACAAGTGTCTTGATATATGTATTCTGGACATTGTAGATAAAGTCAGTGATGTTTCCATGGCACCATTACCATGCCTCGTTCAACATCAAGATTATGTCGTAGCATGATACGTGCATTCCTACAAAGTGTAAGAACAGCTTCTAGGCCAGTTGTGCGTGAAACATCTGACTTCAGTTCACTGAGTTGTTCAGTCATCTTTGCTACTAGGTTAAAACTAAGAATGTCACCATCAAGTGTATCAACAGCATGGAGAGTTAGAATTTCTTGGTTTTCTCTGCAGCATAATATTGTTGAATTCAGTGCATTTCTTTAGCCGTGGCATAAGACACACTATATGTGTCCTGGTAGAGTACACATCACTAAATACATTACATGCTGTTTCTATGGGTGCAGGATCTATTCTGATTCTCCAATCGTTTAACATAGTAACATATTCTAGTGATCGAGAACCTCTGCGAGCTTCATCTAAAAGTGATTTGTAAGCCAGATCACCACTTTGGTGTATGTTCTCATACAACTCAACATAGGTAAATAACTCCCACATGTTAGAACCTGCAATACAGCCGAGAATGTTCTTAGCTTGCTTGGCAGTCAGAGTTGCAAACACATGCTCTGCATTAACTGGTGCAAGCTGTAAAAGGCCGCCAAATACAGTACTTTTGCCACCAAATGGTACTCCATCGTCAGTACCTAAGATCTCCTGTAGACGTAGATGCATACAGGCAAGCATTATGTTGGAGACCATGCTGATTTCATCAATGATGAGTAACTTCATTTTTGTGAACATGGAACGGAGCTGAGATGCAACCTCAAATGACAGTTTACGATACTCTCCTGTTTTGCCATGTTCTACTGGCAACATAAAGAGACGGTGTAATGTAACTCCACCAATGTTGTATGCAGCTATCCCTGTGGGAGCAGTAACAGCAACAGACATTGATGACCCTGTCAGGCTTCATATTTCAGCAGTTATGGCTTCAATAAGAAACTCTTTCCTATGCTAGCTGAACCACTAACAAAGATCTGTAGTGGTTTGTAGTCAAGACAGTCACATTTTTTTGTTTCATGTGGTAGGCCATGTCGAACAGCGTCAATGACTTGAGAGTGAACTACATGCTGCTGCTGATGAAGTCTTTCACTCAGGTCATCTGGGTTGACAGTGGAGTGTGTTCCATGTTCCATGGATGTCTCAGTTTCTGATATTAACACTTCTGGGGCATTTAAAGGCAGAGGTTTCCCTAGAACAACTTGTCCTTCTCAATCAAGATTGTCTTGCTAGCTAACAGAAGTGTCTTCCTGAAGCTGCTTCTCTCCCTTCTCAAGCTGTTCTTTCTCAGCTACTAATCTTTGTATGTATGTTTCTGAGTATTCAGTTTTGAAAGTCTCATAACTGAGATTGAATTCTTCCTTGAATGTATTACAGTCACCTTTTAATTCAGACTCATTCCTCCAGGGTCTAAATAGGAATAGGAGAGCAAAGTAGTAATGCTCTCTGCTCTCCGATGTGCCTAGATGTAATTTACAGTGGTCTATGAGCCAAGGCTTGTATCTCTTTATGAGATAGCCATCACTCCATTGCCTTGTAAATGTGGCGTGTTAAGTCAGGTGATATATCTGCCTTGTAGTCATGCCATAGCCACCTGAAAGAACACATATCCATGTTATACGTGTCTATGAGGTAGTATGTATCTATCAGGTTATTCTTCAAGATATGTTTTGAAGAGGGTCTATTAGCAGCGAGTTCTTCAATTTCAGCATGGGGAATCAGTACACATTTGTGTTTCTTTTTGTAGTTCACACTGAGAAACTGGACAGTGTCAGACTTCCCGTACAGATGTGTACCCATTAAACAGTCACTGGCTTCATAAGCTCCACATTCTTTGTGTGAAAGGGTCTTAAAACCCAATGACCACAGCTGAGATGGCAGGCTCATGCTTGAACTGGCAATATCTTCACAAAGATCTTCCAAGCTAGTCTGCTCATGTTTGGTCATCTACAAAGTCACGTACTGCACCAGGGCCAATGAGTTATCAGCAACAAACTGAACATCTATGCTAGCTTGCCACATTAGGAGAAGAGTTGAGTTGTAGTCATTGATGTACACCTCTTTCTCATCTCTGGGTAACTCGTATATCCTCTTGGTTGACTTTGCCTTCAAGTGGTGTTGCATTGCTGAAAAAAGTTAATTCATGGAACCTTTCTGACAAACTCGTCTAGGAAATCCAAAGCGACATCGTGTGTACCAATTAGATTTGTTCTTTACTACTTGCTGGCAGTATTTTGCACAAATATGTTGCTGAAACTTTTGTACCAACTTCCACAGTGTAGGACTGTCATATTTATCTGGAATGTGACAAGTGATATATTTCTTGATGAATGCTAGCACTTGTGCTGCTTCATGTTCACCTATGCATGGTGCATCTTTGATCCACAATAACATATGGATATGAGAGGCACCCTGTGCTTGATATTCCGTCCTCCAAAAGTAATGCTCCACAATACCAAGAGGAAGTTGTCAGCTGACAAATGAAAGTCAGAATGTCATGGAACCACTTGCAGTGTCTTATGACAGAGACAGGATCAAGTGGACACATTTCTCCGAGAGTCATTTGATGAAATGCCATCAACATCAGAATTTGCACACTGTAACAGTTCAATGAGCTTGTCCCAGGAATATTCAGCACAACTAAGTGTGATAAACCATGTGGCTGCACTATACTCTTGCAGCACTGTCATCACTTCAGATGGTCTGCGATACCAATATTCTTTGGTACCACGAAGACTTGAAAGTATGGAAGACAGATTCACTTGCACGTTTTCATCTTTCTGCTTTAATTTCTCTAGAAATTGAGCAGCTGTTACTCCATCTAGTGGAGTTGTGAGATGAATAGTATGTGCAATATACACAGATAGAATGCTAAGTTCACTCTCTCAGAGGAGATGAAACAGGTACTGTACATTATGTCTGAATTTGCCATCTTTACTGAGCACACAGCTAGTGAGGTACTCAGCACCCTGCACACGGACTTCCCTTTCATCTAGCCATCCACCTGACCCTTTTGGGAATAAGGCTGGGAAACAGCTTGCTTCTAGTGTTGCATCCCAAATGTTGACAGGCTCACCTTCAACCTGTTTCATTTGATAGAGATCAATGTTGTCTCCTACTGGATATCTGCCATGTAGTGGGTGAATTGTGTACTCTTCATGCACATTGTCACTTGTCTGTCCACTGACCTTCTCAGTCATTGGCTTAGTTGTTTCTAAGAGATCATGTTGAACAGAGAGACTAGTCATCTGATCTATGTCAAGGTCTACATAGAAGGGATTGTTACTCTTTAAATAAGTAAGAGCAAGCTTTATCTTCTGTACGTTGACTACATCTTGCCATATGACCTTGGACTTAGTTGGCGCACCATTTACAAGAATCACCAAACTATTTTCCATAGAGATTGCCTCCACATTTTCCTGCAGAGGAAGTGGGAGATACATCATGGAACCCTTTAGAGATCTAATGAGTTTTTTCTATGGAATGTTCCATGTCTTTGTGTTCAGACATAGAATGGTTTGAAATGACTTCACTGTCTGAATTAGAATGCGTTCAAGCATATTCAATGTTGCAATCTCACTTGGTGTAACATGTGCCTCCATATTATTCAACAGTGACCTTGGTGGCAGAATGTTAGACTTTAGTTTGGAGAAACAGTGTTTGCACAGTAGAATGGTGTTTTGTAACTGAAAGTCAGATTTCATCAGCAAAAAAGCTGAGAGATGGAACCTCATGTCATTGTATGGTGACAAATGGGCAGACTGGGTGGGCCAAGCGGTCCTTATCTGCCGTCAAAATCTATGTTTCTATGTTTCTATGTTTCTATGTTAAGGTTTCCAGGTTCACTGTGACTGTTTGTTTACTGTAGCACAGACGGTCAGATGACACACATACAGAGTCAAACTTCTGAACCTTTGCCAGCTCAAATCTAGCAATTTCTTTGCCATACTGTTTCAGTATGTCAGTTTCTAACACAGAAACAGATGTTTCAGCAGAACTTGCTAACTGATAAATAGTTGTGTCTGGTACAGAAGTAACACGTTGCAGCTGCTTGAGAAATGTGATGGCACTCTGTATGTCATCAGACTGCAGTAAGTCATTTAAACAAGTGTACTGATTGACAACTTGTCGAACTTCATATACTCTGTATACAAAGTTTTGCATACCTGTTTGTTGCACTCCCAGCATTTCCATGTTGTGAAATACACTGTCACAAACACAGCTATCAAGGCATGCTAGTGAGTGGCCCATAAGTCCAGCATGTGGATGGATTTCACAAAGGTCAATCTTGTTAAACAGTTTATATCTTTCTTTGCAATCTATTATCACAAATAGGTTGACAAACTGTTCAACTTTTTCAAATGACGATTACCTACGGTTGCAGATTGCATCACATGGCCATGAGAGACAGTTCTGTTTATGGGACACAGTGGTTGCATCACAGTCAGTATGTGTGTCCATTGCTGTGTCATCACAGACACTGAGCACATTGACCAGCTACCAGACTCATCAATGGTGAACGTTTTCTCTTTTTTCTGTGAATAATAAGATTCTTCCCAGAAATATGCCTCTGAGTGCTGTATGTGCCTCCAGTGACCTGTGAATACATCACAGAAATTGTGAACAGTCAAAGTAGGATACCGTTGTAACCTTCTTTTGATGTCATACACAACTTTTCTGAATAGTTCTAGCACATGAGACATCTTACGCCATAACCGTTGAAGAACAAATACTGCTCTGTTAACAAATTTGCGTTCTTTGAGATGCAATTTCATCAAAGTCAGATGACTCTTTGTCTTTTTGCACTCAAGTCTCATCACAGCAGTAATAAGCCTGTCGATCTTAGCTTTACTTGCTAGTGATCGGAAATACTTTTGCTTTCTCAGATGAAAATCACCGGCTGTGAGTTTACGATGTTGTTTAGAAGGTCTGCTGATGCTTGCTGTAGCAATAGTTGTGTTTCATCTGAGAGATCTACACAACTGTAGCTCAGGTAAGCATGTTTTACTTGCTTTTGAGCAAGTATGTTGTTTTGTTGTGGAGTGAGTTACTGTAGAGCTCACTATTCTAGTAGAGCTCTGTTTTGTTTTACGTCTTGAATTCACATCATTTTTTTTTATCATTCTTAAGCAACAGTGAAGTACTATGATACCGGTTCCATTTTTCCATACATACATGTCTGTATTTACTAGGCATCTTTCAATCTGTTAGTTCACAGTGGTAGTCACCAATGTTACAGAAGTATTAGACACCTGTATAAAAGACAAAGAAAAAGATAATATTAGTATATGCTTGTGTTGCTCACATCTAACATTGTATATTGAAACAGAAGATTTATGTATTAAATATAAAAACAAAAGAATCATAACATTTTTAATCAGATTGGTTGTTCAAATTTTGACAAGCTTATTTTCATTCATGTCACAGTGTCCTGTATAATGTTATCACCATGCCACATAGATTTTTTCCATACTTTTTCACTGTTCAGCAATGCAGATTCAGTGTAATTCTGTATAGTGATTTTGACCTAGTGTTGTTAAACTGCTGGTCAAACAACTACTTTATTTAAAATCTTTCTGTCAATGAGTAACAGATTAATAAGTCAACTTCAAATACTTAACTTAAGTTAGTGCATTTGCAATATGTTCACGTCAGATTCTCAACATTGGCATTTTAGCACACCTTCTTGTGAACCGTACAGCTGTCATTTTTCACATCCTGGCTGAAATGTGTTTTCACACTTATGGCACAGAGTAGCATGGCTGGTGTACAAAATCTGTGCTCAGAACACATAACAAAAGTAACAGTGATACTGTTCATAAGCAGATGTCCTACAATGCCTGTGTTGAAAATTTGGTGTCAAAACTCCATTAAATGACTGTTTTATGAGCGTGGATAGGAACTGCACAATGCACACTTGTTAGTGCATATTCAGTATTTTACGTCACATTATCAACACTGGCATTTTAGCACAGCCTCTTATGAACAGTATAGCTGTCATATTTCACATCCTATCCGAAATGTGTTTCTGCAGTTCTGGCGCAGGGTTACATGGCCGCTATGTGAAATCAGTGTTTGGAGCAGATTATGAAAATGACAGTGAAACTGTTCATGAGCAGAGGTCCTAAAATGCCTGTGTTGAAAGTTTGGTGACAATAGTATGCAAAATGACTGTTTTCTGAGTGTGTGTAGCAACTGCACAACACACACTTGTAACTTAGCAAATTTGAAGTATTTTCATGTCAGATTCTCAGCACTGGCATTTTACCACAATGTCTTGTGAACCGTACAGCTGTCATTTTTCAGATGCAGCCCAAAATGTGTTTTCGCACTTCCAGCGCAGAATAGCGCAGTTGCTGTGTGAAATCAGTGTTCAGAGTCCATTACAAAAATGACAGTGATACTGTTCATGAGCAGAGCTCCTAAAATGCCTGTGTTGAAAATTTGGTGACAATAATCCATAAAATTACTGTTTTATGAGTGTGCATATCAACTGGGCAACGCACAATCGCAAGTTGGAGCATTCAAACTATTTTCTTGCCAGATTCTCAGCATTGTCATTTTTCCCCACCTTATTGTGAAGCGTACAGCTGTCATTTTTTACATCATGCCTGAAATCTGCTTTTGCACTTCTGACGCAAGAATAGCGCAGTCGCTGTGCAAACTCATTGTTCTTAGCAAATTATGAAAATGACAGTGACAGTGTTCATGAGCAGACGTGCTAAAATGACTATGTTGAAAATTTGGTGACAATAGTCCATAAAATGACTGTTGTATGTGCGTGCACAGCAACTGTGCAATGCACACTTGTAAGTTAGCACATTTACACTATTTTCATGCCAGATTCTCAACATAGGCATTCTACCACACCTTATTGTGAACTGTATAGCTGTCATTTTTCACATGCTGTCTGAAATGTGTTTTCGCATTCCAGCGCAGAATACCATGGTCACTGTGCAAAATCAGTGTTATGAGCACATTATGAAAATGACAGTGGCACTGTTCTTGAACAGAGATCCTAAAATGTCTGTGTTGAAAATTTGGTGGCAATACTCCATAAAATGACTGTTTTACAAGCATGCTTAGCAACTGCTAAAAATACGTCACCACAAGTCTGCAGTACAGTGGTGAGCACGCTGTGTAAAATCACATTTTGGGGCATATTAACAAACTCACAGCACTATACCTTTCCATCTTTGTCACTGCCAATGCCAGCATGACAATGTGTGGCATTGAACAATTGCTTGTTTTTGTAATAAATAATCAACTTCTGTTGTAAATTGAAAGTTTTGTTAAAAATAGTGTCGTGTGCATGAAAATGTCATAAAAAGTAGTGTCATGCATTTGACAGTGTCACAAAAATTAGTGTTGTGCATTCGACAGTGTCACAAAAGTAGTGTCATGCATGCAAAAGTGTCACAAATTTTAACTTGGGAGTGACAACTGTATTCATTATTGAATCATATCTGATTGCTATTTGAGTGACAGCTCATCCTGCCAATGTTATGCTAGATTTGTCAGGCCATGTGAGACAACCAATCAGAGACAGACAACACCGCAGAAGTCAACAGCAGACATCTTAGTTAACACTGAGAGACAGCAGATTTAGAACTGTAAGTGTTTCATGTTTTATAAAGCATTTTTCTAGTATGATAAATACTGTTACTAACAGGTAAATAGTATTAATCAAAACATTTTTTTACTCCTCCATTTGACTATGTTGCTTGAAGTAACCTAGGATGCTGCATTATTTAAGTAAAAGTGTTTAAAGTCAGACAGTACTTTAGTACTTACTTGCACAGATACAGCAGCAAATGGAGGGAGATAGGAAGGTGCACGTAGACCCACAAGAGAAGAGGGAACCAATCAGACATGTTTCTGCAGTTGTAATTGTTTAAAGCTGCCCATGAAAAGGATTCATTTTTCCCACCTCTTAATATTTGTACATTTTAGCTGTAGCAGAAGTGCAGTGATAGTTAGTGCATAGACTACATTGGTTAATGAAGGCACAGTAGTAGCCAATGATTTGTTTTATTTGTGTGTTATGGATCAGCCCAGTGAAGCTGGCTTGAAGTTAGGAGGGAAAATAGCAGTTTTACTTTCACTACTGTTTAGGGCACTGCATGGTAAACACTGATTTTTTTGGTAGCTCTCTGTCCACTTCTAAGTTTAAAAACTGAGAATGGCAGAAAATGGCAAAAGGACTTTGTGGATAGTTGGAAGCAGTATCATGAGACGAGCGTCTGAGTGTGCTCAAAATAGTGATTTTGGGGAGAAACCTGCAGCTCCCAAATTGCTGTAAGTGGTTTGGCAGGGGTGGAATGAGGTGGGAGCACCTCATGCAAACCATGTACAGACTTTTGAGTACTCAGCCTCATCCAGACATATTGCTGATACATCTTGGAGGCAAAGATTTGGGAACCAAATGCTGGGTAGATTTAGTTACAGAAGCAAAATTGGACCTTGCTTCTATTATGACTATGTTGCCTGCCTGTAAAATAATTTTTTCAGATATTACAGAGTGAAGGGTCTGGCAAGCAGAACACCATATGTATCTGATTGACAGAGCCCGAAGAAAAGTCAACATACAAATATCTGCATTTCTATGCATGTCTGGAATGTACACCATACATCACCCAGAAATTAAGCATTTTTATGTTTGGCTATACTTACCAGATGGTGTACACTTCTCGCATGCTGGCAATTGCCATTTCCTGGGAGACCTTTAAGATGCAATCCTCAGAGTCCTCTGAGAATGTCAGACTGTTTGAACAGATAACAAAGTGCAAACAAAGGTTCTTTTCAGAACCAAGAAATGTTTGTCAAAAAATAGAACAGCTGCAGATATCACTCAAACAGATGTAACACATGGGTTGGGGAAATTCACACTGTGCCAGGCTGTGGAACAAGCCTGGGCAAAATGCAACTGCAATGCAGCAGGTTGTTGTCAGGGCAATATTTTAGAGTGATGTGGCATGATTAGCATGGTTAACTATTTCAGTATGGCAACCTGCATTTTGCATGTTAGTCTGGCACTGCACAAGTGTAAGTGGGCAGAGAGGAGTAGGGGGGATACAACACTGAAGTGGTGTGGTGGTAGGTTCAAGTATTACAGTATTTTGTACTGTACAAGCGAATGGATCCATAATGCATGCAAGGTATTAATACACCTATTTGCATATAATAATGGCGTTATTAGTATGCAGGTGTGCAGTTCATCAGTTACTTCCATCTGGGAAGCCCATCTCCAGGCTTCCCAAGCTGCTCCTGTGGCCTTGGCTCTCTCTGAGCAGGCCACAGCTAACAGACCACCCGACTGACCCCTAGACAGATTCAGACAGCCCATCTGCGAGCTTCCCAAGCTGCTCCTGTGGCCTTGGCTCTCTCTGAGCAGGTCACAGCTAACAGACCACCTGACTGACCACCGGACAGATTCAGGTACGCACTGGACCTCTGAAACTAGTGGTTTTGAATGCCACTGTTTTGAATGGATGCCCAGTGGAGGAACCAGGCACTGATTGGCAGCTTTACTCCTTGGCTGATTTTCCAACACCTGGCGCTTCCTGATCTCAGGGAAATCTCTTTCTGTGCTTTGTTCTGGACTGAATTTTTGTTAATGTAATTTACTTATGTTATGCATCAATTGATCTTACTTTACCTGCCAGCTTAGCTAGTCTATTACAAGCCACTAGTCTAGCCTCTCAGTGTTACTTAGTGCTGGACAAACTGTATTGTATAGTAGCTGATGTTTGACTGCTTGACCTAGCCACTGAGCAAGACTGCTGCAGTTTTCCATTTCTGCCCTACTGACAAACTCTGCCCCTTCCCCACACTTGTCACTCTGCCAATTATTAATTTCTCTGCCCCACTTTTAATGCTGTCTCTAAACACCTTATATATTCTCTGTCTTACCTACAAACCTTTCCTTACACCACCTGCTGCTGCTTGTCCTCCTCAGATGTCGCTTGTCAAAGCTACAGCCCCCATTAACTCCTCTTCTAACTCCAAATAATTGCCCTGCATTTACCACCTCTTTACCTCATACTTTGTCTTCCCCATTGCCTGCCCCCACTGAGCTTGCTGTTGTACTCTAGCTGTATTAAATCCTCTGTGTTTCCTTTCTTGTTCCACAGACAGCCCATCTGCGGGCTTCCCAAGCAGCTCCTGTGGCCTTGGCTCTCTCCGAGCAGGCCACAGATAACAGACCACCCAACTGACCCCCAGAAAGATTCAGGTACGCACCGGACCTCCAAAACTTGTGGTTTTGAATGTCACTGTTTTGACTGGATGCCCAGTGGAGGAACTAGGCACTGATTGGCAGCTTTACTCCTTGGCTGATTTTCCAATGCCTGGTGCTTCCTGATCTCAGGGAAATCTCTTTCTGTGCTTTGTTCTGGACTGAATTTTTTGCCCAACCCCTCCTCCTCACAGTATTAAATAGACCCTTACTCCACCCCTTCCTCAGGCTAGCAGCAGATTGATCACTCCACTGCTGCACATTTTCATGCTATTGGCCTCCCTGTCTTCAATACCTGACTTGTCACTTTCTTACTGCCCTTTTAAAGCAGTCCCACCCACAGGTGCTGTTCTCAAACCTTTCTCAGCCACTCCATATAACTCTAGTACGTAATACTTCTTAACACAGTTAGGAATTATATGAAGTATGTTAGGCAATGTGCCACACAGTAGCCCACTTGATGGATATTGAGTGGAGAGCCATGCCAAAAAAATAAGCCCATGGACACATAGTTGTGGTAGTATTTCTTACAGTTGATTTGCATGCTTAATAGAAACAATAGTTACATTCTAATGTTATTATGTTATGGTTCCTTAAAGACTCAACAGGTGGTTACGTTTAAGAAAGATTTATTGCCAATTGGTAAAACTGAAAAGGGCTAATTATATTACATTTTTTACAAAATCAGTCTCACAATACAAACCTTGCATGTGTGTAATCATTGCTTGAATATACCTGAATGTGTGTCATTTATAGTAAATAGATGATATGAATTGGAATAAGTATGTATATGGTAATACACCATAGAAAGAAGGTAGCAGAAGAAGGCAATTTGGTATTATGTCTGCTCGTGATGCAGGGTTTGCATCTTGAGCTAATGTCTCTGCTATCCCTACACTGTTCTCCCATCTTTTCTAGGCATGTTTCTTATCTTCCAGCTATGCATATACCTTGGTCTTTTATAGCTGGTCAGTGTCTTTAACCAAGTGACCTCTTTAGCAGTGCAGTGTAAGTGTTCACTACTCTTGCTTCTAAGAAGTGATTACACACATGAAACAGTGATGTTTTGTTGTTATTGTGTGACTGATAATGTGTATGTTCCTGGGGTGGTGAAAACCATATATAAGTGTTCTAGTAATAGAATATTAAAAAGTTAATGATTTCAGTGACATTCGATAACTGATATGTTCAGTTAAATATTTTAAGATATATCACTGACTAGGTGCACATGGAGAAAATCTGCAGTGACCCCTCAATAGAGGCGATCATAAACATTGTCAGGAACAGTATGAAGTGCATTGTGATCAGCAACAGTGTCTGATTTACAATTTTCAGTATTATTAACATAGGTTACAATTACTTGTATGCCAAGTACAAAAAATGCATATTATTACAAGTACAGAATACATTTCTTCAATTTGTTACATTAGTTACTATGTTGGCTCTTAGACTAGTCAATAAATAATGTGTGTAGTACGTTGTTTTTTGAAGATATGGGTCTACTGAACTTAGCCACTATAGTATTGTGTTACATATTTAAGGATTAATTGTTGCTTGACTCTTATAGTAATAATTTTACTAGAACAATTAAACTAGTTAACAAACAATGGTGAGACGGAATCATAATGTAAATATTATTTACATGTCATTAGAAAGGTATGCAAAAGTTATTTGATAATAAGCTGCAGTAGTTCAGTATTTACACTTGCTTCATTTCACTTGCTGCATTATGACTAAAGAGTTTTATTTTTACACATATACAGTTTCAGTATAACAAATACATCAGGCATAATTCAACACTGTTGCATGGTGTAGAATGATGCTGTTGTCTCAGATGTCAACAGCTAATAGACAAAAAAATAGCAGTGACAGAAAAGTTGTGACACTGTGTTCTCTTTGGTGAATGACATATGTTACACAGTTATTTAAATGATAAGGGACAACTTTTGTGTCTCTGCAGAGGCAAAAAGTTATTAGCTGGCAACAATTTCTTGTGTATGGGTATGATACAGCTACAAGAAAAGATATGTACAGAACAGGAGAGCCAGAAGGGCCTCGTTTTTGACATGTACAAGCTTTGACAGACATGTAAGCATGGTTTCTAGTGACTGTGAATACTGTTGTTGCCGATTTAAGCCACTACAACAATTTCCATGTCATTGATCCACACTAGATCTCAGATGTCATAGTGCATGAAAGTCTCCAGTATATTATTTTGTTGATATGCTATGGTTTATTGAGAGTCATAGATTGAAAACAATTGTACTGACCTACGACTGATTCTGTCACAAAGCAGTCATTTAACAAATGCTAGATGTTGTCTGCTATTCTTCTGAAATATGAAGGTCAGCATAATTCTTCAATATTAGAAGATATGCATTTTTAAGTAACAAAAGGCAGTCTCTGTTTAAAACTGCTTGTAGAGTCGCCACACTCTACCCACCCACTTCTGTACCTTAGTAGCAACAGGTGTAATGGCCAGAATGCATGGATTGACCTACGGTGATAGACTACACTGTGAGTGTCAAACACTGGTTGGTTAAAACTATTCTACCAGCTGTGTAATCTGTGATAGGAGTGTCAACTCTGAGCCTGTTGGAGTTAAATCTGTGCAATATAAGCAACAGATATTGAGATGAACTCCTGAGGCATATGGACTGAGTGCATCTGCTCACACCTTTACAGGAGTGACCACATTGAGCATTGAAATAGCTGTCAAATTTGACACTTTTAGCTTGAGGGACAAAAAAGAGTAATCCACAGCACATCTTCTGTGGTTTCACACTGTGAATGACCACATGATACATATATATATTTGGTTACATATGACACTGTGAAGTAGTGGTGCTTTGGAGTGCGTCTTCATCCAAGTTGTTTATGATAGCCATCATAAACTCACTAGTGTCTTGCTGTATGTCAGCAGCAAATGTACTACAAAAATCATATATGTACCTAACACCTAGCATAGTGGTGTTAGTGACTGCACATTGTTAGACTTGTTCAGAACTCATGTTGACAATTTGGTTTCATGTGTTAGATAAGAGTGTATTGTAGAAGCAGATATTGCCTCACACAAAGTGTGGTATGCGTAGAAAAAACTTGCATAGCTGATTTAGCATAGCAGTTCACTCTAATGCTGTTGTCAAGACTGGTACAGCAACTACACCAAATGATTTCTGATGAATTGCTGACTGTGAATGTTTAGTTGATATTGTGACCTTTGTTAAACTCTTTAGAGTTGAATCACTTATGGAAGTCATGCCTGTTTTCTGACATCTGCAGATATGACTGTAACGATGTGAGACAGCCAGATATGAGTAGGCAGGTATTAAAGACATTTGTGGCTGATGGAGAATACGTAACCTGTTGTACTCCCCATAAT
Organism: Neoceratodus forsteri; assembly: GCA_016271365.2. NCBI lineage: Eukaryota > Metazoa > Chordata > Ceratodontiformes > Ceratodontidae > Neoceratodus > Neoceratodus forsteri. The sequence continues at coordinate 1,179,649,784 of CM057458.1, forward strand.
ACATTGCTTGTCAGATAGTACCTTCTGGGGTGCAAGAGTTACAAATGTGCAAACACAGAAAGACCACGGACACGTGAAAGTACCTCGTAGCTCATGTCATCTCTTGAAAATGTCTGTACCTCTGTCCACCATTGCTGAATCCAAACTCAAGCCCTGAGGATTTGTGAATAGAAACAGCATATGCAACACATAGTGGAAACTGTTTCCTGTTTACATATAGATATGCTTAAATACCTGAAATTTCACATCAGGTACATTCTATGTGTACAGGCTGTTCCATGTTGTCAAAGTGAACTACAAGTGTCTTGATATATGTATTCTGGACATTGTAGATAAAGTCAGTGATGTTTCCTATGGCACCATTTACCATGCCTCACCAACATCAAGATTATGTCGTAGCATGACACGTGCATTCCTACAAAGTGTAAGAACAGCTTCTAGGCCAGTTGTGCGTGAAAACATCTGACCTTCAGTTCACTGAGTTTTCAGTCATCTTTGCATACTAGGTTAAAACTAAGAATGTCACCATCAAGTGTATCAACAGCATGGAGAGTTAGAATTCTTGGTTTTCTGCAGCATAATATTGTTGAATTCAGTGCATTTCCTTTAGTCAGGCATAAGACACACACTTGTATGTGTCCTAGAGAGTACACATCACTAAATACATTACATGCTGTTTCTATGGGTGCAGGATCTATTCTGATTCTCCAATCGCTTAACATAGTAACATATTCTAGTGATAGAGAACCTCTACGTAGCTTCATCTAAAAAGTGATTTGTAAGCCAGATCCCACTTTGGTGTATGTTCTCATACAACTCAACATAGGTAAATAACTCACATGTTAGAACCTGCAATACAATCGAGAATGTTCTCTAGCTTGCTTGGCAGTCAGAGTTGCAAACTTACATGCTCTGCATTAACTGGTGCAAGCTGTAAAAGCCGCCAAATACAGTACTTTTGCCACCAAATGGTACTCCATCGTCAGTACCCAAGATCTCCTGTAGACGTAGATGCATACAGGCAAGCATTATGTTGGAGACCATGCTGATTTCATCAATGATGAGTAACTTCATATTTGTGAACATGGAATGAACTGAGAATGCAACCTCAAATGACAGTTTACGATACTCTCCTGTTTTGCCATGTTCTACTGGCAGCAACATAAAGACAGCGTAACGTAACTCCACCAATGTTGTATGCAGCTATCCCTGTGGGAAGCAGTAACAGCAACAGACATTGATGACCCTGTCAGGCCATCATATTTCAGCAGTTATGGCTTCAATAAGAAACTCTTTCCTATGCTAGCTGAACCACTAACAAAGATCTGTAGTGTGTTTGTAGTCAAGACAGTCACATTTTTTGTTTCATGTGGTAGGCCATGTCGAACAGAACGTCAATGACTTGAGAGTGAACTACAGATGCTGCTGATGAAGTCTTTCACCAGGTCATCTGGGTTGACAGTGTGAGTGTGTTCCATGTTCCATGGATGTCTCAGTTTCTGATACTAACACTTCTGGGGCATTTAAAGGCAGAGGTTTCCTAGAACAACTTGTTCTCAATCAAGATTGTCCTGCTAGCTAACAGAAGTGTCTTCCTGAGCTACTTCCTTCTCGCTGTTCTTCTCAGCTTCTAATCTTTATATGTATGTTTCTGGTATTCAGTTTTGAAAGTCTCATAACTAAGTTAATTCTTCCTTGAATGTATTAAATCACCTTTAATTCAGACTCATTCTCCAGGGTCTAATAGGAATAGAGAGCAAAGGTAATGCTCGCTCTCCGATGTGCCTAGATGTAATTTAGTGGTCTATGAGCCAAGGCTTGTATTCTTTTAGGATAACCATCCACCCATTTACCTTGTAAATGGGAGATTGAGTCAGGTGATATATCTGCCTTGTAGTCATGCCATAAACACCTGAAAGAGACACATATCCATGTTGTCGCGTTCAGGGGTAGTATGTATTATCAGGTTATTCTTCAAGATATGTTTTGAAGGGTCTATTAGCAGCCAGTTCTTCAATTTCAGCATGGGGAATCAGCACATTTATGCTTCTTTTGTAGTTCACACTGAGAAACTGACAGTGTCAGACTTCCCGTACAGATGTGTACCCATTAAACAGTCACTGGCCTACAAGCTCCACATTCTTTGTGAAGGGTCTTAAACCCAATGACCACAGCTGGATAGCAGGCTCATGCTTGAACAATATCTTCACAAAGATCTCCAAGCTAGTCTGCTCATGTTTGGTCATCTACAAAGTCGTACTGCACCAGGGCCAATGAGTTATCAGCCACAAACTGAACATCTATGCTAGCTTGCCATTGGAGAAGAGTTGAGTTGTAGTCATTGATGTACACCTCTTTTCATCTCTGGGTAACTCATATCCTCTTGTTGACTTTGCCTTCATGGTGTTGCATTGCTGAAAAGTTAATTCATGAACCTTTCTGACAAACTCATCTAGAACCAAGCGACATCGTAGTACCACCAGATTTGTTCTTACTACTTGCTGGCAGTATTTTGCACAAATATGTTGCTGAAACTTTTGTACCAACTTCCACAGTGTAGACTGTCATGTTCTGAATGTGACAAATGATATATTTCTTGATGAATGCTAGCACTTGTGCTGCTTCATATTCACCTATGCATGGTGCATCTTTGATCCAACAACATATGGATAGAGGCACCCTGTGTGATATTCCGTCTCAAAAGTAATGCCCAATACCAAGAGGAGGACGTCCTTGACAATATGAAAGTCAGAATGTCATGAACCACTTGTGAAAGTGTCTATGACAGAGACAGGATCAAGTGGACACATTCCAGAGTCATTTGTGAAATACCATCAACATCAAATTTGCACACCGACACCAATGAGCTTGTCCCAGGAATATTCAGCACAACTATGTGATAAACCATGTGGCTGCACTATACTCTTGCAGCACTGTCATCACTTCAGATGGCATACCAATATCTTTGAAGAAGACTTGAAAGTATGGAAGACAGATTCACTTCATTTCATCTTTCTGCTTTAAATTTCAGAAATTGAGCAGCTGTTACCCATCTAGTGGAGTTGTGAGATGAATAGTACGTGCAACATACAAGAGAATGCTAATTCACTCTCTCAGAGAGTGAAACAGTACCGTACATTATGTCTGAATTTAACATCTTCTGAGCACAGCTAGTGAGGTACTCAGCACCCTGCACACGCATTCTCTCATCTAGCCATCCACCAGCCCTTTTAAATAAGGCTGAAACGCTTGCTTCTATGTTGCATCCAAATGTTGACAGGCTCACCTTCAACTCATTCATTTGATGAGATCAATGTTGTTCCTACCGGATATCTGCCATGTAGTGGTGAATTCAGTACTTTCATACACATTATCTTGTCATCCACTGACCTCTCAGTCATTGGCTTAGTTGTTTCTAAGATCATGTTGAACAGAGAGATAATATCTGATTATGTCAAGGTCTACAAGAGTTATTACTCTTAAATAAGTAAGAGCAAGCTTTATCTTCTGTCGTTGACTACATCTTGCCATATGACCTTGGATAATTGGCGAACCATTTACAAGAATCCTAAACTATTTTCCATAGGATTGCCTCCAATTTTTCTGCAGAGAGGGGGAGATACATCATGAACCTTAGAGATCTAATGAGTTTTTATAAAGATGTTCCATGTCTTTGTGTTCAGACATAGAATGGTTTGAAATGGCTACTATCTGAATTAGAAGTGTCACATATTCAATGTTACAATCACTGGTGTAACATGTGCCTCCATATTATTCAACAGTGACCTTGGTGGCAGAATGTTAGACTTTAGTTTGGAGAAACAGTTTGCACAGTAGAATGGTGCTTTGTAACTGAAAGTCAATTCCATCAGCAAAAAAGCTGAGATGGAACTCATGTCATTGTATGGAGACAAATGGGAGATCAGGCCAAGCGTCCCATCTACCGCCAAATCTATGTTCTATGTTCTATGTTTTAAATTAAGGTTTCCAGGTTCACTGTGACTGTTTGTTTACTGTAGCACAGACGATCAGATGACACATACGAGTCAACTTGAACCTTGCCAGTCAAATCTAGCAATTTCTTTGCCATACTGTTTCAGCATATGATTTCTAACACAGAAACAGATGTTTCAGCAGAATCTAACCGATAAATAGTTGTGTCTGGTACGAATAACACGTTACCTGCTTGAGAAATGTGATACACTCTGTATGTCATCAGACTGCAGTAAGTCATTTAAACAAGTGTACTGATTGACAACTTAACGAACTTCATATACCCATACAAAGTTTTGTACCTGTTTGCACTCCCAGCATTTCCACGTTAGAACACACTGTCACAAACACAGCTATCAAGGCATGAGTGGTGGCCCATAAGTCCAACGGGACGATTTCACAAAGGTCAATCTTGTTAAACAGCTTATATCTTTCTTGCAACTATTATCACAAATAGGCGAAAACCGTTCAACTTTTTCAAATGACGATTACCACGGTTGCAGACATCATGGCCATGAGAGACAGTTCTGTTTATGGACAGTGGTTGCATCACAGTCATTATGTGTCCATTGCTGTGTCATCACAGACACTGAGCAAATTGACCAGTCACCAGACTCACCAATGGTGAACGTTTCTCTTTTCGTGAATAATAAGATTCTTCAAAATATGCCCTAGTGCTGTATGTACCTCAGTGACTCAGAATACACAAGAAATTGTGAACAGTCAAAGAGATACGTTGTAACCTTCTTTGATTACACAACTTTCTGAATAGTTCTAGCACAGACATTCCGCCATAACCGCTAAAGAACAAATACTGCTCTATTAACAATTTGCTTTTGAGATGCAATTTCATCAAAGTCAGATGACTTTTGTCTTTGCACTCAAGTCTCATCAGCAGTATAAGCCTGTCGATCTAGCTTTACTTGCTAGTGATCGAAATACTTTGCTTTCTCAGATGAAATCACCGCTGTGAGTTTACGACGTTGTTTAAAGGTCTGCTGATGCTGCTGTAGCACAGTTGTGTTTATCTGAGAGATCTACACAACGTAGCTCAGGTAAGCATTTTTACTTACACGAGAGCAAGCATATGTTTGTTGTGGAGTGAGTTACTGTAGGCTCACTATTCTAGTAAACTCTGTTTTGTTTCGCCTTGAATTACATCATTTTTTTTATCATTCTTAAGCAACAGTGAAGTACTATGATACCGGTTCCATTTTCCATACATACATGTCTGTATTTACTAGGCATCTTTCAATCTGTTAGTTCACAGTGGTAGTCACCAATGTTACAGAGTAATAGACACTGTATAAAGACAAAGAAAAAGATAATATTAGATATACTTGTGTTGCTCACATCTAACATTGTATATTGAAACAGAAGATTTATATTAAATATAAAACAAAGAATCATAACATTTTAATCAGATTGGTTGTTCAAATTTTGACAAGCTTATTTTCATTCATGCACAGTGTCCTATATAATGTTATCACCATGCCACATAGATTTTCCATCCTTTTTCACTGTTCAGCACAGATTCAGTATAATTCTGTATAATGATTTTGACCTAGTGTTGTTAAACCGCTGGTCAAACAACACTTTATTTAAAATCTTCGTCAATGGTAACAGATTAATAAGTCAACTTCAAATACTTAACTTAAGTTAGTGATTTGCAATATGTTCCGCAAATTCTCAACATTGGCATTTTAGCACACCCTAGAACCGCACAGCCGTCATTACATCCTGGCTAAAAATGTAAGCTACACTCATAACAGAGGATGGCGAGGTACAAAATCTGTCTCAGAACACATAACAAAAGTAACAGTGATACTGTTCACAGATGTCCCACAATGCCTATGTTGAAAATTTGGTGTCAAACTCCATTAAATAACTGTTTTATGAGCGTGGATAGAACGCACAATGCACACTTGTTAGTGCATATTCAGTATTTCGTCATTATCAACACTGGCATTTTAGCACAGCTCATGAACAGTATAGCTGGCCATTTCACATCCTATCGAAATGTGTTTCTGCAGTTCTGCAGGGTTACATGGCCGCTGTGAAATAGTGTTTGGGCAGATTATGAAAAGACAGTGAAACTGTTCATGAGCAAAGTCCTAAATGCCTGTGTTGAAAGTTTGGTGACAATAGTATCCAATGATCTTTTCTGAGTGTATTAGCAACTGCACAACACACTTGTAATAGCAAATCAAGTATTTCATGTCAGATTCTCAACAGCATTTTACCACACGTCTTTGAACGTACACTGTCATTTCAGATACATTAAAATGTGTTTCGCACTTCCAGCGCCAGAATAAGCGCGGTTGCTGTCAATGAAATCAGTGTTCAGAGTCCATTACAAATGGCGGTATACTGCTCATAGCAAAGCCCTAAAATACCTGTGTTGAAAATTTGGTGACAATAATCCATAAAATTACTGTTTTAAAAGTGTGCATAACAACTGGCAACGCACAATCGCAAGTTGGAGCATTCAAACTATTTTCTTGCCAGATTCTCACTTGCTTTTCCACCTTATTGTAGGCGTACAGCTGCCATTTTTACATCATGCCTGAAATCTGCTTTTGCACTTCTGACGCAGAATAGCGCAGTCGTGTGCAAACTCATTGTTTTTAGCAAATTATGGAAATGCCAGTGACAGTGTTCTTTAGCAGGCGTGCTAAAATGACTATGTTGAAATTTGGTGACAATAGTCCATAAATGGCTGTTTCATGTTTGCATAGTAACTGTGCAATGCACACTTGTGTTAACATTTACACTATTTTCATGCAGATTCTCAACATGGGCATTCACCACCTTATTGTGAACTGTATAGCTGTCATTTTCACATGCTGTCTGAAATGTTTTTATCCAGCGCAGAATACCATGGTCACTGTGCAAAATCAGTGTTCTGAGCATATAGAAAATGACAGTGGCATTGTTCTGAACAGAGATCCCAAATGTCTGTGTTGAAAATTTGGTGTGTCTCCATAAAGTGACTGTTTATTAGCATGTATAACTGCTAAAATCGTACCCACAAGTCTGCACAGTGGTAGCACGCTGTAAAATCACATTTGGGGCATATTAACAAACTCACAGCATACCTTTCCATCTTTTGCTGCTAATGCTAGCATGATAATGTGTGGCATTGATCAATTGCTTGTTTTGTAATAAATAATCAACTTCTGTTGTAAATTTGAAAGTTTGTTAAAAAATATTCGTGCATGAAAATGTCATAAAAGTAGTGTTATGCATTTGACCGTTCACGATTGTTGTTGTGCATTCGATATGTCACAAAAGTAGGTCATGCGTAAAAGTGTCACAAATTTCTTGGATTGACAGCTGATTATTATTGAATCATATCTGATTGCTATTTGAGACAGCTCATCCTGCCAATGTTATGCTAGATTTGTTGGCCATGAGACAACCAATCAGAGACAACTGCAAGAAGTCAACAGCAGACATCTTAGTTAACATGAGAGACAGCAGATTTAGATGTGTGTTTCTGTTTTATAAAACATTTTTATTATGATAAATACTGTACTAACAGGTAAATAGTATTAACTAAACATTTTTTCTCTTCCATTTGACTATGTTGCTGAGTAACTTAGATGCTGTATTATTTAAGTAAAAGGTAGAATCAGATAGTACTTTAGTACTTATTGCACAGATATACAGCAATGGAGGGAGATAGGAAGGTGCGTAGACCCACAAGAGGAACCAATCAGACATGTTTCTGCAGTTGTATTGTTTAAATGCCTGCTTAGTATTCTTTTTCCCCTCTTAATATTTGTACATTTAGCTGTAGCAAATTGCGGTGATAGTTGTATAGACTACATTGGTTAATGAAGGTGCAGTGGTACTAATGATTTGTTTTATTTGTGTTATGGATCAGTAATGGCTGCGAAGTTAGGAGGAAATAGTGTTTTTACTTTCACTACTGTTTGGGGCACTGCATGGTAAACACTGATTTTGGTAGTTTCTGTCCCTTCTAAGTTTAAAAACTGAGAATGGCAGAAATATGAGACTTGTGGATAGTTGGAACAGTATCATGGGTTGAGCGTGAGGTTGCTAAAATAGTGATTTTGGGAGAAACCTGCAGCCCTAAATTGCTGTAAGTGGTTTGGCAGGGTGGAATGGGTGGGGCACCTCATGCAGGCATGTACAGATTTTGGTACTAGCCTCATCCAGACATATTGCTGATACATCTTGGAGGCAAAGATTTGGGAACCAAATGTTGGGTAGATTTAGTTACAGGTTAAATTACTTGCTTTTCTTGATATGTTGCCTGCCTGTCAAATAATTTTTCAGATATTACAAGTGTGGGTCTGGCGTAGAACACCATATGTATCTGATTGACAGAGCCAAGAAAGTCAACATCAAATATCATTTCTATGTATGTTTGGAATGTACACCATACATCGCAGAAATTAAGCATTTTATGTTTGGCTATACTTACCAGATGGTACACTTTACGCTGCTGTTGCCATTTCCTGCGAGACCTTAAGATGCAATCCTCAGAGTCCTCTGAGATGTCAGACTGTTGAACAGATAACAAGCAAATGAAGGTTCTTTAGAACCAAAATGTTGTCAAAAAATAGAACAGCTGCAGATATCACTATTCAGATGTAACACATGGGTTGGAAATTCCTCTGTGCCAGGCTTGTGGAACAAGTGGGCAAATGCAACTGCAATGCAGCAGGTTGTTGTCAGGCAATATTTTAGAGTGATGTGGCATGATTGGCATGGTTAACTATTTCAGTATGGCAATTGCATTTTGTATGTTATTGGTACTCGCAAGTGTAAGTGGGCAGAGAGGAGTAGGGGATACAACACTGATGGTGTGGTGGTAGGTTCAAGTATTACAGTTTTTGTACTGTACAAGCTAATGATCCATAATGCATGCAAGGTATTAATACACCTATTTGCATATAATATTCGTATGTAGCAGGTGTGCAGTTATCAGTTATTTCCATCTGGGAAGCCCATTCAGGCTTCCTGTTGCTCCTGTGGCCTTGGCCTTCTGAGCAGGCCACAGCTGACCACCGACTGACCCCTAGACGATCTGACAGCCCATTCTGGAGCTTCCCAAGCTGCTCCTGTGGCCTTGGCCTCTCTGAGCAGGTCACAGCTAACAGACCACCCGACTGACCACCGGATGATTCAGGTACGCACTGGACCTCTGAACTATGGTGGTTTTGAATGCACTGTTTGAATGATGCCAGTGGAGGAACCAGCACTGATTGGCAGCTTACCCTTGGCTGATTTTCCAACTTCTTGGCTTCCTGATCTCAGGGAATTCTTTCTGTGCTGTTCTGACTGAATTTTGTTAATGTAATTTACTTATGTTGTGCGTAATTGATCTTACTTTACCTGCCAGCTTGTTATCTATTTAAGCCACTAGTCAGCCTCTCAGTGTTGTTGTGCTGGCCAAACTGTATTTGTGGTAGCTGATGTTTGACTGCTTGACGTAGCACTGACAGGGCTGCTGTTTCCATTTCTGCCCTACTGACAAACTCGCCCCTTCCCACATGTCACTCTATATTGTTTTCTCCCACTTTTAGTGCTGTCTCTTTTTGCCACTTTCTTTCTGTCTTATAAGCCCTTTCTGTTGCCCCCTGCTGCTGCTGTCCTCCTCAGATGTCGCTTGTCAAAGCGCCCCCCCCATTAACTCCTTCTGGCTCAAATAGGTCCTGCATTTACCTCTTTACCTCTTGCTTTGTCTTTCCCATTGCCTCCCCCACTGACTTGCTGTTGTACTTAGCTGTATTAAATCTCTGTGTTTCTTCTTGTTCCACGGCAGCCCATCTGCGGCTTCCAGCTCCTGTGGCTCCTGGCTTTCCCGAGAGGCTACAGATAACAGACTCCTGTGACCCCCAGAAGATTCAGTTACGACCGGACCTCCAAAACTTGTGGTTTTAATGTCACTGTTTTGACTGGATGCTCAGTGAGAACTAGGCCTGATTGCAGCTTTCCCCTTGGCTGATTTTCCAATGCTGGTGCTCCTGATCTCAGGAAGTCTCTTCTGTGCTTGTTCTGGACTGAATTTTTGCCCACCCTCCTCCTCACAGTATTGGGTAGACCCTTACTCTACCTCTTCTTCAGGCTAGCAGCAGATTGATCCTCCACTGCTCACATTTCCATGCTATTGGCCTCGTCTTCAATACCTGACTTGTCCCACTTTCACCGCCCCTTTTAAAGCAGTCCCACCCACAGGATCACACATTTGCTCTCAACCTTTCTCCAGCCACTCCATATAATCCTCTCAATTACTGCTCTACCTGCCCTATTGTTAGGGACCTCACCCTAATCTTGACTATATACTTTCCACTATAAACCAGCTAGCAGTTAAGCAGGCCAGCAACACCAAACAAACTACCATGGGTGCAAACCACCTACTACTACTCCTCACTACCTCTTTTGGCATTGCTGGTACCATACATGTCCTTTGTTCTGCAAATTTGGACTCTCCGCCGTTCCGCCTGGACCTTGTATGAATGACCTTATTAATCCTTGCTTTCCTTCTTCCCCAGCTGAGGAACTGCCACCCAGGCTCCCAGCTCCCAAGCTACGGGATTCCTCAGCTACCGGGTGGTCAGCGCCCCTCTAGCCGATGCTTGAGCTGCAGACATGGGACCCAAGGTCCTACAAGATGCAGCAACTGCCACAACCAACTGGATTGTGATCACCCTCACAGACCACGCCCTGATTGAACCCTCAGTGGAAGCCAGCTTCTGCTCTTTGATTTAAACCTTAAAATGTTTATGTTGGACAAATGTTGGGACAAATGTTAAAAAGCTAGACGTGTTAACCTAATCTTTAGCTGAAAGGGTTTGAATTGTGGTTTGGGAAAGAAATCTAGTGTTTATATAGCCTTTCCCCTGCATACATGCACTGGCCTCTAGACACTTTTGGGTGCCAAAGTAATACACATCCTTTTGTTCTGCAAATTTTGGACTCCCGCTGTTCTATCTAACCCTTTATGTGAACCCTTTATTAACCCTCACTCTCCTTCTCTCCTCAGTTGAGGAATTGTCGCCCAGGCTCCCAGCTTCTAATACAGGATTCCTGCCACCGGGTGGTTGCACCCTCTAGCCGATGCTCAAGAATCTCAGACATGGACCCAAGGCCTTACAAGGTAGCAACTGCCACAACTTTTTCGACTGCCCCCCACCTCCTGCTGATTATTAAATACAGTAGCTCCTGCCAAAATATTAGTCTACGCCCCTGGCACAGTGCCCCACCAATACAGACTTAGCTCATGCTCCTCTTCTGTCCAGGCTTACAGGATCCAACTCTCAGGGCCTCACCTTACTAAAATGCATAGGCTCTACTTGGCTGTGCCTTCCTCTAAATATTTTTAAATGCTATCAAATTTGGGTCAACCTGGATTGGAAAGCTACTGATAAGCTACATTAATCCAGCAACCCCACTGGCCCTGGGCTAATTGAGTGGCTCCTTTTTTTGAGGTACCCATCATGTTGGAACCTATATGGCTCCTTATACTGCCCCTTCTTCTGCTGATACTAGCTGCTTAGCATTGGACACCTGAACTACCTTCATGTTTGGTCTACAATGGCACCTTTGTGCTGTATACCTCATGGAAACTTATCCTTTAATTGCCTCCATGATTCCAAGTACCAATACTGAACCTGGTCTTGGACCACACATACCAGTAGTGCTTATAACACTCCCACCACAAGGCCCACCTCCCACCATGCAGACTTCTCATCCTCCCCGCCTATTGTGGTGGGTACTAGCTCTTGCTACAACAGATCAGCTCTTCATGATGGCTACTTTCCAGTCCCTAAAACATCAAATCTACCAGACGGGAGAAAGGCAGGAATTACAAGCTTATAATTAGCGCCTTAGAAAAAAATCCTACTTATCCTCCTGCTATGTTCAGGCAACGTAGAACTCAAACCTGGCCCCCAGAAGCTATTGCTTTTGCCAAGCAGAACTAGAAAATTTAAAAGGAATAAGCTTCTGCATATTAACATACGTAGCCTCCTTAAAAAGATAACCTTAATACAAACCTGGAACCATACCTTCCTGACATATTTGTGATTTCCAAAACTTGGCTTAGACCCAGCACCACTGATAGAGAAGTAAACATACTCAACTATGCCTTGTTCAGAGCTGATAGGCATGCCAGAGGAGGAGGGGTAGCTATCTATGTTAAAGACAAATTTTCTGCCTTGCTTATCCTCGCATCTGTCACCAGTGAATTCAATGCCTAATTCTCAAAGTGGAAATTACAGACTACTGCACTCTGCGTATTAGGATGCTACAGACCACCGCCTGCTGGCCTACAGCTTGTGTCATATCTATGACAATTTGGGACAGGGGCTGCCAGAAACTATTATTTTAGGATACCTCAACTGACTGTCTCTAACACAGCTGTCCCCTTGCATCCTTCTGTGATGAACATGGGCTGACGCAACTTGTTATTGAACCAACATGCCCAACTGTGAATAACCCCAGTAAAAGTACACTTTTTGATGTGCTAATGGTGAAAAAACTCATCTCTTCTCCCACGGTGATGTCTTCTTCTCGACGCCCAGCGACCATTATTTTATTCTGCGGAAGTAAGATCCACCAAAACCCAGCACCCATCAGCAAGTTCTCTATGAAGAGATCCAGGCACAACTTCAATGAACATGCCTACCTAAATGAGCTTTGGCACCCTCAGTGGCAAAATTTCTACCTGGCCAAAAGGATTACGCCAGTCTCAATATCTTCCACAACATTCTATCAAGGGCCCTAATAAGTATGCTCCCTGATTAAAGTTTGAACTAGGACCAAAACCTGTAAATGGTTCACCCTTACAGATCAAGTCTTTCTAGAAAGAGATAAGCCTGAAAAAGCGCACAGACTGAACACTGCAGAGGACTGGAACCAGTTCAGGAGACATGAAAATTTATGTACCAAAATAATCAGAGAATCAAAGGCCAACTTCTTCAAATCCAAACTAGACTCTTCCACAAAAGGCCTAATCAAGCTCTGGAACACAATCAATGATCTGCTAGGCCACCCCAGGAAATTACTCCGACCAAGATTACCTCTGGCAACTTGACTATAACCAAAAGATGGATATACTTGAAGTATTCAATAACCACTTTGCTACTGCAAGCATGGCATTTGATAACTCCCTGCAAAACATACTTCGCTCCCAGACTGCCAGCCAACTGCCTGAACTCTGATAGCCGCCACATTTCTCGCTTCAACCTATTCCCACTGAAAGAGGTAGAGGACCTTTTGCTCAGTTAGATACTAGAAAAGTGCTGGGAGCTGACACAATTGACTCACCACTTCCTAAAAATTTTCCTACACGTACTGTGCAATACCCGATCACCTTTTAACTTATCCTGTCTCTCAGGCACCTTACCACCTATATGGAAGACAGCACATGTCATACCACTGTTCAAATCAGGTGACCCTGGTGATCTCAACTGCAGGCCAATTTCTCCTTCCGGTCCTGTCCAAGCTCCTAGAGAAAATTGTAAATGCACAGCTGAGACTCACCCTGAGTCTAGGGAACTACTAAATCCTATGCAGTCTGGATTCAGAGCTAAACATAGCACTATCTCCCTCACCAAAGTTACTAACGACTGGCAGAGTAATCTTGAGAGAAAAACTTTATTTGTGCTGTTTTCCTTGATCTAAGCAAGGCTTTTGACACCATCACTATAGTCTGCTCCTCTCACCCTTCTAACTATAGGTGTGGACCCCTCTCTCTGCATTGGTTTACTGACTATCTTACAGGGTGCCTTCAACAAGTTAAAGCCTGAAGGAGTCCTGTCCCCTTAAAAACTCTGCAAAGAGGGTACCTCAAGGTTCTGTATTAGGCCCCTTACTTTTTTTCAATCTACATTAATAACATCAACTACTGTATAAAGAAGCCAACATCCATCTGTTTGCAGATGATAGTTCTGTACGTGAGTAGCCCAACACCTGAAGCTGCCTGTACGACCTACAGTCAGAATTCAACCTTTGCAAAGCCAACTCCTAAAAAAGCTACCTTAATGCCAAAAAAATAAAGTGATGGTCCTCTCCCTTTTATCTGTAATAGCTAACCCCTGTGTCCAGTGACAGTTCCCAAATTACCACAGTTCTAGGTGAAAACTAGAATTTGTTACAAAATTCAGTATCTGGGGTTTGATAGACCAAAGACTCCTTCATTGAACATATCGAGAACTTGCTAAACGCATTTCTGCAAGGCTTGGACTGTTTCTTTAGAATCATCCACCCTCACCAGAGATGCAAGAAACAACTGATCCAATCCATTTTCCTATCATTATTGATTATGCGGATTTCCTCTACAGCCAATGTCCCAACTCTTATATGGCTAAACGACACACTCCACCTTGAGCACTGAGGTTTATAACGGACTCCCTTCAACATGCATCACTGCACCCTATATAATAAGTGGAACTGGACAGCACTAAAGTTCAGGTGCCACAGAACCGCGCTCTTGGACCTATAGAGCCATCTCTAATAAGCTGCTTACTTATATCCTGCTGTCTTCCCCTGAGTATAATTGGGAACACGCTGACAGTTACCAGTTATTACACTTAAAGTACTAAAGTAAAATCCTGCTTAGGGCAGCCATAAGCTTCTGTGCTACCTACCTTATGGAACAATCTACAAAACCTCAAATTAAGTAATTTAATCAGTATAAATGCCTTCAGATGCTTTTATTTCCATACAATCAGAGAAGTATGTAACTGTTTCACTCACTCGAGTCCCAGTACCGTGTCTGCACTGGTATATAGCTCACCAGACCTAATTTTAAGAACTGACCCACCAGCTTGCTCCTCACCAGCCTAATTGTCTCTCTTATCCCCCTGTCTTATCAAAACAAGGCCCGTCCATCCACCTATTCTTCCTTTCCCAACCTCAGATAGGAGTCACTACCCTGAGTTGATACATCCCACTATGCCTCGTGTTTTATAGCATTCAATCCCGTGCTCACACATACTCTTTTCTCCATCCACCTTCTCTACATCCCATTTTACAAACTCCTCTGTGCACCAGGCCTTCCTAGCCTTTCTACCCCTACCTCCTCCCCTTGCCCTCACCTTTACATCTACCTGTATATTTTATTTTAATATTTTTCTTCCATTAGCTTCCTCCTGCAACCTTAGATAACCTGCTTTATCTTCCCATAGACACTTCTATGTATGTAAATACTGTGTAATCTGTACAATATCTGTATAATTCTATGTACATATGAACTTCTTTTTCTTCATCTGTAAAGAGTATTATCTGTATTGCTTGTAAATACCTGTGTTGACCTGTATATACAATTGTTCATGCCTCCACCCAGGTCCATTTTGCAATGAGCTTCTGCTCAACTGTCATGAATGCCTGGTTAAATAAAGACTTGATTGATTGATTGAACTTGTTACTCATATTGTGAGTCAGTACTGCTGTTAGTGATGCCCCCTGTTGCTTTTTGGTAAGATATTTCAAAAGTAGATCTTGTTTTCAATAAAAAGTACTGTTGGTGGTATAGTGGACTGTACCCTTTTAACTTGTAATGGGTTAACTGTATTAAATTTATCCCTTGTGGCCTTGTTAAGTCTGCTAAGCTCGTTAGTAAGAGCTGGAGTAGGCCAGTACAACGCTTACAATTTAAACAGAAAGCCCATAATTGGATGAGGGAGGGGTGCAATGGCCACCATGTGGATATATTTTCCATAGCAAAATCATAGTTGGTTAGAGATGGCTGATGCCAACACACGGTAGCCCTGGACTTTGGTGGCCATGTACAGCTGTTGGCTGCATATTGTAATGTGCAATGCTGCAGGTACACTGTGGTTGTCATTTTTACAACTTTTTTTTGTTTGGGGGCTTCAACAGTGTCCAGCAGAACTACGGGTTGTGGTTGCAGATGCTCATGTTATTACAGGATCACTACCCGATGTATTAATGTGCATAGGAGTGTTACTATGCCACAATACAACCCATGTAAAAAATAAATTTCTATGTGAAGTGGTATGTTTGGGTTATGAAATGCTGTTCTTGCTATGTTCTAATCAGAATACTTCATAGAATATATAGAAATGTATAGACTCTGGAGCGTGAAAGTAATGGAATGTTTGTGTATTTTATTGCAGAATTGATAAATCAACATGAGGCAGTGGACCTAAAGAGGTGGCCTTGCCGCTTGAGGCAGTCCAAGCCAGGGAAGTGCCCGTGATTTAATGCAGAGCGCTAACCGAAGTCGGACTCAATGTGGAGGCGATTAATAGTTTTCTTCATGTGGTGTTGAAGGTGAAAAATAAACTATACTCTAGCTGAAGAGGAAGTGGAAGCTGTTGTGCCAGTGCTTCTATGTGTTGAAGCAGAGGGAGGAGATACCGTGAATGACTAAGTGATGGTACTACCTGCATATGAATTATGGGAGGATGCAGGAAAGCCAGCTGCAAGGGAGCGTGTCACTCATCATAGTTATTCAATAGAATTCTCAGATTCTATGATATTAAAGTAGTACACAATTGGGTATAAAAAGTATTTTTCTTATTGAAGTCTCTGTTATTGTAGCCATGTTAGTATCACAATAACATGTTATGAGATCAAGTTGCTGTAGTGTCAAAGAAGTTAATATTTTGTACGTCACAAGACATAATTTTTTAGTCTTTTGTTGTGTATTTTTGTGTTAAGGAAAAGTATTTATAACTGTTACTAAATAATTATGCATTTTTATATATCTATAAATGTATATATATATATTTTTTCATACAATACATGTGTCTTGATATTGACTAAGATAAAAGTTAATAAATATACCATCACAGGGCGTGGGTATATTGTGGATTTGTAGCATGCCTGGTGTGTTTCAGTCACGGGCGCTGAGTGACTTAACCACCAGGAGTGGTAAAGCAAACCCATACCCACTGTCTGTCATGGTATATTGCTATCTTACAATGTTCAACTTGTTTTGTTGTCTTTATAGTGATAAAAACTTTACAGTGCATATACTGGAGGATTTATCACTGTTATGTGATGTGTTTTGACCAATGAGTTACTGAATTTTTCATACCCATTGCATTCCATGTATTTTATGATGCTTTTAATGAATCACTCAGTGATAGTGTTGGAGTTCTATCCAGTACCCATTTAATTTAAGCAGAATTGTATTTCATGTGGCATATTATAGAAGTATTAAGTATTGTGTACTGAGTCAGTTTATGATCTTATCATTATGAAATATTTATGATGTATGTTAGTGTCTATTAACCACGATAATCAGCAGTCACACAGCTTTTTATGCACTGTTTAGAATTTTAAAAGTTGTTAACCACACTTTGGAACTTCCAAAACAATGGCATAACAAAACAGAATACACCAGAGTTCCATAATTCTCACACATAGAATGCAAACAGTGTTTTTTTTAACCATAGACTATTAAAAGATGATGACTGGGGATCTGGTGAGAACTACATTTAAATAACCTTTCATGGTTGCTAGGGCTACAGTAAACCTCTCAAGCTGTGCTCTTGAGGTTTGTATGTTGCTAACAGCCATTCAAAGTGATTACAATGTTGTTATCACCTGCTACCCAACCATTATCCTCTATATTTTCAGTAATAGTGATTTTCTGTGTCTGCAATGGCTCTGTGATACCAGATTACAGGCAATATTAGGTGCCTGGAAACATGCTTAATGCTTAAAGAAAGATGTTGTTTAAAATGTGATGACATTTACATGTGAAACTTAGTGTCTCTACTTTTTATCTTCTTTCACAGACCATTGCAGGCCCCCAGTTGCAGCGTGAGGTAGTACCAGCACAGTCTGAAGCTGTGGAGGCTGATCACTCTGACACCGACAGTGTCATTCTTGCCTAGTCAGATGGTAAGATGCTGATAGAAAAATATGTTTATAATTGAGGTGGTATGAGGCTATCATGTAGGTGTGAGCTGGACTACCTAACTCACTTCTTTTAGAAAATACTCTTTAGAAAGTTATATGACTTCAGCACCACATGTAATATTTGTAATAATACAACGTACACTGAAAAATTTAATATAGTTCTGGATTTTGATTATCTAGCTGGCACCTTTTGCACTGTAAATACTACAGTGTACTCATTGTAAAGGCACCAGCCACCAGTCAGCCACATCAGGAATTCACAGTAAATGCATATGTTCATTGCAAAAACACCACTGCAAAGTTAATAGATGGATGGCAAACAAACAAGCAGCAAGTTTTAAATTTAATGGATTTTCACTTTTTTTTTGGAAAAATTAAAATAAGCCCTTTGTATAATTTAAAGATACTGCTCCAGGGAGGGAGGATACTGGAGGATCTACAAGTCTTGGCTTTCCGCAAGTCTCTTTACGGCATCTTTGTGACTGAACTACAGCAGCTATGGTAGATCCTCCATAAATCCAACACCCTGTTGGGGTATATTGCTTAAAATTAAAAAAAATAATGTGTAGTACTTCATAATTAAAATGGTGCTTCAAAAGGAACATATTTAATACCCAGATGTATGGTAGTTGTATGCATCTCAGTTTAGTTTAACTGACTATGTTCCAGAACTGGTCATGACATCTCTAGACAGCAATGGTATGTGAAATATTGCAGTTCTATGAATTTCTATCTATTATTTTATAAGTGAATGTTGTCCTCATTGCACTCTAAGAAGATATTTGTATGGATTTAAATTTATTTTTGTGTCATCTCATGTTCAAAAAGTAATACAGGTACTCAGTCCAAAATATGTTATCTAGATCTTGGCTGGTATATTTAAAGTGTTTCAGCATATTGATATACTACCCCTTAGGTGAGATGTAGTGATGACCAGACACAATATACACAAGAAGAATGTTCTGTTGTAACATAATAATGTGAGAAGGGAGACTAGTAATGTATGTGAATGATGTTGGGGGCTGCCCCATGCATATATAACAGACTGTGATATTGAGCCTGTTATGTCCTGATTATGTATTGCAGAATCTGTATATTTCTCAAGTGAGTACTGTATGTCTATGGTAACAGTAGGGTAGTAAATGAAAATGGGTGGGTGTCACTGAACAGCTGCATGGGCATGTGCAGTACTGCACAGAATGATTTCTGAATTACAGTGGTTGTGCAGTGCTAATGTGGCTGATAAGACATAGGAACTTCTCTGTAAGTTAGTTGCGGCACTGCAGTTACTGTTTATGTAAGTGAGGTTGTTGCTGTGTCCACAAGCAGTCCCAGTGCGTGGATGTCACTGCTGCTGAATCATACAACATCCCATGGAAACACAGAAGTGTCATAACAAAGACAACTGTGGATATGGTTGAATTACACAGTGAGACAGTATAAAATATCTATTTCACAATCAAAGTTTAGTGGCAGATTAATATATTGTGGCATATGTTATAATATTGTTTACTAATATGTTTTATAGTGGCTAGGAAGCTGTGGCAGTAAGATCTGTGGCGGTGAAGGAGGAGCTTGGCACCAGCTCTCAGCATAAGTACCATCATAAAAGATATTCACAGAAGATAAGTGTCACAGTCCCTTGCACCCACAATGTCTGTTCAGCAGTATGGAGTACCTTTCACCCCTAAGGCAGCTATAGAGCTACTAATTGCTAGGTACTGTGAGAGCAGTGTGGCTATTTCAGAAAAGCAATGCAAGTGATAATGTAAACATTACTGTAGTAGACAGTCTCAACATGTGAATGGATCATTTGTATATTGACATTCTGTGACATGGTCTGTTATCTATGTTCTTATATATACTTTTTCCTTTAGTATGCATATGGTGTACTATATGAGTCACTCCATGCATAGCTGGGAGGAATTTTGTTGAATAGTGTACCTATTTATTATGATGGTACACTTACATTGAATATTTGTCTCTCAGTGGGTACATGGTGAGGTGGTAGTACTACATTAAGAGTAAATCTATGATATGGTAAGTCAAGTGTGGCACATGAGCAGCTGTACTAAGCCAATTCTGTGTAAGTTATCATAATTATTGCAATGTATGAGGAGGGTAATGGAGTACTGGATTGGTGTGTCATGCATGTATGTCATCATAAGTTAACTGTATGAAGGGGAGTGTACTGGGATAAGAAGTGTATTTATATATAAAAGTTCCTGATAATGCAGATGATAAGGCCTCAGTGTACTACAATGCATACTCAACAAACTCAAAGGCAGTTTTAACTTCAATGGGGAGTGCCTAGTGTAGTAATAGGCTAGTCACCATATTCTAAGACTGTGATAAATGTTAGGGGGGTACAATGGTGATGTCGATGTGTACTTGCCATTCACAGATAATGGATGTACTGTAATGTTTTGCAATGTGTCAAGTCATCTGTAAGTAGGTACATATTGTTGTTGTTTGCTTATGGTGTATGCTCACACCCGTACTCCTGTACAGAGACAATGGAACGTTAGTATGCTGGTATACATATATGACACAGATTACAGAGTGAGTAATGAAGATTGATGATCATGCATGCTAACATGATGCTTATTTTCACACAATTACTGGTGCAGTTTGTTTATATAGCACACTGCTGTAATATAAAAGTGTAGATGCAAATAGGGCTATCATGAATGCAAGCTGGAAATGTGCCATTTTATGTCATGATGGCCCCATTTGCATGCATGTGTCCAGTCACTGACAGCTTTGCCTGCCAACCTGCTAGGCTGCAGTTATTTGAGAATGATACCCCTTCTTCTACTGAGCAACATGCTCTGACAACCATTTATGCATATGTATAAATAATAAACAACCATGTCACTGCTGGTCTACTGCAACGCTCACAGAGTGATCATGGGTATATGTGATAAACTACAATATCACATAACACTGGTAGTCTAGTGGAGCGCTGTAGCACAATTATGGAATATGTAATGAATAATAGTCCAATATCACTAGTGATCTACAGCCCATTGTGGGTATATGTGATAAACTACTATTTCCTATAACCACGGTGGTCCAGTAGCCCACTTTCAGTCTGATCGTGGTCATATGTAATGAGATTATGGCCCAGTGCCCTTCATGGTATACTGGGCTGCTCGTCATCATGATTGTGGTTGTCACTAAGATATGATGAGAAACCAATGCATCACTGGTGGCTCAGCATTTCTCCTGCACACCATGTTCTGAGCCCCACTGCTCCCGTGCCCCACCCTGGTTAGTGGTGGTTGGTAGTACACCATCTGATTGCCACTGTTCTGTCTGCTGACTGATTCTATACAGTAGGACTATACAGCCATTGTTCCACAGTGTAAGCAATGGTTGTGCAGGTCATATCATACTACACAGTACAGAAATGTGAAGGATCCATTCATATGGCTTGGATGTAGTACAGTACGAACTGCATCCATTGGCTTATGTTGTGGCCTAATGGCTGTACAATCCTACTGTACAGAGTCTGTCATTGGGTGTCAGGGTGTGGAGCTGGTAAGGAACTGCTGACTGCTGCTGACAGTGGGTGGGTTGTGAGGCTTAGTGGGTGTGGAGGGTCGGGTGTGCCGCTGGACCACCAGGGATGGATTGGTTTGACATAATATAGCACTGAGGCCTGCAATCAGCCTGTGAGTGATATACTGGACCACCAGGGATATAGCACCATTATTGCTATAGTAATGACTGCAATCAGCATGGGGGGCCAGCAAGAAGGTGTCACCGTAGCTTGCGTTGTCACTAATAGCTGTCAGCTGCCATGTTGCAGGTGTAATATGACAGCTGACTGTGGGTTGGCAGGTGTTGCTCATTGTTTTTAAGGGATCAACTGTGTGCAGTGCAAGTAGGGGTTGTGACTGCGTGGGTTAGTACATTCTGGGCTGAATACCAGGATATGTGTTACATGGATGGAAATGACCCTCCTAATTGCGCTGCATACATTACTGCTGTGCTTCAACTCTTTGGTATTTGTACCAGGCACATTCCCTTTGAACATCACACTGGTACACATCAGTAGGTTGTGTATGGCGACACTGTTGTGTGCATTCACAACCCTTCTGAATATCCACCGCTGTTTCTTAACATGATGTATAAAGAACATATTTTATTTAATTAGGTGCCAAAGTAAGTGAGTTGTTGATTTGTAAATGTCTAACATTATTTTAAGTATTATAAAAGAATATGACAAATAGAGCTTTCTGATTGTATGCAAACATTCTAACAAAACCATGTAAATCGTTAATTAATATACATCTACAAATTGGTCATATTTTCAACAAGGTTTAAAGAGTGTTAAAGGACATGTTTCATTATAGTATGAATAAGGCACTCCCAGAGATTATGTTAGTGGTCAGTTAATCACGGTCTAGGCGCATGTGGTATTCAGTTAAACTTTTGCCACACTGCAACGTACAGGTGATCAACAGAACATTAACATAACTCTTGATCATGCATTACTGTTTAATTAATGTAACAGCAGTAAAATATGATTTGTTTCAATGAAAATATGTACACAGAATAAATAACTATATGACATGTGTGTCTCTTTTTGTAGTTATTAAACAGATAATTATATGAACATTAGATAATGGAGATAATACTGTTGGTGTACAGGTCATGCTATTATTCTCATGTAGGTGTGAAGAAATAACATAGGTTCAGATGTTCAAGTTTACTTGTTCATACACAATTGAAGATCTAGTATCACTATATATCAGACTGTGTTGTTTATTATGCCAAAACATTTAGGTACTGAGTGTTACCAAATACTAAGTGATATAGAACAACGGTATAGACAGTATGCTGTTCTTATAGATCTTTTCAAGTTGTCCACGAAGAACATAATATGGTACAAGAAATATTATAACACAACTGAGAAGACAGGAGTTCTGATTAACATCACACTCGTAAATAGTCTTGAGAGTGCTCAGCAAAATGTATTACAATTATTGAATTAGATATCAATATTGTAAGTGCAGAGAGTTAGGTAATCACCATTTTGAGGTTCATATATTGATTCATGTTTTTGTCACTTTGCAGGACACCTACAAAAGCTTAAAGTGAATGCGCTGGCCACTGCCACTATTTTACCTGCAGACTCAGCGCAAGGTTGACAGTCTCATAAAGACAATGTTGCGCTCCATGAAAGACAGTAGAAATTGCTGTCCTTCATGGAAGCGCAACAGAAGACTGCCAACCTTACGCTTTGAGTCTGTGATGACAGTGGCTAGTGACACCGTGGCCTGGGCTCCAGCCTCTCTCACTGCCACCAGTAGCATCCAGCTTCCCTGGGACAGTGACCAGCCTCCACAGCTGCTCTGGTATCTCCTATGGAGGGGCAACAGCTACACTTCCATTGTGCCTCCACATTGAGTCCAGCTTATGGGTTGGGCTGCCTCAAGCTGCAGCACAGCTTCCATATGACTTGCTGTAAATATTGTAAATAGTTGTTTATATATTTTTTACAAAATCATTTTTATAAGTTTAAAAATGAATATATGTATATTTTGTATGTAGCATTAATTTTTGTAGAAAAATCAATATATTTGTATGTTTTGTTTTAATTTTGCATTCAGTGTGATTACATTTATTGCAACATTTTTCTAAGATGAACACCTGTTTCGATTTGAACAGTAAAATGGTATTTTTTTACTTTTATATATATACACAATAAATATTTTTGAATATAACATTTTTCTTGTGGTATTATTAAGTTGTGGTATCTTTGCCATCAATATTTATAAAAGGGTCTGAAAATGTAGCTTTCTGATTGGCTTCAAACATTCTGCCAGCCTTTTGTTAATTTTTATTAACATACATGTACAGCTTAACCATATAGTGAACAAGGGTTAATGCTGTTTAAGACCATATTTCATTATTATAGCAATAAGGCACTCCAGGGATTATATTAATGGTCAGTTAATCACCCTCTCAGGTGCATGTGGCAGTCGGTCACACCTTGTGCACAGTACACCTCAGCAGGTGATTAACATACCATTAACCAAACTGTTGGTCATGCCTTATTGGTAAAATAGTCTATAAGAAAGCATTTGATTTCCTTAGTTTGGTAAAGAAGGGTATTATACACAAAGTTTGAGGTTTAAACAGATAACACATTTTAATTTTTGTTGTGTTACATATCTTATAGTGTTTGACAACATTTTGTAGGTACATTAATAAATATGAGTTATGTTCAGAATTTGTGTTTAGTAAAGGTGGAAGAGGACCATGTAAGATATCTAAATATTTAACAGTGGTGCTGAGAAATAGAGTGCCACATTGTTTATGTCCCAAAAGAGTAGTCTCATTGGCTGCAGAAAGATAGTGGAGTGAAACAGTACAACACCATAAATTAGGATTGACATAACATTGGTAAGCAAAGGAAATAGATAAATATTGAGAGGCATATGCTTGAGATGGATGTTGTCTTACTCTTCATAACAGAAAATTCTGCTAGATGACTTACTGTGTTCTTCATTTGTGTGCATTTGTTTATGTATGTGTGGTGCTGCCACAACAACATTTTCAGGTAGTATTGGTACTTATTCTCAAAAGACAAGATATTCATGGCAAAAAACTCTGTTTAATGCATCAGTTAGGTTGTTCCACAGCGACAAAAGCAAGAAATTCGGTGTTAGGGTTGAAACCCTAACTCTGATTCACCCTCCAGCACCACACACACACAGACACACACACACACATATGCAAGTAGGGGGAGTACCAAGGCAACACGACCAATGACAGACAACCAGCAGTAGGTGACAGAAATAAAAACAACTGTCTAAATGTACTACAAGACATCCCCACCCACCTGACCAGGTACTGCATGCTCAGTGGAGATCAACAGCAAAACTGAGGCCATGTACACCAAACGTACACATCCCTGATTGCAGGTGCACAGAATGTACCACACTTGGTAGTTGCATGGCCTTACCTAGTGATGCCCCACACCCAACCACACCTGGTACTGCACCCTGACTGGACATCAACGATGCAACTCTCTGACTGCAGCTGTCATGAGGGTTTGTACACTTATGAGTAAACAGAAATAAAGACAACAACATAAAT
Source organism: Neoceratodus forsteri (assembly GCA_016271365.2). NCBI lineage: Eukaryota > Metazoa > Chordata > Ceratodontiformes > Ceratodontidae > Neoceratodus > Neoceratodus forsteri. The sequence continues at coordinate 1,179,674,762 of CM057458.1, forward strand.
GTACTAAAAACACATCCATCATCAAGATACAAGAAGTGTTTCACATAAGTATGTAATTTACATAGTAGTGAATTTACTGCATCTGTCCACCAAGATACACAGGCTGATCTCAAGGTACGGGAAAACTATTGCCTGTACAAGGCTGTGCAACTACTAATGTCACTATCAGTTATACAGTTTCAATGATGTAGGTGTACTGTTGATGTCTGTGTTGTTACCTTCAATGTGTTTGTATACTAAGAATCCAGTAACTGCTATGTCCAACACAGAGTGGAATTAACTGTGTGAGGTCAAGCAAGTTCTACATTTGCTAACATTACTCTACCTACAATGATGGAGGTGTATCATGGATGTCTATTGGCTCAAGTTTGCTGTAGCTCTCTACTGAGGATGTACTACCTGATTATTGAAATTGTGGTAAGTTGAGTATTCTTGCAATGAGTGAGCTGTACCATTTATGCCCACAGTCTCACTTATTTGTACTTGGTCTACACTCAGATTGTAGTACCTAGAGTTTGGGTTTGCCAGACCATTCTATGGCTGACGTCATGCAAGTGATAATTAAGTTCATTGTAGTACACCAACAATCAAGTATGTACTGCAGATATAAACAGAATTGCTTTACTATAGCTTTTAGTGACAATGTGCCATGTGTTGTAGGACGGAGGCATTCTCTACCACAGACTCTGTGAGTCATAATTGTACTAACCTTTGCAAGGCTGCGATCATGGAGTAACTGTGTTGATCTTCATGGGTTCATTTTAATTGGGTTCTCCAGTTACTACACAGTGCCTGGTCTGAGTGGGTGGGGCACTGCCTTGCGATGCTCCTCCAGTGCCTAACAGTGGGAGGTTGTGTATACATGAAATCAACTACACATATTATTCCTGTACAACTACTTAATTTTGCTGTGCTCTATAGCTGAGATGCAGTACCAGGTGTGGTGGGGTGTGGGGCATCACTAGGTAACACCATGCAACTACTACATGTGGTACGTTGTGTGACCCTGCAATCAGGGATGTGTACATTTGGTGTACATGTCCTCAGTTTTGCTGTTGATCTCCACTGAGCATGCAGTACCTGGTCAGGTGGGTGGGAATGTCTTGTAGTACATTTAGACAGTTGTTTTTATTTCTGTCACCTACTGCTGGTTGTCTGCCATTGGTCGTGTTGCCTTGTCCTCCCCTACTTGCATGTGTGTGTGTGTGTGTGTCTGTCTGTGTGTGTGGTGTTGGGTGACCTGGAGTTAGGTTTTCAACCCCAACACCGGTTCCTCACTTTTGTCGCTGTGGAACAACCCTAACTGATGCATTAAACGGAGTTTTTGATATATGTATCTATATATATATATATATATATATATATATATATGGCAAAACAATTAATGCATCGTTAGGAATATTCCTGATAAATAAAATGAGAAATTGAATGTTAGGTTCAAAATATCTCCTTGGACTACACACACAACCCATCTGTGGGGTGCACATTGGGGTTGCTGGCCCTAACTCTCACCCCATCAGATGTGAAAAAGCAGAAGTATAGGAGAATGGGGTGAGAGTTAGATCGACAACCCCAATGCGCATCCCAATGCTGCTTGGGGTGGGGCGGGATCCAAGGGGCTTTCAACCCTAACACCAAATTCCTCACTTTTGTTGCTGTGGAACAATCCTAACTAATGCATTAAATGCATTTTTTTGCCTCTAATTTCCCTTCTTTTTGAGACTGCTGATGGAAATAGTGAATGTGATGGGAGCAAAGAGCAGGACCCTTTGGCACAGATTCCGCTCATGTGATGTCTTGTGATATAATAACAGGAACAACAACTAAACAGAAGCACTAACAGTGGTGCACATGGTAATGCAAGTACCTAATAAGAACACAAAGCATAACACACACAGTGGCATAGATAGGAACAGTAACGCCAAAGGGGGATATAAACACAAGTGGAAACATTAACTATAACAGTAACGGAAGTGCATACCCTGTGTTTTCCAAACAGGTATACAGAAAAACTGTGTACAAAGAATGTATGCATTGTAATGGGGATTGAAGCTAAAACGAGCATTGGAAGTACTTAATTGGTAATATCTCCAACTGCATAGCAGAAAAAAATTACAGTTTCACAGAAATCATTATTTTCCTGGCTACCATTTTGAATTACATAGCCCACAGGGCTATGCATTAGTTAGGATTGTTCCACAGTGACAAAGTGAGGAAATTCGGTGTTAGGGTTGAAAGCCCCTTGGACCCCCTGCCCACACCTCCAACAGGGCTATGTAACTTGTGACAAAAATCTGTATCTTGCACTGCTTTCGAGATATGAGCCCCAAAAGGTGCAGCGGACGCCACCATGTTAGTCTATGGGAAAAATGCCAACTTTGGAGTACTGTAACTTGGCAGCAGTGCAAGAGTTTTTCACCAAACCAAGAAAAGTCACATCTGTGAGGTGTTGGCTGCCTTCCTCCAAATTTCAGCTCAAAAGTCCAAACCGTTTTTCGCAGCAGGGTGGCACAAAATTCCTGTCATTTGGCCAAGTCTGAAAAGTGTGGCAATTTGCAACACTTCGCAAATTTTAGAAAGTGTCGTGGCTCATGCACTACTTTCATGACACTACTGTTTCCAGAAATTTAAAACATATTTCTTAGGTTTTTACCCCAAAATAAAGACATGGCTAGCATCCACAGGGTCCGACTAGGTGAACACAAAAGTAATTGTGTCCCTAGAGGGTCCCAAATTTAAATGCCAAGCATTTTCTGATCACCAACTGAAAACAAATGGCAGATTTGTGCCACTACTATGGCCATTTGCTAATAATAAAAACTGAATTTGCCACACTGTTGAACTTTTGTTAACTTTTCCCATTGACTTATAATGAGAACTTGTTTTTTAATGACTTTTGAATCATCTAATATTTTTCACAAAATCTTCAAAAGGCACATCGGGACCACGGCACACATGCTCGCTGAAGTTTTTGGGCTGGTCGCAAGAAACTGTGCGACCTGTAGGGAGAGCAAAGAATTCTCAAAAAAGCGTAATGCACATTTCATTGGTACTTAATAACTCTGCAGCTGTACATCTGACCGGTATGGAACTTAGCAGATCCTAAGACCTACCAAGCCCAATTGTGCATACCAAATTGCAGGCAAATCCATTGAACAGTGGCAAAGTTATTAAGGTGCATAATTTGACCCTTTAACCTTAAAATGGCTCCTCAGCCCGAACTATGGTAGCACTACTGTGCTACCATAATATATATTATGTATATTATAGTGATATATTTGGTATGTTATAGTGGCATGGTAGTGCCACTATAGTTAGGTTGAGTTCACCTAGTCGAGCTCTGAGGATGCTAGCTATGTCTTTTGTTGGGTAAAACACCCCAGAAATATGTTTTTAAATTTTTGTAAAAGCAGTGTTGTAAATTACTTTGCATATGCAACACTTTTGTGATTTGATTAGCAAAAGTGTCATGATTTCGAAAGTACTTTGCAACACTATGGCCAAAACAATGGGCTAAAATTTGGAGGAAAAAAGCCAAGTTCCCACAGATGAGCCTTTTGGTGGCTAGGTGATAAAATATAATAGGACTGTAATGTTACAGCACTCTGAAGATGATAATTTTTTCCATATGATAACAATACTGCATCCGCTCTTTCGGGCCCATATCTGGAAAACGGTTTGAGATAAAGACTTTACATCAGAAAAATGCTTAGTCCCCACTAGGGAGTTAAGTGTAAAACTAGCCTGGAAAGTCATAAATAATACAAGATTTTAATTTTTTTCTTCTTCTTTCAATTCCTGAGATATAAGGCATTTAGTACTCCAAGTGCTCATTTCCTGCTCAAGGGTCATTATTATGCATACATTCTTGTATTCACTGTGCTTCTGAGTGCAACTTTTTGGGAAAAAAGATTGTGCATTGCATTACTGTTACCGTTATCATTTCTGCTTACGTTTCGTAAGCATTTTTCATTATGTCTGCATTGTCGCTACCCTTTGCATTCGTTTCCACTTGTGTTGTGTTACTGTTACCATTCATGTTTCTGTTACTGTTTTTCTTTGGGTTTACTTGTGTGTCACCATGTATGTTACCATTTGCGTTTGTGTATGCACTTGCATTTGCGTTTGTGTTACTGTTTCCTTGGCATCATCGTTGGTGTTACCATAACCATTTGCATTTTCAGCTGAGTTGCCATTACCATTTGTGTGTTCATTACAGTTTGCATTTGTCCTGGATTCCCCTCTTCCCCAAAAAGACAGACACCCTTATTTGTTGTTGTGCTCAGATTGGTAATTAATTCTTTTTCAATTCATAATTCCATATTTCATTCAATTTCTTCATTATCATATTTCCAACATTTGTTTATTCCATCCAATATATCAATCTCTGATTATTCTGGGTGCCTTCTTCTTCTCCTTTCCATTAGGTAGCGGTGAAAACTGAGACCGCTTTTCCTTCATCTTCCTTCTCTTCTTGTGTTATTCCTTTTCCTTCCCTCTCCCTCCTCCCCTCATTTTCCCCACAGTCCTTCCCATATTATCACCTGCCATCCACCTTTGGCAGTCCTTTCACCATATCCTTACTTGCCATCCACCTTTGGCAGTCCTTTAACCATGTTATCATCTGCCATCCACCTTGGCAGTCCTTGACCATATCCTTAGCTGCCATCCACCTTGGCAGCCCCATCATTTTTCCCAGCCTGACATGTTTTCCTCCTCAACGTCACAGACCAACATACAGTCCCATCTCGACTGTCCTCCTTACTCGCCCCTTTGACAGGGTGGGCGGAGGTATCCAAAACTCCAGCAAAGTGGATGAGGCCCCTTGTGCTGTCCCTAAGTACCTCCTATCTCCCTCCCTTCCTGTTTGTCTGCCCATTGTTCTGCCTCCCTAGCCCTCCTTCCTCCCCTTCCTTCTGAGCACAAATATCTCTAGCATGGGAGCAGGGTGCACCAGGACAACCTGGTCTGCCCTTTAAAAGGGGAAAACTCCATTGTCCTGGATTCTCTTCCCCAAAAGACAGACACCCTTATTTGTTGTTGTGCTCAGATTGGCAATTAATTTATTTTCAATTCATAATTCCATATTTCATTCCAATTTCTTCATTATCATATTTCCAACATTTGTTTATTCCATCCAATATATCAATCTTCTGATTATTCTTACATAGAAACATAGAAGTTGCGGCAGATAAGGACTGAAGGCCCATCCAGTCTGCCCATTTCTTTTTCTACCTTTATAAATGTGCCATCGGCCTTTGCTCTGTCAGTGGCCTATCTATTCATAGCCATTTGTATTGAGGTCACGTGATGCAGTGGTGCTGAGTGGCTGCCTGCTTTGGAGCTCCCGTTTCTCCCTCTTAAAACTTTATTTTTGACAAGCCAAAACCACCAAACCACCACCAAACGTTGTCTAAACATCACAGCTACTTCTGGAATCGACATTGGCACAAAGTGGAGGTGTATACTGCCTGCTGGAACACCGCTATGCTAGATGCAGAAATGAAGGCCTCAGGAGTCAGGCACACCCCACCTACAATGCCAGAAAAGCCTCAAAAGCAAAAATTCTGGCTGCAACCCTTCTTTAACTAACAAAACTTCATCTATCGGAGGTCTTAATGTTGCAGGAGGCACTACCTTAACGGAGGAGTGCTTTTGAGGAGTTATCACCGTTTAAAGATACCCTGCAAGAGATCTCCAACGAAATCAAATCTATGAGGCAAGATTACACCGACCTTTCAAGAAGGATGGGAGACTCAGAATCCAGAATAGGGTCAGTGGAAAGATGGCAACAGAAAACAGATCCTGAGATAGTCAAGCTCGCCAGCAAATACAAAATTACAACTAAAAACCAAGACCTGAGGCGCAGCAGAAGAAACAACGTCCTGATTTTGGGTCTTCCAGAACTGGAAGAAGGGAGATACCATTAAGTTTGTCCAGCATTTCTTAAATAAGGTCATGGGTCCTTCCCAGTCCATCAACAATACCATGTGGAACGTGCTCACAGATCTCTTCGACCCAGACCTCCCCAAACACTCCCCAGACCCCTGATTATCAAACTCCTAAGCTACCTGGACAGACAACACATTCTAGATAAAGTCAAACAGTTGGAAGCAGTTCTATGGAATGGAGCCAAGCTAAGGATTACCCAGGATCTGCCCAGAGAGGTCCGTCTGAAACGTGCTGCCTTCCATCCAGTAGTAACCAAACTGATAGCTGCTGGAAGCCTTTTGCATGATCTACCCTGCAAAGTTATCTGTACAAATTGAAAATACCTGGCATTCCTATGATACACCAGAAGAAGCCCTAACTGACCTATCCAAGCTATTACCTGATCTGTTCAAAGGACTCACAACCAAATGACTGACCCAATCAGAAATGGGAATACAACAAAAATAATCCACCAACTGAAATTGTGACTTTTACAGATATCTTTCTGTCCCTTCTACAAGCTCTGGTCTAGATTTGCCCATTTAAGTTCTTACTGTGGGTCGCTATGCTCTGCTGGGTAGCTGGTAGTCCTGGGGTGGCTCGCCTCTGTTTCAGTGGGGACTTCTCAGGGGGACCAGCGTGGTGCTGGAGTTAGTGGTAGTAGACGCAAGGCTAATCGGCCTACCTCTTGCTCTCCTCATGTCCTGGCCTCTCGGTGTATTCTGAAGGAACCGAGTAGGAGATGCAGTTTCTGGAGGACCTATTTCGGTCGGACCATTTTGGTCCATCAGCACCGGTCCCGGCGATTTCCCTTCGCTTCCTGGTGCTTATAGGATTAGACCGAGGGGACCAGAACTCTGAAACTGCTCCCAGGTAAGGCTGTTTACTGCCTTATTTTTCCCCTGTGATATGAGGGGCGATCTCATGACTTGGCCATAGAGGCAGTGCCTTTATAATGGGAGGCGAGGGACTTAAAGGCGGGCTGTAGCTGTGCCATGCCTTGCGACCAAATAGAGAGTTATAGGGTACCAGTAAGTTGCCTCACTCTTGTGACCTATACCTTTTCACTGTTCGGATTACTGATGTGGAAGATTACTGTCTCTGGCCTTGTGACTGTGGGGGCTCTGTTTATTGTAAAGGTTAAAATAGGGTACCCTGGGAGGGAAGGGCATGGAAGCAACCAGTACTGTGCCTGTCGTTGAAACAACAGATCTGTGGGACTATGTAAATAATGTATGTTTTGTAAGGGGACGGGGAGGGGAAGGGATAATGTTCATGATACTGCTGATGTTTGAGAGTTCATATTTGGAATTGCGTTTATACTGTTAATTGGGCAGGGTTAGGGAGGCAGGGGAGGATAATGATTGTAGGATTGATAATAATTGTTTGGAAGTGCTGCCACCTAGCTTTGTGGATTGTCCTGATTTGAAGTTTAATATTAGAGCTGGGCAGCCTATCAAAGTTACTAGTTTTGAGTTCTTATTTTTATCAGCAAAGAAATGTTGGGGTACATTGGGGGCTTGAGGGTGTCACCACTATAGGGCACGAAAAGAGGTTGCTAGGATCAATGAATGGCGTATTGCACTTTGTCTTAAAATATGGCTGGTAGCATTGTCAAAAGATCAGCTGGAATGTGAGAGGATGAGATATCAAGAAAAGGCTCGTATCTTAACTATTGCTCGATTCTGGGGGCCGACATATTATGTCTACAGAAACCCATATTACAGTAGCTGAAAGTAACATGTTATGAACCAGAGGCTTCTCCCAAATTTTCGTAGCTGGTGACTCGTCGGAAGCCAGAGGAGTGGCTGTTATGATGCAGAAAAATACCCTTCAATCTGACGAAGGTTGTCAGAGATTTAGAAGGTAGATATTTATTGGTGTCTGGATCCTCTATAATTCCCCTGTTGTCTTAGGCTCGGTCTATGGCCCTGGTTGGAGGGAATGTGGCTTTATTATGCAGCTAGTTGACAAAATTAGCTCCCTTCAACCCACCCCTTTGATCCTACGGGGATTGGAACGTAGCTCAACTCAGGAGCTGGATAAAACTTTTAGACCACTGAGACCATTGCTTCCACCGATTGGCGATGAAGAAATGGGTAACATGCTAGGTCTGGTAGACCCTGGAGAACCCTCTACCCTCTCCAAAAAGCTATACCTTTTCTCTCCTCTCCACAATTCCTGGTCGCGCCTAGATTACTTTCTAATGTCCACCTCCCTTATGAATAAGGTCCTCATGGCAGGTATTGAGCCTATAGTAATTTCAGACCATGCACTTGTCTGGTTTAAATTCTTTCCTCAATCTACGACTTCCGTGATACGGTGTGGAAACTCAATACCCAGCTACTAAAAGAAGAACACTCTCTCATTCAGATTAAATCCCTTATTAAAACTATCTAGAAATCAACAGTGGCTCAGTGACCAGAATGGATATCCTCTGGTGTTCCTTAAAATGCTTTTGGAGGGAACTGATCAAGATTTCCTCCAGGAGAAAGAGAACCAGATCTCAGAATCTTGTCCGCCTCTCAAATCAAATTAAGGCAGCAGAGAATTTATTGGCCACTTCTAGTTGCTGAATAGCTTAGAACACCTCACAAACTTAAAAATGAATATGAAGGCTTGATCCGAGAGAAAACGGAGTTTGCTTTATTGAAATCTAAGGCTAGATATCTGGATCAGGAGAAAAGCTGAGCAGACTTCTAGCACTGAAACTGAAAGAAGTGGAGAACTCCAGGCTGATCCCCGCTCTAGAAGACCAAGAGGAATCATTAAAACAGAGCCCAGAGATATAGCAACAATCTTTAAAGACTTCTACAAAACCTATATAACAGAATGTACCCCTTCCCTTCACTCACAACTAGAGGGTTTTTCAGTCACTGACACTCCCTCGTCTCTTGGAGGATCAGGTGGCCTTTCTCTCCTCACCTCTTTCCCAAGAGGAGGTAGAACAGGCTATTCAAAGTTTACCGTCAGATAAAGCTCCTGGCCGGATGGGTTTCAGCCAATTTTACAAGGTCTTCCGTCAGGATTTTGTTCCCCTGCTTCTAGACCTATACAACTACCTGCTGTCAGCAGATACCCTGGATCCTTGCCTGCTGGAGGCCATTATTGTATTGATTCCTAAAATGGCTGAACCCTCCCGAAACCCGGCTAATTACAGGCCAATCTCACTTCTTAATTGCGATGTTAAAATCCTGTCCAAGATTCTTGCCTCTCGCATCAAACAAGTATGGACCTCATTACTGAGTACTGAGCAGGTAGGATTTGTGCAAGGGAGATCAGTGATGGATCACATTAGGTCGCTCTCACGTGTCAGGGCTGCTCAAACTTCCCAGGTTCCTATGGCATTGGTGGCACTGGGACGTGGAGAAAGCGTTTGACCGTGTTAATGGGAATTCCTATGGTATACCATGTCTAGGTTCGGCTTTCGAGTGAGTTCATAAGGTGGATCAGAGCTTATATAGGGCTCCCACGGCAAAAATTTATTGCAATGGGATCCTCTCATCCCCATACTGCTTCACTCTGGAACCCGACAAGGCTGCCCCATCCCGTTTTTATTTAACCTCTATCTGGAACCACTATTGGTCAGTCTTAAAATGGCCCAGGGATTCAGGGATGCCCTGTCCTCAAGCAAACCATCAAGATTTCAGTATATGCGGATGATATTCTGCTACAATTAGCTAACCCAGTTGAATCCCTACGAGTTGTAAGGAGGATAATTTCACAATTTGGAGAACTATCAATTATAAACTTAATCTAGCAAAGACTGAGATTTTCCCACTTAATGTACACCTCACCCCGATTTCCGTTTCCCATCTGGGCATGAAGTGGACCCATTTCACTTGAAATACCTCGGTATTTACTTGGCACAGACCCTTCCCTAATCAGAAGCTAAACCTAGAAGACTTATTAGTAAGAATTAAGTCGGACTTGCAAAGATGGGGAAACTGCCATTACCAGTGGGGCCCGGATCAGCATTATCAAAATGAACATTCTTCCCGACTCTTTTATCCCTGAACCTCCTAGACATCTGGTTACCAAGGTCCTTTTCAAGAAAATTCATTCGACCTTAACCGAATTTATTTGGAACCATAAATCTCCAAGCGGGCCTTAAGCCAAACTGTGTCTCCCAAAGAAATGGGGGCCTCAGATTGCCGAACTTCGAGCTCTACTACTGGTCTAGTCACCTTACCAAAGCAGGGAAATGGCTGGAGATATGAAGATATTTACCTCCCTACATGGCTAGACCTGGATCTGGATCTCATCACTCTCATAATATAAACCCTCCAGCCTTTTCTATAGTGGCTACGTCTCTCCCCAAGCGATCCAAGACTCCCCAGTAGGTGTCACAGTCAAGGTGCAACCAATTTTTCTCTCCACCAGAATCCACTATACTAAGGACCCTGGCCCAACCACTGATGGGTAACCTTAATATTAAGATCGGGACAAACGCTAGTCCTAAATAGCTACACCCAATTCAGGAGCTCTCAGTGGAGGACCTTTATGTTCAAGGTAAACAGGCCCATTAACGGACCTACTACTTGCCCTAAATATTCCCACTAAGGACAGGTTTAAAATATATCAACTAAAACACCTAGTAGACAAAGAGTTCGAGTCACAATATCCCTTCAGTTATCAAACCACTACTAGGAGGTTAAGGACAGCGTGGTTAAACCCACGGGGTGTCTAGGCTGTATACCTATCTCCTGAAACTTGCTCACCCTACCCTCTAACCAGTTCCAAGGCCTGGGCACTATCCTCCTCAGGTTCCCCGTATCCATGGGGACAGATCTGGAAAGACCTGTACATCTACAATACTCTAGATAAGAATAGGATGACTCAGTACTTCATAATCAATAACATGTATTTCACACCAGTTCGGAAATCAAAATTTGGCCCTTCTGCTCCTTTGAAATGTTTCAGATGCGGGGAAGAACAAGGAGATCTTTCTCACATCTTCTGGCACTGTCCTAAAGTGGCTCCTCTCTGGAAGACTATTGCAGACAAATTGGATCCCATGTTAGGTCTAAAACCTTCTCACATTGAGACCTGTATCATAGGTGACTACACGGGTATCAGGATCAAAGAAAGGAAGCACCATATAGCACTTATCGCCATGACAGTCAAGAGACTGGTCGTCCCACACTGGACAGACAGTCTCGAGATCTCATTCAGACTGTGGAAGAAATAGTCCCAGTGTTTCAAAATTGAGAAACTGATTGCTAACTTCAGATCCTCCCCAATGGCCTTTCAGAAGAAAGGGGCAAACTATATGCTCTGTATCTTCACTGACCGAGACTCCTAGATAATTAAAGAACCTAAATGAGGAATCGCATCCCCAAGACCTGGACCTCTCAGTACTCCTAGTTCTTCCTCTGTAAATCTCAAACCCTCACCCGGGACTCTGATGCTACTAGACTCCCGAGTGTTGTTTTAGATTAAGTATCCTAAGGACACTAGCCACTAGAGATAGCTCAATATATTTCTTCCCTTAGTGGTGACGCCCTCACTGGGGTTGGGGTGGGGACAGTTGTTCTGGTTATCCAGTTACAGTCTTTTCTGATTCCTTTGGTACCTTTACTCTATATCTTCCTTTGTCCAGTAACATAATATATCCAACTATGGAATTTATTAAGAGTATGTAACGATGTTTAGATATCACTGTTTAAATTGATGTATGTACAGTTGAAAATTAATAAAAGAAATTTAGAAAAAAAAATAGTCATTTGTATTGCTCCATATGCCTATCCATGCCTGTTTGAAGCCCTGCACTGTATTCATAGCCACCACTTCTTGTGGTAAGCCATTCCATGCATCCACCACCCTTTCTGTGAAAAAGAATTTCATTACCCCCTTAATCGGCCCCCTCTAATCTCATGCTGTGTCCTCTTGTCCTGCTATTTTCTTATATTTAAACATGTTAGACTCTTTCACCTTGTTAATGCCCTTAAGGTGTTTGAATGCTCGATCATATCACCCCTCTCCCTCCTTTGCTCAAGGGTATACATATTGAGCTCTGTTAATCTGTCTCATATGTCTTCTGATGCGGTCCCCACCATTTGGTTGCCCTTCTCTGGACTGCCTCAATTTAGTTAATGTCCTTGTGAAGTTGTGCCTCCAATACTGCATGCAGTGAATACCTGGGTGCCTTCTTCTTCTCCTTTTCCGTTAGGTAACGGTGAAAACCGAGATCACTTTTCCTTCATCTTCCTTCTCTTCTTGTGTTGTTCCTTTCCTCTCCCCTCCCCTCCTCCCTCCCCTTTTTCCACTAGCAGTCTTCAGCTTGCATTGAAGGGCTGGCTTTCCCACATTAACTAGGTAGCTTCCCTTACTTCAGGGAGCTCCTTTCCTTTCATATCCATTATAATCTGTTCCACTTTTTTTATTTCCCATTGTTTGTCTGTCTCCTCCATTCTTCTATAAATCCATCATTTCCGTATTGAACATGTCTATATCTACATCCGACAGGTGCACCCGTCTGCCTATAAAATTCATCTACCACTCTTCAACCCCCTCAGTATTACCTGACCTTCCATCTACCTTACAATGTCCCAACCCTCCTGTTCATCTTCCTCCTGGCCCTTTCTACTGCCTGTGACTGTGCTCTTGCTTCCACACTCTCCTTGGTATCATATCTGACCAAGCGATGCACACATGACCACAGCTGCCGTATAGTTCTTAAGTCCTTTTTATTTGTAGGTATGTGTCCACCCATGGCCATTTGCCAGGACGTTGCCTCCCAAATGTATAATAATTAGGTCTGGACTGGGCGCTGTTCTCTGATCTCTCTGTTAACTTGGGAAGCAGCTGCGCCCACCTCATCCCTGTATGCCATGCCAAAACAAACTACACCTTCTCATTTTGGTATACTGCTTTCCCCAGCCTTCTTCTCTGCTCTCTTCCTGGCCCAATAGATGTAGAATGGCCGCAGATCCATATTTCCATGATCCTCCTCTACCTATAGGGTGAAGGAAAATCATTAATATACAATCTCAATATGTCACTCCCTATTTGTCCCTCTTTTTTATATATATTCCCCTTCCTATCTGCTCCCTTTCTTGCCCCCATTGCTTAGGTCCCACCTGGCACAGACCATTATCTTATGTCCAAATATGCATCCATCTATACCTACATAGTGTCGCGTTTTTTTACTTCTTTCTTTTTTTTTTTATTTCAGTGCTCTAATGTATCTTTCATAACTGGCTGATCGCCATCGCCTTTTCAATTTCGTGTTCACGGTCTCGCCTGCCACCCCCACTGTGAGGTGGCCCCAATCTGTGAGGAATGGGAAGAATAATTAGCTGGGTCTTCTCCTAGGAATTGCATGCCTTCTTCAGTATTGCCGTGACTTGGTAGCCAGTCACCCTTCTCCCATCCCTGTGTACAAATAATTTTCCTGTCCTATTCCCTGCACTGCGGCGAAAACTCATAGTGCCTGTACGGACATATTGCACCTCTGTTTGATTCCTTAGTGTCACCATGCAACCTTTTCCCCCTTGATCAATCTTAGACCTCCTAATCCTGATCTGTATCTCAGTCACTCCCTAGGTTATGTCATCCCAACCCAGCCCCCTTTCCATCCTCCTTTTCATGGCCAACTACCTCGCCACTCATGGCACCTGCAAACATTATCACATAGATTGTGTGAAACAGCTGGCCTCGCTCTGTGATCTGCATATTGCTGGGAGCACCTCCTTCAGCTTTATAAGCCATTGTTCCCCTATAGGCATCCTACCTATCTGCGGTCCCTGTTTCAACCTGCTCCATCCTTGCATCATTCTTCTGATGAGTAATGTTTTTGTCGGGTCCCTCCACCCTTTCAGACTGCAGATAAGACTAATCCCAGCCAGGTAAACTCCCACTGTGGTGTGGGCTGTGCCTTCCACCACTGTTCCACTGTGAACATTCCCAACTGTTCCTGTGAGTGGCCTACTTACATCCATCTGGTGCTCTGCCCTGAATGTTTGAAACACTCGCCAGGCCCTGTCGTGAGGGCCTCTCAGAGTCCGAGGCGCCTATGAGCTGCAAAACAACAATTCTGCTCCTTCCTGCCAACGTCCCAGATGTTCATTGAATTGGTGTTTTAATTCTTCCGCTGCTGGTGCCAGCCACGAAAACGGTCCAGCTGCAGATAGGAAAGGGTGTCAGCCAGAGTGTTGTGTACCCGTTCTATGTGTTGCGCTCTAAATGACATGTTCAGTTGCAATGCCCTTAAAACTAAATGTCATAATACCTGCATGACTGTGTCTGATCTGGCTCCCCTGTTGTTCAACACATCTACCACTGCCTATTGTAACACCAAAAGTCACTTTCTGATCCCCAATTCTTCTCCCCAGACTAAAATACACGCCCATATGGGCATGATCTCCAACAATGTAATATCTCTCACTTTTCCTCCTGTACCCAAATGACTGGCCAGGGTTCTCGAACCATTTTCCTCTCATGTACCCCCCATGCCTATACCACCAGCCGCATCTGTGTATAGATCAAGATCTGTGTTGTATAACCATTCCTCTTGCCAGAAAGAGCATCTGTTGTACTCCTTCAGGAATTCTTCCCAAATCATAAAATCTTCCTTAACCTCGAGTCAAGTTTACCCAGTGATGAGGTCTGGTGACCCCGCTGTGGCCCTAGCTAACCTCTTTGTGAATGTCCTCCCTGGCCCAATGGCCCTGCAGGCAAATTTCAAATGACCCAGCACTTGTTGTACTAGCTTTAGCTGTACCCGTCTCCTGCTGGTATGCAATTGTATTAATTCTTTCAGCTTATTGACTTTCTTATCCGGTAGTTCAAATACCCCATTCGGGGCATCTATTTCAATTCCCAAAAATTCTATAACCCTGCTGGGCCCTCTGTTAGTGGCACCCCAATTCTGACACAATTCCTGAAACTTACCTAGCATCATTTGTGTCTCCCTTTTCCTCTTCTGATGAATAGGAAGTCATCCAGATAATGTATGACCGTCCTATAACCTGTCTTTCTTGAAATATCCACTGCAAACAGGTGCTGAAGGTCTCAAATGTCACACATGCTGTGGAACAACCCACTGACATTGCTTTGTCAAAATAGTATCTTCCCGCTTTTGAAACCCAATAAATCCCAATCTTCCCTCCTGACCGGAAGCAGTCTGAAAGCAGACTCAATGTCTGTTTAAGCCATCCATGCCTCCCTGTGGCTCAGATCATCTGTACTGCATCTTCTAGTGTCACATAAGTCCTCTGCTATGCTCCTCACTGATAAAATCATTTGCTGACTATCCTTCTGGATAGGACAGGTGGTGAATCCTCTGTATTCCCCTTCTGTTTCTTGGTACCAGACCCAATGGTGATACCGCATGCTCTGCAATGAGGGGTTTCAAATAGAGCCCTCGACTCTGCCTGCTGCTACTTCCTCCTTCCCTTTTTACTGACCTAGGTTGCTGGCCTCCATCCCAGCCAGGGTCCCGTAAACTGTAATGAAAACCCGAGCTAAAGCCCTGCAAAATCATAGTCCATCGCCTCTAAACCCTTGACCCTCTCCAAAAACTGTTGGCCTGCTCCTTGTCCCCATGCACCTGCATCCCTTGTCCCCTGCTGTTCTACATTTACTTGCTGGGTGGCCTCCCCGCACCTCGAGCACGCATGCGAGCAAACGACCGAGGCCAGGAACAAAAGGCTCTGTTATAGGTCAGCAGCATCTCTGGGTCCCAAAACCCTTCTTGCCCATTCCCCTCAGGCATGGACTGATCTATGACGTAATCCATCCATAAATCTATCTGTTTTGTGTCTCACCTCATGACCCCAAACATTGCCATTCTCTGCCTAAAGGTTTGTCATAGTATTACCATCCCATCCTGCCCTTTGCCTTTCGAATTATAAGGGAATAGGTAATGAGCGGGATGCCCAACTCTGGCCTCTTTTCCATGATAATGGCTGAGAAGGTAGAAGCCTAGGAACCATCTTTCCCAAGTCTTCCCTTTTGTGAACTTATCCTCCTCTTTTCTCCCTAAAAGCACTATAGCCGCTGCCATCTCCTCTTCCTTATGCCTTCAGCCTCTTCATACTTGGCGGCGGCCTCGCTGCTCACCAAGGCAAATATGTCCACATATTCTCCCTTCCAAATTTTTTCTTTCATAGCCAGTGGCACATGCTCGCCTATCCTCATTCCAGGGCGCCTATCTCTTGTCCCTTCTCCCTCTCTCACCTCCCTGTTCCTTTCTTTCTGCCCTTCTTTCTCCCCTGATCTCTGCCAGTGCTGCTTCCATCTGCCCTATACCGCTTGCTCCTAATGCCATTACTATTTGTCCTATATATTCTCTTATACTGTCCCCACTGCACTGGGTGTATTATCTGTGACCTTGTCCGGGCCTTCCTGCCTGGAGTCTTCCAGGTCCCTCTTGCTTGTCCCTGTGGTTGTGGAGGGTGGGCTGCTGGGTTTTGAGGAGAGCAAGCCATTCAGGGCATCATGGGGTTGAACCAGGGGATGACCTCCTGATCAAGTGAAAAGCGGTGACCTAGTGACCGTAGGCTGCAGGGGCAATGTATCCGCCAACCTGGCCGGCCCGTAACCACTGGTGGCACTTTCCCAGTACCCGCACCCCTGGCTGGTCATTTTCTTTGCCACCCTTCTCTATGGCTACCTTTCTCTTTCCCTCTGGTCTCCTGGCTTCTCTCCCTCCACCAGCTCCCACATCTTGTTAGCTTTGTCCACCAAATCCATTATTGCCTTGTAAGCCTCCTCTTTTGATGGCCTGCTCTTCTTTGGTGCCATTGTCCTCTTCTCTTTTCCTGTGAAAACAACTTTGAGAGCAACACAGTCAAGCGTTTAATTGTACCATCCAGAAAGAACATTTTTTTTGTATCTCCCCATCCTGTTCTGTAGTCTGAATCCCCAGTCCAGACCCCATTCCCTTGTCCGCTTCTCGCACTCTCCGTCGCCCATTTTGTGACCCCTCCGGCCCTCCCCTCTGTTTCTAACTAGTCCCTACCTGCTGTACCCTGCTATCTGCCTCTACTGTCTGGCTTGACCCACCTTAGAGATTGGATACCAACAGCCCTACCAAAATGGGGGTACTGCTTCCTGTGCACCTCACAGTGGTGTGCCATCCTCCACGGTCACACTCTTTCACCTTTCACTGCAGGCCTCACCTAGACCCCTTGTTCACCCCTTAGAATGCCTTTTTGACAAAACTACTCATGCTGTGAAGCCCTGAGCCACTAGCCCCAGCCTAAACAAAAGCCTTACCATAACCCCCCATGGCGTGTGGCATCATGCCCCCTGCACCCTGCCTCTTGGCCTCTTACTTGCATTACCCTTCCTGTTTCGGGCCCCTACCATGGCCACAGCACAGCCCCATAAGTCTAATTTTCAACAAGAAACAGGGGTTTTTTCAACCTACCCCACATAACATGTGACGTCATGCCATGTGGCTATACTGCACTCCTTCTGCCCAGCTTCAGGGCCTCCTTCAGCCCTATTATTCAGCTTGGTATGCAAGACTTCCACCCAGCACCCCCATAGCCCAAAAAACCAGGGCACCCTTTTCTATGCCCCCTGCATGGTGGCCTACTCGCCACACGGTCCATGCATTAGAGCTTCTCCCAGGCCACCATTCATCCTTCAGGAACCGAGATGCCACCAGACTGCCCCCAGGGAACTAACAATGGGAAAAAAACAGGGCTGTTATGCTCTTTCCTGCATCATGTGATGTCACGCCATGTGTTCTTTGGTCCGCTCGCTCTCCAGCTTCCCTACTCTTCCAGGCCTCCTAAACCTGTTCAGCAACTAAAAGAACACACCCAGCCTTATAGGCTACAACACAATGCCAGTGCTTCACAAAACCTTCTCCTGGTGTGTGACATTCCGCCACATGGCCTCTAGCATTCAGCCTCTTAGGAAACAATCATGGCCCCACACAACAGCCCATCCAGCATATTCAAAGACAAAGAAATTTATTTATTTATTTTTTTAAAACTCCCCATACCACGCATTGCTTCGTGCCTCATGGCCTCCAACTAGTGCTCATACCCCAGCCCTGCAGCCTCTTCAAACCTCCTGACCCTGCCATACAGCCACCAGAAGGGAAAACAAATACTACCTCCACCTATACACCCTGAAACTACACTACTCCCCCATGTGGTGTGTGGCGTCCCCACATGGCCCCGCTCCTGCTCTCTGTCCCATGTCCCTGGGCTCTTCCTGTCCAAACAGGCCAACATGGGCACAAGAAAACTCAGAGTACAACAAATAAGTAACAGGCTTTTCCACAAGCCCCTCCCCACCGGCATGTGCCTTGCACCCACATGGTCTTGGGTCGCTCTCTCCACCAGACTATGACCCCCAGCTACTCAATACCCCTTCCTTTCTTCAGCTGTATATTGTACTCATTTAACATTGCTACTATATACCTTTATCCTTTTATTATTACTATTATTATTATATATTTTTTTTTACATCACATCCCATCTTGTAAATCAATTACTTGTTTCCTTACCTCCTTTCTTGGTGAAACAAACCTTAATTAAATTGCAAATCCGACGTGCTGCAGTTGATGTATATCCAAAACTCAGAAAAAGTGGCTGAGGCCCCTTGTGTTGTCCCTTAAGTACCTCCCAATCTCCCTCCCTTCTGGTTTGTCTGCCCATTGTTCTGCCTCCCTTAGCCCCTCCTTCCTCTCCCCTTCCCTTCTGGGCACAACCATCTCTAGCATGGGAGCAGGGTGCACCAGGACAACCTGGTCTGCCCTTTAAAGGGGCAAGCTCCATTGTGTTTGTGTTGGCCTTAGTGTTTGTGTTTTGGGGTGTTTCCATTGTGAAGTGCATTACTGTTTCCTTCTGAGTCATCATTGCCATTACTGTTTGCTTTTCTGCTTGCGTTTGTGTTACCATTTGCATTTTCAATACCTTTTCATTACTGTTTGTGTTTTGCGTTTCAATTGCTGTTAGCGTTTGCATTACCATTTCAGTTTTCATTTACATTTTAGCTTGCGTTTCTTTTACCATATGCATTATCGTTTCCATTTGCATTACCATTTTGTGTTTGCGTTTGCGTTACCGTTAGCATTACTGCTTTCTTTACCTCACTGCTGCCATCACCATTTGTGTTAACATTACCATTTGTGTTTTGCATTTGCATAGTGCAGTGGAAAACATTGATTTTGCTATTTTTCTGCACTGTATTCCATGATGCATAAGCCTGTGGCCAGTGTGTGATTGATTGATTTGAAACTTACTAAGTTGAAAGACCTTTGTTCAAGGAACATGCCAGTTTTTGTTTGGTGTTATAGATTTTTCATCTGCCAGGTCTGCCATTTTAATGCATTTTAGGCTGCGATTTCCATGATTTTGTGGTGGAAGACTTCTTAAAGGTGCAGAAATATAAAATTGAAAATCTCTGGAATGGTTTGGTCTTTTCACATGAAATTTGGAGGGTGTTGAGTGGATGTCCTAGAGATGTGAATAATGCTGTCTACATGATGGAAAATAATTCACTGCAGAACACTGTGTGGCGCATTTATTATTTTGTCGTAGCATTTGCATAGTGCTACTGCCTTGAAATTTATAGTGTATGTAGCCTTACTGATATGGAGGTGCCTTGCAGTAGTTTGTGTGTAAAACATATACAGGTGCAGAATTATGCCATTCCAATGAATGAAAATGTGCTTCATTATGCTTCAATAACTTCTGAACTGTGTGTCCAATTTGCCTGGCATTTGGAATGTACCAAGATTCATAATAGATCTTTGAATGTGACAATTTTCAGGTTGCTGCCACTGACAGTTGCTGAATTGTGCATGTTACATTGTTTGCTTGTGGCACTGTTGAACACTGAATGGATGTGCACACAATTCTGGACACATAGCATGCTATGGTGCATGTCTTTTTTAACAATTTTGGTTCCATTGGATTTATGGTTCTTGCATAGTGAAGGGCAAAAATATTCTTTCGGCACTCCTGTGCAGTTTTCATGGTGTGATGCTGTGCAACTGTTGAACAGATTTAGAACATTTGTGATACATGTTGTGGTATGGTACATGTCTTCATTTACCAATTTTCATTTCAATCGGTCATACAGTTTTGCACAGCAAACTGACAAAAATTCACATGGTTGGGAGTGGGGCCCAGGGTCCCACTCCCTCCACCACATTCCATTCACTATTTATAGTGCACATTCTCAAAAGAATGGAAATTCATGGCAAAAATCTATGTTTAATGCATCAGTTAGGGTTGTTCCACAGCAACAAAAGTGAGAATTTGGTGTTATGGTTGCCACCCTTGCACCCCACACCCACCCCATCAACAGGCATCAGAGGTGTGCATTGGGGTCATCAGTCCTAACTCTCACCCCATTCTCCTATACTGCACCACCTCAGCTTATTTCACACACATGGAATGGGGTGAGAGTTGAGACCAATGACCCCAATGCATCTCGATGCCTGTTGGCGGGGCGGTATATGGGTGCAACAAGTGGCAACTCTAACAATCGAATTTCTTCACTTTGTTGCTGTGGAACAACCCTCAATGATGTTTTTTTAAACTGAGTTTTGTCATGAATATATATTTTTTTTAACTGAATGTTTAGCATTCTGTCGGGCATGTGACTGATCAAGTCATTCAGTATCCAGGCTTGAGTGACCATAGAGCTAGCATCACTAAAATCTGTGGCATCACAGGAGGTTGGGACTATAACTTAATATTTCTAGATTGCTGAAAGAAAATAGTGCTTTTTGATTCTTGACTCCTGACAGTACACATTCTCTCAAAGGCAATTCTACGAAGTAATCAACCACCACTATTTATTACTGGACACTAGGGTAGGATTAAATATTCATTATTAAGGCAGTTTTGTTTAAATTGTCTATTTTATTTAAGTGACTGTACACCAAATGTTATATGTTCTGTGTTTTGTATTTCATCTACTATTTTTTTTTAATTGTAGTAAACTTTGTTTCCTTTGAAATTCTGTGTGAGTCTTTTCTCATTTGAATGTGAATGCTAGGACAGTGTTTTGATAGGTCTGACAGAACTGTTAAGCACTTAAAGTTTGTTACCATATACTAGGTAAGAAAAGTACCTAGGTCTCAACTGAGTCAAGGGGGATTGTGGACCAGGTTGGGTGCCCACTGGGCTAAGTATTGTACTGCATTTCCCGAAAGAAGGTATGGCATTTAGATCTGTAAACTGGGCATGCTAGAGAAAAGGGTTCATATTTGACCTCAGGACTCAATACTGGTAGTTGTTTCAGACCCAAAAGAGACAGGAGGGTCACCCTGTTTTTCTCCTGTTCACATATTGCACTTCAAGGTTTGCACTGTGGGAGCAGAGGGCCTGACCCCAGAGTGCATTTGTGACAGTTATTGTGTCATTTGTGATTGTACACTGTATTGAAAGTGCGTTCCATATAGTATCAATGTCACACTTTTGCTAGTGCTACATAATTTACAAAACATGTTGTGTCACAGCTTGTCATTTGGCACATTGGGACATGCCCTTCATTTTATTCACAACTCTGAAGAAGTACTGTATGTGTACATTTTCATGCATCAAACGTGTATTTCTGTGTGGTGTGTTATGTGATATGTATATTTTGTTGCTGGCTTACAAGCAGAATTTGTCCTGAGAGTAAGTGTAAAATAGTTGGTTTAATGTTTTTTTTTGTTTGTTTGTTTTTGGGCATTTCAGACTGGTCTGGAATTCATGCCTTCTGAGGACTATCTCTTGGCAGATATTTGCTTGATTTGTAAGGCACAGCATGCCATCAGTTAAATGCATATTCAAAAGCAATATCACATTGTGTTGGTGTTGTGGCAGACATTGGCATCTGACTGTTTAGAAAATAGCCCTTTTTTTCTATTAAGATTTACCTAGTCCCATTACATTTTAAAGATTGCACATGATACTAGAGTGGCAGGGTTTAATTTAATGTGGGCAGTGGCTCACTATGCATGTGAATTGCAAAGGAATCCAAATATTACATCTTCAGCTCCACTAGGTGCTGTCAACAAATCAGAGGGACGGTTTATTTTTGGACTGGGTGCCAGTAGGTGAACAAAGGTGTGGGCAGGCAACACAAAGTGGTAGACAGTGGGAGGTTTAATTTAATGCCAGATCCAACTCACTATGATAATCCAAATATTACATATTCTGCCCGCTAAGTGCTGTCGACAAGCAAGCAGAAGAGTTTAGTTTTGGAATGATTGCCAGGCAGGAACAAAGTGTACAGACAAGCAACACAGAGTGGTAGACAACGGGAGGGTTTACTTTAATGTTGAAACAGTCTCACTATGCATAATAATTGTGAAATAATCCAATACAAAATCTTCTGCCCTGCTAAGTGCTGCCAACAAACCAGCGGGAGGGTTTACTTTTTGACAGGTGCCACTGGTGGAACACAGGGTGTGGGCAGCATGTGGGACAGGCAGCACAAAGTAGGAATTGCAAAGGGAATCCAAATATTGCATCTTCTGCCCCACTAAGTGCTGCTGACAAGCCAACAGAACAGTTTACTTTTTGGACCGGTGCCAGTCGGAAACAAAGGGTCTGGGCAGGTAACACAGAGTGGTAGACAGCAGGAGGGTTTACTTTAATGTCAAACAGTCTCACTATGCATAACAATTGTGAAATAATCAAAATATAAAATCTTCTGCCCTGCTAAGTGCCAACAAGCCAGCAGGAGGGTTTACTTTTGACCGGGTGCCAGTGGTGGAACACAGGGTGTGGGCAGCGTGTGGAACAGGCAGCACAGAGTAGGAATTTGCAGGAATCCAAATATTGGCATCTTTCGTCTACTCATGCTGTTGACAAGCCAACAGAACAGTTTACTTTTTGACTGGGTGCCAGTCGGAAACAAAGGTGTGTGCAGGCAACACAGAGTGGTAAACACTGGAAAGGTTTAATTTAATGCCAGAACCAGCTCACTATGCATAATAATTGTGAAATACTCAAAATATAAAATCTTCTGCCCACTAAGTGCTGCCAACAAGCCAGCGAGAGGGTTTACTTTTTGATTGGATGCCACTGGCAGAACACAGGATGCAGGCAGGGTGCAGGATAGGCAGCATGGAGTAGGACAGAGTGGGAGAATTTAATTTAATGTTGGCACTGGTAAGGAACAAATGGTGCAGGACAGTTTGTATAGCAGAAGCAGGGGAATACAGTGATTTTTGGCGGTATGTAAATGGCTGCAGTGATGAAACTCTCCTTAATGGAATTGGCAAAATTTCTTTCAAGTAGACGCCATTTCTATTGTGCTGGTGTCATGCAACACTTGCCAAATGATTGGCTACATGAAGAAACAGCCCAAGAAAGCTTTGCCTTCATTAGCTAGAACACTGACGTACCTCTCAAATGTGGTATAGTCCTAAGGTGTTTCTTGCACATACGCACAAACAAACACAAAAAGTGAGGTCAGTGAGAACAGCAGTGTTGGGGACAGTAAAACAACAGTGCAGTATCATGTAGCACTACCTGCAACAGCCTGCTGTATTTGTTGTGGTAACTGTTCAGGGGCCGTTGCCAGGTGGGGTTAGGTGAGTTTGAGCAAACTCCCCCTTGACTTTTTTCATGAGTGCTAAAATCAGATTCTGCTGCTTTGACGGTCTCTTACATTTAAATGTGCTGTACGCTACCTCTCCTCTGACGGATGATGGTGCTGAGTAGTTGTTTAGTAACTCTCGTTCTGACTGTCCACACTGCCTGAAAAGATGCCGATGTAAGTCACACATGGTGTAATAAATAGCGGAATTACTTGGCTGCCTTTACTGAATTAAAACAAGCCCAAATGATCTTCTGAAAACTCAATTTATTACGCTAGTGCATGGCCACAGGTAAAAATGTAATACGATTACAGAGCAAACTTGATGAGTGTGAGGAGCAGCAAGGTCACGGTGCTGCTCAACTCCATAGGTTTTGTGTCTTGCTTTTACTTGTAAGATTTCCAGTGGGTCTTCCATGAATGAAGCTCATGTTATTTTTTGATTAAATAGCTGGAAAGATATTAATCTTAGCTAGGAAAGTTGTGGAGCATCTGTTTTGAATAACCGTTTTGGTCCCATTACATGCGCATTTTGTTGGCTATTAAGTCCACGGATAAACGAGCTGAGTTGGAGGGAGATATCTGGAGCCCCAGCTTCTTGGATCCTGATCCACTGAGGAGAATCAGAGCCTCAGTGTAACCCCCTTTTTCCCCTTCACCCGCAGCACAGAATGATCTGAATGCCATAGAATGGTTTTTGGTTGGTTGAGCTCGCGTACCCCCAGCCAATTAAGTCCACGGATAAACCAGCTGAGTTGGAGGAGAGATGTCTGGAGCCCAGCTTCTTGAATCCTGACTGAGGGAGAGAGCCTGGTGGTTCTTTTGCACTTGACTTATTTATTTTAATTTTTTCTCATTTACAGGTGTAGTTAGGCAGACGCCTCATAGCCAGTTTGTCCAGGTGGGAGTTAATTTGATCTGGAACCGTGAAATCCCACATACTTTCAGCCAGAAATTCAGAATGAACACAATTAGGGGTTTCTGCTGTCTAGGGAAGCCTCGGAAGAGAGAATTTTAGGCAGTGATGACAAGCTTCGGGATGTGCTGGGACCCCCTACTGCACAGGTTATTTGCTAAGTTGCTGGTCCTCCCTAACACTGTTCCATGGCCCTTAAAACAAAACAGTAGCCCCTTCAGCAAATATCTGGTTGAATCCCTGAGCTACTTATCACATAAACCGCTCCCCAGGTCGTAACCCGTAATAGGAAACAGTAGGAATCCTTCTGCAGAGATCCTTCTATGCAAACACCACCACCCTCTGTTTTTCACTTCACCAGCAGCAGCCACAGACTGAGTGACAATGCCCCAGAATGGTTTGCACTCGGTCTGTAGCTGTACCCCCAGCCAATTTTGTTGGATATTTAAGTCCACAGATAAACAAGCTGAGTTGGAGGAGGAGCGTCTGGAGCCCCAGCTTCTTGGATCCTGGAGAGTCAGAGCCTCGGTGTAACCCCAGCCCTTTTTTCCCCTTCACCTGCAGCACAGTCTGAATGATCTGATGCCACAGAATGGTTTGCAGTGGGTTTGGAGCTGCATACCCCCACCAATTTAGTCTGCAGATAAACCAGCTGAGTTGGAGGAGAGATGTCTGGAGCCCCAGCTTCTTGGATCCTGACTGAGGGAGAGAGCCTGGTGGTTCTTTTGCACTTGCCTTATTCATTTTAATATTTTTCTCATTTACAGGTGTAGTTAGGCAGACACCCTCATAGCCAGTTTGTCCAGGTGAGAGAATTTGATCTGGGACTTGTGAAATCCACATACTAACTTCCAACCAGAAAATTCAGAATGAATACAATTAGGGGCTTCTGCTGTATGGGAACCTCGGAAGGAAGAAGAATTTTTAGGCAGTGGTGACAAGCATCGAGGATATGCTGGGACACCTGTACTGCACAGGTTATTTGCTAAGTTGCGGTCCTCCCTACAACTGCTCCATCGCTCTTAGAACAAAACAGCAGCCCTGCAGCAAATATCTGGTTCAACCCTGAGCTTTTCTTATCACATAAAACCGCTCCCCAGGTTGTAACCCATAATAGGGAAACAGTACAGAATTCATCTGCAGAGATCCATTTTTCTAGTGCAAACACCACCACCCCTTTTTTCCTTCACCTGCAGCAGCCACAGACTGAATAACAATGCCCCAGAATGGTTTGTGCTCGGTCTGTAACACATACCACCCCAGCCAACCAACCAACCAACCAATTGTTTTTGTGAGACATTCCACCAGATTAGATGTCGGGCAGCTAATTCTGTCGAGAGGCAGTGCATGCGGCAGTGAGCCAAGTCTGTGGAGAAGTAAGACTGCAACCGGGGTCTGGGCAAGAAATATGGGCGACGTGACCGTCAACTGAAGAAAAATGGCAAGAATCTGCCACGATTGCGTGCTAATTACTGATTTTTCGGCCAGCCACCGCGCCTCCTGGCAAGTGCTGCTACTGTACTGCCATAATTAGCACTTGTAGTAGATCTGTGGCTGTGAGAGGTAGCTTTTCATAAAACAGCATCCGTGAGAATTGAATTGACTCATTTACCACAGAACATTTATGCCTCAGAGTAAAGACTTAACTCTCTCACTTAGACACTGTGGATCTCCACTATGTCTACCCTCATAAGCATACCTCTCAACTGTCCCTGATTTTCAGGGATATCCCTGAATGATTATGCCTCAGAATTTTCCTGTGTCCCCATAAAATTTGTGTTTTATGACAGAACAGTCGATTGTAAGCACAAAATAATGCCCATATATCACACTTACAGACTTGTTCTTCTTCACAAAATGCATCTTACACTAATTCCCTCATTCTGTCAGTTTTCTGAGTGAATATTAACAATAGATGTGTCCCTGATTTATGGGGTCTTTGTCCCTGATTTGTTTAAGCCTTTTCCCTGATTTATGAGGCAAGAGGTTGAGAGGTATGCTCATCAGTTGCACACAGTTAGTGCCATGAACCTTATCTTTGATGCCATCATGTGAATTAAGTACAATGTTCTGCTGCCTAAATGTGATAATGTAGGGATTGTGCTGAAATTGTTTGGTTTGTCAGTGATGTCCCTATATCAGACCCTAGTATTTATTTAAAAGTGGTTTCCATTTTTTCTGGCTTCCTAAACTGCTCAGCTGTGTGCTTGTTACTGTCCAAGCCAATGTGGACCTGTGAGCCCTAATGAACAAACTATATGTGAAACAAAAATTTAAATGCCCCATCCCATCTTTCTATGGGGTTTTCAGTGATAAGCACTATAAGTGGAAAATTAAAATGGGTGGGGAGTAGGGGATACAGTTTAGGTGCAGGCCCAGGCCAACATCGGCATAACATGTGTAGGGCTGCTACATGGTGTGCCCTTTAAGACTTGTGCTAATGCTGACTTTATTGATTGTCCATATAATGAAAGTCCAAGGTATTTGTAATGTACTCTGTTGCTGAAGCAAATAAGGTTGAGTCCACATGTTGTATTTCTATTCATGAGCAATGAGGTTTCCAAGTTACCTTTCTAGTTCAGCAAATGATTTCTAGAAGGTCAAAGCTGCCAAATAGAAAATTTGAAACAGCCAAATTTGAGACTGAATTGTATCGCTTGCATAAAAGCTGGTGAGAAATAAAAGCAGGTTTGAGTCTTGTGATGTACTCCTGCAGCATCACTATAGGTAGTATACACATATCTGCCTATTTCAGGAAGTCTCCCTGATTTTGCCCATTTTCTACATCCCTCTGCTTCCTCTGGCATTCCAATTCCCCAAAATTAATCAGAATCAAAGAACACATGTGTGGGGTCAATAGAAATGTGGAACAAATGTGAATTATGTGTGTGTTCACATTTTAATCTAAGCACTGAAATTTAAGTTTATAAGTCATGGGCCCATATATTCAAACCAGCCAGGCTTTGGTGCAAGCCTGGGTGCGGCCCAACTTTGTTGCGCAGGGGGGTGTGGCCTGGGCGATATTCACAAGAGCTGCGCTATGGTGCAGCAACTTTGAATATCACACCTGACCACCCACTGTGCATGCTGCATTGAGGCATTGCTCCAGTACAAGTGGCCAGAGTGGAGCATGGAGAAGAATTGGTGCAAGTGCCATTGCGCCATGCACACAGCAATCTCATGATATTCAAAAGGGACATGCAATGGAGCCATAATTTATGCAAGGTGCACAGGGACATTTCCATATCATTATAGCCAAATTTGCATGCCATTAGCATGTAGGTGTGCCGATCCCGATGACTTGCACCTGGCGCCTGTCAGGCAGCAGCTGTCGGAGACCGATGCCCCTGCAGTCCGATCACGGACATTCCTGTAATATAAAAAAAAACCCGTCCAATATCCCTGGTGGTCAGTGGACCTCTATGTGCCTGATCGCAGGCATCAGTATAACCCCTCCATCCAATATCTCCTGGTGGTCCACTGAACGATCGCCACCCGATCGTGGGCATCAGTAACACATAACAGACCCCTACAACCTGGTGGTCTGGTGCACCCCTCCCCACCTGCCCACTGGCCCCACCTCCCCACCCCCACTGGCTGATGGGGAGCGGGCGTGGGGCCAAGTGGGCGGTAAGGAGGGGGGTACACTAGACCACCAGGGTGGTAGGAGTCTGTTATGTTACAGATGCCCGCCATCGGGCAGCAATCAGTCCACTGGACCACCAGGGGATATTGGATGGGGGATTTCACCCATGGATGCCCGTGATGGGCATGGCGGGGCACCACCAGGTGGCAGCTGCCGTGTTGCGCCCTGCAATGTGGCAGCTCACCTGTGGATGGCCATCACTTGTTCCTTTTTTTTGGCTTAACTTTGTGCAGGCGCAAGTAGGGTTGCTCATGCATGACTCTGCACATCCCGGGCTGAATATCGGGCTGTGCAGGTTATGCATGGGCACGCTCCCCTGTGCTTGCATACATTACTGATGCACTCCACTGTATCGGGATTTGTGCGCGACTTTTCCTTCTGAATATCACGCTGGGGCACATCAGTGGTTGCGCATGGTGCAACACTAGGTGTAATGTGGCACGAGTGCAGCTGAGTGCCATATTGCCCTAGGGGTGATTAACTGTTAATCTAACTCCTGGGAGTGCCTTACTGCTATTATAAAAAATTCCAAAAGAAGAGTGCTAAAAGAATACTTTTGAATGCGTTTCTCATTTAAAGGGAGACTTTTAATAAAATAGTTCTTCAACCAGCAGTTTAAGAATTCTGGTTCAAAATCAGAATGCAGCATTCCAGTCATTCAGCAGTGCTAGAGGATGGAATACTGACAGGAAGAATCCATGTGCCATTGTGAGCAGGCTGTACATGACAGTGTAACATGGAATACTGTAAGGCTGCTGGAATCCTAACAGCCAATCAGATTGCAGCATTTCTGAGAACCTTTTATAATTACAGTTCTTGTTAGTTGGAGTATACCATCACTAGATGCCAGAACCTGATGCATAATCAGGAAAGTGGAGGAAAGACGCTTCATTGAAAAGGAGCACAGACCATGCTCTGCTATAAAATGTCAAAGGAGCACGGGATGCTTAGCGGATCAGGAAGTGGAGAGTGATCATGTGAGCAACCCATTGGGGTAAATTGTGTGGGCCATTCCTTTCTGTGCCAGACAAGAAAAGACTGCAAGGAGACAGCATGGATGAGTTCCCAAGAGGTAAGGGAGCCTTATTTAATACTGTTATGGTTTGAAAGGGAGATGGTAACTTTACACTGGGATGCCACCAAGTTACCTTTGCCTCACTCCCTTGATATGCTTTTAGAAACAGGGAAAAAAGACACTCGAGGAGCTGACTCACTTCCACCTTGTGAGATTGTTGGCCACAGTTCAGAAGCTGAAGGAAGGGATGAAGAAATAAATACCCAGATTATTTCTACTGAAGGCAACATCTCAGACCGTGCAGTACTTCCTATGGATGCTGATCAACCAACAGTTTCTGGCCAAGTTGAAGACAATGAAACTGTCGCTGACGTTCACGATAACTGCAGCAGTGCAGAGTCTTCAAATTACCCTGAAGAACTGAAAACAAATATTCTCCACACAGTAAGAAACAACATTTCTGTTAACATACTAACAGCAAGAAGAATATGCTGAATGGTCTGTCTTGCCTGCTCAAAGCCAGCAACCTAGTCATTGCTCGCATTACCAGCCCCAGTGCCCAAGAGGGTCTTCTTTACTTTCAGTTTCCACTTGTACCTGTCCCACTCCTTCTTAAAACCATCCACTGTGCTTCCTCCATCAGTCTCCCTGGAAGTGCATTCCACGGCTCCACCACCGTCTCAGTTAAAAATGCTTCCTACATTGCCCTAAATTTCCCCTCCAACTTCCACTCATGGCCCTGGTCACTCCCTCCTTCTTCAGCCTAAACAACTACCTGGTTCACTCCAAATTACTCCTTTACATAGTTCAAAACGTCTATCATGTCCCCTATCCTCCTCTCCTCCAGTGAGTAAAGCCAAGCTCATCCAAATCTCCATGGATTGTCTCCCTCGCCTCCACTATCCACCAGTGCTCCAATTTTGACTCATCTGCAAATAGACTCAAGCTATTTTTAACTCCCCTTCCTATATCTGAGACATAGGCATTGAACAAGAGTGGCCCCAATACTGAACCCTGAGGGTCTCCACTGATTACCTTCCTGGGGTGGATATTATCCCACCCACCATTACCATTGCATCTCTTAGTTCAATAGATGATGATACAGCAGTGATTCAGCTATTTCCTACCTGTATCCGACCTTGCATGTTTTGAAGTTTATTTACTGGTTGGCATGTGCTAACTCTGCTTTATGGAAGCCAAATAAGGCACATCACACAGCACCCTGATCTTTCATGCTTCAGTGTGTGGTGGACATTCAATCCACCTTGAAGTTGAAGAAATTGCTGACTGCCATGGGGGCCAAAATATGGTTCTTTCCACATGCAGAGAAACAAAACAGAATGGTAAAATACACAAACTGACTTTATAACACAAGCCACGATGTGCTGCATATTTTACTTAGCTGACAACTTCTGTTAGAAAGCCATGCTTGGAATAAATTGCCACTGTGTGCATGTAGTAGGCAGTAGACATCACCCAATGTGTTTACTTTGCTTCCAACAATTTATAGTAATTATTACTCTTCTTCTTTTCAGGTGACTATGATGCATATGTAATTGAGGACATTGGAAATGTCATTAATGCAACAAGGTGTACATCAGTAATAGGCAAAATATTAGCAACACTATCCAGTGGAAATACCACTTATTGAGGAACCACTTCAAGCCAAGCAGTGACTATTTATATCCATCAATGTACATGAATGGGTGTAACCGTGGATTCAAGGAGTAAGTGGCTGACTATGTACAAGTGGCTAGAGTATAGTCCAAAACTTGCTGGAGTGTTTTGCCTCCGTGCGCATTTTTGTTCATAAGCAGGATGACAAAGGGATTCTAGTGAACAAACCATTTACCCATTTACAACATGGACAAAATATCAGATGCCTTAAGTGGACATGCCATCAAACCATATCACAGATTAGCCTTACAGGCAGCTGATGCATTCAGAATACAAATGGAGAAGCCCGAGAACAGTATTCCTGCTATTCTCGATCAGCAAAGGTTGAAAACATTTCCCAGAATCGTCATATACTTAAACTAATAGCCAAGGCAGTATTATACTGTGGAAGACAATGCACTGCTTTAAGGGGTAGCAATGAGAGATTATTGGGCTGTGGCAGTCACGGAAATTTCATTGCACTACTGCAGTTTCTGGAGAATCTGATACAATTCTGAAGCAACATATTAAAGCATGGTGGAAGAAACAGATTGAAAACAAACTAAGTCAGTACATATATGTCCCTATGTCACAAAATGAGATTATTGAGTGATTGGGCTACAGATTATTCAGAAGCACATACTCCATGAAGTACAGGAAGCACAGTACTTTGCTATACTGGCTGACGGGTAACATACCAATAACCACGAACAGATGCCTTTAGTTATTAGATATGTAGACAAGAACAACAACATTAGAAAGGAATTTATAGAATTTGTTGATCTAAAAGTTACACGGTGTTGCCATTGCAAATGAAATAATCCGTGTCCTTGAGAAAGGTGGACTGAATCTAAAGAACATTAGAGGCCAGGGGTATGACAGTGCTGCTGCAATGTCAAGTGACAGGGTTGGAGTACAGGCTTGGATTAAACAGCATGCACCTTTAGCAACATATGTCCACTGCATGGACATTGCTTGAACCTTGTTATTGTGCATTCTTGCCAAATCCCTATAGTACGCAACACATTGGATAAAATGAAGTAAATTTGCATGTTTTTAGCCACAGTCCAAAGAGAGGGATTACTGAAATGCATTATAAGCAAACATGTTGAAGGAGCAAAATCGTGGAAACCATTATTAGATTTGTGCCACCCCAGATGGGCAGAACAGCGATGAGGCATTTTGACATTTTACCAGGCATATGTTTACATGGTGACTGCCATGGAAGTAATAGCATATGGCCATCATGCAGAACAAGTCACGATGAATCATTTACCAGAAGCAATTGGGACCCGAAGACAAAGACTGATGCATGCAGACTTCTTCATACTCTTACCACCTTTGACTTCATCATTAATTTAATGACCGTATATTCAACATTGTCACATCTGCATGGCATTTCTGTGAAACTTCAGAGTACCACAAAGACATTATCAATGCATATTCAATGGTGAGCAGTATTCAATTCTAACTACTGTAGCAGTACAGCTTGAGGATGTTTTTACATTTTAGAATGACCTAAGGAGCACATCCTCACTTCAGCATATGCTTTTCATTACAGGAAACAGTCACTATTTAGCTATTTGTCATTTCCATAGGTATCTGATGTGAAGCAAACTTATGCTGCTCTTTGAGAAGATATGCAGGTGGCTTTCAGCAAAATACATACACAGAGCATCAGACTGGCAGAAAAGCTGGAAGTTGAACCTTGTAGACCAAGAATGGCTGGAGACAGCAGCACAGAGCTAATGTACCAGCTCAGACAATGGAAGAATACTATCTACGAAACCTGGCTATCCGTTTATAGATCACATTACTTCTGAACTTGAGGCACAGTTTACTGGTAATTAAAAGTTTCTTCTACTTATGTCTTTTTAACCGGTAAGCAAACTGATACCGAGCAGTTCAGTTACAATCTGGCCCACAAGTGTGGCAGACATTACACATCAACCAAGAAAAAGCATAATACAGTGCCACAACAAAACAAGACAACTGAAACATGCTTTACTATGCAGTCAAACTACGTAGCTCAGCGTTTTGGAGAATACAGAAAAATTAGTACATACAGGAGCAAATAAGAAGCAAGAAATGGATACACAATTTAAGGCCTTAAAATACTACAAGCATATAGGCTGCAGACAGTCTCTGGGAGCCATGTAAATAATTCATTAAGATGGAGTGGTACATAATTTTAACAGGAGTGCTAAGTGCATAGTCATAAGTAACTACAGAGTCATTGTTGGGTGTATGTTGTATTAATTTGAAGTACATGGTAATAGTTCAGAAAGACAGGTAGACATTATACAAAACAGAACAGCATACAGTGCAGAGGGTAGGGGCATTAGATTAGGGTGGGATATTTCATAAATCAGAACAAAACTGTCAGTCATTCATTCCTGATTGTCTTCTCTTCTTCTTTCAGGTTTATCCATCGCAAAAGTAAAATTATGCATCTGGTCCCTTCAGTACTGTGCTCTGCAAATGTGGAACTTCCAAATTTAGATCAACTTCTTGAAGCTTACAGTGATGACCTGCCCTCTCAGAATTGTTTCAAGAGGAACTTTTTCGCTGGAAAGTCAGCTGTTGTAACAGATACAGTAATGTTAAAGACATGCCAAATAGTGTTGCACAGAGTATCAAAATCTGTGACAGTGATATATTCCAAACTTTTATATGCTGCTGAAGATATTCGCCACTTTACCAGTGACTTTTGAATGTGAGCGAAGTGCTAGTACCTGCAGAGGTTAAGTACTTACCTCGTTCAACAATGGGACAGCAATGACTGAGTGCTCTTGCACTAATGCACATTAACAGTGACTTTAATGTAGACATTGACATGGTTGTAGACTTATTTGCAAAATGCACCCGCACAGAATGCAGCTTTCATCTGTTTTATACAGCTGAATTAGACTCAAGAATGCACACATGGACTACAATTTTATGTACTCAGTAGACTGCACTGTTTCTGTATTGTTTCACTCAGGACATACAAACATTGGCTTATGGTGCACTAGGTGCACCATAAACCAATGTTTGCACATCTGGATTACTTACAGTAGGTGATGCTCACTTAATCAGTCAAACCTTATTTAAAGGGAAACTCCTAACAAATCCTCCAGTAAGTGCAGCATCAGCTGCAGAAACACCACACTATGGCTAAGCATATTAGATTTTTATTTACTACCTGATGCCCTGGAATTTTGATGAAAAAAAATATGTCGATGATGATACAAGTTTGATATCCAGTCAAATTGGCTTTTTAAACTGTAAGGCACAGTTGATCTGTCTTTATTTTTAGTACTTTATTTATTTAGTTGTTTAACCAGGTATAGCACACTAAGCTGAAAACTTTTTACAGGAGCGACCTGGGAGCACAAGGAGGTTAAGTGACTTGCTCAGGATTACACAGTATGCAAGTGGAAGCTGTGGGATTCAAACTCAGGTCTGGTCTGCTGGATGTCACCAAATTTGCAGCTCAGAGCCTTAGACCACTGCACTATACTGCCTCCTAAGTAATTTTTACTTTTTACTTTTAATCTTTAAGTAATCTTCAGTGTCTGTGTGAAGGAAATGATAGTATATTCCACCTGGCTCTTAAGTTAAGTTTTGTTTGTCAGGCCTATCCCATTATCTGTCTATAACAATTGGCAGAATAAGCAAGAAAATGCACCACAGAGCATCTAGTACCCATAGATTCTGCCTCGCTGCTCCCAGACACAGCTTTTTAAATATGATTTTGCATGATGAACTGTGTGCAAATATACTCATCATGCAAACCCCATAAAACTCCTGTGGCAGCCCTGCTGTTACACATTCTGGAGCAGAGATTTTATGTATGTTGTTCATTCTCACAATTTACCCTAAAGTTCATAACAAGAACTGTGGTGGTGGTGGTGGGGGGACTGAATCACAACACTCAACCTTGTAGCAAAAACAGCCATTCCAGACATTTCATCTGGTTTCTAAGAAAAATTCTGAAAGCACAGAATTTATGTAGTTTGTTATATTCTGACTGTTTCCTGAAGTGCATTACAAGAACTGCGGTGGTGGGGGGATGCAGCAAGGCCACTGATTTACGGTGATTAAAAAATGAAATTCCATTATCAAGACTTCAGATTCTGGAATTGCACCGGTGATTGTTACTCTAATTTCTGGATTTTACCAGAATTCTGCAGTCATTCTTTTAGTATGTGTATAAATAATCAGAATAAAAGAAGGTTTAATATACAGAGCATTAAATAAGTATATTGAAAATAATAGAGGAAGTTATAAGAAAAATACAAGTTTTATAGATTTACTGATCTGGTATAAAATGCCAGATTCCATGAAATCTTTGTCTTTACCAGTGTTCAGGCAGCCCTTAATTCTGAATTTTACCAGGTTTTCTGGAAAAATGAAACCAGTGGCCTTGATCATAGCCCAGCAACAGCACCTTGTAGGAGGCACAGCATGCAGAAGTCTGAATTATTGATTTGTTAGTTCACCAGAACTGTGGAAGAAACAAATTCCTGCTTACTGTGCTTTTTGCACTTTTTAACAATACAGAATTACAAGAAATGTGACATGGCAGAGTGACATACAGCACAGTATCATGTTGCAGTAGCACATTACCACCATTTACATATGAACATACAAACATATGAAATTACCAGCAGATACAGTGTTGTTGGATCTATGTAGTCTGCTTAAGTGTGCAGCACTTCAATCATTCAGACTGCAGCTGCCCCTCCCTTGTCTCCCCACAATGATTTTGCCTATGTATCATTCACTCCCTCCTGCCACCCATGGTTTGAACACTCCTTCTTAGCCTGTCCCACCCTTTTGAAGCTGTCCACCATCTGCAGTAATATCACCTCCTCAGGCAGTGCATTTCACCCTGTCACCACCCTTTCAGTGAAACAGTGCCTCCTCATTTCCCTCCTGAATCTGTCTCCTTCCCAGCTTCAGACTGTGCACCCCTGGTTTCCTTCTACATTTTAATTAGAAAATACTTCTGGTGTTTACTTTGTTCATACTTTTCAGGTACATGAAGGTCTCAATCATATCCCCTCTTCTCTTTCTATCCTCCAGGAATACATAGGCTCTCTCAGGCACTCCTCATAAGGTTTATTTCCCAGTCCCAGGATCATTTTCATAGCCTGATGGTATATCCCCTCTAATAGCTTGATGTCCTTTATCAAGTTGGGGCATCAGTACTGCACACAGTACTTAAAGTGCAGCCTCAACAGGGTCCTGTACAGGGCAGGATGACTTCCACTCTAGAGGTAATTCCCCTCATGATGCATACCAGCATTCCTTTGGCCTTTGCAACTGCCTTCCTGCACTGGGCTGAGTTGTTCATTTCCCCTGTCACTAGTGAAAAAGCACTCAGGGGGTCAGGCCCTCTCTCCCACAGTGCCAAACCTCAAGTGCAATATGTGAACAGGAGACAAACCGGTGTCGTCCTGTCTGTTTTGGGTACAAACAACTACCAGTCTCAAATCCAGGGCCAAATATGAATCCTTTTCACCTAGCACAGCGAGGAACAGGTACAAATATCACACCTTCTTCAGGGAAATGCAATGCAATACTTAATCCAGTGGGCATTCAACCTGGTTCCACACCCCGACTCAATTGACATCTTGGTATTTTTCTTACCTTGGTGCATAGTGTGACAATCTATAAGTGATTAACAGTACAGTCAGAATTATCAACAATGTCTCAACATTCACATTCAAAATGAGAAAATGGCTCAGCAGGATTTCAAGGAAAACCAAGTTTACCAGAATTAAAAAATAGTAAATAAAATACAAAACACAGAACATATAACATTAATGGTACAGTCATAAAAGTAATGGAAATTACAAAACAAATGCATTTAACTTAGTAACTAATCCTACCCCATTTTCAATTAGTAATTAGTGTTGCTGAAGTTATCTAACTTTAGTAGAAGTGCTTCTTAAGAGTCCAGAGTAAAGGAGTTTCCTCAAAGTCCAAACAAAAGCAATGCTTGGCCTTGTAAGTTGAACAAAAGTGTGTACTTTCAGGAGTCCAAAAGTAAAAAGCACAATGCTCCTTCAGCTTTGACAATATCTGAGGGAAAAAGGTCCCACGTAGCTTGTTAGATCGCAGCTCTGTGATGATGCTGGCTGTTATGTCACTCTCATTCCTGCATTCCAAATTAGTCACATGCATCAGCATATTGCTAACATAGCATTTAAAAATATTTTTTAAATTAGTGAGCCTGCTTTATGGCAGGTTAGAATTACCCCCATTTGATCTACAGAGGAACATTCTAATGAGCTATTTTAGAACATCATGAGATTTTTGACATAAGCTGTCTAAAAGTGTTTTACCTCGGTCACTTCATAAAAAGGCAATATTTTCACTTCAAAGAGTTTACAATTTTCAATCAGGTGTTGTTAGGCATGTGTCAGTTTCTTTTGAAGTTAGCTGTTCCTTCTACTCAGAGGGAGAACAGTGTATTTTTTGAAAATCCAAGGTACCACAATGCTTTGTGCTGACTGCCATACTTCCCAAGCAGAAATTCAAAAGAAACATATATTTATATCACAAATGTAATACAAATGATAACAAGAAGACAGCTATCATCTCAACTAGTACACCCAGATCCATTTCCTCCACTGAAGTTGATAAATGCACCCCCAAACAATAACTATTTCCAGGGTTCCTGGCTCCCAAGTGCATGACTTTGCACTTCTTAGCATTGACCCAAGTTGCCATGTGTTAGACCATTCATACAGTTATGTCATATTCTCCTGGAGTACTGTACCATTTTCCCTCCATCAACTTCTGCACAGATCTTGGTGTCATCAGAGAAAAGACTAATGTTACTATTTACTCCTTCTGCAATGTCAGCAATGAAAATGTTAAACAGTACTGGTTCCAGCACTGAGGTCTGTGGGACACCACTTGTTATCACCTTTAAGCTCAGATACCTCACCCTCACTATTGCCTTCTGCTGTCTGTCCAGCAAACAGATCTTGACCCATTTGACCAGTTTCTTTCCTGCCCCAGGTTGCTCAGTTTGTGGTCTGCCTACCATACAGCACTGCATCAAAGGTCTTGTTGAAGTCCAGGTAGAGGACATCCACCATATGACCGTTGTCCAGTGACTGCATCACTCAATTGAAAAGTCCACCAGGTTCATCTGGCAGGATCAGTCAGAGACAAACACGTGTTGTCTGCTGTTCTGGAGATCATTATCCTCTAGAAATTTTACCAGCCTTTTCTTGAGAATAGTCTCCATTAGCTTGCCCGCAATTGAGGTTAAGGCTGACTGGTCTATAGTACCCTGGTTCATCCTTGGCACACTCTTAAGGAAGGCCACCACATACCCATCCTCCAATCCCTAGGTATGAATCCCTTTTCCAGAGAGGTGTTGAACAGGTCCACTAATGGCCCCACTAGGACTACTGCAACTCTCTCAGTAATCTAGCATGAATTTCAACTATCAGGTTGCCTTACCAACACTCAGGGACTTAAGTCCCTCAGCATCCTTCCTCTTTGGGATCTCCATCCATGATCTCCTCCCTCTACCCCCACCCTGCCTTTCCCCTAGGTATGGGCCCATTCCTCTCCTTGGTGAATATTGAACA
This sequence comes from Neoceratodus forsteri, assembly GCA_016271365.2. Taxonomy (NCBI): domain Eukaryota; kingdom Metazoa; phylum Chordata; order Ceratodontiformes; family Ceratodontidae; genus Neoceratodus; species Neoceratodus forsteri. The sequence continues at coordinate 1,179,713,035 of CM057458.1, forward strand.
GAAGTACTCATTGAGCACCTCTGCCTGCTGTTCCCCCTTTTCTGTCCACCCACTTATATTTTTGATCATAACAATTTGATCCTTACTTTTCTCTTCAACCTTATACCCTCAATGTGGACAATGCTGTAGTTTGTTAAACACTCCAACCCTAACTCACAACAAAAATACCCTAAGGCAGCCTTAGACAACTAGAATCCTGGTTCGCTGATCATTGATTACTGTAATACTAAACTACAACAAGACTAAATCTATGATATTTGCTTACCGCCAAACCCGAACAGTAACACCCTCCTATCTATCATAAATTCTCAGGGCAGCCATATTGAACAGGTCCCTAATTTTAAATATCTAGGCATCACCCTTGATACATCCCTCACATACCACTTACATATTAAGCACATCTCCACCTCTGTAAACACCCGGCTTAGGATTCTTTACAGACACAAACACTTCCTCCCCACAGGGACTAAGACTGGCTGTAACCTGCTTCAGTCCTATCCGTAGTCGATTATGGTATAATAATCTGCAGCACACTGATAACACAGCCCTAAACAGCATCAATGTAGCTTTCAACAAAGCCTGCTGACTGGTCACAAGCAGTGAAAAATTAACCCATACTTGCGAGCTCTATAAGCGAGCAGACTGGCTATCCTTTGAAGGGAGACTAAAGTACCACACTTGCTTCCAAGCAAAAGATCCTAATGAATCTTGCACCAATGGGTCTTCACCCTCATCCAACCTTCCCCTCATAGGATCACCCTTAGACATCTGGCTAACCCCACTCCTAGTCCCACACTGTAGGACTACACTAGGGCAAAGGTCCTTCTGTTACTGTGCTTCCTCTGGCTAAATAACCTACCTGATTCCATCTCCATGGCCCCTAGTCTTAGCCTATTTAAAAATGGCATCAAGCAACTTCTTCTTGACTCAGAGAACTGTGGCATTCACCACCAGTCTCCTCTATCACAGTAGGTGTTAGAAAGCTAGCGTTCACATAACTCCAAACCCAGGCCAACTTAACTAACTGTGCCTAAAACATTAACTCTCAGCTTGGTGCTGGCCACTGAATTGGTAACCAGTCCCATTTCATCTCAATTCCACAGTCCTCAAACAACCAAAGAGATACTAACCAAGCACTGTAAATTATCCTGGATGAAGTAACCATGTATAAATTGTCTTAATGTAATGTCTTGTTTTGTGACATATGTACAATCTGTCTTTAAGTAATGTTTCTGTTTTGTATTGACATGGAGCTTTTTGCAAAAGAGTATTTGACTCAAAGGATTGTAATTCCAAAATTTCAATAAATAAAATACCTGAAGAAATCCTTTTACCTTCTTTTATGCCCTGGGCCTGCCTCAGTTATCTTGATGCCTTGGCTGACCTTACTGTTCTACTCACTTTCCTGGATTTCATCACACATTCCACCTTGCCCTGTTCCCTGTTGTATCTTTAGTAGGTTCTAAATGCAGCTCTACTAAGGGATCATGCAAAGGAGTTGAAGGAGCTAAGGCTTAGAGACCCATGACTGCACCTTATTACTTAATAATAATTAATATTAGCACCTGAAATTATTAGTTTATCAAGGCAGCGTTTGAATGCTAGTTTGAACTGGTAGCAATTACCTCGATAGGAAGTGCATTCCAGGGATTCACATTTCCTAGAGTAAAAAATATTTCTGTGCCATCAAATTAAATTTCCTACCATAAAACTGTAGAGGGTGACCTTTGGAGTTGTATGTGTCATTTCTGAATTCAAATCCCAATATACTTAACAAATATGGGCCCTGAATGATGTTGTACATAAAAAGGAGATCCCTCTAAGATGTTGGTGGTTAGTGACATGAGATTCAAGGATTTCATTCTTGATTTATAGGAGACATTATATAAACCTATGATGTGTTTGGTTTACTTCTTTCATACCTTTTCCAATAAACTGATATCTGATGTTCTAAATGGGAACCAAAGTTGTTATGCATACTCTAAGTGTGGATGAAGATATGCTCTGTATATAGGCATCATCACTTTTCTATCCCTAGATTTTATATTCTTTTGATTGACCAGGAATCTGTTAGCCTTAAGTATAATCCCATTCATCTGAGTGGCTGGAGAAAATCCTCAGATATATTGATCCTAGATCTTTTTCACCGGATGTAGTTGTTAGTATTTTGCCATCTAATTTATATGCAAAAAAGGTTATTTCATCTCAAGTGCATGACCTTGCACTTGTTGGGATCAATTTCATCTCCACTTTGTAACCCACTGTGTGATGATATCAAGATTTTCTAGATAGTGGCTAGTGGTGGGTGAAGTGGGCTCAATCTGCTCCATGAAGTGATTCACAAAGCAAAGGTGGATTTGTGGAGTGCTCCACAACATGAAGCAGAGTACTTTGCATTATGATGAGGAATAAGTTCACTGGAAACAATTACTTTGCATTACTCCACCTCCCTAGACCACTAATCCACCAAATTTAGGTGAAGTGCATTGAGGACAATGCATTTCACCTCACTCTTTTTTTGAGTTTTGAAAGCAAATTTTGCAGTGATTCATGGGATTTCAGGCCACATGGGCTCTATATTGATCTGCACAGCATCAGTTTGGGGTAGTATATGCAGGAAGGAGTAGGCGACAGTGTGCTCTGAAAGCAGTCTTGATTGAAATCATGTAAAAGCATTTTTGCATATTTTGGGCGCTCCAACTTTAGTTCATCGACTGTGAAACCCTCTTAAGCTCATATCATTGAGCGTTATTATTTTTGTGGATTTTGAAATGTTAATTTGCAACATTGAGTGTGTGTGTAGTGAAAGACAGTGAAAGTGTGCTTTGGGGAAGGGCATATCTGTGGTGTAGGTAGATTTAAGTTGGAAAAATAGTGATTTCTTTATTTTTGTTATATTTTGTTACATAACTGACTGTGTAATATACACACAGTAATATTGTCAGTAATAGTTGAAATGTTCTTTGCTGTTTGTTGCGTGGATCTGGTGCAGCAGTTCATAATTTCAGGTTGTTTACATTACTATTCATAATGTGGCATAGTACTGAACTTTTGCATTTGCTACGCATTACTCATTCAGCATTGTAGACAAACTGTTCTGTGTGTGTGTGTGTGTGTGTGTGTGTGTGTATGTGTGTGTGAGTATGTGCAGTGTTGCATGACATCAAATAATACACCTTTTTGTGCCACAGACTAATGTAATTGCAGGCGCAACCTGCTATTCACTGCAGCTGCCTGATTTTGTAGTGTGATCATGTTATCTGCTCTTTGTTTTGCTGCTTGTACTGCCGTAAAATCTGCAGTCTGTGCCCCCACTCTCATCGGCAAAAGAAATGTTTTACCAGATTGGATTATTTTTGTGACTCATCAGCACCACTGGTTACCGAGTTGTTTTCATTGTGTGACAGACTAGTCTCTTATCTGTTGCTGAAGCTACCGTTGTTTTTTGGCTTCACATCCAGCGTTCAGTAAGACAGTGACGGTATCAAAATCTGAATTTGGTTATAATATTGTGGTTGATCCTCAAAATGCCTGTGTGGTAGGGCATAGGTGTTCATGAGCACACAGGTAGTGTGACACAATAGCAGTCTTTAAAATAGTTCAAAATTTATTTTAGGAATTTATATATTCCTTTTTAGCAGGACACATCTCATACAGTGAACACTTTCAACAACACTTCATGTGGCTAGAAAATTGCATTAAGTCAAGCCTGACACGTCATTATAGCATTTCACATTATTTCACTGGATTCCTCTCCAGACTCAGATCCTCAGAACCTCCCTGATCTGTCTCCTGGACTGATCTAATCTCCCTAAGATGAGATCTGTTCTTTTATACAATTTAATGAACACGTGACAGCTTAGCTCCGCCTACTAATACTCTTTAAATTACATTTCTTGATATACTGTATAAATCTTTATTTCACATTTCCTAAACACATTTAAATCAACACTGAAATTTACATGTATTCCCTAAAGCATATTTTCTATTCTTCCAAAGGTTTAACATAGCCTCTTGGTGTCAGGAAGCACCACCTACTTCTAGCTACAGTATTAAAGCATTCAGGAATGGCTGGCCAGCTCTTAGAAGAGGACAGGCTGAACATAGATAAACACAGCACTCTGAAATGCCAAACTGAAGCAGCAAACTCTCATTTAATAAATGACTCTAAAATAGCATCAAAATACCTGAATTCACCTCAGGAGTTTATGTAAATGTAGGAGCTCTTATTATTAAGTAGAAAAAATTACTGGGTTAATTTAGAAAGCTACATGACTTCACGATCGTCTGCGAATGATCGAGCGGGTATAAATTATAAAGTACTGTGTTTCGCACAGTCTTTACAGGAGTTCAGCAACAACTGTAAGAAGATAAAGTTGCTTACCTAAGAGCTCCCTGCCAGAAGGCAAAATGGGAAATGGAAGAGAACCAAGAGGTTCTCACATCATTAAAAGCTTACAAGCACAAGGCTTTCAAGAAAATGCTGCAAGGCAAAACAGGTATGTTTATATGTTTAAAACAACGCTTTCACTTTTGTTATACAGAGGGCTTTATTATTATGAAAGGGGCCACCCTGCAGGCATTTAAACTAAAATTAGCCTGCGGCATAAATGCATTCATCTTTCCAGAAAAGAATAAACAGGACGATTATACTTCTATATAAACCCACGGAAAGGAGGGAGAGGAATAAAACTAACTATTTTCTCCAGGCGGCAGATTTCTCATAATTTCAATTCATATGGAAGGGCTGCTCATTTATTTAACCAAAAGTTGGGCAAAACCTAATCAGAGGATCAGTGATCTGCACAACGTGTGCATAGTTATTCCCTAAAGTCAAAACCAGTTCAACGTAACTTAAGAAGCTGCTTTAATTAATGTACACACAGCTTCCTTATTAAAGCACGAGAGGGAATTAGTTTACTAAACTAAAAGTGCACAGAATCATTCTAGGAGCAGTGACTGAAATTGACTAACACAAAGATCAGCTGCCAACTCCTGTTTTTAATTCTAAATTGACAAAATATTTTACTTTAAACTGGCAAGCCCTTTTCTTCACTTTATACAGCACTTTTCCTTTATTTAAAACTACTTTAAACAAATCTCAGCTATATATCTTCTGGACAGCATATTTGCTAAACTGGGTAATTTCAGGATCTCCTACATGTAATAATCCCCAGATAACCTTCAATAAATCCATTTATCATCATTAGTTTTAAAATAAGTCCCTTCAGCAGTTATTGCCTCTTCAGGTTTGACAGATGGTTCCCCTAAGTCCATAACAGTCTCACCTGGGGACTTTTATGTAGTCTGCAGTCCTTCATCCTCTATCCAATACATCCCTTCAAATAGGGGCAAGGCAGGAAGTTCAGAACATGCTGCACAATTTCTCTCTTCCTCCACCCTTGCAGGCTTTGCAGGGTTAGTCATTTCTCCAGATGCTGTCAACCGACTTCTTACTTCCTGATATCTTTGCTCAGCATCTTTCCATCTATGTTCTTGCCTCCATCCAATGGGAAAACATCCACTGAAGTAATTTTATCTGTGCCAGTCCATGGTTACACCAGGCCCTTTCATTATCCATCAGCTTTGGCACCTCTGGCTCCATCTTCAGTCAGACGCAAAGAGCGTTGCTTCTCTGTACAGATTATTTAGCAACTCCAGCTGTTGACCTCATTGTACTGTCCTGCAAATGTTACTGCCCACTTGATCTTTGGTCAGACCCACTTAAATCCCACCCTGCCACCATATGTGGAGGCGTAGAGTTTTCAGTGGGCAACACAGGTAGCATGACAAAATAGCAGTCTTATAAATAGTTCAACATTTATTTTAGGTTTCTCTACATTTTAGGGCTCCAAGATTAACCAGGCCAAGATGGAGGTCCTACCTTTAAACTCTAAGTGTACCTCTCAAATGATTACTCAGCATGGGCTCCAATGGGCCTGGAGGATTACCTACTTGGGCATTAATATCTCTCCTAAAGTGCATAAAATCTGGGACCTGAATATGAAACCGCTTTTACGTCCATTCGACAGAACTGGACAGATGAAAATCTCTTCGACTGTCACTTGTAGGTAAAATATCCGCAATTAAAATGGTCACAGCACCAACAATTATGTATCTTCTCTCATTCCTTTGAAAATAATCTCGTTATTGGTTTACTAAGTTAGACTTCCTTCTGGGTTCCTTTTTGTGGGAGGGTAAGAAACCTAGGTACAGTAGAAATAAGCTCAGAGCTCATTGGTCAGAAGGGGCTGGGTCTTCCGTGGTTAGAGGAGTATAAATGGGCCTTTCAGCTGGCTCAGACATTAAAATGGTTCCTTTTCCTGAACACAATGCTCCCCAGTGGCTGGATATGGAGAAAGAGGTATATCAGCATACTCACTTGGTACTATTGATATTTAACCATCCCCTAAGGGCACTGGCTCTCATCCTACTATAGGTCCCTCTCTGGAATATTGGGCTAAGGTGCATAAGAAGTTGGGTGCCTCCTCAACTCCTAAGACTTACCCCACTTTGGGGCAATAATGAGATTACCATCAATAAACAACCAATTGCATGGCCCTTATGAGAATATGGTGGTATCTCATTGCTTCAAGATATGCTCATTCCTGGTACAGAAACCCTTAATTCATTTGAGGGCCTGTGGAGCTCTTATGGGATCTCTCCAAAGACTTCTGGTGATTTCTTCAAATAAGAAGTCTCATCCTTACACGTACAGGCATAAGCAGCACCAAGAGTAACAAATCTTCCAGGTAGAGTCATGGCTGGACCTAAAAATAGGACAATCAAGCTGGGTATATGTGGCCATTGAGCACCATCCCATCCCAAGCAGAGGAATCCAAGCATAAATGGGAGAAAGCACTGTATGCCCCTATTATGAACCTGGGTGGAAATCTTGTCTAAAACTATCTCATGGAGCATATCCTGACACCAGTAGTAAATTAATACAGAACAAGATAATTCACTCCTGGTACAGGACTCCTGTAGTCCTCGCCAAGGCAAAGCTGGCTCAGTCTGACCTGTGTTGGAGTGTCAGGAACTCCCAGGTGACCTGTTCCATATACTTTGGTCCTGCAGGCTGATCCAGCCCTATGGCGAGCTACCTGTGAGATGGGGTACAAAATACTTAGGAAGCCTGTGCCTCAGTGCCCCGAGTTGCTGTTATTAGGACTCGGACCCAGCCCTCATCTTCATCTCTCGAGTTGAAATTACTTCTGATGCTCAGTATGCAGGTTAAAAGACTCCTACTATGTAAATTGTGGTCCCAGATAATCTACTCCCTGGGAGGTACTTCACCTCCATGGCTCAAGTTGCCAACTGGGCCATAATATCACATACTGTGACCAATGCCCTCTTTAAATATACTGCCCTCTGGACTCCCTTCCTTCTGTTTTTGAAACTTAGGAGGGAGAATCAACTGAATAGGCACAACCATGCTACTATAATGGTTTCCTCTCATGGTGCATTTAGGGGCAAGTGTTGGAGAGATTGTTACTGAGTTATAGGGGGACCCTGCTCTATGGATGACATGGTATCATATCAGTAAAGGATAGTATCTTCTTTGACAATGAAGACCTGTTTGCTTTGTGTGTGTGGTCTCTTGTATTTTGTAGGCATAAAGTAGGGACAGTGGCCCTAGACCGCTCATAATTTCTGATGCTTTGTCAAATACTGCAGAAATTAGTAGGATGGGGCCAGGTTAGATATGTTTGTATGAGTTAGCCTAATGCAATGCACCAACTACTAATACTGTCAAAGTTAATCTCCAGCTGGACAGGTGTTGTACATCAAGGCACAGAGTATTGTCCTACTGCTTACCTGGCTAGTATATTCAGTTTGTTACTGTTTGGCCAGCATGTTCCGTTCTCTGCTTCTACAGACATATGTAACTGTCTGTAAGATCTTTGCAATGTATCCAACTGTTTTAGTGTTTGCATCATCTTAATAAGTCAGATCAATAAAACTTATCAACCACAAAAAAAAAAAATAATTTTAGGAATCATTATTTTCCATCTATAGCAGGACACATCTCATACAGTGAACACTTTCAACAACACTTCATGTGGCTAGAAAATTGTATTAAGTCAAGCCTGACCGTCATTATAGCATTTCACATTATTCACTGGATTCCTCTCAGACTCAGATCCTCAGAACCTCCCTGATCTGTCTCCTGGACTGATCTAATCTCCCTAGGATGAGAGCTGTTCTTCTATACAATTTAATGAACACGTGACAGCTTAGCTCCGCCTACTAATACTCTTTAAATTACATTTCTTGATATACTGAGTAAATCTTTATTTCACAATTCCTAAACACTTTTAAATCAACACTGAAATTTACATGTATTCCCTAAAGCATATTTTCTATTCTTCAAAGGTTTAACATAGCCTCCTGGTGTCAGGAAGCACCACCCACTTCTAGCTACAGTATTAAAGCATTCTGGGAATGGCTGGCCAGCTCTTAGAAGAGGACAGGGGCTGAACATAGATAAACACAGCGCTCTGAAATGCCAACTGAAGCAGCAAACTCTTGTTTTGTAAACGACTCTAAAATAGCACCAAAATACCTGAATTCACCTCAGGAGGGCATGTAAATGTAGAAAATCTCATTATTATGAAGAAAAAATTACTCAGGGTTAAATTAGAGAGCAACATGCCTTCACAATCGTGCGAATGATCAAGTGGGTCTAAAATTACCAGTGCTCGTACTCGCATAGTCTTACAGGAGCTCAGCGACAAATATAAGAAGATAAAGTTACTTACCTAAGAGCTCCTGCCAGAAGGCAAAATGGGGACATGGAACAGAACCAGAGGTTCTCTACATTATTACAAAGCTTGCTAAGCATAAGCAAGCCAAGAAAATGCTGCAAGGCAAATCAGAATGTATATAGGGTGTTTTAAAACAATGCTTTCACTTTTGTTATACAGAGGGCTTGTTATTATTAAAGGGGCCACCCTGCTGGCATTTAAACTAAAATTAGCCTGTGGTGTAAAAGCATTCATCTTTCCAGGAAGGACTAAACAGGACGATTATACTTTTATATGGAAAACCACACGGAAAGAAGAGGATGAAACCAACTATTCCCCTGGGCTGATTTCTCATAATTTCAATTCATATGGAAGGGCTGCTCATTTATTTAATCAAAAGTTGGGTAAAACCTACTCAGAGGATCAGCGAGCTGCACAAACTTGCACATAGTTATTCCCTAAAGTCAAAACCAGTTCAACGTAACTTAGGAAGCTGCTTTAATTAATGTCACACAGCTTCCCTTGTTAAAGCAAGAGAGAATTAGTTTACTAAACTAAAAGCACACACAATCATTCTAGGAGCAGTGACTGAAATTGACTAACACAAAGATCAGCTGCCAACCCCTGTTTTTAATTCTAAATTGACAAAATATTTTACTATAAACTGGCAAGCCTTTTTTCTTCACTTTATGTAGCACTTTTCCTTTATTTAATACTACTTTAAACACATTTCAGCTATATAACTTTATTTCAAAATGGCCCTTTTGTCAACTAAACCCGAACAATAAATTCTTCATTTTGTTAATTAAGTCTGGAATTGCCTATCTTTCCTAACATACAGAGCATGAAGGAGAATATCTTAGAACAAATTTATGAGGCCCCAAACCTTTCACAGAGCCACTCAGTTACAGCCTGCAAAGAGGCGTGCAAGCAAAGCTGTTTCTCGCACATGGCAATGTTGGCAATAAAATAGTCTGTGGGCATGGTAGTAGTAAGCAGATGAAGAAGTGCATTGCTGATGTGAGGAAAGGTATTTCTCCTGCATTGTTTTTACAGCCCAATCAGTAGCTTCACTCATAGTTGGAGGAGATGATGTTTTCCCAGCCAGTGGTGTTAGTGTTACTGGTGTTAGCGGTGGTGGTAGTGTTAGTATTGTTGTGTCAAGTTCTTATTCAGACCAGTGTTCCATATCCAAAAATACTGAGTGTAAAGCAGTGCAAGAGAGTGACAGCGTAGATGATGTCATACTTCCCAGTAACATCCCAGTAACTGAACCTGAGGATTCTCATAATCATGTCAATGATAGCATACAATGTGATATTCCATTTACCGTTGTAGTTAATGTCACACATTTTCCATGCAGTGATTCACAGTGTGGTGAAAAATATCAGGTGATGGCGGTGTAGAAGCTGATGGAGAATGTGATGATGACGATGATGTTGCTGTTGTTGCAACATGCAGTCCACAAGCTAGCATCCTAGCAGAAGATGTGGATGTGTGTGATGTAGATGAATATAATGATGATGTAACTGACCCCAGTTGGGAACTGGAGAAAAGAAATTCAAAGTGGCAATAGGTGAGTCTGTTTGGAGGAATCTGCCCATGTAAAACTTGTGATCTACCGGTTTAGTTGATGATGATGACTCAGTAATAAATATGATAGGTAGTCGTGGTGGTCAGTTGCAGTCCAGGTGTGCAGCGCCCGAAACATCACGTGCCCCCACTTCAGTGCTTAAAATTATGGACTTCAATAAGCCACCTCATAGACATGTTAAAAGCAGAGCATCACAATCCCTTGTTTGGGATTTTTTGTTCAAAGATGAGTCAGTTGCAATCTGCCAGGTTTACCATATCGTGTGAGTTGAGGTAAAAGGAAGCCATGTGGGCACAGGAGGAAAGCATATGTATGTTAAGAATAGACCCTTGGCACCGTGGACCCAGCACAAGCTGGCAGCTAATACCACAGTGGGGCATTCACCCTTGTCACTGGCAGCCATAGCGAGCATATTATACCCTTCCATGACTGTTAAGTCCAGTAGTAAATTAAATGTGTGCACTAGTGAGGTAATAAAAGTGGAGGATTACTACAGGCATGATGAGGTGGAGGACCATAATGACTTGGAAATGTTGTCCAGTGCTGGTGAGAGTAGCAGTTTTGTTGGTGGTGGTGGTGGTGAATGCAGTATGTCTAGTGCAAGTGGTACATCAACAGCATTTCTGGGTTTGTCATCATCACCTGTGCAACTGTCTTCATCAAATGTCCACCCCACCCCTGCCAATGCCATTCATTACAGAACACAACCATTTGTGATCACACCCCATGTAAAACGTTTAAGTCAGCCCACGTTACAGAGTGTTTTTAGCATAGGCTGAAGTATCCCCGAATCATACAATGTCACATGAACTTAATGCTGTTGTAGTGGAAATGCTGGCAATAGATCTTTGCCCTTCTCCTTTGTGGAGAATTCTGGGTTCCAGCAGTTTGCTGCACAAGCCTGTCCAAAACGGAAAGTCCAATCCAGGACATACTTTTCAACCCATGCTGTCCCTGAGTTGTTCTGAACTGTGTCCGACTCAATAAGACATGCCTTCAACATTCCTCCTCTCCATTCATCCATTTAAGTATGCATATGTGGACATGTGGCAAAACAGCTGGGAGTTCATATGTGTATAACTGCAAACTGGGCACAGGTGCGAGGGTTATTGTGATGTTGGTAGTGTGAATAATCAGTGCAGTAAGGTGGATTGTCGTGGTAGCAATCTCTAAGATTTGACAGCATGCAGCGATTGCGGTGCATAATATGACTTATTCACACACTGGTGAGAACATGTTGGATGTGGTACTGACTGGAATTGACAAATGGCTAAACTCTCTGTCCCTGAGAGCTGGGTTTATAGCAAGTGACAATGGCTCAAATGAGGTGAAATGCATCACAAATGGTGTTTTTTTTCATGTTCCATGCATGGTCCACTGTTTAAATCTTGTGGTTCAGGAGTTTGCTGCACCCTGATGTAAAGGAAATGCTGATTGTTGCACAATGTATCTGCTCTCACTTTTCAAGATCTGAAAGGCCCATGACTGGCTGTGGCAGTTGCAGATACAAAACAGCATGCCTCAACACTGCTTGAAGCTGGAAGTTGTCATCCAATGGAACTCCACTTTATACATGGCAGAGAGGTTGTATGAGCAATTCAAAACCATCTCAGAATATCTTGTGATGCACACTAGCCGTGACAGTACTGTGGCCTCCATGTCTATGACAACTGAACAGTGGGACCTCATGGACTCTGTAATAACAATTATGCGGTCTTTTGAACATGCCACACATTCAGTGAGTGGCAAGTCTGCCTCCATTAGCCAATCAATTCCACTGCTGTTGATGCTGAGGCAGACATTGGTGAATGTACAGCATAGCCTTGATGTTGCGGAGATGGTGGTAGCAGTATGTTGCTGCAACACATGCTGACAGTATTCAACCAGAATCATCACGTTGTGAGGATTCAGTGTAGTGACAACTTTGCCATAGGAACAATGCAGGACCCACGATACAAATGTGGAATTGTATCAGTACTGGAGGGAGGGACTGAAGAGGTAAAATATATCAGTGGTCAACTGGTGTGCTTGGTTCATGGGACACAGGCGTCATGTGCAAGGTCAGCAAACCTCAGCAGCATAATCCGGCTGAAGGTGCACTGGAGGACCATCAAGCATATCCTGCAAAGGAAGGGACTGCAGTTCCAGGTGGCCTGTCATCTAAAGTGGCTGGCGTCAACCCCACTTTGGGAGGCTTTGTCCCAAGTGGGTATTTGTGAAATAAATGATTTGAGAGAACAGGATGATGCATCAACAACTGGACTTAGTGTGGCACAGAGAATGACTGAGTCATATTTGTCTGAAAACAGGCATCTGACAATAACTGAAGATCCTCTTTGTACTAGAGTGGAAAGGTCAGTGAATGGCCAGAGCTAACTGCAGTGGCACTGAAGTACCTCACATGCCACCCTCCAGTGTAAGTGTTGAGAGGGTATTCAGCTCAGCAGGTGCAATAGCCAGGATCCTCGGACAAACCTATCTCCTGCAAATGTCAGTTTGTTAACATTCATTAAAATGAATGAGAGGCACATACCACCACAGACTGCAACCTTGGTATTCATACGGTCTAGTCATGATGGTTTTGGTGATGTGGAAATGGACCATCCTGGTGGCCTGGCAGTGGCTGCCTGAAACGGAACACCACTGACATAGATGATGACACAATGGAGAAAGAATTTAACAGTGGTCAGACTTCTTTTGAGGATGATGATGTGGTTACTGTTGGCAGGTTTTAACTGAAGTTTTTAAAAGGCAGTGTGCCCCTGGACCACCACCATCCCCAGGACTGCTGTTAGCCACTGCCACCACTGAGTCTGAGTCTGTCCACCCCTGGACCACCACCACCACTGGGACTGCTGTTAGCCACTGCCACCACTGAGCCTGAGTCTGTCCACCCCAGACCACCAAACCACAGGGACTGCTGTTAGCCACTGCCACCACTGAGCCTGGGTCTGTCCACCCCAGATGACCACCACCACCGGGACTGATGTTAGCCACTACCACCACTGAGCATGAGTCTGTCTGGATCACTGCATTCATCAGCCAGAGACACAATGCTTCTTAATATTTAAACCATAAAGTGAGTGTGTGTACTCATGTTTGTAATGCTGTTTCACTTCCTTTAGTTATATGTTTTGTTTTCTGTAGCTTATCAGAGCCATAATGGTAAAACACATACGGTACACTTATTTTGTTTCTTTTACAGTTACTAAAAATGTCTCCATTGCTCAAACTCGGTGGTAATGGTACTGCAGCTATACCGTACAGAGGGAACTGATGGAATATCCATGTGAAATCCATTCTGGTAAGTATGAAGATTTTATTTCATCTGTTTCATTGTTTTGGAAAGACTGCAACAAATATTGCACACAGGTTGTGTTAGTTGACAAGATGTGGGTTTCATTGTAACCTGACTTGAGATTCAGAACCAGGGAGGAAATAACAATTAAGTTGTAAGAAGTCATTCATTGCTTTTTTATGAAACTTCCAGATGCTTTGTTGTTCTGTCAAACTGGCCTTTCCCCAAAAAGTTCTTTAACATCAGGCACCCCCTCCCTCGGCTTGGACACACATGCAACATGCAGAAGTTGTTTCATTAGATGACCATGACCATCATTAACAACAACTGGACTTCAGAAAGATGCAGATGAAATCTGTGAAGAAGTAACAAAATAAGAAACCATTACAGACAAACCAGCAAATATGATCACCCCCAAAAAGATACTACGTTCATGTGCTTGAGAGTTATCCATTTCAAATTTCAGCGAAAAATTCTAATTGAGCACTGGAATGTGCACACTAACAGTTTTGTGACCTGTGATGCAGAACAATACCATGAGTACAAGTCCATATCAACCCCCTCCTCACCTACAAAATACATAACCATATATCTATATCTATATATACTGTATATCTACTCACCAAGGCTACTATTAGTGTACAGCCAAAGGAACCCCTCAATCCAGTTGAAATGATCACATTGTATTTGCTTGAATCGCCTCACAGAACACGTTGGACCAGCAACAGAATGCTTATGGTCATCATTTTATGCTGGGGACTCTGTGTGCGGAAACACTCCCATTTCACTTTGTTACCACTTGTCAATTTTCTGCACAAGGAGGATGCATTTTGGGCCTGCAGAAAAATCCTGGGGACTCTGTGCCACCACTGCACGCATGACTGAGTGCGCCATTAAATCTGGGGACTTCATATGTGCTGAAACCCTCTCATTTCACTGTGTTACCACTTATCAATTTTCTGCACATGGAGGATGCATTTGGGCCTGCTGAAAAATCTGGGGACTCTGTGCCACCACTCGTGCATGACTGAGTGCGCCATTAATTCTAGGGGACTTTGTTGTGCTGAAACCCTCTCATTTCACTGTGTTACCACTTGTCAGTTTTCTGCACACAAGGAGGATGTGTTTTGGGACTGCAGAAAATATCTAGGAGTCTGTGCCACCACTGTGTGCATGACTGAGTGTGCCATTAATTCTGGGGACTTTGTATGTGCTGAAACACTCCCATTTCACTGTGTTACCACTTGTCAATTTTCTGCACACAAGGAGGATGCATTGTGGGCCTGCAGAATAAATGTGGGAACTCTGTGCCACTTTGTCTGTTATGTGACTGTTGTGAAGTCATGATGTCATACTAACATTACAATTAAAGCAACATTGCAAGAATGTCGTGACAATTTTGAACTGTACTTTTTATGTTACTTTACATTGCCACAGCCACTAGTTACCTCAGAGTCGTGACTTGAATGATAAGCTTCTTTCCAGAACTTATGTCTGCTTTACTTAGTTGACTACTTTTTCTTGTATGAAAAAAAAATGAGCATGTCTTCCAATATTGTTCTGACCAGGTTTGTATTTATTTGCAGCTGCTTTTTAATAACTATTGTTCCATGGTGTTATAAAACACTGCCTGCCATAACTGTTAATTAACAACAGAAGTTATATATAATAACTAATTGATGTGATGGAGAAAGGCAGGAAAACAATGACAAAGACCTGGCCAGCACCAATTTAAAAGGAATACTCCTTTCATTATTTCACACATGAAAAAGGTAGTACAGCAGACTCAACTACTGCAAAATTCTCATGTCATTCCAGTCAGTCAGGATGTAAATAAGGAAGTTGTAACATAGCATTAAAAATATAGGTCAGAGTTCTCAACAGATTACTGCTCTGCTGCTGCTTTACAGAGATTAACACCACATTACATAGTTATGGTGATGCACATAACCTAATATGTAGGGCCTTACTCCACTGGAATATTTCTTGCTCCACAGAGTGCAATATATATCTGTGAAAACTGCCTGTAATTTCATTACAGTGTCACTGAAGAGGAATTACTGTTCAGAAAAGCCACCACATTTGCCCCCCTTTCTCAGCAACGTTAGGACGTGATGCAGATGGAACCAGGTGCATGCTCCACTATAGTGAATGTTCAGTAACTATCCCAATGTGTCCTTATGTTATAAGGTTCACTTTGTGGTGAAATGTGGGATCATTTCCACTAACAGGGCTCATCTTACTGGAAGCGTGCCCTACGTTTCACCACAGACTGACCATTATGACATAAAGAAACATTTGGAAAGCTGCCAGACAATTGGATAGTCACTGTAATGGAGCACTTACATGTGTTCTCCTGGCATCATGTCCTAACGCGTTGTTAAGAAGGGAGGTAGAAAGTGGGGCTTTTCAGAACTGGAGTTCCTCCATCATGTGACACACTGTAATGAAATTATGGGTGGTTTTCAGAAATGTATTGCACTATGTAGCTAAGAAAGATTCCCTGGAAGGAAAATGTGTATTATTAAACAACAAAGAAAAAACAAACAAAAACAGTACAACACAGTAGTGGGGTGGGGTGGGGGCAAAAAAATGTAGTAAGTTACTGTGGTCATGGGATGCCATGGTGGTCCAGCAGCAGGTGCAGCATTCTAACTATTTACTGCTGCTGTTCTATTGTTGGACCTGCTGCTGCAAAGCACTGACCCTCTGATTGCTCTTCTAGAGCGCACACACCTGGGAGATGTCATGCTGTGTTGCAGGGACTATGGCGAGGTCCACTGCAGCTGGGAATCAAGGTAGCAGGGGTGGTGGAGGATAGGGTGGTGCTAGTGGCTGTGGTGGTGGTGGAGCAGCTGCTGTACTGGCCCTCCTCCTGCTGTGGTGGTGTGACTGTGAGGCACAACTCTGACCCCAGCAGCACCCTCGGCCACTGCAATGGAAGGTCCAGGAGGTGGACACATGGCCCTTCCATGGCAGCCTACCACTCTGCCTTGTGGTGGTTGAGAAAATGTCTAGCACACAGGACACAATGTGTTCTGATTATTGCCATCTTTTAGACATCGATAAAGTTACCAGTGGGGTCTCACGGGACTCAGTGCTAGCCCATGTCAGTTTCAAGCTTTTATAGCAGGACTAACTAATGACTGCTTTTCTTGGCTACAAAATATGCCGATGATGTTAAAATTGAGAGCCCTGTCTAAATTCTGAGCAGACAGCCACTATTAGAGATGCAGTGAATTTTTAATCTGCTGGCGAAGTGAATGCGAGTGCTCATCGCATTGGCGGAGCACAATGCGAAGTGGGCACTGCAAAGTGCTCTACTTTGCTTTATCATTATTACTTTATGTTGCCATTATGCCTTATTGCGAAGTAAGGTGAAGTGAGAAGTAAATAGGCAGCCCCACATCACGAAACACAGTACTGTAAGTCACAACTTTAGCCAGGCAGGAAGGAAGGAAGTGAGTCAGAGAAGCAGTTTCACTTTCTCCTTTACATTAAATAGAGGAGAAGGCTTTGTTTATAGGAGAGTAGTAGGGAGTGAAAGTGCTTGATTGCCACTTGCCTTTGAGTAGTGAATAAACCAACAGCTAGTTTTAAAGCTATCTCTTTATTTAGTTTTGTATTGTATTTGTCATTGTTTTTGTTAGTGAATTTTATTTTATAAGTTTTTTGCTTTGTGTTTGTGTGTGACTGTGTGTATCAGTGAGTGTCAGTGTGTGTCTGCGTGTGAGTCAGCCCAGGGACTTGTGTAGGATGGACCCTGGAGAAGGTGAGTAGTGGGCCCGTGGGCACAGTCGGAGGAGTGCAGACACATGGGGTGGTAATGTCATGCTGGACTTCTCCTGACTCCTGGGTGTTGCTCCCCCATGTTGAAGCAGCAGCAGCACCAGTGCCATCAGTGGCTGCTGTGAGCCACCTTCTCCATCTACCACCACCACCAGTAGCAGCTGTGGGGCTCCAGCAGCACCCCTCCACCACCTCCACAGCCACAGGAGGTGCCCTAGAAAATCAAGGTGGTGCGACTCATGCATGGACTGTGTCTGACCCCCATAGCTCCCCAGTGTGGGAGTTTTTAACTCTGTGGTGGAAGACAGCACAGTCATGGTGTGCCATCTGTGTGGTGTGCTGGTGTGCCATGGCCCCATGGGACACATTTGGAGACCAGTGGCCAGTGCACCACATGTTCAACCACCACAAGGCAGAGTGGCAGGCTGCCATGGAAGGGGTGCTCAATGCATGCTCCATTACAGTGAATGTCTGATTGTCTGGCAGCTTTCTGAATGTTTCTTTATGTTATAATGGTCAGTTTGTGGTGAAACGTGTGGGCACGTTTCCAGTAAGAAAGAGCCTTGTTAGTGGAAATGTTCCCACATTTCACCACAAAAGTGAACCTCTATAACATAACAAAACATTAGGGATAGCTGCTGGACATTCGCTATAGTGGAGCATGCACCGCGCTCTTCCTGGCATCACATCCTATCGTTGCTAAGAAACGGGGCAGAATGAGGTGACATTTCTGAACAGGAATTCCTCCATCATGTGACACACTGTAATGAAATTACAGGTGGTTTTCTCAGAAATATACTGCACTGTGGAGCAAGAAATATTCCACTGGAAGTAAGGCCCCACATATTAGTTATGTGCATCACCATAACCATGTAGCGGTGAATCTCGTAAAGCAGCAGCACAATATGTTGAGAACTCTGACCTATATTTTTAATACTATGTTAGAGCTTCCTTTACTTACATCCTCACTGGAATGATATGAGAATCTTCAGTAGTTGAGTCTGCTGTACTACCTTTCTTCATGAGTGAAATAATGAAAGGAGCATACCTTTTAAATTGGTGCTGACCAGATATTTGTCATTGTTTTCCTCTGCTTTTTTGCATCACATCAGTTAGTTGTTACATATCACTTCTGCTGTAAATTAACAATTATGCAGCAGGCAGTGCTTTATGACACCACGGAACAATATTTATTGAAAAGCAGCTGCAAATAAATACAGACCTGGTCAGAACAATATTGAAAGGCGTGCTCATTTTTTTTCATACAAGAAAAACAGTAGTCAACTAAGTAAAGCAGACATAAATTGTGAAAAGAAGCGTATCATTCAAGTCATGACTCGAGTTAACTAGTGGCTGTGGCAACGTAAAGTGGCATAAAAAGATAGTTCAAAATTGTCACAACATTCTTGCAATGTTGCTTTAATTGATAATGTCAGTATGACATCATGAGCTCACAACAATCACACAAACAAACAAAATGCACTCAGTCATCGTGCAGTGGTGGCACAAGTCTCCAGATATTTTCTGCAGGGCCAAATGCATCCTTCTTGTATGTAGAAAACTGACAAGTGGTAACACAGAGAAATAAAATTGTTTCTCAGCATACAAAGTCCCCAAGATTAATCGCACTCAATCATGCGTGCAGTGGTGGCACAGAGTCCCCAGAATTTTTTCTGCAGGCCCAAAATACATCTGTCTTGTGTGCAGAAATTGACAAGTGGTATCAAAGTGAAATGAAAGTGTTTCAGCACATACAAAGTCCCCAAATTAATGGCGCACTCAGTCATGTGTGCAGTGGTGGCACAGAGCCCCAGATTTTTTCTGCTGGCCCAAAATACATCTGTCTAGTGTGCAGAAAATTGACAAGTGGTATCAAAGTGAAATGTTAGTGTTTCAGCACATGCAAAGTACCCCAGAACTAATGGCGTCTCAGTCATGCAGCGCAGTGGTGGTACTGAGTCCCCAGATATTTTCTGCAGGACCAAAATGCATCCTCCTTGTGTGCAGAAAATTGACAAGTGGCAACACAGTGAAATTAGAGTGTTTCAGGACATACAAAGTCCCCAAAATAAAATGATGACCGTGAGCATCCTGTTGCTGGTCCAATGTGTTCTGCAGTGTGATTCAAGCAAATACAATGTGATCATCTCAGTTGGATGGAAGTGTACCCTTTGGATGTACACTAATAAAAGCCTTGTAAGTAGATACATATATATAGATACATGTTTGTTTATTTTGTAGGTGAGGAGGGGTTGACATGGACATGTTCTCATGGTATTGTTCTGTATCACAGGTAACAGAAACTGTTGGTGTACACATTCCAGTGCTTAATGAGAACTTTTTGTAGAAATTGGAAATGGATAATTCTCAAGCACATGAAGGTAAGTATTTTTTTTGGGGGAATATATTTGCAAGATTGTCTGTAATGGTTTCTTATTTTGTTACTTCTTCACAGATTATATCTACGTCCTTCTGGAGTCAGTTGTTAATGATGGTCATGGTCATCTACTGAAATGACATTTGCGTGTTGCATGTGTGCCCAAGCCCAGGGAGGGGTGCCTGATGTTGAAGAACTTTTTGGATAAGGCCACTTGACAGAACAATGAAGTTTCCTATATAAAAGAAATGAATGACTTCTTACAACTTAATTGTTATTTGTCCCTCCTAGTTCTCAATCTCACGTCAAGTTACATTTCAAACTCACATTTTGTCAACTAACACAACTTGTGTGCAATATTTGTTGCAGTCTTTCCAAAACAATAACAGATGTAATAAAATATTCATACTTACCAGAATTAATTTCACATGGATATTCCATCGGTTTCTCTCTGTACGGTACAGCTGCAGTATCATTCCACTGAGTTTTAGCAATGGAGACATTTTTGTTAACCTGTAAAAGAAACAACATAAGTGTACTGTATGTGTTTTACCACTGATGCTCTGAAAAGCTACAGAAACAAAACATACATCTAAAGGAAGTGAAACAGCATAAGAAAACATGGTACACATACTCACTGTATGGTTTAATATTAAGAAACTCTGTGTCTGTAGCTGATTGATGTGGTGGTCCGGACAGACCCAAGCTCAGTGGTGGCAGTGGCTAACATCAGTTCCAGTGGTGGTGGTGGTCTGGGGGCAGACAGACTCATGCTCAGTGGTGGCAGTGGCTAAGATCAGTCCTGGTGGTAGTGGTCCAGGGTCAGACAAACTCATGCTCAGTGGTGGCAGTGGCTAACATCAGCCCCGGTTGTGGTGGCAGTCCAGGGTGGCACACTGCTTTTAACATCTTCA
Source organism: Neoceratodus forsteri (assembly GCA_016271365.2). Taxonomy (NCBI): domain Eukaryota; kingdom Metazoa; phylum Chordata; order Ceratodontiformes; family Ceratodontidae; genus Neoceratodus; species Neoceratodus forsteri. Next base: position 1,179,733,754 of record CM057458.1, read on the forward strand.
GTTAAAACCTGCCAACATTAACCACTTCATCATCCTCATAAAGAAAACTGCCCTCACAGTCATTGATGTATGAAGTCTGACCACTGAAATTCTTTCTCCATTGTGTCATCATCTATATCAGTGGTGGGCTGTTTCCAGGCAGCCACTGCCAGTGCCACCAGGATGGTCCATTTCCACATCACCAAAACCACCATGACTAGGCGGGGTATGAATACCAAGGTTGCAGTCTGTGCTGTATGTGCCTCTCTTTCATTGTAATGAATGTTAGCAAACTAACATTTGCAGGAGACAGGTTTGTCCAATGATCCCTGACTATTGCACCTGCTGAGCTGAATACCCTCTCAACACTTACACTGGAGGGTGGGCATGTGAGTGCTTCAGTGGCACTGCAGTCGCTCTGGCCATTCACATGACCTTTCCACTCTAGTACAAAAGAGGATCTTCAGTTATTGTCAGATGCCTGTTTTCAGACAAATATGACTCAACCATTCTCTGAGCCACACTAAATCCAGTTCTGGATGCATCATCCTGTTCTCCCAAATCAATTATTTCACAAATACCCACTTGGGACAAAAGCCTCCCAAAGTGGGTTGATGCCAACCACTTTGGATGACAGACCACCTAGAACTACAGTCCCTTTCCCTTGCAGGATATGCTGATGGTCCTACAGGTACACCTTCAGCTGGATTATGCTGCTGAGGTTTGTTGACCTGGCACGTGACCTCGGTGCCCATTGAACCAAGCGCACAGTTGACCACTGATATTTTGTACCTGTTCAGGCCCTCCTCCAGTGCTGATGCAGTTCCACGTTTGTATCATGGGTCCAACACTGTTTGCTATGGCAAAGTTGTCACCATGCTGAATGCTACAATGCGATGATTCTGGTTAAATACTGTCAGCATATGTTGCAACAACTTACTGCTGCCTCCATTTCCGCAACATTAAGGCCATGCTGTACATTCACCAAAGTCTGCTTTAGCACCTACAACAGTGGAATTGATTGGCTAATGGAGGCATACTTCGCCACTCACTGCCTGTGTGGCATGTTCAAAAAGCCACAAAGTTGTTATTACAGAGTCCATGAGGTGCCACTGTTCAGTTGTCATAGACATGGAGGCCCCGGAACTGTCATGGCTAGTGTGCATCACAGGATATTCTGAGATGGATTTGTATTGTTCATACAACCTCTGTGACATGTATAAAGTGGAGTTCCATTGGGTGACAGCTTCCAGCTTCAAGCGGTGCTGAGGCAGGCTGTTTAGTATCCGCAACTGCTGCAGTTGGTCACGGGCCTTTCCAGATCTTGGAAAAGTGAAAGCAGATATGTTGAGCTACGGACAGCATTTCCTTTACATCAGGGTGCTGCATAAACTCCTGCACCACAAGGTTTAAACAGTAGGACATGCATGGAACTCAAAAAACTCTATTTGTTATGCATTTCACCACATTTGACCCATTGTCACTTGCTAAGAACCCAGCTGTCAGGGACAGAGGCTTTAGCCATTTGTCAGTTTCAGTCAGTACCACTTCCAACATGTTCTCATCAGTGTGTAAACAGGTCACATTATGCATAGAAATTGTTGCATGCCGAATTCCTGGAAGATTGCTACCGCGACAATCCACCTTACTGCACTGATTATACACACTACCAACATCGCAAACAACTCCCGGCACCTGTGCCCAGTGTGCAGTTATACACAAATATGAAATCCCACTGTTTTGTCACTTGTCCACATATCCATACTTAAATGGATGAATGGAGAGGAGGAATGTTGAAGGGCATGTATTACTGAGTCTGAGACAGTGTGAACAACTCAAGGACAGCATAGGTAGAAAGGTATCTCCTGGATTGGACGTTCCATTTTGGACAGGCACGTGCAGCAAACCAGCAGAACCCAGAATTCTCCACAAAGGAGAAGGGCAAAGATCAATTGCCAGCATTTCTGCTACAGCAGCATTAAGTTCACTTGACACTGTATGATTCTGGGGTACTTCAGCTTATGTGCAAAACACTCCTGTAACGTAGGCTGACTTAAATATTTTACAACGGGTATGATCACAAATGGTTGTGCTCTGTGATGAATGGCATTGACAGGGGGTGGAGTATGGACATTTGATGAAGACAGTTGCACAGGTGAAGATGACAAACCCAGAAATGCAGTTCTTTTGTCAGGTTTGCCAACCAGGGTTGATGTACCACTTGCACCAGACATACTGCATTCACCACAACCACCACCACCACAAACTGCTACTCTCACCAGCACTGGACAGCATTTCAAAGTCATTATGGTCCTCCACCTCATCATGCTTGCAGTAATCCTCTACTCTTATTGCCTCAGTACTGCACATGTTTAATTTACTACTGGACTTAACAGTCATGGAAGGGAAAACATGCTCACTATGGTTCCTAGTGATGAGGGAATGCACCACTGTGGTATTAGCTGCCAGCTTGTGTTGGGTCCACAGTGCCAAGTGCCTATTCTTAAGATGCGTATGCTGTCCTCCTGTGCCCAGATGGCTCCCCTTTTTACCTCAACTCATACGCACATGGCAAACCTGGAAGATTGAAACTGACTCATCATTTGCATCTTGAACAAAAAAATCCCAAACAAGGATTGTGATGCTCTGCTTTTTAACATGTCCATGATGTAGCTTATTTAAGTCCATTATTTTAAGCACTGAAGTGGGGGGCACATGATGTTTTGGGCACTGCACACCTGGACTGCAAGTGAGCACCACGACTACCTATCATATTTATTACTGGGTCATCATCATCAACTAAAACCAGTAAATCACAAGTTTTTACAAGGGGATTCCTGTAAATGGACTCAGACACCAGTCACTTTGAATTTCGTTTTCTCCGGTTCCCAACTGGGGTCAATTACATCATCATCATATTCATCAATGTCACACACATCCACATCTTCTGTTTGGATGCTAGCATGTGGACTGCATGTTGCAACAACAGCAACATCATCGTCATCATCACATTCATCATCAGCATCTATACCACCATCACCTGATATTTTCCACCACACTGTGAATCATTGCATGGAAAATGCATGACATTAATTACCTTGGTGGATGGAATATCACATTGTATGCTGTCATTGTCATGATTATCAGAATCCTCAGGTTCACTTACTGGGATAGTTACCAAGTATGACATCATCTATGCTGTCCTCTCTTTCACTGCTTCACACGCAATATTTTTGGATATGGTACACTGGTCAGAATTGAACTAGATGCACCAATACTAATACTACCACCACCAGTAACACTAACACCACCAGCTGGGAAAACATCATCTCCTCCAACTATGAGTGAAGCTACTGATTGGGCTGTAAAACATTGCAGGAGAATACCTTTCCTCACATCAGCAATGCACTTCTGCATCTGCATACTACCATGTACACAGACTATCTTACTGCCAGCATTGCCATGGTGAGAAACAGCTTTGCTTACATGTCTCTTGCGGGCATTGTGGGGATCAACCACAATATTATAACCAAATTTAGATTTTGATATGTTCACTCTCTGATTGGGGGACGCTGGATGTGAAGCCATAAAAACAACTGAAGCTTCAGCAACAGATAAGATACTAGTCTGTCATTCAATGAAAATGACTTCAGTAACCAGTGGTGCTGATGAGGTCACAAAAACAACCAATCTGGTAAAAAATTCCTTTTGCCAGTGGGGTGGGGAGGAGCACTGACTGCAGATTTTTATGGCAGTACAAGCAGCAAAACAAAGAACAGATGCCATGATCGCAGTACAAAATCAGGCAGCTGCAGTGAATAGCAGGTTCACACTGCTGTGCCTGCAATTACACTAGTCTGTGGCACAATAAAGGTGTATTATTTGATGTCACTCAACACCACACACACTCACACACACACACACAGAACAGTTTGTCTTCAATGCTGAATGAGTAATGCATAGCAAATTCAAAAGTTCAGTAATATGCCACGTATTGTAATGTAAACAACCTGAAATTATGAACTACTGCACAGATCTACACAGCACACAAACAGCAAGATACTTTCAACAATTACTGACAATATCACTCGTGTACATTAACACAGTCAGTTATATAACAAAAATATAACAAAAAACAAAGACATCACTGTTTCTCCAACTTATATCTACCTACACACATGATCGCCTCCCCAAAGCACACTTTCACTGTCTTTTACTACACACACTCAGTGTTGTACATTAACATTCAAAATCCATACAAAACAAAATGCTCAATGACATGAGCACAGGAGGGTTCCTGCAATCGATGAACTAAAGTTTGAGCCCCCAAAAACACAAAAACACTTTTTAACAGCTTTTAGAAGGTTTCAATCACAGACAGTTCTCAGATCACACTGTCTCCTACTCCTTCCGACACATACAACTCTGAACTCAGGCTGAGCAGATCAATATAGTGCACACGTGATCTGAAATCCATGAATCACTGCAAAATTCACCTTCAGAGCTCAAAAACAAGGCAAAGTGAGGTGAAGTGCATTGTCCTCAAAGTGCTTCACCTTACATTTGGTGGAGTAGTGGTCTGGGAGGCAGGTAATGCTAAGTCATTGTTTTCAATAGACTTCGCATTACTCATTATAACACCGATACTCCACTTCACGTTGCGGAGCACTCCACGAATCTGCCTTTGCTCCGCGAATCACTTCAGTGGAGCAGATTGAGCCCAACTCACCCACCACTAGTCACATCCAAATGGAGCAGCACCTGAATCACCCTAGTGGAGCTCCAGCATTTCTTGGAAGAAAGCTGCTAGTTTCCAGGAATTTTTATAGTTAAACTTTTTATTAAGGTTTTCTTAAGATGTACAGACAAACATCTTACAGTACAATACAATATGAGATTTTATAGAAAGGTTAAGGCAACATATAATTGGTACACTACTTAATATTAATATAAAGAGCTTATAATTCAAAATTAGAGCAAAACAATACAAATCATGTGATTAAGGTAGGCTTGATGTTATTGTGGCCCTGAGACAGGTAGTATGAATAGACATGGTTTACATTAAGATGTTACATAATCACATATGATGCTGCAAAAAAAACATATGTAGGAGGATTGTGGACTAGCTAAGAAACATCTAAAGATAGAATGCAAGAAAAGAGGATGTATGAGAGAAGTGAGAAGAAAAAGGAGGAGCAATAGAAAAGGGGACAGGAAAGCAAGACTACAATGAGATATATGTGGGAGTTAGTAGAAGGAGAAAAAAGCTGTATGTATTAAGTCCATACATTCATGTCAGAAGATTTAGATGATTCCAGAAAATTAAAAAGCCCTGTCAACAATTATTATATATCATGAGTCAAGTCAGACGAAATATATATGTCATACATGTCAAGGGAAGCATATTGAGAAAATTGAGGATATTGGGAAGGGTAGGGATTATATTAGATCTCCAATGCATAAGTATTATGAGTTTAACTTGAAGGAAAAGTATGTTTAACCATCTGTTCTGTGAATAGGAGATTTTGTAGGAATGGTAATTAAAATACCAAGAATGCAATGTTTAGGGTCCAATGCAAAAGGTTGACCAATCACTTTTATTGCAAATCTGTGAGTACGGTGCCAAAGCTTTTGTGAAGGGGACAATAACATAAAATATGCAATAAATCTCCACTGGGAGTTGCAGCACCAACAATTGTTACTGTTCATTAAGCCCATTTTTTGTAATACAGCAGGGTTGTGTACCACAAATGCAGGATTTTGGTTTGAATAAAGGAGCTACGTTTATCATTGAAAGATTTGTGACAGAAAAGCCAATACCTGTACCATTGTGCATTGATTATATTATATTGTAGCAAAATTCTCCGGGGCCCAGATATTCGAAGGGTTGCACCATGCGCAACAGGATCGCCAGCTCAAGTATGGAAATGCACCATTTTGTGCAATATTCAGTGGGATGTGACTGCAGTGCAATAAGCAGTGCACCAGAGTGCAATAGTAATGAATGCATGCACAACCGTGAGGGGCGAACCATGAATAACACACGCAGTCGATATTCAACAGCATGCGCCGTGTGCAAAAGGGAGCAAGCGGAAGTTGAGCAACAGAGGAAATGATCCAGAATAAAAGGGAGCAAGAGAGGGGCACAAGAACACAAAAGGAAACCACAGGTGGGAGCGTGGACAGAGAGCCAGGGTGGTACAGAAGGTAGCAGTGTGCAGGACTGGGCAGGAGCAGGACAGGTCCCACCAGAATTGAGCCATAGACAGGGTAGGAGTGGGTGAGTCTGTGCCACTGTGCAGCAAAGGTGTGGAGTGCCACAGTGGACTGAGGGCAGTGGCAGGAGGCAGGTCAGCCACAGCCAAAGGCTGGAGGTGTACCGGTTCAGGGGAGCATCAGGAATGGACAGCGGGGACGAACAGGACAACAACCGCTGGGGGAACCAGCCAGGGACATGGCCAGCACCACCTTCCAGATGGGAGCGGTAATGAGGGTGTGAGAAGGCAGGCAGCAGGGGCGTGGCTGTGGAAGGGCCCGTTGGCGGTATGCCCAGAACAGTCACTACTGAACCTGCACCAGCTTCGAACACTACTCTGACACAGAGATTGTGGGCTGGTACCACCTGAACTAGGTGATCCTGAGGCAGCTCTGTGAGCTGTGCAGTGATGAGATGCAGGCACCCACACAGCGGAGCCATCTCTGTCAGTGGAGAGCGAAGGTGACAGCCGTCATGTGCCTGCTCACCACGGGCACCTTCCAGAGATCAACAGGGACACAACAGGTATAACCCAGTTGGCTGCATCATGCCTACTCACACAATTCCTCAGTACACTGCTGCCACATGCTGCAGAGTACATCCATTTCCCAGCACACAGGCGGAGTGCACAGTACGATACAGGAGTTCCACAGGGTAGCCTGGTTGCCTGGCATGCTCTGGGCCATTGACTGCACCCATGTGGCCATCCACAAGCCAATTGGCCCTGAGGGAGCAGCATACATCAATCGCCAAGGGTACACAAGCATAAACTGCCAGGTGGTGCTGCGATGTCAGGGGCGCATTACCAATGTCTGTGCCCGCACCCTGGGTGGAGCACATGATGCCTTCATCTGGCACCAGTCTGCACTGTGCCACAGGTTTGAGAGTGGGAACATCCCCACTGACCATCTAGTGGGTGAGTATGCATATCATGCAGGATGACATGAACAGACGTTGGGGGTGCATAGTCAGAGGTGCCATGGGTACCAGCCTTGTTGGCCCATGGCATAGCGATGCAGATCACCATTCTAATGTCCACCCTCTACACACAGGTGACAGTGGTTATCCGCTCGTCCCTGGCTGCTCACACCATACCAATGCCCCACGACCCCATTGCAGCTATGGTACAATGAGGCACGCCACAACACGGAATGTCATCAGTGGGTGTTCTTGATGCTGAAGGCACAGTTCTGGTGCCTGGACACATCTGGCGGTGCCCTACAGTACAACCCCTTGAAGGCCTGTGGGCAATTCCTGGCCTGCTGTATCCGGCACAACATGGCCACCGACTGTGGGATAGCTGAGAGGTCAAAGAGGAGGACAGCAATGGGGATGATGAGGACACTGGTACAGCTGGTGATGGGCAGCCACCACCTGGTTGAAGAGACCTCCGCCTGATCCGGATGTCACAGCTGTACCAGGACACCACTACAGAAAAGCACTTTGGTCAACACAGGTAGGTCATGGGCCATGCGCAGCCACCAAGGGCAGGGGCAGCCCACAGACAGGCAGGACACCGGGCGGCCGGCAGTAAGGGAATGGGTCTGAGTGTGGCACGCACATGGGCGTCAGGGACGGGCAGGGCCGAACACAACGCGTGCAAACACAAGCACACACACCACAAGACATGCAGAAGGGGTAGACAGCATGCCAACCCCAATTGCCCACCCCCACACAGGTCCATACGACCATGCCCAGTGGCCATCACTGTGCATGCCTCAGATGCTGGGCACCATTGCACACTGGCAGACAGCGCAGCGCCAGGCATCATCATGCACATGCCACAGTGACCAGCAGCCAGGAGGGTGTGCACGGAACTGTGTGTGTGCAAGTCCGGTACCCCACCCATGCATCTCACAATACACCACCACTGCACATAGGGCAGCGGCAGACAGTGGTCATGGTGGGAGACAGGTCAGATATGCGGCACAGTACCATGCCTGCTAAAGATGCAAGGGCAGCCACGCTGAGTCCTGCCAGTCATGTCAGGCTGACCATTGGCCACATGGTGTGCACCGTCGGTCCCCAGGGGTGATGCCGCGTGAACACAACCGTGTTCACACAGGGGGTCTACAGCCACCCAACATGCCCGCACCAGGCGTACTCGGTATGCCTACAGCTGAACCAGTGTATCGACATAGTAGGTGTCACACGGTGCCGGAATGGAGGGTTGGACATGACACTGCACAGTGTCTGTAGCGGATGGGCACTGAACTGGGTGCCCAATATGGCCATGACAGCTGTCAATACATTGGTCTGCCTGTCAATGGCTGCAGTCACATCCGCCCGCTGCTGGGCCATCTCTGCCAAGAGCAGACCATGGTCCCTGCTGTGCGCTCCTCTGTCTGGTGCAGAACTGCACTGAGTGCATCAACCACCATCCAAGCCGCATCTGCTGATCTACTGAAGCCTGGAGTAGATGGCTGTGCTCGTCAAAGGTCATCCACCGGTCTGGCATGCTGTCCTTCATGGTGTTCCTGGCCCTGTCAGGGCACATCCACACACAGTGCACTGCCGCCACCCTGACACTGTCCCTCCATCACCATTGGCTGGCTGCTGGCACTTCCTCTCTGGCTGCAGATTGCCAGGGCTCACCAGCGTGCCGCAGTGGCAGCAACAGCCAAACCACCCTGGATGCATGCCAGTGCTGTCCCACTGGGGCATAGAGGCACAGGCTGGGACTGTGTTGTTACACAGGCTATCACGGTGGCACCACCCATGGCAATGCCGTGCTGATGCCTGCTGTGGGACCATCCTGCATCCCATATGTATCACTGACCTGGACATGTGGTCCATCATCATCGGTGCTAGATCCACCACCAATCCATGTCCCAGCATGCTGGAGACCATGGGCGCTGTCAGGCTGGGACACAGGCAAGGTCTCGTCCACACCTGCACCACCCTCATCAGTCTGGACAGATGTGCAGGTATGCACTGGTCCGTCCCTCGGACATCGGTGGAGGTGGATGGGTAATCCTCAGTGTCAGGGCATCCCCTCAGTGGACACACCCACCAGCACTGACCCATGTAGATGCTCAGGAGCTGTAATTGAACACATTATGGTTAGTGGCTCTGCCCTGCCCTGTGACATTCCCTCCACCAACGACACAGTGACAGCACATGACCTACCATGCAGTGATGGCTGCCACCCATCTGGAAGCCACCACCAGGAATGTCCTCAATGGCACAACACCGCATGCTGCTGGCCACCCACCTCCTGTGGTGTCAGGCATGGTACATCCAGCTGGCCCCCACTGGTGGCAGCACATGCAGCCCTGATGCAGCCACCTTGTCTTTGATCTGCCTCCAGTCTGTGCTAACCTTCTTCTTACACTCCTGCATGGACGCTTGGTGGCTGCCATGCTGGTTCTCGGCACACGCCACCGCGCCCCATGCCGCAGCACGGCCTGTGGCGCTCCCCACTGTCCACTGAGCAGCGGTTCCCTGTCAAGATATGCCTCGAACAGGGCATCTGATTTAGCCCGGTGAAGTTGGGCCTCCTCCTTCTTCTCCATCCCAGTTCCTCCTCTTCCTCATGTTCTGTCATGATCGAGCCTATGGGAATGACAGGTGTTACCTTGGACTGTGCAGTACCATTCAGCCCTCACAAACCACAGTCCCACATCCCAACAGCATGCAATCCACCACAATAGACTGCAATACCTAACTATGTCCTCTGCAGCCCCATGTCACATTCATATAGTGCAACCCATGCAAATGAGGCGAGGCACAACTGTAAGTAGATGCTAATGCAGTGGTTGCGCCGTGGAATGGCTGATGAGCTGATTTGCATATGCTGGCTGAATATCACGCTTTTGCACTTTGTGCAATGTTGGTGATCATGCTCAGGCTATGGTGCAGCACTGTGATGTGTGCAATCGGCACCGCACAGTGCATGTCTGTAATGCTGGCCGCGTTGCATGTGGCACTGCTGATGTGCTGGGCATGGGAGGCACTGCAGGGCATGGCCACCACTGTGTCTGTGGTACTAATGTGCTGTTTGCCCATGTGGCACTCATGCCCTGGTGCACTGTAGGCACCATGGAGCCCGCGTGGTAGGCCACTGAAGAGCATCACACACAAGTACCCTACCATGCTACATGCAGGGCATCCATAGCACTGTGGCGCTCCATGCATGGACACACCCTTGACCCTGTGGTTGACCTTTGCCTCTTAGGCACCATCGTCCATATGGATGCACCCTATCTCCCAGTTCGGTGACAGCAGGATAGGACTGGCAGCGCAGTACCACACTGCCTCCACACATGGGGCACATGCACTACAGAGCACCATTTTGACTATGATACAAACTGAAGGATGCCTCATTGGAGAGTGCAGGTGTGGAGCACTATTGAACTTGCCAACTTGAGCCACATGCTGTCCTATTTGGGCAGGATCTCCTGGACAGGCCATATAGTGCTGTGTGGCAGGAGGTGGCTGACAGCCTGGAGGAGGTGACCGGGATTGGCTGGACAGCAGAACAGTGTCACCACAGGTATGACGACCTACAGCAGAGGGACCTTGACCAGCTGGGGCATCTGCAGGCACTCGCCCGGTGAGGTGCCGTGCCATGGCCAGGTAGGTGCTCCATCCATACACTGGTAGTGTCCATCTGTCTGGGTATCGCAGTGTGCATAGGTCCACCCACAGGAGGGTGGGGCCATCTAGTAGTTGTGGGGGTGGTGGTGGGGGTGAGTCATGGCTGGGCTGTGCGGGCATGCACACACTGGGAGGGCTTTGCTACTGGCTTGTGCTGATGCTTCCCTCTCCATGTTTGCACCATAGGGCTGGAGGAGCACTGTAGGGCAAAGGCAGCCCAAGTACAGGCAGAGCAAGACTGAGTGGGTGCACTGCCGATGCAGCAAGGACACGGTGGAGGGCCATGGGCCAGCAGCGCCCTGCTGGCCTGGATGCAGGTGAGTGCCATGTTTCCCTTACATCTGTGCATGCTGAGTTGCAGGGGTGGTGGTGGGGCATGGCCACCAGTACTTGGCTTCACTGCCGTGCATGCCATATAGTGTACTCCAGCACTGTCCTGTGGCACTGCATGTGTGGGTGGGCATTGCGGTGGTCTGTGTGTGCACTGGGTACATGGCTGTGCCACTGCCTCACACCACATAGCCATGTCACTGTACGGCCACTGTGGTGCTATCACGGGACATGGGCAGTGGATGTGTGCAGCGTTCCACATGGCTGTGGGTGCCTGGGTATGCAGGTCATGTGGGCGTGGACACTGTGGGTGGTCACATGCCATGCACATAGGGTGGGCCTCAGGGGTCTGGCCAGTCACTTGTAAATGACTCTGCTCCCTTGTTCTAGGTGGACACAGCTGGATTGCACTGGAGCAGAGTGTCCAGGGCTGCTGCAGCTGGTGAGGGCCACCTTTAGCTGCTCCAGTGGATGGAACAGGGTGGAGGACAAGCGTCACCAGCGGAACACTGAGATCATAGTGGGGAAAGGGGTTGATGTTAGGCCCACTATACCCTGATGTGCATTCCCCGGACTAACCCTCACACCCCTTCATCCCACTCCCAGTTATTCACCCTGCCCCATGCCTGCCCCCACCTGATATGTGGCCCTGCCCCCACATTGTAAATAGTTTTTTTTGTTTTGTATACTGTTCACTACTATAATACACACTTATTTGTTATGTCAACTGTGGTGGTCTCTGATTTGCAGTGGACTTATGGTGCTTGGCTGCAGTCGTGTACATGGTGTTGGGGGTGGTGAAGGCCTGAGTGTGTGTGTGTCTGGCAGGACCCACCTATGGTGTGGGTGGGGACTCGGTCCCTGTCTGTGGTATGCATGTTGTCCCTGTGCACTGGATGCCTGTGTGCAGTGGTCTCTAGTGCATGCACTGTTTCCCTGGTGCCCTGTCAGTAAGTCCATGACCCGTGCAGCTGGCCCCTTGCATGTCTGTGGTATGCACAGTCTGTTGGGATGTCATTGGTGGCTGTCCATGCTGGCCACCCTCTGGCCAAGGCACAATGGTGGCTTACATCCTGTCACCGGTATGGTGCACATCTGCCTCAGGTGGCACTGTGACTATGCTGTTGTTGGCCCCCATGCTGTCACTGGTGTCTGTCACGGGGTCTGTGTTCTGATGTCTGTCACTTGTGCTCCTGCCACATGCTGGTGGTGGACAGCTTCATAGTGCATGCCTTAGGATGGCTGGTACACCTGTGCCATGGTGTGGTGGTGGGGTGCAGGCTGTGGGTATACAGCATCAGTGGTCACATGCCATTGGCATTTGTTGCCCCACTATATTGTGTCCCTGTGTTGGGGTGCCCTTGGGTCTGGGTAGGTATTTGTCCATGCCCTGTGTTGCATCCTGTGTGCCACATTTCTCCATGCACCACTGTGGGCATATGTGTTGGCTATTGGGGCCAGTGCTGGGACAGGGTGTGTGCTTGGGTGGGTGTGCGGGTTGCTGTCCTGCTGGTGATGGGGTCCAGGGCAGGCCTTGTCACATGTGGGGTCCCTTGAGTACCGACACAGGGTTGACCTCTCTGCTTGTGCCACGGGGGCCATGCAGGGAGGCACTGTGTCGCAGTTGTTGCATCAGTGTCTGATGCCACCCACTGTGGGATGCTCACAGTGGGGCTGCCATGAATAGCTCCATGGTGCACAGGGTTGCATTGTCACCATGGGGTGGTGGCGTGCATTCGTTGCCATGCACTGTTGGGTGCTGCTCCTGGGCAGGGTGTCTGGGGATCGCTGTACAGGGTGTGCTCTGCATTGGTCGTATGGGGTGGTACTGGTGGCCAGTCCTCCTTGTGTTGTGGTCACTGCTTGAAGGGGTGTGCTGGGGCACTGTGCCCCAGCTGTGGATCAGTGCTGGTGTTCATGGGCTGGTGGTTCATCCAGCTCACCACAGATTGTGCAGTTCATGGGTTGGGGGCATTGTCTGGTCTGCTTGTGCTCCTTCACCCATGGCTTCCATGGGTGGTGCACCTATGCATCCTGTTCCTGTCCCTGTGCATCCCTGGTTGTGCTACTGTGCTACTACCCTGCTCCACTGTGCATCCCTGTTGTGCTGCTGTGCATCAGCCCTGCACCACTGCACATCCCTGGTTGCTCCATGGCACAGTTGGCACGATATTCAGTTGTGTTGCGTGGTGCACATTGGCCTGCTGTGTTTGTATATAGCACATGTTGTGCATGGGTGCACTGCACTTTACACCTGCTCCTGCTATTGCGCTACTTTGTGGTGCAGTCTGAATATCTGGGACCATTTGTTTTTGCATTAATGGAATAGTCAGAAAGTGTATCTTTAATATCTTTGTAAATAGTGCTATTCAATTGGATGCTGTTTTATCCATTTAGAAATGTACTTATCATACAGAGAATTAGTAGAAAAGGTGTGAGAGTAAGATTTGCATGCCATACGGAGCTGTAGATATTTCCAAAAATCCTGATGGGGAAGACTCCATTAGACACATAGATCTGTATAAGATTTTAATTTTAACATCTGAGGTTCAAGTATATCTTGCAAGAAGAAAATACCCTGTTTTTCCAGGTACGACAGAAAATTGGGTGATTATCAAGAAATATAAGGTGGTTACCCCAGATGGGGGTATAAGCTAAGGGTTTAGGGTTCTATTTAAGGTGCCTGTGAATTATTTTCCATCAAGTATAGATGCAGCTATTGTGGGGTGAGGCTTTTAAGTAAAGGGAAGGGGATTATAAAGGAAGGATGTAGCCACATTTCCAGGACATAAGGATGCTTCCATAATGACCCATAAAGGTGACTGAATATTAGGTTTATTAAACCATTTGATAGTTTGAGATTTACGAAGACCTATAAGCCATCAAAGTCTTCTTTCAAGTTTGAGGATATTGGGCTATCAGGTGGTGCTTTAAGATGGTTTACCACTTATTTAGAGGAAGGGCCTTGATCTACTATTGTTAATAAGGTTGTTTCAGGCCTTTGCCAGTAGTCTGAGGGTTTCCCAGAGCTCGGTGCTTGGTCCTTTACTTTTTGATTTATTTGAAGGAACTTGGATGTCATGTGAATAATGAGGCTTACCAACTATATGCGGATGATACAATAATATATACCTCTGCTCCATGTTTGGATAAGATTCAAGTAAAGTTACAGATAGGTTTTGATAGGCTATATGAATATCTGACAATGTTGAAACTTAAAATGAATATAAGCAAGACAAAATGTATGATATTTGGTACCAATCTGAAACTTAAAGTTAGTCCTAAATTATCAGTAGTTGATGCATATGGGGAAAAAATTGGATCAAGTGATGACTTACAAGTACTTGGGCTACTCGGTGGACTCCTCGGCTACTGGCAAATGGCATGTGGATGAGCTGGTTAAATTAGTAGGAAAAGGGTGGGTTTATTATATGAAATAAAAATTTGTTGGGGGCATATACGATAAAGAAAATAGTCGAACTGCAGATTTTTCCTTTATTTGATTATGGAAATACACTATATGATTATTCCAACTCTGGAAAACTGCACAGATTAGATATACTTTATAATCGCTTAGCAAGATTAATCCTACAGTGTCCTAGGGATACCCACCACTGTTTGATGTATCATAAATTAGGATGGATCTCTCTGTCAGAGAGGAGACAATGTCATAAATATTGTTAGAAACTATAAATGCGTTACAGCAAAAATTCTGGATTTTCTGGCCAAAAGGCTAGAATTTAAGGATGTGAGTTCCTCTTTAAGGAATGCAGCCTATCAAGAGCTGTCAATACCAGGGACAAAAACAAAATGCTGTGGGTATTTCTTTAACCAGCTTGTCCCAAAATGTTGGAATAACTTGCCTTTACAATTTTGTTTAACAGCAAAAGCCCTTCACAAAATGTTTTTAAATCCTGGCTCTTGGAGACATTTTCAGCTCAAGTTAAATCTTGTTGTGGTTAATTGTTTGTGTATGGTATTTGCTTGTATTTATTTGAAGATGTAACCTGAAATGTGTTTATGCATTATATTGTGTTTTGTTATTTTCGTTATTACTATTTTGTTATTTAACCAAGGGTCACAATTTTAAATGAGTTTTCTCAATGGTCTAACCCATTTAATAAAAATGAAATAAAATGAAATGAAATGAAATAGGTAGGCTTGAAACCAAGGAAGACCAAAACTTCCTTTTGACCAATGGGATTGAAGTTTGTTGTGGCTAAATCTAGGATTTTGCCTTCCCAAATAAAGTTGCCAATTATGTTATCTATTTTGGTAAGGAAACTAGAGGAAGTATCAAAGGGATATTGGGAAAAGGTATAATATTTTAGAGCTATTGCCATTTTAATAGTGGAAATGTTCCCATTAAAGAGAGTTTAAGCAGCTTCCATCTGTCAAGTGTTGATTTGATGCTGGTTAACAGAGGAAAGATTACCCTCCCATAATTTATCTAATGTCAGGGTGATCTGAATACCTAGATAAGATATACCCTGAGGCCCAGCAAAAGCCCAGTGAGTTGTTCATGAAGGGTCTGCAAAGGGCGTTCAATGGTAGCATTCAGATTTGTTAAGATTTAGAGCTAGTCCAGCGAGGGAGGTGAATTCGTTCAGCAGTTTAACTAGAGGTTGCCTGGAGTTTTCGAGATTTTCTAGTAAAATGAGGAGATCATCTGCATACGAGAGTGAGATGTAGCAAGAGTTGCCAATAGGGATGCCTTTGATTGTACATGATTGACATAGGGATGCAGAGAGGGGTTCCATGGCTAGTATAAACAAGGAAGGTGATAAGGGCATCCTTGTCTGGTGCCTCTTGCTAAGTAAAGAAGGGGACAGAGTGGAATTGGTGAGAACTCAAGCTGAAGGGAGGTATACAATAATTGAATCCATGCACAAAATGATTAGTAATACCAAATGAGATAAGACCTGGTACAAATATTCCCAATTGAGAGAGGTAAATGCTTTTTCAAAGTCAATGGCATTGCAGCTGCAGCGATTTTAAGAGTTTTTGCTTTGTGGATTAAGTTAAATAGTGAGCGAAGATAATCAGAACTATTTCTATTCTTGATAAATCTGGATTGGGAGGTATGGATGAGTTTAGTCATTAAAGATTCTAAATGGAGGTTAATAATTTGGCGAAGATTTTGCCATCTGTGTTAAATAACAATATCAGTCTAGTTTGAAGGGAGGAGGGATTTTCTGTCTTTTTGCTAAGACTGTTATAATGGCTTCAGTCATTGTGTAGGGGAGTTTATTTTTAGAGATTGCTTTCAGGAAGACATTAAATAATCAGGACAAAGAGTGTCAGATAGAGTTTTATAGAAATCAACAGAGAAACCATCACTACTGGGTGCTTTACTGTTTTTAAGGAAGATAGTGCTGTTTGGATCTCCTGTAGAGTAAATGGTTTATCGAACATAGTCATGTTTGGAGGAAAGGTGGGGTAGATACAATTTTTCCAAGAAATGTTGTATTGGGTTAGGATTTGTGGTGCTTGGATACGAGTATGATTGATGCTAAATAGATTGCATAATGCAATTGATTGAAGGGTTGTCTGTGTAGGTCTGACCTGATGATCTCTTAGGCTTACGATATATCTCTGCATCTATTTAGTTTTAAGCTGATATGAGAGCAACTTCCCACATTTATTCCATTTATCTCAATAGTGGTGCTTGAGCCTTAAAAGGTCAAGTTCTGCTTTCCTGGATAGTTTCCCAGGAATTTGAAAATACATTGCTCAATGGACCAAACACGGGATGCTGAGGATCTGGGACAGGAGAAGAACGCATTGTTGCGAAGGTGCTGTTGGGCTTCTGAAGAACCCTAAACTCCAGATGGTGCAGGCATATGGCTTCACCCTCTATGAGTCACTAGTATGACTCTCTATTACAGAAAATTGGAGTGAGAGAAGACAAATGGGAGCAAATAAATGAACCAGAAAATAAATGAATAAAGAGAAGAATTAGGAACCGAATAAGATTAAAAAAAACAATAAGGCAAGGATAGAAAGTGTTCAAAATTATGGTTTTATACTTTGTCTTAGTAAAGCTGTCAGGCTCCTGACTCCTCCACTTGCAATAAGAAAGTAAATGTGAGCTGTGTCACTCTGCAGAGATGTTTAGAGGTATAGCAACATAATCTTTCAGCAGATAAAGATCACATGGCCAACCTAGTCTGCCCATTTCCCTACTCACTGCTGCAGCCCCAGATCCAATTTGATCTGTGGTGCTCATGTTCTGCACATCTCCAGGGTACCATCATGTCTATCCCATGCTGTCTTGAACCCCTGTATTTTGTTGCCCACACCACTTCTGCTGGAAGGCTGTTCCATAGCTCCTCCACCCTTTCTTGTTTATCATAAAAGATTTTATTATTTTCAATTTTTGCAAATAACATTGCAGGACTGTTATATGGCATTGGTACATAGGTCATGTACAGTGGATTTAGTGCCCTCCATAAAGGAGAGTTATGAACCTAGACAGATTCTGATATACCATAACAATATGTGGAGACAAACTTACATACCATGTGAAAACAGTGATATACATACTGTCAAGCAGGTAATATAACAGTACATGCACTTCAAGGAGATTGATAAGAGATCTGAAGCACCTCCTTTCTCATTCAAGGGGGATGTGGTATAAGGAGAAGGGAAAAGGAAGGGGTTCCCTCTGCTCATCAGGAGAACAGAGGGCAGGAAGGAAGAGGAAAGGTGTAGCCCTCCAGTAGAGGCCTTTCCAGACTATGGCGGGCCACCTAAGGCTAGCAGATCTGGGGTGTGATGGAATATGTCAGATAGGCCCTCAAACAGTGGGAGAGTTACCAGGTGGTGTAGGAGGCAAGAGCACAAGTCAGGTGCAGACAGGTATCCCATTTCTTATGGAACTTGTGTAACTGGTCTTGGCTGGAGTAGGAAAGTCTTTCAAAAATAGCCAGCATTGCACACCACGTCATAACTGAGTGTGGATGGGGTTGTCTCTACTCCATCAGAATTGTCCATTTGGCTTCAAGTAGGGCAGCCATAACTGATCCCCTATGAGGAGGTGGGAGAGGATTCAGAGATGGTGGATCACCTAGCAACAACAGTGGATTTGTTTGGCTGAGTGAATGGCCTACCATTCTGGAGCAATCAGCAAATACTGAAGACCAAAATGAAGTCAGCAGTGGGCATTGCCAGAGTCATGTAATAAATGGGCAGGACTCCGGTGACATCTCCAACATTGCAAATGGCTGAGGCGCCCCATAGAATGAAGGGCAGCGGGGTTCTGTACCACACGTCACAAGAACTTAAGTTGAATAATCTGTCTTTTGGCATCTGTATAAGCTGTGTGGGCTGCTCTGATACAGAGGCTCCAGTTTTCTTGAGAAATTGTTAACTGGATGTCTGCCTTTCAGTTCTGTCTACACTTCTCAATGGGGTCTGGTTAGGCATCCCACATCATTCAGAACATTTTTCTGGCTAGGCCCAGCGGCACCTCTTGTTCATGAAGTGAACTCATTCAGTGTCATTTGGAGTCCAGAACAACTCGGGTCTGGAGAGAACAGACAGCAGTACAAATTTGGAGATATTTCTAAAGTCCTGGGCTGGAAGGTTAAGCTGGGACTTCAGTTGTTCAAAGGACATTAGTTTTTGGAGTTTGATGTATGTATACATATATATATATATGTATATATATATATATATATATATATATATATATATATATATATATATATATATAATATATGTCCTGGAGGATCCTAATACCTTTACTGACCCATCCAGGTCAGTGGATCAGCTTTTGTCAATGGAAATGCGTTATTGTTCCAGAGGTGGATATAATCTAAGGTAGGGTGCCATGTGGGTTGAGGTGTGTGAGAGGTAGTCAAAGCCATATTCCAGGCTCTTCCCATCTCCAGCAAAAACTGGTGTGAGTGCGGGGAGTGTGAAGTGAGTGGGAGGAGAAGTAAGCACTGGGAGTCCTCCTGGGCCAGGTAGGCTTCTGGTTTGACCCACAAGGGGAGTAAGAGGAGGAGGGACAAATCACTCTGTTGCTTGTGCTGCAAGGTATGCTAAATGATATCCCTGGAACCAAGGGAGATCTAGGCCCCATTTAGACCAGTGGGCCGGAGTTTAGGTCAACTCCAATAAGAGGTTTTGCCATCCCAAAGCAAGAGGGAAACTAGTTTGTCCAGAGATTGAAATAGCTTAGGAATCTATAAATGGTTAGATTATGAAAGAGGTAGGATACCCTGAGGAGGAGGAACATCCATACAGCCTCTAACCTGCCCTTCAGGAAAGTTTGAGCCTGTTCCATTGGTCAATTTCTGCTGCTAGTGAGGCAAGTAAGGGGCAAAGTTGGTGTTTTCCAACTCCTTCCATCTAGCAATGATAGTCACCCCTAGGTAAGAAAAACCCTGGGAAGCCAAAGAGATGGCCCTGCCAAACAGGCAATCCCTGGAGCAGGCCAGGTTCAAAGAAGCAAGTAGTTTTCTTTTGGTTCACCTGGAGACCTGAGAGTTTGGCGAAGTCCTGTAGTGTAGCAAGGGCCCTAGGAAAGACTGCTCGGGTCTGACATAGTAAGAAGAAGGTCATCTGCGTAGGAGTTGCCAGGTAGGAATGTTCTCCCACCTAAATGCCAGAAATATCCTTGGTGGCTATAAGTTTCCTGGCTAGAGGATCCAGAGCAACAAGAAGAGTAAGGGAGAGAGGACAGCCCTGGAGAGTGCCTCTTTGTAGCTGGAATGGGAATAAGATATCTATGTTAGTCAGAATTCTGGCAGATGGTGAACTGTACAAAGTGGATATCCATCCCAGTAGGGGCTGAAGCAATAGAGCCTTAAGACACTGTGCAGGAGTTCCACTCTACAAAGTCAAAAACTTTGGAGAAATCAATGGCTAGGGCCATCATAGACACTGAGGAGTGCAATGCTAGCCATTTGAGGTTGAGTACCAACATTAGGTTATCTGACCCAGATTTCCTCTTGGAGAAACCTACCTAGGAAGGGTGGACTAGTGATGGCATGATGTCAACCATTCTGTTGGCAATGACCTTTGCTGCTATCTTAGTATCTACTGATAGGAGAGAGATAGGGTGAAAGTTAACACAGTTCAGAGCATCGGAGGATTTTTGGGAAGGAGAGAGTGACTAAGGCCTCTCTTATAGTGGAGTGAAGGAACCCTTGTCATGTGTATCTTATACAGCCAAGAGAAGCAGGGTTGAGATTTCATCCCGTAGCAGCTGATTGAGCTCAACTGTCATGCCATCCAGCCCAGGCAGTTTCCCTTTGGCTAGCTGAGACAAGGCAGCGTGTAATTGCTCAGTAGTGATGGGATTGTCCACTGCTTTGACAGATTCTGGAGAAAGTCGAGGGATAACAGTAGAGCTGCAAAGTCCTCCAGCTCCTTAGATGTACCCATGGCATCTAATGTAGGTTTAGATCAATATAGGGAGTGGTAAAGCAATCGCATTACCTCATTAATGCCCTTGGGTCTGAGACCACCTTTCCAATGGAGTCCCTCAGCACATGGATATGGGATGCTGACTGCTGTTTTCTAAGCTGATAGGCAAGCAGTTTGTTGCCCTTGTCACTGCCCTCCCAATGTTTGCGCTTAGGCCTGAGGAGCTGCCACTCAGTTTTAGGCTGAAAAATATTAATGTGGTATCTGAGCCCTGTTATGGAGGTTACAAGGAGTGATCCATATATGCTGAAGGGAGGACTTGAACCTTGATTCCAAGACAATTAACTCTACTTATAAGCTTGGAGATTTACTCCTTATGGGCCTTGTTCTTGGTCACAGCATAAGAGATGATATAGCCATGCAGCACCACGTTGAAGGCTTCCCAAATGGTGCGGTGCTCACCTCTCCCGGCATTGTCAAGGAAGTAATTCTTCACTTCCTCTACCATAACTGAGCAAAATGCTTTGTCCTGGAGGAGCAGGAGCAAGGGTTGCAGCTCCATCTGGTAGAATATGGGTTTTACCGGGGAGCTGCAGGCAACTAGGGCATGGTCAGAAATAAGGATATTATCCACTTTGGTGTCACTTATACCCTGGAGCTGCCTCATGATTGGCTAGCCAGTAATTGATGCGGCTATGGGTATTACGGACGGGAAAAAGGTATAGTCTCAGCCTGCAAGGTTATCTCTCTCCAAGGGTCTATTAAGCCCCATTCATAAGTTAATTCTTGCAGGGCTGCTCTAGCCTTGAGGGTGTGCTTGGGGGTGGGGTGGGACTTATCCAAGAAGATATCTGGAACCAGATTGAAGTCCCTCAAGTATAATCAACAGCTTGTATGCCCTTTGGAGAGGAGGCAAGAGGCTGACTGATCTCAACCAGAAAATCAGCTGAGTCTATATCTAGGCCATACATGTTCACGACTCTCAGGGAATGAGAAGCAAGTCACCACCCAATGGCCTTAAGTGTCCACCTTGGCAGCTTCCTTGGTCCAGGGGCTAGCTTTATGAATCAGGATAGCTACTCCTTTAGACTTGGTGGGTGCAGTGCTAGCCAGCACTTTGCCCACCGACACTTTTTGAGCCATTGCACTGTCCTAGCAGTGAGGTTTGTCTCTAGATTAGGGCAATATCAGCCCATAAGGAGCTGGAGATGCTGTAAAACCTTAGTGCACTTCACTGGGTGATTAAGGTCCTTAAGATTCCAGGAGACACACCTACACCCGGTTGAGTATTGCCTAACATGATTGGTCAGCACCAGTGATTAGATTGCACTCACCTCCAAGCCTTCAAACAAGCTGAATAGAAGGTTACCTAAATCTTGGGAGAAAGTAAGGAGTACTTCTCCTGTCAATCACCAGGGTCTTGAGGAAGTGCAGTAACTAGAATCCTGCGATGCGAAAGTATCACAAATGCACTCCACAGGTCAGGCCCTCTGCTCCCACAGTGCCAACCTCAGGGTGCAATAGTGTGAACAGGTAATAGACAGGGTAACCTGCTGTGTGCTTTGGGTCCAAATCACCTGTTAGCCTCAAGTTCTGTGGGGATTCAAACTCTGAACCTCATGCTAGCATACCCAATGTACAGGCTCAGATAGGTACCCACTTTGGGGATTGTGGTACATTCCTTTGCCAGGAGAACCTTGCCAGGTCTCCAAAATGAACTCTTAAAACTCTATAAGAAACCTTAGGTATATCCTTACCTTTCCCAAGCTTAGTAACACCATCAAGTCTTCTAAACCATGTCATGCTTAGCCATGTTTTCCGTCACCTCCCTTTGCTCTTTCAAAGTCTGCCCAAGCCCTCAGCTTCTTGAGACTAGGCTCACTTCTGTGATCCGCTGCAAACTCCTTCACATTCCCAAGGCATGTGACAGGTCCCCTTCAGTCTCTAAACTAGGGTCCCTAGCTCTAGGGTCAGGACACTCAGGATCACTGCCATCCCTAACCCTCTGACAATAGGTCACCCTCCTTCTTCAGAGTAACCCTCCATAGCTGTTGGGTTAACTGCTACTGGGTAAATTTCTAACCCCTATCAGGAGACCCAGGCTGGGAACCAGCCTCCCAGTGGTTTCCACAGTGGCTTCTATGGGGTCCAGGGAGCTACAACTTTCCCTTGCCACTTGGCTATAGGTAACTGCACACACCATCCCTGTTTGAGATTGTTGCCAAGGATAACATCAACTGCTAAAGTTTTGGCTACAGCCACCTGTTGCACAGTTCCCCTGTTTCACCACAGTCTCGGAGAACAATAGTGAGTGTTTTCTCCTCACCAGTGAACCCTTGTACAGTTATAAATTTATTGGGTATAAGCTGACCAGGCTCTACCAGATCTCCTTTTACTAATGTCAGGGATGCCCTGTGTCTCTTAACGCTTGTGTCTGCATGCCATTCACAGTGACTGGGTGCATGTGTCCCTTATGTTCATAGAGCATGCTTGCAGGGACACACAAATAACCTACTTCTTTCCTGGCAGCAGCTTGCATATTGCTCATCCTTTTGGGACACTGTCAGCAATATGGATAGTTTGTTTGCAAACCCAACATTCATTTCTTTTCTCAGAAAATATTTTTTTTGAAACCGGGGCTAACTAGTTTTGGGGAAGCAGTGAGGTTTTAGCTGCCCTAAGGTGCACTTTTCCCTTTCTGCAGCCACGTAGCCCATTTACTCTCAAGCAGGTCTGCTCTTGCCATAGCGGTCTGAGGTTCAGCAGCCACTTGCACTGTTTTGGGATCTTGGTCTTCCAGCCAGGTTTTCAGCTCCGCTGGGCATGCCCCCAAAATACTCTAACAATACAGCATTTTCAATTTTATCTACAGAATTTGCTTCAATTCCTTCCACCAATGTTTTAAACATTGACATTGTTTCATCATTAGCTCCTCGTAGCTCATGTCAGGGCTTCTTCTGAGCTTACAGAATTTAGTTCTGTATGCTTCTGCAGTTAAATCAAACTTTTTTAAAAGTGCAGCTTTGAGTTTGCTGTAATCATTACTGTCCTCATTGTCCATTTGATCCAGTGCATCCTGAGCTTTCCAGTAACTAGGGGATAGCTAGAAGCTCCAGGACCCTCTAGGAATATTTGCCTGAATATATATTTTTCAAAGGAATTTAAAAAGGCATCCATATCCTCCCCTCTTTAAATTCAGCTGTCAATTTGGAGTTTAATTTGTAATCCAGTCCTGTAGTTTCAGTTAAACACATGCCACTTACCTGCTCTGGTGCTGGTGGTTGGAGTCGAAGCTTCTCAGTTCATGTTGCCTCTGGCACTCATGTTGATTGTGGTCAGCCTTTTGCTGTTCATGCCCCTTTTCTCCTCTGCAGCTTGCTGTTCTGCTCCCTCTTCTCCTCTGCAGCACATTTCTCTCACTCTGCTTTTCACTTTTCTCATTCAGCCTCTCTCTGGAACTTCAGCTCCATTCTGTGCAACTCAGTCTGCAGCCTGATTGCTTCTGGCTCCAGAATGCTGGTGACCTTCCCCTGCTGCTGTGGCTCTTGGCTTGCACTGGCCCTGCTGTCCTCCTCACCAGATCTGGACACTGTACTGGCCACTGGCCCCTCCATGCCCAAGGTTCAGTCCTTTACAGACACAGACTGTGACTCGACACTCTGGGCATCAGTGGCCATCAGAGCATCCACGAGGTTCTGCTTGTTGGCTCTCCCTTGTGCAGGACTCCTCTCACTTTACACAAATGCTTCCGTAGCCTGCTGTGTGGTCACTGAAGTGGAAGTCATCTTCTTTCCTAACTGCGGCTACTCTAACTTGCACTTGGAAAAAAAAATAAAACAAGTAAGAACTTTGACTGTAAGCAAAAATGATATAGTTCTGTTTCTTTAAAAAAGTCACTGGATCACGTGATGAGCTAGCGGGGTTAAGATATCTCGAGCTCTGTTCCCATGCCTCACCAAATCTAATTTTAATTAATATCATTTTGGACCCCATGGTGTTTGTGACAAAGGTGTGGATCGACGGTTAAAGAACTGAAATAAACTTTCCTGCCCTTAACTGGTTCAGATTTCTCTATTTTATTCAATCTTAGTGAGGACTCCAGGAGCCACAGAGCATGGCGAAATGGATTTGAAGCCCAGAGCCTCTGGATGCACGTTCGCTGGTGGTTAATTGCCCAAAACCTCCTTCACCTGTACCAGAAGACCAGGAAAACCAGCCTAATGCTCAAGGAAGCAGTACAACATCTCCAGAAGATATTACTGAGATAAGGCATTTGCTTTGTGGTCTAGTAGCAGATTTTTCTACCATAAACCAGTTCTAAATGCTTTAGCGCAATGGATGGGTTGATGTAGAAGCATGAGTAGCCTCCAGGAGCAGAAAACACCAGCAATGGACCAGGATTTGGTTACCTTAAGAAAACAAGTTAGGAGGCTGGAGGATTGAGTTGAGGACCAGGAGTCACATAGAAGGAGAACTAATTTGATTATGGCAGGTCTACCTGAGAGGGCAGAAGGCTTGGACTGTACAGCTTTTATACAAGACCTTCTCATGAAGTTACTGGGCCCAACACCTTTGGGGACTCACATAATATCAAGTGAGTACACAGCTCGCTAAGAGAAGTTAACCGCTGGGGCCTGACCAGAGTCTTAATCATGCACTTCTTAAACTACAAGGAAAAGACTCATGTCTTAAATAAAGCCAGATCTATTAAAATTTACACTGGAATGGCGTGCCTCTTTGGCTATTCAAGACCTCACCCAACTTGATCTGAGAAAAGCAAAGGAGTATGATGATATAAAGAAAAGTTATACCTTGTGGGGGTTAAGTTCAGAATCCAGCACCCAGCAACATTGGTAGTGAAGCTGCAAACTGGGAGAAAAGTATCTGACTGCGAGGGATGCTGCAGAGGGCCTACGGTGGAGCTACCCACCTTGTTTAGGCCTGCAACCTGATTTTGTGTGGCAGGGAGGCCTCAACTAGGCAGTGCTGCAGTTGATGGATTGGCAGGATCAATAGAAAGGACTTGCTAACGAGAGACTGGTTTGGATTTTCTTTCTTGTTTTTTCTTTTCTCTTATCTCTCTAGGTTCAAAGAAATGCTCTGATTTATTTTTGACTGTGAATCATCCTCCTGATGCGGGCATGAACAGTAAAATCTGGATAGTTAATAATCAAAAGTACATTGTTTTTATGACCCTTGAATCTCAGGGTCTGACGATTTTAATTTTAGTCTGGATTGACTGAAACATAACAGAAATGACCTGAAATTCAGAGAATCCAGCTGAGGGAACAACAGTGTTATATGGATTGTTTTCATTTCTTTGGTCATTGGGGTGTATGGTGGTGTCCAGATAGTTCCACAGAGGGCATCTGAGGACTCTATAAGACATTTATTTTATGTTATAACTTTCACTTCTTACTTTCTTCTATAATCAAATTGTAGTTCACAGACTGTTGTTAAGTTTGAAATTGTATTGAGGAGGTACCGGGACAGGGTGTTACAGGAGAGCATTACATTTGGGAGGTGGCCTGGCCCAGTCATTTGGGTGGGATCGGATCTCCTTCTGAGGTCTGAAGGTGAAGAGGGACAGGACTATGGTGGCCAAGGGGAACTAAATGACCTTCCCCTTCTTTCCCCTCCCTGTTCTCCCAGGTGGTATCAAATTCATGTATCAGGAGAGCCATAACCCTCATATATTTCATGTAGATTGGGAGATAGCATACGGGCGGTGGGTTGGAATCTGGAGGGTGGGGAGGGAGTAATCTAACTCTCCAAGTAGCACTTTACCCACTGGCAAGCTGAGGAATTCTGCCTCGCTCTCGGGGACCAAGAAGGGTTTGTTCATTTGGTTTCTGCAGGAATATCACTGGGGCATTGACTGTTTTGGTAGGGTCCCACGAGTACTTATTGGTGTTTGGGAGGGTCTGGGGTGCTCGGGGAGGGCTTATCTTTGTATCACTTTTTGTAGGAGGACTATCTGAGGATCGGGGTAATGGTAGGGAGGTAACAAGAGGGATGGGAGAGAGAGAGAGAGAGAGTCCATTAGTCTGGTTAGATTATAAACAGAATATATGAGGTGTAATGCAAAGGTATAGGTACAGATTATGGAAACTGTCAAAATCATTTCCTGAATATCAAAGGCCTCAGGAGAGGAAGAAGAGATTAGTGATCTTAAAGCACATCAACCAGTTGGAAGCCCAAATAGCTGTTTTGCAGGAAACCCATTTATTAAAGGAGGAATTAGGTCTTTTAAAGAAAATGTGGGTGGGTCAAGTCCTGGGTGATGGTAATGCAAAAGTGTCTGGAGGGTTTGCGATATTGGTGGTGAGAGCTTGCCCATATGTAGTCTCACAAGTCAAGACACGAGATGATGCAAGAGGATCTACGTGTCAGGTACCATGTTGGGCAACGCATTCTCGATCACTGGTATATGGCCCTAAACCACCTAAGCCAGAATTTTCACCTCATTGGAAGTAGACTTAGCTACCTCCCAGCTTTCACTTTTATTATTGCAGGAGATTGGAATCTGTGTCTCAACAACTGGATGGATAGGCACCCCCATCAAAAAACCTATCCCTGGCCCATGACTAGATTTTTAGAGGCCACAGCATTGGCTGACCCTTACTGGGTATATAATAAAGGGAAATGGCATGACTTTTTACTCTGGAATGCATAAATCTCACTCCTGGATCGATTTTTCTTGGTCAATGGGGAAGTGCTAAGGCGTCAGGGAACTGACTACCCATAGCAGAATATTCTTGGATCACTCCCTGTTCAGTTGGTATGGGAGATTGATACCATCCCATTAAGACAATATAGATAGTGTTTAGACTAATCTATTTTAGCGGATGACAAATTGGTCTCCAAACTAGGGGATGCCCTGGGAGAAATGATTCAGACCCAGCTTCAGAATCTCCAAGATAAGAGTCTAGCCTGGCCGACCTGTAGGTACTATATATAGGATTAGCACAGGAATTTTCTGCTCAAAGAAATAGTATGAGAAGGGCATGTGAAGAATTCCTCATGGGAGCTGTTAACTCATTGACTCCTCTAGAGGGTTCCTCTGCTGAGCGGGACAACAAGCTTAAAGAGTTAAGAGATGAATTGTCAGGTATTTTTATGAGTAAGATTGACTATTGGCTTGAAGAACTCCAAGCTAAATTCTAATGCAGGGGACCTCCCAGTCTACTTTTGGCATATAGAATTAGGGAATGGAAGCAGCCCATACCATTACCTCAATTACCTTTGACAGGAGGGTTTTAGTGGAACTTCAGGGAATGGCGATGCCTTCGACATTACACAGGGATATGGGGGTACCTAATAATGAGGAAGTGATAAGTGGGTATTTGGACAAAGTTCCTCTACCTAGACTGGATCAGGTTCAAGCCCTAGCTTTGGCAGCCCCAATACAGGAATCTGAAATATTGGCAGTGATAAACTCATTGCCAAATGGTAAAACACCGGTCCAGATGGTCTTTCTGCCAAATTTTATAAAACCCACTCATTAACCTTATTACCTATACTGAAGGATTTATTTGCTTGTGTTATGCAAGAAGGGTCCCATCCACCTTTGTATCAGGCCTATATTACACTTATCCAAAACCTGGCAAGCCAAGGGATCTCCTGCGTAATTACAGACCCATTGCCCTGATGAATCAGGATATTAAGCTACTAATGAGTATCTTGGCTAATAGAATTTTACAGTGTGCACCCTCTTTAATAAGTCAGGAACAGGTGGGGTTCATGCCGGGTAGAGGAGCACATGATGCACTTAGGAAGCTCCATTACATACTCAGCACCACCTCCAACTGCAAGTTACCAATGGCTCTAATCTCATTAGATGCAGAGAAGGCCTGATAGGATCTCCCACCCTTCCTATTTCTCACTATGGAGGGATGGGTTTCCCTAAGGGCCTTCTCAGAGGACTCAAAATTTGTATGCAGCTCCCACTGCTAGGGTTTTGTGTAATGGATATTTATTGAAAGAATTCCAATTGGTAAATGGAACCAGGCAAGGATGCCCCTATCACCAAGTTTGTTTAATATTTACTTGGAACCACTATTAAGAGTGATCCATATGGATCCTGTGATCCAGGGATAGTAGTGCAGGGGAGTGAACTTAAATTCTCAGTTTTGCAGATGATATTTTGTTACACTTGCAGGAACTGGCGGAGAGCTTTAAATGGCCATAGAGGTTATTCAGCTATTTTCTGGGGTCTTCAATTATAAACTGAACCTGACTAAAACACAAGTCCTCCCCTCACCCCCTACACCTATAAGGCAGATTTTGCCCCCATCCAAATTAATTGGGCTCCAAACAAGATTAAATACCTGGGCATTTGGATTACGGTGAATATGGATGATGGGGTGGAAACAAACTTGGACACTGTCCTGACATTACTTAAACCTGATATACTTAGATGGAATAAACTCCTCTAAATTTCACTGACAGACTTGGTTTGATTAAAATGAATCTTCTACCTAGACTATTGTACCCAATTCATCTGCTTCCCTATAATATCCAATAAAGGTAAGTTCATTAAAATCCAAAAATGATTGTGGACTTTCTCTGGAAATTAAAACCATCCAGAAGAAAACATAATATCCTATGCCTCTCTCACCATATGGGAGGTCTCAAGCTTCAGACCTCCATCTCTATTGTGTAGCGGATAACTAGGTCTAATGGGACATTTGGGCAAGAAGTTGGAGGGAGTAAAATATGAACCAACTTGGTTACAAATCGAGAGACAAATGCTAGTTGATCTGAAACTCTCCCAGATGCAATGCTTTCTCAGATCTAGAAGGAATACCTAATAAGGGAAAGGAGACTCCAATTTATAAAACAGTGACCGCCTGGTGGGCCTTTTAAATCCCTCCCAGCTAAGAGCTCAAAGGAAAGTTTGGGACCAAACTATACTGGGAAATCTAAACTTCTGAATCGGGGACAGACAATCACTTAGCACTGGCTCCTCAATTGGCTGGCCTATCTTTGGTAGATCTTCTAATTGAAGATAGAGTAGTCCTTCCATCCCAGTGTAGGGACATGACATTTTCAAATGGATACAGATTACCAGGTGGTCCAACAGGTGCTGAATGACAACAGGAACTCTCAGGCAATCCTTCACCTGGGATAAATTATGGAGATTAATTATTCTCAAGCTCCCTCTCTAAAGTATATAGGGTGTTATTGGATTTTTGAGTTCGGAGTCCCTGCTCAGATCCCTTACTGGGAGAAAAAGCATAGCTCCCCTGAGGCCTGAATGGAAAGAAATATGGAAGAGTGCTAAATACTTACCTGTACTCAAGTACAAGCTTATGCAATACTTCATCTGTTCTAACATCTACTATACTCCTGCCAAACTATGTGCTGGATGCCTCAGACAGACGGACCTGTGTTTTAGATGCAATACAGAACCTGGGGACATTCTTCATATGATGTGGGAATGTTCCAAATTCATCTCCATGGACTCATATCAAACAGAATATGGATCCTTTACTAAATTGCTCAGAATATATTCTGCCGGAGATTTGTATATTGGGCAATATGATCCAGGTCACAAGGACCTCAGCCAAGTACTGTATAGCTCTTATGTATGCCCTGGTTAAGGCCTTTGTCCTTAAGATTTGGAAAAATGATCTGATCTATACCTATGAGCAGTGGGTGAGAGATTTGATCCAAGTGATGGGTAGGCTGAGAAGACAGATGCTTATAGATGGCAGAAAAGAGATTTACAATAGAAGGTGGATGGCTATGGAGCTCTATACTCAGTCCAAGTTAAGGGCCTTCAGGTGCAGGTCGGTATGTCTGAGTGTGATTAGTTAGACACTCATGGAAAGCATAGGAATGTAAGAGGTTTGAAGTTGTTTGATTTTCCTAAGTGATGTGTGAGTTACACTCTTACTTACCTGCATCATGTATGCAATACAAGTTACAGATCAACTAAATTGTTATGGGTGGGGTGGACTCTCTCCTTCCAGGGGACACAGTTGCAGGGCTCTAGTTTTGTAGATGATAGCGAATAGGCACCATGTTATGTTCTCCCTGAAGTGACACTCAACTGAGGTATTGCTAATGCATTTACCATAATTGGTTTAGGTATAAAACTTAACTCAAGCAATAATAGGCTATGGATGAGGGCAATATGATTATAAGAGTTCCATAGCAGCTGTGTATGTACATAGTTTCTGTGTGTATTGTCACCACAGCCATGTTGGGCTGTGGCCTGGGAAATGTCCCAGGATTAAATGTCTGTGTCTGTCTTTACTTGATAAACTCAATAAAAAGTTTAAAAAAATCACTGCCTTCTTTTGCAATTGAGCTGTACAGTATTAAGCTGACACACTGAACTGTTAAAGCTTGTGTTACCAGTTACTTTATCACACTGCTGTCAACTAAATCTGTCACAAATGCACTTCACAGGTCAGGCCTCTACTCCCACAGTACCAACCACAGTGTGCAATAGTGTGAACAGGTAACAGTCAGGTAACCCTCCTGTTTGCTTTGGGTCTGAATCACCTGTTAGCCCCAAGTTTTGGGGGATTCAAACTCTGAAACTTATGCTAGCATATCCAAAATACAGACTCAGATATGTACCCTCTTTGGGGATTGCGGTACAATCCTTTGCCAGGTTCACCTAGCCAGGTCTCAAAATGAACCCATAAAACTCTATAAGAGACCTTATGTATATAATTACCTTTTCAAGCTTAGTAACACCATCAAGCCTTTTAAACCGTGTCAGACTTAAAAATACAGGCACTTCACATGCAAAAAAAAAATAAGAACGGGAAGACACAAGCAGTATTTGAAGAAAATGGTTATTTACTAAAAATTGTAAAATAAGTAATACAAAATACAAAACCAATATCAAGAGCTCACAGTCACAAAAGACAATGGAACATTACAGAACAAAAACTCCTACCACAATACTTTTAGATCTTTTCTAATGTAATGCTTGCCTCTCAAAGTGCCTTTTAAGTTAGATGTTTCTGTTTTCAGAGCCCAAGATGATATCACACATTTCAGACACACTGATACATTTTTCAACTCTATCTCCCCACCACCTTGATGAATCATCTAGCTCCTCCTTTTAGAATTAATTCTTACAAATTCTACCAGGAGGTATCCTAATAAATGGAACATCAGCAAAAGTAATTTCTACATATGACAGTCTTTCATCAAACATTTCTTTGAACTGGTTGTGATTCCTGTTTCCAAGGAAATCAAAGGGGTTTATAATGTTTTAACACATTGCTGCTATCAATAGGTTCCTTTAGGAAATCATAAAGTTTATTAGGCATACCTCTGGCAGGTGGCCAGTGCCTTAATTAAGAACAGAAAAGGAAACTCTAGTTTTTCCTTTACTAGTCAATTTCACACATCCTTTGGTCAGCCTACATATCCTGTAGCTTCACTGAAACCTGGAGGTACCATGGAAGTACAGGCTGACTATGTGAGACAATCACATGCTATATTTTATATTACATACATTATACACATAATATTAGAGGTTTTCCTAGTGACAATGGAGTTTGCCCTTTAAGGGGCCGACCATATTATCCTGGTGCACCTTCCTCCTGCATAGAATGGTTGTGCTCAGAAGGGAGGGAAGGAAGAGGGAGGGCTAAGGCCAGAACAATGGGGCAGGTAACAGGAAGGGAGGGCGAAGGGAGGTACTAAAGGGACAGCTCAAGGGGCCTCAGCCACTTTTGCTGGATTTTGATTTACATCAACTGCAACACTTCAGATTGGCAATTTCTTGAGGTTTGTTTCACCAGGAGAGAGAGGTAAGGAAACAAAAGATGATCTGGCAGGACGATGTGTTGAAGTTTAAAAAAAAGAAAGAAGGAGAGGAAGAATATATACAGGTTTAAGATAGAACATGTTACAGCAGGAGGAAGTGGGAGGATCCTGGTAGTGAGGGGATCAGAATGTGGTTGAGAGAGCAACCCAGGACAATGTGGATGATCGTACACCTCGTGAGGGTCTTATTGGAAATAATTTTGTTTACTGTGATGATTCAGGTTTGTCGAGGACTGGTTTTGCTGGCTGCTAAGAATTGGTATAACTAAGGGATCTCCTGAGCAGAGAGAGAGAATCGTGAGCAGGGAACACATGGTGGGGCACCACCGCGAGTTTGTGGGAGAAGTAGCAAAGCAATTCATTTTTTCACAGTTCATGGCATTTTAAGCTCTTGTGTGGCTGCCTGATATGACTGGGGGCCTGGAAGAGCCGTGGAGATGGGGAGGCGAACACACTCCAGGACCATGTGGCGTGACATCACACACCGTGTGCAGTCAGTAGAAACCCCTTTTTGTCTGGTTGGGCACTGTGTTGGCAGTCTTATGGCGTTTGGTGGCCTGGGGAGGAAGGGTAGGCCTGAGGCGCCCTGAGCCATGTTTGGCATGGCGTGAGGCACACACCTGAGGGGTTTGTTAGACAGGCATTAGCTCTTGGTCTCAGGCTAAGTAGGTGCCAGATGGTGTTTGCTGCCATTGGGAGCAGGAGGCCTTGCAGAAAGCTTGGAAGGTGGAAAAGGCGGCGAGATCCTGGAACCACGTGGCGGCGTCACCACGCCGTGTGGGGGGTTTAAGGATCCTTGTACCATATTGGAATGTTTGGTGTAGTGAGTGGGAGCTTGCTTCTAGTGTTAAAGTTCTAGGTTTCAAACCCTGCAGCATGAGATTTTCTTGCTTTGTATGTTTGTGGGGGGTGTATGGCCTCAGGGTTGCCCGGAAGGGATGGCAGGCCTGAAGAGGCCCAACATATGGACACTGCGTGTCACAGCTGGGGGGTGCAGAGGAGGCACTCTCCTGGGGCTGGGATGGCTACTGGGGTTGGGGCAAGGGCATTTTCGGGTGGAAAGTCAGGGGTGGGTCTGGAAAAGGCCAAGAGGCAAAGAGGAGTGATTAGGTTAGGGGACCACGTGGGTGACATCACACGCCGATGGGGAATGGGACAACAGCGTGCCTGAGAGATAGGCGGAGTTCCACAGCTCAGGGGGCCTTTGTTGAGGAATGCTGGGGGAATGTAAGGGGCCTCGTGGGACGTTCCACGCTGGGAGGTGGTCGCCTTAGAAGCAGGGCCCCAACCCCTGTTATGGGCTATTGGCTGGGTACTTCAAAAAAAAAGAAGAAAGAAAGCTGGCACAGGCAGGAATATAAAGGGGGGTCAATTATGGGGCCACGTGGTGTGTCCGCTTTCCTATAGTAGGGATGCTGACTGATGGTGCCCCATCAGCCCAGGCAGGAGGAACCCCCAAAAAATATATATATATATACAGTATATATAATACATTTGAAATTATAAAGAAGAGGAGGCACTCGAATGAATAACAAAGGGGTGTCAAACAAGATGGGGACCTTTGTTAGCGGCACAGTCTGTTTAAAGGGGCGTGTGGTGCGAAAGGACAAGAGGAAGGTACGGAAAGGCACAGATATACAAATAACCTTGTTTTCTCTTCCTGTAATTGTCTTCACAGAGCAAAGATAAGACAGACATGGCACCAAAGAAGAGCAGGCCATCAAAGGAAGATGCTTACAAGGCTATAATTGAATTGGCGGAAAAGCAAACAGAATGTGGGAACTGGTGGAGGGAGAGAACCAGGAGACCTGGGAGAAGATAAAAGCGGGCCGGGAAAGGTGGCAGGGGAAGCGACCAGCCAAAGGGTTACGTAGCCCTGAGAGGTACCACTGGCAATAGTGGGCCCACCAAGGCAGTTGATCCAGTACCTCTCAGGCCACGGAGCCGGTGATGCCAGTACCCCCAGATCAAAGGGGATCTCTCCATTGAACCCAAACACCATGCCCAGAACAGGTTGTTCCTCCACAGACCCCAATAGCTCACCCTCCACCTCAACCGCAGGGAGAAGTAAGGGAATTTTGAGGACTCCAGGCAGCATGGCCCGGACAAGGTTACAGGTAACACATCCAGCACAGTGGGTGACAGTATAAAAGAATATATAGGCAAATGTGGCAGCACTGGGACAGGAGGACTGGGTCAGATGGAATAGGCTCTAGGGAGATTAAGATGGAAAGGAGGTGCTGGAAAAGAATGGAAAGGGAGAGGAGAGAAGGAAAGGGTACATGAGAGATAGGTGCACCTGGGATGAGGATGGTGAGCATGTGCCATTGGCTACAAAGGAAAAATATGGAAAGGGAATACTTGGACATATTCACTTTGGTGAGCTGGGAGGCAGCAGCCAAGTATGAGGAAACTGATGGTATAGGTAAGAATGAGATGGCAGAGGCCATAGTGCTTTTAGAGAAAAAGAGGATGACAAGTTCACAAAAGGGAAGGCGTGGGACGGGTGGTTCCTAGGTTTGCCATTCTTTCAGCCATTATTCTGGAAAAAGGCCAGAGCTGGGCATCCCGCTCATTACTTATTCATTGATATCGAGAGAGCAAAAGCAAAAGGCGGGGAGGTGGTTTATACTCGATGAATGTTTTCGGCAGAGAATGGCATCATTTGGGGACGTGAGATGGGATACCAAGCAGATAGATTTATGGATGGATTACGTAACAGATCAGTCCACACCCGAAGGTGAGTGGGACAAAAGGGGTTTACACCCAGAGATGTTGCTGGAGCTTATAACAGGGCATTTTTGCTCGTGGACTCAATGTTGTTTCTGGCAGCTTGCTCAAAATGCAGAGGAGGGCACCAGCAAACAAATGTAGAATGACATGGGCCCAGAGCACAAGCGCAGGGGACAAGGATCAGGTCAACAGTTTTCTGAGATGAACAGGGTTTAAAGGGCAAACATGGAATGGGAGGGCGGGGTGGGGGAATGGAACTAGGGAGAGTCAGCACCAATGAGGGAGGGAAGGTCAGGCAAACGAGAGGAGGGGTCAGAGAGGAGTGGCAGGGGCACAACAGGGAACAGTTTGACATGGCCAGAACCCCAGTCAACTTGAGGGCTTGGACAGTTTGCCTGGACAGATATCGGACTCAAGCATACGGGATATGATTTTAAGGTGTTTTAACACAGGTTTTCATTACAGTAGGGGACCCAAGCAGCGAGGCGAGCAACCTTGGGTCAGTAAGATGAAAGGAAATGCTAAGACAGAAGATAGAAAGAAAGGCAGGTAGGATAGCGGGCCCATTTAACACCCCGTTGCCAAACATGCGGATCTCGCCATTGGGTTTGGTACCCAGAAACAAGAATTGGAGTACAGGGTGATCCACCATTTGTCCTATCCAGAAGGGAGTCGATGAATGACTTCATCAGTGAGGAACATAGTAAGGTGACATATGCGACACTAGAAGACGCAGTCTAGATAATAAGGACCAGAGGATGCATGGATGGCAAAAATGGAGATTGAGTCTGCTTTCAGACTGCTTCTGGTTAGGAGGGAGGACTGGGATCTATTGGGTTTAAAGTGGGGACAGTATTATTTTGACAAAGCAATGCCAATAGGTTGTTCCACAGCATGTGCTACATTCGAGGCATTCAGCACCTGTTTGCAGTGGATATTCCAGGAAAAAATGGGTTATAGGGTGGTCATCCATTATATGGATGATTTTCTTTTCATTGGAAAGGAAAAGCGGAGACACAGAGGATGCTGCGTAAGTTTCAGAATTGTGCGGGAGCTAGGGTCCCGTGGCACCAGAAAAACAGAGGGCCCCAACAGGGTTTGGAATTTCTGGGGATCGAGATAGATGCCTCGAGATGAGTATTTAGACTACGGACAAAAGTAAAGAAGTTGAAGGAACTAATTCAGGTACACACCAGCAGGAGACGGGTACAACTAAAATTGATGCAGCAGGCACTGGGGCACCTGAACTTCGCTTGCAGGGCCATCAGACCAGGAAGGGCATTCACAAAGAGGTTAGCCAGGGTTACAGCAGGGTCACCAGACCACATCACTGGGTAGATCTGGCGCAAGGTGTCAGGAGGATTTTAAAATCTGGGAAGAATTCCTCAGAAATCACAATGGGTGCTCTTTCTGGCAAGAGGAGTGGCTATACAACACAGACCTCGACCTCTACACAGATGCTGCTGGGGGCTAGGCATGGGGGGGTTACCTGAGGGTAGATGGTTACTGCAGAACCTTGGCCTCAGCTGGGTGAGGGAGGGAAGGTGAATGATATCACATTACTAGAATCATGCCCATATGGACATGTACCGTGGTATGGTGGGAGGAGTTACGGATCAAAAGTGACATTTTGGTGTGATAATAGAGCAGTGGTGGATGTTCTGAACAACAGGGAAGCCAGGTCAGGCACAGTCATGCAGGTATTATGACTTTTAGTTTTAAAGGGCTTTGCAGCTGAACATGTCATTTAGAGCACAACACATAAAGGTACACAATACCTGGCTGACAGCCTTTTCCTTCTGCAGCTGGAACATTTTCGGAGGCTGGCACCGGCAGCAGAAGAACTAAAAGCACCCATTCCAATGAACATCTGTGACACTGGCAAGAAGAAGCAGAACTGTTGTTTCGTAGCTCTTGGGTGCCTCGGACTCTGAGGGCCTACGATGGGGCCTGGAGAGTGTTTCAAACATTCAGGGCAGAGCACCAGATGGAGTAAGTAGGCCACTCATGGAGGAACAGTTGGGAATGTTCACCGTGGAGCAAAGAAAAAAGCACAGCCCACACCACTAAGGAGTCTATCTGGCAGGGATTAGTGTTATCTGCAGTCTAAAGGGGTGGAAGGACTCGACAAAATCTTTGCTCATTAGAAAAATGGTGCAAAGATGGAGCAGGTTGAGGCAAGGACTAGCAGATAATAGAAGGCCGATAGGGAGCAGTGGCTAATAAAGCTGCAGGACGTGCTCCCAGCAATATGCAGATAAAAGGCCGAGGCCCAACTATTTCACACAGTTTACGTGGTAATGTTTGCAGGGGCCATGAGAGTGAACAGGTGGTAGGCCATGGGAGAGAAGACAAGAAAGGGGGTTAGAATGGGAAGATGTAGACTGGGGTAGCAGAGATAAGGATCAAAATAAAGAGGTCAAAACAGATCAAAAGGGAAAGGTTGCATAGTGACACTGAAAAGGCAAGCAGAGGTGCAATATGCCCAGTACAGGTTCTGTGAGCTTTCGGCCAGAGCATAGGAACAGGACGGGGAAACTATTTGTACATGGTGATGGAAAAAGGGTCACTGGCTACAAGTCACAACATTACTAAAAAGGGCATGCGATTCATGGGGAAGACCCAGCTAATTATTCATCCCATTCCTGTGGATTGGGGCTGCCTCACAGTGGGCAGCAGCAGGAGAGGCAGTGAATGGGATATTGGAAAAAAGGATGCTGGTGATTGGCCAGTTATAAGAGATACATTAGAGCACTGAAGTAAAAAAAAAAATATATATATATATAATAATAATTTTGAAGATAGGCTTCCTGGTGAGCTGCAGAACTGGGGGGCGACTCAGGAAAAAGGTGGTGGAACAAAAAAATAATAATAATGAGGGGAGAATATGGGTGGGGCGCTAAAAGCGGTGTAAATAGCAATTTTGCTTGTACCCCATAGGAAGGAGAGAATCATGGAAGTCTGGATCCATGGCCATTTCTATATCTACTGGGCTGGAAAAAGAGCAGAGAAGAAAGCTGGGGAAGGCAGCTGTACCAGGATGCAAGAAAGTGTAGATTGGTCTGGCATGGCATATGGGATGAGATGGGCACAGCTGCTTCCAACCTTAAAAGAACTCAGGAACGGAGACCCAGCCCAGATCTCATTATTATACATCTAGAGGACAAGACCTTGCAGGCAGGCCTTGGGTAGACAACATACTTACAAATAAAAGGTTTGGTAGCAATACAACAGTGGTGGCATAAGTGTGCATCGCCTGGTCAGATATGATACCGGAGGTATAGAGGAAGGCACAGTCACAGAGCAGTTGAAATGGCCAGGAGGAAGATGAATAGGAGGTTGGGATGTTAGTAAGGCAGATGGGAGGACAGGTGATACTGAGGGGTAGAAGAATGGGTAGAAGATTTCTACAGGTCAGACGGTGTGCACCTGTCAGACCTAGCCATAAAGTATGTTCAATACAGAAACAATGGGCTTTATAGAAGCATGAGAAAACATGCAAAAATGGAATATAAAAAAAGGGAGGAAAGAAAGGAGCATAAGGATATTCCCTGAGGTAAGAGAGAATGGTACCCTAAGTATGGGGAAGCCAGCCATCCAACGCAAGCTAGAGACAGGCTAGTGGGGAAAAAAGAGGGGAGGAGGGAGGGGAAGAATAAAGGAATAACACAAGAAGAGAGAAGAAGATGAAGGAGAAAGCAGTCTCGGTTTTCACCGTTACCTAACGGAAAGGAAGAAGAAGAAGGCACCCAAGGTTTCACCTGGGGAAGGATAATCAGAGATTGATATATGGATGGAAATAAATGAAAGGTTGAAAATACGATAATAAAGAAATTGAAATGGAATGTGGAATTATGAATATAAATAAATTAATTGCCAATCTGAGCACAAAAACAAACAATGGTCTCCGTCTTTTGTGAGGAAAATGGAGGAATCCCGGACAATGGGTTTGCCCTTTAAGGGGCAGACCATATTGTCCTGGTGCACCTTTCCCTCCCACCATAGAAGGTTGTGCTCAGAAGGGAGGGGAAGGAAGGGGAGGGCTAAGGGCCAGAACAATGGGGAAGGGTTACAAGGAAGGGAGGCGAAGGAGGGTACCTAAGGGACAGCACAAGTGGGCCTCAGCCACTTTTGCTGGATTTTGATCCCTCCCACCCACCCTACTAGGCAGAGCAAGAGGAAGACAATCAAGATGGGACTGCATGGTCTGTCAGGGTGGATGACAGATGTGTCCAGTCAGACAGTTGGGACTGCCAAGGTGGATGGCAAGTTTGAGAACATGGTTATGGAATGCCAAAGGTGGATGGCAAGTTGAGAATATAGTTATGGATTGCCAAGGTGATGGCAGGAAGAAAAGGGGAAAAGGGGGAGGAGGGAGGGGAAGAATAAAGGAATAACACAAGAAGAGGAAGAAGATGAAGGAGAAAGCAGTCTCGGTTTCACCGTTACCTAAAGGAAAAGGAGAAGAAGAAGGCACCCAGGTTTTCACCTAGGGAAGGATAATCAGAGATTGATATATGGATGGAAATAAACGAAAGGTTGAAAATATGATAATTAAGAAATTGAAATGGAATATAGAATTATGAATATAAATAAATTAATTGCCAATCTGAGCACAACAATAAACAATGGTCTCCGTCTTTTGTGAGGGAAAAGGGAATTGGGACAATAAGTACTGAATACAGCTACAGTAACTTTAAAAGAAGAATATGAAAATCACAGTGTTAGTGAACAGTACCAAAATGTTTTTAGGCAGTCAAAAGAGAAAGAGACTATCTAAGGTGAACGCACTAAGGGTGGAGAGTTAAGCACATAAAGGAATCCCCATAGAACTGAGAGTCTCCAGCTACATTGGCTCACACACCCAAATGGGGTATAGAAAGAGTCGACCATATAGCAACCGTCCTATCCTGTACCATACACCACTAATAGGTGATCCAGGGTGGGGGAGGCGAAGATCCCTAATAACAGGATCACTGGGGAACCAGGTGAGGAAAGGGGGACTAAAACCCTAACCGACTGCCAAAGCCAACAATAAATTATTCTGCCAATACATTTTATAGTCATATGTGAATTAACATACAGAAAACTGCTGACCAGAGAGGAAAGAAAAAGGAAACAAAACATGAATCGTTTAACGCTAAACAAGAAACAAGGCAGACAAAGGCCAGCCAGAGTCTGAAGGGCCCTTGTCCTCTTATGGGTTCAAGGCATGGAGTTTATCACCAGTGGATAAACACCAGACTAGGTACGGAGGAGAGGAGAATGGCAACACCCTTCTATATCCCGGGTATCTTTTTTGTAGGTGAGGCATGAGGACTGAAATGGGGCCCCAGGTTAGTGGATCCACCACTATGCCCTTCCAATCCCATAGTCAAAATAGGTGAAAACATATAGGAGGGGGTAGGAGGGAAACACCTGAGGCATTCCACGGTGTTCTGCCACAGCAGTGTCCCATCCGGGGACTGCCTGGGGAGTATACTGTGTGAGCCGACCTTGCTGCATTGAACCCATCCTTAATCCCCCAGAGTGAGAGTAGGACCATTGTCTAAAGTTATTATATAGCTAGTTTAGCAATTATAACATTTTTTTTGTTTAACCAGGAATAGCACACTAAGCTGAAAGGTTTTTACAGGAGTGACCTGGGAGAACAAGGAAGTTAAGTGACTTGCTCAGGGTCACACAGTATGCAAGTGAAAGTTATGGTATTCAAACCCAGGTCTGGTCAGCTGGATGTACCAGATTTGCAGCTCAGAGCCTTAGACCACTGCACTATACTGCCTCCTTTAGTTAGCATAGTGGATAAATAACATCAAATAACATCAGTCCATATTTTATCCTCTAATGAAGTTCTCCTGTGGCAAAGGATCAGTCTTTAACCTTAGATCCTGAGGCACCAGAAGCATTAGGACGCTATCTGTGCCATTAGGAGGTGGTAGGCCCTCAGCCACAATTTCAGCAAAGGATTTCAGTCCCAGCCTGACTGGAAGTAGGGCTTCATCTGCAGTTTCAGTAGGGTCTGGAGGCTCAGCTGCTCAGTCCAGAGGAGTAGCGGTGTCCATATAATTGGAGTCTGGAGTTGTGGGTCCAGTTGCTTCTTCATTAGAAGATGAGACTTCTCTTGAGAGCTTAGCGAGAGGGAGGCAGAGTGCTGATTTTGCTCTTTGCACTGGCATCTCCTAGATCTCAGCCATGGATGTATCTGGTACTGTGGTTTGTCCAAGTAAGCAACAGGCATAGAGGATTTCTGTGTGTTTGCAGGAGGACCAGGCACAGCATGGCTTTCAGTTGAGAAATCAGCCTTCCTTCACGCTTGACTTGGAGGGCTCATCTGCAGTAGGACTGGTTCATCCATGAATAGAGCCTCTTGTAATCGACTTCCCCTCCATCATTCCTCTTAAAGTGCTCTTGTCCACCTGGGACCCAGAGGCATCTGGGAGATGTAGTGTTTTTCAGGATGGTAGGCCAATGCTTAGTGAGCCAGTTTTGATCTCCTGTGGATGATGGGCTAGTAAGCCTGCCTTTTTTGAAATATATATAAAGAGGTTAGTCCCTTGAACTTGTATTTGAAACCTATTAGCCTGAAGGAGTTTTTTCAAGGGGCTAAGAATTTGTGCCGGCTGCCACTTTGTGGAGTAATCTCTATAGAATGATATGTGGGTTGCCCTTCAGGTAAGTGTCACCAAGATCTCTCACAGCTCTCAGTACTTGCTGTTTCACTGAGTATCTCAGCAAAAGAGGATGATAGGTCTGGCTGGACCATTTGGGGAACAACATTGCAAAACACCCTGTGTGCCGGTCCACTTCAACAGGGCCTCTCTATCAGTCTCTCAGTAACCTGGGATGAGCTCATTGAGAAATCGCCCATGTTCTGGCTCTCTGCACCTCGGGACACCCAAGATCCTTATATTGTTATGGCATCCCTGATTCTGCCAGTCCTCAGCTCTTTCCCAAAGCCTGGCAAGTTTTGCTTCATGGTTCTGTAGTCATTTGCCATACAAGGCCCTGATGCCTTCACAGCTTCTCTGTCCACTGTTTGGCCACATTTAGCTTGTCTTCAAGCCAATGGACATCTGCAACATTGCCTGGGAAGGCTGTACTTATCCCATCCACCCTGACTAATAGAGCTTATAGCATTTTAGTGATGTAGGAAAGTTAGTCCTCCACTGGTATTTGTTGAATCTAGGACTGCTGGACACCTCTGGGGTGGCAGTGGTTGGGAAGAGCCAGATACCATCATCTGCAAAAATAGTTCATGCAAAACTCCCACACTATGCCACGATGTGTTAGGATACTGTCTCTGGTCAAAAGGTATGTTTCCCAGGCTCTTAGTGCTGGTCCTTCAATGGTTAAGATGCACTTATCACCACTGCGATAGCTCTGGAACTGACGGTAAAGGCTTGAATGGCATTGCACATCTGGTGTGATGGCTAGTGATCTCTGCATATCCGGCTGTTGCGTCAGTTGTAGATCAAAATTTTAGCATCTGGCAGTCGGTAGGGGTACGTTACATATTCCCCGAATTTGATGATGAATAATCCTGGATCACATCAGTAGACCACGGATTGTGTCCAGAGAAGAATGGAGTGATAGATTTAGGCAGCCATTACACTGGCACTCAAGCCACACACACCTGCGCACCACCCTTTCAGTGAAAAAGTACTTCCTACCATTATCCCTGAGCCTTCCACACTTCAGCCTAATATCATGCCCCTTTTCTTGTGTAGATATTTACTATGTGACCTAAGAAGTTCATTCATATGACCTTGTTTACCACCAGCCTCAATCTGGCCAAACTTCACCTAAAGACACCCAAGGGTGAAATTATAGTCAAAGTTCCAATGTGATGTTGCAAATGGCAAATTTGCTATTAAACAAGAAAAATCTGTACATTTATTCATTAAGGTGGGTTTTGCAGCTCCACCCTAACTTCACCAGCAGATTTAAACTTCAAAACATCTGTATACCCAAGAAGTAGGTGTGGGCTAGAACCTACATAAAAAAAAAGAAACATAAATAATAACATTTATCTGCAGAAAAGGACAGTTTGGCACACCCACCTGCCCAGATAGTCCCTTCTAGTCTAACTCCACTGACAGTCCTTCATCCTGCCTATTTACTAACATCCCTTATAACGATCTCACTCATGCTTAAAGCCTCCTACTGTTGTCACTTCTGCCACTTCTGCTGATAGTTTTTTTCTGGTGTTTACCACTCCTTCAGTGAAGTATTACTTCTCACATTGCCCCTCAAATTCAACCTTTCCAGCTTCATCACATGCCCTCTGGTCCTGTGCTGTTCTCAATTGAAACTGCCAGCCCTTCTGAACCTTCTTCACCTTTTGTGAGGTACTTATAAGTCTTTATCATGTACCCTCTCACTTCCTCTCATCCTGGGTGCATGAGTCTCTCCTCATAGGGTTTTGGTGCAACACCTGCACCATTTTACTCTGGACTGTCTCTACCTTGTCTATGTCATTTCTGAGGTGGCCTCCAGAAAAGAACACAATACTGGTGGGGTCTCACCAGTAGGTGATGTTGTGGTAACACCACCTCCTGCCTCCTGATGGAGATACCTCTCCTAATACATCCCAGCATCACACTGACCCTTCCCACTGTGCTATCACACTGCCCTGTCTCATTGAGGGTCATTAGGTATGATCACCACAAAGTTCCTTTCCTGCTTAGTGAGTGACAGTACCCTCCCCATCTTATGGTCAGTTCCTAGGTTTCTATGCATTAGGTGGCTGATTTTACACTTCTGAGCACTGAACTCCAGCTGTCATGCTCTTGACCACATATCTTGTCTCCCAATATCGCTGGGCATCGTTCCACCCCATTCTGATAATCCATCTCATTTCAGGTTTTGGTAGCATTTGCAAACTGCCTACTTTCTATTCTAGTTCATCTGCAGTGACACTTATGGAGACATTGAAGAGGACCTGTTTCAGTACTGAGCCCTATAGCACCCTGCTGGTCACTCATCTATCATTTAAATGAGTAACACTGATTCTTATTTATTAATCCATTTCTAACTGTGTTCACCACTCTGGAGCCCACCACTAGGCTGCTCAGTTTCTTAATCAGTCTTCTGTAGCACAGTGTTGAAGGCCTTGCTAAAGTCCAGATAGGCTATGTCCACTGCCCTCTAATCTATTTATCTCATCAGCCAGTCACAGGAATCAATCACATCATCTGGCATGATCCCCCAATGTCTCTCACACACACACACACACACACACACACCAATCCATGATGCATTTGTTCTTGCTGCCCAACCGACAGCCGTTCAATGTACTAGACCCAGAGGTAAATGTGCTGTCTACTGACCACTGACATTGACTGAGTCTTCATCCAACTTTTAGAAAACTGATGTACAAATTAACAAAGGTGACTGAAAGTATGAAACAATTAAAATAAGTTGTAGACTCAAGTCAAACAAAACAAATCCTCTCCTAGGTGAAAATAAACATTACATTCAAGGGACTAATTAATCAGACTGTCAGCAGATTCCATTTGGGGCAAAGTTCCCTTGAGTTCATGTACTGGATACATAAATACATAATATGAGAGGAACTTTACCAGGACAACAGTGTAATAGTGTCATGCCATGACTGAAGCTGCAGATGACTGTAAGTAATGAAGGTAGGTTACATAATACATTTTCCTAAAGTACTAATACTTTTATTAATTGAAAAAACAGATTCTCAGTTGGTTATTATTTCTTAGACATAAATTAATACAGAAATTCCAAATTTCTATCACAGTATACCAGGAATCAATAATATGTGTTATTATCATCAATAGCTGAATACAGGAACTGTGTTTAATGTCGTAAAAGGTACTTTAAGATGTAGATTC
Source organism: Neoceratodus forsteri (assembly GCA_016271365.2). Classification (NCBI taxonomy): domain Eukaryota; kingdom Metazoa; phylum Chordata; order Ceratodontiformes; family Ceratodontidae; genus Neoceratodus; species Neoceratodus forsteri. Next base: position 1,179,778,688 of record CM057458.1, read on the forward strand.
AATTTTGAAAATAGTGTGGAACATTAAATGACTTTAAAAATCTACCCCATGTAGCTTGGTGGCTATGTGTACCCATTTCAGTTATGCTATTAACATCAGAAAATAATTATTGATTCTGACTAATGATGCCACTGGTTAGAATATTTGTAAGGGTGCAATAGTGGATTACATTAACAAGCAGTTTTTTTCATACCATGGAAACAGAAAACAAAAGAGAGACATGGTACAGCATGTACAGAAAGAGAATAGGATGTAAGCAAATCTGAACTGGGAATGTTTTAGTTCTTCTGTTCCCCTCAGAGGAGGTGAGCTGCTAGGAGTGAGACCATGGGTCACCTGCCATTCATGTACTTTCAGACTGGCTAATTATAGAATGGGATTGGCATTTTCTGTGAATCCAGCCATGTGTAAGCCCTCTTGGCTTGAGTAAGTGTACTTGCATAAAGAATTTAGAGGTTGCTACTGTAACACAACATGTTATATTTAAAAAGGTTATATTAACACAATTGTATTTACTGACCACTTAAATGCAATCCAGTCTTCGAGGAGTTTCAGCACTTCATCCAGGGTTGATTTGATTTAAAAAAACTATTTAAATACTTTCTGTACAGTTAGTATTGTCCCAAGAAAAAAATGCTAATCAATTATTTAAAACCCTGAACTGACATATCAAAGTTCCAGTTACAAAATGTATGTTATACGTGTGTATATATATATATATATATATATATATATATATATATATACAACAACATTTTTCAGTAATATGAACAAGCATAAAACACACACACACGCCTCTACTATACATAATATATTAGCTTCAGAAACAACAAAGATGACCACAACCTATTTTAAATTTACAACTTTCTTCTCAGTGCCAAATTTCATGTTTTTCTCATAAACCAATAAAAAGTGATAGAACCAATGGGTACCTGAAAAAAAGATTCTAGATATAATAATTGTCATACTGTATCTATTTCTCTTAATGTCTATACTTTTGAATCCAACACAGAAACATAGATATTGCTGGCAGATGGAGGCCTTGTGGCACATAAAATCTACCATGAACCTGTTTATTAGTAGGAATTTCCCACAATAGTAATATCTTCCTCCCAACCCTAAATGCCCCAGTTTCACCTTCATATCGGCCAGCTCCAGTCCCTTTGTTCCATCCCCCAACTGTTTTAGCACACACATCTTCCTTTGGTAGCCTGTTCTGGTTCTACACTTCCTTCCCATGAAGTAGTATACTACAGTACAGCTCTTAAACTAACTATGCAACTAGTTAACTGCCACTTAGCATTTGGGCTGTTAATGTTCTGCATAAAAATATCAGGGTCACTAACATCTGGCTGTTAACAGGTTTCTGCTTAGCTCTGAATGAGTTGCCTTGATACTTTCAGATAAAAGACACATTCTACATCTAAAGGGGAAAAATATTAGTTGTCATTTAATTGCAGTTACATAAACACAAAGGCCTGAAGTGGGTGCAAAATAAGTTTAAGAGGACCTTCCTGATGGTCCAAAAGTTATAGCTTAAAGTCATTATATGCAGTACTAGACCTGAAAAGGTGTATGCATTTGTTATTTCTGGCCAAGGTTTACTCTGCCTTCCATAATTTGGATTTGTTTTGGAGCCCTGCTGCACTTGCCTTTGCTGTTCAGCGTGCTGGGCTGCTAGCTCCTGATGACATCACTGTAGGATAGAGGAGGACTCACACTGTTCAGTAAAATGTAGTTGCAACAATGTTGCAAGGGAAACCTACTAGTACTGGTTTACATACTGTGTTCCCTTCCCAAGACACACTGTTAGCAATGCATTATGCCAAAATCTAAAAGCCTTGTCTGTTTTTTTTTTTTTTTTTTTTTTGAATTTACTGTGCCTAACAATGATGTCAGCAGTACAACCCTGGGCCCACAGCAACATCAGGCTTGCTATAGAAGCTCTGGTACACCCTGCAGGTTTTAGCAGCTCAGAATGCAAAAACCAACTGCAGCAGACATTAATGAACTACAATTCCAGAATCAATGCAAGAAGGGGTAATTAACGATGAAAGTCAAAGTGACTGGGGAGGTCCTCTTTAATGTGAACTGTACTGTATTTTCCAATGTCCTTTCTAAACTTCTCCTAACCAGGTTCATTAAGTTCTCCTGGTGCCAGGGTTACCACTAAGAGTGAACAATTTCCTGCTTTCAATCTTGTTTATCCTACAGAGGATGTTGAAATGTATCAATCATATCAACACACTGTCTTCTAGCTTTCAAAGTGTAAATAGTGAGGTTTCTGAACTCTCCCTGTATGACCTCCCTGCTGTCCATTTGTCATTTGGTCATCACTGGCTCTGTAAAAGCAGTATCCTTCCTTCTTTGAATAATAGTCCTCCTGATACTTCTCAGCTTGCCATTTTAGCAGTCCCAAGTCCCTTTATTTCATTGTTCTTTGCACTATGTCCAGTCTATATTCTGTTCTCAGCTTTCCAGCTCCTACAGAATGTACATTACTCTGCACTTTTTCACATTACAGTCCAGCTACCACATACTTGAGCATATCTGAGGCCATTCCAAGTACACCCTCATAGTTTTTAACCATTCTTCATGATCTACTCTTCACAGATATTTGTGAAGAAGCTGTTTTTATCTGGATTCAAAATCTTATTTTTATAATTGCTGTCATGCTTTTTGCCTCGGCAATTAAAAAATAAACAGATTAATGTTCCGGCAACTACAAACCAGTCAGATGTCTGAATGGTCAGCAGTTAAAGTACTCCACTCATTTCCTGGTTTTCTTTCTTTTTTTTTGGTAAGAGTACGACTGATTGTTCAAGTGAAATAATAATTTACCACCATCTGCAAGTGATGGTGAAGTCTATGACTGGAGGAATTGCTCAAGGGACATTGAGAAGTGAATGAAGACCATTACTGGTGCATGGCTGTTTCAAGGGAGACCTAGCGCATGTTTAATGTTATAACCAGCTGGTTACAATGGCCATTTATAACTGGGTTTCCCTAGGGAAAAAGTAAACTCCAGTAATTATGAGAGTGTGTGCACACCCAAGGTGTGTGATGCCCCATAAACCCTGATGGTGAAGCCTGAGAGGTTTATCTCTGGGCATCACTTACTGAGAGTGTATACAATCTGAGTTTGCAGACTTCCCATGTTTATTTTTTATATGTACTGGTGGTTAGTGCTTTGCAAAAGTGAGTTTGCATGACTTTGTGTGACACAGAACCATTGTTTATGGAACTCCAATTCACAAGTGTGAATTATGCAGTTTTGATTGTCTTCTAGTGGTGGTTTATTGATCCTAACCAGTAAATATTAAACATAGAAAGAAATCAATAGCTTTTAAATCAGTTCAACCAAATAGGTTTACTGCACAGTGGGATTAAACTAGAATTGTATCTTTTTAGATTTTCCTTTGGTTGCTGTTGTCCATGTTTTGTTTTCCTATTAAAGTTAATTAGATATTTTTCTTGCCAAACAAAATGTAATCATTTATTAGGTGCATTTGTGATGGCAAGAAAAAAGATATACTGGCTCAGTTCCTCTAGAAGAGAGAAACTGTGGTCCCCACTGACTTAAAGTTTGTTGATATTCCAGTAGTAGGAGTCCTCTAACATAGTAGGCCTCTTGTCATGCTTTCTAGGCTATCACTGTGTTTTACCTTTAACCCTGAATTAAGGGTGAGAAAAAGGATCAGAGCCAACTTTGATTCTGCTTTAAGCTGGATCCAGATAATTCATTTCTGCTTCAACAATTTGGTTAAACCACTTTGGATCCCAACATCATAACTGAAATAAGGAAAAACAAATCATGAATGGGAGCCTTGGAGTCACCATGAATACAATTCTTGCAGGTGCTGTTGTCATGTATCTGCTGTGGATTAGTGCTTGTGGTGTTGGGATGGAGTTTGCAAAACCCACTAAAATAATGAGAGTGTGAGCTACATAATACTTACTATTCATTGTTGGACTTCAACATATACTCCCTCTTAATATCTGACTCCCACTTTACTTCACCCCAATTACTGTATTATCCCATGCAGCAGCATAGATTGGACAATGATCTTTTATATGATCATATATATATATATATATATATATATATATATATATATACTGATATATATATTTATATATGTACAGATATTAATTATACTGTGGTAGTGCAACCTCATTATAGTTGATCAAGTTTTAATATAGAACCCTACATTTTCCACCTTAATAACTGTGGTGCTGTTTGATGAAATAGCCCAAAGTTTCACTGGCAGGTCTCAAGATGTGAAAAGTTTCATGCATGGAGGAACGGGAACAGCTACAGTAGCACTGCTGGCAATACATGTTTTACAATGTAATTCCTGGGATACCCAACTGAGCTGCAGCATCTCATCTCAAATGAGGTCTTGCTTTTCCTTTTGTACAATGAAGCATACTCAGATTAATCCAACAGAGATAGATGCAGTTTCTTTTCACTGGAGTCCTGTTTTAATCTGTTGTCTGATGAATTTACTCAGGATACCTCAGCTGTAATGCCAGATCTCATTCCAAGTGGGGTCTGTCTTATACCCATTTAAACAGATGTGGGAATAGAGCACTGTGAGGCTGATTTGCTCAAGGTTAGACAACAGTGAGTATGTAATAATGAAGGTCTAACCAATGATGTTCAACAGCTGCTGCACAGTATCTGCACGTCTTTAAATTATGTTTTTTAAATGTGCAAGTTTACTTCATTTCATTCATTAATACAAGAAATGTTACTAGAAAATGAAACTTTAAACATGTGACAGTATCACATAAAATGGCAGTCAAACCAAAAGTACATATGAATGAAAGTCACAAAGTTAGAATGAAAATGAATGTGTACTCTCATCATCTTTAGGTGTTATGTATTTAGATCAGATTTGATGTCCATGAAATTCCATATTTTTCTGACACACACACACACATATACAGCTTTAACTTGCTTAAACAAACTCTGGTCAGAGACAACAGATCAACAGCTGATGAATTTGGTGTACAAATTTTGAAAATATGTTTAATAATTTTGCACCAAATTTTCCACACAGCTTGTTAAGACCCTGCCTCATGAACAATGGCAGAGAAAACGTTCAGCTCCTGGCCTAAAGGTGATTTTGTGCAGGGACTGTGACATCAGCTTGTGGACACAAAAACACATTTTGGGCCATGGTTGAAACATGATTGCTGTCACATTCATGAGGTGCTGTAAAGAATTGGCTGTGTTGAAATTTGGGGTCAAAACATCGGAAAATTACAATGTTACGAGCCTGAGTTCACTAAATTCAATGTAGGCTCATTGTTTTATTATTTTTAAATAACATTTTAAACATACAGTAGCCTTCTTAATGAGTAACACTGGAATTAGTGACACACATCCAGTTTATCATTCTATGTATTGTATGTACACTGTTCTCTGTTACACACCCTACCATTAACCTCTAACTCTCCTCTCTTTGGCTATGCTGTGCCCTCAGAAGTGTCAGATCATGATGTGGCTAAATGTCAAGTTGCGTTTCCTGGAGCAGAATGTTGGGGTCTGTTCTCCATGTCCTCCTATCAAAGGACTCCCTTTGCCATCATTAAGTTGATGCAGGTGACTGAGATGGCTCCTTTTGGGAATGGATCCCACCACCCTAGGTTCACCAGGGTGAAACAGTTCTACATGGAGGACTGGAAACCCTCCCATGGGAGGAAAGTGCACTAATTGAATGCATCTCCAGCTCCTGCCTGGGCTTACTTAGATCATGGCTTGAGGACATGAACACACAATCACCCAAGCGGAAGGCCGTAATCACTTGAACAAAGCAGGCAAATGGTGGTATGGAAGGACACCTGAACAGTGGAGTTAAAAGCAAACATTTTTAAACACAGAATGCCACTCCAAGAGCTTGCAATTGGAATTGGCTATGTGCACCACACAGATGAGCTGGGCAAAAAAAAAAAAACACTTCTCCCTCGCTCTGAGGCTTCATCACAGGGGAGGAGCCAGTGTCGACTTGCTGCCCTATATGTTCAGCATTTATAGGAACTACACACATTTTGTGAGGATTATAATATGCTGTGGTATTTAAAGCTGTTTGCCATGGCAGATTTAACAGTCATACGATATCCATTTCCAGAAATGAAATATCTGAAGGAAGAAACCATAACTATAATAGGTAGGGTATTAAATTCAAAGAGTCAAATGGTTTTCATCATAGAGGTAAAAGCACATCCCTGTAAAATACCAAATCTTAACCATTAGGAAGCAGAAATACAGTGCAGACTACATTGAAATGGTATGGGGTCATAATGTCTCAAGACATTATGCCGCTTGCATATATCGCACTGCCAAAACAGCATGATATAATGCATGCAGCACAAGTCTTTATTAATTTGGAGGGCTTTGCCCATACTTCTGGACCCCCAAATGAAATATCTAACTTGAGAGGGTCAGTAAAAATCACACAAAGTGCAAAAAAAAAAATATGTTTCATGTGCCTGGGACCAGAATTTAACCTGGTCCCAAACGCTCTGCCTGCTTCTGTCACAGCAGCTGCTTGGTGGATATTCATCCCAACAGAGGTAATATCTCTGCCTCCAACAGTGAAAGGTGCAGTACTGCGCACAGAACTATTTGCGGTTTTGCACCTCTCACTGTCTTATACTGCGCTGCTGCAATTTTGGGATTTTATCGTACACTATTAAGCATACCACATTTTGACCTGGTAGGCATTGATGTACGCTGTACATTTGCATTGGCTGTAATGAACACTTTTTCAGCTGCAAATGCACTGATTGCAGGAGCAGCAATGACTTGTGAATGAGTTCTCAGCAAAGTGTACATTTTATTTTACAAGGTATTTAATAAAGCTACTGCTTAGCTATACATTCAGAATAAAACAAAACATCCTAACTGTCAGCTTGAAACACATTTCAGTCTGAGATAGAGTAAGTTGGCAATTCAAAATTATTTAACGGCAGACTGTACTATAATCAGGAGTGGAGCCAAGAGCTGTGTGGTATTTCTGAAATGCTGAAACATTTTGTGAAATTACACATCTCACAAAATCAACAAGCATAAAATATTTTCCCCAACATTTTATCATTTCTTTCTTTGACTTGAGGCTCTATTCCATGGAGAAAAGAATAACTGTGATTTTTCTTCAAGTTGTTTCTGTTTCTGTTGCTGCAATTTGTGAATCTTGTGCATACTGGAATTTGGCAAGATCTTTAAAATAGGCTGAAAAATTCTTAAAATTTTACAAAGGCTTTCATGCATAAAGCAAATTCTGCTCAGCTGTGTTGGAGACCGGTATAGGGGCACAACAACTCCCATGTATTATCACACTTGCAGAGAAAGCTAATTACATACTGAACTCCAGGTCTTGCTTTTCCCCCTCCACCCACCCCACCTCAAGCTGCAGCCCTTTTATTTATGTTACTCTGTGATATATCAAACTTTAGAGCTTTGCCCAGATGCTCTAGACTCCTCCATTGCTTGTGCCTAGGCACACTGTTTGAAAAAGCACTACAAAATAAATTACAGTTCTGATGTCATGCAGTCCAAATAAGTTCTATTTTCCTAACCAAATGAGAGCACTAACTGAAAATGTATTTTCTCAAAATAGAATGAAATAGAATCTGGTTTCATTCAGTTCCTTAATGCATATTACAGGACATCTCAAAGCACTATACATGTGGTTTTCATATGTTAGATCCTGGTAGTATAGGGACTGCAGGCAGGCAGACAAATACAGTATGACAGTCACCGTTAGCCCTCAACAGCATCTACACACAGACGGAGACAGCAGCAGAACTTGACTAATTGAGAAGTGGAATGTGGCGTAGTTCACCAGGGCTATCCCTACTCTTTAAAAAAAAAATGCTATGTGATATTTAGCTTCCACAATGACAGATGGACAAAGTGACATTGAAGGAACACTTTAGGAATGTCAGCCTGCCTTTATCACATGGGTCCATTGCACATACAGAAGCAACACATCTGCCAGCTGCCCCATTCACACTCTCACTGTCTGTTGGAGATCACTGAGGGAGGGGGCTGTCACTGGCAGGAGTAGAATTACAACACAGAGACAATGCATGGGTGGTCTGAGGGATGATGGATGGGTGGTTGGGTAATGATATATAGGTGGTCAGATGAGGGGAATGGCAATGATCTTCACCTGAGTTTGGCTGCAGCATGCTGTCTCTCTAAGTGCCATGTCCTGCTCTGTTGGTGTCTCTCTCTCTCCCCCAGCATGGCTTCACTTTGCTGATACTATGCTGCCTTTGTGACTCACTCTATACTTGGGAGAAAGAGCAGAGCAAGTGAAAGAAAGACCAGAATATTGCAGCAACTTTTGTCTTTGTCTCCCTCTCTCTCTCTCTCTCTCTCCCTCCCTCCTCCTCTCTCTCTCTCTCTGTCACCACTTTTCACACTATAGCCAGCATTCCCCCTCTCTTCCCAACTAACCCCTGATCCCTGTGTCATGTGCTGTCACAATGTGTGTATCTCTCTCTCTGCTAGCTGCAGACAGGACAGTATTTAGTGTATATGGGAAGCTGACACAGAGAGAGTGAGTCCCACATTTTTCAAAGGCTGCCATTCTGGTTTTCCTTTCTAAAGCAGGGAACAAGTTCTGGCTGCACTTTCCTGACTCCCTCCATGGAACTGTGCATTACAAAGAGAACTTAATACACAACTATGCTGGGAGTGTACACCAATGAGAGGATATGTTCTAGGAAACCCATGTTATAACTGCTAAAGAGAGTGCTTCACAGACACAGAGGCAACTTTGTTGTCACTCCAACATGTTGTTCTCTCACAAAGAATGCAGGAGTCTTTTTCTCCTAGCCAGAGGTCTGCAGGACTTAGCCCACTGGAGCCCTAATAAGATCTAGCCAGAGCCGATAGGGTTATGAAGAGCTACCAAATGACCAATGTTACAAATGTGCATAGAAATTATACAACACCCAGGTGTAACTTGGCCATTTTGGAGATATTGCACAAATTTCAACATGGCCTTTTTTCAGACCCTCCTCATTAAGAGTGCCAGTGTTATTTTGTTCAGTTTTCCAGAAAGGTGATTTCACAGAGTGAACACACTATTTTTAATATTCAGAAACTGGTAGTGAATTTGATATGAGGTTGGAAAATTCTGCAAAGCTCCCAGAAGTGTGACATTCCCAAATTTTACCAACATCACTGGCAAACTATAAATTTACAATATCTCTGTCTCCAATGCAAACACATTCCTTCTAGAGTTTTATTTTCTGAAAGAGATTATTTTTGCTGTTGTACATGACATGGTATAACAAGTATAAACAGTATTTAAGTTAAATATTTAAAATGCACACTACATATTAAAGTAATATTATAAGACTATTAAGCAATGGTCAAATATGGAAAACATATTTTATTAAAGAGCAACTGACAGCATCTGGCCAAAAGTGCTACCTTGCAGAATTAGAATAAGCATAATACCCATGCCAAAAACTTGATGTCTATTTTACTTCATTGTAAAGTTACTAGCCGGTTTGTAACCCTGAATTCACTACCTGTTCAAAAAGTCGGTGTCAGTGAAGAGCTACTGCTGCTGATGTCATCTGGGGACCTTACAGTCTAGTAGTCCCTGTCAGCAAGCTTATAGGTTCTGTTTCTTCAAAGTTGTAAGGATCATGTGCAATGGTTTTCAAGTAAAATAGGCAGCACCAATTAACAAGCTATGTAGGCCTTTTTACTAGGTCTATAAGTTTTTTTTTCTCCAAGTGGCTCAATTCAGTACATTTGTAAAAGATCTAAACATGGTTGTAGCATTGTTTCACAGCTATCTGTTGGCCTGCCAAGAAATTGCAGGAACAACTACCAGAGTTGAAATTTCCTGTGCACTTTAATATATGCATTTCCCATAATGCACAGCAGCCAAATCCCCAAAACAGCAGAAAAAATGGACATGATTCCACACTTCCACAAAATAAGTCAGCCAAAATGAACACATATTCTGAAATGTTGATCACATCTGCATGCAATCAGTAATTGAATGACTGTTCACCACTGCACCCACAATATACAAAATGCAGTTAAATATATGCATTTCCCATAATGACAGCAGCCAAACCACACAGCAGAAAAACAGATAATTCCACTCTATCTGTGTCTGTAGTTGTTGTGCATATTAATATAGGATGTCATGTTGTAATCTCTTACATAGAAACATATACTCAATGGCAGACAAGGACTGCCTGGCCCACCCTGTCTGCCCACCCACCACTCACTGGACAAGTTGCAGATCCCAGTCAACCAACAGTCCACCTCCTCCTACCCCCTAGAATTGCCTTATGTCTGTCCCATGCATTCTTGAATTCCCCACTGTGCTTTTTACCCAAGACCTACTCAGGAAGGCTGTTCCATGCATCCACCACCCTCTGTGAAAAATGCTTCCTCACAATATCCCTCAGCTGTCCCCACTGTTTTCAAATTGTCCCCTTGTTCATGCATATCCCTTTTTCTGAAAGATGCTATCCTCTTGGACTTTGTTGAGTCCCTTAAGGTACTTGAAAGTTTCTATCTGGTCCCCTTTTCCCAAAGGTGTATACATATTAAGCTCCTTTAGTCTCTCTTTATATGGCTTCTGTTGCAGACCATGTACCATTTCAGTTGCCCTTCTGGACTGCCTCCATCCTGTCTATGTCCTTGTGGAGATGGGGTCTCAGAACTGTACGTAGTACTACAGATGGTATACAAAGCATAACTCCCTGGTTCTGAATTTGCCATGTTACATACACATTAAACCACTCCAGAGCATGGTTTTACTGTGGAATTAACTTTGTTACAAAACCTGATACTCATACAGTTTTATAGCAATGTACTTTGAACGGTGCTGTCTGTTTTATGTGAAAACCATTGCACATGAGCATTACAGCTTTGGAGACACAGGTCCTATAAGTTTGTTGACAGGGAATATTAGACTGTGCAGTCCCTAGATGACATCTGCAGCAGCTGTTCATTGAAGCAGGCTTTTTTGTACAGGTAATGACATCAAGGTTACAAAATGGCTAATAACTTTATAGTGAAGTAACACAGAAATCTAGTTTTGGTATGAGATTTATTGGGGTATGTTTATTCATAGTATACAATGTAGCACTTTTGGCATCAGTGGGTCTTCAACATTTGTTTCCATATTTTTACTCAAATATTATTTTGGATGAACATTTCAGATAGCGATTTCTTATTTTCTTTCTGGTGCCATATAGAACTGTTCAGCCACAGTCATCAAAAACTGGCATTCTAATTTAGTCCTTTGAATTTATGTAGCAGAGTACATGCTGCTATGTATCTGTGTGTGTGTGTGTGTGTGTGTGTGTGTGTGTAGCATGCGACCTGTCATACCTATAGGAATGCGAGATGTAACAATGCTGAAGCTGCACTGTCTGTAATCTGACACTGTAGTCTGTCAGACTGTTTCAAAGATTCAATAAATTCCAGGACACCAGATAATGTGTTAACTCCTAGGTTTCTGAAAGAAATAAAATAAATGTATTAGACTGAGCTGGACAGATGATAGAAACAGTAGTTTAAAATGTTTTTGTTAATATCCTAAAATGTTCAGAGCTACAATACAGTAGCATCCACCTCTCCTTCAGATGCATTTAACATAGAGCAGCAAATAGCAAAAATCAGAGGGGTACTATTTTGCAGCTGTAAAGGATACTAAATGTCCAGAAAGGGAGTTCCAGAATCAGCTGTTTATAGAGGTACACTCTGATCATAATGGCGCTGTAAGGGTTTCATGTTCTAATGATGATCATGGAAAGGTGATTACCATTAGGGTGAATGTACACTGCCAAAAATCAATTTCAGTACTGTACACAACTAGCTCATAGAAAAGGGTACTGGAATTATTTGGTTTTTTTTTTTTTTACACGGGGTTGCACTTCCCTCACCCCCACTAAATGACTCTTAACTCCAGGGGGTTCATGTCGGGGAGGTACAAAACCAGACTAAAAATAATTATGGCCAGGCACAATAAATTGAATGTGTGCCTGGATCTGAATCCAGCACCCTTGCAACTGTAGCCTGCCACTCACCAACCATGCCATGGGGGCCAGCTCAACAGCCCACCACAGCAGTACATCTCACAAATCTTGTCTCCTGTCACTTGGCATGCTTGCTCCACCCCCACAGGTGTATATATATAGAGAGATATCCTGTTGCAATACTCATGCACCCTCCCATCCAGTCACCTTCCCTGCCTGGTAGCTCTGTGGACATATGCCGCAACTGAGTTGCCCTTTTGAACGCTGCTCAATTGCAGTCACCATTGTCACAGGCTACCTGCTGTAGACTCTGCCTACAGCCCCAACAATTGTGCTGTTAATGATAGTTTCTTAGTACTATTAAATGTTTGTCAAGTGTAATTACAGTTATCTAAAAAGATCCTGTTTGTAAAAGTAATATCACTAATGCACAAAAACATCTGCAAGCAAGTCTTTTTCCTTAGAATTCAAAATTAACAAATATAAACAAAAGTGAAGTTTCAACAGCAGTGAAAGTCAGTGCTAAAACTTCTCAGAATTTGTATGCACATTAAAATACAAATCAAGCTTGATAGCAAAACCAGGTTTTACTGTGGCAAGTGAAATAAGAGAGACTACATCAGCGACAACTCCAGCACTTTGAATCCACATTGATTCTTCTGACGAAAAATAGCAGGCATGTGCACTGTCCCTGTCATTCAGATGGCAGCTGGCCAAAGTAATGAGAGGTGGGTTGGTAGCAATTATCATCTATAATTTTGCTTGCCAGCCACAGACTTTTTAGAGTGAGTCAGGTGCTGGATAGGGAGGGAGCATGATGTGTTCTGAGTATGTAAAATGGGCTGGGGGATTGTCCTTTAACAACAGGGATGTGAGTAGAGGAATTATGACTGAACTACTAAAGTGCTTTCTTTTATGGATCCAGGATACCCGTCAACAATTTCATGTCAATGTGCGTTTCCCGACATCAGTACTTCAACTGCATTTGCAGTTGGGATGATTCTGCAGTTTTAAATCTGTTTTTGAGGGGCTGCGCCCCCACCCCCAAGCTGGGTGCTGTACCCATCTCACCCCTACTTAGAATTCCCAATTCCAGGACTGAATAAATTCGGTGATAGGGTGCAGGACCTTGGGGAAAGGTGCGGGACCCAGGCGGACTTACAGTGAAGTAGCGATGTTGTCGTTATCACCCACATCACTGTAAAATTGTCGATGTGGTGACAGACCTTCTTTTACAACATGAGTAGGGAGTGAGAAAGGCACTCATTGACCTACCAGGGTAATTTTTTTCACACTAGTGATCAAGATGGAATGGGAGTACAAGGGTTTAGGTTGGAAGAAGAGTACCACTGGACTACCAAGATAGTTTCATATCATAACAGGGATTGGGATGGTGTACCATTAGATTTTCAGGAATTTATACATTATTGTTTGGGGATTGGGAGAGGGAGGACAATGGTTAAGGCTCTGCACCATGCCTGCATGTACAGTCATACAATACATTTGCATGGAGGCAGTGCACAAAGCTGCATAATGGCATGTGAGTGGCCCTTTAGTGCCTTGCATGCCATATTTGCCTATTAGTATGATGGCTTCTGAATATGACGTAAAGGAGGAAAGGTGCTGCTCCATTTGGGATAGGCTATAATTAGAGCTGCTTGGGTAATGCTTTTTGGATCTGACTACCATGCATTGAAGAGTATTGATATCCAGCCTAGGAACCAACCAATGTCAGATTCTGAATCTATGGTCAGATAGTCATGGATCAATGGTCAGAGTCATCAGATTTGATCACATATGTATTGGATCCCACTTCGGATAATTGGATCAATGATCAGCTCTCTGGCTCTAATGGTAGGATACTTTGGGTCCATGTCAGATCCACAGATACCTCAGCTACTTACTGTGGATCCCAGCAGGTTGAATCCTTGGTTGGATGTGTATACCATAAATTGCTATCCAATATTCAACAAAAATGACGATATTCAATGTATCTGACCTGGTAGGATACTATTCAAGCAACTCTAGCTATCACCATTTCTCCCTGGTGTCTGTTGCCCCTAGGAGCTGTGGTGTACCATGCATTTGCACTTTGCATGGTGTTACTACAGCTCAATACTCTACTTTCTGCCTAATGTTTACTCCTCCCTGATAAAAATACACTATGTTGCATGGCTGCAATGGCTGTGTCTAAATATGGGGGCCTCAACTTCTTGTGCATGTTTGCTGCATGGTTGGTGTTCACTGTCATGATTTTGTTTAATCAAAAGCAATCCAATGTAATGTCTTATGGTTACAGAACTAATCAGCTTTACCTCTTGGTTCATGAATACTAGGAAGACACAAAGAGATACTTTTGGTTAACCAAGAGACATCTCCTGAGCCCCATGTACTTATATTATAAAACAAGTCAGAAATGTTTTAGTTATTTAACACAAATCACTTCCTTAGGGCCTGTCAGAACCTTCAATGCTTTATGTTAATTCTCTCAGACTAAGGTTACCTTCTCTGTGATGCGGCTTTGCATCAGTTGTGTGTTCTGAGTAATTGTGTAGTCAGGGATTGTGCTGTTTTATATTTTTTCGTACACAGTTGTACAGCAGGGCACTAGCACATATGTTCAACACACACCTGTGAGTTTCTGAAAGGAAGATCTTTGTCTCTTTCTCAGCTGCTTGCCATGCTGCTCACTCTCTATTTCTTCATTGCCCATGTTTCCAGTTTAACTTTATGGTGGTGGCGGTTTACCAACTAGGAAAATATACTGACAGCTGTGACCAAGCCATATATTTTTTGGTTGGGGAGGGCAGTTCAGGTAACTGTCAGATACCAGAGTCAGTACAGCCTGTGACAACATTGATGAAACCCCTCTGGGAAGTGAGCCATCACTGGCAAAGGCCCAAAGGCTTCCATGCACCCCATCTCCCCATGATGTTTTCCTCACCTAAACTTATTGAACCCCTCTAAGTCCAGCCTTGATGGGATGGATACTAAACTCCCATGTATCTTGGCCTCAGTAATTGCCTCCTCACTAGCTCATATTCTGAACCTTTCCTTCTCCTTCTGTGCTGTCCTGCAGGCCTGGAATGTTGTCATGGCACTCCCCTGCAAAGGGGTGTGAAACTTCCTTCACTGGAAACTCCTAGCCCATCTCTCTCCTCCCTCCCTTGTTAAACTCCAGAAGACCCTCATCTATTCCAGACTTGCCAACTTCCTTAGTCCTTTGACTTCCTCTCCCTTACAGTCTGGCATTAGGAAGGACAAATCCACTGTCTGTTCCCTACTGTGGTTACTGACTCCATTTCTGTTGTAATGGATCAGGGCCACATCACTTCAGCAACCTTCATCAACCTGGCCAAAACCTTTTACTCAGTGTTTCACCCTAAACAAACTGTCCTCCACTGGATTCTTACCTAATGTTGTTAGCTGGTTCTGCTCATACCTCGTGGGCCATCAGCAGTCAGCACAGGTAGGAGCTATCCTGTCCTCCCTCTGCTAATCCTAGATGGAGTCCCTCAGAGCTCCATCCTAGGTCCTATCCTCTTCTTCATTTCACCAGTGATCTCACCTCCGTGTGTGTGTGTCTCCACACACACCCACATGTATGCAGATGACATGGTCATCTGCACTTCCAGCCCCAGTGGCCTCTGCCATGGCAAGGTTACTTGAGCAGAATTTCCACAATGTACTGTGCAGGTTCCACAACTGACTGAAGATCAACAACAAGGGCACAGTGCCCATGGCTTTTGGTACCAGCCAGAAACTGGCCAGGCTGTCATTACCCACCCCCATTTTCACTAGTTTGGAAGGCACCCCTTTGGAAGTAGTCCTTGCTTTCATGTACCTTGATATGTGGCTTTAGAGCAAACTTGATTTCTCTCTCAACATAAACACCATTCACACCATACTCCATCCCAAAATCAGGCACCATATACCACAATAAAGAATGTGTCTCACTCCCAGTCTATAGGAACTAGTAACCAAAATGGTTCTCACAATCTTTGTTTTATGGCTCTAGTCTATGGCATTGCCCCCTCCTCCCTTGCCAGACTGGATACCTATACAATGTCTTTCATCATTTTGCCACCAATTGTCCCCAAAGTATTCATCACTCCTCCTTCTACTCTTTCCTTTCCATCTTCACCCTCTTGTCCGTCACCAGTTCCACTATGCTGCCTTCATTGACAAATAGTTGTTTAGATCCTCCCCTCCTACCTTTCTTTCCTGGCTCCCCACTCCTACACTTCCTACTCACCCTACTCACCCTACTCACTTTTCACTCCAGGGATTCTCACCTTCTTCATTTCCCATCCCCACTCTTCAGTTAGGCAAATTGCCTTCTACTATTAGTACCCCTCCTTCTGGAACCTGCTTCCCTCCCCACCTATCCCCTCTCTCCCATCCTACAGACTACACCTAAGGCAACTTCCTCCCACCTCTTGTTCCCTTCTAACCCATATCCTGTCCTCAACCCTCTCCTGCTTTATCCCTGCCTTTCTCCATCTTATCCTTACCACAAAATACACAGTGCACTTTGCCTCACACATTTGTTTGTTTGTTTTTGTTTACTGCTGTACATAAACTATTATATTATCTTCTTACATTTTTAGATGCTTTGTCTTTTCCTGGTATACTGTCTGTACTGCTGCATGTGTATTTGTTTTGTAAGTTGCTACTCCCCACAACCCCTTCCCCATGTCACACCTGGACACAAGCCTTGGCACACGTCTTACCATAATTTGGATTGAGAACCCTTTTAAGGTTAAATGGTGAAACTTTGCACTTAATAACTTTACCACCATTCAACAGATTTGCCTGAAATTTGGCAGGCTCGGGGTGTAATGATTGATCTCAGGATCTGGCAACTTTTGTACCAGTTGGATATACGGCTGCAGAGTTATTAAAACATTTATGCATGCAGTTATGTTTTTGAGGCATTCTTCGCTCATGTCTACAGGTTGCACAGTATATTGACTGGTCCAGAGCTTCAAGGAATGTACAGCCAGGGTCCCTGATGTGCCTTTTGAAGATTTCATGAAAAAATATTAAACGGTTCAAAAGTTATTCAAAAACACTTTCCTTTATAAGTCAATGGGAAAAGTTAAAAGTTTGAAAGTGTTGCAAATGCACTTTTCAGTGTTGCAAATGGCCTTAGTAGTGTCACAAATGTGCCATTTTGTTTACACTTACTGATCACAGAAATGCTTTGCATTTAAAATTGGGACCATCTAGGGACATAATTCTTTTTCTGTTTACCTATTTGAGCCCTGAGGATGCTAGCCATGTCTTTATTTTGAGTTAAACACCCCAGAAATATGTTTTCAAATTTATGGAAAAATGGTATACAAGATTACGACACTTTCACAAATTTTGTGAAAGTTGTCGCAAATCATGACACTACTTTTCTAGACTATGGCCAAAATGACAGGAATTCTTTGCCACCTGCTGCAAAAAAAACAGTTTGGTCTTTTGGATTGAAATTTGGAGGAAGGCAGGCAACATCTCACAGATCTGCCTTTTGGTGGTTTGGTGACAAAATATTGCACGGATGCAAAGTTGCAGTACTCTGAAGGTCATATTTTTTCCCCACAGACTAGCATGGTGGTGTCCGCCATGCCTTTCGAAACTCGTATCTCCAGAAACAGTGCTAGATATGGAATCTTCATCTCGACAATGCGTAGCCATGAAAACCTAACCAGGAAACTCATGAATCATGTGAAATTTAATTTTGTTTCTACATCATACAGTTACTGAGATATTACCGTTTTAGTATTACAACTGCTCATTTTCTGCTCCAGGGCCCATTATATGCATACATTCTTTGTTTTCACTGTGTTTCTCAATGGAGCTTTTGGGGAAAAATACAGTATAAGCTCCAGTTACTATTACCGTAGGCTTTACACTTGTGTTTCCATGCCTGTTTGCGTTAGCGGTCCTGTGTACACCACCATATCACGTTACCCTTGCGTTTCCATTTCGTTTGTGTTACTGTTACCATTTGTGTCTCCACTACTATTTGTGTTTGTCTTTCACTTAGCGTCACTGTGCAATTACCATTTCTGTTGGCGGCGTCCTTCCATTTTGTTTGCATTTGTCTTTTGTTTTGTGCCATTGTTGTTCTTACCATTACTATTGCGTTTCCAATTGCATTCCATGCCATGTGCATTATGGTTTCGTTTCAATATGCAGCTTCGTTTGCGCTTCTGTTTCTGTTTTATTTTGCATTATTGTTGCTGTTACAGTTATCATTTGCTTTACAATAGCAGTACCATGAACATGTGCATTACCAGTTTATTTCCGTATGTGCTTGCATCTCTGTTTGCGTCACTCTTCTCATTGGCGTCACTTTGCACCTGCTTTTCTATTAATGCTTGCTTTACAATTTATGTTTGTGTCACCATGTGCGTAACTGTTACCAGTTGCATTTGCATTGCTGTTACAGTTGCTATGTTACAAAAAATCACGGTGGTAGCATTCCATTCATTATTTATAGTCCTCATTCTCAAAAGAAGGAAATTAGAAGCAAAAACTGTTTAATGCAACAGTTAAGGTTGTTCCACAGTGACAAAGGTGAGGAAATTCAGTGTTGGTTGAAAACCCTCCTTGCACCCCTCAGCCGCCTCCCAACCCGGCATCGGGGTGTGCATTAGGATCATCAGTCTAACTCTCACCCCATTCTCCTATGCCTCAGCTTGTTCACGTGTGTGATGGGGTGAGAGTTAGGCTAATGACCCCAACGCATACCCAATGCCGGTTGGGGCGGCTGAGAGGGGTAAAGGGGTTTTCAACCCTAACACCAAATTTCTCACTTTGTCTCTGGGGATCAACCTAACTGATGCATTAAACTAATTTTGCCTCTAAGAATATATATATATATATATATATATATACACACACACACACAAATCTCTCTCTATAGAAAGATAGATAGGTAGATAGATATGTGTGTGTGTGTGTATATATGTGTGTGTTATGTATATATATATATATATATATATATATATATATATATATATATAGAATAATAGATAAGCGAGTGTCTATTACAAGGGTAATACCATCAGAGGTTCTGGGGACAAGGGAACCTCGAGAGTGAAGCTTCAGGAGGTTCCTTGTCCCAGAACCCCGAGATGGTATTAGTCCTGAGTGATAGGCACTTTGTCTATTTTTTATTTTTGTAATATATGGATGTGAGGGATTTTTTAGCTGTTTATGTGGTGCTCTGAGGCTGGTTCCACTGCAGTGAGGGCTCACTCTTGCCATGTACACCCACTCGCTCATCTGCCCACCCACTAGCATGGTTTCCTCTTGCCTTATCTTACCTTTAGCTATTTTCTTGTTGAGGCGTATAAAGGATAGGTAGGAAAAAGACATGGGTACTGAATTAAATGAATAATTTTCTCTCACTAAGTGAGAGATGCCATCATGTTTTTTAAATAATTGGCCCACCACCATGAAACCGCATCCAATCAGGAGGTGCGGTTTTAGTAACATCACCATGCTCAGCTTTGGCGATGTCAGGAAGAAGTCTCTGGTCTTGAGTTTGTGCTCTTAAGGTTTTGTGATAATACTATCGTTCAGAGCTCAAGCGATAGTATTCTGACTCCGAACAATAGTATTATTACTTGGCAGCGATAGTATTATCACTTTACCTGCAGTGTATTACAAGGAATTTTTGTATGCATTTTGGTAGTATTATTTTCATAATCCATATATTACATATTTATAATAGTGGCATGGTAGTGCACTATAGTTAGGGTTAGTATCTCATTTAAGGTTAAAGTGCGAAATTTGTCAGCTTAATAACTTTGCCACCATATGATGGATTTGCCTGCAATTTGGCAGACACAGAGTGATACCATAGGTCTCTGGATGTACCAAGTTTCTTATCAGTCAGTTATACAGTTATAAAGTGCAATTCTGTGTCTCATTTATGCTTTTTGTGCATTCTTCGCTCATGCCTACAGGTCACACAGTTTGTTGACCAGTATGAAACTTCATAGAATATGCAGCCAGGGTCCCTGATGTGCCTTTTGAAGATTTTGTGAAAAAATATTAAGCGGTTCAAAAGTTATTCAAAAACAAGTTTCCCATGATTGTTAATGGGAAAAGTTAACAAAAGTTCGACAGTCTTGCAAATGCAAATTTTAGTGTCACAAATGACCCATGTATTGTTGTAAATCAGCCATTTTTATTAGTTACTGGTCACAGAAATGCTTGACATTTAAATTTGGGACCCTCTAGGGACACAATTATTTTGTGTTCACCTAGTCGAGCCCTGAGGATGCTAGCCATGCCTCTTTGGGGGTTAAACACCCCAAATATGTTTAGTTTTGTAAACTGGTGTGTCATAAAGTAGTACGCACTCAAGCATACTTTCATGATTTTTTTCTGAAAGTGTCGTGATTTGCAACACTACTAAGCGGTTAATTGCCTAAAATAACAGGAATTATTTGCCACCCTGCTGCAAAAGAATGGTTTGGTCTTTTGGGCTGAAATTTGAGGAAGAAAGCCAACATCCCACAGATGTGCCTTTTGGTGGTTTGGTGACAAAATATTACAGGGATGCAAAGTTACAGTACTCTAAAATTGACAATTCTTTCAATAGACAAACATTACAGAGTCTGCCGCACCTTTTGGGCCCGTATCTTGGAAACGCTTCAGATACAGACTTTTGTCAGAGAAATGCTTAGCCCCTCCATGCAAAACAATCCAGAAAAGTCATTCATTATTTGAAATTTTTTTTTTGCTATGTTGTATGGTTCCTGAGATACAAGCAATTTAGTATTCCCAGTGCTCATTTTCTGCTCTGAGGCCCTTTATTATGCATACATTTATTTATTTATTTATTTATTATAACATCAGTTTAAAACCTTTGAGTCAGAGGCTCATTTACAAAAGTACCTCGTCGAAGGCAGACACAACATACTTACATGAGGTAATCCAAAATAATGTACAGTAAAAAGACAAAGCAAGTAGCAGGTGGAGGTGGGACAGTCAGCAACAGAAATTAACAATAGGCAAGTGTCACAATTGCAGGCGAATAGGTAACAAAACACCATTGTCAGTTCAGACATTTTTTTTTTTATTTTTATCGTGGAGCAGACAGGGGGGTCAGGGGCAGTGGCAGGAGTGTGAGACAAGCAAGTGGTTTTAGATAGTTTTTGAAGCTGGTGAGTGAGGGGCATTTGAGATACCAGCAGGTAGGGAGTTGTACAGGGAGGGGCTCTATAGAAGAAGCAGCCCTTTGGCCCTGGAGGTCCATTACCCTAGGGATGACTAGTGCAGTTTGCTGGAAGCACGGGTGTGGACAGTGGGGTTGGAGCGATGAATAGAGTTGGCAAGGCCAGGTGGGGATAGACCATGGAGGGCTTTGAAGGTAACTTGGCAAGTTAAGAACAGGACAGCTCATCGAGGTTGAGTAGGGAAGCCAAGGAGTACAATTGACAAGTATGGATGAGTCTAGGGCAATGATGATAAGTCTACAAGCTTTGTTAAGTATAAGACGAACCTTTTGAAGGGCTGTCAGGTCAGCTGCGCCCATAAACAGGGAGGCGAGTCAACTAGCGAAAGCACAGAAGGGTGACTGCCAAGCGAGAGAGTTAGTGGGGAGGCATTTTTGTGCAGTGAGGATACCAAGCTGAGCATTGGAGGCTGAGGTCAGTGCAGACATATGGTTATGAAAGGAGAGGAAGAGTCGAAGATTAGACCAAGGTATTTATAAGAATGCACAAGTTCCAAGGGTGATCCTGTGGAGAGAACAGAGAGAGGAAGTTACTAGACTTATTTTGGGGTGGGCAAAAGCATAGATTTAGTTTTCTTCAGGTTGATGACAAGACGGTGGTCAGAGAACCAGCTTTCAGCTGAGGTGAAGACACACTGTAGGGAGTTTGGAGTAAGGCAGGGTTACTGCCAGAGGCAAGAGCACAGCGTCATCTGCGTGAGAAGGATTTTACCAGCGCAAGCTCAGGCAGGTTGTTGAGAAGAGAGAGAGAGTAAAGGCCCAAGAATGAGAGCCCTGGGGAACACCAGGCGAATTTGGCAGGTAGAGATAGGGTACCACCAACCCACACATTGGGAGTTGTAGCAAAGTAGCTTGCGCACCAGGAGACAGGACCAGAGGCAAAGCCACACTGGCAAGGGTGGCTAATAGTAGAGGTGAAGACGGTATCAAAGGCTTTGATAGGTCTATAAATACACGCACCAGCGAGGGCGCGGCATCAAGTGACTTATGGAGGAAGTTAGCAAACTCCAGGAGAGCAGTATTGGTGCTATGGCCAGTTCTGAAACCATGCTGTTCAGGACAAAGGACCTCATATTTAGTAAGGTAAAGGGAGATTTGACTGTAGCAACTATTTTCTCCAAAGCTTTAGAGGGGAGGATGAGAGATTGGTCGGTGAGTTACCTGCGACTGATCTGTCACCACCTTTGTGAAGAGGGGTAACAGTAGCGACCCTCCAGATGGCGGGAATTGCCCAAGACAGAGGATTCCTTGTATTCACTGTGTTTCTCTATGCACCTTTGGGGGAAAAAGGGTGCACACATGCGTTACTTTTACAGTTAGCATTTTCACATGTTTTCCATAACCACTTGCACAGCGTTCCCGACTACTCCATCAAGTGGCTTGGTAGCCCCTCACTGGGGCTACCAAGGGTCTGAAGATTGTGCACATGAACATATGCAGCCTCAGACCCAAAAACACAAGTTCCAAGCCTGGCTGGACCTCTACAAACCAGATGTACTAGCCATCTCGAAACTTGTTGAAAGCCCACATCCTGGATCATGAGATACAAATTCTAGGCTACAATAGCTTCGCCAGGTCGGGTATCCAAAAAGGGAGGGTACTAATCTACACAAGGTTGACCTCTCAGCATTGCCCTAACCCTGCATGCAAACTGCACCACAGAGGGAGAAAGTATATATCCGCATAACCTTAGGACAAGCCAAACAACTAACAATTGGCTGTGTCTACCACCACCAAAACCAGCCTTCCAATCCCTGGAAGCCATCACTAACGTGCTTGCTTGCAAGGAGCTACGAACAGCTGATCTTTATGAGACTTCAACATAAATTGGGCTCAGGACCCTGGCCAGGCTGCGGTGTCGTTGACTCAAGAAGTAGGTCTGATGCAGGTCATCTCCATACCAACCAGACTTAATTACAAAACCGGAACCACACAACCCTCGACTGGGCTTTGTTGTCAAATCCTTCTAATATACAGTGTGGGAACTATGGCAGACTCCTTGAGTGACCATTCCCCATTTTCTGTATATGGAAAAACAGACCACCAAGTTACAACCTAGAATCCTCTCCACCGAGACTTCTGCAAATTCTCAGAACTACAATTCAACAACTACCTAAGCAGCAGGGACTGGAAGCCCATAATTACTCTCCCAACTCTTTCCAAGGCCCTGATTTACTTCCATGGTGAACTAAACATAGCTGCCAATCTCTTCACTCCTATTAAGAGTCTATGGGCAAAGGCAACTGCTGTAAGTGGATCTTCCCTCCCTCAAAGCCCTTATGCTGACTCGGGACAAGGCCTGGAAAAAATTTACACTTTCCTCTTCTCAGGCAGATCTTATGGAATACAAAGCCACAAGAAACAAAGCCAAGAGGGCCATAAAACTAGGTTAGCGTGACTACCTAACACACCTCCAGAAATCTAGCTTGGGAAGCCCCAAGCAATTCTGGAACCATGTTAATGATCTGATCAAAGGAGCAAAAACCTGAATCCTGCCCCATAGAGATCAACGGTCAGCTCACAATTGACTCTTCTCTCATATCGGCTGCCTAAACAGGCACTTCTCAGACCTAGAGGCCTTCAAGACATGCCGGTCCCACCTACCCCCGCTCAGCTGAAGCACCCCACATGGATCAACCCTTATTTCACCTAAGACTTGCCAAATGGACCAAGTCCTTACCTCCTAAGAAACCTGAAACCCAAAGGTTCAGGAGGACCTGATAGGGTCAACCCTCAGCTTCTTAAAGGCAGGAGCAACCTCCTTGTCCTGGCCCATAACCATGCTCCTCAACAGATCCCTTAGGGAAGGAGCAGTCCCCAACCAGTGGAAACATGTTAATGTCGTACCTATCCACAAGGGGACCCAGGGATAAACTTAACAACTAGGCCAATCTCTCTCCTCTGCTCACTCACCAAGGTGCATGAAGGGTAATCTACAATCAACTCAGAGACTACCTGGAAAAACACCTGCTCCTTGTCCTCACTAAACGGGTTCAGAACAAACCATGGCACTGACACTGCCTCATCAACTTCTCAGATGAAGTGCTCAGGGCAGTAGACAAGGCATACCCACTGGTGCAGTCTTTATTGACTTATCCAAGGCATTTCACCTCATTGACCACAACTTGCTGCTACAAAAACTGCAAAATGTTGGCCTTGACACCCAGCCCTAAAGTGGTTTGAGAGCTACCTATCAGGCCAGGCTCAGAGGGTCATATGGAAAGGCATTACTTCGACCGCTACCCTCAAAACAGGGAGTACCTCAGGGATCAATACTTGGCCCCTCCTATTTTCCCAGTTTACCAATGAACTAAGCTCCTACTGTGGGGAGCTTGATTGTACAATATGCAGATGAGACTGTCATCTTCCGTCACATGAGTGACGTAGCTACACTAGGACCTACCCTCCAAAAGGATCTCATGTCCCTAGAGACTTGGCTATGAGAGAACAGAATGGTACTCAATGCTGACAAGACCAAGTCAATGCTATTCGGCCAGGATCCCTAGGGCTTGACAGGTCCTCACCCTCCGCTTAGCCACACTCTCTAGCAAAGAAATCAACATTGTACCTTCCCTCAAATACCTAGGCCTCACGCTTGATCAAAACATCACTTACAAAGAACACGTAGACCAGGTCACTAGGACCCTCCACACCCAAACTCAGAACCTTGTACCCGACCTCATCTCTGAGGCCAGGCTCTCTATTGCTACTAGTGTCTTGCTCCCTACCCTGACCTTTGGCCCCTATAATACAGGGCATGGGAAAGCAAGAGATAACAGGATGCAAACCCTGTATAATAAAATTGCTCACTTTGCCTCAAGACCACCCACGATGGCACCACTCGACTCTCTAGCTCAGCTCTGCTGGCCTACCTTAGCTGCTCATCTCCAATATCCCCTGCTTGCCCAGACCTATAAACTTCTCACTCACACACTCCGCCTAGCATAGCTAAGGCTATAACTCTCAAGCACAACCCAAGGAACCTTAGGACTTCTGACAGGACACTCTTAGAAGTCCCCAGAGTAAGGACAAATGCGGAGCTAGGTCCTATTCCTCCCAAGCACCCTGCCAATGGAACAAGCACCCGCCCTGTCCAAGATGCCCTCTCACTCATGAACTTCTGCACCAGGCTCAAGTCCTACATGCTAACCTCAAGCTCATGCCACTGCCATGGCCATAAGGATCCTTAGGCACTCCTCCTTTTCACACTCCTCCTACTAGCAAAACCCATGTATGACCTGCCTCTCTAGTTCTCCTTCTTCCCTCCTGGGCTTTTATACTAACGCCTGAATAATACTACATGTAACGAATTACCTACTCAAATTGTGTCATGGTGATAACCATGCCTGTATCCAATTATTCCTGTAACTTCCTCATGCTGTAATAACTTATGCATACAAATGTTCTTTTTTGCTCTTTGTATCTAACTAGTATTGTTATCCCGGATCGCCCCTGAAAAGGGACCTTCGAGGCCCAGTGGACCTACCCAGTCACCAAAATTTAATAAATAAATAAATAAAATAAGTCGTTACCCTTTTCATTTTTCAATTGCGCTTGCATTTGCGTTACTGTTACCATTTGAGTTTCCATTACTGTTTCTGTTTGCATTTTCTTTTGTGTCATACGTGTGCATTACCTTTTGAGTTGCATATGCACTTCTGTTTGTGTTTCCTTTGGTCATCATTGCTGTTACCATTAGCATTTGTGTTTCCAATTGTGCTACCATGACCATGCGCGTTACCATTTGCATTTCCATACGTGCTTATGTTTGCATTTCTGTTTGCGTTACTATTAGCTTTGCCGTCTTCATTGCTGCTACTGTAACTGTTTACATTTCCAATTGCATTACCATTACTGTTTGTGTCTTCATCACAATTTGAATGTCTTTGCCCTTAGCATTTGCATTTTCGGTTGCATTTCCACTGTCAGTTGTGTTACTGTTTCCTTCAGCAGTGTCATTGACTTAACCATTTGCATTTCTGTTTGTGTTTCTGTTACTGTTGCATTTTCCTTACCGTTTGCATTTTCGTTGGTGTTACTGTTTATGTTACTGTTTTCATTAATGTTTGTGTTTCTGTTGCTGTTAGTGTTTGCGTTACCATTTGTGTTATTATTTATGTATTTATTAACGTTTGCGCTTGTGTTTCTCTTACCGTTTGCATTACCATTTACAATTGCATCACCATGTGCGTTACCGACTGCGCTTGTGTTTCCATTACCATTACGTTTATTATATGGTGGGCCCTGCTCCCACATTCCATTCACTATTTATAGTTCTACTTCTCAAAAGAAGGGAAATTAATGGAAAATAACTTGTTTAATGCATCAGTTAGGGTTGTTCCACAGTCACAAAAGTGAGGAAATTTGGACGTTGGGGTTCCTACCCCATGCACCCCACCCACCAATGGGCATCAGGTGTGCGTTGGAGTCATCGGTCCTAACTCTCACCCCATTCCCTATACTGCACCACCTCAACTTGTTTACACATGGGATGGGGTGAGTTAGGACCAATGACCCCAACATACACCCCAATGCCTGTTGATGGTGGCAGAGTGGGGTGGGTCCAAGATGAATGGGAACCCTAACATCGAATTTCCTCACTTTTGTCACTGTGGAACAACCCTAACTCATGCATTAAATGGATTGTTTGCTATGAATATATATATATATATATATATATATATATATATATATATATATATATATACATACACATATACACACACACTCACACATACATATACATCAATAAATAAATAAATATCAAGACATTTGACATAAGACTGGGACGATGAAGGAGGAGAGAAAGGAGAAAGATGCTGATGGGCCAGCTGCAGTCCCATCCCCCACAATCTACAAAAATGCTCCCTTATCAAGCAAGGTCATGTTGAATGACAGGTGTCTGAAACAGCTAAAAATATGTTCTGAGCACACTCCCTACCAAAAGACTTATAAAGTGACTGATAAGTTTTAAGGTCTGCTCTGTGAAAATGTCAGTCAACCATGAGGGCAGCAGCATGCATCCCCACCCACAACTCATTAGTGGCTTAGTGCTTTGCAGCCAGAGGCATACTTTTCTTCCAGCTCAGCAGGAGACCTATGAAGATGATAATAAATCATATCAATAAAATTGCATTAACAATTCTCACTCCTTCTGTCAGAGGAGGAACTGAGCTTTCCGTTCATGCAAATTTTCACTCATTCTGTCACAGTAGGAATTGAGCATTGAGTTTATGCAAAATGTCAGCACTGCATAAAACTGCAAGGACATAGAAAGTGTCATCTAGTATGCCAGTGAACAAAACAACAGCTTCTGTAACTAGCCATTTTTCAAAGCAAAGGATGTTTAATGTGCATATGCAACTTGGTATGATGAGTGCATATGCAACATAGATACATGTGGCTGTTCACCTCTCTATCTGTGGGATGTACCACCCTATATGGTTACGATGGTGAGGAACCCTAGAGAAGGGTTCCATCCCTATAGGTACTGTGGGAATGATTCCCTTGGCTAAAGGTAGCTTAGGAAGGAGCCCACAAGAAAGAGAAATGAACAGCTGGAAGAGGAGGGATGATGGTGAGGCAATGAAAAATGATCCTGGACTAGCCAGGAGAAGCAGCCTTTAAGGTCTAATTGGGTGTATGGTATGTTACTCTGCCTATTGAACTAGAAGCATTGCCTTGCAATTCAATGTGCTTACACAATTTGGCATGATGTTTGCTTATGTGACTTTGATACATTGAGGCTATTTACCACTGTGTCTGTGGGATATAACACCCTAAAGTGGTACAATGGTGAAGAAACCTAGAGAAGGGTTCTACCTGTAGGTGCCATGAGAATGATACCCTTGGCTAAAGATAGCATAGGAAAGAGCACAAAAGAGTGCCCTAAAGGGTGTCAATCAGCAAAGAAGGTGAGGAGTCAGAATGATTTCAAGGATGGGACTGGAGGTCTATAGGTGTAGATGGGTAGGACAGGAGAGGAACAGGAGGATGAGGAAAAATTAATAGAATGGAAGCTGACATGAAGCAGGAGGCAGAAATTCCTAAGGAGAAGGAACAGCTAGGGCCACCATCCAACAGTGGAATCTAACTATGGAACCTATGAAAGCACTAACTCTAATTAGTATGACCATCAGCTTAGAGGAGGAACCCCTCCTTTGAGGAGAAAACCTCTGGATATCAAAGGCCTAGGTCTCTTCCTCCAGGCTGAAGGACATTTATTTAATGACAGCTCAGCTACTGCATATAGAATTAAGATTGTGGGAAGAAGAAAAGATTCTAGTTTTGAAGAAGATCTTGCTCTGTTTTCTAACAGGAATGCTTTTGAGGGTTGCCAGAAACATCATTGCAACTAGATGCCGAAAAGTAAAGGAAAGAGAAATGACTGCTGGAGCATGCAGCTGGCATATGTGATCCTATGAAACAGACCAAGTGAACCAGAGGCAGTCAGAGGAGAATAGCGAGAGTGCACCCTTGAACTTGCTTGGGCAGCTAAAGGATATTTGCTGACAAGAGCCCCACCCTCACAGACTGTTGCCATAAATTCTACATTCAGAACTGTCACCAGAATGAGGGACGACAGAAGATCCACCCAGCACAAAGACATTCTCAATGTGGTCCAGGGAGAAGCTCCACTTCGAGATTTGCATGCTCCAGATGGTGACTTCGTGGGTGTAGATTGAGGCCATCAGTTACAGATTAGCCCTGAGCCATGGTGCAAATGACACCGATGGCATGTCTCCAAGTGGAGAGCAGGTTGGGTCAAGTTAGCATAAGACCCATTTGAAGGGTTTGCTTGATTATTCAATATGAATGCGTAGACCTACATAGAGGTTAGACTGAGTGAAGTTGATGTGACATGGGTCTTGAGGAGGTTGATTATGATTAGTGACCACAGGAATGCATGCCAACCAGGTGCACTGGAAGCCAAATTAGGAGTGGATTGAACAGCATGAATGTAGAAACAAGAATGGCTGAGCAAAGCCTGCAGTCAATGGATGAGGTACAAAGTACCAGGAGTAGTGAGGTAGGAGCTACAATGTCGATATGGACAAGTGGAAGTTCAAGATTGAATATATCAGATATGCAGATGGAGGGAAGCCTTGAAGGCTGGCATGGGGCAGCAGAATGGGAGTGAACAGTATGGGGAGAGACAATGATGGCCAGGCAAAGCCCACAGCCTACGATGATTTGAAAAATCAGTACATGAAGAGAGGAGGTTGAGAAGAAATGAATGATAAATGATGATGGAAGGAAAGCCTGGAAGGTTGTTACAGTTAAGGCTACACATAATGGCAGGTAGGTGGGTAGAAGGATGAGATACGATAAAGTTGAAGGTTGACATGGAGTGGAAGATTTAAGGAATTGAGTGGTTCAGAACAAAGGCTCAGGGTAAGATGAGGCTATGAATAGGTATGGAAATGGCAGGACAGGGAAAGACACCCAAAAGAAAGCTCAGGATGAGGAAGGAGAAGAGGAGAAAGTCAAGAAGCAGTGGAAGGTGGGGTTGAAGGAAAGATGGAAAGTGGGCAATAGGCTGATGGAGAGAAGGCCTGAAGGCTGAAATGGAGCAGGAGAATGCAGGATGAATCAGCACCGAGGAATGGCAAGGGTACAATAAAGCTGCTCATGCTGCCCGGCCACAATGACAGGCAACAACGCAGTCCCCGCTGTAAGAAAAACAAAGAAGCCAACAACTAGGCACCATAGCAACAAACAGCAGGTATACTAGTAAAGTAGCAGAAGAGAAACCACCTGCAATTATCAGTGTTGAGAGGGGAAGCATATCAGGATAGTAAATACATGGGGCTAGAATGTAAACCCCAGGATGAGCAGAACTTGAGAAACAATGATTGGGAGAAGTGTGCTCGAAGAGCAGAATGAAGTGGAATGAGTAGAGAACAATATCAGAGACAGGAACTCCCATACCTGGTGACCAGGGGAGCATACCTTCCCTCAATAACTCAGAGGCAGAAGAATGGAGACTATCAGGTTGGAATGAGAATGCAAGAAGACTCCCACCGAGGTCCATGAGGAAGAACCATGGAACTATGGAGAGGAGGCAGGATATGAGAAACAGGCTATATGGCAATGGGCATAGGAAATGTGGACAGTCCATGCCAAGATGAGTAAATGGCAATGAGGGCCAAGACATTGGCCAGAGTTAGTTATCAGCATGGAGATAGGCATGCAGCATCAGATATAGTGAAATATATTAGTAAGGTGGAGGAGGCTCAAAATGAGAGCAGCTGGAGCCCCACCCTCTGAAGTCAGTCCAGGATTTGAAATGGAGGAAATGGAAACCTAAATAATCGAAAGGTAGCCAAGTAAAGAGTAGGGGCAAGGACAAATTGAAAATCCCAAAGGAAGGCTGCAGAGCATGCTATCAAAGTGCACTGTCTGGGATAGTGTTCAAGTTCATTGGTGCTCCTCAAAAATGAGATCTGAGAACCAACATGGGAGATCAGTATCCAAAATGCACGTAAGAACAGGAGAAATGGTTGAACAGAAGACCGCCCAGGAAATGTAGTACAGGAACTGATATGTGAGGTTGGGAGTCAGTGCACTGACTGGGGAAGAGCAAAATCAGAGAATCATGAAACGTAGCTCCCAGCTCACAGGAACTGCTAAGGAGCTCAAAGCACTGGCACTGGAAGCAGCCATGGAGAGAAGGAAAGTGCAAAAGTAAGGTGTCCTCCATATGAGCAAAGATGAACACTGTGAACTAAACAAGAGCGAAGCAGAAGAAGATAAATCTAGGGGTAAGAGAAGCAGGGAAGGTACAGAGGAAAGACAGGTAGAGGTGATATGAAACATCAAAGCCGATGAAGGAAACAGTAGCAGCAAAAGAAGAGAGATAATTGGGAAAACCCAAGGTATGGGGAAATGGAGTGAGCAGGAAGGATGGGAGAACAAAGAGCCACAGACAGCTGCTGAACAATGAGACAGGAGAAGGAGCGCAGGCAACAGGAGAAGGGTGGGAATGTGGGCAGCACACAGTCATGGTTGTGGGCAGAAGAGGAGAAAGAGAGGCAAAGAATGGAGACACAATGGCCATGGCAAAGAGGAGAGGGAGAAAGAGCGAGGCAGGGATGATGGAAATGGCAACATGCATTGCAACGGACAGGAAAAGATACAAGACAGGAGAAGGGGTCCAGTAGCTGGAGGTGCAGTAGAACAATACAACAGCCACAAGCTTGGGAGGACAGCATCTCCAGCTGCAATGATAAAACTATCCTGGATTTGCCAGGAAAAGTGACCTTAACACCTGATTGGGGCGTGGTATGTTGCTCCACCTATTGAACTACGAGCATAGCCTTGCAATTGCAGTCATTCACCTGACCTGACTCTACTGCCATAAAGAATGTCCAGCCATAAGCATTATCCTCACATCTAAAAGCTCTTCAAGTGTAACCCACCATCAAACAAGCACTGTCAAAAAAATTCACCAGATATCACTGAAATCATCATGTGCATTAAATGTTACTATGGTGTAAACACTTGCGATTCATATGCTGCCTTACTCATTTGTAGAAAATACTGGTTTCTGTAATTTAACACAATAATGCAATGCCCAAACAATGTGCTCATTTGTGCAAATATGTTCCATGCAATACACTTCTGGAACCGTATCTAGATCTAAATCATATGCCTCATGCCTCCCAAAGTCTTTCAACAGTTGGTTGGCTGTTGGAGCTGTCAGCACTGTGGTCAGGGCTGGAGGTCTGTCAATAGATAAAAGCTGGCCACTAATGAAGCACTTAAGGTTCTTGTGAAGCCCAGAACACTACTGACACTGTACTGAGTCTCTACCAGCTGGATGGCTGATGTGGCAGCCCATTAACCTGTTGCACTGGTAGAAGTGGAGGGTCCGAGCAAACAAAATGGTTGTAGCAGCAATGTTTCTGTTATGGGTACTGTCCCCAAAAGTTATGTTTTTTTAAACTTCATTTGCCCACAACATAGCGTAACCCAAGAGTTAATTTCTGTTCACACAGGTCAAGCGTTCACTTATCGTTATGGAACATGGCACTTAGCAGTGATTGGGGAGGGACTACCCCTGTAAAGAGGGAATATGCACACTCTATCAGTGTAGTTTAGGTCCTAGTGAGCTGTTTGTTTTAATACTTTTACTGTGGAATCCCCATAGAAGTCTGCAGAATCCAGTTCTGCATTTTTCTGAAATGTGGGTTGCACAACATATTTTCATGATGCAATGTGCAAAGCAGCCCTTACAGAAATAATTATAAGAAATATTTTCATGCTGCACGCATAAAACTACCCACGGATATGTGTGCTGCAAGTATGATTTAAATGTTAAATTGGAACTGATTGCATGCATATGGCATCGTGCAGCAAGCAAGTGTGGAAAACATGATTTTTATGTTAAATTGGAAAGACTGCATTAACGTGGAATGTGTGCAAAAAGCAAGTAGTCACTGATAACTGCACATATAAAAGTCAAGTGACTTGCTCTGAATCACACTATAAACAAGTGGGAGTTGATGAGATTCAAACTCAGATCTTCATGCCTCCAAGTCTCCTGGCTTGCAGTTCAATGCCTTTAACTACTATCCATGCAGTCTGCACACATTTGGCTTGCCTGTACTTTAATACTTGTATCTGAATACATCTGCATGCATGCAGCGTACTTGTAGCCACTGTATGCTTTTCAGTTTTCTTCTCCTCATCTCATTTTCACAGATGAACTATATCACATACTAAGGAAAAGACATGTTTTCAAACCCAATACACAAACTTACCCACAAAACCACTTAATTACTTGTGTCTGGCCTGTACTCTGACAATTTTTCTCCATAGTTTTGAATGCTTACACACAAACAGCTTTAGGGTGCAAACACAAACATAGCAATAACTTGACACACCCATCCACCCACATGGACAGTCCCCCAACCCCATGCACACACACTGTAATGAGTACAGCCATGCTGCTACAGACAACCCACCAAGTATAGATATAAGTAGAAAGTTTCTTAACTTAAGTACTAGGGAGCCAGAGGTAGAAGTCATTAAGAGATGATGTCCATGGGTCAGAGTGCTGTGCGTATCCTCATGAAATGAATTGAGATATTTTCTGTTACTAGTTTATATGTTATGACGGTGAATTGAGAATAATGAAGGCCACTGTCCTACCAACAATGCCCTTGTTAGTCAAGCAGTGGCCTTCATTAATCTCAACTCTCCATCAATAATGTATAAAATAGGAATTAAAAATACACCCATTCATTTCAATGGTGCACCTCCTGCTATCTCCTTTGCATTATTATAATGTGCCTGAGCTTGCAAATGTGGAGGTTAGCTTCACGGGGGCAGCAAAGCCTGACTATAGTGGGGCTCCAATAGTCTCTGCAAACCATTCCACTTAACTATCCATGAATGCAAGGGCAGTTCTAGAATGTCTGTAACATCTCTAAAAGGTACAACTTATTTGGTTTGACTGAAACGTGATATGTAAATCAGGAAAAATTCAAATGTATAGGGTTCATCTGTAAATACCCTAGAGCAGTGCATCAGATTTGGGCTTAAAACAACCCAGTTACTAACCAATTTTTTCCTGGCTGATGTTCACAGCCCCCCAAAATAAAAGTTGTCCCGATTCTTCTTCCTGATGCCATTCCATTCAATACCATGCCCTATTGGACATGAAGCCACCCAAAGGTGAATAAACTTGAAAAACACATCAATATTGCAGTCCTTCCACCTTCCCCAATCCTCCTGAAAGAAATAATTTACTTTTACTTACCTGGCCATATGGTACAGTGTGCCACCAGCCCAGTTATTAGTTTGCTCCCCTCTCTCCTTCACCAGAAGCTGGTTGCTAGAACCGACCATCACAGGTCCCCAACATGGTCCACGACCAAGTTACCTCATCATACTGAAACTACCCAACCTGGGTTGCTTCCTTCTTGCTTAGTTGCTGCTGTGGCTGCTGCCTCACTATACTGATCAAGGCCTGTGAAAGCCACCCACACTGCTGTCACCACTGCTGCTAAGGTCTGTACTTTTTTTTTTTGTAATGTGAGCCTAGCAGAGTAAGTAGGTAGCCTAGTCTTGTGTTAACTTCTAGCTCATCCTCTTTCCTTTAGCAACCAGGGATGATGGAGAATCACTAAGAGCAGAACAACAAAATATGTTGGCATAACACTGCTATTCAGTGTTCAGTGCTCACTGACTCCTCCAAGCTGTAGTGTTCAGCCTGTCTACTCCGTGGCTGGAAAGACAGTGTCGCACTTGCAAGGCTCATGTGCTCTTTCTTAGCTGGAGCTCATTCACATCACATGTGACTGTGCCACTGCTAACAGGTGGAGACAGTGGACAACACAGTACAGACACAGTCAAGTCTGGAGAGTACCTGCTGTGTGAGCACACACAGGCCAGCTGGGCACTTATTGTGCAAAGATTAAATTAAAATTTAAAGCCATTACTGCCACACCATAAGAACAACATAAGCACAAATACGAGAGTGGGGAGCAACTGAACCCCTCTGCCCTACCTAAATGACACCCCTGCTAATGGTAGAAATTAATTCTCGGTGCTAATACAATGGTTTCCTCTGTGTTATGAGGTACTGTATCTCCATGTTTCATGATGTGTCCTGATCATCATGTGGGTCAGTTCCCTTATTGTCCCTCATTTTGAGTGTCCATCTCCTAATTTCAGTGACAAAATGTGAGGTATGGTGCATGCTTCCAAGACCCTACTCAGCACAA
Source organism: Neoceratodus forsteri (assembly GCA_016271365.2). NCBI lineage: Eukaryota > Metazoa > Chordata > Ceratodontiformes > Ceratodontidae > Neoceratodus > Neoceratodus forsteri. Next base: position 1,179,813,701 of record CM057458.1, read on the forward strand.
AGAGTGCCGAGTATGCCCATAGTGTATATGCTCAGTACAGAATGACAAAGGGAAAGTAAGTAAGATAAAACAGTCACGAAGGAACACATTTGTAGTAATAAATATGCATAAGGGATTTGCATGGTCCAAAACAAAAGGATAGGCTTCACAACACAGAGGCCCCTCTTTGTACATCTGGAATGGGATGTTGACTGGCTATATCCTAGGAATTTAATGTAATAAGCAAACAATACCTTACAGATTAATGGTGATTTAATGGCAACATTTAAATGCCATTAAACAACTTGCAAAAGGATCAGAATTAATAAGTTTGCCTATTTTTTTATTGAAATTCAGATATAAATGTATTTTAATGACTAATTGCTAGCAGTAGTATAATAAATAGAAACTGATGTGCTTTTTAGAAGAGATTTGGACCAGCTTTGCTGCCACATAGATAGCGTGCAGCATGTGAACCATATGTGATGTTTAAATGATATTCACACTAACTTAACTGCTGCACTGTTGTCAAGCATGCTACATGCTAACCTGATGTAATTTTTAGAAGATGTTCACACAAGCTTACCTGCTGTGCACATGTCAAGCTTGCAGCATGCGAACCTGATTTGCCTTTTAGACCTGGTTTGCATATATTTCACTAGTGCATGTGAACCGCATGCAACCATTGCACAATTAAGCATGTGACATGCATTCTGCATGTACACAGCACACTTATATTTCTGTAAGGGAGCAGAATAGTATTCTGGGGCTGTTCAGGGATGCACTATGTAATATGTGGGTTTTGAGTTGTGCTTTCGGTATGTTACTAGGCAGTTTGGCCTTTTGAAAGTTTGAATGTTTCAGAGACAGAGCGTAGAGAACTATAGTAGTTGTGTGTTACTAGTGCAGTGATAATTATTAGGGGTGCAATGGGCATAGCCCTGCAGACCTCTTGCTATAGAAAAGGCACATTTCTGCTGACTGAACAACATGTTGAAGTTGCAACACAGTCACCTCTGCAGCTGTGAATCACTCCCCTAATTGTCTCTCTCTCTTTGCAGTCACACTGCACTGTTTTTTATGTTGACTTGCACACGCACAAGCAACATATTGTTGTCACTTGGAATAGCAAGTTTTGGAGGTGTGGTCATGTTGTGGCAAATGGTGCCACTGCTTTCTTGGGCTGAGCTCTGAGCATGATTAAGTGCATGCTGTCTATGACAGCAGCTGAAAAGCATGCCACCAACTTGAAACAATTTTGCTGCTGCAGTGAGGGAGCAACCCATTATTGAAGGGTGTGCCTTGTGTGGTGTAACATTTCGATAAACATGGTGGCTGTTGTTGTCCACCTCTCACAGTCACCAGGATAGCCAACATCAGGGGTGCCCAATCTCCTTGACAGCATGCCCCTCCACAGTTCATTTGCCGATGGGGAGTCCAATCCCCATTGGCATAATGCTCCCTCTTTAATTTGTGTGCTGAGGGGTACCCAATCCTCCTCAGCATCATGTGCCCCCACAAACACAGACCCATTTGTATTTGCTGACAGGGGCCCCAATGTCCATTGGCTTCAGTCCCCTCACAAAAAAACACAGGTGGTACATTGGAGCTCACTGCCAGCATGCCAAAACCCACCTGTAGAAATTTAAAAAATGTTCTGCGATGTCTAATGTTTTTCCTGTAGAAAGAGAAAACAGTCCTCATTGTCTCTGGTGCCCCTCCCTAGCCCGCACCCACCCTCTGTATACCCCATCTCTCTGCACACCATCTCCCCACACTTACCTATGGAGCTTGGCCTGATGATCTTTGGTGGAGCAGGAACACATCTGCACTCTTCAAAGCCAACTGCAAACTGAAGAAATGCCAGTAAGCTGTATAATGGCAAAACAGGGCTTTTTAACTCGTGGATAGTTCGGCTATTTTGCATCTTTTGGCACCACACTTTCAACATGAGGTTCTTGGGACCCCATCTCCTGAATTCAGTCACTGTCATGTCATTATTCAGTCCTGAAAGGTGATTTCATTGTCACTACATGGAACCATCTTCCAGGACTAATTAATGAATCAACAGTGTCACTGTTCATATGGTAGGAGCCCAAAAGCCTATGTTGCAAATTTAGCTAAATAATTCCCCAAAATGACTGTGTTACAAGTGTGTGTTATGCAGTTCCCATGCACACTTGTAACTTTGAGAATTTTAAATACTTTCACTCCAGATTTTCAACATTGCCATTTTCCACATCTCCTTCACGATCAGTCTAGCTCGTTTTCACATCTGGCCAGAAATGTGTTCTCACACATGTGGCACACAATAGCAAGGTCCTTGCGTGAAATCAATGTTTGGTACAGATTAAGAAACTCACAGTGACAGTGTTCATAAGGAGGCCCCAAAAGCCTGTATTGGAAATTTGGTGAAATGATTCCCAAAAATAACTGCATTACCAGCGTGCATTGCGCAGTTTCTACACACTTCGTAACTTCACCAATTTTTAAATTTTACTCTAGATTTTCAACATTGTCATTTTGCACACCACTTGATGAATGGTACAGCTGTCATTTTTCACATCCTGCCTGAAACATGTTGTGAAAAGCTGGCCTATGGTAGATGGAAAGGCAACAGGCTGGGTTTAAAGTTCACAAAAGAAAATGTACTTTATTGCTCCAAATGTAAGTTATTGCTCCAAAAGCATAATCAGTCAGTTCAACTTCTCCATCCTGGTCAGGTAACATAAAGGTTAACACAAAACAGTTCTTTCAGGCTGACTTGACAAAAGGAATCTTTAAACCACCTAGGTGAGCCAGCAGTTTTACAAAATATGCAGTCTCAAACAAAACAAACAATTTGTGGGCCAGCAGTTTTGAATGCACAGTCTCAACTAAAACACAAAGGCCTAGATATTCAAACTGTGCCCAAAAAGTGTAATATTGGGAGCAAGCGCAAATCCATTGTGCCCATGTGCAAGAGGCGCGATATTCAAAACTGATCTGGCCAACTCCAGCCTACAGCCGACGACTGACTATCACACCACCCAAGCGCCATAGCACAACTAGGTAGGGGAAGCTGAGCAGATCTGATACACCATAGCGCAACTAGGGAGGGAAGCTGAGCAGATCTGATACACCATAGCACAACAAGGGATGTTCAGCTGAGCAGTCCAGAGGCATCATAGCACAACCAGGGATGCCCCCCAGCAGCAGGGCAGCAATGCAACTGCACAACCAGGGAGGTAGGGGCCACGATCCATGCCACAGATGGGCAGAGGAACACACAGCAGAACAGACATCATCCCCACACCCCATGCACTGCAGAACTGGGGACGCTAGAATAACCACTGGCCTATAGAGACAAGCAACCAACCCATAGCCGGGCCATGGTGCCCCATCACACCCCTGGCAAGCTGTGACTGGCACACAAGGAGGGCTGACCATCCTGTGCCACACCATCCCCCAATGCAGAGCACACCCTGCACCATGACCCCAGACACCTGCTCAGGAGCAGCGTCCACCACTGCAGGAAACCCCATGCATGCCACCACCCCTACTGTGACAATGCAACCTTGTGCAGCACAGAACCATGCAAGGCAGCCCCACCACGAGCACCCATCAGTGGGTGGCAGCACAAAGAGATGCAATGATGGCATACACAGTGCCTCCATGCACAGCCCCGAGGTACAGCTGAGACTCTGACCATGCAATGGCACACGAGGGCCCCACACAGGACAGGGCATGCCCGACACCACCACCAGTGGTACAGCACCCTGCACACCCTCCCAAGGACACACTCGACCCAGCACTGGCCACAACAGCCAGTGCTGACACCACAGTGGTGCGTGAAGCATGCACCACACTGGATGCTACACAGTGCATGGACAAACACCCACCCATACCCAAGGGCACAACAACACAGGGACGGATAGCGGGCAACCAAGCCCCCAGTGTGGGCCCATGGAAACCTGTGCACACAGCCTGCAGTCCTCCATGGCACAGGAGTGCCAGCCACCCTGTGCAGGCACTGTGGACCTGTACGCCACCATCATTTACACGGAGCACAAGTCACAGACAGTAGTGCACATCCCCTGCAACACACACAAGCCACATCATGGAGGTGGGACAACAACTGCGGAGGCCACAGTGTCACCCGAGGCAGACATGCACCACACCAGTGACAGGAGGCAACCCAGCATTGTGACGGTACAGTGGCTACCCTGCATGGACAGCCACCACTGACATGCCAGCAGACCATGCAGGTCACAGACATGCAGGGTGACAGCTGCATAGGCCATGTACGGGCTGACAGGGGCATCATGGACACAGATCATGCACCATGGACCACTGCACACAGTCATCCAGTGCACAGGGCACAACACACACACCACAGACACTGACTGATAGCTACCCCCACACCATAGTCACCTCCCCACGGACACACACACATACCCATGACTGCACCACCCCTGAAGCCATGCACACCTCTGCAGCTGAGCACCTATATCCCGCTACAAATCAGACACCACCACAGTATTCATATCAAAATATTTGTATTCAAAAACATATCAAAGGAACTATTTATATAACTATGTACAAAGTTGGGGGAGGGCTACAAACAAGGTGGGGGTGGGTAAGGGCAGGGGTGAACAAATGGGACAGGAAAGGAGGGTGTGAGGATGGGTCCAGGGGGTAGGGGATATCAGGGGCAGAGGGATGATCAATGGGAGCCCCACTCCCGCTTGGCTGCTCTGCCTCGTGCCTCCTCCTGACCCCAGGCTGGTCAATCCGTTGCAGGATCTCCAAAGAAGCCCTGGCCACATTGAGGATCTCCGCAATGCCTCCCTAATCTCCTGCAGCTGGCGGACACCTAGGACAAGGAAGCACAGCCAATAGGTGTGAATGCACAGCCCCATACAGCCCATCCACTGTGCATGGCATATGGCCATGGACATGCCTCTGTGATGGTGTGTGACCACCCACAGTGATCACGCCCACAAGACCTACCCACCCAGGCGCATACAGCCATGCGGACCACTGCACACCCCACCGTCCAAGTCATGCATAGCACCACCATGGCCATTTAGTGACATGGCTATGTGGTGCGAAAGCAGTGGCACAGCCATGTACCCGTGCACGAGGGACCACCATCGAGGCACTTCCAGACATGCAGTACCACTGGACAGTGCTGACTGTAACAGGTTGCATGCATGTCAGTGGTGTCAATGGATAGTGGCCATGCCCCGCTGCCCACCCTGTCACACAGCATGCAATAGTAATCATGGAGGTATGGTATTCACCATCATCGGGCCGGTCCTCAGGCGCTGTTGACCGCCGCCTCCTAGCTGCCCTGTCTTCCTGCTGGTGCTGCATCTCCTGGGCTAGATGCCTCCTCTGGCCCTGTGGTGCAAACATGGAGAGAGGAACATCAGTACAATCCTGCAACAAAGTCCCCTGCCCCCATGTGTGCACTCCCACCTGGCCAGACCCACCCACCCCACCCTGATAACACCACCACAGCCAACACCGGATGGTCTCTCCCCATGTTCTGGACACATACAACCATGATACCATATGGAAGATAAAAGTGTGTGGACGTAACACCTACCTGGCTATGGCACTGTGCCCTCCTGGCACATGACCGCAGGCAGGAAAGCAGGTCTGGTTCCTCATCCGCAGGTCGCCATACCTGTGGCGGCACTGCTCTGCTGTCCGCCCCTTCCTGTGGCCTCCTCCATGCATTGGCCACCTCCTCCCCACACCTGGCTCCTGGACCTGTCTAGGGGTGCCTCCCCAAACAGTGGGCCATAGAGTGGTTCTACTATGGACACTAGGTTGGCCAGTTCTACTTGGGTCCACTGTGCAGCCTCTTCCGCACCATTCTACTTGCTCAGTCAGCTCAAAATGGTGCTCTGCAGTGCAGCTCCACCACGCGCAGATGCTGCGCTGTACAGCACTGGCATTCCCTATCGTGCTGTCACCGAACAGATGATAGTGATGCACCCATGCCTGATGCATGGTGCCTAGGGGCAAAGGTCGGACACAGGGTCAAGGGGCTCTGTGCACGGACAGGCACAGCGCCATTGGAACCCAATGCGTAGCGTGATTAGATGCCTGTGTGCTACCTCCAGTAGCAGCCTACCGCGCTGTTGCCCCAGTGCGCTTATGATGGCCCAGTGCCACAGCGCCATATAGGTGAACATTGCTGTAGCACTACTGGCACAATGGTGGCTATGCCTGCATTGCTTCCTGTGCACAGCACATCAGCAGCACGGGCAGATGCCTGTGTCAGCAACCCGCATGCGCAGTGAGGTGTGTACTGCATATGTCACAGGACCGCGCCTTGACTCAGACAAACAATACAGTTGCGCCAAGCGCAACAGTGCGATATTCAGTTGTCATATGCAAATCATCTAATCAGCCATTCAATGGCACAGCACTGCAATTTGCATCCACTTAAAGTTGCGCTTCACCTCATTTGCATGGGTTGCGCTATAAAGTGCGACATTGGGCTGCACTGGCCATAGTCGGTTACTGCAGTCTATTGGTGAGTTGCATGCTGTTTGGGAGTGTGGACTGTGGATCTTGGGACATGCATGGGGCTGCACAGTCACAGGTAACAACTTTCATTCTTACAGGCTAAATAATGACTGAGCGAGTTGTGGGAGAGGAGGAACACAGTGGTGGGAGGAGGAGGAGGCCCATTTCACCAAGGCCAAGACCGATGCCCTGTTTGATTCCTACCTGGACCAGAAGCCATTTCTCAGCCGGACGGCAGGGAACACCAGGCCCATGCTGCTGCATGGGAGGAGGGTGGCGGCAGTGAACCTGCATGGCAGCCACCAGCACTCCATGCAGGAGTGCAAGAAGAAGATGGGCACAGACAGGAGGAGGATAAAGGATAAGGTGGCTACCATCAGGGCAGCACGAGCTGCAGACAGGTGGGGACAGCTTGAGGTGGTACACCTGACCCCACAGAGGAAAAGATTGCTGGAAGCATGCAGCGTAGTGCCATTGAGGGTGTTCTGGGTGGTGGCTTCCAGACGGGTGTAGCCCGTCACTGCATGGTAGGTCATGGTCTATCTATTGGGGAGCAGGGTAGGTAACATGCAGTAAGGCACCCTGTTTTCTTTTTAGATCCTAAGCATCTACATGGGTTAGTGGTGGTGGGCCTGTCCACTGAGGACAGTCAGATGGAGATGAAGGAGGCCCTTCCACCCAGAGAGGTATACGTGGCTCAGTGTGACAGTGGGCCCACCTGGCTGTCCAGACTGATGTTGTTGGAACAGGTGCAGAGGAGGCCCTGCCCATGTCCCAATGTGCCAGTGTCCATGGATGCCAGCATGCTGTGACTCAGGCTGGTGCCCGGTCCGTCCACCGATGATGATGTCGCTAACGGCATGGGCAGTGACACGTGTGTGCCATGGGATGGCCACACAGCAGGTAACATCGCAGCCATGGCTGTGGGTGGTGCTGCTGTTGAGGCCTGTGTGTCATCACAGTCCCAGCTCAGCCTGTCACCACCAGTGGGGCAGCACTGGTGTGTGGGTACAGGACAGTGGGACTGTGCGCGCCACTTGGGCAGCACCAGTGAGCCCTGGTGAGAGGCAGCCAGAGGGGCAGGAGCAGCAGTCGCCAATGGGCTTGGGGTACAGGGTCAAGGGGTGGTGTCATGCACTGCCTGTGGACATGCCCAGACCTGGTCCTGGTGTGCAGCACCCACCCCTGAAGGGGTGCTGGGCATCAGGGCCATGCACACCCTGAGGGACAGGATGCCAAGGAGGCAGAGGACCTCTTGGATGAGCACACTGGCATACTGCAAGCATCAGTCCACCAGCAGATTCAGCTTGTGATGTCGGTGGATGCACCTGTGTGGTCTGGAACAGGCAGAGGAGCATAGCAGCAGAGACACCGCCTGATCCTGGCAGGGATGGACCAGTTGTGGGAGGATGTGACCACTGCCATTGACAGGCAGACACAGGCATTCACTGCTGTTAAAGCCACAATGGGCACACAGTCATGTGCCCATGCATCGCAGACACCACACAGTGCACTGTCCACCCCCATTCCTGTGTGTCGCGACACCCTCCTTGTCGACACTGGGTTCAGCTCTGGCATCCCGAGCATGCCTGGCGCAGGCATGTTTGGTGTGCTGCAGACCCCGCACGAGCACGGTCACGCTCACGCAGTGGAACCCCTGGGGACCATCGTACCACCCCCATGAGGCCAGTGGTCGGCCTGTCAGCAGCGGAGCCCCAGCGGGCCACCCACGCATCTGTGGTGGCTGGGCACTGTGGCACACGACTGACCTGTCTCCCAATGTGGCTACTGTCTGGTGCTGCCCTGTGCATTGTGTCTTTCAGCGAGCATTGCATGGGTGGGTACTCGGCCCTGCACATGGACACAGAGTCCATCTGCACACCCTCCCAGCTGCTGTCCGTAGCTGCATGTGCATGATGATGCCTGCATTGTGCTCTACACCAATGTGCAATGGTGCTCAGCATCTGACACACGCACATGGACAGGCAATGGGCATGGTGGTCTGTGGACATGTGTGTGGCTAGGTGGCATTCTGGGTTGGTGTGCCTCCTACCCTTTGTGCATGTCTGGTGCATTGTGTGTGTGTGTGTGTGTGTGTGTGTTTGTCCATCCGCTGCGGCATGTTAGACCTCACCCATCCCTGGTTGTGTGTGTGGTTCCATGCCCGCCACTTTCTTGACGGAATGCACCCCTGGTGTGTGTCCATGTGTGTTTGTGGGTTGTGCCTTAGCCACTGTTGGTTGCATGGCCCCATGACTTACCTGGGCTGGCTGAAGTGCTCCTCCTGATGGTGTCCCGTGCAGCTGTGCCAGCAGGAGCAGTCGGGGTCCTGTTGCCTGCGGGGCTGCCCATCACCATTGTCACCAGCTTCCTCATCGTCCCTCATCGTTGCCCTTCTTGACCTGTATGGCTATCCCACATTCATTGGCCATGTTGTGTGGTGATGCAACAGGCCAGGAATAGCCCACAGGCCTTTGAGGGGCTGTTCTGTAGGGCACCACCAAGGTGTCCAGGCAACAGAAACATGCCTTCAGCATCCCGAACACCCGCTTGATGACATTACGTGGTGGCGTGTGCCTCATTGTAGCGTTGCTGCAATGGGGTCGCATACCGGTAGGGTGTGAGCAGTCAGGGATGGAGTGGGTATAAACTGTCAGCTGTGTGTAGAGGGGAGGTTAGTTTGGTGATCAGCATCGCCCTGCCCTGGGCCATGTAAGCCACTACCCATGTCACCTCTGACCATGCCTCCCCAGGCCCTATGATTGTCCATGTGGTTTGCATACTCACCACTAGGTGGCCAGTGGGATATCCCACTCGAATCTGTGGCACAGTGCTGACTGGTGCCAGATGAAGGCATCATGTGCTCCCCAGGGTGCATGGCACAGACATTGATTATGCACCCACTGGCACGCACACCACCTGGTAGTTGATGCTGGCATAGCCCCTTTGCGATTCATATATGTGGCCCCTCAGGACCAGGTGGTGTGGATGGCCACATGGGTGCAGTCTATTGTGCCTAGCACGCCAGGCATACGTGCTACCATGTGGAACTCCTGTATGTTTGCTGTGTGCTCCAATCGGTGTGCTGAGGAATGGATGTACTCCAGCATGTGGCAGCAGTGCACTGAGGAATTGGGTGAGGTGGCATGATGTGGCTGACTGGGATATGCCTGTGGTGTCCCCAGTTGGTTTCTGAAGGTACCCGTGGCGAGCAAGCACATGCAAGCTGTCACTTTCTCCACTGACAGGGCATGGCTCTGTTGTGGGGTTGCCTGCATCACATCACTGCTCAGCTCACAGAGCCACCTCAGAATTGCCCGATTCAGGCGGTACTGGCCCACAATCTCGGTATCACTGTACAGCACCGGCTGGTGCGGGCTCGGTACTGCCTGTTGGGGCATACCATCGATGGGCCCTTCCACGCCATGCCCCCAGCTGCCCACCTTCTCACCCCCCTCATTACGCCTCCATCTGATGATGGCACTGGCCATGTCTCTGGCTTGTGTTCACCCCACCTGGCAGCTGTTTCTCTATTCCCTGATGTCCTGGGCTGCTACTTCCCTGCACTGGGAACACCTGCCTGTGCTGGGCCTCACTGCTGTGTGGTGTACTCTCCTGCACTGTGGCTCCTCACACCTTCCACTGTGCCTGTTGCTTCCAGGTGCCCTTCCTGCCTGGCCCTGTGTGTCCCTGCTGCCCAGTTTTCCTGCTATCTTTGTTTTTCATGTGGCTTCCTGTAGCATTCTTGGACCTCTCCTTGCTCCCTTTATTTTGGCTCATTTCGCTTATGGCACAACTTCCACTTGCTCCCTATTGTGCATGGAGCATGTTGTTAAATATCACACTGCGCCATTTATTCATGGTTCCTCCTTCAGTTGCGCATTCATTATCATTGCACTGTTGCTCAGTGTGATTTGGGGGCTTAACTGCCTCCTGCTGAATATCATGGAATGGTGCATTTTTGGACTTGTGCAGGTGCAACCCTATTACATGGCTCAGCTCTTTGAATATCTGGGCAAAACAGTTTTCCATTTAGTCTTATTTGCAGGCTGTCATTAGCAATATATTCCACTCACTGTTTTTGAATGCACAGTCTCAAATAAAACACAAACAATTTTCCTTTTAGCCTTATTTATTTTATTTTATTTTAGTCTTTGGTAACCGGAGGCCCACTAGGCACAAGTGCCTGTTTTCAGGGGTGACCTGAGAGCACTGGGCAGTTAAGTGACTTGCTCAGAGTCACACAGTATGCAAGTGGAGGTTGTGAGAATCAAACTCAGATCTGGTCTGCTGGATGTAGCAGCTAGTTCACACCTCATTCCTCTAACCTCTAGGCTATACTGCCAGCCTATTTGCAGACTGTTATCAGCAGTACATTCCACTACTGTTTTTGGCCCAGCTGGCTAGGGCTGATCCTTTACCTCAGGACTCTCTGCTTTAGATTTAGTCTCTTCTCAGCAGCAGGTTTCAACTTCTCCCAAAGGCTCTCTCCAACCATTAACCATTTTCTTGGGCTTTTCTCTGGTTTCTGTCTTATATTCCACCCTCCATCTTGCAGGGTTTTCTGCCTAGGAGTATCTCCTCCTGCATCAGTGTCCAGCTTCTAACTGACTCCTTGCTGGATTCTCTCTGCCTTTCAACAATACCTCTAATCAGCAACACCTGGGAGGCACCCCTTGCCTGTTCATGTTGCATTCCCTGCATTTCTCATCCTCAGCCAAGGTGTTAACCTCTTCTTTCCAGGGTAGTGTTTACACTGTCACACATGTTTTTGCACCTGTGGCACACAATGGATGTGGTCGCTGTGTGACTTCAATGTTTGGGACGGATTAAGAAAATCACAGTGCCACTGTTCATGAGTAGAGGTCTCAAAATGCATATGTCGGAAATCTGGTGTAAAAACTTCCAAAGAAATTGCATTATGGGTGTGCGTTGTGCAGTTTCTATGCATGCTCATGACTTCACCAGTTTTGTAATATTTTTACTCTAGATTTTCAACCTTTCCATTTTACACCTCCTCATGAACAGTACAGCTGTCATTTTCACATCCTGTTTAAAATGTGCTTTTCCACCAGTGGTGCCAAATGGCACAGATGTTGTGCAAAATCATCTTTCAGCTAACAAACTGATAGTGTCACTGTTCATGCAGTGGGATCACATAAAACCTGTGTTGAAAAACTGGAGGAAAATACCAAAAAAGCCCAGGTTATTAGGGTTTCCGACCATAACTCCCTACCTGTAGGGACTGATAGGCATCAGGGTGTGACTTGGGATTGTCAACAGTAACATTAACGCCATTCTACCTCCACCCCTACCCTGTAGTCAGTGACAGGCATCGAGATGCACCTTGGACTCTTCAGCCCCAAAGTTCACCCCATTCTCCTATGCTGCACCCATTTCTGCATATTTCCTTGTGGAATGGGAGAGTGTAAGCCCAAAACCCCAAGACACACCTTGACATTTGTCAGTATCTGTGGGTAGGGTGAGGTGAAATGGTGTGATCGCTAGGCCATCGACTCAAAGGCACACCCCAATGCCTGTCAGTCCTTGCAGGGTGGGAAAGGGTTGATGTCAGTTCCATATTTCACTGCCATTCCTATTATGCATCTCTCTAACTCCTGCACTACCAATGCCAATGCTAGCAAGACAACATTTGGCATTGACAAATGTTTGTTTTATCTGTCAGCAGTCATGGTGGAACATGGCACACTCTGCCATACCTGAGATGTTGTTGCACTCTACTGCCCATGCACTAGTAGGTGTATGAGCAGTAGCAAATGGTGGCCATCTTGGACACAATGGAGTGTGTCGTGGTTACACTGTGACCACAATTTCTTATTTTTTATTATAAATATCCCCCACCTGACCGTCATTCATAGTACTCACCCACCCCAACACCCCTAGAAATATAACAATGAGACTGAGTACCTAATCCCCTGATGTCATGATTGTGATCCCTGTACTTGTCCTTTTATGTGTTTATATATATTTTGTCTCCCCACCTGACCTCCCTCTCAGCACCTAACCCCCACCCCAGCAGAAGCATAACAGTGACACTGGGTGGATGCCCAATCCCCAGTGTCACAGTCAAAATAATCTGAAGTTTTTGTTTACTTCAAAAAGAAGACCATCCATCAATGTATTTTGTGGCTGTTCCTGACCACCAACCTGACCTTCCCACTCAGCACCCACCACCCCACATGCCCCAAGCCCTTACTTACCCATTTGGGGTCAAATACTGCAATCCTCTTTGGCTGCAGACACTCATCAGTCTTCAAAGCTGGACCATGAACTGATGTAATGGGTATGCTGTTCAGTGTATTTCAATGGTGTTTTAAACTTAGTGGCATAACTTGGCAATGTTTGCATATTTTTACTAAATTTCCAACATATCTTCTTTTGGAGCCCCTGCCTCATGAACAATTTCACTCACATTAGGCAAATCTGTCCCAAAGGGTGATTTTTCAGTCCCTGCAAGAAATCATCATTCAGGCAGGAACTGAACATTTGTTCTGCCCTTGTTGATGAGGTATGGTCTTAAGAAGGGTATGTTGAACAGCTGGTGAAAATATGAAAAAAAAGTTATGAGTCTACATTGAATTTTGTGAATGCAGTCTCATAACTTTGACAATTTTCAAAATTTTAGTCCAAATTTATAACATATACATATCTTTACAGTACCTCACAAATTAGACAGCTATACTTATTCAAATCATGGCCAAAATGTTTATTTAACATCTCAAAAATTGATTTTGCAGTCCCTGTGTAAAATCACCTTTGGGCAGCAGTTGAAACTTTTAACTGTCCTTGTTCATAATGAGGGCTCATAAAAGACTATGTTGAAAATTTGGTGTAAAATATATAAAAACGTTATGAGCCTATGTTGAATTTTGAGGACACAGGCTTGTAAGTTTGGTAATATTCAATATTTTTATCCCAGATTTTCATTATGGCCATTTCTTTACAACACCTCATGAATGTGACAGTTGTCATTTTCAGCTCCTACACAAATGAGTTTTGCATCCCAGAAGTTGATTTTGCAGTCCCTGTGCCAAGTCACCTTTTCAGCAGGAGTTGAACAGTTGCTCTACCCTTCTACATTATTCAGGGTCATAATAATAATAATGCTATGTTGAATGTTTGGTGTAAACAATTGCAGAACACATGTATGAGCCTACCTTACATTTTGCTAATGCAGGCTCATAACTTTGGTAATTTTCAATATTTGTTTCCCAAATTCTTCAGCTTCAGCCCCATCGATTCTGACTACAGTTTGTTAAATAAGATCTGCAATGACTATGGCTATAACAGAAGAAACTCCTAAAAGAATCCAGTTGCACCCATTTGTCCATTGGAGACCAGCATTCAATTGAGCAAGGTCAGCAAAAGCTGTGAGCAACGTTCAGGAGACATACTGTTTGTAGAGAGAGAGAGAGAGAAAAAAGAAAGATCTGGGGAGATATTGCCCCTCCTAATGAGCAGTGATGGAGAGAGGCCAGCCAGGATAACCAAGCAGCTAAATCAATGGGATGATCTGCAACACAGAGATAACTAGAAACAATTGTGGATCATGGGGCTTGACTATGTCAGGAGGACAGAAATGCAAGCACAGTGCTTTTGGTGAGTGTCACCAAACTTCTTTCTGTTATATTACACATGAATCACTGTAATATTATAAAATAGTCTGTGCTCCTGTACTGAGGCACCACTGATTGAGAGGCTGTTGGGTGGGCTGCATGATGGCCTTGTAGTTGTTAACTGTGGTACAGCTGCTGGCATCTAGCTGGAAGTGTCTAAGGGTTGTCTTTCCATTTTTGGGTATGTCTGATAATGTTGTTTTGTCCCCAGTTATAATCTCCAGCTGTATTCTAAGTGCCTGAGTCATTAATGCCATGTTGAGTGCCATCTTGTGTGCCACCATGACACCCTTTCAGTTGGCTTGGGGTGGCATGGGGTTGAGCATGGCCTGCAGGTTCTTCTTGTGTCTTGTGTCTTCATTTATTTTAATATTCTTAGTACAAAAACAGTAGTTTGTTTTACAAACCATAACCTTTGCGGTGTCACCTAACATACACCCAGTTGATTGGATTAGCTGTGTGCCCCAGGAGGCTACAAGCCTCATCTATCACTAATGCCACTATGTGTCTGTATAGTGCTGGTGGACAGTGCACAAGCTGGTGGAATGTTGTGCATTTTGGGGCTGTTCCTCGTGTGTGCTCCACTCCACCTCCTGTGGCTCCTGTTAATAGTAAGTGGCTACAGTCAGCCACAAAACATGTGGAAGGCGTGTCCCTCTCAAGAATTCTGGGTCATTTGTGTAACTTTGCAACTGGAACTTGGCACCATCCATTTCAGTTAGGTACATCTACTACATATCAAGACAAGTGCAAACCACAAGCAGGCCAGGTAATGGAATACATCTGACTTTGTTTATAAAATGCACTTCTCTTGGTATAAGTTTTAAAAGTATCACAAAGTAATTCTCAGTATAATATTGATGTCATTTTCCTATTTTGTGTCAGCAGAAGTTGTTTGTCAATCCAGAAAGGTTAAGAGAGGAGTAGGCAGGCAGTTGTGGCACTGGTGGCACCTCAGGTTCTGCAGGAGATAGAGATGGTGCTGCAGGAATCCCAGCACAGAAGGAAGCTGTGAAACCTTGTACACAACCTTCTGGCCCAGGTATGTAATCTCATAGTGATAAATAGTCTAATTTCAGTTGTGAATGAATTTGACTATTTTGTCTTTCTGATAGATCATGCCACACTTAAAGAGCAACTGACATCTTCTCTGAACTTGAATACTTTGTTTTCTCCAGCACAGTACCCTTTGTAATAGCGAATCACTGAACTTTACAAAACAAAACAAGAAAAGTGAAAGTTTTACTATTAGTTTTACTCACTGTGCCTGAACTCGCAGCTCACAGTCATCCATTGTGTGCCACTTCATTTGCAGAGCTTATTTTGACAGAGATATGAACATACAAACATACAAAGAAGCCAGCCATTTGGTCTATCAAGTCTGCTCATATTGCAGGGTCCTCAACCTCTCCTCATGTGCCTTACCATGTTGATGGGCAATCATCTTGTAGCCCTCCTCTGGATCTTCTCCTGCAAGTTAATGTCCATTTTGAGGTGTGAGCACCAGTACTGAACTGAATACTCTAGGTGCAGCCCTACCAGTGACCTGTACAAGGGCAGTATAACCTCCTGTTTTCTACTACTGATCTCCCTAGATATGCACCCCAACATCTTGTTTGCCTTTGTTTCTGCATTCTTGCACTGTGTAGTGCTTCAGATCACAAGTGATCAAAACACCCAGATCCTTCTCCTCTGATGCAGATACTCGGACTCCACCCAGGTAGTACTCTGACCTGGGTTTCTTGGTTCCAATATGAATAACTTTGCAATTCGTGCCATTTAAGCCAAGCTACCAGATCCTGGGCCACCTCTCCAGCTTTTCCATATCTTTCTGTAGGTCCTGTATCCCTTCAGCTGTGTCCACTTTCCTGCAGAGCTTGGTGTAATCCTGAATAGGCATATTTTGTCCTTAATGACATCCCCAATGTCATTGATGAAGATATTGGACAACATGGACCCCAGCACTGAGTCCCCGCGGGACTCCACTGGTTATACCTTTGGTGCCAGATAACTCTCCCCCAAAACCAACCTCAGGGTTCTGTCCTCAGCCAGTTTTCTACCCATCTGGCCATCTTTTCCTCATCCCCAAGATCCACCATCTTCCTGATCAACCTTTGTGGGGCACAGAGTCAAAGGCCTTGCTGTAATCAAGCTAGAGGATGTCTACCACTTTGCCCCTGTCTGCTGTCTTAGTGACATATTCAAAAAGTCAATCAGATTTGTTTGACACAATCTCCCCAATGAATCCATGCTGCCTAGCATCCTGGAAACCATGCTTCTGTAAATATTCCACCAATCTTTCCTTTAGTATGGTTTCCATGAGCCTTCCCACAATGGAGGTCAGACTGACTAATCTGTAATTCCCTTGGTCATCTTTGGAAATACATTTGTGGAGGGCACTACATGTGTTGTTCTCTAGTCCTGTGGTTCTACTTCTGACTCTAGTGAACTATTACATAGGTCTGCCAGTGGCCCTGCCAGTCCTCAGCCAGCTCCTTTAGTACCCTTGGATGTACTCTGGGCGTGGTGATTTGTTCACGTTCAATGCCAGCAGCCTCTCCTCACCTTATCCTCCTCTATCACTACATCTGTGTTCCCTTCTTCCCTACTCCTCTTTCCTCCTGAGGCACTGTTCCACCATTCTCACCGCGACAATGACACAAAAGTATTCATTTATTATCTCTACTTTTCTCCATTTTCATCCAGCATCTCCACCCCTTTCTTAAGTCTAACAAGCCCTTCCTTCTAGTCACTTTTCTCACTTATATAGTGAAAGAAAGCCTTCTCTGCTTTCTTAACTCCTTCAGCTATCCATATGAGATGCACTCTAGGTAAACCAGTATATACATATCAACATTGGCAGTAAACATGGCATACATTCAACATGATATACCCAAGATTCCAAAGATCCAAGGGAAGTCAATGTGGACAAAGAGAAATAGTGATTGGATGACTGAAAGAGGTGGTCATAGACTGAGACAAGTGACATGGTAGGAAGGGTACGCATGACCCTCTGTGTGCACCCTTCCAGTTACCCTTGTTATGTGTTTCTACCCCATCCACCCTTTTCTAACTGTGTTCTTGCCCTTCCACCTTCTCCCTCCAGACCTCTTCCAATCATTGTGATAATTAATGACATCAAGTAGGAAACTGACTGGCACTGCAGTTTGGCAGGTCCATGAGAGTGAGTTGTTGACTCGAGCTACAGATTTTATTAACATCTATGCATTTCAATCTGCAAGATTAGTAACACCAGAATTGGTGCCTGAAATTAAAACCTTTACTTTTCATTTTTGTTTTGTTTTGTAAAGTCAACAAATTCAGCTATCGCAAGGATCCTGGAGTGGAAGAAAACAAAAGTGCCAAGTGCAGAGAAGATGCAGGATTAGGATGTGCATATATTGGCTGCAAACAATGGATATGGACCACACACTTACACCAGCTACCCCAACCCATGCCCGTAGGAAGCAACCAACCTTGTCCTTCAATATTAAAGTACAGCAGAAGGATCAGCACCTACTCAATGCTCTGTATAGTATTGTGTCTCCCAATTATACAAAAAGCATGGATTTAAACAATAGGCCAGATTTGGAGCTCGGAATTCCGTAACCTCTGGTCAACAAACATATAATGCACAGAGCTTTCAGCATTCCTCTCGGCAATCAGGATTTTCCATCCCTTACACAATCACCACACCATAGACCACCATTTTGTGGCCTAGCGTGTGCCACCCTCGGAGTCAAAGTAATTTTACTTGTGCCAGAGCATTGTCACAAGTTGCCATAAATCATGGAAACTGTCGCAACTTCACCTGAGGTTTGAAACTCAGGTACAGAAGTGGCAAAGGGGGCTAGTGCACCACAGATGACTAAATCCTATGGCTCAGGGCTGGACGCAAGCCCTGTGCACCCGCTTGAAAATCCAGCCAAATGTCCATGACAAAAACTTTATTCTCCAAGAGTGCAGTAAAAGTCAAGTAAAATAAAGCCCTCACAATGAAGCACAATGTCCACTTTAAAGTTAAAAGTCCATTCAAATTCATCAGAATTCACCAAATGCAAATGCCGACTGGTGCTCAGGCTCAATCCCCACCTCTGCTGAGAAGAGGACCAGGGTGCTGATAGAAATTTCAGGCCAGGAAACAACTTTAGGTCTGGGGTTCCCTCCCATCCCCAAGACATATAAATGTTAATTTGGACCCCATGAACCACCTGGGCCTGAGACAGTTATCCAGGCTGCCCTCATCGGCACCCACTTATTTACACTGTGCTTCATTGTGAGTGCTTTATTTTACTTGACTTTTACAGCACATGTGAAGAATAAAGGTCTTTTGGCACGGATGTTCAGTTCAAATCCACAGGTTTTTTGTACAGTTGGCAGGCACGCATTTTCAGAGCCTTGAGTAGGTGCTGCTCATTCTGCTGTGTTTCTGTATTTATGACTATGGCACTATGATTCGCTGGCTGTGGTCCCTTTGTTTTCCATGTATTGTGCCTCCATGTTAAATGTTGATGAATCAACCATTATGGCTCTAGTCACTGCTGTGTGCTGCCCTTCTGTAGCTGATAACATAGAACACCATTCCAGTATAGAAACATTCTTCCCAACAGGAGTATACTCTTATCTTACACAGGAGGTTAGGCAGCCCTTCTAACATGCTATACAGTATAGCCTCACCCAGCCCATAGTGGTTACTATTATATCCCTCCCAATTTAATATCTCCAACCACTCACTGCAACAAAAGGATCAAAATTACAAGTACATTATTTGTTGTATGTGGTTTAGAAGATGGAATGAAATACATGTTCAATTATAAGCCGTACTATGTGCATGAGTCCCAAACCAAATCAGGACAGTTCAGTAACCTTAGGGGGCAGGACATTGTTTTCAGACCAAACAGGTTGTATTGGAACAGGAAGGGCTACATATAGCCATTGGCAACAAATTGCCCTGGGTGGAGATATCCAGACTAGATCAGATTACTATAAGTCACTAGAGGCTGCAATTTTCAAAGACACAAAGCACATTTGCTGGAGCTGGAAGGATACTGCTTTCTTCAACTGCGAGCGTGTGAGAAATTCTATATTGCACTTGATATCTGCAACAAACGTGCACTTTGCTTAATTCTGTGGGAGGTGAAACTAACTACCCTTGGTAATTGCTTTTTATTCACATATTTATTTAGTGTTTAACCAAGAAGGGGCTTGTAAACTCTGTTTATCTTGTTAGTAACTTCAGAAGGATTTAAATACTGCATTTGGGTAGGTCCTTGGAGGTAGCTAGATTGTCTACTAGGATTTGCTGACAGTTAAACTATTTTTAAATTTCAGGTGGCTGAGGAGTTGAAAAAGAAACTTGCAAACTCTGCTTATCTTGGAAGTAACCTCGTAAGTGTTTGAATACTTCATTCTGGTTGTCCTTGGGGTAGCTGGATTGACTACTAGGCTTTTGGGACTGAAACTATTTTTAAATAATTTACTGGTGCGTAGGAGTTTGTGATAGTTAAACTCTTTTAAACAGAGTTACTGGGGTTAAGGAGTGGTCACAGAAAAACCTGCAGTGTGAAACAGGAAAAGACGGTCTTTCAAGCAACAGAGGGTGGTGGATTAAGGTTTACGTTTGTTTGTTACAATTCTTAAGATTTTCAGTGCAGGAAGAGTTTAAAGCACAGCTGACTTATTTTGGGGCGGACAGCTCTCAGAGCACAAACCACCAGGCCTGTTTTGGGGCTGGGAAGGTTTACCTGTGTCTGACTTGGATGTGTGGATTTTTTCTGATTGATTAGCAGGGTATTTCTCTATCAAACTTTGTGTAGGGCATCTTGCTGACAGGAAGGCACTCATTGCAGCAGTGGGTCAGAGCTTCTAGCTGATTGTTTTATGAGATCACAGTTTAGGCCCAACCCTTCCCACCCTCACCCCACCCACCCCTGGAAATAGTTCCTTTATACCTGGGGTTCTGACATCATTTCCTCAAGAGTGCAAGGTGCATGTCACTGTCATATCCTCTCTAGCACACTGCACTGACAATATAAGCATAAACATTGTATAATATAAATATATATTTCTACATTACAAACCAATCACACAAAAAAAAAAATGTGGGAGTAGTGCAATGTAATGGCTGTGGGGCAGCAGTCTTCCGGGAGTCTTTCTGGAGGCTGAGATGCTGCCCTATTTGCAGACAACTGTCTGCCCTGAGGGAGGAAGTTGCCGCTCAGGCCACACTGGACAGTAGTATGGGAACCTTCCCCAGGCCACAATGGACAGTAGGAAGGGAACCTCCCCATCCAGTGAGCACCAGAACCACCACCACTACCTCAGAGGTTGCAAAGAAAGCACAGCAGTTGGACCACAGTGGGCTCAGGAGGATGAGGATGGTGGAACTGAGGCACACCCAGTCAGATGTTACACACACAACCATACGCCATTCTGGGGAGTATAGCTCCCCTATGGATACACCCGAGAGGAGACTAAGGAGGCTGAGGACAACTGTCACAAGGAGGCCCACAGGAAGGAGGCAGAGGACACCACAAGGAAAGGAAGCAGCTCCTGGTGGGGACTCAATTATTAGGGGATAGAACTGGGAGGAGCTGGGAAATCTGAAGCAAGGTGTCTGCCTGGTGCCATGGCTTGAGGGACAGGAAGCGATCCTCAGGATCACAACAACAGTTGCAAGGGATTCTGAGCTGGACGAATTGTCCACCTAGGGACAAATGACTTGGCTCATCATGAGGTTAGAGCAGTGCAGGAGGACATTGCAGAGTTGGGGAGGCCTAAGACAAGTAGCACACACAGTATCCTTCTCAGAGGTGCTGCCTGTCAAAGGCATGGGGAGGCGAGGTAAGTAGCACCATGCAGTTTAATGAATGGCTAAAAATGGTGTGGAGCACAGGGGTTTGGTTTCATTGGGGACTGGGGTTCCACCTGGAGGACACCAGCTTATACTGGCAGGATGGTCTGCATCTGTCCAGGAAGGAACAAGTCTTTTGAGCAATCGGTTTAAATGCTTCATTGGCAAGCATTTAAACTAGTCAATGGGGAGGCACTGACAAGCAGCAGAAAATCCCAGCCTCCCTACAAAACAGGGTACTAAATGAGAAAAAGACCAAGGTAGAACGGTCAGTGGAGGATGCTGCAACAGAAGGTAAGGCCATCAAAAAATGGAGAGCAATGAGTACCAATGCCTGTAGTCTAGGTAACAAGCTTCCTGAATTAGTGGCCTTGATGGAGGAGGAACATCTGATATTGTGGCAGTCACAGAAACATGGTACACACAAAACCATGACTGGGACGAAAGATACCAGGATACACTATCTACAGGAGGGACAGGGAGGGTAAAGAGGGGAGGAGTAGTTCTTTACATAAGGGAAGGAATAAAAGCAACAGAACAAAAGGGTAAACAGGGAGGAGAAGAAGCACTGTGGGTAAATTTGGAGACAGGCAATGGCACCACAATCCACACAGGGTTGTAACAGACCTTCTCAGGGGAGGAAATGGACAAGGAAATGATAGAAAGTATACTTAGAATGGCAGAAAAGGGAGATATTGCTGATGGGTGATCTGAATATGCCAGATGTTAACTGGAGTGCAGTTGCAGCTGCCACTTGAAGAGTGCAGTTATTCTAGATGCCCTACAGGGGCATGCCTTGGACAACTAGTACTGGAGCCCACTCGAGAGGGAGCAATATTAGACTTGATACTCTCAAATGGAGATGGAGAGAGATCACAGATGTAGAAGTGGGTAGCCATCTGGGAACTAGTGACCATCCAACAGTATGGTTCATAATAAACACAGCAATAGAGTTAAGCCATACAAAGACAAAAGTACTGGACTTTAGGAGGGCTGACTTTGGCAAAATGGGTGAGTGCCTAAGGAATGCACTAGCAAATGGGCAGGAAGGAGGGTGGAAGAACAATGGGAATAATAAAACTGCCATCACAGAGGTAAGCCTTGTGTGGAGCAAATAAACAAAACAAGATGTATGTAAGAAACCACTATGGTTCTCAAAGGAAGTGGCAGTGAAGGTTCAAGAGAAAAGAAAGCATTCAGGAAGTACAAGGAACTCGCAGGAGCAGGACAGAGAACTGTATCAGTTAAAGCAAAAGGAGGCTGGAAGGCAGTCAGAACAGCAAAGGCCCAAACCGAGGAAAAGATAGCCAACCTCAGTTAGAAGGGGATAAAACCTTTATAGGTACATCAGGGAGCAAAGGAAGACCAAGGAGGGATAGTGAGGCTTAATAAAGGGGAGGGAGGGTGGGCAGAGGGAGAATGTGAAAGGCAGAGATACTAAACAAATATTTTTGCTCAGTATTTACAAAGGAAGAGGGAGGTACATAAAACAAACAGTAGTAACACTCTGGATACAGAAGTTGATACCAGCCCATTTACAGAAGAAAGGGTTCTGAATGAACTCTTAAAACTGAAGGTGGACAAAGCAATGGGGCCTGATGGGATTCATCCCAGAATTCTAAAAGAACTAAGAGTAGAACTAGTGACACCACTGACTACCCTTTTAACAAATCATGGGAGGATGGGTGGTACCCGAGGACTGGAGGAGGGCAGATGTGATTCCCTTCACAAAAGTGGGAGCAAGGCAGAAGCAGGAAACTATAGACCTGTTAGTTTAACCTCAGTGATAGGGAAATGATGGAATCACTTCTAAAGGAAAGAATTGTCGAGTATCTAGAGGCCAGAGGGGCACAGGACCCAGGCAGCATGGATTCACAGCGGAAGGTCATGCCAGACGAATCTGATAGATTTCTTTGACTGGGTGACCAAAGTAGTAGATCAGGGAGGGGCTGTGACATGGCCTACCTAGACTTTAGCAAGGCATTTGACACAGTCCCACACAAAGATTAATATATAAGTTAGCCAGCCTGGGAGTGGGTCCCAAGATGACAGCCTGGGCAAAGAATTGGCTGGAGAATAGGACACAGAGAGTAACAGTAAACGGAGTCCACTCAGAAGAAAGGAGGGTTACTAGTGGAGTACCGTAGGTTCAGATTAGGACTAGTCCTCTTCAATGTCTTTATAAGCGACATTGCAGAAGGACTGGAAGGAAAGTATGTCTCTTTGCAGATGACACTAAGATCTGCAACAGAGTTGATGCACAGGGTGGGGTGGAAAGGATGAGAAGGACTTGGCAAGGTTAGAGGAATGGTCAAATGTATGGCAGCTTAGATTCAATGCTAAGAAGTGCAAGGTAATGCACCTGGGAAACAAAACCCAGGGAAGAGTACACAATGGGGGTGAGATACTAACAACAACAGAAATGGAAAGGGACCTGGGGTAGTCATATCAGATGGCCTAAAGGTGGGCAAGCAATGTGAAGGCAAGGGAGGGCTGGGGGATACTGGGATGCATAGGAGAGGCATCACCAGTAGAAAACAGGAAGTTATTATCCCTCTGTACAGACAGCTGGTGAGACCCCATCTGGAGTACTGTGTGCAGTTCTGGAGACCCAATCTCCGCAAAGACATAGACAGGATGGAAGCTGTCCAGAGGAGGGCACTAAAATGGTGCAGGGTCTGCACCAGAGGACATATGAAGAGAGACTTAAGGAGCTTAATATGTATAGCCTTGAGGAAAGGAGGGAGGGGGGACATGATAGAAACTTTCAAGTACCTCAAGGGAATCAACAAAGTCCAAGAGGGTAGCATCTTTCAAAAAGAGGTGTGCAAGAACAAGAGGACACAATTTGAAGATAGAGGGGGCGGCTCAGAGGTAATTTAAGGAAGTATTTTTCACAGAGAGGGTTGTGGATGCATGGAATGGCCTTCCGAGGAGGTTGTGGAGTCAAAAACAGTGGTGGAATTCAAGCATGCATGGGATAGTCATAAGGCAATTTGTGGGTGGGGTAGAAGAAATAGGCTGCTGGTTAACTAGGATCTGCAGCTTATCCAGGTAGGAAATGGGCAGACTGGATGGGCCACGGTCCTTATCTGTCACAAATTCTATGTTTCTATGTTTCTATGTTTCTAACTCTTAATTAGAAAATAACTGTGAAAGAGTCAAGTGATGAGCTCACCGTGAAGAGAAACCTTCCTCAGAGCTCCGTCCACAGCAAAACCAAGGCTTATATAACTGGGTAAACTTCAAATAGCAAACTAAACATAGAAAATTTAATTCTCAGAACTACATGTGAAAGGAAATCTATTAAAACTGGCAGGATGAATACTGAAGATCACTGCTTAATGGACACTCTAGTGGCACCAACCTCACAATCTCCAAGGTAGCCTAATAAACATCCAAGCAAGACACACCACTAGAACCAGGGCCCAAACTTGCACCACTGAAATTTCTAATGAACAAGATGGATTCTTTTCACAGAGCTAACCTCAGTCAAACTAGCTCTGGGGGACATCGTTACAGATACCAGGACGATCAAGCATACAGTGGAATCGCTGACAATCAGAGTTAGGGATGCCGAAGTGTGACTCAGCTGCTTAGAAGATAAGCAGGCTAAGGATGACAAAATTCACACAGAGACTTGAAATAAAGTGAATAAACGAGAGGACTGACTGGAGGATCAAGAGAACAGGCTGAGGAGCAACATAGTGCTAGTCAGAACTCCTGATAGGGCACAAGGAACTGGTCTACCAGCATTTGTACAGAAACTACTACATGACATAGCAGGACCACCAATCGTGGGCATTGAGTATGTCCTAGAGTAGGCCTATAGATTGGCCAAAACCCCAGCTAAGCATGATCAGAGTCTCATTAATCATCGCCTGACTCATAAGACTACAAGACAAACTCCATATTCAAACACAAGCCAGAATGAAAGGAGCGCTGACCTACATAGGGCACAGAATCCACATTTATAATGATTTAACCCTGCAGTTCGTGACAAGCTAAGAGCCTACCTGGAAATTAAGATAGCATTGCATGCAGCCTGTGTCCCATTCAGGGTATTACACCCAGCCAGACTTTTCAGAACCACCTAACCAGACCCAAAGAATTCCCCAATGCAGAGGTCACCAGCAAGGAACTACCAAAATATCTACCACAAGTATCTCCTGCACCTCCAAAGCATCCAGGAAAACAGGCAACAAAATCAGAGGGTCTCTAAGGATTGCAGACTGTACACCACCACCCTGTGTTCCTGCTGAGAAATCCTGTGAAAATTCCCCATAGAATAGCTTGATCTTCCCCTAATATCCCTCCCTACAGCTCAGATGTCTGAAACTATAATCCTTAAGGGCACCCCACCATTTGGGTGAGGGACCACACCTCAGACGAAGCCCTTGGGATGGGGGCAGAGGAGTCCTTTGAGAGGCAATGACAATCAGAAACTCAAAATAGCCAAATGACACAGATGGGATAGCCTTACAATAAGGTATTTGAGTCCCTTCTTAACAGTCCAGCCCTGGTCTCTTCCCACAAACTGTGGCTGCACCTTTGTTCTGGCCACTGTCATAATCAGGCCAATGCCCTGCTGCATCCTACAGTCTCTACACCATGACACCTTACGAATTTCAAGACAGAACAGTGCAATACCCCCCACCGCTATACTCTGTACCCTCCTGGCAGGATCAGACTTTTGGATCATCCTACCTCATCACGGAAGGTCAT
Organism: Neoceratodus forsteri; assembly: GCA_016271365.2. NCBI lineage: Eukaryota > Metazoa > Chordata > Ceratodontiformes > Ceratodontidae > Neoceratodus > Neoceratodus forsteri. Next base: position 1,179,839,420 of record CM057458.1, read on the forward strand.
TTACCCATGCCATCACATCACCAACCATCCCAAAGGGAATGCCCTAGAAATACTTAGACCTGCTCCCGGACATTCTAAGGCTTAAGGAAACACTTGTGCAAATATGTGAGAGGACACTGTAAGAAGCAACAAGACCCCAAGCTCGAGCATTCACCAACCCAATGGGGACCCCCACCCTAACCGCAGAATCCAGGACTCACAAACATATGGGGTACATTGCAGACCGCAAGTCATCATGATGACCGGACCAACAAATAACCCTTCTGTGTGTTAGACTTGATGCTGGTAACTGACACAAGCCTGGTGAGTGGCTGGAGGAGAACAGCTACCTGCATAACAATCTACCAATTAAGGACAAAATTAAAGGTACCGCCAGGTGCATGGTGGGGCTGGCTAACAAAGTGGAGGGGTGGGGAGGGATGTCCCAGTAGATAACATTTTGAAAACAAACAGAAAGTGCTATCAGGTATGCAGCAGATAGTGCTGATAGCAGGGTTGGGGGGCTTGTGATCAGTAAGCAAGAGATAGGGAGGTGCCTTGAGGGAAGAGAGAGAGTGGCAAGTGTGGCTTGGACAGCTACCCAAGTGGAGGGGAGCATTAGTGGTGGGTAGGACTGCTCCAGTGCAGGTCCCAGCTTGACAGCAGATTAATAAAAGCAGGATGGAGCAGAACCAGGTCTCCTCTGGGAGATCCCCTCCGCCTCATGACCACAGTGGCAGTGACCCACAGGAGCAGCATGAGCCATCAGTAGCCTATCTTGATCCTGGGGAGGTTGCTCAGGGTGCTGGCAACATGGAGACACCTGATCATTTACAAGGGGCAGCCCATGCACAGTCACAACTGCCCCTGGGCTGAGGCAGCATCCCAGAGCTGTCTATGGGGAGACTGGAGGGCAGGGGAGACACAGAATAAAACTCTCCCTAGTCCAGCACAATGCACTGAATAGGAAGGGACCACAGTTCATGGGGTGGGGAGCAGGAGGCCTTGCATGAGATAACTACATGGAAGAGCAGAGCACAATGTTTCGCATGTAAGCGGAGGCATCCATACACTGAGGATAATTCCCCAGGCAAAAGATGACATACCCTTACTATTAGCCCATGGGGAGAGGGAGGTTGTGTGAATGAGACAAGGACCAGAGACCTTAGGGATTTGGGTTGCTGAAGGAAAAGCTGCTGACTGACATGGGCAAACACCAGGATTTGAAAAGGTGGCATATCCAGGATATCCGGGAACAACACAGACACAAACACCTGTGCTGATGGGGATATGAAGTAGGGGTATGACCACTAGGTGCCTTACATTCCATGCCGTGGTTCCCTCATGGGGCAGGCTGAATTACTAAGAGACCAAGTAGGGCCAAACCAACGCACACCACAGAACAGACACAGCAGCCCATACCCCGGCATGGAGAAGGAGCAGGAGAGGGAGGATTGTGAGGTCCCCAGGATGCATGGACATTCACCCATCCAGAGATAACAAGGCATATCATAGGGGAGGGAGCACTGAATGGGGAATGTGACAGCACAACAGATAGGACCAGTTATATGAGTACAAACATGTCATAACGTTCATAGGCCAGGAGCAGAGATGTGCCTCAATCATGGCAGCCATGCATGGACCACCAGAAAAGGCAACTGTCGGGACCCATGGTAGCCCCAAATTTAGTAGGTGCAGGAAGTGGGAGCCATTATACCCTGCCCAAGGCAGACATCGATGTTTGGTATACTTAGAGTTGTGATTGTTGTTATTATGTGTAAATATAGACATAGACAATTCCGGCATGCTCACAAAGTGCCTCCAACCCAAACATTTTGCAGCTAGCCCAAGGAGAGTGACACCTGCTCATATCCAATGCTGAGGGAGGGAGTAACAGTTAGCATCTTCCCATCCCATCACCATGAGACTTTCTTCTCTATATATTCCTATTTCAAAACCTACTGCAGTAGTATATCACTCTTTGAGTCTTCCTTGACTCATGTTTTCACTTTTACCACAATGGGGTGGCCTCTCGTCATGGTATCCTCTTTCTATGCTGCCCACTATTTTCTACTTTTGTCCCTGGTGGTGATCATCTCGATGCTTTGTTAGCCATTGGAGAACTCTTTTTTTTAATGAGTTAATACAGCTTTAGAATTAATTATAGTAAATACCCTTGTTGCAGTTGTAAAAAAAGTAGCCCATAGAAATATGCACTCCTTATAAAGAATGAAAAGAGATCTGTTTAAAAGCAGGAACGTGTTGAACTTTGTCCATTTAAACAGGACTTCAACCAGTCCTTTTGAGTTTCATCCATAAATGACCCCTTCTTGTATTGATTCTGGAATTGTATTTCATTACTCTCCACTGCAGTTAGTTTTGCATTCTGAGCTGCTAAAACTGCAGGGTGTACCAGAGCTTCTAAGCAAGCCTGGTGTTGCTGTGGACCCAGGGTTGTACTGCCGACATCACTGTAGGGCAGAGTCATACTACAAAAAAAACATAGTGACAAGGCATTTGGATTTTGGCCCAATGCATTGCTAACAGGTGTCCTGGGGAAGGGGAACACAATATGTACACTGAGCACTGGTAGGTTTCCTTGCAACATTGTTGCAACTGCATGGTACAGCACAGTGTGAGCCACTCATCTACCCTACAGTGATGTCATCAGAAGCTAGCAACCCAGCAGCTGAACAGCAATGGCAAGAGCTGCAGGGCTCAAAACAAATCTAAATTATGGAAGGCAGAGTAAACCTTGGACAAAATAACAAATGCACACACCTTTTCAGGTCTAGTACTGCATATAATGACTACAAGCTGTAACTTTTATGATCATCATAAAAGTTCCTCTTTAAAGAGTATACAGGAATGCCTGGATCCTTTGTTTAATGTGCTTTCCAAATGCAAATTGTCCCTTTTACATTATGAGCTTATTTTCACCTGAACTCCACATTTTCCTCTGCTCCATGAATCTGTACTGCAGGAAGCTAAACCACTAAGCTGTTCACTCGCAGTGGGCTTGTTTCTCGCTTGTTGTGCCAGCCTCATGTGACATGCCCTACTCATGGTCCCTCATACAGAAATTCAGTGTGGCATATCTGTGTAGCCACCTAGCAATGCAAATCACATTGCGAAATGTACAAGAAAAGGAAACTGAATACTGCAGTGCTAAAGTATTGAAGTAAAAAGAAATAAAGGACCAAACTGGGCATGAGTATGAAGTTTACAGGCACCCCATAATACTAAGGGTAGCCCATAATTTCACGAACGTTCGGATGCACAGTCAGCTTTCTGACTGACCTTTATGTTTGAACTGTTTTTATACAATTCAGAACATAGTGGAAAACCGAGCAGAATAAATCAAAAAGTTGCTCTCTAAGACCTTTTTCCCCTATAAACTTTTATTAAAGACTGCCTTCTTCAAAAGTATAGGTGGACATACCTGTATTCTCTGGGTACTTGTTGGTTCTGAATGATGCTCCTAAGGGCCAATGGCCCCCTTGTGGACCATTATTATAGTAGAAGCACCCTATGATGTCACTATTAGAGAGAAGAGTCTAGGGTCCTTAAGAGACCTAAAGCATTATAACCAGTTCTTTGTTATTTACTTCACATACATACATACAAGTTACATGTCTTAACAGATGAAATAAATGTTATGATTTGTGGTCTATGCTGATGCCCCAATTAGTGTATTAGAGTAGGAAAATCAATAGGGGTGTACCAGCTAACCAGTGATGTCATTCAGCTCAGATATAAAAGAGCTTGATTTTCAGCATGTAGTTAGATAGGTTTTGGAGTGCAGAAGATGGTGGTCGTGCTGTTGCCAATGCTCAGATCACTTGTGGCAGCACTTAGTGTTAAACCTAAGTGCTGAATTTCTGAATCGAACTGTTGTTTAGGAAATACTTTTCTGAATCCAGAAAACGGTCAGCACTCAAGTGTACTCACAGTGCCTTCTCTTCTTAAATGTGCAAATTCAGCGAATAGCAGCAAACAGCAAATTACAGCAGCAGTAGACCAAGCATTGGGCAAATTTCTCTCAAATCCACAGTAGTCTATAAGGCGGTAAAATTTTAAAACATTGTACCCACGACTCGATACTTGAGAACTCAAATGCTAGACAGATATTATTTCAACATAACAAATGACGCTTCTCATCATTGTTCTGATGAAAGCGTAGTTTGTTATGCTGAAATGTAAATGGTTCTGTGCTAGCATTTGGGATCTCAGTGTTGAGTCAGTGGTGCAATATGTTTTAAAACTTAAAGTCTTATAGACTCCAGTGGATTTGAGAGAAATTTGCCCAACGCCCGTTCACTGCTGCTGCGATTTGCTGTTTGCTGCCAATCATTGGATCGGTACAATTAATACAAAAAGGTACTGTGAATACACTTGAGTGCTGATCTGTTTTTCTGGATTCAGAAAAATTTTTCCTTTATGAAGTTGTCCTGGTAAGGTGCACCTCTTTATTACCGTTAAAAAGAAATGAGCAATGAATACTTTGTGATTTGACTTTGAACTGTTGTTTATTTTGTTTTCTTATTTTTAAGTTTAATTGAAGTCTTGGAATTTTAATTTTCTTTTTATAATAAAACTCACACACGAGAACCTGTGTGTGTTGCCTGAAGAACTGTGGTATGTGTTGTCATTACCCACACCCGCTAATTTGGCATCTATAAGTAGGATTCTGGTACCATTGTATAGTGGGGTAGACCAGAAAGCTACCAGTCCTGGTACAGTGATAACACTCATGGCAGAAGGAACAATCGAGATGAAAAAGCTGTGAGTAGTCACCATAACGCAGACAGAGAAGATGGGTAAGCCCCTACTCCCAGGAGTGGAACCAGATGTACGCCTGAAGACCCTAAAGGACCACAGGGACAGTGGAGAGGAGGAAGAGCTGCAGAAGTAGAGATGCCCTGAAGCCAATGAGATACCCCTGAAGGACTCTCAGACCTGCTACACTGGTTGGCAGTGTGCCACATGGAAATAGAGAGAGAGAGGGACATTGATGCCCAGGAGAGAGAGAGAACATGACTGATAAAGACAGGACTTGAAGTGGGGAGACTTTACAGTTAATATAAACTTTGGGGGTAGGAAGGAACTGGGGAAACCATAATACCAATAACCCTAAAGACATTAAACTAACCAGAATGACTGCCATAGATGATATAGAGGCCTATGTAACCACCTTTGAGAGGGTGGCCAGAGCATGTGACTAGCCTAAAACACAATGGGAGGTATGCCTTGCACCATATTTATGCAGGAAGACACAGTTAGCATATGTAAGTATAAATCCCCATGTAGCTGAAGACTATGACCTGGTTAAACAGGAAATCTTAAAGTGTTATGATATCAATGCAGAGACATATAGACAAAGGTTCCGTGTCCTGAAGCACCAGGCCCATGACCCGCCTAGAGAAACTTACATCAGATTAAGAGAACTATGCCTAAAGTGGATACAGCTGGAAGGAAGATCTAGAATGGATATAGTCGAAACTTTTGTGATAGAACATGTTTTATAGATTTTGCCAATGGATGTGCAGATGTGGATTAAAGAACATAATTCAGAATCTGTTGAAATGGTTGGACCCTGGCAGAGGATTACTTGTCTGCTTATCAACAATACCAGAGAGGAGGTCACTGGCCCTTGAAATTACTTCGACAGCCAAGCCTGCTATGGTAAGAAATACACAGACTGTTCCTCCAAAGACATATGCAGGGAAAAATAGCCAAGGAAGAGAACATTCCCACCAGATATAGTTTGTCAGAACTGTAAAAGTGTAGCCATATAGCTCTTTTTGTCCTTCTATGAAATCTGATGCAGCAAACTTAGCCTTGTTAAACCCTGGGAATTTACTTACCAGTGCACAGATCAAGGGACAAATGTGTGGGACTCATGGACTCTGGTAGCAAAACATCCTTATCAGATTTGATCTAGCAGGACGAATGAATAAAGGGTCCCCTATACAAGGATTTGTATACATGGAGACACTCACCAATATCCAGTCACCAGCATTCCTATTGAGGAGAGAGGGAAAGTCTCCATAGTAACTGGGACTGGTGCAACAGTTACCTGTGCAGCCCATTGGTCATTGGGCATGACTTCCCAGAATTGACATCACTACTCCTGGAACAAGGAACTGTAGCAACAATGACCACTAGGGTGCAGAGCAAAAGGAGCTATTATTGGTTGAGGTGTTTTCCTTGAAGGGAAGTCATCGATAATCCAGGAAAAAGCAAGATATCCCTTAATGCCTAAAAGAAACTGCAGCAGAAATGACATAAAGAAAACAAGGACTGCCAGATGACAATAAATGCATGTATGTGAAAGCTGACATGAGTATGAAACAACATAATGATGATGTCACTTTAACCTTTTTCTTTCAAGAGGTGGGACAAGGGATAAACAAGGTGTCCCAGAGTTTCAAGTAGTTAATAGTTTATTGTACAGGATTTGTACAAACCCTACTACTCAGGAAAACATTGAGCAACTCATAGTACCCTATGTTACCATCAGGATATCCTGGCCTTAGGCCATGATGTACCCTGGGCAGGACACACAAGGAGAGATAAAACATCTAGCAGCATCCTGCAGAGATTTTTCTGGCCTGGGATACAAGGGACATAGCTCGTTATTGTCAAGAATGTCCAGAATGCCAGCTAACTGCCCTGAAAAATAAAAAAAGACACAGTACCTTTTAGTGCCTTTGCCATTAGTCACCACACCCTTTGAGAGGATAAGGATGGATATTGTGGGACCCCTTGATAAAAGTTAAAAGGGTAACAGGTTCATCTTGGTGGTGTGTGATTACTCTACCAAGTACCCTGAAGCAATTCTGATGAGGTCTGTTACCACCCTCGGATTGCTGAGGAGCTGGTAAATGTATTCAGTTGGGTTGGAATCTCCAAGAAGTATTAACAGATAGAGGGAGCAATTTTAATGCAGAATTGCTACAAGAACTCTACTGTCTTCTGAGATTGTAGCCATCAGAACATTACCCTATCATCCCCAGATAGATGGCTTGTTGCAAGGTTCAACCAGACTCTGAAATGGGTGATTAAAAATTAATCAAAGATGAAAGATGGAACTGAGATAAATATCTTACTTTTCTTTTGTTTGCATACAGGAAGTATCGCAACCTTCCACTGGTTACGCCTTTTTCACTCATTTTTGGTAGAACACCCAGAGGTCTGTTGTATGTAGTAAAAGAGTGTTGGGAGGAGGGTAAGGACTTGAAATCCCCTGGTATAGCTCAGTATACGAGACAATTAAGGAAAAGATCGGTCCCATATATTAAAAAGGCTCAAGAAGCATAAGTAGGACCCAGGTACACCAGAAGGAAAGATATGATAATGGTACTACCAGTGATAAATCATTTACCCTAGGTGAGCAGGTATTGCTGTTATTACCCACTTCCACTCATAAGCTGTTAATGAAGTGGCAGGGTTCCTACAAACTATTACGCCAAACAGGGCCTGTGATCTATGAAATTGAGACTCCTGATAGAAGGTTAGGCAGGAAGATCTATCATGCCAATCTATTGAAACGTTAGTATGAAAACCTAACCCCAGGATGGGCATGATGGTGGTGCCAGAAACAAAGGAGACAGAACTAGAAATAGCATATGGGAGGTTGGAAGCTGAAAAGGGATAGAGGCAATAACTGTGAACCCTGAACTGAAACGAAGGCCAACAGATAGGATTGAGGTCCTTAATACAAGAGTTTTGAGCCTCATTCACTAGTAGACATGGCCTGACTAAGGGGTAAAACACCAGATTTGCATTAACTGAAGCCCCATCAGAAAGAAATCCAATAGACTCCCTAAAGGAGTAGGGCAGAGGTTCTAAGGAAATACAGAAATTAAGAGATTTAAACATCATGGGACCCTCAAAGAGCCCATGGTGTTCCCCAATGGTTATTGTGCCAAAAAGGAGGAGGCATAAGACTGCATCTAGACTTTCAAGGCCTAAACCAGGGGGCACAGTTTGACATCCACCCCATGCATCAGTGGACAATATCTTAGAACTGGCAATGCAAAATTCATCTCCAACCTAGATTTAACAAAGGATACTGGCAAATTCCTTAGAGGAGTCTGCCAAGGAAAAACTGCTTTTAGTACATCCATGGATTTGTTTCAATTTTGACTATGCCTTTCAGGCTCCATGGGGCCTTTGCTATTTTCAATGATTTATGGACCAGGTGCTGGTACACCACAGTAATTTTGTATGGACTACCAGGACAATGTTGTTGTATTTAGTCCGGATTGGGAAACCCACTTGTTACACCTCAGAACAGTATTGACATCTATCTAACAGGCAGGGATGACAAATAACCAAATGAAGTGTACCTTGCAATGCAAGAAACCAGGTACCTAGGGTTTATACTGGTAATGACCTTATAAAACCAGAGGTCACGAAGATAGAGGCAGTGGCCTAGTGGTCAGTTCCCAGTACCAAAAGCATGTCCAGTCATTTTGGGGATTGGCAGGATATTACAGAAGGTTCATTCCCAACTTTGCTACCTCTTGCAGCACTATTAAATGATTTAATGAAAAAGAAATATAGGAATCAGGTAAAATGGACACCAGAATGTGAGGAAGCATTTTGTAGGATAAGGGCAACCTTGTGCCCTTCACGGTGTTGTACAGTCCAGACTTCACACACCTTTGAGGTTCATTCTGATGCCTCTAGAACTGGCATTGAGGCAGTGCTCACTCAAAAATTATTGTTAAAGAGCATCCTGTAGTCTATATATCTCGAAAATTGCATGATAGGGAGCAGAAGTACTCCACTGTAGAACAAGCATGTCTGGCAGCCAAGTGGGCTATTGAGACCTTGAGGTTCTACTTATGGGGCACCCCACTTTATGTTGATAACTGACCACAACCCACTGTGTTTCATTTCAAAATGAAGAAGAAGAACAGCTGTATCATGAGATGGCACTTGGCTCTCCAACCATATAAGTTTACAGTGAAGTACAGGACTGGTCTGAACATGTAAATGCTGACTTTCTGTCCCAACGTGGGGCTGAAATGAACAGAAGCATGTATAATACCATGTTGGAGATACAGAATGTTTATTGACTAAACTTACTAAATGGTTTTGAGAACAATATGACACCCCAGGGCGATTAGACTTAGTATGTAATGTAATATAATGTAATGTAATGTATAAAGAACAGTAGCACAACTTTCTGTTTGCTACATTTTTGCTATGTTATAAAGGGATACCTGGGGTGGAGCTTCCAAGAGAGGGAGGGCAGAAGCTCCATCCTACCCACAATCTTTGGGCAGGTTGTCTTGAAAGCCAAATGAAGCAGTTGTAGCTAGACCGCTAGTTCTCGCTAACCTTGGGGGTATGTGACAGTTAGTATCGCCCCCCACCACAGGACACTCACCCCTACTTATCACTACTTCAAAATGTACTGCAGTAGTATCTCACTCTTTGAGTCTTCCTTGACTCATCTTTTCACTTTTTACCACAATGGGGTGGCCTCTCATTGTGGTATCCTCTTTTATGCTGGCCGATATTTTCTACTTTTGTCAATGGTGGTGATCATCTCGAGGCTTTGTTAGCCACAAAGAACTCTTTTTTTTTTTTTATCAGTTAATACATTTTCAGAATTCATTACAGTAAATGCCCCTTTGATGCGTTTGAAAAAAAAGCAGCCCATAGAAATATGCACCTTGTATAATAAAATAAAAGGTACTTGTTTAAAAAGCAGGAAAGTGTTATTGAACTTTACCCTCTTTAAAATATACAGGAATGCCTGCATCCTTTGTTTGATGTATTTTTCCATGTACAAATTGTCCCTGTTACATTTTATGCACATTTTCACCTGAACTCTACATTTTCCTTTGCTTCATGAGCCTGTACTGCAGGAAGCTAAACCGCTGAGCTGTTCAATCTCAGTGGACTTGTTTCACATGCTTAAGTTGCACCAGCCCTCCATGGTAACATGCCCTGCTCATGGTCCCTCATGCAGAAATTCAGGTCGGCATATCTCGTGCAGCTGCCTAACAATGCAAATCACGTTTGAGACTTTAGCAAGAAAAGGAAACTGAATACTGCAGCTAAAGTATTGAAGTAAAAAGAAATAATGGACTAAAACCGGCGCCAGCTTGAAGTTTACTGGCAACCCATACATCAGAGGATAGCCCATAATTTCACGAATGCCCAGATGCACAATTGGCTTTCTGACCGAACTTTTATGTTTGAACTGGTTTTAATAAAATTCTGCACATAGTGGAAAATCGAGCAGCATAAATAAATAATGTTGTTTCTAAGACCTTTTCCCTATAAACTTTTATTAAATACTGCCTTCTAAAAGTATAGGTAGACATAACTGTACTTCTGGGTACTTGTTGGTTCTGAATGATGCTCCAAGGCCAGCGGCCCCTTGGTGACAGTTATTATAGTAGAAGCACCTTATGATGTCACTATTAGAGGGAGGAGTCTAATGTCCTTAAGTGACCCTTAAGCATTATAAGCAGTTATTTTGTTATTTACTTCATATATACACATACAAGTTATATGTCTTAACAGATGAAATAAATGTTATGATTTGTGGTCTATGTTGGTGCCCCAATTAGTGTATTAGAGTAGGAAAATCAATGTATTAATATTAGGGGTGTACCAGCTGACCAGTGATGTCATTCAGCTCATATATAAAACAGCTTGATTTTCAACATGTAGTTAGATAGGTTTTGGAGCACAGAAGATGGTGGTCACACTGTTGCCAATGCTCGTACCATTTCTGTGGCAGCACTTAGTATTAAACCTAAGTGCTGAATTTTCAATTTGAACTGCTGTTTATTTTGTTTTCTTATTTTTTTAAGTTTAATTGAAGTCTTTGAAATTTAATTTTCTTTTATAAATGAAGCTCACACAATGGAACCTGTGTGTGTTGCCTAATGAACCATGTATGTGTTATCACCACCCACACCCGCTCACAGGAGGCCCACTTTTAGCCCAGAAAACATTGTAAGACACTAATAAAACCCTTCTCCCATATCACTCTATGTGCACTACAACCTGCCCATACATGCAGATAGTCAGAACACAAAATGACATCCAATGCTATTACATGCACCCTTGGAATGCAAAAGGGGCCCAAACAAAAGAAAAGAGGTACCAGATCTCAAGGCATCTAACATCATTAGTGACCCAGATAGCCTTCCTACAGGAAACCCACACACCTGTGCATCAAGTACAGCTCTGGAGGAGGGAATGGATGTGGCAAGGCATCCTGTGATATACACTGACCACAAGTGGGCACCTACCAAAACAGCGACCCACTTGCAGTGCATGTTGACAGGGTGAGGGAGCAGAAAAGGTGACTGGATGGGATGGGTTCACTGAATGGCGATGAGATGTCGCTATATGTACATGCGTGTGGGGAAGTGAGTATGCTGAGCGAGGGCAGGATGGGAGGAGAGTTTGTGAGGATGGTGCTTTGGTGAGCTGCTGAGCTGACTCTGTGGTGTGGTGGATGAATGTGTTGCTGGGTTTGTGTCTGGGCGCAGGTATGTTTTGCTGCGCTTAGCCCAAGTAATTTTTTTATTTATTCACAATCTTGCACTACCCAACATGCACCCCTTGGAGTTGAGAATACTAAAGTACTGGGATGCAGGGGCAAAGTGCCGTTGTTTTTTTGTTGGGGTGTACATCGCCAAAATTGAATTTTGATGATGTACACTCACCATAATGATGATCGCCTTTGCGATCACCCTTATGGCATGGTGCAGTGGGGCAAGTGTTCGTAGTCGACTCCAGTAATAAAAAGCTGGGGTAATCATACTGTTCAATGTCCTGCGCAACCAGTATAGTGCTATACTTGTAGAAACTATGTTAGTTTTGTTTTGGCCATTCACACTCTCTATTCCAGAGGAATTACCACCCTGGGGTACGAAAGGCAAAGAACCTTCAGAAAGGGTCCACCCTAGAGATGCCATTGGATGATTCCCATTGCTAAATGTACCTTGGAATCTCCCTAAGGAAGTGCTCTGCCACTGGAGGAGGAGGGAGGATGGTGGGGCAAAGAAAAAGTGCTTCACAATGAGGCTGAGAGGAACTGCTTATGTAGCTCAGGAAGAAAGAATGGCTGGCTGCTTGGCCATTGAACTCCAGGCATAGCCTTTCCAATTCAATGTCCTGTGCAGCCAGTATAGTTATGCTTGTGCAACTCATGTTAGTTTGGTTTTGGCAGTTCACACTCTTATTCCAGAGGAATTACCACCCTTTAGGGATACAAAGGCAAGAAACCCTTGAAAGCATTCCTCCCTAGAGGTGCCACAGGACAATTTCCATGGCTAAAGGTACCTTTAGAATCCCCAAAAGAAATGTAGTAGAATCATGTTCCAAAGAATGAGGTGACATGAAGCTTATGAGCAAGCAGTAACTGATGTAGGAGCAGTAATCAGTTACATAGTAGTAGAGAAGTATAGACAGTTTGATAACGTAATGAGATGCTCAGTTTGATAACGTAATGAAATGCACAGGTTTGTGTAGCATGATACTAATGGTTTGCATTGAGAATGAGGGATCCTATAAGGAGAGGGAATGGCAGGACATCCTCCACCTCCATTCAACAGTGGAACCTACCTAAAGAAACTAGGGGACACTACTATGCTAACTAACAGTTATGACCTGAGGCAACGGAGGAGAGAAAAACCTATGAGAGGAAATCTCTGGGGATCCAAGACATTGGTCACCTTCCTCTAGGCTTTGGATAGTTTATTTAGTGACGGCTCTACAGCTGCAATTTGGAAAACCCAATTAAAGGGAGGTGGAAAATATTCCAATTTGGAGGATGGCTCTCACTCAAACCCTGTAGGGAATGCCATGGAAGGTTCAGAAAACTCTGCAACAATACATGCAACCAAGGCAGAGAGAGGAGCAACAACTGCTGAGGCACTCACCTGGCCTACCCACCCTAAACTCAAACTAGGTGAACCAGAGGCAGGTGTAGGGAGAATGCAGTGAAGGTGCCTTGCTAGGGAAACTAAAGTCAATGGCTAACCATTATAGTGGAACACTAGAGCCAAAGGAGATCATCATAACCACCCTTCACCGCTAGTGTGAAATTCTACACCAGGAGCTGCTGTCACATAGCAGTCAGCTAAAGCCAAGCCCAGGGAGAGACATTCCCAACTATGGGCCAGGTGAGAAGGATCCCACCCAAGTTGGACACACTCAAGATGCAGACTAAATGCAGAGTGAGGCCATTGGCTGGGGACCCTGCACAAGAATAGAATGGCTGGCATGCCCCAGAATTAGACTGAGAGGTGAGAAGCTGGTGAGCTGATTGAGCACTGGTGTGCTGATAGTGATGAGCAGTGAGTACTGAGACTCTGCAAGGTCAAGCAGATTGAGTGCAACAGACATCCCAGAGGCTGAAGTCGAGAGGATGCAGTAGGCATGAGCAATTGATTGTGTAAGCAAGTGTGGACCTGTCATGGAGTCAGTAAACAGAGTAGTAATTGGGCCTGCACGTATGTCTGCATAATGTAGTAGCAATGAAACAGCACAGAATAGTGGGGCAAGCCAGCTAGACTTTAAAGCCAAATCAAGGTGACAAATACTTTAAGGATTTTCAGTGGATGAAGGCAGGATTTAGAACAGAAATAATTAGCCACATGGGGCCATGACTCCTATACACTTCCCAATCCCCGCCATAGGACAAACAAGAAAGTGATAGAAGGGCAGAACCAAATGCAGATATAAAGCTAATTTAACAGCCTCAGTAGGAGCTTTTTAGCTGACCTCAGAGTAGAACAGAGTGAATAAACATAAAGTCAATGTCTGTATGGAGTACACTGAATTGTAACTGCAATAAACATAAATAAGGAGACACAATGCTCTGAAAGCAGGTGTAGCCAGGCAGTGCAATGAAGCTGTTATAATGAGGTAAGTAGAATGACAGAGCATAATTGAGCTGCATAGCTAGGTTCAATGTAAGCCTTAGTCAGGTGAAATCAATTGAGTATGCAACATGGAGCAGCTATGGTTGAGCTGAAACACACAAATAATGATTGCAGTTGCGTTGCAGTAGTTTGAGAGTTAAGTGACTGAAATCAGGTAGTTTGAGCTCTGGAACAACATGCTAGTTTAGAAACAAAGCCCCTCCCCAAAAACCAAAGACACACATGCACAGAGCAGGAAACAAAGAAAAAGAAGCTCACATGCAGCCAAAGCAAATACAAACCAGAAGCAGGAAAATAAACACATAAATAAAGCAAAGACAAGCAGGAGCGGGGTTGAGCCAGCCCTGTATGCCCCAACCAGCTCAGAGGACAAACAGACAGAGCCTTTGGCTACAAAGAAAAGTGCTTCACAATGAGGCTGAGAGGAACTGCTTATATAGCTCAGTAAGTGGGAGTGGCTGGCTGCTTGGCCATTGGACTCCAGGCATAGCCTTTCCAAATCCACAGGAATATCCCTTCCTCCCATTGAACAGCATGTGGACCCCACAAGGCGGGTACCCTAGCGCTAAAGGGACCCTGAACAGACACAAGGTTGCCCTAGGAGCCATCTATGGCCTAATAAGGAAGAACCAGATGTCTTCATGGAGCTACTATCCCTGGTATCCACGATACCCTCCACAACCACCATACTGGCATGGGACCAGAACCTGGTCCAGGACACCATCCTGGACAAATCCAAACAGAGGAAAGTTGGACTCTCATCCACCGAAAAGGGCCATGACTGAACTCCAAGACTCCTGGGTCTGGTGGACTCACAGCATATTTTCCACCACACTTTGAGGGAGTAGATTTTCTGGTCAGCCCCGCACAACTCTTCCTCCAGACTGAACTTCTTTCTTGTCAATCAGCGAATCCTGAAATCCACCACCTTATGTGACATTAAGCCCATGGTGATATCGGACCATGCACCAGTCTCCCATCTTTTCTACCCGACCAGCACAGTTAGGATAGGATTTGATGGCTTAGCAACAGCCTTCTAAAGACCAACACACCCTTGAGTTAATAAATGACCACACCAATTGCTTCTTCGAGGAGAATGAGGGCTCAGTTCCAAAAACAGCACTCCTATGGAGGTCATTTAAATGCACTCTCAGGGTGAACTGATTAGACTAGCCTCTTCTAGGAGGAAGAAAGGAAGCTAAATGTGTACACTTATTACACACCATAAGGGACCTTGGGAAGAAGGCAAAGGTCCCCCCAACTCCCCTCAGCTTTGCAACTTATTGCAGCAAGAGCAAACTACAGCTCAGGGAGAAGGTGTAGTTTGCCATCCTTAGGGCCCAAACCCAGTATATGGATCAGGGTAAGAAGGAAGGGAAACTGGCCCCTAAACTCAAGCAGCAGAAGGTGCTCCAACCATCCACTCAATCAGGAGAAAACAGGCCACATGTTCTCTCACCCGAGGGAAGTTGCTGCAGCATTTGGGAAATTCTACCCTAACTTGTATGCAAAGGAGGATGAGACTCCCATGAGGAAAATACATTAATTCCTCAAAAGGCTGATCTCTCCTGGTGATCCTCTGCCTACAAACAGCTGGGGCTCCCATCACAGAGGGAGAGGTGGCAAGGCTGTCTCATCTCTGAAGGTAGATAAAGCCCTGAGTCCAGATGGCTTCTCACCAAACTTCTATGAGGCAATGGGTCCGGAACTATACAAACACTTGGTCAACCTCTTTAATGAGCTAGAGAAGAGAGAGCCCTTGACCCATGGCTGCACGAGGCACATATAACCCTTTGTTCCTAAGGTTGGCAAGGACCCTGCTGACATGGGTAGCTACTGACCCATATTCTTACTTAATACAGACTTGAAAATACTAGCCAAGATTCTGGCCGTATGGCTAGAGACAGTGATCAGCACCCCGACAGGTCTGCAGCAGGTGGGATTCTTGCAGGATAGACCACCTGAGAAAGCTAGCTCACATAATGGCAGCCACTAGGGACTCTGACACCCCTGCAGTCCTGATCTCCTTTGATGTGGAAAATGCTTTCTACAGGGTGTCTTGGGTCTTCCTATTTAAAACCCTCAAAAGTTTGGTTTTCCACAGGATTTCATAGAATGGGTGAAACTCCTTTACCACACCCACCTCCAGGATTATCTGCAATGGAATACGCCCCTGTGGTTCCAGCTGCAGTATGGCACCAGGCAAGCTTGCTCCTTATCCCCATACCATTTCAACCTTTATATTGAACCCCAGTCAAGTAGAATCCTGGTGGAGAATGCCATCTTGGAGGTCAAGGTGGGAACCAAAGATACAAAGTCTCCACATATGTGGACGATGTTCTCCTGTACCTGGAGGACCCAGCGAATTCCATCCTCTCATAACCTAAACATACTCCAAGACTTTGAGCAGGTGGCTGGCTACAAATTTAACCTGGCCAAAACAGTCATCATGCCTCTGAACCACCACACATATCAGAACCAGGTCTCCAAATGAGTTGGAGCATGGTCCCGACCTCCATCAGGTACCTTGGTACAGTGATCGATGACAAACAGCAAGACATGCTTAACCCAAAACCTGGATGCCCTCAAGATCAAAATAAAGCAGGACCTACACCATTGATCTTCACTACCTCTTAGTTTGTGAGCATGTATAAACATTATCAAAATGAACATTCTACCCAGATTGCTGTACCCCATCAGTAGGTCCAGTTGCCTATTCCCTATCTCCTTGATCTCTGGACTGAAATCCATGTTGTCTGCCTTCCTATGGAATGGTAGGCACCAAGGTGGGCATACAACAAGCTCATGGCCCCAAAGAGGTTGGGCAGTCTCCAACTCCCAGATGTCTGGCTATATTATCTGCTGGCGCATGTCATGCAGTTCCTCTGGTGGAGGATGCATGGCAACCAATTGGAGCAGGCAGGCTGCAGTCCACAATGGAAAACAATGGAGCTGGACCTGTGCCAGGTGTCTGAGTTCAGATACAAGCCCTGGCAAGCACAACACATAAACTCCTGCTCACATCCCTTAAGACATCACCAATAGGGGTATCGGTCAGAATATGCAAACACCTTCCTCACCTCCTTGGCACCTGACCACAACTAGATCAAGAGCAAGCTATAGTGGGCAATGTGGCTTTCAAAATACAAAATAATTCCTCCCAACTTCCTGAAAACCCTAATGCCCCAAAGTTGGGAGCCCTTGTGGAGGGCAACTCCCTGGTCACACATCAGCACTTCAGCAACAAGTGGCCCCGCCAAGATCCTGGCTTTCCTTTTCATGCAAGTCAGTCACATGGTGGCATCCACCCTAGGCTCTAAGCCCTGGAAATGGGAGCATTCCAGAAATGGGATGACATATGTAGACTGGCTAATCAAAGGCATGCAACCTGTCTTCTACAAAAATCTTCTTTCTCTGACCATATCTCCTCAGCAGGTTACTGTGCCTACTGGGCAAGTGAATTCCAAGACTTAGAGAACTCAGAGGGCACTCCTACCTCTGGATGCCATTGTACAAGCTGTTAAAATTCAACATTCTTAAACTCATGCAATTCAAAATTAACCACAACCTATACTACACCCCAGTCAAACCTTTCCAAATGGGTAAGTTTGACATAAACCTCTGCCTCCACTGTAAGCAGGAAGTGGAACCCTCAAACACATCCTGTGGGACTCTCTGAAGGACAGACCCATATGGAACGAGGTCAGAACATGCGTGGACCCAATGCTAGGATTATCAGAGCCTTCACCCCTTGGAGATGTCTATTGAGTCTTGACATGGAGCAGATGATGGGTGTTAGGAAATATCACATTACTCTAATGTCAGCCATGGTCAAAAAGATGATTCTTAAACACTGGATGGGCAATAGAATCCCTTCCTACAGAGAATGGAATAGCTCAATCCTAGAAGCACTCCGTATAGAAAAATGATCAATCACATCAGGCACACTCCACATCTATACCTAGAAAGATGGGGATCATTAGAGGCCCTAATGCTAGACATCTAAGCTGACAGACATATGAAGTGGAACCCATGACACCCTCCAGGCACATGTGCAGGCAGATGCCAGTGTACCTGACCACTGAGATGTTTGCCAAAAGCAGCTGACGGAATTGTGCACAAAGTGGCCTTCCCCAAATCTTGATGTCTGAGGCTACACCAGACCTTTGGGCATGCCCTAGGCTCACTAGCCTTCTAGTTTTAGCATGTCATGCTGCGCACATTGTGCATGTTTTGTGTTATGTTAAGTATTGTATATTTCCGCACTTTGCATACCACACTGAAAACCTGTATATGTATTGATGTTTGTAGAACTGTTCTGTCAAAATTTCAATAAAGCTACTATTTAAAAAATAAAATAAAATAACAGTGAGAAACCTGTTTGAACAGACTAAACTCATAAAGTTGAATGCCTGGCGCTTCACTCCGCTGGTGTGCAGCATAGAATAAGTGCGGAGGTCAGGAATCTTCAGCCGCCTACATTTCACTGCAAAGTATTATTTTAGGAAATGATAAAATAAAATTCATCCGTCACCATCCTGAACAAAATTTGTAAAGTTTAAAAATATTTTTAAAGGACGTCATAAACTCATGAATTCACTGGGTTCATCTCACACCACTGTAGAACTCCAATAGCACTCTAAAGGCTGCCAATCTCCACTGTCACATTGATTTCCTTACTTGACATCAGCGCATCTTCAGCTCGTGAAGGAGCACTAATACAGAGCCGAGCACGTGGTGGAGAAAAGACATTAAACAGGCATGAACCTTAATTTTTGAGAAAGAATGCAGATGCCAATTAAAATAAATTCACATTCTGACACAGACACAGCTAAGTATGAGTGGAACCAAATAACTTTGTACATTTTGGTATTTCTACACTCCTGCAGTGCAGAGTTTAGTTTCTTTTGACAGTATACACTGAATGACACTCTACATAACATCTGACACAGGAAAACTATTTTTGGACACTATACAGTGATGTAAATAAAGGTTAAATTAACCTGCATTATTGTGTGGGTGTGTGTGGGTGTGGGTGGGGGCTTTCACTGTTCCTAGTACCATAAGACAACTGACAAGAGAACAGTTTACTTTTTATGGAAATCATTACTATGGCTGCTTTCTTAATCCAGAAGTGGGCAGAATGCATTCCTTGTGGGGGTGGGGTGTGTGGTCTTTCACAGTCTCTAGTATAATGGGCAGCCATCACATAGAACATTACTTAAACAACTGCATACCATTTTCCTATAGGCAGTTATATTTTAAAATCTTTCGCAGAAAAGAGGAAGAGACTGAGGAGGAAAATGCAGCAGCAGGAACAGCATCCACAAAGACAATAAGCTTGAAAAAGAAGTGGCAGAGCCACATGTCATTCACTACTAATAGGCAGAACCCTAGAGAGGAGTAGGTGTGGACAGAGGAGGACAAGGCAGCAGTAACAGCTGGAGTGGTGGCTTCAACAGAGATGATAAGCTCTGCAAATGGAGTGGCAGAGCTGTACCTCATTCATTTCCATGGGGCAGTACTTCAGTGTAGAGGAGTAGGTAGAGGAAGATGAGGCAGGAAAAGGAGCATCAATTGAGACAATAAGCTGCAGGGGCAACAAATTAGATAAAATAAATAAACATAGATATGTCTTGCCATCTACACCACCAACACTCAGCAAAACAAAAAGTCAAATATATCTTTAGAAAAATTACCCTTTACTATACCCCATTAGCTAAATTCACTCCAACCTGTTTTGCTATAGGGCCTGCAGTTGCCAGCGCAGGCTTACATTGTGTTGTCTCTCTTCTTCCATCATTTCACTAGCCTGCCTGCTTGAGACCATGGTTACATGTAGTGAGAATTAGCTAACTGGAGTGAAGATGCATGTTTCCATAATAAATGTTTTATAACCTACAATCACTCTTTTATGTAAAAGGAGCTCTTTCAGTAGTCACAGGTGCCACAGCTCATTCCTCTGTGTATGAGAGCTGGAAAAGGCACTGAGAACTTTGAAGTGTCATGAGTTCCTGCTCTTCAGTGCTGCTGATTGGCTGTAGCTTGTCAAGTGGATTGCCAGTAACACTGACATTCTCAATGTGTGCTCCCTTTAAGATGTGCTGCATCATGAAGTTATAGCCTTTGGAGTTCTACTGGTTTCTAAGATGCCAGATTTTTGGAATTTTCTCAGTGTAAATTCAGCATCAGCTCATGCATTATGGATCTGCACTCAAGGATATGCCATGAGTGAGTTTTATACAAAGTGGCTAGCTCCTTTTGCCCTTTCTTTTCAGAGCTGTTTAGAAGAACAACATCTTATAAACTTTCTTTTACACAGAGGCCCAGATATTCAAACTAAGCCAGGCTGTGGTGCAATTTTGTGCGCAGCTCAACTTGGCTGCATGAGGGTGTGGACTGGGCGATATTCAACAGAGCTGTGCCGTGGCACAGCATTGTTGAATATCACACCCTGACCACCCGCAGTGTGCATGGTGCAGTGGCACTGCACCAGTGCAAGTAGCCAGAGTGGAGCATGGGGATGCGCTAGCGCCAAGTTCTATTGCGATGCACAGCAACCCGAGATTCAAAACTGATACACAAATGGGGCTATAATGTATGCAGCAGCAAATGGGGCCATTTGCATGACATTATGGCCCCATTTGCATGCAGGTGCGCTGAACCCCTGACGACTGCACTATGCGCCTGGCCAGGCCGCAGCCATCGGGGACCAATGCCCCCTGCAGCCAGCAGTGTGCTCCACAGCCCGATCATGGGCTGAAGTAAAACAGAGTACACCCCAGTATCCCTGGTGGTCCAGTGGACTGCTGTGTGCCTGATCAAGGGCATTTGTAAAAATAAAGACATATATCCCCCAACTCCTGGTGGTCCAGTGGACTGCTGTGTGCCCAATCACGGCATTTGTAAATAATAAAGATATATATGCCCCAACTCCCTGGTGGTCCAGTGGACCACAGTGTGCCTGATCATGGGCATTTTAATAAAATAAAAATATTTCCAATATCCCTGGCGGTCTAGTGGTACCCCCCTCCGCACCACGCGTGAGCCCCCACCGCCGCCCGGGTCATCCAGAGGACATATTTCTTGACAAGTTCAAACCCACCCTCATACATGCCCTAAGGCCCAGATGGCCCTGCAGGATATGCAGGATGAGTGGGCTTGGCCAACATGTGGAGGAGAGATACCACAGGTCGTGACTACACTTATTATTCCCCGCACATCTCACTCACAGCCGCATAGATTTTTGGCTTGCTAATGTGTCAGCGGCCCAAGAGGTCTCAGATATCAAAATAGAAGCATTCTGATCTCTGATCATGCCCCTGTTTTGACCACCTACACCTTGACCAGCCAGCTATCCTCTGGCACTCAGTGGGGTGTAGCCCTTGCTCCTCAGAGACCCCGAATTTCATCAGGTGCTATCCCAGACAGCCAAAGACTACTTCTCCCTGAATTCTAACTGCAGGGTGTCCTCTGGTGTGGTATGGGAAGCTTTTAAGGCAGTACACTGAAGGAAAATTATTGCCTTTCCGGCCTCCAGAAACAAGGCTGGCAAAGCAACCCTGTCCAACCATAAGCCGATCTAACTGTGCTTGAACGCCAGTTCAAAGCTACTTCAGCTGCCGGTAGAGATAGTTCCCTTACTGGCCATAATGGGCCTGAAATATCAGACTAATGCCATCCTGCATCAGAAAGCTGAGGTCCTTTGAGGTCCAAACATGCCTACTGGGATGGGGTGGGAAGGGTGTAGGCTTCTGGCATTCAGGCTATGGAAACAACAGGCCTCAACCTGAATACATGCCCTCTGTACTAGTACAGGGAACATTGTTTCTGATCTGCTGGATGTTAACACTATGATGCAGTTCTACAAAACCCTATACCAGTCCCACTCCACCCTGAGCCCATCTCAGCTGGAACAAGGGATTAAGGATTTCTGTCATGGCTCTGACACACCAGGTCTCACCCCCTACCCAGGTAGCCCACCTGGAAGCACTGATTACATGTGAGGAATTGTGCCTTGCCATGTCTCAAATGATTAAGGAAGGCACCAGGTCCCTAAGGGATGTTGGTAGAGTTTTATCAGGCGTGCTGGTTTCATGTACTCTAGCCACTTTTGCTGGCCTTGCAGGAAGCCTATAGGGGGTGCCCTACCATCAACCATGAGTGAGGCCCTAGTTACCCTGCTTCCAAAAGTCCAGCGATCTGTTAGATTGTGCTAACTACCACCCCATCTCTTTGTTATCGGTGGACACTAAAATCCTGGCTAAGATTTTGACCACCAGAATGCTGGGAGTGCTCCCTCATATAATCCACTCTGCTCAAGTGGGCTTATGTAAGGCAAGTCCGAGGTAGACAACACCAGAGTGTTGTTTAACCTCAAGTGGCTGGTGTCCAGCTCAGCTCTGCCTATGGCCGATCTTGTGGTCAACTTCACCAAAGCCTTTGATTCCACTGAATGGGACTATCTGTATGAAGTGCTTCGGTGTTACAGTTTTGGCCATCAGGTTTGGCAGTGGGTTTGCACACTGTATAGTTCTCTGATGGCTAGATCCAACCAATACCACTATCTTGTCCCTTCCTCTCCACAGAGGAACCAGACGGGGTGTCCCCTATCCTCTCTCCTTTTCTTGATAGCCTTGATCCTCTGATATGGGCCTTCATAGCCTCCAGGGAAATCTGTGATATAGAGGTGGCTGGGTCTCCCTACCTGGTAGCCACTTATGCACACGACCTCCTATTCACCCTATCTCAGCCTCATCAATCACTACCTGCCATGCTGTCAATCCTTCAGAACTTTAACGGTCTTGTCCGCCATAAGCTAACCAAAAGAAAACCACCCTTGCTCACCTGAACACCTTCTTCTCTAAAGAATGCCTCCAGGAACAGAGTTGTCCTGGGCAGCTCAGGAACTTTCCTGCCTGGGCCTCTTCATCCCCATCAGATGGGCTGACCTTGAATCAGCCAACTTCTCCCCCTCATGGCACAGCTGTCCATAGAGGTGGAGAGGTGGTGCAAACTCCAATTATCTCTGCCCAGAAAAG
The DNA here is from genome assembly GCA_016271365.2 of Neoceratodus forsteri. Lineage (NCBI taxonomy): Eukaryota > Metazoa > Chordata > Ceratodontiformes > Ceratodontidae > Neoceratodus > Neoceratodus forsteri. The sequence continues at coordinate 1,179,862,371 of CM057458.1, forward strand.
TTGTTGCAGTCACATGCTCCTCCTGCCCAGGGTTTTGTACCTTTTAATAATATTCTGATATACCTCATCCCCAGGCTTTTTACCTCCTTAGAGTGACTGATATCCCAATATCTGTGGGATGGATGGTCTCAGAGATGGAACAAACACAAATTAAGAGCACACTGGTCTCATGGTGGGATGGGGTCCCTTGGCTTCAAGCTACCATCTTGCTTGCATGGCATCCAATGACACTATGTGGTTTGTCCTCGGTAGCTCCTGTTCCCTGCCTTGGGTTTGGCTGGAAGCCAGCCTTACACAGGGCACTGCCCTCAGTAACCTGCTTGGCTCTGATACTCGACCCTGTAAAGATCTCCTGATCATGGCTGAGACAAGAAGTGCATGGAGTCTACTTTGTCCCTATCGATACCCCACATTGGGCCTGGGCCCCCTCTGTGGTCTGCACCTCTGTGGCATAATGACCTCTTCTTGGTAGGTGGACTCCACTGCACTGGCCTTCCTGGGAAGCCTGGGGTATCCACCTGTAGAAGACTCTGTATGCCTGACTCAGTGTCCTTGCTCTCATTCAAGCAGTTGAAAGAGAATTCCAACCTCCCAAACATGGATTTTGAGGTAACTCCAATTCCATAGTGCTGTCAATGACCTCTCAGCCCATTATAGAATTGATAGCAAATGGGGATGGTTGGAATCTCTGCATAAATCCTCTACACTTCATGGCCTGATGGTTCAATTCTATAAGACTTGGAGAGATGTACAACTGGACCCCTCAGTTTCTTGTAGACTGAAATGAATGACCAACCTCACTGTCAGTATCTCCGAGGGCCAGTGGTCATGCTGCTAAGGATGCACACCTCAGGTATAAGGACACCAAGAGTCATTTTCTTCAGCTCAAAGTGCTGCTTTTCTCTGGCTCATGCCAGTGGTCCTGATTCTCATGGGCTGCTGGGACACTCCAACTGCTGGTGCTGCCAACAACCTGAGGCCCATCTGCTCCATGTACCATTGTCATGCCCTCAACTTACCCCCTTCTCGGACTTGATAGACACAGACTGTTCCAGGGTGCTGGGTTCCACTGTCTCCTTGTCAGACCCCAAACTTCTCCTGGGGATACATCCTCACTGGATAATCTCTCTAAGCCCCATTGTGAATAGCTGGTACTTGCACTTTTGAAGTTAAATGGTTGTTGTTAATGTACTGGCACCAAGCAGTATTGCCTACCCACCAATGTGGCATGCAGCACTACCATGGCTTTCCTTCTAGAATGTATGTCCTACATGCAAAATGACTGTATGGACTTGTACCAGACCAAATGGGGGACCTACTTCCATTCACCTCTTTGTAAACCTCCCACTCCTCTCAGCAAACCTCCTTTATAAACTGAGGGCATAGATAACTGTTTAAGTCCATTTTGATAGCCTTCTGTTTATTAAAGGAAAGTGTTTCTGTGCTAACTCTTTTCAAATACCTACAATTCATAGCTGTCATGTACCAGTTTCTATTGTGTGCTACAGTTCCTTTATTAATATTCCAACTAGTGGTGTGTTGGTACTTGCTGCTGCAATGTAGTACTATATGTTGCCTACAATTTTTATCCTGCTGTGATACTGAATGGTTACTGTAATGAGCTGCTATCTCTAAATAAATAAATAAAACATTCTATGATTAAAAAGATAACAATGGAAAAGGGTACCACTTAAGGTGCACCAAACTAGATTTTAAACATTGGAAGCTGTACAATGAAATGTTTTAAAGAGGCTATAAGCTGCAAACCTGGAGACCTGGGTTTGACTTCCACACACCCCACTTGCATGTTGTGTGACCCTGAACAAGTCACTTAACTTCCTCATCACTCCATGGTTGCACCAGCAAAAGCACAACAAACTAGGTTTTAAATTTTCAAAAGCCCCAAAACTATTCCAAGTAAAGACAGCAATGGAAAACCGCACCACTAAAAGCACACAAATCTAAATTTAAAACAAAACAGTATTGCATGGTTACTCCACTGCACTGAAATGAATTTGGATCATTCCTTCTTCCTCTTCTGAGAAACCAAATCTCAACCTGCTATCTAAAATCTGACTTAGCCCTGCCTCCAAATATCATGTAGCTGAGGTTAGAAGTCAGACAATTAGCACCCTCCCCAGACTACAGGGCAAGAAAGACAAGACAATATTTGCAGTAAGTAAAGACAGTAAAAGAAAACAGCACCACTAAAACCACACCAAACCAGTTTTAATTTTCAACAGCCCAACACAATTCCAAGTAAAGACAGCAAAGGAAAACTGCACCACTAAAAGCACACCAAACTATGTTTAACATTTTCAACAGCCCCAGAAAATTCCAAGTTAAGACAGTAAAGGAAAATAGCACCACTAAAAGCACACAAAACTAGGTTTTATATTTTAAACAGACCCAAAACAATTTCAAGTAAAGATGGCAAAGGAAAACAGCACCACTAAAACACATCAAACTAAGTTTAACATTTTCAAACAGCCCCAAAACAATTTCAAATAAATATTTACTTCTAACAATCACACAGGAGTGTGGTGTCCATATTTTATGGAACACATACAAACAGGGGTGAGAAAGAATAAGTGCCTTAGCTGGGACTTGAGCCCAGGCCACCTAGAATACCGTTACGATTGTGCTAACCAGCTGCGCCATTAAGACAACTGGAACCTGGGATGTCCCCGGCACATTACTCTTTCTCAAATGCACAACCCAATTGCAATACAATTATTTACTTCTAAGAATCACACAGGAGTGAAGTGTGCACATTTTATAGAACACATACAAACAGAGATGAGAAAGAATAAGTGCAATACAAATATTTACTTCTAACAATTGCTCAAGTCCCAGCTGAGGCATTCATTCTTTCTCAGCCTGGCACAGCTAGTTAGCGAATCAGAACAGTATTCTGGGTGGCCTGGGTTCAAGTCCCAGCTGAAGCACTTATTCTTTCTCACCCCTGTTTGCATGAATTCCAAATAAAGACAGCAAAGGAAAACAGCACCACTGAAACCACACCAATCTAGGTTTAAATTGTTAACAGCCCCAAAACAATTCCAGGTAAAGATAGCAAAGGAAAATGGCACCACTAAAAGCACACAAATCTAGGCTTAAAACAAAAGCACCAATGAGTAGTTAACGCACTGCACTGCACTGCACTGAAATGAATCTGGATCTTCCCTTCTGCCCTCATCTGAGAAACCAAATCTCAACCTACTGACTAAAATCTGACTTAGCCCAGCCTCCTATTATCACATAGCTGAGGTCAGAGTTCAGACAATCAGCACCCCTTCCCACATTACATGGCAAGACAGATAAGACAAGACAACATTGCTTGCAAGTATAGAGCAAAGGAAAAGAGCACCACTAAAAGCACACAAAACTAGGTTTTACATTTTCCACAGCCCCAAAACAATTTCAAGTAAAGACAGCAAAGGAAAAACAACACCACTAAAAGCAAATCAAACTAGGCTTTATATTTTCAACAGCCCCAAACAATTCCAAGTAAAGGCAGCAAATGAAAACAGCACCACTAAAAGCACACCAAACCAGATTCTACATTTTCAACATCTCCACAACAACTCCAAGTAAAGACAGTAAAAGAAAACAGCACAGTAAAGTACACCAAAGTAAGTTTAATCATTTCAAAAGCCTCAAAATAATTACAAGTAAAACAGCAAATAAAACAGCACCACTAAAAGCACACCAATCTAGGTTTAAAACAAACACAGCAACTAGCAGTCACTGCACTGTAATGAAATTAATCTGGATCCTTTCCTTCGACACTTCTTCAAATACCAGGAAGAATTATCAGAAATTGGTTTACTGTAGGGATGCCAACTCTGATGGATTGGTAGGAGTTACTGGTGTAACTGTATAGAACAGAGACAATTACTTCACAATGTCGATCTGCAGTACAATAATATATATAATTGAATGAGATGCATACATTATTTAATGGAGGTCCACTCCAATTTTGTTCCTTAAATACCAAGTTCATCCATTGAAAATCTGTAGTTTATCATTCATTTAGCCTTAGGTTGGCATTTTGCTCACTCAGCTGCCCCAAATCTTTCCTCCCCTCCTTCTTTTTCTTCCTGAAAATGTCATTGGCACATATGTACAGTATGAGTTGGTATATAACAGAATGGATCAGGTAGGAACAATAGCAATAATCACTCTGTTTGTATAGTTGAATGTTTCAGTTACTGGTTAGCGCTGAAAGAGATTTACATCTGTAGAGTTATGGCTGTAAGCATAATTATAAAATGAGAAGGAAAATCCTATAGCCTGATTAGTTGTTAGCTGTGCATTAGAAATGTTGAATGCATGGCTAAAAACAAGTGCTGGCCTGCTGGCCCTACTTACATAAGAGAAATCCTTGTGCCACTCCTCGGAATGTTAAGAAAATGTCATAGCTGTAATTTTTCCCACCAGTAAGTAACAGTCCACACACTGACTATTCTGTTTGTGATAAATTAGGTGTCTCTTTCCATCTCTGAGACAAAACACATTACACAGACACAGGATAGCCACATTACATAGGCACAGGAAATGTAGCAACATAGAAACATAGAAACATAGAATTTGATGGCAGATAAACACCATGATCCACCTAGTCTGCCAATTTCCTACCTAATGGAGAAGCTGCAGATCCTATTTAACCAACAGCCAACTTTCTCCTACCCATCACTAGAATTACCTTTTGTCAGTCCCATGCATTCTGAATTCCTCCACTGTTTCTGACTCCACTACCTCCTCAGGAAGGCTGTTCCATGTATTGACAACCCTCCATGAAAAATACTTCCTCACATTACCTCTGAGCTGTCCCCTCTATCTTCAAATTGTGCCCACTTGTTCTTGCACATCTCTTTTCTGAAAGATGCTACTCTCTTGGACTTTGTTGATTCCCTCGAGGTACTTGAAAGTTTCTATCATGTCCCCCGATCCTCCTCTCCTTGAGGGTATACATATTAAGCTCCTTTAATCCTTCTTTGTATGTCTTCTAGTGTAGACCCTGCACCATTTTAGTTGCCTTCTTCTGGACTGCATCTATCCATCTATGTCCTTGCAGAGATGGGGTCTCCACAGTACTACAGATAGGGTCTCACCAACTGTCTGTATAGAGGAATAATAACTTCCTGTTTTCTAATGCTGATGCCTCTTCCTATGCATCCCAGTATTCAGCCAGCCATCCTTACTGCCTACTCACATTGCTTGCCCACCTTAAGGTAATCTGATATATGACTACCCAGGTTCCTTTCCATTTTGTTGTTGTTAGTATCTCACTCCCCATTGTGTACTACTCCCTTGGATTTCTGTTTCTAGGTGCACTACTTTTCTTCTTTGCATTGAATCTAAGCTGCCATACATTTGACCATTCCTCTAGCCTTGCCAAGTCCTTTGAGTGCTGTCCACCCCACCTTCATTATCAACCCTGTTGCAGATCTGTGTCATCTGCAAAGAGACATACTTTTCCTTCTAGTCCATTTGCAATGCCACTTATAAAGACATTAAAGAGGATCGGTCCCTGTACTGAACCCTGTGGTACCCTGCTAGTAACCCCCTTCAGAGAGGACTCCATGTACTATTACTCCTGAGTCCTGTTGTCCAACCAATATTTTACCCAGGCTACCACCTTGGGACCCACTCCAAGGCTGGCTAACTTGCATATTAATCATTTGTGTAGGACTATGTCAAATGTCTTGCTAAAATCTAGGTAAGCCATGTCCACTGCCCTCCCTGGTCTACTACTTGGTCACCTAGTCAAAGAAATCTATTAGATTTTTCTGACATGACCTTCATGCTGTGAATCCATGTTGCCTTGGGTCCTGTTCCTCGCTGGCATCTAGGAATTCAACAATTCTTTCCTTCTGAAGTGATTCCATCATTTTCCTACCACTGAAGTCAAACTAACAGGTCTGTAGTTTCCTGCCTCTATCTTGCTCCCACTTTGTGAAGGGGAATCATATCCTCCCTCCTCCAGTCCTCAGGTACCAGACCATCCTCCCATTATTTGATAAAAAGGGTAGTCAGTAGTGTCACTAGTTCTACCCTTAGCTCTTTCAGAATTCTGGGTGAATCCCCATTATGTCACATTGCTTTGTCCACCTTCAGTTTCAGGAGTTCTTTCAGAACCCTTTCTTCTGTAAATGGACTGGTATCAACTTCCCTGTCCAGAGTGCTTCTATTCTTTGATTTAGGTACCTTACCCTTGTCTTCTTTTGTGAATTCTGAGCTGAAATATTCATACAGTATTCCTGCTTTTTCACTGTCACCTTGCCCACCCTCCCTTCCCTTTATTAAGCCTCACTATCCCTCCCTTGGTCTTTCTTCACTCCCCAATGTACCTATAAAATGGTTTTATCCAACTTCTTAACTGAGTTTACTATATTTTCCCAGTTTGGGCCTTTGCTATTCTGACTGCCTTCCTGCTTCCTTCTGTTTTAACTGGTACAGTTCTCTGTCCTGCTCCTTCTGTGTTTCATATACTTCCTGAATGCTACCTTTTTCTCCTTAACCTTTCCCACCACCTCTTTTGAGAATCATAGTGTTTTTCCTTCATTTTGTTGTGTTGATTTGCTTCACAAAAGCCAAACACTGATCTCTTGTTATTTTTGTTTTTGTTTTTTACATCTTTAGTGCTCAATTTCACTGCTCACCCTCTGGCCTGCTGACTGGTGGCTAATTGCTTACTAATTCCAAATCACTACTTAGAAACATAGAACATAGACTTTGATGGCAGATATGGACCACCTGGCCCATAGTCTGCCCATTTCCACCTACAGGATAGACTGCAGATCCTAGTTAACCAACAGTCTATTTCTCCTACCCTCCACAAGAATTGCTCTTATGTCTGTCCCATGCATTCTGAACTCTCCCACAGTTTTAAACCCCACAACCTCCTCAGGAAGGATGTTCCATGCATCCACTACCCTCTGTGAAAAATACTTCCTCACATTGCCCTGAACTGCCCCCCTCTATCTTTAAATTGTGTCCACTTGTTCTTGCACATCTCTTTTCTGAAAGATGCTACCCTCTTGGACTTTGTTGATTCCAATGAGGTACTTAAAGTTTCTACAATGTCCCCCCTCTCCTTCTTTTCTCAATGGTACACATATTAAGCTCCTTTAGTCTCTCCTTGTAATGCTTCTCTTGCAGACCCTGCACCATTTTAGTTGCCCACCTCTGGACTGCCTCTATCCTGTCTACAGTATGTCTTTGCTGAGATGGTGTCTCCAGAACTGGACGCAGTACTCAGATGGGGTCTCACCAACTGTCTGTACAGAGGATAAAACTTTTGTTTTCTGCTGGTGATGCCTCTCCTATGCATCCCATTATACCCCCAGCCCTCCCTACTGCCTGCTAACCTTGCTTGCTAATCTTAAGATCATCTGATATGATTACCACCAGGTCCCTTTCCTTTTGTTGTTGTTACTACCCCTTCATTCTGTAGTCTTCCTGGGTTCTTGTTTCTCAGGTGCAGTATTTTGCACTTCTTTGCATTGAATCCTAGCTGCCATACTTCTGACCATTCCTCCAACCTTCCAAGTCCCTTCTCATCCTTTGTACGCTTCCTTGTGTATCAACCCTGTTGCAGGTCTTTGTGTCATCTGCAAAGAGATATATTTTTCCTTCCAGTCTCTCTGCAATGTCACTTATAAAGACATTAAAAAGGACTGGACCAAGTACTGAACCCTGCAGTACCCCACTTGTAACCCCTCTTTCTTCAGAGTGGACTCCATTTACAATTACCTTCTGTATCCTGTTGTCCAGCCAATGTTTTACCCAGGCTACCACCCTGGGACCCACTCCCAGGCTGGTTAATTTGACTATTAATCTTTCTGTGGGACTGTGTCAAATACCTTGCAAAAGTCTAGTAGGCCATGTCCATAGCCCTCCCTGGTCTACTACTTTGGTCATCCAGTCAAAGAAATCTATTAGATTCATCTGACATGACCTTCCCACTGTGAACCCATGCTGCCTTTGGGTCCCAGCCCCACTGGCCTCTAGGTACTCAACTATTCTTCCTTCAGAAGTGACTCCATCACTTTCCCTACCACAGTTGTCAAACTGACAGGTCTATAGTTCCCTTGCCTCTGTCTTGGTCCCACTTTGTGAAGGGGAATCACATCTGCCTTCTTCCAGTCCTCGGTACCACCCCATCCTCCCATGATTTATTAAAAAGAGTAGTCAGTGGTTTCACTAGTACCTCCCTTAATTCTTTTAGAATTCTGGGGTGAATTCCATCAGGCCCCATTGCTTTGTCCACCTTCAGTTTTAGGAGTTCTTGCAGAACCCTTTCTTTTATGAAAGGGCTGGGATCGAGCCCTCTATCAAGAGTGCTTCTGTTAATTGGATTAGGCACTCCCTCCTCTTTTGTGGAGTACTGAGCAGAAATATTCATTCAGTATCCCTGCTTTTCACTGTCCCTCTGCCTACCCACCATTCATTCCATTCAGCCTCACTATCCCTCCCTTTGTCTTTCCATGCTCTCTGACATACCTATAAAAGATTTTATCCCCTTCTTAACTGAGTTGGCTATCTTTTCTCATTTTGTGCCTTTGCTATTCTGACTTCCTTCCTGCTTCATTCTGCCTTAACTGGTACAGCTCTGTCCTGCGCCTTCTGTGTTTCTTATACTTCCTGAATGCTATCTTTTCTCCCTGAATTTCCCAGATACCTCTTTGGAGAACCATAGTGGCTTTTTCTTTCATTTTGATTTATTTTTTGCTTCACACAAAGTCTTGTTGCCTCTGTGATGGTAGTTTTGATTATTTCCCATTGTTGCTCCACCCTCCTTCTAGCCTGTTTGCTAGTGCTTTCTGAGCACTCTCCCATCTTGCTAAAGTCAGCCTCCTGAAGTCCAGTACCTCACTTTTGTATGGCTTGACTCTGTAGCTGAGTTTAATGTGAACCACACAGTTTGATGGTCACTTGTTCCCAGATGGCAACCCACTTCTAGATCTGAGATCCTCTCACCGATCCCATTTGAGAGTACAAGTCTAAGATTGCTCCCTCATGAGTGGGTTCCCAAACTAGCTGTCTGAGTCTCTGCCACCTGTAGGGCATCAAGAATGGCCCTGCTCTTGGATGTGGCTGCAGCAAATGTGCTCCAGTTAACATCTGGCATATTCAGGTCTCCCATCAACAGTATCTCCACTTTCTCTGCCATCCTAAGAATGCCTTCCATCATATCCTTGTCCATTCCCTCCCCTGACATGGGTGTCTGTACACAACCCCTGTAAGGACTGTAGTGCCCTTTCCAGTCTCCAAGATGACCACAATGCCTCCTCTCCTCCCTGTTTACTCTTCTGTTAGTTGCTTTTATCCCTTCCTTTACATAAAAGCTAATCCTCACCCTCTTCTCCCCTGCCTTCCCAGATAAACTCAGAGAATAAATCTGAAAATGTTTTTATTTCATAATTGTAACCACGATCTGTTATGTACATTATCTTTTCCTTATGATGTTGAATGATGGCCTACAAGTGACAGTTTGCATCACCTTTAGGGCTAGATGTTCATGGGCTTGCTTTTATACATGCTCTCCTGCATCTTAAAAGCTGCTCTGTGTCAATGAGTGATGGTTTGCAACATTAATAACAAAATGTACTTTCAGCATACTATATCAATTTATATATATATTTAAACTTTGTTTACCAGGTAAGTGACAATGAGCCAAAGGCCCATTTTCATGCATGGCCAGCACTGTAAAGATACAGTTGTGATGTTACATAATGATAAACAATAACACAAAATTAATATAACATAATGTACAATTAAAACACAGTACAGTTATTAAGAGCAATCTAAAAGCTTTCATGGTGCAAGTGACTAAAGAGGTACATGTATTTCCTCAAATTTAGTTTAAAAACTTCATGACTTAACTTGGGCAATATAATCTGTGTGTGTTGGTGGGAGGTGGGGAGGCATTGCTACATCCTCCAATGGCCATAGTTGGCCAAAACATCTTAGTTCAAAACAAATCTGAAATCTAATGCAACTGGAGGAACTACTTATTTTAATTTCACATATTTTGCTCACTACCGTTGGGGCCTGGTGGTGGCTGTTCCTACCATTCAGGGTCTGTCTCCCTTTGGGGATCTTGGCGCATGACAATGGGAGCTGGGTTTTGTATGGACTACCTTGCCTTGCATGTTGGTCCCTGGAAACCCTGCTCCTTGAGGATGCCAGCACAAAGACTGAAGTCCAGACTGTGAACATGTGAATGTACATCCCTGCCAAGCACCTAACAGCATCCTCCTTCCTGTAGCAGGAAACCTGGGTCTCTCAGTGCAACATTCTTTCCTCCAGGCAGAAAGAGAGCATCCTATAGGTAGAGATGCAGCCAAGATTTAGTATGCCCCTGAAGTTAATGTAGTGCACAACTTTGCATTCACATATCATTATGCAAAGTTTCTATTAAAAGGTCGAAAGTCACCTCCAATGGAGTTTTCATTCTAAAATTTCACAGTAGCTTTGGGTTACATTTTCAGAAGGTGAAGTTCATCAAAAAAATCCATAAATCACATGTCTGACTATCTGCAGGCCACCAGATGAAGGCAGGATATAAATCAGGCACCACACCTTGCTGTTCAGTCACCTTCTAGATGCACTATGTACACATTGACCTTCACCCTTGTTGTGCTCTGGTTTGCAGACCTTTGCATGTGACATTTGTATAATACCTTATCAGGTTGGTGGTATTGCGCTATACTCTGAGCCCAGGGGCTTAATGAGGCCACACCACAGGCGAGGGCCTTATAGCCCTGGAAGGTTTGGTATAGCACAATACCACCCACCCTGGAGGGTATTATTGTGCTTTGAAAATGGGCAATTAGTTGAGTAACAATAAAATATAATAAATAATTACTCTGAGCTGTAAAGTTTTACATTTAACAGTATATGTATTGACAAGAGAGAAAAAATAGTCTCTTTCTGTTACATGACAGTACATATTTTCATAGATTTTACACATGACAGCTGTACTGCTCATAAGGAGGTGTGGTAAAATGCCAATGTTGAAAATCTGGATTGCAAATATTAAAATTTACAAACCTACAAGCATGTGTAGGAACTGCTGCAAAGCACACCTTATAAAATGGTCATTTTTATGAATTTTTCACCAAATTTTCAACATAGCCATTTTAAGACCCTGCTCATGAACAGTGCCATGTGATTTTCTTAATCCGTCCGGGACATTGATTTCGCACAATGACTGTGCCATTGTGCATTGCATGTGTGAAACACATTTCGGGTGAGAGGTAAAAATGGCAGTGGTACTGTTCATAAGGAGGTATGGTGAAATAGCAATGCTGAAAATCTAGAGTGAAAATATTGAAAATTCTCGGGTTACCAGCGTCAGAGGAACTGTACAACACACACTCATAAAGATTCAATTTGAGGAATTTCTTCACCAAATTATAAATGTAGGGTTTTGGGGGCATTCTCATGAACTGTGACACTGTCATTTTGTTTATCAGTCTGAAAGGTTGTTCCACAGTGACTGCAAAATCACCTTTTGGGACTGAATAACAAAATTTCAGTGTCACAGTTAATGAGTGCCTCAAAAAAAATGTTGAAAATTTGGAGAATAAATTTCAAAATGACTGAGATATGCACTAAAGTTGTAAATTGTCCATTAATGCCATTATACAGCTTAAGGCATTTCTTCAGTTCACAGTCGGTTTGAAGAGTGCAGATGTGTTCCCAGTCCACTGAAGATCATCGAGCTGTGCTCCGGAGGTAAGTATGGGTTGAGGTGGGGTGAGGTTGGGGTATTGGGAGGTGGGTATGCAGAGGGTGGGCACGGGCTGGGGGAGAGTAAAGAATTAACAGGGAGATTTTCTGTTTTTCAGGTTTTTGCACTTTTTTGACTACGGGACTTCCTGCCATGCTGGGGTGGGCCCCAGCATGGCATTCAGACATCTGGGAGGGCAGTGGAAGCCAGTGGGGGATTGGGCACCGCTGTTGAAAATGACACTTCTGCCACTCTGGGGTGGGCTCCCAGCATGCCAGTCAGACATTTTTGGGGCAGGAAACTGATGGGTGATTGGGCACCCTGTCAGAAAATAACATTTCGGCTGCACTGGGGTGGGTCAGTGGCAGAGACATTTTGGGGGCAGTGAAGCTGATGGAGGGCTTGGGCTGCTGTTGAGTTCACACTTTGACCTTACTGGAAGTGGATATTGCATTTTCTGGGAGATGTGAGGTACAAGAATGATTTGTTTCTATTTCAATGAAGAGAATGTGGGGATTTGAATTGTGATTTTCATTAATGGCTTCCTGCTTTTCTTGTATTTTTGAAATGGCGAGTGCAGGATAAAGCTGATGCGAATGTTGGCTTCGGGAATACGGATTTTGTGAACGCTGTCAGGAGACTGGTGTAATTTTTAAATGAGATGGCTCTTTTCAGCCTTCTGACCGCAAAATGAGCTGACTGAGTTTTTATTTATTTATTACCTGATATTGAGGGAAGTGGGGCCAGTTGCCTCTCACTAAGCGAGAGAAAAACATGGCAGGATTTTAAATTTATGAGCTGCCTTCTGCCAATGAGGAAGTAGGCTGAGTAGCAGGGTTCCTTGTGAAGTGGACTTAGGTGGTATTGTTTTAGCTGGGCATCTATTAAGAAATAAATGCCCAGCTTTGGAGGCAGTGTCAGCCAAATAGGGTTGAGAATTATTCTGCATTTTCTAAGCCACATGACCCAATCAGACCACTGTCCAATGAGATCCTGAAACTGATCATGTCCTCCATCTAGTATTTATGGAATGTCGCATTTGAGGCTGAGTAGAATGAACAGTGGGTGGGCAGAGGGGACAGTGAAAACTCCTAAAACTGAAGTTGGACAGAGAAATGGGGCTTGATGGAATTTACCCAGAATTCTAAAGGAATTAACAGGGAACTAGTGAAACCACTGACTACTCTTTTAACAGATCATGGAGGATGATGTGGTACCCGAGGACTGGAGGAAGGCGGATGTGATTCCCCTTCACAAAGTGGGACCAAGACAGAGGCAGGAACTACAGACCTGTCAGTTTGACCTCTGTGGTAGGAAAGTGATGGAGTCACTCTGAAGGAAAGAATTGTTGAGTACCTAGAGGCCAGTGGGGCACAGGACTCAAGGCAGCATGGGTTCACAGTGGAAGGTCATGTCAGACAAATCTAATAGATTTCTTTGACTGGGTGACCAAAGTAGTAAACCAGGAGGGGTCTGGACATGGCCTACCTAGATTTTAGCAAGGCATTTGACACAGTCCCACACAAAAGATTAATAGTCAAATTAACCAGCCTTGGAGTGGATTCTAGGTGGTAGCCTGGTAAAACAGTGGCTGGATAACAGGACACAGAAGGCAATTGTAAATGAAGTCCACCTGAAGAAAGAGGGGTTACTATTGGGGTACCTCAGGTTCAGTACTGGGTCCAGTTTGTTTTAATGTCTTTATAAGTGACATTGCAGAGGGACTGGGAGGAAAGTATGCCTCTTTGCAGGTGACACAAAGATCTGCAACAGGGTTGATACACAAGGAGGAGTGGAAAGGATGAGAAGGGACTTGGCAAGGTTGGAGGAATGGTCAGAAGTATGGCAGCTAGGATTCAATGCAAAGAAGTGCAAATAATGCACCTGGGGCACAAGAACCCAGGGAAGATTACAAATGGGGGTAGTAACAACAAAAAGGAAAGGACCTGGGGGTAATCATATCAGATGACCTTAAGGTTAAAGCAAGGTCAGAAGGCAATAGGGAGAGCTGGGGTATACTGGGATGCATAGAGAGAGGCATCACCAGCACAAAACAGGAAGTTGTTATCCCTCTGTACAGACAGTTGGTGAGACCCCATCTGAGTACTGCATCCAGTTCTGGAGACCCCATCTCAGGAAGGACATAGACAGGATAGAGGCAGTCCAGAGGAGGGCAACAGAAATGGAACAGGGTCTGCAAGAGAAGCCGATGAGGAGAGACTAAAGGAGCTTAATATGTATACCCTTGAGGAAAGGAGGGAGAGGGGGCAAGATAGAAACTTTAAGCACCTCAGTGGAATCAACAAAGTCCAAGAGGGTAGCATCTTTCAGAAAAAGAGATGTGCAAGAACAAGGGACACAATTTAAAGATAGAGAGGGCAGTTCCAGGGCAATGAGGAAGTATTTTTCACAGAGAGGGTAGTGGATGCATGGAACAGCCTTCCTGAGGAGGTTGGGGTCTAAAACTGTGGGAGAGTTCAAGAATGCATGGGACAGACATAAGGCAATTCTTGTGGAGGGTAGGAAGAAATAGGCTGTTGGTTAACTAGGATCTGTGGCTCATCCTGCAGGTAGAGAAGTGGGCAGACTAGGTGGGTCAAGCAGTCCTTATCTACAGTCAAAGTCTATGTTTGTAGTGTTGGTCCAGCATTGTAGCTATTCCAAATTCAGGAGATTGTCAAATGTTGGCAATGAGTCTATTGATATGCAAGATTGTAATCGTGTTTCAGTAACACACAGCTTGAGCTATCTCTGGCCACATCAAGACTAGGATACAGATTCAATGGGTACATGACACCACTCCCAACAATCCGCTCCCTGACATTTCACTCCTGACATTTCACTCTCACCAGTCAACTCGCCTCCTCATTTCGCTCCCATCAATTCATTCCTGGTACAACTCACAACACTTTGCACAACTGTTGTTTGTAACTGTTTTACTTTAGTTTTATAACAAGTAATATTTTCAGTAAAAAGGTGATAAGGAGCTGCAGTAACATACTACAATAATGGCTGGGATTAGTGTTCAGAGCCCTCAACAACCACCGATGCAAGCTGTCAGAGCCCTCAGTGTTTTTCCATACAAAGTCATTTGCTGAATCCCAGCTGGTTTATCATTGCTGACAGCTATCGGGCTATGTTGACAAAGAAGTCAGGCTGAGCTGACTGCAGGGAGGTAACCAGTGAGGATGTGGCAGCAAAATGTGAGTGAGAGGAACCAGAAAACTGAGCTGAAAATTTATTTAGATCCATTAATAAAGTTGTTATTTTTGTACAGTGTGGGGAAGAAGTAGAAAAGAAAACATAAAAATAGTCAAGAAACAGAAAAGCCCAAAAGTGATTGGTGACTTAACTACTACACAATAGTCTCTGTTACAGTAGGTGCTGTGTTTACTTTAAATAAATCTTACTGTCTCTGTTTAACTTATGTTTGTTGTCTCCAGTTGCACCAAGCCCTGCTCTGCACCACTGCAGTCTGACTTGCTGAATTTACATTGTAAGAGGCAACATGGTAAGAGAGAGAGAGAGGCAACATTGATACTAGTTTTAATAAGAGCCTTCATCTCAGTAATGTCTTTAAATAATTCAGAATTGGAGCTGTGGTACATGACTTCGGGGCGTGTTTGTAAAGTGCGTGTCTGGGTCTGTGAATGATTTGAATTTATTTTAATCAGCTCTTCAAACAGACTAGTGAGAGAGTGTGAGTTGTGAAATGTCGGGAGCAAATCATCAGGAGCAAATTGTCGAGAGCAAATTGTCATGTTCCCAGATTCAAAAATGTCTGCCTCAACACCCGTGGCTAAGTCCTCAGACCAGGTAAGAAACCCAGCAACTCATCTGTAATGGATATTAACTGCAGGTACTGTAGGACACTTTTCAAAAGGGCAGTTATACAGGATTTAGGATGCTGTCCCACATGCTGGACCATTGAGA
Organism: Neoceratodus forsteri; assembly: GCA_016271365.2. Classification (NCBI taxonomy): domain Eukaryota; kingdom Metazoa; phylum Chordata; order Ceratodontiformes; family Ceratodontidae; genus Neoceratodus; species Neoceratodus forsteri. Next base: position 1,179,878,050 of record CM057458.1, read on the forward strand.
TATAAGGGCTCAGCTCCAGGCAGCATGGGCAGAAATTGCACACCTCAAATCATATATTCAGGAGGAAATATATTAAAAGATCCACCCGCCATTTCCCCAACATCCAGATGAAGCACCTCAACTGTAGAGGGTAGTTCGTCCAGGAGGTTAGCAGGTGGTTAAGAGGGGCAAATCGGTTGCCCCATCACCGATGCTCTCCAATGTATCACCTCCACAAACTGTACAAACTACAAACAGGTATCTGCCTCTATCTCTGAAATCAAACAGAGGGGCAGAGGACACTGCAGCACAGGAGCTAGCACAAGCAAACTTGCCCAAAACAGGGACGAAAACAAAGAAAGCAAAAAGGAAATCAAACACTTCTGATCATAGAAGACTCCATGATTTGAGGAGTTGATACCTACCTCCTGCCGGGCATAATTGTCAGATGTTTTCAGCTACATCAGTGTGGAGAGACACTGACTGCATTGCTAAAATCGTGCAGGAAGCAGGGGAAACATCAACATCTTGGTACACATAGGGGCTAATGATCTTGCCAGCTGGTTAGTTGTGGAGACAAAGGAACACCTGATCACGCTGGGAGACAAACTGTCATCCATTTCACCTGGCATCACCTTTCTGAGATTCTGCTGGTCTGGGAGAGGGGACAGATGGACAGAAGGTCAGAGAATGGGAGATAGGTGAGCAAAGCATGTGGCTTAACTGGTGCCAGGAAAAGGACACACATTTGTAGGTAACTGGCAACAGTTTTGGGAGCAAATATTCTTTAAATTTGATGGACTGCATCTGACTAAGGAGGGACTATGCACTGGGCAGAAGTTTAACATCTTTGGAGAATATTTAAACTAGGAAATGAGGAGAAGGTGCAGCACCCGATACATCAAACAGGAAGAACACCCCTCACCCCTCAGCTAGTGATCAAACAGGAGTTCAGCATGTTTGTAGTTCATTTGCATCACCAGGTAAGGAAAAACGGTCCAGCTCCCCATATGATGCACTGGAGAAACGCTGGACCTCACCCAACAACTAACACACTGATATATGGCCAACAGAAAATCATGTACATAATGCCAGTGGTCTGGGAAACAAGATCCCAGACCTGCAGGCAACAATGACAGAGGCTAAACTGGACATAGTAGCCATTAACGAGACATGGTTCACAAGCAACCACACTTGGAAGACTTCAGCAGCTGGCTATGTACTGTTCAGAAGAGACTGAGGTGCAAAAGGGAGAGTGGCCCTTCATGTCAATGAAACTATTAAAGCTACAGAAAATCAGAATACACATAAGGAGCCAGAAGAGCTGTGGGTCACCCTGGAAACAGGAAATGGGATACCCATATGAACTGGGGTTGTCTACGTGCCTCCAGACCAGGGGGGACATAGACACATTACTGTTAGAAGACATATACAACATGACAGCTAATGGGGAGATTCTGATAATGGGAAACTTCAACATGCCAAATACAGATTGGTCAATACCAGCAGGAACATCTGCCAGAACTAGACACCTAGTGGATTCCTGCAGGAAGGCCTCAAACAACTGGTACAGCAACCCACAAGAGACAGGGCTATCCAAGCTCTAGTACTGACTAAGGAGGAAAGGATCACAGATCTCCAGGTTGAAGGTCACCTGGGGGACAGTGACCATCACATGGTATGGTACAGTTTGGTCACTAAAACTAAATCCTCACATTCCAAGGCAAAAATATGAGACTTCAGAGGAGAAGACTTGATAAGATGGCCAACAGAGTTAAGCTAGCCCTGGCAAGAAGAAACACAGGGGGGGTACAGACAAAGTGGGCAAGCATTAAGGATACAATACTTGAGCAACATCCCATTGTGTTAGAGAGAAAGGCAAGAGCAAAAGAAGGAGGAAACCACTTTGGTTCTCAAAACAGTACCTGGAAAGGTCAGAGCCAAAAGGCTGGCCTTCAGGAAATACACGGAATGCAGCAGAACAAAGATAGGGAGCCATACCAAACTTCCCTAAGGGTAGCAGGAAGGCAGTAAGGCAGGCAAAGACCCAAATTGAGGAAACCCTAGCACAAACAGTAAAATTAGGGGACTAGACTTTCTATAGATACATTAGTGAAAGGAGAAAGTTCAGAGTGGGTATTACTAAGATCAAAAGGGATAAGGGTGAGTGAGGAGGAGAACCAAGGAAAAGCATCTATCCTAAATAAATATGTTTGATCAGTATTTACTGAGGAGACAGTAGGTCAGACCCAGACTCAACACCATGGGCACAGGGGAGAAGGTGATGTGCAGTAGTCCCTCACAAAAGAAGGGTCCTACAAGAGCTTGCTAAGCTCAGGATGGACGAGGCAATGGGACCTGATGGCATACATCCCAGGGTACTAAAGTAACTAAGGGTGGAACTAGCAGAACTATTAGTGAGTCTCTGAGCACAAGAGGAGTCCCAGAAGACTGGAAAGGGATCATGTGATATCGCACCACAGGAGCGGTAGTAGGAGGAGGCAGGAAACTACAGACCAGTCAGTCTTACCTCAGCAGTGGGCAAGATTATGGAAGCACTTAAGGAAAAGATAGTGCAACACCTGGAATCCATAGGAGCACAGGATCCAAGACAGCATGGGTTTACAATGGGACGGTCCTGTCAAACTAATCTCAAAGATTTCTTTGACTGGGTAACCAGAGTGGTGGACCAGAGGGCACAGCTGATGTCAGCTACTTTGACTTCAGCAAAGCTTTTGATACTGTTCCACAAAGAAGATTGATTAATAATGATCACGTGATGCACTTACCCTGAGAGGATGTGTGGCTGCTCTGCTCCCTCTCCTATGCTCATAAAATCCTTAATTTAGCAACTGCTGCAAAACAAAACTCTGCTGATCGACATGTTGCAATACTTCACTGCTTGGTGATACTTTGCCATTGACATTTCGGGGAAAAGCTTATTAAGATCTAATGGAGATGGAAATGGTCAAGGCTTCCCTGCTCGTACGCCTCCTCAAATGCCGGATAAAATGGCTAAGCAGGTGAAAACCCAGGCCACAGCTACAAGTAAAATGCACCGACTAACATCCCCGCACCACTAACAGAAGATAGATTTCTGCGAGATGGAACCACTTAGCAACCCTTCTGGAGTTCACAACAGAACTCAAAAGCATGAAGACAGATTTAAAAGAAACTAATAAAAGATGTCAGATGTTGCAGCAAGAACAACTTCACTAGAGGGCTGGCAATCTCATCTAAACCCAAGTAGTGGCACTTAGACAGAGAATAAATAAGGTGGAGGCTAAATCAAGACCTCGAGGGTTGAAACAGGAGGAATAACCTAGTTATATTTAGCTTGCCTGAAGAAGATGAAGGATCTTCTTGGTACTCTTTACACAAAAGCTCCTGTTGAAAATTGCTGGCCCTCCACCGCACGCCACCACATACCATGTGGAACGGGCTCACAGGTCACTAAAGCCCAGACTCCCTGTTGTTCAAGCCCAGATCATTCATCGTCCGACTACTAAGTTTTATAGATCAGCAACACATCTTATCCAAGGTTAAAGAATTGCAGGAGATTAAATGGGAGGATGCCCCGAGAATCTCACAGGATCTACCGCGCCACCAGGCAGAAACGAGCTGAATACCATCCATCGTAACCAACCTGATAGCCGCCAGAATAAAAATAAAATGCTATATCCTGCCAAGTTATCGGTCCAGTATCAGGAAGTTGGAGATCATTCAAAATGCAGAACAAGCTGCAGAAAATCTTGCTGTTATGTCCTGAAGTATTCGCGACATCGTTGACCCTGCAACTTCAAAATCATGTAAGAGAAGGAACTATCATGGTAAAATAGTTTTGTTGGAGAGTCTGCCGATATTCATTGAGATCAATGGTATTTTCAAGGGCTGGGAGGATAATTGATGAGAAAAAGGAGCACATCGTTCTTTCTGAGTTGAATTCGATTCAGTAAGTAGAAACAACCTGGCTGTGACCTGGTGGAATTGCATGCCTGACAGCTGGTCTGTAAAATAAACAAGTTTGCATATATGGCTTGATTTTTGGTTTCCCTGCTCAGTATTGGGTGCAGTGAACCTAAATTGGAGTGGTGGCTGTGGAGCGAAAATTGGAAGGTGCTCTTCGGTGCGACTGCTGGACTGCTTGAACATGCACAAGTGCATGTGTTTTTCCTGTTGGCAAGAAACTACTATGGCAACCTTTACAAGAGACCAGACCCAGTAATGATTTAACAACTGGCCAGTATCTGAGCAGACTGAATAAGAGATACAGCTCTAGGTCTGGACTCAAGAATATGCAAGTGCTTACCTTTGTTATATTTTTTTTTGTTTGTTTGTTTTTCCCAGACCTTCAAGTACATCAGGCATGCTAAGCCCTGACATATAATTTACTCCTAATATCCCTAACAAATGACGAGATATGTTCTTCTTTTATCTTTTCTTTTTTTTTATTACATATATATGGTCAAAACTGACTAAGGAAGATTTATGTTCTATAAGGGAATAACAGAAACATTATATGTGTTAAGTTTTAAATTGAAATTGTTGTAGATATGCATAGTAATGTGGATTGTTTTCATGTGCTTTTATATGATATAGTATCCTCTGGAGTTTAATTGTGGATTGCAATGTTGTGATGCTGAGGGTTTTCTTTGGGGGAGGGGAGAGAGTGGAGAAGTGCTGCAGCATCGAGGCAGAAGCAGACACGCCTTTATAATTGGGGAAGAGCTCCATTTTGACTCCATGGTTGGGGTCAAGATTTCTCCTTTTATTTTTGTTAAGAGGGCTCAGGAATTATTATCTTGGGTTTTACAAGGAAATGTTATATTGAAAAGGGGGAGGACTTTAAAAATTTGGTGATGGGGACTGCCATAGGTAACTGGGTTTTACTGTTTACACCTTTGTTACTTTTTATGCTCTTGTACACAAGGACATTATTTTTCTGGATGCTCAACTAGAATGACAGGATATAATTTCTGTTCATGGAATGTCAAAGGCCTCAGACACCTGCCATGAGAACTAAAATATTACTGCATCTCCATAGTCTTCATGTGGACATAGCCTTTCTACAGGACACACATCTCCTGTCTACTCAAATTAATCTTTTTCAAGATGCTGGGTAGGACAGGCTTTTGCTCAGGTCTGAACTCGCGACAAAGGGAACTGCCATACTTATTGCAGACAGATACCATTTTGTTTATTACAAGAGGTGTCGGACCTGAAGGTCACTACACTATTATTAGGGTGATCTTGGGACAATCAGAGATAATTCTAGGATCTATCTACGGCCCAATTCAGAGAACCCTGAATTTTTTATGAACCTAGTGACAATACTGGCTACATGTGGTCAGTGTTGCCAATAGTTCTGGGAGGTGATTGGAACCAAGTCCTAGTGAATAAATTAGACAGATCAGTAACACTAGACTTTCCCTGTCACCAGGACAGAAAGCCTTGCATGAGCTAATACATTCGTTAGGTCTTACAGACCCCTGGAGAATAACCTATGCTGAGAAGAAGGAATTCTCATTTCACTCTCTCCCACATCATTCATGTTTCATGCTTAGATTACTTCCTTATAAGTGTTGAACACCTCCATGGGGTGGTATCAGTTTTTACTCCTCTAAGGTTTTTCTGATCACAATATGGTGCAGTTAATATTAAATGTTGCACCTATTGTTCAAAAGAACAAACTGTGGAAAATTAATAACCAACTCTTAAAATTTGAAGAAACTACTCGACGCTTACAATCTTTTATTTCAGACTTCATGGAATATAACTCCCCATCTACATCTAAAATGGACATTCTATGGTACAGTTAAAATGTGCCTTAAGGGGAGAACTGATCCTGATAACTTTGAAGCATAAAAAACAACAAAATCAGACCCTTTCTCTTTATTCAACCAGATCACAGTAGTGGAAGTCAATTTATCAGCTTCATCCCCGGAAGAGGATTGAGAAAATGGAATCCATGTGGGCACAATACAACTTAGTGTTAGCTGAAAAAGCAGAATTTCACATGCTTAGATCCAAGATCTCTTATTTTGATCAAGAAGAAAGAGCTGGGAAGTTTCAGCTCTCTGTCTTAGGTCTCAAACATCAGGCAGAATTATTACCTCCATTTATTCTCCAACAGGTAATATTATCACCTCCTCCATGGATATTAGTAAAGCCTTTTGAGACTATTACGATCATTTATACACACTGCCTACTTCCTCCTTTTGCTGCAAATGTTAGATACCTTTATGAGAGATATTAATATCCCAGCACTTTCTGAATTCCAATTTTAATTCTTAAGGCTCCTATAACAATTAAAGAAGTAACTGATGCCATCGAATCACCCCTTAGATTAAGCGCCTGGCCCAGATGGTTACTCCTCAAATTTTATAAAACATTTAAAATGTATTAGCACTTATTCTCCTAAATACCTTCCAATACCTTTATACTAATGGCATATCTGATTTATCCTTACCCAGGCCACTATAGTAGTCCTACCCAAACTGGCAAAGACCCTCTGCTCATCACTAACTATAGACCCATCTCCCTCATTAATGGGACTTAAAAATCCTTGCTAAGATCATGGCATTAAGAATGAACTGAGTCTGGGACTCACTGGTTAGTGCTGAGCAGGTGGGATTTGTTAAAGGCCGCCTTTCCTCTGAACACCTTGAAATGACCTATCTCTTTTCTGCATCCAAGGGTTCCTTACACCTGCTATTTTGGTGTCCTTGGATGCAGAAAAGCTTTGATACGGGTGTTATGAGATTACCTTTTTCTCTGCTCCCAAAATACGGTATTCCCAGGAATTTATAAAATGGGTTAAAATATTCTACTCCTCTCCTCTGCAAGAGTCCAGTGTAATAATGTGCTTTCACTCATTTTTTTTAAAGCAAGGATGCGGCAAGGTTGTCCTCTATCACCCTATCTATTTAATCTTTTCTAGAGCCCTTATAAGGAAATTGAATTCTTCTCCTTTAATTTTGGGCATTAAGATAGGTGATACAACATACAAGCTCTCCACATATGCAGATGACATTTTATTACATATTTTATCCCTTCACAATCTCTCCTGGCAGCATTCACAATAATTTCCCAATTTGTCTCCTTTCCAACTACAAATTGAATCAGAGAAGATGGAAGTCTTTTCCCTTAACAAATATTCACAAAGGCAGAAATTGTAAACCAGGGTTTACAATGCATGCAGACCAGCTTATATATCAAGGAATTAATCTCCACTCTCCCAAATGATGAAGAAACTCAACCTTGACACCTTGTTAATACTTTAAAGGAAGATATCAAACGCTGGTTCCGACTACCTTTGTCACTGTGGGCAGAATGAGTATAGTAAAATGAATATTCTACCTCATATATTATACCCATTACAGATGTATAACTGGGCCTGCCGAACTCCTGGTTCCTTCAGCTGCAAAAATAGTTAATTCCTTTTGTGGGCAGGTAAAAAGTGTAGGCATAGCTATATTAAGCCTACCCATCAAAAGATAGATGGTGGGTTACAGGCCCCAAACATTTATTTATATTATTTAGCGATACACCTAACAAGGATGAGGTATTGGTTAACTTCCCTAACCCCTTTCCGAGTACCATTGTCATCTCCTGTGGTTAGATACAGGCGTGATTTATGTTTAGCACAGGAGGTGAATCCCAGGGCCCTTCCTTTCCTTACGAGACAGAATTTTCCCAATAAACTAAAAGATTCTCCACTGGGTTCCATGCTTGAAATACAATGGCAATTTAACACTCTTCTTAAGATAGTGGGCCAGAAGGATTTAACACAACCTCTTTTAATAATCTTAATTTCTTAATCTTGGGTAAACCTCTCAAAATTACCTCATGTTGGCCTAATATGGGAGTTGAGAAACTAGAGGACTTGGTTATCAATTGTAAATTGATGTTGTTTCAGAAGCCAGCACTCTTTATAAATGGCCTCCGGTATATGTATTTAAATATCTGCAGATTTCTCATATGTTAATGAAGCACTTTGATACAGAGCTCTTGTCTCAAACTCTGTCATCTGTACTAAAACTATACATTGAATCCCTCCCGACTTCCCATTTAATAGCATATGCATATGTCTTTTTGAGGACCACACTGGCTCAGTTAGAAAACCAAAGATGTTATTGGTGGGACCAGTCATTGCCAGCAATTACATATTCTAGGAGCTGGACGAGAATCTGGAAACAATTATATAGATACGGTAAATGGGCTAGGTATAGATTTATGCAGTTTCAAATAAATCACAATCTGTTTTACACTCGGTTAAATTATACCGATAGGTGCCCTGACTTCTGAGCTCTGTACCAGGTGTGCAAACTCCCGGAGACCTGCACACTGGACATGTGAGAGAATTTCCCATTCTGGAACAGCATCAAATCCTGCCTGGACCCACTGTTGTGTCTATCTGATAAGTTTAGTCTGGAGATTTGTATCCTAGGAGATTATGCCACTCTTCAGGGTCGATCTCAGCAATCATACATGGCATTAATCTCAGCATGTGCCAAAAAAATAATACTCCAGCACTGAAAAGATGCAATTATCTGCTCTTATACTGAATGGTATCGAGAAATAATGTTTGCTATATAAGCAGATCGGGTTGTATCGGAGTGTCTAATAATATGGAAAAATTTAAACAATTCTGGGACCCCTTACTAAGTTTGTTGCTGATCCAGAATGAATACGGCAAAACTAACATTGGAGATCCATAGTATCCGTTACAGTCTAAGAGTTCTTGAGGTGAATTATATGTGTTATAAGAAAAGCAGTATTACCTATTGGCAGTTGGGTGGGTTGGAGGGGTGGGATACAGGCATCTCTCTATCCTGTTGCACCTTATGCAACTGGCAATAATTCCAAGAGGTACATTTTTCTTCCCTCTCTTTTAGTGCAAATGCTTGTAATGTATGCAGATTATAATGTATGTTGGATGCCTGTAAACACTCTGGTAAAAGAAAAAAAACTAATTAAATATATTTAATGAAAAAAAAGAAGATTGATTAATAAGCTGGGTAGGCTCAGGGTGGGTCAGAAGTTGGTCAACTGGGTGGCAAACTGGTTGGCTAGCAGAAAACAGTGGTAGTAAATGGTACAGTCAGAAGAGTTGCAAGTCACAAGTCGGGTAGCTTAGGGATCATTCCTGGGCTAGCCCTTTCAATATCTTCATCACAGTGACATTGCAGATGGACTGGAGGGTAAGAATTGTCTGTTTGCAGATTACACCAAGATCTGCAACAGAACAGATGATCCAGATGGGGTGGGCAGAATGAGGAAGAGATCTGGATAAACTGTTATAATGGTCGGAAGAATGGCACCTGGGGTTTAAAGCAAAGAAGTGCAAGATCATGCACATAAGGAAGAGAAACTCTGAAGCAACCTATAGAATGGGAAGAGTTGCTGGCAATCACAAGGGAAGAAAGAGACTTGGGCATCATCATCACAGATGACCGAAATCATCCAAGCAGACCACTAAAGCAGTAGGTAAGGTTAGATAGTTGTTGGGTGTATTAGAAGGGTAACGCAAGTTGTAAGAGTGAGGTAGTAATCCCTCTTTACAAGACACTGGTTAGGCCCCATCTGGAGTATTGCATACAGTACTGGAGGCTACACCTGCACAAGAACATTAACAAAATGAAGACAGTCCAGAGAAGGGCAACCAAAACGGTGAAGGGACTGCATCTGAAAAAACATATGAGGACAGATTAATAGAGCTTAATATGTATACCCCAGAGCAAAGGAGGAGAGAGGTGATATCAGCCAAACATTCAAAACCCTTAAGGGCATTAACAAGGTGAAAAGTCTAACATGTTTCATCATAATAAAAATAGCTGTACAAGAGGACACAGCATGAGATTAGAGGGAGGTCGATTAAGGGGTAATGTGAGTTAAGTTATTTTTCACAAAAATGGTGGTGGATGCATTGAACAGCCTACCTCAGGAAGTGGTGGAAATGAATACAATGTAGGGCTTCAAACAGGCATGGGATGGGCATAAGGGAGCAATACAGAGGAGTATGAATAGATAGGCCATTGACAGAGTTCATGCCTATGGCACATTCATAAGGTAGAAAAAATGGGCAGACTGGGTGGGTTTGGTCCTTATCTGACATCAACTTCTATGTTTCTATGTAGCAGTGGAATGGCTTGACTAACGGATGCACTGTCACCACTCACTACCGGTGTGACATGTTGATACAACCTCAGAATTACTATTATTCAATTCATGAGTTGCCATTGCACAGTTGTCATAGACATGGATGCCATGGAACCATCATGGCTACTGTGCATGACAAGGTACTTGGATATTGCTGTGTACTGCTCATACAAGAGCTCTGCCATGTAAAGTGTGGACTTCCATCTTGTGACAACTTCAAACTTGAGGCAGTTCTGAGGGAAGCTGTTTTGGATCTGCAGCTGCCTAAGTTGGTCACAGGCCTTTCCAGAACATACAGAGTTGGCACAGATGTGGCATGCTTTATTTCCAGGTACTGAGAAACTCCTGTACCAGTAGGCCTTGCAGGAACCCTCACATAGCCACCGTTGCTGATACATTTAATGACATTGCAGCCATTATCACTTGCTATGAAGTAATCTTTAGGGACAGGGTGCAGCCACTCATCAGTTTCTGTCAGTAGCAAGTCTGTCATGTTTTTTCATGTACATGACCCTGCTACACTATGCATTGCAAGTGTAGCTTACGTTGTCTAATGGCAGGATGGTTGCTATCACCACAGCCTGACTTCTATGCTGCTTTCCCATGCCACCATTGCAGACAACCCCAGTAAATGCACCTAATGTGCAGTAATACACAAATAAGCATGATCCATGATTAAGTGAATATAAGGTGCTGTGTAATGATGAAGGCACTTCTTACACACTCTGTCACAGTACAGTATAGCTCAGGGACAGCACAGGTGGCAAAGTATGTCCTGGTGGGATCTTTCATTTAGGACATTGCATGTCACAAAACCTTGAATCCAACATTCTACACAAAGAAGAATGGCAACAGGTCAATTGCATGCATTTCCAATATGGCAGCATTGAGATCAGGTGCAACCACATGATTTGCGGATATTCACCATGCCACTCAAAAGGCTGTGCAATGTGGATTGCATTGTTCTGTGTTTTGCACATGGTATGCCAATTGTTTCTTCTCTCAACTGCCATGAATGTATTTTTTTTGACACAGGATGGTGGGTGCACAGGTGACAAGCCAGTAAGTGCTGCTATTTTGCCTGTTTTAAGCACAGGGGTCGATGTAGTAAAATTACTACATGGACCACCACTGCTACTCTGACCACTACTGAACGTTCAAAATCATTTTCCTTCTCATGCCTCCATTGTTAATTCACAACCTTTACCTACATAGATACTTACACTGACTTAAAATGGGGATACCATGTTCATTAAGGTCAATGAGGGACAATGCCCCACTATGGCTTTAGCTTCTTTCTGTTGCCGAGTTCACAGTTCCACGTGCCTGCTCTTGAGATGAGTATGCTGGCTCCAAGTGCCAAGATGACTGCCCTTTTACCACACCTTACATGTGCTTGGCAAAGCTGGCAGATTGCCAGTTTCATCTTTTTCATCTTGTATGAAAAAATCACAGACTAAGGATTTTGCTGCCCTAGATTTCACATGATGCTGCTGCTGATATGGGATTGCAATTTTCATGGAGATGAACTGGGGGTATGCTGCATGATTCTGGGTGTGCTGCTAAGTTTGACTGAACATCACAATCAATGAGTATAGCTTCAGGGTTCTCTGCAGATTCAGCTACATCAGAAGAACGTTGAGGGGGCCTTACTAACAGACTGTTTACCTACAACAACTGTAACTTTCTTTTGTCCAGTTCCTATACAGGGTCGCTAGCATGTAGCATCATCATCATATTCCACAAATTCACTTTGAATGCTATCCTGTGGAGATATTACAAACAAAGCCTCAGTATGATCATCTGCACTTTTGTCAACTTCTGATTGTTTGGATGGCCTAACCTGAGGATCTGTGGAAGCATGAGACCGTCAATAATGAGGATCAGGATCATGCTCAACTACTGTGGGAGTGGGGACATTACCTGCACTCAAGTCTTCAGAGTCCACAACATTTTTGCCACCTGATAACTTTGCTTATGTTGTAGCAATACTCCTGCTGTTATCAACAATGCCATCATCCACTTTACTACCAGTGACATCAGCATCTCCAACCAGCATTGAAGAGACTGATTTCACTGAGAAAACTGAGTCACAGAAATCCCTTTACTTGCAGAAACTACTACCTTTCCCTCATACTGCATACTACCACGTCAATGACCATACTCAACATTGCTAGACCCTAATAAACCTGCATCATCATCATCATCATCATCATCATCACAACTTCTGCTGCTGTCAGTTGGAGGAACACAGGCAATAGCCCTCTTGGCAGCAGTGCCACAGCCAGAAACAACTCTGCATTGCCATCTCTTTGTGGGAATTTTTAAGATTACACAGACAGTCACCAAGAAAAGAAACACATGCACCTCAAAAGTGTTGTTCTTGTCTTGCTTGTTGCTGCAACAAATTCAAGAGGATTCAAAGAAAGTACAATATCAAAAATACTGCAATGGGGAGTGGCCAGCCGTTGAACTGAATGGACATCTAAACGCCTAGCTCCTGAAAAACCCTTAAATCCTGATTTTATGGATTCGTTCCTGCATAACAGCACAAGATCAAATCAATAACCTACTGGTTGTCATCCCGTAACTATTTCTCGACCGCACATGAAAATGTATTTGTTTGCAGCGTATATTGGTGTCCTGTCAGCCATTCGCCTACAAGTGCATCAGAATGGAGCCTGTCTCTACGCAGACAACACCGGAGAGCAATCTACTAGAAATATGGCAGATGTTTGCTGGAATTCTACATTGTATGGAGAGACTGGACGCAGCTACAAAGAAAAATACAAAGATATTGTAGATTTATCTCAACAGGCCTGTATTTCTGAACATAAACTAGCAGAGGCTGAGGATGGCTGGCGCAAGGCTGGGGCTAAATTATACAATCAGGAGCGGCTAATACATCTTCTTTGGACCCGTGTTGAAGACCTTGAAAATCGCAGCCACCGGAATAACCTCAGATTTGTGGGGTTTCGGAGGTAACGATGTTATAATGTTCCTACAAAAATAGCTTCCCTTGCTAGATGGGCATTGTGAAACCTCCTGGGAGATAGACAGAGTACATAAAACCCTCTCCATGCCTGGCTCCTGGTGGATGCCCTTGTACCATCCTAACCCAATTTCTCCGGTTCCAGGGCCATGAACTGATTACCCAGCTGGCTCAGCAGAAAAAGAACTGTTTTGAAGGGCCATAAAATTCAAATATTTGCTGACTAGGCTAAGAAGTTTCTAACAGGCAAGGGCCTTTACAGCTGCTCGTAGGGCATGTGCTGAGTTGGGACTCAATATTCTTCCCGATACCCTGCATCTCTTCGAATTGTCGTTAATGTGTCGCCTCGGTTTTTGGCAACCCGCATCTGCTGAGGACTTTATATCAATCCAAGTTCTGCAATTAAACTGGGGCAAGTTACGTGACACTCGCAGCTCCGGGTCTTGCCTGCACACCCTGCCTCGATGGACACTGCCAAACCCAGGGTCTCTGATGCTTTATTAGCTTCTACCCCTCAGTCAGTCAAACAACCTGTGACTCCCACTCAGGCATCTTCCCTAAAATCTTCTGGCAGCAAGAAAAGAATAGGAGAAGGTCTAGGATCGAGGGAGGCACATAGACAAAACCCCATGGCTCCGTTCTAGAAGCAGAAGCTGAAGTGGTAGCCCCGAACCCAACAGCTCTCAAGATACACTAATCCCAGATATGAGTAACAACCAGTATAAGGCACTGATGGATCTCCCTTCTGAAGAAGTTCCCTGCGATTTGCCACTTCCTCCCAGATGCTCCTGCTCAGAGGGTTCAAGTCTTCAGCTGCAAAGCATCTTCTTTAGGCTGAGGAACCAGCGGCACTCCTTGGGAAGACTATGTGACCTCGGCAGCTGTGCCAGCCCTAGAAACAACCTCAGGCGATATGGATATCTCCACTCCTGCTGTTGAATCAGCAGGCTGACTGTTGCTATTATATCCTTTTTTAGCACAATGTTTGTTCGAGGATAAGGCAGCCTCTCCTCTGACTAGGGAAGATACCAATGGGCCCCAATGTTAAGGGGGTTCATCCCTTAGAGGACAGCTGTCAATGGCCCTGGGCTTATACATGGTTATTTATTTAGGGCTTTACCTTTCTCTTCTTTTTATCTCCTGCTGTCTCAATATGCTGAACAGGTATTTTATGTGTTAGCCCTTTAGCTGCGATAACTGATGGTGCAGGGATGTATATATTTTGTACTTAGGGCCATTTATACTCATTCTTGACAACACTACTGAAGTGTCTAGAGGGACTTGGGTGGGCCTTTATCATTTCCAACCACCAGTCTGATGGGCGGCAGTTTATAGGCCATCGTTGCATGGAAGTTTTGTTTCTCCTTTCATTTTTGCTTTACAGGGTTACAAGGAGAACCATTTCACCTTTTGAGATGGGTTTCTGGGGCTACATACTTCCCAGCAACTTCTACTGGTGTCTGGGACTTTTTTTAGCCGACACATACAGTGGATGCTGGTCATGTGTGGGTCTGCATGGTAGTGAACAGGGGTGCGGGATTGGGTACTGTTAATAAAAAGGGAGTTGTAAATATTAGTTCTTTTTGTTTCAGGTTAAAATGTTTGTACTATGGTATTATGTTAACTCTTTTATGGCAATCTTATTCATTGGTGAGGATGTGCCCCTCAATACTAGAAGGGAAGTAAGGATGGAAATGGTGCTAAACTCAGACCTTTTCTATATTGTTTCCGGTCATATATTCCTGTTGACTTTTTTATTGTTGGTTTAAATGGAGACTAAGCTGATTTCATGGAATGTGAGGGGCTTAATTCTCCTATCAAGTGGAAGAAAGTTTTACTTCACTTAAAAAACTAGACCCTATGGTGGCCTTCTTGCAAGAGACAAAACTCTCTTCCAGGAAGCCATGAAGCTTAAACAGGGCTGGTGATTAAAGAACTTCACAGTGTGGCACCCTCTCATAAGCGGGGGTCTCTATACTTTTTCATAAAAATTTGGGATGGAGGGTGAAGGACTATATACGAGATCAGGAAGGAGATGGATTATAGCAGAAGTTGAAACTCTGAAGGCTCCTTGGTCCTGGCTAACCTATATGCTCCCAACCAGGATTGCCACAATTTTTTCATACAGTCAATCAGGCCCTGTTGGACTTTAACACAAATAGAGCCCCAATACTTTTAGGAGAGGATTTTAATTTAACATTAGATCATTCAATAGATAGAAGCAATAAACCCCTGAACCCCATAGACAGGCTAGGAGAGCAGTAGTGAAACTAATGTCCGAACTCGGGCTATTGGATGCCTGGAGGACATTACACCCAGGAATGCATGATTAGTCATGCTTTTTCCTGACTTATGGAACTTCCAGCAGGATAGATCTCTGGCTCATATCTTCTGGGTTATATGAAAACGTGGTCAGGGCCTTGATGCACCCAATTTATGTTTCCAATCATGTCCCTCTGGAATTAGTTATTAAAAGGGGACAGGATTCCTACCAGTCTCCCACATGGTGTTTGGACCCTCTCCTGCTAGAGGACACAACTTTTCTAGATTGATTGGCCCGGCAGTATCAGAATACTGGACAGACAATGACAATGGGGAGGTATCCGATTCGACTTTATGGGAGGCCTTTGAAGATACTATTATCGGGCAGGATCATTGCCTTTGCTGCTGCCAGAAGGCACCACCATGAAGTGGACCAGAGGGCATTGGAGAAGCAATTATATATTTTGGAATCCCAATACAAAGCTCTCAAAAATCAAACCCCGTCTTCAACTCTATTAGCACAATTAGCCAGCACACGAATCTCCCTTAATACCCATTTATCTCGGCAGGCTGAGCTAAATCCCGACGCATCCACCACACTTTCTGGGAAGGGAAGGAAAAGGCCAGCAAGCTTTTGGCCTACCGTCATAAACGACAGCAAGCCTCCAAGGTGATACATGCACTGGTGGACATGAAAGGGCTCCATGTCATACAAACTCTGGGATAAATTTAATCATGTCTCAATTCTATGAAAATTTGTTTGCTTCTCCAAATCCTCTGATCCAGCTAAGATTCAAGCTTTCCTATCCTCACTACCCATTCCCAAATTTCTGGTCATGAGATCAAACTGTTAGAAGCTCCAATAACAGCGGAAGAAGTGACTCAGGTGATTCACTCTATGAACCCACGTAAAACCCCAGGGAAAGATGGATTGCCTATAGATTTGTATAAACTTGGGAGTTAATTTGGCACCATATTTGGTTCGGTATTCCAACACTCTTTACTTAATGGACATCTGCCCTCCATGAGAGAAGCCACTATTACAGTGCTTCCCAAAAGGAAAGATCCATTGTTTCCAGGTAGTTATTGCCCCCATCTCCTTATTAACGCAGATGCCAAGATACTGGCCAAGGTTCTTGCTGGTCGGCTTGAACCTCTTCTGCATGGCTTGGTTAACCCAACCCATGTGGGCTTTGTTAAGGCCGTCTGGGGTCAGATCACCACAGAACCCTAGGGTCCCTAATGCACTCTGTCAAACTCTTATCAATCCCCTCGTAGCTTTGGCCATTGACTTGAAAAGGCCTTTGATTCAGTCAAATGGCTTTTCTATTTCATACTCTCTCTACTATAGGTTTTGGCCCAGAATATATTGCCTGGATAAGGCTTCTATATACTGCTCCTTAGCCTTTGGTACTGACCAATGGCACCCTGTCTCGCCCTTCAATTACAGAAGGGCATGAGACAGGAATATCCACTTACCCCCTCCTATTCATTCTAGCTATAGAGCCCTGGCCATTGCACTAGGTCCTCAATTCTATCCCAGATTCAGGTGGTGATGCCAACTATAAAACATTCTTATATGCAGATTATCTACTTATTACTACTGAACATACTTCATTAGGGATTCAGACAATCTTTAACATCCTGACTGATTTTACAAAGACATCAGGTTTAAAGTTAGATCAGACTAAAACTGAAATCCTCCCACTGAACTCCTCAGCCTCTTGAGAAGAATTTATTGCCACATGGGCTTAAATGGTCCCCAAGGTATAAAATACCTTGGCATTATCTTACATCCAGATTCATCTAAAATGCTTGCAGCTAATTTCAACCCCTGATTGATACCCTGAGGTTAGAGTTCGAAAGATGGAAAGCATTGAAGCTCTAATTTGCTGGTAAAACTGACTCGATCAAAATGATTGCTGCCCTAAGATGCTTTATTATTGGCTCACCTACCCTTGTCTATACCCCAGAAGTGGTTCCAGAAATTGGAGGCCCTGATGGGCAATTTCCATGTGGAGGCGCACCCCTCGATATAGTAAACTTAAACTTCGACAACACTGGAAAAGGGGTGGTTGGGGACTCCCTTGGTTGCAGCAGTATCATATGGCCTTTGTTCTGTCTCAGACTCATAGATGGTTTTCTAAAATTGGACAGCCTCTCCTCACTGGCTCCACTTAGAAGCCTCCCTAACTCACACTCACTCCCCAGCGGTCACCTTGTATGGCAAGAAGAATTTACCACGGGCCTCTCTCCCTCTATATTATTATCAATAAAATATTGGAAGCAAGCAATGGCTCTGCTGGGCCATGACATGGCTACTGAGAATATATGCCTATATGGGACAATCAGGCCCTGGAAATAGGAAATCTACTTTGAACTGGAAAGTCTGGATGGTACAGGGTATCTCCTATACAGGATCTCCTTATCCTGGAATTACTATTATAGACTCTTTTGAATCTCTGAAGACAAGGTACCATCTCCTGCTTCTCACTTTTGGAGATACCCTCAGTTAAGAGATGCCATATCTCACCTTCCAAATTCCCCCACCACAATACACCAAAACAAGCCCACCCCATATTTTCATGGGGTAAACTTACAGGAATAGAGCCAGCTGCATATATAGTGCTCTCAGAGAATCACCAAAGACCCCTCCCAAAAAGCCAGATTGCAATGGGAAAAGAATTACAGACTTCTATTTCGAACAACAATGGGAACAAGGATGGGTACAAATCCATTTAGCCTGCCGGATGGATGTACATGACTTATTATGAATAAGACCCTCCATAGATGGTATAGAGACCCGCTAAACTAGTTAAGATGGGACTTATTTCAGCAGATACATGTTGGAGATGTGGTAACCCGGTGCCCACCTGTTCCATATACTCTGGGAATGCCCAATCTTCAGCACTTTGGTCAGCAATTCAGGACATGTGCCAACAGGTGTTCCCCCAATACTGTTTCACCCTCTTTTGCTCCTTCTGGGCTGTGGTAGCTCGACCATGTCCAAGTACAGTCCAGAGGCACAATGGATCACATTGGTCGGGCACTGGCCAAGAGACTCATACTGATGAGATGGAGAACCCGGAGACTCCGACTGTGCATGAGTTCCTCCTGGCAGTTGCCCAAGAGGCCACATTCGAGAGGATCTCAGTTTTGCCCAAGGCTCTTTAGCCCGTATGATAAATGCTGGCAGCCTTATTTAAGGTCTAAGTATTGTCATAATACTCTTTCCAATTCCATTTCTTAGATTTCTCCCCCTCACAAACAGGTCTGGGTTTTGTTATCTGTAGTCCCTTGTCCCTTTCTCCACCCTGGTTATATGTATGCCTCAGTAAAGATCACCTTCTGTATATAGTTGATATTACAATCTGCAGGGTAGATGGACATACCTGAGGTAGAGAAGTTAGATTATGTCATTGGCCTATTTGTCACATCTTTCTCTTCTCTGCAATGTATGTATTTTCTTTTCACCAGGCTCTCTTCTATTGGGGCAGCAACCTTACATCAGCTTGTTAATCCCTGGATCCAAGGACTGTAATATGGACATTATCTTAAATCATATTTTTAAAGTTTGCAGCCAATAGAGTGAATATTTGTTAATTTTATTCACTGGCTGTACCAAATATTTGGTATGAGTCAGATATGTATGTGCAATACTCTGCCTCTATGTGTGTTCTGTCCAAAAAAAAATAATAATAAAATGTTAAACAGCAAAAATACTGCAATAGACACTTTTTGTCTGTTTTGTGTTTTAAACTCTGTAGTATGCACTGAGAGAAAGTGTGCACAGAACAATGGAAACAAACAATAGTGGTACAGTGACAATTTCAAGAGACTGAACAGAGAAAATTAACAGTAACATTATATTTTTCAGCTTTTGGTGGATGATAAACCAAAAATAACAATAGTGACTTCCAGATGGAAATTGGGCACTAAAGAGATGTAGCCGCACAGGCACAACAAGACATTAACCAGTCTTCAGAAATCAAAAGTGAAAACAACAATATCTCATTTTGCGGGGGTGGATTTACAGTAGAAGCAGGAAAAAAATACCACAGACAGGCTGAGAAATTAAGAATACTGCTATTATGATGGCACAATAAAATCGTATGAATTGATGGCACACACAGACTAAAGGTAATCGCGTTGAAACTTTAATTGTTCAGTACTCCAAACCAGAGTCTTTCAAACAGACTAAATAAATGCACAGCAAACAGCAAAACTCATGGCCTCGATATTCAAAGGGTTTAGCATGCGCCTTAAGGGTTCTTAGCATCGCAAGTCCAAAATCGCCATTCTGCGATATTCAGCAGGAGGCAGTTCGCCACTGGCATCAGGTTGCACAAGAGAGCAATGCAAATGAATGCATGCTCAACAGGAGGGAGGATCCATGCATAACCTGCGCAACCCGATATTCAGTCGGGTTGTACAGAGTTGTGCATGCTCAACCCCAACCTGCGCCTGCACAGCCTTGAGCCCAAAAAAAAGGCTTAAGTTGAGGGCCACCCACAGGTGAGCTGCTGCATTGCAGGGTGCAACACAGCAGCTGCCACCCTGGCTGGCCCCAACTCTTTCCTGTGCCCCCCACCAGCCCGATCACGGGCACGGTGCTACGACTCCCCCCACATCTCCCACAGCCCGATCGCGGGCATGAGTGTATCGACTCCCCCACACATCTCCCACAGCCGATCGCGGGCATAGTGTACTTACGACTCCCCCCCACACATCTCCCACAGCCCGATCGCGGGCATAGTGTAACTGCGACTCCCCCACACATCTCCACAGCCAGATCGCGGGCAGTACAGGCCAATGTAACCCCCCCATATCCGGAAACCCGATCGCGGGCATAGCGTGTATGAACCCCAGTGCCCGATCGCGGGCAGAATATAACCCCCAACCCAAATATCTCCCTGGTGGTCCAGTGGACCGTAAAGCCCGATCGCGGGCAGAGATCATCACAAACCCCCAAACATCTCCCTGGTGTCTAGTGTCCCCCCACCCACAGCCTCCACCCGCTCCCCCGCGGCAGGGCGGCAGCATCCACCGCCTGCCGCCCGCCGCCCGCCGACTGACTGCCCCATTACCTGCCCCCACTAGGCTTGCTGTTGCCTCGCTGTATTAAATCCTCTGTGTTTCTTTCTTGTTCCACAGACAGCCCATCTGCCGAGCTTCCCAAGCAGCTCCTGTGGCTGCTTAGCTCTCAGGCAGGTACAGATAACAGACCACCAACTACCCAAGAAGATTCAGGTACGCGGGACATAAAACTTGTGGTTTTTGAATGTCACTGTTTTGACTGGATGCCAATTCGGAGGGAACTGGCACTGATTGCAGCCCACTCCTTAGCTGGTCCAATGCCTGGTGCTTCCTGATCTCAAAATCTCTTTCTGTACTTTGTTCTGGACTGAATTTTTTACCCACCTCCTCTCACAGTATTAAATGACCCTTACTCACCCCTTCCTCAGGCTAGCAGCAGATTGATCACTCCACTGCTGCACATTTTCATGTATTGGCCTCCCTGTCTTCAATACCTGACTTGTCCACTTTCTTACGCCCTTTTAAAGCAGTCCCACCCACAGGATCACACATTTTGCTCTCAACCCTTTTCTCCAGCCCTCCATAACTCCTCTCAGTTACTGCTCTACCACCTATTGTTAGGGACCTCACCCTAATTCGACTATATACCCTTCCAACTATAAACCAGCTAGCAATTAAACAGACCAGCAACACCAAACAAACTACCATAGGGTGCAACACTACTACTACTCCTCACTACTCTTTTAGCATTGCTGGTACCATACATGTCCTTTTATTCCTGCAAATTTTGGACTCTCCACTTCTTCCGTCTGACCCACTGTATGAATGACCTTTATTAATCCTTTCCTTCTCCCCCTCAGCTGAGGAACTGCCACCCAGGCTCCCAGCTCCTAAGCCACAGGATTCCCAGCTACCGGGTGGTCGCCGCCCCTCTAGCCGATGCTTGAGCCTGCAGACATGGACCCAAGGTCCTACAAGGTACGGCAACTGCCACAACCAACTGGATTGTGATCACCCTCACAGACCACGCTCTGATTGGTCCCTGGTGGAAGCCAGCTTCTGCTCTTTGATTTTAAACCTTAAAAATGTTTATGTTGGGACAAATGTTGGGACAAATGTTAAAAAGCTGAAGTGTGAACCCAATCTGTAGCTGAAAGGGCTTGAATTGTGGTTTGGGAAAGAAATCTAGTGTTTACAGCCCTTTCCCTGCATACATGCACTGGCCCTAGACACTTTTGGGTGCCAAAGTAATACACATCCTTTTGTTCTGCAAATTTTGGACTCCCCGCTGTTCTCTAGCCTTTATGTGAATCCCTTTAGTAACCCTCACTCTCCTTCTCTCCTCAGCTGAGGAATTGTCGCCCAGGCTCCCAGCTTCTAAGCCACAAGTTGACTGCAGGTGGTTGCTTCCCTCTAGCCGATGCTCAAAAGCATGAACATGGACCCAAGGCCTTACAAGGTATGGCAACTGCCTGACAACTTTAGACTGCCCCCCCCACCTCCGCTGATTATTAAATACAGTAGCTCTTGCCAAAATATTAGTCTACGTCCCCTGGCACAGTGCCCCACCAATACAGACTTAGCTCATGATCCCCCTCTTCTCTGTCCAGCCTACAGGATCCAACTCTCAGGGCCTCACCTTACTAAAATGCATAGGCTCTACTTGGCTGTGCCTTCACCACTAAATATTTTTAAATGCTATCAAATTTGGGTCAACCTGGATTGGAAAGCTACTGATAAGCTACATTAATCCAGCAACCCCACTGGCCCCTGGGCTAATTGAGTGGCTCCTTTTTTGAGGTACCATCATGTCGGAACCTATATGGCTCCTTATACTGCCCCTTCTTCTGCTGATACTAGCTGCTTAGCATTGGACACCTGAACTACCTTCATGTTTGGTCTACAATGGCACCTTGTGCTGTATACCTCATGGAAACTTATCCTTTAATTGCCTCCATGATTCCAAGTACCAATACCTCGAACCCTGCTCTTGGACCACACATACCAGTAGTGCTTATAACACTCCCCCACCACAAGGCCCACCTCCCACCATGCAGACTTCTATCTCTTCCCCGCCTATTGTGGTGGGGTACTAGCTCTTGCTACAACAGATCAGCTCTTCTATGATGGCTGCTTTCAGTCCCTAAAAACATCAAATCTACCAGACGGGAGAGAAGGCAGGAATTACAAGCTTATAATTAGCTCTTGAAAATCCTGTATCCTCCTGCACTGTGTTCAGGCAACATGGGAACTCAAACCTGGCCCCCAGAAGCTATTGCTTTGCCAGCAGAACTAGAAATTTAAAAGGAATAAGCTTCTTGCATATTAACATCATGAGCCTCCTTAAAAGATAACCTTAATACAAACCTGGGTAAATCATACCTCTCCTGACATACTTGTGATTTCAAACTTGGCTTAGACCCAGCACCACTGATAGAGAAGTAAATATACCAACTATGCCTTGTTCAGAGCTGATAGGCATGCCAGAGGAGGAGGGGTAGCTATCTATGTTAAAGACAAATTTTCTGCCTTCTGCTTATCCTCGGCATCTGTCACCAGTGAATTGAATGCCTAATTCTCAAAGTGGAAATTACACAGACTACTGCACTCTGCTAATAGGATGCTACAGACCACCGTCTGCTGGCCTACAGCTTGTGTCATATCTATGACAATTTGGGACAGGGCTGCCAGAAACTATTATTTTAGGAGACCTCAACTTTGACTGTCTCTCTAACACAGCTGCCCCTTGCATCCTTCTGTGATGAAATATGGGCTGACGCAACTTATTACTGAACCAACATGCCCAATCAGAAGAACCCCAGTAAAAGTACACTTTTGGATGTGCTAATGGTGAGCAAACTCATCTCTTCTCCCACGCTGATGTCTTCTTCTCAGACGCCAGCGACCATTGTTTTATTGCGGAGTAAGATCCACCAACAACCCAGCACCCATCAGCAAGTTCTCTATGAAGAGATCCAGGCGTAACTTCAATGAACATGCCTACCTAAATGAGCTTTGGTACCCTCAGTGGCAAGATTTCTACCTGGCCAAAAGGATTACGTCAGCCTACAATATCTTCCACAACATTCTATCAAGGGCCCTTAATAAGTATGCTCCCCTGATTAAAGTTTGAACTAGGA
This sequence comes from Neoceratodus forsteri, assembly GCA_016271365.2. Taxonomy (NCBI): domain Eukaryota; kingdom Metazoa; phylum Chordata; order Ceratodontiformes; family Ceratodontidae; genus Neoceratodus; species Neoceratodus forsteri. The sequence goes on from CM057458.1 coordinate 1,179,901,621, forward strand.
CCAAAACCTGTAAATGGTTCACCCTACAGATCAAGTCTTTGCTTCTAGAAAGAGATAAGCTCTGGAAAAAAGCGCACAGACTGAACACTGCAGAGGACTGGAACCAGTTCAGGAGACTACGAAATTTATGTACCAAAATAATCAGAGAATCAAAGGCCAACTTCTTCAAATCCAAACTAGACTCTTCCACAAAGAGCCCAATCAAGCTCTGGAACACAATCAATGATCTGCTAGGCCACTCCCCAGGAAATTCACTCCCGACCAAGATTACCTCTGGCAACTTGACTATAACCAAAAAGATGGATATACTTGAAGCATTCAATAACCACTTTGCTACTGCAGGCATGGCATTTGATAACTCCCCTGCAAACATACTTCGCTCCCAGACTGCCAGCCAACTGCCTGAAACTCTGATAGCTTCGCCACATTTTCATTTCAACCTGCCCCACTGAAAGAGGTAGAGGACCTTTTGTTTGAAGTTAGATACTAGAAAAGTGCTGGGGTTGACACCATTGACTCTTACTTTCCAAAAATTGTCACCACATACTAGCAATACCTGGCCACGCACCTTTAACTTATCCCTGTCTCAGGGCACCTTACCACCTATATGGAAGACAGCACATGTCATACCACTGTTCAAATCAGGTGACCCTGGTGATCTCAATAACTGCAGGCCAATTTCTCTCCTTCCGGTCCTGTCCAAGCTCCTAGAGAAAATTGTAAATGCACAGCTGAGGACTCACCCTGAGTCTAGGGAACTACTAAATCCTATGCAGTCTGGATTCAGAGCTAAACATAGCACTATCTCAGCCCTCACCAAAGTTACTAACGACTGGCAGAGTAATCTTGAGAGAAAAAACTTTATTTGTGCTGTTTTCCTTGATCTAAGCAAGGCTTTTGACACCATCGACTATAGTCTGCTCCTCTCTACCCTTCTAACCATAGGTGTGGACCCCTCCTCTCTGCATTGGTTTACTGACTATCTTACAGGGTGCCTTCAACAAGTTAAAGCCGAAGGAGGCCTGTCCCCCTTAAAAACTCTGCAAAGAGGGGTACCTCAAGGTTCTGTATTAGGCCCCTTACTTTTTTTCAATCTACATTAATAACATCAACTACTGTATAAAAGAAGCCAACATCCATCTGTTTGCAGATGATACAGTTCTGTACGTGAGTAGCCCAACACCTGAAGCTGCCTGCAATGACCTACAGTCAGAATTCAACCTTTTGCAAAGCCAACTCCTCTAAAAAAAGCTACTCCTTAATGCCAAAAAATAAAGTGATGGTCCTCTCCTTTTTATCTGTACAAGCTAACCCCTGTGTCCTAGTGGACAGTTCCCAAATTACCATAGTTCTAGGTGAAAACTAGAATTTGTTACAAAAATCTAAGTATCTGGGAGTTTGGATAGACCAAAAGACTCTCCTTCATTGAATATATCGAGAACTTGCTAAACGATTTCTGCAAAGGCTTGGACTGTTTTTTAGAATCATCCAATTTCTCACCAGAGATACCAAGAAACAACTGATCCAATCCATTTTCCTATCATTGGTTGATTATGCGGATTTCCTCTACAGCCAATGTCCCAACTCTTACATGGCTAAACTGGACACACTCTACCATTGAGCACTGAGGTTTATAACGGGACTCCCCTTCAACATGCATCACTGCACCCTATATGCGGCAGTGGGGTGGACAGCACTAAAGTTCAGGTGCCACAGAAACGCCGCTCTCTGGACCTATAGAGCCATCTCTAATAAGCTGCCTTACTATATATCCTGCTGTCTTCCCCTGAGTATAATTGGGAAATACGCGTTAAGAAGTTACTCAGTTATTACACTTAAAGTACCCAAAGCAAAATCCTGCTTTGGCAGGGCAGCCATAAGCTTCGTGCTACCTACCTTATGGAACAATCTACAAAAAACCCTCAAATTAAGCACTCTAATCAGTATAAATGCCTTCAAGATGCTTTATTTCCATACAATCAGAGAAGTATGTAACTGCTTCACCCACTCAGTCCCAGTACCGGTGTCTGCACTGGTATATAGCTACGCCTAGACCCAATTTTAAGAACTGACCTACCAGCTTGCTCCTCACCAGCCTAATTGTTCTCTCTCTCTTATCCCCTGTCTTATCAAAACAAGGTCTGCCTCCATCCACCTTATTCTTTCCTTTTCCTAACTCTCAGATAGAGCTTCACTACCCTGGGTTGTGACATCCTACCATACCCCGTACTTTATAGCATTCAATCCCGGTGCTCACACATACTCCTTTTCTCCATCCACCTTCTCTACATCCCATTTTACAAACTCCTCTCTGTGCACCGTGCCTTCCTAGCCTTTCTACCCCTACCTCCCTCCCTTGCCCCCTACCTTTACATCTACCTGGTGTATATTTTTATTTTAATATTTTTCTTCCATTACTTCCTCCTGCAACCTTAGATAACCTGCTTTATCTTCCTATAGACACTTCTATGTATGTAAATACTGTGTAATCTGTACAATATCTGTATAATTCTATGTACATATGAACTTCTTTTTCTTCATCTCTGTAAAGAGTATTATCTGTATTGCCTTGTAAATACCTGTGTTGACCTGTATATACAATTGTTCATGCTCTACCCAGGTCCATTTTGCAAATGAGCTTCTGCTCAATCATGAATGCCTGGTTAAATAAAGACTTGATTGATTGATTGAACTTGTTACTCATATTGTGTGAGTCAGTACCTGTTGTCTAGTGATGCCCCCTCCCGGTTGCTTTTTGGTAAGATATTTTAAAAGTAGATCTTGTTTTTTCAATAAAAAAAGTACTGTTGGTGGTATAGTGGACTGTACCCTTTTAACTTGTAATGGGTTAACTGTATTAAATTTATCCCTTGTGGCCTTGTTAAGTCTACTCGCTCGTTAAATTGAGCTGGAGTGGTAGCTGCAGTACAGCACAACGCTTAATTTTAAACAGAAAGCCCACAATTGGATGAGGGAGTGGGGTGCAATGGACCACCATGGATATATTTTCCATAGCAAAATCATAGTTGGTGAGAGATGGCTGATGCCAACACACGGTAGCCCTGGACCTTGGGTGGCCATGTACAGCTGTTGGCTGCATATTGTAATGTGCAATGCTGCAGGTACACTGTGGTTGTCATTTTTTACAACTTTTTTTGTTTGGGGGGCTTCAACAGTGTCCAGCAGAACTACGGGTTGTGGTTGCAGATGCTCATGTTATTACAGGATCACTACCACGATGTGTTAAGCGTGCATAGGAGTGTTACTATACCACAATACAACCCATGTAAAAAAATAATTTCTATGTGAAGTGGTATGGTTGGGTTATGAAATGCTGTTCTTGCCATGTTCTAATCAGAATACTTCATAGAATACATAGAAATGTATAGACTCTGAGACGTGAAAGTAATGGAATGTTTGTGTATATTTTATTAGAATTGATAAATCAACATGAGGCAGTGGACCCTAAAGAGGTGTGTGCTTGCTGCCTTGCGCCTGACTGGTGCAGTTTGAATATCTGGGCCTGTGTGTCTTATGCCACGACTAAAGAAATGCACTGAATTCAACACTCTAATGCTGCAGAGAGAAAACCAAGAGATTCTAACTCTGCATTCAGTTGATACAGTTGATGGTGTTATTCTTAGTCGAAAACTAGTAGCAAAGATGACTGAACAACTAAGTGAACTGAAGTCAGATGTTTCATCAACAGCTGGCCTAGAAACTGTTCTCACAGTTTGTAAGAATGCACGTATCATGCAGCGACGTAATTTAGATGTAGAACAAGGTATGGTAAACGGTGCCATGGGAAACATCACTGACATTGTCTACAATGTCCAGAAGACATATACTGAGACACTTGTAGTACACTTTGACAACATGGAACACTCTGTACACATAGATCGAACCTGCATTAAATTCCAGGTTTTAAAGGATGTCTATGTAAACAGGAAACAGTTCCCATTATGTGTTGCATATGCTGTCTCCATTCACAAATCTCAGGGATTGAGTTTGGATTCAGCAATGGTAGACATAGGTACAGACATTTTCAAGGATGACATGAGCTACATCGCACTTTCACGAGTACGCAGCCTTTCTGGATTGCACATCATTACTATAGCACGTCAGAAAATACGAGCTGACAAGCGATGTATTCTTGAGTACAACAGGTAACGTACTCTACATCAGCCACAAATGTCTTTAATACCACTGCCTACATTTCTGTCTGTCTCATACAATTCAGTCACAGCTAGAGGTAGCAACAAACAGCAGCAAGCTTCCAAAAGTGATTCAACAAAAAAGAGTTCAGCAAAGGCCACAACTTCAAGCAAATATTCACAACCAGCAATTCGTACGAAATCAGTTGGTGTAGCTGCTGTACCAGTCTTTGACAGCAGCAGTAGAGAAAACTGCTATGCTAACTCAGCTATGCAAGTTTTTCTACACATGCCACAGTTTGTGCAGGCAATATCTGCTTCACAAGACAATCCCCTATCAAACGCTTTGAAGCAGATTATCAACATGACTTCTGACCACTCTAACAATGTACAGTCACTAACACCAGTGCGACAGGTGTTAGCTTCATATGCTGTATGTAGTACGTTTGCTGCAGACATACAGCAAGACACTACTGAGTTTATGATGGCTGTCATAAACAACCTATTTGAAGACGGCACCCCAATGCGGCAGTACTTCACAGTAACATATGTCACAAAATATGTATGTGTTTCATGTGGCAATTCCACAGCGTGAAGCCACACAAGACATGCTGTGGATTACTCTCTTTGTGCCTTAAACCAAAAGTGTCAAATTTCGACAGCTATTCACCAATGCTGAATGTAGTCATGCCTGTGGAAGGTGTGGAGGCAGATGCACTCAGTCCATACGTCTCAGGAGTTCATCTCAATATCTGTTGCTTATGTTGCACAGATTTGACCCCAATGGGCTCAGAGTTGATACTCCTATCACAGATTACACAGCTAGTAGAATAGTCTTCAACCAATCAGTGTTTGACACTCACAGTATAATCTATCACCATGGTCAATCCATGCATTCTGGGCATTACACCTCCTTACTAAGGTGCAGAGCTGGATGGTTAGAGTGTGACGACTCTACAAGCAGTTTTAAACAGAGACTGCCACGACACTTGAAAAATGCATATCTTCTAATATTGAAGAATTATGACAACCTTCATATTTCAGAAGAATAGGACAAAACATGTTGCATTTAAAAATGACAACTTTGTCCAAAAAACATTCATGCAACATTACAATCTTGTATAATGTGCGACTCTAAATAAACCATACAATTTCAACAAAATGGTATTCTGACAGAGACATTCCATGCACTGTAACATGTAAGATCTTGTGTGGATCAGTGACACATGAAAATTGTTGTAGTGGCTTCAATCGGCACCAACAATATTCACAGTCACTAGAGAAACCATGACTACATATCTATCAAAGATTGTACATCTAAAAACTGAGGACTTACTCCTCTCCTCCTCTGTACATATCTTTAATCATCCATGTATCAACTCATACATAACAACAAATTGATATGAGTTATCAGCTGTTACTCTTTGCAAACAAAGAGAACTTCTCACTTGTTATCGTAAATAACTGAGCAACAGTTCTAACGTTCAGCAAACATTCCACTCTGTCACATGCTGTCTATCAACACTTCAATTTGTCCATTGACTCTTGACATATAGAGAACATCATTCACTCACCATGCAACAGTGTAGAACTATCACGCCTTCATGCATAATACTAGTATTGTACATATGTGAAAATAACTACCTTTATTGATAATGCAAGAAGCTGAATTACACAACTGTAAATAAGAACCAACTGCAGAATCTCATTTACTGACTTTTACATGTTTGCAATTACTTGTACATAATATAAAGATTTGTATTCACGTGTACATTGTTAATAACTACTTTGATACTTGTACTAAAAATACTAGTGTAACACTAAAGTACAACTGAATGTTTTACATATTATTCAGCACTATACTAACTACATTTAATTAACCATAAGTTTGTTTAAAAATGCATTCCATGCACAGTTTTAGTATTTACAAGTTAAGAATTTACATAGAACCCAATGTAAGAATTGATAATATGTCATTTGTTCATGTAAAAATATTCTATTTTTTCAACTTGTCACATAAGTAATTCTAACGTATGTAAAAAATATTGACAATTGTAAATCAGACACTGTTACCGATCACAACACACTGCATACCTGTTCCTGACAATATTTATGATCGTCTCAATTGAGGGGTCAGGTGGGAATTTGCCATTTGCGCCTAGTCAGTGACATATTATTAAATAACACCAATCAAATGTCACAAAACTAACATTTTTGTATATTGTATTACTTAAACAGTGAGCATACGGTTTTTCGCTCACCCCAGGAACATCCACATTAGCAGTCACACAATTACAACAAAACACTTGTCTATCATGTATGTAATCACACTACACAACCTACTGACATTGCCTTATTAACATACCACACAAGTAATGCACTACACATAATTACAAAATACAACCATTTTAAAAAAGTAACATTTTTTTTACAAACTGTATTCACATTCAATAGTAAATATACAATGAAGCGTCACAGCTTCAGCCTGACTATTAGAATTCCAGGTCGAATGTCAGAAACTACTTCCTCACATAAAGAGAGTAGTGAGTACTGAAACATGACTAGAAACACACAACACCTGATTAGTTTCCTATAGTATCACATACTTACTCAAATTCATATTATACAGTTCTTATTATTCTTACACATTTACATATATGACAAGCAATGATTGCACACATACAAAGATTGTATTGTGAGACTGCTTCTGTTAACTAAATTTCAGTCTTGATTGGACCTTTTCTCCATTTAACAAATTGGCAATACATTTTTTCAAACCATAACCACTTGTGTCGACTCTTTACTTTAAATACCATTATGACATAAAAATAAGTGTGTATGACTTAAGCATACAAATCAATGTTAACTAATACTGCTACAACTATACCTCCATCAATTTGTTTGGGACCTATGACATACAGTCAGTATCACAGCGTATGCAACAATGTGGGACATTGCATGTCACATTTGACATAATTCCTAACAGTGTAAAAAACTCAGCAATGTACTTACTTTTCCTGTACCTATGCAGTCATTATTACTATATCAAGGTGCCACACATCAGCACCCAACAGTACACAGCTGTGACTATACATGTACCATGCAGTCACTACTATGTGTACTTCACAGTCTGACAAAATAGAGCTTTCTAATTGGCTGCAAACATCCTAACAACCTTATGTTAATCTTTTATTACCATACATGAAGAGGTTAACGATATACTGAACAAGGTTTAAAACTGTTTAAAAACATGTTTCATTATTATAGCAATAAGTCACTCCCAAGAATTGTGTTAATGGTCAGTCAATCACCCTGTAGAGACATCTGCCACTCAGCCACACCTCGTGCCACAGCACACCCCTAGAACATGATCAACAGACCATTAACATAACCCATTGTCATGCCTTATAAATTAATTATAAAAAGGGTCTCAGAAACTGAGCTTTCTGACCGGCTGCAAACATTCTAACAGCCTTCTGTAAATCTTTTATTTAAATACATACAGAGGTTAACCATTTCCTGAACAAGCTTTTAAACAGTTTAAAAACATTTTTATAATAATAGCAATAAGGCATTACTAACGGTAATGATAATACTCAGATTAATCACCCTATCGGGACATATGCCACTCGGCTACACTCGTGCCACAGTACACCCCTTCAGGTGATTAACAGACCGTTAACATAATCCTACATCATGCGTTATTGCTTTATTGAATTTTAATAACCGATAGCCCACAGGTCCCCGGACATCCCCTTTTCAGGGTGACCCAGAAAGCAAACAGTAGATCAAATAGAACACAATGGCACATATACAAGCTGAGGATATACAGTATGCTTCAGTTTACAAATACATCTGTGTTGTCATCAACACCTGCAATTACAATATACTACCTAACTTTGTCTGACATGGGGTGCTCCACTGCCTACCTGACCCTGCTGGTGATGTCTTGTGTCATAGTAACACCAACAGCAATGCAAACAAAAGCGCTAACAGTGGCACATATGGTAACAGAAGTGAAAATGAGAGCATAAACGGCAAGGCACACAGTGACACAGATCACAACGCTCTGCCACATGATGTGTTAAATGGAGGTTTGTAATTCCCTGCAAACATCTTAACAGCCTTATGTTAATCTTTTATTGACATACATGAAGAGGTAAACCATTTCCTGAACAAGGTTTATCACGGGATGCACATTGGTTGTCGTTAGGCGTAACTCACCCATCACATGTATAATGCAGCAGAAGTATAGGAGAATAGGGGTGAGAGTTATGACCTACAATCAATACACACCCCAATGCTGATTAGGGGGTAGGCATGAGGTCAAGGGTTTCAACCCTAACAGCAAATTTCCTCACTTTTGTCGCTGTGGAACAACCTAACTAATGCATTAAACAGATTTTTTGCCTCTAATTTCCCTTCTTTTTGAGAATGATAACAAAAATAGTGAATGTAATGCAGCGGGAGCCTGGAGGCCCTCTGGGCTCCAGCTCTATAGTCTAAAAGTGAGCGCTGGGCCCAAGGGCCCTGCACTCCATACATGATGTCTTGTGGCATACTAACAGGGACAGCAACGCAAACAGAAATGCTAACAGTGGTGCACATGGTAACACAAGCGTGAATGAGAACAGAAATGGTAACACACATGGTGGCGTAGATGGGAACAGTCAGCCACGTGATGTGTTGTCACATAGTAACATGGTGCCTGCAAACAGAAATGTCAATGGGCATGGAGATGTAAAGTGAAACAGAAAGATAAACAGTACTGTAGACAGAAATGGCAAAATATAACAGAAATGCAAGCGCAAATGAAAACGCAAAGGATAAGCGCACTGGTGGCGCCGAGGCGTCAACAGTAAGTGAAAAGAATCTGGAACTTCAAGCCGGAAAGGGCAACCAGTAACAGTAATGTAAGCGCACTGGCTGGTTTCCCCAAAACCTGCATAGAGAAAGACAGTGAGTACAAATAATGTATACATAATAATGAGTATCGGCGCAGAAAATGAGAACTTGGAATACTAAATACATTATATCTCAGGAACCATATGACGTAGAAAAAAACTTAAAAAGTCATATTATTTACAACTGTCCTGGCTAATTTGGCCGATGAAAAGTCCGTATCTTGCACCGTTTCCGAGATACGGGCCCTGAAAGGAGCGGCGAACGCCATAATGTTATCCTATGGGAAAAAAATAAAAGTTTGGAGCACCATAACTTTGCTCCCTGTAACATTTTTTCACCAAACCACTGAAAGGCACATCAGTGGGCTGTTGGCTGTCTTCCCTCCATATTTCAGGAAAAAAGACAGAACCGTTATTTTGCAGCAGGGATCCAAAGGATTTCTGTAATGCGTCGGGTGCCGTAATGTTATCCTATGGAAAAAAATGTCAAATTTGGAGTGCCATAACTTTGCCGTCGTGTAATATTTTTCACAAACCCTGAAGGCATCTGTGAGATGTCGACTCCGTTCCCTCCAAATTTCAGCCAAAACTCCCAACGGTTCTTTTTGCAGCGCAGTGCCAAAATAAGCTGTCACTTTCCCACAGATGGAAAATTACTGTCGCAATCTGTGAAAGCTTTCCAAAAAAAGTTCGACACTTTCATGAGCACGAAAGTAGTTTGTGAAAGTACTTTTTCCAGAAATTTGAAAAACATATTTCTGGGGTATTTTACCACAAAGTAAAGACATGGCAAGCATCCTCAGGGTCCGACTAGGTGAATACAAAAAGAATTAGGTTGCTAGAGGGTCTCAAATTTAAATGCCAACCATTTCTCTGATCACCAACTGAAAACAAAATGGCCAATTTGCGAAAGTAACAGGCCCATTTGCGAAAGTAAAAATGCATTTGCGACACTGTCATACTTTTTGTTAACTTTTCCCATTGACTTATAATGGGAAACTGTTTTTTGAATAACTTTTGAACCGTTTAATATTTTTTCACGAAATCTTCAAAAGGCACATCGAGGACCCTGGCCACATGTTCCCTGAAGATTTTGGCCCATCACACTAAACCGTCGACCTGTAGGCGTGACCATAGAATTCAGAAAAAGCGTAAATCGGCGCACAGATCACGCTTAATAATTCCACAGCTGTATATCAACCAGTACAAAACTTGGCAGATCCCAAGGCCTATGGTTCTTGATCATGTATTCAAATTTCAGGTAAATCTGTCAAACAGTTGCAAAGTTATTAAAGTGCAAAGTTTTGGGGTTTAACATAGAAATGGCTCCTCAACCTAACTATGGTAGCACTACTGTGCTACCATAATATCTATATACATATATATATATATATATATATATATATATATATTATAGTAGCACCGTAGTGCTACTATAGTTAGGGTTGAGTACCCTATTTAAGGTTAAAGTGTGAAATTTTGCACCTTAATAACTTTGCCACTGTGTGACAGATTTGTCTGAAACTTGGTAGGCTCAGAGCAGATGCACAGATTTTGGGATTTCCAAGTTTCATACCAGTCAGATATTTGGTTGTGGATTTATTAAGTGACATTCCATAGAGCATTTATGCTTTTTTGCACATTCTTTGCTTGCGCCCACAGGTCACATGGTTTGCGTGACAGGTCCAAAAACTTCAGAGTACATGTGGTCAGGGTCCCCGATGTGCCTTTTGAAGATTTCATGAAAAAATATTGAAAGGCTCAACAGTTATTCAAAAAACAAGTTTCCCATTATAGTCAATGGGAAAAGTTAACAAAAAGTTCAACAGTGTCGCAAATGCCATTTTTAGTGTTGCAAATGACCCCAGTAGTGTCGCAAATTTTGTTTTCAGTTACTGATCACAGAAATGCTTAGCATTTAAAATTGGGACCCTCTAGGGACACAATTATATTTGTGTTTACCTAGTGAGCCCTGAGGATGCTAGGCATATCTTTATTTTGGGGTTAAACACCCCAGAAATATGTTTTTGAAATTTTTGGGAAAAGTAGTGTCACAAAGTACTGTCGAACCTGTGACACTTTTGTGATTTTTTTTGTGAAAGTGTCGTGATTTGCGACACTACTATTTAACACTATGGAGAAAATAACAGGAATTCTTTGCATCCCTGCTGCAAAACAGATGTGCCTTTCGGTGGTTTGGTGACAAAATGTTGCATGGATGGAAAGTTATGGTGCTCCAATATTGACACTTTTTCCTATAGACTATCATTGCGGCATCTGCCGTGCTTTTTGGAGCCCGTATCTTGGAAATGCTTCGAGATACGGACTTTTTGTCACAAAAAATGCTTAGCCCCCCTACTAGGGGGCTAAGTGCAAAACTAACCAGGAAAGTCATAAATAATATGAAATTTAATTTTTTTTTTCTATGTCTTACAGTTTCTGAGATATAAGCAATTTATTATTCCAACTGCTCATTTTCTGGTCCGAGGCCCATTATTATGCATACATTCTTTGTACTCACTGTGTTTCTCTTTGGAGCTGTTGTGGAAAACCAGGGGGTGCACTTCTATTACTGTTACACTTAGTGCTTCCACTTGCGTTTCCGTACCCGTTTGTGTTCCCATGTATGCCACTGTATGAGTTAGACTTTGCGTTTTTGTTTGCACTTGTGTTTGCGTTACTGTTACCATTTGCCTTTCCACTACTGTTTGTGTTTGTCTTTTGATTTGCATCACCGTGTGCATTTCATTTGCATTTGCAGCTGCCCTTCTATTTGCATTTGTGTTTATCTTTCATTTGGCATCATCGTTTCTGTCACCATTACCATTTGCATTTCCAATTGTGTTACCATGACCGTGCACATTATGGTTTGTGTTTCCATACGTGCTTGCATTTGCATTTCTATTTCCTTTGGTGTTATTTTTGCTGTTACCATTACCATTTGCGTTTCCAATTGTGTAACCCTGACCCTGCTCGTTACAGTTTGCATTTCCATTCTCACTTGCGTTTGCATTTCTGTTTCATTTGGTGTTACTGATGCTGTTACCATAACCATTTGCATTTCCCAATTGTGGTACTGTGACTGTGAGTGTTAACAGTTGCATTTCTGTCTGCGCTTGCATTTGCATCTCCATTTGCATTACTGTTCACTTTGGTGTCACTTTGTGCTTGTGTTTCTATTACCGTTTGTGTTACCATTTATGTTTGTGTCATCATGTGCATTACCATTTGTGCTTGCATTTGCATTGCAGTTACCATTACTATGTGACTAAAAATCATGTGGTGGAAGCACGGGGCCTGCAGGGCCCGCACTCCCACCATGACATTCCATTCACTATTTATAGTCCTCATTCTCAAACAGAATGGAAATTCATGGCAAAAAACTATGTTTAATGCATCAATTAGGGTTGCTCCACAGTGACAAAAGCAAGGAAATTCAATGTTAGAGTTGAACTCCCCCTTACACCCTCTCACCCCACCCCCCAACTGGCATCAGTGTGTGTGTTGGGGTCATGATCTAACTCTCACCCCATTCTCTGTACTTCACCACCTCAGCTTGTTTACACATGGGATGGGGTGAGAGTTGGGACCCGATGACTAACGTACACCTCGCATGCGGTTGGGGGTGGGGATGAAGGGAGTTTCAACCCTAACATCGAATTTCCTTGCTTTTGTCACTGTGGAACAACCCTAACTGATTTATTAAACTGAGTTTTTTGCCATGATAGATTGATAGATAGATAGATAGATAGATAGATAGATAGATATCACCATTTGTAATGTTTTACTGGTATTACACCTTGTTTTAGCTTAAAACTGCCTTTCTTCCCATTGTAGCATCTACTTCCATTTCAACTTTTAGAAGCAACAGCTAGCAACTGAAAAGAAGCTAGCATTTACTTTTAAAAGCACCTCATTTTGGGGAGGAAGAGGGGGATCAGCTAAATCTTACCTTTCCCCCATCACTTTACCACTAACAGCTACTGCTAAGGGGTGGTAATTGTACTACCTGCCCTCCCACCTCACCTCCCAATGACCCAGGGACTTTCTACACTTATAGAAGCCAAAAGGAACTTCCTGCAGGGCTCCCAAGGAAAGACACCAGTGAGAACATGAAGAAAGGACAGAAGTAACAATGAAGTGAGAAAGAAACAGTAACACCTATAGGTCAGGATGAAAACAGACATGGAGATCATCCAGATCTGCCAGAGCTGCAGAGGGCTGGTAGCAAGGCAGACACCCTGGAGACTGGGCTGTCCCTTCTGCAGGACAGTTGTGAAACTATGGAGGGAGCTATGGCAGACAAGAGAAGAGATCATGAGGCTGCAGAGGAGTCTGGATTAGGGATGCCCACCAGCTCCACCTTGTCCACCCACTCCCTCAAAGGCCTACGGGTCTTGGGGGATTGAGGGTGGTGGGAGGGGACAGAGGGCACCTAGAGCTAAGATGGGGAACTGCCAGCCACATGCTATCCACATGCAGAATCATTTTGCGCCCCTATCCAGGGGACAGAAACCAGGTGGAAAAGGAAGAATTAAGCAGGATAAACTCAATTCAAGAAAGTAGAAAGGATGCAAAAGGAAGGAGAAGAAGAATAATACACAGTGCAACAGGGGGATTCTAATCATGGGAGACTCAATGTTGCCAGGAGTGGAGGCACAGTCCATTAGTGCAAAGGGAGCGGAAACCATGATGAAATGCATGCCAAGAGCATCTGCAAGGAGTGCTAAGGACAGAGTAGGACAGCTGGTGAGAAGAGATCAGGATTTTGCTGCAATCATTGTCCACCTTGGGACAAATGACATTGCAAATAGGACTGTGGAAGAAGCCATGGCCGACATGAAGACCTAAGAGGACAGCCTAAAGGAGTACACAACACATCTGGCCTTCTCAGAGGTGTTGCCAGTTTGGAGGAAGGGCAGAAGTGAGGACAATATCAGGAATGAAGAGATCAGGGAATTCAACCAGTGGCTCCAGGGTTGGTGTGCAGACAATGGGATGCACTACATTGGAGACTGGGGACCTTTTTGGACAGGAAGCTCTTCAAGCATGATGGTCTGCATCTCACAGGAAAAGGAGAAGGAGTGCTAAGACAGACATTGAAGGTCTTCATGGAAGGTTTAAACTGGGAGATCTCCAGCACAGAGAAGAAAACCTAAATGAGGATGCAGCAGAAACATATGAAGGTAAGGGGGTCGGCCAATGGAAGGGAACCCCCCAATATTGAACTAAAGGAAACAGGCATGGCCATGAGCAAGGAGTGGCCACAAGTGAAAAAAGGAGGGACCTCATGTAAAGTACAGGGAGGCAGACACAGAATAAGGGGGATGGTACTGGAGTTATAGCAGAGGGGGGAGGCCATGATTGGAAGGCTATGTGCACCAATGCCCACATTCTGGCAACAAAATCCCAGAACTTGTGGCATTAATGGCCTCTGAGAACCTGAATATCATGGCAGTCACAGAGACATGGTGCAATAGCAACCATGCCTGGAAGCTAGCCATTCCAGGGTACACACTGAATAGACTGGACAGGGAAGGCAAGAAGGTTGGAGGGGTGGCATTGTATGTCAGGGAAGGGATAAAAGTGACAGTCCTACAAGACAAGGGAGAGAAAGCAGAGGCACCGTGGGTAACCCTGGAGGCTGGAAGAGAAACAATACTTAGAATGGGAGGGATATACAGGGCAGGCCGAGGGTGTAAACAGAGAACTACTGCAGTCTATAGAGAACATGGCAACAAAGGGTGAAGTGCTGCTGATTGGTGACTTCAATTTGCCAGATGTGGACGGAAGCATCCTGGTGGCAGCCTTGGCCAGGAGTAAGGGATTCCTGCAATCCCTGCAAAGGGTGGGTCTGACACAGCTAATGCAGGAACCTACAAGAGAGAATGCAATTCTGGATCTTGCCTAAGCAATGTGGACAGAATAACGGAAGTTACAGTTGGGGAGAGCCTAGGGACTAGGGAACATCAAGTTGTGGGGTTCACCATAAGGACATCAAAGGAGGCTAGCCACACAATGACTAGAATCCTGGATTTCAGTAGGACAGACTTTGGTAAGATGAAGGATGAATTCAGGAAGGCTCTGCAGGAATACAATGACATAAAGGGAGTAGTGGAACTGTGAGATAAGGTAAGGGAAGCCCTGCATCTAGTAGCAAACCATTGTGCCAGGATCTGCAACAAGAGTAAAAGAAAGAGGAAACCACTGTGGTTCTCGAGGGGAGTACCAGAAATAGTAAGAGGAAAAAAGATAGCATTTCTGAGGTACAAGGCAACACAAAGCAAGGAGGACAGGCAAGAATACTTGGAAAAATGAAAGAAAGCAAACAAGGCAGTAAGGGCAGAAAAGGCTGCAACCAAGGAAAAGCTAGCTAAGTGGGTGAAGGAAGGAGGGAAGGAAGTCATTATTTAGGTATATTAGTGACAGGAGGAAGACAGGGGAGGGATTGTGAGACTTAGGGAAGAGGGAGGCAGGGTAGTGGAGAAAGACATTGAAAAGGCAAACTTACTCAACAAATACTTCTGCTCCATATTCATGGAAGAAGGCAATGGGGATGGTCCCCCATTAATGGAGAAGGGCAAAAAGGGAGAAGTGGTGGACATTAGACCTTTTTCAGAGGACAGAATAAAAAGAGCACTAGAAGAGCTTAGGGTAGATAAAGCTATGGGGCCTGATGGGATACACCCAAGGATCCTAACAGAGCTCCGGGTGGAACTGGCTAATCCTCTGGTTTAGCTGTTCAGTGGGTCACTGGAAACAGGCATGGTTCCGGAAGAGTGGAGGAAGGCACAAGTGGTGCCCCTGCATACAAATGGTAGCAAGGAGGAGATAGGAGACTACCTCCCAGTCAGCTTGACCTCGATAGTAGGTAAAATGATGGAAACCATCCTTAAGGAAAGGCTGATGGACTACATAGAGACAAGGAGGCTAGTGGACCCAAGGCAACATGGATTCACAGCAGCAAGGTAATGCCAGACCAACTTAATCGATTTCTTCAAATGGGTATCAAGGGTAATAGACCAGAGCAGAGTGGTAGATGCAGCCTATCTGGACTTCAGGAAGGCCTTTGACATAGTCCCACACAGGAGAGTAATCCACAAGCTGGCAAATCTGGGGTGGGGACAGAGGTGGTCAAGTGATTTAGAAACTGGTTGAGTAACAGAACACAAAGAGTGGTGGTAAATGGGGTTAGCTCGAAAAAGGGACTGGTAACAAGTGAAGTACCCCAGGGATCAGTGCTGGGACCAGTGCTCTTCAATGTCTTCATAAGCGATATTGCAGAGGGTCTAGAAGGGAGGGTTAGCCTGTTCACAGATGATACAAAGCTATGTAACTGGGTATATACACAGGAAGGTATAGAAAAAAATGAAGAGAGATCTAAAGAGGCAAGAAAACTGGTCTAAGGAATGGCAGTTGGGTTTCAATGCAAAAAAGTGCAAGACTATGCACCTATGGAGAGGGAATCCCAGGGCTGAGTATGAACTAGATGGGGTGACACTGGAGGCCACCACGGAGGAAAGGGATCTAGGGGTAGTCATAGAAGACAACCTTGAAGTGGCTAAACAGTGTGACAAAGCAGTTGGCAAGGTTAACAGAATACTATGGTGCATAGGGAGGGGTATGACAAGTAGAATGAGGGAAGTGGTTGTACCGTTGTACAGCTCCCTAGTAAGGTCTCATCCAGAGTACTGTGTTCTGTTCTGGATGCCCCATCTCCAAAAAGACATAGACAGGATGGAGTCAGTACAGAGGTGGATGACAAAATGGTGTAAAGGATGTAGCATAAGTCATATGAGGAGAGACACAGAGTTCTCGACACTAGTGCCTTCAGAAAGTATTCACTCCCCTTGGATTTTGTCACATTTTGTGATGTTGCAAACTCAAATTAAAATACATTTGTAGGGGATATTTTTGTTATGTATCTACACAAATTACTCTATAATGTCAAAGGGGAATGAAACTTCTGGAATTTTTTGTACATGTAATTTAAATATAAAACCTGAAATGTCTTGATTTGATAAGTATTCATCCCCTTTGCTATGGCACTCCAAATTGAGCTGAGGTGCATCCAATTTCCTTGTGAGATCACTCTAAATCTTGAATGGAGTCCACATGTAGTCAGTTCAAATGGTTGACATGATTTCAGAGGAAATACACCTGTCTATATAAGGTCTCACTGTTGACAGTGCATGTCAGAGCAGAAACTACCATGAAGACCAAGAAGCTGTCCGTAGAACTCCGTGATAGAATTGTGAGGAGGCATAGATCTGGGGAGGGGTATAAAAACATTTCTAGGGTGTTGAAAGTTCCCAGGAGCACAGTCAAGTCCATCACTAGGAAATGGAAAGATTACGGAACCACCCAGACTCTTCCTAGAACGAGCCGTCCTCCCAAACTGAGCAACCAGGCAGAAGGACCTTGGTCAAGGAAGTGACCAAGAACCCAATGACCACCCTGACAGAACTACAGAGTTCCATGGCTGAGATGGGAGAACCTGTCCAGAGGACAACAATCTCTGCAGCACTTACAGATGTAGCTCTCTATGGAGAGTGGCTAGACAGAAGCCACTCCTGAGAAAATGCCACATAATAGCATGCCTGAGTTTGCAAGAAGTACGTGGCAGACTTCCTGAGACCATGTGGCAAAAGATTCTCTGGTCTGATGAAACAAAACTGAACTCTTTGGCCTGAATGCAAAGTGCTATGCCTGGTGCAAACCGATCACAGCTCATCACCCGTAACACCATCACTCACCATGAAGCATGGTAGTGGCAGCATCATGTTATGGGGATGCTTTTCAGTGGCAGGGACTGGGGCACTTGTCAGGACAGAGGGAACAATGAATGGAGCCAAATACAGGCACATCCTTGAGGAGAACCTGCATCAGTCTGCAATAGACCTTGGACTGGGGCAAAGATTTACGTTCCAATAGGTCAACGACCTCAAGCATACAGCCAAAGCAACACTGGAGTGGCGTCAGAACAAGAAGACGAATGTCCTTGAGTGGCCCAGCCAAAGCCCAGACTTGAATCCCATTGAGAATCTGTGGAAAGACTTAAAGATTGCGGTTCACTGATGCTCCCCATCCAACTTGACAGAGCTTGGGTAAATCTACAAGGAAGAATGGGTGAAAATCCCCAAATCCAGATGTGCAAAGCTGATACAGACATACCCAAGAAGACTCAAAGCTGTAATTGCTGCCAAAGGCGCTTCTACAAAGTACTGACTCAGGGTGAATACTTAAGTAAACAAGATATTTCAGTGTTTAATGTTTCATAAATTTTGTTACACAATAAAATATTTTGCCTTTAAATTGTTGAGTATGCTGAGTGAATCAAGGGGAAAAATAATTTCAATGCATTAAAAATGGTAGTAACACAACAAAATGCAACAAATCGAATGGGGTGAATACTTTCTGAAGGCACTGTATGTACTCCCTGGAGGAAAGGGGGGGACATGATAGAGATCTTCAAATATCTAAAGGGATCAACAGGGTAGTAGGGGAGAATCTTTCACATGAAGGGAAATGGGGAACAGCAAGAGACTAACAGAGGGCAACTTAAAGGGAACTTAAGGAAATTCTACTTCACTGAAAGGGTGGTGGAGAGATGGAACAGTCTCCCCAAGGAAGTGGTGGGGTAGCCACGGTTCAGGGATTCAAGAATGTCTGGGATAGGCATATGGGAATTACCAAGCTAGGGCGAAGGGGGGGGGGCTTGTAGCATCTAGGGTACCTTAAACATAAGAAAGAAGGATAGGGCAGTCTGGATGGCCACAAGGCCCCTTATCTGCTGATAACATTTATGTATCTATGTATTGGTCTCTATATTTCTATTTCAGATTCAGAATTAAAATAACATGTTCTAAGTGAAATAAATTGTGTTCTAAGTGAAAATAAATATTTATTCCCAAATAACGTGATTTATTTACAATTTGTCCTACTGATGTGGTGTATAAGTACAGTAGATGACAAATAAAATTTTGAAGTTAAACTGCAACATAATACTAATGAAAACAACAGCACAGGTCATAAAACAGTCAGTATAGTACAAAGAGGTGGAACTCAAAAGGAAAGGAGAAAAAACACTGTGTTTACTAAATATTGCATTTTATCTTTAAATCCCACTGGCTGAGGTTCAGGAGGGGAGAATAGATGCCTATAATTTCTTTTTTTTTTATATATATTCTTTTTTCTGCCCTGGCTGACAGTACTTCAGCCCTTATCCTGTACACCTGTACCCACTTCCCCCTCCACACCAATACCCTCCAAATTACCCCTCAAGGTGGGGCTGATGCCCATGCCCAGTCCATCTCTAATGGGAAAGGTGCCTTCTGACATTGCCTCCCTGGCTTACCCCTCCCCAGGGTGGGGTTCAGGGCTGGGTGGTGCACCAGAACCAGTGATTGGTCGGTGAGAGGTGGCAGCACGAAAGCCATGGTGCCAGGCATGTGTGTCATCTACAAAATGTGTGTAACTTTAATGCTTCACTCCATGGGTAACGGAATCCTGTTAAGACAGTTTGTTGAATGGTTCCCCTTGTAGGACTGAATCAGTGTTAGTGTTCAAAATTGGAGGGGGGGGGACCAGAAATACTCCACTCAGGCTGTTGTGAAATTTTTCAAAGCTCTTTATTAATAATTGTTAATTGCCCTGATGTTTCTCACCCATTGTGTCTTTTCAAAGGGCTTTTCTTATTTTCTGTAAAGATAATAAATATTTTTTATAAGTCTTACATTCTTAGATTACATTTCATTTATTTTCTTCAGTTAGTCATTGTCTGTTATACTTCGTTACCACTGTGTTTCTTTCTCATGCTACAAACAGTATACACTCTGTACTCTATTTTCTCATCTTACATTTAAAACATTACAAAAAATCATATGAAGTGATAAAGAATATGTAGCCTGTAGTCGCGCTTTGTTTTTGCATAGCCAGACACTCTTTACTTCTGCCTTTGCCTGTTCTACTTATTCTGCGTAGCAAGGAATAGCACCTAACAAATATCTTGAAAATAAAGATGAAAAGAATGCCTTCAGTAACTATATTGACAGGTTATTCCACATACTTAATCAAACAGCTTTCTCTCTGTGCTAGCTTTTCACTTATAATATTGTTCCGTTAAAAAATATCTTAGTTACTACCACTTTACCTTTGCGGTTTTATATTTCAGCTCAGCATCCTTCATTTCCTATGTTCTCTGTCTCCCTTAGAGTTTTTGTTCTGTGTTAAAACAATTAGATTTTTAATACAATCAGCTCTGTTACAGACAGTCAGTACACTTCTGCAGTGTGTTTTACTTGTGTTAACTAATTTTATTACTTTTTACTCACTTTTCTCCTTGATGTTATTTCCTGCAATAGTTTTTTTATTTTATAAACAGTATTTGTAAACAAAGTTCAGTCCTACAGTACCCCTGTAAATTTTATTATTTCTGACCTACTGGCCTTTAATTTGATGTTTCCATCTCGTAATTTTACCTGTGGAGTATGTGCAGATTCTGAAGGCATGGTGTTTAAACTTGTATTCTGTCCTGTGTGTATTCCTTTGCTTTTTTTATGAACCCAATGTCTATATACAAAGAAATTAAAGTCATTCAATAGGTAACCCATAGAGGTGGACGCATGAGGAATGGTGCACAGCCCATTACAACTACTCCTTCCTGGCTCAATCCTCCACAGAGATGGGAGGGTTGGTGACTAGATGAGACTGTGGGCAAAATGGGTGACAGGATGTTGCTATGCATACGCATGGGGGGATGGGAGTGAGCACAGCGAAGCATGGGCTGGGAGGGGTGGAGAGGCTATAGGGGTGGTGCTGCAGTGGCAAGAGCTGCGTCATGGCATCAGGGGTTGGTGAGTGAATGTGGTGGGAGAGGTCTCGGGTTGGTCAGGGCGCTGGTGCAATTTATTGTGCCCAGCCCGAACCTTTCCCTGCTACCCCCCAACATGCACCCCAGAGCTGAGAATCCTTAAATAGGGGGTGTGTGGGTGAAGCCCCTGAGAGGTGGGCAGTAAAATAGCATCCTGACACACGTTGTTCTGAGGTGCGAGGTTGTCAGAAGTGCGAAAATGTTTCTAGCACTCTGACTGAGTGATAATGGTAATCACCTTTAGGCATTCGCCGTCATCACATAAACCCATTTAATAGCAATTTAAACTTATTTAACGTGGCTGTAGCTCCTTCTATATTACTGAATATGTTATCTTTTCTTACCGTGTGCTGGCGTTCTTGTTGTTCCTTGTGTTATTTGGTGCATCTACTGCGTGTGTGCATGGTGCTAGTTCTCTTGCTAAATACCTCTTGGCCTGGTCACAATGTGCAGTTACACCTGCATTGAGTGAGTTCGTATTAAGCTCAACTCATGGTCGCTTAGCAACCTTCATTGTGATCAGGCCATTATCTGGCTGCAGTATCTTTTTTTTAATTATTTATTTGTTTACATGTTTCACAATTTAATCTATAGAGAAGCTAATGGTGCCTTTGAGATGCTGGGTTCTTTTCAATAAACTATGGTTCTTCAATGTGTTTTAGTGCTCTTTGCTATGTCATTTTTACAATAACCAAGTTTAGTTACCAGTCACATCTTTTTTTTTAATTTTTAACTATTTAACATGTTGCTTTCTTGTATTAAATATTTATATCTTAGTAAAATGTTGCTATCATATTCTATGGACTTTTATACCTTTTGTGTACTAAATTGGTGAACAATTTTATTACTACATTCTAGCTGTTGTTTTTACTGCAGTTCTATTTTTTGAAATTATTATACTATAAAAAGAACCCATTTTAAAGAAAAATACTCACTTTTTTACATGTTTGAACTTCCCTGTTTGTGGTTTTTTTGTTTTTAATTTTTTTATAAAGCCCCATTCCATATCCCTTACTTATCTTAAATTACCAGCAAGCATTCCAGTTTGTATCCTTATTCATCCCTATATTTCTCTCTGGGGTTTGTAACTGGAAAATCCATTTCATTTTGGCTCGATCCAACTGTTTTTGATAGTCCCCTTCAGTTTCAGGTTTTTGGATTTGTTCAAGTCCCCAAAACCTGAGTGAGGCTCCCTTATGTCCTTGTTTGTTTGTCTAACCCTCCCCCAGGAAAAGGAGAGCAGCCCACTGGGGCCTCGATCCTTCTCCCCCAGCTGGCCCTCTGATGACCCGGATCCATTCCTGAACCTGGGTCACCAGTGTCACAAACAGAAATCCAACCACTGCGCAGATGGGCCGGCTATGCCTATAATTTCAGGAAGAGGGACCAGACTTCAGAGTAAAGTTCTATTTATCCCAGAGCAATGTTAAGACAAACATTCCAAAGAGGACATTTGGCCCAACAATGCTAACCATTCATGCAAGAATGGTATGTCCTGATTTCTCCAATGATTGAGAATGAGGCATTTGCCTACAATGGTGCTTTCAACCACCCATTGTGTGGAAGCATTTGTCCTAGAGATATAATGGAGGTGATGCCTAGCAGTACAAACAGGGGGTCAAATTGCAACACATTGTGGCAGACTTTTTTTTTTGCAAATCCCCTGTATTGCTTCCCAAAAGTTAGCTAGGAGAGGACAGCTTCAGGTTATATGAGACAATGTGCCTTCCTGGTTGTTGCAGCACCAGCACCTATGATTCTGATTGAGACCTGGCATTTTGAGAGCTTGAGGAGTCCTGTGCCATCTATACAATATCTTAACTTGAATCACTTGGGCCCTGTAACCCTGCAGCATGTGTGCTGAACATCATGTAGTTCATCCTTTTCCCCTGGAGGGCAGCATCTGTTGTAGGTGGTGGTTCCTCCTTGATCATTTTAAAACACTGCCACCATGTCATTATGCTGCACAATCTACTTCTCCAGTGATGCCCAAACCACTCCACTGCATACTATATAAAGAGTGGGACAAGTGGGAACAAAGTTGTAAGTACTCCAACAGTCTTGCTTTAGGTAGTGAAAGAGGGCTTGCAGTCCTCAGAGAAGTAAGGAAGGTTTAGCTGGGTGGCACAGATCTTTCATCAAATAGTAAAGTATATTTTACCCTGATGTCATTTCCCAGATCCAGGCATGAACATGGAAATATTTCTAGTTTTAATCAGAGGTACAACAGTTGGGTCATGAGTTTTACTGCTCTACCCCTGCAAAGCCAGAGTGATAACTGATTCCACCAGATATATATTTTATGATCCAGACCAACTTTTTACTTTTTGGAAACATCAGTAGAAGAATAAGCAGCAAGACACTACAAACTCGAAGACAGTGTGATGGATTTATTACCAGTAGCGGATATTGATGCTCCACTTCTAGATACTGCTTTATAATCTTTTGAACTATTGATTTCCATTTAATATTCCAAGAAAACTGATCTTCCTCCATGTTTGGCTAGGTTAACCCACTATCCTTGTCACTACTTGATGCACCAAATTTCCTCAACTCTCATATTTCAAATCAGATAAGTGTGGCTTTGTGTTTTCTTGACTGTCTAATTATATCAAGAGAAATAAGATACTTCTTTGGAATTGGACTTCTAGCTTAAAATTTACAATTTACTTGAACTGTTCATCATATACCTGATGTAATGCAATACTTGCTTTTGCTAGACACATTTTTCAATAGTCCACACATTTTTGGTGTAGGCTAGAATAGCTATAACAAATTGTATTTATTTAAGTTACTTTATAACATGGGTTACCTTAAGGAAGAACAGTGATTGGAGAACAGCTGTCAGGTGGCTGTGTAATAAGTTCACTATTTAATCCATGATTGTCCTGCCGGATCATGTAACAGAGTGTTTACAAAACTGTTTTACACAGTGAAGGGATTTTGACAGTCTGCACTACTCCTTTCATAAATCAGCCATTTTTTTTTGCCCCTTAGCGAACATAGCAGACCATGCTATTGCAAAAAGAAATGGAGAGTAAGTTCTCCTTGTTTGGTAATCTTAGTCTTGATGACTAGCTAACGGAGAAGTTTTCTAATGGGGAAGCCGTTGTTCAGCAAGATAAAAAAAGTGAAGGTTCCCACCCACACCCCATTTCAAGTCCCACATCACCCAGTAAAATTCAAGTTCAAGTTCAAGTTTACTGCAGGAAAACTCCATTTAGCAAGCTCATTCACAAGGAGGTCCTGTGACATAAACACTTAAAGTACAAACACAGATAGGTAATAACAGTATATACATGAAATGCACGTTACATGATACAGGCTGGATATACATACAAGGGTACCACATAGGGTGACCGCAGGTGGTAAATATTGATATGAAACAGGGGAGGACTATACAGGTTGCATACTGATAAATCAGAAACATGATGACTGGTGTGTGCAATACAGCTAGAACAAACAGATACAACTGATAAGCGGGGTGATTTGATAAACTAGCAGTGGAGCGTAAGCATAGATAAAGCCAGGAGTAGAAGGAAGGAAAGCAGTTAATATGACAAATCAATTATACCTTACCAGTGGATAAATATGGCACACATGGGAAGAAAGAGACTTAATGACAGTTACAGGTGTCTTTATTTTGGCTGAACTTAGCGATTTGTAGAAGTTTATTGAAACTGTGCTAGTTAATCTCAGTACGGTTTGTAATTGGTCCCAAATGGAGGGAAGGCATATACAGCACGTTTACCAAAGGAAGTCCGTGATCCTGATATGTCAAGCATAATAAAGTCAGATTTTCCTAACGAGTATGCACATATGAGATACTAATAAGTGATGAGAAATAGTTTGGCAATTTCTGCAGGAGCAGTTTAAGAGTCCATAGCCCAGCATGGAGCAGGCCTCTAGTAGTAAGAGATGTCCAACCAACAGCTGCATATAAGTCACAGTGTAGTGCGAGCGGTAAGGGAGTTGGTAATGAACGTAATGCAGTGATAAAAGATGTCCAGTTTACTTAGATTTGCAAGAGTGGTGGAGGAATAGATTACATCGCCATAGTCGAGTAGGGGAGAAAAGGGCCTGCATGTTTACTTTTTAGTTTCAAGGGGAAAAGGGGCCTATTTCGTAGAAGAAACCTAACCTTGCTTTTAACCTTCTAGAGACATCTTCGATGTGGTAATTGAAAGATAATTTATTGTCGATCCAGATACCTAGATATTTAAATTTGGTTACAACTTCCAGAGGCCTGTTTAGCGTGGTGACAATGAAGTCTTGGGCAAGGGTATTGGGGGTCTTGTGACAGCACTCTGCGGAGAATATCATCGCTTAGTCTTCTTAGCATTGACAGAAGCTTTGCCTTTATTAGATTATGCTCAAGTTGTGTGAAGCGTTGAAGCACTCCCTGATTTCAGATAACGATGAGCCAGAAGTATACAGCACAGTATCATCTACAAAAAGTGCAGATTGGACCTAGATATGTTAGCATCTAAGTCATTAATGTACAAAGAAAACAAGATAGGGCCTAAGATGGATCCTTGGGGACTCCTCTTGCAACTGGCAAGCAGCAGAAAAAGCCTTCCGCCTTACTCTTTGGAATCTTCCAGTTAGGTAGCTAGAGAACCACTGGGTGGTATGGTATGTGGCATCCAACTTTACAAGGCAATTGACTAATAGTTTGTGATCAACAGTATCAAAAGCTTTGGTGAGGTCCAAAAGACTGCACCAGTTACCTTCTTAGCATCTATAGCAGAGATCCAATCATTGGTTACTTTTGCTAGTGAAGTGATTGTAGTATGATTAGCCTGGAAGCCAGATTGAGCTGGGTTAATGAGAGAGAAGGTTTCCAAGTGAGATTTTAACTGAATATGGATCAGTTTTTCGAGAACTTTAGAAAGGATAGGCAATATGGAGATAGGTCTATAGTTGTTTACATCGCATGGGTCACCAGATTTAAATAGAGGGAGGATATGTGCTGATTTCCAGTAGGACAGCACAGTAGCAGATGTAATGGAAAGATTGAAGATGTGGAGAATTGGGGCAGTGAGATGGGCGTAGCCTGACCTTAGGAAAAAGGGTTCCAAGCCATCATCCCTGCGTGTTTTTTGGTGTCTAAGTTAAGAAGGGAATCTTCTACTTCTTTATAAGTTATCTCATGCAGTTGGAAGGGCTGGGTGCAGGACAAATGTAGGGGGAGGGGTATGCTGGCTCACCGCAGCTCCAGCATAAGGTGACGAGTCAAAAGCTAATCCAGCTGTGGCAAAGTGGGAGTTAAGTTCCTCCAGGATTAGGGACTTGTTTTCCACAATCATGCCACTTGCAACTATCTTTGTTGGGACAGAGGGGGCCATGGGCCGTCCTTCTATAGCTTTGATAGTCTTCCATATTTTATGAGGGTTACCTTTAGCTTGTTCTAGAGTAGAAATATAATAGTTAGCTTTAGCAGAGCGAAATTTTTTTACACAGTTATTCGTGGCTGTTCTAAAGGCCTGCCAATCTGAAGATTCTTTGGAATGTCTAGCTTTAGCCCAGAGCTTATCTCGAGATATAAGGGCTGCCTTGAGATCTGAGGTGAACCAGGGGTTGGAACTGTTCTGTACCCTTACTTTGATGAAAGGGGCATGCTTATTTATTATTGTAGTGAGTTTGTCATTAAGGATGTAAGCTGCCTTGTTGACATCTTTGGCTAGGTAGAGATCTTGCCATCTGATCATGCCCAGGTCAGATAGGAAGTTTACTGCACTGAATTTGCGAAAGGATCTTTTTGTTATAAAGATGAGTTGCGGCCGGGCCTCAATTTGAGATCTTATGCAAGCAGCAATTCCATGATCGCTCATGTCGTTGTGAAACACTGCCGAATTAGATATTTTGTGTGGATGGGTGGTTAGTATCACATCTAGAATGGAACTGTTGGCAGTATTTAGAGTGTTGTTCCTAGTAGGTTCACTGACTAATTGCCCAAGACCTAGTTTGTCACAAAGGGATTTGAGGCCGTGTGATTTAGGTGACAGTCAGTCCATATTTAGATCTCCTAGAAATATTGTTTCAGTTTTTGCATCTACGTAACATGGATTTCAAAGATTAAGGACTTCATCACCACCAGACGGGGTCTATAGCCACCTAGGATAGTGATACATTCCTAGGAGGGGAGATGAAGGCTCAAAGTAAACTAACTCAAATTCTTTGCTAGAGATTTGCAAGTATATTGGTGACCAAGTACTTAGATTTGGGTGAGATAACCACACCCGCCTAGACTCTCTATCTGTTCTAAATAAATTGTAGCCCTGCAGTGATATTTGTTGATCAGTGTTCGCCTTCTTTAACCACGACTCAGTAATTATGATAAGGTCAGGGTTAACGTGCAGCCCAGGCTTCGCAGCTGTACAAGTTTTAGGCAGGCTTTAAAATGCTGACCATCATCATTTTGATGACCTGTAGCCTCAGCAAAATCGATAGGCGAGGTGTTGGGGGGGGCAGGGTTGAGCTCCACATTTCCTGAGCAGAGAAGAAGCAGAAGTATAACTTTCTTTAAGGAGCTTATAAGAATGGAGACTGCTTTTTTATTTCTTCACAGCAACCCATATCGTGCTGCGCAAGAGGCGGCACCACTGTAATGACAGTTGATCGTGATCAATGTAAGTGCTTGAATAGACATAGGTGAGGACAGCAGCAAGGGGGTGTAGGCTAACCGGGGAATAGGCTAAAAGGGGAGAGGAGAATGACATAGTGTCTGTACAGTAGACCGTTATAACATTAGGTATTGATAAGGTACATTGGAGAACTGAATTGCATTGAGGTACTTCTAATTGCACTGTATTGCTGAAAACTCTGCACCTTAGGAGCAATAAAAACACAATAAGGAGAGCCATGGTCCCAGATTGAGTGGTCTCGTGATTTGTACTAGTGCAATATTTTCTAGGCAAGTAATTTGTCCACCTAGGTACTCACTTAAAACCTCGATGAGAAAATACAGCAGAAAGGGGAACAAGGAGAGCAAGAGCAGCTTAGTTAGTGGTGGGGCTCAAGAGATATTCACACAGGGCAGTCTTATTGGCCACACTCAGATACCAATCATAGGTTGGCAGCAGTCAAAACTAGGCCAATGAAGCAGTAATATGATATAGGAGGCGGATCATGAGTGTATTTAAAGGAGGCCTGCAGAGGGGTGGTGGGGGTGGAGAAAATTCCAGGTCAGAGCGAGAGCTGAGAAGTCAGAATTAAGAAGGGAACACTGTAACAGACTATAGAGAAGGTGCCCCAATCAGAGCAAAGCAAGAAAGCGGGCGTACCAATCACAATCCCCCTATGGCAGTGCGGCACCAATCAAGGGTGCCCAGGCGTGCTGGCTCTCTGCAGAGGATTCTATCAGTATCTATCAGTATGACAGCACAGAGTAAGTAATAATAGGGTGCTCAGCATCTATCTGACTTGAGTCTGAAGGGTGGATGGCAGACACTGAGAGCTTCCTGTTTTCAGCTGCAGAGCTGTCGCACAGGCAGTTTTAAGGAAGTTGTCAGCCTGTTGAGTGAAGCTTACGGGAACCTCAACTACAACCACCCCTTGTAGCAGCACTGGGAAAGAAGTAGAATGATAATGCAGGCCATATTACCCACAAATGAGTACAGGGAGTTATGCAGAAGAGCAAGAATCCCTCTAGTGGCAGGTCTGTATAACCTGCTAATGGAAAACTAGCCACTTAAAAAAAAAAAAAGGTAGTTAGACTTATCGGTGCCAAGGCAGAGTGCGTGGATGGGGGGGGGGTGCTGCAGGAAGAGCAGTCAGACAGAAGAGGTGTAAGCACTTTAAAACAGTAGTAGAAATTACAATCCAGCTAATACAGTTGAAAACTCTAATAACACAGTTGAAATGTGCTTAGTTCTATCGAAAATCTAACAAAGTGCCGGTGTCTATAGCAGAGGAAAGTCCTGGCTAATCAGAGTGGGTTTGCTGGAAGCACCCGTGTTCTGATTGGCTGCGCTGTCCCGTGGCTTTCCAAGGAGCTGCAGGTGGTGTCCTGGTCTTGGTCGGTGGTTGGCTGGGTGCCGGCCGACTGTGGGTGAGCTGAAGCAGCTGTTCAGGGCAGATGGCTTCAGGCACAGGCAGGTGTCCTGGTCTTGGTCGGTGGCTGGCTGGGGCCAGCCGACCGTGGGTGAGCTGAAGCAGCCCTGTTCAGGGGCAGGCAGCTTCCAAGGAGCTGCAGGAGGGTGTCCTGGTCTTGGTCGGTGGCTGGCTGGGTGCCGGCCGACCGTGGGTGAGCTGAAGCAGCCTGTTCAGGGGCAGACAGCTTCCAAGGAGCTGCAGGCGGGTGTCCTGGTCTTGGTCGGTGGCTGGCTGGGTGCCGGCTGACCGTGGGTGAGCTGAAGCAGCCCTGTTCAGGGGCAGGCAGCTTCCAAGGAGCTGCAGGCGGGTGTCACTTGCTTCAAGAAGATATGGACACACAGATTGCTGCCCTGTGGTATTTGAGCAGGATTGGAGCTGTAAACAGAACCACTTGCATTCACACTAATGAAGAGGCAGATGCCATTGCAGTGCAAGTTCCCATCCATCTATCTGTGTGTGTGTGGGGGGGGAAGCACACAGAGAGAGTGAACGAGGGAAAGAGAGAGACAGCAACACACAGAAGTTGGAAAGAGAGGATGTGGAGCCTAGTGAGGTCACAGGGAAAGAGGGAGGGACAGGTGAGGTCATGATGGACAGGTGAGAGTGGATGATGCATACACCTGAAGAGGGCCACCAGATTGGCTAGGGTGTGGCTTATAGGAGTCCTTGCAAGGGGTCCTTAGGGGCTTTATAAGCTTGGTGAGAGGGATGCTCTTCCTCTTGTTGCTGGTTTTTTTTTTGATTGCCAGTGGATCTCACCACAACTTTGGAAATTTTTCATTGATTGATTTACACCACTGGGTAAGGTATTGTAACTTTGGGTCCTGGGTTGTCAGGCCTCAAAGGCTTTTCATTATGTTTTATATGGTCATGTTTAATCTTGCAAAATGATTTACTAGGTAAAGTATAAAAGAGAGAAAATATGAAAGAAAGAGGATGTGTGGTTTAACAGGGATGTAATGGGTATTATTCTTACAGTTGAGGAATTTCATGTGTTTTTTTCTGGCCTATGGGCTGCATGGTGACTGCATGGTCTGTGGGGCCTAGTTACCAGCACGTGCATCCTAGGTTTACCATGGGGCACGGTTTTATTACAGTAAGCAAGTATAAACAAATGTGTGATGGAGTTTTACTATATAAGCCAAGTTAAAGATGTTTTATGAGGTTTCAAGTCTGTGTGGTGAAATTTCTGGTACCTCTTTAAGAGGTCTTGATGTGATTGTGATGTATAAACAAAAAAAAAAAAGAAGAGACATCAGGTTGGTTTTGCATCCCCATGTAGGCAAGGGCTTAGTTGTTTGTTGCTGGGGCATACATTTGTGTTTTTTCATTTTGCGGTGAGGGAGATGGGAAAGAAAGAAGGAGGAGGTGGGGAACCAGGACACAGCATGGTCACATTGGTGCAGTTTGGGTTCAGGAAGCGGGTGCTCTTCGCTCAAGTACCCATGAGTCTTGAATAAATAATTATTAAATGATGACAGGTGAAAGGGAATAAGGAAGGTGGACGCGAGTGGGAGCCTTTCAGTGCAGAAAAAGAATTGATGGAACTGTGGGCCATTTAGATGGTTTTGGAGAATCCTCTCGAGTTGCGAGGCAGTTGCTTTCAGGTGAGGGTGGGAGAGGGAGCACCTCAGGGCGAGAGTGTGGATAGGTCAGGCAGAGTGTGACTAGGTGCTCAGAAGGCCCTAAGCAGGTGAGGGCATTGCAGGATGGTTTTCCAACCTCAGGAGTAGCTGATGCAAGTGTTTTGTGGATTTACGTGCAGATGATGGTGAATCGGTGTATTTGGGCTTGGACTGAGTCTAGGGAGGGCCTGTGTGGCCATGGATGAAAACATTTTAGCGGAGTAGGGAAGGGGCTGAGAAGTGGGGATGGGACCGCTGATTTGCAGGCCAAGCAGGGCCTAAAAGCTACCAGATGACTCATGTTTTAAAAAGGGGGTGGTTTGAAAGGGGAGAGAGGAGGCCACAGTGAGCATGGCGGGCCACATGGCATAGCATCTGACATCACTGGCACGTTGCAGGAGGTGGAGCATAAATTTTGAACAGGCCTGGTGGGGTTATTCTGGCCCAGTTTTGGGGCAGGAGGAGAGCTTGAGAAGAAGGAACACACAAAGGGATGCCAGCCAGCTCAGCTTTCAAAAAAAAAAAAAGAAGGACAGAGGGCAGGCGGGTGAGGCCTCGAACAAGATACAGGGCTTGCATGGTGGGCATACAGGGTAACACTGAGGGGTGGTAAGGATACCCCTGGGTAGGGCCTGAACTTGGGAAACAGTATGGAGGGACAACACATGGTGGGGGAGCCAGGTGGCTTACAAACAATAATAATAAAAAGAAAAGTGAGACACCAGATCTCATATAACTTGGCATGGTTAGGAGGGACTCTTACAAGCAAACCCAGTAGGCAGCCAAACAGAAACTGGGAGGGAGAGAGAGAGAGAGAGAGAGGTGAGAGAAAGGGCATAAGTACAGGGAAAGCAGGACAGCCACATGGAACTGGCTTCCCGGGCCTGGGACAGCACCGAGTGGCAGTAAAAAAAAATAAATGAATCATTCACAAATCTGGACTGTCATGTACAGTATGGGCTGCTGCCCAGTGGCTCTCTCTCTGCACCAATGGCATTTTGCTAGCTAACTAATCCAGTCACGGGTGGCAGGGGAGGGATGCTGCCACCCGCCGCCGTGGGGGGGTGGTGGTGCTTCATGGGTGGGTGGGAGGGGGGATACCAGCCACCAGGGCAATGTTGGGGATTTGTGTAGCATTTACATCCCGTGATCGGGATGTGCCACTAGACCACCAGGGCTGATTTCAGGAGAGGGGTTACACAACTACTGCCCACGATCGGGCTTTTGGTCCACTGGACCACCAGGGTTAATCTCGGAGGGGTTTACAATTACTGCCCACGATTGGGCTTTTCGTCCACTGGACCACCAGGGATGATTTCCGGAGGGGGTTACACAACTACTGCCCGCAATCAGGCTTTTCGGTCCACTGACCACCAGGGATACGTTCAGGGGGAAGCTACTGCTGCCCGCGACCGGGCTGGTGGTGAGGGGATTAAACTATGCCCGCGATTGGGCCAGTGGAGGGTGGTGGGTGAGATTTACAGTCGGCTGCCCGAGATCGGGCTGCAGGGGGGGCACAGGGACTGGGTTGGAGGCCAGCCACAGGTGGCAGCTGCTGTGTTGCACCCTGCAATGCAGCAGCTCATCTGTGGGTGGCCCTCAACTTAAGACTTTTTTTTGGCTCAAAGTTGTGCAGGCGCAGGTTGGGGGTTGCGCCTGCACAACTCTGCACAGCCCTGCTGAATATCGGGCTGTGCAGTTTATGCATGGTTCCTCCCCCTCCAGTTCAGCATGCATTCATTTGCATTGCGCTGTTGCTCATCATGTTTTCTGTGGTGCAACTGCCTCCTGCTGATTATGGCAGAATGGAGACAGGTTCGAACTTCTCGCGAGGCAAGAACCCTATTGCGCGGCGGCGCAACCCTTTGAATATCCGGCCCATGGAGGGTAACTAAAGAGGCTATTCTTGAAGCTTCAGCTTTGCCTAAGGAAAGTAACCAAAATGAATAAATTCAAGAAACCGCTTTGGTTTTCAGTGAGAGTCAGGGAAATATTATGGACCAATGGATGGCCTTTGTGGAAGGGTGTCTGGTATTTATGTTCATATGCTCTCTGTTTTCTAAAATAAAAGTCTACTGCAGTAGCATATCTGTCTTTTTTCTGCATTTTCTTTTTCTCTACTGCCCCATTTTTTCAGGTTGGCCACCTGAGTTAAAAATGGGTGCTTTTTTCCTGTATTCCTTTTCTAGCAGTCTAGTGCTTTTTCCTTTCTCTGCATAAGAACAAATACCAGCCTTCCCTTGTCACATTCACTGAGGTTTGTATTTTAAAAAGCATAGTTTAAACTCAGGAACTTGGGTTGAAACTAAACATGAGACTGTGGGTGTAGCTGCTGGTTTTAAAACATGTTTGTGTTTGTTTAAAAAGCCCTGCTCCCAGACCACCAAATAAAGCATACTTTTTAGAGTTTACAGTAGGGTTGTCAGAACAGGTTAGGTAGATTCGAACCACTCCTCGGTTCCTATTTTCGGGGTTCTAACTTAGAACTCGAACACTAAACGGTTCGCAAAAGGGTTCGAATCACCGCAAGACGCGAGACGACGTGGGGGTCGAGTAAGCTACGCGAGCCGCGGGATCTGTGGGGGTATTTAAGGAGATGCGCCATGAGGAAGAGCGCCATTTGCTGAGGATCATCGGAGCAGAGGCAGCAGCAGCAGGCAGCAGCCCACTAAACTGTAGCAATTAGCGGTTAGCGCGTATACCGCTACTCTTGTCCAGTGGCCACTTCTTCTTCTCCTGTGAGACCGAGAACAAGAGAAAGGCTAAAAAAAAGCTGAAAATCGGGGGAGACTGGGAGTGGGACTAGGGGGAGGTTCAGGACAGAAGGAGGGATTAATCAAGATTGGGAAGGGACTGGGGAATAGGGAGGGATTGAGACCAATATCAGGACTGGAGGAGGACTCGGAGAGAGAATAAAAAAAAAATAAGAAGAAGACTGAAGATTAAGAACCTTTGTGAAATGTGATTATTTGAAACTGCAGCACACTGCACACTCAGCAGCTGCCAGCAACAAGCATACAAGGGGCAAAAAAGGCAAATAAATCTTTCTGAACCCTAGTGTGTGTTCACAGAGAGAAGCCAGTGTGCCCCTTGACTGCACTGTACCCTACCCAGGTGTGTGTTACAGAGAGAAGCCCAGTGGCCAGTTGTGTGGTGGCATTAACCTTACATGACAGAAATGAGAAATATAATTCTCATTCCTGGGTTGCGAGGTGACTCTGTCTCCTGTGGTCAGCCCATCACCCTGCTTCTGTGTGCCCTTTGACTGCACTGTACCCTACCCAGTGTGTGTGTTACAGAGAGAAGCCCAGTGGCCAGTTGTGTGGTGGCATTAACCTTACATGACAGAAACGTAGAAATATAATTCTCATTCCCTGGGTTGCATATGTGACTCCGTCTCCTGTGGTCAGCCCATCACCCTGTTTCTGTGTGCCCTTTGACTGCACTGTACCCTACCCAGTGTGTGTATTACAGAGAAGCCCAGTGGCCAGTTGTGTGGTGGCATTAACCTTACATGACAGAAATGTAGAAATATAATTCTCATTCCCTGAGTTTCGTGATGTGACTCCATCTCCTGTGTCAGCCCATCACCCTGCTGCTGTGTGCTCTTTGACTGCACTGTACCCAGTGTGTGTGTTACAGAGAGAAGCCCAGTGGCCAGTTGTGTAGTGGCATTAACCTTACATGACAGAAATGTGAAATATAATTCTCATTCTCTGGGTTGCGTATGTGACTCGGTCTCCTGTGGTCAGCCCATCACCCTGCTGCTGTGTGCCCTTTGACTGCACTGTACCTCACCCAGTGTGGTTAGAGAGAAGCCCAGTGGCCAGTTGTGTGGTGGCATTAACCTTACATGACAGAAATGTAGAAATATATTCTCATTCCTGGTTGTGTATGTGACTCGCCTCCTGTGGTCAGCCCATCACCCTGCTGCTGTGTGCCCTTTGACTGCACTGTACCCTACCCAGTGTGTGTTACAGAGAGAAGCCCAGTGGCCAGTTGTGTGGTGGCATTAACCTTACATGACAGAAATGTAGAAATATAATTCTCATTCCCTGGGTTGGTATGTGACCGTCTCCTGTGGTCAGCCATCACCCTGCTGCTGTGTGCCTTTGACTGCACTGTACCCTACCCAGTGTGTGTTACAGAGAGAAGCCCAGTGGCCAGTTGTGTTGTGGCATTAACCTTACATGACAGAAATGTAGAAATATAATTCTTATTCCCTGGGTTGTGTATGTGACTCCATCTCCTGTGGTCAGCCCATCACCCTGCTGCTGTGTGCCCCTTGACTGCACTGTACCCTACCCATTGTATGTGTTACAGAGAGAAGCCCAGTGGCCAGTTGTGTGGTGGCATTAACCTTACATGACAGAAATGTAGAAATATAATTCTCATTCCTTGCTGCGATGTGACTCCGCCTCCTGTGGTCAGCCCATCACCCTGCTGCTGTGTGCCCCTTGACTGCACTGTACCCCACCCATTGTGTGTGTTACAGAGAGAGGCCCAGTGGCCAGTTGTGTGGTGGCATTAACTCATATGACAGAAACGTGAAATATAATTCTCATTCCTTGGTTGCGATGTGACTCGTCTCCTGTGGTCAGCCTATCACCCTGCTGTTGTGTGCCCTTGACTGCACTGTACTTCACCCATTGTGTGTGTTAGAGAGAAGCCCAGTGGCCAGTTGTGTTGTGGCATTAACCTTACATGACAGAAACGTAGAAATATAATTCTCATTCCTTGGGTTGCGAGTGTGACTGTCTCCTGTGGTCAGCCCATCACCCTGCTGCTGTGCACCTTTGATTGCTATTTTTATGCCTATGCCCAGCAGCCCAATCATTCTGTAAGCCTTGAACCTGGGATCCTTTAGTTGCAAACTGTCATATTCTTCAATTACTTTCAGTCCAGTATCAAGTAACACAACCAAAATAAAATTTTGGAGTTGTGGCCAGCGATTACAGATCACATTGCTTTGTTACACAGGAATTGTTTGGGTGTTGGTGTGTTCACTGCAGTATACTGGACTGGTAGTACTGGTACTTACTGTCTGTTATGGCTGACACAAACATAGATGAAGCATTTAGTGTGTGTTTGAGCAGGTGTTGGGTGGTAGTGGTAATCCTGGTGCTAACAGAAATAACCAAAATGTTTCACGTGATAAAAATTCAACAAACAGCAAAAGAGCAACAGTGAAGTGTGGTAAAGGGGACCTTTAAGAAAACCTGTACAGCTGCTGGGTCACACGGAGGCACCATAAGGTATGCCATTCATGCCGCTAAGATCCCTGTGACTAGCAGCAATAATGCAAGTGACAGTGAGTCCCTCTCTGACTCAGACAGTAGCTCTTTGTCTCAGTCTGACACAGTTGTGTCTCGCGACAAATCATTACTTCCTCAACAAAGTGAAATGAGCAAGTCTGCTGACAATGAATCAGGTAGTGCACTTGCAAATACATCCAACACTGTTGGCAATGAAAAGGACATATCCATTGAATCCACCACTTCTGTGTTGGCCAGCAATGAAAATCCATCAGAGTCTTCTGCCCACTCTTCTAGCACCAAGGAGCATGTCCCAGGTTCTGTTAGGACAGGTGAAAAGACACAAACAGTCTTTAGCTATCTTCCTAGCACTCGAACAAAATCTGTCACATCTGAGGTGTGGAATTATTTCTCTGTCAGTAAAACCGATCCATGCAGAGCAATTTGTTCCCTTTGTAAACAGAGTGTAAGCCGTGGTAAAGTTGTGTCATGCCTTGGCACTACAGCTCTTAAACGTCATCTGAAAAAGCATTCGGTTTTGCTTGATAATCCAAAACCCATGTCCTCCATCTTCCAGACCGCACGTGAGAAGGGTCAGGAATCTGAAATGGATAATGAATTCTCTGAACTTGATGCGGGCAGAACCACTGCCAGCCCTAGAATCACTGTTACCACCAATGCCAGCACCATTAGTACCAGTTGCACATCCAGTGATGGCACTGAATGTATAAGTCCTAGTCCACCATCTCTGTGTCCATCTGCCCATGGAAGCACAGTGTATAAAAACCAGCAGGGACATGTTGCAAACAGCTAACACTGTCTCAGGCATTTGAAAGGAAAAATACCTTTACTAGAAATCATCAAAGACCCTTCATCTTAATCACCGATTGGTGAACTGTTAGCTGGAGCTCTTCTCCCATACTCTTTGGTAGATCATGAGGATTTTAGGAGCTCATGACATTAGCAGAGCCTCGTTACAAGGTTCCTTATCGAAGGTACTTTTCCTATGTTGAAATACCAAACATTTATCAGGCTTTAAAAGTGACAGTGATGCTTGCACTTAAAACTGCAGAGGGTGGGCTTATTCATGTCACAACAGATATGTGGACTAGCACTCAAAACATAGATTACATGTCCCTTACTGCTCTGTGGGTCACGTTTTCTTGTGCTTCTTCAAAAACGAAGACACCCCAAAAGATGGCGCTGCTGCATATAAAGAAGTTTGGGCAAAGTCATACTGCTGCAAACATCTTGCAGGAACTAAATGACCTCCTTGATGAATGGGTTTATTCTCATGGTCTAAAATGTGGCTTCATAGTAAGTGACAATGGAGCCAACATCTTAAAAGCAGTACAGGATGGAGGATTTCTGCATGCTTCTTGCTTTGCACATTGCTTACACTTTAATTGTCACAAGATTTCAGCAACGAAACACAAGTGGATGGTATGATTGCTGTTTGCAAAATAATTGTGACTCACTTTCACATTCAACCAAGGCTATACGGACATTGTCCGAACTGCAAAAAACACAAGCTGCCCCAGCAAAAGCTGATTCAAATGTTTCCACTGCTGGAACTCAACGCTTTATATGCTGCAGCGCTCTTGGAGCAAAGCAAGCTGTACATGAGTACTGCTCCAGTTACATTATTGGAGATGGCATTATGCTGTCTGTGCTGCAGTGGAAATTAATGGAGACAGTGTGCTGTATCCTAGCTCCTTTTGAGACAGCTACAAGGGACATGTCTTCTGAAGCTGCATCTGTGAGTCAGGTTATCCCACTCATAATGCTCATTTCACATCATCTTAGTGTTCTAAATCTACAAATAGAAAAGACAGATCTGAGTGCAGACAACATGTCACCTATATCATGGGAATCTCAGTAAAGAGAATGAGCGGCGCTTCAAAACCAATGACAAATTAGTTGCAATGACGCAATCCAAGACACTACATCCTTGCAACTCTCTTAGATCCCAGGTTCAAGGCTATACATCTTCCAAAAACAGATGATATAGAGCAGTACAAATGTATGTTGCTAGATGAGCTGCAGCACTCACAGGAGTCAAACACAGACACGCACGCAGTACCCTCAGGTTGTCATCACCACAACATGCAGGTTCATATTCACAAAGGGATACAGAACTGGAAAGTCACCAAACATTAACAGTAGTTGCACAACTGCCACTTCTTCAACCCTTAGTAGCAAGCTAAATCTGTGGCAAACCTTTCCCAAATTGCTGCCATACCAGCTTCTGCTGATTCCTCGTCTGAGTGGTCACTGTCCATCATGGTAGACAGTTACCTGCAAGAACTACCCTATTCCTATTGATGCATGCCCTTTTGAATACTGGAGATCAAAAAGTCAATTTGGACAGAGCTGTATGGATGAAGCCTGTAAATATCTTGGTTTGTCCTGCAACAAGTGTCTCTTCAGAACGCATGTTTAGTACAGCTGGCAATATTGTGACAGACACCAGAAATAGGTTGCGTTGCCAGAAAATGTACACACGTTAACTTTTATTAAAGTTAATAACACGATTTTCGATCCTACAAGAGTATACAAACTGATCCTGAAGTAATTGATGTTGTGGATGTTGATGGTGATGACAACTCAGATGGTGGTGGCTGGTAAAATACTGTGGGGACGGAGTCTCTCTGCACCAAAAAGGAAACTTTTACAGTATGTGATGACTTTGGTTGTCGTCTCTCTCCTTTCTCGATCTACTACCTTGGACTATATACCCCCCAAAACTTTCACCATTTCATGGCAAACTGCTTTGTAGCTAGGGTCTAAACTAAAGTCAACAAGTTTTATATACAGGGCAATTTTAGCATCAGTGGGAAGGGAACAGGCCCAAATTTGGCATAAAAGAGACACTGTCACATCAATCCTTTCTGTATCATATTATTTATTGTTAAAGTGAAAACATATATATTTTTGGATTTACCTTCTGTGACTTTGTGGTGCATCAGTATGGGCTGGGACAGGAGATGGTCTATTTTCAATTTTAAAGAGGACAAAACAATGAGTTCTAATTGGTAGCTGTTTATTTTTCAATTACAGAAATGTTAGCCATAAATGAAAAATGGATGCTAGCACATGGGTGAGGTTGTGGGTTGGTTTTAACTTATGGGCGTAAAGGTGGCATGGGTGCTACTGCACAGATGATGGTGGTGAAAGAAAAGATGGAATGGGTGATGGGGTGAAAGGTGGGTGTTTAGTTCTTTCATTTACAGGTTCATGATCAGCTGGGAATGGTGAGGAAAAAATGATGACAGACCGAACCTACTGTACACATAATATATATTCTTATTAAATACATTGCAAACTGCTGCCACCTAGCACAATTGTCCTGTCCCCTTTAAAAAAGAATAAAGGAATCAGAAATAAAAAGAAAATCTGCATCAGCAGTTTCACAG
This sequence comes from Neoceratodus forsteri, assembly GCA_016271365.2. NCBI lineage: Eukaryota > Metazoa > Chordata > Ceratodontiformes > Ceratodontidae > Neoceratodus > Neoceratodus forsteri. The sequence continues at coordinate 1,179,940,944 of CM057458.1, forward strand.
TATGTGACCTATCATAAAAGTGTTTTGCTTTACAAGTAGTGATAATTTGATACATAATGGGGTTGACAGACGCTGTCCCTTAAACATCACATTGCCAACTGCTGCAGCTACATTAAATGTTCCTTAAGTTAGTATGTGGTAAAGAAACCACTTTTTCATTTATGTGACTGAAATAAAGATTTCATTGAAGTATCAGCTGCAAAATGCATCATCTTAGAAAGTTGTATGTATTATTTCAATTTGCCAACAAAAATGTTGGTATATGTATGCATTATCTTAGACAATTGCATGCATTTTTTGCCAGCAACAATGACTGGCATATTTTTTTTATTCAAATGTCTTGACTGACTACGTTATGACATAATATGTTTTGCAACAGTTCCGCATCCTGCTGCTGTAGTACTTGGCTTTACTTTGTTATAAAAGCTTTCTTTTAAACATAGCAACTTTTGATTTACTCATTTAAAACAGAAAGCAGCAAATAGCTGAACTTAGGTAATATCAGTTATTTTTCTCATAATTCATGACGATGAGTATATATAACTGAGTACATAAATGGCTAATGTGCCTCTTTCTTTCACTAAGGAACTATGATGCAACTGCAGCAGGAAAACTTTAACATATGGGTGGGTGGGTGGGCCTGTTACGTTATCAAGTTGCTGGCTTTAGCAAACAGTAAAACCATAGATAAACCTAGTTGTAGTCATCAATGTCACATATGATAATTTCTCTCCCTTTATATTGAAAGGTTTTCCTTTACATGTATTTTATTACTATCTTCATTACTGGCAGCATAATAAAAAAATAGGGTTCGAGTTCTAAAAAGTTCTAAAAAAGATTAGAACCCTAGAACATTTTCAAAAGTTCTAGACTAGAACTAGAACCCAGAACTTCAGAGGGTTCTGACAACCCTAGTTTACAGCACAAAGCGCTTTTCTAGGTAGCTAACGTTCAGAAGTTGTGTGTTGTGAAACTGCTAAAGGTTACCCACTTTGAAACACTGTGTGTTGCAGTCTGCAATATTTTTCCCCAAAGTGCATTTTGTCTGTGGTTCTGGTTAAGGTAGCATAAAGATAGTTTAACTCTTTGTATTTTAAGTTGCTTTCATTGTAAACAAACAGTCTTTCTCACTGTTAGAAACCTAAAGTTCACTCCTACCTGCAAACACAGGGACTGGGTGTGGTTCTCTCTCTGTGGCTGTTTGTTTCCGCTGGCTCCTTAGGAGGCAGCCGGCCTTTCTTCCCTTAGTTATAGTTGGGGAAGGGAGGAGACACCTGTTCCTGCAGCAAAGCTGTTTTATCTGTTATATTGTTTTGTTTTATGAACTGAAACATTTGTAAACATGTAAAAAAGACATGCATTCAGTTGAGCTAATAGTACTGAAATAATAAAATGTGTGTAAGCATTTTGCTGTACTAGATGGTTTGAGGGAGGAGACAGCAATAGTCACACGATTATGTTTTGCTATAAAAGAGGTATCCTGGCTGGGAGACCTCAGATTCCTCTTGAGATCAGCCGGTTACTGATCCCTCTGTATAGGTCTGCTCCTTTCCAGACCTGTAGCCAACTCTATTTGCTGATGAGGTGACTACTGCTGCCTGTACCTCAAGAAAGCAGGAGTTGAATTCTATTTGATTTTGTTTTTGTTCATTTTGTATTTTGTTTGCCAAAATGTAGTTGCTTTTGACGGCTTTTTGAGTTCATTTTTGTCTACAATAAATTTCTGGTCTGGCAATTGCCTTTCCAACACCTTACAACTCTGTGTCAGTGTCCATCAGTTCACCCACAAGCCACGACACTGGTGTCAGAAGTGGGATAAACTGGTGAAACTGGTGCCTGCCAGGAGGTGGTTACTGTATGCAGAGTTCTGTGGATGACCAGAAATTGAGTTCTCCAGGAGGTGTTTTGACCCAGAGGATGACTCAGAAGCTTGGTGAAGTCCCATTGCCTGGTTTGGGATCTGATGTTAAACTGAGGACTGCAAAAGAGGAGAAGCAGGAGGGTCCAGAGGAAGAAAATGATGAGGAGTTTGCTACTGCTGCTGCTGCTGACCCAATGTCTGCTGACCCACCAGAGGACATACATGACTTATTGTGCTGGCTGTGTGTGAAGCAGTTAGTGATGGACAAACAAAGAGAACAAGATTTGCAGAGGGCAGAGGCTTGTTGGGCAGATACTTTGTGTGCCATACGAGACATTGGGGCCCGCAATCCGCCTTCCACTAATGGCCCAAAAGACATTAAGCTCACTAAGTTGGGTCTTAATGATGACATACAGGCCTGCATGACAACTTTTGAATGGATTGCGCAAGCCTGTGGGTGGCCCAGAACTCAATGGGTCATGCGCCTCGTACCATACCTATTGGGAAAGGTGCAGTTGGCCTATAGCCACATGGACAGTGCACAAGCAGAAGACTACCATGCAGTAAAACAGGCTATTTTGCAAAGGTATGATATCAGTCCAAAGACTTATCGCCAGAGATTCAGAACTTTTAGATCTACTACAGTGGACACCCCCAGAGAAGCATATGCTCGACTGAAAGATCTGTGCCACAAATGGCTTCAACCAAGGGTTAAGACAGCAGAGCAAGTGATAGAAATGGTGATCTTAGAACAGTTCATCAGAGTCTTACCAGGAGACGTCCAAGTGTGGGTGAAGGAGCACCAGCCAGAGACATCTGAGGAGGCAATCTCACTGGCTGAGGACTACCTGACAGCACAACACAACCGCCAGAGAGGACATTATGGTGCCACACCACCCACGGTAAGACCTACTTCTGTTACTACTACTACTGCTACCACCACTGAAACCCTTGGGAACATTAGGGCAAGTGCACCCGACCCTATAACCCCAATATTATTTGTAGAGAGTGCCAAGGGAGGGGGCACATTGTGAGATTTTTCCCCAAAAGAAAGAAAACCCCAGTGCAGTTAGCCTTGGCCCATATGGGATGTTTTACTACTCCAGTGACATTTGGGGGTATCACCATTACTGGTTTGTTGGACTCTTGTAATAGACAGACCCTGGTGCGTAGTGACTTGATACAGCAACAAAAGAAATGGGGGCCTAACACTTTTGTTGTGTGTGTCCATGGGGACGTTCATCAGTATCCGATCACTACACTAGAGATGCAAATTCAAAGAAGGACACATGCTCTTACTGTAGGTGTAGTTCCTCACTTATCCATACCTGCCATTATAGGGCAAGACTATCCAGATTTTCACAGTCTGATAACTGCTAGTAATCCCTTGTGTGCCATGACAACTCGAGCCCATACTAAATCGGATAAACAATGGGCCCAGTTGTTTCCATTTGAGGAGGACATTTTTGAGGCACCTGGAAAGAGCCCGAAATCAAAAAGGGAAAAACAAGAAGAAAAGAAACAATGGACTAGAAAACTAAATAGTGGTGTTTCTGATGTTCATGATGCTGCTATTACTCATGTTAATATTGTAAAACATGATGTGCATGACCTAAATGGAAAAAGTTTTTGTTTAGAACAACAAAAAGATGAAACACTAACCCCTTTCTTTCAGGTTGTGGGACAACAAGACGGGGAAGGACCTGGCACTATTATAAGGGATGGGTTACTGTATAGATGTTGTAAGCATCCATCCATCCACTGGGGAACAAATAGATCAGCTCCTAGTGCCTACTCGGTACAGGGAAAAGTTGATCTCCCTGGCCCATGATATACCTTTGGCTGGACATCTAGGATGGGACAAGATGGCGCAACATCTCCTCCTACATTTCTATTGGCCAAGTATACATACCCAAGCGGCAGAGTTTTGTCTTAGTTGCCCAGAGTGCCAGAAAGTAGCTGCCATTACAAAAAAAGATACAGTTCCCTTACATCCCTTACCCCTCATCACTACCCCTTTCAGTAGAATAGCTATGGATGTTGTAGGACCTCTCCCGAAGAGTGCAAAGGGGAATTATTTTATTCTGGTTCTGTGTGATTATTGTACTAAATACCCAGAAGCTATACCTCTTTGAACTGTTACAGCTGATAAGGTGGCAGATGAGCTTCTCAAAGTCTTTAGTAGAGTGGGGATACCCAGAGAAATACTCACCGATAGGGGGAGTAATTTTTGTTCCAAACTGTTGGCATGCCTCAATATGACACTAGGGGTGGAAGCTATACGTACTACCCCCTATCACCCTCAAACAGATGGACTGGTTGAACGATTCAACCAGACCCTGAAGAGGATGCTGCGAAAGTATGTAGAAGATGAAGGCAAGACCTGGGATGTATACCTCCCACTCTTACTGTTTGACTATCGTGAGGTACCCCAGACCTCTACTGGCTTTGCACCCTTTGAATTACTGTATGGGTGACATCCTAGGGGTCCACTCGATATAGTGAGAGAAAACTGGGAAGATAAGAAAGAGGTATCCACTAGCACCACCCTTGACTACATGATTGCTTTAGAGAACAGACTGATGAAATACATACAACTGGCTCACCAACAAAACGTAACTAAACAGGATTTCCAAAAGGCATATTATGACCAAGGTGTGGGGGACAAATCCTTTGAAACAGGCGACAAAATTCTGTTACTTCCCTCTAGCACTGATAAACTGCTCATGAAATGGCAGGGCCCTTATGAGATTTTGAGATGGTTTGGCCCAGTGACATATGAGGTAGGAACTCCTGATAGGCAACAGAAAAAGAAAATTTACCATGTGAACTTGTTAAAACACTGGGTTGAAAGGCCTGTGATGGGTTGTTATCTGTATCCTGAAACAGAAGATAGTGAGCTTGAGGTGGCTTATGAAAGGTTGGAACACTGAGGGGAGTAACAGGAACTCACTATCAATCCAACCCTAGATATTCAACAAAGGGAGGAGTTAGATCACTTGCTAAATGGATTTGAACATACCTTTACCTCAATTCCAGGCAAAGTTACTGGTATACATCACTACATAGAAGTCACCTGCCCCAGCCCTATCAGACAGAAGCCATATCAGCTACCACAGAAGGTCAGAGCAGAGGTTGTAAAGGAAGTGCAGAAAATGTGTGAGCTAGGAGTAATAGAACCATCCACCAGTGAGTGGGCATTTCCCATAGTGGTAGTTGACATGAAAGAAGGTGGCATTCGACTCTGCCTAGACTTCAGGAGGTTAAATGCTGTGTCAAAGTTCAACGCCTATCCGATGCCTAGAATTGATGACATCATAGATCGATTAAGGAATGCCAGATACGTATCTACCTTTGATTTAACAAAGGGATACTGGCAGATCCCATTGGATGATGTCTCTACACTCTTAGAAAAGATGCGTTAAATTTGACTAAGAAGTAGTTAATTTTTAACACAGTGGTTAGTGCGATTAGGGAAAACACACTGTGTGCTAAATGTAACACTTTCATTGCGTTAAACTAGTTTAACACAATGGTGTGTATGCTGTTCAACACAGAACTGTGTTATTTTCCACACAGTAGTGTAACAGCACAGTGTTATTTTTATCACAGGACAGTGTTATAATGAACACACTGATGGTGTTGTTTTAACACACTAAGTAGTTTATGTATGTAACACATTGATGTGTTAAACTGTACATATTGCATGTGTTATTTCAACACTTATGTATGTTGAATATTTTAACACTCTCCTGTGTTTAATTGTACTCATGGAATGTATGTTATTGAACACTTCAAATGTGTTTCATATGTAACTAATTAAGTGTTACAATATATATACCGCATGTGTTGATGTCATCACAGTATGTGTGCAAATTTTACCTTATGAGTGTGTTAGTCTTGACACAATGGATTTGTTGTTTACACTCAGAAGTGTGTTGAATTTGTGACACATTACTGTGTTAAACTATACTTAGTTGACACACTTCATTATGCGCTGCATGAACAAAATTATAACAGAGTGTGATACTTTTTCAGACATGAATGTGTTCTAAAATAGACATAAATAATTAAATAAATGAATTTGTGCCTTCAAGGCACACTTTCAGCACATCAGTGTTCCAAAATATATGCTGAAATGAACTGTGCAATTTGTTGCAATGCAACAAAATGATGTAAAGTTGTCTCAAAAGACCTGTGTACAGTACACAATTTGTTAACCTACCATTGTAATGCATGTCACCTTGGCGACCAGGCCACTGATTGCCAGCCTCTTTCCATGTATGTTACCACTATCTACTTCATAACAACCAACTTTATAGCCAGTCACATGGATCTGAATCTAGTTTTAAAGTTTAGTAATGTATAGTGCTGCATCTGGTCTGTATTGCTGAAATACTTGGGTGTACTTTTTTAATGTCTGCATCGTATATAATGCACTATGTTCTGTTTCACTGTTTTCTTCCAAGTAAATATATTCTATTTTATAGAAGAGTATTATACTAGATGGAAATCAACTATTTTCCAAATACTGTTGCATCTTAGTCCATTGGTCATTGAATGTGATTGTATCTTTTTGTGGTACCACATCATCCTTGAACAACTGGACTGCATGTGTTAGTTTCACTGTTAGGAAAAAAATAACTGCACACATTTCACATCATGCTACACACTAAGAAATACAGGATGAGCAACCATGTGCACAACCAGTGTGTACTGATACATTGGCATTTTTATTCATATAGGGCCAGATATTCAAACTGAGCCCAAAAAGTGCACAACAGCAGGAGCAAGCACAAGTCAATTGCACACATGCGCAACAGACGTGATATTCAAACATGGAGCAAGCCAAATTGTGCAACCAGCCAACATCTGAATATCGCACAACCTGCGCTATAGCGCAACCAGAAAGGGGAAGCTGAGCAGAGACGATACGCCATAGCGCAACAAAGGCAGCCCAGCTGAGCAGTCCAGAGGCACTGTAGCACAAGCAGAGGGACCCCCAGCAGCAGAGCAATGGAACTGCACAACCAGGAAGGTAGGCAGGGGCCCACCACCCATGCCACAGATGGGCACAGGGACACACTGCAGAACCAACAATGTAGCCCCACACCCTAAGCACAGCATAACTGGGCGAGGGCCGGAATAACCACCAGACCATGGGGACAAGCAAACAAAGCACACCCGGCCGTGTTACGCAGCACACCCACTGGCAAGCTGAGACAGCCACACAAAGGGGCGGACCACCCAGTGTCAGCAGCCCCCTTGTGCACGCACACCTGCACTGTCACCCAAGACACCACTCATGAGCAGTGACCAGCACTGCAGGAATAACACGCATCCCGGCACACTGCAACCTCGTGTACCACAGAACTATATAAGCCAAACCCACCATAGCACCCAGCAGTGGTGGCAGCACATGGCAATACTGACTGAAAGCCACACCCACACAGAGACACCACCCCACACACACGCACACACATGCCCATGACCATACCACCCAGATGCCATGCACACCACTGCAACTGAGCACCTATAGCCAGCTGCATATATATATAATTATACATATATATATATATACAAAGCAGGGGTAGGGGTGGGTAAGGGGCAGGGGTGAACAACCGGGAGAGGGAAGGTGGGGTGAGGTGATGGGCAGCTACCACCTGCCAGCCTGCCCTCCTGCCGCCCGGTGCTGAGCCTGGGGCCTCCTCCTGAGCCACACTTCATGCTGCTGAAGGTCTAATAGGATGGCGAAAGAGTCAATGGCCACCTGTGTCAGCCGCTGCAGTGTCCGCTCCATTCGTCGCAGGATCTGGATACCTAGGACAAGGGATCAGAATCAATGGCTGTGACTGTCCACATCCCTGAATCCCAGCCATCATGCATGGCATACAGCCAAGTGCCCTGCTCCTGTGATGGACTGCACCCACCCACAGTGACCGTGCACAAGACATGCCCAACCAGGCAGCAACAGCCATGTGTACCACTGCACACACACACACCGCCTATGTCCATCACAGCACAACCAAGGCTGTCCAGTGACGTGGCTACATGGTGGGATGCTAGTGCCACAGCCATGTGCCCAGTGCATGCATGGACCACCAGTGATGCACACACAGACATGCAGTGCCACTGGACTGTGATGACTGTCACTTGTTGCGTGCATGGTAGTGTTGTCTATGGATGGTGGCCGTGCCCCCCCCCAGCGTGCAATGTCATCCATGATGTAATGACACTCACCCTCATCAAGCCGCTGCTGCTGCTGCTTCTGCTGCTGCTGCTGCTATGGACCAACACCTATGCCACCTCTGCCAGCCACCCCTGCACTGCCATTCCGTGCCTCAGCCCGGGCCCGCCTCCGCTCCTCCACGCCTGTGGGAGACAAATGAAGAGAAACACATCAGTGAGATCCAAAAGCAGACAGCCCCTTGCCCCATTGAGTGTGCCTGCTCACACAACCAGACTCATACAGCACACACCTGCAAACACCTTCACGGCAAACCATAGCTCAACCCACCCCCATGCGCAGGTCACATTACACAGTGTCACCCATGCGGACAATACAGGTGAATAGACAGCACACCCACCTGGCCTAGGCACAATGCCCTCCTGGCACATGACCTGAGGTGCTCCAGCAGTTCCCGTTCCCTCCTGCGGAGGTCACCATACCAGTGCCTGCACTGCTCTGGAGTCCTCCGCCGGCCAGTGGCCTTCTCCAGATTTGTCGCCACCTGCTGCCACACATGGGTGCAGGCCATGTGCAGAGGTTCTCCCCCAAACAGTGACCCATGGTGGAGCTCCACCACAGCCACCAGGTTGGCCAACTCCAACGCACTCCACTGTGGAGCTCTCCTGCGTGCCATCCCTGCAGTTGTATTGTAGGCAATATGGCGCTCTGCAGCATGGTAACCCCACATGGAAATGTTGTGCAATACAATGCTCCATCAGTCCCTACTCAGCTGTTAGTGTGCGCCAGCCGGTCCACGATGCGCTGTTACCGAACAGCGCCAATGAAACATAAACATGCCAGGCGTACAGCGCCAGAGGCAAGGTGGGTACACAAGGGCATGGGTCTGTGGCACAAAGCCACGCACAGCGCCATCGGATGTCTACACGTCCAGCGCGATCGGTCTCCTCCGTACCAGTGCCACAGTGTACTATTGCACAGGTGTGCCACAGCGCTATGTGGTGCCCAGCGCTGTAGCACCACTGGCACAATAGTGGCCGTGTCCTGTATTGCTGATCGCGCACAGCACGTCATCAGTGCAGCAGATGCCTGCGTCAGCTACCTGGGCATGCGCAATGCGGTGTACTACGCAGTCACAGAACTGCGCCATTGGCTCAGCCAGTACAACCGTATTGCGCAAAGCGCAACAGCGTGATATTCAGCCGACATATGCAAATCATCTGATCAGCCATGCAAATCGCGCCAATGCGCCTTTGAATCTCATTAAGTTGCTCCACTACTAATTTGCATGCATTGTGCTATAAATGTGCGACAGTGACCTGCAGTGGCCAGAGTCGGTTACTGCAGGTTAGAGGTGAGTTGCATGCTGTGTGATGTTCTGGGCAATGGTCATAGGATAATGCTGTATACTGCACAGTGACAGGTGTCCACTTCCACCCATTCAGACTGACATGGCCGAGCAAGGACTGGGTGAGGAGGATGATGGTGGGCGAAGGAGAGCCTACCTCACGAAGTCTGAGACAGAGGCACTCTTCCAGGCCTACCTGGATGAGGAGCCACTACTTAGTGGACGGCGGGCACCCCTCAGGCCCGTGCTGCTGCATGGGAGGGTAGCTCACACCGTAAACCTGCACGGAAGCCACCAGCACTCCGTGCAGGCATGTAAGAAAAAGATTGGGACTGACAGAAGACGGGTGAAAGAGAAGGTGGCAGCCCTCAGGGTGGCACGCGTTGCCACAGGCGGGGGCCAGCCAGAGATGGTGCAGCTGACCCCGGTGGAGGAACGTCTGGCTGCATCCATGCAGCGCAGTGCAATCAAGAGCGTTCCAGGAGGTGGCTTCCAGACAGGTGGAAGCCTATCACTGCACGGTATGCCATGGTGGTGGGGGGGGGTTGAAGACATGCACCAACATGTTCTCACTTTCTGTTACAGATCCTGTGCATCTGCAGGGGATGGTGGTGATGGGACCATGCAGTGTGGACATCCAGCCAGAGTTGGAGGAAGGTCCATCCACCTCTGCTGCCAGTCGGCATGCATTGCACCAGTGTGCATGCCTGGCTGCCATCTCCGATGTTGGTGAGTCAGGTGTGGGGGGTGCCCATCCTGTGTCACAGCAGTCTGGCATGCAAGCATGCCACGCGCTGTGACTGTGGACGTGCACAAACCTGCACCATTGATGATGCAAGTACCGCAATGGGCAGTGACACGTGTGTGTCTCATTGCAGACACGCAGCAGGACAGCACGTGCCCCTGGACCTAGCTGGTTCCTAAGTGTGTGCCAGCATGTCAGCACAGTCCCAGGCAGTGCCTGGCGGCACTGGTGGCTATGCAGTTCTCTGGCACTGTTACAGACACAGCAGTGGAACGACTGGTCCCTGGGGCACAGCAGTTGGAGGGGCAGCAGCAGTCACCCACAGGGTCTGGGGGTACAGGGTTCAGCGGTGGCACATGCACACTGCCTGTTGACTTGCCCATACCTGGTCCTGGTGAACAGCGCCCACCCTCAAGGGGTGTTGAACATCAGGCCCTTCAATACCCTGGGGAACAGGTTGCCAAAGTGGCAGACTACCCGCTAGATGAGCACACCTGCCTGCTGCGGGCATCAGTACAGCAGCAGATGCGGGTTGCATCGTCCGTGGAGGCACTGTGTGTGGTTGTGGAGCGGCATAGCAGGGACAATGCAATGATCATTGCAGAGATGGCCCAGATGCGGATGGATGTGACCGCCGCCATTGACAGGTAGACCCAGGCATTGGTTACTGTCGTGGTCGCATTGGGCACACAATCAGGTGCCCCTGTACTGCGCACCCCATGCAGTATGCTCTCCACTCTCTATTCCAGGCATCATGCGACACCCAGCCTGTCGACGCCAGGTTCCGCTGTGGGCATCCCTAGCACCCCTGGTGCAGGTATGTTCAGCATGCTGCAGACCCCTGTGCGGACAAGGTCGCACTCGCACAGTGGGACCCCAGGTGGTACATCGATTGCCACCCCATGTGGCCCTTGCTCAGCCTGCTAGTGCTGCTGGGTCACGGCGGGGCCACCCATGCATCCGAGGTGGCCATGGCACAGTGCCACCTGACTGACCTGTCTCCCAGTGCGAGCCCTGTCTGGTGCTGCCCTGTGTGCAATGTGTGCTGTGGTGGGCAGGGCACCCGTGGGTGCCCTGCCTAACACGTCAACACATGGACCACCTGCACACCCACCCGACTGCTTTCCACAGGTGCGTGTGCATGATGATGCCTGCATTGTACTGTACACCAAGGTGCAAGGGTGCCCAGCATCTGGCACACGTACTTGGACAGTACAGGTGGTGGGGGTGGCCCATGGATCTGTGTTCCTGCTCTGCTGTGCACCTGCCCATGTACGCTTTGTGCCTGGTGTGTGTATGTGTGTGTGTGTGTGTGTCTCCATATAGCATGTAACTATTCACCCCTCCCTGATGGTGTGTATGTGCGCCTGGACCCTTCCACTCCCCTTGACATCATGCACCCCTGGTGTGTTACCCTGTGTGCCTGCGGGTTGCGCCTAGACAGTGTTGGTTGAACATGGCCCCATAACTTACCTGTGTCGAGTGAAATGCTCCTCCGTGATGGTGTCCCGGTGCAGCTGGGCCTGCCGGATCAGTCGGGGACCCCGCCATCCACAGGGGGGCTGCTCATCCCCATCTTCACCGGTGTCCCCATCGCTGTCCCCCTCCTCGACCTGTACAGCTATCCCACAGTCTTTGGCCATGTTGTGCAGGATACAACATGCCAGGAATATCCCACAGGCCTTTGAGGGGCTGTACTGTAGGGCACCGCCGGAGGTGTCTAGGCATCGGAAGTGTGCCTTAAGCATCCCATACACCCGCTCGATGATGTTGCGTGTGGCGGCATGTGCCTCATTATAGCGTTGCTGTGATGGGGGGGTGGGGCGCCGTAGGGTGTGAGCAGCCAGGGACGGAGTGGGTATCTGCTGTCACCTGTGTGGAGATGGTGGAGTTAAGTATCATATTCAGGTCCATCTTGCCCATAGCCCTGTGTGCCACTACCACGGCACCTGTGGCTTTCCCACCCTTGCCCCAACTTTGCCACTCCTACATGCATACTCACCCTCTAGATGTCCTGTGGGGATTTCCCCAATCTCGAAACGATGGCATAGTGCAGATTGGTACCATATGAAGGCATCATGTGCTCCACCAGGGTGTGTGGCACTGACATTGATGATGCGCCCACTGGCATCACACACCACCTGGCAGTTGACACTGGTGAACCTCTTCCGGTTTAGGTATGTGGCCCCATCAGGGCCAGGTGGCATGTGAATAGCCACATGGGTGCACTCTATCACCCCTAGCACACCAGGCATACGTGCTACCCTGTGGAACTCCTGCATGTTTGCTGTACGCTCTGCCACATTGCTGGGGAAATGGATGTACTCCGCAGCATGTGGCAGCAGTGCACTGAGGAAATGGGTGAGGATGCGTGACATGGCCGACTGTGTTATGCCTGTGGTGTCCCCTGTTGGCCTCTGGAAGGTACCGGTGGCGAGCAGGCACATGCAGGCTGTTACCTTTGTCTCCACTGACAGAGCGTGACTCCGTCGTGAGGGTGCCTGCATCACATCACTGCACAGCTCACAGAGCCACCTCAGTATTGCCCTGTTCAGGTGGTACCAGCCCACAATCTTAACATCCGTGTACAGCTCAAAGCTGATGCAGGCATGGTACTGCCTGTTGGCGGCATACCGCAGATGGGCCCTTCCACGGCCACGTCCCCCTGCAGCATGCCTTCTCACCCCCCTCATTACAGCTTCCATGTGGAAGCTGGCACTGTCCATGTCCCTGGCTTGTGTCCCCCCCTGGCTGTTGTTGCTCTGTTACCCCGCTGTCCTGACTGCTACCTCTACTGCACCAGGTACACCTACTGGCCTCTGCAGTCAGTGGCCCCCCACACCTTCCCTTGCCCCTATTTTGTCCTGGGATCTCCCTGGCCTGCCCTCTTTGTCCCTCTTGTCTTGTCTCTCTCCCTGCCTCATGTGGCTTCCCTGTAGTGTTCTTGCGCCTCTTCCTTGAGCCTTTTTATTTTGGCTCATTTCCGCTGTGGCGCACCTTCCGGCTGATCCGCTGTTGCACATTGCGCAAGCCTTTCAATATCTCATTGCGCTCTTTATGCATGGTGCCACCCCCTTCGGTTGCGCATGCCTTCATTTGCATTGCGCTATTGCTCAGCATGTGTTTTCGTGGCGCAACTGCTCGCTGAATATCGCAGAATGGCGCATTTTCTGACTTACGCTAGCGCAACCCTTTTGAATATCTGGCCCCTAGTGTTTCTAACTTTGCTCTTGAGCTCAGAAGGAATCAAAGCCCTTCAGTAAAAACACCCTTGTAAATAGTTGCCCATCCTGTATTATCTTGTACTGTGATGGTTGGCATCAAGTTTCACCACCACAGCAACTGCTGTGGTTGGACCAGTGAGCCTACATGTGGCGTAGGCGAAGTTTTGTGTGAGCAAGGCCAATTCCTGCATATCACTCACATCATGAGAGGGGTGAGTGAATAATAAAAATTGGAGAAATAAAATGTAGCACCATTAATGTCTTTTTGTATCCTAGGCATGATCATACATCACTGGGACCAGTGTACTTCTCTAAAAAAAAGCACCATGCCAGGGATGAAATATGATTAAAACATGGATACGTAGACATTGTCAACAGGTAAGGGCCTATGGCCCACCCAGCCTGCCCATTTGAGCTTGTAAGTTCCCTTTATGTTTTTATAGAAGTCTGTTGCTCCTTACCCTGATCTCCAGAATTCCCTTATATCTATCCCATGCATTCTTAAATCCCATGATTGTTTCAGCCCATACCACTTCCTCTGGCAAGGTGTTCCATTTGTCCATTGCCTTTTCTGTGAAGAAATTCCTCATCACATTTTCTCTGAATTGCCCTCCCTCCAACTTCACCCCATACCCTGTAGTCCTGGAACATGTATTTCACTTTATACCATGGACATAAGTGAGCAGCCAATGAAATCGTCAGATTGGCAGTTTACCACCAGTGTAAATCCTTTCTTAACCAATAGCTGTTGATGAGCCAATAAACATCCAAATCCTAATAATCTGCAGCATAGCAATAAATACAATTAAAAAAAAAAAAGGGCAACCTCTTTAAAAGTTGCATTTTATAATACAAAAAAAATGAACCTTGGTCTAATCACAATAAGCTACTCGGAGGATATGGGTTATCGAGGGATTTACCATGGCTGTCTAGGATTTATCCACTCAGCTGCACCTCATGGGCAAACTACTCCAGCCGTATTAAATCCCCCGATAACCCACACACCCTCATGGCTTATTGCTTAATTTGACCACTATCAAAGTTGTAAGGGCAGTCTTTAGTGATGTGTTGGGTTCCAGAACCCTATAAACCAGTATGTTCTGATAATTTCAAAATTGTAGATTGCTAACAGCTTCCCAATATTTTATAATGCTTTAGAATTGTTTTTGACTATGCACATGTAGGGCATCTTTTTTACCTTCTTCCCTTCTGAATAATGTCACACATGGATCAAACCTTTAGTATCGTTCAAGGATGGAGAAAAATGGGATATCACAATTGAGATGGTTTGAAACTTTAATCTTTATTGCTTGTGCTTACATAATTCAATTCAGTAGCATAACACATGAACAGTATATAAACAATACATTTCATGTATTTTTATAACAATCATTTGTATGCATTTGCCTGCAACACAAAACTTTTTGGTCAGTTATATGTGACTTTATGGTATATAAACATTAAACAGTTGCATTTTCTCATGGTATAAAAACATTATAATCTCATGTATAGTAATTATTAAAACCGTTATGCAATTCCCTGCAACACACTTCAACTTTCAGTTATTTCCAGAGTTGCCCTATACCCTGTACCCTGTAAAAAAGCTATCAGCTTAGTGTGCTATACCTGGTTAAACAACTAAATTAATAAAAAAATAAAATATCCTAAACCAATTCATCTAATATAAGCAAAAGTACCCGAGAGGATGGGTGTAATTGGGCTGGAATGTGGATTGATGTAGTATAGGTTGAAAGCCTTTCCTCTGTAAGTTATGGTATAGTCCAAACTGCCCACACTGGATGTTTCCTCTCTCCATTTTCTACATTTTAAGAAAATACAGATTGCTCACCTGTAACAGGAGTTCTAGGAATGGTATATGTTGTTCATCCACACCGTCTGGCAGGTTCCTTGCCACTTGAAATCTTGCCAGAAGGTCTTCAAGCTGGCTCCTCCCACCCACCCGGGTAGTAAAACTCTTGGCTCCACCCCATGATGCCAGATCTAGCCACTGGAAGCCAGGTTGTGCATCAAAGAAGCGGGTGAGCCGTGTGGATGAACAACATATACCATTCCTAGAACTCCTGTTACAGGTGGCTCTTTCTGTATTCTAGGGACATGGATATGTTGTTCATCCACACTGTCTGGCAGACTCCTAGCAGTTCTCTGGGAAGAGGGAGGCACGGCGCACACCCCCTACTTAGGGAATAATGACTGGAGAATCGAGGCCCCAAAACCAGCATCCCGGCGTGACTCAAGGTCGATGTGGTAATGGGTAATGAAGGTGTGTGCTGACTTCCAGGTAGCAGCCCTGCAGATTTCCTGGATAGGGACGTCCCTGGAAGCCACCGATGCAGCAGTATGGGGGGTAGAATGAGCTCTTATCCCTCTGGGAGGCTCCATGCCCACCAACTTATAGCAGAGAGATATGCAGGAGGTGACCCACCTGCCTATCATCCGCTTGGCTGCAGGTCTGCCAGGTGTGGCTTCAGCGTAGGTGACAAGCAGCTGGTGAACCTCTCCCCGAACTTCAGCTGTCCACTCCTTATAATAAGCAAGCGCTCTTCTAGGGTCCAGTTCATCCTCAAAGGTGTGATTGGGGTAGAACACTGGCAGAGTCAACACCTGGTTAAGGTAAAACTCCGACACCACCTTTGCAAGGAATTTTGGGTGGTGGCATAGGACAGCCTTGTCCCTGTGGAAGACCAGATAAGAAGACTCGATGGAAAGTGTCTGGATCTCTCCCATCCTTCTAGCTGATGTGATAGCCACCAAGGAGGCGGGCTTCCATGACAGGTGAGAGATGTCACACCTGTGCATTGGTTCGAATGGCTTGCCTATGAGCTTAGCCAATACCAGCAGTAGATCCCATGGAGGTGGAGGTTCTTGCACTGGAGGGGATATGTGATCAAGGCCTTTGAAAAAGTGCCTGACCAACTTCTCCTGTGCCGCTGACTGCTTCCCGGCCTGCGCCCGGTAAGCAGAGTTGGCTGCTAGGTGCACCTTGAGGGTCATCGACAGAAGCCCTTGATGAGAAAGGGACCATAGGTAGTCCAGAATGCTTGCCAAGTAGTAGGAGGAAGGATCCAGGCCCTTGCCCTGACACCAAATGGAGAATCTCTTCCATTTAAAGGCATAGCATTTTCTGATTGACTCCTTACGGGAAGCATCAACAACGCTGAGGACCTCGTCGGAAAGACCCAAGACCTGGAACTCTAGCCACTCAGGAACCAGGCCGTCAGGTGCAGGGATTGAAGGTCCAGATGGAATACCTTCCCCTGATTGACTGAGATCAGGTCTGGGTGGGCTGGAAGCCGCCTTGGGAGCCTGGAGCTGAGACTGAGGAGATCTGGATACCAGAACTGGTGGGGTCAGTCTGGGGCTACCAGAATCACCTGCACCTTGTCCCACCTTGCCTTGAGAAGCACCTTGTGGATCAAAGGAAATGGGGGAAAGGTGTGGAAGAGGCCTGGGGTCCACGGCCTCAAGAAGGCTCCCCCCCTGCAGTGAGTCCTGCTGAGGGGGGTGGGCATGAAACAGTCTCAGCTTCACATTCTTCCTGGAGGCAAACAGGTCCACCTAAGGCATGCCCCAGTGGGAGAACGGATCTTGTGCTACCTCTGGTAGGAGAGGCCACTCGTGGGATGCAGCTCCTATCCGGCTTAGGGCATCAGCCAGAATGTTGGAGGCTCCTGCCACATGGATGGCAAGGAGATCCACCTTCAGCCTGCGCATGAGGGACCAAAGGCGGAAAGCGCTTCCATGCACAGAGGCATGGAGTGCATCCCACCCTGGTGGTTCATGTAGTACATGGTTGTGGTATTGTCCGTTTGGACCTGGACCACTTGACCCCGTACAAATAGAGGGAAGGCAGTGAGGGCTAGATGAACCAGTCGAGGCTCCAGCAGGTTGATGGCAGGGGTCATGAGGGACCAGAGACCATGCACTCTGTGCTCCCAGATGGGCACCCAACCCATCAGAGAGGCATTGGTCGATAGAGAGACATCAGCTCAGGCGGACAAACAGGATCCCTCCTGCAGATGAGCTGGAGCGGTTCGCAATGGACAGCATTCCACATCTCACTGATTCACTGTCACTAGCTGATCCAAGGATCGGGCGCTGTGACCATTGGCTAGCCAGTCTCCATTGTAGGCCGCACGTGCTATAGCGGGTCCCAATGGACCACGCTAGTGCAGGGCACCATGAGGCCGAGGAGGCGCATGATGTCCCGGGCAGGGCGCAGTTGCCCAACCTGAAATGACTGGGCAAAGGAGGAAAGAACCTCGGCCCTGTCTGCCGGGAGATGTGCTCTTGCTCGCAGAGAGTCCAGCTCTGCCCCGATGAATTGGATCACCTGCTTTGGCATGAGTTCCAACTTGGCCTCGTTGATAAGGAGGCCAATTTGAGAGCAAACCTGGAGGGCCAGATCCCTGGACCGCTCCACCTCCATTCTGGAGGAGACTGCAATCAGCCAGTCGTCCAGGTAGTGGTACACCCAGACCCTTGGCACTGCAGAATGCTGTCCTACTGCCATGCATTTGGTGAAGACCTGGGAGCTACAGAGAGCCAAGGGCATGGCCCCAAAACTTGTAGAGGGACCCCTCTGCCCTGAAGCGGAGGAATCGCTGGTGGGACGGACAGATTGGGACGTGAAGGAACACATCCTGGAGGTCCAGAGAATAGAACCAAATGCCTCATTCCAAGGATGGAATGATCTGAGCCAGAGTGACCATCCTGAAGGTTCAAGACCCCCCGTCCGTTTCGTGACCAGGAAATACCTGGACTCAAACACTGGGTCTGGTGGAGGATCTGCCACCTTCCTGATCACCTCCTTTTTGAGGCGCAGGACAATGTTGGCTCAATGAGCCGACAGAGAGGTTGCGGACCATGTAGCCCCCCATGGGGCGATGGCTCAGAAAGGTGGGGCCTGCTCGAACTCCAGAGGCAGATCCTTTCCTACCACCTCCAACACCCAGGAGTCCATGGTGATAGTGGACAGGTGGAAAGGGAAGTGAGGCTGTCCCCACAGAGAACCCAGGGAGTGGCGGGGCTGGGCGCCCTATGAACCGATCAATGGGCAGGCTTGGAGGAAGGACTGGCTGAAAGGGACCTCTGGGCCTTTCCTCCTGCTCCTGTTGGAAAGCTGCAGGCTTGGCTTTGGGGTGCCAAGTGCGAGCCTGCTGGCCCTGCTGCTGGTGTTGCTGGGCCAGACGTGCTGCAGGGGCATAAGGTCTAAAGGACTTATGTTGCTGATGATGGCCCTCGTCCTTCTGAGCAGATGTTACAGAGTCCAAAGTGGCATTGGACTTTTCGGTCCTCTTGAGGTGACCTTCCACTCTAGTTTTAACTGCACGAATAGCCATAAGGGGGAACTTGCAGTGGAAAGAAAGATCTTGCATCACGGGGCAGTGCCATTAGAGTTGGCACCAAGTTGCATGTTATTAACTAACTTGAAGATGTTCCAGCAAGCTGTAAAGTGAAAGGAACCCTACCAGAAGTGTGGATGACTACACCATATACAGTACATCCATAGAACATTAAAATACAATTAGCACATTTATTAGTTGAAGACTACAGATTCCCATGCATAATTTAGCAGTTAACCTAAAACATTTACTTAAACACTCACTATAATCTAATAGATCACTTAAAATGCACAGAATCATTTAGGTATACATGTAATTTGTGAACAAAGGTAGCTCTATAATATTACAGTACCAGCAACTGTTACTACGAAGTGGAATCATCTCTTTTGTTAATTCTTGTAGTTAGTAGGCTGTGCCACATGGTTTGTCATTCCCTTTTGACTGGGACACATTCGACGAGTTTTCATAGCAAGTAACATCCTCATGTCCCATTCTCATAGTAAAGTAAAAGATTGCAGACTGTTTACTGGCCCCACATCATCCTCCAGTCACTGTCCCCATATTAAAATGTGATTCCCTGATGGTTCTAAAATTATTTCAAAACTGTATTTGTCTCTATTGGAGTTAAACATTACAGAGTGATGGATGTTATAAAGCCTTTAATTGTAACAAGGTGGGATATTTTGATTGATCTGGATGTCTTTTAAATAGAGAATAATGCATAGGGTACTGATCATTATGAAAATTTAATGTTCACCCCGAAGCTCGAGGGGTTTATCAATGCATCCCTTACCGAGGGTGAACATTAAACTTTCTTAATGATCAGTACCCTGTCTTATCTTTTATAGTTGCTAGCGTAAATTTTTTTCCTGACATAGATTAATTACACACAAAAAAACGCTGAATTCAAATAACATTTTGTTTGCTGAAAAAAAAAAAAACTCACTTTCAAATCAGAATCCATGCAGCATTTTGCTTCACTCAAAAAACAAATCCCAGAGCTGTGAGACCTCATGAGAACTTTCTACTTCTGTGTGCTCGCTATCTGTTTGCTGCCGATGGGTCAGTATAGCCATGCTATGGGTAGACTGACAAAGTCCTGAAATGAACTAAGGGACAGTGTTAAAAGATTCTCCTGTTTCCGTTTTAAAAGTGTCCAGACACGGGATATTTTCACCAACAATTAGACTGAAGAGCAGCTTACGGGTTGGTGGAAATGAAATTTTGCAAAGTGCCGCATTCCTAACTAGCAGGTTGTTTGTGTGCTCTAACCCTCGCTGAACTAATAAAGCAATGCACACTACGGAAACTCATAACAACTGACTGGTGATTACAGGGAATATCAACGGTTTTCCCCATTGGTAAAATTGCACCAGTAATTATATAAAGAATAATGCTTATGGTTGATCATTAAGTATTTGCAAAGTTTGCCATCATTTATTTGCATTGCTCAGACACTGGTGTTCACAGTTAAGTATTAGGTTGTGATACTTTTCAATATATTTCTCCAGTCAGATGACTGTTGAAATGCTAATACAAGCCAGAGTTTATGAAACCTGTATTATTTCGGTTCCCATGAGTCTACTCTCCATGAACTGGCATAAACATAGAATTTGACGGCAGATAAGGGCCGCTTGGCCCACCTAGTTTGCCCATTTTCCTAATTTTGTTACAAAAAACAATACTGAAAATGTTACATGATATGTTTAATTTGTAGAGCTGTCGATATTTCAAAATATGGAAGTTCAGTTATTGAACTGTAGAATCAGTTCTTCCATGATCTTTTCATTAGACCAGCTTAATTGGTAAAATGCATTCTGAAGAAATAGACATTACTACTCTGCTCTGTATGTTACTTGCAGACAAAGAATGTGTTTTTTGACACAAGTTGTAATACTTTTGATTTCCAGATTCTGCATGAAATAGCAGATTTGTCAAAATCACAAATATACTCGAGGAGTGCATAAGACTTGCAAGTGGCAGCAGATACCCTAGTTTATGAATCCATACGAATGTTAATTATTTAAATTAACTGCTGCTGTCAAATTATCCGCTTGAATAAGTACAAAAATCTTGTCTCTCAGAACTAGGATAACAAATTGTTTGCCAGGAACAGAGTGCTGTCACACAAATTTAGCTCCCTCCCCCTTGATCAGCTCCCCTCGATGTTGGGATCTTTGGGGATCTTTGGGGGTGCAGAGGGCAGCTCCCTCTGTCTGTGGGGGGGCATAACCCCTATACAAGAAAAAACAAGTTACTCATCTGTAACAGTAGTTCTCGGAGTGGTATATGTTGTTCATCCACATTTTTTAGCATGTCCCTTTCCCCTTTAAGGATAGCAGGAAGTCTTCAGGCTGGCTCCTCCCACCCAGCCAGGTGGTATAACCTTTGACTCTGCTACATGACATCAGATCTTGGCCCTTTGGAAGCCAGGTGTTTTTGCAAATCCACAGCCCTGGGAAGTCAGGTGGGTCTGTGTGGATGAACAACATATACCCTCCCAAGAACTACTGTACAAGTGAGTTAACTTGTTTCTAGGATCATGGATGTGGTGTTCATCCACTGTCTGGCAGACTCTAGCAGTTTTCCTGGAGGAGGGAGGCAAAGGCGTACACCCTACTTAGGAACAGAGATTGGACAACTGGCGCTTAAAACCACCATCCCGGCGTGATGTAATGGGTAATGAAGGTGTTTTGCTGACTTCCAGGTAGCAACAACACAATTTCCTGGATAGGGATGTCTGCAAAGCAGTGATCACTGATGCAGCATTGTAGTGAATGAGCTCTTATCCCTGGGGCTCTATGACCACCAACTCATAACACAGACGCTAATGCCAGACATAATCCACCCTTGCAATAGTCCATTTTGCTGCAGGCCTACCTGCCAGACAGCTTCAGCATGGGTGACAAACAGCTGGCGAACCTCTCCTAAATTTCACTTCTCCTCTCCTTATAATAGGAGAGAGTGCATCTCAGGTCAAAGTATGGAGCCTGTGCCTAGCCTCAGGTGTAATAGGGTAGTACACCATCAGAGTTAACACCTGGTTAAGTGAAACTCTGACACCATCCTCAGAGGAATTTCGGGTGGGGTGTGGGACAACCTTGACCCTATGGAATGCCAGATAAGGGGTCCATTGGAAGCACCTAAGGTCCCCTGTCCTTCTGGCAGATGTGATAGCCACAAAAGGTTGTCTTCCATGACAAATGTGACAAAGCACACTTGTGTATTAGTTCAAATAACAGCCCATGACCTTTACCAATACCACCAGTAGATGCCACAGAGATGAGGTTCACGAACTGCAGGGGATATGGTCAGGACTTTGAAAAAGTGCCCGACTGTCTCCTGTGCCAAAGTCGGCAGACTGACCTGCACCCGATAAGCAGAGATGGCTGCGAGGGGCATCCTAAGGGTCGATGACCAAAGAACCCCTTTGGACAGATACCAAAAGTAATCAAGAACGTTAGCCATTGGACAGGACAAGGGGTCCAGGCCTTTGTCCTGATACCAACTGGAAAACCTTTTCCATTTAAAGGCACAACATTTCCTGATTGATTCTTTTCTGGATGCCTCCACCACAGTGAGAACATCCTCGGAAAGACCCAAAGTATGGAACTCTAGCAGCTCAGGTACCAGGCTGTAAGGTGCAGGAACTGAAGGTCTGGATGGTATACCTTCCCCTGATTTACAGATATCAGGTCTGTGCATGCTGGAAGCCACTCCAGAGGCCTGCAGCTGAGGAGATCTGGATACCAGAACTGGTGCGGCCAGTCTGGGGCTACTAGGATCACCTTGAGGATCAAGGAAAATGGAGGGAAGGCATACAGGATGCCTGGAGTCCATGACCTCAGAAGGCATCCCCTGCAATGAGCCCTGCTGAGAGTGGCCGGGCATGAAGCGCCTTAGCTTGACGCATATTCCTGGAGAGCAAACAGGTTCACCATCGGCTTGCCCCATAGGGAGAACAGGCTGTGAGCTACCTCTGAATGGTGAGACCATTCATGGGATGTCTAAGTAGCTGAGAGCATCTGCCAGATGGTTTGAGACTCCTGCCACATGGATGGCTAGGAGATCCGCTGCCAAATGGCTACCAAGGGTCCAGATGCAGAGCACATCTCTGCAAAGCAGATGGGAGTGTGTGCTGCCCTGTTTGTTGAGGTAGTACATAGTCATGGTATTGTCCATCTGGACTTGAAGCACTTGACCTCAAAGCTGAAGACCGGAAGCTGACAGTGCCATTCTGACTGCTCTGAACTCCAACTGGTTGATGTGGTAATGAGACTCATCAGGGGTCCAGAACCCATGTGCCCTGTTGTCACCCATGTTGGCTTCCCAGCACATGAAAGAGGCACTGGTCATAAGGACAGCCGTCGGCTCAGGGCGGATAAATGGGATCCCTTCCTGCAATCAGTCTAGGGCGGTCCACCACTGCAGGGCATCCCATATCTTCTGGGTTACAGTGATCAGCTGGTTGAAATGACTGTGGCACTAAGTTCACTGACAGGTCAGCTCACATTGGAGAGGCGTATGTGCAACTTTGCCAAACAGACCACTGAGGTGCATGCCGCCATGCTGACCCAGAAGGGTGCATTAAGATCCTGGGCAGGGGTACAATTGCTCAACCAAGAAATGATTGGGCAAGGAGGAGAAAACCTCCACCCACTGTGTGCTGTGAAGGCTACAGGCTCTGGCTTGACCCAGGTCAGGCTCTTCCTGATGAAACACATCACCTGACAAGACACAATTCAGACTTATCTTTGTTGATCAGAAGGTCGAGTTGGGAGCAGGTCTGGAGTGCCAGATCCTGGGCCTTTTCACGCTTGTTGGGTGGGACCTGCCAAGGGTCAGTACTCAAGGTATGGATGGTCCTGATCCCCCCATGCACTGAGATGGGCTGCCACCACTGCACAGTACATTTGGTAGAAGACCCATGTGGCCGATAGCAGCCAGAACAACATAGCTTTTAACTCATACAGGGTCCCTTTGGCTGTGAAGCAGGGACAGCTGATAAAGGCGGATGGTTTGGGATGTGAAACAATGCGTCCTGCAGATCCAGTGAACAGAACCACATTTCATTCAAGGACATTATGATCTGGGACACAGTGACCATTCGAAAGGTGCATGACCTGAGATACTGATTCAGATTCATACAGATCTAGAATGGGCTGCCATCCCCCATCCACTTGGCACCAGGAGTACCTGGAAAAAGTCTAGGTCTTCTGGTGGATCCGCCACTGGAGCTACTGCTTCATTTGAGGGAGGAGCTGAGCTATGTTGTCTCGGACAGCCAACTGAGTCTGGATGGATACTCTTTCCTCCCGAGGGGCATGGGCTCGACTTGGAGAGTACTGCTCAGATTCCAGAGGCAGTTCCTGACTGACCACCTGAAGAACTCACCTGTCCATAGTGACAGTGGACCAGGTGGAAAGGAAGTGGCGGAGCTGTCCCCCACGGGAGGACCCAGAGTTGGTGTGATGGGAGAGGAGGAGGCAGCCTCTGCACCATCACTGAGCAGACTTGAAGGAGGACCCAGGACCTGAACCTCTGCCTCCTTCATGGGCCTGGGCTGGGGGCACCAAGCTTGAGCCTGGTGCTGCTGCCCTTCTTTAAAAAAGGGTTGCTGTGCCACAGGGGAAGAGTGCTAAAAAGGCTTCTCTTTCTGCTGTTTCTTACCCGAAGAACCCTTAGCAGAAATAGTGTCCAAGGTGGCACTGAACTGCTCAATACACTGAAGGTGACCAACCACACATGGGCAGAAAAGGTCAGTGCCCAGGAAAGGAACATCAGCTAGTTTGTGCAGAGTATCTGCCAGAAAGCAGGAGAGTTTCAGCCAAGCCCTCGATGAGAGGCAACTGCAGCAGCCATCGAGTGGACACGAGAATCCCCAATGTCCAGAGCCTTCTGAAGCTGCTGTTTAACAACAGCCCGGCCCTGCATGACTGTAGCCTGCAAGTCCACAGAGAGGTGTATGAGGACTTCATCCAAAGACCCCAAGAGGGCATGGGAGAAGTATGCCATGATGATGGCAGAACTTGTCGATGTGAGCATACAAAGGATACCACATAGACCTTTCTGGCTGAATGATCCAAGAGTTTGGATTCTTTTCAGGAGGCAACTTGAACCTTCCAGCAGAAAGGAAGATCTGGAGGCATGGGGCACAGTCTAGAGGTTACACCAACTGGGAGGTGGGAGGAGCCAGCAAGAGACCTTCAGCCATCCTTAAAGTGAAAGGGACAATGCCAAGAAGTGTGAATGAACAACATATCCACGATCCTAGAACAGAATGTTCTATCGGCAGAAACAGCTTCTTTCCACAGCATCAGTGACCGAAGAAAATAAGGATTCACTGTCAACAAAAAAAGCACATCTCTGAAGAAAGATTCAGTGCAAAATAAACCACATAAAGGATATTTCAATGAGCCACGAAATTTGTGCACACTGAAACAGATCTGTGGAAACATGCTTGCATGTCAATGGAGCAAAAGACTGAGGACTGCACTGCGACACCAGCACCTTTATATGGTTGGTGACATCAAAAGTGTGGGCAGTCACAGCTGAACTGCTGAAAATGTTCTTTGTCAATTCCCATTCACTGATGGTGAAAGTTAGTACAGTGTTATCACTGATAGGACTATGCTGTCTACTGCCAGGACCACATAAGCGTGTAAGGTTGTTCCAATATTTACAGCATATGGTTGTGTATGAACAATTTCTTACCACAAAGACATCTGCAAGTCAAGCTGAGTCACAAATCTGGCAAACACTATTTTGTGATGCGGTTAGAGCCCTGTCAAAGGGATGAGCTATGTGATGACCTTTCCGAATCCTAAGCATGGGGATGATACATTGCCCACCCCCCCAATACTGAGTATGAACCTCTGTAAGGGAGTGTGCATACTGCTGGACTGGATGTCAGCTGCAAAACTGAAGATGCGCACCCAAAATTGGAACCTCACATGTATGCAGTCAGCTGCCATTTGTCCCTATGCCACTGTGTTAGATGGCACTGGATGCGACATGTCAGAGGTGGGCGGCAACCTGTCATGCACTGGTAGCTGGAAATGTCTCAGTGTTGTTTTGGCACCTGACAGCTTAGTCCTACTGGTGATGGTGCACTGCAAGAGATAGTTGTGAACTCAGTTTTAAATGTGTAATCATTTTTGGATGTTGCTCGACTAAATACTGTCAGCTCTGTGTGCTTCCTGAGTTTCTATAACCTTTTCACCCATCCCTAACTCCACAAGATGTATACATACATTGTAAAAATGGTCCAAAAAGCCTGAATTAGAAGTCCAAGACTCATGTTACTGTATCCTTGATTATGTGTACACAGTTCTGTGTGCATTTAAGTGTTATTTTATACATATTGTGCCTTGGAGTGACATAACATTTTTTGATCAAAGTTATCATGTATGTATGATTAATCCATGGACTATAATCCAACAGGTCATCTGGTACAGTAACTAGTCTGTGCAGAATCATTTGACTTCTCAACTACATAGCCATTGAAGTGTATGTCAAGTACTTCACCTTTACTAACTAACATAAGTAACTATTACACCATCTCTTTGAACAGAAACATGTACACACAATCTCCACCAAACTCTGGGTACTGATAAATATCAAATGCCACTGCAAGCAGCATTCAGTTTTGTAGCTTGTCCCATGTATCTCTACTGAGTTTGACAAGAACACATTATCAGACAACATTATTGGCCCGAAATGCATTGTGTTGCTGTAGGTGTAATAACACAAGCAGCATGTGTTAAAGGAAGCCATCCACCATTTCCTGCATTAGATACATTTATCTTTTTTGGGGCATTGCAGATACCTACTGGTACATGTTTGTAAGCTGATGTCGTACAGTGAGAGTTTTGCAAATGTTTTTGAGAATTCATTACAACATGTGATCATCTTCTAAATGGATTAGCTTCACTTCAAAGCGCATGCACCATAGTCTGATAAGTGGTCCAAACTGAAGCATAATAGAAGGGTAATGGATCATGAAGTGATGCTTCGGAATTAAATTGTCATTTGGGTATAGCCTTTTGAATAGCTCATGGTGATCTATGATCAGTTGTTTCAAGTACATTGCTAAGCCTGGTGATACAACTGGTGCAAAAATAATGCTACAGATTTCAAGGAAAACAGAATACAAAGTGCCAGTGAATGCTATCTCTTGAATTAAATCACCAATTAAAAATGAGAGTGTTCTTAACAAACATCACATCTGTGAAGCTCTTTAGCTTCATACTGTTATCACTGGAAAGTAGATTTACAATAGCACTAGGTTTGTTTTGGCATCTGAATAGCCATAGTCCAAAGCTTGAAATTCTTTCATTTAAGATATCTACTGTGAGATAGCCTTGCTCAGTGAGCTCTTTCAACAGTAATTTTGTCTCATATGGTGCAACACCCTCTTGGATATCATGCATAATATCTACAACAACATTGGTCGTCACATGAAAGTACTGTAATGAATTTAAACTAGAATCATATTTTACACCAGTTTCACTTGGGTTCATGTGTCTTATATGTTGGCAGTGGCTTTCTTTGTTAAATCTAATGGTTTGATTTTCATCAAACTGAGACTAACTGTCCTGTTTATCAATGATAAAGAAATGACAATATTTATTTGCACTGAAGCTTTCAAGGAAGCCGCACATGCTATGGATTCCTAGATTGTCACCACTGAGGCAACATATTGTTCCATGAATGGTAAACGATCTATGTTCATCCTCAATTTGAATGCCTACTGTTTCAAGAATTAGTATGTCATTGATTAATGGTTCCAATATTTGATCAAAACCATATTTTTCTCTGTCTACTGAGTTAGACATTAAGCACAGATGAATGTTAGAAAGCATCGAATTGTAACATGGTGGGACATTTCAAATGATAAAATAAACTACTCCCACTTTATGTATTTTAGTCTTAGAGCCAAGAGGGTTTGTTTTTCGACATCATCATAATATAACTGAATTTGCAAAGCATCTGGGTGTCTTTTAAATAAAGAATGGTGTTTAAAATGTTGACCATCGACGTAATCTCTAAGTCTGCCATCATTACTTGCTTTTCTCCCAAAATACAGGTCTCGAAAAGTCTGGTTTTTGAATAGCATTTTTACAGTCTTGGGAATGGAAACGTTTTGGAAAGTATCACATGCTAACACTTGAGAGTGAACACCAGTTCTTTGGTTGCGATGCGTGTCTGCTCTATGACCTAGCATAATTTCTTTAGGGAGAACAACATTGAAATGTTCTATTAGATGTTTCTTCAATTTGTGAGGAGTTTCAATATTAGAAAATATTTCTGTGCAGTTATCAAACTCTGTCATTAATTCTTTCACTATATTTTCCTTTGGCAGGCCAAATGTGTGAAATGCATTGAAAACCTTAATTTTTAGATCACCAACTACATGGTCAATTAATTCTTTAGTAGATTCAATAGAATCATGTACATCTGAGTATGTTAAATTAGATGATGCAAAGCATTCTGGCTGCAAAAGAGCAACATGCTAGTCACGCTACATGTAAAATCTTGATTATGTGGTGCAGAGGTATCATCCACAACAGTTTCTGATGTACTGCAGTCATGAATTTCGGTACTATCATAATAGTCATTAATACTCATTTCTGAATGACCCTTGCTATGCTTTTGTCTCAGATGTTTTGCATATGAATTAAACTTAAAAAAATGTAACTTACAACCATCTTGTGAACAAATTATTTTCATATCAGATGATTCATAAAGTGCATGCACTTCTCACATGTGTCTTAAAAGTTGTCTAGTGCCTTCAGTTTTGTACAATGTACATTTGGACAAATATACATTATTTCTGTGTTTCTTAATCAGACAAGAATGTATTTTGACACAAGTTCTAATACTTTTGATTTCCTAGTGTTGCTGTGGTTGGCGGTGTTTCAAAATCATAAATGTGCTCTAGGAATGCATACACACGTGGCATTGGATAGGCTAGGTTACAAATCCATACAAACTTAAATAATTTATCCATTGCTGATGACAAATTATCCTCTTGAATTGGTATTACAATCTTGTCTCTTGGAACTAGGATAACATGTTGTTTGGTTGGATCAAACAGGTGTCCAATACTCACAACATATGGCTATGTACGAGCTATTTGCTTGCATGACATTTCAGGTTCTTGCCATAAAGTTGAGATATCTGTTCCACTCTGAAAAAAAGGACATTTTACACTGTTAGTATGCAGCCAGTGAAAGAGAACAGGCCAGTAATTTGCCAAACTGTGCATGAGTACCTGACTGCCATTATGTTGACTGATCTGTTGCACAATGGCCACCCACTATCCTCTGGCCACCACACTGCATTTCTGATCTCACTGACTGTAATGTCTGATTAAACACTTTAGAACAAACTACAGTTTTTGTTGGGAAGTGGTGGCATGATAGTATGTGTGCAAGTGTGGGCACAGTTATGTAGGAGACAGGAATGAATAAATCATTCCACCATTCAAACAAGCACCCAACTGCATGAAAAAAAAAAAAACGTATTTCAGAACAAATATGGACATGGTTCAGACAGTGTTTCAAATATATGGTTTGCACTGCTTGTTTGTAAGGGGGCACAATGTGCTGCTGCTGGGGGAGTTGCAGCAAACAAGAATTACACACTATGAAGGTGTGAGAGTATAAAAACAAATTTCTTTCCAATATAGTAGTGCCCCTACTAGTGAGTATTCTAGTCATGACTACTTTACATGAAACCAAATTCACTGATCACTTTATATTATTGGTTTTCTCAATTTTGCAATATTAATTTAAAATGTTGCCTGTAGTCCATTTTCAAAGCAAAATAATACCCTCCTAGGTGAGCAACCTTCCAGGGAATGTAATGCACCCTGCCTGTGGTTTGTGGCTTAATTATGCCTTGGTGATCTAGTAAGCCCAATACCTCAGGTTGAGATTAATAGATGAA
Organism: Neoceratodus forsteri; assembly: GCA_016271365.2. NCBI lineage: Eukaryota > Metazoa > Chordata > Ceratodontiformes > Ceratodontidae > Neoceratodus > Neoceratodus forsteri. The sequence continues at coordinate 1,179,970,625 of CM057458.1, forward strand.
CCCAGAAAGAAAAACAGGGAAGGTGGGCGTTGGACAAGAGTCGGAATGGAAGCATGTCTTTACATGCCCCATTCATCTTGCCCTAGATCAGTGTTGACATCCATGGGGATGGGGTGGACCAGAAAGAAGGGAAAACACCACAGCTATGCCTGAGACAGGCCGCATCCTTACCCTGATTGGGACCAGGTGGAGTTGATGAATCCATCTATAACCTGGCTGATAGATGTGAGGTTTGGGGGCTTCCAAACCCACTCAGGGGGTAATCCAAGGGAGATGACAGGATGACTCATGAGAGGCTTTCAGTTCCCAGGAGACCTGGCAGGCCAGATACCTTGGGAGTTCCTGAGGGAAAGTAGGCACTGTGGTGGATAAGAGGGCATAAATAGCAAGTTAAAAAGAAAAAAAAGAAAATTGTTTATTAGTCATATTATACAATGAAATGCAATTTTTCTTTTACAAAAATAACCTTATCATGAGCAGAAACAGTTCCACTGATCACAGAAAGCTAATATGTCATGCCAACCTTGACATTTGGTCAGCAAAGCAGATAAACTGAGATGATGAAGCTTGATGCCACTTCTGAAAAGGTGGTTGCAGCATAAAAATGTGACAATTGTGGTTACAGAAAGTTCAGTTATGTAAGAACTTACTGTAACAGTAAGATCTTCGAGAGAGACTCTTGCAGTAGGTAATTACATATATAGGACTGACCCGGACGGCGGGACCCCCTGGAAAAATTTCACAGCTAGCAGTCCCTGAGAGACTGCCCCCAGTCAGTGACTGGCGCTTCATGGGGCCGTCGGTATAAAGGGGCCTTCCAGTTCTTTCCCACCACAGGCCGGACGAGAGAGAAGTGGATATTTCCCTCAATGGAAAAGGAGCTGAAAAAGCCTAGGGGGATGGAGGGCAGGAAGGTATTACCTACTGCAAGAGCCTCTCTCGAAGATCTACTGTTACGGTAAGTTCTTGCGTAACTGAACTATCTTACTTCGAGAGGGCTCTTGCAGTAATTATCTACTCTAGATAGAATCCCAAGCAGTCTGGAACAAATAAAAGGCACGGGAGGAAGGAACTACTCAAGAGTAACAAACAACCTTGCAAACCTCAAGATAGGAGGCCTTGCAAGACAGCTAACCGAAGCCTGCTCTCGAGAGGCAATATCAAACTGTAATGTTTAGTAGAGTATGGATGGAAGTAGTGGCAGCAGCATATGTCTGCCACAAGAAACATTCTTGAAACAAGCTGCAGAGGCTGCCTCCACGAGTGGAGTGACCTCTGACTTGACCATAAGGATCTTGTTATGCTGTCATAACAGAGAAGTGATGCAATGAGCCAACCACTTTGATAGGCATTGCTTGGATGAACTAGGTCTGCGGAGCCATGCATGAAGTTGAAGGGACTTGAGTCCCGGATGGATCAGGGTCCCCTGATCCTGGGTCAGGAATCCTCGAGATAAAGGAAGAGGAAGAGGAGGAACCTCTGAGTATTGTTTTTGAAGAGAGAACCAGATTTGCCTGGGCCAGAAATGAGCAATCAGAATCATTCTCGCTCCTTCCAAAGCAAGCTTCTGCAGCACACGAGGTACCAGAGGAATTGGGGGAAAAGCATAGACGAATCTGTCCTTCCAGCTTAGAGATGAGCATCGCTCCAGCGTCTCGCTCTGGGCGGCGAGCAAAAGATTGGAAGCTTTGTGTTTTGGAAGGAGGCTAACAGGTCTATCTGAGGAGTCCCCCAAATCTGGAAGATGTTTTTTAGAACTTTTTCATCCAATTCCCACTCATGTGGTAGAGCCGACGAGTGACTTAGTCTGTCTGCCAGGACATTGTCGACTCCTGGAACATGGATCGCCATGAGGTGAAGGTTGTGAAGTGTTGCCCAGTCCCAAAACCTCATCGCTTCCCTGCACAGTGGGTAGGACCGGGTCCCTCCCTGCTTGTTGATGTACCACACCACACACATTTTGTCCATTTGGACAGCAAGGTGACTGGGAAGGATGTATTGGCGAAGGGCCTGAAGAGCATACAGCACTGCTCGAAGCTCGAGCACGTTGATGTGGAGAACAATCTCCAACTTTGACCATAGGCCCTTGGTTCAGTGAGGACCCAAATGGTCTCCCCAACCTTCGTCTGAAGTGTCCATGATCAAAGTCTGAAGGGGGAGAGGATGAAAAAAGGGGCCCCCTCCCCGGAATAGGTTCTCTAGAACCATCCACCATTGTAAGTCTCTTACCATCAGCGAGGAGATCAGGACCAGATGATCTAGGTCGTCTACTCATTGATCCCACTGAGATCGGAGAGTCCACTGAGAGATTCTCATGTGGAGACATGCGGGCGGAACCATCAGGATTGCCGCCACCATAAGCCCCAGTAGACGGAGCACTGACCTCGCTGGAACCCTCCTGTGTTCCGCTAGGAGAGAAATCTGGGACTGGAGGGAGTACCCCCTGTCCGGTGGCAGAAAGGCCTTGCACATTGTCATGTCGAGGATTGCCCCGATGAACTGGAGCTTCTGTGAAGGATCCAGGTGAGACTTGGAAAGGTTGATGGTAATACCCAGGCCAGTGAAAGCCTGCTGGGTGAGGGAGAGAAAATGCAGGAGTTCCTCCCTGGACAAGGCCGCCAGGAACCGGTCGTCCAGGTAGGGAAAAACCTGAGCTCCCAAAGAATGCAGGTGGGCCACTACCACTGCCAGGCATTTGGTAAAGACTTGGGGAGCCAAGGAAAGAACAAATGGGAGCGCCCGGAATTGGTAGTGGTCCCCCTGGAATGCAAACCTGAGGTACTTTCGGTGCGAAGGGCAAATGGGGATGTGCAGGTACACATCCTGCATATCCAGTGCACAAAGCCATTGGCCCGGCCGAAGCAGGGGCAGGAAGGTTTGAAGGGAGAGCATCCTGAACCTCTTGTACTCCACATATAGGTTCAGGGAGCTGAGATCAAGAATGGGTCTGAGATCTCCCATCTTCTTTGGTACGAGGAAGAAATGGGAATAGTAACCCGTCCCATGGAGGTGAGGGGGGATGGGCTCTATAGCCTGTTTTGCAAGGAGAGCAGAGATTTCTTCCCTGACCAAAGGAAGATGGTCCCTTGAGTAAGAGGAGTTCAGAGAGGGGTGACATGGAGGTTTCTGTAGAAACACTATGGAGTGCCCCTCTGCTATGATCTGAAGCACCCATGAATCCGTCATTATCCTCTCCCAACCTGGAAGGTGGAGGGAGAACCTCCCTCCTACCGGTTCCTCCAGGGCATCCGGAGGCAGTGGGAGAGGGAAGGAGTTGGGTGGTGTGAGGCAGCGCTGCAGCTGGGGCACCTGTTGCTTTTTTTGGGTGGCGGGGACTGGCAGCTGTGGGGCCCGACATTTAGTGGCCCACCTTCCTGAGGTTCGATTGAGGCCGGCTCGTCTCTGCGAAAGGAGCAGCTGTGGGGATGGGGATGGTACATTGAATCAACAGATTTTTTTTGAAATCGTAGTTTATCCTCCTCCCATAGCCTGCCTCCTCGACACTTTGGCGATGACCACCAAACATCCCACTACCGCAACCCTACTCGCACAATCCACAGGCCCCCCATGGAGCCAGCAAACACCCTGGGCGGGGGCGAGTGAGACAACCCCGTAACTCAGTGTTCGTCGGCCCGTGGACTGTCAGTGGGAGCGAGGCAAGTGAGGGCATGTCCGGGTCCTCGCTTCCTCCCGGATGAGGCAGGCTCTTTTCCTGTTTTTCTCCCACCCCGAGCAGACTGCAATCCCCCCCTGATGTCATGACGCATATGTCGACGTCCACTCTGCTCAACAGCCACCCGGCCAATCCTTGCAAGGGCTTGCACTTCCTCGAGCCTCCGCTTGGGGTCGCACAAGTGCCGGATTGCGGCCAAATCCCACCCCGGAGTAGGCGAGCTGTCGTCGGACGCTCAAGGCTAACTCCCCCCGTCCGACCCACCAGCTACCCGAGTCTACTCAGACCCGGAGTCGTGCGGCGTGGAGTGAGGTGTGGAGTTCAACGCCTCAGCCCTCTGCGCCACCGGGCCGACCTTGAATCAACAGATTTAAGGGCCATTCCCTTCTCCTGCAAATCAGTGATGATGTCCTTGATATCACCATCGAAAAGCACAGAACCCCTGAAAGGTGCTTCTTGGATCGCTGACTGCACCTCCGGGACCAGACCTGACACATGGAGCCATGCATGATGCCGAAGACTCACGGCGAATGCAGAGCTCCATCCTGCGGTATCCACTGCATCATAAATCATCCTCAAAATATGCCGACTGGCCGAACAAGCAGAATGGACCAAGTCGGCTAACTCCTGCTTGACTTGGGAGTCAGGCAAAGAGTCAATCTTAGATTCTGCCTGGGTAAGGACAGCCTTATGGTAATCCCCCATATGTGCTACATAATTCAGGGCCCTAATCCCCAGTGTGGAAGAAGTGTAGATCTTCCTTCCATACTGATCCGAAAGCGGATTCCTTATCCGGGAGATGAGCTCAAGTGTTTAAGTGTGTGACTGGCTGTGGCGCTAATCATAACCGAGTCTGCAGGGGTGAGAATCTAAGAGTCTACACCCTCCGGGCCTGATATAGCCTGTTCAACTTCCTGGGAAGTGGGGCTAAAGCCAACGGTTGCTTCCAAATAGTGGAAAAGAGGTGGGCGTGAGGCTCGATCCAGGGTGGCACTAGAGTAGGAGCCGTAAGGGCAAGTCAAGATGTTCAGAGAGTTTAACCCGTTGAGGATCTGGCTCTAAGGAATGCCACTGATGGACTTCCTGTACCTTCCTGAGCAACTCCGTGAAGGAAGGATCCTCCGGAGCAGACTTTGGAGGAGTCCTCGGCCGGGGCTTGGACGGAGAGTGTGGCTCATCATCTTTCTCAGAACAGCCATCGGAAGCCTCCGAGGAATCCGAGAGAGAAGAGGAAGAAGAATTTGAAGCAGAGTAAGACTCCCTAGCTCATCTAGGGGAGGAGCAGGATCATTAGGGATAATCCCAAGTGTGTTCCTGCCCCTCTCTGGATCCCAAGAGACAAGCGGGAATCAGAGGTGGAAGGAGTGTGCCATCTGGGGCATACGGGAGCCAGGGGTGGCACCATTGCCATAAGATGGCTCTCGACTTCCTTGGTGAGCTGAGCCTTGGCCTCAGCCCACCAGGAGGCAAGAGTCTCCTGAAGATCCACCAGCGGCCTAGGGGGCAGTGGAGGAGGAGGAGGGGGATAGTTGTATGGAGAAAATCCGTAGGGAGATTATCTGTAACCCGGCTGTGGGTATACCAGAGCTGGGTACTGCAGCATCAGGTACTGCAGACCTGGGAAAACTGGCGTCGGATAGGACGGCGGATATCCAGGCACTGGAGGAGCTGCCGGAGCAGACGGCCCAGCCGGGTACTCCCAGGCGGATCAGCCAGGATAGGGCGGTGGGGTGGAGGGCCCGATGGAAGAATATGCCCGCCCGGCGTCGGAGGGGCTGGTGTCGAGCGGCGCTCGGTGGGCCGGTGGTGAGAACAGCGTCAGATCTGGCTCTGCAAGAAGGATCAGATGGTAGCTCAGGATCCCCAGCCTCATCGAGGACGGAGGCAAAAATCCCAGGGGTCAGGCAGGGGGACTCGGGCTCCCCTGATGGCAGTGAAGGCTGCGGGAGTCTGGTACAACAGGCGAAGCAGGGTCTGTCATAGGCTCCAAGGCCTGGCGCCCGTCGGAGGGCAGTGTGGCTTAGGGGCGTATCAGCGGGCGCCAGAGGCGGCATCCGACTCGAGGGTCCCTCGCCGGAGACCGGCGAGGATGGGAAGAGGCCCAGTCAAGGGGACACTGCCGTGTGCCGCCCCGAAGTCGGCGTCTTAGTGGCCTTCTCCTGGCAGACGTCGGAGGCCGCCGTCCGGCAAGGAGGTGCCCGCACCAGTAGGCGCAAGTCTGCAGCAGTACTGGGGCTGAAGCCTCCTTTGCCGGAGGCACCGGCAGGCTCTAATGCAAACCCGGCAGGTGGGCGGCGCCTCCTCAAAACCTTGGAGGCTACCGTCAGCGATCCCGGAGGATGTTACCTGCCCGCGACTCCGTCTGAGTCGCGAGCGAAGCCTCTCCCGGTGCATTTCCTTGTCCGCTTCTTGTGCCCTTCAGGGAGGTGGCGCCTGCAGTTTCTTCAACTCCTTCTCCATCGTGAACATCTTCTTTTTGAGGAGATGGGCTTGAAGACTGCTAGCGTCATCTGTGGGTGGCCGTGTTGGAGCGTAGGCAGTGTGGACGCTTCGACACGCGTGGTTGGGGCCTAAGCAGAAAAGGCAGAGGGTGACCGTCTTTGTGAGGAGCAGTTGGGCGCACACGGTATTATTTTTTGAAGAGGATAACATATACCGATGTTCACCTGATGATAGAAATGTAAAATACAATACTGAAAACTTTTTTTGGAAAAGCGACGAAGTAACAGGACTGAGCGATAGGAACTTAACCGCGAGGTTTGACGGCGGGAAAGAACTGGAAGGCAGGCGTCAAAGACCGCCCCTTTATACCGACGTCATATGACGCTGGTCACCTGATGTGGGGGCGGTCCCCACCAGGGACTGCTAGCTAGAAATTTTTCTGTGGGGTCCTGCCGCCGGCCGGCGTCAGTCCTATATGTAATTACCTACTACAAGAGCCCTCTCGAAGTAAGATCTAAAATTTTCAAGTTGAGGCCAGCAGATTAAAAATAAGAAAAAAAATTTGAAAACATAGGGCTGTTTATCATGCATGTCAAGGAAGTTTCAGAGAATGTAAAAAATGTGCGTAATTCCTAAAATTACTAATAGAGTGGAGCTGTGTCATCAGTTTAGAGTTCTGCCCAAAAAAATGGCCCCTTGTGCCCTTAAATCAGCAAAGCCTGCTAGACAGTGTTGTGTACAGGCAGCACTTGTACTGTTGCAAAATCAGGCTTCGTTGACCAATATGTTGTGTCATGGGTCACCGCTTGAGTGCCTATCCCTGCCACACTGCCCAGCAACAGGTATTTACTGTGTACCTGGTCAGACTCACGAGAGTGGTGACTCGTGATCACTCCCAAAACATGGTATTGTGCATGGCACAAAAATACAGGTTACTCACCTTTAACAGGAGTTCTAGGAATGGTAAATGTTGTTCATCCACACTTATTGGCATGTCCCTTGCCACTTTAAATCTTGCCGGAAGGTCTTCAAGCTGGCTCCTCCCACCCACCCAGGTGGTAAAGCTCTCGGCTCCGCCCCATGATGCCAGATCTAGCCCACTGGAAGCCAAGGTTGTGCGTCAAAGCCGGGGAGGCCGGGTGGGTGGTATGGATGAACAACATATACCATTCCTAGAACTCCTGTTACAGGTGAGTAACCTGTATTTCTAGGGACATGGATATGTTGTTCATCCACACTTATTGGCAGACTCCTAGCAGTTCTCCGGGAGGAGGGAGGCAAGGCACACACCCCCTACTTAGGTAGAAAGACTGGAGAACCGAGGCCCCGACCAACATCCCGGCGTGACCCGGTCGATGTGGAAGAGGAAAAACAGTAAAGCCTGCTTCCAGGTAGAAGCCCTGCGGATATCCTGGACCAGAGTATCCTCGGAAGCAGCCACCGGTGCAGCGGAAGGGCGGGTAAAATGAGCACTTATCCCTCTGGGAGGCTCCATGCCCGCCCACCTATAGTGGAGACCTATGCGGGAGGTGACCCACCCACTCGTCATCCGCTTGGCTGCAGGTCTGCCAGGTGCGGCTTCAGCGTAGATGACAAACAGCTGGCGAACCTCTCCCGAACTTCAGCCCTATGCTCCCTGGGTAGGAGAGCATTTAAATAGGGTCCCAATGGAACCTATATACAGCCTCCGAGGCATGAATGGGGATGAACCCCGGCAGAGGCAATACCCGGATAGGAAAAAACTCCACCGCCGCCAACGGAAGGAACTCCGGGTGGGGCGCAGGACAACCTTGTCCCTGTGGAAGACCAGATAGGGAGATTCAAAGGAGCCGCTGGAACTCTCCCCTCCTTCTGGATGGCAGAGTAGCCACAAGAAGGTGTTCTTCCACAACAGGTGGAGAAACTCGCACCTGTGCAAAGGTTCGAACAGCTTGCCCGTGAGCTAAGCCCATACCAGCGAAGATCCCACAGAATGGGGAGACTATCCCCGAAGGGGAGGTGTGATCGAGGCCTAGAAAAGCACCAGACCACCTTTTCTGCACCACCTACTGCCTTCCGGCCTGCGCCCGGAAGACAGAGGTGACCAACAGAAGCACCCAGAGGGTCGTCGGCCGAAGCCCTGGTTCAAAAAGAATGGACTGCAGAGGGGGGCCCCGGCCCTGTCCCAACATCAAATGGAGAACTCTACCATTAGAAGGCGAGTATGTTTGGCCTACTCCCGGCAGGACACCTCAAAAACGTTGAGGACCTTGCCAAAAGACCCCAGGCCTGGCCCCTAGCCACACAGGAACCAAGCCTTTAGGTGCAGGAATTGAAGGTCCAGATGGAAAACCTTCCCCTGAAAGCAGAGATCAGGACCGGGCGGGCTGGAAGCCACCTCGGGAGCCTGGAGCTGAGACTGAGGAGAGCTGGATACCAGAGCTGGCCAATCAGTCTGGGGCTACCAGCATCACCTGTGCCTAGTCCCTCCTCGCCTTGCCCATGGGTCAAGGGAAATGGGGGAGAGGCGAGAAGAGGCCCAGGGTCCGACTCAACGGCATCCCCTACAGCAACCTTGCTGAGGGGCGGGCATGAGACAGTCTCGCCTCGTATTCTCCCCAGAGGAAGGAGGAGAAGATCCTGTGCTACCTCCGGCAGGAAGACCACTCGAGGCGCAGCCTATGTCCGACAGGGCATCAGCCAGGGTGCTGGAGCTCCTGCCATTGAATGGCTAGGAAACCGCCTCCCAGCTGTGTGAAAGACCCAATAAGGAGAACCTCCTTACAGAGATGCAAGGGGCTCATCCGTACCTGACGGGGTAGGTAGCACATGGTCGTGGTGTTGTCCGCCTGGACTTAAACCACTAGACCCTGCACAAACAGAGCGAGCAGTGCAAGCAAAGTGGACCGCCAGGAGCTTCAGCGGGTAGGAAAGACATCGGGACTCCCGAGAGGACCAGAGGCGGAGCACTCTGTATTCCCCTAGATGGGCACCCCAACCCATCCAGAAGCATCGGTCGGGAGACCGTCGACTGGGGCAGAGAACAGGTGTTCTCCTGCAAGAGATAGAACGGTCCAAAGGAGGCATTCCCTAACTCCTGGGCTGTAGTCATGGTGGCTGTGGGAGATGTGTGAGGGGTGTTCATGTACCTGGACTGCTCGTGATTGGCTGTGGGAGATGTGTGGGGGGTGTTCATGTATTCTGGACTGCCTCCAGATTGGGCTGTGAGAGATGTGGGAGGGTGTTCATGTATCTGGACTGCCCTGCGATCGGGCTGTGGGAGATGTGTGTGTGGGGGGTGTTCATGTCATGGACTGCCCGCGATCGGGCTTTGGGAGATGTGTGGGTGGGGAGGGGTCGTTTTACACTATGCCCGCTTGATCGGGCTGGTGGGGGGACAGGGACCGAGTTGGGGGGCCAGCCAGGGGTGGCAGCTGTTGTGTTGCGCCCTGCAATGCAGCAGCTCACCTGGGTGTGCCCTATTAAGCCTTTTTTTTGGCTCAAGCATGCGGGCTCAGGTTGGGGGTTATGCATGTACAACTTGCGCAACTCGACTGAATATCGGGTTGCGTAGGTTATGCATGGATCCTCCTCCTGCTTGAGCTATGCATTCATTTGCATTGCTCTCTTGCGCAACCTGTTACCAGTGGGCGTAATTGCCTCCTGCTGAAAATGCAGCAGAATGGTGCATTTTGACTTAGCATCATAACCCTGTGCGCAGGGCACAACCCTTTTGAATATCCAGGCCTTAAAGTACAGGATTTACAGTACTTTAGAATTTCTTGATTTTCTTTGATGAAAGTCTCCATAGCCAAATGATCTGTTTTATTTGAATCCAGTGCGGCTACAAATTTAATTTCTCCATTTGTTTCAACCCTCCCCCCAACTGTGACCCCCTTGTTTTACAAATCTCAGTTACAGAGCCGGTGCCTAGCTGTCTGCTTCCTGATTTCTGATTTGACCCTGTTTTAGTAAATTGCAGCTTCTTGTTTGTGTGGTAATTTTATATTCGCTCCCAGCACTTCAGAGTGCTATTTAATCCCTGTGTTGTCCCTCTGTTAACAGGCATCCTAGTAGCCCACTGGGCTAGTTATTGCAATATGTGGTTCACCTCCTGCAGGCCTGGACACAACTCTGCACTTCTCTTGTTGCCAAGAAGCCTGCTGTCACCAGCCTCCTAGACACAAGCATCAGGTACAACCTATACACAGACCCAGCCTGCACAGCTGCTGCTTCTGCTGCAGAATGTTTCAAAAATCAGTGCCTTTTCGTGAAAAATTTCCTCATTGGTTGATCCTGGGCTGGAACATCCTGACTGACTGCCCGACCGACTGACTGGAATTTTGCTGTCCCAATCTTGGACTCAGCTCTTGCTTTTGTACAAACAGTCTGGAACTGGCAAAGAAGTATATTTGTTTTTATTCTCCCTCCTTTAGTCTCAGCTAAATTCCTGCACTTACAGGGATCCTGTCTCCTTGCTAGTGCTGATTTTCAGCTTCAGTGTGCCAAGTAATTCCACACAGCTTCCACCCTGCAGCACTTTCCCTGTGTCACTGTTTAGAGCCATCTTTTGTATTGTATTAAACTTGGTATCTCTGTTGCTGTGTCTAAGATTATTAGAGTACAGGACTTTAGAATTTAAGGATTTTCTTTGCTGAAAGTCTCCATAGCTAGCTGATCTGTTTTATTTGAATCCAGGACAGCTACCAATTTAATTTCTCCATTTGTTTCAACTCCCCCCCCAAACTGTGACCCCCTTGTTTTACAAATCTCAGTTTCAGAGCTGGTGCCTAGCTGTCTGTTTCCTGACCTCTGATCTGAACTTTTTAGTAAATTGCAGCCCTTTGTCTGTGTGGTAATTTTATATTCACTCCCACTACTTCAGAGTGCTATTTAATCCCTGTGCTGTCTCTCTGTTAACAGGCATCCGTGTAGCCCACTGGGCTACCTACCGCCATCTGCAGTTCTCCTCCTACACACCTTGGCATCACTTTACACCTCTCTCAGTGCCAAGAAGCCTGCTGCCACCAGTCTCCTGGACACAAGCATCAGGTACAGCCTATACACGCCCCAGCCTGCACAGCTGCTGCTTCTGCTGCAGAATTTTTCACCCACCCCCTCCCCCTCCCAGGACACCTTTTAATATACTTATATGCTATTCCTTCCCTACCCTGTCCTGCCCTCATTGGCTTCCAGTAGTAGAATTCAGGAGCTTAAAGCTATCTAAACTCAGAGCTCTCAAAATCTGTCACTCGCTGCTGCCAGCTCTCTCTCTAAATACAGAACTCTTATTTGCTTATGGACTTCCATATAGTGCTTATCCACTCTAAATGGTTGTATGGGTGGGACTCCATGGTGGTCAGTCATGTGCCTAATTAACCTGCTGGATATGTATAGCTAGGAGTCACACCTCTGCCCCAGTAAATATACTTCTGCTATTTGATCATATTCACAGTCTGATAGATGTTTCCTGCAGCTAATATTCTTGTTGATGTATTCAGTGCTGTGTAATCTTTATCCTGAGTTGGTTACAGGCTTGAGCTAGCTTATTCTACCATGAGTGGGCCTGGCTGAGTATATTTTTTACAACCACTGTTGACTAGTTGACTGCAATTAATCATGGTGGGAATTGACTGCAATCTACTGAAGAATTTCTGCCTGTCCATCTATCATGTCTTAGCAACTTTAGTCAGGAAATGTCTCTATTTGCTTGTTAATGTATTGTGCTCACTAGCTATCTCTACTAGCCTCACCTCTGATGAGGCTTATTAACATGGAACCTGGTAATCCTTCCAGTAGCTGGTGGTGTGCTCCTAGATAAGGGGGATTGTCTACTGACCCTTGTTGTGGGGGCATCTGTAGAATAGACCACCACAAACTGGGTGCTCCTTTGAGGCCTACTTGGACAGCTTAGGGGGGCCTGGTTGTCAAGCACTGCTTGGTTCTCTCCTCAGGGCCTTTCTAGTGTTTGACAAAATAGCCTCTCTGACTTCTGATAAGCTTTGACCTGTCTACCTGACCTGTCCACAATATCTTCTCCCTTCAGTGCCCTGGTTTGTCCCAGGGACAGTTCCTTCTTGACATGGGGGTTCCTAAGCTCCCCAGGGAGGGTGATAAGCCCTCCCCATTTATCAGTGCCTTCATCATTGGCCTTCTCACTGCCTTATACCTCCCTCTACTTATTGCTGATTGCTTTCCTCCCTCGGGAAGCCCCTGGGTTACACTTGAACAGGATGAGGAGCATGACTTCAACTTCTCCAATCTAATAGCCTATGGCAGACAGCTCCTCTGGCCTATCTGCTGTCTAGACCTCAGGTGCTGTCTCTATCCTGCCATAGTGGTCAGATGTCCTGCTTGCAAGCCTTCAGCCGGAGGTGGTTCTCCCCTTATATAAGGCATGTCCTATGGCTCCTCCTGGTGACTCTAGCCCTGGCTGGGTACATTGAGCTTAACCCTGGTCCTACTTATTAAGCCTCCTCATTTCTTACTGGCTGGCTGTCAGGCAGGGGATGAAAGGCAGCTCACCTCAACATCCTGCCCAGCCCTCCTGCCCAATCTGGCTGTGAACTCCCTGTGCCTGCATCCTCACTACAAGCCCTGACATCCTTGGTATTAGAAGACTTGGCTGAAACCTTCCACCCCTGACTCGGCCTGTGCACTTTCTGGCTTTGATCTCATTAGGCAAGATCGTCCTGGGAAAAAGCATGAGGGTGGTACCTTGGTCTACTACAAGAGTCACCTAAACCTGTCTGCTGTATCCCACCAACAGCCCTGTCTTCTTGTGAGCTGCTTCACACAGTCCTACTACTCAGGAACACTAAGAAGCTGCACATTATTTGTACATGCAAGCCCCCTAGGGTGGTCTGTCGTGGTTATCCTACCTTCTTGATACTGTTGGTGCTAGGACTGGGGATAATGAGCTGATGATCTTGGGAGATCTTAATTTAAACTTGCTTGGAGGAAACACCAAGCTGTATGAACCTCTGCTTGCTGGCCTCTCCTGGTCTCAACTAGGTAAGTGGTCTACCACTGGTGGTCCTAGCTCCCTCCTGGACTGGGTCCTGTCCAATAGACCTGAGAGGATTGGCTCCACTGGTACCTTCCTGACTCTATCTCCAACCACACCCCTGTGTACTGTGTATGGAAGATCTCCCTGAAAATTCTTCACAAAATCTTCCAAGTAAGGTTTTTCTCCAGGTTTGACCTGGGGTCCTTTCATGAGGATCTGAGGCTTATGGACTGGTCTGTGGTGCTAAATGCTCAGGACTCTTCCACTGCTGTTAGTCATTTTCTCAGCACCTTTGGGGCACTGTGAGACAACATGCCCCTATTATCAGGTGCTGGGTGAGGGTCTGTTTCACTAAGTGGCTGCATAGAATCCTATCCTCATGAGGGCTAGAGGCGAGTGCTGGAGCCAACTTCAGGTCACAATGGACACGCCATATTTCAGCAATATGGAGACTTAGGAATGAATGCAAAAGAAATCAGGGCTGCCAAAAGTGAATACTGCAAAACTGCATTACTAAACTCAGCTAAGGACCATAGGAATTTCTGGAGGAACATTAAAAATATAGTAAGTGGTTCCTTCAATTGTGGGGTCTCTGACATGCTCATAGATGGATCTAATTGTAACAATCCACTAACCATCGCCAATGCACTCAACTTTCACATCCCATTGCACATTGGTGTACAGCGCAATGCAGGCATCATCATGCACACACAACTGCAGACAGCCGCCGGAAGGTTGTGCAGATGGACTGTGTGTCCGCATGCAGGGCCGGGTACCCACCTGTGCAATGCCTGCTGAATGACACAATGCACACAGGGCAGCACCAGACAGTAGCCACGTTGGCAGACAGGTCAGTCATGTGCCACACTGCCCCGGCCACCACAGATGAATGGGGCGGCCCCGCCGAGACCTGCCAGCACTGACAGGCTGACCACTGGCCTCATGGGGTGGCACCGATGGTCCCCCAGGGGTTCCACTGCATGAACATGACCGTGCTCATGCAGGAGTCTGCAGCACACCAAACATGCCTGTGCCAGGCATGCCCAGGATGCCCACAGCTGAACCCGGTGTCGACAAGGATGGTGTCGCATGACGCCAGGAATGGGAGGTGGACAGTGCACTGCATGGTGTCTGCGATGCATGGGAAAATAACTGTGTGCCCACTGTGGCCATGACAGCAGTGAATGCCTATGTCTGCCTGTCAATGGCAGCGGTCACATGCTCCCACAACCGGTCCATCCCTGCCAGGATCAGAGCGGTGTCTCTGCTGCAACGCTCCTCTGCCCACTCCAGAGCCACACACAGTGAATCCACCGAAGTCGCAAGCCGCATCTGCTGGTTGACTGATGCTTGCAGTATGTGGGTGTGCTCATCCAAGAGGTCATCTGCCTCCTCGGCATCCTGACCCTCAGGGTGTGTGTGGCCCTGATGCTCAGTACCCCTTGAGGGTGGGTGCTGCACAACAGGACCAGGTCTGGGCATGTCCACAGGCAGTGCATTGCACCGCCTGACCCTGTACCCCCAAGCATGGGCCGACTGCTGATGCTGCCCCTCTGGCTGCCACTCCCCAGGGCTCACTGGTGCCGCCACAGTGGCTGCAACAGTCCCAGTTTCTTGTACACACACCAGTGCTGCCCCACTCATGCTGACAGGCACACGCTGAGTCTGTGATGACATGCAGGCCTCCACAGAGGCAACCACCCACTGCCATGGCCGCGATGTTACCTGCTGTGTCACCATCCCATGGCACACACGTGTCACTGCCCATGGCGTTAGCAACATCATCAATGGTGACCGACCCGGCACCAGCCCGAGTCATAGGCATGCTGGCATCCATGGACGCTGGCACACTGGGACATGGGCAGGACCTCCTCCGCACCTGTTCCAAAAACATCAGTCTAGACAGCCAGATGGGCCCACTGTCACACTGAGCCGCATATACCTGTGAAGGTGAATGAGTCCTCCTCCATCTCCATCTGACTGACCTAGTTGACAGGTCCACCACCACTGACCCATGCAGAAACTCAGGATCTGTAAGGGAAAACAAAATTGCATTACTGCATGTGACCTACCCTGCCCCCCCAGTATACAGACCATGACCTACCATGCAGTGATGGGCTACCACCTGTCTGGAAACCACCACCCAGAACACCCTCAATGGCACAATGCTGCATGCTGCCAGCAATGCTCTCCTCCTGTGAGGTCAGATGTAGCACCTCCAGCTGTCCCCCACCTATAGCAGCTCATGCTGCCCTGATGGCAGCCACCTTCTCCTTTATCCTCCTCCTGTCTGTGTCCATCTTCTTCTTGTACTCCTGCACAGAGTGCTGGTGGCTGCCATGCAGGTTCACTGCAAGTGCCACGTCCTCCCATGCGCTGGCACGGGCCTGTGGTGTTCTGTTCCATCTGCTGAAGCGGCTCCTGGATCCAGGTAGGCCTCAAACAGGGCATCCATCTCAGCCTAGGAAATTAGGGCCTCCTCCTCCTCCCACCACTGTTTCCTCCCTCCCACAACTCTCTGGTCATGATTTAGCCTGTGAGAATAAGTTGTTACCTGTGACTGTGCAGTCCCATGCATGTCCCAGAATCCACAGTCCACACTCCCAAACAGCATGCAACTCACCAATAGACTGCAGTAACCAACTATGGCCAGTACGGCCCAATGTCACATTTTATAGCACAACCCATGCAAATGAGGTGGCGCAACTTTAAGTGGATGCAAATTGCAGTGCCACCATTGAATGGATGATTAGCTGATTTGCATGTGACGGATGAATATCGTGCTGTTGTGCTTTGAAATTGTATTGGCGTGCTGAGCCAGGGTGCAGTTCTGTAATGACATGCTGTGCACACCTCACCGCGCATGCCTGGATTGCGGTGCAGGTGCCTGCCACACTGCTGATGTACTGTGTGCAGGAGGCAATACAGGGCATGGCCATCATTGTGCCAGTGGCGCTACAGCGATGTTCACCTATATGGCACTGTGGCACTGGGGCATCATAGGTGCACTGGGGCAACAGCGCGGTAGGCCGCTACTGGAGGTAGCACACAGGCTCCCAATCACACTACATG
Organism: Neoceratodus forsteri; assembly: GCA_016271365.2. Lineage (NCBI taxonomy): Eukaryota > Metazoa > Chordata > Ceratodontiformes > Ceratodontidae > Neoceratodus > Neoceratodus forsteri. The sequence continues at coordinate 1,179,986,800 of CM057458.1, forward strand.
CATTGGGTTTCAATGGCGCTGTGCCTGTATGTGTGCCAGAGACCCTTGACCCTGTGCTCAACCTTTGCCCCCTAGGTGCCATGTGTCAAGCATAAGTGCACCACTATCACGCTGTTCGGTGACAGCGTGATAGGAAATGGCAGCGCTGTACTGCACAGCATCTGCACGTGGTGGAGCCATGCTGCAGAGCACCATTTTGAACCTACTGAGCAAGTGAGATGGTGCGGAGGAGGGCTGTCCAGTGGACCCAAATTGAACTGGCTAACCTGGTGGCCATTGTTGAGCCACTTTATGGCCCACTGTTTGGGGAGACACCCCTGGACAGATCCAGGAGCCAGGTGTGGCAGGAGGTGGCCAAAGCCCTGGAGGAGGCCACAGGAAGGGGGTGGACTGCAGAGCAGTGCCGCCACAGGTATGGCCACCTGAGGAGAAGGGAACCAGACCTGCTTGCCCACCTGCGGACACATGCCAGGAGGGGCACAGTGCCATGGCCAGGTAGGTGTTATGTCCACACACTTTTATCTACCATATGGGTATCACGGTTGCATGTGTCCGGAACAGGGGGGTGGGACCATCCGGTGTTGGCTGTAGTGGTGTTATCAGGGTGTGGGGTGAGTGTGTCTGGCTGGGTGGGATTGCACACACATGGGGGCAGGGGGACTTTGCTACAGGATTGTACTGATGTTCCTCTCTCCATGTTTGCACCACAGGGCTGGAAGAGAGGCAGCTGGCCAGGGAGCAGAGGTGCCAGCATGAAGACAGGGCCAGTAGGAGGGGCGATGGTCCACAACACCAGAGGGACTGGCCTGATGATGGTGAGTGCCATACCTCCATGATTACTATTGCATGCTGTGTAACAGAGCGGGCAGCGGGACATGGCCACCATCCATTGACACCACTGCCATGCATGCAAGTTGTTACAGTAAGCACTGTCCAGTGGCACTGCATGTTTGGGAGTGCATCAATGGTGGTCCATGCGTGCACTGGGTACATGGCTGTGCCACTGCCTTCGCACCACATAGCCATGTCACTAAACAGCCATGGTGGTGCTGTGCAGGACTGCCGGTGGGTGTGTGCAGTGGTCCACATGGCTGTATGCACCTGTGGGCAGGTCTTGTGGACATGATCACTGTGGGTGGTCACACACCATCACAGAGGCATGTCCATGGCCGTGTGCCATGCACAGTGGGTGGGCTGTAGGGGCTGTGCATTCACCACCTGTTGACTGTGCTCCCTTGTCCTAGGTGTCCGCCAGCTGCAGGCTATCCAGGAGGCACTCAGGAGATTTTGACAGTGGCGAGGGTATCAATGGACATACTGTGGGGGTTTGAGCGGCTGGGTGTCCGTCAGAGACACGGAAGGCGGAGCAGCCGGAGCAGGGAGCAGGGATCCCAGTGACCATCTCCATGCCCCTGATTTCCCCTACCCCCTGGACCCACCCTCACACCCCTCCTTTCCTGTCCCATTTGTTCACCCCTGCCCCTTACCCACCCCCACCTTGTTTGTGGCCCTTCCCCCACACATCTGTACATACTTGTAAATAGTTTTGTTTGATGTTTTTCATTACAAGTCTTTTGATATGAATACTGTGGTGGTCTCTGAATTGCAGTGGGCTATAGGTGCTCAGCTGCAGTGGTGTGCATGGCATCAGGAGCAGTGCAGTCATGGGTATGTGTGTGTGTCCATGGAGAAGTGACTATGGTGTGGGAGTAGCTATCAGTCAGTGTCTGTGGTGTGTGTGATGTTCCCTGTGTACTGGATGATTGTGTGCAGTGGTCCATGGTGCATGCTCTGTGTCCATGGTGCACCTGTTAGCCCACCCATGGCCTGTGCAGCTGACACCCTTGCATGTCTGTGACCTGCACGGTCTGCTGGCATGTCAGTGGTGGCTGTCCTTGCAGGGCAGCCACTGTACCCATCACAATGCTGGGTTGCCTCCTGTCACTGGTGTGGTGCACTCTGCCTTGGTGACACTGTGGCCCTCCGCGGTTGTTGTCCCACCTCCATGCTGTGGCTTGTGTGCTGCAGGATGTGCACCACTGTCTGTGACTTATGATCCGGACAGATTATGGTGGTGTACAGGTCCACAGTGCCTGCACAGGGTGGCTAGCACTCCTGTGCCATGGAAGACAGCAGGCCATGTGTACACGGTTTCCATGGGCCCACGTTGGGGGCTTGGTTGCCCTGCTACTGCATCCCTGTGTTGTTATGCCCTTGGGTATGGGTGGGTGTTTGTCCATGCACTGTGTTGCATCTGGTGTGGTGCATGCTTCCACGCACCACTGTGGGTGTCTACACTGGCTGTTATGGCCAGTGGGTAGTGTGTCCTTGGGAGGCTGTGCAGGGTGCTGTACCACTGGTGGTGGGTCCAGGGCATGCCTGTCACGTGTAAGTTACTCGTGTGCGGGCATGGTCAGTCTCTCAAGCACTGTACCTCAGGGGCTGTGCATGGTGGCACTATGTACCATTGCTGCATCGCTGTGTGGGACCCTCCTCTGATGGGTGCTCTTAGGGGCTGCCTTGCATGGACATGTGGTGCACAGGGTTGCATTGTCACAGTGGGGGTGGTGGCATGCATGGGGTTTTCTGCAGTGGTGGACACTGCTCCTGGGCAGGTTGTCTTTGGGTCACGGTTCAGGGTGTGCTCTGCATTGTGGGGATGGTGTGGCACGGGGTGGTTGGCTCTTCTTGTGTGAGCTGGTCACAGCTTGCCAGGGGGTGTGATGGAGCACCATGGCCCAACTGTGGGTTTGGTTGCTTGTCCTCCATGGGCCAGTGGTTGTTAGCCCTCCCCCAGTTGTGCAGTGCCGGGGTGTGGGATGATGATGTCTGTTCTGCTGTGTGTCCTCTGCCTATCTGTGGCATGGGTGGTGGCCCACATCCCTGGTTGTGCAGTGGCATTGCTGCACTGCTGCTGGGGCATTCTTGGTTGCACTATGGCACCTTCCGATCAAGCTCATAGCTAGAACATCCCTTGTTGCACTATGGCGCATCATATGCTCAGCTTCCCTCCCTAGTTGCCATGCAGGTGGTGCGAGCATTCAGTTGTCGGGCTGTAGGCGCATCTCGACTGGCTCAGTTTTTGAATATTGCGCCTCTTGTGCATGGGCTCAATGGACTTGCACTTGCTCCTGCTATTGTGCACTTTTTGGGTGCAGTTTGAATATCTGGGCCACTGTATTTCTAAGACAACTTCCTTAGCCTTTACTTTCTTGAAATAAAATAATGGGACCAAATAATCAGAGATGGAATCATTACTATTTTGCAATATTAAGCTTAGAGGATCAGGAATAATGGTGTCAGCCAAGTTTGAGAAATAAACACTCCATAGATCTGCAGCAGTCTTAGGACTTAAAACTTCACCATTTTCATCCATTAATTTAATCTTTGAACTTAGTTTTGTTGGATTTTCTAACTCCTTAATTATTTTTCAGCAACCTTTTGGTTGAAAGGTATTTTGAATTTTAAGTTGGTAGCTTGTCCTTTTCACTTTCTTTATAAGATATTTACATCTATTTCATAACTTTTTATAACAAACACTAATTAGAAGGATTCACTGTTTTGTTTGCCTTTTTCTACATTATGTCCTTAACTCTGATCATTTTCTTGATAAAGTCTGTTACCCAAGGTACTTGTTTTTTTTTCCTCGGTCTTTGTGTTTTAAACGGAACCTGAATGTTACATGTATTTAGAAAGTACAAGTACAATCTACTGCTAGGCTTATATCAGGTATCAAGTTTAATCTATCCCAGCATTGTTGTGTTAATCCTATACAAACTTCTATCGGGCAGTAATGTGCAAAGTTCCTCCTATTTATGAATGTAGGTTTACTTTTTGGAAGGAAGTTCCCTTCAATAAAACATATTGTGGGATTGGGGTTCCCTAAATTTGGTGGGAGCAACTCAGTACTATAACACCTCTAAAATTTTAGACAGAAACATTTGGTCTAATATATTATTACATACTTTCTAGACAGTCTTATTGATAACCTGTTGAACATTTAGGATTTGGAAGTACTGTTTCCAATTATTTCCTTAACTACTAAACCACATTGCAATCTTCAAAATTATCTGTCAGTTGCAAAGAAGAGTTTTTGAACCACAATTTCAAATTTTCCTATACTAATTTTGGGTGGAGAATGAATAACATCAATTAATAGTCTCAAGGAATCAAGTTTTAGAAACAGGGATTCAATTACTGAGATAACCAGAGAAAGCAAGTTCAGCAGTACCCAGATTCCTATTTAAGTATTAAAGAGTTCCTCTCCCTATGTTCCCCTGTCCTGTCTGAAACTGGCGTACCTTTCCATTTGTATTTCAGAACTGTTTATTTTGTTAGCCAGGTTTCGGAAAGCCCTATTATGTCCAACCTAAGTTGCTGGGCCTATGTTGGCAAACTCTCCATGTTTTTCATGACAACACATCAAGTAATCACATGCAGTACCACATGGTCAGAAAAGCATGGACAGCACTGCACAAGTCAATACCACACCCAGTGAAAATGGGCACAGATTAATGGTGAGTGTAGATGTACTATTACAATACCACACCAGCATGGATAACCACTCCAGTGAAATATGTAAACTTACTTGATTTTTTTTGTTGTTGTTGGGTAGTATCCCCTGGAGTGGTGTTGACTTGGGCTATGATGTCTGCACTTTTGCTGCCTGCACATTCATGTCTGCGAAGGACTTGACATGCTATCCTTTTTCATAAGGCTCTTAACATTTCCATGACCTGTCTTTAAACTTTGTCTTTGTGTTAGGGTAAGGCCTGGATTTGCTTCTACATCTCCTTGCAGGCAGTAAAGCTAGTTTTAAAAAAGTGCAACCAATTTTTTTTTAGGTTCCACCAAGTTGTTTCTATCATCAGTCATATCAATCGACATCACAGAGACAACAAATTATTGACTGCCACCATGTTGCCCGGCAATCGTGCCAAATGACAGCTATCACGGCAATGCACCAGGGCACATCCTGCCTGTTTGCTTTCTACACTGCACCCCCCAAAAATTAATATAATCACCTCCAGGTCAGAGGTGCAGTGGTGAAACAGCACAAGACCCTTGGGGTGGCAAGACAGTAGGAGCTGCAAAATCCAGATCAACATAATGACTATCGATCAGGTTGCAGGGCCACAATTGCTGTTGCTATTGGGTCTCACTGCACTGTTAGCACACAATTGTTTTACTAGGTCTAATTAAACCTAATGGATTTCAGCCCTGAAACAGATTATTTAAGCAATAATTTACCTTCCAACAATATGAGAAATATTTTTTTTCTACATTTCAGCTCCATAGGTGAATTTGAAGAAATTTCTGAGTATCTTAGACACACTTTATTTTGTTGATCTTTATGCATCCTTGCTAAGTTTACACTATTCATCAAATTTGTCATTAGCTATATGAGCAGAGCAGAGTGCAGGACAAATAAAGGGCTGTCATTTTGTTTATCTAAAACCTGAAGAAAACAAAGGGAAGAAAGAAGTATATTTGTATTTATTCTGTTGATATAAAATACAAAATATCTATAAAACATATATATATATATATATATATATATATATATATACACATACATAGTTATTATTCTTTTTAAATAGCACTTGTTCCACTTATCCACAAAAATCACCCCAAACTTCAATAGTACTCACTGGTTTGTGACAGGGTGTGAGTAAGGATAACACACAACAACATATTTTTGGTCCAGCACACCTCATTGTGGTTTTATTCTTTTTTTTACAAAAATAAGAACCAAAATAATAAACTAAAATAAAGTATAAATTCTTCAAGAATACAGCACTACAACTTGTATTACTTCCCACAGAGAAGATAAATACATAGTCTTAGATCATCCTACTTTGGTGATCTGGCTGGACCATACACTACTCTCTATGTCCTTCTGGTTCCTTCCACAAGCTGATCTGATCTCTTCTCTGTTCACAGAAGTTTTTATACCCCTCCCCTCAACATGTGCCCTGCCCACTTATTACAATTATCACAATTAGACTTTTAAGTAGGCCAAATAACAATGTTATACAGAAAGAAAAAGGTTGTTCAAAGCTTTCACAATTATACAGACTATTTTCTTTACTACAAGTAAAGATAAGCATGTATTTCCCAAGAAACATAATTATACATACTTAATTGGCACTAGTGCCATCTAGCTCTTCACCTGAACAGCATGACTTGCATTTATATATTTATAAAAAGGCTTCCTAGAGGCCACTGTCACCCTAAAGGGAATTTAAAGAAATAAATTCTTGTGCAGGCAAGCTCTGCATTTCATTAGCTTGCCAGTTTATCTTAATAATATACATTTCTGCAGTAATTATTTTTACAGATACAATACAGTCCTTTTAAAACACCTATATCAGGGCGTTGTAGTTAAAGGAAGAGCACCTTTGAGACATTCAGGGCAGGATTCACAATGCAGTTTGGGACTAAGTCCCACATCGCAACCCCAGTGGCGTTCCAAAATCACAGCAGCTGTGGAGCACCCGATTTACAGCCGCAGCAGTTGCAGAGGGTGTTATGGTGGGTCCATTGGCCATAGAATCCTCCCGCAGCTGTGGTACTGTCCCTGCAACACCACCCGCAAGCAGCCATAAATCATGGAGCTGGTCGTAATCTGGCTCCACCTTTGAGAATACCCACCACTGTGCGTAACCTGCAGATCCGCAAGAGGCAAGCCACTTGCACATGATGTTTACCCACAGCTGTGGGACTTTCACAAGTTTTGTGAATCCTGCCCTTAGTGTCTCCACATTTCATTGTATTTGAACATGCCTATCTTCACTTACTTTTGGGGCTGGATTTGTTAGTGCTAGGTGATTTTAACGCAGCATGGAATAAACCAAGGGGTAATGCTCTAAGAATAAGAGTTAATTCTCTAAATTTGAATCAAAATATTGCAGTTTTCACTAGGAAAACATATATCTCTAATGAAGGGAACATATTGGATTCAGTTTTCACCTCAGATGGAATTAAAGCCATTACTTTGTAAGTAAAGCAACCTGTATTTGGGGACCATTCCTCTATTGTTTGTGTGGGGGAAGTGACTACTGAAAGGGGAACATCTATAAATTTAGGTCCAAGAATAACTAGGCATTGACATTTAAAAATATATAATAAAGATGCCTTCTTGCATGAATTAAGAAACATCAGGTGGGATAGGTTGTTTCTAATCCCTGACCTGGATTGGACCATTGAGGATTTTTCTAAATTATTTCTTCAGACCTGTGATAAGGCTGCCCCTTTCAAAATTAGTGTATGCAAAAAAATATATGTTCCTTGGATTACTTATAAAATAAAACATAATACCAGATATAAAGATACATTATGGAAACATTGGATCCTAATGATTGGATCAAATATAAAAATGAACAAAATAAACTTAAAACTAAAATCAAAATCTTGAGAAAACATTATTATAAAAATAAGGTTGAACATAGTACCGAACCCAGACAATATTGGAATCTGATTAAATCATTTGAAACTATAGTGGAAAACAGACGGCCCATCCAAATCAGGGAGGGAGATACCTTATTGCCCATTTGAATCTGCAGAGAGGTTAAATCAATATTTTGTTCTATTACCTGATATAGAAATTCCAAAGTAGTCTTATATAAATACTGCTAAAAGGGAAAACTGACCATCAAATAAAAAAAGGTTCACGTTTAAAGCAATTACTTGCAGAGAGGTTAAGAGTGAATTAAGGAAGCTTAAATTAAAAAAAGCCTCAGGACTGGACAAATTAGAAAATAGGTTTTTAAAAGATTCCCTTGAGGAAATTGCCCCGATCTTAGTAAGACTTTTCAACTGGAGCCCGATGGAAAATAAGTTTCCAACTTTGTGGAAACATGCAAAGATTGTTCCAATCTATAAAGGATCTTCTCCTGTGGAACCAGCCAATTACAGGGCAATTTCATTATTGTCTTGTTTGTCAAAGGTCTTGGAGGGATTGTTTAAGGGGCAGTTGAATAGATATTTGGAAATTAATTCTCTCCTGTCTCCTTATCAGTCAGGATTTTGTAAGGGGTATTCCACGGACACTGCACTCACCGATTTAATAGACAACATCGCCTGGCAGCTAAATGGGGGTGGATCGGTGGGGCAGTGTTGAGTGAATCTCTAAAACCTTTGACATCGCAGACCACCAGAAAAATTGCTTGGGAGGAATGGTGGATTTGGGAACAGATAGTGAAACCCTTCCCTGGTTTGAATCCTCACTGATAGAGTGAAGTTCAACAAGTTTATATTGGTAAATTTCATCAAAAACCAGCCCCTGTAGAAGCGGAGTTCCTCAAGGCTCAATTTTGGGTCCTTTATTGTTTCTAATGTATGTAAATGAACTTCCAACAGTGGCACAGAACTCCATTTTGAGTATGTACGCAGATGACACTGTACTGTTGGCTAGTGGTGACTCAACCCAAGAAATGGAGAAAACCCTTCAGAATGATTTCAGCAGGATGCAAACATGGCTATACAAATCAAGGCTCGTTTTAAACAGTAAAAAAACCAATTCAATGGTTTTCCAGAGTAAAGAAAGAAACTTTAGTAACTCCCTCAAAATCTCAATTAAAACAGTCAAAAATGAACTCCTAAACCAGGTGGATTCATATAGGTATTTGGGGATCATTGTGGACTGTAGCTTGAAATTTAATTCCCATATAAAAAATCTTGTTCATAAAACAAATAATAAATTAAGGGCATTTTGTAGATCTAAATATTGCCTATATCAAAAAATGAGAAAAGATATAATAAACCAACTGATTATCCCATGCATCGAATATGGAATTCATATATGTGGTATGGCCAGTAAGTCAAACTTGAGGGCTATATATGTCCTTTACAATAACTTAACTAGATCTATATTAAACTGTGATTATTATACTCACCATTGTGAGATGTTTAAGATTTTAAAATGGGATCAAATTGAGCAAAAAATGGGGAAAAAATGGTTAAAACAAATACATGGGGTAGTACACAATCAAAGTCCAAAGTATCTTGTGGATAAAATTCCATGCTTAATGCATGTACATCAATATAATTTAAGAGGTAAAGTGGGAAGTAAATATGTTATGCCCAAAATAAATAATAAATATGGTGAAATGACTTTTGGTATGAGGGTTATAAACCTTTGGGCTCAATTGATTCAGAAAGGAAGCAGATTCAAAAAATCAAACATTTTATGAGATCATTTGATAGTGGCTTGGAAATAAGATGTATGTGTAATGGGTGAAATATTTTCCTGGATGGCAACATGAATTCTTAGGACCTGCGTTATAGTGGATTTTTTAAATGTTGGAAATATTGTTATAATACAAATTAAAAAGTATGATGTGATGTTTTGTATGGTGTCTTTAAAAATACTTGTTGTTATATGTTTATTATAATGTATGTTATAATGTAGAATAATGTGTAATCTCATATTATTTTTTAAAAACTGAAGAAAATAGGCCCATCTTGAAAAAGGGTCAATGACCCAATGATGTAAAACCATTTCTATCTGTATAAAAATAAACTTTTACTACTTTTTACTACTACTTTTTAAGTTGTTTTCTTTGTTTGGATTCTGAGAGGATAGATATTATACTACATTATATTAGATATTAAAAAAAATGAGTGACTTCTCTAGACATTGCAAGGGCACACAGGAAGTCAGTAGCTGACTTCTGTAGTCATCCTCGGACACACCAGTACATTTTATTGCTGATTACAGGCATTTGCTAGGAGGCAATGAGATATGCAAGCCATGTAATAAAACATGGTTCCTTAATTCTGTTTGTTTGTTGTTTTTTATGTGAGGATTCAGTTTCATGTATCTGAATTTAAATAACAGTGAAGACTAAAAATGTCACAGTCATACACAGGTCTGACACTATCAGGCTAAAATTGCTAATTTACAGAGCAATACTGTTTGATGGAAAATAATTCACAAAATGGTTTGATGATAAAATTCCAACTTAAACTGCACCTTTGTTCTCCGAAAAGAGATGCCCAACTTCAAGGATTAAAGTGCACATCTTATTAACATGTATGTAAAAACAACAGTTATGACATATAATATATTTAGGAATTCAAAAAATAAGCTGGGTGAACTCAGCTGTTGCACTTTTCAAACACTTCTTCTTTATTATTTTCTTACACATCAAATGTTAGGGTGACAGTTTAGTGGCCATGCCACTTCATCAGACTCTGCTGTGTTACTAGTGTTAACAAATGTAAGTTTTATTCATTGTCATTATTACATTTTTCTTTTTCTTAAAAACTATTCCACATTGTGCCCCCCTTCAACTCCACTAATTTATTTAAATATGCATTTTTTCACTGTGATAATCTCTTCACTGGTTATATTTTATAGAAACAATAGCGGTATCAATTTAAAGTCTCAGCCACACAGAATAAAGATGGTATGCTAATTTCCTTGATTCTTATTTCCATACTGATTTGTTTCATATGCATGTATCAAATTTCTTTATTGAATTAATGATATTCTTAAGCCATATATATCAAATTCCTATACAAAGCACTCCTTGTTTACCTTCAGCTTTAATCCTTTCACTTTCTTTCCTTAGTTAAGGTTAAATTAATTCAAGTCACTACTATCCCATTTTCTAAAAATAACATAAAACCATGTGTTAGGTTTCTTCTTAACTTTATAATATGTAATTACTCCCTCTCTTCTATATCATTAAACCTTTAATGCTCACCTGGTGTATAATGTCTGATGATCTGCCCATCACAGTTCATTTTTAAACTGTAGCATCAAATCTTTCCTTCAAGGAATTCCTGTTAACAAGAATACTGTTTAGTTTGTAGTTTTCTTATTCATTCTTTCACAGCTCTTTTTAAACATTGTGGGTTGCTTCTTACATAATATCTGCTGTGTGGTGTTCTATCAGCTGTGGATATCCTGTAACCCTAGATTATTGTCTTATCCTTTCAGGATTCCTGTCCCCCCCCCAAAAAAAAAACATTTAACATCCATTTCATTCCTTTTAGATTCTTAGTTAAAACATTTCAATATGTTTTTTTGCTTCAAAGGGGTGCTCACTCACTTTAAACTGCACCACATCATCTCTGGATCTCTGTGTTTGAGGAATGGCTGCTGGCCACACATGTGCAATTTAAATACAATTGGTGGTGGGGGGGGGACCAGACATCACTGATGATGTCACAATGACTCAGGCTGTGAAATGCTCTGCCTGGCTTGGGAGAATTCTGTGATTCAGCTAACTGAAGCCCCAGTAAATGTAATGACACACAATGCATTTTGTTTGTATAGATTTAACTCTGAAAGACAAACTAGAAGATTTCAAAACGTTGGCCAGTCTGCTGTGCCTCCCTGAGCTGCATGCATGAGTCATTGCACATGCACACAGAACTCCACATGGCCATCTCAGGCAAAGTGGACAGTGCTGTGTTCCAGCAGGACTGACAGACAAAACAGTGCAGTGAACGCACAGTGATTGCTGTTCACTTCTACTTTTTAAAAATTACATTTGGTATCTGGTGAACTTCCTTTTCTCTACAGAGATTGCAAGATGTTTGCAGGGCTACACTCACTGCAGCCTTAAAAAGTAGGCTAAATTCAACATTTAATAATGCTGAAGGACAATCAAGTCGAAGATTCATTACTTGTTTGAAAAAAATAATCTTGCACAGTCTTAAGCTCTTCTACATTGTTCGAAAAGCCCCATGACTCAGCTCCATACTGTTTCGTATTTTGAACTTTAGGTTTCATGTAGTTTCCACAGCTTTATATGAGTTTCCTCCAAAAAGGTTGGCAAACCTAATTATCACCTTCATGGTTTGACAAACTTTTTGTTTAACTTCTATAATGTGCTTTTTGAAGATATGTTTAGAATTTAATATTATTCCCATATACTATATTTATATTTATGCACCTCCTCTAATTCAATTTTCTTTAATTGTGCTTTGCAATTTCTCCTTGATTGGCTACTAAAAGGCATACTTTTAAATGTATTGTTTCCTTTACCATTACATCTAATGTCTCAAGTTGTTGAAGAGCACTATTAATGACTTTCTCCAAGCCCAAATGGATAAGTGAACACAAAATAATGTTGTCTGCATAAAGAATGATTTCATTTTTTTTAAATCAGTTATGGGTGAAAACATATCAACTTTAATTAACTTGCTACTACAAGAATGCAAGTGTAATTTAAAGCAGTGGTGCAAGAATGTGGTGAAAATGTTGACCTATATTTTTTCATTCTATTTTAGATTGCCCCTTATAAACTGACTTGTATGATACCATTCTTTCCACAGTTTGAGTCTGCTTTGGGGCTTTTTCACATCTGAAATAATAAAAGAAGCATTTCTTTTAATAAGACTTGGACCAGGTTTGCACCAATATTCTCAGCTGTTTTTGTACATCAGTTGTTTAAACATAGAAAAATAGAAACATGACATTTTCAGCAGATAAGGACCACTAGGCCCATCCAGTCTACCCGTAAGCTCTATACTCCACACTTCTGTTGTAACTAAAATGAAGTTGCATGCTGCATGCATTGATCTCTTACCCTATGGAATGGTAGGTGTTCAGAAACAGCTGGGGAAGTGATGAAGACCTGGTCTAAGCCATATTAAAAGGAGTGCTCCTTTTATTATTTCAAATGTGAAAAAAAAAAAAATAATGTAGACTCAAAACTGAGAACGACTGGTATTATATAAGTTAGGAGATAAGGGTCAATCTAAAATTGCATAAAAAAGTATAGGTCAAAAAATGTTCCTAGGATTCATGCACCACTGTTTTAATCAAACACAGAACGAGAATGCAACCCTGGTTTACACCACAATTTATGACTATATTATTTGAAAGACTACCACCAGGTTCAAATATTACTTTTGATTTATTATTACAATGAAATATTTTTAGGATGTTATGTAACTTGTTATCTATTTGCCTGTGTTCAAGTGACAATTATAATTAGACATGAATCACATATTATTAAGGGCTACATGGAGATTTAAAATTGCAAAAATCATTTTCCCTTTTTTATGCATTGCATATTATCAAGTAATAACAAAAACATGATCACAAGTACTTTTAGATTTCTGAAAACATTTGAAATAATTTTGATAATTTACTCTACACTGTAGACATTTTTAAATGGTAGCCCATGATATTTGTGCTGGGAAAGGGTGCCAACAATAATGGAGCTCTTCCCAGCACATTACAGGGATGGCCACAGTAGGATAGGGTGGCCAGATAGGGGGCTGGGCAAGTATAGTAGGATGTCACTATACATCATGCATGGGGAGCAGGCACACAGTGAGGGGAGGAGGGGATGTGAGGGTGGTGCTGTGGTGGGTTGCTGAGCCAATCCCTGTGGCTTGGTGGGTCAACTGCTGGTGTTGGTCCATGGGGTACTGGGTTTGGGTCCAGGTGCTGGTGCATTTTGTTCACCCAGCCTGAACATTTTGTTTTAATGTTGTCACCCCCAAGCACATGCACCTCCATGGAGTTGAGAATCCTTTATTAGTGGGGTGTGGAGGGTGAACCCTGCCCCCCCACAGAAAACATTAAAATGTAAGTCCCGGCACTGTTTTCCTGTGCACCAGGGTGTCACAGTGGCAAAAAATGATTCAGCACTGTGACTTCATGATAACAGTGATCACCTTTAAGCTTTCATCGCTATCACATAGACCCTTTTAAACACATGTGCTATACATTTCCAGTGCCTCACAAAGTCAGTGGACTGGCAGGTAATTTTCAGAACTATGCTTGTTTCCTTTTTTAAAAAGTAAAACAATTATAGCAGTTTCCCTTTCAGAGGGAATACGAAGAAAATTATCATGTAAGTAAGTATAATGTAAGTACAGTACCTCAAACAACCAGTTTATGTTAGCCTGAACACACTTTGTAGGAATCCACTTCAGTCTGGTTGATTTATTGTGTTTTGGGACATGACTGCCTCATTAACTTTAGTGGAGGAAACTAGCCATCTTATATTTTCAGCATTATGAATACCAATATTTCTGTTAGGGATGACTGCAGCACATGTATTCCCAATAGTTTGGTATATATTTAAAAAACTGCAAACACATAACTTCATAGCAAAGAATGATGCAGTTCCTCTTTTTTTATCTGTTCTGAAAGCAATAAGGTCCTAAAATAATCTAGCATCTTTGGTCATAATCACATATTGGAGCAGACACCATAACTTCTGCTGGTCCCCTTTTTCCATAATTAGCAGTTTATATTATCTCTTTATGTTGATAAATGCCAATCTATAATGGCAAAAATGTGCCTTCCAAAATGGGTGTCCAAATGTTATTACCAGTTACCTCTGTTTCTTGTACTCCATATCTAACCAAGCTTGTTTTTTTTAATTGTGCATAATTTCCTATTTTTTCTATTAAGTTGGCTTGTAGAAAGGTTATTATGTAATTATAAAAACATATAATAGCTTTTTTTTATTATATTTCCCAGGGTTATATTGGTTGCTTCTGCCAGAAGTTTTAGCACTATGGTAGTAGCATATCACTAAGATAGTCTTCAAGTCAATTATTTGTCTTCCTGGAGTTGTAAGGTATCCAAACTATCATTTTAAGATTTTTATAATCAAATGTTGATTTCCATCCTTATCAGAATTATTATATTTATCAGTCTTGTAAAGCTGATATTTGGGTTGCAGTAATTGAGAGAGGAAAGTGATTTATCTCCCAATCCTCCAGTATGGAATATTTGTAATCCTATTCATGGAAAAAATATTAATCAGACGTAAGCCTTGAGTGCTACCACTGTGTACTAAGGGAAGAATTATAGCTTCCTATCTATCTCCTGGAGGTCTTCCATTAAGTACCTTTAAAAATGTTGTATACACTATAACATGGAGTTTCATTCCCCACATTTTTATCTAGGTATCCATCGCATATCTTAATGCTGTTCATAAGTATCATCAACTTTCCAGTCAAGTGCAATTAACTCCATTCTAGAACCAGTTCTGATATTAAAGTCTCTCATAACTACCAGTGTACAATCTGAAAAGTCTAATTATATTTGTTCAGTGGTAGTTTTGAATAATGACATTTGATCTTGAGGAGAAGAAGATAGCAGCAGAGAAATATACATATTTATA
This sequence comes from Neoceratodus forsteri, assembly GCA_016271365.2. Classification (NCBI taxonomy): domain Eukaryota; kingdom Metazoa; phylum Chordata; order Ceratodontiformes; family Ceratodontidae; genus Neoceratodus; species Neoceratodus forsteri. The sequence goes on from CM057458.1 coordinate 1,180,001,907, forward strand.
ACAACAGTTTGAAAATGTTCTCTAGAATCCAGAGATACACTCAAGAAATATAGATATCCATAAGGCAATATGTCACTTTAAAAAAAAATAATATTAGATATTATAGTTAAAAGGCCACATCTAGCTCTTCTGAATTTATTTTGATGAATAAAATATATATTCCAGCAGATGTAACCATCAATACAAAATGTTTTATTGTAAAGCTGTTTCTCCTGCAAAACAGTTATATCATAACTTCTCAGCATTTTTAATCATTCTTCATCCTGAGATTTATTTGCAACACCTGCTACATTCCAGCTTTTAAATTTAATTGAAGTCTTCTTATAAGATTTAATAGTGGTCTACTTATTGTAAATTGTCATTCAGAGTCTATATACATAGTACTTTTGCTGCTTAGTGATGGCCCTTCAGTAGAGTTGTTGCAACTTAGCATATTGTTAATTTGTTCATAGTCTGCTTTAATATCAGACTCCAGAACCACACTGTAATTTATTTTTGGTCTGTTTTGTTTCCGTCCGCTGACATTCCTTCAGTCTCTCCATAAGGTGTACATACTATCTTCCTATATATATTTTCCATTTCTATTTGCTTGATTACTATTTTGTTGTTTTAACTCTTTCTTTATAATTATCTTGTTACATTTAGCCTACTTATCTTGTATATCTTCCCTCTTGCTTTTATTCTTCTGCACACTGTCCTTTTCTCCAACCAAACTAAGTCTGCACTTACAGTGATTCCAAGTCTACTGAATTATTTTATTGTTCAGTACAAATATTTTTCTTATCACTGTTTTCCTTACAAAAAGACAAATGTTTCTCCTAAATTTATTGGTTCAGTACCTATATGATCTGACAATATCATCCCATCTTAATTTATTGCCTGTTGAGCCCTTACATAGATTATTAAGTATTTCTTTCAGTGGTTCATGATTTTGACTTTTTAATGTTGGTACACTCTTAACACACCATGGGTGATGACAGGCCCTGCTCTGTTCTCTTTTTTGCTGCAAGAGTTACACGGTCTTTTTTTTCACCAGTTTTGCCTGTTGGGGTGGCCCTTTTTTTTACCAATTTTGCCAATGCGGTAGACTTCTGTTTCCTTCATTTGTCCATTATCTTTTTTTATCTTTCCTCCATAACTTTCCCATTCTTTTTCACTTTTTTTTTCTGTTTCATTCCATCTTTTGTTAATAGTCCAGCCAAGGCCTCACCTTTTGCTGCTTCTGTAATAGCAATTTCCTCAGCAAGTACTTTTATTGTTTGTTTGTTTTTTTACAGTTAGCTTTACATTCTATTGCCCTTTACTATGTTCCACATCTCTGCCACCTTTATTATGATTGAATTCACCTTCAAAGAAAATTGAAAGTAATATAACTATTTAATTCAAGAGATCATTCACCATTTGTCTTGATTATTAACACATGTAGCCCCATATGTAATAACTTAAGACCAAAATCCTGATCATACAATTCACTATTTTACTTTTCTACAGATTGTTGATGTGAAACCATTATTCTTTTGTGCATGTTTTTATGAGTTCATGACCATTCCATAAATGAAGGATGTCCATAATAAACTGAAGGGTTTCAGACATAATCTCTATACATATACAAATTTCAAAATCCACTAAGTAAGATTTTGATTTTAGTGTCATTTTATTAATATCCCTGTCTGTTAAAGTTGTTCACTGTTAGCAGAAACCAATATTACTTGGCAAATATTTTGTATGTTAGAACCTTTACTAGTATTCCACATGCTACACTTCTACATTGTTTCCTATTCCTTGCAATTTTTTAAAGTGACACTGTTGACCCCTTTAGGCCTCAAAGTGTCCCTAGTTTAAAAACACATTTTGATGATTGTTCACATTCTGTAGAGACTGTTGATGCAGATGATCATTTGATTCAGATTTGGTTTCTTTTAAAAGTGAAAACTGATTACCAGCATACTGATGTTACCACTAAAACATGTTTGTTTACATTTCTTGACCAGCTCCTCTGCATATTTCCAGGACTCAAGAACACACCCAACAGAGTCTAACTACTAATTATGCAGTGGTAGCAGAGGAACTGCTATATCATGAGTGGCTTCACTGTTTGAGGGTGTTTCTAATGTTCAGGAAGTGTGTACTACATAGAAACATAGACTTTGATGGCAGATAAGAACTGCATGGCCCACCTAGTCTGCTCATTTCCCTACCTACAGGATAAGCTGCAGATCCCAGTTAACCAACAGCCTATTTCTTCCTACCCCCTACAAGAATTACCTTATGTCTCTCCCATGCATTCTTGAATTCTCCATCAGTATTACACTCCAAAACCTTGTCAGGCAGGCTGTTCAATGCATCCACCACCCTCTCTGTGAAAGAATACTTCCTCACATTGCCCCTGAGACGTCCCCCTCTATCTTCATATTGTGTTCCCTTGTTCTTGCACATATCTTTTTCTGAAAGATGCTACTCTTTGGAGTTGTTAATTCCACTGAGGTACTTAAAAGTTTCTATCATGTTCCCCCTCCTTTCCTCAAGGATATACATATTAAGCTCCTTTAGCTCTCTTCCTTGAATGGCTTCTCTTGCAGACCCTGCACCATTTTAGTTGCTCTCCTCCAGACTGCCTCCATCCTGTCTATGTCCTGCAGAGATGGGGTCTCCAGAACTGGATGCAGTACTCAGATGAGGTCTCACCAACTGTCTGTACAGAGGACAACAACTTCCTGTTTTCTGCTGATGATGCCTCCCCCTATACATCCCAGTATCCCCCAGCCCTCCCTACTGCCTTCTCACATTGCTTGCTAACCTTAAGGTCACCTGATATGATTATCCCCCAGGTTCCTTTCCATTTTTGTTGTTGTTGCTACCTACCGATTGTGTAATCTTCCCTTGGGTTTTTGTTTCCCAGGTGCATTATTTTGTACTTCTTTGCATTAAATCCAAGCTGCCATACTTCTGACCATCCTTCCTCCAAGCTCAACAAGTCCCTACTCATTCTTTTGACACCTCCTTGTGTATCAACCCTGTTGCAGATATTTGTGTCATCTGCAAAGATGCATACTTTTCCTTCTAGTCCCTCTGCAATGTCACTTATAATGACATTAAAAAGGACTGGACCCTGTACTGAACCCTGTGGTACCACACTAGTAATTCCTCTTTCTTTAGAACGGACTCCATTTACAATTACTTTCTGTGTCCTGTTGTCCAGCCAATGTTTTACCCAGGCTACCACCCTGGGACCCACTCCCAAGCTGGTTAATTTGATTGTTAATCTTTTGTGTGGGGCTGTGTCAAATGCCTTGCTAAAGTCTAGGTAGGCCATGTCCACAGCCCATCCCTGGTCTGCTACTTTGGTCACCCAGTCAAAGATATCAATTAGATTCATCTGACATGACCTTCCCGCCGTGAACCTATGTTGCCTTGGGTCCTGTGTCCCACTGGCCTCTAGGTAATCAAGAGTAGTTCAGTTATCTGAAGCAGAACAAAGTTGGGCATAGCTATAAATTACCATGCCTTTCAGTTCTAATAAGTAAGGAGGCAGATATAGTAATCAGCAGCATCAATGAAATTTAGAGTAAGTAGTCAATCATAAACATGAATTTTACCTAAAAATAACATTATGCAAAGGGCTGACAGTGTCACTTTAAAATTAACCAAGTTAATGAGCTCCCTTGCATCTAAATTAAAGAATGCCTCAACCCTTGATTTCCTATAAATGGTGATGTTCTTCAATAGTGGTAACGAATGGAGGGGGTTGGGTGGAAGCAGGTGGTGACAAGGCAGAAGCACTAAATGATTACTTCTGTTCTGTATTTACTAAGGAGAAGGGGGGTGATACCCAATGGGAGAGAGATGGAGGGAGGGCAGAAACAGAGGGGGAGGAGTGACAGATGGGTGAATCATGGAGGGCAGGATTCTAAAGGGTTTGAGGGCACTAAGTGTGGACAAGACCCAGGACTAGATGGCATCCACCCCAGGGTACTGAAGAAGCTGGCAGAGTTCCTGGTGGGAACTTTGGCAAACCTATTTAATGCCTCACTACACTCAGGGTGCATACTTCAGGATGGGAGGATAGCTAATGTTGTTCCCCTCCACAAGAGCAGCCCCAAGAATCAACCAGGAAACTACAGTTCATGAGCCTCACATCCATCATGGGTGAGCTGATGAGACTATCCTGAAGGAAAGGCTGGCAGCCCTCCTGGAAGTCAAGGACTCAGGGACAGTAGACAGCATGGCTTCTTGTAGTGGTAGATCCTACCATACCAATCAGGTGGAGTTCTATGACTGGGTAACTAGGCTGTTGGATGGGGGCATGCAGTGGATGTATTGTACCTGAATTTGAATAAGGCGTGTAGCTTAGTGCCACATGGGAGGCTGGGAAGTAAGTTAGATGGCACAGGGGTGGTACAATGCTGGTGGGATGAGTAGGAAACTGGCTTCAGGGAAGGCAACAGAGGATGGTGGTGGGTGGAGTGCTCTCATCCCCGAGGGTAGTGATGAGTGGTGTTCTACAATGCTCAGAGTTGGGACCAATGATATTTGGGATATTCATTGCAGACACATAATTGGGCATAAAGAGCAAGGCCAGTCTGTTTGCTAATGACACTAAAATGGTACCAGTGGTGGATGCCTGAGAGAGATGATAGGGGTTGCAGGATGATCTGGCAAAGTTGGAAACCTTATCTGACACCTGGCAACTGGGATTTCAATGCCAAAAAGTTCAAGTGCAATATTTTGAGTAGAAAACCCAAGGTAGAGTTGACCAGTTCGGGAGTGCAGCTAGCCAAGACAGAGGAGAAGAAGGATCTGTGGGTGCTCATTATTGGGTCGAGAACAACTCAGCACAGTGTAGGAAGGCTTCTGCAAAGGCCAACAAAATTCTGGATTGCATTGCAAGTGGTATATCCTCAAGGTGGGAGGTGATTCTGCCACTGTTTCAATCATTAGACTTCATCTGGAGTACTGCATGCAATACTGGTACCCATATCTGAAGGGAGACATTAAGTTACTGGAGAGAGAGCAGCAAAGGGTGACAAAGATGATCAAGGTGCTGGGGGACTTATCTTATCAGAGGATGCTAAGGGAGTTGAACATTTTCTTACTGAAGGAGAGGAGTGACAGGGTGCATATGATTGAAACCTTCAAGTACTTGAAAGGAATAAACAAAACAGGTACAGAGGGGCTGTTTAAAGTAAGGGAAGAGATGGACACCTGGGTCCTGGATATGAGACTGGAAGGAGGAAGGTTCAAGAGGGTGATGAGGAGACACTTTTTTATGGACAGGGTGGTAGCTGGGTGGAATGGATTACTGGCAGAAGTGGTATCCAGTAGAAAAGTTGACTGCTTCAAAGGGGCTGGGACAGGATGGGAGGGAGGATCAAGGGATGGGAAGGGTGGGAGCATGGGGCAGCTGCATCCTGGTTCCTTTAATTCTCACTGTCTAATTTCCACCCACTAGATCTAAGTGGTGCCCAGAGTAACAAAATAATTCAATTTTTTTTACCTCCAATTCTGTTTGTTCAGTAACTTATTTTTTTCTTATTAGAAGCAGCTCTGGTCTTAATCATTGCTTTACCCTCATTCTGGATTGTTACTGTTTTCCTCACAGCCATAACACCTAGTTTAAACATTATTTGAAAGCAGGAACTCAATAAAGACCATCAGTATAATCAATATGGTAAGAGGTGCAGTTTGAACAAAAAAAAAATTGCAAATATTAGTTTAGCATCATAGTGAAATAGATGTAAAGCAAGAGAAAATATGCTTTTTGGTGAAATATTACCAGAATGGCAACAAAGTTCCAGGCAACTCTTTTTGTCCTCAAGGATTTCCATCCATGAGGGAAAGGTCCTTTCTGTTAACAAAAAAGTCCATGTCCTCTAAAAAAACTTTTGTTCAGGAGTAGAGAGATGTTTTTGTACTTGTTATTGATATCCCAACACCATGAAGGTTCATTTTAATTTGAGGGTTTCAGGCACCGAATAATGACTGCTGCTGAACCACGCCTTAATTAACTTCAGAAAGTCTTGATCTTCTCAACCAAATAACTGAGATCTTAAGTTCCAACAAGGCTTAAAACTGTAGGGAGCATTCACCAGCCTTCTAAAATCTTTATAATGCCTTATTTCAATTTTTCTCCTCATGTTAAAACAGGTAATGAGGTAAACCACTTCTCATTACCTACAATATGTGCCAAGAATAAAATAAATGCTGTAGTAACTGATTATATATATATATATATATATATATATATATATATATATAAAAATCAATCAATCAATCAAAATCTTTATTTATCCAGGTGGACACCATTGAGCAAGCTCATTTGCAAGGTGGACCTGCTTTGTTTTTTATATATATAGTCATAGAAAACACAAGTGCCCATTAAATGATTACTTATACAATCATGTTAAAACAAAATGCTGCATTTTAAAACAAAATGGCAAATTAGAAACATAATTCACTATGTTGTATAAAATCAGAATGGATGTGTAAAAAAATACAACAAATAGAAGACTGAGCAGCTTAATCAAAAAGATCTTACTTCTTGTTACGCAAGATTTAGTATACAGTAAAAATGGATAGAATTTATAATGTGTTGAACATTGGTTCTGACCAGGATCACCAAGACAAAGTGAATGTTTGCTAGGGAATGATCTTAAAATGTAAAATAACAAAACTGAATCAAATTCAGCTTTGTATAAATGTCAATTTAAAAAAAAACTGGTTCAATTGAGTTGATTAAAATAAAACAATATACAGAGCAAGCAAGATATCCTTTCACTCGTGGCTGTATAGACTGATATCATTCCAATGAAGAGTTAATGGAAGGATGAAATTTATAGAATGCCAGTTAATGGTCCAGAAAATCTGGGTTTCTATTGGTTAGAAACTGACTCAATTAAATTTAAAAGGTTTTTTTTTTTTCAATTACATTAAGGAAGACAAGTATATAATTATACTTTCTTGCAATAGAGACTACTGCAATAAAGATTCTCAATCAGAATGTGCTGGTTAACAGTGCTTCCCTTCAGTCTGTGGCTTTCTTATTTCCACCAGCTCCCATCTTTATATCTCTGTATCCATCTTTGTCCTCCATCCTGGTACCCGACTCCTCTCTACTCTTGGTATCACACAGAAACTCCAGCTCTTCCACAGCTCATCCACTTCTTGCTGATGTAGGGCACTCCAGCAACTAGGCTAAGGAAAGAGATCAATAAAGCAGAAACACTCCAAGTGCAGCAATTACAGACAGCTTAAAAAACATTGCACGTACAGTACAAAAAAAAATAATGATAAACTATACAAGCAATAATATAAACACCAGTCTGAAGTGACAGGGCTTTTAGTAATCATAAAAAAACATGAGAATGAATACAGGCTAAGTGTCTTGCATACCAGAATCACTTTAGTCAATCAGCTACTCCACAGCTAATTTCCAACTTCTGGAAATGCATTTGGATCAAAATATGTGCTTAGTAGCTCTCTCAAGTCAGCTTGTAGTGGTAACACAGCTCATTCAAGGTAGCAGCTTCCAATTATCATGTAAAACTACAAGACAAACCATTCAGCTGCCTTGCTAGGCAACAATGGCATACCTGTAAATAATAGAAACAGACATTTAAAATTTCTAGATTGCCTCCTTGGCCTTCAAACTTTAAATTGATACTTGCTACAGAGGACATGTCTGAATGTTTCAATAGTTAATGTTCTTTATTTAGGTGTACGGTATTCACAAGCTTGGTCTTGCAGCCAGATTATTAATAACAGAGGCTTTCTGATAACTAGGATCTGCAGTTTATCCAGTAGGTAGGGAAATGGGCAGACTGGGTGGGCCCAGCGGTCCTTATCTGCCGTCAAATTCTATGCTTCTATGTTAAGTGCACAGCTGTGTATAAATCACAGCATAATTTATGTATTAAGAGATATTATATATGCATAGCAAAGAGAGACTGTGATTAAGATTTCACGTTATTGTTTATTCTGTCAGGAAACATTGATGATTTCTTTTTTGCTTTCAGAAAGTAAACCGTGTCTTGATTTTTTTCCCTTGGTGTTGTTCTTGTTTGATGATTGGGTAACTGCAAAGACAGATTTGGTTAATGCTGCTCCATAACAGGACCTCGTACCTGCTCTATTAGGTAATGGTAAACTTTTTCTTTTTATCTGCTATTTTTTAGCTCATGATATATGCTTGGATATTAGGTAATATTAGCACATATACAGTAAATTGCATCACTTTAGATACAATCACAACAGAAAGTGTTTTTTTTAGCATTAATGTTCTGAGGTCACAGTAAGAACACTGTTCTATATGAAATGAGTTCATAGTCAGAAAGTTTCCCCTTCCCATGACAAAGTTAATTGTAAGTGAAATATAAGGGGACAACTTACTAGACACTCCCTAAAGTGAGCTTTATTACTAGATTTACTGTGTTATTAAAAAATACTCTTCAGTTTTGCACAACTCCCGTAAGTGCCCCATTTATATTTGATGGTAAACAGAGTAAGATTGTGGATGACTGGAGTGTTTTGCAAAGAGCAGATTGGAGAAAATACAGTTTTTGTGTTCATCAAATTGTAAACATTTTCCTTCACCTGGTCCCATCTCATTGGTTGCTACTAGCACAGTTTGTGGTACATTAGAGGAAGCAGAGGATGGCTAGCATTAATTTAATATGCTCTCTAACAATAAGCTTTCCCCATGACCCCATCAAGATGCAAGATAGTGGGTGTAGATGAGAAATAATAGATGCCTGTAGATTATTCCCTTTTTTAACTCATTAAAAAATTGAATTGTCTGTCAGATTCCAGATTCAGTTTTCAAATGATTGCAACTGCTGCCTTAGACTAACACATTGCTGCATCAGTTGGGATACTGTGGGGAGCACAAGATAGGAATGGCCATCTAAACCTTGTGTCATGCTGGCTGACAGCTTTGTTTTGGAGTCCTGGGGCCCTATGCCCTCTAGGGCATGCTTTATCTTATTATCCATTGTGTCCACTGTCAAGAGTACAATCTATCAAGGGGAGCCGATCCTGCATTGTCGAGTTTGCTTGTTCTGGTATTGCATGAGCTTTCTGTGGGAACCTGTTATTGTTTCCACACCCCAATAGCAGCATTCATGTCCAGGTGACCTATGACACTGAAATGTTGTGTAAATTATAAAGTTAATTATCCATATAGATGTATGTCCAGTTTTACAGGTCTGGATACCACTCCTATCATAAGCAAATGGTGGTAACATTTTTTCACTTAAACAGAATGTCCTTCAGTTTTACTGAGATTCATATACTCTCAGAAATCATCTTGTTACTGGCTTTAGCTTTCGACTTTTTCATTCAGTAAGATTCTTTACGATTCTGTGCTTTTTTGATCATAGGTAGTTGTGTGTTACAGGGTGCTACAGTCTCCCCACATTTGCAAATTCCAACCCACAAAGTAGGATTTTCAAACATCCTTTCTGGATATAAAGTCCTTTTTTTGCTTCATCTGCTGAAGTTGTAGAATGAAATTGGACCATCTCTGAAGTTTTCTAGCTTTCATGTGCATTTTCCATTACTGGTGGAAAAAACAGACTTCTCTTTTCTCACTAAAGTGGTGCAGATGTAATTTCATTGACACAAGCTGCCAGAAATTGTGGAACCTATTGCAAAGTTCATGTGGCTTCAGATGTAAGCCACAAAAGTTTGATCACAATTGGGAGGAAACTGATACTTTGCAAAATCAGCCTTTACACTGGTGTGTTCCCATTGGAAAATATCACATACTGAGTTGCATGAGTGGGTTTTGTCCCCTCACTTTAGGCAATTTTTAAACAAAGAAAGTATTCTGACAGTACTTTATTTTCTATACTGTTTTTTTCTGCTCTTGCAGGCAACACTATCTTCTCTGGTCACCTACCACCATCACACATTGTCCCAGGGACTTACATGGGATGAGTCCCCCACAAATCTACCTCCCCTGTGGCTGGGTCAAAGGGGGAAGGGCCAGCCTACCCACCCTCAAAGCACAATCCTGTTCAGCCTTCCATTGGAAATAGGGTGGTGCCGTGAGAGTGGAGGAGATCAGATATGGTCCCTCTGTACAACAGTGGTATTCGGTAGGAGGCAGGAAACTACAGGCCTGTTAGCTTTATATCAGTGGTGGGTAAAGTAATGGAATCATTGTTAAGGGAAAGGATTCATGAATACCTTGTCACCGGTAGGCTTCAGGATCTGAGGTAACATGTTTTCAGTGGGGGAGGTTGTGCCAGACTAACTTGATCAAGGTTTTTGACTGGTTAACCAGGGATGTGCACCAATGAAGGGTAGTGGATGTGGCCTACCTAGATTTTAACAAGGCCTTTGACATTGTTTCACATAGATGTCTGATGAACAAGCTAGGGAGACGAGGAGCGGGTACTAAGGGTGGGTTGTTAATTTGGTAGAGAGTTGGCTGATCAATAGGATTCAGAGGGGGGCGGTGATTGGGACCCATTCTGGAGTAGCCAGTGGGGTAACCAGTGGGGTGCCACACTGATCAATACTGGGCTCAGCTATCTTCAGTGTCTTTATTAGCGACAATACTGAAAGACTGGAATTAAAGGTATTCCTCTTCATGGATGACACAAAACTCTGTAACAGAGCGGACTCACTGGGGGTGGGGATCTAAGAAAACTAAAAGAATGGTCAAGGAATTGGCTGCTAAGTTTCAACACTAAAAAATGAAAAATAATGCATAAGGGGTACAGAAACCTGAGGGGCAACATACAAATTTGGGGGAAGGATGGTGGGCACTGACAACTACAGATCAGGAAAAGGACCTGGGGTGATTATTACTGATGGCCTAAATGTTGCAAAACAGAGTGACCAGGCAGTGAGGAAGGCCAGTGGGATGATGGGATGCAAGTGCAGGGGCATCACCTGCAAGAGGAGGGTGGTAATAATACTCCTGTATAGATCACTAAAGAGACCACACCTCAAATACTGTGTCCAGTTCTGGAGGTCCTATCTTCAAAAGGACATAGCTAGGGTGGAAGTGGTTCAGAGGAGGGCAACCAAAATGGTGCTTGGCGTGCATCTAAAGACCTACAAGAACAGGCTTAGGGTACTGAACATGTACTCCCTAGAGAGTAGGAGGTGGAGGAAGGGGGGGAGATATAATAGAAATGTACAAATACCTCATAGGGAAAACAAGGTACAGAAAGGTAGTATTTTTTTCAGAGGAAAAATTGCTCAAGAATGAGGGGTAACACTATGAAATTAGAAGGGGGTGGTTCAGAGGAAATATAAGGAAGCATTTCTTCACTGAAAGAGTGAAGGATGAGTGGAACAACCAACTGGTGGAAGTTGTGGGGTCAGAAACAGCTTGGGATTTAAGGAAGCATGGGATAGACACAAAGGGATCTTAGAAGTAAAAAGAGGGAAGCTAGTGGTACCAGAGGCAGAATAGGGTCCACAGTGTCACTGTAGTATAAAGAAGAAAATATAGCAGACTAGGAGGTCCATGACGTCCTCTTCTGCCAACACCTTTATTGTTTCACAGTGTGCTGTAGGTGGTGCAGGGGCTGTGGCAACCAGGAATCATTCTGTGAGAATTGGTATTTCCATGTTCATAACCCTGCCCTCCTCCCTACTGTTGGGCCATGACCCAGTGTGGCTTCACACACAGTGGTGTGCACTTGCTTCCCTGGTCCATTGCAGAAGTTGCAAGAGGAGCAGAACCATGAAGCAGTGCCTTCCCAGCCCTCGGCATCACCTGACTGGCTCCCTGTGCATGTTTCTAAGCCTGTGTCACTGACATGGGAGAATGCAGTCCTACCCACTGAGCCATTTAGGCAGCCCATTTTTACAGGACTTGTAAATAAAAGGGCAATTTAAATTGACTACTTCGGTTGTTACCCTCTTCCTTTCTTCTCCTATTTAGCATAGAGAAAGAAAATGGACATTTATTCAGCTACTGTACAAATGGATCTAGTGGTCAGGATTTCTTAGCATACTGTCTACATGAATGGCCACTTGAGACCACATCTTCCATAGTTTTATGCAAAATGTTAGACTATGTCTAAAGTTGTGTAACTTTCTTGATTTTCTTCAAAGCAGGCTCCTCTTGCCTCCCCCCAAAAAACAAAAAAAAAACAGCATATGCATCATTTAAAAGGGTCAAGAAAATTATGTGAATGTGCAGCTGGCAATAATGTTTTATTTTTTTCATAAATCATACCCGCCCCCCAAGATCTGTATTTACCTGCACCTCACCTGCACCTGCACCTCAATAAAAGTTAGATCTATAAAGTGTGTTTTGTATTTAGTGTGTTTGTTTGCTTGTTTGTTTGTTGATATGGACAGCATTCTGTACAGTTCTTTTCATGGAATCATGAATTTGGAGTTTTAACTACATCACTGCATGGATTCAGAGCACTGAGCATGAGCTTTTGACCTATCAGAACAGAGTTCAGTGTTTGAATCCATACAATAATGAAGTCAAAAACTCCTAATTCCTTGTTCCATGAAGAGAACTGTGCATAACGTTTTCTGTACAAAAAAAGAATACACCAGACACTTTATAGTTTTAACTTTTCAGTATTTAGATAACGTTACATACAGGTACTTTGGGGGTAAGAATATAATAAAAAATAGAACAAATACAAAAAAGAATGCATATTATAAGTAATTGCATGTACACTTCAATTGATGAAAGCTGTCAGAATACTGTCTGGGAACATTGTCACAAAACACATGTGGATTTGAAAATAAGCCACATATAATTGGTACAACTGAAAGGAAACTAGTGCAAGGCAAAATTAAGATTTTTGTCAACCTCCTCTCTTTAGAAAATCCCATCCAGAATATTTTAAGAGAGGTTCTGTGTATGAAATGGCATTTATTTGAAGAATAAGGTGTAATGGATGTATTAGTCTGCTTGCTGAGATGTTGTCACAATTCTAAAGTGATTTATGATTAGATTGAGGTCATATGTCACTGAGTAGCATGTGGGCTAAATAAAATGGACTTCAAGCTATTAGGCCTCATTTGCTGATTATGACATTTACAATTATGTTGATATGAATGCAGTCTTCTTTTTTTTTTAACAATAGGTGTTTTCCTGTTTCATCTTTTGTTACCAAAAAGGAAAATTGGAAACTTTTCAAACCCCTTGTTAAAACTCTCTGGACCTGAAGAACTTAACCATCTTAAATATTTATATGTCACCTCCTGTCTTATAGTATATCTTTTTATATTATGCATTTATTTTTTGCTCATTGACTACAATAGTCATAGATAAAAGCCTCCATGAACCCATGCATATTTTTCTGGGTAACTTATCTGTAAATGGATTGTATGGAAGTTCTGCCATCTTACCTACATTCATTACTGACATTTTGTCAGAGGCAGAAACTGTTTCCTATGCAGTTTGTTTTATTCAGATTTTTTGTACATACACATATGCATATAATGAAATAAAATTCCTTGCTCTGATGGCATATGATCGGTATGTTTCTGTTTGTTACCATTGAGGTATGCCAGCATTTTGACTAATCCCAGAATTTGTAAACTGATAATGTTTTCATGGATGTATTCTTTCAGTATTGTCATGATTTTTGTACTTCTAGCTGTCAGGCTACCTTTTTGCAGTAATAACATGCCAGGCATCTATTGTTTACACGCGGCGATTATAAAACTGTCTTGTATAGATCCAACTTTTAACAATGCCTTTGAAATCAGTGTATCAGCAACTAACAGTATTCTTTACTGCACAACCATCCTTTATTCATATGTGCAGATTTTAAAAGTGTGTCAGAGAACTTCTGGAATTGATATAGACATAGAAACATAGAATTTGATGGCAGATAAGGACCGCTTGGCCCATCTAGTCTGCCCATTTTCCTACCTAACAGATGAGCTGCAGATCCTAATTAACCAACAGCTTACTTTCTCCTACCCCCCACTAAGACTGCCTTATGTCTGCCCCATGCATTCTTGAATTCCCCCACTGTACTTGACTCCACGACCTCCTCAGGGAGGCTGTTCCATGCATCCACAACCCTCTCTGTGAAAAAATACTTCCTCACATTACCTCTGAGCTGTCCCCTCTATCTTCAAATTGTGCCCCCTTGTTCTTGCACATCTCTTTTTCTGAAAGATGCCACCCTCTTGGACTTTGTTGATTCCCTTGAGGTACTTGAAAGTTTCTATCATGTCCCTCCTCTCTCCCTCCTTTCCTCAAGGGTATACATATTAAGCTCCTTTAGACTTTCTTCATATGTCTTCTGGTGCAGACCCTGCACCATTTTGGTTGCCCTCCTCTGGACAGCCTCCACTCTGTCTATGTCTTTCGGAGATGGGGTCTCCAGAACTGCACACAATACTCCAGATGGGGTCTCACCAACTGTCTGTACAGAGGGATAACAGCTTCCTGTTTTCTACTATTGATGCCTCTCTCTATGCATCCCAATATCCCCCCAGCCTTCCTTACTGCCTTCTCACATTGCTTGCCCACCTTTAGGTCATCTGATATAATTACTCCCAGGTCCCTTTCCATTTTTACTGTTGTCAGTATCTCACTCCCAACCTTTCCAAGTCCCTTCTCATCCTTTCCACTCCATCTGGTGTATCAACCCTGTTGCAGATCTTTGTGTCATCTGCAAAGAGACATACTTTTCTTCCCAGTTCCTCTGCAACGTCACTTATAAAGACATTAAAAAGGACCGGTCCAAGTACTGAACCCTGTGGTACCCCGCTAGTAACCCTCCTTTCTTCACTGTGGACTCCATTTACTACTACCCTTTGCGTCCTGTTGTCTAGCCAATTTTTTATCCAGGCTACCACCTTGGGACCCACTCCAAGGCTGGCTAACTTGTGTATTAATTTTTTGTGTGGGACTGTATTAAATGCCTTGCTAAAATCTAGGTAAGCCATGTCCACAGCCCCTCCCTGGTCTACTACTTTGGTCACCCAGTCAAATAAATCAATTAGATTCATCTGACACAACCTTTCCATCATAAATCCATGCTGCCTTGGGTCCTGTGCCCCACTGGCCTCTAGGTACTCAACAATTCTTTCCTTCAGAAGTGATTCCATCATTTTACCTACCACTGAGGTCAAACTAACTGGTCTGTAATGTCCTGCCTCTGTCCTGCTCCCACTTTTGTGAAGAGGAATCACATCCGCCCTCCTCCAGTCTCAGGTACCACCCCATCCTCCCATGATTTGTTAAAGAGAGTAGTCAGCGGTGTCACTAGTTCTACCCTTAGTTCTTTTAGAATTCTTGGGTGAATCCCATCAGGCCCCATTGCTTTGTCCACCTTCAATTTTATTAGTTCTTTCAGAACCCTTTCTTCTGTAAATGGACTGGTATCGACCCTTGTCTTCAGAGTGTTTCTCTTGTTTGGTTTAGGTACCTCCCCCTCATCTTCCTTTGTGAATACTGAGCAGAAATATTTGTTCAGTATCCCTTCTTTTTCATTGTCACCCTCTACCCACGTTCCATCCCCTTTATTAAGCCTCAGTATCCCTCCTTTGGTCTTTCTTCGCTCCCTAATGTACCTATAAAAGGTCGTATCCCCCTTCTTAACAGAGTTGGCTATCCTTTCCTCAGTTTGGGCCTTTGCTATTCTGACTGTCTTCCCAGCCTCTTTCTGCTTTAACTGATAACGTTCTCTGTCCTTCTCCTTCTGTGTTTCCTTATATTTCCTGAATGCTGTCCTTTTCTCCTTAACCTTCCCTGCCATCTCTTTTGAGAACCATAGCATTTTTTTCCTTCATTATGTTTTGTTGATTTGCTTTACACAAAGGCTTGTTGCCTCTGTGATGGCTGTTTTGATTACTCTCCATTGTTCCTCCACCCCTCCTTCCTGCCTGTTTGCTAGTGCTTTTCTGAGGCACTCTCTAATTTTCCCAAAGTCAGCCCTCCTAAAGTCCAATACTCTTGCTTTTGTATGGCTTGACTGTATAGCTGTGTTTATCGTGAACCACACTGTTTGGTGGTCACTTGTTCCCAGATATGGCCAAAGCTTTGTACACATGTGGTACCCATTTGATATTGTTCCTTGTATATTTGTTCTCTGGCACTGTTGAATCTATTCAACGTCAAGCAGGTGTAATAAGTTCACTACCTTTTGTGCAGGTATTGACATCACTGGCTTATCTTTCATTTCCTACCCTTCTGAATCCTATAATCTATGGCATTAGAACAAAGAAGATAAGGGAGAAGATTAAAAAAGGAGTAGTTAACATCATTAGTAGACTTAAATCCTAAGTCAAGATCAATAATTGAGGGTATCACTTGGTTTTTGCGATGTGCATACATTTCACAAATCTTCATTGACTTATTCAACTCAACAATTGTGTTATTATTTTGGAAAACTGTATTTTAGAACTAGAAGAATCCTCCCTTGTGGCAACATAGAAATGTAGAAACATAGACTTTGATGACAGATAAGGACCGCTTGGCCCACCTAGTCTACCCATTTCTCTACCTACAGGATAGGCTGCAGATCCTAGTTAACCAACAGCCTATTTCTTCCTACCACCCACAAGAATTGCCTTATGTCTGTCCCATGCATTCTTGAATTCTCCCACAGTTTTAGATCCCACAACCTCCTCAGGAAGGCTGTTCCATGCATCCACTACCCTCTCTGTGAAAAATACTTCCTCACATTGCCCGGAACTGCCCCTTCTATCTTTAAATTGTGTTCCCTTGTTCTTGCACGCTCTCTTTTCTGAAAGATGCTACCCTCTTGGACTTTGTTGATTCCACTGAGGTACTCAAAAGTTTCTATCATGTCCACCCTATCCCTTCTTTCCTCAAGGGTATACATATTAAGCTCCTTTAGTCTCTCCTCATATGGCTTCTCTTGCAGACCCTGAACCATTTTAGTTGACCTCCTCTGAACTGCCTCTATCCTGTCTATGTACTTGCAAAGATGGGGTCTCCAGAACTGGACACAGTACTCCAGATGGGGTCTCACCAACTGTCTGTACGGAGGGATAACAACTTCCTGTTTTCTGCTGGTAATGCCTCTCCCTATGCATCCCAGTATACCTCCAGCCCTCCCTACTGCCTTCTCACATTGCTTGCTAACCTTAAGGTCATCTGATATGATTACCCCCAGGTATCTTTCCTTTTTTGTTGTTGTTGTTACTACCTCCCCATTGTGTAATCTTCTCCTGGGTTCTTGTTTCCCAGGTGCATTATTTTGCACTTCTTTGTATTGAATCCTAGCTGCCATACTTCTGACCATTCCTCCAACCTTGCCAAGTTCCTTCTTATCCTTTCCATGCCTCCTTGTGTATCAACCCTGTTGCAGATCTTTGTGTCATCTGCAAAGAGGCATACTTTTCCTTCCAGTCCCTCTGCAATATCACTTATAATGGCATTAAAAATGACTGGACCCAGTACTGAACCCTGCAGTACCCCACTAGTAACTCCTCTTTCTTCAGAATGGACTCCATTTATAATTACCTTCTGTGTCCTGTTGTCCAGCCAATGTTTTACCCAGGCTACCACCCTGGGACCCACTCTCAGGCTGGTTAATTTGACTATTAATCTTTTGTGTGGGATTGTGTCAAATGCCTTGCTAAAGTCTAGGTAGGACTGTTTGTTGGCCAAATGTCTATTGATGCTGTGACTACTGACTAGTTACCACTAATATTTTGTTTGTCCAAGATGATCCAGGGACAGCAGATGAAAATGCATGAAGACTGATTAAGAGATCTAAACATACAGTATATACTCTTGGAAGGAGACAGAAGAGTGGAGACATGACTGAAGCTTTCAAATACCTTTACCTTAAGGTAAATCAGATGGAACTGTTCAGACTGAGCAGTAACACAAAAAACAGAGAAAAGACAACAAAGCACACAAGAACAATGTTTGTCATTGTCTGTGTTGGCTCCATCTGCTCCAGTATCCCTGGGCAAATTGTAACACAATCTATGACCTTCTTATGGACTTATACACCATTTGCCCAGGACCACACATAGTAGTTGGTGGCCTATCATGCCAGTTGTTCAGATACAGGTGGGGAATTTGTCTGTGTTTTTCCTCCCAGGGCATCAGCAGACCATGACATGCACATATGCAAATTGCAAGTATGCCTTCTCGTGTCTATCAGCAGCCATTCTTTTTCTGATGTGCTCATGTGTGCTACTACCTGTCCTATGCCTAGTGACACTCTTGCAGTGAAACACAGAGTCCTCCCACTGTGATGAAGGAGAGCTGTCTCTGGTATGCACAATCCTTCCACCTCCAACTGACCTCCTAATGACCCATGCTTATTCTTAATCCTGGGTCACCTGCTTGAAAGTTGTAGCTTCACTGCTGCATCAGTGGGCTGGCATCACTGGAAGTAAATTAAAGAGGGATGCCAGGAAATCATTATTGATAGAAAGGGTGGTGGATGGGTAGAAAAAGCAGCTGGAAGAGATGTTCTATGAGATATCAGTGAAGTGATTCAAGTAAAGGTGGGACAGACACAAGAATGAAGTCAAAACAGTACCAGAAGGAAAGGTGGGAAAGGGAAAGTGAAGAACCTCAAGAGCTGTCCTGTTCAATTTATCAGGCCTCTAGGGCTCTCTTATTGAACTGGTCAAAAGGACAGTTTCAAGGCTGTTGAAGTGCAGATACACAAGTAAAAATACCATGAAATACAGAACACAAACTTTGCACTCAGGGCATTGTGTCCATTATCACCACACTGATTAGTGAAAAAAATATTTTAGCCATATAGCATATAAGTTAAAATATAGATACAAAAAGCATTTGTCAATGCCGAATGTTCACTTGCAGGTATGTGCATTGGTGTTTGGCATTTATGCAGCCCCCCCCCTTTGTATCCATGTCCCTTCAGCATTCATATTTCAACAGAGTACCTCTATGCAACTCCTCTTGCATCTGATTAATATTTCACCGTCATAATTCTTAAGTGTGTATCAGAACCCTAACGCCTGGTTATGCTCAAGGGTATGAGCAAGTGTGGAAGTTGTGCAATCTGCACTTGTAACACAGTCATTCAGTGGAAGTATTTCACCAAAGTTTCAACACAGGCATTTTGTCACCTCTGGTCATGAACAATGTAAGTATAATTTTCTTACGGTGCACCAAACACTGATTTCCCACAGCAACCACACTATTCTGCACCAGAAGAGTGAAAACACATTTTGGCCTGGAAGTGAAAAATGGCAGCTGTACTGTTCATAAGGAGGTGTGGGGAAATGCAAATGTTGAAAATCTGGAGTGAAAAATATTACAAATTCGCAAAGGTGTGAGTGCACATGAAAACTGTGCAATGCACACTCATCAAACAGTTATTTTTCGTAATTTTTGCACACGGATTTTCAACATAGGCAATTTAGGATGTCTCCTCATGAACAGTGTCATTGTGATTTTCTTACTCTGTACCAAACGTGATGTCCCACAGTGACCGTGCTATTCTACGCCGGAGTTGTGAAAACACGTTTTGGCCAGGATGTGGAAAATGGCAGCTGTACTGCTTATAGAGGGATGTGGGTAAATGCTAATGTGGAAAATCTGGAGTGAAAATATTTCAAATTCACGAACTTACGAGTGCACATAGAAACTGAGCAACACACGCTCATAACACAGCCACTTTATGGACTTTTGTCACCAAATTTTCAACATAGCATTTTAGAACCTCTGCTCATGAACAGTGTCACTGCAATTATCTTACTCTGTAGTGAACACTGATTTCCAACAGCGACCACGCTATTCTGCTCCGGAAGCTCAAAAACACATTTTGACCAGGATGTGAAACATGACAGCTGCACTGTTCATAAGGGGATGTGGAAATATGCCTATGTTAAAAATCTGGAGTGAAAATATTACAAAATAGCAAACATACAAGTGTGTGTGGAAACTGTGCAATGCATGCTCATAACACAGCCATTTTTTGGAATTTTTTCACCAAATTTGCAACATAGACTTTTTGAGAGGCCACCTCTTGAACACCAGCACTGTCATTTCATTAATTGGTCCTGAAAGGTGATTCTGTGCAGTGACCACAAAAACACCTTTTCAGACCGAATGATGTCATGACAGTGACTGAATTCATGAGGAGGGGTCCCAATAACCCCATGTTGAAAATTCGGTGTCAAAAGTTGAAAAAATGTCTGAGCTATCCACCTAAGTTGTGAAAACCCTATTTATGCCATTATACAGTTTACTGGCATTTTTTCAGTTTGCGGTTGGCTTTGAAGAGTGCAGACGTGTTCCCAGTCCACGAAGATTGTCGAGCTGGGCTCCAGAGGTAAGTATGGAGTGAGGGGGCATGTGGGGAGGTGGCTGTGCATTGGGTGGGCGCAGGTTGGCAGGGGGGCAGCGACTCACTGAGGGACCATTTTTTCTTTTACAGGGCATGTTAAAAAAACAAAAGAAACAGCTTAGTTTGGCACACTGGGTGGACTCCCAGTGTGCCACCAAAAGAAATGGATGCTTTTGGCACACTGGGGTGGGCTCCCAGTGTGCCAGCTATGTGTTTGTTGGGGGGGCTGGAGCCAGTGGGGATTCTGCTTTGGCACACTGGGGTGGGCTCCCAGCATGCCGCCTACATGTATGTTGGGAGGGGGATGGAGCTGGTGGGGATTGGGCACCCCCACCAGCCATACAGTGTGCAGGGGGGAGAGGCATTAGCATGCTGGGGTGGGCTCCCAGAGTGCCAACAGGTGGTTTGTTGGGGGGGGGCCTGTTGCCAGCGAGGGATTGAGCATCCCCGTCAGCATACAACATCGAGACAGGGAAAATAGTAATAAGGGAGGGGGAGGACATTAGCAGAAGGAGGAAGTGGGAGGGTTTTTTAATGTTGAGCTGTGCATGACAGCAGTTCAGCTGATCAGTACACAGATTGCATACATGCTACAACCACTGATTGCAGTGGACCTTTTGTTAGACGTTAAAACCAACACAGCCTAACTGCTGTCATATGTAGCTCAGCATGTATTGGTCCCCTAAGATCGTGCCTCCTACATTGAGCAATACATTGGTGAAGAGGTTCACGCACCTCCAAAAGCAGCACTGCTGCAAGACGTTCTTTGCAAATGCATGCAAGCAAATGTAAAAAGTGGTGTGTAGAAAGCACGCAATCTTTTACAGCCTCATACATTGTCAACAGATAATGAATTCATGCAACAGAGAACACTATATGCTGACATTTCCTCACACAAAATGTGTAAGTTTATAAATAAAAACACACAATAGTTAAAAAACATCACTCAGTTGACTTCCTCTTAAAAATGAATGTCATGGATACAATGACAGTATATCGATTATCATGTTAAACAAAACATAGCCAGTATTTAACTAACAGCTTGCAGTCTTGTCCATTTTCAGGTTACACATTAGGTCATCATATCTAATGTTGTCTTCCTCAGTGTCCATGGTAACCATAAACTCCATTTCACTGTTTATCAGAAATATAATGAAATACAAAGAACAGATCATCTATGCAGTGAAATGTATGATAAATCATCATAACAGAGAAAGGTCAAATCTGTCATTCAAACCCTTTTCTGTCATAGCATTCAGTTTATGTATCTATAAGGATTTTTTTGAGCACCCTCCTATCCTAAAAAAACTCCTGGTGCCTTAGTACCTAGGTCGATCACTCCGCTCGGCTGACAAGGGTTTGCTAGAGATTCCAAGAGTGAGTCTAAAATATTTTGGCAGCACAGCATTTTCTTATGCTGCACCCCCTCTCTGGAATTCTCTACCACACCGGTTATGGGAGTGCACCTCCATTGAGGAGTTTAAGAGTAAGTTGAAAACTCATCTCTGGCGAATGGCCTTTCTGGATGATTATTCATAGTGCAATCTGTTGATTCTGTTGAGAGTTTATTTTATTTATTGATTTTAATGCTTGATGTTATTATGGTATGATTTTATTTATATGTATTATTGGATTTGTATTTGATGCTATTGTTTTAATGTGTTCTACACCTTGAAAAGTTGAAAGGTGCTTTATAAATAAATGTGTTATTATTATTATCCACATTGCCCTCCCTCTGTTAGAAATAAATACATTCCATTCCCATTAAAGAAAACATATGGCCCTTCCCTTGGTGTATTACATGTAATGCCAATGCATTTTCAGGATCTTGTTATAAAATACACTTCAGATGTTTCCAAATCTTGATCTTGAATTTTCTGCATGCTTTCCCTACATAAGAGCACCTACAGGTACATTTTAAAAGGTGTATTACTACCTCAGAGTTGTAGTTAATTAGTTGTCTCATTTAATATTCAAGATCTACAACATCAATTCCAAAGGTCTTACATTTCAACATATATTTACAAAATTTACAACAGCACCTACTGAAATTGTCCACTTGCAGTGGGTCATCCAGTCTGGTCTGCTGCTCTTTGTTCTCACCCACTGAGTACTATTTACAACTTTATCCCTAATGTTAGTGCCACAACAATACACAGATCTAGGGCTTATCTTGATACTGTCCATACGTTTTACATCTGACTGCTATATATGCCTGTGGCATAAATGTATACTAATGTTTTAATACAATAAACTGGAAGACTGTTTGAACTGTCAGAAAATACTGTGAGGCCAGCCAGATCAAATTCAATAAGTCTGCACAAGTGGCCAAATTATCCTGCTGTTTATCTCAGAGTTTACAAGGAGGGTCATTTAATTAAAAAACTGTATGTGTTCCTAGGGTTCCAAAGGCAGGGGCCATCCTGGGATAGAGAAACTGTTGACAGAAATTTTATGCCAAAGGTATATCAAACTGAAGGACTATCTGAGCATATTTGTTTATTGATAAAACATTTCAACTGCAATTTTTCTAATGACAGGGCCATGGCAAGGATCTGGATTCTAATAAAAGCCTGTACAATCATTTCAGAACAATATGTTTTTATTTGCAAGAAACATGTTCTAATGAGAAAAGTAAAAAAAAAAAACAGATGAGTGCTGAGACACATGGGTTTTTTTTTCTATAAATAGAGGACCTCACTGTGAGCAAAAAGAGAAGGGGGCAATGTGTTGTGCATCAGGCTGAACAATGGTATGAGACTGGGGGGTACTTCTCTGACATGGTTCAAGTTCTCTGAAGACAAGATACTGTCCTATTTCTATATCTTCTCCTGTAAGTTTGACCTAGCTATGGAAAAGCTAAGTTTGCAGTTTGATAACTTCTGTTGTTTTCAATGTTTTCTCCTGTAAGAACATTTATTCTATTTTGGCTAATGTGCAAATATATTGTGTAAATAAAGTAGATCTTATTTAGCATATTATACAGACTGGTTGTGCATTTTAATAAAAGTGGTGTAGTTGGTGAACTTCTGGGATGACCACCATTCTGAAGAAGCACACTAATTCAAGTTTAAGCAATTTGAAAAATACTTTCCTTCCTGATTCAGGAAAAGGAGTGGAGTGAAATGTGGTAAGTCAGTATAAACACTTCACCTGTGTTTTAAGCAGACAACGTTGACTTTACCCAGTGGGACTGGTGCCTGGGTTCAGAGGGTCTATGTGTCCCTGGTTCATCACTTTTACAGAGGGATGAGAGTGGGCATAAGGGCTCAGTGACTGGTGAACAAGGTGAAGGTCTTTGGCAGTCGGCTGTGAGAAGAGTGCTTGTTGGAGTGCAGACAGGTGGGTTTGTCACATATGATGGCAGAAAATGCAATCTGTATGAAGCGTGCAAATACTAGACAGCACATTGGAGTTATTTGAAGGGTGCTTGTGTAGTGTACACAGACACATACAATATATCCACAGAGATTTTATAAAATATCTATCCAGTCATAAAAACAAAATATACAGGAAAAAAAAAATGTATTTTTTTGCTTTTCACCTTTACTTTTTGGTTCAGTCAGAGGTCAGGATATGAACATATGAATATGCCATCTGAAACAGGCATTAGGATCTATCGAGTCTCCTCAATTGTGCAGCTAGCTGCTCAATTTGCATCTGCCCCACCCACTCTCCCCTTTTCATGAGTACCCTCCTCTCACTCTGTCCCATCCTCTCTTAAAACTGCCTATTATGCTACGGACCACTACCTTCTCTGACAGAGTATTCCACTTATCCACCACCCTCTCTGTGAAATAATGTCTCCTGATTTCCCTCCTGAATCTCTCCTCCTCCAATCTCAGCTGGTGCCCCCTCATGACCCTTCTCCTTCTAATCTGGAAAATCCCTTCTGTACTTTTCTTGTTTATCCCCTTTAAGGTGCATGGATAATGGAAACCAATGTGCCAATCAATTATAACAAGCTAACATCAGAACTGCAAGAGTTGGGCAGCAACATGGATATTAGCTATAGACACATAGTGAAAACCAACTCATGGAAGCCCTGCTTAAAAAGGATTGGGAATAAAAGGGGGTCTTCAGGTCACAATCTGTGACTGAGGATGAGTCCTTCAAAGCAGCAGACAATGCCCATGAAAAGGGTGAGCTGACTGAGGAGGACAATGCAGAACACAGTAGCAGACAGAGACAGTGCAACAGTAGCAACCACCTAAACAGCAGTGTCAGCCTCTAAAGCAACCACAGACACAGAAAAGGCAGCAGCCACCACAGCAGATTCAGCAGCAGCCACTGGAAAGGGACAAACCATGAACAGATGATGAAGAACTGGAAAAGCTGAAGTAGCAGCTGAAAGGGAAAGATGCAGAAGAAGGCAGAAATCCAGTTGGAAATGATGCAGATAGAGGCTAAGTGACCTAAAAAGAAGGCAACACAAGCTGAAAACAGGCAGCAGCATAATGCATACATAAACTTGAGATACAGTAGTACGATTACATCAGCAGCCATCCAGAATGGTAAGTAGGTAGGTAGGTACAATTTTTATTCATAAAATGATGGATATGGAGAACTCCACTGAGCCTAAGCTCCTTTACAGTGAGGTCCAAAATACCAGATCCAGTTACTCTTGAAGTCAATTATACAATAATCATATCAAAGACAATAAATACAACACATTGCTCTAACACTAAACATAAAACAATTACATAGACAACTACAAGTACATATATCTGTACACTAACTTAACTAACAGTACAATCAATACATACAAAATAGGTACAAAGTGCAAATTTATGGGATTCCATTTTCCATACTTTTTTTCTAAACTAAATCCCCCTTAATATTTATATGTTCAATAAGCCAATCCTTTATTGGATTTAACTGAAATGTTCTATTTAAGGGTCTAAACATCCCAGGTAAATTATTCCATAAAGAGGATCCCATACTTGTAAAATGATTATTTCCCCAAACCGTTTTCTGTTTTGGAACCATACATTCCAAACTATTTGCAGAACGCAGTCCCCTTATAGGATTCTTTAATTCAATACTCTCTACCATATACCCAGGAACTTTCCCTGATATACATTTTAACATAAATATAATTGTACTTAAACCTCTCCTTTGAGATAAAGTATACCAGTCCAAGTCCCTATACATTTCTAATCTATGTGTCATCCTTGGCACGCCTAATACAAATCTAGCCAGTTTGCTGTACATAACATCAAGCTTGTATAACTGCTCTTTTGATGCACCCATATAGATCAAATTCCCATATTCCAACATGGGTAATACCACCACTGTAACTACAAGTTTTCTATCTTCCAAAGGCATACTATTTCTTACTCTATATAGCGATCCTAAACACTTTCTTACTTTTATCAGAATGTTCTCAATATGACTATTCCATTTAAGTTTTATATCTAAATAACCCCCCAGATATCTATATTTATCAACTTGCTGCAAAATACCCCCAGTATAAGTTTTAATTTGCAATCCATCCTGTTTCAAATTAACCCCATTCCCCTATGGAATACCATTACTTGGGATTTTTTTTCATTTAAGACTAATTTAGATCTCAACAAGAAATCCTGTAAATAGTCAAAAGCCTGTTGTAATATAAGTTGAATGAGTTCCACTGATAAATCAGCCAAATATATAATTGTGTCATCAGCATAAAGATGATATTGCAACCCCTGTTGCACAAACCTCAAATCATTCATATAAAGATTATATAATATGGGACCCAATATGGATCCCAGTGGTACACCTGAGACAATCATTTTTAGATCCGAAGACCACTTCTTAATAGTCACTTGTTGTTGTCTTGAGTCAAGATCATTTTGAAACCAGTTCACCACCGACTCAGATGTACCACAGGTTTTCAATCTGGACAGGAGGATGCCATGGTCCAAGGTGTCAAAAACCTTTGAAAGATCAACAAAAATGGCTCCCACTGACATCCCCCTGTCCAGATCCTCCACAATATCTCCCATAACCTTTAAGTGGGTTAGGAATGGAGAGTCAGCACACAGTCCTAAACCAAATTGCCTTCCTTTGCATATTTGAGAAACTTTGTATGCAGTACAGATTGGACAAGAAACTTGGGCCCAAGGCTTAACCAATTTATAATCTGGAAAGAATCTAGATGCATTTTCCAAAATGAATACACACAGCAGTTGAGAACATCACCACGTTTACATGTGCTGCAGTTTTCTGATACAGTGAATAATCCAATTACCTGAATGTCTTTTCCGACAGCTCTGGTGCCCATTTACATGACACTTTATCTGATATGCGATGGGGGAACTAGTCATTTACATGTATTGGTATTACTTTTCAGAAATTCTGATACTGCTTTCTATTTTTGTTTCTATACGCATGCACAAGCTAAAAATGTTATGCGTATGTCTCACTGTTGTCATGGAGAACTCGTGCTGCACTGAGTCTTGTAGACTGATTTTTTTTGTGTTGCTGGAAGAGTTTCAGACAGTTGGTACATACAGAGGGCAAATGAATTATATTTCGGATGTACTTTTATGCATCACTACACGTATCAGTACAGTACAGTCGAGTGCAGCATGGGACTTGTTTTTTTAATAGATCATTCATTAAAAATATCTGTGAATGGAGATAAAGTGCATGATTTGTGCATTTAACTACACAGTGGTATAGCCCTGGACTCCCCCTTTTCCCCCACAAAAGACAGACCACATGTTGTTGTGCTCAGATTGGCAATTAATTTATTATATTTCCTAATTTCATTTACAATTACCATTACAATTTTTCATTATTGTCTTTTCCACAATTCTTCATTTGTATTGCATCAATCTCTGATCACCCCTCTTTCTTCCTCTTTTTCTCGCTTCCCCGGGTGAAAACTTGGGTGCCTTCTTCTCTTTTTCTTCTAGGCAATGGTGAAAACTGAGACCACTTTTCTCTCATTCAGTTCCTTCTTCTTCTCCTCATATTCCTTTTTCGTTTCCCCCTTGCATCCTTCCCCCCCTTTTCTCCCCACTGCCATCCACCTCTGGCAGTTTGCCAACGTCCGACCGGACATCTTCTGTCATCCACCTCTGACAGACCATTCACGTCCCCCTTCAAACAGTTCTATTCCCATTATCCTTTTGACAGGTAGGTGGGAGGCAATAAAACTTCAGAAAAAGAGGCACAAAACCTCTGTGCTGTCCATTATGTACCTCACTTAGGTTCCTCCACTCCTAGTCTGCCTACCCATTGTCCTGGCTCCCTGTCCCTCCCATTACCTTCCCCCCTCCCCATCTGAGCAAACCATTTTATACTTAAGGGAGGGGTGCACCAGGACAACTTGGTCTACCCCTTAAAGGCAAACTCCATTGTCCTGGATTCCCCCTTTTCCCCCACAAAAGACAGACCACTCATGTGTTGTGCTCAGATTGACAGTTAATTTATTATATTTCCTAATTTCATTTGCAATTACTATCACCATTTTTCATTATTGTCTTTTCCACAATTCTTTATTTGCATTGCATCAAAATATCAATCTCTGATCACCCCACTTTCTTCCTCTTCTTCTCGCTTCCACAGGTGAAAACCTGGGTGCCTTCTTTTCTTTTTCTTGTAGTTAACGGTGAAAACCGAGACCGCTTTTCTCTCATTCAGTTCCTTCTTCTTCTCCTCAAATTCCTTTTTAATTCTCCTTCCTTCCCCCTTTTTCCCCTTGCCTGTCTTCAGCTTGCATTGGATGATTGCTTCCCCATTTTAGGGTTCTTTTCCTTTCTCCTCTATCTTGCTTCCGGTCTCCTCCAAGCCTCAAAAAACATCATTTCTGTATTGAACATGTCTATTGCTAAGTCCGACAGGTGAACCCCATCTAACCTGTTAAAATGCTCTACCCATTCTTCCACCCCTCACAGCATTACATACCCCCCATGCTCCTTATCAATGTTCCCACTCTTCTCTTCATCTTCCTTCTGTCCCTATCAACTGCTACATGGCTGTGTTCATGTCTCCATACTCTCCTTGGTATCATGTCTGACCTTGCTATGCTCACCACCGGCCACCACTGCTGTATCTGCTCTAAATCCTACTTAACCCGCAAATACAGGTCAACCCATGGCTTCCCCCCAATGTCATTTCCCCAAGGTGTATAATGGTTAAGTCTGGGATAGGTCGATGCTCTTTCATTTCTTTCAGGCTAGGAAGTAACTGTGCCCATCTCATTCCTAGGATGCCATGCCATACCAGTCTACATTGTTTGACATCCTGGTACAGCTGTTTTCTCCCAGCCTTTTTCTCCACTTTCCTTTCCACCCAACAAATGTAGGAGTGCCTGTAGATCCATACTTCTGTGATCCTCCATCTACCTATAGAATCAAGCAAAATATACATCTTAATCTCTCAAACTGTCTTAACTTGCCATTCAATTCTAAGCCATTTTTTCCCTTATCCCCCCACACCCCTTCCAATTCCATTCCTGTAAGACAAAACAACAGATGACATGTTATTCTCAGTCCTGCAGAGCCTGACTATACCTCTTGTAACTGGCCAACTGCCAGCACCCCTTTTCCAACATACTGGTCATGGTCTCCCCTGCTGCTGTCCATTTTGAAGCAGCCCCTGTTCAAAAAGAGTGGGACAAATAATTATATGTGTCCTTGCCCAGGAACTCTATGCCTTTCTTGTGTATGGCTGTTACCTGGTAATTTGTCAACTTCTTCCTGTATCCATGCACAAATAGTCTCCCTTCTTTAATCCCGTGCTCTGCGGCCTATGCCCACAAAGCTTTTACCAGGCACAATGCCCTTTCCAAGAGAATCTTAATGGCTACGGCACACCCCTTCCCCCCGATCCATCTTGGACCTCTTGATTATGATTTGTATTTCCTTCCATCCCCAAGTTATGTCTCCCCATTCCAAACCCCCTTCATCATCCTTTCTGCCATGGCCCACTGCCTCACTCACTCTCTCTCTCAAGGCCCCTGCAAACATCACTAAATAAATTGTGTGGAACAACTGTGCTTCATCCTTGGATTTACAAATTGTCGGCAGTATCCCTACTAATTTGGCTAGCCACTGATCTGCTATTGGCTGCCGACCATCTTTGGGTCTTTGCTTCAACCTATTCCACCCTTGTATCATTCTCCATATCAGCACTGACTTCACAGAGACCTTCCACCTTTTTAGGCTACAAACTAAGCTGATCCCCACTGTGTACACCCCATCATGATGTGGGTCATCCCTTTTTGCCATTGCTCTACTGTAAACTTTCCTAACTGCTCCTCAGTAAGTGGCCCACTTACCTCCATGTGGTGTGCTTCCCTGAATGTTTGCAATGCCCGCCATGCTCCTTCATAGGCCCTCAAGGTCCATGGTGCCCATGAGTTGCCAAACAGCATTTCAGCTCCCTCTTGCCAACGTCTCAGATGTTTGTTGATATGGGTGTTTTCCACTCCTCTGCTGCTGGTGCCAGCATCCAGAAATGATCCAGCTGCAGGTGGGAAATGCTGTCAGCTAGGATATTTTTTACCCCTTCTATGTCCCTGGCCCTGAATGACATATTCAATTGCAAACCTCTTAATACTACCTGTCTCAACACCCATGTAACTGTCTTGGACCTAGGTCTCCTGTTGTTCAAAATCTCCACCACTGCCTTGTTGTCACACCAAAATGTAACCTTCTGGTTCTATAATTCCTCTCCCCACACCAGGGTGCAGGCCCAAATAGGCATGATTTCTAACAGTGTGATGTCCTTTACCCTTCTGTCTCTTACCCAGTCTGCAGGTCATGACTCAGAGAACCATTTTCCTCTCAAATACCTCCCATTCCTAAACCCCCTGCCACATCCTTATACAATTCCAGATCCGTGTTATAAACCCATTCCTCCTGCCAAAAGGAACAGTCATTATAGTTGCTGAGGAATTCCTCCCACACCTTGAAATCTTATTTTAACCCTTTTGTCATACCACCCAGCAGTGTAGTCTTGCTATTCTTGCTGTGGCCCTTGCTAGATGCATACTAAATGTCCTTCCTGGCCCAATTGCCCTGCAAGCAAAATTCAAATGCCCCATTACCTGTTGCACCTGTCTCAACTGCACCCGTCTCCTGCTTGTATGTACCTGAATCAGCTCCCTTAGGCTTCTGCACTTTGCTGTCTGGTATAACTAAACACTTCTCCCAGTGTGTCTATCTCAATCCCAGAAATTCCATAACCTTACTGGGGTCTTCTGTTTTTCCAGTGCCAATGGTACTCCGAGCTCTCCACACAGCTCTTGAAAACTAGCCAGCATCATCTCTGTCTCCCTGTGGCCACTGCCTATTAACAGGAAGTCATTCAGGTAGTGTATGACCATCTTGTAAGCTGTTTTCTCCTGAAATATGCACTGCAGACAGGTGCTGAAAGCTTCGAATGTAGCACAAGCTATGGAACAACCCATAGACATAACCTTGTCAAAGTAGTACTGGTCCCCCACTTTAAAACCCAATAGGTCCCAATACTCCCGTCTAACTTGGAGCAGCAGAAAGTCTGACTCTATATCTGTCTTGGCCATCCATGCATCTGGGGTCGCTGTGATAATCTGTATGACCTCTTCCAATATGGCATAGGTGACACTGCTGTGTTATTCTCCTATAAAATCATTAACTGAGTCCCCCTCCGGGAATTACAGATGGTGAATCACCCTGTATTCTCCTTTTTGCTTTTTGGGAACCAAACCCAATGGGGAAATTTTCATGTTGCATAAAGAGGGGTTAGATATGGCCCTTCTACCCTACCTGCCGCCTTTTCTTTCTCTATTTTTTGCCTCAAGATGCCCTCCTTTCCTCTGACTGACCCCAGGCTGCTAGCTTCCCTTGGCTTTCTTGGCCATTTGCACTGCAGTAGAAAGCCTGTTCTGAAACCCATATTTATGGATTCTGACACCCCGCTATCCGGGTACAGTTTTAGCCACTTATCCAATGCCTCTATCTTGATGGGGGTTCTTTCATCCTGAAATTGTTCTCTTCCCCCTCTCCTCCCCTGATCGAAAGCCCCCACCCCAGCTAAGTCTTGTTCATCCTTCTCCTCAGTAAGCCTAGCCCCCACCCCCAATATCCTCTGCCTCTTGAACATCTAGTCCATGCCTGCCCCTATAACCCTGCCCTTCCTGAAAGGGCTGCTGGCCTGATCCCTGTCCTCCTCCTGCCTGGGCCCTCTTGGTCATGTGGTCCTGCATCTAGTCAGGGGTGGGCCCCCACATCTTGAACATGCATGCTGGAACCGGCATTGGGGCCATGAACAAAATGCCCTGTTATATCCATAGCAACACTTCTGGGGCACCTTTTCCTATTTCCCCTCTGGTGTGGATTGATCAGTTCATAGTCCGTCCACAAATCCAACTGCTTTGAGTCCCATCTCACATCGCCATATGTCACCATCCTTGGCGAAAACTAGTCGTAATATATCAATTCCCCACTCCCCTTTAGCCTTTGCCCATCAGACATGATCAAGGAGTACATAATAAGTGGGATACCAACTCTGGTTTCTTTTCCATCACTATGGTTCAGTATGTGTGAAACCTATGAACACCCATCCCATGTCTTCCTTTTGTAAACTTGTCTTCTTTCTTACCCAGTAAAACCACTGCTGCATCTCATTTTTCCCGATATTCTCTGTCTCCTCATATTTGGCTGCCGCCTCCCTACTCACTTTAAACAAAAATGTCTACATTCTCCCCTTTCCATGTTTTCTTCTTCGTGGTCAGCGGCACCTGTTCCCCTATTCTCATAACCAGGGCTCCTATCTCCCTTGTTCCTTTTCCTACCCCTTCCGTCACTTTTTCCACCTCCCATCATTTCTTTATCTGACCTGATCTCCGCCAGTGCAGTTTCCATCTGACCTAATACCCCTGTCCCGAGGGCCACAATAATTTGACCTATGTACTCTTTTATACTCTCTCCCATGGAACCTGATACACTACCTGTGGGCCTGTCAGCTCCATGTGGCCTGCTGTCATCGAGCTGCACTGCTCTGGCTTCTTGTGGCAGGACAGCTGGTCGAGGCATCGGTCACAGTGGAACCACTATGTTCGGGGGTCCAGTCTGGTTTCTGGTGGTGACACCACCACCACCTCCTCCAGGGGAGATACTAATGGTTCCGGTACACAGGGTTGTGGTGGTGCTGGATTGACCGCTCGAGGAGGAACCAGCGGTGGTAGCTGTGGCCTTTTGGACAGTGTGGCCTCCTACCAGTCATTTCCATCGCCCCCTTTTCCTTTTCCCACTTTCTGTTTCTCCCTGGTTCCTCCTCTTCAACCATCTGCCACATCCTGTTGGCTTCTCATAACTTCACGATGCCTTGTAGGCATCCTCCTTTGATGGTCTGTTCCTCTTTGGTGCCATCTTTTCTTGCTTTCCTGTATAAAAGCTGAGAACGAAAACTGACAAAGTGTCCTCATTAATGATGAATCATGCTTTATGTACCATGCCCTTGTCTTGTCCTCTTACTAGTAAACAATTCCACCATCCCTCCCCCTTCAAATCAGCTGTCCCTGTCCCTTATATTCTGATGCAGCCATGGCTTTGTAATCACTTGCTCCACTTTTGTTTCTTCTCTTTTTTTTTTTTAATAGGCCTTCCTTCTGCATTCCCTACCCCCGTATCCCCACTTGCCTTCAACAACGCCAGCAGGCCCGGCCATACCCACACTGTTTACCACATTCCATTCTATCCCCATTAAACTAGCCCCACCATATCCTTGTTGAAACCTCCCCATGACTAGGCCTTTTCCATGGAGCTGTCTCATTGGAGAAACAGCATCTGATGTCACTCCACATGGCCTGGTTCTCTAGGCCCTTCTCGCAGGATAGTTATCCCCCCCCTTCTAATTCCAATGTTTTCCAATCTCCCTGCCTTTCTTTTCATTTTCCCACCCTTCACTCTCCCTCCCCCTTTCTCCATGGATATGCCCGTGCTTCAGGAGCTAGGCCTGCAATGGAATCACCCCACCAGGATAGTGGCATCTGACGTCACTCTGTGTGAGCTCACTAGGCCTTTCTAGCCCCAAGTAATCATCTCACCAAAAAACAGTATCTGGCCTCCCACCACGTGTCCTCACTAGGCCTTTCTTGCCCCAAGCCACCATCTCACCGAAAATGGCATCTGGCATCACCCTGCATGTCCTCACTAGGCCTTCTTGCCAGGCACCCCATCTCACTGCACGCCCATGTCTGATGCCACACCACGTGGCCTCTCTAGCGCCTGTCTTGCCACACTATCTCTACCTAAAATGGCATCTAGCATCACACCACATGGCTCCTAGGATTTCTTGCCCAAGCAACCAGCTTGCACCAAAATGGCATCTGATGTTGTACCCGTGGCCTCCCAGGCCTGTCTTGCTACAAGCAGCCATCTCGCCAGAAAATAGCGTCCGACATCACCCTTCATACCTTGATCGCTAGGCCCTTCTGCAGACTAGAAACCCCTTCCAACCACCAGTGTTTTCACCCATTCCCTCACACAGAGCATGTTTCACATTGTAGAGCCACTCCTTCCGAGTTTGCTGTATTAGCTCCTCTCCATATTCTCTATGGCTACGAGCATTGAACTCTTCCCCATCTTAAGCGCCCATTCCTGACTGCCCAAGCAAACAAAAATCAGCTGCTGTTTCTCTATTATGTACCTCACTTAGGCTCTTCCCTTCCTGTCTGCCTACCTTGTTCTGGTTGTCTGTCCATCCCTTGCCTTTCCCCTCCCCATCTGAACAAACCATGTTATACTTAAGGAGGGTGCACCAGGACAACTTGGTCTGCCCCTTAAAGGTTAAACTCCATTGTCCTGATAAGTGCATTGAAGCTTATATGGGAGTGACGGTGTCTGTTGTTGTGTGAAATGATATTTGAAGATGGGGGAGTGCTTGTAATTGACAATGTGATAAACTGCCTTTTTTTTTTTTTGGTATGGAGTATTACAAGTCTGAATTGTTTGTCCAAAATATTGCTTGTTATGTTAATGGGCTTTTTTTTTAATGTTACTGTTGCACAGTTATGTGAATAGAAAAATAAAAAAATAGAGTGTGTACTTTGTCTTTCCATGTAATGTGTTAGTGGTGTTCTTTATAAGCGTAAAGTCACAGAGTCCATATACATAAGCAGTATTCCAGTTGTAAAATGAGGTTTGGAGCCACACACTTTATTATAGCAGATGTTTTTGGTCTTGAACCGGGATCTGTAATATATGTAAAATCTGTGTCACCGTGTGGAACTCATTGTATACTACAGTCGTAGCAATAGATGCTTTAGTTGATTTTACTTTTTATGTAAATTGTGACCTAAATTGCTTAACATAATGCTTCCTGGTGGTGGTGCAGGGTATGTTGGGGGAATGGAAGACTCGATATACCATGACAGTTCCTATAGAGCTATCAAAATGTATATAATATGTCTAACTGGGTTTGCTTTCTCCTCACATGTTGTGTGACTGTTCCATGTACTCACCCCTTCTATGTGTAGAAGATACTTATTTCATATTATACAATGGCAAGAAAATTTCAGGCTTTGATTGGTCAGTGTAGCTTGAGACAGTGATGTTATTACACAGTAACATCACTGTATTGATTTGTTGGATGTTTGTTTGAGCTACTCTTAAGAAACAGATGTATTGCTACACTAAAATCTACTAAACCTTTTTTAAATATTTTTTTATTTTGTATAATATCAGGCCATTGTAGACTTCAGAGTAAGCATTCCAAGATGTGTAGTTATTAGTAATAACATCACTCTTGGTGGTGGAAGCACTCAGTCATTCTGCTTCAACCCACCCCAGGAGTGATGTTATTACATGATAACACACACCTTGTCGTGCCTTGTTGCTTAATTATCCAAATCTGACCTCCTTCAGCTTGATTGTGAGTTCCCTTTTGGACAGCCATTGCAATCATTTGTAATTATATTCACTTGGCAGCTGATAAGGAACTGTCATTGTATATCAAGACTAATCCCCTTTTCTCTATACCCTGCACTACCAGCAGGAAATGATTTGTAAAGCTCTTTAGGCCACAGTTTACATAACTATAAATATATAAAACAGTACTGAATTACAGGTGTACATGTAAATACGTTCACTCACACACATCGTATGACTGTATTACATAGAAAAAGAGAAACATAGAAGTGTGATGACAGAAAAGGATCAAAAGGCCCAGCTAGTATATGCATTTGTTTAGGTACCTGATAGGACATGCCCCCTCACCCCGCCCGAACCCCTCAACAATTCCCTGTGTCTGTCCCATGCTATTTTGAAGTCCTCAGTTGTTGCTTCTCCAACAAACTCATCGTAGAGCCTATTCAACTCATCCATAGCCCTCTCTGTGAAACAACACTTTCTATTGCTACTCTTGAACTGCCTACCCTCAATCTGTAACCCAAGTACCCTTTTCTTCTGATTTCCTTTTGACTTGAAAATGCTCTCCATTGGCACCAGATTTATACTCTTAAGGTACTTGAAGGTCTCAATCATGTCCTCCCTCCTTCCCTCCCTCTCCTTTCTCTGTTCCAGGGAGCACATGTCCAGTTCTTCAAACATTTCCTCCTAGGATAGGTGGCTGTGCCCCTTAAACATCTTCATTGCCCTCTGAACTTGCTTCAGGCTACCCTCATCATTTTTGAGGTATGGCCTGTAGAACAGGACCTCATACTCCAAATGTTGTGACTAGATGGGTGCACAATGGTACTATGACATCTAATTCTCTACTGGTAAACCCCCCCTCCTGATTCAGCCCAGCATTCTGCTGACCATAGCCACTGCTCCCTCACAGTGCCTTTCCACAGTCTGCTCCATTGATATAGTGATGACTAGGTCCATTTCCTGTTCTGTTACTTCCATTGGCCCCGCCATGATTTATGCCATCTCTCTCAGAAGAAAGGGTTCTGAAAGGGTTCTGAAAGAACTCTTAAAACTGAAGGTGGACAAAGCAATGGGGCCTGATGGGATTCATCCCAGAATTCTAAAAGAACTAAGGGTAGAACTAGTGACACCACTGACTACCCTCTTTAACAAATCATGGGAGGATGGGGTGGTACCCGAGGACTGGAGGAGGGCAGATGTGATTCCCCTTCACAAAAGTGGGAGCAAGGCAGAAGCAGAAACTATAGACCTGTTAGTTTAACCTCAGTGATAGGGAAAATGATGGAATCACTTCTAAAGGAAAGAGAATTGTCGAGTATCTAGAGGCCAGAGGGGCACAAGACCCTAGGCAGCATGGATTCACAGTGGGAAGGTCATGCCAGACGAATCTGATAGATTTCTTGACTGGGTGACCAAAGTAGTAGATCAGGGAGGGGCTGTGGACATGGCCTACCTAGACTTTAGCAAGGCATTTGACACAGTCCCACACAAAAGATTAATATATGTTAGTCAGCCTGGGAGTGGGTCCCAAGATGACAGCCTGGGTAAAGAATTGGCTGGAGAATAGGACACAGAGAGTAATAGTAAATGGAGTCCACTCAGAAGAAAGGAGGGTTACTAGCGGGTACCGTAGAGGGTTCAGAGTTAGACTAGTCTCCTTTCTTCAATGTCTTTATAAGCGAGCATTGCAGAAGTTGACTGAAGGAGTAAGTATGTCTCTTTGCAGATGATACTAAGATCTGCAACAGAGTTGATGACACAGGGTGAGGTGGAAAGGATGAGAAGGGACTTGTAGCAGGAGTTAGAGGAATGGTCAAATGTATAGCAGCTTAGATTCAATGCTAAGAAGTGTAAGTAATGCACCTGGGAACAAAAAACCAGGGGAAGAGTACAATGGGGGTGAGATACTAACAACAACAAAATGGAAAGGGACCTGGGGGTAGTCATATCAGATGACCTAAAGGTGGGAAGCAATGTAGAAGGCAGCAAGGAGGGTTGGGGGGATACTGGGATGCATAGGGAGAGGCATCACCAGTAAAACAGGAAGTTATTATCCCTCTGTACAGACAGCTGGTGAGACCCCATCTGGAGTACTGTGTGCAGTTCTGGAGACCCAATCTCCATAGAACATAGACAGGATGGAAGCTGTCCAGAGGAGGGGAATTAAATGGTGCAGGGTCTGCACTGGAGGACATATGAAGAGAGACTTAAGGAGCTTAATATGTATAGCCTCGAGGAAAAGAGGGAGAGGGGGGACATGATAGAAACTTTCAAGTACCTCAAGGGAATCAACAAAGTCCAAGAGGGTAGCATCTTTCAAAAAAAGAGGTGTGCAAGAACAAGAGGGCACAATTTGAAGATAGAGGGGGGCGGCTCAGAGGTAATTTAAGGAAGTATTTTTTTCAGAGAGGGTTGTGGATGCATGGAATGGCCTTCCAGAGGAGGTTGTGGAGTCAAAATCAGTGATGGAATTCAAGCATGCATGGGATAGTCATAAGGCAATTCTGGGGGGTTGGGGTAGAAAGAAGTAGGCTGCTGGTTAACTAGGATCTGCAGCTTATCCAGTAGGTAGGGAAATGGGCAGACTGGGTGGGCCAAGCGGTCCTTATCTGCCGTCAAATTCTATGTTTCTATGTTTCTATGTTTCTCTCAGTACTCTGGGGTGACTGCCATCTGGCCTTGACACCTTGTTCACCCTCTGGCCATCCAGTACCCTGCTCTCTGTGATTCCCTCTTCTGTCCCCCCTCCCAACTTAACCATGACCTGACATCCACTCATTGATACTGCCTTTTCTTTCCCCTCAATAAACACATAGCAGAAGTATTCATTAAGCCATTCTGCCTACTCTGTCCCTGTTTCTACTCAACTGCCATCCCTCTTAATCTGTACTATTTTGTCTATGCATATCACTTTCTTTGATGTACATGAAGAATTACTTTACTTCTTTGATGACATGCAACACTCACAGCTCCTTAGATCTAGCTGCCTCATTGCCTTTCATTTGCTTCTTCCGATTTGTTCTGTTAATCCATTCTATCTTCCCTCTCCCTGTGTTTTTGAACCTGCTAAAAGTGTCTCTTGTATTTCTTACTTTGTCCATGGCTACCCTTATCAAAAAGCTGGATTTCGTGACCATATATCATGTACTCTGTAACCTGATGTGGGTTTTAGTTTCCTCCTCAGTCTTCAGTTGTATTCCACCTCCAGTTACTTCCATATTATTTTGGATTCTAGTTAGATTATGTAAGCAATAAGACATGATTGGGTGTTGGTAGTACTGAGATACTCTCATACCCAGAGACATACATAGGCAGGAGGCATCAGGTTTCGTGCCTAAGTACGCCTCTGGGTTTGCAGGTATCTCACTACTACCAACACCCAGCCATGTCTTATTACTTATTCAACATTTTCCAGAGCTCATCTGGCATACAAACAAAGACACACACAGACACACACAGACAGGCACAGACACAGACACACACACACACACACACACACACACACACACACACACACACAGGCCTGAAGTGGAGCCAGAACCTCAGTTTTATCTGTTACCAGGTAAGGAGCAGGGAGTTCTCTGGCAAAGTAGTAGGGATATGAGTGGGGTTTTTCATGAGCATCAAAGAAACATCAGCAATGGAAACTCGAAATAGTATTTGATTTTTTTAAGTTTGTGAATATGTGTAAGGGGGCTTGTGAATATAAATAACATGAAATGATTTACTTACTTTATTTAATTTAATGGACTTGTATTTTCAGTGCCTAGCTGTAGGATGTTTTATATATGAGTAAAGGTTGTAGCCATGTCTGTGATGTAAACTAGGAAATAGGTGGCTTATGAATTATGTGAGTTGCTCTGGTTAGCAGGGCCTTGTTTTAGTCAGTGGTGGTACTCTCTTGCTGCAATCGCTAGAACCAAATTTCAGCCAATCAGGACATAGTCATTTATTTGTCCATTTTATATCTGTGGCTGCCTCCCCCATCCTCTTGAAGTTGGTCTTCCTCAAGGCCAACACTTCTATACATGTTTCTACTCCCTCCTTACACATTTTCAGCGAAGACCAAACTGAGTGGTTGCCTTTCACTGCTGGCAGTTTTTCCATCTCCAGTTCCCTGACAAATCCCCAGTTTTATGACCTTTTGATCTTTTGTGCTAGTTTAATTTCTAACTCATTTATCTGTAATGGATTATCCATTCCAATGTGTGGTGCATTGCCATTCTGACTGTCTGTTTCAAATATTGTTTCTTTAACTGATACAGTTATCTGTACTGGTGGCACGATATAGATGGTAATGCCTTTATGAAAGTTGATAACCACGGGTAATTACCTTGAATGGTTGCAGGGGCATCAGTAAACCTTGATAGCACTACTTGAGAGGTGTACCATTGCTCTACCAACAACGAAAGGTGATTATACCATGGTTTTCATCTGTACATCAGGCATTGTCATGTATAGTGTAGGGAACTTGATATTAGTAGTTATGTCCACTGCCTCCAACACAAGTAATGTAGCCTTACCTTATTAGTGAATCTGCACTATGGCATTATTATTGTGAAGGGGAAAAAACTTATCAGGATACACGGACTGAAAAACAACTGGGCGAAACAGCACCAGAGTTAAAATTGCTATGAGACATGGTGATTGCTAGAGTCAGTAACAGTAAACTGTGAGAATTAGAATGTTATTTGAATACTGCACTGAGACTAACAGTGACATTCTTGTGTATAATACTGAACAACACTGGCATTCCATTTTATTTTACTTGCTGCTATGACATAGATGAGAGAGGTTTATAAGGTTCTGACATCACAACAGTGGGATTACCACTCCCATACCGTCTCCCACCCCAAACTCCTCACAAAACTACAGGATGCAGGCCTATCCCGATCTAGCCACCAGCTGGTTCCAAGCCTACCTATCTGGCAGGAAACAAGCAGTAAAAATCGGCCCACACGTATCCCCCCACTCCCAGTCACCATGGGGATCCCCCAGGGATCTGTCCTGGGTCCCCTTCTCTTTTCTATATTTCTAAACGACCTCCCATTGGCATGCCCAAACTCAGCTATACAAATGTGCGCTGGCGATACTGTCCTGTACGCCTCTGGCCTTTCCAGTGAGGTCTTAAACTCTGCCCTACAGCAGGATTTTGATGCCGTGCAAACCTGGCTTAGCTCTAACCAACTCCTCCTAAACGCAAAGAAAACCGTCTCCATAACTTTCGGCACGCAGCCTAGACTCTCCCGACTAGCTGCTCCCCCCCACTTTCCATACACTAGATGGTACCACCTTGGAATCATGCACCTCCTTCAGGTACCTGGGTGTATGGCTTGATCGCCATTTAGATTTCTCCATCCACATCGACTCCCTTCAGTAAAAACTATACCCAAAACTAGGTGCACTATACTGCAACAAAGGTTGCCTACCCACCTTGGTCAGGAGGGAGCTAGTACTCAAAATGATTCTCCCAATCTTCGACTACGGAGACGTGATCTACAGCGCAGCCCCCCCATCCACCCTGGCAAACTTGGACCCCCTTTTTCATTCTTTCTGTCAGCTCATCCTAGAATGCCCCCCCACCACCCGCCACTGCGACCTGTATAGCGCCCTAGATCTCCCCTCACTGCACTCCAGGTGCCAGCTTCATTGCGCAAATCTCGTAGTAAAGCACTGGTCCAGCTCCCTCCCCACCTATCTCAACTCCTTCCTATCAGCTCATCCCACCCCGGCCTACTCCTTGAGAGGCTCTGACTCAAGACTTCTGCATATCCCTTTCATGCACACCTCAAAGGGCCAATCTGCTTTCAAATATAGACTGCCCAAACTCTGGAATGACCTCCCTGCTGTAATTAGGCAGTCCTCCACCCCAAGGACCTTGAAAACTCACCTTCAGGCCCACTTCTCAGTCACATGTAACTGCAACCTGCAGCCCAGTTCTGTTAGCAGGAGGCTTCATAACGTGTCATAAACTGTAAAATTGTCCAACAACTGACTATAATAGTTGCCTTCATCAATGTGTCACTGTCTGTTTATGCACTACGGTTATAAACCCCTACTATGTTTTAGCAACTCATGCACTCTAAACTAAAACTTGTAATTAAATACCAAATGCATAGTCCAGCCTGTAACATTTTCTGGACCTGATTGTTTCACCCTTTACTGTACTCATTCTGTACCTGTTGTATTGCACCATCGCCTATGCTCCAATTGTATTGCATGTATGTAACTCCCAGGTCGCATCTGGAAACGAGTGGATCCCGCTCAGTATGCTTATCTGGTAAATCTCTTAAATAAATAAATAAATTAATTAAAAGGTTTTAAACAGCTTACTTTCAGTAGGTAATAGGGGCTACCCATACATTACAGCCATATTATTATATTGCTATAAAACTCCAGTAATCTGTTTGTCTGAGGAGTTGAAAACGCAGTGCTGATATCCCAGGATGCAGCACTGGAAGAAGGTCCAATACCCTCTTCACAATAAAATCAATAGTGCCAGCCATTCCTGACCGCATCACTAATATGGCTGTCACCTTTACTCATTGAAACACTTCAGCTAGGCCCTTAAAATAAAACTGTAATAAATTTATAAACATAAGCATTAAATGTTATTTGCCCACATAACAATCTTGTTACACAAACATACATATCTTGAAAAGTGAAGTTCTACAGTACTTAGAATTGTAATTTATGGTGTTTCTTTGCTGACCATGAAAAATCCCCCTCCTGTCCTCAGCTGCCTTCTAGGGAAATCTGTGTTGTGTAAGCTGTTATAGATAAAACAAAAGCCCTGGTTCCATCTGAGGCCTTTTGTTGTGTGCAAGTGGGAGTAAACATTCTGTCAGCAGAACTGAACAGAGGCTTGAATTATTGCATTCTATCTGCAGTAAATATTCCATCTCTTGAATGTTGGCAAGACAGAAAATAAACAAGACAGAGAAAAGGGAGGGAATATTATAAATTAGAAAATGGGCATGTAAAATCCTGGCTTTTGATTGGCCAGTTCCCTTCCCAGAACCCTGGTGTATCAGACAATAGACCACAGTTAAAAAATAAGTTCCAATTCAGAGTGCCCCATTACTTTGGATATCTTGGGCCACCCTGAATTTTGCAACTGGTGATCCACCATTTTTTTTCTCGCTTAGCAAGAGACTTCACAAGTAAGTTGCAAGCCCCCCATGTCCCTGCCCCCAATTTGTCTTTAATTATTTTTAATATAGACAGCCTTCAAGTCAACAGCATGTGGAAGGGCGGCTTTCAAAATGGCAGCACAAGCCTCTCCATAGCAATGAAATCCATCTGTGCCGCTTGCTCATGCTGCCTGCCATACAGTCCATCTCCAAAAATAACTACAACAAAAATATTTCTCCAAATAGGTTCTTGCTTCACTTCATGGAACTGCCTCCTGCCTCCACAAAAACTTTTGCCCTCAGAGACACTAAACTGAAGTGCACTACTTACTGCATTTGGGGGCTCCACTCATGTGAAAGAAGCAGACATTCTCTGCCTCGCTAAGCAAGAGATGTGCTTCCGATGGACATTTAAGGTCCCCACCCACGTGACTCACCTAAGCTACTGTTTCACCCTCTCATGAGTGATTGTTTAAAAAAAATA
Organism: Neoceratodus forsteri; assembly: GCA_016271365.2. Classification (NCBI taxonomy): domain Eukaryota; kingdom Metazoa; phylum Chordata; order Ceratodontiformes; family Ceratodontidae; genus Neoceratodus; species Neoceratodus forsteri. The sequence goes on from CM057458.1 coordinate 1,180,044,631, forward strand.
ATAATAATCTGTCCCCACACAGAAAAACACCTACCATTTCATGTTTTGCTCTGCAGAGGTCCTGTCTAGTGGCCATGCCTTCAACAGTGTTCTGGTCACACTCTCCCCACTCAGCTCTGGCTCCCATTCACTTATTTTGATTAACTTTTTGCAGCAGTCGGGTCTTCATGTAGTCTTAGCTCCCTGCTTTGTTTTCCCACTCACGACACACGTCTCCTCTCTTGCCATAATTAAACATATTGGGGGGAGCTGGAGTCTGTTGATTCAGCAGCTGTCCTGAGTTCTGACTGTTATTTTGAAGGGACTGCTGCTGGAGGGAGCACACTGCAGTCTTAACTGACTGAATAAATAAATAAATGCAAACAAAAAGATTTTTACCAATGTAAGCAGTGTGTGCGTGTGTGTATGTGTGTGTATGTGTGCATGTGTGTGTGTGTGTGTGTGTGGAGGAGGGCAACCACCCAACTCAGCACTGCAAGTGGAGAAACTATTTTGTTATAAAATAAATCAAATACCTTAGACCTTTAACAATTAAACACACAAATTATTATTTTTTAAACATGTATATTACAATGCCCATTTTCTAAGCATAATAATACGCTCCAGGGTGGGTGATATTGTGCTATACCGAACCTTTCAGGTGGGCTATCATTATGCCCCTGGGTGGTCCGGTATAGCACAATACCGCCCACCCTGGAGGGAATTATTGCTTATTAAGAAGAAAGAAAGGTGAGGGAAATGGGTAAATGGGGGTGGGTTGGGGAAAACTAGAGGGCTTAAGAGCTAATTAAAAAATATAAATTTTGCTGTACATGATATTTAAACCTGATGTGGCACGTCAGTACTGTGATGTACTGGCACTGTTTTAAAAAAGTCATAAAAATGTTTCTTTTTTGATTTGGTGCTTTATTTCAACCCCTCTCCCCAACAAAAAATCTTGGGCCCGTTTTATTATCACAGTAAGACACACCAAGGTGTGCATTGTGGTGGGGTAGCAGCAATTCTCGGGAGGTTGAAGTGAAGGCACTCAGCGATGCCTCATGCTTCATGACACAGCACTGGTATTGTAAACGTAAATGTTAAGTGTTACAGCAACAAGAAAGCCAAAGGGAACAGAAACGAAAACATGAATGGAAGCGCGCATGTAAATGTGAACTGTAAAACACACGGTCACGGTACCACAATTGTAAATGCAAATTGTAAAGTTAAAATGAACAATAACACCAAAAGAAACAGAAACATGAATGCGAACACACGCACATTCTTAAATGCAAACCGTAATACGCACGGTCACGTTACCGCAATTGTAAATGCAAATGGTAACAGTAACAGCAACAATAACACCAAAGGAACTAGAAATACAAATGCAAGCACATATGGAAATGCAAACCGTTATGCACACGGGCACAGTAACGTAATAAGAAATGCAAATGGTAACAGTAACAGCAATGAAGACTCAAAACGAAAGACAAACTCAAGCGCAAACAAAAGGGCTGCTGTAAACGCAAATGGCAATGCACATGGTGATGCAAACCAAAATGCAAATACAAACAGTAGTGGAAACACAAATGGTAACAGTAACGCAAAGGCAAGCGCAAACGAGAATGCAAAGGGTAATGCACACGTTGGCGTAGATGGGAACAGTAATGCAAACGGGTACGTAAACACAAGTGGAAACAGTAACTGTAACATTAACATAAGCGCATACCCTGTTTTTCCCCAACAGCTGCATAGACAAACACAGTGTGTATAAAGAATGTCTGCATAGTAATGGGCCTTTGAGCCGAAAATGAGGCATCTGAATACTAAATTGCTTATATCTCAGTAACCGTACGATGTAGGAAAAAAAAAAAAAAATCAAATCATTCATGATTTTCCTGTCTACATTTTTGCTGAATGCATCCCTACAGGGTCCCAATTTTAAATGCCAAGCATTTTTCTGATCACTAACAGAAAACAAAATGGTAGATTTGCAACACTACTAGGGCCATTTGCGACATTAAAGAGTGCATTTGTGACACTTTAAAACTTTTTGTTCTAACTTTTCCCATTGACTTATAACAGGAACTTGTTTTTTGAATAACTTTTGAACCGTTTAATATTTTTTCAAGAAATCTTCAAAAGGCACATCGGGGACCCGGCCGCACTTCCCTAAAGTTTTTGCACTGGTCGCACAAACAGTGCGACCTGTAGGTGAGAGCAAAGAATTCGCAAAAAAATGTAATTGTGCTTTCCATTGTTGCTTAATAACTCCACAGCTATATATCTGACTGGTACAAAAGTTGGCAAATCCCAAGATCTATGATGCCCAATCATGCATACCAAATTTTAAGCAAATCTGTTGAATGGCGGCAAAGTTTTTAAGGTGCAAAGTTTCACCCTTTAACCTTAAAAGTGCTACTCAACCCTAACTATTGTAACACTACTGTAGAGACAAAACCCTTGATGAAAAAAATATTTTAATTTTATCTTCAATAATTGATTTTTAATTATTATTTTATCTGATTTTTATATGGGACTAATTCCTGGTTAAGAGTATTGTTTGCATAAATTCCTACAAGAAAACAAAAAGTGTTAGTTATTTAAACCTTAAGACAAGGGGCTGGATATTCAAACTGCGCCATTCTGTGGCACAAGCCCTTGCACTGCTCAAAAAAGTTGAGCAGAGGTGTGGCTGGGGTGATATTCAATGGAGTTGCCCTATTGAGCAACTCCTTTGAATATCACCCCCTGGCCACAGCCACTGTGCATGGTGCAGTGGAACTTGCGCCACTGCAAGTGGTCAGAGTGGAGCATTCAAGATGCGCTGATGCAAGTTCCATTGCGCCATGTGCAAATTTCTGATGTTCAAAAGGTGACATGCAAATGAGGCCATAATTCATGCAGTGTGCACGGGGGGCTATTTGCATCCTCTTATGGCCCCATTTACATGCGATTAGCATGCAGGTGCACCGATCCCCGACAACTTGCGCCTGGCGCCCTGCCAGGCAGTAGCCGTCAGGGACCTATGCCCCTGCAGCTCGATTGCGGGCATGAAGTAAATCCCCGACTGGCCCCGTCGTGGGCATAATGTGAAATCTCCCTCACGACTTGCCCGATCATGGGCATAATGTGAAATCCCACTTACTGGCGATCATGGCCAGAATGCGGAGTTCACCCCCAAGACAACATCCGGTGGTCCTGGTGGACCCGCGAAGCCCGATCGTGGGCGCCCCAGAGTAAACCCCCAAAGTCCAATTTCCTGGTGGTCCAGTGGCCCCTCACCCCACCTACCTATGGAGCCCCACCACCCCACCCCGTCAGCGGTGGGTGGCAACACCACCCACCTGCCTCCCGCTGCCCGCCGACACGCTTGCTCAGTAGGGCTGCACGCCCTATGGTTCAGAGCAAGAGCCAATGGGTGTGCAGCTCGCCTCTAAAGGCAGTCCAGATATGTGAGTGAATGAATTCATTCACACATATCTGGACTGCCTTAGATGAGGGGCTGCACACCCATTGGATCTTGCCTGAACCAATGGGCGGCAGCCCTACCGAGCAGCCAGTCGAAGGAGTGGTGGGATGGCAAGCGGTGGGTGCGCCGCCAGCCGGCTGATGGGGAGCCGGGTAAAGCTACCGGGACCACCAGGAAATTGACTCTTGGGGTTGACTTTATGCCCTCAATCGCTTCGCTGTCCACTGGACCACCAGGAGATTGCTCTATGAGGGGGTGAACTCCACTTCTGCCGTGATCGAACCAGTGAAGGGCGATTTCACATTATGCCCACGATCAGGACAGTCGGGGGAGATTTCACATTATGCCTGTTATCAGACTGTAGAGGGCACAGAGAACAAGTGGATGGCCACCCACAGTGGCAGCTGCTGTGTTGTGCCCTGCAATGTAGCAGCTCACCTGTGGGTGGCCCTCGACTTAATCCTTTTTTTGGGGCTCAAAGTTGTGCAGGCTCAGGTAGAGGGTTGCACCTGCACAACTCTGCACAGCCCGGCTGAATATCGGGCTGTGCAGTTTATGCATGGTTCCTCCCCCTCCAGTTGAGCATGCCTTCATTAGCATTGCGCTGTTGCTCAGCATGACTTGGGGGGTGCAACTGTCTACTGCTGAATATCACAGAATGGCGTAATTTCAGACTTGCACAGGAGCAACCCTATTGCGCATGGTGCAACCCTTTTGAATATCCAGCCCAAGGTACCTGGCTTTAATGCTTTAAAGGAAAATATTTCTGTTCCATAAGCAGCACTTTGCCATATGCTACTGGAGGTCTAAGGGAACAGAGAAGAAACTCCTTTTGTTTTTTAAGCCATGATATGAGTGGTCAACTTCCAGGCTAAACATGTTGTGCAATGTTGTTCTAAGGGGACCTACCACATTCCAGTACTATCTCTCTTGTCTCCAAGCCTTGCATGACAGATTTATAGGTAAATTTATAGGAAAAGTCTTAGCTAAAACTAGGTATCTATGACCACTATCAAGATAAGAGATCATGTGATGGGTAACACCAAGAAAAATAAAAAAGTCTTAGACTTTGAAAGTCCTATTACCCTGTATAGAAATAATAAGTTTTATTCATAGTTTAAAGATGCAATGTACTGCCACTATGAAAACTGGAGAGTTATATGACAATAGTATGATAAATAAGCTTACCAAGTTTTATAGTTGCAGAATGAAGCATTCAAAAGTTATGAAAATAATTTATTTAATATCATTTTCTTATGAGAAAAATAGACAAATCTAGTATCCTGTGATAGCTCACATCTTAGGAAGTCTAACAAGATGAATATTAAATTTGTAGTTTGTTGCTATAGAGAAAAAAGACTGTCTAAAGTTTATACTGAATTCACTTTTCTGACAGTGATTGATGTCTTTTAGAAAAGAGCAAAATATCTTGTATATCTCTACAAAAAAGTAATGTTTTAAGGACTTTAGAAATGGATTTTTCTTACAAATCTTATATCATTCTGTAGTTTAGACTATTAAGAGTAAATTATTGTTTTGTTTTGAAAAGTTTTATTGAAATTATCACAGCCAATAAACCATAAAAAAACACTTTGTTATTTTTGAGAGCTAATTGTTCCCAAAATCTAAATTGTATTCCTAGTGCTGCTAGTGAACCCTTTTTTTCTTTTGGTATCTTTGGATAACACTTACTGTAGTTAAACTTAGGTAGTGTTTTCAGTTTTCTCTGTGTCTGTGTCTGTGAGGGAGTTGAGTTTGAGAGAGTCAATCTTGGTGTGTGTGTGTGTGTGTGTGTGTGTGTGTGTGTGTGTGTGTGTGTGTGTAAAGCAGAGCAGTCTTGTTCCTAATATTTTACAGATTTCACCCAAGTAGTGAGTGAGTTTCTGTTGTTTCTGTTATTTCTGTTGTCTTAACATTTTTGTTGGTGTGCTACTTATTTGTAATATTCTTCTTTCCTATTGATGCTTTTTGGGGTAACTTTTAAATTATTCATTCTGAGTAGTTTTATTCCTGTTTCCCTTTGTTTAATCACTTTTCCTGCTTTATTTTTTTATTGGAAACTGTTGTAAACTTTCAGAAAATAGCAGATTTCAGTCCTGGTGGTGTATGTGAACCATATGACATAGAAACATAGAATTTGACAGCAGATAAGGACCGATTGGCCCATCCAGTCTGCCCATTTCCATACCTAATGGATAAGCTGCAGATCCTAGTTAACCAACAGCCTACTTCCTCATACCCCACTTCCTAGAATTGCCTTATGACTGTCCCATGCATTCTTGAATTCCACCACTGTTTTTGACTCCACAACCTCCTCAGGATGGCTGTTCAATTCATCTACAACCCTCTCCATGAAAAAAACACTTCCTCACATTACCTCTGAGACATCCTCTCTCTTTCTTCAAATTGTGCCCCCTTGTTCTTGCACACCACTTTTTCTGAAAGATGCTACTCTCTTGGACTTTGTTGATTCCCTTGAGGTACTTGAAAGTTTGTATCATGTCCCCCCTCTCCCTCCTTTCCTCAAGGCTATACATATTAAGCTCCTTAAGTCTCTCTTCTTATGTCTTCTGGTGCTTACCCAGCACCATTTTGGTTACCCTCCTCTGGACTGACTCCATCCTGTCTATGTCTTTGTGGAGATTGGGTCTCCAGAACTGCACACAATACTCCAGATGAGGTCTCACCAGCTGTCTGTACAGAGGGATAACAACTTCTTGTTTTCTACTGGTGATGTCTCTCCTTATACATCCCAGTATCCCCAGCCCTCCTTACTGCCCTCTCACATTGCTTGCCCACCTTTAGGTCATCTGATATGACTACCCCCTGGTCCCTTTCCATTTTTGTGTTGTTAGTATCTCACCCCCCCATTGTGTACTCTTCCCCTGGGTTTTTGTTTCACAGGTGCTTTACTTTGCACTTCTTTGCATTGAATCTAAACTGCCATACATTTGACCATTCCTCCAACCTTGCCAAGTCTCTTCTTATCCTTTCCACCCCATTCATCAACTCTGTTGCAGATCTTTGTGTTGTCTGCCAAAAGACATGCTTTTCCTTCCAGTCCCTCTGCAATGTCCCTTATAAAGACATTGAAGAGGACAGGTCCTAGTATGGAACCCTGCAGAACTTCACTGGTAACCCTCTTTCTTCAGAGTGGACTCCATTAACTATTACCCACTGTGTCCTGTTCTCCAGCCAATTCTTTACCCAGGCTACCATCTTGGGACCCAGTCCAAGGCTGGCTAACTTGTATATTAATCTTTTGTTTGGGACTATGTCAAATGCCTTGCTAAAGTCGAGGTAGGCCATGTCCACAACCCCTCCCTGATCTACAACTTTTGTCACCCAGTCAAAGAAATGTATTAGATTTGTCTGGCATGACCTTCCAGCTGTGAATCCATGCTGCCTTGGGTTCTGTGCCCCTCTGGCCTCTAGGTACTCAACAATTCTTTCCTTCAGAAATGATTCAATCATTTTCCCTAACACTGAGCTTAAACTAATAGATCTGTAGTTTTCTGCTTCTGCCCTGCTCCCATTTTTGTGAAGTGGAATAACATCTGGCCTCCTCCAGTCCTCTGGCACCACTTCATCCTCCCAAGATTTGTTAAAGAGGGTAGTCAGTGGTGTCACTAGTTCTACCCTTTAGTTCTTTTAGAATTCTGGTATGAATCTCATCAGGCCCCATTGCTTTGTCCACTTTCAGTTTTAAAAGTTCTTTCAGAACTCTTTCTTCTGTGAAAGGACTGGTATCAACCCTATATCCAGAGTGTTTGTATTGTTAAGTTTAGGTACCTCCCCCTTTCCATTTGTGAATACTGAGCAAAAGTATTTGTTTAGTAACTCTGTCTTTTCACAGTCACCCTCTGACCACCCCATTCCCTTTATTAAGCCTCACTATCACTCCCTTCATCTTCCTTTGCTCCTTGATGTACCTATAAAAGGTTTTATCCCCCCTTCTTAACTGAGTTGGATCTCTTTTCCTTGGTTTGGGCCTTTGCTGTTCTGACTGCCTTCCCTGCTTCATTTTGCTTTAACTGATACAGTTCTCTGTCCTGCTCCTTTTGTGATTCCTTGTACTTCATGAATGCTTTCTTTTTTTTCTCTAACCTTCCCTGCCACCTCCTTTGAGAACCATAGTGGTTTCTTACATTGTTCTGTTTTGTTTATTTGCTTCACACTAAGGCTTTTTACCTCTGTGATGGCAGTTTTGATTATTCCCCATTGTTCTTCCACCTCTCCTTCATGCTCATTTGCTAGTGCATTTCTTAGGCACTCACCCATTATGGCAAAGTCAGATCTCCTAAAATCCAGTACCTTTGCCTTTGTATGGCTTGACGCTACTGCTGTGTTTATCATGAACCATACTGTTCGATGGTCTCTAGTTCCTAGATGGCTACCCACTTCTAAATCTGTGATACTCTCTCCATCTCTATTTGGGAGTACCAGGTCAAAGATTGCTTCCTCTTGAGTGGGTTCTGATACTAGTTGTCTAAGGCATGCCCCCATAGGGTACATAGAATGACCCCACTCTTGGAAGTGGCTGCTGTAAATGCACTCCAGTAAACATCTGGTATATTCACATTCCCCATCAACAATATCTCCCCTTTTTCTGCCATTCTAAGGATACCTTCTATCATTTCCTTGTCCATTTCCTCCCCCTGAGATGGGGTCCCCTGTGTGGACTGTGGTGTCATTGGCTGTCTCCAAATTGACCCACAGTGCTTCCTCTCCTCCCTGTTTACCCTTGTGTTCTGTTGCTCTGATTTCTTCCCTTATGTAGAGAGCTACTCCTCCTCCTCCTCTTTTACCCTCCCCATTCCCCCTGTAGATAGTGTATCTTGGTATGTTTACATTCCAGTCATGGTTCTGTGTGTACCATGTTTCTGTGACTGCCACAATATACAGATGTTCCTCTTCCATCAAGGCCACTAGCTCAGGAAGCTTGTTACCCAGACTATGGACATTGGTACTCATTACTCTCCATTTTTGATGGCTTTACCTCTTGTAGCACCATCCCTGTCCTCATTGAGTTTGCTTTCTCCATTTACCCCTGTCCTGCTCCCTATTGATCTTTCTACCTTGGTCTTTACCTCATTTAGTACCTTGTTTTGTAGGGGGTGTCTGGGAATTCCCTGCTGCTTATCAGTGCCTCCCCCTCAGCTATTTAAAAGCTTGCCAATGAAGCATTTAAACTGGTCATCCAGAAGACTTGTTCCCTTCCTGGACAGATGCAGACCATCCTGCTTGTATAGGCTGGTATCTCTCTAGGTGGAACCCCAGTCCCCAAAGAAACCAAACCCCTGTGCTCTGCACCATTTTTTCAACCATTCATCAAATCACTTGGTGCAGAGTACCCTCGCCTCACCCATGCCATAGACAGGCAGCACCTCTGAGAAGGATACTGTGTGTGCTACTTGCCTTAGGCCCCTCCTCAACTCCACAAACTCCTCCCTGCTCCCCCCAGTTCTATCCCACTAATAATTTACTCCCTAACCAGGAGCTGCTTCCTTTCCCTGTGGTGTTCTCTCTCTCCCTCCTTCCTGTGGGTCTCCCTTTCGACAGCTGTCTGCAACTTCCTTAGTCTCCCCTATGGATGCATCCATAGGGAAGTTATGCTCCACCAGAATGTTGTATGGATTGTGGAGTGATTCAACTGACTGGGTGTGCCTCTGTTCCACCACTCTCACTCTCCCTCAGCCCACTGTGGTCCAACCGCTGCACTTTCTCTTGTCAATCTCTGAGGCAGTGGTGGTGGCTGTGGTTCTCCCATGGTGGGGGAGGTTCCCCTACTACTATCCAGTGTGGCCTGAAGATGGGCAACCTCTTCCCTCAGAGCAGAGAGTTGGCTACAAATAGGGCATCATCTCAGCCTCCAGAAAGACTCCCGGAAGACTGCTGCCCGACAGCCAGTGCATTGCACTACTCCCCACATGTCTGTCTACCTTCTTGTTTATCAATTGTAAGTTTTTTTCCTGTTATTGTTATATATAAATATATATAATGTGTACTCTTATATTGTCAGTTCAGTGCGCTGAAAAAGGATATCACAGTGGTATGTACCTTGCCCTCTTGAGGAAATAACAGCATGACTGACACCAGATGTCTGTCTCAATTTACTGTAACATTTTTTGGACTCATTTCTGGACTTCTGGGGCATGTTCAACAGTGGCAGTAGCAAGATTAGGCCTGAAAACCATTGTAAATGGGGCAAAAAACAGCACATTTGAGTCCTAATGGCAGATGCAAACCATCTAACAGCATGACTGACACCAGATTTCTGTCTCAATTTACTGGAACATTTCTTGGGAAACTTTTCTGAACTTCTGGGGCATGTTCAACAATGGCAGTAGCAAGATTAGGCCTGAAAACCATTGTAAATGGGGCAAAAAACAGCACATTTGAGTCCTAATGGCAGATGCAAACCATCTAACAGCATGACTGACACCAGATTTCTGTCTCAATTTACTGGAACATTTCTTGGGAAACTTTTCTGAACTTCTGAGGCATGTTTGGCAGTGGCAGCACCAAGATTAGGCCTGAAAACCACTGTAAACGATGCAGAGAACAGCACATTTTGGGCCTGGTGGTGGATGTGAACCATATAAAAGCATGACTAACACCATATTTCTATCTCAATTTACTTTAACATTTTTTGGGGAAACATTTTTGGACTTCTGGGGTATGTTCGGCAGTGGCAGCACCAGATGTGTTACATGTTCAGAAAGTTGCACACAACAATAGCTGACGCAATATCACATAGCATTGTAAAAAAACAATTAATAGGCACAATACTTGACATTTGTGGATAGGAGGAGGAAACATTGTTAATGAGCAGGTGACACCTTCAACATAACTTTCACAAAACATAACACTGACCAACAATTCAGTTGCATTCCACATGTAAGGAGTTTGCAAAGTCGAAAGGCTGTCGGCCATCAGGGCCCTGTGCACAGTCTGTATTTTTTTAATTTAAAAACCTTGTTTGAGTTGCTTCAGCTCAAATTGAGATTGACTCACCACAGCACATATCCATAAAGTGCTCTTTATTTATTCTGTGCAGTAAAACACCAGACCTGGCTGGTGGTCCTGAGACAAGAATAGTACAAATCTCAGTAAAAACAGTCTTAGACTCACCACCATTTCACAAAAAAAAGCTCACACAGTTTGCTCTTGTGCAAAAGAATTTTAATATGCTGCAATAAACAACCACCTCTCCTTATGCCTTGACACATTTCAGATACACTCCCCTTTCAAAGGCATTTGAAGGAGGTGGTTGTTTATTGCACCATACAAATTCTTTTGCACAAGAGTGAACCTCTGTGATGTTTTTAAGGTGGTGATTATGAGTCTGTTATTACTGAGATTTGCTTTTCCTTTATTCCAGTGTGGCAAGGAAACAATGGTGCCTTGGGTGAGCAGATGTTTTTATCTAGTTATATGGAAGCACTTTTACATTGTTTGCTGCCACACTTGAATAAAGATGAGCACTTTATGGACATGTGCTGTGATGAGTACTTCTAACTTTGAGTTGAAGTGTATACCGTTGCTACTGTGACAACTTTACAGTGACATGGTCAATACAGACAACATCGCCATGTCACTAAAAGTCTGCCTGGGACCCTGACACCCCTTCCCAAGGTTCTGCACCCCATCCCCAACTCATCTCACTCTCAGATTTGAGAATCATAAATTGAAGGGGTGCAGGGGCACAACCTCCTCAAACAAGAACTTTCATCTCAGCAGTGCCATGCTGGTCGTAGTTGTGGTCGATGTAGTGTTGTTGGGAAACATTGGGTCAACAAGAAATTGTCACTGCAGTGTTGTGGATCCAGTTGAAGCAACTCACATGAGGTATTTGAATTAAATAAAATACGCACTCTGTGCACAAGTCCCAGATGACCAACAGCCTTCAACAGGAGCCAGCCTTTCATTTGCAAACTCCATATATGTGGAATGCAATTACATTACACATCATTACATTGTTAAAAGAAATCTTGTAGGTGTAACCAGCTCTAAGAAGTAACACACACCACAGATACTAAGGGAATAAGGTGTTTATTAGGGGAGGGGTACACAGACATGGTACAGAATAACTATAACAAATGACAGGCAGGATCAGGAGGACAAGGGTACTACAACAATGAGTGGGGAAAAGTAATAGAGAGGACAAGAAAAGGGAATGAATTATATAGGGAGCAAAGGACAGTAATAAACACAATAACAATGATCAAACAAATTATTTTACATACAAAATAAAGAAACAAGAGGACTTAAAGATGTAGATTAAAGAGGACAGAACAGATTTTTTTGTTTTATTTTTTTAGAGGGCCATACAAACAACAGAATAGAGGATAGAAAACTGAAAACAAACATGACAAATTAATTTGAGCTGCCTCATTAACTGCCAGTGGGAATGCCATGCAGTTTAGACAGGATGACCATGATTTTGTCAACATCCACCTGGAGTTTAGCAATCTCCCCTCGGGCATCATTAAATTCCTGTCTAAAATTACTTAACTTCTGTTGATGCTGGTGGCCTTCAGACAGGACAGTTGAAAAGTCTACATGTGTCCCTGGTGGTGAGGCAGGGGCTGCCTGAGCTTCTGCCGGCTCTGAACGGGGGGGGGGTTTGCAGGATCTTGATGGATATTACTGCAGACCGCTGCTGTTCTCTGGTCCAGCAAGCCCAGCAAGGATGCTTAACAGGTCCACCCATGCCTCCCTCCTGCTCACACCCACAGTGCTCCCCACAGCTGCAGTTGATGCTGCTGCCACCTACTGCAGTTTGAGGTCCCATCAAAGCAGGTGGTGGTGCAGCATGTGAGTTCCACTGCGCATTTGTGCGAAGTAGAACCAAACTTACTGCAATGCACTTCTTGCCTGCACAGATTGCTGGTGACCACTGGGTCACCTGCCAAACTTGCATAAATAAACTCCCAGGCAGGAGAACTTTGGGGATGATGTGGCCATTGGGGGCAGCAGATGATGCCCGCACTGACTCCTACTGCTGCTCACAAGGGGCATGGTCTCCTGCTGTGGGGTGGTGGAGCCGTATCATGGTGCTGGGAGGGGCACTGTCTCCTGTTGCTGCTGCAGTAGAGGGTCCATGGTTGCCTCTTGGTGCTGGGTAGGAGGCACTGTCTTCTGCTGCTGCTGCTGCAGTGGAGGGCCATGGTCGCCTCCTGCTGCTGGGAGGGGCACAGTTGTTTGCTGCTGGGTGCTGGTGCAGGGGTCAACAGCCTCCTGCTGCTGTGGTATTTCATTTTAATGGACATCTGAAATGCGGGCATGTCAAGAGCGTGACAGGTGCCCCACTGCCTCTACCCTTTTCCATTGTGACCACCACCACCACCAATTCAGGTAGTTTACGCAATTGAGTTTACTCTGCAGTCACAGATGCTGTCTTCTTCCTGAAGATATGTAGCACAGTAAATGATCCACTCACTTCTTACCTGTTTAGATGCAACCATTTGACCACCAACAGAGAGAAAAGCTCAGTTTCTCCTAAATTCACCTTATAGAAGCGCAAGGTGAAATTGGGCAGCAAAATTTCTCCAAGAAGCCATAATTATACAAAATGTTTTGCTAGGCGCAATTGATTTTTTCACTGGAATTTCAACTTCGAAATAACATTTTTGTGCATCTCTAGTTGTGTTAGTAACTAGCACAATACTTTAAATGTGTAATTTATTTCTTTTTTAAATGACTGATAACCTGCTTGATGTTCAGATGTTCCTGGTAGAAGCACGAATGTCCACCAGGATTCACCTTTGAAAGCAAGAATTTCAAAAGCTGCTGAAATATACACATTTGCCTTTACTTGCTTAGAGCAATAACCAGTCAATAGTTTTGTTTTGTATTTGTTTGGCAATGTCAGAACAGATTACCTGGCATGACAGAGTTACTCAGCTGTCTCATTCAAAACTCAGTTCCACTTTTTATATGTGATTGAGACACTGCTTTCTTTCAGTCAGTCATGTGAGCAAGTGATTTTGACTTGAGTAGCATTTTGCACTTAAATTAAAACACAGTTCATAATGTTTTAGGGCCATTTTACCTGATGCAACTATAGTCAGTCACTAATTTGGGAAACAATGGGCCAGATATTCAAAGCATAGTGCATCGCGCAAACAAATTGTGCTGGAATAGCACAGGATTAGCACAGAGCAGCCATATTAAAAGGACCTGTTAGTGTGCACTAACAGCAGTAGCGTGGGGCAAACCAATAATTTATGCAAGAGGCAAAGTGAAGGGGGGCTGGCCTGCTTACATGCACTAAGAGATATTCAAAGCCCTAGCAGCACACTAGGATACATAGTGTGACACCTAGCGCGGTGCTAGATACCGCCTATAAAAGGCTGGTCTTAATCCAGGGCAAAACACCTAGGAGGAGGGACCACAACAGGAAGTGGGAATGTTTGCAGTGCCAGTAGCAGTGATGCTGCCATTGATGGGAGCTGTAGCAGAGGAGGAGAAGGAGAGGGAGCAGGCCCAACATGGGCCACAATGCAGGCCAAGGAGACGGTATGCTACAAACAGGTGGTATCGGCCCAGGGTCTCCTTCGAGACCCTGTCAGATGACATCAATGGCCGGTACAAGATGAACAGAGGAATGTTGAGGTAGCTATGTGAACTCTTGCATGAGCAGCTGCACCCAAACACCAGACGCAGCCATGCCATGACAGTGGAGGAGAAGGTGACAGCAGCGATGTGCTTCCCTGCCACAGGGATGTTCCAATGACCAACGGGGGACACCATCAGGGTACTGCAGTCTGCCACCTCACGCCTCCTGACCCAGTTCCTAGAGGCTTTCCTGCCACATGCTGGGGAGTTCATAGTATTCCCCAGCATGGCAGCAGAGCACAGAGAAACAATGCAGCAGTTCCATCGAGTTGCGCACCTACCATCTGTACTGGGTGCCATTGACTGCACCCATGTCTCCATCCATGCACCACCAGGCAATGGCAGTGATGTGTACATAAACAGGAAAGGGGTACCACTCCATCAACTGCCAGGTGGTGTGCGATGCTACTGGGCACATCTGCAATGTCTATGCACAGTACCCCAGCAGTGCCCATGACACTTTCATCTGGCACCATTCCCAGCTGTGCCAGGCATTTGAGGAGGGCAGGATACCCAGTGGGCAACTAGTTAGTGAGTAGCAGCATACAAGGCACACACATGACAGCATGAATGGGGGCAGGCAGGGGAGGCCAGGGAAGGGGTGTGGGAGGGCTACACAGGTGTGCAGGACAACAATAGCCAGACTGCAGTATGGCACTAACAGGTACACATCTCTTGACAGGGGACAGCACCTATCCCCTGTGACCCTGGCTGCTGACACTGGTACTCCGTCTGGCCACAGTGGCCTAGAAGATGTACAACGAGGCATGTGCCAGCACAAGGAACATCATAGAGAGGGTGTTTGGCATACTGAAGATGCGCTTGAGAGCATAGACATATCAGGTGGTGCCCTACAGTACATGCCTCAGAAGGTATGCCGTATCTTCCTAGCCTGTTGTATGTTGCACAACATGGCAATGAACCATGGGATACAGGCACCTGAACCTGAGGGACAGGCCGACAGTGACCCAGAGACAGTGGTCAGTGGGATAGTGGAGCAACTTGAGATGAGGGATCCTCGCATGGCCCACAGGGCCATAGAGCACAGGGCCAACATCATCAGGACACTGTCACAGACCAGAGGGTAAGTACAGACTGCAAAGCAACATGGACCAGTACAATGTTGAACTTTTTTAAAGTGCACCAACAACCAGAACAGTGACACCAACAATCACAAAAGAAACACAACAGAGTGGAACAGAATACATGTGTGCATGTGGTGCGATGTGGGGGGTGCAGGTCACATGGGGGGTGGACACACAGCCATGGTATAGTGTAATTGGGGATGTATGATGTGTGGTGGGAGTGTAAGGAGGGCAACCATGGCAGTGGAAGTGTGAGTGTGCATGGGATGGAGTGTTAGGGTGTTTGTTTGTTTATATGTGTACTTGTGAGCATGGGGATGTGCATGTGCCAATGTTGACACGGGGGGTGATGACTGTGCAGAGGTGCAGTAAGACCGTGACTATCACCGCTGACTAACACCACGCACACATCACGCACCACATGTGCGGGTCACAGACTCTGGGGTGCTCTGGGCCGAAGACATGGCAGAGGAATAAGGTGAGGTAGGTAGGGCAGCTCTCCTGTGCCCCCATTGACCAGTGGAGTCTGACAGGGCAGGTGGATGGCCACAGTGGCACTGTGTGCCTGAAGAGGTGAATGATACATTTGGGCTAGACCCAGTGCCAGCTCTGCGGCCATGGGTTGCCTGCCTGTGGTCCCCTGTGCCATGTGCACCCTGACCAACAAGCACATGCTGACGAACCCCATGCAGCCCATGAAGTACAGTGGCGATATCAACCACTGCAGCCATCAGGCCAGCAAAGCCATGGTCAATCACACCCACCATGTGGCCCAACCTGTCCTCTGCCTGCAGTTTGGCACAGGCAAAGCCCACTAAAATGGACTCCCGCATCAGTGCCAGCTCATGCCTCAGTCTCCCTCCATAGGCCATGCAAGGTCCATTCGAGCCTCCTGCTGGATGTGACAGCAGCTTGCAGGAGTGGGTGGGCACCAGGGCATCCTGCTCCAGGGCACATCCCACATTGTCCACCAGCATAGGACTCTGATAGAGCAGCAGGCCATCATGATGATGGAGATGAGGAAGGTGGCTGCTGTGTTGGAGGCTCGGCTCCCAGATCCAGCAAGCAGCTAGCCATGCCCTTCATCCCATTTTGTGTGGCTCACACCCCTTACTGGACAAGTTATTGTTTCCTTGACTGTATTTCTGTGTCCCTGTGTGCATCCCCCTCCCCTTTGCACCCTTCACTTGTGCCTTATTGTACACCCTGTTAGTATATATGTTTGCCATTTACATCCTTGCTTTGCCTATTGTGCATTCCACTTGTCGATCCCATAGTGGGTTTACTGTTGCTTGGGTTGTGTGTTGGTGGGGGGGGGGGCTTGGCATGTTGCTTAGTGGGATTTGTTCTGTTGTCTTTCCTTGTTGTGTGGTGGGTCGTCCAGTGGTGTTTGGGGCATTGGCTGTTCTGTGTTTGCTTTAGCCTTTTGTTTAGTTTGGGTTTGCATCACTGTTCTTTACCAGTTACCTTTCCTTTTGAATATATGTTATTACATTGCATTTACTCCACTATACTGTGTCATGTGTCATTCTTGGGTGCTGGGGTTTCACTTGGTATATACTGTTCCATGGGTTTTCCACATGGATCCGGGTTGTTGCTTGCCATTCCTGTGCATGTGTGGCATCATCCGGCTGTGCACTGTGGTCTGCCCTGTTACCTCATTCCAGCCTGTTTCACTGCATGTCTCCCAGGGCCCAGCTGTCTCACCTCTGCACTGTGTTCCATTGTGTGTTTGCACTGCCTGCTGCTGTGCTATATTCAGTGCTGTCTTATTCCTGGGCTGTTTTTGCCCTGCACTCCTGGCCCTGCTTGCCCCGCTTCCTATGCTTGCTATATTCAGTTGGTTTTGCACCGGGCTATTCCTTTTCAATATGGCTGGCATTTTGCTCCGGGCTCTGTTTGCATGCCGGGCAGTGCTACCTTAGCCATGGGCAATGTTTTGAATATCTGGCCCAATATCTTCTAATGACGCTGACTAATCAATTAAGTTAACATATCTTACATGTGTCACTAGCACATTTGAATTTTGTGTACTTGTTTTTCATAGTTGTCTATAACATACCAGTAGGTTTATGAATTGGCACAAAAAAATTCCAATTAACTATTATTATTGGGTTTTCTTTTTTACCAGGAGAGACACACAAAGCTGAAAGCTGGTTTACAGGTGCAACCTGGGAGCACAAGGAAGTTCACATACCTCTCAACTGCTATGAATTTTGCATAGCACTATGATTTTCATCCTCCAATTTACCCTTGCTCCACATAGATTTACTGATGCTCTTAATAATGTTAGAGCTATTTCTGGACACACAAACTATTAAATCATTGAACTAAGTTGATAGAAACATATCTTATCACAAACTACATGGGCCCACTATCTGTAGACAAATTATTGTTTAAAATAAAAAAGTGCTACACATTATGGCCTTTTGCTATGATTTTTGAAGGCCAGTGCTATGATTTTTAATGCTGAGTAGTTGAGAGGTACTGCTCAGCATCATAGTATGTAAGTGAGGGCTGAGGGATTCAAACCCAGTTCTCCAGGTATGCAGCTCAGATCCTTAAACAACTGTGCTACACTGCTTCCTATTTAAATTAAGTACAGAAGTTTGTAACTACAATGCAATAAATTTTAAAGATTAGGGCCTGATATTCAAAACTTTACCCTAGGGCTAAATTAGCACTGCCCAGCAGGCAAACTTAGCCCAGAGCACAAAGCAAGCCATATTCAAAAGGAATAGCCCAGGGCAAACAGCTTCTGAATATAACATGGGAATAAGGCCAGGCAAACTGGGCTGGGAGTGCAGTGCAAACTTAGCCCTGGAATAAGACAGCTCCGAATATGGCAACCAGGAAGTCAAACCACAACAGCAAAACAGTGCACAGTGATGTGAAGGTAGGTAGAGGTGAACTATGTGGCCAATGTGTGTTCCGGCAAATGCGTGGACCCAGTACAGCTGCAGGCAGCAGCGTATGTGAAAGTACAGTGCTCAAAACTGTAAAATATTCCCTGAACTGTTTGCACAGTGCTAACATGTTTACACTGGTTTAGTGCAGGGCTAAACTGTTAGCCTGGTGCAAACACATTTGCCCGGCACTGAACTTTGCCATATTCAAAAGTGACAAGCAAATGAGCCTACTTAGGTAGTCTCTGGGCAAACATCCAGATTAGCATCTCATTATGCCCTGATTTGCATGCTGTTTGCACCGGGCTAATGTTTTAGCCCTGCGCTAAACCCACACAAACGTATTAGTGCTGCACAAACAACTTGGGGAATATTATACAGTTTTGAACACTACTTCCACATGTGCTGCTGCCTGCAGCTGTACTGGGACAACACAGCATAGGCACAGATGTTGGTGGTGCTGCATGCAACTGTCACACTGTAGGTTAGCTACAGTGCACAACAGACACTACAGTAGCAAGGGGGCCAGTAGTGTGTGGACAAAGCAATGCCTATGGTGTGTAGGGCAGTGATGATGACTGCACTATACACAGTGAGAGGCCCAATCTGCAGGTGTTTACTGACAGTGGACATTACTGTTACATTGTTGTGTGACCCACAGATGCTGCACCTCTGGCATGGGATGCTCACAGTGACATATACATGTCTGAATTTGTGTACTGTGGCAGTTGTAAAAGCTGTGCGGTATGTCAGGGGGCATATATTATCAGAAAAGCACACTGGTGTTGGGGCATGCCCAATACTGGCCCATGTGCACTGCATGTGTCCCAGCCTTGTGGCCACACTTGGTCTGTGGCAAAGCCTGGCCACCCATACACTCTCCCCTCAACATCCTCCATGCCCACAGTGCTGCATCTGTGTGCTGGCATCTGTTGGTGTCCACAGAAGTGCTGTCTGCAGGTGTGTGCTGTATGACCACACTGTCATGCTGTCCACTGTCAGCAGGGTCATGATTTACTGCCTGGCATGGCTGGGACTGGTGGCAGATGATGGCATCATTGTGATGCCATCAGTGAGCACATGCTTCCTCTATGTTTGGCTTGTCTATGCATCATATTTATTTGTTAGGTCGTGCAAACCTGTTCAAAACCCATGCAACACCGCAAAAGCCATAGTGTAATGCAAAGCTGATTGCCCAGGGTTAAGACAAGTTTTCTTGGGTGATAATGTGCACTCGACTAGGTGTTGTGCTAAGTCACACAAAACCACTTTGCTCGGTGCTAATCGCTGAATATAGCACTGTGCCTGTATTCATGTCAGTTTACCCTTGCATACATTATGATTTTGCCCAGCACTAATGCAGTTTGCCCTGCCATTTGGCCTTCTTGAATAGCAGACCCGTGCTAATCCCACTAAATCTGCACAAACGTTTTTGTCTGGCACAAAGTTTTGAATATCTGGCCCAAGCAATTTAGTCAGACCTGCAGAAGTTGTTGGATGAACTGTAATACAATACATTTGCTTCTCTTTTTGGCTACTTCTTCAGAGTAAAGTTTTAATGGGTTACATCATTTCTGTATTAATACCTGCAGTGGAAAAGATGTAGAAATAAGTGGGGAGGGACTATGATGCTGCAGTCCTCTCTTGACCTGGCAGATGCCATATTTTTGTTTGGTCTTCCAGCAGCTCCAGTTTCTTAAACTGCACCACTGCATTTCTGCATCGGATGCTGCTGCTGCTTTCCAGACTGTGTCTTGCAATCATTCCCTATTTTTAATGACACAACTTGATGCAGCCACCACCCCCCCCCCCAATTACTTACATTTTGCAGTGCACACTTTTGGCAGAGGTGTCAGTGCAAATTGCCTAAATATTTAGTGCTAAAAAGAAATGGTAGATGAGATAGCAATCTGTTAGACGGATAAAGAAATCAACTATTTCTTAGTTGTATAGTGAACCTTCAAACCCCTTTTCATACTTTTATCAGACTGTTCTGGAGTATAATGCAACTGATAAAGGATCAGCAGTGTGTGTGTGTGTGTGTGTGTGTGTGTGTGTGCTGGGACAGTCGTTACATGATCTTTTAATGATTAACAGCATATGGTGCAGTACAATACCCTTGCCCATTGGCAATAAATAGTTACCTATTCATCACCATTATTTAAGTTTGTAGTAAGACATTAGTGTTTCAGCAAAGCTAGTATCTCCAATTCCATGACAACATGGTCAGACATTCCTATGCAATTCTCAGGCCATTCCCATTTCAATATATATAAAGGATATACAATGGTGAGCTGACAGATGAATGATTTATCTACACAAGTGCTGTTTGACCTTGGGTAACCTCATGAGTGGTACAAGCCATGAGTGAGGAGTGTGAGGTCAAACAGCACAAGTGTAGATAAATCGTTTATTTGACAGCTCAAATTTTTATATTTCATTTATGCAATAAGGATGCTTTCTATCATTGCAGGAACATTTGGTTTTGACTGTTTATCTTTTTTTTTTTTAAATGATAATTTCTGGGAGTTTTAGTTAACATTCCTTCTGTATGTCCATTTAGTGTAGTGTTTGCTAGTAAATGAAACACCACTCATTTTGTAGAAAACTTGTTGCTGAACAAATGTAATGCTCACAATACAGTGCTACCATTTTGTTTTAAAGTTCACATTTGTTTGTTGAAATAGTGAAAAGAAAATTGAATGTTATGCTGTTTTTTGCAAATTATTAAAAAGCAAAAATCTAGAATACATTATCTATAAATGAATCACCACTCATTTCGTATATGATTTTGTGCTGAACATTTTCGTGCTCACAGTACCATGCTATCATTTTTCATTTTAAAGTTATTCACATTTGTTTGTCAAAAAAGGGAACATCAAACTGCATTTTCTTCTATTTATTTGCTAATTATAAAAAATCTATAAGTCATCTATAAATGAAATATCACTTATTTTGTAGATCATTTTCTGCTGAACAATGTTTGTGCTCACAGTTATCATGCTGTCCTTTTTGTTTTAAAGTTATTCACATTTGAATATGGTTAGAGTGGATAAATGAGCAAGTGTGTGGATAAATGAAATGCATTCACACAGTTGCTCAGATAAATAACTTTATCACACTCCATTTATGTCCACCCCATTCTGTGTAATGAGTGTATCTATATCTATCTATACATATATATATATATATATATATATATATATATATATATATATATATATATATTTATATATATATACTGCAAAACTACATTGAAAACAGTTAGGGTTCTTCCACAGTGACAAAGTGAGAAATTTGGTGTTAGTGTTGAAAACCCTAACTCCATATCCCCCCTCCTCCCACTACCACAACCCACACACACACACACACACACACATATACATGCAAGAAGGGAAGGACCAAGGCAACACATCCAATCACAAACAACCAGCAGGAGGTAACAGAAATAACAGCTATCTAAACCATGAAACCACACAGCCATGCTCCCATCCTCCTCACACAACAGATCTTGGGCTGTGGTATGGGGTCGTGACTGCTAACTGTGATCCTAGACATTTGACGCACTGCAAAACACATCTCACGATGGACAACTGGGCATGTTAGGCAACACCTGACACCAAAACATAACACAGACTACACATATGGTATTTGGAGTTCACAAGACCCAAAACAGAGTTTACATTCCTTGAAATACTTTCGAGAATCACTTTCACAAATGTGACAGTGTTGTGCTATAGCATTTGTGACACTTTTGTGTTTGCAACAGTGTTTTACAACAGTGTTTACATACTTTCTAAATGTGACACTGTTCATCTTCTGTTTGTGAGCTTTCATGTTTGCGAAAGTATTTTGTGAAAGTATGCTCCTGATGACTGGACATCTTCACCATCCTCCTGCAAGCAAATGAATTAGGGTCCTTTGGGCTGAAGAATTTTTCAGGGTGGCAAACCTTGTCCCTGAATGTCCCTTTTCCTGCTTTGGTACAAAGATAGCTAACAATGACAAAGTTACAGTGTTACAAAATTCAGCAATCTTCCATAAACTAACATTGCTGTGCCCATGATGCCTTTTACCACTGATATCTTGAAAATGAAGCAAGGTACACGGTTTTCGCAACTGGCAGCTTGATTCACCTTTATCTGGACTAACCTTGTAGAACAACTTTGTAAATAATGTATGATATCTGAAGTTGGATTTCTCTACTTCCTACAGTAACACAGGTATACACCTCCTGCTGGTTGTGTGTGATTAGCTGTGTTGCTTTGTCCTTCCCCTACTTGCATGTATGTGTGTGTGTGGTGGTGGTGGTGGTGGTGGGGGGAGAATGCAGAGTTAGGATTTTCAACCTTAACACTGAATTTCCTTGCTTTTGTTGCTGTGGAACAACCTAACTGTTGCATTAATGCAATTTTTGCAAAGGATTTCTTTACTTTTAGAAAAGCATACGTAAGTACATTGTTATGCAAGTTGGTGGGAGCTCCTACTAACTGAATATTTCTCAATAGCATCACAATATAAATAGTGAATCACATGTAACGGTGGGTGAGCCCCATGCTCCCACCAACTTGAATATTTCTCAATAGCATCACAATAAAATAGTGAATCACATGTATTGGTGGGCAGGCCCCAGGATCCTAGCACATTGCCCAGCACTGCAGAAAAATATACATGTGTCATACCTTTTGAGCTGTCCTATACCTTATAATAGGTTCTTCCTGCACAACCCATAATGTTCTGACCATAACTTTCACAATGCATATAAATACTTTCCCATTAACTATAAGGAGCATGCACCACAATTCAACAACTGTAACTGCCAGTGATTCAAAAATTGTCACAGTCAAAGATCTATGATTAATCTTTCTTCATTCCAAGTTTCAGACAAATCAGTCTCACGGTCCAAAAGTTATTGAAGTGAAATTAACCAAATTTCCATTCATCGTAGTGGCATAATTCCACACCTGTTTAAATTTTACACACCAAACTACTACAAGGCACATCCAGGACACTAGGGCTTCCTACCCTATAAATTGCAAGCCAATAGCAGCATGCCTATTCCAATGTGAAAACATCAAGTACATCAGTCACTATCTCCCCAGAAAATTAATTTTGCATCACCTAAACAGCATAATTCACATCTGTAGGACATCCCCTCAAACACCCTCTGAATTTCAAGTAAAAAGACCAAACCATTTAAGAGATATTCAATGTTAAAGTTTGGGCACCTTAGAAGTCTTCCACCAGAAAATGGCAACTAACCACGCACCCGACTGCCAGTTGGGGTGTGGCAGGGAGGCCAAAGGGGCTGTCAACCCTAACACTGAATTTCCTCGCTTTTGTTGCTGTGAACAACCCAAACTAATGCATTAAACAAGTTTTTGCCTCTAATATATATATATATATATATATGTATATATGTATGTACAGTATACATATATATATATATATATATATATATATATATATATATATATGTGTATATATGTTCATTGCAAAAACTTTGTTAATGCACCATTAGGAGACAATATAGTGCAGTGGTTTAAGGCTCTGTGCTGCAGCCCTGAAGACCTGGGTTTGAATCCCACAGCCCCCACTTGCATTCAGTGTGACCCTGAGCAAGTCACTTATCTTCCTTGTGCTCCCAGGTTACACCTGTAAACAACCTTCAGCTTAGTGTCTCTCACCTGGTTAAACAAACAACAAAAACAATTAGGGTTGAAGTGGGGAAATATGACCTTAGGGCTCCCAAGCCTAAGACCCCTAATGCTCACCCCATTTCAACAGTTAATAACCTAACATGGGTACAGAATAAAACAATGGGGTGAGCATTAGGTTTTGCAACCCCAAGGCACACCACTCACCCCTGTTCCTGCATACATAGTAGTAGTGGGGCTTAGTCTTGGGACCCCTACGTTTGAATTTCTCTAATTTTGATACCTCAACCCTAATGCTGCATTAACAAATTTTTTTGGAATGAATTTCCTTACTTTTTGAGAAAGTGTAATTGTGGACTTATTAGATTATGGGAGTGATAGGGTCCTGTGCTGTCATCCTTGCCTCTTGTAATTGTCCCTCACTTCCATGCTTGAGTACGGGGCCTCCATGTCTTGCAATCACATCAGTCCATAGCCAGTGGTGGTGGCACATCCATGCCTATTGTAATTGTTCATCATGTGTGTGCCCTGCACTCCCGTCAGTGCATAGTGTGTTGTGATACCACTGTGCCCTGCAAAGCAGTTCCATTGCCATGTTAATAATGACTACCATAGTATACTGTAGGTCGCATGGGCCCCATTTGTTACAATTCACTAATAGTTTGAAAAATGGCCTGGTAACATGCAAAACAACTTAATACACCCATAGATGTACTAAACTAGCCATAGTGCCAAAGCTGTATCTTGATACATTTTTGAGATATAGCATCTGAAAATTACCCCAACCATCACAATGTTATCCAAAGGAATTCTGAAATGTCAAAGAGTTATAACTCTGCCACACAGAAACATTATTCCACAAAACTAGCTAAAGGTAAATCTTTTGGGCAAGTCCTTTGTACCCTGACAATTTCAGCCCAAATGTCCAAACTATATTTTAGTTACGAAGTGACAAAGAAACAGACATATCTGAAGAAAGCAGTGTCACAAACTGTGGCAGTACTCTAGTTCTTTTGGAAAACAAGGTTGCAATTAAGCAGTTCAAACTAAGTTAGCCACATCAACAGAACTACCCATGAGATAATGCATGCAAAATTCCATCCATATCTGTTGAAGGGTTGCAAAATTATTAAGATGCAATGTATGCAAAACTGGAAGACTGAAAATGTATAAAACATGTAAATTTAAAAATGTTCGGACATAATGGGTCAGATATTCAAAACTTTGCACTGGGCTCAAACTGTTTACATAGGTTTAGCACCAGGCTAGCATGGGTCCGCCATATTCAAAACGCCAAATCGTGTTCGCAAACTGCATTAGCACCAGACAAATTTATAATGCATGCAAGAGGGCAAACTGAGGATGGCATGTACATGAATACAAGCACAGTGCTATATTTAGCAAAAAAAAAAAAAACAACTGGTAAATGCAGGATTTTTGACAGTTTCTATCTCAAAACCACAAACGGATTCACTTGAAATGTGGCATGTTAATGGACCTACCCAGGATTATGCATGACATATAATGTGCAGCTCTGTTGAATATTTCAAATGTTATTGAGGTTCAGAGTTTTAGGTTTAAAACAGAAGTTTACAGTCAGCTCTGATATACTATTACTGCCAATCTAGTGGAAGTATAGTTAGGGTTGCAGTCACGTCTTTATTAAAACTTAAATTTTGCACTTTAATAACTTTGCCACTGTATTACAGATTTGCCTGAAATTGTGCATGCACTGTCTGGTACCATAGCTCTCTGGATCTGGCAAGGTGCATTACAGTCGGATAAGCGACTGCGGAACAGCATAGCGGCCAAAAATGCAAAAAAAATGGGTTTTAAGTGTTTCTTTGCTCATGGCTATAGCCTGCATGATTTGTCCATTTGGTCTGAAATCTTCAGGGAAGATGCAGTTTGGAACACTGATATGCCTTTTGAAGATTTGGTGAAAAAATATTAAACCGTTCAAAAGTGATTCAAAAAATAAATTTCCCTTTATTACCAAGGGAAAAAAATATGTGTGTCTCTTGAAAGCTGCCGTAACTAAATTTCACTGTTGCAAATGGCCCTTTTACTGTCGTGCAGTAGCCATCTTGTTTTCAGTTAGTGAGAGAGAAAAATGCCTGGGACCCAATTCCAAGAGAGTGAGTAGAGCATGGCACAAGTTGCGCCACTGCATAAAGTAATGCTCTAACCCTTGCATCACTTGAGCTGCACCCTATTCCAAGACAAAAGCCAGTTATGATGTAGAACAGCAAAATTATGCATGTCACAAGTTATGCCTGCACAGCAAGACATAACCCACAATAGCGGGCATAGCGGTTATGCTAGTTGCAAATCAATGAACACAGAACTTGTGCAAGTCACAGACAGTTGTAGCTAGCTACACATGCAGTAACGATGTCACAGGCTGATAGCAATACATAGGCAAGTGTGGCAAGAAACGAACAAAAGAAACTTTACAAATGAGGAGGCAGATGTCCTCCTAGGAAACAGAGTCAAAAGGCAGCCCTACTAATGGGCACGGGTGGGTAGGGTGACCTGCGGAGGAACTGCAAGGGGCATAGGAGGATGTGGCCAAAAGGTCAATGTGGTAGCCAATGCCAAGTGGAGTGTGTGGGACCTACAGAAGTGGATGACTGACCTGAAGCACCTGCAAAGGTGAGGCCTTCAATAGGTGGCAGGCAGTGGCCAGCAGGCAGTGGGCCACAGGGGAAGAGACACCTTAGTGCCCACAAGGAGAGGAGCCTGGTGTTCCTGAGCCAGTACAGTGTCCATGGTGACATGGACTTGGACACAACATGGATGGCCACAGGGACAGGTAAGTGGATGACTAGCTGTGCCCCTGGTGTGTGAGACAGCAATGCAGTGGTGGGAATGGAGGCATATGTGGAGGGCATGACATGGCAGGGTAGCACTGATGCACTATCATCCCACCACAGGCTCAGCAGCAGTGGATACAGGGGCAAAAGACAGTGGTGGCCCAGGCAGTGAGCCAGTGCAGGACAACACACAGCCGACAACCCAACAGACCACTGTGACAGACATCCCTGGTGGTGCAGACACATTGCAGGCAGACCCAGCCCTGACAACGATGGTGGGGGAGCAGCAGGCAACAGAAGAACAACAGCAGAAAAAATAGGGACTGGATCTGTGTAATCTATTAAGTGTCAGCAATATAGCGGACAACATAGCCAAGGACCTCAGCCCAGCCTCATATGATAGGCTGCAGGCGACCCTGGATGAGGCATCACAGTCCCTGCAGGACAACCACATAGTCACACCCACAGACTACAACGGTTCTGCAGGACCCTGGTGACCATTCATGAGGAGCAGTTTGAGTTGCTCAGCTGTATTCACCTCAGAATAAATGCCCACCACACAGCTATGGAGGAGCACATGGGCACCCTCATAGGTGCGATCAAGACAGGGACATGCACTACAGATATAGCCATGGAGAGTCTGGTGGATGCCTTTGTCAACTCCCAGGCCTGTGTCCAGGTGCAGATGCAGGCACTCACCTGATTGGCCATGGCCGTGGAGGGGTCCATGGTCCAGAAAACCAGGCAGTCAGATATACTGGTTGCTGCACTACAAAGCACACTTACATCCCAGCCTCTGCAAGACATAGCAAGGAGGGATGCTGCCACACAGGTGACTCAGATGGTGCAACAACACCAGTAGGGAGATGGGACACATACCACCACAATGGCAAGGGGCATGCTGCCACCCCCTGCAGAGCAGCCCATGCCACTGACAACCACAAGGGCAGAACTGTGCAGCTGCCACCAACACCACCACAACACAACATCCCCCAAGAGCAACTGCAACACCACCACTGCCAGGGGCAGCAAGGTTAACAGCACAACCTGCTCCACCCCCCCCCACCACTGTCACTACCAAACCAGCAGCACCACCTGCACCACCAACCCCAGAACCACCACCACCAACACCACCAGCTGCAGCACCAGTAACACAGCCCCCACCACTACAACCACCAACACCACTGGTGGCAACACTGACACCTAAAACAACTACAATGCCACCTGCAGCCATTGCCATAGGGTGTGCAGCAGTGGCTGCCAGGCACAGGACAAGAGCTAGATGGGGCATGGTATCACCTGCCGACACACCAGGACAGGGCACATCCAAGGTAGCAAAGCAAGTACAGGCTGCTGAGGAAGGAGGATCACAAACAAAGAGACAGGGGACTGTGCCAGGACCAGCACCTACCACCATAGGGAGGCATGGAAGGCATTGGAAGACAGCAGTGACTCCAGGACCCATGGATACTGGAAGATCTGCAGCCATGTGACTTGGGCAGGGTGAGCCCAGTGGTGCCACAGGGAAAGCAGAGCACACGACAGAGGGGGCTGGTCATGGCAGTAGCACCATCAAGTGTAAGAGAACTGTTCATCACCAGCAGGTGGATGTCTCACTGTGCCAATATGGGGCACCACTGCAAGGGGTGGTGGGCATTGAGCAGAATGGCACTGGGGAGGGCATTGTGTGCAAAGCGTGCAGGGTGTGTGGTGTGTTTGTGTGTGTGAGTAATGTGTGCATGTGTGTGGGTGATGACAACAACACAATATGGATGTAGATGTTGTGAAGTGTCATTGAGTGTGGGTTTGTGTGTTGGGTAGCTGCACCACTATACTGTCACTGCACCATTCTACACCTATAAATAGTAAACTGTGTTCACTGGCAAACTGTGGGTGTTGCTCATTCACATGCTTTGTGAGGGCCAGTTGCAAATGAGATAGCCAGTGTCTGGGATGGGTGCATTTTCCAACACACAGATGCTCAACTGCAACTGACTGCCACAGTAGTGATGTCCACCAGTTATGCACCTGCAACATGTATGTGCAGGCTGCAGCTGAAACCAGCATAAAAGTAGTACGCACATGCAGCATGTGAATATGCATCAATGTGCATAGTACAACTGTAGGTCACATGTGTGGCCTATCCCGATGCCATGTGCGAGCACAGCTGTGAAGGTGATACAGAGGCTGCATGGAGCACCTCTGCTGTGACGGGCAGATGCTAGCAGCAGTGGTAAAGAGCACAGGGTGGGGATACTACCATGTGGGATGGCCACAGTAGGGCAACAACTACTGATCACTGGTAAGTTTAGGACAGTGCACACCTTCACCAATGCAGCTCTTATGTTGTTGTGCAGTATGTAGTGGGGGTGGCATATAGGCCGTGAACCCTCATCCTGTGTGCAACTGAGGTCTGCGCAGTGCACTGCACACATGCATCTGCACAAACGCATGCCAGATGTGCATGGTGCTCTAGGCTGCACATGTGTCCTGGACATTTGCCCTGTGCTGAGTGATGTCGCAAACAGGCCGCACAGCATGCCTGCGCTCCTGTGGCTGCAGACACAGAGCAAGGAGAGGAGGCATAAGGTGGAACACCACAGCTATACCAGACCACTGTGTAGGACAGAGCACCAGTCTGTGAGGTGCACCAGACCGGATCACACTACAGGTCCAGAGGTATGTATGTAATCCAAACACACACGCTGCAATCAGGAACAAATAAATGGGTCGGTGCTGATATAACGGGTAGCCAGCTCAGTAAATTGAAGCAGTCAGAGAAAGATCAGCACTCAAAGTCTGTTAAAGGACAAATCCAGGTCTGATTCCAAAGTAATGCAAATATGACATTTATTATAAGCAAGGACCAAAGGACCAACAGGCACGCAACAAATACAAAGCACAAACTGAAGTGAAAGCCTTAGAGAAAAACTAGTCCATAGCAGGACACCCACCCCATCAAATAGAACTACTACTACTGGTTACCAGGTCACCCAAATGGCTACTACAGATGTAGCACTGTAACATTGTAAATATGGTACACCAACAAAGAGTTCATACATCCTGCAGATACAAGTGTTAAAGCTGACATCAGAGAACTCATCATATGTGACACAGCAAATGTTGTTTATATCTTATGGTGTACCTGTAAATTGATTTATGTTGGAAAAACTGTCAGACCACTCAAACAAAGGATACAGGAACATATTCGTTCAATTGTAAATGGAAATAAGATACTACCAGTCAGAACACATTTTTCAGAAGTTTATAACTCCAAACCTGATGTCTTAAAATTTATAGGATTAGAACATGTGTCACAAGTCAAAAATGGAGGTGATAGATCTAATCTCTTGCTACAACATGAGAGTTTCTGGATTCACATTTTACATATGATAAACCTCAAGGGCTGAATGATAAATGGATTTAAAACCTTTTCTTAAATAACAAGTTAGTTTAATTTATTTATGCATAGTGAACAATGCTGTTTTTGAACTCTGTTGATTCATTTTGCTAGTTGTGTAAAGCAACATAACAAAATATATTGTAAATTAATGCTTTTTCTTTCTTATTTTCTATAGGTTCATTTTTTTATGTCATCTGACATTCTTCATTTTCTATGAGATCCTTTAATTTGATTCATCCTGAGCTGCCTTGTAATAATATTTTATGTTGCTGGAGGTTTGGTCTTTTTATTTCACCTCATTTCAACTTCCATTTATTCATGTGTTTACTTTATATTTCTAATTCTTTAATTGTCAGTGTTTTCAATAATCTATACATAAAAAGTATGATTTCACTGAAGATATTTAAGATGTATGTGCTTCAATGAACTAGCACCATCTAATGTTATAGCAAAGAAATTACACGGAACATATCTTGACTTAGAAGTGGAAGAAAGTTTTATCTACACAGGTGTTGGGATTAATTGAATGATTGAATAATAAGGTGTCTAATTTAATATACTATATAAAGGCATTATTAACATGTGATTTTTAACCCCTTATGAAGACTCGTTTGTGAGTCGAAGTGCTGGGGCAAGTTTGTACTTTGTATTTGCAGTGTGCCTATTGGTCTTTTCAGTCCTTGCTTATAATAAATGTCACATTTTGCATTAGTTTGGAATCGGACCTGGATTTGTCCTTTTAACAGGCTTTGAGTGCTGATCTTTCTCTGGACTGCTCCAGAGGTATATACAAGGGTGTAGGCTGGCATACACACTGTACACATAGGTGTGATGTGTGGCTGTCACACAACATGTGCCATACTGAGTAATGCAACATAACAGCCTGGCATCCTGCAGCTGGTATAGACCACTGCATAGTGACTCTGTGCAGGCTGCTGTTGTGTAGGGGATGGCCATATGCATAGACCATTTGATGAGTAGAGGTGACTACCCCTCCACACTACCCGGTTGTGTATGGCAGGTGGCAGTATGTGGGAGGTTTGGTGTAGGCAGGTGTGGGGGGTACCCATTGCATAATGTGTGCACAAGGCACATATTTGCCATGTCAGGTAGGGGACAGTATATGGGGTTATGTACACAGGTAGCAGGGGGGGTCCTGTTACATAATGTGTGCGCAAAGCACATCTCTGCCCTGTCAGGCAGGGCATGGCATGTGGAGTGCATGCACACTGTTGGAATGGGGGACTGTAGTAACATGTGTGTACAGTACAGCACTGCAGAACACCCTGGGACAGCACACATGATGCAGTGCTGTACCCTTGCTACAGTACCCCAGCTCTGTATGGTATGCAGGCTATGGAAGGCCATGCCACATAGCATGTAGTGGTGTGAGACAATATGGTGATGCCTACTACATGCCATGACATGATGTATGTGTCATGTTGCCTTGCAGGACATTGCACCCTGCAGCTGGACTCCCCCATGCCAGGATCAACAGGGTGTGCCCACAGGCAGCAGTAGCATACAAGGTGATGACAGGGCCATGCTGCGCACCACAGCAGTATCAGCCTTAGTGGAAGGGCCCCAAACTATACTACTGCAGAGACAGCACAGCTCATGAACCTTGGCAGCAGTGGGGACAACAATGCTACCACCTGGTTGCAGGTCACACAGCATGGCAGAGAAGGCAAGGCATGGAGGGTGATCAGGGAACACCCAAGTGACATCAGCAGTGTGTCCTGAAGCATTCATCGCAGCAGCACTGGTGGCAGAACCTGTACTGGCATGACCCAGAGATTCTATAGTGAATGCTGGCCATGGTGGAGTGGAGGGATATCGAGATGCAGATGGCCAGGCCTCAGGTACAGGTGGGTATGCCAACATGTGGCCTGCCAGTTTTGCAGTGCTGACACACAGGCCATTGACAGTAGTGTTGCATGCATGTAACTGCGTTCCTCTTCCCCACAGGTGCAGGATGCAGCACCACTGAACAGCAGGGGAAGCAGGATGAGGCACATCGATGTGCAGGGAGTCAGCAGCAGGTGCAGGACCACCAAAGGTCAGGTAGGTTATAAGCACTGTCTACGATGTATCATGGCCATGCTGTGGGAGACCACGCTAACTTGGGTGGGGGTGTGTGTTAGTGTGTCCCATCACGGCACTGACTAGCACCTTTGCTACCTTGATGGTGGGTGGAACATACTATTCCCAAGGCATACAGCATTGCTGTGGGCTATGGCTGGGCAGAAGGCACAAGATGCAATGGCCTACTTGTGCTGCACCCATCACTGACAACACAGGGTCCAACCCATCCCTCCAATGCCAGAGGAGAAGGAGGTGGATGAGGACACTGGTGACAGTAAGCCACAGGGGTTGGTGGACCAGTGGATGGAGATGATGGTGGCAGATGACCAGCCTGCAGGGGTGCCGAGGGATGCACAACAGCCTGCTGATATGCCAGTAGCAGGGGACCAGACAGCTGTGGCACTGTAGGTGGAAGAGCAGCCAGCAGAGGAACAGGAGACAGAGGAGCTGCTTGCAGTGGAGCTGAAGGTGGAGGAGCAGCCAGCAGGAAACAGGAGGCAGAGGAGCTTCCCACAGTGGAACCAGTGGAGGTGGAACAGCCAGCAGGGAGCAGGAGGTGACCTCTGCTATTTGGATCCCATGGTAAGCAGAGTGACCTTTTACTAACAAACTTACTCAACTCACAGCCTTGGATGCACACCCAGTGAGCATGGCCCCATGGTGCTCTGTGTGTGCAGCAGTGCCCTGTGCTGGGTCTGGTTCACATGCTGTCATACCATGAATGTCATAACTGTGTGGTGGCCATGGACTGTTACAGCACCCTTCCACCCAAGGGCACTGTGGGCCCATGGGTGGCATCAGTGGTACAATGCGATGGTGTTTACCAGCATATGTCTACAGGTCTGTGCCACCCATAGCTGTGTCTCTGTTGTGGTTGCACTGTTTTCAAGCATCAGTGGCCATGGCAGTGCACTGTGCCTGGTGGTGCCATCTTCATGGTGATGTACTCTCTGCCCCATGTGTGTCCATCACCCTCCTGGATCTGAATTTCCATGGTCCATGTGTGCTGTGGTCCTCTATTTGCTGCCTGGGGTGCCATCACTCATTTTCAGTCATGCCTACCAGATGCTGTATGACACGCATGGGCACTGTTACAGCTGCAGTGCAGCCACGTGTGTCACATGGCACCTGGAGACACTATCCCATCTCCCTCTTTGCATTACCACTTGTACCACACACAGTCAGTGGCTGGCCATGGAGGTGACAGGTGGTTGTGCCAGTCGCCAGCTGGGGAAGGTTGGGGTGCTGGGGGGCTGGCATGGCTAGGTGGGGGTGGGAGCCACTAGACTACAAGGAAATGGCAAATGCTTATCTATTTTATTATGATGGGGAGGCTGCTAGACTACCATGGATATGAATAATAATAATAATTAAATACAGATCGGGGGCCACTAGACTACCAGGGATATAAACAAGAAATGTAAATGAAATACACATGGGGACCACTAGACTACCAGGGATAAAAAAAGCAATATTAATAAAATACACATGTGGGGGGCCACTACACTATCAGGGATACAGAGATAGTTATCTATGTTATCATGATTGGGGGGGCACTAAACTATCAGGGATATTGAAAACTTGTTTTTTTTTATTCAGATGGGGCAGAACGAAGCCCCTTGAGCAAAACTCACCCTCATATAACTTTCTAGGGCACTCGTCAGCTGAAAGAAACAATTTTAAAATCTGGCCATCTTGCCCCTCGCTCTTTGTTCATGAGCGAGCAATTTCTTTGATCGCCAGCCTGCAAATTCTTTGATCACGAGATTCTTTGATCGCAGTCATGCATCACGAACAAGGGATGAGATGACCATATTAAAAAATTAATTTTCTCAGCCTACAGGTGTCCTAGGAAGACAAATCAGGGTGTTTTTTTTCTCAGGGGGCTTCATTCTGATGAACCATGGTGGTGGTTTACTGCAATTCTTTTCATTTTCTAAATTAGAACATTTTTTATTCTTTGGTCGTGACCCTGCAAATTCTATGATCGCGAGACTCTTTGATAGTGATTGTGCATCATGAGTGAGGGATGAGATGGACAGATAAAAAATCAATTTTCTCAGCCAGGGGTGTCCTAGGAAGACAACAGAGGGTGGTTTTACTCAGAGGCTTTGTTCTGACCAACCATGGTGGTGGTTTACCACAATTATTTGATTTTTATAATTAGAACAGTTTTTATTCTTTGTCCATGAGCTTGCAAATTCTTTTGATCATGAGATTCTTTGATCGCCATCTTTGATTGCGGGGGACAAGATAGCCAGATTTTTATAATGCAATAGACAAGGAAATTTTACCAGTCTTTAAGATTGAATATCTCAGAAACGGTTTGGTCTTTTACTTGAAATTTGGAAGGTGTTTATGGCATGTCTGTCCTGTAGATGTGAAATATGGTGTTACGTGTCAGAGAAATTTTTTGTGGAGATATTGTGTGACGCACTCTATGTTGTGGACAGTATTTTGGATTCTGCTGGTGGCTTGAAATTGATAGGGTGCCTAGCTTTAGTGTCATGGATGTAATGTTCAGTTGTTGTGTGTTAAACGTCAACAGGTGCAAAACTATGCTACCCTGATGAATGAAAATTTCATATTTTGACATGTTATATCTCAGACACGGCTTGGTCTTTTTACTTGAAATTTGGAGGATGTTGTCGCCATGTCCTGTAGATGTCAATAACGGTGTTTTTGTGTTGTATAATATATTTTTTGTGGAGATACTGTGTGGCGCAGTTTATGTTTTGTGGACTGCATTTTCTATTGCTCTACTACAATAGTTCTTAGACTTTATCACAGTGAGCCTTCCCAAATCCATGGAAAAGATTTTGAACCTCCCACAAAATTGAAATAATCTTGGGCCTCCCCGAAGAAAAATAACATACTGTACTTTGCGCAGTACACCATGAATAAATTGAAACCCCTTTGAGTACTTGGCTCACATTCAGTGCTTTCATTCAGTTCTTTGTCTTATCCTGAGGTGGAACCTTTGAAAAAGAGCCCCTGTGCTCAAAGGTGCTATCTGAATAACAAATAAATAAAATAAACAAATATTATTATTCAACATATTTAACCCCATCCCACCCCACAGACCAGCCTACTATTTCATTCTTGAACAATTGTTACCCCTTGTTGCCAGTACCTTCATGGGTCAGACTACTTTCTCTGTTCCTCTCTATGAAATAACCTTCCTACATTCTTTGCCTCTCCCCTCCTTCTCTGCTCCTAGTAACTTCTCTAGGTTACTTTGCTCCTTCCTGCTATTGCTCTTAGCACTTCTATACTCAACCCTTGTATTTGGGCTGTTCTGCCGTCAGTCTACAAATTGATCAATTACCACAACTCATTATTAATTTATTGTTCATATTTGTTTGCACTATTGTTCATTGTGTATTTCTTGATTGTTTTGCAGCTACATTTTGAAAGGTATTCACTACCTACCCTTCCCCGGGTACATTTGAAATGAGTCTTGTCTCATTCACCTTCCCTTGTCACCTATTAGTAAATAAATACATAAAATTCACCTACTATTATCCTCTTTCAGTTTGCTTCATCTCTTCATACAAAATATATAAAACTCAAAATGTAAATATAATATTTTTTTAGACTTGATGGAGTCTCCCCTGGCACAGGTTGGGGCCTCCCCAGGAAGGCTGGCCTCACCATTTGAGAACCCTGCTCTACTAGATTAACATTTGTTTGGTGGGTGGTCTTGCTATTGTCAATGTAATTTTTAGTCATTCAGTGTGTTATGGGGCCCGACACTTACAAGTTGTGCGCCTAATGTTCTACTTTCTATTAATTCTTAAAAATGAGAAATTCCTATGCAGAAAAACTTCATTAATGCACCAGTTAGGAGGTTCTTCTACAGTGAAAAAAGTGAAGAAATTCGATTTTAGGGTTCTTCCCTTACCCCAACCGCAGCTACTTCCCCACCAACAGGCATTGTGATGTATAGTGGGGGTGCGTTGGCGCAACTCAACCATTCCCCTACACTGCACCACCTCAGCTTGTTTGCCACATGGGATGGAGAGAGTTAGGTCTGATAACCCCAATGCAAACCCGGTGCCTGTTGGTGTGGGCGGAAGATGAGGTGCAAGGGTGGAACCAAAATCAAATTTCTTATTTTTTACTGTAGAAGAATTCATAACGATGCATTAACAAAGTTTATATACAGTATATATATATATATATATATATATATATATATATATATATATATATATGGTAAGTACGGTAGTGCTACCATGGTTAGGGGTTGAGGCCATTTCTATGTTAAACCCAAAACTTTGCACCCTAATAACTTTGCAACCATTTGACGGATTTGGCTGAAATTTGGAATACATGATCAAGAACCATAGGCCTTGGCACCTGCCAAGTTTTGTATTGGTCAGTTTACATGGCTGTGAGTTAATAAGCATGATTTACTTGCATTCCAGTTTTTCTGGAATTCTATGATCGCGTGTACAGAGTCGCATGGTTTGTGTACTGGCCTAAAATCTTCAGGGAATGTGCAGCCAGGGTCCCCAATGTACCTTTTGAGATTTGGTGAAAAAATATTAAGCGGTTCAAAAGTTATTCAAAAACAATTTAACAATTTCCATTATAAGTCAATGGGAAAAGTTAACAAAAAGTTCGACAGTGTCGCCAAATGCATTTACTTTCCAAATGGGCCTGTTACTTTCACAAATCGGCCATTTTGTTTTCAGTTAGTGATTAGAAAAAGCTTGGCATTTAAATTTGGGACCCTCTAGCAACCTAATTCTTTTTGTATTCACCTAGTCGGACCCTGAGGATGCTAGCCATGTCTATATTTTGGGTAAAACACCCCCAGAAATATATTTTCAATTTCTGGAAAAGTGCTTTCACAAAAGTACTTTCATGCTCATGAAAGTGTTGCAAATGTTTGCTGACTTTCCTAAAGTGCGACAGTAATTTTTCTAGTCTGTGGAAAATGACAGCAATTCTTTGGCACTGCACTGCAAAAGAATGGTTGGGAGTTCGGACTGAAGGTGGAGGAGCGCGAGCTGACATCTCACATGTGCCTTTCAGTGTTGTATTGAAAAATGTTACTGGCAGCAAAGTTACGACTCCAAAGTTGACAGTCTTTCCCAGGATAACATTCACGGCGCCCGATGCATTGCAGGAATCATTTGGCACCCTGCTGCAAAATAACGGTTTGGTCTTTTTCCTGAAATTTGGAGGGAAGACAGCCAACAGCCCACAGATGTGCCTTTCAGTGGTTTGGTGAAAAAATATTACAGGGAGATAAAGTTATGGCGCTCCGAACTTCTCTTTTTTCCCCATAGGATAACATTACGGCGTTAGCACGTGCGTTTCAGGGCCGATATCTGGAAGCAGTGCAAGATATGGACTTTTTGTCAGAAAGATTCTTAGCCCCTAACCAGAGCTAAGTAAAAACTAGCCAGGACAGTCATAAATCATAAGACTTTTAAATTTTTTTCTCGTCATACGGTTCCTGAGATATAACCTATTTAGTATTCCAAGTCCTCATTTTCTGCTCCGATACCCATTATTATGCATACATTCTTTGTACTCACTGTCTTTCTCTATTCAGCTTTTGGGGAAAACCAGCCTGTCGCTTACATTACTGTTACCATTGCCCTTTCCGCTTGCGGTTCCAGCATACGTTTCTTGCTTACCGTTGGCGTCTCGCCACCACGTATCATCCTTTGCATTTTCATTTTGCGCTTGTGTTTCTGTTATTTTTGCCATTTGTGTCTACAGTACTGTTTCTCTTTCTGTTTCACTTTGTGTCACCATGCCCATTGACATTTTCGTTTGCAGGCACCATGTTACTATGTGACAACACATCACGTGGCAGACTGTTCCCATCTATGCCACCATGTGCATTGCCCTTTCTGTTATCATTTGCACTTGTGTTAGCATGTGCACCACTGTTAGCACTTCTGTTTGCATTGCTCTTCTTGTTACTATGCCACAAGACATCCTGTGGCGGGAGTGCGGGTCCCTCCCGCCGCTGCATTACATTCACTATTTCTCATTATCATTCTCAAAAAGAAGGGAAATTAGAGGCAAAAAAATCTGTTTAATGCATTAGTTAGGGTTGTTCCACAGTGACAAAGTGAGGAAATTAGCTGTTGGGGTTGAAAACCTAACTCCAGATCACCCTCCCCAGCACCCACACAGACACACAGACACACACACACATGCAAGTATGGGGAGGACCAAGTCAACACAACCAATGACAGACATCCAGCAACAGGTGACAGAAATAACAAACAATTGTCTAAATGTACTACGAGACATCCCACCCACCTGACCAGGTACTGCATGCTCAGTGGAGATCAACAGCAAAACTGAGGCCATGTACACCAAACGTACACATCCCTGATTGCAGCTGCACACGATGTACCACACTTAGTAGTTGCATGGCCTTACCTACCATGATGATGGGATGATGGGCAGGTCTGGGGGAGGGACAACCTAAAGATTTTCATTTCCTGACTTTTTGTGTTTTAACCCTAAATGATACATTAACATAGTTTTTGCATAGAATTTTCTTATTTTTGAGAAAGAAAAAAAACAAGAACTTGTGCATGTTGGTGGGAGCACGGGCTCTTCAGGCCCTGTGCTCCCTCCAGCTTGTAAGCATGTGTGTACTATCCACACCCTCCAAATTTCAATGTAAAACACCAAACCATGTTCGAGATATAACATGTTAAAGTTTGAGATTTTCATTTGTCAGAGATGCAGAATTCTGCACCTGTTAACATTTTACAGGCACAACGACTGAAAACTACATCCACGACACTAAGGCTAGGCACCCTATCAATTTCAAGCCACCAGCACAATGCAAAACACTGTCCACAACACGCAATATCTCTGCAAAAAAAGTTCTCTGACATGTAAACATGGTAATTCACATCTACAGGACATGCCGAGAAAAACCTCCAAATATGAAGTAAAAAGACCAAACCATTTCCGAGATACTTAAACTTAAAGACTGGTGAAATTGCCCTATCCAATGCATTATAAAATCTGGACATCTTGTCCCTCCCTCGCGATCAAAGATGGCATCAAAGAATCTCACAATCAAAGAATTTGCAGGCCTGTGATCAAATAATTTTCAGGCTCATGATCAAAGAATAGAAAATGCAACTGTCGTTTTAGGCAGAATTACATGGAACCATCACCATGCCTCGATAGAACGATGCCCCCTGAGCAAAACCCAACCTCATTTGTGTTCCTAGTCCACCCTGAGCTGAGAAGTTTGCATTTTCTAAGGGCCATTTCGTCCCTCACTTATGATGCAAGATCATAATCAAAGAATATCTGATCGAAGAATTTGCAGGCTCGCGATCAAAGAAATTGCACACTCACAATCAAAGATAAAGAAAATGGTGAAACTCAAGTTTTTGGACAATTTAGATGAAACCACCACCCTGAGCTGAGAAAATTGTATTTTACCTTATGATGCAAGATCGCGATCAATGACTCTGCAATCAAGGAATTTGCAGGCTTGTGGTCAAAGATCATTAGCAAGTCGCAATCAAAGAATGTAAATGTTTATAACTCTATTTTTGACCATTTTAAACCAAACTGGTTAGATAGATCAAAGACCCTAGGTAAAACCCATGTAAGTTTTACTTCAGGAGTAACCCAGAGCCGAGATATTTGATTTTTTTATCAGAATTTAAAAACAAGATAGAGGACCTCGCGATCAAAGAATTCTCGGGGACAAAGATTCTTGAACAGTGAGGCTGCAAATTCCTCAACAGCCAGGAGGGACCAGATGGCCAGAGCCCCATTCTTTGTTCACAAAACAACCATATACATTTTCCCATTGACTCAGAATGGGAACTTAAAAGTGCTATAACATTTGAATGCCTCAATGTTTTCACCAAACAAAAAGTGGCATGTTCTGCTGGCCAAGCTCTTTCAGATAAGCCATCTCACAGAGTGGCATACCACATGATGGCCATGCAGGGCCACAAACAAAATCCCCAAAACTGCCTCCAAAACTGGATACTTTCGCATTTTTCAGTGTTTTCGTGCACAAAGACCGTAAATCCGACCGAAACGACCATGACCCACCACACATACCAAATTTCAGGCAAATCTGTTGAATGGGTTCAAAGTTATTAACATGCAAATGTTGACTTTAACATAGAAGTGCCTTCATAGCCTAAATAT
The DNA here is from genome assembly GCA_016271365.2 of Neoceratodus forsteri. Taxonomy (NCBI): domain Eukaryota; kingdom Metazoa; phylum Chordata; order Ceratodontiformes; family Ceratodontidae; genus Neoceratodus; species Neoceratodus forsteri. Next base: position 1,180,084,826 of record CM057458.1, read on the forward strand.
AGTGGTGCAACTGCACACTATAATATACTACATATACACATATACTGTATATTATGGTAGCACGGTAGTGCTACCATAGTTAGGAGTTGAGAGCCATTTACATGTTAAACCTAATATTTTGCACCTTAATAACTTTGCAACCATTCAACAGATTTGCTGGAAATTTGGAATACTTGATCAAGAACCATACATCTTGGAATCTGCCAACTTTCATACTGTTAGGACATATGGCTATGGAGTTATTAAGCATGATCTGTGTACGTGTTTATGCTTGTTTGGAATTTTTTGGTCATCTCTAGAGGTCACATGGTTTGTGCGACTGGTCTGAAGTCTTCAGGGAACATGCGGCTGGGGTCCCCAATGTGCTTTTGAAGATTTCATGAAAAAATATTAAACGGTTCAAAAGTTATTCAAAAAACAAGTTCCCATTATAAGTCAATGGGAAAAGTTAACAAAACATTCAACAGTGTCGCAAATGCAGTTTTTACTTTCGCAATTGGCCCTTTTACTGTCGCAAATCCACCATTTTGTTTTTAGTTGGTCATCAGAAAAATGCCTGGCATTTAAATGTGAGACTGTCTAGCAACCTAATTATTTTCGTATTCACCTAGTCGGACCCTTAGGATACTAGGCATGTTTTTATTTTGGGGTAAAACACCCGAGAAATATGTTTTTCTGATTTCTGGAAAAAGTACTTTCGCCCTTGCGACAGTGTTGAATGGATTTTGAAAGCTTTCACAGAATTCAACAGTACTTTTCCAGGCTATGTGAAAATGACAGCACTTCTTTTGCACCCTTCTGCAAAAGAATGGCTTGGTTTTTTGGGCTGAAATTTGGAGGAAACACAGCCAACATATTACAGATGTGTCTTTCAGTGTTTTGGTGAAAAAATGTTATAGGGCGACAAAGTTACGGCACTCCAAAATTGATGATTTTTCCATAGGATAACATTACGGCATCTGTCGCATTACAGGAATACTTTGGTGCACTGCTGCAAAATAACAGTTTGGTCTTTTGGGCTGAAATTTGGAGAGAAGAAAGCCAACATCCCACAACTGTTCCTTTCAGTGGTTTGGTGAAAAAATATTACAGTGAGGAAAAGTTATGGTACCGCAAATTTGACTTTTTTCTCCATAGAATAATATTATGGTGTGTGTTGCACCTTTCAGGGCCCGTATCTTGGAAATGATGCGAGATACGGACTTTTCTTCAGAAAAATGCTTCACCCCCTCAAGAGGGCTAAGTACAAAACTATCCAGGAAGTTCATAAATCATATGACTTTAAAAAATATTTTTATGTCATATGGTTCCTGAGATATAAGCAATTTACTATTCCAACTCCTCATATGATGTCTTGTCACATAGTAACATTGTGCCTAACACGCAAATAGTAATTCACATGGTGACACAAAGTGAAACAGAAAGAGAAACAGTAGTGTAGACAGAAATGTTAAAAACAACACAAAAGCAAGCGCAAATGAAAACGCAATGGGTAAGGCACATGGTGGTGAAGACGTGAACGGTAAGTGAAACGGGAACGGAACCGCAAGTGAAAATGGCAATGGTAACAGTAATGTAAGCACACAGGCTGGTTTTCCCCAAAAGCTGCATAAAGAAAGACAGTGAGTTCAAAGAATGTATTTTTAATAATGGTTCTCAGAGCAGAAAATGAGGAGTTGGAATACTAAATTGCTTATATCTCAGGAACCATACGACATAGTAAAAAAATGTAAAAGTCATACGATTTATGACTGTCCTGGCTAGTTTTGTACTTAGCCCGCTTGAGGGGGGCTAAGCATTTTTCTGACGAAAAGTTCATATCTCACACTGCTTCCAAGATACGGGCCCTGAAAGGTGCAATGCATGTCGTAATGTTATCCTATGGGGAAAAAAGAGACTTTCGGAGTGTCATACCTTTGGCTGCCTGTAATATGTTTTCACCAAACCACAAAAAAGCACATCTGTGGGATGTTGGCTATGTTTCCTCCAAATTTCAGCCCAAAAGACCCAATTGTTATTTTGCAACAGGGTGCTAAATGATTCCTGTAATCGTTGGACCACGTAATGTTATCCTATGAAAAAGTATCAAATTTGGAGTGCCGTAACTTTGCCACCATGTAATATTTTTTCAACAAAACACTGAAAGGCACATATGAGAGATGTCGGCTGCGTTCCCTTCAAATTTCAGGCCAAAACACTAAACTGTTATTTTGAAGCAGGGTGCCAAAGAATTGCAGTCATTTTCCCACAGCCTAGAAAAGTACTGTCGAAGTTTGCAAAAGCTTTCGCAAATTCATTCGACAGTGTCACAAGTGCGACAGTACTTTGCAAAAGTACTTTTTCCAGAAATTTAAAAACCTTATTTCTGGGGTATTTTATCCCAAAATAAAGACATGGCTAGCATCCTCAGGGTCCGACTAGGTGAATACAAAAAGAATTAGGTTGCTAGAGGTCCCAATTTTAAATGCCAAGCATTTTTCTGATCGCTAACTAAAACAAAATGACAGATTTGCGACAGTAAAGGGCCATTTGCGAAAGTAAACACTTCTGGGAACATGCAGCCAAGGTCCCTGATGTGCCTTTTGAAAATTTTGTGAACAAATATTAAATGGTTCAACAGTTATTCAAAAACAAAATACCCATTATAGTCAAAGGGAAGATTAACAAAAAGTTTGACCGTGTCTCAAATGTAGTTTTTAGTGTTGCAAATGACCCCTGTACTGTCAGGAGTCAGCCATTTTTTTTTTACAGTTAGTGGTCACAGAAATGCTTGGCATTAAATTTTGGACTCTTTAGGGACACAATTCTTTTTGTGTTAACCTACTTGATCCCTGAGGATGCTAGACATGTCTTTTAGGGGGTTAAACATCACAGAAATATGTTTTCAAATTTTTGTAATCTGTAGTATCACAAAGTAAGTGCAGACTTGCAACACTTTCGTGATTATTTTTTCATGACATTACTTCCAAAAATAACAGGAATTTTTTGTCACCCTGATGCAAAAGAATGGTTTGGTCTTTTGGGCTGAAATTTGGAGAGATGAAAGTCAACATCCCACAGATGTGCCTTTTGTGGTTTGATAACAAAATATTGCAGGGATGCAAAGTTACAGTACTCAAAGCTGATGATTTTCCCATAGACTAACATTGCAGAGTCCGCCCGTGCCTTTCCAGGGCCCGATATCTTGGAAACGCTTGAGATAGGCTTTTCATCAGAAAAATGTTTTGTCCCCACTAGGGGCCGAAGTGCAAAACTAGCCAGGAAAGTCATAAATCATATGACATTTTAATTTATTTTCTATGATGTATTGTTCCTGAGAAATAAACAATTTAGTATTCCAAGTGCTCATTTTCTGCTCAGGGCATTATTATGCATACTTTCTTTGTACTCACAGTGTTTCTTTATGCAACTGTTGATCAAAAGCAGGTTGCACTCTTCTACTACTGTTACAGTTAACATTCCACTTGCATTTCCATACCCGTTTGTTTAGCGTTCGGCGTATGCCACTGTGTGCCATTTTGCTTTGCGTTTTCATTTACGCTTGCATTTTGCGTTACTGCTACTATTGCGTTTCCACTACTGTTTCTGTTTGTGTTTCATTTTGCATCACCATGTGCATTACCATTGCGTTTGCATTTTTCTTTCCTTTGGCGTCATCATTGCTGTTACTGTTACCATTTGCATTTCCAATTTTGTTAACATGACCATGCATGTTACCATTTGTGTTTCTGTACGTGCTTGCATTTGCGTTTCCATTTGTGTTACTGCTCACTTTGGCATAATTATTGCTGTTACTGTAAAAGTTTACATTTGCAACTGCATTACCATTACTGTTTGTGTCGTCTTTACCGTTCACTTTTCTGTTGCCCTTAGCATTTGCATTTTCGGTTGCATTTCCATTGTCGATTATGTTACTGTTTCCTTCTGGGTGCCATTCCTTAAACCGTTTGCATTTCTATTTGCATTTCTGTTTGCATTATTGTTTACATTAGCATCACCATGTGCATTACCATTTGCGCTTGTATTTGCGTTGCCGTAACCTCGCTATTTATACTGCACATTCTCAAAGAATGGAAATTCATGGCAAAATCTCCATTTAATGCATCAGTTAGGGTTGTTCCACGAGACGAAAGTGAGGAAATTCGATGTTAGAGTTTCCACACCCCCACTCACCCACCAACAGGCTTCGGGGGGGGTGTTGGGGTCATCGGTCCTAACTCTCACCAATTCTCCTATACTGCACCACCTCTGCTTGTTTAAATATGGGATGGGGTAATAGGGCCAACAACTCTAATTTACACCTCGAAGACTGTTGGTAGGGGGTGGGGGGTGCAAGTCAGGGTGGAAACCCTAACATCAAATTCCTCACTTTTGTCACTCTGGAACAACCCTAACTGATGCATTAAATGTAGTTTTTGCCATGAATATAGATAAAAGATAGATAGAGAAAGAGAGACAGAGAGAGATCTATTTGTGTGTGTGTATATGTGTGTGTGTGTGTGTGTGTGTGTGTGTGTGTGTGTATATATATATATATATATATATATAGTATATATTAGAGGCAAAAACTCCATTTAATGCATCAGTTAGGGTTGTTCCACAGTGAAAAAGCTAGGAAATTTGGGGCTAGGGTTGAAAGCCCCTCTTGGACCCCCAGCCCAACTCCCAACCCGACAGCATCGGGGTGCGTGTTGGTGTCTGGTGATCATAACTCTCACCTCATTACATGTGTAAAGAAGCTGAGGTATAGGAGAATGGGCTAGAGTTAGGACCGACAACCCCAATGCGTACCCTGATTCCGGTTGGGAGTAGGCTGGTGGGTCCAAGAGGCTTTCAGCTTACCTCAAATTTCCTAGCGTTTGTGGAACAACCCTAACTGTGGCATTAAATGGAGGTTTTTTTGCCTCTAATTTCCTCTTTTGAGAATGAGGATGCTAAATAATGAAAGGAATGCAGTGGCAGGCAGCATAGGCCCTTTGGGCCCCATGCTCCTGCATGTAATGTCTTGTTATACAGTAAGAGAAACTGCAACACAAGCCGTAATGAACACACTCACAGAACCACAATTGTTAATGCAAATGGTTATGGAAACAGCAACAATAAAGCCAATAAAAACAGAAATGCAAGCGCATACAAAATGCAAACTATTAAGCACACAGTGGTGTAGATGGAATGGTGATTCGAATGGTAACAGATGCACAACTGGAAATGCAAACTGTCTCAGTAACAAAAGTGCACACCCTTCTGTTCCCCAAAACTGCATCAAAAAACAAATTGAAAACAAAGAATGTATGCATTATAATTGACTTGAGACAGAAAAGTACGACTTGAAATATTAAATTTGCTTATATTCTCAGGAACCGTACGATGTAGGGAAAAAAATAAACTTTGTATGAATTAGTACTTTCCTGGCTAGTTTTATGCTGAGCCCGTATTTGGGGGCTAAGCATTTTGTTGACAAAAAGTCCGTATCTCACACTGTTTCTGAGATATGGACCTTGAAAGACACAATGGACACAATAATATTATCCTATGGGAAAAACTGTCAACTTCGGAGTGCTGTCACTTTGCAACCCTGTAATATTTTTTCTCAAAACCACCAAAAGCAAATTTGTATTATGTTGCCTTTCTTCCTTCAAATTTCAGCTCAAAGACCAAACCATTATTTCCCAGCAGAGCGGCAAGAATTCCTGTAATATGGCAGTTCCGTAACATTATTCTAATGGTAAAAGGGCCAACTTCATAGTGCTGTAGTTTTGTCACCCTGTAATATTTTTTGACCAGTCCATTAAAAAGCACATCTGTGGGATGTTGCCTTACTTCCCTTCAAATTTCACGTAAAAAGACCAAACCATTTCCGAGATATTCAATGTCAAAAACTGGCAACCTTTCCCTATCTATTCCATTATAAAAAATCTGACCATCTTGTCCCTATTTTGCGATAAAAAATCAAGATCAAAGAATCTCACGATCAAAGAATTTGCAGTCTCATGATCAAAGAATTTACAGGCTCACAAACAAAGAATAAAAAATTTAATAAATCAAAAAACTGAAGCAATTTCAATAAACCACCACCATGGTTCAACAGAATGAAGCCCCCTGAGTAAAAAACACCCTCATTTGACTTCCTAGGACACACTTGGTTGAGAAACTTGATTTTAATTTTGGCCATCTTGTCTCTCGCTCGCTATGCAAGATCATAATCAAAGAATCTCACGATCAAAGAATTTGAAACCTCACAATCAAATAATTTAAAGGCTCATGAACAAAGAATAAAAAATGTAATAAGTCAACAAACAAAATTGAAGGAATTGTAGTAAACCACCACCATGGTTCGACAGAATGAAGCCCCCTGAGTAAAACCCACCCTTATTTGACTTCCTAGGGCACCCATTGGCTGAGAACTTTTTTTTTAAATGCGGCCATCTCGTCCCTCACTCACGATGCAAGATCATGATCAAAGAATCTCACGATCAATGAATTTGCAGCCTCACAATCAAAGAATTTGCAGGCTCACTATCAAAGAATAAAAAATGGTGAAACGTGATTTATTCACCAATGTGAACAAAACCAATGGCATGGTTCAACAGAACGGAACCTCCTGAGCAAAACAAGCCCTCATTTGTGTCTCTAGCCCACCCCTGAACCGAGATATTAGTATTTTAGGTCACGATGCAAGATCGAGATCAAAGAATCTCACGATCAACGAATTTGCAGGCTGTCTATCAAAGATCGTTAGCGAGCCACAAATTAAGATTTTAAAAGCTTATAACTCTATTTTGTGACCTATTTGGATGGAACCAAAGCCATGGCTCAATAGATCAGGGTCCCCTGAGTAAAACCCATTGAAGTTTTACTTCAGAAGTGACCCCTGAGCCAAGATATTTGTGTTTGTGTGTTTGGAAAACTGAAAACAAGATGGCGGACCTCACGATCAAAGAATTTAGAAAATTCCTCAGGAACAAAGATTCTTGAACTGTGCGACTACAAATTCTTTGATCGCAAGGCAAGACCAGATGTCCAAAACCCCCATTCTTTGATCGCAAAACATGCATATAAATTTTCCCATTGACTTATAATAAGAACTTAAAAGTGCCATAACTTTTGAATGCCTAAATATTTTTCACCAAACAAAAAGTGGCATGTTCAGCCACCAAAGCTCTTTCAAACAATCTTGCAGAGTGGCATACCACACAACAGCTGTGCAGGACAACATTAAGAATGCCAAAAATTGCCTCAAAAATTGATAATTTTGCATTTTCAGCACTTTAATACATGAAGACCAACACTCCGACACAAACACAATTTTGCATATCAAGAGATGTAGGGTGCCCTAACACATGTACCAAACTTCAGGCACATCCATTGAATGGGTCCAGAGTTATTAACATCCAAATTTTGACTTTAGTATGTAACTGGCAGCTCAACCTAACTATAGTGGCACAAACATGCCACTATAATATATATATATATATATATATATATATATATATAGTTGAGATAGTCCAAGTAATTTATGAGAATTTGCATATGTTTCCCATGATGCTTTGCATTATTGGGATACAGTATCTACAATTGTGTTTTGTTTAAAATTTGGCTGTATGGCCAATATCCTCTGGGATAACCCTTGCCCCAGTACATTTGCTGTGGGGCTCTATCTGTATATATATTTATTTATGTAATGGGTGGGTGATAAACATTGCAAATAAAAACAGATATTCTGGAGTGAGATAAATGCTGCTGATGTAGTAACTGTGAGATTATTTACATTTATACACACAGTTGCTACATCAGCAAGTCATATTCTCTCTCTACCTTAACTAGTAAAGAAGTGAAGGTAGTACATTTTATTGGCAAGTAACATAAATATAAGTCACCTGTAGAAACATCAGTTGCACATTAAAATCCCCAAGATACCCATGATAGAAATTTTACAGCTGTATCCCATTAAATGCCATTTGAGAAAAAACACAGTGCATGATGAGTATTTACTGTAAGTTTAAGTGGAGCAGACAACACTGCATTGCAGATCCACAGCAGTAAAACTAATATAAAAATCCCTCTACCATAAAAAAGAATAGTAACTCGCAGAAGGGAAACACACTGAACAGTGGAAAAACAAGTACAACCATAACCAATGGGGAAGAAAACTAAGATGCTTCCCTCAGACACCAATACCGAATGAAGCAGCAGTACCTGAGAAGCAGCAGGCATGTTTGAAGTTCGATGTTGGAACCCATGAAGTCCATTGAATGAAACACCACACTTTATGAAGTAAAGTCACACAAAGCACAAATAAAACAATGTAAAATAAAAAGTACACTGAAATAAAATAATAAAACAGCAATCCAACACACCACCATCCCAGAACAGTTTCTCAACATGAAGTCGTGCCCACTATATGTCCACAACCAATAAACACACATTTTACAATGACAGTCTTGACAACCAACCAATCACATCACATCACATCACATGAATAACAACCTACAGTACACATTTTTCCCACAAGCACAACCAATTGAAAACCACAACAGCAACCAATCACATAACACAAACCACTTCCATTCATACAAAACAACACTCCCCATTCACAACACAGCCTAATCACAGCGGAGAAACACACAGAGACAAAATAGCACATTCCTTTACACACAATTTCAGTGATTTCTCACAAAAATAACCAGAAAACTGCACTCCTACCCTATTGCATAAATCATGCACATGATAGGCATAGTGACATATGGAAAATATGTTCAATCCTGCATCGTGAGGTATGGATATTCTACTCTGCAGAAGTGAGAATATTTTCCATATCTCACTCCTGCCATCATGTATCCACTATATATATATATATATATATATATATATATATATATATATATATATATGTATATATAATAGGCAAAATTCACAGTTGGGTTGGCGCTCCTTGGACCCTCAGCCCCTGCCCCACAACCAGGCATTGGGGTGCTTCATTGAGGTAATTGCCTAACTCTCACCCCATCACATGTAGAAAGCAAGAGAAATAGGAGAGCGGGTGAGAGTTAGGACCGATGACCCAATGCACCCGATGCCTGTTGGCTGGGTGGGCTGGAGGGGTCCAAGGTGGGTTTCAACCCTAACTGCTAATTTCACTTTTGTCACGTAGAACAACCCTAACTGATGCATTAAACAGAGTTTTTGCCTCTAATTTCCCTTCTTTTTGAGAATGATGATGAGAAATAGTGAAAGTAATGCAGTGGCGGGGCGTGGGGACCTTTGGGTCCCGTGCTCATGCCATGTGATGTTTTGTGACATAGTAAGAGGAAGAGTAATGCAAACATAAGCACCAACAGTGGTGCACATGGTAATGGAAACGGAAATGGTTAAGGAAACGATAATAGAAATGCAAGCACAAAGTGACGCAGAAGTGAACAGTGAAGCAAATGGACATTGAAGCACGTACAAAAACACAAATGGTAACATGAACAGTGATGGCAGTGATATTTTAAATGGAAATGTTAAGAGTCACAGGATAAAGAATACAAAAGGAACAGAAACAAAAACATAAACACAAGCGCACACATAAACACAAACTGTGATCGCGACAGGCATGGTACTACCAATTGTAAATGCAAATGGTAAAGTTAATATGAAGAATAACGCCAAAGAAACAGAAATGGAAATGGAGCAGAAGCGCATATGGAAATGCAAACCAAAATGCACACTGGACACAGTAACGACAATTGTAAATGCAAATGGTAACGGTAAGAGCAACAATAACAGCAAAGGAAACAGAAACGCAAAAGGAAATGCAAGCACGTATGGAAGCGCAAACCATAATGTGCATGGGCACAGTAACACAATTGCAAATGCAAATGGTAACAATAACATCTGTCTCTTCCCCCTTCACTATATTACTAACCTGCTCACTTTCTTTCTTTCTTTCTTTCTTTCTTTCTTTCTTTCTTTCTTTCTTTCTTTCTTTCTTTCTTTCTTTCTTTCTTTCTCCTTAGCCTCAGCTACAGGATGGCACACCTGGTTGATGAACTCATGCTCCAATCCTAAAGGTAATTTTCGTTACTCCTTGCAGTACCTCTGAGCTTGGCCTTCTTTTGTTTGACTGTTCAAATTTTGATGCTGTTCCACCTGGACTTCTGCCCGGTTGCAATCTGCTGAAAATGACTGCCAAAATGAACGGGACTCGCACCAGCTGCTATATATTTTAATTGCTTATACAATTGTGTGCTAACTAGGTTAGGACCTGAATTTCAATTTGTATACCCCAGTAATCTGGCCACGTACAAGAAAGTGGTGCCAAAACCACGTCTGAATTTCTTCCATGACTGATGCTGAAATACGTGCAGATTTAACCTAAACTGTCTCAGCATCTCAATTTAAGAAATAATTTTAACTGCTGATTGGCAGCACAGACCCGAGAAGTTTCAAACTGCTTTTGTGTTGTAATTTGATTATCTACACCTCGGTCTCGATTTCAGCCCCTAACTTGCTTTCAGCTACTAAATTGGTCAAGTGTAAAGAAAGCAGCCAAACAAAATGCAGGAGCTGCCTAAAGTTAAGACTACATAGCCTGCAGCTTAGAAGAGCCGACTGAGCAGCTCCTCGAGTTACTGGGCACATTTTATTTCCAAGATTTGCTCTCCATTGTAAAGCACTTCGCCAGCAGCCTAGGAGGGAGACTGTAATTAATTGTAAAACTGCTCCTAGCTTGCAGGGTGCTGCTTTCCTCACAGTCGCCACCCGCCCCCCACCACTCTAAGCCCTTAGCCAGCACTAGTTATATAGTGTGAGGAATAGTGTTGACGATGACCAGGCTATATTTCTTTGCAGCTAGAAGGCGCCTGATATTAGTTTCCATTTTCTGGCTTCCATTCTAAACCCTGCAAGCAAAATAAATTCTGTTACTTACACATCTCCCTTTTAAATGACTCTGTCAATAAAACTTAATATGGCTATAAATATTTGTGCTATATTCTTAATAGTTTCTATAATTTCCTCCCTCCTATGGCTCCCTATATTACACTACCAAACACCCAATAACCATCACCACACCTACCCCAATAACTCTTGGCTCTCCTCTATGCGTATACTACCACACCTGCCCCCTGTTACCTCCCCGTTCTCGTCCCTTATAAGTTCACCTACCATTTAGCCTACACTCTGCATAAATCCCCACTACTCAGTCCCACCCTGTCCACCCCTTTCATTCATCGTAAGCTATGGTACCTGTTACTTCTAGCCTTAATGTTAGCTGAGGATATTGAGCTAAACCTGGGGCCTGTAAGTAATTTATCCCACAATCATATAAACTGGAATGACACTAAGGGCCTCCGCATTGCACACCTGAATATCAGAAGCCTTCTTCATAACATGGTGGAACTCGAGGTGTGGGTTGTTCAACATCACCCTGATATCCTTTGCCTATCTGAGACTTGGCTAATAAACCCTCCACCCCAATCTCCTCTGCTCACTACTTAATTACAATCTAGTAAGACAAGATAGGCCCTCAGCAAAGCGTGGAGGTGGTGTTGCCATCTTCTATAAACCTAATTTGTTAATATCCTATAATAAAATACACATATCCAATAATGTCCTGTCTACCCTATCTCACTGTGAAGCAATCCACGAAACCGTACAGCTAGGCACAAAGAAACTACACATAGTTTGCGCTTATAACCCTCCTGCTGGTGGTAGCACGGGTCTTGAAGAACTCCTCTCCCAAGTGGACAAAACCATTGGCCAAAATGAAGTCCTAATACTTGGAGACCTCAGCCTAAACTGGACTAGCAAATCAAACCAATCCTCTCATACTGTGGTACAAGGCCACAACCTTCACCAACTAATCACAGAACCAACTAGGGTCATTGCTCCCCCTCGGACCAGTACTCTTATTGACTGGGTACTTACAAACTGCCCTGACAGTATATTATGTGCAGGTACCCTTGCAGATGCAATAAGTGATCACTCCCCAATCTACTGCCTCTGGCGCTCTACCAGCAAACCATCTCCACCTCCAAACCTCATCACTTTCTGAAATTTGGCTAACTTTAACCTAACACAGTTTATACATGATCTCTTACTGATTTACTGGTCACCCATATATGGTACATCTCAGCTAATGCCCAGTCAGCGTTAGACCAATTCCTGGCCCGGTTTCATGTGCTCCAACACACCCATGCTCCTTGTGTCACTCGTCGGATTCGTGGAACTCAGACAAAGTGGCTCACCAAGACCAACTCACCAAAACTGGGGCCAGGGACAGAATGTGGTGGTGTTTTAAACCTCTGGGCTCCAGAATGACTATAACAGCTACTGATCCCGAGAAACACATGCAAAAGACATATTCAATTAGCCAAAAGTTCTTTCTGCAAAGATCTGCTAATGAAAGCTGCAGGGGACTCCAAGAAATTCTGGTCAACAATAAAAACCCTTCTTGAGCAAATCAAATGGCCAATACAAGTGACATGCTACTAAATGACATACATTGCAATAATCCGGTGACTATAGCCAACTCATTTAATCACCATTTCTCTGACCTAACCAACTACTTGGCCTCTTCCCTCATGCTCACACTGTTTCCCCCCCAGCGATGCAAAACCGCTACTCATTCATCCTCCTTTTAGGTTCCGGAGCATTACAAGAGCAGAAGTGCTAAAACTGCTACTCTCTGTTCCTGACAGCACCAGTTTGGGGTCTGATGGTCTGGAACCCAGGCTCCTAAAAGCTGCTGCCCCATTCATAGCCTATCCCCTAACTAAAATCTTCAATCTATCTCTATGCCGTGGTACAGTCCCTAATATCTGGAAAATAGCTAAGGTCACACCCATTCCAAAAAAGGGTGATCCTAAAGAACTCAAAAATTACCATCCCTTAGTAATTCTATCTGTGCTTAGCAAGATTTTGGAAAAACTAGTGGCCACCCAATCCATATAATATCTTCAGAAGTATAAACTTCTCTCTTGTTCCCAGCATGGTTTCCACAAGGGCCACAGCACTTCCACTGCCATCCTCAAACTCACAAACGACATCTTTGCTTCTATGGACTCAGGCCTTCTGACAGGCATAATTTTCATCCATTTAACAAAGGCATTTGACCTGGTTAACCATACCCTTCTTCTCACTAAACTACGCTCCCTTCGTTTCTCCACCATTGTAGTGGCCTGATCCAAAAGCTATCTGTCCAAAAGAAAACAGGCTATAGTTTTCAACTCAGCCATATCTGACGTTTCTTCTATACACATTGGCGTGCCCCAGGGCTCTATATTCAGCCCCTTGCTTTTCTCAATCTTTATAAATGACATCCCATTACTTGCACCTGCCTACTCATCATTGCTTTATGCAGATGACCTAGTCATTTACCACAGTGCAAGAAATATCGCGGACATAAATCAACCTCTTGCTTCGAGACTTCTCAAGTATTCAGTCTTGGCTAACAGAGAACAAACTAGTTCTCAATATTAGCAAGACACATTCTATGTTCTTTGGCTCACCTGCCAGACTTAAAGCAAACCAAAATGCCCTCAAAATCTCATGTGCAGATGGCACTCCACTGGTTAGCAGCAGATCCCTTAAATATCTGGCATTACTCTTGATGAATCCTAGATTTTGACCTACACATATCTACCACCTGTAAATCTGTCAACGATAAGTTAGGAGGTGACTACCGTACTAACTATGCCCTTACCCCATTGGCTAGACTAGCTGTGGCACAAAGCTTTCTACTCCCAGCATTGGCATATGGCTCAGACACTTACTTATCTGCCTCAAAATCCTCCCTCCACAAATGGGACACCACCTATTATAGTGTCTGCCGCTATGCCTCTGCATCCTCATGTTACAAACAATCCCTTGCCTCTCTGCTGCACTCACAACCTCTCTCCTATAGGCCCCAATCTGCTGACCTAGCCCCTTTTCACATCCCTAGATGCAAAACCAATATGGGTGCATGTGCTTTCTCATACTCAGCTCCAATATACTGGAACTCCATTCCTCAAACCATTCATCGAGCGCCCACCCATGCGACTTTTAAGAAACTTCACCATGATCATCTGCATATAACTATCCCCTGCACTTGCTTTCATCCACCTTAGACCATTTTTTTCTCCCTTCCCTCTGTTTCCCTAGGCAATCTACCTCTCAGACACCTCTTCACCACCTCTCTTATACCCTCCACTCATGTCTCTTCTCTCATCCCTTACCCCCTTCCCCTGCTTCCTACCACTTTCCCTTTTCTCCCCTGTTTTCATTAACCACAGTTTTTGGCACTTAGTGTATTGTTTCTGTGTATACCTTTCTCTTACAATGCCAGTTTAGTATGTTGTTTTGATACTTGTTGTTACTTGACCAAACTGTATTCTGACTGCTTTATACTGAACAAATTTTCTCTACAGCCTGAATCAATGTTTTCTTTACACCCTAAGCTTATTGTATGTTGATTTCCCTCCCAACTGCGTTACATATCTCATGTGCTGCATCACATGTATTGCTCATTGTACTTTTCAGACTGTCTTCTCCAGGTCATGCCTGAAAATAGGCATTCTTATGCCTAGTGCACTCACCCGGTTATCAAAAGCAAATAAATAAATAATTAATAAACAGCAAGGAAGATGCAAAATGAAAGAGAAACAGAAACACAAATTAAAGGGCTGTTGGAAACAAAAATAACCAATGCGCACAGTGGCATAAACTGAAACAGTAGTGGAAACGCATGAAATAGTAACAGTAAAAAAAATGCAAGCGCAAATGAGAATGCAAAGGGTAACGCACACGGTGGTGTACATGGGAACGGTAACACAAACGGGGACAGAAACGCAAGTGGAAACAGTAACTATAACAGTAACAGAAGCATATACCCTGCTTTTGCTGAACAGGTGCATAGAGAAACAAAAAGAATGTATGCATTGTAATGGGCATTGAAGCTTAAAACGAGCATTGGAACTACTTCATTGCTAATATCTCAGCAACCGCATGAGGTAGAAAAACATTTAAATGTCACAAAAATCATGATTTTCCTGGCTAGATTTTTGTACTACATATACAACAAAAAAATCTGTATTTCGCATCGTTTTTGAGGTCTCCGAGTCCTAAAGGCGCAGTATGCCACCATGTTAGTCTATGGGAAAAATACCAACTTCGAAGTACCATAACTTGGCAACCATGCAATATTTTTTCATCAAACTAGAAAAGGGCACATCTGTGAGATGTTGGCTGCCCTTCCCCTAAATTTCAGCTCAAAAGACCAAGCTGTTCTTTCGCAGCAGGGTGGCAAAGAATTCCTCTCATTTTAGCCAAATCTAAAAAAGTAGTGTCGCAATTTGTGGCATTTTTTGCAAAATTTTGTGAAAATGTCATGCTTGCAACACTACTTTGTGACACTACTGGTTCCAAAAATTTTAAAAACATATTTCTTGGGTGTTTTACCCCAAAATAAAGACATGGATAGAATCCTCAGGGTCCGACTAGGTGAACACAAAAAGAACTGTGTCCCTAGAGGGTCCCACATTTAAATGCCAAGCATTTTCCTGATCACCAACTGAAAACAAAATGGCAGATTTCTGACAATACTAGGCCATTGCAATACTAAAAAGTGCATTTGTCAAAGTGTCAAACTTTTGTTAACTTTTCCGATTGTCTTATAATGAGAAATTGTTTTTTGAATAACTTTTAACCGTTCAATATTTTTCATGAAATCTTCAAAAGGCACATTGGGGACCCCAGCCACACATTCCTTGAAGGTTTTGGACTAGTCACTCAAATTGTACGACCTGTAGGCAAGAGCAAAGAAAACATATAGCCAGAAATTGCTTGAGGAATAGTCAATGGCAGTGCGATTATGATCCGAATGCCCCACTACCTCCACTGCCACCCCCTCCTGTACAATGACAGTGGCAGCCACCTCAGCAGCAAGGCTGGAGTGGAAATCCATGGGATCCCCAGTTCTGGAACGATGACAGCTGAAAATTAAAGGAACACTGCCAGCAAATGCTATGCACGTCGACAACACCGAAGGGTAGCCCCGTAATGGACTTGACAGTTATGGACACAAAATTGACCTTTTTAATAGATACGGGTGCCTCAATGTCAGTGGTACAGAGAAGCAAATTGAATGCGCCACTGTCAAGCAAAATGGTGACAACAATAGGGGCATCGGGGATACCGCAATGAGAACAACTAACCATCTCATTAACTGTCAGATGTGGTAACAAGGAGTTGCAGCATACATTCCTCAGTAGTACGACCTGTCCTGTGAATCTAATGGGAAGGGATCTCTTATCAAAGCTAAATGCACAAATCACGTGCAACCCAGAGGGGTTAACATAGAGGCACTGAGTGTGGGCTTATATCCCTGCTCGGTAGAAGGAATGGGGGACTGGTTGTATAGCTGGGAATTAACAGAACCAAGGGAAATGTGTTGGCTACAAGAGTGGACAGAAGAAGTAACACATAGTAGGTTACAGTTACAAACAGATATGCATTGCATTTGCACACTATCTGCAGTGGGAGGTTGGGACATGAATTATGAGTGTGAATGGTGGGGAAAGCAGCAGGTAGAGCAGACGGTTTGGGTATCAGACATATATGTGGCAACGGATCATTGTGCGGCCGCAGTTGAGCTTGATAATGAGCAGCAGAAAGTGTTCCAGATCCCAGAATCATACCTGCATATTTCCCTAGCAAGCTGACCGTCCGTACCCTGGAAGGAGTTGGGGCCATGGGTGGCAGGGATGGTGAGGTTGTGTGACTGGGAGCGGGTGGGGAACAAGTGGGTATCAAGGACTGGACACTGTGAGAAATACACAGTTAACAGAAGTGTTAAAGTAATTGTGGATGAAAGGGAAGTGAATGTGCAATGGAAATGCGAGGAGACAAGCATGAAGGAAAATGTGAGCTGGATAATTGAGTTACCAGCCGAGTTGTGGGCAGAACCAAAATACGATGTGGGATTATTAAAGGGTGCACAACCACTAATAGTCAAGCCAAAGTCCTCTTACATACCGAATAGGCATCAATATCCGCTTGGAAAGGAGGTGGAAGAGGGAATAGCACCAGTGCATGCAGCATTAGTGGAAAAGGGAGTAATCGTCCCTTGCCCCTATGCAACAGTTAACACACCAATACTACAGGTTAAAAAAATCAAATGGAAGTTATCGTTTCATGCAAGATTTAAGGCCAGTAAATGAGGCAGTGCATGTACGTACCCCGGTAGTCCCAAATCTGATTACAGTACTGTCATCCATTCCCCATGATAGCTGTTATTTTACAGTCATTGATTTAGCAAATGCATTCTTTAGTATTCCAGTAGAGCCAAATAGCCAGGAGTGGTTTGCCTTCACATATAAGGGACGAAAGTGGAGCTGGACTCGCATGCCACAAGGTTATGCGGAGTCTCTGGCAGTATTCTCAGCTCAAATGAGGGAGAATCTATCCGCTTTTGTGGCCCCATTGGGCAGCATCCTAATACAATACGTGGATGATCTATTGTTGGCTTCTCCCAGTAAAGAAGCAAGTGAACAGGACACAAGGGCCCTGCTGTTTTTCTTGGCTGAAAATGGACACAAGGTGTCCCAAGAAAAGTTGCAACTGTGTAAGGAGCAAGTAAAATATTTAGGTCATGTTCTGTCTGGAAGTGGCAGGAAATTAGACCCTGAGAGAGTTAAGATGTCCTTTTTGGGTATGGTCGGTTATTGCAGAGCCTGGGTCATGGATTATGCTATGCTAGCTCAACCCCTCCATGAGGCCATATGTGATAAGAAAATGCAAATGAATGAAGAAATATTGTGGACACTTGGTTTAGAGACCAGTTTTGCAAAACTAAAGAATTGTTGGCCACTAGTCCATGTTTAGGACTACCAAATTATGAGAAGGTTCAATCTATTTGTAACTGGGAGAAAGGTGTTACATGTCAGCTGTGTTGACTCAGGAACATGGAGGAAGTCAGCGACTCATAGCATTACTCAGAGCGTCTGAACTCAGTAGTACGTGGAATTTGTGCATCTGTTGCAGCCGCTACTGAGGCAGTGTTGGCATGTTGGATCTGGTGGGATTTTCTGCGCTGATGGTGCATGTGCCTCATTCTGTTCATTCCATTATATTGCAAGCTCACACTGCTCATTTAACGCCTGCACGACTGCTTCAGTATCAAAATGTGTTACTAACCATGTCTAACATAACTTTAAAAAGGTGTACGACTTTAAACCTGGCAACATTACTACCTACTCCTGATGAGGGGGAGGAGCATGACTGCGGACAAGTAATTAACCTGCACTGTAAGCCTTGACCGGACATAACTGATGTGCCCATTCAGAATGCAGAAGTAGAATTATTTGTCGATGGCTCTGCACAGGGGGATAACAGGGGATCCCTGTTGGTAGGTTACGCAGTTTGCACTCAAAATGGTCTAGTGGAAGGGGCGAATCTGCCTCCACAAACCTCAGCCCAGGCTGCTGAGCTCATAGCTCTGATGAGAGCATGTATATTGGCAGAGGGGAAGACAGTTAATATATATACAGACAGTCTG
The DNA here is from genome assembly GCA_016271365.2 of Neoceratodus forsteri. NCBI lineage: Eukaryota > Metazoa > Chordata > Ceratodontiformes > Ceratodontidae > Neoceratodus > Neoceratodus forsteri. Next base: position 1,180,103,346 of record CM057458.1, read on the forward strand.
TATGCTTTTGGAGTAGCTCATGATTTTGGTACTCTGTGGAAGCACAGAGGATTTTTGACAGCAGCAGGAAAACCTATTACGCATGCAAACTTAGTAAAGAACTTGTTGGCAATACAAAGGCCAAAAAGGCTGGCAATTATTAAATATCAGGCCCATACCTCTAATCAAGATTTTGTTACTACAGGAAATGCATGGGCTGACGCAGCTGCAAAGGCAGCAGCATTTTCTGGGAGTGTTCCACAATTTAAAATGTTTTCAAATGTAACTGAACAACTTGATTTATTTTCAGCCGCAGATGTAATCTTGTTACAGAGATCAGCCAGTGCGAAGGAGAGGTGAAACTGGCAGGCTAACTGTAAATATGATATAAATACAAAGACCTAGATAGCCCCCAATGGCAGGCTCTGCTTGCCTTTGGTAGTATTTCCCTTTTGAGCTAAATTGGCTCATGGAGCTGACCATGTCTCAAAAAGTGGAATGGTAGACCTTGTAAATAGATACTGGCATGTTGTGAGTTTTACCATGTATGCAGAGGAATTTTGTAAAAAATGTCTTATATGTTTGCAAAATAATATCGGCAGAAGACACCAAGTAACCCCCTCTGCCCATCCTTTTCCCACAGGACCTTTTGAGCATCTAATGATGGATTTTATCAAACTGAATCCGTGTGAAGGGTACAAATACTGTTTAGTAATTATAGTTATGTTCTCAAAATGGGTGGAAGTGTTCCCAGTGCGGAAAACCACAGTCTGTACAGTGGCAAAGGCTTTAATTAGGGAGATTATACCTAGATGGGGAATTCCCACCCGGCTTTCCGGTGATAATGGCTCACATTTCGCAAATGAGGTAATCAGGACCTTATGTGAGGCACTGCAAATAAATTTGGGAATGCACTGTGCATATCACCCCCACTCTGGAGGGTGGTAGAAAGGGCAAATCAGACACTAAAGCTAAAATTGACTAAAATCATGGCAGAAACTGGCCTTAGTAGGGTAAAGGCACTACCATTGGGTCTGATGAGTATGAGGGAAAGATCTGGCCCCATGGGTTTGTCACCACATGAAATCTTAATGTGAAGGCCTCTCAGAATGACAAATGTTCCATTTCCACAAACCAGAATAACATTACATGGTATAGATAATGAAATGATTGCCTATTGTTTATCTCTTAATGCTGTCTTGAGGTCTCCCTATCCTAGGGTGAAGGCTGTTTTACCAGTACCACTTGAGGGTCCCTTGCATAAAATACAGCCTGGAGATTTTGTGGTCATCAAAGATTTCCGAAGGAAAAGGTGAAGCGCCCCTAGATGGTGAGGACCCTTCCAGGTGCTCCTGACAACTGCAACAACTGTGAAAATTGCTGAAAGAGACACTTGGATCCACACATCTCACTGTCATTTAGTGACTGCTGCCTCTGTAGAAGTGAATGAACAATGATCTGTGTTACAATGCAGTGCAAAATATGGACCATTTCTTTAATGGCAGTATTACTGTTATTGATGGGATTACTGTTACACCCATCCCTTCTGGAAAACAGTAGTTTCCGCTGGAGTACAGAACCTTTGTATATGACTAATACCTGGTGGACTCTTATGAAATTGCATGCAAATAAAGTGAATATGTCGGACTGTTATGTGTGTACACATTCCCCTTTTTCTGCTCCTGTGGGATTACATCTCATAGCCGACTCAGTTAGGAATGATACCTATAGGTTGACGGAACCCTGGAGACCTTGTGGCCAAATGATACAGATGTTACTTTCCAGGAAACCTTTTAAACCAAACTACCTTATACTCAAATCATACATTGGTTTCAGGTATTCCAACCCCCCAACAACACATAGAGTCCCATTTTGTTTCTTGAACCCCATAATGCAACGTGTGCCCCTTATTGCCTCTGTTCCCGTACGGGCCACACCCCGTGGGAAATTCCTGTTGTGTAATCAATTACACCAGCTGGGTTACAAAAATGAATAATGGTAACTCTTATGCCATTGGCAGCCTCTCTGGTCTGTACTGGGTCTGTGGCACTAAAGCCTATGTATTCCTCCCCAGGGGCTAGACTGGTTGTTGTTACTTGGCCACATTACACCCAGCGGCGACAATATTTACTATGGGAGGCAACCCAAATCAGCCAAATCATATAAAAAGAGACTTACAGGAAGTACAACAAGGGTCCAAATGAATTTCAGTAGGAGAGAAGTTTGGAGCCGGTTTCTTCTCTTGGTGGCGGGTGGTCCAGCCAATGCATTATATTGATCAGCTAAGCTATGAATTAGAAATGTTGATCAATGACACGTTGCAATCTACCGCTTTGCTAACAACTGAAATAAAAGCACTTAGAATTGTTACATTACAGAATAGGGCAGCGCTTGACTATGTATTAGCAGCACAAGGTGGGGTATGTGCTGTCATTGGGAAAGAATGCTGTACCTATGTACCTGACAACTCAGAGGAATTAGAACAGGTAATAGAGGGACTAAAAAAATTACAACAGCGTGTAATAAATGAGCATGCTCCAAAGTCACTGGCTTGGGACCCTGGTCGTGGCTTCGTGTATTTGGTGACTAGAACGCCTCCCTCCTCCACTGGGTGACAGTGGTTGTAATGGTCATACTAGCACTATGGCTACTGATGGTCCTAATCAAATTTTTTCTACGATGCCTGTGCAGCATTACGGCACCCATTGATGCCACCCAATTGCACCCGTTGTTACAACCGGACAAAAGAAACCACTGACCTTGGTGGTGTGTTCCAGTTCCATAACGAACCAGATGTGGCTATGGTATAGGTGGGTAGCCAGTTGATACAGAGTATCAAAAGGGGAGTGTGAGGGATTTTTAATTAAAGCTATAATGAGTGTACATGCACGAGCTAGCTGAGACAAGGTTACCTGAGGGTGAAAGACATAGCCTTGTAAACTGAACAGAACTAGATAGAACTGGATGTTGCTGCCCAAGAAAGAGGAACTGAGTAAAGTGAAAAAACAACTCCATATAAGGGAAAGTGCTGACAATAGAGTTCTGTGCATCTGTTGTGAGCTTGCCCAGAGGAAACCAACTGTAGCCACGCCTAAGGGTAGCTCAATGATGTATAAAAATCACTGTAAACTGTAATTGGGGAGCTTCTCCTTGGTAGAACTCCCGCATGCATGTGAAACTGCTGTGAAAACAAAGGAGAAAAGATTAGACCAGTCTCTGTGATTTTTGTCCTCGTGATGACGGGGATGGGTAATACTTACAGTGAGAGAATTTGGTGATCACAGGACCCAATTCAAGAGAGTGAGTAGAGCATGGCACAAGCTGTGCCACTGCATAAAGTAACACTTTAACCCCTGCGACTTGCGAGTTGCACCCTATTCCAAGACAAAAGCCAATTATGATGTAGAACAGCAAAATTATGCATGTCACAAGTTATGCCCACACCGCAAGACATAACCCACAATAGCAGGCATAGTAGTTATGTTAGTTGCAACCCAATGACCATAGAACTTTGCATAAGTCACAGACATGTAGTTAGCTACACAAGCAGTAATGATGACACAGGCCAATAGCGATGCAGAGGCGGCAAGTGTGGTAAGATAGGAGAAAAGAAACTTTACAAATGAGGAGGCAGATGTCCTCCTCGAGGAAATAGAGTCAAAAGACAGCCCTACTAATGGGCATGGGTGGGTAGAGTGACCTGTGGAGGAACTGCAAGGAGGCATAGGAGGATGTGGCCAAAAAGGTCAATGTGGTGGCCAGTGCCAAGTGGGGTAAATGGGACCTACAGAAGAGAGTGAATGACCTGAGGCATCCTGCAAAGGTGAAGGAGGCCTTCAATAGGTGGCAGGCAGTGGCCACAGGCAGTGGGCCACTGGGAAAGAGACACCTTAGTGCCCACAAGGAGAGAATTCTGGTGTTCCTGAGCCAGCAGAGTGTCCATGGTGACATGGTCTTGGACACAACATGGATGGTAACTGGGACAGGTAAGTGAATGACCAGCCGTGCCCCTGGTGTGTGTGAGACAGCAATGCAGTGGTGGGAATGGAGGTGTATGTGGAGGGCAAGACATGGCGTGGTAGCACTGATGCACTGTCATCCCACCACAGGCTCAGCAGCAGTGGATACAGGGGCAGAAGACAGTCATGGCACAGGCAGTGAGTCAGAGCAGGACAGCATACAGCTGACAACACAACAGACCACTGTGACAGACACCCCTGGTGGTGTGGACACGGTGCAGGCAGACCCAGCCCTGATAATGATGGTGGGTTAACAGCAGGCAACAGAAGAACAACAGCAGGAAGAATAGGGACTGGATTTATGTGATCTGTTAAGTGTTGGCAGTAAAGCGGACAACATAGCCAAGGACCTCAGCCCTGCCTCATATGACAGGCTGCAGGAGACCCTGGATGAGGCATCACAGTCCCTACAGGACAACCTCACAGTCACACCCACAGACTACAACAGTCCTGCAGTACCCTCGTGAGCACTCATGAGGAGCAGTTTGAGTTGCTCAGCTGTATTCACCTCAGGATCAATGCCCACCACGCAGCTATGGAGGAGCACATGGACACCCTCATAGGTGTGATCAAGACAGGGACATGCACTACAGATATAGCCATGGACAGTCTGGTGGATGCCTTTGTCAACTCCCAGGCCTGTGTCCAGGTGCAGATGCAAGCACTTACTCTACTGGCTATGGCCATGGAGTGGTTGGTGGCCCAGAAAGCCAGACAGTCAGATATACTTACTGCTGTGCTACAAAGTGGACTTACAGCCCAGTCTCTGCAAGACACAGCAAGGAGGGAAGCAGCCACACAGGTGGTGCAACAATACCAGTAGGGAGATGGGATACATACCACCACGATGGCAGGGGGCATTCTGCCACCCCCTGCAGAGCAGCCCCTTGCCACTGACAACCTCAGGGGCAGAATTGTGCAGCCACCACTAACACCACCACAACATTCCCCAACAGCATCTGCAACACCACCACCACTGCCAGGGCAGCAAGGTTAACAACACAACCTGCTCCTCCCCCACCACTGTCACTACCAACACCAGCAGCACCACCTGCATCACCAACCCCAGAACCACCACCGCCAACACCACCAGCTGCAGCACCAGTGCCACAGCCCCCACCACTGCAACTACCAACACCACTGGTGACAACACTGCCACCGCAAACAACTGCAATGCCACCTGCAGCCATTGCCATAGGGTGTGCAGCAGTGGCCACCAGGCACAGGACAAGTTCTAGTTGGGGCATGGTAGCACCTGCCGATACACCAGGACATGGCACATCCAAGCTGGCAACTCAAGTGTAGGCTGCCGAGGAAGAAGGATCACCAACAAAGGGACAGGTGACTGTGCCAGGACCAGCACCTAACACCATAGAGAGGCATGGAAGGCATCAGAAGACAGTGGTGACTCCGAGACCCATGGATAGTGGAGGACCTGCGGCCATGTGACTGGGGCAGGGTGGGCCCAGTGATGCCACAGGAAAGCAGAGCCCATGACAGAGGGACTGGTCAGGGCAGTAGCTCCATCAAATGCAAGAGAACTGTTCATCACCAGGTAGGTGAATGTCTCTCTGTGCATACGGTGCACCTCTACAAGGTGGTGGGCATTGAGCAGAATGACACTGGGGAGGGCACTATGTGTGGATGTGTAGGGAGTATGGGGTGTGCATGTGTTTGTGAGTGAGTGCATTGTGTGCATGTGTGTGGGTGATGACAAACAGCACAATATGGATGTGGATATTGTGAAATGTCATTGAGTGTGGGTCTGTGTGTTGGGGTAGCTGCACCACTGTACTGTCACACTGCACCATTCTACACCTGTAAATAGTAAACTACAGTGTGTTCACTGGCAAACAGTGTGGTGTTGCTCATTCTCACATACTGTGTGAGGGCCAGTTGCAAATGGGATAGCCAGTGTCTGGGATGGCTGCATTTTCCAACACACAGATGATCAACTGCATCTGACTGCCTCAGTAGTGATGTCCACCAGTTATGCACCTGCAACATGTATGTGCAGGCCCAGCTGAAACCAGCATAAAAGTAGTACACACATGCAGCATGTGAATATGCATGTCACATGTGCGTAGTACAACTGTAGGTCACATGTGTGGCCTATACCGATACCATGTGCGAGGCACAGCTGTGAAGGTGATACAGAGGCTGCATGGAGCACACTCTGCTGTGACGAGGCAGATCTAGCAGCAGTGGTAGAGACCACAGGGTAGGGATACTACTGTGTAGGATGGCCACAGTAGGACAACAACTACTGATCACTGGTAAGTTTAGGACAGTGCAGCACCTTCACCAATGCAGCTCTTATGTTGTTGTGCAGTATGTAGTGGGGTGGCATATAGGGCGTGAACCTCATCCTGTGTGCGAAGTCTGCAGCAGTGCACTGCACATCTGCAGTCTGCACAAATGCATGCCAGATGTGTGTGTGCTCTAGGCTGCACATGTGTCCTGGATATGTGCCATGTGCTGGTGCGGTCGGAAACAGGCCACACAGCATGCCTGCACTCCTGTGGCTGCAGACACAGAGCAAGGAGAGGAGGCATAATGTGGAACACCACAGCTGTACCAGAACACTGTGCAGGACAGAGCACTGGTCTATGAGGTGCACCAGACCAGATCCCACTTCAGGTCCAGAGGTATGTACAAGGGTGTAGGCTGGCATACACACTGTACACATAGGTATGATGTGTGGCTGTCACACAACATGTGCCATGCCGAGTAATGCAACATAACAGCCTGGCATCCTGCAGCTGTTATAGGCCACTGCATAGTGACTCTGTGCAGGCTGCTGTTGTGTAGGGGATGGCCATATGCAGAGACCATTTGATGAGTAGAGATGACTACCCTCTCCACACTACCTGGTTGTGTATGGCAGGTGACAGTATGTGGGAGGTTTGGTGTAGGCAGGTGTGGAGGGTACCCATTGCATAATGTGCGCAAGGCACATCTCTGCCCTGTCAGGCAGGGGTGGTATGGGGGGTATGTGCACACTATTGGAATGGGGGGTACTATAGTGACATGTGTATACAGCACAGCACTGGCAAGCTACACCCTGGGACAGCACACATGATGCAGTGCTGTACTCTTTGCTACAGTACCCAGCTCTGTATTGTATGCAGGCTATGGGTGGCCATGCCACGTAGCATGTAGGGGTAGGATACACTATGGTGATTCCCACTACAGTGCCATGATATGATGTATGTGTCATGTTGCCTTGCAGGACATTGCCATCCACAGCTGGACTCCCCCATGCCAGGATCAACAGGGTGTGCCCACAGGCTGCAACAGCACACAAGGTGATGACAGGGCAATGCCACACCACAGAAGCATCAACCTTAGTGGAAGGGCCCCAAACTATACCGCCACAGAGGTGGCACAGCCAGAACCTGGTCCAGCAGTGGGGACAACACTGCTACCACCTGATTGCAGGTCACACAGCACAGCAGAGAAGGCAAGGGCATGGAGGTGATCGGGGAACACCCCAGTGACATCAGCAGTGTGTCCTGAAGCATATGTCAGCAGCAACACTGGTGGCAGGACCTGGCACGGCATGACCCAGTGATTCTATAGTGAATACTGGCCATGGTGGAGTGGAGGGATTTCGAGATGCAGATGGGCCAGGCCTCAGGTACAGGTGGGTATGCCAACATGTGGCCTGACAGTTTTGCAATGCTGACACACAGGCCATTGACAATAGTGTTGCACGCATGTAACTGTGATCTCCTTCCCTGCAGGTGCAGGATGCAGCACCACAGAACAGCAGGGGAAACAGGATGTGGCACATCGGTGTGACGGGAGTCAGCAGCAGGTGCAGGACCAGCAGAGGTCAGGTAGGTGTATGCACTGTCTACAATGTATCATGGCCATGCTGTGGAGGACCGCGCTAGCTTGGGTGGGGCGTGTTGTGTGGGCTGGCAGTGTGTCCCATCACAGCACTGACCAGCACCTTTGCTACCTTGCAGGTGGGTGGAGCATACTATTCCCAAGGCATAGGACATTGCTGTGGGCTTTGGCCGAGCTGAAGGCACAAGATGCACTGGCCTACTTGTGCTGCACCCATCACTGATGACACAGGGTCCGACCCATCCCACCATCACCAGAGGAGGAGGAGGAGGAGGAGGTGGATGAGGACACTGGCGACAGTTAGCCACAGGGGTTGGTGGACCAGCAGATGGAGATGATGGTGGCAGATGTCTGGCCTGCAGTGGTGCTGGGGGTTGCACAACTGCCTGCTGAAATGCCAGCAGCAGGGGACCAGAGAGCTGTTGCGCTGTAGGTGGAAGAGCAGCCAGCAGAAGAATAGGAGACAGAGGAGCTGCTTGCAGTGGAGCAGGAGGTTGAGAGCAGCCAGCAGAGGAATAGGGAGACAGAGAATCTGCTTGCAGTGGAGCTGAAGGTGGAGGAGCAGCCAGCAGAAGAATAGGAGACAGAGGAGCTGCTTGCAGTGGAGCAGGAGGTTGAGGAGCAGCCAGCAGAGGAATAGGAGACAGAGAATCTGCTTGCAGTGGAGCTGAAGGTGGAGAGCAGCCAGCAGAGGAACAGGAGGCAGAGGAGCTTCCTGCAGTGGAACCAATGGAGGTGGAACAGCCAGCAGAGGAGCAGGAGGTGACCTCTGCTCTTTGGATCCCATGGTAAGCAGAGTGACCTATACTAACCTTTACTAACAAACTTACTCCAACTATCAGCCTTGGGCACACACTGGTGAGCATGGCCGCATGGTGCTTTGTGTGTATGCAGCAGTGCCCTCTGTTGGGTCCAGTTCACATGCTGTCACACCATGAATGTCATACATGTGTGGTGGCCATGGACTATTCTGGCACCCTTCCACCCAAGGGCACTGCAGGTCCTGTAGAGTGGTACCAGTGGCACAATGCGATGGTATGTCCTACCAGCATATGTCTACAGGTCTGTGCCACCCGTTGCTGTGTCTCTGTTGTGGTTACACTGTTTTCAAGCATCAGTGGCCATGGCAATAGCACTGTGCCTGGTGGTGCCATCTTCATGGTGCTGTACCTCTGCTCCATGCGTATCTATCACCCTCCTGGGTCTGCATTTCCATGGTCCATGTGTGTTGTGGTCCTCTGTTTGCTTCCTGGAGTGCCATCACACATTTTCAGTTATGCCTACTAGATGATGTACAACATGCATGGGTACTGCTACAGCTACAGTGCAGCAATATGTGTCACATGGCACCTGGCAGACACTATCCCATCCCCCTCTTTGTATTAGCACTTGTAATACACACAGTCAGTGGCTGGCCGTGGAGATTAGAGTTGGGCTGTACCAGTCACCAGCTGGGGAAGGGTGGGGGTGCTGGGTGGGCTGGCATGGCTAGGTGGGGTGGGACCACTAGACTACAAGAATGGCAAATGCTTATCTATTTTATTATGATGGGGAGGCTGCTAGACTACCATGGATATGAATAATAATAATAATTAAATACAGATCGAGGGGCCACTAGACTACCAGGAAACAAAACAATATTAATAAAATACACATTGTGGAGACCACTAGACTACCAAGGATACAGAGATCGTTCTTTATGTTATCATGATTGGGGAGCTAGACTATTAGGGATATTGAAAATTTATTTTTATTCAGATGGGGCAGAATGAAGCCCCTGAGCAAAACCCACCCTCATATAACTTTCGAGGCACCCCTCAGCTGAAAAACTATTTTAAAAATCTGGCCATCTAGTCCCTCGCTCTTTGTTCATGAGCGAGCAATTTCTTTGATCACCAGCCTGCAAATTCTTTGATCATGAAATTCTTTGATTGCAATCGTGCATCACGAGCAAGAGATGAGATGGCCAGATTAAAAAATTCATTTTCTCAGCCTAGGGATGTCCTAGGAAGGCAAATCAGGTTTTTATTTTCCTCTGGGGCTTCGTTCTGACGAACCATGGTGGTGGTTTACCACAATTCTTTTCATTTTTTAAATTAGAACAGTTTTTATTCTTTGGTCGTGACTCTGCAAATTCTTTGATCGCAAGATTCTTTGATTGCGATCATGCATCACGAGCAAGGGATGAGATGGGCAGAAAAAAAATCAATTTTCTCAGCCCAGGGGTGTCCTAGGAAGACAACAGAGGGTGGATTTTACTCGGGGGGCTTCGTTCTGACCAATCATGGTGGTGGTTTACCACAATTATTTGATTTTTTTAAATTAGAGCAGTTTTTATTCTTTATCTGTGAGCTTGCAAATTCTTTGATCATGAGCCTGCAAATTCTTTGATTGTGAGATTCTTTGATCACCATCTTTGATTGCGGGGGACAAGATAGCAGATTTTTATAATGCAATAGACAAGGAAATTTTACCAGTCTTTAAGATTGAATATCTCAGAAATGGTTTGGTCTTTTTAGTTGAAATTTGGAGGTGTTTATGGCATGTCCGTCCTGTAGATGTGAAATATGGTGTTATGCATCAGAGACATTTCTTTTGGAGATATTACGTATTACACTTTCTATGTTGTGGATAGGGTGCCTAGTTTCAGTGTCATGGATGTAATTTTCAGTTGTTGTGTGTGTTAAATGTCAACAGGTGCAGCACTGTGCCACTCTGACAAATGAAAATTTTATTTTGATATGTTATATCTCAAACGGCTTGGTCTTTTTACTTGAAATTTGGAGGGTTTTGTAACCATGTCTCATAGATGTCAATAACAGTGTTTTTGTGTTGTATAATATATTTTTTGTGGAGATATTGTGTTTGCACAGTTTATGTTTTGTAGACAGCATTTTATATTGCTCTACTAGATTAGCACTTTGTTTGGTGGGTGGCCTTGCTATTGTCAATGTAATTTTAGTCATTGAGTGTGTGTGTGTCGACACTTACAAGTTGGTGGGAGTGTAGGGCCCAAAGGGCCCCCGCGCTTCCACAAACATATGCAACATTCTACTTTTCTATTCTTTCTTAAAAAGTAAGGACATTCTATACAAAAAAAACTTTATGTCATCAGTTAGGGTTCTACTACAGTGAAAAAAGTGAAGAAATTTGATTTTAGGGTTCTCATCCCTTGCACCCCACCGCACCCGCACCACCAACAGGCATCGTGATGGGCATTGAGGTCATCAGCCATAACGCTCAACTCCTTCCCCTACTCTGCACCACCTCAGCTTGTTTACACATGGGATGGGGTGAGAGTTATATCCGACAACCCCTCGCACCTCATTGCCTGTTGGTGGGGCAGGCTAGGGATGGGGTGTGCAAGCGGTCGGATCCAAAACCCCAAGCACACCCTGATGCAGGTTGGGGTGGTGGGAGGGTCTCAAGGGGGCTTTCAACCCTAACCCCTGAATTTCCTAGCTTTTTGCTGTGGAACAACCCTAACTGATGCATAAAAGGGATTTTTTGCCTCAAATATCCCTTCTTTTTGAGAATGTGGATGATAAAGAATGCCCAACATGCACCCCCTGAGTTGAGATATTAGTATTTTAGGTCATGATGCAAGATCACGATCAAAGAATCTCATGATCAAAGAATTTGCAGGCTGTCGATCAAAGATCGTTAGTGAGCCACAAATTAAGTTTTAAAAGCTTGTAACTTTATTTTGTGACGTATTTGGATGGAACCAAAGCCATGGCTCAATAGATCAGGGTCCCTGAGTAAATCCATTGAAGTTTTACTTCAGAAGTGACCCTGTGCCAAGATATTTGTGTTTATGTGATTGGAAAACTGAAAACAAGGTGGCGGACCTCACTGTCAAAGAATTTAGAAAATTCCTCAGGAACAAAAGATTTTGAATGGTGAGGCTGCAAATTCTTTGATCACCAGGAAAGACCAGATGACCAGAACCCCACTCTTTGATTGTGAGATATACATATACATTTTCCCTTTGACTTATAATAGGAACTTAAAAGTGTCATAACTTTTGAATGCCTTAATATTAGGAAGAGTACACAATGGGGTGAGATACTAACGACAACAAAATGGAAAGGACTTGGGGGTAGTCATATCAGATGACCTAAAGGTGGGCAAGCAATGTGAGAGGGGCAGCAATGAGGGCTAGGGGATATTGGGATGCATAGGAGAGGCATCACTAGTAGAAAACAGGAAGTTATTATCCCTCTATACAGACAGCTGGTCAGACCCCATCTGGAGTACTGTGTGCAGTTCTGGAGATTCAGTCTTCGCAAAGACATAGACAGGATGGAAGCTGTCCAGAGGAGGGCAACTAAAATGGTGCAGGGTCTACACCGGAAGACATATGTAGAGAGACTAAAGAAGCTAATATGTAGCCTCGAGAAAGGAAGGAGAGGGGACATGATAGAAACTTTCAAGTACCTCAAGGAATCAACAAAGTCCAAGAGGGTAGCATCTTACAAAAAGAGGTGTGCAAGAACAAGGGGCAATTTGAAGATAGAGAGGCAGCTCAGAGGTAATTTAAGGAAGTATTTTTTCACAGAGAGGTTGTGGATGCATGGAGCAGCCTTCCGGAGGAAGGAGGTTGTGGAGTCAAAAACAGTGGTGGAATTCAAGCATGCATGGGACAGTCATAAGGCAATTCTAGGGATGGGGGTAAGGAAAAGTAAGCTGCTGGTTAACTAGGATCTGCAGCTTATCCAGTAAACAGGGAAATGGGCAGACTGGGTGGGCCAAGCGGGCCTTATCTGCCGTCAAATTCTATGTTTCTCGTTTCTATGTTTCTATTTCACCAAACAAAAGCAGCATGTTCAGCCACCAAAGCTCTTTCAAATGAAGCATCTTGCAGAGTGGCATACCACACAACAGCCATGCATGACCACATTAAGAATGCCAAAAGGTGCCTCCAAAAATGGATAATTTTGCATTTTTCAGCACTTTTGTACACGAAGACCAGCACTCTGACACAAACACAATTTGGCATGCCAAGAGAACTAGGGTGCCCCAACACGTATACCAAATTTCAGGCAAATCCATTTAATGGGTCCAAAGTTATTAACATCCAAACTTTTGACTTTGTATGTAACTAGCCACTCAACCCTAACTATAGTGTCATGACTGTGCCTCTATAATACATCTCTCTCTCTCTCTCTCTCTATATATATATATATATATATATATATATATCTATATTATCATATATATATATATATATATATATATATATATATATATATATCATATATATCTATCTAACTATCTATCTATATATCTATATATATATATATATCATATATATAACACACATTATGGTAGCACGGTGGTGCTACCATGAATTAGGAGATTCAGTAGCCATTTCCATGTTAAACCCAAAATTTTGCACCTTATAACTTTGCAACTGTTTGATGGATTGCCTGAAATTTGGAATGTATGATCAAGACCCATAGGCCTTGGGATCTGCCAAGTTTCCTACTGATCGGATATCACGGTTGTGGAGTTATTAAGCATAATCTATCTTGTGCGTTTAAGCTTTCTGGAATTCTGCGATTAGCGCCTACAGGTGCGTACAGTTTGCATGACCGGCCTGAAATCTTCAGAATGTGGTGGGGTCCTCGATGTGCCTTTGAAGATTTGGTGAAAAAATATTAAACGGTTCAAAGTTATTCAAAAACAGTTTCCCATTATAAGTCAATGGGAAAAGTTAAAAGTTCGACACTTCATAAATGCATTTTACTTTCTCAAATGGGCCTGTTACTTTCCGCAAATCGGCCATTTTGTTTTCAGTTGGTGATCAGAAAAATGGTTGGCATTTAAATTTGGGAGCCTATAGCAACCTAATTATTTTTGTATTCACCTAGTCGGGCCCTGAGGATGCTTGCTATGTCCTTTTTGTGGAAAAGACCACAGAAATATGTTTTCAAATTTCTGGAAAAAGTACTTTCGAAAATTACTTTCATGCTCACGAAAGTGTCGCAAATTTTGCGAAAGCTTTCGCAAATTCAGTAATTTTCTAGTGTGTGGGAAAATGACAGCAATTCTTTGGCACTGCACTGCAAAATAACCGTTGGGAGTTTTGGGCTGAAATTTGGAGGATGCAGCCGACATCTCACAGATGTGCCTTTCAGTGTTGTATTGAAAAAATATTACATGGCGGCAAAGTTATGGCACTCCAAAGTTGACAGTTTTTCCCATAGGATACCATTACGGCGCCCGAAGCATTACAAGAATCCTTTGGCACCCTGTTGCAAAATAACGGTTTGGTCTTTTTTCCTGAAATTTGGAGGGAAGACAGCCAACAGTACACAGATGTACCTTTCAGTAGTTTGTTGAAAAAATATCACATGGCTGCAAAGTTATGGCACTCCAAAATTGACGGTTTTTCCCATAGGATAACATTACGGCGCCCGACACTTAACAGAAATCATATGGAGCCCTGCTGCAAAATAATGGTTTGGTCTTTTTCCCTAAAATTTGGAGGGAAGACAGCCAACAGCCCACAGATGTGCCTTTCAGTAGTTTGATGGAAAAACATTGCAGGGAGGCAAAGTTATGGTGCTCCGAACTTTTTTATTTTTCCCATAGGATAACATTACGGCATTCGCCGTGCCTTTCAGACCCCGTATCTCGGAAACGGTGCGAGTTACGGACTTTTCGTCGGAAAATTTCAAATTAGCCAGGACAGTTGTAAATAATATAACATTTAAATTTTTTTTCTACGTCTTACGGATCCTGAGATATAATGTATTTAGTATTCCAAGATCTCATTTTCTGCGCCGATACTCATTATTTTGCATACATTATTTGTACTCACTGTCTTTCTCAATGCAGGTTTTGGGGAAAACCAGCCTGTGTGCTTACATTACTGTTACTGTTGCCCTTTCCGCTTGCGAGATCCGTACCCGTTCTCACGATTGGCGATCTAGCCATATGTCGTTATCGCTGCGTTTTCATTTGCGCTGGCGTTTCTGTCATTTTTGCCATTTCTGTCTACAGTACTGTTTATCTTACTGTTTCACTTTACATCACCATGCGCATTGACATTTCTGTTTGCAGGCAGCATGTTACTATGTGACAACACATCACATGGCAGACCATTCCCGTTCATACAATGCGTTACCCTTTCTGTTCTCATTGTGCTTGTGTTACCATATGCGCCACTGTTAGCATTTCTGTTTGCGTTGCTGTCCCTGTTAGTATGCCACAACACATTCTCTTGGGCCCGCGCTCCCACCAACGCATTATGTAGCAGAGCGGCAGGGCCAAGGCGCCCAGCGCTCCCGCTGCTGCATTACATTCACTATTTCTCGATATCATTCTCAGAAAGAAGGGACATTAGAGGCAAAAACTCCATTTAATGCATTAGTTAGGGTTTAACCACAGCGACAAAGTGAGAAATTTGCTGTTAGGTAAATCACCTTGGACCCCTCACACCCCTAACCGGCATTGGGGTGTGCATTGGGATCGTGGGTCCTAACTCTCACCCCATTTTCCTATACTTCTGCTGCTTTACACATGTCATGGGGTGAGAGTTAGGTCTGATTTCATTTGTGCTTGCGTTTCTGTTATTTTTTGCCATTTCTGTCTACAATTACTGTTTATCTTACTGTTTCACTTTACATCACCATGCCCATTGACATTTCTGTTTGCAGGCACCATGTTACTATGTGACAACACATCACGTGGCAGACCATTCCTGTCTACGCCACCATGTGTGTTACCCTGTCTGTTCTCATTCCTGCTTGTGTTACCATGTGTGCCACTGTTAGCATTTCTGTTTGCGTTGCTGTCCCTGTTAGTATGCCACAACACATCATGTGGTGGGAGTGTGGGGCCCTTTGGGCCCTGTGCTCCCGCCAACGCATTATGCAGCAGGAAAGTGGGGCCCGAAGAGCCCAGCGCTCCTGCTGCTGCATCACATTCACTATTTCTCGTTATCATTCTCAAAAGAAAGGAAATTAGAGGCAAAACTCCATTTAATGCATTATTTAGGGTTGTTTCACAGCGACAAAAGTGAGGAATTTGCTGTTAGGTTGAAAACCCCTGGACCCCCCCAACCCTCCAACTGGCATTGGGGTGTGCATTGGGATCGTGGGTCTAACTCTCACCCTATTGTCCTATACTTCTGCTGCTTTACACATGTCATGGGGTGAGAGTTAGGTCTGATGATCCCTATGCAGGAGTTGAATGCCAGCATATCATGATTGTTTGCATTTTCTTTTTGTTTGCGTTTCTGTAACTTTTTAGCCATTTGTGTGCACTGTACTGTTTTGCTTTCTGTTTCACTTTGTGTCACCATGCCCATTGACATTAACATTTACAGGCACTACGTTATTTTATGACAAGGCATCATGTGGCACAGCGTTTCCTGTGTATGCCACTGCAAGCATTAGCCTTTCTGTTCTAACTCATGGTTGTGGGGCGTGCTGCATTACATTTACATTTTTTTTATCTTTCTTAAAGGAAGGGAAATTAGAGGCAAAAGTCTGTTTAATGCATTCGTTAGGGTTGTTCCACAGCGACAAAAGTGAGAAATTCACTGTTAGGTGAACACCCACTTGTGCCCATGCCCTCCCCAAGTCGCACTTTTAGCATGAATGTTTGCAGTGCTGTCAGGTTTATTGTGCCATAACACATCATGTGGTGGTAGCGCATGGACTGTACTGCCCTGCCCACCCCAGCAACCGCCATTGGGGTGTGCATTGGGATCGTGGGTCCTAACTGTCACCCCATTCTCCTATACTTTTGCTGCTTTACACATGTCATGGGGTGAGACTTAGGGCTGACGATCCCGTCTATGCCACCATGTGTGTTACCCTTTGTGTTGCTGTGTTACTGACTGCATGTCATAGGTACCAAACAAATAGATGGAGGTTTAGTTGTAGCAGTATTAGTAAACATTTATTTGTATGCTTAAGTCATAGACACTTATTTTTATGTCATGATGGTATTTAAAGTAAGGAGAGCGACACAGGTGGTTATGGTTTAAAAATTATTGCCAATTTGCCAAATGGAGAAAAGGTCCAATCAAGAGTGAAATTAAGTTAACAGAAGCAGTCTCTTACATACAATCTTTGTATGTGTACAATCATTGCTTGTGAAATTTGTAAATGTGTAAGAATAATAATAAGTTTATCATGTGGATTGGACTAAGTGTGTGATATTATGTAAACTAATCAGATGTTGTGTGTTTTTGTTGTCCTTCAGTACTCACTTCTGTTTATATGTGTGAAATATTGTCTGGCATTTGATTTTTTATTTTAATAGTCAGGCTGAAGCTATTGCTATTGAATGTGAATGTAGTTTGTAAAAAATGTTACTTTTTTTTAAATGGTTATATGTTGTAACTATGTGTAGCACATTAGTTGTCTGCTATGTAAATAAGGGAATGTCAGTTGGTAGTGAAGTGTGATTAGACACAAGATAGACAAGTGTTTTGTTGTAATTGTGTGACTGCTAATGTGGATGTTCCTGGGGTGGGCGAAAAACCATATGCTGATTGTTTAAGTAGTACAGTTTATGCAATTGTAAGTTTAGTGACATTTGATTCTTATTATTAAATAATATGTCACTGACTAGGTGCAAATGGAAAATTCCCACCCGACCCCTCAATTGAGGCGATCATAAATATTGTCAGGAACAGGTATGCAGTTTGTTGTGATCAGCAACAGTGCCTGATTTACAATTGTCAATATTTTGTAGAAACAGTACAGTTAGTTATGTGACAAGTTCAAAAAAAAATGAATGTTTTACATGAACGAGAAAATGTTATCAATTCTTACATTGGCTTCTATGTAAATTTTAACTTGTAAATACTAAAACTGTAATGGAATGCATTTTTTCACAAACTTATGCTTAGTTACATGTTGTTAGTATACTGCAGAGTAATATGTAAGACATTCACTTGTACTGTAGTGATACACTGCTATTTGTAGTTCAATTATTAAACAAGTTATTAACAATGTGCACTTGAACACAAATGTTTCTATTATGTACAAGTAGTTTAAAACAGTTTTAAGAGTCACTAAATTAGATTAAGTAATTGGTTATTAGTAACAGTTGTGTAAGTTAGGTTCTTGCATTATCAATAGCGGTAGTTGTTTTTACATATGTACAATACTAGTACTACGTCTGAAGCGTGATAGTTCTACACTGTTGCATGGTGATCTAATGATGTTCTCTATATGTGAAGAGTCACTAGAAGTGTAAAAGACTACTTCTGAGACTGTGGAATGTTTGTTTAATGTTATAAGGTAGAATCTTTCACAGACATGTAATCATGGTTTCTCTTGTGACTGTAAATATTGTTGGTGCCGATTGACCACTACAACAATTTTAATGCAGTCACTGATCTACACAAGATGTAACATGTCACAGTCTATGTAATGTCTGTATTTGAATTCCATTTTTGTTGAAATTGTATTGTTTATTAACAGTTGTAAATTATAAAACATAGTAACGAGTAATGACATTTTTGGGGACAAAGTACTCATGTTAAAATGGTACATATTTTGTCCTATTATTCTGAAATATGAAGGTTGTCATCATTCCTCAATATTAGAATACATGCATTTTTCAGGTGATCTGGAGTGTCTATTTAAAAGTGAGTTGTAGAGTCGTCACACTCTAACCATACAGCTGTGGAGCTTAGTAAGGTTTTTAGATGCATTATCTTGTAAGACATGTAATCATGGTTTCTCTAGTGACTGTAAATATTGTTGGTGCCGATTGAAGCCACTACAACAATTTCCATGTAGTCACTGATCTACAAGATGTAACATGTCACAGTCTATGTAATATCTGTATTTGAATTCAGTTTTGTTGAAATTGTATAGTTTATTTACAGTAGTAAATTGTACAACATTGTAATGAGTTATGACATTTTTGGGACAAAGTACTCATGTTAAAATGGTACATGTTTTGTCCTATTCTTCTGAAATATGAAGGTTGTCATAATTCTTCAGTATTAGAAGATATGCATTTTCAGGTGGCGTGGAAGTCTCTGTTTAACCATCCAACTGTGCACCTTAGTAATGAGGTGTAATGTCCAGAATGCATGGATTGACCATGATGATAGATAATGCTGTGAGTGTCAAACAGTGATTGGTTGAAGACTATTCTGCTAGCTGTGTAGTCTGTGATAGGAGTATCAACTCTGAGCCCATTGGTGTCAAATCTGTGCAACATAAGCAACAGATATTGAGATGAAGTCCTGAGCCGTATGGACTGAGTGCATCTGCCTCCACACCTTACAGGCATGACTACATTCAGCATTAGTGAACAGCTGTCGAAATTTGACACTTTTGCTTTAGGAACAAAGAGAGTTATCCACAGCATGTCATGTGTGGTATCACGCTGTGAATGCCACATGAAACACATACATATTTTGTTACGTATGTTACTGTGAAGTACTGGCAGATTGGGGTGCCGTCTTCATCAAGGTTCTTTATGACAGCCATCATAAACTCAGTACTGTCTTGCTGTATGTCGGCAGAAAATGTACTGCATCCAGCATATGTAGATAGCACCTGTCGTAGTGGTGTTAGTGAGTGTACATTGTTAGACTGGTCAGAAGTCATGCTGATAATGTGCTTCAGAGCGTTTGATAGGGGATTGTCTTGTGAAGCAGATATTGCTTGCACAAAGTGTGGCATGTGTAGAAAAACTTGCATAGCTTAGATAGCATAGCAGTTGACTCTATTGCTGTTGTCAAATAATGGTACAGGAGCTACACCAACTGATTTCTGATGAATTGTTGGTAGTGGATGTTTACATGAGGTTGTGGTCTTTTCTGAACTGTTTTGTGTGAATCACTAGTGAAGCTTGCTGCTGTTTGTTGCTTCGTCTAGCTGTATCTGAATTGTGTGAGACAGACAGATATGTGGGCAGTGGTATTAAAGACATTTGTGGCTGATGTAGAGTACGTAATCTGTTGTACTCAAGGATACAGCAAGCTTCCAGCATATTTTCTGGTGCTATACTAATGATGTGCAATCCAGAAAACTTCGTACGTGAAAGTGCAACGTGCTCATGCCATCTTTGAATATGTCTGCAACACTATGTCTATCATTGCTGAATCAAACTTAATCCTGAGATTTATGAATGGAGACAGCGTATACAACTTCATAATGGGGACTGTTTCCTGTTGACGTAGATATCCTTAAAAACCTGGAATTTTACACAGGTTCAATCTATGTGTACAGAGTGTTGCATGTTTTCAAACTGCACTACAAGTGTCTGAATAAATGTCTTCTGTACATATGGATAAAGTCAGTGATGTTTCCCATGTCACCGTTTACCATACCTTGTTAAAGACATCTGGATCATCATAGCATGATCGTGCATGCCCACAAAGTGTGAGAGACAGCTTCTAGGCCAGCTGTTCGTGAAACATCTGACTTCAGTTCATAGTCGTTCAGTCATCTTTGCTACTAGCTTTCGACTAAGAATAACGCCATCAACTGTATCAATTGCATGAGTGACAATCTCTTGGTTCTTTCTTTGTAGCATAGATTGTTGAATTCAGTGCATTTCTTTAGTCATGGCATAAGACACACTATGTGTCTGGCAGTAGAGTATATGTCGCTGAAGACATTACATGCTGTTTCTATGCAGGTACTATCTACTGTGATTTTGATCATTTAACATACAAACATGTTCTGTTGATAGAACCTGTACTGAGCTTCATCTAAAAGTGCTTTGTAAGCCACGTCACCACTTTGCCGCATGTTGTCAGACAACTCAACATGGGTGAATAATTCCCATATGTTATAGCCTGCAATGCAACCGAGGATATTCTTAGCTTGCTTGGCAGTTAGAGTTGTGAATACATGCTCTGCATTGACTGGTGCAAGTTGTAAAGGTCTCCCAAGACAAGTATACTTTTGCCACC
Source organism: Neoceratodus forsteri (assembly GCA_016271365.2). Lineage (NCBI taxonomy): Eukaryota > Metazoa > Chordata > Ceratodontiformes > Ceratodontidae > Neoceratodus > Neoceratodus forsteri. The sequence continues at coordinate 1,180,124,106 of CM057458.1, forward strand.
AAATGGCACTGCGTCAGTACCTAAGATGCTGTAGGCGTAGATGAATACAGGCTAGCATGATATTGGAGACCATGATGATTTCGTCAACGATGAGTAGCTGCATCTTTGTGAACATGGGACAGAGCTGAGATGCAACCTCGAATGACAGTTTATGATACTCTCCAGTTCTCCCATGTTCGACTGGCAACATAAAGAGAACGGTGTAATGTTACTCCACCAATGTTGTATGCTGCCAGTCCAGTGGGGCAGTCACAGCAACAGACATTGAAGAGCCTGTCACACTCCATATTCTGAAGTGATAGCTTCAATCAGAAACTCTTTCCTGTGCCAGCTGAACCACTGACAAACATTAGTAGCGGTTTGTGCTGAGGTACGATCACACTTTTGTTTCATGTAGTATCCCATGTTGGACAGCTTCAACCACTTTGGGAGTGTACTGTATGCTGCAGCTGATATAAGTCTTTCTCTTATGTCAGCTGGAAGGACCATAGAGTGTGTGCCATGTTGCATAGCTGTCTCAATTCTGAGATTAACATTTCTTGGGCATTTAATGGAAGAGGGTCACCTAGAACACCTTGTCCTTCTGGATCAGGTTGTCTTGTGAATTAACTGGAGTGTCTTGCTGAAGTTCTTCTCTGCCTGCTCGAGCTGTTCTTTCTCAGCTTTAGTCTTTTCTATTTATGTTTCGTAGTAGTCGGTTTTGAAATTCTCATAAGTGAGATTGAAGTGTTCTTCGAATGTCAGAGTCACCTTTTAATTCAGACTCACTCCTCCAGGGTCTAAAGAGAATAGGAGAGCAAAAGTAGTAATGTTCTGTCGCTCTGATGCCTAGATGCAGTTTGCAGTGATCAATGAGCCATAAGCATGTTCCTCTTCACAAGACAGCCATCTAGTCCATTGACCTTGTAAATGTGCCGTGTTGAGTCATGTGCTGCACCTGTCTTGTAGTCATACCACTTAGCCACCTCAAACAGACACATATCATTCATCTCGTTGTGTCTACTTGGGTAGTATGTGTCTATCAGGTTATTCTTCAAGATATGTTTTGAAGAAGGTGTATTGACAACAAGCTGCTCAATTCCGCATGAGGAGCTACGCTTCAGCTTTCTTATGTAGTTTACACTGAAACATGAAGGCGTCGAACTTCCGACCACAGATGTGTACCCGATAGCGGTCACTGGCAATAAGCTCCATTCTCTGTCGAAAGAGTCTTCAAACCCAATGACCACAGCTGAGATGTCAGACTTTTGCTTGAACTGGCAATACCTTCCCAAAGATCTTGCAAGCTGGTCTGTTCATGTTTGGTTATGTACGAAGTTACATAGCGAACCAGAGACTAGTGAGTTGTCAGCCACAAACTGAACATCTATGTTTGCTTGCCACATTAGGAGAAGAGTTGGGTTGTAGTCATTGATATACACCTCTTTTTCATCTCTGGGTAACCTCAATACCCTCTTGGTTGATTTTGCCTTCAAGTGGTGTAGCATTGCTGAAAAAGGTCATTCATGCCACCATTCTGACAAACTCTTCTAGAAATCAAAAGCGACATCGCGTGTACAAAGTCGATTTGGTTCTTTACTGCCAGCTGGATTATTTTGCATAAATATGTCGCTGGAACTTTGACCAACTTCCATAGTGTAGGACTGTCATACTTGTCTGGAATGTGACAAGTGATATATTTCTTGATGAATGATAGCACTTGTGCTGCATCATGTTCACCAGATTAAATGGCGCATCCTTGATCCATAATAACATATGGATATGAGGGGCACCTCGTGCTCGATATTCTGTCCTCCAAAAGTAGTGTTCTACAATGCCTAGAGGAGGATTGTCCTTGATAAGATAAGGTGAGAATGTCATGGAGACGCTTGTGAAAGTGTCTTCCTAGACAGACACAGGATCAAGTGAACACATTTCTCCGATAGTCATTGATGAGATACCCGACATGAATTTGCCCACTTCAACAGTTCATTGAGTTTGTCCCAGGCATATTCTGCACAACTAAGTGTGACAAACCATGTGGCTGCACCATACTCTCGTAGCATTGTCATCGCTACGAGGTGTCACTGCGATACCAATATTCTTTGGTGCCCTTGGTGCACCGAAAGTATAGAAGACAGATTCGCCCAGCACTTTCATCTTTCAATGTTCAGATTCTCCAGAAATTGAGCAGCTGTAATTCCATCTAGTGAGTTGTTAGCAGATAGTATGCTATAGATGCAGACAGAATGTAAGCTCACTTTCCCAGAGCAGATGGAACAGGTACTGAATGTTACATCTGAATTAGCCATCTTTGCTCAGGATATGGCTGGTGCGGTACTCAAGCACCACCAAACACCCGTAGTTCTCTTTCATCTAGGCGTCTGCCTGACCCTTTTGGAAATAGGTCTGGAAGCGAGCGTGCTTCTAATATTCGGCGCCCAAATGCTGACAGCTCACCTTCCACCTGCTTCATTTGATAGAGATCAATGTTGTCTCCTAATGGATCTCTACCATGTAGTGGGTGGATGTGCACTGTTCATCACATTGTCACTTGTCTGTAGTGACTTTCTATGATTAGCTTACTTGTTTCTAATAGATCATGTTGGCACAGAGAGGCTGGCCATTTGATCTATGTCAAGGTCTATATAGAAGGTGTTGCTCGCTAAATAAGCTAAGCAAGCTTTACCTTTGCAAGTTGACAACATCTTGCCAGATGACCTTGGCCTTGTAGGCACACCATTTACTAGAATTGACAAGCTATTTTCTGTTGAGATAGCTTCAACATTTTCCTGTAGAGAGTGGTAGATACATCACAGAGCCTTTAGAGATCTAACTAGCTCTTTCTCTGGAATCTTCGTGTCTTTGTGTTCAGATGTAGAATCGTTTGAATGGTTTCATTGTCTGAATTAGAATCGTTCAAACATATTCAATGTTGAAATCTCAGTTGGTGTGACATCTGTTTCCATGTTGTTGAGCACTGACCTTGCTGGCAAAGTGTTGTGCTTCAGTTTGAAAAACAGTGTTTGCATAGTACAATGGTTTGTTGTGGATGAAATTCAATTTAGAAAGCTAAAAAATACTGTGAGGCCAACCACATGCCATTGTATGATGACCAGGTTTCTGGTTTACTGTGACAGATTTTGTTTGCTTAGCACAAACGGTCACATGACACTATCAGAATCAAACTTGATACTGCTATCTCAGACCTCAGCAATTTCCTTTCCATACTGTTTCAGAATGTCATTTTCTAACACTGAAACAGTTGTCTGTCGAATCTGACACTCAAATTCCCTGTTTCTGGCTCAGAAGGAATGTGTTTCAGTTTTTCATGAAAGTCATGGCACAGTGCGTACTATGACTGCAGTAAGTCATTTAAACAAGTGTACTGATGCAGCTCGCTGTACTCATATACTCTGTAGACAAAATTCTGCAGCGCCTGTGTGATGCACTGTGAGCATCCATGTTGTGAAAAAAAACATCCTCACAAACACCACTATCGAGACATACAAGTAGAGTGACCCATGAGTCCAGTATATGGGCGTATTTTACAATGATCGATTTCAGTAAATAGCTTATGTCTCTCTTTTAGATCTGTTATTATGAATAGGTTAACAAACTGTTCTACTTTTGAAATGATGATTACCCTACGGTTGGTAGCATCACATGACCATATGAGCAGTGCCGTTTATTCAAGACTATGGTTGGACCACAGTCATCATCAGTATCTAATTGATTGTAGCATCAGAGATACTGAGGACATTCATCCAAGTTGCCAGAACTCATTGATATTTAATGTCTGTTGTTTCGTAAAGTCATGATAAGACCTTCCAAAAATATGCTTCTGAGTGCTGTGTGTGCATCACTGTCCTGTGAAGACATGGCAGAAGTTGTCAACAGTCAAACAAGGATACTGTTGAAGCACTTTTATGCTATACAAGTTTCCTGAATTGTTCAATGACATGAGACATCTTCGCCACAATCTTTGTAGTACAAACAGTGCTCTGTTGACAAATGTTTGCACTTTCAGATGGAAATTCATCAGAGAAAGGCGACTCTTGATCTGTTTTGCTGACTGTGCTGTAACCACAGCAGTAAAAGTCTTTCATCTTAGCTTTACTTGCTAGTGATGAAAATACTTTTTCTAAGTTGTAGTCACAATTTTTCATTTTACATTGTTGATTTGAGCGTCTCTTGATGGTTACCTCAAAATAGTTGTGTTTACGTCTTACAGATCGACACAACATTTTGCTGTTATACATTTCTACTTTCTTTTTATGGATTTTGTTTCTTTGTGCAGTGACTTGATGTAGGAGTCACTGTTGCACGCAATCTCTGTCGATTTCAACATTTTTGGGGTAACTTTACTTTTAGTTTGTTGCCTTATACAACAGTGTAGTACTATTATGCCGCCTCGTTTGAGATACACCTACATCTGTATTTAGTTGGCATTTTCAGGTACTCTAGTTGACAGTCACAATACAATCTTACAGAGTATCAGGCACCTGTGAGAAAGAAAAAAGTTTTAGAATATTCTTCAGTACATTTCTTATAGTAATGTGTATTACTAGAATATCATGTTAAGAATGTTAACAAGTTGGTAAAAAAGTAAAAAGCAAATGATAGCTGTTATGAATGTGCATTGCAACAGCTGCTATGTAATATCAGAAATGTTAACATTCTCAATATTTCTGTGGAGATTTGCATGTTTTTCTTCACGTGTGTTCTTACGATTATGATGGATAGTATTTTTATCTGTGTGCTAATATGTGTTTAATGCTGTGTGCATGTTGATGTGATAGTCAGGTTGATGATAAAACATAGTGGAGCAAGAAATTCAGAGTGACAGTGTGCATTATTAAATGTATCTAATTAGTATATTTACAATAATGTGGAGGATATGCCTCTATTGCTGTTTGTGTGACTGTGTGTGTGTGTGGCAGAATTGGTAGATATGGTTGCATATTAGCGATCTTTAAATGTTGATGCTGCATTGTAGTAACATAGTGTTTCTTGTGCACGATGTGTATTGTTATTCGAGCTGAGATTTTCACCATGCCAAAAGAATGTTTTCTCTATATGTGCTGTGCAATGATGAAGTTTTCTTGCAGAAATAACTGTGTGGAAGACAGTGTGAGAATTAGTGTGCCTGCCGAACAGATAAATTCAATATGTTCAAAAATGTGTGTGTGAAAATTCTAAATATTTCTGATTTACAAGCTTGTGCATTACAGTTCACAGGACACTACTAACTGTGTTGTGTCATACTTTTCAGTTCAGAGTTTGACTTTATGGTTTTTAAAATGGGTCTAAGAAAATCCCAGCCTTCTGATTGGCTATGATACCAATCTCAGTGGTTAGGTATTTATGAATAGATACCATAAAAAAATTGAGTATTCGACTGCTGCATTGCTTGTGTATTGTAGCCAACCCCAGTCTTCAAACTTTTCACCTGCCATCTTTGTACCACTTGCTAAGCAAATGAGTTAACAAGACCATGATGTCCCCCCACACACACACACACACACACACAGACAGAAAACCCATCAGAAGCATAGTACTCATTCGAAAAAACTCTAAAGACTGACATCTACCAGCAAATAGGTAAGAAAAATGCCGGTATCATAGTCTGTCAAAGACTGGGCAATCCATTACATGGTGAAAGTTACTGCATGTGTCCATTCATGGCCACATAAGTTAAGTGAAAGTGCTGTGAATGTTGCCTAGCCCTATTCAGAAAATCTATAAAGAAATGCCACAAGTCCCTCTATTGTATTTACTAATCTCCCATGTGTCCACAAACTACTGAGAGCACAGAGTACCTTAACAAAAAAAAATCTTCAATGAATGGTTACCCAGTAAGCCCAGATTCAAACCCTCCTGTGGTAGCTTTAGTGACAAAGTGCATGCAACAAAGTGCCCTGTCACAAAATGGAGTCCCCAATAGTTTATATATCAAAACAGCCAGAGGATTACTTATTCATAAAAGTTGTATAGAAGCTCATTTTGTATTTTTATATATATTTTAAAAATCTTTTTGCTCCATTTTTCCTTTACAGTACACATTTTCTAAGTGCAATAATACGCTCAGGGTGGCTGATATAGGAAATACATAGCTTCCAGATTTTATAAGCCCTTCCATCATGTGTTGTCGGGTCTCATTCGCCTCTGGTTGGATTTGTTTTTGCCTACACTATCCAGTCTGGAGGGTGTTATTGTTAACTTCAGACAACACTGTTCTGAGATGTAGATTCATTGCTCCTTCTTGATGAGCCTGTGTTTTTGTTTATGTGCTGCGTTTCATGGAGTCTGATGAGAAAAATGACTATTCTGTAGAAATTTAATATATAAGAGTGTAATGTTATGAGCAGAGGTTGTGCAATGGATATATGAGGGCTTGAGTGTAAAAATACAATAAATAAGTGTTTGCAAGTGTACACTGCACCCAGTTTGTAGTGCATTAAGCATTGTAAATCTTAAATCTCCACCTGCACTGAGTTTGAGGCAGTTATGGAAACAGATTATGTGTTTACAATTGATAATTAAGTCATTTTTCCATAAAATGTGAAACTGTGTCAATATATAGAAAGTTCTTGAAAAGTACTTCGTGACAAACAGATGTTAAATAAATGCTATGCATTCAAAGTGTCACAAGTGTACTTTCGTGCATTCGACACTATGGGCAAAAGGTACTGTCGAGTTCGAAAATTTATAAAATTTACTTTAGTGATATCGAGTGTACCAAATGTACTACCGTGCTTTCGAAAGTAAAAGTAAATGTAACACTTGGAGAGGCAGAAACATTCATTACCAAATCCATTCAATAGTCTGTTTGAGTGACAGATAGCTCTACCAGTGAAATTAAAGATTGGTCAGGCCTTCTGAGAACCAATCAGTGATGGACAACACTGAAGAAGAAACAAAGATCCACTTTGAAAATAGCAGAGAGAGAAGCAGTTTAAACTGCAAGTACAGTCTATGTTCATATGATTTTTTCTAGTATTTAAAACAATTATTAGAGACATGTACATATCATAAAATCAAACGTTTTTGGAGTGTTTAATCTGATGATGTCAATTGTTATAATGTGGCATGCTATTTTCTGAAAAAAAAAATCTAAAAAAGAAAGAAGATTCAGTACTCTTGTACAGATACAGCTGCAAATGGAGGAGATAGGAAGGTGCACGTGGGTTGTATGACAAAACACAACCAATCAGACTTCTTTCTGATGTTGTAATTGTTTAAAACACCTATGAAAAGCATGCATTTATTTGAGTTCTCAGTGGTTTCATTGAACTTGAAACATAGTCTAGTAATACTGAATGCATGGCTACATTAGTTCATGAAGCCAGACAGGAGGAATGTTTTTTTAATGTGTGTGTTTTGACTGAATGCAGTGAAGCTAGCTTGAAATAAGGAGGAAGTAATCCAGTTTGATTTTCAGTGCTGTCTGGTCACTGCAGGTGAACAGTCCTTTCTGAGCTTGCGCAGTTCTGGGAGAAAAACTTAGAATGGCAGAAAATAGGAAAAGGATTTTGTGGATAATTGGAAGCAGTTACACAAGGCGAGCAGCTGAGTTTGCACTTCATAAGTGATTTTTGGAAGGACCTGCAGCTCCGATTGCTATGTAAAATGGTTTAGTCGTGGTGGGATGAGATGGGAACATCTTATGCCAACCATGCACAGACTGAGAACTCACTCTCCCGACATACTGCTAATCCATCTTGGAGGCAATGATTTGGGTTTAAAACAATGGGTGATTAATGACAGAAGCAAGTGGACCTTGCTTCTATTATGTCTATGTTGCCTGCCTGTATTATCATATTTTCAGATATTACAGAAGTGCAGAGTCTGGCAAGCAGGCATCATATGATATCTGATTGACAGGCTATAAAAAGAAGTAAATATTACGGTTACCTTTTTACGCATGCATGGAATGCATACTATAATCACCCAAAATTAAATTTGTAATGATTGGCTATCCTACAGATGGTGTGCCTTTTCTCGCATGCTGTGGTGTCATTTCTGGGAGCCTTCAAATGGAATCCTGAAAGTCCTTTAAGATTGTGAGACTGTTTGAGGAAATATGATAGTATGCACAAGGTTCTTTTCAGAACCATATTAATGTGGTCAAAAAATAGATTTAAAAATATGCAGTAACTGCTAGCTGCCGTAGTGAACTGAGTGTCTGCAAATTTATCTGAATTGTTGCTGCACTAATGCTTTAGTGTTTTTCGAAGTTTGTCAGGTTGTGGAGAAACATTTCCTTACCTGGTTAACTGTTGAAGGATGTTTGCCAGTGATAACTGTTTGACAATACCTGTAACATGTTACAGTATGATTCCTTTCACAGAATGTTAAAGTCATATGTGAATTAATGTAGTTTACATTCTAACATGATGTGTCAGGGTACAGGTAAAGTATTGTACAAATTTACAGTGGTAAACATCCTTGAACACTAGAGCATGAAGGATATATTGAATCACACTCTGTGACATTCTGTGTTTGCTACTCGCCTCATGAAGTTTCATGCAGCAAGGTTTGGCAGTTTACAGAACCATGTCAAAATATTTAATACCCCTTCCAGTCCGACTTGATGATTGACTCACCCACATAACATTTTCGGTACCATGTAATTTATGTACTATGCAGAGTTGAACATGAGGAGCTAAAGTGCTTGTAAGTTTGCTGCCTTTTACCCAAAAGGTAGCAGGTGGCAATTACTACAACTGAAGGGCATATCCAGTGGTCAGTGCCCACTTATTTCAGAGTCCTGTGCTGTATCTTCATATTATGAGGTCCTGACATCCCTTTTTTGTATATTTAAGTGCAGTGTTTGGGGCCTAGAGCCTAATATGCTATGGCAAGTTGTAAATCAGACTGCCTGTCTAGGCACAGGCCAAGAAAGTAAACGCCTGTCCCTATGAAAAAGCAGGTGCCTGAGCTGGTGGAAGTATGTTATTTCAAGGCCTGTCTACCAGTAATTTATGTTTGCAACTTCAATAAAAACACAGTTCTGTGAGTGTGTTTCATCTGTATACCAATAGAACATTCATTACAATATCGTACGAATATTTCACTGTGGTAGTGATGGATATCATGGTATCCCAAATGTGGTGTTTGATACAGTTACTCCAAGCATGAGACTACAGCATAGAATGTTAGTGTACTAGCAGTTGCTTTTACTGTCAAGGTGGCTGTATCCCTGTTTTTTGTTCTATTATAAGGTACTGATCTGTGTTTCTGCTATCTTGAAGGACAAGTGGTGTTTGATGTCATTTAATTACTATTGTATAGAATTTGTTTAAGAAATGATGGATATTGTTACATGAAGCTAATGTGCATCTTTTTGGGTTTTGTATTTCAGAACTACTAACACTCAGAAACTGACATGAGGCAGTGGAGCTTGTGAAAGGTGTGTACACTGCTTCAGGCAGTCCAGGCCAGGGTAATCCTCGAGGTTTTAATGAAGTACCAACAGAGCTGGATGCAATGTGAGCGGGTAAATAGCTACCTTTATATTGCACTAAGGTTAAAAATAAGTCTATTGTGCAATTGAAAAAGAAGTGGAAGCTGTTACCAGCACTTCTACTTGCTTAAGGATCGGGAGGTGATACCGGACAATGACACGTGCTAGTACTACCTCGCTCACGAATTGTGGGAGGCTGCTGGGAAGCCAAGTGCGGGGGAGTGCCTTACTCAGCGTAAGTAAATCAGCACAACTTTTAACTATTGTTGTGAATGTTTTCAGACTTAGTGAGAAACGTCTTATAGTGTGGACCACATATTGAAAAGGGTTCCTCGATGTGCAACAGGGTTGTGTATGTGCAAGTTTAACATTTTAACAATTATGCGACATGTAGCAGGAGGCAGCTATGTCATTGACAACAGATTGTGCAAAAGATTAATAAAATGAATGCATGGTTAAGAGGAGGGGAAGGAACGATGCATAATGCCCAACACAATATTCAGTGGGTCATAGATAGTTGTGCATACGCAATGGCCAACATATGGCTGCACAACTTTGAGCCCCCCAAAAACATGAAGTTGACGGCGAACTACAGGTGAGCTGCTGTATTGCAGGGTACAACACAGCAGCTGCCACTCCTGGCTGGACCCGTTGTTGGTTCTTGTGCCCCACAGACCCATTGTGTGCATATAGTAACATAACGCCCACCTGCACATCTCTTGATGCCCACCTGCATGAATAAAGTTACATGCCTGCACTACAGATCTCCACAGTGTGATCGAGGCAATAAAAGTAAATGACCTCCTTCTCACACATCTCCCAAAGCCAATCATGGCCAGAAACATATCACTTCCAGTGCGTGATCACTGGGCAGGAAGTCACTATCCTCAAGCAAAATATGTCTCTGGTGGTCCAGTGGATTGTAATGTCTGATCGTGAGAATTTCAGTTACTACCACTTCAAAAAGTCAGCCTGGTGCCTAGTGCCCCTCCAGTCCTGTCTGAGCCCTCTGCCTGCTCCTCCTTTGTAGGTGGTGGGTGGAGTACCCCACCTGCATGATGCCACGCTGGCTGCGAATAACTGCCTGGCATGACTGCGCGACCATTGATGCGAACTGTACGATGGGCGTGCAGCCGCCAATAGCCATGACACTTCATATTTTATGAATGATGTTACTGTATTGCCGTGATGGGGCGTCAATGAAGGTGTGGTGGGGGGGTCATGTTGCTATTGCCTGTGATTGTGCTAGGATGTGTCTGGGGAGGGTTAATGTTGACAGAGAGATAGTGTGTACATTGGGCTGCAGGGTCACGGTCTCCAACAACTGCTGCCAGTACGGTGGCCAGGTGCAAATACTTGTGCATCATGGACTACATGCTAATAGCATGCAAATGTGTATAAATAGATGTAAATTATCCCACGTTAGATCTTGTATAAAAACTATCTCATTTTCATGCCAGGTTTTGAATTTCTGAAATTTATGGCATGGCCAATGGTACTGCCACTGCTAATTTTATGCTCAACTCTGGCAACTTGTGGTGAGCCAGAGTTGCAGTGCGACATGCAGTGGCTGTCGCTGGGAGTGATAGTGAAAGAAGTTGGCCCATAGCACAATTTTATTGAATATTACTGTGGAGACACCTGTGCAAAATTATTTTCAAGGCGAGGGCTGGTGATTCAGAATGGTGCAGTTATCAGATCTGTGCATGCATTAAATAAGCAATGAGACATCAGTAGTGATTATTCAATGTTGATAAACTGCTTACTGGTGTATGCGTATGAGGCACAGCTGAGTACTACATCAGTTACACAGTGATTAAGTGACCATTGATAGATACAGATCAGAGTGCCTTATTTGTATTATCATAGCAATATTTTGAAAATAGTATTGAACATTGGTTTGGTTTGCGCTTAATCTCAATATATATCAATAAAAGCAATAGTGCTCAACAGGGTGTGTGTCGTGCTGAGCTAACTTCATTACCTCAGAGTGGTTGGGCACGAGGCGGCAGTCGAGTGTCCAACAACTGAGGCGTGGCGTTATCCCCAACAACACACACCCTGGAGGGCATTATTAGTATAATGCAAAAGTTTCATTGTTATACAGAAAAAAACATTTTATTTAAGATGTTTTGTGTGGAAAATATATTTTTAAGAGCAGATGAAACAATCAAGCAAATGATCAGCATGGTCATGCTGATCAGCAGGTTCACAGTAAGGCTGAGACTATACCCGTGATCTTGTACTGATTAACATCACAGCTGTTATCTTGTTCTGATTAACATCACGGGTCCAGCCGACTGACCAATCAGAGCCCAAGATTTTTCCTTGCATTGTATCATCAAGATTGGAATACAGTAATACCGTTGTGATAGAAATTAGAAAGTACTATTTTTAACAACTGTTTGCTGTCAGGTGTTAAAAAAATGTTGTCTGATTTACACCAACATTAATATGTATTTTTTTTGATTTATTGTAGAACATTGGGCGTTCCCAGCTATGGCGAGGTAGTGCCAGCAGCGAGCGAACCTGGAGGGTGCCAGTCAGACACTGAGAGTGTCATTGTCATTGAGTCAGTGGTAAGACTTTATTATTACAAAGTTCCTAGGTTGTTTTCAAATAAGAAAGAGGTTTCTTATGACACAAGTGTGCGATATTGAAATGGTGTGGCATTGATACGGAAGGTATTGTGTTATGCAAATTAGCTGGACAGCTGTATGTCTGGGGAAATATTTGAAATGTGACATGAAATGTGGTAGTGTCATGATCGCAAGATACAGTGTGGCACATTTGTATGTTGTCATGCTGTGATTTGCATGATATTACCATGCAGGTCTGTTGGTCCATGACAAATTGTGTGTAGGTGCCGTGACAGGCTGCAGGCATGAGGGAACAATGCGGTGCAACTTTATGATAGATTAAGGAATGTAACATATCCTGCAACACCCACTCCACCAGGCCTATCTTCAGATGGGTGGTTTACGCTAACTACCAACAAATAGACATTTCAGTCAGTAGAACATCACGTATATGTTCAGAACAAGGTTGAGTATGCAACTTACTGACTGCAGTTGGGCATTTTGCTGCTTTTGAGCTGAAGGGATACATTTAGTAGGTTATGTAACATTATACAATGGCAAGAAAAATCCTGGACTGTGATTGGTCAGTATTGGGTTGGACTCGTGATGTTAATCAGTACAATATCCGGGTCTAGTCTCACTGTATTGTGAACCTGCTGATCAAGCATGAACATACTGATCATCTCATGATGATAATCCTGATTATTTGCTTTTGTTTTTGTCTGCTGTTCAAAAACAAAAATGTTCTACTTTTGAAACATCTTTAAAATTACATTTTTCTTCTGTGCCGGGCTGACCCATTATATAATTACAATAATGCCACTCCAGGGTGTGTGTTGTTTTGAGATAACGTCACGCCTCAACTTATTGAACTGCCGGACTCCCGGACAATGCCCAACCTGAGTGTGGTATCCTGGCATGACACACACCTCGAGCAATAGTTGGTATGGATGAGATGGGCATTTCCACAGTGTACCATCAGGGATCCTTTGGGGAGCTACAGTGGTGCATGGCGTTTGGTTAACTATCTTGAATATGCACCCAAAATACTTACAAAAAAGGTGTTTACCAACTCTAATGATTGCTGCAGTGCCACCATGGCAGAAGATCATGTACTACCATAACAAACTGGTATTACAACAGATGTGAGTGGAATTATATTCTTCATGAATCTGACAATGTATGGGTGTGCATAGCGGTGAAGTGTGGTGTTGTGGAGGGCAGGTATTCCCCCTGCTAATTTTGTTGGAAGAGTTCAAGTACAATTAAGCAACAATGCTCGGCAGGTGTGTCTCGTGCTGGGATAACGTCGCTCGGGTGGTTTTGCAATCACGCCAGGCTGAGTGTCCAACAACTGAGCGTGGCGTTATCTTAAATACACCACCCTGATGGGCATTATTTAAGCAATAATGCATGACAGGTGTGGTATATAGGATATCATCACGTCTCGGGTAGTTAGGCACGAGCCACAGGATTGAGTGCATACAGCGACCCGGTGATACTAACCTAATATACCACACCCTGGAAGCCTGCTGCCTAATATGAACAGGAATACAAGTTTTAGCAGTAAAAAAAAAAATGTTTCTGACGTTATGAAAATGTGTTTTGTGAGGTGTTGGAGAAGTGCGTTTTCATAAAATTGTTCCTGGAGGTTCAGCCCAGCAGGTGGTCCCAGTGTAATTGAAGTTGTTTGGTTAAGGAGGTGCGGCTGTGACATTTGTCCCCACCCAAAAAAAATATAGTGTGGTCAGAGATATCCCTATTTATGTGGGTGACTTTTGGGAAAAAATATGAAAATTTCTAGTGCTACCACATATGTGAAAGGATCATTGGAGCCATGAGAGGACTGAAGTCACAGTTTGAAAAGGAGGCAGACTGACTAGTGGGGGCACTTCAAGGTTTCCAATATATCACTAAGTAGGCAGGAAGATGTTACAAATGTAGCGTTAGTACGTGAAGCAAGCGAGCAGACAAGCGCGATTTGAAAAAAGAGCGAGCAAGTAAGGGAGGCGTGAAGCTGCAGAATGTGCTGTCTGCCTTTAAAAAACATTACAGCTGTCTGTATTAATAAATGTAAGCAGTTTTACTGACAGTGCCAACAACGACATTGTTTTAAATTTTCTTGGTGTACTCGCCCGCTTGTGAGACTCGGTGCTGCTGCTGAAACTCATTTTCCATCGGAGTGAGTGAAGAGCTGGTTGAAGTGTGACATCCCATTCACGATAAGAATGTTTTGCTCTGGGTAAGGAGGCTGATGGCGGAGACTTTTGAAGGCGTGATGATGAAGCTTACATCATCACAGCTTCAAACACTTCTCAGCCAATCAGAATCGTCCATTCCGATCACGGTTCTATAATGAGTATTATAAGAAAGGGTCTGAGAAATACAGCTTTCTGATTGGTTACCACATTGTATCAGCCCTATGTTCATCTTTGATTGTATACATGTACAGCCTAATCATATGCTGAACAAGGTAAAACACCTATTTATAAAGCATTATTATTATAATACAATAAAACTCCTAGGGGTTATGTTAATGGTCGAACAACTGACCCTCTGAGAACATCAACAATCCCGGCTATGCTCAATGCCATTACACACCTAAGTAATTAATCAGACCATTAACATAACCTCTGGTCATGCCTTATTAGTTAAATAGATAACAAATTCTAATGTTGTTGTAGTGTTGTAGGTGTGTCGGTGGAATTTAATGGTGTGCTGCTAAATTATCTGGTGCAAATAATGGTATGTCTTAGATTATATTTAGTTAATATTTATATATGTCATGCCAATGTTTCATTTTATTATTATAATAGTTATAAATTTGCATAATAGAATATCTACATGTTTGTCAATGTGTTTTATTCCCTGTAGGGATCATATAGTTAATAAACATCCATGGCTGCTACATTCAGATATAGGGTCATTGACTGAACAGTGAAATTATCGTTGTGTTTGTGTTTTTAATTATAACTCACATTTTAAACTATAAAAGGAACAGAGTCTCAGATTATTAGGTATGCATGTATGTAAATTGAACATAGATGTAATGTTTTATGATGTTCATGTGTCTCAACCATGCATTATGAGAATGTTATAAGTATTGTGATCCATGGTCAGCAAATACTTGTTCTGCACTGAATACAATATATTTGTGAGTAATGTTTTTGAAAATACGTTATTGAAGAAATTGATGTTTTTAACAAAAACAGTTTGACCTTCATATTTCATCTATTAATGTGATCATTTTTTTCTTGTTTCCTTTAATAGAGCCCGGGGAAGCTGCTGTTGTGGAACGTGTGGAGGTGAAGCAGGAAGCCGGCGCCAGCCCACCACGTAAGTGAAAATCTATTGCTGATATTATCTGCATCCTTGAGAAGTACCATAGGGCTGTCAACGTTCTGTGGTGATCAATGCTCCTGTTGAGAATTACACGTTGCAGTCCTACTGTATGATAGGGGGAGTGCACTGTGTATTGGATACTCACTGCTAATGTAAAATAGTTTGGGGTGTGACAAAAGAGCTTCGGTGTTAACTGTAGCACCACTTTATTTTGTTTGCTGTGGGTGGGCGAATCACTGTTTACATAACTTACTTTACGTGTGATGTGACCTTGTAAGGGTGGGAATGCATTGATCACTGCAGATATCCAACAACCCCAAAAACACAAACATGGTGGTAGGATATTGTAGTTACATAAATGTTGTGCACTTGATAAACTGTGCATAATGTTTAATTTGTTTTTTTCTCAATAGACAAGCTTAAAAGTGCCTTATAGTATTCATGAGCCGTTTAATGCAGTAAAAGTAAGCTGTGCAGTGTGTATGTCTTCAGCCTTGCCAGCCTAATGCTTACCTGTATAATGTAGTGCAATGCTGTTCAGTGCACTGGCATATGTGTGTATTTTTAAAGGTGATGATGAACTGAGGGGATGTCGATAAAACTAATAATGAAGGTAATGTTGGGACTGTTTGCGTTCACCCTATGAATATTGTACGTTTCTAAATAACACTATGGAAGTTGTCTCACTACACTTAGAAAATGGGGTATTTGTTTCCTGCATCTGATTGGCCAGTGCCCTTCCCAGGGGTGTACATTAACTTTAAATACATGCCCAGCAAATAAAAAGTATCAGCCCCAGTACCCTCTCACCCACTCAAGTATCCCTCTGCCCATGCAGGTTACTCATTGGCTAAAAACATCAAAATTAATTTAAAGTCACTGCCATTTTTTTTCTGTCACTTAGTGAGAGATATTGGCTCATTAATGACAAGCTGTCTCAAAAAGACACTGCCCCACCACACACACACACACACACTGTCACTGTTCTCAACAACTTTTGTCAGGCAAATTCATTCGGTGCAGAACTGTAAATATATTCATTTAATAAATTGAGGACTTTATGAACTTAAATGCAAACATTTTTACAGTGTTCTGGGCTTCTAATTGTTAAATTAGATTAAGTGTTACACGGTTTTCCTATTCTTTCAACATTTAGAGAAGCAATGTAACACATTTTGGGAACAAACAGTTCAGACGTATGAGACAGAGTGTTGAGGGCACGCACAGGTGCCAGCTCTTGTGTTGCGTCCTGCAATGCCACAGCTCACTTGTGGTTGGCACTGAAATTGATGATTTTCTTTTCTCAAAGTTATGCAGGCACAGCTTTGGGGTTGCGCCTGCACAACTCTGCTGAGCTTGACTCGATATCTGGCATGGTTTTGCATCGCATCTTATATTAGTGACTTATTTATTTAAAGTACTGATCTGTTCTGAGATCTTGAAAACACGGGTCAAAAGCTGTCCAATTTAAAAGTATCATTAAACTTATCATGATAGTGTACGCATGAAAAGAATTTTATAATACTGCTACTGTCAAGGTACTTTAATTTCACTGAATACATGACTACACATTATAGGCAGACATGGTGAAGTAAATATTCTCACACTTGATGAGGATGTATTTCCACTCTATGGCATAATAGTGTAAATAATGCTAAAGTATGATATACAGAATAGTTCTGAGTAGTGAAAGAAAGTCTAAGAGAAGCACTATAAGCCACAGCTAACTATACATTTTTTTATGTTGTGAGCTTATTAGATAATATAGATAGTCAAGTATGACAGAGAGACAAATTAGATATTTAAGCAATTTATCCCTCCAGGGAGTGGGTACACTGGAGGATTTAACACGGCTGGTGTGATTCGGTCACGAATCGCAGCCGAGTGAGTGAGTCACACCAGTGGTGTTAAATCCTCCAGTGTACCCACACCGTCAGGAGGATAAATTGTTATAATACAATGCAGAATGTTGTTTT
This sequence comes from Neoceratodus forsteri, assembly GCA_016271365.2. Classification (NCBI taxonomy): domain Eukaryota; kingdom Metazoa; phylum Chordata; order Ceratodontiformes; family Ceratodontidae; genus Neoceratodus; species Neoceratodus forsteri. Next base: position 1,180,141,451 of record CM057458.1, read on the forward strand.
TGTATGTTTTCTAACTGCGTTCTAACTCACTGAGGTCCCTACAGTTCGAAAGACGAGGTCATTTAGCTAAAAAAAATGTCTGTGGTGTTTTAGCGAATTGGGAACGGGACAAAGCGCAGCAGTTTTGTTTGAAGTGAATGTGACCGGATTAGCATGGTATAAGGTTAGCTGGCACTTCTTCCACTGGGTACACTGGAGGATTCATCACGGTGGTCATTGTGCCAGCCAACCACTCAGGATGCAGGATTCTGCATATTGGATTTACCACACTGTATAATGAATACTGTTGCATCATAGTTTAAAGTATTATCATTACTTTAAAATGAATGCATTTGTGATATTGTATTAGATAAGAAATATTTGAAGTGAAATAGTTTACAGTTGTAATTGTTGAATTTGTGTAATATATTCACCATAACTGTTTTTTCTTTATCTTTGTAGGGTGCCGGCGACTGCGCAGATGCACAGGCCATTGCCGCTGCTACAGCCGGCTCACTCGCGAGGTTTGCAGTCTGCAGAAGGAGAACGCTGGCATCCTTGAGAGGCTGGACAAAATCCAGTCTCTCTTGGATGCACAGCAGCAGACTGTGAACCTCGTCCTTGAGCTGGTCGTAGCAGTGGGTGATGGTGCTGTCGCACATAGCAGTGCTTCACCTCCGCAGCTACCAACTGTTCCTGCAGCTTCCTTGGGTGAGACTGGCCACCCTTCATAGAGGTCTGGTGTCATCTCCTAATGGCGCAACAGCTTCTACTTCTTTTTGCGCCTCCACATTGCATCCAGCTTACAGCCTGGACTGCCTGATGCAGTGCACACACCTCTCGCAAGTCTTGGACTGTATAAAAAACGTCGAGAATATTTTTTTATGTTTTTATAAATATTTAAAAAACAGATTTTTTGTATTTTATTTATTTACTGTGTATGAAGTAATACACACCTTTTTTTTGGGTGTATGTATATAGTGTTTTATAAAAATCTATTTTTTTATGTATACAAAAAAAATATTTTTGTTTGTGATTTTTTATATGTAAAATATTTTCATACTAAAGAACTTAAACTATACTCTCTTGTGTTTGGTGTCTTATTCATATTCAAGAGATAAAGTGTGACATTCAAGCCGCAACATTTTTGGGACAATTGTCATAACCATATCATATTAACATTGGCTATATGTGGCAGTATTGTTAGCCGTTATATTAAGATAGTTAATAGAAAGGTTCATAGAAATTTTCAAGGGAGTGGAGGAGGCCAGACAGTAAAGAATAGGCCATAGCTGTTCCCAGCCAATATCTCTTATGTAGTCATGTTAGCTTCCTTCATTACAATTTCTATACAGCTGAGTTTTAAAAAGCATCTTTGACTTAGGACAAATAAGTGACAAGGGGACCTCATTCCAAGGGCCCATCAGTCTCTGTGTGACAAATGCCTTCCTTCTATTAGTATTATACTTTAATGGGCAAGATATTCAAAAGGGTTGCAACATGTGTAAAAGGGTAGTGCCTGTGCAAGTGAAGACTTGCTCCATTCTGCATGATATTCAGGAGGCAGTTCCACCACAGAAAACATGCTGAGTAACAGTGCAATGCAAATCAATGCATAATGAACTGCAGGGGGATGAACCATCGATTAACTGCACAGCCTGACATTCAGCAAGGCTGTGTAGAGTTGTGAAGCCGCAACCTGGAACCTGCATCTGCACAACTTTTACGCCAAACAAATGCTCAAGTCAACAATCATGCACAGGTAAACTGCTGAGTTGCATAGGATGACACAGCATGTGACAGCTGCGCCTGCCCCCAAGCCACTCCATGTGCTGTCGTGCAGCCTAATTGTCATCAAAAGAGTGACAATTCCCAACACCACCACACCAGTGGGCCTGTGGTGGGCAACATCAGAAATGTTCCTCCCCCAGAAGCCTGACCACGGGGTGCTCTAGTTTAAATACAGCCCTCCTGTGAATACATCCCTGGTGGTCAAGTGTACTGAGAAGCTGATTTCAGGGTGTGTCACTGTGAAACACAGCCTGCCCTCCTGCCGAACATAGCCCTGGTGGTGTAGTGGACTGAAAGTCCCATTCACGGGATGTAAACAGTAAAGCTGACCCCCGAACATAAGCCTGGTAGTCTAGTGGAGCAAAACTCTTGTTCCTGGGATGTAAGCAGCAAACCCCCTCTGAACATACCCTGGTGGTGCACTGCACCGAAACTCCCGTTCTTGGGATGTAAGCAGTAAACCCCCCCCTCCCGGAACATAGCCCTGGTGGTCCAGTATATGTATTCAGTACAACAAACCTCTTCCACTGCTGTTCACATGATTGATGGTACGACCTCAGTTGGTAGTGGAAGCACTCTTTGAAATCTCAAGTTACTATAGTTGCATTTCCATTTGTTTAGTACATGAACTAATAGTGTCCATGTCATGTCATATTGTCTTTTAGTTATGCACATTTTTAAAGTTACATATGTGATCACAAACAAAATGATTAAGACACTTTAACATAAAACTACTACATGGAACGAGAATGACAAATGACAATTAATAAAGTAATTAAGAGAATGACACTAAGTGCAACCACAACAGTAGAAATATTTCTGATACTGAAACATTGTTTTATATGTATGTGCACTATTCTTAGGACTATAAATCATGTAGTATGCTGAGTGATACTTCTGAAAAAGACAGGATATTCATGGCAAAAAACTCCGTTTAATGCATCAGTTAGGGTTGTTCCACAGCGACAAAAGTGAGGAAATTCGCTGTTAGGGTTAAAAACCCTAACTCCGAATTCACCCCTCCCAGCACCACACAGACACAGACACACACACACACATTCAAGTATGGGGGAGGACCAAGTCAACACAACCAATGACAGACATCCACCAGCAGGTGACAGAAATAACAAACAATTGTCTAAATGTACTACGAGACATCCCACCACCTGACCAGGTACTGCATGCTCAGTGGAGATCAACAGCAAAACTGAGGCCATGTACACCAAACGTACACATCCCTGATTGCAGCTGCACCAACATACCACACTTAGTAGTTGCATGGCCTTACCTACCGATGCCCACACCACACCACACCACTTGTGGTGGGCCACCTGAGCAATAGAGTTAAGCAAAACCAAGGAGTTGTACAGGTATAATATCTCTGATTATAACAAGGGTTTGAGAAACAGCTTCTAATTGACTGTAAACATTGCAACAGCCTTATGTTTAGTTTTTAGTAACATATATGTACAGCCTAACCATATGATGAACATGGTTAAATGTTGTTTAAAAACAGTTTTATTATGATAGCAATAAGCCACTCTCAGGTATTATGTCAATGGTCAGTTTATCACTGTCTAGCGATGTTGTGGCACTCGGATATGCCTCATTCAACATTAAACCCCTACAGGGTGATTAACAGACCATTTAACATAACTGTTGGTCATGCCTTATTGCTTAATTGTCTTATAGAGTAGATACTCTCCTCTGCTAGGCACTGCAGCAGCTTTGCAACACAGTGTCACCCAGTTACACCACACACTGTCTAGTTGCTGGAGAATGGCTGTGAATATGAACTCATGAAGTTGAACAGTGTAACTTGATAATTACAGTCATCGAAACTCTAGTGTGATTATAACTGACAGACTCAGTGATAGAGGATAACCCCTGCTGTCCTACTACATTTTCCACATTATGAGTTGAATCAATACTAAAAGACATTCTATTTATATCCACACCATACCTACCTGATTCCTGTTGTAGCAGAATTAACATAGTTATCACTTTGATAGCATCAGTGACAGAAGTGTGGCAAACCCAAACACTAGGCATACAGCCTGAGTATGAAACAACTGTTAAAAAAATCACTCTGTGTCCATAAGTGGCATAGATCACTCATTGCAACAATAGTAAATCTATTACTATTTGAATAAGTTAGTTATCACAGATGCAATGAGATTGTCTTTATCAGGTACAACATACTCAGTAAGTGCCTACAGGAAAATCTATCCTATATAAATGTCCGATACAGGTACATCATTGTTGGCTCAGTAGTGCTATGACATTTAGAAGTTGCTTGGCCTGATCCATGCAATTACAATCTTTCTTACAAAGAATACTTACTGCATCTTTAATATTGAGACACACTGAAGGTCTATGTATGTACATCAGCAGTACACCTTCATTAGTAAGAATGCATGTGATACTGGCAGTGCCAATTTCACAGCGTTGAACAGGCAATGCTTTTCCGTACATTTACATCAGCCTCTCTATGTTGAGTAAACCATTGCAGTAAATGTAGTACTATGTAAATCACCTACTAAATGTATCACTACTTTTATCTTGAGCATGCTAGTGTCTTGTAGTTAATTTATGTGCTTCTCTTAATTAATGTATAGTCACTAGTGTTAAAACCTTTCTACAACTGTCATCATGCACCTTCAGCATTTATATTGAATAACGGCACAGTACCAGTTGTGGTGTGGTGTGGTGTGGGGCATCGGTAGGTAGGGCCATGCAACTACTAAGTGTGGTACGCTGCGTGCAGCTGCAATCAGGGATGTGTACGCTTGTGGTACATGGCCTCAGTTTTGCTGTTGATCTCCACTGAGCATGCAGTACCTGGTCAGGTGGCTGGGATGTCTCGTAGTACATTTAGACAATTGTTTGTTATTTCTGTCACCTGCTGGCGGATGTCTGTCATTAGTTGTGTTGACTTGGTCCTCCCCCATACTTGAATGTGTGTGTGTCTGTTGTGTGGTGCTGGGGGGTAGATTCGAGTTAGGGTTTTCAACCCTAACAGCGAATTTCTCACTTTTGTCGCTGTGGAACAACCCTAACTGATGCATTAAACGGAGTTTTTTGCCATGAATATATATACATAAAGTTGAGCTTGTCCTAGCAATTTATGGGAATTTGCATAAGTTTCCTATGATGCTTTGCATTATTGGGATACAGTATGTACAATTTGTGTTTTGTTTAAACTTTGGTTGTATGGCCAATATCCTCTGGGATAACCCTTGCACCAGTACTTTTGCTGTGGGGATCTTCTGTTGTTTTATATATGTATGTATGTATATATATATATATTTTTTTATGTAATGGGTGGATGATAAACATTGCATATAAAACAGATATTCTGGAGTGAGATAAATGGTGCTGATGTAGTAACTGTGAGATTATTTACATTTATACACACAGTTGCTACCTCAGCAAGTCATATTCTCACTCTACCTTAACTAGTAAAAGAAGTGCAGGTAGTACATTTTATTGGCAAGTAACATAAATATAAGTCACCTGAAGAAACGTCAATTGCACATTAAAATCCCTGAGATACCCATGATAGTAATTTTACAGCTGTATCCCATTAAATGACATTTAAGAAAAAACACACTGCATGATGATTATTTACTGTAAGTTTATGTGGAACAGACAACACTGCATTGCAGATCCACAGCAGTAAAACTAATACCAAAATCCCTCTACCATAAAAAAGAATAGTAACTCGCAGAAGGGAAACATACTTAACAGTGGAAAAACAGGTACAACCATAACCAATGGGGAAGAAAACTAAGATGCTTCCCTCAGACACCAATACCAAATGAAGCAGTAGTACCCGAGAAGCAGCAGGCATGTTTGAAGTTCGATGTTGGAACCCATGAAGTCCGTTGAATGAAACACCACACTTTTTGAAGTAAAGTCACATGAAGCACAAATAAAACAATGTAAAATAAAAAGTACACTGAAATAAAATAATAAAATGGCAATCCAGCACACCACCATCCCAGAAGTTTCTCAACATGAAGTCATGCCCACTATATGTCCACAACCAATAAACACACATTTTACAATGTCAGTCATGACAACCAACCAATCACATCACATCACATGAATAACAACCTACAGTACACATTTATACCACAAGCTCAACCAACTGAAAACCACAATGGCAACCAATCACATAACACAAACCACTTCCATTCATACAAAACAACACTCCTCATTCACAACACAGCTTAATCACAGCAGATAAACACACAGAGACAAAATAACACACTCATTTACGCACAATTTCAGTGATTTCTCACAAAAATAACCAGAAAACTGCACTCCTACCCTACTGCATAAATCAAGCACATGATGGGCAGGGTGACATATGGAAAATATTTTCACTCCTGCATCGTGTGGTATGGATATCTCAGTCTGCAGGAGTGAGAATATTTTCCATGTCTCACTCCTGCCCATCATGTATCCACTATATATATATATATATATATATATATATATATATATTTATTTAGACAATACGTGTTTTGGGATAAATGACTGTATAAAAGTAATATCTCTGCTCCCCTGTGAAGATATCATTGTTATCTCAATGTTCCTATACATCATAAATATATCTTCACATTCCTATACGTCATCTCTACTGCAATTACTATAATCAGAACACCTTCCACCGTGACTCAAGATATTTTCACCAGTTTCACTTTCACGTAACACTCGTGTGCAGCTTGTATATACATGCTCAAATACCTCTGTCAGACACTTCCTAAAATAAAGAAACCACAGCTTTTAAACGTATCAACCTAAAACAATACATACTAATTCATTTACTAGCTGAACTGTCCTCCTGAATGAAAGTCAGTCTATTCTGCTTCTTATTACCTAAAAGAAAAAAACATTTAACAGCCACACGTCACTTTTACTTAATGAACCTCCTAGCACTTTTCCCCTATCGATTTCACAAAACATTCCCCGATATAAAATTAATAACACTACTTTTTTCGACGCCAATCCCTGAATGCTTGTTCCATGTAAAATGCCTCTCAGTTACAGTTTCCCATTGCAACAACACACTTTGTTTTCTCCATTCATACTCAACAGATTTGTATCGCAACACGAACTATTCCTTCTTGAGCATTCACAGAGCCTCACCTCATGACCGTGCGCACATCCTCCCATAGCAATAGTTGCTAACTTACCAAATACCTTCTTCCTCCTTCATAGAATTCGTAACCATTGCCTTAATCCACACAAAATCTGTACCAAATTGAACAAGCCTGCACATCTCACATCTCACTATACTACATACACTATTCCCTCTCGAGCATTTGCAATCCTTTACCGCATGATCGTGCACACATCGCAACAGTTACCATATCAAAACATATCTCCGTCTTCTCAGTCAATCCACATGACAACATAGCATCTTAAGTTCTCCAGCACCACATCACAACTCCTGCTACCCCACTTATTCAGTGCATATTATCACTACTCAATACATTTGCCACTACAAACTCTGCACTTTACCTCATCACTACAGCCACCGACATCTTTCAGTAAGCTGCACTGCAGCAACGGAACTGAAACTAAAACTATGGATTACTTTGACAGCACGAGACACAACCCAGCTCCTTCACCATAGCTACCACACATTTCACAGCTGTACCAATTAACACAATTCCACGAGGACAGTTAATCTGTCTATTGTCATTCAGCACATAAAAAAGAACAGCGCAAACAAAACACTACTGACTGTCGCTACACTAACAGTCTTGTCCCTAGTAAAACAATTCGAACTTCACAAGAAACCCTTCGTAAAGTGCACTCACTGTAATTAACTTCAAATAGCAACTAATAAACAGTGAAAAAAAAAATATTACTGAACAATGGACATCTCATTTGAACTTGACCCCAACACAGTCCCAATCATACAAACTCAGTCAGGAGATACAACTTCTTCAACAGAAAAGAATAACAGCATACAACTCAAGAAACTATGGACCCTGATAAGGAGCCTTCAGCCTCTTCTTCAAAAACAACAGATAAGTCAAATAATTATCCTACCATAGATGACTCAGTATTCAATTTCATCATAGGGCAAGAAAATAAAAATATCTCTCGTAAAACAAATTATGACATCTTATCTATGCAAAAGCATATTGCTGAGACTTACTCAGACAACAGAATCTTAGAAAACATAGAACCAATTACATTAAATACCTACTTATTAAAGTTTTTCATTAATGCTAAGAAAAAAAATGGACTGCCATATGAGCCAATAAGCCTAAGAACAATGTACCAAAGCATAGAAAGGTACCTCAAAACCAAAAATTACAGTCATTCACTAGGAAAAGACAAGGAATTCGAGATAACTAGACAAGCACTGGCAGCAAAACAAAAACACCTAAAATCTCAAGGGAAAGGATGTAAACCAAATGCATCTGATCACCTCTCAGATGCCATGATTGATATGACTCTATTCTGAAAAACAACTAGGACCTCATTCTGCTGCGTCACTTATAAACACACTATGGCTGATTTGCTGCACATTTTTTGGCATAAGAGGGTCAACAGAAATAAGACAGCTAAAATGGGGAGACATTACAAAAAATATAGATGAAAATGGAATCCAATACATTCAAAATTCCACTGAACACCAAACAAAAACTTGCTCTGGACTCAACATAAGAGGCACCATAAAAATTAAACCAAAGGCATATGAGAACAAAGAAAATCCCACCAGATGCCCTGTAGCAACATACACCTTATATGCCAGCCAGCGGCCTGACTCCTGCATGAACCCTGATGACCCCTTCTTCTTAGCAGTAAACGACAACACAGAACTGTACACAGGACTAGGAGCAGTCAAGTGGTTCAAAAATCAGCCAATAGGAATAAATAAAATAGCTACTATAGTAAAAACAATGATTGCCAATGCCAGTATAACAACAGACCAAAAATTAACTAATCATAGTACACGTAAGCATGTCATCCAAAAACTAAATGACAGTGGAATACAGACCACGGAAATAATGCAAATCACTTGACACAAATGTGTACGAAGCATTAATGACTACTCCCATATAAATGAAAATCAACAAAAACATATTTCGGATATGCTAAGTGGAGCTAATATTGATACTCTCCACAAAGAAGACCGCCATGAACAAGTACAAATGACACAACACTCATCCAATGTACACAACGCATGGGACGGATACTTCTTCCAACCAGCATTCCATGCAATAAATATCAACTTCCACTTTCACAACGGTAAACATTTATTTTCTTTCTGTACTCTAATACCACACATACATAAATTATGTAACATTAACTCACCACACCCCAGCAACCAACACACACCACACACAACAAAATAGCAGTCTAATCATTACCTCACAAATAACAACAAAACGTTCACAGTATGCCTACATATTTATTGTTTTCTTTTTCTGTTCTCCCAACAGAAACAATCAACAAACACCCCACGAAAAGACGTCTACAAGTCATATCAAGTGACTCAGACTCAGACTAGATCTGTATAGAAATTTCAAACTCAATTTCTACTACACTTTAGGTACAGCATATGTTATATACCAATAAATACACAATACTTGTCCTCAATAACTTTGCACAACAATGTACTTTATCTACACATCACACATGGAATGCAAAAAGTTCACAAAATCTATCTTATACATTAAAAATTAATAAACGGTCAGGTAACAAATTAATAAACAAACTGCACAAAATACCTCCAACAGATAAAGTACAATGCTGTCCAACATATAAGAAATTTATAACATACACCACAATCAATATACCACAACTTACAATGTACTTTCTTTATTTCTTTTTCAGGAATAAATACCAGCACTCCAGAAGATATGTAACACCACAAGACCAGAACAACCACCAAACAACAGCACCAAATGAAGAACAACCATCAGCAACTACTGTCACCAATGGACTAAACCCGCAATTATGTAAAAACAACACAGACTTTCCATCTTTTTGACATTTGTCAGATAATAGTAACACTTTGAGACTCTGAACTAAAGACTGCACTCATCAATACAGAGTTCATCAACAACAAATAAGTGAAGTAACATCAACACCATATTTCCAGACATCAACAAACTCAAATACTTCAATATTGAAAAACTTCATATTACTTTCAATTTAAAACTTCTAGTAATGTTACTTAGCATGAAGTTCACAGTTTGCAACCTTATCTGTTATTCATAGTACAAATAAACAGAAATTTCTTTATTCAATGCTTACACAGCTGTTATGCTTATTTACTTACAAAGTACTATTTTTCTATGTTGCAAAACAGTAATGAAACTTTACATACTGTGGTTCCTAAAGAACCACTTAGAAAACTAAAACCTATTTTGTTGAAATACTAGCTATATACACTGTGAATCACCTGGACATGAAATGGTTAAAATACCATCACCATTACTAACTTGTTACTTTCTGTATTGTCAAACAGTTAACAAACCTCACATACTTTTATGTCTACCAATTTTCTGCAATAAAAATCTCTTTTGCAAAATAAATACTATCTCGTATTTTTCTTTACATACACTCACTACAACTATAATAATTACACTTCTAACATACAAATAATCCCAAAACACATATTGTTTAAACAGAACATGACATGGCCTGACTGAAGATATCATATTTATCTTCACTCGAGGCCAGAGACATCAAGATACCTCACTAGTGGTTTCACCACTCGTGAGATATCATGATATCATTGGCCTCTCATGAAGATAAATATGATATCTTCAGTCAGGCCATGTCATATCCCATATATATATTATAGTGGCACGGTAGTGCCACTATAGTTAGGGTTCAGGAGCCATTTCCATGTTAAACCCAAAATTTTGCACCTTAATAACTTTGCAACCGTTAGATGGATTTGCCTGAAATTTGGACTGTATGATCAAGACTCATAGGCCTTGGTATCTGCCAAGTTTCATACTGATTGGATATATGGTTGCTGAGTTATTAAGCACGATCTGTGCGCACATTTACGCTTTTCTGGAATTCTATGGTCGCGCCTACAGGTCGTACGGTTTGCGTGACCAGCCCAAAATCTTCAGGGAACATGCGGCCAGGGTCCCCAAAGCACCTTTTGAAGATTTCGTGAAAAAATATTAAACGGTTCAAAAGTTATTCAAAAAACAGTTTCCTATTATAAGTCAATGGGAAAAAGTTAACAAAAAGTTCAACACTTTCGCAAATGCATTTTTACTTTATAAATGGGCCTGTTACTTTCACAAATCGGCCATTTTGTTTTCAGTTGGTGATCAGAAAAATGGTTGGCATTTAAATTTAGGACCATCTAGCAACCTAATTTTTTTTGTATTCACCTAGTCGGGCCCTGGGATGCTTGCCATGTCTTTATTTTGTGGTAAAACACCCCAGAAATATGTTTTCAAATTTCTGGAAAAGTACTTTGCAAATTACTTTCATGCTCACGAAAGTGTCGCAAATTTTTGTCGAAAGCTTTCGCAAATTGCGACAGTAATTTTCTAGTCTGTGGGAAAATGACAGCAATTCTTTGGCACTGCACTGCAAAATAACCGTTGGGAGTTTTGGGCTGAAATTTGGAGGGAACGCAGACGACATCTCACAGATGTGCCTTTCAGTGTTGTATTGAAAAAATATTACACGGCAGCAAAGTTATGGCACTCCAAAGTTGACAGTTTTTCCCATAGGATAACATTACGGCGCCCGAAGCATTACAGGAATCCTTTGGCACCCTGCTGCAAAATAACGGTTTGGTCTTTTTTCCTGAAATTTGGAGGGAAGACAGCCAACAGTACACAGATGTGTCTTTCAGTGGTTTGGTGAAAAAACATCACATGGCAGCCAAGTTACGGCACTCCAAAATTGATGTTTTTTCCCATAGGATAACATTACGGCGCCCGACACTTAACAGAAATCATTTGGAGCCCTGCTGCAAAATAACGGTTTGGTCTTTTTTCCTGAAATTTGGAGGGAAGACAACCAACAGCCCACAGATGTGCCTTTCAGTAGTTTGGTGAAAAAACATTACAGGGAGGCAAAGTTATGGTGCTCCAAACTTTTCTTTTTTTCCCATAGGATAACATTACGGCGTTCGCCGCGCCTTTCAGGGCCCGTATCTCGGAAACGGTGTGAGATACGGACTTTTCGTCGGAAAATATCTTAGCCTCCTAAAGGGGCTAAGATTCAAATTAGCCAGGACAGTTGTAAATAATATGACTTTTAAATTTTCTTTCTACGTCGTACGGTTCCTGAGATATAATGTATTTAGTATTCCAAGATCTCATTTTCTGAGCCGATACTCATTATTTTACATACATTATTTGTACTCACTGTCTTTCTCAATGCAGGTTTTGGGGAAAACCAGCCTGTGCGCTTACATTACTGTTACTGTTGCCCTTTCCGCTTGCGGATCCGTACCGGTTTCACTTACCATTGATGTCTGCACCACCATGTGCGTTATCCTTTGCGTTTTCATTTGCGCTTACATCTCTGTTATTTTTGCCATTTCTGTCTACAGTACTGTTTACCTTACTGTTTCACTTTACATCCCATGCCCATTGACATTTCTGTTTACAGGCACCATGTTACTATGTGACAACACATCACGTGGCAGACCATTCCGTCTCGCCACCATGTGTTACCTTTCTATTCTCATTCGTGCTTGTGTTACCATATAGCGCCACTGTTAACATTCTGGTTTGCGTTGCTGTCCCTGTTAGTATACCACAATGCATTATACCACGAAGCGGGGCCTTGGGGCCCAAAGACTCCCGCCGCTTCCATTCAATACATTCACCTTTCGTTATCATTCTCAAAAAAGGAAATTAGAGGCAAAAAACTCAGTTTAATGCATTAGTTAGGGTTGTTCACAGCGACAAAAGTGAGGAAATTCACTGTGGGGTTGAAAACCCCCCTTGGACCCCGCCCACCCCCAACCCGGCATTAGGGTGCGCATTGGGATCGTGGGTCTAACTCTCTCACCCATTCTCCTATGCTTCTGCTGCTTTACACATCATGGGGTGAGAGTTGGGGCTGATGATGATCCCAATGCGCTTAATACCCGATTGAAAAGAGTAGTAGGGGTCCTAGGGGTTTTTCAACTTAACTGGCAATTTCCTGCGCGTAACTAACTAGTGCATTAAATGGAGTTTTGCATTTATATATATATATATATATATATATAAATATATAAATATTAAAGGCAAAATTAGCAGTTAGGGTTGAAAGCGCTCCTTAGACCCCTCAGCCCCACCCGCACAACAGGCATCAGAGTTGCGCATTGGGGTCATTGGCCCTAACTCTCACCACATCACATGTATAAAGAAGCAGAGGAATAGGAGAATTGGGTGAGAGTTAGGACCGATGCCCCCATCGCGCACCCTGATGCCTGTTGGTTGGTGGGCTGAAGGGGTCCAAGGGGGTTTCAACCCTAACTGCTAATTTCCTCACTTTTGTCACTATAGAACAACCCTAACTGATGCATTAAACAGAGTTTTTGTCTCTAATTTCCCTTCTTTCTGAGAATGATGAGAAATAGTGAAAGTAATGCAGTGGCAGGAGCACGGAGCCCTTTGGGTCTTGCGCTCACACCACGTGATGTCTTGTGACATAGTAAGAGGAAGAGTAATGCAAACATAAGCACCAACAGTGGTGCACATGGTAACAGACACGTAAATGGTTAAGGAAACAATAATAGAAATGCAAGCGCAAAGTGACGCCAAAACGAACAGTGACGCAAACAGACATTGAAGCATGTACAAAAACACAAATGGTAACGTGAAAAGTGATGGCAGTGATATTTTAAATGGAAATGTTAAGTCACAGGAAAAAGAATGTGAAAGGGAACAGAAATGAAAACCTTGAGCACAAAGCGCATATAAGCGTAAACCGTGTGGCGCACAGGCAGGGTACAACAATTGTAAATGCAAAGGGTAAAGTTAACATGAAGAATAACACCAAACAAAACAGAAATGGAAATGGGATCAGAAGCACATATGGAAATGCAAACCAAAATGCACACGGGCATAGTACCGCAATTGTAAATGCAAATGGTAATGGTAAGAGCAACAATAACAGCAAAGGAAATGCAAGCGTATATGGAAGTGCAAATCGTAATGCGAATGGGCACAGTAACACAATTGCAAATGCAAATGGTAACAATAACATTTGTCTCTTCCTCTTTCACTATATTACCAACCTGCTCACCCTCTTTCTTTCTTTCTCCTTAGCCTTGGCTACAGGATGGCACACCTGGTCAATGAACTCATGCTCCAATCCTAAAGGTCATTTTCGTCACTCCTTGCAGTACCTCTGAGCTTGGCCTTCCTTTGTTTGACTGTTCAAATTTTGATGCCGTTCCACCTGGACTTCTGCCCGGTTGCAATCTGCTGAAAATGATTGCCAAAATGAACGGGACTTACACCAGCTGCTATATATTTTAATTGCCTATACAATTGTGTGCTAACTAGGTTAAGACCTGAATTTCAATTTGTATACCCCATTAATCTGGTCATGCATGAGAAAGTGGTGCCAAAACTGCATTTGAATTTCTTCCATGATTAATGCTGAAATACGTGCAGATTTAACCTAAATTGTCTCAGGATCTCAATTTGAGAAATCATTTTAACTGCTGATTAGTGGCACAAACCCAGGAAGTTTCAAACTGCTTTTGTGTTGTAATTCGATTATCTACACCTCAGTCTGGATTTCATCCCCTAACCTGCTTTCAGCTACTAAATTGGTCAAGTGTAAAGAAAGCAGCCAATCAAAATGCAGGAGCTGCCTAAAGTTAAGACTACGTAGCCTGCAGCTTAGGACAGCCGACTGAGCAGCTCTTCGAGTTACTGGGCACATTTTATTTCAAAGATTTGCTCTCCATTTTAAAGCACATCGCCAGCAGCCTGGGAGGGAGACTGTAATTAATTGCAAAACTGCTTCTAGCTTGCAAGGTGCTGCTTTCCTCACAGTCGCCACCCACCCCCCCCCACCACTCTAAGCCCTTAGCCAGCACTAGTTATATAGTGTGAGGAATAGTGTTGACGACACCCAGGCTATATTTCTTGGCAGCTAGAGGGTGCCTGATATTAATTTCTTTTAAACCCTGCAAGCAAAATAAATTCTGTTACTTACACATCACGCTTTTAAATGACCCTGTCAATAAAACTTAATATGGCTATAAATCTTTGTGCTATATTCTTAATAGTTTCTATAGTTTCCTCCATCATATGGCTCCCTATATACACTACCAAACACCCAATTACCATCACTACACCTACCCTGATAACTCTTGGCTCTCCTCTATGCATATACTACCACACCTGCCCCCGTTACCTCCCCACGTCTTATTCCTTATAAGTTCACCTACCATTTAGCCTACATTCTGCATAAATCCAGGCTACTTGGCCTCACCCTGTCCACCCCTTTCATTCATCGTACGCTATGGTACCTGTTACTTCTAGCCTTAATGTTAGCTAAGGATATTGAGCTAAACCTGGGGCCTGTATGTAATTTATCCCATAATCATATAAAGTGAAATGACACTAAGGGCCTCTGCATTGCACACCTGAATATCAGGAGTCTTCTTCATAACATGTTGGAACTCGAGGTGTGGGTTGTTCAACATCACCCTGATATCATTTGCCTGTCTCAGACTTGGCTAATAAACCACCCACCCCTAATCTCTTCTGCTCACTACCTAATTACAATATAGTACGACAAGACAGGCACTCAGCAAAGAGTGGAGGTGGTGTTGCCATCTTCTGTAAACCTCATTTGTTAATATCCCATAATGTCCTGCCTACCCTATCTCACTGTGAAGCAATCCACGCAACCTTACAGCTAGGCACAAATAAACTACACATTGTCTGCACTTATAACCCTCCTGCTGGTGGTAGCATGAGTCTTGAAGAACTCCTCTCCCAAGTAGACAACACCATTGGCCAAAATGAAGTCCTAATACTGGGAGACCTCAACCTAAACTGGACTAGCAAATCAAACCAATCCTCTCATACCATGGTACAAGGCCACAACCTTCACCAACTAATCACAGAACCAACTAGGGTCATGGCTCCCTCTCAGACCAGTACTCTTATTGACTGGATATTTACAAACCACTCTGACAGTATAGTATGTGCAGCTACCCTTGCAGATGCAATAAATGATCACTCCCCAATCTGCTGCATCTGGCGCTCTACCAGCAAACCATCTCCACCTCCAAACCTTATCACTTTCTGAAATTTGGCTAACTTTAACCTGACACAGTTTATACATGATCTCTCACTGATTGACTGGTCACCCATATACACCTCAGCTAATGCCCAGTTGGTGTTAGACTGGTTCCTGGCCTGGTTTCATGTGCTCCAATACACCCATGCTCCTTGTGTCGCTCGTTGGATTCATGGAACTCAGACAAAGTGGCTCACCAAGACCTACTCACCAAAACTGGGGCCAGGGACAGAATGTGGTGGTGTTTTAAAACCTCTGGGCTCCAGAATGACTATAACAGCTACTGATCCCTGAGAAACATGTGCAAAATACATATTCAATTAGCCAAAAACTCTTTCTGCAAAGATCTGCTAATGAAAGCTGCAGGGGACTCTAAGAAATTCTGTCAACAATAAAAACCCTTCTTGGAGCAAATCAAACGGCCAATACAAGTAACATGCTGTTAAATGGCATACTTTGCAATAATCCGGTGACTATAGCCAACTCATTTAATCACCATTTCTCTGATCTAACCAACTACCTGGCCTCTTTCCCTCATGCACACACTGTTTCCCCTCCTGGTGATGCAAAACTGCTACTCACACATCCTCCTTTTAGGTTCCTGAGCATTACAAGTGCAAAGTGCTAAAACCGCTACTCTCTGTTCCTGACAGCACCAGTTCGGGGTCTGATGGTCTGGAACCCAGGCTTCTAAAAGCTGCTGCCCCACTCATAGCCTCTCCCCTAACCAAAATCTTCAATCTATCTCTATGCCATGATACAGTCCCTAATATCTGGAAAATAGCTAAGGTCACACCCATTCCTAAAAAAGGGTGATCCTAAAGAACTCAAGAATTACTGTCCTATAGCAATTCTATCTGTGCTTAGCAAGATCTTGGAAAAACAAGTGGCCACCCAATCCATAGAATATCTTCAGAAGTATAACCTTCTCTCTTGTTCCCAGCATGGTTTCTGCAAGGGCCACAGCACTTTCACTGCCATCCTCAAACTCACAAATGACAAGTATGCTTCTATGGACTCAGGCCTTCTGACAGGCACAATTTTCATCCATTTAACAAAGGCATTTGACCTGGTTAACCATACACTTCTTCTTGTTAAACTACTTTCCCTTGGTTTCTCCACTGATGTAGTGGCCTGGTACAAAAGCTATCTGTCCGAAAGAAAACAGGCTGCAGTTTTCAACTCAGACACATCTGACCTTTCGTCTATACACATTGGTATACTCCAGGGCTCTATACTCAGCCCCTTGCTTTTCTCAATCTTTATAAACAACATCCCACTACTTGCACCTGCCTGCTCATCTTTGCTTTATGCAGATGACCTAGTCATTTGCCACAGTGCAAGAAATATCACTGACATAAATCAACCTCTTGCTTCAGACTTCTCAAGTATTCAGTCTTGGCTAACAGAGAACAAACTAGTTCTTAATATTAGCAAGACACATTCTATGCTCTTTGGCTCACCTGCCAGACTTAAAGCAAACCAAAATGCCCCAAAATCTCATGTGCAGATGGCACTCTGCCAGTTAGCAGCAGATCTCTTAAATATTTGGCATTACTTTTGATGAATCCCTAGATTTTGTCCTACACATAACTGCCACCTGTAAATCTGTCAATGCTAAGTAAGGAGGTGCCTACTGTACTAGTTATGCCCTTACCCCATTGGCTGGGCTAGCTGTGGCACAAAGATTTCTGCTCCCAGCATTGGCATATGGCTCAGTCACTTACTTATCTGCCTCAAAATCCTCCCTCCACAAATGGGACACCACCTATAATAGCATCTGCCGCTATGCCTCTGCATCCTCACGTTACAAACAATCCCTTGCTTCTCTGCTGCACTCACAACCTCTCTTCTATAGGCTCTAATCTTCTGACCTAGCCCCTCTTCACATCCCTAGATACAAATCCAATATGGGTGCATGCACTTTCTCATACTTGGCTCCAATGTACTGGAACTCCATTCCTCAAACCATTCATTGAGCGCCTTCCCATGCTACTTTTAAGAAACTTCACTGTGATCATCTGTGTACAACTATCCCCTGCACTTGCTTTCATCCACCTTAGACCATTTTTTCTTCCTGCTTTTCCCTTGGCAATCTACCTCTGTGACACCTTTTTGCCTCCTCTCTTATAACCTCCACTCATGTTTCTTCTCTCATCCCTTACCCTCTTCCCCTGGTTTCTACCACTCTCCCTTCTCTCCCAATGTTTTCATTAACCACAGTTTTTGGCACTTAGTGTATTGTTTCTGTGTATATGTTTCTATTACAAAGCCTGTTTCGTATGTTGTTTGTGATACTTGTTGTTACTTGACCAAACTGTATTCTGACTGCTTTATACTGAACTATTTTCCTCTACAGCCTAAGTGTCATTGTTATATTGAATCAATGTTTTCTTTACACACTAAGCTTATTGTATGTTGATTTCCCTCCCAACTGTGTTACATATTTCATGTGCTGCATCACATATATTGCTCATTGTGCTTTTCAAACTGTCTTCTACCAGGTCATGTCTGAAAATAGGCATTCTTATGCCTAGTGCATGCACCCGGTTATCAAAAGCAAATAAATAAATAATAAATAAACAGCAAGGAAGATGCAAAACAGAAGAGAAATGGAAATGCAAATGAAAGGGCTGTCAGAAACGCAAATAGTAATGCACACAGTGGCAAAAACAGAAACAGTGGTGGAAACGCAAATGGTAACAGTAACGAAAATGCAAGGGCAAATGAGAATGCAATGGGTTATGCACACGGTAGCATACATGAGAACGGTAACACAAACGGGGACAGAAGTGCAAGTGGAAACAGTAACTGTAACAGTAACAGAAGCACATACCCTGTTTTTGCTGAACAGGTGCACAGAGAAACAAAAAGAATGTATGCATTGTAATGGTCATCGAAGCTTAAAATGAGCATTGTAAGTACTTAATTGCTAATATCTCAGCAACTGCATGATGTAGAAAAAAAATTTAAATGTCACAAAAATTTTGATTTTCCTGGCTAGGTTTTTGTATTACATACTTGCAAAATAAATCTGTATCTTGCATACTTTTCAAAATATGAGCCCTGAAAGGAGTACGTCACCATGTTAATCTATGGGGAAAAACACCAGTTTTGGAGTACCATAACTTGGCAAACATGCAATATTTTTTCATTAAGCCACAAAAAGACACATATGTGAAATGTTGGCTGCCCTTCCTCCAAATTTCAGCTCAAAACCAAAGCGTTCTTTCACAGCAGGGTGGCAAAGAATTCCTGTCATTTTGGCCAAGTCAGAAAAAGTAGTGTCGCAATTTGTGGCAATGTTCGCAAAATGTTGGGAAAATGTCATGCTTGCAACACTACTTTGTGACACAACTGGCACCCAATGTGCCTTTTGAAGAGTTCATGAAAAAATATTAAACAGTTCAAAAGTTATTCAAAAAATAAGTTCCCATTATAAGCCAATGGGAAACGTTAAAAAGTTTGACAGTGTTGCAAATGCAGTTTTTACTTTCACAAATGACCCTTTTAATGTCACAAATCCACCATTTTGTTTTGAGTTGGTGATCAGAAAAATGCTTGCCATTTAAATTTGGGACCCTCTAGCAACTTAATTATTTTTGTATTCACCTAGTCGGACCCTGAGGATGCTAGCCATGTCTTTATTTGGGGGTAAAACACCCCAGAAATATGTTTTTCAC
The DNA here is from genome assembly GCA_016271365.2 of Neoceratodus forsteri. Lineage (NCBI taxonomy): Eukaryota > Metazoa > Chordata > Ceratodontiformes > Ceratodontidae > Neoceratodus > Neoceratodus forsteri. The sequence continues at coordinate 1,180,161,181 of CM057458.1, forward strand.
ATTTCTGGAAAAAGTACTTTTGCACTTGCGACACTGTCTAACCAATTTGCGAAAGCTTTCGCAAATTGCCACAGTACTTTTCTAGGCTGTGAGAAAATGACAGCAAATCTTTAGTACCCTACTGCAAAAGAACGGTTTGGAGTTTTTGGACGAAACTTGGAAGGAACACAGCTGACGTCTCTCAGATGTGCCTTTCAGTATTTTGGTGAAAAAATATTACATGGCAGCAAAGTTACAGTACTCCAAATTTGACAATGTTTCCCATAGGATAACATTATAGCGTACGATGCATTGCAGCAATAGTTTGGCTCCCTGCTGCAAAATAACGGTTCAGTCTTTTGGGCTGGAATTTTCAGGGAAGACAGCCAACATCCCACAGATGTGCCTTTCAGTTGTTTAGTGAAAAATATATTACATAGAGGCAAAGTTATGGCACTCCGAACTTCTGTTTTTTCCCATAGGATAACATTACGGCATTTGCTGCACCTTTCAGGGCCCGTATCTCAGAAACGGTACGAGATACGGACTTTTCGTTGGAAAATGCTGAGCCCCTAATAGGCACAAAGTGCAAAACTAGCCAGGAATGTGATAATTCATATTACTTTTAATTTTTTTTCTATATCATTCGGTTCCTGAGATATAAGCAATTTACTATTCCAAGTCCTCATTTTCTGTTCAGAGAGTCATTATTTTGCATACATTCTTTGTACTCACTGTCTTTCTCTATGCAGCTTTTTGGGGAAAACCAACCTACTGTTACCATTACCATTTCTGCTTGCGGTTCCGTACCCTTTTCACTTACCATTCACATCTATGCCACCATGTGCATTACCCTTTGCTTTTTCATTTGCGTTTGCATTGTTTTTAACATTTATGTCTACAGTAGTGTTTCTCTTTCTCTTTCACTTTACATCACCATGCACATTACGGTTTGTGTTTGCAGGCACAATGTTAGAATGTGACAAGACATCACATGGCTCCCTCCACTGCAATTATTTGCGATTTCTAGTTATCATTCTCAAAAAGAAGGGAAATTAGAGACAAAAAACTCCTTTTAATGCATCAGTTAGGGTTGTTCCACAGCGACAATAGTGAGAAAATTTGATGTTGAGGATAAAACCCTTTGCACCCCTCCAGCCTACCCCCCAACCAGAATCAGGGTGCATGTTGGTGTTATCAGTCCTAACTCTCACCTCATTCTCCTATTCCTCAGCTTCCTTCCACTTGTGATGGGGTGAGAGTTAGGGCTGACTACTCCAATGCACAACCCAATTCCGGTTGAGGGGGTGGTCTGGAGGGGTGCAAAAGGGGTTTCAACCCTAACTTCGAATTTCCTAACTTTTGTTGCTGTGGAACAACCCTAACTGATGCATTAAATGGATTTTATTTTGCCTCTAATACATATATGTGTGTGTGTGTATATATATATATCTACACATATACTTTACAAAAAAGTGCATTAATGCAGCAGTTTGGGTTGTTCCACAGTGACAAAAGTGAAGAAATTTGGTGTTAGGTTTGAAAATCCTAACTCTGCATCCCCACCACAACCACCAACACATACACACACACAGCTCAGTTCAACTTTACATGGACTAATCTCATAGAACAACTTTGTAAATAATGCATGATTCCTGAAGTTGGATTTCTCCACTTCCTACAGTGACAGGTATATACTTTCTGCTGGTTGTGTGTGATTGGTTGTGTTGCCTTGGTCCTTCCCCTTCTTGCATGTAGGTGTGTGTGCGTGTGGTGGGGTGGGGGAACGCAGAGTTAGGGTTTTCACCCCAACAACAAATTTCCTCACTTTTGTCACTGTGGAACAACCCTAACTGTTGAATTAATGTATTTATTTGCAAAGAATTTTCTTACTTTTTGAAAAAGCATAGGTAAGTACATTGTCACTCAAGATGGTGGAGCTTGTATATTTCTCAATAGCATCACTATATAAGTAGTGAGTCACATGTATTGGTGGTGAGCCTTGCCTCACACCACATTGTCGAGAAATGCAGAACAATATGCATGTGCCACATATTTTGAGCTGTCCCATACCTTATAATAGGATCTTCCTGCTCACCCCATACTGTGCTGACCATAGTTTTCCAATGCACATAAATACTTTCCATTAATTATAATGAGCATGCACCACAATTCAGCAACTGTAACTCCACCAATCCAAAACTTGTCAGTATTGAAGATCTATGTTTAATCTTTCTACCTTCCACATTCCAGGCAAATCGGTTACATGGTCCAAAAGTTATTGAAGCGAAACAAACCAAATTTCCATTCATCGGAGTGTCTTAGATCTACACCTGCTTAAGTTTTACACACTAAACCACTACAAGGCATGTCCATGGCACCAGGCCTACCTACCCTATAAATTGCAAGCCAATAGTAGCATGTCAAATCCAATGGGAAAAACATCAACTACATCAGTCAATATCACCACAACAAATTAATTTTGCATCACCTAAACAGCATAATTCATATCTGTAGGACATCCCCTCAACACCCCCTGAATTTCAAGCAAAAAGACCAAACCGTTTAAGAGATATTCAATTCTAAAGTTTGTGCACCTTTAAGAATTTTTCCACCCCAAAATGGCAGACCTCACAGCCTAAAATGCAATAAAACAGCAGACCTGGCAGCCAAGAAATCTTTAACTGTGAGGGGACAACTTCAAATGATAACTCTGTAATTCTGTAACTGAATGGCATCACTGGCAGGAGGAGGGAAGGCTATGCAGGGGAAGAGGTAGCAGAGGTGGAAATAACAACAGAGAGAGTGAAAGAAGCCCTCAGGTCCCTTAAGCTGGAGAAAGCACCAGGGCTGGATATATTACATCCCAGAGTGTTGAAGGAACTTGCAGATGTCCTGGTGAAACCCCTGTCAGAGGTTTTCACCATCTCTCTGAGGACAGGGTGGGTGCCCCAGGACTGAAAGGTGATGCATATAGTGCCTATCCACCAGGGTGGATCAAGGGAGGTGGCTGGAAACTACAGGCCTGTCAGCCTGACATCGGTATTGGGCAAGGTGATGGAGGGCATTGTCAAGGAGAGGCTGGGGGGACCTGAAAAGTCAGGGTGCCTGGACGATAGACAGTATGGATTCATTCCAGGGAAATCGTGTCAGAGAAACCCTAGGAGTTCTATGACTGGTGAAGAGTGCCTTGGACCTGGGTAGACCAGTGGATGTCCTCTTTCTAGACTTCAGCAAGGCATTTGACTCTGTTCCTCATAAGGACCTGTTTGATAAGCTGGGAGAAATGGGGGTGGGGAACCAGATGATCAGATGGATATGCAATTGGCTCCAGGACTGGACCCAGAGGGTCATAGTTGGTGGGATAGTCTCATCTCCAAGGAGGGTCATTATTGGAGTCCCACAGGGATCAGTCCCTGGGCCCCTCCTGTTCAATGCCTATGTCTCTGACATAAGGACAGGTATTAGGAGTCAGATGAGTCTCTTTGCAGATGACTCAAAACTGGGGGCAGTGGTGGATGGGGAGGAGGGGAACCTGGAGGCTCTGGAAAGATGGTCTAGAAAGTGGAAGCTGAGGTTCAATGCAAGGAAATACAAGGTACTGCACCGGGGCCAGAAACCTGAGCTAAGTGTACACTCTGGGGGAATGCTATCAGTCTCGATGGCTGAGATGGACTTGGGGGGTGTGGTGGATGTCAAGATGAACAACTCAGAGACTTGTAGGAGGGCTGCAGCCAAGGCCAACAGGATGCTGGGATGCATCAGCTAGGGGATCACCTCAGAAGGAGGGAAGTGATACTCCTCTGTATAACTGCTTGGTGAGGTCGCACCTTGACTACTGTGTGCAGTTTTGGAGGCCACACTTAAAGAGCAACATTAAACTCCTGGAGAGGGTCCAGAGGAGGGCAACCAAAATGATTTGGGGCTTGGGGGACAGGACCTGTGGAGAGCTCGAAGAGCTAAATATGTACACATTGGAAGAGAGAAGGGACCGGGGGGACATGATAGAGGTCTTCAGGTACATGAAGGGTAAATAGGGAGGGGCAGTCAGGGTGCTTCAAAGGAAGGAGGAGGGGGCAACTAGAGGGCATGGGTGGAAGCTGGAGGGGAAAGATTCAGGGGAGAAAGGAGGAGGTGCTACTTCACTGAGAGGGTTGTGGAGCCATGGAATGTGCTGCCCAGGGGGCTGGTGGAGCCAAAGTTGGTGGAGAGGCTCAAGAGGGGGTGGGACAGGTACAGGGGAAGGGTTCTGGAAGCAAAATCCAGTACAGTGAGAATATCTGGAATTGGGAAGGAGAAGCCAGAGGTGAGGGAGGCAGCAAGATCAGCTCCCAGGGTGGGGCTGACCAAATGAGCAGACATGAAAGACCATTAGGCCTAGTCTGATGGCATTTTAGCATGTTAGTATGTATGTAACACAAGCAGAAATATAAACACAAATGGTAAACAGTAATGTAAACACAAACGTTAACAGTAATAGTGACACAAATGCAAACATGAAAGGAAATGGTAATGGTAATCGGTAATGTAACTGCAAATGCTAACAGTAATGGTGATGCAAACATAAATGGAAACACAAATGGTAATGGAAACGGAAGCACAAATGCAAACAGTAATGCAAACGCATGTAGAAATATACACAGAAATAGTTACAGTGACAGAAATGGAAACAGTAATGCAAACGGCAACAGAAACACAAGCACAGATGTAAACACAAACAGTAATGCTAACCACAATGGTAATGTTGAGGGAAATGCAAAGCAAAGCAGTAATGCTAGATCTAACGGTGATGCAAATGGAAACGGTAATGCAAACAGTAATGGAAATGCAAGTGCAAATGCAAATGATAACTGTAAGGGAAATGCAAATGCTAACACAAACGGTAATGAAAATGCAAACAGTAATGGTAATGCAAAAAGAAATGGAAAAGGAACCAGTAATGCAAATGAAAATGCAAACGCAAGCACAAATGCAAACGCTAATGCACATGGTGATGCAAATGTAAAAGTTAATGAAAATAGTAACTGAATCACAAATGATAATGCAAATGCAAATGGTAAAGCTAACGGTGATTCAAAAGGAAAGAGTAATGCAAATGGTAATGCAAACGTGAAGCACAAAACGCAAACGGTAATGCATACAGTGATGCAAACGTAAACACTAATGCAAATGGTAATGGAAATGCAAGTGGAAACAGAAACACAAATGCTAATTGTAACAGTAATGCAAATGCACACACTTTGTGTTCAAGAGGTGCATCCAGAAGCACAGTGAATACAAGGAATGTGTATAATAGTGGCCCTCAGACAGGAAAATGAGCACTTGGAATACTAAATTGCTTATATTTGAAGAAACGTATAATGTTGAAAAGAAATGAAAACCTCATATTATTAATGGCATTCCAGACTGGTTTTGTACTTAGCCTCTCAATGGGGGGCTAAGCAATTTATAATGAAAAGTCTCAGGTCTCAAACCATTTTTTGAACACGGACCTCAAAAGGTATGGCGGATGCCATAATGTTTTCCTATGGGAAAATCATCAACTTTGAGTGCCGTAACTTTGCATCCCAGTATTATTTTGCACCAAGCCACCAAAATGCACATGTGTGGGATGTTGTTTTTTCCCCAAATTTCAGCCCAAAAGATGAAACAGTTGTTTTGCAGCAGAGTGGCAAAAGATTTCTATTGTTTTGGCAAGTTTCAAATTACTATCTCAAATCATGACACTTTCACTATAAAAATCATGAAAGTGTAGTATTTGGGAAAGTACTTTGTGACACTACATTTTATAAAAGTTTAAAAAATATGTTTCTGAGGTGTTTTACTCACAAAAAAAGATATGGATAGCATCCTTGGGACTCGATTATGAACACAACAAGAAATGTGTCCTAGAGGGTCCCACTTTAAATGCCAAGCGTTTATCTGACCACCAACTGGAAAAAAAAATGGTTGAATCACGAAACTAAAAGGGTAATTTTTTACACTAAAACTGCATTTATGACACTTTTGCATAGTTTAACTTTTCCCATAGACTATAATGGGATTCAGTGTATTTTGAATAACTTTTGAACTGTTTAATATTGTTTTACGAAATCTTTGAAAGGCACATCGGGAATCCTGGCTGCTTGTTCTCTGACATTTTTAGACCCATTGCGCAAACCATGCAGGCTGCATGCACAAGCAATGAAACACGCAAAAATCTGTAATTTAGTCATTTTGTGGTGTGCTGTAGGTCCACAACTGTACATCTGACTGTAATGCAACTTGCCAAATCCAGAGATCTTTGGTACCAGCATGTGCATTCCACATTTCAGGCAAATCTGTCCATACAGTGGCAAAGTTATTAAGGTGGCAAATTTCAGATTTAACCTTAAATGCGGTACTTAACCCTAACTATAGTGGCTCTACCATGCCGCTATAATATAGAGAATAAAGGATGGCTCTGGGTGTGTAACGAGAAGTTTACACACACATGAGGGGTTAGATGTTATATGAACCCAGAGAGTGAAGCCCAGGGGCTATGACTAGTATCTAACCTCGAGGGTGTGTGTAAACTTTGAGTTTACACACCCAACTCATATTTTAGTTTATATAATTGCTGGGTTTGCCCTTTTTTGCCTCAGCAATTGCATAAAATAAAATGTTACTTTGTGGCTATGGTCCAGTTATGTTGAAGTGTGCAGCAGCAGTCATCAATTAGTTTACTTATTTAATGTTGTTTTTGATCTTGTGGGCAGCCCTGAGGGTCAATTTAAAAACATTTGGCTGATTTTTTTTTTACTATTTACTGCCTAGTGCATGTGGTGGTTTGCTTTCTCTCAGCGGTTTGGCGAGCAGAAACTGGTGGTGAAGTGAGGAAGTGCGGTGTACACATGCGCACAGTGAGGGAAACTGTGTGCATGTTTGCTGTAATGAAAGCTCCTTCATTATGGCAAATTACGCTATGGTTTCCCTATGGGAAAAAAAGGCAAACCAGTTATGTGTGTGTGTGTATATATATATATATATATATATATATATATATATATATAGATAGATAGATAGATAGATAGATAGATAGATAGATAGATAGATAGATATTTTATAATGGCACGGTAGTGCCACCATAATTAGGCTGAGTAGCCACTTCCATACAAAATTTCAAACTTTGCACCTTAATAGCATTGCCACTATACAACAGATTTGCTCTGAAATTTTGCACGTGCAGTCTGACACCATAGATCTCTGAATTTGCCGTTGCATTACGTTGAATGTATGGTTGCAGTTACAGAGCACCAAAAAACTCAAATAAATTTACTTTTTTTGTGTTTCTTTGCTCGCACCCACAGCTTACATGGTTTGTCTGTTCAGTCCAAAAACTTCAGGGAACATGCAGTGAGGGTCACCGATATGCCCTTTGAAGATTTTGTGAAAAAATATTAAACCGTTCAAAAGTTACTCAAAAACAAGTTTCCCATTATAGTCATAGGGAAAAGTTAACAACAATCACGAATGTTTCATGACTGGCCATTTTTACTGTCCCAAATGGCCCTTTTTTCTGATGGAGTCAGCCATTTTATTTCCAGTTACAGCTCAGAAAAATGCCTGGTTTAAAATTGGGACCCTCTAGGAACACAATTATTGCTGTGTTCACCTAGTCGAGTCCTGCCTAAGAGAGAGAGAGAGAGGGAGAGGAAGTGAGAGAGAGAGAGAGAGAAAGCAACTAAAAGCTTCCTTAAATCAAGGTGGTAATTTAATAGACTACACTGAACTGAATTATTTTATTTTGGGGCCTGTGAAAGTAACTAGTTTTGATTCTCTGCTTTTGGGTTGACTTTTCTTAGTTTAACTTTTATTTGCCAGGGAGGACCTCTAGCTGGGAGATATTTGCAGTCATTTGTGACTCGACCTGGTACTTAACCTCCATGAAATGGGTGTCTGTTAAGGGGAGGAGCTAAAAGGGGCCTGGGGAACTGTGGATTTAAAACAGTAGTTGTTTATGGGCTCTGTCTGCTAAGAGAGATAGAGAGAGAAAGCAGCCAAAAGCTTCTTTAAATCAAGGAGGTAATTTAACAGACTACACTGAATTGAATTATTAAATTTTGGGCCTGTGTAAGTAAGTAGTTTTGATTCTCTGTTTTTGGGGTTGACATTTCTTAGTTTAGCTTTTATTTGTCAGGGATGATCTCTAGCTGGGAGATATTTGCAGTCATTTGCGATTAGAACTGTTACTTAACCTCTGTGAAATAAGTGTCTGAAAGAAAGGAAAGCACTCCCCAAGGTGGAGGGTCAAGTTGTAGTTGATTGCTTCTGGAGGTACAGGTTTACTCTCACCCACCCTGTCCCTCACCCCACCGCCCCAAGCACATCATTTCCTTTTTATCAGGGGTTCTCACACTACTTCGCCAAACTTACTAACTTCACACACCTTTTTATATCCTTAAAGGCACAGCACACTGAATAGGGGGTAGAGACACTCACAAGCTTGCACACACTAAAACAAGAACAAAAAAAATAAAAACATCTGAAACAGGAAGGGAGACAGACATGTGGGGAGTGGTACAATGCACTGGCTTTGGAACAGCAGTCTTTCAGGAGACATTCTGGAGATTGAGTTGCTGCCTTATTTGCAGGCAACTCTCTAGGAGGTTGCTCATCTCCATGCTGACCTGGCAATGATTCAGGAAACCTGCTCTCCCACCCAGGTACCACCCAGGCCACCGCCACTACCTCAGAGGTTTCCAAGAAAGAGGAGTGTTTGGACCATGGTGGACTCAGTGAGCATGAGGGTGGTGGAACAGAGGTGCATCCCTCCAGTTGTGCCTCTCCACACTTCATTCACCACTCTGGCAGAGCATGGTTCATCTATGGAGGCACCTGCAGTGAAGACCAAGGAGGATGCTGGGAACCTCCACAATGGAGACCCACAGGAGAGTGGCACAGGACCCCACAGGGGATGCAAACAGCCTCATGGTGAGGTACCCAATTGTTAGGGGGTAGAACTGGGGTGGGAGGAGAAAGGGGAGGTAGGTGCTCACGAGAGGGAGAAGGGCAGGGGTAAATGGAGAAAAGACAAAGGCAGTAAGGACAGGGATGGGGCAAAAATAACAGCCATAAAAATGGAGGGTAATGAGTACCAATGCCCATAGTCTAGGTAAAAAGCTCCCAAAAATGGTGGCCTTGATGGAAGAGTGATACCTGGATATCATGAAAGTCACAGAAACGTGGTACACAGAGAACCATGACAGGGATGTCAACCTACCAGGGTACACAATCTACAGGAAGGACAGGGAGGGTAGAAGAGGAAGTGCAGGAGTAGCTCTCTATGTAAGGGAAGGGAACAAAGCAACAGAACTAAAGGCTAAACAGGGAGGAGAGGAGGCATTCTGGGTCACCCTGGAGACTGGAAATGGCACCACCATCTGCACAGGCATTGTATACAGATCCCGTCTCAGAGGAGGAAATGGACAAGAAATGATGGAAGGCATCCTTAGGATATCAGAGAACGGGGAAATATTACTGTTGGGGGACCTGAATATGCCAGATGTTAACTGGAGCACCTTTGCTGCAGCCTCATCCAAGAGCAGATCCATTCTTGATGCCCTACAGCGGCCATGCCTCAGACAGCTAGTTTTGGAACCCACTAAGAAGGAAGGGAGGAAGGGAGCAATCGTAGACTTGGTACTCTCAAACAGAGACAGAGAGAGGATCTCAGATCTAGAAGTGGGCAGCCATCTGGGAATAAGTGACCACCAAACAGTGTGGTTCATGAGAAGCTTAGCTGTAGAATCAAGCCATACAAAAAGTGGACTTCAGGAGGGCTGATTTTGTCAAAATGGGAGAGTGCTTCAGAAAAGCACTAAAAACAGGCAAGAATGTGGGTGCAGCAATAATGAGGAAACATCAAAACCGCCATCACAGAGGCAACAAGCCTTTGTGTGAAGCAAATAAACAAATCAAAATGAAAGTAAAACCACTGTGGTTCTCCAAAGAAGTGGCGGGAAGGTTAGGGAGAAAAGATAGCATTCAGGAAGTATAAGGAAACACAGAAGGAGCAGGACAAAGAACTGTACCATGTTAAAGTAGAAGGAAGTGGAAGGCAGTCAGAATAGCAAAGACCCAAACTGAGGAAAAGATAGACAACTTGGTTAAGAAGGGGATAAAACTGTGTATGGCACATTAGGAGCAAAGAAAGACTAAGGCAGGGATACTGAGGCTGAATAAAGAGGAGGGTGGTTGGGCAGAGAGCAACAGTGAAAAATAGGATACTGATGAATACTTCTGCGCAGTATTCACAATGGAAGAGCAGGGGGAGATACCTAATCCAGCCAATAGAAGCACTCAATATAGGAGGATTGATATTAGTCCTTTAACAGTAAAAAGGTTTCCGAAAGAACTCCTAAAATTGAAGGTGGATAAAGCAATAGGGCCTAATGGGATTCACCCCAGAATTCTAAAAGAACTAAGGGAAGAACTATTAACACCACTGACTACTCTTTTAATAAATCATGGGAGGATGTGGTACCTGAGGACAGGAGGAGGGCAGATGTGATCTCTTCACAAAAGTCAGAGCAAGACAGAGACAGGAAACTACAGACATGTCAGTTTGACTTCATTGGTAGGGAAAATGATGGAATCACTTGAAGGAAAGAATTGTTGAGTACCTAGAGGCCAGTGGGGCACAGAACCCAAGGCAGCATGGATTCAGAGCTGGAATGTCATGTTAGACAAATCTAACTGATTTCCTTGTTGGGTGACCAAAGTAGTAGACCAAGGAGGGGCAGTGGACATGGCCTACCTAGACTTTAGCAAGGCATTTGACACAGTCCCGCACAAAAGATTAATAATCAAAATAGCCAGTATGGGAGCTGGCCTCAGGGAGTTAGCCTGGGTAAAACACTGGCTGGACAACAGGACACAGAGAGTAGTAGTAAATGGAGTTCAAGTGAAGAAATGGGGTTACTAGTGGAGTACCCAGGGTTCAATACTGGGGCCGGTCCTTTTAATGTCTTTATAAGTGACACTGCAGAGGGACTGGAAGGAAAAGTATATCTCTTTTCAGATGACACAAAGATCTGCAACAGGGTTGATACACAAGATGGGGTGGAAAGGATTAAAAGGACTTGGCAAGGTTGGAGAGAATGGTCACATGTATGGCAGCTTAGATTCAATGCAAAGAAGTGCAAGTAATGTACCTGGGAAACAAAAACCCAGGGGAAGAGTACACAATGGGGATGAGATACTGACAACAACAAAATGGAAAGGACCTGGGGTAGTCATATCAGATAACCTAAAGGTGGCAAGCAATGAGAAGGCAGTAAGGAGGGACTGGGGATATTAGGATGCATAGGAAGAGGCATTACCAGTAGAAAACAGGAAGTTTTTGGCCTCTGTACAGACAGTTGGTAAGATCACATCTGGGTGACTAGGTACAGTTCTGGAGACCCATCTCTGCAAATACATAGACAGGGTGAGGCTGTCCAGAGGAGGGCGACAAAATAGTGCAGGGTCTGCAACCAGAAGACATATGAAGAAAGACTAAAGGAGCTTAAGATGTGTAGCCTGAGGAAAGGAGGGAGAGGTTAGAGACTTTCAAATGTCTCAAGGGAATCAACAAAGTCCAAGAGGGTAGTATCTTTCAGAAAAAGAGATGTGCAAGAACAAGGAGACACAATTTGAAGATAGAAGGGGGATGGCTCAGAGATAATGTTAGGAAGTATTTCTTCACAGAGAGGGTTGTAGATGCATGGAACAGCCTTCCTGAGGAGGTTGTAGAATCAAAAACAGTGGGAGAATTCAAGAACGCGTGGGACAGACATAAGGCAATTCTAGTGGGGGGTAGGAGGAAGTAGGCTGTTGGTTAACTAGAATCTGCAGCTTATCCGTTAGGTAGGAAATCAGCAGACTGGGTGGGCCAATCGATCCTATCTGCCATCAGATTCTATGTTTCTACATTTCTCTGTTCCTATGTTTCCTGAGGATGCTAGCCATGTCTTTGTTTGGGGAGTTAAACCCTCCAAAAATGAATTTAAATTTTTTTGAAAATGTTTCACAAAATACTTTCACAAATGCAAACTTTTGTGATTTTACAGGGAAAGTGTTATGACTTATGTAAGTGTTTTTGTGAAACTATAGCCAAAATAACAGGAAATATTTGCTACCTCCTGCAACAAAACGGTTTGGTCTTTTGGGCTAAAATTTGGAGGGTAGAAAATCCTGGTCCCACAGATGTGCCTTTGGTGGTTTGGTGAAAACACTCAAAGGAACCCCAAAGTTCTGACATTCTGAAGTTGTGCAATTTCAGATAGGATAACTTGTGGCATCCGTGGTGCCTTTCGGAGCTTATGTCGGTTCAAATTATGATCTTTTGTCACAAAATTTCTTAGCCCCTCCTGGGTGGCTAAGTCCAGAACTAGCCTGAAAGCCATAAATAACATGACATTTATATTTTTTCTACCTCGACGGTTCATGAGATATTAGCAAATGAGTCTTCCAATTGATCATTTTCATGTTTGAGGCCCACTATTATGCTCACATTCTTCATATTCACTGTGCTTCATGATGTCCCTGTCTGTTTGCATTTGCATTTGCATTACCGTTTTCATTACCGTTTGTGTTTGCATTTGCATCTACATTACGTTTACATTACCATTTTTGTTTGCATCACGTTAGCATCACCGTTACTGCCACCATTAGCATTAGCATTACCATTACCATTTGCATTTGCATTACCATTAACGTTTGCATTTGCATTAGCATTTGCATTAGCATTACACATTAGCATTAGTGGTTGTGTTTGTGCATTTGTGTTACTGTTTGCATTTGCATCTGTGTTACCATTTGTGTTAATGTTTGCATTTGCTTTTGTGTCTGCATTACCATTTGTGTTAGCATTGTGTTAGCATTGCTGTTGCATTTGTGCTTGCATTTGCATTACCGTTTGGTTTCCATTTACATTTGCATCACTGTTGCCATTAGTGTGTTTGCATTTGCATTAGGGTTATAATGAAAAAATGGGCAGCATGGTGGGAGTGCGGGGCCCAGAGGGCTCCGTGTTCCCACCAGCACATTCCATTCACTATTTATATTACACAGTCTCAAAAAAAGGGACATTGGCAAATCACTGCTACAAGGCTTTCTTACACTACAGTACTGCAGTATGGCTTCCTGCTTCTGTGTACATGGGAGTGCAGGCCCAAGGCCACTCTCACAAACACATGTGATTATGAGAATGGCTGCTTGGTGTGAACGCTGGACCCTAAGGACCCCACACTCCCACCACCACATATCATTCAATATTATATTACACAGTCTCAAAAGAAGGAAATTGTCAAATCAGTTACAATGCTTCCTTACACTACAGGCTGCAGTATGGCTTTCTGCTTGGTGTACATAGGGAGTGCAGGTCCAGAGCCTGCACTCCACAAACACATGTGAGTATAAAGAAATAGGCAGCTTGGTGGGAACACAGGGTCAAAGGGCCTTGCACTCCTACCATCACATGCCATTCACTATTACATAGCACATTCTCAAAAAGGAGGGAAATTCATGGCAAAAAACTCCATGATTGCATCTGTTATGGTTGTTTCACAGCAGCAAATGGGAGGAAATTTGATGTAAGTGTTTAAAACTCTAACTCTGCATCCCCCCCCACATACACACATGCACTTGAAAGAAAGGGAAGGACCAAGGCAACACAACCAATCACAGACAACCAGCAGCAGGTAACAGAAATAACATACAACAATCTAAATGTACTACAAGACACCTCCATCATCATGGTCCACCAACTGTATGAGTTCTGCTGCAATCTGAATGCCTTGGGGGTACACAGGCATGGTGTGCAGATGTGCAAGGTATCATAATGGAGCAGGAGGCCTCTGTATATAATAGTGTATTGAGACATCATTTCCTTATGCCGGAGTAACATTACAATGCATTAACTCACAACAAAGGGTGGTGAAAATGCAGTGTTATATTATCTGGGCATAACCACAGAAGTGGGAGCATGGGGCCCATTTTCAGACCAAGATGAGCAGGTGTACATAATGATGAGCATATGCTCTTCACAACAACCTCTACCCAGAATGGAATGCATATGTTCAGCTGTGTAATGATGGCAGTTTATATTTCTGCATAACAGTACAGAGAAACAGTATTTGGTTATTTCAGGGTAACATCAAGAGGCATTAGAACACAACAGAGGGTGGTATAAATGCTGTCTGATGTTATGCCATATACTTATTAAATGTTTTAAATATTTAAAACTACTTGTCTGTTAATTTCAATCAGGGTGCACAACACCATGCACACTTTAGGCCATATGCTACCACACTGATGCCCAGGTATAGAAGATAAGATACCAGTGCAGCAGTACTACGCACATTGTAGTGTTCTGATACATCATTTATTTATGCCAGGGTCACATCAATAAGCATGAAGACACAGAAAAAGGTGGTGAAAATGTTGTCTGATATTATCTGGTCACACCCACAGAAGTGGGAACATACTAACATACTAAAATGCCAGCAGAATACACCTAATGGTCTTTCGTGATTGCTTTTTATGGTCAGCCCCCACCCTGGGAGCTGACTTGCTGTCCCCCTCTCCCTCTCTGGCTTCTCCCTTCTCAATCTCAGATATTCTCTCTGCACTGGTTTTTGCTTCCAGAACCCTTCCCCTGTACCTGTCCCACCCCCTTTTGAACCCCTCCACTGTCTCTGCCACCACCAGGCCCCTGGACAGTGCATGCCATGGCTCCACTACCCTCTCAGTGAAGTAGTACCTCCTCCTTTCTCCCCTGAATCTCCCCCCCAGCTTCCACCCATGCCCTCTAGTTGCCTCCCTCCTTCCTTAAGAGCACCCTGACTGCTCCTCCCTCATTTATCCCCTTCATGTACCTGAAGACCTCTATCATGTCCCCCCGGTCCCATCTCTCTTCCAATGTGTACATATTTAGCTCTTTGAGCCTCTCCCCATGGGTCCTATCCTCCAAGCCCCAAACCATTTTGGTTGCCCTCCTCTGGACCCTCTCCAGGAGTTCAATGTCTCTCTTTAAATGTCGCCTCCAAAACTGCATGCAGTACTCAAGGTGCTGCCTCACCAAGTAGTTATACAGTGGGAGTATCACTACCCTCCTTCTGGGAGGTGATCCCCGGCAATGCATCCAAGCATCCTGTTGGCCTTTGCTGCTGCAGTCCTACAAGCCTCCGAGTTGTTCATCTTGACTTGCAGCATTTCCCCCCTTGGGTGTATACTTGGCCCGGGTTTTTGGGTCCCAGGTGCATTATCTTGCATTTCCCAGCATTGAACCTCAGCTTACACTTTCTAGACCACCTTTCCAGAACTTCCAGGTCCCCCTTTAGGGCCACCTTCCCCTCCTCTCCTCTCCTCCCCATCCACCACAACTCCCAGTTTTGAGTCATCCACAAAGAGACTCATTTCACTCCTGATGCCTTTCCTTATGTCAGAGATGTAGGCATTGAACAGGAGGGACCCAAGAACTGATACCTGAGGGGAACATGGGCCCCTTCAACACCCATACAAGCAACATCATAAGAATTTGTGCAGAAACAGACACATCTCATTAAACAAAGTAACTGCCCCAAAATAAAATATAGTGAAGTGGTAGGGTAGTACCCTTTGGGTCTCATGTTCCCACACATTTGATCAGGTGTAGATGGTAAGCTAATGGTGCAGCACAGGTCTGAACATTATAGTGTACTGATACATCATTTGGTTTTGATAGGGCAATATCAGGAGGCATTAACACACAACAAAAGGTGGTGAAAATGCTGTCTGAGATTATTATGTTGTTACAGTATATTGATGGATTAAGTACAATACTCATTAGTAAGAGATAGTGGCTAACTATTTTGTAAGAATAAAAACTTACTGTGGTACATCATAGATTGTTGCCCAGCATGAATGTGTACCTTCCTCTTGAATTTCACCACTTTTGTCGATGTAAAATAACCTAACTAATGCTTTAACATAGTTTTTTTTCAAAAAATTTCCTTTCTTTTGAAAAAGTGTAATATAAATAGTGAATGGTATGTGTTGATGGGAGTGATGGGCCCACCAAGCTTCCATTTGTGCATAATGATATATGTCTGGGAGGCGTGGGCCTCTGGCTACCTGCACTCCCACTTACACATAAGTATATGGAGCCATACATCAGTCCTATAAGGCAAAGGAACCCTTGTAACAGTAATTTGCCAATATCTCAGGAACTGTTGCAGGTAGAAAAAAAAATTCAAGTGTCATTGTAATCATGAGAGTGAGTAGTTCTTGCAACATGTTCGACTGAATCTGTATCTTGCATCATTTCTGAGCTAGGGGCACCAAAAATCTCTATAAATGCTAACTCTGTGGGTGTAATACTGGCTCATGGACATGAAAATTACCAATTGGAATAGTAATTCCCAAATATCTCAGTAACTGTACAACGTAGAAGAAAAAAATCTAATTTCATGTTATTTATGGCTTTCCTGAAAGGCATCATGGGTGCCACAATGTTATCATAAGGGAAAAGTTCTGAACTTCAGAATGCTGTAACTATGGGCCTGTTCAATGTTTTCATACAAACCACTGAAAGGCACATCTGTGGCACTAGGGCTTGCCACCCTAAAAGATTTCAGGCTAATAACACAATCCACCTTGCCACAATGAAGTGACAAAGAAAACAACAAATAGCAAAATGTGTTCATGCAGTGTTGCCACAATTACTTTAATGCTTTCATGATTCTCGTATCTCTATAATGAATATTATTGTGCACAAAATAAATGTTGCCGTGAGTTACTTTTTCCCCGAGCGTGATTGTTTGCATGGCAACAAAAATGTTGTCACAATCAAAATATGGAAACATTTTAAAAACATATTTCAGACCAGCTGGTGAAAAAGTAATGCTATGGGCATGTTCCTCAGGGACTAATTAGGTAAACTACTTGTGTTTAACAGAGTGCACTATTTTTGAATTACAGCATTTTTCTCTCGCTAACTGAAAAAAGATGGCAGCAACACAAAACAATTTCAGGAAGCTTGACAACAAAATGTAATTGCAAAAGTTTTCACAGCGCACATATAACTTTTTCCATAGGCTATAATAAGACATGAAAAATGGAATAGCTTTTGAAAAGAGCAATATTTTTTCACCAGATCTTCAAAAGGCACCTGTTCAACCAAGGACACATGCAGACCAACAAATTTGAACCCACTCAAAGGCATTCTTAAGTCCATTATGGCTGGACAAAGAATTTGCAACAAGTGTCAAATTTCACTTTTTGAGTACGCTACAGTTCTGCAACTGTACATCCCACCAGAACAAACCTTTCCAGATCCAGAGATCTATGGCAGGCAGGTCTGACTTTAAAGAGTGCAGAAAGGTCTCAGTCCACAGAAGATGACAGCCTTTGACCTCCTGTTGCAAGTATAGTCTAAGGGGTAGAGTGGTTGGTGCACAGAGGGAGGATTGGGATGAGGATGGGGATGGCGGGGAAGACAAGGGACCATTTTCTTCTTTTCAGGTTTAAAAGAAAGATATTGAGGGACTTTTTTCTCAGAACTTTATTAAAACTATTTTGGGACACTGGGAGTGGGATCCATAGTGTCCCACATTGCTGGGTGGCGGTGCTTGTAATGCCAACATGGGGATTGAGCCTCTTGATGTCATTTTAATTATGAATAAAACAACTAGCTGTGGGGGTGGGCATCCAACACCAGGGATGGGCATTCCAGTGTAGGATTATTAAAATATAAAAACATTCATAAAAGAAGAATTGCTATCAGAGAGTGTGGGTGTACCACTAGACACCACAGAATCTATATTTCACTTAGAAGGCAGTGATGAATGAATCAGGAGTGCCAGTAGATACTAGGAAAAGGGGGCTTCAACTTACACTGCAGCCGGCAGCACGAGTTCAGCTGCCAATGCAGAAATCAAGAAACTCCACATGAAGCATTCCTTTCACTAAGCTGGGCACCCATCATTTTGGGGTGCCCAGAATGAGTATTTTTGGCCCTAATTGTAAAAAAAAAATGAGAATCTTGCTAAACTGCACCTGCTTAGGTAGGTTCTGGTGTTTGATTTGTAAAATGACAACGTTTTGATGTATTTCCCATGCGTTTTAGTATGAAAAAACACAAGATGGTGGTATACAAAAGGAATTTCTTGATGGAAAATACTGGCCCTCATGAAAAGAATCCTTTTCATGAGGCCAAACTTTGCCAAACTTTTTACCTCTATCCTGGAAAGTGATCTTCCCATAGAAAATATTGGGAACTGAAAAACTGAATAACTTTGCAACAGATTAATATTTTTTCACCAAACAAAGCATAGCAGTGCTGTTACCCAAGTTCTTTCTATCCCCCTCCATCAAAAAAAAAAAAACAAAAAACACACAAGACAATCAAGAAACAAATGCAAAAAGTGGTGACTTTAAAGTTTTTTTACACTATCCAGATCTAATAATCTGCACATCCAACAGGAACAAAACTTGCTATGTCAAGAGATCTGCACCACAGGACAATGCATACCAACCTTTATGCAAATCCATTGATCAGTCCAAGGTTATTAAAGTACAACGTTTGAGGTTTAACATTAAATAGCCTACTCAACCCTAACTAAAGGGGAAATATAATATATGTTATATAATGTATTTGTTATTTTTATATTAAGGGAAGAATAACCATGACTAATTCATGTGTCACTCCTCACCCCCACTTCTCTGCTGCACAATCTTCCTTCTTTTATCAACTTTACTCACTCAGCAGTCAACTCACCTCCTCCCTCCAGTTCTCCACATCATATGGCTCCTTCAGGCATCAGTGGAAGCTTCAACCCCTCCCCACCTGTTCCTATTCCCTTCCTCCTGATCCCACCACAACTGATCCTTAACTATCTTGCTAAGCAGCCAGCATGGTTCCTACTTCTGCCTTGGTTTAACCTCCACAGCACTACAATTTCTCTCTCCATTATGAGGTCAGACAATTAACTCATCCCTCAAATCACTCCCCTATTGTCAATATTGTTCTCGTCCACTAACTAACACTGTCACTTCTGAATATGTACTTAAATGGCATTCTCCTTGAGCTCTATGTTACTTTATTCACTACACATGCAGTATAATTGTTTGGTATTTATTCTAACTTATACAAATTTTTCATACCATGTGTTGTTCAGATGCTTTGCTACTATGCATTGTGCTGCTGTTCTTCCATCATAACCTTCTCCCAGGTCACACCTGGAAATAAGCCTTCGTGCACTGTGCCTCTCCTGGTTACTAATTTTAAAATCAATCAATCAATCAGTGTCACAGCAGTCCATGAAATGTTGGGGTCATTGAATGATGGAGCAAGCTTAAGATATCAATAGAGATATGTGGCTGTAGTGACTAAATTACCTTTTTTGCTTGTTGTTTTAATCCAAAATACCAAATGATAACAAAAGTCAGAAAACTAGTTCCAGACAACTCAGACATGATAAAATTGCAAACATTTTACAATTCTCTACTTAGATACCTTGGAAAACATCCCAGTGAGAATCACACTTTGGCTGGCAGTATAGCCTAGAGGTTAGAGTAATGAGCTGTGAACAAGCTTGGTACATCCAGCAGACAAGACCTGGGTTTGATTCTCACAACCTCCACTTGCATACTGTGTGACTCTGAGCGAGCCTCTTAACCACCCAATGCTTCCTGGTCACCCCTGAAAACAGGCACTTGTGCGTAGTGGGCCTCACCCTGTTACCAAAGACCAAAATAATAAAAAATAATTGTAAAGTTATGAAATGTTGCCAATGTCTGTCTTTGAGTAAGCATTATAACTATCAAGCAGCTTGAATTTTATATAGAGAAGCAGGCCTGTGCAGGTATGTGTTATGATGAATTTTCACATGCAAGTCATCCGTGATCCTGTAAACCCCAAGAGCAATGTTTCTGGGGACTAGATATTTTCACACACCAAGGACATGTGAATAATTCTCATAACACTAGCCTCATGCATGAATTATTTTTATAATACCTGCTGCAAGTATTTAAGACAGTAAAAAGCTGATTTTACACAGCAAATTTTGTTAATATTTTTACAAGTTTAGTGAAGAATGGAACAAATGAACACTGGTGCAATAACTGTATATCCACAGCCAATAACTAAGCTGTTCTTAACTTTTTTAAACTTTTGATTAAATCCATTGCAAGTATATTTAATTTTTTTATATCCCCTTCTCCCAGTTTGCCTTCCTGAAGAGGAGCACCCCAACATGTCCTAGGATGTACTTG
The DNA here is from genome assembly GCA_016271365.2 of Neoceratodus forsteri. Classification (NCBI taxonomy): domain Eukaryota; kingdom Metazoa; phylum Chordata; order Ceratodontiformes; family Ceratodontidae; genus Neoceratodus; species Neoceratodus forsteri. Next base: position 1,180,181,416 of record CM057458.1, read on the forward strand.
CTGGCTGTCTTCCTCCAGGGCTTGGCCTCAGGTGGGGTCAGCGTGGTTCCCCAAGCCCCACTGGAGAACAGATCCAGTTCAGCCCAGTGTGCATAGCTGGTTAAGTGAGGGGCTGGTGGGCATTCCTTGTCATCCTGCTGCTCAACAGTTCTGTTCCCGGGGAGACATCGCATATAATGACATCATGGTGAATGCCATGAACTCCAGTGTGATGTGAACCAATGTATGCCATACCTCCCAACCTTCCTGGCCCAGACTTCCTTTCCACAGCTTCCACCAGGGACCAGGCATGCATCCTTGCTCCCCCCCCCCAGAGGAGGAGAATACTCCCACAGCAGATTTCACTGTGTTGTAGTCCAGGGAAATTATTTCTGGGCAAACAGTGGCACATCTCAGAGGAGTTTAAATTTCAACATCACTCGAAAAATGTTGAGTGAGTTATCTAAATAAGGCTTTTTTTTAAGTCTGTTATCTTTGTTAGTAAAGGTCACTCTGTTTACCATGGGATCCAAACAGCAGAGGTCATAGTGTTTTCCATTGGAGCAACTGTAACAGAGAAAGGGACTAGAGAGAAAGAGCCATTTTAATGATAATACTTGTAAAACTGTGTGTATTTTTGGATATAAATTATGCAAGTTTTCACAACTGAGTAGAAACATTTTGACATACAAATAACATAAGTATCTTAAAAGTCACAAAATAGGCACTGCTCTTTATGAAAAGTTTTAAACTCTGCTATTTTCAACCAGCAATAGAGTAAATGAGGGTGCACATTACCAGGATTGAAAATTTCAAACACACTTTAGATCAAGAAAATCCCAAACGAATGCCAGCACTCCTTGATGAAGTCAGCATATATTAAAGCTGTAGAGAGAGAAATTGATGACCTTCTTAAAGATAAATACTGGAATGAGTATCAACATATAAAACAAGTAGAGAGAAATACAGTAGCCTAGCTAAAGTTAATGACAGATGTTGTCATCCGTTCTGCCGACAAAGGCAGTGCTATAGTCACATGGGACTTAAAAGAATATGTGCCAGAAGCAAATCGACAACTTCAAGATAAAATGTTTTATCTGGCACTAGATAATGATCCTACAGTACAAATAAAAGAATGAATCAGTATTTTAATCCAAGAAGCAGTATCAGAGAAGTGAATAACTGAAATTGAGGCTGAGTATATGACTGTAGAGGATCCAAGAAGGCTCTGTCTATATCTGCTACCTAAAATGCATAAAGAAATAATTCCAACACCAGGTCACCCTATTGTATTTTCCATTGGGGTGGCAACTGGACCAATATGACAGTTTGTGGACATACATATTAAAAAATATGTACCACTGTTACCATCATTTATTAAAGATACAAATCACATGTGTCAATTAATTTCGGGATTTCTGATGTAACAGAACAACATCATAGTATGTATAGATGTTGAAAGTCTATATACTAATATCCTGCATGTAGGGGGGTTAGATGCAATTGCTATAGCACTTGAAAACAGAAGACAACATGTTACATACCCAAATGAAACTGTGCACATGTAGTACTTGAGTCAAACTTTTTTATTTTCAATAATAAGTACTATACGCAGATTAAGGGTATAAGTATGGGGACCAACTTTGCCCAAATCTAGCAAACTTGATGTTGGACAGTGCGAAAGAGTTTTTACACAACATCTAAATAACCCGTTTTTTGAAAGTATTATTACCTGGAGGTGATACAGTGATGATTATTTTATGATTTGGAGAAACTCTGAAATAGAATTGGCAGTATTTATGGAGTACATTAACAGTACCAATACACATTTGAAATTTACTGCAGAATGGGATAAGAAAGAAGTAAATGTTTTTGATTTTACTATATTTAAATGTGGCAATAAAGTCAAGAGCAAACTATACAGAAAATTGATGTCCCGAAATACAATTTTGCAAGGCACAAGTTGTCATCAGACAGAACTGAATAATAACATCCTGAAAGGACAGTTTTTGACAGTAAAAAGTACGTGTTCCCTAGATACAGATTTTGAATAGAGTAGCAATGAAATGCAATTTTAAAAGGTGATAGACAATTTGATGAAATCAGTAGTACCAATCTGAGAATATCTATCCTATAAGAGAGGATGTAATTTAAGAGACAGACTTATTCACAGCATGTTACCAATGAATGAAAATAAGATTTTGCTTGCAAATCCCCCTGCAGGGAACTTCAATGCAGCCATTGTGTGCACTGCAGTAACACAAGAAATCTGAAAAGATTTTCACATCCTCGTACTGGAAAGCAATATGTCATTAAAGATTTAATTAATTACAGCACTGAGGCTGTAATTTATTCGCTGACTAGTCCTCATGGCATATATTATATTAGCCAAATGAAAAGAGCTTTTAATTTATGAATAGCTAAACACAAAACAGCAATTTGAATGCAGAATTATGCATACACAATGGCCAGACATTTTAGAGAAGTCCAACATATTTCACCTGCAGTACTCCAATATTTTGGTATAGGAAAGATGAAGTTAGATCAGAGAGGTGGAAGTCTGAAAGACAAATTGTTAAGTCGGAAAGCATTTTGGTTTGTTACTTGGACACTGTCAAACCAATTGGATTAAATGACTGTGTCTCCCTGCACAGTATTAAATTAATTTCTATTTCTGTAGTTTAAGTTTTGGTTAATTGTCCTTAATTACCCATCTTTCCCTTTCCCCTCTCTTCCCCTCCTTTTTTCCTTTCCCTATCATTTTTTGTCTATGTGCAACAAAATGTATTTGCACACTAGAATGCATTTGCACATTATAATGGTTTGCTGCTGATAGTTTACTGCTAAGAAGAAGTGTGATATAGATTCTGGTGTTAGATATATTTACTAGTAAAGGTTTGTACTTAGATGGGTTTACCCCTTTAAAAAGAGCACTTTAAGTTGTGAGTTCGCACATCAGTAACCACATGTTCTGAGGAAGTGGCTAGTTGTGTCTCAGAAACATAAACAAATGCTGTGATGGCATTTAGTTCTCTGCATTTGCTTGTTCGGGTAATTTAAAAAGTATTTGGAACTGCTATTGGATGTTGGCATTAATTTAGCCTGAGAACCATTTGCTACTGCTGCCGAAAAATTGTGAAATATTGTGGATTAAAAGTTTAAAGAAATTTCATCGAGAGGTGCTGGCCTTCATTTGGGATTTTCTCATCCCAATGTGTGTTTGGGACATAAGTACCTTAGTTTGAATCAGAGTCATAGATTAGAAAATGTTGGACTTTCTTTACTGGTGTGGGCTGGTTGAAGATCTTGATGGGCACTCCCTGACTGAATATGCAGTTTGGCTCAAACAATGTTTGAAAGTGGCATGCACTGGCATTCATAGTGAGTGCAGAAGGAGCTGGAAGAACATCTCTTGCTTTTTCCTTTCTTTGGGTTTGGAGCATTAGGAAAATATGCAGAGGTGCTTGGTCCAGCAATTTCTTCAGGGTTTTGTTAATTAAATTTAAGATGCACCTCTGTTTTTGCTCACTAAGAACAGATTGTTATTAATCTGCACGTTCTTGTGACTTGATATGTATTGAACTTTAGCTTGGGGATATTTGCATCTGTGTCTCTGTGGATGCTGCTTTTTGGGTACTGTGGTTGTTAACATGTTTTGTTTCTTACAGACCATCAGACAATTTCATATTTTACATCTTCTGGCACAGATTGTTCATTCGTTATGATACATTCCTGTACCACATTGAGTGATTGGGTTTGAAAATTATGTTAGGACCTAGTTAAATGAAGAATGCTAATTGGTCAGTTTTGTTTATAAGTCATGAATTTGTTATTCTAGGAAGGGATTTATTTCAGGGTATGAAATCTTCTCATAAATTCTGGGGTTTACACATTTTACATCTCTGGGATTTTCTCCTGTTTGTATTTTAGTCAGCCTTTTCCTATATTCCAGATATCAGCTGCCATTAGGGTCTCTTCCTTCTGTAATGTCCCTCCATGTTAAGTCCTGCTCATTAGAATGAGGAGCAAATTGCATACCAATGTGAAAAAAATTGAAAAGTTCAGCAATGCCAGTGTTTTTTTTTTTTGAGTAAGCTGTTTGATGTTACACACCTAACTCTCTAGCAAAATAACTTTGCCCCATTAAATGGAATTGCACAAAATTGTACATGTTCTGTCGGGGGGTAAGGTCTTTTCAGTTGCCAAGTTGTGTTCCATTTGAATGTCTGGATTCCAAGATACAGATAAAATCCGGGTGCTTTGCTTTTTTGTGTCACCACCTAAAGCCAAGATGGTTTGGAATTCTGGTCTAAAGTTCTCAGAGTAAAAAGGGCTTGCTCCAGGATAGCGCATTTTGTTGGGATTTTGAAAAAAAATATTAATCCATTCCCAAGCTATAAGGATTTGAAATTTTGGTTCTGAGTATGCTCAGTAGGGTATCAAACATCTATCCAAAAGATAATTGGAAACCTTATGTAATAACTGGGGAGCATTTTCTCTGTTGGAGAAACCCTGAGGGTTATAATGATGAACACATGGTGGGTTTCTCTCACAATGAACATGCGCAACCACCCCTGTTTCACTACTTGGTGCCAGCCACCATTTCCCAACTCTACACAGTTCGCTGTACTCAGAGTCAATGGTAGTGAGTTATTTTTAAAACACTAAACAACTGGGCAACTTTTTTTTTACTTCAGATAGCTAATAAAATAAATGAGCAATTGTTTTTATCATGAGTCATGGAATGAACTGAAACCCAACCAGTCCTTGGCTCCATAGAAATACCTTTATTTTATATAGTTGCTGTAGAGAGAACATGCACCCCATCAATTATATGAAATTAAAGATGTGTAGTGGGTGTAAATCTCAAATTTTACATGCTAACTCACTATTGGATACCTTTATAAACCCCTTGAGCTTTGCTTTTCTGGGTTTGTGCATCACACACCTTGGGGGTATAATTTTGTTATGACTCCTACTCAGCCATTATTCTATATATAATAACTGATGACTCTATTCAATGACTGCTTATGCATTCATGTTAAAATGCCATAATAACCTGATAAATTCTGTTAAAACTCATTGCAGTGGGATGTGTAGATTCTGAGATGTGCATTATGTGTTTTTAGGAAAAATTTGGATTTTTTGGCAGTGTTTTGTCATTATCTGGTCTGAAAGTTTAAGGGGTGAAAGGGTTTAACCCTGAAGGGAGCCTTTCATTGTTTGATGAAAAAAATATTAATCCTTTCCCAAGTTGTAAGGTTTTATATTTTGGTTCACAGCATGCAAAGCGGGGCCTTTTGGAAAACCATTCGATACCCAATTGTGTATGCTCCAAACTGAAATTAAATTAAAATTAACTGATATTAATCCAGAAAGTGGTCAGCAGCTACTGGTAAAAGGACATTAAAAATGTATTTTCATTTTGCTAAATATCACAAGATGTTTGACATATCATAACAGGCAGAGAATATTGAGTATGCACAATATGTGTAACAGCAGTAATCACAATCATAACACTGTAACAAAAAAATTACACCCCCCCCACAACCATGTCACTCACATTCACTCATCTGAAACAGTAAGTTTCCTATATACTGTACCATGAACAATCCATTAAGGCTAACATTATTATGGAAGACCATACAAAGTGAAATGAGAGCATGGCTAAACAAAAAAAAAAAGAAAAAAAAGCCTCATTTTGGCATTGTTCATCTGAAGTAGAACATGCTTTGTGAACTGATAATATGACTCTAAATTGTATAACCACCCTGATTATCACTAAAATTGAAATTGATAAACCAGCATCATATGCTATGAATGCAAATAGAAACAGTGACTGAAATATTATAAGTATAAAATATAGCATTACTATTGCTGTTTAGAATTCAGAGAAATCAGGACTATAACTTATGATTTAACGTTTACGTCATTTCAGTGCTTACTGTGCTACTCGCAACTCAGAATACGAGGTGGTATTTGTATGAATAACACTCAGACATTCATGCAAATAACAGCCAAATTGTATTTCATGCTTTTGAAAATGATGAATGGGTCAGGATTAAAAGCTTACTGCAGTTTTTAGTTATTGTTTTTCACAGTGGGTCAAGATGCACATCATTACATACAGTATGTGGTGTGAAACTGAAATGAATGTTACCAGTGCACTTTGTCCATAGTTCTAAACTGAAAAATGGTGGGGTTAAACTTGTAGTACTGTTAGTATTAGCCAAATATACTATTTGTCTCAGCTGCAAGCACATAGATCCCCTGGAATCAGCAGTTCTCCTTTAAGTGGACCAGGGTGCCCGTCCATGGCACTGGTTCTTTCTCCCCTGCCCTCAATATCATCCACCTGTTGGTTTTAATTTTAGCCATCATTCTGTAAATTCCGCACATCATGTTTATTAGGGCAGTCATAAAATGATTATCTTAAAAAATTGAGGTCAAAATTAAACAAGTAGTGAATGAGTGACATGGGAATGTGTAAAAGTTGAATGTGTTGAGTGAATGTGTGAACAGTAACTGTTTATAGAGTGAATGTGTGAAGAGTGAATGTGTTAAGAGTAAATGTGTTAAGGGTGATTGTGTGAAGAGTAAATGTGCCATGCCCTGCACTTCTGTAGATGGATGGATTATTCCCATGGTGGAGGACCCACAGTGCTCTTAATAGCTGCTTTTGCTCATGCAGGGGATCTGTGTGAATGAGGATAAAATCCTGATACAATCACTATCTCAAAAAAAAAAAGAAATGATTTCAAAAAAACTTTGTTAATGCACCAGTTAGGGTACCTTAATGCCAGATAAGTAGGGCAATGTGTTGTAAGGGTTTCCAACCCTAACTCTTTACCCCATGCCCAAAGCAGCAGAAAGTAAGAGCATTAGGTTGTTGTATTTTTGTCCTAGAATTCTTGCAAAATCAGTGGTGCAGTCTTCATTAGGGTTGTCAAGCCTAATGCTCCTCCAAGTCCCTGAGCAACCAACATCTCATGTGATCTCCTTAGCTACAAAAAATTGTGTTGGCAACATATGGCAAGACATACTTCTCTAACTTTGAGGAGTGCATCATTATGAGGCACTGGCTAGGAGCTGTACCTTATGCTTCAGATTGGAGGCTACGGACTGGGGCAGTGAGTTCAAGGGTTGACAACCACAAAGAAGATTGCACCACAGATTTGCCAAGACTCCAAAGTCCCGAAACAAACATTTTTTTTCTTTTACTGTTTGGGGAGGTGGGGGTGGGTATATGATTCCTACAGCAATGGGAACACAGTGAAGACCATCACAGTGACAATAGTGACAGTTCACTGTGATAGTCTGCTGGTTCCCAACACTGCTGTCTCTGGGGAGTTTGCCCCCTTCCCAAACCAACTCCATTGCAGATGGTGTGGGTGGGAAGGACTTCCACATGGGAGATACGGGGGGCAAAGACCCCTGTAAAACACACACTTTTGTATATAGTATCATAGTGGTTTTACAAGCATAGGAGGCAGTACCTTTATATGAGCTTGCCACCCAAAAGTGGAATTATTTTTATAGATATTCATATTTTATATTACCCATATGCTGATCTAACCACTATTTAAATGTCTCCATGGTGTTACTCTCAATAATTGAACAGTGATGGTACAATGCCAATTGGCGGTGTTGTGCCATTGCTGCAGTGATGTTCGCATATTCATAGCTCCTCCCACAGTTTCAGATGATGGGGTCACTTTGAAATGTGAAAACAGATGATCTATCTGAATCTTCAACCCACATTCCATTGAGGAAAAGAAAGATTTAAAAAGAACTATGACTTCTATTTCACCACTCCCCTTTCTCTGTTTTTCCTTTTTCTTTGTTGTTCATGTTTGCATATTCATAGCAACTCCTTCAGTTTCAGAGGAAGGGTCACTTTGAGATGAGACAACAGATGACCTAGCCGAATCTTCCACCAGGTCACCCGATTCCTACACCTTCCTCAAGATTTTATATTTATTGTAAGAGTGAATCCATTGTTACCTTGTAAGTTTTGATTTGGGGCTTTTTATGGTGTTACCAAGTTTGCAGAGGACACATGTATAATCTCTATAAGTGCAGACAGCTGCTGACTGTGATGTTATCTGTGCAAGGTGTTTTTGTTTCCTCAGTTTCAGGAACACGATTGAAAGACAGCTTGTGAAAGATCATGCATAGACATATGTTCCTCTGCTCTGGGCTGCAGGGCTTCCTGAGCCTATTGTTCTTTATAGGGTCAACACCCTGGGGTATGATGGATTGGGTAAGTTCAACATTATCTTCCTGTATAGGTTTGGGTACCTTCGGTGATGTTTGTCATCATTCTTGGGGCCTGACCTCTGGACTCGATTAATATAAAAAGCATATTTAGCATGGCCCATTGGGTCTTTCCTATTGTTGTTGACATGGGGCAAAAACATGGAAACATAGAAATATAGAAGCTGAAGGCAGATAAGAGTTATGTGGCCCATCCAGTCAGCCCTTTTTTGTTGCATTGCTATCACTGTATATTCCTTCAGGGTGGTGACTCTTTCTCTGTCACCCTCTTACATATCCCTTATAACTCCGTTGTCCTTATTCCAAGCTTGAGTCCCTCAGAAGCAACTCAGTTTTTCTGGGATAGAGTCTCTATGCCAGCTCACACTCATCAAATGCTTGAGCTACATGATAGCTTTCCCAACCATACTCATCAGAATCCCGACAGGTCTAAATATAAGGTAAAGCTGAGTGTCATCTGCATAGCAGAAAACAAACTCAATACTGTACATACCTTCTATCACTATTCCCAGTGAAGGCATATATACTGTGAATACCTTGGTTTGCTACATTTTAGTTTCTTTTAGATGATTTAAGAGTTCATCAGAGTGGATCCCTTAAAGGGCAAAGGGGCAAATGCAATATGTGAGGCAGGCAACTGCCATCCAATAACTAGACAGAGAAAAGACACCAGTTTTAACAATCAGGAGCTGCTCATATAGGGAGTTGTAAATGTAGTGCACATAAAATTATCTTCCTTTAACAGGTAGCTTTGCTTTTTTCTGTAGGTTCCAGTGTGTGCTACAAGAGATGGTCACAGCACTACTGAAATGGTGACTGGAAGACAGGGAGAACAGAGTGTTGCTGAACCAGCAAACTGATTGTTTCCTGGCAAAAGCAAAAGATGGTGGTGACTGGAACATGTTCTGCAGAGGGCAGTGACCAGTGAATCAGTGCTAGACCCAGCTCTCATCAATGTCTTTATCAGCAGCACTGCAGAAGGGCTGGATGGGAAAGTATGCCTGTTTGCAGACAAACACAAATCTCTGCAATAGGGTGGACATGCCAGGTGAGGTGGATAGAATGAATAGATACCTAAAAAGACTGGAGGACTGGTCAAATGACTGGCAGCTGAGTTTCCACATGAAGACGGGCAAGGTAATGCATATGGGGCACAGAAACCCAGGGGTGGTATACCACCTAGAGAGAGAGAGGAAATTACAAGGTCAAAGCAGGAACGGTACCTCGGGATTCTCATCTTGGATGACCTAAAGATGTCAAAACAATGTGAAAAGGCAGCAGGGAAGGCTGGTAGGATGCAGGCTGCAGATGTATGGTAATCACCAGCAGAAGAAAGGATGCAATAATCTCATTGTACATATCATTGGTGAGGCCTCACCTCATGTACTGCATCCAGTTTTGGAGACCCCGTCTTCAAAGGCAAATGGAGTAGAGGCAGTACAGAGGAGGGCAACACAAATGGAGAAGGTCTGCTTGATAAACCTGATAAGGAAAGGCTGAGGGAGTTGAACATGTATTCACTGGAGGACAGGAGGGAATAGGGGGACATGATTGAAACATTCAAATACCCCACGGGGAGAAACAGTGAGTTGCATATGATGAGGGAGACTCAATAAGAGTGCCTACACTAAAAGTGAAGCAAACATCACCGAGAGTTAAAAAAAAACCTATCAGAACTACATTGACCAACCCAAACAGCTATGGTTGCTTAGTTTCTCAACATCGGCAATAAAATTACATGTGTATGCTTGGACTATGCACCCACACTCCCGAAACCAAATATAATCAACTCGGGAGGGGTTCAGACACAGGGGAAAGAAGAAAGAATAAAAATAAAACACCACAGATACACCCAAACCCGGGACCACCAGCTCCAGGACTGCTGACTGAAGACACTACAGCAAATGGCCAGCTTGAAACTACTTGGATGAACACAGCTTTATAGCCTGCTGTAGCTGGAGTAGCTCACTGCTACATTCACTATATTGTAATCATCAATATACTTTGACACTCACTATTTGTACTGGTGGCCAAACTGAGTCACTTAATTTCACTCACCCACATTACTTGCTACCAATATAGAGTACAGAATGGTACCATCTTTCAAAGAAAAAGGTGATCAAATACATGGGGGCACAATAAGAAGCTGGGGGGGGGTGTTCAGAGGTAATGCGAGGAAGTACTTTTTCACAGAAAGGGTGGTGGGAAAATGGAATGGTATGGTGGTGGAAGTGGTGGAGGCAGAAATGGTTGCAGTCATAAATGGAAGGTTAGAGATAGGCCTGTACTTTGATAGAGTGTCCAGATTTAGATTTGACTACTCGAGGAGGGGCTTCACAAAGATCCCTTTAAGGAGATCAGAAAATATACCCTCTTTCAAGGATCAGTTCACAGTCTCTACAAACACAGGCACTAGCATCTGCCAACACACCTTTATAAATAGGAGGGGACAGTGTTTAAGATGCAAGTGGACTGGTGCATTGCTGACAGCACATGGCAGATTTCTATATAATCACTTAGCCAAACGTCCATCAGCAGCACCCAAGATTCAACTACATCAGCTTCATGAGCACTGCCTTTTTAACCAGCACCAGCAGAGAAGACATTTCACCTTATCATCTCAATCTAGGTTGCAAAAAAATTCAGAAAATGCTCACATGTCTCCATTGAACTTGGCTCTATCCTAGAACCAAGATTTAGAGTCTTATCAACCAGTTTGAAGAGAGTTGTTGGTCTGTTTTTAGGGCTGCAGTGGGCAAAGCCCTGCCGACCTCTTGCTACAGAAAAGCATTCCCAAATTCCTTGCAAACCAACAACATGATGAAGTGACAAATAAAGTCAACTCCACTAGAACACTCCATGCTCACTTCTGCTATTTTTTTTCGGCAGTCCACAGCACCCCCCCCCACACACACACACAGAAACACAGAAACTGTGCAGGTAGCCAACTAACACAATTTAGTCTGCAACTCCTTATAGCATGTTGTAAATGGCTGTTAGCCCATACACCAATAACTCTATAGCTTGACCTCTACCCTTTGGCATTCCGAATCTTCTGGAACAGACGTGTTTTTCACGCTGCATGGGAATGTATTCAGCTGACGTGTTGGGGGGGGGTTGCCTATGATTGAAGCACAATTTTATTCTACAAGTCCCACCAAATAATATGCAGCAGTGAGTTAGGCAGTTTTCACATATTGCCTTATGTTGTTCTGAGCTGTTTGCAAAAGGATGCCCATTGAATTGTCTTTTTGATGAATTTGCTGTATGTACCCTAAGGCACTGTTGTCCCAGAGTGCACGATGAGAATTTGTAGCAGAAATTCATCTTGGTTTTGTAAATGCAGTAAACAGAGAGAAACATTATGAATGTTGAAAGCCTTTAAAAGAGAGCCACACATCACTCTGCTGACATGACATTGTGTATGTCAGCAGCTATCTACACAGTTCCTGTCCTGACCCTAAGGCACTGTTGTATCCATTCCACAATGTGTTACCTCATTCCTTGCTGGTTTTATTTTTTTTTCAAGATCAATTCTTTTTTATCCCAAACTACTTTATGTTTGAAATGCATATACAGATGGCCAAATTCTGGTACTTTTGTGAACCGTTTATGCTCTCTTTTACTGCTACTCCATTGAAGATTTTGTTGCACTCACCCGTGACCCATTTGTAACTATTAACTATAAGAAGCACACAGCTTACCTAAGCAATAAGATACGATGGGGTGTGCATTAAAAAGTTCTAATACATGGCTAGGGGGACGTAGTGAGTCATAAGGCCACAGGCTGAAGTGCATCCAGTCTCCTAACAGTGCATTAGAACTGTCTAATGCACATCCTCGGAGTGGCTTATTGTGCTTATAAAATGGACCTGTGTATTCTAAATGGAGTTCTAGTTTTAGCTGTGCATTAGACACATCTAATGCACGGCTAACAACAAATCAGATTACTTGGAAACTTTGCTCATTTTATAACTTGCTGTATCCAAATAATTTTATTTATGAAAACAGGAGCAAGGAAACATCACAGTTTAAAAGATGCTACATAAATATGTGGTCAAACATTCAAGTTAAAGGTACAAAACAAATCATATGCCGACGTTCACTAAGTGCTCCTGCAGCCATTGCTTGTCAGCAGCAACATGTTCAATGCATATGCTAATCGGCTGACATTTCACTGTAAGGCTTCCTCAGAGCTGATTGGCTAAAGCACACACATTCGCTCTTATTCAGTTAAATTCATAAATATTCATAAGATGGGGATTACCCACACTTACATACAAAAACTTATTTTCACACACTGTTCACATATTTCCTATCTAACATCTACACTATAAATAACACTGGAGTGGTAATTCCTCATTATAGTGTGGATGCTGATTAGCATAAGCATTGAGTTTGTTGCTGCTGGCAAGCAATGGCTGTGGGAGCACTCAGTGACTGCCGGCATGTGATTTGTTTTGTAGTTTTAACTGAATGTTTGTCTGCCTATTTATGCAAGCATCTTTTAAACTGTGATGTTTTCTTGCACCTGTTTTTATAAATAAAGCCATTTGGATACAGCAAGGTAAGCTGTGTGCTTCTTATAGTCTGTAGTTACAAACGGGGCATGGGTCAGTGCAGTAGCATTTGAAACTAAGTTGTTTCCTTTCCTTTTTTCTGCATATCCTCCCTAGCTACATGCATCAAACTGGTAATACTGAATGTATTGAGCTCCATATCACTTGTGCTTGTAAAAATACTCCATTAAGATTTGTAAGTTTTTTCCAGGATGCTGGAGGAGGCTTTTCGTAATTCGTTACCTCCATGGCACCCATTTGATGTTTCTAATTGTCATCAATTGGAATGTCTACCTTCCCCCCACTCATCCTTGTCTCTCCCTCAATTCCTCTTCCTCAAATTGGCAACCCTCCAAAACCCCATCTACAATCCACAGAGCCAAATCCTTTAATCCCCTCTTGGCACAAGCATCTCTAGCTTTTTTCTGTGCTCTGCTTGGAATACTGTTTGACTGACTGAAATTCACAGATCCTTGAAGTGCTTTTTACGTTATCTCACTAATTGCAGGTCAGTAACATTCATATCCACATATATAGTTTCAAACATTTCCATCCTATAAAGCTGAGCAATATAGAAGAAACACCAAATGCTGCACTCAGACAAACACAAGGAGAAGATTGCATTCTGTAGTCAGAAATCCACATTTATTGTGGCAAGGTGCACAGGAACATATCCTCTTCCCCAGCATTCTTGCCCAAACTCTAGGCATTCCCTGAGGAAGGCCTAGTGTTTGGCCAAAGCAGTGGGGGCAAGAGTATGTTCCTGTGCACCTTACCACAATAAATTTGGATTTCTGACTACAGAATACAATCCTCTCCTTGTGTTTGTTCGAGTGCAGCATTTGTGTTTCTGTTATGGTCAAGGGCTGGCTGTCTGGTCTCTGCATGGAAGGTTCTCCTAAGCACACCTGAAGCAAATGTTTGCATTTTAAAGCTGAGCAATGTGTCTGCTGAAACACTCTTGTGTCCTGGCCTGGAAAAAAAAACAGGAAACTGTGGATAATTGAAGTGCTACAATAGTACAAGTGGCAAAAGTATTGACTGCTTTCAATGCACTTGGCTTCACAATGGTTATGAATTAGCAGCAGTACAAACCAGCATACACAGATACTAAATAACAAAAACACAGTATTCATTGATTTGTGACATGGCAAGTACTATATTTATCAACACTGTAATACTAAGCTAGTTCAGAGTTACAACTAGATACATCAGCAGTGTAATTACTACACAATGCATGTGATAAGATAAGCCATTATTTTTATGGAAAAAACACATATTTGCTCAATCAGTGGTAGATGGATCAATCACTATATTGAGTAAAGTCTCATATCTCTTGCACATCATACCTCTATCCAAAAGAATATTGTTGCAGAACTGATGCACTTTGCACAAGCTTCTTTTAGGAGAGAACTATTAATACAATAACTGTTAGATTGGTGACTAGATAGGACACATGAAGCAGTGTACTACTTCTAATTCACAACCATCATAAACCCAAGTGAACAGAAAGCAGTTGTGAAAGATACTTTTACCACCTGCACTGTCTTAGCGCGCTTCCAGTATCTACATCTTTACAATTTTTTTTTTCCCCAATGCATCAGTCCATTTCAGATACATCACTCAACTTTGTAAGACTGAAACGTTTGAAACTGTCTACAATATGTTGATGTGGATTTTAATGAACTGAAATTAGTGCGATAACCTAAAAAATCACTTTGTGAATGTATGAGTTTCAGTCAGTCAGACTGCTCTCAAAGTAGTGGCACTGTTTAAAATCAACGTTTAACAGTCTGATTAGACTGAAACAATGTATGCATCAATGCTTTAATTAACTAATGTGTAGAAATGCTTACTAATAAAAACAGTAGTAATCAGCTTGAGATTTTTATATATAGTGTATGATGGAATGCAATTATACTTGGAATTCTATCGTTTTCAAAAGTTTGTTATACTTTACTGGCTATGGCAGCTAGTTTGTTATGCTGCACTTCTATGCAGCTAGTACAGCATAACAAGTTAGAACATGATCATGCATGCACAGTGCGTGATGTTCCCTTTACTTGACAGCAGCCACAGTGTTGAGAGCTCATCCTTTGAAGAGAGAAAAAAAGCTAAAAGTAAGCTTCAAATATTTAAGGACAGCACTTTTTGACCATCCTACACTATAAAAAACAATGAATGACTAACTATCAGCAACAAACCAGTTAGTACATCTCACGGTTCCTATTGTGACCAAACCTCTTGAGCAACACTCTTGAGGTTCAGGCGGTCATCATAGGAACCTCTCAATGAACTAACCAGCTTGTTACCAATAGTTAGTCATTCATTATTCTCTATATTTTTGCTGGAAAACACAAGCTGATTATCTCAAGCCATCAGCTGTACCAGCGCTGCACTTGCATGACTGTCATTGATGTCAATCCTTAAATAATGTCAGTGACAGTCAGCTTTGTGCTGAGACCAGAGAAGAAGCAGGTATGGCAGTTCATTTCAAGCAGCACAAATAAACAATAAAAATGTTAACAGGAGAGAGAAGTCACAAAAGTCACCAATTGGAAATAGAGTCGACTGGCAATATAGCCTAGAGGTTAAAGTTACAGGTTGTGAATGAGCTTGGTTCAGCAGACCTGGATTTGATTCCCCCAACTTCCACTTGCGTACTGTGTGACTACTCTGAGCAAGTCACTTAACCAGTCTAAAACTCCTGGTTTGCCCCTAAAAAGAGGCAGTTGTGCTTAATAGGCCTTGTCTAGTAAAAAAAGAATAAAAAAAGAGAATATTTTACTATTTTTAATTAGGCAAGCTCATAACAAAGCTTTTTATTTAATTTGATAAATGTAGCATTGTTATTGATCTTTAAGTTTGTGTTGTACACCAACATGTCTGCCTTAACTAATAAATAGTTATCTGAGTCTTTCTTGATTAGAAAAGTCATTGTTGAAGCACTAATTTACTGTTAAATCCCATTCAGATTTGTGTATTTTTCCAGGATGCTGGGGTGGGCTTTTTTTTAATTCTTGACCTCCTTGACACTCATTTAATTTTTTTTATTTTTTATTTGATGATATCTTAGAGAACACCACTTAGCGGATACTCATTTATAGGTCCCTTGTCAGTTACAAGAAGAAAGTGAATAGGTGCATAGTATTACATACAAGGTATTACATTACAAGCAAGTACAAAATTGCATTGGTACAAAACAATACATTACAAGCTAGGTAGACAATTAATTGGTGTGGATTACAAGAATGAGATAGTATTTACCTTAAGATATAACATTTAGACATTGCTTCAGCATTAGTGAGAAGGTGCCTGTGTCAGAGAGTTAAGCTACTTGTGGGGAGAGAAACAGAGTGGATAACAGACACAGCTGCAGTATAGTGAAGTGTATGCCTGTGTACGGGGTTAAGAACAGATTTAAGGAAGGGTGGAGATAGTGGGGCTAGGACAGCAGCAGACAGAGTGGGTATGAATGGGAGGACAGAGAGGGGAATGGGTGCCCAGTGGGTAGGGGAGGGGGTAGACAGGGGGTGGGACAATGAAGTGCTGTAGAGGTAGGTGCCCCTAGGATTAGGTGGAATATTAAGTGCTACTGCTTTATGGTGGTCCAAATGTAGGAAAGTTGTTTAAGTCATCATGAATGGCCAGTGGAGTCACAATTGTCATCTGTGGCAAGGTGCTGCCTGAGCTTTCATTTAAAAGCACCAATGGTTGTGGTATCAGAGATGTCTGAAGAAAGGGTGTTGGTCCAATGTGGTGCACAGTAATAGAATGTACGTTGACTTGTGCAGTGCAACATCTAGGTTCACTGAAAAATTGACTGTGGCTGCTTCTGGTCAGGCTGGCACTTACATGGTATATGAGCAGATTCTGGACTCCAGGTGGCATCAAATTTAGTGCAAATTTTTTGGCCAGTAGACAGGTATGGTAATTAACTCTGCTCCTTATCTGGAGCTACCCTGCCTGTGAATAGAGTTCACAGTTGTGTGTAAGCCTTGCAGCACCTATGAGAAGTTGGCAGACCTTATTAAGGGCCAGAGAAATGTGATGGAGGGCTGAGTCTGGTGCAGAACCTTAAACTGCTAGGCCATATTCAATGAGAGTAACAACTGAGCTGGTGATGGCTATGTGAAGTGCTTCATATGTAAGCCTGTGCTTGTGGTAATGGAGTATCCTGATTCTGGAAGTGATGGCTGTGTTGTCTATATACTGTGCATAGGACAGGGTGGAGTTAAGGGTGAAATTCAGGTACTTAAAGTACTGTATGAGGTCTAGCACATCACCACTGTTGTTCAGGATGGATAATGGGAAGGTCATGCGTTTGTTGTGGGTGCTGGAGTCTCTAGAATTCTCAAGAATTGGAATGTCCACCTTCCCCGCATGCCCCCCACCCATCCTTGTCTCTCACTGTTTTCATCTTCCTCATCTCAGCATCTATCCTAAAATACATCCCAATTCCACAGACCCCCACCCATCTATCCCGTCAAGGCACTAGCATCTCTAACTTTTTCTCATACTAAACAGGGTGTTCCTTATACATCTGCTGTATGCTTTTTGATGTTTATTATGCTCTTATGGTTTTCTCTTGGATAAATCAGCATACTACTGTATTTCATTACTTTGATTGATTGATTTAGTTAATTTCTTTATCACATCAGAATATGATTGTTTGGTAACATGTCCAGTATCCGTGGTAATGTTGTACAGATTTTCACCTTTGGCATCTTGTTTATTCTGAAGTTCCTCTTCTACATTTGGCATGTGATGACATCAATGACATCATGTCGTATTTTAGCCAATGGCAGGGCTGCATTCCAAAATGGAAATCAATAAACTGTGCTGCAGAAATCAGTAAATGCTGCTGCAGAAGACTAGGATCCCTGCCACAGAAATCAGGACAAACTACCACAGAGTGCCAGGGGCAGTACATACAGGATAGAACAAAACAATACAGGGCAGAAAAGGTACTGTAAATGAAGTATCAGAGACATATCAGAGATATAGTAATGTATGTCCTCCATCAAATGCCTTTTCATTGCCATCTTTTGCTGAACTCACTTTGATTGAAAACTTAATAAAACCCTTTGTTTGGCTGTTTTTTAAGGCTTTATGGCTATAACCTGTCACCACTGTCCCCAAATGGGTCACACCTGGAATCGAGCCTGGGCTCAGTGTGCCTTTCCCAGTTACCCAATGTTTAAAAAATATTAAATAAAATATAGGCTACCATCTGTATCAAGTCTGAGGTCTTCCACTATTTGAACTTTTGATTACTGATTTTTTTTTTGTTTACCACATAAATGCACTCAACAAATTCTGCCTATTTTCAGGCATGACCCTGGGGAGGGGAATACAGATGAATGCCAACAGACCATGGACCAGTTTAAGCTCTTGGTGGTAATTTTAGTGAATTATAAAACAGTTGATCTTAGTTCCAGTACTGCAATAGCCACTGATTTGCTGTTGTAATCTATTTTAAGCAAATTATTCAACCTTTATTTACTTCAGCCCTTACAGTTTTCAATTTGGGTAGAAGCAGGACTGAAATATCACAAGTACTGTGTTTAAAGTTTAAAATAAATTTGCCTTCCATTTGAAATAAATGTTTTAAAATTCTCATTCACAGCCAATACCAAAAGGGGACTAATTTTCCATTATGTCATGTTCTTGTCCTGAAGGGAACATCTTTTGACAAATGTTGACTTCATGCGTAGTTCCTACCCTGACCCTGTGGCAGTGTTATCCCACAGTGCATGGTGAGATTTCTTAGCAGGCATTCATATTTTCTTTTGTAAATGCATGGTAAAAACAAGGCTATGCTGCACATCTGGGCCCAGATATTCAAACTCTGCCAGGCTGTGGTGCAAGCCTGTTCGCAGTGCAACTTGGCTGCGCTGGGGCGTGAACTGGGCAATATTCAATGGAGCTTTGTGCCATGACTCAGCAGAGTTGAATATAGCACCCTGGCCACCCGCAGTGCGCATGGCGCAGTGGCACTGCACCAGCGCCAGTTGCCAGAGTGGAGCATGAGGATGCGCTAGCACAAGTTCCATTGCGCAAGGTGCAGCAACTGTGATATTCAAAGTTGACATGCAAATGGGGGTCCATAATGTATGCAAGGCACACATGGGCCATTTGCATATCATTATAACTCATTTGCATGCAGGTGTACCGATCCCTGATGACTTGCACCTGGCGCCTGTCAGGCAGCAGCCATCAGGGACCAATGACCCCTGCAGCGTGGCAATTTGCCCCATAGCCCAATTGTGGGCTTCAGTAAAGGAGATTAATCCTACATCTCTGGTGGTCCAGTGCACCGCTGCCCACCCGATTGTGGGCTAAGTTAAAAAAGGAACCTATATCCCTGGTGGTCCAGTGGACCTGTCTTCCCGATTGCTGGCTTCAGTAAAAGGAGATTAAATCTCTATCCCTGGTGGTCCAGTGGACTTGTCTGCCTGATCGTGGGCTGAAGTAGACTAGAAGGAAATCTCTATCCCTTGTTATCCAGTGGACCTGTCCACCCGATCATGGGCTGAAGTAAAAATAATAGAAAACTGTTATCTCTGGTGGTCCAGTGGAAATGTCTGCCTGATCGTGAGCTGAATTAAAAAAAAAAGAAACCTATTATCCCTGGTGGTCCAGTGGACCTGTGTGCCCTATCGCGGGCTGAAGTAAAAAAAAAGAAAGCTATTATCCCTGGTGGTCCAGTGGACCTGTCTGCCTGATTGCGGGCAGAAGTAAAAATAAAAGAAACCTATTATCCCTGGTGGTCCAGTGGACCCCACTCTCCACCCACCCACTCACTCACTGATCCCCACTGCCCTTCTCCCCTGGTCAGCGGCCAGGCGGCAACACCCCACCACCTGCCGCCGCCTGCCCTCGACCGACACAGTCAGGGTTATACACCCATTGGTCTCAAGAGCATGAGCCAATGGGCATGTATCCTCTAACAGACTACACATATTCCAGATATGTGAATGGATCCATTCACATTTCTTGGAATTTGTAGTACAGTATGGGCTGCGGATGCCCATTGGCTCACACTATGGACCATTGGTGGTTGGTCTTACTGACGGTGTCAGTCGGGTGGACAGCGGGTCAGAAGGTGGGTGGTGGCTGCTGCCCACTGACTGGGGAGTGGGTGGGCCAGAATCAGTGGAGGTGGGGAGGGGTCCACTGACCACCAGGGATAATAGGTTTCTTTTATTTTACTTCCAGCCCACAATTGAGCAGACAGGTCCACTGGACCACCAGGGATAATGTTTTATTTTATTTTAACTTCAGCCCATGATCGGGCAGACAGGTCCACTGGACCACAAGGGATAATAGATTTCTTTTTTTTTAATTCAGCCCGCAATCGAGAAGACACGTCCACTGGACCACCAGGGATAATAGGTTTCTTTTTTTTAATTCAGCCCAAAATCGGGCAGACAGATCCAGTGGACCACCAGGGATATAGGATTAATCTCTTTCTTACTTAGCCCATGATTGGGCAGGCAGTGGTCCACTGGACCACCAGGGATTTAGGATTAATCCTTTTTTTACTGATGCCTGCAATCAGGCATGGGGGCACTACCACAGAGGTGCAGCCGGAGCTCAGGTGGCCACAGAGGTGGCAGCTGCCGTGTTGCACCCTGCAATGAGGCAGCTCACCTGTGGGTGGCCATTCATTGTTCCTTTTTTTTTTGGATCAACTTTGTGCTGGTACAGGTAGGGGTTGCACATGTATGGCTCTGCACATCTGGGCTGAATATCAGACTGTGTAGAGTATGCATGGACATGCCACCACCCTCCTGCACCTACATACATTACTGATTGTTTCAGTGCATTGGGATTTGTGCAGTGCACTTTCCCCTTTTGAATTTCATGCTGGGGCACATCAGTGGGTTGCACTTGGTGCAGCACTTTTGCGCCATGTGCAACCCTTTTGAATATCTGGGCTCTGGTGTACAGATATTACAAAATAACAAATTTAGATGCCTGTTTTACAATTTGCTAATGAAGGCATGTAATGTTAATAACTTTCAATATTTCTACACTATATTCCTCACTTGCAGGCCTATTGGGTATGGCCAGACCTTGTACATAACTGCAATCAGTGAGGAATAAATCTATTTCCTCACACCAGTCATTGCATCATGATAACTCAATTAATGATGAACAACAATACTGTAAGAAACAGCATAATTAATGAAACTGAAACAGATAATATCTTTACAAAAGAATAATTGTCTCAAAGGAACTTGAAAATGTATTTTCTTAATGAGACAACATTAAAAAAAACAAGATCATGGGGACTAATTTTGTCCTCCAGAACATCTACTAATAGGCAGTGCTCCTCATGAGATAGCATGCTGCATGCCTTATAACATGCAGTCAAGTCAATTAGTGCAGTTGTAGATAGAATACCAGATATGTGAGCAGTTTGCAAGAAGAGCTGTGACTGGGCTCTAAGAAATTATGTTAGGAGAGAAGGAATGTAAGATGTACAGCTAAGTGTCTAATATACCATCTGAACCTGTGCATGTTGCCCAAGAAAAGGTAAGCTGTTCCAACAATATTACTTCAATTAAATGATTTGATCAAATACATACTGAAAGTCTCATACAGCCCAAATCATGCCATACATTCAACCATCTAAGGAATTTTTGGCTTAGTAAAATCATTTATATTTAATTGGTACTATGGAGGTAATGTGAGTAACACGAAGGAAGAAAAGCAAATAAATTGGCTTTTAATAGTAACTTTGATGCATCCTGTTTCCCAAATCAGTTTACAAGCTATGCAGGCTGGCATCAATCATTTGGCACATATAGAGGATGTTCAGTGCATTTGAGAGGGTTTATGGGATGTTGTGAGAGGTTAGGCATAGAGGTAGAAAGAAAAGGGAGGTCAAGCACAAGAAAAATTATTGACAATGTAACAAAGCAAGTGGCAATGGTGTGTCTGGACTTGATATTAATTAGAGCAAATACAATCTCTATTGGAATGCCCTCACTAAATAATTATTATTAGAATATTAAACATGATGGGTTTTAAAATATTGTGTTTTGTGGGTGAACTTGCAGTTTATATATTATACCTCAATTTATGTAATCCCTTTTCTAATTACATATGTACAATATTCTATTTGTTTGAATAACTTTATAGTTTGCACCTCATTTCTGCTATAAGTGCCTCTTGGACACTTTTGCAAATAAAGTGTTGCACTAATAATAAAAGAGGTTAGAATGGTGAAGAGAAAAAAAAATACTCTAGCAATTATTATAGTAGGTCTAAGATTTCTCCAATGGTATAAGAATGTCAATAGCTGCAAATCCTTGGAGGAAAAACAAAGTATTGCTGAGTGGTTTGGGCACACAAACTCTAAATTAAATTTGTCTTGTATACCATTTAAGAAACTGTACAACCAATATGTAAAAATATTTAAGTTGTATTATTTTATCTCTTACATTTTGTTAGTTTTGGAATAAAACTAAATCAGAATATAACACTTGTTTATTAATATACATCTAAGAGAGGATTATAATGCATGATATCATGCAATAAATTGTACTGCCTGAGTCACATGTAGCAGCAGTGGAAGGGGGAGGTGTGTCCACATGGGCAGTGAAACTGGCCTCTGAGGTGATGATGATGAACTGAATCAATCCCAAAAGCAGGGTACTGAAACATTTTACATCTAAGGCTACCATCTCTGTCCCAAGAAGACAGCTGCAGTGGTCTCAGAGTCCATAAGGGAATGTTAGGACTAGAAAGGTACTTGTGATAGAGGACACACAGTGAGCAAACATGCTAGTGGGTCAGGGGGACAAAAGATGCCAGGGATTTCACTATAGGGATTTTCTAGGGGCTTCAGCTGGGTGGGATGCACACAGAGTGGATAGGATTACCAGGGGCATGACAGTGAGAGTGGGAAGAGTCAATTATTTGTTCATGTACGGACTCGTTTCCTGGTCAGTAGATCCTTGGGATGGTGAAGGCTAACTTTATGTAACAGAAAGGGAGTTACATGCTAGCAGTGACTTCTGTATCTTTTTTTTTGAGGTTATGTCAGTTGGATTTAAGTGTAAGGGGAGGTTTCTTCTGATCACTTGCTTCAACTCATGGTTATAAGTGTGGTGCTGTGAAGTGGGCTTTGACATTGTGGAGGACTGGAGCACTCCTTTAGGAGCAGAGGGTTATATAACAGTAATGGGCTACATCACTCTGAAGCCTGTGACTGCACTAGGTTCTCACAGCACAGGTTTACTCAGTACATCAAGGTGCTTTACTCTAGCAGGGGGAGGAAGATTGGTTGCAGTCTGACATAATAGATGAACTTTTTAATTGAGGGGGCCAGGACTGCCTTCCCTCTAGCACTAGTAAAAATGGATGGGGTATCTGGGCATATAGAGTGGAGACACAAAAAAAACAGATAAAGATGCAGGACAAAGTGTCACAGGTGGGGTATGGTAGGGGTAGGGCAAAACCTGGTGTGATAGGAAAGAGTTCCAGGAAGGAGAGAAGAAGAAGAATCTGCATTTATATAGCACTTTTCATACACAGTATCCCAAAGTGTTTTACAAGCAATGCTAGTCTGGTAGTGAAGAGACTGAATGTGTGGTGGCGGACATATCACACATCATCACCCACACACAGCCTGGATAATTGCATGAACCAATTTATGGGAAGAGGAATGTTGACCAGGACACTGGGAATGTTCCCTGCACTTTGCAAAGAGTGCCCTGGGCTCTTTTACTTCCACCTGAACACCCACCAGGACAACACCAGGATGGGCAGAAGGGACCTCAGTTTAACATCTCATCCGGAGGATGGCACACCCCAGCAGTACAGCACCCCCCAATACTGCACTCGGATGCCAGCAATTTTTAGGTGCAAGTCCAATCCTGGTGTTGGACAAGAACCCATGACCTTCTGGTCCAGAGGTGGATGTGCTACCACCTGAGCCATGCTGACACCTAAGAAAGAAGCAAGCAAGTTACCATGTGCACTAATGACTGGAGCCTGAGGAAACAAAAACCCGTAACCTGCAGGCAATGGTGGCAGAAGCATGGTTAAACCTGATGGCACTATGTGAGAAAACCTGTACTGAGATTTGACTGTTCCATTGTATGCAATGTTTAGTAGGGCTACATAATTAAGAAGAGGGGAAGGTGGTATTCTACACAAGAGTATATAAAAGTATACAAAAGCCACAGAGGTCAAGGAAATGGGTAGGACAACTGTATGGAGACAGTGTGTGTGAGGGTAGTCATGGTAGGGGAGGGGATCAGAATGGAAGTGATAATATTATATAGGCCACCATCTCAGTAAGACAAATCTAATAGGAAATATGGGCCATGATTAGAAGGGCAGTAGAATGTGGAGGTGAAGCTGTTGGGTGACTTGAGCATACTGTAACATATATAGACTGCATGATCCCAGTAGCAGCACATGCCACGAATTGGTTGCTTTCAGAGACATTTCAAGAAGTGTCGCTGTTACAGTGAGTTGAGGAAAGCAGACAAAAATGTTGCCTAATCAACACTGTTAAAATGTTAAATGTTAAAATGTTAAATGTTAAAATGTCTTTATTGATATCATTAGCTTCCCATTCTCATTAAACACACTGAATATTTTGCATACTGTTGCACAGCTTAGTCATGGTTGGTTATCCTTTAAAATACAGTACTATAGACCTAACAAAATCAATTTTCTCATAAAGGATCCAATATGATATGTTTAATGCTGAGCAGAATTGTGAAATTACTTTTCCATTAGGATGCTGAGGAATCCTCAAAAAGTCATCAAAATTATGCTATATTCTATAGACTTCCAAATGAGATGAAATAGGTTTTGTAGAGAAAAAAAAAAACAAAAAAAAAACTAACAGGCCTTTACCCACTGATACTGAATTAGACTGAATTTGGGACAGTTGTGCAGTTTTTGTCTATTTTGAATGAAAAAAAAAATTCTCAACTTCAAAAAATAATATAGTTTTCACTGAAATCTTAGTGGAATGTCATCGAAGTCTATAAAATTATTGCATTTTGAAGTAGAAATGCGATTCCACAGATGTTCCACCAGCAAAGTCCTGCATTCTCCACAGCACTGTAAGATATTCATTCACTCTCTAATCAATTTTAAAAATTGTACATAATGACAGGTATCGTGCATATTTTGTCAGACCGTTCTTAATACTGTAATGTACATCACTGACTCCCATTTACTCTTTCATTTTGCTGACCTGTTACATAAATAATTACTATAAGTAGCTTATACTACATGACAGCAGTTGACTTTTAGCTGCTCTTCCCATGCAGTGTAATTTGGTCTGTGTTTAAATAGTAGGCAGCTTTCTAGTCTGGCTCTTTGAGTACTGAAGTGAAACTGCACTTGGAGTACTGAATAAGTATCACCATTTTTTGAAAACATGATAAGAGACTAGAAGCGACAATGTAACCTGATGCAACATAACTTGAGGGACATGTACTCTGCAGTATGTTTTGTTCTGGAATCTGAAGTACAAAACAAAAAAAGAAAAACATGACAGAATTCATTGGGAATAAGGCTAAGATACCTGTATCTCCAATCACATAAAGTTTTTAACCATATCATGTCCTTTAGTTTGTGTTGTGTGGGACAGAGGGAAGTAGGATGGAGGCTGTCCAGAGGAGGGCAACTAAAATGGTGCAGGGTCTGCACCGGAAGACATATGAAGAGAGACTTAAGGAGCTGAATATGTATAGCCTTGAGGAAAGGAGGGAGAGGGGGGACATGATAGAAACTTTCAAGTACCTCAAGGGAATCAACAGAGTCCAAGAGGGTAGCATCTTTCAAAAAGAGAGGTGTGCAAGAACAAGGGGCACAATTTGAAGATAGAAGGGGTGGCTCAGAGGTAATTTAAGGAAGCATTTTTTCACAGAGATGGTTGTGGATGCATGGAACAGCCTTCTGGAGGAGATTGTGGAGTCAAAAACAGTGGTGGAATTAAAGCATGCATGGGACAGTCATAAGGCAATTCTGGGGGGGTAGGAAGAAGTAGGCTGCTGGTTAACTAGGATCTGCAGGTTATCCATTAGGTAGGGAAATGGGCAGACTGGGTGGGCCAAGCGGTCCTTATCTGCCGTCAAAATCTATGTTTCTATGTTTCTATGTAAAGAATGCATTACTGACATAATTTCTTATTGAATATGCAACAAGATAGACTAGAATGCTGTCTGCTATTTAAACACACTGCAGATGAAATTAGAATAAACATAGGAAGATCTGTCAAAAATTAGTAGCTATGATATAGAATAAGCTACTAAAAGAGATTGTCAGAGAATGACTAAAGATTTAAAAATTGCGTTTATTCAGTTGGAAAGCAAAATAAAATGATTCTGCACTATAACAGCATTGAGTATACTACCTCTCATACTCAACTAGATGGTCATCCTAACAGCCTTGCTCAAGGAGGAAGTTTCTTGGATGAGAGTTATACACAGAAATGTACAAAGTTGCTGAAATTTACTCTGCAAAAAAATCAGTCAATATTTGCAAATTGGCAGAGCTGGTTACTGCAATTTCTCTTGTTATTCAACTGGCAGCACAACCAACATCTGTCTGAAGAATGTTTAATTTGCCAGTGAATAACAAGGCAAATCAAGTGTTGAAAAATGTTACTCCCCTCAAAAACCCACCACTGGCACCCTTCTAGCCCTGCCCAGGCAAACATCATGCCTGCAGCTGTAGCTATAAATGAATAGGTAATCCATTCTCACCCACCCACCCACATCTCGAATACCATCCTCCCACCTGAGTGACTCTGTCATTTATTCTTACTCGCATTCCCCCACTCAACCCCTTTCTGGTCCACAGCATCTTTCTTTCCCTCTCCAGTAACATCAAGTTATTAACATACAAGTTAAGTGTCCACTCTATTCATTGCTGAGTTCAGTCTCCCATCTCCTAATTATGGCTTTAATGAATGAATACATGGTGACATCTTAGCTCCTAGTAAAACCTGATTGGTTGAAAGTACATCCAGTAAGGTTTTATTAAGAGCAAAGATGGCAGCATTCATTCATTTGCTCCATTAAGATATGAGACTGAGAGTCCACAGCAAACAGAGCAGACACTGCTCTGGGGGATATTTTTTTTTATTCATAGCCTGTTAATATTTTGTGGGTGCTAGTGGGATAGGGGGATGGAGGAGAGCAGAGGGGGATGGATAATGGAATGAGAGTAAACATTTAAGACAGTGGGATTTGTGTGAGGGGAGATGAGGAGAGTGCATCTGGCATATGGGTGAGGGGAAGGGATTACCTGTTCTTTTAAAATCACAGCAACGTGATGATCACCATTCTGTTAAAAAAAAAACATTCCTGCAAATGTATTATTTTATAAAACATCTGTCACTCACCTTGGTGAGTATCTCTACACCATTAGAAAGTGGGGAGTGTATTTGGTGTGTGGCTGGGAGGAAAGGACTACCTTCTCTTTTATGTCTACAGCAGCATGTTGATCATATGGGGTGCTGAGTTATTTATTTCTATGTTTATGGGTAGTGGAGAAGTGGGCTCACAGCACAGTGGACGAGGGAGGGATTTTTTGTTTTGTAAAAAAAATCAGTTGGTGAGGTTGGTCCTTTCAGCTACAGTATTTGCAAATTTTGCATGCATATGAATAATGTGCATTTGCACCAGCTTCACCAGCAAATTGAAAATTCACACCATCTCTATGTATACATCAGCACCCATAAGCTTGGTCATCACTGAAGGCATTTTCAGAGCTGGGAGGGCTACCATTGAAGGTTACTTTATACAACTTACTCTGCTGCCTGACCTTCAGGGTCATCAATATTGGTGAGCACGCTCGGCTGGGTGATCTTTAGCTCCTGTTTGTATGGAATGTTGGCTAATATCAGAAATTAACCATTCCTTCCAAGCCCTGTGTATATGAAATGACATGTATCTTGTGTTCTTTTGGGTATACCTCCCCAGTTTTATGGATCTTCCTGAAACACCACCTAAGGTCAAATTTAACCCTGCATTCCTTCAAAACAGTCTTTAAAAAATAACTCTTTGAAAACCATATAATGTATACACTGGAATTGCTTCACCTAAAACACAGCCCAGTCCTTGTAAATAATACTGCATATTATATAAAACATTAACTCTGTAAATGGACTGCATGTGTCAACTACTCTGATGTTGTACATGTTCTCCGTGATATTCAAATTCCATAAACCATGCTTACTGACTCCTCTGGTTATCTTTGAAAATGTGTTTGGTTCAAAGTCAGCTAACCCAGTTATCAAAACACAAATACATAAAAAGTAGGTGATGAATGTGTAAAACACACTATTTGGCATCACTGGTATAAAGGTACTGTACCCGTCATTGAGTATTTAAAGGGAATTTGAGACTGAATGAGTTATAAAATATTAGTATGGGAGTTTTCTGACAATGTTGATTTTGTTAAATGTTATTGTTCATGTTGTTAAATACCTCTGTATCTGTCTCTGTATCTGTATCTGTATCTCTATCTGTATCAGTAGTGCTAGTATAGTTAGGGTTGCCTGGCTACTTCTATGTTAAACCCCAAAGTTTGCACTTTAATAACTTTGCAACCATTTGACAGATTTTCCTGAAAATTGCATGCCCGGTGTGGTACCATAGATCTCTGTATTTGACAAGTTTTGTTCAGGTTGAATTTGCAGTGGCAGAGTTGCTGAGTGCTAAAAACAGTGTAATTTACCATTTTTGGACACATTCTCTGCTCGGGGCTATTTTCAATATGGTTTTGGGATATGTTCTGAAATTGTCTGGGTTTATGGAGTCAGGGTCACTGGTGTCCCTTTTGAAGGTTTGGTGGAAAAATATGAATTCATTCAAAAGTTCTCAAAGATTTGAGTTTCCCATTATAGCCTATGTAAAAAAAATACATGTGCCATGCAACAGTACTTCTATGCATCTGTGAAAGAATGTTTATTGTCACAAATGAGTCCAGTACTGCCATGCTGCCACTATCTTGGTTTCAGTTAGCAAGGCTGAAAATCAATATAATTTAAAATTGGCTGCCCCATGGTAAACACCAACACTTGTGTTTACATAATCAGGGCCCGAGGAACACAATTCTGTTGTTAGAGTTCCAAAATAATGGTCAGAATTATGTTTTTGGCATTTGGACATTGGAAATGTTGCAAATTTGCGACACTACAGCTTCAAAAGTGCTGCAAATTGCAGCAGTTTTGCAATCATAATACCGCAATTTTGCAAAGGTTTTCATGATCACTGCCACAAATTTGCAGCACTACTTTAATTAAAAAAACATCGGCCCCCAGGGAAAACACCAAAAACACTTCAGGCCATTATTTGAAAAATAGAACTCTAGAACTGGATTCCTTGATCCCCGTATAGGTAAACACCAGGGCCCAGATATTCAAAAGGGTTGCCCCATGCACAATAGAGATGTGCCAGCTCAAGTACAAAAATGCACCATTCTGCAATATTCAGCAGGAGGCAACTGCGCTGCACAAGTCACAATGCACAAGAGCACAATGGTAATGAATGCATGCGCAACCGTAGGGGGAGGAACCATGAATAAATGGTGCAGTGCAATATTCATCAGCATGCGCCATGCGCAATAGGGGAACAAGCGGAAGTTGCGCGATAGTGGAAATGAACCAAAATAAAAAGGAATAAGAGAGAGGTACAAGAACACTATAGGGAAGCCAGAGGTGGGAGCAAGGTGACAGCAATAAGAAAGAGGGCAGCAGTGAATGGGACTGGGCAGGAGTAGGACAGGGCACACCTGGGAACAAACAGGAACAGGACAGGAGTGGGGAGCCTGTGCCACTGTACAGGAGAGACAGGGAAGTGCCACAGTGGACTGAGGGCAGTGGCAGTAGGCAGGACAGCCAAAGGCTGGAGGTGTACCCAGTAAATGGGAAGCATCACAAAGGTCAGTGGGGGGAATGGGATAACAGCTGCCGGGGAACACCAGCCGAGGGACATGGCCAGTGCCACCTTCCAGATGGGCGGTAATGAGTGGTGTGAGAAGGCAGGCAACAGCGGGCACCCTCCCATGAAGGGCCTGTCATGGTGGGTATGCCCCCAACAGGCGGTACTGAGCCCGCATCATCTTAGAGCACTACAGTGACACAGAGATTGTGGGCTGGTACTGCCTGAACCAGGTGATCCTGAGGCTGCTCTGTGAGCTGTGCGGTGATGAGATGCAGGCACCCACACAATGGAGCCATGTTCTGTCAGTGGAGACATAGGTGACAGCTGTCATATGCCTGCTCTCCACGGGCACTTTCCAGAGACCAAAAGGGGACACAACTCAGTTGGCCGTGTCATGCCTACTCACACAATTCCTCAGTGCACTGCTGCCACATGCTGTGGAGTACACCCATTTCCCCAGCACACAGGTGGAGCACACAGCACACATACAAGAGTTCCATAGGGTAGCATGTATGCCTGGCATGCTCGGGGCCATTGACTGCACCCATGTGGCCATCCACCCATCCACCTGACCTGGATGGTGTAGCATACATCAACCGAAAGGGTTATGCCAGCATCAACTGCCAGGTGGTGTGCTATGCCAGGGGGTGCATAACCAATGTCTGTGCCACGCACCCTGGGGGTGCACATGATACCTTCATTTGGCACCAGTCTGCACTGTGCCACAGGTTCAAGAGTGGGGACATCCCCACTGGTCACCTAGTGGGTGAGTATGCACATCACGCAGGTTGACTTGGGCATCTAGGGGGTGCACAGTCAGAGGTACCATTGGTACCGGCCTTGACAGCCCATGGCAGAGTGACACTGACTACCATACTAATGTCCACCCTCTACACACAGGTGACAGTGGCTACCCACTCCGTCCCTGGCTGCTCACATCATACCGGTGCCTCGTGACCCCATTGCAGCAATGGTACAATGAGGAACATGCCACCACACGTAATGTCATAAAGCGGGTGTTCGGGATGCTGAAGGCACATTTCTGTTGCCTGGACACATCTGGTGGTGCCCTACAGTACAGCCCCTCGAAGGTCTGTGGGCTATCCCTGGCCTGTTGCATCCTGCACAACATGGCCAATGACTGTGGGATAGCAGTAGCGGTCGAAGAGGGGGACAGAGATGGGGACGATGAGGACGCCAGTCCAGACGGTGATGGGAAACCACCCCTTGGGTGAAGGGACCCCTGCCTGATCCGGATGTCACTACTGCACTGGGATACCATCACAGAGGAACACTTCGACCAACACAGATAGGTTATGGGGCCACATGCAACCACTAATGGCAAGGGCACAACCCACAAACACGCATGGATGAACCCCAGGGGTGCATGGCGGTAAGGGAATTGGCTGAGCCTGGAATTGCACATGCCGCCAGGATGGGCAAGACCTCAACATGACATGCGTCATGCACACACACGCGCACACACACACACACACACACACACACACATCCCACAAGACATGCACAAGGGGTAGATGGCACGCCGACCCCTACTGCTACCTCTAGCCACACACAGGTCCACAGACGACCACACCCAGTGCCTATCATTGTGAAAGTTTCAGACACTGGGCACCATTGCACACTGGTGGACAGAACAATGCAGGCATCATCATGTACACTCCACAGTGGCCAGCAGCTGGGAGGGTGTGCACATGGACCGTGTGTGTGCGTGCAGGGCCGAGTACCCCACCTGTGCATTGCACTTTGCACAACACACTGCACACAGGGCAGCGTCAGAGAGTAGCCATGGTGGGAGACAGGTCAGTCACACGGCACAGTGCCATGGCCACCACGGATGAGTGGTCAGCCCCATCAAGACCTGCCAGCCATGACAGGCTGACCATTGGCCTCATAGGGTGGCACTGACAGTCCCACAGGGGTGACGCTGCGAGAATGTGACCGTATTTGAGCAGGGGTCTGCAGCTCACTGAACATGCCAGCGCCTGCCAAGCTCGGGATGCCCACAGCTGAACCCGGTGTCGACATGAAGGGTGTCACACGATGCCAGGAATGGGAGGTGGACATGACACTGCATGGTGTCTGCAGTGCATGGGCAACAAACTGTGTGCCCAATGTGACCATGACAGCTGTGAATGCACGTGTCTGCCTGTCAATGGCAGAGGTCACATCCTCCCACTACTGGGCCATCTCTGCCAGGAGCAGAGCATGGTCTCTACTGCACTGCTCCTCTGCCTGGTGCAGAACCACACTGAGTGCATCCACCACCCTAACAAGTCACACTGCTGATCCATAGAAGCCTGGAGTAGTCTGCTGTGCTCATCAAAAAGGTCATCCACCGGATCGGCATGATGTCCCTCATGGTGTTCCTGGCTGTGCTCGGCATCATCCCTTAATGATGGGCACTGCACACCAGAGCCATGTTGGGGCACATCCACACGCAGTGTACTGACACCGTCCCTGACACTGTCACCCCATCACCATTGGCCAAATGCTGACACTGCCCATTTGGCTGCCACTCACGAGGGCTTACCTGTGCCGCCACAGTGGCCGCAACAGCCCCACCAGCCTGGATGCACACCAGTGCTGCCCCACTGGTGCATACAGGCACAGGCTGGGACTGTGATGTCATTCAGGCCTCCACAGCAGCACCACCCATGGCTATGCCCCTGCTGTTTCCTGCTGTGGGGCAATCGTGCGGCCCACTCGTAACACTGTCCATGATGTGTGCTCCATCATCATCGGTGCCGGATCCAGCACCAGTCCATGTCACAGCATGCTGGCATCCATGGACGCTGTCTTGCTGGGACACGGGCAGGGCCTCCTCTACACCAGCACCACCAACTTCAGTCCGGACAGACAGGTGGGTATACTGTTGTCCTGACCATCGGACACCTGTGGAGGTGGATAGGCACTCCTCCATGTTCAAGGTATTGCCCTCAGTGGACACACCCACCACCGCATACCCATGTAGATGCTCAGGAGCAGTAAGGGAACACAGTACCATTAATGTCTCTGCCCTTGCCTATGGCATTCCCCCAACCCCCCCCCACACAGTGACAGAACAGGACCTACCATGCAGTGACGGGCTGCCACCTATCTGGAAGCCACCAGCTGGAATGCCCACTATGGCACAACAGTGCATGCTGCCAGTCACCCACTTCTCCTGTGGCATCAGGCATGGCACATCTAGCTGTCCACTACCAGTTGCAGCATGTGCTTCCCTGATGGCAGCCACCTTATCTTTTATCCTCCTCTTGTCCATGCCCACCTTCTTCTTGCACTCCTTCATGGACCGCTGGTGGCTGCCATGCTGGTTGACGGCACTCACTACCTCATCCCATGCTGCAGCATGGGCCTGTGGTGTTCTCCGCTGTCTGCTGAGCAGCAGTTCCCTGTCGAGGTAGGCCTCAAACAAGGCATCTGATTCTACCCAGGTGAAGTTGGGCCTCCTCCGTCTCCCACGTCTCTGTTCCTCCTCCTCCTCCTCCTCACGTTCAATCATTATTGATCCTGTGGGAATGACAGGTGTTACCTCTGAATGTGCAGCCCCATGCATCTCCCAAACACCGCAGTCCACACTTCCAAATAGCATGCAACCCACCACAGTAGGCTGCAATGCCAAACAATGACCTCTGAAGCCCCATGTCACATTTATAAAGTGCAAGGCATGCAAATGAGGTGATGTGCAACTTTAAGTGGATGCTAATGCAGTGGCTGCACCATGGAATTACTGATGAGCGGATTTGCATATGCTGGCTGAATATTGCGTTGTTGAGCCTTGCTCAATTGTGTTGAGCGGGCTCAGGCAAATGCGCAGCTCTGTGACGTGCACAGTAGGCACCGCACGGCTCATGCCCGGGGGTGCCGATGCCTGCTGCCCTGATGTCGTGCTGAACATGGGAGACAGTACAGGGTATGGCCACCGCTGTGCCAGCGGCACTAGTGTGCTGTTCACATGTATAGCACTCATGTTCTGGAGCGCCAGAATTCATACCACAGTGCAGTAGCCACTGCAGCATCACAATACGCGGCACCGACCACGCATGCAGGAGTCCCAATCACAATGTGGCAGTCCATGTGCACAGACCCTTGACCTCCAGTCGACCTTTTGCCCCTAGTTGCTATTCATCTGAATGGGTACTTATTGCGCTGTTCGGTGACAAAGGAGGGAATGGCAACTGTACCGCTGCTGCATCTACATGTGGTGGACGGGCGCCTGAGTGCCATTTTGTTATCTAGCTGCTTGTAGTCATGGCACGCGAGGGTTGGCAGTTCTGTGGAACCTCTGAGCCACAATTTGCGGCTATTGTAGATCCGTTAAAGGCCCTGTTAGATGTGCCCTTAGATAGGGCTAGGATTAAAGTGTGGAAGAAGGGGGCAGTGTCATTGGAGGAGGCCACTGGTATCTCCAGGAGTCCAGAGCAGTGTTGCCACTGCTATGGGGACCTCTGGTGGAGGGACCCAGATAGGCTTGCCCATCTACTGGCATACACCAGGTGAGGCGCAGTGCCACATCTAGGTAGGTGTTCCATCCATACACTGGTAGCGTCTGTCCAGGTTTGACGGTGGGCATGTGTCCACCCCAGTGGGGCTGTCCAGTGTGGGCAGTTTTGGTCATGGTGGAGTTGCGGCATGACTGGGCTGTGTCGGATAGCACACACAAGGAGGGGGCCTTTGCTACTGTTTTGTACTGATGTTCCTCTCTCCATGTTTGCACCCTAGGTCCTGAGGAGAGGTGACAAACCCGAGAGGCACGGGCACGTGTGGATCAGGAGGCTGCCTGGCAACAGCCACATGATGGTGGGCCCCATCTACATTAGAGCCAAGAAGTTGTAGATGCAGGTGAGTACATTTCTTCCTGGATATTCTGTGCATGCTGTGTTGCGGGTAGGTGGGGTCATGGCCACCATCCATTGACGCCACTGACATGCACACCACACAGTACACTCAGCACTGTCCCAGGCACTGCATGTGTGGGTGCACAGGCCCATGCATGCACCAGGTACATGGCTGTGACTTCGCTCATTCTTCACATAGCCATGTGTCTGTACAGCCATGGTGGTGCTGTGCGGGACTTGTGGGGGTGGGTGTGCAGTGGTCTGCATGGCTGTCTGCACCTGGTGGGCAGGTCTTGTAGAGACGATTACTGTAGGTGTTCACACACCATCACAGGGGCATGGCCCACAGCTGTATGCTATACACAATGGGTGGGCACAGGGGGATGGACATTCAGACTCATTGCTCTGCTCCTTGTCCCAGGTGGTTGGTGTTGGATGGCTCTTGATAGGGCCTTGCAGGATTACTGCAGCTTTCAAGGGCATCCCTGAAATCCTCCAGTTGCTATGAGGAGGCGGTGGTCACCTGAGCCACAGGACTGATGAGCATGGTGACATTAGGAACTCACGCTCGGAAGATTGTTACCTCTTAGGCTCCACCCTCACACCCTTCTTCCTCTCCCAGTTGTTCACCCCTGCCCTTCCCCCACCTGGTTCTAGTTCCTTCCCCATTGTATATCTATGTATATAGTTGTGTTTTTGACCATTTATATTGCATTTGTTTTATTATGAAAACTGTGGTGGTCTATGATGGTGGGCACAGGTGCTCAGCTGCAGTGGTGCATGGCATCAGGGTGGCAGTGTGTGTGTCCAGAGGAACTGCCTATGGTGTGTGAGAATCAGTCACTGTCTGTGCTTTGTGTGTTGTCTTCTGTGATTGCTTACCTGTGCAGTGGTCCATGGTGCAGTTTGTCCATGGTGCCCTGTCAGACCATCCATGGCTGTGCAGCTGACACCCTTGCATGTCTGTGATGTGCACCATCTGCTGGCATGTCAGTTGTGGCTGTCCATGCTGGAGAACCACTGTACCTGCACAGCCAGGTTGCCTCCTGTCACCGTGTGGCATGTCTGCCTCGGGTGGCACTGTGGCTTCCACTGTTTTTGTTCCCCCTGCTGTAGCGTCTGTTGCATGGCATGCTCCACAACTGTCACTTGTGTTCCAGCTGCATGCTGGTGGTCACGGTTCGTGGTACAGCAGGGTGGCTGGCACTTGTGTCATGGAGGGTGTTAGCCATGGGTGACAGTTGCAGCCACACACCAGCAGGTTTGTTTTATCCACTACTGTGTCCCTGTGTTGGTGTGCACTTAGATATGGGTTGGTCTTGTCCATGCACTGTGTTGCATCCTGTGTGATACTGGGTGCACCACTGTGTTCTTTGCTGGATGTTGAGGTCAGTGCTGGGATGGGGTGTGTCCTTGGGAGGGTGCAGGGGCTGTACTGCTGGTGGTGGTGTCCGGGGTACACCTCTTGCATGTGTGGTACTGTGTCACGATGGTTTGTCTCAGCTGTACACCAGGAACGGTGGGGCTGCACTGTGTCTGCAGTTGTTTCATCAGTGCCTGCTGCATGCTCAGGGTGCTGGGGCTGCCTTGCATGTCCAATGGTACAGGGTTGTATTGTCATAGTGGGGGGGCATGCATGGGGTGTCCTGCAGGTTGCACTGCCCTGGGCAGGTGCCTGTGGGAGTTGCAGGTGTGCCTCAGTGGGATGTTAACGGGGTGATGGACTCTTGTTTTCTGCTGAATTGCCAGGAGGTGTGATGACACCACCCCAGCTGTGATTGTGTTGGTTTCATGGGCCAGTGGCTCTTCAGCTCCACTGGTGGGCAGTTCATGGGTGAGGGTGTGTCTGTTCTGCTGTGTGCTCTTCAGCCCATATCTTTCATGTTGGGGACCCTTGCATCCTGTCCCTGAGCATCCCTTGGTTGTTGATGACTGTCTGCTCCACTGGCATCCTGGTTGTGCTATTGCACATCAGACCTTGCCACTGTCTCCTTGGTTGCGCCATGGTGCAGTTGCCACGATATTCAGTTATGTGGTGCAAGCACTAGCCCCACGTAATGTTGAATATCACTTGTGTTGCCCATGGGCTCATTGTACTTACTGATTTACTGGATAAAGTAGGGACAAAAAGAAGGCCTGGCCTATCTAGAGGTCCTCCTCAATAGTGGGACATCTACAATATTATTATTATTATTATTAGGCTAATAACCAGAGACTGCCTAGTTTTGAAATCAAAGTTATTGAATCTATAACGGGTGGAAGAATCAAGATTTTCTGTCTTTATATTGAAAAATTACATTTTTTGTTATTGTCTATTCTACTTTAGTTGATTAGAGTGTAATCTTCCACAATTTTTTTTCAACCCAACCATATAAATTTTAGGATTGTAACAAATTTATACATTAAGTAGTCTCTTCTCTTCTTAATGTTAGGGTGAGACTGTTCGTTGTAACCTGTCTCAACACTCTTTTAATCTGGAATAGATTTAGTCAATCTTCTTGTATCTGTTCCAAGCGATTTCGTCATTTTTGTATAAGGACCTAAGGAGAACCATTATCCAGGTGTGGTTTGACATAGATCTATAGTGGATCAAATTAGTTCTGATTTACTAATGAAAGTTTTTAATTTGTCTTATTTCATTAGCAGATCTAACTGCTTTACTACAATGGTCATCTGATGTCAGTTATTATTTATTAATATACCGTCTCTTTCACAACTGGATGATTCAATAACTGGTTATTTAAATAGTGGTTGTGTAATGTATTGTTTTTACCAAAATGCAAGATCTTGCTTATTGATGTTAAATAATATTACATTTTTTTAGCCCATTATTAAATTGTATATAAGTCTTGTTCTAGAATTTTAAATTTTTCTATGTATTAACCTTCCACCCAGTTTAGTATCACTGCAACTTGATAAGTAATTTTAGATTCTTCCATAACATGAATGAAAAGTTGAACAAAATTGCCCAAAACGGAACCCTGTGGAATCCTATTTGTAACTGTCTAGATGTTGAAAGAGCTCCATTTGTTCTAACTGATTGAGTATGATTATACAGCTATTCAGATATCCACATTAAACAGTGGAATTTAAAATTATGTAATTTATTTATTAGTAAGGAATGTGATATATGATCAAATGTTTACTAAAATCTAGTACTACATCAGTAGCTACATTGTTATCCAATAATTTAGCAACATGTTGTAGAATGATATGATTTGTTGTACATTAGAACCCGCTTTGAATCCATGCTGAGATAAACTTGAATGTTCAATTTTTCCAATTTGTTTTCCAACCTATCTTTAATTAATCGCTCCATCGTTTTCCCCAAAATAGAGAAGACTAATTGACGATAGTTTTGAATGTCAGATTTTTGGCCTTTTACAAATTGGTGTAACTAAAGCAGTACGCTATACTTCAGGTATCTTACAATCCAATAAAGATTTATTAAATATATTTGTAAAGGAATAATGATTGAATCCAGTGTTTCAAAAAGAAATATAGCATTAATATTGTCTGGTCCGGAACAAGTTGATCTTTTAAATTTGATAGTGAATTTTTTTTCTTTTAGTTCAAACTAACGGAATACAGGAATCATTACTATTACTATTGATTACAAAATTTTCTGATTGAGTAAAGACTGAACAAAAGTGATTTGTTGAAGTGATCTTCCATATCTTTGTTTGCATTTATAGTGATTCCATCATTACAGAGTGGTCCTCATTTCTTATTGACTCTATTTCCATTCATGTAAGAAAATATGGATTTCAGGTTGTTTTTGAGTGTGCCAATTTAAATTCAAATTTTAAGTTTGCAGCTTTGATTGAATTTTTAATATGCTAGAACAGTTCTGTATTTGCGTTCTAAGTAATATGTTAGAATTTGTCTTTATTTTTTAAATAAATATTCTTTAGTTTTATTTGTTTTTAATAGTATTGTTGAACCAGACAGGTATTTTACCTTTTTATTGCAATTTGACCATAGGGGAATATATTTATCTTCTAGTTCATGAATAATATTTATAAGACATGTATATATTTCATTTACTCCTTTGTTTTTAAATAATTTGGACCAATCAATATGTGATAATTCCTGTTTTATCTTAGTAAGTTAGATTTATTGTAATTCCTACTTTTGAAAGTTGTTTTAATTCTAAGTGTTTGTAATTGTAAACTAGCTAGTATAGAATTATGAGTCACTATTGCCAATTGGTGACATAATTTGAGTTCTAGAAATATTAAACCTCATTAATAATTAATAGATCCAGTGTATTATTACCTCATGTAGGCTCATTTACAGTTGGTCCAAACCTAGGTCAGTGATTGTATTCAAATAACCTTTCATGGTTAGTGTTGATTTATTTAATTTCCAATTTGTACGGGCATGTTGCGAAGTCCCTAAAATTAAAGTATTGTTTTTTGAGAAAATTTCTATATTAAGTTCAATAATTTAGTTGTATATTGAATATCTGCTGATGGTGGTCTATAACACTTCCTACATTAATTTTGGGAGGTCAATAGGCTGGATAGAAATCCATATTGATTCTGTCATAATATTTGTAGTGATTTCATAGCAGAAATATCATCTTTAACAAAAAGACAAACTCATCCTCTTACTATCTACTCTGTCTTTTATGAAAAGGTTATAACCTGGAATTTCTTGCATATGTAGAGAAGACTGATCCCACCAGGTTTCGGTAATGGCAATGATACTTAAATCTAATTGGATGCATTTTATTGAAAGTGCAGCCATTTTTAAGGAATTTAAAGATCTTGAGTTAAAGCATAGAAAATTAAACACTTTGTCAGTTCCAATATTCTTTCCTCCATCAAGAGAATTTGGAATAGTCCATCTCCTCCATGTTATCTAGTTTAAATGATTGTTAATGATGGTACTCAATGTTTTCTAGTAGGACACTTTCCTCCTGCTGAGGTACAATCCATCCAACTGAAGAGGATTCCTGGCCATCAAAGTTTTCCCCATTGGAATGCAATATATTCTCGTCCATAAAACTACTTCCTCAGCCATCTGATTGATTTCTTTTTAATTTTACATATTTTATTATCTGGTTGCCTTGGTACTGGCAAAATTTCTGAAAAGCATGTGGTATCCCTGCTCTACAAGTAAATTGTTTAAAGCCATAAAATCTTTTTTAATCTGTAGATATTATTTTGATTTATATCATTTGTGCCTACATGGATAATAACCAAGGGTTACTTCCTGCATCCATTAGTATATTGTTGACCATATTTGTAATGTCGGCAATCTTTGCTCCTCTAAAACTGGGCATGTTCTTGTGGCCTTATCTGGATTGCAGATTGCCTGTCTAAATGTTTAATAATAGAGTCTCCTAATGCATAAACTTGACATGGCAAGTCCTGAAAATTTGATTCATGGGTATCCATAAATGTAACTAATTTCAGTTAAAGTGGAAGCAGGGTCGTTGCTTGATGATCTGTAATTAGGGATCCTGAGCACTCATTTATTGATAAAATACAGTTACTTTTTGATTCATATAAAGTTTTTATTTACTACTGTTGAAGTATCAGTGTTTGTTTGTCCCAGCTTATGCTCACATTTAGAGTTTAAAGAATTACATGTTGTTTTACTGATAGGTGGTTCTAAATCAATGAGTGTATTATTAAGCTGTCACTGTCCCTTGTTTGTATTTGATTTCTAAAGCAATCACGGTTGTTTGTAATTTGGCAGTTTCTATCTGATAAATTAGAGTGTTGAAAAAGAATTTTGAGTTCGTAAACTGGAATTGATAAGCTTCTTTGCCCTGTTCACATGCCCTGTGCTGGATATCAATGTCCATTCAGAGTCATCCTCTCTAATTGTTATTTATTTTGCAAATTTGTATTCATAGTCTCATTATTCATTATTAATGAATCATTTTCTGTATCATTATTACTACATGCATCTTTATTTAGGATTGTATTCATCACTGGACATATTGATGAATTAAAGGATATCATATTGTCCATAATATCTGGGAAGGGGGTGTGTAGTGCTTTAAAACGTTCACTCCTGGTCAATTGGCTCTCCTCAAGCTGTTTTAATCTATCTGAAAACATTTCAATATCCTCTAATAATCATGTATTGTCAATACATTTTCCACATATATAATCATTTGTTGGTGTAGTTTTTGTTTTCAGCAAGAGATACATATTACATGTTTTGTATATTATCCCAAGTTCTCATCCAAGGTCATAATAGTGGGATAGTTACTCCTTAATTGTGAGCTGTTATTTGTTTCTATTAAAGCATCCATAGTACTTTAATCTCTAAATTCAACAAATTGTATATATAAACAAGTTGTTTCTCACCCATATAACACCACCAACACCGCCAAACACGCTAAACACGCGCCGACGCACGTGTCTTTGCACGCATCTTCGTGTGCATTGCCACGTGCTCACCCTGCTCATGCTCATCCTACTCGCAGCAGAGTGCTAGTTATAGTTCTGAGCACCCGGAAGTCCCTTAACAGCTGATCACTGTTTAGAAAGAGCAAAAAGTATACAGTGCCAAAATTAGTTTAAAAGCAAAGGTCTCCCCCGAGGTTTGTGGTTCTTAGCTTTAGCTAACATGCACCATAGCTCCTCTGCCTGCTATCTAACAACTGCAGGACTCCAGATATGTAAAAGTTTTAAGCAGCACTACACAGTTTCACAAGGTGGTAGAGGTTTACACTTATGCAGTGTTTAAGCTCTAAAGGAGCTGGTTTCAGAAGCAGAGTGCTATTTATAGCTCTGAGCCCCCCGGAAGTCCCTTAACAGCTGACTGCTGTTTAGAAAGAGCAAAAAGTAAAAAGTGCCAAAATTAGCAGCTGATCACTGTTTATAAAGTGCCTATTTGTCATTATTTTTGCACCACATTTTCAACATGGGCTTTTTTGGGACCCCACCTCATGAACACTGGCACTGTTATATCCTTACTCAATCCAGAAAGGTGATTTCACAGTGGATGAGAGTTAGGTCCAATGACCTAAAGGCAAACCCCAATGCCTGTTGGTGTATAGATTAAGGGCTGGGGGTAAGGGTGGGGTGAGATAGTTTGTAACACTAGCACTGAATTTCCAGACTTTTGTCACTGTAGCAAAACCCTAACTGATGCATTACCAGAGTTTTTTTGTAATGAATTTACCTTATTTTTGAGATGATATAATAGTAGTCTTATTTTACTGTGGGAGCGCTGGGTCCTCCAATCCCTTGATAGATACACATATATATGTAGGTTAGGGAGCACAGTGCTCTCTGGTCCCTGTGCTTCCATGTGTTGAACAACAGTGATGCAGTATAGTGTCAGTATATCTAACTTATTTATTCATTTATTTGCTTTTGGAAACTGGGTAAGTGCCCTTGACAGTATTGCCTATTTTCAGACACACTCCAAGACATTAGAAACCTAAACAAGTTACAAACAATGGAACAGGGAAAATGGGACACTTTGCAATACAAAAAGAGATCGGCAGCCTTACAACGGGGCGTTATTACATAGTACTTATGTGAAATGCATACACTGCATATGCATTGCAGTACAAACGAGATGAAACAGCTTTACTGAGATAAGTAACAAAGTGTTTAATGTCGATGCTGGTGGCCTGGGCAGAGGGGAAGGAACAGGGTACGCAGGAGACAGAAAAGAAGGCCTAGTAAAGAGGTACTATATAATTCTCAAACTAAAGACATTTACATGCACCCAGGGAGGTGAGGTAATTGAAGATGGCATGATTGAAGGCAAGGCAAGAATTTAAGCATCTAAAGACCAATGGAAGAGATTTCCAGAATTTGGGAGCATAGAAGGAGAAGGCAAATTCCCTCATTTTGGTGGAGCATTTGGGGACAGAAAGGAAAGCTGAGCTCATGGACCGGAGGGATTGGGAACAGTCAGCAGGGGTGAACATTGCTGCTCAGGAGGAGGGGAGAGAAGAATGAATTATATTGTTAGTCAGACAGCTTACGGAAGATAGAAACAGAGAAACATAGACTTTGATAGCAGATAAGGACCGCTTGGTTCACCTAGGCTGTCCATTTTTCTACCTACTAGATAAGCTGCAGATCCTAGTTAACCAACAGTCTATTTATTCCTACCCCCCCACAAGAAATTCCTTCTGTCTGACCCATGCATTCTTGAATTCCCCCACTGTTTTTCATTCTACAACCTCCTTGGGAAGGCCGTTCCATGCATCCACCACTCTCTCTGTGAAAAAATACTTCTTCGCATTGCCCCTGAGCCGTCCCCCCTCTATCTCCAAATTTTGTTGCCTTGTTCATGCACATCTCTTTTTCTGAAAGATGCTACCCTCCTTGATTCTGTTGATTCCCTTGAGGTATGTAAAAGTTTCTATCATGTCCTCCCTCTCCCTCCTTTCTTCAAGGGTATAAAAATTAAGCCCCTTTAGTCTCCTTGGTTTGTGCCTTTGTTATTCTGACTGCCTTCCCTGCTTCCTTCTGCTTTAACTGGTACAGGTCTCTGTCCTGCTCCTTCTGTGTTTCTTTATACTTCCTAAATGCTATCTTTTTCTCCCTAACCTTCTCCACTACCTCTTTTGAGAACCATAGTGTTTTTCTTTCATTTTGATATGTTTATTTGCTTCACACAAGAGCTTGTTGCCTCTGTGATGGCAGCTTTGATGTTTCCCCATTGTTGCTCCACCCCACCTTCTTGCCTGTTTGATAGTGCTTTTTTGAGACACTCTCCCATTTTGACAGTCAGCCCTCCCGAAGTCCAGTACCCTCACTTTTGTATGACTTGTCTCTGCAGCTAAGGTCATCATGAACCACCC
Source organism: Neoceratodus forsteri (assembly GCA_016271365.2). Classification (NCBI taxonomy): domain Eukaryota; kingdom Metazoa; phylum Chordata; order Ceratodontiformes; family Ceratodontidae; genus Neoceratodus; species Neoceratodus forsteri. The sequence goes on from CM057458.1 coordinate 1,180,224,815, forward strand.
TGTTTCATGGTCACTTGTTCCAAGATGGGTACCCACTTCTAGTTCTGAGATCCTCTCTCTGTCCCCATTTGAACACACCAGGTCTAAGATTGCTCCCTCCTGAGTGGGTTCCAATACTAGCTGTCTGACGCATGACCCCTGTAGGACACAGAGAATGGCCCTGCTCTTGGATGTGACTGCAGCAAAGGTGCTCAAGTTAACATCTGGCATATTCAGGTCAACAAGATATTCCCTTTCTCTGGCATTCTAAGGATTCCTTCTATCATTTCCTTGTCCATTTCCTGCCTCGGAGGTGGGGGTCTGTATGCAACCCCTGTGTAGTCTGTGGTGCAATTCCCAGTCTCCAGGGTGACACACAGTGCCTCCTCTCCTCCCTGTTTACTCTTTTCTTCTGTTGCTTTGATCACTTCACTTACATAGAGAGCTACTCATCCTCCTCTTCTACCCTATCTGGCTGTCCTGTAGATTGTGTACCCTGGTATGTTGACATCTCAGTGACGGTTGCCTGTGTGCCATGTTTCTGTGACTGCCACAATATCTAGACATCCCTCGTCCATTGAGGCCACCAGTCTGGAGAGCTTGTTACCTAGACTTTGGGCATTGGCACTCATTCCCCTCCATGTTTTGATAGCCTTATTCCATTTTGCCCCATCCCTGTTCTTACTGCCTTTGCCATTTTCTTCATTTACTCCTGCCGTTCTCCCTATCGAAGTCTCTGTCTTGGGGTATTCCTCACTAACTACCATGATTTTTTGTGGGGGCTAGAATTTCCCTGCTCCTTTTCAGTGCCTCCGCCTTGGCTAGTTTAAATGCTTGCCAATGAAGCATTTAAAACTATCACCTAGGGTCCTAGTTCCCTCCTGGAGAGATACAGACCATTGCACTAGTATACGCCTTCATCCCTCAACTGGACCCCAGTTCCAAATGAAGCCAAAATCCTGAGCTCTGTACCAGTTTTTCAACCATTGATTGAATCCCATTTTGTAAAGCACCCTAGCCTCACCCATAACATAGACAGATAGCACCTCTGAGAAGGTTACCGTCCATGCTACTTGTATAAGGCCCCTCCGTAACTCCACAAACTCCTCCTCCAATGTCTGATTTTTTTCCCAGCCAGGTAATGTGTCTCTAGGTGGACAATGACATCCAGCTCCCTCCCCATGCTGCTGTACCAATGATCCTGATGATTCACTCCCTGTCCCTCCAAGCAGTGGAGCTAGGCAGGCAGCTTACCTCCCTCTCCTCTCCCTCCCCCAGTTCTACCCTCCTAACAATTGAGTCCCCCACCAGCAGTTTTTTCCTTCCACTGTTGGGTCCCATAACACCCTCCTGTGGGTCTCCTTTGTGGAGGTTCCCAGCATTCTCCTTGGTCTCCACTGTGGGAGCCTCCATAGAAAAACCACACTCTGCCAGAATGGCATATGAATTGTGGAGTGGTACAGCTGTAGGGATGCACCTATGTTCCTCCACCCTCCCTGAGCCCACTGTGGTGGAACTGCTCCTCTTTCTTGGCAACCTCTGAGGCAGCGAACGTGACACTGGTGGTCCCTGGGTGTGACAGGGGGTTCCCTGAATCCTGGCCAACTCAGCCTGGAGATGAGCAACCTCCACCCTCAGCACAGAGAAGTACCTTCAGATCGGACAACACTGAATTCTCCAGAACATCTCCTGGAAGACTGCTGCTCCACAGCCACTGCACTGCACCACTCCCATCAAGATAAGCACAGGGAAGAAAGGGATAACCAGTGGAGGTCAAAGTAAAGAGTACAGCAGTGTTTAAGATGATGGTCTGACAAGGCAAATCTGTAGACATTTTTATAGATAACATCCCATTCTTGTAGGACATTTGCCTGGTCCTGTTCAAAGACTGGCAGTGCGTAGCAAAAAAAAGGGAGCTGGAGTCCTTGGGCGATGGAGATTCTAGCAGTAGGGGTTAGGGGATGACAGACACACTAGACTAGCCCAATCTTGGCATTGACAGACTTGCAAGCCACAACATTCCCTAACGTAGAAACATAGAAACTTTGACGGCAGATAAGGACCGCTTAGCAAACTGGTCTGTCCATTTCCCTACCTACTGGATAAACTGCAGATCCTAGTTAACCAACAGCCTATTTCTTCCTACCCCCCACAAGAATTGTATTATGTCTGTCCCATGCATTCTTACATTCTCCCACAGTTTTTCCAATTATTTTTTTCCACTTGATTTAACCAGGTGAGACACACTAAGCTGAAAGTTTGTTTCACAGTGCAACCTGGGAGCATGAGGAAGTTAAGTGACTTGCTTAGGGTCACACAGTGGGTGCTGTGAGTTCAAACCCAAGTCTCAGGTTGCAGCTCAGAGCCTTGCTTAAACCGGTGGCCACTCCTTTCGCCCTGTAGTGGTTTGTACCCCACAACCTCCTCAGAAGGCAGTTCCATGCATCCACCACCCTCTCTCTGAGAGAAAATACTTTCGCTTTGCATCTGGAGAGCTGTCCCCATCTTCAAATTATGTCCCCTTGTTCTTGCAACATATCTTTTCTGAAAGATGCTACCCTCTTGGACTTTGTTGATTCCACTAAAGTACTTAAAAGTTTCTATCATGTCCCCCCTCTCCTCCTTTCCTCATGGGTATACATATACTGCTCCTTTAGTCTCTCATAATATGGGTTCTCTTGCAGACACTGTACCATTTTAATTGCCCTCTTCTGGACTGCCTCCATCCTGTCTATGTCCTTGCAGAGATGGGGTCTCCATAACAGGATGCAGTATATGAGATGGAGTCTCACCACCTGTCTGTACAGAGGGATGACAACTTCTTGTTTTCTGCTGGAGATGCCTCTCCCTGTACATCCCAGTATCCCAGCCCTTCCTACTGCCTTCTCACATTGCTTGACAACCTTAAGATTATCTGATATGATTGCCACCAGGTCCCTTTACATTTTTGTTGTAGTTACTACCTCCTCCTCACCCCATTGAGTACTCTTTGCCTGGGTTTATGTTTCCCAGGTACATTATTTTACACTTCTTTGCATTGAATACAAGCTGCCATACTTCAGACCATTCCTCCATCCTTGCCAAGTCCCTTCTCATTCTTTCCACGCTCCCTTGTGTATCAACCCTGTTTCAGATCTTTGTTTCATCTGCAAAGAGGCATACTTTTCCTTCCAGTCCCTCTGCAATGTCACTTATAAAGATTTTAAAGGGACAGGACCCAGTACCAATCCATGTGATACCCCACTAGTAACCCCCCTTTCTTAAGAGTAGACTCCATTTACTGTTACCTTCTTTGTTCTGTTGTCCAGCCAATGGTTTACCCAGGCTACCACCCTGAGCCCCACTCCCAAGCTGGCTAATTTGTTTATTAATCTTTTGTTTGAGACTGTGTCAAATGCATTGCTAAGGTCTAGGTAGGCCATGTCCACAGCCCTTCCCTGGTCTACTAGTTGGTCACCCAGTCAAAGAATTCAATTAGATTCATCTGACATGACCTTCCCTCTTTGAATCCATGCTGCCTTGGGTCCTGTGCCCCACTGGTCTCTAGGTAGTCAACAATTATTTCCTTAGGAAGTGATTACATCATTTTCCCTACCACAGAGGTCAAACTGACAGGTCTGTAGTTTCCTGCCTCTGTCTTGCTTCCACTTTTGTGAAAATCTTTAGGGTTTTCCCTCCCCCTGGACCCACCCATCATCCCAAGATTGACAGCTGACAGGGCGTGTCATTGGGGTTGTGAGTCCTAAATGTCACACCATTCTTAGTTACCATGACTTGTGAATGCAATTTCAGATGGAATAGAGATGATATTTAGGCCTCATAACCCCAATGATACACCCTCAGCTGTCGATCTTGGATGATGGAGGCCTCTGAGAGGCAACCCTAAAGATTTTCATTTCCTGATTTTGATTTTAACCATAATGACATTAATGCAATTTTCGCATAGAAACATATACATACAGTGAAGCTTGCCAGGATGAAACCAAATTCTGCAGCATATTGCAGCACTTTGCAGCATGCTGTAGCAGAGTTAATGTGAAAAGCAATGCAATCAATGTAATTTCAATAGCAAGTAGTCCTTTTTGTCATGTAGGAAACTGTGACATTCATTTCATCCTGGCAGTGTCACATTGTCCTGTATGACAAAAAGGATAACTTTCCATTGCAATTATTCTTGTTTACTGCAGTAACTGTGCAACTGTGCTGCATCATACTGCAGAGTGTTGTAAAAGTGGTTTCATCACTGTGAAAGCTTCACTGTCTATATATATATATATATATATATATATATATATATGTGTTGTGTGTGTATGTATATATATATATATATATATATATATATATATATATATATATATATATATATATATATATATATATATATATATAATAGTAACATGGTAGTGCCACTATAGTTAGGATTGAGGAGCCATTTCTATGTTAAACCCCAAAACTTTGTACCTTAATAACTTTGCAACCATTTGACAGATTTACCTGAAATTTGGAATACATGATCAAGAATCATAGGCCTTGGGATCTACCAAGTTTTGTATCAGTCAGATATATGGCTGCAGAGTTATTAAGTGTGATCTGTGTGCTCGTTTACGCTTTTTCTGGAATTCTACGGTCGCACCTGCAGGTCGTACGGTTTGTGCGACTGGCCCAAAATCTTCAGGGAAGGTGCGGCTGGGGTCCCCAATGTGCCTTTTGAAGATTTCGTGAAAAAATATTAAACGGTTTAAAAGTTATTCAAAAAACAGTTTCCCATTATAAGTCAATGGGAAAAGTTAACAAAAAGTTCGACAGTGTCGCAAATGCATTTTTACTTTCACAAATGGGCCTGTTACTTTCACAAATTGGCCATTTTGTTTTCAGTTGGTGATCAGAAAAATGGTTGGCATTTAAATTTGGGACCCTCTAGCAACCTAATTCTTTTTGTATTCACCTAGTCGGACCCTGAGGATGCTTGCCATGTCTTTATTTTGTGGTAAAACACCCCAGAAATATGTTTTTCAAATTTCTGGAAATAGTACTTTCACAAATTACTTTCGTGCTCATGAAAGTGTCGAACTTTTTTGCGAACGCTTTTGCAAATTGCGACAGTAGTTTTCTACCTGTGGGAAAGTGACAGCGATTCTTTGGCACTGCGCTGCAAAAGAATGGTTTGGAGTTTTGGGCTGAAATTTGGAGGGAACGCAACCGACATCTCACAGATGTGCCTTTCAGTGTTGTATTGAAAAATAATACACGGCAGCAAAGTTCGGCACTCAAAGTTGATGTTTTCCATAGGATAACATTACGTGGCCCGATCATTACAGGAATCCTTTTGCCACCTGCTGCAAAATAACGGTTTGGTCTTTTTCCTGAAATTTGGAGGAAGACAGCCAACAGTCCACTGATGTGCCTTTCAGTGGTTTGTGAAAAAATATTACAGGGAGGCAAAGTTATGGCGCTCTGAACTTCTCTTTTTTCCATAGGATAACATTCACAGTGTTGCCGCGCCTTTCAGGGCCGTATCTGGAAAGCGGTTGAGATCACGGACTTTAGTCGGAAATACTTAGCCCCCAAAGGGGCTAAGTACAAAATTAGCTAGGACAGTTGTAAATAATATGACTTTTAAATTTTTTCTATGTCGTACGGTTCCTGAGATATAACCTATTTAGTATTCCAAGTCCTCATTTTCTGCTCCGATATCCATTATTATGCATACATTCTTTGTACTCACTGTCTTTCTCTATGCAGCTTTTGGGAAAACCAGCCTGTGCTTACATTACTGTTACTGTTGCCCTTTCTGCTTGTGGTTCTCTATCCAGTTTCACTTACTGTTGGCGTCTGCGCCACCATGTGCGTTATCTTTGGCGTTTTCATTTTGGTTGCGTTTCTGTTATTTTTTGCCATTTGTGTCTACAGTACTGTTTCTCTTTCTGTTTTACTTTGCATCACCATGCCCAATGAAATTTCCATTTGCAGGCACCATGTTACTATGTGACAACACATCACGTGGCAGACCGTTCCCGTCTACATCACCATGTGCGTTACCCTTTCTGTTCTTATTTGCACTTGCGTTACCATGTGCACCACTGTTAGTGCTTCTGTTTGCGTTGCTGTTCCTGTTACTATGCCTCAAGACATCTCTCCCGCCACTGCATTACATTCACTATTGCTCGTTATCATTCTCAAAAAGAAGGGAAATTAGAGGCAAAAAACTCCATTTAATGCATTAGTTAGGGTTGTTCCACAGCGATAAAAGTGAGAAATTCGCTGTTAGGGTTGAAAACCCCTTGGACCCCCTGCCCACCCCCAACTGGCATTGGGGTGTGCATTGAGGATGAATCTGATTCCTATCTCACCCCATTCTCCTATGCTTCTGCTGCTTTACACATGTGATGGGGTGAGGTTGGGGCTGATGACAATGCACACAGCCACCAATTGAGTGTGAAGTCAAGGGATTTTCAACTAACAACAATTTCCTCACCCCAACCGGCAATGGGCTAACTAACTAATCGATAGCGAGTTTTTGCCTCTAACTATATATATATATATATATATATACACTATACATATATATATATATATATGATAACACAGTAGTGCCACCATAGTTAGGGTTGAGGAGCCATTTACATGTTAAACCCAAAATTTTGCACCTTAATAACTTTGCAATTGTTCAATGGATTTGCCTGGAAATTTGGAATACTTGATCAAGACCCATACGCCTTGGGATCTGGTAAGTTTCGTACTGGTCGCATATACAGCTGCGGAGTTATTAAGCGTGATCTGCATGCACGTTTATGCTTTTCTGGAATTTTACCGTTGTCTCTACAGGTCACAGGGTTTGCACGACTGGTTCAAAATCTTCAGGGAATGTGTGGCCAGGGTCTCTGATGTGTCTTTTGAAGATTTCGTGAAAAAATATTAAACAGTTCAAAAGTTATTCAAAAAACAAGTTCCCATTATAAGTCAATGGAAAAAGTTAACAAAAAGTTTGACAGTATCGCAAATGCAGTTTTTACTTTCACAAATGACCCTTTTACTGTCGCAAATCTGCCATTTTGTTTTCAGTTAGTGATCAGAAAAATGCTTGGCGTTTAAAATTGGGACCCTCTAGCAACCTTATTCTTTTTGAATTCACCTAGTCGGACCCTGAGAATGCTAGCCATGTCTTTATTTGGGGGTAAAACGCCCCAGAAATATGTTTTTCAAATTTCTGGAAAAAGTACTTTCACAAAGTACTGTCGCACTTGCGACACTGTCGAATGAATTTGTGAAAGCTTTTGCAAACTTCAACAGTACTTTTTCTGGGCTGTGGGAAAATGACAGGAATCCTTTGGCGTCCTGCTGCAAAATAACGGTTTGGTCTTTTGGGCTGAAATTTGGAGGGAACACAGCCAACATCCCACAGATGTGCCTTTCTGTGGTTTGGTGAAAGAATATTACAGGGAGCCAAAGTTATGGCACTACGAACTTCTTTTTTCCCATAGTATAACATTACAGCGTTCACCACGCCTTTCAGGGCCTGTATCTCAGAAACGGTGCAAGATACAGACTTTATGTCAGAAAAAATGCTTAGCCCCCTAACAGGAGTTAAGTACAAAACTAGCCAGGAAAGTCATAAATCATATTGCTTTTAAATTTTTTTTCTGTGTCATACGGTTCCTGAGATATAAGCAATTTAGTATTTCAACTCCTCATTTTCTGCTCCGAAAACCATTATTATGCAAACATTCTTTGTACTCACTGTCTTTCTTTATGCAGTTTTTGGGGAAAACCAGCCTGTGTGCTTACTTTACTGTTACTGTTACTGTTTTCGCTTGCGGTTCCGTTCCCATTTCATTTACCGTTCACGTCTATGCCACCATGTGCGTTACCCTTTGCTTTTTTCATTTGCACTTGCTTTTGCATTGTTTTTAACATTTCTGTCTACACTACTTTTTCTCTTTCTGTTTCACTTTGCATCACCATGCGCATTACTATTTTCGTTTATGGGCACAATATTACTATGTGACAAGACATCATGTGGTGGGAATACAGGGCTCAAAGGATCCCATGCTCCTGCCACTGTGTTACATTCACTATTTCTCATTATCATTCTCAAAAAGAAGGGAAATTAGAGGCAAAAAACTCAGTTTAATGTATTAGTTAGGGTTGTTCCACACCGACAAAAGTGAGGAAATTCGGTGTTAGGGTTGAAAGACCCCCTTGGCCCCCCTGCCCACACCCCCAACCAGCATCAGGGTGCACACCAGGGTTGTTGGTCCTAACTCTCACCCCATTCTGCTACACCTCTGCTTCTTTACACATGTGATGGGGTGAGACTTATGGCCGACAACCGTAATGCGGACCCAGATGACGTTTGTGGGTGTGGGCAGGAGGGGCCAAGGGGGGCTTTCAACCCTAACACTGAATTTCCTCACTTTTATCGGTGTGGAACAACCCTAACTAATGCATTAAATGGAGTTTTTTTGCATGTTTTATATATATATATATATATATATATACACACATATACATACACACATATGTGTGTGTGTGTGTGTATATATATTCATGGCAAAAAAAATCAGTTTAATGCATCAGTTAGGGTTGTTACACAGCAACAAATGTTAGGGTTCCCACCCCATCAACAGGCATCATGGTGTGAGTTGGGGACATCGGTCCTAACTCTCACCCCATCCCATGTGCAAACAAGCTGAGGTGGTGCAGTATAGGAGAATGGGGTAAGAGTTAGGTCCGATGACCCCAATGCACACCCTGATGCCTGTTGGAAGGGGTGAGTTGCAAGGGGGTGAAAACCCTAACATTGAATTTCCTTGCTTTTGTCACTGTGGAACAATCCTGAATGATACATTAAACAGAGTTTTTTGCCATGAATTTCTCTTGTTTTTGAGAATGAGCACTATAAATACTGAATTTTTTGTCACATAGTAATGCTAACAGTAACTTAAATGCAAGCGCAAATGCACATGGAGACACAAAGATAAATGGTAATGCAAACAGTAAGAGAAAAGCAAGCGCAAATGTTAATGAAAACAGAAATGGTAATGCAAATGGTAAGGCAAATGCTAACAGCAACAGAAACACAAAAGTTAACGGGAACAGTAACGTAAACTGTAACACCAACAGAAATGCAAACGGTAGAAAAATGCAAACGGTAACAGAAACGCAAATAGAAATGCAAACAGTTAAGGCAATGGTGCTGAGGAAGGAAACAGTAAGCAATCAACAAGGGAAATGCAATAGAAAATGCAAATGCTAAGGGCAACAGAAATGCAAATGGTGATGAAGATGCAAACAGTAACAGTAATGCAATTTGAAATGCAAACAGTTGCAGTAACAGCAATGATGATGCCAAAGTGAACAGTAACACAAAGGGAAATGCAAACCCAAGTGCGTAATGAAACATAAATGGTAACGCGCACAGGCATGGTACCGCAACTGGAAATGCAAATGCTAATGGTAACAGCAATGATGAGGCCAAAGGAAACACAAACGAAAATGGAAACACTTACGCAAATGCAAATGACAATGCACACAGTGACGCAAAATAAAATGCAAATAGAAACAGTAATGGAAATGCAAATGTAAACAGTAACGCAAATGCAAGCTCAAACAAAAATGCAAAGGGTAACGTAGATGGTGGCGTAGACAGGAATGGTAACGCAAACGGTCACAGAAATGCAAGTGGAAACACTAAGTGTAACAGTAATGAAAGTGCACGCCATTTTTTACTCCAAAAGATGCGTAGAGAAACACAATGACTACAAAGCATGTATGCATAAGAATGGGCCACCGACCAGAAAATGAGTACTTGGAATACTAAATTGCTTATATCTCAGGAACCATATGACATAGAAAAAAAAATAAAATTTCATATGATTCATGACTTTCCTGGCTAATTTTGCACTTAGCCCCCTAGTAGTGGACTAAATGTTTTTTCAACAAAATGTCTATCTCAAGCACTATTTTCAAGATTCGGGCCCCGAAAGGTGAGGCAGATGCCAGTATGTTAGTCTATAGAAAAAAGTGTCAAATTCAGAGTACCGTGACTTTATATCCCTGCATTATTTTTTCATCAATCTACCAAAAGGTACATCTGTGTGATGTTGGCTTTCTTCCCTCCAAATTTCAGCCCAAAAGACCAAACCATTCTTTTGCAGCAGGGTGGCAAACAGTTCCTGTTATTTTGTCCATAGTTTTGCAAAGTAGTGTCATGATTTGCAACACTTTGGCAAAAAAAATCACAAAAGTGTCACAAGTATGACACTACTTTGTGACACTACAGATTACAAACATTTGAAAAACATATTTCTGGGGTGTTTAACCCCCCCAAAAAAGACATGGCTAGCATCCTCAGGGCTCAACTAGGTGAACACAAAAAGACTTGTGTCCCTATAGAGTTCCAAATTTAAATGACAAGCATTTCTGTGACCAGTAACTGAAAAAAAATGGTTGAATTATGACACTACATGGGTCATTTGCGACACTATAAACTGCATTTGCAACACTGTCAAACTTTTTGTTAACTTTTCTCATTGACTATAATGGGAAAATTGTTTTTTGAATAACTTTTGAACCATTTAATATTTTTTCATGAAATCTTCAAAAGGCACATCAGGGACCCTGGCTGCATGTTCCTTGAAAAGTTCAGACTGGTTGCACAAACTGTGAAACCTGTAGGTGCGAACAAAGAATGCACAAAAAAGCATAAATGCACTATGAAATGTGCTTAATAACTCTGCAACAGTATATCTTACTGGTATGAAACTTGGAAGTAACCAAGATCTATGTTACTGCTCCATGGCTGCCAAATTTCAAGCAAATCTGTCTTATGGTGGCAAATTTATTAAGGTGCAAAATTTCACTATTTAACCTTAAATGGGGTACTCAAGCCTAACTATAGTGTCACTACTATGATATATATATATATATATATATATATATATATATATATATATATACATATATATATATATAACTTCAACCTCCCATTATCTGAACCTCTAGAGTATGCAAACTCATTCCATGTACCCTGACCTAATACGAATACAGTGCGATGGACCGTCAATTTTAATAACCTCTCAATTATCTAAACTAATCATGCTTTTCCCAGTGAGCTCGGATAATAGGGATGTTTTGTGGATCTATAGCTACTGTATGTGTAAGTGAGAGAGCAGGGCCCTGAGGGCCCTGCACTCCCACCAAGCTTCCCATTTGTGCATAACGATATACGCTTGTGGGACCGAGAGCCCTCTGGGCCATGCACTCTCACTTACACATAGCTGTGGAGTCATACAGCAGCCGTATAAGGCAAGGGCATTGTAGCACTATCCTGGCAGTATCTTGGGAACCTTAGCAGCTAAGAAAAACATTCAAGTTTTGTTGTAATCATGACAGTGAGATGTCCATGCAACACAGGCTGACTGAATCCATGTCTCACATCATTTATGAGATACAAGCACTGAAAAACACTGTGGGTGCTAACTTTGAGGGCATAATACTGGCCCACAGACCTGAAAATGAACACCTGAAATACTGTTTTCCAAATATCTCAGTAACTGTACAAGGTAGGGAAAAAAATCAGAATTCATGGTATTCATGGCTTTCCAACCTTCCTCTGTACTTATGCTCCCTCAAGGGAGACTAAGAATATTTGTGACGCAAAATCCATATCTCAAACCATTTTTGAGATACAGTCACTGAAAGGCGTGACAGGCACTGCAATGTTACCCCACGGGAAAAATCTCAACTTTGTGATGGCATATCTATGGAACTGCTTAACTTTCCAAAACCTAAATAGCATAATTCACATCTCCATGGCATCCTCTTAATACACTGAAAATGGCAAGTCAAAAGACCAAACTGTTAAGTTACAATGCAGTGGAAAAGTTTGTAAAAGTAAACAAATTCCTAGTTTATGAAGGTAACAAAATCCCTGACCATCAGATCAATCCCCATTCATGTGCTGTCAAAGCTGCCATCCATGAAAAATCCTTGCTTGTAAGATTTTGGCCATTTAGTCCCTAAATGATGGTCAAGGATTGTGATACCTCGTGAAAGAGGATCAGGTGGCGGTCTAGGATTCTGACAGCTCACGGACTGCAATTTTGTCAACTCACAAAAGAGGATTAAAAAAATAATCCCCTTTCATGAGCTGACAAAATCTTAGTCCATCAGCTGATCCTCTTTTGCGAGGTAGCAAAATCCTTGACCATCAGTCAATCCTTGTCTGCAGGAAGGGTCGTCTGGCCACAAAATAACAGTCAAGGATTTTGGTACCTCATGAAAGAGGATCGGATCACTGACTAGGATTTTGGCAGCTCACAAAAGACTATTCAAAAACCCAATCCCCTTTTGCGAGCTGACAAAATTGTAGTACTTGAGCCAATCCTCTTTCGCGGGGTAGCAAAACATTTGACTGTCAGCCTAATTCTCATCCACAAGAAGGCCATCTGGTCACAAAGTTACAGACAAGGATTTTGCAGCCTCATGAAATAGGAATGGCTTGCGGGCTAGGATTTTGTCACCTTGTGAAAGATGATCATTAGCTAGTCGTGATCAAATAAGTTTTAAATTTCAAAAGGTTATTTTTTGGATAAAATGAAGCAAACCAAATATATGGGTTTGTGGAGGGCATCACCCTGAACAAAACGCATGCCTCATTACACCAAAAAGTCACCCGTGAAGAAAGCTATGACATATTGTTTGGGGGAAAAATGAAAACAAGATGGCGGCTCGCGGACAGGCAATTATTCTGACAGACTAGGATTTTTTAAAATCCTCATCTGAAAGCTGACAAAATCCTTGACTGTAAGCTCAATCCTAGTCAAAAAATATACATATAAATATTGGAGTAAACTAAGCATGCTCAGAACCCAACAATTTAAAATTAAATAACTTTAGAATGGATTAATATTGGTCTACCAAACAAATGCTGGATTGTTCCTTCCCCCAAACTCATTGTATGTTCCAGATTTCAGACCAAAAGACCACACGGTGTGGTCACAGTACCATGGATAAAAAAATGCCTAAAAAGTGGTGAAAAACACGTTTTTCAGCACATTGGTAAATCAAGAGGTCTGTCTTACCAAACCACACATTCCAAATGTCATGCAAATCCATTGAATAGTTGCAAAGTTATTAATGTGCAAAAACTGAGGTTTAACATTAAAGCACCTACTCAATTCTAACTATAAGGGCACGATCGCACCCTATAATATATATATATATATATATATATATATATATATATATATATATATTCCTTGCAAAAAGCTTTGTTAATGCATCAGTTAGGGTTGTTTCCACAGAGACAAAAATGTGGAAAGTCAATGTTAGGGTTACCACCCCCCACCGCACCCCCCAGCCCCCATCCTGCACACACCAACAGACGTTGGGGTGTGCCATGTCATCAACGCCCACCTCTCACACCATTCCATGTGAAGGAGCTGACATGCTACAGTATAGGACAATTAGGTCAGAGTTAGGGTTGATGACCCCATGGCACACCCCTACATCTGTTGGTGTTTGCAGGATGGGGCATGGGGTGGGGTGATGGGATGGTAACCCTAATATTGAATTTCCACAGTTTTATCGCTATGGAAACAACCCTAACTGATGCATTAACAACATTTGTTGCAAAGATTTTATTTTATTTTTGAAACAGCATAATATAAATAGTAAATGGTATGTGTTGGTGGGAGGACCCACGCTTCCAACAAGCTGCTCATTTTTTTATTTAGTTGTTTAACCAGATATAGCACACTAAGCTGAAAGCTTTTTTACAGGAGCGACCTGGGAGCACAAGGAGATTAAGTGACTTGCTCAGGGTCACACAGTATGCAAGTGGAAGCTGTGGGATTCAAACCCAGGTCTGGTCTGCTGGATGTCACCAGATTTGCAGCTCAGAGCCTTAGACCACTGTGCTATACTGCCTCCTGTGTGCATAATGATATGTGTCTGTGGGCGCAGGGGCCCTCTGAGCCCTGTGCTCCAACTTACACATAGCTACAGAGCCATACAGCAGCCCTATAGGGCAAGGAACCATCGGAACACAAATGTGTCACTATCTAAGGAATCATAGCAACCAGAAAAAAAAAACGTCGTAATCATGGCAGCAAGATGTCACATGACATAAATTGTCTGAAGCAGTATCTCACACTGTTTACAAGATATGGGCACCAAAAAGCACTGTGAATGCTAACTCTGTGGGTGTAATAGTGGCCCACGGACATGAAAATGAGCAACTGGAACAGCAATCCCCAAATATCTCAGAAACCGTAAAAGGTAGAAACAAATTAAGATTTCATAGTATTCACAGCTTTCCAACCTCTTTCTGTACATAGTCCCCCATACTAAGAATTTTTGCAACAAAAATTCATATCTAGAACTGTTTTCAAGACACAGGCACCAAAAGGTGTCACAGGCACCGCAGTGTTATCCTATGGGAAATTTTCTCAACTTTGGAATGCTTTAATTATGGGCCTGTTCAATCTTTTCATACCAAACCACCAAAACACATATCTGTGGGAATTGGGCTTGTTACCCTGAAAATTTCAGGCCAATAGCACTATCCACCTTGCCACAATGAAGTGACAAAGAAAACAACACATTTAAAGATGTGTTTGTACAGTGTTGCCATGATTATTTTACATGTTATCACAACACTCCTAGCTCTATAATGAGAATCTGACTGCAAACACAAAAAATAGTGCAGGGGTTATTTTTCTTATGAACGTGATTATTTTCACAGTAACATAAAATATTACCACGAACAGAAAACAGCAAAATGATTAAACAAATTTAAAAAACACATTTCCAGACCAGCTGGTGAAAACTAATGCTAGGGTCATGTTATCCAGGGCCTTATTAGGTAAACAAAACTGTTGGTTTTTACCAAAGTGCACTATTTTTTTGAATTCCAACATATTTTCTGTCTCACTATCTGAAAACAAGATGGCGGCAGCACAAAAACAATTTCAGGCAGCTTGACAACAAAAATCATGATTGCAAAACTTGTACCTTAATAACTTTGCCACCATACAGTGGATTTGCCTGAAATTTGGCAAGTGCATTCTGGAACCATAGATTTCTGGATATGCCAAGTTGTGTTATGATTGAATATTTGGTGGTGGAGCTACAGAACACCGAAGAAATGCAAAACAAATGACATTTTGCACATTTCTTTGCTCATGCCCACAGGCCACATAGTTTGTGTGTTCAGTCCAAAAACTTCAGGGAACAAGCAGCCAATGTGCCTTTTGAAGATTTTGTGAAAAAATATTAAACGGTTCTTAGGTTATTCAAAAAACAATTTTCCCATTATAGTCAATGGGAAAGTTACCAAAAGTTAACAAAAATCATGAAAGTGTCGCAAATGGCCCTGTTTTGTGTCTCAAATGGCCATTTTACTTTGGTGAGTCATTCATTTTTTTTTGGGTTACAGCTCAGAAAAATGCCTAGCATTTAAAATTGGGATCCTCTAGGAACACAATTCCTGTTGTGTTCATCTAGTTGAGTCTTGGGGATGCTAGCCATGTCATTTTTTGGGAGTTAAACCACCCTAAAATTTTGTTTTATATTTTTTTTGAAAAGTGCTTTTACAAAATGCTTTCGCAAATCTGAAAGTTTCATGATTTTTATCATGAAAGAGTTGTGATTTGCAAAAGTACTTTGAGATGCTATGGCCAAAATAACAGGAAATATTTGCCACCCTCCTGCAAAAAAATGGCTTGATCTTTTGGGCTGAAATTTGGAGGGTAGAAAGCCAAGACCCCACAGGTGTGCCTTTGGATGGTTTGGCATCAAACAATCAAGGGGTCCAAAGTTACGGCATTACAAATTTGCACAATACCCCATAGAATAACACTGTGGCATCCATGGTGCCTTTCGGAACCTGTATCTCAAAAATGGTTCATGTTACGGACTTTTCTTCACAAAAATTCTTAGTCCCCCACTGGAGGGCTGAGGGCAGAACTAGCCTAGAAAGCCATAAATTACACAAAATGTAATCTTTTTTTCTGCCTCATATGATTCATGAGATATTAGTAATTTATTCTTCCAATTGCTCATTTTCACTTTCAATGCCTACCATTACGGGCTCATTCTTTGTATTCATTTTCCTTTTTGATGTGCCTGTCTCTCACACAATGTGTATTATGGATCCACGTTTGTGTTACCATTTGCGTTACTGTTAGCTTTTGCATTTGCATTACCATTAGCGTTAGCGCTACCATTTGCATTTGCATTTGCCTCTACGTTACTGTTCTTGTTACCATTTGCTTTTGCATGTGCTTTTGGGTTACCATTTGCGTTACTGTTTCCTACATGCAAAAGAATGTTGTAGGTGCCGTATTGGTCCTTTTAAGAACAGATCCAGAAACAAATGGTTTGATACCTTTTATTGGACCAACATGGATGTTATAGAAAAGAACAAAGTGCTCTAGCTTTCGAACCTACCCGGTCCTTCTTCAGAAGCTTTATGGCAGTTATTTTGAAAATCCCATACTATTAACACCAGTTTATGTTGCAAAAACAGAAATCATTTTCATTGGTTTAACACATACATTTAAAACGTAACAGAAGATTACATTAGAGAAGCTAATTAACACTAGTATGCTTTTAACTGAGGAGCCTCAGAAGGGCAAAGGTTATCAAGAATTCTCAACAACCAGAGAGTTCTTCTCAAATAAATTTTAAAATGTCTCAGTATGCTAAGAAAGCATTCTAGTGATAAAAAAAACCCTGGGATAGCATTCTCTCTAATACATGTAAGATGAGGATACAACTTACATTCCAAGAGTCCTGTGTATTAAAGAACAGATAATGAGAGACAAAATCCTGAAATTAGGTATCACTGCAAGTTGAAAAAGAGCCCCAAATTAAATATATAGATATATACAAGATTCATGATAGTATCACTTGTAAGTGTAAGTGCCAAATAAAATACTTGTCAAGGACCCCCAAGAAAATGAGACCATGAGCCTGACAAGTGCAGATTTCAAAACAGAGTCAGTGTATAACAAAAATGCACAGAATCAATCTAAGGAATCTAAATGAAAACTTCCAAGGATGAAATCCTCCAGAATCCCTCTTATTTTTTTTCCTTTTCTTTCCCTCTCTCTCTCCTTGGGAAATATACTGTAACTAGTAGGAATGCGATAAACTGTATGTACAAGAGTCATAATACAGCACCATTTACACCAATAGTATTCATTACCCAAAGGAATTACACCTTTTATGAACCCCCAAGTAAATGAAATATTCATCTTATTATGAGCAGATTTAAAAATGTGACAGTGTGTAATCCAACCACTGACAACTAGTAGAAGGAAGTAAATGTACACTATATGTGAAAACTAAGTTTCCTAGCCACATATCAATTGTGCCATGTCACGCTCCCCCCACACAGACATGTGTACATACACCACACCACACCAGACACACACACACACCCCTGTACAACCCACACAACCACAACACACAACAAATATAACAAACACAACCCACACATTCCACACCACACCGCGCAGACACAAACAAAACACACACACACCATACCCACAACATACAAAAACTCAACACATGCAAAACACACACATACATACATCAATACACACACTCACCACAGTGTTAAGATGAGAAGTCAACATGCAGATAACCATAAACTTACAAAATCGAAGCAAGCCAAGACTAGGTTCCTACAGTTCTTAAAGCTTTGGCTCCCCTCTCCCAGCCATTGTGATCTAACCCCAAGGCTACCTGGCATCATGAGTGCTAGTCTCCACCTTATATGTATCATCTTCTTACACTTCCTGGAACCTACCTCCCATCAGCGAGATCCCTCAGCCCTTGCCCATGGTCAATTGTACCCACATACCTTACCACTGTAGCCTACCAACCCCCACTATATCAATGCTCCCCAGACCCCTGCATCCACCCCCTTGCTGCCCCCCCAACCCCACCTCTGACCCTGGCTCCCCCTGGCTCCACCACCATGTATCTTCCAGACCTTCTAAACCCTGACCATTCCTGTTCACCAACTGCCTGCCTGGCCCTCAGCATACCCACAGGAAACTAACAAACTGTTACCCCTGGGCTAAAGCCTTAGTCATACTATTACTCCTCTCTGGTAATATCCACCCAAACCCAGGCCCTGCCCTCACCAATCCACCAACTAAGTCCAACAGACTCTGCATTCCCTCCATGAACATATGCAGCCTTCTTAAAAAATTTGCTGCCGTTCAGTGCTGGGTTATATCACACCAACCAGACATCTTAGCCCTAGTAGAAACCTGGCTAACTAAGTCTACCCCAGACTCCTTTGTCTCCCTCCCAGGCTACACCCTATATCACGAGGATCGAGTAGGTAAACGTGGAGGTGGTTGTGTGCTCTATGCTCCTGACACCATCGTAGGCCATGCCCTTACTGCCCCCAAGCTTGTAGATTGAGCCCAGGCCATTACCCTCAAACTCACCCCAGACCCATCCAAATGCTCCCTTTATCTCATAGTCTCCTATATCCCCCCAAGGAACCAGACCCCTGCAATATCATCTCTCACCAATATTCTCCTCCTCCTCCCTCCTCCTCCCCCATAAGGCTCAACAAGTCCTAGTAGGAGACCACAATGTAACCTGGCTCAATCCCTGCCTCACTGATAAGAGACACATTTGCTGCATTGGATCTGACCCAACTTGTCTCACAACCCACCAGATGTAACCAAAATTCAGGGACAAGCACCTTCCTAGACATTATTGTCTCAAACCACCCCCAAAAGATTCAAGATATTCAAGTCCTCCCAGATTCCTTAAGTGACCACTCCCCTCTCCTATTCCTCTGGTCTACCCCCACCCCCAAACCTGTAGCCCAAATCACTCACCGCAGGTGCCTTCACCCAGGGGGACTGTTAAAACTCAGGCAGTTCCTCACTCACATTAATTGGTCTCCCATCCACCATGTAAAGAGAGTTGACACTGCCCTTGACCTATTCTCACAAGCTTTTACCAAGGCCTTTGATCTTTTTGCACCCTTCACCATGATCTGCTTCAAAAACCAAAATGCACCCTGGGTCACCCCTGCCCTACTCCAACTGCTCAGGGACAGGGATAACCTTTGGCATATAGTCACTGAGACTGGTCAGGCTACCAACAGACAGCCATATAATGCTGCCTGGAACAAGTGCACATGGGCCATCCACAAAGCCAAGGCTAACCACTACCAGGCCACCCTTCACCTCCTCATGGGGCTGCATCCAGAACTTCTGGGACAATATAAAAGAAATAACTGTGAAATCAAGCTTTAGCCCCCCCAGCCCACCTTACAGTCAATGGCACCACCATCACTGACCCCACCAACATTGCCAACTGCCTTAACTCCTCCTCCTTTGCTGATCTTAGCCCTGTCCTCCCGAGTAACTTTTTCGTCCCTACTCACAACCCACTGCCTTCATTTCTGCAGCACCCCCAGTTCTACCTACACAAGGTATCCATTCAGGAAGCCAAACCACTCCTACTTAAAGCACTAAAAAGGCACCAGTCCTAGCAGTGATTCCCTGGATCCAAAAATACTCTGGCTGATCCTAGATGAAGTCCTGGTCCCACTTACGGATCTACTTAACTGATCCCTCTGTCTGGGGCAATTTCCCAAAGCAGGAAAAACTGCGACAGTCACACCTATTCACAAAGGTGGTGACCGGTTCAGCCCCAGCAACTATCGGCCAATTTCCATTCTTCCCCCCTCTCCAAAGCCTTAGAAAAAGTGGCGGCCACCCAATTCACTGAATATCTAGCAAAACACAACATCATGTGTCCAGAACAGCATGGCTTCTGCGCTGCAGTTCAGGTACAGCTTTAATGGAGTTCTCCAACTTCCTACACACCTCTCTGGACCTCAGCTCCCTAGTTGGGGTAGTGTTCATTGACCTCTGTAAGGCCTTTAACACTGTCTCCCACCCACTCCTACTAAATGCCCTCAACCATACAGGTTTCTCTGCTGGCCCTCTGTCCTGGTGAGTGAGCTACCTATCAGCCTGCTCCCAGCATGTCAAAAACAATGGGGTGCCCCCAGAAACATTACCATCTGCTCAGGGGTTCCCCAGACCTCTATCCTGGGCCCACTACTCTTTAGCCTGTACCTAAATGCCTGCCTAGCACCTGTTCTGGCAATATTCTACTATATGCTGATGACGCCGTGATTTATGCAACTCACAAAAATTTCACCTCCCTCCAAGACTTCCTCCAGCACTCTTTCAATGATGCTGAAAATTGTTTTAAGAAGAGAAAACAAATTAACCTCAAAAAAACTAAGGCAATGCTCTTGGCCCACCACCAGAACAAAGCCAGCAAAAGTCCCCTCCAAATCTTCTCCAGCACTTGTCAACCACTCAAACAAGTTTACTCATGCAAATACCTTGGACTCACATTTGACTTGACCCTCACCTTTCATGACCACATTACTGCCCTTGCTTCTGCCACAAATTCATGCCTTGACATCTTCTACCAGCACAAAGACTGCCTCCCACCTGATGCCCTTAGGCTTGCCATCATGTCCTCAGCAATAGCCCTTATTGATTACAGCCTCCCAGTATATGGTGCTGCTGACTCCACTGCCCTCAGCAAGATTGTACTCATGCTAAATAAGGCTTGCAGGCTACTGACCAATGCCCCTAGACTCACCCACACCTGTCAACTCTATGACATGGCCAAACTCCTAAACCTCAACAAATGCATCCACTTCCAAACCGGCCTGCTAACCAAGAAGATTCTAACTGGGCTCCCTCCACAGGGTGTCTGCCTTCATCCAATTTACACACCCCAGAGCCACCACCAGAACTTTGGACAAGGTCACTCTACTAGTGCCCAGAACTAGGACCACCCGAGCTCAGAGGTCTTTCAGCTACAGAGCCCCTACCTGGTTCATCTCACTCCCCGTAGCCATTTCCAACACCATCAAAATTGGCCTCTTCAAAGCTGCCTTACGAGATCCTGCTGTTTAACACCCGCTGCTGCACCTGTTACTAAAAGATACTTTGCTGCTCTTCTGGCACTATTGACATGGCGCACTGGGCTGAACACCCATCCACCCACCCCGGGCCCTCTCTCCTCTGCCAGTACCTGCTGGTACTAATTGAAATGTTTATTAATTACACATGTTTTCAAGCAATTGTACGTAATACTATGTATTTCTGTTCAAGCAACCTATGTAAAACTATGTGATCCTGTATGTCTGTATTCTGTAAATATGTAAAAAGTCTGCTATTCTGTCTTGATTGTACTCTGTAAATTATGTTAACCATGTGTGTCCTCTCTGTGATGAGATACCTTAGTAAACAAGCGCTGGCTCAATGGTTGTAAATCTGATTATACAATAAATAATAAAAAATAAACCCCAGAAATGCTTCCTGGGGCAATGTTTAAAAGATGGAATTATGCAGCACAATTCCCGATGTGCCAGTGTGCAAAGATAATGTTTGCAGCACATCTCCAGGGGTTGTGCCCATGGATATGTGGCACATTCTAATATTCAGCCTGGAATGTGTGGTGCATCTGCTGGCACATCCCAGAGATGTGTCGCATGCCTGGGCACAAAGTTGAGCCAGAAATAAATGTCAACTGCTAGCCACCCACAGGCATGTTGCAGTATTGCAATGTGCAACACAGCAGCCATCAGCCGTAAGTGGCTAACCCCCCCAGACCACTATTCAGAAGCACTCACATATATCTCTGGTGGTCTAGTGGTTCTCCCATCCCCCTTCCGTACCTCCGATCACTGAAGTAAAAATGTTTAATGATCCCTGGTGGTCCAGTGGCTCCCCCCTCCCTTTTCTGTACCTCTGATTGCCATAATTACAATGTTTACTGATCCCTGGTAGTCTAGTGATACCCCCCTCCTCATCTGTAACCCCTATCACCAAAAACATGGCCTGAATTCATCCCTGGTGGTGTAGTGGTACCCCATCCCTGTCCATAACATTAATCACTGAAAACATGATCTGAATTGGTCCTTGGTAGTCTAGTGATCACCCCCATCTACACAGGACCCCAGCCTATCCAGCTCCCCCTAGTCATCAGCTGGCAGTATACCCATCGGCATACCTCCACAGTTGCCCACCAAATGACAGCTTACAGTATGTGCTGCAAGTTCATTGGTCCACACTGTGGGCCAATGGGCTTGCAGTGCATACTGTATGAGTCATTCACAACTTTGTGAATGACTGAATGAATGAATGAATGAATGAACATTTTTATTTCGATGATCAGAGGTACAGGATTTGGAGGGGAAACCACTGGACCACCAGGGATCATTACACATTTTTATATTGGTGATCAGGGTACTGGCTGGAGTAGGGGTACTACTGCAGTCCCTGGTACAAGGTGCCAGGAACATTTTGTTGGCCAGAACTGAACAACACATGCAAGTGGGGCCATAAGAGAAACATAGAAACATAGACTTTGATGGCAGATAAGGCCCACTTGGCCCACCTAGTCTGCCCATTTTCCTACCTACTGGATAAACTGCAGATCCTAGTTAACCAACAGCCTATTTCTACCTACCCCCAGAAGAAATTCCTTTTGACTGTCCCATACATTCTTGAATTGTCCCAAAGTTTTAGACCCCACAACCTCTTCAGAAAGGCAGTTCCATGTGTCCACCACCCTGTCTGTGAAAAAATACTTTCTCACATTGCCCCAGAACTGTCCCCCTCTATCTTCAAATTGTGTCCCCTTGTTCTTGCACATCTCTTTTTCTGAAAGATGCTACCCTCTTGGACGTTGTTGATTCCACTGAGGTACTTAAAAGTTTCAATCATATCCCCCCTTTCCCTTCTTTCCTCAAGGGTATACATATTAAGCTCCTTTAGTCTCTCATCTTATGGCTTCTCTTGCAGACCCTGCATTATTTAAGTTGCCCTCCTCTGCACTGCCTCCATCCTGTCTATGTCCTTGTGGAGATGGGAACTCCAGAACTGGGCGCAGTACTCCAGATGGGCTCTCACCAACTGTCTGTACAGAGGGATAACAACTTCCTGTTTTCTTTTTTTTTCCTATTTTTGCCACCACAGCCAGCCACTGGACATCAGTCTAGTCATGGCACCCCCAGGATTCCACATCTGGGCTCTTGCTGCTCACTCTCAGCACCCCTGGCTTGCCCGCCCAGAGGGCGGGGATGCAGCACTGAAGTGTCAAATTACTAGTGACTGTATGGGGAGAGCGATCCTGGAGGCTAATCGAAGCCAGGGGCAGGCTTCACTGGTGCTGTCAGCTGCGAGGAGTTTTTTCTTGTTGTTTGCAGGGATGGGGACATGCAATGATGTCCAGTGTCCACCCTGCCCCTCTAACATTGGCACTGGTAGCTGTGTGAACCCCCAGCTTCCACCAAGAGTCCATCTAGCACTGAGCATGACCCTCACCCTCACCCCAGAAAAGGAGAGCAGTCCGTGGGAAACTCGATCCTACTTCCCCCCCCCCCGGCTGGCCCTCCAGCAACCTGGGTCAATGGTGTCGCAAGCATAAATCCAACCGCTGCGCCAGTGGGCCAGCTAACTTCCTGTTTTCTGCTGGTGATACCTCTCCTATACATCCCAGTATCCCCCAGCCTCCCTACTGCCTTCTCACATTGCTTGCTAACCTTAAGGTCATCTGATATGATTACTCCCAGGTCCCTTTCCATTTTTGTTGTTGTTACCACCTATCCCCATTGTGTACTCTTCCCTGGGTTTTGTTTCCCAGTTGCATTATTTTGCACTTCTTTGTATTGAATCAAGCTTCTGACCATTCCTCCAACTTTGCCAAGTCCCTTCTCTCCTTCCACCCTTGTGTATCAAACCTGTTGCTGATCTTTGTGTCATCTGCAAAGAGGCATACTTTTCTTCAATCCTCTGCAATGTCACTTTTAAAGACATTAAAAGGACTTGACCTAGTACTGAACCCTGCAGTACCCCACTAGTAACCCCCCTTTCTTCTGAGTGGACTCCGTTTACTATTACCTTCTGTGTCCTATTGTCCAGCCAATGTTTTACCCAGGTAAACACCCTGGGACACACTCCCAGGCTGGCTAATTTGTTTATTAATCTTTTTATGGGACTGTGTTAAATGCCATGCTAAAGTCTAGGTAGGCATGTCCACAGCCCCTCCTTGGTCTACTACTTTAGTCACCCAGTCAAAGAAATCGATTAGATTCATCTGACATGACCTTCCCATTTTGAATCCATACTGCCTTGGGTCCTGTGACCCACTGGACTCTAGGTACTCAACAATTCTTTCCTTCAGAAGTGATTCCATCATTTTCCCTACCGCAGAGGTCAAACTAACAGGTCTGTAGTTTCCCCTCTGTCTTGATCCCACTTTTGTGAAGTGAAATCACATCCACCCTCCTCCAGTCCTCAGGTACCACACTATCCTCCCATGATTTGTTGAAATGGGTAGTCAGTGGTGTCACTAGTTCTCCCTGTAATTCTTTTAGAATTCTAGGCTGAATCCCATCAAGTCCCATTTCTGTGTCCACCTTCAGTTTTAGGAATTCTTTCAGAACCGTTTCTTCACTGAAAGAACTGGGATTGACCCCCCCATCCAGAGTGCTTCTGTTAACTGGATTAGGTACTTCCCCCCTCTTCCTCTTTTGTGAATGCTGAACAGAAGTATTCATTCAGTATCCCTGCTTTTTCACTGTCCCTCTCTGTTCACTCACCATCTATTCTATTCAGCCTCACTATGCCTCCCTTTGTCTTTCTATGCTCCCTAATGTACCTAAAAAAGGTTTTATCCCCCTTCTTAACCTAGTTGGCTATCTTTTCCTCACTTTGGGCCTTTGCTATTCTGACAGCCTTTCCTGCTTCCTTCTGCCTTAATTGGTACAGTTCTCTGTCCTGCTCATTCTGTGTTTCCTTATACTTCCTAAATGCTATCTGTTTTTCTCTAACCTTCCCCACCACCTCTTTTGAGAATCATAGTGACTTTTTCTTTCATTTTGATTTATTTGCTTCGTACAATGGCTTGTTGCCTCGGTGATGGCAGTTTTGATGTTTCCCCATTGTTGCTCCACCCCTCCTTCTTGCCTGTTTGCTAGTGTTTTTCTAAGGCACTTTCTCATTTTGCCAAAGTCAGCCCTCCTAAAGTCCAGTACCTTCACTTTTTTATAGCTTAACTCATCAGCCGAGTTTATCGTGAACCACCTTGTTTGGTGGTCACTTGTTCTCAGATGGCTACCCACTTCTAGATCTGAGATTCTGTCATTGTCCCCATTTGACAGTATGAGGTCTAAGATTGCTCCCTCCTGAGTGGGTTCCAACACTAGCTGTCTGAGGCATGCCCCCTGTAGGGCATCGAGAATGGCCCTGCTCTTGAATGTGGCTGCAGCAAAGGTGCTCCAGTTAACATCTGGCATATTCAGGTCCTCCATCAACAATATCTCTCCTTTCTCTGCCATCCTAAGGATGCCTTCTATCATATCTTTGTCCAATCCCTCCCCCTGAGATTGGGCTCTGTATATAACCCCTGTGCAGATTGTGCTGCCTTTTCCAGTCTCTAAGGTGACCCACTGTGCCTCCTCTCCTCCCTGTTTATTCTTTTGTAAATGACCCCATTTGTGCCTTGCATGCATAATGGCCCCATTTATATTTCCTGGTGTAAATATCTGAATATCAGGGTTTAAATCCCACAGCCCCTATTTGCATATTCGGTGAACCTGGGCAGATCCTTAACTTCACACTGTGCTCCCAGGTTGCATCTGTAAACAAGCTTTCAGCTCAGTGTGTCTCTCCTGAAAAAAAAAAAATCTGTATCTTGAGCCCAGAGCAGTTCTGGTTGCACTGGTGCATTCCCATTCCATGTATGCAGACCTGTCTGAGGGATGCACCTGTGCATTGTATTTGTGCCACACACATTCTTTGATATATTCAGAAGGGATGCACCATAGCACATCTTTTTTGAGTATATCCTTTTATTGCGCCACTGTAACTCAGTTGCACTGCACAGCCACTTGCACCATTGCCAGGTGCACTTCTGAATACCGGACCCCATATCTATAGTCACATGAATATTCTTGCAGCACTGAGGCTTCTCTTGCCAAGCTCTTTCAGGACAGACCTTTCAATATAATAACTGTTAGACTGCAGACTAGATAGGACACATGAAACAATGAACTGCTGCTAATTGATAACCACCATAAAATCAAGTGCATAGAAAGCAATTGTGAATAAGGTACTTTTACCAATTAGCGCTTCCAGTGTCTACCATCTTATGGCAGTTTTTCCCCAGTGCACAACACCATTTCAGACACATCACTCAGCTTAATAACAGAAACGTTTGAAACTGTCTACGTGGATAAGGATTTTACTAAACTGAAATGAGTAAGATGAAATAAAAAAAAAACTCTTTATGGATCTACAAGTCTCAGTCAGTCAGGCAATTCTTGTAGTAGCTGCAGTTTTTAAAATCAGCATGGAACAGACTGGTTAGACTAAAACAATTTGTGCATCAATACTTTTGTTACCTAATGTGTGGAAATGCTTAACAATAAAAGCAAGAGTTGTCAGCTTGAGATTTGTTTATATATTTTTACTGTAAAACACAATTTGATTATCTCAAACCATCAGCTGTACCAGAGCTGCATTCATGCAGCTGTCATTGATGTCACTGCATGAATGGCATCAATGATAGTCAGCTCATTGCTGAGATCAGAAAAAATACTGGCATAGCATTTTAGCTGAAACAGCACACATAAGCAGTAACAACTGTTAACAGGAGAAAGAAGTCCCTCAAGTCACCAACAGGAAATAGAATATTTTACTTGTTATAGTTAGACAATCTCATAAGAAAGTTTTTTATTTAATTTAATAAATGTAGCATTGTCATTGATCTTTAAGCTCAACTCATACCACCAATGTGACTGCCTTTAATAAATAGTTATCTGAGTCATCCTTGATTAGAATAGTCATTAGCTTGCTTAAGAACTCATTTACTGCTAACTACCATTTGGATTTGTAAGTTTTTTCCAGACTGCTGGAGGGAACTTTTCTTTATTCTTGACTCCATGACACCCATTTGATATATCCAGAATTCTCAACAAATTGAATATCTACCTCACTCCCATTCCCCCCACCTGTCCATCCCCACAATGCTCTAGCTTCTTTAACTTTCCCTCATACAAAACAGGGTGATCTTTATACATTTGCTGTATGCTTTTTGATGTTTATTGTGTACTTATGCTTTCCTCTTGTAGAACTCAGCATACTACTGTATTTCATTACTTTGATTTGATTATTTTTTATAAACCTCAGAATATGATTGTTTGGTAACATGTACAGTATCATTGGTAAGGTACAGATTTTCTCCTTCCCATCTTGTTTATTCTGAAGCCCCTCTTCTATGTTTGGCATATCGTATTTTAGCCAACGGCAGGACTGCATTCTGCCATGGAAATCATAACATTGTGCTTCAGAAATCACTAAATGCTACCACAGAAGCCTAGGAGCCCTGCCACAGAAATCAGGACAAACAGATGTAGAGTGCTAGGTGCGCTGAATGTTGGATAAACTATAAAATACAGAGCAAAAAATATACTCTAAATGAAGTATCAGAGACTTATCAGAGATAAAGTGATGCATAATCCTCCATCAGGTGCTTTTTTATTACCACCTTTTGCTGAATTCACTTTGGCTGAAAACCTGATAGAACCATTTGATTTACTTTTTTAAGGCTTATGACTATAACCTGTCACCACTGTCCCCAAACTACAGGATATTTTTTTGTGTCAAGTTTTTGGTTCTCCACCATTTTAGCTTCTGGTTATTGAATTACAAAACAGGCGTTCATAGTTCAAATACTGCAAAAGCCACTGCCTCGGTGTTTGAATCTGTTCTAAGCAAATCATTCAACCCTGCTTTGCTTCAGCCCTCACAGCTTTCAAATTGTGTATAAGAAAGACCCCACTGCAAATGAGATGATTCTCATCTGAACTATCACAGGTACTTTGTTTAAAGTTTAAAACAAAATTTGCATTCTATTTGAAGCAAACTTTTTTAAACTTCCCATTCTCAGACTCTCACACAGGGGCCTAATTTTCCCTTATGTTGTGTTTCTGTTCTCAAGGGAACATCTTTAAGCAAATGGAGGCTACTTGCTCAGTTCCTGCCCTGAACCTAAGGCACTGTTGTCCCACAGTGCATGGTTAGATTTTATATCAGAAATTATTTATTTTTTTTGAAAATGTAGGGTCATAACAAGGTTATGTTACACATCTGGGTCTGGATATTCAAAGCAGTTGCGCATGGAATAACTGGATTGCACATGTGCAACTGCGGAAGTGCACCATGGAGCGATATTCAGTGGGAGCCATTGCACAGCACAAGTAGCAGTGCACCAATGCACAACCATAATGAATGCATGTGTAAGGGCAGGGGGCGTTCCCATGAATATGCAGCACAGTGCAATATTCAACCCCCGACCCATGGCGCAAGTGTGGAGCAATGGCCAGATGCGCTAAGCAGACTTGAGCCTATAAAAACATAGAGCAAGCAAGGGGACAGCACTTGCACTAGAGGGGAGCGAAACAGAGACAGAAAGACAGACAGAGAGAGAGAGCGAGCAAGAGAGAGGGGGACAGAGAGAGAAAGAGAGAGAGACAGAGTGAGTGAGAGTGAGCGAGAAAGAGCCACCAGGCCCTGGAGGGAGTGACACAGGCATCCACAGGGGCATGGGACAGGGGAGGCAGGCATGTGCAGGCCAGGGACAGGTGTCACAAGAGGGATCCAGGCAGAGTGACAGGCACTGCCCCATGGTGGGAAGTGGACCACTACAGCTGGAAGCTTTCAGATGGCGTCCGTAATGAGGGGTGTGAAGAGGCAGGAGGCAGAACGACATGGCCGTGGAAGGGCCTGTCAGCAGTATGCCAGGAACGGGTGGTACCGTCTCCACATCAGCTTTGAGAACCACACTGATACAGAGATTGTGGGCCAGTATCACCTGAACCAGGTGATTCTGAGGCAGCTCTGTGAGCTGTACAGTGAGGAGATGCAAGCACCCACTAGATGGAGACACGCCCTGACAGTAGAGATGAAGGTGACAGCCGTCATGTACCTGCTTGCTATAGGCACCTTGCAGAGACCAACAGGGGACACCACAGGAATAACCTAGTTGGCCACGTCATGGCTCCTCACACATTTCCTCAATGCCCTGCTGCCACATGCTGTGAAATACATCCATTTCCCCAGCACATAGCCAGAGCATACAGCAACCATGCAGGAGTTCCACAGGGTAGCATGGATGCCTGGAGTGCTAGCGGCTATTGACTACACCAATGTGGGCATCCACACACCACCTGGCCAGGAGGGGGTAGCATACCTGAATAGGAAGGGCTACCCCAGTGTCAACTGCCAGGTGGTGTGCGATGCCAGGGGGCACATAACCAATGTCTGTGCCACACACCCTAGGAGCACGCATGATTCATTCATCTGGTACAGCTCAGCACTGTGCCACAGGTTTGAAAGTGGGGAGATCCCCACGGGCCACCTAGTGGGTCAGTATGGGATGCCATGGGCTGCTGGGAACAGCAGGGCATGGGACAGGGTGGGCCAGGTGGGTGCACTGGCAGAAGCACCAGGGATGGGCAAGGGGCACAGTGACAGAGGACACCAGGCTAACTATGTATCTATCCACATAGGTGACAGTGGCTTCCCACTCAGGCCCTGACTGCTCACCCCTACCAGTGCCCGTCATTCCCAGCAGAGGACCAGTACAATTTGGCACACGCCAGAACACGGAACATCATTGAGCATGTGTTCAGGAGCCTGACAGCATGATTCTGTTGCCTAGATAGGTCTGGTGGTGCCCTACAGTACAGCCCTTGAAGGCCTGTGGCATATTCCTGGCTGCTGCATGCTGCACAACATGGTCATTGACCGTGGGATAGCTGTCAAGGATGAAGAGGGGAAAAGCAGTGGGGATGATGAGAGCAATGGACTGGGGTGGTGGGCAGCCCTCCTGGGTGGAGGGATCCCCAGCTCCTCAGGATGGCACATCAGTACTGGGACACAATTGCACAGGAGCACTTTGGTGCATGCAAGTAGGTGAGGAATCACCCATGTAATTAACAGACACAATGGCACAGCACACGGTCATGGGCAGGCATGTCTATGGGCATGCACACACAGGCATGGGGCAGGTGCAGGGGTGACAGTGCCACACAGCCACACACAACACCATGCAGCACCATACGGCAACACACACACACACATACACACTGGCACACGCAGGCATGCACCAAGGCACCAGCACATGGCGTGGATCAGATGCAGGGCGCCGGTACACAGGCACAAAAAGTGCTGTGCTGCTATCATCATGCACACACCCATGAGCCAGTGGCCAGGCGGGTGCACACACAGACAGTGTGTGGCGTGACACACAGTTGCCACAACTGTGGCATGCACATAAACACACATCACCCATGTGCATTCCGGGCAATGGCAGCAGACTGCAGACAGAGCGGCGCACATATCAGGTCTGCCATGCAGACACATGGCTACCATGGAGGCAGCTGCTCAGGGGCTTATTGGCAGCTACAGGCTGCTCAACGGCCACAGAGGGGTATGCACCTCCCCCCTGGGGTCAAACTGCAGGAACATGTCCAAGTCCTTGCAGGGGTCCATAGGCACCTAAACAGGCCCTCCCCAGGCATGCCTAGGATGCCAACAGCAGAGCCCAGTGTTGACACTGAGTGTGTCACCTGACGTTGGATCTGTGGGGTGGACAGTGCACTCTGGTGTCTGTGGCTGGTGGACATGCACTGTGGCAGCCAGTGGTGCAAGACCAACCGAGATCACATTGGCAATGTGGTCCAGGGATGCAGTTGTGTCCTCCCGCAGGTGCTGTATGGTCTCTCAGACTCTGCGCGGTGACCCTCTCTCTGCTCAGCTTGCCTGGCACACCTCTGCATGGAGTGCATGCACCCCATCGATAAGCAGCACATGTTGCTCCATGGAGGCCCACAGCAATTGGGTGTGCTCAGTCAATGGGTTGGCAATCAGGGTGCATGGGCATATACCATCCCACCGGTGGTGTACAACCATGCTGCATGGCCTCCCTCAGGTGGACGCTGCACAGTGGGGTCCCCATGGGTAGGTCAATGTTCCGCAGCCTTCTGCTGCCCCTCCAGGCAAGCACTGGCCAACATCTGGGCGATTACACCACCACCACCCAACACAGCTGTGGCCATGCACACAGCAGCACCAGGGGCAGCAGCGGGAAGCTGTTCCACTGCTGACAGGCCACTGGTCACGCTGTCAGTGCTGGTGATAATCATGGGTGTCTCCCCTATGACACCACCCATGCTGTCCAGGATGATGGTCATGTTGTCATCGGTGTCAGACCCCGCCCCGATCTGTGTCTCCATGCAGAGCATGCCATGGCTGGCATCCTGCTTGAACACAGCCAGGGCTTTGTCTGCCACCAAGCCCAGGATATCCAGCTGGACAGCGGTGGTATGCTGCAGCCGATCGGGCCCCCAGATGCCCAAGGAGGTGGATGGCTGGTCCTCCGGGTCTGGGCCATCTCTCATGGCAGATACTGGTGCCCCTGCCACTGCATGCTGGCATGCCAGTGCTGTAAGTGAAGACAGTTGTGTTAGTGCCGCCATACTGGAACCCCACCCACCTTTCATGCCATGCAGTGATGGGCTCCCTCCTGTCTAGAAGCCGCCACCCGGCACACCCTTAATAGTGTTGTACTGCATGGTGGCCACCACCAGATCCCCTTGCACTGTGAGCTGTGGCACAGCAGCTTGGCCCCCACCAGTGGCTATCCTGGTGGCCTGTATGGCCACCACCTTTTCTTTAATTTGGTATTTGTCAGTGCCCACCTTCTTTCTGCACTCCTGCACAGACCACTGGTGGCTACACTCCTAGTTCATGGTCACTGCCACCTCCACCCAGGCCACATCTCTGGCCTGTGGTGTGCCAGTGATGCCACTCATCAATTGCTCCCTGTCAAGGTAGGCCTCAAAAAGAACAATGGCTTCCGCTTTCGTAAAGTTGATCCTGTGCTTGCAGCAGTCCTACGCTCCTCGGTCCCCTCATTTTCAGACATGTTGCTACCTGTGGACATGGATAAGTGGTTACTGGCAGCAGCAGCCCGCCCCATCAAACCTACTGTGCTGGCTGTTCCTACTGCAGGCACAACTTACCTCAGATGGTTGCAATACTGGTCCATGGCATGCGCTGTTGTGCGTCTCCTTTATAGTGCATCACATGCAAATGAGCTGTTGTGCAACAGTAATGACATGCTAATATCCCCAGTGCACCGTGCATTAGCATTTGATGGCCAAATATTGCACACTTGCTCCTTGCTCAATGGAATTTCTCCAGTGCATGTCATGGCTCAATGCCGTGACATGCACAGTGCGCTACCCAAAATACACATGCGTTGTGGCTTGTGCTC
This sequence comes from Neoceratodus forsteri, assembly GCA_016271365.2. Classification (NCBI taxonomy): domain Eukaryota; kingdom Metazoa; phylum Chordata; order Ceratodontiformes; family Ceratodontidae; genus Neoceratodus; species Neoceratodus forsteri. The sequence continues at coordinate 1,180,257,218 of CM057458.1, forward strand.
CTGCCTATTGCGCACTGTGTGTAGAAGCACTATAGTGGTCATAGTGCATGATGCGCCATGGTTCCCATGGTGCTTAGGCACTATTGGGCCCATGACGCATGGTGCGCTATAGGACCCATGGTGCTCAGGCACTATTGGGCCCATGGCGCATGGTGCGCAATAGGGCCCATGGTGCTCAGTCGCTATTGGGCCCATGGTGCATGGTGCGCTATAGGACCCATGGCGCTCAGGCGCTATTGGGCCCATGGCACATGGTGCACTATAGGACCCATGGTGCTGAGGCACTATTGGGCCCATGGCTCATAGTGCGCTATAGGGCCCATGGCACCCAGACACTATAGGGTCCAAGGCACACTGTGCAATATGGCCCCATAGTACTCCTAAGCACTTTGTGAAGGATGACCCCTGACCTGACTCTATGCCCCCTTGGGACTCCAGCTCTACATGCCGGATGGGCCACGCCCATGCCATGCATCCAAGGCAATGCATGATTGGTGGACACTGTGCAACCTTCCACAGGTGTGCATCCCACCCATATTGTGCATGTGGCTACTGGGTCCCATTTTGATTCACCACTTGTATAGCTAGCATGGCTCAGTGAGGTGTGTGGCGTGCTCACAACTGGAGTGAGATCAGGTAGGTTAACCTTGTGGCCCAGGTTATACGCCACATACACTGGGCCTGTTCAAACAGGAGCCCTTGCAGCAGGCCAGAACCAATGTCTGGCAGGCCATTGCTGCTGGCCTGGTCCAGGACAGTAGGGTGCAGCACACTGGTGAGCAGTTCTGTCACTGGTACTGTGACCTTACATGGAGGGACCCTGAGAGGCTGAGGATGGTGGAGGCAAGAGTCTCCAGGGTGGCCGTGCCACAGTCAGGTAGGTCAGCACATGCTGCTTCTGTGCTCATCTGCCATAACATGGTGTTGGCTGGGCTGCCTGCCATGCCCTGGGGGGCACTGGCAGCATGTGCCATGTAGTGTGGCATTTCCAGACACTGGGTGAACTCCGCCATTGCCCTGCAGGTCATGCCTGGCTGGGGCACACACTGTTCACAGGGGTGGGGACAGTGGGCTCATGCTATGGCTGTGTTCTGATGTGTGCCTATCTGTGTTCCTTTCCTAGGGCCTCAGGATCATTGCTATGCCAGGGCAGCAGGGGTGCCTGATGGTTCACAGCAGGCCACTATGGGACAACTGGCTGGGGGTGCTAGCCTAAGTGGTGAGCTGGAGTGTCTGCAGAACTGTTGTGTGCTCGCCTCAGTGGGCAGGTAGGCACTGTTCTTCCTACTCCTTACCCAGTGGTCAGCAGAGGTAGGGTGCAGCCATGGCAACCTGTGCTATGTGCCGTGTCGGCTGTGTGCAGCACACTGTGTGGTGTGCATGCCACCGTGGGGTGCCCATTGCACATGTGTGTCAGCTGTTGGTGGGATGGGTGTGCGTCTGGCTGCCACCAGTGCTGCTGTGGTGCTGCTGCAGCACTGTGCCACCTGCCTGCCACTTAGCGGTCAGGTGGCCCTTGGACGGTGGTGTCCACCACTGTGCACTGTCATGGCATGCTGGGTTGTTGGCAGGCATTGGACCACCCACTGTGGGTGGCCTGTGTGCCACTCCAGGGGAGTTTGTTCACACTGTCCACTGCTCACAGTGGGAGGGCTTGGTTTCTATGGACTTGCAGTGCTCATCTGTCCATTCCTTTGTCATAGGCATCTGGAGGAGATTACGGCTGCCGCTGTACCTCAAGCTCCTGCAGCAGATTATACTGATTACCTCCACCACGATGGAAGCAGCACAGCAGATGAGGAGGATGGTGCTGTCTGACAGACAGTGGTAGAGGCATCAGGTGGCAGTGGGCCATGGCCCCTATAGCAGACCTATGCACCCTTCCTGCCCTTGCCTTCCCCCCTCCCACTGTACAGTCCCTGTCCCCTGTCCCCATCCCTCACTCTCCTACCCTATCCCTCTGAATTTACTTGTACATATTTCTTTAATACAGTTTACATGCTTACACACTTGTGCCCATGTCTGCTTTGCAGCTGGCGAGAGAAGCCATGTTGCAGTGGCATGGTGGGTGTCTGTGTGGTGTGCCTGTGCCATTGTATGGGCCATGCATGGTGGTGTCCTGTCCCTCAGTTGGTGGCTGTGCCTTGGGGTGGCCATGGGCTGGCTGTACAGGTTGTGTGGCATGTGTGTTGGGTGCTGTGTAACAGGCTTGCTGTGGTCTAGGTCAGTGAGGGCTTGCCGTCCATTGGGGAGGTTCCAGTGGCAGCTCACCCAAAGCCGTTGGTGATGCCTGTTCCCTGCATCCACTTTCCTGGTGCTGGGGGGGCAGCTGCCTGTCTGCACCCTGCCAGCAGTGGTCACCTGTGGCCCACTACTGTGCCTCCCTGCCACTATTCCCAGCTGGGTTCCACTGCCTCCCTGTGCCATTCCCCCCACTGCCTTGCTCCCACCAGTGCCTGGGGCTTGTCCTTCTGTGCCTTGGTGCATCTCCCTTTGCTCCCTTTGCATCTCCTGGTTGTGCTATGGTGCAGGTCGAGTTGCTCCTTGCGTACCTTCTGGTGCCATGCTGCATCCTTGTGATATTCAGCCATGTTGTGCTGGCACATGTTGTCATGCGCAACCATTGAATATTGCAGTCACTATGCCATGGTGCATTTGTGTTGTGTCTGCACTGGGGTTGCGCTGACCTTTGGCGCATTTCTGAATATCTGGCCCTTGGTGTACAGATTTTACAGAATAACAAATTTATGAACCTACATTACACTACGCTAATTAAGGCTCATAACTTTGTTAATTTTCAATATTTTTACACCAAATTTCTTAACTGCAACTCTATTGACTCTGGTCAGAGTTTGTTCTTGACTGCAATTAGTGAGGAATACAATTATTTCCTCACAGCAGTTATTGCCTCCTGATAACTCTGATAATGATGAACAACAATACAATAAGAAAGAGTGCCATTAATCAAACTGAAACAGATAATATCTTTATAAAAGAATAATTGTCTCAAAGAGCCTCCATGTGGGGGATTTGGAGGGCAAAGGCCCCAAAGAAAACAACAGTCCCTGCTGTTCACAGCTCTCTGCTGACTGCAACTCATAGTTTGATAAGGAGCTATGGCGTTAGGCTTAGTATGCAGTCAACAAGTTAGTTGTTGACTGGCATCAGAGAGCCATGCAAGGCAGGCAGTATGCAAGGTAAGTTGTATTTCTCATCTGAACAGTAATTTCAGAATGGTAAATGTAATTTACTATTTGCAAATTACAGTTCAAACAGTAAGTATTTGAATGGTAAAGGCATTTAACAATTGCACTTTACTTATCGTAGTTCAGATTTCGGTTTGAATTTTCAGCCATCTTGATTATTTCTTTTGCAAAGCTTTTCTGAGTTTTAAAATGTTTATAATACAGCCCTTGGTAAACACTAACAGTGGTGTTTACCATGAGCTTGAAACCACACTTACATTGTTTTTAGCCCCCATGACCTGCTGCTTTCTACCCTGAGTCAGCTTGTACCTCCTCTTTCTAGCACCAGCGTGCAGAAGCAAGGCATAATACAGTATAATGTGTGAAAAGAGAAAACTGTCTCCCACTGTCTTCCTAGATGAAGAATCCATGATTGAAAAGTTTGATGCAGGATCCTGCATTGTTGCAGCTTGTTCCCCACAATATTTTTTCAGGCATCAGGGTGCCCAAACCTTGTGTCAGCATGTGTCCCCCCACTAACCTTGCACAACTGGGAGCCCACCTCCTGTGTGCCCTTACTGAATTAAATTATTTCTGACACCAGGATGACCCCCTCCCGATGTCAGATGCCCTTCTCACAAAGCCCATTATTTTTTCTCAAAATTGGGGCACCCAGTCCCCAAGTCAGGTCATGCAGCACCCCCACTAGTGTGGCACACTGGGAGCACAAACCAGTGTGCTGTATGTTTTATTTAATTATTTATTTATTTCCTGTAAAATAAGAAAACGTTCTCTCGAGAAAGTCTTTTTTCAAATTAAACCTGCAAAAAAGGAAACTGTCCCTCAATGTCTCCCCAGTCCCCTCCCCATTCCCACTCTCCCACTGAGCACCCATCTCCCAGCAACCCTACTCACCCATACATATCCTTGGAGGTTGGGTTGGTGATCTCCTCTGGACCATACAAGTCCTCACTCTTTAAAGCCAAACTGTGAACTGAGGAATCCAGGTTAACCATTTAATGGGAGTCAATGGGGAGAATTCAACTAATATTGATATCTAAGCCATTTTTATGAATCTGGAGCACAGATTTTCAACGTGGGTTTTTTGAACCCCACATCATGAACAATGCAACAGCCATCTCATTTCTCAGTCTTGAAATGGAGCTTTTGCAGTTGTTGCACAGAATCACCTTTCTGTACAGATTAATAAAATGACAGTGCCACTGTTCATGAGGTGCTCTCCAAAGAAGCTCATGTCATGAATAGGGTGAAAAAATTCCAAAAAATGACTGTGTTATAAGCGTGCATTGCGTAGTTTCTATGCAAGCTCACAACTTCACCAATTTTTAATATTTTGATTCCAGATTTTTAACATTGCCATTTTTTCACACCTCCTCGTGAACAGTGTGGCTGTCATTTTGCACATCCTGCCTGGAAAATGTTTACACATCTGTGGTGCAGAATAGCATGGTCACTGTGCAAAATCAACTTTTGGGATGGATTAACAAAATTACAGTGCCACTGTTCATGAGGGGAGGTCCCAAAAAGTTCATGCTGACAATTTGGCAAAATGCCAGAGTTATGTGCATTCATTGAATTTATTCCATGCACATGCATAACTTTGCAGGATTGGACCCTGCACTCCAACAGTAAAATAAGGACACTCTTCTACTATTTAAAAAATAAGTGAACATTCACTGCAAAAAAATCAGTTATTACATCAGTTAGGGTTTTGTGTGTGTGTGTGTGTGTGTGAATTTGTCTTTCTGTGTGTGCCCATGTGTGTGTTTCTATACTGGATGTATATATTCTGTGACTGGCAAGTCGGTGGAAATATTTGTCCTCAGTTGGACAATTTTTTGTTTTTGCCAGGAGAAACACACTAAGCTGAAAGCTTATTTACAGGTGCAACCTTGGAACACAAGGAAGTTAAGTGACTTGCTTAGAGTCACACAGTATGCAAGTGGGGGCAGATGATGTTTAATGCAGTACCTTCATGCCATTCGGTGTTGACATGTTGCACTTTTTCTAATCCCCCCACCAACTCCACTCACATACCTATATCTGGTATACCTACAAGAAACCCTCAAATAACTCTACATGGATAAAAGCAAGAGGTCTTTACCATGTCAGAACTATGTGTGAAGCATGTCAGTAGTAGGTGTAAAGTAGTCTCCCTTTACATTTCATTCTTGTTTTCCCAGACTGAGGGTATTGTACACTGAATCACACTTAGATAGGCCAAGTGGTCTGTTTCTGCTGACACATTCATGTTTGTATGTTCCCCATATGCTCCAACACATATTCCTATATGGTATAACTACATTTTTAACATTACTATTTTTATCATACCTCGTATTCCTATGCTTTCTATGGCAAACCCTACTGTGGAAAACCTTCCCTTTTCCCTCATAAGTACCCTTCCCACCCTCTGCCCCTCAGTTGTTACTATCTCCCCACACCTTTTAATGCCTGAACCTGTCTGCCATGACTGTTACAGCCCATGACAGAAAGGCACACCCTCCAACACCTCTCAATCTCTGCAACATGGGGGTGGAAGCTGGCATTAGTTCAATACCTCAGTGCCATTCCTGTTATGCATCTGTGTCACTCCTGCTCTACCAATGCCAATACCAGCAAGCAAACATTTTGCATTGACAAATGCTTGTTTCATATGTTGGGTTCTGTCCAAAAGTGTATGGTTCCTGTCAGAATATCACCACCTTATTAAACCAAGTACTAGGGACACATAAAAGTGCTATGATTAAGGAAAGTACAGTTACATAAGAACTTACATGTGACAGTAGTTCTGAGAGAAGAGGCTCTTGCAGTAGGCAATAAGCATTGGACTGAACCACTCAGGCACTAGGACCACATAGAAAACTTTAGTAGCAATGCCTGGTGGAGACTGCCCCACAGAGTCACACAGCTGATGTCAACCCGCTGCTATAGTGCCCATAATTGCCCTCCGGTTCTCCTGCCAGAGACATAAGAAAGGTTTGATAGGAGAAGGAGTGGGCTCCTGGAGCCAATATAAAGACTAAAAAGAAGCAGCATTACAGCAGGGGGAAGGAGTGAGAGAAAAAGCTTGCCTGCTGCAAAAGCCTCTCTCAAAGATCTACTGTTACAGTAAGTTATTATTGAACTGTACTATCTTATTTCGCGAGGGCTCTTGTAGTAGGCAGTAACCATTAGGACTGAGTCCCAAGCAATGTAAGTCAGGAAAAGACTGAGCATGGAAGGCAGAACAGGTCTGCAGTAGGCAGGAAAACTTACAAGACAGAAGGCCCTGAAAGACAGTTAGTTCAAAGCCTGCCCTGTGTCTTGAGGCAATGTGCAGACTGTAATGCTTAGTGAAGGTGTGGACAGAGCTCCAAGTAGCTACTGCACACATGTCTGCATCTTAGACATTCCTGAAACAAACAGCAAATGCAGCCATGCTTCTGGTTGACTGCCTTTTAACTTCCCCCAGAAAGGATTTGTTATACATTTATATAATTTTTATGCAGTTTGCCAACTATCTGGATAAACACTGCTTTTGAAACTGCAGGTGCCCTCTCTTATAGTTGCAAAAGAAACAAACAACTGATCCATTTTTTGGACTGACTTCAATGAGTGTACTAACGCAAAATTCTGTGCACATCCATCGTGTGTAGAATTGCCTCCCCCTAATTAGAATGCTCAGGGTAGTACACTGGCAAGTGTATGGTCTGATTTAAAGTAAACTCAAAACCCACCTTTGGTAAAAACTTAGGATTTGTTTGCAGAGCCAGCCAGTCTCTGTAAAAAAATCAAATAAGGCTCCTTACACAAAAGGGCCTGAAGCTTGGAAAACCTTCGAGCAGAAGCAATAGCAACTAAAAACAGAGCTTTCTAAGATAGGCAGTGCAGATCGCAGCTAGCGGCCAGTTCAGAGGGAGGCAAAGTGAGTTTTTCAAGTATGAAGTTCATATCCAACAGAGGAACATGGTTACTGACTGGGAGTGTTATGTGGAATATTCCCTTCAGAAAGGTATGGAAAACCTTCAACTGAGCCAAAGTCTTGCCTTCCACCAGGTGCGGTAAGCAATATGGCAGACAAGTGGACCTACAGCAAAGAATAGCTGAGCCCTAGGTCAGAAAAGTGAAGTAGGTACTCTAGGACCTGAAGAACAGAGCACAAAACAGGGGTCCCAACCCTTGGAAGCTGCCAAATGAAGAACCTCTTCCACTTCATAGCGTACTTGGTTCTCATGGATGGCTTCTGAGTTTCCATGAGGACCTTAGTGACTCTGGAAGAGACCCCATAGTGTGAGATAGCTACATCAGAAGGCACCATGTGTGAAGGTGAAGGGGCTTCAGAGATGAGTACACCAGCTTGCCCTGCTCCTGGATGAAGAGGTCCTAGAAGAGTGATAGAAGGACCGGAGGCTCCACTATCAACTGCTGGAGCAGATGGAGCCATATCTGGTGAGACCAACAAGGGTTGATCTGGATCATTTGAGCCCCTTTCCGCCTGCAGCATGAGAAGCACCCTCTGCATCACTGGGGAGGGAGGGAAGGCATGCAAAAAAAAAAAAACCTGTCGAGCAGAGAGATAGGGCATCTCACCAGAAAGCACCAGGCCCAAGAACAAGTGAGCAAATCTGCTTAATTTTGCATTGTATGGGGAGACAAACAGACTGAGATCTGGGTGACCCCATGAGTTGAAGATGTCATTGACCACTGACTGCTTCAGTTCCTACTTATGGCACATAAGTGGCTTGTCTAAGTGTGGCTGAGACTGTCCACTAGATGTTTTGGATGTCTGGGATGTGCACTGCTGTGAGTTGAAGGAGGAGCTGAACCTCTCAGTTCCACACATGCCATACCTCCCAGCACAGGGTGTATCGTGTGTATCCCTGTTTGTTCAGATGCCAGACCATGCACATATTGTCCAACTTGACTAGGAGAAGGCCTGGAAGACCTGAAGGGCATACAGCACCACATGCATCTCTAGCACATTGATGTGCAGAGAGATCTCCCGCTGGGACCAGGGTCCCTAGGTTCTGTGATCCCTAAAGTGGGTACCCCAGCCCTGACTGGAGGCATCAATGTCAGGGTTTGGGTCAGAGGGGGAGGCTGAAAAGGCACCCTTTTGCAGAGATTATCCAAATCCTGCCACCAGAGGAGATCCTGCTGCATATGATCAGATATCAGAACCCTGTGGTCCAGATCATCTGACCTCTGATCCCACTGAACCCTGAGTGTCCTCTTCTTGATTCGCATGTTTAGTCTGGATAGAGAAACAGTGGGATGGCTGCCACCATCAGGCCTAGGAGGTGCAAAATGGATTCAGCTGTAGACCAGATTCTGGAGGCCACTAGCCTGGCCTGCCTCTGTAAGGTTTCTGCCTGTCCAAGTAAAGGAAAGCCTGACCCTGAGCTGTATCCAGCACCACCCCAATAAACTGAAGGTGCTAGGAGGGTGCCAGATGAGACTTGGGGTAGTTCACCGTAACTCCCACCTGATGTAACAGAGCCAGGGTTGCTGACAGAGAGGCTTCCAGGCTCTTTGAAAACTCTAAATGTGAATGCCAATAAGGTTTGCTCTCTCCTCCTTCATCCCCATAACTGACTCAGGGAGTTCCTAGATGCTACAAACCACCCTCCGCATTAGCTCTGTCTTGGGCTCACATGTTTGCCTCCCTTAAGCTTTCAAAATGCCTCACAACTGCCATGTCAATTCTGTAACCTTTAAAAATCAAAGTGTATATAAAAAAATGTTGTTTCTGTTAATGCTTTATATTGTCTTGTGTCTCTTCACCCCCTGTAACCACCGTGGAGCCATTGTATAAATACTGTCTGTACTGAAACCTGTATATAATTGCTCATTCCGTCTGTCTTCCTTGTACTTTGTTTCTCCCTCCACCCCCTGTAAATGACGTGGAGCCTTTGCAAAAGCATCTATGACTCAAAGGATTGTAATTCTGATTATACAGTAAATAAATAAATAAATAAAATAAAATAAATAAAAAGAAGCCAATCGTCCAGTAACAGGACCACAAAGAGACCTTGGTGCCCCAAAGCCCACAGCCACTACTGCCAGACACTTGGTAAATACTCTGGGTGCCAATGAAAGTCCAAAGGGGAGGGTTTTGAACAGATAGTGCTCCCCCTGGAAGAAGAAGAATCTCAGAAAGCAGTGGAGGGCAAGTAAGATGGGTATGTGCAGGTATGCATCCTGCATATCCAGTGAGCAAAGCCAGTGTCCCTTTTTCAGCAAAGACAGCAGACCTGAAAGGGTCAGCATGCGGAACCTCTTGTACTCTACATACAGATTAAACGTGCTGAGGTCCAACATTGTCAGAAGGTCACATGTGTCTTTGGGCACCAGGAAGAAGTGGGAGTAATTCCCCCTTCCTGCTTGGCCCTGAGGAACGGGCTCGATGCTGGATTTTCTCAGTAGAACCTTGATCTCTTCTCTAATGAGAGGAATGTGACCGTTCAGTTAGTGGGAGTGACTGGAAGGGTTTTCTGGAGGTCTGTCTATGAATTCTAAAATGTGACCCTGAGCTATTAGCTGAAGGACCTACCAATCTGTCACGATAACCTCCCACCCAGGAGGGTGACTGGTGAAGCTGCCCCTTACTGGCTCCTCCAGAACTAAAGACAGAGAAGGGGGGCTGGCCATGAGTCAAGTGACAAAGGATGGTTGGGGAGCCCTGTCAGCTCTCTGAGATTTGGCTGGGAAGGGCAGCTGGGGAAGCCTGGCATTTGCCCTGATGCTTGTTTAGTCTGATGCCACTTCTGCTGGCAGTGAAAAGGCTGCCTAGGCCTCATATTACTAACATACTAACATACTAAAATGCCAGCAGAATAGGCTTAACAGTCTTTCGAGTCTGCTCGATTGGTCAGCCCCCATATTAGTATGGTACATCGAGTGGACAGACGGCAGAGCCTTGTCACTCTCTTGTAGTTCAGTCAAGAGATCCTTAACATCTCCCCCAAAGAGAACCAAGCCACAAAAAGGGACATCCAGGATAGATGATTGGGCATCCTGGGCAAATCAAGATACCTGCAGCCAGGCATGCCTGTGTAGGCAGATCGCTGTAGCTGTGCTCTGAGCAGAGGCATTGACAGCATCATAAGTCACATGTAAGGTGTGATGGCAGGTGATCTCTGCCACCTTGACTGTCTGTTCTATCTTGGCATTGGCTTCAGAATACGGCAAGGCCACAGATTCAGATTTGAGCTACCACAGGATAGCCTTCTGGTAGCAGACCATATGGGTGACATAGTTTATAGCCCTCAGTGCCAAAGTGAAGGACGACTAGACCTTACATCTGAACTGGTCTAATTGCCTTGACTCCTTATCTGAATGGAGTGGTCATGAGCTACATTTATTTATTTTTTTTAATCCTTATGTTTATCCCTCCTGCAGCCGCAGCCCTGCTTACCTTCAGCCACCATTCCTCCTTCACCACCGACCCTGAAGTGGATATGTCCAGCTGACATATGCAGCTGTTCCATCAAGAGGGACTCCCCTTATGTCCCTGCACCAGGTCAGGAACCAATACCGGCACGTGCCTCTAATCCAAGCATTTTCCAGCCAGTGACACTGCGGTCACCAAGCTGCTGTGGACATGTGCTGCCATTTTCCTCCTTGATTTTTAGCCCCAGAGAGCGAGCGTGCAGTGATGTTAGGCACTACGTGCTGACATCTGCTGCACTCCACTCCTCACTGGCACCACTCTAGTAGTGCCCTCGATAGTCTCCAGGGACTGCTACAGAGCAGTGGTACCTTGGATCCCTTCCCGGGATAGGAGAGCAGTCCTCCGGATGCTCAATCTTATCCTTCCCCTGCCAACCTGTGGTGGCCCAGGCTCGTGTCCAAATCCAGGTCACCAGCTTGGCCCGAGGTGTGGCATCCAGTGCTTCAACCCTCAGTGCCACTGGGCTGGCTATGAGCTGCATTTATGACCAATGAGTCAGCCTTACATTGAATGCTGAGATGGTCTTTGCCCTCCAGGGCATAGTACAGTCCATCTACCTCCTTAGAGACAGCAGCTACCAATGACAGCTGTTGCCAAATCATAGTGGCTAAGATGACATGAGGCCTGATCCATGGGGAATCAGGAGAAGAGACAACTATGGGAGGTCGAGGTGCTCTGCTAATCTCTTGTACTGAGGATCCTGCTCCTCAGTGTTCCAACTGTTCACCTCTTGTATCTTTATGAGGATCTCCATGAAGGAAATGTCCTTTGGAGAAGACTTGGGAGTCTCCTTGGGCTTAGGGTCCTCCTGGGGAGCAGATTCATAGCCCAAGACTGATGAGGAAGACACAAAGTTGGAGTCCAATGATGGGCTAGTGTCCAGAGACTATTACCATCGACAGGGAATCTCCCTCTGAGGTTCTGTCAACCCACTTCTCTGCCCTCCACAGTAAAGACACCCACTGTGTGAATGGAGGTGGAGAGACAAGACTCTACCAGAGACAGACACCGAGGGGCAGGCGTAAGATGGACCAGCATGGAAGCCAGGACTGGCTAATGTTGGTCCAGCTCCTAAACCAACTGAATCTTGGTTCTGCTCCACTAAGACTCAAATAAAATGTCATAGTTCACCTTTGGCTTTGTGTGGGCAGACGGAGGAAGCTGGTCCAGCGGGGGATAGCCCAGCATGAGATAACCTGGCATCAGGTAACCAAGGTGTAGAGATAATGTGGTGTGGGACAGCTGGGCATATAACACTTGACCGGGTACACCAGTGTTGGATAGTTCAATGCCAGGTACCCTGGTGTCAGATACACTGGAGTGGGTAACCTGGTGTCATGTAACCTGGCACTGGACCTGACAGTGATGCCAAAGGGCCTAATAGTGGAGCTGAAGGAACCAGCAAAGTCCCTGATGGGACACCAGAAGGCCCCGGCAAAATGGGGTCTGATGGACCTATGGGGGAGGCCTGGCATTGGCCCTGAAGGGCTGGAAGATCCCTCGGGAGTCTGGGGAGGAGCAGAAGGCCCAGACAGAGGGACCAGAGGAATGGGGGCTGGAAGATCCCAGGAAGGCCTGGCATGGGGAGTTCCAGTATTTGGTGGTCCAGCACTGGCCAATCAATAGGGTCAGTGGGTGGCCTCTCCTCCAGCTCTGAGTGAACAGAGGAGGCTGGATGCTCCACTGTGGTTGGTGGAGTAGGGCCCTTGGAGAGGATTCCTCCTGGGATGGCTGCAGCTTACGCGGCAATGGGCACTGCTCAGAGAGACTGACATCAGGCCTAAAGTAAAGGGCCTAAGAGTGAAAGAAGCTTTTGAATCCCTGGAGGTGCCCATCTGAACCATCACCAGCTCAGGTGGGGGAACCAAAGTCTGCCCCTAAGTAGAAGGGACAGGCTTGGTCAGGGGGGGCTTCCCTTGGAGGAAGGCTGCCCCTCGGCCTCAGTCTCTGAGGACAACCACATACTGGAAGAAGACTGTTCCCAGTCCTGGTACTTCTTCTTGTCCTCCTTCTTCTGCTTCTGGGAATCAGAAGAACCCCCTGGAGAGGATGAAGCACTCTGCATCTGCTGCAGCTCATTTTCCATTGAAGTGAGTTTTTGTTTTAAGAGAAGGGATTCCAGGACTTGCTGACAGCATTTCCATGTGGCCTGGTTAAACTTCTGGCAGGACTCACAGCCCTCTGTATCATGATCAGGCCCCAGGCACAGAAGACACAAAGAGTAGCCATCTTTCTTTAGGTTCTGCTTGCCGCAGAAACACTTATTCTGATGAGATTTGGAAGGAGTTAAAGAAGACATGCAATCCTATGACAAATTCACACAGAATTGAAGAAAATTTGAAGAAAAATTAAAAGTTGTACTTATCGAAATGGCAGTCAGCTGTAGCAGCATTCCGTGAGGCCCGACATGAGCAGGTCAACCATGGGAAAGAACTGGAGGGTGGGCGTGGGAACTGCCCACTACATAATCTCGGGCCAACATCAGCTACATGATGCCAGGTGGGTGGTCCCCACCAGACACTGCTAGCTAAAGTTTTCCATGTGGTCCTAGCACCTGGCAGCTCAGTCCTAATGGTTATTGTCTACTGCAAGAGCCCTCTCGAAGTAAGATGTCTTATTAAGCATAACTAGTAAGGGACTTCACCGGGTCAGACCCTGAACAACCCCTTTGTTGCTTGAGGATAGTTCTCGGGAAGTAAGATCTAGAACAGTACTGGTGACTGGAGCTGCGCCTACAGTGATGCTTTGGACCAAACAGTTGTTGCACTCTACAAAAATAAAGCATATACAGTACACTGCTCACAACCAGCATGGAAATTATCCAAAAATGTGTGGTTCCCTGGAAGCAGCATTGCAATTACCCTGGCTTCCTACTTTCTAGGACCAATAGGTTTATGTTTGAGGGGGAGTAGGAGAAGGCATGATGGGAGAGTGATCAGTGGGGTACCACAGGGCTCAATACTGGGACTAATCCTCTTTAATGTAGGGGCCATTGCAGAAGAACTGAAGGGGAAGGTATGCCTTCTTGCAGATGATACCAAAATTTGCAATAGGGTGTACACTTAAGAGGGCATGGAGAGAATGTGCAGGGATCTTGTGAAATTTGTGGTGTGGTCATAAGATGCAGGTTAGGTTCAATGCCAAAAGTGCAAAATCATGCACTTAGGCATTGGAACCCAAGAGTTGAGTATAGAAATGGGGGGGAGTTATTGACAGTCAATAAACATGAAAGGGACCTTGGGGTTATTATGTCTGAGAACCTTAAGGTGGCACTGTGACAAATCAGTGAGTAGGGCCAGTGAGATACTGGGGTGCATAAGGAGGGGTATCTCCATCAGGAGAATGGAGGTGGTGTTGCCACTGTATCACTTTCTGGTGAGACCACACCTGGAGTGCTGTATACAGTTTTGGAAAACAAACCTCAGAAAAAAAATAGACTGGGTGAAGGAAGTCCACAGGTGGGCAACTAAAATGGTGCAGGGTTTGCACGAGAAGCCCTAAGAGGAGAGACTGAGGGATCTTAGCATGCACATCCTGGAAGAGAAGAGAGAGAAAGGTGACATGATATAGAGATACAAGTGCCTCACAGAAATGAACAGGGTCCCTGGGAGTCTCTTTCAAATGTAAAACAGCACCAGGACCAGAGGGAATGTAATGAAGCTGCGGTGGGTCAAGAGAGATGTCAGAAAATATTGGTAGATGCGTGGAACAGATTGCCAGCTGAAGTGGTGGAGGCTAAAACAGTAGGGGACTTCCAAGCATGCATGACAAGACATAGCTGTATAATAGAGAAGAGGCAGGAAGGTGGAGGGTCTGATGAAGACTAGACAGCATGTGAGGAGGAAGAGAAGACAGAAAACATCTGAGCAGACTAGGTAGGCCAAGTGGTCCTTTTCTGATGACAAATTATGTTTCCAAGTTCATGATCACACATCTACTGTAGAAACAGCTTTTACTACAGTAGGCATCTGATTCTGAACTGTCATTCAGTCGGTGGCTGCTTTGATGTGAGTGGAGGGTATGTGCCAGTCACTGTCGAGGGGTGCTCACACCATAGGTTGGGGGGCAGTGGTAGTTGTCAGCACTGAGTGGGTAGGTAGGTGAGTCGAGGTGGGAGCTGGGCATCATACAGTACATATGAGGCGGAAGAAGCACTGGACACTAAGGATGTGGTATAAAGAATTACAACTCTTGCCAGGCTGCTAATTGGGGCACATGGGGAGCTCTGGTCTGGACATCAGGCAAATGGTACAGAGGAATTACTAATCTTACCAAATAGCTGATCTGGGACCAGTTGATCAGAGAAACAGGGGTAGGACTGCTGGACATCATGGATAATTGTACAATAATAATTGGGGCTATTTCAACTGCATTCAAGAGGTGGGGGACCCTTAGATGCCAGGGATCATTTTATTATACTATTTGGGGCATCAGAATAGTGTTCAGGGGTAGGGTGACAATGCGCACCACTGAGTGTTCAAATGAGGGTAGGATTTTGAAAGCAGTAACAGCATTGCACTTTCAGTGGTTAAGCACTTTCAAAACCTTTATATAGCACTGTGCTCTGAATGCAGGAGGTGTCTCTCATTTGCATGTCCAGTAGTAAATATGCACATGTACATGATCAGGTTAACATCAGGGGCTGCTGAATATAGCACCTGTCCAACTGTGCTTTTCAGACATAACGTGATGCTTACATGTTTATGGCTGTGCTAACCTTCTGAAAATAGGGTTTAACTGACTACAGAGTCTGCCTGATGTCTCTTAAGATGCAGAAAGTAAACAAAGAAGGGTTATTTTATCAATATTTTATCGATCTCTTTATGTATTGTTTATCTTTTTCTGCTTGCAAAATATTTATCTAATTTCAAAACATTGTGATGTAACTTAAAATATTTATAACAGCTGCAGTTAAAATACAGTTTCTTCTCTCATCGGAGTGCTGTCTTTATTTACTTATAAAAACACAGTCTGGTCAGCTGGCCTAGCAGCTTGGTGTTAGCTGTTCCACCTCCCATGCCAGTGGCCTGGTTTTGTTGGTGGAACTGGGTCAAATTGGGGTCATCTGGGTGGAGAGATGATTGAGCATCTCAGGGAGTGCTTCTCTCTCAGGGATGGGGAATCTGACGACACCACTCTTCAACAGACCACCTAGCTGAGGAGTGCTGGCAGGGCAGAGGAACTGCATAAGTGAGAGGGCTCAGGCAGACACAAAGCAAGTACATGCATTTACATGCACTGACATCATTGCATGCTTGGCTGCCCAGGAGATAAAATCAAAGGTACTGTAGAAAACTCCCAATGACAGAATGATCCACTGATCTGCCACAGACTCTGCATTACTAACTAGGTTCTGCTACTGTCTGAATATGTGTCTTCATGTGAATGGCCTTCCCCTCCTGTCCCCACCACAGGGATATGTTTGTGTGTGTGGGAGGTGGGCCCTGGGGAATCTCAGAGTAGTTTACATCCTGGGGATGGTGGGTGATGGGGCTGGACAGGTCAGTGGGCAAGGGGTTGCAGGATGACTAAGTGGATAAAATCTCTATGGAAAAAGAAAGAAAGAAAACACAGTTTGGGAAGTTCAGACCCAATAACACAGTCATACCACATAAGTAAGGTTACTATGCTCTATGCAGCTAGACCAATGCAGGCTGTTTAGTGGAAACCCAGTGCCTGGCAAAACTCTGTCCACCTTGCAATGTGCAAATCATGCATATACCATCTAATCTCCTGATGAGAATTGGGCCCTGAGCGATTGCTGCAAAAAATATATATTTTTGTTTTCTTAACCAAGAACCTTTATTAAACAAAGCATTAAAATAAAACTACAACAAAACAAACCCAGAGTACGAACTAGGAAAGTTTTTGCTTACACTATCACAGCTTCTGCAGTGCTTCCCAAGCATTCAGCTAAGATAAGTTGATGGAATAACACAGTAATTAATTACATATAAATCCAATCAAAATTTAGCTTAGAAAAATGCATGCAGTCCCGTATGTTTATATGGTATGAGAGTGATATGTTAGGAATATCCTAAGTATCAGCTTCCCATACAAATGTGTTTTTAACAATAAATGAGGGCAGCACTCAATTATAGGAATAAGCTACTGTATTTAAAGTAGTTCTAAAAGTTTCTTGCCACAGCACAATGTTCTGCAATTTGATTAAAGGTGTTCAAGCAAAACAAGATGGAAAACCCCATAAAGAAGTAGAATAAGAGATAGATCTGTTTTGTTTACCTTCTGCTCTGCAGCTTTAGACATCCTCTCACCTGGCCAGCAGCTCTCTGAATGCAACAGGAAATGAGTGCAGGGGTAGGCTATTCCAGGGGCAGGACCAATTTTAGTATGTAGAGTATTTGCTTCAGTATATAGTGTATGTGGATTTTTCTGCCTACAGTGTATGCATTTCAATACATAGTGTATGTGTATCACTGTGAAGTGTATTTGTTTCGGTATATACTGCAGTGTATGTGGACTTTTTAATATAATGTGTATGTATTTCAATATGTAATGTATTTCTTTCAGTATATTGAGTATGCAGATTTTTTTCAAATGGTGTTTTTCAATAAATAGTGTATTTGTTTCAGTATAAGTGTATGTGGATTTTTCAATGTATAGTGTATTTGTTTCAATAAATAGTGTATGTATTTCAATATATCATGTATATGTTTCAATATATAGTGTTATTCAAAGAATAAGCTACTGTATATTTAAATTAGTTCTAAAAGTTTATTGTCACATCACAATATTCTGACATTTGATTAAAGGTGTGCAAGAAAAACAAGATGGAAACCCCCATAAAGAAATAGAATAAGAGATAGCCCTGTTTTGTTTACCTTCTGCTCTGCAGCTTTAGACATCCTCTTACCAGGCCAGCAGCTCCCTGAATGCAGCAGAAAATGAATGCAGGGTAAATCATTCCAGGTGCAGGGTTAATTTCAGTATATAGTGTATTTGTCTCAGTATATAGAGTATGTGGATTGTTCAGTCTATAGTGTATGTATTTCAATACATAGTGTATGTGTTTCACTATGTAGTGTATTTGTTTCAGTACATAGTGTATGTGTTTTTTTTAATATACTATGTTTGTATTTCAATAGGTAATCTATGTCTGTCAGTATATAAGTATGCATACTTTTTCAATAGATAGCATGTTTCAATATATAGTGTATTTGTTTCACTATATAGTGTATGCATATTTTCAATGTGTAGTATATTTATTTCAATAGTGTATGAATTTCAATATATCACAGATATGTTTCATTATCTAGTGTATATTATTTCAGTAATTTTTGTATGTGGATTTTCAATGTGTGGTGTATGTATTCCAATAGACAGTGTATGAAACACAGAAACATAGAAAGTGATGGCAGAAGGGCACAGCATGGTCCATCTAGTCTGCCCATAAACCTAGCCTCCCTTAACTGCTATTCAGTGTTATAATATATTTATGCCTATCCCATGCCTTCTTGAATGATTCAACTGACCTAGTCTCCACAACCTCTGGTGGAAGGCCATTCCAAGTATTCACCACCCTCTCGATGAAGAACTTTCTTGTGTCACTCTTGAACTTGCCTTCTTCCAGCTTCATGCTATGCCCCTCATTTGTACTTGACTCATCATTCTGAAATAGGTCCTGAACCTGGACCTTGTTATTTCCTCAGTACTTGAAGGTTTTGATCATGTCCCCTTTTCTGCATTGTTGCAGGAAGTACATGTTTAGGTCATTCAGATGTTCCTTGTATGTCTTGTTGTGAAGTCCAGGTATCATTTTGTAGTTCTCCTTTGAACTGTCTCCAGTCTGTCTAGATCCTTTCTGAGGCAAGGTCTCCAGAACTGCACACTGTACTCCAGGTGAGGCCTAACCATTGATCTGAACAGTGGCATAATCAACTCCCTCTTTCTACTTGTAATTCATTTTCCTATGCAGTCTAACATACTGTTCACCTTTAACACTGCTTTTTCACACTGCTTGGATGTTTTCAGGTCATCTGTATAATCACCATAAGATCCCTTTCCTGCTTTGTGGCTTCCAATTTCACTCCACACAGGAGGTATTCTCACAAGGATTTTTCCTCCTATGTGCATGACCTTGCATTTTGGGCATTGAAATTTATTTGCCAGGTTGTTGTCCACCTTTTCTAGTCTTTAAAGATCAGCTCCTCATCCTTCTACTCCTCCGGACTGTCTACCTTATTACATATTTGAATCAGCTGTAAATAGACACACCTTGCCTTCTAGGCCCACAGATATGTAACTGATAAAAATATTGAAGAGGATAGGCCCCAGCACCGATCCCTATGGCACACCAGTAGTTACCTCTCTCTCCTCTGATAGTTTTCTGTTTACCAGTACCTTCTGAGTCCTTCCATTAAGCCAGCTCCATACCCAGTTTAGCACTTTATGCCCAACTCCTGTACTGGCAAGTTTATTCAATAGTCTTCTATGTCTGACCAAGTCAAAGGCTTTGCTGAAGTCTAGGTATATTAGATTCATAGTGCTGTCCTGATCTACTGTCTTTTATTACCAACTGAAGAAATCTATTAGTTTGTCTGGCATGATCTTCCTGTGGTGAAGCCATGCTGTATTGGGTCTATTATATTATTTTCTTCAGAAATTATATTAGTCTTTCCTTAATTAGGGTTTCCATTGTTTTGCTGACAATTGAGGTCAGGCTTACTGGGCAGTAATTGCCAGCACTTTCCCTATTGCCATTTTTAGGGCTGCAGTGGGCGGAGTCCTGCAGGCCTATTGTTTCAGAAAAGGACTTTGGCCAGACCTACATTTCTTGCAACTGCACAACATGATGAAGTGACAAAAGTCACTTCCACGGTCACATCTCTGGAACACGCCATTGCTCTGTAATCATTCTAGCACTGTCACTATTTTTGTTTTACTTTCCCACTCCAGCACTGGCACTATTTTTTTTTTTTACTTTCCGGGGTGGAGTCAGAATTGAATGGAGCCTATCAGTGTCTTTGTGGTCCTGGGGATCAACAGGCAAGGACACCTGGGGAAAGGCAGTGTGGCAGCAGGCAAATGCCATGGTGATAGAAAGAGACAGAGAGACACACACGAAACACAGAGTGCAGAATTGTGAGCATGTGTGTCTCTCTCTAACTGGGGAAAGCAGGTGGCTTTTCCAGAAAAGGATCAGTGCTCTCTGTACTTATTTATTAATGTTTAGGTATTTGCCATGCAAGTTTATTTTTGTAAGGGAATTGTTTCCCTGACAGCAGTCAGTAATTGCTGTTTGGAGGAAGCGAGAAGGAGAGAGAGACTGCACAATCAACACCCCGACTGGCAGGGCTTTTTTCCTCGCTCTCCCTGAAAGTAAATTGCTTAGCCTCTACAACCTTCCTAAAGAAAGAAAGGGTCTGACACACTGAATCATGCTGATGCACAGACAGATAATTGTTTCCTAGCTAGCAGTCAGTAAATGCCATTTGGGAGACAGCGAGTAGGAGAGAGTGACTGCACGCTCAACACTTGGACCAGCAGGGCTTTGAAAGAATGAATCCATTTTATTTGTCCACTACACATATGCATTATGCAAGCCAGATCATAATATTACTGCTGTGTTTTGTTATTTTTTTCAAGAATAATATGTTGTTTCACATTATGTCACCATGGTGTTGTTTGTGTCTTGTTGAAAAAAATGCAATAAAAATTGTTAACTGAAAAAAAATACAAATCTTCTGTGAATTATAATGAGAAAGAGATAAAATAGTATGCCCTTAATGGGGCTTGAACTTGAACCCTGCACTATCTCTCCATGACTGTATCTATCCTTACAAGAACAAGAAAAATAGAGCTTTGCAATAAATTTCAAGCATGTTGAGAAGCTGTATTAAGGACTCTGATTCTTTAAAAGACAGTGGACCCTGGCCCCCTCACACACACGCAACACACACACACACACACACACACACACACCATGCACATAATCACAGCAGCAGCAATCTGCAAAAAGTACATTTTCTCTGTGTTATTAAAATTACCTTTTTATTCAGTAACTGCAAGATTGTTTAATTCTTCATTACATTTTATTGAGCGGTATTCACATTTTGAAACAAACCATTAACCATCTACTGAAATTAATAACCTTATTCAGAACCTGCACTTTTGTCTATTTATATACTGTGGTTGGGATATTCAAAAGGGTTGCACCATGCGCAATAGGGTTGCGCATGCTCAAGTCCGAAATTTTGCCATTCTGCGATATTTACGCAGAAGGCAGTTGCGCCTAATCAAAACAGGCTGAGCAACAGTGCAATGCAAAATAGGTTGCATGCGCAATGAAGGGGGTGGATCCTTGCATAAAGAGGCAGCTTAATGCGATATTCGTGGTTGCGCAATGCGCAATAGCAGAACAGCCGGAAGTTGCACTACGAGCGAAATGAGCCAAATAAAAAAGGTTTCGGCGGAAGAGGGCGCGCAAGAACGCTATACAGGGATGCCAAGCGAGAGACAGAGAGAGACAGACAGACAGTCCAGGACAGGGCAGGCAATGGAAGTAGTGTGGGCCATAGGCTGCAGAGGCTAGTGGGGTACCCGTGCAGTGGAGGTAGCAGTCAGGACAGCGGGGTAACAGAGCAACATCAGCCAGGGGGTCAAGGGCCAGGAGATGGATAGTGCCGCTTCCACAGAAGCTGTAACGAGGGGGTGAGAATGCATGCTGCAGGGGACGTGGCTGCGGAAGCGGGTTCACGCGCATATCGCCCTCAACAGGCAGCACCGCGCTCGCATCAGCCTTGAGCAGTACACAGATGTAGAGATCGTGGGCCGGGCACCGCCCCTGAATAGCAATACCGAGGGCTTTGTGAGCTGTGCAGTGATGCATGCAGGCACCCTCACGGCAGAGTCACGCTTCGTCAGTGGAGACCAAGGTGACAGCCTGTATGTGTCTGCTCGCCATGGCACCTTCCAGAGGCTGACAGGGGACACCACAGGCATCACACAGTCGGCCACGCTATGCATCATCACCCAATTCCTCAGCGCACTGCTGCCACATGCCTGCGGAGCACATCCAGTTCCCCAGCACCACGGCAGAGCCGCATAGCAAA
Source organism: Neoceratodus forsteri (assembly GCA_016271365.2). Classification (NCBI taxonomy): domain Eukaryota; kingdom Metazoa; phylum Chordata; order Ceratodontiformes; family Ceratodontidae; genus Neoceratodus; species Neoceratodus forsteri. The sequence continues at coordinate 1,180,278,928 of CM057458.1, forward strand.
CATGCAGGAGTCTCCACAGGGTAAGCACATATGCCTGGCATGCTAGGGGCCATAGATCGCACCCATGTGGCCATTCGCACGCTTACCCGGCCCCGATGGGGCTGCATATAGGAACAGGAGGGCTATTCCAGTGTCAACTGCCAGGTGGGGTGTGATGCCACTGGGCGATAATCAATGTCGGTGCCACACACTGGTGGAGCACATGATGCCTCTCATATGGTATCAGTCCACACTGTTCCATCGATTAGCGAGTGGGGACATCCCCACAGGCCATCTAGTGGGTGAGTATGCATGTAGGAATTGCAAACTGGGGCAAGGGTGGAATGCCACAGGTGCCAGCGGTAGTGGCACACAGGGATGCTGGGCAATATGGACCTTAACATGATACTCATCTCCACCATCTCCTGGCACCATCTCCACACAGGTGACAGCGGATACCCACTCATCCCTGGCTGCTCACGTGCATTGGCGCCCCATGACCCCAATCGCAGCAACGCTTATAATGAGGCAGGCACATGGCGTCATTGCCCAAACATCATCTGTGGTTGTAGTTTGGGATGCCCAAGGCACGCTTCCTGATGTGCCTAGACACCTCTGGCAGTGCCCTACAGTACAGCCTCCTCAAAGGTTCTGTGGATATTCCTGGCCTGTCGTATCCTGGCACAACATGGCTAAAGACTGTGGATAGCCATTCAGGTTGAGGAGGGGACAGCGATAAAGGGGCGTAGCAGGTACCAGTGATGATGGTGATGAGCAGCCCCCCTTGACAGCGGGACCCCGACCGATCCGCAGGCCCAGCTGCACCGGACACCATCAATGGAGGAGCATTGGCGCATGACACAGGCAAGTCAAGGGCCATGTGCAACCAACACTTTCAACCCAGGCGCAACCCACAGGCACACAGAGTAGCACACCAGGGTGCATGGACGGGCAAGGGGAGTGGAAGGGACCAGGCACACAAACACACCATCAGGGAGGGGTGAACACCTCATGGACACACACACACACACACACACCAGGTACAAAGTGTACATGGGCAGGTACAGCAGAGCCGGAACAGACATGGCAAACACACAGATCCACAGACCACCCCCACCACCTGTACCGTCCAAGTATCGCGGTGTGTCAGATGCTGGGCACCCTTGCACCTTTTGCGTGTACAGTACAATGCAGGCATCATCATGCACACACACCTGTGGACAGTAGTCGGATGGTGTGCAGGTGGTCCGTGGTGTCGGGCATGGTGGCAGGGTACTCTACCAGTGTACTGCCCACCATGACGCAACATTGTAAACAGGGCAGCACCAGACAGGGCCGGCACTGGGAGACAGGTCAGTCATGTTGCACTGTTTCACGGCCACTCAAGGGATGCGTAAGGACCCCTGGGCCAGGACCAAGAGCAGCTTTGCAGGTTGAGCAGGGCTACAGGGTGGCACCGATGGACCACCAGGGGTTCCAGACTGCACGATCGCGACCTTGTCCGCACAGGGTCTGCAGCATGCCAAACATATCTGCTCAGGGTGCTCGGGATGCCCAGCAGCAGAACCCGGCATCAACAGGCTGGGTAAGCGTAATGACACCGAATGGGGAGTGGAGAGCATACTGTGGGTGTGGTAGCAGGGGCACCTTAAGTGCAATGCAGCCACGATAGTGACCAATGCCTGGTCTGCCAGTCAATGGCGGCGTCACATCCATCCGCATTTGGACCATCTTCCTCAAGGATCAGAGCGGCAGTCCCTGCTGTGCCACTCCACAGCCACGCACAGTGCCTCCATCGACGTTGCATCCACCTTGCTGCTGTACTGATTCCTGCAGCAGGTGGGTGTGCTCTTCAAATGGGTACTCTGCCACAACGGCATCCTGTCTCCTAGGAAAGGTGGAAGGTCCTGATGGCTCGTCAATTCTTGAGGGTGGGCGCTGTTCACCAGGACCAGGAATGGGCATACTGTGCGGGTGGTGGGTGTGCCACTGCTGGAACAAATTTCAGATCTGGTGGGTGACTGCTGCTGCTGCCCCTCCAACCCGCGTGCTCCAGGGACTCACTCTGTTCCACTGCTGTGTCCTCAACAGTGCCAGACACCTGCATGCCGCCACCAGTGCTGCCCCATCATGCTGACAGGTACAGCCTGGGACTCGTGCCAACATGCTGGCACACACGTTGGAACCAGCTAGGCCCAGGGCGCGTGTTGGCCTGCTGTGTGTCCATCATGGGACACATACATGTCACTGCCCATTGCAGTCCTTGCATCATCAATGGTGCAGGTATGTGCTACGGCCACAGTCACAGCGCAGCTGGCATGCTTGCATGCCAGACTGCTGAGACAGGCTGTGCGTGCACCCCACACCTGACTCCACCGACAACAGAGTTGGCAGCCAGTCGCAGCATGCTGGTGCAGTGTAGTATGCTGGCAGGCGACAGAGGTGGATGGACCCCTCCCTCCAACTCTGGCAGGTCTCTCTCTCCCCACTGCCTGGACCCACTCACCTCACCTCTATCCCCTGAAGATGAAGAGGATCCACAGAAAGTGAGGAAATGTGAGTGCATGTGAACAACCTTCCCCACCCAACACCACCACCATGTCATACTGCAGCAGTGATGGGCTTCCCACCTGTTCAATCCACCTCCTGGTACGCCTTCAATAGCACTCCACTGCATTGATGCAGCCAGTCGGTCCTCAGCCGGGGTCAGCTCTGCCACGCTGGCTGGCCCCCGCCATGCCGGCACGTGCCACCCTGAGGGCTGCCACCTTCTCCTTCTGCACCCTCCTGCGGTCTGTCCCCATCTTCTTTGCATTCCTGCACAGAGTGTTGGTGGCTTCGTGCAGGTTCACTGCCCAAGCTACCTCTACCATGCAGCTACATGGGCCTGAGGGGTGCCCCGTCGGCCCACTCACCAGTAGTGGCTCCTCCCTCCAGGTGGTAGGGCTCCTCCGAAGAAGGCCTCTGTCTCCACCCTTGCTGGAAGTGAAGTTGCCTCCCTCCTCCGCCCACCATCCTCACCCCTCACCTTGGCTCTGCTCGGTCATGCTCGGTCTGTGGCAAACTGAACTTATAAGCTCAAATGGGCAGACTAGGTGGGCCATAGGCCCTTATCTGCCGACACTGTCTATGTATCTATGTATCTATGTATCTATGACTAGGAAGGCCAAGTGGTCCTTTTCTGATGACAAATTCTGTTACTAAGTTCATGATGGCACATCTACTGTAGAAACAGCTTTTACTGCAGTAGGTATCTGATTGTGAACTGTCATTCAGTCGGTGGCTGCTGTGGATGTGAGTGGAGGGTCTGTGCCAGTCACCGTCAGGGGTGCTTACACCATAGGTTGGAGGCCAGTGGGGGCAGTGGTAGTTGTCAGTACTGGGTGGGTAGGTAGGTGAGTCAAGGTGGGAGCTGGGCGTCATACAGTACTTATGGGGCCGGAAGAAGCACTGGACACTAAGGATGTGGTATAAAAGAATTACAGCTCTTTCCAGGCTGCTAATTGGGGCACATGGGGAGCTCTGGTCTGGACATCAGGCAAATGGTACAGAGGAATTACTAATCTTACCAAATAGCTGATCTGGGACCAGTTGATCAGAGAAACAGGGTAGGACTGCTGGACATCATGGATAATTGTACAATAATAATTGGGGCTATTTCAACTGCATTCAAGGGTGGGGGACCCTTAGATGCCAGGGATCATTGTATTGTACTATTTGGGGCATCAGAATAGTGTTCAGGGGTAGGGTGACAGTGCTCACCACTGAGTGCTCAAATGAGGGTAGGATTTTTGAAAGCAGTACACAGCATTGCACTTTCAGTGGTTAAGCACTTTTAAAACCTTTTATATAGCACTGTGCTCTGAATGCAGGAGGGTGTCTCTCATTTGCATGTCCATGATAGTAAATATGCACATGTACATGATCAGGTTAACATCAGGGGCTGCTGAATATAGCACCTGTCCAACTGTGCTGTTCCAACTTAACGTGATGCTTACATGTTTATGGTTGTGCTAACCTTCTGAAAATAGGGCTTAACTGACTACAGATGCTACCCGACGTCTCTTAAGATGCTGAAAGTAAACAAAGAAGGGTTATTTTATCAATATTTTATCAATCTCTTTATGTATTGTTTATCTTTTTTTGCTTGCAAAATATTTATCTAATTTCAAAACATTGTGACGTGACTTGAAACATTTATAACAGCTGTAGTTAAAATACAGTTTCTTCTCTTGTTGGAGTGCTGTCTTTATTTACTTATAAAAACACAGTTTGGTCAGCTGGCCTAGCAGCTTGGTGTTAGCTGTTCCACCTCCCATGCCAGTGGCCTGGTTTTGTTGGTGGAACTGGGTCAAATTGGGGTCATCTGGGTGGAGAGATGATTGAGCATCTCAGGGAGTGCTTCTCTCTCAGGGATGGGAATCTGATGACACCACTCTTCAACATACACCTAGCTGAGGAGTGCTGGCAGGGCAGAGAAACTGCATAAGTGAGAGGGCTCAGGCAGACACAAAGCAAGTACATGATTTACATGCACTGACATCATTGCATGCTTGGCTGCCCAGGGGATAAAACCAAAGGTACTGTAGAAAACTCCCAATGACAGAATGATCCACCAATCTGCCACAGACCCTGCACTACTAACTAGGCTCTGCTACTGTCTGAATATGTGTCTTCATGTGAATGGCCTTCCCCTCCTGTCCCCACCACAGGGGATATGTTTGTGTGTGTGGGAGGTGGGCCCTGGGGAATCTCAGAGTAGTTTACATCCTGGGGATGGTGGGTGATGGGGCTGGACAGGTCAGTGGGCAAGGGGGTTGCAGGGCGACTAAGGGGATACAAATCTCTATGGAAAAAGAAAGAAATAAAACACAGTTTGGGAAGTTCAGACCCAATAACACAGTCATACAATATAAGCAGGGTTACTATGCACTATGCAGCTAGACCAATGCAGGCTGTTTAGTGGAAACCTAGTGCCTGGCAAAACTCTGTCCACCTTGCAATGTGCAAATAATACATATACCATATAATCTCCTGATGAGAATTGGGGCCTGAGTGATTGCTGCAAAAAATATATATTTTTGTTTTCTTAACCAAAAACCTTTATTAAACAAAACATTAAAATAAAAACTAAAACAAAACAAACCCAGAGTACGAACTAGGAAAAGTTTTGCTTATACTATCACAGCTTCTGTAGTGCTTCCCAAGCATTCAACTAAGATAAGTCGATGGAATAACACAGTCAGTAAATTCACATAAATCCGATCAAAATTTAACTTAGAAAAATGCTTGTAGTCCCCTATGTTTATATGGTATGAGAGTGATATGTTAGGAATATCCTAAGTATTAGCTTCCCATACAAACGTGTTTTTAAAAATAAATGAAGGCAGCACTCAATCATAAGAATAAACTACTGTATTTAAAGTAGTTCTAAAAGTTTCTTGTCACAGCTCAATGTTCTGAAAATTGATTAAAGGTGTTCAAGCAAAACAAGATGGTAAACCCCATAAAGAAGTAGAATAAGAGATAGACCTGTTTGTTTACCTTCTGCCCTGCAGCTTTAGACATCCTCTCACCAGGCCAGCAGCTCTCTGAATGCAACAGGAAATAAGTGCAGGGGTAGGCCATTCCAGTGGCAGGGTCGATTTTAGTACGTAGAGTATTTGTTTCAGTATATAGTGTATGTGGATTTTTCTGCCTACAGTGCATGTATATAAATACATAGTGTATGTGTTTCACTGTGAAGTGTATTTCTTTCGGTATATACTGCAGTGTATGTGGATTTTTTAATATACTGTGTATGTATTTCAATATGTAATGTATTTCTTTCAGTATATTGAGTATGCAGATTTTTTTCAAATGGTGTGTTTCAATAAATAGTGTATTTGTTTCAGTAGATAATATATGTATTTCAATATATCATGTATGTTTCAATATATAGTGTAATTCAAAGAATAAGCTACTGTATATTTAAAGTAGTTCTAAAGTTTCTTGTCACATCACAATATTCTGAAATTTGATTAAAGGTGTGCAAGAAAAACAAGATGGAACCCCCCATAAAGAAATAGAATAAGAGATAGCCCTGTTTTGTTTACCTTCTGCTCTGCAGCTTTAGACATCCTCCCACCAGGCCAGCAGCTCCCTGAATGCTGCAGGAAATGAATGCAGGGGCAAATCATTCCAGGGGCAGGGCTAATTTCAGTATGTAGTGTATTTGTCTCAGTATATAGAGTATGTGAATTGTTCAGTCTATAGTGTATGTATTTCAATACATAGTGTATGTGTTTCACTGTGTACTGTATTTGTTTCAGTATATAGAGTATGTGGTTTTATAATATACTGTGTATGTATTTCAATATGTAATCTATGTCTATCAGTATATAGCGTATGCATATTTTTTAAACAGTGTGTTTCAATAGATATGGTATTTGTTTCAGTATATAGTGTATGCAGATTTTTCAATGTATAAAGTATTTATTTCAGTAGTGTACAGTATGTATTTTAATATATCACATATATGATTAAATGTATAGTGTATTTATTTCAGTAATTTGTGTATAGAAACATAGAAACATAGAATCTGATGGCAGATAAGGACGCTTGGCCCACCTAGTCTACTCATTTTCCTACCTAACAGATAGCTGCAGATCCTAGTTAACCAACTGCTTACTTTCTCCTACCCCCCACTAGGACTGCCTTATGCCTGTCCCATGCATTCTTAATTCCCACTGATTTTGACTCCATGACCTCCTCAGGGAGGCTGTTCCATGCATCCACAACCCTCTCTGTGAAAAAATACTTCCTCACATTACCTCTGAGCCATCCCCCCTCTATCTTCAAACTGTGGTCCCTTGTTCTTGCACATCTCTTTTCCTGGAAGATGCTACCCTCTTGGACTTTGTTGATTCCCTTGAGGTACTTGAAAGTTTCTATCATGTCCCCTCTCTCCCTTCTTTCCTCAAGGTTACACATATTAAGCTCCTTTATTATTTCTTTGTATGTATTCTGGTGCAGACCCTGCACCATTTTGGTTGCCTTCCTCTGAACAGCTTCCACTCTGTCTATGTCTTTGCAGAGATGGGGTCTCCAGAACTGCACACAGTACTCCAGATGGGGTCTCACCAACTGTCTGTACAGAGGGATAACAACTACCTGTTTTCTACTATAGATGCCTCTCCCTATGCATCCCAGTATCCCCCCAGCCTTCCTTACTGCTTTCTCACATTGCTTGCCCACCTTTAGGTCATCTGATACAATTACCCCCAGGTCCCTTTCTATTTTTACTGTTGTCAGTATCTCACCCCCCATTGTGTACACTTCCCCTTGGTTTTTGTTTCCCATGTGCATTATCTTGCACTTCTTTGCATTAATTTAAGCTGCCATACATTTGACCATTCTCCAACCTTGAAATCCCTTCTCATCCTTTCACTCCATCTTGTGTATCAACCCTGTGGCAGATCTTTGTGTCATCTGCAAAGAGACATACTTTCCTTCAGTTCTTCTGCAATGTCACTTATAAAGACATTAAAAGGACTGGTCCCAATCTAAACCTACGGTGCCCTTTAGTAACCCTCCTTTCTTCACTGTGTATTCCATTTACCACTACCCTTTCGTCCTGTTGTCTAACCAATTTTTATCCAGGCTACCACCTTGGGACCACTCCAAGGCTGGCTATTTTGTGTATTAATCTTTTGTGTGGGACTGTATCAAATGCCTTGCTAAAATCTAGGTAGGCCATGTCCACAGCCCCTTCCTGGTCTACTACTTTGGTCACCCAGTCAAAGAAATCTATTAGATTCATCTGATGTGACCTTCCCATCATGAATCCATGTTGCCTTGGGTCCTGTGCCCCACTGGCCTCTAGGTACTCAACAATTCTTTCCTTCAGAAGTGATTTCATCATTTTCCCTACCACTGAGGTCAAACTAACTGGTCTGTAGTTTCCTGCCTCTGTCCTGCTCCCACTTTTGTGAAGGGGAATCACATCTTCCCTCCTCCAGTCCTTGGGTACCACCCCATCCTCCCATGATTTGTTAAAGAGAGTAGTCAGCGGTGTCACTAGTTCTATCCTTAGTTCTTTTAGAATTCTTGGGTGAATCCATCAGGCCCCATTGCTTTGTCCACCTTTAATTTTATTAGTTCTTTCAGAACCCTTTCTTCTGTAAATGGACTGGTATTGACCCCTGTCTTCAGAGTGTTTCTCTTGTTTGATTTAGGTAACTCCTTCCTCTTCCTTTGTGAATACTGAGCAGAAATATTCATTCAGTATCCCTGCTTTTCACTGTCACCCTCTTTCCACATTCCTCCCCTTTATTAGGCTTCAGTATCCCTCCTTTGGTCTTTCTTAGCTCCTTAATGTATCTATAAAGGTCTTATCCCCTTCTTAACAGAATTGGCTATCCTTTCCTTGGTTTGGGCCTTTGCTATTCTGACTGCCTTCCCAGCCACTTTTGCTTTAACTGATAAAGTTCTCTGTCCTGCTCCTTCTGTGTTTCCTTATATTTCCTGAATACTGTCCTTTCCTTAACCTTCCTGCCACCTCTTTTGAGAACCATAGTGTTTTTTTCTTTCATTGTGTTTTATTGATTTGCTTTACACAAAGGCTTGTTGCCTCTGTGATGGCTGTTTTGATCACTCCTCATTGTTCCTCCACACCTCCTTCTTACCTGTTTGCTAGTGCTTTTCTGAGGCACTCTCTCATTTTCACAAAGTCAGCCCTCCTAAAGTCCACTACTCTTGCTTTTGTATGGCTTGTAGTATGGCTGTGTTTATCATGAACCACACTGTTTGGTGGTCACTTGTTCCCAGATGGCTACCCACTTCTAAATCTGAAATTCTTTCTCCGTTCCCATTTAAGAGTGCCAGATGTAAGATTGGTCTCTCCCGAGTGGGTTCCAGTACTAGCTGTCTGAGTCATGCCCCCTGTAGGGCATCAAGAATGACCCTGCTCTTGGATGTGCCTGCTGCAAAGGTGCTCCAATTAACATCTGGCATATTCAGGTCCCCCATTAACAATATCTCTCCTTTTTCTGCCATTCTAAGAAAGCCTTCTATCATTTCCTTGTCCATTCCCTCCCCCTGAGATGGGAGGTCTGTATACAACCCCCATGTGGATTGTGGTGCCATTTCCTGTCTCCAGGATGACCCAAAGTGCCTCATCTGCTCCCTGTTTACTCTTTAGTTCTGTTACTTTGATCCCTTCCTTTACATAGAGAGTTCCTCCTCCTCCTCTTTTACCCTGCCTATCCCTCCTGTAGATTGTGTATCCTGTATGTTGACATCCCAGTCATGGGTTCTCTGTGTACCATGTTTCTGTGACTGCTGCAATATCCAGACAACCCTCTTCCATCAAGGCCACTAGTTCAGGGAGCTTGTTACACAGACTATGGGCATTGGTACTCATCACCCTCCACTTTTGATAATCTACCCTTTTAGCTCCATTTCAGTCCTTACTGCCTTTGTCTTTTTTACATTTAAATCTGTTCTGCTGCTAATAACTTCTGAACCTTGATGTTTACCTCACTAATCACCATGTTTTGTGGGGGAGGATGGGATTTCCTTCTCCTTTTCAGTGCTCCCCTTGACTAGTTTAAATGCTTGCCAATGAAGCATTTAATCCTCTCACCTAGGATCCTGGTTCCCCCCTGGACTGATGCAGACCATCACACCAGTATAGGTGTGCATCCCTCCAGGTGGCTCCCCGGTCCCCAATGAATCCAAAACCCTGAGCTCCACAGCAGTTTTTCAACCATTCATTGAATTCCTGGTGAGGAGTTGCGTAGCATCTCCCTTGCCATTATCAAGCAGCACCTCTGAGAAGGTTACCATATGCGCTACTTGTCTAAGGCCCCTTCCCAACTCTGCAAACTCCTCTTTCACTACTCTGATCCCATTATTAGCCAAGTTATTTGTCCCTAGGTGGACAATGACATCCAGCTCCCTCCCTTGTGCAGCTCCTCCCATGATCCTGAGGATTCGCTTCCTGTCCTCAAGCCATGGCATGAGGAAGGCACCTTACCTCCTTCCCTCTCCCCTTCCTCCCCCATTTCTACACCCCAATGATTGATTCCCCCAGCAGGAGTTGTTTCCTTCCCCTAGGGGTCCCATGCCACACTCCTGTGGGTCTCCATTGTGAGGTTCCCAGCATCCTCCTTGGTCTCCACTGCAGGTGCCTCCATAGAGGAACCACTATCCACCAAAAGAGTGAATGAATTTTGGAGAGGTACAGCTGGAGGGATGCAAAGCTGTTCCACCACCCTCTCCCTTCCTGAGCCCGCCCTAGTCCAGCCTCTCCTCTATCTTGGCAACCTCTGAGGTAGTGGCATTAGCCCTGGTGGTCCCTGGTGTATGTGGATTTTTTTGTGTGTGGTGTATGTATTTCAATAGACAGTGTATGAAACACAAAAACATAGAAAGTGATGGAAGAAGGGCACAACATGGTCCATCTAGTCTGCCCATAAACCAAGCCGCCCTCCCTTAACTGCTATTCAGTGTTACAATATATTTTTGCCTACCCCATTCCTTTTTGAATGATTCAACTGACCTAGTCTTCACAATCTCTGGTGGAAGGCCATTCCAAGTATTCACCACCCTCTCGATGAAGAAGAACTTTCTTGTGTCACTCTTGAACTTGCCTTCTTCCAGCTTCATGCTATGCCCCCTCATTTGTACTTGACTCATCATTTGAAATAGGTCCTGAACCTGGACCTTGTTTATTTCCTTCAAGTACTTGAAGGTTTTGATCATGTCCCCCTTTCTCTGCATTGTTGCAGGGAGTACATGTTTAGGTTGTTCAGATGTTCCTTGTATGTCTTGTTGTGAAGTCCAGGTATCATTTTTGTAGCTCTCCGTTGCACTGTCTCCAGTCTGTCTATATCCTTTCTGAGGTGAGGTCTCCAGAACTGCACACTGTACTCCAGGTGAGGCCTAACCATTGATCTGAACTGTGGCATAATCACCTCCTTCTCTCTACTTGTAATTCATCTTCCTATGCAGTCTACCATACTGTTCACCATTAACACTGCTTTTTCACACTGCTGGGATGTTTTCAGGTCATCTGTATAATCACCATAAGATCCCGTTCCTGCTTTGTGGCATCCAATTTCACTCCACACAGGAGGTATTCCTCACAAGTATTTTTCCTCCCTTTGTGCATGACCTTGCACTTTATGGCACTGAAATTTATTTGCCAGGTTGTTGTCCACCTTTCTAGTCTTTAAAGATCAGCCCTCATCCTTTCCACTCCCTCCGGACTGTCTACCTTATTACATATTTGAATCAGCTGTAAATAGACACACCTTGTCTTCTAGGCCCACAGATATGTAACTGCTAAAAATATTGAAGAGGATAGGCCCCAGCACCAATCTCTATGGCACACCAGTAGTTACATCTCTCTCCTCTGATAGTTGTCTGTTTACCAGTACCTTCTGAGTCCTTCCATTAAACCAGCTCCATACCCAGTTTACCACTTTATGCCCAACTCCTGTACTGGCAAGTTTATTCAATAGTCTTCTATGTCAGACCAAATCAAAGGCTTTGTTGAAGTCTAGGTATATTAGATCCACAGCACTGTCCTGATCTACTGTCTTTATTACCCAACTGAAGAAATCTATTAGGTTTGTCTGGCATGATCTTCCTGTGGTGAAGCCATGCTGTAGTGGGTCTTTTATATTATTTTCTTCGAGAAAAGATGTAAGACATTCCTTAATTAGAGTTTCCATTGTTTTGCTGACAATTGAGGTCAGGCTTACTGGGCTGTAATTGCCAGCACTTTCCCTATTGCCATTTTTAGGGCTGCAGTGGGCGAAGCCCTGCAGGCCTATTGCTTCAGAAAAGGTCTTTGGCCAGACCTACATTTCTTGCAACTGCACAACATGATGAAATGACAAAAGTCACTTCCACAGTCACATCTCTTGAACTGTTGCACTCCATTGCTCTGTAATTGTTCCAGCACTGGCACTATTTTTGTTTTACTTTCCCACTCCAGGGCTGGCACTTTTTTTTTTACTTTCCGTGGTAGAGTCAGAATTGAATGGAGTCTATCAGTGTGTTTGTAGTCCTGGGAATCGACAGTAAAGGACACCTGGGGAAAGACAGTGTGGCAGCAGGCAAATGCCATGGTGATAGAAAGAGGCAGAAAGACACACACACAAAACACAGAGTGCAGATTGCTAGTATGTGTGTCTCTCTAACTGGGGAAAGCAGTGGCATTTCCAGAAAAGGATCAGTGCTCTTTGTACTTATTTATTAATGCTTAGGTATTTGCTATGCAAGTTTATTTTTGTAAGGGAATTGTCTCCCCGACAGCAGTCAGTAATTACTGTTTGGAGCAAGTGAGAAGGAGAGAGAGACTGCACAATCAACACCTCGACCGGCTGGGCATTTTTCCTCACTCTCCCTAAAAGTAAAATTGCTTAGCCTCTACAACCTTCCCAAAGAAAGAAAGGGTCTGAAACACACTGAATCATGCTGATGCACAGACAGAGAATTGTTTCCTCGATAGCAGTTGGTAAATGCCATTTGGGAGGCAGTGAGTAGGAGAGAGAGACTGCACACTCAACACCCAGACCAGCAGGGTTTTGAATAAATTAATCCATTTTATTTGTCCACTACACATATGCATTATGCAAGCCAGATCATAATATTACTGCTGTGTTTTGTCATTTTTTCAAGGATAATATGTTGTTTCACACTATGTCGCCATGGTGTTGTTTGTGTCTTGTTAAAAAAAATGCAATAAAAATTGTTAACTAAAAAAAATACTACAAATCTTCTGTGAATTATAATAAGAAAGAAATAAAATAGTATGCCCTTAATGGGGCTTGAACTTGAACCCTGCACTATCTCTCCATGACTGTATCTATCCTTACAAGAAGAAAAAAATAGAGCTTTGCGATAACTTTCAAGCATGTTGAGTAGCTGTATTAAGGACTCGGCTTCTTTAAAAAGATAGTGGACCCCCGGCCCTGACTCACACACACACACACACACACACACACACACACACCATGCACATAATCACAGCAGCAGCAATCTGCTAAAAATGCATTTTCTCAGTGTTATTAAAATCCCCTGCCATGTCTCTTTGCAGATCAAATATGACCAGTTATACTATGCACTACATCATGACACTGTTTGCTGGCTGTGTGAGAGGATGGTTGTATCATTAGTCCCATCTTTCAAAAAGCAGTTAAATAAAATAACTTTACAGAGTGAGTGAACTACACTCAGCTGTTCAAATGCAGTGGGACAAAACTGAACTAGTGAGGTAGAGCTGTTGCCAAAATAGCTGATCTCTTGCACACTCTTGCCATAGACTTATTGGGGCTCTCTAACTTTAAGAATAAAAAAAAACTTGAAGTAAGGTATTTTTTCAATAACCCCCTCAACTATTCCCACCATACTCCACTCACTGTGAAAAATGATTTGATCAACTGTTTTTTTTTATAGGAAATGTAGTGTGTCAGACTCTAGAGGGGGACTCCAGAGTGTAGTTCAGGTATATCCTAGTAAAAACAAAAAACTCTCACCCAGCCCTGCTTCAAAATCAATATTTTCATGATGTGGTGCATATTAGAATTAGTCATATTAGATCCAAAAAGAGATGTGGCATAGGAAAAATTAAAGTACCTTCTCAGTTTTGTTTAAGCTTACTTTGCTCTGTTTTAGAAGAAATGCAAAAGATCCCTTGCATTTTATTCGCTCTCATCTGTTAGAATACAACCCTCCCACCACCAACTCCCCCGCTCATTTACAGATGTCACTTTTTGCTTAGAAGAAAATAGTTTTCACAATTCTAGATATGCTAGCTATTGAAATGACCACCAGGATAGAGACGTTTCTGTGTGGGTGGCCCCAGATGTATGCTCCAGGAACTGTTCACTGTCGTACAACCCAAATACACATCAACATCATCTAGTAGTGAATAAAAAGTGTCATTTGCTGGCTTCTCTTGAACTTTTTCTTAATTCATTATTTCTAGTGGTTCATTTTGGAGGGAGCTGGGTTTTTCCCCTCAAGTGAGATGTTAGCTGCATATTAATTTTACTATATATTTCCACATTCACAGTGCTGCAGCCTTCCATGTGCAACATGTGTGACAGTCAGTCACACCCCATTAGCATCAATGACTTTTTTTTTTAAATATAGATAATATTGGATGATAGGCTCAACACATTTGCCTCCACTGCCGGCCACTGTCTTGCTATAAAACATTCAAATCTCATAAGACATTTTTTTGAGCAAAGATGTTTCTTCATTTTATTATGTTTTATGTTATTTGCTTAAAAAATCTAAAGTGCACATTTGTGCATTTAATAATAATTTTTGGGGAAAGTCAAACACTGGGAAAGTAGAACAATAATATTTATATCAGTTTTACTGATGCCTCTACAGGAAAATATTACAGTTATACATCTGATGGCATGGAAACACTTGATATGGTACTTCCATTTATCCTCTGCAATGTCTTTTTTTCAATCTAATATGACTAATTATACTATGCACTATGTCATGAGAATGTTGGTTGATTGGTGAGAGGATAGTTTTATCACTAGTCCCAGCATCTACCAAAACTGCACTCTGGAGCATCCCTGCAGAGTCTGTCCAACATGTTACATTTCTTTAGAAAAGCATTTCATTAAAATACCTTTACAAAGAGAGTGAGAACTGCAGTCAGCTATTTAAATGTAGCAGGACAAAACTGTACTAGCAAGGAAGAGGTGTTGCAAGAATAGCTCATCTCTGGCACACTCTTATCAGAGTTATTGAATCTCATTTTTAAATTCTTGAAAAAAAAGTTAGCAAAGGCGCTTTATTTTAAATAATTCTCCGTCTTGAACAATTCCCAGCACTCTTCACTCACTGAGAAAAGTTAGTGGATTTATTTTTTTTTATAGAAATGTAGTGTGTTAGACTCTGCAGGGGTACTCCAGCATAGTGTAGTTCACATAAATGTAGGGGGTGATAAATCTTCTCACCCAGCCAGCTTCAAAGTGAACACTCTCATGTGAAGTAGAATGTCATCCATGTAGGTGGAAAGTCTGTATCTGTTTTGGCCTACCTTGATTCTTTTAATTGTATCACACTGAAAGATTTGTTTTGTTAGTGGTTCAATGCTCAGGGCCACACAGTATGCAAGTGGGGGCTGTGGGATTCAAACCCAGGTCTCCAGATTTGCAGCACAGCGACTTAAACCAGATATATCCTGGAAAACAAAAACTCTCACCCAGCCCTGCTTCAAAATCAACATTCCTGTGATGTGATGCATATTACAAATAGTCATATTAGATCTAAAATGAGACATGGCAAAGGATAAATTAATGTACCTTCTCACCTTTTTAAGCTTGCTTTGCTTTGTTTTAGACGAAACACAAAGATCCCTAGCACTTTGTTAGCTCTTGTCTGTTAGAATCACCCCCCCAACTACCCGCCTATTAAGAAATATAACTTTCTGGTTAGAATAAAATAGTTTTTCACAATTCTAGGTATGCTAGTTATTGTAATGGCCACCAGGATAGAGAGGTTTCTGTGTGAGTAGCCCCGAATGTATGATCAAGGAACTGTTCTCTGTCCTACATCCCACACACATCAACACCATCCAGTACTAAGTAAACGTGTAATGGGATTTATTCACCTGGTAAATGTGATTATCTGAGTACCCTTTATAGTACTCCACAGTCAGGCACCAGTGGGTATTTCTCATCCATCCTATAGGTTGATGCATGATCCAATCAAAAGAAGTGGGTCAGGACATACCTCTTTGCTCATCAGATTATCTCCAGTGCGATTCTTCCTTAGCTATATTGTGAAAAAATCAAGAAAAACAGAGACTTACAAGAAGGAATTGGAGATGCCCTGTGAACAGGGTCACAAACACGTGACCTCTTTCTTGAATGATGCCGCCTCTGACTAGTGCCTGATAGCCGTGCTAAGGTGTAAGTTAGAATAGAGAACTTAATCATGCCATTTTCTGTACTAACACTCTTTATTGTGACTCCTTCCTTATGTATCATTGACAAACGTAGATGTTTCTTGACAGCATAAAATTCCCATCTGCTGTATGTTCTTTATTTATACACTTGTAAGCTGGAATTCATTGTCCCATGTTCCCCGATTGCATCTATTGTGATACTAATGACCTTGTTAACCTGGTCAGAGAGGTAATCTGCCATTCCGGGTGAGGCTGTGGAGTACTATAAAGGGTACTCAGATAATCACCTTTACCAAGTGAATAAATCCCATTATATTTCATTCCCTTTGCAGTCAGAAACCAGTGAGACCTTAGTAACATAGAAACATAGAATTTGACGGTCCTTATCTGCCGCCAAATTCTGTGTTTCTATGTTATTAAGGTCCCACTGATTTCTGACTACAAACTACAAAGGAATGAAATATAATAGGACTATTCACGACAAAAGCGATATCTGAGTACCCTATAAGCTCGCAGCCACCGGGATAACAGAATTAACTCTCAGGTGTAGACCGTGTATACAATCAGTATGCGTCGGGAACATGAGAACAATCCAGCCTAGTATAAATATGGGGCTGCTCTGAATATAAGATTATTACTCTTGGGAGAGTGAAGAAAGGCAGATTGCTTCAATGGGCCACCACACAGTTTCAGCCAATGTTGGGTAAGACATACGTATGGAAGACCACGTGGCAGATGAATAAATGTGTAGTAGTGACACGTTCCCTCCATTTGGCAAGGGAGATGTTTGTCTGATGCATTTAGCAATGGAGTCTTTGGACTGTCTTGGATTTGGCAGCCTGTCCTACCCTCTGCCCTCTAATCAGTATGGGAAATCATCTGTCAAGTGTGTGTAGCATGTCATGCTGAAGTATTACTAAGGTGATGGTCAACATGTAGCGGGGAGAGTTTGTGGGACATCTAGGATATCAGCTGTCATTATAGTTGGTAGTATGACTTTGGTCCCAGTGATATGGATACCAGCTTGGGGAAAGGGTTTACCATTCTTAGAATGGTCTGTCACAGAAAACATTAGGAATGGCGTCCAATATGGAAGGCCTGTTCTGGCCTATCCTCCTAGTGGAGCAGACTGCTACCAGGAATGCTGTCTTAATTGTGCGCCAGTGTGAAGGTTCCTGTTGGGTAGTCTGCGGTATTGTAGGGCATCTAGTATTGTGCTGAGATTGCCCTGTGGTTCTCTTAGACTGACCATCGGTGATGGTAATGTTACTGCCTTAAGTGACCTGACTGTGTCTGTGCATGAGTTGGTGTGACCCATTTTGGCTTAGTTCTTATGAAAAAGATTGCTGATGCCTGAATTTGGGGTGCATCAAAGTTAGACCTTTACTTGTCCTTTGATTGTGAGGTCCAGAACTGGGGTAACCCTGTCAGTGATGATGAAGCTTCCATTACCTTTACCGTTTGTAGGAAAATGTGCCACTGTATGTGGTAAGTTTTAATAGTAGCTGTCCCTGGATTGAAATGGTTGATTTGCCACTGTGGACTGATAGGCTAGGTATCACAGTCTTTTCCCTTCCATATCTATGCTTTCAGGTTCCAGTTGGATGGGTTTGGAGGAAAAGCAGGACCCTGGTACAAGAGAGCCAGCTGGTGAGATAATGACTATGGTGGGTTCAGTGCCATTGCTTAACTAAGTGATTACCATGGCCTTCTGGGTCAATCGGGGGTCCACCATGGTTACGGTTGTCTCTGAGTGGTGTGATTTGCCTTGTTTGTCTATTGGAATGTGGGAAACACATTGTTTGTCTGAGGCTGTGCGAGGGCCGAGCATTTGTTCTCCTCAGTACCACAGGTTTTAGAGGCCTAGGATGGAGATTAGAGTGAATTCGATGTACCAGTGTGGCGTCATGAGGACCAGATTGGAACGAGGCCCAATTGGCCTTCAGGCCTGTGAGGAGTTTGTTGGTTGAGTCTCCACTGGTGATTGTTGATGGTGACTCTGCTCAGCCAGTTTGCTTCAGATGGATTATCGGCTATGTTCTGCCCAGAAAGGGTTGTAGGGTAGTTTTATTGAGGTTTGCTTCTGGTGCCTCCACAGCATTTTAGGAAGTGAGTGTAACTCAGTTTTCTACTGAGCTAAATACCATTTTGTGGTAGTGATGGTGCTCTCATGTCCCCTATGTGTGGGTGAGGGGCTGGGAGATCCTCATCCCATGCTGTGTTCCTCATTCTGTCTATGTGGTAGTCTGTAGCTTGGAGGGGTCACAGCTGGAGGGATCTCCTTCAAGTCGTGAGTGTTTGGGTTTAATTTCTTCATTGGTTAGGGGTTGCTGCAGGAGGGACCCGAGCCCTGATGATGCTCAATGATGGGAGGCAGACGTTCTTGGTTCAGAAACCACTACTGGAGGGTTTTTGCCCCATTCAGAGTATTCTGTTTTGTTTGCTGGCCCTGCTGCTGCGAGTCTAAATTTACTGTGGTTGTACTGAGCCACAAGTATACTGAGGCATATTGAGCTGCTGCTACAGATTAATTGATTGGTAGTTCAGTGATTATATAGAAGCTATCAGGTCCACCATGCTAGAGATCATCCAGGTATGGAATGACATGCATCCCTAGCTTCATATGGTGCCATGCTAGGATTGGCAGAGTCTTGGTAAATACTCAGTATGCTACTGTCAGGTCAGGCCGGTAGGCAGGTGTATTGAAGGTGCTGTCACTCGATGCAGAACCTGGGTTGATCAGTGGGATCGCGGAGGTAGGCATTCCAAGGCCCACCAGGTCAGTAGACCCCGGCTGTATTGACAGTAGTTTCTCTTTGAATGTTTGTGTAGATCGCTAGCTGGTGTAAGTACAGCATTTGAGGTCCAGTGCAAGCTGCACTCAGTCAATCATTGTGCCTTGCCTATATGGATTCCCCTCTGTAATGCCGATCAAGATAATAATGTATTAGCGAGTGGTTTCATAATCTCTGGGAAACTTGTCATAGTCGTCCTGAAGACACGAGCAATTTGTCACCCTGTTCAGGTATGGCAGTGTCCCTAGTAAGCGGTCTTAGTGGTAATTTACCTGAAAAAGCAGGGCATATCTCATCCCAATAGATGAGATTGTGGATGTAGTTGTCATATGCTGATGGGGAGCCCTATGAACGGAGGATGATTAAACAACATCATAATTTCCCTAGGGAAAGACATGTGAAGCGATGATACCTCAGGTGATGAGGAATGATGGCACTCTATTCCTTGATTGAAGGACAGGACTGGGCTGACAAACATTGAGCCCTGTGACAAGGAAAAAGCAGTTAATGTAATATATGGGAAAGACGTGTAATCTCCAGTGTGGAGAAGGGATCATGCATGAGCTGGTGTACCGCTCGGGTGGTATCTTGTCCAATCCAGACAGATTCTAGTTTTGGTTATGGTCTGGCTCTGATTGAAAAAACATCTTAGGTACCCACCCCCAGGCAAGACAAGGTGCTGAGCATGTGAGATCCTGTGACAGTAGCAGTGATCTCAATGGCTGAATAGCCAGTGACCAAGCAGTGGGAATTTCAACTAATATGGGAAAGGAGAACATTGAAAAACAAGAGGTGTAGACTGGCCCTAGGGGACCCGTGGATGCTGACATGTAAGGCTGTTGAGGCCAGGACAGATGAAGGTCACCAGTAGTGAGTGGCACATCTATTGGGGTATTGATATGTGCTGAGATACTGATGATATCCTGCCCCCAGTGCAAGGGTCCAACAGTTAGTGTTTTCCACCTGATTGTAGCACTGCCTCTTCCCACGTAATGTGACAGCCATGATGCCACTGTTGGGTGCCTACATTCAGCATTTTCAGCTGGTCAGCATGCATGCCCCCCAGTAGGTCCATTAGTAGCCCAGTCCAGGGTGTGAAGTACCTGTGGACTCTTGCCGAGAGGTAGCCATCGCCCTTCCTCTGCTCGTCCCAAGTGAGATCATAATAAGTACGGTCTCACGGTACATCCTGTGGCCAGCATGTGGAGATTATCAGGGGTGACAATATTTGCCTGTGAGATGTGCCAATTATTAAGTGAGAGATTGAGTAAGTCTCTCACAGCATCAACACTGCTCCACATGGGTCCTAATAGTCCAGTTGGGCATTGAGGAGGGGCGCTGAAAACGGTGGCAGGTCATGTGCCAACTGCCCACATTATTCTGTGTGTTACCTAGTGTTGATTCAAATTAGGGCTGCAGTATCCAAGCCCAGGCCTCCTGAATTGGAGCACTGGGCCTGAAGGCACTGTATTGTATTGCGTCCCTGCTCAGGATCCTTCCTGGTTAGGTCAGTGTCCCCAGTATGATACTGAGTGACCATGCTGGGCAGGATTTTCGGAATGGGAAAAGTTGCAGTAAAAATAGGGACATCCAGTCCAGATGGCAGTGGAATGTTTCCTGTGTATACTAGTGTCCCCAGTATGAAGTAGAGTGACCTTGTTGGGATGTTTTCTGGCTGGCATCTAGGGCTCTCCATGCCTGTTCATGGGGTAAGGATACTGACAGCTCCTTGTGTCACCTCTTCTATCACCTTGAAGGTGACCCCACATTCTTTGCAGTTTGCCATAGTAATTCTGAAAAGTGAGGTCAAATTGTGTCAGATAGGGCCCCTGCAGTCTGGCAGGCCACATTATAGCTAAAACAATTAAAAAGTTAAGATCATTATGGTAGAGGTACTCCCATGACTCTGAGAGCTGCAAAGACATTGCGTGCCATTTTCCCTAGGGGCAAACCCAGGCAAGATGGCGGCAGGCAGATCCAGTGATAACTGGTGAGATTTGGGCTGCCTGTATAGGGAATAGTGCCATCACCTAAGAGGGCAATGAAATCTCGCAGGAGCATGCTTGAGGCTTGAGGGGCTGTTGTTTGGCAGTGCTTTGAGTCTTGCGAGATTCACAGGTGCTGTTGGGGCTTGAGCACTGAGGAAGGAATGGAGCAGTATGGCCATGCAGTGTCTTGGGTGGGGGGCGTGCTATGATTTATGGCACCCTGAGACAAAGGCTTTGTGAGTTTCATGCCCTGGACCTCCTTGGGCATCTGGAGAGACAGTGGGGGATCTCCTCCACTTGTAGAGTGGAGTCATTGGGTCACTGAGTGATCTAGGGGCAGCTAAGTCCTTTGCCCTGTACAGTCTTTTCCAGGAAAAGTATGTGGCTGGAGTGGGGTCATGGCCTTTACTGGCTGAGTGGTCACTGCAGGAGATAGCTCCTGTCATAATAAATTACCGCTAGAGCCCTGGGTGGTTCCAGGGTTGGTATGAGGAAGCGGTTACAGGAGGTGTCCAGACTGACATTGTGGAGTTTCTTTGATCTGGAGGCTCTAGGTAGAAAACGGCAGGACCCACTGCTGGAGGGGGATGCCTGTGGATTCCTTGCCTCATTGCTGCAGAATTTAAAAGGCAAGCATGGATTGATTTTTGGTGCAGCTACAGGCTTCTTCTGTGCAGAGTGGGGGAGTCTGGTTGGTGAGGGTGTGGGTTGCCCTACTGGAGGAGGACCTCACTCTGTGTGCTTTGTCCAGAGAATTGAATCCAAGGAGTTGGCTAAAGCCTACACTCCGGGAGAGAGATCCCAAGTCCTGAGCTGAACAGATGGGAATGGCAAATGCTGTGGGTTCAGAACCCACTACAGGAGGGGATACCTGTCTCCTGTGTAGCTCTGTGCAATGTAGTTCAGCACACTCGGCTCTAAAGTTTTAGTCTAATAGCCTGACGCTGCTGAAATCTTTGGGCTGCTAGTTACCCAAAGCAAGAATAGATGTTAGTTTAAATAGGATTCTGAGTTGCACGCAGTTAATCTGATGCTGGGCTATGCTGGCTACTATGCTGCTTTGTTAGTTAAATAAAGTAAAGGAAAAAATGTACCTGTAATACAGAAAGTTGCTGAAAGAACTGCAAAGTGTTGGGAGCAGTTAGGAACGGGACCAACCTATCTTGATGCACAAAGTAAAAACTGGAAATAATCTGATGGGCACTGAGGTATGTCACCCACTTGATTTCGATCGTTTGTGCATCAGCATATAGAGATGGACGAGGAATACCCACTGGTTTCTGACTGTGAGTACTATAAAAGGTACGAAATATAATTTGCTGGTTTCTCTTGAACTTCTTTTTAATCTATTTTTTCTAGTGGTTAATTTTGGAAGGAGCTGTTTGTTTATCCCCCTCAAATGAGCTGTTAGCTGCAAATTGATTTTAGAATATATTTCCATGTTCACAGTGATAAAGCATTCCTCATGCCATATTTGTAACAGTCCACCCCTTCAGCATCTATAAGTTCTTTTTTTTTAAATAGAGATAAAATTGGGTGACCGGCTTATCGTCTGCCTCCACTGCCGGCCACTGTCTTGCTGTAAACACAGATACACAGATCCCAAGCCCTCTTGAACCCTCCATGAATTTAGCTGCCACTACCTCCTCTAGCAGCTTGTTCCAGGCCTCCACCACCCTCTCCATGAAGAAATGCCCCATTACCTTACCTCTGTATTGCCCACCTTACAGTTTGAGGCTATGTCCCCTCGTGTTCACTACCTTCTTTAATTTGAACAGGCTCCTCCTTACTTATCTCCTTCAGATACTTAAAGGTCTCAATCATATCCCCCCTCTCCCTTCTAGTCTCCAGAGGGTACAAATTCAGCCCTCTCAATCTTCTCTCGTAGGGTACATCCTGCATCCCTGGTACTATTTTGGTTGCCCATCTCTGTACCCTTTCCATCAACTCAACATCTCCTCATAGGTGAGTCCACCAGAACTGCACCCCATATTCCAGATACGGCCTGACCATGGTTCTGTATAATGGCACTAGCACCTCCCTCTTACTGTTATTAAAACACCTTGAAATGCAGGCCAACATTCCATTTGCCTTTCTCACCACCCTGCTACACTGGCTGCCCACCTTGAGGTCACGCAATACCATAATCCCAGGTCCCTTTACATTTTCTTCTCCTTAATCACCCCCCACCAGGGAGTAAGTTTCCCTCCTATTCTTCCTTCCCTGGTACATCAGCGAGCACTTTTGTGCATTAAACTTCAATTTTCAGGTGTCAGACCACCTCTCCAACTTCTTGAGGTCCTGCCTCATTTCTTGCGCCCCACTAGGCGAATCCACCCTATTGCAGACCATTGTATTGTTTGGGAACAGGAACACCTATCCCTCCAGACCCTCCACCTGGTCACTAACATAGATGCTAAAAAGTATTGGTCCTAGCACTGACCCCTGTGGCACCACACTGGTCACTGCCAATTCCCTGGAATGTGTTCCATTTACCATCACCATCTCACTCCTTCCCTTCAACCAGTTTTTCACCCAACTGGTGATCCTGAAGTCCACCCCATGTCTGTCCAGCTAATGCACCATTCCACCATGCAGAACGATGTTGAAGGCCTTATTGAAATTTAGATAGGCCATATCCTCCGCTCCTCCCTGTTCCACTATCTGTGTCACCCCATTGAAAAAATCTATCAGGTTAGTCTGACAAGACCTTCCTTGCTGAAGCCATGCTGCCTGTCATCCTGCATGCCATTCATCTCCAAGTATTCTATCATCCTGATCTTAAGTAGTGTTTCCATTACCTTCCCCACCACAAGTAAGACTAATGGGACAGTAGTTTTTGACCTTGTCCTTCTGCCTCCCGCCTTATGTGAGTGTGACCACCTCTGCTCTCTTGCAGTCCACTGGCACCACCCCTGTGACCAAGGACAGTTAAACACCTCGCCAGATGTAGCACCAGTTCATCCTTCACCTCCTTGAGAACCCTAGGGTGTATTCCATCAGAACCCATTGTCTTGTCCACCCTAAAGTCTACCTAGCTCTTCCCTTTCTCCTTCAGCTGTGAATTCTGCCTCACCCACCTGCCTGTGGCTGTCACCCTCCCCTGCCCTCTCTTTCCTCCATGAAAATTGAGGCAAAATAGCTATTTAATGCCACTGCTTTTTCAAAATCCCCTTCCAGTAATGTTCCACTTCCCCCCCATCCTCTCAATCCCATGTTGTGCCCTCTTTCTTTCTCCAACATACCTAAAGAAGGCTTTGTCTCCCCTCATTACCTGCTTCACTATCCTCCCCTCAGTGGCATCCTTATCCCTCTTTATCTTTTGCTCTGCCTCCTTCGTTTTCCCTGTAGGTTTCCTATTCTCACCCTTTTGTGTCACTTGTAGCCTTTTGAATGCTCTAGTCTTCTCCTTGACTCCTAAAACCACCTCTCTATTGAATCATAGAGGTATTTTCTGTCTTCTATTCTTTCTTATCCTTCTTATACATGTGTCCCGGCTTTAAATAGCCCTCTCGATGTCTGCCATAATTCCTCTACCTCCCTATCGATCCCCTATCCTCAACATTTCTTCCCTAACAACCTTCCCTCATTCCATGAAAGTCAGCCTTCCTAAAGTCCATTACCTTGGCTCTCGTCTTAACCCTCACCCTGCCAGCTCTCACCCTGAACCTGACAGCTCTGTGGTCACTGGTGGCAAGCTCTTCCCCCACCTCCACCTCATCCACACTGTCCCCATTTGTGAGGACCACATCCAACAGATTTGCACCCCTAGTGGGCTCACTGACTCTTTGCTACTGGAATATGCACTGAAGAGCCTCTAAGATGCCCCTGCTCCTTGCGGAGAGTGCTGTGTGGGCCTCCCAGTTGATGTCCGGAAGGTTTAAGTCCCCTACTATCACAATTTCCCCTTTCTGTGCCACCCTCTCTATGGATTCAATGAAGTGTCTATCCCCTTCCTCCCCCTGCATTGGAGGCCTATAGACTACCCCAATACGCAAGTTTCCCTCTCTCCCCTGTCTAGGGTAACCCACAATATTTCTGTTTCCCCTCTTCATCCTGCCCTTCCATGGCCCCAATCCCTTCCCTGACATATAAATCCATCCCTCCCCCATTCCCTTCCTGATCCTTCCTAAACATACAATACCCTGGGATCACCGTCGCCCAGGCGTGGTGCTGATTCCATCAAGTCTCACTCACTGCTACAGCGTCTAGGTTCACCTCCATCATGGTGGCTTTCAGTTCTCCAGTTTTGTTCCCCAGGGTCCTGTCATTTGCAACTAAAGGCATCCAGCATGTAGCCCCATCCCGTCCTTCCCTGCTGCTAACTGCTTCCTTGATGAGTGTTGTGACTTGAGGGGAGGAAGCTGATAGCCTCTCTGCTCTGCCTTATGTAAGGATGGCCTTCTCTTTAGCCCCGCTCCTTATTTAGTTTGAATTGAACTTCCTTGCAATGAAGTCCACTGGTTTACTCATTAATGCAGCTGCCCCTGAACAGTTCAGGCGCAGCATGTCACGGGCATACAGCTCCTCCTCCTCCAGTGTAGAGCCTCAGTCACCTATCCAGCGAAACCCTATCCGACTGCACCAACCTTGTAGCCAATTGTTGAATGCTTCTCCTTTCTGAGTGTGCTCCCTCTTGGTACCGGCAACACCTCAAAATAGGAAATGGATGGAAAAACAGTGTTTCTTCTACAGAACCTAGCGAGTTCCTCGAACCTCTCCTGTACCTCCATTAAACTGTTTCCCTCCAAGTCATTTGTGCCCAGGTGAAACACCAGATGCATCCTTTCATCCTGCTGCTTGCCCCAGGAGGAATGGAGTATCTTACCTTCAGTGCCATCATCCCTGGCATGCACTGTACACACACTGCATTGTTTTTGCTCCTTCCTTCTCCATTTTAGCCTTAATTATTGAGTCCCCCAAAGAATGACACCGTACTGTCTCCTGCTTCCTGGATGTCCTTTTGGCCTCTAGCTTTGTGTCATGGGGTTTGGCTTCATTTGGACTCCTCTCATGTTCCATCAGACTTGGTTTCTGCCCTGCTCATCTTTGTTTCCCCATCACCTAACCTATCCTGATTGTTACCCACACCCAGCATCTATCCCTTTTCACCCTCTCCCTTTAGCCTTTCCTCAGATTCATCCCTCCAGTACCTCTTCATTCCATGTACTTCCACCTGGCTTCCTTCATCTCTGCAAACCCCTCCTGCATCACTGCTTGAGCATGACCCAACTTCACCTGACTCTCCTCTATCTGCTCCTGGCCTTCTCTTGTCTGCATCACTGTGTGAAATTGTGCCAACTGTGCTTGATCCTCTTCCATCTGTTCCTGTCCCACCCATCTTTGCAGAAGGTTTTGAGCACTGTACCCCACTTGAGGAAGTCTTCCTCCTTATCACCTGACCTGTCTGCATATTTACCCTCTGCTGCACCCTGCCTGGTGCATGCCTCAGCCTCCTACTGCAGCTTCTGCCCTGCAGTGTTTCCTCCCATTCATTTTCAGACTCCCAGGAGCTCAAGTCCAGCTTTTCCAGTGCTTCCATCCTGCCCCTTTTCTTACACCACAGTTCCCTTAGTGCCACCCTCTGGTGTGTCCCTAATGTGCCCTCCCTCCTCCACCCCTTCCCCTGCATGCAATGTGCCTGCCTCCCCTTTTCACTCCTCAGATCTTCCCCCACGTCCTGCTGCTCTGCCCCCTTCTCTGAAGGTCCCTGCCAGATCCTTCCTCCAAAATGTCCTCGACTAGGATACCTAGGGAGGCAAAACTATTTTACTTCCACCCTCTAGCCCATTTCACCTATGCCTACATCATCCTTCATTCTGGGCTTTCGTCTGCTTTTTTCTGAGACTACTGTCTTCCATTCCTTCTGATCCCCGGCTGACCCCTTTTCTCTAGCTACAGGCATAATGTTTGTGCATCTAGACCTCCTGCTGTCAGTTCCCACTGACCCCTTTCCTTCTGTCTCGGGTGTCCCTGCCCCAACTCTGGACTTGCTGCTGTCTGTTACCTTCTCTCATCTATCTCACTCTGAATCCCCTTCCATAATCTCCCTTCCAAGCCCTTGACTTCCTGAACAGTGTATTTGATCCTCCAGTGAATCCACTCAGCCTCTCCCTCTCCTTCCTTGGCTTATTCAGTCCCTGTCTCTCTACCCCCTTTTCCCAGCTCACCCCATTTAACCCCTACCTTTGCCTCACCACTTCCTTCCTCAGCTGAGTGAGCTGCTTACACATCATACAACCCCCCATCCTCCAAGCCCAGTTTAGGATCATAGCTGTTCCACAGCCACTGCACCCCACCACCCTGCAAAGATCTCCATCCCTTGGTCACTCCTCCCTCAGTGCTCCCTCACAATTTCTTCTGTGATACTCATATACAGTCCTAAAATTACACCTTATGTATTTTTGGGCCCCTGACCATCTCCCCTCCTCAGTCACAATCCACAGTCAAGACTTTTAGAAATAATAAAGCATGTGCAAACCATAGGCATCAAGAATTAGCTATAGTCACCCAGTTCAAGTCCAAGACACCAAGTTCAAATCAAGTCACCAGCACCTCCAGTACCAGTAGTACAAGATTGGTGACCTGTAGACCTGTGATCTGTTTCTCTGGCACCTGTTGGCCTGTGACCTGCTAGCTTCTCCACTTCATATATGGCTCCTCCTCCCTTCCATATTTAATAGGGGTTGGCGAGGTTGGCGAGGGAGGACAGGAACAAACACAGCTTACAGCTCTGCAGTCTGGCTGGCTTTTTAATGCCTGACCACCTTGGTACCTCTCTCTGATTGGCCTAATCCTACACCACAGACTGCTGTTGGCTGGCTGTCCTTTCTTCAGTCACTGAACTGTGACTGTGCCCCTTACTAGTTCAGCTCCAAATAGCTCAGCTCTCCTTCCTCTGGTTGCTGGCTGTGACCTCACTGCTGACTGCAGCCACAGCTCCATGCAGATCTCCGCTCTCCTTTCTCTGGTTTCTGACTGTGACCCACTGCCCTGCTGCCAACACAGCTAACAAGCACAGCTCTCAGCTTTGTAGTTTGGCTGGCTTCTTTAAAGCCCACAGCCTTGGTGCCTCTCTCCTTGATTGGCATGATCCTACTTCATAGTCTGAAGTTGGCAGACAGTCCATGCTTCAGACACCAAACTGCAACCTGTGATCCTTGCTAGTTCAGCTCTAACCAGCTCAGTTCTCCTTCCTCTGGTCGCCGACTGCAACCTCACTGCTGACTGCTGCTTCAGCTCCATGCAGCTCTCTGCTCTCCTTTCTCTGGTCACTGACTGCTACCCACTCCCCTGCTGCTGACACAGCTAACAAACACAGAAATGCATAGTCTGATGTCTTTCTGTGCCACCTGGGCTATTGGTACAGTTCATGACAGAGGTCACCCAGGTTCACAGCTAGGCAGGGATTTGAGAAGAGGTTTTGGCTATGCAAGAGTTTTCAGGACATGCACTCCCTGTCCCATTACATTGATAGCCTGGGGCACACTTACTCAAGTGCAGGATGTGAAAATATTTTGTTGTTATGCTTCCTTTGTTATTTAGAGGTTGTTTAAAAGTCCGCAAACAGATCCCTTAGGAGCAAGCCAGACAAACATGTGGATTTAAGCAGGACCCGGAGTCATTGAATTTGTCAGACTTAGTTGCTTGTCTTCTGCTTTGTTTGGGATAGCTTCCAAATCATTGATTTTAAACTGAAATGCAAATACCAGGTAGTGATGTTTTGCAGAAATCCAGTCAGAAGGCCTTCACAGAAGTAGTAAGCAAGAATGGTGTAGTTACTCCAAGTAGAAAATCTGTAAATCCTCAAAAACTAAGCTATGGACAGGACAAACACAAGCAGCCACCCACACAGACCCAGGAGGTGAGGCTAAAAAAATCATTCAGATCTCATAACATGTTTGTTTGAGCAAAGCTGCTTCATCATTTTATTATGTTTTATGTTAATTGCTTAAGAAATCCAAAGTGCACATTTATACATTTAATAATTTTTTTTTTCTGAAATTCAAACACTCTGAAAGTACAATAATAATATTCAATCAGTTGTACTGATGCCTCTATAGGAACATATTAAAGTTATGCATCTGCTGGCAAGAACAAACTACTTGAGATGGTGTTTTCTTTTATCCCCTGCCACTTCTCTCTTTTGATCCAGTATGACTAATTATACTATGCACCATATCATGATAATGTTGGTTGGTTCTATGAGAGGATGGTTTTATCACTAGTCCCAGCATCTACCAAAACCACACTCTGGAGCATCCCTGCAGAATCTGTCTAACATGTTACATTTCTTACAAAAGCATATAATTAAAATACCTTTGGAAGTGAGTGAACTACAGTCAGCTGTTTAAATGTAGTGGGACAAAACTGTACTAGTGAGGAAGAGGTGTTGCTAGAACAATTAATCTGTGACACACTCTTGAAGAGTTATTGAAGCTCATCTTTAAATTTATGGGAAAAACTTTAGCCAAGGTATTTTATTTTAAATATTTATCCCTCTTGAACTATTTCCTGCTCTCTTCACTCACTGAGAAAAGTTTATGGATTAACTGCATTTTTTTAAATAAAATGTAGTATGTTAGACTCTGCAGGGGTACTCCAGAGTGTAGTTCACCTTTATGCTGGTGATGATAAATCCTCTCACCCAGCCAGCTTCAAAATCAACATTCTCATGATGGTGTACATGTTAGAATTATTCATATTAGATCTAAAACAGGCGAGGTAGAGGATACATTAAAGAACCTGCTCACTTTTTTTCAAGTTTGCTTTGATGTGTTTTATAAGAAACTGAAGAAGATGCCTTGCACTTTGTAAGACCCACCCCAAAATAAATAACTCCTTGCCTTAACAAATATCACTCTTTGGGTTAGAAGAAACAATTCTTCACAATTGTGGGTGTGCTGGTTATTGTAATGACCACCAGGGTTGAGATTGTTCTGTGTGGGTAGCTCTGAATGTATGCACGAGAATCTGTTCTCTGTCCACACATATCAACACCATTCAGTAATGAATGAAAAGTATATTAGCTGATTTCTTAATAATTTTTCTTAATCCATTTTTCTAGTGTTTCATTTTAGAGGGCAGCTTTTCTTCTCTCAAGAGACCTGGTAGCTGCAAACTGACTTTAGTGTCTCAGTGTGTTTGCAGTCAGCCAAGCTCATTCCTGTTTTGTTTGTTTTGTTCTGTTTTAGGTTGACAGATTGCAGCTTCATCAGCACTCTTGAGAGAAAAAAAAAACAGATCCCTCCAAAATGAACCAATAGAAAAACACATTAAGCAAAATGTTTACAAAAACCTGCAATTACTCTTTTTATTCAGTACTGGATGATGTTGATATGAGTGGGCTAAGGGGACAGAGAACATTTCATCTAACATACATTCATCCCTAGCCACACAGAAACGTCTCTATGCAAGTGACCATTACAATAACAAGCATACCAAGATCTATGAAAAACATTTTTTTTTCTAACCCAGAAATATGTGTTAATATTCAGGGAAGTTGGGGTGCTGGGCTCCTGACAGACAAGTGCTAACAGAGTACAAATGCTCTTTTGTGGTTTCCTGTGAAAAGCAAAGCAAAGCAAGCTTGAAAACAAGTTGAGAAGGTACATTCATGTATCCTCTGCCACGTCTATTTTCAGAACCAGTATGACTAATTATACTATGCACCCCATCATGAGAATGTTGGTTTAGAAAAGGATTTGAGTGAGAGGATCATTTTATCATTCCCTTCATGTACCTGAACCGCACCCTGGAACACCCCTGCAGAGTCTGTCTAATGTGCTACATTTACATAGAAAACCAGTTAATTTAAATAACTTTACACTTTAACTGCTTCTTTTTATAGAAATGTAGTGTGTTAGACTCTGCAGGAGTGCTCCAGAGTGTAGTTCACGCATATGCTGGGAATGATAAATCATCTCACCCAGTACGCTTCAAAATAAATATTCTCAAGATGTGGCACATGTTAGAATTAGTCATATTAGGATTAGGTTTAAAATAGATGTGGCAGGGAGGAATTAAAAAAAACTTCTCCTTTTTTCAAGCTTACTTTTGTCTCTGTTTTAGATCAAATCATAGAAGGTGCCTTGCACTGTTAGCTCTCGTCTGTTAAAACACACACCCCACCCCCAAAACCCTCCATGCCCATTAACAAATATCACTTTTTGTGTAAGAAGGCAAACATTTTCCAATTTAGGGTGTGCTGGTTATTGTAATGACCATCAGGGTAGAGCATGTTCCTTGTGGGTAGTGCAGAATGTACAGTATGCACAAGGAAATGTTCTCTATCCGACAACTCACACACATCAATAACATCCACTACTGAATAAAATGCCCAATTTTCTGGTTTCTTTAAAACATTTTCTTAATCCAATTTTCAAGTGCTTCATTTTGGAGGAGCAGTTTTTTTCCTCAAGAGACCTGGTAGCTGCAAATTGATTTTAGTATCTTGTGTGTTTGCAGCTGGCCCATTCCTTTTATGTTGGCTTGCCGTGCTCGCGTGCAAGTCAACATCTTCTGATAGCGCAGCTTTGGAGGTGCAGCCGCTGTTGGGTGAATGCTGGGCACACATCAGTAGGTGTGTCCTTCATTCCCCAATCATCCGCACCACACCATGCATGCTAATGTGGTGAGCACACCTAAGGAAAGGTCTGATGCAATCTGAGCAAAGCTCATCAAACACAGTGGAACCTTCCTGTGTGCTTGCCACATTAGTAGCATGAGCCAGCCTGCAGCTGACCTCAGGGGTGCCCAATCTCCCAGCTGACTTACTGTGGCCACAAATTTGCTGATGGGGGGAACCCACTCCCCGTTGGCATACAGCAGCCCCCCCATTTCCTATATGCCAATGGGGGAGCCCACTCCTCATCAGCATGAATCAGCCCCCCTCACATTTCTTATATGCCGAGGGGGTGCCCAATCCCCCTCAGCTCCCCCCCACTGTCTTTGTGTACTGGCGGGGGTGCCAAATCCCCACCAGCATAAATTCACCCCAAGCTCCCATTGTCTGTGGACGAGGGTGCCCAATCCTCCATTGACTGCAGCAACCCCCAAAAAAAACAGTTAGGTGGCAAGATGGGGCCCACCCCAGCATGCAAGTCCTAAAAAAACAAACTGTCTCACAATGTTCGTTTTTTCTTTTCTTCCTGTAATAAAAAGGTCCACATAGTCTCCTGCCCCCCACCCGCACCCATCCACTGAGCACACTGCCTCCCTACACCCCCCACACCCCTCACCCCCTCAGCCCATACTCACCTTCAGAGTCCAGCGATGATCTTTGCTGGACCGAGAACCCATCCACACTCTTCAAAGCTGACCATGAACTGAGTAAATGCCAGTGAGCTGCATAATGGAATGAACAGGGTTTTTTTGACTTTGCTGCATATCTCAGGCATTTGTTGGAATTTTGGCACAAAATTTTCAACATGGGGTTTTTGGTGCCCCTCCTCATGAATTCTATCACTGTCATTGCATTAATTGGCCATGAAAGGTGATTTTGCAGTCACTGCGCAAAATCGCCTTTCAGGACCCATTAATGAAAGACAGTGCCAGTGTTCATGAGGTGGCCTTTCAAAAACCCTATGTTCCAAATTTGATGGAACAAATCCAACAAATGCCAGTTTTACGAGTGTGCATTGCACAGTTGCTATGCAGGCTCATAACTTCAGGAATTCACAATATTTTAATGCCAGATTTTCAGCATTGTCATTTTTGTACACCTCCTTGTGAACAGTTCAGCTGTCATTTTCCACATCCTGCCCAATATGTGTTTCCGCACTTCCAGCGCACAAAAGTGCAGTCACTGAGGGAAATCAGTGTTTGGATCAGATTATGAAAATGACAGTGACACAGTTAATGAACAGAGGTCCTAAAATGCCTATGTTTAAAATTTGGTAATGATACTCCATAAAATGACTGTGTTATAAGTGTGAGTTGGCAGATTGCACGCAATCTCATACTGTCATGCATTTCTGATATTTTCAATCTGGATTTTCACCATTGCTATTTTTCCACACTTCTTGATGAACAGTACAGCTGTCATTTCAAGTATCCTGCTCAAAATGTGTTTTCACACTTCCGGCGCAGGATAGCGTGGTTGCTGTGAGAAATCATCTTGGGACACTTTGAGGAAATAACAGTGACACTGTACATGAGCAAAGTGCTAAATGCCTGTGTTGAAAATTTGGTGCCGAACACCCATAAAATGGCAGTGTTGCAAGCATGCGTTGCATATTTCCATGCACCCTTGTAACCTCATAAATTTGCTATATTTACATCCACATTTTAACACTGGCAATTTTTCACCTCCTTTTGAACTGTACAGCTGTCATTTTTCACATCCTGCCCAAAATGTTTTCCGACATTGCACTACCAAGCACCCAAAGCAACGCCCCAATGCCTGTCAGTCTCTGCAGGTTGGGGGTGGGTTGGCATCAGTTCAATACTTCACTGCCATGCCTATTATACATCTCTCTAACTCCTGCACTACCAATGCCAATGCCAGCAAGACAACATTTGGCATTGACAAATGCTTGTTTGTTTTGTCCTGCTTTAGGCTGGATGACCAAGACCTGTATTTAGGTATCATTTGCATGCTTAATAAAATTATTTAATTACTATTAAAAAAAAAAACTTTCAGGTGAGATACGTCATTTTGGGGGCAAGACAAATGCCTCCCTCACTGGCTTTGCAAGGACCAATCAATTGGAAAATAAACATTCAAAGTTGTTTACAGTTCAAACGTTACTGTTCCAACTGTAAAGACTTTGAACAGTGAAGGTGAATAACATATTGAATGTTGAAAGCTCTCTTAAGTCCAAAGAGTATATGTGAATGAAAAATTGGCATTTGTCTTACACTTAACTGACATTTTTTTTAATTCATATGGGCTTGATATTTAATTTGTGACATAAGTTTTACTCGTTTATGATCAATTTTCACTTCATTATTTTTTTTTTCAGTAAGAATATCAAGTTCAGCAGTGAGTGATTTGTTCTGTTAGCATTACTATAGAGTTTTCATGGTCTGTAGAACTGTGTTTTCTGGATACGACTGAGCAAGAGATTGTTTTTGCCCAGACTATTTCAGCTCAGCCTTTTTCCTGTGAGCCTACCATTGATAACAGTTTAAGTGACACTGACAGCGCTAGTATTCCTTCTTCTCTGAATGTCAGTGATACCTCTGCATCTCAGAGCCAGCAGTCTGTTCCTGAATTGTGTGTGGTAAAATATCAGGATAAGGGTTTTTGGCTACATTTTCATTATTTTGGTAATTTTTGTCAGTTTTCTGATGGCTGTTACAACATCTCCTGATTGCAAACAGGAAGAAATGAAAATGCACATAAAACATTCAGTATGTTAATGTAGTGATGTGTTTTCTCAGTGGGTGCCCTGGTTTTATATATCATTAGAGCTCCTTGAGTTACTTGCATGGATTATGATTTGTACCAAGTCAAAAGTTAGCAGGTGACTATGGTGGAAATTGATCCATGAAACTACTGTAACTCATTTATTTATTTAATAGCTTTTGGTTACCAGGTAAGGTGCACTATGCAATATCTCTGCCTATTAGAAGATAACATTTGGATAACTGATATAGGCCATGTGGTTGCTGCATGGTTGCTTTATGTTCTTACATAGGAGTTTGAATATGATCATAGTGCTTTATTTTGTTCATGGTCTGCTGAATATTTCAGGTAATGCAGTACATAGTTTAAAAGCATCTACCTGTCTCCAACTGCCCCAAATGCTGTGTGACATCACAGTCTGTTGTCATTGGGACCATTATAATGTCAGAAACTAAGGTATTGTGAGGTCAGTAGGGTAAGGGCAATACTTTTTGTATAGATCTTTGGGATAAACTACCAAATGTATTATAAACTGAAGAAACAAAATCACACACTTAAAAAAAAAATCCCTAGTCAATTTTTATACTTGTATTTATATAAAATAGTATTGTCACTTGGTTATTATATGTTTTGTCATATGATGTAAATTGTACTGTTTTTCTGTTCTTTTACTGACTTGGAGCCTTTGTAAAGGAGCCAGTTTGGCTCAAAGAGTTGTCATTTCAGACCTGAAATAATCAAGTAATAATACCCAATGGGGGTGTTGTATTGGGCAATACAGGACTGCCTAGGGGCATAATGAGCCCCAACGCTACAGATCGAGGGGCCTCATAGGCACTGGAAGGTGCAGTATTGTCCATACCACCCACCATGGAGGGTATTATTGCACTTGAAAAATGGACATCTATGTAAATTTAATTAAGTAGTAAAAAAATAACAGAGAAACTGGCTTTTAAAATGAATAGTAATAGATAAAAACATTTTTGTGGTAAATTAGTCCTTCTGTTATAGTGCTGTTCCATCTGTTGTTTGTGTACCCAGAGTCATGCTGTTCTAGTTACCCCCACCCTTCCCCTTCATCAGAGAAAGATGTGAAATTTACATTACATTTCCTCCAGAAGTATATTGCCATCATTTTTCAACACCTTCCGTACTGTTTCAGCAACAGCTTTATTTTGTTATATATGCTGCTGGAAGATGTATCAATTAGGTGCACAACCTTGTGTGACCCTGCCAATTGAAAGCAGGAAGTTAAGACAGAGAAGTCCATTTCTGCGGGTAGCACTTTAATTTTTTTTTGAAAATCAATGTACTTTATTCATTTTTAAGTTGTACGTAGTCAGTTTCAGGCATGAATATGAAATACAGTGAGCATAACGTAGTTATTTTGCCTTGTAGTTACATTGGCTCAGGTATAATAATCACTAAACATCTACAACCATTATTAATCTACTATCCCTCTTTCCTCCCCTTACCTTGTTAGTCAGATAATCAACAAATTTATAAGCTCTTGTCTGTATACAATATCAGCATAGTTTTTAGGTTAAAGAGTTTGTTGGAATAAAAAAATAATAGTCTGTAGATCTAATTTCATAATGTAGATTTAGAATTGTTCTTCCATATTAGGGCTATTGGTTCACTTTTCTACAGCCAATCTTGTTTCAAACATTAATGTTGAGTTATAGAGGTCAGTGTATAGTTTGCCCCATTTTCTTTCAAATAATAATGGTGAATGTCTAAGGCTTGTGATAATTTTTTCTGTTCTTAAGTTAAATAGGAGCTTATGTTAACCATTCAGAATAAGACATAAAAGAGAATCTTTCCAATGCTTAACACAAGTCTTTTGACTGAAAGAGAAATTAGAGACACAGCATATCTTCTTTCTTGATCGGAATAAGGGAGTATTCACTCCAGAATACATATTTCAGGGCTAAAGAGATTGTCCAAACCTAGTAAAGGGTCAGTTTTGTTTTTGATTGTTTGCCATATGGGTGTTATTGAAGGGCAGTCCCAGAAAACATGAAAAATAGTATCCTTATTTATACCACACCTAGTGCATTTTGAGTCTGTCAGTTTACCCATGGCTGCCAGCTTTGAGGGGGTATAATAAATATTAAGCAATATGTAAAATTGCATGAGATTAAGTTTATCATTTGAAGTATAGGAATATACTGCTTGCTATATTCTATCCCAATTTAACTCCAAATTTGGAAACTGAGCCTCTCAGTATGATGATGCACCCAGGATATTCTGATAAATTGCTGGATATAATATTTCTGTTATTTTTGATACAGCATGTAGGCTCCATGCCAAGGTGTTAAGTGTGTTAAGTAGCTCTGTTTGGTCTATATTCTAGGCTTCTATTCTGAATTTACTAATCAATAAGTGTCTAATTTGATAACCTTGGAATACTTGGTTAGTGGGGAGATGTAAAGGAAGTAATAATGTAGTGGGTTTAATTTTGCTAGATTCTAAAAGGTCTGATATCTTAATTTCCATGTCAGAGGAATCTTTCTTAGGCTCTAAGTGTTTGCCATCGAGCATAATATTTGGGTTAAAAAATAGAGGTTGAGATATATTATTTACATTATTATATTTAAGAGCTTTACACAGTTGAGCATGTACTTTTAGTGACATGTGAATCAGATCACTTTTTAGGATAGTCTGACCCTTTTAAGGGGTAGTATATAGAAAACTAATTGGGGAAATACTAGCAATATTGTGGTGTTTAGTTTGTAGCCATAGTGGTATATATAGCCCCTTTATGGATGAGGTTCCCTAAAAGCTTCCATGAGCTTGCTCAAATGCTCATTGCCAGCCAGGTGTCCTGAGTTGAGTGGTTAAAAGTATTGTCCGTAAGTGCCTGTGTGGCCTCCGTGTATGGTCCCTTTAAGGGCTGCCTGATTACTGTCATAATAAATCAAAAGGGTGGACTGTGTGTTTCCATGCTAGAGTACCATCTGGGCTGCTGAATACTCACTCCATTTCTACCATCACTACTAGTGCAGAGAGAGCTCTGCTGAAAGATGTAACTAATTGTTGGTGGACATTTGTAGTAATAATGATACTGTGCTTTGTGCTAACCTGCCTAATTTGCTGCAAGGACTGTTCAGCTTAGCTCCACCATTTTGGTCCCAAACTGCTGAATTGGACTAATCAGTAAGGGAAGACTCTAAAATGGAGCCTGCTAAAGTGGGACTGTATGGATTACCCATTGAGATTTGTAGTATTCGACTGTTGGCACCTTTTGCACCAAAAGGGGGAGCTCTTACTGTGATTGACTGCTGGACCAGTCAATTGGAACTTTTGGATCCAAAGAAAAACCCCCGAGCTGTCTGTTGGCAAGCCAGATCAATGTTGGGAGGTGAAGAGGAAAGACAGCTTGTGATAGCTGAGCCAGTGTGTCGTAGTTTGTGCAGGAGAAGTGTGGAAGGCCTGCCTTCTGGCCTGTTGCCTGTTTTTTTCCCTGAGAGGGAAAAGGAGTGTTTTGGACAAATTCTGTTTCTATGAGATTGAAGAAGCCACAAAAGTGAAACCAGACTCTACCTGTAGAAGACTGAAGATTTTGCTAAATGTGATCGGCCTGTCAGGAACTCTAACTACCTCTGTGCACCCGGGCTTTAGCAGTGACTTTGCGATCAGGATCGAGGAGCTGTCTGCCTGGTACAGTAATCTTTCTTTAAATACAAATGTGTTGTGAACTGGAGGAGGGTCACAGTCTGGTTTTCCCCTAAGCTGAGTTGTGTGCTCAGGGGTGGAAGCAGTACCCAGCTCGAACTGGACTGAGTCCGCAGCTACCCAATGCAGTTGGGCCCTGCCATGAGAGCCTTGTCTCCCTATCCTGCTTCTTCTGGCAATCCAGAAAATCTAACTGTCATCTCAACTATCATCCTTCATGTGTTCAACTTTGGGTATAGTGAGTAACCAACAGGGTAGTGCCATGCAACACACAGCTAAAATCAAAAGTTTGTCACCTGATTGTCTGTCATTTCTTTTCCTTTGAACAAACTGAGCCCTCCAGCTCTGGTTTACAATTAGGTGTGGTGTATGTTGCTTCTTTCATTTACAGGACCCCAACCAGCTGCAACACCAGCCTACCCTGGGCTATGGACCTGGCCAGCCCCTTTTCCATCCACTGGGTACTCAGAGAGTGTAACTGTAGTGGAGACTGTAGATACCTGCACCATATATTAATGATAGAGTGTACCTACCAATTATCCTGATTTTGCCCCTCCCATGTTACTGCCTCCTGAATAAATCAGATCTACTTTTTTCTGCAATTTACATTGACTGTGGTGTCAGTTTATGTGCAGGGTATTGTACTGTTGCATGTTGTATTGCCTCACCATATTTTACAGGGGTCTTCAGAGCATAGCGAGAGAAACCAGTCCTGGGGGTAAGTGCCAACCTATGTGTGTATGTACAGAAGCATATCAGGGGTATGGTGAAGGTAAGCCTTGTGGTCTGTGGGCCACTAGTAATAGATGGGGGGCTACAGAGTCCCAGAGGGCTGTGACCTGGTTAGTCTGACTGATACCAACCCTGACCTTTCAGTTGAGGCACCTAACACTGAACCTAGGCCCTTACCTGTTAATAGCCAAGCAGGCAGGGGTAGTAGCCCTGGGATAGCACCACCTAGGGGTTACAGTATACATTGCTGATCTGTCATATTATGGGTCTGAGGAAACCATCAAAGGTATTTCACCAAATGACTTGCCAAATAGTAATGGAAAAAGTTTGGAATTTTGAGTCCTCCTCTCTGTTTTGTTGAACCTAATTTAATATATGATCTTCTTGGTGGTTTAGATATCCATAGGAATTAGGAAATAATTTGTTGTATCTTTGGAATCACTCTTGTGGAAGGTAAAAGTTTAGCATGTTTAAGGGATAGAATATTCTGGGAAGCACATTCATTTTAATTATGTTAATTCATCACTGTAGAGAGTAACGTATGGGAGTCCAGCTATCTAAGTCTTGTTGTATTATTCCTAAGAAAGCATCAAGGTTCAGTTTTTTAATTTGCAACAAATTTGGTGTGATAGTTAAGCCTAGGTATTTAAAAGTAGAAGCCCAGTTTAATTGAAGGCCGACCATCTGTGATTTATGGGTGTGGGAGTTTAATGGCATTATTGTTGACTTTTCTATGTTTGATTTGTAATTGGATAAGATTCCATATGACTTTATTTTTGAAAATGCTACTTGAAGGGAAGTTGAGGGATCAGTAACATGTAACATTATGTCATCAGCAAATGGCCAATAGACGTAGATCCCATTTGCCTATTTGAATTCCTTTAATTAAAGGAGGATACTTTAGATGCTATAAAAGTGGCTCAAGGTATAAATTAAAGAGCAATAGTGAGAGAGGACATCCCTGGTATGTTATAGAATACAAGAGAAATAAATCTGAAAAGATTCCATTACAATAAACCTTGGCTGTAGTGGAGGTATATAGTGTTTGTATACATCTGATAAATTTTAAGGAAATTGAAATTTCTTTAGAACTTCAAATAACATGTCCAACTAACTCTATCAAACACTTTTCAGCATCTAGGGCACCATAGCCTATAGGATAGGGTGCCAGCTTGGGCACAGAGAAGAAATGGAATCGTTTCCTAAGTTGGTGAGCAGAGGATCATCTAGCATCAAAACCTAGCTGTGCTGGACTAAGTAATGGTATCCAGACTCTTGTTACCCATGTGACCAATATATTGGCAAAGAGTTTGGTATTGTAATTCATGAAGGAAATTGGAGAGTAGTTGGTAATTAATAGTGGGGATTTGTGCAATTTAGGAATTACTATAATTAAGGCTTCCAAGAGCAAAGTATCAGAGAGTCCAAATTCACATAAGTAGTTGAACATTTGTAGTAATAGGGGTGAAAGCAGATCTTTAACTACTTTATAGAAACATGGTGAAAGCCATCCAGCCCTGGAGCTTTGTCTTCTGGTAGTGAATTAATGGCTTCCATTAATTCTTGTTTGTAATAGGTTTATAAGGACTTCTGACTGTAACTGTAAAAAGAAGGGAGTGGAGATTGTTTAGATATGCCTATATGTCAACTTTCTGAGAAGATGGCTCTTGGGGAGAATATAGGGACCTGTAATAAGTTTCAAATTATTTTTCTTTTTCTTTTGGAGTGGTCAGAAGAGAATTGTCTTTGAGGGAGTAAAGTTCTATCACTATTCTGGATTCTTCCTGTTTTCTTAGTCTAAGGGCAAGTAAGGGACTAGCTTTTTCTCCCTGTTCAATATACCTTGCATGAGTTTTAAATATGGCATATTGGGTTTGCTCTCTCAGGTTTTCAGTATATTGGTGTTTTAATTTGACCAAGCATTCAACTGTATCTTCACTATGAGAAGATAGTAGTTGATCCTCTAGAGTTTAAATCTGAGAAAGAAGTGAAGTCAAAATTGCTTCTCTCTTTTTTTCCAGCTTGAAGAAAATTGAATACACTCCCCTCACACCATGCTCATTAAAGCACACCGTAGTTTTTCAGTTTAATTTATAGTGCCCTGATTGTATAAAATAAATTGTTCAATTGTATTTTTAAGGACACCCACTGCTTGTTCATCTTGAAGAAGTAGGACATTCAGCTTCAAATAGTACTTTGGTTCTTTGAATAGTAACCATACCCTCCATCCATATGGGTGCATAGTCGAAATAGTTCATGGAGCCATACCACTACCCATCAGTCCTCCCAAAATAATATAATTTACTAGAAAATAGTCAAGCTGGGATAGCGTTTTGTGCACTAGAGAATAGAAAGTGTACCCCTTTGTATTTGGATATAGTAGTCTCCATTGATCACTAAGGCTAAAATTTATCATAAATTCTTTTAGAGCTCTTTGGGCTGGGAAAAGATTAGGGCCTTTTAAGGTGGCTTTATCTAGTTCCAGTGAGAACACTAAGTTGCCAGTCAGTCAGTTGTGGAGACCAAGGAACACCTGATCAGGCTGAGTGACAAACTATCATCCATTTCATCTGACATCTCCTTCTCTGAGAGCCTGCCAGTCTGGGAGAGGGTGGCAGATGGATGGAGGGTCAGAGAAGCGGAGATAGGGGAGCTAAACA
Source organism: Neoceratodus forsteri (assembly GCA_016271365.2). NCBI lineage: Eukaryota > Metazoa > Chordata > Ceratodontiformes > Ceratodontidae > Neoceratodus > Neoceratodus forsteri. The sequence continues at coordinate 1,180,320,042 of CM057458.1, forward strand.
TGTGACCCAAGGGCTGATGCCAGGAAAATGACACAGATTTGTAGGAACTGGCAATAGTTCTGGGAGCAAAAGTTCTTTAAATTTGATGGAATGCATCTGACTAAGGAGGAAGTCAGTGCATTGGAGAAGTTTGATGTCTTGCAGAATATTTAAACTAGCAAATGGGGAAGGATGCAGCACCCCATACGTTGAATGGGAAGAACACCCTTCCCCCCTCAGCTAGTGGTCAAGCAGGGATTCAGCATGTTTGCAGTTCATTTGCATCACCAGGTAATAAAAAAGGTCTGTCTGCCCATACAATGCAAAGGGAAATGCCAAACCTCACCCAACAACTAATACACTGAAATCAGACCAATGGAAAAATCATGTACACAGATGCTCACAGATGAGGAAATAAGATCCCAGACCTGCAGGCAATAATGTCAGAGGCTAAACTGGAAACAGTAGTAATTAGAAAGACATGGTTTACCAGTAACCACACTTGGGAGACTTCAGTACATGGCTATAAACTGTTCAAAAAAGACTGAGGAGCTAAAAGGGGTGGGGGTGGAGCGACCCTGTATGTCAATGGAAATATCAAAGCTACAGAAATTCAGAATTTACATAAGGAGTCATAAGAACTGTGGATCACCCTGGAAACAGGAAATGGGACAGCCATAAGAAATGGAGTTGTCTACAGGCCCCCAGACCGGGGGAGGACATTGACACATTACTGTTAGAAGATATACAAAACATGACAGCTAAAGGGGAGGTTCAGATAATGGGAGACTTCAACATGCTGGATACAGATTAGTCAATACCAGCAGGAACATCTGCCAGAACTAGACACATGGTAGATTCCCTGCAGGGGAAGGGCCTCAAACAATTGGTACAACAAACCACAAGAGACAGGGCTATCCTAGATCTAGTACTGACTAACAGGAAAGGGATCACAGATCTCCAGGAGGAAGGTCACTTGGGTACCAGTGACCATCACATGGCATGTTTCAATTTGGCCACTACATCTAAATTATCCCATTCAAAGGCAAAAATATGGGACTTCAGAGGAGCTGACTTTGATAAGATGGCCAACAGAGTTAAGCTAGCCCTGGCAAAAAGAAACACAGGTGAGGTGGTACAGGCAAAGTGGGCAAGTATTAAGGATGCAATACTTGAAGCAACATCCCATTGTGTTAGACAGAAAAGGAAGTGCAGAAGAAGAAGAAAACCACGTTGGTTCTCAAATACAGTAGCAGAAAAGGTCAGAACCAAAAGGCTGGCCTTCAGGAAATATAAGGGAACACAGCAAGATGAAGATAGGAGGGCATACCAACTCGTCTCGAGAGGAAGCAGGAAGGAAGAAGCAGGCAAAGTCCCAAACTGAAGAAACACTAGCATGAACAGCAAAAGTAGGTGACAAGAGTTTCTACAGATACATTAGTACATAGATACATAGATACATAGACAGTGTCGGCAGATAAGGGCCTATGGCCCACCCAGTCTGCCCATTTGAGCTTGTAAGTTCAGTTTGTTTTCCTAGAAGTCTGTTGCCCCTTACCCCTGACCTCCAGAATTCCTTTATGTCTATCCCATGCATTCTTAAATCCCGTGATTGTTTTAGCCCCCACCACTTCCTCTCTGGAGGTGTTCCACTTGTCCACCAACTCGCTCTGTGAAGAAATTCTTTCTCATGTTTCCTCTGAATCATCCTCCTCCAACTTCATCCCATGCCTCTAGTCCTGGAACATCTTTTTCACTTAAAAACAGTGTTTTCCTGCACCCTATTCCTCCTGTAAGATACTTGTATGCTCTATCATATCTCTCTCTCCTTCCTCTCCTCCAGGAGTACATATTCAGTTCCTTCAACCTGTCTTCATAGGACTTGTGATGCAATCCATGCACCATCTTTGTTGCCCTCCTCTGAACCTTCTCTACCATGTCTATGTCCTTGCGTAGGTATGGTCTCCAGAACTGTACACTGTACTCCCAGGTGGGGCCTCACTAGTGTCTTGTATAGCGGAATTATGACCTCCTTTTCCGGCTGGTGATGCCCTGCCTATACATCCCAGCATCCTATTTGCTTTACCTTCTGCCTTGTCACACTGTTTCCCTACCTTGAGGTCATCAGAGATGATAACCCCAAGATCCCTTTCCTGCTTGGTGCATGCTATATCCTCACCCCAATTGATATATTGTGAAGGTTTTTGTACCCCATATGCATTATCTTGCACTTTTGCATTGAATTTCCAACCAAACCCTGACCATTCTTCAAGTTTCTGCAGGTCGCTTCTCATTCTGTCTACACCCTCTGGTGTGTCTACTCTGTTACAGAGCTTTGTGTCATCAGCGAACAGTGAAATTCTGCCTTCTGGGTCTCGTAATGTCACTGATGAAGATGTTGAATAGGACCGGTCCTAGCACTGATCCCTGTGGTACCCACTGGTCACTCTTCCCTCTGTGGAGTGACAGCCATTTACCACCACCCTCTGTGTCCTGCCACCCAGCCAGTTACCTACCCACCACACTACTGTCTTGCCCACACCCATATTCCCCAGTTTGTGTAATAGTCTTCTATGTGGCACAGTGTCAAAGGCCTTGCTGAAGTCCAGATAGGCCAAGTCCACTGCCTCCCTGATCCACCTCCCTAGTCACCCAGTCAAAAATTCAATGAGGTTGGTCTGACAGCCTCCCCTGGTGAAACCATGCTGCTTGGGTCCTGTAGTTCATTGACAACCAGATGTTCCACCAATCTCTCCTTCAGTAGTGCTTCCATGATCTTCCCCACTACTGAGGTGAGGCTGACTGGTCTGTAGTTCCCTGCTCCTCTTTGTTCCCACTTTTGTATAAGGGACTACATCTGCTTCCTCCAGTCTTTGGGTACCTCCCTGTTTCCAGTGATCGGCTAAACAGGATAGCCAGAGGTTCAGCCACCATCTCTTAGTTCTTTAAGGACCCCATCTGGCCCCATTGCTTTATCAACTCTTATTACTTCCAGTTCCTTCAGGGCCCTTTCTCGTGTAAAGGGACTTGTGTCCATTTCTGCACCATTCTCACCCCTTGTACTCCCTTCAGACCCATTACCCCCTCTTCCTCAGTAAAGATTGAGCAGAAATACCTGTTCAATATGTCAGCTTTACTACTGTCATCCTCCACATGCCCCATCCTCCCCTTCAGTCTCACTATCCCTCCCTTTGTCTTTCATATTTTCACTTATGTACCTGTAAAAGGTTTTGTACCCTCTACCCACTGATTTTGCAATGTGCTCTTCTGTCTGAGCTTTGGCTTCCTTACTGACCTCCTGGCCTCCCTTTGCTTCTCCTGGTACTCTCCCTATTCCTTCTGCCTGAGTCTTTTGTATTGCCTGAATGCATCTTTTGGCTTTCACTTTCTGCAAGTGAAAGGAGAAAGTCAGAGTGGGTATTGCTAAGCTCAAAGGAGAAAAGGGGTCATGTGGAGGAGGAGGACCCTGTAAAAGCAACTATCCTAAATAGATACTTTTGTTCAGTATTTACTGAGGAGAAGGTAGGGCAGGGCCCACAGCTCAGCACCATGGACACGGGGGGGATGAAGGTGAGCACTACTCCCTTCATAAAAGAAAGGGTCCTACAAGAGCTCGCTAAGCTCAGAGTGGACAAGGTAATGGGACATGATGGCATACATCCCTTATACTTTTTTTCTTCTGATAATATTGTTTTACCATAGTAAGGAAATATCTAGAGAGTCACTGACAGGACAGGTCCCAGAAGACATAAGAAGGGCTCATGTGATCCCACCTTACAAGGGTGGTAGCAGGGGAGGTGAGGGAACTACAGACCAGTCAGTCTTACCTCAGTAGTGGGCAAGATTATGGAGGCATTCCTTAAGGAAATGATAGTGCAACACCTGGAATCTATAGGGCACAGGATCCAAGACAGCATAGGTTTACAAAGGAAGGTCCTGTCAAACTAATCTCATAGATTTCTTTGACTGGGTAACCAGAGTGGTGGACCAGGGGAGACATTGATGTCACCTACCTTGACTTCAGCAAAGCTTTCAACATGGTTCCACATAGAAGATTGAAAAATAAGCTGGGTAGACTTGGGGTGGGTCAGAAGTTGGTCAACTGGGTGGAAAACTGGTTGACGGGCAGAAAACAGAGAGTGGTGGTAAATGGTATACAGTCAGCAGAGATGCAAGTCACAAGTGGGGTACCTCAGGGATCAGTCCTGGGGCTAGTCCTCTTCAATATCTTCATTAGTGACATTGCAGGTGGACTAGAGGGTAAGGCTTGTCTGTTTGCAGATGACGCCAAGATCTGCAACAGAGTAGATGATCCAGATGGGTTGGACAGAATGAGAAGGGATCTGGATAAACTAGCGAAATGGTCAGAAGAGTGGCAACTGGGATTTAATGCAAAGACGTGCAAGATAATGTACATGGGGAAGAGAAACCCTGAAGCCACCTATAGGCTGGGAGAGGAGTTGCTGGCAGTCACAAAGAAAGAAAAAGACTTAGTCATCATCATCACGGATGACCTGAAATCATCGAAGCAGTCCTCTAAAGCAGTAGGTAAGGCTAGAGGGATGTTAGGGTGTATTAGTAGTGGTATCACAAGTCATAAGAGGGAAGTAATAATCCCTCTTTACAAGACACTGGTTAGGCCCCTTATGGAGTACTGTGTGCAGTACTGGAGGCCACACCTGCACAAGGACATTAACCAAATTGAGGCAGTCCAGAGAAGGGCAACCAAAATGGTGCAAGGACTGCATCAGAAGATATATAAGGACAGATTAATGGAGATCAATATGTATACCTTTGAGCAAAGGCGGAAGAGAGGTGATATGATCAAAAATTTCAAAGTAAGGGCATTAACATGGTGAAAGAGTCTAACATGTTTCAATATAACAAAATAGCAGGACAAGAGGACACAGCATGAGATTCGAGGGAGGTCAATTAAGGGGAATGTGAGAAATTCTTTTCACAGAAAGGTAGTGGATGCATGGAACGGCCTACCTCAGGAAGTGGTGGCTATGAATACTGTGCAGGGCTTCAAACAGGCATACGATAGGCATAAGGGAGCAATACAGATGAGTATGAATAGATAGGCCACTGACTTAGTGAAGACCGATGGCATATTTATAAGGTAGAAAAAGAACTGGGCAGACTAGATGGGCCTTGTGGTCCTTATCTGCCATCAACCTCTATGTTTCTATGTTTCTATACTAGTAGGTAAGCAGGAAAAGGAATTCAGTGCAGTCGTGAGTGATGTGAAGAATTTGGGCGATTCTTTTTTGGGTAAATATACTGATCCCAATATCATTTCGACATGGTTCAATAAACCCTGCAGGAATATAAATCTGGCATGTCTATCAGGTTGGCTTCATTGGAGCCTAAATTGAGTTGCCCTGTTAACCAGGATCACCACCCCCTCTGTACTGTAGCATTCCCAGTGGCATATTATTGAACCATTTGCCTTTGTCTAAAAAGATTGCCCTAATTTTTTAATAGGTGTATTTCTTGAAGAAATAGTATGTTGGAATGCAAGGTTTCTAAATGTTTTAAAATTTGGTATCTCTTAATACAATTGGGAACTCCTTTGACATTCCAGGATACAAGTCTTACTGCCATGTTAGTTTAGCCTTACATACGGTGCCTTCAGAAAGTATTCACCCCCCCCTTGAATTTTGTCACATTTTGTTGTGTTACTACCAGAATTTTGAATGCATTTAAATGATTTTTCCCCCTTGATTCACACAGCATACTCAACAATTTAAAGGGGCAAAAATATTTATATTATGTAACAACAATTTATGAAACATTTAAAACTGAAATATCTTGTTTACTTAAGTATTCACTCCCTGAGTCAATACTTTGTAGAAGCACCTTTGGCAGCAATTACAGCTTTGTGCCTTCTTGGGTATGTCTGTATCAGCTTTGCACATCTGGAATTGAGGATTTTCGCCATTCTTCCTTGCAGATTTGCTCAAGCTCTGTCAAGTTGGATGGGGAGCGTTGATGAACCGCAGTCTTTAAGTCTTTTCACAGATTCTCAATGGAATTCAAGTCTGGGCTTTGTCTGGGCCACTCAAAGACATTCATCTTCTTGTTCTAAAGCCACTCCAATGTTGCTTTGGCTGTATGCTTTGGGTCATTGTCCTGTTGGAACGTAAATCTTTGCCTCAGTCCAAGGTCTATTGCAGACTGATGCAGGTTCTCCTCAAGGATGTGCCTGTATTTGTCTCCATTCATTGTTTCCTCTGTTCTGACAAGTGCCCCAGTCCCTGCCACTGAAAAGCATCCCCATAACATGATGCTGCACCACCATGCTTCATGGTAAGGATGATGTTACATGGGTGATGAGATGTGTTTGGTTTGCACCAGGCATAGCACTTTGCATTCAGGCCAAATAGTTCAATTTTTGTTTCATCAGACCAGAGAATCTTTTGCCACATGGTCTCAAAGCCTGCCATGTGCCTTCTTGCAAACTCCAAGCATGCTATTATGTGGCTTTTTCTCAGGAGTGGCTTCTGTCTAGCCACTCTCCCACAGAGGCTACATCTGTGACATGCTGCAGAGATTGTTGTCCTCTAGACAGGTTCTCCCATGTCAGCCATGGAACTCTGTAGATCTGTCAGTGTGGTCATTGGGTTCTTGGTCACTTCCTTGACCAAGGTCCTTCTTGCCCGTTTGCTCATTTTGGGAGGATGGCCTGCTCTAGGAAGAGTCTGGGTGGTTCTGTAATCTTTCCATTTCCTAATGATGGACTTGACTGTGCTCCTGGAAACTTTCAACACCCTAGAAATGTTTTTATACCCCTCCCAGATCTATGCCTCCTCATAATTCTATCACGGAGTTCTACGGACAGCTCCTTGGTCTTCATGGTAGAGTTTCTGCTCTGATATGTACTGTCAACAGTGGAACCTTATATAGAAAGGTGTATTTCCTCTGAAATGATGTCAACCATTAGAACTGACCACAGGTGGACTCCATTCAAGTTTTAGAGTAATCTCACAAGGAAACTGGATGCACCTGAGCTCAATTTGGAGTGTCATAGCAAAGGGGATGAATACTTATCAAATCAAGACATTTCAGGTTTTTATTTTAAATTACATGTACAAACAATTTCCAAAGTTTCATTCCACTTTGACATTATATAGTCATTTGTGTAGATACGTGACAAAAAAATCCCATATAAATATATTTTGTGTTTGCAACATCACAAAATGTGACAAAATCCAAGGGGGTCGAATACTTTCTGAAGGAAATGTAACTTGGGAAAGGTAATCATTACTTACCTATAAAACATGTATCTGTTTTGGAGTTAGGAAGCCTCAGATTATTCCTTTTTATGGAGAAGTTTTGGTTTGTGCTATTTTGTTTTGAATTCCAACTTGCTCCCTTCTCTATGGTTCTTGTTCTTAGGGATCCCTCTGGCAAACATTCCTACCAAATGCCCTAAGTCAAAAACAAAACTATTTCCATCACAACTAAGAAATTAAATCCCTATTCCTAATGACTGTATTCCTTTTATTTATGCAGCTGTAATCATTCCCAACCTCCAGACAGTCTGACCCCCCCCCATGGAGATCTTCACAGTTATAACATTGATGCATAGCTCACATTACCTATTTATTAATCATTGAATTTTATTATAAGTCTAGTGGAGGCTACATTTCTTTAAATCACTACACTTTGTAGTAGTTAAATAGTCTAACTAGATGTAACTACTGGAAATTATCAGTCCTAAAGTATAGTAGACTTTTCACTATTTAACTTCTGCATGGACAGCGTAGTAATACAGTTATCAAAATAAGAGGGCAACATTAAAAAGTCATAAACAATGCCCAAAACACTATGGTTTTCTACAAGGCTTCAATGTCAATCTATTGACTCTCTAGATATTTTCTTACTATGGTAATACAAAATTATCAGTAGAAAAAAAAGTATACGGGAAATACAACTTTAAAATTCTTAAGTAGAGCACCAATCTCTTCAGTTTTCAGAGATGCTTCTCTCACAATCTCTTAGTCCTTAGAATGTCTTTTGTCTCAGTTGTTTGGTAGTTCTCTCGATGTAACAAAAGTCTGCTATTATTTTACTTTGTCCTTCATTACATTTAAAAATTGTATGTCAGTGATTGCTTGTTTGGTTTACCCAACGTCCTTATTCACTTAAAGCGATCTGTGTAGAGTTTTTAAGCTCCATAATTGCTGAACTGAGAGAAACTAACAAAATCCAATGTCCCTTTTTGTTTATTTGGAGAATGGAAGGATATCTCATCTGAAATTTAATTTCTGTGGCTATCAACTTTGTAACTAATAGGTGCCGCTGTCTTCATTTCTGCCACACTGTTAAAGGAAGATCTTGTGCCACTCATATTTTTTTGTTATCCCACTGGACTTCCTTGGACTCCCTCAACTAATCCAGGATTACCTGTTACATAGAAACATAGACTTTGATGGTAGATAAGGACCACTTGGCCCACCCAGTCTGCCCATTTCAATACCTACTGGATAAGCTGCAGATTCTAGTTAACCAACAGCCTACTTCCTGCCACCCCCCACTACAATTGCCTTGTGTCTGTCCCATGCATGTTTGAATCCCCCACTATTTTAACCCCAACAACCTCCCCAGGAAGGCAGTTCCACACATCCACCACTCTCTCCATGAAAAAGATTTCTCACATTACCCTGAGCCGTCCCCCATCTTTAAATTGTATCCCTTTGTTCTTACACATATCTTTTCTGAAATATGCTACCCTCCGGACTTTGTTGATTCCTTGAGGTACTTGAACATTTCTATCATGTCCCCCTGTCCCTGCTTTCATCAGGGGTATTCATGTTTATCCAGATAATTTATTACATAAATATCAATGGCCGTGGGGATCTGATTGGAGGTGAGGGTCTCAGGGCCCTATGCACTCACTCTACAATGTATGCTGGGCCATTAGGAGATGGCCAGCTATTTTTGCACAGAATGTTTGTATAAACACAATAGGGTTTACCCCTTCTTCTCCTTCTGATAGCCCCAGTATTACCAAGTTGTTGTGCCGTGACCTCCGCTCCAGATCTTCTAACTTGTCCTCTGTCTTACAGAGCCTTTGCCATAAAGATGTAACCTCAGGATCTATTTGGGTCCACCAGTCATCTAAAGATGAAATCTGTGTTTCATTTTCACTCCGTTCTAATTGATAGTTGGGCCATTGAAGATTTTAAGGATTATAGTTCTCCCACTACTTCTTGTAGTGAATCTTTGATTGGTGCCAGCCCTTCAAAAATTATTGCTTCAGTTAGATGGGTGGGGGTGGACTGTCCCCCTGAGCCACCTGCTTTGTTTCTCTTTGCTGGCTTGTACTTCTCAGGAGATGGTGGTGGCATATGTCTGGGTCACTGAGGCTTCATTTCTGTTTCCATATAAGATGCAAGCTTTCTGGTCTTCGTAGTTGGTGGAACCATAAAGTAAAGTATTATCTTCTATTTCATTGCTATTAGGAGTGAAATTGAGTTGAATAAAATTGTTTTCAGGTGGGGGAGTCGGAGGAGTGATGCAGAGTGCAACTTGCTGGCGGTCATCACAACTATGTTTTAGTTTTTTTTAAGAGATTAGCATTTTGTTTTATTTTTTCAGCAATGACTAGAGACAAATCTCATTTGTTAGGAAGTTCTTTAACCCCTGTGTTCCATGTCTTCCAGGGTCAATTGGGATTGTGTATGTCTGTGGTGGAAATTAAGTTGCAGAGTGAAACACACAGAAGCAGAATGTGAGGCGAATGTCGTCTTTTTTTTATAGTAAGCAGTTCCTGTGTTTTAATTTTATTAAAATTTACAAAGACTGATGAAGTGGGGAAGGGAAAATTTGCTCAGTCATCAACTGGTTCACTTAATGGGGGAGAGAAAATGGCAGGTTCTCAGCTTGAAAATTAGGGGTACCCAAGGATAACACAAGTAATATAGTACCCCAAATTGGCCCTTGTTTTGTAGCAGGTGTCTATTGAAACTTAATGTATCCCCCTGCTGTGGCTCTCAGCCAGTCAGAGAGCTACTAGAATCTAGCCCATTTTCTAAATAAAAATAAAATAAAGAAAATATGATTGTTATGAGAATACATGCAAAAGCACCGATTTGCTCTTTAAAGAAGGCAGATCAGTGTTCAGTCAGTTTAACATGTAACATTGAAAATCATTCTAAAAATCTATCCTGAAAAAAGTTGAAACTTTAATTTTGGGAAAACAGTGATGGGCTGTCAGACTCGTAATAGGCTCTTTGGATACACCAGTTGATTCTCTACTTCCCCATCACCACTAATGTAAAAGGAACACATTTACAAACCACTTCTAGAGCTTTGGGAGAGGACATGCCACATCACGTCACATCACATCACATCACATCACATCACATCACATCACATCACATCACACAGTTCTAGCATATGTTTCTGTGTGTGTGTGTGTGTGTGTGTGTGTGTGTGTGTGTGTGTGTGTGTGAAACTCTATGTCTTTTGCCCTTTTTCAATCCGTTAAAAGAAAATGATTCATCACTGTTTTTGTGATGCCATTGTCCCCAAGCCTTTACTTACCCATGGGGGTGATCCAGTGCCAACATTTATCAGGACTACAGACACGTCTTTACTCTTCAAAGCTTGAGTGTGACCTGAGGGATCAAGTATGCTCTTCATTGTATTTCATAGAGGTTTTGAACTTACTGACATAACTTGGCCATTTTGCATATTTTTCCCAAAACTTGAACATGATTTCTTGGGACCCCACTCCATGAATAATTGCACTGACATTAGGCAGATCTGTCCAAAGGTGATTTTGCAGACCATGTGCAAAATCAGCTTTTAAGTGAGTTGAAAATGTTCTGTGCCCTAGTTCATGAGGTGGGGTCATAAAAAGCTATGTTAAAACTGTGGGGTTAAATGTATTAAAAAAAACAACCCAATTATGAGCCTACTTTCAATTTTGTGAACACAGCTTCATAACTTTGGTAATTTCCATGTTTTCCCAAAACCTCACACCAATCGTATCTTTTCATCACCTCATAAGGGTGACAGCCCTCATTTTTCAAATTCAGGCCAAAATGTTTGTTTTTTCATACAACCAAAAAGGTGAATTTGTGGTCCCTGAGCAAAATCACCTTTCCAGTAGGAGGGAAAATTTACTTTAACCTTGTTCATGAAGTGAGGTTATAAGAAGACTATGCTGAACATTTGGTGTAATAATAATTATAATAATAATAATAATAATAATAAGCTTTATTTTAAGGCACCTTTCAAAAACCAAGGCACCTTACATGGTTTAAAAATGTGTCAAACATTACAAAACTTAAAATATATAAAACAGCAAATACAATTAGGTGAATGAAGTTGATCACCAAAAGCTTGACTTTTTAAATCCCTCAACAGTTGCACACTCCCGTAACTGACAGGGTAGAGAATTCCAGATGGTAGGGGCTGCATGCATAAACGCGTCGGGCCCCAGAGGATTTCAATCACTCCCATGGGATCTCTAACAACCCCTCGTCAGCTGAACGGAGCGATCGCTCACAGCAGTAAGGAACTGGGAGCTCTTTCATGTAGTCTGGGCTGAGTACATATAGGGCTTTTAAAGTCAGAAGACCAACTTTAAAGATGATCCACCACTGTACTGGCAGCCAGTGCAGTCCGTGCAGCACCAGCAAAATATGACTGGACCGGGAGGTACCAGTCAAAAGCTGGGCCACTGCATTCTGCACCAGCTGCAGGCAATGGATTTCTACCCCAGGTAGCCCTAGGTAAAAGGTATTGCAATATTCCAAGTGCGAGGACACAAAGGTATGGACCAGAGTAGGAAGATAGCTGGATGGAACAAGGTGCCTAATTCTGGAGATATTCCTCAGTTGGTAGAATGAGGACTTGATGACAGCAGACAACTGCAAATGTAGGGTCAGCCCTTTGTCAAAATTTACTCCCAGATTATACACCTGTTCAGAAGTCAGGAGTGATACACCCCCAAAATAAAGCCTGGAGGATGAACCAACCCCAGACCCCTGTCCGACACACCAGTTCCACAACCAGCACCTCTGTCTTTTCTGAGATCAACTTCAGCCAACTCAAATCCATCTACTCCAGAATTTCTTTGAGGCAGTTATTAAATACTGAGAGAGCTCCACCTGGTCAGGTGCAAAAGAAAGGTAGAGCTGGGTATCATCAGCATAGCAGTGAAACCTCAGCCCATACCTTCTTACGATATCTCCGAGGGAAAGCATGTACACTGCAAACAACATGAGGGACAACAGCAAGCCCTGAGGAACCCCACAAAACAGAGAAACTGGTCCAAGGAATAAACCCCAGAAACCACTCTCTGAGACATTCTAGTCAGGTAAAATGTAAACCACCTGAGGACTATACCTGATAGTCCACAGATGAACCTCAAGTGCTCAAGTAGAACCCCATGGTCCACAGTGTCAAACACTGAAGAGAGTTCTAGAAGAACCAAGATGGAGCAGTTCTTCCAGTCCCTAGCCATCAGGAGATCATTAAGCACCTGAACCAGAGCTGTCTCAGTACTGTGCCTCTTTTGAAAACTGGACTGTAGGGGTTCATAGATATCAAGGATGGCCAAATGGTTCTCTAGCTGTATGGCCACTACCTTCAGAAATACCTTCCTTAGAAAGGGAAGGTTTGAGACTGGTCTGTAGTTTGCATGGCAGTCAGAGTCCAAAGAAGCTTTCTTCAAGAAGGGTGTTACCACTGCCTCCTTCAGGGAGCTAGGAAACTCATCAGTTTCCAAGAAGCACCAGACTATATGCGCTAAGACATGACTGATGAAGTTAATACAACCCAAAATCAAGGAAGTTGGTACAGGATCCAAACTACACCATGTAGTGCATGCATACTGGACGATCCACATGATATCCAAGTCAAAGGTACTCCAGGAAAGCTGAGGAGCAGTGGTCACACACTGATCCAAAGCAACACAATCAGAGTGTGCTAGAAGGACTGCCATCCTAATGTCGGCCACTTTATTTGAAAAGAACCAAGCAAGTTCATCTCACTCTATTTGCAAAAGACCTTTCGAACTTGTAGGCAGGCTTGGTTGCACAGCCTGTCTACTGTGTGAAAGAGCTGAGCTGGTCAATTCTGAACAGCTGCTATATCCCTGTACAGGAACTCTGCCTTCTTAAGGGTGATTGCAGATTAATAGGCTTGATAATGATCCATCAATCTAAGGTGGTCGGCATCAAGGAAGGATCTCCGCCAGCAATGTTTTAACCTTTGTTCTAGTTGTGCTTCTCCCTCAAGGTCCCATCAAACCCTGAGGGCCGAGGTGAAGGAAGAGGGTGAACACTGACTGGAACAATGACATTCAGGGCCACCGAGATTGCTGTATTATAGGCTATCACAAGGGCTTCTGGGTCACTGTTTGCCAAAAGAAGGGTCAATAGGTCAAATACCACTGACAGACCTTCAGAGCTAACATCGCAAAATGGCAATAGCTGACCATCTTCACATGGGTAGGTCTGTTAAGGGGGCTGCTAAAACTAAACTATACAGTGTAGTGATTGAACCATCCATCCGGTCACCTTAGAGACTGGAAATGGCACCACAATCCACACAGGGGTTGTATGTAGACCCCCATGTCAAGGGAAGGGAATGGACAAGGATATGATAGAAGGCATACTTAGTATAGCAGAGAAAGGGGAGATACTGTTGATGGGGGACATTAACATGCCAGATGTTAACGGGAGCACCTTTGCAGCAGTCACATCCAGAAGCAGGGCCATTCTTGATGCTCTTCAGGTGGCATGCCTCAAACAGCTAGTATTGGAACCTACTCATGAGGGAGCAATCTTAGACCTTGTACTCTAAAAAGGGGACAATGAGAGGATCTCAGATCTAAAAGTGGGTAGCCATTTGGGAACAAGTGACCACCAAACAACGTGGTTCATGATAAACTCAGCTACAGAGTCAAACCATAAAAAAGTTAGGGTTTTGGACTTCATGAGGGTTGACTTTGGCAAAATGGGAGAGTGCCTCAGAAAAGCACTAGCAAACAGGCTAGAAGGAGGGATGCAGCAAAAATGGAGAAATATCAAAACTGCCATCACAGAGGCAACAAGCCTTTGTGTGAAGCAAATAAACAAATCAAAACAAAAGAAAAAGCCACTATGGTTCTCAAAAGAGGTGGTGGTGAAGGTTAGGGAGAAAAAGATAGCATTTAGGAAGTATAAGGGAATACAGAAGGAGCAGGACAGAGAATTGTACTAGTTAAGGTAGAAGGAAGCAGGGAGTGTAGTCAGAATAGCAAAGGCACAAACAGATGAAAAGACAGCTAACTCAGTTAAGAAGGGGGATCAGACCTTTTATAGGTATATCAGGGAGCATAGAAAGACAAAGGAAGGGATAGTGAGGCTGAATAGAATGGCTGGTGGGCGGGCACAGGGTGACAGTGAAAAAGCAGTGATACTGAATGAATACTTCTGTTCAGTATTCACAAAAGAGGAAGTGGGGGAGGTGCCTAATCTAATTAACAGAAGCACTCTGGAAAGGGACGTCAATCCCAGTCCTTTCACAGAAGAAAGGGTTCTGAAAGAATTCCTAAAACTGAAGGTGGACTGAGCAATGGGGCCAGATTGAATTCACCTCAGAATTCTAAAGAATTAATCAGAGAACTAGTGAACCACTGACTACCCTTTTTAACAAATCATCAGAGGATGGTGTGGTACCTGAGGACTTGAGGAAGGTAGATGGGATTCCCTTCACAAAAGTGGGAGCAAGACAGAGGCAGGAAACTACAGACCTGTCAGTTTGACCTCTTGGTAGGGAAAGTGGTGGAATCACTTCTGAAGGAAAGAACTGTTGAGTACCTAGAGACCAGTGAGGCACAGGACCCAAGGCAGCATGGGATTACAGCAGGAAGGTCATGTCTGATGAACCTAATTGATTTCTTTGACTGAGTGACCAAAGTAGTAGACCTGGGAGGGCTGTGGACATGGCCTACCTGAGACCGTAGCAAGGCATTTGACACAGTCCCACACAAAGAATAATAGTCAAATTAACCAGCCTGGGAGTGGGTCCCTAGGGTGGTAGCCTGAAGTAAAACATTGGCTGAACAACAGGACACAGAAGGTAATTGTAAATGAGTCCACTATAAAGAAAGAGGGGTTACTAGTGGGGTACCACAGGGTTCAGTACTGGGTCCAGTCCTTTTTAATGTCTTTATAAGTGACATTGCAGAGGGACTGGAAGGAAAAGAATGCTTCTTTGCAGATGACACAAAGATCTGCAACAGGGCTGATACACAAGGAGGCATGGAAAGGATGAGAAGGGACTTGGCAAGGTTAGAGGAATGGTCAAAAGTTTGGCAGCTTGGATTCAATGCAAAGAAGTGCAAAGTAATGCACCTGGGAAGCAAAAACCCAGGGGAGGATTACACAATGAGGGGGGTAGTAACAACAACAAAAATGGAAAGGGACCTGGGGGTAATCATATCAGATGACCTTAAGGTTGGCAAGCAATGTGAGAAGGCAGTAGGGAGGGCTGGGGGGATACTGGGATGTATAGGGAGAGGTATCACCAGCAGAATAAAGGAAGTTGTTATCCCCCTGTACAGAAAGTTGGTGAAATCCCATCTGGAGTACTCAGGTCCAGTTCTGGAGACCCCATCTCAACAAGGACATAGACAGGATGGAGGCAGTTCAGAGGAGGGCAACTAAAATGGTGCAGGGTATGCAAAGAAGCCATACTAGGAGATAATGAAGAGCTTAATATGTATACCCTTGAGGAAAGGAGGAGAGAGGGACATGATAGAAACATTTAAGTACCTCAGTGGAATCAACAAAGTCCAAGAGGGCAGCAACTTTCAGAAAAAGAGATGTGCAAGAACAAGGGACACAATTTGAAGATAGAGGGGGGATGGCTCAGGGACAATGTGAGGAAGTATTTTTTTTCAGAGAGGGTGGTGGATGCATGGAACAGCCTTCCTGAGTAGGTTATGGCATCTAAAACTGTAGGAGAATTCAAGAATGCATGAGACAGACATAAGGCAATATTTGAGGGGGGGGTAGGAAGAAATAGGCTGTTGGTTAAATAGGATCTGCAGCTTATCCTCTAGGTAGGGAAATGGGCAGACTAGGTGGGCCAAGCAGTCCTTATCTGCGATCAAAGTCCATGTTTCTATGTTTCATCCAACTGGTTCCACCCCTATATCTGAGACCTCGATCCCCAGGAGGAAGACTAAGTCAAGGAAGTGACCATTTTTATGGGTAGCAGTGGTAACTATCTGTGTGACACCCAGAGATGACATCAGCTGGAGGAAGTGTTGTCCAAACTGTGAGAATTCATCATCAACCCAGGCACTGAAATTGCCCAGAACCATCAGTCTGGGCAATTCAAATGCCATGTCAATGACGAAGTCCGCCACTTCCTGAAGGAACCGCTTCTCATTTCCGGGTGGATGATAGACGAGTGTGATCCTACAACCTACACCTGCTACCACGGTACACTTAAATGACCAATCCAATCTCAGGTGGTGAATCATCGAGCACCTGGCTGGAGTTAAAGCCTCCAAAATGGGGCCAGAATTATCATCCAACCAGGTCTCGGTGATGCAAGTCAGATCCACAGTTTCTACAAGATCTGCAATACTTGCAGTCTTGTTTTTAATGGACCTGACATTGCATAACATGGCCCGAGTTGGATGAACCTCCAGGACCACCTGAGCCACCTTCCCACCAATATTGGTGGTGCCCTTGAGTATGGAAACCAGACATGGCAAACCATGTTCTAGGTTCCTTTTCACCTCAGGGCATCTCCTGGATCTCATGACCCTGATGTGGTGGCCCTGCTCATTCACCCTCCTGTACGCTACCCCCTCCTCCCCTTACAAGTGATACTCAGAGCTTTACAGCGCTGGTAAGTTATAAACTGCAATGGGGGTGGAATAAAGGGATGGAGGGTTGGGAGAGCAGAGGGTGAACAGCACACGACCATGGGTGCAGGCCACCGACACAGTCTTACAATCAAATTATTAAGCAGTTCTTGTAGCTAACTACAAACTAATAAAATTAAAAACCAAAACAGATAACAAGGAAACCCAAACAAAATATAACCCACAACACTTATTTAACAACTAAATAAAGCCAAAACTCCTATGCTCTATCATAAATTAAATAACCCTCAATTAACCCTCCCCAAAGAAAAAAAAAACTAAATTCTAAAATATAAACAGTTCAATATCTTGGCAGAAATAGATTTGCAGTCACAGATGGATGAAAGAAAACTGATATTATAAATAAAATTCAGATACAAAAAGCAAACCAGATATAGATAACAAATGTCTTAATATAAAAGTCTTCAGCTCCCAGGTTCTCTCACTGCCTCAGGGCTTAACAACATACAGACACTCTCACTGTCTGTTAGAAAATAATACTGAGAATATACATGTTTCCAGTCCCCAGGCCCTCTCATGCCCTGGGAACCAGCAAAAGATACAGGCACTCTCACTGCCTGTTCAATAGTGATAAATCAAATAAAATAAAAAAAAAGTTAAAATCTGACCATATGCTGATAAGCAAAGAAACATAAACAAGTATCTTCAATTTGCAGTCGATAATTATATGTAGCATAATCTCCCAGCCTATCTCTCACATAGGTAGGGCAAATTCATATCAGTCAACATAAAAAAAAAGTTTAAACAAGCACACTGATGTTAAACCTTCAAGGGATGAGAGACAAACAGCATCCACTGCAGCCAGTACTCTCTCCACTCCACAGGATTTATTCTGACTTGCAAGTGAGGAGCTCCTTGATTGGGAAATAATTACACATCAGCTGTCCCCTTATGAGTCACCAAAGTTCCAACTGTAGTCAGCTCAGAGCGAGCAGGCCCTCCAGCCACCCACCCAAGCCAAAGAATTTCAGGCACTCAGTGTCTGTCCTCTGAGGCACCGGACCCAGTTCCTCCCTATGGCTGGCAACCCCAGCAAACGTCCTCTGGGTTCAGGTTTGGCCCAAAATCCAGTCAGTCCAATGCTCTGTAGAATGCTAACAATCAGGGGCCACCACAGTTCCCTCTGATCCGAACAGGAGACTGAAGATGGAAGCTGTCTGAAACCAAAAGCCAGCAACACCCTTCAAATCTGATCCCTAGACCAATCACAGTCCACCAGATCTGGTGTACCTCCATTCCAGACTGCAGATCACAGATCTCAACAGTTCCACAGTTCCCATTTCCAATGGACAGCCAGCATCAATTCCCTCTCTCTCTCCCAAGGGCCAGGAACCAGTGCAGAAGTGCAGGTAAGAGGGAAAAAATGTATCTTCACAAACCCAAAGTTTGAAGCAATAAAGAATTCAGCAGCAGCAACTAAGCGTTAAACAAACTAAACCTTTAAAGCTATCTGTAATCACTTATGTACTTTTCTCTAACCTAATAAACAAAGCTATTGCTTACTACCTCACTCATTTACCCTAACTGCCTAAGTTCTAAAAATTAATACTAAACTACAAAGCAAATTAAAAACAAGGTAAAATAGAATGAAAATAAAATGAAAGAAAACAAGTCTAAAAATATTAAAAGTAATAAAATGTGTAGACAGCTAGCCCAGCATGGCTGGCATCTTAAATCTGTTTAGTTTAAAAAAAAAGACATTTATTAGACTACATTAACTTTTGGATATGCAGGCTCATGACATTGATGATATTCAGTATTTTTACCCCAAATGTTCAACATAGCAATTTGTTTGCAGTAACTCATGATTGTAAGAGCTGTAATTTTCAGCTCTTCCCCAACATGTGTTTTTGCATCCCAAAAGTTGATTCAGCAGTCCCTATGTAATGTCACCTTAAGGCCGGCAGCTGAACATTTTCTTTGTCCTTCTTCATGAGGCTAGGCCATAACAAGGCTATGTTAAGCATTTGGTGAAAAAATATTTCAAAACAACACATTTATGAACCTACATTACATTTTGTGAATGCATGCTCCTAACTTTGATACATTTCAACATTGTTACCCCAAATTCTTCACTTGTAGCCCTATCAGTGCTAGCCAGAGTTTGTTATGAAGGGGGACAATTGTGGCCTTCCTCCAGTCCACAGGAACTTCCCTGACCTCAAGCAAGAGGTTAAACAGTTCAGTCAATGGTGCCGCCCGGTCTTTCCTAAGTTTCTTCAGTTTCTTGTGGTGTATTTGATCAGGGCTCATGGCTTTGTCAGCCCTAAGTTTTTCTAGCTCCTCCAGGACACTATTCCTTGAAAAAGGTGCCAAATTCATATTGCTGCTGTCTGCACTTTTTTCTGTCATGGTGGGACCACAATCTTCTTTTTCCTCAGGAAATGCTGAGTAAAAGTATCTGTTAAGGATTTTTGCTTTGTCCTTGTCATCCTTTGTACATTCCCCATCTTCCCTTGAAGTTTGACTGTACCTCTACTGGTTTTCCTTTTCTTCTTGATCTATCTAAAGAAGGTCTTGTCTCCTTTTTGACCAAAAGCTGATCCTTTCTTCTGTTTCTGCCTTCGCCACCCTGATTTGTTTTCCTGCTTCATTCAGTTTTCCTTGTATGTGTCTTTGTTTTTCACATCCTGTTTGCTTGTATCTTTTGAAGGCCATCCATTTTTCCCTGACATTGGCAGCCACTTCCTTGGAGAACCATAGTGGGTTCCTTCTCTTCTTGGCTTTACTCACACATTTCATACTTTTTTGATGCTCCTCTGTTAGTTTCTTTTAGAGATTCCCAATATGTGTCTAATCCCTCTGTCCATGTTAATTTAGCCAGGTTACATCTGAGCTTTCCCCACATTTTTTCAAAATCTGTACATCTGAAGTCCAAGATTTTAGTTTTAGTGTGCTTGATTTCTTTTTCCATTGTAACCTGGAACCACACCATCTGGTGATAGCTAGATCCTAGGTTGTTCTTGACTTCTACCCATGATATGATGTCGCTGTTGGTGAGTAACAGGTCAAAGATGGTTTTCTCCTTGAGGGTTCCTTGATAAGCTGTATCAGGCCCAATAAGTGCAGAGTATCAAGGAAGTCTTTGTTATTTGTTGTGGCAGCAGAATGGTTTCACTAATTTATGCCTAGTAAGTTAAAGTTTCCCACCAATACTGCAGCCACCCTAATACTCATAGCCTATCATAGGTTTCAGGAAGAACAAAGGCACAATTGACAATATTTTTGTACTAAATCATCTTATTGAAAAATATTGTTTAATTCAGAAAGGTGTATCATAAGAGGTATTTCTAGACCTAAAAGTCACTTCTGAAAGCCTAAACAGGAACCTGCTTTGGGAAAGCTTACAAGAATTGGTATACAAACTCAACATTTGAATGTCTTTAAATGCCTACATAAAAAATAATATTGCTTACTTTAGAACCACAAGGGAAGGGCATGTCACTGAGGCAATACATATTGAAAAAGGGGTCAAACGGTATTGCCTTTTGGCACCAGTTCTATTCAATTTACATGTGGAATGATGGTTTAGGGAAATGAAGGTAGTGGATTTTACAGCACTATGTATTAATGGAGATAAAGGGGGCATATTAATGTATGCTGATGATATTGTTCTGTACTATGCTCACTAACCAAAACTGGATTAAAATGAGCAATTAGGAGCTGTATAAATATTTCAGAGAAACTGGATTTGTCAATTAACCACAAAAATCTGCTATTCTGGCATTTGTTGGAAACACATGGAAAAAGGTGCAAAAGAATTGGGTTATTAATAATCTATTCTTTGAAATTAGGAATGAATACACCTTTTTATGGATAGTCTTTGAGATTAAGCTATCTTGGGACCAACAGCTTCTCAGATCTAAGAAACAAGGTTTAAGTGCTGCAAGGGCTACCCTGAGATTTGGTAAACATTTTCAAGATAATTCTTATACTGTGCTTAAAAAAAAACATTTGAATCCAAGATAATTAGTGCCTATTTTATGTGCAGAACTTTGGGCTTTCTCCAGAAGTTACAAGTTACTGAAGGTGATTCAGAATATGATCTATATATTGACCTTTGATCTTCCCCAACAAACTCCAACAGCTTTACTCCGATTTAATTGAAATTAAATCAGTTGCTCTTGAAGCCCATTTAAGAGCCCTAGGACTATGGAAAAATAGCTTGGCACCTCAGGATAGTCTTTTGGTCAAATGTTGATTAGAAGTCAACAGCTGACTAGTATTGGCTGGTTCTTTGAGCTAAACCAGTGTCTGATCAAGTCAGGACTGTTACAGATTTGGCATATCCAAATGCAAAAAAACATAAAACAATATGTAAATTTAGCTAAACAAAGGCTTATTGACAACTATTTTCAGAATGAGACAAGCAAATTGGAAGGAGTTATTTTCTGTAGATCATATTTAGCTAATAAATAATGAAAGAAGAAAAGTACTTGGCATTCTGCAAAGACAGCTTACAAAGAAATGCCTTCCAAATTTAGAATGGGTCTGATAAAATGGAATATGCGAAGCAGTCTTTTGGAATTCTAAACTATGTGTGTGGCTGCAATTCAACTACTACTGTAACTATTAAACATCTGATATTTGACTGCTCGAAACTGGGAAAATTAAGAGAAAAATAGTTATACCCGATATGGAGAAACCTAAGATCTAATACTGAAAATAATTATATTAAATGTATGCTCTTCTGTGATAAACCAAGCAATATTTTTGATATGGCAAACTTTGCTAAATATGAACTTTATAGTATCTATGGTAAGAAAACAAAATAAAATGTGTGGGATGAAAATTTGAACCATTTATGCATAAAATGTTTTTATATGTAATTCAATAATGTATACTAAAAGTGTATGATTTATTATGTATCTAATGTTGATGTACCATATGTGATGATACACATTTTTATGCATACCAAATAAAATAAATCTGAATCTGAATCATATTACTCTAGTAACTGCACTT
This sequence comes from Neoceratodus forsteri, assembly GCA_016271365.2. Taxonomy (NCBI): domain Eukaryota; kingdom Metazoa; phylum Chordata; order Ceratodontiformes; family Ceratodontidae; genus Neoceratodus; species Neoceratodus forsteri. The sequence continues at coordinate 1,180,341,895 of CM057458.1, forward strand.
GTTCCGGCTTTGAGAGTAACGCATAGAGCCTCAGCTTCACTGTGAGAGTCCTAGGTCATGGTAGCTTTTATTGCCTCCCTAACATACATTGCCACCCCCACCCCCTTTTCTTCCAGGTCTATCCCTTCAAAAAAGGCAGTATCCAGAAATAGTTACCTCCTAGTCATGGTTGTCCTTAAACCATGTCTCCGTGATGGTGAACCAGTCAGGATCATCCTGTGCAACAATAGCTTTAAGGTCAGCCATTTTGTTTACTAGGCTATGTGCATTTGTGTACATGGCATTCCATGCCTGTTTTCACCTTTTGGGGCCCTGTTGCAATATTGAGCCTTTTCAGTATTGTTCCCGAACGTAACCTATCCTGTTTCCTGCTTCCTGCTTCATTCTTTGTCTCTCCTGTGATAGGGTGTTTTGGGGAGGGTAGTGAGTGTATTTGTGTTTCTACCCTCTCTACAGTGCCTAGTTTAAATGGTCCATAAAGATGTGAATTTCTGCCCAAAGCTCTAACACCTTCCATGGTCAGGTGCATGCCATCATAACAGAAGAGACTACTGTCACAGAAGTCCATCCAGTTACCAATGAAGAGATATCCTTTTTCCAGGCACAAGTTTTGGAGCCAAATGTTCAGCTCCCTGATTTCTTCTTTGTGAACTTCCTGCATACTACCTCCTCGTAGGACCACTGAGAAAGCTATGATCAGCAAATGAGATGAAAATATTTCCCCTAGATGAGATAAATGTTTTTGGTCTCCTCAACTGACAGATTTGCCAGGTTATCTGTGCCTAGATGAATACCAGCACATTTTCCTTCTGTGCATTTGAGATGCTCAATACAGATGGTATCTCTCTTTGCAGATGCCCTGGGCAGGTACCAGGTAGTTACTTGAGTACTTGAGTATCAGGGTGCTGAGTTAGGTGGGATTCCTCTCTTTGAATTGTGGAATCCCCAATGCTAACAACTTTCCTATTTTCCCTGATGTTTTACTCCATTGGGATGTCTCCAGTGCTTTGTTTCAAACTTGTACATTGGTTAATAGGACTAGGTTTGCCCCCCCCCCCCCCCTTGTTAATTGCACTGGCCTAGGGTGCAAATCTGTTCGATGTTGGGATGCATGCATACTGATTTTGGGACTGCTGCTGAGACCAATGGAACCTGCTCCTGCTCCTTCTTACCACCTGCCATTCTCCAGTGCCAGATGCCTGAGGATGGTGTGGGCTATTTCCCTGGTAGAGGTGGTGTAATGAATGGGGATCAGTGGGTCAGCTGTTCCTTTAGAGGTGATGGAGATATGTTATATGATTCCAGGTCTCTGCAAGCTATTTTTTAATTCCTCTGTTGTCCAGCATGTTGGACAGTATCCTAGTGCCAGTATATGTGCCTTCTGGAAGGAAGAGCCACACCACTGGCAATTTGTGGTACTCATTTTCCTTGATGGCTGAGGTGTGGTTGAAAGAGAAAAAAAAACAAAAAATATATCAGCTTTTTGTTTTCTTGTATTTTGCAGGAGGAGTGGATGGATGGTTTCTCCTTTGAAAGATGTGTGGACAAAAGAAAAGGGAATTTTTTTTTGTTTGTTTAAATAGATTGTCTATCTGTCCTGGGGCAGGAAGTGTTCATAATGGAGAGATGTGGTACTGTGCAATCATGAGTGCTGCAGGAAGGTGCTGTGCCCAAGAGAGTAGCACCTTTTTTTTTTGTTTCTTATTTGTTTTGTCCCTGTAAAAATGTTTTGTTGTATTAGGCTGGAACTGTAGGTGAGCTAAACAAAATTAACATGTGCCTGTGAAAAGGATGGAAGGAAATTATTGCAATTTATGAGATGGAAATAGTTATGCTACAAGTTCCCTTTCACGTCATGGAGATGAGTGGTCCCGGTAGTGTATATCAGTAGATGCCCCGGGGGGAGTGTGAGAATAGAGTGAAGAAGGGTGGGCTATTTTGTGTTTCCCCACCTATGGGAGTAAAAAAAAGAAAAATCAGTTCAGACTGCCATGCTCCTCACAAGTGTTGCCAATATGGGGTTCTGAGACTTTCAACTGTGCCCAAAATGAGTGCCAAAGCCGCCGCCGACATGGTAAGAATGTACAGCTTCCAGCAGAGTTTGGAACATTGGCAGCAGTGTCTCTAAGAGAGACAGAAAAGGTACCCTATTCTATGGCCTTCTCCCTTCTCTGCTGTCTTCCTAGTTTGCTGTCTCTGTCAGAATTTAAAGTCTTTGTGGGTAGTAAAGGCTGGGCAAGCCCTGTTTCAGCTGCTGCTGTCTTGCTTTCCCTCGCTTCACTGCTGTCTGTGTGTATTTCAATATGTAGTGTATTTGTTTCAGTATATAGTACATTCAGATTTTTTTTCAATATATAGTATATGTGTTATAATATATAGCATATTTGTTTCAGTAGATAGTTTATGTGGATTTTTCAGTCTGTAGTGTATGTCTATCAGTAGGTAGTGTATATTTTTCAGTACCTAGTGTATTTGTTTCAGTATATAGTGTATGTGAATGTTCAGTAATTGGTAGGTGTATATCAGTAGATAGTGTATGTATTTCAATATCTAATGTAAGCATTTCACTATATAACCTATGTGTTTCACTATATGAAATATACATTTCACACTACACTATATGTATTTCATATATGATGTATGTATTTCACTATATAGTGTATGTATTTTACTATATAGCCAGAGATTCTGAATTATGTCCTAATGGCTTGCCATAATTAGATGCTGGTAGTACAGAGACTTCAGGCAGGCAGACACATACAGTATGGCAGTCACCATTAACACTCAATAGCGTCTACACACAGATGAAGACAGTTGCAGGACTGATTGAGAAGTGAAATATGGTTTAGGTCACTGGGCTATCACCTACTGTTTAAAAATGTTATGAGATATTTAGATTCCACATTGACAGATGGACAGGAGTGACTTTGAGGGAACACTTTAAGAATGACAGGCTGCTTCTCTCACCTGTATCCACTGCACACACAGAAGCAACACCCAGTCTCATTAACACTATCTGCTGGAGATTGCTTGGGAGGGGGGCACTGGCACTAGGGTAGAATTATGAACACAGGGTCAATGTATGGGTGGTCAGGAGGGATGATGGATGGGTGGTCAGGGGATCATGTATGGGTGATCAGGAGAAGATGTATGGGTGGTCAGGGAAGGGGGGATGGCAACGATCTTCATCTGAGTTTGGCTGCAGCGTGCTGTCTCTCAGCAGTTCCGTGACCTCCTCTGTTGCTGTCACTCTCTCTCTCCTGCCAGCCCTATATATTTACATTGGCTTCACTATACCGTTACTGTGTTGCATTTTGTAAATCACTCTATGCTTAGGAGAGAGAGTGATAATAAGTGAAAGAAAGACCGAGAATATTGCAGCAACTTTTGTTCTCTCTCTCTCTCTCTCTCTCTCTCTCTCTCTCTTTCTCTCTCTTTCTTTCTCTTTTACTGGACCACACAGTAGGACAAGCACCTTGTTTCTCTTTTTCTCCCCAACTAGATCCATGTCCTTGTGTCTCCCTCTCTCACAGTCAGGGACACAAAACAAAGAGGGGCAGTCACTGTATGCCTCACTGAGATAGAGAGGGACACAGAAGACATTGATGAGTTTGCTGTACAGTGTGTCTGTCCTGCTCTCTGGCTCTCTGTTTCACCACTTTTCATACTACAGACAACACTCCCCCTTCTCCTTCCAACTATCTCCTGCTCCCTCTGTCACTTGCTGTCACAGCGTGTGTGTGTTCCTTTCTCTCCTTCTCTGCTTGCTGCAGACAGGATGGCATTCAGTGTGGATGGGAAAGCTGACACTAAGAGGCAAGTCCCCACATTTTTAAATGGCTGTCATTCTGGTTTTCCTTTCTGAAGCAGGGAAGAAGTTCCGACTACACATTTCCTGACTCCCTCCCCAGAAACATGCAATACAAAGGGAATAAATGCATGGCTATGCAGGGAGTGTACACCAATGAGAAGATATGTTTTGGCCATCCCATGTTATAACTGCCAATAGAAAGTGCTTCACAGACACAGAGGCAACTGTGTTATCACTCCAACATGTTGTTCACTCACAAGGAATGTGAGAGTCTTTTTCCTTCTACCAAAAGGTCTGAAAGACTCTGCCCGCTACTGCTATAAAAATGTGTACTGTTAATGGTAGTACCTCGGATACTATTAAATGCTTGCCATGTATAATTACAGTTGTCTAGAACAAGTTCCTGTTTATAAAATCGAGAATAAAGTATGTGGTGGTGTGTGTAATGAAATGTTTACACACACCTGACGATTAGATGCTACATAAATGCTCTCAGGGTTTGTGCAAGCATCTAATCCTGAGGTGTGTAAACTTGAGTTACAAACAACACCCATAATTATTTTATATAATTCTAGCCCCCATTTTTGCCACAGCAATTCAATAACATAGCAGAGATTTTGGCTTGGGACTGTGCTCAACTTTCATTTTTCATCTGGTGATGGTGCCAGATTTAAAAAGTGGTCCATGGTGTTCATTTGTCCCTGTAAATGTTCAATGTGATCAGAATTGTTTGAAAAAATATATTTAAATTACCTCTGAGTTACTGTGGCAGACAGTATTTCATTTTTTGGTAAGCAGGCAAGCAGCGTGTTTGGCAAGCGGTGAACTCTGGGAGGCACATGTGCAGTGTGAGAAAAATTGTGCTCGTGTTTGCTGTTATAAATGCTACTTTATAATGGCAAACTATGCCACGGTTTCCCTACGGGAAAAATAGGCAGTCAATTATTGTAGTAACATAACTAATGCACAAAAATATCTGCAAGCAAGTCTTTTTTTCTTAGAATCCCAAATTAACAAATATAAAATAATCTACAAATGTGATCTTTCAGCAGCAGTGAAAGATAGGACTAAAACAACTCAGAACGTGGGAGTATATAAAAATACAAATCAAGCTTTCTAGCAAAACTAGACATTTACTGTGGCAAGAGAGACTACATCAATGACAACTCCAGCACTTTGAATCCACACTGATTCTTCTGGTGAAAATCAGCAGCATGTGCACTGTGCCTGTCATTCTGATGGCAGCTGGCCAAGGTAATGAGAGGTGGGTTGGTAACAGTAACCATTCAGAGTTTTGTTTGCCACTGCCACAGACTTTTAGAGTGAGTAAGGTGCTGGGCAGGAAGTAGAGACCGATATGTTCTGAGCAGGTAAAGTGGGCTGGGGGGTGGATTGTCCTTTAACAACAGGGATGAGAGTAGAGGAGTTACTGGAAAACTAAGATGCTTTATTTTACAGTGAGGGTTGGAGAAAGAAAGGGCACCACTGTCCTACCAGGGTAATTTTTTGTTCACACTGGGGATCAAGACGGAATGGGAGTACAAAGGGAATACTAGGGTAATTTCATTTCTCAAGGGGATTAGGGTGGAAGGGTAGTACCACCGGACTACCAGAAAAGTTTCATAGTATGACAGGGATTGGGGTGGCTGGGGTGGTACACCATTAGATTTTCAGGAATGTATACATTATTGTATGTGGATTAGGTTGAGGGAGGACAATGGTTGAGGCTCTGCACCATGCCACCATGTATACAGCATATTTGCTAGAGGCAGTGTGCAAAGCTGTTAATGGCTGCATAATGATGTGCACGTGGCCCCTTTAGTGCATTGCATGCCATGTTTGCCTATTAGTATGGATGCTTCAGAATGTGACATCAAGGAGCAAAGGTGTTGCTCCATTTGGGATGGACTATAGCTAGAGGTGCTTGGATGATGCTTTTGTGGATTTAAATACCCTCCATGGGATAGTACCGGTATTCAACCTTAGCTCCAAACAATGTCAGATTCTGGATCTATAGACAGATAGTAGTGGATCAGAGGTCAGATTCATCAGATTTGACATCAGATCCATTGGATCCAACCTTGGATAATTAGATCCAATGGTCAGAGATCTGGATCTAATGGTTGGATCATTTTGATACAGGTCAGATCCATAGATTACTTGGCTAATTACTCTGCATCCTAGCAGGTTGGATCGTTGGTTGGATATCTATACCATCTGATGATATCCATTATCCAAAATTGCGATGGTATCCAATGGTATCTGACCTGGTAGGATACTATCCAAGCAACTCTTGCAATCGCCCATTTCTCATCAGTGTCTGTTGCTCCAGGGAGCTGTGGTGTACCATGTGTGTGTGCACTTTGCATGGTGCTACCACAGCTTGATACTTACACTTTCTGCCTAATGGTTATTCCTCCATGATGAAAATACACTATTTTGCATGGCTCCAATGGCCATGTCTAAATATGGGGGCCTCAACATCTAGTGCATGTTTGCTTCATGGCTGGGTGTTCACTATCATGTTTCTTAGTTAATCAAGATTGTTCCAATGTAAGTTCTAATGGTTACAAACAATTCAGCTTTACTTCTTGGTTCATGAACACTAGGAAGAAACAAAGAGACTCTTGATTAACCAAGAGACATCTCATGTGCCCTATGTTCTTATATTATAAAGGAAGACAGAAATGTTTTATTTATAACACAAATCAGAAATCACTTCCTTGGGGCCTGCCATAAATTATAGTGCTTTATGTTAATTCTCTTAAGATAATGTTACCATTTGTGTGACATGGCTTTCCATCAGTTGTGTGTTCTGTGCAGTTGTGTAGTCAATGGACTTTAGTACAGTCCACACCCATTTATCTGACCCCCTGTAATCCGGCCCTTCCTGTCTAACAAACCAATATCTTGTCCCCCAGTGCTTAGCTCTGTTGTAATTAACAAGTCATTTCTAAGTGTATCTGTTTCAGTTATCTGTACAAGTATACAAGTATCTTACAGGGAGGAACAGGGTGCAGGAAAACACTATTTTTAAGCGAAAAAGATGTTTCAGGACTAGAGGGCATGGGATGAAGTTGGAGGGAGGACGATTCAGAGGAAACATGAGAAAGAATTTCTTCACAGAATGGGTGGTGGACAAGTGGAACACCCTGCCAGAGGAAGTGGTGGGGGCTGAAACAATCACGGGATTTAAGAATGCATGGGATAGACATAAAGGAATTCTAGAGGTCAGGGGTAAGGGGAAATAGACTTCTAGGAAAACAAACTGAACTTACAAGCTCAAATGGGCAGACTAGGTGGGCCATAGGCCCTTATCTGCCGACACTGTCTATGTATCTATGTATCTGTAATTGCCTGTTGTCAAGTGATTACAGTACAGTACTGTGCTGCAGGTGTTTATCACTGTTAATAGGTCCCAGTCCCACTTTCTTATTTAATGTCCATCTCTCAGTCGGTTTGAAACACACTACCAAAATGGCCACAAAACACAAATGAGTGGTGCTGACTGTTGCTGAAAAGTTACAGATCTTTGACAGTCTAGATAATGGCAAGAGAGCTGTGGTCCTTGCCGCAAACATGGTTTTGGAAAAAGCACCATTAACAACATTAAAAGTGCTAAGGAAAAATTGAATGAGTTCACTGTAAAAATGAAAACCACAGCTGGCACAGGAGACAAAAAGAATATGCAGTCATGTCACGATGACCAGAAAGGTTCTGCCATTTATTTGTGGTTCTGTCAGGAATACAAGAAAGGGCACCCATTTCTATTCTCTAACTTAAAAAAAGGCCCTGCAGTTTCATCAGAGGCTGGGAAGCCAGGATGCATTTGTGGACAGTGAAGAATGGTTGACTAGGTTCAAAAAAAGATATGGCATACAACAGATAAAGCTGTGCGGGGAGCATCTGATTGCAGCTGAGGAAGACATCAACCCCTTCATAGACTCACTGCTGGGCACAATTGAAGTGATGGGCTTGAACCTGAACAAATCTTCAACATCGATGAATCTGGTCTCTTTGGAGATGCCTTCCTGACCACACTCTTGCACATGGCTCTAAATGGATGCCCTGGCCAGAAACAGAATGACAGAGTGACCATCCTCAGTTGTGTAAATGCCGAGGGGCACAAATTAAAGCTTGTGCTTATCAGTAAGTCCAGAGAAACAAGAAGTTTTAAACATCTGAATAAGGCAGTGTTACCAGACCAGTACGAGGTGCAGAGAAACACATGGATGGACTGCCACATTTTTGCACAGTGGTTCAAGAAGCAGTTTATCTCTAAAGTTAAATTGTACTTTCACTCCAAAGGACTGCCTAGTAAAGCTCTTTTACTGTTGGACAGCTCACCTGCACATCCAGACATTGCCAAAGTCACAACCCCGGATAGAACAATCAGGGTGATTTTTCTTCCTGCATACACAACCTCAAACTCCAACCATGCGACCAGGAGTAGTTGAAATTTTAAACATGCATTTCAAAAAAACTCTTGCAAACTTTCCTATAAGAGGACAATGAGAGCACCCCCAGCATTCTGAAAGCCATCAATATAAAAGATGTTTGTTACATGGCCTCAGAAGCTTGAGATACTGTATGACCTGTCAGCATTATAAAATTCTGGACAAAATCAGGCATGAAAACAAGAAGGGACACAGTTTTCGATTTGAATACCCCTCAATCAGAACTTGAGCAACCTGAAGAACTGTCTGCTGAACTGTTAACTCTAGCATCCTCCCTCCAAGAAGAGCTGACAGAACAGGAGATCCATGATTGGGTGACCTGCAATGATGATGAACAGGGTCCCGACTTGCTCACGGAGGAAGCCACTGTTGCCCTTGTTACTCAGCCTGATCCTGATCCTGCAATGGAGTATGAAGAGAAAGATGAGGACGACCTCACTCCTGCCATTCCATCTCATGTGAGGCTGTCCAAATGTTTGAAAAATGTATGTTTTACTTGGAGTCACAAATGGACTGTGACCCTTTGCAGGTAATGCTACTTCACAACATGTGACGAAACAGCACAAAGCAATGCGACGTGGAAACAAAAACAATGAAGACTTTTTCACTGACTCTGCCATTTAATTTACTTTTCAAAGTGATCCCTGCATTACATTAATTAAATAAAGTTTGGCACGAGTGTATTAACTGTTGTTAGTGTTGTTTCTAATGCACTAGGATATGTGTGGTATGGATTTTTAAAATGTTTCTTCCTTAACTGGGCTCCCATTTTTCCAAAATATTTTGTGTCCCCAGGCAGTTCAGATAAATGGGAATAGACTGTACTGTTTTATATTTTTTCTACACAGTTACATAGCAGGACACTTGCATATGTCCAACACACACCTGTAAGTTCCTGACAGGAACATCTTTGTCTCCTTTCAGCTGCTTGGCTTCCAAATTTCTATGTATATTTCACTCAACCATTGCCTCCTCACTAGCTCACATTCTGAACCTTTCATTCTTCTTGCAGGCCTGGAATGTCATCATGGCACTCCCCATGAATAAGGGTGTCACATCTCCTCCACTGAAACTCCAGCCAATCATTCTTATCCCCACCCTTGCTAAACTCCAGGAGACCCTCACCTATTCCAGACTTGCCAACTTCCATTAGTGCTTTGACTTCCTCTTCCCCATACAGTCTGGCTTGAGAAAGGATCAATCCACTGTCTATTCCCTACTGCAGATTACTGATTCCATTTTTGTTGGAATGGATCAGGGCCACATCACCTCAGCAACCTTCATCAACCTGGCCAAAGCCTTTGACCCAGTGTCTCACCCTAAACAAACTATCCTCCACTGGAATTTTAGGTCATTTTTTTGCTGGTTCTGCTCATACCACTCGGGCTATCAACATTCAGTACAGGTGGGAGGTGTCCTATCCTCCATCTCCCAATCCTAGCTTGAGTCCTTCAGGGCTCTATCATAGGTCCTATCCTCTTCTAAATTTTCACCAATGATCTCCCCTCAGTATGTGTCTCCCCACACAAACACATGTATGCAGATGACATAGTCGTCTACACTTCCATCCCCCACAGCCTCTCCCATGGCAAGGCCACTCAAACAGCATTTCCACAATGTACTGTGCAGGTTCCACCAGCTGAAGGTCAACAATAAGAAGGCATTGTCCATGACAGTTGGTACTGGCCAGAATCTCCTTCACCCCCATTTCACCAGTCTAGATGGCACCCCTTTGGAAGTAGTCCTTACTTTCAAGTACCTTGACATGTGTTTTAACAGGAAACTTGATTTTTCTCTCTACATAAGAACCATCCACACAGAACTCCATCCCAAATTAGGTGCCTTATATCACAATAAATGCTATATCTCCCTCCAGTGTATGGAAACTAGTAACTGAAATGGGGTTCTCCCTGTTCTTTGATTTTCAGATCTAGTCTATGGCATTACCCTTCCTCCTCCCCTACCAGACTGGAAACCCTATGCAATGTTTTTTTTTCATTTTGTCACCACCTGTCCCTCAGTATTCATCACTTCTTCCTGTAATCTTCCATCTCCATCATCTTATCATGTCACCAGGCCCACTGTTTTGCCTTCATTGCTAAATAGTGGTTTGGATCCCTCCTCTACCACCTTTCTTTCCTGATCTCCCCACTCCCTACTCTTCCTCTACTTCACGTTGAAGTTTAGCACCTTCTCCATTTCCCATCCTCACTCTTTAACAGGTCCATCTGCCTTCTCTTATTACCATCCCTCTCTCTGAAACATTCCTCCTTCCCCCTCTATCTCACCCCTTCTCTCCCATCCTACAGACTGCACCTAAGGCAACTTCCTTTCATCTCTTATTCCCTTCCTAACCCCATATCCTCTCCATCAACCCTCTCCTGCTCTGTCCCCTGCCTTTCTCGGTCTTACCTCTACTACAACATAAACTGTGCACTTTGCTCACACTTATTATTTTGTTGTTTACTGCTGTATAGTAAATTATTATATTATGCTAGCATATTTTATTGATGCCTTTTATGTACCTGATATACTGTGTGAATGCTGCATGTGTATTTGTTTTATAAATTGCAACTCTGCACAACCTATTCCCCAAAGTCACAAATGGAAACAAGTCTCAGCACAATGTACCTTACCTGGTTACCACTTTTAAATACATGCATACATAAATAAATAACAAGACATTTGACATGAGACTGGGATGAGGAAGGAGGAGAGAAAGGAGAAATATGCTGATGGGCCAGCTGCAGTCCCCTTCTCCCACAGTCTGCAGAAAATGCTCCCTTATCAAGCAAGGTCATGTTGATTGACAGGTGTCTGACACAACTGAAATATGTTCTGAGCCCCCACCAAATGACTTATTAAGTGACTGACAAGTTTTTAGGGTCTGCTGTATGAGAATACCAGCCAACCATGAGGAACAGCAGCATGCATCTCCACCTACAACTCATTAGTGGATTAATGCACTGCAGCCAGAGACTTAATTTTCTATCAGCTCAGCATGAGACCTGTGAAGATAATCATAAATCATATCAACAAAATTGCATTAACAATTTCCACTCCTTCTGTCAGAGGAGGAATTGAGAATTTAGTTAATGCAAATTTTCATTCATTTTGTGCATGAGGGACTGAGCATTGAGTTCATGCAAGATGTCAGCACTGCACTACAACTGCAAGCACACAGAAAGTGTCATCTAGTACGCCAGTGAGCAAAACAACAGGGTTTGTAACTGGCTATTTTTCAAAGCACAGAGTGTTCTATGAGCGTAAGCAACTTGGTATGATGTATGCTTATGCAACTTAGATTCATTGTGGCTATTCACCTCTGTATAAGTAGGATATACTACCCTATAGGGTTATGATGGTGAGGAACTCTAGAGAAGGGTTCCACCCCATAGGAACTGTGGGAATTATTCCATTGACTAAAGGTAGCTTAGGAATGAACCCACAGGATAGAGAGATTAGCCACTGGAGGAGCAGGGGTGGATGATGGGTCAATGAAAAAACGATCCTGGTCTAGTCAGGAGGAGTGGCTTTGTAAGACCTGATTGGGGGTGTGGTATATTGCTTTACCCATGGAACTACAGCTATAGCCTTAGAATTCAATGTGCTCATGCAACTTGGCATGATACATGCTTATGAAACTTAGATACATTATGGCTATTCATCTCTGTGCCCATGGGATATACCATCCTATGGGGTACAATGCCAAGGAACCCTAGTGAAGGGTTCCACCCCTGTAGGTACCATAGGAATGATTTCCTTGGCTAAACTTAGCTTAGGAAGGGCCCAAAAGAATGCCCAAAATGGTGTCAAGCAGAGAAGGAGGCAAGGTCAAAATGATTTTGAGGGAAGGATTGCGGGTCGATCAGTGTAGCTGGCTAGGAGTAGAGAGGAATAGGAGGCAACAAGGAAAAATTAGTGGAATGGAAGCTGACATGAAGTAGAAGGTAGGACTTCCAAAGGAGAGAGGTAACAGCCAGGGGCACCATCCAACTTGATCCAACAGCAGAACCTAACTATGGTATCTATGAAAGCACTAACCCTATCTAATTATTATGGCTGTCAGCATGGAGGAGAGGAAAAACCCCCTTTGAGGACAAAACCTCTGGGGATCCAATGCCTAGGTCACCTTCCCTCCAGGCTGTAGGATGTTTTAGTTAGTGACAGCTCAGCTACTGCAATTCAGAGTTGAGATCAAGGGAAGAGGAAAATATTTCAATTTGGAAGAAATTCTCACTCTGTTCTTCTAACAGGAATGCTTTTGAGGGCAGCGAGAGATATCTCTGCAACTAAATGCCCAAAAGCAAAGGAGGACAGAAATTACCACTGAGGCATGCAGCTGGCCTACATGAAACAATAAAACAGACCAGCTGAATCAAAGATAATCAGAGGGAGAATAGTGAATAGGGTGACCCCGAACCTGCTTGGGCAGCTAAAGGAGCTCTGCTGACAAGAGCCCAACCCCTCACAGCCTGAAGTCATAAATTCTACATCCAAAGGTGTCCTTGGAATGGGGATGACTGAAGGTCCACCCAAAGAAAGACATTCTCACCAAGGACCAGGGAGAAGGACCCCTCCGAGCTTCACATGCTCTAGATGAGGACCTCTTGGGTGCAGAGTGAGGCTGTTGGCTACAGGTTAGGACTGAGCAGTGGTGCAAAGAACACAGAAGGCATGTCTCCAAATGGAGAGCAAGTCTAGTTGAGGTAGTATAAGACCCATATGAAGAGTATGCTCAATTAGTCGATGTGAATGAGTAGACCTACACAGAGGTCAGACTCAGCAAAGCAGACCCTGACATGGGTCTCAAGGAGGCTGATTATGATTAGTAACCACAGGAGTGCATGTCAACTGGGTATACTGAAAAGCCAAATTAGAAGTGGATCAAATGACATAAAGGTAGAAATGAGAATGGCCAGGGGAAGCCCACAGCTGATGGGTGAGGTACAAAGTATCAGGAGTAGTGAGATAGGTGCTACAAAGTTGGAATGAATGTGTGGGGGTTCAAGAATGAATATACTAGATATGCAGATGGGGGGAAGGCAGGCATGGAACAGCAGAATGAGACTGAACGGTATGAGGGTGAGGTACAATGATGGCCGGGTGATGCTCACAGCCTACGATGAGTTGAGAAGTCAATAGGTAAGAGAGAAGGCTTGAGAATGAATGAACGATAAATGATGATGGAATGAAAGCTTGGAAGGCCAGTAGATTAAGGCTAGGTATAATGGCAGGTAGGGTATAGGAAGGATGAGGTTCGATAAAGATGAAGGTTGACGTGGAGTGGAGGAAATAAGAATCGAGTGATCTAGAACATAGGACTAGGGTAAGGGGGATACAAATAGGCAGGACAATGGCAAATGTCGAGGGAGCAGTGGAAGGTGGGGTTGAGGAAATGATGGAAGGCAGGCAATAGGCCAATGGAAAGAAGGCCTGAATGCCAGAACAGAGCAGGAGAATGTGGGGCAAATCAGTGCTGAGGAATGACAGTGGGAAAATAAAACTGCTCCAGTATCCCGGACCATGATGCCAGCAGCAACAACCCAGTCCCCTGCTGTAAAAAAAACACAGAAGACAACAACTAGGCACCATAATACAAAAAAACAGGTAAGCTAGTAAAGTAGCAGAAGAGGAAGTACCATTAGCTACCAATGCTGAGAGGGGGAGTGTACCAGGATAGTAAATGCATGGGGCTAGAATGTAAACCCAGGACAAGCAGAACCAGAAAGACGATAAGAGGGAGAAGAGTGCTCGAGGAGTGGAATGAAGTGGAATGAGTAGAGAACAACACTGGAGACAGGAACTCCCAACTCTGGTGACCAGGGGTGCACACCTTTGCTCGATATCTCAGAATCAGAGCTAGGGACAGAGACTATCTGGTCAGAATAAGAATGTGAGTAGACCCCTATGGAGGTCCATGAGGAAGGACTGTGGAAAGATGAAGAGGAGGCATGGATATGAGGAACAGGATCTATGGAAATGGGCATGGAAAATTTGGATAGTCCATGCCGAAGAAGGAAGAAATGGCAATGAGGGCTTGAGACATCGACCAGAGTTAGTTCACAGCATGGAGATAGGCATTCAGCATCATGATAGTGAAATATAGTAGTAAGATGGGGAGGCCCAAAATGAGAGCAGATGGAACCCCAGCCCCCAGAAGGTAGTCCAGGATCTGGAAGACAGGAGAGGGAAACCAGAGTAATCCAAGGTAGCCAGGTGGAGAGCAGGGGCAGGAACAAATGACAAATCCCAGAGGAAGGCTGCAGAGCATGCCATCAAGGTGTAATGTCTGGTGTTCAAGTCTATTGATGCTGCCTCATAAAATGAGATCCATGAGCCAACATGGGAGATCAACATCTGAAATGCAGGGTAAGAAAAGGAGAAGTGGTCAGAACAGTAGACTGGCCCAGGAAATGTAGTCCTGGAACTGGTATGCGAGGTCGGGAGTCAGTGCACCGAATAGGAGGGAGAGCAGAAGTCAAGAGAATCTCTTGAAACGTGGTTCCCAAGCTCACAGGTACTGCTGAGGAGCTCAAAAAATTGGGCACAGGAAGACGTCATGGAAAGAAGGAAAGCATAGGAGTGAGGCATCCTCTGTATGAGAGAGGATGAGCACTGTGGGGTAAATGGAGAGAGAGAGAGAAGCAGAAGAAGATGGAGCAAGGGAGAAAAAGAAGCAAGTAAGGTACAGGAGAAAGCTGGGCAGAGGTGGCATGAAGCATTAACCCAGAAGAAGGAAGGAAACAGGAGCAGTAAATGAAGAGAGATGACAGGAGAACCAACACCCAACAAGAGGAGAAATGAACAATGAACAAGATATGGAGGAAATGGAATGAGGAGGGGGGACAGAACAAAGGAGCCACAGACAGCTGCTGAGCAACAAGGCAGGAGAAGGAGAGTGTAGTCAACAGAAGAAGGTGTGGGGTGGTGGGCAGCACACAGTCACAGCAGTGGGATGAAGAGGGGAAAGAGGAGTGGACCAAAGAACAGAAGCACAATGGCCATGGTGATGAGGAGAGGGAGAAACATCAATGCAAGGATGATGGACATGACCACATACATTGTGACAGACAGGGAGAAGACATGAGACAGAAGAAGGGGACCAGCAGTTGGAGGCACAGTAGAACAATACAACAGCCTGGAGTGAGGGAGGGTGGCACCTCTGGTTGCAGCAAAAAAATGATGCTGGAACAGCCAGGTGGGGCAGAATTTTGAGGCCTGATTGGGGGCATGGTATGTTGCTCCGCCCATTTAACTACAGGCATAGTCTTGCAATTGCAGTCATCGACCTGACCTGACTCTAGTGTCATAAAGAATATGACACTTATCCAGTTGTAAGAATTATCTTCACATCTTAAAGCTCTCCAAGTGAAACCCACCATCAAACAAGCACCTTCAAAATTCAACAGATATCACTGAAACCATCACGTGGTTAACAAATTAAATGTGACTGTGGCCTAAACATTTGTGATTCATATGTTGCCTTACTCACTTGTAGAAAATACTGGTTTCTGTATTATAAAAAATAATGTAATGCCCAAACAAAGTGCTCGTTTCTGGAAATATGTTTCAAGCAAGACATTTTTGGAACTGTATCTAGATCTAAAATCACATGCCTCACATGACTCACCTCCCCAAAGCCTTTTAACAGTTGGTTGGCTGATGGAGCTGTCAGACACTGAGGTCAGAGCTGGAGGTCTGTCAATAGGTAAATGACTGGCCACTAATGTTACACTTAAAGGAAAGCTGTCCTGATTGTGCCCTCTCACCCCGGCCAAGATTACTCTCCGGTTAAGCTTTTAATGTATGTTGCAGCTTTTTTCTCGCGCCGCAACATACATTATTTTAACTTTTAAAAAGTCAGAACCCAGATGTATGGCACACATAGGGGAGGCTCCATTATCTCTAAGGGCAGTGACACACTGCTTGCTTCAATACAAAAGTATTGAAGTGAGAAGTGCAGCCGCTGCACCTTTACGAGATAATGCAGCCACCCCTACGCTGCATTATATTTCCTTGTTCTGACTTTTAAGAGTTAAAATAATGACATGTTGCGGCATGAGAAAATGCACAACATACATTAAAAGTTAACTGGAGGGCAAGCTTGGCTGGGGTGGGAGGGCACGATCAGGACAGCTTTCCTTTTATGTCCTTATGCAGCCCATAAGTACTTCTGTCGTTGTATTTATTTATTTATTAGATCATCGGTTTACAGACCTTTGAGTCATGGTCTCATTTACAAAGGCACCTCATCAAGAAAGCAATACATCACCGCAAATAAAACAGTACAGTACATACCGCTTAGATTAAAAAAGCAACCAGTGTTACAGGCATTCACTGGTGGTACACGCTTGGTAATAGGTAGATCACAGTAGTCATAATATAGGAACACAAGTACCGTGTCAGGTAGCAACCAGAGATATTTTATTACATTAGTCAGCAGATGTTGCATGACACCCAAGGTATATACAGCAAAAGTAGACAGGGCAGACCCAGCCTAGGGGTGAAGGTAAGAGGCAGGTGGGGGGATTATGTGCAGTTGCAGCAGCGAGTGCTTGTTAGATGGCTTCTGAGGAGACCTTGAAAGGACCAAGCTAGTGGAGTCAGCTATATTGGCTGGGAGGAATTGAACCAGGATGGAGTCTGATAGCAAAAGGATCACTGGGCCATAGAGGTCTTTACCCTGGGGACAATAAGGGAGGTTTTGACAGTGCTGCGGGTGGAGACTGAGGGAGAGGCACGTTGCAGGGAGGTTGCAACAGCAGTGGGGGAGAGCCCTAGCAGGGTCTCTTTTACAAGAAGGCAGGTTTGGAAGTGGAGTCTTTCTTCAAGGTTGAGCAAGTTGGTGTTGGAGTACAGCAGGCACATATAGGTTCGCCTAGGGGCTCCCAGCATTAGTCTGCAGGCCTTGTTTATAGCGAGATGGATTCTTGCAAGTGCAGTGTTGTTGGCTGCAGCATAGTTGGGCAGCCCATAGTCAATTAGTGACAGGACAGAGGAGGTGATTGCCAATCTAAGGACCATTTGTGGTAGGCAGTCCCTATGGCGGTATAACAGTCCAATCCTGACATTGGTGGCAGTCGAAAGGGCATCGATATGGGAATGGAAGGAGAGTGCTGAATCAAAGGTAATGCCCAAATACTTGTAGGAGGAGACCTGCTCAATAGGGATTAGTGTGCTAGGCAGTATCACGAGAGGGCACCACTGGCTTTGCTTTGGCGATGCGAGAAGAGCATAGCTTTGGTCTTTTTTAGGTTCAGGACTAGCCTTGGTGATGTCAACCAATGATCAGCTCTATCAAAAGCTTGTTGGAGTTTCTTCCAGCTGGATGGCCAATGTGGCAGCCCATTAACCTGTTGCACTGGTGGTAGTGGAGGGTCTGGAGCAAAGAAAATGGTTGTAGTAGCAATGTTTCTGTTATGGGGCACTGTCCCCAAAAGTTATGTTTTTTTTAAAGACTTCATTTGCAACAACACAGCATAACCCCAGAGTTAATTTCTGTTGACACAGGGTAAGCATTCAATTACAGTTGTGGAGCATGGCATTTAGTTGTCATGGGGAAAGGGGGAATACTGCTGTAAAGAGGGAATATGCTCACTCTCTCAGTATAGTTTAAGGTCTGGTGAGCTGTTTGTTTTATTACTGTTACTGTGGAATTCCAATAGAAGTCTGCAGAATCCCATTCTGCATTTTACAGAAACTGTGGGTTAGCAGCATATTTTCATGATGCAATGTGCAAAGCAGCAGAATAATATTCTAGGGATGTTCAGGGATGCACTATGTAATGTGTGGATTTTGAGTTGTGGTTTCACCATTTTATTACATAGTTTATTTATGTATTAGAATTTGGGATAAATACTGTACCTTTGAGCCAAGGGTTCTTTTACAAAGGTTCCACGTCAGTATACAAAGAATAGAAATACAATTTGTGTGAGATTAGCAGGCAAGCAGTTGGAATACAAATTTCAGTACAGGGTATACATGGTCTAAAAGCTACAGGTAATATAATTAACTGCTAGAATAACACAACCAAGCATACATTTAAGAATGGTGAGTCACTGCAAACAATATTTACATGAATTAAAGCTGCCAGAAGGGCATTGTCAAGGAAAGGTGGAGTGGAAAAACCTGATTTGCCACCAGTTGTGCCAGGTAGCGTAGGAAAGTGGGATGAGAGAGTGGGCATAGAGTGGTAACTGGAAGGACAGTGCAGGAGAGGTGGGTGGGAGGCAAGGATTGGGGAACTTGTGCAGCAGTGGGTGGGGTGAGCAGACTAGAAAAGGGAGAGGGGAAGGGAGCTTAAGGAGGGTAAGAGAGGAAGGTGGTGGACTGGGGCTAGGGAGAGAGAGGCAGCGGTATAAAGGGGATTGGAGGGGAGGATGGTGGCAGGCAGAGGTGGGAATAGTAGAGAGGTGTGAAGAAGAGAAGCAACTGCCAGGGAGGTTAGGAGAAACAGTCACAGGTGGCTCTGGACACAAACATTTGATGTAGCTTTCAGTATGTTTGAACAAGCTGAGGGTGCCTATGTTGGTGAGTTTGCTGCCAAGGGAGATAAACATCTTAGGGGCTCTACCTGAAAAAGACCGTTGGCCTTGGGCGGTGTGACAGCAGGGAACAGAGACAGAATAGTTGTCAGAGCTTCTTGTGTAATGGGAGTGACTGGCTGGGCTTAAGAGACATTGAGCCCAGGGGGCATGAGTCCCATCAATTACTTTTTCGCTACTAGGCAGGTTTGGAAAGTAATCCTTCCCTGATGTTTCAGCAAGTTTGACTGTTTGTAGAGGTCGCAGGTATGCGTGTGGTGGGCAGCAATAGTAAGGCATCTGCAGGCCCTACTCAGCACTGTAATGATTCGCTGTAGTGCTGCAGCTTACTTGCAGTTTACTTGCCCTTTTCAAAGTATTAATGTTTGAGAGAGAGAGAGAGAGGGGGAGAGAGAGAGAGAGAGAAATCTAGTTGTTGAGTGTTACTAATGCAGTGATAATTATTAGGGGTGCAATGGGCATAGCCCTGCAGACCTCCTGCTATAAAAAAGGACTCAGCACATTCCTTCTGACTGAACAACATGCTAGAGTTGCAACACAGTCTCCTCTGTGTCTGTGAAGCACTCCACTCGTTGTCTCTCTTTGCAGTTGCACTGCACTATTTCTTTCTCTGTTGGCAGTCATGGCAGAACATGACACACTCTGCCATGTCCAAGATGGCTGCTGCACTCTACTGCGCATGCGCAGTAACTGTAATTATGCCATCTTGGACATGGCAGAGTGTGTCATGTTCCACTGTGACCGTTGATTTTTATTTTATTTTTTTTATTATAAATATCCCCCCACCCAATCCTCCTCTCAGCACCACCACCCAACCCACCTAGAAATATAACAATGAGACTAGAATCCCAATCCTGAGTGATGTGATTGTGTTCCCTGTTGCTGTCCTATTTTTGTGTTTATATATTTTTTCCTCCCCTACCCAACCCTCCTACTCAGCACCATCCCCCACCACCAGAAATATAACAGTGACACTGGGGTGCCCAATCCCCCAATGTCACAGTCAGGAGTCCTCTGAATTTTTTTTTTACCTGTAAAAAGAAAACCATCCATCAATGTCTTCTGTGTCCATTCCTGACCACCCACCTGACCCTTCCACTCAGCACCCAATACCCCACCTGTCCCCAAGCCCTACTTATCCACTGGGGTTCCAAAGCCATAATCTTCTCTGGACTGCAGACACGTCATCAGTCTTCAAAGCCAGACTGTGAACTGATGTAATAGGTATGCTGTTAATTGTATTTCAATGGTGTTTTGAATTATGTGGCATAACTTGGTCATATTTGCATATATTTGACCTATGTTTTCAACATGCCTTCTTTGGAACCCCGCCTCTAGAACAATTGCATCCACATTAGGCAAATCTGCCCCAAAGGGTGATTTTCCAGTCCCTTTAAGAAATCACAGTTCAGGCAGGAATTGAAACTTTTATCTGCCCTTGTTCATGAGGTATGGTCAGAAGAAGGCTATGTTGAAAATTTGGTGTAAAAATATTAAAAAACATAAAAGTTATGAGTCTACATTGAATTTTGCAAACACAAACTCATAACTTGGGTAATTGTCAATATTTTAACCCCAAATTTTAAAAAAATAGCCATATCTTTACAGTACCTCATGAATTAGACAGCTATCATTTTTCAAATCTTGGCCAAAATGTTTATTTTACATACCGAAAATTGATTTTGCGGTCCTCGTGCAAAATCACCATTTGGGCAGGAGTTGAATATTTTAACTGCTTTTGTTTATGAGGATGGCTCATAAAGGCTATGTTAAAAATCTGGTATGAAATATTTAAAAAAACAAAGTTATGAGCCTATGTTAAATTTTGAGAACACAGGTTTGTACGTTTGGTAATATTCTATATTTTTATCCCAGATGTTCAGTATAGCAATTTCTTTACAACGCCTCATAAATGTGACAGCTGTAATTTTCAGCTCCTGCCCAAAATGTGTTTTTGCATCCCAAAAGTTGATTTTGCAGTCCCTGTGCTAAATCACCTTTCCGGCAGGAGTTGATCAGTTGCACTGCCCTTCTTCATTAGTCAGGATCATAACAATGCTATGTTAAATGTTTGGTGTAAACATATTGCAGAACAACAAATTTATGAGCCTACATTACATTTTGCTAATGCATGCTCTTAACATTGGCAATTTTCAATATTTTTATCCCATATTCCTCAGCTGCAGCCCTATCAGCTCTGGTCAGAACTTATTGAATATGTTCAGCAATGGCTATGGCTACTGCAGATGAAACTCCTAAAAGTGTCCAGCTGAACCCATGTGTCCATAGGAGACCAGCATTCAGGTGAGCAAGGTCAGCAAAAGCTATGAGCAACTTTCTGGAGGCATACGGTTTGTGTGGAGAGAGAGAGATAACAAGAACATTTGGGGAGATATTGCCCCCCCCCCGATGAGCAGTAGGGGAGAAAGGCCAGCCAGACTAACCAAGCAGCTTAAGCAATGGGATGATCTGCAACACAGAGATAACTAGAAACTGCAGATCATGGGGCTCGACTATGTCATGAGGACAGAAATGCCAGCACAGTGCTTTGGGTAAGTGTTACCAAACTGCTTTTTTTCTATCATATTATATATGAAACACTGTAATATTATAAAAAATAATCTGTGCTCTTGTATTGATGCACCACTGATTGAGAGGTTGTCAGTGGGCTGGACAGTGGCATTGTAGTTGTTAACTGTGGTACAGCTGCTGGCATCTAACTGGATGTGCCTAAGAGTTTTCTTTCCATTTCTTGGTTATGTCTGATAATGTTGTTTTTGTCCCCAGTTATAATCTCCAACTGCATTCCTACTGCCTGAGTCATTAATTTCAGGTTGACTGTCATCTTGTGTGGCACCATGGCACCCCTTTCAGTTAGCTTGGGGTAGCATGGGGTTGAGCACGGTGTCCTGGTTCTTCTTTTGTCCTCATGTATTTTAATATTCTTAACATAAAAAAAAAAAGTTTATTTTACAAACCATCACCTTTTGCTGGTGTTACCTAACATACACTCAGTTGATTGGCCTGGCTCTGTGTCCCAGGGAAGTTACACAAGCCTCATCTACTACTAATGACACTATGTGTCTGTATAGTGCTAGTTGACAATGCATGAGTTGGTGGAATTTTGTGCATTTTGGGACTTTCCCTCAGGTGTGCTCAAATCCACCTCCCCGTGGCACCTGTTACTAACAAGTGGCTACAGTCAGCCACAAAACCTGTGGAAGACATAGCCCTCTCAGGAGTCCTGGGCCACTTGCGTAACATTGCAACTGGAACCTGGCACCATCCTATCAGTTAGGTATATCTACTACATATCAAGGCAAGTGCAACCCACAGGCAGGCCAGGTAATGGAACACATCTGACTTTGTTTATAAAATGCACTTCTCTTGGTATAAGTTTAAAAATATTGCAGAGTAATTCTCAGTGTAATATTGATGTAATTTTCCTATCTTGTGTCAGCAGAAGCTGTTTGTCAATTCAGAAGGTTTGAGAGAGGAGTAGATAGGTAGTTGTGGCATTGATGGCACCTCAGGGTCTGCAGGAGATAGAGATGGTGCTGCACGGATCCTAGCACAGAATAAAGCTGTGAATCCTTGTACACAACCTTCAGGCCCAGGTATGACATTTATGTAATCTACCAATAATAAATTATCTAATTTCAATTGTGAATGAAAGAGATTTTTTTTTGTCATTCTGACATATCATGCCACACTTAAAGACCAGCTGACATCTTCAATGAACTTGAATCCTTTATTTACCCCAGCTCCAGAACACTTGCGATTGCTGAATTACTGACTTTACAAAACAAAAACATGAAAAGTAAAGATTTCAATTTCAGTTTTACTGTGCCTGAACTCACAGCTCAAAATCATCCACTGTGTGCCACTCCATTTGCAGAGCTTATTGTGACGGAGATGCTCGTGAATGACGTCAAGTAGGGAAACTGACTGACACTGCAGTTTGGCTAGTCTATGTGAGTGAGTTGTTGACTCAAGCAGCAGATTTTATTAACATCTAATGCATTACGGCCTGCAAGATTAATAAAAACACCAGAAATGAGTGCCTGAAATTAAAACCTTTACTTGTCTTTTTTTTTTTTGCATCATCTTTGTATTGGATTTTTTTTATATTACGTACAAAAAAAACATCGAACAGCAATACATAAACCATACAGATTACATAATTCATTTAACTATACACACACACACACACACACACACACACACACACACACACACACACACACACACACACACACATAAAGAAAGAAACAAACAAAAAGGGTCCAGTTCATCTCCCATAACACTCAATTTCTGTTTATGCTATCCATATATCACATTTCATTTCCATACATGAAAGATTGGTATCAGTGTCATAGAATCTTCCAAGTTTGGGTGGTCTCAAAAGTGCCCACCTCTTCCCAGAATTCACCCACCATCCAATGCCGCACCTAACCCTTTTACCTCCTTCACCCCTCTCATCCCTCAGGACCAACCTTCACGTAAGATCTGTTGTTCGCCCACCAATAGTGAGGACAGGAAGGGTTGCCAAGTGCTATAAAAGAGTTCACCTCTCCCGCTCAGAACATAAGTAAGAATTTCCATAGCCAGGGCCTGCAGGGTCAGGCCTTTCTAATGCTACATCATAGGGGATACCCTGAACCCCATGTGTTTAATATACAATGCCTAGCTAGCATCACCAACACTCTTGCCCACCTCAGCAGGGTGCTCCCCCTTCCCCCTAAATCTTCCACTCAAAATAGGAGGATCAGTGGCAACACTTGTATCCCCCTCCCCATTAACTTCCCCACCTCAGCTGCAATCTCCTGCCAGAAGGCTTGCAAGTTCGTGCAAGCCCAGAAATAGTGGTAGTAGGATCTCAAATCTCCATTACATCATGCACATATTCGTGAGATTGTGGGGTTTAATTTATGTACTATAAGTGGGGGCAGTACAACTGATATATGAATTTATAGTATGATTCTTTTACTAATTACAGATCAGGATCCCATATGAGTTTAGTATTACCTTTCAGTTGTCCTCAAATTTCTTTCCCAATATCTGTATTGTATGCATTGAACTTTAATTTTCCCTGTAGTGTCTGGGAAATATTGTCCCCAAGGTTGTTCTGCGGGTGCTTACCCTTGGGGTCCCTACATGATGCATAAACCAACTGTTCCACTGGCACCAAAGGTGAGTGGTCCACCTGATCTCTGCCAAGCCCTCTGCAATATGCTCTGACTTGTAAAAAACAGAAAAAATGTGATTGGCCTAGCCCTGTTCTCTCTTGTATTTCCACAAATGAACAGAAGTCTTCCTTTGTGTGTAGGTCACCTAAGCAGCAACTTCTGTTCTTCTCCCATTCCTAAAACCTACATCTCCCACCCGTGGCAAGAAGGGTTCCCTAATACCAGGAGTTACAATGTCTCTTCCTATCCACCTTTCAGGATCTAGCTATATGTTCCCAAGAATCCTGGACTGTAGTAATCAGGGGTTGTTCTTCCCACATTAAGATATGCCATCCAACCTCTTTTTCCAGGTATGCAGAGAGTCTTCCCAGGCAGTCCCTTTCTTTCAAATCTCAGCCTGCCTCCTTAGGCGGTTGACGAATCCTGGATGTAATGATGTTGAATTTCTGGAAATAAGTTCTCAAGTCTGGAAATTTACCCCTCCATTCTCCACAGTTGCTTTAAGGCATGAAAGGCCTACCCTTGGGTGCTTCCCCAGCCAAATGAATACAGAAGACTCTCTCTAATTTTTTAATAACAGGCCTTGTGAGCCCCATGGAACATCTGCATCACATATAAAATTCATGGTAAAACATTCATTTTTATTAAATTTATCCAACCTAGCCAGGATATGGGCAGGAATCTCCAATGACACAACTCTGCCTCAATGGTTTTAATCATAGGTGTGTAGTTTAAGTAGTAGAGGGATTTCACCTCCTTACCAACTCTAATTCAAAATATATAAAGGATTCAAACTATCCTAAGTCCCCAGTCATCTGCTAAGGTCTCCTCTGCTCTCCCACCTATTTATAACATTTCAGACTTCCCTATATTAATTTTGTAACCAGAAAATTGGGTGATGATCTGCAACAGGTATGGCATAGACTGTCGTGGTTTAACCACATATAACAACATATCCACAGTATACAGTATGACTTTATGTTCCTGACCGATTTCCCTCACAACCCTCTTATATTGGGATTATCTCTAATACCTACCACCAAAGGATCAATCGCTGTAGTGAACAAAAGAGTGAAGAGGACATCCATCTGTATCCCCCATCCAGAGGAAGCCTTCCTGACAAGGAGCCATTCACTAGGACCTGTGCCATAGGAGCCTCATACATGTGTTTAACTAGGCACACAAAACCTTCACCAAGACCACACGGGAGAGCACTGCAAATAAATATTCCCATTCAATACGATCAAATACCATTTGGCATCCACAGACTATAACATGGGTTGCTCCTTTTCTCTGAGGCGCCCCACACTGCATTCAACAATTTGCATATTATGGTAACAGAACTTGCCCTGTATGAACCCTGTCTGGTTTGGGTGAATCAGCTCAACAACACCTTATCCAGCCTCACATCAAAACCCTGGCCAGGATTTTAAGGTCACAATTTAAAAGCTATATGGGTCAGTATGAGGCACGGTCTGAAGGGTCCTTACCGGGCTTCAGCACTAAACAAATAACTGCATCCCTTCAAGAAGCTGGAAGCCCCTTCCCCTCCTCCCTGTCTTCATTTAGGGTTTCTCAGAGTGTGTCCACCATCTGAGCTTTAATTATTTAATAATATTCAACCGGGAACCCATCTGGTCGTCTGGCTTTCCACTTTTTAGGCTACTGATTGCCCAACTAATTTCTTCATTAGAAATAGTGAGTCCATCCATTCCTCTACACCTCTGAGAGGTGAAACAGGATAGTGTTATCAGAAACCTTTCCATCAGATCCCTATTGCCCTTATATTCTGCCTGGTGGAGGTTTTGAAATTGTTTAAA
Source organism: Neoceratodus forsteri (assembly GCA_016271365.2). Taxonomy (NCBI): domain Eukaryota; kingdom Metazoa; phylum Chordata; order Ceratodontiformes; family Ceratodontidae; genus Neoceratodus; species Neoceratodus forsteri. Next base: position 1,180,367,719 of record CM057458.1, read on the forward strand.
CCATTCCATAATTTGTGGTTTATCTCTCACCATCCTCCCATCCTCCCTTTTAATGTCCAACACTAGATTTGGGCCCTCTTACCCCTAATCAAGTTTGCCAACATTGGTCCCGATCTACTGCCCTGTTCAAAAATTGTTTTTCACATACAGCCAGGATTTGTGGGCCTTCCCAGCAATAAGCTGTTTAGTGCTTCTCTTGTTTATGGGCAGAAGGTGCGGTGTGTATCCCCGTGCCACTTTCCACTCTAAAACTCTTAGGTGGGTCTCAGATTTTCCCTTCATGCACATGTTTTCTTTTTGTGGTTAGACACAAAGTTTAAGATGGCCCCCCTTATGTATTCTTTCCCTGCATCCCACAGGACCACCTTCTTAGGGGCCATGTCCCTATTAGCCTACAGATATTGCTCCCATTACTCCTGAAGGTTCTTCTTGAAATCTGCATTACCCATTAGGTAATCAGGGAATATCCATGGGGGGGTGGTTGCTCCTATTTTTAACTTATACCCAGTGACATACACATGATGGTGCAATCTGAGATATGGACTGGGCTATGCTTAACATTAATTAGCCTGAAGAACCAACTCCTAGGGAGGTACAGATAGTCAGTATGGGACCATGACTTATGTGGGTGGGAGTAAAATGTGTATTTCCTTAGGAACTGGGTTGGCCACCCTCCACCAATCTATCAGATCCAGATCACACATCCCAACCTGCCAGTTTTTAATAGCTTATGTGGCTCACCTTCATTTTTTCTGAGTGATCTAATTCAGTGTCTATATGACAATTAAGGCAACCCCTCAGGATCAGGCCCCTAAATTATTCTCAGACCATGATGTCCATAGACACTGGCAAAGGTTACCATACCCCCATAGAGGTCTCCCTCCACAAATACATACCACCCTTTCTGCAGGTCCACTACCATTTGTTCCATCTTAAAGGGTATTTTTTTATGCAGGATAACTGCTACACCTCTTTTGTGTGAGCTTTAGGATGCTACATAACATGCACCCACCCACCCCTGGGCCAGTTCGTCATGCTCAGCAGTTGTCAGGTGAATTTCCTAGAGCAAGGCTACTTGGGCTCCATGCCTTTTGAAAGCTGTCAACAAAGCAGTGCGCTCAACTGGAGAGGATGTCCCCCGCACATTCCATGTTATGTCCTTGCTTGACAACATTTTGCTTCATTGCTAGTTGATATCCCCTTCTCATCCCCTCAGTGAATTGTATCATCATTTGCCTCATGAGCTGCAACAAGAACTGCAAAGCTGCAAAGATTTTACACAGACTGCCCGATTCGCAGATTGTGTCCCCACACTCCATCTTCCACACTCCTCATGCCAGAGTCTTTGAACTCTGAGGATTTCCTGTTATTTCTGTAATCTATAACTTACAATCTCCTAATTACTGATTCATACCTTTCTCCTACCTATATGAACAAAAAATAGAGCCTGTTATACTCTCCCACCCTACAGAACATTTAGATCTCCTTAACCCAGCCACCCTTCATACCTTCATTTCTTTCTCCTATTATGCACACATTTATGCTGTCTCATATGCTCCCTATCTCCCATCCATTTCCCCCCTTTAACAATTCACTGCACTCCCTCCATCCTGCTTCTCTATTCAATGGTCTACACAGCCAGTATAGTGTTATGCTTGTGCAACTGTGTTAGTTTGGTATTGTGCCATTTGTGCTCCTTTTCCAGAGGAATTACCACCCTGTAGGGGTACCAAGACAAGGAACCCTCAAGAAGGTTCCACTCTAGAGTGCCATGGGATGATTCCCATGGCTAAAGGTACCTTAGGAAGGATCCCAAGGAGAGAAATGCTGCTGTTGGAGGAGGAGGGGAGGATGGTGGGACAAAGAAAAAGTGCTTCACAATGAGGCTGAGAGGAACTGCTTATAAAGATCAGGAAGTGGTAGTGACTGGCTGCTTGTCCATTGAGCTCCAGGCAAAGCCTTTCCAATTCAATGGCCTATGCAGCCAGTATAGTGTTATGCTTGTGCAACTGTGTTAGTTTGGTTTTGGCCGTTTGCACTCTCTATTCCAGAGGTATTACCACCCTGTAGGGGTACCAAAGGCAAGGAACCCTCAAAGAGGGTTTCACCCCTAGAGGTGCCGTGGGACAAGTCCCATGGCTAAAGGTACCGTAAGAAGGATCCCCAAAAGAATGATGTACAAAGCATATAAGCAAGCAGTAACTGTGATGTAGTGGTAGATAAGCATAGACAGTTTTATAACGTTATGTGATGCTCAAGTTGATAACATAATGAAATGCCCAGGTTTGTGTGGCATGATACTTATGGTTTGCATTGAGAATGAGGGGATACTCTAAGGAGAGAGGGAATAGCAGAACACCATCCACCTGCATCCAACAGAGGAACCTACATAAAGAAACTAGGGGACACTACTATGCTAACTAACAGTTGGACTGTCTGCCTCAGAGTGGAGCGTCTTTGATACAAGCTGAGTTGAAATGGTTTCAGCTGAAGCAGGAGTTAGGAAAAGCTTTTTTTTCATTTGGAACATGTATGCCACCATTGCAATACACGAGAATGAAGAGTTACTAACCTTTTTTCGGTCCAGCTTTGGTAGCACTGATGAACAGCTTACAAAACCATGTGACACTGTTAGGCCTCTGATAGCTCCACGAGAGTGTGGAATCATGTTCAGTGGAAACAGCCTACTCTTCAACTGGGAGTTATTCAGAAGAGCCCATGGGGCTTTGGCTTGTACCAGTGAATTTTTGTTGCAAAACACTCGGCCTTGCTGGAGTGTCTAATGTCTTTTGTGGCTTTTTGACTTTGGATGTTTTAATCTGTTATAGAATCTGCTATCTACTAATATTTTATTTTAAAAAAATATAGATCTGCTGCTGATTTTTTTTATTACTAAGTGCATAAGCACTTGCTCACTTTTTAATACACTACTACCCAACTAAAGTGAACAAGTTAGCTACTTTTGCCTGTTTTAAGTTGTATGTTATAACTTCTTATAGGGGGAATTATATTTGGTTTACTGTTTTTACTTATTTTATATATAGAAACTCTAAATAAGAAAGTAATAAGGAATCCCATAGGGAACACAATTGGCTGGAGTGGTCATGTGAGTGAGGAGCTTAAAAGCGCATACTCTCAGAGTTAAAAACCATAGCATTCTGAGATGAGTCAGAGTAGGAGCCCAGAGCACAGAGCAGAGTGGTTAGACTTTGGTTTCATAGAACAAAATAAGCAAGTTACTCCTTTCTTTTTTGAGTCTCGAGTCTTAAGGCTTGAAGGTGGAAAAAAATGGTAAAAGCTTACTGAAATCTGTAAATTTGCCTTGAGGTTGCTCCATGGCTTTAGAACCCCATACTGTGTTCATCTGGTTTCTGAGTTCATCTGGTTACTGAGTTACCTGTTACCGGTTTGAGGTGCTCGAGTTGTTCACGGTGTAATGTTCATCTCTGCCAGTGAAACTTGATAGAGTAACCTGGATGTTTAGTGGGCATAAGAGGACATAAAGCATAGCACCTAGGAGTTTCTGAAAGGAAGCGCTGCTGCTACTCTGCACTTCGCACTCTGTTACAGCTATTTTTATGAATTTAAAAGCCCCATTTTTAGGTAAGAAAAAGTGAGTTTTCCTTGTCCTAAATACAACTAAACAACTAAAAAATATTATAACCTGTAATTTAAAAGATTTAGAGAGGTGTAATGACACCTTTCATATTGTTACCTATTAAGGCAGATTTTATACATGCTTACTGAAGGATTATATTAGAGAATAGAATAAAATAGGTTTGGTAATGGAGTTTGCCCTTTAAGGGGCAGACCAGGTTGTCCTGGTGCACCCCTTCCCTCTGTCATGGAATGGTTGTGCTCAGGAGGGAAGGGGGAAGGAAGGTGAGGTGCTAAGGACCAGAACAAAGGACAGGTAACAGGAAAGGGAGGGGCAAAGGGAGGTACATAAGGGATAGCACAAGGGGGGCCTCAGCCACTTTTTGCAAGTTTTGATTTACAGAAGCTGCAGCACATCAGATTGGTAGAACTATTGGAGGTTTGTGATCCAGGAAAACAGGTAAAATTTGAAGAAAGAGAATAATGAGTTGGATGTGTTTTAAAAAAAAAGAGAGAAGTTTTTTCATACAATGTTGGAAAGAGAATAAGAAGTTTTACAATGGTTGCTAGTTGTAAAAAAAAAAGAGAGAACTGATTTATCTGCATAGGTGATTTTTTATGTTTGTGTTGCATGGCTTGGCAAGAGGTCATTTAGGTTGCAGGACCAGGAGCAGAGCGAGTGGTGGAGCAAGCAGTGCCTGAGCTTGTCTGGGCAAGCTAGGTGAGGGATGGTTTAAAAATATATATATATATATATATGAATAATAAGGTCTTGGAAGTAGCTTTCCTGGGGAGAGCAAGTTTGGTTTGAAAGAAAATGAATGAGCGTTGGTGGTTGTGGCACATGGCCGAGAGTGGGGGCAGGTAGCGATCCGGATTAGCAGATGTTGCAAGAGCTTGTGGCTCAAGAGGATAATTAACAAACTTGCATGCATATGGTTGGGGGTTTTGAACCCTGCAGAGGGTATATTTGGCCAGAGGGAATAAAAAAAAAGCAAACGAGCGTTTTGCAGCACATGGTAGGGACATTGTCGGTAATCTTCTGGAGCACAGTGTTAGAGAATTGAGTGTTTTGGAGAGCAGTATTGAGAAGTAATAAGGGGAGAGCAGTTGGGCAAAAGAGAGAAACAAGCGTTCTAGGTCCAGCACATGGCAGGCGGTATCAGGAGTGGCCTTCAGCGGTAGCAAGTGGGGAGCAGCAAGCACTGAGCAGAGGAGGGCTGATTCCATGAGAACGAGCATGGTGGTGCAGTACAAGGCTGCTTTAAGAGACTACGAGGGTAGGGTGGCTGGCGAGGACCTTGAGGGAAGGGTGAGAGCTGAGATCAGAACACAGTGCATTTAAATGCTGGAATGGTGTGGAGGATAGCACACCAAATGCGGGGGCAGCATGGCGTGGGGTCTGTGATTGGTGTGGGCCTTGCATGGGACCAGGACTGGAGCTGGGGGAGGGCCACTGGGGAAATGGGAGAAGAAGCACAGGCCTGGAAGGCCTGGGGGATAGCAAGCAGTGGTGTTTTGGATGGCAGGGGCCTCACGAGGAGAGGCGAGAATCACAGAGAGGAGACCTGCAATGGGCCAGAAGCGAGGGGAACAGGCCAGCACCTGGCTGGAGAGAGAGCTGGGGCCAGTGCTGGCACCAAAGGTGAGTGGTCCACCTGATCTCTGCCGAGCCCTCTGCAATATGCTCTGACTTGTAAAAAGCAGAAAAAATGTGATTGGCCTAGCCCTGTTCTCTCTTGTATTTCCACAAATGAACAGAAGTCTTCCTTTATGTGTAGGTCACCTAAGCAGCAACTTCTGTTCTTCTCCCATTCCCTGAAACCTACATCTCCCACCCGTGGCAAGAAGGGGTTCCCTAATACCAGGAGTTACAATGTCTCTTCCTATCCCACCTTTCAGGATCTAGCTGTATGTTCCCAAGAATCCTGGACTGTAGTAATCAGGGGGTTGTTCTTCCCCACATTAAGATATGCCATCCAACCTCTTTTTCCCAGGTATGCAGAGAGTCTTCCCGGGCAGTCCCTTTCTTTCAAATCTCCAGCCTGCCTCCTTAGAGCGGTCGACCGAATCCTGGATGTAATGATGTTGAATTTCTGTGAAATAAGTTCTCAAGTCTGGGAAATTTACCCCTCCATTCTCCACAGTTGCTTTAAGGCATGAAAGGCCTACCCTTGGGTGCTTCCCCAGCCAAATGAATACAGAGAAGACTCTCTCTAATTTTTTTAATAACAGGCCTTGTGAGCCCCACATGGAACATCTGCATCACATATAAAATTCATGGTAAAACATTCATTTTTATTAAATTTATCCAACCTAGCCAGGATATGGGCAGGAATCTCCAATGACACAACTCTGCCTCAATGGTTTCAATCATAGGTGTGTAGTTTAAGTAGTAGAGGGATTTCACCTCCTTACCGACTCTAATTCCAAAATATATAAAGGAGTTCCAAACTATCCTAAGTCCCCAGTCATCTGCTAAGGTCTCCTCTGCTCTCCCACCTATTTATAACATTTCAGACTTCCCTATATTAATTTTGTAACCAGAAAATTGGGTGATGATCTGCAACAGGTATGGCATAGACTGTTGTGGTTTAACCACATATAACAACATATCCACAGTATACAGTATGACTTTATGTTCCCTGACCGATTTCCCTCGCAACCCTCTTATATTGGGATTATCTCTAATACCTACCACCAAAGGATCAATCGCTGTGGTGAACAAAAAGGGTAAGAGGACATCCACTGTGTCCCCATCCAGAGGAAGCCTTCCTGACAAGGGAGCCATTCACTGGACCTGTGCCATAGGAGCCTCATACATGTGTTTAACTAGGCACCTGAAACCTTCACCAAGACCACGGGAGAGCACTGCAAATAAATATTCCCATTCAATACGATCAAATGCCATTTGGCATCCACAGACATAACATGGGTTGCTCCTTTTGCTTGAGAGGTGCCCCACACTGCATTCAACAATATGCGCATATTATGGTAACAGAACTTGCCCTGTATGAACCCTGTCTGGTTTGGGTGAATCAGCTCCAGCAACACCTTATCCAGCCTCCACATCAAAACCCTGGCCAGGATTTTAAGGTCACAATTTAAAAGCTATATGGGTCAGTATGAGGCACGGTCTGAAGGGTCCTTACCGGGCTTCAGCACTAAACAAATAACTGCATCCCTTCAAGAAGCTGGAAGCCCCTTCCCCTCCTCCCTGTCTTCATTTAGGGTTTCTCAGAGTGTGTTCACGATCTGAGCTTTAATTATTTAATAATATTCAACCGGGAACCCATCTGGTCCACTGGCTTTCCCACTTTTTAGGCTACTGATTGCCCAACTAATTTCTTCATTAGAAATAGTGGAGTCCATCCATTTCCTCTACACCTCTGAGAGGTGAAACAGGGTAGTGTTATCGAGAAACCTTTCCATCAGATCCCTATTGCCCTTATATTCTGCCTGGTGGAGGTTTTGGTAAAATTGTTTAAACCATTCCATAATTTGTGGTTTATCTCTCACCATCCTCCCATCCTCCCCTTTAATGTCCAACACTAGATTTGGGCCCCTCTTACCCCTAATCAAGTTTGCCAACATTGGTCCCGATCTACTGCCCTGTTCAAAAAATTGTTTTTTCACATACAGCCAGGATTTGTGGGCCTTCCCCAGCAATAAGCTGTTTAGTGCTTCTCTTGTTATGGGCAGAAGGTGCGGTGTGTCTCCCCCCGTGCCACTTTCCACTCTAAAACTCTTAGGTGGGTCTCCAGATTTTCCCTTCATGCACATGTTTTCTTTTTGTGGTTACACACAAAGTTTAAGATGGCCCCCCTTATGTATTCTTTCCCTGCATCCCACAGGACCACCTTCTTAGGGGCCATGTCCCTATTAGCCTACAGATATTGCTCCCATTACTCCTGAAGGTTCTTCTTGAAATCTGCATTACCCATTAGGTAATCAGGGAATATCCATGGGGGGGTGGTTGCTCCTATTTTTAACTTATACCCAGTGACATACACATGATGGTGCAATCTGAGATATGGACTGGGCTATGCTTAACATTAATTAGCCTGAAGAACCAACTCCTAGGGAGGTACAGATAGTCAGTATGGGACCATGACTTATGTGGGTGGGAGTAAAATGTGTATTTCCTTAGGAACTGGGTTGGCCACCCTCCACCAATCTATCAGATCCAGATCACACATCCCAACCTGCCAGTTTTTAATAGCTCATGTGGCTCACCTTCTTTTTTCTGAGTGATCTAATTCAGTGTCTATATGACAATTAAAGGCAACCCCTCAGGATCAGGCCCTAAATTATTCTCAGACCATGATGTCCATAGACACTGGCAAGGTTACCATACCCCCATAGAGGTCTCCTCCACAAATACATACCACCCTTTCTGCAGGTCCACTACCATTTGTTCCATCTTAAAGGGTATTTTTTATGCAGGATAACTGCTACACCTCTTTTGTGTGAGCTTTAGGATGCTACATAACATGCACCCACCACCCCTGGGCCAGTTCGTCATGCTCAGCAGTTGTCAGGTGAATTTCCTAAAGCAAGGCTACTTGGGCTCCATGCCTTTTAAGCTGTCAACAAAGCAGTGCGCTCAACTGGAGAGGATGTCCCCGCACATTCCATGTTATGTCCTTGTTGACAACATTTGCTTCATTGCTAGTTGATATCCCTTCTCATCCCTCAGTGAATTGTATCATCATTTGCCTCATGAGCTGCAACAAGAACTGCAAAGCTGCAAGATTTTACACAGACTGCCCGATTCGCAGATTGTGTCCCCACACTCCATCTTCCACACTCCTCATGCCAGAGTCTTTGAACTCTGAGGATTTCCTGTTATTTCTGTAATCTATAACACAATCTCCTAATTACTGATTCATACCTTTCTCCTACCTATATGAACAAAAATAGAGCCTGTTATACTCTCCACCCTACAGAACATTTAGATCTCCTTAACCCAGCCACCTTCATACCTTCATTTCTTTCTCCTATTATGCACACATTTATGCTGTCTATATCCCTATCTCCCATCCATTTCCCCTTTAACAATTCACTGCCTCCCTCCATCCTGCTTCTCTATTCAATGGTCTACACAGCCAGTATAGTGTTATGCTTGTGCAACTGTGTTAGTTTGGTATTGGCCATTTGTGCTCCCTTTTCCAGAGGAATTACCACCCTGTAGGGGTACCAAAGGCAAGGAACCCTCAAAGAAGGTTCCACTCCTAGAGGTGCCATGGGATGATTCCCATGGCTAAAGGTACCTTAGGAAGGATCCCAAGGAGAGAAATGCTGCTGTTGGAGGAGGAGGGAGGATGGTGGGCAAAGAAAAAGTGCTTCACAATGAGGCTGAGAGGAACTGCTTATAAAGATCAGGAAGTGGTAGTGACTGGCTGCTTGTCCATTGAGCTCAGGCAAAGCCTTTCCAATTCAATGGCCTATACAGCCAGTATAGTGTTATGCTTGTGCAACTGTATTGGATTTGGTTTTGGCGTTTGCACTCTCTATTCCAGAGGTATTACCACCCTGTAGGGGTACCAAAGGCAAGGAACCCTCAAAGAGGGTTTCACCCCTAGAGGTGCCGTGGGACAAGTCCCATGGCTAAAGGTACCTTAAGAAGGATCCCCAAAAGAATGATGTACAAAGCATATAAGCAAGCAGTAACTGTGATGTAGTGGTAGATAAGCATAGACAGTTTTATAACGTTATGTGATGCTCAAGTTGATAACATAATGAAATGCCCAGGTTTGTGTGGCATGATACTTATGGTTTGCATTGAGAATGAGGGGATACTCTAAGGAGAGAGGGAATAGCAGAACACCATCCACCTGCATCCAACAGAGACCTACATAAAGAAACTAGGGACACTACTATGCTAACTAACAGTTGGACTGTCTGCCTCAGAGTGGGCGTCTTTGATACAAGCTGAGTTGAAATGGTTTCAGCTGAAGCAGGAGTTAGGAAAAGCTTTTTTTTCATTTGGAACATGTATGCCACCATTGCAATACACGAGAATGAAGAGTTACTAACCTTTTTCCGGTCCAGCTTTGGTAGCACTGATGAACAGCTTACAAAACCATGTGACACTGTTAGGCCTCTGATAGCTCCACGGAGAGTGTGGAATCATGTTCAGTGGAAACAGCCTACTCTTCAACTGGGAGTTATTCAGAAGAGCCCATGGGGGCTTTTGGCTTGTACCAGTGAATTTTTTGTTGCAAAACACTCGGCCTTGCTGGAGTGTCTAATGTCTTTTGGCTTTTGACTTTGGATGTTTTAATCTGTTATAGAATCTGCTATCTACTAATATTTTATTTTAAAAATATAGATCTGCTGCTGATTTTTATTACTAAGTGCATAAGCACTTGCTCACTTTAATACACTACTACCCAACTAAAGTGAACAAGTTAGCTACTTTTGCCTGTTTTAAGTTGTATGTTATAACTTCTTATAGGAATTATATTTGGTTTACTGTTTTACTTATTTTATATATAGAAACTCTAAATAAGAAAGTAATAAGGAATCCATAGGAACACAATTGGCTGGAGTGGTCATGTGTGAGGCTTAAAGCGCATACTCTCAGAGTTAAAACCATAGCATTCTGAGATGAGTCAGAGTAGGGGCCCAGAGCACAGAGCAGAGTGGTTAGACTTTGGTTTCATAGAACAAAATAAGCAAGTTACTCCTTTCTTTTTTGAGTCTCGAGTCTTAAGGCTTGAAGGTGGAAAAAAATGGTAAAAGCTTACTGAAATCTGTAAATTTGCCTTGAGGTTGCTCCATGGCTTTAGAACCCCCATACTGTGTTCATCTGGTTTCTGAGTTCATCTGGTTACTGAGTTACCTGTTACCGGTTTCGAGGTGCTTGAGTTGTTCACGCTGTAATGTTCCATCTCTGCCAGTGAAACTTGATAGAGTAACCTGGATGTTTAGTGGGCATAAGAGGACATAAAGCATAGCACCTAGGAGTTTCTGAAAAGAAGCGCTGCTGCTACTCTGCACTTCGCACTCTGTTACAGCTATTTTTATGAATTTAAAAGCCCCATTTTTAGGTAAGAAAAAGTGAGTTTTCCTTGTCCTAAATACAACTAAACAACTAAAAAATATTATAACCTGTAATTTAAAAGATTTTAGAGAGGTGTAATGACACCTTTCATATTGTTACCTATTAAGGCAGATTTTATACATGCTTACTGAAGGATTATATTAGAGAATAGAATAAAATAGGTTTGGTAATGGAGTTTGCCCTTTAAGGGGCAGACCAGGTTGTCCTGGTGCACCCCTTCCCTCTGTCATGGAATGGTTGTGCTCAGGAGGGAAGGGGGAAGGAAGGGGAGGTGCTAAGGACCAGAACAAAGGACAGGTAACAGGAAAGGGAGGGGCAAAGGGAGGTACATAAGGGATAGCACAAGGGGGGCCTCAGCCACTTTTTGCTGAAGTTTTTGATTTACAGAAGCTGCAGCACATCAGATTGGTAGAACTATTGGAGGTTTGTGATCCAGGAAAACAGGTAAAATTTGAAGAAAGAGAATAATGAGTTGGATGTGTTTTAAAAAAAGAGAGAGAAAGTTTTCCATACAGTGTTGGAAAGAGAATAAGAAGTTTTACAATGGTTGCTAGTTGTAAAAAAAGAGACTGATTTATCTGCATAGGTGATTTTTATGTTTGTGTTGCATGGCTTGGCAAGAGGTCATTTAGGTTGCAGGACCAGGAGCAGAGCGAGTGGTGGAACAAGCAGTGCCTGAGCTTGTCTGGGCAAGCTAGGTGAGGATGGTTTAAAAATATATATATATATATATGAATAATAAGGTCTTGGAAGTAGCTTTCCTGGGAGAGCAAGTTTGGTTTGAAAGAAATGAATGGCGTTGGTGGTTGTGGCACATGGCGAGAGTGGGGGCAGGTAGCGATCGGATTAGCAGATGTTGCAGAGCTTGTGGCTCAAGAGGATAATTAACAAACTTGCATGCATATGGTTGGGGGTTTTGAACCCTGCAGAGGGTATATTTGGCCAGAGGAATAAAAAAAAAGAAGCGTTTTGCAGCACATAGTAGGGACATTGTCAGGTAATCTTCTGGAGCACAGTGTTAGAATCTGAGTGTTTTGGAGAGCAGTATTGAAGTAATAAGGGGAAGCAGTTGGGCAAAAGAAACAAAGCGTTCTAGGTCCAGCACATGGCAGGCGGTATCAGAGTGGCCTTCAGCCAGCAAGTGGGGGAACAAGCACTGAGCAGAGGAGGGCTGATTCCATGAGAACGAGCATGGTGGTGCAGTACAAGGCTGCTGAGAGACACTGAGGTGGGGTGGCTGGCGAGGACCTTGAGGGAAGGGTGAGAGATCAGAGATCAGAACACAGTGCATTTAAATGCTGGAATGGTGTGGAGGATAGCACACCAAATGCGGGGGCAGCATGGCGTGGGGTCTGTGATTGGTGTGGGCCTTGCATGGGACCAGGACTGGAGCTGGGGGAGGGCCACTGGGGAAATGGGAGAAGAAGCACAGGCCTGGAAGGCCTGGGGGATAGCAAGCAGTGGTGTTTTGGATGGCAGGGGGCCTCACGAGAGAGGCGGGGGAAAACGCCCAAAAGAGAGGAGACCTGCAATGGGCCAGAAGCGAGGGGAACAGGCCAGCACCTGGCTGGGAGAGAGAGCTGGGGCCAGTGCTGGCACCAAGGTGATGGTCCACCTGATCTCTGCACGAGCCCTCTGCAATATGCTCTGACTTGTAAAAGCAGAAAAAATGTATTGGCCTAGCCCTGTTCTCTCTTGTATTTCCACAAATGAACAGAAGTCTTCCTTTATGTGTAGGTCACCTAAGCAGCAACTTCTGTTCTTCTCCCATTCCCTGAAACCTACATCTCCCACCCGTAGCAAGAAGGGTTCCCCTAATACCAGGAGTTACAATGTCTCTTCCTATCCCACCTTTCAGGATCTAGCTGTATGTTTCCAAGAATCCTGGACTGTAGTAATCCAGAGGTTTGTTCTTCCCCACATTAAGATATGCCATCCAACCTCTTTTTCCCAGGTATGCAGAGAGTCTTCCCGGGCAGTCCCTTTCTTTCAAATCTCCAGCCTGCCTCCTTAGAGCGGTCGACCGAATCCTGGATGTAATGATGTTGAATTTCTGTGAAATAAGTTCTCAAGTCTGGGAAATTTACCCCTCCATTCTCCACAGTTGCTTTAAGGCATGAAAGGCCTACCCTTGGGTGCTTCCCCAGCCAAATGAATACAGAGAAGACTCTCTCTAATTTTTTTAATAACAGGCCTTGTGAGCCCCACATGGAACATCTGCATCACATATAAAATTCATGGTAAAACATTCATTTTTATTAAATTTATCCAACCTAGCCAGGATATGGGCAGGAATCTCCAATGACACAACTCTGCCTCAATGGTTTCAATCATAGGTGTGTAGTTTAAGTAGTAGAGTGATTTCACCTCTTACAGACTCTAATTCAAAATATATAAAGAGTTCCAAACTATCCTAAGTCCCCAGTCATCTGCTAAGGTCTCCTCTGCTCTCCCACCTATTTATAACATTTCAGACTTCCCTATATTAATTTTGTAACCAGAAAATTGGGTGATGATCTGCAACAGGTATGGCATAGACTGTTGTGGTTTAACCACATATAACAACATATCCACAGTATACAGTATGACTTTATGTTCCCTGACCGATTTCCCTCGCAACCCTCTTATATTGGGATTATCTCTAATACCTACCACCAAAGGATCAATCGCTGTGGTGAACAAAAGGGTAAGAGGGGACATCCATGCTGTGTCCCCCATCCCAGAGGAAGCCTTCCTGACAAGGAGCCATTCACTAGGACCTGTGCCATAGGAGCCTCATACATGTGTTTAACTAGGCACACGAAACCTTCACCAAGACCACACGGGAGAGCACTGCAAATAAATATTCCCATTCAATACGATCAAATGCCATTTTGGCATCCACAGACATAACATGGGTTGCTCCTTTTGCTTGAGAGGCGCCCCACACTGCATTCAACAATATGCGCATATTATGGTAACAGAACTTGCCCTGTATGAACCCTGTCTGGTTTGGGTGAATCAGCTCCAGCAACACCTTATCCAGCCTCCCACATCAAAACCCTGGCCAGGATTTTAAGGTCACAATTTAAAAGCTATATGGGTCAGTATGAGCCACGGTCTTGAAGGGTCCTTACCAGGCTTCAGCACTAAACAAATAACTGCATCCTTCAAGAAGTGGAAGCCCCTTCCCTCCTCCCTGTCTTCATTTAGGGTTTCTCAGAGTGTGTTCACGATCTGAGCTTTAATTATTTAATAATATTCAACTGAGAACCCATCTGGTCCACTGGCTCCCACTTTTTAGGCTACTGATTGCCCAACTAATTTCTTCATTAGAAATAGTGGAGTCCATCCATTCCTCTACACCTCTGAGAGGGTGAAACAGGGTAGTGTTATCGAGAACTTTCCATCAGATCCTATTGCCCTTATATTCTGCCTGGTGGGTTTGGTAAAATTGTTTAAACCATTCCATAATTTGTGGTTTATCTCTCACCATCCTCCCATCCTCCTTTTAATGTCCAACACTAGATTTGGGCCCTCTTACCCCTAATCAAGTTTGCCAACATTGGTCCGATCTACTGCCCTGTTCAAAAATTGTTTTCACATACAGCCAGGTTTGTGGGCCTTCCCAGCAATAAGCTGTTTAGTGCTTCTCTTGTTATGGGCAGAGAGGTGTGGTGTGTCTCCCCCGTGCCACTTTCCACCTAAAACTCTTAGGTGGGTCTCCAGATTTTCCCTTCATGCACATGTTTTCTTTTTGTGGTTACACACAAAGTTTAAGATAGCCCATCATGTATTCTTTCCCTGCATCCCCACAGGACCACCTTCTTGAGGGCCATGTCCTATTAGCCTACAGATATTGCTCCCATTACTCCTGAAGGTTCTTCTTGAAATCTGCATTACCCATTAGGTAATCAGGGGAATATCCATGGGGGTGGTTGCTCCTATTTTAACTTATACCCAGTGACATACACATGATGGTGCAATCGGAGATATGGACTGGGCTATGCTTAACATTAATTAGCCTGAAGAACCAACTCCTAGGGAGGTACAGATAGTCAGTATGGGACCATGACTTATGTAGGTGGGAGTAAAATGTGTATTTCCTTAGGAACTGGGTTGGCCACCCTCCACCAATCTATCAGATCCAGATCCACATCCCAACCTGCCAGTTTTTATACCATATGGCTCACCTTCTTTTTCTGGGTGATCTAATTCAGTGTCTATATGACAATTAAGGCAACCCCTCAGGATCAGGCCCTAAATTATTCTCCAGACCATGATGTCCATAGACACTGGCAAAGGTTACCATACCCCATAGAGGTCTCCCTCCACAAATACATACCACCCTTTCTGCAGGTCCACTACCATTTGTTCCATCTTAAAAGGTATTTTTTATGCAGGATAACTGCTACACCTCTTTATGTGAGCTTTAGGGATGCTACATAACATGCACCACCACCCCTAGGCCAGTTAGTCATGCTCAGCAGTTGTCAGGTGAATTTCCTAGAGCAAGGCTACTTGGGCTCCATGTCTTTTGAAAGCTGTCAACAAAGCAGTGCACTCAACTGGAGATGATGTCCCCAGCACATTCCATGTTATGTCCTTGCTTGACCAACATTTTGCTTCATTGCTAGTTGATATCCCTTCTCATCCCCTCAGTGAATTGTATCATCATTTGCCTCATGAGCTGCAACAAGAACTGCAAAGCTGCAAAGATTTTACACAGACTGCCCGATCGCAGATTGTGTCCCCCACACTCCATCTTCCACACTCCTCATGCCAGGTCTTTGAACTCTGAGGATTTCCTGTTATTTCTGTAATCTATAACACAATCTCCTAATTACTGATTCATACCTTCTCCTACCTATATGAACAAAAATAGAGCCTGTTATACTCTCCCACCCTACAGAACATTTAGATCTCCTTAACCCAGCCACCCTTCATACCTTCATTTCTTTCTCCTATTATGTACACATTTATGCTGTCTCATATGCTCCCTATCTCCCATCCATTTCCCCCCTTTAACAATTCACTGCACTCCCTCCATCCTGCTTCTCTACTCAATGGTCTACACAGCCAGTATAGTGTTATGCTTGTGCAACTGTGTTAGTTTGGTATTGGCCATTTGTGCTCCCTTTTCCAGAGGAATTACCACGCTGTAGGGGTACCAAAGGCAAGGAACCCTCAAAGAAGGTTCCACTCCTAGAGGTGCCATGGGATGATTCCCATGGCTAAAGGTACCTTAGGAAGGATCCCAAGGAGAGAAATGCTGCTGTTGGAGGAGGAGGGGAAGATGATGAGAAAGAAAAAGTGCTTCACAATGAGGCTGAGAGGAACTGCTTATAAAGATCAGGAAGTGGTAGTGACTGGCTGCTTGTCCATTGAGCTCCAGGCAAAGCCTTTCCAATTCAATGGCCTATGCAGCCAATGTATAGTGTTATCTTAGTGCAACTGTGTTAGTTTGGTTTGTGGCGTTTGCACTCTCTATTCCGAGGTATTACCACCCTGTAGAGGTACCAAGGCAAGGAACCCTCAAAGAGGTTTCACCTATAGAGTGCCGATGGGACAAGTCCCATGGCTAAAGGTACCTAAGAAGGATCCCCAAAGAATGATGTACAAAGCATATAAGCAAGCAGTAACTGTGATGTAGTGGTAGATAAGCATGAGACAGTTTTATAACGTTATGTGATGCTCAAGTTGATAACATAATGAAATGCCCAGGTTTGTGTGGCATGATACTTATGGTTTGCATTGGAGAATGAGGGGGATACTCTAAGGAGAGAGAACAGCAGAACACCATCCACCTGCATCCAACAGAGGAACCTACATAAAGAAACTGGGGACACTACTATGCTAACTAACAGTTGGACTGTCTGCCTCAGAGTGGAGCGTCTTTGATACAAGCTGAGTTGAAATGGTTTCAGCTGAAGCAGGAGTTAGGAAAAGCTTTTTTCATTTTGGAACATGTATGCCACCATTGCAATACCACGAGAATGAAGAGTTACTAACCTTTTTCCGGTCCAGCTTTGGTAGCACTGATGAACAGCTTACAAAACCATGTGACACTGTTAGGCCTCTGATAGCTCCACGGAGAGTGTGGAATCATGTTCAGTGGAAACAGCCTACTCTTCAACTGGGAGTTATTCAGAAGAGCCCATGGGGGCTTTTGGCTTGTACCAGTGAATTTTTTGTTGCAAAACACTCGGCCTTGCTGGAGTGTCTAATGTCTTTTGTGGCTTTTTGACTTTGGATGTTTTAATCTGTTATAGAATCTGCTATCTACTAATATTTTATTTTAAAAAAATATAGATCTGCTGCTGATTTTTTTTATTACTAAGTGCATAAGCACTTGCTCACTTTTTAATACACTACTACCCAACTAAAGTGAACAAGTTAGCTACTTTGCCTGTTTTAAGTTGTATGTTATAACTTCTTATTGGAATTATATTTGGTTTACTGTTTTACTTATTTTATATATAGAAACTCTAAATAAAGAAAGTAATAAAGAATCCATAGGGAACACAATTGGCTGGAGTGGTCATGTGGTGGGGAGCTTAAAGTGCATACTCTCAGAGTTAAAAAACCATAGCATTCTGAGATGAGTCAGAGTAGGAGCCCAGAGCACAGAGCAGAGTGGTTAGACTTTGGTTTCATAGAACAAAATAAGCAAGTTACTCCTTTCTTTTTTGAGTCTCGAGTCTTAAGGCTTGAAGGTGGAAAAAAATGGTAAAAGCTTACTGAAATCTGTAAATTTGCCTTGAGGTTGCTCCATGGCTTTAGAACCCCCATACTGTGTTCATCTGGTTTCTGAGTTCATCTGGTTACTGAGTTACCTGTTACCGGTTTCGAGGTGCTCGAGTTGTTCACGGTGTAATGTTCATCTCTGCCAGTGAAACTTGATAGAGTAACCTGGATGTTTAGTGGGCATAAGAGGACATAAAGCATAGCACCTAGGAGTTTCTGAAAAGAAGCGCTGCTGCTACTCTGCACTTCGCACTCTGTTACAGCTATTTTTATGAATTTAAAAGCCCAATTTTTAGGTAAGAAAAAGTGAGTTTTCCTTGTCCTAAATACAACTAAACAACTAAAAATATTATAACCTGTAATTTAAAGATTTTAGAGGTGTAATGACACCTTTCATATTATTACCTAATAAGGCAGATTTTATACATGCTTACTGAGGATTATATTAGAGAATAGAATAAAATAGGTTTGGTAATAAGTTTGCCCTTTAAAGGGCAGACCAGGTTGTCCTAGTGCACCCCTTCCCTCTGTCATGGAATGGTTGTGCTCAGGAGGGAGGGAAGGAAGGGAGGTGCTGGAGACCAGAACAAAGGACAGGTAACAGGAAGGGAGGGCAAAGGGAGGTACATAAGGGACAGCACAAGGGGCCTCAGCCACTTTTTTCTAGAATTTTTGATTACAGAAGCTGCAGCACATCAGATTAGTAGAACTATTGGAGGTTTGTGATCCAGGAAAACAGAGTAAAATTGAGAGAAGAGAGAATAATGAGTTGGATGTGTTTTAAAAAAGAGAAGTTTTTCCATACAATGTTGGAAGAGAGAAAAGAAGTTTTACAATGGTTGCTAGTTGTAAAAAAGAGAACTGATTTATCTGCATAGGTGATTTTTATGTTTGTGTTGCATGAGCGGCAAGAGGTCATTTAGGTTGCAGGACCAGGAGCAGAGCGAGTGGTGGAACAAGCAGTGCCTGAGCTTGTCTGGGCAAGCTAGGTGAGGATGGTTTAAAAAATATATATATAAATAATAAGGTCTTGAAGTAGCTTTCCTGGGGAGAGCAAGTTTGGTTTGAAAGAAAATGAATGGCGTTGGTGGTTGTGGCACATGGCCGAGAGGTGGGGGCAGGTAGCGATCCGGGTTAGCAGATGTTGCAGAGCTTGTGGCTCAAGAGGATAATTAACTAAACTTGCATGCATATGGTTGGGGGTTTTGAACCCTGCAGAGGTATATTTGGCCAGAGGAATAAAAAAGAAAGCAGGCGTTTTGCAGCACATGGTAGGGACATTGTCAGTAATCTTCTAGACACAGTGTTAGGAATTGAGTGTTTGGGAGAGCAGTATTGAGAAGTAATAAGGGGAGAGCAGTTGGGCAAAGAGAAACAAGCATTCTGGAGTCCAGCACATGGCAGGCCAGTATCAGGAGTGGCCTTCAGCAGAGCAAGTGGGGAGCAGCAAGCACTGAGCAGAGGAGGGCTGATTCCATGAGAACGAGCATGGTGGTGCAGTACAAGGCTGCTTAGACACGAGGTAGGGTGGCTGGCGAGGACCTTGAGGGAAGAGTGAGAGCTGAGATCAGAACACAGTACATTTAAATGCTGGAATGGTGTGAGGATAGCACACACCAAATGCCAGGGCAACATGGCGTGGGGTCTGTGATTGGTGTGGGCCTTGCATGGGACCAGGACTGGAGCTGAGGGAGGGCCACTGGGGAAATGGGAGAAGAAGCACAGGAATGGAAGGCCTGGGGGATAGCAAGCAGTGGTGTTTTGGATGGCAGGGGGCCTCATGAGAGGCGGGGGAAATCGCCCAAAAGAGAGGAGGCCTGCAATGGGCCAGAGCGAGGGAACAGGCCAGCACCTGGCTGGAGAGGCTGGAGGCCAGTGCTGGGATAATGGGACATGAAGGAATAACAAATGCAGTTACATACCATGGGGGGAAGGGGAAGAGCCAGGATGCGAAGATTTGGGAATCAAAATACGGGTTTTTCTTGTGTGGGGACATGCATGCAGCCAAGTGGTGTGAAGGATGCATGCAGGTGGAGCCTCAAGAAACGCTAGGGGAGGATTATGAGCAAGGTCTCAGTAGACACAAGGCTTTCTGGGGAGTGTTTTCAAGAAAGGGCCAGCGGGAGGCCATATATATAAAAAAGAGTTTTTACCATAGCGACCAAGGGTGATGCGGCAACAACAGAAATGTGGCAATTGGTAGCCATAGGGCCTCGTGTGAGGGGAGGCGGGGGATGACAGAAGGTCAAAAATGCTTGGGGACCAAAAGGGGTGTAGGCCACGAGGAGTGCTGGGGGGCATAGAGGTGGGGTTTACAGACACAGGGCATACTTTGAAGGTTTTTCAAAAAAAAGGGGGAAAGGTGGTCCAACAGAAGGTGTCCCAATATAGTAAGGTCACGCAGTGTGATGGAAAAAAAAAGGGGAAGAGAGACATGGGGGTGAAAGGAATACAAAAAAGGGAAGACAGGCAGGAAGAAAAGAAAAAGCCAAATGGGCACACGAGGGTGCAAAAAAAATATATACATATATATACAATATATACATAGTAATGCAGGCATACAGGATGACTCTTGTTCTCTTCCTATAGTTGTCTTCACAGGGGAAAAAAAAGAAGAAATGGCACCAAGAAAAACAAGCCATCAAAAGAAGACACCTACAGGGCCATAATCGAGTTGGCGGAGAAGGCCAACCGAATGTGGGAGCTGGTGGAGGGGTAGGAACCAGGGAGACCTGGGGAGAAAAGGAAAGTGGGTCCAAAGAAAGGAGACAGAGGGAAATGGCCAGCCGAAGGGTCACGTAGCCCCACCAGGGTACCACCGCTTGTGGTGGAACCCCCAAGGGCATCAGATCCAGTACCTCTGCAGCCCATAGATGCAAGAACGCCAGTATCTCCCCTAATCAAGGTGGATCTTCCTGGGAACCCAGACCAGACTCCAGAATGTGTTTCTCCCTCCACGAAACCATAGGACTCACCCTCCTCCACAGCCACAAGGAGAGAAAAGGGGCAGAGGAGAGGCAGGCACCACAGCACTGACAAGGTTACAGTGCGCGCGCAGTGCAGTGGGGATAGTATCAAAAAGAATACATAGAGACAAAAGTGTGGCAGCACTGGGGACAGAAGATTTGACAGGAGTGGAATCGACCCTGGCGAAGATTAGGGGGAAAAGAAGGGCTGAAAAGTAATGAAGAGTACAGAGACAGAAAAGAAGGAAAAGAGTACAAGGGAGATGAGACACCCCGGGATGAGGATAGGAGGCATGTCCACTGGCCTAAAAGAGAAAATATGGAAAGGGAGTATGTAGATATATTGCCTTGGTGAGCGAGAATGACAGCAAAGTACAAAGAAACCAAGCACATAGTAAGAGCGAAATGGCAGCTGACAATAGTGCTTTGGGGAAAAAGGAGGAGGACATGTTCACGAAGGAAAAGACCTGGGATAGATGGTTTGGGCTTTGCCTTTCAGCCATTGTCTTAGAGAAAAGCGAACTGGGTATTCCGGCTCATCGCAGTACTCCTTGATAATAAGGAGAAGCAAAGAGAGCAAAGAGAGTGGTGTGGCTATATTATGATGAATTCTTTTGACAGAATTGCAACATTCAGGGATGTGAGATGGGACAATAAACGGAGTTAGATTTGTGGATGGACAACGTTACTGATCAGTCCATGCCCAAAGGGGAATGGGGAAAGAAAGGGTCGACACCCCAGAGATGTTGTTGGGACTACAACAGGGCTTTTTGCTCATGGCCCCAATGTCATTTTCACCACACTTGCTCGAAATGTGGTGGAGGACACCCGCGAACAGATGCAGGATGGGGTGGACCCAGGGGGCACAGGGACACGGGGGACAAGGGTCAGGTCAACAGTATTTTCAGGAAGGACAAGGGTTAAAGGGCAGACATGGAATAAGGGGAGGGTAGAGGGCACACG
This sequence comes from Neoceratodus forsteri, assembly GCA_016271365.2. Lineage (NCBI taxonomy): Eukaryota > Metazoa > Chordata > Ceratodontiformes > Ceratodontidae > Neoceratodus > Neoceratodus forsteri. Next base: position 1,180,389,040 of record CM057458.1, read on the forward strand.
GAGGGGTGGTCAGAACCACTGATCAAAAGAACCCTGCACAAGATGGGAGGGGCCAGGGAGCAGAAAGGGGGATAGACAAAGGAGCAATTCAGGATATCAGAACCCCCATCAACATAGAAGCATGGGCAACTGGTTTGGACAGATATCTGGACAAGAGCAGTATGGGGGATAAGTCATACAGGGTTTTAAGGCGAGACTTTCACTACAGTGTGATGGGCCCAGGCAAACAAGAGGTGGAGCAACTTGGGATCCATTAAAGAAAGGAAGAAATGTTGGGACAGAAGATAGAGAAAGAGAGGGCAGCAGGGAGGGTGAGGAGGACCATTTGACACCCCTCCTCTGCGAGATATGCAGATCTCACCTTTAGGCTTGGTACCCAAGAAACAAGAAGGAGAGTACAGGGAGATTCACCACCTATCTTATCCAGAAGGGGATTCCGTGAATGACTTCATCGGGGAGGAACACAGATAGGATGACATATGCGACACTGGAGGATGCAGTGTGAATAATCTAGGCTACTGAGGATGCATGGATGTCAAAGACAGATATTGAGTCCACCTTTAGACTACTACCAGTTAGGAGAGAAGACTGGGATCTATTGGGCTTTAAAATTGGGGAGCAGTATTATTTTGACAAAGCCATGCCAATGGGATGTTCCATAGCCTGCGTGACATTCAAAGCTTTCAGCACTTGTTTGCAATGGATATTCCAAGAAAGGATGGGTTATAGAGCGGTTATTCACTATCTGGATGACTTCCTTTTCATTGGGAGAGGGAAAAGGGAGCCGCAGATTATGCTGGGTAAGTTTCAGAAATTATGTAGGGAGCTAGGGGTGCCACTGGTACCGGAAAAAACAGTGGGGCCCAGCAGAGTGATAGAATTTCTGGGGATTGAGATAGATGTGCCGAAAGAGATATTCAGGCTGCCAGACAATAAAGTAAAGAAACTGAAGGAACTGATTCAATTACACACCCGCAGGAGAAGGGTACAGATGAAACAAGTCCAGCAAGTATTGGGGCACCTGAACTTTGCCTGCAGGGCCATTGGACCGGGGAGGGCATTCACACAGAGGTTAGCTAGGGTTACATCAGGGGTTACCAGGTCACATCACTGGGTGGACCTGACAAAAGGTGTCAGAGAGTTTTGGGATATGGGAGGAATTCTGAAGGGTATAATGGCTGTTAGTTCTTGCAAAAAGAGTGGGTGTACAACACAGACCTTGATCTCTACTGAACACAGCCAGGGGGGCTGGCATGGGGGTTACCTGAGGGGCAGGTGGTTGCCAGAACCATGAACTGGTATTTGGGTAAGGATGGGACAATAAGAGATATAACTTGCTGGAAATCATGCTCAGTGGGCATGCGCCCTGGTATGGGGAGGAACTACGGGATCGAAAGTGACGACTGGTGTGATAACAGATCAGTGGTAGAAGTACTAAACAACAGGGGAACCAGGTCAAGAGAGCGGTCATGAAGGTATTCGACATTTAGTTTGAGGGCTTTGCAGCTGAACATGTCATTCAGAGCAAAACATATAGAAAGGGTACACAATACCCTGGCTGACAGCCTTTCCCGTCTGCAGCTGGACCATTTCTAGAGGCTGGCACCAGCAGCGGAGGAACAAAAAACACCTATATCAACGAACATCTGGGACATTGGCAAGAAGGAGACGAACTGTTGTTTCGCAGCTCATGGGCACCTCGGACTCTGAGGGCTTATGATGGGGCCTGGTGGGTGTTTTCAGACATTCAAGGCTGAGCACCAGATGGAGGTAAGTGGGCCACTCACAGAGGAACAGTTGGGAATGTTCACCATGGAGCAATGGCAGCAAGGGATCACCCACACCACAATGGGGCTTTATCTGGCAGGGATTAGTGTTATCTGCAGCCTAAAAGGGTGGAAGGACCTGACAAAATCACTGCTCATCAGGAGAATGATGCAGGGATGGGGCAGGTTGAAACGTGGGCCAGGAGACAATAGGAGGCCAATAGGGGAGCAGTGACTAATAAGGCTAAAGAGGTGCTCCCGGTAATATGCAGATCAAGGCTGAGGCCCAGCTATTTCTCACGATTTATGTGATAATGTTTGCAGGGCTATAGAGTGAGTGGTGGTAGGCCATGAGAAAGAGGGACAAGGAAGGAGGTTTGGAATGGGAGACTGATGTGAGTTGGGGGTGAAGAATCGGATCAAGCTCAGGAGGCCAAAACAGACCAAAAAGGGCAAGGTTACATGGTAACACTGAAAGGACAAGTAGAGGTTGCTATATGCCCAGTGCAGACTCTGTGGGCTTCAGCATAAGAGTAAGTGATCAGGACAGGAAAGCTATTTGTACATGGTGATGGGAAAAGGGTCACCGGCTATCAAGTCACAGCAGTGCTGAAGAACGGCATGCAATTTATGGGGGAGGACCCATCTAATTATTCATCCCATTCCCTACAGATTGGGGCTGCCTCACAGTGGGCAGCAATGGGGGAACCTGTGAAGGACATTTTGGAAAAAGGGCGCTGGCGGTCAGCCAGTTATAAGAGATACATCAGAGAATTGAAGCAAAAAAGAAAGAAAAATTGTGGTATAGAAGGTGGTGCTCCTATGGGATCGCAGGTAAAAGGGGAGTTAGGGGGCAAAGAAAGGAAAGAGGCAGAGGGGGATGTCTGGGTGATGGCACTAAGAGTATGTGTAAATTAATTAATTTTCCTTGCACCCCATAGGTAGAGGGAGGATCACGGAAGTCTGGATCTACGCGCCATTCCAATATTTATTGGGCTGGAAGGAGCAGAGGAAGAAAGCTGGGGAAAGCAGCTGTTCCAGGATGTAAGACAGTGTAGGTTGGTATGGCACGGCATCGTGGGATGAGATGGCGCAGCTTCTTCCCACTTTGAAGGAACTCAAGGGACATCAGTGCAGTCCAGACCTAATCTTTATATATCTAGGGGGGCAATGACCTGGGCGGAGCAGACCCATTGGTGTACACACATACTTACAGATAAAAAGGGACCTAGTGTCTGACAGTGGTGAACCCTCAGGGCGTGCCTCGCCTGGTCAGATATGATACCGAGAAGGGTATGGAGACAGGAACACAGCCACAAGGCAGTGGAGAGGGCCAGGAGAAAGATGAATAGAAGGGTGGGGACATTGATAAGGCAGATGGGGACAGGTGATGCTGTGGGGGGTAGAAGAATGGGTGGAGGACTTCTACAGGTCAAATGGTGTACACCTGTCAGATCTAGCCATAGACATGCTCAATACAGAAACAATGGGTTTCATAGAGGCATGGAGAAAACAGGCAAAAACTGATATATAAAAAACAAAACAAAAAAGGAAGAAAGGATCATCCCTGAGGTAGGGAGAGTGATACCCTAAGTATGGGGAAGTCAGCCATCCAACATGAAGCTGGAGACTGGATAGTGGGGAAAAAAGGGGGGGAGGGGGAAGAAAAAAAGAATAACACAAGAAGAGGAAGAAGAAAGTGGTCTCAGTTTTCACCGTTACCTAGTGGAAAAGGAGAAACAGAAGGCACCCAGGTTTTCACCTGGGGGAGGGATAATCAAAGATTGATATGTGAATGGAAATAAATGAAATTTCTGGAAATATGATAATAAAGAAATGGAAATGGAATATTGGATTATGAATATAAATAAATTAATTGCCAATCTGAGCACAACAACAAACAATGGTCTCTGTCTTTTGTAAGGGAAAAGGGGGGAATCCGGGACAATTGCTTTTCTTTTTAGTTGGTCATCATATTATCCCTGCAAGTGTTTACAAGTTTTTCAGAATCCTTGCGATTTGACAGTTATAATTCCAATTGTGCTGCAGTTTATGGCAGTTTATTGTAGACTGCTACATTTTATTAGTTTTTTTTTTGCTTTACTGGTTTATATATTGTTCTCCCCACAGTGCAAATCAAAAAGATCTGCTTGTGTTTGGAAAGTACAAATCCGCTTCTATCTGCTTCTATCTGCATATATTTTGTCAGTTGGGGAATTAAACAAGATTTCAGAACTTCACCAGCTTGTGCTGTGAAAAGACCGCCTGTATTGAGTTTTCCCTACTGGGTTATACAGAGCTAACCTAGAAAAGGAGTCAGAGGCTGAGATGAATATCGTGTTTAGTCCTAAAGGTACTGAGGCACTTTTGTAACTTAACTGTCCAGCCTGATTTCTTTTTCTGAAGAATTTAGTACTGGATGCTGATTGATGATCATTGTAGAATCTCTTCTATTATAGAATCTGCAATATGATTGGGACGGTTTTCTTTCTTTGTTTTTTTAGTTTCATTGCCTTTTTAAGGGGGCGATTAAGAGATTCCTTTATACCCCCTAAGACTGATTTGCAATTCTCTAATTGTAACTGTATATTACTCTGGATTATAGTAGACTGGTCTAGAACCAAAACTAGAACTATAACCAGAACTAGAGAACTGTGTGACTTAGGACTTTGAAAGAAAAATGGTGTCACTAAGAAGATAGGAGAATATCTGACTGGGTTATTATAAATGCCTGTTAACATAGGTGCCGGAACGGGGGGGCCACTAGGGCCATGGCCCTACCATTTTCAGAAGTGGCCCTATCACTTTTTGCTATCATGGTAATATATTTAATATGGGAAAATTTACCACTTACGTCCTTCGCCCTACCACTTTTCAAACTGTTCCGGCACCACTGCCTGTTAACACTAGCTGTGGGAAATTTACTGCTGAGGCTGATTGTGACTTAGATATAAAATAAGGTAAAAAAACAAATAAAAGGGCAAGAATCCCCAGTGAGTCTAAACAAATTCCACAAATGGAGGAGGTTTTGCACAATAAAATACTGACAAAAGAAGAAACAACAAGAGCAGTGGAAGAAATTGAAATGAGTGAGGATTACTCAGTTCAGTTACTGAAGCTCTCAATAAGACAGAGATTTGTAAAATCAGCTATTAAATTAGGACATAATATGGTGCAACCATCACTTGAGGCATTTTGGCATAAAAAGAAGGGCAGTCCAACATATAAAAATATTATAGAAATTTTAGATATGGTAAACAATTTGGAACTCCTACTAAAAATAAAAAAATTATTAGTAATCAAGCTAGGGACATCAATTGTGAGTTGTTTACACCTAATTGTGAGTGGTTTCCCCTAATATAGATGAAAGAATAAATATGATATCCACTCAATATACAAGTTTACTTAAACTTGTGAATAAAGAAGTCACCAAAACAATAGAGGATATAAAGGAAACAATCTTAGTAATCGGCTAGAGAAAAAATAAGGAAAATTCAGAATATAAAACAGGATTATGGTTCCTTTTGTGACAGTCATGCCTGAAAATAGGCATTCCTATGCCTAGTACACTCACTCGGTAAACAAAAGCAAGTAAATAATAATAATAAAAATCTTTGAGTATGTAGGTGGATGTAAGCTAAAGGATGAAGTCGCAGCTGATTATACTAATGAAGGGGCTGAGTGGATGAGCTATGAGGAATTGACTCCTCCTCCTTTAGAAACACTTACTAAGAAATGTTCTAATGCTTTGAAAGATCCATTTCTGACAAATTTAATGATTAATGAACAAATGGTAATCACAAGACAGGAGCTGTACTTTATAAAAGGAGAAGTACTTGAAAATAAAGTTAAGATTGAGTCTATGTTCAGGAAATTGCCCTGACAGGAACCTCAAGTGGAACATTTAAGTACTACATTTATTGAGGCTAAATAACAAACTTCAGACTTTATTGTTGAAGAAAGAAATATGCTGGATAGCCCTTGAACTGGGGTTAAAAGTACATTGGTTGTCCTGAACTCTACTGTTATAGAGCAGGAAGAAATGAAGGAGAGTGAATTGATTATGCTCCCCCAGGGCTTTGACAAACACAATAGTCTTATTATGGAGCTCAGAGTAGGCAACCCAGAATTATGGGATAAGGGAGTTAAACAAGAAAGATTGAGAAAAGAAATAACAACAGGTTATCCTGCTAAATTTTGCGTAAGTAAGACTCAGAAGATGTATTCTAACCATGAAGAGTTGTTGACAGAAAATAAAGAAACAACATTCAAAAATAATTCTAACCATGAAGAGTTGTTACAGAAAATGAAGAAACAACATTCAAAAATAAGAGTGGGAAAAGTTGGGATAAAAGTGATGCAGAAGACCCCCAAGTTGGGGAAGTGGAGAACCATCAGAGGGAACCGAGGAGGGTAAGGAGAGAAAGAGAAATGAGAATAGGAAAATAAAAAATAAAGCCAAGATCAAATAAACTGTTTTTTCTGTCTGTAACTTAGGTATAATAATGAATGGAGAAAAAATAAAGAAAGAGGAGTTGACAAAAAAGAAAGCAAAAAAGGATAAGAAAATCAAGGCCATAGTAAATGGGAAACAGAAGCGAAAGATCACTGAAAGTAAAGAACAGGACAATAAGAACAGGACAAAGAAGGGGGAAATGTGACTACTTTAACAGATAAAGAACGTTTCTCAATAGAAAGTCAAGGATTAGATCAAAGAAAGGGTGAAACTGAAGATGCTGGTGAAAACATAAATGAAATTAATCTCAAAGCAATATTGAGAAGAACATTAGAAACAGATTTTGTTTTACCATTATACAGAGTCCCAATAGTTCTTAAGGAAACAGAATTGAAATTGAATACCCATTTAAAAGAATTTTGGGGTAAAATTATTCAAGGAAATACAAATGGAAGTGGTAATTAATATGGGAATACTGTTCCCAGAATACTACAAAGGGTTTAAAAAACAGGAAGTAGAAAATAGGGATTTTCCAATATCCATTTTTGGAATTGGAAACTTCCTATCAGAAACAAAATCTATCTTTAAAGTGAAATTAATGGAGTTTGCACTCTAAGGGGCAGACCAAGTTGTCCTGGTGCACCCCTTTCCCCTTTACATGAGATGGTGTGCTCAGAGTGGAGAGGGGGGAAGGAAAGGGGAGGGACAGGGAGACAGAACAATAGGTATGCAACAGGAAGGGGAGGGGCTAAAGTGGGTACATAATGGTCAGCACAGGAGTGGCTCAGCCACTTTTGCTGAAGTTTTGATCCTACACTAAACTACAGCTCGTCGGATTGGCATAGTAATTTGGGAGGTTTGTGCACCAGGATAAAGAGGTAAGAAAACAAACAGCTATTGTGGTAGGGTGATGTTTAAAGGTTTGTTTAAAAAAAAAAGAGAAACAATAAGTGGCTAGCAAAGTTATGAAAAGGCTGTGTAATTCAAGCAGAAAGGACAGGATGCAATGTTTAAAAAAATGCATTGTTTTATGTTTCATTTGCAATTCACAGCGATAACAAGGCTGGTTTAGTGCAGATGTGAAGCGCTGAAGAAGAGTAGCTGGTGGTGAATTATGCAGCATAGGTTTGGAGGGGAATGAGCTAAATGCAATGGTTTTTACCTGGCGTGGGCCTAGCGAGGGAAGAGGCTGAGGAGCATGATTTTGGTGGGAGAACAAGCGATGGAGGACGGGTGACTGGGCGCATGGTTGAAAGTTTTGGATTAGGGAGAAGATTGGTGTTGTGACCAGCAGTGGGCCTTGTGGGGTAGCAGCTGAAGCATGGATGGAGATTGAGCAAGAGATCGCTGAAAAGCTGGCGTAGGGCTAAAGTATGTTTTCCCCTGGTGTTTTGGAGGAAGGACAAGGTTTTTTGCAGCACTGAGCGTTGGCTGGTAAAAAGGCCTAGGACTGGGGGCCATTTTCACATCGAAAAGAGGATAGGGCATTTATTAAGGACCTGACATGAAGGGATAGCGTGGAGCCGACACGGATGGCCACGTGGCATGATGTCACACGCCTTGGGGAGGCCGTGAGGTGAGCAGTGCCCAAGGGGAATGGTGAGCCAAATAATGGCTCTATGTGGGGGGGACCAGTGGGCCTGCAAGGTCGAAGCAGAGGGAAGAGGCAAGTGCTCGGGAGCCTGGTCGGACTGGCTAGCTCCACGCAACCACGTGGTATGACATCACGCGCTTGGAGGACCATGCAGCCAAACAAAAAGGGACTTGCAAAATGGAGCAGGCCTCAAGAAAGACAGGACAGGGAGATACAAGGCTCATTATAGGGGGCTCCAAGCTGGCAGGGTTGCAACAGAAGGATAGGCATAGTCCAGTGGAATGAGAAAAGGGGTACAGTAGAGGGGACTGCATAGGCCCAGGGTGGCCATGGGAGGGGGACTGAGCACCATTTTTGTTAAGAAAGAGTCAGGTACCCAGCGAGGCGAGGGTAGCAACACAAGCGAGAAGGAGGCAGAGGGAGTGGGGGCGCGGCCTGGTGGTTTAAAAAAAAGAGAGAAACAGAAGAGAAAACGAGAAGGGCAGCAAAGCCCAAGGGGACAACAGCAGATTGGGAGCCGAACCCTGGGAGCCCTGCAGATAGGCTGTGAGGAGATGTTGATGGTATAAGCCAGGGCACAAAATGCCACAGAACAGGGGCCATTTTAGGCCAGGAGAAGCTGCAAGGAATGTCTGAGGCTGCAAGGCTTGAGCAGGAGGCCTAGGCAGCTGCTGGGGGTTGTTTTATAAAAAAAAAATCACAAAAAGAAGGGTAATATGTAGGGAATCTGGAGAATATATCGGGCCAGTCCCTGACTTGCAGGGATAGGAGCTAATGGAGAAGGGACCTAACCATGCAAAGGTCTGGTCACAGCAGGTGTTTAGTAAGAGACTTTTTTAGTTGTCTTTACAGTTTTCACAAGAAGAAAGGAGACATGGCTCAAAGAAGAACAGGCCTTCGAAAGAGGATGCCTACAGGGCTATTGTGGAGCTGGCTTATAAAGCCAACAGGATGTGGCAGATGGTGATGGGGGAGGAACCAGGGTGATCTGGGGAGAAGCAGAAAGTGGGGAAGGGAAAAGGGGGCAGAAGGAAATGGCCAGCAGGGAGGCCACACAGCCCAGCTAGGGTGCAGCCACCAATGGTGGTACCTCCCAGGGTGGCTAGTCCAGTACCTTTGCAACCCATTGACCCGTTACCGTTAGTACCTTCCCAGGACCAGGCAGTGGTGCCCCCAGTAGAGCTCAGACTGGATCCCCTTAGTACAGTGGTTCCTCCTTAGCTGCTAGTATTGCAACCAGCCATCTAGCCACAAGGGAATATCCCAGGGCATCAAGAGGACAGCAGGCCACAAGGAACAGACAGGATCACAGGTAATGTACCATGTTCGGTGGATGAAAGCATAAAGGAATATATAAGCCAAATTATTTGGCTTTCGGGACTGGGGTTTGGGGCAGATGGAGTCAGCGCTGGCAGAAATCAGGTCAGATAAAGAGGTGTCAAGGAAGGGATAAGAGGATGGAGAGTGAGGGAAAAGGAACAAGGGAAATAGGTACTCCAGGGATGAGAGTTGGGGAACATGTCCCGCAGGCCACAAAAGAGAAAATATGGAAGTGGGAGTATGTGAACATATTTGCCTTAGTGAGCCTAGAAGTGGCAACAAAATATGACAAAACAGAGAATATAGGAAAGAGTGAAATGGCAGCAGCCATAGTTTTCTTGGGGAAGAAAGAGGAGGATATATTTACAAAAGGGAAGACTTGGGATGGATGGTTTGTAGGTTTTGCCACTTACTCGGCAATAGTGCTGGAGAAGAAGCCAGAGCTGGGCATCCCACTCACTCACGTACTCTGATAATAAGGAGCAAAGACAAAGGGAGGGGTGGGATGGATATACTACAATGAATTCTTTAGACAAAGCATGGTGACGTATGGTGATGTAAGATGGGACACAAAACAATTAGATTTGTGGATGGATTATGTAACCGATCAGTCCATGCGAAGGAGAGATGGGTAAGAAGGGGACGATACCACAGAGATATTGTTGGGGTTACACTAGGGCCTTTTGTTCCTGGCTGTAATGCCACTTTCGGCATGCATGCTCAAAATGTGGGGGATCACACCCAGCGAGCAGATGCAGGATGACATGGACCCAAGGAGCCCAAGAGGCAGGGACACAAGGTACAAGCCAACAGTTTTTTCAGGAAGGCAAGGGTATAGGGGACAGGTGTGGAATAAAGGGGGGAGAGGTAGAGGGCATACAGGTAGAGGGGATCAGACTTACTGAATGGCAAGGCCAGCGGAGGGACAAGGTGGGGCTTTCTGGGGGAGAGGGAGGGAAGACGGCCTGGGATCAATTTGAGAATGCAAGAACTCCCATCAGGATAGACACATGGGATGATTGGTTAGAGAGGTACCCAAATAGAAAGGCAGCAGAGAGGATCAAAAAAGGTTTTCAGACAGGTTTTTCATTACAGTGTGGGGGCCTGAGGCAAGTGACAGAGGTGAGCAATCTGAGATCAGGAAAAGCAAAAGAGGACATTTTAAGATGAAAAATAGATAAGGATAAGGCAGCTGGTAGGATAGAAGGGCCATTTGACACCTCCTCACTTCAGAATATGAAAATTTCCCCATTGGACCTAGTCCCCAAAAAACAACAGGGAGAATACAGGGTGATCCATCACCTCTCATTTCCGGAAGGGGACTCAGTGAATGATTTTATCAGTGAGGAACATAGCAAGGTGACATATGCCACATTGGAAGAAGCAGTCCAGCTCATCAGAGCAATGGTAGATGCATGGATGGAAAAATGGATATAGAGTCCGCTTTCAGATTGCTTCCAGTAAGGAGAGAGGATTGGGACCTTTTGGGTTTTAAAATCGGGGGCAATACTATTTTGACAAAGCAATGTCTGTGGGATGTTCAATAGTATGTGCTGCATTTGAAGCATTCAAGCACCTGCTTACAGTGGATATTTCCAGAAAAAATGGGTTACAAGGTGGTCATTCACTATTTGGATGATTTCCTTCTGACAGGCAGTGGGAAGGAGGAGACAGAACAAATGTTGTCCGGTTTTCAAGACCTGTGCAAAAAATTCGGGGTTCCTCTGGCACCAGAGAAAAGAGAAGGTCCCAGCAAGGTCTTAGAATTTTTGGGTATTGAAATAGATGCCCGGAGGGAGATTTTTAGGTTGCCATACAAAAAAGTGGCTAAATTGAAGGAGCTGATTCAAATACATACAAAGTAGGAGGAGAGTACAGCTAAAGCAGGTGCAGCAGGTCTTGGGGCACCTGAACGTTGCATGCAGGGCAATTAGCCCAGGGAGGGCCTTCACAAAATGGCTAGCAATGGCTACAGCAGGAGTAACCAGACCACACCACTGGGTAGACATGACAAAAGGAGTTAAGGAAGATTTTAGGGTGTGGGAGGAGTTCCTCAGTAGCTATAATGGGTGCTCCTTTTGGCAGGAGGCTGGGTTTATAACACTGACCTAGACCTCTACCAGAAGCAGCAGGGGCCTAGGCATGAGGGGTTATTTGAGGGCAGAATGGTTCAGAATCATGGCCCACAGAATGGGTGAGGGACAGGAAAGTAAAGGACATAACACTGTTGGAGATCATGCCATTTGGACCTGCACCTTGGTGTGGGGAGAAGGCATGGAATCAGAAGGTGACATTCTGGTGCAACAACAGGGCAGTGGTAGATGTTTTAGACAACAGGGGAGCCAGGTCAGACACGGCAATGCAGGTCCTATGACAGTTGGTGCTAAGGGCCTTGAAATTGAATATGTCATTCAGAGCCACACACATTGAAGGGGTACACAATACCCTGGCTGACAGCCTTTCCCATCTGCAGCTGGATCATTTCCGGAGGCTGGCACCAACAGCAAAGGAACAAAAAACACCCATACCAATGAACATCTGGGACGTTGGCAAGAGGGAGCAGAACTGTTGTTTCGCAGCTCATGGGCACCAAGGACTCTGAGGGCCTATGAGGGGGCCTGGCAGGTGTTTCAGACATTCAGGGCAACATACCACATGGAGGTAAGTAGGCCGCTTATGGAGGAACAGTTACGGAAGTTGACAGTGGAGCAATGGGAGAAAGGAACAGCCCACACAACGATGGGAGTCTATTTAGCAGGGATTAGTTTGGTCTGCAGCCTGAAGGGTTGGAAGGACCCGACGAGGTCAGTGTTAATTAGAAGAATGATGCAAGGATGGGGGAGGATAAAACAAAGAACTACAGATAATAGACGACCAATAGGGGAACAATGGCTGGCGAGACTAAGAGGGGTATTACCGGCAATCTGCAGATCGAAAGATGAAGCCCAGCTATTCCATATGATTTATCTGATAATGTTTGCGGGGGCCATGAGAGTGAGTGAGGCAGTGGGTCACGGCAGAAAGGATGAAGAAGGGGGGTTGGAATGGGAGGACATAAGCTGGGGGATGAATGAGATTCAAATCATAATCAAGAAATCAAAGATGGATCAAGGTGGACAGGGTTGTACAGTAACCCTGAAGGCTCAAGTAGACAGCACAGTGTGCCCAGTGAAGGCTTTGTGGGCTTATACCACAGAGCATGGGGGTAGGGCAGGGAGGTTATTTGTGCATGGAGATGGAAAAAAGGTCACAGGTTATCAGGTTACGGCCATGCTCAGAAAGGACATGCAGTTCCTGGGGGAGGACCCATGCAATTACTTGTCTCACTCTCTATGAATAGGGGCTGCTTCACAGTGGGCAGCAGCAGGTGAAACAGCGATCAATATGTTGGTGAAGGGATGCTGGCGGTCTGCCAGTTACAAGAGGTACATCTCGAGCACTGCAGTATGGAGATTAACGTGTCACTTGTGTTTTCTTTTGCAGACATGGAGCACCAGGGGAGTGAAGGGGCATAGAGATGGGGATATGAAAAGAGCCAATGACCAGATATAAGACTTTTATTTTGCTTAAATTTATAGGAAGAGGGAGGATAACAGAAGTATGGATCTGTAGCCATTCCTATCATTTATTGGGCGGAAAAGAGAGCTGAAAAAAGGATGGGGGAAGACAGCTTTACCAGGATGTGAGAAATGCAGGTTGTGTGGCATGGCATCAGAGGGATGAGATGGTGCAACTGCTTCCTACTCTGAAAGAGGTGAAGGAGCGGCAACCAGTTCCAAACTGAATTATTGTACATCTAGGGACAACGACATTGGGGAAGCCATGGGTGGACACACACATGCAGATCAGGAGGGACTTGGGGAAAATACAGCAGTGGTGGCCAGGGGTATGCCTTACATGGTCAGATATGATCCCAAGGAGGGTATGGTGGTACGAACACAGTCATAGAGCCATAGATAGGACTAGAAGGAAAATGAATAGGAGGGTAGGAACACTGATAAGAAAAATGGGGGACATGTAATACTAGCGAGGGGTGGAAGAGTGGGTTGAGGATTTCTACAGGTCAGATGGAGTGCACCTGCCAGATCTAGCCATAGATATATTTAATACAGAAACCATGGGTTTATGAAAGCATGGAGGCAGCAGGCAGGAAATAAAAAACAAAAAGGAAAATGAGGAGAAGCCAGTAATCAGCATAAGCTGGAGACTGGCTAATGGAAAAGGGAAGGAAGGAGGGGGAATAAATAGGATGAAAAGAAGCTGAAGTGAGAAAAGCTGTCTTGGTTCTCACCATTACCTAGCAGAAAAAGAGAAGAAAAAGGCACCCAGGTTTTCACCTGAGGGAGCGAGAAGAGGAAGAAAGAGGATGATCAGAGATTGATATATGGATGCAATAAAAATGTAATTGTGAAAGAAACTATGAAAAATTATGATGAGATGGAAAATTGGAATTGTAATATATAATAAATTAATTGCCAGTCTGAGTACAACAACATACAATGGTGTCTGTCTTTTGTGGGGGAAAGGGGAGAATTCAGGACAATGGGGTTTGCCCTTTAAGGTGCAGACCAAGTTGTCCTGGTGTGCCTTTCCCTTTACCTGAGATGGTGTGCTCAGAGTGGGGAGGGGAAGGGAAGGGAGGAGAGGGAGACTGAACAATAGGGCAGGCAACAGGAAGGAGGGGCTAAAGGGGTACATAATGGTTCAGCACAGGAGTGGCTCAGCCACTTTTAGGTAGGTTTTGATCCCTCCCACCTCCCTTAATCTAGAGCCTGAGGGAAGACAGTCAAAAGGACTGTAAGTCTGGTCTATCATGTCTGTCAAAGGTGGATGACAGAGGGATCCAGTTGGAAGAATAATGGACTGCCAAAGGTGGATGGCAGAGACAAGGGGGAAAAAGGTGGGGAAGGGGGAATAAATAGGATGAAAAGAAGAAGCTGAAGGAGAAAAAGCAGTCTCGGTTCTCACCGTTACCTAGCAGAAAAAGAGAAGAAGAAGGCACCCAGGTTTCCACCTGGGGGAGCAAGAAGAGGAAGAAAGAGGGATGATCAGAAATTGATATATGGATGCAATAAAAATGCAGTGGTGAAAGAAACTATGAAAAATGATGATGGGATGGAAAATTGGAATTGTATTATATAATAAATTAATTGCCAAGCTGAGTACAACAACATACAATGGTATCTGTCTTTTTTGAGGGGAAAAGGGTGGAATCCAGGACAATGGATTTATTACAGAACCTTGTTAAAGATAACCGCTTACAAGGAAGAATAGAGAAAAGCAAAAGATGGGAAGGGATGGTAAGGTGACAATCTGGATAAAAGACAAGACGGATTATAGATATATTTTAACAAAAGCAGAAATATTAGATAGATATAATATTAATATGAATGGAGAGTGGGAAAATAATACTATTAAGCAATTAGGATCAGATAATAAACAATGGCAAAATTTAATAAAGACAGCTAATAGATATCAAATATTACAGGATACAAGAATCTGGTGATCAATAGATAACAATTCTTGTTCCCAAAAATCAAGAGTAAATAAAGAAAATAATGATTTATTATCATGGAATGTGGCAGGTATAAGGGACACATTAGTGGATTCTTCTTTTAAGGAATATCTGTTATTATTTAATGTTATGTGTATACAGGAAACTAGGAAAATTGAAGAAATAAAGTTAGATGGATATCAAATGTTTTAAAAAAGCCAAAAAATTAAAACACTATGGAAGAATGGCAAGGGGTCAGACACTTGGTGTAAAATCTATGACAAAATTCACTATATAGAGATAGAAATTGATTCAGATTGCGTATTAGCAATTTCCCTGACAACTAAAAATAAGACTAAAAATAAGACTACTTTAATAGTTAATGTCTACCTACAACCTATTGGTTCTAAATTTTTTGATCCAGGTGATATTGTTAAACTTATCACTTTAATAAAGGAAACTGTTTAAAAAAACACACATGGGGAGTAGTGGTGGTAGGGCACTTTAATGCCAGGGTTGGGCACAGTCTGGATCCTTCAATGGAAATAGCCAGTGCCTGTGCAGCTCTGAGTCCCCAGGTCTTAACAGCACAAAGGAGATTCAAAGATCAAAAAGAATGCAATACAGGTAAACAGATAATTAAAGAAATGGAAAACAATTTCTTAATTTTGATCAATGGACGGTCCAGAAGTGATCAAAGTGGGGAATTTACACACTGGGGATCTAAAGGAGCATCAATTATTGATCACTGCAGGATCCCCGTTGATCTAATTTCAAATGTTCAAGATTTTAAATGGGGGCATGAGAACAGAAAGCAAACATATACCCCTAGACATAAAATAGGCCTTATGTACAAAAATCCTGTTTAGACCCCATAACAAAAATAACATCATCAGAATAAGAAAAGTGGTAAAATGGGACCTATTGGAAAATCAAAGGTCCAAGAAATTATTAGAAGAATATGGAATAAGGGAGATGATTGGGGATTTAATACAACAGGAACCTACAGACTGTAGTCTTGAGATTTTGGAAAAAATCATGGGAGCTATGTCAGTAATAATTACTAAGATTTCAATAAATAGAGTAGAAAAGGGGAACACATGGTTTGATTGGGAATGCAGAAAATTTAAAGCTGAAATAAATAAATATGTCAGAAAACACACAAGGAAATACAACAACTGAAAACAAAACCAGGCTGAATAAAATAAGGACAGAATATAACAAACTCTTGGTCTGTAAAAGAGAGGAATATAGAAAGAAGTTATGGAAGGAATTTGAAATAACAGTTAAAGAAAAGGATGATAAGAAATTCTGGAAATTGGTAGCATATGGATGGGACTACCTCCCTGAGAATATGGAAAGTAATATTGACCCACAAACTTGGGAGTCTTACTACAGAAACCTTCTCTTCAATGATCAAGTCTCTGAAGATAATCAATTTCTTACTAAATGAGAATATAGTGGAGTGGAATTCACTGAACAAGATATTTATAAAGCAATTGATCTGGCAAAGAAACACAGGGCCCTCGGACCACATAGAGTTCGCATGGACATATTAACAGAAGACTATAATTTGTAGGCATTAAAAATTATATTTAATCATATAATTAAAACAGGGAAGATACCGAAAACTAGGGAAAAAAAAACATAATATTCCTATTCATAAAAAAGGTGAAAAGGCAGACCCAAGTAATTATAAACCTATAAGTCTACTGGACACAACACAAAAATGCTTTACAAGAATTTTACATGCATGAATTAAGATATGGCTAACAGAAAATAAAATATTAAATGAGGCACAAGCAGGGTTTTTGCCAGAACACTCAACAATTGATCAGTGTTTTGTACTTGTACACATTATACATAAATACATTAACAGTAAAAAATAAATACTACTTTGTGTATTTATAGACAATGTAGTGAGGGAAAAACTGTAGGAGGTCTTGGATTATTATAAAATAGACAGCTCTCTGCTTAATTTGATGAAAGTAGTATATGAAAACAACCTAACTTCAGTTTGTTACAACAAAGAAGGTGACTTTATCCCCTAATTTTCATCTAACATTGGTCTGAGACAAGGTTGTGTATTGTCTCCTATTTTATTTAATATATTTTTGAATAATGTGTTGGAGGTACTGAGGGACTTCGAGCTGCACATGCCTGGATTAGGCTCCAGACAGTGCCCCCTCCTGGCTCATGCAGATGATGTAGTACTAATGGCAACTTCCTATATAGGAAATAGAAGAAGCTTAGATAAATTTGTGGAATAATGCACCAAGACAGGGCTGGAGATTAACTTCCAAAATATGAAATATTTGATTTTTAATCAACATTATATTTCTAAGGGTAAAATGACAGTACTGAAATATAAGGACTATGGCAGACAGTATGTTAAAAGTTTTTGTTGCTTGGGGATAGAGTTTTTCTACAACTTAAAATGGTATAAACATATCCAGTTGGCAGCACAAAAAAATAATTAAAATAAAACATTTTTAGCAATGGAAAAATTCTCATAAATATGGAGGTCAATCCATTGATGGTATGATAAAAGTACTCAATGCAAAAATAAAGAGTGAGGTTTTCTACGGGGCAGACATTGGGAGTTTAGAGGAATTGGATGTACTAGAAACAGCTATTAATAAGCTATATAAAAGGCTTTTGGGATTACCAATAAGTGTTGCATTAGCTTTGATTAGATTAGAATTAGGTCAAACGACTATAAGGGGGAGGTAGATTCAAGACGTGCAATGTATTGGTTGAAAGCATACAAAAAGATAGAGGAGAGGTTGCCAAGACTTTGCATTGAAGAAACACTAGTATATAAAAAAAAGGGTTTATATTCCCATGTATAACCATTTTGGACAAAATTATTAAACCATATGGCTTGTTATATTGTGTAGAGCAAAGTTCTGTAACCTCTGCTAAAGAAATACAGGATAAAGTTACAACTAAAATAAAAGATGTCAATATCCAAAATTAAATTAATAGTATTAGGAATTTGAAATTTAGCAGTTGGTTAGTATCAAATAATATAAGATACTTTGGTATGGAGAATTACTTAAAGAAAATTAATAATCCATACCATAGGAAATAGTATACTAAATTCTGGTTTGGCTATATAGATAGCCTACATTTGCAATGCTGTTTTGGCACTTCTATAATGAAAAAGTGTTCATATGACTACGATGAGGATAACCCTATCCTTCTCATGCCACTATGACCATTATATAATGCAGAAAGAAGCTGATATCTTGCAGAAATCTTGGCATCTCTGGACATGGAACCGTGATATCAGTATAACTATCTCTTAAAAGCTTCTAATACCAATCATTTGGAGGCCATAAGCATGATTGTGCAATATAATAGAAAGAAAAAAGTTACACATTAAATCTTAAGGAGATAATAGTCTCTACCAAAGATATTCCATTAAATTAGGGGAAAAGTTAAGTATATTAAAGAAGAATGCTGGGAGTAATCCATGAACACATATGCCAAGAATTTCCTATTTTTAATTAAACCATTTAAGCTACCTGTTAAGCTGAATGTGTATTAGAAAAACATTGTGTCAGACAATGGATTTTATCCAAAATTATATACTATTTATTGCTAATATTTGTTTTATAACTATGTATTTATAAAATAATTATGTCTTTGTTATGTATAATTTGTAATGACTTAATTTAAGTCGAACAATAAAGATTGACATGACATGACATAACTAACAGTTATGACCTGAGGCAATGGAGGAGAGAAAAAAAAAACTATGAGGAGGAAATCTCTGGGGATCCAAGGCCTAGGTCACCTTCCCTCTAGGCTTGGGATATTCTATTTAGTGACAGCTCTGCATCTGCAATTTGGAAAACCCAATTAAATGGAGGTGAAATATATTCCAATTTGGAGGAAGGCTCTCACTCAATCCCTCTAGCAGGAATGCCGTGGAAGGTTGCGAGAGAACTCTGCAACAATATGTGCAACCAAGGTGGGAGGAGAGTAATGACTGCTGGGGCACTCATCTGGCCTACTCACCCTAAACTCAAACCAGGTGAACCAGAGGCAGATGTAGGGAGAATGTGGTGAAGATGCCTTTGAAGGGAAACCACTAAAGCCAATGGATAACCATTATAGTGGAACACTAGAGCCAAAGGAGGTAACTTTTTTCCACCCTTTACAGATAGCCTTAAATTCTACACTAGGAGCTGCAGTTGCATAGCAAACAGCTAAAGCCAAGCCTGGTGCCAAGACATTCCCAGCTATGGGCCAGGTGAGAAGGACCCTGCCCCAAGTCGAGCATGCTCAAGACATGGACTGAATGCAGAGCGAGACCATTGGCTGGAGGGAACCCTGTGCCAGAAATGGAATGGCTGGCATGCCCCAAAAACTGATTGAGAGCTGAAAAGCTGGTGAACAGTCGAATGAGCACTGATATGCTGAAATCGTAATGAGCGTTGAGTGCTGAGACCTTGCAAGGTCGAAAGCAGATTGAGTGCAGCAGACATACCAGAGGCTGAAGTCAAGAGATGTGGTAAGCATAAGCAACGATTGAGTAAGTAAGCATGGACATGCACATAGGTCAGTAAACAGAGTAGTAATAAGTGGATCTGCACATAGGTCTGCATATCATAGTATCAATGAAACAGCAGTGAATAGTCAGGCAAGTCAGCTAGGCACTTAAAAGGCAACTCAAGGTAACAAATACACTGAGGATGTTCGGTGGCGAAGGCAGGATTTAAAACAGAAATAATTAGCCACAAGGGGCCATGACTCCCCAAACACTTCCCAGTCCCTGCTGAAGGACAAACAAGTAAGTGATGGAAGGGTCTAAAATCATATGCATATATTAAAGCTAGTTTAACAGCCTTAGCAGTAGCTTTAGCTGACCTCTGAGTATAACAGGGTGAATAAACATAAAAGTAACATCTGTATGGAGTACACTGAGTTGTAAAACTGCAATAAACATAAAAAAGAGACACAATGCTCTGAAAGCAGGTGTAACCCAGCAGTTCAATGAAGCTACTGCAATGAGGTAAGTAGAATGAGAGAGTATGATTGAGCTGCATAGCTAGGTTCAGAGAAAGCCTAAGTCAGGTGAAAACAATTGAGTATGCAACATGGAGCAGCTATGGTTGAGCTGAAACACACAGATAATGACTGCAGTTGCACTGCAGTAGTTTGAGAGTCATGAGTATCAGAGCAAATAGTAGGAGATCTGGAGCAATATGCTAGGAGCTTAGAAATAAAAGCCCCCCCCCCCCCCCCCAAAAGACAAACCATAGACACACAAACACAGAAAACAGGGAACAAAGTCAGAAACAAGCACACACAGCCATAGGCAAATACAATCCAGAAACAGGAAATAAACACAGAAATCCAGCAGACAAACAGGAGCAGCAAAGTGGGGGGGGGCCAGCCAGCTCAGAGGACAGACTGACAGAGCCTTTGGCTGCAAAGAAAAAGTGCTTCACAATGCGGCTGAGAGGAACTGCTTATATACAGTAGCAGCCAGAGAGAGACTGCCAGCTATTTCCTGAAATTTCTGTGATATTTCCAGAGATATCTCTGGCTTTCTGCATTTTCGCAGTAGAGGTAGCAGAGAGAAACTCTTCAGAAATTTTGCAAAATGTCTGGAAATAGCTGGCAATGTTTGTGGCTACTACTGTAGCTCAGGAAGTGGGAGCGGCTGTCTTCTTGTCTATTGAACTCGAGGCAAAGCCTTTCCAATTATCCAGCAATACTGAGTCATTTAATCCTTCAATTAAAGCTAGCCTTTGCCCGAATGAGGACCGGGGGGGCACAAACAAAACCATGCACAGCACCCCCCACTCCACTGAACCAGCTTAACTTATAGTGGTGATCGCTTCTGCTTAGCCCCCCAGTCAAGGTGTCTGCAAGTCCGGCAAGACATAGGCAAGGCACCTAGAATTCTGCGGCCGCAGAATTTTGTGCAGAACTTGCAATCTACCGCAGAACTTCTGCGGTGCAGCAGAATTCACTCTTCTTGGTGATTTTTTATTAATATTTCTGTTTATACATAGAATCTGGTTCCCTTCCCCTCTTTTATATCCAAAACCCCCCATATGCTCAGAATGTGATATTATTGCTATAACATCATACATTAGCTAATGAAATGGCTGCATTCTGCAACAGAAATGAACAGTCACTTATCTACCACAGCTCCCACTGCCAGAGACGGTGGCACAGCACATCATGCATGGTGATATTTACTCAACCTGCACTACAGCTTAATACAATTTTCAGTCTTACATTATTGCACTAGGACCAACTAAACAAAACCTTGTCAATAGCACAGACCTGCTGTCCATACCTCACTTTGTACAAACCTATTTGTGCCTTTAAGGTATAGAGACACTATCTGAAATGAATAACTGGTAAAATGAATTTAACTGTTTAAATTTTTAAGAAAAATAAAGTAATTATGCCCAGAAAAGTGAAATATAATAATGTGTAGACCTGTTGAAAGAATAGAATTGTTAAATAAATAATTGCACTGTACGCATTTTTGCCAGGGCTATTGATTACATATTGTCATTGGTTGATAGAATCACCTAAAAGTTATTGAGAAATGTTGTGTGCAGGGACAGCTGTTGGGCCAGAGGGTAGCATGCTGCGTTTCCTAGCTGGCAACTCAGGTTCAGAGATTAGCTCTGGGACCTGGCTGGGCAGCACAAGGACTGGTGGAACACATCACTACTCGGAGCCTGGGAAGGTATGGTGCAGTGTTCTGTCACATGGTGGACACATTGTGATGGGCCAGACAGCTCTATCTCACAATTAGTTCACATGCATGTCATGGTCTGACGGTGTTACGCAGTGTGTCAGGGAAAGCAGGTTGACATGAAAAATGAGTTTTGCAATAACTCTTCTATTCCATTTCAGAATGGGACCTGTATGAATGAGGATGCAAGTTCTTGGAAATTAAAAAATATTTATATATATATATATATATACACACACACACACATATACTTGCAGTATCTCTGTTTTCTCACCACACACAAACACGCATATTTGTATGTATGTTACAGATTGCATATAAATATATAAGTGATACAGTGGGAACCCCATGAGTGGTGTAGAAAGCACATACAAATATGTAAGTGATAGACAGTGGAAACCTCATTAGTGGGATAGATAGCATGCATATAGAAATATCTTATTTATCACATAAGATCCCCTCTGCATATGTAATTTATGCAGCAGGCTAGGACCTTAAGGGAGAGATATTCGTTTTGCATTTTTAGGCATAACATTATTTTTATGTCTGTTATTTTTTTAACTAGTGTTACTGTGCTTTCCACCATCCTGATTGCTATAACCACTGCCATGAAAGTGAAGTCAGGATGACAAGCTGACACTGTTATGTGGTAGTTTGTTAGTGCCGCAGAACTTCCGCAGAAATTACAAACCACCGATGCAGAAGTTCTGCGGCAAATGGTAGTCTTGCCGCAGAACTTGGTCCCACTGTGCCGCAGAAAAGTAGGGGCCCTGGACATAGGATGTATGTCAGACTCCAGGAAGGTTGTATTCTCCCCAACCAGTAAATATTGCCAGTCCAAAATTTCAGTGTCCCAACCAAATAAGTGGGCCATTCCACCAGGAATCTACTAGACTGAGCAAGCAAATAGTAAGCCAGAGAGACCCCCCCTTGGCTTGGTAGTCAACAACATACTGTCCCCATTAGAGAGTGGAGAGAAACTCTCTCCAGGTGTCATAAGCAAAAGTTTCATGCACAACACAGGGTCAGAAGGGTAGGATTCCCTACTCCATAATCCTGGAGTATAGTTCCTAAATGATTATGTATATAAGCAAACTGTACCAAGGAAAGGTCCAGAAGCAGAAGCCAGAAAAGTGTAGGCCTCCCACATGGCAGTAGTTTCACGTGCAGTTGTTAGATCGGCCCAGCTTTTTCTTTAACTTCCAGACAAAACCTTCTGCTTTTGACACTTCCCAGAAGGACTATGTTGCCACTTCATGTTTAATTTTTAGTGTTGCAGGGTATGCCATAAAGCACTCAACCTTCAGATTTCTGAGTTATGCCATCACCCTTTTAAAAGCTTTGAATCATTTTAGGAGACATGCAGAGTAATCTTACGAGAGAAATAATCTCTTCTCCTCGAATTGCAGATCATTAGAAACACGATGAGCCCCCAACACAGCTACTCTATGGTAACCTGTGACATTGGCACCTGAATTAAGGCACCATCCAAAACAATGATGCAATGTGAGCAAAAGCCTGAATGGTGGGGAGGGAGGGCAACTGTAGCAACAGGATGTCTCTATTTGTACACGTGCATGGGGGAGTGAGCATGGCCTGGGAGGGGCAGAGGGAATGTAGATGGTGGCACTGTGGTTGCTGCTGAGCTGCACTGTGGCATCAGGGGTTGGCCTCAGCTTGCAGTGCATTGCTTTCTGGGTTTGGGTCTGGGTCTGGGTGCTACTGCAATTTTGTTGTGCCTAGCCTGAAACTTGTTTTTTTTTTTTTGCTTCGCCACTGACTTGCACCCCTGGAGTTGAGAATCCAGGAAGTAGGGGGTGTGGGGTCTCAGCCCCCCACAGAAAGCAAATGGACCGAGTCCTTGGTGCCATTCCTCCATGTGCTGAGGTTGCCAGGGTGGCAAAATTGTTTTCGCCCCTTGATGCACGATAATAAGGGCACTGTTTGGCACTTGATGTTGTCACGTAGAACCCTTTTCAGTCCTGGTAGCTGTGGAATCTTATTATTATTTGTCAGTATGGTTGATTTGGTCGGTATAGGCATTACCGCTCTGTGAGCCCTCTTGAACTTACATCTTCCATTTTTGGGGACAGGCCCAGAATCTCTGGTAGTTGTATGGCACAGACATTTAGAATATTTGGACCCTCCTTTCCTTCAGGTAGTCCCTTCAGACAGAGATTCAACTGTCTGTGATCATTTTCTTGATAGTTAAACTGTTCTTTAAAATCTTCTAGTAGTTTTGTAGTGCTGCTATTTGCTATGGGACTGAGCCATCAGTATCCTTTAAATCCGACACCTACTGCTCCACTTCGCTGAGTTGAGTAGATTGCGAGGTATACAAGTCGACTAGTTCCTGGAATTTATTAATGAATTTTGCTTCCATCTGATCAAGATGGGGTCCCAGGGCAGCTAATACTTGCTCCATTACCTCCCGTCCCAATACATGTACTTCGGCTGTGGAGAGGGAAATTGGACCTGTGTTGTCAACTTGAGTAGCAGGTGGTTGCTTGCATTGGCTTTTTGAAGCTGTCCACAGGATTTTTGCTGGATTTTGACTCAGAAAGTCATCCATGCTGACAGTAGGAGAGTTATTAAGTCTTTCCCAGGTTTCTAAACCTACTCTAAATTATAAAATTATATATTTATAACTGCGAGAAACGGAGCCTGGAGCAAACACGTCTCCACTGTTTCCTGCTCATTAGTACTCCCCATTTATTTGTTTTCTGAAGTTGGTGATTTAGCTATATCAAAGATCCTGGAGCAGGGGAAAACAAAAGTGTCAGGTACAGAAAAGATGCAGGATTAGGATGTGCATATATTTGCTACTAACAATGAATATGGACCGCACACCTACACCAGCTACCCTCAACCCAGGCTCAGTAGGAGACAGTCAACCTTGTCCATTCAATATTAAAATACAGCAGGAAGACTGGCACCTACTCAAGGCTCCATATAGTATAGTGGCTCCAAATTATACAAAAAAAGCAAAACATGGATTTAAACACAATGGCCCAGATATTCAAAAGGGTTGCGCGTGCGCAACTCCAAAAATGCGCCATTCTGCGATATTCAGAAGGGGCCAGTTGCGCCACCGAAAACACGCTGAGCAACAGCGCAATGGAAATGAAGGCATACGCAACCGAAGGGGACGTGGGTCCATGCATAAAGTGCAATGCGATATCTGGAACACTTGCACAATGCGCAAGAGGCCCAGCCGAGGATGTGAGTACCGGATGTGAGCCAAAAATAAAAGGCTCAAGGAGCG
This sequence comes from Neoceratodus forsteri, assembly GCA_016271365.2. Classification (NCBI taxonomy): domain Eukaryota; kingdom Metazoa; phylum Chordata; order Ceratodontiformes; family Ceratodontidae; genus Neoceratodus; species Neoceratodus forsteri. The sequence continues at coordinate 1,180,413,668 of CM057458.1, forward strand.
GCACAAGAACTCTAGCAGGCTACAAACTGGGGAGAGACAGAGAAGAGAGAGACAGAGACAGGGAGCAGGAAGGGCAGAGAGGGACAGTGGGTCCTGGAGGACAGAGAGGCCAGTGGGGGGTGCCGGTGCAGTGGAAGCAGCAGTGGGGGCAGTGGAAGTAACACAGGAACAGCAGCTGGGGGCAGGCCAGGAGATGGACAGTGTCAGCTCCACATGGAAGCTGTAATGAGGGGTGAGACAGCACTGCCGCAGGGGATGGGCTGGCGGGGAGGGACCCGCTGCAGTATGCCCCCGACAGGCAGTATCGCGGCCCGTGATCAGCCACAGCTGTACACAGATGTCGAGACAGGCTGCATCGCCTGAACAGGCAATACTGGAGACGGCTCAGTGAGCTGTGCAGTGATGTGATGCAGGCACCCTCACGACGGAGTCATGCTCTGTCCGCGGGAGACCAAGGTGACAGCCTGCATGTGCCTGCTTCTCGCCACGGGCACCTTCCAGAGGCCGACAGGGGACACCACAGGCATTACACAGTCGGCCACGCCACGCATCTTCACCCAATTCAGCGCGACTGCTGCCTCATGCTGCGGAGTACATCCATTTCCCAGCACCGTGGCAGAGTGACAGCAAACATGCAGGAGTTCCACAGGAGGTAGCACATATGCCTGGCGTGTTAGGGACCATAGACTGCACCCATGTGGCCATTCGCGACGCCACCTGGCCCCGACGCCAAGCTTATCGGAACCGAAAGGGGCCGAAAGTGTCAACTGCCAGGTGGTGTGTGATGTCACTGGGTGATTATCAATGTCTGTGCCACACACCTGGTGGAGCACATGATGCCTTCATATGGCACCAATCTGCACTGTGCCATCGATTCGAGAGTGGGAACATCCCTACGGGTCATCTAGTGGGTGAGTACACATGTATGGAATGCAAACTCTGTGCAAGGGTGGAATGACACAGGTGCCATGGTAGTGGCACACAAGGATATGGGCAATATGGACCTGACCTGACACTGATCTCCACTATCTCCACAGGTGACTGTGGATACCCACCCGTCCCTGGCTGCTCACACTATACCTGCGCCCCCACGACCCAGCGCAGCATGGTTTCAATGAGGCACATGCCACAACACGGAACATCATAGAGCGGGTGTTTGGATACTAAGGCAAGCTTGATGCCTGACACCGGGCGGAGCCCCATGTAGCACAGCCCCCAAAGGCCTGTGGGATATTCCTGGCCTGTTGCATCCTGCACAACATGGCCAAAGACCATGGGATAGCCGTGACAGGTCCAAGAGGGGACAGCGACTGGGGACGCCAGTGGCGCCGGTGATGTGGGTGATGAGCCGCCCCCAGGGATGGAGGGACCCCGACTGACACGTGCAGGGCCCAGCTGCACTGGGACACCATTGCAGAAGAGCACCACGCACAACACAGGTAAGTCAAGGGACATGTGCAGGCAACACTGTCCATGCGCAAAACCACAGGCACACAGGGAACACAGCGGCATGAAGGTCAGGAGTTAAGGGTCCAGGCATACCAACACACCATCAGAGAGAGGTGAGCACTCATATGGACACACACACACACACCAGGCAGCATACAGGGGCAGCAGCACAGCACTGCGGAAATGACACGCCAACACACAGCACCACCAACCACCCTCACCACCTGGACTGTCCACGTCAGGACCTGGGCAACCTTGCACCTTGGTGTACAGTGCAATGCAGGCATCATCATCCACACGCACCTGTGGACAGCAGTTGGGAGAGTGTGCAGGTGGTCCATGTGTCAGCTTGGTGAGCAGAGCACCCAGCAGTGCACTGCCCACCATGACACACATTGCATACAGGGCAGCACCAGACAGGGCCTGCATTGGGAGACAGCCTGGTCAGGGAGCACTGTCCCACCCACCACCACGGATGCGTATGGGCCGCCGCGGTCGCAGCAGCAGCACTGGCAGGCCGCGCAGGGTTACATCGGGTGGTGCCAGGCACCACCAGGGTCCCAGTGCGCCGATCACGACCTGCCCGCACAGGGTCTGCATCCCGCCAAACAAACTTGCACCAGGGGTGCCCGGATGCCCGACAGCAGAACCCGCGCGCGACAGGCCTGGGTCGCATGATGCCGGAATGGGAGTGGAGTGCACTTGTGGGGTGCATGGTACAGGGTCAGCAGACAGTGTGGTCAATGCGTCACCACAGAGACCACTGCCTGGGTCAGCCTGTCAATGGCAGCAGTCAACCGTCCGTATATGGACCATCTCGGCCCGGGTCCTGAGCACACTCCTGCTATGCCGCTCACGGACACAGTCAGTGCCCCACGGACTCTGCAACCGCTCCTGCATGTACCGACTCCCGCAGCAGGCAGGTGTGCGCCGCCAAAGGGTACTGTGCCCCAATGGCATCGTGGACCCCAGGGTGGATGGTCCTGCTGCACAGCACCCCTTGAGTGTGGCCGCTGTTCGCCAGGACCAGGTATGGGCGGATCTAAGGGCGGTGGACAAGTGCCACTGCTTGACGCTGTCCCCCCAGGCCTGGTGTGCAACTGCTGCTGCCGCCCCTCCAACTGCTGAGCCCCCAGGTCCACCTGTTCCACCCCTGTGCTGTCAACAGTGCCAGACACCTGCTTAGCCACCGATGCTGCCCCACTGGTGCTGACAGGCCCAGCCTGTGACTGTGCCAGCATGCTGGTACACAGGTGTGGAGCAGGATGGCCCAGGGCACGTGCTGGCCTGCCATGTGTCCCTCGTGGACACACACTCATCACTGGCCATTGCAGGCCTGCTATCATCAATAGTGCCGTGTGTGCCACTGCCATAGGCACAGCATGCTGGCACACCTGCATGCCAGACTGCTGTGACACAGGCTGTGCACCCCTGCACTCCTATCACCGCCGGGCGGAGTTGTTGGGCCAGCCGGCCTGCTGCTGCAGTGCCTGCAGGCTGCTGGCGGAGGTGGATGGTCCCTCCTCCTGGTCCAGCAGGTCTGCCTCACTGTCAGCACCCACCACCACCGTCTCCTGCAGACGAACAGGATCTGAAACAGAAAGAGAGTACATGTGAGTGCATGTGAACAACAGCCCCCCACAACATCACCATGTCATACCGCAGTGATGGGCTTCCACCTGTCTGGAATCCTCCGCCTGAACACCCGCAATGGCACTCGGCTGCATGGCGTGACCAGTGTCTCCTCGGTCGGGTCAGTTGCAACACCACTGGTGGTCCCCCACCAGTGGCAGCACGTGCCACCCTGAAGGCTGCCACCGCCTCCTTCAGCCTCCCGCGGTCAGTCCCATCTTTTATGGCATTCCTGCACGGAGCGCTGGTGGCTTCCATGCAGGTTGACGGGCCAGAGCTACCCCCTCCCATGCAGCTGCACGCTGCTGAGGGGTGCCCCTCCGCCCACTCAAAAGCGGCTCATCCTCCAGGTAGGCCTGGAAGAGGGCCTCAGTCTCTGCTGTGGTGAAGTTCGGCCTCCTCCTACGCCCGCCGTCCACAGCCTCAGCCTGGTTCTCATCAGTCATGGTGATCTGTATGGGTGGAAGTGGACACCTGTCACTGTGCAGTCCACAGCATTTCCCCATGAGCATAGCTGCAGGCCGGGGGGGCAGAAGCCCCCCCTTTCCTCTCCGCATGGCAGATACTGATGGAAAGGGTGCCCTCTGCACCTTTCTAAGTGCCCTCATCATGCTCAGCCCTCAACCATAACATCCTCCAGCACCCCTGCCCATGAGCATTGTCCTGAGCATCACACAGCATGTAACTCACCTCTCACCTGCAACAACCAAATCTGGCCGCCACAACCCAGTGTCGTATTTTTATAGCGCAACACATGCAAAAGGTGTGGCGCAACTTTAATGACATGCTAATGCGCCACTGCGCCTTTGAATGGCTGATCGACTGAGTCGGTATATGTCGGGTTGAATATCGCGATTTGGCGCTTAGCGCAATAGGGAAGGTCCGCTGAGCCGATGGCGCATGTTTGTGGCTGTGTGCTACACTGCATTGCACATACCCAGACAGGTTACGCGATGCGCGATTGCGCTGCAGACCTGCTTGAGCGTGATAGGTGATTCTGGCCATGGCCACCATTGTGCCAGTGGCGCCACAGCACTGGCACTATATGGCGCCTGTGGCACTTCGCGCCGATAGTCCACTGTGGCACTGGTGCTCTGCTTAGCAGTCATGCAGGATGCCCATACATCCTATGGCGCCGTGCGTAGCCTTGCGCCATTGCCGTGACCTTGTGTATGCCCTCTGACCCCTGGCGCTGTGGGCATGCCATGTGTTCGTTCCATTGCGCTGTCTGGTTACAGCGCCATGTAGCGACGGCGCTTGTTCGAACAGCGCCATTGGAGCCTGTGCTGGTCTATTGCGCAACAACTCCACGTGGGTCAGCAGCGCAGCGGGCCATATTGCCTGCTGTAGTTGGTGCCATGGCTAGGAGGAGGGCGGTGTCCTGGAGCCCACTTGAAGTGGCCAACCTGGTGGCCCTAGTGGAGCCCCCACTGTGAGGCACTATATGGTGAGGCCCCTCACCGCATTCAGGGACCCATGTGGCAGCAAGTGGCCACTGACCTGGTGGGGGTCACTGGCCGGGCCGGTCTGCTGAGCAGTGCCGCACCAGTACAGTGACCTCCGCCAGAGGGAGCTGGACCTTTGACGCCGCGGCTCCTGTGCCAGGCGGGCCTGGTGCCTAGGCCACGTGAGTGTACCATCTATGCACCTATATTCTGTGGTGTGTGTACCTGGGGTGGCTGTGCATCGGTGTCAGTGTGTGCATCTGTGCGATGGATGGTTATGACTGTGTGGGCAGGCAGTCTCACTGGGGCAGGGGGCACTCTGCTTTTGAGTCACACTGATGTTTGTCTCACCATATGTCTCCCACAGGCCGGATTGTGAGGACACCGGACCACAGTGATGTGGGCCATGCCAGGGCCCCAATGCCACAGGCTGTCGGGCCACAGCAGCAGCATCAGCAGCAGCAGCAGCGGTGGCAGCAGCATCAGCAGCAGCAGCGGCAGACTGAGCTGCTGGAGGAGTGTGAGTATCATTACGTCATGGATGCTATTGCATGCTGGGGGGGCAGGACCACCAACCATGCTGGACACAAACAAAGGGGAGGTCATAGTTCCACTATATGAAACACTAGTGAGTCCCCACACTGAAGTACAGTGTACAGTTCGAGACCATACCTGCGTATGGACAGGGGCTGGGTGGAGAGGGTTCACAGGAGGGCGACATGGATGGTGCATGGATTGCATCACAAGTCCTATGCAGACAGGTTGGACGGAACTGAACATGTACTCCTGGAGGGAGGAGGGTGTAGGGATATGATGGGGACATACAAGTATTGTACAGGGGGAACAGAGTGCAGGAAAACAATATTTGTAAGCGTAAAGGATGTTCCAGGACTAGAGGGCATGGGATGCAGTTGGAGGGGCTCTGCTTAAGAGGAACATGAGAAAGTGTTTCTTCACATAATGGGTGGTGGATTAGTGGAACACCCTGCCAGAGGATGTGGTGGGGCTGACTGGTCATGGATATATGTATGCGTATAGCCATGAGGGACTTCTGGAGGTCAGGGTGAGGGGAACGGACTTATAGGACAAGAGAGTGATCGATAAGGCCAAATGGCCAGACTGGGTGTCCCATAGGCCCTTATCTGCCGACACTGTCTATGTATCCATGTATGTAGGCATGACACAGGTGACCTGCATCACAGTGCAGCATCACGACACGCCTGTGTATGCATCACAGGTGGTCCAGGCATGCACTGGGCACATAGCTGTGTAACTGACATCGCACCACGCTGCCACATCACATGACAGCCTAGTTTGTACTGTGATTGACGGGCAGTGTGTGTGGGCAGTGGTGCGATGGTTGGTGCCCTTCGTTTGTGATGGCCATATGCATGTTCACTGGTGGGTGGGTGCATGCCATCACAGGCAGGACATTGCTAGATGGGCTGCAGGTTGGTGGTGTTCAGGGTTGTGGTCAGTCTCAGCCATTGACTGTGTTCCCATTTTCCTAGGGCTCGGTGTGGGCACGCATGTCACAAGATCTGCGGTGCCTGACCCAGGTGGTACTGACAACCGGAGCTCCTGCAGGCCCTACAGCACCAGGGGGAACGCGGCAGGCACAGGAGGGACGCCAGCAGGGGAGGAGCAGGAGCCAGCTGGGCCGTAGCCCACATTTCATTTCCACTTCACCCATCCTTTCACCCTGCTTCCTCTCCAAGTTTTTATTCCTCCCTTGAACACCCCTGTTTTTACCCGTCCCTCCAACTTTGTACATAGTTCTACCTTTATTGTTAACTGTTTTTTTTGACATATACATTTATTTTGGTACAACTGCTGTGTTGGTGTCTGCTTTGCAACTGGCTCTGGGTGCTCCGTCAGTAGGTGTACATGCCATCTGGGCTGCATGGTCCTGTATATGTGTGTGTGTGTGTCCATGGGAGGTATCACCAGCATAGCATTGCCTTCTGTTGCTCTTGCCATCTGCTGCCACCCACTGCTCTGTGCACAGGGTGGGTCTGGCTGGTATGCTTCTCTGCAGCATGGGGTTGACGTGGTGGCAGGGGTGCATGGTGTTTCCTGCAGTGCCTGTCACTGCACATGAGCTGTGTCTTGGGGACGGTGCACACTGTGCTGTGCGTCGGGGGTACTGATGTGCACTGTGGTTGTCAATCCCTGGGTGGCACTCTCTGCCTGCCAGTAGTTGTGCTGGGTGTCATGGCTCTGCTATGCTTTAGTTGGCTTGTCCCCATGGGCACGTGGATCATCCATCCCACCCCCAGTGATGCTGTGCTTGGGGTGTGCCAGTGTGGTGTGGGTTCTGCAGTGAGTTCCTGTGCCCATGTGTGGCATGGCTGGCGGTGGGCCCCAGCCTGCCTCCCTGGATGTGCAGTTCCATTGCTCTGGGGGGGGCTGTGCTTGCGCTATGGCAGCTCTGCAATGCTCAGCTGAGCTTCCATGGTTGCGCTATAGCGCAGCATTTTGGCTCAGCTTCTCCTTCCTGGTTGCACGATGGCGCAGTATGTGCGATATTGAGACGTTGGTTGCTTGCGCAATTTGCTCTGCTCCATGTTTGAATATTGCACCTGTTGCACATTTGTGCAACTGGTTTGCGCTTGCTCCTACTGTTGCGCCAGTTTTCAGCGCAGTTTGAATATCCAGGCCCATGTCTATGACCAAAAAATGTTATTATCCAAGAGTGCATTAAAAGTCAAATAAAATTAAGCACTCACAGAAGCAGTGTCTACTTCAAAGTTAAAAGTCCATTCAGATTTATCAGAATCCACCAAATGCAAATGCCGACTGGAGCTCAGGCTCAAACCTCACCCCTGCAGAGACGTGGACACTGTTGTGCTTCATTGTGAGTGTATTATTTTACTTGACTTTTACTGCACTTTTGAAGAATAAAGGTCTTTTTGGCACAGATTTTGTGTTTGAATCCACAGTTTTTTTACGATTGGGAGTCATTACTATATAGAGTCTTGAGTAGGCACTGGTCCTTCTGCTGTGTTTCTGTATGTATGGAGGCGGCATTATAATTCGCAAGTTGCTGTCCCTTTGTTTTTCATGTATTGTGCCCTTCAATATTAAATTTTGATGAATCAACCATTAGGCTCTAGTTACTGCTGTGTGCTGCAGCTCATGTACTGATAACACAGAACACCATTCCAGTATCAAAACATTCTCTCCCAACGGGAGTATACTCTTTATCTTATTCGGGCAGGTTAGGCAGCCCTCCTAACATGCTATACAGTATAGCCTCACCCTGCCCATAGTGGTTGCTATTATATCCCTCCCAATTTAATATCTCCAACCACTCCCTGCAATGAAAGGATCAAAATTGCTAACAAATTTTTTGTTGTATGTGGTTTAGAGGATGGAGTGAAATACAGGTTTGGTTATAAACTGTATCACATGCATGAGTCCCAAACCAAGTCCAGACAGTTCAGTAACTTCTAATTAGAAAATAACAGTGATAAACCTGTTTGAACAGACTAAACTCATAAAGATGAATGTCTGCTGGGACATCGCTCCCCTAATGTGTAGCACAGAATCTATCATTTTAGGAACAGGACGTAATAAATTTCATCAGTCATCATCCTGAGCAAAATTTGTGAAGTATAAAAAAATATTTTTAGAGGACATCATGAACTCATTAATTCATTGAGTTCATTTCATCCTCCTGCAGAACTCCAATAGCACTCTAAAGGCTGCCAGTCTCCATTGTCACATTGATGTCCTTACTTGATGTCAGCGTATCTTCAGCACAGTAGGGGAGTACTAATACAGAGCCAGATAGTGCATCACCATGGCAATAGAAAAAACATTAAAACAGGTATTAACCTTAATTCATTTTTTGAGAAAAAATACAGATGCCAACTACAATTAATTCACATTCTGACACAGAAACAGCTAAGCATGAACAGAACCAGATAACTTTGTGCATTTTGGTGTTTCTACACTCCTGTAGTGCACATCATGTTTAGTTTCTTTTGACATCATACACTAAATACCACTCTACATAACATCTGACACATGAAAAAAATTATTGGACACTATATAGTGATGTAAATAATGGTTCAAGTAACCTGCATTATTGTGGGTGTGGGGGTGGCTTTTCACTGTTCCCAGTACCATAAGGCAACTGTCAAGAGAACAGTTCTACTTTTTATGGAAATCATTACTATATTTACTTTCTCAATCCAGTAGTAGGTAGAATGCATTCCTTGTGGGGTTGGGGTGGGTGACCCTTTCACAGTATCTGGTATAATAAGGCAACCATCAAACAGAACATCACTTCTAAACAACTGTATACCATTTTCCTTTGGGCACTTATATCTTAAAATCTTTGGGGCAGAAAGGAAGAAGATACAGAGAAGGAAAAGGCAGCAGCAAGAGCAGCATGAACAAAGACAGTAAGCTTTGAGAAAGAAGTGGTAGAGCCACATCTCATTCAGTTCTAACGGGCAGCACCCTAGGGAGGAGTAGTAGGTGGGGACAGAGGACAAGGCAGCAGCAACATCAGGAGTGGCATCAACAGAGACAAAAAGCTCTGTAAATGGTGTGGCACAGCTGTACAACATTCAGTTCTATGGGGCAGTACCCCAGGGTCGAGGAGGAGGTAGTAGACGAAGATGAGGCAGGAGCATCAACCTAGACAAAAAAGCTGCAGGGGGCAACAAATTAAATTAAAATAAATAAACAGAGATTTGTTTGGCCCTCTACACCACCAGGAAAAAAATGTCAAATACATCTTTAGAAAAAATATGCCCTGCCCTTTTCCTCATCAACTAAAGTCTCTCCACCCTGCTACTGATACAGGGTCTGGAGTTGCCAGTGCAGGCTCACATTGTGCTGTATCTCTTCTCCCATCATTTCATTGGCCTGCCTGCCTGAAACCATGGTTACATGTAGTGAGAATAAGCTAACTGGAGTGAAGACCATATTCTGGCTCCTCAAGCTGTGACTGCTTGTAGCCCCTTTTTCCCATCCTGCCCCCTTGGCCTCTGTGTTTTTCTCTTTTCCCTCCTCTTCGCTCTTCCCCCCTAATTCTCCCCATATGACAATGTCCTCTGGACAGATGCTCCCCACTCTACACTCTCCCTCGTTCTGCTCTCCCTTACTCGTATCCTCACTGTCTGTTAAATGTCCTTAACTGTTGTATTTTGCTGATGTTTCTCCTAATTGTTTACCATGATGTCTATGTTTTTTACCTCAGTGTACTGGGTAACTGCCTAGTAGTATTGTTATCTTGTCTATCCCCTGTTGCTGTATCAACTGTTTTGTCTTGCCGTGCCTGTGTTGTCTGATGATATTGAGCCTTTGTAAAGGAGTCTATGACGCAGAGGTTGCAATTCCTAGAACTTAATAAATAAATAAATAAATACATAAATACATAAATACATAAATAAAGATGCATGATTCTGTAATAAAAATTGTATAACCAACAATCACTCTTTTTACATAAAAGGAGCTCTTTCTGTAGTCACTGGTGCCACAGCACATTACCCTGTGTGAGAGACATGGAAAAGGCACTGAGAAGTTTTAAGAGTGAGGTGTTCTCACTCTCCAGTGCTGCTGATTGGCTGCAGCTTGTCATGTGGCTTGCCAGTAACACTGACATTCTCACTGAGTGCTCCCTGTAAAATGTGCTGCTGCATCGTGTCATTGAAGTGCAGAAATGCCAAATGTAAATTGATATTTCTCTGAGTTCTGCTGATGTCCAAGATGCCAGATTTTGGAATTTTCTCTGAGTGAAAATTCAGCAGCAGCTCATCTTCACCCTGAATGCATTATGGTGAGCTGCACTCAAGGATATGCCACGGCCGGGTTTATACAAAGTGGTTAGTTCCCGTTCACCCTTTCCACTCAGAGCTGTTTAGAAGTATAACATCTTATGTATTTTCTTTTACATAAATTCTATATAGCACTCCATTGAAGTTAATTAGAGAGTACAAGCCCTATAATGTTGCTTCTGTCATTATACCATTTATCATAACGTTAATATGCAGTTCAAGATCTTTTGTTTATTTTTTTTTTTTCATTTTAGTCAGTACTTTTTTCAGAACTTTGGAGAGGGAAAGGCACACTAAGATGAAATGTGTTTACAGGAGCAACCTTGGAGCACAGAGATCTCAAATATGATTTGTTCAGTGACGCACAGTATGCAAGTGGCAGCTGTGCGATTCAAACCCATGTGTTCAAGTTCTTCAGCATTACTGCTTTGTGCTCTACCAATGGGCAATGCTGTTTCTTATCCCTTTGTTAAAATGTATTACTTGTGAAAATATAAACATAAAAATATGTCAGCATAAAGAGGCCTTACAGTCTATCGAGTCTGCTCAACTATGGTGCCTTGATCCAGAGAATACAGTGGGCCCCACTCCACCTCCTCCCAACCCTGATCTTCCCTTTTACCTTATCCCACCTTTCCTTGAACCTACCCCAATGTCATTTTGGTGATGATCTCAGATGGGAGTTCATGCCATCCTGACAATGCCCTCTTGGTGAAGACACAGTACCTCACAAAAGGCTGCTGAAGAAGTTAGAGGATCTGGGTGCAGTTAATGGCGCAGTTCCATAGATGAAAAATTGGTTGGAAGGGAGAAAACAGACGCTTATGGTTAATGGAGTCAAATGATGAGAGGGAGATCATCAGCGGGGTGCCTCATGAATTGATCCTATGTCCATTTTTTTTCAATGTGTTCATCAGAGACATGGGAGAAGAGATCCAGGACAAGATGTGTCTCTTCATAGATGACACTAAGGTTTGTTGCTGGGTAGACTGCATGGTGGTGGTTAGAAAGAAGCAAAGAAAATTGAAAAGACTAGAGAGGTGGTCATAGGTTAGGCAGTTAAATGTGAATATCAAAAAGTGCAAGGTGGTGTACATATGGAACAAGAAACCCAGAACAGAGTGCTGGATGATGGGGGGGGGGAGCTTGGAATTACCTCTGAGGAAAGGGACCTATGGTTCATCATCAGAGACTATTTAAAACAATCAAGCCAGTACAACAAGGCTGATAGAAAGGCAAACAGAATGCTTGGGTGTATAGGAAAGGGTAATGACAGCAGAAAAAAGGAGGTGTTGCTACCTCTCTATAGAACACTGGTGAGGTACCACTTGAAGTTCTGTGCCAGATCTTGAGTTTTCACCATAGGAAAGATAAGGACAGGCAAGAGACAGTGCAATGTAGGGTGACAAAACTGATGGTAGGCCAGCAGGGTAAATCTTACTTGGATCTGCTCAAGGCACTGATGAGAGAGGGGTCATATGATAGGCACCTCAAAGTTCCGGAAAGTAATGAGCAAGGTAAACTGAGAGGAACTATTTATTTTAAGTAGCAGATCAAGTACATGGGGGCACAAGTGAAAACTGACAGGAAGAGGTTCAAGAGGGGAGTAAGAAAGTTGCATTTTACAGAAAGTGTGGTGGAACTATGGAACAATATGTCAGCAGATGTGGTGGGCACCAAAGCTATCAATGGTAGGGGCCAGTACAGTAGAACTGAGAGCAGAGATTCTGGAGGTCACACCTCATGCCATGTCAGTGACCTGCGTTCATGAGCAAGCTCGGGCCACTTGAGGTTAGTAGGCTGGAAGGGTTAGAGATCATAGTAGAGGTCGCTGGGCTGCTGTCATCTCCCGGGTTGGAGAGTTGAGTTTCCTCACTCTCGAATGACACCAGGTCAAGGCTGGGTGTCAGAGCAGAGGTCTGTGGGACTGACGTTACATTGGGAGGGTGGAAGTAGTTGTGGTATATGCCACATCTTCTGGGTGAGACAGAAAAAACATAGACAAGTGTATGGGCACGATTATCAAATGGGGATGCAGAGCTTGTGGCCAAGACCTGTGTCCCCATAACATTTGCTGCACTTGCAACTATAGGTTTCCCACAACTTGCACCTAATTTTATAACATGGGATGCAGGTTGTGACAGTACCCTCAATTTATGGCAGCTTGTGCCACAGCTGTGGTGCAAGCCCTGCAAATTGACTTCCCCACTAACACAAAGGTATGCTGGGGGGAAATGGCGGAATTGTGCTGTGGCTCCACAATGGACTTGCAGTTGGGAGAGGGGTTGCTTCCAAATTTGCACAAGTGGCACAGTTCTATGCAAGTTGACACCTGTGTCAGACTCTCTGCTGCAAGTCCATTGCGGCGACCGCACACCATTTGAAATCGGGTCCCATATCTCTCTTTTGCCATGTGTGACAGCTCCCAATGTCCTCAGACCCTGCTTCTTGTGGGTATTCACTGTTAAGATTGTGGGAGGAGAGGCTGACAATGTTGGGGGATGACAAGGGCCGATGGCAGGCATTGGTGGCAACGTAGAGCAAACAGCTCTATAGAAATAAAAACTATCAAAGGTATTAAGCACGGATGGGACAGAGTTAAGGGCTTAGTGGTTGCTCAGAGTGATAGCAGTATGGTGGGGAGCAAGGGGGTTCGATAGTGAGGGTTAGAACCCTGTATGAACAGTAAGTCCGAGTTTGTTAGGGTTTTATCGGCAGACTGGATGGACCAATGGCTTCTTCTGCGGTCATTGTCTATTTGTCTATGTCTCAAGGTAAGAAGTGTATCCTGACCTCCTTCTTGAATCTTCCTCCTGATAGATTAAGACAGTGCACCGTAGTGGTCCTTCTGTCACTAAGACAGAAAGGTTTCTCAACAGAAATGTTCCCTGATGTCTACCTTGTTTATGCCTTCCAGGTACTTGAAGGTTTCAGTCATGTCCCCTCTCTCCCTCCTTTCCATTCACAAAAACATGTTTATCTCTCTCTCAACCTGTCCTCTTATGCCCTGCCCTGCAGTCCCTGTACCAGCTTTGCTGCTCTCCTTTTGACTGCCTTGAGTTGGTTGATAGCTTTCTTCAGGTGACAGCTCCAGTACTGCATGCCTTACTCCAGTTGCAGTCACACTAATGATCTGTACAGCAACAGTATATCCTCCTGCCATCTGCTTATGAATGCTTTAGTAATGTAGCCTAGAACTTCTGTTTGCCTTAGCCACTTCCTTCATATATTGCTTGGCTTGTTTAAAGTTACTGGTGATGGCTATCCTCAACTACAGTACTTTTCTTCCACTGTTTCAGTGACCATGACCTCTCCTAGACTGTACTCTGCCCTCAGAGTCTTCCTTCCTATGTGCATGACATGCTTCTCCACATTGAATCCCAGCTGCCTGATGTCTGATCATCTTTCCAGCTTAGCCAGTCCACCTTAAGTCCTACACCCCTTCATTTGAGTCTACCCTCCCACAGAGCTTGGTGTTATCTGCAAAGAGTCAGATCTGAACTTTAGCTCTGTCCCCAGTGTCATTTATGAACACATTGGATCCTCAACAGGAGTCCGACAAAATTGTTGTCGAACGCCCTGTCAGGGACACCGGCAGGTTGACCACATTCTGCAGTCAGCTGCTGGTTCGCTATTTAATTCTTTGTTTTTCTTAGTAGGGGCTTTGCCCCCAACTCCACATGTGGGTTGCTGCACCAGCCCCCACCTAATGATTCTCAACCAGTCAAAGCTGATTGGGCAGGAGGGCACAGGACCCTCTAACAGACACCGCCTGGTTCCAGCAGGTCTCTCACCATGGCTAGGTGCTGTAGTCGTGTGGGGGACCTCACTGGTGAAATATCGCTGTGTGGGGTAACCGAACACATTAATCACCGCTGGTCCAAGCACGGATCCCTGTGAGACACCTCTTGTAACCTCCCTTGTACCTTAGAGTTCCTCTCACCACTACTACCCTCTGCGCCCTATCACTAAGCCAATCTGCCAACCACTTGGTTAATTTCCTCCTTGACCCTAGCTCCTCCAACTTTCTGATCAGCTTCTTGTGTGACACTGATTCAAAAGCCTTGCTGAAATCCAAATATAGAGTGTCTACCACCTGACCTTTGTCCACCACTTTCATTTTCCAGTCAAAGAAGTTAATCAGGTTATCTTGACAGGATCTACCTGTCACGAATCCATGCTGTCTCTCATTCTGTAGCCCATTGTCATCAAGGAGCTCCACTGTTCTTTCCCTCAGAATGGTCTCCATTGGCTTACACAAAATGTGGGTCAGACTGATTGGCCTGTAGTTCCCTGGGTCATCCCTGTACCTACTCAAGTAAAGTGGTACCACATGCACTGTTCTCCATTCCTGCAGCACCACACCGGTACCAGAGGAGCTATAGAATAGGTCTGCCAGGGTACCTGCCTGCTCTGCTACAAGTTCCATCTACATTATTGTGTGCTTGCCATCTGAACCCAAGAATTTGTTTACTTTAAGGAATATGAACTCTTTCCTAAACCTGTCCTCCATTATCCTGTCCTCAGCCATGTTCTTCCCTCCTCCTGCCATCCTCCCTTGTGGCTCTGGTCCATCCTTTTCTTTAGTAAAGGCAGATCAAAAGTACTTGTTCAATACTTCCACTTTCTCATTACTGCCGACAACTCACTCGACCTCCTTTTTCAGCTGAACTATACCAGTCTGTGTGTCCCTTTTCTTACAGATTTACATAAAGAAGGCTTTCTCCCCACTCCTTAATCCCCTTTGCAATGTTCACCTCTTTCCAAACATTGGCATGCCTGCCTATCCTACTTGCCTCCCTAGTTTTCTGCAGGTAGATGTCCCTCATCTCATACTTTTGAAACTACCTGTATTTCCCATATGTGACCCTCTTGTCCTTAACTGCCTGACTCACCTCCCACTGAAACAGCTCAGTTTCCTGGCTTTGCATTTCTTTTCCTTCTGTCTTAGGGTATGTGTTAGTGGCTGCCACTATCCTCTCCCTGATCGCTGTCCACCTTTGCTTCACATCCATGGCTTCCTACATGCTTGCTAGGTGTCCCTTCTATAGTCACCTTCCTGAAATCTTTCACTTTTGTCTTTGTGCTTGGTGACTCTTTCCCCATGTTGACTTAGAACAATATCATCTGGTGATCACTATTCCTCAAGGGCTTTTCCACCATGATGTCCTGGACATGATCCCTGTTTGTAAGAACCGGAACTATGATGACTTTCTCCCACATTGGTTTGGTCACCCCCAGATACAGTTACCAGTTCTGAACCACATCCAGTAACAGCTGGTTTCTGGCACAGGTGTTGGCTGAGACACTTCAATCCACCTTGACAAATTAAAGTCTCCTGTCACCACCACTTCAACTGCCATCCTGATCATAGCACCCAGCTTCCTATTATTTTCCTCATCCTTAATGTGTGGCCTATAAACCACACCTAGCATTAATTTCCTTCCTGCATTTGGATGTAAACCCAGAGTGTCTCTAATTTACCATTCTCAATGTTCTCCCTAGCGGTAATAATGTCATCCCTGATGTATTGTAGCAATCACCCTTCCCTTTCTCCCTGTCTCTTCTATAGAGAGCATGCCCAGAAATGGAGAGATCCCAGTCATGATTTGGGGTATGCCAGTTCTTGGCAACCACCACCATATCCACCTTTCTCTCTGCTATCATGGCCTGCAGGTTGTCTGTCTTGTTCCCAAGACTTCTTATGCTAAGGGACACTACATTTCCAACCACCTGCAGATTGACAGTGCTTGAATTGTACCATTACTATGCTGCTGAGCATGACGTTACAAACACCCAGATTGACTGTTAGTTTATACCCCTAATCATAGCTTTGCTAACTTCTTATAAAACTACCACATGCCCCTAGTTGCGACTTCCCAAGGCTTTTATTGGGCTAAAATTTATAGAAATTAGCTTAGTATTAGAAGACCCCATTTAGGCCCACAGTTAGTCTACCAACATCAGCATGAAACCTTCATGATGCAGATAAAAACTATGTAAGTTCAACACTTGTACAGCTGACTGCACTTTATATGGCTCCATCTACAGAAACAGATGGGGCTCCAGATCACAACAGTAACAAGCAGTCCCCATCTGGCACCAAATATCATGTCTCACTCTACAAGTGCTCTCCATTTTGGTCCTCTAAATCCAAATGCTCCTTCAAGTACCAAGAATGCCAATTCTTGAACACCCATTCTTTCTGTTGCACAGCTTATCAACCTCTCTCCAGAAAAGAACAATATTCAAGACTTTTTCTGCAGGCCAGCAGCTCTCACTACAAATAGCTATATCATTCAGGAAGATTGTTCCCCTAAGACCTCACCCGAGACCAGGTTCTGTTTTCTCAAACTGAACTAGCCTGAGATCAGTTAGTGCCACAGATGCATCAAACCATAAGCTTGTAAAGTAACAGCCAGTATTTCCTCCCCGGGATTTGATTTTTTTTTTTACAGTTAATTTCTCTTACTTCCTAGTCCTGGGCATTGTTCCTTCTAACCTAGTCCCCCAACCCCGTCCCCCACTCTCAGCTTACCTCCGGCTTCCTCCATGGCTTGGTCCCCATGGCAGGGTGGTGGGTATCCCTCAACCTGCCACTTCAAATCTGGTGCTGGAGGCTACTGCCTGTTCCCGGGTGATGCCTGCAGGGATTGACTTTCATCCAGCCTCACTAGGATATGTTTTTCTCCTCTGGTGTTTTTCTCCCTCAGGAGACTAGGGCGCAATGACACCTACAGGGGAGTGCACATGTGTCTGCACATGTCCTTCCAGCATCTGCCTTCTCTTCTCCCTATTTCTGGAGCATTGGTGTGCTGCCTCCCTGTGCCACCACTAGGGGCCAGTCACACCAACTGCTGGTAACCCCCTCGACACTCAATCCTTCTTCTTCCTGCAGACCCCTGGTGGCCTGTGCTAATTCCTGAATACAGGTTACCTGCATGGTATGAGTTAAGGTGTTCAGTGCCTCAGCCCTCTGTGCCACTGGGCTAGCCCAGATTTGATTATAATAATAATGGGGGTGCAGGGGGCAAAAAAATAATATCTGTTGATATTGCTGTAGTAGAGACTGTTTGGGACCATCGCTCTTAATAGATCTGCTGTAGTGCATGTTGCCATTAGTGTGATGTGCACTCACTCATTTGCCAATCGCTAATTTTAAATCATTTATATCATATGGAGCTGTTTGACTTTAAGTGGAACAATAGCTCTTTGCAGTACTTTGGAGTGATGATCACCAAAGATTTGATGACTCTTTATCAAGAAAATTTCAAATATCTGGCCTCAAAGATAAAAGCTGTTCTTCAGAGAGTGTCACAGAGAAACATAGAATTTGATGACAGATAAGAACCTGCTTGGTCCACCTAGTCTGCCCATTTCCTCACATAATGGATAAAATGCAAATCCTAGTTAACCAACTGCCTACTTCATCCTATCCCCAACTAGAATTGCCTTATGTCTGTCCCATGGATACTTGAATTCTCCCACTGTTTTTGACTCCACAACCTCCTCAGGAAGGCTGTTCCATGCATTCACAGCCCTCTCTATGAAAACATTCTTCCTCACATTACCTTTGAGCCATCCCCCGTCTATCTTCAAATTGTGCTCCCTTGTTCTCGCACATCCCTTTTTCTGAAAGATGCTACCCTTTTGGACTTTGTTGATTCCCTTGAGGGTATAGATATTAAGCTCCTTTAGTCTCTCTTCGTATGTCTTCTGGTGCAGACCCTGGTCCATTTTGGTTGCCTTCCTCTGGACAGCCTCCACCATGTCTATGTATTTGCAGAAATGGAGTCTCCAGAAATGCATGCTCTACTCCAGATGGTGTCTCAGCAACTGTCTGTACAGAGGGTTAACAACTTTCTGTTTTCTACTAGTGATGCCACTCCCTATGCATTCCAGTATCCCCCCTGCCCTCCTTATTGCCTTCTCACATTGCTTGACGACTTTTAGGTCATCTGATATAACTACCCACAGATCCCTTTCCATTTTTGTTTTTGTCAGTATCCCACCCCCCATTGTGTACTCTTCCCCCTGGGTTTTTGATTCTCAGGTGCATTACTTTGCACTTCTTTGCATTGAATCTAAGCTGCCATACATTTGACCATTCCTCCAACCTTGCTAAGTGCCTTCTCATCCTTTCCTCCCCACCTTGTGTATCAACCCTGTTGCAGATCTTTGTGTCCTCTTCAAAGAGGCATGCTGTTCCTTCAGTCTCTCTGCAATGTCACTTATAAAGACATTAAAAAGTACCCAGTTCTGAACCATGTGGTACCCCACTAGAAACCCCCCTTTCTTCACTGTGGACCCTGTTTATTATTACCCTCTGTGTCATGTTGTCCAGCCAATGTTTTACCCAGGCTACCACCCTGGGACCCACTCCCAGGCTTGCTAATTTGTTTATTAACCTTTTGTGCAGGACTGTGTCAAGTGCCTTGCTAAAGTCTAGGTAGGCCATGTCCACAGCCCCTCCCTGGTCTACTACTTTGGTCACCCATTAAAATAAATTGATTAGACTCATCTGACATGACCTTCCCACTGTGAATCTATGCTGATTTAGGTCCTGTGCCCCACTGGCCTCTAGGTACTCAATTCTTTCCTTCAGAAGTGAGTCCATCATTTTTTCTACTACTGAGGTCAAACTGACAGGTCTGTAGTTTCCTGCCTCTGTCTTGCTCCCATGTTTGTGAAGAGGAATCACAGCCACACTCCTCCAATCCTCAGGTACTACACCATCCTCCTCGTGATTTTTTAAAAAGGGTAGTCAGTGGTGTTACTAGTTCTCCCCTTAGTTCTTTTAGAATTCTGAGTTGAATCCCATCAGGCCCCATTGCTTTGACCACCTTTGGTTTTAGGAGTTCTATCAGAACCCTTTGTTCTGTGAAAGGACTGATATTGACCCCCTTATCCAGAGTGCTTCTATTGACTGGACTAGGTGCCTTCCCCTCCTCTTCCTTTGTGAATACTGAGCAGGAGTATTTATTCAATATCCCTGATTTTTCACTGTCCCTCTCTGCCACCCACCATCCTCTTTATTCAGCCTCAGTATCCCACCCTTTGTCTTTCTTCACTCCCTAATGTACCTATAAAAGATTTTAACCCCCTTCTTAACTGAGTTGGCTATCTTTTCTTCTGTTTGGGCCTTTGCTATTCTGACTCCTTTCCCTGCTTCTTTCTGCTTTAACTGGTACAGTTCTCTGTCCTGCTCCTTCTGTGTTTCCTTATACTTTCTGAATGCTATCTTTTTCTCCATAACCTTTCCCGCCACCTCTTTTGAGAACCATAGTGATTTTTTCTTTCATTTTGATTTGTTTATTTGCTTCACACACAGGCTTGTTGCCTCTGAGATGACAGTTTTGATGTTTCCCCATTGTTGCTCCACCCCTCCTTCTTGCCAGTTTGCTAGTGCTTTTCTGAGGTACTCTCCCATTTTGACAAAATCACCCCTCCTGAAGTCCAGTACGTTCACTTTTGTATGGCTTGACTCTACAGCTGAGTTTATCTTGAACCACACTGTTTGGTGGTCATTGTTCCCAAATGGCTACCGACTTCTAGATTCAAGACTTTCACTCCATCCCCATATGAGAGTACCAGGTCTAAGATTTCTGAGTGGGTTCCAACACTAGCTGTCTGTCAGTTTTCACTTGTGCCCCCTGTAGGGCATCAAGAATGGCCCTGCTCTTGGATGTGGTAAAACTTTCTCTTGGATGTGGGTGCAGCAAAGGTGCTTCAGTTAACATCTGATGTATCCAGGTCCCCATCAGCAATATCTCCCTTTCTCTGCCATCCTAAGGATGCCTTCTGTTATTTCACATCATGTAAACTCTCCTGCACCAAAAAGCATTGGGGTGTGCGTTGGGGTCATTGGTCCTAACTCTCCTCCATTTCATGTGTAATTACTGAGGTGGTGCAGTATAGCAGAATGGGGTGAGAGTTAGACTGACAACCCCAACACACACTCCAATGCCTGTTGGTGGGGTGGAGTGGTCATGGGGTGCAAGGGGTAGTAACCCAAATTGTGAATTTCCTCACTTTTTTCACTGTAAAAAACCTTAAATGTTGCATTAATGCAGTTTTTTTGGAAAGAATTTCCTTACTTTTTGAGAAAGTATAGTAAAGTACAATGTCTCCCAAGCTGATGGGAGCATGGGGCCTCGTGCTCCCACCAACTTGCAAATTTCTGCCTAACATAGTAGTACAAGTACTGAATATTATATGTATTGGTGGGAGCATGTGCCCCATGCTCACACCAACTTGAAATGAACCAAATTTGCATTCATCGGAGTGGCATAATTCTGCACCTGTTTACATTTTACACACCTAACCACTGAAAATTACCTCTGTGGCAGTAAGGTTAGCTATCCTATAAATGTCAAGCCACTACCACAATGCAGAACGCTATCCACAAAATGTAAACAGCATCACACAGTGTCTCTGCAGCAAATTAATTTTCCAACACATAATCATAATAATTCACATCTAGAGGACATCCCCTCAACACCCTCTAAATTTCAAGTTAAAAGATCAAACCATTTCCAAGATATTTAACGTAAAAGTTTCTGCACCTTTAAAAATTCTTTGATCACGAGAATCGGCTGCAACCTTGCTATCAAAGATCATCTTTGATCATGAGGGGACATCTGGTCATGAAATTTGCCTATCTGGTCCCTCCCAGAGACATCTGATCCAGCAAAAATCTGGTCATCTCATCCCGCTCTCACGAATGAAGCTCGCAATCAAAGAAATCTTGCATCCAAAGAATTTGCAGGCTCGCGATCAAAGAATTTTAAAAGGTTAAAACTCCATCTTTTTCCAACCCAAAAATCTGGCCATCTCATCCCTCCCTCCCTCCTCATGAATGAAGATTACGATCAAAAAATTTCACAATCAAAGAATTTGCAGGCTCCCAATCAAAGATCGTTAGTAAGCTGTGATCAAATAATTAAAAAGTTTAAAACTCAATTGTTTGACGCAACTACATTAAACCACAGGAATGGCTCGATAGAGGAAAGCCCCCTGAGCAAAACCCTTCCAAGTTTTACTTCGCAAGTCACCCCTGGGCAGAGATATTTGTTTTTTTTTTCAGCCCGAAACTGAAAAGAAGACGGCAGCCATTGCGATCGATAAATTTCTCGTGATCAAAGAATCTTTGATCATGAGCCTGCAAATTCTTTGATCGTGAAGAGGGACCAGATGACCAAAACCCAATTCTTCTTTCACAAAACAACAATATGCATTTTTTCATAGACTTATAATGGGAGCTAAAAAGTTGAATAACTTTTGAATGGATTAATATTTTTTCACCGAACAAAATGTGGCATGTTTCTTGACCCACGCTCTTTCTATGTGGCAAGTTTCAGACTGACACACTACATGGTGGCTGCACAGCACCACAGACAAATTCCTAAAAACTGCCCTCAAAACAGGCGAAAAGTGCATTTTTCAGCGATTCACTGCGCAAAAACTGTAAGTCCAACTGAAACGTAATTTGGCAAATCAAGAGAGCTTCCATGCCCCACTATACATACCACATTTAATGCAAATCTACTGATCGGGTCCAAAGTTATTAATGTGCAAAATTTCATGTTTAACATTAAAATGCCTTCATAAACCTAACTATAGGGGCACGACCCCTATAATATATATTCTATACAAAAAAACCTTAATTAATGCATCAGTTAGGGTTCTTCTACAGCAAACAAAGTGCAGAAAATCGATTTTAGGGTTCCCACCCCTTGCACCCAACCCTCAGCCTGCCCCCACCAACAGGCATCGGGGTGTGCATTGGGGACATTGGCCCTAACTCTCACCCCATCCAATGTTTAAACAAGCTAAGGTGGTGCAGTGTAGGAAAATAGGGGTGAGAGTTAGGGTCAATGATACCCAACGCACACCCTGATGCCTGCTGGTGGGGGGGGTGGGGTGGGGTGCAAGGGTGGGAACTCCTAAACTGAATTTCCTCACTTTTTCACTGTAGAAGAATCCTAACTGATGCATTAATGACTTTTTGCATAGAATTTCCTTACTTTTTAAGAAAGAATAGAAAAGTAGAAAGTTGAGCAAGTTGGTGGGAGCGCGGGGCCCCCGCTCCATGTGATTTTATGTGACATAGTAACAGTAAGCACTATTGCAAAGAGGCAGTCTGAAATTATCTCTGACTGCCTCTTTGCATTAGCGATCATAATGCACACAGTTGGTGGCTGACCGTGGAGGTGAGTGATGAGCTGTGCCAGTTGCTGGCTGGGGAAGGGTGGGAGTACTGGGTGGGCTGACATGCCTGTGGGTGGGGTGATGATCCACTAGACTACAGGGAAATTGAAATCCTTATCTATTTTACTGTGATGAAGGGGGGCTGCTAGACTACCAGGATAAGAACAATAATTATAATTTAATACAGTTCGGGGGGGGGTGCCACTATACTACCAGGGATCTAAAAAAGCAATATTTAACTGAAACTTAGGGATAAAATGTGGTCTGTCTGGAAGTCCTCCCATCTCCCCATGGATTTTGATGCCTTCAAAACACTGCGTAACAAATGCAAAAAGAGATTCGTCTTGCCAAAAGCTCCTACTTCAGGAACCTCCTAAGCGCCTCCACCACATGTCCAAAAAAAATACTGGTCTCAAATCAAGGAAATTCTTGGGAACAACAAGCCTACTACTCCTACTAATATGTACATTAATGATGTCCACTGCAACCACTCATTCACCATTGCTAATGCCTTCAATTCCCTCTTCTCCTCCCTACCTACTTTAGCCTCTACTGCGTTCCCCAATCCTGGATTGGCCCCTTCTCCTTGCTCCCCTACCTAACCTTCTCTGGTGCTGGCTCAGGTCACCTACCAGCAAGATCTGGACCTACCCAAATCTGTGCCTGCTAGCGGCAGCCCTGGCCCTGATGGATTGCACCCACGGATTATCAGGCTGTTTGCAGCCAGGCTTGCTAGGCCCATAACAAGGCTTTTCAACCTTTTGAATAGCACTGCCACTGTCCCCCTGATCTGGAAATCTGCTAGAACTATCCCTGTCTATAAGAAGAGTGATGCTAAACTTCTGTCCAATTATCGCCCCACCTCTCTACTCCCCACTCTTTGTAAGCTTCTGGAGAAACTCGTCCATCGACAGGTCTCTGAGCACCTCTGTCACTATAATCTTCAGTCCACCTCCCAACATGGTTTTAGGGTGGGGCATGGCACTACCACAGCTCTGATCCTCCTCACGAGTGATATCAAAAACAATATGGATAAGGGCCTGCTCACAGGTGCAGTGTTCATTGACCTATCCAAAGCATTCGATATGGTTCACGGCCTGCTTCTGCTGTCCAAACTAAGTGACATCGGTGCTTCTGAATCCACCCTATCTTGGTTTGGTAGCTACCTGGACAACCTCTCCCAGGCTGTTTCCTACTGCAAAACTCTTTTCTCCCCTATCCCAATTACCCGTGGTGTTCCTCAGGGTTCGATACTTGGTCCTCTTCTCTTCTCCCTCTTCCTAAATGACATTCATTGTACGTCCCTTCACAGCAGCCACCTCATGTATTCAGATGATATAGTACTCTACCAATCTGCCAAAACTGTTGCTGAAATTAACCATAATCTCACACGGGACTTTCAATCTCTCCAATCCTGGCTCTCTGCTAACCAGCAAATCCTTAATATAGGTAAAAGTCAGGCTATGCTGTTCGGCTCATCTAAAAAAGTGCACTCAGAATCCTCTAAACTCCTTGTCCTCAGTCAGGAGGGGACACCTGTTAATAATTCTGTGACTCTCAAATACCTTGGTGTCATGCTTGACCCTATCCTCAATTTTTCCTTGCATGTCAATGAGGTGTGCCGCGCCATTAATACCAGAATTGGGGCAGCCTATCATGTACGGCACTCACTCACCCCCTCTGCTAGATTAGCAGTAGCTAGAGGCGTGCTACTCCCGCAACTTCTTTATGCCATCCCTGTTCTCTTCAATATCAATACTAGTGTGTTCAGCAAGTGGGACACTTCCTATAACAATATATGTAGGTTTGCCTTATCTGCCCCTCGACTGACGCATCACTGCCGACTCTACTCTGACTTACACTGGCTATATCCCAAAGACCTCTGTTCTTACTCCTTAGGTTGCTTTATTGATTCACTCACTAGACCCCCCAGCCCATCCTCCCTGAGGGACTTGCTTACCCCTATCTCAAGTGTCCGCTCGCTCAGGTCCTCATCTGTCCCCATGCTATCAGTCCAGCCATGTGCTACAAAATGGGGGAACAGGCCTTTGCTTATTTTGCCCCTAATTTCTGGAACTCACTCCCCCCAGGTTAAACATTCCCCCTCCCACCACTCCTTTAAGTGGTCGCTGTTCTCCCACCTCTATGCACTTGGAATCTGTAACTGTAATTAACTGTGTGTCTCCTCCCTATTTCTTCTGTTTTGGGGATGTCAAGGCATTACCTATCTTGTTGCATCTAGATTTTGTTATAACATGTGTACTGTTTAGTATTTATATCATACAGTATGTGTCTTCCAATACTGTTGTGACTGAATAGATTTTTGTGTTGTGCTGATGTCATCACTGTATTACTCTTGTTGTACTCTTCCGGGTCATGCCTGAAAATAGGCAGGACTGTTGCCTAGTGCACTTACCCGGTTACCAAAGCTAATTATAAATAAATAAATAAAATACCCTTGGGGGGGCACTAGACTACCAGGAAATTACAGATGGTTATATATCTTATTATGCACATCAGGGGTCCACTAGACTACCAGGGATATAAAAAAACCCCAATACTAAGGAACACTGAAATAGTACAGTTCGTTAAATATGCTATCATGAAGGGGGGCACTAGACTACCAGGGATATGTAAAACAATAATTTTTTTATTCAGATGGTACAGAACGAAGCCCACTGAGCAAACCCCAGCCTCATTTAAGTTTCTAGGTCACCCCTGAGCTGAGAAAAAATATTTTTAATTCTGGCCATCTTGTCCGTCGCTCGCGATGCACGATCGCAGTAAAAGAATCTAGCGATCAAAGAATTTGCAGGCTCATGATCAGAGATCATTAGCAAGCCATGAACAAAGATTTTAAAAGCTCAAAACTCAAATTTTAGACCGATTTTGATCAAACCAAAGGCATGGCTCAATAGATCGGGGTCCCCTGAGTAAAACCCATCCAATTTTTACTTCAGAACTGACCCCCGAGCCGAGATATTTGTGTTTTTTTGATCGGAAAATCAAAAACAAGATGGAGGACTTCACGATCAAATGATTTTAAAAATCCTCAGGGACAAAGATTCTTGAACCGTGAGGCTGCAAATTCTTTGATTGCCAGGTGGGACCAGATGGCCAGAACCACATTCTTTGTTCGCAAAACATACATATAAATGTTCCCATTGACTTATAATGGGAACTTAAAAGTGCCATAGCTTTTGAATGCCTTAATATTTTTACACCAAATGAAAAGCGGCATGTTTGGCCACAAAAGCTCTTTCAAATGAGCCATCTCACAGAGTGGCATTCCACACAATGGCCATGCAGGACCATGTCCAAAAGCCCAAAATCTGCCTCCAAAAATGGATAATTTTGCATTTTTCAGCATTTTTGTACTCAAAGACCGTAATTCTGACTGAAACACAGTTTGGCAACTCAAGAGATCTACCATGCCACACCACACATTCCAAATTTCAGGCAAATCCATTAAATGGGTCCAAACTTATTAATGTCCAAACTTTTGACTTTGGTATGTAAGTGACCGCTGAACCCTAACTATAGTGGTGCGACTCCACCATTATTATTTATATATATATATATATATATATATATATCTTAGAGGCAAAAACTCCATTTAATGCATCAGTTAAGGTTGTTCCACAGTGATAAAAGTGAGGAATTCAGTGTTAGTGTTGAAAACCCTAACTCCAGATCTACCCCCCAGCACCACACACACACACAAACACACACACGCACACACATGCAAGTAGGGGGAGGACCAAGGCAACATAACCAATTACAGACAACCGGCAGCAGGCATGCAGTCATGCTCTGATATACACATGGCCATCTGTGGCTGTCCTCTCAGGATGCAGTACCTGGTCGGGGGGGCATTACCTGTCTGAGGCCATGCAAATCCTAACTGTGGTAACTTGAGTGTCCTTGCAATCAGTGAGGTGTACCATTAATGTCCATATCCTCAGTTTTGTTGTGGGTCTCCACTCAGGGTGCAGTACCTGGTCTTGGGGCTTGGGGGGGATTGCTGGGCTGAGGCCATGCAACTCATAACTGTGCTAACTGGAATGTACCTGTAATCAGGGAGGTGTACCATTGATGCCAATGGCCTTTGTTTTCCTGTGGCTGTCCTCTCAGGATGCAGTAACTGCTCTGTGGGGTGCAGTGTCTGCCTGAGACTGTGCAACTCCTAAGTGTGCTAACTTCTGTACTGCTGCAATTAGGAAGTTGCACTGTTGATGTCCATGGGCTTATTTTTGCTGTGGTTCTCCAGTCAGTATGCAGTACCTGGTCTGGGGGTAGGGCATTGCCTGGAAGAGGTCCTCCAATTCCTAAGTGTGTTAACTTGTGTGTACTTGCAATCAGGTAGATATACCATAGATGTCCATGGCCTTAGTGTTGCTGTGGCTCTCCACTCAGTATGCAGTACCTGGTCTGGGGGGTGGGGCATTGCCTGGCGGAGGTCCTCCAATTCCTAACTGTGTTAACTTGTGTGTACCTTCAGTCAGGAAGATATTCCATAGATGTCCATGGCCTTACTGTTACTGTGGCTGTCCACTCAGGGTGCAGTACTTGGTGTGCCAGGGCATGGGCATTGATAACTAAGGCCATGCAACTCCTAAGTGTGGTAACTTGTGTGCACCTGCAATCAGGGATATCTACCATTGGTGTACATCGCCCCAGTTTTGCTGTGGATCTCTAGTGAGCATGCAGTACCTGGTCTGGGGTGGTGGGGTGTCTTGGTACATTTAGACAGTTGTATTTTTATTTCTGTCAGCTGTTGGTTATCTGTGATTGGTCATGTTGCCTTGGTCCTCCCCCCTACTTGAATGTGTGTGTGTCTATGTGTGTGTGGTGCTGGGGGGGTGGGGGGTGAATGCAGAGTTAGGGTTTTCAACCCTAACACTGAATTTCCTCACTTTTGTCGCTGTTGAACAACCCTAACTGATGCATTAAACTGAGTTTTTGCCTCTAATTTTCCCTTTTTTTTGAGAATGAGGATGATAAATAGTGAATAGAATACAGTGGTGGGAGCAGATGTCTTGTCACATAGTAACAGGAACAGAAATTGCAAATTCAAGCACCAAGAGTTACGTACAAGGTAACGCAAACGTAAATGGTAAAGCAAATGTTAATAGAAATGGAAGCGCAAAGTGATGCCAAAGTGAACAGAGATGCAAATGGACATGGAAGCACGTATGAAAATGGAACTGGTAATGCGCACAGTAATGGCAGCAGTATTTTAAACATAAATGTTAAGTGTTACGCAAAAAGAACGCCAAAGGGAACATAAACGGAAATGCGAATGCAAGTGCACATGTAAGCACAAACCGTAATGGGCACGGGCATGGTACCGCAATCGTAAACACAAATGGTAAAGTTAACATGAAGAATAATGCCAAAGGAAACAAAAATGGAAACAGGAACAGAAGCACATATGGAAATGCAAACATTACTCATACGGGAAAGATACTGCAATTGTAAATGCAAATGGTAAAGTTAAGATGAAGAGTAACTCAAAAGGAAACAGAAATGGAAATGGGAATGGAAGTGCATATGAAAACGCAAACCGTAATGTGAACAGTCATGTTAACACAATTGTAAATATAAATGTTTACGGTAACAGCAACAATAACGCACTCATGGAAACACAAACCGTAATGCACACAGGCATGGTACCGCAATTGTAAATGCAACTGGTAAAGTTAACATGAAGAATAATGCCAAAGGAAACAGAAACAGAAACAGGAAAGCAAGCACTACGGAAGCGCAAACTGTAACATGCAAGGTCACATTACCACAATTGTAAATGTAAATGGTAACGGTAATAGCAACAATAATGACAAAGGAAACAGAAACGCGAAAGAAAAAGCAAGCGAATATAGAAATGCAAACTGTAACATGCGCTGTCACAGTACGGCAACTGAATGCACAAATGATAATGTTAACAGTAAAAATAATGGCAAAGGAAACAGAAATGGAAACGTGAACAGAAGCACGTATGCAAACAAGAACGCAAAGCGTAACACACGCGGTAGCGTACATGGGAACAGTAACGCAAATGGGTACCAAAACACAAGTGGTAACTCTAAGTGTAGCAGTAACATAAGCACGCACCCTGTTTGTGCCCAACAGCTGCATAGAGAAACACAGTGTGTACAAAGAATGTACAGTATGCATAATAATGGACCTCAGAGCAGAAAATGAGCTCTTGGAAGACTAAATTGCTTATATCTCAGGAACCGTACGATGTAGAAAAAAAATCCCATGATTCATGATTTTCCTGCCTGCGTTTTGCTGAATGCATAGACACAGGCTATGCATTGTCTCAACGAAAATCTGTGATTCTCGCACCGCTTTGAGATATGAGCCCCAAATGCGCCGGGCGGACGCCACCATGTTAGTCTATGAAAACACCAAACTCGGAGTACCATAACTTTTCAGCCATGCAATATGTTTTCACCAATCCACCAAAAGGCACATCTGTGAGATGTTGGCTACCTTCCTTCCAAATTTCAGCTCAAAAGACCAAACCGTTCTTTTGCAGCAGGGTGTCAAAGAACTGCTAACATTTTGACCATAGTCTGAAAAAGTAGTGTAGTGATTTGCAAAAGCTTCCGCAAAAATTTGCAAAAGTGTCATGAGTGCTACACTACTTTGTGATACTACTTTTTCCAGAATTTTGAAAAACATATTTCTAGGGTGTTTAACCCCAAAATAAAGACATGCCTAGCATCCTCAGGGTCCGACTAGGTAAACACAAAAATAATTGTGTCCCTAGATGGTCCCAATTTGAAATGCCAAACATTTTTCTGATCACCAAGTGAAAACAAAATGGTTGATTTGCAACACTACTAGGGACATTTGCGACAGTAAAAAGGGTATTTGCGACACTGTAGAACTTTTTGTTAACTTTTCCCATTGACTTATAAAGGGAACTTGTTTTTTGAATAACTTTTGAACCCTTTAATATTTTTTCATGAAACCTTCAAAAGGCACATCGGGGACCCAGGCTGCATGTTCCCTGAAGTTTTCGGACTGGTTGCACAAACCGTGTGACCTGTAGGGGTGAGCAAAGAATTCACCAAAAACCATAAACATGTGAGCAGATTTCACTTAATAACTCAGCAGCCATATATCTGACTACTATGAAAGTTGGCAGATCCCAAGATGAATGGTTCTTGATCATGCATTCCAAATTTCTGGCATATTCATTGAATGGTGCCAACATTATTAAGGTGCAAAATTTGACCCTTTAACCTTAAAAGGGCTACTCAATCCTATATATATAAGACAAAAAACCTCTATGCGCAAACACTGAGGCAAGGGTTACCCCAAAGAGCATTTGTCTGGGAAGCCAAGTTTCAAGAAAATACAAAATCACACATGCCCCCACAATGCAAAGCATCATGGGCTGTATATGCAAATCACCACAGAATGTTATCCTGGTCCAAACTTTAGGCAGAATTGCATGGTGCCGAAAGGCCTCTCATTTTCTGGTAAGGGTGCTAACAGAATATAGATGACGTGTTTCGGCCCTTCCAGGACTCATCAGTATGCCTCATCTGCTTGACACCCCAGTGGAATGGACCAGCTACCCTTAAGGCAGTGTGCCTTGATATATTGTGGTGAACCCATTAAAATAAAAACTATTTAAAAGACAAAGAACCTCTAAAGTGCAAACACTGAGGCAAGGGTTACCCTAAAGGACATTTGGCTAGGAAGCCAAGTTTCAAGAAAATACAAAATCAACATGCCCCACAATGCAAAGCATCATGGGCTGCATATGCAATCACTACAGAATATATATATATATATATATATAGAGGTAGAAAACTCTGTTTATGCATTAGTTAGGTGTTCCTCAGTGACAAAACCAAGAAAATCTAGTGTTAGCTGAGTCTTCACTTGACCCCCCAGCCCACTCCCAACCGCATTAGGGTGCATTACGGTTGTCGGCCCTAACTCTCACCCCATCACATGTGTGAAGAAGCAGAGGTATAGGAGAATGGGGTGAGAGTTAGACTCGACTACCCCAACGCAACCCAGATGCCGGCTGGTGGGCTAGCTCCATGGGGGCTTTCAACCCCAATAACTGAATTCTCACTTTGGCCACTGTGGAACAACCCTAACTAATGTATTAAATAGAGTTTTTTGGTACTAATTTCCTCTTTGAGAATGATGATCAGAAATATTGAATGTAATGTGGAGGCGGGAGCACGGGCCCTGAATGTGATGTCTTATGACATAGTAACAAGAACAGCAACACAAACAGAAGAGTGAACAGTGGTACACAAGGTAACACAAATGTAAATGGTAAAGGAAACATTAATAGAAATGCAAGTGCAAAGTGACGCCGAAGCGAACAGTGACGCAAACAGACATTGAAGCGCATATGAAAACACAACTGGTAATGTGAACAGTGATGGCAGCAGTATTTTAAATGGAAATGTTAAGTGTCACAGCAAAAAGAAAGCGAAAGGGAACAGAAACAGAAACGCGAACGCAAGCACACACATAAACACAAACTGTAATGCGACAGGCACAGTACCAGAATTGTAAAATGCAAATGGTAAAGTTAATAGAATAATGCCAAAGGAAAGAGAAAGGGGAATGGGAACAGAAGCGCATATGGAAACACAAACGGAAACGCGCACGGGCACAGTACCAGAATTGTAAACACAAATGGTAACGGTAACAGCAACAATAACAGCAAAGGAAACAGAAGTGCAAAAGGAAATGCAAGCACATATGGAAATGCAAACTGTAATGCGCACAGGCACAGTAACACAATTGCAAATGCAAATGGTAACAGTAACAGTAAGGAAGATGCAAAACGAAAGAGAAACGTAGATGCAAACGAAGGGGCTGCTGGAAACACAAATGGCAATGCGCACGGTGATGCAAACAAAAACACAAACAGAAACAGTAGTGGAAATGCAAATGGGAACTGTAACGAAAATGCAAAGGGTAATGCACACAATGGCGTACACAGGAACGGTAAAGCAAACGGGGACATAAACACAAGTGGAAACAGTAACTGTAACATTAACAGATGTGCATACCCTGTTTTTGCCAAACAAGTGCATACAGAAACACAGTGTGTACAAAGAATGCATACATTGTAATGGGGATTGAAGCTTGAAACAAGCAATGGAAGTACTTAATTGGTAATATCTCAGCAACCGCACGATATAGAAAAAAAATTTAATTTTCAAAAAAATTTTGATTTTTCTGGCTAGGTAAACACAAAAAGAATTGTGTTCCTAAAGGGTCCCAAATTTAAATGCCAAGCATTTTTCTGATCACCAACTGAAAACAAAATGGTGGATTTGCAACACTACTAGAGCCATTTGTGACACAAAAAAGTGCATTTGCGACACTTTCAAACTTTTTGTTAACTTTTCCCACTGACTTATAATAGGAACTTGTTTTTTGAATAACTTTTTGAACTGTTCAATATTTTTTCACGAAATCTTCAAAGGTACATTTGGACCCTGCCAAGACGATCCCTCAATTTCGGACCGTTGCACAAACTATGCAACCTGTAGGTGAGAGCAAAGAAATCACAAAAAGCGTAATTGCACAATTAGTTGTCACTTAAAAACTCTGCACCTACATATCCGACTGATGTGCATAAATTTCAGGCAAATCCACTGAACTGTGACAAAGTGATTAAGGTGCAAACTTTGACCCTTTAACCTTAAAACTGCTACTCAATTTTACTATGGTAGCACTGCTGTGTTACATTATATATATATATATATATATATATATATATATATATATATCTATATACATACATATATTATAGTGGCACAGTCACACCACTATAGTTGGGTTGAGCAGCTACTTACATACTAAAGTAAAAAGTTTGGACCTTAATAACTTTGGACCTGTTCAATGAATGTGCCTGAAATTTGGTACACACATTGGGGCACACTAGATCTCTTGATCTGCCAAATTGCGTTTGTGTCAGAATGCTGGTCTTTATGTACGAAAGCGCTGAAAAATGCAAAATTATCCATTTTTGAAGGCACCTTTTGGCATTCTTAATGTGGTTCTGCATGGCCATCATGTGGTGTGCCACTCTGCAAGATGACTTGTTTGAAAGAGCTTTGGTGGCTGAACATGCTGCTTTTTGTTTGGTGAAAAAATATTAAGACATTCAAAAGTTATGGCACTTTTAAGTTCCCTTTGTAAGTCAATGGGAAAATTTATATGTATATCTTGCAATCAAAGAATGGAGGTTCTGGCCATCTGGTCTCACCTAGCGATCAAAGAATTTGCAGCCTCGTGGTTCAAGAATCTTTGTTCCTGAGGATTTTTCAAAATTTTTGACCTCAAGGTCCACTCATCTTGTTTTCAGTTTTCCAATCACACAAACACAAATATCTCGGCTCAGGGTCACTTCTGAAGCAAAACTTCAATGAGTTTTACCAGGGGACCCTGATCTATCAAGCCATGGCTTTGGTTCCATCCAAATCAGTCAAAAATAGAGTTATAAGCTTTTAAAATTTAATTCGTGGCTCGCTAATGATCTTTGATCGCGAGCCTGCAAATTCTTTGATCGTGAGATTCTTCGATAACGATCTTGCATCGTGACCCAAAACACTAATATCTCCGCTCAGGGGTGGGCTAGGGACATAAATGAGGGCTTGTTTTGCTCAAGAGGGTCTGTTCTGTTGAACCATGCCATTGGTTTGGTTCAAATTGGTGAATAAATCACATTTCACCCCTTTTTTATTCTTTGATCGTGAGTCTGTAAATTCTTTGATTGTGAGGCTACAAATTCTTTGATCATGAGATTTTTTGATCATGATCTTGCATCGTGAGCAAGGGATTAGATGGCTGAATTTAAAATCATTATTCTCAGCCTATGGTGCCTTCTAGGAAGTCAAATGAGGGTGGGTTTACCTTAGGGGCTTGCTCTGTCAAACCATGGTGGTGGTTTACCGCAATCTCCATTTTTGATTTATTAAATTTTATTCTTTTGTCGTGAGCTTGCAAATTTTTGATCGTGAGACTGCAAATTCTTTGATCATGAGATTCTAGACCGTGATCTTGCATCGTGAGCAAGGGACAAGATGGCCCAAATTAAAATTCAATTTTCTTAGCCCAGGGGTGTCATAGGAAGTCAAATGAGGATGGGTTTTACTCAGGGGGCTTCGTTCTGTTGAACCATGGCAGTGGTTTACTGCATTGCTTCTATTTTTTGAATTATTACATTTTTTATTTTTTGTTCAGGAGCCTGCAAAGTCTTTGATCGTGGAGGCTGCAAATTCTTTGATCGTGAGATTCTTTGATTGTGATCTTGATCGCAAAATAGGGACAAGATGGCCAGATTTATAATGGAATAGATATGTAAATTTGCCATCTTGACATTGAATATCTCAGAAATGGCTTGGTCTTTTTACTTGAAATTTGAGGGAAGAAAGGTAATATCTCTAGATGTGACTTTAGTGGAGTGGCTAAAATATTACAGGCGGCAAAGTTACTGCACCACAAATTTGCCACTTTTTCCATAGGATAACTTTACGGTGTCTGCCATATTACAGGAATTCTTTTGCCGCTCTGCTGAAAATAATGGTTTAGTCTTTTGGGCTGAAATTTGGAGGAAGAAAGCCAACATCCTATAAAATGTGCCTTGTGGTTTGGAGAAAAATATTACAGGGTGGGCAAAGTGACAGCACTCTGAAATTGATTTATTTGTCCTATAGGATAACATTATGGCGTCCTGTCAGATCTTTCAGGCCCAGATCTCTGTGAAACGGTGCAGATACGGACTTTTGTCAAAAATTGCTTAGCCCCAAGCCCCCACCAAAAACTAGCCAGGAAAGTAATAATTCATACAAAATTTTAATTTATTTCTACGTTACTAATGGTTCCTGAGATATAAGAACTTAATATTCAATCTAACATTTTTCTGCTCTGAAATCAATTATAATGCATACATTCTTTGTTTCAATTAGTTTTTCAATGCAGTTTTGGGAAAGAAGGGTGTGCCTTTTTGTTACTGTGATAGCTAGTTTTTCCAGTTGCGCTTCTGTTACTATTCTGACCACTGCCTCTTATTTACGCCACCATGCGATAATGGTTTGTGTTTTGGCATGCACTTGCATTATTGTTTCTGTTGTCTTCACTGTTGCTACATTGTTACCATTTATGTTTACTATTATGTATGCATGACCTTATGTGTAACAGTTTGAGTTTTCGACGCTTGCATTTCTGTTTTTATTGGCTTTGTTGTTGCTGTTACTATAACCATTTGCATTTACAACTGTGGTTCCGTGAGTGTGTATGTTACAGATTGCATTTTCATATCGTTGTCATGCTTCTGTTTACTTGGGTGTTATTGTTGGTGTTATTGTTACCATTTGTATTTACAATTGTGGTACCGTGAATGTGTGTGTTACCAGTTGCGCTCTGTATGCACTTCTGTTTGATGTCTCCGCTATATAACTGTTTGGTTCAAGGCCACTTATGCTTGTGTTTCTATTAACATTTGCTTTGCCATTTACATTTGCTTAAGACTTTTGCATTACTATTGTTGCTGCTCCACATTGTGTAACAAGGGCCTGCTGCCACTGTATTTCTTCATTATTTATCATCCTCATTCCAAAAGAAGGATTAGAGGCAAAATCGATCTAATGCTAGTCTGCCTAGCCCATTACAAAGTTAGAAATTAAAGCTCCCTTGACCCCAGTTTTCCAACCAGCATGGCGTGCATTGGGGTCGCTAGTCCCAACTCTCACCCCATTCTCCTATACCTCAGCTTTACACATGTGATGGGGTGAGAGGGCTGATGACCCCAACGCACACACCAATGCTGGGCTGGGGTGGTGGGGTAAGGGGGCTTTTAACCCTAACCCCAAATTTCCTAGCTTTTTTTTGCTATGGAATAACCTTAACTGATGCACTAAATAGAGTTTTTGCCTCTTATATATGTGTGTATATATATATATATATATATATATATATATATATATATATATATATATATATAATATATAAACTTACTGAGCAGTGAGCTGCAAGAATAGAAAATGTTTATAGAAAGCATAAAAGGTGCACCGTTTTAGTGCCAAAGTAAGTATGAGCCTAACCTGAAAGGAAATTGTGAACTTTAATATGAAAGGAATGTTATATTTAAGATATATTTTTATGAATTATGTTTAGGTACCACTAGACCAGACTCCCTGAGGAAGAGGATATAGCATTCCCCGAAATGTTGGATTTTATGTGCTGGATGTAAGAAACAAAAGAATTAACTGAAACTGTTTATTTAAAAACGTTGCTGCACAGATCTTTTTTCCCAACCTGCATTATTGATTAAAAAAATAACAAATAATGTAATGTGCATTACAAGGGGATAATTCCATCTCAAGATTCTGAGGATATGAGAACCTCTCATGCATCACTCTTGGGGTCCTGATATCCTCAGAACCTCTTGATGAAATTACTCCATTGTAATGCACACTAACCTATTTATTACTCTATTTGTAATATTTGGATGGGGTGAGTACATTATTTGATGGAGGTCCACTCCAATTTTGTTCCTTAAACACCAAGTTTATCCATTAAAAATCTGAAATTAATCATTCACATATCCATATGTGGGCATTTTGCACCCTCACCAGCCCCAAATCTTTCCTCCCGCTAGATCTTCTCCCTGCAAATGGCACTGCGCGCACACACACACACACACACACACACACACACACACACACAAACATATATATTACAGGCAAAAAACTCAGTTTAATGCATTAGTTAGGGTTGTTCCACAGCGACAAAAGTGAGGAAATTTGGTGTTAGGGTTGAAGGCCCCTCTTGAACCCCCCAGCCCACCCCTCAGCTGGCATCGGGGTCCACATTGGGGTCATCGGCCCTAACTCTTACCCCATCACATGTGTGAAGAAGAGAGGTATAGGAGAATGGGGTGAGAGTTAGAACTGATGACCCCAATGCACACCCTGATGTCAGTTGGGGGGTGGTTTGGGGTGTCCAAGGGGGGCTTTCAACCCTAACACCAAATACACATTAGGGTTGAACCCCTAACTCCCCCTCACACACACCACCCTGGTTATCCACAGTCCGGCAGACACCAGGGTGTGTCATTGAGGTTGTGAGGCCTAAATCTCACCACATTCTCCTTTATTGTAGCATGTCCACATGATCAGACATGGAATATATTATGGGGGCATGGTCGCACCCCTATATTTAGGGTTATGAAGCCACTTCTATGTTAAACTAAATCTTTTGTGCGTTAATAACACTGGACCCTTTCATTGGATTTATGTGACATTCGGTATGTGCAGTGGGGACATGGCAGATCTCTTGAGTTGCCAAATTTCATTTCAGTTGGACTTACAGTTTTTTGCATGCCAAAATGCTGAAAAATGCACTTTTCGCCAGTTATGTGGGCAATTTGTTTGGATTTTTTCCATGGTTCTGCACAGCCTTCATGTGGTGTGCTCCTGTGTGACTTGGCTCATCTGAAAGAGCTTGGGTCAAGGAACATGCCACTTTTTGTTGGGTGAAAAAATATTAATCCATTCAAAAGTTATTAAACTTTTAAATACCCATTACAAGTCATTGGGAAAATTTATATGGCTATTTTGCGAAAGAAGAATGGGGTTTTGGTCATCTAGTTTAGCCTCATGATCAAAGAATTTTCGGGCTTACGATCAAAGAATCTCAATTAATTCTTTGATCATGACGGCCACCATCTTCTTTTTAGTTTGCGGTCGGAAAAATTCAAATATCTTCTGAGGTGAAACTGTTGTGGGTTTTGCTCAGGGGTCTTCCCTCTATCGAGCCATGCCTGTGGTTTCTTTCAAAATTGTCAAAAAATAGAGTTTTTAATGTTTTTATTCTTTGATCATGGCTCGCTAATGATCTTTGATTGTGAGCCTGCAAATTCTTTGATCACAAGATTCTTTGACCGTGATCGTTGATCGCGAGTACGCGACTAGATGGCCACATGAAAAATTCAATTTTCTCAGCACAGGGGTCACTTCTAAAGGCAAACAAGGATGGGATCTGCTCAGGGGCATTCATTCTGTCGAGTCATGGCTGTGGTTTCATGTATTTTTCTACAAAAATTGAGTTTTAACATTTGTTATTCTTTGATCGTGAGCCTGCAAATTCTTTCATCGCGAGCCTGCAAATGATTTGATCTCGGGATTCTTTGATCGCAAGATTCTTTGATCACAATCTTTGATCACAAGGGAGGGCTAGATGTCCAGATTTGGAGGGACCAGATAGCACAATTTTAATAATTTTTCAAATTAAAGGGTACCTAAGCAAGCACTTTTTTAAAACTGCAAACTCCAAAATCTGGCTTCATTGCATGGTAAAGTAAAGGCTGATGTTTACATTTATGCTAAAACTGCATTTATGTAAATAACATAAATGCAGTTTCATAACTCCTTAAGATGTCTGCCAAGTGTGATGAGTCATGATGATATCGTAGGAGCCAGAGACACAGATCCACATATATTTCTATAGTGCTAACTAGTTCTTCTTTCCCTCTTCATTTCGAATTGTTGTACCAGAATGATCAACACCATGTATTACCTCATGGATTATTTTGATCAGTACAAATGTTAGGCTATGATTTTGTTCATTTTGTTTACCTTAACTTGCAGAAAATGTTTTGCAATCCAGCTGACTTTTTCTTTGGCAAACTGCATTACAGTATAACACTTCAAATACCTGATGATCTAGTGGTTATGTGATGCACTGAATTTTTTTTGTTAACCAGGAGAGACACACTAAGCTAAAAGCTTGTTTACAGGTGTGGCCTGGGAGCACAAGGAAGTTTAGTGACTAGCCTATAGGTCACAGCAAAGTACACCGTATTGTTCAGTTCCAAAGCTCATGCTCTCTTGTTAACCAATGGATAAGGCTTTTTTCCATATGAACCCCTGGACCTAGCCTGCCTTCTGTTGAACACCCCACCATCCATACCCTGTCCTTAGTACTGCCTGGAGCTGCATATGAGCTTGTGGTCTCATGAAGAGAATTATCACACCTTAGATTGTAATATTGTACCTCAGATAGTTGTGCACACCTATACTGATACGCATCATCAACTGGAATTCTTAAAAAATGCCTCTCAAATCACTCTCTAGTCCACATTCTCAATGTTTGACTTCTGCTCCCACAGTAAACATTGAGTGGATCACCACCCTTCTGCACAGTGAAGGTAATATGTACAGTTCCCTGTTGTGTTTTTTTCTCACCTTATTAACCAACACCTAGGTCTTCCTGGATGGCCAAGCAATAAGCATCATGACCCACCAGAAACACTGCTGGTCATGCTCTCATAAGAGCTGCACTTACAATGGATATCAATATTATTAGCAGGAGATGCATACTAATACCTTGAGCAAATCCACCTGACTTCAAGTGTCAGTCTTCTCCTTTACCTGTGATCTGCAGAACCACGCAGGACAGTTCCCAGCAATTCTTCTCCAGTACTTTTCTGTGCTCTACTCCACAATGCGAGTTGGCTGGTTACCACCCTTCCAAATCTTGAATGAGCTATACACAACTCCCTCAATACTGTCCTAACAAACATCAACACCCCCTGCACCTGAGGGTAATCTCCCTACACTGAATTCAAGTAACAGTTTAGGTGCAGCCCTGCCACTCTGAGTATTTGTCATCACTAGCTACTCTCATCCGCAGTCAGGAAGTGATCATGATGCTGGCAACTCCAAATTTCAGATCTCACAGTGATCTTCCTGGCGTCCTCCTTCATGTCGTCAGCTAACCTGAATATAGCTGTACCCTGCTAGAATGTCCTCTTCAGTCCCTCTCTGGCATTCATTCTTCTCACCTGCTCCCCACACCAAAAACTGGTGAGTTCACTACCCTTCCGCATCATGAATTTGATTAGTACAGTCTCCCATGTTATATTTACATATTAATAATAAACATGATCATCTGATAGCCAGGCTGATAGCAGCATGGCACAAGTGGAAAAATAGACTTTCCTGCCCGTATAAGATCTAAGCCACCCATGATTAGACACTATTAAATGAAGTGCATAATGATGTGCATGCACACCCATTATTTAATAGTGCCTAATCAAAGGTAGCCTAGATCTTTTAATGATAGGAAAGCCCATCATTCCCCTTGTTCCTTGCTGCTATGAGCCTGACCTACTGGATTGCTATATTTACATCTGATATGTCAAAATAAAGCAGGGACTGTTGTATTACTTGCATTCATGATGCAGAAGGGTGAGGAGCTCACCCTTTTGGTGTGAGGAGGAATAGTGAAGAATGAAAATCAGAGGGGGACTGCAAAGGCCACTCTTGCAAGGTACTGCTATAGTCAGGGAAGGGGCAAGACAGAAGGAGAGAAATATGAGCAGATTACTGTGAGAAATAATATGTGGGGCTGCCAGCCCCTTCCCATAAAACCAGTTCATGCAATTGTCCAAGGCTGTGTGCGGATATTAATGTATGAAATGGCTTCCACTACACATTCAGTCACTTCACTGCCAGTCTAGTATTTCTTGTAAAGCACTTTGGGATACAATGTGTATGAAACCCACTATATAAATGCTGGTTCTTCTTCTTATTATTATTTCCCATGGAAAAAGAAGACAAGCATATATTTGAGTTTTAGAAAGTATGAACCTAATATTGACTGCACAAAACTTTACTACAGAAAGTGGTGGCTCAGGGGTGGTAAGGTGTGCCTCAACCCCTCCCCACAAAGTAGCATAATTGCTTGCTGCTGCTACTGCATTTCACTTTGTTGAATAAATCTGACTTATTGATTGTACAAATGTTTACATTCAAACTATGGATTACATTTGTAGGTTCTGTCAAAAACATACTAGAAAAGAATAATTGGAGAAAATATAAAGGTTTAATAAAAATGTTAAAAAGTGCATATTAAGCATGCACACCACCCCAGCACTGCCATTGTAGCATCCTGGATCCACCATAACTACTAGACCACCAGGTTATTCAAGATTTGTACTGCACTGTGGTTTGCCACAGAGAAAGTCGATTGGATTAAAATACATTTTCAGCATGTTAAAGCAAACAAAATGAACAGAACCATAGCCTAACATGTGTATTATACAAAATAGTGCACATGGTTTTGACTCATTTGAATGAAACAATTCTATGCAAAGGGAAAAAAGAACTAGTTAGCACTATAGAGAGCCATATATTTCTCTGACTTTGGCTCCAGTGATGTCATCACATAGAACATTTGGTGACCATTTTAGGAAGCAGGTAAGACAGTTTTTTTGAAATTGGAAGGCTGATTTTACAATTTTCAAATGCTCTGGAACCACATTTAGGCAAATTATATAAATGTAATTTTAGCATTAATGAATACAGCAGCCTTTCCTTCAGTCACGTACCGAGTCAGATTTTTGAATAGTTTGTTGCCAAAATGTTGTTTAGGTATCCTTTAAATATCTCGGAAACAGTTTGGTCTTTTAACTTGAAATTTGGAGGGTGTTGACGGCATGTCTTGTAGATGTGAATTATGGTATTTAGATGTTGAACAAAACATTTTTTGTGGA
Organism: Neoceratodus forsteri; assembly: GCA_016271365.2. NCBI lineage: Eukaryota > Metazoa > Chordata > Ceratodontiformes > Ceratodontidae > Neoceratodus > Neoceratodus forsteri. The sequence goes on from CM057458.1 coordinate 1,180,454,755, forward strand.
CATATTGCATGGCGAAGTTTACATTTTTTGGACAGCGTTTTCCATGGTGGTAGTGGCTTGAAATTACTAGGGTAGCTAGCCTCACTGTCATGGTTGTACTTTTCAGTTGTTAGGTGTGTAAAATGTTAATAGGTGTGGAATTCTGCCAGTGCAATGAATGAAAATCTGAAACTTTCACAATTTATATCTCGGAAACAGTTTGGTCTTTTACATTGAAATTTGGAGCGTGTTGAGTGGATGTGCTGTCCATGTGAATTATGGTGTTTAGGTATTGGAACATTCATTTGCTGCACCCATATTGCATGACACTCTTTATGTTTTGTGCATGGCATTTTACATTATGGTTCTGGCTTCACATTTGTAGAGTGCCTAGCATTACTGCCATGGAGGTAATTTATAGTGGTTAGGTGTCTGAAATGTAAACAGGTGTTGAATTATGCCACTGATGACTTACACTGATTCATTCACGGTGGTGGGCCCCACACTCCCACCCATATATGCTACCAGCAATACATATGATATTCAATACTTGTACTCTTATCTTAGGCAGGAATTTGCAAGTTGGTGGGAACAAAGGGCCCCATGTTCCCATCAACTTGTGCAACTTTCTACTTTTCAATTCTTTCTCAAAAAGTAAGGAAATTCTATGCAAAAAACTTTGTTAACGCATCATTTAGGATGAAAACACAAAAAGTCAAGAAATGAGACCTTTAGGATTGCCCCATCCCCCCATAGACCCGCCCATCATCCCAAGATTGACAGCTGATGGGATGTGTCATTGGGGTTGTGAGACCTAAATGTCTGAGCAGGTCCATGGAATGGGTGATCACCTCCACCGTGATATGAACTTTCATAGAACGTACAAGCAGCTAGCTTGCGGAAAGCATGATGTGCATCAGCATGTCTTTATCGGTCTCTTGAATGGACTCCTGTAACCAACAGAACTACAGCATTGTCCACCTGGCTGCTCACCTGAGTAGCAAATGGACAACAGGCAAACAGTGACTTTTGGTGCACAGGAAGGTGGGTTTTGCAAACAGCCACATGGATGTTGGGGCTCAGGACTTCTGTTACTGTGCATAGATACATAGATACATAGACAGTGTCGGCAGATAAGGGCCTATGGCCCACCTAGTCTGCCCATTTGAGCTTGTAAGTTCAGTTTGTTTTCCTAGAAGTCTATTTCCCTTACCCCTGACCTCTCAGAATTCCTTTTATGTCTATCCCATGCATTCTTAAATCCGTGATTGTTTCAGCTCCCACCACTTCCTCTGGCAGGGTGTTCCACTTGTCCACCACCTGTTCTGTGAAGAAATTCTTTTCAAGTTTCCTCTGAATCGTCCTCCTCCAACTTCATCCCATGCCCTCTAGTCCTGAAACATCTTTTCGCTTAAAATAGTGTTTTCCTGCACCCTGTTCCTCCCTGTAAGATACTTGTATGTCTCTATCATATCCTCTCCTCCTCTCCTCCAGGGAGTACATGTTCAGTTCCTTCAACCTGTCTTCATAGGACTTGTGATGCAACCCATGCACAATCTTTGTTGCCTCCTCTGAACCTTCTCTACCCCTGTCTATGTCCTTACGTAGGTATGGTCTCCAGAACTGCACACTGTACTCCAGATGGGGCCTCACGAGTGTCTTGTATAGCTGAATTATGACCTCCCTTTTCCTGCTGGTGATGCCCCTGCCTATACATCCCAGCATCCTATTTGCTTTACCTGATGCCTTGTCACACTGTTTCCACTTTGAGGTCATCAGAGATGACAACCCCAAGATCCCTTTTCCTGCTTGGTGCATGCTATATCCTCACCCCCAACTGATATATTGTGCCAGGGTTTTGTGCCCCATATGCATTATCTTGCACTTCTTTGCATTGAATTTCAAATGCCAAACCCTTGACCATTCTTCAAGTTTCTGCAGGTCCCTTCTCATTCTGTCTACACCCTCTGGTGTGTCTACTCTGTTACAGAGCTTTGTGTCATCAGCGAACAGTGAAATTCCTGCCTTCTAATCCTGTGCAATGTCACTGATGAAGATGTTGAATAGGACCCCAGCACTGATCCCTGTGGTGGCTCCACTGGTCACTCTTCCCTCTGTGGAGTGACAGCCATTTACCACTACCCTCTGTGTCCTGCCACCCAGCCAGTTACCTACCCACCACACTACTGTCCTGCCCACACCCATATTCCCCAGTTTGTGTAATAGTCTTCTATGTGGCACAGTGTCAAAGGCCTTGCTGAAGTCCAGATAGGCCATGTCCACTGCCTCCCTGATCCACCTCCCTAGTCACCCAGTCAAAAATTCAATGAGGTTGGTCTGACATGACCTCCCCTGGTGAAACCATGCTGCCTTGGGTCCTGTGGTCCATTGACACCAGATGTTCCGACAATCTCTCCTTCAGTAGTGCCCATGATCTTTCCCACTACCGAGGTGAGGCTGACTGGTCTGTAGTTCCTGCTTCCTCTTTTGTTCCCACTTTTGTATAAGGGGACTACATCTGCTGTCCTCCAGTCTTTGGGTACCTCCCTGTTTCCAGTGATTGGCTGAACAGGATAGCCAGAGGTTCAGCCACCACCCTCTTAGTTCTTTATGGACCCTGGGGTGCACCCCATCTGGCCCCATTGCTTTATATCAGCTCTTATTACTTCCAGTTCCTTCAGGACCCTTTTCTCGTAAAGGACTTCTGTCCATTTCTGCACCATTCTCACCCCTTGTACTCCCTCTTGACCCACTCACCCCCTCTTCCTTAGTAAAGACTGAGCAGAAATACCTGTTCAATATGTCAGCTTTACTGTTGTCATCCTCCACGTGGCTCCCATCCTCCCCTTCAGTCTCACTATCCCTCCCTTTGTCCTTCTTTTTTCACTTATGTACCTGTAAATTGTTTTGTCCCCTTTAACCACTGGATTTTGCAATGTGTTCTTCTGTCTGAGCTTTGGCTTCCTTACTGACTTCCCTGCCTCCCTTTGTTTCTCCTGGTACTTCTCCCTATCCCCTTCTGCCTGTGTGTCTTTTGTATTGCCTGAATGCAATCTTTTTGGCTTTCACTTTCTTTGCTACCTCTTTGGAAAACCATAATGGTCTCCTCTTCTTTTCCTCTTGCTAACCTGCTTAATGCATAATTCTGTTGTTCTTATAATCCCCATTTTAAATACTGCCCACTGTTCCTCAATCCCTGATTCCTGTCCCATTCTTAATGCCTCTTTCAAGCATCTCCCCATTTTCCCAAAGTCTGCCCCCTAAAATCCAGGATACTGTTTTTTGTGTGGTTTGGTTCTGCTCTTTCTGTGATTTCAAACCACAATGACTGGTGGTCACTGTTACCCAGGTGCTCCCCACTGTCACCCCCATCACACTGTCCCTGTTTGTGAGCACAAGGTCCAGTATTGCCTTCTGTCCAGTTGGTTCCATGACCAGTTGCTTGAGGAAGGCACCCTGAAGGAGTCCAGGATAAATCTGCTCTAGTTGATGCTGCTGCTGGGATGCTCCAGTCCACGCCTGGTATATTGAAGTTCCCAACCAGTACTACCACTTTTGTCTGCCATCCTTTGGATGGCTAGCATCAGCTCCCTATCTGTTTCTTCCTCCTGGGCTGGTGGTCTATAGACCACACCTGTGCGGATGGCTGGCCCCATTTTCCTTTCCAGCTTAACCCACAGTATCTCTCCCCCATTTTTTCCTCCTGGATCTGTGTGGCCCTTATGTCATTTTTCACATACAGTGCCACTCCTCCTCCCTTCCTGCCTGCTCTGACTCTTCTGAATATGTTGTAGCCAGGTATGGCCATCTCCCAGTCATGGTTATCATTACACCAGGTTTCAGTGATGGCCACAATGTCCAGGTCTGACTGTACCATGACAGCCCCCAGATCTCCATCTTGTTGCTAAGGCTCCTGGCATTTGCACACATGGCTTCCATGATTTGACCTCCCTAGACTGCTTCACTGTTCTACTCAGCCCTTCCTTGGTTGTCATTTATCCTGGTTCTCCTTGCTGTCTGCCCTTCTGCTGAATTTTGCCCCTTTTCTGCTTATCCACCTTGCAACTACAGATTGCTGCAGGCAGGGCAATGGGGATATGCAGTTAATTTTATGTGCATTTGTCTACATCTTTTAGTACCATACTAGCAGGATGCAGCTTCCGAATGTGTATGTAGTTGGATTATGAAGTCACATTTTCTTGTGGAAAATACAGTTTCTCTTTTTGTTGCTGTCAACGACGATATGCTAGGATCTTCAAGGTCCATTGGGTGGGTGGGTGGGTGGGTAGACTCACTTAGCGGACAAAAAAAATGGCTTACTTTCACAGTCTTCAAACTAGAGCATATTTAGTTCTGTCAGTTGTACACTACTTGTCCTCCATGACTTCTTATCACATCCACTTACTATAAGATTATGAGTAATTAATGAATGGTCACGAGACCTATTTGATCCAATCATGTTTCAGAAACGTAGATGCCCATGTTATAATATTTAATATGCCCCATTTACACAGTGCTAGAACCAGAGGAAAGTTCTGCTGATATACTTCCCAAACAAAACTTTAAAATATACTAATTGTGCTGCACAGCCCACTAATCCAATCATCCTCTGTTTTGAAGAGGGGCCCTTCACAAACAGCAAGACCATGACATCTTCAGTGAATATTTTACTTTTTATGTCCCCAAAATGATACAGAATAACTGCTGCACTTTAGCCAGTCACTATTTAATATGCCTCCCAGAATTTTAACTTGCTGTTTTGTAGCAGAATGCTGAAAATCATGTTTTCTATTGACTGGAGATCTCTGAGATCCATCCAAACTCCTGTGCTGCACAACAGATTTAAAATGGACGACACTTCATTCTACCTGTTTTTAAGAATGGTAAATGGGAGAAGCAGCAGGAAGAGAACAGTTTTGCTTAGAGTCAGAGTACCAAAACTGAATGTCTGATGTCACCTTCAGGTCCTGGCTATTTTTACCAATACCATTGTCAGGAGGTCTAAACCTCACTCTCTGGTTCTTAGCAATATTGGGAATGCAAGGAATCACAAACACATTGCATAAGAGTAATAAACTTGTTTATTACTACCAGAGGATAAATCACAGTTGCCCTAAGCAGTTCTTACCAATACAAACTGGGAACCAATGCTAAGCATTCCCCTATACCTTGAGGTTTCTTTGTGTCTCTTGGGGTCTCCATGGTATAAGACTCAGTGTCTTACATCATAGATCTATGATAATTACTATGGTTACTGTAAGACAGAGAAACATTTCTAGTTACAGAGATGAGCCCTATTGGCTAAATTAGAGGTGGCTCCATGGTCCAAAATAACATTATACAATTTTGTAATAGTCAACAGTTTGTAAAACAAAAGAGTACAGTGTACAGAGTCTTACACAGATCAGTGTAAAGGTACAAATCACCAAAAGGTGGCAATGCTGACTTATATGTCATAATCATTCCAAGGACACAGATGTCCTAACATTTGTAAGTAAGAAATACGCAGAAAATACATAGAACATATATATGTATTAGCAAGCAAAGTGTATTACAATAATACGCGTATACATCCTCCACATCTTCTCTTATACGGTAGATGTCCTTAGCCCTATATGTTAGTATAACATATGCCTAAGCACCAGCTGTCTATGGTGTACCTCTGGGGGTACGAATCAGGGTGCAGGGCCTCTTGTAACATTCCCCTTGTTGCCTCAAGGGCAACATAGGTAAATCTAGGGAAAGGTCAGGGGCAGGAGTCATTTACAAACCTGACGATGAGTTTTGCAAAGGAACTCCAGCTGCTCACAGTGTTGGCACAGTGTGCACCATAGGCAGCATAGCATAATAATCAAGAAAAAGATAAAAAATGCTTGTATAATAACAAAACCTTTAAAAGTAATCTCTAACAAGTGTTAGTTAATGCATCATTCATATCACCATTATTAGTTAATGAAAGTATAACTTCATTAGCTTTGGTCATGTTATTGCTGATGTGGATGAGGTGGGTGTCTTTCCTTTCTAAAAGTGATTTTAATGTAAGTGACAGTGGATCTATGTGTACATTAAAATATTGTAAATATTCAGAAAGGGTGAGCAGATAATCTCAGTTACCATCAATGATGTCCGCATCCTTAAGGGGGACGGGGGTAATAACGGTATGTCCAATGACAGACTTCTGGCGGGGGACAAAACAAAAATTGGGGAAATTAATTACACATGTTACTGTTCTGTATGTATAGGTTTTATAGTTTACCACACAATACTCCTCGTCTGAATTATACTGCATTTTAACAGAGGGGAGGTACCATTTTTGCAACTGTACTGGGCAGGTGTAGGTTGTTTTGGAAATCCGTGTTGACAGATGATGAACCTCCTCTCATAAGACTGGTAAAGTTTGTCTGGAGCCAATGTTGAGTCTGGAAAGGCGGTGTCGTTCGTGCTGATGTCATCATCCATGGAAAAGGACCAGTCAATACTATCTGGAGAATAACCACATACAGGTTTAATAACATCAAATACGTCACATCGACACAAGTAGATATACTGTTTTTTTCCCACAGCAGTATGTGTGCGTAGCGAGCCAGACATCCAGAAAGGATGAAAGACCAGAAGAGGAGGCAAGTCTAGGTGTTCTCTGTAGATGTCATCATCAAGGTGCCCGATGGAGTGCACAGCAGCGAGCTTGTCGAACAAAGCTGTGGTGGGATCAAAGTGTGGTAAAGAGACAGTAAAAGAAACAAACATAGTATCTCTGATAGAACAGTCCTTAGAAGTAAAACAGGGACCAGTATTAGAATGACTGGTCACAAAACGCAAATTCCTAGCTGGAGAAAGAGGGATAGTTAGAGATTGTTGCATACACATAGCAATACAGCCAGGGGTTTTACATTGTGGACAATACCACTTAGAAATACGTCTGTCATGTATGATGTCAGGGATTCTTCCAGATTCTAGATCATGGAAGAGATTGTTGATGGTAGTGATAATGTATGAGCCATAGGCTGAGCATAGAATTTCTCTAGTAATGTATTGTTTATCTGCTTCTTTGTTGTTTTGTGAAATGAGTGCCTTAATCTTGTCATTAGAATCAGAAAATGCCTTAGCAATGTTGTGCATATTATAAACAGTGTATCTTTCCTCCTGACTAAGGTCATCTACACCATGCAATAATGGGGGTAATATATTATTCACCAAACCAGTCCGAAATTTGGCCAAATTAAATTTGATAGCAGCAATGTCTGCCTTATTCCAGATAGACATAGCTGTACCAAAGAGACCTGTGACAGTGCCTGTTGCACAAGTGGTATCAGAACTGTCAACTTCAAGTGTATTATGTTTATGACTTTGATCATCAGGATTGGGTATTCTTATGAAGTTGCCTCCATGCTCAGTGGAGTGTACCCCGGCAATAGGGTCTTGAGTACGAATCTGAAATGCTGCTAAACTATCAAGCAATAACGTACTATAATATGCTGAAGTGTCAGTATTATGACACATAACAAATTCTTTAATGTGCCAGTAAGTAAGATTAAACAAAACAGGTATATGCATAAACTGTAAATTGTTAATCAGTGTACCAGGTAGGGCAGTATCTGTTAGGCCACTGTGAGGACCAGGCGTGTGCTTTGGACACTCCAAAAGCTGTTTGTCAGTGGGTGGTAACACAGAAAGGTACATGGCAGCAGAGGCCATGTTGTGTACAGCACAACATTTTTGAGCAGAGTCCTTATACAAAGAATTACAATATCCAGGGTAAATTAAACCAGTGATATTGTATAAACCAGAATGTCTAGGAGCAGTTTGTAGCAAGGACAGATAATCATTTAGAATAATTTAGCATTGGGCCAACCCTAGACTGTTCTCTTGGAAAGTTTGGCCACAGGGAGAATTTGTCCTTGCGATGTGGTTTGCCACTCAATATGAAGGGTAGATTTATCAGGAGCAACAACTGAGGCAGTGAGGTAAGCATCGGAACCTTTCTGGACAGTAATCAAACTATTGGGTATTTTGATGGACATTCCATCTGGAGCAGATGCTGGATGATCAAGGTGTTGTAGGAGGTTTGATATCATTCCTTGGATGCAGGGGATAACTCCTGAGATGAGGAGAAAATGGAACAAGATAGCCATCTTGTCAGTGTATCTGAAAAACAAAATCACACCTTAGTAGGTTAGTACTTTTCCTCCCAATGGGGTGAGGAAAATTAATTAAGTTCCTTTATACAGTTTTAGTTGGTTTGCATGTAACCATTTGTCAGTCATTTTATTGTTGTGCAGGAGTCTAACTTGATAGACTGCTGGACTGAGCTTGTTGACAATGGGGTAGGGGCCTTCCCATTTATTAGAGAAGGAGTGTGTGGGATGTGCAAATTGGAGAACCATCACCTGATCTCCAACCTATCAATCCACTTCTTGTGCGTGCTTGTCAAACTGTATCTTGGACTGTTGCTGGGCCTTGTCCATGCAATTGGCAGCTTACAAGTGTGTGTGTATAAGGTCTTTTTTGAGTTTTTCCACATATTGGTCTACAGAAACACGGTCTGCAGTGGAGCTCTGCAGGTCAAACAATAGGTGTTCAGGTAATCTCATTTGTCTTCCAATCATCACCCCAAAGGGTGTCAACTGAGTGGTGGCTGAGGGTGTGCCCCTGATTGCCATAAGGAGTAACGGCAATAGGGATTCCCTGGTTTTGGGATTATCCTCAATAAATTTGGAAAGCATTTGCTTAATCCGTCTGTTGGCTTTTTCTACTTGACCTGAGGATTGAGGTGGTAAGGTATGTGGAACTTCTATTGAACTCTAAGGAGTTCAAGGGATTCTTTCAACTCACCCACAAAACTGGTTCCTTTGTCTGAGTCTGCCTTAAGAGGTAGACCCCACCTGGAGAAAATTTGTTCCACCAGGATTTTGGCAGCAGTTTTCACAGTACATGTCTTAGTGGGGAAAGCTTTCACCCACTTAGAGAAAAGATCAGTTACCACAGGAGAATACTTATTATTTCTGCTGGTGTTGGTCAGGGGACCAATAAAGTCAATCTGTATGGCATGCCAAGGGCCAGAGTGTCTTTGTGGTAGAAGTTTGGCATTTCATTTGCTGGGAATGGGATTGTTTTGTGCACAAACAAGGCAGTTATTGATATACTGCTTGACATCTTTGGTGATACCAGGCCACCAGACAGTGGTCTTGAGCCTCTGGAGGGTATTTTCCACCCCCTGGTGCCCACCAGTGGGTGTATCATGCACTTGGTGCAAGAATTTGGACCAGAGGTGTCTGGAGACCACCCACAACATGGTGGTGGAATCATCTGGTTGATAACAGATGAGCTTGTCATCTGGTGACAAGTGTAACTTACCTTCATGGCTCCGGCAAGGGTTATGTGCAGTGGGAAGTTTCTCTTCAGTATTCTTGTCAAGGAATCTGAACACTTCTTTGAGTTCAGTATCAACATGTTGGGTTGCTGAGAGGTCCAAGGGGGAAAAGGGTTCAGGTTTCTTCCTGTCTGCAGCAATGTGTATGGCTGCATTAGCCTCTGGATGATCCATCAACCAAGTGTCCCCCCTCGGGCCCCTTACTTGGCAAGAGGTGTCTGCTGTGTCATTGAAGGCATGGTAGGGGTCATGGGGAATGACTTTGACTTTGTGCACATAGAGTTTGAGTGCAAATCTTTAAGTGCAGAAACGTATGCATATTACCAGTTCTTTGTATCCTCTTGGCTGCTATCAGAAGAGAGGAAGGAGTTCTTCAAGCAGAAAGGAGAACTTCTGTAAGAGAACAACAAACCCAGTTAGAGTCTGTGAAAATAATGGTATCCTCGGTTCCATGCTGGCTGAACTCGAGGGCACAGGCCACTGCTGCCATCTCTGCATATTGTGATGATGCTACACTGCAACATTTAGAGATTTTAACAGTATTGCCATAGGGATAGATTACTAAGATACCCATCCCTGCAATTTGTTCTTCCTGGTAATAAGAAGCTGAACCATCTATAAAAACACAACACAAAGAAGTATTTTTGAGTATTTGTGGTGTGGCAGGGAGGAAAGGACCTGGATCTGGAAGATCAGGCGGTTGCAGTGTACAGTCATGGGGTTCTCCTTGGAAAAGGAGTCCATGTGCCAGCATGGATGAAATTTTGGTTGGATGCACCTGTACGTTTCTATCCTGGAGAAGAAGTGACCAGTGCATCAGACTGGTGTTAGAGACCGACCCATCCTTCACTCTGTCTGATAGCAGAAAAGCAGTTGGGGTGTTGTTAGTATTAATAATCAGTGAAGAGTACCTAATGATATACAGAAAGTGCTTGACAGCCCAGTAGGTGGCCAGAAGATTCCTTTCACAAAGGCTGTACTTCTGTTCTACTGGGGTCAAGAGCTGTGATGCATAAGCAGTGGGTCTCAGAGTATCATGAACTCTGAGCCAGCACTGCTGACATGGCAATGTCAGAGGTGGCACACTCCAGATGAAATGGTAGTGCTGGATTAGGATTAACCAGATCTGGGGCTGAGGCCAAGGTCTGTTTCAGTGACTTCACAGCCTGGGTGTGTATGGGACCCCAAGTCCATGGAATGTCCTTTTTCAGTAGCTCATTCAGAGGAGCAGCATTCTGAGCAAAGTCACAGATAACATCTCTGGAATAGTTTACCATACCTAGAAACCTGGTAGGCAATGGCAGGTTTTTCAATCCTTGAATCTTTTTCCAGGTAGGGCTGCGGCCTTGGTCAGTAAATTTTAGGCCAAGGAAGAGTACTCTTTCTGACATAGCTGTGCTTTTGCTGGGTTACATTTGAGGTCTGCTCTCTGAAAGAAAATCAGTAGTTCATCCAAGAGATCCAAGTGTTGTTCCTGCATGGCAGTTGCCAACAGCAGGTCATCCACATACTGCAAGAGACACTGGGGAGTAGAGAAACCCTCAAGGATGTCCATAATGTGCAGGTGGAACAGGGCGGGCTGTTATGGAATCCCTGTGGTAAGCAGGTCCATATACTGTCTACCTTCAAATGAAGGAAAAACTTATATTGACACAGGCCAAGTAATCACTAAGTGACAAAACCATGGAGATATCAAAGGGCAAATGAACCATTTGAGTCAGTCGAAGTTGTAGCATCAGGTACAGATACAGTTGGAACACAACTGTGGGTGACTCGGCTTAGTTTTCTGTCGTCAATGGTAAGTCTCCAGGTGCCTGTGGGTTTTTTTCTACGGGTCACACTGGGGAGTTAGGCCGGGAAACGTTATTAAGCTTTAATTACACTTTGATTTAGGAGTGATTTATTGCTTCCCTGAGAGAAGGCAAGGCCTCAGATGGAAAAGGATATTGTCTTTGCCTCTTGTGTGCTGGGCTTGGCACTTCAATGATGGTGTGCATTCTGCCACAGTTGTGCTTGTTAATAGCAAACGCTTCCAAATGCCTTTGCAAAATGGGTAGGAGCTTAAGAAAAAGCTCATGATTCTTGAACAAATATATGACATCATAATCCTTGTTGGCAGATAAGGTTGCCACAACGTGTGAATCAGGGATCAAAGATGGTATGATATTGGCCCTGAATCTGTATCAGTAGTATTAGTTAGATCCACCACACATCCGTGTGGGGCAAATGAAACAATCTGAATGAGTTCAGATGATCATGCACCATCATTTGGAAGGCATGTGAGGCTTCCAAAGCAACTCCAACCTCTACAGGTAGGAGGTAGGGAGCGGTATGCAGGTAGCCTAGTTCCATTTACTCCTGACATGTTGGTCCTCCATTCGGTGGACCAAGGAGATGTATCTAGGTGGTAATCATCTAATACAGACACAGCCATGCCTGTATCCAATAACACTGTAAGTAGGTGGCCCCCAACCTTGGCCTCAGTGCAGGGCCTTCCATTTGTATCCAAGACCAGATAGTTTACAATCCGGGCTGGGGCCTGTAATTATCATTCTGTACTGGTGGAAGCATGGAGAGGTTGGGCCTGGCTCCTCTGCACCACTTTACCATGCTGCACTGATGCTCTATAGGGAGGTGTTCTGGGTTCAGGCCCGTGTGGGGCCTGAGGGCCTGAACTTCTAGTGTCGCCATGGCCCATTGGGTCCTGGGTTCCTGGTTGTATGGCTGCAAGGGACTGAGCAGGAACAGCATCCACTACAGAGTGCACTTGCCCCAGGAGCTCTCTAAACTTCAGATTCTCTTTGGATATTTCCCTATATGAAGGGCCTGGTCTTTGTTGTTATTTACCCTTATTCTTATGCTTCTTATTCTTATGATTGTTCTGGTCCCACCCCATTGTTGCTGCTGCTGCTGTTGTGGTTGTTGTTGGGCCTGCTGGGGGTGTTGGTTGTCTGTGGGGAGGGGCTGTTTGTGTGGGGCCTGCCAATCCACCATGTAGTGTATTGTGGACTCTTGGGTAGGCTCCACGACAGCTACTTTCTTGGAACTGGAGCCCAGATCATGGATGTAGAGCTGGTATACTCTTGGTTTTCCAAAGGATGTCGACAAATCTGTCCATGTTGGGATATGTGGTTGGCTCTACCTTTTCTCTTACTGCAGGGATCTACATCCTCATGTAACACCATCATCATCATCATCATCATCATCCATGTGGGTAACATGGACACAACAGCAAGAGCCACAGTTTTTGATGCTGCTGCTCCTAGCAGGCTCTATGTACCCCTTCATTAAGATTGCAGATTTGTGCGGGGGAAACACATTAAGCAATGTGAACTGACACTGAAAAAAAAAAACTCAAAGCATAAAGGTAGAACACCCAAAAGAAATTATGCAGCTATACAAGATACCACAGTAATGCACAAAAGTAATAAATTACATGTGGTGTCATGTAAATGTAATTACATTTGCATAAAATCAATAACCACTTGGGGACAGTTACACATCCACTCTGTCCACTAAAAACAAAAACTTTAGTATTGTGCTTTAATTACAGTAAATTAAATGGTCACCAAGGTATGTTGCACAGCCATGTCACAAAATGGCTGCTTTTTTTAAGGCTATTTTCATTATTAAAATGTTGCCACAATAAAATAAAAATACATACACCCTTTTTTTTATGCACACTATCTCTTGACCATATTGGCAACAGTACAGAGCACAAATTCTGTATTTTTAATAAATTATGAGTAAAATACAGACCTTATTTTAGTGCACACTCATGTTTCTCTAATACTGTCAACACACCTATATATTTATATATCTATATATATATATAGATATATATTTAGATATTACAGTGCTTTAGTCGAGCCACTATATTTAGGAGTTATGAAGACATTTCTATGTTAAAGTCAAAATTTTGCAGGTTAATAACTTTGGACCCATTCAACGGATTTGCCTGAAATTTGGTATTCATGGTGGGGTATAGTAGATCTCTTGATTTACCAAATTTCATTTTGGTCGGACTTAGGTCTTTGTGCACGAAAACGCTGAAAATGCAAAATTATCCAGTTTTGGAGGCAGTTTGGGGATTTCGTCTGTGGCCCTGCATGGCCATCTTGTGGTGTGCTGCTCTGCAAAATGTCTCATCTGAAAGAGCTTGGCTAGCCGAACATGCCGCTTTTCATTTCATGAACAAATATTGAGGCATTCCAAAGTTATAGCACTTTTAAGTACCCATTATAAGTCAATGTGAAAATTTATATGGTTATTTTGTGAACAAAGAATGGGGTTCTGGCCATTTGGTCCCACCTGACGGTCAAAGAATTTGCAGCCTTGCGGTTCAAGAATCTTTGTCCCTGAGAATTCTTTGATCGTGAGGTCCGCCATCTTGTTTTTAAATTCTGATCATAATAAATCAAATATCTTGACTCTGGGGTCACTCCTGAAGTAAACCTTACATGGGTTTTACTCAGGGGTCTTCGATCTATTGAGCCATGTCTTTAGTTTGGTTTAAAATGGTTAAAAATAGAGTTTTAAGGTTTTAGATTCTTTGATCGAGGCTCACTAATGATCTTTGATCACGAGCCTGCAAATTCTTTGATCGTGAGATTCTTTGATCGTGATCTTGCATAGCAAGGTAAAAATACTATTTTCTCAGCTCAGGGGTGGGCTAGGAACAAAAATGAGGGTGGGTTTTGATCAGGGGGCTTCGTTCTATTGAGGCATGGCAGTGGTTTCATCTAAATCTTCCAAAAACTCACTTTTCACCATTTTTAATTCTTTGATCACGAGCGTGCAATTTCTTTGATCGAGAGCCGCAAATTCTTTGATCGTGAGATTCTTTGATCATGATCCTGCATCACGAGTGAGGAACAAGATGGCCCTTTTAAAAATTCAATTTTCTCAGCCCAGAGGTGGTCTAGGAACACAAATGAGGGTGGGTTTTGCTCAAGGGTCTTCATTCTATCGAGGCATGGTGGTGGTTCTATGTAATTCTGCCCAAAACTCAAGTTATAGCATTTTTTATTCTTTGATTGTAAGCCTGAAAATTTTGATCACAAGCTTGCAAATTCTTTGATAGTGAGATTCTTTGATCACCATCTTTGATCGTGAGAGGGAGGAGGGATAAGATGGACAGGATTTTATAATGCATTAGATAGGCCAATTTTACCAATCTTTAAAGAGGACAGGAAATGTTGTATGTATTGCAGCTCCACGAGTGGTTTTATTCCATTATTTGTCAGACTACATATAATTTTGTCCTGTCTCTCACTGTTGCAAAGTTTTTTATATCATTTACGAGTTGTCAGTAAAGAAAAATTAAATATGGCAGTTTATGTAAATGTTCAGGTCATGTTCCGTGTTTTGATTATTGTAAAGTGAGTGAGGTAGTTAGAATGGTGATGTGATCATTCACACATTCAAATGGATCACTGTGATAGACTTGTATCAAGCTGTCAGCAACCAGAAAGTGATCTACATATACAACGTATGTATTTTCATAAGCCACAAGTTGAATGTATTCACTGACTAAGTAATTTATCTTGCCATGGCTGTATTAGATTTCAGTGATTAACGCGATTAAGAGATTCTGTCTGGTTTAATAGTTATGATTATATACAGTATATCATCAAATTAATCCAAACGGAATTTGCAGTGCTGTGGAATCCTGCCTCTCTTTTTAAATTTTGGCCATTCCTTTACTATGCAGCTGCTAGTAGTCTTTTAAAAAAATATCTTTTGTCCAAATTTATTTTCATCTTGCCATTCAAAGTCATAGAAACATAGAATTTGACTGCAGATAAGGACCGCTTGGCCACGTAGTCTGCCCATTTCCTACCTAACGGAGATAGGCTGCAGATCCTAGTTAACCAACAACCTACTTCCTCCCCCCCCACTAGAAGTGCCTTATGTTCTGTCCCATGACACTTTTAGATTTCCCCACTGTTTTGGACTCTATGACCTCCTCAGGAAGGCTGTTCCATGTATCCACAACCTCTCTGTAAAGAAATCTTCCTCACATTTACTCTGACCCATCTCCCTCTATCTTCAAATTGTGCCCCTTGTTTTTTGCACATCTCTTTTCTGAAAGATGCTACCCTCTTGGACTTTGTTGATTCCCTTGAGGTATTTGAAAGTTTCTATCATGTCCCCCTCCCCTCCTTTTCTCGAGGGCTATACATCTTTAGTTCCTTTAGTCTTTCTTCATATGTCTTCTGATGCAGACCCTGCATCATTTTGGTTGCCCTCCTCTGGACAGCCTCCACCCTGTCTATGTCTTTGGGGAGATGGGGTCTCCAGAACTGCACACAGTACTCCAGATGTGGTTTTACCAAGTGTCTGAACAGAGGGCCAACAACTTCCTGTTTTCTACTACTGATGCCTCTCCCTATGCATCCCAGTATCTCCCCAGCCCTCCTTATTGCCTTCTCACATTCTGGCCCACCTTTAGGTCATCTGATATGAATACCCCCAGGGTCCCTTTCCATTTTTGTTGTTAGTATCTCATCCCCCATTGTGTACTCTTCCCTGAGGTTTTTGTTTCCCAGGTGAATTACTTTGCACTTCTTTGCATTGAATCTAAGCTGCCATACATTTGACCATTCCTCCAACCTTGCCAAGTCCCTTTTCATCCTTTCCACCCCACCTTGTGTATCAACCCTGTTGCAGATCTTTGTGTCATCTGCAGAGACATACTTTCCTTCCAGTCCCTCTGCAATTTCACTTATAAAGACATTAAAAGGACACTGGCCAGGCTGGCCCCCGGTGCAGCAGTTGGATTTCCGCTTGCGACGCCAGCGTTCCAGGCTCGGGAACGAGCCTGGAGCACTGGAGGACCGGCCAGGGGGAGAAGGATTGAGCATCCTATGACAGCTCTCCTTCTCTGGGGGGAGGGCAGGGGATGAGTCCGGCACCTGCTGGCTCCTAGCAGAGGCTGGGAGCATCAGAGGATGCACAGCCCAATGCGGGTATGGGGAGGGGCGGACATTGGCATT
Source organism: Neoceratodus forsteri (assembly GCA_016271365.2). Taxonomy (NCBI): domain Eukaryota; kingdom Metazoa; phylum Chordata; order Ceratodontiformes; family Ceratodontidae; genus Neoceratodus; species Neoceratodus forsteri. Next base: position 1,180,471,102 of record CM057458.1, read on the forward strand.
AGCCATGATGTCACCATGCTGCTGCCCACAGGAAAACAGGAAAAATCTGCTCATGGCCCACCAAGATGACTGCTCTCCATTCCAAGGAGCACCCTCACTACCTGGCCAGGGCCTCCTGTTCCTCAGCAGCATCCCCGGGACCTAATAGAGTGTGTGCTGGGGTCTTCCCTCTTTCCTCGGTGCCCTTCCCTCTCGGAGAAGGGGGACCCACCCGGTGATAGGGATACACCGGGATATCCCGGGGATTGGCTGCGATCTGAGGAGGGCTGGCTAAGGTCAGTGGGGATGAAAGGAACTTGTGGAGCCTGAAGGATTGGGGGACAGTGAAGCATGGGAGGTGGTATAAACAGATAATGCAAAAAAAAAAAAAGAACTGGCCCCAGTACTGAACCCTGCTGTACCCCACTAGTAACCCTCCTTTCTTCACTGTAGACTCCATTTACTATTACCCGCTGTTTCCTGTTGTCCAACCAGTGTTTTACCCAGGCTACCACCCTGGGACCCACTCCCAGGCTGGCTAATTTGTTTATTAATCTTTTGTGTAGGACTGTGTCAAATGTCTTGGTAAAGTCTAGGTAGGCCATGTACACAGCCCCTCCCTGGTCTACTGCTTTGGTCACCCAGTCAAAGAAATCAATTTGATTTGTCTGACATGACCTTCCAGCTGTGAATCCATGCTGCCTTGGGTCCTGTGCTCCACTGGCCTCTAGGTACTCAACAATTCTTTCCTTCAGAAGTGATTCCATCATTTTCCCTAAAACTGAGGTCAAACTGACAGGTTTGTAGTGTCCTGCCTCTGTCTTGCTCCCACTTTTGTGAAGGGGAATCACATTCTCCCTCCTCCAGTCCTCAGCTACCACACCATCCTCCCATGATTTATTAAAAAGGGTAGTCAGTGGTGTTACTAAGTCTTCCCTTAGCTCTTTTATAATTCTGGGGTGAATCCCATCAGGATCCATTGCTTTTTCCACCTTCAGTTTTAAGAGTTCTTTCAGAACCCTTTCATCTGTGAAAGAACTAATATCACACCCCCTATCCAGAGTGCTTCTATTGATAGGATTAGGTATTTCCCCCTGATTTTCCATTGTGAATACTGAGCAGAAGTATTTGTTCAGTATCCCTGCTTTTTCACGGTCACTCTCTGCCCAACCACCTTCCTCTTTGTTCAGTCTCAGAATCCCTTCCTTAGTCTTTTTTTCACCCTAATGTACCTATAAAAGGTTTTATCCCTTTCTTAACCAAGTTAGCTATCTTTTCCTTGGTTTGGGCCTTTGCTATTCTGACTGCCTTACCCGCTTCCTTCTGCTTTAACTGGTACAGTTCTCTGTCCTGCTCCTTCTGTGTTTCCTTATACTTACTGAATGCTATCTTTGTCTCCCTTACCTTCCCCACCACTTCTTTTGAGAACCATAGTGATTTTTCTTTTGTTTTGATTTGTTTATTTGCTTCACACAAAGGCTTGTTGCCTCTGTGATGGCGGTTTTGATGTTTCCCCATTGTTGCTCCACCCCTCATTCTTGCCTGTTTGCTAGTGCTTTTCTGAGGCACTCTCCCATTTGACAAAATCAGTCCTCCTGAAGTCCAGTACGCTGGTGCAGTGCATGCTGGCAGGCGCCAGAGGTGATGGACCTCCTCCAACTCTGGCAGGTCTTCTCACTGCCTGGACCCACCACCACCATCCCCTGAAGATGAACAGGATCTGCTGAAAGTGAGGAAATGTGAGTGCATGTGAACAACCTTCCCCACCCAACACCACCACCATGTCATACCGTGCAGTGATGGGCTTCCACCTGTCTGGAATCCACCTCCTGGTACGCCCTCAATAGCACTCCACTGCATTGATGCAGCCAGTCGGTCCTCAGCCGGGGTCAGCTCTGCCACCGCTGGCTGGCCCCCGCCTGTGCCAGCACGTGCCACCCTGAGGGCTGCCACCTTCTCCTTCACCCTCCTGCGGTCTGTCCCCATCTTCTTTTTGCATTCCTGCACAGAGTGTTGGTGGCTTCCGTGCAGGTTCACTGCCCAAGCTACCCCCTACCATGCAGCTACATGGGCCTGAGGGGTGCCCCGACGTCCACTCAGTAGTGGCTCCTCCTCCAGGTAGGCCTGGAAGAAGGCCTCTGTCTCCACCATAGTGAAGTTGGGCCTCCTCCTCCGCCTCACTCATCCTCACCTCACCTTGGCTCTGCTCGGTCATGTCGGTCTGTATGGGTGGAAGTGGACACCTGTCACTGTGCAGTCTACAGTGTTATCCCATGACCATTGTCCAGAACATCACACAGCATGCAACCCACCTCTCACCTGCAGTAACCGAATCTGGCTAGTGCAGCCCAATGTCACACATTTATAGCGCAATGCATGCAAATTAGGAGTGGAGCAACTGTAATGAGATGCAAATCGCGCCACTGCACCTTTGAATGGCTGATCAGATGATTTGCATGTGTCGGCTGAATATCACATCCTTGCGCTTTGTGCAATAAGGTTGAGCAGGCTGAGCCAATGGCGCATTTCCGTGTCTGTAGTACACCACATTGCGCATGCCCAGGTGGCTTATGCAGGCATCTGCCGCGCTGATGACGTGCTGTGTGCGATCAGCAATTCAGGACATGGCCACCATTGTGCCAGTGGCGCTACAGTGCTGGAAACCAAATGGCGCTGTGGCATAACTGCACAATAGTCCACTGTGGCACTGGCACGCAGGTGACCGTTCGCGCAGGACGTGTAGACGTCTGACGGCGCTGTGCGTGGCCTTGCACCACTGACCCCTGACCTTGTGCCCGACCTTTGCCCCCTGGCGCTGTACGTCTGGCATGTGTACGGCTCAAACCCGCTGTTCAGTGACAGCGTGATAGGGAATGGCAGCGCTGTGCCGACAGCATGATAGGGAATGGTGGCGATGTACCGTGCAGCACTTCCACGTGGGGTCGCCGTGCTGCGGAGCACCATATTGTCTACTATAGCATTAGAGATGGCACGCAGGAGATCCCCTCAGTGGGATGCCCTTGAGCTGGCCAACCTTGAGGCCACTGTGGAGCCATACTATGGCCCACTCTTTGGTGAAGTGCCACTGGACAGGGCCAGGATCCAGGTCTGGGAAGAGGGCTGCCACTGACCTGAGGTGGCCACTGGCCACAGGAGGATGGTCGAACAGTGCAGGCACCGTATGGGGACCTGGAGACGGAGGAGCCGGAGCTACTGGCATGTCTGCGTCGTGTGCCAGGAGGGCATGGTGCCTCGTCCAGGTGGGTGATATGTCTACACACTTGTATGATCCATATGGGTAACTGACTGTCTCATGTCCAGCACATAGGGGAGGGATGGTCTGGGGTTGGCTGTGGCGGTGTTTACAGGGTATGGGATGGGTGGGTCTGGCTGGGTGGGTGGGCACACACATTGGGGTGGGGGAATATGCTTTGGGTTTGTACTGATGTGTTTCTCTCCTTTTGTCTCCCACAGGCATGGCCGAGTGGAGGAGGAATTTGGAGCAGCAGCGGAGGGTGGTGGCTGCAGGACCGTATCGTGCCGGTGAACAACCACAATGCCAGCAGCATCCTGATGAGGGTGAGTGCCATGACACCTTGATTGCTATTGCATGCTGTGTGACAGGGTGAGAGGCAGGGCATGGCCACCATCCATGGACACCACTGCCATGCACGCTACATGTGACAGTCAGCACTGTCCAGTGCCACTGCATGTCTGGGAGTGCGTCAATGGTGGTCCATGCGTGCACTGGGCACATGGCTGTGGCACTGCCTGCTCACCGATAGCCATGTTACTGTACGGCTTTGGTTGTGCTGTGCTGGACATGGACGGTGGTGTGCAGTGGTACACATGGCTGTTGCTGCCTGGTTGGGCATGTCTTGTGGACACGGTCACTGTGGGTGGGCGCACACCATCACAGGAGCGTGGCACATGGCTGTCTGCCATGCATACTGGGTGGGATGCAGGGGGATGGACAGTCACACCCATTGACTCTGATCCCTTGTCCTAGGTGTGCGGATACTCCTGTGAATGCAGCGGTCCATCCAGGACCTTGTGCGGGTGGCGCAAGAGTCCCTTGCCATCCTGCGGGATCTGCAGCAGCATGGCATGAGGAGGAGGATGCGACCCAGGCAACAGACCCAGGCAGCAGAGGACCAGGCTGGCCGGCAGTGAAGTGAGACAACCTCCCCCCTTTGACCAACCTTCACACCCCGCCTTCCCTCTCCCATATGTTCACCCCTGTTCTTACCCACCGCCACCTTGTTCCTGTCCTCCACCCCACGTTTGTACTATAATTGTAAATAGTTGTTGTTGTTATGTTTTTGTAATACAGTTATTTTGCTATGAATACTGTGGTGGTCTCTGATTTGCAGCTGGCTAGCAGGTGCTCAGTTGCAGGGTGTGCATGGCATCTGGGGTGGTTCAGTCATGGGTATGTGTGTGTGTGCATGGGGAAGTGTCTCTGGTGTGGGAGTGGTGATCAGTCGGTATTTGTGGTGTGTGTGTTGTTCCCTGTGCATTGCATTACTGTGTGCAGTGGTCCATGGTGCCTGCTCTGTGTCCATTGTGCCCCTGTCAACCCATCCTTGGCCTGTGCAGCTGACACCCTTGCATGTCTGTGGCCTGTGAGGTCTGCTGCCTTCTCAGTGGTGGCTGTCCCTGCAGGTCATCCACTGTGACCATCACCGTGCTGGGTTGCCTCCTGTCAATGGTATGGTGCATGTTTGCCTCGGGTGACACTATGGCCTCCGCAGTTGCTGTCCCACCTCCTTGCTGTGGCTTGTGTGTAGTGCAGGGGCTGTGCACCACTGTCTGTGACTTGTGATCCAGGCATCTGCTGGTGGCGTGCAGGGCTGCAGTTTTTTGCACAGGTGGTGTCACCCTGTGCCATGAGGGACTGCAGGCTGTGTGCACAGTTTTCATAGGCCCACACTGGGGGCTTGGCTGCCACACTACTGCGTCCCTGTGTTAGTGTCCCCGTGGGTATGGGTATGTGTTTGCCCCTGCACTGTGTTGCATCCAGTGTGCTGCATGCTTCCACACACCACTGTGGGTGTCTGTGCAGGCTGCTGTGGCTCATGGTGGGTCTGGCTTGTATGGTTCTGTGGTACACGTGGGTGCAGTGTGGCAGTGGGGGGGTGGTGGTATGCATGGGGATTCCCGCAGTGGTGGTCACTACTCATGGGGGGTGTCTTGGGGTCATGGTGCAGGGTGTGCTGTGCACGGGGAGGGCTGCTGTGCCATGGGTGGTCCACCTCCTTGTGTGGCAGTCTCAGCTTGCCGGTGGTGTGCTGGGGCACCATGGCCTCAGCTGTGCTTTGTTTGCTTGTCCCCATGGTCCGATGGCTGTTCCATCCCTCCCCCAGTTATGCTGTGCTTGGGTTGTGGGGGTACATTGTTGGTTCTGCAGTGTGTCCCTGTGCCCATCTGTGGCATGGGTGGTGGGCCCCTGCCTTCCTCCCTGGTTGTGCAGTTCCATTGCTCTGCTGCTGGGGGGCTCCCTGCTTGTGCTATGGCACCTCTGGGCTGCTCAGCTGGCAGTCCTTATTGTGCCATAGTGCATCGTCTCTGCTCAGCTTCACCTTCCTGGTTGCGCTATAGCGCAGGTTGTGCGATATTCAGATGCTGGCTTGTTGCACAATTTGGCTTGCTCCATGTTTGAATATCGCGTCTATTGCGCATGTGCACAAGTGACTTGCACTTTCTCCTGCTGTTGTGCACTTTTTGGGCGCAGTTTGAATATCCGGCCCTGTATGTTCCTCTTTTGAATGGCTTAACACACAAACACCATGCACACACTCTCACACACACAAATACAACAGCCATTGTTTGGAGGACTGTTTTTTTCCCCTCCCATATTAATTGTTATAATTCTTCTGTTTAGTGATGAGTCAGGACAGAACAAAATATTTAACATATTTTCTCATGCTTGCTTTTCCCCTCCCATATTAACAAACTACAATAGGGAAACAATGACTGTGGTCCCAGTGGTCAGTTCTGCAATGAGGAGTCCCCCGAGGTCCTTCTCTCTTTCTTGGCATGGCTGGTGACTGGAATGAGGGAGGGGATATTTGTGTGCTTAAATAATGAAACAAACTTGTCTTTACTAAGTTCATCCCCACCCTGAAGAGGACTGAACAGAGACCCACAGCAACCATGCATCAATTGAGAAGTGCTCAGTGTGGTGGGTCAGGTTCTTCCTCGGCAAAGCCCTGCTTGAACTGAAAATCTAAATATAAGGTTTCAAGTTCACTCTTTAAACAACATTTCTTTGCACTCCTTTTATTGTCCCTCGGCTTGTTTTACTTAGCCCAACCTCCAAGACATGTTCCAGCTTGCAGTGGATGTGCTGCAACTTTGTCCGCTGTCTTCATACTGTAGATGAGTGTTTTTTCATAAGTGCCTTTAGTAGTAAATGTAATTATGTCTGACTGTTGCACCCTGTGTTATGTGGTGTATGATGATTTGAGTGATTGTGATAATACCTATCTCCAAAACCCACTAACATATGCAGTTGATAGGAGCATGCCAAATCTTTGTATTGAAATCTTATTCAGAATAAATACTAAACATAGCATTTGAATCAAACATTAGATTCACCCTACACCGGATAATACAGAGAACATCTGTTAGACATAGTAACATAACAGTTTAAAAATGTAACTTTTACTACTAAGGACACTGAAAAAACACTCATCTTCAATGTGAAAGCAGTAGTTGTGAAGTGTAATAAAATAAAAATAATAAGCTCAACTTACTGGCAGGTCAGCACTAGTAGAAAAGGCTGGGTCAAAAAGTCAGTGGCAGAGATGCAGACACCTAACCTTACCTATCCTCTGCCCAGTCCTGATTTATTTGATCTTTTGGGGCTGACTGGGAACCTGGGCAGGCCAGGCAGTGGGTAGTACAGCACCTAATAGTGGACAGCCTTGGTCTGGTATACAAGACTGGGCAGGGGCAGCATGCACAGCTAGCCAAACCTTATTTTATACAGTATCTCATCACTGCTCTTTCATTTTAACTTAAAACAAAAGGGCAGTGAATGAGGTATTTTGTCAAGCTCTCAGATGGATGAGATGGTGAAGAAAGCCGTTAGCCAGAACCAGACTTCAAAGTGCTGCAGATAGACTGTGGAAAGTGTGAAGTGTCATAAAGGGGACTCAGAGGGAAAATTGTTTTTTTTTGTGTGTGCGTGTGTCAGGAAGGTATTGAAGAGAGTCATTATGCTGCAGACAGTCTGATCTCTGGTGCACAATAGAAAACAACTCGGAGGTGGTTCCTGCTGTGCATGGATGATCAGACTATCTGCTGCATAATTACTCACACCAATCTGTGAATTTTACAGGCACTGCAATTGTTATCTTCAGCACACATTTGTACATTTAATAATAATTTTTTCAGAAATTCAAACACTTGGAAAGTAGAATAATAATATTTATATCAGTTTTACTGATGCCTCTACAGGAACATATTATAGTTATGCATCTGCTGGCAAAAAAACAATACATGAGATGGTACTTCCATTTATCTCCCGCCATGTCTCTTTGTAGATCAAATATGACCAATTATACTATGCACTACGTCATGACAATGTTTGCTGGCTGCGTGACAGGATGGTTTTATCATTAGTCCCATCTTTCAAAAAGCAGTTAAATAAAATAACTTTACAGAGTGAGTGAACTACACTCAGCTGTTCAAATGTAGTGGGACAAAATTGAACTAGTGAGGTAGAGCTGTTGCCAGAATAGCTGATCTCTTGCACACTGTAGACATAGACTTATTGGGGCTCTTTCACTTTATGAATAAAAAAGAAACTTGAAGCAAGGTATTTTTTTCAATAACCCACCCTAACTATTCCCACTATACTTCACCCACTGTGAAAAATGATTAGATTGACTGTTTTTTTATAAGAAATGTAGTGTGGCAGACTCTGGAGGGGGGCTCCAGAGTGTAGTTCATGTATATCTTGGTAGAAACAAAAAACTCTCACCGAGCCCTGCTTCAAAATCAATATTTTCATGATGTGGTGCATATTAGAATTAGTCATAGTAGATCCAAAAAGACATAGGATAAACTAAAGTATCTTCTCACTTTTGTTTAAGCTTGCTTTGCTCTGTTTTAGAAGAAATGCAAAAGATCCCTTGCACTTTGTTCGCTCTCATCTGTTAGAATATAACCCCCCCCACCACCAACAACAACTCCCCTGCCCATTTACAAATTTCACTTTTTGCTTAGAAGAAAATAGTTTTTCACAATTCTAGATATGCTAGTTATTGTAATGACCACCAAGATAGAGACGTTTCTGTGTGGGTGGTCCCAAATGTATGCTTCAGGAACTGTTCACTGTTGTACAACCCACATACACCTCAGCATCATCTAGTAGTGAATAAAAAGTGTCATTTACTAACTTCTCTTGAACTTTTTCTTAATCCATTCTTTCTAGTGGTTCATTTTGGAGGGAGCTGGGTTTTTTCCCCTCAAGTGAGATGTTAGCTGCATACTGATTTTAGTATATCTTTCCACATTCACAGTGCTGCAGCCTTCCATGTGCAACATGTGTGACAGTCAGTCACACCCCCGTTGGCATCAACAACTTTTTAGTTTTTTAAAATATAGATAATATTGGATGATTGGCTCAATACGCTCGCCTCCACTGCTAGCCACTGTCTTCCTGTAAAAACATTAAAATCTCATAACATATTTGTTTGAGCAAAGATGCTTCTTCATTTTATTACGTTTTATGTTATGTGCTTAAAAAATCTAAAGTGCACATTTGTGCATTTAATAATAAATTTTTTGGAAAGTCAAACACTGGGAAAGTAGAATAATAATATTTATATCACTTTTATTGATGCCTCTACAGGAAAATATTACAGTTATGCATCAGATGGCATGAAAATACTTGAGATGGTACTTCCATTTATCCTCTGCCATGTCTCTTTTTCGATCTAATATGTCTAATTATCCTATGCACCATGTCATGAGAATGTTGGATGGTTGTGTGAGAGGATGGTTTTATCACTAGTCCCAGCATCTACCAAAACTGCACTCTGGAGCATCCCTGCAGAGTTGTCTAACATGCTACATTTCTTTAGAGAATCTTTTAATTAAAATACCTTTACACAGTGAGAGAACTGCAGTTAGCTGTTTAAATGTAGCGGGACAAAACTGTACTAGCGAGGAAGAGGTGTTGCAAGAATAGCTAATCTCTGGCACACTCTTGTCAGAGTTATTGAATCTCATCTTTAAATTCATGATAAAAAACATTATCCAAGGTGTTTTATTTTAAATAATTCTCCCTCTTGAACTATTCCCAGCACTCTTCACTCACTGAGAAAAGTTAGTGGATTAACTGTTTTTTTTATAGAAATGTAGTGTGTTAGACTCTGCAGGGGTACTCCAGTGTGTAGTTCACGTATATGCTGGGGATGATAAATCTTCTCACTCAGCCAGCTTCAAAGTGAACACTCTCATGTATAGTAGAATATCATCCATTTAGGTAGAAAGTCTGTATCTGTTTTGGCCTACCTTGATTCCTTTAATTGTATCACACTGAAGGATCTGTTTTGTTAGGGGTTCAAGGCTCAGGGTCACACAGTATGCAAGTGGGGGCTGTGGGATTCAAACCCAGGTCTCCAGATTTGCAGCGCAGAGACTTAAACCAGGTATATCCTTGGAAAACAAAAACTCTCACCCAGCCCTGCTTCAAAATCAACATTCCTGTGATGTGGTGCATATTAGAATTAGTCATATTAGATCTAAAAAGAGATGTGGCAAAGGATAAATTAATGTACCTTCTCACTTTTTTAAGCTTGCTTTGCTCTGTTTTAGAAGAAACACAAAAAATCCCTTGCACTTTGTTAGCTCTTGTCTGTTAGAATCCCCCCCCAACTACCAGCCCATTAACAAATATAACTTTCTGGTTAGAAGAAAATAGTTTTTCACAATTCTAGGTATGCTAGTTATTGTAATGACCACCAGGATAGAGAGGTTTCTGTGTGGGTAGCCCCAAATGTATGATCAAGGAACTGTTCTCTTTCCTACATCCCACACACATCTACACCATCCAGTACTAAATAAAAAGTGTAATGGGATTTATTCCCCTGGTAAAGGTGATTATCTGAGTACCCTGTATAGTACTCCACAGTCAGAAACCAGTGGGTATTCCTCATCCATCCTATAGGTTGATGCATGATCCAGTCAAATGAAGTGGGCGAGGATATATCTCTTTGCTCGTCAGATTATCTCCAGTGTGATTCTTCCTTAGCTATTTTGTGAAAAAAATCAAGAAAAACAGAGACATACAAGACAGGATAGGAGACACCCTATGAACAGGGTCACAAACATATGACCTCTTTCTTGAATGATGCCCTCTCTGACTAGTGCCTGGTAGCCCGTACTAAGGTGTAAGTTAGAATAGAGAACTTAATCATGCATTTTTCTGTACCCACACTCTTTATTGTGACTTCTTCCTTATGTATCATTGACAAACGTAGATGTTTCTTGGCAGCATAAAATTCCTATCTGCTATATGTTCTATATTTATACACTTGTAAGCTGGAATTCATCGCCACATGTTCCCTGATTGCATCAATTGTGATGCTAATGACCTTGTTAACCCGGTCAGAGAGGTAATCTGCCATCCTAGTTGAGGCTGTGGAGTACTATAAAGGGTACTCAGATAATCACCTTTACCAAGTGAATAAATCCCATTATATTTCATTCACTTTGCAGTACTCTGCAGTCAGAAACCAGTGGGACCTGAGTAGCAGTGCAGATAAAGAAGTTATTATTCTTGGGAGAGTGAAAGAAAGGCAGATTGCTTCAATGCTATGTGTGTTGGGCCCCCACACAATTTCAGCCAATGTTGGGTGAAAATATACCTATGGAAGACCATGTGGCTGATGAATAAATGTGTAGTAATGACACGTTCCCTCCATTTGGCCAGGGAGTTGTGTGTCTGATCCATCTAGCAATGGTGTCTTTGGACTGTCTTGGATTTGCCTGCCTGTCCTACCCTCTGCCCTCTGATCAGTATGAGGAAGTCGTCTGTCAAGTGTATGTGGCATGTCATGCTGAAGTATTACTAAGGTGATGGTCAACATGTAGAGGGCGAGTTTGTGGGACATCTAGTGTGTCAGCTGTCATTATGTAAGTCGGTAGTATGACTTGGTCCCAGTGATATGTGGATACCACCTTGGGGAAAGGGGTTACCATTCTGTGAATGGTCTGTCACTGAGAAAACATCAGGAAGGCTTCCCTATATGGGAAGGCCTGTTCTGGCCTATCCTCCTAGTGGAGCAGAGTGCTACCAGGAAGGCTGTCTTAATTGTGCGCCAGTGTAAAGGTTCCTGTTGGACAGTGTGGTATTGTAGGGCATCTAGTAATGTGTTGAGTCGCCCTTGATTCCTATAGACTGACCAGCAGTGATGGTAATGTTACTGCCTTAAGCGACCTGACTGTGTTGTGCATGAGCTAGTGTGACCCATTTTGGCAGTGGACTCTTATAAAAGATTGCTGATGCCTGAATTTGGGGTGCTCGGGATTAGACCTTTGTTTGTCCCTTCGACTGTAGGGTCCAGAATTGGGGTAACCCTGTCAGTGATGATGAAGCTTCCATTACCTTGCCCATTTCTAGGAAAATGTGCCACTGTATGTGGTAAGTTTTAATAGTAGCTGTCCCTGAATTGAAATGGTTGATTCACCACTGTGGACTGATAGGCTAGGTATCACAGTCTTTTCCCTTCCAAATCTATGCTTTCAGGTTCCAGTTGGATGGGTTTGGAGGAAAATTAGGACCCTGGTACAGGAGAGCCAGCTGATGAGATAATGGCTATGGTGGGTTCGGTGCCATTGCTTAACTAAGTGATTACCATGGCCTCCTGAGTCAATAGGGGGTCCACCATGGCTACAGTTGTCTCTGAGTGGTGTATTTTATCTTGTTTGTCATTGGAATGTGGGAAAACACGTTGTTTGTCTGATGCTTTGCTGGGGCTGAGCATTTGTTCACCTCCAGTGCCACAGGTTTAGAGGGCCTAGGGTGGAGATTAGGTAGTTACGTGTACCAGTGTGGCGTAATGAGGTCCAACTGGAATGAGGCCCAATTGGCCTGCAGGCCTGTGGGGAGTTTGTTGGTTGAGTCTCCACTGGTGATTGTTGATGGTGACTTTGCTCAGTCAGTTTGCTTCAGATGGATTATAGGCTCCGTTCTGCCCAGAAAAGGGTTGTAGGGATAGTTTTATTGAGGGTTTGCTTCTGGTGCCTCCTGGCTTGTATAGGCAGGTGAGTGTAACTCAGTTGTCCTACTGGGCTAGTACCATTTTTGTTAGTGATGAGGGCTCTTATGTCCCCTATGTGTGGGTGAGGGGCTGTGGGACATCCTCATCCCATGCTGTGTTCCCCATTCTGTCTATGTGGTAGTCTGTAGTTTGGAGGGGTAGCAGCTGGAGGGACCTCCTTCAAGGCATGAGTGTTTGGGTTTAATTTCTTCATTGGTTAGGGGTTGCTACAGGAGAGATCCCAGCCCTGGTGATGCTCAATGATGGGATGCAGGCATTCTTGGTTCAGAAACCGCTACTGGAGGGGTTATCTGTCCCATTCAGAGTATTCTGTTTTGTTTGCAGGCCCTGTTGCTGTGGTCTAAATTTACTGTGGTTGTATTGAGCCACAAGTACCTTGAGTACATCTGAGCTGCTGCTTCAAGATTAATTGATTGCATGCAGTTCAGTGATTATATAGGGCTATGCAGTCCACCATGCTGTGGTCATCCAGGTATGGAATGACATGTACCCCTCGCTTCGTATGGTGCCATGCTAGGATTGCCAGAGTCTTGGTAAATACTCAGTATGCTACTGCCAGGTCAGACGGTAGGCAGGTGTATTGAAGGTGCTGTCACTCGATGCAGAACCTGAGTTATCAGTCGGATGTGAAGGTAGGCATTCTCAAGGCCCACCGAGGTCAGTAGACCCCGGCTGTATTGATGGTAGTTTCTCTTTGAATGTTTTGTGTAAATAACTAACTGGTATAAGTACAGCACTTGAGGTCCAGTGCAGGCTGCACCCAGTCAATCACTTGTGCCCCCTGCCTGTATGGATTCCCCTTTTATAGTGCCGATCAAGACAATAATGTATTAGCAGAGTGGTTCATAATCTCTGGGAAACTTGTCATAGTCGTCATGAAGACAAGAGCAATTTGTCACGCTGTTTGGGTATGGCAATGTTCCTAGTAAGCGGTTTTAGTGGTAATTTACCTGAAAAAGTAGGGCATATCTCATCCCAATAGGTGAGATAGTGGATGTAGTTATCATATGCTGATGGGGAGTCTATGAATGGATGGTGATGAAACAACATCATAATTTCCCTAGGGCAATTCATGTGAAGTGATGATACCTCAGGTGATGAGGAATGATGGCACTCTATTCCTTTGATTGAAGGGCAGGACTGGGCTGACAAGCATTGAGCCCTGTGACAAGGAAAGAGCAGTTAATGTAATATATGGGAAAGACCTGTAATCTCCAGTGTGGAGAAAGGATCATGCATGAGCTGGTGTACCGCTCGGGTGGTGTTTTGTCCAATCCAGCCAGATTCTAGTTTCTGTTATGGTCTGGCTCTGATTGAAAAAAAACATCTTAGGTTCCCCGCCTCCAGGCAAGGCAAGGCAAGGTGCTGAGCATGTGCGATCCTGTGACAGTAGCAGTGATCTCACTGGCTGTATAGCCAGTGACCAAGCAGTGGGAATTTCGACCAGTATGGGAAAGGAGAACAGTGCAAAACACGAGGTGTAGACTGGCCTAAGGGGGCAGGACGGTGCTGACATGTAAGGCTGTTGAGGCCAGGACAGACGAAGGTCACTGGTAGTGGGTGGCCCATCTATTGGAGTATTGACAAGTGCTGAGATACTGACTATATCCTGCCCCTAGTGCCAGGGTCTGCCAGGTAGTGTTTTCACCTGGTTGTAGTACTGCCTCTTCCTACATAATGTGATAGCCATGATGCCGCTGTTGGGTGCCCTGCATTCAGCGTTTTCAGCTGGTCAGCATGCATGCCCCCCAGTAGGTCCATTAGTAGCCCAGTCTGGGGTGTGGAGTACCTGTGGATTCTTGCCGAGAGGTGGCCATTGTCCTTCCTCTGCTCATCCCAAGTGATATCATAATAAGTACGGTCTCACGGTACATCCTGTGGCCAGCCTGTGGAGATTATCAGAGGGGTGACAATATTTGCCTGCGAGATGTGCCAACTACTAAGTGAGAGACTGAGTAAGTCTCTCAGAGCATCAATACTGCTCCACCTGGGTCCTAATAGTCCAGTTGGGCATTGAGATGGGGGTCTGAAAACGGTGGCAGGTCACGTGCCACCTGCCTACATTATTCTGTGTGTTACCTAGTGTTGGTTCAAAATAGGGCTGCGGTATCCAAGCCCAGGCCTCCCGAATTGGAGCACTGGGCCTGAAGGCACTGTATTGTATTGCGTCCCTGCTCAGGATCCTTCCTGGTTAGGTCAGTGTCCCCAGTATGATACCGAGTGACCTTGCTGGCAGGATTTTTGGAATGGGAAAAGCTGCAGTAAAAATAGGGCATCCAGGCCAGATGGCAGTGGAATGTTTCCTGTGTATGCTAGTGTCCCCAGTATGAAGTAGAGTGACCTTGTTGGGATATATTTTCTGTCTGGCATCTAGGGCTCACCATGCCCCTTCGTGGGGTAAGGATACCGACTGAGCACCTTGAGTCGCCTCTTCTATCGCCTTGAAGGCGACCCCACATTCTTTGCAGTTTGCCACTTTAATTCTTTGAAAAGTGAGGTAAAATTGTGTCTAATAGGGCTCCTGCAGTCTGGCAGGCCACATTGTAGCCAAAACAATTCAAAAAGGTCAAGATCAGTATGGTAGAGGTACTCCCGTGACTCTGAGAGCTGCAAAGACATTGTGTGCCTTTTTACCTAGGGACAAACCCAGGCAAGATGGCGGCAGGCAGATCCCATGAGAACTGGTGAGATTTGGGCTGCCTGTATAGGGAATAGTGCCATCACCTAAGATGGCATTGACATCTCATGGGAGCATGCTTGAGAATTGAGGGGCTGTTGTTTGGCAGTGCCTTGAGTCTCACGAGATTTGCGGGTGCTGCTGTGGCTTGAGCACTGAGGAAGGAATGCAGCAGTATGGCCGTGCAGTGTCCTGGGGGGGGCATGCTATGATTTATGGCCTTTGAGACAAAAGCTTTGTGAGTTTCAAGCCCTGGACCTCCATGAGCATCTGGAGAGAGAGTGGGGGATCTCCTCCACTTGTAGAGCAGAGCCAGTGGGTCACTGAGTGATCTAGAGGGAGGTAAGTCCTTTGCCCTGTACAGTGTTTTCCAGGAAAAGTATGTGGCTGGAGTGGGGTCATGGCATTTACTGGCTGAGAGGTCGCAGCAGAAGAGGGCTCCCGTCATAATAAATTGCCACTAGAGCCCTGGGTGGTTCCAGGGTTGGTATGAGGGAGCAATGGTTGTTACAGGAGGGGTCTAAGCTCACATTGCAGAGTTTCTTTGATTTGGAGGCTCTAGGTAGAAAACGGCAGGACCCACTGCTGAAGGGGGATGCCTGTGGATTCCTTGCCACATTTCTGCAGAATTTAAAAGGCAAGCATGGATTGATTTTTGATGCAGCTGCAGGCTGCTGCTGTGCAGAGTGGGGAGTCTGGTTGGTGAGGATGTGGGTTGCACTACTGGTGAGGACCTCACCCTGTGTGCTTTGTCCAGGGAATTGAATGCAGGGAGTTGGCTAAAGCCTACACTGTGGGAGGGATCCCAAGTCCTGAGTTGAACAAATGGGAATGGCAAATGCTGTGGGTTCAGGACCTGCTACAGGAGGGGGTACCTGTCTCCTGTATAGTGCTGTGCAGTGTAGTTCAGCACACTCGGCTCTAACCTTTTGGTCTAATAGCCTGATGCGGCTGAAATCTTTGGGCTGCTAGTTACCTGAAGCAAGAATAGATGCTTGTTTAAATAGGATTCTGTGTTGCACGCAGTTAATCTGATGCTGGGCTATGCTGGCTACTATGCTGCTTTGTTAGTTGAATGAAGTAAAGGAAAAAATGTACCTGTAATACAGAGAAGTTGCTGAAGAACTGCAAATTGTTGGGAGCAGTTAGGAACGTGACTAACCTATCTTGATGCACAAAGTAAAAACTGGAGATAATCTGATGGGCACAGAGGTATGTCCTCGCCCACTTGATTTCATGGGATCGTGCATCAGCATATAGGATGGACGAGGAAACCCACTGGTTTCTGACTGTGGAGTACTATAAAGGGTACAAAATATAATTTGCTGGTTTCTCTGAACTTCTTTTGATCATTTTTTCTAGTGGTTAATTTTGGAAGGAGCTGTCCCTCAAATGAGCTGTTAGTATTGATTTTAGTATATCTTTCCATGTTCACAGTGATACAGCATTCCTCATGCCATATTTGTAACAGTCTCACCCCATCAGCATCTATAAGTTCTTTTATCTTTTTTAAATAGAGATAAAATTGTTTGACCGGCTTAATACATCTGCCTCCACTGCCTGCCACTGTCTTGCTGTAAACACAGATACACAGATCCCAAACCCTCTTGAACCCCCTCCACCATTTCAGCTGCCACTACCTCCTACGGCAGCTTGTTCCAGGCCTCCACCACCCTCTCCATGAAAAAATGCCCCATAACCCTACCTCTGTATTGCCCACCTTACAGTTTGAGGCTATGTCCCTTCGTGTCCACTCCCTTCTTCAATTTGAACAAGCTATCACCCTCCACCTTATTTATTCCCTTCAGATACTTAAAGGTCTCAATCATATCCCCCCTCTCCCTCTTAGTATCCAGAGGGTACAAATTCAGCCCTCTCAATCTTCTCTCACAGGGTACATCCTGCATCCCTCGTACCATTTTGGTTGCCCTTCTCTGTACCCTTTCCATCAACTCAACATCTCTTCGTAGGTGAGGCCACCAGAACTGCACCATACTCCAGATACTGCCTGACCTTGGTTCTGTATAATGGCATTAGCACCTCCCTCTTACTGTTATTAAAACACCTAGCAATGCAGGCCAACATTCCATTTGCCTTTCCCATCACCCTGCTACACTGGCTGCCCACCTTGAGGTCACGCAATACCATAATCCCCAGGTCCCTTTCCGTTTTCTTCTCCTTAATCACCCTCCCCAAGGGAGTAAGTTTCCCTCCTATTCCTCCTCCCCAGGTGCATCAGCGAGCACTTTTGTGCATTAAACTTCAATTTCCAGATGTCAGATCACCTCTCCAGCCTCTTCAGGTCCCGCCGCATGGCTTGCACCCCACTAGGTGAATCCACCCTATTGCAGACCTTTATATTGTCTGCGAACTGGAACACCCATCCTGCCAGACCCTCCACCAGGTCACCAACATAGATATTAAAAAGTATTGGTCCTAGCACTGACCCCTGTGGCACCCCACTGGTCACCGCCCATCCCCTGGAATGTGTCCCATTTACCATCACCGTCTCACTCCTTCCCTTCAACCAGTTTTCCACCCACCTGGTGATCCTGAGGTCCACCCCTAGTCTGTCCAGCTTACACACCATTCCACCATGCGGAATGGTGTCGAAGGTCTTATTGAAATTCAGATAGGCCACATCCACCGCTCCTCCCTGTTCCACTATCTGTGTCACCTCATTGAAAAAATCTATCAGGTTAGTCTGACATGACCGTCCCTTGGTGAAGCCATGCTGCCTGTCATCCTGCATGCCATTCATCTCCAAGTATTCTATCAACCTGATTTTTAGTGGTGTTTACACCTTCCCAACACTGAAGCAAGACTAATGAGATAGTGTTTTGACCTCGTCCTTCTGACCCCCTCATGTAGTGCAACCACCTCTGCTCTCTTCCAGTCCATTGGCACCACCCCTGTGACCAAGGACAAGTTAAATAGCCTCGCCAGGTGCGGCACCAGTTCATCCTTCACCTCCTTGAGAACCCTAGGGGGTATTCCATCAGACCCCATTGTCTTGTCCACCCTAAGTCTACCTAGCTCTTCCCTTACTCCGTCAGCAGTGAATTCTGCCTCACCCACCTGCCTGTGGCTGTCACCCTCCCCTGCCCTTTCTTTCCTCCATGAAAATTGAGGCAAAATAGCTATTTAATGCCCCTGCTTTTTTGAAATCCCCTTCCAGTAATGTTCCACTTCCCCCCTTATCCTGTCAATCCCATGCTGTGCCCTCCTCCTTTCTCCAATGTACCTAAAGAAGGATTTGTCTCCCCTCCTTGCCTGCTTTGCTATCCTCTCCTCAGTGGCCTCCTTAACCCTCCTTATCTTTTGCCCTGCCTCCTTTCTTTTTTCCCTGTAGGTTTCCCTGTTCTCATCCTTTTGTGTCCTCCTGTACCTTTTGAATACTCTAGTCTTCTCCATGACTCCTAAAGCCACCTCTCTATTGAACCATAGAGGTATTTTCTGTCTTCTATTCTTTCTTACCCTTCTTATACATGTGTCCATGGCTTTAAATACCCCTCTCTCGATGGCTATCCATACTTCCTCCATCCCCTGCACATCCCCATCCTCAACATTTCTTCCCTAACTACCTTCTTCATTCCATGAAAGTCAGCCTTCCTGAAGTCCATTACCTTGGCTCTCGTCTTAACCCTCACCCTGCCAGCTCTCACCCGAACCTGACAGCTCTGTGGTCACTGGCGCAAGCTCTTCCACCTCCACCTCCTCCACACTGTCCCCTACTTGTGAGGACCACATCCAACAGGTTTACACCCCTAGTGGGCTCACTGACTCTTTGCTACATGAATATGCCCTGAAGAGCCCCTAAGATGCCCCTGCTCCTTGTGGATAGTGCTGTCTGGGAATTCCAGTTGATGTCCAGAAGGTTTATGTCCCCAACTAGCACAATGTCCCCTTTCTTTGCCATCCCCACTATGGATTCCACAAAGTGTCTATCCCCTTCCTCCCCCTGCATAGGAGGCCTTTAGACTACCCCAATACGCAAGTTTTCCCCTTCTCCCCTGTCTAGGGTGACCCACAATATCTCTGTTTCCCCCCTCCTCATCCTGCCCTTCCATGGCTCCAATCCCTTCCCCTCCTGATCCTTCCTAAACAAACGATACCCAAGGATCCCCATCTCCCAGGCGTGGTGCTCGTTCCATCAAGTCTCACTCACTTCTACAATGTCTAGGTTCTCCTCCATCATGGTGGCTTTCAGTTCTCCTATTTTGTTCCCCTGGCTCCTGGCATTTGCAACCAAAGGCATCCAACATGTAACCCCATCCCGTCTTTCCCTGCTGCTTCCTGGATGTCCTTTTGGCCTCTAGCTTTGTGTCGCGGGTTTTGGCTCCATTTGGACTCCTCCTCCTCATGTTCCATCCTGACTTGGTTTCTGCCCCTGCTCATCTTTTGTTCCCCATCACCTAACCTATCCTGATTTTTATCCACACCCAGCATCTGTCCCTCTTCACCCTTCCCCTTTAGCCTTTCCTCAGACTCACCCCTCCTGTACCTCTTCATTCCATGTACTTCCACCTGGCTTCCTTCATCTCTGCAAACCCCTTCTGCATCACTGCTTGAGCATGACCCAACTTCACCTGACCCCCCTCTATCTGCTCCTGGCCTTCACTCATCTGTATCGCTGTGTGAGATTGTGCCAACTGTGCTTGGTCCTATTCCAACTGTTCCTGTCCTGCCCGTCTATGCAGAAGGTTTTGAGCACTGTACCCCACTTGGGGAAGTCTTCCTCCTCATCAACTGCCCTGTCTCCATATTTCCCCTCTGCTGAACCCTGCCCGGTACATGCCCCAGCCTCTTACTGCAGCTCCTGCCCTGCAGTGTTTCCTCCCATTCATTTTCAGCCTCCCAGGAGCTCAACTCTAGCTTTTCCAGTGCTTTCTTCCTGCCCCTTTTCTTATGCCACAGTTCTCCTAGTGCCACCCTCTAGTGTGTCCCTAATGTGCCTGTCCTCCACCCCTTCCCCGCATGCTATGTGCCTGACCTCCCCTCTTCCACTGCACCTGAGATCTCTTCCCATGTCCCCAGCCGCTCTGCCCCCCTCTCTGATGGCCCCTGCTGGACCCCTTCCTCCAAAATGTCCTCGACTAGGATACCTAGGGAGACAAAACTATTTGTTACTTCCACCCTCTGGCCCATTTCACCTATGCCTACATCATCCTTCATTCTGGACATCTGTCTGCCTTTTCCTGAGACTACTGTCTTCCACTCCTCCTGATCCCCGGCTGACCCCTTTTCTCTAGCTACGGGCATCATTTTTGTGCCTCCAGACCTCCTGCTGTCAGTTCCCACTGACCCCTTTCCTCCTGTCTCGGGCATCCCTGTCCCAACTCTGGACTTGCTGCTGTCTGTTATCTCCTCTGGTATATCCCCCTCTGGATCCCCTTCCATCCTCTCCCTCCCAAGCCCTTGACTTCCTGAACAGTGTATTTTATCCTCCAGTGAATCCACTCAGCCCTTCTCACTCCTTCCTTGGCTAATATCATCCCTGTCTCTCTACCCCCTTTTCCCAGCTCCCTCCTATTTAACTCCCACCTTAGCCTCACCACTTCCTCCCTCAGCTGAGTGAGCTGTTTACACATCATACAACCCCCTATCCTCCAAGCCCAATCTAGGATCATAGCCGTTCCACCACCACTGTACCCCCCCACGCTTCAAAGAACCTCCTCCCTGTCGTCCCTCCCTCTGTGCTCCCCTACCATTTCTTCTGTGATACTCAGATACAGTTCTAAAATCACACCTTATGTATTTTTGGGCCCCTGACCATCACCCCCTCCTTAACCACAACCCATAGTCAAGACTTTTTAGAAATAATAAAGCATGTGCAAACCATAGGCATCAAGAATTAATAACCATAGTCACCCAGTTCAAGCCCAAGTCACCAGCACCTCCAGCATCAGTAGTACAAGATCAAGTGACCTGTAGACCTGTGACCTGTTTGCTCTTGCACCTGTAGATCTGTGACCTGTTAGCTCCTCCACTACATATATGGCTCCTCCTCCCCTCTATATTTAATAGGGGTTGGTGAGGTTGGCGAAGGAGGGCAGGAACAAACACAGCTCTCAGCTCTGCAGTCTGGCTGGCTTTTTAAAGCCTGACTGCCTTGGCACCTCTCCCAGATTGGCCCAATCCTACACCATGGACTGCTGTTGGCTGGCTGTCCTTTCTTCAGTCACCGAACTGTGACCTGTGCCCCTTACTGGTTCAGTTCCAAACAGTTTAGCTCTCCTTCCTCTGGTTGCCGGCTGTGACCTCGCTGCTGACTGCAGCCACAGCTCTATGCAGCTGTCCGCTCTCCTTTCTCCTTTCTCTGGTCGCCGACTGCGACCCATTGACCATCCCCCCTGCCAACACAGCTAACAAGCACACTCTCAGCTTTGTGGTTTGGCTGGCTTTTTTAAAGCCTACCACCTTGATGCCTCTCCCTGATTGGCTCGATCCTACTTCACTGTCTGCGGGTGACCTGCAGTCCATGCTTCAGTCACCAAAGTGCAACCTGTGCTCCTTGCTAGTTCAGCTCTAACCAGCTCAGCTCTCCTTCCTTTGGTCGTCGACTGTGACCCCACTGTCAACTGCAGCCACAGCTTCATGCAGCTCTCCGCTCTCCTTTCTCTGGTCGCTGACTGCTACCAGCTCCCCCGCTGCTCACACAGTGGGCTATTGGTACAATTCACGACAGAAGTCACCCAGGGTCACAGCTAGGCAGGGATTTGAGAAGAGGTTTTGGCTATGCAAGAGTTTTCAGGCATGCACTCCCCTGCCCCATTACATTGATAGCCTGGGGCACACTTACTCAAATGCAGGATGTGAAATTATTTTTTCCTTATGCTTCCTTTGTTATTTAAAGAGGTTGTTTAAAAGACTACAAACAGATCCCTTAGGAGCAAGCCAGACAACCATGTGGATTCAAGCAGGACCCAGAATCACTGAATTTGTCAGACTTAGTTGCTTGACTTCTGTTTTGTTTGCGATAGCTTCCAAATAGTTGATTTTAAACTGAAAATGCAAATTCCAGGTGGTGATGTTTTGCAGAAATCCAGTCCAGGAGACCTTCACAGATGTAGTGGGCAAGAATGGTGTAGTTACTCCAAGCAGAAAATCTTGTAAATCCGCAAAAACTAAGCTATGGACACAGACAAACACAAACAGCCACCCACACAGACCCAGGAGGTGAGGCTAAAAAATCTTTCAGATCTCATAACATGTTTGTTTGAGCAAAGCTGCTTCATCATTTTATTATGTTTTATGTCAATTGCTTAAGAAATCCAAGGTGCACATTTATACATTTAATAATTATTTTTTTCTGAAATTCAAACACTCTGAAAGTAGAATAATAATATTTCTTTCAGTTTTACTGATGCCTCTATAGGAACATATTACAGTTATGCATCTGCTGGCAGGAAAAAAAATACTTGAGATGATGCTTCCATTTATCTACTGCCACTTCTCTTTTTAGATCCAGTATGACTAATCATACTATGCACCATATCATGAGAATGTTGGTTGGTTCTATGAGAGGATGGTTTTATCGCTAGTCCCAGCATCTACCAAAACCACACTCTGGAGCATCCCTGCAGAGTCCGTCTAACATGTTACATTTCTTTAGAAAAGCAATTAATTAAAATACCTTTGCAAAGTCAGTGAACTACAGTCAGCGGTTTGAATGTAGTGGGACAAAACTGTACTATTGAGGAAGAGGTATTGCTAGAATGGTTAATCTCTGGCACACTCTTGTGAGAGTTATTGAAGCTCATCTTTAAATTTATGGGAAAAAAAACTTTAGCCAAGGTATTTTATTTTAAATATGTATCCCTCTTGAACTATTCCCAGCACTCTTCATTCACTGAGAAAAGTTTATGGATTAACTGTTTTTTTAATAAAATGTAGTATGTTAAACTCTGCAGGGGTACTCCAGAGTGTAGTTCACTTTTATGCTGGAGATGATAAATCCTCTGACCCAGCCAGTTTCAAAATCAACATTCTCCTAATGGTGTACATGTTAAAATTATTCATATTAGATCTAAAAACAGACGTGGTAGAGGATACATTAAAGAACCTTCTCACTTTTTTTTCCAAGTTTGCTTTTGCTATGTTTTATAAGAAACTGAAGAAGATGCCTTGCACTTTGTAAGCCCCCCTCCCCCCCCAAAAAATAACTCCCTTTCCTTAACAAATATCGCTTTTTGGGTTAGAAGAAAAAAACGTTCACAATTGTGAGTGTGCTGGTTATTGTAATGACCACCAGGTTTGAGAATGTTCTGTGTGGGTAGCATTGAATGTATGCATGAGGAACTGTTCTGTGTCTCATACATATCAACATCATTCAGTATTGAATAAAGAGGTACGTTTGCTGATTTCTCAATAACTTTTTCTTAATCCATTTTTCTAGTGTTTCGTTTTTTTTTTGGGGGGGGGCAGTTTTTTTCTTTTCTCAAGAGACCTGGTAGCTGCAAATCGATTTTAGTGTCTCATGTGTTTGCAGCCAGCCAGCTCATTCCTGTTTTGTTTTGTTTTGTTCTGTTCTGCTTTAGGTTGACAGATTGTGGCTTCATCAGCACTCTTGAGAGAAAAAAAAAACAGCTCCCTCCAAAATGAACCAATAGAAAAAAAGATTAAGCAAAAGGTTTACAAAAACTTGCAATTACTCTTTTTATTCAGTACTGGATGATGTTGATGTGAATGGGCTAGGGGGACACAGAACGTTTAATCTAACATGCATTCATCCGTAGCCACACAGAAACATCTGTATACAAGTGACCATTACAATAACAAGCATACCAAGAACTATGAAAACCTTTTTTTTTCTAACCCAGAAATTATATGTTTTAATAGGCAGGGAAGTTGGGGCACTGGGCTCCTGACAGACAAACGCTAACAGAGTGCAAATGCTCTTTTGTGGTTTCCTGTGAAAGGAGCAAAGCAAGCTTGAAAACAAGCTGAGAAGGTACATTCATTTATCCTCTGCCATGTCTCTTTTCAGGACCAGTATGACTAATTATATTATGCACCACGTCATGAGAATGTTGGTTTAGAAAAGGGTTTGGGTGGGAGGATTATTTTATCATTCCCATCATCTGCCTGAACCGCACCCTGGAGCATCCCTGCAGAGTCTGTCTAATGTGCTACATTTCTATAGAAAAGCAGTTAATTTAAATAACTTTACACTTTAACTGCTTCTTTTTATAGGAATGTAGTGCGTTAGACTCTGCAGGAGTGTTCCAGAGTGTAGTTCATGTATATGCTGAGAATGATAAATCCTCTCACCCAGCCCGCTTCAAAATCAACATTCTCAAGATGTGGCACATGTTAGAATTAGTCATAGTAGGTCTAAAACAGATGTGGCAGGGGAGGAATTAAAAAAACCTTCTCCCTTTTTTTCCAGCTTACTTTTGCTCTGTTTTAGATGAAACCATAGAAGGTGCCTTTCACTGTTAGCTCTAGTCTGTAAGAACACCCCTCCCACCCCCAAAATTCTCCATGCCCATTAACAAATACCATTTTTTGGGTAAGAAGGCAAACATTTTTCCAATTTAGGGTGTCTGGTTATTGTAATGACCATCAGGGTAGAGAATGTTCTGTGTGGGTAGCACCGAATGTACTGTATGCACAAGGAAATGTTCTCTATCCCACAACTCACACACATCAACAACATCCACTACTGAATAAAATGTGTAATTTTCTGGTTTCTTTAAAACATTTTCTTAATCCATTTTTCAAGTGCTTCATTTTGGAGGGAGCAGTTTTTTTTTCTCAAGAGACCTGGTAGCTGCAAATTGATTTTAGTATCTTGTGTGTTTGCAGCCAGCCCATTCCTTTTTATGTTGGCTTGCAGCACTAGCGCGCAAGTCAACATCTTGCGGTAGTGCAGCTTTGGAGGCGCGGCTGCTGTTGGGCGAATGCAGGGCACGCATCAGTAGGTGAGTCCCTCATTCCCCAATCAGCGGCACCACACCATGCATGCTAATGTGGCGAGCACATTTAAGGAAAGGTCCGCTGCAATCCGAGCAAAGCTCGTCAATCGCAGCGAACCCTTCCTGCATGCTCACCACATTAGCAGCATGACGGCTGCCGCCCAACTGCCAACCTCGGGGGTGCCCAATCCCCCAGCTGGCTTACTGTGGCCACAAATTTGCTGATGGGGGAGCTCACTCCCTGTCAGCATACAGCAGCCCCCCCATTTCCTATATGCCGAGGGGGGTGCCCAATCTCCCTCGGTTATTGCCCCCCCAATTTCATTGTGTGCCGATGGAGGAGCCCACCCCTTCAGCAAAAATCAGCCCCCATGCATTTCTTATATGCTGAGGGGTTGCCCAATCCCCGGCTCTTGCCTCCCCTGTTATTGTGTACCTATGGGGGTGCCCAATCTCTACCGGCATAAATTCACCCCCCAAGCCCCCATTGTCGTCCGACAAAGGTGCCCAATCCCCCACTGGCTGCAGCAACCCTCCCTAAAAAACAGTTAGGTGGCATGCTGGGAGCCCACAGCGTGCTAAGTCCCCCTGAAAAAAACTGTCCCGCAATGTTTCGTTTTTTTTTTCCTTTTCTTCCTGTAAAACAAAAGGTCCCTCAGTGGTCTCCTGCCCCACCCGCACCCACCCACTGTGCGACCTGCTTTCCCACACACACACCCTCACCCCTCACCCCATACTCATTTCCTGAATCTGCGCACGATCTTCGCTGGGACCGAGAACACGCCTGCATTCTTCAAAAGCCACCGAACTGAAGAAATGCTGGTAAGCTGTATAATGGAATGAATATGGTTTTTTCAACTTTGCTGCATATTGCGGGCATTTGTTGAAATTTTGGCACCACATTTTCAACAAGGGGTTTTTGGGGCCCCTCCTCATGAATTTCTATCACTGTCATGGCGTTAATCTGTGTGAAATCACCTTTTGGGACCCATTAACGAAATGACAATGCCAGTGTTCATGAGGTGGCCTCTCAAAAACCCTATGTTCCAAATTTGGTGGAACAAATCCAACAAATGCCTGTTTTACGAGCGTGCATTGCACAGTTGCTATGCAGGCTCGTAACTTCGTGAATTCACAATATTTTAATGCCAGATTTTCAGCATTGTCATTTTTGTACACCTCCTTGTGAACAGTACAGCTGTCATTTTCACATCCTGCTCTAAATGTGTTTCTGCACTTCCGCCACACAATAGTGTAGTCGCTGTGAGAAATCAGTGATTGGTCCAGATTATGACAATGACAGTGACACAGTTCATGAGCAGAGGTCCTAAAATGCCTATGTTGAAAATTTGGTGATGATACTCCATAAAATGATTGTGTTATGAGTGTGCATTGGCAGATTGCATGCACGCTCGTACCGTTCTGCATTTCTGATATTTTCACTCTAGATCTTCACCATTTCCATTTTTCCACACCTCTTGATGAATAGTAAAGCTGTCATTTCACATATCCTGCCCAAAATGTGTTTCCACACTTCCAGCGCAGGATAGTGTGGTCGCTGTGCGAAATCACTTCTTGGGACACTTTGAGGAAATAACAGCGATACTGTACATGAGCAGAGTGCTAAATGCCTATGTTGAAAATTTGTGTTGAACACCATAAAATGGCAGTGTTAGAGTGCATTGCATATTTCCCCTGCACTCTTGTAACTTCGCAAATTTGCTATATTTACATCCCACATTTTCAACACTGGCATTTTTTTACACCTCCTTTTGAACTGTACAGCTGTCATTTTTCACATCCTGCCCAAAATGTTTTCCCGCACTGCACTACCAAGCACTCAAAGGGACACCCCAATGCCTGTCAGTCTCTGCTGGGTGGGGGTGGGTTGGCATCAGTTCAGTACTTCACTGTCATGCCTATTATGCATCTCACTAACTCCTGCACTACCAATGCCAATGCCAGCAAGACAACATTCGGCATTGACAAATGCTTGTTTGTTTTGTCCTGCTTTAGGCTGGATGTCCAAGACCTACTGTATATTTAGTTATAAGTTACATGCTTAACAAGATTATTTAATTACTATTAAAAAAAAAACTTTCAGGTGAAATTTGTAGTTTTGGGGGCAAGACTAATATCTTCCTCACTGGCTTTGCAAGAACCAATCAATTGGAAAATATACATTCCAAGTTCTTTACAGTTCAGACTTTACTGTTCCAACTGTAAAGACTTTGAACAGTAAAGGTGAATAACAGACTGAATTTTGAAAGCTCTCTTATGTCCAAAAAGTATATGTGAATGAAAAACTGGCATTTGTCTTACACTTGACTGACATTTGTGTTTTTTTATTCATTAGGGCTTGGTATTTAGTTTGTGACATACATTTTACTCGTTTATGGTCAATTTTCACTTCATTATTTTTTTTCAGTAAGAATATCAAGTTCAGCAGAGAGCGATTTGTTCTGTTAGCACTACTATAGAGTTTTCAGTCTGTAGAACTGTGTTTTCTGGATACGTCTGAGCAAGAAGTTGTGTTTGCCCAGACTATTTCAGCTTAGCCTTTTTCCAGTGAGCGTACCATTGATGACAAGTTAGGTGACACTGACAGCACTTGTATTGCCTCTTCTTTGAATGTCAGCGATACCTCTGCATCTCAGAGCCAGCAGTCTGTTCCTGAATTGTGAGTGTGTGATGATGAAATATCAGGATAAGGGGTTTTGGCTACATTTTCATTATTTTGGTAATTTTTGTCAGTTTTCTGCAGGCTGTTACAACATCTCCTAATTGCAAACAGGAAGAGATGAAAAATGCACATAAAAACATTCAGTATGTTAATGTAGGGATGTGTTCTTCTCAATGGGCACCCTGGCTTTTATATATCATTAGAGCTCCTTGAGTTACTTGCATGGATTATGATGTGTAGCAAGACAAAAGTTAGCAGGTGACTATGGTGGGAATCGATCCACGAAAAACTACTGTAACTCATTTATTCATTTATTTATTTAATAGCTTTTGGTTACCAGGTAAGTGTGCAATGCAGTAGCCCTGCCTATTAGAAGATCGCATTTGGATAACTGGTATAGGCCATGTGGTTGCTGCATGGTTGCTTTATGTTCTTACATAGGAGTTTGAATATGATCATAGTGCTTTATTTTGTTCTTGGTCTGCTGAATATTTCAGGTAATGCAGTACATAGTTTAAAAAGCATCTGCCTGTCTCCAACTGACCCCCAAATGCTGTGTGACATCACAGTCTGTTGTCACTGGGACCATTATGATGTCAGAAGCTAAGGCATTGTGAGGTCAGTAGGGTAAGGGCAATGCTTTTTGTATAGACCTTTGGGATAGACTACCAAAATGTGTTATAAACTAAAGAAACAAAATCACACACTTGGAAAAAAAAATCTCTAGTCAATTGTTATAGTTATATTTATATAAAATAGTCGTCACTTGGCTATTATATATTTTGTCATATGATGTAAATTGTTCTGTTTTGTCTGTTCTTTTACTGACTTGGAGCCTTTGTAAAGGAGCAGTTTGGCTCAAAAGTTGTCATTTCGAACCTGAAATAAGCAAGCAATAATACCCAACAGGGTGGGTGGTAGTGGGCAATACCAGACTGCCCAGGGACGTAATGAGCCCCAACGCTACAGACGGATGACCTCATAGGCCCTGGAAGGTCCGGTATTGCCCATACCACCCACCATGGAGGGTATTATTGCACTTAGAAAATGGACATCTATGTAAATTTTATTTAAGTAGTAAAGAAATAACAGAGAAACTGGCTTTTAAAATGAATGGTAATAGATAAAAACATTTTTGTTGTAAATTAGTCCTTCTGTTATAGTGCTGTTCCATCTGTTATTTGTGTCCCCAGAGTCATGCTGTTCTAGTTACCCCCACCCTTCTCCTTCATCAGAGGAAGATGTGAAATTTACATTACATTTTCCTCCAGAAGTATATTGCCATCATTTTTTAACATCTTCAGTACTATTTCAGCAAGAGCTTTATTTTGTTATATATGCTGTTGGAAGATGTGTCAGTTAGGTGCACAACCTTGTGTGACCCTGCCAGTTGAAAGCAGGGAGTTAAGACAGAGAAATTCATTTCTGCGGGGTAGTACTTTACTTTCTTTTTTTTTTTTAGAAATCAATATACTTTATTCATTTTTAAATTGTACATAGTCAGTTTCAGGCACGAATGTGAAATACAGTGAGCATAACGTGGTTATTTTGCCTTGTACTTACATTGGCTCAAGTATAATAATCACTAAACATCTACAACTATTATTACTCTACTATCCCTCTCCCCCGTACCATGTTAGTCAGATAATCAATACATTTGTCAGCTCTTGTCTGTATGCAATATTAATATAGTTTTTAGATTAAGGAGTTTGTTGGAATCAAAAAAAATAATTAGCCTGTAGGTCTAATTTAGTGTGTAGATTTAGAATTGTTCTTCCATATTAGGGCTATTGGTTCACTTTTTCTACAGCCAGTCTTGTTTCAAACCTTAATGTTGAGTTATAGAGGTCAGTGTATAGTTTGCCCCATTTTCTTTCAAATAATAATGGTGAATGCCTAAGGCTTGTGATAATTTTTTCTGTTCTCAAGTTAAATAGGAGCTCATTTAACCATTCAGAATAAGAGATAAGAAGAGAATCTTTCCTATGCTTAACACAAGTCTTTTGACTGAAAGAGAAATTAGAGACACAGCATATCTTTTTTCTTGGATAGGAATTAGGGAGTATTCATCCAGAATACATATTCCAGGGCTAAAGAGATTGTCCAAATCTAGTAAAGGGTCAATTTTGTTTTTGATTGTTTGCCATAGGGGTGTTATTGAAGGGCAGTCCTAGAGAACATGAAAAATAGTATCCTTATTTATACCACACCTAGTGCATTTTGAGTCTGTCAGTTTACCCATGGCTGCCAGCTTTGAGGGGGTATAATAAATATTATGCAATATGTAAAATTGCAAGAGATGAAGTTTATCATTAGAAGTATAGGAATATACTGCTTGCCATATTCTATCCCAATTTAACTCCAAATTTGGAAACTGAGCCTCTCAGTATGATGATGCACCCAGGATATCCTAATAAATTGCTGGATATAATATTTCTGTTATTTTTGATACGGCATGCGGGCTCCATGCCAGGGTGTTAAGTGTGTTAAGTAGCTCTGTTTGGTCTATATTCCAGGCTCCTGTTCCGAATTTACTAATCAATAAGTGTCTAATTTGATAACCTTTGAATACTTGGTTAGTGGGGAGATGTAAAGAAAGTAATAATGTGGAGGTGGGTTTAATTTTGTTGGATTCTAAAAGGTCCAATATCTTAATTTCTGTGTCAGGGGAATCATTCTTAGGCTCTAAGGCCTGGATATTCAAACTGCGCCAGGCTGTGGTGCAAGCCTGGGTGCAGCTCAACTTTGTTGCACATGGGTGTGGCCTGAGCAATATTCAATGGAGCTACGCTATGGCACAGCAGCTTTGAATATCACACCCTGGCCACCCCCACTGTGCATGGAGCAGTGGCACTGCGCCAGCGCAAGTGGCCAGAGTGGAGCATGGAGATGCGGTAGCGCAAGTGCCATTGCACCATGCACAACACCTGTGATATTCAAAAGGGGACATGCAAATGGGGCCATAATTTATGCAAGGCACACAGGGGGCCATTTGCATCTCATTATGGCCCCACATGCATGCCATTAGCATGCAGGTGCACCGATCCCTGATGACTTGTGCCAGGTGCCCTGCCAGGCAGCAGACATCGGGGACCGACGCCTCCTGCACCTGGATCATGGGCATTCATTTAAAAGAACCCCCTATCCAATATCCCTGGTGGTCCTGTGGACCACTATGTGCCTGATCATGGGCATTTGTCTTGAAGAATAAGCCCCCCATCCCATATCCCTGGTGGACTGTGCTCTGCCTGATCACGGGCATTGAAAATATCACCCCTCCATGTCCAATATCCCAGTGGTCCAGTGGACCTCTATGTGCCCAATTGCTGGCATCAGTAATATAACCCCCATGTCCAATATCCCTGGTGGCCCAGTGGACCCATCGTTGCCGATTGTGGGCATATGTAACTCATAAAATACTCCTACTACCCTGGTGGTCTAGTGCCCCCTCTCCACCCGTCCACCAAGGCCCCACGCCTCCCCATCAGCTGGCGGTGGCAGCACCCCACGCCTGCTGGCATATCTGGACTGAGAGTAGTATGGGCTGCATGCACCATTGGCTCACGCCAGAACCAGTGGGTGTGCAGCCCTACCAAGCTGTCAGTCGGCAGGTGGTGGTGGCAGGCAGGTGGGTTATGAGTTACAGATGGCTGCGATTGGGCAGCGATTGGTCCACTGGACCACCAAGGATATTGGATGTGGGGGGGTTATATTACTGATGCCCATGATTGGGCACATAGAGGTCCACTGGAATACCAGGGATATTGGATGTGGGGGGGTGATATTACTGATGCCTGTGGTCAGGCAGAGCGCAGTCCACTGGATCACCAGGGATATTGGATAAGGGGGTTCACTACACATACCCGTGATGGGGCATGGAGGGGTGCCACCAGGTGTGGCAGGAACTCGGGTGGCCACCCACAGGTGGCAGCTGCCGTGTTGTGCCCTGCAATGCAGCAGCTCACCTGTGGGTGGCCATAACTTGTTCCTTTTTTGGCTTAACTTTGTGCAGGGGCAGGTAGGGGTTGCTCATGCATGACTCTGCACATCCCGGGCTGAATATCAGGCTGTGCAGGTTATGCATGGGCACGCCCCCTACCTGTGCTCTGCACATTACCGATGTGCTCCAGCGCATCGGGATTTGTGCGGCGCACTTTTTCCTTTTGAATATCGGTCTGGGGTGCATCAGTGGGTTGTGCATGGTGCAACACTGTTGCACCATGAGCAACCCGTTTGAATATCTGGGCCTCAGTATTTGCCATCAAGCATAACATTTGGGTTAAAATATAGAGGTTGAGATATATCTTTTACATTATTATATTTATGAGCTTTACACAGTGGAGCATGTACTTTTAGTGACATGTGAATCAGATCACTTTTTAGGATAGTCTGAACCTTTTTAGGGGTAATATATAGTAAACTATTGGGGAAATACCAGCAATATCGTGGTGTTCAATTTGTAGCCATAATGGTATATATATCCCCCCTATGGATGGGGGTTCCCAAAAAGCTTCAGTGAGCTTGCCCAAATGCTCATTGCCAGGCTGGTGTCCTGAGTTGAGTGGTTAAAAGTATTGCCCGTAAGTGCCTGTGTGGCCTCCGTGTATGGTCCCTTTAAGGGCTGCCTGTTTACAGTCATAATAAATCAAAAGGGGGGACTGTGTGTTTCCATGCCAGACTCCCGCCTGGGCTGCTGAATACTCACTCCATTTCTGCCATCGCTACTCGTGCAGAGGGAGCCCTGCTGAAAGATGTAACTAATTGTTGGTGAACATTTGTAGTAATAATGATAATGTGATTTGTGGTAACCTGCCTTATTTGCAGCAAGGACTGTTCAGCTTAGCTCCACCATTTTGGTCCCAAACTGCTGAATTGGACTGATCAGAAAGGGAGGACTCTAAAATGGAGCCTGCTAAAGTGGGACTGTATGGATTACCTGTTAGGATTTGTAGTTTTGGACTGTTGTCACCTTTTGCACCTAAAGGGGGAGCTCTTACTGTGATTGACAGCTGGACCAGCCAATCGGACCTTTTGGATCCAAAGAAAACCCCCCGAGCTGTCTGCTGGCAAGACAGATCGATGTTGGGAGGTGAAGAGGAAAGACAGCTTGTGATAGCTGAGCCAGTATGCTGTAGTTTGCGCAGGAGAAGTGTGGAAGGCCTGCCTTCTGGCCTGTTGCCTGTTCTCTGCCCAGAGAGGGAACTGGAGTGTTTCAGACAAATTCCGTTTCTGTGAGATCGAAGAAGCCACTGAAGTGAAACCAGGCTCAACCTGTAGAAGACCGAAGATTTTGCTAAATGCGATCGGCCTGTCAGGAACTCTAGCTACCTCTGCGCTCCCGGGCTTTAGCAGTGACTTTGCGATCAAGATCGAGGAGCTGTCTGCCTGGTACAGTAATCTTTCTTTACATATAAATGTGCTGTGAACTAGAGAAGGGTCACAATATGGTTTTCTCCCAAGCTGAGTTGTGTGCTGAGGGCTGGAAGCGGTACCCAGCTTGAATTGGACTGAGTCCGCTGCTGCCCAATGCAGTTGGGCCCTGCCATGAGGGCATTGTCTCCCTACCCTGCTTCTTCTGGCAATCCAGAAAATCCAACTATCATCTCGACCATCGTCCATCCTGTGTTCAACTTTGGGTATTGTGAGTAACCAACATGGTAGCGCCATGCAACATATAGCTAAACTTAAAAGTGTGTCACCTGATTGTCTGTCATTTCTTTTCCTTTGAATGAACCAAGCCCTCTGGCTCCAGTTTACAATTAGGGTGTGATGTATGTTGCTTCTTTCTTTTACAGGGCCCCAACCAGCTGCAACACCAGCCTACCCCGGGCTACGGACCTGGCTATCCCCTTTTCCATCCACTGGGTAACCAGAGAGTGTAACTGTAGTGGGGACTGTAGATAGCTGCACCATATATTAATGATAGAGTGTACCTAACAATTAGCCTGATTGTGCCCCTCCCATGTTACTGCCCCCTGAATAAATCAGATCTACTTTTTTTCTGCAATTTACATTGACTGTGGTGTCGGTTTATGTGCAGGGTATTGTACTGTTGCTTATTCTATTGCCTCACCTTATTTTACAGGGGGTCCTCAGAGCCTAGCAAGAGAAACCAGTCCTGGTGATAAGTGCCAACTATATGTGTATGTACAGATCATATCAGTGGTATGGTGAAGGTAAACCTTGTGTAGTGTGTGGGCCACTAGTAATAGATGAGGGGGGTCACAGAGTCCCAGAGGGCTGTGGCCTGGTTAGTCTGACTAATGCCAACCCTGACCTTCGGGTTGAGGCACCTGTCACTGAACCTAGGCCCCTTAACTTGTTAATAGCAAAGCAGGCAGGGGTAGTAGCCCCTGGGATAGCACCACCTAGGGGTTACAGTATACATTGCTGATCTGTCATATCATGGGTCTGAGGAAACCATCAAATGTATTTCACCATATGACTTGCCAAATAATAATGGAAAAAGTTTGGAATTTTGAGTCCTCCTCTCTGTTTTGTTGAACCAAATTTAATATATGATCTTCTTGGTGGTTTAGATATCCATAGGAATTTGGAAATAATGTGTTGTATCTTTTGGAACCACTATTGTGGAAGGTAAAAGTTAAGCATGTTTAAGGGATAGAATATTCTGGGAAGCAGATTAATTTTAATTATGTTAATTCATCCTTGTAGAGAGAAATATATGGGAGTCCAGCTGTCTAAGTCTTGTTGTTTTATTCCTAAGAAAGCATCAAGGTTCAGTTTTTTAATTTGTGACAAATTTGGTGTGATAGTTAAGCCTAGGTATTTAAGAGTAGAAGCCCAGTTTAATTGAAGGCCGACCATCTGCGATTTATGGGTGTGGGAGTTTAATGGCATTATTGTCGACTTTTCTATGTTCAATTGGTAATTGGATAAGGTTCCATATGACTCTATTATTGAAAATGCTGCTTGAAGGGAAGTCGAGAAATCAGTAACATGTAACATTATGTCATCAGCGTATGCCAATAGACGTAGATCCCATTCGCCTATTTGAATTCCATTAATTAAAGGATGACACTTTAGATGATAAAAGTGGTTCAAGGTATAAGTTAAAGAGCAATAGTGTGAGAGGACATCCCTGGCATGTTCTAGAATATAAGGGAAATAAATCTGAAAAGACTCCATTACAATAAACCTTGGCTGTGGGGGGGGGGTATATAGTGTTTGTATCTATCTGATAAATTTTAGGGGAAATTGGAATTTTTTCAGAACTTCAAATAACATGTCCAACTAACTCTATCGAACACTTTCTCAGCATCTAGGGACACCATAGCCATAGGATAGGGTGCCATCTTGGACACAGAGAAGATATGGAATAGTTTCCTAAGGTGGTCAGCAGAGGATCATCCAGCATCAAAATCTACCTGTTCTGGACTAAGTAAAGGTATCCAGACTCTTGTTATCCACATGGCCAATATTTTGGCAAAGAGTTTGGTATCATAATTCATGAAGGAAATTGGACGGTAATTAATTGTGGGGATTTGTCGGGTTTAGGGATTACTATAATTAAGGCTTCCAAGAGCAAAGAATCAGAGAGTCCAAATTCACATATGTAGTTGAACATTTGTAGCAACAGGGGTGAAAGCAGATCTTTAAATACTTTATAGAAATGGGATGGAAAGCCATCTGGGCCTGGAGCTTTGTCTTCTGGTAGTGAATTAATGGCTTCCATTAATTCTTGTTTGGTAATAGGATTTATGAGGACTTCTGACTGTAATTGTGAAAGAGAAGAGAGTGGGAGATTATTTAGATATGCCTGTATGTCAACTTTCTGAGGAGATGGCTCTTGGGGGGAATATAGGGGCCTATAATAAGTTTTAATTTCTTTTGCCTTTTCCTTTGGAGTGGTCAGAACAGAATTGTCTTTGAGGGAGTTAAGTTCTATCACTATTCTGGATTCTTCCTGTTTTCTTAGTCTAAGGGCAAGTAAGTGACTAGCTTTTTCTCCCTGTTCAATATACGTTGCATGAGTTTTAAATATGGCATATTGTGCTTGCCCTCTCAGGTTTTCAGTATATTGGTGTTTTAATTTGGCCAAGCATTAAACTGTATCTTCACTATGAGAAGATAGTAGTTGATCCTCTAGAGTTTTAATTTGGGAAAGAAGTGAAGTCGAAATTGCTTCTCTCTTTTTTTTCCAGATTGAAGAAAGTCGAATACACTCCCCTCGCACCACGCTCTTCAAAGCACACCATAGTTTCTCACTTTGAGTTATGGTGCCCTGATTGTGCAAAAGAAATTGTTCAATAGTATTTTTAAGGACATCTACTGCTTGTTCATCTTGAAGAAGCAGGACATTCAGCTTCCATATAGTACTTTTGGTTCTTTGAATAGTAACCGTACTCTCCATCCATATAGGTGCATGGTCGGATATAGTTCATGGAGCTATACCGCTACCCGTCGGTCCTCCCAAAACAATATTATTTACTAGAAAATAATCAAGCTGGAATAGCGTTTTGTGTACTGGAGAATAGAAAGTGTATCCCTTTGTATGTGGATATACTAGTCTCCATGGATCATTAAGGCTAAAATTTATTATAAATTCTTTTAGAGCTCTTTGGGCTGGCAAAAGATTAAGGCTTTAAAGGTGGCTTTATCTAGTTCCAGTGAGAACATTAAGTTGCCAGCCGGTCAGTTGTGGAGACCAAGGAACACCTGACCAGGCTGGGTGACAAACTATCATCTATTTGATCCAACATCTCCTTCTGAGATCCTGCCAGTCTGGGAGAGGGGGCAGATGGACGGAAGGTCAGAGAAGGGAGCTAGGGGAGCTAAACATGTGGCTCAAGGCTGAGGAAAAAGGACACAGATTTGTAAAGAACTGGCAACAGTTCTGGGAGCGCAAGTTCTTTAAATTTGATGGATTGCATCTGACTAAGGAGGGAGTCAGTGCATTGGGGCAGAAGTTTGACATCTTTGCAGAATATTTAAACTAGCAAATGGGGAAGGGGTGCAGCACCCCATATGTTAAATGGGAAGAACACCCTCCTCCCTCAGCTAGTGGTCAAACAGGGATTCAGCATGTTTGCAGTTCATTTGCATCACCAGGTAAGAAAAAAGGTCCATCTCCCCATACAACGCAGAGGGGAAATGCCAAACCTCACCCAACAACTAACACACCAAAATCTTTCCAATGGAAAATCATGTACACAAATGCTCACAGCCTGGGAAATAAAATCCCAGACCTGCAGGCAATAATGTCAGAGGCTAAACTGGACATAGTAGCAATTAGTGAGACATGGTTTACCAGTAACCACACTTGGGAGACTTCAGTACCTGGCTATTTACTGTTCAGAAGAGACCGATGTGCAAAAAGGGGGGGTGGAGTAGCCCTATATGTCAATGAAAATGTCAAAGCTACAGAAATTCAGAATATACATAAGGAGCCAGAAGAACTGTGGGTCACCCTGGAAATAGGAAATTGGACAGCCATAAGAACTGGGGTTGTCTACAGGCCCCCAGACCAGGGGGAGGACATAGACACATTACTGTTAGAAGATATACAAAACATGACAGCTAAAGGGGAGGTTCTGATAATGGGAGACTTCACATGCTGGATACAGATTGGTCAATACCAGCAGGAACATCTGCCAGAACTAGACACATGGTGGATTCCCTGCAGGTGGAGGGCCTCAAACAACTGGTACAACAACCCACAAGAGACAGGGCTATCCTTGATCTAGTACTGACTAACGGGAAGGGATCACAGATCTCCGAGTAGAAGGTCACTTGGGGGCCAGTGACCATCACATGGTATGTTTCACTTGGCCACTGCATCTAAATCATCCCATTCCAAGGCAAAATATGGGACTTCAGAGGAGCTGACTTTGATAAGATGGCCAACAGAGTTAAAGTAGCCCTGGCAAAAAGAAACACAGGTGAGGGTGTACAGGCAAAGTGGGCAATCATCAAGGATGCAATACTTACAACATCCCATTGTGTTAGACAGAAAAGGAAGTGCAAAAGAAGAAGGAAACCACTTTGGTTCTCAAATATGGTAGCAGAAAAGGCCGGAGCCAAAAGGCTGGCCTTCAGGAAATATAAGGGAACACAGTGGATGAAGATAGGAAGCATACCAAACTTCCCTAAGGGTAGCAGGGAATGCAGTAAGGCAGACAAAGTCCCAAACTGAGGAAACACTAGAACGAAGAGCAAAAGAAGGTGACAAGACTTTCTATAGATACATTAGTGAAAGGAGAAAGTCCAGAGGGGTATTGCTAAGCTCAAAGGAGAAAAAGGACATGTGAGGAGGAGGACCTGTAAAGCATCTATCCTAAATAGATACTTTTGCTCAGTATTTACTGAAGAGAAGGTAGGGCAGGGCCCACAGCTCAGTACCATGGACACAGGGGAGGAAGGTGAGCACTACTCCCTTCACAAAAGAAAGGGTCTCTGAAAGAGCCTCGCTAAACTCAAGGTGGACAAGGTAAGTGTGACCTGATGGCATAATCCCAGGGTACTTAAGGAGCTAAGGGTGGAACTAGCAGGGCCATTAGCAGAACTGATTAGTGAGTCTCTGAGCACAGGAGAGGTCCCAGAAGACTGGAGAAGGGCTCATGTTATCCCACTTTACAAGAGTGGTAGCAGGGAGGATGCAGGGAACTACAGACCAGTCAGTCTTACCTAAGTAGTGGGCAAGATTATGGAGGCATTCCTTAAGGAAAGGATAGTGCAACACCTGGAATCCATAGGGGCACAGGATCCAATACAGCATGGGTTTACAAAAGGAAGGTCCTGTCAAACTAATCTCATAGATTTCTTTGACTGGATAACCAGAGTGGTGGACCAAGGGGAGCAGTTGATGCTGCCTACCTTGACTTCAGCCAAGCTTTTAACACTGTTCCCATAGAAGATTGATAAATAAGCTGTGTAAGCTTGGGTTGGATCAGAAGTTGGTCAACTGGGTGGCAAACTGGTTGACGGGCAGAAAACAGAGAGTGGTGGCAAATGGACACAGTCAGAAGAGATGCAAGTCACAAGTGGAGTACCTCAAGGATCAGTCCTGAGGCCAGTCCTCTTCAATATCTTCTATTACTGACATTGCAGATGGACTAGAGGGTAAGGCTTTTCTGTTTGCAGATGACACCAAGATATGCAACAGAGTAGATGATACAGATGGGGGGGCAGAATGAGAAGAGATCTGGATAAACTAGCAAATGGTCAGAAGAATGGCAACTGGATTTATGCAAAGAAGTGCAAGATCATGCACATAGGGAAGAGAAACCCTGAAGCCACCTATAGCCAGCCTAAGGGAGTTGCTGGCAGTCACAAAGAAAGAAAGAGACTTAGGCATCATCATCACGGATGACCTGAAATCATCCAAGCAGACCCCAAAGCAGTAGGTAAGGCTAGGGGATGTTAAGGTGTATTAGTAGGGTATCACAAGTCATAAGAGGGAGGTTATAATCCTCTTACAAGACACACACTGGTTAGGTTCTATCTGGAGTACTGTGCAGTACTGGAGGCCACACCTTCACAAGGACATTAACCAAATTGAGGCAGTCCAGAGAAGGGCAACTAAAATGGTGCAGGGACTGCATCAGAAGACATATGAGGACAGATTAATGGAGCTCAATATGTATACCCTTGAGCAAGGAGGGGAGAGAGGTGATATGATTGAAACATTCAAATACCTTAAGGGTATTAACAAGGTGAAAGAGTCTAACATGTTTAAATATAAGAAAAATAGTAGGACAAGAGGACACAGTATGAGATTAGAGGGAGGCCGATTAAGGGGGAATGTAAAGAAATTCTTTTTCACAGAAAGAGTAGTGGATGCATGGAACGGCCTACCTCAGGAAGTGGTGGCTATGAATACAGTGTAGGGTTTCAAACAGGCATGCGTTAGGCATAAGGGAGCAATACAGATGAGTATGAATAGATAGGCCACTGACAGAGAGAAGGCTGATGGCACATTTATAAGGTAGAAAAAGAAATGGGCAGACTAGATGGGCCTTGCGGTCCTTATCTGCCATCAACCTCTATGTTTCTATGTTTCCATGTTTCTATACTAGTAGGTAAGCAGGAAAAGGAATTCAGTGCAGTGGTGAGCAATGTGAAGAATTCAGGTGATTCTGTGTTGGGTAAATATACTGATCCCAATATCACTTCAACATGGTTCAATAAACCCTGTAGGAATATAAATCTGCCATGTCTATCAGGTTGGCTTCGTTGGAGCCTAAATTGAGTTGCCCTGGTAACCAGGATCACCACCCCGCTCTGTCCTGTAGCATTCCCAGTGGCGTATTCTTGAACCATTTGCCTTTGTCTGAAAGATTGCCCTCATTTTCTAATAGGTGTGTTTCTTGAAGAAATAGTATGTTGGAATGCAAGGTTTCTAAATGTTTTAAAATTTGGTATCTCTTAATACGACTACGAGCCTTTTGACATTCCAGGATACAAGTCTTACTGCCATGTTAGTTAAGCCTTACATAACTTGGGAAAGGTAATCATTACTTACATATAAAACAATTATCTGTTTTGGAGTTAGGAAGCCCCAGATTATTCCTTTTTATGGAGAAATTTTGGTTCGTGCTATTTTGTTTTGAATTCCAACTTGCTCCCTTCTCTATGGTTCTTGTTCTTAAGGGATCCCTCTGGCAAACATTCCTACCAAGGTACAATAACCCTAAGTCAAGAAACAAAACTATTTCCATCCCAACTAAGAAATTAAATCCCTAGTCCTAATGACTGTATTCCTTTTATTTATGCGGCTGTAATCATTCCCAACCTCCAGACAGTCTGACCCCCTTCCCCTGCTTTATGGAGATCCTCACAGTTGTAACGTTGATCCATAGTTCACATTACCTATTTATTAACCATTGGATTTTATTGTAAGTTGTAGTGGAGGCTACATTTCTTTAAATCACTACACTTTGTAGTAGTTAAATAGTCTAACTAGATGTAACTACTGGAACTTATCTTTCCTAAAGTACAGTAAGATTTTTCACTGTTTAACTTCTGTCTGGACAGCATAGTAATACAGTTACCAAAATAAGAGGACAACATTAAAAAGTCGAAAACAATGCCCAGAACACTATGGTTTTCTACAAGGCTTCATTGTCAATCTATTGACTCTCTAGATATTTTCTTACTATTGTAATATAATATTATCAGAAAAAAAAAGTATAAGGGAAGAACGACTTTAAAATTCTTAAGTAGAGCACCAATCTCTTCAGTTTTCAGTGATGCTTCTCTCATGATCTCTTAGCCCTTTTGTCTCAGTTGTTTGGCAGTTCTCTCGATGTAACAAAAAGTTGGCTATTATTTTACTTTGTCCTTCATTGAATTTAAGAACTATCAGTCAGTGATTGCTTGTTTGGTTCACCAGACAGTCCCTTATTCACTTAAAGCAATCTGGGTAGAGTTTTTTAAGCTCCATAATAGCTGAACTGAGAGAATCTAACAAAATCCAATGTCCTTCTTTGTTTATTTGGAGAGTAGCAGGATATCTCATATGAAATTTAATTTCTGCGGCTATCAACTTTGTAACTAATGGGTGCAGCTCTCTGCATTTCTGCTGCACTATTAAAGGAAGATCTTGTGCCACTCATATTTTTTTTTGTTATCCCACTGGACTTCCTTGGACTCCCTCAACTTATCCAGGATTACCTGTTTATCCAGATAATTTAATAGGCAAAATATCAATGGCCGTGGGGGTGATCCGATTGGAGGTGTGGGTCTCAGGGCCCTATGCACTCGCTCTACAATGTATGCTGGGCCATTAGGAGATGGCCCAGCTATTTTTGCACAGAATGTTTGTATAAACACAATAGGGTTTACTCCTTCTTCTCCTTCTGGTAGCCCCAGTATTACCAAGTCGTTGCGCTGTGATCTTCCCTCCAGATCTTCTAACTTGTCCTCGGTCTTACAGAGCCTTTGCCGTAAAGATGTAACCTCAGGATCAGTTGAGGCCCACCAGTCATCTAAAGATGAAATCTGGGTTTTGTTGTCACTCATTCTAATTGATAGTTGGGCCACATAAGATTTTAAGGATTGTAGGTCTCCCACTACTTCTTATAGTGAATCTTTAAATGGTGCCAGCCCTTCAAAAAATATTGCTTCAGTTAGAAGGGTGGGGGATGGACTGTCCCCTGAGCCACCTACTTTGTTTCTCTTCACTGGCTTGTCCTTCTCAGGAGATGGTGGTAGCATATGTCTGGGTCGCTGAGGCTTCATTTCTGTTTCCATATAAGATGCAAACTTTCTGGTCTTCATAGTTGGTGGAACGATTTAAAGTAAAGTATTATCTTCTATTTCATTGCTATTAGGAGTGAAATTGAGTTGCATAAAATTGTTTTCAGGCTGGGGAGTTGGAGGAGTGATGCAGAGTGCAACTTGCTGGTGGCCATCACAACTATGTTTTTGTTTTTTTTAAGAGATTAGCATTTTGTTTTATTTTTTCAGCAATGACCAGAGACAAAGGTCATTTGTTAGGAAGTTCTTTAACCCTTGTGTTCCATGTCTTCCAGGGTCAATTGGGATTGGGGATGTCTGTGGTGGAACTTAAGTTGCAGGGTGAAACACACAGAAGCAGAATGTGAGGCTAATGTTGTTTTTTTTAATAATAAGTAGTTCCTGTGTTTTAATTTTATTAAAATTTACAAAGACTGATGGAGTGGGGGGGAAAATTTGATCAGTCATCAACTGGTCTGCTTAATGGGGGAAGAGAAAATGGCAGGTTCTCAGCTTGAAAATTAGGGGTACCCAAAGATAACACAAGTAATAAAGCTCCCCAAATTGGCCCTTGTTTTGTAGCGGTGTCTACTGAAACTTAATGTATCCCCCTGCTGTGGCTCTCAGTCAGTCAGAGAGCTACTAGAATCTAGCCCATTTTCTAAATAAAAATAAAATAAAGAAAATATGATTGTTGTGAGAATACATGCAAAAGTACTGAGTTGCTCTTTAAAGAAGGCAGATCAGTGTTCAGTCAGTTTGACACATAGCATCAAAAATCATTCTAAACATGTATCCTGAAAAAGTTTGAAACTTTTAATTTAGGGAAAACAGTGATGGGCTGTCAGACTGTAATAGGATGCTTGGATACACCAGTTGATTCTTTGCTTCCCATACACTAATGTAACAGGAACACATTTACAAACCACTTCTAGAGCTTTGGTAGAGGCCATGCACATCACATCACATCACATCACATCACATCACATCACATCACATCACATCACATCACATCACATCACATCACAGGGAAGCATTTCTTAACACTGAATGCACAATGCACACAGTTCTAACATGTGTGTGTGTGTGTGTGTGTGTGTGTGTGTGTGTGTGAAACTCTATGTGTTTTGCCCTTTTTTCACCTGTAAAAAGAAAACCATTCATCAATGTCTTTTGTGATGCCATTGTCCCCCCCAACCTTTACTTACCCATGGGTGGATCCAGCACAATCATTTTATCAGGACTGCAGACACGTCTTTACTCTTCAAAGCTTGAGTGTGACCTGAGGGATCAAGTATGCTCTTCATTGTATTTCATAGAGGTTTTGAACTTACTGACATAATTTGGCCATTTTTGCATATTTTTCCCCAAACTTCCAACGTGATTTCCTTGGGACCCCACTCCATGAACAATTGCACTGACATTAGGCAGATCTGTCCAGAAAGGTGATTTTGCAGACCACGTGAAAAATCTGCTTTTTTTTTTCAAATTAAAGTTTATTGTTTTTAGAATAAAGAAAACTGGTCCAGTAATAACAATCTGAATTGTACATGAAACCAGAAACAATACAATACTGCATGCACTGGAACTGTTCACCCCCCAGACCTACACCCCAACCCCATACTAACCCCCTCCCTATTCAGCACAGTCTAAACTTATCAGATAAATTATCAAATTCTAAACCAGACATCAGTATACGGCATCCTAAATGGTGAACAACGTGTGAAAAGGTTCCCATATCTTTTTATATCTGTTCATTCTATTATTGAGACTTGCCACCATTTTTTCCGTCCTGAGATTGGCTAGCAATTCTGTAAGCCATTCTGAATAAGAAATATCAAGATTATCTTTCCAATAATGAAGAATGACCTTTTTTACAGGTAGGGATATCAGGGCTATATAATATCTCCTGGTAGAAACTGAAATCATGGTATAATCACCTACAAGGCATACCTCAGGGGTTAAAATATCTGAGAGTCCCAACAAGGAATCTGTCTTCTGCTGGATGTCCTTCCAGAGAGTAGAGGCCTTAAGACAAGTCCAAAATATATGAAACACAGAGCCCTCTGTCTGCTGTCAATTGGATCAGGTGGGTAAGCTAATAAACCCATATTTATATAGTTTTTGAGGGGTATAATATATATTGTGTAATATGTGAAATTGTGTAAGCCACAATCTATCCTGAGTAATATATTTATGACAATTAGACCATAAAGTTGTCCAATCTATTTCCAGATCAGGAAAGTACGAACCCCAGTACTTCTCAGGTGCAAAGCAGTTCAGGTACTTACAATTATATAAAATCTTATACTTATTAGATGCAGAGTAAGCCATGCTGGACACAAAGGGCAGTTCTTCCAGGAAGGTTTTAGCTCCCTTTTGAGGAGGCTTCAGACCAAACTCTTTCACTATTAGATGTCTTAACTGAAAAACTTTAAACGTAAATTTAGTAGTAATGTTGAGATTATTTAATATATCTATAGTTGGAAGCCATGAGTTATCCAGCATGACAAAGTGGGAGAGCTTAGCATCTTCCAATTGGGGAAGCCACCTAACTATAATCGGTTTATTATCTATTTTTAAATTTGGATTACCCCTGATAGGCTGGGCTAGAGCTAAAGTATGATTATATTTCATAAAAGTAATAATCTGCGTATGTACTCTAACAGAAGTTGCAATGGGAGTTGACTTCAAACTTGAGCGAAGGGCACAAGGCCTGATATGAAACAAGGAGGCCGGTGAGATACCATTTACTTTAATCAGAGACAACTCAATTTTGGGCCAGAGAGGAACAAAAACAGAAGAATTAGTTTCCTCTGTATGTTCCAACCATCTCATATATTTAACAACATGACTCGCCCAATAATAAAATATCAAGTGATGAAGATGAAGACCTCTTTGTCTTTGGGGGATGCTAAC
Organism: Neoceratodus forsteri; assembly: GCA_016271365.2. Classification (NCBI taxonomy): domain Eukaryota; kingdom Metazoa; phylum Chordata; order Ceratodontiformes; family Ceratodontidae; genus Neoceratodus; species Neoceratodus forsteri. The sequence continues at coordinate 1,180,515,778 of CM057458.1, forward strand.
TTATGAAAAGCAATCCTAGGTTGCCTATTAGCACAAATAAATTTTGTAATCAAGCCATTAATTTTACGAAACCAGGTCAGAGGTATCCAGTTATTAAGTAGATACAAGGGATAACAAATCCTAGGAAAAACATTCATTTTAATTAAATTCACCAGGTCCCACAATGAAATAGATAATCTGACCCATCTATCTAGGCCTGCACCTATAGTATTTACTAGGGCATCTAAATTTAGATTTTGAAGTGAAGCCAGGTTCCTAGTAATTTGAATGCCCAGACATCTTAAAGAATTTGGCGCCCAAGACAGACCTGTCTCTGTAATAGTGGATTTAATCACTTTATAATTAAGCGGGAAGACAAGAGATTTTTTAATATTTAATTTGTAACTTGAAAAGTTAGCGTATTGTTCTATAATGGCTAACATGGAGGGGGTTGAGTTGCTTGGGTACGATAATTGTAACAAGATCTGAATATGCCAGATGTTAACTGGAGTGCAGTTGCAGATGCCACTGAAGAGTGGAGTTATTCTAGATGCCCTACAGGGGCATGCCTAAACAACTAGTACTATCAAAAGTACCTACGTTCAAAAGAAAGCTTTTTATAACAAAATCAAACCAAGTACCACAGCAACATGGACTATTACAAAACATATTATGTCATAACATATTCAGTCAGAACATTGGAAAAAAAATATTTGCAAAAACCAAAGGATACTCAATCTAAGCTGTGCCTGTGAAAAGCTAGCACCAGAACAAAAGACACGCACCAACACTTCCAAATATACTGTATTGGCAACTTCAACAGTAACTCACAGTACAGAAACACCATGCGGACAAAACAGTTTAAACAGACAAAGGTCCCTTTTGTCTGTTTAAACTGTTTAATCCCCATTCTACTATGATACTATCAGTCCTTGCTAATACAATATAATAAAAAATATGCAGTCATTGTTGCTGGCAAAATTAAATACAATTTTCTAAGGTAATGCATACATATACCAACATTTGTTGGCAAATTGAAGTAATATATACAAAAAATTCTAAGATGATGCATTTTTGCAGCTGATACTTCAATAAAATCTGTATTTCAGTCACATAAATAAAACAGTGGTTTCTCACCACATACTACGGAACATTTATGTAGCTGCAGCAGTTCACGCACGTGATGTTTAGGGACAGCATCTGTCAACCCATGTATCAAATTGTCACTACTTATAAAGCAAAAACACTATGATACGTCACATTCTGCAGAAAAACTGCTGATGCAGATTTTCTTTTATTTCTGATTCCTATTCTTTTTTAAAGGGGACAGGACAATTGCTAAGAGCAGCAGTTTGCAATGTATTTAATAAGAATATATATATGTGTACAGTAGGTTCGGTCTGTCATCATTTTTTCCTCACCATCCCCAGCTGATCATGAATCTGTAAATGAAAGAACTAAAAACCAACACCCACCTTCACCCCATCACCATCCCACTTTTTCTTCCACCACCCTCTATCCAGTAGCAGAAAGCACTCCATGCCACCCTTACACCCATGTTAAAACCAACCCACAACCTCACCCATGTACTAGCATCCATTTTTCGTTTATGGCTAACATTTCGTAATTGAAAAAATAATAAACAGCTACCAATTAGAACTCATTGTTTTTTGTCCTCTTTAAAATTGAAAAATAGACCGTCCCTGTCCCAGCCCATGTTACGCACCACAAAGTCACAGAAGGTAAATCCAAAAATATATGTTTGCACTTTAACTATAAATACATGATACAGAAAGGATTTACGGACAGTGTCCCTTTATGCCAAATTTGGGCCTGTTCCTACTGATGTTAAATTGTTCTGTATATAAAACTTGTTGACTTTAGTTTAGGACCTAGCTACAAAGCAGTTTGCCATGAAATGGTGAAAGTTTTGGGGATATATAGTCCAAGTGTAGATCGAGAAAGGGAGAGACGACAACCAAAGTCATCACAGTCTATAAAGGTCTTTTGGTGCAGAGAGACTCCGTCCCACACAGTATTTTTTACCAGCCACCACCATCTGAGTTGTCATCATCACCATCAACATCACAACATCAATCACTTCAGGATCAGTTTGTATACTTTTGTGGGGATACGAAAATCTTGACTTATTAACTTTAATAAAAGTTAACGTGTGTACATTTCTGGCAGCAACCTATTTCTGAGTGTCTGTCACAATATTGCCAGCTGTACTAAACATGCGTTCTGAAGAGACACTTGTTGCAGGACAACCAAGATATTTACAGGCTTCATCCTTCTAGCTCTGTCCAAATTGACTTTTTGATCTCCAGTATTCAAAGGGCATGCATCAGAATAGGCAGTTCTTGCAGGTAACTGTCTACCATGTTGGACAGAGACCGCTCAGAAGAGGAATCAGCAGAAGCAGCTGGTATGGCAGCAATTTGGGAAAGGTTTTGCCACAGATTTGCTTGCTACTAAGGGCTTGAAGAAGTGGCGGTTATTGGAACTACTACTGTTAATATTTGGTGACTTTTCCAGTTCTGTATCCCTTTTGTGAAGATGAACCTGCATGTTGTGGTGATGACAACCTGATGGTACTGTGCTTATCTATGTTTGACTCCTGTGAGTGCTTGCAGCTCATCTAGCAACATACATTTGTACTGCTCTATATCATCTGTTTTTGGAAGATGTATAGCCTTGAACCTGGGATCTAAGAGAGTTGCAAGGATGTAGTGTCTTGATTTCGTCATTGCAACTAATTTGCATTTGTTTTGAAGCGCTCGCTCATTCTCTTCTGAGATTTCTATGATATAGGCGATATGTTGTCTGCGCTTCAGATCTGTCTTTTTCATTTGTAGATTTAGAACACTAAGATGATGTGAAATGAGCATTATGAGTGGGATAACCTGACTCACAGATGCACCTTCAGAAGACATGTCCTTGTAGCTGTCTCAAAAGGAGCTAGGATACAGCACACTGTCTCCATTAATTTCCACTGCAGCACAGACAGCATAATGCCATCTCAATAATGTAACTGGAGCAGTACTCATGTACAGCTTGCTTTTTGTCTAAGAGGCGCTAGCAAGCATATAAAGCGTTGAGTTCCAACGAGTGGAAACATTTTGAATCAGCTTTTGCTGGGGCGGCTTGTGTTTTGCAGTTCGGACAATGTCCAGTATAGCCTTGGTTGAATGTGAAAAAGTGAGTCACAATTTTTGCAAACAGCAATCATACCATCCACTTGTGTTTCGTTGCTGAGAAATCCCTGACAATTAAGTTAAGAAATGTGCAAAGCAAGAACATGCAGAAATCCTCCATCCTGTATTGCTTTTTAAGATGTTGGTCCATTGGTCACTTACTATGAAGCCACATTTTAGACCTGAGAATAAACCCATTCGTCAAGGAGGTCATTTAGTTCCTGCAAGATGTTTGCGGCAGTATGACTTGCCCAAACTTCTTTATATGCAGCAGCGCATGTCTTTTTATGGTGTTTGTTGTTTTTGAAGAAGCACAAGCGTGACCCAATGGCGGATGAGGGACATGTAATCTATGTTTTGAGTGCTGGTCCACATATCTGTTGTGACATGAATAACCCCACCTCTGCAGTTTTAAGTGCAAGCATCACTGTCGCTTTTAAAGCCTGATAATATTTGGCATTTCAACATAGGAAAAGTACCTTCGATGAGGAACATTGTAACGAGGCTCTGCTAATGTCATGAGCTCCCTAAAATCCTCATGATCTACCAAAGAGTATGGGAGAAGGGCTCCGGCTAACAGTTCACCAATTTGGTGATTAAGATGAAGGGTCTTTGGATGATTTCTAGTAAAGGTATTCTTCCTTTCAAATGCCTGAGACAGTGTTAGCTGTTTGCAACATGTCCCTGCTGGTTTATTATACACCGTGCTTCGATGGGCAGATGGATGCAGAGATGGTGGACTAGGACTTATACATTCAGTGCCATCACTGGATGTGCAACTGGTACTAATGGTGCTGGCATTGGTGGTAATAGTGATCCTAGGGCTGGCAGTGGTTGTTCTTGCATCAGTTCAGACAATTCAGTATCCATTTCAGATTCCTGATCCTGACCTTCTCACGTCTGGTCTGGAGATGGAGGACATGGGTTCTGGTTTTGGATGATCCAGCAAACCGAATGCTTTTCAGATGGCGTTTAAGAGCTGTAGTGCCAAGGCATGACACAACTTTACCACGGTTATTACACTCTGTTTACACAGGGAACAAATTGCCTGCATGGATCAGTTTTACTGACTGAGAAATAATTCCACACCTCAGATGTGACAGATTTTGTTCAAGTGCTGGAGATAGCTAAAGACTGTTTGTGTCTTTTCACCTGTCCTAACAGAACCTGGGACATGCTCCTTGGTACTAGAAGAGTGCACAGAAGACTCTGATGGATTTTCATTGCTGGCCAACACAGAAGTGGTGGATTCAATGGATATGTCCTTTTCATTGCCAACAGTGCTGGATGTATTTCAAGTGCACTACCTGATTCATTGTCCAGCAGACTTGCTTTATTTCTTTGTTGAGGAAGTAATGATTTGTCTACAAGACACAATAGTTTGGGACTGAGACAAGAGCTACTGTCTGAGTCAGAGAGGACTCACTGTCACTTGCATTATTGCTGCTAGTCACAGGGATCTTAACGGCATGAATGGCATACCTTATGGTGCCTCTCCGTGTGACTCCAGCAGGTGCACAGGTTTTCTTAAAAGGTCCCCTTTACCACTCTTCACTGTTGCTCTTTTGCTGTTTGTTAATTTTTATCCATTGAAACATTTTGTTATTTCTAGTTAGCACCAGGATTACCACTACCACCAACACCTGCTCCAACACCAGCACTAAATGCTTCATCTATGTTGGTGTCAGCCATAACAGACAGTAAGTACCAGTACTACCAGTCCAGTATACTGCAGTGAACACACAACACCCAAACAATTTCTGTGAACAAACAATGTGATCTGTAATCGCTGGCTGCAACTCAAAATTTTATTTTGGTTTGTGTGAACACTGTGATACGTGGACTGAAAGTAATTGAAGAATATGACAGTTTGCAACTAAAGGATCCCAGGTTCAAGGCTTACAGAATGATTGGGCTGCTGGACAGGCATACACATAGCAATCAAAGGGCACACAGCAGCAGGGTGATGGGACTGACCACAGGAGAGCGAGTCACATCGCAAACCAGGGAATGAGAATTATATTTCTATGTTTCTGTCATGTAAGGTTAATGCCTACCACACAACTGGCCACTGGGCTTCTCTTGTAACACACACATGGGTAGGGTACAGTGCAGTCAAAGGGCACACAGCAGCAGGGTGATGGGCTGACCACAGGAGACAGTCACATACTCAAACCAGGGAATGACAATTATATTTCTACATTTCTGTCATGTAAGGTTAATGCCACCACGCAACTGGCCACTGGGCTTCTCTCTGTAACACACACACTGGGTAGGGTACAGTGCAGTCAAATGGCACACAGCAGCAGGGTGATGGGTTGACCACAGGAGATGGAGTCACATACGCAAACCAGGGAATGAGAATTATATTTCTCGTTTCTGTCATGTAAGGTTAATGCCACCACACAACTGGCCACTGGGCTTCTCTCTGTAACACACACTGGGTCAGGGTACAGTGCAGTCAAATGCACACAACAGCAGGGTGATGGGTTGACCACAGGAGACGGAGTCACATACGTAAACCAGGGAATGAGAATTATATTTCTCGTTTCTGTCATGTAAGGTTAATGCCACCACACAACTGGCCACTGGGCTTCTCTCTGTAACACACACTGGGTAGGGTACAGTACAGTGCAGTCAAGGGGCACACTGGAGCTTCTCTCTGTGACACACACACTAGGGGTTACTTCAGGAAGAGTTGTTGCCTTTTTGCCCCCCTCGTTTCTGTCATGTAAGGTTAATGCCACCACACAACTAGCCACTGGGCTTCTCTCTGTAACACACACTGGGTAGGGTACTGTACAGTGCAGTCAGAGGCACACATGGGCTTCTCTCTGTGACACACACTAGGGTTCAGAAAGATTTATTTGCCTTTTGTCCCTCTTGTATGCTTGTTGCTGGTAGCTGCTGAGTGTGTGCAGTGTGCTGCAGTTTCAAATAATCACATTTCACATTCACAAAGGTTCTTAACTTTATAATCTTCAGTCGTCTTATTTTTTTTTAGTCTCTCAGAGTCCTCCTCCAGTCCTCCTGATATTGGTCTCATCAATCCCTCCCTATTCCCAGTCCCTTCCCCAATCTTGATTAATCCCTCCCGATTCCTCCTTCTGTCCTGAACCAGCCCCTAGTCCCACTCCCAGTCTCCCCGATTTTTAGCTTTTTCCTTGTTCTCAGTCTCACAGGAGAAGAAGTGGCCTGACTGGACAAGAGTAGCAGATGCACTAACCGCTTTTGCTACAGTTTGCTGGTGCTGCCTGCTGCTGCTGCCTCTGTCTGCGATGATCCTCAGTCAAATGGCACTCCTCCTCATGGCGCATCTCTTTAAATACCCCCACAGATCCCGCTGCTCGCGTTGCTTACTCGACCCCACGTCGTCTCGCGTCTCGTGGTGATTCGAACCCTTTTGCAAACCGTTTAGTGTTCGAGTTCTAAGTTAGAACTCGAACACCAGGGTTCGAGGAGGGTTCAAATCTTTGTCGAACCTGTTCTGACAACCCTAGTCAGTACTGGGTGGGTAGGTAGGTGAGTCGAGGTGGGAACTGGGCATCATACAGGCTGCTAATTGGGGCACATGGGGAACTCTGGTCTGGACATCAGGCAAATGGTACAGTGGAATTACTGATCTCACCAAATAGCTGATCGGGGACCAGTTTATCAGAGACACAGGGATAGGTCTGCTGGACATCAGAGATAATTTTACTATAATAAATGGGGCTATTTCAACTGCATTCAAGGGGTGGAGGACCCTTAGATGCCAGGGATCATTTTATTATACTATTTGGGACATCAGAATAGTGTTCAGGGGTAGGGTGACAATGCGCACCACTAAGTGCTCAAATGAGGGTAGGATTTTTGGAAGCAGTTAGCAGCATTGCACTTTCAGTGGTTAAGCACTTTCAAAACCTTTTATATAGCACTGTGCTCTGAATGCAGGAGGGTGTCCCTCATTTGCATAGCCGCAGTAGTAAATATGCACATGTACATGATCAGGTTAACATCAGGGGCTGCTGAATATGGCACCTGTCCAACTGTGCTTTTCCAACATAACGTGATGCTTACATGTTTATGGCTGTGCTAACCTTCTGAAAATAGGGCTTAACTGACTACAGATTCTGCCCGATGTCTCTTAAGATGCAGAAAGTAAACAAAGAAGGGTTATTTTATCAATATTTTATCAATCTCTTTATGTATTGTTTATCTTTTTCTGCTTGCAAAATATTTATCTAATTTCAAAACATTGTGATGTGACAAAACATTTAAAACAGCTACAGTTAAAATACAGTTTCTTCTCTCATCCGAGTGCTGTCTTTATTTACTTATAAAAACACAGTCTGGTCAGCTGGCCTAGAAGCTTGGTGTTAGCTGTTCCACCTCCCATGCCAGTGGCCTGGTTTTGGTGGTGGAACTGGGTCAACGGGGGTCATCTGGGGGGGATGACTGAGCATCTCAGGAACTGCTCCTCTCTCAGGGATGGGGAATCTGACGACTCCACTCTTCAACAGCCACCTAACTGAGGAGTGTTGGCAGGGCAGAGGAACTGCTTAAGTGAGAGGTCTCAGGCAGACACAAAGCAAGTACATGCATTTACATGCACTGACATCATTGCATGCTTGGCTGCCCAGGGGATAAAACCAAAGGTACTGTAGAAAACTCCCAATGACAGAATGATCCACTGATCTGCCACAGACTCTGCACTACTAACTAGGCTCTGCTACTGTCTGAATATGTGTCTTCATGTGAATGGCCTTCCCCTCCTGTCCCCACCACAGGGATATGTTTGTGTGTGTGGGAGGTGGGCCCTGGGGAATCTCAGAGTAGTTACATCCTGGGGATGGTGGGTGATGGGGCTGGACAGGTCAGTGGGCAAGGGGGTTGCAGGGTGACTAAGCGGATAAAAATCTCTATGGAAAAAGAAAGAAATAAAACACAGTTTGGGAAGTTCAGACCCAATAACACAGTCATACCATATAAGCAGGGTTACTGTGCACTATGCAGCTAGACCAATGCAGGCTGTTTAGTGGAAACCTAGTGCCTGGCAAAACTCTGTCCACCTTGCAATGTGCAAATCATGCATATACCATCTAATCTCCTGATGAGAATTGGGGCCTGAGCGATTGCTGCAAAAAATATATATTTTTGTTTTCTTAACCAAGAACCTTTATTAAACAAAGCGTTAAAATAAAAACTAAAACAAAACAAACCCAGAGTACGAACTAGGAAAGTTTTTGCTTACACTATCACAGCTTCTGCAGTGCTTCCCAAGCATTCAACTAAGATAAGTTGATGGAATAACACAGTATTTAAGTCACATAAATCTGATCAAAATTTAACTTAGAAAAATGCATGCAATCCCCTATGTTTATATGGTATGAGAGTGATATGTTAGGAATATCCTAAGTATTAGCTTCCCATACAAATGTGTTTTTAACAATAAATGAAGACAGCACTCAATTATAAGAATAAACTACTGTATTTAAAGTAGTTCTAAAAGTTTCTTGCCACAGTACAACGTTCTGAAAATTGATTAAAGGTGTCAAGCAAAACAAGATGGTAAACCCCAAAAAGAAGTAGAATAAGAGATATCCCTGTTTTGTTTACCTTCTGCTCTGCAGCTTTAGACATCCTCTCACCAGGCCAGCAGCTCCCTGAATGCAACAGGAAATGAGTGCAGGGGTAGGCCATTCCAGGGGCAGGACCAATTTTAGTATGTAGAGTATTTGTTTCTGTATATAGTGTATGTAGATTTGTCTGCCTACAGTGTATGTATTTCAATACATTGTGTATGTGTATCACTGTGAAGTGTATTTGTTTCGGTATATACTGCAGTGTATGTGGACTTTTTAATATAATGTGTATGTATTTCAATATGTAATGTATTTCTTTCAGTATATTGAGTATGCAGATTTTTTTCAAATGGTGTTTTTCAATAAATAGTGTATTTGTTTCAGTATAAGTGTATGTGGATTTTTCAATGTATAGTGTATTTGTTTCAATAAATAGTGTATGTATTTCAATATATCATGTATATGTTTCAATATATAGTGTAATTCAAAGAATAAGCTACTGTATATTTAAATTAGTTCTAAAAGTTTATTGTCACATCACAATATTCTGAAATTTGATTAAAGGTGTGCCAAAAAAAAGCAAGATGGAAAACCCCATAAAGAAGTAGAATAAGAGATAGCCCTGTTTTGTTTACCTTCTGCTCTGCAGCTTTAGACATCCTCTTACCAGGGCAGCAGCTCCCTGAATGCAGCAGGAAAAGAATGAAGGGGTAAATCATTCCAGGTGCAGGGTTAATTTCAGTATATAGTGTATTTGTCTCAGTATACAGAGTATGTGGATTGTTCAGTCTATAGTGTATGTATTTCAATACATAGTGTATGTGTTTCACTATGTAGAGTATTTGTTTCGGTATATAGTGTACGTGTTTTTTTTAATATACTGTGTTTGTATTTCAATAGGTAATCTATGTATGTCAGTATATAGAGTATGCATATTTTTTCAATAGATAGCATGTTTCAATATCTAGTGTATTTGTTTCAGTATATAGTGTATGCATATTTTTCAATGTGTAGTATATTTATTACAATAGATAGTGTATGTATTTCAATATATCACAGATATGTTTCAATATCTAGTGTATTTATTTCAGTAATTTTTGTATGTGGATTTTTCAATGTGTGGTGTATGTATTCCAATAGACAGTGTATGAAACATAGAAACTTAGAAAGTGATGGCAGAAGGGCACAGCATGGTCCATCTAGTCTGCCCATAAGCCTAGCCCCCCTCCCTTAACTGCTATTCAGTGTTATAATATATTTATGCCTATCCCATGCCTTCTTGAATGATTCAACTGACCTAGTCTCCACAACCTCTGGTGGAAGGCCATTCCAAGTATCCACCACCTGTCGATGAAGAAGAACTTTCTTGTGTCACTCTTGAACTTGCCTTCTTCCAGCTTCATGCCATGCCCCTCATTTGTGCATAATTCATGATCTGAAATAGGTCCTGAACCTGGACCTTGTTTATTTCCTTCAAGTACTTCAAGGTTTTGATCATGTCCCCCCTTTTTCTGCATTGCTGCAGGAAGTACATGTTTAGGTCATTCAGATGTTCCTTGTATGTCTTGTTGTGAAGTCCAGGTATCATTTTTGTAGCTCTCCTTTGAACTGTCTTCAGTCTATCTATGCCCTTTCTGAGGTGAGGTCTCCAGAACTGCACACTGTACTCCAGGTGAGGCCTAAGCATTGATCTGAACAGTGGCATAATCAACTCCCTCTTTCTACTTGTAATTCATCTTCCTATGCAGTCTAACATACTGTTCACCTTTAACACTGCTTTTTCACACTGCTTGGATGTTTTCAGGTCATCTGTATAATCACCATAAGATCCCTTTCCTGCTTTGTGGCTTCCAATTTCACTCCACACAGGAGGTATTCCTCACAAGGATGTTTCCTCGCTATGTGCATGACCTTGCATTTTTGGGCATTGAAATTTATTTGCAAGGTTTGTGTCCACCTTTCTAGTCTTTGAAGATCATCCCTCATCCTTTCTACTCCCTCCGGAGTGTCTACCTTATTACATATCTTTGCGTCATCTGTAAATAGACACACCTTGGCCTCTAGGCCCACAGATATGTAACTGATAAAAATATTGAAGAAGATAGGCCCCATCACCGATCCCTATGGCACACCAGTAGTTACCTCTCTCTCCTCTCATAGTTTTCTGTTAACCAGTACCTTCTGAGTCCTTCCATTAAGCCAGCTCCATACCCAGTTTAGCACTTTATGCCCAACTCCTGTACTGGCAAGTTTATTCAATAGTCTTCTATGTCTGACCAAGTCAAAGGCTTTGCTGAAGTCTAGGTATATTAGATTCATAGTGCTGTCCTGATCTACTGTCTTTGTTATCCAACTGAAGAAATCTATTAAGTTTGTCTGGCATGATCTTCCTGTGGTGAAGCCATGCTGTATTGGGTCTATTATATTATTTTCTTTCAGAGATTATATTAGTCTTTCCTTAATTAGGGTTTCCATTGTTTTGCTGACAATTGAGGTCAGGCTTACTGGGCAGTAATTGCCAGCACTTTCCCTATTGCCATTTTTAGGGCTGCAGTGGTGGAGTCTTGCAGGCCTATTGCTTCAGAAAAGGACTTTGGCAAGACCTACATTTCTTGCAACTGCACAACATGATGAAGTGACAAAAGTCACTTCCATGGTCACATCTCTGGAACTGTTGCACTCCATTGCTCTGTAATCATTCCAGCACTGGCACTATTTTTGTTTTACTTTCCCACTCCAGCGCTGGCACTAATTATTTTTTTTACTTTCCAGGGTGGGGTCAGAATTGAATGGAGCCTATCAGTGTCTTTGTGGTCCTGGGGATCAACAGTCAAGGATACCTGGGGAAGGCAGTGTGGCACAGGCAAATGCCATGGTGATAGAGACAGAGACACACACAAAACACAGAGTGCAGAATTGTGAGTATGTATGTCTCTCTAACTGGAGAAAGCAGTGGCTTTTCCAGAAAAGGATCAGTGCTCTCTGTACTTATTTATTAATGCTTAGGCATTTGCTACACAAGTTTATTTTTGTAAGGAATTGTTTCCGACAGCAGTCAGTAATTGCTGTTTGGAGCAAGTGAGAAGGAGAGAGAGACTGCACAATCAACACCCCAACCAGCTGGGCTTTTTTCTCTCACTCTCCTGAAAGTAAAATTGCTTAGTCTCCACAACCTTCCCAAAGAAAGAAAGGGTCTGACACACTGAATTATGCTGATGCACAGACAGAGAATTGTTTCCTCAATAGCAGTCAGTAAATGCCTTTTGGGAGACAGCGAGTAGGAGAGAGAGACTGCACACTCAACACCCGGACCAGCAGGGCTTTGAATGAATTAATCCATTTTATTTGTCCAGTACACATATGCATTACGCAAGCCAGATCATAATATTACTGCTGTGCTTTGTTATTTTTTTCAAGAATAATATGTTGTTTCACACTATGTCACCATAGTGTTGTTTGTGTCTTGTTGAAAAAAATGCAATACAAATTGTTAACTGAAAAAAAACTACAAATCTTCTGTGAATTGTAATGAGAGAGAGATAAAATAGTATGCCTTAAATGGGGTTTGAACTTGAACCCCTGCACTATCTCTCCATGACTGTATCTATCCTTACAAGAACAAGAAAAAAATAGAGCTTTGCAATAAATTTCAAGCATGTTGAGAAGCTGTATTAAGGACTCTGATTCTTTAAAAAGACAGTGGACCCCCGGCCCCCACACACACACGCACACACACACACACACACACACACACACACCATGCACATAATCACAGCAGCAGCAATCTGCTAAAAAGTACATTTTCTCTGTGTTATTAAAATGACTTTTTTATTCATTAAGTGGAAGACTGTTTAATTCTTCATTACATTTTATTGAGTGGTATTCACATTTTGAAAGATACCATTGACCATCTACTGAAATTAATAACCTTATTCAGGACCTGCACTTTTGTCTATTTATACACTCTATTTTCCTGTTTTGAATGGCTTAACACACAGACGCCATGCACATACTCTCACACAGACAAACACAACAGCCATTGTTTGGAGGACTGTTTTTTTCCCTCCCATGTTAATTGTTATAATTCTTCTGTTTAGTGGTGAGTCAGGACAGAACAAAATATTTAACATATTTTCTCTTGCTTGCTTTTCCTCTCCCATATTAACAAGCTAGAATAGGGAAAACAATGACTGTGGTCCCAGTGGTCAGTTCTGCAATGAGGAGTTCCCTGTGGTCCCTCTCTCTTTCTTGGTGTGGCTAGTGACTAGAATGAGGGAGGGGGTATTTGTGTGCTTAAATAATGAAACAAACATGTATTTTCTAAGTTCATCCCCACCCTGAAAAGGACTGAACAGAGACCCACAGCAACCATGCATCAGCTGAGAAGTACTCAGTGTGGTGGGTCAGGTTCCTTCTCGGCAAAGTCCAGCTTGAACTGAAAATCTAAATATAATGTTTCAAGTTCACTCTTTAAACAACATTTCTTTGCACTCCTTTTATTGCCCCTCGGTTTGTTTTACTTACCCCAACCTCCAATACATGTTCCAGCTTGCAGTGGATGTGCTGTGACTTTGCCCGCTGTCTTCATACTGTAGATGAGTGTTTTTTCATAAGTGCCTTTAGTAGTAAATGTAATTGTGTCTGACTGTTGCACTCTGTATTATGTGGTGTATGATGATTCTAGTGATTGTGATAATACCTATCTCCAAAATCCACTGAAATATGCAGTTGATAGGAGCATGACAAACCTTTGTATTGAAATCTTATTCAGAATAAATACTAAACGTAGCATTTGAATCAAAAATTAGATTCACCCTACACTGGATAATACAGAGAACATCTGTTAGACATAGTAACACAACAGTTTAAAAATGTAACTTTTACTACTAAGGACACTGAAAAAACACTCATTTGCAATGTGAAAGCAGTAGTTGTGACATGTAATAAAATAAAATGAATAAGCTCAACTTACTAGCAGGTCAGCACCAGTAGAAAAGGCTGGGTCAAAATGTCAGTGGCAGAGATGCAGACACCTAACCTTACCTATCCTCTGCCCAGTCCTGATTTATTTGATCTTTTTGGGCTGACTGGGGACCTGGGCAGGCCAGGCAGGGGGTTAGTACAGCACCTAATAGTCGACAGCCTTGGTCTGATATACAAGGCTGAGCAGGGGTAGCATGCACAGCTAGCCAAACCTTATTTTATATCTCATCACTGCTGTTTCATTTTAACTTAAAACAAAAGGACAGTCAATGAGATATTTTGTCAAGCTCTCAGATGGATGAGATGGTGAAGGAAGCCGTCGGCCAGAACCAGACTTCAAAGTGCTGCAGATAGACTGTGGAAAGTGTGAAGTGTCATAAAGGGGACTCAGAGAAATATTTTTTTTTGTGTGGTGTGTCAGGAAGGTATTGAAGAGAGTCATTATGTTGCAGACAGTCTGATCTCTGGTGCACAATAGAAAATAACTCAAAGGTGGTTCCTGCTGTGCATGGATGATCAGACTATCTGCTGCATAATTACTCACACCAATCTGTGAATTTCACAGTCACTGCAATTGTTGTTATCTTCAGCTCACATTTGTGCATTTAATAATTATTTTTTCAGAAATTCAAACACTTACAAAGTAGAATAATAATAGTTATATCAGTTTTACTGATGCCTCTACAGGAACATATTATAGTTGTGCATCTGCTGGCAAGAAAACAATACTTGAGATGGTACTTCCATTTATCCCCGACCATGTCTCTTTGTAGATCAAATATGACCAATTATACTATGCACTACATCATGACAATGTTTGCTGGCTGCGTGAGAGGATGGTTTTATCATTAGTCCCATCTTTCAAAAAGCAGTTAAATAAAATAACTTTACAGAGTGAGTGAACTACAGCTGTTCAAATGTAGTGGACAAAATTGAACTAGTGAGGTAGAGCTGTTGCCAGAATAGCTGATCTCTTGCACACTGTAGACATAGACTTATTGGGGCTCTTTCACTTTATGAATAAAAAGAAACTTGAAGCAAGGTATTTTTTCAATAACCCCCTAAATATTCCCACCACACTTCACCCACTGTGAAAATGATTCTAATAACTGTTTTTTTTATAAGAAATGTAGTGTGTCAGACTCTGGAGGGGGCTCCAGAGTGTAGTTCATGTATATCCTGGTAGAAACAAACAAATCTCACCCAGCCCTGCTTCAAAATCAATATTTTCATGATGTCGTGCATGTTAGAATTAGTCAAATTAGATCCAAAAAGAGATGTGGCATAGGATAAATTAAAGTACCTTCTCACTTTTGTTTAAGCTTGCTTTGCTCTGTTTTAGAAGAAATGCAAAAGATCCCTTGCACTTTGTTCGCTCTCATCTTTTAGAATACAACCCCCCACCACCACCAACAAGAACTCCCTGCCCATTTACAAATATCACTTTTTGTTTAGCAGAAAATAGTTTTTCACAATTCTAGATATGCTAGTTATTGTAATAACCACCAGGATAGAGACGTTTCTGTGTGGGTGGCCCCAGATGTATGCTCCAGGAACTGTTCACTGTTGTACAACCCACATACACATCAACATCATTTAGTAATGAATAAAAAGTGTCATTTGCTGACTTCTCTTGAACTTTTTCTTAATCCATTCTTTCTAGTGGTTCATTTTGGAGGGAGCTGTTTTTTTTCCTCTCAAGTGAGATGTTAGCTGCATACTGATTTTAGTATATCTTTCCACATTCACAGTGCTGCAGCCTTCCATGTGCAACATGTGGACAGTCAGTCACACCCCACTAGCATCAACAACTTTTTGTTTTTAAATACAGATATTGGATGATCGTCTCAACACCTTGCCTCCACTGCAGCCACTGTCTTGCTATAAAACATTCAAATCTCATAACATATTTTTTGAGCAAAGATGCATCTTCATTTTATTACGTTTTGTGTTATTTGCTTAAAATTTAAAGTGCACATTTGTGCATTTAATAATAAATTTTTTGGAAAGTCAAACACTGGGAAAGTAGAATAATAATATTTATATCAGTTTTACTGATACTGCTATAGGAAAATATTACAGTTATGCATCTGAAGGCATGAAAAATTTGAGATGGTACTTCCATTTATCCTCTGCCATGTCTCTTTTCAATCTAATATGACTAATTATACTATGCACCTTGTCATGAGAATGTTGGTTGGTTGCTTGAGAGGATGGTTTTATCACTAGTCCCAGCATCTACCAAAACTGCACTCTGGAGCATCCCTGCAGAGTCTGTCAAACATGCTACATTTCTTTAGAAAAGCATTTAATTAAAATACCTTCACACAGTGAGTGAACTACAGTCAGCTGTTTAAATGTAGTGGGACAAAACTGTACTAGCGAGGAAGAGGTGTTGCAAGAATAGCTAATCTCTGCACACTCTTGTCAGAGTTATTGAATCTCATCTTTAAATTCATGAAAAAAACATTAGCCAAGGTGTTTTATTTTAAATAATTCTCCTCTTGAACTATTCCCAGTGCTCTTCACTCACTGAGAAAAGTTAGTGGGTTAACCATTTTTATAGAAATGTAGTGCGTTAGACTCTGCAAGGGTACTCAGAGTGTAGTTCACGTATATGCTGGCTGTGATAAATCCTCTCACCCAGCCAGCTTCAAAGTGAACACTCTCATGTGAAGTAGAATCTCATCCATGTAGGTGAAAAGTCTGAATCTATTTTGGCCTACTTTGATTCCTTTAATTGTATCACACTGAAGAATCTGTTTTGTTAGGGGTTCAAGGCTCAGGGTCACACAGTATGCAAGTTGGGGCTGTGGGATTCAAACCCAGGTCTCCAAATTTGCAGCACAGAGACTTAAACCAGGTATATCTTGAAAACAAAACTCTCACCCAGCCCTGCTTCAAAATCAACATTCCTGTGATGTGGTGCATATTAGAATTAGTCATATTAGATCTAAAAACAGACGTGGCAAAGGATAAATTAATGTATCTTCACTTTTTTAAGCTTGCTTTGTTCTTGTTTTAGAAGAAACACAAAAGATCCCTTGCACTTTGTTAGCTCTTGTCTGTTAGAATCCTTCCCCTCCAACTACTCGCCCATTAACAAATATAACTTTCTGGTTAGAAGAAAATAGTTTTTCACAATTCTAGGTATGCTAGTTATTGTAATGACCACCAGGATAGAGATGTTTCTGTGTGGGTAACCCCGTATGTATGATCAAGGAACTGTTCTCTGTCCTACATCCCACACACATCAACACCATCCAGTACTAAATAAAAAGTGTAATGGGATTTACTCACCTGGTAAAGGTGATTATCTGAGTACCCTTTATAGTACCCACAGTCAGAAACCAGTGAGTATTCCTCATCCATCCTATAGGTTGATGCATGATCCAATCAATTGAAGTGGGCAAGGACATACCTCTGCTCATCAGATTATCTCCAGTGTGAATCTTCCTTAGCTATATTGTGAAAAATCAAGAAAAACAGAGACATATAAGACAGGATAGGAGACACCTTATGAACAGGGTCACAAACACGTGACCTTTTTCTTGAATGATGCCACCTCTGACTAGTGCCTGGTAGCCCATACTAAGGTGTAGTTAGAATAGAGAACTTAATCATGCATTTTTCTGTACCCACACTCTTTATTGTGACTTCTTCCTTATGTATCATTGACAAACATAGATGTTTCTTGGCAGCATAAAATTCCTATCTGCTATATGTTCTATATTTATACACTTGTAAGCTGGAATTCATCACCCATCTTCTCTGATTGCATCTACTGTAATGCTAATGACATTATTAACCGGTCAGAGGTAATCTGCCATCCCAGAGTGGGGCTGTGAAGTGCTATAATAAAGGGTACTCAGATAATCCCACTTTTACCAGGTGAGTAAATCCTTATTTCATACCCTTTATAGTACTCTGCAGTCTGAAACCAGTGGACCTGAGTAGCAGTGCAGATATAAGAAGTTATTACTTTTGGGAGAGTGAAAGAAAGGTAGATTGCTTCAATGCTATGTGTGTTGGGCCCCACACAATTTCAGCCAATGTTGGTGAAGACATACATATGGAAGACCATGTGGCTGATGAATAAATGTGTAGTAGTGACATGCCTCCATTTGGCCAGGGGTTGTGTGTCTGATCCATCTAGCTATGGTGTCTTTGGACTGTCTTGGATTTGGCTGCCTGTCCTACCCTCTGCCCTGATCAGTATGAGGAAGTTGTCTGTCAAGTGTATGCAGCATGTCATGCTGAAGTATCACTAAGGTGATGGTCAACATGTAGCAAGAGAGTTTGTGGGACATCTGGGGTGTCAGCTGTCATTATGTAAGTCGGTAGTATGACTTGGTCCCAGTGATATGTGGATACCACCTTGGGGAAAGGGGTTACCATTCTGTGAATGGCCCTGTCACTGAGAAAACATTAGGAAGGGCTCTTATATGAGAAGGCCTGTTCTGGCCTATCCTCCTAGTGGAGCAGAGTGCTACCAGGAAGGCTGTCTTAATTGTGCGCCAGTGTAAAGGTTCCTGTTGGATAGTGTGGTATTGTAGGGCATCTAGTAATGTGTTGAGTCGCCCTTGATTCCCTTAGACTGACCATCAGTGATGGTAATGCTACTGCCTTAAGCGACTTGACTGTGTTTGTGCATGAGCTAGTGTGACCCATTTTTGGCAGTGGACTTTATAAAAAGATTGCTGAACCCTGAATTTGGAGGCTGATTAGACCTTTGTTTGTCCCTTTGATTGTAGGGTCCAGAATTGGGGTAACCCTGTCAGTGATGATGAAGCTTCCATTTCCTTGTCCATTTGTAGGAAAATGTGCCACTGTATGTGGTAAGTTTTAATACAGTAGTAGCTGTCCCTGGATTGAAATGGTTGATTCACCACTGTGGACTGATAGGCAGGTGTCACAGTCTTTTCCTTCCAAATCTATGCTTTCAGGTTCCAGTTGGATGGGTTTGGAGGAAAAGTAGGACTCTGGTACAGGAGAGCCAGCTGATGAGATAATGGCTATGGTGGGTTCGGTGCCATTGCTTAACTAAGTGATTACCATGGCCTCCTGGGTCAATAGGGGGTCCACCATGGCTACAGTTGTCTCTGAGTGGTGTATTTATCTTGTTTGTCATTGGAATGTGGGAAAACACGTTGTTTGTCTGATGCTTTGCAGGGCTGAACATTTGTTCACCTCCAGTGCCACAAGTTTAGAAGGTCTAGGGTGGAGATTAGGTAGTTACGTGTACTAATGTGGCATCATGAGGTCCAATTGGAATGAGGCCCAATTGGCCTGCAGGCCTGTGGGGAGTTTGTTGGTTGAGTCTCCACTGGTGATTGTTGATGGTGACTCTGCTCAGCCAGATTGCTTCAGATGGATTATAGGCTCCGTTCTGCCCAGAAAAGGGTTGTAGGGATAGTTTTATCGAGGGTTTGCTTCTGGTGCCTCCTGGCTTGTTTGGGCAGGTGAGTGTAACTCAGTTGTCCTACTGGGCTAGTACAATTTTGTTAGTGATGAGGACTGCCATGTCCCTTATGTGTGGGTGAGGGGCTGGAGATCCTCATCCCATGCTGTGTTCCCATTCTGTCTATGTGGTAGTCTGTAGCTTGGAGGGTCGCAGCTGGAGGGACCTCTCTCAAGTTGTGAGTGTTTGGGTTTAATTTTTCACTGGTTAGGGTTGCTACAGGAGGGACCCCAGCCCTGATGATGTTCAATGATGGGAGGCAGATGTTCTTGGTTCAGAAACCACTACTGGAGGGGTTATTTGTCCCATTCAGAGTATTCTGTTTTGTTTGCAGGCCCAGCTGCTGAGGTCTAAATTTACTGTGGTTGTATTGAGCCACAAGTACCCTGAGTACATCTGAGCTGCTGCTACAAGATCAATTGATTGTGTGTGGTTCAGTGATTATATAGGGCTATGCTGTTTTCCATGCTGTGGTCATCCAGGTATGGAATGAGATGCACCCCTCACTTCATATGGTGCCATGCTAGGATTGCCAGAGTCTTGGTAAATACTCAGTATGCTACTGCCAGGTCGGACGGTAGGCAGGTGTATTGAAGGTGCTGTCACTCGATGCAGAACCTGGGTTATCAGTGGATGTGAAGGTAGGTATTCTCAAGGCTCCACTGAGGTCAGTAGACCCCCAGCTGTATTAACGTAGTTTCTCTTTGAATGTTTTGTGTAAATCACTAGCCGGTGTAAGTAAAGCACTTGAGGTCCAGTGCAGGCTGCACCCAGTCAATCACTTGTGCCCCTGCCTGTATGGATTCCCCTTGCAGTGCCAATCAAGACAATAATGTATTGGCAGAGTGGTTCATAATCTCTGGGAAACTTGACATAGTAGTCGTGAAGACAAGAGCAGTTTGTCGCCCTGTTCAGTTATGGCATGTCCCTAGTAAGCGGTCTCAGTGGTAATTTACCTGAAAAAGCAGGGCATACAGTATCTCATCCCAATAGGTGAGATAGTGGATGTAGTTATCATATGCTGATGGGGAGCCCTATGAATGAAGGGTGATGAAACAACATCATAATTTCCCTAGGGCAAGACATGTGAAGTGATGATACTTCAGGTGATGAGGAATGATGGCACTCTGTTCCTTTGATTGAAGGGCAGGACTGGGCTGACAAGCATTGAGCCCTGTGACAAGGAAAGAGCAGTTAATGTAATATATGGAAAGACCTGTAATCTCCAGTGTGGAGAAGGGATCATGCATTAGCTGGTGTACCGCTCAGGTGGTGTCTTGTCCAATCCAGCCAGATTCTAGTTTCTGTTATGGTCTGGCTCTGAATGAAAAAACATCTTAGGTCCCCCAGGCAAGGCAAGGTGCTGAGTATGTGGGATCCTGTGACAGTAGTAGTGATCTCACTGGCTGTATAGCCAGTGACCAAGCAGTGGGAATTTCGACTAGTATGAGAAAGGAGAACAGTGCAAAACACGAGGTGTAGACTGGCTCCAGGGGCCAGACAGTCCTGACAGGTAAGGCTGTTGAGGCCAGGAAAGATGAAGGTCACCGGTAGTGGGTGGACTGTCAACTGGGACACTGACATGTGTTGAGATACTGACTATATCCTGCCCCCAGTGCCAGGATCCACCAGTTAGTGTTTCCACCTGACTGTACCACTGCCTCTTCCTACGTAATGTGATAGCCATGATACCACTGTTGGATGCCCTGCATTCAGCATTTTCAATGATCAGCATGCATGCCCCCCAGTAGGTCCATTAGTAGCCCAGTTCAGGGTGTGGAGTACCTGTGGACTCTTGCTGAGAGGTGGCAATCATCCTTCCTTTGCTCGTCCCAAGTGAGATCATAATAAATACGGCCTCACGATACATCCTGTGGCCAGCCTGTGAGAGATTATCAGGGGCTGACAATATTTGCCTGTGAGATGTGCCAATTACTAAGTGAGGGACTAAGTAAGTCTCTCAGAGCATCAATACTGCTCCACCTGGGTCCTAATAGTCCAGTTGGGCATTGAGATGGGGGGCTGAAAACGGTGGCCGTTCATGTGCCACCTGCCCACATTATTCTGTATATTACCTAGTGTTGGCTCAAATTAGGGCTGCGGTATTCAACCCCAGGCCCCTGAATTGGAGCACCGGGCCTGAAGGCACTGTATTGTATTGTGTGCCTGCTCAGGATCCTTCCTGGTTAGGTCAGTGTCCCCAGAATGATATTAAGTGACCTTGCTGGGCAAGATTTTTAGAATGGGAAAAGCTGCACTAAAAATAGGGCATCCAGGCCAGATGGCAGTTGAATGTTTCTTGTGTATGCTAGTGACCCCAGTATGAAGTAGAGTGATCTTGTTGGGATGTATTTTCTGGCTGGCATCTAGGGCTCACCATGCCCCTTCGTGGGGTAAGGATACTGACTGAGCACCTTGTGTCACCTCTTCTATCACCTTAAAGGCAACCCCACATTCTTTGCAGTTTGCCACGTTAATTCTATGAAAAGTGGGTAAAATTGTATCAAATAGGACCCCTGCAGTCTGGCAGGCCACATTATAGCCAAAACAATTCAAAAAAGTTAAGATCAGTATGGCAGACGTACTCCCGTGACTCAGAGAGCTGCAAAGACATTGTGTGCTTTTTACCTAGGGACAAACCCAGGCAAGATGGCGGCAGGCAAATCCCGTGAAGACTAGTGAGATTTGGGCTGCCTGTATAGGGAATAGTGCCATCACCAAAGATGGCATTGAAATCTTGCAGGAGCATGCTTGAGACTTGAGGGGCTGTTGTTTGGCAGTGCCTTGAGTCTCACAAGATTCATGGGTACTGCTGGGGCTTGTGCACTGAGGAAGGAATGCAGCAGTATGGCTGTGCAGTGTCTCTGGGGGCGTGTGGATTTATGGCCCTGAGACAAAGGCTTTGTGAGTTTCATGCCCTGGACGCTGGTGGGCATCTGGAGAGAGTGGGGAATCTCCACTTGTAGAGTTGAGATATTGGGTCATTGAGTGATCTAGGGGCAGGTAAGTCCTTTGACCTGTACAGTGTTATCCAGAAAAGTATGTGGCTGGAGTGGGGTCGTGGCATTTACTGACTGAGAGGTCACTGCAGGAGAGAGCTCCGACATAGTAAATTGCCGCTAGAGCCCTGGGTGGTTCCAGAGTTGGTATGAGGGAGCGATGGTTGTTACAGGAGGGGTCCAGGCTCACATTGTGGAGTTTCTTTGATCTGGAGGCTCTAGGTAGAAAATGGCAGGACCCACTGCTGGAGGTGGATGCCTGTGGATTCCTTGCCTCATTGCTGCAGAATTTAAAAGGCAAGCATGGATTGATTTTTGATGCAGCTGCAGGCTGCTGCTGTGCAGAGTGGGGAGTCTGGTTGGTGAGGGTGTGGGTTGCACTACTGGAGGGGGACCTCACCCTGTGTGCTTTGTCCAGGGAATTGAATCCAGGGAGTTGGCTAAAGCCTACACTGCGGGAGGGATCCCAAGTCCTGAGTTGCACAGATGGGAATGGCAAATGCTGTGGGTTCAGGACCCACTACAGGAGAGGGTACCTGTCTCCTGTGTAGCGCTCTGCAGTGTAGTTCAGCACACTCTGCTCTAACCTTTTGGTCTAATAGCCTGACACTGCTGGAATCTTTGGGCTGCTAGTTACCCGAAGCAAGAATAGATGCTTGTTTAAATAGGATTCTGTGTTGTATGCAGTTAATCTGATGCTGGGCTATGCTGGCTACTATGCTGCTTTGTTATTTGAATGAAGTAAAGGATAAAATATACCTGTAATACAGAGAAGTTGCTGAAGAACTGAAAATTGTTGGGAGCAGTTAGGAACGTGACCAACCTATCTTGATGCACAAAGTAAAAACTGGAGATACTCTGATGGGCACAGAAGTATGTCCTCACCCACTTGATTTCATGGGATCATGCATCAGCATATAGGATAGGCGAGGAATACCCACTGGTTTCTGACTGTGGAGTACTATAAAGGGTACAAAATATAATTTGCTGGTTTCTCTTGAACTTCTTTTGATCTATTTTTTCTAGTGGTTAATATTGGAAGGAGCTGTTAGCTGCACATTGATTTTAGTATATCTTTCCATGTTCACAGTGACACAGCATTCCTCATGCCATACTTGTAACAGTCTCACCCCATCAGCATCTATAAGTTCTTTTTTTTTTTAAATAGAGATAAAATTGGGTGACCGGCTTAATACGACTGCCTCCACTGCCTGCCACTGTCTTGCTGTAAACACAGATCCCAAGCCATCTTGAACCCCTCCACCATTTCAGCTGCCACTACCTCCTCCAGCAGCTTGTTTCAGGCCTCCACCACCCTCTCCATGAAAAAATGTCCCATAACCTTACCTCTGTATTGCCCACCTTATGGTTTGAGGCTATTTCCCCTCGTATTCACTCCCTTCTTCAGTTTGAACAAGCTATCACCCTCCACCTTATTTATTCCCTTCAGATACTTAAAGGTCTCAATCATATCCCCCTCTCCCTCCTAGTCTCCAAAGGGTACAAATTCAGCCCTCTTAATCTTCTGTCATAGGGTACATCCTGCATCCCTCATATCATTTTGGTTGCCCTTCTCTGTACCCTTTACATTAACTCAACATCTCTTTGTAGGCAAAGGCCACCAGAACTGCACCCATACTCCAGATGCGCCTGACCATGGTTCTATATAATGGCATTAGCACCTCCTCTTACTGCTTTGAAAACACCGCAATGCAGACCAACATTAAATTTGCCTTTCCCACCACCCTGCTACCCTGGCTACCCACCTTGAGGTCACGTGATACCATAATGCCAAGTCCCTTTCCATTTCTTCTCCTTAATCACTCACCCCAAGGAAACAGAGAAACATAGAAACATAGACTTTGATGGCAGATAAGGACCACTTGGTCCACCTAGTCTGCCCATTTCCTCACTCACAGGATAGGCCGCAGATCCAAAGTTAACCAACAGCCTATTTCTTCCTACCCCCACAAGAATTGCCTTATGTCTATCCCATGCATTCTTGAATTCTGCCACAATTTTAGACCCTACAACCTCCTCAGAAAGGCTGTTCCATGCATCCACTACCCTCTCTGTGAAAAAATACTTCCTCACTTTGCCCTGAACTGCCCCCCTCTATCTTTAAATTGTGTCCCCTTGTTCTTGCACGTCTGTTTTTCTGAAAGATGCTACCCTCTTGAACTTTGTTGATTCCACTGAGGTACTTAGATGTTTCTATCATGTCCCTCCTCTCCCTTCTTTCCTCAAGGGTATACATATTAAGCTCCTTTAGTTTCTCCTCGTATGACTTCTCTTGCAGACCCTGCACCATTTTAGTTGCCCTCCTCTGGACTGCCTCTATCCTGTCTATGTCCTTGCGGAGATGCGGTCTCCAGAACTGGAAGCAGTACTCCAGATGGGGTCTCACCAACTGTCTGTACAGAGGGATAACAACTTCCTGTTTTCTGCTGGTGATGCCTCTTCCTATGCATCCCAATATACCCCCAGCCATCTCTTCTACCTTCTCACATTGCTTGCTAACCTTAAGGTCATCTGATATGATTACCCCCAGGACCCTTTCCTTTTTGTTGTTGTTACTACCCCCCATTGTGTAATCTTCCCCTGGGTTCTTGTTTCCCAGGTGCATTATTTGCACTTTTTGCATTGAACTTGCTGCTGTACTTCTGACCATTCCTCCAACCTTGATAAGTCCCTCTCACCCTTTCCACTCTTCCTTGTGTATCAACCCTGTTGCAGATCTTTGTGTCATCTGCAAAGAGGCATATTTTCCTTCCAGTCCCTCTGCAATGTCACTTATAAAGACATTAAAAAGGACTGGACCCAGTACTGAACCCTGCTGTACCCCACTAGTAACCCCCCCTTCTTCAGGTGGACTCCATTTACAATTACCATCTGTGTCCTGTTGTCCAGCCAATGTTTTACCCAGACTACCACCCTGGGACCCACTCTCAGGCTGGTTAATTTGACTATTAATCTTTTGTGTGGGACTGTGTCAAATTCCTTGCTGAAGTCGAGGTAGGCTTGCTTTGCTCTGTTTTAGAAGAAATGCAAAAGATCCCTTGCACTTTGTTCGCTCTCATCTTTTAGAATACAACCCCCCACCACCACCAACAAGAACTCCCCTGGCCATTTACAAATATCACTTTTTGCTTAGCAGAAAATAGTTTTCACAATTCTAGATATGCTAGTTATTGTAATAACCACCAGGATAGAGACGTTTCTGTGTGGGTGGCCCAGATGTATGCTCCAGGAACTGTTCACTGTGTACAACCCAAATACACATCAACATCATCTAGTAGTGAATAAAAAGTGTCATTTGCTCACTTCTCTTGAACTTTTTCTTAATCCATTCTTTCTAGTGGTTCATTTTGGAGGGAGCTGTTTTTTTTCCTCTCAAGTGAGATGTTAGCTGCATACTGATTTTAGTATATCTTTCCACATTCACAGTGCTGCAGCCTTCCATGTGCAACACGTGTGACAGTCAGTCACACCCCCATTAGCATCAACAACTTTTTGGTTTTTTTAAATACAGATAATATTGGATGATCGTCTCAACACACTTGCCTCCACTGCCAGCCACTGTCTTGCTATAAAAACATTCAAATCTCATAACATATGTTTTTGAACAAAGATGCATCTTCATTTTATTACGTTTTGTGTTATTTGCTTAAAAAATCTAAAGTGCACATTTGTGCATTTAATAATAAATGTTTTGGAAAGTCAAACACTGGGAAAGTAGAATAATAATATTTATATCAGTTTTACTGATACCGCTATAGGAAAATATTACAGTTATGCATCTGAAGGCATGAAAAATATTGAGATGGTACTTCCATTTATCCTCTGCCATGTCTCTTTTTCAATCTAATATGACTAATTATACTATGCACCATGTCATGAGAATGTTGGTTGGTTGCTTGAGAGGATGGTTTTATCACTAGTCCCAGCATCTGCCAAAACTGCACTCTGGAGCATCCCTGCAGAGTCTGTCAAACATGCTACATTTCTTTAGAAAAGCATTTAATTAAAATACCTTCACACAGTGAGTGAACTACAGTCAGCGGTTTAAATGTAGTGGGACAAAACTGTACTAGCAAAGACGAGGAGTTGCAAGAATAGCTAATCTCTGGCACACTCTTGTCAGAGTTATTGAATCTCATCTTTAAATTCATGAAAAAAAACATTAGCCAAGGTGTTTTATTTTAAATAATTCTCCCTCTTGAACTATACCCAGTGCTCTTCACTCACTGAGAAAAGTTAGTGGGTTAACCATTTTTTTATAGAAATGTAGTACGTTAGACTTTGCAAGGGTACTCCAGAGTGTAGTTCACGTATATGCTGGCTATGATAAATCCTCTCACCCAGCCAGCTTCAAAGTGAACACTCTCATGTGAAGTAGAATCTCATCCATGTAGGTGAAAAGTCTGAATCTATTTTGGCCTACTTTGATTCCTTTAATTGTATCACACTGAAGAATCTGTTTTGTTAGGGGTTCAAGGCTCAGGGTCACACAGTATGCAAGTTGGGGCTGTGGGATTCAAACCCAGGTCTCCAAATTTGCAGCACAGAGACTTAAACCAGGTATATCTTGGAAAACAAAAACTCTCACCCAGCCTTGCTTCAAAATCAACATTCCTGTGATGTGGTGCATATTAGAATTAGTCATATTAGATCTAAAAACAGACGTGGCAAAGGATAAATTAATGTACCTTCTCACTTTTTTTAAGCTTGCTTTGCTCTGTTTTAGAAGAAACAAAAAAGATCCCTTGCACTTTGCTAGCTCTTGTCTGTTAGAATCTTCCCCAACTACTCGCCCATTAACAAATATAACTTTCTGGTTAGAAGAAAACAGTTTTCACAATTCTAGGTATGCTAGTTATTGTAATGACCACCAGGATAGAGATGTTTCTGTGTGGGTAACCCCGAATGTATGATCAAGAAACTGTTCTCTGTCCTACATCCCACACACACATCAACACCATCCAGTACTAAATAAAAAGTGTAATGGGATTTACTCACCTGGTAAAGGTGATTATCTGAGTACCCTTTATCGTACTCCACAGTCAGAAACCAGTGAGTATTCCTCATCCATCCTATAGGTTGATGCATGATCCAATCAATTGAAGTGGGCAAGGACATACCTCTGCTCATCAGATTATCTCCAGTGTGAATCTTCCTTAGCTATATTGTGAAAAAATCAAGAAAAACAGAGACATATAAGACAGGATAGGAGACACCTTATGAACAGGGTCACAAACACGTGACCTTTTTCTTGAATGATGCCACCTCTGACTAGTGCCTGGTAACCCATACTAAGGTGTAAGTTAGAATAGAGAACTTAATCATGCATTTTTTCTGTACCCACACTCTTTATTGTGACTTCTTCCTTATGTATCATTGGCAAACATAGATGTTTCTTGGCAGCATAAAATTCCTATCTGCTATATGTTCTATATTTATACACTTGTAAGCTGGAATTCATTACCCATCTTCTCTGATTGCATCTACTGTAATGCTAATGACATTGTTAACCCGGTCAGAGAGGTAATCTGCCATCCCAAGTGGGGCTGTGAAGTGCTATAATAAAGGGTACTCAGATAATCACCTTTACCAGGTGAGTAAATCCACTTGTATTTCGTACCCTTTATAGTACTCCACAGTCTGAAACCAGTGGGACCTGAGTAGCAGTGCAGATATAAGAAGTTATTACTTTTGGGAGACTGAAAGAAAGGTAGATTGCTTCAATGCTATGTGTGTTGGGCCCCCACACAATTTCAGCCAATGTTGGGTGAAGACATACATATGGAAGACCATGTGACTGATGAATAAATGTGTAGTAGTGACACGTTCCCTCCATTTGGCCAGGGAGTTGTGTGTCTGATCCCTCTAGCTATGGTGTCTTTGGACTGTCTTGGATTTGGCTGCCTGTCCTACCCTCTGCCCTCTGATCAGTATGAGGAAGTTGTCTGTCAAGTGTATGCAGCATGTCATGCTGAAGTATCACTAAGGTGATGGTCAACATGTAGCAAGAGAGTTTGTGGGACATCTGGGGTGTCAGCTGTTGTTATGTAAGTCGGTAGTATGACTTGGTCCCAGTGATATGTGGATACCACCTTGGGGAAAGGGGTTACCATTCTGTGAATGGCCCTGTCACTGAGAAAACATTAGGAAGGGCTCCCTATATGAGAAGGCCTGTTCTGGCCTATCCTCCTAGTAGAGCAGAGTACTACCAAGAAGGCTGTCTTAATTGTGCTCCAGTGTAAAGGTTCCTGTTGGACAGTGCGGTATTGTAGGGCATCTAGTAATGTGTTGAGTCACCCCTTGATTCCCTTAGACTGACCATCAGTGATGGTAATGCTACTGCCTTAAGCGACCTGACTGTGTTTGTGCATGAGCTAGTGTGACCCATTTTTGGCAGCGGACTCTTATAAAAAAGATTGCTGAACCCTGAATTTGGGGTGCGTCGGGGATTAGACCTGTGTTTGTCCCTTCGATTGTAGGGTCCAGAATTGGGGTAACCCTGTCAGTGATGATGAAGCTTCCATTTCCTTGTCCATTTGTAGGAAAATGTGCCACTGTATGTGGTAAGTTTTAATACAGTAGTAGCTGTCCCTGGATTGAAATGGTTGATTCACCACTGTGGACTGATAGGGCAGGTGTCACAGTCTTTTCCCTTCCAAATCTATGCTTTCAGGTTCCAGTTGGATGGGTTTGGAGGAAAAGTAGGACTCTGGTACAGGAGAGCCAGCTGATGAGATAATGGCTATGGTGGGTTCGGTGCTATTGCTTAACTAAGTGAGTACCATGGCCTTCTGGGTCAATAGGGGGTCCACCATGGCTACGGTTGTCTCTGAGTGGTGTATTTTATCTTGTTTGTCATTGGAATGTGGGAAAACACGTTGTTTGTCTGATGCTTTGCAGGGGCTGAACATTTGTTCACCTCCAGTGCCACAAGTTTAGAAGGTCTAGGGTGGAGATTAGGTAGTTACGTGTACTAATGTGGCATCATGAGGTCCAATTGGAATGAGGCCCAATTGGCCTGCAGGCCTGTGGGGAGTTTGTTGGTTGAGTCTCCACTGGTGATTGTTGATGGTGACTCTGCTCAGCCAGATTGCTTCAGATGGATTATAAGGCTCCGTTCTGCCCAGAAAAGGGTTGTAGGGATAGTTTTATCGAGGGTTTGCTTCTGGTGCCCCCTGGCTTGTTTGGGCAGGTGAGTGTAACTCAGTTGTCCTACTGGGCTAGTACAATTTTTGTTAGTGATGAGGACGCTCATGTCCCCTATGTGTGGGTGAGGGGCTGCGGGAGATCCTCATCCCATGCTGTGTTCCCCCATTCTGTCTATGTGGTAGTCTGTAGCTTGGAGTGGTCACAGCTGGAGGGACCTCCTTCAAGTTGTAAGTGTTTGGGTTTAATTTCTTCACTGGTTAGGGGTTGCTACAGAAGGGACCCCAGCCCTGATGATGTTCAATGATGGGAGGCAGATGTTCTTGGTTCAGAAACCACTACTGGAGGGGTTATTTGTCCCGTTCAGAGTATTCTGTTTTGTTTGCAGGCCCAGCTGCTGAGGTCTAAATTTACTGTGGTTGTATTGAGCCACAAGTACCCTGAGTACATCTGAGCTACTGCTACAAGATCAATTGATTGTGTGTGGTTCAGTGATTATATAGGGCTATGCTGTTTTCCATGCTGTGGTCATCCAGGTATGGAATGAGATGCACCCCTCACTTCATATGGTGCCATGCTAGGATTGCCAGAGTCTTGGTAAATACTCAGTATGCTACTGCCAGGTCGGACGGTAGGCAGGTGCATTGAAGGTGCTGTCACTCGATGCAGAACCTGGGTTATCAGTGGGATGTGACGGTAGGTATTCTCAAGGTCCACCAAGGTCAGCAGACCCCCAGCTGTATTAACGGTAGTTTCTCTTTGAATGTTTTGTGTAAATCACTAGCCGGTGTAAGTAAAGCACTTGAGGTCCAGTGCAGGCTGCACCCAGTCAATCACTTGTGCCCCCTGCCTGTATGGATTCCCCCTTTGCAGTGCCAATCAAGACAATAATGTATTGGCAGAGTGGTTCATAATCTCTGGGAAACTTGACATAGTCGTCGTGAAGACAAGAGCAGTTTGTCGCCCTGGTCAGTTATGGCATGTCCCTAGTAAGCGGTCTCAGTGGTAATTTACCTGAAAAAGCAGGGCATACAGTATCTCATCCCAATAGGTGAGATAGTGGATGTAGTTATCATATGCTGATGGGGAGCCCTATGAATGAAGGGTGATGAAACAACATCATAATTTCCCTAGGGCAAGACATGTGAAGTGATGATACTTCAGGTGATGAGGAATGATGGCACTCTGTTCCTTTGATTGAAGGGCAGGACTGGGCTGACAAGCATTGAGCCCTGTGACAAGGAAAGAGCAGTTAATGTAATATATGGGAAAGACCTGTAATCTCCAGTGTGGAGAAGGGATCATGCATTAGCTGGTGTACCGCTCAGGTGGTGTCTTGTCCAATCCAGCCAGATTCTAGTTTCTGTTATGGTCTGGCTCTGAATGAAAAAACATCTTAGGTCCCCCCCCCAGGCAAGGCAAGGTGCTGAGTATGTGGGATCCTGTGACAGTAGCAGTGATCTCACTGGCTGTATAGCCAGTGACCAAGCAGTGGGAATTTCGACTAGTATGAGAAAGGAGAACAGTGCAAAACACGAGGTGTAGACTGGCTCCAGGGGGCCAGACAGTCCTGACAGGTAAGGCTGTTGAGGCCAGGAAAGATGAAGGTCACCGGTAGTGGGTGGACTGTCAACTGGGACACTGACATGTGTTGAGATACTGACTATATCCTGCCCCCAGTGCCAGGATCCACCAGTTAGTGTTTCCACCTGACTGTACCACTGCCTCTTCCTACGTAATGTGATAGCCATGATACCACTGTTGGATGCCCTGCATTCAGCGTTTTCAGCTGGTCAGCATGCATGCCCCCCAGTAGGTCCATTATTAGCCCAGTTCAGGGTGTGGAGTACCTGTGGACTCTTGCTGAGAGGTGGCAATCATCCTTCCTCTGCTCGTCCCAAGTGAGATCATAATAAATACGGCCTCACGATACATCCTGTGGCCAGCCTGTAGAGATTATCAGGGGGCTGACAATATTTGCCTGTGAGATGTGCCAATTACTAAGTGAGGGACTAAGTAAGTCTCTCAGAGCATCAATACTGCTCCACCTGGGTCCTAATAGTCCAGTTGGGCATTGAGATGGGGGGCTGAAAACGGTGGCCGTTCATGTGCCACCTGCCCACATTATTCTGTATATTACCTAGTGTTGGCTCAAATTAGGGCTGCGGTATTCAACCCCAGGCCCCTGAATTGGAGCACCGGGCCTGAAGGCACTGTATTGTATTGTGTGCCTGCTCAGGATCCTTCCTGGTTAGGTCAGTGTCCCCAGAATGATATTAAGTGACCTTGCTGGGCAAGATTTTTAGAATGGGAAAAGCTGCACTAAAAATAGGGCATCCAGACCAGATGGCAGTTGAATGTTTCTTGTGTATGCTAGTGACCCCAGTATGAAGTAGAGTGATCTTGTTGGGATGTATTTTCTGGCTGGCATCTAGGGCTCACCATGCCCCTTCGTGGGGTAAGGATACTGACTGAGCACCTTGTGTCACCTCTTCTATCACCTTAAAGGCAACCCCACATTCTTTGCAGTTTGCCACGTTAATTCTATGAAAAGTGGGTAAAATTGTATCAAATAGGACCCCTGCAGTCTGGCAGGCCACATTATAGCCAAAACAATTCAAAAAAGTTAAGATCAGTATGGCAGACGTACTCCCGTGACTCAGAGAGCTGCAAAGACATTGTGTGCTTTTACCTAGGGACAAACCCAGGTAAGATGGCGGCAGGCAAATCCGTGAAGACTAGTGAGATTTGGGCTGCCTGTATAGGGAATAGTGCCATCACCAAAGATGGCATTGAAATCTTGCAGGAGCATGCTTGAGACTTGAGGGGCTGTTGTTTGGCAGTGCCTTGAGTCTCACAAGATTCATGGGTACTGCTGGGGCTTGTGCACTGAGGAAGGAATGCAGCAGTATGGCTGTGCAGTGTCTCGGGGGGGGGCGTGCTATGATTTATGGCCCCTGAGACAAAGGCTTTGTGAGTTTCATGCCCTGGACGCCGGTGGGCATCTGGAGAGAGTGTGGGGAATCTCCTCCACTTGTAGAGTTGAGATATTGGGTCATTGAGTGATCTAGGGGCAGGTAAGTCCTTTGACCTGTACAGTGTTATCCAGAAAAAGTATGTGGCTGGAGTGGGGTCGTGGCATTTACTGACTGAGAGGTCACTGCAGGAGAGAGCTCCCGACATAGTAAATTGCCGCTAGAGCCCTGGGTGGTTCCAGAGTTGGTATGAGGGAGCGATGGTTGTTACAGGAGGGGTCCAGGCTCACATTGTGGAGTTTCTTTGATCTGGAGGCTCAAGGTAGAAAATGGCAGGACCCACTGCTGGAGGTGGATGCCTGTGGATTCCTTGCCTCATTGCTGCAGAATTTAAAAGGCAAGCATGGATTGATTTTTGTTGCAGCTGCAGGCTGCTGCTGTGCAGAGTGGGGAGTCTGGTTGGTGAGGGTGTGGGTTGCACTACTGGAGGGGGACCTCACCCTGTGTGCTTTGTCCAGGGAATTGAATCCAGGGAGTTGGCTAAAGCCTACAC
This sequence comes from Neoceratodus forsteri, assembly GCA_016271365.2. Taxonomy (NCBI): domain Eukaryota; kingdom Metazoa; phylum Chordata; order Ceratodontiformes; family Ceratodontidae; genus Neoceratodus; species Neoceratodus forsteri. The sequence continues at coordinate 1,180,548,656 of CM057458.1, forward strand.
TGCGGAGGGATCCCAAGTCCTGAGTTGCACAGATGGAATGGCAAATGCTGTGGGTTCAGGACCCACTACAGGAGAGAGTACCTGTCTCCTGTGTAGCGCTCTGCAGTGTAGTTCAGCACACTCTGCTCTAACCTTTTGGTCTAATAGCCTGACACTGCTGGAATCTTGGGCTGCTAGTTACCGAAGCAAGAATAGATGCTTGTTTAAATAGGATTCTGTGTTGTATGCAGTTAATCTGATGCTGGCTATGCTGGCTACTATGCTGCTTTGTTAGTTGAATGAAGTAAAGGATAAAATATACCTGTAATACAGAGAAGTTGCTGAAGAACTGAAAATTGTTGGGAGCAGTTAGGAACGTGACCAACCTATCTTGATGCACAAAGTAAAAACTGGAGATACTCTGATGGGCACAGAAGTATGTCCTCACCCACTTGATTTCATGGGATCATGCATCAGCATATAGGATAGGCGAGGAATACCCACTGGTTTCTGACTGTGGAGTACTATAAAGGGTACAAAATATAATTTGCTGGTTTCTCTTGAACTTCTTTTGATCTATTTTTTCTAGTGGTTAATATTGGAAGGAGCTGTTAGCTGCACATTGATTTTAGTATATCTTTCCATGTTCACAGTGACACAGCATTCCTCATGCCATACTTGTAACAGTCTCACCCCCATCAGCATCTATAAGTTCTTTTTTTTTTTTTTAAATAGAGATAAAATTGGGTGACCGGCTTAATACGACTGCCTCCACTGCCTGCCACTGTCTTGCTGTAAACACAGATCCCAAGCCATCTTGAACCCCTCCACCATTTCAGCTGCCACTACCTCCTCCAGCAGCTTGTTTCAGGCCTCCACCACCCTCTCCATGAAAAAATGTCCCATAACCTTACCTCTGTATTGCCCACCTTATGGTTTGAGGCTATTTCCCCTCGTATTCACTCCCTTCTTCAGTTTGAACAAGCTATCACCCTCCACCTTATTTATTCCCTTCAGATACTTAAAGGTCTCAATCATATCCCCCTCTCCCTCCTAGTCTCCAAAGGGTACAAATTCAGCCCTCTTAATCTTCTGTCATAGGGTACATCCTGCATCCCTCATATCATTTTGGTTGCCCTTCTCTGTACCCTTTACATTAACTCAACATCTCTTTGTAGGCAAGGCCACCAGAACTGCACCCCATACTCCAGATGCGGCCTGACCATGGTTCTATATAATGGCATTAGCACCTCCCTCTTACTGCTTTGAAAACACCTCGCAATGCAGACCAACATTAAATTTGCCTTTCCCACCACCCTGCTACCCTGGCTACCCACCTTGAGGTCACGTGATACCATAATCGCCAAGTCCCTTTCCATTTCCTTCTCCTTAATCACTCACCCCCAAGGGAAACAGAGAAACATAGAAACATAGACTTTGATGGCAGATAAGGACCACTTGGTCCACCTAGTCTGCCCATTTCCCTACCTACAGGATAGGCCGCAGATCCTAAAGTTAACCAACAGCCTATTTCTTCCTACCCCCCACAAGAATTGCCTTATGTCTATCCCATGCATTCTTGAATTCTGCCACAGTTTTAGACCCCACAACCTCCTCAGGAAGGCTGTTCCATGCATCCACTACCCTCTCTGTGAAAAAATACTTCCTCACTTTGCCCCGGAACTGCCCCCCTCTATCTTTAAATTGTGTCCCCTTGTTCTTGCACGTCTGTTTTTCTGAAAGATGCTACCCTCTTGAACTTTGTTGATTCCACTGAGGTACTTAGATGTTTCTATCATGTCCCCTTCTCCCTTCTTTCCTCAAGGGTATACATATTAAGCTCCTTTAGTTTCTCCTCGTATGACTTCTCTTGCAGACCCTGCACCATTTTAGTTGCCCTCCTCTGGACTGCCTCTATCCTGTCTATGTCCTTGGGAGATGCGGTCTCCAGAACTGGAAGCAGTACCCAGATGGGGTCTCACCAACTCTGTCTGTACAGAGGGATAACAACTTCCTGTTTTCTGCTGGTGATGCCTCTTCCTATGCATCCCAATATACCCCCAGCCATCTCTTCTACCTTCTCACATTGCTTGCTAACCTTAAGGTCATCTGATATGATTACCCCCAGGACCCTTTCCTTTTTGTTGTTGTTACTACCCCCCATTGTGTAATCTTCCCCTGGGTTCTTGTTTCCCAGGTGCATTATTTTGCACTTTTTGCATTGAATCCTTGCTGCCATACTTCTGACCATTCCTCCAACCTGCCAAGTCCCTTCACCCTTTCCACTCTTCCTTGTGTATCAACCTGTTGCAGATCTTTGTGTCATCTGCAAAGAGGCATATTTTCCTTCCAGTCCCTCTGCAATGTCACTTATAAAGACATTAAAAGGACTGGACCCAGTACTGAACCCTGCTGTACCCCACTAGTAACCCCCCCTTCTTCAGGTGGACTCCATTTACAATTACCATCTGTGTCCTGTTGTCCAGCCAATGTTTTACCCAGACTACCACCCTGGGACCCACTCTCAGGCTGGTTAATTTGACTATTAATCTTTTGTGTGGGACTGTGTCAAATTCCTTGCTAAAGTCGAGGTAGGCCATGTCCACAGCCCCTCCCTGGTCTACTAATTTGGTCACCCAGTCAAAGAAATCTATTAGATTTGTCTGACATGACTTTCCTGCAGTGAACCCATGCTGCTTTGGGTCCTGTGCCCCACTGGCCTCTAGGTACTCAACAATTCTTTCCTTCAGAAGTGACTCCATCACTTTCCCCTACCACAGAGGTCAAACTGACAGGTCTGTAGTTTCCTGCCTCTGTCTTGGTCCCACTTTGTGAAGGGGAATCACATCCGCCTTCCTCCAGTCCTCGGTACCACACCATCCTCCCATGATTAATTAAAAGACGTAGTCAGTGGTTTCACTAGTTCCCACTTAATTCTTTTAGAATTCTTGGGTGAATTCCATCAGCCCCATTGCTTTGTCCACCTTCAGTTTTAGGAGTTCTTGCAGAACCCTTTCTTCTGTGAAAGGGCTGAGATCGACCCCCATCAAAGTGCTTTGTTTAATTGGATTAGGCACTTCCTCTCCTCTTTGTGAATACTGAGCAGAAATATTCATTCAGTATCCTGCTTTTCACTGTCCCCTCTGCTCACCCACCACTCATTCTACTCAGCCTCACTATCCCTCTCTTTGGGGAGTAAGTTTCCCTCCTATTCCTCCTCCCCAGGTGCATCAGTGAGCACTTTTGTGCATTAAACTTCAATTTCCAGGTGTCAGACCACCTCTCCAGCCTCTTCAGGTCCCGCCTCATGGCTTGAACCTCACTAGGTGAATCCACCCTATTGCAGACCTTTGTATTGTCTGAGAACAGGAACACCCATCCCTCCAGACCATCCGCCATGTCACTAACATAGATATTAAAAAGTATTGGTCCTAGCACTGACCCCTGTGGCACCCCACTTGTCACCGCCCATTCCCTGGAATGTGTCCCATTTACCATCACCGTCTCATTCCTTCCCTTCAACCAGTTTTCCACCCATCTGGTGATCCTGAGGTCCATCCCTAGTCTGTCCAGCTTATGCACCATTCCATCATGCAGAACAGTGTCGAAGGCCTCATTGAAATCCAGATAGGCCACATCCACCTCTCCTCCCTGTTCCATTATCTGTGTCGCCCCAATGAAAACTCTATCAGGTTAGTCTGACAGGACCTTTCTCTTGTGAAGCCATGCTGCCTGTCATCCATGCCATTCATCTCAAGTATTCTATCAACCTGATCTTAAGTTGTGTTTCATTACCTTCCCACCACCGAGTAAGACTAATGGGACAGTGGTTTGACCCTCATTCCTCTGCCCCCCATTATGTAGTGCAACCATCTCTCTGCCCTCTTACAGTCCATTGGTACCACCTGTGACCAGGACAAGTTAAACAGCCTCGCCAGATGTGGCACCAGTTCATCTTTCACCTCCTTGAGAACCCTATTGTGTATTCCATCAGACCCCATTGTCTTGTCCACCCTAAGTCTACCTAGCTCTTCCTTACTCCTTCAGCTGTGAATCTGCATCACCCACCTGCCTGTGGCTGTCACCTCCCTGACCTCTTTCCTCCATGAAATTGAGGCAAATAGGTATTTAATGCTCTCTGCTTTTTCAAAATCCCTTCCAGTAATGTTCACGTTCCCCCCTTATACTCTCAATCCCATGCTGTGCCCTCCTCCTTTCTCCAACATACCTAAAGAAGGTTTTGTCTCCCATCCTTGCCTGCTTCGCTATCCTCTCCTCAGTGGCCTCCTTAGTCCTCCTTATCCTTTGCCCTGCCTCCTTTCTTTTTTCCCTGTAGGTTTCCCTGTTCTCATCCTTTTGTGTCATCCTGTACCTTTTGAATGCTCTAATCTTCTCCTTGACTCCTAAAGCCACCTCGCTATTGAACCATAGAGGTCTTTTCTGTCTTCTATTCTTTCTTACCCTTCTTATACATGTGTCCATGGCTTTAAATACCCCTCTCTCGACGGCTGTCCATAATTCCTCCACCTCATGCACATCCCCTATCCTCAACATTTCTTCCCTAACTACCTTCTTCATTCCACGAAAGTCAGCCTTCCTGAAGTCCATTACCTTAGTTCTCATCCTAAACCTCACACTGCAGCTCTCACCCTGAACCTTACAGCTCTGTGGTCACTGGTGGTCTTCCCCCACCTCCACCTCCTCCACACCATCCCCATTTGTGAGGACCACATCCAACAGGTTTACACCTAGTGGGCTCACTGACTCTTTGCTGCAGGAATATGCCCTGAAGAGCATCTAAGGTGCCCCTGCTCCTTGCTGGCCGAGAGTGCTGTCTAGGCTTCCCAGTTGATGTCCAGGAGGTTTAAGTCCCCAACTAGCACAATTTCCCCTTTCTGTGCCATCCTCGCTACAGATTCCACAAAGTGTCTATCCCCTTCCTACCCCTGGATAGGATGCCTTTAGACTACCCCAATGCGCAAGTTTTCCCCCTCTCCCCTGTCTAGGGTGACCCACAATATCTCTGATTCCCCCTCCTCATCCTGCCCTTCCATGGCCCCAATCCCTTCCCTGACATATAATTCCACCCCTCCCCTCTTTCCCTCCTGATCCTTTCTAAACAAACGATACCTTTGGATCACCATCTCCCAGGTGTAGTGCTCGTTCCATCAAGTCTCACTCACTGCTACAATATCTAGGTTCTGCTCCATCATGGTGGCTTTCAGTTCTCCCATTTTGTTCCCCAGGCTCCTGGCATTTGCAACCAAAGGCATTCAACATGTGGCCCCATCCTATCCTTCCCTGCTGCTAACTGCTCCCTTGATGAGTGTTGTGACTTGGGGGGGGGGAGGCTGATAGCCTGTCTGCTCTGCCTCATGTAAGGATGACCTTCTACTTAGCCCCCCCCACACATTTAGTTTGAATTGAACTTCCTTGCAATCAAGTCCCCCAGTTTACTCATTAATGCAGCTGCCCCTGAAGAGTTCAGGTGCAGCCTGTCATGGGAATACAGCCTCTCCTCCTCCCATGTAGAGCCCCAGTCACCTATCAAGCCAAACCCTATCCGAATGCACCAACCTTGTAGCCAGTTGTTGAATGCTTCTCCTTTCTGAGTGTGCTCACTCTTGGTACTGGCAACACCTCAGAGAAGGAAATGGAAGGAAAAATAGTTTTGCTCCTACAGAACCTAGTGAGTTCCTTGAACCTTGCCTGTAACTCCATCAGACGGTTCCCCTCCAAGTTATTTGCGCCCAGGTGAAACACCAGATGCATCCTTTCATCCTGCTGCTTACCCCAGGAAGGAATATGATGCCTCACCTCCGGTGCCATCAACCCTGGCATGCACTGTACACATACTGCATATTTTTTTGCTCCCTTCCTTCCCCATTTTAGCCCCTTAATTATTGAGTCCCCCAAGAATTACACCCTACTGCCTTCTGCATCCTGGATGTCCTTTTGGCTTCTAGCTTTGTGTCGCGGGGTTTGGCTCCATTTGAACTCCTCCTCATGTTCCATCCTGATTTGGTTTCTGCCTCATGCTCATCTTTTGTTCCCCATCACCTGACCTATCCTGATTTTTACCCACCCAACATCTTTCCCTCTCACCTTCTCCTTTAGCCTTTCCTCAGACTCACCCTCCTGTGCCTCTTCATTCCTTAACCACTTCCACCTGGCTTCCTTTCATCCACTGCAAGCCCCTCCTGCATCACTGCTTGAGCATGACCCATCTCACCTAACTCCCTCTATCTCGCCTGGCCTTCACACTCTGTTCTGCATCACTGTGTGAGATTGTGCCAACTGAGCTTGATCCACTTCCAACTGTTCCTGTCCCACCCATCTTTGCAGAAGGTTTTGAACACTGTACCCCACTTGGGTAAATCTTCCTCCTCATCACCTGCCTGCCTGCATATTTCCCCTCTGCTGCACCCTGCCTGGTGCATGCCCCAGCCTTCTACTGCAGCTCGTGCCCCAGCAGTGCTTCCTCCCATTCAATTTCAGCCTCCCAGGAGCTCAACTCTAGCTTTTCCAGTGCCTCCTTCCTGCCCCTTTTCTTATGCCACAGTTCCCCTAGTGCCACCGTCTGGTGTGTCCCTAATGTGCCCGTCCCCTCCTCCACCCTTCCCCCATGCAATGTGCCTGCCCCTCCCTCTTCCACTGCACCTGAGATCTTTCTCCCATCGTCCCCCAGCTGCTCTGTCACACTTCTTTAATGGCTCTGCCTAACCCCTTCCTCCAAAATTTTCCTCAGACTAGACATATGGAGGCAAAACTATTTGTTACTTCTACCCTCTGGCCTATTTCTTCACCTACGCCTACATCATCCTTCTTCATTCTGGCATTCATCTACTTTTTCCTGAGTCTACTGTCTTCCACCTCCTCCTGATCCCCTGGGCTGACCCTTTTCTCTAGCTAAGGCATTATTTTGTGCCTCAGACCTCCTAGTGTCAGTTTCACACCAATACCTTTCCTTCTGTCTCAGGAGTCCCTGTCCAAACTCTGGACTTGCTGCTGTCTGTTACCTCCTCTGGTCTATCCCCTCTGGTCCCTTCCATCCTCTCCCTCCCAAGCCCTTGACTTCCTGAACAGTGTATTTGATCCTTTTGTGAATCCATTCACCCCTTCCCACTCATTCCTTGGCTTATACTGTCACTGTCTCTCTACCCCCTTTTCCCCAGCTCCCCTCCATTTAACCTCCACCTTAGCCTCACCACTTCCTCCCTCAGCTGAGTGAGCTGCTTACACGTCATACAACCCCCTCATCCTCCAAGCCCAATTTAGGATCATAGCAATTCCACAGCCACTGCACCCCACCACCCTGCAAAGATCCCTCCTGGTCGCCCCTCCATCTGTTCTCCCTACCATTTCTTCTGTGATACTTAGATACAGTCTTAAATCAGCACCCTATGGAGTATTGTTAAACTGACTGTCACCCTCCTCAGCCACAACCCACAGTCAAGACTTTTTAGAAATAATAAAGCATGTACAAACCGTAGGCATCAAGAATTAATAACCATAGTCACCCAGAAGTCCAAGACACCAAGTTCAAGTCCAAGTCACCAGCACCTCCAGCATCAGTATTACAAGATCAAGTGACCTGTAGACCTGTGACCTGTTAGCTCCTCCACTTCATATATGGCTCTTCCTCCCCTCCGTATTTAATAGGGGTTGGTGAGGTTGGCGAGGGAGAACAGGAACAAACAAGCTCTCAGCTCTGCAGTTTGGCTGGCTTTTTAAAGCCTGACCGTCTTGGCACCTCTCCTGATTGGCCTGATCCTACACCCAGACTGCTGTTGGCTGGCTGTCCTTCCTTCCAGTTGCCAAACTGTGACCGTGCCCTTACTAGTTCAACTCCATACAGCTCAGCTCTCCTACATAGATACATAGACAGTGTCGGCAGATAAGGGCCTATGGCCCACCCAGTCTGCCCATTTGAGCTTGTAAGTTCAGTTTAGGTTTTCCTAGAAGTCTGTTGCCCCATACCCCTGACCTTCCTTTATGTCTATCCCATGCATTCTTAAATCCCTTGATTGTTTCAGCCCCACGACTTCCTCTGGCATGGTGTTCCACTGTCCACCACCCGTTCTGTGAAGAAATTCTTCCTCATGTTTCCTCTGAATTGTCCTCCTACCAACTTCATCCCATGTCCTCTAGTCCTGGAGCATCTTTTTCGCTTAAAAATAGTGTATTCCTGCACCCTGTTCCTCCCTGTAAGATACTTGTATGTCTCTATCATATCCCCTCTCTCCCTCCTCTCCTCCAGGGAGTACATGTTCATCTCCTTCAAGCTGTCTTCATTGGACTTTGATGCAATCCATGCACCATCTTTGTCGCCCTCCTCTGAACCTTCTCTACCCTGTCTATGTCCTTACGTAGGTATGGTCTCCAGAACTGTACACTGTACTCCAGGTGGGGCCTCACTAGTGTCTTGTATAGCGGAATTATGACCTCCCTTTTCCTGCTGGTGATGCCCCTGACTACACATCCCAGCATCCTATTTGCTTTACCTGCTGCCTTGTCACACTGTTTCCCTACCTTGAGGTCATCAGAGATGATAACCCCAAGATCCCTTTCCTGCTTAGTGCACGCTATATCCTCACCCCGAACTGATATATTGTGCCAGGGTTTTTGTGTCCCATATGCATTATCTTGTACTTCCTTGCATTGAATTTCAACTGCCAAACCCCTGACCATTCTTCAAGTTTCTACAGGTCCATTCTCATTCTGTCTACACCATCTGGTATGTCTACTCTGTTACAGAGCTTTGTGTCATCAACGAACAGTGAAATTCTGCCTTCTAGGTCCTGAATGTCACTGATGAAGATGTAGAATAGGACCTGTCCCAGCACTGATCCCTGTGGTACGCCACTGGTCACTCTTCCCTCTGTGGAGTGACAGCCATTTACCACCTCCCTCTGTGTCCTGCCACCCAGCCAGCTACCCACCCACCACACTACTGCCCTGCTCACACCCATATTCCCAGTCTGAGTAATAGTTCATTAAGTGCAAGCACAGTGTCAAAGGCCTTGCTGAAGTCCAGATAGGCCATGTCCACTGCCCTCCCCTGATCCACCTCCCTAGTCACCCAGTCAAAAATTCAACGAGGTTGGTCTGACATGACCTCCCCCTGGTGAAACCATGCCACCTTGGGTCCTGTAGTCCATTGACAACCAGATGTTCCACCAATCTCTCCTTCAGTAGTGCTTCCATGATCTTCCCCACTACCGAGGTGAGGCTGACTAGTCTGTAGTTCCCTGCTTCCTCTTTGTTCCCACTTTTGTATAAGAGAGTACATCTGCTGTCCTCCAGTCTTTGGGTACCTCCGCTGTTTCCAGTGATCGGCTAAACAGGATAGCCAGGGGTTCAGCCACCACCTCTCTTAGTTCTTTAAGGACCCTGGGGTGCACCCCATCTGGCCCCATTGCTTTATCAACTCTTATTACTTCCAGTTCCTTCAGGACCCTTTTCTGTAAAGGGACTTGTGTCCATTCTGCACCATTCTCACCCTTTTACTCCCTTCAGACCCATTACCCTCCTCTTCCTCAGTAAAGACTGAGCAGAAATACCTGTTCAATATGTCAGCTTTACTGTTGTCATCCTCCACGGGCACCCATCCTCCCCTTCAGTCTCACTATCCCTCCCTTTGTCTTTCTTTTCACTTATGTACCTGTAAAGGTTTTGTCCCTCTACCCACTGATTTTGCAATGTGTTCTTCTGTCTGAGCTTTGGCTGCCCTTACTGACCTCCTGCCTCCCTTTGCTTCTCCTGGTACTTCTCCTATCCCTTCTGCCTGTGTCTTTTGTAGTGACCTGAATGCAGTCTTTTGGCTTGCACTTTCTTTGCTACCTCTTTGGAAAACCATAATGGTCTCCTCTTCCTTTCCTCTTGCTAACCTGCTTAATGCATAATTCTGTTGTTCTTGTAATCCCCATTTTAAATACTGCCCACTGTTCCTCAACCCTTGATTCCTGTCCCATTCCATTAATGCCTCTTTCAAGTATCTCCCCATTTTCCCAAAGTCTGCCCCCCTAAAATCCAGGATACATGTTTTTGTGTGGTTTGGTTCTGCTGTTCTGTGATTTCAAACCACAATGACTGGTGGTCACTGTTCCCCAGGTGATCCCCCACTGTTACCCCATCACACTGTCCCTGTTTGTGAGCACAAGGTCCAGTATTGCCTTCTGCCGAGTTGGTTCCATGACCAGTTGCTTGAGGAAGGCACCCTGAAGAGTCCAGGATAAAGCTGCTCTAGTTGATGCTGCTGCTGGGATGCTCCAGTCCACGTCTGGAATATTGAAGTCTCCAGCCAGTATTACCTCACCTTGTCTGCCATCCTTTGGATGGCTAGCATCAACTCCTATCTGTTTCTTCCTCCTGGGCTGGTGGTCTATAGACACACCTGTGTGGATGGCTGTCCTCATTTTCCTTTCCAGCTTAACCCACAGTATCTCTCCCTCATTTTGTTCCTTCCTGGATCTCTGTGGCCCTTATGTCATTTTCACATAAGTACCACTCCTCCTCCCTTCCTGCCTGCTCTGTCTCTTCTGAATATGTTGTAGCCAGGTATGGCCATCTCCCAGTCGTGGTTATCATTACACCAGGTTTCAGTGATGGCCACAATGTCCAGGTCTGACTGCATTATGACAGCCTCCAGATCTTCCATCTTGTTGCTAAGGATCCTGGCATTTGCACACATGGCTTCCATGATTTGACCTCCCTAGACTGTTTTGCTGTTCTACTCCAGCCCCTTCCTTGGTTGTCCTTTATCCCTGGTTCTCCTTGCTGTCTGCCCTTCTGCTGAATTTTTGCCCTTTTCTGTCTATCCACCACTTAGGCACTAATCTCCATCTTTTGCACACTGCTTTGCAGAGATAGCCCTCCTCTGGTTCCACTGGTTCCACTGCTAGCTGTGGGGTGAGCAAGGAGGTACCCTCCTTGCTGGCCTGCCAGCCCCCTTTGCTAGTTTAAATGCTTGTCAATGTAGCATTTAAACTTATCATTGAGTACTTGGATTCCCCTCCAGGATGGATGCAGGCTGTCAGACTTGAACAAACCTCCATCCCTCCAGGTGGGTCCCCAGTCACCAATGAATCCAAACCCTTCCTCACAGCACCAGTTCTTCAACCATGAGTTAAAGTTCCTGGTGCATGCACTCCTATGCTCTCCCTTGCCTCTGCAGGAAGTACTTCTGAGAAAGTGACAGAAGTAGCTACTTGCTTGAGACCCTCCCAATTTCCTAAACTCTTCCTGAACTTCCTTTGGCTCCCCATTTGCCAGGTCATTAGTACCTAGGTGGATAAGGACATCCAGCTCACCCTCCCGTCTTGCCTTCCCAGTGATCCCCAGGATCTTCCTTCCATCCCTCCATGCCATGGCACCTGGTAGGCACCTCACCTCCCTGTCCTCCCCCTCCTGTGTTCCTAGCTGGATCCCTCTTATGATTGAGTCCCCCACCAGGATTCACTTCCTCCTCCTCTGGGGTCCACTGCTTTCCCCGCTGAGGTCACCTCCTTGGCTAACCTCCACATCCTTTCCTTCCACTTCTCTGGGTACCTCTATTTGGTTGTCCTCATTTGCCAGGGTGGCATATGAGTTCTTGAGTGGAATAGGATCTGGGATGTGCCTCTGCCTGACCAGCTCTAACCCTCCCTGAGCCCACTGTCATCCAAGTACTCCTCATTCTCGGCATCCTTTGAGTCAGTTGCATTGGACTGGGTGGTCTCTGGATAGGGGTGATGGTACTCCTGACCCAGTTTACTTCTGCTCTGAGTCTGGCTACCTCAGCCCACAGTCCAGAGAGATGCATGCAGATGGGACAACACCTCAGTGTCCAGAAGGTCTGCCTGAATATGGCTGCCCACAGCCACTGCAATTATACTGCTATTCCACTACTTGTCTGTTACTGAAGCTTTCCTAGTTCCCTTTTTATTAATTTACTGTCCTAAAAATCCTGTCACTGATCCTCAGATAATTTTCTTTAAAAAAAGAAAAAACCAATAAATAAATAAATGAGTCAAAACACTTGTCATGATGAGGGTTGGCTTCTTCCCCTTATGCCCCTCCTACTTCACACCTTACTATACCCTGTGTTTAGCTTCTGTCAATCAGATTTAACAGGGCATATAATTAAGAGTTGGGGAAGGGCAGGCGAATATTTGAAGCAATTAAAGACAGCACAGAATTACACCACCACTACGTTTTAAATTTTCAACAGGCCAAAAACAATTATAAGCAAAGACAACAAAGAAAGTACAGTGTCACTAAAAGCCCACAATCTAAGTTTAAAATAAAAATAGCAATTACCAGTTACTCTAAAGCACTGAACTGAATATATTTCCTTCCTTCCCTTCTGGCTTCTTCTCTGGTTTCTGGCTGTGACCCCACTGCTGACTGCAGCTACAGTTCCATGCAGCTTTCTGCACTCCTTTCTCCTTCCTCTGGTCTCCGACTGTGACCCACTCCCCTGCTGCTGACACAGCTAACAAGCACAGCTCTCAGTTCTGCGGTTTGGCTGGCTTCTTTAAAGTCTACTACCTTGGAGCGTCTCTCCCTGATTGGCCCAATCCTACTTCACTGTCTGCGGTAGGCTGGCAGTCCTTGTTTCAGTCGTCAAACTGCAACCTGTGCTCCTTGCTAGTTCAGCTCTAAATAGCTGAGCTCTCCTTCCTCTGGTCACCAACTGCGACCCCACTGCTGACTGCAGCCACAGCTCCATGTAGCTCTCCGCTCTCCTTTCTCTGGTTGCTGACTGCTTCCCACTCCCCTGCTGCTGACACAGCTAAGAAACTCAGAAATGCACAGTCTGATTTCTTTCTGTGCCACCTGATCTATTGGTACAATTCATGACAGAGGTCACCCAGGGTCACAGCTAGGCAGGGATTTGAGAAGATGTTTTGGCTATGCAAGAGTTTTCAGGCATGCACTCCTCTGCCCCATTACATTGATAGCCTGGGGCACAATTACTCAAGTGCAGGATGTGAAATTATTTTGTTGTTATGCTTCCTTTGTTATTTAAAGAGGTTGTTTAAAAGCCCACAAACAGATCCCTTAGGAGCAAGCCAGACAAAAATGTGGGTTTAAGCAGGACCCAGAGTCACTGAATTTGTCAGACTTAGTTGCTTGACTTCTGTTTTGTTTGGGATAGCTTCCAAATAGTTGATTTTAAACTGAAATGCAAATACCAGGTGGTGATGTTTTGCAGAAATCCAGTCCAGGAGACCTTCACAGATGTAGTGAGCAAGAATGCTTTAGTTACTCCAAGCAGAAAATCTTGTAAATCCCTCAAAACTAAGCTATGGACACGGACAAACACAAACAGCCTCCCACACAGACCCAAGAGGTGAGGCTAAAAAATCATTCAGATCTCATAACATGTTTGTCTGAGCAAAGCTGCTTCATCATTTTATTATGTTTTATGTCAATTGCTTAAGAAATCCAAAGTGCACATTTATACATTTAATAATTAATTTTTTCTGAAGTTCAAACACTCGGAAAGTAGAATAATAATATTTCTATCAGTTTTACTGATGCCTCTATAGGAACATATTGCAGTTATGCATCTGCTGGCAAGAAAAAAATACTTGAGATGGTGCTTTCATTTATCCCCTGCCACTTTTCATTATAGATCCAGTATGACTAATTATACTATGCACCATATCATGAGAATGTTGGCTGGTTCTATGAGAGGATGGTTTTATCACTAGTCTCAGCATCTACCAAAACCACACTCTGGAGCACCCTGCAGTCTGTCTAACATATTACATTTCTTTAGAAAAGCATTTAATTAAAATATCTTTGCAAAGTGAAGTGAACTACAGTCAGCTGTTTAAATGTAGTGGGAACAAACTGTACTAGTGAGGAAGAGGTGTTGCTAGAATAGCTAATCTCTGGCACACTCTTGTGAAAGTTATTGAAGCTCATCTTTAAATTTATGGGAAACAAACTTTAGCCAAGGTATTTTATTTTAAATATTTATCCATCTTGAACTATTCCCAGCACTCTTCACTCACTGAGAAAAGTTTATGGATTAACTGCTTGTTTTTAATAAAATTTAGTATGTTAGGCTCTGCAGGGGTATTCCAGAGTGTAGTTCACCTTTATGCTGGAGATGATAAATCCTCTCACCCAGTCAGCTTCAAAGTCAACATTGTCATGATGGTGTACATGTTAGAATTATTCATATTAGATCTAAAAACAGACATGGTAGAGGATACATTAAAGAACCTTCTACTTTTTTTCATGTTTGCTTTTGCTGTGTTTTATAACAAACTGAAGAAGACGCCTTGCACTCTTTAAGCCCCCCCCCCCCACAAAAAACAAAACAACTCCCTTGCCTTAACAAATATCACTTTTTGGGTTAGAAGAAAAAAATGTTCACAATTGTGGGTGTGCTGGTTATTGTAATAACTACCAGGGTTGAGATTGTTCTATGTGGGTAGTGCTGAATGTATGCCCGAGGAACTGTTCTCTGTCCCACACATATCAACACCATTCAGTTCTGAATAATAAGTGTATTAGATGATTTCTCAATAACTTTTTCTTAATCCATTTTTCTAGTGTTTCATTTTGCAGAGGGCAATGTTTTTTCTTCTCTCAAGAGACCTGGTAGCTGCAAATTGATTTTAGTGTCTTGTGTGTTTGCAGCCAGCCAGCTCATTCCTGTTTTGTTTTATTTTGTTCTATTCTGTTTTAGGTTGATAGCTTGTGGCTTCATCAGCATTCTTGAGAGAAAAAAAAAACAGCCCCTCCACAATGAACCAATAGAAAAACAGATTAAGCAAAATGTTTACAAAAACCTGCAATTACTCTTTTTATTCAGTACTGGATGATATTGATGTGAGTGGGCTAGGGGGACAGAGAACATTTCATCTAACATACATTCATCCCTAGTCACACAGAAACATCTGTATACAAGTGACCATTACAATAACAAGCATACCAAGAACTATGAAAACCTTTTTTTTTCTAACCCAGAAATGATATGTTTTAATAGGCAGGGAAGTTGGGGCACTGGGCTCCCAACATACAAACGCTAACAGAGTGCAAATGCTCTTTTGCGGTTTCCTGTGAAAGGAGCAAAGCAAGCTTGAAAACAAGCTGAGAAGGTACATTCATTTATCCTCTGCCATGTCTCTTTTCAGAACCAGTATTACTAATTATACTGTGCACCACGTCATGAGAATGTTGGTTTAGAAAAGGGGTTGGGTGAGAGGATTGTTTTATCATTCCCATCATCTACCTGAACCACACCCTGGAGCATCCCTGGAGTCTGTCTAATGTGCTATATTTCTATCGAAAAGCAGTTAATTTAATTAACTTTACACTTTAACTGCTTCTTTGTATAGAAATGTAGTGCATTAGACTCTGCAGGAGTGCTCCAGAGTGTAGTTCACGTATATGCTGGGAATGATAAATCCTCTCTCCCAGCCTGCTTCAAAATCAACATTCTCAAGACGTGGCACATGTTGGAATTAGTCATATTAGGTCTAAAACATATGTGGCAGGGGAGGAATTAAAAAAACCGTCCCCCTTTTTTTTCAAGCTTACTTTTGCTCTGTTTTAGACTAAACTGTGGAAGGTGCCTTGCACTGTTAGCTCTAGTCTGTTAGAACACACACCCCCACCACCAAAATTCTCCATGCTCATTAACAAATACCTCTGTTTGGGTAAGAAGGCAAACATTTTTCCAATTTAGGTGTGCTGGTTATTGTAATGACCATCAGGGTAGAGCATGTTCTGTGTGGGTAGTGCTGAATGTACAGTATGCACAAGGAAATATTCTCTATCCCACAACTCACACACATCAACAACGTCCACTACTGAATAAAATGTGTAATTTTCTGGTTTCTTTAAAATGTTTCTCAATCCATTTTTCAAGTGCTTCATTTTGAGGGAGCAGTATTTTTTTTCTCAAGAGACCTGGTAGCTGCAAATTGATTTTAGTATCTTGTGTGTTTGCAACCAGCCCATTCCTTTTTATGTTGGCTTGCCGTGCTCGCGTGCAAGTCAACATCTTGCGGTAGCGCAGCTTTGGAGGTGCAGCCGCTGTTGGGTGAATGCTGGGCACACATCAGTAGGTGCATCCCTCATTCCCCAATCAGTGGCACCACACCAAGCATGCTAATGTGGCGAGCACATCAAAGGAAAGGTCTGCTGCAATATGAGCAAAGCTCATCAAATGCAATGGACTCTTCCTGCGTGCTCGCCAAATTAGCAGCGTGTCGGGCACCCCCAACGGCTGACCTCGGGGTGCCCAATCCTCCAGCCAGCTTACTGTGGCCATAATTTGCCGATAGTGGAGCCCACCCCATCGGCATACAGCAGCCCCCATTTCCTATATTCCATGGGGTGCCCAACTCTCTTGGTTATTGCCCCTTGCTTTTCATTGCATGCTGATGGGGAAGCCCACTCCACATCTGCATAAATCAGCCCCCCCCACATTTCTTATATGCCGAGGGGGTGCCCAATCCCCTTGGCTCTTGCCTACCCCTCACTGAATTGTGTACCAATGGGGTGCCCAATCCCTGCCGGCATAAATTCACCCCCAAGCCCCTATTGTCTGCTGAGCGGGTGCCAAATCCCCTGTTGGCTGCAGCAACTCACCCCAAAAAAACAGTTAGGTGGCACACTGGGAGCCCACCCCAGCGTGCCAAGTCCCCTGAAAAAAAAAAACTGTCTTGCGATATTCATTTTTTTTCTTTTATTCCCTGTAATAAAAAAAGGTCCCTCATAGTCTCCTGCACCCCACCTGCAACCACTCACTGTGCATCCTGCCTCCCCACACCCCCCTTACCCCATACTTACCTCTGGTGTGTGGCGCGATGATCTTTGCTGGTCCGAGAACACGTCTGCACTCTTCAAAGCCAACCGCGAACTGAGGAAATGCCGGTAAGCTGTATAATGGAATGAATAGGGTTTTTTCAACTTTGCTGCATATCTCGGGAATTTGTTGGAATTTTGGCACCAAATTTTCAACATGGGTTTTTTGGGGCCCCTCCTTATGAATTCTATCACTGTCATGGCGTTAATCAGCTTCAAAATGTGATTTTGCAGTCACTGCATGAAATCACCTTATGGGATCCATTAACAAATGACAGTGCCAGTATTCATGAGGTGGCCCTCAAAAACCCTATGTTCCCCGGCCCGGTGGTGTAGAGGTTGAGCACTGGTGCCTCGACCCCACACCGTGACGATTCGGGAATGGACTCGGGTCTCGGGGTCGGCAGGGAAGGGCAGGATCGAAAGCATCCGATGGACTGCTCTCCTGTCCTGCGGGTTAGGAGTTTTTCGCTCATGCAGAGGCCCCAGTGGAGACTGGAGGCACTGCATGTAGTGACGTAACAAGGGGAACAAGAAAAAGAGAAATCGCTCCGAAGTTAACAGGATGACGGACGCCCGCCCCGGACATCCTGAAGACTCCTGAGAGCCACATTGCCTCAGCAGCCCGGGAGGGTCCCAGAGAATAGTAGTGTGCTGGTTCTGCCTGCTGGTGCCTTCCCCTCGGAGGGAATCCATCCGGTGCAGTGGGTTACACCGACCAGCCCGGAGGGAAGGCTGCAGATAGGGAGGTGGGTGGCTGAGGGGAGCTAGTAGGAGCGACCGGGTCCACGGCAGCCTGAAGGAGAGGTAACTCTGGGGCACGTAGGAGGGAAAAAAAACTATGTTCCAAATTTGGTGGAACAAATCCAACAAATGCCTGTTTTATGAGTGTGCGTTGCGCAGTTGCTACGCAAGCTCATAACTTCGTGAATTCACAATATTTTAATGCCAGATGTTCAGCATTGTCATTTTTGTACAACTCCTTGTGAAAAGTACAGCTGTCATTTTCCACATCCTGCCCGAAATGTGTTTCTGCACTTCTGCCACACAATAGCGTAGTCGCTGTGGGAAATCAGTGTTTGGTCCAGATTATGAAAATGACAGTGACACAGTTCATGAACAGAGGTCCTAAAATGCCTATGTTGAAAATCTGGTGATGATACTCCATAAAATGACTGTGTTACATGGTGGAGTTGGCAGATTGCACGCAATCTCATACTGTCATGCATTTCTGATATTTTCACTCTGGATTTTCACCATTGCCATTTTTCCACACCTCTTGATGAACAGCACAGCTGTCATTTCACGTATCCTGCCCAAAATGTGTTTTCACACTTCCGGCGCAGGATAGCGTGTTTGCTGTGCGAAATCACTTCTTGGGACACTTTGAGGAAATAACAGTGACACTGTACATGAGCAGAGGTGCTAAAATGCCTATGCTGAAAATTTGGTGTTGAACGCCCATAAAATGGCAGTGTTGCAAGCGTGCATTGCATATTTCCCACGCACCCTTGTAACTTCGCAAGTTTGCTATATTTACATGCCACATTTTCAACACTGGCATTTTTAATGCCTCCTTATGAACTGTACAGCTGTCATTTTTCACATCCTGCCAAAATGTTTTCCTGCACTGCACTACCAAGCACCCAAAGGGACACCCCAATGTCTGTCAGTCTCTGCAGGGTGAGGGTGGGTTGGCATCAGTTCAAAACTTCACTGTCATGCCTATTATGCATCTCTCTAACTCCTGTACTACCAATGCCAATGCCAACAAGACAACATTCGGCATTGACAAATGCTTATTTGTTTTGTCCTTCTTTAGGCTGAATGACCAAGACCTGTATTTAGGTATCAGTTACATGCTTAACAAGATTATTTAATTACTATTAAAAAAAAAAAACTTTCAGGTGAAATATGTAGTTTTGGGAGCAAGACTAATATCTCCCTCACTGGCTTTGCAAGGACCAATCAATTGGAAAATATACATTCCAAGTTCTTTACAATTCAAACTTTACTGTTCCAACTGTAAAGACTTAGAACAGTAAAGGTGAATAACATATTGAATTTTGAAAGCTCTCTTATGTCCAAAGATTATATTTGAATGAAAAACTGGCATTTGTCTTATACTCGACTGACATTTGTGTTTTTTTATTCATTAGGGCTTGATATTTAATTTGTGACATACATTTTACTCGTTTATGGTCAATATTCACTTCATTATTTTTTTTTCAGTAAGAATATCAAGTTTAGCAAAGAGGGATTTGTTCTGTTAGCACTACTATAGAGTTTTCACAGTCTGTAGAACTGTGTTTTCTGGATACGTCTGAGCAAGAGGTTGTTTTTGCCCAGACTATTTCAGCTCAGCCTTTTTCCAGTGAGCCTACCATTGATGACAGTTTAAGTGACACTGACAGCGCTAGTATTGCCGCTTCTTTGAATGTCAGCGATACCTCTGCATCTCAGAGCCAGCAGTCTGTTCCTGAATTGTGAGTGTGTGGTGAAATATCAGGATAACGGTTTTTGGCTAAATTTTCATTATTTTGGTAATTTTTGTCAGTTTTCTGATGGCTGTTATAACATCTCCTAATTGCAAACAGGAAGAGATGACAAATGCACATAAAAACATTCAGTATGTTAATGTAGTGATGTGTTTTTCTCAATGGCCACCCTGGCTTTTATATATCATTAGAGCTCCTTGAGTTACTTGCATGGATTATGATTTGTACCAAGTCAAAAGTTAGCAGGTGACTATGGTGGGAATCGATCCATGAAAACTATTGTAACTCTTTTATTCATTTAATTATTTAAAAGCTTTTGGTTACCAGGCAAGTGCACTATGCAATAGCCCTGCCTATTAGAAGATAACATTTGGATAACTGGTATAGGCCATGTGGTTGCTGCATGGTTGCTTTATGTTCTTACATAGGAGTTTGAATATGATCATAGTGCTTTATTTTGTTCTTGGTCTGCTGAATATTTCAGGTAATGCAGTACATAGTTTAAAAGCATCTACCTGTCCAACTGACCCCAAATGCTGTGTGACATCACAGTCTGTTGTCAATGGGACCATTATGATGTCAGAAGCTAAGGCATTGTGAGGTCAGTAGGGTAAGGGCAATGCTTTTTGTATAGACCTTTGGGATAGACAATCAAAATGTGTTGTAAACTGAAGAAACTAAATCACACATTAAAAAAAATCTCTAGTCAATTGTTAAAGTTATATTTATATAAAATAGTCTTGTCACTTGGCTATTATGTGTTTTGTCATATGGTGTAAATTGTATTGTGTTGTTTGTTCTTTTACTGACTTGGAGCCTTTGTAAAGGAGCCAGTTTGGCTCAAAGGTTGTCATTTCGAACCTGAAATAAGCAAGTAATAATACCCAACGGGGGTGGTTGTATTGGGCAATACCGGACTGCCCAGGGGCGTAATGAGCCCCAACTTTACAGATGGAGGGTCTCATAGGCCCTGGAAGGTCTGGTATTGCCCATACCACCCACCACAGAGGGTATTACTGCACTTAGAAAATGGGCATCTATGTAAATTTTAATTAAGTAGTAAAGAAAATAACAGAGAAACTGGCTTAAACAAGCATTTGTCAATGCCGAATGTTCACTTGCAGGTATTTGCAGTGGTGTGTGGCACTTGAACATGGCTTACTGTCTTTAGGGGGTACAGTTTACAGAGGTGCAGCCCCTTCCTTTTTTGCACAGTCAGACTTTTAATTTCACCCACCCCATCATATGATGTGCAAGAAGAAGTACAGTTAGTGTTCAAAAGCATATTTCAAG
This sequence comes from Neoceratodus forsteri, assembly GCA_016271365.2. Lineage (NCBI taxonomy): Eukaryota > Metazoa > Chordata > Ceratodontiformes > Ceratodontidae > Neoceratodus > Neoceratodus forsteri. The sequence continues at coordinate 1,180,569,241 of CM057458.1, forward strand.
GGCACCCACTGACAGCAGACTGATCAACAGTCAAAAGGGTTTGCACCCAAGCATTTCAGCTAGTACATCAATTAATACCTGTCCATTTGCTTTTACCTGTTGGGCATGGTGACTCGGACCACCCTCTGGATTAATGACAAGGGATGTGGGACTCTGTTCTGGTCTACTGACCTTGAGATATGACAGTTACAGTAGTATTTCAGGTAGAAATACTCTGCAGTGGCTATGGTGACCCCGGAACTGCCCATCACCAATACCTGTTTCCCACTGCCTAAGGGCTGCAGCTTGTACATCTCTAGCTCACCTTCCCCGATTGACAAATTCACAGTAGCCAGGAACTTTGGCCACCCTCTCCTGCATGAGCTTCAGCAGCAGCTCTCTCCTGCCTCCATCTGGGTCTTGTCATTGGCCAAGCCTTCAGATGCACCAGCGTCTCAAACTCAGCTGTTGCAGAAACAACTGGACCCGTAAAACCATGGCGCAACACAGTGTCATCAGGAGGAGGTCCTGCAGAGTGGCACACATGGCGCCGGCAAATCTTGGTTACTCTTCCGTGTGGTCAGTACTGACATAGCCCAGCACTAGGATGCTTCTTCAGGAAACTTCATATGTCAATTGTAAATAGGAACTGCCGTGGGGTCTGGGAGGTATAACTGGCATTCTTTTTAGCCAGTAGGAAAGCATGAAGGTGGGGAGTGGGTGGAGGCAGGTGTTCAGACACTAAACTCAACTGTAGTATTACTGGGGAGACATGCACGTGTGAGGTATGTCAGTGTCACTCTTGAAATTCATGTGAAACCAACAAATAAACACAAGGCAGAGCACAGGCAGGTAGAAGATGATCCTCTGTAATTTAAGAGGGGCTTCTGCCAGAGTTAGTGCAATGGGTGAGCCAGAGAATAAGGGAGCGGGGAGGACAGCAGAAGTGGGAGGAAGCGGGAGGGATTGTGATGTCAATGTGATAAATACACACACGTTACCACCGTTGACTGCAGTGGTGGTTTTCTTTGAACTGTAGAGCAGTGCAACTGAACTGCTGTCATACACAGCTTGCTAGTCCATTGGTGCGGTACGGTCACGAATGCTACATGGAGCACTGCATTGGACAGGAAGGCCACACAGCTTCAAAAAGTCATACTGTCCCACAACGTTACTTGTGCATGCACATAAGCGAACGTAAAAAGGACATTGGAGCACATGTTCAAGACTAACAGGGGCAGCGATTTGGTGATGCTGCATTTCATATGGCAGGCTAAGATTTGAGCTCCATCGGGTCCACCGATATAATACCTCCTTACACTAATTTAAATTCATTAGCTCCACAATTTCATTATGAAAGAGGTTTGGATTGAATGGGGGAACCACCAGAGGCTAACTAAATATAAATTGGTAACAGGGAAAGAACTTACCTCTTCTGCAGCACAGCATGCATCCTCTCTGAATAGTATGGCAATGGGCAGTTTGGAATAGGGCAGCAACCCACAAATGCAGTTGTTATAACTGAGCTTCTGGACTTTCAACAGGAAACTCAATCATTATATGCAAAATTAAAATTTTGGTTGCTAATATTGAAGGAAAAAATCTGAGAAGTGGAACAGCATGCAACTAGCATGGATGGCACGGTCGATCGACTTGAGAGATTGTTTACTTGGCTTCTCCAAGAGACCCAAACCCTTATGGAAAAATGCAATGCACTAGAAAATAGGTCACGCTGGAACAGCATCTGAATCTTTGAAGTACCAGAGGGAGCTGAAGCCAAGAGGTATTTTGTGACTTTGTTCAAGAATTCTTGATCTTTTTGACCTCTTGCTGCTTCCAATTGAGAGAGCACACAGATCCTTAATGGCAGCACTGGCATTTAGCACACATGAGGCAAGTGGCCTCTTGGGGCACCAGCAAGGGTCCAGGACTGGTGGGTGAAAAAACCCGAGAGACAGCCAAGAAAAATGTAATGTCCTTCTGAACAGTGACATATTCCAATATATATATATTTTAAATTTAAACTGCATAGTATCGAACATTGAAGTCATCAACATTTTGTGACTGACTTAGTCACCTCTTCAGCTTGTGAACATAAACTAAAAACAATGGATGCTCAATAAATTTATTATGCAGTAGCTCCGATGTGGGGTCAAGATTACTTATATGCTAGCTTCATGTTGTAGTTGCTGGAGTGCTTTTTTAAAATTCCAGCACTTAAATGGACACTATGAGCTCCTGTTTATACTCCTGCTACTAAATGAAAGTCTAAGAGGTATGTCATCCTCCTGTTCCTCCAAGCCAACTTCTCAAAACATGACCTCAGTGGAGGAAATGAAGGGGTAGGGGGCACTGCAGGCTCTGCAGAGCACCATCTGCATCCACAGGGCACTGTTAAACCTCCCCCAGCTCCGAAAGGCCCACTTTCCTTCTCCCTATAATTATACACCTGAAAAGCTGCTTGAAGCTGTGGCTGCTTCTGCTGAATTGTAACCACTTCTCATCCCCTTCTCCACCTTGAATGATAACACTTGCTGCTCAGCTGTCCATTCTGCCCTGCACCGCACACACATCCAACAAGAGTCAGAAGGCTCAGAGGACCCTACATTTTGAAGCAGCTCCCCACCGCTGGTGAGATTACTGTACGTTTTGAAATGTGCACATGAATTCCAATTCAGCTCCAGCCAAGATTCGATTGGCTCAAGCTCCTGAGTACTGTGGCATAGAAAGTGAACAGCTGATGGAGCAACGGAGCATGCCAAAACACAAATCCAGAGATCTGCGGTGAGATACATAGAGTGAGAAGGAGAGCAAGAGAGCGAGTGTGAGAGAGAGAGAGAGAGAATGAGAATGTAGCAGAATTGTTCTCTCCTGCTCTTCTGCTCTCCCATCATGTTACAAACAGTCTCTCTCTCTCTCTCTCATCCATTGGTTTGCAATGCAGATAAACAGCACACACTGCAGGATACAGATGTCAGAAGTAAATAGTTTGCAACCTGAGTTTGCTGGAGAGACTTTCTGGTGAAAAGTAATATATTTATTTCTGATATTTACACTTTCTAAACTCATTTGATTTGTCTAAAAAAAAAAACATTTAAAGCATAAAAACTTATGAATCTGGTGTTCATGGTCTCTAAGGCATGAGAGCCAGTTAATGCCCACCTGAATGGTGATTGCTGTACTGTGCTGTGAAAAACACAATTTCAACTGTGAAGATGATGCAAAATGAATCATTTTTAACTCAGCCCTCTAAGGATCCTACGTCTCCCCAGACCAATCTTTGTCAGGTCTTATAATCACATGCTCCAGCAGCAAATTTTAATGAGGGCTTGGAGATTGGGAAAGCTGGAATATTGGGACCAGAGAATATAGTTTGTGAATTTGCTACTCCCCAATTGTTCAGCTTAAATCGAAATCTTTAGCGCAATTGTTTGCACTGTTGCGAGCACGTACAATACAATACATTCTGTTGTATCCTGCCCATTTGAAAAATATTTTACTGGAGGGGCCACAGATCTACAATGAATTTGAAGCTGCAGTTGGTACCCTACAAGATAAAGGACTGATGCAAGAGGATTATGGAGTGTCAGAATACCTGGGAAAAGTGGGCCCTGCAAAATAAGTAGTAGTCTAAAGTGTCTGCAGAAGGTAAGAACTGGAGAAAAGAACAAGAACTTGATGAGAGCTGTAATTAATTTTTTTGTTCTGAATGCGAGGCCTTGTTTAATTTATTTGCCTACATGTTAGTCTCCTCAGTAACGCTCCAGATAGTTCGATGGCAGCTCCGGTGGATCCGATGTTGGTACCCCGTATCTGCAGCAGCTGAGTGAGAACTGCAGGACTTAATCTGGGCTGAAATGCAAAAGCGTTTGAAATGTCTGTCAGAGCAAGTTCAGTGGGTGAGATGAGGAATGAGAGAATGGGGAGGACAGCAGCAGAGGGAGTTAGCGGAAGGGATCGTGATGTCAATATGCTACGTACACATACGTTACCACCGCTGATTGCAGCGGTGGTTTTCTTTGAACTGAAGACCACTGCAGCCCAACTGCTGTCAAAGACAGCTCGTCCATCCATTGGTGGGGTACAGTCATGCCTGCTACATGGAGCAGTGCATTGAACAGGAGGGTAACACACCTCCAGAATGTTGTACTGTCCTAAAACGTTTCTTGCGCATGTGCACCAGCGAACGTAAAAATAAATAGTAATAGATAAAAACATTTTTGTGGTAAATTAGTCCTTCTGTTATAGTGCTGTTCCATCTGTTGTTTGTGTCCCCAGAGTCATGCTGATCTAGTTACCCCCACCCTTCTCCTTCATAAGAGGAGGATGTGAAATTTACATTACATTTTCCTCCAGAAGTATATTGCCATTATTTTTCAACACCTTCAGTACTGTTTCAGCAAGAGCATTATTTTGTTATATATGCTGTTGGAAGATGTGTCAGTTAGGTGCACGACCTTGTGTGATCCTGCCAACTGAAAGCAGAAAGTTAAGACAGAGAAGTTCATTTTTGCAGGGTGGCACTTTACTTGTTTTTTTTTTTTTTTTGAAAATCAATATACTTTATTCATTTTTAAGTTGTACATACAGGTAGTTAGTTTCAGGCATGAATGTGAAATACAGTGAGCATAACGTGGTTATTTTGCCTTGTGCTTATGTAACCCCCCTGCAAATGGGGGTTCCCAAAAGACTTCCAGGAGCTTGCTTGAATGCTCCAAGCCTGAATGGTGTTTGGCATTTAAGCCATTTATCAGTGAGTGTTTTTAGAACCTCTGGTACTGTCTCTTTAAGAGCTGTCTGCTTGCAGACATAATTAGCTTGTATGGGGACTGTGTGTTTCTTTGATTGAGTACCACTCAAGCTGCTGCCAATTCACTTCATTTTTGCAGTCACTAGAGTGCAAAGGAACCTATCTGAAAGATGTAACTGTTTGCCAGAAATCATTTACAGTAATAATGAAATTACAGTTTGTCTAACCTGATTTCTTTTGCAGTCAGAATCAGTGTCTGCCTAGTTCCCATTCTGGTTTTGAACTGCTGAACTGGACCAATCAGTGTGGGGTAAGCTAGCTCTAAAATGGTGCCTTGGACGAATCAGAACTTGACTCATAATCTGAGCCAGCCACAAGAGGATTGTATGGGCAGTGACTCTGGGAGAGATGTAGTTTAGACTTCAGTGCCTTTTGGACCAACAGCAGCAGTCTATTGTGAGTGACAGCCAATCCAGTCAAGAACTGGGAGGAACTCAAAGGAAGTGCCAGTTTTTTCAGTTGGAGTGGCAGTTGAGCTTTGGCAGTGAAGAAGGAAGGAGCCCTGTGCTTTTTCAGTGTGCAGTTTTAGTCAAAAAACGTGTGTAAGGCCCAGAGTTCCGGTCTGCAGCTTGTGTAACAGCTTGTTAGGACTGAATCCGTCCTGTGAAAAGAATCAAAGGATCTCTGAAGAGTAGAAACCAGGCTCACCCTGTAGAAGACTGGAGGAATTCTGAAAATTGCACTTGGTCTGTCAGGAACTGAATCTGCTGTGTGTTCTCCTGGCTATTGTGCAGTAATTGCGATCGGGATACAGATGCAGCCTGCCTGGTATAGTGCTTTCTTTTATATGGATGTGTGAAGAGGTTTGTGTACCTCAAGTGAGCCCTGCTTGACATTGAAGGACCCTATCTTATTTGGAGGTCGTGAGTACTAATTCAGGGTCGCTCCTGTTGAATTGCCACATTAAATCCAAATGGAATTACTGTACTGCTGACTGTTTAATTCTCCTTTTCTCTGTGTGAAAGGGCCCTACCAGCTGCCACGGTTTGGACTAGCCACTAGGGTTTGGGTACCCAGGACAGTAACTGATAGGGATAGGCCTGTGCACAGAGCCATAGGTGAGATTATTAGAGTGATAAGCTAATTAACCTGATTCCCTGTCCTTGTTATATCCCCTAAATAAATCAGAGCTGCTTGTTTCAGCAAAGTTATACTGCCTGAGGTATTTGTCTATGTTAAGTACTGTACTGTGATTGTTGCACTGTATCTCATTTTCACAGGAGGTCCCAGTGCCGGAACCAGACCTGGGGTAAGTGTATACTGTGAAGGTAATTCTGATATATTGTGTGGGCCACTAGTGGGAAGAAAGGGGGGTTGCAGTGTCCCAGAGGGCTGTGACCAAGTTAGTTTAACTATTGCAAACCCTGACCTCTGGGTGGAGGCACCCGCCATTGGATCCAGGCCCCTCAACCTGTTAGTGGAAAATCAGGCAGGGGTAGTAGCCCCTGGGATAGCGCCATCTAGGGGTTACACTTACATTGGCTCAAGTATAATAATCGCTAAACATCTACAACTATTATTACTCCACTATCCCTCTCCCCCCGAGTACCTTGTTAGTCAGATAATCAATACATTTATCAGCTCTTGTCTGTTTACAATATTAACATAGTTTTTAGATTAAGGAGTTTATTGGAATCAAAAAAAAAATATTAGCCTGTAGGTCTGATTTAGTGTGTAGATTTAGAATTGTTCTTCCAGTTTAGCGCTACTGGTTCACTTTTTCTACAGCCAATATTGTTTCAAACCTTAATGCTGAGTTATAGAGGTCAGTGTATAGTTTGTCCCATTTTCTTTCAAATAATAATGGTTAATGTCTAAGGCTTGTGATAATTTGTTCTGTTCTTAAGTTAAATAGGAGCTCATTTAACCACTCAGAATAAGAGAGAAGAAAAGAATCTTTCCAATGCTTAAAACAAGTCTTTTGACCGAAAGAGAAATTAGAGACACAGCATATCTTCTTTCTTGGATCAGAATTAGGGAGTATCCACCCAGAATGAATACATATTCCAGGGCTAAAGAGATTGTCCAAACCTAGTAAAGGGTCAATTTTGTTTTTAATTGTTTGTCATAGGGGTATTATTGAAGGGCAGTCCCATATAACATGAAAAATAGTGTCCTTATGTATACCACACCTAGTGCATTTTGAGTCTGTCAGTTTACCCATGGCTGCAACTTTGAGGGGGTAAAATAAATATTATGCAATATGTAAAATTGCATGAGATGAAGTTTATCATTAGAAGTATAGGAATATACTGCTTGCCATATTCTACCCCAATTTAACTCCAGATTTGGAAACTGAGCCTCTCAGTATAAAGATGCACCCAGGATATCCTGATAAATTGCTGGATATAATATTTCTGTTATTTTTGATACGGCATGTGGCTTCACGCCAGAGTGTTAAGTGTGTTAAGTAGCTCTGTTTGGTCTATATGCCAGCTCCTGTTCAATTTACTAATCAATAAGTGTCTAATTTGATAACCTTTGAATACTTGGTTAGTGGGGAGATGTAAAGAAAGATAATAATGTGGAGGTGGGTTTAATTTTGTTGGATTCTAAAAGGTCCGATATCTTAATTCCTGTGTCAGGGAAATCTTTCTTAGGCTGTAAGTATTTGCCATCGAGCATAGCATTTGGGTTAAAATATAGAGGTTGAGAGATATCTTTTACATTATTATATTTAAGAGCTTTACACAGCTGAGCATGTACTTTTAGTGACATGTGAATCAGATCACTTTTTAGGATAGTCTGACCCATTTTGGGAAAATTAATGGAGAGTATACTAAAGGAACGATTGGGGGTGTACTTGGAGGAGGTGGGAGGTCTGGATAGTTGGCAACATGGGTTTGTGCCAGGTAGATCATGTCAAACCAACCTTGTGAGTTCTATGAATGGGTAACATCAGAACTGGACAGGGTAAGCCTGTGGATGTATTATTCTTTGGACTTCAGCACATGCTTGACTCTGTCCCCCACAATGGTCTGGTGGAGAAACTGATGGGTTAGGAGTAGGCCCTTTGATGGTCAGATGGATTGAAAACTGGCTAGCTGGACGCACTCGAGAGTAGTGATCTGTGGGAGCTCTCGAACCTAGAGAGGTAGGTAGTGGGCACCACAGGGTTATTCTGGGTCCGATCCTGTTTAATGCATACATATCGGACATCAGGAGGGTATAGGGTGTGAAATGAGTCTATTCGTGGATGACTCCAAGATGGGAGCAGTAGTTGAGGGAGAAGAGGGAGGTTGGTCCTGCAAGGGACCTGGACACCCTGGAAAGTTGGGCTCACACATGGAAATAAATTTCAATATCACTATGCAAGGTGTTGCACCTTGGTCGGGGAACCCTAAACACAGGTACACTGTGGGAGGAGGCGCTGGAGGCCCCAATAGGGGAAAAGCCCTAGGGGTCATGGTGGATACATGTATGAATAACTCTGAGCAGTGTAGAAGAGCAGCTAGCAAGGCAAACAGGATGTTGGGATGCATCATATGGGGATCACCTAGAGAGCAGAAGTGATTCTGCCGTACAAATGGACTGGTTAGACCACACCTTGAGTACTGTGTACAGTACTGGAGACCACACTTGAAGAGGGACATACAGCTCCTGGAGGGTACAGAGGAGGGCAACAAAGATGATATGAGGGCTAGGGATTTGACTTATGAGGACAGACTTGAGGAGCTCTGCCTGTTTTCATTGGAGGAGAGGAGAGACAGGGGGACATGATTGAGGTCTTCAAGTACCTCAAGGGAATAAATAGGGTAAACATGGAGGGGAACTTTAGACTAAAGCAGGGAGTTATCACCAGAGGGCATGGTTTGAAGTTGGAAGGTGAAAGGGTGAGGGGGGAAAAGAGGAGGAGGTTTTTCACTGAGAGGGTGGTGGATCCTTGGAATGCACTGCCTGGTGAGCTGGTTCAGAGATCCACAGTGGAGGGCTTCAAGAGAGGGTGGAACAGACACAGAATGTGGATGTATCAGATGATGGCCTGTCCTGGGGGGGGGGGATGGATGATAGGAGTTTCTGGATCACAAGGGATGGGAGGGTCTCGGCACCCAACTAAGGATCTAGGTTTGAGCAGACTTGATAGACCGTAAGGCCTAATCTGCTGGCAAATAGTATGTTAGTATGTTAGTATTTTAAGGGTAATATATAGTAAACTAATTGGGGAAATACCAGCAATATTGTGGTGTTCAGTTTGTAGCCATAATGGTATATATAGCCCCCTATGGATGCGGGTTCCCAAAAAGCTTCCGTGAGCTTGCCCAAATGCTCATTGCCAGGCTGGTGTCTTGAGTTGAGTGGTTAAAAGTATTGCCCGTAAGTGCCTGTTAGCCTCCGTGTACAGTCCCTTTAAGGGCTGCCTGTTTACAGTCATAATAAATCAAAAGAGGGACTGTGTGTTTCCATGCCAGAGTCCCCACTGGCTGCTGAATACTCGCTCCATGTCTGCCATCGCTACTCATGCAGAGGGAGCCCTGCTGAAAGATGTAACTAATTGTTGGTGAACATTTGTAGTAATAATGATAATGTGGTTTGTGCTAACCTGCCTTATTTGCAGCAAGGACTGTTCAGCTTAGCTCCACCATTTTGGTGCCGAACTGCTGAACTGGCAATTCAGTAAGGGAGGACTCTAAAATGGAGCCTGCTAAAGTGGGACTGTATGGATTACCCATTGGGATTTGTAGTTTTGGACTGTTGGCACCTTTTGCACCTGAAGAGGGAGCTCTTACTGTGATTGACAGCTGGACCAGCCAATCAGACCTTTTGGATCCAAAGAAAAAACCCCGAGCTGTCTGCTGGCAAGCCAGATCGATGTTGGGAGGTGAAGAGGAAAGACAGCTTGTGATAGCTGAGCCAGTGTGTCGTAGTTTGCACAGGAGAAGTGTGGAAAGCCTGCCTTCTGGCCTGTTGCCTGTTCTCTGCCCTGATAGGGAACAGGAGTGTTTCAGACAAATTCCGTTTCTGTGAGATCGAAGAAGCCACCAAAGTGAAACCAGGTTCAACCTGTAGAAGACTGAAGATTTTGCTAAATGTGATGGGCCTGTCAGGAACTCTAGCTACCTCTGCACTCCCGGGCTTTAGCAGTGACTTTGCGATCAGGATCGAGGAGCTGTCTACCTAGTACAGTAATCTTTCTTTACATATAAAAGTGCTGTGAACTGGAGGAGGGTCACAATATGGTTTTACCCCAAGCTGAGTTGTGTACTGAGGGCTGGAAGCAGTACCCAGCTCGAATCGGACTGAGTCCACTGCTATCCAGTGCAGTTGGGCCCTGCCACGAGGGCCATGTCTCCCTACCCTGCTTCTTCTGGCAATCCAGAAAATCCAATTATTGTCTCGACCATCGTCCATCCTGTGTTCAACTCTGGGTATTGTGAGTAACCAACAGGGTAGCGCCCTGCAACATATAGCTAAAATCAAAAGTGTGTCACCTGATTGTCTGTCATTTCTTTTCCTTTGAATGAACTGAGTCCTCAGACTCTGGTTTACAATTAGGGTGTGGTGTATGTTGCTTCTTTCTTTTACAGGGCCCCAACCAGCTGCAACGCCAGCCTACCCAGGGCTATGGACCTGGCCATCCCCTTTTCCATCCACTGGGTACCCAGGGAGTGTAACTTTAGTGGGGACTGTAGATGCCTGCACCATATATTAATGATAGAGTGTACCTACCAATTATCCTGATTGTGCCCCTCCCATGTTACTGCCCCCTGAACAAATCAGATCTACATTTTTTCTGCAATTTACATTGACTGTGGTGTCGGTTTATGTGCAGGGTATTGTACTGTTGCTTGTTGTATTGCCTCACCTTATTTTGCAGGGGGTCCTCAGAGCCTAATGAGAGAAACCAGTCCTGGGGGTAAGTGCCAACTATATGTGTATGTACAGAACATATCAGTGGTATGGTGAAGGTAAACCTTGTGTATTCTGTGGGCCACTAGTAATAGACGAGGGGGGTCACAGAGTCCCAGAGGGCTGTGGCTAGTTAGTCTGACTAATACCAACCCTGACCTTTCAGTTGAGGCACCTGTCATTGAACCTAGGCCCCTTAACCTTTTAATAGCCAAGCAGGCAGGGGTAGTAGTCCCTATGATAGCGCCACCTAGGGGTTACAATATACATTGTTGATCTGTCATATTATGGGTCTGAGTAAACCATCAAAAGTATTTCACCATATGACTTGCCAAATAGTAATGGAACAAGTTTGAAATTTTGAGTCCTCCTCTCTGTTTTGTTGAACCCAATTTTATATATGATCTTCCTGGTGGTTTAGATATCCATAGAAATTTGGAAATAATTTGTTGTATCTTTTGGAACCACTATTGTGGAAGGTAAAAGTTAAGCATGTTTAAGGGATAGAATATTCTGGGAAGCACATTAATTTTAATTATGTTAATTCATCCTTGTAGAAAGAAATATATGAGAGTCCAGCTATCTAAGTCTTGCTGTATTATTCCTAAGAAAGCATCAATGTTCAGTTTTTTAATTTGTGACAAATTTGGTGTGATAGTTAAGCCTAGGTATTTAAGAGTAGAAGCCCAGTTTAATTGAAGGCTGGCCATCTGCGATTTATGGGTGTGGGAGTTTAATGGCATTATTGTTGACTTTTCTATGTTCAGTTTGTAATTGGATAAGATTCCATATGACTCTATTATTGAAAATGCTGCTTGAAGGGAAGTCAAGGGATCAGTAACATGTAACATTATGTCATCAGTGTATGCCAATAGACGTAGATCCCATTCGCCTATTTGAATTCCTTTAATTAAAAGAGGATACTTTAGATGATATAAAAGCGGTTCAAGGTATAAATTAAAGAGCAGTAGTGAGAGAGGACACCCTGGCATGTTCCAGAATATAAGGGAAATAAATCTGAAAAGACTCCATTACAATAAACCCTGGCTGTAGGGGAGGTATATAGTGTTTGTATCTATCTGATAAATTTTAGAGGAAAACAGAATTTCTTTAGAACTTCAAATAAAATGTCCAACTAACTCTATTGAACACTTTTTCAGCATCTAGGAACACCATTGCCATAGGATAGGGTGCCAACTTGGACACAGAGAAGATATGGAGTAGTTTCCTAAGGTGGTCAGCAGAGGATCATCCAGCATCAAAAACTACCTGCTCTGGACTAAGTAATGGTATCCAGACTCTTGTTACCTTAGTGGCCAATAATTTGGCAAAGAGTTTGGTATTGTATTTCATGAGTGGGAGATTATTTAGATATGCCTGTATGTCAACTTTCTGAGGAGATGGCTCTTGGGGGGAAAACAGTGACCTGTAATAATTTTCAAATTCGTTTGCATTTTCCTTTGGAGTGGTCAGAAGAGAATTGTCTTTGAGGGAGTTTAGTTCCATCACTATCCTGGAATCTTCCTGTTTTCTTAGTCTAAGGGTAAGTAAGTGACTAGCTTTTTCTCCCTGTTCAATATACCTAGCATGGTTTTTAAATATGGCATATTGGGCTTGCTCTCTCAGGTTTTCAGTATGTTGGTGTTTTAATTTGGCCAAGCATTCAACTGTATCTTCACTATGAGAAGATAGTAGTTGATCCTCTAGAGTTTTAATTTGGGAAAGAAGTGAAGTCAAAATTGCTTCTCTATTTTTTTTCCAGATTGGAGAAAGTCGAATACACTCCCCTTACACCACGCTCTTCAAAGCACACCATAGTTTTTCAGTTTGATTTATGGTGCCCTGATTGTGTAAAATAAATTGTTCAATTGTATTTTTAAGGACATCTACTGCTTGTTCATCTTGAAGAAGCGGGCCATTCAGCTTCCATATAGTACTTTTGGTTCTTTGAATAGTAATCGTACCATTCATTCATATAGATGCATGGTCAGATATAGTTCATGGAGCCATCAGTCCTCCCAAAATAATATTATTTACTAGAAAATAATCAAGCTGGAATAGCGTTTTGTGTACTGGAGAATAGAAAGTGTATCCCTTTGTATGTGGATATACTAGTCTCCATGGATCATTAAGGCTAAAATTTATCATAAATTCTTTTAGAGCTCTTTGGACTGGCAAAAGATTAAGGCTTTTAAAGGTAGTTTTATCTAGTTCTGGTGAGAACACTAAGTTGCCAGCCGGTCAGCTGTGGAGACCAAGGAACACCTGACCAGGCTGGGTGACAAACTATCATCCATTGTGTCCGACATCTCCTTTTCTGAGATCCTGCCAGTCTGGGAGAGGGGGGCAGATGGACGGAAGGTCAGAGAAGGGGAGCTAGGGGAGCTAAACATGTGGCTCAAGGGCTGGTGCCAGGAAAAAGGACACAGATTTGTAAAGAACTGGCAACAGTTCTGGGAGCGCAAGTTCTTTAAATTTGATGGATTGCATCTGACTAAGGAGGGAGTCAGTGCATTGGAGCAGAAGTTTGACATCTTTGCAGAATATTTAAACTAGCAAATGGGGAAAGGGGTGCAGCACCCCATATGTTAAATGGGAAGAACACCCCTCCTCCCTCAGCTAGTTGTCAAACAGGGATTCAGCATGTTTGCAGTTCATTTGCATCACCAGGTAAGAAAAAAGGTCCGTCTCCAAATACGACGCACAGGGGAAATGCCAAACCTCATCCAACAACTAACACACTGAAATCTGGCCAATGGAACATCATGTATACAATGCTCACAGCCTGGGAAATAAGATCCCAGACCTGCAGGAAATAATGTTCAGAAGCTAAACCGACATAGTAGCAATTAGTGAGACATGGTTTACCAGTAACCACACTTGGGAGACTTCAGCACCTGGCTATGTACTGTCTAAAGAGACCGAGGTGTGTGCAAAAAGGGGGTGGAGTGGCCCTGAATGTCAATGAAAATGTCAAAGCTACAGAAATTCAGAATATATATAAGGAGGCAGAAGAACTGTGGGTCACCCTGGAAACAGGAAATGGGACAGCCATAAGAACTGGGGTTGTTTACAGGCCCCCAGACCAGGGGGAGGACATAGACACATTACTATTAGAAGATACACAAAACATGACAGTTAAGGGAAGGTTCTGATAATGGGAGACTTCAACATGCGGGATACAGATTGGTCAATATCAGAAGGAACATCTGCCAGAACTAGACACATGGTGGATTCCCTGCAGGGGGGGGGGCCTCAAACAACTGGTACAACAACCCACAAGAGACAGGGCTATCCTTGATCTAGTACTGACTAACGGGGAAGGGATCACAGATCTCCGAGTAGAAGGTCACTTGGGGGCCAGTGACCATCACATGGTATATTTCAATTTGGCCACTGCATCTAAATCATCCCATTCCAAGGGAAAATATGGGACTTCAGAGGAGCTGACTTTGACAAGATGGCCAACAGAGTTAAACTAGCCCTGGAAAAAGAAACACAGGTGAGGTGTACAGGCAAAGTGGGCAACATTAAGGATGCAATACTGAAGCAACATCCCATTGTGTTAGACAGAAAAAGAATTGCAAAAGAAGAAGGAAACCACTTTGGTTCTCAAATACAGTAGCAGAAAAGGCCAGAGCCAAAAGGCTGGCCTTCAGGAAATATAAGGGAACACAGTGGGATGAAGATAGGAGGCATACCAAACTGCCCTAAGGGAAGCAGGGAAGGCAGTAAGGCAGACAAAGTCCCAAACTGAGGAAACACTAGCACGAAGAGCAAAAGAAGGTGACAAGACTTTCTATAGATACATTAGTGAAGGAGAAACTCCAGAGGGGGCATTGCTAAGCTCAAAGAAGAAAAAAGGACATGTGAGGAGGAGGAGGACCCAGTAAAAGCATCTATCCTAAATAGATACTTTTGCTCAGTATTTACTGAAGAGAAGGTAGGGCAGGGCCCACAGCTCAGTACCATGGACACAGGGGGAGGAAGGTGAGCACTACTCCCTTCACAAAAGAAAGGGTTCTACAAGAGCTCGCTAAACTCAAGGTGGACAAGGTAATGTGACCTGATGGCATAATCCCAGGGTACTTAAGGAGCTAAGGGTGGAACTAGCAGAGCCATTAGCAGAACTGTTTAATGAGTCTCTGAGCACAGGACAGGTCCCAGAAGACTGGAGAAGGGCTCATGTTATCCCGCTTTACAAGAGTGGCAGCAGGGAGGAGGCAGGGAACTACAGACCAGTCAGTCTTACCTCATTAGTGGGCAAGATTATGGAGGCATTCCTTAAGGAAAGTATAGTGCAATACCTGGAATCCATAGGGGCACAGGATCCAAGACAGCAGGAGTTTACAAAAGGAAGGTCCTGTCAAACTAATCTCATAGATTTCTTTGACTGGATAACCAGAGTGGTGGACCAAGGGGGAGCAGTTGATGCTGCCTACCTTGACTTCAGCCAAGCTTTTAACACTGTTCCACACATAGAAGATTGATAAATAAGCTGTGTAAGCTTGGGGTGGATCAGAAGTTGGTCAACTGAGTGGCAAACTGGTTGACGGGCAGAAAACAGAGAGTGGTGGTGGAATACAGTCAGAAGAGATGCAAGTCACAAGTGGAGTACCTCAGGGATCAGTCCTGGGGCCAGTCCTCTTCAATATCTTCGTTACTGACATTGCAGATGGACTAGAGGGTAAGGCTTTTCTGTTTGCAGATGACACCAAGATATGCAACAGAGTAGATGATACAGATGGAGTGGGCAGAATGAGAAGAGCTCTGGATAAACTAGCAGAATGGTCAGAAGAGTGGCAACTGGGATTTAATGCAAAGAAGTGCAAGATAATGCACATAGGGAAGAGAAACCCTGAAGCCACCTATAGGCTGGGAGGTGAGTTGCTGGCAGTCACAAAGAAAGAAAGAGACTTAGGCATCATCATCACGGATGACCTGAAATCATCCAAGCAGACCTCTAAAGCAGTAGGTAAGGCTAGGGGGATGTTAAGGTGTATTAGTAGGGGTATCACAAGTCATAAGAGGGAGGTTATAATCCCTCTTTACAAGACACTGGTTAGGCCCCATCTGGAGTACTGTGTGCAGTACTGGAGGCCACACCTTCACAAGGACATTAACCAAATTGAGGCAGTCCAGAGAAGGGCAACCAAAATGGTGCAGGGACTGCATCAGAAGACATATGAGGACAGATTAACGGAGCTCAATATATATACCCTTGAGCAAGGAAGAGAGAGAGGTGATATGATTGAAACATTCAAACACCTTAAGGGCATTAACAAGGTGAAAGAGTCTAACATGTTTAAATATAAGAAAAATAGCAGGACAAGAGGACACAGCATGAGATTAGAGGGAGGCTGATTAAGGGGGAATGTGAGGAAATTCTTTTTTCAAAGACAGAGTGGTGGATGCATGGAACGGCCTACCTCAGGAATTGGTGGCTATGAATACAGTGCAGGGTTTCAAACAGGCATGCGATAGGCATAAGGGAGCAATACAAATGAGTATGAATAGATAGGCCACTGACAGAGCGAAGGCTGATGGCACATTTATAAGGTAGAAAAAGAAATGGGCAGACTAGATGGGCCTTGCGGTCCTTATCTGCCATCAACCTCTATGTTTCTATGTTTCCATGTTTCTATACTAGTAGGTAAGCAGGAAAAGGAATTCAGTGCAGTGGTGAGCAATGTGAAGAATTCAGGTCGATTCTATGTTGGGTAAATATACTGATCCCAATATCATTCACATGGTTCAATAAACCCTGTAGGAATATAAATCTGCCATGTCTATCAGGTTGGCTTCGTTGGAGCCTAGAATTGAGTTGCCCTGGTAACCAGGATCACCACCCCCCTCTGTGCTGTAGCATTCCCAGTGGCATATTCTTGGACCATTTGCCTCTGTCTAAAAAGATTGCCCTCATTTTCTAATAGGTGTGTTTCTTGAAGAAACAGTATGTTGGAATGCAAGGTTTCTAAATGTTTTAAAATTTGGTATCTCTTAATACGATTGCGAGCTCCTTTGACATTCCAGGATACAAGTCTTACTACCATGTTAGTTTTGCCTTACATAACTTGGGAAAGGTAATCATTACTTACATATAAAACATGTATCTGTTTTGGAGTTAGGAAGCCCAGATTATTCCTTTTTATGGAGAAATTTTGGTTTGTGCTATTTTGTTTTGAATTCCAACTCACTCCCTTCTCTATGGTTCTTGTTCTTAAGGGATCCCTCTGGCAAACATTCCTACCAAGGTACAATAACCCTAAGTCAAAAAACAAAACTATTTCCATCCCAACTAAGAAATTAAATCCCTAGTCCTAATGACTGTATTCCTTTTATTTATGCAGCTGTAATCATTCCCAACCTCCAGACAGTCTGACCCCTTCCCCCTTCCCCTGCTTTATGGAGATCATCACAGTTATAATGTTGATCCATAGTTCACATTACCTATTTATTAACCATTGGATTTTATTATAAGTTGTAGTGGAGGCTACATTTCTTTAAATCACTACACTCTGTAGTAGTTAAATAGTCTAACTAGATGTAACTACTGGAACTTATCTGTCCTAAAGTACAGTACGACTTTTCACTGTTTAACTTCTGTCTGGTCAGCGTAGTAATACAGTTACCAAAATAAGAGGACAACATTAAAAGTCATAAAGAATGCCCCAAACACTATGATTTTCTACAAGGCTTCATTGTCAATCTATTGACTCTCTAGATATTTTCTTAATATGGTAATAATATATCTTCAGAAAAAAGAAAGTATTAGGGAAGAACAACTTTAAAATTCTTATATAGAGTACCAAGCTCTTCAGTTTTCAGTGTTGCTTCTCTCACACTCTGTTAGCCCTTAGAATGCCATTTGTCTCAGTTGTTTGGCAGTTCTCTCGATGTAACAAAAAGTTGGCTATTATTTTACTTTGTCCTTCGTTGCATTTAAAAATTATCAGTCAGCGATTACTTGTTTGGTTCACCCGACAGTCCCTTATTCACTTAAAGAGATCTGGGTAGAGTTTTTTAAGCTCCATAATCACTTAACAGAGAGAACCTAACAAAATCCAATGTCCATCTTTGTTTATTTGGAGAGTGGCAGGATATCTCATATGAAATTTAGTTTCTGCGGCTATCAACTTTGTAACTAATGGGTGTAGCTCTCTGCATTTCTGCCACACTGTTAAAGGAAGATCTTGTGCCACTCATATTTTTTTGTTATCCCACTGGACTTCCTTGGACTCCCTCAACTTATCCAGGATTACCTGTTTATCCAGATAATTTAATAGGCAAAATATCAATGGCCGTGGGGGGGCTCCGATTGGAGGTGTGGGTCTCAGGGCCCGATGCACTAGCTCTACAATGTATGCTGGGCCATTAGGAGATGGCCCAGCTATTTTTGCACAGAATGTTTGTATAAGCACAATAGAGTTTACCCCTTCTTCTCCTTCTGGTAGCCCCAGTATTACCAAGTTGTTGCACTGTGACCTTCCCTCCAGATCTTCTAACTTGTCCTCAGTCAGACAGAGCCTTTGCCATAAAGATGTAACCTCAGGATCAATAAAGGCCCACCAGTCATCTAAAGATGAAATCCGGGTTTCACTGTCACCTGTTCTAATTTATAGTTGGGCCATATAAGATTTTAAGGATTGTAGGTCTCCCACTACTTCTTGTAGTGAATCTTTGATTGGTGCCAGCCCTTCAAAAAATATAGCTTCAGTTAGAAGGGTGGGGGATGGACTGTCCCCTGAGCCACCCACTTTGTTTCTCTTCACTGGCTTGTCCTTCTCAGGAGATGGTGGTGGCATATGTCTGGGTAGCTGAGGCTTCATTTCTGTTTCCATATAAGATGCAAACTTTCTGGTCTTCATAGTTGGTGGAAATATTTAAAATAAAGTATTATCTTCTATTTTATTGCTATTATGAGTGAAATTGAGTTGCATAAAATTGTTTTCAGGCTGGGGAGTTGGAGGAGTGATGCAGAGTGTAACTTGCTGGTGGCCATCACAACTATGTTTTTGTTTTTTAAGAGATTAGCATTTTGTTTTATTTTTCAGCAATGACCAGAGACAAATCTCATTTGTTAGGAAGTTCTTTAACCTTGTGTTCCATGTCTTCCAGGGTCAATTGGGATTGGGGATGTCTGTGGTGGAAATTAAGTTGCAGGGTGAAACACACAGAAGCAGAATGTGAGGCGAATGTCATTTTTTTAATAGTAAGCAGTTCCTGTGTTTTAATTTTATTAAAATTTACAAAGACTGATGGAGTGGGGGGGGGCAAATTTGATCAATCATCAACTGGTCCGCTTAATGGGGGAGAGAAAATGGCAGGTTCTCAGCTTGAAAATTAGGGGTACCCAAGGATAACACAAGTAATAAATCACCCCAAATTGACCCTTGTTTTGTAGTGGGTGTCTATTGAAACTTAATGTACCCCCCTGCTGTGGCTCTCAACCAATCGGAGAGCTACTAGAATCTAGCCCATTTTCTAAATAAAAATAAAATAAAGAAAATATGATTGTTATGAGAATACATGCAAAAGTGCTGAGTTGCTCTTTACAGAAGGCAGATCAGTGTTCAGTCAGTTTGACACATAGCATCAAAAATCATTCTAAACATGTATCCTGAAAAAAGTTGAAACTTTAATTTAGGGAAAACAGTGATGGGCTGTCAGACTCGTAATAGGATGCTTGGATACACCAGTTGATTCTCTACTTCCCCGTCACCACTAATGTAACAGGAACACATTTACAAACCACTTCTAGAGCTTTGGGAGAGGCCATGCCACATCACATCACATCACATTGCATCACATCACATCACATTGCATCACATCGCATCACATCACATCACATCACAGGGAAGCATTTCTTAACACTGAATGCACAATGCACACAGTTCTAGCAAGTGTGTGTGTGTGTGTGTGTGTGTGTGTGTGTGTGAAACACTATGTGTTTTGCCCTTTTTCACCTGTAAAAAGAAAACCTTTCATCAATGTCTTTTGTGATGCCATTGTCCCCCCAAGCCTTTACTTATCCATGGGGGGATCCAGCACCATTATTTTATCAGGACCGCAGACAAGTCTTTACTCTTCAAAGCTTGAGTATGACCTGAGGGATCAAGTATGCTCTTCATTGTATTTCATAGAGGTTTTGAACTTACTGACATAATTTGGCCATTTTTGCATATTTTTCCCCAAACTTCCAACATGATTTCCTTGGGACCCCACTCCATGAACAATTCCACTGACATTAGGCAGATCTGTCCAGAAAGGTGATTTTGCAGACCATGTGCAAAATCAGCTTTTTTTTTTCAAATCAAAGTCTATTGTTTTTAGAATAAAGAAAACTGGTCCAGTAATAACAAACTGAATTATACATGAAACCAGAAACAATACAACACTGCATGTACTGGAACTGTTCACCACTCCCCAGACCTACACCCCACCCCACACTAAACCCCCTCCTATTCAGCACAGTCTAAAATTAACAGATAAATTATCAAATTCTAAACCAGACATCAGTACACGGTATCTTAAACGATGAACAACATGTGAAAAGTTTCCCATATCTTTTATATCTGTTCATTCTATTATTGAGACTTGCCACAATTTTTTCAGTCCTGAAATTGGCTAACAATTCTGTAAGCCATTCCGAATAAGAAATATCAAGATTATCTTTCCAATGATGAAGAATGACCTTTTTTACAGATAGGGATATGAGGGCTTTATAATATCTCCCGGTAGGTGCTGAAATCATGGTATAATCACCTAAGAGGCATACCTCAGGGATAAAAATATCTGAGAGTCCCAACAAGGAATCTGTCTTCTGCTGGATGTCCTTCCAGAGAGTAGCGGCATTAGGAAAAGTCCAAAATATATGAAATACAGAGCCTGCTGGCAACAGGAACAGGTGGGCAAGCTAATAAGCCCATATTTATATAGTTTTTGAGGGGTATTGTATATGTTGTGTAATATGTGAAATTGAGTAAGCCGTAATCTATCCTGAGTAATGTATTTACTTTATTATTTAATATATCTATAGTTGGAAGCCATGAGTTATCCAGCGTGACAAAGTGGGAGAGCTTAGCATCCTCCAATTGGGGAAGCCACCTAACTGGAATCAGTTTATTATCTATTTTTAAATTTTGATTACCCCGATAGGCTGGGCTAGATCTAAAGTATGATTATATTTCATAAAAGCCCATATCTGCGTATGTACTCTAACAGAAGTTGCAATAGGAGTTGACTTCAAACTTGAAGGAAGGGCACAAGGCCTGATATGAAACAAGGAGGTTGGTGAGACACCCTTTACTTTAATCAGACACAACCCAATTTTGAGCCAGAGAGGAAGAAAAACAGAAGAATTAGTTTCCTATTGCAATGCAATCAGCTAATAATTTAGATAATATCTTAACAAAATGGTTCATCAGGGATATTGGGTAATAGCTTGTAGTTAATGCTGTTTTTTTTTCTGCTTTCAATATAAGAACTATTAAGGCCTCCCATAAAGTAGGGTCAACAGGTGCACCCGACAAAATATACTGAAATAAGGGAACTAATGATGGTAATAATTGTTTTTGAAAGACTTTATAAAAATTGGCAGAGAAGTCATCTAGGCCAGGTGACTTGTCAGAAGGTAAGTTTTTAATAACTGAAAGGATTTCTTCAGAAGATAGCGAAGATACAAGTAGATTCTGTTGGGACTCAGAGAGAAAAGACAGGCCACATGCCTCTAAATAATTGTCTAAACTCTGCTCTGAAAGCGAGTTTATCTTGGAGTTGTACAGCTTTGCATAGTACTGTTGAAATACAGATACTATCTCCTCCGGAGATGTTTTTAGGGTACCGTCTGATTGGGAGCAGATTGAAGGAATATATCTGTTCGCTTCCTGTTGTTTAATCCAGAGTACTAATAGTCACCCTGCCTTTTCTTCCTGATCCGAATAGTTTGCCATAGTTTTCAGAATGTCAAATTCAGCTTTCTCCCTTAATATCTCCAGATATAAGCATCCTTTAATTTTGCCAGCTCTTGCTGAAGAGTTCCGAAAAACTATGAGAGAGCTTTAATTCCATTGAATGAATTTGCTCAAGAAGAGTACTTAGTTGCCTTTCCTTTCCTTTTTTCCTTTGTGTAGTTATACTAATTAGAATTCCCCTAATGAAAGCTCTAAATGCACCCCATATAAAATCTGGTCTGGAGATAGAATGGAGATTATTTTCTATAAATTGCGCAATATGTTTATTGATAGTTTTGACTGTGTGGCGGTCTTTTAACATTTGATTATTAATTTTCCACCGGGTGGTTTTCTTGGGAAGAAGTGAAAGGGTAAGATGACCGGTTACTAGTGAATCATCGGAGGGCGGTCCCGACTGTATGGAAGCTTCTACTATCCCAGGCAAGAGAGTCTGAGAGAGAAAAATATAATCAATGCGTGAATCTGTTTTATGGACTGGTGATAAGAAAGTGTATTCTTTCTCTGAAGGGTGCAAGACTCTCCAAACATCACACAGAGCATAATGCTCTATAAATTCTTGCAGGGCCCTTCATTCAAGTGAGTGATCTCTACTCATAGGAGAAGAACGATCCATTGATGGATCCATAACGGTATTTATATCGTCCCCTAAAATAATTGGTAGGGACAAAAATGGATATAGAAGTTCAACCAGTTGCATAAAAAAAACAGGAGAATCTGTATTGGGCCCATATAGACTACCCAATACAATTTTGGTCGCATATAAAGTATAATGAATGAAAACAAACTGACCCTGTGGTTCCTTAAGCACCTGCTTAAGAACAAAAGGAACTTTTCTATTAATAAAGCTTAATACTCCGGCCCTACTGAAGGCAACCCCAGCAGAAAATACATAACCAATTTGCTGCCTTCTCATGCAGTTTGCCTCTGATTCTAATAAATGCGATTCTTGGCCTAAAGCAACATCTAAAGATAACAATGATAGATGCTTAAGAACCTTGTACTGTTTCACTCACTGGCGTAATCATTTAATATACTATGCTGCAATCTTAATACTATTAGACATTATTACTTACAGACTGTAGATTCGACAGAACAAGAAGTGTGTTCGCCATAGCAATCACCAATGAATATCTTAGTAAACTGTGCTGAATCCCACCCCAAATTGTAATATGTCCCTCCTTCCACCCCCCACAATAAAGAAGACACAACACTAAACTACTAACCCAACCCCTCTCCTCCAATCTAACGTGGGCTTCGATCTGTAGAATACCTAGACCATAGCACCTTCTCTCCAGCCACCCATAGGTGACCCTAACCTAAGATTTATTAATGGGGAGTATGGTAAATAATCCCAAGATACCCATATAATTAAGATTTAGAAATAATAGAGCACATATAGAACATATATGGAATTATTTTAATAACACCCTAAGGGTTTGCACTCCCCTAAAATTTATACTCTTATAAATTGCTTCTCTCTATAGTGTAATGAACATTAGGAAAATAATAACAGCTTGCTTAATCTAGTTGTATCCCCTCAAAAAATTAAGTTGCAAGCAAGATCATGTATTTGTATCCTATTAATAATGCTAGAATGCCACAGAAACCTAAAGCCTGGTCTGCTGGTTCCCTCTAGTGGTCACGCTAAAGAATTATGCATTCCCCACACTGAAGCATAACAAACAGGCTTGAATCTTTGCTTGAAAGTTCTCTGAAAGTTTTTCCCTTTACTTATATCTTGCCAAAAGTCAGCCAAGAACTTAAAGAGTGATCAAGTTAGCTTTGCAAATTAAACTTTTACATCACTGGTTATCGCTCTGCAAAAAGAACCAGGAAGCAGATGAGAGGATCCGACTAGGGTCTCTTCAGTGATCACTCCCCTCTCCAGACAAAATTAAGCACTTTGCTATGACCAACTTCCCAGCCAAAGTATCGGGAGCTACCAGACAACAGCAAACTTATCACCGAAGGAAGTTCATGTGTCACAAAATAGATCGGGCAGAGCTTATTTTAGTCCAGCACATGCTGCTTCTGTGTCATCGAAGTTGTGCCAAGTACCTGAGACGAGAACCTGTAACCATGCTGGATACATCATCTTAAACAGTATTCTTGCCACTATCAATTCCGAGACCAATGGATGAAAAGCTGTACGTCGCTGTCTCACAGTGGCAGGGAGGTCGTGGGGTGACCCTTACTTTGCTTCCTTCCCAGGTGATATCCTGCACCTCCCTGACTTGTTTCAGAAAATGCTGGTGCTCAAGGAAATTAAGGAATCTAAAAATCAGGGGTCTCTGTGGTGATCTTTGTGGGGGAGCTGGTCTAAGGGCCCTATGTGCCCTCTCAAAAGAATACTTAGCCCCAAAAGGCGAGGGACTAGCGATTCGCTCCACAAATTTTCGAATAAAAAACAATCGCATCCTGACCTTCTTTGGCTTTGGGCACCCCAATCAGGACTGTATTGTTTCTTTTACTTCGACCCCTGAGGTCTTCCAACTTAGATTCAATCCTGGCGATCTTCTGTCTAGTGGTTACTATCTCTGGGTCAATTTTGTCAATTCTTTTTTCTAACGAGGAGACCTTGGCTTCTGAATCTGACGTTCGTTGGGAAATCTTCTCCAGTGTTAAAGATATAGCCTTAATCTCTGAAGTCAGAGATGACAGTTCCTCTTTAAAGGGCCTGAATTCAGCTAGAAATCTAGCTGGCGTTAATGGTTCTTGATCCGCTGACATGGAGGGCATTTCCATTGAATCGGCTGCACTTGCAGACCTAGGCTTCTTGGGGCCTTTCTCAGGAGTGGAGGGAGGTGTTCTTTTTGACAAAGCTTTTTTCATCTCCACCTCCATTCAAGACGCTATGCGAACCAGTGGTAGCACGGTCCCTTTAAACATCGTTTACACTCTTTTCCAGCTGCTTTCTTTACCCTAAGTCAGGATATAAATGTGAAAAAGTAATCAGGTAGCTGAAGCAACCAAGAGGAGCCTGCACTCAGTATCTAAATCACGTGACCAATCGCAAAATCAGCTTTTGGGCAGGAGTTGAAAATGTTCTGTGCCCTAGTTCATGAGGTGGGGTCATAAAAAAGCTATGTTAAAACTGTGGGGGTAAACATATTAAAAAAAACAACACAATTATGAGCTTACATAACATTTTGTGAACACAGCTTCATAACTTTGGTAATTTCCAAATTTTCCTCAAACCTCACACCAGCCGTATTTTTACATCACCTCATAAGCATGACAGGTCTCATTTTTCAAATCCAGGCCAAAATGTTTGTTTTTTATGTATCCCAAAAGGTGAATTTGTGGTCCCTGAGCCAAATCACCTTTCCTGCAGGAGCTAAAAATTTACTCTAACCTTGTTCATGAAGTGGGGTTATAAGAAGACTATGTTAAACATTTGGTGTAATAATAATTATAATAATAATAATAATAATAATAATAAGCTTTATTTTTATGGCACCTTTCAAAAACCAAGGCACCTTACATGGTTTAAAACACGTCAAACATTACAAATCTTAAAATATATAAAACAGCTGATACAATTAAGCGAATAAGTCAATCATCAAAGCTTGACTTTTTAAATCCCTCCACAGTTGCACACTCCATAACTGACAGGGAGAATTCCAGAGGGTAGGGCTGCATGCATAATCGTGAGCCCCAGAGGATTCAAGCACACCCATGGGATCTCTAACAACCCCTCATCAGCTAGTCAGATGATTGCTCACAGCAGTAAGTGCACGGAGCTCTTTCAGGTAGTCTAGGCCAAGTCCGTGTAGGGCTTTGAAAGTCAGAAGACCAACTTTAAAGGTGATCTGCCACTGTACTGGCAGCCAGTGCAGTCCACGCAGCACCAGCAAAATATGACTGAACCGGGAGGTACCAGTCAAAAGCTGGGCCACTGTGTTCTACACCAGCTGCAGATGATGGATTTCCACCACAGGTAGCCCTAGGTAAAGGGAACTGCAATAGTCCAAATGCAAGGACACAAAGGCATGGATCAGAGTAGGAAGATAGCTGGATGGAACAAGGTCCTAATCCTGGAGATATTTCCCAGATGATAGAATGAGGACTTGACAGATGGCAGACACCTGCAAACATAGGGTCAGCCCTTTGTCAAAAATTACCCCAGGTTACACACCTGTTCAGAGGTCAGGAGTGATACTCCCCCAAGATAAAGCCCGGAGGGTGAACCAACCCCCAGCCCCCTGTCCGACATGCTGGGTCCACATCCAGCACCGCTGTTTATTCCGAGTTCAACTTCAGCCAAATCAAATCCATCTACTCCTGGATTTCTTTGAGGCAGTTATTAAAGGCTGAGAGAGCTCCATCCTGGTCAGGTGCAAAAGAAAGGTAGAGCTGGGTATCATCAGCATAGCAGTGAAACCTCAGCCTATACCTTCTTACAATGTCTCCGAGGGCCAGCATGTACACTGCAAACAACATGATGGACAATGCTGAGCCCTGAGGAACCCCACAAGACAGAGAAACTGAGTCCAAGGAATAAACCCCAGAAACCACTCTCTGAGTCCTTCCAGTCAGGTAAGATGTAAACCACCCGAGGACTACACCCTATAGTCCACAGATGAACCTCAGGTACTCAAGTAGAACCCCATGGTCCACAGTGTCAAACGCTGATGAGAGATCTAAAAGAATAAAGATGGAGCGGTTCTTCCAGTCCCTAGCCATCAAGAGATCATTAAGCACCTGAACCAGAGCTGTCTCAGTACTGTACCTCTTTTGAAAACTGGACTGGAGGGGTTCATAGATATCATGGATGGTCAAATGGTTCTCCAGCTGTACGGCCACTACCTTCTCAATCACCTTGTTTAAAAAGGGAAGGTTTGAGGTTGGGCTGTAGTTTGCAAGGCAGTTGGAGTCCAAAGAAGCTTTCTTCAAGAGGGATGTTACTACCGCCTCCTTCAGGGAGCTAGGAAACTCACCTGTTTCCAAGGAGCACCAGACTATCTGTGGTAGGACTGGACCGATGGAGTCAATATAACCCAAAATCAAGGAAGTTGGTCCAGGATCCAAACTACAGCATGTAGTGCATTCACTCTGGACAATCTGCATGATATCCATGATTTCTGGTCAGTCAAAGGTACTCCAGAAAAGCTGAGGAGCAGTGGCCATGCACTAATCCAAAGACAACACCCTTAGAGTGTGCTGGATGGAGCGCCATCCTAATGTCGGCCACCTTATTTGCAAAGAATAGAGCAAGTTCATTGCACTGTATTTGGGAAAAGGCCTTTCAAACTTTTAGGCAGGCTTGGTTGCACAGCCTGTCTACAGTGTGAAAGAGCTGAGCTGGTTGATTATGAGCAGCCGCTATCTCCCTGAACAGGAACTCTGCCTTCTTACGGGTGATTGCAGATTGATAGACTTGATAGTGCTCCATCAATCTAAGGTGGTCAGCATCAAGGAAGGATCTCTGCCAGCAATGCTCTAACCTTTGTCCTAGTTATTGCTTCTCCCTCAAGGTCCCATCAAAACATGGGGACCGAGGGTGAAGAAAGAGAGGGAGGGAGAACACTGACTGGAACAATGACATCCAGGGCCACTGAGATAGCTGTATTATAGGCTACCACAAGGGCTTCTGGGTCACTGTTTGCCAATGGAAGGGTCAATAGGTCAAGTACCACTGACAGGCCTTCAGAGCTAATGTCTCATAAAGGGCAATACCTAACCATCTCCACAGGGGTAGGCCTGTGAAGGGAGGTGCTAAAACTAAACTGTACGGTGTAGTGATTGGACCATCCAACTGGTTCCACCCCCAAATCTGAAACCTCGATCCCCAGGAGGAAGACTAAGTCAAAGGAGTGACTATTTTTATGGGTAGCAGTGGTAACTATCTGTGTGAGACCCAGAGATGACATCGGCTGGAGGAAGTGTTGTCCAGACTGTGAGAGTTCATCATCGACCCAGGCACTGAAATTGCCCAGAACCATCAGTCTGGGCAATTCAAATGCCATGTCGATGATGAAGTCTGCCACTTCCTGAAGGAACTGCTTCTCATCTCCGGGTAATGATAGATGAGGGTGATCCTACAACCTACACCTGCTACCATGGTACACTTGAATGACCGATCCAATCTCAAGCGGTGAATCACCGAGCACCCGGCTGGAGTTAAAGCCTCCAAAATGGGGCCAGAATTCTCATCCAACCAGGTCTTAGTGTTGCAAGTCAGATCCACAGTTTCTACAAGATCTGCAATACTTGCAGTCTTGTTTTTAATGGACCTGGCATTGCATAACATAGCCTGAGTTGGATGAACCTCCAGGGCTGCCTGAGCCACCTGCCCACTGATATTGGTGGTGCCCTTGAGTATGGAAACCAGGCATGACAAACCATGTTCTGGGTTCCATTTCACCCAAGGGCATCTCCTGGATCTCATGACCCTGATGTGGTGGCCCTGTTCATTCACCCTCCTGTACGCTACCCCCCTCCTCCCCTTATGAGTGATACCCAGAGCCCAACAGCACTGGTAAGTTGTAAACTGCAATGGGGGTGGAATAAAGGGATGGAGGGTGCAGAGAGCAGAGGGTGAATAGCACATGACCATGGGGGCAGGCCTCTGACACAGTCTAGCAATCAAATTATCAACAGTTCTTGCTTAGCTAACCACAAACTAATAAAACTAAAAACCAAAACAGATAACAAAGAAACCCAAACTAAATATAAACCCACAACACTTATCTAAGCAACTAAATAACCCCAAAACTCCTATGCCCTATCATAAAATAAATAACCCTCAATTAACCCTCCCCCCCCAAAAAAAAAAAACTAAATTCTAAAATATAAACAGTTCAATATCTTGGCAGAAATAGATTTGTAGTCACAGATGGATAAAAGAAAACTGATATTATAAATAAAATTCAGATACAAAAAGCAAACCAGATATAGATAACAAATGTCTTCACATAAAAGTCTTCAGCTCCCCGGGTCCTCTCACTGCCTCAGGGGCTTAACAACATATAGACACTCTCACTGTCTGTTAGAAAATAATACCAAGAATATAAATGTTTCCAGTCCCCAGGCCCTCTCATGCCCTGGAGAATCAGCAAAAGATACAGGCACTCTCACCACCTGTTCAATAATCATAAGTCAAACAAAATAATAAAAAGTTGAGGTCTGACCATATGCTGATAAGCAAAGAAACTTAAACAAGTATCTTCAATTTGCAGTCGATAATGATATGTAGCATAATCCCCCAGCCTATCTCTCACATAGGCAGGGCAAATTCATATCAGTCAACATAAAAAAAAGTTTAAACAAGCTTACTGCTGTTGAATCTTCAAGGGATGAGAGACAAACAGGGCATACGCTGCAGCCAGTACTCTCCACTCCTCAGGATTTATTCTGACTTCCAGTAATGGGAGCTCCTTGATGGGAAATA
Organism: Neoceratodus forsteri; assembly: GCA_016271365.2. NCBI lineage: Eukaryota > Metazoa > Chordata > Ceratodontiformes > Ceratodontidae > Neoceratodus > Neoceratodus forsteri. The sequence continues at coordinate 1,180,598,243 of CM057458.1, forward strand.
ATTGCCCACCAGCTGTCCCCCGACAAGTTGCCGAAAGTTCCAACTGTAGACAGCTCAGAGTGAGCAGGCCCTCCAGCCCACCCACTCAAGCCAAGGAATCTTAGGCACTCAGTGTCTGTCCTCTGAGGGCACCAGACCCAGTTCATCCCTATGGCCGGCGACCCCAGCAAATGTGCCCTGGCTTCAGGTTGGGCCCAAAACTCAGTCAGTCCAAAGATCTGTAGAATGCTAACAATCCGGACCCAAACTCAGGAGCCACCACAGTTCCCTTCCGATCTGAACAGGAGACAGAAGATGGAAGCTATCTGAAACCAAAAGTCAGCAACACCTTTCGAACCTGATCCCTAGATCAGTCACAGTCCACGGGATCTGGTGTACCTCCATTCCAGGCAGCAGATCACAGATCTCCACAGTTCCATAAATCCCACTTCTGGTGGACAACCAGCACCAATTCCCTCTCTCCCAAGGGCCAGGCACCAGCGCAGAAGCACAGGTAAGAGGGAAAAAATGTATCTTCACAAACCCAAAGTTTGAAACAATAAAGAATTCAGCAGCAGCAACAGAGCGTTAAATAAACTTATGCTTTAAAGCAATCTGTAATCACTTATGTACTTTCCTCTAACCTGGTAAACAAAGCTATTGCTTACTACCTCACTCGTTTACCCTAACTGCCTAAGTTCTAAAAACTAATACTAAACTACAAAGCAAATTAAAAATAAGGTAAAATAGAATGAAAATAAAATGAAAGAAAACTAGTCTAAAAGTAATAAAAGTAATAAAACATGCAGACAGCTAGCCCAGCATGGCCCCATCTTAAATCTGTTTAGTTTAAAAAAAAAAAAATATTTATTAGCCTACATTGACTTTTGGACATGCAGGCTCATGACATTGAAATATTCAATATTTTTACCCCAAATGATCAACATAGCAATTTGTTTGCAGTAACTCATGACTTCAAGAGCTTTAATTTTCAGTTCCTCCCCAAGATGTGTTTTTGCATCCCGAAAGTTGATTCAGCAGTCCCTACATAAACTCACCTTAAGGCCAGCAGCTGAACATTTTCTTTGTCCTTCTTCATGAGGCAAGGCCATAACAAGGCTATGTCGAGCATTTGGTAAAAAAATATTACAAAACAACACATTTATGAACCTACATTACATTTTGTGAATGCAGGCTCCTAACCTTGATACATTTCAACATTGTTACCCCAAATTCTTCACTTGCAGTCCTATCGGTACTGGCCAGAGTTTGTTACGAAGGGGGACAACTGTGGCCTTCCTCCAGTCCACAGGAACTTCCCCGACCTCAAGGAAGAGGTTGAACAGTTCAGTCAGTGGTGCCGCCAGGTCTTCTCTAAGGTTCTTCAGTTTCCTGTGGTGTATTTGATCAGGACTCATGGCCTTGTCAACCCTAAGTTTTTCTAGCTCCTTCAGGACACTATCCCTTGAGAAAGGTGCCAAATTCATATTGCTGCTGTCTGCACTTTTTTCTGTCAAGGTGGGACTACAACCTTCTGTTTCCTCAGTAAATACTGAGCAAAAGTATTTGTTAAGGATTTTTGTTTTGTCCTTGTCATCCTCTGTATATTCCCCATCTTCCCATTGAAGTTTGATTATGCCTCCACTGGTTTTCCTTGTTTCCTTGATATATCTCCCTTTTTGACCTAAAAAGGTGATACTTTCTTCTGTTTCTGCCTTCGCCACCCTGATTTGCTTTTCTGCTTCCTTCAGTTTCTCTTTGTATATGTCTTTGTCTTTTTCACATCCTGTTTGCTTGTATCTTTTGAAGGCCATCCATTTCTCCCTGTCCTTGGCAGTCACTTCCTTGGAGAACCATAGTGGGTTTCTTCTCTTCTTGGCTTTACTCACACATTTCATACATTTTTTGATGCTCCTATGTTAGCTTCTTTTAGAGATTCCCAATATGTATCTAATCCCTCTTTTCGTGTTAATTTAGCCAGGTTACATCTGAGCTTTTCCCCAATTTTACCAAAATCTGCACATCTGAAGTCCAAGATTTTAGTTTTGGTGTGCTTGATTTCTTTTTCCATTGTGACCTGGAACCACACCATCTGGTGGTTGCTAGATCCTAGGTTGTTCTTGACTTCTACCCATGATATGATGTTGTTGTTGGTGAGTAACAGGTCAAGGATGGCTTCCTCCTTGTGGGTTCCTTGATAAGCTGTATTAGACCCGATAAGTGCAGAGTATCAAGGAAGTCTTTGCTTCTTGTTGTGGCAGCAGAATGGTTTCCCCAGATTTATGTCTAGTAAGTTGAAGTTTCCCACCAATACTGCAGCCACCCTAATACTCATAGGTTTCAAGAAGAACAATGGCACAGTTGACAATATTTTTGTACTAAATCATCTTATTGAAAAATATTGTTTAATTCAGAAAGGTGCATTATATTTCTAGACCTGAAAGTCACTTTTGAAAGCCTAAACAGGAACCTGCTTTGCGAAAGCTTACAAGAATTTGGTATGCAAATTCAACTTTTGAATGTCTTGAAATGCCTACATAAAAATAATATTGCTTGCATTAGAACCACAAGGGAAGGGCATGTCTCCTGGGCAATGCCTATTGAAAAAGGGGTCAAATGGCATTGCCTTTTGTCACCAGTTCTATTCAATTTACACGTGGAATGATGGATTAGGGAGATGAAGGTAATGGATTTTACGGCACCATGTATTAATGGGGATAACGTGGGCATATTAATGTACGCTGATGATATTGTTCAGTATTTTGCACACTAACCAAAACTGGATTAAAATGAGCAATTAGGAGCTGTATAAATATTTTAGAGAAATTGGATTTGTCAATTAACCACAAAAATCTGCTATTCTGATATTTGGTAGAAACACATGGAAAAAGGTGCAACAGAATTGGGTTATTAATAATCTATCCTTTAAAATTAGGAATGAATACACCTTTTTAGGGGTAGTCTTTGATATTCAGATATCTTGAGACCAACAGTTTCTCAGATCTAAGAAACAAGGTTTAATTGCTGCAAGGGCTATCCTGAGATTTGGTAAACATTTTTCAGATAATTCTTACACTGTGCTTAAAAGAGCATTTGAATCCAAGATAATTAGTGCCTATTTTATGTGCAGAACTTTCTCTAGAAGTTCCAAGTTACTGAAGATGATTCAGAATACATTCTATATATTGACCTTTGGTCTTCCCCAACAAACTCCAACAGCTTTACTCAGGATTTAATTGAAATTAAATCTATTGCTCTTGAAGCCCATTTAAGAGCCCTGGGACTATGGCCAAATGCTGATTAGAAGTCAAGGGACAGCTGCCTAATATTGTCTGGTTCTTTGAGCTAAACCATTGTCTGGTCAAGTCAGGACTGTTACAGATTTGGCATATCCAAATGCAAAAAAACATAAAACAATATGTAAATTTAGCTAAACAAAGGCTTATTGACAACTATTTTCAGAGTGAGACAAGCAAATTGGGAAAAGTTATTTTCTGTAGATCATATTTAGCTAATAAATAATGAAAGAAGAAAAGTACTTGGCATTCTGTGAAGACAGCTTACAAAGGAATGCCTTCTGCAAATTTAGAATGGGTCTATTAAAAATGGAATATGGGAAGGAGTCTATTTTTGAAATTCTAAACTATATGTGTGGCTGCAATTCAACTACTACTATAACAATTAAACATCTGATATTTGACTGCTCGAAACTGGGAAAATTAAGAGAAAAATAGTTGTACCCGATATGGGGAAACCTAAGATATAATACTGAAAATAATTATATTAAATGTGTGCTCTTCTGTGATAAAGCAAGCCATATTTATGATATAGCAAACTTTGCTAAATATGCACTTTATAGTATCTATGGTAGGAAAACAAAATAAAATCTGTGGGATAAAAATTGTAACCATTTATACTTAAAATGTTTTGATATGTAATTCAATAATGTATACTTAAAGTATATGATTTATTATGTATCTGATGTTGATATACTGTATGTGATGATACACATTTTTATACATACCAAATAAAATAAATCTGAATCTGAATCATATTATAAATGGATTCTAGTAACTCCTTGTCCCCCTGCAATCTGATTGCTGGGGGTCTGTATAATACTCTTACTCAAGTAACTGCACCTGTTCCAGCTTTGAGAGTAACCCAAAGAGCCTCAGCTTCACTGTGAGTGTCCTGGGCCATGGTAGTTTTTATTGCCTCCCTAACATACATTGCCACCCCCCTTTCTTCCAGGTATACCCCTTCGAAAAAGGCAGTATCCAGGAATAGTTACCTCCCAGTCATGGATGTCCTTAAACCGTGTCTCTGTGATGGTGAACCAGTCAGGATCAGCATGTGCAACAATAGCTTTAAGGTTAGCTAGTTTGTTTTCTAGGCTATGTGCATTTGTCTACATGGCATTCCATGCCTGGTTTTCCACCTTTTTGGGGCCCTGTTGCAATATTGAGCCTTTTTCAGTATTGTTCCCTGAACACAACCTATCCTGTTTCCTGCTTCATTCTTTGTTTGTCCTCTGTGATAGGGTGTATTTTTGGGGGAGGGGTGGTAAATTGTGTTTGTGTTTCTACCCCCTCTACAGTGCCTAGTTTAAATGGTCCATGAAGATGTGAATTTCTGCCCTAAAGCTCTAACACCTTCCTTGGTCAGGTGCAGGCCATCGTATCGGAAGAGACTCCTGTCCCGGAAGTCCATCCAGTTCCCAATGAAGAGATATCCTTTTTCCAGACACAAGTTTTGGAGCCAAACATTCAGATCCCTGATTTCTTCTTGCAGATTTCCTGCATGCTACCTTCTCGGTCCCATACTGGTAGGACCACTGAGACAGCTATGATTGGCGAATGTGATGATAATATTTCCCCTAGATGAGATAAATGGTTTTTGGTCTCCTCAACTGATGGATTTGCCAGGTTATTTGTGCCAAGATGAACACCAGCGCATTTTCCTTCTGTGCATTTGAGATGATCAATCAATACAGATGGTATCTCTCTTTGCAGATGCCCCGGGTAGGTACCTGGTAGTTACTTGAGTATCAGGGTGCTGAGTTAGGTGGGATTCCACTCTTTGAATTGTGGAATCCCCAATGATAATAACTTTCCTTTTTTCCCTGATGTTTTACTCCTTTGGGATGTCTCCAGTGCTTTTTTGTTTCAAACTTGTACATTGGTTAACTGGACTAGGTTCCCCCCCTTGTTAATTGCACTGGCCTAGGGTGCAAATCTGTTCAATGTTGGGATGTGCGTATACTGATTTTGGGACTGCTGCTGAGACCTACGGAACCTGTCCCTGCTCCTTTTTACCACCTGCCATTCTCCAGTACCAGATGCCTGAGGATGGCATGGGCTATTTCCCTGGTAGAGGTGGTGTGATGAATGGGGACCAGTGGGTCAGCTGTTCCTTTAGAGGTGATGGAGATATGTTATGTGATTCCAGGCCTCTACAAGCTGTTTTTTTTAGTTCCTTTATTGTCCAGCATGTTGGACAGTATCCTAGTGCCAGTATATGTGCCTTCTGGAAGGAAGAGCCACACCACTGCCAATTTGTGGTACTCATTTTCCTTGATGGCTGAGGTGTGAATGAAAGAGAAAAAAAAATAAATATATCAGCTTTTTGTTTTCTTGTATTTTGCAGGAGGAGTGGATGGATGGTGTCTCCTTTGAAAGTTGTGTGGACGAAAGAAAAGGGATTTTTTTTTGTTTTTTGTTTAAATAGATTATCTATCTGTCCTGGGGCAGGAAGTGTTGGTGATGGAGAGGTGAGGTACTGTGCAATCATGAGTGCTGCAGGAAGGTGCTGTGCCCAAGAGAGTAGCACCTTTTTTTTTGTTTCTTATTTGTTTTGTCCCTTTAAAGATGTTTTTGTTGTATTAGGCTGGAACCATGGATGAGCAGAATGAAATTAACATGTGCCTGGGAGAAGGATGAAGGAAATTGTTGCATTTTATGAGATGAAAATAGTTATGCTACAAGTTCCCCCTTCACATCATGGAGATGGGTGGTCCCAGTAGTGTATATCAGTAGATGCCCTGGGGAGTGTGAGAATAGAGTGAAGGAGGGTGGGCAATTTTGTGTTTCCCCACCTATGGGAGTAAAAAAAAGAAAAATCAGTTCAGCCTGTGATGCTTCTCACAAGTGTTGCCAATATGGGGGTTCTGAGCCACTCCCCTGAGACTTTCAACTGTGCCCAGAATAAGAGCCAAAGTCGCAGCCGACATGGTAGAAATGTGCAGCTTCCAGCAGAGTTTGGAGCATTGGCAGCAGTGTCTCTTAAAGAGAGACAGAAAAGGTTCCCTATTCTGAGCCCATCTCCCTTCTCTGCTGTCTTCCTAGTTTGCTGTCTCTGTCAGAATTTAAAGGCTTTGTGGGTGGTCAAGTCTGGGCAAGCCCTGTTTTCAGCTGCTGCTCTCTTGCTTTCCCTTGCTTCACTGCTGTCTGTATGTATTTCAATATGTGGTGTATTTGTTTCAGTATATAGTACATGCAGATTTTTTTTCAATATATAGTATATGTGTTATAATATATAGTATATTTGTTTTAGTAGATAGTTTATGTGGATATTTCAGTCTGTAGTATATGTATATCAGTAGGAAGTGTATATTTTTCAGTACCTAGTGTATTTTCTTTCAGTATATAGTGTATGTGAATTTTCAGTACTTGGTAGGTGTATATCAGTAGATAGTGTATGTATTTCAATATCTAATGTAAGCATTTCACTATATAACCTATGTGTTTCACTATATGAAATATGCATTCCACCCTACAGTATATGTATTTCACTATATGATATATGTATTTCACTATAGTGTATGTATTTTACTATATAACCAGAGATTCTGAATTATGTCCCTAATTGCCTGCCATAATTAGATCCTGGTAGTACAGGGACTGCAGGCAGGCAGACACATACAGTATGGCAGTCACCATTAGCACTCAATAGCATCTACACACAGATGAAGACAGCTGCAGGACTTGATTGATTGAGAAGTGGAATGTGGCTTAGATCACTGTAGCTATCCCCTACTCTTTAAAAAATGTTATGGGATATTTAGTTTCCACATTGACTGATGGACAGGAGTGACTTTGAGGGAACACTTTAGGAATGACAGCCTGCTTCTCTCACCTGTGTCCACAGCACACACAAGGAAGCAGCACTTCAGCAAGCTAACCCAGTCTCATTAACACTGCTAGTTGGAGATTGCTGGGGGGGTACTGGCACTGGGGTAGAATTATGAACATAGGGATAATGTATGGGTGGTGGGGGGATGATGGATGGGTGGTCAGGGGATGATGTATGGGTGGTCAGGGAAGGGGGGATGGCAATGATCTTCATCTGAGTTTAGCTGCAGCGTGCTGTCTCTTGGCAGTGCCGTGACCTGCTCTGTTGCTGTTGCTCTCTCTCTCTCTCCCACCAGCCCCATATATTTACATTGGCTTCACTATACCGATACTGTGTTGCATGTTGTGAATCACTCCTTGCTTGGGAGAGAGAGCGATAACAAGTGAAAGAAAGACAGAGAATATTGCAGCAAACTTTTGTTTACTCTATCTCTCTCTCTCTCTCTCTTTCTCTCTCTTTTACTGGACCACACAGTGGGGCAAGCACCTTATTTCTCTTTTTCTTCCCAACTAGCTCCTCGTCCTTGTGTCTCCCTCTCTCACAGTCAGGGACACAAAACAAAGAGGGACAGTCACTGTATGCCTCACAGAGATAGAGAGGTACACAGAAGACATTGATGAGTTTGCTGTACAGTGTGTCTGTCCTGCTCTCTGGCTCTCTTTTTCACCACTTTTCACACTACAGACAGCACTCCCTCTTCTCTTTCCAACTACCCCCTGCTCCCAGTGTCACTTGCTGTCACAATGTGTGTGTGTCTCTTTCTCTCCTTGTCTGCTTGCTGCAGACAGGATGGCATTCAGTGTGGATGGGAAGGCTAACACTAAGAGGCAAGTCCCCACATTTTTGAATGGCTGCCATTCTGGTTTTCCTTTCTGAAGCAGGGAACAAATTCTGACTGCACATTCCCTGACTCCCTCCACTGAAACATGCATTACAAAGGGAAGAAATGCATGGCTATGCAGGAAGTGTACACCAATGAGAAGATATGTTCTGGGCATCCCATGTTATAACTGCCAATAGAAAGTGCTTCACAGACACAGAGGCAACTGTGTTGTCACTCCAACATGTTGTTCACTCACAAGGAATGTGAGAGTCTTTTTCTCATACCAAGAGGTCTGCAGGACTCTGCCCACTACAGCTCTAAAAATGTGTACTGTTAATAGCAGTACCTTGGATACTATTGCATGTTTGTCATGTATAATTACAGTTGTCTAGAACAAGATCCTGTTTATAAAATAGAGAATAAAGTATGGGGTGGTGTGTGTAATGATAAGTTTACATACACCCGATGATTAGATGCTACATAAATGCTCTCAGGGTTTGTGCAGAGCATCTAATCCTGGTGTGTGTAAACTTGAGTTACAAACAACACCCATAATGACTTTATATAATGCTAGCCCCATTTTTGCTACAGCAATTATATAAAATAGCAGAGATTCTGGCTGGGGACTGTGATCCAGTTTCATCTTTTCATCTGGTGATGGTGCCAGATTTAAAAGTGGTCCGTGGTGTTCATTTGTCCTATAAATGTTCAGTGTGATCAGAATTGCTTGAAAAAATATATTTAAATTACCACAACTTACTGTGGCAGACAGTATTTCACTTTTTGGTGAGCAGACAAGCAGAGTGCTTGGGAAGCGGTGAACTCTGGGAGGCACATGTGCAGAGTGAGAAAAATCGTGCGCGTGTTTGCCGTTATAAATGCCGTCTTATAATGGCAAACTATGCCATGGTTCCCCTATGGGGAAAAATACGGAGCCAGTTATTATAGTAATATAACTAATGCACAAAAATATCTGCAAGCAAGTCTTTTTTTCTTAGAATCCCAAACTAACAAATATAAAATAATCTACAAATGTGTATTTCAGCAGTAGTGAAAGTTAAGACTAAAACAACTCAGAATGTGGGTGTATATAAAAATACAAATCAAGCTTTCTAGCAAAACCAGACATTTACTGTGGCAAGAGGGACTGCATCAGCAACAACTCCAGCACTTTGAATCCACACTGATTCTTCTGATGAAACACAGCAGGCATGTGCACTGTGCCTGTCATTCAAATGGCAGCTGGCCATGGTAATGAGAGGTGGGTTGGTAGCAATTACCATCTAGAATTTTGCTTGCCAGCCACAGACTTTTTAGAGTGAGTCAGGTGCTGGGCAGGGAGTAGAGGCCAATGTGTTCTGAGCAGGTAAACTGGGCTGCGGGTGGATTGTCCTATAACAACAGGGATGAGAGTAGAGGAGTTAATGGAAAACTAAGGTGCTTTATTTTACAGTGTGGGTTGGAGTAAGAAAGGACACCACTGACCTACCAGGGAATTTTTTTTTTTCACACTGGGGATCAAGATGGAATGGGAGTACAAGGGGAATTCTAGGGGAATTTCATTTCAAAAGGGGGTTAGGGTGGAAGGGGAGTACCACTGGACTACCAGAAAAGTTTCATAGCATGACAGGGACTGGGATGGCTGGGGTGGTGCACCATTAGATTTTCAGGAATGTATACATTATTGTATGTGGATTGGGTGAGGGGAGGACAATGGTTAAGGCTCTGCACCATGCCACCATGTATAGAGTACATTTGCACAGAGGCAGTGTACAAAACTGTTAATGGCTGCATAATGATGATGTGCAAGTGGCCCCTTAGCGCATTGCATGCCATATTTGCGTATTAGTATGGATGCTTCTGAATATGACATCAAGGAGCAAAGGTTCTGCTCCGTTTGGGATTGGCTATAGCTAGAGGTGCTTGGATAATGCTTTTGTGGATTTAAACACCCTCCATTGGATAGTACTGGTATTCAACCTAAGATCCAACCAATGTCAGATTCTGGATCTATAGACAGATAGTTGTGGATCGGAGGTTAGAGTCATCAGATTTGACCTCGGATCCATTGGATCCAACCTCGGATAATTAGATCAAATGGTCAGATATCTGGATCTAATGATTGGATCATTTTGATGCAGGTCAGATCCACAGATTCCTTGGCTAATTACTGTCCATCCAGGCAGGTTGGATCCTTGGTTGGATGTATATACTATCCGATGATATCCAGTATCCAAAAACATGATGGTATCCAATGGTATCTGACCTGGTAGGATACTATCAAGCAACTCTAGCTATCACCCATTTCTCATCAGTGTCTGTTGCCCTAGGGGCTGTGGTGTACCATGCGTGTGCACTTTGCATGGTGCTCCACAGCTTGATACTTGTACTTTTTGCCTAATGGTTATTCCTCCCTGATGAAAATACACTATTTTGCATGGCTCCAATGGCCATGTCTAAAGGGCCTCAACATCTAGTGCATGTTTGCTTCATGGCTGGGTGTTCAATATCATGTTTCTTAGTTAATTAAGATTGTTCCAATGTAACTTCTAATGGTTACAGAACAATTCAGCTTTACTTCTTGGTTCATGAACACTAGGAAGACACAAAGAGACACTCTTGATTAACTAAGAGACATTTCATGTGCTCTATGTACTTATATTATAAAGGAAGACAGAAATATTTTTATTTACATAATACAAATCACATCTTTGGAGCCTCCATAACTTCTAGTCCTTTATGTTAATTCTCTCAAGATAATGTTACCATTTGTGAGACATGGCTTTCCATCAGTTGTGTGTTCTGTGCAGTTGTGTAGTCAATGGACTTTAGTGCAGTCCACTCCCATTAATCTAACCCCCTGTAATCCGGCCATTCCTGTTTAACAACCAATATCTTGTCCCCCAGTGCTTAGCTCTGTTGTAGTTAACAAGTCATTTCTAAGTGTCCTTGTTTCAGTTATCTGTAATTGCCTGTTGTCAAGTGATTACAGTACAGTACCGTGCTGCAGGTGTTTATCACTGTTAATAGGTACCAGTCCTGCCTGCTTACTTAATGTCCATCTCTCAGTCTGTCTGAAACACACTACCAAAATGGCTACAAAACACAAATGAGTGGTGCTGACTGTTTCTGAAAAGTTATGAATCTTTGACAGTCTAGATAATGGCAAGAGAGCTGTGGTCCTTACCAGTGAATATGGTTTAGGAAAAAGCACCATTAGCGACATTAAAAGTGCTAAGAAAAAACTGAAAGAGTTCACTGTAAAAATTGAAACCACAGCTGGCACTGGAGACAAAAAGAATATGAAGTCACGTCACGATGACCAGCGCGGTTCAACCATTTATTTGTGGTTCTGTCACAAATGTAAGAAAGGGCACCCATTTCTATTCTTTGACTTAAAGAAAAGACCCTGCCAATTCACCAGAGGCTGAGAAGCCAGGATGCATTTGTGAACAGTGATGAATGGTTGATTAGTTTCAAAAAAAGGTATGGCATACAACAGTTAAAGCTGTGCAGAGAGCGGCTGAGTGCAGCCGAGGAAGACATCAACCCCGTCATAGACTCACTGCTGGATACAATTGAAAGTGAGGGGTTTGAACCTGAACAAGTCTTCAACATTGATGAGACAGGTCTCTTTTGGAGATGCCTTCCTGACCAGACTCTTGCACATGGCTCTTAAACGGATGCCCATGGCCACAAGAAACGGAATGAAAGAGTGTCCATCCTCGGTTGTGTAAATGCCGCTAGGCACACATTAAAGCTTGTGCTTATCAGTAAGACCAGAGAAACAAGATGTTTTAAACATTTGAATAAGGCAGTGTTACCAATCCAGTAAGAGGTGCAGAGAAACGCATGGATGGACTGCCACATTTTTGCACAGTGGTTCAAGAAGCAGTTTATCCCCAAAGCTAAATTGTAATTTCACTCCAAAGGACTGCCTAGTAAAGCTCTTTTACTGTTGGACTGCTCACCTGCACATTCAGACATTGCCAAAGTCACAGCTCAGGATGGAACAATGGTGCTTTTCTTCCTGCATACACAACCTCCAAACTCCAACCATGCCACCAGGAGTGCTTGAAATTTTAAACATGCATATCAAAAAAACTCTTGCAAACTCTCCTATAAGAGGACAATGAGAGCACGCCCCCCTAGAGCAGCATTCTGAAAGCCATCAATATAAAAGATGTTTGCTACATGGTCTCAGAAGCTTGAAATATTGTAACACCTGTCAGCATTATAAAATCCTGGACAAAATCAGGCATGAAAACAAGAAGGGACACAGGTTTCGATTTGAATGACCCTCAATCAGAACTTGAGCAACATGAAGAACTGTCTGCTGAACTATCATCTCTAGCATCCTCCCTCCAGGAACAGCTGACAGAACAGGAGATCCATGATTCGGTGACCTGCAATGATGACAAACAGGGTCTTGACTTGCTCATGGAGGAAGCCACTGTTGCCCTTGTTACTCAGCCTGATCCTGATCCTGCAATGGAGTATGAAGAGAAAGATGAGGACAACCTCATTCCTGCCATTCCATCTCATGGTGAGGCTGTCCAAATGTTTGAAAAATGTATGCTTTACTTGGAGTCACAAATGGACTGTGACCCTGTGCAGGTAATGCTACTTCACAACATGTGACAGAGAGCAGCACCAAAGCAATGCGACAGTAGGAAACAAAAAACAATGAAGGACTTTTTTCACTGACTATGCCATTTAATTTACTTTTCAAAGTGATCCCTGCATTACATTAATTAAATAAAGTTTGACCACAGTGTATTAACTGTTGTTAGTGTTGTTTCTAGTGCACTAGGATATGTGCGGTATGGATTTTTAAAACGTTTCTCTCTTAACTGGACTCCTATTTTTCCGAAAATATTTTGTGCCCCCCAGGCAGTTCAGATAAGTGGGAATGGACTGTACTGTTTTATATTTTTCCTACACAGTTACATAGCAGGGCACTAGCGCATATGTCCAACACACACCTGTGAGTTCCTGACAGCAACATCTTTGTCTCCTCTCAGCTGCTTGCCTTCTGTCCACATTCTATTCCTCCATTGCCTCTGTTTCCAGTGTAACTTTATAGTGTCGGTGGCTTACCAACTAGGACAATGTAATGACAGCTGTGACCAGGACTTACATATTTTAGGTTGGTGAGGGCAGTTCAGGTAACTGTCAGACACCAGGGTCAGTACAGGCTGTGGCAACATTGATGAAGCCCCTCTGGGGTAGTGAGCCATCACTGACAGTGACACAAATGCTTCCATTTACTCCGCCTCCTCCATGATACTTCCTCACCCTGAACTCACTGAACCCATCTAAGTCCAGCCCTGAAGGGATGGACCCCAAACTCCTACGTATATTTGCCTCAGCCATTACCTCCTCACTAGCTCACATTCTGAACCTTTTCTTCTTCTATGCTGTCTTGCAGGCCTGGAAAGTTGTCATGGCACTCCTCATGAATAAGGGGTGTCACACCTCCTCCAATGGAAACACCCTGCCCATATCTCTCCTCCCCACCCTTGCTAAACTCCAGAAGACCCTCATCTACTCCAGACTTCCCAACTTCCATTAGTGCTTTGACTTCCTCTCCCTGTTACAGTCTGGCTTTAGAAAGGAACAATCCACTGTATCTTCCCTACTGCAGGTTACTGACTCCATTTCTTTTAGAATGGATCAGGGCCACATCACCTCAGCAACCTTCATTGACCTGGCCAAAGCCTTTGACCCAGTGTCTCACCCCAAACAAGCTATCCTCCACTGGAATTTTAGGTCATGTTTTTAGCTGGTTCTGCTCATACCACTCGGGCCATCAACAGCCAGTACAGGTGGGAGGTGTCCTGTCCTCCCTCTCCCAATCCTAGCTTGAGTCCTTCAGGGCTCCATCATAGGTCCTATACTCATCTAAATTTTCACCAATGATCTCCCCTCAGTATGTGTCTCCCCACACATCCACATGTATGCAGATGACATAGTCATTTACACTTCCATCACCCACAGCCTCTCCCATGGCAAGGCCACTCAAACAGGATTTCCACAATGTACTGTGCAGGTTCCACAACTAACTGAAGGTCAGCAATAAGAAGGCATTGTCCATGACTTTTGGTACTGGCTAGTGTCTCATTCAGTCCCCCACTTCCCCATTTTTACAAGTCTAGATGACATCCCTTTGGAAGTAGTCCTTACTTTCAAGTGCCTTGACATGTGGCTTGACAGGAAACTTGATTTTTATCTCGACATAAACACCATCCACACCAAACTCCATCCCCAAATAGGTGCCTTATATCACAGTAAACACTATGTCTCTCTTTCAGTGTATAGGTAGCTAATAACCGAAATGAGGTTCTCCCAGTCTTTGATTTTGTGGATCTAGTCTATGGCATTGCCCCTTCCTTCTCTCTTGTTAGACTGGATACCCTATGCAATGTCTTTTTTTCATGTTGCCATCAACTGTCTCCTCAGTATTTATTACTGCTCCCTCTAATCTTCCCTCTCCATCATCTTATCATGTCACCAGGCCCATTGTTTTGCCTTCATTGCCAAATAGTGGTTTGGATCCGTCCCCTACCACCTTTCTTTCCAGATCTCTCCCACTCCCTACTCTTCCTACTCACTTCACTCCAGAGATTCCCGCACCTTCTCGTTTTCCCATCCTCACTCTTCAGCAGGCCCATCTGCCTTCTTCTATTACCACCCCTCTCTGGAACATTCCTCCTTCCCCCCTCTATCTCTCCCCTTCTCTCCCATCCTACAGACTACACCTAAGGCAACTTCCTCCTGCCTCTTGTTCCCTTTCCTAACCCCATATCCTCTCCATCAACCCTCTCCTGCTCTGTCCCCTGTCTTTCTCAGTCTTGCCCTACCACAGCATACACTGTGCACTTTGACTCACACATTATTGTTTTGTTGTTTACTGCTATATAGTAAACTATTATATTATGCTAGCACATTTTACTGATGCCGTTGTATGTGCCTGGTATACTGTGTGTAATGCTGCATGTGTATTTGCTTTATAAATTGCAACTCCCACAACCCATTCCCCAAGTCACACCTGGAAACAAGCCTCAGCACAATGTGCCATACCTCGTTACCACTTTTAAATACATACATACATACATAAATAAATAAATATCAAGACATTTGACATGAGACTGGGATGAGGAAGGAGGGCAGAAAGGAGAAAGATGCTGATGGGCCAGCTGCATCCCCCTTCTCCCACATTCTGCAGAAAATGCTCCATTATCAAGCAAGGTCAAGTTGATTGACAGGTGTCTGACACAGCTGAAATATGTTCTGAGCTCTCCACCAAAGACTTGTCAAGTGACTGACAAGTTTTTAGTGTCTGCTCCATGAGAATACCAGCCAACCATGAGGAACAGCAGCATGCATCCCTACCTACAACTTATTAGTGGCTTAGTGCGCTGCAGCCAGAGGCATAATTTTCTACCAGCTCAGCATGAGACCTGTGAAGACAATCATAAATCATATCAACAAAATCGCATTAATGATTCTCACTCCTTCTGTCAGAGGAGGAATTCAGCATTTAGTTCATGCAAATTTTCATTCATTTTGTCACAGGAAGAATTGAGCATTGAGTTCATGCAAGATGTCAGCACTGCACCACAACTGCAAGCACATAGAAAGTGTCATCTAGTATGCTAGTGAGCAAAACAACAGTGCCTGTAACTGGCTATTTTTCAAAGCAAAGAATGTTCTATGTGCTTACGAAAGTTGGTATGATGTATGCTTATGCAACTTAGATACATTGTGGTTTTTCGTCTCTGTATAAGTAGGATATACCACTCTATAGGCATATGATGGTTAGGAACTCTAGAGAAGGGTTCCACCCCTATAAGTGCTGTGGGAATTATTCCATTGGCTAAAAGTAGCTTAGGAAGCAGCCCACAGGATAGAGAGATTAGCCACTGGAGGAGGAGGGGTGGATAATGGGGCAATGAAAAAATTATCCTGGTCTAGTCAGGAGGAGTGGCTTTTTAAGGCCTGATTGGGGTGTGATATATTGCTCCACCCATGGAACTACAGGTGTAGCCTTGGAATTCAATGTGCTTACACAGCTTATTATGATGCATGTTTATGCAAATTAGATACATTATGGCTATTCACCTCTGTGCCCATGGGATATACCACCCTATAGGGGTACAATGACAAGAAACCCTAGAGAAGGGTTCCACCCCTGTAGGTACCACGGGACTGATTCCCTTGGCTAAAGGTAGCTTAGGAAGGAGCCCAAAAAGAGTGCCCAAAATGGTGTCAAGCAGAGAAGGAGGCAAGGAGTCAGAGTGATATCAAGGATGGGATTGGAGGTCAATCAGTGTAGATGGGTAGGAGTAGAGAGGAATAGGACAACAAGAAAAAATTAGTGGAATGGAAGCTGACACGAAGTAGAAGGCAGGACTTCTAAAGGAGAGGGGAAACAGCCAGGGGCACCATCCAACTCCATCCAACAGCGGAACCTAATTATAGAACCTATGAAAACACTAACCCTATTTAATTATTATGGCCATCAGCATGGGGGAGAGGAAAAAACCCCTTTGAAGAGGAAACCTCTGGGGATCCAAAGCCTAGGTCACCTTCCCTCCAGGCTGAAGGATGTTTTAGTTAGTGACAGCTCAGCTACTGCAATTCAGAGTTGAGATCAAGGGAAGAGAAAAAGATTTCAATTTGGAAGAAATTCTCACTCTGTTCTTCTAACAGGAATGCTTTTGAGGGCTGTGCAACTAAATGCTCAAAAGCAAAGGAGGACCGAAATGAACGCTGAGGCATGCAGCTGGCCTACTCAAAACAATGAAATAGATCAGTTGAATCAGAGATGGTCAGAGGGAGAATAGTGGAGAGGGTGCCCCTGAACCTGCTTGGGCAGCTAAAGGAGCTCTGCCGAAAAGAGCCCCACCCCCTCGCAGCTTGAAGTAATAAATTATACATGCAGAGGTGTCCCTGGAATGAGGGATGACTGAAGGTCCACCCAAGCAAATACATTCTCACCATGGGCCAGGGAGAAGGACCCCACTCCAAGCTTCACATGCTCTAGATGTGGACTTCATGGGTGCAGAGTGAGGCCATTGGCTACAGGTTAGGACCAAGCAGTGCAGCAAAGGACACAGAAGGCATGTCTCCAAATGGAGAGAAAGTCTAGTTGAAGTAGCATAAGACCCATATGAAGGGTATGCTCAATTAGTCGATGTGAATGAGTAGACCTAAATAGAGGTTGGACTCAGTCAGCAAAGCAGACCCTGACTTAGGTCTCAAGGAGGCTGATTATGATTAGTAACCACAGGAGTGCATGCCAACCAGGCACACTGAAAAGCCAAATTAGGAGTGGCTCGAACGACAAGAAGGTAGAAATGAGAATGGCCAGAGGATGCCCAAAGGTGATGGGTGAGGAACAAAGTATCAGGAGTAGTGAGATAGGCACTACAAAGTTGGAATGGATGTGTGGGGGTTCAAGAATGAATATACTAGATATGCAGATGGAGGGAAGGCTGGCATGAAACAGCAGAATGGGAGTGAACGATACGAGGGAGAGCTACAATGATGGCAGGGTGAAGCTCTCAGCCTACGATGAGTTGAGAAGTCAGTAGGGTAAGAGATGAGGCTCAAGAACGAATGAATGATAAGTGATGATGGAATGAAAACCTGGAAGGCCAGAATGGGTAAGGCTAAGTATAATGGCAGGTGGGGTATAGGAAGGATGAGGTTCGATAAAGAGGAAGGTTGACATGGAGTGGATGAAATAGTTGAGAGATCTAGAACATAGGAATAGGGTAAGGGGAGGATACAAATAGGTATGGCAATGGCAGAATAGGGAAACACCCCGAAAAAGAAAGCACAGAATGAGGAAGGAAAAGAGGCAAATGTTGAGGGGGCAGTGGAAGGTGGGGTTGAGGAAATGATGCAAGGCAGGCAATAGGGCAACAGAAAGAAGGCCTGAAGGCCAGAACAGATCAGGAGAATGTGGGGCAAATCAGTGCTGAGGAATGACAGTGGGAAAATAAAGCTGCTCCAGTTGCCCGGAGCCATGATGCCAGCAGCAACAACCCAGTCCCCTGCTGTAGGAAAAACACAGAAGACAACAACTAGGTGCCATAATAACAAACAGCAGGTAGACTAGTAAAGTAGCAGAAGAGGAAGCACCATTAGCTACCAATGCTGAGGGGGGAGTGTACCAGGATAGTAAATGCATGGTGCTAGAATGTAAACCCAGACAAGCAGAACCAGAAAGATGATAAGAGGGAAAAGAGTGCTCGAGGAGTGGAATGAAGTGGAATAAATCGAGAACTACACTGGAGACAGGAACTCCTATCTCTGGTGACCAGGGGAGCACACCTTTGCTTGATATCTCAGAGTCAGAGCTAGGGACAGAGACTATCTGGTCAGAATAAGAATGTGAGAAGACCTCCACGGAGGTCCATGAGGAAGGACGGTGGAAAGATAGAGAGGAGGCATGGATATGAGGAACAGGATCTATGGCAATGGGCATGGGAAATGTGGATAGTCCATGCCGAAGCAGTATGAAATGGCAATGAGGGCCTGAGACATCGATCAGAGTTAGTTCACAGCGTGGAGATAGGCATTCAGCATCAGGAATAGTGAAATATAGTAGTAAGGTGGGGAGGCCCAAAATGAGAGCAAATGGAATCCCAGCCCCCAGAAAGCCGTCCAGGATCTGGAAGACAGGAGATGGAAACCAGAGTAATCCAAGGTAGGCAAGTGGAGAGCAGGGGCAGGAACAAATGACAAATCCCAGAGGAAGACTGCAGAGCATGCCATCAAGGTGTACTGTCTGGTGTTCAAATCCATTGGTGCTGCCTCATAAAATGAGATCCATGAACCAACATGGGAGATCAACATCTGAAATGCAGGGTAAGAAAAGGAGAAGTGGTCAGAACAGTAGACTGGCGCAGGAAATGGAGTTCTAGAACTGGTATGTGAGGTCAGGAGTCAGTGCACCAAATAGGATGGAGAGCAGAAGTCAAGAGAATCTCTTGAAATGTGGTTCCCAAGCTCACAGGTACCACTCAGGAGCTCAAAGCACTGGGCATAAGAAGACGTCATGGAGAGAAGGAAAGCGTAGGAGTGAGGCATCCTCTGTATAAGAGAGGATGAGCACTGTGGGGTAAATGGAGATAGAGAAGCAGAAGAAGATGGAGCAAGGGAGAAAGAGAAGCAAGTAAGGTACAGGGGAAAGCGAGGCAGAGGTGGCATGAAGCATTAATCCAGAAGAAGGAAGGAAACCGGAGCAGTAAACGAAGAAAGATAACAGAGGAACCAACCCCCAACAAGAGGAGAAATAAAGAACGAACAAGATATGGGGGAAACAGAATGAGGAGGGGGGACAGAACAAAGGAGCCACAGACAGTTGCCAAGCGGCAAGACAAGAGAAGAAGTATAGTCAACAGGAGAAGGGGTGGGATGGTGGGCAACACACAGCCAAAGCAGTGCGATGAAGAGGGGAAAGAGGAGGGAGCCAAAGAATAGAAGCATAATGGCCATGGTGATGAGAAGAGGGAGAAACAGCAATGCAAGGATGATGGATATGACCACATACATTGTGGCAGACAGGGACAAGACACGAGACAGGAGAAGGGGACCAGCAGCTGGAGGCAAAGTGGAACAATATAACAGCCTGGAGAGAGAGGGAGGGTGGCGCCTCTGGCCACAGCAAGAAAATGATGCCAGAATAGCTAGGAGAAGCAGACTATTGAGGCCTGGTTGGGGGCATGGTATGTTACTCCACCCATTGAACTACAGGCCTAGTCTTGAAAATGCAGTCATCAACCTGACCTGACTCTAGTGTCATAAAGAATATGACCCATATCCTGTTATAAGAATAATTTTCACATCTGAAAGCTCTCCATGTGAAACCCACCATCAAGCAAGCACCTTCAAAATTAACCAGATATCACTGAAACCATCATGTGGTTAATGAATTAAATGTGACTGTGGCCTAAACACTTGTGATTCATATGCTGCCTTACTCATTTGTAGAAAATACTGGTTTCTGTATTATAAAAAATAATGTAATGCCCAGACAAAGTGCTTGTTTTTGGAAATATGTTCCAAGCAAGACATTTTTGGGACTGTATGTAGATCTAAAATCACATGACTCACATGCCTCCCTTCCCCAAAGCGTTTTAACAGTTGGTTGGCTGATGGAGCTGTCAGACACTGAGGTCAGAGCTGGAGGTCTGTCAATAGATAAATGACTGGCCACTAATGTTACACTTAAAGGAAAGCTGTCCTGATTGTGCCCTCTTAGCCCAGCCAAGCCTACTCTCCGGTTAAACTTTTAATGTATGTTGCAGCGTTTTTCTCTTGCCACAACATACATTAAATTAACGTTTAAAAAGTTAGAACCAGGAAGTATGGCACACACAGGGGAGGCTCCATTGTCTCTAAAGGGCAGTGACACACTGCTTGCTTCAATAAAAGTATTGAAGTGAGCAGTGATCGCTTCCCTTACAGATAATGGAACCTCCACCTACACCCTTCCTGGTTCCAACTTTTTAAAAATTAAACTAATACATGTTGGGCATGAGAAAATGCACAACATACATTAAAAGTTAACTGGAGGGCAAGCTTGGCTGGTGGGAGAGCACGATCAGGACAGCTTTCCTTTAAGGTCCTTATGCAGCCCATAAGCACTTCTTTCACTGTATTTATTTATTAGATCATTGGTTTACAGTCCTTTGAGTCATGGACTCATTCACAAGGCACCTCATCAAGATAGCAATACATTACAGCAAACAAAACAGTACAGTACATAATGCTTAGATTAAAAAGCAACCAGTGTTACAGGCATTCACTGGTGGTACACGCTTGGTAATAGGTAGATCACAGTAGTCATAATATAGGTACACGAGTACCACATCAGGTGGCAACCAGAGATATTTTGTTACATTAGTCAGTAGATGTCGCATGAGATCCCAGGTAAATACAGCAAAAGTAGATGGGGCAGACCCAGCCTAGGGGTAAAGGTAAGGTTCAAGTGGAGGGATTATGTGCAGTTGCAGCAGCGAGTGCTTGTCAGATGGCTTCTGAGGGAGACCTTGAAAGGACCAAGCCTAGTGGAGTCAGCTATATTGGCTGGGAGAGAATTGAACCAGGATGGAGCCTGATAGGAAAAGGATCTCTGGGCCATAGAGGTCCTTACCTTGGCGACAATAAGGGAGGTTTTGACAGTGATGTGGACGGAGACTGAGGGGGAGGCACGCTGCAGGTGGTGGCGACCCCGAAGCCTAGCAGGGTTTTTATAAGAAGGTAGGTTTGGAAGTGCAATCTTTCTTCAAGGATGAGCAAGTTGGTGGTGGAGTACAACAGGCACGTATGGGTGAGCCTGGAGCTCCCAGCATTAGCCTGCAGGCCTTGTTTATAGACAGCTGGATTCTTGCAAGCGCAGTGTTGTCAGCTGCAGCATAGATAGGCAGCCCATAGTCGATTAGCGACAGGACAGAGGAGGTGATTGCCAATTTAAGGACCACTTGTGGTAGGTAGTCCCTATGGCAGTATAACAGTCCAGTCCTGACATTGGTGGCAGCAGAAAGGGCATTGATATGGGAATGGAAGGAGAGTGCTGAATCTAAGGTAATGCCCAGATACTTGTAGGAGGAAACCTGCTTAATGGGGTTTAGTGTGCTAGGCAGTATCACTAGAGGGGCACCACTGGCTTAGCTTTGGCAATGCAAGAAGAGCATAGCTTTGGTCTTTTTTAGGTTCAGGACTAGCCTTCATGATGTGAACCAATGCTCAGCTCTATCAAAAGCTTGTTGGAGTCTGTACCAGCTGGATGGCCAATGTGGCAGCCCATTAACCTACTGCACTGGTGGTACTGGAGGGTCCAGAGCAAACAAAATGGTTGTAGAAGCAATGTTTCTTATATGGGGCACTGTCCCAAAAAGTTGTTTTTTTTAATGACTTCATTTGCAACAACACAGCGTAACCCCAGAGTTAATTTCTGTTGACACAGGGTAAGCATTCAATTACGGTTGTGGAACATGGCATTTAACTGTCATGGGGGAAAGGGAGAATACTGCTGTAAAGAGGGAATATGCACACTCTCTCAGTATAGTTTAAGGTCTGGTGAGCTGTTTGTTTTAATACTGTTACTGTGGAATTCCGATAGAAGTCTGCAGAATCCCATTCTGCATTTCACTGAAACTGTGGGTTCCCAACAAATTTTCATGATGCAATGTGCAAAGCAGCAGAATAGTATTCTATGGATGTTCAGGGATGCGCTATGTATTGTGTGGATTTTGAGTTGTGGTTTCACCATTTTATTACATAGTTTATTTATTTATTTATGTATGTATGTATGTATTAGAATTTCGGATAAACACCTTTGCACCAATGGCTCTTTTACAAAGGTTCCACGTCAGTATACAAAGAATAGAAATGCAATATGTGTGAGGTTAGCAGGCAAGCAGTTGGAATACAAACTTCAGTACAGGGTATGCATGGTCTATAAGCTACAGGTAATATAATTAACAGTTAGAATAACACAACCAAGCATACATATAAGAATGATGAGTCACAACAAACAATATTTACATGAATTAAAGCTGCCAGAAGGGCATTGTCAAGGGGAAAGGTGGAGTGGAAAAACCTGATTTGCCACCAGTTGTGCCAGGTAGCGTAGGAAAGTGGGATGAGAGAGTGGGCATAGAGTGGTAACTGGAAGGGACGTGCAAGGAGAGGTGGGTGGGAGGCAAGGATTAGGGAACTTGTGCAGCAGTGGGTGGGGTGAGCAGACTAGAAAGGGAAAGGGAAAGGGAAGTTAAGGAGGGTAAGACAGGAAGGTGGTGGATTGGGGCTAGGGAGAGAGGCAGGGGTATAAAGGGGTTTGGGGGACGGTGGCAGGCAGAGGTGTGGATAGTACAGAGTTCGAAGAAAGCAACTGCCAGGGAGGTTGGCAGAAACAGTCACAGGTGGCTCTGGACACAAACATTTGATGTAGCTCATGTTTAAATGAGCTGAGGGTGCCTAAGTTGGTGAGTTTGCTGCCAGGAGTTAAACATTTTAGGGACTCTACCTACAAAGACCGATTGGCCTTGGGCAGTGTGACAGCAGGGAACAGAGAAAGAATAGTTGTCAGAGCTTCTTATGTAATGGGGTGGCTGGCTGGCTTAGAGACATTGACCTCAGGGGCATGAGTCCCATCAATGACTTTTTACGGAGGCAGGTTTGGAAAGTAATCCTTCCCTGACGTTTCAGCAAGTTTGACTGTTTGTAGAGGTCTCAGATATGCTTATGGTGGGCAGCACCAGTAAGGCATCTGCAGGCCCTATTCAGTGCTGTAATGATTCGCTATAGTGCTGTAGCTTACTTGCAGTTTACTTGCCCTTTTCAAAGTATGGAATGTTTGAGAGAGAGAGAGAAATCTAGTTGTTGAGTGTTACTAGTGCAGTGATCATTATTAGGTGTGTAATGGGCGTAGCCCTGCAGATCTCTTGCTATAGAAAAAGGACTCAGCACATTCCTTCTGACTGAATAACATGCTAGAGTTGCAACATAGTCACCTCTGTGTCTGTGAAGCAGTCCACTCATTATCTTTATTTGCAGTCACACTGCACTATTTTTCTTTGTTGGATCATGGCGGAACATGACACACTCTGCCATGTGTGTCAAGATGGCTGCTACTACTGTACTGCGCATGCGCAGTAACTTAAGTAACCTTCTTGGACATGGCAGAGTGTGTCATGTTCCACTGTGACCGATGATTTTTATTTTATTTTTTATTATAAATATTCCTCCCCACCCACCATCCTCCTCTCAGCACCCACCCAACCAGCCACCCCAGAAACATGACAATGAGACTGGGAGTGCCAATTCCCCCAGTGATGTGATCATGTTCCCTATGCTGGTCCTTTTTTTGTGTTTATATATTATTTTTCCTCCCCCCACCCAACCTTCCTTCTTAGCACCTTCCTTCCACCCCACCAGAAATATAACAGTGACACTGGGGGTGCCCAATATCCCAGTGTCACAATCAGGACTCCTCGGAAGGTTTTTTTTACCTGTAAAAAGAAAACCATCCATCAGTGCCTTCTCTGGCTGTTCCTGACCACCCACCTGGCCCTTCCACTCAGCACCCAATACCCCACCTGCCCCCAAGTTCTTACTTACCCACTAGGAGTCCAAGGCCATAATCCTCTCTGTACTGCAGACACGTCATCAGTCTTCAAAACCAGACTGTGAACTGATGTAATAGGCATGCTGTTAAATGTATTTCAATGGTGTTTTGAATTAAGTGGCATAACTTGGCCATATCTGCATATATTTGACCTACATTTTCAACATGCCTTCTTTGGAACCCCACCTCTAGATCAATTGCACTCACATTAGGCAAATCTGCCCCAAAGGGTAATTTTCCAGTCCAGGTGAGAAATCACCATTCAGGCAGGGATTAAAAATGGTATCTGTCATTGTTCTTGAGGTATGGTCATAAGAAGGCTGTATTGAAAATTTGGTGTAAAAATATTTAAAAACAACAAAGTTATGAGTCTACATTGAATTTTGCAAACATAGACTTATAACTTGAGTAATTGTCAATATTTTTACCTCAAATTTACAACATAGCTATATTTAACAGTACCTCATGAATTAGACAGCTATCATTTTTCAAATCCTGGCCAAAATGTTTATTTTACATATCAAAAATTAATTTTGCGATCCCTGCGCAAAATCACCATTGGGACAGGAGTTGAATATTTTAACTGCTTTTGTTGATGAAGAGGGCTCATACAAAGGCTATGTTAAAAGTCTGGTGTACAATATTTAAAAAAAAGCACAAAGTTATGAGTCTATGCTAAATTTTGAGAACACAGGTTCGTACGTTTGGTAATATTCAATATTTTTATCCCAGATTTTCAATATAGCTATTTCTTTACAACACCTCATGAATGTGACAGCTGTAATTTTTCAACTCCTGCCCAAAATGTGTTTTTGCATCCCAAAAGTTGATTTTGCAGTCCCTGTGCTAAATCACCTTTCCGGCAGGAGTTGATCAGTTGCTCTGCCCTTCTTTATTAGACAGGGTCAAAACAACGCTATATGAAATATTTGGTGTAAACATATTGCAGAACAACAAATTTATGAGCCTACATTACATTTTGCTAATGCATGCTCTTAACTTTGGTAATTTTCAATATTTTTATTCCAAATTCCTCAGCTGCAGCCCTAACAGCTGTGGTCAGAACTTAATGAATATGTTCTGCAATGGCTATGGCTACTGCAAAAGAAACTCCTAAAAGGGGCCAGCTGCACCCATTTTTCCATAGGAGACCAGCATTCAGGTGAGTAAGGTCAGCAAAGCTATGAGCAACTTTCTGGAGATATATGGTTTGTATGGAGAGAGAGAGAGAGAAGAGAACATTTGGGAGATATGCCCTCCAGATGAGCAGTAGAGGAGAGAGACCAGCCAGACTAATCAAGCAGCTTAAGCAATGGGATGATCTGCAATACAGAGATAACTAGAAACTGCAGATCATGGGGCTTGACTATGTGAGGAGGATATAAATGTCAGCACAGGGCTTTTGGTGTTACCAAACTGCTTTCTTTCTATTATGTTATACATGAAACACTGTAATATTATAAAAAACAGTCTGTCCTTTTGTATTGAGGCACCACTGATTGAGAGGTTGGTGAGTGGGCTGGACGATGGCATTGTAGTTGTTGACTGTGGTACAGCTGCTGGCATCTAGCTGGAAGTGACTAAGAGTTTTCTTTCCATTTCTTGGTTATGTCTGATAATGTTGTTTTTGTCCCCAGTTGTAATCTCCAACTGCATTCTTAGTGCCTGAGTCATTAAAGTCAGGTTGAATGTCATCTTGTGTGCCACCATGGTACCCCTTTCAGTTGGCTTGGGGGTAGTATGGGGTTGAGCATGGTGTCTGGGTTCTTCTTGTGTCCTCATATATTTTAGTATTCTTAGCACACAAAAAAAGTTTATTTTACAAACCATCACCATTTGCTGGTGTTATCTAACATCCACCGAGTTGATTGTCCTTGCTGTGCTCCAGGGAGGCTACACAAGCCTCATCTACTACTGATGACACTATGTGTCTGTATAGTGCTGGTTGACAATGCACGAGTTGGTGGAATGTTGTGCATTGTGGGACTTTTCCTCAGGTGTGCTCCACTCCACCTCCCTCTGGCATCTGTTAATAGCAAGTGGCTACAGTCAGCCACAAAATCTATGGAAGGCATAGCCCTCTCACGAGTCCTGGGCCACTTGTGTAACTTTGTAACTGGAATCTGGCACCATCCATATCAGTTAGGTATATCTACTACATATGAAGGAAAGTGCAACCCACAGGCAGGCCAGGTAATGGAACACATCTGACTTTGTTTATAAAATGCGCTTCTCTTGGAATAAGTTTTAAAAGAATCGCAGAGTAATTCTCAGTGTAATATTGACGTAATTTTCCTATTTTGTGTCAGCAGAAGCTGTTTGTCAATCAGAAAGGTTGAGGCAGGAGTAGGCAGGCAGTTGTGGTACCTATGTCACCTCTGGGTCTGCAGGAGATAGAGATGGTGTTGCAGGGATCCCAGCACAGAATGAAGCTGTGAAACTTTGTACACAACCTTCAGGCCCAGGTATGACATTTATGTAATCTACCAATGATAAATTATTAATTTCAATTGTGAATGAAAGAGACTTTTATCATTCTGACATATCATGCCACACTTAAAGACCAGCTAACATCTTCAATGAACCTGAATCCTTTGTTTACCCTAGCTCCAGGACACTTGCGACTGCTGAATCACTGACTTTACAAAACAAAAACATGAAAAATAAAGGTCTTAATTTCAGTTTTACTGTGCCTGAACTCACATCTCAAAATCATCCATTGCGTGCCACTCCATTTGCAGAGCTCATTGTGACGGAGATGCTCGTGAATAATGTCAAGTAGGGAAACTGACTGGCACTGCAGTTTGGTCGGTCTATGTGAATAAGTTGTTGACTCGAACTGCAGATTTTATTAACATACAATGCATTATGGCCTGCAAGATTAATAAACACAGCAGAAATGAGTGCCTGAAATTAAAACCTTTATTTATCTTTTTTTTTACATCATCTTTGTATTAGATTTTTTTATATTACACACACAAAAAAACATACAAACAGCAATACATAAACTATACAGATTACATACTGTAATTCATTTAACACACACACACACACACACACACACACACACAAAGAAACAGAAAGGGTCCAGTTCATCTCCCATAACACTCAATTTCTGTTTAAGCTATCCAAATATCACATTTCATTTCCATACATGAAAGACTGGTACCAGTGTCATTGAATCTTCCCAGTTTGGGTGGTCTCAAAAGTGCCCACCTCTTCCCAGAATTCACCCACCATCCAATGCCCCACTTAGCCCTTGTACCTCCTTCACCTCTCTCATCCCTCACGACCAATCTTCACATAAGATCTGTTGTTCACCCACCAATAGTGAGGACAGGAAGGGCAGCCAAGTGCTATAAAAGAGTTCACCTCTCCTGCTCAGAACATAAGTAAGTCTTTCCGTAGCCAGGGCCTGCAGGATCAGGGCTTTCTAATGCTACATCACAGGGGATACCCCTGAAACCTATGTGTTTAACATACAATGCCTAGCTAGCACCAGCAACACTCTTGTCCACATCGGCAGGGTGCTTCCCCTCCCAAAATCATCCACTCAAAATAGGAGGAGCAGCGGCAACACTTGTATCCCCCTCCCCATTAACTTCTTCACCTGAGATGCAATCTCCAGCCAGAAAACTTGCAAGTTTGTGCAAGCCCAGAAATAGTAGTAGTAGGAGCCCAAATCTCCATTACATCGTGCACATATTGGTGAGATTGTGGGGTTACATTTATGTACTATAAGTTGGGGGCAGCACAACTGATGTATGAATTTATAGTATGACTCTTTATACTAATTACATATCAGGATCCCCATATGAAGTTTTAGTACTACCTTCCGGTTGTCCTCAGAAATTTCTATCCCAATATCTGTCTCCCATTGAGCTTTAAATTTCCCTTAATGTCTGGGAAATATTGTCCCCCCCCCCAGGTGGTTATGTAATTTGTGCCCTTGGGCACCCTGTGTGATGCATAAACCAATTGTTCCACTGGCGCCAAAGGTGAGTGGTCCACCTGATCTCTGCCAAGCCCTCTGCAATATGCTCTGACTTGTAAAAAATGTGATTGACCTAGCCCTGTTCTCTCTTGTATTTCCATAAATGAACTGAGGTCTTCCTGTTTGTGTAGGTCACCTAAGCAGCAAATTCTGTTCTTCTCCCATTCCCTGAAACCTACATCTCCCACCCGTGGCAAGAAGGGGTTCCCTAATAACAGGAGTTGCAATGTCTCTTCCTATCCCACCTTTCAGGATCTAGCTATATGTTAACAAGTATCCTGGACTGTAGTAATCAGGGGGCTGTTCTTACCCACATTAAGATATGCCCTCCAACCTCTGTTCCCTGGGTATGCAGAGGGTTTTCCCGGGCAGTCCCTTTCTTCCAAATCTCCAGCCTGCCTCCTTAGAACGGTTGACCCAGTCCTGGATGTAATGATGTTGAATGGCTGTGAAATAAGTTCTCAAGTCTGGGAAATTTACCCCACCATTCTCCACAGTTGCTTTAAGGCATGCAAGGCCTACCCTTGGATGCTTTCCCTGCCAAATGAATACTGAGAAGACTCGCTAATTTTTTAATATCAGCCCTTGTGAGCCCAAATGTACCATCTGCATCACATATAAAATTCATGGTAAAACATAAATTTTTATTAAATTTATCTGACCTAGCCAGGATATGGGCAGGAATCTCCAATGGCACAACTCTACCTCAATGGTTTTAATCATAGGTGTGTAGTTTAAGTCACAGAGGGATTTCACCTCCTTACCGACTCTAATTCCAAAATATATAAAGGAGTTCCAAACTATCCTAAGTCCCAGTCATCTGCTAATGTCTCCTCTGCTCTCCCACCTATTTTTAACATTTCAGACTTCCCTATATTAATTTTGTAACCAGAAAATTGGGAGAAGCTCTCAATGATCTGCAACAGGTATGGCATAGACTGTCGTGGTTTAACCACATATAACAACATATCAACAGCTTACAGTGTGACTTTGTGTTCCCTGCCTGATTTCCCTTGCACTCCTCTTATATTGGGATTATCTCTAATACCTACCACCAAAGACTCAATCGCCATGGTGAACAAAAGGATTAAGAGGGGACATCCATGCTGCGTCCCCCATCCCAGAGGAAGCCTTCCTGACAAGGAGCCATTCACTAGGACCTGTGCCATAGGAGCCTCATACATGTGTTTAACTAGACCCACGAAACCTTCACCAGGACCAAACCGGGAGAGCACTGCAAAGAAATATTCCCATTCAATACAATCAAATGCCTTTTCAGCATCCATGGATATAACATGGTTTGCTCTTTTTTCTTGAGAGGTGCCCAACACTGCATTCAACAATTTGCACATATGGTAACAGAACCTGCCCTGTATGAACCCTGTTTGGTTCGGATGAATCAGCTCCAGCAACACCTTATCCAGCCTCCTCATCAAAACCCTGGCCAGGATTTTCAGGTCACAATTTGAAAGTGATATGGTTCCTTATGAGGCACAGTCTGAAGGGTCCTTACAGGGCTTCAGCACTAAACAAATAATTGCATCCCTTCAAGAATTTGGGAGCCCCTTCCCCTCCTCCCTGGCTTCATTCAGGGTTTCCCAGAGTGTGTCCACCATCTGAGCTTTCATTAATTTATAATATTCAGCCAGGAACCCATCTGGTCCACTGGCTTTCCTACTTTTTAGGCTACTGATTGCCCATCCATTTCCTCTGCACCTCTAAGAGGCAAGGCAGGGTAGTGTTGTTGAGAAACTTTTCCACCAGATCCCTATTGCCCTTATAGTCTGCCTGGCAAAGCTTTTGGTAAAATTGTTTAAACCATTCCCTAATTTGTGGTTTATCTCCCACCATGCTCCCATCCTCCTCTTTAATGTCCAACACTAGATTTGGGCCCCCTTACCCTAATCAAGTTTGCCAACATTGGTCCCGGTCTACTGCCCTGTTCAAAAAATTGTTTTTTCACATACAGCCAGGAACTTTGGGCCTCCCCTAGCAATAAGGTGTTTAGTGCTTCTCTTTTTATGGGCAGAAGGTGTGGTGCATCTCCCCCCTCTACCCCGTGCCACTTTCCAATCTAAAACTCTTAGGCGGGTCCCCAGATATTCCCTTGATGCACATGTTTTCTTTTTGTGGTTAGACACAAAGTTTATGGTGTCCCCCTTCATGTATGCTTTCCCTGCATCCCACAGGACCACCTTGTTTGGGGCCATGTCCCTATTAGCCTACAGATATTGCTCCCATTACTCCTGAAGGTTATTCTTGAAATCTGCATTACCCATTAGGTAATCAGGGAATTTCAAGGGGGTGGGGTGTCTCCTATTTTTCACTTATACCCAGTGACATACACATGATTGTGTGATCTGAGATATGGACTGGGCTATGCTTAACAGTTATTAGCCTGAAGAACCAACTCCTAGGGAGGTATAGATAGTCAGTATGGGACCATGACTTATGTGGGAGGGAGCAAAATGTGTATTCCCTTAGGACTGGGTTTGCCATTCACTACCCATCTATCAGATCCAGGTCACACATCCCAACCTGCCAGTTTTTAATAGCTTTTGTTAGCTCACCTTCCTTTTTCTGAGTGATCTAATTCAGGGTCCATATGACAATTAAGGTCTCCCCTCAGGATCAGGCCCCTAAATTGTTCTCAGACCATGATGTCCATAGACACTAGCAAAGGTTACCTTATCCCTATAGAGGTCTCCCTCCACAAACACATACCGCCCTTTCTTCAAGTCCACTACCATTTGTTCCCTCTTAAAGGGTAGTTTTTTTTATGCAGGAGAACTGCTACACCTCTTTTGTGTGAGCTGTAGGATGCTACATAACATGCGCCCACCCACCCCGAGGCAATTTGTCATGCTCAGCAGTTGCCAGGTGAGTTTCCTGGAGCAAGGCTAGCTGGGTTCTCCACCTCTTGAGGGCTGTCAACAAAGCAGTACGCTCAACGGGACAGAATATCCCCCGACACATTCCATGTTATAACAGTGAGCTCATGGGATTGAGCCATGATTAATAGTAATTACTTTCACCATTAGGACCAACACTCTTGTATAGATACACTCTCACCCCCCTCCACATCATACAAGTACCAATCAATATTTATCTTTATGGACCCTAAGAAATATGAACCATTAAACAGCAAACAGATATAGAACAAATATAATAGGGAACTTGTCCTTGCTTTACCAATATTTTGCTTCATTGCTAGTTGATAGCCCCTCCTCACCCCCTCAGTAAATTGTATCATCATTTGCCTCATGAACAGCAACAAGAACTGCAAAGCTGCAAAGATTTTACACAGACTGCCCCAATCGCAGATCATGTCCCCCCACCCCATCCCCAACATTCCTCATGCCAGAGTCGTTGAATCCTGAGGATTTCCTGTTATTTCTGTAATCTATAATTTACAAAGTCCTACTTACTGACTCATATAGTCAGTACCTTTCTCCTACCTATATAAACAAAAAATAGAGCTTGTTATACTTGTCCACCATATAGAACATTTTGATTTCCTTAACCCAGCCACCCCGCATACCATAATTTCTTTCTGCTATTATGCACACATTTATGCTGTCTCATATGCTCCCTAACTCCCATCCATTCCCCCCTTAACAAAACACTGCACTCCTTCCATCCTGCTTCTCTATCCAATGGCCTGCACAGCCGGTATAGTGTTATACTTGTGCAACTGTGTTAGTTTGGTTTTAGCCATTCTCACTCTCTATTCCAGAGGAATTACCACCCTGTAGGGGTACAAAAGGCAGGAAACCCTCAAAGAGGGTTCCACTCCTAGATGTGCCATGAGATGATTCCTGTGGCTAAAAGTACCTTAGGAAGGATCCCAAAGAGAGGTGCTGCTGCTGGAGGAGGAGAGGAGGAAGGTGGGGCAAAGAAAAAATGCTTCACAGTGAGGCTGACAGGAACTGCTTATATAGCTCAGGAAGTAGGAGTGGCTGGCTGCTTGTCCATTGAACTCCAGGCAATGCCTTTCCAATTCAATGGCCTATGCAGCCAGTGTAGTGTTATACTTGTGCAACTGTGTTAGTTTGGTTTTGTCCGTTCCCACTTTCTATTCCAGAGAAATTACCACCCTGTATGGGTACCAAAGTTAAGGAACCCTCGAAGAGGGTTCCAACCCTAGAGGTGCCATGGCATGATTCCCATGGCTAAAGGTACCTTAGGAAGGATCCCTAAAAGAATGATGTACGAAGCATTTAAGCAAGCAGTAACTGTGATCTAGTGGTAGATAAGCATAGACAGTGTGATAACGTTATGAGATGCCCAAGTTGATAACATAATGAATTGTCCAGTTTTGCATGGCATGATACTGATGGCTTGCATTGAAAATGAGGGGATCCTCTAAGGAGAGAGGGAATAGCAGGAACATCGTCCACCTGCATCCAACAGCAGAACCTACCTAAAAAAAACAGGGAATACCACTATGCTAACAGTTGGACTGTCTGCCTCAGATTGGAATGTCTTTGATACATGCTGATTTGAGAAGTTTTCAGCTGCAGCAGGAGTTAGGAGAAGCATTTTTTCATTTGGGAACAGGTATGTCACCTTTGCAATACACCAGAATGAAGAGTTACTAACCTTTCTGGTCCAGCTTTGGTAGCGCTGATGAACAGCTTGCAAAACCGAGTGACATTGTTAGGCCTCCGATAGCTCCATGGAGAGTGTGGAACCTTGTGCAGTGGAAGAGCCTACTCTTCAACTGGGAGTTATTCAGAAGAGCCCATGGGGGCTTTTGGCTTGTACCAGTGAATTTTTGCTGCAAACCACTCGGCTTTGCTGGAGTCTGTAATGTCTTTTGTTGTTTTTTTGACTTTGGATGTTTTAATCTATTATAAAATCTGCTATCTACTAAGATTTTATTTTAAAACATATAGATCTGCTGCTGATTTTTTTATTACTAAGTGCATAAGCGCTAGCTCACTCATTAATACACTACTACATAATTAAAGTGAACAAGTTAGCTACTTTTGCCTGTTTTTAGTTGTATGTTATAACGTCTTATGGAGGAATTATATTTGATTTACTGTTTTTACTTATTTTATATATAGGAACTCTAACTAAGGAAGTAATAAGGCGTCCCATAGGGAGCACAATTGGCTGGAGCGATCACGTGAGTGAGGTGTTTAAAAGCGCATACTCTCAGAGTTAAAAACCATAGCTTTCTGAGAGGAGTCAGAGTAGGAGCCTGGAGCACAGAGCAAAGTGGTTAGACTGTGGTTTGATAGAACAAAATAAGCAAGTTACTCCCTTCTTTTTTGAGTCTCGAGTCTTAAGGCTTGAAGGTGGAAAAAAGGGGTAAAATCTTATTGAAATCTGTAAATTTGCCTTGAGGTTGCTCCATGGCTTCAGAAACCCCATAATGAGTTCATCTGGTTACCGGTTTTGAGGTGCTCGAGTTGTTCACAGTATAATGTTCATCTCTGCCAGTGAAACTTGATATAGTAACCTGGATGTTTAGTGGGCATAAGAGGACATAAAGAATAGTACCTAGGAGTTTCTGAAAAGAAGTGCTGCTGCTACTCTGCACTCTGCACTCTGTTACAGATATTTTTATGAATTTAAAAGGCCCATTTTTAGGAAAGAAAAAGTAAGTTTTCCTTGTCCTAAATACAACTAAACAACTAAATATTATTATAACCTGCAATTTAAAAGGTTTAGAAAGGTGTAATGACACCTTTTACATTGTTACCTTTTAAGGTGGATTTTTATACATGCTTACTGAAGTATTATATTACAGAATAGAATAAAATAGGTTTGGTAATTGTTTTTCCTTTTACTTGGTCATCATATTATCACTGCAAATGTTTGCAAGTTTTTGAGAATCCTTGTGATTTGGCAGTTATAATTCCAATTGTGCTGCAGTTTATTGCAATTTATTGTAGACTGCTATATTGTATTAGATTTCCTGCTTTATTGGTTTATATTATTGTTCTCCCCACAGTGCAAATTGAAAAGATCTGCCTGTGTTTGGAAAGGACAAATCTGCTTCTATCTGCTTCTATCTGCATATATTTCATCGGTTGGGGAATTAAACAAGATTTCAGAACTTCACCAGCCACTGCTGTGAAAAGAGCACCTGTACTGAGTTTTCCCTACTGGGTTATACAGAGCTAACCCAGAAAAGGAGCCAGAGGCTGGGATGAACATTGTGTTTGTTCCTAAAAGTACTGATGCAATTGTGTAACTTAACTGTCCAGCCTGATTTCTTTTTGTGAAGAATTTAGTACTGGATGCTGACTGACGATCATTGGAGAATCTCTTCTATCTTCTATCATAAAATCTGCATTTTGATTGGGACGGTTTTCTTTTCTGTCTTTGTTTTTCCATTCTCTTTGCTTTTTTAAGGGGAGATTAAGAGATTCCTCTACACCCCCACAAACTGATTTGTGATTATCTAATTGTAACTATATATTACTCTGGATTGTAGTAGATTGGTCTAGAACCAAAACTAGAACTAGAACCAGATCTAGAGAATTGTGTAACTTAGGACTTTGAAAGAAAAACAGTGTTATTAAGAAGATAGGAGGGTATCTGACTGGGTTATTATAAATGCCTGTTAACACTAGCAGTGGGAAACTTACTGCTGAGGCTGATTGTGACTTAGATAAAAAAAGAAGGTAAAAAAGCAAATAAAAGGGCACTTGAAAAAAAATCAAGATTCCCCAGTAAGTATAGACAAATTCAACAAATGGTGGAGGTTTTGCATGATAAAATACTGACAAAAGAAGAAACAACAAGAGCAGTTGAAGAAACTGAAATGAGTGAGGATTACTCATTTCAGTTACTGAAGCTCTCAATAAGACAGAGATTTGTAAAATCAACTATTAAATTAGGACATAATGTGGTGCAACCATCACTTGAGGGATTTTGGCATAAAAAGAAGGGCAGTCCAACATATAAAAATAATCTGGAAAATTTAGATATAGTAACTACAATTGGAACTCCTACTAAAACTAAAAAAAATAGTAATCAAGCTAGAGACCTCAATTGTGAGTTGATTATACCTAATTGTGAGGTGTTTCCCCTAATATAGATGAAAGAATACACATACTATCCACTCAAGATAGAAGATTACTTAAACTTGTGAATAAAGAAGTCACCAAAACAATAGAGGATATAAAGGAAACAATCTTAGTAACTGGCTAGAGAAAACATAAGGAAAATTCAGAATATAAAACAAGATTATTGTTCCTTTTGTGACAATAAAAATAACAAAAAACATCAATGAGTATGTAGGTGGATGTAATCTAGAGGATGAAATCTCAGCTGATTATACTAATGAAGGAACTGAGTGGAAGAGCTATGAGAAATTGACTCCTCCTTCTCTAGAAACATTTACTAAGGAATGTTCTAATGCTTTGAAAGATCCATTTCTGGAAAATGTAATGATTATTGAACAAATGGTAATCTCAAGACAGAAGCTGTCCTTTGTAAAAAGGAGTAGTAATTGAAAATAAAGTTAATATTGAGTCTATGTTCAGGAAATTGCCCTGACAGGAACCTCAATTGGAGCATTTAAGTATTAAATTTATTGATGCTAAAGAACAAACTTCACACTTTATTGTTGAAGAAAGAAATATGTTGGCTAGCCTTTGGATTGGGGTTAAAAGTACACTGGTTGTCCTGAACTCTACTGTTTTGGAGCAGGAAGAAATGAAGGAGTGTGAATTGATTATGCTCCCCCAGGGCTTTGACAAACAAGGTAGTCTTATTATAGAGCTTGGAGTAGGCAACCCAGAATTATGAGATAAGGGGGGTTAAACAAGAAAGATTGAGAAAGGAAATGACAACAGGGTATCCTGCTAAATTTTGCATAAATAAGACACAGAAGACGTATTCTAACCATGAAGAGTTGTTGACAGAAAATCAAGAAACAACATTCAAAAATAATTCTAACCATGAAGAGTTGTTGATAGAAAATAAACAAACTACATTAAAAAATAAGAGCGGAGAAAGTTGGGATAAAAGTGATACAGAAGACCCCTAAGTTGGGGAAGTGGAGAAACCATCAGAGGGAACCTAGGAGGGTAAGGACAGAAAGAGAAATGAGAATAGGAAAATGGATAAATAAAATAAAGCCAAGATCAAATAAACTTTTTTCTATAACCTAGTGTAATAATGAATGGAGAAAATAAAAGAAAGAGGAGTTGACAAAAAAAGAAAGTAAAAAAGGATAAGAAAATCAAAGCCATAGTAAATGGGAAACAGAAGGGAAAGATCATTGAAAATAAAGAACAGGACAATGAAGAATAGGATAAAGAAGGGGGAAATGTGACAACCTTAACAGATAAAGAACATTTCTCAATAGAAGGTGAATAATTAGATCAAAGAAAGGGTGAAACTGAAGATGCTGGTGAAAACATAAATAAAATAATCTCAGAGGAATACTGAGAAGAACATTAGAAACAGATTTTTTTTTACCATTATACAGAGTCCCAATAGTTCCTGTGGAAACAGAATTGAAATCGAATACCATTTAAAATAATTTTTTTGGTACAATTATTCAAGGAAATACAAAATAGGATAGTCTACTGAATAAAATGAGCATAAGAAGACCACTAGTTAATGTGAAATTAGTCTTGATAATTTCAGACCAATATTATGCTCTAAGAGTAATACAAAATTAGAAGGCTAAATTAAGAGATTTGGGATTTGAAATGGAAGAGGTAGTATGGGAATACTGTTCCAAGAATACTACAAATAGTTTTAAAAAACATGAAGTAGAACATAGGGATTTTCCAATATCCATGTTTGGAATTGGAAACTTCCTAGCAGAAACAAAATCTATCCTTAAAGTGAAAAAATGGATTAATTACAGAACCTTGTTAAAGATATCAGCTTACAAGGAAGAATAGAAAATAAAAGTTGGGAAGGGATGATCAGGTGACAATCTGGAAAAGGACAAGACAGATTATATATGTATTTTAACAAAAGCAGAAATATTAGATAAGTATGATATTAATATGAATGTGGAGTGGGAAAATAATATTATTAAGCAATTAGGATCAGATAATAAAAAATGGCAAAGCTTAATAGACAACTAATAGATATCAAATATTACAGGATACAAGAATCTGACAATTGACAGATGACAATTCTTGTTCCCAAAAATCAAGAGTAAATAAGGAAAAGAAGGATTTATTATCATGGAATGTGGCAGATATAAGGGACAAATTAGTGGATTCTACTTTAAGGAATATCTGTTATTATTTAATGTTATGTGTGTATACAGGAAACTTGGACAATTGAATAAATAAATTTAGATGGATATAAAATGTTTAAAAAAAGCCAAAAAAGTAAAACACTATGGAAGAATGGCAGGGGGTCAGATAACTTGGTGCAAAATCTGTGACAAACTTCACTATATAGAGATATAAATTGATTCAGATTGTTTTTTTAGCAATTTTCCTGACAAATAAAAATAAGACTACTTGAATAGTTAATGTCTACCTACAACCTATTGGTTTTAAATGCTTCAATCTGGGTGATATTGTTAAACTTATTAATTTAATAAAGGAAACTATTAAAATAAACACATGGGGAGTAGTGGTGGTAGGGCACTTAAATGCCAGGGTTGGCACAGTCTGGTTACTTCAATGGAAATAGCTAGTGC
Organism: Neoceratodus forsteri; assembly: GCA_016271365.2. Classification (NCBI taxonomy): domain Eukaryota; kingdom Metazoa; phylum Chordata; order Ceratodontiformes; family Ceratodontidae; genus Neoceratodus; species Neoceratodus forsteri. The sequence goes on from CM057458.1 coordinate 1,180,635,954, forward strand.
CTGTGCAACTCTGAGTCCCCAGGTCTTAATAGCACAAAGGAGATCCAAAGATCAAAAAGAATGCAATGGGTAAACAGATCATTAAAGAAATGGAAAACAATTTCTTAATTTTGATCAAAGGATGCTCCAGAAGTTATCAAAGTGGGGAATAAACACACTGGAGATCCAAAGGGGCATCAATTATTGATCACTGCTGGATCTCCATTGATCTAATTTCAAACTTTCAAGATTTTAAACTGGGCATGAGAACAGAGAGCAAACATATACCCCTAGAAATAAATGTTGCCTTTAGCCAAAAATCCTGTTTAGACCCCATAACAAAAATAACATCATCAGAATAAGGAAAGGAGTAAAATGGGACCTAGTGGAAAATCAATGGTCCAAGAAATTATGAGAATATGGAGTAAGGGAGATGGTTGGGGATTTAATACAGCAGGAACCCACAAACTGTAGTCTTGAGATTTTTGAAAAATCATGGGAACTATATCAGTAACAATTACTAAGATTTCAATAAATAGAGGAGGAGAAAGAGGAGCAAATGGTTTGATTGGGAATGCAGAAAATTTTAAACTAAATAAATAAATATGTCAGAAACGTACAAGGAAATACAACAACTGAAAACAAAACCAGGCTGAATAAAATAAGAAAAGAGTATAACAAACTCTTGGTCTTTAAAAAAGAGGAATATAGACAAAAGTTATGGAAGGAATTTGAAATGACAGTTAAAGAAAAGGATGATAAGAAATTCTGGAAATTGGTAGCATATGGATGGGACTACCTCTCTGAGAATATTGAAAGTAATATTGACCCACAAACTTGGGAGTCTTACTACAGAAACCTTCTCTTCAATGATCAAATCTCTGAAGATAATTAATTTGTTACTAAATGGGAATATAATGGACTGTAATTCTCTGAACAAGATATTTATAAAGCAATTGATTTGGCAAAAAAAAAAAAACAGGGCCCCTGGACCGGATAGAATTCCGGTGGACATATTAACGGAAGATGATAATTTGTGGGTACGAGCCTTAAAATTATATTTAATCATATAATTCAAACAGGGAAGATACCAAAAACTAGGAAAGAAAACATAATTATTCCTTTTCATAAAAAAGGTGAAAAGGCAGACCCAAGTAATTATAAACCTATAAGTCTTCTGGACACAACACAAAAACTCTTTACAAGAATTTTATATGCACAAATAAAGATATGGCTAATGAAAAATAAAATATTAAATTAGGCTAAGCAGGGTTTTTGCCAGAACACTCAACAATTGATCACTGTTTTGTACTTGTACACATTATACATAACTATATTAACATTAAAAACGAAAGCTATTTTGTGTATTTATAGACTTAAAAGTATCTTTTGAAAATGCAGTGAGGGAAAAACTGTGGGAGGCCTTGGATTATTATAAAATGGACAACTCTGTGCTTAATTTAATAATCCATACCATAGTAAAAACCTAACTTCAGTTTGTTACAACAAAGAAGGTGACTGTACCCACCCAAATTTTCATCTGATATTGGCCTGAGACAAGGTTGTGTATTGTCTTCTATTTTATTTAATATATTTTTGAATAAGGTGTTGGAGGTACTGAGGAGCTTGGAGCTGCACCTGCCTGGATTAGTTTCCAGACAGATCCCCTTTCTGGCACATGTAGATGATGTAGTACTAATTGTACCTTCCTATATAGGAATTAGAAAAAACTGAGATAAATGCATGGAAGAATGCACCAAGGCAGGGCTGGAGATTAACTTCCAAAAGATGAAATACATGATTTTTAATCAGCATTATATTTCTAAGGGCAAAATGATGGTATTGAAATATAAGAACTATGGCATACAGTATGTTAAAAGTTTTGTTGCTTGGGGATAGAGTTTTTCTACAACTTAAAATAGTACAAACATATCCAGTTGGCAGCCCCCCCCACCAAAAAAAAAAATAAAACATTTTTAGCAATGGAAAAATTATCTTATAAATATGGAGGTCAATCCATTGAAGGTGTGATAAAAGTACTCAATGCAAAAATAAAGAGATTTTATACGGGGCAGAAATTGGGTGGTTAGAGGAATTGGATGTACTAGAAACAGTTATTAATAAGCTATATAAAAGGCTTTTAGGAATACCAATAAGTGCTGCATTGACTTTAATTAGATTAGAATTAGGTCAAACAACTATAACATGGGAGGTAGATTCAAGACTTGCAATTTATTGGTCGAAAGCATACAAAAAGATAAAGGAGAGGTTGTCAGGACTTTGCAATGAAGAAACACTAGTATATCAAAAAAATGGGTTTATATTCCCAAGTATAACCATTTTGGACAAAATTATTAAACCATTTGGCTTGCTAGATTGTATAGTGAAAGGTTTTGTAACATCTGCTAATGAAATACAGGATACAGTTAAAACTAAAATAAAAGATGTCACTATCCAAAATTAAATTAATAGTATTAGGAATTTGAATTTTAGCCGTTAGTTAGTAGCAAATAATATAAGATATTTTGTTATGGATAATTACTTAAAGAAAATTAATAATCCATACCATAGGAAATCTTATAAATTCTGATTCGGCTATATAGATAGCCAATATTTGCGATACTGTTTTGGTACTTCTATAATGAAAAAGTGTTCATTTAATTACAATAAGGATAACCCTATCCATCTCCTACTGTTTTGTCCTTTATATAATGCAGAAAGAAGGTGGTATCTTGTAGAAATCTTGGCATCTCTTGACATTGAACTGCAATATTAGTATAACTATCTCTTAAAAACTTCTAATACCAATCATTTGGAGGCTATAGCACTATAGTGCAATATTATAGAAAGAAAAAAGTTACACATTAAATCTTAAGGAGATAATAGTCCCTACCAAAGATATTCCATTAAATTAGGGAAAGTTAGGTATATTAAAGAATAATGCTGGGAGTAATCCATGAACACATATGCCAAGAATTCCCTATTTTTAATTAAACCATTTGTGATCTACCTGTTAAGCTGAGTGTGTATTAGAAAAACATTGTATCAGACAACGGATTTTATCAGAAATTATATACTATTTATTGTTAGTATTTGTTTTATAACTATGTATTTATAAAATAATTTCTTTGTTATGCATAATTTGTAATGACTTAATTTAAGTCGAACAATAAAGATTGACATGACATGACATAACTAACAGTTATGACCTAAGGCAATGGAGGAGAGAAAAAAAAAACTATGAGGAGGAAATCTCTGGGGATCCAAGTCCTAGGTCGTCTTCCCTCTAGACTTGGGATATTTTATTTAATGATGGCTCTGCAGCTGCAATTTGGAAAACCCAATTAAAGGGAGGTGAAAAATATTCCAATTTGGAGGAAAGCTCTTACTCAAGTCCTCTAGCAAAAACGCCGTGGAAGGTTATGAGAGAACTCTGCAACAATATGTGCAACCAAGGCGGGAGGAGGAGAGCAATGACTGCTGGGACACTCACCTGGCCTACTCACCCTAAATTCATACCAGGTGGACCAGAGGCAGATGTATGGAGAATGCGGTGAAGGTGCCTTGCTAGAGAAACCACTAAAGCCAATGGAAAACCATTATAGTGGAACACTAGAGCCAAAGGAGGTAACTTTTTCCACCCTTCACAGCTAGCCTTAAATTCTACACTAGGAGCTGCAATTGCATAGTGAACAGCTAAAGCCAAGCCTGGGGTGAGGACATTCCCAGCTATGGGCCAGGTGAGAAGGACCCTGCACCAAGTTGGGCAAGCTCAAGATGTGGACTAAATGTAGAGCGAGACTGTTGGCTGCAAGGAACCCTGTGCCAGAAACAGAATGGCTGGCATGCCCCATAAACTGAATGAGAGCTGAAAAGCTTGTGAACAGCTGAATCAGAACTGATATGCTGAAATTGTAATTAGTGGTGGGTGAAGTGGGCTCAATCCGCTCCAGCGAAGTGATTCCACAGACAAAGGCAGGTCGTGATTTTCCACAATGCGAAGCGAGGTGCTGTGTGTATAATGAGGCGTGAGTGCATTTAAACAGCTTCTTCACGTTACTCAGCCTCCAGCGGTCACTTCTCTTTCAATTTTTAAGGAAAAGTACATTGGTGGCAGTTCACTTCGCCTTGTTTTTGAGCTCCAAAGGAGGATTTTACAGTGATTAATGGGAGTTCAGGTCACATGGGCTCAATATTGATCTGCACAGCTTCAGTTCAAGGTAGTATGAGTAGGAAGGAGTAGGAGACGGTGTGCTCTAATAGCTGTCTGTAGGAATATTTTAAAAGCTGTTCAAAAAACATTTTTGCTTTTCTGGGGGTATCCAACTGTAGTTCATCGATTGTAGGAAACCCTCCTGTGCTCACATCATCAAGTGTTTTTGTTTGTGTTGGGATTTTGAATGTAAATTTACAATATTGAGTGTGTGTGGTGAAAGACAGTGAAGTTTGCTGTGTGGGGGAGGGGCGTATCTGTGTGTAGGCAGATTTAAGTTGGAGAACTAGTGATTTCTTTGTGTTTTGGCAATATTTTTGTTAGATAACTGTGTTACTGCACATACGGTAAAATTGTCAGTGATAGTACTAATTTTCTTGCTGCTTGTTGTGTGAATGTGGTGCAGCATTTCATAAGGTCAGGTTGTTTAAATTACAAATTTACATTATGTGGCACTGAGTACACTGAACTTTTGCATTTGCATCGCATTCCTCGTTCAGCATTGTACAAAAAGTGTTCTGTGTTGTGTGGGCAGTGTTGCGTGCATCAAATATAATACACCTTTTAACATTTGTGACACATATCAGTGTAAGTGCAACTAAGCGCAGCAGTGTGAACCTGCTACCCACTGCAGCTGCCTGATTTTGTACTGCGATCATGTTCTCTGTTCTTAGTGTTTCTGCTTGTAGTGCTGTAAAAATCAGCACTGTCTGTATTCGGTGCCCTCCCCCCACGTTGAAAAGGTATTTTTCACCAGACTGGATTGTTTTTGTGACCCCATCAGTACCACTGGTTACTGAAGTTGTTTTAATTCCATGACAGTGTCGCAACACAGTAGTCTCTTATCTGTTGCTGAAGCCACAGTTGTTTATTTTCCTTCAAATCCAGCTAGTGATAGTAGCGAGTAGTGACCCTCCACTCAGAAAGTGAACATATCAAAATCTGAATTTGGTAATACTATTGTGGTTGATCCACCAAAATGCTTGCAAAGAGATGTGTAAGTAAAGCTGTTTCTGGCCATGGCAATGTTGGTAGTAAGAGGATCTGTGGGCATGGTAGTAGTATGCAGACAGAGAAGTGCATTGGTGATGTGAGGAAAGGTATTTCTCCTGCAATGTTTTTTACAGCCCAATCAGTAGCTTCACTGATACTTGGAGGAGATGATGTTTTCCCAGCCGGTGGTGTTAGTGTTACTGGTGTTAGTGGTGGTGGAGGTAGTATTAGCATTGTTGCGTCAAGTTCTAATTACGACCAGTGTACCGTATCCCAAACATATTGAGTGTGAAGCAGTGCAAGTGAGTGACACCGTAGATGATGTCATACTTCCCAGTAACATCCAGTTAACTGAACCTGATTCTGATGGTCATGTCAACGATAGCATACAATGTGATATTCCATCCTCCGTGGCACTTAACATCACTCATTTTCCATGCAACAGTGATTCACAGTGTGGTGAAAAAATATTATATGATGGTGGTGAAGATGCCGATGATGAATGTGATGATGCTGATGATGATAATGTTGCTGTTGTTGCAACATGCAGTTCACATGTTAGCATCCAAGCAGAAGATGTGGATGTGTGTGACAGTGACGTTGATGAATATGATGATGATTTAATTGACCTCAGTTGAGAACCGGAGAAAAGAAAATTAAAAGTGGCTCTGTCTGAAATTTCTGAATCTGTTTGCAGGAATCCCCCCCCCCCGTAAAAACTTGTGATGTACCGGTTTTAGTGGATGATGATGATGATGATGACAACCCAGTACTCAATATAATAGGTAGTCGTGGTGGTCAGTTGCAGTCAGGTGCAGTGCCAGAAACATCATGCGCCCCCCACTTCAGTGCTTGAAATAACAGACTTAAATAAGCCACATCATCATGGACATGTTAAAAGCAGAGCATCACAGTCCTTGTTTGGGATTTTTTGTTCAAGATGCAAATGATGATTCAGTTGCAATCTGCCAGGTTTGCCATGTGCATGTGAGTCGAGGTGAAAAGGGGAGCCATCTTGGGACAGGAGGACAGCATATGCATCTTAAGAATAGGCACTTGGCTCTGTGGACCAAGCACAAGCTGGAAGCTAATGCCAGACTTGGGCGTTCACCCGTATCACCAGCGACAACCATAGCCAGCATGTTATCCCCTTCCATGACTGTTAAGCCCAGTAGGAAATTAAACGTGTGCAGTAGTGCGGCAATAAGAGCAGAGGATTACTATAGGCATGATGATGATGAGGTGGAGGACCATAATGACTTTGAAACGTTGTCCAGTGCTGGTGAGAGTAGCAGTTTTTGTGGTGGTGCTGGTGGTGAATGCAGTATGTCTAGTGCAAGTGGTACATCAACCCCGGTTGGCAAATCCGGAAAAATAACATCATTCTGGGTTTGTCATCATCACCTGTGAAACAGTCTTCATCAAATGTCCACAGTCCACCCCCTGCCAATGCCATTCATCACAGAACACAACCATTTGTGACCAACACACACACTGTAAAACGTTTAAGTCAGCCCATGTAACAGAGTGTTTTTGCGCATAAGCTGAAGTGACCCCCAATCATACAGCGTCACGTGAACTTAATGCTGCTGTAGCGGAAATGTTGGCAATCGATCTTTTGCCCTTCTCCTTTGTGGAGAATTCTGGGTTCCAGTGGTTTGCTGCCCATGCCTGTCCAAAATGGAAAGTCCCATCCAGGACATACTTTTCTACCTGTGCTGTTCCTGAAAAGTTTTGCACATCTCAGACTCAGTAAGGCATACCCTTCAACATTCCTCCTCTCTATTCATCCATTTAAGTATGGATATGTGGAAAAGTGACAAAACAGTGGGGAGTTCATATCTGTGTATAACTGCACACTGGACACAGGTGCCGGGGGGGTTGTTTGTGATGCTGGTAGTGTGAATAATCCATGCTGGAAGGTGGATTGTCACAGTAGCAATCTTCCAGGAATTTGCCAGCATGCAACATTTGCTATGCACAGTGTGACCTGTTCACACACTGGTGAGAACATGTTGGACATGGTACTGACTGAAATTGACAGATGGCTAAACCCTCTGTCCCTGACAGCTGGGTTCATAGCAAGTAACAATGGGTCAAATTTGGTGAAATGCATCACGAATGGTGTTTTTTTCGTGTTCCATGCATGACCCACTGTTTAAATCTTATGGTTCAAGAGTTTCTGCAGCACCCCAACATAAAGGAAATGCTGCCCAATGCACGACATATCTGCTCTCACTTTTCAAGATCTGGAAAGGCCTGTGACCAACTGCGGCAGTTACAGATACAAAACAGCCTGCCTCAGCACCGCTTGAAGCTGGAAGTTGTCACCTGACGGAACTCCACATTATACATGGCAGAGAGGTTGTATGAACAATACAAAGCCATCACAGAATATCTTGTTATGCACACTAGTCGTGACAGTTCTGGGGCCTCCATGTCTATGACGACTGAAAAGTGGCGCCTCATGGACTCTGTAATAACAATTTTGCAGCCTTTTGAACATGCCACACAGGCAGTGAGCGGCGAGTCTGCCTCCATTAGCCAATCAATTCCACTGCTTCGGGTGCTGAGGCAGACATTGGTGAATGAACAGCATAGCTTTGATGTTGCCGGAGACGGTAGTAGCAGTATGTTGCTGCAACACATGCTGACATTATTCTTCCAGAATAGTCACATTGTGAGCATTCAGCATAGTGACAACTTTGCCATGGCAACAATGCTGGACCCACGATACAAACATGAAATTGCATCAGTACTGGAGGGAGGGCCTGAACAGGTAAAAAATATCAGTGGTCAACTGGTTCACTTGGTTCATGAGGCACAGAAATCAAGTGCCAAGGTTTGCAAACCTCAGCAGCATAATTCAGCTGATGGTGTAGCTGGAGGACCAGCAAGCATATCATGCAAGGGTAAGGGGACTGTAGTTCCTGGTGGTCTGTCATCCAAAGTGGTTGTCATCAACCCACTTTGGGAGGCTTTGTCCCAAGTGAATATTTGTGACATCAATGATTCTGGGGAACAGGCTGATGCATCAACAATCAGACTTGGTGTGGCACAGAGAATGGTTGAGTCATATTTGTCTGAAAACAGGCATCTGACAATAAGTGAAGATCCTCTTTTGTACTGGAGTGGAAAGGTCAGTGAATGATCAGAGCTGACTGCAGTGGCACTGAAGTACCTCACATGCCCACCCTCCAGTGTAAGTGTTGAGAGGGTATTCAGCTCAGCAGGTGCAATAGTCAGGGATCGTCAGACAAACCTGTCTCCTGCAAATGTTAGTTTGCTGACATTTATTAAAATGAATAAGAGGCACATACCAGCACAGACTGCAACCCTCGGTATTCGTACTCCAGCCTAGTCATGGTGGTCTTGATGATGTGGAAATGGAGCATCCTGGTGGCACTGGCAGTGGCTGCCTGAAACAGCTCACCACTGATGTAGATGATGACACAATGGAGACAGAATTTCCCAGTGGTCAGACTTCAGACATCGATGACTGTGATGGCAGTTTTCTTTATGAGAATGATGATGTGGTTAATGTTGGCAGGTTTTAACTGCAGTATTTAAAAGGCGGTGTGCCCCCCCACCCCAGACCACCACCACAGGGACTGATGTTATCCAAGTCTGCTGCCTCCATGAGTCTGTCTGCCCACCCCGGACCACCACCACCGGGACTGATCCAAAAATGTTCGTCAACATGATCAGGCACACTCCTCCCCAACCCAAGCTTGGGTGCACATGCAACATGCAGAAGTCATTTCATTCCATGACCATGACCATCATTAAGAACAGGACTCCAGAAGAATGCTGATGAAATCTGTGAAGAAATAAAAAAATAACAAACCATTACAGACAAAACTGAAAATATGGTCCCCCCACAAAAAGAAATACTTATCCTTCATGTGCTTGAGAATTATACAGTTCCATTTAAGTGCAAAAAATTCTCATTGAGCACTGGAGGGTGCACAGCAACAGTTCGGAGATGGAGTCACCTGTGTGTAATGCAGAACAATAGCATGAATACATGTCCATGTCAAGTTCAACCCCCCTCATCATCACCTACAAAATACACAAATATATATATATATATATATATATATACTCACCAAAACTACTATTACTGTATATCCAAAGGGCACCTTTCAATCTAGTTGAGATGATCACTTTTCACTTCTCTGCACACAAGGAGGATGCATTCTGGGCCTGCAGAAAAAATCTGGGGACTCTGTGCCACTGTTGTGCGCATGACTGAGTGTGCCATAAATTCTGGAGGACTCTGTATGTGCTGAAACAGTCTCATTTCATTGTATTACCACTTGTCATTTTTCTGGACACAAGACAGATGCCTTTTGTGGATGCAGAAAAGTGAGACACCAAAACAGCGCACATACACAAAACACACAGACACTTAACAGAAGGAAGTGGCCCCAGAATACAAAGTGCAATGCATACTGAAGACAACATAAAAAGGGCATAATTACATACAAGGGTCAGGGATGGTGGAGGAATACATTTAATGGCACAGCAAGGAAGGTGGGGGGGGGGACATGATGTGAGGAAACAAAACTAATGTGGGATCCTATGGTGATCCAGCAGCAGTTCCAGCAGGGACATAATTTGAAGTTGATGTCACTCTATGTCATCCAGCCACTGCTCCACAGCACTCATCATCTTGCTGTTCTCCTCAACAGCACTCCACAGAAGTGCCAAGTCAGACAGTGTTACACGCACTTCTCTGGCATCCACTCCTTCAACAGGCTGACCTGCTGGTGATGGTGGTGGGGGTGGGGGTGCTGGTGGAGCAACAGGTGCTGCTGTGGACCTCCTCTTCTTAGGGATGCTACGCCCGTTATGCACAGTGGCACACTCTGTCACTGAATGGCCAGAAGGTGCAGACATGGTCAGTTCTGTGGCAGCCTGCCACTCCAACTTGTATGTGCTGGCCCCCAGTCCCCAGGTGACTCCTTGGGGGCCACGGCACACCTCCACTGCACATAGGTGACACTTAACCACACTGCTGTCCTCCCTGACACAGTCAAAAAGCTTCCAAACAATGGAGGTGCGGGGAGGACCAGACACAGGCAAGGGAGGGCCAGATGAACTGGCAGTAGGCTGCTCACACTGCTCAACAGTTCTGATGGTGGGATCCACACCTGGGCCTGGGGGAACAGGTGCATCCTGCTCCAAAGTACCTTGTGCTGGACTTGGTGGTGGTGGTGGTTGAACTGCCTCAGAGTCAGAAAGTGGTGCTGGTCCTGCTCCCGGGTGTTGGACACTCAGAAGTTTAGAGTGGTCCAACACAAATGGGTGCCCATGCCCCCCACACATGCGCATGGTACGACGATGCATACTACCACGATCTCCAGAGCTGCCCCCACCCCAGACATTCCCTCACCCTGCTCCATCTCACGACACCAGCACAACACACAGACAGTCACACACACACAGACAAACTAAGTAGGTAAGAAAAATAAAATTTACAGAAAGAACAGATTAAGTAAAAAACAGTACAGAAAAGACAAAACAATTTAGCTTTTAAAAAAGCTGTTGGTTTAAGTATTAAATGTTAACTCTCTCTGCAATCAAAAAAACACTCCTCTCTCTAGTACACACACACTCCTCTCTCTCAGTCTGCACAGGAGAAAGTGAAACTGTCAGTGTGACTCACTACCTTCCTGCCTGGCTAGACAGCATGTGACTTACAGTACTGTAAGCCATGTGATCTGTGGGGGGGGGGCTGCCAAGTCTGAAACACCAAGTGGATCACTTAGAATCATAATGAGGAATGCGAAGTCCATTAAAAATATTGACTTTGTCTTACTTCTCGTTTTCTTTATGCCAACGCGAAGTGGTAATGACAAGGCGAAGTAAGCACTTTGCATTGCCCACTTTGCATGCACTTTGCCAGCAAATTTTACATTTGCTGCATCTCTAATTGTGATGAGCATTGAGTGCGGAGACCTTACAAGGTCAAAAGCAGATTGAGTGCAACAGACATCCCAGAGGCTGAAGTCAAGGGGATGTGGTAAGCATGAGCAACGATTGAGTAATCAAGCATGGAAATGCACGTAGGTCAGTAAACAGAGTACTAATAATAGGATCTGTACATTGGTCTGCATAACATAGCAATGAAACAGCACTGAATAGTGGGGCAAGCCAACCAGGCATTTAAAAGCCAACTCAAGGAAACAAATACTCTGAGGACTTTTGGCAGCGAAGGCAGGATTTAAAACAGATATAATTAGCCACAAAGGGCCATGACTCCCCAAACACTTCCTAGTCCCTGCTGTAGGATAAACAAGAAAGTGATGGAATGGCCTAAAATCACATGCAGATATTAAAGCTAGTTTAATAGCCTTAGCAATAGCTTTAGCTGATCTCTGAGTATAACAGGGCAAATAAACATATAAGCAACATCTGTATGGAGTACACTGAGTTGTAAAACTGCAATAAACATAATAAAAAGAGACACAATGTTCTGAAAGCAGGTGTAACCAGGCAGTGCAATGAAGCTGCTTCAATGAAGTAAGTAGAATGAGATTGCATGATTGAGCTGCATAGTTAGTTTCAGACTAAGCCTGAGTCAGGTGAAAACAATTGAGTATACAACATGGAGCAGCTATGGTTGAGCTGAAACACACAGATAATGATTGCAGTTGCACTGCAGTCGTTTGAGAGTTGTGGGTAACAGAGCAAACAGTAGGAGCTCTAGAGCGATATACTAGGAGCTTAGAAACAAAAGCACCCCCCCAAAAGACAAACCAAAGACACACACAAACACAGAAAACAGGGAACAAAGTCAGAAAGAAGCACACACAGCCAACGGCAAATACAAACCAGAAGCAGGAAATAAACACAGAAATCCAGCAGACAAGCAGGAGCAACAAGGTGAAGGGGGCCCAACCAGCACAGAGGACAGACTGACAGAGCCTTCGGCTGCAAAGAAGACGTGCTTCACAAATGTATCTGAGAGGAACTGCTTATATAGCTCAGGAAGTGGGAGTGGCTGGCTGCTTGTCCATTGAACTCCAGGCAAAGCCTTTCCAATTATCCATCAATCCTGAGTCATTTAATCCTTCAGTTGAAGCTAGCCTTTGCCCGAACGAGGACTGGGGGTCGCAAATAAGACCTTGCACAGTGCCCCCCACTCCACCGAACCAGCTTAGCTCATGGTGGTGATTGCTCCAGTTTAGCCCCCCCAGTCAAAGTGTTTGCATGTCAGCCCAGACTTAGGATGTAAGTTTGACTCCAGGAAGATTTTATTCTCCCCAACTAGTAAATATTGCCAGTCCAAAGTTTCAGTGTCCCTACCAAATAAGTGGGCCATTGCACCAGGAGTCTGCTAGACTGAGCAAGCAAATAGTAAGCCAGAGAGACTCCCCTTGGCTTGGTAGTCAGCAACATACTGTCCCCATTAGAGAGTAGAGAAACACTCTCTCCAGGTGTCATAAGCAAAACTTTTATGCACAGCACCGGGTCACAAGGGTAGGATCCCCGACTCCATAAGCCTGGAGTATCGTTCCAAAATGATTATGTATATAAGCTTACTGTACCAAGGAAAGGTCCAGAATAGCAGCCAGGAAAGTGTAGGCCACCCACGTGGCGGTAGTTTCGCATGCGGCTGTTAGATCAGCCCAGCTTTTTCTTTAACTCCCAGACAAAACCTTCTGCTTTTGACACTCCCCAGAAGGACGATGTCACCACTTCATGTTTAATTTTTAGTGTTGCAAGGTACACCATAAAGCACTCAACCTTCAGATCTCTGAGTTATGCCATCACCCCATTAAAAGCTTGGAATTTTTTTAGGAGACATGCAGAGTAATCTTGCAAGATAAATAATCTCTTCCCCTCAAATTGCAGATCGTTAGAAGCACGATAAGCCCCCAACAGAGCTTCTCTATGGTAGCCGGTGACATTGGCGCCTGAATTAAGGCACCGTCCGAAATGGCGACGCAATGTGGGCAAAAGCCAGAATGGCGAAGGGGGGGCAACCGGATGTGGTGGGGCGGGTGACTGTAGTGACAGGAAGGATGTCACTATATGTACACACGTGTGGGAGATCGAGCACTGCAAGCATGGCCTGAGAAGGGGCAGAGGGAATGTTGGGAGTGGCACTGTGGTTGGCTGCCGAGCTGCACTGTGGCATCAGGGGTTGGCCTCTGCTTGTGGTGCATGAGGTTTCAGGTTCAGTTCTAGATCCAGGTGCTACTACAGTTTGGTTGCGCCCAGCCTGAAACTTTTTTTTTTGCTTTAATCTCCCCAACATGCACCCCGCTTGGAGTTTAGAATCCTTAAGTAGGGGATGGGGCAAATCCCCCACAGAAAGCAAAAGGACTGTATCCCCGGTATTGGTCCTCCATGCACCGAGGTTGTCAAGGTGGCAAAATTGTTTTCTCCGCACTGATGTCGCAATAATGCGGGTCACCGTTTATCACTCGATGTTATCGTATAGGACCCTTCTCTATCCTGGTAGTTGTGGAATCTTATTATTATTTGTCAGTGTGGTTGATTTGGGTTCAACATAGGCATTACTGCTCTGTGGGCCCTCTTGAGCTTACATCTTCCATTTTTAGGGGCAGGACTAGAATCTCCGGTAGTTGTATGGCACAGAAGTTTAGAATATTTGGACACTCCTTTCCTTCAGGTAGTCCCTTCAGACAGAGATTCAGTCCTCTGTGGTCATTTTCTTGATAGTTAAACTGTTCTTTAAAATCTTCTAGTACTTTTGTAGTGCTGCTATTTGCTATGGGACTGGGCCGGCAGTATTCTCTAAATCTGACACCTACTGCTTCTCTTTGCTGAGTTGGGTCACTTGTGAGGTATGCAAGTGAACCAGCTCCTGGAAATTTTTATTGAATTTTGCTTCCATCTGATCAAGATGGGGACCCAGGGCAGCTAATACTGCTCCATTACCTCCCATCCCAATATGTGTACTTCGGCTGCAGAGAGGGAAATTGGACCCATGTTGTCAACTTGGGCTGCAGGTGGTTGCTTGCATTGGCTTTTTGAAGCTGTCCACAGGTTTTTTGCTGGATTTTGAATCAGAATGTCATTCATGCTGATGGTAGGAGAGTTATTAAGTCTTCCCCCAGGTTTCTAACCTGACTCTAACTTATTAAATTATATATTTATTACTGCAAGAAAGGCGACATGGAGCAAACACGTCTCCACTGTTTTCTGCTCATTAGTACTTCCATTTATTTTTGTGAGGTTGACAATTCCACTATAGCAAAGGTCCTGGAGCTGGGGAAAACAAAAGTGTCAGGTGCAGAGAAGATGCAGGATTAAGATATGCATATATTGGCTACAAACAATGAATATGGACCCCAGACCTACACCAGCTACCCCCAACCCAGGCCCAGTAGGAGACAGCCAACCTTGTCCCTTCAATATTAAAATACAGCAGGAAGACAGACCGGCACCTACTCAAGGCTCCGTATAGTATTGTGGATCCAAATTATTCAAAAAATGCATAACATTGATTTAAACACAATGGCCCTGATATTCAGACTGTGCCAGGCTGTGGCACAAGCCTGGGCGCAGCCCAACTTGGCTGCGCAGGGGCGTTGACTGGACGATATTCAACGGAGCTTCACTATGGCACACCATCGTTGAATATTGCTCCCTGGCCACCAGCAGTGCGCATGGCGCAGTGGCACTGTGCCAGCGCAAGTGGCCAGAGTGGAGCAGGGGGATGCGCTAGTGCAAGTTCTGTTGCACTATGCGCAACAACCGTGATATTCAAAAGTGCACATGCAAATGGGGCCATAATGTATGCAAGGCGCAAATGGGGCCATTTGCATGTCATTATGGCCCCATTTGCATGCAGGTGCGCTGATCCCTATCAACTTGCAACTGGCGCCCTGCCAGGCAGCAGCCGTTGGGGACCGACACCCCCTGCACAATGCGGCAATGTGCCCCACAGCCCGATCGTGGGCTTAAGTAAATATAAATCATATCCTATATTCCTGGTGGTCCAATGGACCACTGTCAGCGTGATCACTGGCTTAGGTATAAACAAATAAAGTCCAATATCCCTGGTGGTCCAGTGAACTGCTGTCAGCCCGATCGTGGGCATTTGTAATAATAAAATTAAGTCCTATATCCCTGTTTGTCCAGTGGACCACTGTCAGCCCGCTCACAGGCATCTGTAATAATAAAATGAAGTTCTATATCCCTGGTGGTCCAGTGGACCACTGTCAGCCCGATCGCGGGCATTTGTATTAAAAATAATGAAGTCCTATATCCCCGGTGGTCCAGTTGACCACTCGCAGCCCAATTGCAGGCATTTGTATTAAAAATAGTGAAGTCCAATGGCCCTGGTGGTCCAGCGGACTGCTCGCAGCCCGATCGCGGGCATTTGTATTAAAATAATGAAGTCCAATAGCCCTGGTGGTCCAATGGTATCCCCCCTCCCCACCCGCCCCACGACCCCTGCCCCTCCCCTGCTCAGTGGTGGGTGGCAGCATCACACCACCTGCGCCCTGCAGTCTGCCGATTGACTTTACCGCAGTAGGTCTGTAATGCGTCATGGTGCATGCAGAGCCATCGGGCATGCAGCCCATACCATATTATATTTCAGATATGTGAATGAATCCATTCACATATCTGGACTGTGTGTGTGGTATGGTATGCTGCACCCCATTGGCTCACGCTAGGACCAATGGGTGTACAGCACTACCTGTGGTGTCAGTCGGCAGGCGGCGGCAGCAGGCGGGTGAGGTGCTGCCACCTGCCGCTACTGGGGGTGGTGGTGCAGGCTGAGTGGTGGTGGGAGGGGGTACCGCTGACCACCAGGGCTATTGGACTCACTATTTTAACACAAATGCCCACAATTGGCTGTGAGTGTCCACTGACCACCAGGATATAAGACTTCATTTTATTATTGACAAATGTCTGTGATCAGGAGTGACAGCGGTCCACTGGACCGCCAGGGATATGAGACACTATTATTTTAAACAGATGCCAGCGATCAGGCACGGAGGTGACACCATGGAGGTGCAGCCGAGCTCGGTGGCCACCCACCGTGGCAGCTGCCATGTTGCGCCCTGCAATATGGCAGCTCACCTGTGGGTGGCCAGCCATTGTTCCTTTTTTGGGGGGGCTCACCTGTGTGCAGCGCAAGTAGGGGTTGTGCATTCATGGACTCAGCACATCCCGGGCTGAATATCAGGATGTGTGGAGTATGCATGGGCATGCCCCCCCACCGCGCCGCATACATTACTGATGTGCTTCGCTGCATCAGGATTTGTGCCAGGCACAATCCTCGTTTGAAAATCATGCCGGGGGGGCATCAGTGGGTTGCTCATAGTGCAACACTGTTGCGCCATGCTCAACCCTTTTGAATATCTTGGCCAATGTCAATGCCCCAAAAACTTTATTACTAAGAATGCAGTAGACGTCAAGTAAAATTAAGCACTCACAATGAAGCAGTGTCCACTTCAAAGTTAAAAGTCCATTCAAATTCATCAGAATCCACCAAATGCAAATGCTGACTGGTGCTCAGACTCAAACCTCACCCCTGCAGAAAAGTGGACACTGTTGTGCTTCATTGTTAGTGCTTTATTTTACTTTTGATGAATAAAGATCTTATTGCCACAGATGTTGTGTTTAAAACCACAGTTTTTTGTACGATTGAGAGTCATGTTACTATACAGACCCTTGAGTAGGCACTGGTCCTTCTTCTGTGTTTCTGTATTTATGACTGTGGCACTATGATTCGCAAGTTGCAGTCCCTTTGTTTTTCATGTATTGTGCCCTTCAATATTAAATGTTGATGAACCAACCATTAGGGTCTAGTTACTGCTGTGTGCTGCCACACCTGTACTGATAACAATAACACCATTCCAGTATCAAAACATTCTCCCCCAACCGGAGTATACTC
Organism: Neoceratodus forsteri; assembly: GCA_016271365.2. Taxonomy (NCBI): domain Eukaryota; kingdom Metazoa; phylum Chordata; order Ceratodontiformes; family Ceratodontidae; genus Neoceratodus; species Neoceratodus forsteri. Next base: position 1,180,653,026 of record CM057458.1, read on the forward strand.
CTTATCTTATGTGGGCAGGTTAGTGCAGCCCTCCTAACATGCTATACAGTATAACCTCACCCTGCCCATAGTGGTTGCTATTATATCCCTCCCAATTAAATATCTCCAACCACTCCCTGCAATGAAGGATCAAAATTACATACACATTATTTGTTGTATGTGGCTTAGAGGATGGAGTTGAAATACAGGTTTGGTTATACACTGTACTATGAGCATGAGTCCCAAACCAAGTCCAGACAGTTCACTAACTTCTAATTTGAAAATAACAGTGAGAAACCTGTTTGAACAGACTAAACTCATAAAGATGAATGTCTGCTGGCACATCGCTCCCCTAATGTACAGCACAGAATTAGGTGTGGAGGTCAGAAATCTTCAGCCATGCATCTTTCACTGAAAAGTATCATTTTAGGAGCATGACATAATAAAGTTCATCAGTTATCATCTAAACAAAATTTGTAAAGTAAAAAAAAATATTTTTAGAGGACATTATAAACTCATTAATTCATTGGGTTCATCACGTCCTCCTGCAGAACTCCAATAGCACACTGAAGGCTGCCAGTCTCCATTATAACACTGATTTTCCTACTTGACATCAGCGTATCTTCAGCACGGGAGGGGAGCACTAACACAGAGCCAGAGAGTGCATCACCATGACAGAAGAAAAAAACGTTAAAACAGGTATTAACCTTAATTAATTTTTTGAGAAAGAATACAGATGCCAACTACAATTAATTCACATTCTGACACAGAAACAGCTAAGCATGAACGGAAACAGATATCTTTGTGCATTTTGCTGTTTCTACACTCCTCAGTGAACAGCATGTTTAGTGTCTTTTGACATCATACACTAAGTACCAGTCTACATAACACCTGATACATGAAAAATATTATTGGACACTGTATAGTGATGTAAATAATGGTTCAAGTAACCTGCATTGTTTTTTGTGTGTGTGTGTGTGTGTGTGTGTGTGTGTGTGTGTGTGTGTTTTGGGGGAGGGGTTCACTGTTCCCAGTACCATAAGACAACTGTCATGAGAAAAGTTCTACTTTTTATGGAAATCATTACTGTGGTTACTTTCTTAATCCAGTAGTGGGGCAGAATGCATTCCTTGTGGGGATGGGGGTGGGTGGCCCTTTCACAGTATCTGGTATAATAAAGCAACCCACAAACAGACCATTACTTCTAAACAACTTCTACTATTTTCCTTTGGTCAGTTACTTCTAAAATCTTTGGGGGAGAAAGGAGGACAGACAGAGAGGAAAAGGCAGCAGCAAGAGCAGCATCAACAACTATAGTAAGCTCTGAGAAAGAAGTGGCAGAGACATATCCCATTCAGTTCTAATGGGCAGCACCCTAGAGAGGAGGAGGAGGAGGAGTAGGTGAGGACAGAGGACAAGGCAGCAGCAACAGCACGAATGGCATCAACAGAGACAATAAGGTCTGCAAATGGTGAGGCACAGCTGTACCTCATTCATTTCTATGGGGCAGTACCTCAAGGTCAAGAAGGAGGTACTAGAAGAAGATGAGGCAGGAGCATCAACCTAGACAAAAAGCTGCAGAGAGCAACAAATTAAATTAAAATAAATAAACACAGATTTGTTTTGCCCTCTACACCACCAAGAAAAAAATGTCAAATACATTTTTAGAAAAAATTTCCCCTGCCCCTTTCCCTGTCAACTAAATTCACTCCACCCTGCTCCTGATACAGGGCCTGCAGTTGCCAATGCAGGCTCACATTGTGTTGTCTCTCTTCTCCCATCATTTCATTGGCCTGCCTGCCTGAAACCATGGTTACACATAGTGAGAATAAGCTAACAGGAGTGAAGACCATATTCTGGCCACCTCAAGCTGTGATTGCTTGTAGCTCCTCTCTCCCATCTGGCCCTCTGGGCCTCTGTGTTTTCCTCTTTTCCCTCCTCTTCTCTCTTCCCTCTAATTCTACCCTTATGACAATGTCCTCTGGACAGATGCTCCCCACTCCACACTCCCCCTCCATTCTGCTCTCCCTTACTTCCATCCTTACTGTCTGTTAAACATCCTTAAGTGTTGTATTTTCTTGATGTTATTGTTTACCATGATGTCTATGTTTTTACCTCAATGTACTATATAACTGCCCAGTAGTACTGTTATCTTGAAAATCCCCTGTTGCTGAATCAACTGTTTTGTCTTGCCATACCTGTGTTGTCCGATGATGCAGAGCCTTTGTAAAGGAGTCTATGACTCAGAGGGTTGTATTTCCTAGAACTCAATAAATAAATCAAGATGCATGATTCTGTAATAAAAATGTTATAACCAACAATCACTCTTTTTACATAAAAGGAGCTCTTTCTGCAGTCACTGGTGCCGCAGCACATTCCCCTGTGTGAGAAAGATGGAAAAGGCACTGAGAAGTTTTAAGAGTGAGGTGTTCTCACTCTCCAGTGCTGCTGATTGGCTGCGGCTTGTCATGTGGCTTGCCAGCAACATTGACATTCTCACTGTGTGCTCCCTGTAAAATGTGCTGCTGCATCGTGACATTGAAGTGCAGAAATGCCAAATGTTAACTGAGTTTCTCTGGAGTTCTCCTGATGTCCAAGATGCCAGATTTTGGAATTTTCTCCGAGTGAAAAGTCAGCAGCAGCTCATCTTCACCCTGAATGCATTATGGTGAGCTGCACCCAAGGATATGCCACAGGCGGGTTTATACAAAGTGGTTAGTACCCTTTCACCCGTTCCTGTCAGAGCTATTTAGAAGTATAATATTGTATGTACTTCCTTTTACATAAATTCTACATAGCACTCCATTTAAGCTGATTAGAGAGTACAAGCCCTATAATGTTGCTTCTTTCACTACACCATTTACCACAATGTTTATATGCAGTTCAGGATCTTTTGTTTATTATATTTTTTTCATTTTTGTCAGTACTTTTTTCAGAATTTTGGATAGGGAAAGGCACATGAAGGTGAAATGTGTTTACAGGTGCAACCTGAGAGCACAGAGATGTCAAATATGATTTGCTCAGTGACACACAGTATGCAAGTGGCAGCTGTGGGATTCAAACCCATATGTTCAAGTTCTTCAGCTTTACCGCTCTGTGCTCTACCAATGGGCTATGCTGCTTCTTATCCCTTTGTTAAAATGTTTTACTTGTGAAAATATAAACATAAAAATTTGCCAGCATAAAGAGGCCTTACAGTCTACTGAGTCTGCTCAACTATGGTGCCTTGATCTACAGAATACAATGGGCCCTACTCCACCTCCTCCCAACCCTGATCTTCCCTTTTACCTTATTTCCACCTTTTCTTGAACCTACCCCAATGTCATTTTGGTGATGATCTCAGATGGGAGTTCATTCCATCCTGACAATGCCATCTCAGTGAAGACACAGTACCTCACAAAAGGCTGCTGAACAAGTTAGAGGATCTGGGTGCAGTTAATGACACAGTTCCATAGATGAAAAATTGGTTGGAAGGGAGAAAACAGATTATTATGGTTAATGGAGTCAAATGAGAAGAGAGGGAGAGCATCAGTCTGGTGCCTCAGGGATTGTTCATATGTCCAGTCTTTTTCAATGTGTTCATCAGTGACATGGGAGAAGGGATACAGGACAAGATGTATCTCTTCATAGATGACAATAAGGTTTGTTGCTTGGTAGACTGCATGGCAGTGGTTAGAAAGATGCAAAGAACTGCAAAGACTAAAGAGGAGGTCATAGGTTTGGCAGTTAAATGTGAACATCAAAAAAGTGCAAGGTGATGCACATAAGGAAAAAAAAAGCCAGTACAGAGTGCTGGATGATGGGGTTGGGGGTGGGGGTGGGAAGGGGTAAAGCTGGGATTGACTTCTGAGGAAAGAGAACTATGGTTCATCATCACTGACTATCTAAAACAATCAAGCCAGTGCAACAAGGCTGACAGAAAGGCAAACAGGATGCTTGGGTGTAAAGGAAAGGGTACTGACAGCAGAAAAAAGGAGGTGTTGCTACCTATCTATAAAACACTGGTGAGGTACCACATGGAGTACTGTGCCCAGATCTTGAGTTTTCACAATAGGAAAGATAAGGACAGGCTAGAGACAGTGCAATGTATGGTGACTAAACTGATTGTAGGCCAGCATAGAAACATAGAAACATAGAAGTTGACGGTAGATAAGGACCACAAGGCCCATCCAGTCTGCCCATTTCTTTTTCTACCTTATAAATGTGCCATTGGCCTTTGCTCTGTCAGTGACCTATCTATTCATAGTCATTTGTATTGCTCCCTTATGCCTATCCCATGCATGTTTGAAGCCCTGCACTGTATTCATAGCCACCACTTCTTGTGGTAAGCCATTCCGTGCATCATACCACCCTTTCTGTGAAAAAGAATTTCTCACATTCCCCTTAATCGGCCTCCTCTAATCTCACTGTGTCCTCTTGTCCTGCTATTTTCTTATATTTAAACATGTAGACTCTTCACCTTGTTTATGCCCTTAAGGTGTTTAAATGTCTCGATCATATCACCTCTCTCCCTCCTTTGCTCAAGGGTATACATATTGAGCTCCGTTAATCTGTCCTCATATGTCTTCTGATGCAGTCCCTGCACCATTTTGGTTGCCCTTCTCTGGACTGCCTCGATTTGGTTAATGTCCTTGTGAAGGTGTGGCCTCCAATACTGCACGCAGTACTCCAGATGGGGCCTAACCAATGTCTTGTACAGAGGGATTATTACCTCCCTCTTACGACTTGTGATACCCCTACTAATACACCCTAACACCCCCCTAGCCTTACCTACTGCTTTAGAGGTCTGCTTGGATGATTTTAGGTCATCAGTGATGATGATGCCCAAGTCTCTTTCTTCCTTTGTGACTGCTAACAACTCCCCTCCCAGCCTATAAGTGGCTTCAGGGTTTCTCTTCCCTATGTGCATGATTTTGCACTTCTTTGCATTAAATCCCAGTTGCCACTCTTCTGACCATTCTGCTAGTTTATCCAGATCTCTTCTCATTCTGCCCACCCCATCTGGATCATCTACTCTGTTGCAGATCTTGGTGTCATCTGCAAACAGACAAGCCTTACCTCTAGTCCATCTAGTAGGTCACTAATGAAGATGTTGAATAGGACTGGCCCCAGGACTGATCCCTGAGGTACCCCACTTGTGACTTGCATCTCTTCTGACTGTATACCATTTACCACCACTCTCTGTTTTCTGCCAGTCAACCAGTTTGCTACCCTGTTGACCAACTTCTGACCCACCCGAGCCTACCCAGCTTATTTATCAATCTTCTATGTGGAACAGTGTCAAAAGCTTTGCTGAAGTCAAGGTAGGCGACATCAACTGCTCCCCCTTGGTCCACCACTCTGGTTACCCAGTCAAAGAAATCTATGAGATTAGTTTGACAGGACCTTCCTTTTGTAAACCCATGCTGTCTTGGATCCAGTGCCCCTATGGATTCCAGGTGTTGCACTATCCTTTCCTTAAGGAGTGCCTCCATAATCTTGCCCACTACTGAGGTAAGACTGACCGGTCTGTAGTTCCCGCCTCCTCCCTGCTACCACCCTGTGGAGTGGGGATCACATGAGCCCTTCTCCAGTCTTCTGGGACCTCTCCTGTGCTCAGAGACTCACTAAACAATTCTGCTAATGGCTCTGCTAGTTCCTTCTTTAGCTCCTTAGTACCCTGGGATGTATGCCATCAGGTCCCATTGCCTTATCCACCCTGAGCTTAGCAAGCTCTTGTAGGACCCTTTCTTTGTGAAGGGAGTAGTGCTCACCTCCTCCCCTGTGTCCATGATGCTTGAGCTGTGGGCCCTGCCCTACCTTCTCTTCAGTAAATACTGAGCAAAAGTATCTATTTAGGATAGATGCCTTTACAGGGTCCTTCTCCTCACATGCTCCCTTTTCTCCATTAAGCTTAGCAATACCCCCTCTGGACTTTCTCCTTTCACTAATGTATCTATAGAAAGTCTTGTCACCTTCTTTTACTGTTCAGCAGGGTAAATCTTACTTAGATCGGCTCAAGGCACTGAGCATGTACTCGCTAGAGGCCAGATGAGAGAGAGGTGATATGATAGGCACCTCCAAGTTCCTGAAAGTAATGAACAAAGTAAATTGAGAGGAACTATTTAGTATAAGTAGCAGATCACGTACATGGGGGCACAAGTGAAAACTGACAGGGACAGGCTCAAGAGGGGAGTGAGAAAGTTGTATTTTACAGAAAGTGTGGTGGAACTATGGAACAATACGTCAGCAGATGTGGTGGGTACCAAAACTATCAATGGTAGGGGCCAGCCCATTAGCACTGAGAGCAGATATTCTGGAGGTCACACCTCATGCCATGTCAGTGACCTGTGTTCAAGAGCAAGCTCGGGCCACTTGGGGTTGACAGGCTGAAAGGGTGGGAGATGATAGTAGAGGTCACTGGGCTGCTGTCATCTCCCAGATTGGGGAGGTGAGTTTCCTCGCTCTCGAATGACACCACGCCAAGGCTGGGTGTCAGAGCAGAGGTCTGGGGGACTGACTTTACATTGGGAGGGTGGACGTAGTTGTGGTTCTGGGGAAGCATGTGTGCACCATGCACATGCACTTGCTGTGTATGCCAAAGCTCCTGGGTGGGACAGAAAAAACATAAAAATGTGTATGGGCACAATTATCAAATTGGGATGCAGGGCTTGTGGCCAAGTCCTTCATCCCTGCAACATTTGCTGCACTTGCAACCTTGGGTTTCCCACAACTTGCACCTAATTTTATAACGCGGGATGCAAGTTGTGACAGTACCTTCAATTTATTGCAGCTTGTGCCAAAGATGTGATGCAAGCCCCATAAATTGGCTCCCCCGCTGATGCAAAAGTACACTGGGGGGAACTGGTGGAACTGTACTGTGGCACCACAATGGAGTTGCAGTGGGGAGAGTGGTTGCTTCCAAATTTGCACTAGCAGCACAGTTCGACACAAGTTGACACCTATGTCAGACTCTCTGCTACAAGTCCATTGCAGTGACCACAAACCATTTGAAATTGGGCCCTATGTCTCTCTTTTGTCATGTGTGACAGCTCCCAATGTCCTCAGACCCTGATCCTTGTGGGTATTCACTGGTATGATTGTGGGAGGAGAGTCTGACAATGTTGGGGGATGACGAGGGCCGATGGCAAGTGTTGGTGGCAATGGAGAGCAAACAGCTCTATGGAAATAAAAACTATCAAAGGTATTAAACACAGATGGGACAGAGTTAAAGGCTTAGTGGTTGCTCAGAGTGATAGCAGTATGGTGGGGAGCATGGGGGTGGACAGTGTGGGTTAGAAACCCGGTATTAACAGTAAGTCCGTGTTTGTTAGGGTTTTGTGGGCAGACTGGAAGGACCAATGGCTTCTTCAGCAGTCATTGTCTGTGTGACTATGTTTCAATGCAAGAAGTGTATCCTGACCTCCTTTTTGAATCTTCTTCCTGACAGATTAAGGCAGTGCACTGTAGTAGTCCTTATGTCACTAAGACAGAAAAGTTTCTCAACATCTACCTTTGCACTGAAACAGAAATGTTCCGTGATATCTACCTTGTTTATACCTTCCAGGTACTTGAAGGTTTCAGTCATGTCCCCTCTCTCCCTCCTTTCCTCTCACAAAAACATGTTGATCTCTCTCTCAATTTGTCCTCTTATGCCCTGCCCTGTGGTCCCTGTATCAGCTTTGCTGCTCTCCTTTTGACTGCCTCGAGCTGGTTGATAGCTTTCTTCAGGTGATAGCTCCAGTATTGCATGCCTTACTCCATTTGCAGTCACACTAATGATCTGTACAGCAGCAATATATCCTCCTGCCATTTGCTTATGAATGATTAAGCAAAGTAGCCTAGAATTCTGTTTGCCTTAGCCCCTTCCTTCATAATATTGTGTGGCTTGTTTAAAGTTTCTGGTGATGGCTATTTTATTTTATTTTTTTTTTATTTTATTGAAATCTAGGCTATCCCCCCAACTACAGTACTTTTCTTCCACTGTTTCAGTGACCATGACCTCTCCTAGACTGTACTCTGCCCTCAGAGTCTTCCTTCCTATGTGCATGACGTGCTTCTTCACATTGAACCCCAGCTGCCAGATGTCTGATCATCTTTCCAGCTTAAGTCCACCTTAAGTCCTGCACCCCTTCATTTGAGTCTACTCTCCGACAGAGCTTGGTGTTATCTGCAAAAAGTCAGATCTGAGCTTTACCTCTGTCTCAGTGTCACTTATGAACACATTAAACAATGCTGGTCCAAACAAGGATCCCTATGGGACACCGCTTGTAACCTCCCTTGTACCTGAGAGTTCCTCTCACCACTGCTACCCTCTGTGTTCTATCACTAAGCCAATCTGCCACCTACCTGGTGAATTTCCTCCTTGACCTTAGATCCTCCAACTTTCTGATCAGCTTCTTGTGTGACACTGATTCAAATGCCTTCCTGAAATGCAAATATAAAGTGTCCACGACCTGACTTTTGTCCACCACTTTCATTTTCCAGTCAAAGAAGTAAATATGGTTAGTTTCACAGGACCTACCAGTCATGAATCCATGCTATCTCTCATTCTGTAGCCCACTGTGTTCAAGGAACTCCACTGTTCTTTCCCTCAGAATGGTCTCCATGGGATAACACACAAAGTAGGTCAGACTGATTGGCCTGTAGTTTTCCTGGGTCATTCCTGTACCTACTCAGGTAGAGTAGTACCACATGCACTGTTCTCCATTCATGCAGTACCACACTGTTACCAAATTAGCTATAGAACAGGTCTGCCAGGGTACCTGCCTGCTCTGCTACAAGTTCCATCTACCGTATTGTGTGCTTGCCATCTGAACCCAAGAATTTGTTTATCTTAAGGAATATGAACTCTTTCCTAACCCTGTCCTCGGCCATGTACTCCCCTCCTCCTGCCATCCTCTCTTGTGGCTCTGGTCCATCCTTTTCTTTAGTAAAGGCAGAGCAAAAGTACTTGTTCAATACTTCCACTTTCTCTTTACTGCCGACAACTCACTCAACCTCCTTTTTTCAGCTGAACTATGCCAGCCTGTGTGTCCCTTTTCTGACAGATTTACCTAAAGAAGGCTTTCTCCCCACCCTCAATCCTCTTTGCAATTTTGACCTCTTTCCAAACCTTGGCATGCCTGACTATCCTACTTGCCTCCCTAGCTTTATGCAGGTAGATGCCCTCATCCTCACACTTTTGGAACTTCCTGTATTTACCATAGGTGACCCTCTTGTCTTTAACTGCCTGACTCACATCCTACAGAACCAGCTGGGTTTCATTGCTTTGGATTTCTTTCCCTTCTGTTTTAGGGCATGTGTTAGTGTCTGCCACTATCCCCTCCCTAATCGCTGTCAACCTTTGCTTCACATCCATGGCTTTCTACAGGCTTGTTAGGTGTCCCTTCAAAATCTCGCACATCCTTCCTTAGTTGCCTTCCTGAAATCTAGCTCTTTTGTCTTTGTGCTTAGTGATTCTTTCCCCATGTTGACTTAGACCAATATCATCTGGTGATCAATATTCCTCAAGGGCTTTTCCACCATGGTGTCCTGGACATGCTTCCTGTTTGTAATTACCAGATATATGATGGCTTCCTCCCAAATTGGTTTGGTCACCCCCAGATAAAGTAACCAGTTCTGGACCACACCCTGTAACAGCTGCTTCTGGCACAGGTGTTGGCTGGTAAACTTCAATCCACCTCGACAAATTAAAGTATCTTGTCACCACCACAACTGCCATCCTGATTATGGCACCCAGCTTCCTGTCCTTTTCCTTATCCTGAATTTGTGGCCTATAACTCACACCTAGCATTTATGTCCTTCCTGCATTTGGATTTAAACCCACAGTGTCTTGAATTTACCATCCTCAATGTTCTCCCTAGTGGTAATAATGTCATCCCAGATGTATTGTAGCAATCACCCTTCCCCTTTCTCCCTGTTCCTTCTATAGAGAGCATGCCCAGAAATGGAGAGATCCCAGTCATGATTTGGGGTATCCCAGGTCTTGGTGACCACCACCATATCCACCTTTTCCTCAGCCATCATGGCCGGCAGGTTGTCTGTCTTGTTCCCAAGACTTCTTATGATAAGGGACACTACATTTCCAACCACCTGCAGATTTACAGTGCTTGAATTGTACCATTACTATGCTGCTGAGCATGACTTTACAAACACCCAGACTGACTGTTAGTTTATACCTGTAATCATAGCTTTTCTAACTTCTTACAAAACTACCACATGCCCCCAGCTGTGACTTCCCAAGGCTTTTATTGGGTTAACATTTATAGAAATTAGCTTAATATTAAAGGTCCCATTTAGGCCTGCAGATAGTCTACCAACATCAGCATGAAACCTTCATGATGCAGATTAAAACTATGTAAGTTCAACACTTGCACAGCTGACTGCACTTTATATGGCCCCATCTACAGAAACAGATGGGGCTCCAGATCACAACAGTAACAAGCAGTCCCCATCTGGCACCAATATCATGTCTCACTCTATAAGTGCTCTCCATTTCGGTCCTCTAAATCCAAATGCTGCTTCAAGTACCAAGAATGCCAATTTGTGTACACCCATTCTTTCTGTTGCACAGTTTATCAACCTCTCTCCAGAAAAGAACAGCATTCAAGACTTTTTCTGCAGGCCAACAGCTCTCAGTACATATAGCTATATCATTCAGGAAGACTGTTCCCCTAAAACCTCACCTGAGACCAGGTTATGTTTTTTCAAACTGAACTAGTGTGGGATCAGTTAGTGCCACAGATGCATCAAACCACAAGCTTGTAAAGTAACAGCCAGCATATTCTAGTGTTTAGTACACAAAGCTGTGATCAAGAAGGTTGGGTTTGAATCCCAGCTCCCTGAAAATGTGTTTAACCTATAATTCACAGGACTGGTGATCCATGGTGGTGTGCTATTGGAATAGTAAATCTATACTAAAGGGTACAGTATAAAGTACAAGACAGAAACTAAGCATAGGAAGGAAACTGGTCCCAATACAGATCTGAGGCGAACAATCTGATGGGAGCTAGGCATAATTAGACACAAGTCTTACAATGACACCATTAAATTATGATGCCACAGTGCCATCCAGCAGAAGAAAAACAGAGCATCAAATGACATTTTTTTGTCAATGAACAAATCTGCATTAACAGTAATGACTGAAATACAAAGACAGGATTTGTATTTGCCTTTTTTCGTAATGCAAAAAAAAATCCAAATAATCTATTAAATTAAAGCAGTACTACACACCTGGATGTGACTTATTATGGGATATTATCACTTCTCATGCGCACAAAGAAGAACAACCCAATGGCTGATGATATCCAATAACATAGCACATCGTGTCCTGCTTAGCTAATCACCCCAGTGTGTTTATTGAGCTGGATATTGTCATTTATTTGGGTGGTTTAAAGCACATGGTTGAACTGGCTTATAGCAGTTATCTACAAAGTACCACAGACATGTGTGCAGGCCAATGAGCACATCACCTCATAATTTTCCCTACTCCAGGGTACAAGACTGGGGGTCCTCTGTAGACTCTACTGTTCACACTGTACAGTGAACTACTGGCACAGGTGTTCAAAGATAATCAGTTAATAACAAGTGTGGTGGTGAGAAGCAGGGAACACGAGATTAGTTTATATGAAGGTGACATTCTAGTTTACACCACCAACTCAGAACAGTCCCTACCTAGATTAATGGGCACTTTCAAGAAATTTAGTTACTTCTCAGTGTGCAAATTAAATACACCGAAGATGGGGATCATGGCTCTCTGTTTCTCCATATCACCTCAAATGAGAGGCGGTTTTGATTGGTATCCCATGATATGGGCAAGTCAAATTGAGCGACTCAGTCTGAGAGATTCAGTTTGATCAGTTGTCATAACAGCGAGAGTGAAAAGATAGAGAGGGGCTGTAAGAGCGACTGTGAGGGTACAAGAACTGCAATGGAAAAAATACAGCCAATGTGATATGGAGATATTGTGAATGAGGATATGGTGGGTTGCTTGCCAGACAATTCCCAGCTGGACAGTTTGTGTTGTGGTAGTAGTGACTGGCTCTGGTGTGGAAGGACCCATATTCAGAGCTAGTTGGGTGGGTGGGGAATAATATTTTGTTCTGTTGTTTGGGTACTTATCTTTTTCTGTTTTTTTGTATTCCCCAACCTCTCAAATGTGTGCTCTATGCTCCCTTGGCCTCCTGAATGTGAGTCCTCTTCACTGAATAGTCCCCTCCAAAACATTCCCCTGTACCCAAGTGTCAGGCCTCCACTGGATTTGATAATTTTTATTTACAGTTAATTTTGTTTGCCTCCTAGTCCTGGGAAGTGTTCCTTCTAGTCTAGTCCCCCAGCCCTGTCACCCATTTGCAACTTACCTCTGGCTTCCTCCATGGCTTGCCCTCGTGGCAGGGTGGAGGGGATCCCTCAACCTGCCACTTCAGATTTGGTGCTGGAGGTTACTGCCTGTTCCCAGGGCCGGTGCCTGCAGAGATTGACTTTCATCCAGCCTCACCCAGGACATGCTTTTTCTCCTCTGGTGTTTTTCTCTCTCAGGAGATTAGGCATGCAATGACACCTACAGGGGGAGTGTGCACATGTCCGCACATGCTCTCGCCAAGCATCTGCCTTCTCTTCTCCCTATTTCTGGAGCATTGGTGTGCTGCCTCCCAGCCACCACTAGGGGCCAGTCAAGCACCAACTGTTGGTAACCCCCCCTCGGACACTCAATCCTTCTTCTTCCCTGCAGACCCCTGGTGGCCTGTGTTAATTCCTGAATACAGGTCACCTGCATGGCATGAGTTAAGGTGTTCAGTGCCTCAGCCCTCCAAGCCATGGGGCTGGCCGTAGATTTGATTATAATAATAATGAGGGTGCAGGGGGGGCATCAAAATAATATTTGTTGATATTGCTCTAGTAGAGACTGTTTATGACCATTGCTTTTAATACATCTGCTGTAGCGCATGTTGCCATTAGTGTGATGTGCACTCACTCATTTGCCAATCACTATTTTTATATCACTCATATCATATGGAGCTGTTTGACTTTAAGTGGGACATTAGTTATTTGCAGTACTTTGGAGTGATGATCACTAAAGATTTGATGACTCTTCATCAAGAAAATTTCAAATATCTGGCCTCAAAGATAAAAGCTGATCTTCAAAGAGGGTCACAGAGAAACATAGAATTTGATGACAGATAAGAACCTGCTTGGTCCACCTAGTCTGCCCATTTCCTCACATAATGGATAAAATGCAAATCCTAGTTAACCAACTGCCTACTTCATCCTACCCCCCCTAAGAATTGCCTTATGACTGTCCCATGAATACTTGAATTCCTCCACTGTTTTTAACTCCACAACCTCCTTAGGAAGGCTGTTCAATGCATCCACAACCCTCTCCATGAAAAACACTTCCTCATATTACCTCTGAGCCATCCCCTCTATCTTCAAATTGTGCTCCTAGTTCTTGTACATCTCTTTTTCTGAAAGATGCCACCCTTTTGGACTTTTTTGATTCCCTTGAGGGTATACATATTAAGCTCCTTTAGTCTCTCTTTGTATGTCTTCAGGTGCAGCCCCTGGTCCATTTTTGTTGCCCTCCTCTGGGTAGCCTCCACCCTGTCTATGTCTTTGTGGAGATGACGTTTCCAGAACTGCATGCTGTACTCCAGATGGGGTCTCACCAACTGTCTGTACAGAGGGATACCAACTTCCTGTTTTCTACTGGTGATGCCTCTCCATATGCATCCCAGTATCCCCACAGCCCTCCTTACTGCCTTCTCACATCGCTTGCCCACTTTTAGGTCATCTGATATAACTACCCCCAGGTCCCTTTCCATTTTTATTGTTGTCAGTATCTCACCCCCCATTGTGTACTCTTCCCCTGGGTTTTTGTTTCTCAGGTGGATTACTTTGCACTTCTTTGCATTGAATCTAAGCTGCCATACATTTGACCATTCCTCCAACCTTGCTAAGTGCCTTCTCATCCTTTCCTCCCCACCTTGTGTATCAACCCTGTTGAAGATCTTTGTGTCATCTGCAAAGAGGCATACTGTTCCTTCCAGTCCCTCTGCAATGCCGCTTATAAAGAAATTAAAAAGGACTGGACCCAGTACTGAACCCTGTGGTACCCCACTGGTAACCCCCCTTTCTTCACTGTGGACTCCATTTACTATTACCCTCTGTGTCATGTTGTCCAGCCAATGTTTTACCCAGGCTACCACCCTGGGACCCACTCCCAGGCTTGCTAATTTGTTTATTAACCTTTTGTGTGGGACTGTGTCAAATGCCTTACTAAAGTCTAGGTAGGCTATGTCCACAGCCCCTCCCTGGTCTACTACTTTGGTCACCCATTCAAATAAGTTAATTAGACTCATCTGACATGACCTTCCCACTGTGAAGCTATGCTGTCATAGGTCCTGTGCCCCACTGGCCTCTAGGTACTCAGTTCTTTCCTTCAGAAGTGATTCCATCATTTTCCCTACCACTGTGGTCAATCTGACAGGTCTGTAGTTCCCTGTCTCTGTCTTGTTCCCACGTTTGTGAAGAGGAATCACATCTGCCCTCCTCCAGTCCTCAGGAACCACACCATACTCCCATGATTTGTTAAAAAGGATAGTCAGTGGTGTTACTAGTTCTCCCCTTAGTTCTTTTAGAATTCTGGGTTGAATTCCATCAGGCCCCATTGCTTTGTCCACCTTTAGTTTTAGGAGTTCTATCAAAACCCTTTGTTCTTTGAAAGGACTGATATCGACCCCCCTATCCAGAGTGCTTCTATTGACTGGACTAAGTGCCTCCCCCTTCTCTTCCTTTGTGAATACTGAGCAGAAGTATTTGTTCAATATCCCTGCTTTTCACTGCCCCTCACCCACCCTCCTCTTTATTCAGCCTCAGTATCCATCCTTTGTCTTTCTTCCCTCTCTATATGTACCGATAAAAGATTTTATCCCCTTCTTAACTGAGTTGGCTATCTTTTCCTCTGTTTGGGCCTTTGCTATTCTGACTGCCTTCCCTGCTTCCTTCTACTTTAATTGGTACAGTTCTCTGTCCTGCTCCTTCTGTGTTTTCTTATATTTCCTGAATGCTATCATTTTCTCCCTAACCTTCCGCACCACCTCTTTTGTGAACCATAGTGTTTTTTTCTTTCATTTTGATTTGTTTATTTGCTTCACACACAGGCTTGTTGCCTCTGTGATAACAGTTTTGATGTTTCCCCATTGTTACTCCACCTCTCCTTCTTGCCTGTTTGTTAGTGCTTTTCAGAGGCCCTGTCCCATTTTGACAAAATCTGCCCTCCTGAAGTCCAGTACTTTCACTTTTGTATGACTTGGCTCTACAGTTAAGTTTATCATGAACCACACTGTTTGGTGGTCACTTGTTCCCAAATTGCTACCCACGTCTAGATCCAAGATCCTCTCTCCATCCCCATTTGAGAGTACTAGGTCTAATATTTCTGAGTGGTTTCCAACACTTGCTGTCTATCAGTTTTCACTTGTGCCCTCTGTAGGGCATCAAGAATGGCCATGCTCTTGTATGTGGTAAAACTTTCTCTTGGATGTGGGTGCAGCAAAGGTGCTTCAGTTAACATCTGATGTATCCAGGTCCCCCACCAGCAATATCTCCCCTTTCTCTGCCATCCTAAGGAATCCTTCTGTCATTTCACATTGTGTGAACTTACCTGCACCAACAGGCATCGGGGTGTGCTTTGGGGTCATTGGCTCTAACTCTCACACCATTCCATGTGTAAATAAGCTGAGGTGGTGCAGTATAGGAGAATGGGGTGAGAGTTAAGACCCCAATGCACACCCGATGCCTGTTGGTGGGGTGGTGTGGTTGTGGGGTGCAAGGGTGGTAACTGTAATGGCAAATTTCCTCAGTTTTGTCACTGTAAAACTCCCTAACTGTTGCATTAATGCAGTTTTTTGCAAAGAATTTCCTTACTTTTTGAGAAAGCATAGTAAAGTACAATGTCACACAAGTTGTTGGGAGCACAGGGCCCTGTGCTCCCACCAACTTGCAAATTTCTGCCTAACATAACAGTACAAGTACTGAATATCATATGTATTGGTGGGAGCGAGTATGGGTGGGACCGCAGGCCCCACGCTCCCACCAACTTGAATTTAACCAAATTTTCATTCGTCAGAGTGGTATAATTCTGCACCTGTTTACATTTTACACAACTAATCACTGAAAATGACCTCTGTCCCAGTAAGGCTAACTACCTTATAAATGTCAAGTCACTACCACGATGCAGAATGCTACCCACAAAATGTAAACTGCATCACACAATGTCT
The DNA here is from genome assembly GCA_016271365.2 of Neoceratodus forsteri. Taxonomy (NCBI): domain Eukaryota; kingdom Metazoa; phylum Chordata; order Ceratodontiformes; family Ceratodontidae; genus Neoceratodus; species Neoceratodus forsteri. Next base: position 1,180,669,261 of record CM057458.1, read on the forward strand.
CTACAGCAACACCTAAGCACCATAATTAACATCTACATAACATCCCCTCAACACCCTCCACAATTCAAGTTAAAAGACCAAACCATTTCAGAGATATTTAATGTAAACATTTTTACACCTTTAAAAATTCTTTGACTGCAAGAATTGGCCATGACCTCGTGATCAAAGATCATCTCTGATCGAAAGGGGACATCTGGTCATGATATTTGGGCTATCTGGTCCCTCCCAGAGATATCTGATCCAGCAAAAATCTAGCCATCTCATCCCGCCCTCACGAACAAAGCTAACGATCAAAGAAATCTCACATCCAAAGAATTTGCTGGCTCGCAATCAAAGAATTTAAAAGGTTAAAACTCCATCTTTTTCCAACCCAAAATCTGGCCATCTCATCCTCCTCCCTCCCTCCTCATGAATGAAGATTACTATCAAAGAATCTCATGATCAAAGAATTTGCAGGCTCCCGATCAAAGATCGCTAGTGAGTTGCAAGCAAAGAATTACAAAGTTTAAAACTCCAGTTTTGACACAACTACATTAAACCACAGGAATGGCTCAAAAAAGCAAAGCCTCCTGAACAATACCCCTCCAAGTTTTACTTCACAAGTCACCCCTGGGCTGAGATATTTGTTTTTTTTCCAGCCCAAAAATGAAAAGAAGATGGCGGCCATCATAATCAATAAATTTCTCATGCTCAACGAATCTTTGATCACAAGCTAGCAAATTTTTTGATCATGAGGAGTGACGAGATGATCAAAACTCAATTCTTCTTTTGCAAAACAACCATATACATTTTTTCATAGACTTATAAGGGGAGCTAAAAAGTTTAATAACTTTTGAACAGATTAATATTTTTTCACCAAATAAAATGTGGCAAGTTCCTTGACCCAAGCTCTTTCTAGGTGACAAGATTTAGACTGACTCACCACATGGTGGCTGCACAGCACCACATACAAAATCAGGAAAAATTGCCCTCAAAACTGGCGAAAAATGCATTTTTCAGCTATTCACTGCACAAAAACAGTAAGCCTGACCGAAATGCAATTTGGCAAATAAAGACACTTACCATGCCCCACTAAAAATACCACATTTCATGCAAATCTGTTGAACAGTTTCAAAGTTATTAATGCACAAATTTCAAGTTTAAAATTAAAGTGCCTTCATAACCCTAACTATAGGGTGCGACCGCATCCTTATAATATATATATATATATATATGTGTGTGTGTGTGTGTATATATATATATATATATATATATATTAACTACAGAGCAGTAAGCTGCAAGAATAGAAAAGTTTATAGAAAGCATAAAGGTGCACCAGCTTTGGTGCCAAAGTAAGTATGAGCCTAATCTGAATTAAAGGAAATTGTGAACTTTCATATGAAAGGAATGTTATATTTAAGATCTATTTTTTATGAATTATGTTTAGATGCCACTAGACCAGACTCCCTGAGGAAGAGGCTGTAGCATTCCCTGAAATGTTGGATTTTATGGGCTGGATGTAAGAAACAAAAGAATTAACTAAAACTGTTGTTTAAAAATGTTGTGCATGGATCTGTTTTCTCAACCTGCATTATTGATTAAAAAACAACAAATAACTTAATGTGCATTTCAAGGGAATAATTCCATCTCAAAGTTCTGAGGATATGAGAACCTGTCATGCTTCACTCTTGGGGTTCTGATGTCCTCAGAACCTCTTGATGGAATTATTCCCTGTAATGCACACTAACCTAATTATTACTCTATTTGTAATATTTGGATGGGATGAGGACATTATTTGATGGAGGTTCACCCAATTTTGTTCCTTCAACACCAAGTTCATCCATTCAAAATCTGAAATTAATCATTCATATATCCATATGTGGGCATTTTCCTCCTCACTGGCTCCAGATCCTTCCTCCTGCTTCTTCTTCCCTGAAAATGGCACTGGCATACACACACACACACACACACTCACACACACACTGTACATATATAAAACAGGCAAAACTCCATTTAATGCATCATGCGGGTTGTTCACAGTGACAAAGCTTGGAATCGGTGTTAGAGTTGAAGCCCCCCTGACTTCTCCCAGCCCACCTCCAACCAGCATCGGGTGCATTGAGTCTTCACCAACTTCATCCCATCAGATATGCAAAGAAGCAGAGGTATAGAAGAATGGGTGAGAGTTAGAACCGACGACTCCCAACATGCGCCCTGATGCCAGTCGGGGTGTGGGCTGAGGGGGTCCAAGGTGGGCTTTCAACCCTAACACTGAATTTCTTCACTTTTGTCACTGTGGAACAACCATAACTGATGCAATAAATGGAGTTTTTGCCTCTAATTCTCTTCTTTGAGAATGAGGATGATAAATAGTGAATGAATACAGTGGCAGTATCACAGGACCCTCTGGGCCCCATGCTCCCACCACGTGATGTCTTGTTACACAGTAACAGGAACTGCAAAGCAAAAGCAAGCAGTAATGGTTATTCATATGGTAAAGCAAACGTAATGGTAAAGCAAACGTTAATAGAAACGCAAGTGTAAAGTGACGCCGGTTTAACAGTGATGCAAACGCATCAGCAAGCACATACGATAACACAACTGGTAACACACACAGTGATGACACCAGTATTGCAATTGTAAAAGTAAAGTGTTACAGCAAAAGGAACTCCAAAGGTAACAGAAACGAAAACACGAATGGAAGCGGCATGTAAACGTGAACTGTGACGCCGACTGGCATGGTACTGCAATAGTAAATGCAAATGGTAAAGTTAATATGGACACAACACCAAAGGAAACAGAAACATAAACACTAATGCAAACTTGTACGTAAATGCAAACCCTAATAGCACGGTGACGTTACCACAATTGTAAATGCAAATAGTAACGGTAACAGCAACAATAATGCCAAAGGAAACAGAAAAGCAAAAGGAAATGCAAGCACATACGGAAATTCAATCCGTAATGAGCATGGTCACAGTAATGCAATAGGAAATGCAAATGGTAACAGTTACAGCAATGAAGATGCAAAACAAAAGACAAACACAAATGAAAGGGCTGCTGTAAATGTAAATGGCAATGCATACAGTGACACAAACAGACATGCAATCATAAACAGTAGTGGAAACGCAAATGGTAACAGCAACGCAAATGCAAGTGCAAGTGAGAACACAAAGGGTAATGCACATGGTGTCATACGCAGGAACTGTAATGCAAATGGGTACGTAAATGTAAGTGGAAACAGTAACTGTAACATTAACAGAAGTGCATACCCTGTTTTTCCACAACAACTGCATAGAGAAATACAGTGTGTACAAAGAATGTATGCATAATAATGGCTCTCGAAGCCGAAAATGAGGTGTTGAAATACTAAATTGCTTATATCTCAATAACCGTCCAATGTAGAAAAAAAAATTCACATGATTCATCATTTTCATGGCTACGTTTTCGATGAAAAATCCATATCTCACACCGTTTTCGAGATAGGAGCCCCGAAAGGCGTGGCGCACGCTACCATGTTACTCTATGGGAAAAATGTCAACTTCAGAGTACCATAACTTGGCAGCCATGCACTATTTTTTCACCAAACCACCAGAAGGAAAATCTGTGAGATGTTGGCTGCCTTGTCTTCAAATTTCAGCTCAAAAGACCAAACGGTTCTTTTGCAACAGGGTGGCAAAGAACTCCTGTCATTTTGGCCATAGTCTGGAAAAGTAGTATCGCAATTTGTGACACTTTTCGCAAAAATTTGTGAAAGTGTCACAAGTGCGACAGTACTTTGTGACACTACTTTTCCTAGAAATTTGAAAAACATATTTCTGAGGTGTTTAACCCCAAAAATAAAGACATGGCTAGCACCCTCAGGGTCCGACTAGGTGAACACAAAAATAATTGTGTCTCTAACAGGTCCCAAATTTAAATGCCAAGCATTTCTGTGACAACTAACTGGGAAAAAAAGGCTGACTCAGTACACTACAGGGGTCATTTGCATCACTAAAAAGTGCATTTGTGACACTTTGAACTTTTTGTTAACTTTTTCCATTGACTTATAATGGGAACTTATTTTTTGAATAACTTTTGAACTGTTCAATATTTTTTCTTGAAATCTTCAAATGGTACATTGGGCAGCCCAGCGACATGTTCCCTTAAGATTTTGGACTGGTCTTGCAAACCACGTGACCTGTAGGCACGAGCAAAGAATGAACAATAAAAAAAGTAAATGCGCACATGGATGTCGCTTAATAAGTCTGCAGCCGTCTATCCAAACAGTAGAAAAGTTTGTAGATCCCAAGACCTATGGTTGCACCCCATGCCGGCCAAATCTCAGGCAAATCCATTCAACAGTGGCAAAGTTACTAAGGTGCAAAGTTTCACCATTTAACTTTAAAATGGTTACTCAAACCTAACTATGGTAGCACTACCGTGCTGCCATAATATATACCTATTATAGGGGTGCAGTCACACTCCTATATTTAGGGTTATGAAGCCACTTCTATGTTAAACTCAAAATTTTGCACATTAATAACTTTGGGCATGTTCAATGGATTTGCACGAAATGTGGTATGCGCATTGGTGCATGGTAGATCACTTGATCTGCCAAATTTATGTTCAGTTTGGACTTACGGTGTTTGCACATCGAAATGCTGAAAAATGCACTTTTTGCCAGTTATGTGGGCAGTTTTTCAGATTTTGTTGATGGTGTTGCATGGTCGTTGTGTGGTGTGCCGCTCTGCAGCTTGGCACATTGAAAGAGCTTGGGTCAAGGAACATGCCACTTTTTGTTTGGTGAAAAAATATTAATCCATTCAAAAGGTATTGAAGTTTATAGTTCCCATTATAAGTCTATGGAAAAATTTATATGGTTATTTTGCGAACGAAGAATGGGGTTTTGGCCATCTGGTCCCTCCTCACAATCAAAGAATTTGCAGGCTTATGATCAAAGATTCTTTGATCCTTAGGGAGGGACTAGGTGGCAAGATTTGAGGGACCAGATAGCCTGATTTTAAAACTTTTAAAATTAAATATCTCAGAAATGGTTTGGTCTTTTAACTTGAAATTTGAGTGCATTGACAGGGTGTCCGTAGCTGTGAATTTTGGTGTTTAGGTGTCAGAAAGTATATTGATTGTGGAGATATAGCATGATGCAGTTTACATTTTGCGGACAGGATTTTGCATTGTGGTAGTGGCTTGAAATTTATAGGGTAGCTAGCCTTACTGCCATGGAAGTACTTTGCAGTCTTTAGGTGTGTAAAATGTAAACAGGTGTGGAATTCTGTCACTCCGACCAATGAAAATCTCAAACTTTAAAATGTTATATCTTGGACACGGTTTGGTCTTTTAAATTGGAATTTACAGGGTGTTGAGGGGATGTCATAGAGATGTGAACTATGTGATTTAGGTGTTGGGGAAATAATCTGTTGCAGAGATATTCAATTACATAATTTACATTTTTCAGCAAAGGATTACATTGCAGTCTGTGTCATGACTTTCAGCGCCGTTATCTCGGAAACAAAGCGAGATACAGACTTTTCACTACAGGTGGCTTAGATCTCCTTCAGGTGATCTAGCCAAAGGAAAAAGACTTGAAATCATAGAGTAATCCTACAGTGTGATTTTGTTTGTACATTACACGGTTCATGAGATATTGTGAAATTACTGTCACAGGGGTTGATAGAGTGCCTGTCCAGAGCTTTTTGGAGCCCATATCTTGGAAATTATGTGAGATATGGGTACAATCTTTCTGATGTTGTTTGAAGTACTCACTGTCACTATTACAATGGTGCTAGAATTTTTTTCTAGCTCTTACGGTTACCAAGATATGCACAAATTACAGTTACATGGGTTTGGTGCCCTGTAGTGCTGCTGCATGGCTCTGTAGCTTTGCGTAAGTGGGAGCTTGAGCCCAGATGCATATCTTTAGGCAAAAATTGACAACTTGGTGGGAGCTGGGCTCCACACTCCTACCAATATGTGTGTTTTACTACTTATATTACACTTTTTCAAAAAGTAATGAAATACTTTGCAAAAAACTGTGTTAATGCTTCATTTAGGGTTAAAGCAAAAAAAGTCAGGGATGTGACATTAGGGTTGAACCCCTAACTCTCCCTCACAAATGCCACCCTGATCCTCCACAGTCTGACAGATGCCAGGGTGTGTCATTATGGTTGCAAGGCCTAAATCTCACCCCATTCTCCTTTACTGTAGCATGTCCACATGCTCAGACATGGAATATATTATAGGGTGCAGTCACACCCTATATTTAAGGTTATGGAGCCATGTCTATGTTAACTCAAATTTTTGTGTGTTAACTTTGGAACCTTTCTTTGGATTTACATGAAATGTGGTATGTGCAATGGGGCATGACAGATCTCTTGGTTTGCCAAATTTCATTTAGTCAGACTTACAATTTTTGCATACCAAAATGCTGAAAAATGCACTTTTCACCAGTTATGTGGGCAGTTTTTCGAAATGTGTCCATGGTTCTGCACAGCCTTTGTGTGATGTGCTGATGTGTGACTTGGCTCATCTGAAAGAGCTTGGGTCAAAGAACATGCCACTTTCATGTGGGGAAAAAATATTAATTCATTCAAAAGTTATTAAACTTTTAAGTTCCCATTATAAGACAAAGGGAAAATTTATATGGCTATTTTGTGAAAGATGAATGGGCTTTTGGCCATCTATTCCAGCTTCATGATCAAAGAATTTGCAGGTTCATGATCAAAGAATCTTTGATTGCAAGGAATTCTTTGATCGTGATGACCGCCATCTTGTTTTCAGTTTGCGTTCGCAAAAATTCAAATATCTTCTGAGGTGAAACTATGGTGGGTTTTGCTCAGGGGTTTTCCCTCTATCAAGCCATGCCTGTGGTTTCTTTCAAAATGGTAAAAAAATAGAGTTTTTAATGTTTTTATTCTTTGATCGTGACTCACTAACGATCTTTGATCATGAGCCTGCAAATTCTTTGATCGAGATTCTTTGATCACGAGGGTGCGACTAGCTGGCCACATGAAAATTAAATTTTCTCAGCACAAGGGTCACTTCTGAAGGCAAACTAGGGTGGAATCTGCTCAGGGGCCTTTGTGCTGTTGAGTCATGGCTGTGGTTTTATGTATTTTTCTCTGAAAATTTAGTTTTAACATTTTTTATTCTTTGATCATGAACCTGCAAATTCTTTCATCGTGAGCCTGCAAATTCTTTGATCACAAGATTCTTTGACTGTGATCTTTGATTGCAAGGGAGGGACTAGATGTCCAGATTTGGAGGGACCAGATAGCACAATTTTAATAATATTCCAAATTAAATATCTCAGAAATGGTTTGGTCCTTTTACTTGAAATTTGGAAAGTGTTGATGGCATGTCCTGTAGATGTGAATTATTGTGATTAGGTGTTGGACAATACATTTTTGTGGACATATTGCATGGCACAGTTTACATTTTGCGGACAGCGTTTTCCATGGTGGTAGTGGCCTGAAATTACTTGGGTAGCAAGCCTTACTGCCATGGATGTACTTTTCAGTCGTTAGGTATGTAAATGTTAATAGGTGTGGAATTCTGCCAGTGTGATGAATGAAAATCTGAAACGTCACATTTTATATCTTGGAAACAGTTTGGTCTTTTACATTGAAATTTGGAGCGTGTTGAGGGATGTGCTGTCCATGTGAATTATGGTGTTTAGGTGTTGGAAAATTCATTTTCTGCACCCATATTGCATGACACACTTTATGTTTTGCATATGGCATTATACATTGTGGTACTGACTTCACATTTATAGAGTGCCTAGCATTACTGCCATGGAGGTAATTTGTAGTTTTTAGGTGTCTGACATGTAAACAGTTGTTGAATTATACCATTGATGACTGACATTTTTCTTTTTCAAAGTGGTGGGTCCCACACTCCCACCCATATGCGCTGCCAGCAATACATATGATATTCAATACTTGTACTCTTATCTTAGGCAGGAATTTACAAGTTGAATATTTGAGTTGGTGGGAGCACGGGGCCTGAAGTGCCCTGCGCTCCCACCAACTTATGCAACTTTCTCCTTTTCTATTCTTTCTCAAAAAGTAAGGAAATTCTATGCAAAAAACTATGTTAATGCATCATTTAGGGTTAAAACAGAAAAAGTCTGGAAATTAGACCTTTAGAGTTGCCCCACCCCTCATAGACCCAACCATCATCCCAAGATTGACAGCTGACAGGGTGTCATTAGGGTTGTGAAGCCTATATGTCACTCCATTCTTCTCTGCTGTGGCTTGTGAATATGATCACAGATGAAATGGAGTGACAATATCCAGTTTTGGAGGCAGTTTTGGGGATTTTGTCGGTGGCCCTGTGTGGCCATCATGTGGAGTTCTGCTCTGCAAGATGGTTCATCTGAAAGAGCTTGGCTGACCGCACATGCCACTTTTTGTTTGGTGAAAACATATTGAGGCATTCAAAAGTTACATCACTTTTAATTTCCCATTATAAGTCAAAGGGAAAATTTATATGGTTGTTTTTCGAACAAAGAATAGGGTTCTGGCCATCTGGTCCCATCTGGCGGTCAAAGAATTTGCAGCCTCACGGTTCAAGAATCTTTGTCACAGAGAATTCTTTGATTGCGAGGTCCACCATCTTGTTTTTAAATTCCGATTGTAAAAAGTCAAATATCTTGGCTCTGGGGTCACTCCTGAAGTAAAACTTACATGGGTTTTACTCAGGGGGCATCGACCTACTGAGCCATGCCTTTGGTTTAGTAGATATGCCCTTCCACCCAGCACCCTCCACCCACCCCAGCTGGAAACTGGCACAGCCCACCTCTCACCTACACAGCCAGCCACTGACTGAGTTCAGTAAGGGGTGGTGGGTAGACTGGCACAGCAGAGTGGGGGGTGGTGGCCACTAGACTACCATGGCTGGACTGGGTAAATGCCACATTTGCAGCAGCGATTCAGGGTCGGGCACAGGTGGCATGGTTGACTGCACCATCCTGTGGGGCATATCAATGGGGATTCGGAGGCAGGGGTGTGGGCACTCTGCAGGCAGTTACTGTACGCTTTGGGCAGGGGTGTAGGCAGCCCTGTGGGTGCCTAATGTGGCTTGCTGGACATGGGGGCACTTGTGACTGCATTGGACCTGTTGTGGCTTGCGACATGCTCGCCAGGTGCTCCTTCTGTTCGGTGTCCCTGGCCGCATGTCGCAAGTCACAAAACTTAGATGTGGAGACTCTGCCCCTTCTAGAATAGGATGCAGGGTCAATGTCACAGTTGAGACTGGTGCAAGTCATGTTTTATGGTGGACTTGCACCAACCTTCTAGAATCAGGCTCATTATGTGTGTAACATGGCCTGACACTTGCAAACCCACCAACTTGCGCAATGTTCTACTTTTCTATTCTTTCTTAAAGTAAGGAAATTCTATGCAAAACAATGTGTTAATGCATCATTTAGGGTTAAAGCACTAAGAAGTCAGAAATGAAAATCTTTAGGTTGCTCCTCCGGATCTACCATTCATCTCAAGATTGACAGATGATGGGTGTGTTATTTGGTTGTGAGGCCTAAATGTCACTCCATTCTTTTGGCTGTCCCTTGTTAATATGATTACACATGGAATGGGTGACATTTAGACCTCACAACCCCAATGACACACCCTGGCATCTGTCAATCTTGGGATGATTTGTGGGTCCGGGGAGAGGAAAACCCTAAAGATTTTCATTTCCTGACTTTTGTGGTTTAACACTAAATGATGCATTAACACAATTTTTGTATAGAATATATATATATATATATATTTTGTGTGTATATATATATATATATTATGGTATCACGGTAGTGCTACCATAGTTAGGGTTGAGGAGCCATTTACATGTTAAACCCAAATTTTGCACCTTAATATCTTTGCAACTGTTTAGCAGATTTGCCTAAAATTTGGAATACACAATCAAGACCTACACACCTTGGGATCTGCAAAGTTTTGTTTTGGTCAGATATACAGCTGTGGAGTTATTAAGCGTGATCTGCGCACGCGTTTACGCTTTTCTGGAATTTTACTGTGTCGCATACAAGTCGCACGGTTTGCTCAACTGGTCTGAAATCTTCATGGAACATGCAGCTGGGGTCCTCAATGTGCCTTTTGAAGATTTCATGAAAAAATATTAAACGGTTCAAAAATTATTCAAAAAACAAGTTCCCATTATAAGTCAATGGGAAAAGTTAACAAAAAGTTAGACAGTGTCGCAAATGCAGTTTTTACTTTTGCAAATGGCCCTTTTACTGTCACAAATTGCCATTTTGTTTTCAGTTGGTGATCAGAAAAATGTTTGGCATTTAAATTTTGGACCCTCTAGCAACCTAATTCTTTTTGTATTCACCTAGTCGGACCCTGAGGATGCTAGCCATGTCTTTATTTTGGGGTAAAACACCCCAGAAATAAATTTTTCACATTTCTGGGAAAATGTACTTTCACAAAGTATTTTCGCATGCATGACACTGTGGAATGAATTACGAAAGCTTTTGCAAATTGCGACAGTACTTTTCTAAGCTGTGGGAAAATGACAGCAATTCTTTGGCACCCCGCTGCAAAAGAATGTTTTGGAGTTTTGGGTTGAAATTTGGAGGGAACACAGCCAACATCTCACAGATGTGTCTTTCAGTATTTTGTTGAAAAAATATTTCATGGCAGCAAAGTTACGGTACTCCAAAGTTGACACTTTTTCCCATAGGATAACATTACGGCATACGACGCATTGCAGCAAAATTGTTTGGCGCCCTGCTGCAAAATAATGGTTTGGTATTTTGGGCTACCCTTTGCATTTTCATTTGTGCTTGTGTTTGCATTTCTTTTAACATTTCTGTCTACAGTACTGTTTCTCTTTCTGATTTGCTTAGTGTCACCATGTGCATTACGATTTGCGTTTATGGGCACAATGTTACTATGTGACAAGACATCAAGTAGTGGGCCCCGTGCTCCCACTGCCGCATTACATTCACTATTTTTCGTTATCATTCTCAAAAAGAAGGAAATTAGAGGCAAAAAACTCAGTTTAATGTATCAGTTAGTAGCTTATTAAAAGTGATGAAATTTGATGTCATGGTTGAAACCCTTTGCACCCTCCAACCCACCCTCCAACTGGAATCAGGTGCACATTGGGGTCATCAGTCCTAACTCTCACCCCATTCTCCTATTCCTCAGCTTCTTTCCACATGTGATGGGGTGAGAGTTAGGGCCAACGACCCCAACGCACACCCCAATTCCAGTTGGGGATGGGCTGAGGGGTGCAAAGGGGTTTCAACCCCAACATCGAATTTCTCACTTTGTCGCTGTGGGACAACCTTAACTGATACATTAAATGGAGTTTTTGCATCTAATATATATATATATATATATATATATATATATATACATATACCTGTATATATAGGAATATAGTATTTGAGAAACTCATACCTACTGCACATTGACACCCTGTAACTTTTTGCTGAATTGTTAAAAGGTTTACATCACACCCCTAATTTGTAGTGCCACAGTAGGAGAGATATTAAACATAACATGACCCAGTTTGGTTCCACTGTATTCTTTCAGTTTTATCACAAACATCAATTTACCCTTTCAAATAGGGCTCCATTTTGTGACATTGCTTCCAGTCCCAATTTAAGTATTTAAATACAGCTCTTTATTGTGCCCTAGAAACCCAACTATTGTTAATGTGTTATCTAATTACTTCATTTTAGCCTCCCCCATGAACTCCCTGTACAGAATAAAAGTTTTTTGCCTTTTATTAAATCATTTTATACAACTGTAACGTTCATAACATGTGTTCATCTAGTACCTCATCCTAAGCAGACTGTGCCTTTAATTTACATGGACTGTGGTCCAAAAGCATTACTGTATTTGGTGACCTTCTTTTTGTTAATGACATGCTGCCAAAACCTTGCAGTTTGTTATAACTCATTTATTTAGAAAATTCCATTTTCCCATGGCATGTTATTTTCATGTCCTTTTGTGACTCACATTACTATTGGTTCCTCCACTGGCCCAGAATGTTGCGAAACAGAAATGCATGCTGACACCATCAGTCATCACCCCATGGCTCTTCAAAGCCATGGAGCTGGTGGTTCTGCATTCTTTTTACTGCAACCTACATTCTGGACAAGACATGTTGTCCTCCTGAAGTTTGGAGTTATGCACATTACGGGCACTACACTAGGCTATTCTTTGTGCACCTCAGCTGCTCTGTTGTACCCCAGTGTGTCAAACATCTGCAGATTGTAAAGGTACACATTTGATTTTTGGGAAACACAGAGACATGTAGTTGGACTTTGCCTCATGGTCCCAAGATGCTGGACTCGGGGGTTGAAGGGTGGGGTAGGGGCAGAGAGAGTTGATTGTAAAGCATTTTAAAATTGAACAACTGCAGGTTTCCTAGATTAAATGGTTATACATGTATACTTATTCTATAGACCAAGTCCCTACATGGGGATCATTTTGTGTAGCCTGATCCCTGCAGGGGGGCATTTTGTGTGATCCTATTCTCTATCAGGGGCTCCTTTAATGTTATTGCTGCTAAATAGTTTGTTTTGTTCTGGGCAAAAAAAAAACTGCAGTTTTGGGGAGTATATCAATTGGACCTGGTTAGTGTTGAGGCTCATTTTGTATTAGGCATCAGAACACCAAAACTACTGTTTGGAGAGTTCTGTAATAAGAAATAAAATACATGCAGTACTGGGAGAGTAAATGAATAGGGCCTGGTCTCTGCAGGTGCTTAGTTTGTGTAGACCTGATCTCTTTAGGGGCGTGTGTTGTATGGGAGGCATCAGAACACCAGAACTACTTTTAAACTACCTGCTTATCTGCTAAACTTAAAAGAAATCCTGGTTAATATCATATTTATTTTTCTCTGTGTAGTTCTCTATGGTCCTGCGTGTTTGGGATGGTTCTTATAATACAGTACATTGTTTTTTTTCTGTCCTATATAGAGTACAGTACCATTTAATGATACCAAACTGACATGAAACTGAAATAGGACATGTTATACAGTACACTTAAAATATTGCTCATGAGTAACGTCTGGTGGTGGCGTTGGGGTGGTCATGGGCTTAAAACACAAATGTGCTTACAAGGAGCTTAAATAGAAAGGCAGTAGGAGCATAATGGCACAAAGATTAAATGGAGTTTAAAGAAGAAAAAATAAAAAAAAAGAAAAGAAAAATCATATTGTATACCATGATTCTGAGTTTCAGTGTGTATTAATGTCTACTAGGGAATGTAAAATATGGGAAGTAAAAGTAATTATTTGTTGTGCCCTGTGGCCTAGGATGGCATATGTGGGAGTAAATGTGATGTAAAGAAATGTTCTCTTACTAGAAGAGATACACATGGTGCTGCCACCCAGTCACCCTCTAGTGCAGTAATTTTATTTAATTTTCATTGTTTTGTGTATGTTTAGGCTTGTTTAGCTGTTGCAGTGTATTTCAGTAATTGTTTGGGCCATGTAATGCATATAGACTTAACATGGCTTCAATGGTAGTACAAGTGATGTAAAATGCTGTTTTTCTTTTCCCGCTGGAGAGTTTTCTGGCAGTGACTGCCAAAGCGGCACAGTTGTTTCTAGTAATTTTGTATCACTTGTGTCTTTGTGCACACTTTTGGCTCATTTTCCTGTTGCAGTAAATCTCAGTAATCATTAAGTGTGCTATGTGCTGCATGTTAGGCTGAGAGTCTAGCATGGCACTTTAAACAATTATTGAGATTCACTGCAACAACAAAAGTGAAGTGAAATACTGTTTTTTCCTTACTGGGATGATTGCTGTCAATGACTGACAAAGTGTTACCCTTTGTTCTGTTTTTTCCTTTTTGTATTCAGGTTTTGGTGTGCACTTGTAGGCTTACTTTGCTGTTGCAGTGAATCACAGTAATTATTTGGTATGCCATGTGCTGCATGATAAGCTGAGGGCCTAGCATGGAATACCAAACAATTACCGACATTCACTATAGTAGCTGAAGAAGCCTAAAAGTGCACCCCCCAAAAAAATGCGCTGGTTGCCATATGCACCTGCAGGACCATGCTGTGGACACAGTGAGTGAGGGGACCAAGGAGGGGACCATTTGACAACAGGAAGGGGTTGTGTCTTCAGTTGTGGCTGTGATCACCATGGCACCATTAGTAATAGGGATAATTGTGTATATCTGCACCATACAAGGGGACCATGCAAAATGACCTGGCACATTGCGATTATAGGACTTCACCAGATTTCAGGTCCCAGACCTTTTATTTGTATTGTGCCAATGTCAGAAAATCTCCTGCGCACAAACTTTGTTTGCCCATGATGAAAGGGCTTTGGAATATGGACATCTGTGCAAATCTGGGTTTGGGCACAAAAACTAGGCTTTGCACACGGGCAAGCTTTTGAAGATCTTGCCCCTGAAGTCAGTTTTTCTTTTTTTTCATTTCTTAAAACACATTTTAAGATTGAAGCAACCCACTAAAGGGCATAGTTCTATTAGTAGGCAGTAATCCACTCCAGGGTGTGCAGTTATTAGGGATTAATCAATACCCTGAGTGTATTGTGAGGCACGAGGCTGCTGGCTGAGTGTCCTCACAACACCCAGGGTGTTGATTAATCCCAAATAACTGCACACCATGGAGTGGGCTAGTACACTTATAACAGAGGGTGCACTACAAAACAAGGAGAAAGCAACATAATTGCTTTTTCTCCTTTTACAAAAATCAAACAAATTATTGTATTCTGCTGCCTAGAAAAATAGTCCCCAACAAAATTGTTGTCATGCACATACAAATGTCAGAAAGAAAGTGTTGCTATGCTTTCTATGACATTTGTTGTGCATGATATGCTTTCTGAGACAGCACAGTAGCTCTGAAGTGCAAAACATGAAGCTGCCTCTTGTGGTACATATAAGGTGTCTGTACCTTCACTGGCTTAACTGTTCTGTCTGTGGTTACATCAATGCATGGCAAGCAAGTAAACATTTTCCCCAGCAGTGCAGTCACACAGTCTACCAGACTGTATTCTACCAATTAAGAAATGGCAATGAATGGGACTCAGAGCCTGGAGGTCTTGCTGGCACTCTGTTTCTCTATCTACCAGCATAAAGCTCACTTTAAGAGCATGACATCGTTGGGGGGGGGTCTCACTCTCTTCACACTATTCCATCTGACTTTATGCCACAACTATGGGATTTACCTGTCAATCTGACTGTGCAACTTAAAAATGACCATGAGGACCACACACTTCACTCTGGGGACAAGCTTATCACATTGGCACTTGAATCTCACTGGCACAGACAGCAGAAGAGACAAGTTCACTAAGTCAAGTTTCATTTTATGCTGTCCCTGGCTCCTGCTGGCTCCCTTTGCTGTGCATCTCTCCCTCTCTCTCCCAATGGCACAGAGTTAAGATAGAGACAGTCAGCAGTGGAACTAGGGGAATGCTGATGATGTTTGCTGCTCCTGCACTGCAGTGGGTCTCTCACTCTCTCTATCACTGTTATTATGTAAAGTGACACTGACAGTGGCAGAGCAGCAGACACACATGCTGCAGATGTTCATTTTGTCCATGAGGAGTGGATGTTGCTGTGTGGTACTACTGTGTACTACACATTGGATACAGAGGAAAAACAAGCCACCGGCTGAATCCATCTGGCACACTGAGCACTTGTCCTGTAGTCTGGTGTTTGTGTGATCATGGACAGAGTAATGCACGGACAAGAACTGTTTGCTGTCTGATTCCTTGGTATCATACACAGACAGGCACTCAGAAAATTCCTATTATCTTTCTGTGATCTAATGGGGGGGGTCACAGTGAGGGTAACCATTGTGGCACAGGACATGTCCACAGAGAATAGAGGAACTGCTGTTGAATAAAATTTTATGGTGCATCTCTTTCTCTCTCTCTGACTCCTGGGAAATACCACATAGAACAAGAGGATGCCTTATGCCACACTCCCGATCACTCACTCGGGTTGTTTTACTGACTGCTGGGCTGGCACTTGTTCTCTGTGTTGTCCTCCTCATAGAGAGAGATTGAGACAGACAAGAAATGTGTTTTTTCTGTGATGATCCCTAGGGTGTGTGTGGTAGAAGCAAGACTACAAACTTTGAACACTGCAGCTATTGTTGCTACACTGCCTGAGACTACATGACAGGCCTCAGCTCTCACTTACTCACTGAGCAGGGATAGTAATGGCTGCTCCACATACTGCTATTTTGGCACTATAATACAATCAGAACAGTAACACAGCCTGATCTCTTGATGGGGTGGTTCACCACTAGCTATTGTATATTGTGGTGTAATCAATGGTCACCTGATGGCTGTTTACCACTCCCCTGTCTTTATGTACCTCATGTTATAAGTCATTAATACACTTCCGGTGTTTTTCCCTCAGCCTTGAATATCACCAACAGCAAAGGAATGCATTACTCCCAGACATCCCATTCATCTCATAGAGATATAGGTTGGTTTACCTCTCTCTTATTGTAGGCTTGGGACCAGCTGGTATATGTAAAAGACAGACCAGGTGAGATTCAGTCCATACTACACTGTACTACACTGTGTAACATGAAACATTTGTGAATATTTTAAGTCAATATAATATTGTGACTACAGTACAATCTTCAAAATGTTCAAAAAATTTTATACCAAATATCCATAGTAAGACAATAATGTTTTGGTTGAACATTAGCAATAACTTTTGGTATGACTTAATGAGACTCTTGGTATGATACTAATACTACTGTTGTTCCGGTGTCCATGTTACTCATGTGACTTCTTGTGTCATGTCTGTGTTACTTATGTGACATCCTGTGGAGTCTGTATTACTCACGTAACATCCTGTGGAAAAAAACCCTTGTAAATAAGGTATAATTCACTTTCTGAAAAGTCAGTGGTTTCTGTCTTTTCATATGAGGGTAATGTAGTTGTGCAAAAAAACAATGGGCTAAAAAATCAAGGACATGACTGTGGTAGCTAAACTTGAACATGTCCAGTTTTGGGCATACTGTGATCAGGAAACATATTGTGGCATAATTACTAACAAATTAAGTTTATGATAAAAAATGAAAAGTTAAATATTATGCTACCTAAATAGATACCATAGACATAGTAATATCAAAAAATATATATTTTTGATAATATGGCAAATGAGCTGTCAAGGACACAATGTTACTCACATTACGTTGGCCTTGTGGGAACGTTTAATCTCATTTTTGAGGACCTCGAACTATAAACTATCTTATATTGGAGAATGCAATACTACCATGTACCCAATGTAAATATGATATGGTTATGAACTGACGAACTATTCTGAAGGTGGTCCATACATCGCTGAAAGGTTGCTGAGGCACCATGTAAACCAAAAGGCATTTTAGTAAATTAAAATAATCCTAATGGGGTACTGAAGGCTGTCTTATCTTGGGAATCTGCATCTAAGGGTATTTGCCAGTATCCCTTTGACAAATCTAAAGTACTTATGTATTGAGCATTGCCTAACCTATCGATAATATCATCGATTCAGGGCATTGGATACCCGTTGAATCGAGATATTGCATTCAATTTGCAAAAGTCTAGGCAGACCCTTACACCTCCTTCTTTTTTGTTCACAACCACCATAGGAAAGCTCCATGGACTCTTTGAGGGTCTAATTACCCCTAGTTGTTGCATCTTTTTAATTTCCTTAATTACCTCTTCTCTTAAACTTTCAGGTAATCTATAGGGTTTGTGTCTGATAGGTTTATTAGTATTCACCTCTATATGATGTTTGACTCCCTCAACTCTCCCAGGTGTTGTTGTGAAGGTATTCTGAAAAGTGCTTAGGATATCTTTTAATTCCTTTCTTTGTTCAGCATTCAATTTATCATTAATGGTCACATCTTTCATCTCACCTTGACCATCTAAACGTTCATAGGCTAGTTCCAACTCACTTTTAGCTACTTCAGGGTGCACAAATGAAACTGGTTTACTGCTGTCATGCCACAATTTCAATAGGTTAGCATGATAGATTTTAAACTTTTGTTTTTTTTCTGGACAAATAATCTCATAGTTCACTGGACCAACTTGTCTATGAATTGTATAGGGCCCCTGCCATTTCATCAATAGCTCATTCTCTGTACAGGGTAACAACAGAAGAACTTTATCGCCAGGTTGGAATGTTTTAGTCCCTACTCCTTGGTCATAATACTGTTTTCGGGACGTCTAATGGTCTTTATTATTTTGTTGGGCCTTCTTAGCATACTTTGCTAATTTCTGGCGCAATGAAGTAACATATTCCAAGGTGGATAATGGTACAGTGTCTGACTTTGTCCCTTCCTAGCTTTCCTTTACTATATCTAACAGCCCCCCTTGGATTTTTCCCAAATAATAACTCAAAAGGGGAGTATCCTGTTGAAGCCTGGGGAACCTCGCGATAAGCAAACATTAAATATGGCAAGTATCTATCCCAATATTTGCCTTCATCATTAGTACATTTTTTTAACATTTGTTTTAGAGTTTTATTAAAATGTTCCACTAGCCCATCAGATTGTGGATGGTAAGGAGATGTATAAATGGAATGTACCCCTAAAGCGTGATAGAGACGTTGCAATACCTGAGAACAAAAATTGCTGCGTCTATCAGTCAGTATTTCTTTAGGTATGCCCATCCTGGAGAATATTTTTACTAACTCTTCCACTACGTTTTCCGGCTGTGACAGT
This sequence comes from Neoceratodus forsteri, assembly GCA_016271365.2. Lineage (NCBI taxonomy): Eukaryota > Metazoa > Chordata > Ceratodontiformes > Ceratodontidae > Neoceratodus > Neoceratodus forsteri. Next base: position 1,180,687,921 of record CM057458.1, read on the forward strand.
TCGCATAGGTATAGCCTCAGGGTATTTTGTAAAATAGTCACAAATAACTAAAATAAAGTGGTTTCCCTTGGCACTTTTAGGTAGAGGTCCTACTATATCCATTGCGATATGAGTGAATGGGGAACCCACTGAAGGTAAAGGCTGTAGGAGCACCTTGTCTTTTCTAAGCATAGGTCTTACTTTTGACATTGTTCACATGACTTACAATACTCGGCTACATGATCATGTATACCTGTCCAGAAGGATCTGTACAGCAATCTCTGTAATGTACGTTCTTTTCCTTGATGACCAGCTATAGGAATGTCATGTGCAAGTGCCAATAATTGTTCTCTATAAACAGTGGGTACCAGTAGTTGTAATACAGACTCTTCAGTTTTTGGATTCACACACTTCCTATATAATATTCCCTTATGTAGCATCATTTTATGTTCTGAGTTCAGCTCATTGCCCACCTGTAAAAAAAAAGACTTTAAGGAATTATCATGCATTTGAGCTACCCTAAAATCTGACTGTAAATTCAAGTCCTTTATTTCAACAGTGTCTTTAGAGTCTCTGTGTAACTGTTGCCACATCTGCTTGTCTTGGCGCTTTTCCCTTTTAGACTTTCTTGTTTTGCCAGGAAGCTCGAACAGATCATCTCCAAATGGGAAGGAGAACTGCAAAACTGTATCTCTCTTCTCTTGAGCTCTGGTAGTCATTGCTCCCACATTTGTAGCAACAGCAAGTAACTGTGAGAAGTCTGGGTGGTCATGCCCTATAATGACTGGCACTGGTAGATGGGGAACCACCCCAACCTCCAAGTTTCAGGTAACTGACTGTACTTGTATCTCAACTTGTTGCATAGGGTACTTATGTGTATCACCATGAATACAAGTTATGAGTGTTTGAATTTGAAACCCAGGAACTGTAGGTAACATACTAGCTTTAACCAAGGTTTGCCTACTACCAGAATCCAGTAGTCCAATTATGTCCTTTCCATTTATTTCAATAAGTGTAATGTACTGTCCCCAATTGGCCAAGATCAAATGAGTAGGGCTGGTTTTCTTTCTTGGGCAAAACCTTGCAATATGTCATTTCCCTTGACAAGAATGGCATATTATCTCAGTGTTAGGGGGTTTGGCAACATTTGTGTTTTTAACAGTTCCACTAGTTATGGTTGTAGTAGCTGAGGAAGATCTTACCGTGGGATGGTTGCACCGGCTCCAGAGTATCCTTTATTCCTATTCAGCCTTGCAGTTAGGTAGTCTTCCACTAGTTGTACTGCCTTCTTAGCTGTCTCCGGCTGGTGTTCCCGAACCCACATCTAGACGTCTTGGGGTAGGGTGCATATGAACTGTTCGAGAACAACAGCCTCCAACATCTGTTCTCTTGTATTGGTAGATAGTTGCAACCACTTAGTACACAAGTCCTTTAGTCTTGTAAAGGCTTCCTGTGGGGTATCTGATGACTGAAATCTTAAGGTTCAAAATCTTTGCCTATATGTTTCCAGGCATATGTCATAGAGCTTCAGAATAGTCTCTTTTACAGTATCATAATTCTCACTCATTGCACTATCCACAGTATCATATGCTAGTTGAGCTTTTCCTGTTAGATAAGGTGCAAGACGTATTACCCACTGTCCCCGAGGCCATTGACAGGCTCATGCTATGTACTCAAATGGAGTCAAATAAGTTTCTATGTCATCTGTTTCACTCAATTTAGTCAGTTTTTATGTCTTTGGGGTTATCTCCTGTTGGAGGAGGTGGCTACCAATGCCAAGTGCTTGAATAGCTCTCAAGGTATCGGCCCACCTGGCCTCATTTCTTTGCATGCCCCTTTCCCTCTGTTTCTCCAAGGCTATCTGTTGAATGCATAGCCATTGTAGCAAATCTTGAGCATTTCCAGTAGGGGGTCCTTTCTCCACCTCCTCTTTTTCACCATCTTCAGGGTCATCACCACCACCTGCACCTTCCTCTTCAGGTTTTGTGGTTTTCCATTTAACATCTGGTAATCCGGTCATCAGGGGTTGTCCTAATTTCCCCACCATTGTTCGGGTCAACACACCAACTGGTATTTCCTTCAGGGACATCCACGACCTCCTTCAATACTCTGAGCAGTATTATAGGTATCCCACCACTGCCACCACTTGTGAGGTGTGGGATTGCAAGGAGGACGCTTATCCAGTGTTGTAGGTGCACAAAATAATTATATTTATTGAAACAGAACAAATTAGGACAAACTTCAGGCGACAAAATGAAAATAAAAAAATTATACTGTAGACATCAAAATAATAACAATTCAGAACACTAGGAGGAGCTAGTTAGCATTCAACTGAGGTCAGAAAACATCTGTACCTCACCAGACTATCTGTGGAACTAAGCAAAAACCTTGCCTTATATACCCTAAGAAGCATGCGACTTACAGAACTCCTCCCCCTATTTTATTTTAAGTCAACATTCTTGCAGAACAAAATATTATTTCTTTAAATAATACCAAAGAAAACATTTGTTTCGTGATTCAGTACATCACATCATCCACTATTACAAAAAAATAATGTTTGAATATCAAATTATTTTTAGGAGCTACAGGATTAACTCCGCCCCCTGATGTGTACCTTTAAATATAGGAGGAGGCCACCCAGCCAGCTCTATAGTATCACATAGGAGACTAGGAGTTAAGCTGCAGTTCTACATAATTGAGCAGGTAAAGTCACCTAAAAAAAAGGCATTTGTTTAAACTTAATTTTTAATGATTTAAGTTTCCTGCCTGATACCCTAATCCATTAGATACTGTTTTTGTAACATAAGACACTTTTCAAATATAGAAGGAAGAGTTTTAATCTGCAGCCACACCAACTTATAATGTTTGTTATGCTAAAGCGTTCTACATGTTCTCAGAACTCTGTATGAACTTTATTATGACCATAACAGTCAGAAAATGTTGTGAACTCTTCTTTTATTGCCATATTATAATTTGTGCTGAGATAGCTTTGGAAACAGATACATGAACCGAAGCAGCGCTTTGTACAAAACTGCCGCTGCAAAAGGGGAATGTTCTGACCATTTACTTTCCTTTCCTTGCACTACCATACAGCAGAAAGCACCAAAGGGGGTTTAAAAACCTAAGAATGGCATACATTTCTATTTAGTAGAAGTATGGGTTGTGCAAATGCTGGTTCAGTGGTAACCAGGAAGTGAAATACACGCCGAGGGAGAATTCAGAAACAAAACCGAAAAAAAAAATGAACTGCTCGCACTATCGCGCAGCGGTTCCTCTGGATACCGCTTGTCAGCTCTTGCTTAAAGACATGGAAGGTCATTACAAAATGCCAGGTTTAAGATAAGCAGTAAAATATATTGACCCTGCGCTTTCTTTTAAACAGCTGCTGAAAAGACAGCAAAAGGGGGGAAACAGAACACAGGGGATAACTGCCTAACCATAAATATTAACATTTACTATTACAAAATGAGCGCTCGACCAGGAAAGACCTTTAAACCCTACACTAGCGCAAAACGAGCACTTGAAATAGTCGACAATGGTTTTATTAACATACAACAAATTGCAATTACTATTACCTCACATTTAAGAAGGGGGGTTTATTCATATAAATACCCTTTATACTTCTTTATGTATTTATTTTTATTTATGTTTCATAACAGGGAGATACAGACTACGGGAGAGGGGGGTACCAAGACAAGAGCTTCATATACCAGACTATGACTGAAAAAGGGATAGTAAGAACGTTATATAGATGGCCTGCCTATACATGTGGAAATAAAGAGATGGAGAAAAGAGAAAGGCAAAGAAAAGGAAAAGGAAAAGTGCGGTTGCAACAGACTTAAAAAAAAAAATAATTTTCTGGAATATCGAGTTATCTCTTACAATAGGCTGTACCTGATGCTTGTGTCCTGGAGGCTGGTGGCCACTGGCTTCTTGGCACCAAGAGATGTGCAGATTGGTGTCCAAGCATGCAGGAGGCAAACCGCAGATGGTAATAGGTAGCCCAGTGGGCTACAAGGATGCCTGATGCTTTTGTCCAGGATGCTAGTGGCAGCAGGCTTCTTGGCACTGAAAGAGGTGCAGAGTGGTGTCCAGTCATGCAGGAGCTGAACGACAGATGGAGGTAGGTAGCCCAGTGGGATACAAGGATGCCTGATGCTTGTGTCCAGGAGGCTGGTGGCAGCAGGCTTCTTGGCACCAAGAGAGTTGTAGAGTGTTGTCCAAGCATGAAGGAGGCAAACCTCAGATGGCAGTAGGTAGCCCAGTGAGCTACAAAGACACCTGTTCATTGGGTACATTGGGGAGGTTGATGTATGACTGTAATGTACAATAAGTGTGTATGTTTTATTTGTGATAACAGAATGTGCAGATAGTAACCGGCTTTGTTTGGATGATTCCTTTATGTTTGCTTTATCATTAATGTCTCCTGCTTAACTATATTGAAAACATTTTTTTTTTATTTATATGTGAAACTGTAACCAGTGTAGGACAACTTTGTAAATATGTCTCTTTGGAACCTAAAGATCATATCCTGTTGAAAAATAAAGGTTCTACAACTACTACAGCTACTGCTACTACTACTACTGGTACTACTACTGCTGCTACTGCTACTACTACTAGTACTACTACTACTGCAAATGGTACTAATACTGCTACTACTACTGCTGCAACTACTACTACTGGTAGTACTACTACTGCTGCTGCTACTACTGGTACTTCAACTACTGGTACTACTACTGCTATTACTACTACTGGTACTACTACTGCTAGTACTACTAGTACCACTACTACTACTGCCACTGGTACCACACTGCTACTACTACACTGCCACCACCACTACCACTGGCAATCACGCACCGCTCACCACTGCCACTTCAATACTGGTACTCCCACCACCACTCACCACTGGTACCACCACTGCCACTGCCAGTACCACCAGCACCACCACCGCCACTGGTACCAACACTGCCACCACCACCGCTGCACCACCACCACTGGCACCACCATTGCTGCCACCATTGCCACCACCACTGGTACTCCCACCACCGCTGCCACTCACTGGGCCACCGCTACCACCACTGCCACTGCTACTCACCACCTGGTCCCACCACCGCCACCACCACCGGCAGGCCTCCCACCACTGGTACCACCACCGCCACTAGCACCACTGGCACCACTGGCACAAACCACCACTACTGCTACCACCACTGATACCACTCACTGCCACTCCCACTACCACTGGCACCACCACCGCCACCACCACCGCTGCCACCACCACCATTGGCACCACTCACTGCCACTGCTGCCACTACCACTGGCACCCACCACTGGCACCCACCACTGCCACTGCCACCACTACTTATAATCCCACCACTGGTCTCTCTCACTCATTACTTCACTACTGGCACCACCACTGCCACCACCACTGGGTGTCACCACTGCCACTACCACTGGTAACTCTACCATTGGCACCACTCCGCTACCTCACCACTCACTGGAACCACTCACTCACTATTGACTGCTACTCACTACCTGGTACTACTACTGCTACTTCTACTATTACTGGTACTACTACTGCTACTGCTATACTACTGCATATATTTCCAGCACTACGCTTAGTGTTTGACTAGTTAAATTCTAAGGCTTGCATTACTGCCTTCAGGATAAGGTAGGAAAAATGCAGTCCTAATCGCTAAGCATAAAAGATGAAGTAAGTGATACCCTTATTCTTGGACAGCTGTTTGGGTATAAACACAGAATTAGATTCAAGAACTCACCAAATGCTGTACCACAATTGGGAGTTGCACTGCAGTCTTACCACAGTATCTTGTAGATGATGAATATAAGCGTAACCTAGTTGTTCCAGTCAGAATAGCTGTATCTGTAAGAAGGACAAAAGTAAAGATCTGGGTACATGGCTCCAAAATGTCAATGGGTGAGAAATGACTCTCACTTAGAGAAGGTCAAAGGTCACATTTGCCTTGGTCAACTGAGTAACTTAAAATGAAAACAATCAAAAACAAAACATAAAAACAAAAGCTCAAAGATCTTACAATCAGAAACAAACTCTAGCAAGAGACAATATGACTGCAAAATAACGGAACTGTGGGAAGTGGTAAGAAATGTTTAAAATATCAATTTATGCAGTAACCACTAAGCCTCCTTCATCAGACCACACCTATGGAATGAGTACAAAACAGTAGTGACAGTGAAAAATCTGGGTGGCTGGAGTGCATAAGTTTATAAAGGGAGGCCGTGTAGTATAGCTAGGCCAAAACCAGTCTGTCTATTAGAGATAATGTTCAGACTGTAGTGTGTAGTGAATGTGTGGATAGTACTCCAGGTAGCAACTTTACAGATATCTGCAGCAGAGGCATTTTTAAACAAGCACCAGAGGTGGCCATGCCTCTAATGGAATGACCATGAACCACCCAAATATGTTCCTTACTATACTTCCAGTAACAAAAAGTAATACAGTTGGCTAGCCATTTCAACAGGCACTGTTTAGAAACTGTAATGCCTTCTTTCCCAGGAGTGAATAAAACAAAAAACCTTGAGGACTTCCTGCAATCTTTCATGTGATGTACTGTATATAGTACCCAAGTAGTCTGTGCACATCTAGAGTATTGAGCAATGCTTTCCCTGGATTTGCATGCTCTTCATAATACACTGGCAGGTTAATGGTTTTATTTAATGTAAACTCAGATATCACCTTTTGTATAAATTTAGGATTAATATGCATAGGTACCCTGTCTTTGTGGGAAATCAAATAATGAGACTCACACATTAGTGCCTTTTGCTGTGAAATCATTCACGCAGAAGGGACTGCAAATAAAATTACTGCGAAGAAAGAAAGAGAGCATAAGAAACAACTCATGGCTGCCTCAAAAGGAGACATAGTAAGCTTTTCCAAAACAATTCAAGTCCCAATCTGGGGCTGGATTATGGATGGGGGCTTTAGATGTCAATTGCTCCTCAAGAACAGTGGTGAGCCTCTGGCCAGGAGCTTGTCCACAAAATGCACCAGTATAAGTCATCAGTGGCCAGCAGGGTAGAGCCAGTCGAGACCACTGTAGAGGAGACAGTGATATGTGCGCTTCAGAGAGGAAAGGGAAAATGACACACATTGTTCTATGTCATATCCCATCTACAGAGTATGGTTTTACTCACACCTAGGAATGCCAGGCCATATGTGAGACCTGGTAGGAGTATCCCTTGAACTGTAGACATCTGGACAGCAGGGTATCAGCAGTGCAAAGAAAAAGAACCACAACAAAGTGTACTGGGGTGCTCAGTGACACAATACTAAACTGTTTTCAGAAAGTCGCGGCACATACCCAGGGCACACAGTTGAAGAACTAGTCTAAGACTTAGGATTTCTTCAGCTTCAAAAATCCTTTTATTGATGCCAAATATAAAAAGCCATATAGCCCCACACTGGGTCAAAGAACCACACACCAAGCCTCTAATGTGTCAACTTATCTGAGTCTTTGTCAAAGATATTGTCCCCTATACATGACTTGCCTAAACAGCACCTAGAGAAAGTCATGTGTGTATACCATCAATTCAGTACTTAAAGACACAGTGGGCTGGATATTCAAAAGGGTTGCATCATGTGCAATAGGGTTGCACCTACGCAAGTCCAAAATTGTGCCATTCTGCCATATTCAGCAGGAGGCAGTTGTGCCCCCCCCAAGGCAAGCTGAGCAACAGCGCAATGCAAATGAATGCATGCTGAACTGGAGGGGGAGGAACCATGCATAAACTGCACAGCCTGATATTCAGCGGGCTGTGCAGAGTTGTGCAGGCGCAACCCCCAACCTGCGCCTGCACAACTTTGAGCCCAAAAAAAGGAGTAAGTCGAGGGCCACCCACAGGTGAGCTGCTGCATTGCAGAGTGCAACACAGCAGCTGCCACCTGTGGGTGGCCTCAACCTACTCCCTGTGCCCCTGCAGCCCAATCACGGGCATGTAGTAATCCCTCCCCTGACTGGCCCGATCGCAGGCATATGTTTAAACCCCCTCCCCCGACTTGCCTGATCATGGGCAAAAGTGATAAATAACACCCACCCCCCACCAGCCCGATCAAGGCAGCAAAGAGTAAACCCCCAAAGGACATATCCTGGTGGTCCAGTGGACTACTAGCCCGATCGCTGGCAGCAAAGTGATGAAACCCCCAAGACCATATCTCTGGTGATCTAGTGTCCACTACCCACCCACCCACGAAGCCCCACCACCCAGCTCCCTCGCAGCCGGGCGGGCGGAAGCATCCCACCTGCCTGCTGCCCCGTCATTGCCGACTGATTAGGGCTGCATGCCCATTGGTGCAGCAAGAGCCAATGGGCATGCAGCCCATACCGTACAAGGCAGTCCAGATATGTGAGTGAATTCATTCATTCATTCAACTATTTTGTGCAATGCAAGGGCTTGTGCCACAAAATAGAGCAGTTTGAATATCCAGCCCAGTAGATTTAATGGGCCATTTACAGTGCAAAAAAAGCATTGTTAATAAATATTTAACATTTAAGTGGTAGAAACACATTAAGTAAACATTCATTTGTGAAGATAATATAATAAAGTGCTAAATAAGTAACAGTACAAACATATGGTTTTAAAGTGCAACATGTGGAGATATACTTAAAAGTTCACGCCACTAAATTAACCTGAAGTGCCAATGCTTAAAGTTAGAGACATTGTCAAGGCTCTTAACCATTTTAATTTTCTCTTTCTTATGTGCTTAACCAGATCAATATTGGAGTGAGTGTACAGAGAATTAAAGTACAAAAGAGTAAATTTCTCAAAAGGTCCATAGGAAAGTTGGAGCTAATGGGGAAATATACAGGTGGAAGACTTCAAATTCATGTTAATTAAATAGATACAGATTACTACAAAACAAGGATAGAGAAGGAGTTGTTAGGCATAGAGGCAGAAAAAGCATCTTAAAATTATAAGGACGCACTAATACATCATGTCAAATTACATTTTAAACTAAGAATTGGGGTGTGTGGGTGGGTGGTGAAAGATGTGCATTAAAAATAAAGAAATGATTATTATTATTATTAAAAATTGCAATGTTTAAGAGCCTTGACAATGCTCTAACTTTAAGCATTAGCACTTCAGGTTGATTTAGTGGAATGAGTTTTAAATATGTCTCCACATATTGCACTTTAAAACAATATGTTTGCACTATTACTGATAGTATACATAGAAACATAAAAGCTGACAGCAGATAAGGACCACAAAGCCCATCCAGTCTGCCCATTTTATCTACCTTATGAATGTGCCATAGGCCTGTACTCTGTCAATGGCTTATCTATTCATAAGAATCTTTATTACTCCCTTATGCCTATCCCATGCCTGTTTGAAGACCTGCACTGTATTCATATCCACCACTTCCTGAGGTAGGCTGTTCCACAAATCCACCGCCCTTTCTGTGAAAAAGAGCTTCCTCACATTCCCCTTAATCAGCCTCCCTCTAATCTCATGCTGTGTCCTCTTCTCCTACTACTTTTCTTACACTGAAACATGTTAGTCTCTTTCACCTTGTTAATGGCCTTAAGATGTTTGAATGTTTCGACCATATCACCTCTGTCCCTCCTTTGCTCTAGGGTATACATATTGAGCTCTGTTAATCTGTCCTCATATGTTTTTTGATATAGTCCCTGCACCATTTTGGTTGACCTTCTCTGTACTGCTCTTCATTTTGTTAATGTCCTTGCGCAGGTGCAGCCTCCAGTACTGCACGCAGTACTCCAGATGGGGCCTAACCAGTGTCTTGTAAAGAGGGATTATTATCTCCCTCTTCTCCCTCTTATGACTTGCGATACCCCTACTAATACACCCCCAACATCCCTCTAGCCTTACCTACTGCTTTAGTGGTCTGCTTGCATGATTTTATGTCATACAGTCACACAAACATACAAATGTACAAACAAGCCAGCAGAAGGAGGCCATTTGGTCTTTCAAGTCTGCTCATATTGCAGGGTCCACAGCTTAAGCTAATGTCCCTCCCTCCCCACTCCTTCCATCCTCCCTACCCATGATCCTTACCTTATCCTTATGCCTATCCCAGCCTCTCTTAAAGCTGCCCTTTGTCTTCAATGAGATGACCTCTTCCGGCAGCACATTCCAAGTGTCCACCACCCTCACTGTGAAGAAGTGCTTCCTGACATCCCTCCTAAACTTCCCACGCTCCACCTTAAGACTATTCCCCCTCGTAATATGGTTGCCACTTAGCTTAAAGAGACTCTCCTTATCAACCTTATTTACCCCTTTCAAGTACCTGAAGGCCCCAATCATGTCACCCTCTCTCTCTCTCTCCTGTCTTCTAGGGAGTACATGTTCAATGCCCTCAACCTCTCCTCATATGCCTTGCCCTGCTGAGAGGCTATCATCTTTGTAGCCCTCCTCTGGGCCTTCTCCAGCAGGTTAATGTCCTTTTTTGTGGTGTGGTCACCAGTACTGAACTCCATACTCTAGATGCAGCCTTACCAGTAACCTGTGCAAGGGCAGTATAACCTCCTCTCTCCTACTACTGATTCCCCTAGATATGTATACAAGCATCTTGTTTACCTTTGCTGCTGCTTTCTTGCACTATGTGGAGTGCTTCAGATCACTAGTGATCATCACTCCTAGGTCCTTCCTCAATGCAGATACTCAGAGTCCACCCAGGTAATGCTCTGTCTTGGGACTGTTGGTTCCAATATGCATAACTTTGCATTTCTTGGCATTGAAGCCAAGCTGCCAGATCCTGGACCACCTCTCCAGCTTTTTCAGATCTTCCTGTAGGTCCTGTATCGCTTCAGCTGTGTCCACTCTCTCACAGAGCTGTGATAATCTGTAATGATGATGCCCAAGTCACTTTCTTCCCTTGTGATTGCCAGCAGCTCCCCTCACAACCTATAGGTGGCTTTAGGATTTCTCTTCTGTATGTGCATTATCTTGAACTTCTTTGCATTAAACTCCTCTTTCAGGTATCTCGGCATCTGGCTGGACAGACACCTTGACTTCTGTGTACATATTGATGCCATTCTGAAAACTAAGGTCTAAGTTTGGGGCACTTTACAGAAATCGCAGCTGCATCCTGCTCGCCGCCAGGCGTGAGCTGGTACAGAAGATGATCATGACGATTTTTGACTACTGTGACATAGTCTATGATGCTGCCTCACAGTCTCACCTATCCAGACTGGACTCTCTCTTTAACTTCTTGTGTCGTTTTGCTGTTGATGCCCCCCCACATCCATCACTGTGACCTCTACCACTCTCTTAACCTTCTTACCCTACACTCCCAGCGCATGCTTCATAGTGCTAAATTCATCTCTAAATTCTGGCTTGGATCTCTTCCCTCATGTATCTCCTCCTCTCTTGGCACTTCTACCCTCTCCCTCTATTCCCTGAGATCTCAAGCTGACACTCATGCCCTCTCACTCCCCTGCAGAACAACTTCTTCTGGCCAAAAAAGCCTTCTCCTAACACCTGCCTAAAATGTGTAATGCTCTCCCTCCATAAATCCATCTCTCTTCCTCCCTCCACTCCCTTACCACTGCATTGCAAAACTACCTCATGCACTCTTGCACCTGCCCTTGTTCCCCCTTCCATATCTGTCTTCCTCTTTGTTTTTCTCTCCTCTCTTTTCTCACCCCCATTGGCACTTAAACTTATACTTCCGCTATAGACTAGCTCTAAATAGTGGTGACTGGTTCCTATTTGTTCACCCCATGTTGCATAGGGTGACTGGTTCCTATGTTTACCTGCTGTATGTACTGTACGTCTAATTTTATGCATCGTCAACCTTGTATCCTATTGCTCAGTTACTGTACTGTTTCTATTTTGTATGCTGCTCTAAGAACTGCCTGCTAGAAACTTTACAACAGCCTATATTGTCTCATGTGCCATATTCCTGTTTTATAACTCTAAGTATAATTACACTATCTGCATGTATTTTAGCTGAACTTGCACTCTGTATATCCCTTTCCCCTTTCCCTGGTACATACCATGAGATGAGTATTAAGTTGCTCAGCGTATCTTTCCTGGTGAAACAGTTCAATAAATAAATAAAATAAAAATAAATAAACCCCATTTGCCACTCTTCTGACCATTTTACCAGTTTATCCAGGTTTCCTTTCATTCTGCCCACCCCAGCTGAATCATGTACTCTGTTGCAAATCTTGGTGTCATATGCAAATTGACAAATCTTACCCTCCAGTCCATCTGTAATGTCACTGATGAAGTTATTGAAGAGGACTGGCCCAGGACTGATCCCTGAGATTCCCCACTTGTGACTGACATCTCTTCTGACTGTATACCATTTACCACCACTCTCTGTTTACTGCCCTCCAAAAAGTTTACCACCCAGTTGACCAACTTCTGACCCACCCCGCGACTACCCAGCTTATTTTTCAATCTTCTATGTGGAACAGTATCAAAAGCTTTGTTGAAGTCAAGTTAGGAGACATCAACTGCCCCTTGGTCTAACTCTGATTATCCAGGCCAAAGAAATCTATGAGATTAGTTTGACAATCCTCCTATTGTATACCATGCTGTCTTGGATCCTGTGCTTTATGGATTCCTGGTGTTGCACTCATCCTTCCTCAGAGCACCTCCATAATCTTTCCCACTACTGAGGTAAGGCTGACTGGTCTGTAGTTCCCTGCCTCCTCCTGCAACCACTCTTGTGGAGCGGGATCACATGAGCTTTCTCTAGTTTCTCTGGGACCTCTTCTGTGTCAGAGACTCACTAAACAGATCTGAAATGGCTCTGCTAGTTCTACCTTAGCTCATTTAGTACCCTGGGATGTATGCCATCAGGTCCCATTGCCTAGTCCACCCTGAGCTTATCGAGTTCTTGTAAGACCCTTTCTTTGTGAAGGGACTAGTGCACACCTCACTCCCCTGTGTCCATGGGCTGAGTTATAGGCCCTGCCCACCTTCTCTCAGTAAATACTGAGCAGAGGTATCTATTCAGGACTAGATGCTTTTCCTTGGTCCTCCTCCACACACCCCTTATCTCCTTTGATCTTAGCTATACCCCTCTGGACTTTCTCCTTTCACTAATGTATCTATGGACGTCTTGTCACCTTCTTTTTCTGTTTGTGCTAGTGTTTCCTTGTTGGGCCTTTGCCTGCCTTGTTGCCTTCCCTGCTTCCCTTAGGGAAATTTGTTATGCCTCCTAATCTTTGTCCCACTGCATTCCTTGTATTTCCTGAAGGCTAGCCTTTGGCTCTGATCTTTTCTGCTACTGTTTTTGAGAACCAACGTGGCTTCCTTCTTCTTTGCTCTTCCTTTTCTAATACAATGGGATGTTGCTTCAAGTATTGCATCCTTAATGCTTGCCCACTTTGCCTTTATCCCCTCATCTGTATTTCTTCTTGCCAGGGCTAGCTTAACTCTGCTGGCCATCTTGTCAAAGTCAGCTCCTCTGAAGACACTTATTTTTGCCTTGGAATGGGATAATTTAGTTCTAGAGACCAAATTGAACCATACCATGAGATAGCCACTGGCCACCAGGTGACCTACCTAGAGATCTGTGATCCTTTCCCATTAGTCAGTACTAGATCTAGGAGAGCCCTGTCTCTTGTGGATTGTTGTACCAATTGTTTGAGGCCCTCTCCCTGCAGGGAATCCACTATGTGTCTAGTTCTGGCAGATGTTCCTGCTGGTATTGACCAGTCTGTATCTGGAATGTTGAAATCTCCCATTATCAGAACTTCCCCTTTAGCTGTCATGTTTTTTATATCTTCTAACAGTAATGTGTCTATGTTCTCCCCTCGTCTGGAGGCCTGCAGATAACCCCAGTTCATATGACTGTCCCATTTCCTGTTTCCAGGATGACCCACAGTTCTTCTGGCTCCTTATGTGTATTCTGAATTTCTGTAGCTTTGATATTTTCATTGACATAAAGGTCCACTCCACCCCCTCTTTTCGCACCTCAGTCTCTTCTGAACAGTACATAGCTGGGTACTGAAGTCTCCCAAGTGTGGTTACTGGTGAACCATGTCTTGCCAATGGCTACTATGTCCAGTTTAGCCTCTGTCATTGTTGCCTGCAGATCTGAGATCATGTTTCCCAGACTGCGAGCATTTGTGTACCTGATTTTCCATTGGCCAGATTTCAGTGTGTTAGTTGTTGGGTGAGGTCTGACATTTCCCCTGCACATCATATGGGGAGCCAGACCTTCTTCCTTACAACTGGTGATGCAAATGAACTACAAACATGGTGAACTCCTGTTTGATCACTAGCTGGGGGGGAGGTTTTCTTCCCATTCAACATATTGGGTACTTCACCCCTCTCCCCATTTGCTAGTTTAAATATTCTGCAAAGACAGCAAATTTCTGTCCCAGTACACTGACTCTCTCCTTAGTCAGATGCAGTCCATTGAATTTAAAGGACTTTAGCTCCCAAAATTGTAGCCAGTTACCTACACATTTGTGTCCTTTTCCTGGCACCAGCCCTTGAGTCATATGTTTAGCTCCTCTATGTCCCTTTCTCTGACTTGTGTCCATCTGCCCCCTCTTCCAGACTGGCAGGATCTCAGAGAAGGAAATGCTGGATGAAATGGATGATAGTTTGTCACCCAGCCTAGTCAGGTTTCATTGGTGTCCACAGTTGACTGGCTGGTGAGATCATTAGTCCCTATGTGTACCAAGAAGCTGATGTGTTCTCCTGCTTCCTGCACGATTTTAGCAATGCAGTCAGTGTCTCTCCACATTGATGTACCTGGGAGACATCTGACCATTACACCCAGTTGGAGGTAGGTATCAACTCCTCAATCATAGAGTCTTCTATGATCAAAAGTGTTTTGGATTTCTTTTTCTTTTTTGTTTTGGTCCCTGTTTTGGGTAAGTTTTGTTTGCTAGCTCCTGTGTGCAGTGTCCTGCTCTGCAGTGTCCTCTTCCCCTTTGTTTGATTTCGGAGATAGAGGTATATACCTGTTTATAGTTTATATGGTTTGTGGAGGTGATACCTTGGAGAGCACTAAGTGTTGGAGCACCTGATTTGCTCCTCCTAACCACCTGCCAGCCTCCTGGACCAACTTCCCTCTGTGACTTTCTCTAGGTGCTATTTAGGCAAAGACTCAGATGAGTTGAAATATTAGAGGTTTGATGTGTGGTTTCCTGACTCTTTATATTTGGCATCAATAAAAAGATTTTTGAAGCAAAAGAAATCAAAGTCTTGGACTAGTTATTCAGCTGTGTACCCTGGGTAAGTGCCATGATGTTATTAAAACAGGGATCAGCAGCATTTGATCCTAAAGCCAGGCCTAGCTTTGTATTTATTTATTTATTTATTTTATTTTTTATTTATGACTTTGAAAATCAGGTTGGTGCGCTGATCCCAGGGATCTTTTTCAGGCACGACCCAGGCCACATGCTGTGGCACAGAAACTAGTGGAACAAACAACAAAGCATGAAACAGTTGGCAAAAACAAAACAAATAAAACACAATAAAGGTTACAATAGTGCATGGGAATAGCAAATAGAAGAGCAATAAAAAATGCAGGATTCCATAAACCATACATCAATTAGGCATTATAATAAGTAAGGATATGCATAAACTTACAGTTCTATCAGCAGCAGTTACAATAGGAGACAAACAAGGGAGTCTAAGTATAAGTAGAAAGAGGGATACGGCATAGCAAAGTATAGCAACAGGGAAGGGAAGAGGTGGGGCTTTGGGGTGGGAGGCAGGATTAACAAACATAGGTACTAAAATTCAAGTGCATAAGCAGGCTAGCTTAATTGTTTCCCACTTGACCTAATATACATACACATTCCCTGGTGGGGTGCAGTAGGGGAAGTGAGTGAACTACCCGCGGAAGCAGTGGCAGCAGGAAGTCATCAGGAGCCAGTCTTTGAGGCTGGTTTTGAACTGGCAGTGGGTGCTGAGGGAGAGGAGCTTATCAGGCAGTTTATTCCACAATGTAGGGGTGTAAGCGCATGGGTTCAATAACAGATTTTCCAAGCAATCAGTATAGTGCATAAAAAATGCAAGTACTGCATTTATCATTTTATTTCAAATGATAATTTAACAAATATAAGCTATTTACAGAAAAGAAATAAATGGTTTTAAAACTTCCACTCCAAAATAAATCAAAATCAGGCAAGTCTTTCTTCAGGCTCCCTGTTCTCCTCTGTATATACAGTATATTTTCTAATTCTCAATACTGTGTAAAAATGCTCACACCTCCTCTCACCTCTCTTGACCAACAGGCACTGACCAACTCCATTCACTTGGACCCCTAGTGGACAGGTTATAAAGCAAAAAAATGTGTGACATCACTGACATGTGACTTCATAATTATACTGAAAACCTTATTCCACTAGTCTGGAACAACAGATCTAGGTTTTAAAATCCTCTAGTACATAGAGTTTTATGTCTTCCTGCTGTATGACATCAAAACTTCTAGGAAGGATGCTGATAATAACTATAAAAATCTTAATTAGCAGTATAATATAAGGGTCTTTTTAGCTCATCCCTTTCAGTGACATCACCATCTTCTTTCCTATAATTGCAGTCATTTCCAGGACTGCCAGCCCTATAGAAGACTTATAACCTGCCCTGTTTAGATAAGGGACCAAACATTTCCAAAATGCTAATTTCTATTTTGTAGAGCACACTAACCTTCCCAGGATAAACCGAGTAGAGGCGCACTCCCTCTCTGTTTACCCTGCAAAGGTAGTGTCTCTGACCTTTTTCTCTTTGTTTTACTTTTTCTTTAGACTTAAAGGTTTGTTTCTGCTGAAAACTGTTTCATTTGATTTTACTGCACATTCTACATAATTACAACATATGTCAAAATCAGCCTTTTTCATATTCCAGTATACTAGGCTGAGCTGCACATTATTGCTGCTTTATTTCTTATTTTGCAGCCTCCTGATGGCTTTTACTTTCAGCCGTCGGCAAAACATTTCAGAAGACACTCCCCTTTCTTACTTTCACTTTCCTGGCTTATTGCCTCCTAAACCAGCAAGGTTACACACCACATTGTCTTCTGATCATTATCAAGTCTGCATTCTCTCCATGCAGCATTTTTTTACTTTCTACAGCTTTTTTTTTGTTTTATTTTGTAAAGCGCAAAGCGAGCAGCTGCAGGGTCTGTTTACATCTCCCCGGCAACAGCCTACTCGCCCGCTCTTCATTATTCAGTGATTCTGCTGAAAACAGTGTAGAGAAAGGGACCAAAAGCAAGGTTTTGCCTTTTAAGAGCTCTGTGGCTCAATATTTACCTACAGCTGTATGAAGGTGCACTTTCTGTCTGCACAAACATGTGCACATGCCTGTGCAATCGTGTGGGAGTGTGGGAGTGCGATCATGCACACAAAGGTTCACTATGCAAATGGGAACAGGTCATCAACAACTTCTTCTGGGATTTCTGCTATTAAGAATGAAGTTTCTAAACACAAGGATTCATCCATAAGCAATAGTTTAACATGGTACACAAGTCTGTTTACATGGGGGAGACTGTTAGACGTTCTGTGGCAACTAAGTAAACTAAAGTAATTGAGAGATATTTCAACAAAGAGACAGCAAACAGTAGATAGGAACTATCAGGCTGGCCACCCTGACAGGAATTCAGGATAGATAGAAAAAAGCAAACGATAGAACAGAGTGAAAAAGAAGTAATTCTGGGGTCAAAATCTCATCATGCCACAAGGTGCTGACAAGGCTCTGCCACCCATGTTGGTAGATATCCTGCGGATAGTCAGTGGGGATGCTATTTGAGCAGAGGCTACTGTGCGAGGCTTGAACAGCAAGAAAGGGAGCAAGGAGAGATACCTGGCCAATATGGATGGTGTAATCCACCATGCAGTACAGATCAAGGTTGAAACAGCCTTGCAACTGTGTGATAAAACGGGCCAGCAAGGTGAAGTGACATGTTTCCTATCAAGGCTTTAAAAATCTTGATTTAGATCTGACTTACCATTTTCAGATCTAAAAACTTTAATCCTAATTACCAGTCTTAGGGTTCAGTTCCCTAAAGGGGCTGGCTGGTAAGTTATGATTTGTATGTTACCAGCCCATGAAGCTCCACACTGCAAAGCCACAGAACACACCTATATGCACATATGGAACACCACAATTTGGGTGGGTTTGGCCAAGAAGGAAGGATCATGAGGTTTTAAGATATATATCAGCTATTCCATAAATGGTGAGAAAGCCAAAATCTAACCGTGATAGGAAGCCAGCACCAATGTGCTGTCCCTGTCATGCTGGGAGTAACATTAGGTTACTCATTGGAGACCCTGTCCAGTCAGCTTGTGCCATCCCAGTGCCATACCTCCAGGGAACCCTGGGATACAGCACACCATGGAGGACACTATTGCATCCTCAGTTAAAAGAGGAAACTGTTACTTTTGGTAAAGAAAATTGCAAGACTATATACCAGCCCCTATCCTGTCCCTTTGGAACATAAAGTTTGATCATGGGCCAGCACTAGCTGGTGTGGGACCATAGCCCAGGAATTTATGTATGTTAAATGTACAGAAGAATTTCTATCAGAGTTCTGCCTGCATAAGATATGCATCATGAACCATCCACAGCCTTGCTCAAGTGGTGTCATGACTACCATGCTAAGCATCCATGTCCCTCAAAAAATCATCTAAACTGGACATCTGTGTGCCTCAACAGAACAGCATCATTTTGAGGAAGTGTGTACAATTCTGTTAGTAAAGTCTGTGATTGCCATTGGCTGCCCTGTCTCCTCTTTATGTAGTAGTCAGTCTTATTGTTGCCTAAGCACTGTGTGTTAGCATTGCACAAGTCCAGTGAACTGAGCCCTTAGTTTTGCTATCAGGAATCTCACAGCAAGCAACAGCTGGCACCTGAGGCAGGATTAGAGTTAAGTTTTAGGAAGGACTTTAATAACTCATGCTCTGCACTCTGGTGAACCTAATAGGTAAAGCTGTGTCAGTGGAATTACCCCAATTATCTTATAGCAGTATAGCGATCTCAATGGTGTTTTAGACTAAGTAAGACTGTTATGTACCTAAGAGCCTCTTGATAAATAATGATGAGGTTTTAAGATATATATATAGGCTATTCCATAGATGGTGTGAAAGCCAAAATCTAACCGTGATAGGAAGCTAGCACCAATGTACTGTCCCTGTTATGCTGGGAGACAGGGCTCATTATCAGACAGAAACCATGCATCCTTTAAGCTTTTTATTCAGAGTTATGAATGAGAATTTTTGTCATCTTTCAAGGAATTTCCTCGTTACGTATTCTGCACTATATTCTTGAGCTGACCTGCAGGCTATAGTGACACCAAGTGTCAGTTTCCCTCATGGCTGGTCATGTCAATCAGTACATTGAGTGACAAACAATTAAGAATATTCAAGGCCATCACTTTATTCTTGCCTTTCTTCTTGCAGTTTGCCTGCAGACCACTAAAGCTCATAGGATAAAGAGCTTGTGTATTGTAGGCAAACACAGGTTCAGTACTGTTTTTGTACAATGCCATATATTGACTCTTTCACAGTTCTGCAGGCAATGATGTATATTTATAGAAGACCAAACAATGACAATGCAAGTTATAACTAGATGAGAATGAGGCCATTGTGTTAGTAGGAAATACCAAAGTACCAGCTACCAAGATATATAGTACTCAGTGCAGAGGTCCTGGATGGGATGTAAATTAATCTACAGACAAGAAATGAGCCAGAAACTTCCTGCTCCTAATGGTGGGACTAGCACCTGAATATGTGTGAAGCTCAGAATTCTAATTTTAACATAGAAAGAACATAATCAAATTGCAGAAGGCACTCCACAAGTAATTTAATGCCCGCACTAGTAAAATTTCTGTATAAATGACTGAGCAGCTCAACTTTTACTTTTTCATATGCAAACTGATATTCAGAAGTAATATATCAACAGCATCAAAGCATTACCTTCTGATAAGCTTTCATGAGTTTCAGTTCCACAAGGAATTTTTTTTATAAGCACTGTTGTAACTTGTTTTAAAGTAGAACTGCATCAGTGCAAAATAGGGAAAGCTTAACAGTCAGTAATAAACATAATAAACAGCAGCAGGAAAAAAAAACAGTCTTCCAGTAAACCTCTAAAAAACTCACACAGGTTTTTAAGCAGTTCTAACATTTGTAATCAACTGCAAATACATGCGCTCAGAAGATGATAAATTCCACAGACTTTACTGTTGCTGCATCCGATCAGAAAATCAACCAGTCTGACGTAGACATTGTGGAACAGCAGATCAGTAATTCAGAGAAAGTGAATCAACACAGCAGTGTCTTCACAGCAAATATAAAAAGCTTTCAGTAGAACATAAAAGCTTCTAGACAACATTAAAGTGAAAATGCACAACCTGAAAAGGTTTCACAGGACCGGAGATGACCTGTGCAAAGAATTCATAGAATAAAAACAAATGCCAATTGTCAAATTGTGTACTATGGAAGCTAGAACTCAAAATAGTGCTGAAATCATGAACAGGTGCAATGTATTGATAACTTAATATGGAGCACTTGAAGAACCTTAACAATCTCAAATTTTGGGGAAAATGTCCAAGAGCTGTTCAACGCCAAAAAAAAAGCCCCAAACAAACTTAATTAACAGAGTATAAGGAAGTACTGAAAGTGCAGTTATGTATATTATGTTATATCTCTGAATTATTGATCAGCTGTCCCACAATATCTTAACCAGACTGGTTGATTTTCTGATTTGATTCAGCACCAGTAAAGTCTTCAGAATGCATCATCTCATGTACTCATGCATTTGCACCTTTCATTACTAAGAACTTCAACAAAAATTCAAGCTGCCACTGCAAACAACTATACACTAACCCACTAATGCAGTGAACACCAACAGTGCATGCCCTAGTGAAAGGCAAAGAAAGTGATCTCACTTTGCTGCGCTAAAATTACCGAGTGGTCCCATGCCACTTACTGATCAGTACCTAGCCACTGTATCTCTGACTTATACTGGTCAAAATGAAAACAAGAAAAAGATGCCTGCAGCTTACAGTACTGTGTGATGGGGGAAAAGTTACTGTGTACATGAAAGGGGACAAAAAAAAAAGAGAGAGAGTGGGGGGAGGGATGGGGTGGTGGGTGAGAGACATTCAATACAACAGAGTACCATTAACAACTCCTTATAGCCGAAACACAAAACAAGATTTTTTTTTATTTAATGTACCTACACATTGAAAAGAGGAGGATCCAGCAAAAGCTTTGAGAGAACTGTGAAGTGAAGAGTTCTTCAGTACTCTATGGAATAAAAACAGAAGACAACTTTTTTGGGGTAGGCGGGCCATAAAATCACATTAGAAGAATGTGCTCTCTCATAAATGAGTGAACTTGGACACAGACAGATTCTGAGTGAAGGCACACCCTAGCAGTGAGGGATAGATAAACAGAGATCCTTGCGCTATCAATGCCAGTTGTCCAAGACCAAATGAATGCAATCCAACATTTACCCCCACCCCCCCCCAAACACACACAAAGGCAGGAGTTTACCTAAGTGTGGAGAAAATTAATGAAAAAGTCCTTGCACTCAATTGGCATACTGTAGCAGATAGATTCATGTAGACTACTGTGCAAAATAAGACTCCAAGTTTCATGTAAGATCAGAGTCTGTGAAGAGAAAATCATTTGCAAGGGAAGAGCCGGCTGGGCTGCTTTGGAATTTGAGCTCTCTTTTGCAACAGAGCTGAGGGCAGGAGGCTTGTAGAGGGATCAGAAGGTCCCACACACAAGGGGCTGCCCATGACAAAATCTCAGATCTTTCCAGACCATGACAAGCCAGCCCCCCCCCCCACACCAATGTCAAGTGACAAGATGGCTGGGTTATCCACTGCACAAGTGTGTTGTTACTGGAGTGTCATAGAAAGTGACACCTCTCCTGACTATTAGAGGAAGAAAAGTTTTAGAAAACCCAACCAGAAAAGAAAAATCATACCTTTGGCTTCAACAAAGGTAAAGATACCTGTCAGTGTTTATGAGTGGCTTTTCTTCCCATGTTTTGCAGTTACCTTTGCAGCTATGTATATATATATAGTATATATATATATATATATATATATATATATATATATATATACTGTATATATATTTTATTTTTATTTTTGCACAGGAGGTTCTTGGAATATGTAACATTTTGATGGGACACTTTGTAATTAAACAAGTTTCCTGGGCATGCTGCATTGGAATTGACAACAACAGCTGGTGGGAGGAATTAGTTGGGTTAATGATCTTGGAGCAGGAGATGCTGTACCCCCGGCAGCCAAAGAGTTTGTCCGCTTTCCATTTGCTCTTGCAGAGTTTGCAAACATTGTTGGATGACGCTGCCATAGTTACATGAAAATTTTAAGAGCAGAGAATGAATGTGCAATGAGTCATTTTTTTATATATACGTTTTATTTATATATTTTATGACATTACCATGCAATGCATAGACAATCCTTGAATCATGCCATACAACATGTAGAAATCTTAAACAGTTGATATGTGGAGTGAAAGACATGACTACTGTTGGTACAATATTTGGGAGAAAAACAGATATTAAATCCTTATACAGTGTGATAAACACTCTGACCAATGATGTCAATGCCCAAACAAGATTATTCAATAATATTAGTTATCCCAGGTTGCTGAACTGGCAAACATGCCTTTGTTGAGCGACACTTTAGATAAAAATACAGGCTCTCCC
Organism: Neoceratodus forsteri; assembly: GCA_016271365.2. NCBI lineage: Eukaryota > Metazoa > Chordata > Ceratodontiformes > Ceratodontidae > Neoceratodus > Neoceratodus forsteri. The sequence continues at coordinate 1,180,710,559 of CM057458.1, forward strand.
TTTCAGTAAACTCCCCATCACACATCCCGAAGACCTCACAAATGTAATCTAAAAGTCCAAAACCAGTCCAACTTGAGGTTAGATCAGAAAATGGTCCATATTGAACAAGAGGGTTATGGAAAAACTGACTATCCAATTTAAAAGTCCCCGCTTTAATAAACGAGATCCCCAAATTATAATATATATGACCCGAATATATATGTTGTTAATTTTCAGTTTCCAGCAACAATAAATGTCTCCACAAAGTGAACAAATGACTGTAAGAGCTGCAGCCCTTATATACTTTTTAGTTAGATGAAATGGAGCAGAAGAAACTCACAGTCCCAGCTCAAGTATTGTCATCCTCAGAATCATTAGAGGAATCCCCATCTCTTTTAGCCCATTCGGCCTCCAACTTCTCCACCAATTTTACTGCCTCCTTGGGGTCAGTGTACACATATACTCACCGACCTACCACTACTTGTAAGTGGGCAGGCATGATCTTGCTGGTGGGAATTTCCAAGTCCCTCAATCTGCGTCAAATTGGGTTGAAGCTCTTCCACTTCATGTGGGTAGCTTAGGAAACATCCAGAAAAATCAACACTCTGGTACCATCCATTGCAATTCCTTTCCTTTGTGTGAGCCACAAGGAGTATTCTGTCCTGAATCACCAAAGAGGCAGCTTGCAGCAAAACAGTTCTGGTTCCTCCTGTCTGGTCTCTGGCTCTATGAAGATTGATACTGTAGGCTCGAATAAGAGAGCCTTTTTAAAGTAAATTGAATGTCTTCTATAGCCAAGTTGTCCAAAATGCCAGGAGGTCATCCCCTTCTATCCCCTCTGAGAGGCCCAGTATATGAACATTTGATGCCCTTGACTGGTTATCTAAGTGCTTCAGGTGCAATTTCAACAGCACCTGCTCCTTTACACATGTTGCTGCCATGGCCTGGGCCTGCTCAGAGGTTTTCTCAGCTGTCTCAACCAGACCATCCATCTTCTGTTCTACTTGTAGCATCCTCTCATGATAGGAACCCGTGTAGCGGGTTTGGGAACATTTCCTTTCAGATCCTCCTGGGTCTGGCCTGCAGAGTGAGATGGTGCCTTAGACATCGCATCTCGTTGTGTAGATAAACTGGCTTTCTGGTCATTGTTTTTCTTCCCCATCTCCGATTAAAGTCAGCAATTAAGTATAGGCTTTTGCTGGAGTTGAAATATGGTGGAATACATTTACAGAATTATAATTTTATACAGGTTTCAGGGTGCTTTCTAGGTAGCTCACAGAAAGTGCATCCACAGCGGCTGACAGCTAGCCACACTCCCTGAGTAGGTTTTTTTTATACCAAATGAGGACAAAAACGGGGAGATCGTTTTGATTGTAGCAGCCTCCACTAACTCCTAATCAAGAACATTTCTATAAAATTAAGCAGCACACATTTTAAGAAATGGGGGGTCATTCTTATTGTAACAGCCTCCACTGACTCTTAAATGGGTCAGATCCTAAAGCCTGTAAATAGAAACAGTGACAGCAAATATCAAACAAGGCGAGAAATAGTGCACCCAAGGCAGACTGTTTTGACTGTTTTGGAGTTCCAGATGGATAATTCCAAAATTCCAAAACTGAAGTGTTACAGGGTCTGAATCCGGTAGCTCAGGTCACACTGGGAGATGAGCAACTTGTTGCTCAGCGTACCTTCCTGGTGGAACATTTCAATAAATACATTTTTAAAAACTCATTTTTAGAGCTACCAGAAAATGGCTGCAGGCTCCACCTATACAGCCATAAAAAGGGACCTTAAGATTTAACAATCTGTATGTTCAAAGTATGGTAGAATACAATCAAATGAAACTTTACTCTCATATTGCATATGCTGCTAAAATCTGGGAAACCCCTTCAATTGCTGATCCTGGAACTATTATGAATAAAACCTTGAAGTCCTTCTCAGACTCCTTATATCATCTCCTCTGTACTTAATATTAGCAGAATTAGGACAACAATCTCTTAAATCTGTTATTATTCAATTAATAGTCTTATTTTGGATAAAATTAAATACCATGAGGCCCCCAAAAAGTTTATTTTTGTCTGCTGGAAAGACAAGATTTTTAAGGACCACAGCACCAGGATAAGAGTGCTCTTCACTCCCGGGACTTCTCCTAAATACTGATTGGCTCAGGGGTCACCTGGCCACAATGGATTGGCCGCAGACTTTTATGGCTTTCACCCAGATTGGTCAGACAATTTTCTGCGTGTCTCCCGCTCGCACGCTATCTCTCTCAAGTGTAGCAAGTGCAGCTCAAGTAATATTGATGTGTATTTTCAGATTATTCAGGATTCTTTTTGTAAACCAGCTTGTAATACTGTTTTTTTTTTTTTAATCATGGGACTGTACTGATAATGTAACTGCAGCAGTTAGCAAGCTCAGGGAATCAAACTGTGTAGCTAGTGTTTGCATCCCAGAGAAAACATTGCAACTGTTGCTGGTTGAATTTGTATGTATATCCGGTGACTGTGTGCTTTCATTCAGCCTCTCGTCTACCTACCTTGACTAAACTGATTTTTTTTCCATCTCTACATCCTCCCCATTGCTATAGTGCTTAACTACTGCTCTTCCTTCGATGCCAGTGATAAGCCGTATTTCCCATCTGACTGTCTGGCACCCTGCCCTCCTTCAACACCCATCTACTTTCTTTTGTTTCCCCAAACTTCCCCCGCCCCACCAATTTAGCTAATCGGCCTGCTGTTGTGCAGTAATCCTGCTATTAAGCTAACCCTGTACTCCTCTTCTCTCTTCACTTCCAGGGGTGCCAAAGACTGGGGTAGAATTGCCTCAAAACACTAGCCTGAAGTGGCTGGATAAACCAGCAGGCTGCAAACCCCTCGCCACCCACCCAAAAGACCACAGCGCCAGGGTAAGAGTGCTCTTCACTCCTAGGACTTCTCCTAAATACCGATTGGTTCAGGGGTCACCTGGCCATGCCAGATTGGCTGCAGACTTTTACGGCTTTCACCCGGATTGGTCAGACAATTTTCTGTTTGTCTCCTGCTTGCTCGCTATCTCTCTCAAGTGTAGCAAGTGCAGCTCTACTAATATTGATGTGTATTTTCTTCCCACCACACCTGCCCCGACCCCGGCCTCTATTAAATAGGTGTAAAGCCACGCTCCTCCTTTGCTCATTCGTAGCCTTCGTTCAACTATCACCTCTCATTCCTGCCACTCAAAATTGCTTCCTTGGCCATAGTCCTTGTACCAGATCCCCTCTCCTCTGTAAAATTAACTCTCCAACCACCTGGACTAGTCCAAAATATCCAGGTACAAACATTGCCTTCCTAGGACTCAGCTTTACCCCCTAATATGGAAGTCTCCCAGCACTGACCTAGCTCCTCCCACCTGGGTCACCACGCCCTGGTCAGGACATCATCATGAGAAAGCTATATGTTATCTCGGCCCTGACCTGTCTTATTCTCCTCAGCTACTGCATAAGCAACAATGTTGCTAATGCAACACGTCACAACTTTGGGAACTGTGCGTCCACTTCCCCCCATGCCTCATATGGTCAGAATCCTCTATGGTGCTCCTTTACACGCCCTGTCTCCCAAAGTGGGACACTGCACTACTGGGGCACTGGCTCTATAATCAGCTCTGCATACCTCAAGGATCAACAGAATTAGGTAGGCTCTCCTCTCATGTCTCTCTAGGGCTCTATTTCTCAATCCTCCTCCTGATTGCCTGTGCAGGTGAGATTGAAACCAACCCTGGGCCCACCTGATCTACTCCACCCCCACACATTACACTGTCTATACTGCAGATGAAGGGACTAAAAATTGCTCATATTAACAGCAGAAGTAGTCACCCCAAAATGGCAGAACTAGAGGCCTGGTCACACAAACAGCACCAGATGCTCTCTGTATTACTGAATCCTGGCTCAAACCAGCCATAAAGCAGCACGAGGTTGCCATACAGGGCTACAGCTGTCTCAGAAAAGACAGGATAAGGAAAAGGGATGGTGGCATCCTACTATACTTTAGGTCTAATCTGGATGTTACTGAACTCCCTAATCCGGATGGGGATACGCCCACAGATGACCTACTCTTTGCCTCGCTAACGCTTGGAAATGTCAAAAAGCTGACCATTGGATGTGTCTACATACACCCTAGTACAACCTCTTCCAGTCTACCCTCCCTCCTAGATTCCATAGATAAGCTCCCTGGCCATGACCTCATACTCTGTGGAGATTTTAACCTGGATTGGCTACACCCACAAGCCGTAAAACTGCATGCTGCACTGGCTGACTCAAGCCTTACCCAGCTCATTAAAACCCCCACCACATCAACACTAAATCCGGGAAACATACATTACTTGACTAAATAGTTACAAACTGCCCACCAATGATAAAAGCAGCTGGAGTACTCCCTGACTGCCTAAGTGACCACTCACCTACCTTTTGTGTGTGGAGAAACAACTACCCTAACCCCCCTTCCCAAAATATCCTTTGTCCGTGATATGTCTAAATTTGGCACAGGCCGCTTTGTCACCTCCATCACTAACACGGACTGGATACCCATTAATGCCCTTCTGGATGTAAATCATGCCCTAGACTTCTTCATCACAACTTTTACACACATAATTAACCAAAATGCACCCCTGAAAAAATGTAGATTGAGGGGTATCAAGGCACCATGGCTCACAAGGGAAATTAGGATGCCTATATCTCATCAGGACAAAGCATGGAAAGCCTACAAAAAAAGTGATCCCTCAGACTGGCAAACCTACAGGCATCTCAGGAACAAATGCAAACAGTCTCTTCACAAGGCCAAGCACTCACACTTTAAATCTCTCCAAACAGACAACCTCTGCAACCCAAAGATGTTCTGGTGTCAAATTAACTCGCTGCTGAAAGGGATGACTGCCACCTCCCCCAGCACAGTCCTCGCCAATGGCTCTACCCTCACTGACTCTGCATCCATAGCTACAGGGTTTAACAACTTCTTCACAGATCTAGACAAATATACCTCACTATTCAACAATTCCCCTACCCTCAACTTGACTTCACCTTATAAAGTGGCCCTTGATTGGCACCTGGAGTTCCACCTGAAACTTGCTACGCTCAAAGAGGTCCAGAAGCTCCTACCAAACCTTAATCCTGATAGTTCAGCTGGACATGACTCCCTAGAGGCAAAACTTCTCAAATTAAGAGCATCAGCACTTGCACACCCGATCCGAGATCTCCTCAACCTGTCCTTCCTGTCCAACATAGTACCTGATAAGTGGAAAATAGCAGTGGTAGTACCAATGCATAAGATGTGTTCCAATACCATTGTCGACAACTATAGACCTATATCCCCCCTCTGCCACCTGGCAAAAATACAGGAGCACATAGTCCACAAACAACTCCAAGAATACCTTGAATCACACAACATACTTTCCCTGCATCAGCATGGATTTAGAAGGAATCACAGCACCCAAACTGCCCTGATAAAAGTAACTACAGACATATACCATGCCATGGATGAGGGACACGCTACAGGTGCCATTTATGTTGACCTTACCAAAGCATTCAATCTGGTAAACTATGATCATCTGCTCCACCAGCTTCATACTCTAGGGTTGGATAACCATGCCCGGAACTGGGTAAAAAGTTACCTATCCTGCCGCTGTCAGAAAGTCAAACGGAATGGCTTCTTCTCTGAACCCAGGCATAAAACACATGGAGTACCACAGGGATCCATCCTAGGTCCACTTCTATTTTCCCTTTTCATTAATGACCTCGCCAGATCCTGTGGTGGTGCCTCAGTGTACCTCTATGCTGATAGTGCCATTATCTACCACACTTCATCAAACACCGACAGAAATAGTAGGGATCTTGCCAATGACTTTGCTTCCCTTGAGGACTGGTTCAGCTGTCATCAACTGATCCTCAATATTAATAAAACTAAATGCATGCTGTTCTCCCGACACACTTCTACAAAGGATCCTCCACCCTCCCTTAATATCATATCAAGCAAGGATGACTCCCTGGAGACAGTCTTGTCCTTCAAATACCTGGGCTTCACTCTGGACATGGCACTCTCTTTCAATCTCCATGTCTCTAACATTGTCAATACTGTGAACCAGAAGCTTGGGTTATTCTACCGAATTCACCCATTTCTCACCTCTACCTGCAGCCTAAGAATTGCCTCTGCATCTCTCACTCCCCTCCTGACCTATGGAGCCCCATTGCTGCTATCTACTTCTCCCTCCTCTCTCTCTCTCTCTCTCTTTCCCAGGCCTACCACAGGATCAGGAGGTTCGACCTAGGAACCAACTTCCGTATGCACCGCTGCAAAGTCCTCCCCTTGCAGGGCTGGTTAACCTATGAATCTAAACTGAAGTATTTCACCATATGCCTTATCCACAAATTTGTCCACTCTTTCACACACCCCTGTCTAAGGAGTATAATTTGCTTAAGACAAACTACTCGCACTCTCCATTCAACATCCCTACCCCTCCTTGGTATACCCAAGCTGCACCTGAGCTCCACTAGGAGAGCCTTCTCTTTTGCTGCTATTTCTAGCTGGAACTCTCTGCCTCAACATGTCCTGAACAGCACCTCTCTTCCTCTATTTAAGACCAGCCTCCATGCCTCCTTTGCTTCCTGCATCTCCTTCTCCTGCCCTCACTGATGCAATTCTTCTATCCATGCCCCTACCCTCATCCTTCTCCACTCCCCTTTCTCCCAATTTGTATTCCTTAATGTACTTATAGCACTATGCATGTATCCACTCATCACAGAACTGACTCTGTGTAGCATATATACCAGTACATAGCTCTGTATGGCTCTATTCCAATTGTACAGGAATTGATGATGTTTTACTGATGACATGCATTATACCTGTCTGTATACTGTACTGCTCTGTGATATTTGTTGTACTGTTGTGTATCATGTGACCCCGGGTTGACCCTGAAAAAGGGACTATATCTGTCTCTGTGGTCTTCCCGGTCAACAAAATTCAAATAAATAAATAAAAAAATACTTTTATTTATCCAGGATATCCCAGCAGAGATGCAACTACCAACTCCAATGCATTGGAGTAGGTAGTTGTAAATCAGCCAGGCTATCCTGGGTAAATAAATAAAAGTCAAGGCTTTCCAGCACATATAAAGAAATATTTTCATTTTCAGGCTTTGTATTGCTTAATTTTATTCAAAATACATGCTGCATTCATGTGCTTCTGAGATATCTGCATGAACTGTTGATAACACATTTAAAAAAGAACTGTGCTAAACCTGTATATCATTTTACCCAGTAGATGTTTTTTTCTCATATATTGATCCCTTTCTGTCATTGTTCCATCTTTACTGGCCTCTCACACTCTGCAGTAAGTGCCATTTTAGAACTGTGTGATGTAGTTTAGGTCCCTGTTGGGCCACAGAGTTCAAGAGCAGAACACATGTTGCATTATGAAAACAATGAACATTCTTTAAAAAGCAAAATACATCATATAGTTCTAAAATTGTACTACCCACAACAATGAAATTCAGATATACCCTGCGAATTTACTAAAAGGCCAGTACAGATGGAACAAAAACAAAATTTAAGCCTGTATTAGAAATCGATCTTCTACAGAAAACACAGGCTTGCAGATTCAATGCAGTTCTCCTTTAAATCAAGGTTACACCTGGAATGCCAGTCTGAAATTTAAAGGATATCATTGCATTCCATTTTAGTGTCAGTGGCTCAGTAGGTAGCACACTCGCCTCTGATGCCAGGAGATCAGAGGGCTGTGGGTTCAGTTCCCACATCTGACACTTGGGTTAATATCCTAGTACTGACACTGTAATGCAGCATGAGAGGGGTGCTGCACTTCTGAGGTGCCATCTTTTGGATGAGACGTTAAACCGAGGTCCCATCTGCCTGGATTGGTGGTAGTTCAGGTGGATGTTAAAGATCCCACGACACTTATCGAAAAGACTAGGGGAAGTTTATTAAACAAAATAAACATAACATATCATAATAAATCAATTTGCAAAAAACAGATACACAAAATTAACATATAATAATAAAAGAAAAAACAAGAAAATATCAGATATTTTAAATAAAAAAAATGTTTACACAGTTTGTCAAATTTATCTTGTGAAAATCTGTGTTCATCTTTCTCTTTAATACATAACAATCCTGCATCTACTTGTGAAATAGTAACCATATTTAGCACAATTTGTTGCTGTAAAACATATTGGCAATGAGCCTGCCATAAAATAAATATTGAATAAAGGCAAAAAATACATTCAATGTACTTGTATGATATATTTTCCACATTCCTGTATAATCTCCCAGAATCAAAGTATTATAAGAGACAAGCAATAAGAAAGGTATTTCCAATGAACTGCTGCATTTTGACAAAACTGTTTACTATAAGGACAATCAATAAAAAAATGTATCATACTTTCCTCAATATTAGAACATAGAACTCTAGGACAATACCTAGCTGTTTGTGGCTTATATTTTAAATTACCCTGAACCCCTAACCTCTCTTGAGCTGAAATCCAGGCAATATCCCAAATATGAACTGGAAGCCTAAAATCTTAAAGTTTGTGTAGAGCAATTATCATTTTAGTAGGCACACAATTAGGAAAAAGAAGATAAAGCTGCTGGACCTCATGAACTACATTAGAGTAAAATGACTTGACTTCCTATCCAAAGACAGTAACTTTTGAAATGGAATTTTCCATTGTTGCATTTTTTTTTATTGTAGCTACCCAATAAGAAGGTATAGAATCAGAAAACAAAATGTTTGGTGGTAAAAGAATCCATTTAGCAAAAACAACTTTTTTCAATGAAAATGAGACCACCCTTACTATAGCAGAGTAACAGAAGTCCATAAATAATTAAATGAAGTAAAGACAAATATAGAATGGTAAAAAACAATAGGATTGATCATATGCAAACCTCCTTTCTTAATTGGTAAATAGGTAATTTCCCTTTTAACTGGATTTAATCGATTGTCCCACACCCTTTGAAAAAATAAAATAAGAATTCTGGTTTCTAAATTAACCGGAGGTCGATACAGGTAACTTAAAAAAAGAAATATAGGTAACAAAAATGTCTTAATGATCAAGACACATTTTGTTTTCCAAATTTCCATTGTTTCCACATATTCACCTTAGATTCTCCCACCCCTAATTGTTGTTCCCCGTTTAGGAAGCCAATCCCCATGTCCAAATCAAACACCTAGGATTTTTTGAGGAGTGGTGACAAGAGGAATATCTAAACTGTCACCTAACTCAGTGTTTGTATGATCTAGGGTAAAGAAAAAACTCTTTCCTTTATTAAGACTTACCCCAGAAGTTTGTCCATAAGAATGAAATATTTCTAGTGTTAATTGTAAAGAAGTAGTGTCTTGTAATTGTAATGTAACATCATCAGCATATGCTGTAATTTTCTCAGATGGTAACAAAGGTGAGGGAGCTAAATCTCTGATACACTGATCTCACTGAATGTGACGAATTACAGGATCAACAGCAAAAATGTACAAAAAAGGACTTAAAGAGCAACCTTGCCTAACACCTTTTTTAAGGGAAACCTCAGAACCAAAAATCCATTAACAGTGGGAATTATAGTAGCATCAGTGTATAGTAAATGAATCCATTGCACAAATTGCAAAGGAATAGCATATTTTGATAGCAAGGGAAAAAGATACACATGTCTCACCTGATCAAAAGCTTTAGTCTGATCTAAAGCTACTACATAACCCAAAACAATCACCAAATTACCAGCCTTAAAGAGTTCTCTTACTATATATAAATTGTGCTGAATCTTCCGGTTAGGAATTGCACAGGTCTGAACAGGGTGTAGAAGGGAATCAGCAACTTGCAATAATCTATTATTAAAAATTTTAGCCAACATTTTATAATCACTATTTAAAAGACTTAGGGGTCTCCAGTTAGAAAGCAATATTATATCTCCCTTTTATTCAAGAAATGAAGGAGAGACATACTAAAACCAGGAATCTGTGTATTGGAGGTCAACATAAAATTAAAAACTACGGGTAAAAAGTAACTCATGAACTGAAAAAAGGCTTTATAGAAATCATTGAGGATCCCATCAATCCCCAGAGAGGTTCCTGTAGAAAGTTGTTTAATTACCACTTTAACTTCCGCCAAAGAAATAGGTTCTGTCAGGCAGCATTGCATAGAGTCCTCTACTTGGGGAAATGGAGAAAAAAAATCATCCAAAGGGGCAAAGATAGGTTCTCCAGTATCACTAAAGGCAGAAGTGACAAATTATTACACAACTGACAACATTTCCTAATCTGTAGAAACTAAAGTACCATCACTGGTAAGAAGACTAGACATTAACGTTTTGTCCAATCATTGTTTACATGCCTGGTATGGATCAGAAGCAGGTTGTTTCTTTGTACCATAGAGAAATTCCATTTTAGTGATTTGGCTCTATCATATTGATACTGTTTCATTTGTTTTTTATTTCAAAAATCTGAGTTCTAAATTTTGCACTATCACGTGGAGGGAAAGACATTAATTTACATAGCTTATTCCGAAGATGTAAATAATGTAAATAGTCAGAGTTAGCTTTCCGTTGACCAAAACTAAGTAATAAAAGTTTCAATTCAGTTTTCATATCTATCCACCAATCATAGATATTATCATAAAAGCACGGAGCAGAGTTATGGGCTTCAAAAAATACTTCTATACAAAGAGTACATTCTGGTGAATTCACAAGGGACATATTCAACCACCACAGTTGTACAATGGAAAAAAACCTTAGTAGGAATTTTAGCCAAACTAAAAATACAGAGTAAAAGACGATGATCGGAAAACTCAGTAGGGGTAGCAACACAAGAAGATGGTCTAATGTGTTTTGACACAAAAAACATATCTATTCATGTAGAAAAAATACGCCTGTGATATGTGGCTCCACTATCCGTGGTATGCAGGCATCTATAAGCATCTAATAAACCAGCATCTGAAACAATGTGTTGTAAATTATGAGAATCACAGTAAATTTTTTTCAGTATGTTCCCCTTGAATTTGACATCTTTATCACTATTAAAATCCCCACCCCATATAATATGTTTTTTTGTACATAAAAAAGGTTTAATGCTGTCAAATAATTATATCCTAGCCGTCTTTACCTGTGGGGCATACAAGTTAATCAAACGAAAAAAAAAATCTCCAAAAGTGCAATCTAAAAGTAGAGCACAACCTGGCAATATATCTATAAGTCTGGTAATACAAAATTGTGTAGAATTAAATAAGGTTCCAATGCCATCTACAGTATCCAGGCCAAAGGACCAAAAAGAAGGGCCCCACCACAATCTTTTCTTAGCTTGATCAATATTATATAAGGTAGAGAGTCTAGTTTCCTGAATAAAGAGAATGTCTACCTTAAGTGAGTCAAAAAAAGAAAATACAGAAACCTGTTTTTTACAATTTTTCGGGCTGCAAACATTAAATGACCCTATACATAAGGTAGCCATCTAAATTATCAGAAAAGTAAATCAAAATCCTCCTTTCTGGCTAGTTTTTCTTTTTTTTCCTTTTTTCCCTTTCTTGTCTTTAGACAATTCAGTGGATTTACTATCCTCATCCGCAGTCACTATTTCAGATTTGTGGGAGGTGTCAGATTCAGGATCTGAATCCCCTAAACCATCCTGTAGTGGCAAAAAAATATTGTCTGTAGAGATAGGAGCTGAAGTCGGTCATTTGAGAGAGGCCCTGGTAAATCTTCTATTTTTAACAGTTTCAAACGTGGGAGGGGGCATAGAATCAACAGTAGTTTTTGCCTTCATAGAAGAAGGAGCTGCAGGAGAAGTAGTAATAGAAATATCAGGACTGTCTTCTGTGTGGGTAGATAAGGTGTGTTCAGTTTTCAAAGGAGAAACTCCAGCTGCTTCAGTATCAAGTGGAAGTAAAGAATCTGTATGAAAACTCTCTTCCTCTTGGGAATGGGGGGGTAGGGAAAGTAGAGTCCCTTCTTTTCTCCTGCGCCTTATTAACTAGGTCATGCTGATCCCATTCCTCTGCCCTATTTTGTTTGGCCCAAGGGCATTGATGAAAAGCATGTCCTTTTTCATCACAAAGGTTACACTGAAAGATGTGTTCACAGAGATCTACTGAGTGCCCATACCCCCCACATAAAGAACATTTGAGCATGTCACAGGAGCTGCTAATATGAGTTTTAGACCCACATTTGTAGCAGGCCCTTGGTTGTCCACCATAAAATAAAATCCCCCTATCTTTACCCAAGAAAAAAACTATTAGGTAAATGAATGACATCAGAGTTAACTTGAAACAGCTTCACCTTAAATTTCCACCCTTCCATCCAAATTCCTTCCAGATCAACAATGGCTTCTGGGGGGCCAAGAATGTCACATCGATTTTGTAACCAGTGATAAATATCACTTACATTGACCCCTTCATTGTGAAAAATAAAAGTAATATGTCTAATTTGTGGTTTTGTAAGAGGGATTGCATAGAAGGGTGTCCAGAGAGGAGTAAATTTAAGATTAGAATATTTATCCCAGAATTTTTCTAAACTATTATTATGCTTGAAACTAATATCAAAAGAATCCTCACCAGAAATATGAATAAGGGCATACATATCCAAAGGGAAAAAATGCATAGAGCCCCTTAAAAGTTGTTTGGCTACATAATGCCTGTCTGGATGTTCAACAAGACCCCCCCGTAACGTAGTCTCACTGCATTATGTCTTGGTGCTTGATCCAATTTGTTTTTAAACAATTCTGACATCGGTACCCAATTAGATTTTTGAAAGTTTAATTTATCAGAATTTAAAGTTTCAGGACCTGCCTTTCCTTTATCAGTATTACTACCCTGCCCTGAGCACTTGCTCGGCCAAAACAGGCTGCAGCACTGTCCTCAACTGGATGCGCATCCCCAGAGAAAACTGTAGCAGTAACAGGCAGTTCAATACCTGAGCTCAGGGAAGAATCCACGGTGGCATGCATCAAAGAAATGGAGTTGGTAGAGGGAACAGAACCCCAATCTGGATCCGGTATCCATTGTTCTGAAGCTGCACACTTCCAGTCAGAGGTTTGAAGAGCAGTATCTGCAGGCCAATCATTCGGAAAGTCTCCAGAGTCTGACGAGAGTCCAAACTGCCATGGCATGACTTGCAACATAGAACAAAAGGCTTGTGGAGAAGAAGCAGAGGATACAGCCTGCTGCTGCACAGGGATAGGACCCAGAAGTCTTATTTGGGAAATAGTAGCAATCTCATCCAAAGATGCTGCATCAGAAGACAAATGTTGAACTTTTGGAGAATCAGAAAACAGCTCACCCACCTTATTAGATAAATCAGGTGCTTTCTCCAAAACTGGCGAAGTACCAGTAATCTCCTGCACATCCTGCTGAATCACCGAAGTAGAAGGGAGGAATGCATTTTCCTCTTGCATAGAAGGCATAACATTCTCTGTAACAACAGTCTCCATAGGCAAAGTAGTCACATCCAACAGCACGTCCTGCTGCATGGAAGGTTGAGCTCCATCTGCCATCTCACAGACTAATTCCAATACCTCCCCCTACTGACAGCAAAGCAGTAGGGGAATTTCCCCGGTGTCCTGGCCAAATTTCCCTCATTCACTAAAAAAATGCCACCAACAGCTTAATCTGGTTCAAGATCAGTTGGCATTCATCTGTATCCCACTCTCCCGGGTCGGGCCTGAAAATAGGCATGATTTGTCTAGTGCACTTACCTGGTTAACAAAAACTAAATAAAAAATAAAATAAAAATATTCAGTACAGCTAAATTTACTTCAAATATTCATAAAGCATTCTACTGTTGATTAAATAGGCTGACCCTCTTTTATTGATTCCGATGGATGGGCCAATCTGGTTATTTTGTGGATGGCTATATTTTTGTGTTTAAAATATTTACTAGTACATTTATTGCAGTATTTTGTTTTTGGATAGAAACATAGAGGTTGTCAGCAGAAAAAAACCACCCAGTCCATTCAGTCTGCCCATTTTCCCTGTCTAATATAAAACCACTGCCCATTCATGGTCATAAACCCTACACTCCCACCCTGTACCCCTACCTATGGTGTCTCCAGACCTGTTCGGGCTTTGTTTTTTTTTTTCCTACCAGTTTTGGTGATACCCATGTGTCTATTTTCTTAAATCCAGTAACTATGTTAGCCTCCCACTTCCACTGGGAGGCTGTTCTGGGGTCCACCATCATTTCCATGAAGAAGTATGTCCTCCTGTTCCCTCTGATCCTACCCCCAACTTCATATTGTGCCTTCTAGTCTCTGCACCTGGTCAAATAAATTTACAAATTTGAATCCCAATGTCATTAGTAGCCAAGTCTTAAGATAAGGACCTCGCCTCTCTTGGGATATACCTCAGCCAACTGGACTGATCCACCTTGAAGCTATCCAGGATGTAGACCTAGCCCTGGAGTATTTCATAAGCAGATACACGAAAGCCTGCAACATCTTTGCACATGTCAAAAATGCAATTCTAGGGGATGCAGCATTGGATGGGTCTCCCAGTTCCTTCTAGAAAGAATGACAGCCAAGGAGAATTTATTGTTCAGGGCCAAAACATATGGTAAACCTAATGACTACCAAAGATACAGGGCTGCTGTAAATTTCTGCATACATGAAATTAGGCAAGTGAAAGCTGATTACTATAGGGATTAGCTAGAAAAAAGCTAGGGGAAGGGCAGAAAGTTCTGGGCCAGTCTAAAGGAACTCACCAGAAAGGACAATAAAGCAGCCCGTACTATGCTCCTCACAAATGGCACAAAAACACTAAATCCAAAGGAGATAGCAGACATATTCAACTCAGCATTTACTGACCTTGGCGGAATCCTCCTACTGGACTACCTTCACCCTCAGCCCAGTGTAGCAGCTGATGTACAGACAACCAAAAATGCATTCAACTCCTGACACCCACTTTTTACTTCAAACAAATCACTGCATCAGAAACCAGAAAATACTTAAAATGCATCCTGGGCAAAACTAGGGCTGGCAGTGATGGAGAAGACATGAAGATGATTGCTATCATACTTAATGAAGTCACTCTTCCCCTCATTAAGATCTATAACTTAGCCCTCAGACTGGTGAAATTTCCCACTCAATGAAAAACAGCCATGGTAACACCAGTCCATAAAAGCAGAGATTGCACCCATCCACTCCAAATACAGATCAATCTCTATCCTGCCCCCAACCCTCATTGATGGCCCTCAAACTAATCATATTGGATCAACCTATGGACCATCTTAACAAGTACAATATCCAATGCTTCCAAAAGCACAGATTAAGCAAAGCCCACAGTACTATTACTGCATTGACAGAGTACACTAACTACATTCATGAGGTACTGAATAATGGCCACCTCATCAGGTCTATCTATGTAGACCTAACAAAAGCATTTGATATAGTTAACCACCAGTCATTAATCAGAAAACTTCATGTACATGGGCTATCCTCTGAGACAGTGAACTGGTTCAGGAGCTACTTTACCCAGGGAATCCATTCAGTAAAGCTAAATGGCATACCATCAGATAGCAGACAGGTCACAATTGGTGTCCCTCAAGGGCCCATACTTGGACCATTACTCTTCAGCCTTTTCGTAAACACTTTCCCGGATACATGGCCATCTAATACTCTATGTGGATGATGCTATCGTCTTCACTTGTAGCCCTCAGATAAGCTCACTGAATCAGGAGCTCCAACTCTAAAAACTGGAAGAGTGGGTTAGAAAGAATAAACAACTGCTAAACTACAAAAAAATGAAGGTCATGGAATTCTCCAACCCCCAGAATAAAGGCAAAGTGAGCCAAATTGTATTTTGAACAGTAGTGGTGAATCATTTGACCAAGTGTGCAATTTCAAATACCTTGGAATCACACTAGATAACTCCCTTTTCTTAACCCCACACACTGACCAAGTGGTTAAAACAGTAAATGCCAGATGAGGTACCCTTTACAGGCATAGGAACTGTCTGACACAAGAGGCTATAACTTAACAGTTGAATACTGTCTGTTATAGACTATGGACCAATAGTGTACAGTGTAGCCTAAAAAGAGTTAAGGTAGCACTAAATAAAGTATGCAGACTGGTTCTGGGTGCTGGGAAACTAACACACACCTGCAACCCTTTATGCCCAATCTAGTTTGCTCACACTCCAGGGGAGGATCATGTGCCAAGCATGTCGTCTTGGTAAAAAAACAAGCCTAGGAACCCCCTCCCCCACCAATATACAAAAGCTCCTCCAGCGTTCAAACTGCCTTCACCTCACTAGGAGCACTGCCAGAAATGCCCTCCTGGTACCTTTCAGAAATACCTTATTAGCCCAGTGCTCATTTGCTAACAGGGACCCACTGTGTCTCAATGGACCCCCTACTACTTTCACAACTGTCCAGGACAATTGGGACAGTTCAAAAGGCAGCTCCATTTGCATCTGATTCTGATAGGTAAAATGTTAGTGCACAAATTGGCCTACCTCTACTTCCACAACAACAAAGCCCCACTGTGTGTCCTGTTCTGTCGTGCATAATAGCTATACTCCTTACTATATCCTCGCACTTTACCCTCCAAAACATTCCCTTTTTCCTATCTATGCTTGATGCACCAAGACCAAACCTAACTGGTAAGGCCAGTTTTGCCCTTATGCCATGTCACCCTACTCTTCCAGTTTGGCAAGGCTATATTTGTCTGCCATTTCCTGCCCTTCCTGCTGGCAGAGCCAACCAGTCTGCTACTTGTATTGATTTTGCATTAGCCTACATTGTAATGTTCCTCATATTGTGTAACTCTGGCACGGATTGTGCACAATTTAAATACCTTTGTATATGTCATTGTTTGTACTGGACGAGGGACCATTGTAAATGAGCTGCTGCCTCAAAGGTCATTGCAATCTGAGACATTAAATAAATAATGAAAAATAGATAGATAGATAGATAGATAGATAGATAGATAGATAGATAGATAGACAGACAGACAGACAGACAGACAGACAGACAGACATAATCTTTGGACTTCTTCTTTTTTGAAAAATGCTCTCTTCCTATACCTTGTTTATTCTCTTTTGGTATTTAAATGTCTCTATCATGGCCCCCCTCTCTCTCCCCTTATCTCCAGAGAGTACAGATCTAAATCACTTAGCCTGTCTTCATTGGGCTTCTGATGCAGGCCCTGCACCATTTTGGCTGCTCTCTTTCGATGAGGCCTCCAGAACTGAACACCATACTCCAGGTGGGGTCTCACAAGAGATTTATATAGGAGCATTATCACTTCCCTTTGCCTACTGGTTATACCCCTTCCTGTACAGCCCATTATATGATTTGCCTTTCCTACTGCCTTGTCACATTTTTATCGCCACCTTTAGGTCATCCAATATGATACTCCCCAGGCCCTCTCCTGACTTGTTGTGGTGACTTTCCCCCATATCATGCTTGATGCATAAGTTAACATGTTCTATGTGCATGATTCTGCACTCCTTTGCATTGAATTTCAACTGCCAAGTTTCTGACCAGTCCTCTAACTTCTGTAAGTCTTCCTAAATATTTCTACACCCCTGTGTGTCTAAATTTTGCAGATTTTTTTTATCATCTGCAAATACTGCAGCCACACTTTCCCTTGCGATAAATCTGCAAAACAACAAATTTAGATATTAAAGATCACCAGACCCAATACTGACCCCTGTGGCACCACACTTGTTATCCTTCCCTCCCCGAGTGAACCCCATTCACTAAAATCCTCTGGCTTCTAGCGCTAAGCCAGCTTTCCACCCATTTTGCTTTTTCAGGACCCTCTCTAATATTGCTTAGTTTGTTCTAAAGCCTCCTGTGTGGAACAATGTTGAAAGCCTTGCTGAAGTTCAAAATGTCCACTGCCCCTACCTGGCCCAAAACCCTCATCACACAGTCAAAAAACTCAATTAGGTTGGTCTGGCAGGACTCCTCCCCCCTCTGTGAATCCATGTTGCTTTTGGTCCCAAGGGATGTTACGAAGCACAAAATGGCCAACAAGTTTGTGTGAATTAATGAAAATTTGCACTTTGTCAAGCTTGTAAAGCTTCCCCTGGTCTAGAACACTTTGGTTTCATGCAAATTACACAAATTTCACTGCAAATTTCCCCATGAAGCATGAAATTCATGGGTGAAATTTCATGCCCTGCCGTGAATTTCACCCGATTTATGGTCCGTGAATTGCACCAACTCTGTGAAATGCACTTTGTGAATTCTGTGAAATTCAAGGATTAATCTGTGGAGTAAATTTTGTGGACCTCACACATCTCTAGTGGTCCTGGAGACCTCTGGCTGTAAGGTATTTATCAATTCTCTTTCAAGAGGGTTCTTCATTAGCTGGCCCGGTGGTGCTGAGAGGGTTGAGGCGCTGGATGCCACACCTCACGCTAAGCCGGCAACCCAGGTTCAGGATTGGACTCTGGTCATCGGGGGGTGGCAGGGGAGGGAGAGGATGGAGCATCCCATGACAGGTCTCCTTTCTCTGTGTTGGGTAAAGGGGTTTGCATTGCTCTGCAGTGGTACCTGATGGATGTCAGGGGCACTAGAGGAGCAGTGCACAGAAGAGGGTTGGAGCATGCAGACATCAGCAAGTAAGTGTGCTGACATCATTGCACGTCGGGCTCCAGGGGAAAAAAAACAGGCGGAAAAATGTGGTGAGGTCGTGGCGGCTGATTGTCATGTACTGCACCCCCGCTACCTAGAGAGGTGCGCCTCCCAGATGTTGGCCAGCCTGCATGGAGGAGATCAATTCACAGACCAGACCAGGTCTGGGGGATGTGAGTGCCAGTGGCCAGATGATCTACCTGCCCGCTCTGCAGAGGAGGAGATACACAGAAATAACAACAACAAAAAAGAACATTACCTTTCCTGCCACCGAGGTCAGGCTGGCCAGCTGATAATTACCTGCCTCTTCCCTATTTCCACTCTTGTAGAGAGGTACCGCACGTATGTAACAGTAGACCCTTACCTTGCCTCTCCTTCATGAAAACTGAACAGAACTAAGTGTTCAGTAAGTCTGCCTGCTGGTGAGCCCACACTACTGTAAGCCTTCTTCCTCTACCGGTCTCACTATCCCTGGTCTGAATTTCCTTTTCTCACTGATGTATCTGATGTATCTGAAGAAAGTTTTATCCCCTTTCTTTACCAACTTGGCTAACTGTTCTTCCATATCTGCCTTCACCTTCTTAACAATCTGCCCTGTCATCCTCTGTATTTCCTTGTACTTCATCCTATCCTCTTCCTTCTGTGTACTTTTGTACCTCCTGAAGGTTAGTTTTTTTGTTTTTCCTCATTGCTCTCACTACCTCTCTGGAGAATCAAAGTGGCCTCTTTCTTTTTTTTTACCTTTGCTGAACTGTCTTATGCATTGCTTGCTGGCTCTTTCAATTCCCTCTCTGGCTGCAGACCACTAACCCTCAACTCATCCCAGTTTCTCAATACCTGCTAGGGCATCCTTGAGGATTCCCCTAATTTTATTAAAGTCTGCATGTCTGAAGTCCATGACCCTTGTTGTTGTGTGACTGTTCTCTTTACCAGTTCTTATTTTGAATTGCACCACGTGATGGATAGATTGTCCCCTTCCATTATATCAGTTAAACTGTCTCCATTGGTCAGCACAAGGTCCAGTATCACCCCTCCTTGCGTTGGTTCCCATACAAGTTGTTGGAGGAGTGCTGCTTGCAATTCCAGTATTTTCCTGCTCCTGGTTGTAGTTGCTGCTAGGAGCTCCAATCCACATCTGGGAGACTGAAGACCCCCATCAGCAACAATTCCCCCTGTCAGGCTATCCATTATACTGGTTGCATTAGCTCCCTGTATGCTTCTTCCCCCACTCTAGAGGCCTATAAATCACTCCTGTACGCATAATGGCCAGTGGCTGCTTCTGAAGTGTGACCCACAGTACCTGAACTTCCCTTTCTCCTCTTTCCCCACTGAAGTCTGTATACTGTCCCTCACATGGAGGGCTACCCCCTACTTGCTCTGTCCCTCCTAGATAGATTAAAGCACAGGATGGCCATCTCCCAGTCCTGATGTTTGGTACACCAGGTCTCTGTGATGGCTATCAGGTCCAGTTCCTCCCCTGTCATTGTGGCCTCTATGTTTTCTAGTTTGTCAGACTCCTGGCATTCATGCACATCACCCTCCACCAGTTTCCTCCTTCTTACTGTTTTTCCTCTCCTTAACTCCTACACCCATTTGTGGGAGAGTGCCAGCTAGGTAACATCCCCTGGTTATGTCCACCTTTCTTTCACTAACCTCATGCTCCCCCCCTTCTTAGTTTAAATTCATGCAGTTTTTCCCTCAGTACCCTGGACCCTGCCTCATTTACATGTTGTCAATCTTTGAATTTAAACCTTCATGCTTCCACCTGTCCCCATTCCCAACGCTGGTGAAACTTCTTCTCATGCATTCATTCCTCAACCAACAGTAGAATTCCTCAGTCTCCTTTTTCTGTGCCAGTACTGACACTAGGAACTGGTAAAACTTCTGAAAAAGCAAATTAGCTAACTACCCCCCTGCAGCCCCTTGCTAAATACCTAAACCTTTGCTGTTTCTTGTTCAGCTCAGTTCCCACAGGTGTGGTTTGCCCTAATCTCTTTATTTCCTCCTTTATCTTTTGTCCTGCCTTCCTTGCCTCCATTCCCAGTGCACGCAAAAGTGATCTTTTTTCATCTATGTCCCATTTTCTAATCCAGTTGACACCCTTTATTTTGGAGTCCCCGTAGACCATGACTTTCTCTTTTCTCTCAGTCTTGTTTATTGACCCCCTACCAAGGTCTGGTGGACCTGCTATCTCCCTCTTCATTCTTACCCTATCCCTCATGCCCATCTTCACATCTAAACCCCTTTTTTATCCCAGTTTCCTTTTGTGTCCCCCTCCCACCATAGCCTCTCTGGCATACTCTGCCCTCTCCTGCTGTGCTCCTCTCTCCCTGCCCCCCTTCTCCCCTTCTTTCATCCTGTCTTTTTCCCCTGTCCAAACTAACATTACCTTCTCCTCCCTTCCTTCCACTCCCCACTGCCACCTGCTGAACTCTGACCTCACTGCTCCTGTTCTTCTAGCCCGAGCTCTTCATGTGCTCTCTGATCCTCTATATCTTCTAGTATGGCTCATCACCACTAACCTAAACTCTAAAGATCATATTCAGTAATGCTGTACCAGCTTTCTTTGTCTTTTTCTTACAGCCCTCACCAACTGCCCTCAGGGCATTGTCTACTTAACTAACTCCTTCAGGAGGTCATGAGTGTAAGTAAGCATTCTCTGTCCACCAGTATGGGAGTCTTTGCTTTTACTACGTATGCTCACCAACTTGAAGACAGTCTTCAGGGAAGACCCTTGGACATCTTTCTACTCACCAGAAACTGAAGAAGGTCTTCATGGGAGCCCCCTGAACTTCTTCCTACTTGTTTCAACTTGAAGACGGACTTCAGGAACACCCCTCAGACATTTTCCTGTATGCCTCAACTTGAAGCTGGTCTTCAGGGAGTCACCTTGGGCTGCTTCCTATTCGCTCCAGCTCCATGTTGTTTTCTTGTTCATGCTTATTCAAGGTTCTCCCACTTCTCTTGGTTTCTCAAATTGGACTGAAGCAGTCTGGAATGTCTCCTGTACAGAAAACCTCATAACTTAATTTGTGACTGCCATTTCTAAGCATATCAGTGATCTTCCCTAACCAGTCTGTTTCTACTCAGCTGCTGCCTTGTTCTCTGGAAATTATTGAAGTCATATTTCCCTTGTGACATTCATAACACAGGCATGATAAGCATCTTCTATTGCAGTTGCCTTCACACTTTGCCTTTGCTTCTGGACATTCAGTACAGCTGCCTTCCTTATGCCTTCCTTATGCCTGCTTCATTCTTCTCAACTGTCTGCAATTCAGATCTCGCTCTCTCTCTCTCTCCCTATCTCTTTGTTGGAGCTACAGAAGTGCCAGACTTCAGTTAATCACTGTGTAATTCATCCATTCTCTTCTACAAGATGCCACTGTAGAATATTTGCTTGAAATGAAAGCACTTTGTAATATGAGACATCTCAAATGCAAGCAGTTTCTCTTCACTGGGTTGCCAGTATTCTCCTATCTGTGAGGAAACTCAAGCCCAATTCTTGTTGCAACCTTTGTCTCCCTATCTCCTTCCAATGCGGTAGTCATTATCATAGGCAGGGTCCATCTTCGTCCACCAGCGATGGGTGTCTCTTTCTGAATAAGCCTAATATGATTGTTACAGACTGATCTCCCTACATGGTGGTTGAGCTTAGGCAAGGTCAAACTTTGTCCACCAGACTGGAGTGCTCATTCCTCAAGGTTTACGAAATCACTACTCTCCAGTAAATGGCACTATATCTTCTGCTATCTTTGGCAACTCCACTCCTCATGCTGAAAAAAGTCCTTCAAAGCTTCCTCACAGTTCCCTGACATGCAAACTCCTCGCAAATGATCCGAAGTCAAAAAAATGGACTGTTCATCATCTTATTTCCTGAACTTCAAAGCTTGGCAGTTCCTACTCAGTAACAGCTAGAAAGCAACAGACTGTAATGTCACAGAGAATGACAACTTCAGCAAAGGGTTGGCAGAAGCACTCAATGAGACAAGGGTCCCTTTTCTATGCAAATTAACCAGTTAGTTGTAATTTGTCTTTTCTCTGGTCCCACCATTTGTATGGCTCTGCCTCAATGGTTCAGATGAGGTTTGTACCGATTAACATTTTTACAAAGGAACCATGATCTGGGAGTTTTGATCTGGACAAATAATTAGTGGTGCAGTGCCTCCTCCTGTGGAAGCCCCTTGAACTGCCCACTGTTACTCAGTATAGCTATTACCCCGCCAAGGAAATGATAGACAGTATTTAACAACTCCACATAGCCCCTCAGTGCAACAGAATAACACAGTAATCGTGCAATTAACAATAGTACACAGGAGTAAAACATTGACGCTGGATAATATTTTTTATAGGGAAGGCAGGAACAAGGCTTTAAAGGAGAACTACATTGAATCTTTAAGTTATTATCCCAGTAGCTGCTTTGTTCATATATTTGATCCATTTCTGTCATTGTTCCATCTTTACTGGCCTTTTAGTAAACATAGTAGATGAAGTATGGTAGGGGCAGGGCAAAAGGTAAGTGTGAGGGTGAGTAAGAAGGAGTTCCAAGGAGGAAGGAAGCAATCACGTTAGCATGTTTAAGCAATAAACCTGACAGGGTGCAGGTTTTGCTTGGATTTACCCACAGCTGGTGTGGCTTGGCCATGATGCCACATGCCGAGTGGTCAAACCCTGTCAGCCATGGGTAAATCCCAGCATAACCTACACCTTGGAGTGGATTATTGCGATTATACAATAGTTGCCTTTTTTGTGATAAGAAAAAGAAAGACCCCCCCCCTTTTTTTAAATGATTTTTATTGGATTTATTGCTCGGCTGGAAAAATAGTGCTTGGTTGCTAAGGCTTTCCTTGGTTACTAGGGCTGTTGTCATGGCTGTGGAGTTGCTGCCATGTATTGTAATGCAGCACATTTCTTTTTTTTTTTTTGCATTTAAAGAGAGGGCTGCAATTCAGGGGGGAGGATTCATTTGTTTTTTTCTTGTTGACCTAAAAGAAAACTGTGAGTGTGTGCTATGCTGAAAGCCTTAACAGATTGCTGTAACATAACTTCCGTGTTGAAGTTTGCATTGTGGTGATGGATCTGGAGGAATTAGTTTTCTGCATTTGTTTGTTGTTGTTGTTGAACTAGAGTGGGGATTCAGACAGCAAGACCTGGAAAGTTCCAGAGCAGAACATGAATGCATTGTGTAAGCAATAAAGCATGATGGGGTGTGCATGGAACACATTGTACCGCATGGCCAGGGTCATAATAAGGCACAAGGCCGAGTGACTTTATCCACTAGCAGTGTGGTAAAATATGTTCCACGCACATCCCAGAGTGCCTTATTGCGCTTATAATATGGGCTCCTTTTTTAAAACTTTTTACAGTTGGGAAAAGCATGTTTATATGTAGAATAGATTTACTTCTGTACATTTATGATAAAATAGTCCTTCCTGCCACTACAAATGATGCCATTGTTGATGATGTAATTGTATTATTGCCTAATTTCTTCTTTCAGTTCTTTTTTCAAACATTAAAGATATAGAATGTTTATCATAGAATGTTTACCATGGAATTCATGGATTCAAAATTCTGCTTAGTTCCATTGGCAGAATGTTTCTCTCCTAACACTCTGTATACACAGACAACAAAGGCATTTGTTACAGCCAGAGACTGTCAGGGCAAGAAGAAGACAGTTCTCTGATGAACTGGTAAAGACAGAAGGGGGATTTTTCACTGTCAGCAAAGAAACAGTTGTAGTGAAAACTATAAACAATACTTAATTGTTTCTAATTTGTTTATGTACATAAAGAAAGTGTGATAATAAAGGAAACTACAGTTAATTAATTTGTTTTATTTTTTATTTAAAGTAGTTTTATTTTTAGGGCCCAGATGAAGTTTTTTACAGTGTAAAGGTAACAGCCATGTTTGTGGTGGAAGATCAGTTCTGGTTGTAGGGGTCTAACTGAAATGCCTGTTTTCCAAATGCCAATTGATCTGGTTTCCAGACTCTTCACATTCCTTTTTAGCCACATGTAAACCATATTTTACACATAAATAATAGCCAATCCCATGATTTTACTCTGCCATTTTATAAGAAAACAAAAAGTTCTGTAACAAGGAAATAATGTGCATCACACAGTTCTAAAATTGTACTGCCCACCAGAGTGTAAAGCAGAAACACTCAGTGAATCTACTGAAAGGCCAGTACAGATGGAATAAAAACAGAATGTGACCCAGTATTAGAAACATGGCTTCTACAGAAAATACAGGCTTACACATTCAAGGCAGTTCTACTTTAAGGAAGGAAATGGAAGCAAGGGTTAAACAAGCAATAAACAAATCATAACAAGCAAAACTTGCAATACCCTCCCTCCCACACACCCCACTCAGCCCCACAATGTTTTAACAAACTGGTGCAAAAGTGTTACTTTCCCAACAGTCCCTAGGGAGCTCTCACAGTTGTCTCTCAAGTAGTTTACTGTCAACACAGATTTTTCCAGGAGCTACAGTTGTTTTGGGATACCATGGTTGTTTCTGTTTCTGTGTACTATGGTTGATTCTGGGTACTATAGTAGTTTCTGGGCCCCATGGATGTTTCTGGGTGCCACTGTTGTCTCTGTATACTTTAGCTGTTACAGGCCAAAATTAAATTTAACAATTAAAGAGATCAGTATTTGTAATCCAAATAAAGGCCAGATGGCCTAAATACAGGTTTTCTGCTTGAAAACTTCTTAAACAAACGTAGTTGTGCCCAAGTCTTCTGTAACCTCCCCCCAAAGTTAAGAGACAAAACTCTGATCATGTACTCACAGTTTGCAAACTAACTCAGACCTTAGAAGGATCTGGATGCAGGCTGTAACACCCTTATATCCCATGGCCTTGTATTCCCTGTCCCCCCTCAGGTCCAGTAGTCTCCTCCAGTACTCTTGAACCTTATACAGCTCAGAAAAGCACAGAGTCCTTGAGAGAAAACTCACATTGAAGCCACCAAACCATTTTATTGCTCTGGCAACCACTGTTCAGTGTGCAGGTAGCTACACTCAAAGTCTGTCCTCTTCCTCAGCACTTTTAGTAGCAAATACCTGCACAGCAATTGTATACAAGCCAATGTTCAGGTCTGACAAATGCTTTTTTTTTGTTTGTTTGTTTTGTTTTACTATGAAAAAATCTATTTTGTGTCAGGTGGAATTATACAGAATATTGCATAATTTTGATGAATTTTTCAGAATTCTTCAGCATTCCAATGGAAAAGGAATTTCACTGTTCTGTCCAACACTAATTATATACTATCAGTTTGGATCCCCTATGACAAAGTTGATTTTGTTATGTCTACAGTACTGTATATTATAGGGCAACATACCATGACCAAGTTGTTCAACTGTATGCAAACTGACTGGAGTGTTTAATGAAGGTGGGAAGCTGAAGAGATCAGTAAATATTTTTTAACACTGGTGATCAGGCAACATTTTTTTTCTGCTTTCCTAAACTCACTGTGATGGCAGTGCTTCTTGAAATGTCTCTAAAAGCAACTGATTCCTGTCAAATGCTGCCACTGGAATCATCCAGTCCATATAAGGTACAGTATGCTGATGTTACCCAAAAGCTGCACCTCCCCATTCAGCTAACCTTTTAATCTTGGCCCCAGTTTCCTATCAGATTCCTCTTTATGAGATGGTGACCTATATTCTACTGCAGTTCTGATGCCCCACCCTTACCATGACTACCTGCACCCACACTGTCTCCATACAGTTGCCCACACCTTTTCCCTGACCTCTTTGTCATTTGTACCCTGCCTTATGTACAATACCACCTTTCCCCGCTTCCTAATTACAGTACCTATCAATTCTAAATATTGCATACACTGGAATAGTCTCTGTAAAGTTTTGCAACATATTGCTATCAGGTCTAACCATGCTTCTGCCACCATTGCCTGTAGGTTACAGGTTTTGTTAATCAGGCTGTAGGCATTAGCACACATGCTAACTTGCTGTCTTCCTTCCTCCTTGGAACTCCTTCTTACTCACCCTACCCTCATCCTTTGCCCTGCCCCCACCATACTTCACCTATCACCCCCTGTTCTGTATCCTTTTCTGTTTTGCTTCTGTCTCCACTTGTTTAATGCCCTGATACCCCCTCTATATTTATTAGTGGTTGGAGGAAGGTGGTTCTGCCCACCTCAATGAAACAGGTATAACAACTGTATCAGACAGCAACTTATCTGCCCCCCCCACTAGTGTAAAAGCACCTTGATGCACCCAGTAAAGTTGTACACTAACACCCTGGTGCTCTTTTGAAGGGATGTAGGCCATCATTCTTATATTGCCCTTTGTTCCTAAAAGAGTGCTCCAGCCCATTACAAAGCTAAATCCCACTTCTTGGCAACACTCTTTTAGCCATGAGTTGAAGCAAGTGATTAGAAGAATCCTCCCCTTACCTTAAACCAAACTGACATGACCTCAAAAAAAGGATATGGAAGTCATTGCTAGCTTAAGATTCCCTTCCAGCTACATAAAGCTAGCTTTCACCTCCCCTAAGGCTCTACTAGCCGGGTCATTAGCCCTACATTCACAGTGACATTGACCCCTCTCCTTCTCATGCAGGAGGCAATATAGCATAACAGATTGAGGGCACAGAGCCACAAACCTGTAGACCTGGGTTTGAATCCTATCATCCCCCACTTGCATACTGTGTGACCCTGAGCAAGTCATTTAACTTCCCTCTGCTTCCAGATCGCACCTGGAAACAAGTTCAGACTTAGTGTGCCTTTCATAGTTAAACAATTTCCCCTCATTCCCCTGACAGTCCTTCCTACCCTGTGTGCATCCCTCCTAGCTGAAGCCCCAAGAAAGCACCTACTAAAATATCCTGAACCTTGGTCCCTCAGACTCAGTAGTTCCTCTGTTCTTCTAATGTCCTCTATCACAAGTACCTTTCTAGTCCTCAACATTCCTTTCAGGACTCTGAGACCACTACAAGTGTCTCCTTTGGACAGAACTGGTAGTCTTAAAGATAATAGGCTCCAGTACCCTTGAGGGGAAGTACTGGACAGAGGGAGTTATTTGAGGTGTGATCCAGTTCACCATCATCACCTCTGAGACCCATTTCAGTGCCCTTGTGGACCCTCCTTACCCCTCCCACTGCTACTGCATATGACTGAGAAAACATAATGTATTATATGATAACATGTATTATAATGCCTCTTTGATGTACATTATTAAATTAGTATTGTTTTCTGATTTAGTTTTCAAAACTAACAACATTAAGTAAGAGAATAATACAATTTAAATATTTTTACATATAAATTCTGGTGTTTCTCAATTGGTATATAAGAGTAATTTCATTTACAATTTTGTGCCCAAATTATTCAGCTTCATGTTGCTTTTTCATCCAGAATTCACAGCTGTTGACACACTTAAACTGTCAAAGAAACCCTAGACCTAGTATAATAATTATCAGAGTATTTTTTTTCTACACCCATCAAGCCTGTTTTACTGCAAATGCAACACTTTATTTGCAAAAGGGTCCAAGAAGCACTTATAGCAGCAGAAATAGGAAGCATATTGCAAAGCTATGGAAACAGTTAGAGTATTGTACTTAGGTTGGAATATATAACTTGAGGTATAATATAAGTAATGTCTCTAAGTAAAGTAAAGTAAGTAATGCCAGAGAGTGAATTCCTAGTCCTTACTCTTGTAACTTTTTATGACCTTGCAGTGGCCCATCTCTGTCTTTCTCCTCCCGCCGAATGGCTACCCTGTCTGATTACAGGGTGGAGTGTACACAGATGTTTGAGATGGCTAGTGCATGTAGAATGATAGGAGATGTACTCAAACTGAGGTGGAGGACAGGATAAGGAGAAACATTAGAAAGCATTACTTCACACAGGGTTGTTAACATGTGGAATAGCACAGCTGGTGAGGCAGTGGAAACTAGCAGTGTTCGGGACTGGACAGATTCCTGAGGAAGAATGGTGTTGGTGGTTATATTTCATGAGTAGGGATAGCATTCTGGTTGATGAGCTTAGATGTGTGTCAGTAGTCAGACGTCACTGCCATGTGGTATGAGGGGTGGCCAAGTTGGAACCTTTAATTACAGTAATTCTGTGTTACAGTTTTACATCAATCCCTTTGTTCAGCACCTCTTGCTGTAGAATGTAAAGTGTTTCATTCCTAGGAAGAACCTTATAATGAAGGGTCACTGTAATCGGAATTTGTATCTCATACAAGGTGGAAGATGGTGGGGCTAGGGAACTGAAGTACTTCTCCTCAACCAGATTTGAATACCCCAGGGTCCTTAAAGAACTAAGAGAGGTGGTGGCTGAACCTCTGGCTATCCTGTTTAGCCGATCACTGGAAATAGGGGAGGTACCCAAAGACTGGAGGACAGCAGATGTAGTCCCCTTATACAAAAGTGGGAACAAAAAGGAAGCGGGAAACTACAGACCAGTCAGCCTCACCTCGTGTAGTGGGAAGATCATGGAAGCACTACTGAAGGAGAGACTGGTGGAACATCTGGTTGTCGATGGACTAGAGGACCCAAGGCAGCATGGTTTCACCAGGGGGGTCATGTCAGACCAACCTCGTTGAATTTTTGACTGGGTGACTAGGGAGGTGGATCGGGAGGGCAGTGGACATGGCCTATCTGGACTTCAGCAATGCTTTTGACACTGTGCCACATAGAAGACTATTACACAAACTGGGGAATATGGGTGGGCAGGACAGTGTGTGGTGGGTAGGTAACTGGCTGGGCGGCAGGACACAGAGGGTGGTGGTGAATGGCTGTCACTCCACAGAGGGAAGAGTGACCAGTGGGGTACCACAGGGATCAGTGCTGGGACCGGTCTTATTCAACATCTTCATCAGGACTGACATTGCACAGGACCTAGAAGGCAGAATTCCACTGTTCGCTGATGACACAAAGTTCTGTAACAGAGTAGACACACCAGAGGGTGTAGACAGAATGAGAAGGACCTGCAGAAACTTGAAGAATGGTCAGGGGTTTGGCAGTTGAAATTCAATGCAAAGAAGTGCAAGATAATCGCATGGGGCACAAAAATCCTGGCACAATATATCAGTTGGGGAGGTGAGGATATAGCATGCACCAAGCAGGAAAGGAATCTTGGGGTTATCATCTCTGATGACCTCAAGGTAGGGAAAAGTGTGATAAGGCAGCAGGTAAAGCAAATAGGATGCTGGGATGCATAGGCAGTGGCATCACCAGCAGGAAAAGGAGGTCATAATTCCACTATACAAGACACTAGTGAGGACCCACCTAGGGTAGATGTACAGTTCTGGAGACCTTACCTACGTAAGGACATAGACAGGGTAGAGAAGGTTCAGAGGAGGGCAACAAAGATGGTACATGGATTGCATCACAAGTCCTATGAGGACATGTTGAAGGAACTGAATATGTACTCCCTGGAGGAGAGGCGGGAGAGAGGGGATATGATAGAGACATACAAGTATCTTACAGGGAGGAACAGGGTGCGGGAATACACTATTTTTAAGTGAAAAAGATGTTCCAGGACTAGAGGGCATGGGATGAAGTTGAAGGGAGGACGATTCAGAGGAAACGTGAGGAAGAATTTCTTAACAGAACTGGTGGTGAACAAGTGGAACACCCTGCCAGAGGAAGTGGTGGGGGCTGAAACAATCATGGGATTTAAGAATGCATGGGATAGACATAAAGGACTTCTGGAGGTCAGGGGTAAGGGGCAACAGACTTCTAGGAAAACATAAACTGAACTTACAAGCTCAAATGGGCAGACTGGGTGGGCCACAGGCCCTTATCTGCCGACACTGTCTATGTATCTATGTATCTATATAAACTGCAAGTTCAATGACCAAACACAGTATTTTCAAAACCATTATACATTTAATATTCTAATAATAATACTTTATGGGAACATTAGGGAGCATTAAAATAGAGATTGTATTTGCTCTAATTAATGTCAAGTCTCGAAATTACCATTGCCACTTACGGTGTTACACAATTATCTTTTTTGTGCTTTACCTCCTTTCTCTTTCTCCCTCTGTACTTAACATCTCTTAACATTCCATTAACCCTCTCAAATGCACTGTAGTTCCTCTGTGTGTGCAAAATGGCTGCTGCCATTCTGCATAGCTGGTTAACTGATTTGGGAAACAAGATGCATCAAAAGTGCAACTAAAATCAAATTTCTTTGCTTTTCTGACTTCCTCTTAGTCACAATACTCCCACAGTAACAATTAAACACAGATGCTTTCACTGAGCTGAAAATTCCTAAGATGGTTGAATGTCAGGCACAATCAGTCGGTTATTTGATTGAAACATTTAATAAAAGTATTATTGTTGGAATAGCTTACCTTTCCCTGGGTGACATGCACAGTTTCAGATGATATGTCAGACACTTAGCTTTATGTATTACATTTCTTCAATCCTTACGTAATTTCTTAGATCCTCCTGGCAGTTCTTCTTGCAAACTGCTTACCAGTTGGCATGCTACCGCCAAATGTACTAACTGACTTGACTACATCTTATAAAGTATACAGCATGCTGTCTCATGGGAGCATTGACTATTGCTAAACTTTCAGGAGGCCATAAATTATGCCCAAGATTTTTAATTTTTTTATGTTGTCTCATTAGGAAAATACACTTTCTTCATGTTCCTTTGAGAAAGTGATTCTTTTGTAAAGATATTACCTGTTTCAGTTTGGGTAATTGTATTCTTTTCTTACTGTATTGTTGTTCATCATTAACAGAGTTATCAGGAAACATTGACTGGTGTGAGGAAATAATTTTATTCCTCACTGATTGCAGCCAAGCAAAACAGACCTTCAACTCTCCCCAGACAGGTGGATAACTTTCTAAATTCAGAACGTGCTGGTCCTAGGCTACAGCCAAGTTCAGTGGAGAGATGTGAGTGATTTTCTGAATTGTTTTGTGGTCTGGAATTCAGTGGTAAGGTGAAATATCTCCTCAGCAGGTGTTGGTCACCAAGGCAATGCTTGTGAAACTGATGCTCATGAATCTTGCGTGCTGCTGATGGACTATCAACCAGCTGATTATGTAGAAATCTGCCAGGTGCTGTCACTGATGCTCCAGTTCACTTGCATCTTAAACACTGTCCCTCCTATTTGATTAATGCAGGTTGTCAGATGCCAGGGCCTGTGTTTGTAGAGATTCAGAACTCTTCCTTGATAAAGGGTATCTTTCCTAAACCCCTTAAAGGGGCCATTGTAAGGACCCTCCTCAAGAAGTCAAATTTAGATCTGGACAATCTCACAAAGTACAAGGCAATCTCTAAACTTCCTTTTACAGGGAAGATTACAGAAAAAGTTGTGGCACTTCATCTCACGGAACCCCTGAAGAAATTCAACCTCTGCGAGACTCTCCAATTGGTTTCCATTCTCATTACAGGATAGAGACCACCTTGGTCTGGGTCATGAATGATCTGCTCCTGGTAAAGGATCGAGGAACACTATCTGTTCTGGTTCTACTTGGCTTATCATCTGTATATATATATATATATATATATACATATACTGCGGATATTAAGTGCATAAGTTGTTGCTGTGGATTGTCTGGCCCAGTGTTACACTGGTTTAGATCTTTCCTGGAAAATCATCACCGGACTATGGTGTTGGGCACTTACCAGGCTGCTCTTTCTCTAGTCATATTTGTAGTCTATGAGGGACCTATACCATCTCCTTTGTTATTTTCAGATTATATATGCTTCCGCTGGGAGTAGTGCTCTGAAGGTATGTATTAAGTTTCCACTGCTATGCAGATGACACTCAGCTTTACCTTTTGTTTTGACCCATCAAAGGGATCCAATGAGTGTAGTTGAGAAGGCTATTGTGGAGATCAAGCATTGGATGAGTGTGAGCTGGCAGAGATACTCTATCCCAACAAAATCCAATTGCTTCTGCTGGGCTCAGACTGCTTGGTGTCTGTAGTAAGGGAACATCTTGTTCTCCCTGAATGTGATGGTGAGATACTACAGATTAAAGAGGAAGTTCACAATCTCAGTCACCTTTGGCAGTCAACTGACTTTTACATCTCAAATTATCAGTCATTAGAAGTTTTTTTTTTTACCTCCTGGGGAAAAAATGTAGCCAGATTGTGCCTTTTCCTTGAATGTGGTGATCAGTGCATACACATGCAAGCTATCAAGACGTCATGAACTGACTACTGCAACACAGTCTAGTATGGGCTTCCGGCTACTCAGTTTCACTGCCTGTAGTTGTTGCAGCATTTGGCAGCCAGGCTATTAAGTGCTACTTCCAGATTCAACCATATTGCTCCTGCTTTGTGGGAGTTGCACTGGCTGTAGATCAGCTGAGGTTCTGAATTTAAAATTCTGCTGCTGGTACATAAGGCCATAAATGGACTGGGCCCTCTCTACATTAGTGAATCACTGGCAAATGGCCCAGAAGATTATTAGGACACCAGACTTCTCTGCTTGGATACACAGGGGCTTTTGGTAGTCACAGCTGCAAGATTATAATCTACTGGGGACTGAGCATTTTCTGTAGCTGTTCTGAAACTCTAGAATATTGGCTAGAAATCCATCTGCACTGCCTCCTCAGTGGAACGTTTTAAATCACAGCTAAAAACTTGGCTGTTTACACAAGCCTTCTCAGGAGACTGACAAGCCTTGCCTTGTGAAATATGCTTGTACATAATTCTGATTATGAACTTACTGTGTGGAATATGCTTACATCTAATTTTAATTATGAACTTATTGTGTGGGACATGGTTGTACCTAATTCTAGTTATGAACTTCTGTGATTATGTATTATCTAAAACAAGGGGTTCAGTTAATTTATTTTTTGTAGAAGTCATATACTTCCATGAGTCAACATCTTGAAGTCGTTCGAATTTTGTGGAAGTCAAATGCTTTCCAGATCCCACAATTTGAAAGCCAATATTCTAAAAAGGATCAATTTATGGATGATAATACAAATATTAGTGGTGAAATACAATTTATTTTAGAAGAATCCATAATTTTTTAGCTTCTGTGTCCTCAGTTTTGAAAGTCATCCAATTTAGTTTTTTCACATTTGGAAGTCAATGACTTCTTCCCCCTTTATTTTGGAAGTTTTGGCCTAATTTTTGGGAGTCAAATACTCCCCAAATGGAGTTAAATGAAGCCCTGTCTACAACTTGAATTAATCATTTGTATTATTAAGTACTTTTGTGAACTGGAAAGGTGCTATATTTATTTATTATTTATTTGCTTTTGGTAACCGGGTGGGTGCACTAGACATAGAGATGCCTATTTTCAGGCACGACCCAGAAGTATACAAGTGAAAATACATAGGCAGTACAATGTGACGCAGCACAAGGGAGAGGTAGACAATAGGACAATAGCAGTACAAACAGTATTTGACAAGTAGATTGTTTTAAAGCATATAAAGTACCCGTCCCATACTATCTCTTATTATCATTTAGTGTGGTACTGTATTGACCTTGGGGGAAGGGGTGTTGCACAGGGCAAGTGCTGTTCCAGATGTCATTAACTGCCCTTCACTACTACACTATAATGCCACTGGTTTGCGGTAGACATCACAGTGGTTCATGGGTTCATGACGCCTCCTTTGATATGTGAGGGGGGGGTCTGTATTCATTAAAAGTTAAAAATAGCATGGTGCCTCCACCCTGAGAAGGAATGTAGTGCCCTGGCAAAAAAGTGGCACCACCCCACGGGATGCTGTACCTACCAGCCACCCCACTGTGGGCACCTTCTCTGGACCCACACAATAGAATCTGAACACCATGTTTTTGAACTTCAGAAGGGCTGACTTTATATCTATGAGAGAAAATCTTGGAGAAGGCAAGGCTGTTCAAGGGAGAGGGAATAGAAAAATAGAAACATAATTTGTTGGCAGAAAAGGACTACCTGGCATACCCAGTGTGCCCAGTGATACCTACCTACTCTGTTTCCACAGACCCTAACTGGTCTCCAGTAACCCTCCCTCTACCTTGCCTATTTACTAATATTCTCCTTTGCCTATCCCAGAGATGGCTCAAGTTCTCTACTCTTTCCACCTCTAATACTACCACTGGCAGTCTATTCCAGTTGTTTACTACTTGTTCAATGAAGTAGTACTTCCTCAAATACCTCTTAAACTACCACCCCCCAGCATTATCCCATGCCTTCTGGTCCTGGTACTCTTCCTCAATCAAGAAAGACCTCTCCTGAACCCTGTTCACTTGCATGAGGTACATGTAAGTCTCTATCATGTCCCCTCTGTCTCTTCTGTCCTCCAGTGTGTACATGTTGAGATTTCCTTTAGGTTGGTGCAACTCCTGCACCATTTTAATTGCCACCTCTGACTGCTTCTCCCCCCCAAGTCTATGCCTTTCTGAAGTGTGACCTCCAGAAATGGACACTATACTCAAAGGAGGGTCTCACCAGTGAGCAATGCAGTGGCAACACCGCCTCTACCCTCTTGCTGGAGATATCTAAAGATACATCTCTCAGTGCATCAAGCCATCGCACTGGCCCTACCCACTGCTTTGTCACACTGCCCTGCTACTTTGAGATCACCAGATATGATAGCCCAAAGGTCCCTTTTCTGTTTATTGACTTACAGTGCCCTTGTTCTATATTCAGTTTCTAGGTTCCTGTGCCTTAGGTGCATGATTTTACATTTTTTGGCATTGATCCCCAACTGCCATGTTCTTTATCACTCCTTGAGTTTCACAAGATCCCTACACATTCTTTCCACCTCATTCTGATTGCCCATCCTATACCAGAGTTTGGTATTATCTACAAAAAGCACAGTTTCCCTTCCATTTTATCTGCAATGGCATTTTTGAAGACAAAGAAGAGGACAGGTCTCATTACTGTGTCTAGTGGCATCCTGGTGATCACTATTCCATTATTAGAGTGAGTGGTGTTAATCACCACCTTCTGTAACTTATCCATTAACCCATTTCTAACCCAGTTCAGCACTTTGGATTCCAGCCCTGGTCTGGTAAATGTCTTAGTCAGTCTTCTGTGTGATACAGTGTTGAGGGCCTTGCTAATTTCATTATCTGCTCCCTCTCCCCCCCCAGCTCAGGTTACTCTTAGCCCTCCCTAAACCTGCTTACTTAACTCTCTCTCTTCTCTTCTCTTCTCTTCTCTGCTTCCATTCTCCAGGATGCTGTGCAAATGCTGCTGAAACCCCAGGGGTCTTTGAGGATGGGACAGCATTTCCCTGGAGCCCTCCCCTGTCTGGAAATCCTCTCCTACAGCCCAAGGTTACAGTTACCTGTCCTACCTGCTCCTCAGCATGCAGCATCACACTTCACGTGGCACTGTTTGCTGCTTGCCACTCACCTTAAGGTGTTGTCTCATTTAGTGAAGTGGTGAGAGGTGGAACCAATCAGCCCATTTCTGCATCCCCACCCTCTCTGCCTCTTGGTCTCTCCCTACTGCCCCCTTTTTCAATGCACTGGAAGTTTCCATTATGCCTAAACACACAGCTTACTAACCAACCTTACCTGAGTCATACACATCCCTCCCTTAGGCTACTTACAGCTCTCCCCTAATGGTCTAACCAGTCTGGTGAGATATACTGCCTTTCACCCTGCTCAGCCATCTGCTCAACAACGTTTAGCTTGTTCAGCCATTATTTCCCCAGCTCTCTGTCATCCCCCCCAAATGACGCCTAGCATACTTATTCTGCAAACTGTCCTACTCACAGAACTGCTACTGAATACTGACCTTGGTGCACAAGACCAGGCAGTACTAGCCAGCATTCACTACTTTATCAACCTCCTCTCTCCACACTACCTTCTTCTTTTAGCTGTCCTGTCAAATAGAGCCTGCCTCCTACTAGGGGCCTGCCTAAACATGCTATCCGTTATGCCACCTTGGCTCATCACTACAAGCTAAGTCTATTTAACTATAACACCCACCTCGCTGACATCCTCAACAGCAACAGCCGCAATGCTGAGTGTCAACATTGCACTGTCGCGGATGTCTCAGTATTTCAAAGGGGGGCTGTGCCTCCCTAATCCCCATTGTGGGGTGCTCCTCCCCCCACAACCCCCGGTCTCTGTAAATACAGCTCCGGGTTGTAGTTGTCTCAGAGGAGGGGGCAAAATGCCAGGCAATGCAGCCCCGGTGCCAGCTGAGACTTTCACAGTTACCAAATGTTTTTGTATGAATCCTCTCGCTGTGATGGTCTTCGCTCTAGCGGTTTCGCTGTGCAGTCGGCATACAGCTTATAATCCTCTGCTGTCTCTGCTGTCATTGGCAGATGACATTGAGAGCAACCCAGGTCCCCTAAACAGCCCTATCTTCTACTCCAACAAGGTATGGGTCAGCGCATCAGGGCTGATGAATGCTCACCTCAATATCTGTCACCTAATGGCAAACATCGCAGACCTAGAAGCATGGGCACCACTCTATAAGCCAAATATCCTTGGCATCACTGAATCATAACTCAAAACATCTATTTCCTGACACTAGTTGCCAGTTGCCTGGCTACTGTCTGCTCAGACATGATAGACCCAGGAAAAAGAATGGCAGAGTGGTACTCTTGTATCTTAAAAGACAAAGAACCTCTGTGCGCAAGCACTGAAGCAACGGTTACCCCAAAGGGCATTGGCCGGGAAGCTAAGTTTCAAAGAAATACAAAATCACACATGCTCCCATAATGCATCTTTTGTATCTTAGCAACCCCCTTATAGCTACCATAGCCCTTACCTCTGACTCCCACTCTCCCAGTGAGTGGCTAATAGCTGAATTTATGCTAGGATCAAATAAAAATACCTACTTTGTATGCTGCTACAACCTGCCTAAAGGGGGCAACCTGGGGTTAACAAACCTGCTGTTAGGCCTGTACCAGCTCTCCCCTCACAGAGAATGTATGGTGTTAGGCGACTTAAACCTCAACTGGCTCAGCAGCAAGCAGTCAGAGAACAGTGACCTACTAAAGCAGCATAACCTCACTCAAGCCATTACCCTATCCACAAGATAAAATAACAGATCCCAGAACCACCCCATGTTGGACTCGATAGTAACTAACAGAGACAGCAGAATCCTTCAAGCTGGTATGCTACTGGATTCCAGCAGTAATCACTCCCCAACATACATCATCTGGGCAACCAAATCCAAGTCTCCCCCAAAATACCTAATTTTCAGAAATGTTGCCTACCATGACACTTCCCACCTTTTCACTGTTCTCAAAGCAGATGACTGGGAAACTCTCTACTTCTTCCAGGATGTAGCCTCAGCTGTAGGATTCCTCACTGATGCCCTAGCGTGAATTCAGCAAAGGCATTTTCCCAAACTACCCACTGTGTGTGAGGTGGAAGAACCTATTGGTTCTCAAAGGAACTCATCTCCCTAATAAAAGAAAGAGTCTTTAAATGGGCAGCAAACAAAACCACCTCCTTCCCAACCCTATGGCATGATTACAGGAGAATGAGAAGCCAGTGAAAGTGAAAGGTAAAAACCCTTAAGGTGGGCTATTTTCATAAACTCTAGAGAGACAGCCTTGGTAACCCCTGCTTTTTCTGGACAACCTTAAGTTCCTTGACAACCCCAAAACTCTACCATCCAGTATTGCACCTCAACACCATAGGATACTTACTAACTGATCACGCTGTGGTTGTCAATGCCCCAAATGACAGATTAACAGACCTCTCAGCCCATCTTGGGAAGCTGCCCACACTCAACCATGCAAGCCCCTCAAACCCAGTTATGCAAACTCCTACGGCCAACACTCTACAGCCATCTTTCCAGTTCATGGCTATTTCCACCAGGACACCTTTAAATTACTGAAAAGCCTCCCAAACTGGGAAAGTCCCTGTAGCAATGGCCTATACCCCTGCTTCCTGAAGCTTGTAGCCCCATGTAGCACTGAACACTTGACTTCAATGTTCAATCTAGCACTATCCACCTCAGCAATGCTGGTCATATGGAAAAATGCCAAGGTGATCCCCATTTCCAAAGCTGGTGATCCTCTGTCCATGGATAATTATAGGTCTATCTCTTTACTGCGTCACCTAAGCAAACTCCTTGAAAGGCAGTCCATCACCAACTCTCAGAATATGCCACCAAATATAATCTTCTCTCTCCACACTAACACAGGTTTAGAAAGTATCATAGTACTTCATCCACCCCAGCCCATTTCACAAACCATGTTTCTCAGAAATATGGATATAGGCAACCTCACAAGTGCCATCTTCATTGACCTGACCAAGGCCTTTAACCTGGATGACCACATCTTGCTCCTTCACAGGGTAAGAAACCTTGGTTGCACAGTGGGGTTGGCTGATAGGTTTCAGAGGTACCACTCTGGTTGGTCCAAAACAATTGGTATTATGGGTGCTACCTCAGTGGCTAAGGCTGTTATCACTGGAGTCCCCCAGGAGTCCACCCTGGGGCTGCTCCTTTTTTCACATTTTATTAACTCCCTACCTGCAGACAGCCTCTGATGTGAGGCCATCCTGTATGTGGATGACCTGGATTTGTTTCTTAGCACCAAGTCACTGACTAGCCTCTCCTCCTCACTAACCCAAAACTACTGTATGAGGCAGCCACAACTGGTTCTGGGAGCACAGACTCATTGTAAACTGAAACAAGACAAAGGCCAAGCTCCTGATATTGAAACCAAAGATCACTAAACAGACAAATACTGAATCTACTTCGACAGTCCTTTCTCCAGATGGCTCCACCCTTGAAAACATACCATTCTTCAAATACCTGTGTGTCACCTTCACCCCTTTTTAACTTTCTCTGTACACATCAATAACACTTTGCAGAGGATCAAACAAAACTAGCAGTGGGTTTCCATCTGAAGCACTACTCGACCCCTGGAGGCCAGGGTTGTCATAGCTCAAGGCAACCTTTTCCTCTGGACTACTGTGCCATCATGTACATTCATACCTCCTCCCAACTTGTCACAAGACAATGTACTGCCTATAATAATATTTGTAGATTTGTACTAATGGCATCCTATTCTGTGCACCATTGCTCCCTTTACCAGTCCCTAAGCTGGCTTCTCCCACAGTGGATTTCTCAGTTTCTAAGTCTGATGTATATACAACTGTATTAATCCTGTTGAGCTGCACTATGTATTCCTACAGTTAGATTCCTCATTTTGTGTTTTACTTCTCTGCGATGTATGCTGTATTTGCAGATGTACTTTGCAATCCTTATACTATTTCTGTACCAGTTTTTGTACTTGAGAAATTGCATTTTCCAAACTGAATTAGCTATTGTATGTGCCATCTCTATGGCCTGAGTCATGCCTGAAAATGGTCCCTGGGATTAGTGCACTTAACCAGTAAACAAATACATACATACATGCATGCATACATAATTAATTAATTAATTAAATACATAAATAAATACATAAATATCCAGATAGGTGACGTCCACTTCCTCCCCCGATCTATTTCTCTGGTCAGTCAGTCAGTCAAATAAACCATTCAGTTTCATCTGGCATAACCCTTCCCCCATAAAACCATGCTGCCTTTGGTCCTGTAGCTCACTCGATTGAATATACTCTACCAAATATTCCTTTATCAATGTTTCCATTAATTTCTCCACTACTGAGATGAGGCTCACTGGCCTGTAATTGTTAGCCTTTTCCCTACTGCTGCTGTTCTGTAAAAGGACCATGTCTGCTTTCCTTCAATCCACCAGAACCATGCCCAGTGTGACAGGGTGAGTCCTGTCATAGTGGACTTCCCTGACATAAATTGAATTCCCTTCTTCAAGCAGTTTATATGTTTTATATTATGTCCAGCATGCTGCTTGGCTGGCTGAAACAAATATGTTTTGATATGGGAATAACAAAACTTGTGTCTGTGTTTTTAAGAAGTTTCCCTGCTGCCCCATATTATTATGCATAAAACTGCAAGGATCTCTTTTACAGCAAACAGAATGTCCCTGCAGGAGAGTACAGAATGTTCTGACCTTGAGTCTGACCTTTCCCAATGCTGTAAACAAGCATGCAGCTGACATTTGAGCTGTTCTGTGTGGAGCAACAGTGGCCCCTAGCGGCTAATTTTATGTTATCTGATGAATGGAATTTTCTTAATTCCCACAGAGAGACTATAAAAAGCTGAAAGGGGTTAGTGTTAATTTAGACTGAGACTGAGGAAGGTGAAATACCGCCTGGTATTGTGTGCTATCACACTATTAGTTACTCGAGCAACAGTACACACTTCCAGAACCATGAAAATAATAAAGGACGCTGAAGCCAAAAAAATGCAAATTCCAAGTCTTTAGTGACAAAGTATATCAGCTTACAACATAAGGACATACAGCTTGTTTACAGATTTTAACCTCGGTGCTGTCCTCTAGCAGCTCGACTCTCCCGAGTCTTCCTTGGGAATGAGGCTAGTGGAGGGTAGATGCTACATTTAAACTGAGCTCATTTGCATAATTAATTCATGACATCATTTGTCTTAGTTCATTTAATTTCACCAACACAATTATTATGGAGCTCTGTCACTAAAGATTTGGAATTTGCATTTTTTTAGCTTCAGTATCCTTTATTATTTGCATGGTTCTGGGAGTGTGCACTGTTGCTCGAGTAACTGTATGTGTGGAGGTTAGGCACCTCTTACAGTATTGCACCAAGCCTGTCCAGCTGTATTGCAGAGGAAACTTTGGAACCTATCACACTTTTAGGCTGAAGAAAGAGCCTTGGTCACTGCTGAAGCAAAGCAGTTATCTGATTTATTTTGTCTAACCAATTTTCCTTTTTTTTTTATAATTCATATTTTATTAGTAAATTTTCACTGTTACAGGGGACAGAGAGTTACAACATACAATGCCTGTACTCCAAATGTTACATGAGCTGTCCCCATCCCCCCTTTCCCCCCACCCCATACAGCAGCAGAGTCCATACAGTAATAGAAAGATACTATGTAGTATCACAAATCGAGGATCATTGGTTATAGTGACTCATTTACCTAATCTGGCCATAATTAGCGTGTGAAGGGGATCACAAGTATTCTTGTACAACTGCAATTTATTATGGAGGCTCTCTATTGCTTTCTCTGTATGTAGATTAGCCAGAATTTCATTAACCCATTCCTGATATGTTGGGCTTACTGCATCCCTCCAATGCCAAAGCACAATTTTTTTAACAGATACTGCAATCATGGAGATATGAAATCTCCTGTTTCTCACCTTGATAGAGGATAGATCTCCCAACAAACATATGTCTGGGGTGAAGTACTCCTGCAAAACCAGTTTAGGATCTAGGTTATTCTGTATGGCTACCCACAATGACTTTATCTTGGGGCATGACCAAAAGACGTGAAGAAGCATGCCATCCTCTTAACATCCTCTGGTACAAGCCCCTGAACTTATGAGACCCATTTCTCAGCTTCACAGGGGTATAATACATGTTATGCATTATGTGGTATTGCATAAGGTAGAGTCTATCCTGAGAGATGTATTTATGGCAGAACTTCCATAAACTGACCAATTAGGAGAATATTGAGGAAAAAGAGGCTCAGAAGCTAGTGGGACCTTCAGGTCTCCCATATTTCCAATAAAATAGACACATATTTTGGAAATATGCCTGGTGACCCCATAATAAGGAGGAGATCGATACAAACAGGAAGGCAGTGGATGAGGAGGGATGTTACCAAATACTGTAGAGAGGAGATGCTTCAATTGGACCACCCTGAAGTGAAAAGCTAATGGGATGTCAAACTTGCGAATTATATTAGAAACTGAGAGCCATTCCCCTGTGTCATCCAGAAAAGTAGAGATTATCCCATCCTCAATTTGGGGTAACCATTTACGAGATATCATCTTTTTGTTTACTGTGAAAGACAGGGAATTCCAAATGGACTGAGATAGGTCCAAGTCTGGGGAATACTGCAGAAATGAACAAAGCTGCATGTGAACTCTGAGGGACGTTCAGAAAGTGGGACAGCTAACGACGTCGGGAAGGGACGCTATTTTAAGATAGAACATCGTCTGGGGGTCAATGTTCTCAGACTGAATAAAATCTAACTCAATTTTGAGCCAGACCGGTCTTAAGTATTCCGGATCCAGGTTCACCCACAGCATATATTTTGCAATGTGACTAGCCCAGTAGTAGATTGCCAGATGGGGGAATCCACAGTCCTCCATCCATTTTCTGAGTGGCTAGCTTATAATATGCTAATCTGGCTTGTTTATTGGACCACATAAAATTTGTGAAAATTCTGTGCATTTTCTGAAACCATGATAACGGA
This sequence comes from Neoceratodus forsteri, assembly GCA_016271365.2. Classification (NCBI taxonomy): domain Eukaryota; kingdom Metazoa; phylum Chordata; order Ceratodontiformes; family Ceratodontidae; genus Neoceratodus; species Neoceratodus forsteri. The sequence goes on from CM057458.1 coordinate 1,180,753,301, forward strand.
GTAAAGGAGTTAAGAAGTGAGAGGGGATAAAACAAGCGAGGAAAACATTCATTTTAATGATATTAATGTGACCCCAGAAAGAGAGAGAGAGTTTAGACCATCTATTGAGATCCTGAACTATCACTTGGGAAAGAGGCTTCAAATTGTCTTTAAACCAGGAGGAGGGGTTACGCCAAATTAATACCAAGGTATCTGAGAACACACGGAGACCAACCGAGACCAAAAGGAGACAAATCATTTTTGAAAACCTTATGATTAAGAGGGAAAATGAAGGATTTATTTATATTCAGCTTATAGTTTGAGAGAGCACTGAACTTGGTGATTTCCCTTAACATGATGGGAATAGATGTTTTTGGGTGATATAAATGAAGGAGGAGATCATCAGTGTAAGCCGTAATCTTCGCCACCTGATTACCTATCAGGATACCACATATCTCCTGATTATTGAGAATGTTTCGGATATGGGGCTCTAGTATGAATTAAATAAGAGGGGAAGAGTCATCCCTTCCGGTACCGAAGACAAAAAGAAAGGTTTGAGAATGATACATTGCCGGAGACTCTGGCAGATGGAGTTTGATATAAGGCCCGAATCCAGTCTATAAACTTGGCTGGGAAACCAAATACTTTTAGGGCCTGAAACAGGAAATTCCAATTGATGCGATCAAACGCCTTCTCGGTGTCCAAGGAGACAAATCCAGTGGGAAAGGCAGCATCCCTGGACACTGAGACAACGTGTGACAGGGTACATAGATGGTCAGCTGATGAACGCCCCATCATAAAGCCCACATGAGACATATTAATCAGGTCTGAAAGGACCCGTGTTATTCAATCAGCCAATATCTTTGAGAGAATTTTAACATCTTAGTTCAATAAAGAGATTGGTCTGTAGCTTTGCACTAATTCCGGATCTTTATCGGGTTTAGGAAGGAGAACAATCAGGGCTTCAAACAAATGAGTATCTATTTTTGAACCAGAGAGAATGTGACAGTACAACCGGTGAAGAACTGGCAATAATTGTGATCGAAAAGTTTTATAGAATAAAGGCAAAAACTGTCTGGTCCTGGGATCTTATCCCTCCTCTTTTTTTCAGCCTCAGTATCCATCCTTTTGTCTTTTCTTTCGTTTCTTTATGTACCGATAAAAGATTTTATCCCTTCTTAACTGAGTTGGCTATCTTTTCCTCTGTTTGGGCCTTTGCTATTCTGACTGCCTTCCCCGCTTCCTTCTACTTTAATTGGTACAGTTCTCTGTCCTGCTCCTTCTGTGTTTTCTTATATTTCCTGAATGCTATCATTTTTCCCTAACCTTCCTACCACCTCTTTTGTGAACCATAGTGTTTTTTTCTTTCATTTTGATTTGTTTATTTGCTTCACACACAGGCTTGTTGCCTCTGTGATAACAGTTTTGATGTTTCCCCATTGTTGCTCCACCTCTCCTTCTTGCCTGTTTGTTAGTGCTTTTCTGAGGCCCTGTCCCATTTTGACAAATCTGCCCTCCTGAAGTCCAGTACTTTCACTTTGTATGGCTTGGCTCTACAGTTAAGTTTATCATGAACCACACTGTTTTGTGGTCATTTGTTCCCAAATTGCTACCCACGTCTAGATCTAAGATCCTCTCTCTATTCCCATTTGAGAGTACTAGGTCTAAGATTTCCGAGTGGTTTCCAACACTAGCTGTCTGTCAGTTTTCACTTGTGCCCTCTGTAGGGCATCAAGAATGGCCATGCTCTTGGATGTGGTAAAACTTTCTCTTGGATGTGGGTGCAGCAAAGGTGCTTCAATTAACATCTGATGTATCCAGGTCCCCACCAGCAATATCTCCCTTTCTCTGCCATCCTAAGGAATCCTTCTGTCATTTCACATTGTGTGAACTTATCACTAACAGGTATCGGGTGTGCTAGTCATTGGCTCTAACTCTCACACCATTCCATGTGTAAATAAGCTGAGGTGGTGCAGTATAGGAGAATGGGGTGAGAGTTAGGACCGATGACCCCAATGCACACTCCGATGCCTGTTGGTGGGGGTTGGGTGGTTGTGGGGTGCAAGGGGTGGTAACTGTAATGGCAAATTCCTCAGTTTTGTCACTGTAAAACTCCCTAACTGTTGCATTAATGCAGTTTTTTGCAAAGAATGTCCTGACTTTTTGAGAAAGCATAGTAAAGTACAATGTCACACAAGTTGTTGGAAGCACAGAGCCTTGTGCTCCCACCAACTTGCAAATTTCTGCCTAATATAACAGTAAAAGTACTGAATATCATATGTATTGGTGGGAGTGAGTAATGGTGGGACCGCAGGTCCCACGCCTCCCACCAACTTGAATTTAACCAATTTTCATTCATTAGAGTGGTATAATTCTGCACCTGTTTACATTTTGCACACCTAATCACTGAAAATGACCTCTGTAGCAGTAAGACTAACTACCTTATAAATGTCAAGTCACTACCACAATGCAGAATGCTACCCACAAAAAGTAAATTGCATCACACAATGCCTCTGCAGCAACACCTAAGCACCATAATTCACATCTACATAACAGCCCCTCAACACCCTCCACAATTCAAGTTAAAAAACCAAACCATTTCAGAGATATTTAATGTAAACATTTTTGCACCTTTAAAAATTCTTTGATTGCAAGAATTGGCCATGACCTCGTGATCAAAGATCATCTTTGATCAAAAGGGGACATCTGGTCATGATATTTGGGCTATCTGGTCCCTCCCAGAGATATCTGGTCCAGCAAAAATCTAGCCATCTCATCCCACCCTCACGAACAAAGCTAACGATCAAAGAAATCTCACATCCAAAGAATTTGTAGGCTCGCAATCAAAGAATTTAAAAAGGTTAAAACTCCATCTTTTTCCAACCCAAAAATCTGGCCATCTCATCCCTCCCTCCCTCCCTCATGAATGAAGATTACTATCAAAGAATCTCATGATCAAAGAATTTGTAGGCTCCCGATCAAAGATCGTTAGTGAGTTGCAAGCAAAGAATTACAAAGTTTAAAACTCCAGTTTTTGACACAACTACATTAAACCACAGGATTGGCTCAAAAGAGCAAAACCTTCTGAACAAAACCCCTCCAAGTTTTACTTCACAAGTCACCCCTGGGCTGAGATATTTGTTTTTTTTCCAGTCCCAAAATGAAAAGAAGATGGCGGACATCATAATCGATAAATTTCTCATGATCAATGAATCTTTGATCACAAACTTGCAAGTTTTTTCATCATGAGGAGTGACAAGATGATCAAAACCCAATTCTTCTTTTGCAAAAGAACCATATACATTTTTTCATAGACTTATAAGGGGAGCTAAAAAGTTTAATAACTTTTGAACAGATTAATATTTTTTCACCAAATAAAATGTGGCAAGTTCTTGACCCAAGCTCTTTCTAGGTGCCAAGATTTAGACTGACTCACCACATGGTGGCTGCACAGCACCACATACAAAATCAGAAAAATTGCCCTCAAAACTGGTGAAAAATGCATTTTTCAGCTATTCACTGCACAAAAACAGTAAGTCTGACCGAAATGCAATTTGGCAAATAAAGAGACCTACCATGCCCCACTAAAAATACCACATTGCATGCAAATCTGTTAAACAGTTTCAAAGTTATTAATGCACAAAATTTCAAGTTTAACATTAAAGTGCCTTCATAACCCTAAATATAGGGGTGCGATCACAGCCATGATAATATATATATATATATATATATATATTATGGTATACGATAGTTGCTACCATAGTTAGGTTGAGGAGCCATTTCTATGTTAAACCCCAAAACTTTGCACCTAAATAACTTTGCAACCGTTTGATGGATTTGTCTGAAATTTGGAATTTATGATCAAGAACAATAGGCCTTGGGATCTGCCAAGTTTTGTACTGGTTGGATATACAGCTGCGGAGTTATTAAGTGTGATCTGTGCACGCGTTTACGCTTTTCTGGAATTCTATGGTCGCGCCTACAGGTCGTACGGTTTGCGCGACTGGCACAAAATCTTCAGGGAACTTGCAGCTGGGGTCCCCAATGTGCCTTTTGAAGATTTCATGAAAAATATTAAACGGTTCAAAAGTTATTCAAAAACAGTTTCCCATTATAAGTCAAAGGGAAAAGTTAACAAAAGTTCAACACTTTCGCAAATGCATTTTTTACTTTTGCAAATGGGCCTGTTACTTTCGCAATCAGCCATTTTGTTTTCAGTTGGTGATCAGAGAAATGGTTGGCATTTAAATTTGGGACCTCTAGCAACCTAATTTTTTGTATTCTTTTCGAGGCCCTGAGGATGCTTCACATGTCTTTATTTTGTGGTAAAACACCCCAGAAGTATGTTTTTCAAATTTCTGGAAAAGTACTTTCGCAGATTATTTTCGCATGAAAGTTATGCAAATTTTTGTAAAGCTTTCATAATTGCGACAGTAGTTTTCTAGTCTGTGGAAAATGATAGCAATTCTTTTGCACTGCACTGCAAAAAGAACCGCTGGGAGTTTTGAGCTGAAATTTGAGAGAAAGGAGCCGACATCTCACAGATGTGCCTTTCAGTGTTGTATTGAAAAAAACATTACATGGCGGCAAAGTTACGGCACTCCAAAGTTGACGGTTTTTCCCATAGGATAACATTACGGTGCCCAACGCATAACAGAAATCCTTTGGATCCCTGCTGCAAAATAAAGGTTAGGTCTTTTTCCTGAAATTTGGAGGGAAGACAGTTGCAGCCCTCAGATGTGCCTTTCAGTGGTTTGGTGAAAAAAACATTATAGGGAGACAAGAGATTATGGTGCTCGAACTTTTTCTTTTCCCATACAAGATTACATTATGGCGTTACGCCACGCCTTTTTAGGGCCCGTATCTCGAAATGGTGAGATACTAACTTTTCATTGGAAAATTTCTTAGCCCCATAATGGGGCTAAGATTCAAATTAGCCAGGACAGTTGTAAATAATATGACTTTTTTCTACGTCGTACGGTTCCTGAGATATAATGTATTTAGTATTCCAAGATCTAATTTTCTGCGCCGATACTCTTTATTTTGCATACATTATCTGTACTCACTGTCTTTCTCAATGCAGGTTTTGGGGAAAACCAGCCTGTGCGCTTACATTACTGTTACTGTTGCCCTTTCCACTTACGGTTCCGTACTCCATTTCACTCACCGTTAGCGTCTGCGCCACCATATGCGTTATCCTTTGCTTTTCATTTGCGCTATGCGTTTCTGTTATTTTTTGCCATTTCTGTCTACAGTACTGTTTATCTTTTGTTTCTTCACATCACCATGCCCATTGACATTTCTGTTTGCGGGCACCATGTTACTATGTGACAACACATCACGTGGCAGACCATTCCCGTCTATGCCACCATGTGCGTTACCCTTTCTGTTCTCATTCGTACTTGTGTTACCATGTGCGCCACTGTTAGCATTTCTGTTTGCATTGCTGTCCCTGTTAGTATGCCACAAGACATCATGTGGCGGAAGCGCGGGGCCCAAAGGGCCCCCTGCTCCCGCCGCTGCATTACATTCACTATTTCTTGTTATCATTCTCAAAAAGAAGGGAAATTAGAGGCAAAAAACTCAGTTTAATGCATTAGTTAGGGTTGTTCCACAGTGACAAAAGTGAGGAAATTCGCTGTTAGGGTTGAAAACCTCTTTGCACCCCCACCCTCCACCGCATTGGTGTGCATTGGGATCATGGATCCTAACTCTCACCCCATCCTCCTATACTTGCTGTTTACACATATGTCATGGGGTGAGAGTTAGGGCTGATGATCCAATGCACACCCTAATGCCACCACGCGGTATCCTTTGCATTTTCATTTGCACTTATGCTTCTGTTACTTTTTGCCATTTGTGTGTACCGTGCTGTTTCTCTTTCTGTTTCACTTTGCGTCACCATGCCCATTGACATTTTCATTTACAGGCACCTTGTTACTATGTGACAAGACATCCACGTGTCACCGTTCCCATCTATCACCGTGTGCGTTACCCTTTCTGTTCTCATTCACAGCTTTGTTACCATGTGTGCCACTGTTAAGCATTTCTGTTTGCATTGCTGCTCCTGTTACTATGCCACAAGATATCATGTATGGGAGCATGGGGTCCAAAGGGCCCCGCTACCCGCCACCATACATTACATCTACTATTTCTCAATATCATTCTCAAAAAAGGGAAATTAGAGGCAAAACTCCTTTTAATGCATTAGTTAGGTTGTTCCATAGCGACAAAAGTGAGGAATTCGCCGTTAGGCTGGAAAACCCTAATCTGGACTCACTCCCAGCACCACACACACACACAGACACACACACACATTCAAGTATGGGGAGGACCAAGTCAACACAACCAATGACAGACATCCAGCAGCAGGTGACAGAAATAACAAACAATTGTTCTAAATGTACTACTTAGACATCCCACCCACCTGACCAGGTACTGCATGCTCAGTGGAGATCAACAGCAAAACTGAGGCCATGTACACCAAACGTACACATCCCTGATTGCAGCTGCACACAATATACCACACTTAGTAGTTGTATGGCCTTACCTACCAATGCCCCACACCACACCACAACTGGTACTGTGCCGTTATTCAATATAAATGCTGAAGGTGCATGATGACAGTTGTAGAAAGGTTTTAACACTACTGAGTATACATTAATTAAGAGAAGCACATACATTAACTACAAGACACTAGCATGCTCAAGATAAAAGTAGTGATTCATTTAGTAGGTGATTTACATAATAGTACATTTACTGCAATGGTTTACTCAACATAGAAAGGCTGATGTAAACGTATGGAAAAGCATTGCCTGTTCAACGCTGTGAAATTGGTACTGCCAGTATCACATGCATTCTTAATGATGAAGGTGTACTGCTGATGATATATATAGACCTTCAGTGTGTTTCAATATTAAAGATGCAGTAAGTATTCTTTGTAAGAAAGATTGTAATTGCATGGATCAGGCCAATCAACTTCTAAATATCATAGCACTACTGAGCCAACAATGATGTACCTGTATCAGACATGTATATAGGATAGATTTTCCTGTAGGCACTTACTGAGTATGTTGTGCCTGATAAATACATCTCATTGCATCTGTGATGACTAACTTATTCAAATAGTAATACATTTGCTATTGTTGCAATGAGGATCTATGCCACTTATTGACACAGTGTGATTTTTTTTTTTAACAGTTGTTTATACACCAGGCTGTATGCCTACTGTTTGGGTTTACCACTTCTGTCACTGATGCTATCAAAGTGATAACTATGTTAATTCTGCCAACAGGAATCAAGTAGGTATGGTGTAGATATAAACAGAATGTCTTTAGTATTGATTTAACTCATAATGGGGTAAGTGTACTAGGACAGCAGGGGTTATCCTCTATCACTGAGTCTGTCAGTTATAATCACACTAGGGTTTCGATGACTGTGATGATCAAGTTACACTGTTCATCTTCATGAGTTCATATTCACAGCCATTCTCCAGTAACTAGACAGTGTATGGTGTAACTGGGTGGGACACTGTGTTTGCAAAGCTGCTGCAGTGCCTAGCAGAGGAGTATCTACTCATAAAGACAATTAAACAATAAGGCATGACCAACAGTTATGTTAAATGGTCTGTTAATCTGTTCTGTAGGGGTTTAATGTTGAATGAGGCATATCTGAGTGCCATATGTCGCCATAGACAGTGATAAACTGACCATTGACATAATACCTTGGAGTGGCTTATTGCTATCATAATAAAACTGTTTTTTAAACAACATTAAACCATGTTCATCATATGGTTAGGCTCTACATGTATGTTAATATAAACTAAACATAAGGCTGTTACAATGTTTACAGCCAATTAGAAAGCTGCATTTCTCAAATCCTTGTTATAATCAGAGATATTATACCTGTACAACTCCTTGGTTTTGCTGAACTCTATTGCTCAGGTGGCCCACCACAAGGGGTGTGGTCTGGTGTGGGGCATCGGTAGGTAAGGCTTGGTCCTCCCCCATACTTGAATGTGTGTGTGTGTCTGTGTGTGTGTGGTGCTGGGGGGGTGAATTCGGAGTTAGGGTTTTCAACCCTAACAGCGAATTTCCTCACTTTTGTCACTGTGGAACAACCCTAACTAATGCATTAAACAGAGTTTTTGCCTCTAATATATATATATATATATATATATATATATATATATATATATGTACTTACAGAGCAGCAAGCTGCAAGAATAGAAAAGTTTATAGAAAGCATAAAAGGTGCACCAGCTTTGGTGCCAAAGTAAGTATGAGCCTAATCTGAATTAAAGGAAATTGTGAAATTTCATATGAAAGGAATGTTATATTTAAGATCTATTTATGTGAATTGCATTTGGATGTCACTAGACCAGACTCCCTGAGGAAGAGGATGTAGCATTTCCTGAAATGTTGGATTTTATGGGCTGGATGTAAGAAACAAAAGAATTAACTAAAACTGTTGTTTAAAAATGTGCAAGGATCTGTTTCCTCAACCTGCATTATTGATTAAAAAATAACAAATAACTTAATGTGCATTTCAAGGGAATAATTCCATCTCAAAGTTCTGAGGATATGAGAACCTGTCAGCTTCACTCTTGGGGTTCTGATGTCCTCAGAACCTCTTGATGGAATTATTCCCTTGTAATGCACATTAACCTAATTATTACTCTATTTGTAATATTTGGATGGGATGAGGACATTATTTGATGGAGGTTCACTCCAATTTTGTTCCTTCAACACCAAGTTCATCCATTCAAAATCTGAAATTAATCATTCATATATCCATATGTGGGCATTTTCCCTCCTCACTGGCTCCAGATCCTTCCTCCTGCTTCTTCTTCTCCCTGAAAATGGCACTGGCATACACACACACACACACACACTCACACACACACTATATATATAAAACAGGCAAAACTCCATTTAATGCATCAGTAGGTTGTTCACAGTGACAAAGCTGAAATTGGTGTTAGAGTTGAAGCCCCCCTGACTTCTCCCAGCCCACCTCCAACCAGCATCGGGTGCATTGAGTCTTCACCAACTTCATCCCATCAGATATGCAAAGAAGCAGAGGTATAGAAGAATGGGTGAGAGTTAGAACCGACGACCCCAACATGCGCCCTGATGCCAGTCGGGGGGTGGGCTGAGGGGGTCCAAGGTGGGCTTTCAACCCTAACACTGAATTTCTTCACTTTTGTCACTGTGGAACAACCATAACTGATGCAATAAATGGAGTTTTTTGCCTCTAATTTCCCTTCTTTTTGAGAATGAGGATGATAAATAGTGAATGGAATACAGTGGCAGTATCACAGGACCCTCTGGGCCCCATGCTCCCACCACGTGATGTCTTGTTACACAGTAACAGGAACTGCAAAGCAAAAGCAAGCAGTAATGGTTATTCATATGGTAAAGCAAACGTAAATGGTAAAGCAAACGTTAATAGAAACGCAAGTGTAAAGTGACGCCGAAGCGAACAGTGATGCAAACGTACCAGCAAGCACATACGATAACACAACTGGTAACACACACAGTGATGACACCAGTATTGCAATTGTAAAAGTAAAGTGTTACAGCAAAAGGAACTCCAAAGGTAACAGAAACGAAAACACGAATGGAAGCGTGCATGTAAACGTGAACTGTGACGCGCACTGGCATGGTACTGCAATAGTAAATGCAAATGGTAAAGTTAACATGGACAATAACACCAAAGGAAACAGAAACATAAACACGAATGCAAACTTGTACGTAAATGCAAACCCTAACAAGCACGGTGACGTTACCACAATTGTAAATGCAAATAGTAACGGTAACAGCAACAATAATGCCAAAGAAAACAGAAAAGCAAAAGGAAATGCAAGCACATATGGAAATTCAATCCATAATGAGCATGGTCACAGTAATGCAATAGGAAATGCAAATGGTAACAGTTACAGCAATGAAGATGCAAAACAAAAGACAAACACAAATGAAAGGGCTGCTGTAAATGTAAATGGCAATGCATACAGTGACACAAACAGACATGCAATCATAAACAGTAGTGGAAACACAAATGGTAACAGCAACGCAAATGCAAGTGCAAGTGAGAATACAAAGGGTAATGCACATGGTTGTCATATACAGGAACTGTAATGCAAATGGGTACGTAAATGTAAGTGGAAACAGTAACTGTAACATTAACAGAAGTGCATACCCTGTTTTTCCACAACAACTGCATAGAGAAATACAGTGTGTACAAAGAATGTATGCATAATAATGGCCCTCGAAGCCGAAAATGAGGTGTTGAATACTAAATTGCTTATATCTCAATAACCGTCCAATGTAGAAAAAAAAATTCACATGATTCATCATTTTCATGGCTACGTTTTCGATGAAAAATCCATATCTCACACCGTTTTCGAGATAGGAGCCCCGAAAGGCGTGGCGCACGCTACCATGTTACTCTATGGGAAAATGTCAACTTCAGAGTACCTATAACTTGGCAGCCATGCACTATTTTTCACCAAGCCACCAGAAGAAAATCTGTGAGATGTTACTGCCTTGTCTCCAAATTTTAGCTCAAAGACCAAACAGTTCTCTTGCAACAGGGTGACAAAGAACTCCTGTCATTTTGGCCATAGTCTGGAAAAGTAGTATTGCAATTTGTGCGCTTTTCACAAAAATTTGTGAAAGTGTCACAAGTGCGACAGTACTTTGTGACACTACTTTTCCTAGAAATTTGAAAAACATATTTCTGAGGTGTTTAACCCAAAAATAAAGACATGGCTAGCACCCTCAGGGTCCGACTAGGTGAACACAAAAATAATTGTGTCTCTAGCATGTACCAAATTTAAATGCCAAGCATTTCTGTGACAACTAACTGAAAAAAAAGGCTGACTCAGTACACTACTACAAGGGTCATTTGCATCACTAAAAAGTGCATTTGTGACACATTCAAATTTTTGTTAACTTTTTCCATTGACTTATAATGGGAACTTATTTTTGAATAACTTTTGAACTGTTCAATATTTTTTCTTGAAATCTTCAAATGGTACATTGGGCAGCCCAGCGACATGTTCCCTTAAGATTTTGGACTGGTCTTGCAAACCACGTGACCTGTAGGCACGAGCAAAGAATGAACAATAAAAAAAGTAAATGCGCACATGGATGTCGCTTAATAAGTCTGCAGCCGTCTATCCAAACAGTAGAAAGGTTTGCAGATCCCAAAATCTATGGTTGCACCCCATGCCTGTCAAATCTCAGGCAAATCCATTTAACAGTGGCAAAGTTATTAAGGTGCAAAGTTTCACCATTTAACTTTAAAAGGGTTACTCAGACCTAACTATGGTAGCACTACCATGCTGCCATAACATATATCTATTATAGGGGTGCAGTCACGCTCCTATATTTAGGGTTATGAAGCCACTTCTATGTTAAACTCAAAATTTTGCACATTAATAACTTTGTGCATGTTCAATGGATTTGCAAAAATTTGGTATGCGCATTGGTGCATGGTAGATCACTTGATCTGCCAAATTTATGTTCAGTTTGGACTTACGGTGTTTTGCACATCGAAATGCTGAAAATGCACTTTTTGCCAGTTATGTGGGCAGTTTTTTAGATTTTGTCTATGGCGCTACATGGTCGTTGAGTGGTGTACTGCTCTGCAGCTTGGCACATTGAAAGAGCATGGGTCAAGGAACATGCCACTTTTTGTTTGGTGAAAAAATATTAATCCATTCAAAAGGTATTAAAGTTTATAGTTCCCATTATAAGTCTATGGAAAAATTTATATGGTTACTTTGCGAACGAGGAATGGGGTTTTGGCCATCTGGTTCCTCCTCACAATCAAAGAATTTGCAGGCTTACAATCAAAGATTCTTTGATCCTTAGGGTGGGACTAGGTGGCAAGATTTGGAGGGACCAGATAGCCTGATTTTAAAAACTTTTAAAATTAAATATCTCAGAAATGGTTTGGTCTTTTAACTTGAAATTTGGAGTGCGTTGACAGAGTGTCCTGTAGATGTGAATTATGGTGTTTAGGTGTCAGAAAGTATATTCATCATGGAGATATAGCATGGTGCAGTTTACATTTTGTGGACAGAATTTTGCATTGTGGTAGTGGCTTGAAATTTATAGGGTAGCTAGCCTTACTGACATGGAAGTACTTTTCACTCTTTAGGTGTGTAAAAATGTAAACAGGTGTAGAATTCTATCACTCCAACCAATGAAAATCTCAAACTTTAAAATGTTATATCTTGGATATGGTTTGGTCTTTTAAATTGGAATTTACAGGGTGTTGAGGGGATGTCATAGAGATGTGAACTATGGGATTTAGGTGTTGGGGAAATAATTTGTTGCAGAGATATTCAATTACATAATTGATATTTTTCAGCAAAGGATTACATTGCAGTCTGTGTCATGACTTTCAGCGTTGTTATCTCAGAAACAAAGCGAGATACAGACTTTTCGCTACAGGTGGCTTAGATCTCCTTCAGGTGATCTAGTCAAAGGAAAAAGACTTGAAATCATAGAGTAATCCTACACTGGAATTTTGTTTTTACATTGCATGGTTCATGAGATATTGTGAAATTACTGTCACAGGGGTTGATAGAGTGCCTGTCCAGTGCTTTTTGGTGCCCATATCTTTGAAATTATGTGAGATATGGGTACAATCTTTCTGATGTTGTTTGAAGTACTCACTGTCACTATTACAATGGTGCTAGAATTTTTTCTAGCTCTTACGGTTACCAAGATATGCACAAATTACAGTTACATGGGTTTGGTGCGCCTGTAGTGCTGCATGGCTCTGTAGCTTGGCGTAAGTGGGAGCTTGAGCCCAGATGCATATCTTTAGGCAAAATTGAAACTTCGTGGGAGCTGGGCTCCACACTCCTACCAATATGTGTGTTTTACTACTTATATTACACTTTTTCAAAAAGTAATGAAATACTTTGCAAAAAACTGTGTTAATGCTTCATTTAGGGTTAAAGCAAAAAAAGTCAGGGGATGTGACATTAGGGTTGAACCCCTAACTCTCCCTCACAAATGCCACCCTGATCCTCCACAGTCTGACAGATGCCAGGGTGTGTCATTATGGTTGCAAGGCCTAAATCTCACCCCATTCTCCTTTACTGTAGCATGTCCACATGCTCAGACATGGAATATATTATAGGGGTGCAGTCACACCCCTATATTTAAGGTTATGGAGCCATGTCTATGTTAAACTCAAAATTTTGTGTTTTAATAACTTTGGAACCTTTCTTTGGATTTACATGAAATGTGGTATGTGCAGTGGGGCATGACAGATCTCTTGGTTTGCCAAATTTCATTTCAGTCAGACTTACAGTTTTTGCATACCAACATGCTGAAAAATGCACTTTTCACCAGTTATGTAGGCAGTTTTTCGAAATGTGTCCATGGTTCTGCACAGCCTTTGTGTGATGTGCTGATGTGTGACTTGGCTCATCTGAAAGAGCTTGGGTCAAAGAACATGCCACTTTCATGTGATGAAAAAATATTAATTCATTCAAAAGTTATTAAACTTTTAAGTTCCCATTATAAGTCAAAGGGAAAATTTATATGGCTAGTTTGTGAAAGAAGAATGGGCTTTTGGCCATGTATTCCAGCCTCATAGTTCAAATAATTTGCAGGTTCATGATCAAAGAATCATTGATTGCAAGGAATTCTTTGATCTTGATGGCCACCATCTTGTTTTCAGTTTGCGGTCTTAAAAATTCAAATATCTTCTAAGGTGAAACTATGCTGGGTTTTGCTCAGGGGTTTTCCCTCTATAGAGCCATGCCTGTGGTTTCTTTCAAAATCGTAAAAAAACAGAGTTTTTAATGTTTTTATTCTTTGATCGTGACTCGCTAACAATCTTTGATCATGAGCCTGAAAATTCTTTGATCGCGAGATTCTTTGATCACAAGGGCGCGACTAGCTGGCCACATGAAAAATAAAATTTTCTCAGCACAAGGGTCACTTCTGAAGGCAAACTAGGTGGAATCTGCCTAGGGCCTTGTGCTGTTGAGTCATGGCTGTGGTTTTATGTTATTTCTCTGAAAATTTAGTTTTAACATTTTTATTCTTTGATCATGAACCTGCAAATTTTTCATCGTGAGCCTGCAAATTCTTTGATCACAAGATTCTTTGACTGTGATCTTTGATTGCAAGGGAGGGACTAGATGTCCAGATTTGGAGGGACCAGATAGCACAATTTTAATAATATTCCAAATTAAATATCTCAGAAATGGTTTGGTCCTTTTACTTGAAATTTGGAAGTGTTGATGGCATGTCCTGTAGATGTGAATTATTGTGATTAGGTGTTGATAGTACATTTTGTGGACATATTGCATGGCACAGTTTACATTTTGGACAGCGCTTCCATGGTGGTAGTGGCCTGAAATTACTTGGGTAGCAAGCCTTACTGCCATGGATGTACTTTTCAGTCGTTAGGTATGTAAAATGTTAATAGGTGTGGAATTCTGCCAGTGTGATGAATGAAAATCTGAAACGTTCACATTTTATATCTTGGAAACAGTTTGGTCTTTTACATTGAAATTTGGAGCGTGTTGAGGGGATGTGCTGTCCATGTGAATTATGGTGTTTAGGTGTTGGAAAATTCATTTTCTGCACCCATATTGCATGACACACTTTATGTTTTGCATATGGCATTATACATTGTGGTACTGACTTCACATTTATAGAGTGCCTAGCATTACTGCCATGGAGGTAATTTGTAGTTTTTAGGTGTCTGACATGTAAACAGTTGTTGAATTATACCATTGATGACTGACATTTTTCTTTCGTTCAAAGTGGTGGGTCCACACTCCCACCCATATCTGCTGCAAGCAATACATATGATATTCAATACTTGTACTCTTATCTTAGGCAGGAATTTACAAGTTGATATTTGTGTTGGTAGGGAGCATGGGCCTGAAGTGCCCCTGCGCTCCCACCAACTTATATGCAACTTTCTCCTTTTCTATTCTTTCTCAAAAAGTAAGGAAATTCTATGCAAAAAACTATGTTAATGCATCATTTAGGGCTAAAACAGAAAAAGTCAGGAAATTAGACCTTTAGAGTTGCCCTATCCCCCCTCATAGACCCAACCATCATCCAAGATTGACAGCTGACAGGGTGTCATTAGGGTTGTGAAGCCTATATGTCACCCCATTCTTCTCTGCTGTGGCTTGTGAATATGATCGACAGATGAAATGGAGTACAATATCCAGTTTTGGGGGCAGTTTTGGGATTTTGTTCTGTGGCCTGTGTGGCCATCACTGGTGGAGTTCTACTCTGCAAGATGGTTCATCTGAAAGAGCATGGCTGACCGCTCATGCCACTTTTTTGTTTGGTGAAAACATATTGAGGCATTCAAAAGTTACATCACTTTAATTTCCCATTATAAGTCAAAGGGAAAATTTATATGGTTGTTTTTCAACAAAGAATAGGGTTCTGGCCTATCTGGTCCCATCTGGTGGTCAAAGAATTTGCAGCCTCACGGTTCAAGAATCTTTGTCCCAGAGAATTCTTTGATTGCGAGGTCCACCATCTTGTTTTTAAATTCCGATTGTAAAAAGTCAAATATCTCGGCTCTGGGGTCACTCCTGAAGTAAAACTTACATGGGTTTTACTCAGGGGGCATCGACCTACCGAGCCATGCCTTTGGTTTGGTTGTGATATGCCCTTCCAC
Source organism: Neoceratodus forsteri (assembly GCA_016271365.2). Lineage (NCBI taxonomy): Eukaryota > Metazoa > Chordata > Ceratodontiformes > Ceratodontidae > Neoceratodus > Neoceratodus forsteri. Next base: position 1,180,768,964 of record CM057458.1, read on the forward strand.
CCAGCACCCTCCACCCACCCCAGCTGGAAACTGGCACAGCCCACCTCTCACCTACACAGCCAGCCACTGACTGAGTTCAGTAGGGGGTGGTGGGTGGACTGGCACAGCAGAGTGGGGGGTGGTGGCCACTAGACTACCATGGCTGGACTGGGTAAATGCCACATTTGCAGCAGTGATTCAGGGTCGGGCACAGGTGGCATGGTTGACTGCACCATCCTGTGGGGCATATCATAATGGGGGATTCGGAGGCAGGGGGTGTGGGCAGCCCTGCAGGGCAGTTACTGTACGCTTTGGGGCAGGGGTGTAGGCAGCCCTGTGGGGTGCCTAATGTGGCTTGCTGGACATGGGGGCACTTGTGACCTGCATTGGACCTGTTGTGGCTTGCGACATGCTCGCCAGGTGCTCCTTCTGTTCGGTGTCCCTGGCCGCATGTTGCAAGTCACAAAACTTAGATGTGGAGACTCTGCCTTTTCTAGAATAGGGTGCAGGGTCAATGTCACAGTTGCAACTGGTGCAAGTCATGTTTCATGGTGGACTTGCACCAACCTTCTAGAATCAGGCTCATTATGTGTGTAACATGGCCTGACACTTGCAAACCCACCAACTTGCGCAATGTTCTACTTTTCTATTCTTTCTTAAAAAGTAAGGAAATTCTATGCAAAACAATGTGTTAATGCATCATTTAGGGTTAAAGCACAAAAAGTCAGGAAATGAAAAATCTTTAGGGTTGCTCCCCCCCTTCCGGACCCACCAATCATCCCAAGATTGACAGATGATGGGGTGTGTCATTTTGGTTGTGAGGCCTAAACGTCACTCCATTCTTTTTGGCTGTCCCTTGATAATATGATTACACATGGAATGGGTGACATGTAGACCTCACAATCCCAATGACACACCCCAGCATCTGTTAATCTTGGGATGATTTGTGGGTCCAGGGGAGAGGGGAAACCCTAACGATTTTTCATTTTCTGACTTTTTGTGGTTTAACACTAAATTATGCATTAACACATTTTTGCATAGAATATATTATATATATATATATTTGTGTGTGTGTATATATATATATATATTATGGTATCACGGTAGTGCTACCATAGTTAGGGTTGAGGAGCCATTTACATGTTAAACCCAAATTTTGCACCTTAATATCTTTGCAACTGTTTAGCAGATTTGCCTAAAATTTGGAATACACAATCAAGACCTACACACCTTGGGATCTGCAAAGTTTGTTTTGGTGGATATACAGCTGTAGGTTAATACTGGCGTGATCTGCGCTATGGCGTTTACGCTTTTCTGGAATTTTACTGTATGCATACATATTCGCACGGGTTTGCTCTAACTGGTCTGAAATCTTCAGGGAACATGCAGCTGGGGTCCTAATGTGTCTTTTGAAGATTTCATGAAAAAATATTAAACGGTTCAAAAGTTATTCAAAAAACAAGTTCCCATTATAAGTCAATGGGAAAAGTTAACAAAAAGTTAGACAGTGTCGCAAATGCAGTTTTTACTTTCACAAATGGCCCTTTTACTGTCACAAATCCACCATTTTGTTTTCAGTTGGTGATCAGAAAAATGCTTGGCATTTAAATTTTGGACACTCTAGCAACCTAATTATTTTTGTATTCACCTAGTCAGACCCTGAGGATGCTAGCCATGTCTTTATTTTGGGGTAAAACACCCCAGAAATACATTTTTCACATTTCTGGAAAAGTACTTTGAAAAGTATTTTTGCATGCATGACACTGTGGAATGAATTATGAAGTTCAATTGTGAGTACTTTTCTAAGCTGTGGGAAATGACAGCAATTCTTTGTATATATATATATATATATATATATATATATATATATATATATTAGAGGCAAAACCTTCATTTAATGATAGTTAGGTTGTTCCACCACACCTACAAAAGTGAGAAAGGTGTGTTAGTTGAGCGCTTTAGTCCCGCCCATTGGCTCAACCGCATCAGGGTTGTGCATTAGGTTAAAACAACATAACTCTCACCCTATCACATGTGTAAAGAAGCAGAGGTAGGACAATGGGGTGAGAGTTAGGACCGGCAACCCTAATGCACAACCCGATGCCGAGGCGGTGGACAGGGTGTTCAAGGAGGGTTTTCAACCCTAAACCCAAATTTTTTCACTTTTATCAGAGTGGGAACAACCCTAACTAATGCATTAAACTGAGGTTTTTGCCTTCTAATATATATATATATATATATATATATATATATATAAGCTGGGCTGACAGAATAGATCACTTAGGCAGTAGCTATAATCCTCTATTGTTATAGTTTAGTGTTTCATTTACTGGTCAGAGCTGAAAGAGATTTACATCTGTAGAGTTATGGCTGTAAGTAAAATTATAAAATGGGAAGGGAAAATCCTGGGTCCTGACTGGTTGTTAACCATGCATTAGAAGTGTTGAATGCATGACTAAAAACAAGTGCTGGCCAGCTGGCCCCAGTACATTGACAGAAATCCTTTACCACTCTTTGAAATGTTAAGAAAATGTAATAGCTGTCATTTTTCCCTATCAGTAAGTGATAGTCTGCACGCTAACTCTTTTGTTTGTGGTAAATAAGCTACCTCTTTCCATCTCTGACGCAAAACACATTACATAGACACAGGATAGCCACATTACATAGACACAGGAAAGCCAAATCCACTTTTTTGTTGTTGTTGTTTTGCATCTGCAGTGGTCAGTTTCCTAGCTCACTCTGTGGCCAGCAAACTGGCAGCTGCTCACTCATTCATTCCCAACCACTGCTCCCCAGATAAACTCAGAAGTGTAGATCTGATAAAAAAAATTATTTTATAATTGCAGCCACATATCTGTTTTGTACTTTATCTCTTCCTTACCATGATGAATGTTAGCCTGCCAATGACAGTGTGCACCATCTTTAGAGTGAGAAGTTTACGGACTTGCTCTTATACTTGCTCTCCTGCATCTCAACAGCTGCATCATGTCAGTGAGTGACCGTAACATTATTAACAAAATATACTTTCCAGTACACTATATAAATTGGGCAATATAATCTGTGTGTGGGGAGGGTAGGGAAGGCATAGCAACTTTCTATGATCGCCATAGGTGACCAAAATGTCTCAGCTCAAAAGAAAATTTGAAATCTAATGTGGGTGGAGGAAATACTTTGTTTTTTTAATTCACATTTTCCACCCACTGCTGGTGACACCTTGGTGGGGGATGTGATGACCATCCAGGGCTCTGTCCTCCCTCTCGGGGATTATGGTGCACGGCGGTGGGGGCTGGGTTTAGATATGGACTCAATAGCCTTGGATGTTGGTCCCCAGAAACCCTGGTCCCTGAGGATGCTGGCACAAAGACTAAAGTTCAGACTGTGGATGTGCAAATGCGCATCCCAGCAATGCACCTAACAGCATCCTCCTCTCCCCACAGTGGGAGACCCATGTCTACAAGTGCAACAGCCCTCCCCCTTTGGAGGAGGAGAGCATCCTATGGGACACTTAAAAGTCCTCCTCTGACTGGCACCCGATGATGAAACATTTATTTTATTAAAGAAAGTGTTGTTCATACTTACTACAGTAAATGGTGAGGCCAGTGTTTTGTTTTTCAACACTGCCACTTTCTCCCTTTTAAAGGCCAGTGGTGGCCTGACTATGTCATGCAGTCATTAATTTCTAATGGATTTGCACATCAGTCATTCATACGTTCTTCAATAAATAATGTTAGAAGCCATAAAACTGTGGAGACAGAATAATCATTTTCTTTAATGCAGAACTCAGTATACCTGTTTTTAAGAGGAGACAAAGTAACAGTGGTGCATTTCATATTTATACTGCTTTTAAAAAAATAATATTGCATTCTAAAGCCACTTTAAAAGTAAAATAATCTGAATAACAATGTATGTTAATCAATGACAGGTCTTGGTCAAAAGAGTAATGAAATAACAGCACAGTCAAAAACTGAGCAGAGAAAACAGCTGGACACAAAACAGCTTTGAGGAAAATAAGAGAGTGATACAAACAGTGCTGTGACATTGGGTGGGTGAAAGTCAGGGGTGGGTAGATTGCACAATGCGACCCTGAGGCACAAGGAACTTGGGGGGTGAGGGGCACATTCTGTAATGAAACTGTGTGCAGCACAAAAGTTGGATGGGAGGCAAAATTCAGGTGGGTGGACAGATTAAATAAAACAAACTCAGTGGGGCATGCAATTCAGGAAAAGGACAAAGTTAGGGGGTGCAACAGCAAAAAAAAAGAGTAGAAGGATGGAGAAAGTCTTGAACCTGGGACAAGTGGATGTACTGAAGCCATTCCAAGCCTTTCACAGTAAGATGTAAGCCACACAGCCAGCACAGTCAAACATTGAACAATCAGGAAGTCACACTGCTTGGCCTGATTGACAAAGAGTTACACAAGCGATATTAAAGCCACATGCTATTAAGCACAACTTACTGTTAACGCTCATGCTGATGTTGCCGAACACTTTTCACCACACTATATTTCACAAGCTGTTTTGACTGGATACCTCAATGACTATGAAGAACTGTTATTGTTTCATCAGTGCTTGGAACTTGCACATGATTGTTAAACTGGCTTTACAGCTAGTTCCTCACTGTTCAGTCTGCAGACAGAGCAATACAGTTATAATCATCATTCATCTATAGATTAGACATTTAACAGTTTTAAGGCTAGAAATATTAAAAATAATCTGGCATACTTACTGTATAGGTACAGCATTACTGCAAACCCTGTAATTTACATTTTTTTTTACAGTGTACTTTCTTTAATCCATTTTTGTCTCACAGGTTGTTTTCCAAGTCCCACTCTGGGTTACTGACAGGAAGAAATGGAAAATGTCTCAAGCGTCACTACATTTATCCTAACTGGATTTGGAGAATTTAATAATCTCAAGTACCTATATTTCATCAGCTGTATTGTAGGGTATTTCATAATAATCTCTGGTAATCTACTGATTATTTCTGTAATAATCACAGAAAGAAGTCTCCAGGAACCAATGCATATCTTTCTGTGTAATTTATCTGTCAATGGTTTATATGGCAGCACCGCTTTATTCCCTAAACTTATGACCAATATTGTGTCAGAATCAAAAATGATTTCCCATGCTGGCTGCTTTATGCAACTTTTTTGCATACATACCTTTGGCTTTAATGAAACAACATTCTTGGGACTAATGGCATACGATCGCTATGTCGCTATATGCAATCCCCTAAAGTATGTCAGCATCATGACAAATGCTAAAGTAAGAAACCTGTTGATAGCATGCTGGATGTTTTCTTTTTGTGTTGAATTGACCTTTGTTCTGCTAGACTTAAGACTTCCTTTATGTGGCACTGAAATACCAAACCTCTATTGTGAACACATGTCTATCCTCAGACTGTCTTGTGTAAATGTTACTGTGAACAATGTCTTTGAAACCTGTGTAACAGTCAGTAATGCATTTATTGTAGTCGCTGTCATCATATATTCCTATGTACATATTATTAAAGTTTCGATAAGGACATCAGGAGGTGTTAGGGCCAAAGCAGTGCATACTTGTATTACTCACTTGTTGTTATTAGCTACATTTTTGTTTTCTGGTTTCCTCGAATTTTTGCAGAGACGAGTGGGTGGAATATCTGTACCACCTCAGTTGCAGGTCTTGATGTCCGTTGCATGGCTTTTGTTTCCACCTCTTCTCAATCCAGTTATTTATGGAATTCGAACAAAGGAGATAAGGAATGCAATTAAAAAGAAAATAAATAAAGGAAATATTAGTTCAAAATTCTGATTATAAACAGAACCAGCCCTATGTTTCTGAGGTCCCCCACTAAAGTTAATCATTCAGGGCCCTTGAGTATACCTTAGTGAGGTTCCATTTGGCAACATGATATGTAGTTGAAAGATTCTGCCCAGCCCAATGATGTCCCTTGTGTGATCTTTCAATAACACACATGGAATGAAATGCATAAATTAAAACAAACATGACATTCAAAACCTTGATGTCCTGCAGAGCTTCTACCTAGGAGTCACTATGAGTAAGGGCCCCCCAGTGACTGGTGGGACTGAGGGTTCCCAAGGTTGGCCCTGAGTCTATGAATATAATATGGATAATATGAGTCTAGTTATAACAGACAATTCATTATTTTTCATAAACAATCACCTTCTTTTGTCAATGTCTCATCATTACTTCTTTCAGTAATGCTAAAAGAGTACATGTGCTGGGCTGTATATTCTGTATGTTTTGGCTGTGTAACTGCTGCTCTATTAAAGTCAAGCTGACTGCTAAGGAACAATCTTATAAGGTGGTTTATCTGTCACTGCAAAAGATGCTCAGCACAGGTGTCATTATTTCTAAGTATGGACATGACAAGTTTTAAAGTAGATTCTGGGCTAAGGTCAAGCCAGATTACCACTGACCATAAAATTCTCTGTGGAAGGGGACACTGACTCAAAACTCTTTTTTTTTTTAAATATATCATGAGACATGACACCAAAGGTCTACGAAACCTGTAGGTTCAGGTTCTTTCTGATTAATAAATGTTACTCACTGCCACATGGTTTTCTTTTATTTTAATGTTGAAATTGTTCCTTTCTTTATAATTTTTAAATTCCCCTGACAGAACATTTGTCTCTGAATGTTAGCCTTGAATTAACTACCTCTGTTTTCAAGGCATGTTCTCAAATCCTGCTCAAGTACACTAGATGAACATTTTCAGGCTGTTTAATCTTGTCAACAACCTTGAATATGAAGATGATTGAGATCATGTCCCCTCTCATCTCTGTCTCCTTTCTTCCAGAGTGAACATTCTAAGTGTCTCCAGCCTTAGATTGTAGCCTTTGTCCTCCATTCCACTGATTTTGTTTTTGTGACCCTGTATTGCACCTGCTTGCAAACATCAATGTTCTTTTGTACTGACACCCAGAGCTGCACACAATATTCTAGATGGTGTTACAGAGCCTTGCAAAAAACTTATCACAGTGATCCATTTGCTGATGTCTTTGCTCATTGTCATTTCTAAAATACTTCATCAGACAACCATAGGACTGCTAAATAAGTTTCTGTTGCTGTTTCATGTGCATTAGATGTGCACACTGTGGGCAGGATTCACAAAGCCCCTGAAAATCCCACAGCTGCTGGAAAAACCCCAGTGTGAATGTACTGCCACTTGTGGAGCTGCAGTTTTTCCCACAGCTGCCATATTCACAAAGGTAGAGCCAGTTTATGACTGGCTACATGACATATGGCAGCTTATGGGTGTTTTTTCCCTCACAGCTGTGTAGAAATGCTACTACCCATGGCACCAGTCATAACATTTCCTCAGCTGTGGGGGACTGTGAAAACAAATCTCTACAGCTGCAGAGATTTTGGTTGCAACTAGAGTTGTTGTGTAGGACTTAGTCCTATTTTGTTTTGTGAATCTGGCCCTGTATATGTAAGAAGTAACAAACAAAAGGGTATGTATTAATTAAGAGATACAGGCACTGATCCAGTGTTTTCAAGCCATGAGACCACAGGCTGACTACTGTTCTGCACACAGTGGAGAAAGGCTTACATTTCTTAACAAACATGGAACACTGTAATGGGTTATTGTAATTACTGAGGATAAGTACCGTGAAACTTGACAAAGTGCAATGTTCATTGGAAATAAAGACACTCACGGACCTTAATGTCTGCTCATCCATCTTCATAGGCAGTATGTATCATACAAGTATTCTCTGAAAACACTTGCCAATTTATGGTGGCCATCATTACCCATTTTATAAATTTATATATTTATATGTGCATAAATGTGACATAGCCATGACTGAGTTATAAAAGTCCTGTCCCCTCATAAGTTATTATGAAGGGTCCATAGTAACTAATACCAATGTGTTTCCAATGTATGCAATGTACTGTATATTAACTGATGCAATTTTTATTTCTTCTATTTTATGAAGAGTTAATTGATTCTGTCTGATTTCACTCTTCTGTTTTGAGTACAGCAGATACATTTGTGATGTCATCAGTCATTCCCTGTTCATTGGATTATGGATAAACCATAGTTGTACATTGTCAACAATCTTTGTTATTCATGGTTCATCCATGATTTTAACTATGGTGGTCCATGGACACCCACTAACTTTAAATGGCCCAAGGAGAGACCTTGGATGATCATGGCCAATATAATGTGAGAATTATTGAGTTGACCATGGTCATCAGTGGCTTTTCATGGTCATTAATTTCATAAGTTTCTTGCATTATGAAAGAAAATGTATTTACCGCTCAGGTAATTATTTTTTTTCCAACACCCCTTACATTTTGATATTGAAACATGTTTTACACTTGTACTTTTAAAATTGCTTTCATTTACTTACCCATTGTTGTTGTTTTTCCACTGTTGGATGGAATGTCCTCTCATTCTTAAATGATAGAATGGCTTAATTGTTGTTTATACCACCATAAAATGAAACTCTTTTAGGATGTGTTGATGGCTTTGTTGTCTATACCACCATAACATGAAACTGTTTTCGGATGTGTTGAATTACTAGGAGTCATACTAGGAATGATTAGATGTACAGAAGTCAAAATACCCATTTGAGTACATCCCCAAAAAGTGAGCATTATTTATTTACCTTGGTATTTAACAGCAGCATGTCAAGGTTTCGTTTAAAGAGACTAAAGGTTTTTACTTCAACTACCTCTTTTGGTAGATAATTCCACCTTAACATAATTCTCTGGGTGAAATAGTTTATCCTGTTGTTTCCTCTGGGATTTGTGAGCATTAATTTAGGCATGACTTCTTAAAGACATTTCTTTATAGTTATATTTTAAGCCTAACTCAGACATTAATTTGATTTCCCTAGAAAGGTTAAACATTTGCAAAAGGTGGCCTCTAATTCTTTTAAGTTCCAGTGGGATATAGATGTAACTCCTACTGTCTTTGCTCATAATGCATATTTTGGAGACCATACACCATTTTGATTATCCTTCTCTTCACTCCATCAAGCCGATCCACATCCCAATGCAAATGTGGGCTCCACTAAGGGGAGCAGTAATCCAGGTGGGGCCTAACATAGGATTTGTAAAGAAGGATGATGCACACCTGATTCCTTGTTGTGATGGATCTTTTAATACAGCCAATGATCTTATTTGCTTTAGTTATCACTTCTGTACAGCGTTGACTGAACTTCAAATAATTTGTAATGAGTACACCTACATGTTTGATGTTATCTACTGACTTAAGTGTTTTTCAGCTAGCAAATATATATTGCATTAATTGTTTACCCAGATGAATCACTATGCAATTGTCAGTACTGAATTACATACCATTTGTCTGAGCTCACAGTTCCAAATTGATTATGTCCTCCCTTAATTCTAAAATATCTTGTTGTGTGCTATCTTCATTTATAATCTTTGTATCATCCACAAATTTTATTATAAAACTATTTAGATTTCTGTTTAAGTCAGAAATAAAAAAGGGGAAAAAAGCTGGTCCTAAAACAGATCCCTGTGATACTCCACTGGTCACTAGTTCCTCATCTGAGAGGTGCCCTTTTATTCTAACAACTTGAACTCTGTCACTTAACCAGGAATTAATCCAATTCATAAGTGTTTGACTTATACCAATTGAATGCATTTTATCAATTAAAGTGGAGTGAGTGACCTTGTCAAAAACCTTACAGAAGTCTAAATAAAAGACATCAGAAGTTTTTGTTTGTCTCTAAAAGGGCATTTACTCTCATAAAAGACAAGATTTGCTGATTTTTAAATCCATGCTGTCTGTTATCTGTTAAGTTGTTTGGTTTCAATTTCATGATCCAGCCTATCCTTCATGATAGATTCCATGATTTTTCCCAATGTACTGGTTAAGTTGATGAGCCTGTAATTTCCCATTGACCAGTGGTCTCCTTTTTCACATATGTTTATGCTCAAGTAATTAATTACCTTGTGTTAAGCTTATTTTTTCCACATAAAGTGCAGCAAATGTTATTGTGATTATTTAGGTAAGATTAAATTATCAAATTCTGCAATTTAATATGCAAATAAATCATACATATTTTGTTGTGAACCCATGCACATATGACCATGGGCAACTGGTCAAACATGGATGAAATATAGTTGATCATGGCAGACCATGCATCATGTAGCCAGAACATTCATGAAAAATATTGGGGGAAAAACATAATACACAGAGAACATGCTTGAAGAATTCTACAGAAAGTTTGACGAAGAACAGGAGCCAAACAGAATCAAAATAATTTTATTAATTAACAAGGTTTATTTAGACTACGCATTTTAGGAACACAGCTGTAACTTGAATATATTTGATAAAAATGTTTTTTTTTTTACTTTGAAAAACAGAAAAATGATACATGCTTATTTAATAATTTATTATTCTATTTAGTTGTTTGTCACTGGATGGGTGTACTGGTACAAGGCAAAATTTCAAGGCATGGCTCAAGCCATTAAGATGGCACACAGCAGTGCTGTAGGACTTCAGAACATACAGAGCAAACAGAACAGGAATACAAGGCAATATGATTACATATATATATATACACACACAGTACCGTGTACAATAGGAGATAAACATAAAGCAATGTGATTACATAGACCGCAAACAGAAGTTGTGTACCAGAAGGGTCCATTAAAGCAAATCTGCAGAAATGATTGTACATTATGTTTGATGCATCTGTGCATCATACATTTTGTGACAAGTGAAATGGGATGTTGGGGGTTGTCACTACTGAGACCATTGCAGTTCAGAATAGCAGGGGCTCTGCAGTCTACACCAGTGACCATACACTGTGGTCCTGACGCAACTCTCTGCTTTTGGGTGGAAACTTCATGTACTTCAAATGACCAACGTCACTCAAATCATAGAAAAAAGCTTCAGTCTTTTGATTTGCATGATGCCACATCAGCAAATAGCTGAACGATTTTCAAAACTGTTATGAGCTGCAACTGAAAGTTCACTACAGACATCACCGTGTGCAGCTGCTGTATCCGAGCCTGTAATGAGGAAAAGCATCCATTGATGTCTGTTGCTGGTGGCCTGCTACTCTTCCCATCCAACCTCTCTCCCTCTTCAGCACCCCCCAAACATAACACTGACACTGATGGTGCCCAATCCCCTGTGTTCACTTCATATATTTTTATTTAATATTATACATTGCCAGCAACAAATAAAGCCATCTATCGATGTCTCTTGCTAGTGCCCTTGTAATTCTTCCCCCACTCAGCTCTCCCTCTTAGCAACCCCATCCCCAAACATAACACTGACACTGGGGGTGCCCAATTCCCCCAGCATGGTCACCGCGTCAGGTTTTTTAATATGATTTATAAAGCCCATAACAAATAAAAACATCCATCAATGTCTGTTGCTGGCACCCCTTTAACTGTTCCCTAGCTTTGTGTTATCTGGGAAGAGACCTGGCCTACCCCAGATTTCTTCCCCACTGTCACTGATGAACATGTTGAAAGAAATGGACCCAGGATAAACCTCTGCCGTACCCCATTTGTTACCTCCCTCTCTTCCAATTTAACAGTGTTTAACAGTACCCATTACCATCTCCCTTTTAGCTCATTTTCTACCAATGTGATTATATCTTTAACCACCTCATGGTCCCCCAGCTTCTTCAGCAGATGTCTGTGGGGCATAGAGTTGAAAGCTTTGCTGAAGTCAAAATACAGCAGATTCATTGCATGGCCTTTATCCAATTTTCTTTTAACCCAATCAAAAAATACTATTAATTTTGTCTGGCAAGACCTTCCTACCACAGAACCATGCTGTTCACTATCCTTTAGACCATTATCCTCCAGGTAATCCACAAGGTCTGCTTTGATAAGAGACTCCATCAGCTTTCTGACAATAGAGGTAAGACTGACATGCATGTAATTGCCTGCTTGGTCCTTGCCTTCCCCTTTATGAAGTGGAACCACATCTAAAACTCTCCAATCCCCCAGGACAACCACTGATCAAAGCAAGCTTTTAAAAATGAGTAACAGAGGTTCATCCAGTTCATTTGTCATTTCTTGGAGCACCCACAGATTTATTCCATTTGGACCCAGGGCCTTATCTGTGTTGAGGACTACCAGACCCTTTTGTACCACATCCCCAGTAAATGTTGGCCTCCCCATCTCTCTGATCCCTATCTTGACTACTTTAATGCTGCTCTCAGGTAGGGGCCCACTAACTTCCCTGATAAAGATGGAGCAAAAATAGCTGTTTAGGACTGTAGCCTTTTACTCATCCTCCTCTATCACATAGCCCCCCCTCCAACAGGCTAACTACTCCCCACTTCTCGTCTTTTTCACTTATATAGCAGAAAAAATCCCTTTCTCCAGGCTCGACCTCCCAGCTAATTGGAGCTCTGTGTCTGCTTTGTTCTCTTACCATCTTGTTTGCCTCCTTACTCTTCTATAAGTATTCTTCCCTTTCTGTATCCCCTGCTTCTTTTTGTAGTTGTTGAAGGCCATCTATTTGGCCCTCACTACTTCCTTGACTCTCACCGTAGAAACCAAAGTGGTTTCTTGAATTTATTCATTTGTTACTTTCCTTAGGCAAAACTGTGAAGCTTCAAGAATGGCAGCTTTAGTTACCCTCCATGTCTCTTCAGACCCTAGCCCCTTGCTTTCTCCTTTAATTTATTTTGAACTACATTTGTTGAGTCAAAAAAAAGTAAAAAAAAAAAAATTCAAAAATCTAAGAAAAAATGGGAATATAAATTAGCCTCTGAAGCAAATAAAAACAATTCTAAGTCCTTTTTCTCTTATGTTAATTCATTAAAAAAAACCTGCTGTGTGGGTCCGCTACAATCTGAGGAAAGTACTATCCATCTTTCCAGTAACATGGCTAACCTCTTTAACTCTAAATTTTTTGAAATTTTTCACAAAAGTCAGAAAAATGTGTTACTGCTTGCCACTCAAGACACTCCTATTTCAATACCAGAAAACATAATTCATGAGAAACTCCTAAAGCTTAACGGTAAAATTAGTGTCTCTTCTGATAACATCATTTTATGTCTTCTAGCCATTTGTTTGTCTCTTCCATTGTACCAGAATTTTGGAAGACAGCCTATGTGATGCCTATTTATTAGAAAGGGCCCCGTAATAACTAGGAAAATTACCGACCAATAGTCTCACTTCACCACTATGTAAACTATTGGAAGGGCTTTTTAAAGATTTGATTTCTGAAACATTGAATGAGTTAGATACTAGTCAGCATGGATTTATTAAAGGCTGTAGTTGCTTGACCAACTTGCTCTGCTTTTATGAAGATGTTAGCTTCCATTTGGACAATAGAATATCATATGACACAGTATATATTGATTTTAGTAAAGCCTTCAATTCCATCCCTCATTGGGCTATTGTTAAAAAGTTAAGCAATTCTTCCAATAAACCTTCATATCATAAGCTGGATATCACATTGGCTGGTAGGTCGTTCTCAGCAAGTACTGATTTACAGTTATCTTTCTGATACTGGTGTAGTTCACAGTGGTGTACCACAAGGGTCTGTTCTAGGTCCATTTTATTCCAGGCTTTTATTGCTGATATAACTCAGAATCGTTACACAAAATCTTTAAAATATGATGATGATATTACAATTGGTGGATCTAGTTTTGATTGTGATACTATCCATACCATTCAAAAAGATTTGGATCTCATAACTGATTGGGTTAAGACTTGGGATATGAAATTAAACCATGACAAGTGCAAAGTAATGCACTTAGGTCTTCATAATCCTTGTCATGTATATAGTCTGGATAACAAGCCTCTTGCAAGAACCATAGAGGAAAAAGATCTGGGTGTTTACATTACACATGATTTTTCACCAAAAATGCAGATAAACAAAACTATACAAAAAGCTAATGATGTTGTATGGTCCATTCTTAGGAATATCAAATCTCAAGATGAGAGATGCCTCTATATAGAGCTTATGTTCATCCCCATTTGGATTATGCCCTCTCAGTTTTAGTGTCCCTTTAAGAAGTCAGACGTCCTTCAAATTCAAAAGGTCCAGAGAAAATTTGCCAAACATGTTAAAGGGTATTCTGATATGTCATATGACCTAAGACTTACTTCCCTGAATTTAATGTCACCATCCACCAGACACATGAGGGGAGACCTATTATACATGCTTGATATTGTTCAGAACCCTCTTTTCATGTATAACATTGGGTACAGAGTTTAAAAATAATGCTTCTACTATTAGGGGCATCCCCTCCAGTTGCAAGGTAGGGGTTTTAATTGTATGCCCCATAAATACTTTTCTACAGTGAGAGTTATTAATTCTTGGAATGCACTTTGATTGAATATCATCATTAGTGATTTAAAATTAACATTCGAGTGTAGATTGGATAGGTACATTCTTTCTAATACCACTATTAAATATTACTTATTATAGGGGCATTTATGGGCCCTCAAGCCCCCCTAACTTCTTACCTTCCTAGTATGAATCCTTGTATGAATCTCTGAGTTTACTGAAGCCTGCCCCTATAAAGTCCCAGACCACCATACTAAATTTTATGTTCTCAGTCCTGAGGGCAATTTCAAACCAAATTGGGTTGTGGTCACTGCTTGCAATTGGCTCCCTAACTATCTAATTATGACTTTCAAATTGATTTAACTAGATTTAGTGTACCCCTTGGGAATGATGGGTACCCCTGAGATTCACAATATTCCCATTTTATTTAAAGCACAACCACTAGTCTGTATATTGTGACAAATAAGAGCTATTTTATTTATGCAATATATTTACACCCTGGCCAAAATAGAGCAAAATGCTTTCAGGAGAAAATACTGACAATAAAGTGAGTTAAACCACAAATAATGTATTAGTTTTCCTACAGCTAGATAAATCTTACAGATGAAGATATGTGGAAAACATGTCTTATCTTCAGAGAACATGAACACTCATCAGAGTTCTCCCCCTTCCAGTCAAACCTCTGGCCAGATGCATAGAATACACACCACTCCCTTCTCCCTTTCCCACACCATGAGTTACTGTAGGCTTTTTATTGAGACAGCTCTCTCACCTGAGCACATGCCTCTCACAGATAAACATATTGTTCCCTGATCATCCCCTCTGAAATGATTTGAATGTCCAGAACCAAGTAAAATGTGTGAAAAAAGGCAAATATTTATTTACACCACTGCACACATTTATACACATTTTATCAATCATAGTTACAACATATCAGTTTTATTCACAGCATTTTTATTAAACTGTCTCCAAATGCAATCTTGCATTGAATTCCCTTATCCTTCTTCCTCTTTCTGAGTCCATATACCTTATCCAACCCCCGCCACCAACCATCAATTTTTCCTCCCTGTACTACTTTTGCTAGGTCCCGATGTTTTAGACATGACCCCTAGACATTATATCTACCCTTTCTCACCCCACTAAAACATGTCCAGGTGGCTACCCCTGGCCTGCCCTCCCCCCACTTCCCCCCAGCAATGCCTGCCCCCTTTTTCTCTAGGCCCCTCCCTCCTACCCCAAAATTCCCTTTCCATTTTGCTCTTTCCAAAAACTCTCTCATTCCATCCTACCTTCCCTTCATTCTTGACTGTCCACATGCTCTTCCCACACATCCCCCATATAGCAGGAACTGTCCAACTGCCCCAGGGCCCATGACCCATATTGCAGGAACCATCCACCTGCCCTTGGACCCTTTAAAATTTATGGCAAGAACTGTCCACCTGCCCCAGGACCCTCAGTCCTCCAGCTGCTCCCTTTTACCTTCCATGCTCCTCTTTCTCATTTCCTTCTGAGTTAGGGTGTGTGGGTAAAAAATCAAAAACTCCCAGCAAAAAGAAGGAGAGCAACCCTCTCAAAAAGCTTATAAAGCTCCTAAGGACCCCTTGCAAGATAAATGCACCCCATCTGCCCTATAAAGGTACAGTTTATCAAAGTTAATCCTCGGCTGTGGGACACATATTCCCTCGTTCCCTTCATAAATGCTGCCACCTTCCTATTGATCCACTTCCAGGATCTCTTGATCACTCCAGTGCTGGTGGCCTGATGCCAAACCCTGTTTAATTTAATGTCTGACCAGACAATCTGCACTCTGGGCCACCACACCTTGATGGTTTTAAAATCTGCCAAGATGAGCCTCAACAGAGGCCCCCATGGTACTTTTCCCAAATTGTTCCCCCCAGGTTGATGACTAATACATCAGGCCTACCCCAAAGCAACTTAAGCTCTTCCAAAACAGGTAGCAATTGGCCCTAGTACATTCCCTGGATCCCTTTCTATCATATCTGTTGGCTTTGGAGTCTTCTTGCAAACTTACTCTCCCCTTGGCTCCTTGATATGTGTTTCTCTGCCCAAAAAACAGGAGTGTCCCAGGATCCACATGCTCCATTGTCTCCCCTCTCCTGCTGATAGAAGGAAAAAAATGAAGTAATTTCTAAGGTCTAATATAGAGTTTATAACATTCTGAGTGCCAGCAGCCCAAACCATTTATTGCTTCCGCATATCTCCCCCCAGGCTAATTCCAATGCTGCCCCAATTCTAAAACAATGCATGGTAAACTGTGCCAGGTCATGTCCTTTACATGCTAATGCCCTCTTCAATAGCCCCCCACCTGATAACAAGCTACCACTTCCCCATTTCCATGTCAAAATGATGTGCCTGTGCCTGCCGGCCAGATGTTCCTGTACTTCTCCATGGCCTCCACTACTTACTTATATCACTTACTGAATTTGCATCATCCTCAGGTCTTAAAATAATGTTGGTCAATATTCTAAGCTTGCCCAAAAAAGTCGATGAACTACAAGCATGGGCCCTACACACAGAGACTGATCTCATCATCATCACGGAGTCTTGCCTAAAAAAAAACATTTCTGACCAACACATTACTCTTCTGGGCTGCAAGCTGTATAGGGCAGATAGGGGCTCCAGGGTGGGGAGTAGTTATTTACACTAAATTTAAACTAAAACCAAGTACCCAGTTAGTGATATCTATTGCAATTCAAAATAAAAGGAACACAAAATTGTATCCTTAAAGCTACACCTTCCCTCCACTGATGCATTATTATTATAGGTGATTACAAGCCCCCTAGTGGTGGAACTGATTTCCTTAATATCCTAAATCGTTAACTACCTCTGCCAACTCTGAAATACTAATCCTCGGGGACTTCTACATGGACTGGCTCTCACACAAATTGCACAGTCTGAAGTCTCTCTGCGATGAACTTCGCCTTACCCAACTAGTATCTGAACCTACTAGTATCAACAAGGTAAAGATAGAAAACAGCTCGCTTCTTGATCTTATATTATTAACCCATCCCTATAAAATCCTCCACTCAGCACTATTTTCAAATGATATAATCAACCATGGAATTGTAGTCGGTATAAGATTACAAGCTAAAGCTCGCCACCAACCTAAGCTTATAACCAAATGGTCTTTCTGTAAATTCAGCATGTCAAACTTTCTGAATGACCTTAGTAAGTTTAGATGGCAAGATCTATATCTCTCCAAAACACCTGATGAGGCTTTTGTGGTCCTAAACGACAGCCTCATTACTATAGCAAACAAACACAGACCTTTTATCAAGGTTAGGATGCGCAACCTCTCACACCCCTGGTTTTTGTCTGAGTTTAAGACCATCCTCTCTCTACCCGTGATAAACTATGGGCCAAGGCAAGACACACCAAGAGCCTGGTGGACTGGCAGGCATTTAGAACTGCTAGGAATGCCTATATTAAATGTATTTGATCCACCAAAGCCAACTTCTATGTCTCCATTCTAGAACAGCCCATAGGGAACTCTCCAAAAAATTTGGAAGATGCTCAAGTCCATTGAAGGGTGACCAATGGCCCCCCCTACCACCTAAAATCCTCTAAAAATGATATGACTGTGGAAAACATCAGCCAAATACTCAAAGAATTCAACTCACACTTCATCACTGCTGGCTTAGCTTTTGACTCATCCCCATATGCTGTATGCATCAATAGTCAGGGTAGCACAAACTCTAACCCCCCAGCACCAGACCGTCCTTTTCAGTTGCTCCCCCTTAACTTCAAAGAAGCTGAAGATTCTCTTATTAACCTAGACATTAAGAAAAGTGCAGGGGATGATGGAATTGAACCACTCTTCCTACCTTACTGCCCCAGTCCTCCATATTTTCAACCTTTCTCTTTCTTCTTCCACAGTCCCTTCATATTTGGAAATCAGCACACATCATCCCCTTATTTAAATCAGGGGATCCATGTGATTCAAATAATTACAGACCCATTTCTATCTTATCCTCTTCAAAGTCTTCAAAAAGCTGATTTATGCACAACTGAAATACCACATAGAAACCTACTCACACTTGAACCCAGCCCAATCTGGCTTATGCTCTAACCACAGTACTGTCACTGCACTGGCTAAAGTAAC
Organism: Neoceratodus forsteri; assembly: GCA_016271365.2. NCBI lineage: Eukaryota > Metazoa > Chordata > Ceratodontiformes > Ceratodontidae > Neoceratodus > Neoceratodus forsteri. The sequence continues at coordinate 1,180,787,316 of CM057458.1, forward strand.
TGATGATTGGATCTCCGATATAGACTCAAAGAAGATCACGGAAGCTGTCTTCCTAGACCTTAGTAAAGCATTCAATACCATAGACTACAACCTAATTGAAAACATCCTAGCTAAAACAGGTGCCACCTCAATGACCATCCAGTGGTTTAGCAGTTACCTATCAAGAAGGATGCAAAAAAATCAGAGCTGGTGGCCTGTTCTCCTCCCCTCCTGCCAATCACCAGGGAGTCCCACAAGGCTCCATCCTAGGTCCCATCCTCTTCTCCTTATACATTAATGACCATGACAGTTACATAACCAAGTCAAAACTGCACTTCTTTGCCAATGATACAGTTCTCTATACATCGGACTCATCATTACCAGAAGTTAGGGATGTCCTCCAAGCTGACTTTGCTCAGCTGGAATCTAATCTCATTAACACCAAACTTCTCTTCAATGCTAAGAAAACCAAAGTCATGATCTTTTCCCCCAATACAGCTCCCTCTGTACCTACCACCATGCCTAAGCATTTTATAGTTACCTCCCTAGGCAAGCCACTGAAAGTTACCCCTAAATTTAAATTCCTTGGATTTTGGTTAGACAGCAAGCTCACCTTCACTGATCACCTTGATGACCTGTCTAGAAGATTAAAAATAAAGCTAGGCTTCCTCTTCTGCAATAGGTCACTTTTCCCATTTGAGACCAGAACTAAGCTTGTCTAAGCCACATTTCTTCCATTACTAGACTATGGGGACATAATCTATACCTCTTCCACAACTTCAAACCTAAATAAACTGGACATTTTTCTCTCACCATGCTCTGCACTTCATTACGAACTCCCCATGCTGGGTGCAACCTGTACTCAGCAGTTGGTTGGATGTCACTTAGTACTAGACGTATTCTCCATGCTGGTACCTGGACCCTAAAGCTTCTCCTTAATAAGCTTCTGAACTGCCTAACTTCCATCATCTGCACCTGACACAGTGCTTACTCACGCAGGAAATCAGATTTTATCTTCCTGGATGTGCCTAAGACTCACACCACCTTTGGGAAATGTGCCATTTCCATTGCCCTCCCAGTTGTCTGGAATCGGCTACAATCCTCTTTGAAACTACTTGAAGTAGTCTCTGTTAGTCTCTTTAAAAATTTAGTTGCTGAAAAAATAAAATATGTCTGTAGTTGTCTCTAAAATTAATTTTGTCTGTGATTGTTCAAGCCTTCTGTTAGTTTTGAGGTCCATATGGACAGAATCTGCACTTTATTTAAGAGTGTATTGACCTATCATAAGAGCTATAGATTATTGTTTGAACACTTGTCATATATGTACTGTATCAGCATTTGAAATCCTGTCATGTGTGTCTACTGTATGTTTCTGTTAGTCCTGTCTGTATATATCTTCCAGAACCTCCTTGTGAATGAGCTTGCTCAATGGAGTTATTTTGCTGTAATAAACTTGAATTTGAACTTGAAAACTATGCAGACCTGCCCTGTCCCACTACGTGGAATATGTATCCAGGTGCCTCAGCCCATCTGGTCTGTCTTAGAATGTTGCAACCAAATCTGAAGGCCCTCTTTAAGAAGTTGTATGTCCTCCCCTGCAACTGCCATCTGTGTCACCTTTTCTTTTTGACACCAGTTCACCCACCCAAACAGCTCCTCTGTACAGTATTGCAAATACCACCCAAAAAAGGCCAGCCTCAGATGCCAAGTGATATATGGCCCCCAGTGCCCCAATGACTGCTGCCAGGATGTCATGTGTTATGGGTCTACATGTATCCATGTGCAGTCCTCGCCCCTTCTGCCACCCCAGTAGCATTCAATAAACCTTTTAGCTTTTGTTGGGCTTTGACCACTCCCTGGACATGCAGACCTACCCTATCCCTCTAGAAGTACCTCCATGGGGAGTGGGCAAAGCCCTTCTCCCATCTATCCACCATAAACCTCATTAGCTGTTCCTCTATGGCTGGCGCACTTTCCATCATGCCCTGTAGCCACTGAAACCCTTGGAAGGCTTCCCACATTCCTTCATGTGCCTTCAAAATGTTGGACAACTATGCACTGTGGTACAACACTCAGAGTCTTGTCACCCAATTTCCCACAGATGAGCTGGAATTGGTATTCTCACCATCTCTGCCTGCAGGGCCACCCTCCTGAACCTGCCCAACTACAAACTTGAGAGACTGTCAGCGATCTAATTCTTTACCCCTTCCAGATGCCTTACCCTAAAGGAAATGTTCAAGAGCAGGTCCAGCAGCACCAGTTGTCTGGTGACCCTGTTCACTGTGTCAGCGTGTCCCGTCTTTCTGTTAAGTACCTCTACCACCCCTTTGTTGTTGCACCAATTAAAACACATTCTTGTTTCTCATCTCCTCCCCCATACCACCATCATTACCCAAATAGGAAAGATCTCCAAAAATGTAATATCCTTCTGTAAACCCTGAGCTCTCCAAATGGCAGGCCATGCCTCCATCATCCACCTGCCCATGTAGTATGCCCAGATGCCGGATGCGCCCAATGTGTCCGTTTACAACTACAGTTCCTCTCTGTCTATCCAATCCTCTTGTCAAAAGGTCACTCCATTGTACTTACACTAAAATTCTGTCCATACCAAGAGGTCCTCCCATACCCCTTTAGTGATGTCTCACCCAATGGTGCGGCTGCTTCACTTTGCATGTAGGCCAGCCTAATTTCTGTGTGAAGGCTCTGCTGGGGCAGATCTCCTTACAAATGAAATTAAGATGGCCCAACAATTGCTGTATTACTACCAACTGCACCCTTCTCCTACTCATTACCCAATTGAGGAGCTCCCTGAGTCTTTCCACCTTTCCCTGAGGCAATAGAAAACACTTTGCCACCATGTCCAATTCAATTCCCAGAAACTCAGTCCCTCTAGTGGGTTCCTCCATCTTTCCTTCCACCAAGGGGATACTGATTGTGGTGCAAAAGTCCAGAAAATCCCACATCTTCCTCTATACTTCTGACCTGGACTACACTATGAGTAAGAAATCATCCAGGTAATATACCACTCGACCTTGTGCTTGAAAACCCACTGTACCCATGTGCTAAAGCCTCAAAGGTGGAGCAGGCTACCAATTACCCCAATGGGCATGGCCTTGTAAAAATAAAATCCACCTTCAAATTGGAAATGCAGTGGGTCCCAATGCTCTGGTCAGACTGGTAAAAGGTGGAATGAGAATTCAGTATCAGTTTTGCCATCCATGCACCCCATACTGCCCTGATAAGCAATACTGCCAAATCAAGGGATGCATATGAACTGCATTGTCTTCATCCTGGATACCATCATTCACTGAAGTGCCTTCCGGATATGACAGGTGGTGAATCATCCAGTATTCACCCACCTGTTTTTTAGGCACCAGTCCCAAACAGGATATAAAGAATTGCCCACATGAGGGACCATCAAAAGACCCCTCTATCCTGCCTGCCTCCTTTTCTTTTCTAATTTTCTGATGCATTATGTCCTCCTTTCCCTTCACTGATGACAGGTTCTTAGCCCTGGCACCTTTCCTGTCCCCCCAGAACTGTAGCAAAAACCCCTTGGAAAAACCCTCCCCCAGCAAGATCCCCCCTTTCTGATCAGTGTAATCTGCTGTCTATACCTCCACTACCTCCTGTTTTATTGGAGTTTTGACCAGTGCAAAACCCCATAGTAATACATTCTTCATTGTAACATCAGTTCCACTCGTAGTTGGAATTGTATCACCCCCGTTTCTGGAGCCTCATTCCCTGTTTCCAAAATTCCCACCTGTACTGTCCCTTCCCCCTTGACCCCCCCAAAAGGACTGTTCCACCCACTTGCACCCCCAGATCACCCCGAGGTGCTTCTGCATTTTATGACTAGGTGCATTCCTACGCATTTGGAGCAAGTATGTTTGAACTTGCAGTTTTCCTAGGTGCACGCTGCTCTGTTGTAAGTCCAGCATGACTTAAACTTAGCTTACCCTTGACCGGTAAATTTTTTTTGGCCCCTTCTGATGTTACCCCCACCTGGGTGGAAAGGTCAAGACCCAGAGCTCTGAATGCGTGCAGTCCCATCTCAGATCCTCCCTTGAAGCCATCTGATGATGAAATGCTTCTTCATATTTCAGCCAGCCGTACCCTTTCTGTGCTTTATAGGCATCCCTAATTATGGCTGTGTATGTTAGCAGGGGGATAGCTAGTTCTGGCTGCTTTTCCAGTAAGATGGCACTATATATTAGGAAACCTGCCTGTCATGTGTTCAGGTTTTTCCCCTTATACTGTACATGGCTTTCTCCTCCTTCTGTCCTACCACTGATAGCACCACCGCCATTTCAGATTTTCCCACCGCCTCCTTCTGCTCATAATTCATTGCCGTATTTTTGCCTAAAAGGCCAAATTTGTCCACATACTCCCCCATCCAAATCTTGTCCTTTCTGGAGGTTGGTACATGGTCTTCCAACAAGAAACTGGAGAGTCATCGTATAGCTTCCTCCACTCCTTGCTCTCCCCTTTCCCTCCCTTATCCTTCTTGAGTTCCAGCAAAATCTTCTCCATTGAACTCATGCCATTATCCCCCATCTCCACTAACAATCCCTCCATATATTCCTTTATGCTGCGCTCATCTGTGGGCACCCCTGTATCCTTATCCCATCAGCGTCCAAGTTTGTTGGTTCCTGTGTAGGCTCAGGAAGGGGTGTGGGCTCCATATTCGGTACTGGTCTCGTTGGCCTTACTGATGGCCCCTTTTCCCTGTGACCCTGCCAGCTGCTTTCTTTTCTCTGCCACCTCCTCTTCCTCCCTTTTTGCTGCTTTATTGATCAGCCCTGACATCTTGGACATCAGCGCCACTGTCTATGATCTCAATAGGGCACTGGAGGCTGGAGGGGTTACCTTCCTCGGCACTATGATCTGAGGATGAATACTTAAAACAAAAAAGAGGGAGAGATAGAAAGTATAAATGGCAGTGGAAAACAAATCCCAGGGCCCTGCTGTCGTGGGTGGTCTTGCCCCCCCCTTTGAATACACCTGACTTTGTGAAGAGACTGTGTGTGCCGCAAGAACTCGATGCCTCCCCTTGTTTCCAGGTCTCTGCACCCTTCCTGCCCAGCAGTGGTCATCACCTGATCGGAAGTATTACTGATGAGCTTCAGGAGTGTAATAAGTACCATCTTTCCAAGGCATGTGTTTTTCCCCCCATTACAGGTGTGACTCTGAGCCGAGTTATGTGGCATTTGCAGCCAAGACCTTCCTGGGTAGTCCTATTGCTTTCCAAAGGGTATATTTTGTTTTACCATTTAAACATAATAACTGTGCTTTCACAGCCCCATTCACTATCTAATTGGGCAGCCACGTGAAACCAAATCGGTAAATTAATGTGAACCTGATCCACATTAAAACATTGAAGAATGCCCAAGCAGCCAGCTGAATTCATTCCCCTGACCCCCCTGGCTCGGCCCCAGTTGCCTTTGGTTATGTTTCATGCCCTTGTTTTGTTTCCTTTATTTTTATTACTGCCACTCAGTGCTGTCCCAGGCCTGGGAAGCCAGTTCCATGTGGCTGTCCTGCTTCCCCTGTGCTTATGCCCTTTCTCTCACCTCTGTCTCTCTCTCCCACTTTCTGTTTGGGTGCCTGATGGGTTTGCTTGCAAAAGTCCCTCCTAACCATGCCTCGCTATCTGAGATCTGATGTGTCACTTTTTTTTTTATTACTGTTTGTAAGCCACCTGGCTCCCCCACCATGTGTTGCCCCTCCATACTGCTTCCTCAGTTCAAGCCCTACCCAGAGGTATCCTTACCACCCCTCAGTGTCACTCTGTATGCCCACCATGCAAGACCTATATCTTGTTCAAAGCCTCGCCCGCCTGCCCCGTTGCCCCTTTTTTAAACTGATCCTGCTGGCATCCCTTTGTGTATTCTTTCTTCTCCAGCTCTCCCCGTGCCTCAAAAACAGAGCCAGAATAACCCCACTAGCCCTGTTCCAAATTTGTGCTCCACCTTCTGGCAGCGTGGCAGTGATGTCAGATGCCATGCCATGGGGCCCTCCCTGCTCTCTGTGGTGTCCTCTCTCCCCTTTCAAACCACGACCTTGTTAAACATGAGTTGTCCATTAGTTTGTAGGCCCTGCTTGGCCTGCAATTTGACGGTCCCAGACCCACTTGACAGCCCCTTCCCTACTCCACTAAAATGTTGTCATCAGTGGCCACACAGACCCTCCCTAGACTCAGTCCAGGCCCAAATACATTGATTGACCATCATCTACATGGAAATCCACAAAACACTGGCACCAGCTACTCCTGAGGTCAGGAAAACCATCCTGCAATGCCCTCACTTGCCCAGGGCCTTCTGAGCACCTAGCCACACTCTGCCAGACCAATTCATAATTTCACCTGCTTCCGCACACCTCTTGCTCACCCTGAGGTGCTCCCTCTCCCACCCCTACCCGAAAGCAACTGCCTTGCAACTCGAGAGGATTCTCCAAAACCAACTAAATGGTGTACAGTTCCATCATTTCCTTTTCTACACTGAAAGGCTCCCACTCACACCCGCCTTCCTTGTACCCTTTCACCAGCCATCATTTAATAATTATTTATTCAAGACTCATGAGTACTTGACCGGAGAGCTCCCACTTCCTGAAACAAAACTGCACCAATGCGACCATGCTGTGCCTTGGTTCCCCACCTCCTCCTTTCTTTTCCATCTCTCTCACCACAAAACGAAAAAACACAAATGTATGCACCAGCAACAAACAGCTAAGCCCTTGCCGACATTGGGATGCAAAACCAACCTGATGCCACTTCTTTTTTTTTTATAAAACACAATCACATCAAGACTTCTTAAAAGAGTACCAGAAATTCCACCAAACAGCCTGAAACCACACAAAACTTCCTTAACTTGGTTTATGTAGTAAAACTGCATCATATATTAGTTTATACTTGCTTACTGTAATAAAACCATGCCCCACGGTAAACCTGGGATGCACTTGCTGGTAACTAGGCCCCATGGACCATGCCATCACCATGCAGCCCACAGGTCAGGAAAAAACATGAAATTCCTCAACTGTAAGCATGATACCCATAAAATCCCTGTTAAACCACACATCCTCTTTCTTTTATATTTTCTCTCTTTTATACTTTACCTAGTAAATCATTTTGCAAGATTAAACATGACCACATAAAACATAATGAAAATGCCTTTGAGGCCTGAAATCCCTGGCCCCAAAGATGTATTACATTACCCAGTGGTGTAAATCAATCAATGAAAAATTGCCAAAGTTGTGCAGAGATCCACTTGCAATCAAAACAAAATAAATAAACAGCAAGGGGGACAGCATCCCTCTCACCAAGCTTATAAAGCCCCTAAGGATCCCTTGCAAGGACACCTATAAGTCCCATCCCGACCAATCTGGTGGCTCCCTTCAAGTGTATGCATCATCCACTGTCACACATCCATCACAACTTCACCTGCCCCTCTCTTTTTCCCTGTGACCTCACTAGGCTCCACAACCTCTCTTTCCAGCCCTTGCCTATCCCTTAGGCTTCCCTCATTTCTTCTTGGATGCCATTAGACATTTCAGGTTGCCTTTTGTTGGCAGCCCTACTTATGGATGAAACAGGGTGACAACTGAGATCCTGCTTTATCATAAAATAAATGCACTTAAACAACACTCCAATTTGACATGGTTTTGGCCTAACATGGGTGTCGCCCATATCACTTTTTCCAGAGTATCTCACTGCCCCTGCAGACCCTACCGAAACAGATAAACATTATTATTCAAATGACTTCTTTCTAAATGTTTGATAAACAGCATGACCATTTGGCCACATTGCAAACATTAAGAATTGAACCCAGCACACCTCTTGGTATTTGCTTGGACACCCCAGTCTACTTATTAATGGTATGAAAGCATAAGTATGCCCACATCTTGCTTCATGTAAAAAAAATGACAGACTTTTTATTAGAAAACTTTAGAAATCAGAGAATCATGTGTTATCATTTCAGTTAGATAACTGTTTTAAAACATTACTATTCCACACTTTATTTTTGGATTTTCAATACAATAAATTAAACCCTATTTTTGGATACATCTGTTATCCATTCAAAAATACATTCATCAAAAGCAGTTTTGGCTAAATAAAGCAAAAAGGTCTAAAACAATACAGAGAGAGTCCTTATAGAAGGCTGGAGGGAGCAATGAGTTCTAGAACAGTACAGACAGAGTCCTTATTGAAGACTGGCAGGAGTAAAATACATTGCATAGTACATATTGGTTTATACAAAGAAACTTATTAGTGCTAGTATTCCACGCAGCTGTGTGTTGGAACATTAAACATGAACATCCTGAAAAAGCCAATATGCTAGCAATAGCCCATGACAGGGTGTGGGGTTATAGGTATTTAATCCATGCTAGGGTGCATTGTGAGGCAAGTGCATGAGGCCGCAGACTGCGTGTCCTCACAGCACCCCAGGCATGGATTAAATGCCTATATCCCCACACCCTGGAGTGGATTATTATGCTTATAACATGGGTTAGGATAACCATAGGGTGCAACACCCCCAAAACAGCTACTGCCCATGTTTTAACAGCAGAAAGGGATTTTATCCTTCCACCTTATGAACTAGTCCCTGACTGTGGATTAAAGTGACAGTTTAATCAACTGCTGTAGACAGAGAGAAGAACTTCTGCATTTATGGACTGCAACACACAGCAGTACTTCTGTGTTTTGCTCTCTCTCTCTCTCTCTCTCTCTCTCTCACTCACTCTCAGTGTGCCCCCTCCCACACACACACAGACATATGGATGGGGACTTGCACTGCAACAGCATCTGCCTCTTCATCAGTGTGAATGCAAGTGGTCCTGTGTACAGCACCAATCCTGCTCAAATACTACATAGCAGCGATCGACTGCCTACTGTGCAGGTCCATGCAGAACTGCTGTATGGGAATGGTATGTGGGGTCCTGTTGTTCCCATTTACACACTTTTTCACCCAACTGTAATGAGTGCTGTGCTCTGTCAGACATGCCGCTCACACAACACATGCTGCTCAGGATCAAGGCATACTGCGAGAAAAGCAATGGTCTGTTCAGTGTTCCAACAGCATTCCCTCACAGTTTCATCACAGAGAGAGAGAGAGAGAGAGAGAAAAGTAATTCTGCACTTATGGACTGCAGCACATCTGCATTTAGTGGTCTGTTTCACTGGATAGTGCTGCCAGCTGACTCCCTTGTGGTGCGGGTGGTACACTGTACCCAATGCTGTTCGGCCAGGCAGAGACACAAGGACAAACAGGGTGTGACAGGCGCTTATGCACACCCTCTCCCTCTCTCAGCACATGTTACATGGACTGCATTCCCACAACAGCAACACAGGCAGACTAAGCACCAATACAGAGTGACACTCACACATAGAACTGCACTCCTGCAATGGAGACACTGACACAGCAAGCACCAACAGACAGCTGTGAAAGTTACCTCACGGTGCTCTCTAACTGGAGCAACTCAATACAGAGAAGGAGCAGTTCCCTATGGGATGGGACTGGGCTGCTCTCTCTTGTCTGTGTGTCCATATCTTCTTGAAGCAAGTGAATTTTATTGGGTGATGCAGGACTTCATACAGAGCATGGGTGGGAACTTTCACTTTTTTTTATCTTGCTGAATAATGGCTTCCCGATTAGAAAGCTTCTTCATTACCTAGTCATCAAGACTAAGATTACCAAACAAGGAGAACTTACTCTCCATTTCATTTAACAACAGTATGGTCTGCTATCTTCGCAAAGGGGCAAACAAAAATGGCTGATTTACGAAAGAAGCAGAGCAGACTGTCGAAATCCCTCCACTGAGTAAAACAGTTTTGTGAACACTCTGTTACAGGATCTGGCAGAGCAATCATGGATTAAATAGTGAACTTAATCCAAAGCCACCTGACAGCTGTTTTCCAATCACTGTTATTCCTTAAGGTAATCCATGTTATAAAATAACTTAAAAAAATACAGTTTGTTATAGCTATTGTAGCCTACACTAAAAATGTGTAGACTATTGAAAAATGTGTCTAGCAAAAGGAAGCATTGTATTATATCAGGTATATGATGAACAGTTCAGGTAAACTGTAAATTTTTAGCTAGAAGTCCAGTTCCAAAGAAGTATCTTATTTCTCACAATATAATTTGACAGTCAAGAAAACACAAAGCAACACTTATCTGATTTGAAATATGAGAGTTGAGGAAATTTGGTGCACCAAGTAGAGACAAGTAGCCAAACATTGAGGAAGTCCAGTTTTCTTGTAATATTAAATGGAAATTAATAGTCCAAAAGACTATAAAGCATTATCTAGAAGTGGAGCATCAATCTCAGTAGTTGGTAATAAATCCATTGCACTGTCTTTGGAATTTTTAGTGTCTTGCTGCTTATTCTTCTGCTAATGTTTCCAAAAAGTAATAAGTTGGTCTGGATCATAAAATATATATATATCTGATGGAATCAGTTATCACTCTGGCTTTGCAGGGGTACAGCAGTGAAAACTCACGACCCAAACTGTTGTACCTCTGATTAAAACTAGATATACAGTATCTCCACGTTCACACCTGGGTCTTGGAAATTACATCAGGGTAATGTATACTTTAGTATCTGATGAAAGATCTGTGCTACCAGGTTAAACCTCGCTCCACTTTGCTGAGGACTTGTAAGCCCTCTTTCACTACCTAAAGCAAGACTGTTGGAAGTACTTACAACTTTGTTCCCACTTGTCCCCACTCTTTACACAGCATGCAGTGGAGTGGTTTGGACACCCCTTGAGAAGTGGATTATGCAGCATAAGGGCATGGTGGCAAGTGTTTTTAAAATGATCACAGAGGAACCACCTTCTACAACAGCTGCTGCCCTCCAGGGGTGAAAGGATGAATGAGCATGGTGTTCAGAACACATGCTGCAGGGATACCGGGGCCCAAATGATTCAAGTTAAGATATTGTATGGATGGCACAGAACTCCTCAAGCTCTCAAAATGCTAGGTCTCCATCAGAATAATAGGTGCTGGTGCTGCAACAGCCAGGAAGGCACATTGTCTTACATAACCTGAAGCTGTCCTCTCCTAGCTAACTGTTGGGAAGCAATACAGGGGATTTGCATTAAAAAGTCTGCCACAATTTGTTGTAATTTGACCCTCTGTTTGTACTGCTAGGCATCCCCTCCATTATATCTCTAGGACAAATGCTTCCACACAATGGGTGGTTGAAACCACCATTGCAGGCAAATACCTAATTCTCAGTCACTGGAGAAATCTGGACATACCATTCTTGCATGAATGGTTAGCATTGTTGGGCCAAATGTCCTCTTTGGAATGTTTGTCTTAGCATTCATCTGGGTTAAATGGAACTTTACTCTGAAGTCTAGTCCCTCTTCTTGAAATTATAGGCATTGCCAGCCCATCAGCGCAGTGGTTGGATTTCTGCTTGTGACACCGGTGACCAAGGTTCTGGAATGGATCTGGGTCATCAGGGGGCCAACTGGGGGAGAGGGATTGAGGCAACAGTGGGCTGCTCTCCTTCTACTGGGGGAGGGTCGGGTGAGTGTCTGGTGCACGTACAATCCCTAGCGGATGCCGGGATGATACGACTGCACTGGCACCAGGTCTCAAAGAGGGGCAGGGTGGATGCTGGACATCATTGCATATCCCCACCCTTGGGACAGTATCAAAAAGAGTGTTAGCTGCCTAGATGAGGCACGAGCCTGGCACCATGGCTTTCATGCCCCCCCCGCCTCTCACCGACCAATCACTGGTATCAGTGCACCACCCAGCCCTGAACCGTGCCCTGTGGGGGTAAGCCAGTGAGGCAATTCCAGAAGGCACCTTTCCCGTCAGAGACAGAATGAGCATGGACATTAGCCCCACCTCAAGGAGTAAGTTGGGGGTATTGGTGTGGAGGGGGGAGTAGGTACAGGTGTACAGGACAAGGGCAGAAGTACTGGCAGCCAGGGAAGAAAAAAGAATATAAAATAAAAAAAAAAGAAGATCATAGGCATCTATTCTCCCCTCCTGAACCTCAGCCAGTTGTATTTAAAGGTAAAATGTAATATGCAGTGAACACAGTGTTTTTTTCTCTTTTCCTATTGAGTTCCACCTCTTTGTACTATACTGATTGTTTTATGACCTGTGCTGTTGTTTTCATTAGTATTATGTAGCAGTTTCACTTCAAAATGTTATTTGTTATCTACTGTACTTATATACCACACCAGTGGTGAACAAAGTGGATAAATAAATCACATTATTTTGGGATAAATATTTATTTTCACTTAGAACACAATTTATTTCACTTAGAACATGTCATTTCCACTTAGAATCTGGAAATAGTACATAGAGACCAATACATAGATACATAAATGTTGTCAGCAGATAAGGGCCTTGTGGTCCATTGAGACTGACCTATCCCTCTTTCTTATGCTTAAGGTACCCTAGATGCTACAAGCCCCCTCCCCCTTTGCCTTAGCTTGGTAATTCCCATGCACCTATCCCATACATTCTTGAATCTCTGAACTGTGGCTACCCCCACAACTTACTGGGTGAGACTGTTCCATCTCTCCACCACCCTTTCAGTGAAGTAGAATTTCCTTAAGTTCCCTCTAAGTTTCCTCCTTTTAGTCTCTTGCTGTGCCTCCATTTCCTTCATGTGCTTTCGATGCTTCCCTCTACTACCCTGTTGATCCCCTTTAGGTATTTGAAGGTCTCTATCATGTCCCCCTCTCCTTTCCTCCAGGGAATACATATTGAGAGCTCTGAGTTTCTCCTCATATGACTTATGCTGCATCCTTGACACCATTTTTGTCACCCCCCTCTGTACTGTCTCCATTCTGTCTATGTTTTTTTGGAGATGGGGCCTCCAGAACTGAACACAGTACTTCTGATGAGACCTTACCAGGGAGCTGTACAATGGTACCACCACTTCCCTCCTTCTACTTGTTATACCCCTCCTTATGCACCATAGCATTCTGTTAGCCTTTCTGACTTCTTTGTCACACTGTTTAGCCACTTTGAGATTGTCTTCTATGACTACCCCTAGATCCCTTTTCTCCATGGTGGCCTCCAGTGTTACCCCATCTAGTTCATACTCAGCCCTGGGATTCCCTCTCCCTAGGTGCTTAATCTTGCACTTCTTTGCATTGAAACCCAACTGCCATGCCTTGGACCAGTTTTCTATCCTCTTCAGATCTCTCTTCATTTTTTCTATACCTTCCTGTGTATATACCCTGTTACACAGCTTTGTATCATCTGTGAATAGGCTAACCCTCCCTTCTAGACCTTCTGCAATATTACTTATGAAGACATTGAAGAGCACAGGTCCCAGCACTGATCCCTAGGGTACTCCACTTGTTACCAGACCCTCTTGTGAGCTAACCCCATTTACCATGATGCTTTGTGTTCTGTTACTCAACCAGTTTCTAACCCACATGACCATCTCTGTCTTCACCCCCAGATTTGCCAGGGTGTGGATTAGTCTCCTGTGTGGGACTGTGTCAAAGGCCTTCCTGAAGTCCAGACAGGCTGCATCTACCTCTCTGTTCTGGTCTATGTCCTTTGTCACCAATTTGAAGAAATCAGTCAAGTTGGTCTGGCATTATCTCCATGCCATAAATCCATGTTGCCTTGGGTCCATCAGCCCCCTTTCTATGTATTCCCCTAGCCTTTCCTTAAGTATGGTTTCCATCATTTTACCTACTATCGAGTTCAAACTGACTGGTCGGTAGTTTCCCATCTCCTCCTTGCTACCACTTTTATGTAGGGGCACCGCTTGTGCCTTCCTCCACTCCTCAAGAACCATGCCTGTTTCCAGTGATCCACTGAACATCTTTGCCAGAGGTTTATCCAGTTCCTCCTGGAGCTCCTTTAGGATCCCTGGGTGTACCCCATCAGGCTCTATAGCTTTATCTACCCTAAGCACTTCTACTGCTATTTTTATTCTGTCCTCTGAAAAAGGTCTAATGTCCACCCCTTCTCCCTGTATGCCCATCTTCATTAATGGGGGACCATCCCCACTGTCATCTTCCGTGAATATGGAGCAGATGTATTTGTTGTGGACAGCTGCCTTGTCAATGTCTTTCTCCACTACCCTGCCTCCCACTTCCCTAAATCTCACAATCCCTACCCCTGTCTTCCTCCTGTCACTAATATACCTAAAGAATGACTTCCCTCCTTCCTTCACCCATTTAGCTAGCATTTCCTTGGTTTCGGCCTTTGCTGCCCTTACTGCCTTGTTCACTTTTTTTCATTTTTCCAAGTATTGTTACCTGTCCTCCTTGATTTGTGTTGCCTCATACCTCAGAAATGCCATCTTTTTTCCTCTTACTAACTCTGGTACTCCCCTAGAGAACCAGAGTGGTTTCCTCTTTCTTTTGCTCTTGCTGCAGGGCCTTTCACAATGGTTTGCTACTAGATGCAGGGCTTCCCTTATCTAATCCCATGGTTCTGCTACTTCTTTTATGTCATTGTATTGATGAATAGCCTTCTTGAATTCATCCTTCATCTTACCAAAGTCTGTCCTCCTGAAATCCAGGATTCTAGTCATTGTGTAGCTAGCCTCCTGTGACATCCTTATGGTGAACCCCACAACTCAATGGTCACTAGTCCTTAGGATCTCCCCTACTGTAACTTCCTTTATTCTGTCCCCATTGCTAAGGCAAGATCCAGAATTGCATTCTCCCTTGTAGGCTCCTGCACTAGCAGTGTCAGACCCGCCCTTTGCAGGGATTGCAGGAATCCCTTATTCCTGGCCAAGGCTGCTTCAGTCCACATCTGGCAAACTGAAGTCACCAATCAGCAGCAATTCACCCTTTGTTGCCATGTTCTCTATAGACTCCAGCAGTTCGCTGTCTACACCCTCCGCCTGCATTGGGGGCATGTATATCCCTCCCATTCTATGTATTGTTTCATCTCCACCTCCAGGGTTACCCACAGTGCCTCTGCTTTCTTCCCCTTGTCTTGTAGGACTGTTGCTTTAATCCTTTCCCTGACATACAATGCCACCCCTCCATCCTTCTTGCCTTCCCTGTCCAGTCTATGCAGTGTGTACCCTGGAATGGCTAGCTTCCAGGCATGGTTGCTATTGCACTATGTCTCTGTGACTGCCATGATATTCAAGTTCTCAGAGGCCATTGATGCCACAAGTTCTGGGATTTTGTTACCCAAACAGTAGACACTGGTGCATATAGCCTTCTATCATAGCCTCCACCTCTCTTACAACTCCAGTACCATCCCCCTTATTCTGTGTCTGCCTGTCCTATACTTTACATGAGGTCCCTCCTTTTTACGTTCACTTGCGCGCATGCGCAAGGAACATTTTGGGAGAATAGCACACTTAGAAGTGTGCCTCTCCCACCCAATGCACTGTTCCCTTGAGCAGGTGTGGCGGTCCTGCATCAATGGCTGCAGCAGCTCAGTATGACAGCGGTGTTCCTCTGCTTCAAAGAAAAACACCGCTGCCGTACTGAGCACCACCCTCCTCGCATCACGCGCAACCTCCCCCCCGCGCACGTTGGTCACGCTGCCCCCCCAAAGCTTTCATGCCATGCTGGGAGCCCACCCCAGCGTGGCAAACATTGTTTGTCGGATGGTGAGCCCAATCCCCGCCGCTCCACAGCCCCCCAAAGCCATCCTGCTGCCACGCTGGGAGCTCACCCCAGTGTGGCAAACATTGTTTGCCCGTGGGGAGCCCAATCCCACGCCGGCTCCACAGCCCCCAAAGCCATCCTGCTGCCACACTGGGAGCCCACCCCAGCATGGCAAACGCTTGCTTTTTTTGCTGGCGGGAGTGCACAATCCCCGCTGGCTTCCTCGGCACCCCTGAAGCATAGTTTGCCGACAGGGTGCCCAACCCCCATCGGCTCCTCGGCCCCCCATCCATCTTCTGCCATGCTGGGAGCCCACCCCAGTGTGGCAAACATCCACTGATGTCTTTTTTTTTCTAACCTGTAAACAAAACTGTCCCGAGGCACGCCTCCCAACCCCCACAACCCACACCCACCCACTGTGCACCCAGCCTCACACACCCCCACCCCATACTTATCTCCTGACTCTGCACAATGGTCTTCAATGGACTGAGCACGCCTGCACTCTTCTAAGCCGACCGCGAACTGAGGAAATGCCGGTAAGCTGTATAATGGGCTAGATAGGGGGTTCAACTTTATTGCATATCTCAGTCATGTTTTGGAATTTTTGCACCAAATTTTCAACATGGGGTTTTTGGGACCCCTTCTCATGAATGATGTCACTGTCATGGTGTTATTCAGGCACGAAGGGTGATTTTGCAGGCACTGCGCAGTCATTGTGTGAAATCACCCTTCAGCCTTGAATAATGCCATGACAGTGACATCATTCATGAAAAGGGGTCTCAAAACCCCATGTTGAAAATTTGAAAAATTCCAAAAAATGACTGTTTTATGAGCATGCATTTCACAGTTCCTATGCAGGTTCGTAAGTTCTCGAATTTTCAATATTTTCACTCCAGATTTTCAACTTTGCCACTTTATCACACCTTCTTATGAGTTGTACAGCTGTCATTTTTCACATCTCACCCAAAACGTGTTTCCACCCATGTAGCGCACAATGGCGCAGTCGGTGTGCGAACTCAATGTATGGAACACATTAAGAAAATCACAGTGACACTGATCATGAGCAGGGGTCTTAAAATGGCTGTGCTGAAAATTTGGTGAAAAAATTCCTAAATATGACTGTTTTATGAGTTTGCGTTGAGCAGTTCCTATGCACGCTCGTAAGTTTGCGAATTTTCAATATTTTCACTCCAGATTTTCAACATGGCCATTTTACCACACCTCCTTATGAGCACCACAGCTGTCATTTTTCACATCTTGCCCAAAACATGTTTCTGCCCATGTAGCGCACAACGGCACAGTCGGTGTGCTAACTCAGTGTATGGGACACATTAAGAAAATCACATTGTCACTGTTCATTAGCAGAGGTTTTAAACTGCCAATGTTGACAATTTGGTAAAAACATTCCTAACAATCACTGTTTTACCAGCGTGCATTGCACAGTTCCCACGCACGCTCCTAGGTTTGTGAATTTTCAATATTTCCACTCCAGATTTTCAACATTGCCATTTTACTACACTTCCTTATAAGCAGTACAGCTGTCATTTTTCACATCCTGCCCAAACGTATTTCCGCCTATGTAGTGCACAATGGGAGTAACAAAAAGATCATACTGAGAATTTATTGTGCAAATACCAGCAATCGCACAGGGCATTAGGGTAAAGCACCATACATGCCAAACACCACTGCAAACACCTGCAAGCGAATGTTCGGCATTGACAAATGCTTGTTTTACCTATGGCCACTCCTTGCTCATGGCCATGCATGTTTCCTTTAGTTCGATGTTGGGGAATTCCCTTCCATTCGCTGATCCCCTTACCTTCATATCTTTCTGCTGCATCTTCATGTAGGTCTTCTCTGTGCTGGAGATCTCCCAGTTTAAACCTTCCATGAAGACCTCCAACATCTGTCTTAGCACTCTCACTCCTTCTTCTGTGAGATGCAGACCATTATGCTTGAAGAGCTTCCTGTCCCAGAAGGTCCCCAGTCCCCAAGGTAGTGCATCCCATTGTCTGCGCACCAACCCTAGATCTCTTCATTCTTGATCTTGTCCTCACTTCTGCTCTTTCTCCAAACTGGCAACACCTCCGAGAAGGCCAGATGTGTTGTGTACTCCTTTAGGCTCTCCCCTAGGGTCTTCATGTCTGCCTGGCTTATTCCACAGTCCTATTTGCTATGTCATTTGTCCCAAGGTGGACAGTGATCACTGCAGAATCCTGTTCTCTTCTCACCAGCTGTCCTACTGTGTTCTTAGCACTTCTTGCAGATGCTCTTGGCACGCATTTCATCATGATTTCAGCTTCATTTGCACTGATGGACTGTGCCTCCACTCCTCACAACAAAAAGTCTCCCATGATCAGAATCACCCTGTTGCTCTGTGTATTATTATTCTTCTCCTTCCTTTTACATCCTTTCTGCTTTCTTGAATCAGGTTTGTCCTGCTTGATTCTTCCTTCTTCCCCACCTGGTTTCTGTCCCCTGGCTAGTGGCAAAATAATTTTGCATGTGGGTAGCATGTGGCTGGCGGTTCCCCATCTTAGCTCAAGGTGCCCCACTGTCCCCTCACACCACCCTCAAATCCCCAAGACTCATGGGCCTTTGAGGGAGTGCATCAGCAAGGGGGATCTGGTGGGCATCCTCAGTCCAGTCTCCTCTGTAGCCTCGTGATCTCTTCTCTTGTCTGCCATAGCTCCCTCCAGCCTAGTGTCCAGAGTGTCTTCCTTGCTACCAGTCCTCTGCAGCTCTGGCAGATCTGGATGTCCATGTCTGTTTTCCGCCTGACCTGTAGGTGTCACTGTTTCTTTCTCACTTCATTGCGACTTCTGTCCTCTCTTCCTGTTCTCACTGGTGTATTCCCTTGGGAGCCCTGCAGGAAGTCCCTTTGAGCTTCCATAATGTAGAAAGACCCTGGGTCTTTGGGGGGGGGTGAATGGGTAGGTAGTAACATTACCACCCCTTAGCTGCAGCTGTTAGCAGTAAAGTGATGGGGGAAGGGGGAGATTTAGCTGTTCCCCCTCTTCCTCTCCAAAATTAGGTACTCTTGAAAGCAAATGCTAGTTCCATTTTAGTTGCTTGCTTCCGTCCCCAAAATGAGGAGCTTTTAAAAATAAATGTTAACTCTTTTTCAGTTGCTAGCTGTTGCTTCTAAAAGTTGAAACAGAAGTAGATGCTACAATGGGAAGAAAGGCAGTTTTAGGCTAAAACAAGGTGGAATACCAGTAAAAACATTATAAATGGTGATATATATATATATATATATATATATATATATATATATATATGTATATATATATATATATATATATATATATATATATACATAGTCAAAAACTAATTTTAATACATCAGTTAGGGTTGTTCCACAATGAAAAAAGTAAGAAATTTGGTGTTGGTTGAACCCCCGACACCTCCAGCCCACTCCCAACTGCCATCAGGGTGTGCACTGGGGCCTTCAGCCCTAACTCTAACCCCATCAGATGTGCAATGAAGCAGAGGTATAGGAGAATGGGGGGAGAATTAGGACCGACAACCCCAATGTGCACCCCGATGGTGGTTGGGGGGCAGGCTGGAGTTGTCCAGGGGGGTTTCGACCATAACACCAAATTTTCTTGCTTTTGTTACTGTGGAACAACCCTAACTGATGCATTAAATGGAGTTTTTTGCCTCTAATTTCCCTTCTTTTTGAGAATGATGATAAGAAATACTGAATGTAATTCAGCGGCAGGAGCGCGGGGGCCCTCCCACCACGTGATGTCTTGTGACACAGTAAGTGGAACAGCAATGCAAACACAGGGTGGAAATGCAAATGGTAACAGTAACAAAAATGCAAGGGCAAATGACAATGCAAAGGGTAACACACACGGTGGTGCACACGGGAACAGTAACACTAACAGGTACAAATACGCTAAGGGAAACAGTAAGTGTAACAGTAACAGAAGTGCATATCCTGTTTTTGCTGGACAACTGCATAGAGAAACACAGTGTGTACAAAGAATGTATGCATTGTAATGGCAATGGAAGCTTAACATGAGCATTGGAAGTACTAACTTGTGTAAAAATCTCAGCAACCGTACGATGTAGAAAAAAAATTTAAATTTCACAGAAATCATTGTTTTCCTGGCTACTATTTTGTATTACATAGCCCATAGGGCTATGCTACTCACACCAAAAAATCCATATCGAGCATAATTTTCGAGATAAGAGCCCCGAAAGACACGGCATACACCACCATGTTAGTCTCTGGGAAAAAATGTAAACTTCAGAGTATCATAACTTGCCATCCATGCAATATTTTTTCACCAGACCACCAAAAGGCATATCTGTGACATGTTGGCTGCCTTCCCTCCAAATTTGAAGCTAAAAGAGCAAACCGTTCTTTTCCCAGCAGGGTAGCAAAGAACTACAGTCATTTTGGCCATAGCCTGGAAAAGTAGTGTTGCAATTTGTAACACTTTTCACAAAATTTTGCAAAACTGTTGCAGGTATGACACTACTTTGTGACACTACTTTTTCCAGAAATTTGAATAACATATTTCTGGGCTGTTTAACCCCAAAATAAAGACATGGCTGGCATCCTCAGGGTCCTACTAGATGAACACTAAAAGAATTGTGTCCCTAGAGGGTCACAATTCTAATTGCCTAGCATTTTTATGATCACTAACGGAAAACAAGATGGTGGATTTGTGACACTACTAGGGCCATTTGCGAAAGTAAAAAGTTCATTTGCGACACTTTCGAAGTTTTTATTAACTTCTCCCATTGACTTATAAAGGGAACTTGTTTTTGAAAAACTTTTGAACCATTCAATATTTTTTCATGAAATCTTCAAAAGACACATTGAGCTCCCTGGCTGCATGTCCCCTGAAGTTTTTGGACAGGTCGCCCAAACCATGTGACCTGTAGGCACGAGCAAATAATGTGCAAAAAAAGTAAATGTACACACGGATGTCGTTTAATAACTCTGCAACCATGTATCCGACCAGTGCAAAACGTGGCAGATCCCAAGATCTGTGGCTATGCCCCATACCTGCTAAATTTCAGACAAATCCATTGAACAGTTGCAAAGTTATTAAGGTGCAGAATTTGACTCTTTAGCATTAAAAGAGCTCCTCAACCCTAACTATGGTAGCACTACCATATACTATATATATATATATATATATATATATATACATATATATATATATATGTCAGCCTCTCCTCATATGGTTTGTCCTGTTCTCCAATCCCTAGATCATCCTTATTGCCCTGCAGCGTGCCCCTTACAGTAATTTCAAATCCTTCTTCAGATATGGCTGCCAAATTTGCACACAGTACTCCAGGTGTGACCTGACCAGTGCCCTGTAGAGAGGCAAGATCACTTCCCTGCTCCTGGAGATCTCTCTCATGATACAACCCAGCATCCTGTTGGCTTTCACTGCTGCCCTCCTACACTGCTGTGTATTGTTCATCTTCCCTACTGCAACCACCCCTCAATCCTTCTCCTCTCAGTGGAACCTAGATACACCCCTTCCAGCTGGTAACCCCTCCCTGAATTCTTTGCTCCAAAGCGCAGGACTTTGTACTTTTTCACATTGAACCCCAACTGCCTTGCTTCTGGCCACTCTACCAGTTTGGTCAGGTCATGCTGCAGTCCCTGCCAACCTGCTATATCATCCACCACTGCCCCAATTTAGTATTGTCAGTGAATAAACTGATCTTATTCATGACACCATACAAGATGTCGGCCATGAATATTCCAAACAGCACTGGCCCCAGTACTGATCCCTGTGGTACCCCGCTCATCACAGCCCATGGAGATGAGAGTCCCCCCACCACTACCACTGCTCTCTGCTGTCTCCCCAGCAGCAAATTCTCAATCTATTTAACCATCTTAGTCCCCACCTCCATGTATCTCAACTTCCCTCCTGACCTCCCAAGTGGCAGCGAATCAAAGGCCTTACTTAAGTTCAGGTATATGACATCCACTGCATGACCCTTGTCCAATTCCCCCGTGACCCAATCGTAATACTCAACTACGTTTATTTGGCAGAATTTTACAGAGACAAACCCATGCTGGTGACTGTCCTGGAGCCCATTGCCTTCCATAAGGGTCACCAGCCTTTCCTTAAGTATTGTCTCCATCAGCTTCCCCATGATGGAAGTTCAGCTTACTGGCCTGTAATTTCCCAGCTCATCCTTTGGTCCACTTTTATGAATGGGTACCAAGTGGGCTATCCTTCCATCATGTGGTATGCACCATGTGTCCAGGGAGGTATTGAATAGTTCTGCCATCATTCCAGCCTGGATCTCAGCCATTTCCTTCAACTCTGGGGTGTATGCCATCTGGTCTTGGTGCCTTATCCTCCCTCAGAACCCTTAACCTCTCCAATACTCTACCCTCAGTGATACCTTCTGCCCACCCTGCCCAGCCCCTGTGGTAGCTGCCTTCCTTTCTTCTTCATGAATACAGAACAGAAGTACTCATTCAGTGCTTCTGCCTGATCCACCCCTTTATCTGCCCACTCCACATCCTTCTAGATCAACACAATTGATGCTTGTGCTGGGTAGGCAACCTCATAGGTGCAGGTTAGGGGGCAGCTGAGACAATCAAGGCATGGATACCAGCTAAGTGGCATGACCAGATACTGTCAAGAGGGTGCTGGAGTGTTGGGGTACTTATGTTTGCTGAACTGGAGAAGGCACATACAATGTCCATGAGCTGACTGGTGGCAGAATTGAAGCAAGGGGCACAGGAGATCCCTGAGGTCTGCTGCCACCTGAAAGTGTTATTGCCAGTTTCTCATCAAGTCTGACAGAGACACAAGGTCCTGGACACCCTGCTGCAGCTATGGCATCATGATGCCATCAATGGAGACCCTAGAGGTTGAAAGGGTGGGCCTTGGGAACCCAAAATGTGTCCTATGACACTGTTTCTTGTTGGTGAGGTTTAAAACACTGGCCCAAAAGGTGGGAGTCTAATGGGTTGTCTGGAAAGGTGGTGGCTGCCTGTCCAAGACCAGTGAGCAACTGAAGAACAAAGTGAAACAGGTACTGCACTACAACAGCAGGAGCAAGGTAGGAGACTCATCACACAGATGTGTTAAGGGGAAGAGGACATTCTTGAGTGAGATAGTGTTGCTTATGTTCTGCACTGCTGGGATATATACCCCAGTGGTAGTCATAGGATAGCTTGGCAGTGCAATGAGCTAGTGCATTGGCAATGCCCAGTGAGCTAAGCAGGTGTTTTTTGTGATGGAGAACCTGTGGGTATGGTAAGGGAAATGCCACATCCAACAGTAAACAAGCAGCAGTAAGATCAGATGCTGGTGCTCTATGTAAATTTCAATCATATGCAGCAAAAAACGTAAGCACCCAGCATAAAACCTGAAAAAAGTCACATGGATATGATTTAAGTGACCAAATAATATTATTGTAGCATTTAAATACTAAAAAATGGCAGCACTTTATACAACATGATAAAAAGACATAGCCTTTTGTACAACGCTATATACAATATATTGGCATTTTTCAGTATTCATGGGGTGCTGCATATGAGAGACATTTGATCACAGTCTAGCCAAGGACTTGTCCTGTATGTGAAGGGCACAATGTCAGCATACCACGCAAAAGAGAAAATATATGAGATTTAAGCTGCAGAGCAGCACCCTGGTTAGCAATACAATGTCTTGATGTCTAGGATCCATAACAGCCAGCTTGAGGATCATGATTCAGGAATGTGTGGAACAGGGAGACCAAAGAGACATGTCTCTGAGAAGTATTGCTAAGTCATCTATATGCATCTGGCTGAATGAATGGAAATGATAGTGTTTCAAAAGCTCTGCACAGAGTGACAAAACTGCTAGAAGCACTACATGGTTAATGTGTGCTGCAGCAGCCAGGTGCAAAATATGACAACTGGAATAGAGATGTCACCCATGAAAACTGGTAAATAGCAATGAATTTGTCATGATCCAATGAAGTTTATTTTATTTATTTATGTCTTTGGTAACCAGGTAAGGCCCACTAGACACAAGTGCCTGTTTTCAGGGGTGACCTGGGAGCACTGGGGGGGTGGTGAAGTGGCTTGTTCAGTGTCACACAGTATGCAAGTGGAGGCCGTGAGAATTAAACCCAGTTCTGGTCTGTTAGAAGTACCATGCTTCTTCACAGCTCGTTCCTCTAACCTCTAGGCTATACTGCCAGTGGGGTCCATGTACCTGTTGTGAGAAAGTACATCAATGAACTTTGGGGCTGATCCCCTCATGAAGGCCATGTGCTTGAAGTTCACTCATTCTGTGTACACTGTTTTGTTCAGCCACCTAATAATATTCACATTCAACAACTGTAGCATTAAGAGTGGCACAGATTTAAGCAGTTAACCAGCAAAGGACAGTCAAGCTTCTATGTTGCACCACTAGATTAGATACATGTCAGGAGAGAAAGAGATGAGGGAGAGAATGAGAGACTGAGGTAACCAATAGACTGATACTGTGGTACAGTAAAGGCTATTGGATAATTACAGAATGACTTTGAATAGCTGGCCAGGAGACTGCACATATCTCAGAGTAGGTTTCCTCCTTCCTTTAAAATTGCCTAACAACTGAGTTTGAAGGTAATGTTCCACAAAGCAGAGTGCTAGCTATTCATGTTAATGTGTGTCTCAGGCAGCCAACTATGTACAATAACAGTGTGTCTACACTGATTCCACAGCTGGGTGTCCAGTTAACTCCAGGAGCCCTATTAATTAAAATGGGTAAATGTATTGGTACCAGTGGGGAGCGGTTTGCACCCGAGTACAGGGGAGCAAGAGTGTCCATCTGTATTACACAATGTGGTATGGGAGTGGGTTGTGAGTGAGGGCTGTGCCTGGATGGGCATCATTAGTGACAGCCCAGAAAAGAACTTAATTTGACATATTCAGCCAGAGCTATTACAGATATAACTTCACAATAAATCATACAGGTTTAAAAATCACACAAGCATAATGTATAATATAATAGACTTGTTATATATGCTAAATAGATAACATCTGCATTCATACACTTAATAAAAAGATTAGAACAGTTGGTCTCTAATAGCCCTAATGATATAAAAACAACTCATCTTACTGTATTAATGTCTAAAGTAATGGCAATTCCTTAACAATATTATGGTAGTTAAACCCAGTAATGGAATCAATGGAAAGGTCAAATATTAATTTTTTTAAGTCGAAGTTTATTTATAATGAGAAGATATTCCTCAACTTTGTTAACTATATAATCATCTTCTGAAGTAAACATTATATTTAGAAGGATATTTTAATCACGAGTTAGAATCTTGTTCCATATAGGAATTAGAAGAGATTGTCTGGGTTTAATATACTGTATAATATGTACAGTGTAATATAACATGTCTCAAGTTCTCTGGTTCTGGAATCAAGCATGTCCATGTTAATGCTGCAGGGTCTGTTAGCTCATTGTTTCTAGCTGCAACAACATTACTCTTAAAATATTCCATACGATATAATGTATTTAACCATCTTTTCATTGGGCAAGTTAGTACATCCAGATAATGTCTGTAGTAGTGCTTAAAATCATTATTGCCCAACCAAAGGTTTATTGTGAAGTTATATTTGTAATGGCTCTGGCCAAACATGCAATAATAAAATTGACTTGATTTAATTTGCCTGTGCCTACTCAAGTGAAGAGTAGCCGGGAACTGATTTAGGTTGGGCTTCTGGTACATATAGAGACTAGAAAACCAGCATGCAGCATAATTACTTTCTACCACCAATTAATTACGTTTTCTTTTATTAGATTCTGTTCTAATAAAGTTGAGTTCTTTTGAATCATTGCCTGCTTCCATTTCTCATATTTGACCTTAGTGTCCTAGACAAAGAAGTCTATCAAGTTAGACATGACTTCCTTGAAACAATCTCATCCTGCCTGTTATCCTGCAGCCCATTAGCTCAAGGAATTCTACCAGACTTTTCTTTAGGATGGTTTCCATCAGTTTGCCAGCTACAGAAGTCAACATAGAGGTCTGTAGTTCACCGGCTCATCCCTGTCCCCTCAGTTATATAAGGGTACAACATCTTCTGCTCTCCATCCCCTGGGCACAACACCAGACTCTGTGGAGTTATTCTGCAGGTCAGCAAGAGATGCCACCAGTACTTGCATCTTTTCTCTCAGTACACTATGCTGTACTCCATTAGGCCTTGGAGATTTACATTAATCAGGGCTAGTATCCCTTTAAGGACAATGCCTGTGCCAATGGGTTCTACACACATCTTTGTCCTCTTTTTACTCTTGTCTAGCAATGCCTGTAGTATTAGCCCTCCTTCTTGTCTAGAAATACAATGCTGAAGTGTTCTTTCAACATTTCTGCCTTCTGTTACTGTCTTTCACCCACTTCTTCTCACTTCTTCCATTTCAGAATGGCAGTGCCCGCTTACATTTGCCTTTTCTCTCAAATGTTTTTTTCCCTCTCAAATGTAACAGAAGAAGACCTTGTGCCCTTCCTTGACACCCTCTACTATTTTAACTGTGTACCTGCCTTGTCCCTCTTCACTTTCCTGCTTTACATGTTCAATTTTTCAACTTAGTCCTCTCTGTCCCAGTGTGGTTCTCAGAGCCAGCCTTAGACTTTGTGGGGCCCAGGCCAAAGGTGAAACACAGGGCCCTCATTACCAGCAATCAGCAGTTGGACTGGGGATTTGGATGCTCCCCAAGCTAGACATGCAAGCCTCTCAATCCAAGCTCCCCCCAAGCATCACCAGCAGGCCCTTCACTCCACAAGCCACACCATTAGGACCTTCACCCCCTGCCACTACCAAGATGGACCAAGAGGCACAATGCTTCAAATCCTCCATCCCTAAAAGCAAAACAACAAGCCAGATCTCCAAGGCAGGGTCAGATCTTGAATGAATGGGCCTTCTGGGCTGGGGATTTCAATACTCCCCAAGCCAGACATGTAGTCTTGGTATTCCAGTCCCCCCCACCAGACACATCAACAGGCCCTTTGCTGCAAAGCCCCCGCTGCAGACCCATGACTCCAGTTGCCCCATGAATCACAAAAACTGTATATTTAAAGCTGTTCTGTCAACCTTCCCTCAAACCACACTACACACAGAGAATCATTTTTAAACTCCCACCCCAAATAAGCAGCATTTCAGTTCAGCCCACCTCCTGGCTCCCCCAGACAAATAATATTAGAGCCCCACCAGTCACATCAGCAGACACTTCACTGCAAAGGCCATGAATCCAGTCCCCCTCATCAATCACAAACAAAAAGAAAATCAGAAGCTGCATTTACACCTGTCCTTTTAACATTTCCCCAGACCACATCAGACCACACCACATACAGAAGATCATTTTTAAACTCCCACCCCCAAACAAGCAGCATTTCCATTCAATCCCCCTCCCAGCTCCCTCAGACAAATAGTATGAGAGCTCCCCCAGTCACACCAACAGGATCTTCATTGCAAAGCTTGCCTGGAGGCCCATGGGTGCAGTCCCCCCATCACTAGCACAAAAAACAGCAGAAGCTACATTAAAATCTGTCCTCCCAACCTTCACCCAGACCACACCATACACGGAAGATCATTTTAAACTCCTACCCCAAACAAGCAGCAGCAGCATTTCAATTAACCCCCACAGCTCCCTGGACAAACAGTATGAGTGCACATCCTTACCAGTGTCAGGAGAGGTTGGCTGGTTGGAAGAAATGGTCTGGCAGTCTGACTCAGCATGGAGATGTAACTGGTGTGATTTTAGTCAATGTCAATCCAGGTCACACATTTGCAGGCAGTCCAGTATGGGTGAAAAACCAGTCATGCAGCAGGCTGAAGAGTTCTGGCTGGTTCAGCAGGTCTGGTTGGATGGGTTCAGCAAGTCCAATGTGGCATCCAGCAGGTCTGTTCAAGTGATCAAACACAGACTGTGGCCATAGAAAAGGGAAAAAATCCATGCATCCTCCATCTTCCTTTAAACTTCCTTCCTGATGATGGCACTATTCCTGACTCCAAGAGGACTGGATGTGCAAGCCATTCTTTGCTGATTGACTGTTGAATCCTGTCCACCTATTGGCTGAAAACAACTCCTCTCATTGGTGAAGACCTCCATCCTCTTGAATGGTTTCTTGCTAATCTCCTGCTGCTGTTTTATTTGCCATCTTTACTGTATAGCCTGCTACCTAGTTAGAGACGGCCTGACTCCCAAGATCTGGAAATGTATGCCCCAGTACTGAGTGGTAGTTGGCAGTGTGTGTCAGCTGCAATGGGGAAGGGTCTCAGAAAGGGCTGGCGTTGCTGTGGCAATATGTATATTGAAAACAATAGGGTTTGTAGTTGGAGGCTCCATGATGTAGTTGATGCCTCAGTCAACAATGATGGGGGGAGGCGTGGTGTGAGAGGATGGCAAGGGGGAACAACAAATTGGAAGAAATTGAGAAAGAAAGTCAAGAGGATGGCAGAGAACAGAATGAAACTGTTGCTGCCTACTGTACGCTCTGTCCATGTAGGCTGCTTATTGGTGCAAGCATCAGAACTGCAATCTGCAGATTTAGCAATCATGAAAGTGAAAGTCAGGTCAAGACAAGAACAGAAGCCCCCACAAGCCCAGGGCAGCCACCCCTACTACTCCTCCCTAAGATAACCCCTGGTGGCTCTCTTTCTAGTTCCTGAAATCAGCACTTTTTTACCCTCTCTGCTATTTTACTTTCACTGTGAATCAAATTAGAGGCTTGTGTCTTTCCTACTTCCCTATCTGCTTCAGACAGTAGCTGATCATGTCATGGAGGCTATTCCTACTAATGGTCCACTGCTTATGGTCACAACAGGAAAAAGAAGCTGTTATGGCATTACAGGGAAATGGCCATGCTGGTGAAGGAAAAAGGTTGGCATTCAGGAACTATAAGGAAATTCAGAGGGAAGAAGACAGGGAGGTGTACCAGGTAAAACAGAGAGAAGAAGAAAAGGCAGTGAAGAGGGTAAAGGCAAAGACAGAGAAAAGGATAGTGAATGGGGTAGTGACTGCGGATAAGATTTCTTTAAGGCACATGGATGAGATGAGGAAAGTAAAGGGAGAGATAGTGAGGATAAGGAGGGTGGCAGAAATAGAGTATACAGAAGAGGACCAAGACAAAGCAGACATCCTGAAAAGGTACTTCTGTTCAGTCTTCACAGCGGAAGGATGGAGTACAGACCACCAGGGTGCAGCATGAACAAAGTGGGGGGAGGAGAAGGTGAACTAAAGTTCATTTTCAGTGTAAACAGTCCTGAATGGACTTGTAGCACTGAAAGTAGACAAGGCTACAGAACCAGCCAGAATATACCAAGGGTACTAACAGAAGTCAGGGAGATTCTGGTAGCCCCTCTGATGACCTTATCCAACAGTTCACTGGAACTGGGTGTCACCAGGCATTTGTTTAGGATACACAATTTCAGGCAGAACACAAGTCAGGTGCAAAAAAAAACTCACACGTGTATTTGTCACATTTTTTTTTGTCAAGTAAAAATTAAAGAAAATAAGAAAAATTGGTTAGACAAAATAAATCAGATAACTGCTTTGCTTCATCAGTGACCGAGACTCTTTCTTCAGCCTAAAAGTGTGATAGGTTCCAAAGTTTCCTCTGCAATACAGCTAGATAGGCTTAGTGCAATACTGTAAGAGGTGCCTAACCTCCACACATACAGTTACACTACTTTTTACAAAAATTAAAAAAAAAACCATATATCTAGGGTGTTTTACCTCCCAAAAAAAGACATGGCTAGTATCCTCAGTGCTTGACTAGGTGAACACAACAAGAATTGTGTCCCTATAGGGTACCACATTTAAATGCCAAGCATTTTTCTGACCACCAACTGAAAACAATGGCTCAATCGTGAAAGTAAAAGGGTAATTTGCGACACTAAAAACTGCATTTGCGACACAAAGTTTGTTAACTTTTCAGATAGACTATAATGGGATTCAGTGTTTTTTGTATAATTTTTGAACCGTTTAATATATTTTCATGAAATGTTTGAAAGGCACATTTGGGACCCGGGCTGCATCTTCCCTGACATTTTTGGACCAATTGCACAACGCATGCGGGCTGTAGGTGCGAGCAAATAAACACAAAAAAACTTTCAATTTGTGTGTTTTTGGGTGCTCTGTAGCTCCACAACCCTACATCTGATCATAATGCAACGTAGCAGTTTCAGAGACCTATGGTGCCAGACCAAGCATTTCAAATTTCAGACAAATCTGTCTTACAGTGGCAAAGTTATTTAGGTACAAAATGTCAGATTTAACCTTAAATGGGGTACTAACTTAGCTATAGTGGCACTACTGTGCCACTATATATATATGCATTGTAGGGCATGTGTGATGTTATATATATATATATATATATATATATATATATATATATGTGTATATATATATATATTTTTTCATATATACATATACATATATATATATATATATATATATATATATATATATATATATATATGTATATATATATATATATGTATGTATTCATGTATATATATATTCATTCATAGTAAAAAAAACTCCATTTAATGCATCAGTTAGGGTTGTTCTACAGCGACAAAAGTGAGGAAATTCGGTGTTAGGGTTGAAAACCCCAACTCCAAATTCCCCCCCCAGCACCACACACACACACAGACACACACATATGCAAGTACGGGGGAGGACCAAGGCAACACGACCAATGACAGACAACCAGCAGCAGGTGACATAAATAAGAAAAAATTGTCTAAATGTACTACAAGACATCCCCACCCACCTGACCAGGTACTGCATGCTCAGTGGAGATCAACAGCAAAACTGAGGACATGCACAGCAAACGAACATATCCCCGATTGCAGCTGCACCCAACGCACTACCTCCCAGTAGTTGCATGGCCTCATTTCATCATACCGCACACCACAGCACAACTGTTACTGTGCCGTTAGTCATAATAAATGCTGAAGATGCATGATCACAGCTGTACAAAGGTTTTAACACTAGTGAGTATACATTAATTAAGAGAACTACATAAATTAACTACAAGACACAGCCATGGTCAAGATAAAAGTATTGTTGCATTTAGTATCTGATTTATATAGTAGTACATTTACTGCAAGTGTTTACTCAAGATAGAAAGGCCGATGTGAACATATGGAAAAGCATTGCCTGTTCAATGCTGTGAAATTTGTACTGCCAGCATCAGATGCATTCTTACTGATGAAGGTGTACTGATCATGTGCATACGTATACCTTCAGTGTGTTTGAATACTAAAGATGCACTAAGTATTCTTTGTAAGAAACAGTGTAATTGCATGGATCAGGCCAAGCAACTTCTAAATATCATAGCACTACTGAGCCAACAATGGCGTAGCTGTATTGGATATGTGTATAGGGTAGATTTTCCTGTATGCACTTACTGAGTATGTTGTACCTGATAAAGACAATGTCATTACATCTGTGATGACTATCTTATTGAAAGAGTGATACATTTACTACTGTTGCAATGAGTGATCTATGCCACTTATAGACACAGTCTAATTTTTGTAACAGTTGTTTCATACTCAGGCTGTATGTCTAGTGTTTGGGTTTGACACAATTCTGTCACTGGTGCTATCAAAGTGATAACCATATTAATTGTGCTACAACAGGAATCAAGTAGGTATAGTGCTGATATAAATAGAATGTGTTTTAGTATAGATTTAACTCACAATGGGATAAGTGCACTAGGACTGCAGGGGTTATTCTCTATCACTGACTCTGTCAGTTATAATCACACTAAGGTTTCGATGATCTTCATGAGTTAATATTCGCAGCTAACTAGACAGTGGATGCTGTAACTGGATGGGACACTGTGTTGCAAAGCTCCTGCAGTGCCTAGCAGAGGGAGAATATCTACACATGAAGGAAATTAAGCAATAAGGCATGACCAACGGTTATGTTAAATGGTCTCAATCACCCTGTAGGGGTTTAATGTTGAATGAGGCGTAGCTGAGTGCGACATGACACTAGACAGTGATAAACTGACCATTAACATAATACCTGGGAGTGGCTTATTGCTAACATAATAAAACTTTTTTTCAACAACTTTAAACCATGTTCATCATATGGTTAGGCTCTACATGTATGTTAATAAAAAACTAAACATAAGGCTGTTAGAATGTTTACAGCCAATCAGAAAGCTGCATTTCTCAAACCCTTGTTATAATCATAGTGATTAAACATGTACAACTGCTTGGTTTTGCTCAACTCTATTGCTCAGCTGGTCCACCACATGCACTGTGGTGTGGACCATCGGTAGGTAAGGCCATGCAACCACTAAGTGTGGTACGTTGTGTGCAACTGCAATCAGGGATGTGTACGTTTGGTGTACATGTCCTCAGTTTTGCTGTTGATCTCCACTGAGCATGCAGTACCTGGTCAGGAGGGTGGGGATGTCTTCTAGTACATTTAGACAATTTTTTCTTATTTCTGTCACCTGCTGCTGGTTGTCTGTCATTGGTCGTGTTGCCTTGGTCCTCCCCCGTACTTGCAGTGTGTGTGTGTGTGTGTGGCTGTGTGTGTGTGGTGCTGGGGGGTGTGAATTCGGAGTTAGGGTTTTCAACCCTAACACTGAATTTCCTCACTTTTGTCACTGTAGAACAACCTTAACTGATGCATTAAACGGAGTTTTTTGCTATGAATTTCCCTTCTTTTTGAGAATGGTAAGTATAAGTAGTAAATACAGACATGGCACTGCAGTCACACAATGGCAACAAATCATTCACAGTATGAATGCAAATGTGGTACCATGGACCCTTTTGCTCCTACGGTCTCATAAAATCATATGTTATATCTATACTGTTCTGTCAGTGTACATCCTACAAGTCATATAGTGACAGTATCTGATTTGGCATATACATGAGGTGGTAGAGGGTCAGGTCCTTCAAGATGTACAATATCACTGCATGATCACCTGCATGACTACAGTGCTGCTACTGCCTAACCTTCTGCAATCAGACTCTCACCACATAATCTGGTGTATGAGTACAGTGGTAATATATAGTTTACATACCCCACAGTACCAGCAGCAGAAGTATAAGAGAAAGGGGTGAGAGTTAGGACCCACGATCCCAATGCGCACCCCAATGCCTGTTGGGGGGTGGGCAGGGGGGTCCAAGGGGGGGGTTTCAACTCTAACACCAAATTTCCTCACTTTTGTTGCTGTGGAACAACCCTAACTAATGCATTAAATGGATTTTTGTTGCCTCTAATTGCCCTTCTTTTTGAGAATGATAATGAGAAATTGTGAATGTAATGCAGCAGCAGGAGCACGGGGTCCTGTGGCATAGTAATAGAAACATCCCGGCATTGGGGTGTGCATTGGGATCATCAGCCTAACTCTCACCCCATGACACGGTAAAGCAGCAGAAGTATAGAAGAATGGGTGAGAGTTAGGACCCACTATCCCAATGTGCACCCTAATGCCAGTTGGGGGTGGGCGGTGGGGTTCAAGGGGGTTTCCTTCTTTTTGAGAAAGATAATGAGAAATAGTGAATGTAATGCAGCGGGCCCTGCACGCTCCAGCCACGAAATGCGGCGGCAGGGCCCCACGATCCCGCCACGTGATGTCTTGTGGCATAGTAACAGGAACACCAATGCAAACAGAAGTGCTAACAGTGGCGCACATGATAACGCAAGCGCGAATGAGAACAGAAAGGGAACGCACACGGTGGCGTACACGGTAATGCTCTGCCACGTGATGTGTTGTCACATAGTAACATGGTGCCTGCAAATGAAAATTTCAATGGGCATGGTGATGCAAACTAAAACAGAAAGAGAAACAGTACTGTAGACACAAATGGCAAAAAAAGACAGAAATGCAGCCGAAAATGAAAACGCCAAGCATAACGCACACGGTGGCGCAAACGTCAACGGTAAGTGAAACCGGCACAGAACAGCAAGCAGAAAGGGTAACAATAACAGTAACGTAACCACACAGGCTGGCTTTCCCCAAAACCTGCATAGAGAAAAACAGTGAGTACAAATAATGTATGCATAATAATGAGTATCGGCGCAGAAAATGAGAACTTGGAATACTAAATACGTTATATCTCAGGAACCATATGACGTAGAAAAAAAATTTAAAAGTCGTATGATGTACAACTGTCCTGGCTAATTTTGTACTTAGCCCCTGTGAGGGGGCTAAGAAGTTTTCTGACGAAAAGTCTGTATCTCGCACCGTTTCCGAGATACGGGCCCTGAAAGAAGCGGCGAACGCCGTAATGTTATCCTATAGGAAAAAAAGAAAAGTTTGGAGCGCCATAACTTTGCCTCCCTGTAATGTTTTTTCACCAAACTACTGAAAGGCACATCTGTGGGCTGTTGGCTGTCTTCCCTCCAAATTTCAGGAAAAAAGACCAAACCGTTATTTTGCAGCAGGGCTCCAAATGATTTCTGTTAAGTGTCGGGCGCCGTAATGTTATCCTATGGGAAAAACTGTCAATTTTGGAGTGCCGTAACTTTGCCGCCATGTGATATTTTTCACCAAACTACTGAAAGGCAATATCTGTGTACTGTTGGCTGTCTTCCTCCAAATTTCAGGAAAAAGACCAAACTGTTATTTTGCAGCAGGGTGCCAAAGGATTCCTGTAATGCTTGAGCGCCGTAATGTTATGCTATGGGAAAAACTGTCAACTTTGGAGTGCCATAACTTTGCCGCCGTGTAATATTTTTTCAATACAACACTGAAAGGCACATCTGTGAGATGTCGGCTGCGTTGCCTCCAAATTTCAGCCCAAAACTCCCAACAGTTATTTGCAGTGCAGTGCCAAAGAATTGCTGTCATTTTCCTACAGACTAGAAAATTACTGTCGCAATTTGTGAAAGCTTTCACAAAAAGTTCGACACTTTCGTGAGCATGAAAGTAATTTGCGAAAGTACTTTTTCCAGAAATTTGAAAAACATATTTCTGGGGTGTTTTACCACAAAATAAAGACATGGCAAGCATCCTCAGGGCCCGAATAGCTAAATACAAAAAGAATTACGTTGCTAGAGGGTCTCAAATTTAAATGCCAACCATTTTTCTGATCACCAACTGAAAACAAAATGGCAGATTTGCAAAAGTAACAGGCCCATTTGCGAAAGTAAAAATGCATTTGCGACACTGTCGAACTTTTTAACTTTTTCCCATTGACTTATAATGGGAAACTGTTTTTTGAATAACTTTTGAACCGTTTAATATTTTTTCACCAAATCTTTGAAAGGCACATTGGGGACCCCACCTGCATGTTCCCTGAAGATTTTGGGCCGGTCACGCAAACCGTACGACCTGTACGTGCGACCATAGAATTCCAGAAAAGCGTAAACGCGCGCACAGATCATGCTTAATAACTCCGCAACCATATATCCGATCAGTACAAAACTTGGCAGATCCCAAGGCCTATGGGTCTTGATCATACATTCCAAATTTCAGGCAAATCCATCAAACAGTTGCAAAGTTATTAAGGTGCAAAATTTTGGGTTTAACATGGAAATGGCTCCTCAACCCTAACTGTGGTAGCACTACCGTGCTACCATAATATATACATATATAAATACATATATATATACTGTGTATATATATATATGTATGTATACATGTTAATTGCAAAAAAAAACATTTTAATGCATCATTAGGAGGCAATATAGTGCAGTAGTTAAAGGCACTGTGCTGCAGCCCTGAAGACCTGGGTTTGAATCCAATGGCCCCCACTTGCTTTCAGTGTGATCCTGAGCAAGTCACTTATCTTTCTTGTGCTCCCAGGTTACACCTGTAAAGAACCTTCAGCTTAGTGTCTCTCTCCTGGTTAAACAAACAATAAAAACAATTAGGGTTTAAGTATCAAAAGTAGGGGAATATGACCTTAGGACTCCCACGCCTAGACCCTAATGCTCACCCCATTTCAACAGTTAATAACCTAACATGGGTACAGCATAAAAAATGGGGTGAGCATTAAGGTTCTCAACCCCAAGGCACACCCCTCACCCCTGTTCCTGCATGCACAGTAGTGGTGGGGCTTAGTCTTGGGAGCTCTAAGGTTGAATTTCTCTACTTTTGATACCTCAACCCTAATGGTGCAGTAACAAAGTTTTTTGCAATGAATTTCCTTACTTTTTGAGAAAGTATAGTGGTGGACTTATTTGATTATGGGAGTGATAGGGCCCTTTGCTCTCATCCTTGCCTCTTGTAATTGTCCCTCACTTCCATGCTTGAGTACAGGGACCTCCATGCCTTGCAATCTCATCAGTCCATAGCCAGTGGTGGTGGCACATCCATGCCTATTGTAATTGTTCATCATGTGTGTGCCCTGCACTCCCATCAGTGCATAGTGTGTTGTGATACCACTGTGCCCTGCAAAGCAGTTCCATTGCCATGTTAATAATGCATACCACAGTATACTGTAGGTCACATGTGCCCCATTTGTTACAATTCACTAACAGTTTGAAAAATGGCCTGGTAACATGCAAAACAACTTAGTACACCCATAGATTTATTAAACTAGCCATAGTGCGAAAGCTGTATCTTAATACATTTTTGAGATATAGCATCTGAAAATTACCCCAACCATCACAATGTTATCCAAAGGAAAATTCCAAAATTTCAAAGTGTTATAACTCTGCCACACAGAAACATTTTTCCACTAGCTAAAGGTAAATCTTTTGGGCAAGTCCTTTGTACCCTGACAATTTCAGCCCAAATGTCCAAACTCTTTTTTAGTTACGAAATGACAAAGAAACATACATATCTGAAAAAAGCAGCATGTCACAAACTGTGGCAGTGCTCTAGTTCTTTTGGAAAACAAGGTTGCAATTAAGCAGTTCAAACTAAGTTAGCCACATCAACAGAACTACCCATGAGATAATGCATTCAAAATTCCATCCATATCTGTTGAAGGGTTGCAAAGTTATTAAGATGCTATGTATGCAAACTGAAGACTGAAAATGTATAAAACATGTAAATTTAAAATGTTTCATACACAATGGGTCAGATATTCAAAACTTTGCACTGGGCTCAAACTGTTTGCATAGGTTTAGCACCAGATTAGCATGGGTCCGCAATATTCAAAAGGTCAAACAGTGTTCGCAAACTGCATTAGCGCCAGACAAAATTATAATGCATGCAAGGGGGCAAACTGAGGATGGCATCTACATGAATACAGGTGCAGTGCTATATTTAGCAAAAAAAAACAACTGGTAAATGCAGTATTTTTTGACAGTTTCTTTCTCAAAAACCACAAAATGGATTCACTTGAAATTTGGCATGTTAATGGACCTACCCGAAGGGATTATGTGCGACATATCACGTACAGCTCTGTTGAACATTTCAAATGTTATTAAGGTTCAAGGTTTTAGGTTTAAAACAGAAGTGTACAGTCAGCCCTGATATACTATTACTGCCAATCTAGTGGCAGTATAGTTACGGTTACAGTCACTTCTATATTAAAACCCAAATTTTGCACTTTAAAAACTTTGCCACCATATTACAGATTTGCCTGAAATTGTGCATGCACTGTCTGGTACCATAAATC
Organism: Neoceratodus forsteri; assembly: GCA_016271365.2. Lineage (NCBI taxonomy): Eukaryota > Metazoa > Chordata > Ceratodontiformes > Ceratodontidae > Neoceratodus > Neoceratodus forsteri. Next base: position 1,180,824,386 of record CM057458.1, read on the forward strand.
TCTGGATCTGGCAAGTTGCATTACAGTTGATTAAGCAGCTGTAGAACAGAAGAGTGGCCAAAAATGGGTTTCAAGTGTTTCTTTGCTCATGGCTACAGCTTGCACAATGTGTCCATTTGGTCTGAAATCTTCAGGGAAGATGCAGTTTGGGACACTGATATGGCTTTTGAAGATTTGGTGAAAAAATATTAAATAGTTCAAAAGTGATTCAAAAAACTAATTTCCCATTATAACCAATGGGAAAACATATATGTGTCTCTCGAAAGCTGCTGCCACTATATTTCACTGTTGCAAATGGCCCTGTTACTGTCATGCAGTAGCCATCTTGTTTTCAGTAAGTGAGAGAGAAAAGTGCCTGTGACCGAATTCCAAGAGAGTGAGTAGAGCACAGCACAAGCTGCGCCACTGCATAAAGTAACTCCCAAACCCTTGTGACACGTGAGCTGTACCCTATTCCAAGACAAAAGCCAGTTATGATGTAGAACAGCAAAATTATGCATGTCACAAGTTATGCCCACACCGCAAGACATAACCCACAATAGCGGGCATAGCGGTTATGCTAGTTGCAACCAAATGACCATAGAAATTTGCACAAGTCACAGACATGTTGTAGCAAGCTACACACGCAGTAACGATGTCACAGGCAGATAGCAATACAGAGGTGGCAAGTGTGGCATGAAAGCAGAAAATAAACTTTACAAATGAGGAGGCAGATGTCCTCCTAGAGAAAATAGAGTCAAAAGTCAGCCCTACTAATGGGCACGGATGGGTAGCGTGACCTGTGGAGGAACTGCAAGGAGGCATAGGAGGATGTGGCCAAAAAGGTCAATGTGGTGGCCAATGCCAAGTGGAAAGTGTGGGACCTACAGAAGAGGGTGAATGACCTGAAGCACCCTGCAAAGCTGAAGGAGGCCTTCAATAGGTGGTAGACAGTGGCCACAGACAGCGGGCCATGGGGGAAGAGACACCTTAGTGACCACAAGGAGAGGAGTCTGGTGTTCCTGAGCCAACACAGTGTCCATGGTGACATGGACTTGGACACAACATGGATGGACACAGGGACAGGTAAGTGGATGACCAGCTGTGCCCCTGGTGTGTGAGACAGTAATGCAGTGGTGGGAATGGAGGCATATGTGGAGGACATTACATGGCGGAGTAGCACTGATGTACCATCATCCCACCACAGGCTCAGCAGCAGTGGATACAGGGGCAGAATACAGTGGTGGCACAGGCAGTGAGCTAGAGCAGGACAGCACACAGCCGACAACACAACAGACCACCGTGACAGACATCCCTGGTGGTGCAGACACGTTGCAGGCAGACCCAGCCCTAACAATGATGGTGGGGGAGCAGCAGGCAACAGAAGAACAACAGCAGGAAGAATAGGGACTGGATCTGTGTGATCTATTAAGTGTCGACAGTATAGCGGACAACATAGCCAAGGACCTCAGCCCTGCCTCATGTGACAGGCTGCAGGAGACACTAGATGAGGCATCACAGTCCCTGCAGGACAACCACACAGTCACACCCACAGACTACGGTGGTTCTGCAGTACCCTCGTGACCACTCATGAGGAGCAGTTTGAGTTGCTCTGCTGTATTCACCTAAGGATAAATGCCCACCACACAGCTATGGAGGAGCACATGGGCACTCTCGTAGGTGCGATCAAGACAGGGACATGCACTACAGATATAGCCATGGAGATTCTGGTGGATGCCTTTGTCAACTCCCAGGCCTGTGTCCAGGTGCAGATGCAGACACTCACCCGACTGGCCATGGCCGTGGAGGGGTCGGTGGTCCAGAAAACCAGGCAGTCAGATAAACTGGCTGCTGCACTACAAAGCACACTTACATCCCAGCCTCTGCAAGACATAGCAAGGAGGGATGCCACCACACATGTGACTCAGATGGTGCAACAACACCAGTAGGGAGATGGGACACATACCACCAGATGGCAGGGGGCATGCTGCCACCCCCTGCAGAGCAGCCCATGCCACTGACAACCACAGGGGCAGAATTGTGCAGCCACTACCAACACCACCACAACACAACATCCCCCAACAGCAACTGCAACACCACTACCACCACCACCAGGGGCAGCAAGGTTAACAGCACAACCTGCTCCACCCCCCCACCACTGTCACTACCAACACCAGCAGCACCACCAACCCCAGAACAACCACTACCAACACCTCCAGCTGCAGCATCAGTGACACAGCCCCCACCACTGCCACCACCAACACCACCAGTGGCAACACTGCCATCGCAAACAACTGCAATGCCACCTGAAGCTATGGCCATAGGGTGTGCAGCAATGGCCACCGGGCACAGGACAAGTGCTAGATGGGGCATGGTAGCACCTGTCGACACACCAGGACAGGGCACATCCAAGGTAGGGTGTGTGGGGTGTACATGTGTTTGTGTGTGAGTGCACTGCGTGCATGTGTGTAGGTGATGACAAACAGCACACTATGGATGTGGATATTGTGAAGTGTCACTGAGTGTGGGTCTGTGTGTTGGGGGTAGCTGCACCACTGTACTGTCACACTGCACCATTCTACACCTGTAAATAGTAAACTATGTTCACTGACAAACTGTGTGGTGTTGCTCATTCCCACATTCTGTGTGAGGGCCAGTTGCAAATGGGATAGCCAGTGTCTGGGATGGGTGCATTTTCCAACACACAGATGCACAACTGCATCTGACTGCCACAGTAGCGATGTCTACCAGTTATGCACCTGCGACATGTATGTGTAGGCCGCAACTGAGACCAGCATCAAAGTAGTACTCACATGTAACATGTGAATATGCATGTCACATGTGCGTGGTGCAACTGTAGGCCACATGTGTGACCTGTACCCATGCCATGTGCGAGGCACAGCTGTGAAGGTGATACAGAGGCCACACGGAGCATACTCTGCTGTGACGGGGCAGATCTAGCAGCAGTGGTAGAGAGCACAGGGTAGGGATACTACTGTGTAGGATGGCCACAGTAGGACAACAACTACTGATCACTGGTAAGTTGTAGGACAGTGCAACACCTTCACCAATGCAGCTCTTATGTTGTTGTGCTGTATGTAGTGGGGATGGCATATAGGCCGTGAACCTCATCCTGTATGCAGCTAAGGCCTTTGACAGTGCACTGCGCACATGCGGTCTGTGCAAATGCATGCCGCATGTGCGTGGTGCTCTAGGCTGCACACGTGTCCTGGACCAAACCACTGTGCAGGACAGAGCACCAGTCTGTGAGGTGCACCAGACTGTATCACACTACAGGTCCAGAGGTATGTATGTAATCCAAACACACGTGCTGCGATCAGGAACAAAAATGGGGTGGTGCTGATATAATGGGTAGCCAGCTCATAAATTGAAGCAGTCCAGAGAAAGATCAGCACTCAAAGTCTGTTAAAAGGACAAATCCAGGTCTGATTACAAAGTAATGCAAAATGTGACTTTTATTATAAGCAAGGACCAAAACAACCAACAGGCACGCAACAAATACAAAGCACAAACTGAAGTGAAAGCCTTAGAGAAAAACTAGTCCATAGCAGGACACCCACCCCATCAAATAGAACTACTACTACCTGGTTACCAGGTCACCCAAATGGCTACTACAGTTGTAGCTGCTGTAACATTTGTAAATATGGCACACCAACAAAAGAGTTCATACATCCTGCAGATACAAGTGTTAAAGCTGACATCAGAGAACTCATTATATGTGACACAGCAAATGTTGTTTATATCTTATGGTATACCTGTAAATTGATTTATGTTGGAAAAACTGTCAGACCACTCAAACAAAGGATACAGGAACATATTCGTTCAATTGTAAATGGAAAATAAGATATACCAGTTGGAACACATTTTTCAGAAGTTCATAACTCCAAACCTGATGTCTTAAAATTTATAGGATTAGAACAAGTGTCACAAGTCAAAAATAGAGGTGATAGATCTAATCTCTTGTTACAACGAGAGAGTTTCTGGATCCACATTTTACATACAGATAAACCTCAAGGGCTGAATGATAAATGGGATTTAAAACCTTTTCTTAAATAACAAGTTAGTTTAATTTATTTATGCATGGTGAACAATGCTGTTTTTGAACTCTGATTCATTTTGCTAGTTGTGTAAAGCAACATAACAAAATATATTGTAAATTAATGCTTTTTTCTTTCTTATTTTTTATAGGTTCATTTTTTTATTTCATCTGACATTCTTCCAGCTACTTGGTACTAATTTTCTATTAGATCCTTAATTTGATTCATCCTGGCTGCCTTGTAATAATATTTTATGTTGCTGGAGGTTTGGTCTTTTAATTTCACCTCATTTCATCTTCCATTTATTCATGTGTTTACTTTATATTTCTAATTCTTTAATTGTCAGTGTTTTCAATAATCTATACATAAAAAACATGATTTCACTGAAGAGAGTTAAGATATATGTGCTTCAATGAACTAGCACCATCTAATGTTATAGTAAAGAAATTACACTGAACATATCTTGAATTAGAAGTGGAAGAAAGTTTTTATCTACACTGGTGTTGGGATTAATTGAATGATTGAATAATAAGGTGTGTAATTTAATATACTATATAAAGCCATTATTCACATGTGATTTTTAACCCCTTATGAAGACTCATTTGTGAGTCAAAGCACTTGGGCAAGTTTGTGCTTTGTATTTGTAGCGTGCCTGTTGGTCCTTTCGGTCCTTGCTTATAATAAATGTCACATTTTGCATTACTTTGGAATCGGACCCAGATTTGTCCTTTTAACAGGCTTTGAGTGCTGATCTTTCTCTGGAAAACTCCAGAGGTATGTACAAGGGTGAAGGCTGGCATACACACTGTACACAAAGGTGTGATGTGTGGCTGTCACACAACATGTGCCTTGCTGAGTAACGCAATGTAACAGCCTGGCATCCTGTAGCTGATATAGGCCACTGCATAGTGACTCTGTGCAGGCTGCTGTTGTGTAGGGGATGGCCATATGCATAGACCATTTGATGAGTAGAGGTGACTACTCCCTCCACACTACCCAGTTGTGTATGGCAGGTGGCAGGATGTGGGAGGTTTGGTGTAGGCAGGTGTGGGGGGGTACCCATTGCATAATGTGTGTGCAAGGCACATCTTTGCCATGTCAGGCAGGGGACAGTATATGGGGTTATGTACACAGGTAGCAGGGGGGCCCTGTTACATAATGTGTGCACAAGGCGCATCTCTGCCCTGTCAGGCAGGGGGTGGTATGTGGAGTGTACGTGCACACTATTGGAATGGGAGGAACTGTAGTGACATGTGTGTACAGCACAGCACTGCTAAGCTACACCCTGAGACAGTACACATGATGCAGTGCTGTACCCTTTGCTACAGTACCCCAGCTCTGTATGGTATGCAAGCTATGGGAGGCCATGCCACGTAGCATGTAGTGGTGTGAGACAATATGGTGATGCCCACTACATTGCCATGACATGATGTATGTGTCATGTTGCCTTGCAGGACATTGCTGCCTGCAGCTGGACTCCCCCATGCCAGGATCAACAGGGTGTGCCCACAGGCAGCAGCAGCAGCACACAAGGTGATGATAGCGCTGTGCCACGCCACAGCAGCATCAGCCTTAGTGGAAGGGCCCCAAACTACACCGCCACAGAAATGGCACAGCTTGTGAACCTTGTCCAGCAGTGGGGGACAACACTGCTACCACCTGGTTGCAGGTCACACAGCACAGCAGAGAAGGCAAGGGCATGGAGGGTGATCAGGGAACACCCCAGTGACATCAGCAGTGTGTCCTGAAGCATTCATCAGCAGCAGCACTGGTGGCAGAACCTGTACGGCATGACCCAGAGATTCTATAGTGAATACTGGCCATGGTGGAGTGGAGGGATTTCAAGATGTGGAAGGGCCAGACCTCAGGTACGGGTGAGTATGCAAACATGTGGCCTGACAGTTTTGCAATGCTGACACACAGACCATTGACAGTAGTGTTGAACGCATGTAACTGTGTTCCACTTCCCCACAGGTGCAGGATGCAGCACCACAGAACATGTGGGGAAACAGGATGTGGCACATCGGTGTGCAGGGAGTAGGCAGCAGGTGCTGGACCACCAGAGATCAGGTAGGTGTATGCACTGTCTACGATGTATCATGGCCATGCTGTGGGAGACCACGCTAACTTGGGTGGGGGTGTGTGTTAGTGTGTCCCATCACGGCACTGACTAGCACCTTTGCTACCTTGATGGTGGGTGGAACATACTATTCCCAAGGCATACAGCATTGCTGTGGGCTATGGCTGGGCAGAAGGCACAAGATGCAATGGCTTTACTTAAGGCACCCATCACTGACAACACAGGGTCCAACCCATCCCTCCAATGCCAGAGGAGAAGGAGGTGGATGAGGACACTGGTGACAGTAAGCCACAGGGGTTGGTGGACCAGTGGATGGAGATGATGGTGGCAGATGACCAGCTTGTAGGGGTGCCAGGGGATGCACAACAGCCGGCTGATATGCCAGTAGCAGGGGACCAGACAGCTGTGGCACTGTAGGTGGAAGAGCAGCCAGCAGAGGAACAGGAGACAGAGGAGCTGCTTGCAGTGGAGCTGAAGGTGGATGAGCAGCCAGCAGAAGAACAGGAGGCAGAGGAGCTTCCCACAGTGGAACCAGTGGAGGTGCAATAGCCAGCAGGGGAGCAGGAGGTGACCTCTGCTATTTGGATCCCATGGTAAGCAGAGTGACCTTTACTAACAAACTTACTTCAACTCACAGCCTTGGATGCACACCAGTGAGCATGGCCCCATGGTGCTCTGTGTGTGCAGCAGTGCCCTGTGCTGGGTCTGGTTCACATGCTGTCATACCATGAATGTCATAACTGTGTGGTGGCCATGGACTGTTACAGCACCCTTCCACCCAAGGGCACTGTGGGCCCTGTAGGTGGCATCAGTGGTACAATGCGATGGTGTTTCCTACCAGCATGTGTCTACAGGTCTGTGCCACCCATTGCACTGTCTCTGTGGTGGTTGCACTGTTTTCAAGCAACAGTGGCCATGGCAAGTGCACTGTGCCTGATGGTGCCATCTTCATGGTGATGTATCTCTTCCCAATGTGTGTCCATCACCCTCCTGGGTCTGCATTTCCATGGTCCATGTGTGCTGTGGTCCTCTATTTGCTGCCTGGGGTGCTGTCACTCATTTTCAATCATGCCTATCAGATGCTGTACGACATGCATGGTCACTGTTACAGCTGCAGTGCAGCCACAAGTGTCACATGGCACCTGGTAGACACTATCCCATCTCCCTCTTTGCATTACCACTTGTAATACACACAGTCAGTGGCTGGCCATGGAGGTGACAGGTGGGTTGTGCCAGTCGCCAGCTGGGGAAGGATTGGGGGTGTTGGGTGGGCTGGCATGGCTAGGTGGGGGGTGGGAGCCACTAGACTAGAAGGAAATGGCAAACGCTTATCTATTTTATTATGGTGGAGGAGGCTGCTAGACTACCATGGATATGAATTATAATAATTAAATACAGATCGGGGGGTCACTAGACTACCAGGGATATAAACAAGAAATGCAAATGAAATACACATGGGGGGCCACTAGACTACCAGGGATAAGAAAAAGCAGTATTAATAAAATACACATGTAGGGGGCCACTAGACTACCAGGGATACAGAGATCATTATCTATGTTATCATGATTGGGGGGGCACTAAACTATCAGGAATATTGAAAACTAATATTTTTATTCAGAATGGGCAGAACAAAGCCCCCTGAGCAAAACTAACCCTCATATAAATTTCCAAGGAACCCCTCAGCTGGAAGAAACTAGTTTAAAATCTGGCCATCTTGTCCCTTACTCTTTGTTCATGAGCGAGCAATTTCTTTGATCACCAGCCTGCAAATTCTTTGATCATGAGATTCTTTGATCACAATCATGCATCGCAAGCAAGGGATGAGATGGCCATTTAAAAAAAAAATTTCTCAGCCTAGGGGTGTCCTAGAAAGACAAATCAGGGTGTGTTTTTTTTTTTTTTTTCAGGGGGCTTCGTTCTGATGAACTATGGTGGTGGTTTACTGCAATTCTGTTCATTTTTTGAATTAGAACAGTTTGTATTCTTTGGTCATGACCCTGCAAATTCTTTGATCGCAAGATTCTTTGATCGTGATCATGCATCATGAGTGAGGGATGAGATGGACAGATAAAAAAATCTATTTTCTCAGCCCAGGGGTGTCCTAGGAAGACAATAGAGGGTGAGTTTTACTCAGGGGGTTTCATTCTGACTAACCATGGTGGTGGTTTACCACAATTATTTGATTTTTTAAAATTAGAACAATTTTTATTCTTTGTCCACGAGCTTGCAAATTCTTTGATCATGAGATTCTTTGATCGCCATCTTTGATCGCGAAAGTGGGGACAAGATTGTCAGATTTTTTATAATGCAATAGACAAGGAAATTTTACCAGTCTTTAAGACTGAATATCTCAGAAACAGTTTGGTCATTTTACTTGAAATTTGGAAGGTGTTTATGGCATGTCTGTCCTGTAGATGTGAAATATAGTGTTACGTGTCAGAGAAATTTTTTTGTGGAGATATTGCGTGACGCACTTTCTATGTTGCGGACAGTATTTTGGATTCTGCTGGTGGCTTGAAATTGATAGGGTGCCTAGCTTTAGTGTCATGGATGTAATGTTCAGTTGTTGTGTGTGTTAAACGTCAACAGGTGCAAAACTGTGCCACTGATGAATGAAAATTTCATATTTTGACATGTTATATCTCAGACACGGCTTGGTCTTTCATTTGAAATTTGGAGGATGTTGTCGCCATGTCCTATAGATGTCAAAAACGGTGTTTTGTGTAGTATCATGTATTTTTTGTGGAGATATTGTGTGGCACAGTTTATGTTTTGTGGACTGCATTTTCTATTGCTCTACTAGATTAGCATTTGTTTGGTAGGTGACCTTGCTATTGTCAATGTAATTTTTAGTCATTGAGTGTGTAATGTGGACCGACACTTACAAGTTGGTGGGATCGTAGGCCCCGAAGGACCCCGCACTTCCACAAACGTGCGCAACTTTCTACTTTTCTATTCTTTCTTAAAAAGTAAGGAAATTCTATGCAGAAAAACTTCATTAATGCATCAGTTAGGGTTATTCTACAGTAAAAAAAGTGAAGAAATTCAATTTTAGGATTCTCACCCCTTGCACTCCTCCCACAGTCCACTCCCACCAACAGGCATTGTGATGTGCATTGGAGTCATTGGCCCCTAACTCTCAACCCATTCCTATACTGCACGACCTCAGCTTGTTTACTCAATGGATGGGGTGAGAGTTAGTCTGATGACCCCAACGCACACCCATTGCCTGTTGGTGGGGGTGGGCTGGGGTGCAAGGGTGTGAACCCTAAAATCAAATTTCACTCTTTTCACTGTGAAGAACCCTCAACTGATGCATTAATAATTTTTTGTGTATTTATATATATATATATATATATATATATATATATATAAATATATATACACATATATAGGTATATTCTATACAAAAAAGTGTGTTAATGCCTAATTTAGGGTTAAAACACAAAAAGTCAGGAAACTAAAAATCTTTAGGGCTGCTCCTTCCCCCTGGACCTGCCCATCACCCCAAGAATGACAGCTGATGGGGTATGTCATTGGTGTTATGAGGTCTAAATGTCACCCCATTCCATCTGAAACTGCATTCACAAGCAACAGTAAATAAGAATGGGGTGACATTAAGGTATCACAACCCCAATAACACACCCCATCAGCTGTCAATCTTGGGAGGATGGGCGGGTCTGGAGGAAGGGACAACCCTAAAGATTTTTCATTTCCTGACTTTTTGTGTTTTAACCCTAAATGATGCATTAACACATTTTTTTGAACAGAATTTCCTTACTTTTTGAGAAAGAATAAAAAAAAACAAGAACTTGTGCAAGTTGGTGGGAGCACGGGGTCTTTAGGCCCTGTGCTCCATCCAACTTGTAAGCATGTGTGTATCATCCACACCCTCCAAATTTTAATGTAAAACATCAAACCATGTCTGAGATATAACATGTTAAAGTTTGAGATTTTCAGTAGTCAGAGATGCAGAATTCTGCACCTGTTAAAATTTTATGGCACAATGACTGAAAACTACATCCATGACACTAAGGCTATGTACCCTCTCAATTTAAAGCCACCAGCACAATGCAAAACACTGTCCACAACATGTAAATTGCAGCACGCAATATCTCCACAAAAGAAATTTCCTTCAACATGTAAACACCATGATTCACATCTACCTGACATGCCAAGAACACCCTCCAAATTTTAATGCAAAAGACCAAACCATGTCCAAGATATAACATGCAAAAGTTTGACATTTTCATTCATCAGAGTTGCAGAATTCTGCACCTGTTACCATTTTACAGGCACAGTGACTGTCAACTAAATCCATGACACTAAGGCTAGGTACCCTATCAATTTCAAGCCACCAGCACAATGCAAAACACTGTCCACAACATGCAATATCTCTGCAAAAAAAATGTTCTTTGACATGTAAACATGGTAATTCACATCTACAGGACAAGCCAAGAAAACCCTCCAAATATGAAGTAAAAAGACCAAACCATTTCCGGGATAATTAAACTTAAAGATTGGTGAAATTGCCCTATCCAATGCATTATTAAATCTGGACATCTTGTCCCTCCCTCGCGATCAAAGATGGTGATCAAAGAATCTCACAATCAAAGAATTTGCAGGCTTGTGATAAAAGAATTTTCAGACTCATGATCAAAGAATAGAAAATGCTGTAACTCACGTTTTAGGTAGAATTACATGGAACCACCACCATGCCTCGATAGAACGAAGCCCCCTGAGCAATACCCACCTTCAGTTGTGTTCCTAGTCTACCCCAAGCTAAGAAGTTTGCATTTTTCAAAGGACCATCTCATCCCTCTCTCATGATGCAGGATCACGATCAAAGAACCTCGTGATCAAAGAATTTGCAGACTTGCAATCAAAGAAATTGAAGGCTCACAATCAAAGAATAAAAAAATGCTGTAACTCTAGTTTTAGGAAGAATTGAATGAAACCACTGCCATGCCTTGATAGAACAAATCCCCCTGAGCAAAACCCACCTTCATTTGTGTTCCTAGGCCACCCCTGAACTGAGAAATTTGCCTTTTTCAAAGGGCCATCTCCTCCCTCCCTCACTTGTGATGCAAGATTATGATCAAAGAATCTCGCAATCAAATAATTTGCAGGCTCGCAATCAAAGATAAAGAAAATGGTGAAACTCGAGTTTTTGGATACTTTAGATGAAACCATCACCCCTGAGCTGGGAAAATTGCATTTTTACCTTACAATGCAAGATCGTGATCAAAGAATTTGCAGGCTCGTGATCAAAGATCATTAGCGAGCCACGATCAAAGAATGTAAAAGCTTATAACTCTATTTTTTGACCATTTTAAACCAAACAAAGGCATGGGTCAATAGATTGATGCCCCTGAGTAAAACCCATGTAAGTTCTACTTCAGGAGTAACCTCAGAGCCGAGATATTTGATTTTTCTGATCAGAATTTAAAAACAAAATAGAGGTCCTCACGATCAAAGAATTCTCGAGGACAAAGATTCTCAAACAGTGAGGCTGCAAATTCCTTGACAGCCAGGTGGGACCAGATGGCCAGAACCCCATTCTTTGTTCTTTGTTCACAAAATAACCATGTATAGTTTCCCATTGACTTAAAAGTGTTATAACATTTGAATGCCTCAATATTTTTCACCGAACAAAAAGTGGCATGTTCAGTGGCTAAGTTCTTTCAGATAAGCCATCTCCCAGAGTGGCATACCACATGACGGCCACGCAGGGCCACGAACATAATTTCAAAAACTGCCTCCAAAACTGGATACTTTTGCATTTTTCAGTGTTTTTGTGCACAAAGACTGTAAGTCCGACCGAAACTAACATGCCTCAACATACATACCAAATTTCAGGCAAATCTGTTGAATGGGTTCAAAATTATTAACGTGTAAAATGTTGACTTTAACATAGAAGTGCCTTCATAACTCTAAATATATTGGGCCAACTGCACCACTATAATATATACATATACACATATATATTATGGTAGCATGGTAGTGCTACCATAGTTAGGATTGAGGAGCCATTTACATGTTAAACCTAAAATTTTGCACCTCAATAACTTTGTAACTGTTCAACTGATTTGCCTGAAATTTGGAAGACATCATCAAGAACTATCGATCTTGGGATCTACCAACTTTTGCACTGTTTGGACATGTGGCTGCTGGGTTATTAAGAGTGATCTGCATGCACATTTATGCTTTTTTGGAATTTTTTGGTCATCTCTAGAGGTCACACGGTTTGCATGACTGGTCTGAAATCTTCAGGAACCATGTGGCCGTGGTCCCTGATGTGCTTTTTGAAGATTGAAGATTTTGAGAAAAAATATTAAAAGGGTTCAAAAGTTATTCAAAAAACAAGCTCCCATTATAAGTCATTGGGAAAAGTTAACTAAACATTCGACAGTGTCGCAAATGCAGTTTTTACTTTAACAATTGGCCCTTTTACTGTCGCAAATCCACCATTTTGTTTTCAGTTGGTCTTCAGAAAAATGTTTGCCATTTAAATTTGGGACCCTCTAGCAATCTAATTATTTTTGTGTTCACCTAGTTGGACCCTTAGGATGCTAGGCATGCCTTTATTTTGGGGTAAAACACCTGAGAAATATGTTTTTCAGATCTCTGGAAAAAGTACTTTTGCAAAGTACTTTCGCCCTTGAGACAGTGTAGAATGAATTAGTGAAAGCTTTTGCAGAGTTTGACAGTACTTTTCCAGGCTGTGTGAAAATGACAGCAATTCTTTGTCACCCTGCTGCAAAAGAACGGTTTGGTATTTTGGGCTGAAATTTAGAGGAAACGCATCCAACATCTCACAGATGTGCCTTTCAGTATTTTGGTGAACAAATTTTACAGGGCGACAAAGTTACGGCACTCCAAATTTATGCTTTTTCTCATAGGATAACATTACGGCATCTGCCGCATTACAGGAATCATTTTTGCACTGCTACAAAATAACAATTGGATCTTTTGGGCTGAAATTTGGAGGGAAAAAGCCAACATCCCACAGATGTGTCTTTCAGTGGTTTGGTGAAAAAATATACAGTGAGGGAAGGTTGGTGACCACAAATCTGACTTTTTTCCCATAGGATAACATTCACGTTGGCGTTAAGCTCCAGTCCGTATCGTGAAATGATACAAGATACGGACTTTTCATCAGAAAATGCTTAGTCCCCTCAAGAGGGTTAAGTACAAAACTAGCCAGGAAAATCATAAATCATATGACTTTAAAAAATGTTTTTATGTCGTACGGTTCCTGAGATATAAGCAATTTGCTATTCCAAATCCTCACATGATGTCTTGTCACATAGTAACATTGTGCCTGCAAACACAAATAGTAATGCACATGGTGAGGCAAAATGAAACAGAAAGAGAAACAGTAGTGTAGAAGAAATGTTAAAAACAATGCAAAAGCAAGCACAAATGAAAACGCAGAGGGTAAGGCACATGGTGGTGAAGACGTGAACGGTAAGTGAAACAGGATCGGAACCACAAGTGAAAATGGTAACGGTATCAGTAGTGTAAGCACACAGGCTGATTTTCCCCAAAAGCTGCATAAAGAAAGATAGTGAGTACAAAGAATGTATGCATAATAATGGATCTCGGAGCAGAAAATGAGGAGTTGGAATACTAAATTGCTTATACAGTATCTCAGGAACAGTACGACGTAGTAAAAAAATGTAAAAGTCATATGATTTATGACTGTCCTAGCTAGTTTTGTACTTAGCCCTCTTGAGGGGGGCTAAGCATTTTTCAGACGAAAAGTCTGTATCTCACACCGTTTCCAAGATACGGGCCCTAAAAGGCGTGGTGAACGCCGATATGTTATCCTATGGGAAAAAAAGAGAAGTTTGGAGTGCCATAACTTTGTCTGCCTGTAATATTTTTCACCAAACCACAAAAAGGAATGTCTGTACGATGTTGGCTGTGCTCCCTCCAAATTTCATCTCAAAAGACCAAACCGTTATTTTGCAGCAGGGCTCCAAATGATTCCTGTAATGCGTCGGATGCTGTAATGTTATCCTATATGAAAAAGTGTCAACTTTGGAGTGCCATAACTTTTCTGTCGTGTAATATTTTTTCAGCATAACACTGAAAGGCACATCTGAGAGATGACGACTGTGTTCCCTCCAAATTTCATGCCAAAACCCTCAACCATTCTTTTGCAGCAGGGTGCCAAAGAATTGCTGCCATTTTCCCACAGCCTAGAAAAGTACTGTTGAACTTTTTTTGCAAATTCATTCAACAGTGTCGCAAGTGTGACAGACCTTTGTGAAAGTACTTTTTCCAGAAATTTGAAAAACATATTTCTGGGGTGTTTCACCCCCAAAATAATGGCTAGCATCCTCAGGGTCTGAATAGGTGAATACAAAAAGAATTAGGTTGCTTGAGGGTCCCAATTTTAAATGCCAAGCATTTTTCTGATAGCTAACTGAAAACAAAATGACAGATTTGTGACAGTTAATGGGCCATTTGCGAAAGTAAAAACTGCATTTGCAACACTTTCAAATTTTTTGTTAACTTTTCCCATTGACTTATAATGGGAACTTGTTTTTTGAATAAGTTTTGAACCGTTTAATATGTTTTCATGAAATCTTCAAAAGGCACATCAGGGACCCCATCTGCATGTTCCCTGAAAAATTTGGACCGGTCATGTAAACTGTGCAAACCCTAGAGATGAGCAAAGAATTCCAAAAAAACGTAAATGCGCGTGCAGATCACATTTTATAACTCTGCAGCTGTATATCCGAACAGTACTAAAGTTGGCAGATCCCAAGATGTGTGGTTCTTGATCATGTATTCCAAATTTCAGGCAAATCTGTTGAATGGTTGCAAAGTTATTAAAGTGCAAATGTTAGGTTTAACATGTAAATGGCTCTTCAACTTAACGGTGGTAGCACTACCGTACTACCATATAAATATATAGATATAGATATAGATAAGATAGATATAGATATAGATATAGATATATATATATCATATCTATATCTATATATATATATATACACATATATACATAAATATATTTATATATATATATATATATATATATATATATATATATATTTATATATATTTTCATGGCAAAAACTCTGTTTAATGCATCAGTTAGGGTTGTTTCACAGTGAGAAAAGTGAGGAAATTCAATGTTATGGTTGAAACCCCCTCTTGGACCCCCACCCCGACCCCAGCCATGCCATTACCAACTGCTGTGCCACTATAACATATTTATATATATATATATATATAGAGAGAGAGAGAGAGAGAGAGGATACGTGATGGGCAGGAGTGGGATATGGAAAATATTCTTACTCCTGCAGAGCGAGAATGCATGCTCACTCTGCAGGAGTCAGAGTATTTTCCATATCCCACGATCTGCACTTCATTTGTATGATTTATACCACAGGGGTGAGAGCTTAAGGAACATTTTTTGTGTTTTTATGTTTCCTGCTCATTCAGTGTGTGTGGTGTGTGTGTGTGTGTGTTTTCTGAATGGACTGAGAGTGAGAAACACAGGTGAGTGTCTTTTGTAAAGCTAAGTGAATGATTCAGAGGCTGAATGAGAAAGATAAACTTCTGCAAGTAGCACTGAGAAAGACAAACGGCTTTGTAAAAGAGTTTCATTCAGAATTCAGGTTGTTTTGAAGCTGAGATCAGCACAGTAATGGGATAGGAGTGTTAGATACTCAGAGGGACACAGGTGAGAGTGTTTTGCAAAGCTGAGTAAGTTGTAGTTTTAGTGAGAAAGAGAACTGTTATCTGAAGCAGTCTCTTCAGTGTGCAAGCTGCAATGCAGATGTTCTTACTCCAGTGACATCAGCAGAGTGAGGATAACTGTGATAGCCTCACTCTGCTGATATCATCAGGATTTATCCTCACTCCAGAGAAAATAACACAGGTTATCCTACTGAGAAAGCTCTCACCCCATCGTATAAATTATAGTGGCATGGTAGTGCCATTATAGTTAGGGTTGAGTACCCCATTTAAGGTTAAAGTGTGAAATTTTCCATCTTAATAAGTTTTCCACTGTATGATGGATTTGCTGGAAATTTGGCAGGCCTGGAGCGGTACCATAGATCTCTGGATCTGCCAAGTTTTGTAATGGTCAGATATATCGTTCAGAGTTATAAAGCAACATTCTGTAGTGCATTTATGTTTTTTTTGTGCATCCTTTGCTCACACCTACAGGTTGTATGGTTTGTGCGACTGGTCTGAAAACTTCAGGGAACATGCAGCCAAGGTCCTTGATGTGCCTTTTGAAGATTTTTTGGAAAAAATATCAATGGTTCAAAAGTTATTCAAAAAACAAAATACCCATTATAGATAATGGGAGAAGTTAACAAAAAGTTTGACAGTATCACAAATGTAGTTTTAAGTGTTGCAAATGACCCCTGTAGTGTCAGGAGTCAGCCATATTTTTTTCAGTTAGTGATCACAGAAATGATTGGCATTAAATTTGGTACTTTCTAGTGACACAGTTCTTTTTGTGTTCACCTACTTGATCCCTGAGGATGCTAGACATGTCTTTTTAGGGAGGGGTTAAACATGACAGAAATATGTTTTCAAATTTTTGTAATCTATAGTGTCACAAAGTAGTGTAGAACTTGCAACACTTTCTTGACTATTTTTGTGACACTACTTTGTGACACTACAGCCAAGATAACAAGAATTGTTTGCTGCAAAAGAGCGGTTTGGTCTTCTGGGCTGAAATTTGGAAAAAAGAAAGCCAACATCTCACAGATGTGCCTTTTTGTGGTTTGATAACAAAATATTGCAGGCATGCAAAGTTACAGTACTCCAAAGTTGATGATTTTTCCCATAGACTAACACTGCAGTGTCCGCCATGCTTTTCAAGGCCCATATCTTGGAAACACTTCGAGATACAGACTTTTCATCGGAAAAATGTTTTGCCCCCCACTAGGGGCCTTAATGCAAACTAGCAAGGAAATCATAAATCATATGAAATTTTTATTTATTTTCTATGTTGTATGGTTCCTGAGATATAAGCAATTTAGTATTTCAAGTGCTCATTTTCTGCTCCGAGGCCCATTATTATGCATACATTCTTTGTACTCACAGTGTTTCTCTGTGCAACTGTTGATCAAAAACAGGGTGCGCACTTCTGCTACTGTTACAGTTAGTATTCCCACTTGCATTTCCATACCCGTTTGCTTTAGCTATCCCGTGTACGCCACTGTGTGCATTTTGCTTTGTGTTTTCATTTGCACTTGCATTTGCGTTACTGTTACTATTGTGTTTCCACTACTGTTTCTGTTTGTATTTAATTTTGCATCACTATGTGCATTACCATTTGCATTTGCATTTGTCTTTTCTTTGGCATCATCATTGCTGTTACTGTTACCATTTGTGTTTCCAGTTTCGTTACCGTGACCATACACGTTACCATTTATGTTTCTGTACATGCTTGCATTTGAGTTTCCATTTGTGTTACTGCTCACTTTGGCATGATCATTGCTGTTACTGTAACTGTTTGCATTTGCAATTGCATTACCATTACTGTTCGTGTCATCTTTACCCGTTCACTTTTCTGTTGCCCTTAGCATTTGCATTTTCAGTTGCATTTCCGTTGTCGATTGTGTTACTGTTTCCTTCTGCAGCACCATTCCCTAAACCATTTGCATTTCTGTTTGCATTATTGTTTATGTTAGTGTCACAATGTACATTACTATTTGTGCTTGCATTTGCGTTACCTTTACTTCGCTATTTATACTGCACATTCTCAAAAAGAAGGGAAATGCATGGCAAAAATCTCAATTTAATACATCAGTTAGGGTTGTTCCACAGATACAAAAGTGAGGAAATTCGATGTTAGGGTTTCCACTCCCCCACCCATCCACCAACAGGCTTCGGGGTGGTGTGTGTTGGGGGTCATCGGTCCTAAATCTCACCCATTCTCCTATACTGCATCACCTCTGCTTGTTTACATATGGGATGGGGTAAGAGTTAGGCTCAATAACTCCAATTTACACCCTGAAGACTGTTGGTAGGGGGTGGTGGGTGCAAGTGGGGGTGGGAACCCTAACATCAAATTTCCTCACTATTGTCACTGTGGAACAACCCTAACTGATGCATTAAATGTAGTTTTTTTGCCATGAATATAGATAAAAAGATAGCTAGAGAGAGGGAGTGAGAGAGAGTGAGAGATCTATATGTGTGTGTGTGTATATATATATATATATATATATATATATATATATATATATATATCTATATATATATATATATATATATATATATATTAGAGGCAACAACTCCATTTAATGCATCAGCCAGGGTTGTTCCACAGCAAAAAGCTATGAAATTTGGGGTTAAGGTTGAAAGATCCTCTTGGATCCCCCAGCCCAACCCCCAACCAGCATCAGGGTGCATATTGGCATCATCTGTCCTAACTGTCATCCATCACATGTGTAAAAAAGCTAAGGTATAGGAGAATGGACTGAGATATTTGACCAACAACCCCCTATATGCACCCTGATGCTGGATGCCCATTGGGTCCCGTGCTCATGCCACATGATGTCTTTCAACATAGTAAGAGGAAGAATAATGCAAACATAAGCACCAACAGTGGTGCACATGGTAATGGAAACATAAAAGGTTAAGGAAACGATAATAGAAACGCAAGCGCAAAGTGACACCGAAGCGAACAGTGATGGAAACAGACAATGAAGCATGTACGAAAATACAACTGGTAACATGAACAGTTATAGCAGTGATATTTTAAATGGAAATGTTAAGAGTCACAGGATAATGAATACAAAAGGGAACAGAAACAAAAACACAAACACAAGCGCACACATAAACACAAACTGTGATGCGCACAGGCATGGTACTGCAATTGTAAATGCAAATGGTAAAGTTAACATGAAGAATAACGCCAAAGGAAACAGAAATGGAAATTGGTGCAGATGCGCATATGGAAATGCAAACCAAAATGCACATGGGCACAGTATCACAATTGTAAATGCAAATGGTAATGGTAAGAGCAACAATAACAGCAAAGGGAACAAAAACGCAAAAGAAAATGCAAGTGCATATGGAAGCGCAAACCGTAATGCACATGGGCACAGTAACGCAATTGCAAATGCAAATGGTAACAATAACATTTGTCTCTTCCCCCTTCACTATATTACCAACCTGCTCACCCTCTTTCTTTCTTTCTTTCTTTCTTTCTTTCTTTCTTTCTTTCTTTCTTTCTTTCTTTCTTTCTTTCTTTCTTTCTTTCTTTCTCCTTAGCCTCGGCTACAGGATGGCACACCTGGTCAATGAACTCATGCTCCAATCCTAAAGGTAATTTTCGTACCCTTACAGTACCTCTGAGCTTGGCTTCCTTTGTTTGACTGTTCAAATTTTGATGCCATTCCACCTGGACTTCTGCCTGGTTGCAATTTGCTGAAAACGACTGCCAAAATGAATGGGACTCACACCGCTGCTATATATTTTAATTGCTTATATGATTGTGTGCTAACTAAGTTAGGATCTGATTTTCAATTTGTATACCCTAGCAATCTGGCCACGTACGAGAAAGTGGTGCCAAAACCACGTTTGAATTTCTTCCATGTCTAATGCTGAAATACATGCAGATTTAACCTAAACTGCCTCAGCATCTCAATTTAAGAAATAATTTTAACTGCTGATTAGCAGCACAAACATGAGAAGTTTCAAACTGCTTTTGTGTTGTAATTGGATTATCAACACCTCGTTCCCGATTTCAGCCCCTAACCTGCTTTCAGCTACTAAATTGGTCAAGTGTAAAGAAAGCAGCCAAACAAAATGCAGGAGCTGCCTAAAGTTAAGACTACATAGCCTGCAGCTTAGGAGAGCTGACTAAGCAGCTCCTTGAGTTACTGGGTGCATTTTATTTCCAAGATTTGCTGTCCATTTTAAAGCACATGGCCAGCAGCCTAGGAGGGAGACTGTAATTAATTGTAAAACTGTTCCTAGCTTGCAGGGTGCTGCTTTTCTCACAGTCACCACCCGTTCCCCACCACTCTAAGCCCTTAGCCAGCACTAATTATATAGTGTGAGGAATAGTGTTGACGATGCCCAGGCTATATTTCTTGGCAGCTAGAGGGTGCCTGATATTAGTTTCCATTTTCAGGCTTCCATTCTTAACCCTGCAAGCTAAATAAATTCTGTTACTTACACATCACACTTTTAAATGACCCTGTCAGTAAAACTTAATATGGCTATAAATCTTTGTGCTATAGTCTTAATAGTTTCTATAGTTTTCTCCCTCATATGGCTCCCTATATTACACTACCAAACACCCAATAACCATCACCACGCCTACCCCAATAACTCTTGGCTCTCCTCTATGCGTATACTACCACACCTGCCCCCTGTTACCTCCCATCTCATCCCTTATAAATTCACCTACCATTTGGCCTACACTCTGCATAAATCCCCGCTACTCGTCCCAACCCTGTCCACCCCTTTCATTCACCGTAAGCTATGGTACCTGTTACGTCTAGCCTTAATGTTAGCTGAGAATATTGAGCTAAATCTGGGGCGTGTAAGTAATTTATCCCACAATCATATAAACTGGAATGACACTAAGGGCCTCCGCATTGCACACCTGAATATCAGGAGCCTTCTTCATAACATGGTGGAACTCGAGGTATGGGTTGTTCAACATCACCCTGACATCCTTCGCCTATCTGAGACTTGGCTGATAAACCCTCCACCCCAATCTCCTCTGCTCACTACCTAATTACGATCTAATAAGACAAGACAGGCCCTCAGCAAAGAGTGGAGGTTGTGTTCCCATCTTCTGTAAACCTCATTTGTTGATATCCCATAAAGTCCTGCCTACCTTATCTCACTGTGAAGCAATCCACACAACCTTACAGCTAGGCACAAAGAAACTACCCATAGTCTGCGCTTATAACCCTCCTGCTGGTGGTAGCACTGGTCTTGAAGAACTCATCTCCCAAGTGGACAACACCATTGGCCAAAATGAAGTCCTAATACTGGGAGACCTCAACCTAAATTGGACTAGCAAATCAAACCAATCATTTCATACTGTGGTACAAGGCCACAACCTTCACCAACTAATCACAGAACCAACTGGAGTCATGGCTCCCCCTCTGACCAGTACTCTTATTGACTGGGTACTAACAAACCACCCTGACAGTATAGTATGTGCAGGTACCCTTGCAAATGCAATAAGTGATCACTCCCCAATCTACTGCCTCTGGCTCTCTACCAGCAAACCATCTCCACCTCCAAACCTCATCACTTTCTGAAATTTGGCTAATTTTAACCTAACACAGTTTATACATGATCTCTCACTGATTGACTGGTCACCCATATACACCTCAGCTAATGCCCAGTTGGCATTAGACCAATTCCTGGCCTGGTTTCATGTGCTCCAACACACCCATGCTCCTTGTGTAACTCGTCGGATTTGTGGAACTCAGACAAAGTGGTTCACCAAAGACCTATTCACCAAAATTAGGGCCAGGGACAGAATGTGGTGATGTTTTAAAACCTCTGGGCTCCAGGTCGACTATAACAGCTACTGATCCCTGAGAAACACATGCAAAAGACATATTCAATTAGCCAAAAGTTCTTTCTGCAAAGATCTGGTAATGAAAGCTGCAGGGGACTCCAAGAAATTCTGGTCAACAATAAAAACCCTTCTTGGAGCAAATCAAATGGCCAATACAAGTGACATGCTGTTAAATGGCATACATTGCAATAATCCAGTGACTATAGCCAATTAATTTAATCACCATTTCTCTGACCTAACCAGCTACTTGGCCTCTTTCCCTAATACACAAACTGTCCCCCCCCCCGGCAATGCAAAACCGCTACTCACGCATCCTCCTCTTATGTTCTGGAGCATTACAAGAACAGAAGTGCTAAAACTGCTACTCTCCATTCTTGACGGCACCAGTTCTGGGCCTGACGGTCTGGAACCCAGGCTCCTAAAAGCTGCTGCCCCACTCATAGCCTCTCCCCTAACCACAATCTTCAGTCTGTCTCTGTGCCATAGTACAGTCCCCAATATCTGGAAAATAGCTAAGATCACACCCATTCCAAAAAGGGTGATCCTAAAGAACTCAAGAATTACAGTCCCATAGTAATTCTATTTGTGCTTAGAAAAACTAGTGGTCACCCAATCCATAGAATATCCTCAGAAGTATAACCTTCTCTCTTGTTCTCAGCATGGTTTCCGCAAGGGACACAGCACTTCCACTGCCATCCTCAAACTCACAAATGACATCTATGCTTCTATGGACTCAGGCCTTCTGATAGGCCCAATTTTCATCCATTTAACAAAGGCATTTGACCTGGTTAACCATACCCTTCTTCTTGCTAAACTACGCTCAATTGGTTTCTCCACCAGTATAGTGGCCTGGTTCAAAAGCTATCTGTCTGAAAGAAAACAGGCTGTAGTTTTGAACTCAGCCATATCTGAACTCTCGTCTATACACATTGGCGTGCACCAGGGCTCTATATTCAGCCCCTTGCTTTTCTCAATCTTTATAAATGACATCCCATTACTTGCACCTGCCTGCTCATCTTTGCTTTATGCAGATGGCTTAGTCATTTACCACAGTGCAAGAAATATCGCTGACATAAATCAACCTCTTGCTTCAGACTTCTCAAGTATTCAGTCTTGGCTAACAGAGAACAAACTAGTTCTCAATATTAGCAAGACACATTCTATGCTCTTTGGCTCACCTGCCAGACCTGAAGTAAACCAAAATGCCCTCAAAATCTGAAGTGCAGACTGTACTCCGCTGGTTAGCAGCAGATCCCTTAAATATTTGGCATTACTCTTGATGAATCCCTAGATTTTGACCTACACATAACTACCACCTGTAAATCTGTCAATGCTAAGTTAGGAGGTGCCTACTGTACTAGTTATGCCCTTACCCCATTGGCTGGGCTAGCTGTGGCACAAAGATTTCTGCTCCCAGCATTGACATATGGCTCAGTCACTTACTTATCTGCCTCAAAATCCTACCTCCACAAATTGGACACCCCCTATAATAGCATCTGCCACTATGCCTCTGCATCCTCACATTACAAATAATCCCCTGCCTCTCTGCTGCACTCACAACCTCTCTCCTACAGGCTCTAATCTGCTGACCTAGCCCCTCTTCACAATCCTAGATACAAAACCAATATGGGTGCATGCACTTTCTCATAATCAGCTCCAATGTACTGGAACTACATTCCTCAAACCATTCATTGTCACCCACCCATGCTACTTTTTAGAAACTTCACCCTGATTATCTGCGTACAACTATCCCTTGCACTTGCTTTCATCTACCTTAGACCATTTTTTCTCCCTGTCCTCTGTTTCCGTAGGCAATCTCCCTCTCTGACACCTCATCACCATCTCTCTTATACCCTCTGCTCATGTCTCTTCTCTCATCCCTTACCCTCTTCCACTGCTTCCTACCACTCTCCTTTCTCTCTCCCCCTGTTTTCATTAACCACAGTTTTTGGCACTTAGTGTATTGTTTCTGTGTATACCTTTCTCTGGCAATGCCTGTTTCATATGTTGCTTTGATACTTGTTGTTACTTGATCAAACTGTATTCTGACTGCTTTATACTGAACAATTTTTCTCTACAGCCAAAGTGTCATTTTTATATTGAATCAATGTTTTCTTTACACACTAAGCTTATTGTATGTTGATTTTCCTCCCAACTGTGTTACATATCTCATGTGCTGCATCACATGTATTGCTCATTGTACTTTTCAAACTGTCTTCTCTCAGGTCATGCCTGAAAATAGGCATTCTTATGTCTGGTGCACTCACCCGGTTATCAAAAGCAAACAAATAAATAATAAATAAACAGCAAGGAAGATGCAAAACGAAAGAGAAATGGAAATGCAAATGAAAGGGCTGTCAGAAACACAAATAGCAATGCACACGGTGGCGTAAACAGAAACAGTAATGGAAATGCAAATGGTAAGAGTAATGAAAATGCAAGCGCAATGAGAATGCAAAGAGTAACACACACGGTGTACATGGGAACGTAACACAAACAGGGACAGAAACGCAAGTGGAAACAATAACTGTGACAGTAACAGAAGCACATACCCTGTTTTAGCTGAACAGGTGCATAGAGAAACAAAAAGAATGTATGCACTGTAATGGGCATCAAAGCTTAAAACGAGCATTGGAAGTACTTAATTGCTAATATCTCAGCAACCACACGATGTAGAAAAAAAATGTAGATGTCACAAAAATCTTGATTTTCCTGGCAAGGATTTTGTATTACATACTTGCAACCAAAATCTGTATTCTCACATCATTTTCGAAACAGTGCCCGAAGGCGCAGAGTATGCCACCTTGTTAGTCTATGGGGAAAAATACCAACTTGAGTACCATAACTTGGCAACCATGCAATATTTTTCATCAAACTAGAAAAGGGCACATCTGTGAGATGTTGGCTGCCTTCCCTAAATTTCAGCTCAAAGACCAAGCTGTTCTTTCGCAGCAGAGGTGGCAAAGAATTCCTGTCATTTTAGCCAAGTCTGAAAAAGTAGTGTCACAATTTGCGGCAATTTCCACAAACTTTTGTGAAAATATCGTGCTTAAAACACTACTTTGTGATACTACTGGTTTCAAAAATTTGAAAAACATATTTCTGGAGTATTTTACACCAAAATAAAGACATGGATAGCATCCTCTGGGTCCAACTAGGTGAACACAAAAAGAATTGTGTCCCTAGAGGGTCCCACATTTGAATGGCAAGCATTTTTCTGATCACCAACTGAAAACAAAATGGTAGATTTGTGACACTACTAGGGCCATTTTCCATACTAAAAAGTGCACTTGTGAAAGTGTCAAACTTTTTGTTAACATTTCTGATTGACTTATAATGGGAAATTGTTTTTTGAAGAACTTTTTAACCATTCAATATTTTTTCATGAAATCTTCAAAAGGCACATTGGAGACCCAGCCACACATTCCCTGAAGGTTTTGGACTGGTCGCACAAACTATGCGACCTGTAGGCTAGAGCAAAGAAATCACAAAAAAGAGCAATTGTGCAATTGGTTGTCGCTTAATAACTCCACAGCCTTATATCTGACCAGTACAAAACTTGGCAGATCCCAAGATCTACCATACCCAATTGAGCATACCAAATTTCAGCAAATTTGTTGAACAGTGGAAAAGTTATTTAAGTGCAAAATTTGACACTTTAACCTTAAAAGTGCACTCAACTCCTAACTATGGTAGCACTACCATTGCTACCATTATATATATATATATATATATATATATATATATACACACATGTACACATATGTGTGTGTGTGTGTGTATGTATAGCTACACATATACTTTGCAAAAACTGCATTAATGCAATGGTTAGGGTTGTTCCACAGCAACAAAAGTGAGGAAATTCGGTGTTAGAGTTGATAACCCTAACTCCACATCCCCACCACCACCACTATCACATGCACATATACAGCTTGGTTCAACTTTACATGGACTAACCTCATAGAACAACTTTGTGAATAATGTATGATTCCTGAAGTTAGATTTCTCCACTTCCTACAGTAACAGGTATATACAGTACTTTCTGCTGGTTGTGTGTAATTGGTTGTGTTGCCTTGGTCCTTCCCCTACTTGCTTGTATGTGTGTGTGTGTGTGTGTGGTGGGGGTGGTGGGAAAGCAGAGTTAGGGTTTTCAACCCTAACAATGAATTTCCTCACTTTTGTCACTGTGGAACAACCCTAACTGTTGCATTAATGTATTTTTTTTTTTGCAAAGAATGTCCTTACTTTTTGAAAAAGCATAGGCAAGTATGTTGTCACTCAAGATGGTGGGAGCTTGCATATTTCTCAATAGCATCACTATATAAGTAGTGAGTCACATGTATTGGTGGGTAAACCTTGCACTCCCACCACATTGTCCAGAACTGCAGAACAATATACATGTACCATATATTTCAAGCTGTCCTATACCTTATAATAGGATCTTCCTGCTCACCCCATACTGTGCTGACTATAGTTTTTGCAGTGCACATGAATACTTTCCCATTGATTATAATGAGCATGCACTACAATTCAGCAACTGTTACTGCCAGCAATCCTAAAATTGTCAAAGTTGAAAATCTATGTTTAATCTTTCTATATTCCAAATTCCAGGCAAATCAGTTACACAGTCCAAAAGTTACTGAAGTGAAACAAACCAAATTTCCATTCATTGAAGTGTCATAAATCTACACCTGTTTATGTTTTACACACTAAACCACTACAAGGCATGTCCATGGCACTAGGCCTACCTACCCTATAAATTGCAAGCCAATAGCAGCATGTCTTATCCAATGGGAAAAACATCAAATTCATCAGTCAATATCTCCCCAACAACTTAATTTCGCATCACCTAAGCAGCATAATTCACATCTGTAGGACATCCCCTCAACACCCCCAAAATTTCAAGCAAAAAGACCAAACCATTTAAGAGATATTCAATTCTAAAGTTTGTGCACCTTTAAGAATTATGCCACCCCAAAATGGCAAACCTCACAGCCTAAAATGCAATAAAATTGCAGACCTGGCAGTCGAGAAATTTTTAACTGTGAGGGGCACAACTTCAAATGATAACTCTGTAATTTTGTAACTGAATGGCATCACTGGAAGGGGGGGAGGCTAAGCAGAGGTGGAAATAATAGCAGATAGAGTGAAAGAAGCCCTCTGGTCCCTTAAGCTGGAGAAAGCACCAGGGCTGGATACATTACATCCAAGAGTGCTGAAGGAACTTGCAGATGTCCTGGCAAACCCCCTGGTGGAGCTTTTCACCATCTCTCTGAGGACAGGGTGGGTGCCCCAGGACTGGAAGGTGGTGCATGTAGTGCCTATCCACAAGGGGGGGAGCAAGGGAGGTGGCAGGGAACTACAGGCCTGTCAGCCTGAGATCAGTATTGGGCATGGTGATGGAGGGCATTGTCAAGGAGAGGCTGGGGGGGACCTGGATAAGTTAAGGTGCCTGGACGATAGACAGCATGGATTCATTCAAGGGAAATCATGTCAGACAAACCTTGTGAAGTTCTGTGACTGAATGACGAGTGCCTTGGACCTGGGTAGACCAGTGGATGTCCTCTTTCTAGACTTCAGCAAGGCATTTGACTCTGTTCCTCAGGAGGACCTGTTGGATAAGCTGGGAGAAATGGAGTGGGGAAGAAGATGATCAGATGGATAGACAATTGGCTCCAGAACTGGACCCAGAGGGTTGTAGTTGGTAGGATAGTCTCATCCCAAGGATGGTCATTAGTGGGTCCAACAGGGATCAGTCCTTGGACCCTCCTGTTCAATGCCTATGTCTCTGACATAAGGATAGGTATTAGGAGTGAGATGAGTCTCTTTGCAGATGACTCAAAACTGGGGGCAGTGGTGGATGGGGAGGCGAGGACTTGGAGGCTCTGGAAAGATGGTCTAGAAAGTGGGAGCTGAGGTTTAATGCAGGGAAATGCAAGATACCACACCTGGGGGCCAGAAACCTGAGTGAAGTGTACACCCTGGTGGGGAGGGAATGATACAAGTCTCGATGGCTGAGAGGGACCTGGGGGTGATGGTGGATTTCAAGATGAACAACTCAGAGACTTGAAGGAGGGAAGCAGCCAAAGCCAACAGGATGCTTGGATGCATCACTGGGGGATCACCTCCAGAAGGAAGGAAGTGATACTCCCTCGGTATAACTGCTTGGTGAGGATGCACCCTGAGTACTGCATGCAGTTTTGGAGGCCACACTTAAAGAGGGCATTAAACTCCTGGAAAAGGTCCAGAGGAGGGCAACCAAAATGATTTGGGGCTTGGGGGACAGGACCTATGGGAAGAGGCTTGAAGAACTAAATATGTACACATTGGAAGGGATAAGGGACCGGGGGACATGATAGAGGTCTTCAGTTACATGAAGGCGGCAAATAGGGGGGGAGCAGTCAGGGTGGTGCTTCAAAGGAAGAAGAAGAGGGCAACTAGAGGACATGGGTGGAAGCTGGAGGGGAAAGATTCAGGGGAGAAAGGAGGAGGTACTACTTCACTGAGAGGATGGTGGAGCCATGGAATCAACTGCCCAGGGGGCTGGTGGAGGCAGAGATGGTGAAGAGGTTTAAGAGGGGGTGGGACAGGTACAGGTGAAGGGTTCTGGAAGAAAATCCAGTGCAGCAAGAATATCTGGAACTGGGAAGGGAGAAGCCAGAGAAGGCAAGGGAGGCAGCAAGGTCAGCTCCCAGGGTGGGGGCTGACCAAATGAGCAGACATGAAAGACCATTAGGCCTAGTCTGATGGCATTTTAGCATGTTAGTATGTATGTAACACAAGCAGAAATATAAACACAAATGGTACTGCAAACAGTAATGCAAACACAAACGTTAACAGTAATGGTGACACAAATGCAAACATGAAAGGAAATGGTAAAGGTAACGGTAATGTAGCCACAAATGCTAACAGTAATGGCAACACAAACATAAAATGGAAATACAAATGGTAACAGAAACGGAAGTGCAAATGCAAACAGTAATGCAAACGCAAGTAGAAATGTACACAGAAACAGTAACAGTGGCACAAATAGAAACAGTAATGCAAACAGTAACAGAAACACCAGCACAAATGTAAACGCAAACAGTAATGCAAACCACAATGGTAATGTTGAGGGAAATACAAAGCAGTAATGCTAGCTCTAACGGTGATGCAAATGGAAACAGTAATGCAAACAGTAATGGAAATGCAAGTGCGAACACAAATGATAACTGTAAGGGAAATGCAAATGCTAACACAAACGGTAATGAAAATGCAAACAGTAATGGTAACGCAAAAAGAAACAGAAAAGGAAGCAGTAATGCAAATGAAAATGCAAACTCAAGCACAAACTCAAACACTAATGCACATGGTGACGCAAAAGTAAAAGTTAATGAAAATAGTAATAGAAATGCAAACGATAATGCAAATGCAAATGGTAATGCCAACGGTGATGCAAAAGGAAAGAGTAATGCAAATGGTAATGCAAACGTGAGCACAAACGCAAATGGTAATGCATACAGTGATGCAAATGGAAACACTAATGCAAATGGTAAGGGAAATGCAAGTGGAAATGCAAACACAAATGCTAATTGTAACAGTAATGCAAATGCATATACTTTGTGTTCGAAAGAGGTACATTCAGAAGCACAGTGAATACAAGGAATGTGGGCATAAAGTGGCCCTCAGACAGGAAAATTAGCACTTGGAATACTAAATTGTTTATATCTGAAGAACTGTACAATGTTGAAAAAAAATTAAAACCTCGTATTATTAATGGCATTCCAGACTGGCTTTGTACTTATCCTCTCAATTTGGGGGGGCTTAAGCAATTTTGTGATGAAAAGTCCATATCTCAAACCATTTTTGAAATACGGAACCCAAAAGGTATGGCGGATGCCATAATGTTTTAATATGGGAAAAATCATCAACTTTGGAGTACCATAACTTTGCAGCCCAGTATTATTTTGTACCAAACCACCAAAATGCACATGTGTGGGATGTTGGCTTTTTTCCCTGCAAATTTCATCCCAAAACATGAAATAGTTGTTTTGCAGCAGGGTGGCAAAGATTTCCTATTTTTTGGTCAAACGTTTGCAAATTACTTTCACAAATCATGACACTTTCGCTAAAAAAATCATGAAAGTGTTGCATTTGGGAAAGTACTTTGTGACACTACTTTTTACAAAAGTTTAAAAAAATCTGTTTCTGAGGTGTTTTGCCCACTAAAAAGGATATGGCTAGCATCCTTGGGACTCGATTAGGTGAACACAACAAGAATTGTGTCCCTAGAGGGTCCCACATTTAAATGCCAAGCATTTTTCTGACCACCAACTGAAAAAAAAGGCTGAATCATGAAACTAAAAGGGTAATTTGTGACACTAAAAACTGCATTTGCCACACTTTTGCATAGTTTAACGTTTCCCATAGACTGTAATGGGATTCAGTGTATTTTGAATAACCTTTGAACTGTTTAATAATTTTTTACTAAATATTTGAAAGGCACATCAGGAATCCTGGCTGCATGTTCCCTGACATTTTCAGACCTATTGCGCAAACCATGCATACTGCATGCACAAGCAAAGAAACACACAAAAATCTGTAATTTAGTCATTTTTGTGTGCGCTGCAGGTCCGCAACTGTACATACGACTGCAATGCAACTTGCAAGATCCAGAGATCTATGGTACCAGAATGTGCATTCCACATTTCAGACAAATCTGTCAATACTGTGGCAAAGTTATTAAGGTGGAAAATTTCAGATTTAACCTTAAATGGGGTACTTAACCCTAACTATAGTGGCACTACCATGCCACTATAATATAAAGAATAAAGGATGGCTCGGGTGTGTAACGAGAAGTGTACACACATATGATGGGTTAGATGTTATATGAACCCAGAGAGTGAAGTTCAGGGGGCTTATGACTAGTATCTTACCCCAAGGCTGTGTGTAAACTTTGAGTTTATACACCTGACTCATATTTTAGTTTATATAATTGCTGGGTTTGCTCTTTTTGCCTCAGCAGTTGCATAAAATAAAATGTTGCTTTGTTGGTCGTGGTCCAGTTAAGTTGAAGCGTGCAGCAGCAGCCATCAGTTAGTTTACTTATTTAATGTTGTTTTTGATCTTGTGGGCAGCCCTGAGGGTCAATTTAAAACATTTGGCTATTTTTTTTTTTACTATTTACTGCCTAGTGCATGTGGCAGTTTGCTTTTTCTCAGCGGTTTGGCGAACAGAAACTGGTGGTGAAGTGAGGAAGTGTAGTGGGCACATGCGCACAAGGAGGGAACTGTATGCATGTTTGCTGTAATGAGCACTCCTTCATTATGGCAAATGGATGCCATGGTTTCCCATGGGAAAAAAAGGCGATCCAGTCATATATATATATGTACCAATATATACTAAGAGATAAATGTGATATATATATATATATATATATATATATATATATATATATATATATACACACACATATGTATATTTTATAATGGCATGGTAGTACCACCATAATTAGGGCTGAGTAGCCACTTCTATACAAAATCTCAAACTTTGCACCTTAATAGCATTGCCACTATACAACAGATTTGCCTGAAAATTTGCACGTGCAGTCTGACACCATAGATCTCTGAATTTGCCAAGTTGTGTTACAATTGAATGTATGGTTGCAGAGCTACAGAACACCAAAAAAATGCAAACAAGTTTACTTTTTTTGTGTTTCTTTGCTGACACCTACAGCTTGCATGGTTTGTCTGTTCAGTTCACAAACTTCAGGGAACATGCAGTCAGGGTCACTGGTATGCCTTTTGAAGATTTTGTGAAAAAATATTAAACTGTTCAAAAGTTATTCTAAAACAAAATTTCCCATTATAGTCAAAGGGAAAAGTTAACAACAATTATGAGTTTCATGACTGGCAATTTTTACTGTCCCAAATGGCCCTTTTTCTTTCATGAGTCAGCCATTTTTAATTCAGTTACAGCTCAGAAAAATGCCTGGCATTTAAAATTTGGACCCTCTCGGAACACAATTATTGCTGTGTTCACCTAGTCAAGTCCTGCTGTTAAGAGAGAGAGTGAGAGAGAGAGAGAGAGGAGAGAGAGGGAGAGAGAGAGAGAGAGAGAGGGAGAAAGCAGCTAAAAGCTTCCTTAAATCAAGGAGATAATTTAATAGACTACCCTGAACTGAATTATTAATTTTGGGGTCTGTGAAAGTAACTAGTTTTGATTCGCTGCTTTTGGGTTGACTTTTCTTAGTTTAACTTTTATTTGCCAGTAAGGAACTCTAGCGGGGAGATATTTGCAGTCATTTGTGACTAGACCTGGTACTTAACCGCCATGAAATAGGTGTCTGTTAAGGGGAGGCGCTGAAAGGGGCCTGGGGAACTGTGGATTTAAAACAGGAGTGGTTTGTGGGCTCTGTCTGCTAAGAGAGAGAGAGAGAGAGAGAGAGAGAGAGAGATAAAGCAGCCAAAACTTCTTTAAATCAAGGAGGTAATTTAACAGACTACTCTGAATTGAATTATAAAATGTTGGACCTGTGTAAATAAGTAGTTTTGATTCTCTGTTTTTGGTGTTGACTTTTCTTAGTTTAGCTTTTATTTGCCAGGGATGAACTCTAGCTGGGAGATATTTGCAGTCATTGTGACTAGACCTGTTACTTAACCTCTGTGAAATAAGTGTCTGAAAGGAAGGAAAGCACTCCCCAAGGTGAAGGGTCAAGATGTAGTTGGTTGTTTCTGGAGGGTACAGGTTTACTCTCACCCACCCCTTCCCTCACCCCAGTTGCCCCATGCACATAATTTCCTTTATATCAGTGGTTCTGACACCACTTCCCTAAAACAACACACACCTGTTTATATCCTTAAAGGCACAGCACATTGAATAGGGGGTGGAGACACTCACAAGCATGCACACACTAAAACAGAAACAAGAAAAAACATCTGAAACAGGAAGAGAGACAAACATGTGGGGAGTGGTAAAATGCACTGGCTTTGGAACAGCCGTCTTCCAGGAGACATTCTGGATATTGCATTGCTGCCTTATTTGCAGACAACTCTCTGATCTGAGGGAGGAGGTTGCTCATCTCCATGCTGACCTGGCAATGATTCAAGAAACCTGCTCTCCCACCCAGGTACCATTCAGGCCACTGCCACTACCTCAGAGGTTTCCAAGAAAGAGGAGTGTTTGGACCATGGTGGGCTCAGTGAGCATGAGGGTGGTGGAACAGAGGTGCATCCCCCCCTTATGCCTCTCCACAATTAATTCACCACTCTGACAGGGCATAGTTCCTCTATGGAGGCACCTGTAGTGAAGACCAAGGAGGATGCTGGGAACCTACAAAGGAGACCCACAGGGGAGGCAGGACCCCACAGGGAGAAACCATGGTGAGGTACTCAATTGTTAGGGGGTAGAACTGGGGATGGAGGAGAAAGGAGGTAGGTGCCTGTCAAGAGGGAGAAGGGCAGGGGTAAATGGAGAAAAAGACAAAGGCAGTAAGGACAGGGATGGGGCAAAAACAAATAAGGCCATAAAAAACAGAGGGTAATGAGTACCAATGCCCTCAGTCTAGGTAAAAACCTCTTAAAAATGGTGGCCTTGACGGAAGAGTGATACCAGGATATCATGAAAGTCACAGAAACATGGTACACAGAGAACCATGACTGGGATGTTAATCTACCAGGGTACACAATCTATAGGAGGGACAGGGAGGGCAGAAGAGGAGGTGCAGGAGTAGCTCTGTGTGTAAGGGAAGGGATCAAAGCAACAGAACTAAAGGGTAAACAGGGAGGAGAGGAGGCACTGTGGGTCACCCTGGAGACTGGAAATGGCACCACGATCTGCACAGGCGTTGTATACAGATCCCCGTCTCAGAAGAAGGAAATGGACAAAGAAATGAAGGAAGGCATCCTTAGAATGGTAGAGAATGGGGAGATATTGCTGAGGGACCTGAATATGCCAGATGTTAACTGGAGCATCTTTGCTGCAGCCTCATCAAGAACAGGGCCATTCTTGATGCCCTACAAGGGCATGCCTCAGACAGCTAGTTTTAGAATCCCACTAAGAAGGGAGGGAGGAGGGAGCAATCTTGACTTGGCACTCTTAAACAGAGACAGAGAGAGGATTTCAGATCTAGAATTGGGCAACCATCTGAGGACAAGTGACCACCAAAGAGTGTGGTTCATGATAAACTTAACTGTAGAATCAAGCCATACAAAAGTGAAGGTACTGGACTACTGGAGGACTGATTTTGCCAAAATGAGAGAGTGCTTCAGAAAAGCACTAGAAACAGGCAAGAATGTGGCATGCAGCAATAATGGGGAAATATCAAAACCACCATCACAGAGGCAAAAGCCTTTGTGTGAAGCAAATAAACAAATCAAAATGCAAATAAAAACCACTATGTTTCTCAAAAGAAGTGGCGGGGAAGGTTAGGGAGAAAAATATAGCATTCAGGAAGTATAAGGAAACGCAGAAGGAGCAGGACAAAGAACTGTACCAGTTAAAGTAGAAGGAAGTGTGGAAGGCAGTCAGAATAGCAAAGACCCAAACTGAGGAAAAGATAGCCAACTCTGTTAAGGAGGGGGATAAAACTGTGTATAGGTACATTAGGGAGCAAAGAAAGACTAAGACAAGATACTGAGGCTGAATAAAGATGAGGGTGGTTGGGCAGAGAGCAACAGTGAAAAACCAGGGATACTGCTGAATACTTCTGTGCAGTATTCACAGTGGAAGAGCAGGGGGAGATACCTAATCCAGCCAATAGAAGCCCTCTGGATAGGAGGGCTGATATTAGTCCTTTTACAGAAGAAAGGTTCCCGAAAGAACTCCTTAAACAGAAGGTGGATAAAGCAAAGGGGCCTGATGGGATTCGACCCATAATTCTAAAAGAACTAAAGGAAGAACTATTAACACCACTCACTAATCTTTTAATAAATCATGGGAGGATGGTGTGGTACCTGAAGAAAGGAGGATGGCAGATGTGATTCCCCTTCACAAAAGTCAAAGCAAGACAGAGACAGGAAACTACAGACACATCAGTTTGACTTCAGTGGTAGGGAAAATAATGGAACCACTTCCGAAGGAAAGAACTGCAGAATACCCAGAGGCCAGTGGGGAACAGAACCCAAGGCAGCATGGATTCACAGGTAAAACATCATGTTAGACAAATTTAACTGATTTCCTTGACTGGGTGATCAAAGTAGTAGACAAAGGAGGGGCTGTGGACATGGCATACCTAGACTTTAGCAAGGCATTTGACACAGTCCAGCACAAAAGATTAATAATTAAAATAGCCAGCTTGGGAGTGGGTCCTAGGGAGTTAGCCTGGGTAAAACACTGGCTGGACAACGGGACACTTAGAGTAGTAGTAAATGGAGTTCACAGTGAAGAAATGGGGGTTACTAGTGGAGTCCTGCAGGGTTCAATACTTGGGCCGGTCCTTTTTAATGTCTTTATGAGTGACATTGAAGAGGGACTGGAAGGAAAAGTATGTCTCTTTGCAGATGAGACAAAGATCTGCAACAGGGTTGATACGCAAGGTGGGGTGGAAAGGATCAAAAGTGACTTGGCAAGGCTGGATTAATGGTCAAATGTATGGCAGCTTAGATTCAATGCAAAGAAGTGCAAAGTAATGCACCTGGGAAACAAAAACCCAGGGGAAGAGTATACTATGCGGATGAGATTCTGACAACAAAAATGGAAAGGGACCTGGGGGTAGTCATATCAGATAACCTAAAGGCGAGCAAGCAATGTGAGAAGGCAGTAAGGAAGGCTGGGGGATACTGGAATGCATAGTAAGAGGCAACACCAGTAGAAAACAGGAAGTTGTTGGCCCTCT
This sequence comes from Neoceratodus forsteri, assembly GCA_016271365.2. Lineage (NCBI taxonomy): Eukaryota > Metazoa > Chordata > Ceratodontiformes > Ceratodontidae > Neoceratodus > Neoceratodus forsteri. Next base: position 1,180,859,851 of record CM057458.1, read on the forward strand.
GTACAGACAGTTGGAGTACTATGTACAGTTCTGGAGACCTCATATCTGCAAATACATAGACAGGGTGGGGGCTTTCCAGAAGAGGGCAACCAATATAGTGCAAGGTCTGCACCAGAAGGCATATGAAGAAAGACTAAATGAGCTTAAGGAAAGCCTTAAGGAAAGGAGAGAGAGGTTAGAAACTTTCAAATACCTCAAACGAATCAACAATGTCCAAGAGGGTAGCATCTTTCAGAAAAAGAGATGTTCAAGAACAAGGAGGCACAATTTGAAGATAGAGGGTGGATGGCTCAGAGGTAATTTTAGGAAGTATTTCTTCACAGAAAGGGTTGTGCATGCATGGAACAGCCTTCCTGAGGTGGATGTCAAATCAAAAACAGTGGGGGAATTCAAGAACGTGGGACAGACATAAGGCAATTCTAGAGGGGGTAGGAGGATGTAGGCTGTTGGTTAAATAGGATCTACGGCTTATCCGTTAGGTATGGAAACGGGCAGACTGGGTGGGCTATTCGATCCTTATCTGCCATCAGATTCTATGTTTCTACATTTCTCTAGTTCTATGTTTCCTGAGGATGCTAGCCATGTCTTGTTTTGGGATTAAACCTCCCAGAAATTAAAGAAAACATTTTTTTGAAAAGTACTTTCACAAAATACTTTCACAAATGTGAACTTTTTGTGATTTTTACAGCCAAAGTGTTATGATTTGCAAAAGTACTTTGTGAAACTATAGTCAAAATAACAGGAAAACTTTGCTCCCTCCTGCAACAAAATGGTTTGGTCTTTGGGGGCTAAAATTTGGAGGGTAGAAAATCCTGGTCCCTCAGATGAGCCTTTTAGTGGTTTGGTGCCAAAACACTCAAGGGGCCCAAAGTTATGACATTTTGAAGCTGTGCAATTTCCAGATAGGATAACAATGTGGCATCCATGGTGACTTTCGGAGCATGTATCGGTTCAAGTTTTGAACTTTTTGTCACAAAATTTCTTAGCCCCCATCTGGGTGGCTAAGTCCAGAACTAGCCTGGAAGCATAAATAACATGACATTTATATTTTTTCTGCCTCTTACGGTTCATGAGATATTAACAATTTAGTCTTTCAATTGCTCATTTTCATGTCTGAGGCCCACTATTATGCTCACATTCTTCATATTTACTGGGTTTCATGATGCCCCTGTCTGTTTGTATTTGCATTTGCATTACCGTTTTCACTTACCGTTTCGTTTGCATCACCATTACGTTAGCATTACTGTTACTGCTACCATTAGTGTTAGCATTACCATTACCATTTGCATTTGTGTTACCATTAATTTTTGCATTTGCATTAGCATTCACATTAGTGTTAGTGGTTGTGTTTGTGCATTCGTGTTACTGTTTGCTTTACCGTTTGCATTTGCGTCTGTGTTACCATTTGGGTTAATGTTTGCATTTGCTTTTGCATCTGTATTACTATTTGTGCTAGAGTTGTGTTAGCATTGCCATCTGCATTTGTGTTAGCATCTGCAGTTGCATTTGTGCTTGCATTTGCATTACCGTTTGGTTTCCAATTACGTTTGCATCACTGTTGCCATTAGAGTGTTTGCATTTGTGTTAGGGTCATAATGAAAAAATGGGCAGCATAGTGGGAGTGCGGGGCCCAGAGGGCTCCATGTTTCCACCAACACATTCCATTCACTATTTATATTACACAGTCTCAAAAAAAAAGGGACATTGGCAAATCACTGCTACAAGGCTTTCTTACACTACAGAGCTGCAGTATGGCTTCCTGCTTCTGTGTACATGGGAGTGCAGGGCCCAAAGGGACCACGCTCTCACAAACACATGTGATTATGAGAAATGGCTGCTTGGTGTGAACGCTAGACCTTAAGGACCCCACACTCCCACCACCACATATCATTCAATATTTATATTACACAGTCTCAAAAAGAAGGGAAATTGTCAAATCAGTTACAATGCTTCCTTGCACTACAGGGCTGCAGTATGGCTTTCTGCTTCTGTGTACATAGGAGTGCAGGGTTCTGAGAGCCTGCACTCCCACAAACACATGTGAGTATAAAGAAATAGGCAGCTTGGTGGGAACACAGGGTCCAAAGGGCCTTGCACTCCTACCATCAAATGCCATTCACTATTACATAGCACATTCTCAAAAAGGAGGGAAATTCATGGCAAAAAAATCCATGATTGCATCTGTTAGGGTTGTTTCACAGCAACAAATGGGAGGAAATTTTATGTTAGTGTTTAAAACCCTAACTCTGCATCCCCCCAACCCCACATACACACACATACACTTGAAAGAAAGGGAAGGACCAAGGCAACACAACCAATCACGACAACCATCAGCAGGTAACAGAAATTAAATACAAATATCTAAATGTACTGCAAGACACATCCATCATCATGGTCCACCAACTGTATGAGTTCTGCTGCCATCCGAGTGCCTTGGAGGTACACAGACATGCTGTCCAGATGTGCAGGGTATGATAATGGAGCAGGAGGCCTCTGTATATAATAGTGTATTGAGACAGCATTTCCTTATGCCAGGGCAACATTACGATGCATTAACTCACAACAAAGGGTGGTGAAAATGCAGTGTAATATTATCTGGGCATAACCACAGAAGTGGGAGCATGGGGCCCATTTTCAGACCAAGATGAGCCGGTGTACATAATGATAGACATATGCCTCTTCACAACAACCTCTACCCAGAACAGAATGCATGTGTTCAGCTGTGTAATGATGGCAGTATAGATTTCTCTTCATAACAGTTCAGAGAAACAGTATTTGGTTATTTCAGGGCAACATCAAGAGGCATTAGAACACAACAGAGGGTGGTATAAATACTGCCTGATGTTATGCAACCATAACCACATATTCATTAAATGTTTTAAATATTTGAAAATACTTGTTTGTTAATTTCAATCAGGGTACACAACACCATGCACAATTTGGGCCATATGCTACCACACTGATGCCCAGGTATAGATAAGATACCAGTGCAGCAGTACTACGCACATTGTAGTGTTCGACACATCATTTATTTATGCCAGGGTCACATCAATAAGCAAAGACACAGAAAAGGTGGTGAAAATGTTGTCTGATATTATTCTGGTCACACCACAGAAGTGGGAACATACTAACATACTAAAATGCCAGCAGAATACACCTAATGGTCTTCCGCTCAGTTTTTTTTTTTGGTTGACCCCCACCCTTGGAGCTGACGTGCTGTCCCCTCTCCCTTTCTGGCTTCTCCCTTCCCAGTCTCAGATATTCTCTGCACTGGTTTTGCTTCCAGAACCCTTCCCTGTACCTGTCCCACCCCTTCTGAACCCCTCCACTGTCTCTGCCTCCACCAGGCCCCTGGGCAGTGCATGCCATGGCTCCACCACCTCCTCAGTGAAGTAGAACCTCCTCCTTTCTCCCCTGAATCTCCCCCCCTCCAGCTTCCACCCATGCCTTCTAGTTGCCTCCCTCCTTCCTTAAGAGCACCCTGACTGCTCATCCCTCTTTACCCCTTTATGTACCTGAAGACCTCTATCATGACCCCCGGTCCCTTCTCTCTTCAATGTGTACATATTTAGCTCTTTGAGCCTCTCCCTATAGGTCCTATCCTCCAAGCTCCAAGTCATTTTGGTTTGCTGTCCTCTGGACCCTCTCCAGGAGTTCAATGTCCCTCTTTAAATGTGGCCTCCAAAACTGCATGCAGTCCTCAAGTGTAGCCTCACCAAGCAGTTATTCAGTGGGAGTATCACTACCCTCCTTCTGGAGGTGATCCCCCCAGTAATGCATCCAAGCATCCTGTTGGCCTTTGCTGCCGCATTCCTACAAGACTCCAAGTTGTTCATCTTGACTTGCAGCATTTTCCCCCAGAGTGTACACTTGTCCTGGGTTTCTGGGTCCCAGGTACATTATCTTGCATTCTCGCATTGAACTCAGCTTCCACTTTCTAGACCACCTTTCCAGAGCTTCCAGGTCCCCCTGTATGCCACCTCCCTCCTCTCCTCCCATCCACCACCACCCCCAGTTTTGAGTCATCCACAAAGAGACTCATTTCACTCCTGATACCCTTCCTTATGTCAGAGATGTAGGCGTTGAACAGGAGGGGCCCAAGAACCAATACCTGAGGGGAACATGGGCCCTTCAACACCCATACAAGCAACATCATAAGAATTTGAGCAGAAACAGACACATCTCTTAAACAAAGTAACTGCCCCAAAATAAAACATAGTGAAGTGGTAGGGTGGTACCCCTTTGGGTCTCATGTTCCCACACATTTGATCAGGTGTAGATGGTAAGCTAATGGTGCAGCACAGGTCTGAATATTATAGTGTACTGATACATCATTTGGTTTTGATAAGGCAATATCAGGAGGCATTAACACACAACAAAGGGTGGTGAAAATGCTATCTGAGATTATCATGTTGTTATATTGATGGATTCAGTACACATACTCATTAGTAAGTGATAATGGCTAACTATTTTTGTAAGAATAAAAACTTACTGTGGTACATCATAGATTGTTGCCCAGCATGAATGTGTACCTTCACTCTGAATTTCACCACTTTTGTCGATGTAGAAATAACCCTAACTAATGCTTTAACATAGTTTTTTTTCAAAAAATGTCCTTTCTTTTTGGAAAAGTGTAATATAAATAGTGAATGGTATGTGTTGATGGGAGTGATGGGCCCCACCAAGCTGCCCATTTGTGCATAATGATATATGTCTGTGGGAGCGTGGGCCTCTGGCACCTGCACTCCCACTTACACATAAGTATGGAGCCATACATCAGTCCTATAAGGCAAAGGAACCCTTGTAACAGTAATTTGCCAATATCTCAGGAACTGTTGCAGGTAGAAAAAAATCAAGTGTCATTGTAATCATGAGAGTGAGTAGTTCTTGCAACATGATCGACTGAATCTGTATCTTGCATCTTTTCTGAGCTGGGGCACCAAATATCTCTATAAATGCTAACTCTGTGGGTGTAATACTGGCTCATGGACATGAAAATGACCAATTGGAATAGTAATTCCCAAATATCTCAGTAACTGTACAACATAGAAGAAAAAATCTAATTTCATGTTATTTATGGCTTTCCTGAAAGGCATCATGGGTGCCACAATGTTATCATATGGGAAAGTTTCTGAACTTCAGAATGCTGTAACTATGGCCTGTTCAATGTTTTCATAACAAACAACTGAAAGCATCTGTGGCACTAGGGCTTGCCACCCTAAAAATTTCAGGCTAATAACACAATCCACCTTTCCACAATGAAGTGACAAAGAAAACAACACATAGCAAAAATGTGTTCATGCAGTGTTGCCACAATTACTTCAATGCTTTCGTGATTCTCCTATCTCTATAATGGGAATACTATTGTGCACAAAAAAAATGTTGCCGTGGTTACTTTTTCCCTGAACGTGATTGTTTGCATGGCAACAAAAATGTTGTCACAATCAAAATATGAAACATTTTAAAAACATATTTCCAGACCAGCTGGTGAAAAAGTAATGCCATGGGCATGTTCCTCAAGGGCCTAGTTAGGTAAACACACCTGTTGGTGTTTAACAAAGTGCACTATTTTTGAATTACAGCATTTTTTCTCACTTGTTAACTGCAAACAAGATGGCAGCAGCACAATAACAATTTCAGGAAGCTCGACAACAAAAATGTAATTGCAAAAGTTTTCACAGCGCACATATAACTTTTTCCATAGGTTATAATAAGACATAAAAAAATGGAATAGCTTTTGAAAAGAGCAATATTTGTTCACCAGATCTTCAAAAGGCACCTGTTCAACCAAGGACACATGCAGACCAACAAATTCGAACCCATTTGAAGACATTCTTAAGTCCATTATGGCTGGACAAAGAATTTGCAACAAGTGTCAAATTTCACTTTTGAGTACGCTACAGTTCTGCAACTATACATCCCACCAGAACAAACCTTTCAGATCCAGAGATCTATGGCAGGCAGGTCTGGCTTTAAAGAGTGCAGAAAGGTCTCAGTCCACAGAAGATGACAGCCTTTGACCTCCTGTTACAAGTATAGTCTAAGGGTAGAGTGATTGGTGCACAGAGGGAGGATTGGGATGAGGATGGGGACGGTAAAGAAGACGAGGGACCATTTTTCTTCTTTTCAGGTTTAAAAAAAGATATTTAGGACTTTTTCCCAGAACTTTATTAAAACTATTTTGGGACACTGGGAGTGGAATCCATAGTGTCCCACACTGCTGTGGTGGTGGCTTGTAATGCCAACATAGGGATTGGGTCTCTTGATGTCATTAAATATGAATAAAACAACTAGTTGTGGGGGTGGGCATCCAACACCAGGAATGGGCATTCCAGTGTAGGATTATAAAAATATAAAAACATTCATAAAAGAAGAGATGGCTATCAGAGGGTGGGTGTCCACTAAACACCACAGCATCTATATTTCACTTAGGGGCAGTGATCAATGAATGAGGAGTGCCAGTAGATACTAGGAAAAGGGGACTTCAACTTACATGCAGCTGGCAGCACAGAGTTCAGCTGCCAAAGCAGAAATCAAGAAACTCCACATGAAGCTTTCACTTCACTAAGCTGGGCACCCATCATTTGGGGTGCCCAGAATGAGTATTTCTGGCCCTAGTAAAAAAAAAAAACAGAATGCTTGCTAAACTGGGTCTGCTAGGTAGGTTCTGGTGTTTGATTTGTAAATGACAATGTTTTGATGTATTTCTCATGTGTTTAGTACGTAAAAAAACACAAGATGGTGGTATACAAAAGGAATTTTTCTATGGAAAAGTACTGGCCCTCATGAAAAAATCCTTTTCATGAGGCCAAATCTTTGCCAAACTTTTTACCTCTATCCTGGAAAGTGATCTTCCCATAGAAAATATTGGGAACTGAAAAACTGAATAACTTTGCAACAGATTAATATTTTTCACCAAACAAAGCATAGCAGTGCTGTTATCCAAGTTCTTTCTATCCCCTCAAAAAAAAAAAAACACAAGACAATCAAGAAAAACTGCAAAAGTGGTGACTTTAAAGTTTTTACACTATCCAGATCTAATAATCTGCACATCCAACAAGAACAAAACTTGCTATGTCAAGAGATCTGCACCACAGGACAGTGCATACCAACCTTTATGCAAATCCATTGATCCGTTGCAAGATTATTAAAGTACAACATTTGAGGGTTAATATTAAATAGGCTACTCAACCCTAACTAGAGGGGAAATATAATATATGTTATATAATGTATTTGTTATTTTTATATTAAGGGAAGAATAACCATGACTAATTCATGTGTCACTCCTCACACCCACTTCTCTGCTGGGCAATCTTCCTTCTTTTATCAACTTCACTCACTCAGCAGTCAACTCACCTCCTCCCTCCAGTTCTCCACATCATATGGCTCCTTCAGGCATCAGTGGAAGCTTCAACCCTCCCCACCTGTTCCTATTGCCCTTCCTCCTGATCACACCACAACTGATCCTTAACCATCTTGCTAAGCCAGCATGGTCCCTACTTCCATCTTGATTTAACCTCCACAGCACTACAATTTCTCTCTTCATTATGAGGTCAATTAACTCATCACTCAAATCACTTGCCTATTGTCAATATTGTTCTTGTTCACCAACTATCACTGCCACTTCTGAATATGTACTTAAATGGCATTCTCCTTGATCTCTATGGTACTTTATTCACTACACATACAGTATAATTGTTAGGCATTTATTCTAACTTATACACATTTTTCATACCACATGTTGTTCATATGCTTTGCTACTATGCATTGTGCTGCTGTTCTTCCATCATAACCTTCTCCCAGGTCACACCTGGAAATGAGCCTTGGTTCACTGCACCTCTCCTGGTTACTAATTTTAAAATCAATCAATCAATCAATCAATCAATCAATCAGTGTCACAGCAGTCCATGAAATGTTGGGGTCATTGAATGATGGAGCAAGCTTAAGATATCAATAAAGACATGTGGCTGTAGTGACTACATTACCTTTTTTGCTTGTTGTTTTAATCCAAAATACCAAATGATAACAAAAGTCAGAAAACTAGTTCCAGACAACTCAGACATGATAAAATTGCAAACATTTTACAATTCACTACTCAGATACCTTGGAAAACATCCAGTGAGAGTCACACTTTGGCTGGCAGTATAGCCTAGAGGTTAGAGTAACAAGCTATGAACAAGCTTGGTACATCCAGCAGACAAGACTGGGGTTTGATTCTCACAACCTCCATTTGCATACTGTGTGACTCTGAGCAAGTCACTTAACCACCCAGTGCTCACAGGTCACTCCTGAAAACAGGCACTTGTGCCTAGTGGGCCTCACCCTGTTACAAAAGATTAAAATAGATAAAACAAATCACTGTAAAGTTATGAAATGTTGCCAATGTCTGTCTTTGAATAAACATTATAACTATCAAGCAGCTTAAATTTTATATAGAGAATAAGGCCTGTGCAGGTATGTGTTATGATGATTTTTCACATACAAGTCATACGTGATTATCTGTAAACCCCAAGAGCAATGTTTCTGGGGATTGATATTTTCACACACCAAGGATATGTGAAAATTCTCATACACAAGCCTTGTGCATGAATTATTTTTATAATACCTGTGCAAGTGTTTAAGACAATAAAAAGCTGATTTTACACAGCAAATTTTGTTAATATTTTTACAAGTTTAGTGAAGAATGGAACAAATGAACACTGGTGCAATAACTGCATATCCACAACCAATAACTAAGCAGTTCTTAACTTTTTAAACTTTTGATTGAATCCATTGCAAGTATATTTCATTTTTTATGTCCTCTCCTTCCAGTTGGCCTTCCTGAAGAGGAACACCCCAACATGTCCTAGGACATACTTGCTGGCCAACATCCTCCATTGCCTGACCTCAGGTGGGGTCAGCATGGTTCCCCAAGCCCCACTGGAGAACAGATCTAGTTCAGCCCAGTGTGCATAGCTGGTTAAATGAGGGGCTGGTGGGCATTCCTTGTCATCCTGCTGCTCAACAGTTCTGTTGCTGGGGAGACATAACATACAATGACACCATGGTGTATGCCATGAACTCCAGTGTGATGTGAACCAATGTATGCCATACCTCCCAACCTTCCTGGCCCAGACTTCCTTTCCACAGCTTCCACCAGGGACCAGGCATGCATCCTTGCCCCCCAGAGGAAGAGGAATACTCCCCACAGCTGCAGAATCCCCACCCCTGGCTGGCCCATTGTCATCCAGGATTCACTTCTGAACCTGGGTTGATCAGTGTGACATGTGGTGTGCACAGCTGTACTGGTAGGCCAGCCCAAATCCATTACAACTTTAACCTGTATTATGTTATCAGATTTCACTGTGTTGTAGTCCAGGGAAGGTATTTCTGGGCAAACAGTGGCATATCTCAGAGGAGTTTAAATTTCAACATCACTTGAAAAATGTTGAGTGAGTTATCAAATAATGCTGCTTTTTTAAAGTCTGTTATCTTTGTTAGTAAAGGTCACTCTTCTTACCATGGGATCCAAAACAGCAGAGGGTTGTAGTGTTTTCCATTGGAGCAACTATAACAGAGAAAGGGACTAGGATGAAAGTGCCATTTTAATATAATACTTGTAAAACTGTGTTGTATTTTTGGATATAAATTATGCAAGTTTTTCACAACTGAGTAGACAGATTTTTGATATACAAATAACATAAGTATCTTAAAAGTCACAAAATAGGCACTGCTCTTAATGAAAAGTGTTAAAACTCTGCTATTTTCAACCATTAATAGAGTAAATGAGGGTGCACATTACCAGGATTGAAAATTTCAAACACACTTTAGATCAAGAAAATCCCAAATGAAGGCCAGCACTCCTGGATGAAGTCAACATATATTAAAGCTGTAGAGAGAGAAATTGATGACCATAAAGATAAATACTGGAATGAGTATCAACATATAAAATAAGAAGAGAGAAATGCAGTAGCCCAGCTAGAGTTAATGATAGATGTTGTCATTATCCTGCCAACAAAGGCAGTGCTATAGTCATATGGGACTTAAAAGAATATGTGCCAGAAGCAAACTCGACAACTTCAAGATAAAATATTTTATTTGGCACTAGATAATGATCCTACAGTACAAATAAAAGAATGAATCAGTATTTTAATCCAAGAAGCAGTATCAGAGAAGTGAATAACTGAAATAGAGGCTGAGTATATTCATAGGAGGACCCAAGAAGGCCCTGTCTATATCTGCTACCTAAAATGCATAAAGAAATAATTCCAACACCAGGTCACCCTATTGTATCTTCCATTGGGGTGGCAACTGAACCAATATGACAGTTTGTGGACATACATATTAAAAAATATGTACCACTTGTTACTATCATTTATTAAAGATACAAATCACATGTGTTAATTAATTTCAGAATTTCTGATATAACAGAACAACATCTTAGTTTTATAGATGTTGAAAGTCTATATACTAATATCCCGCATGTAGGAGGTAGAGCAATTGCTATAGCACTTGAAAACAGAAGACAACATGTTACACCCCAAATGAAACTGTGCACATGTAGTACTTGAGTCAAATTTTATTTTCAATAATAAATACTATACACAGATTTAAGGGTACATGTATGGGGACCAACTTTGCTCCAACTCTAGCAAACTTTTATGTTGGACAGTGAAAGAGTTTTATACAACATCTAAATAACTCCCTTTTGAAAGTATTATAACCTGGAAGTGGTACATTGATGATTGTTTTATGATTTGAAGAAACTCTGAAATAGAATTGAGGTATTTATGGAATACATTAACAGTACCAACATACATTTGAAATTTCTGCAGAATGGGATAGGAAAGAATAAAATGTTTTGATTTTACTATATCTAAATGTGGCAATAAATTCAAGAGCAAACTATACAGAAAATCAGTGTCCTGAAATACAATTTTGCAAGGCACAAGTTGTCATCAGACAGAACTGATTAATAACATCCTGAAAGGATAGTTTATGAGAGTAAAATGTACGTGTTCCTAGATACAGATTTTGAACAGAGTAGCAATGAAATGAAGCAATATTTCTATGGGAGAAAATATCCTGAACAAGTAGGAGAAAAAGCATATAATGAAGTCAAAGTTATTGATAGAAATAAAACAATAAATAGAAATGTACACAGGTTGAACAACAACAACAATAAAAGAAGAATGAATTGTTCTTTGCTACACAATGTTTCCTAAAAGCATATCAGATTGCAAATATTGTAAGTAAACATTGGCACATTTGAAAGGTGATAGACAATTTGATGAAATCAGTAGTACCAATCTGAGAATATCTATCCCATAAGAGAGTATGTAATTTAAGAGACAAACTTGTTCACAGCCTGTTACCAATGAATGAAAATAAGATTTTGCTTGCAAATCCCCCTGCAGGGAACTTCAAATGTGGCTATTGTTTACACTGCAGTAACACAAGAAATCTTAAAGGATTTTCACATCCTCATACTGGAAAGCAATCTGTCATTAATGATTTCATTAATTGCAGTGCTGAGGCTGTAATTTACTCTCTGACTTGTCCTTGTGGCATATATTATATTGGCCAAATGAAAAGAGCTTTTAAATTATGAATAGCTAAACACAAAACAGCAATATGAATGCAGAATTATACATATGCAATAGCCAGATATTTTAGAGAAGCTCGACATTTTTCACTGCACTACTTCAATATTTTGGTATAGGAAAGGTGAAGTTAGATCAGAGAGAGTGGAAGTCTGAAAGACAAATTGTTAAGTCAGAAAGCATTTTGGTTTGTTACTTTGGACACTGTCAAACCAATGGATTAAATGACTGTGTCTCCCTGCACAGTCTTATAATGAATTTCTATTTCTGTAGTTTAAGTTTTTGTTAATTGCCCTTAATTACCCATCTTTCCTTCCCCTCCTTCCTCCTCCCTTTTCCTCCTTTCCTATATCATTTTTGTCTATGTGCAACAGAATGTATTTGCATACTAAAATGCATTTGCACATTATAATGATTTGCTGCTGATAGTTTACTGCTAAGAAGAAGTTATTTAGATTCTGGTGTTAGATATATTTACTAGTTAAGGTTTGTACTTAGATGGGTTTATCCCTTTAAAAAGAGCACTTTAAGTAGTGAGTTCACACATCAGTAACCCCATGTTCCGAGGAAGGGGCTAGTTGTGTCTTGGAAATGTAAACAAATGCTGTGATGGCATTTAGTTCTCTGCATTTGCTTGTTTGTGGGTAATTTAAAAAGTATTTGGAACCGCTATTGGATATTGGCATTAGTTTAGCCTGAGAACCATTTGCTACTGCTGCCGAAAAATTGTGAAATATTGTGGATTAAAAGTTTAAAGAAATTTCATCGAGAGGTGCTGGCCTTCATTTGGGATTTTCTCGTCCCAGTGTGCGTTTGGGACATAAGTACCTTAGTTTGAATCAGAGTCATAGATTAGAAAATGTTGGACTTTCTTTGCTGGTGTGGGCTGGTTGTAAATCTTGATTTACACTTCCTGACTGAATATGCAGTTTGCTCAAACAATGTTTGAAAGTGGCATGCACTGGCATTCATAGTGAGTGCAGAAGGAGCTTGAAGAAAATCTCTGCTTTTACCTTTCTTTTGAGTTTGGAGCATTAGGAAAACATGCAGAGGTGCTTGGTCCAGCAATTTCTTCAGGGTTTTATTAATTAAATTTAGGATGCACCTCTGTTTTTGCTCACTAAGAACAGATCGTTATTAATCTGCATGTTCTTGTGACTTGATATTTATTGAACTTTAGCTTGAGATATTTGCATCTGAGTCTCTATGGATGCTGCTTTTTGGATACTGTAGCTGTTAACATGTTTTGTTTCTTACAGACCATCAGACAATTTCATATTTTACATCTTCTGGCACAGATTGTTCATTCGTTATGGTACATTCTTGTGCCACATTGAGTGATTGGGTAAAGTATGTTAGGACCTACTTAAAATGAAGAGTGCTAATTGGTCAGTTTTTGTTTATAAGTTATGAATTTGTTATTCTAGGAAAGGATTTCTTTCAGGGTATGAAATCTTCTCATAAATTCTGGGGTTTACACGTGTTACATCTCTGGGATTTTCTCTGTTTGTATTTTAGTCTCCTTTTACATATTCCAGATATCAGCTGCCATTGGGATTCTTCTTCTCTGTAATGCCCCTCCATGTTAAGTCCTGCTCATTAGTATGAGGAGCAAATTGCATACCAATGTGAAAAATTGAAAAGTTCAGCAATGCCAGTGCTTTTTTTTCAAAGAACTTGTACCAGTTGGATGCAGAATATTAATCTACTCATGAGACAGAATCTGTGCTTTTAGGGTCTCTTGCCCTTTCCAAATATTTCTAGTAACTCTGCTTATCCTTCAGCATTTTGTCAGCCTTAAGGAATCAGTTTCTGAACCCTGAAATATTGATTTGTCAAATTTCTGCACCTGTAAGCGGCAGTCAAGGTTTGTATTTTCTTCTAACATTACAAGGCTTGTATACAGAACTGTCACTTGTTAATATCAGTAAATAAGGTTTTCTATTATTTTATGCAGCTCTCCATAAGATTAAATGAATTGGCCTGATACCCTCAAGGTAGGTCAATCAGCTTTGAAACAACCACACGTCACTTATTGTTTATGTGAAGTGTATATATTCCTTGCTTTGAAGTAAATTTATTTTGGTCAGTGACAGATGGCATTCAGAAGCGGTTTTCTTTTTCCTGTTTTAGCTGAGTGCTGCTGTGATCAATGTAGATGGTTTCATGAAAGGCGAAAAGGTAAGTGTGGCAACAGGCTTTGTTGTTGGATACTGACTGGAAAACCAGTCTTGAGACCACAGTGCTTTTTACATGGTTCACTGAAGTGACAACATGAGGAGGAAAAAAAGTAATAATCCAGTGAGGGTCAGATATTCAAAACATTGCCCCAGGGCTGAAATTATGCACTGACCGAGTGTTAAATTAGCCCAGAACCAGTAGCCTGCAATATTTAAAGGGATAGCCCTAGTGCTAAACCTGCTGAATACAGCATACTAAGGAAGACGGGCAACTGGGCTGGAAGTGAAGTGCAAAATAGCCTGGGAATAAGACAGCTTTGAATATAGCAACCAGGAAGTGCAAACCACAACAGCATCCAGTTCACAGTGATGTAAGGAATTTAGCTGAACTATGTGGCCACTGTGTGTGCTAGCAAAGACAGTGGAGTCAGTAAAGCTGCAAGCAGCAGTGCATGTGAAATTACATTGTGCAAAAATGTACAATGTTTCTGAAATGTTTGCATGGTGAAACACATTTGCAAGGTTTAGCATAGAACTATACCAGGGCAAAACTTTTCTATATTCAAACGTGACATGCAAATGAGCCTACTTATGTAGTCTGTGGGCAAACATCCAGATTAACATCTCATTATGACCTAATTTGCATGCAGTTTGCCCAGTGCTATTGCAGGGTCCCAGCTCCTCCTGTAGATCAGTCTGGAAGTACAGGGCTGGCTGGGTATGCCCACAACTCCATCTGTATGTCAGTCTGGCAGTGCATGGTGGAATCTGCAGGCTACTTTGTACAGTACAGCGTAAAATATTGTACCCCAGGGACTACACAACACAGGCACAGGTGGTGGTGCTGCATGAAATTATCTAGCAGTACTTCATGCTACAGTGCACAGCAGACACTGCAGCAAGGGTGCCAGTAGTGTGAGGGATACAGCAATGCCTATGGTGTGTAGGGCAGTGATGACCACTACACTATACACAGTGACAGGCCAACTTGCAGGTGTTTACTGACAGTGGACATTACTGTTATGCTGTTTTGTGACCCGCAGATATTGCACAACTGGCATGGGATGCTCACAGTGACATATACATGGCTTGCTGTGTGAACTGTGGTGTCTGTGCTGATGTGCATGTGGCTGGGGGCACATACCATCAGACAGGCTCACTGGTGTTGGGGTATTCCCAACACTGGTCCATGTGCACTGCATGGCTTGTTCCAGCTTGTGGCTGCACCCAGTCTGTGGTGCAGCCTGGCCACTTGTACACTTTCCTCAATACCTCCATGCACACAGTGCTGCATGTGTGTGCTGGCATCTGTTGGTGTCCACTGAAGGAGTGGTCTGCAGGTGTGTGCTGTATGGCTGCACTGCTATGGTGTCCACTAGAAGCCAGGACACCACTTGCTGCATGGCATGGCTGGGACTGGTGGCAGATGATGACATATGGATGCCATCCATGAGCAGTATGTTTCCTCTCTGTGTGGCTTCTTGCTATGGGTAATACTTACTGGTTAGGGTAGCACAAAGCTGCACAAAGCCATAAAGTCATGCAGATATGGTTTGCCCAGAGTTAACACTACCTTTTCCTGGTGGTAATTCCTCACTGTGCAAAGTGTTGGGCTAAGTCATGCAAAAACACTTTGTGCGCTCTATTCACTGAATATAGAACTGGTGCCTGTATTCATGCATATGTCCCCACAGTTTGCCCTTGCATACATTACAGTTTTTCCCAGTGTTAATGCAGTTTGTGAGTGCTATTTGACCTTTTGAATGTAGCAGACCCAGACAAACTAGGTGCTAACCCCAAGAAATGGTTTGTACCAGCTAAAGTTTTCAATATCTGGCCCTGTGAGTTTAAACATAATGAAGCAAGTTATAACAACATTTTAACATGATTGCATATGCAGTCATTCTATGAGGTCATAAGATTTCCACTGATCTTCAAATAAACATTTGATACCATACTGAGAATGCTCAGAACCTCAATTTCAGATCCTTGTAACTTGGTAATGGATCAATATGTTTTTCACCAGCCCAACAAAAGCACCATCCTAGGTAAACACTTTTACCCTGAAAACTTCAGAACAAAGCTCCAACATGTCTGGGCTGTGGTGATGACAAATGAAAAAAAAAGATTTTTCCAAAAATGCACTATCCAGATCTTCCATGATGACATACAGAATTAGATTAGTTGATGTATTATCGGTGTCCTTGAAAAGATTCTCAGAATATCAAGCTGATGGAATGCTATTCATTCCATTTAAAATTGTGATTTTTTGAAGTGGGTACTTTGGCCAATGAAAAGTTTCCATATTTTGTTTTATGTATGATCTGGGTGTTAATAGAATCTGACTCTGAACAATTTTCATAATTATGCAAGGAAGGACTAGGTTGGTCCAAAAGCTTAAACATTGCTTTCTTTTGTAACATCTGTGTTGGTCCAATAAAAAGGTTTCAAACCATTTGCTTCTGGATCTATCCAGACTTAGAATCCACATATCAAAATGGAATAAAACTTGACAAATCAAGGAGGCATATCTGCTAGATTGCACAATATTATGCAGTACCCTTGAATAGGAGCACAGCTATTATGATATATATATAAATATATATATATATATATATATATATATATATATATATATGCACACAGTATTGTTGTGGCACAGTTCTACCACTATAGTTAGGATTTAGTGGGCTGCTTTACTATAGTTATGGTTCAGTTGGTTGTATAATTTTAAACCTCTAACATTGAACTTAATAGCTTTGCACCCATTTAATAGAAATGCATGAATTTTTGCATGCACAGTTCGGAGGGTGCAAGGTCTCTTAATTTTGCAAGTTTCATTTCCATCAGATATGTGGTTTCTGATATCCATATTTTAGATTGCATTTTTCATTTTTTGTAAAAGCCAGGCAGTTTGAAATTTGGTCTGAAAATTTTAGGGTAGAAAGTCTTTGCCCCAGAATAGTGCCTTTCTTTGGTGTTCTGAAAATACATTAATCCATTCCCAAGTTATTAGGATTTAAAATGTTGGTTCTGAACATGCTCAGTAGGCTCTTTTGGATAGATGTTTGATATCCTGCTTACCATGCACTATCTGGATTTTGGAATCCACATCTAACTGGATTGAAACATAGCAAGTTAAGATGCCTAGCCCTCTGCCAAGCTGCATGTCAATACATTTTCATGCAATTCAATTGAATAGGGGCAACTCTTAGTATATTTATATACAGTATATATATATATATATATATATATATATGTATATATATATATATATATATATATATATATATATATATATAGTAGCACAGGTAGTGCTACCATAGTTAGAGTTGAGTAGCACTTTTAAGGTTAAAGGTCAAATTTTGCACCTTAATAGCTTTGCTAACATTCAACAGATTTGCCTGAACTTTGGTATGCACAATTGGGCATGGTAGGTCTTGGGATCTGCCAGGTTTTGTACCAGTTGAATATATGGCTGCGGAGTTATCAAACGACAACCAATTGTGCAATTATGCTTTTTGTGATTTCTTTCCTCTAGCCTACAGGTAGCACGGTTTGTGTGACCAGTCCAAAACTTCAGGGAACATGCACCAGTCCATGTGTCTTATGAAGATTTCATGAAAAATATTGAACGGTTCAAAAGTTATTCATAAAACAAGTTCCCATTATAACTCAGTGAGAAAAGTTAAAAAAGTTCAACACTTTTGCAAATGCAGGTTTTACTTTTCATAATGGCCTTTTACTTTCACAAATCCACCATTTTGCTTTCAGTTGATAATCAGAAAAATGCTTGGCATTTAAATTTGAGACCCTCTAGCAACACAATTCTTTTTGTGTTTACCTAGTTGGACCCTGAGGATGCTAGGCATGTCTTTATTTTGAGGTTAAACACCCTAGAAATATGTTTTTCAAGTTTCTGGAAAAAGTACTTTCGCAAAGTAGTGTCGCACTCACAAAAGTGTCACAAATTTTGTGAAGCTTTACAAGTTGCGATACTACTTTTCCAGGCTATGGAAAAATGACAGCAGTTCTTTTCCACCCTGCTGCAAAAGAAGGATTTGGTCTTTTGGGTCGAAATTTGAGGAACGCCAGCCACCATCTCACAGATGTGCCTTTCAGTCTTTGGTGAAAAAATATTACATGGTGGCAAAGTTATAGCACTCCAAATAACACTTTTTCCCATAGGATAACATTACGGTGTCTGCCATATTACAGGATCTTTTGCAGCCCTGCTGCAAAATAACGATTTGGTCTTTTGGGCTGAAATTTGAGAAAGAAAGCCAACATCCACTGATGTGTTTTTGTTGGTTTGATGAAAAATATTACAGGGTGGCACAGTAAACGCATCAAATTTAATGCTTTTCCCTTGGAAAAGATTACGGCACCCTTCAAGCTTTTTGGGGCCTGTATCTCAGAAAAGGTGTGAGATACAGACTTATTGTCACAAAATGCTTAGCTCTGCTACAGACTAAGTACTAAACTAGCCAGAAAAGTCATAATTCATAAAATTTAATTTTTTTTCACGTAATACGGTTCCTGAGATATAAGCAATTTAATATTCCAAGTCCTCATTTTCTGCTCCGAGGCTCATTGTTATGTTCATTCTTCTTTTAACTGTGTTTTCCAATGCATTTTTGGGGAAAACAAGGGTGTACCCTTTCATTACTGTGCCAGATAGCATTTCCAGTTGCATTTCCATTACCATTTGTGGCACCATTACCGTACACCATGGTTTGCTTTACGGTTTGCGTTTTCACTTGGCTTGTGTTTCTGTCTCTTTGTCATTATTGTTGCTGTTACCATTACCAGTTTCATTTGCAGTTGTTTACCATCCACATGCATTACAGTTTGCGTTTTCATAGCGCTCATATTTCTGTTTAGTTTCTGTTTCCTTTTGCGTTATTTTTGCTGTTACTGTTACCATTTTCATATACAATTGGGTACCATGACCATGCATGTAACATTTGCTTTCTGTACTTGCTTGCATTTGCATTTGATCTTTCCTTTGGCATTATTGTTGATGTTACCATTACCATTTGCATTAACAATAGTGGTTCTGACCATGCACATTATGGTTTGAGTTACTCAATGTGTCTCCATTCCTTTTCTGTTTCTGTTTCCTTTAGCATTATTCTTCATCTTAACTTTACCAATTGCATTTACTATTGTGGTACCATGGCTGTGTGTCACACGGTATGCATTTATGTGTGCGCTCGTGTTCGAGTTTCCATTTCTGATCCCTTTCTAGTTCTTTTGTGTGACACTTAACATTTTCATTTAAAATACCACTGCCATCACTGTTTGGTTACCAGTTGTGTTTGTCATATGTGCTTCAATGTCCATTTGCATCACTGTTTGCTCTGGCGTCACTTTGCGCTTCCGTTTGTATTAACATTTCCTTTACCATTTACATTTCCGTTACCATGTGTGCTACTGTTGACACTTCTGTTTGTGCTGCTGTTTCTGTTACTATGTCACAATACATTCTTCAGGCTCCATGCTCCCACTGCTGCATTACTTTCACTATTTGTCTTCATCATTCTCAAAAAGAAGGGAAATTAGTGGCAAAAAACTCTGTTTAATGCATCAGTTAGGGTTTTCCTACGACAAAAGTGAAGAAATTTGGTGTTAGGGTTGAAACCCCTTGGACCCACCAGCCCTCCTCCTACCAGCATTGGGGTGCACATTGGAGTCATCAGTCCTAACTCTCACTCCATTCTCCTATATTTCTGCTTCTTTACACATGTGATGGGGTGAAAGTTAGGGCTGATGGCCTAATGTGCACCCAGATGCTGGTTGGGAGTGGGGTGGGGGGTCAAGGATGGTTTCAACACCTAACACTGACTTTCTTCACTTTTGTCACTGTGAAACAACCCTAACTGATGCATTGTTGAGTTTTTGGTTTCATAATATATATATATATATATATATATATATACAGAATTATAGTTGTATGGTATCACCACTATAGTTAGGATTGAGTAAGCTGTTTAATGTTAAACCTCTAACTCTCTAGCAAAATTACTTTGCCCCATTAAATGGAATTGCACAAAATTGTATATGTTCAGTCTGGGGGTAAGGTCTTTTCAGTTGCCAAGTTGTGTTCCATTTGAATGTCTGGATTCCAAGATAGAGATAAAATCTTGGTGCTTTGCTTTTTGTGTCACCACCTAAAGCCAAGATGGTTTGGAATTCTGGTCTAAAATTCTTAGAGTAGAAAAGGCTTGCCCCAGGATAGTGCATTTTCTTGGGGGTTTAAAAAAATATTAATCCATTCCCAAGTTATAAGGATTTGAAATTTTGGTTCTGAGCAAGCTCAGTAGGGTATCAAACATCTATCCAAAAGATCATTGGAAACCTTATGTAATAACTGGGGAGCATTTTCTCTTGGAGAAACACTGAGGATTATAATGATGATCACATGGTGGGTTTCTCTCACAATGAACATGTGCAACCATCCCTGTTTCACTACTTGGTTCCAGCCACCATTTCCCAGCTCTACACAGTTCACTGTACTCAGAGTCAATGGTAGTGAGTTATTTTTAAAACACTAAACAACTGGTAAGACTTTTTTTTTTACTTCAGATAGCTAATACAAAAATGAGCAATTGTTTTTATCATCAGTCATGGACCATTCTGAAACCCAACCAGTCCATGGCTCCATAGAAATACCTTTATTTTATATAGTTGTTGTGGGAAGAAAATGTTCCTCATCAATTATATGAAATTAAAGATGTGTAGGGGGTGTAAATCTCAAATTTTACATGCTAACTCACTATTGGATACCTTTATAAACCCCTTGAGCTTTGCTTTCTGGGTTTATGTGGCATCACACACCTTGGGGGTATAATTCTTGTTATGACCCCCTACTCAGCCATTATCCTATATATTATAACTGATGACTCCATTCAATTACTGCTTATGCATTCATGTTAAAATGTCATAATAACCTGATAAATTATGTTAAACTCATTGCAGTGGGATGTGTAGATTCTGAGATGTGCATTATGTGTTTTTAGGAAAAATAGGATCCTTTGGCTGTGTTTTGTCATCACCTGGTCTGAAAGTTTAAGGGTGAAAGGGTTTAACCCTGAAGGGATCCGTCATTGTTTGATTAAAAACATATTAATCCTTTCCCAAGTTGTAAGGTTTCAAATTTGGTTCAGAGCATGCTCAGCAGGGCCTTTTGGAAAACATTCAACACCCAATTATGTATGCTCCAAACTGAAATTAAATATATTAATTTAACTGACATTAATCCAGAAAGTGGTCAGCAGCTACTGGTAAAGGACATTAAAATGTATTTTCATTTTGCTAAATATCTCAAGATGTTTGACATATCATAACAGGCAAAGAAAACTGAGTATGCACAATCTGTGTAACAGCAGTATTTCACAATCATAATACTGTAACAAGAAATTTACAACCCCCCACAACCATGTCACACACATTCACTCATTTGAAAAAGTAAGTTTCCTATATACTGTACCATGAACAATCAATTAAGGCTAACATTATTACAGAAGACCATACAAAGTGAAATGAGAGTATGGCTAAACAAAAAAATGCCTCATTTTGGCATTGTTCATCTGAAGTAGAACATGCTTTGTGGACTGAGAATAAGACTCTAATTTGTATAACCACCCTGATTATCACTAAAATTGAAATTGATAAACCAGCATCATATGCTATGAATGAAAATAGAAACAGTGATTGAAATATTATAAGTATAAAATATAACATTACTATAACTACTTAGAATTCAGAGAAATCAGGACAATAACTTACGATTTAATGTTTACATAATTACAATGCTAACTGTACTACCAAGAACTCAGAATAAGAGGTTGTACTTGTATGAATAACACTCAGACATTCATGCAAATAACAGCCAAATTGTATTTCATGCTTTTGAAAATGATGAATGGGTCTGGATTAAAGTTTACTGAATTTCTTAGTTATTGTTTTTCATAGTGGGTCAAGATACACATCATTACATACAGTATGTGGTGTGAAACTGAAATGAATGTTGCAGTGCACTTTGTCCATAGTTCTAAACTGAAAAAGGGGGGTTAAACTTGTAGTACTGTTAGTAGTAGTCAAATATACTATTTTTCTCAGCTGCAAGCACATAGATCCCCTGGAATCAGCAGTTCTCCTTTAAGTGGACCAGGGTGCCCATCCATGGCACTGCTTCTTTCTCCCCTGCCCTCTAGGTCATCCTCCTGATGATTTAATTTTAGCCATCATACTGTAAATGCTGCATGTCATGTTTATTAGGGCAGTCATAAAATGATTATCTTAAAAATTTGAGGTCAAAATTAAACAAGTAGTGAATGAGTGACATGAAAATGTGTAAATGTTGAATGTGTTGAGTGAATGTGTGTACAGTGACTGTTTATAGAGTGAATGTATGAAGACTGAATGTGATAAGAGTAAATGCATTAAGGGTGAATGTGCCATGTCCTGCACTTCTGTAGATGGATGTATTCTTCCCATGGTGGAGGACCCAAAGTGCTTTTAATATCTGCATTTGCTCATGCAGGGATCTGTGTGAATGAGGATACAATCCACTATCTCAAAAAAAAAGGACATGATTTAAAAATACTTTGTTAATGCATCAGTTAGGTACCTTAATGCCAGATAAGTAGGGTAATGTGGTGTTAGGGTTTGCAACCCTAACTCTTTACCCCATGCCCAAAGCAGCAGAAAGAAAGAGCATTAGGATGTTGTATTTTTTTATCACAGAATTCTTGCAAAATCAGTGGTGCAGTCTTCATTAGAGTTTGTCAGCCCTAATGCTACTCCAAGTCCCTGAGTAATCAACATCTCACATGATCTCCTTAGCTACAAAAAATTGTGTTGGCAACATATGGCAAGACATACTTTCTAACTTTGTGGAGTGCATCATTATGAGGCACTGGCTAGAGCTGTACCTTATGCTCAGACTGGAGGCTACAGACTGGGGCAGTGAGTTCAAGAGTGACAACCACAAGGAAGATTGCACCACAGATTTGCCAAGACTCCAAAGTCCAAAACAACATTTTTTTTTTCTTTTCTTTTGGGGAGGTGGGGTGGGTATACAATTCCCACAGCAATGGAACACAGTGAAGACCATCACAGTGACAATACTGACCATTCACTGTGACAGTCTGCTGGTTCCCAACACTGCTGTCTCTAGGGGTTTGCTCTTCCCAAACCAACTCCAATGCAGATGGTGTGGGTGGCAGGACTTCACATGGGAGATGTGGGGAGCAAAGACCCCTGTAAAAAAAACACACTTTTCTATATAGTATCATAGTGGTTTTACAAGCACAGGAGGCAGTACCTTTATATGAGCTTGCCACCCAAAGGTGGAATTATTTTTATAGATATTCATATTTTATATTACCCATATGCTGATCTAATCACTATTTAAAAGTCTCCATGCTGTTACTCTCAATAATTGAACTGTGATGGTACAATGCCAATTGGCGGTGTTGTGCCATTGCTGCAGTGATGTTTGCTTATTCATAGCTCCTCCTCAGTTTCAGAGGATAGGGTCACTTTGAGAAGAGATAACAGATGATCTATCTGAATTTCAACCCACATTCCATTGAGGAAAAGAAAGATTAAAAGAACTATGACTTCTATTTCACCACCCCCTTCTCTGTTTTTCCTTTTCTTTGTTGTTCATGTATGCATATTCATAGCAACTCTTCAGTTTCAGAGAAAGGGTCACTTTGAGATGAGACAACAGATGACCTAGCCGAATCTTCCACCAGGTCACCCGATTCCTACACCTTCCTCAAGATTTTATATTTATTGTAAGAGTGAATCCATTATTACCTTGTAAGTTTTGATTTGGGTGTTTTTATGGTGTTACCAAGTTTGCAGAGGACATGTGTAATCTCTATAGATGCAGACGGCTGCTGACTGTGATGTTATCTGTGCAAGGTGTTTTTGTTTCCTCAGTTTCAGGTACATGATTGAAAGACAGCTTGAAAGATCATGCATAGACATATGTTCCTCTGCTTCTGGGCTGCAGGGCTTCCTGAGCCTATTGTTCTTTATAGGGTCAACACCCTGGGGTATGATGGATTGGTAAGTTTGAATATCCAGGCCATGGTATGTTACTATAAGTATTACTGTATGGGAAGCTGTTCAATTCAAAATTGCATTTTTCAGAAAATTATTAATAGTGAAATGTCTATGACTAATGATAAAATGTTTACAGCATAATATTATGAGAATGACAAACATGAAATTGAGTGTATCAAACACAGGAATGGTTATAAGACCTTCTGAAATGGGTATGACTTATACCAAAATGTGTATGACTATACCAAACTCAATATGACATACAACAAGATGGATATGACATACACCAAGATGGAAATAACATTTATTAAAATAAGTATGATATATACCAAAATGGCTAGGACACATACTGAAACAGGTAAGATGCAAACCAAAATAGATATGACACATAACAAAATGGGTATGACACACACCAAAATTGCTATGGCACAAATTGAAATGAATATGCTGTACCAAAAAGGGTATAATGCATAAATAAATATGACACATATTGAAATGGATATGGCCTATACAGAAATGGATATGACACATAGCAAAATGAGCACACCATACTGAAATGGATATGACACACAACAACATGGATTTTGCATTAACTGATATTAATATGACACTCACTGAAAATGGTATGACATATGCTAAAATAATAATGACACATATGAAGATGGATATGACATATACTGGAATGGCTATAACACATAGCACAATGGGTATTATGTACCAAAATGGTTATGCGACAAACTGGACTGGATATGGCACACACTAAAACTGGTATGACACACATAAATCATTATAAAACATATTGGAATTGATATGGCCTATACCGAAATGACTATAACACATAGCAAAATGGGTATGACATTCTCCAATATGGTTATAGCACAAACTGACATGGATATGACACACACCAACATGGTTGTGACAAATACTGAAATAATTAGAACACATACCAAAATGGATATGTCACATGTTGAAATGGGTATGCACATATCAAAATGGATAAGACACACACCAAAATGGATATGACAAAAAACAAAAGTCCTGATATTCAGATGTGCATCTGGCAATAGCACATGTGATGGCGCAGTGCAACTGAGTTGTGCTGGAGCAACTCAGGGATATATTTAAAAGAGATGAACAATGGTGCACCTCCTCTGAATATATCAGGTGTCGCACTGCACAAATACAATGCTGCTAGTGCATCCCTCTCAGACAGGGCTGAATACAAGAAATGGTAACTGCGCAAGAGCAACAGAGTTATGCTGTGCACAAATTCCTGGTATTCAGCTGGCAGAATGCATATGGCATCATAATGTATGCAAAGTGCAAATGGGGTCATTTGCAAGTCATTATGGCCCCACCTGCATGAATTGTGCAAGGCTGGCCAGAGAAATGCACATGGCACCCTGCACAGCATGTCCCAGGATCAGGCACTGCAGTACAACTCCTCTCCCATCCCGTGACACCACTCACCAGTAGCACAGAATGTTATACACCCTGGTGGTCCAGTGGTACCCCCCCACCTCTCCCATAGCTCTGATTGCCGATATGTATATTAATAAAATTCCTTGATAGTCTAGTGGTGCCCCCTCCCAACTCCTGTAGGTCCGATTGCTGATATGTATATTATTAAAATTCCTGGTAGTCTAGTAGTACCCCCCCTCCCATAGCTCTGATCACCAATATGTATATTAATAACATTCCCTGGTGGTCTAGTGGTACCCCCACCCTCACACAGCTCTGATTGCTGATATGTATATTAAT
The DNA here is from genome assembly GCA_016271365.2 of Neoceratodus forsteri. NCBI lineage: Eukaryota > Metazoa > Chordata > Ceratodontiformes > Ceratodontidae > Neoceratodus > Neoceratodus forsteri. The sequence continues at coordinate 1,180,885,457 of CM057458.1, forward strand.
AAAATTCCCTGGTAGTCTAGTGGTCCCCCATCCTCCCATTGCACGATCACCCATATTCATATAAATATAATTCCGTGGAGGTCCAGTGACACCCCACACTGACACATGAACCCCAGTCCACCAGCTCCCCAACATCATTGGCAGACAGCAGCATACCCACCCACATACCTTATGACTGCCCTCTGAATTATAGCTACAGTATGGGCTGCAATCCAATTGGTCCACACTGTGGACCAATGGGCTTGCAGTGCATACTGTAATAGCATTTTTTCTAAAATATGGCAGTTTGTGAATCTAGTTCTTATCAAATTATTAATTTCCTGCCTTTTTCCCTAGGTTCTCTGACTTTGTAAAGAGGGTGTTGCATGTTTACAGGCCTCAGTACTGTACATGTGCTGAACTACTGAATCATTAAAGGCTTGTGCAGCAGCCACGCCCAGGTTAGTGACCTAGTGTTTGTCTTCAGACGGTATTGTTAAGTAGTAGTAATAGTAGTAGTAAAATGTTTATTTTATACAGGATAGCAAACTTTAGGTCATTGACCTATTTTCAAAGTTGTCCTGTGTCAAGAACAAATTACATTCAATATAACAGACAAAAATTCAGACTACATAGAACAACTAATAAATAATTTTTGACATTTATACAAGACAAAAATCTTCAATCAGACCAGCAACTAACACATTTATCCACATTTTAAAAACAAGTACATTCATCATAAAATACAGTGCTCAATCCTAATTTAAACTGGGATAATTTAGTTGCTTTCCTTAATTCAGGGGGAATATTATTCCAAATATTTGCAGTCTGAGCCTCAAGTGTCATAGTACCATATCTTGTATTAGTTTTTGGAAAAGTGTAACCTCTATGCTTTACATCCCTTAAAAGATATGGATAATATTTACTAACAGAAGGCAATTTCATGTTTCCATCAATCATCCCATTTATTATTTTATAGCTAAATACTAAATATTGTTTTTTAAATCATACTGATAAACTGTCGGGCCCGGATATTCAACCTGTGCCCAAAAGCTGTGCAACAGCAGGAGCAAGAGCAAGTCCACTGCGCCCATGCGCAAGAAGCGTGATATTCAAAAACTGCGCAGGTCAAGATGCACCTACGGCACACAACTGAATATCGCACCACCTGTGCAATAGTGCAACCAGGGATGTGCAGTTGCGCATTTCAAATGTACCATAGCTCACCCAGGGATGCTCAGTGGAGCAGTCCAGATGCGCCATAGCGCAACCAGGGATGCCCCATGGAGCAGGGCAGCAGTGCAACAGAACAACCAGGGATGCACAGGGACAGGATGCAGGGGCCCACCACCCATGCCACAGATGGGCAGAGGAGCACACAGCAGAACAGACATTGCCCCCCACACCCCATGCACTGCACAACCAGTGGAGAGCTGGAATAACCACCAGCCCATGGATATCAGCAACCAACCCACAGCCAGGGCATGGTGCCAGCACACCATAGCAGCTGTGACCAGCACACAAGGAGGCCAACCACCCGTGCCACACCATCCCACCAATGCAGAGCACACCCTGCACCACAATCCCCACACCCTGCCCAGGAGTAGCACCCAACAGTGCAAGACACCCATGCATGCCACCACCCCCACTGTGACAATGCAACCCTGTGCACCAAGGAGCCATGCAAGGCAGCCCCACCATGTGCACCCTGCAGCAGGCGGCAGCAGACAGCGATGCAACAACTGCATACACAGTGCCACCCTGCACGTCCCCCCCGAGGTATAGCTGAGAGCCCGACCATGCGTTGGCACACAAGGTACCCCACATGCGAAAGGGCATGCCCCGGACCCCACCACCAGCAGTACAGCACCCTGCACACCCTCCCAAGGACACATCCCATCCCGGCACTGGCTACAACAGTCAGCACAGACACACACAGTGTTGCATGGAAGCATGCCCCACACAGGATGCAACACAGTGCATGGACAAACATCAACCCATACTCAAGGGCACACCGACACAGGGACACAGTAGTGGGTCAACCAAGCCACTGGCATGTGGCCACCGGCAGCCGTGTACACAGCCAACACCCCTACATGGCACAGGTGTGCCGCCCTCCTGAGAGGCACCATGAAGCTGTATGCCACCAGCATGCAGCCGAGCACAAATGACAGACAGTGGAGCATCCCTGGAACAGACACAAGTGACAGCATGGAGGGGCCAACAACAGCAGAGGCCACAGAGCCACTTGAGACAGATGAGCACCATACTGGTGACAGGGAAGCAACCTGGCATTGTGCAGGGACAGTGGTTGTCCAGCATGGACAGCCACCACTGACATGCCAGCAGACCGTGCATATCACAGACATACAAGGAGTCAGCTGCACAGGCCATGGACAGTCTGACAGTGGTGCCATGCACACAGAGCATGCACCATGGACCACTGCACACAGGCATCCAGTGCACAGAGAACAACACACAAACCACAGACAATGATTTATTCCCCTTGCCCACACCATAGGTGGTTCCCTTCTGGACACACACACACACCCATGCTTGCACCACCCCTGACACCATGTACACCACTGCAGCTGAGCACCTGTAGCCCGCTGCAAATCAGAGACCACCACAGTTGTCATAACAAAATGTATGTATTAAAAAATATAAACACTCAAACATATTTACAAATATATACAAGGGTGGGGGGAAGGGACACAAACTATGTGGGGGGGCATGGGGAAAGGGTGTACAAATGGAAGAGGGAAGAAGGGGTGTGAGGGTGGATCCAGGGGGGGTAGGTGTGTCAGGAGGTCATGGAGGGTCTATTCTCTTCACCGCTCTCCACTCCTGTGGCACCTCTGTGTGCTTCTCCTCCAGACCCCATGCCACTCCATCCTCTCCAGCAGTGCCAGGGAGGCCCATGCCAGCTGCAGCAGCTCCTGCATGCCCCATTCTAGGGCCATCCAGTGTTGTTCACCTAGGACAAGGGAGCAGAGTCAATATGTGTGACTGTCCAGTCCTCTGCAGCCCACCCATTGTGCATGGCATACAGCTGTGTGCCGCGCCCCTGTGATGGTGTGTGACCACCCACAGTGACCGCGTCCACAAAACCTGCCTACCCAGGCACCCACAGCCATGCAGACCACTGCACACACCCACCACCCATGTCCCTCACAGCACCACCATGGTCATACAGTGACATGGCTATGTGGTGCAAAGGCAGTGGCACAGCCATGTACCCAGTGCACACATGGACCACCATTGATGCACTCCCAGACATGCAGTGCCACTGGACAGTGCTGACTGTAACAAGTTGCGTGCATGGCAGTGGTGTCAATGGATGGTGGCCATGCCCTGCTGCCCGCCCTGTTACACAGAATGCAATAGTAATCATGGATGTAAGGCATGCACCATCATCAGGCTGGTCCCTGTGCCTCAGTGGTCTGGCATCCCTTTCAGCCTGCTGGTCCTCTTGGCAGTGCCTCCTCTCCCTCACCCGCCGGTGCTCCTCTGGGCCTAAGGAACAAACATGGAGAGAGGAACATTAGTACAATCCAGTAGCAAAGTCCCCCAACCCCCGTGTGTGTGCAATCCCACACAGCCATACCCATCCACCCCCCACCCCAATACCACCACCACAGCCAACACTGAACAGCCCCTCCCATGTGTCAGACACATGCAACCGTGATCCGTGTATGGATGTTAACAGTGTATGGATAGGGCACCTACCTGGCCCTGGCGCCATGCCCCTCCTGGCACATGCTCGCAGGTGGGCAAGCCTGTCCAGGTCCATGCATTAGAGGTCCCCGTATCGGTGACAACACTGCTCAGCCATGCTCCCGATTCCTGTGGCCTCCTCCAGCCCCACCGCCACCTCCTCCCATACTGCACTCCTGGCTCTGTCTAGGGTGCATCTCCTCAAAGTGCCCCAGCATGGGGCTCTACTATGGCCACCAAATTGGCCAGCTCCACCTGGCTCCAAACAGCAGCCCTCCTCCGTGCCATCTCTAAAGCTGGTTGGAGTCAAAATGGCACTCGGTAGCACGGTCCGTCACATGCAGATGCTGCACAGTACAGCGCTGCCATTCCCTATCGTGCTGTCACCGAACAGTGTGGTAGTGGTGCACCCATGCAGATGCATGGTGCCTAGGGGGCAAAAGTCAGGCACAGGGTGAAGGGTCTCTCGCTCACGGACCGCTACAGCGCGATTGGTACTCAATGCATGTAGCGTGATTGGGTGCCTGTGTGCCACCTCCGATAGTGACCTACCATGCTGTGGCCCCAGTGTGCCTACGGTGTCCCAATGCCACAGCGCCACATATGTGAACAGCGCAGTAGCGCCACTGGCACAATGGTGGCAATGTTCTGCATTGCCTCCCACACACAGCACGTCAGCAGTGCGGCAGGCATCAGCACCATCACCCCAGGCTTGCAGAGTTCGGTGTGTACTGCACGTGTCACAGAAATGCGCCCATGCCTGAGTATGTTCAACAAAATTGCGCAAAGTGCAACAGCGTGATATTCATCCGGCATATGCAAATCAGCTAATCAGCCATTCAGTGGTGCAGATACTGCATTTGCATCCACTTAAAACTGCGCCTCGCCTCATGTGCATGCGTTGCACTATACAAATGTGACATTGGGGTGCACTGGCCATAGTCAAGGCCCCTAGAATTCTGCGGATGCAGAATTTTGCGCAGAACTTGCAATCTACCGCAGAACTTCTTCGGTGCTGCAGAATTCACTCTTCTTGTTGATTTTTTATTAATATTTCTGTTTTTCCATAGAATCTAGTTCCCTTCTCCTCTTTTTATATCCTAAATCCCCTATATGCTCAGAATGTGATGTTATCATTGCTATAACATCATACATTAGCTAATGAAATGGCTGCAATCTGCAACAGAAATGAACAGTCACTGATCTACCACAGCTCCCACTGCCAGAGATGGTGGCACAGCACATCAGGCATGGTGAGATTTGCTCAACCTGCACTACAGCCTAATACAATTTTCAGTCTTACATTATTGCACTAGGGCCAACTTAAACAAAACCTTATCAATAGCACAGACCTGTTAAGTCCATACCTCACTTTGTACATACCCATTTGTGCCTTTAAGGTATGGAGATGCCATCTGAAATGAATAACTGGTAAAATGAATTTAACTGTCATTTTTAAGAAAAATAAAGTAATTATGTCCAGAAAAGTGGAATATAATAATGTATAGACCTGTTGAAAGAATAGACCTGTTAAATAAATAATTGCACTGTACGCATTTTTGCCAAGGTTATTGATTACATATTGTCATTGGTTGATAGAATCACCTAAAAGTTATGGAGAAATTTTGTGTGCAGGGACAGCTGTTGGGCCAGAGGGTAGCATGCTGTGTTTCTGTGCTGGCAACTCAGGTTCAGAGACTAGCTCTGGGACCTGGCTGGGCAGCACAAGGACTGATGGAACACATCATTGCTGGGAGCCTGGGAAGGTATGGTGCAGTGTTCTGTCACATGGTGGACACATTGCGCTGGTCTGGAGAGCTCTATCTCACAATCGGTTCACATGCATGTCATGGCCTGATGGTGTTACGCAGTGTGTCAGGGAAAGCAGGTTGACATCAAAAATGAGTTTTGCAATACCTCATCTATTCCATTTCTAATGGGACCTGCATGAATGACGATGCAAATTAATGGAAATTAAAAAAAATATATACACACACACACATACAGTATCTCTGTCTCTCTCACCACACACACACACACACACGCACATTTGTATGTATGTTACAGATTGCATATAAATATATAAGTGATACACAGTGAGAACCTCATGAGTGGTGTAGAAAGCACATACAATTATATAAGTGATAGACTGTGGAAACCTCATTAGTGGGATAGATAGCATGCATACAGAAATACCTTATTTATCACATAAGATCCCCCTTGCATATGTCATTTATTTAATAGGCTAGTATCTTAAGGGAGAGACATTTGTTTTGCTTTTTTAGGCATAAAATTATTTTTATAATTCTGTTATTTTTTGAACTAGTGTTACTGTGCTTTCCACCATCCTGATTGCTATAACTACTGCCATGAAAGTGAAGTCAGGATAACAAGCTGTCACTGTGATGTGGTAGTTTGTTAGTGCCTCAGAACTTCCGTAGAAATTACAAACCACCACCGCAGAAGTTCTGTGGCAAATGGTAGTCTTGCCGCAGAACTTGGTCCCACTGTGCCACAGAAAAGTAGGGGCCCTGGCCATAGTCGGTTATTGCAGTCTATTGTGGTGAGTTGCATGCTGTTTGGGAGTGTGGACTGTGGTGTGTGGGACATGCATGGGACTGCACAGTCACAGGTAACACCTGTCATTCTCACAGGATGAATAATGAGCAATCGTGAGGTGGAGGAAGAGGAAAAGTGATGTGGGAGGAAGAGGAGGCCTAATTTCACAAAAGCAGAAACAGATGCCCTGTTTGAGGCCTACCTCAACTAGGAGCCGCTGCTCAGCGGACGGCGAGGGAACACCACAGGCCCATGCTGCTGCATGGGAAGAGGTGGCACGTGCTGTCAACCTGCATGGCAGCCACCAGCGGTCCGTCCAGGAGTGCAAAAAGAAGAAGGGCATGGACAGGTGGAGGATTAAGGACAAGGTGGCTGCCATCAGGGCAGCATGGTCTGCGACCGTTGGGGGACAGCTGGACATGCAACGCCTGACCCCACAAGAAAAGCGGGTTGCTGGCATCATGTGGCGTTGTGCCATCAAGGGTGTTCCAGGTGGTGGATTCCAGATGGGTGGTAGCCCATCACTGCATGGTAGATCCTTGTCTGTCAATGGAGGGGGACAGGGTAGGGCAGATACATTAATGCTACTGTGTTTCCTTACAGCTCCTGAGCATCTACATGGGTCAACGGTGGTGAGCTTGTCCACTGAGGGCAGTACCATGGACATAGAGGAGTGCTCATCCACCTCCACAGGCATACGAGGGTCAGGGTGACAGTGGGCCTGCCTGGACATCCAGACTGATGTTGGTGGAGCAGGTGCAGAGGAGGCCCTGCCCATGTCCCAGCGTGCCAGCGTCCATTGATGCCAGCATGCTGAGACTTGGGCTGGTGCCGGATCCATCACTGATGATGATGGAGCTCATTTCATGGACAGTGATATGTGTGAGCCACAGGATTGCCACACAGCAGTAGACATCATGGGCATGGCTGTGGGTGGTGCCACCGTGGAGGCCAGTGTGACATCATAGTCCCAGCATGTACCTATCTGCACCAGTGGGGCAGCACTGGTGTGTGTCCAGGACAGTGGGGCTGTTGTGGCGCTGCAGTGGCACCGTTGAGCCCTGGAGAGCGGCAGCTGGAGGGGCAGTGTCAGCACTTGGCCAATGGCCATGGGGGTACAGTGTCAGGGGGTGGTATCAGTGCACTGCCTGTGGACATGCCCCAGCCTGGCCCTGGTGTGTAGCACCCACCCTCAAGGGGTGCTGCCCATCAGGGCCGTGAACACCATGAGGGACAGCATGCCGATCAGGCAGATGACCTCTTAGAAGGGCACACCCGCAAACTCCAAGAATCAGTTGGTCAGCAGGTGCGGCTTGTGACGGCGGTGGATGCACTCAGTGCGGCTCTGCACCAGGCAGAGGAGCGGCACAGCAGAGACACCGCTCTGCTCCTAGCAGGGATGGACCGGATGTGGGAGGATGTGACTGCTGCCATTGACAGGCAGACAGAGGCAATCACTGCTGTCATGGCCACAATGGGCACACAGTTATTTGCCCATGAGTCGCAGACACCACGCAGTGCAATGTCCACCCCTCGTTCCTGGTGTCATGCGATACCCTCCTTGTCGACACTGGGTTCAGCTGTGGGCATCCCGAGCACGCCTGGCGCAGGCATGTTCAGTGTGCTGCAGACCCCTGCGTGAGCATGGTCGCTTTCATGCAGCAGAACCCCTGGGGGACCATCGGTGCCACCCCATGAGGCCATTGGTCAGCCTGTCACTGCTGTCAGGTCTCAGCAGGGCTGTCCACGCATCTGTGGTGGCTGTGGCATGGTGGCGCGTGACTGACCTGTCTCCCACCACAGCTACTGTCTGATGCTGCCCTGTGTGCATTGTGTTGTTCAATGTGCAATGCACTGGTGGGGTACCCGGCCCTGCACGCACACACATGTTCCATCTGCACACCCTCCTGGCTGCTGTCCACTGAGGCATGTGCATGATGATGCCTGCGTTGTGCTGTCCGCCACTGTGCAGTGGTGCCCAGCGTCTGACACATGCACAATGACAGGCACAGGGCATGGTGGTCTGTGGATGTGTGTGTGGCTAGGGGTGGCGGTTGGGGTCGGCATGCCTCCTACCCTTTGTGCATGTATTGTGAGGTGTGTGTGTGTGTGTTTGTTTGTGTGTGTGTGTGTGAGACCGTGTGCCGTGTTAGACCTTGCCCATCCCTGACAGCGTGTGTGGTTCCATGCTCAGCCATTTCTCTTAATGACATGCACCCCTAGGGTTAGTCCATGTGTGTTTGTGGGTTGTGCCCTTGCCACTGGTGGTTGCACATGGCCCCATGACTTACCTGGGTTGGTTGAAGTGCTCCCCTGTGATGGTGTCCCAGTGCAGCTGTGCCATCTGGATCAGTCGGGGGTCCCTTCGATCAAGGGGGAGCTGCCCATCACCATCTTCAGCAGCGTTCTCTATCATCCTTATCACTATCCCCCTCTTCGACCTGTACGGCTATCCCACAGTCGTTGGCCAGGAATAGCCCACAGGCCTTTGAGGGGCTGTACTGTAGGGCACCGCCAGATGTGTCCAGGCAACGGAAATGTGCCTTCAGCATCCCGAACACCCGATCGATGACATTGCATGTGGTGACATGTGCCTCACTGTAGCCTTGCTGCAATGGGATCATGGGCCACCACTACGGTGTGAGCAGCCAGGGATGGAGTGGGTATCCACTGTCACCTGTGTGTAGAGGGTGGACATTAGTTTGGTGATCAGCGTCACCCTGCCTAGTACCATCTAGGCCAATACCCATGTCACCTCTGACTATGCCCATCCCTAGGTCAATGACTTTCTGCGTGGTTTGCATACTCACCCACTAGGTGGCCAGTGGGGATGTCCCCACTCTCGAACCTGTGGCACAGTGCGGACTGTTGCCAGATGAAGGCATCATGTGCTCCCCCAGGGTGAGTGGCACAGACATTGATTATGCGCCCCTGGCATCGCACACCACCTGGCAGTTGATGCTTGCATGCCCCTTCTGATTCATGTATGCAGCCCCTTCGGGGCCAGGTGGCATGCAGATGGCCACATGGGTGAAGTCTATTGCACCGAGCACGCCAGGCATACGTGGTACCCTGTGGAAATCCTGTATGTTTGCTGTACGCTCCACCGGTGTGCTGGGGAAACAGATGTACTCCACAGCATGTGGCAGCAGTGCGCTGAGGAACTGGGTGAGGAGGTGTGATGCGGCTGACTGGGATTTGCCTGTCATGTCCCCTGTTGATCTCTGGAAGGTACCTGTGGTGAGCAGGCACATGACAGCTGTCACTTTGGTCTCCACTAACACAGCGTGGCTCCGTCATGTGGGTGCCTGCATCACATCAATGCACAGCTCACAGAGCCGCTTCAGGATTGCCCAGTTTGGGCAGTACTGGCCTACGATCGCAGTATCAGTGTACAGCTCAAAGCTGGTGCAGGCTCGGTACTGCCGGTTGGGGGCATACCGCCGACAGGTCCTTCCACGGCTGTGCCCCCTGCTGCCTGCCTTCTGACCCCCCTCATAACTACCTCCATCTGGATGGTGGCACTGGCCATGTCCCTGGCTTGTGTTACCCCCCCCGGCAGCTGTTTCTGTGTTCCCCCAGCTGTCCTTGCTGCTACTCCCCCTGCATTGAGAACAATTCCCTGTAGTGGCCTCAGTGCTGTGTGGTACTTCCCCCTTTTGACCTGCACTGTGGCAGAGGATCCCAACACTTTCCCTGTTCCTGGGGGTTCCAGGTGCTCTGTCCTGCTCCTGCCTTGTCCTACTCCCAGTTTTTGTATGTCTGTGTGGCTGCCTGAAGTTCAGCAACATGTGGCTTCCCTGTAGCGTTCTTGAGCCTCTCTCTTGTTCCTTTTTATTTTGGATCATTTGCACTATCGCGCAACTTCTGTTTGCTCCCCTATTGCGCATGGCGCATGTTATTGAATATCACACTGCTCCATTTATGCATGGTTCCTCCCCCTTCAGTTGTGCATGCATTCATTATCATTGCGCTCTTGCACATTGCGATTTGGAGGGGTGCATCTGCCTCCCGCTGAATATAGCAGAATGGCGCATTTTCAGACTTGCACTGGCGCATCCCTGTTGCGCATGGTGCAACCCTTTTGAATATCTGGGCCTCTCAGTTTAGGTCTTTATACAAAATGCAATGATGAGTATTATAACTACAGTTCAGGACAAATCTTGCCAATCGATTATGTGATATGACTAATTTATTTAAATGTGTTTGACCCTCAAAATTATACACCATATTTCCATTGTCTAATACAGGCATTATTTATTGATTTGCAATTAACCTCTGGGTTTGTAGATTTAATATCCTTGATGACCTTCATTGTGCCCCTATCTTATTATTAATTTTCTTTATTGTATTATTAATATGAGTTAAGGATAATTATTTATAATGCTGGGGCATTATACTGTATTTAGTTGGTTACACATTTGGTTATATTGCCTGGTTTGATGCTATTATCTTCATTTCATTGTGAGCAGCATTATGTGGTGGTAGTGGGGCAACTGTGTAGTAAATCTGTGAGGTGGTAGTTGGTGAAAGACTCTTTATCTATGTCTTTTTCTCTTTTTAAAACTCTGGCCCAGATATTCAAACTGCGCCAGTCTGAGGCGCAAGCCCCTGCGCTGCTCAAAATAGTTGCGCTGGGGTGTGGCCGGGGTGATATTCAAAGGAGTTGGCTGTTGAGCAACTCCTTTGAACTCACCAGCTCACAACACTACGATGGCGCAGTGGAACTTACTCTACCGCAAGTTGCCAGAGTTGAGCATTAAACTTGCGGTGGCGCAAGTACCATTGCGCCATGCGCAAATTTCAATATTCAAAAGGTGACATGCAAATGGGGCCATAATTTATGCAAGGCGCAGTGGGGGCCATTTGCATCTATTTATGGCTCCATTTGCATGCCATTTGCAAGTAGGTGCGCCGATCCCCGAGGACTTGCTCCTGGCCACCCTGCCAGGCAGCAGCCGTCGGGGACCGACGCCTAATGCAACCGATCGCGGGCATCACAGTTACATGACACCCCACATCTCCCACAGCCCGATCGCGGGCAGAACGCGTATATCGCCCCCACACATCTCCCACAGCCCGATCGCGGGCAGAACACGTACATGTCTCCCCACACATCTCCACAGCCGATCGCGGGCAGAACCTGTATGACCCCCAGTGCCCGATCGCGGGCAGAACCTGTATGACCCCCAGTGCCCGATCGCGGGCAGAATGTAACCTCCCCAACCCGAATAACTCCCTGGTGGTCCAGTGGACCGTAAAGCCCGATCGCGGGCAGAATGTCACACACAACCCCAAACATCTCCCTGGTGTCTAGTGTCCCCCACCACCACCCCCTCACCCCTCCCCCCGCGGCCGGCGGGCGACAGCATCCACCGCCTGCCGCCCGCCCGCGCCGACTGACTGTCGGTGGGCTGCCGCCCATTGGTGCAGAGCTACAGCCAATGGGCGTGCAGCCCATACCGTACATGACAGTCAGATTTGTGAATGATCATTCACCGATCTGGACACAACTCGCTCTGTTATAACTCTACGCCGATAGCTGTACTGCGCAATAAGCGCTGTTCAGTCAATCAGCGGCGGGGGCGGCAAGCGAGTGGGATATTTATCGCCCGCCGGCTGCGGAGGCGGGGTGGAGGGGCTTCGTGGGTGGGTGGGGGACACTGAACACCAGGGAGATGTTTGGGGGTTGTGCTGTGACATTCTGCCCGCGATCAGGCTTTACGATCCACTGGACCACCAGGGAGTTATTCGGTTGGGGGAGGTTACATTCTGCCAGCGATCGGGCACTGGGGGTTCATACAGGTTCTGCCCGCGATCGGGCTGTGGGAGATGTGTGTGTGTGGGGGTTCATGTGCGTGTACTGCCCGCGATCGGGCTGTGGGAGATGTGTGTGTGTGTGTGGGGGTTCATGTACTTGTACTGCCCGCGATCGGGCTGTGGGAGATGTGTGTGGGGGTTTCATGTAACTGTGATGCCCGCGATCGGGCTGGTGGGGGGGCACAGGGACCGAGTTGGGGGCCAGCCAGGGGTGGCAGCTGCTGTGTTGCGCCCTGCAATACAGCAGCTCACCTGTGGGTGGCCCTCAACTTGATCCTTTTTTTTTGGCTCAAGGTTGTGCAGGCGCAGGTTGGGGGTTGCGCATGCACAACTCTGCACAACCCGACTGAATATCAGGTTGCGCAGGTTATGCATGGTTCCTCCCCCTCCTGTTGAGCATGCATTCATTTGCATTGCTCTTTAGCGCAACCTGTTGCCAGTGGAGCAACTGCCTCCTGCTGAATATCGCAGAATGGCGTAATGTAGGACTTGCCCATGCGCAACCCTGTTGCGCATGGAGCAACCCTTTTGAATATCTGGGCCTCTTTATTTTAAATTGGGTGTATTTCAGTTGACTTTAAATTGTTTACTGAAGGGCAAATTTTTGTGCTAACTTTTTAAAACCAATTTCAGCATTCTGCCACTTTTTTTTGTACACTTTATTTATTCACACTTACCACATTGGACTCTCTCCAGCTGGGACTTGGGGCTGATCTGGCCGATCCCTTCCATCTGAAGCTTCAGTGCCCTCACTGGTCTCTGACCTCTCCACTCCACGTCTCCGAATCCCCCCCTTGATCTGAGTGCCCCGGGAGCAATGGACCACCAACTCCTTCCTGTTGCTATATCCAAGTGTCTGGTGGAGACAGTAATGGGAAGCCCAGGAGATCACCTAAGCCCGTTATTGGACATGGTGCCAGTGCCACTAGACCCACTTTCACCTACCAATGGGAAGGGTTTTTTTCTTAGTTTCTTCCCACCTATTGGCCCAGTCATGCAATGCACTCCAGTGCGATGCTTGAGTGCTCCCATTCATGTACACAGGAGCACCGTCGCGGCCATGCCCCCGCTCTGCCAGGACTGGACTGCTGCTAGATCCCCCAGTCATTACTAGGGGGTATCAAACAGTGAGACCTTAGTCCCCCTTCCCTCCCAGGAAAGAAGAGCTGTCCTTCAGATGCTCTATCCTTTCTTCCCCTGCCAACCCCCAGTGATCCGAGTCTGCTCCCGAACTGGGTCATTGGCATGGTGCTAGGTGTTGCATCCAGCGCCTCAACCCTCAGCACCACCAGGCCGGCCCAGCATTCTGCCGCATTTGATGTAAACATCAAAGTAAATTATTTTGCTTTTTGCTATGTAACCATACAGTGAGTTTCTAGTTCATGCCACATGGAGCAAATAGCCTGTTACTAAAGTTCTGTTTTTTCTAAAGCCAGCAACTAGTGAAGTCAGCTATCCAGCAGTTATCCAGTTCCTGCCCTTCCCCCCAGATACTATATTTTTGTAAGAAGAGTCTTAAATGTTTTTACATTGTATGACATGTGCTGAAATAGTGAACTATTAGAGGTTTAAGGAGCAGCCACAATCAGGTTGGTGGCTTTGTGTTCTCTACAGACCGTATTGTTATGGAATGCTATTTTGTTATGATTGACTCTACCTTATTGAAAACTTTTCTGTACAATCAGTCAGCAACAGAAAAATAAGAATAATCATGATAACAAGAGAAAAGAGTGACGAAGATACAGTTGAGGAACAACCCCCCCACCCGTGGCCTGCATTCTCACATTACATAGCAAAAACAATAGAATAGTGGATCGATGGCCATCCACAGTAAGCTGTGTTTCCATCAAGGGAGCTGATGCTGTCATAGAGACCTTGAGTGTGAAGCTTGAAAGTCTCTATGACATCATCAACTCCCAAGATGGAAAGACAGACTTTGTTGTGAATTGCCACACATCCACTCTATTTCTTAATATATGGTTCTCCGAATACCAGAAAAAAACTCAAACATTTATTTGCCCAGGTATTGTACCTTGGGTTTGCAGTCCTGATTGGTGCTGGCAGGTCAGTGTGCTACCGCTGCATTCCAGTTCCTTCAGAGATTTGCTGCAGTTATTCTCCACTCCTGGTCATAAACACATGCTCTGCAGGAGTTATTTAGAAAAAAACAGAAAGAAAACTGACAAAATTCATGTAGTTTGGAACCACTGAGCCAGCTTCTGCTGTCCATGACCAAACTGTCTCAGTGAGGTTCTCACTAAGCACTGCCAGGTTTTAGTTGATTTTTCTCAACAGAGCACCAATCAGATGGCAGGACAAGGCCAACAATTTGTTGTACTGTCAATGTGAATTCAGCACGATAGCATAGTACCCGCCACTTATTTCACCCATGGTTTATGCAGGCATTTGTTTTTTATGGGCAGATTGAAATTTTCCACTTGCCTAATGCATATGCTGTAATGAAAAAAAATGCTTGTTATCGCATTCTATGCCCACCTTCTATTTCGGGCAGATTTAGTTGCTGCTGCAGTTAGTGTCAGTTCACACTTTGGCGTGCAGAACAAAGGATTCAAAAATTCTGCATGCCAAAGTGTAAATTAACATTAACTACAGTGACAGCTAAGCTGCCCAAAATAGATGGTGTTAATCATGGCAGTCAAGGGATGAGATGCTCCATCTGAGGCTTTAATCTATTGTGAAAATAAGTGACTGAAACTGAGATAGAGCTTCTAGTCCTCTCCCAAAATAGAATGCTAGTCAGTCACAGCTGCTCTGTGAATGAGCATCCAGTTATATCTTGAGAGAGCCTAACTGAGGCACTACTGTGTGTGTTTTGAAGTTTTTTTTGGCGGCATTCAAATGGTATGAGAGGATCCATTCCTGGAGCTGAACTGATGATTCAGCAGAGGAGGATGATGATTGTATACAACAGTGATCAAAAATGAGACAGCATTGTACCTATTTTCCCCTCCTCCCCCGAGTCACTAAGCCTTCCCAGAGCAGTACTGATTCAGCAGTGGAGGATGATGAAACAAAGAGCTTACTTGCTTAAAACAGTCACAGATAATAACAGTAATGAGACTTTACCTACTAAAAGTGACTAGTGGCAGTAATCAGCCCAATTTTTTACTAACAACCCTTGCCTTTGGTTACAGCGTCCAGTCCTTATAATGGGCAAAATCTGCTTACACAGATGCGCCCATTATAAGCAGCTTATACTGTACAACTGTTTGACCTTTGAACTGTACTATAGCAATATTTTGAAACGCTCCCATTTACATCCACAAAAAACCCTAATCATATACTATAAACCAGTTGCTGTTAGAGTCAACAATATTGAGACAAGTTAAAAAAATCTTAAGAATATATTAAGAGCAAATTAATCAAACAACAGTGTATTAAATAGTAAACTTAATGCATTAAAGCATTTAAATATATGCAAATATGGGGGCTACAAAAAAGGGGGGTTTGTATAATAGCACGCAAGAGAAATGTCACAAGAGTAAGATCAACTTAAATGGATTTTAAAGAGCAACTTACACATCTTGGTAGAGATGTGCCAGTAATGCCCTATTCTGCATACAGTACCTGAGGTACAGAGAGTACCGCAGATGGAGGTACTGTAAAGCAATATTTTACTGTAAAGATGTGGCAGAGCACAATGTGTGCCTCCGCCGGAGACTCAGGTCCCCTTCCCGATCCAAACCAAAAGATGTTGTCAGGTTGGATGGGAACCTGGCGAAATTCCATTTTGATGGCAAAAGTGCTGCAGAATCTGCATTTCACCAGCGAAATACCAATTCCATGGCACTTTCTCCAGTG
This sequence comes from Neoceratodus forsteri, assembly GCA_016271365.2. Taxonomy (NCBI): domain Eukaryota; kingdom Metazoa; phylum Chordata; order Ceratodontiformes; family Ceratodontidae; genus Neoceratodus; species Neoceratodus forsteri. Next base: position 1,180,901,354 of record CM057458.1, read on the forward strand.
AAATAGAATTTCACCAAGTCTCCATCCTGACCTGACATCATCCTCCAGTTTGGATCGGGAAGAGGACCTGAGGCTGCAGCAGGGGCACGCACAAGGCCCCTAGAATTCTGCGGCCACAGAATTTTGCGTAGAACTTGGTAATCTACTGCAGAACTTCTGTGGTGCCACAGAATTCACTCTTCTAGGTGATCTTTTATTAATATTTCTGTTTATACATAGAATCTGGTTCCCTTCCCCTCTTTTTATATCCAACCCCCATCTGTTCAGAATGTGATGTTGTCATTGCTATAACATCATACATTAGCTAATGAAATGGCTGCATTCTGCAACAGAAATGAACAGTCACTTATTTACCACAGCTCCCACTGCCAAAGACAGTGGCACAGCACATCTTGCATGGTGATATTTGCTCAACCTGCACTACAGCCTGATACAATTTTCAGTCTTACATTGTTGCACAAGGGCCAACTTAAACAAAACCTTATCAATAGCACAGACCTACTAAGTCCATACCTCACTTTGTACAAGCCTATTCGTGTCTTTAAGGTATAGAAACACTATCTGAAATAAATAACTGGCAAAATGAATTTACTGTCTAAATTTTTAAGAAAAATAAAGTAATTATGCCCAGTAAAGTGAAATATAATAATGTGTAGACCTGTTGAAAGAATAGACCTGTTAAATAAATAATTGCATTTTTGCCAGTGTTATTGATTACATATTGTCATTGGTTGATAGAATCGCATAAAAGTTATTGAGAAATGTTGTGTGCAGGGACAGCTGTTGGGCCAGAGGGTAGTATGCTGTGTTTCCGTGCCGGCAACTCAGGTTCAGAAATTAGCTCTGGGAGCTGGCTGGGCAGCACAAGGATTGGTGGAACACATCACTGCTCAGAGCCTGGGAAGGTATGGTGCAGTGTTCTGTCATATGGGGGACACATTGTGATGGGCCGGAGAGCTGTATCTCACAGTTGGTTCACATGCATGCCATGGCCTGATGGTGTTACGCAGTGTGTCAGGGAAAGCAGGTTGTCATAAAAAATGAGTTTTGCAATAACTTCTCTATTCCATTTCCAATGGGACCTGTATGAATGAGGATGCAAGTTCAAGGAAATCAAAAAAAATATATATATATATATACACACATACACACATATGCAATTCTCTGTCTCTCTCATCACACACACACACACACACACACACACACACACACACACACACCATATTTGTATGTATGTTACAGATTACAAATAAATATATAAGTGATACACAGTGGGAATCTCATGAGTGGTGTAGAAAGCACATACAAATATATAAGTGATAGACAGTGGAAACCTCATTAGTGGGATAGATAGCATGCATATAGAAATACCTTATTTATCACATAAGATCCCGTCTGCATATGTCATTTATGCAACAGGATGGGACCTTAAGGGAGAGACATTTGTTTTGCCTTTTTAGGCATAAAATTATTTTTATAAGTCTGTTATTTTTTGAACTAGTGTTACTGTGCTTTCCACCATCCTGATTGTTATAACCACTGCCATGAAAGTGAAGTCAGGATGACAAGCTGTCACTGTGATGTATTGGTTTGTTAGTGCATAGAACTTCATGAAATTACAAACCACTGAAGTTCTATGGCAAATGAGTCTTGCCACAGAACTTGGTCCCACTGTGCCTCAGAAAAGTAGGGGCCCTGGGCACGCGTTGCACTTCAGTGCATCGTTACAGTAAAATATTGCCTTACAGTACCTCTGTTTGCAGTACTGTCAGTACCAGGTGATACTGTAGGCAGGATAAGGCACTACTGGCATGTCTATACCGAGATGTGTCAGTTGCTGTTTCAGGTCAACATTGCTTTTTATGTTGGCTTTTGTGCACGTACTAGCAACATCTTGTGGTGATAGCAGAAATGCAGAGGTGTGTCAGTATTGGCCAATGCACGGATGCTTTAGTGGATGTGTCCCTCAGCCCCCAATGAGTGAGCACACTGCCAATGGCAGCAGTTTCAAAGAAAACCATGAAGATAAAACAAATCTGCTGCTGCAATCAGCAACAAGCTCATCATTGAAGCAGCAGATGGCACACCTCCATTACACTTCTTTCCTGGTGAAACATTTCAGTAAACATGATGGCTCCTGATGTCAACCACACAATCTGCAGAAAGATGACATCAGGGTCCCTAATCCCCATGTCGGCATGTTCGCAGATCCTGCTGCCCACCACACTGCAACCTCCTACTGCTGCTGCCTTCCCTGCTCCCTCCTTTCCCCATCCTCAGACTGACAATAAAGCCCTCCTGCAACCTCCCACTACTGCTGCCTTCTGTGCTCCCTCCATTCCCCGTCCTCAGACTGACAATAAAATCCTCCTGCAACCCCTCACTGCTGATGCGCTGCCCACTCCCCCTGTTCCCCATCCCCCAACAGAAAATAAAACCCTCCCACAACCTCCCACTGCTGTTGCCCTCTCCACTTTCTCCACCCCCCAAGAAGTGTAGCACACTGGGTCCCCACCCCAGTGTGCCTGTTTTTTCTTTCTTTCTTAAGCGATCAATTAAGAAAACCTTCCCTCACAGTTTATTTTTCTTTTTTCCCCTGCAAACAAGAAAACAGTCCACGATGTCTCCATCCCCTCCCCTCCTCATCCTCCTCTGCGCACCCACATCCCTTACCCCTACTCATCTATACTTACCTCCAGAGGTCAGGGTCACAGTCTTCTCTGAACCTGGATGTGTTTGCACTCTTCAAAGCTGAACTGCAATGTGAAGATGGCTAGATTTATAATGGGAAGCAATAGGAGGGTTTCAACTTAGGTTGCTATCTCAGCCATTGTTTGGCATTTAGGCCTCTCATTTTCAACATGGGGTTCTTGGGACCCCACCTCATGAACATCTTATTGTCATTTTGTTTCTCAATCCCAAAAAGTGATTTCAAGGTTGCTGCACAGAATCACTTTTCAGGACTGATTGATGAAACAGCACTACCACTGTTCATGAAATGGGGTCTCAAAAAGCCCATGTTGCAAATTTGATGGAAAAATTAAAAAAGAAATGGCTGCATTACAAGTGTGGACTGTGCAGTTTCTATGCATGCTCATAGCTTTACCAATTTTTAATATTTTCACTCCAGATTTTCAACATTGCCATTTTTTTCACACCTCCATATGAACAGTACAGCAGTCATTTTTCACATTCTGCCTGACATGTTTTCATACCTGTTGCACAAAATGGTCATTGTCACAGTGCAAAATTACATTTTGGGACACATTAGCAAAATCACAGTGCCATTGTTCATGAGAAGAGGGCCCAAAATGCCCATGTTGAATATTTGGTGAAAACATTCCAAAAAATGACTGTGTTACGGGAATGCATTATACAGTTTCTACACACGCTTGTAAGTTCAGGCATGTTTCATATTTTCTCTCCAGATTTTCAACATTGCCATTGTTTCACACCTCCTCATGAACACTACAGCTGTAATTGTTTGCCTGAAATGTTTTTTTGCATCTGTGCCTCCAAATTGTACAATTCATAATCATAAGTATCATAAGCAGTTTCAAGCTAAGGGACTTATGTCCATAATGCTTTCCAAGTATATCAGAATAGTGCAGTTATACCAGAATAAAAACTATCAAGTCTTGTCTTAAACAAATCCATACTAGTGCTTTCTATCACTGATACCAGCAGACCATTCCAGGCACTAACCACCCTGATCGTAAACCAGTGCTTCCTTAAATTTGTGTTCCATTTAGGTAAATCAAGTTGTAATTTATGTCTTCTATCGCTAGTCCATCCAGATCTGAAAGTTATTCCTAGGTCTTCCCTTAGTACTGTATCCTTGACAATTTTAGACATCATGCATAAGTCCCCTCTTAATCTTCTGTAATATAATGAATAAATATTTGATTTTTCCAGTCTTTTATCATAAGCCAAATATTTTAGCTCAGTCACAGATTTAGTGGCTCTACGCTGCACCCTCTTGATTCTAGCCACATTCTCCCTTTTCTGGGGGGCCCACACCTGGAGACAATACTCCAGTTGTGGTCTCACCAGGGCTCCATACAATGTCATAAGGACTGTCTCACTTCTACTGGAAATATGCCTCAAAATACAATTTAAGTTGCAATTGGCCTTTTTAACCTGTTCCTTACAATGCTTACTAAACTGTAAGTTAGTTGTTAACTGTACTCCTAAATCCCTCTCATTGTTAGTTTCAGTCAAGCTATTGGTCCCCATAGTATACTTAAATTTGTTGTTGTGATGACCCAAGTGCATAATTTAACACTTGGAAATGTTAAGTTCGCATTTACTATAGTTAGTCAATAAATAAGCATAGTCTATAGCCTGCTGGAGAGAAATGGCCTCAGTTAAGTTGGCCACAGATGTTTCTATTCTACAATCGTCAGCAAACTTAGAAATCCATATATTTGGATCCCTACATTTCAATGTAGAAATATAGACATTGAAAAGACAAGGCCCCAACACTGATCCCTGTGGCACCTCACTCATCACTGCTGAACAGTCTGATATCTCACCCCTAACCACGACTCTTTGTTTTCTCCCTGTCAACCACAGAGTTTTCCACCTTAAGATGCTTCTATCTATTTCCACTTTTAATAGCAATTTGATCAATTCCACATGGGGTAGTTTATCAAATGCTTTGGCGAAGTCCATAAAAACCACATCTACCACATTACCCACATCCAGCTCAGAGCTAACTTTTTCATAAAAAGTAACTAAATTTGTCTGGCATGACCTAGACTTAGTAAACCCGTGTTGTGCAGAATTAGTTAACTTATTCTCGTCTAGATAGTCCAAAATGATGTTTTTCAAAATTACTTCCATGATTTTTCCTATTAATGATGTAAGGCTAAAAGGTCTGATATTAGATGGTTCCGACCTAGAATCCTTTTTGTGGAGTGGGGCTACCACAGCAGTTTTCCAGTCCTGTGGAACTTCACCAAAGTCCAAAGATGATTGAAATAAGTAGGTAAGTGGAAATGTCAATGGATCCACTAATTCATATAAAATTCTGTGGTATATGTTGTCCAGGCCGGGGGATTTATTAATATCCATTTTTTTCAATCTGGACCTAACCTTATCCAGTTTTATAACAATATTCCCTGGGATAGGGTTCAAATCATGGTATATGGGGGGTGGGGGGTATCTCCAGAATTAAAGATTGAGCAAAAATAATTATTCTGAATAATAACAGTCTTTTTTTCTGATGCTAGTTCACCCAGAGAGTTTTTATATGGTCCTAGCGTTGTTGTATTGCTCGTCAGATAGTTTATACATGAAAAAAGGACTTTTTATTATCATTAACTTTAGTGTCCAGGGTGATTTCCTGTTGAACTTTTGCCTTTTTTATAATAGCTTTAACTTATTTAGTGGAATTCTTGTAATCCTGTTAGTATTCTGCTGATTTATCCTTTTTATATTGTTTAAATAATTTATCTTTTACATTTATTAAATGCTTAACGTTTTTGTTTAGTCAGCATGGGGATATTTTTTTACTGCTCTTAAACTTTTGGATCCTAGGGATATGCTCATTATTTAATTGATTACGTTTATCAAGAAATATATTCCACATATCCTCTGTATTGTTACCTTTAAGATCATTAAGCCAGTCCCATTATGTTAAATCCTTCCTGTGTGAAATCACCTTTCAGGATTGAGTAACAAAATGATAGTGGCACTGTTCATGAGGTGGGGTCCCAAAAAGCCCACGTTCAATATTTGGAGTGAAAATACCAACAAATGCCCAGGGCATTAAGGTTTCCATCCATACACCCACCCTGTAGAGACTGACATGCGTCTGGGGGTGTAACTTGGGTTTGTCAGCTATAATGTTCTTGGCATTCTACCCCTGCCCCCCACTGTACATCTGCTGACAGGCATTAAGGTGTGTCTTGAGGTCTGTCACCCTAACATTCACCCCATTCTCCTATACTGGACCCATCTCAGCTTATTTCCTTACACAATGGGGTGAGCATAAGGGCTGAAGACCCCAAAGCACACCACAACACCTGTCAGTGTCTTTGGGGTGGTAGGGTTGGAGTTAGTTCAGTACTTTACTGCCATTCCTATTATTCAACTCTCTGACTCCTGCACTACCAATACCAATGCATGCAAGCCAACATTCAGCATTGACAAAAGCTTGTTATACTGCTGGGGCAATATATTTTTGGGGGGTCTTTTACCCTTTGCTTGAAGACCTGATACTGTAGCTTGGGATCTGGTCCCCAGCCATGTCACTTGCTGTTTGAGTATTTATCTTGCAGATCAAAAAGGCTGAGGCAGTCTTTCTGACAGAGGCATTTATAATTTACTTGAGATGCATTTTTTTCAGCAGCTGGAGGGGCCCATGGGTAGCAGAAGCCCTTCCCATAGGGGGTTGCAGAATGGTGCAGGTGTGTGCAAGGGGTGTACCAGTGATTGGAGTCAACATGGTTAGACATTCTTTTGTCTATCTTTTAAATATTAATGTTGCACTCTTTGCCCATGGAGTTAACAGATGTACTATATTTCAGGTCTCACATGGTTGGTGCCATCATGTAGTTTAGGTGTTCAAGGATTTACCCTTTAGTTTCTCCTTGCCCTTCCCCTGCGAGGGTGCTGCTTAAGGACATATGTCCAGGCTGTGTGTGTGCTCATGCATAACTCAGCCAAGCATGTAACGGTATCCTTCCCATCCCTGCACCACTAACCCTGCACTACCACCCATTCATTGATCAACAGGTGGCAATGTCAGAGTGGTGTGATGGCCATCCCTCTCCATAGGAGGAGAGCATCCCATTCCCAGCATCTTAAGCGATAGCACTACCGCTGCACTGACAGGCCAGATGGTATTCTTCTCCCTTATGTTCCTCAACTGTATCTTTGTCACTCTTTCTTTTCTCTTGTTTGTTATTAAGATTCATTTTTTGTTGTTGACTGTACAGAACATGTTCAATGAAATATATTCAATCATAAAAAATAGCTATCTCTAACAAGAGGAACACAAGGCCACCTACCTGAGTGTGTCTGCTGCTCAAACCTCTGACACTTCACTACTTCAGCAAATGAAATGAAATGTGAAAACATGCAAGACTCTTCTTACAAAAACATAGTATCTGGGGGAAGGGCAGAAAATGGACAACTGCTGGGTAGCTGGCTTCATTAGTTGCTGTTCTTAGGAAATAACAGAACATTGATAGCATGTTGTTTGCTCCATAGTGGCATAAACTAGAAACACATCTTATGGTTACAACGCAAACAACACAATAATGTACTTTAATGTTTACATTTAAAGTGACAAAAAGCTGAAATTAGTTTTAAAAAGTCAGCAAAAAATATATCCTTCAGTAAACAATGTAAGGTCAACTAAAACATACCCATTTTAAAATAAAGAGTTTCAACAAGAGATTGAAGACAAAGATAAAAAGCTTTTCACCAACTACCACCTCAGAAATGTACTACTCAGTTGCTCCACTACCACCCCTTAATGCTGCTCACAATGAAATAAAGATAATAATAGCAATAAACCAGGCAAGATGTAAGCAAATGAATAGCCAACTAAATATACTGCCCCAGCATTATAAACAATGTTGTTTACTCACCTGGTAAAGGTGATTATCACTGCAACCTTTCCAGTGCTCCTATATTCCTCAGAAGTGGGTAATTCTCCATCCAGCCCAATGGCTAATGCAAGGTCATAACTTTTGATCAGATAGAGGCCAATCCCCCAGCCATGACAATAATGTCCAGTTAGAAACTTCCCTAGCAGAGAAAAAGATCAAACAAACAAACCACCACATGGAAGAAATTGACAATAGCAGGAATACCAATAAATAACCAGCAAGGAAACCCCAATTGTAACATGCAGGCATTCACTGGAGTAAACATGAACATTTCACAGTAAAGGAGGTAGAAGTCATAGTAAAAAACTGTCCTCTAGAGCAACATGAATAACATTGATGACATATGGAAGCAAACATTGCATAATATAAGTCCAAGTCCAAGGCAAGGTAAGGAAAGAGAAAGTTTAAGCCTTGCACCTAATAATTTCCACATGGTTCAGGCTGCCCTAATACCTGGTTAGTCCACAAGCATGAGGGTCAGAGCACTGGAAATGTTTCAAGGATAATCACCTTTACCAGGTGAGTAAATACCATTATAGTATATGGTTACCCTTTGTTATGTATAAAAATCAGCCTGCTCAAAATCCTTGTTAAGCACATTCTAAACTGTTATGCGCATTCCAAAGTGTTGTTATGCGCATTCCGAACAGTTGTTATGCAAAGTTCAAAGGTCATATACTTTTAAATTTCTCATTTATTCCACACCTAGCTACTTACTAACCACCCGTGCCCAAAGTCATACCTTTTACCTTTCAAAAGTCTGAAATTTGATTTTGACAAAGGGTAGAACAAAGAAATGGCAAGATTTTTGTTTTCACTTCAGTGGGGTCTGTCACTCTAGTGTAAAAACCATATACTATAAAAATAAAATATGGGCAACCACACACTTGGCATGTGTTTCCACCTCTGGGTTGAGAAGACAGCATGGACCTCTCGAACATCGCTCTTAAGGTTCATATACTGTCATTTCAACCCTCAATGTAAACACAACCTTGTTGTGTATGGTTGCCCATACATTATTATATATATCCCCTGCTGCCTTTCTAGTGCTTCTATAATCCTCACAAGTGGGACTTTTGTAGCAGCACCATGAACCAGCCCCAGGTGGGGAGATGAACAAGTCATTTCTCAGCACCCGAAGCTCTGTCATACATATCTCCACAAGCTGATGCTACGATCAGCTAGTAATGGAACCAAATGTAACCAAAGAGGCCCAAACTGTGGCACTTCAGATATCCTACACCAGTGTTCCTACCGGTATTCATATGACTGAAATTACCCTGGAGAAATGTGCCCCAATACATGTTGGGTCAAGAACCCCTGTGAGCAGGCAGCGCTGTATCTCCCACATGCCCCAAATGCTTTTTGAGAAGCCACCAGCACTGCCATCCTGCCCAAGCAGAGACCAAATAACCTCACTGACTTATAACCCTTTGAACATATTGAGAGAATGCCATAACAGGGAGACCATAGTGAGTGTATGTGGGGCCTTCTCCGGGCTACCACAGTCCACTAGTAGATACATGTGAAGGTCCTCTGCTACCTGAAATGTGGATACAACCATCAGAGCCAGGGGTTGGACAGCCCTTAGAGATGCTCTGCCTGTATGTACTGAGAAGAAACAGCCTGCAGTAGGATATTGTCTGCAACTGCTCACTCTTCTAGCTGAACCATAGCCATAAGAATGACCATTCTGACAGACACCTGTAAAGAATTCTGAAATGAAAGGAGGTGTGTAGAGACCATCCTGAACCAACTTAATCTGCCCCAGTGGGCAGGTGGGTCTATTATGTGGTGATGCAATCTGCCCTTCCCTAAGCTGGCAGATGACATCTGGGGTGAACATGTGTGATCTGGCCCAAGGAGAGAGCTGCACCCTTCAGAGATACCTGAAGCCTGTACCCTCAAGGAGGAGTAAGCCAGGCCATCATCCACTCCATTGTTGAGAAAACCTAAGCTTTGAGGAAAACTTGCTAGCAAGATAGTTAGTCCTTGAGCTGTACACCACGTATTGCAGATCTGCCAACATATCTGAAAGACTTTGTGGTGCAGTGTCTGCCAGGTGTCTAGAGTTGACCCACCACCCTGGGTAGGTACCCCTCTTTCAGCCATCTTTGCCTTCCAGCATCCATGCCATCAGCTGTAGAACTTTAGGAGCACAGTTAAGAACTGGGCCCTTACTGAGGAGATTTGGGTGGTGTGGCAAACTCCACAGGGTCTCTATAAACATTGCACAAAGCAGAGAACACCATGCTCTCCATGCCAACATGGAGCCATCATCAATGGTCAGACATTTGTGGCCCTGATTGTTAAAAAGCCTTTTTGCAAGCATCAGAAAAAGAAATGGAGAAATAATACTGTGTCTATCATGCACGGCACCAAAATTGTATTGACTCAATCTGCCTTATGGATGGGAAAGCAGGAGCTAAAATAACACAGTTGAGTTGTGTAGTGGGATGGCATCAGGTCACTGGAGAAAAAGGACACCCATTCTGGGAGATAGATTGCAAACATTTGAGGGGAGGGTGAAGCAGCTTTCATTCCTTCAGTTTGAGTTACCCTCAACAGAGCCAATTGTCTTGTAAAGTCAGGCACTTTGCCAAGATCAATACTCTGTTACATTTATGCTTATTGCAATGTTCATAGAACCTATTGGATCAATAGCTTGGTTCAAGTTTTTCCTTACATGTTTATGTATACCATGGCAACCTGGTTACGGGTCCTGCCCAATGCTGTCCAACCTACAAGCTGAGGATCAAGGCTAGTGAGCTCAGTGCACTGCTCTGTTTTCCATTCTAGACCTGGATAGCTGGACTTCTGGGACTGACTGTCTTATCTGAGTGAGGTGCCAGACTAGTATGGCTCCCTGAACGAGTAGAATTGCATCTCTTGTACTTGTTGCCATTGCTAACAACATGCCCCTTAAGAGGAGTTGATTGGTCACTCATCACTTGATACCACACAGAAACTCTAGGCTTTGGTTACTGCAATCAGAACTCTGTGCCAACTGATCCTGGCATCCAACACAAACTTCTGGATTGGACTTAGGAGAAGCCAGCTCCCCTTGCACCTTGCATATCCTTAACACCATGAGCCCTAGCAACTGCAGGTGTGACCACACGGACCTGTTGGGGTGGGTTGTTACTGGCCCAATCAGCCATGATATGTTGGAGATCTGCTCTTTTGATCCATGCACTTGCTTTATTGAGGGCCACGTCAATGCCTACCAGTGCTTAGCGAGTTCCCATGAGGCTGAAATCAGTCTGAATGGGACACATGGTCCTTAAGAATGCTGGGCCCTGACCTTTGGTGGGTGTAGTTCCAGAGTTTTTTCTGACTAGCAGCCTGTGGAAGCTGGCAGGGACCCCTCCCCCTGCTGGGTGTGCAACTTTTTCCAGCATCTTGAAAAAGAGACTGGCCTGGGTGGCATTTAGCACAAACTGTGCCATGGTGGTGTGGGGTCCTTGGCTGTAGATGCTCCCATCCCCAAAGGGCAAAGACTGCACACAGTGCCTCCACCACTTGGTGCTCCAGCAGCTTGGCACCACATTCTAGGGATGCAAGCATGTCAAGTAGTGATGGACACTCAGGAAGCTATAAGCAGGAGATCAGACAGAATGAGTGACTTGAGAACTAACCCCGGGCAGAATCCTTCTGTGCTCTTGGGAATCCTTAGAGTGCTCCCCCCATGTTCAAATTGTGATGTGGTGCTGGCACCATGACTTGACTTTGGAAAGATTTAACATAGTGTTTTGGAATGTCTCTGCCCTGTCATGCACCGGGGGCACCAGTGACATCATTGGTCGATGTGGGGTTGTATGTTGTGCAACACTATGGTATAGTCATGTGATATGAATTTCTGGACCCACCTGCTCATTGTGGTTTAAACTCATGGTTCCATGAACTGGTGGAGCTGCTATTACCACCAGGTGAAGGCACTGCATCTTTAAGAACCCAAGCCAATCTCTTCATATGGTACCAAGCAGGACCTTGCTGTGGTGGGAGGAGCCCATGGTGAAAGCCATTTCAAATCCCCTTATAGAAAAAGGCAGACTGCAAAATGCAGGGCATACGCAACCTGGTGGATGCCTCCTCTGATATCTCCATGAGATCTTTTGGGATTTGATGTCTTTCCCAGCCAAAAATCTCAGGATGCTTCCTACTTATGAGATTTGGCCTGTGATCTTTGTAGAGATGCTGCATCTTGTTCCATTCGTGATCTGCATGCTCTGTGAGCCTTTGACCAGGTCAATGAGGGTTGCCAGCAATGGGATGGTGACCAGGTGTATCCAGGCCACCTATTTTATATGGCACTCATTTTATGGACCATCCTAACCCCTCAGAGTCTCACAAGAGCCTCCATATTGCTCCCAAAGATTCTAACTATCGGAAAGCAGGTGGTGGAGGGCTCAGGAATTTGCAGGAAAGTCATGAATGCCTGAGAAGTCTGGTAATTGCACAAATGTGCCTCACATCCCAACAAAGGAAATCAATGGCTGTCTTCACCACCTGCCCACTCAGGTGAGACAGAGGAAGCACAGAGCTTCAGCCGATCCTGCCAGCCCTGGACAGCAGCCATAGCCTGCAGAGTAGCTACAAGTAGACATCCAAACTAATTCCAGATACTCCATTAGAATGCAGCTGCTTCCACCTTTGCAGACAAAGACTTGTCAATTAAACTATAGGAACTGTATTCAGTGGTGCATCCAGCCATGAGGGAAGCTGGCCAATGCTACCTGGGTCTGCAGACAAAACTATGCCAGTGACTACCTCCCATCTGGCTCATTGCTGGTGTAGCTCTTGCCTGCTAGCCCTCTTACCCCACATTGTTCCTATTGTCCTTTGCACTCAATGCACTGTAGCTAATGCCCCAGGAGTGGACACTGCAGGAGAGAGCACTCCAAGGAAGAGCCAGAGCTGGGGACACTATTGGAGGTCCCAAACTGGAGCAGGGGTGCCAGCCAGACACTACTGGAGGATCTGACTCCACTAATTCACTGCTCTTGCAGTGTAATCCATTTTTTGCCTAGAAATGTCAGTAGAAGCCTCTCTTGGGTTTGGTGCTGCTGTGAGTATTCCCATCTGGCTGCCTTTCTGGGACTGTCCAATACTGGCCACCATTCCCATGAGGACATGTGGTAATGGCATTGTGGAGCGAAGAAAACATTGCTGTGATCAATTGAGAATTCAGGTCCAGTGAGACCTGCCTCTTTTGTACTGGCTTGCCTTTTGGACCCTGTTGTGGTCCAAAAATGGTTTGTCATTAGGTCTGGGGTGGGTGCACGGTGGTAACCCTCACAGGCCCTTGCTCAGTGCTGCAAAGCAGCAAGATAGAAACTGGTAGCTCCTTTCACAAGAGTTACTGAACATGGCAACCACAAGATTTTGAACATATCTGGGAACAAGCGACCACCAAACAGTGTGGTTCACGATAAACTTAGCTGTATAGTCAAGCCACACAAAAGTAAAGGTATTGGACTTCAAGAGGGCTGATTTTGTCAAAATGGGACAGTGCATCAGAAAAGCACTAGCAAACCAGCAAGAAGGTGGGGTGAAGCAACAATGGGGAAACATCAAAACAGCCATCACAGAGGCAGCAAGCCTTTGTGTGAAGCAAATAAACAAATCAAAATAAAAAAAAACCACTATGGTTCTCAAAAGAAGTGGTGGGGAAGGTACAGGAGAAAAAGATAGCATTCAGGAAGTATAAGGAAACACAGAAGGAGCAGGACAGAGAACTGTACCAGTTAAAGCAGAAGGAAGCATGTAAGGCAGTCAGAATAACAAGGCCCAAACTGAGGAAAAGATAGCCAACTTGATTAAGAAGGGAGATAAAACCTTTTATAGATTCACTAGGGAGTAAAAAAAAAACTAAGGCAGGGATACTGAAGCTGAGCAAAGAGGAAGGTGGTTGGGCAGAGAGTGACAGTGAAAAAGCAGGGATACTGAACAAATACTTCTGCTCAATATTCACAATGGAAAAGCAGGGGGAAATACCTAATCTGGTCAATAGAAGCACTCTGGGTAGGGGGTTGATATTAGTCCTTTCACAGAAGAAAGGGTTCTGAAAGAACTCTTAAAACTGAGGGTGGATAAAGCAATGGGGCCTGATGGGATTCACCCTAGAATTCTAAAAGAACTAATGGAAGAACTAGTAATACTACTGACTATCCTTTTTAATAAATTATGGGAGGATGGTGTGGTACCTGAGGACTGGAGGAGGAGGGCGGATGTGATTCCCCTTCACAAAAGTGGGAACAAGACAGAGGCAGGAAACTACAGAACTGTCAGTTTGCCCTCAGTGGTAGGGAAAATGATGGAATCACTTCTGAAGGAAAGAATTGTTGGGTACCTAGAGGCCAGTGGGACACAGGACATAAGGCATCATGGATTCACAGAGGGAAGATCATGTCAGACAAATCTAATTGATTTCTTTGACTGGGTAACCAACGCAGTAGACCAGGGAGGGCTGTGGACATGGCCTACCTAGACTTGTCCCCCCCTCCTCACTGGATTCTACCCTCACATCTTGGTATACCCAATGCTGCACTTTTCACCCTCTTGCCACCCTTCCTACATTCCTTCTCCCCCACCTCTTTCTCTCTCTCTATGACTCTGGCACTTCTTATCTGTTGTCTATTTTCTCTGATAAATGCGCTGGCTGCTGCTTGTTACAATGCTACCCTTGAACTGTATTAATCTGTACTCTGTTTGCAATGTCCACATTGTTGTAATGCCTGTTTTGATGTTCCCCATGATTTGTATTTCTCTGACATGGAACCTTTGTAAAAGAGCCATGGCTCAAAGATATTTGTAATCCTAGACTTGATAAATAAATAAATACATGAATAAAAATAAATAAATAAAGACTTTAGCAAGGCATTTGACACAGTCCCACACAAAAGATTAATAAAAAAAATTAGCCAGCCTGGGAGTGCATCCCAAGGTGGTAGCCTGGATAAAACACTGGTTGGACAACAGGACACAGTGGATAATAGTAAATGGAGTCCACAGTGAAGAAAGGAGGGTTACTAATGGGGTAATGCAGGGTTCAGTACTGGGGCTGGTCCTTTTTAATGTCTTTATAAATGACATTGCAGAGGGACTGGAAGGGAAAGTATGTCTCTTTGCAGATGACACAAAGATCTGCAACAGGGTTGATACACAAGGTGGGGTGGAAAGGATGAAAAAGGACTTGGCAAGGCTGGAGGAATGGTCAAATGTATGGCAGCATAGATTCAATGCAAAGAAGTGCAAAGTAATGCACCTGGGAAGCAAAAACCCAGGGGAAGGGTACACAATGGGGGCAGGGGTGAGATATTGGCAACAACAAAAATGGAAAGGGACCTGGGGATAGTCATATCAGATGACCTAAAGGTGGGCCAGCAATGTGAGAAGGCAGTAAGGAAGGCTGGAGGGATACTGGGATGCACAGGAAGAGGCGTCACCAGTAGAAAACAGGAAGTTGTTGGCCTTCTGTACAGACAGATGGTAAGACCACCTCTGGAGTACTGTGTACAGTTCTGGAGATCCCATCTCCACAAAGACATAGACAGGGTGGAGGCTGTCCAGAGGAGGGCAACCAGAATTATACAGGGTCTGCATCAGAAGACATATGAAGAAAGATTAAAGGAACTAAAGATGTATACCCTCGAGGAAAGGAGGAGGGGGCATGATATAAACTTCAAATCCTCAAGCAATCAACAAAGTCCAAGAGGCATCAACTTTCAGAAAAGAGATGTGCAAAACAAGGGCACAATTTGAAGATGAGGGGACAGCTCAGAGGTAATGTGAGGAAGTATTTCTTCACAGAGAGGGTTGTGGATACATGGAACAGCCTTCCTGAGGAGGTCATGGAGTCAAAAACCGTGGGGGAATTCAAGAATGCATGGGAGCAGACATAAGGCAATGCTAGTGTGGGGTACTAGGAAGTAGACTGTTGGTTAACTAAGATCTGCAGCTTATCTGTTAGGTAGGTAAATGGGCAGACTAGGTGGGCTAAGTGGTCCTCATCTGCCGTCAAATTCTATGTTTCTATATTGAAAGGACTGGAGCTGCCACATACCAAGCCGTATGAGACTTCAGCCAAGAAGGTAGGAGATCCCTAGAATGGTGCTGGTGGACTGGTAGCATGGGAATACAACTTAATGAGAACTTGCCCCCTCATCCTTGTGGTTCACCCATGACCTTCATTCTCACTAATTCAGCATGGGAAATAGAAGCTTCCATAATGTGGTGGGCTGATGAACCCAGCCAGGAGATTGGCAACTGCAGATTCTCCTGGAGACTCTCAAGACACTGTGAGTATTGTGGATGGGGGTCCTATCTTATACTTGGATCCTTGATAAGCAGGTACAACCCGCTAGGCACAGGAAAAATAAATTACTAGGCAAGAAGCCTAGGTTGCTTTTGTACTTGAATGCTTCTGGAAATGGTCACCAGCACAGAGGCACTGCATGACTACAGACCCTGTGTTAGAAGGGAGCTACCTGAGACAAGTAAGGGTTAACCCATGAACTAGGCTGTGCAGGTACTGAAGACGAGATCATTCAATCAACCTGGCAACTTGGAGGTCTGACCATTACTTTGTGCTAGATGTTGTTGAGAGGTACAGTAAATGTTGTTGGGTATTTGCCGGCTCTGTAAATGAAAGAACCCTCTTGTTTGATTATTACAAAACAACAAAAACAAGGCAGACCCTCCCAGGGGTTTCATTCTCTGTACAGTAAGAAGTTCAGGAGTTCAGGGTATCTCAGGAAAACAAAATGGCTCTGGAGTGTTGGAATCACATTTAGGTCTGCTGAATGCACACAGGGCATTAACATTCTTGTGTGTTAAGCAATTTTTGACTGATCTACTGGGTCCTAGTGCCACTTGATCCCAAGACTCCTGATGAATACTGCCTGACTCAGAGTGGACACTATATGACGGTCCAGTCCTCAGGGAGCTGCTGGTGGGGACAATACCTGAGGATCCCAAAATGCACAGGACTGTAAGGTAGAATGCTACTTGTATCCTGTGGCATGTGCTACTCACAAGTGGGTGCCTGCCAAAAATGACAACCCACTTGTGGCACATGTTAACAGGGGGGTAGGGAAGGTGACCAGATGGGATGAGTTTGTGAATAGTGACAGGATGCCATTATATGTACAAGCATGGGAGTAGTGAGCATGCTGAGCAAGGGGAGGAGGGTTTGTAAGGGGTGGTGACGTGGTGAGCTGCCGAGCTGGCTCCATGGTATGGTGGGTGGGTGATGGGATGGGGTGACCAGGATGCTGGGTTCAGGTCTGGGTGCAGATATATAATGTTGGACCAGCCCGAGTATTTTTTTTTTATTTTTTACACTTTTGCACCCTCCCAAAATGCACCCCATCCGAAGCTGACAATTCTAAAGTAGTGGGGTGCAGGGGACGCAGCCCCCTCATGACATTACAATATAGAGTCCTTTGCACCATTATGTTTTCTGCTGGGGGTATACATCACTGAGATTTAATTTTGATGATGTACCCTTGCCATAATGACGATCACCTGTTAGCGATCACCCTTATGACATGGAACCGATGCTACTACATGGTCTAGCTTGTCTTGTTTCCCTGCTCAATGCCCTGTGAGCTTTGTTTTTTGTGTGTGTGTGATAATACAGCATGCAGAAAGTTTGGATAACATCTTAAGGTTAATGCACACTTTCATCTGTCAACATGCTATTATGAGAGTATGAAAGGGTAAAGAAAAAGTAACATTTGTTAGAAAAGTACCTGAGAGTTTGGGAGTGATCAGTGATCATGAGCAACCTCTAGGGATGCACAAGGTAAACTGGACAGTATTGTCATGGATGGGGCATTGGGTTTAAGTCAACCAAAATTTATGATCGTGCATCAGCCAATATGATGGATGGAGGATTACCCACTTGTGAGGAATATAGGAGCACCATAAAGGTTGCAGGGGATAATTATCCTTAACAATAGAGTATATAGACAAACACTAGATCACTAACCTGAGTGTGGCTCCTGCTCAAGCCTTGAATGATTGAATAGTTCAGCACATGTATTAAAGCCTGTAAAACATGTAACACTCCTCTTACAAAAGCCAGGAACCTGAGGGAAAAAGGCAGGGAAATTCATAATTTGATGAATAACTAGATTCACAAACTGTCATTTGTTAGAAAAACTAGAACATCAATAATGGGGTTGTTTGCTCCATATTGTCATGAGTTAAAAACAACTGGTTTATAGTAATAGAAAGTGGAGATTCTAGCTTTCCAGTTGTATAACATATGTGTTTCTACCATGTATTCTTACAGAGTAAATGGCTTATTAATTTCTTTACTGTTCATAAAAGTGGTAAAATACTGACTTTAGTTTTCCAAGGCAGCAAAGAAAACTCTAACGTTGAATAAATTGGTGAAATTCAGTTAAACATGCAGAAATTAACTAATCTTGGAACTATAGATTTTGGTAATGCCCTTTCTTTTACAGGGCAAATAAAAATATTACACAACACAACATGCTGTATAACTTTGCAGAGCATTGGACAAAAGTACAGGATGGGTTTATCTAGTATTAAGTATAACCTTACACAAAGAACACATAAAAAGTATTTTTTAAAGCCAAATAAAACTTTTGAAAACAAAGGTCTTCTTAAAAAAAGACTAAAAAAATGAAACTGGTACAGTAGCAAAATAACAGTTTAATAATATACATTGTGCACATTCCTGGGTCACACAATTTATGGAGCTCTTACCTGCAGTGAAGCTGAACAAGAACTGCTGGAGTCCTATAGAATTTCAGGGGGTGATGTTGCACTCTGATTAGTTAACTCTGGTTACACAAGTCGTGCTTTTCATTGTGTTTTCTATTCAGTTCAGTATGTGTTATACTCATCTTGGTGTATCACAGTCATTTCAGTTTGCTGTATTGACACATTGACACATGTTACTCTCTATTCAGTCTATGCCTTGCAACTTTGGCAACAAGCTTTTGGCAGACAGGAATCTTGCTTTCAGAGCATTTGACTAAAAAGCTAGAATTTTGTTACTAATAGAACACTTCTATCTCAGCAGGAGTCAGTGCCTGTTGGGATTAAGCAAACATATACTTCATTAGAAGTGGGGGGTCTCATTTAGTGTTAAAAGAAAGTCAGTGTGTTTTTCTGTGTTGGGGAAAGGGATTGTATCAACTTCTTAGTCTGCTAAATCAGGAGGAGGAGATAAGTTAATTGGGAGTGTGGCTTAGGCAGTAGAAAACCAGGTGTCTCCAATTACAGTTTCCTGCTGCTAGGTTCTGGTAGACAGGAATCTTGATTTCAGAGCAAGGAGCAGTTGACTAAAAGCTAGAACTTTTCTTACTAATTGCCTCCTTCCCTCCCATCCACGTTCCCACCCTTAGCCAGTTCTACTTTTATAGGCACTGGATTTGACTGACAACAGGGTCTTTCTGTTTGGCAGTAAGAAGGGAAGGACCACAGAGACACTTTAGTTTCATCATCCTTGAGGGAAGAGTAGCTCTCCCTCCCAGCTGCTGGAGGTCTGACACTGCACAAAGAAGAAGGAGACTACTGAAGAGTACAAGAAGTTCAGTCCTGGAACAGGAAGGGCAAGAGCTGTAAGGGCACATAGGCAATAGGAAAGTAGGTGGAAAAATAAATGGAGGGAGAAGAGAGTAATCAAAAAAACAACAGGATAGGGGCCACAAAATAAGACATGATAAGAGTGCTGCAGTGTAATGGATGTGGGCTGACAGTCTTCCAGGAGACATTGTGAAGGCTGCAATGCTGCCCTATTTGCTGGCACCTCTCTGGTCTGAGGTAGGAGGTTGCCCATCTCCAGACTGAGCTGTCTAGGATTTGTGAAACCTCCTCCCACACCCAGGTACCATTGGGGCCACCGCCAGTACCTCAGAGGTTGCCAAGAAAGAGGAGTGGTTGGACCAAAGTGAGCACCAGGATGGAAGGAGAGAGTGGTGGAACAAAGGCACATCCCTCCAGCTATACCTCTCAACAATTCATATGCTGTTCTGGCTGAGAGGGGTTCTCTATGGAGGCACCTAAAATGGAGGCCAAGGAGGATGCTGGGAACCTCCATAAAGGAGACCCACAAGAGGGTGGCTCAGGACTCCACAGGGAAGAAACAACTCTTGGTGGGGACTCCATCATTAGGGGGGTAGAACTGCGGGAGGAAGGGGAGAGGGAGGTAAGAGGACTGCCTGGTGCCATGGCCTGGAGGGACAGTAAGTGAATCCTCATGATGGTGGGAGCAGCAGCATGAGGAAGGGAGCTGGATGTCATTGTCAGCCTAGGAGAAATGATCTGGCTGGGAATGGGATCAAAGCAGTGCAAGAGAAGTTTGTAGAGTTGGGAGGGGCCTTAGACAAGTAGCAGGTACAGTAACCTTCTCTGAGGTGCTGCCTGTCTATGGCAAGGGTATTGCTAGGGTACTCCACACCATGAGATTCAATGAATGGTTGAAAAACGGTATGGAGCTCAGGGTTTTGGCTTCATTGGGGACCTGGGATCCACCTAGAAGGATACAGGCCTGTAGGGTGTAATGATCTACATCTGTCTGGAAGGGGAACTCAGATAGGTTTAAATGCTCATTGGCAAACATTTAAACTAGTCAAGGGGAGGTAGTGAAAAGAAGTAGGGAAATTCCAGCCCACACCCACAAAACATGGTAGTTAGTGAGGGATCAGAGCTGTGCAGGAGGATTTTGTGGAGTTGGGGAGGGCCTTGGACGAGTAGCATGCACAGAAACCTTCTTGGAGGTGCTGCCTGTCTATGCATGGGTGAGGCTATGTCCCACCAAAAAAATCAGGTAGTTATTGTGGCAAACATCAAGGTAGAGAAGTCAATAGGGAGCAGGACAGGGTAAATTCAAAAGAATGCAAAGGTAGTAAGGACTGGGATGGCGCTAAAAGGGCTAAGGCCATAAAAAAATGGAGGGTGATGAGTACCAATGCCCATTGTCTGGATAACAAGCTCCCTGAACTAGTGGCCCTGATAGAAGAGGGATGCCTGGATATTGCAACAGTCACAGAAACATGGTACACAGACAAACCATGACTGGGATGTCAACATACCAGGTACACAATCTACAGGAGGGATAGGGTGGGTAAAGAAGAGGAGGAGGAGCTCTCTATGTAAGGGAAGGGATCAAAGCAATGGAACTAAAGAATAAACAGGGAGTAGAGAAGGCACTGTGGGTCACTCTGGATACAGGAAATGGCACCCCACTCCACACAGGGGTTGTATACAGGCCCCATCTCAGGGGGAGACAATGGACAAGAAAACAATAGAAGGCATCATTAGAATGACAGATAAAGGGGAGATATTGTTGATGGGGGACCTGAATATGCCAGATGTTAACTCAAGCTCCTTTGCTGCAGCCACATCCAAGAGCAGAGTCATTCGTGATGCCCTACAGGGGACATGCCTCAGACAGCTAGTGCTGGAACCCACTCTGGAGGAGCAATTTTAGACCTGGTACTCTCAAAAAAGGATCTCAGATTTAGAAATGGGTAGCCATCTGGGAACAGGCAACCACCAAACAGTGTGGTTCATGATAAACACAAATAGAAAAAGTTGGTTCTGGTCAGTAACATTGTGTAACAAAATAAAGTGGACAAAAATAAATCGGCAAAAACAATGTCACCTTCAATATTGACAGCACAAAATGTAGCATGCCAGAACAATGCTTGGCACCCGACACGCAGGTAGCAAACAACATCTACCGCATGGCGGCACTGCACTGGAACCACAGGGGCCAGGAGCACAAGCCAGTATGCTGTATCCCCTGTTCTGTGTGTTGTGTGTGTTGCTGGGGACATATTGGCTTGTGCTCCTGGCCCCTTGCATTATACATGGCCATCCACATGGTGACCATGGTCCACTATCCTCCAGTGGTTACCCCGGTGCACATCCTCCATCACTCAGCATTCTGGGTGGGGGTACCCCACCATGTGGGTGCCTGTGCCATTAGATTACCATGATTGGTGTCCAATGGCCTGCTTCCCCCAGTGGTGGTTGCACCCTGCCCTGTTCCATCTCAATGCACCCCTGTGCTGTTCCTGTACATGGGTGCCTGCTGCTGTGTGTTCCAGTGCAGTGCTTCCATGCGGTGGATCTTGTTTGCTACCTGTATGTCATGTGGCCTACATTGTTCTGGCATGCTTCATTTTGTGCTGCCAATATAGATGATGACATTGTTTTTGCCGCTTTATTTTTGTCCACTTTATTTTGTTCCACAATGTTACT
Organism: Neoceratodus forsteri; assembly: GCA_016271365.2. Lineage (NCBI taxonomy): Eukaryota > Metazoa > Chordata > Ceratodontiformes > Ceratodontidae > Neoceratodus > Neoceratodus forsteri. Next base: position 1,180,923,223 of record CM057458.1, read on the forward strand.
GACTGGAATCAAAAAGTTCCTGGTACAGCCAACCTCGATAAAAAACAAAGATAAAAATAATTAAGGGAGTAACTCTCTACCAATAAAGGCAACTAAACATATCCAGCCAAATGATAGACAATGAGCCACTCACCAAATGTATTTGAGTAACACTTTTTATTTATGTTGTTCCCTTTTTTTCATACAGAAATAAATCAGATTAATAAAGTGCAGGGATACAGAATCAATATCTCTTAAACATTTCAGATTTCAGATTACACCCTTCCTTTGTAAGATTGTACTGAATCTAAAATCAATATTATTTATATTAGTAAAAACTCTTCAGTATTTAAAAAAAATTTATAAGTACTGTACGAGACTCTAATCTCATCATGATAAACACAGCCATAGAGTCAAGCTATACAAAAGTAAGAGTACTGGACTTTAGAAGGGCTGACTTTGGCACAATGGGAGTGCCTCATAAAAGCTTCAGCAAATTGGCAAGAAGGAGAGGTGGAGGAACAATGGGGAAAACATCAAGACAGCCATCACAGAGGCAACAAGCCTTTTTGTGAAGCAAATCAACAAAATAAAATAGAGGAGAAAAACACCATAGTTCTCAAAAGAGGTGGTAGGGCAGGTTAAAGAGAAAAAGGTAGAATTCAGAAACTATAAGGAAACACAGAAGAAGCAGGACAGAGAACTGTACCAGTTAAAGCAGAAGGAAGCGGGGAATGCAGTCAGAAAAGAAAAGGCCCAGACTGAGGAAAAGATAGCCAAACCTCTTAAGAAGAGGGATAAAGCCTTTTATATGTATATTAGGGAGTGAAGAAAGGCCAAGAAAGGGAGGGGAGGTGGGCAGAGGGTAACAGTGAAAAGGCAAGGATACTGAATGAATACTTCGCTCCGTATTCACAAAGGAAGAGGAGAGGGACCAGGTACCTAAAACAAAAAATAGAAGTACTCTGGATGGGGGATTGATACCAATCAATTCACAGAAGAAAAGAACTCTTAAAACAAAAGGTGGACAAAGCAATGGGCCTGATGGATTCAACCTAGAATTCTAAAAGAATTAAGGGGAGAACTAGTGACACCACTGACTACCCTTTTTAACAAATCATGGGAGGATGGTGTGGTACCTGAGGACTGAAGGAGGATGGATGTGATTCCCCTTCACAAAAGTAGGATCAAGACAGAGACAGAAAACTACAGACCTGTTAGTTTGACCTCAGTGGTAGGGAAAATGGTGGCATTATTTCTGAAGGAAAGAATTGTTGAGTTCCTAGAGGCCAATGGGGCATAGGACCCAAGGCAGCATGGATTCACAGGGGAAGGTCATGTTAGATTAATCTAATTGATTTCTTTGACTGGATGACCAAAGTAGTAGACCAAGGCGGGGCTGTGGACATGGCATACCTAGACTTTAGCAAGGCATTTGACACAGTTCCACACAACAGATTAATAAACAAGCCAGCCAGACTTGGGGTTGGTCCCAGGCTTGTAGCCTGGGTAAAACATTGGCTGGACAACAGGATGGTGAGGGTTATGGTAAATGGAATCCACTCTAAAGAAAGGGAGGTTACTAGTGGGGTATCGCAGGGTTCAGTACTGGGAAAAGTCCAATTTAATGTCTTTATAGATGGCATTACAGTGGCACTGGAAGGGAAAGTATGCCTCTTTGCAGATGACACAAAAATCTGCAATAAGGTTGATACAAGAGGAGGTGGAAAGGATGGGAAGGGAATTGGCAAGGTTAGAGGAATGGTCAAACATAAGACAACTTAGATTCAATGCAAAGAAGTAAAGTAACGCACCTGGGAAACAGAAATCCAGGGGAAGAGTACACAATGTGGGGAGAGGTACTAACAACAACAAAAATGGAAAGCAACCTGGAGGTAGTCATATTAAGAAGACTTAAAGGTATGCAAGCAATGTGATACGGCAGTAATGAGGTTAGAGAGATTCTGGGATGCATAGGGAGGGCATCATCAGTAGAGAACAAAGTTACTATCCCTCTTTACAGACAGTTGGTGAGACCTCATCTGGAATACTGCATGCAGTTCTGGAGACCTCATCTCTGCAAGGACATAGACAGGATGGAGGCAGCCCAGAGGAGGGCAACTAAAATGGTGCATGGTCTGCACCAGAAGCCATACAAAGAGAGACTAAAGTAGTTTAATATGTATACCCTCGAAGAAAGAAGGGAGAGGGGGGACATGATAGAAACATTGAAGTACCTCAAGGGAATCAATAAATTCCAAGAGGATAGCATCTTTCAGAAAAAGAGATGTGCAAGAACAAGGGGACACAATTTTAAGATGGGGGGCTCAGGGGCAATACAGAGAAGTATTTTTTCACAGAGATGGTAGTGGATGCATGAAACAGCATTCCTGAGGAGGTTGTGGGGTCAAAAACAGTGAGGGAATTCAAGAATTCATGGGACAGACTTAAAGCAATTTGTTTTGGGGGTAGGAGGAAGTAGGCTGATGGTTAGCATGAATTTACAGTTTATCCAATAGGTAGGGAAATGTGAAGACCGGGTGAGCCAAGCAGTCCTTATCTGCCATCAAATTCTGTGTTTCTAAGTTTCAGTTTGCTTTATGCACATTTCGTCTGCAACATGCAGATTTTAATATATCGTGTTTTCAGTACTTCATAACCATTTATTTATTTACTACAGTACTCATTTATCAAGAGTATCAATATATTAAATAAATATAGTCTACAATTCAGTATGTGTCATATTCATTTTCATATAAATTATAATAATTTAAGTATGTATTGTAATGATGCTAGGTACATGTGATAACCATTTTGGTATGAATATTATCCATTTCAGTATGGGTCATATCCATTTCCATTCTGTTGTATTCATTCTGGTATGTGTTATAAGCATTGAATTATTTTCTTATCAATTTTTGGTATATTTCTGTATTGGTCATATCTATTTCAGAAAGTTCCATATTCATATCAAAATGTGTCGTACACTATTTATTATGTATTATATCAATTTTACTATAGGTCGTATATATTTTGGCATGTCTTTATTTCATTATGTGTTATACACATCTTATTATGTGTCATATCCATTTCAGCATAGGTCATATCCATTTCAGCATGTATCATAATTATTTCCAGTATGTGTCATAGCTATATTGGTGCATGTCACATACATTTTGTTTTTTGTCATATCCATTTTGTTGTGTGTCTTATCTATTTTGGTATGTTTCATCCCCTTTTCAAAATGTGACATACCCATTTCGGTATGTGTTATAATTATTTCATTATTTGTCATACAAACATCAATCTGTGTCATATCCACATCAGTTTGTGCTATACCCATTTTGGTGTATATCATAACCATTTTGGTATGTCATACCCATTTTGCTATCTGTCTTATCCATCTCAGTATGGGTCATATCCATTTAGCTGTGTGTCATAACTATTTCAGTTTGTGTCACACCAATTCCAGTGTATGCTATATTTTGTCCAGATTCTCTCATACCCATTTTGATATACAATACCAATTTTGCTATATGTTATGCCATTCCAGTATAGGCCATATCACATTTTGATATGTGTCATTATTATTTCAGCAGGGGTCATAACATTTTCTGTGTGTATGATATCCATTTCAGTTAGTTTCAAGCCCCATTTTGATGTGTGTCATACCCATTTTGGTACATCAAACCCATTTTAATATGTGTTATATCCTTTTCAGTATAGGACATATCCATTTCAATATACAAACATAAGAATATGCCAGCAGAGACAGACCACCTGGTCTATCTAAGTCTGCTTGAGTGTGCAGTTAGCACCCCTAGTTTACAGCTGCCCCAACCCCTCTCCCCTTTGTCCCACCACCTCAACCTTTAAATATGCATCATAATTATTTCTTTATAGATTATACCCTTTTGGTACAGCATATCCATTTCATTTTGTGCCACAGCCATTTTGTGTGCATCATACCCATTTTGTCATGTGTCATATCTATTTTGGTGCTTTACCTTGTTCAGTATGTGTCCTACCATTTTGGTATGTGTCATACTTATTTTAATAAGTGTTATTTATATCTTGGCATATGCTAGATCCATCTTGGTTAAGTCATATCTAGTTTGGTATGTTGCATATACATTTTAGTATAGGTCATACCCATTTCAGAAGGTCTCAGAACCATTTCGGTGTCTGATATATTCATTTTCATGTTTGCCATTCTCATAATATTATGCGGTAAAATGTTGTTGTTAGTCATAGACATTTCAATATTTAATCATATTCTGAAGACTGTAATTTTGAATTGAATGGCTTCCCATAACTGTGTGCACCTGTGTATAGAATTGAACATACCAATATTAAAACACCAGCCAACAGCAGTTGGAATGATTGCCTTTCACACTGTGGTCTATGAATCTCCCTTCTACACCACAGATCAGCCCCTCCCCCAAAGCATACTCTTGCAGTGCCTGTCAGTACAGACACAGACTGTACTAATTTAATATGAAATTTTTACACCAAATCAATAAATGCTTGATGATATAAACACACAAGAGTTTACTATGCTTCACGTACTAAATTTGGAAAAAACTTTCAAACAAAAAATGCTTTTTGAAGGTTTTTGAAGGTTTGAATTTCACAGCTCTCTGACAGCAAACTAAATCTAGCTTTCTACTGCACACGCTACACTAAACTGAGGCTGTGCAAGCCAATATAGGGCCCATGTGATGTGCCATCCCATAAATCATTGAAAAATTTGACTTCGGGGGCAAAAAAGGAGAAGTAATGCAAGGTAATGTGAAGTCTTTATTATCCTATGGCAACTCTACGTTCCCCCAAAAGGCAAAGTTATTCACTTTGCATTGTGGATAATTTTGCAAAACTTGAGTTCTCAGCAAAATATTCAGTGTAGCAAAGTTGGGTGACTTTGCCCAGCTCTACCTATGGGAGACTAAACTGTCCTCCCTCTGACCAGTCCCCAGCTTCCCAGGCTTGTTCCCGAACCCAGATTGCCTGCATCAGTGACAGTAGCACTACTGCCACGCCAATGGGATGGCCTCATGAAGGAATTACTTAACATTAAAATACAGTACAGTAAAGGTTTTATTTTGGTCACTATTTTTACCTATATATTTTAATTTTTAAATCTGGCGTAATATAGATTTCCATTCCATAGGTGCAATAAGATACTCTGGATATGTACCTTATGCACTTGTAATACATGGTCGGGGCTGAAGGCACTCATCCTGCAAACTCATGATTTCCTAAACCTCTGGTCATGTGTTAGAAGCAGACCCCATCATGTCTTGTTGCTTACATGATATATGCAGATCATTTGAGTAACGGTATGGTCATCCTTAGTGGTTCTGGGATGTATAGTACAAGCAACAGTTTGGTGAGTATTTCAGAGGGCACTAAGTCAGGAGGGAGCTTTCAATAACAGTGCCATTCCTAACAGAGCTGTATTAACAGTGCACTTCTATACAGCAGCAGGAGATAATGCCATCACCCAACACAGAGCCAATGGCAGCAGTCAGACACCACAGTGATGACTGCTACCACTGCAAAACATAATATGCATAAATCATATTTTATGTAGGGGAGCTCTGCCCCCTGCAGTCCCCCATACTAAAGGATTCCTACTCCAAAAGGGAGTGGATCATGGGGAAATGTTTAATTGTGTAGGGCCATGGAATACTGCTTACACAGCCCTTTGACAAAATGCAAGTCCTGGGTGAAAATTAAAAAAAATGTGAGAGACCAGGATTAGAACCCTGGTTTCCCAGTCTCTGCTGACTCAGCTGGTGCCATAACCTGCTCCACCATGGGGGCAGCTCAGCCAGCAAATGCACTTTCTGCCTCCTTCTCTCATCAGTCTGAATAGCGACAGGGGTTGCCGTAGTTCCTGGATGTTATTCTAATCCTGTCGCTATTCCTTCTTGTATGGTCCTGACTGCGAGGTTTATACTTTGCAGTTCAGGATATGTTATTATACCGGATCCCTTTTGGAGAATTTTTTTCATTCCACAAACACAATTGGTTTATATATTGAAATGTACATTAAGAGTATTATGCGGAGTAGTACTTTAATTGTGGTGTGTTTAGTGAATACTGTAATACCATGAATTTTACAAAATGTAAGTTGAAAAAAAAGCAAAAGTCTAAATCACCCAAAGTGTGGCAAGACTCTGCAATGCTCTTTGCTTAGTTAGCAACATATTATAAATTCTGTTTAGTTTAACCAGTAGTATGCACTAGTAAAAACACATTTTATTTTTGCTAACTGAATGGTGAGGTCAGTGTTTTTTTTATTTTTTTAGCACTGCCACTTTATCCCTTTTACAGGCCAGTGATGGTCTTATTATATCATGCTATCATTAATTTCTAATGTATTTACACACTAGTCATTCAAACATTCTTCAATAAGTAATGCTATAAGCCATAAAACTGTGGTGACAGAAAAACATGTTCTTTAACGCCAAACTCAGGGTACCTATTTTTAATAGATGAAAAGTAACAGTGGAGAATTTCACAATTATATGGCTTCTAAAAAAGTAATATTGCATTCTATATCCACCTTAAAAGTAAAATAAACTGAAAAACAATGTTTGTTATCAATGACGGGGCTAGGTCAAAAGAGAGATGAAATAATAGCATGGTCAAAAACCACAAATGAAAAACAGAGGGACAAAAAACAGTGCCAAGGAAAAACAGCAGGCAATAGAAACAGTGCTGCTACTCAAGGTGAGTGAACATTGAGGTGGGGCCAATTGCAGAATGCTACTCTGAGGTGCATAGAACTTGGGTGGGGGGCATATTCTCTAACAAAACTGTGTTTGGCACTCAAGTTGTGTGGAAGGCAGAAATTTGGGTGGGTGGAAAGATTAAATAAACAAATTTGGCGGGGCATGAAACTTGGACGAGGAGCAAATTCAGGTGTGTGTGGGTAGATTAAATTAAACTCCTTGGGGATGCAACTCATCTAGGGACAAAGTTGGTGGGGAGGGTGATGACAAAATTAAAAAAGTAAAAGGACAGAGGAAGACTTGAACTCGGTTCAGGTGGAGGTACCAACACCATTCTGAACTTGTCATGCTAACGTCTAAGCCACACAGCCACCATGGTCAACCATCGCACAATCAGGATGTTACACTGCTTGGCCTGACTGACAGAGAGCTACATAAGCAATATTAAAGCCACATGCTATTAAGCTCATCTAGCTCTTAATGCTCCTGCTGACATTGACATACACTTTTCACCATGCTATATTTCATACGCTCTTTTGACCAGATACCTCAATGACTGTGAAGAACTGTTCTTGTGTCAATAGTGCTTGAAACTTACATATGACTGTAAAACTATCTTAACAGCTAGTTCTTTTCTGCTCAGTCTGTAGACAGTGCAATAAAATTATAATCACCTTCATCTTTAGGGTAGTCATTTAATGGAAATGTTGATCATAACAGTTTCAAGGCTAGAAATACTAAAAAAAGAACATCTGGAATACTTACTGTACAGGTGCAGCATTACTACAAACCCTGTAATCTACATTTGTTATTTACAGTGTACTTTCTTTAATCCATTTTTGTCTCACAGGTCGCTTTCCAAGTCTCTGGGTTACTGACAGGAAGAAATGGAAAATGTCTCAAGCGTCACTTCATTTATCCTCACTGGATTTGGGGAACTTAATAATCTCAAACACCTATATTTCATCTGCTGTGTTATAGGGTACCTCCTAATAATCTCTGGTAATTTACTGATTATTTCTGTGATAGTCACAGAAAGAACCCTCCAGGAACCAATGCATATCTTTCTGTGTAATTTATCTATCAATGGATTATATGGTAGCTTTCTTTCTTCCCTAACTCATGTTTAACATTTTGTCTGAGTCTAAAATGATTTCCCACGATGGCTGCTTTTGCAACTTTTTGCATACATACCTTTGGCTTTAATGAAATTACATTCTTGGGATTAATGGCATATGATCGCTATGTTGCTATATGCAATCCCCTAAAGTATGTTAGCATCATGACAAATACCAAAGTAAGAAACATGTTGATAACTTCCTGGATGTATTCTTTCTGTGTTGTCTTGACCTTTATTCTGCTAGCTCTAAGACTTCCGCTATGTAGCACTGAAATACAAGACCTCTATTGTGAACACATGTCTCTCCTAAGACTCTCTTGTGTAAATGTTACTATGAACAATGTCTTTGAAACCTGTATATCAGTAAGTCATGCATTTTTTTTATTCACTGTCATCATATACAGTGGCGTGAAAAAGGATTTGCCCCCTTCCTGATTTTCTCTATTATTGCATATTTGTCACACTGGATGTTTTCAGGTCTTTAGACAAAATATAATATTAGATAAAGGGAACCTGAGTGGACAAATAACACTTTTTTTTACTTATTTCATTTATTTAATGAAAAAGTTAACCAACACCAACTGGCACTGTGTGAAAAAGTAATTGCCCCTAGTTAAATCAACCCAATTAAAGGGATAATTAGAGTCAGCTGATTGAACACAGCCAGGCTTGATTACAGCCAGCCCTGCTCAATATAAACCTCACTTATTTTGGCCCTTACCATCAGAGTCACATTGCCAGCACAAAGATTCAACAAGCACAGTATGCCATGATCAAAGGAAGTTCTGAAAAGATCAGAAAAACATTTTGTTGCCCTCTATCAGTCTGGAAAGGGTTACAAAGCTATTTTCAAGGCTCTGGGACTCCGCCGAACCACAGTGAGCCATAATCTCAAATGGAGAACACTTGGAACAGTAGTGAACCTTCCCAGGGTGGGGCGGCCTGCTAAAATTACTCCAAAGAGCGCAGTGTAAAATCATCCAAGAAGTCTCAAAGGATCCTAAAACAACATCCAAAGAACTGCAGGCTTCTCTTGCCTCAGCTAAGGTCAGTGTTCATGACTCCACAATCGAAAGAGACTGGGCAAAAATGGGCTTCATGTGAGGTAGCAAGGCGAAACCACTGCTAACCAAGAAGAACATAAATGCTCGTCTCTCATTTGCCAAAGCACCTGGATGATCCACAAGCCTTTTGGGAAAATGTTCTATGGACAGATGAGTCCAAAGTGGAACTTTTGGACAACATGGATCCCATAATGTCTCCGTAAAGCAAACACAGCATTCCACAGTAAGAACACCATACCAACAGTCAAACATGGTGGTGGTAGTGTGATGGTGTGGGGATGCTTTGCTGCCTGAGGACCTGGATGACTTGCCATAATTAAAGGAACCATGAATTCTGCTCTGTACGGAAAATTCTTAAGGAGAATGTCCAGTCATCCTTCCATCAGCTGAAGCTGAAGCGTAGTTAGGTCATGCAGCAAGACAATGATCCAAAAACAAAAGCAAGTCCACATCAGAATGATGAAAAGAAGTAAAATTAAAGTTTGGAGTGGCCTAGTCAAAGTCCAGACTTAAACCCAATAGAGATGCTGTGGCAGGACTTGAAACGAGCAGTTCATGCTCAAAACCTACCAAATGTTACTGAAATAAAACAGTTCTGCGAGGAAGAGTGGGTTAAAATTCCTCCACAGCGATGTGAAAGACTGATATTGAATTATAGGAAGTGTTTGGTTGCAGTCATTGCAGCTAAATGTGGCGTAACCAGTTATTAAGTGTAAGGGGGCAATTACTTTTTCACGCAGTGCCAATTGGTGTTGGTTAACTTTTTTTCATTAAATAAGTGAAATAAAAAAAAAAAAAGTGTTATTTGTTCACTCAGGTTCCCTTTATCTAATGTTACATTTTGTCTAAAGACCTGAAAACATCCAGTGTGACAAATATGCAATAATAGAGAAAATCAGGAAGGGGGCAAATACTTTTTCACACCACTGTATTCCTATTTGCAGATTATCAAAGTTTCCCTCAGGACATCAGGAGGTGCTAAGGCCAAAGCAGTGCATACTTGTATTACCCACCTGTTGCTATTATTTACATTTTTGTGTACTGGTCTCCTTGAATTTGTGCAGCGCCGAGTGGGTGGAATATTTGTACCACCTCAATTGCATGTCTTGATGTCAGTTGCATGGCTTGTGTTTCCACCCTTCTCAATCCAGTTATTTACGAATTGAACAAAGGATATAAGGAATGCAATTAAAGAGAAAATAATGGAATTATTAGTTCAAAATCTTGATTTTAAACAGAACCAACCTTATGTTTCTGAGGTTCCCACTAAGGTTATTCATTCAGAGCCCTTTAGTGTACCTTAGTGAGGTTCCATTTGGCAATATGTTGTATAGTTAAAAGATTCTGCCCAGCCCAGTGATGTCCCTTGCGTGATCTTTCAATAAAATACTTGGAATGAAATGCATAAATTAAAACAAACATTACATTCAAAACATTGTCCTGCACAGCTTGTGCCTAGATGTCCCTATGAGTAAGGAGTCCCCAGTTACTGGTGGGACCAAGGGTTCCCAAGGCTGGCCCTGAATTCAATCTATGGACACAATATGGAAGGTATGATTTTAGTTACAGCAGGACATTCATTATTTTTCATAAACAACCACTTTCTTTTGTTTATGTCTCATCATTGCTTCTGTCAGTAATGCCAAAGGAGTAAACCTGCTGAGCTGTGTATTCTGCAGGTTGTGGCTGTGCAATCATTGCTCTACTGAAGTCAAGCTGCCTGCTATACGACAATCTTATAATGTGGCTTGTCTGTCACTACAAAAGATGCTCAGCACAGGGGTAATTATTTTTAAGTATGCACATGACAAGTTTTAAAGTAGATTCTGGGCTTAGGTCAAGCCAGACTACCTCAAACCACAAAAACTTCTCTGAGGAAAGGGAACATTGACTTAGAATGTTATGCAGAATCTTTTTTTTAAAGAAAATATAATGAGGCACCTTTTACAGAAATATAAGTGTGCTGTGTGCATGCATAATGCATGCCATGTGTAACTGTGCAATGTTTGCATGAGATTGCATATACAAAGTGAACCTAAGTGAAGCAGATCTAACAAATTAGGTTCACATACTGCAAGCTTGACATGTTTGCAGTAGGTAATGTGGTGCAAACACCTTCTAAAAATTACGTCAGGTTCACATGCTGCATGCCTGACATGAGTACATCAGTAAAGCTGGTGTGAAGATCAGTATAAAATCACATTAGGTTCACATGTTGCACACTTATCATGTGTGCAGCAACTAAACTGGTGCAAATCTCATCTAAGAAACACATCAGTTTCTATTTTTCATACTACTGCTAGCAGTTAGAGGCATTAAAATACATTTTTCATTGATTTCCCCCTTAAAATTAAGTAAATTCATTAATACAGATCCCTTTGCAAGTTGTTTAATTGCTTTTGATTTGTGTCATTGAATTTCCATTAATTTATAAAGTATTGTTTGCTTACTGCATTAAATGCCTAGAATATGGAGACCAAGTGATGCAGGCAGCCAGTGCTAGCTCTGTTTTCTTGCTCCAACCACCCGATCACTTTTTAGTCTTATTTTCTGAATTTAACTATATAACAACCTAAAATCTCACTCAGAAGACTTCTGAAGTGCTTACTAAACATCCAATAGTGGGATTCCTCTCATGGAGATTGAAATGGGGAAAGCTGTGTCGAAACACACACCACTGGCAATGCCCAAGAAAGGCCGGAAAAAGCCCAGGACCTCCAGTGCAGTGAACACAGTGGGCATCATTAGCATTCCATCAAAATTGGAACCGTTCACTTTGGCTGGCTTTTAAGCCAAATTCAGACCTGTTAATGAGGAGCTACAATCTCTCACTTCCAAGATAAAATCTATCTCGCAAACCTTGGAGGATATTTCTCACCGAACTTCCGACTCTGAAGCCCGGGTCATCTCCCTGGAAAAACCCATGGACAAGGTTGATCCAGAACTTGTGGCAACTAGACAAAAACTCACAAAAATGGAGCTTAAAATGGAAGATCTTGAGGGGCATAGCCACAGGAACAATGCTGTCCTTATTGGGCTACTGGAGACTGAAGAAGGACAAGATACCATCCTGTTTATTCAGAAATTTATCGAAAAAGTAGCTGGCCCTTCACCATTTGGCCCCAAATATGTGATTGAGAGGGCATATAGGGCTCTTGGACCAATCCCACCAGTTGGATCTCCTCTGAGACCACTTATTTTCAGATTCCTCAACTATCTAGAGTGCCAGAATTTTCTCTCAAAAGTTAGAGAGATACAAGAAGTTTGTTGGGAAGGAATCAAGGTGCAGATTGTGCAAGACCTGCCTACTACTATCTGTCAACATCGGACTGCCTTCCATCCCCTTGTTTCCAAACTGATTGCTGCAGGATTCTGTTTTCACATGAATTATCCTGCAAGGCTACAAGTTTTATTGGTAGGTACATGGCAAAATTATGAAGATCCAGAGGCCACCCTTAGGAGTCTCAAGGCTTCCCTACCTGATCTTTTCTGTGACACTTGACTTTGTCTCACTGAGGTTCGTTTAATTTCCTAACTAAGCTCAGGACAGCATTGTATGTAATTAAGAGCATGCCTGACTTAGGTTATACACAGAGCGAAGATAGCCCAATACCGTGGATCTGTTGGCCTCTTTACTGCCACGGTCTGATCAAGCTCTTTGGTAATCTTTTTACCCTGATGGAACAATAATTGCTACCGATATAGTTTCATGTTTCTCTTGGCTGTTATGGAACCTAAATAATTGCCTAACCATTGAAAAACACAAAATTTATTCTTGTTACATTTCTAACTCGGACTGAGTTCTTTTGTTTTGTTTGGTACAATTTAAATTCTTCGCTTTTGCCTCTGGGTACTAACAGCACCCCATAGTGACCACTAGAGGGAGCCTGATTCCTACTTTCTCAAGAATTGCATACAGAATGTTACATTTGGTATAGTAGCTTTATTAGTAGGGCCAAATAGTTGAATCAAGGTTCTGATTGACCTTTGGTGTTAAAAGGACTCTCAGTTTGTGGTTTATAGATTAGAGGGTGGTGTGGGGAGTAAGGTAGGTTTAAACTGAAGAGTAGTTAATGGCTCATTTAGCAAGTTCAGTTGTACATACAGTCAATTTGTATCACTTAGGCTAGTTGTTTTTACTTAGCATTAGATCCATTTTTTATGTTTTTATTACCATCCGCACTACCTCTAAAACAGGACATATCTGGGAAAAACTTAAGGTGGCTGGAGGGAGGGAGCTGTAGTGAAGGTGATCTGCGGAACGCACTCCGCAATAGTTTTTGGATTTGGGTGGGTTGGGCTGTTTCCCTTAAATAAACCATTTTTCTGTTTATTGTTGGGTGTTGGGGTTTGGTAAGGGGAGGTTATATTTGGGCAAGAAGAATGGGTGGGATTTCAACACATGCACATGATGAGTAATGCTTTTGGTAAACCTGGGGGTTAATCTGAAGTCCCCCGTATACTCTCATCTTTTTTAGTGACTATGGCTAACGTTATTAAGATTGCTACTTGGAATGTCAAAGATGTCAGGCAACAACTGAAACAATATAAAATCCTTAAGCACCTAGCATTATTATCAACAGATGTTATATTTATACAGGAATCACATTTGTTATACTCTGAAGCAATTCGAATGAGGAGACAACAGGTGGGACATGCATTTTCCACAGGGGATACGACCCAAAGTTGTGATGTTCTGATATTGATATGCAGAACAGTCCCTTTCTCACTTATTCAATTACTCAGGGATCCACAAGGCAGATTTGTCTTTACTCACTGTGCCTTATACACAACAGAAATGTTGTCGGAAGCATCTATAGGCCTAACGTGGAATCTCCAGGTTTCTTCACACAGCTGGTTGGTGTTTAACTCCATTTTATCATTAAAATAACTTCTTGGTGGTGAAATGAACACTGTATTTGACCACACTAGATCGCACTAGTGGTCCTTGTAGAGGGCTATCACCAGCTCAATGGGCCTTCCACGAGCTTGTTGACCATTTTGGTCTATGTGATGTGTGTTGAGTACTTAATTCCACTGAGACTGGTTACACTTTTATTTCCCCAGTTCATAATACAGCATCCTGTATTGACTACCTACTTCTATCTCAAACCTTCCTGGCTGGAGTCTTGGATGTTTCTATTCAACCTGGCCACCTTACGATCACTCATTAGTAATTTGTCATCTATCCTTTCACCTCTCCTAAAATAACTACATGGTGGAAAATTAATAACCAGCTGCTGAAGCACCCTGCAGTGATCACTACTCTTAACAAACATATTAAACAGTTTATTGATGTTAGTCTCAGCTCCACTTCAGACCTGATTTTATATGGTGTGCTCTCAAGGCCTATATTAGAGGGATACTAATTAGGCTATCTTCTCAAAGAAAGAAGAAAAAGGAGCAGGAACTATTTAACCTACTCACTCAGATCCACTCAATTGAGGCAAGTCTGACTCCCAGTTCCTCAGATGACCTTAGACAAAATTTAGCCAAATTAAGATAGGCCTACTTAGAGATTCTGAAAGAAAAGGCAGAATTTGCTATTTTGAGAACAAAGGCATCCTACTCAGACTAGGGGGAGAAAGCAGGGTGCTTATAAGCACTCAGAATTAAGCAACAGGAATCATTTAAATATATCTCATCTATCCGTTCTCAAGAGGACCGGTACAATGAAAACTTCTCTAATGGACATAGTATCCAAATTTAGTGCTTACTACACCAAACTATATAGTTATTTGTCAGATCCACCTTCAGATCAAGAATTAGATTCTTACCTAACCACATCCAAATTACCTTTTCTCTCTGATACACAACAACAGTTACTCATAGCCCCTATTTCTTTTATGGAGGTAGCTAAAACAATTCAAAGCCTACTTTCCAAAAAAACACCGGGCCCAGATGGCGTCTTGGCTAACTTTTACAAAAAATTTCAAAAGCAGTTAATACCCTTATTATTGTCCCTATTTCAACATGTTTTATCAGGTGCAACCATAGACCCCACTTTGTCTGAAGCCTTAATTGTTCTTTTACTTAAATCTGATAGGAATCCGGAACTAACTACAAGCTGTCAGCCAATATCCTTATTGAATCAAGATATTAAAATACTAACTAAATTAATAGCTGAATGTATTAATGTTATCCTGCCTGGTCTCATTGGACCTGAGCAAGTAGGTTTCATGAAAGGGAGCTCATCTGTTGACCATCTTCGAACACTGTCACATGTTCTCTCGGTGTCAAGAGATGCTCATTTCCCTGCAGTTTTGATCTCGTTGGACACTGAGAAAGCCTTTGAAAGAGTGGATTGGAACTTTCTCTTCCAAGTTCTTAATGCTTATAAATTCCCTTTAGAATTCCCAAACTGGATAAGAGCACTATATCATGCCCCATCAGTGCGGATTTCTGCTAATGGTGTGGTGTCCAATCTTTTCCATTTACAATCTGGCACTAGACAGGGCTGTCCCTTGTCCCCTGCTTTTAATTTATACCTGGAACCCCTGATTCATCAACTAATGGCATTTGAAAGGATCTAAGGCATATCTATTTCAGCTCAAGAAATCAAGGTTTCAGCATATGCTGATGATCTCCTTTTACAATTATCCTATCCAACTACATCAATCCCTCCCATGCTATCACTTATTGAAAATGATAGTCAATTATCCAACTACAAAATAAATACAGATACAACTGTTGTGTTCCCCCTCAATTATAAGGTAACTAAAAGTTCCATCTCTGATTTTGGCCTGTCATGGAAACAAGACTCCTTAAGATATTTGGGAATTGTAATTTCCAGGAATCAGGGCGTTATTCAGAAATTAAATTTGGACTCCCTGGAGAAAATCATTGGCTTGGATTTGGATAGGTGATCCAAACTTCCTATCTCCCTTTGGGGCAGAGTTAACTTAATTAAGATGAATGTCTTCTCCAAACTTTTTTACTGCCTTCATTTACTTAATACTTGGTTACCCTTTTCATAGTTCAGCAAAATTCATGGGCTTATTACAAAATGTATTTGGTCCAATACACAACCTAGACTGGCTTATTTTAAGCTAGCCACCCCCAAAGATAAAGGGGCCTAAGCCTCCCTCACCTAACTTTTTATTACTGGGCTAGTCACTCTGCCAAATATCTTCGATGGTTGCTTCCCATTGAGGAAGTATTCACCTCTCCCTCCTCTCCCCAATGGCTCAAAATTGAACTATCTCTCATTGACGCCAGTGGTTTAACCCCAGCTGCACTCTTTCATATTAAAGCCAGTGCACTACTTTTGAGTTTAAAATCAACCCCCATTGCAATTTCCATCAAAATTTCCACTCAGCTATGTACTTTCCTTAAATACAATCATATTCAGGACTTAACACAGCCCATATGGGGTAACCCAAATTTAAAGATAGACAACAAACTACTCACTGCTAGTTGGCTATCTCTATGGCTGAACTATACCTTTCCTCTTTTGTCTCAGAAGAGAATTCTTGGCTCTCATCTACTGAGATTTTAAGTAATCTCAATATATCCACAAATGATATTTTCAAACTGTTTCTATTGCAACATTTAATTTTGAAAGTCTTCAGACTAGCCCCAGCAAGGCATAATATCCTTTCAAGTAAACTAGGACTCTTAGCTGGTTCCCAACAATCTGTGTCCAAATGTTACAAAATTTTGTATAATTGGGCCTATCTGACTTGCTTTGCTCCTTCGGCTTACTGGACTTCTTTCTTCTCTACTCGAGAATTAGACTGGACCACCCTATGGCACAATTGCCCCAAATATATGCCCCAAGATAGGATACACCTTACCCAATTCCATATATTGCACAACTTACATTATTCCCCACAAAAGTTATTTAAATTCGGTCTTCTCCCATCACCCACTTGTACTCAGTGTCAGAAAGAAGAGGGCTCTCTGTACCACATCTTTTGGACCTATTCCAAAGGTACTCCACTCTGGACTAACAGTCAGCAAAAAGTAGATCCCTTATTGGGCCTGAATGACTTATTTACCCCAGAAATTTGTTTATTGGGTGAGTATACTGAGATTTCAGTACCTACTAGAAGATATCACATGGCCTTTATCTCCATGTCTGTTAAAAAAAGTAGTTCTATGTCACCGGAAGGACAGTGATGACATCTCCTTCTCTGAATGGCTGAATGAGCTCCTTGCAAACCTCAGGACAGAAAAAGTGATACCGAGCCTTAATAATAGTCCTGAGAGGTATGTAAAAATATGGGACCCCTTGCATACACTATATTTTCTGTAATATAATCATTCCAGTATATACCCTGTCTCCAGACCCACTTGGTTCTGTTTAGTAACTGTGTTGAATAAGGTGGGAGGGGATTAAAGAGGTTGTCGGGGAGTGGGGAGTGGGGGATTGGAGGAGGGGGATGGGTGAGAGCAGATCCATTGTATTGTATACTTCATGACAAATGTATATTGTTTTCTTGGACCTGTTCTCGATATTGTTTAAACTTAATATACTTTAATTTGGAAAAAAAAAGAAATGCCTAGAATATAGTCAGCCAACATCCCCATTTTAGGTATGCGAAGAGGGGCCTCTGTGTTGTGAAGCCTGGCCTTTTTGTGTTGGGCCATGCAATTCCCCTTATGCATATTTAGTGTTACAAATCTGTTTCTTTATGACTGTTCATGACTGATTCTGCTCACTTACTTTCCCTTTGTCATTCTGGATGGAGCTTATATATTATTGCCATGCTAAGCACTCTTTGTGCTGAGTAGGGTCTTGGAAGCATGCACCATACCTCACATTTTGTAACAGAAATGAGGGACATGGACACTCAAAATGAGGGACAATGAGGGACACTAACCCATTACAATGATCTGGACACATCCTGAAACATAGAGATACAGTACTTCAGAACACAGTGTAAACCATTGTACTTACTTGCACCGATACCTGAGAATAAATTTCTACCATAAAGCAGAGGTGCCATTTAAGAAGGACAGAACATGGGCTGGTGCCCACTCTCCCAATATGTGTGCCTGGGTTATTCTCATGATGTGGCAATAATGGCATTACATTTGGATTTAATCTTTTGCACAATAAGTGTCCCCCCTGACCTCTGTGTGCTCACACTGCAGGTGCACTCCTGACTTGACTACGTGCGTATTGTGTTGTCCACTCTCTAAATCTATTAGTGGTGCCACTATCACACATGACATGGAGGAGAGCCAACTAAGGAAAAGCACATGAGTCACATGAGAGTGACACTGTCTTTTCCGCTGTGGTGATATAGTTTTTGTTGGTTTACTGTTAATGAGTCTCCATCTCTCCTGGTGGCTGAAGGGATAGAGGTGAGACAGAAGCTAACTCAAGACAAGGCTAACTACTTACTTTACTAGGCTCGCCTTGCAAAAATAACAGCACAGACCCCCATGGCAGCAAGCAAGGCCTTGTCTGTATCAACATGGCCACACCTGCTGCAGTATGTATGCATGGGAGTGGAACTGTCCATGTGGGTGGATGTCAAACTATTGATACTTTTGTTTTGCCCATTTCTTTGGAAGCATTCACAACTGTGGAGAGAAAACAGTAGTAGTACAGGCCAGAGAAAAGTAATTAAGTAGTTTTGTAGGTAACTGTGTGTATAGGGGGTGGAAAAGACCAAATGTATTTCCATTGGTATGTATGATACAGTTCAGCTGTCAGGTGAGATGAGGGAGGACAAGAAAACTAAAATGTATAACAGTGGCTACAAGCATGCTGCATGCATGCAGATGTAAAGTATGCAGATTTGTATTGAAGTACAAGCTGGCCATATATGCAAAGGCAGCATAGCTTAGTGGTTATAGGCACTGTCTTGCAAACGAAGAGACCTGAAGAACTGAGTTTGAATCTCATCAACTCCTAACAAGTCACTCAGGTTTTATGTGTGCAGTTATCAGTGACCATTTGCTGTTTGCATGCATGCCACATGCATGCAGTCTGTACCAAATTAGCATAAAAAGCATGCTTTCCACAATTGCTTGCTGCTCGCATGCCACATGCTTGCAATTGGTGCCAATGTAATGTCTAAATCATGCTTGCAGCATGCATATCACATGAGTAGTTTTATGTGTGCAGCATGAAAAACATTTCATATAATTATTTCTGTAAGGGATGACACGAAGGCCAATGAAACATGTATGTTCAGGATATTTATGATTAATATAGAGGATAATGTATGGTCCTCTATCAGTAACCAGTCTGTTAACTGTTGAGAGGTTGTCAGGGTGATCGTGTAAACCTTGAGGCCAGCTCGAGAGGTTTACATCACCATACAACCTCGAGATGGTTAACATGACCGGTTGCCAATAGAGGGACCATACAATATTTTTTATAGTGTATGGTCCCATGTAAAAAGGAAAACAGCTGCTTACTTTTTGAGATATAGTCACCGCCACGGCCGTTCAGTCCTTCCCTAACTGCTGCATTCATCCGTCTGTTCCCAGTGTAAAAAAAAGGCGCGCACATGCACAGACCAATCGCCGTTGTTAACCTATCGATGTGATGCAGCATCGATATGTTAACAACATTTCTACGTCACATCAATAGGTTAACAACCTTAGGAAATGATGATTTCCTAAGGTTAACAGCGTTCTACCATAAATTATAAATATGTTACTCACTCCCACGTGGTTCTCTTCTGTTTTACCATTGAAATTGTTCATTTCTTTATAATTCATTCTAAATTAAGTCACATGAATCTTTGATTTTTAACTTGGTTGAAATCTCCTATTTCATCTTAGTAAAAGCATAATGAAATTATTGTTTTACGCATCAGTTCTTCAAACAATATCACTAAGTAATGATCTAGTCTCTATAAAGAATGTAAAAATAATTTATGGTAAGATGGAACTCTAGTTCCATCATGACCCCATACTTCATCACCAAAGACAAAATATGTGCTGTGCAAACAATTCCAGAGTGAACATGTTAAGTGCCACTACCTTGTCATGTGGCTTGTCTTCCATTCCTCTGATTTTGTTTGGTGATCCTGTGTAACACCTGCTTGCATAGATCAATGCCCTTTTTGTATTAACACCCAGAGCTGCACAAAATACTCTAGATGGCGTTACAGGGACTGGTAAAGAACTGTTTACTGATATCTTCACTTATTGTCATTTCTAAAATATTTCATCTGGCAACCATAGGACTGAAAAATAAGTTTTTGTTACAGTTACATGTGCCTTAGATATGCACACTGTGTGGACTGAAAAAAGCTCCCCAAAATACCACAGCTGCAGGGAAAACCCAGTGTGAGTGGGTTCCCACTTGCGGAGCTGCAGTTTTTCACACAGCTGTCATATTCACAAAGGTAGGGTATGTTTATGACTGGCTACATGACATATGGCAGCTTATACTGTAGATGCTTTTTCTCCCCCACAGCTGTGGAATAATGTTGCAACCACTGGAATCAATCATACCATTTCCACAGCTCTGGGGGGCTATGAATACAAATCTCCGCAGCTGTGGAGATTTTGGTTGCAGCTGGAGTTCTGGATTGGGACTTAGTTCTGTTTTGTTTTGTGAAACTGGCCCTATATACAGACAGCATGTAAGAAGTGACACACTACAGGGTATGTATTCATCAAGAGATACAGGATATGATCTAATGTGTCCAAGTCATGAGACCGCAGGTTGATTAATCTTCTGCACACAGTGGAGAAGGGGGCTTATACTTCTCAACAAATGTAGACCACTGTAATGGTTTAATGTAATTACTCAAAATAAATAGCATGAAACTTGACAAAGTGCAGTTTTCATTGGAAATACAGACACTCACTGACCTTAATGTCTTCTTGTCCAGCTTCATAGACAATATGTATCACATAAGTATTTTCTGAAAACACTTGCTAATTTATTGTGGCCACCATTACCCTTTATACAAATCTATATATGTATATGTCAAAACTGTGTCAAAGACATGACTAAATTATAAAAAACACCTGTCCCTCTGAAGTGATGATGAAGGGTCCATAGTAACTAACACCAATGTGTTTCCAATTTATGCAATGTACTGTCTATTAAGTGATACAGTTTTTATTTCTTCCATTTTATGATGATTTAATTGATTCTGTTTGATTTCACTCTTCTGTTCTGAGTGCAGCAAATACAATTGTGATGTCACCAAACATTCTCTCTTCATTAGATTATAGATAAACCATGGTTGCACATTGTAGAACACCTTTGTTATTCATGGCTTATCCATGATTTTAACCATAGTGGTCCATGGACACCCACTAACTTTAAATGGCCCAGGAGAGACCTTGAATGACCATGGGCAATATAATGTAAAATTATTAAGATGACAGTGGTCATCCATGGCTTTGATGGTCATTAATTTCATAGGTTTCTTGCATTATGAAAGAAAATTCTTTACTGCTGGGGTAAGAGTTTTTCTTAAATGATACAATGACCTAATTGTTATTTATATCACAATAAAGTAAAACTATTTTAGGATGTCTTCATGGCCTCGTTTTCTATAGCTACATAAAATGAAACACTTTTAGGATGTCTTAATGGCCTCGTTTTCTATAGCTCCATAAAATGAAACTCTTTTAGGATGTGTTGAATTCAAATGTGTTTTATGGTGACATAATTAATTACTTCATGTTAAGCTTATTTGTTCCCTCATAAAGTGCAGCAAATGTTATTGTGGTTATTTAAGTTAGTTAAAGTATCAAATGCTGCATTCTAATATGCAGATAAATCATGCATATTTTGTTGTGATCCCATGTATGTATGACCATGGGCAACTGGTCAAACTTGGATGAGCCATAGTTGATCATAGCTGACCATGCATTGTGTATCCAGAACATTCAGGAAAAATATTGGGGGAGACATAAGACACAGAGAGCATGCTTGAAGAATTCTAGAAAGTTTGATCTAGAACAGTAGCCAAATAATTCTTTATTTAGCAATGTCTGTTACTAGATGACACATTTATTAACACAGCTGTGACTTGACTATATTTGATAAACTGTTTTTTATTTAAAAATATATGTTTTTATTTATACAATTATTAATTAATTTATTTATTTATTCATCACTGGATATGTGCATTGGTACTAGGGACCATTTCCAGACACACAAGAGTATTTTAGGACTGCAGTACATACAGAGCAAATAGAACAAGAATACGAAAGCAATGTGATTACATATATACTGTACAGTTCAAAATCAGAGATAAACAATAAGTAATCTGATTACATAGGCGGAAACAGAACTAAAGTGCCAGAAGGGTACATTAAAGCAAATCTGCAGAAATCATTGTCGTCATTTTTTAGGCACCTGTGCACAATACTTTTGTAACAAGTGAAACAGGATGTCAGGAGGCACACTACCAAGCCCATTGCAGTTCAAAATAGCAGGGGCTCAAAGTCTACACCAGTGACCATGAACTGTGGTCCTGGCAAACTCTCTGCCTGGTGGGCAGAAACTTCATGTACATCAGATCTCTCCAATAAAAGAAATCTTAAGTGCTTTGATTTGCATGAGACTGCATCACCAAATAGCTGACCATCTTTCAAAACAGTTACAAGCTACAACTGGAGGTTTGCTATAGATGTCACCACTGTGCAGCTGCTGTATCAAGCTATTTAATAAGGAAAACTGTCCATCAATGTCTGTTGCTGTTGCCCTTGTAAGTCTTCTCCCACCCAACTCTCCCTCCTTCTCAGTGCCCACCATTCCCACACAAGCAAAACACTAACACTGGGGGTGCCCAATCCCCCCATCTCAAACTCATAGTTTTTTTTTTTAACATTATATAGCCCAAGCAACAAAGAAAACCATCCATCAATGTCACTTGCTGGTGCCCCGTAACTGTTCCCGCCACTTAACCCTCCTTCACTACCCCACCCCCAAACATAACACTGACACTGGGGGTTGCATTAGTGTTAGTGTTGCCACCTCAGAGTTTTTTTTATATTATTTATAAAGCCTGTAACAAAATGTCCATTAATGTCTGTTGATTACAACCCTGTAACTGTTTCTTCACAGCTGGCCCTCCCTCTCAACACCCCCTCACAAACATAACACTGAAAGTGGGGTGCCAAATCCCAAGTCATCACCTCACAGTTTTTATATTATTTAAAAAGTCTGTAATAAAGAAAAACATCCATCGATGTCTGTTGCTGGCAACTCTGTAACTGATCCCTCATCTGACCCTCCTTCTCAGCACTCACCCTTTCAAACATAACACTGACACTGGGGCTTCCCAATCCTCCATTGTCATTACCTGAAATATAGAAAACACCCCTTACTGTTTATTATTATTTTTTGTTAGCTCTGTAAAACAGAAAACCATTCATCGATGTCTGTTGTCCCATTAGTCCCCAAACCCAACACTCCCACTCAGCACCTGCCCTTCCAAGCTCTAAGCCCTTACTTACCCACTGGGAGTCTAATGCAATAATCTTCTCTGGAATGCAGACACATCTTCACTCTTCAATGCCGTACTGCTAACTGAGAAAATCAGATATACGGTTCAATGTATTTCTATGAGGTTTTGAAAGTAGTGGCGTAACTCGCTCAGTTTTGAATGTTTGTGTCCCACATTTTCAACATGCCTGTTTTGGGGGACCCACCTCATGAACAATTATAGTGAAATTAAGCAAATCTGTTCCAAAATACCATTTTATGTTTGCTGCATTAAATCACTGTTTGGGCAGGAGTTAAACATTTTCTCTCTTCCCTTGTTCATGAGGTGGGGTCATAAGAAGGCTATGCCAAAAATTTGATGTAAAATACTAAAAAAAAACTAACAAAGTTATGAACCTACATTGAAATTTGCAAACACAGGCTTGTAACTTGCCATTTTACAGCACCTCATGAATTTAATTAGCTGCCATTTTCAGATCCTGGCCAAAATGTGTTTTAGTGCCCCAGAATGTGATTTCACAGTTGCCGTGAAAAATCACCTTTTGGGCAGGAGTTGGACATTTTCTCTGCACTTGTTCACGTGGCAGGGTCATAAGAAGGCTATGTTGAAAATCTGGGGCAAAAATATATTTAAAAAAAGGTAATTTTCAATATTTTGACACCACATTTTCAACATAGACATTTCTTTACAGCACCTCATGACTTTGACAGCTGTTATTTTTAAATCCTGGTCAAAATGTGTCTTTCTACCTATAGCACAAAATGACATTTTTGGTCATGCAGAATGACATTTTGACAGGGATTTGGAAGATTTTTGCCTACCAGGTTCATTACTGTAGAAACATAGAAACATAGTCTTTGATGGCAGTTATGGACCGCTTGGACAGCCCAGTCTGTTCATTTCCCTACATATTGGATACGCTGCATATTCTAGTTTACCAACAGCCTGCTTCCTCCTGCCTCCTAATTGCCTTATGGCGATTTCATACATTCTTGAACTTCCCCACTGTTTTGACCCCACAACCTCCTCAGCAAGGTGATTCCATGTGTCCACTACTTTCTTCATGAAAAATACTTCCCATCTTGCCCCTGAGCCATCTCCCCTACATCTTTAAATTGTGCCCTTGTTTTACACATCTCTTTTTCTGAAAGATGACACCTTCTTGGACATTCTTGATTCCTTGAGGTACTTGAACATTTTATCATGCCTCCTCTCCTCCTTTCCTCAAGGGTATACATATTAAGCTCTCTTAATCTCTCTTCTTATGGATTCTGTTGCAGACCCCATACCATTTTAGTTGCCCTCTTCTGGACCGCTTCCATCCTGTCTATGTCCTATTGGAGATGGGGTCTCCAAAACTGCCCACAGTACTCCAGATGGGGTATCACTAACTGTCTGTACAGAGGGATAACAACTTCCTGTTTTCTACTGGTGATGCCTCTCCCTATGCATCCCAGTGTCCCCCAGCTCTCCTATTTGCCTTCTCACATTGCTTGCCTACCTTAAAGTCATGTGATGCGGCAACCTCCAGGTCCCTTTCCATTTTGGTTTTTGTTAGTAACCCTCCCCCCCTATTGTGTACTCTTCATCTGTTTTTTTGTTTCCCAGGTGCATTACTTTGAATCTGGGATAATAAGAAGGCTATACCGAAAATTCAGAGTGCAAATATAATAACATTCTGAGGTTATGACTGAACATTACACTATTTCAGCATTTACTCTTACCTTTGCTAATATTACATATTTTAACTCCAGCCTTTCAACATAGCCATTTTCCACCCATGTCATAAACATTACATGTCATTTTAAAATCCTAGATGAGATGTGTTTCGCACCTCTGGTGTGAAATAACATTTTAGCAAATATACCATAAATAGTTTCATGACATGTCTATAAGGCACATCCAAAACAAATATCTTCAATATCTGAGGTCAAAATTTCAAGAATCAAATTGTTTACCAAGCATCAAATGTTCAGCATGGACAAATGCTTGTGTTAAGTCTAGTCAGAGAAATATGCTTGGAGAAAGTCAGTGAGGAGTCAAGGTTACCCCAGATATTTAAGGAAGGATACAAGTACTAAGAATGTTCCATCTGATGCCTGGACTTTAAATGGGAAATCTACTCTTAACAGATTGCAGTCACAGATTTTTTAATTTTTTTGGAGATAAATAGTAGCCTGTTATATGACAATCAGGACTGCTCAGAGTTAAACTCTGCAGTGAGCATAGATGAAATGCCCTCAGGGGATTTGTCACTCAGGAACAATATCAAGTCATCTGCATAGAGGAGGATGTGGGATATGGTGAGGGCATGATGAGGCAGCACACACAGGCATGCACTAGGCAACATGAGGGTAGCTGTTTCTCTGCTTGCCTCATGGAGATGTTATCGTTTGGAGAAAAGTGTTTGTTTTTTTGTTTTGTTTCATTTTGTTTTTTAACTCTGTTTATTCTCTGTTGGTCTGAGGCATCTCTCAGAGGTGTCTACTCATCTCATCTCCCATCTACTCCCAACCGTGACTCCCTGCCAGTAATCCCTCCCACAGAGACTTCCCAGCCCCAGATTACCCCCGGGAGGGATCACCACTCCTACCTTGGTGGCGTCTTTCTGAGATGAAAGGTCTGTCTCTCATGGGTGGCACCGATGCATTGGATGCAGCAGTCCAGTATTGGGGATGTGCAGTGATGGCTCCTGATGTCCTAGTCACTTCCCGAGTCCTCCGGGGTTTTCTTCATTGTGTTGCCCTCCCTTTCCCTCTCCTGGAGCTTGGACATGCAGTGAAGTCTCTGATGTCCTGCAGCTCCACTCCAGCATATTCTAACCCCATAAATTTCTGGTGATGCTTCTGAATGATGCCAGAGGTTGCTCAAGAATGGTATAATCCCTGGAACCCTCCACGAGAAAGGTGAGCAGTCCTCTGGATGCTCAACCCTTCCCTCCAGCTGACCTCCAATGACTTGAGCTCATTCCTGAACCCGGGTTGCCGGCATGGCATGAGTTGTGGCATCCAGTGCCTCAACCCTCAGCACCACCAGGCCGGCTCGAATAAAGTGGGTTGACTTTAATAAGAAAAGCAACCCCAATGACATGAGAACTCAGTCCATCTGGCATATGCTATGATTAATGACACCAACACAGTGACCTACACACTCGTCAACAAAATCAACAGTTCACCAACAGGTTGCTGTGTTGGTGCACCTGACACAGGGACACACTATCTCCTAGTCCTGCACCCCCTCCCTGAATCAACTCCAGCTCGGAGTTGATAATATATAATATGGTGTGTGTGTGTGAGGCAGATCCCTCTATGTGAGGGGTTCAAGGGCAAGCTCCCCAATGAAAACATGGACTGGGAGACAGTTGATTTATGTCACTGCAACCTGTGTCCAACATAAATCCTGTTGCTGCAGTTCCAGTATGAAGGTATTGTTGAACATGCATCATAGAGACAGTCCATCTTCTACAGTGTTTATTTTTCTGTTTTGCAGTTTAATGTAAGTGAGCACACAGAAGAGCATTCTGAATAAATTACAGACAAAGCCTGCTGTATTTTGTCTGCATGACACACTGCCTCATTACTTGATTTGAATAAGCACTGATGTCCATGCTTGCAAGTTGCTGGCAGTCTGTAGTCCACAGCCATAGAACAGAGGCTTAAAACAGGATTGATAGTGAGTGTTGGAGACAGTTTGAAATGCTGCATAGAGAAACTTGTTTTTATTGCTTATCTGCCCTAACAATTCAACAAAGCTGAGGCATCCAGGGGAGACTGCTAATGAGGCCAGCATTGAACAAAGCTAGAAAAGAGACCCAGTTTCCCAGAGAAATGGTAGAAAAAACTATTCTGAAGATGGGTTGTAGCAATACATAAGTGCCTGTGAATGCAGTTTTTGAAAACAGACAGATGCTAATTCTTAGATGCAGAGAGGCTAACATTTTTAATGACTATATTGATACTTATCTTTCTTCTTTTGTCACTAATTGAATCAATATGGAGGAGAAAGAATTATAGACAAGCTAATCAAGAGAGTAAAGGAAATCTATAAAGGTCACCCTGAAAGCAAAGTAATAGCAGCTACATTATAATCCTTTTCAGACTTCACTATTAAAATTAAATAATGTCCCTCTACTGTTAAAGTTACGGCTTTGAGAAAATTCTACTGCTGTTACATGAATAGCAAAACAGAGGTATAAAACTGTGCAGTGTATCAATTCTCATGCACAAGATACATTAAAGGGCAGTGAATCAGTTCATTATATTGCTTTGTTGGGTGGCATGACTAAAGAGAATAGAGTATTTCAACTAAAACTGCACTAGCTATTATTCACTTGACTCCCCTTTAAGAAATAGGAGGTAGATAGAAAGTCTGAAAGGGAAGAGTGTGAAATGGGAATGGCCTAACAGCTGGTCTACTTCACAAAAATATACAAAGATAGACAGTGATGGCAGAAAAGACCAATGGTCCATCCAGTCTCCCATGGGTCTCTGTAGAACCTTGTGACTTGGTCGATCGGGGTTCTACCCCTCCTCTACAATTATCCTAAACCTTTCTCATCTTTGTCCCTGTCAATGATGACTATCCATGTCACTTCTATCCCATGCATGCTTGAAACCACCATCAGTTTCTGCTGTCACCACTCTGGCCAGCAGGCTGTTCCATGTCCACCACCCTTTCCATAAAGTAATACTTTCTCACATCCCTGTTGAAACTTCACCCTGTCAGTTTCCAGTCATCCCCCATGTTGTTGAGCTGGTGTTACTGTTAAACACCTTATTTATTCCTTTTCAGGAACTTGAGTATCTCTGTCATATCTATTCTCTTCATTCTTGCCTCAATGAATAAATATTCAGCACCTAAACCATTCCTCATAGGACTTTTCTTGTTGACCTTGAATCAGCTTTGTTACCTTGTGCTGTACAACCTTCATCCTATCCTTTTCTTTTCATGGTGAGGGCTAAAAACTGGACACAGTACTCCAGATGTGGCCTCACCAGGATCATACTGAGGGAGTATCACTTCCTTAAGTCTAATGTGAGTGCCCCTTCCTTTACTTCCCAGCATCCTGCTTGCCTCACTGCAAACCTTGTCGCACTGAATACCTTGTTTTGAGTGTCACTAATAATAACTCAGGTTACATTCCACTTCTGTAGTACTGGTTTTACCCTACCCATCCAGTATTCTGGCATGGAATTCCTTCTTTCTAGTTGCATTACCTTGCACTTATTGGCACTGAAATTCAGCTATCTGACCTTCCATCATCTTTCTAACTCTGCAGGTCCTCTAATAGTTCTCTAATTACTTCAGCATTATCCATTCTTCTGCAAAGCTTTGTGTCATCTGCAAGGATCAAATCTACCCTGGATCCTTTCTCCAATATAACTGATGAACATGTTGAAAAGGACTGGACCCAGGACAGACCCTGTAGTACCCCACTTGTGACCTCCTCTCTTCCAGTTTATTACTGTTTATCAGTACCGCTGCCATCTCCTTTTAACTCATTTTCTACCCATCTGACTATATTAATCAGCATATTATATTTTCTTTTCCTCTCTCTCTCTCCACAGAGGTGCCACTGAGAAGGTGCTCCACTATGACCCAAGCCCACAAGGATCCTCCTGCCTGCTCTGCTCCAGTGGCATGACCAGCACCCCTAGCCACTGACTGCCCATGACTTCAAGCAATCCACAGCTCACCTGGACCTTTAGTGGTGCGCCTGGCCATCTGAAGCCACTGACCTTGCTATCCTCACCAGCTAAGGACAGCAAAGTACCTCCCACCCTCCCACCCTATCTTGGCTCTTTTAATTTTAACCCATGGTCATCAGCTGACCTATTTATTATGAATAAGTAAATACCTTATGTGTCCTTAGCAGGTTATACTGCTTTGCCTCTAGAGGGTAATACACTGTCTACTGTGTTTTCCTACAACCCAGCTAAATCACAACTCAATCTGCTCCTGTTGCTTACTCATCTTCAACCCGTTAAATGGGATTTGCTCCACTCTGCCCTGTCATGCACTCAGTTACTCCGTCTTCCTATTTAGCCACTCTCTGTCCTGCTCTCTCTTGCAATCCATCTCCTCCTAACCTTTCTAGAACTCTTAAATCTGCCCTCCAAAGTAATGCAACCCCTTCTCTTCTCCTGTTCCTTTATTTGACTCCTATTTCTTGCCCTACTACCCCCACTAGTCCACATCCCACTACCAGAGACTAATAACTCAACCACTCCACCTACCTTCTCTATCTCTCAGACCCCTTAAACCCTTGCCATTACTCCCTCCTCACCCTTTAAAACCTGGTCCTTTTTTCCCATTGATTCTAGTGCATCTCTAGTAACTTTGCCTAGTTTCTTTGCAGTTCTTCATCTTCTCTGCTGACTCCTCCTCCTCCTCTCCATTCCCTCTAATCCCAGACTTCCCCTTTCATCACCTTCCAAATGCCCTAAGCTACACTTCTTCATTCTCTCTCTTCTATTGCTTTCCTCAGGGGACATCCAAGCCAACCCTGGCCTGACTGCTCCCTGAGGTCCTGGTAAACCTCATCTGCTGTTGTCCCATCTTCTGCTCCTCAGTACTACCAAAGAGCTTCAGGATCCTACATCTAAATATTCATAGTTTGCTGCCGAAAATAGAACTCCTTCAAACTATGGCAGTCACTCTGATACCTGACATTCAAATAGTCATGGAAACATGGCTCAAGAGTTCAAACCTAGAACACTTGGTCAGCATTTCTGACTACTCTATCCTAAGGCAAGACTGAGTGGTTATGTACATTTTTGCCTCCCTCCACTACGCCATTGTTTACTTATCTTCCAACCCAGCAAACCATGAATCCTTAGCCATTCAAGTGTCCCTGCACTTCACTCTTCTTATCTTTATAGCTGGCATTTACTGTTTTCCAAACCCCCAGCCCTCAATCGCACATGACCTATTAACGTCCACCACTGCCCTCTCCTACTTTGGGGAGCTATATATCCTAGGCAACTTTAATTTAAATTGGCTGCGTCCAAAACACAAAATGTAATTTGTACCCTTAATCTCTCCCAACTGATCTCTGAACCCCCCCCACCAACCATGACACAAAACACTCCCTCATTGACTGGATCCTTACCTTCAACTCTCACAGAATCATCAACTCTGGCATCCTTCCTGAAGCGATCAGTGATCATAACCCAATATTCATAATCAGGAAAGTCCACAGACCTAAGACCTGCATAAAACATTACAATTATGATCTTTCAAATCTCTTGAGATTGAATCTCTCCAGTGCAACCTTGCCCACTCCAACTGGTCTCCCTTAGCTTCTGTCCCCTCAGTTGACAAAGCTCTTGAGTACTTTAAACAAGTATTCTTGGAAAATTGGAATACCTTTGAAGCATCTAAACAAACCAGGTTAGGGTAACCACCCTATCTTAGATAACTCAAGAACTTTTACCTGCCTCAGAGCCAGAGATCATGCCTGGAAGTGCAACAAAGCTACTCAGCTTTCAGTGACCTCACGTCCTACTGTAAGCTCCGTAGCACCTGTAAACAGGGCACAAGGCTGGCCAAGTCTGAATATTTTAAATCCACCTTCCTCACAAACATAAATTCCTTCTAAGTTCTGGAAGGTGGTACACCCTCTTTACCCCATTATCGCACTCTTCCTCCCTGTGCTTAAAATAAATGACACCCTAGTAACTGATCAGTTTGCCTTTGCTGCTGATTTTACCTCCTATTATACCTCCCAGCAAATGAGCTATGAAAGTCTCTCCCTATCTACTTCCACTCCTCCCCTTCAAAAACCACCCACCCACCCAACCTTTCCTCTCCCCTCCTTTTTCTTGTCCTATATCTACCAACATGATACTCAAAAAGCCCAGCTAGCTATCAACCCCTCAAAAGGCTTCTCCCTAGATGGCCTTGGCCCCAAACTCCTTTCTCTCTTAGCCCCAGCCATTGTCCACTCCTCTCTCTAATTTTAAACCTCTCATTCACAATGGCCTATGTCCCTTCTACTTGGAAACATGCAGTGGTCCTCCCCCTACCCCAAGGTGGTGACCATGCATCCCTGGTATCTATTGCCCTATCTCTCCATACCCTAGCTAAACTACAAGAACACTTGTCCTCTCCCAGCTTACCTCATTTCTATCTGACACCTCCTTCTTCACCCCTTTGCAATCTGGTTTCAGGAAAAATCATCTACTACCACCTCTCCTTCTTTGGTTCACTGACTATCCTTACTAGAATGAATAATGCCCAAATCACTCAGCCATCTTTGTCATCCTAGCCAAGGTGTCTCAGCACTGTCTCCCACACCCTCATCCTTTACTATCTCTCATTAGCGGGTCTAGCTCCCTCAGCCTCTACCTGGTTCAAGGCATACCTCATGGGTACATCTCAATCTGTAAAGATGTCCAATGCTATTTCACCCCCCTCCTGTTTAGTACTGTTGTTCCCCAGGGCACAGTGCTAAGGCCCCTATTATTTTCTATCTTCCTGAATGACCTTCCTTCTGTCTGCTCCCCCACCTCTGCCATATCTATGTACGCTGATGATACAGTTCTGTATGCTTCTGGCTCATGTCCAACTGAGGTTACATCTATCTTACAGCAAAACTTCATAAGGTTCAGCTCTGGTTTGCTAACAATCAATTATTTCTTAATGCCAAAAATACTGTCTCCATGACCTTTGTCACAAGACAGAGACTCTCCAGGCTTCCCTCCCTCGCCTCTTTCCACACCCTCAATAGGATTTTACTGTAGGACACATCCTTCTTCAGATAGCTAGGTGTCTGGCTAAGCCAAGATGGTAACTTCTCTGTACATATTAATGCCATCCAGAAAAAAACTGTACCCCAGGCTTGTTGACTTGTTCTGGAACTATAGTTAAATCTCTCCTGTGGCTAGGCATGAACTTGTCCAGAGATGATCCTCCCATTTTTGACTACTGTGATACAGTCTATAGTGCTTCTCCCAAGTCCTCCTTGACCAGATTTGACACCCTCTTCAAATCTTTCTGCCGCTTTGCCCTTGATGTTCTCTCTCACTCCTACCACTGTGATCTGTATCAAACCCTTTCCTTCCACTCTCTGTCAAATAGGTGCCTTTCCCACTGCATGAAATTCACCTCAAAGCACTGGCTGGGTGAACTCCATCCCTACTGCTCCTCCTCATTTATAACACCTCCCCTTCCCCCCCACTCACCTTAAATCTTCTGACCACCATACACTGGTCATTACTAGGTATTACTTGATTTTGCAAGAGTGGAGGAAGGCACCAGGACCATCGAGACCACTCTCCTCACACTTGTGGGGTAGATTACATACTTTTACCCAACAGGAATTTATCAAGTTCAGTTTTATGCTTCTGAAAATAATTTATTTCCACAATGTGTTGTGATAGGGAGTTCCATAATTTGATTGCCCTAACAGTAAAGAAGTATTTTTGTTTTTTTGTGAATGCTCTTGGAGTATGAATCTGCTTATTATTACACCTTAGGCTTTCTGGTTTATCAGCAAATGTCAAATTGCAGATGTTCATTAACATATTTTCATTCAATATATTGAATAACAATAATAAATGCCCTCAGTTCCTCCTTAATTGCAGATCCTACAATCTCAATGAAGTTAACCTATCTTCATATGATACATTTCTAACTACAGGTATTAGCTTCATTGCCCTTTTCTTCATACTTTCAATTATTCTCTTGTCTTTTTCCAAATAAGGGACCCAGAAGGAAACTGCATAATCAGTGTGTGGTCTGATGAAGGATGTGTACAGTCAGAGGCCCAGATATTCAAAAGGGTTGAGTATGGCGCAACAGTGTTGCGCCATGCGCAACCCACTGATATGCCCTGGTGAGATATTCAAATGGGAAAAGTGTGCGGCACAAATCCTAATGTGCCGGAGCACATCAGTAATATATGCAGGTGCAGGTAGGGGGGGCATGCCCATGCATACCCTACACAGCCCGATATTCAGCCCGGAATGTGCAGAGCCATGCATGTGCAACCCCTACCTGGTCCAGCACAGAGGTGATCCAAAAAAAACAACAACAATGGATGGCCACCCTGAGGTGAGCTGCCACATTGCAGGGTGCAACACTGCAGCTGCCACCTGTGGGTGGCCACCCGAGCTCCGGCTGCACCTGGAGGCATCCCCCATGCCCGATCGTGGGCATTTGTAAAATGAAGAACCCCTATATGCCTGGTGCACCAGTGGACGCTGCCCCCGATTGCCGGCTTCAGTATAAATAAAAAAAATAGATTCCAATATCCCAGGTGGTCCAGTGGACCGCTGTCTGCCCGATCGCAGGCACTTGTAATATAAACAAGATGAATGTCCAATATCACTGGTGGTCCGTTGGACCACTGTCTGACCAATTGGGGGCATTTATAATATAAATAAGAATTATGTCCAGTACCCTTGTGGTCCAGTGGACTGCTGTCTGCCCAATCACAGGCATTTGTAATATAAACAGATGAATGTCAATATCCCTGGTGGTCTGCGGTACACCTCCCCCACGCCACTGTGCCCCACCACCCAGCTCCCCCAGGTCGGCGATTGGGTGGCAGCACCACCACCTGCCGCCCCACCGCCCGCTGACTGACACCATAGGTAGGGCTGTACGGCCATTGGTCCTCAGCGTGAGCCAATGGGTATGCAACCTGTACCATACTACACATTCCAGATATGTGAATGGATCCATTCACATATCTGGAATGTGTGGTATGGTACAGGCTGCATGCCCAGTGGCTCACACTGTGACCAATAAGCGACAGCCCTACCACGTGTCCAGTTAACAGGCAGTGGGATGGCAGGCGGGTGGTGCTGCCACCACCCGGCTGACTGGGGAGCTGGGCGGTGGGGCACAGTGAGCAGTGAGGAAGGGCACTGCTGGGCCACCGAAGTAATGACATTCATCTGTTTATTACAAGCCTGTGATCGGCAGACAGCGATCCACTAGACCACCAGGGATATTGGACATAATTCTTGTTTATATTACAAATGCCCACGATTGAGCAGACAGTGGTCCACTGGACCACCAGGGATATTGGGGATATTATTTATTAACTTAGCCCATGATGGGGCGGGCAGGACCACTGGACCACCAGGGATATTGGGGATATTATTTATATACTTAGCCCGCGATCTGGTGGGCAGCGGTCCAGTGGACTACCAGGGATTTAAGATTTTACTCTTATACTGCAGCCCACAATCGGGCTATGGAGCACTTTGCCAGCTGCAGGGGGTGTCAGTCCCCCGACAGCTGCTGCCTGGCATGGTGCCAGGTGCAAGTCACCTGAGGATCAGTGCACCTGCACATGCAAATGGGGCCATAATGACTCAATGGCCCCATTTGCACCTACTTATGGCCCCATTTGCATGTGCACTTTTGAATATCGTGGTTGCTGTGCATAGCGCAATGGAACTTGAGCTAGTGCATCTCCTGCTCCACTCTGGCCACTTGTGCTGCTGCAGTGCCACTGTGCCATGCACACTGCGGGTGGCCAAGGTGCGATATTCAATGATGCTGTGCCATGGTGCAGCTCCATTGAATATTGCCCAGTCTCACACCCCCCCGCGCAAGTTGCGCGCTGCGCCTAAGCTTGTGCCACAGCCTGGCGCAGTTTGAATATCTGGGCCAGAGAATACAATGTTCATTTCTTGTTATGAATGATCTTTTTATGGCAGATAAAATACAGTTCCCCCTGGGCTACTCTCCTGCACTGATTACTCCAAGTAAAATGATTGTTTACAATGACTCCTAGATCTTTTTCAGAGTTGACTGCTTTAATAATAGTGTCATATAAAGAATAATCAGTGTTTGAGTTTTTAGCCCCAAATGTATGACTGTATATTTATCTATATTAAAAGTCATTTTGTTCTTAAGTGCACAGTGTTCAATTTTCATAAGGTTATGTTTGAACTTTCTAATTTTTTCCACTGTATTTACTTCAGATACAATTTTAGTGTCATCAGCAAATTTATTGCTCTGACTGTTAGCACCATGATGCATAATTTGAATATACTGTATATTCCAAATAATGTTGGTCCTGGCATAGATCCTTGTAGTAACTACTAGTGACTTTTATAGTGCTTGAGATTGTATCAGCTATCCTAACATTTTGGGATCTATCATTTAGCCATCCTTCAACCCATTTAACTGTATAGCTGTTTAGTTCTAGTGGTATCATTTTATTGATTAATAATCTGTGAGATACCTTGTTGAATGGCTTTTTAAAGTCTAGATAGATGATATCTACTGGACAGTTCTTATCTATACTGTTACTAATGTTTTTGTAAAATGCAACCAAGTTTGTAGTGCAGGAGTTGCCTTTTCGAAAACCATGTTGTGTTTCATGGATACATTCTTTATTTTCAGATCATGTTCTATTTTTGTTTCAGTATCTTTTCCATGATCTTACACATGGCTTATGTAAGGCAGTAATTATCGGTTTGTTTTTGTTCCTTTCTTATTACGAGTACCATTGTTGCTGTATGCCACTTTTCAGGTACCTCACTTTCCATATAAGATTTATTTAACATGATATTTAGGCGACATAGTAACTCATTCAAGGTATGTTTAATAAAATATGTATTCAGATTATCTGGGCCAGGAGTTGAATTATTTTAAGGGCTAGAACCACAGCTTTGATCTTATCAGGAGTTATTTCTTTGTAACTGCTATTATAAGGATATGTTATACTACTATTATCTTTTTGGAAAAAACTGACCCAAAATAATCATTAAAGGTGTTACCTGTTTCAAGTTTATTACCAATTTCCTCTCCATTCTTAATAATTGATGTAATTGTGGAGTCACTTTTCTTCTTAGCATTGATGTAAGCATAAAATGCCTTGGAGTTTCCCTTGGCTACTGATAGTTGGGATTCAGTTTCCTTCTTTCAATTTTTATAAACACTTTTGTTATTTTTAATTCATTTTCATAGCTAATTTTATGCTCTGCAGTTTGGGAATATTTAAGCTTTCTGAATGCCCTTTCCTTTTGCCAATCTGTTTCATGATTCTTGGTAACTCATATTGTTATTTTCCTTGGTGTTACTTTTTTTTTAACCTGAAAACATAATAGCTCAAGTTTATATATGATATCTTTGAATAGCATCCAACATTCAGTAGTTTGAGGTCAGAAAATAGTGATTCCCAATCAGAAGTATGTAATTCTTTATTGATTTTGGTATAATCCTCTTATTGTAGTTGAGTTTATATGTATTTTGCTTAATAATAGTTTTGGGCTTGTTGAATGAAAAAATAACAGTGTTATGGTTGCTGTTGCCAATAGGCCTTGCTACCTCTATGTTAGCTATATCAGCTGAAAGATTAGTAAGAACAAGGGCTGGATTATACAATGTTCATTTCTTGTTATGAATGTTCTTTTAATGCCAGATAAAATACAGTTCCCCACCTGGGCTACTCATCTGCACTGATTACTCCAAGTGAGTTATCACTCCACTGATTACTCTTGAAGAGCTTCTACTGGTGTAACCACACTTGCACCAAAAAGAATGCTGCAAGTAGCAAGTTACGCCAGCAGTTGCATCATTTGCTATTCTGCAAAGCAGTCTGTGACATATCACAGGCTGCTTGCACCAAAGTGAACAGACGCCACCTGATACACCCTAACCCCATGACATGGCGCTAGAGAGTTCTGGCATCTGTTGCACCCTATTCTGGAAGGCAGCAACAAAATCCCTGATCTTCTATTCTAGAACAACCCCCCAGAGGATATCCATCAAAGTACAGTTACACCAGAATTTAATTGCTGTAACTGTACTTACACCCTCCAGGGGTCGTGCAGATATGCCACAGGGCTGGCACCCAATAAATGTGCCCTCCCTCCATGCCCAGCACACCACAGTATAGCCCTACAGAGCTGCAGTGTCCTCCCAGCCCCCAATCCCCCAAACACTCATGCCTCATGTGTTGGGGGTGTGGGTGGACTGGCACTGCTGGATGGGGGGAGTGGGGAGGCACTAGACCACCAGGGACATTGGGGATTTGTATTTATATTTCTTAGTCACAGCTGGACAATAATGCAGCAGTGAAGGGACATGGGTTTCAGGTTCGGGGATGGGTCTGGGGGATGAGCTGCCATGTGGGGTATGACAAGGTGGGTGATTGGGCTGGGGCATGACTGTTGGGATCAGGGGCTGGGGGACATTACAGCCCTGTGGGGCATAACTGTTTGGAGGATCAGGGGCCAGGGGTGTGGGGTGCCCTGGAGCTCTTCAAGTATGAGGGTTCCACCTGCACCATTCCAAAGAGGACTGCGACTTGCGACATGCCCAACGGGTATGCCCTTAGTGCGTCATACCATCCACATTTCGCAAGTTGCAGGACTTAGCCATGGGGTCCCTGCCTCTTCTAGAATTGGGAGCAGGGTCCTTGTTGCAACTGCAATTGGTGCAAGTCACCTTTGGTGGTGGCTTGAGCCAGTCTTCTAGAATCCCACCCAAGACCTTGAATATTCTTATCTCTTGTTGGCTCAGAAATCATTTGCTCTAGCCCAATGTTAAAAATGCCTCTATATAGCTGTGTTCAAATTGAGTGGTAGCTGTTAGGTTTTGCCAGTCAATCCCTGGTAGATTCAGATCACCCATAAAAATTACATCCGACTTGTATACATGGTCAGATACTAATTTAATAAGCTGTAAGTCATAAGATGAATCGGCTGAAGGAGGTCTATAAAATTTGTTATTATTAATTTCTTTCTATTTCAACATTTAATTCTCTCACCAGCCTTCTATATTGGGGCCTACATCTGGTTGAATAGAATTTCACACATCATAAACATATTTTTAGTGTATATACATACACCTCCATCTGTCTTACAATCCTTATTTTTATAATAGAGATTGTATCCTAGTAGCACATTATGCCATGATGATGCCTCTTTCCTCCACGTTTCGGTGATGGCAGCTATATCAGAGTGTTTTTGTTCCATTACTCCAACAAGTTCACTTATTTTAGTTACATTTAGACTTCTGGTGTTACCCATGAAAAATGTGTATCCATTTCCAGTAGGGTGAGGATCAATTAATATCTGCCCTGTTTGACACTGCATATTTAGTTTAAATGCTGATTTATGGCTGCTGCTATATGTTTCCCCAGAATATGGCTTCCTTTTTTACTGAGGTGCAATCCATCCCAACTGAATAGACTGTTGTCATTGTTAAACTTCTCCCAGTGTGTGGTACATGTTATATTAACATCCATTTTCTTAACCATTTGATTATTTTTTTAATTTTATTCATTTTATCCATTGTGGCTCAAGGTACTGGTAAGATTTCAGATAGACAGATTCCGCAATCAGTTGTCTTCAGGGTATTTACCAATGATATATAGCTACTCTTAATA
The DNA here is from genome assembly GCA_016271365.2 of Neoceratodus forsteri. NCBI lineage: Eukaryota > Metazoa > Chordata > Ceratodontiformes > Ceratodontidae > Neoceratodus > Neoceratodus forsteri. The sequence goes on from CM057458.1 coordinate 1,180,961,868, forward strand.
TCTTGTATAGTGAATTTGTTAACATCATTTGTACCAGCATGTACTATCACTGGGGGTTGGTTATTGCTGGTATATTTTAGTATATTTGGGATCACTCTTTCAATGTCCTAAATCCATGCCTGCCTGAAACTTGAACAAGTCCTGTTTTGTTTGTCCTGCTTACAAATCTGGTCATCTGTATATTTGATGATAGAATTCCCCAGAATTATTAGCTGCCTAGTGTATAAGTTGTTTTTATTGGGATCAATTTCCTCAGCTGGTTGTACCATATCCATTAACTCAGGTTCATCATTTCCTTCATTTATCACATCTAAGATTAATGTGTCCCTCATTTATTTTATTTTTTTCATTATTTGGTTTTTGGGTATTCAAAGAGCAGTTACTAGAAGTGGTAACTATTAGCATCAGGGAAACTGTGTCTTGACCAACTTGGTCACTATGAAGTTGTGCAGAAATGACCATAGTTTTCTTATTTTCACCACTTTTGTTACATGCCCTGATGGGAGAGCAGAAACACTGTCAGGCTCAGGGATGGATTAAGGCATAGACAAACATAGTCACAGGCTTAAGGCCCCTGCCTGCCAGGGGGCCCTCAGCAATCAAAACATATATTTACTATATATCCTTTTCTTTCTGCCTGAGCTGCATGTTTTTGTAAAGGACTCAGCCACTGAGTAAGTCAGGGGCTGAACTGTGACATGACTCTCACCTCCCTGACTAGGTGTTAAGTGCAGCTGTCAGCTTCAGCGGCCCCAGCCAGGATGACCTTTAAGGTGTGAACAAGCCCATTTCCTTTGCTTTGTCTCCCACACCCATTTAGAATCCCAGTTTAGAATCTTACTCTTAACTATAAAAGATTAATAGTGCAATTTAGTGTATTTTATCTTAAGTATCTGTTGTATTGGCTTAGGAAACATTGTATCATCCTTGAAATTTGAATGTAAGCAATAGCTTAATTTGCTTGAAAACTTTGTACCATGTTTGACTCTGGGTTGTTTTACCTTTCACATTCAGGTGAAATACCTTTAAATGCATTGCTCATTACCTTTGTACCATACTTGACTCTGGGTTGTTTTACCCTTCGCATTCATTTGTAATACCTTTCATTGTATTGTACATTTCTCTTGTTTTGTACTTCCATGATGTGGAGCCTTTGTATAAGTATCTCTGACTCAAAGGTTTGTAATTCCGACATCTCAATAAATAAAAAATAAATATTTAATCTCACCCCTGAAATTAAGAAATCTACAATAAGTTTCAGTGATACAATTAAAAACCATACTCCTTTTTTTAATTCTCTCATCTTGCTCATACTGAAGTTGTGACCTTGATACAGCTCTGTTTTCAGGGTGAACAAATGAATATAGTTCAAGATTCCCATCTGTAAATCTTGCCATTTATGGATCCTGCCTTACTTATCAGTAACAGAAATGTTTCATCCTGGGAATGATTTCAAATTCTTCCAGTAATCACTCGCTTTGTAGTATAATCTGTAAAGTTCATACCCCTCCCCCCCACGCAGTAAACCACAAACTTAACTGCTACACCACCCAGAACCTAACCTGTTATAGAGATCGGTCCCTACCCAACCCAACAAAACTTCCACACCTGATTCATCCTACCTGACAGGACAGTATGATAACACCCAGACTGTGAGTGCACTCACGTGTGTTTGGGGTTGGGGGCTTTGGAGAAGTGCAAATCATGACATTTCACATACAAAAAATTATTTTTAGCAGACCTATTAATAATTATTTTCTAAATTATCAAAACTCAGGCTATTGCTATTTTTCCATACTGATGGTATTAGTTTCATTATTTTTTTACTATCTCTTTATACTTCCCTTGCACTGTGACTGGTCCCTCTCTCCAGGCATCCCAATGCACCTAGTCTACACCATGAGGACCGGGAGGATACTCTCATAGGTGCACCACTCCTATACAACTCTGGAGACCCAGTTTGACCCCCTGGGCGGGTTGGAAGAGTCCATCTTACCTCCTACGATCCTCAGTGGAATGTGCAACCAAAGCTTCTTCCCAGTTCCTCCATGGTCACAGCAGTGCAGGAGCTCTTAGCCAGATCGGCCGCGGGGTGTCTTTCCTTGTTCTGGTCCACCCCCTGCTGATATCAGCACTCGAGGAGGACAAATAAGATGGAGGAACACTGAGATGTGCCTCCACTCTGGTCCTCAGCTAACGTTGACCCCTTCATGTCTATCTGCTTTCCTAACTGGACCAGCACCACCTGTGGTCACCCAGGTAGTGGCAGTATAGTGGTAGGGCCAGCATCCACCCTCCCTGGAAGGAGGCAGCCATTGGGTGCTCAGTCCTTTCCCCCAGGCCACCCGGCCAGCCCCTGGTGACCCGAGGTCTGTCCATCAAACCCGGGTCACCAGCATTGTTCGAGATGTGGTGACCAGTGCCCCTCAACCTCAGTGCCACTGGGCCAGCCAGTTTCATTAATTTTGAAGCATTTAAGCCACTTTTTATGGACAGTAAGAACATTGTTTTCATGTTTCATTAACTGATATGCAAAGCCAAGAGGTGGGATCATGGGGAATGGGCATGGTTACAGTGAGGGGCCCAGATGTCTCTTGGGCCTAGGGCCCAAGGTTGCCTTAATCTGGCCCTGGTCAGGCTTGCTTATTTTCCTGCTTGATGTTTCTGCCCCAATGGTTGGTTGCTTCTAATTTGCTAAGGCTGAAAAGTGCTATGGAGTAGAATGCTGAAGACCATTACCCTATGTCCCTTTACTTTTCTTATTATTAATTACTGGACTCCACTAATCACTGTCTTCATTGTCATCTTTTCTTTCTCTTTTTAGAGAATCCTCATGTTTTTGATTTGAAGCACCTCACATCAGAGCAGATGTGTATTTTACTTTTGATAACTGACCCTTTAAATCATTGTTTGCTGCTAGTAATTCAGTAATAGATTTTTCCAGTTCCCTAACTTTGGTTCTTAGTATTTCATTTTCCAAACATTGTGTGATTTGAGCCCCTCAAACCCCTTACTTGATTCCAGACAAAAATTATTGCACAGAATGCAGGTCATGGATACTTCACCAATGATTAAGGTTACAATTCCCTCATTTATACTAATTTTAAATTCCCAGTAACTTTGTACACTTATTAAATACCTGGATTTTGATGTGGGCATAGTTTGTTGCTGTGTCCCTGTCATCCCCGGCAGACACTGCACACACAGCGCAGATGCCCTTATTGGGCAGTCTGGCTATTCCTATTGCCTATCAAAACTTTGGAACTCTCTTCCCCTCAAATTCAACACTCTTCCTCCTCCTACTCCATCAGCACTGCCCTCAATAAATACCTTGCACTTAACTGTTCCTGCTACAACCCACCTTAATTTCCTTCCTCTAAAACTCCACAAAATACCTTCCTCCTTTCTGCTCCCATCCTAAGTTGTCAACCCTCACTCCTTCCCTTCTCCCCTAACCTCACCAGAGCCCTAAGCCCTCTTGCCATCTTTCACCTCTTCTCAATCTAGTCCTCACAGTCCCCTTGCAGGGTTTCCGGTATCCTGAAGGGGTCCCCAAGGAACTATGTTCCCCCTTCCTCCCTTCTCCCCCTACCATCTCTAACGTTCTTCTGACAATTTTTCCCCCTTCTCATACTAGTCCTCTCTGTCCCCATTTAGGGTTCTCAGCATCATGAAGGGACCCCTCTGTGAATAAGGCTCCTCCTTCCTCATTCCACCATATCTCCTTTGCACCTGTGCCCTGATAACATTTGTTTGTCCATACTCATTCAGATCTAAGTTGGTAACCACCATTTTGTTGCCTTTCTCCCTTCCTCTCTTAGTCTTTTCCTTCCTCCCTTCCTTCCCCTATCTTCCTCTAGCCTTCTCAGTCCCTTGTCAGGTTCCTGCATCCTTGCATCCTGAAGAGCCCCCTCAGGGTCTAGGTTTCTCCTTCTCCAAATTTCACCCTTTCCTCCTTGCATCTGTGCCTCTTTACTTACCTTTCTTTCCCCAAATAAACATGTGGTGTACATCCACATGCAGATCCTCAGCCCCTCCTGCACTTTTGAACCTTTCTCCTCTTCTCTTGTATATTCTCCAATTTGTTGTCTCTCCCTACTTGCCCTTTCCTTCATAGTTGTTAAACCCTCCCTTTTCCAAGTCCATCCATATTTGCTACTCTCCCTCTACACTCTCCTTGCACTTATGTCTGTACTTGGAAATTAAACTTCAATGCACAGTAGAATGTACAGTACCACCATTTTATGCAAATATCTGCTCCTTCAATGCACCTTAATACAGTTACACTGTATAATTCACCTGTTGTTTGCTAATGTATGTAGATTGACTTCTGTCTTATGCTAATCTATGTAAGGTTGACTTCTGAAACTTGAACGTATGTATTCTGCTCTATCCCCATTATTCCCCTCCCCAGGTCACACCAGGAGATGTGTAACTTGTTGCTCAGTGTGCCTTGCTTGTGAAATATTTCAGTAAAATATCCATAGCCACACCAAGGTCCTCCAGCTCCTTCAGCAGATCTGTTTGTGTGGCACAGGGTCGAAAAGCCTTGCTAGAAGTCGAAAGTATAGCAGATTCATAGCATGGCATTTAGCCAATTCTATGCAACACAAAGTTGATCTGGCATGACCTCCTGCCATAGAACCATGCTGTTTACTATCCTGGAGACTTTTACCCTCCAGATAATCTGCAAGGTCGGCTTTGATAAGAGACTCCATCAGCTCTCTGACAATAGAGGTTGAACTGCTATGCCTGTAGTTGTCTGCTTGTTCCTTGCCCACTTTTTAAGAAATGGAACCACATCCAAAATCCTCCAATCCCCAGGACAACCACCAATTAAAGCAAGCTATTGAAAAGGAATGGTAGAGATTCAGCCAGTTCATATACCAGTTCTTAGAGCAACACCTCTTCAACCTGGCATTTGACTGTTAACATCTTTATTTTAGTTTTGGCCAGTTTCCTGATGACTGATTCCTGATACCCTGTTTATTTTTTTTTTTTTTCTATTTTAATTTTGTAATGGTTTAATGAGATTTTATGTAAGCAATAAGGCACAAGGGGTGTGTGTAAACCATATTTTACAGCATGGCAAGGGGCATAGTAGGGGCATGCGGCTGAAGTCTGAGTGACTTCAGCTGCTGGCCATGCTGTAAATATGGTTTACAGATACCCTAGTGCTATTGCACTTTCAAATTAGCTCCTTTTTTTTTTTACTTTTGACTGTTGGGAAAAGCATGTTTATATGTAGAAAAAATTGATTTATTTTTGTGCATTTGTGATAAAATAGTCCTCCATACTGCAAGTGATATCATTGATGATGTCATTGTATTATTGTCTACTTTCTTCTTCCTTTTTTTTTCTTTGTTGTTCTTCACATTCAAGATATGGAATGTTTACCACAGAATACATAGATTCAAAATTCTGCTCAGTTCCATTGGCAGAATGTTTGTCTCCCAACACACTGAACACACAGACAACAGAGGTCTTTGTTACAGCCAGAGACTCATTTATCTCACTGTCAGGGCAAGAAGAAGAGAGATCACTGATAAGCAGGTAGAGATAGCAGGGGAATTTTTCACTCTCAGCAAAGAAACAGTTGTAGTGAAAACTATAAACAATACTTATTGTTTCTAATTTGTTTATGTATGTAAGGAGAGTCTGATAATCCTGGAAACAACATTTAATTCATTCATTTTATTGTTCATTTAAGGTAGCTTTATTTTTGGGGCCCATTTGAAGTTTTCTACAGTGTAAAGGTAGCAGTCATGTTTGTGGTGGAAGATCAGTTCTGGCCATAGGGGCTAACTGAAATGCCTGGGTTCCAAATGCCCATTGCTCTGTGTTGCAGACTCTTCACTGCTGAGCAGCCCTTTTAACATTGTGTAAAACATATTTTACATAAATAAGAATCAATTCGATTATGTGATTTTACCCTGCCATTTTATAATATGTCTTAATTAATTGCTGTCTGTTCTTGATTGTGTACGACGCCCAGAGCCTCCGGGAGTGGGTGTCTCATAAATAAAATTGTCTTGCCCTTGCCTTGCCATCAGATGGATCCCATTTGGATGCGGGCCTTGTCTGTGTTGAGGGCTTCTAGGTTCTTTTGTACCCCATTCCCAGTAAATGTTGGCCTCCCCATCTCTGAAATTCCTCTCTTTGCTGCTTTAATGCTGCTGTACGGTAAGGTGCTGCAAGTTCCCCTGGTAAAGATGGAGCAAAAGTAGTTGTTTATGACTGTAGCCTTTTCCTACTTCTCCTGTGTCACATGGCCCCATCAAACAACCTAACTACTCCCCCCACCTCTTTTTCCTTATATAGCAAAAAAGTGATTTCTCTGTGCTTGACCCCTCAGCTAATCTCAGCTCTCTGTCTGCATTTGCCTCCTTATCATCATCTTTGCCTCCTTACTCTTCTGCAGGTAGTCTTCCCTTTCTGCATCCCCCTGTTTGTTTTTGCAGTTGTGGAAAGCCATCGCTTTTGCCCTCACTGCTTCCCGGACTCTCACCGAAAACCAAAGTGGTTTCTTGATTTAATTCATTTTGGTTTCCTTCCTTAAGTAAAGCTGTGAAGCTTTAAGAATGGCCCCTTTAGTTGCGCTCCATTACTTTTTAACTCCTTGCTCTCCACTTTTAATTTATTTTGAAACACATCTCTGAGTTTGTTGAAGTCTGCCCCTTTAATGTCCCAGACTACTGTACTGCAATGTACTTTCTTAGCCCTAAGGGCAACTTTAAATCAAACTGAGTTGTATTCACTGTTTGTCAGTGGCTCCCTAATTATCACTGATTTAAGTACATCTGCGTTAATGAGCAGCACATCTAGGATAGATTCTATATTGCAGGTTCCCTTACAATTTGCACTAGTAGGTAGTTGTGAAATACATTAAGAAAAGCTTGACTTCTGTTGCTTCTGGCCACCGGAATGCCCAGTTTACATCAGGCAAGTTAAAATCTCCCAGTACCAGAACATCTTCTTTTGCTGTCCCCTTCTAATTTCTTTGCTGTGATCCCTATTCTATGTGTCTTCTTGGCCTGGAGGTCTATAACATACCTCTAGGTGTAGCTTTATCCCCAGATGCCACTGTAAGTTGAACACATAAAGCCTCAGTCTTACCGAGTTGCACCTAAATTCCCATCCTCTGAAACCTCAGTGCCTTCTCTGACATCAATCAATCAATCTTTATTTTACCAGGACATACACCATTGAGAAAAAAAATGATTTACTAGGTGGTCCTGGATGGACTCAAACAAAATAAAGTAAAGATAATGAGTAAAAAATACAATTACAGATAGCAAGGCAATGCAGTTAACACTGATAACAATAAATCTAGTACATGGGGTGCACATTAACAAGGAACATCTATTTTTTTATTTTTATTTATTTATTTAGTTTTTGTTGACCGAGTAAGTGCACTAGACAAATCCTGCCTATTTTCAGGCACAACCAGGGGGAGGTGGATACAGATGAATGCCAGCTGACCTTGAACCAGATTAAGCTGTTGGTGGTATTTTTAGTGAATGAGGGAAATTTGGCCAGGACACCAGGTAAATTACCCGACTCTTGCAGTAGGGAGCCCCTCTGAGATGTCTGGTGTGGCCTCAGTATGTCTCAGCCTTTGGAGAGTGAAGATGTGTTGTCGAGACCTCTTGCTGTTTTGAACCCTGATGGAGATGTTGAGGTTATTTCCATGAACATGCTTCCTAATTCTGCTATTTCCATAGCAATAGCAGCTGAAGACAAGCCTGTTCTGGACGTGAGTGGAGAATGTCTTCCTGACGACAATTGTGGTGAAGAGGAGAGGAAAAGAAAAAGACCTGCTGGTAGTCTGACCGTTCCAGCCAGAATAGCAAAGTGCTGTTTAAAAATTCCACTGATGATATGGCTACAGAAGTGCAAATTTCTGAAAATCCTGATTCGGAGCTTATTCCTTTCCCTTTACCATGCAATACTCGTCATGGTCCCAGGAGTTAGCACTGGAAGGGGGTGGGCAGATCAAAGACAAGGCTCACTGGATCCCAGACCCCTTAGTTCATTTACCTTCAGGTGCTCCTGTTTTGCCCAGCGAACCCCCTATGGCTCGAGAGCCTACCATGCAAGAGAGGTTTCCTGGCGTTGGAGTATCCCACCAGCCGCTGTTTGGCTATCCTCCTAGGTGTGGTTGACAACCAAGGCAACACTACGTCAGATGCTGATTTAGGCACAGTGGACACAACAATGGGGTCTTTGTCTGTTTCTCCACATAGGGAAGAGCTGGTGGGTGGAAATATCACCAGAGAAGGTTCTAGTCAACTAGTTGGGCCTCCAGGTATGTTCTCCTCCTTCTTGAAGGAGGACTCTGCTTCTGGCTCTGGTCAAAAACAGTTTGGCTTACAAACCAGGGTCACAGTCGGTGAGTTATGCTTCCCTTTTTAAAAATACAGGGACATCTGCAAGGAAAAGATTTGTGGCTTGAATTTACTACAAAAGGAGTTTAGATCTACCACCTGATCGGATTTATGTGGGTAAACGTCTGCTTATTGTCTCTTTAAAACTTACTCCCTCAGATGTATATGCCTTTATTCATTCCTCTGGTGAACATAACTTTTGATGCTGCATTTTGTTCAGCTGGGATGTTGGATAAATTTTGGGCAGCTTATTATACTGTTAAATCTTATCCTGTTTGGAAGCCCTTCATGGTTATTCCGATTACTAGGCCTACGGCTAAGGTTATTACAGTCCTATTTAGAAATGAAGGGGTTAATGTTCTGGACATCCTGTATTGGTTGGAGAAGAGGTGCACTCTACATGGTGTACCACAAGCATTAATTGATGACAATGGGTTTTGGACTGGTGGTTGGAAATTTTCGGTACAATTAAAGATGTCTGATGAAGGAATTCAACAGTGTCCCAATTGTTTTTACAAAGGAAGAGACTGTGGTATTTTGTTCTATCCAGGGCAACCTCACTCTTGTTAATGCTGTGGTTTCTTATCTCACCTGAATTCTGATTGTGACCAACTTAAATGCTCTGTGTGTTGCACTTTGGGGCACACTGCACTATCTTGTACAGTCCCTCCCACTTGCAATTTATGTGGCGATACCTCACATCTGTTTGCTGCTTGCCCTTGGACTGCTCACAATATGGCAGACTATATGGAACAAGATTTTTATGTTTAATAGATCTGCAAAAGCTAAATCTTGAGGTTTTGAAACCACTGCTGAATTTCCCTTTCAAAATCTCCTCAAGCTGAACCAACTGTTCCTCTTCCTCCAGATCCTGCACTCAGGCTTCTGTTGTGGATCCCCTCCTCCACCACCCCCATTATCTCTAATTGTTTCTAGTCCTACACAACAGTCAGATCCCCTTCCTCTATACCTGTTATACCTGATAATCTGGAAGATTCATCTGTAGATTTCCAACCTGTTCGTACCAGACTAAGATCTGCTAAACCAGTGGAAGACAGTCAAATGTCAGTTGTTCGGTGGAAAACTGATATGAGCCCCTACAAAGTTGGGGTGATACTATGGAGGGATGACATTGATGGGTCTCTCCCTGTTTTCCAAACTGATATGATGATGGTACAAAAGATAACTCAAGAATAATATCGAAGAAATGGAACACCAGATCCGGAAAAAATGATTGCTAGTTTTTTCTTGCTCTCTTTTGGCTTGTTTTCTATGTCTTTGGCCTTTCCCTTCTCTATCAATGGCAAGTCTCAATGTGAATAGCATCAGATCTGACTATAAGAGGAAAGCAACCTTTTGACTTTACAGAACTTAGCATTTGATGTTTATTTTTGCAGGATGTTCGATTTTACACCTCCTCTGTTATAGAAAAAGCTTCAAAAGAATGATTTCTAGGAACCGCTTTTTGATCTTTAGGTCAAGATATGTTTTCTGGCATTGGGTATTGCTTTTCCTTTCAAGTTTTTTTTTTATCCAGAAGGTAGTATCTTGTACCAGGAGAGTATTGATCCTGGATTTGATTTGGCAGAATTTGAATTACTAGTTTATAGACATTTATGCTCCTCAGCAAAAGCCATCAGGTACAATTATTTAAAAAAATAAACCTTATTTATTTACCACTAGGATAGTACTGTGGAGGTGACTTTAACACTAACCTGGATTCAAAATCCATTGGGAAGGTATTCTCGATACCAATGAATTGAAAACTATACTACAAGAGAGTGATTTTTAGATGTTTTGCTTCTGACCACAAATTCACTTTTCTAAAGGACGTTTGTCATCCAGAATAGATTATTGGCTGTGTTCAAAATATTGGTAAGTTGGAGCTACAGGTTTTGCTCATTGAGACACGTGGACCATAATTTGTTAGGGTTATGGATTAATCTGCACCCTGTTACCTCATATGGGCCAGGAGTTTGGAGAGCTTATTCTCTGTTGTTATCTGACTTAGATTTTTGTGTCAAATTTAAGGATATGGTATTGGATAGGGAAACTGTAATTTTCCTTTATGCTCCTTTAATTGACTGGTGGGTAGATTCCAAAGCCTGTATTAGAGATTTTTTTAAAACCCATTCTCAACATTTGGCTGATTGCCGCCATCAACAGTCTAAAATATTACGAGATACCTTATATGCTTCATTTTCCAAACAGTGTGCTTCACAGGTGACTGTGGGGAACAGATACAATGATTAAAAAGCCAATTGTCGCAATTACAATATGATCGACAGAAATCTTTGGAATTTGAACAAAAGTTTGGGACTAAAGGTAAAAAATGACAAGTGTATCCCTTTGAGGATTGTAGAAATAGATGTTGAACTAAGCAACTTTACACTTTGAAAGATGTGCAAGGACATTTGCTTAATGAACAGTCCGAAGTTATAAAGTGTGTGGAAAATTTTATTAGGGAACTATTTGAATCTCCTTTTACAGCAACTAAGGATATGATACTATTATTATAGGCTGCGAATTTACCAACCTTGTCAAAAGAACAACAGGATGCTCTAAAACAACCATTTTTAGCTAAAGAAATTACAACAGTTTTGTCTGATATGACAGAACTGGTTGCACAAGTTCAGATGGCCTACCTCCTGTTATTTGTAAAAAAATTATGGGAATTTATGCCTTCTACATTATTAGCAGTCTTTAATGCCTTTTTATAAGAAGACCGTCTCACAGAGCAGATGTATGAGGGTTTAATGATTTTTTATTTAAAAAAGGGGACAGGGCAGATTTGAACAATTGGAGACCAATTAATTTGTTAAACACAGATTTCAAAATTTTTGTAAAATTATTAGGAAATCGGATTAAGAAACTATTGGCCTTTCTGGTTTAACAGATGCAGTACTGTTCTGTACCTGGCAGATCGATTCAGGATGCCTTAATTTTGGTACAGAAGTGTTCTCGCAAGGACATTCTAAACAGTTGAAAGGGTACCTATTTAGTTTTGATCAGCATAAGGCTTTTGACTATATTTCTAAGAATTCCTATGGTTGACACTTGGCATATGGTTTCCTGACTTTTTGTTAACTGGCTCTGTGTGTGTTATTCCTTGGCTTATGTGAAGCCCTATGTTAATGGCTATCTTGGGGAAACTTGTTATATCCATAGAGGGGTCCAACAGGGATGTCCATTAAGCCCAATCTTGTTTATTTTAATATTAGACCCATCATTCGTATTCTGCAGAACTCTCCTAGTCTCCCTGGCATAACCAAAATAGGTATTTGTGATATTAAAACAATTTGTTATGCAGATGATCTGTGAGTGGTAGTCCCAATGGAATCTGTGGGCTGCCTTTTATGTTATGTTCTTCCTGTGCTTCTGCACTGTATTGGCTCCCGGCTTAATTTTTTGAAAAGTGTTTGTTTTAATTTACAGGGGTTCCAGACAGGAGACTCCTATATAGGGGGTATTCAAATAGTAGATTCTCCCTATAACATTTTTGGTTTGTTCTTTGGGTCATCTAATATGGCCTTTTATAATTGGGAAATTTGTATTAATAAAGGTAGGGAGAAGGTACATAGGTGGAATAATTGGTCTATGGGGAAGAGAATTTCTTTTTAATTAAGACTTTCTTATTGCCCCTTTTTCTATATGTTGATCATATTTTCCAGTACCTAAGCAATTCTTTGTACCTCTTATGAGTGTTTTCTTTTTTCTTGTTTTTGGGGAATCCGTCTCAATCCAATTAAAAGAAATATTCTATATTTGGATTATAAATATGGGAGAATTTGAATGATTCATCCAATTGTTTTCTTCTTTTCCCTATTTGTGGATTCCAATCTTACACCCCTTTGTCGCCAAGAGGATACTTTATGGTCATTATTAGTTACAGATCAGCTAAATGACATTTTACAGGAATGGAGATCTGCCAGTTTTATACATAAGAACAAAAGGAAGTATACATTGACCTCAGATTGGGTTTTGATTTTTGATTTAATAAAAACTTGGCAGGTAACTCCAGATATGATAGTTATGTTCTCAAGAAAATGCCTTTATCAGTTTATATTAGACACTCATTTTTCAGACCAGGCATTTCCAGACTTTACAGACTTAGACAGGACTAGGATTGGAGATTGATTACTCAACAAAAGAATTTATGTGGCTATGTGGGATATCTCATGGCTTGGAGTCCATGGTAAAATTAATATAAGGGTAATCATAAGCATAAGATGCTACAAGATAGATATTGCTTTCGAGAATCATGTTCTATGGTAGTTGAATCAATGTTGTCTTTATATTTTGAATGCCCGTATATCATTCAATTTTGATTTCTTTGGAAGTGTAAACACTGGCAACATGTTTGGAAATTATGGTATCCGAGGTCTTTGTTTTATGGACTTTTTCCCAAGGAGTGGGCTAGATATGATTCTGGTATTATAAATTTGATAGCTGTGATTATTTTATATTGGATTTGGCAGGTTCGGTGCTCTTTTTTATTTCAACAGAAATTTGTGCCTCCTACTGAACTATATGACATAATCAAAAGAAATATTGACCGTATCAAGGAGGGGGAGCGGAAACTTCTCAAGAGAAGCAAGTGGGATCGATATTGGAAATTCTTTGGTTAACTTTTACTTTTCAAGCTGGTTACCCCGTTGAGTTATCCTGTTTTGTTGACATAAATAACTTCTACTTCTACTGTATCTTTCTTATGAGTTTTTTTTTCCTTTCATGCTTTTCAGATATCCCTGGAGTTGGATAAAGTGTGTTTGCAGTTGTTTTATTTCTTAGTCTTGTGTTTTTAACTGCCTTTTTAATTTTGTTTTGTCGAATTGTTTTTGAATGGCTGTACATTATGTGTTTTCTTTATGTTTTAATAAAAAATTCCCCTACTCTTTTCGATAAGTGCCATGCGATCTTTAACATCCACCTGAACTACCACCAATCCAGGCAGATGGGACCTCAGTTTTAACATCTCATCGGAAAGGCGGCATCTCAGAAGTGCAGCACCCCTCTCATGCTGCATTACAGTGTCAGTACTCGGATATTAACTCAAGTGCCAGATGTGGGAACTGAACCCACAGCCCTCTGATATCCCAGCCTTAGAGGTGAGTGTGCTACCTACTGAGTCACTGACACTGTAGCTATGCTTAACTACAGTAATTGGTTCAAGGAGTTAAGGCATAAAAGTTCAGAGTGGGCATGAAGACAGAATGGGGGAGGTTATGAATGAGATGGAAAGGAGAAGAGGGCAATAGGGAGGATATGGAGGAAGAGGAAGGGGAGAATAGATGTGACAAGGGTATGGGTTGAGGATTTTGGGATAGGCATCTAAGGGGAGAACAAGTTGGGCAAATGCTGACAAGTAAGTGCCATAAGGTGATCCTATGAAAATGAACCCATTTAGGAGCAGCAGTGACAGTTCTTCTTCAGAGCATGTCTTAGTAGTAACATGAAGGAGGGAATGCCACAAGTTGAATCAGTGTTAGGGAATTTTGGAGTGTGTTCCATAGGGTAGGTAGACCATGGCTTAGGGACAATGCACCAAAGTGGGATCTTATTCTGGGGACATAAAAAATAGTGTAAGTTAATCTTCTAAGAGAGTAAGAAAAAGGGGTACATCTGAAAAGGACAGTGATGTAAGAAGGGAGGTTATTAGTAACTGCTCTGTTCTCCCAAAGGGAGGCATTTCACCACCTCCTAGTGGCAAGAGATGTCCAACCTATTTGTGTATACAGGGAGCAGTGATGGGTGTTATATGAGGCATTGGTGATAAACCTAAGAGCTCAATGGTACCATGTATCTAGCTTTGCTAAGGCTGTTTTTGTTACTGTGGCTCTAAAGGAAGTCTGCATAATTAATATGGGGGAGAAAAGTTGTCTGAACCCGTCTTAATTTTGACTCTTGATTTAGCAGGTGCTTGATATAGAAGAAGAGTTCTAGCCTTTGTCTTACTTTATGGTGAGTTCATCAATATGTATAGTGAAAGACAGCTTACAGTCAAGCGAGAACCCTAAGTATTTAAATTTGCCTGCAGTTTCAAGGGGTTCAGTTTCAAGGGTTCCCTAATTTTATCTTGATCTGAGGCTTGCTGATTGTGAAGTTGTAGAATACTGCTTTTCTCTGAGAGAGAGAAACATGACTTTTGTCTTCTTGGCATTAAGCAAAGTTTCAGTTTGATCAGAATGCTGGGAGATCAAACTCATGTTGCAATTCAAGATGGGCAGACTCGAGGATGGGCTGAGCAATGTGCAGCACAATGTCATCTGCAAAGAGATGAACACTTAGCGAGCTTATTTTGTTGGCAATGTCATTAATGTAAATAGCTGATAAGAGGGGCACCAAGATAGATCCCTGAGGAGCCCTCTTAACACTGTTTTTAGAGGAAGAGATCATTCTGGGCTTTCACCTGTTGCTGTCTGCCTATAAGGTAGCAGAAGAACTATTTCATAGCAGTGTCATCTAGACCATTGTTATGCAGCATAAGCAGTAATAAATTGTAGTCAACCTAGTAAAAGGCCTTGCTTAGATCAAGGAAGGGTGCACAGATGTGGGTCTTAGCATCGAGGCCAGTTTGCCAGTCATTTGTGATCTTGGCCAGGGCAGATACAATACTATGCTTGGACCTATAGCCAGACTGTAGAGGACTAGGCATATTGAAGGATTCCAGATGTTGACTTAGTTGTGAATTGACTAGTTTGTCTAGCATTTTTGATAAGATAGGTAACAATGATATTGGTTGGTAATTGTTAAGGTCACATGGATCACTGGGTTTAAAAAGTGGGATAATGTAGGTTGTTTTCCATGATGGAAGGAAGAGCCCCTTGAGAGAGGGACAGATTGAAGAGATGGGTAATGGGTGGTGCCAGTATGTAGTAGCCTAATTTTAGGAAGAAGGGCTTGAGCTGATTGGCACTTGTCTTTCTTTTAGTGTCCAGGGTGAGCAGGAGATCTTCAGTCGGATTCAGGGTAATAGGGATAAAGGTGAACTTGGTGGAGTGGTTGGAGGCATTGATGGGGAGCATATTGGATCATTAATGCTGGGATGTAGGAGTAGTTTACTGGTGAGGGAAGTGTTAAACGTGAGCCCAGCAGTGGCAAAATGATTGTTAAGTAGTTCTAGGTTATTGGTTCACCACAATATATCCCAGGCACACTGCCTTAGGGGTAGCTGGTCCATTCCACTGGGGTGTCAAACAGACGAGGCATACTGATGAGTCCTGGTAGGACTGAAACACGTGTCTATGTCTTCTGTTAGCACCCTTTGCAAACTGTGTGAGAGGGCCTTTCGCACCATGCAATTCTGCTAAAGTTGGACCAGCATAACATTCTGTGGTGATTTGCATATGCAAGCCCATGGTGCTTTGGCATTGTGGGGGCATGTGTGATTTGTATTTTCTGAAACTTGGCTTCCCAGCCAAATGCCCTTTTGGGTAACCCTTGCCTCAGTGTTTATGCACAGAGGTTCTTTGTCTTTTAAATGGTTTTTATTTTAATGGGTTCACCAATATATCCCAGGCACACTGCCTTAGGGTAGCTGGTCCATCTCCACTGGGGTGTCAAACAGACGAGGCATACTGATGAGTCCTGGTAGGAACTAAACACGTGTCTATGTCTTCTGTTAGCACCCTTTGCAAACTGTGTGAGAGGCCTTTCGGCACCATGCAATTCTGCTTAAAGTTGGACCAGCATAACATTCTGTGGTGATTTGCATATGCAGCCCATGGTGCTTTGCATTGTGGGGGCATGTGTGATTTTGTATTTTCTTGAAACTTGGCTTCCCAGCCAAATGCCCTTTGGGGTAACCCTTGCCTCAGTGTTTATGCACAGAGGTTCTTTGTCTAGGTTATTATGCCTCCTTATGTAAGTGATATCCCTTGATATTATTTTATTGGGCAGTGCAGAGGAGGTGCTATGTCCTTCAATTTCCCTTAGAATTTGCAAACATTTAGCAGTATTGTGTTTTGAGGAATCTAATGCTGTTTTAAAATATTTAACTTTTTCAGCCCATATTAATTTGGTGCAATACTTCCTGGAAGTTCCAAAGACCACTGAATCCAATGCTAGTTTTGATTTTCGTGGCTTTTTCCATAAAGAGTCTCTGTTAAACAGTACTGATTTTAGTGTATATGCAAGCCAGGGACAGGATCTTTTTTCTAGTTCTGATTTTTACAAGAAGAGCATGAGTGTTGATTATCTTTTGGACAAAGTTCTGAAGAATATTGAAGGCCTCAGAGACTGAGGAAGCAAGATGAAAGTATTGCCTTCTAATTCTGCTTAAGTTATCCAAGAATGCAGTGCTATTGAAGTTCCAGTGGCTTCATTTGTAGATGAAACTGGAGGTGGAAATGGGTTTGAATAAAAATCTTACATGTGCAACTGCCCTGTGATCACCAATATCAGTGAGAAAAATTCAGGTGTGTGAGATTTTATAAGGTTTATTTATGAGAATAAGGTTTAGGAGAATACTGAGAGTAGGGTTTTGGGAATTTGGGTGGGAAATATCAGAAATAAGCTGTGTCACTCCTAAGTCATCACATAGGTCTTTTAGAGGTTTGGAGTTAGAGGAATTCCAATCTACATTAAAGTCACCATAATGATGGATTCTGATTTAGTAGGTTCTGATATTTTGCAAAGGTGGGAAAAATCTCAGGTAACCTGATGGCAGTCTATAGCAGCTAGTTATGTACAAAGATTCCTCAGAAGATAGAGTGACCTTTAGGGTTAGACTTTCAAACTCTTTAGGCATAGATGTAGAGTTGAAGACTGAATTCATGAGCTTATCTGAGACATATATTGCAACCCTACCCTAGTTGTCTATCTGCCCTAAACACATTGTTTGAAGGAATATTAGTGTCATGATCAGAGGTGGAACCACATAGCCATGATTCTGAAACCACTATCATGTTAGAAGAGATGTGTATAGCCCAAGCCGATAAATCAAGTTTTTTGAGAAGGCTGCAGGCAGTGATAGGTAAGAGGCTAATGCCTTTGAGCTGGGCTTGGTCAGAGGGAGCTGCAATGGGTGTGGGAGGTACAGGATTAAGTTCCATTTTCCTGGAGCAAAGCAGTAAAATTTGGAAAAGCTTCTTAACTCCAGTGATTACAAGAGTGTTAGCTGGCCCCTTTTGGGGAAGGGAAAGGAAGGGGAAAGGGAACATTGTTTAACCAGGAGTAGCACATTAAGCTGAAGCTTAGAAATATAGAAACATAGAATTTGATGGCAGATAAGGGCCACTTGGCCAACCTAGTCTGCCCATTTCCCTACCTAATGGATAGGCTGCAGATCCCAGTTAACCAGCAGCCTACTTTTTCCTACCCCCCACTAGAATTGCTTTATGTCTGTCCCATGCATTGTTGAATTCCCCCACTTTTTGACTCCACTACCTCATCAGGAAGGCTGTTCCATATATCCACAACCCTCTCTGTGAAAAATACTTCCTCCACATTACCTCTGAACACCCCTCTCTCTATCTACAAATTGTGCCCTTGTTCTTGAGCATCTCTTTTCTGAAAGATGCTACCCTCTTGGACTCTGTTGATTCCCTTGATGTACTTGAAAGTTTCTATCATGCCCCCCTACCTCTCCTCGAGTGTATACATATTAAGCTTCTTTAATCTCTCTTCATATGTCTTCTGGTGCAGACCAGGCAGGATTTTAGCTGCCCTCCTCTGGACAGCCTCCATCCTGACTATGTCCTTGCGGAGATGGGGTCTCCATAACTGTATGCAGTACTCCAGATGGGGTCTTATCAACTGTCTGTACAGAGTGATAACAACTTCCTGTTTTCTACTGGTGATGCCTCTCCCTATGCATCCCAGTATCCCACCAGCTCTCCTTACTTCCTTCTCACATTGCTTGTCCACCTTAAGGTCATCTGATATGACTACCCCCAGGTCCCTTTCCATTTTTGTTGTTGTTATTATCTCACCCCCCATTGTGTACTCTTCCCCTTGGTTTTTGTTTCCCAGGTGCATTATTTTGCACTTCTTTGCATTGAATCCAAGCTGCCATACTTCTGACCATTTCTCCAACTTTGCCAAGTCCCTTCTCATCCGTTCCATGCCTCCTTGTGTATCAACCCTGTTGCAGATCTTTGTGTTGTCTGCAAAGAGAAATACTTTGCTTCCAGTCCCTCTGCAGTGTCACTTATAAAGACATTAAACAGGACTGGTCCCAGTTCCTGAACCTCTTGTTGCCCACTAGTAACCATCCCTTTCTTCAGAGTGAACTCCGTTTACTATTATACAATGGCAAGAAAGAATCTTGGACTGTGATTGGACAGTTTGATCTGGACCCATGCGTTATCCCAGCATAATGCCACCGGTCTAGTCTCATTATTATGGAGCAGCATTTGGATCTTTTTCTTTTTGCATCTCCTCTTAGAAAACAACAATATTTTTCCACTCTAATAAAAACATTCTTTAAAATTATGTTTTTTATTTTACATAGAACAATGAACCATTGCATAATAGGAGTAATGCACTCCAGGGTGTGTGTCATTTGGGATAACACCACGCCTGGGGCATTGGACGCACTCAGCCTGTGGCCTCATGCCCAACTCCCCCAGGCATGGCATTATCTCAGCATGACACACACCCTGTCGTGCATTATTCCTTTATTACCCTCTGTATCCTGTTGTCCAGCCAATTGTTTACCCAGGCTTATTTCCAGATGTGACCAGACCTGGGAGCACAATAATGTTAAGTGGCTTGCTCAGGATCGTACAGTATTTTAAATGGAGTATGACTACTTATAGAAGAGCATAAGTCAGTGCAAGAATGGGATAGGGACAACATGCAGATTGTCACATGCGGAGATATGCTTAGTGGTACTTGTCTATAGCATGCAAGTATAGGAAGTTAGAAGACCTCTCTATAATTCTTGCAGCTAGTGCCAGGAAACTGATGAAGCTGCAGGCAAGAAGGCTTGCCTATGTTAAGAGGAGAGGGGAACAGGGGGTCTATGAGGAGGGTAACTTGCTTATTGTATTGTTAATAGGCACCTATGGTATCAGGGAGATATTATTAAGATTGATGATGTTTAGCAGGAGAAAGCAACACAGAAAGGCATAGAGTGTGATTCTAAAGGGCCCCTTCTGCATGGTCTTGTAAATTATATTTTCCTTGAGTGAGAAGCTGTAAGTATAAAAAGTATGGGAGCATTTAGTATAAGGGATAAGGAGCAGAGGTAATAGTAGGAGCACAGTATTAAGCTGAAAAATGTGGTCCCTCTAGGGGATGGTTAATATAAGGTGCTGGTGGAGAACCATACACTTTGTTATACACAAGTCAGCTTTGATGTACCATGTGACAAGGTCGGGCTCTAATAAAAATACATTCAATAGGGTGGGTGGAGAGATGGCATGCAGCACCAACAGGAAGATGTTCCAAGGAGCTGGGAGCTGCAGAGGAGTCTGTATCATGTGGCTTGTTCTGGGTAGGCAGGCAGATTGGGTAGGTGGAGCTGCCAGAGGAGAGGCTCATAGTAGGGATCCGTTGCTGGTTGTCTGGTCAGGGTTGGAGTGCCTGTAGGAAGACGGGGCAGATTAAATTTAAAAACTCAGAAACAAAAGGATCTGAAAATCACTTAGGGCTAATTTGGAGATGGCTAGCAAAAGAGAAAACTGAGGTATGTCGAAGGAGGCAGAAACAATGGGAAACACAGTAAAGATTCAGGGATTTTCCCAGTCCCGACGCAAGAAAAAATGCAATAATCACAGAACATCTAATTCAGTACAGTAAACTTTAGCTAGCCTAAGATACAATCATAAATTAACAGAGTTTGCAGTTGAGCATAATTTTCATAGACTGGAGCATTAGAAGGAGCCAATAGAGAAAGAGAAAGAGAAAAAAAGAAGGACAAAATTCAAAGACGCTCAGAGGAGAGACATAGATGGGCATGCCACTCCACCTTCCTTACTTTTCTTTCCCTTCCTACCAGTAGGTATCCAGGCACTGTTAGGTCCTAGTCATTTTTATCTGTAGTAGCCCAGGTTTATCCGATGGCCACTGTATCTAGCTTGGATTCTGCCATTATTGCCTGAAGCTCACTAATTTTGTAGTCTAACTTCTGGCATTAATAAAGACCCTTTTCCAACTATCCAATGAACCTTTATTTTTCTTTAATTGAGCTTTTCTCTTATTCTTTCTTAGCTGGCAATAGCTGGCCACTAGCAGTATTATACTGGTAATGCAGATACATGCTGATACTGAGAAGATGAAAACAAAGCCCAAATGTGCACATAAAGAACCTTTAACTCAAAACAATAGAAGACTGTCTAAATTATTTATTTCTATGGATTTAAGCTAAATAAAAGTGGAGACTCAACTAGCAACACTTTAAAAAGCATATTAACTAAAAAGCTAATGCAAAACCACCTTCTGTTTTAAAAATGTTGTAGCATAATACATGCTGACATGGAGCCAAATACATAAACTGAGGCTGAAAACAGAAAGGAAAAAGAAAACCCCCAAAAAAGACTATGCTAATTCAGGATTAGGGTACTCCATCTCTTATTCTAAATGTAAGGACACTCCTATATCGTACTCTAACTTAACCGACAAACCAAATAAAAAACAAATCAAATAAAAAGACAGGTTATAAGGAGTCCATTGCTGTGGAAGACAGATTTCTGGACACATCAATATCCTCTACATCACGGAATCTGCCAACAGTGCTGAAAGTGAACCTGAAGCTGACAGCAACCAGGTAAAGCTTTACCAATGTTCAGCCCCCAAAATGGGCACTGCAATTGATAAATAGAAACAACACCTTACAGGAGAATATAAAACCAGTTCAGTGATTACCAGAGAACATATATAATATAAAAAACTATTATGAATAGCATTGATGGCAAACTGGAGCATGAAAAAAATATATATAAACAAACTTGATCAGAGGCAATCCAGTCTCAGGGACATTGTAAATCCCATGGCACGAGAAATAAAAAAAAAAATTAAACTAAAAAATGTCCATAAACAAATAAAAAAGACTTTTGAAACCAAAGTAGAAGATTAAGAAATAGATCTAGGACAAAAACATACTGATATTTGGATTGCTACCAGGATAGGAGAAATCCAATTCTTTCATCTAATATCACAAATGAGATAGAATGTATGCAGGGCCCTTATTACTAACTGTGCTAGGCTCTACCAATGAATAGTGTTGAGAAAACACACAGTAAACTGTTGACAAATATTCCTGCATGACTTACAACTGCTTATGGTAAAATTAGTAAGAAAAGTAATTAAATCCTCGATTACACAATCTTAGGGAGACTAGCACTATAAAATATAATGTATGGTCTTTGGTTAATAATCTCTCTAGAAACATTCTATAGAAGTTGCCACCAACATCTGAAATCACTTAAATTATGTTCTCGAGGTTTACAATGATGTCATGGCAACCTCTCGAATTGTTTACAGTGTGGATATGAACCAAAGACCATACATTAACAATGTGACAAACTGGTTTGCCAGTTATCTGGATGATAGACAACAGCAAATAAAAATAAATGTCACTCTCTCATCCCTACTCCCTCTTCAAAGGGGTGTCCCTCAAGGCTCCATTGTAGGTCCACTGCTATTTCTGATATATGCTAATAACTTAATCAAGAGCATATTTGACTCTAAGATTCACATCTCAAAACCCTCCTTCGCTCAAGCCAGTTTAACACTTCAATCTGATTTTAATCAGCTCCAGCATAATCTAATCTAAGTGACATTACTGTTAAATGCTAAAAAGCAAGGTAATGTTTTTCCATCTGCCAAAGTCAGCTGCAGCAAGCCTTGACTAGAGTAATACTACCACTTTTTTTTAGGAAATAAACTCGAGGTTGTGAATAACTTTACATAATTATATTTGTTACTAGACTCCCACTTGTCATTTGCTCCCACATTGAATCACTGTCCAATAAACTGAAGCAGAGACTGGGTTATTTTTCAGGAACAAATCAGATTTCTCTGATTACTCAAGAACTAGGCTGATCCAGGACACCTTTTGCCCCTACTAGCCTATGCAGATATAATATGTAATAACTGTACAATTACCAGTCTTCATAATATGGACACTCTTTACCACCAGACTATACACTTCATTACCAATGCCCTGGCTTGAACACACCATTGTGTACTGTATATGGAGATGAGTTAGACATTACTTTCAACCAGGAGACATCCATATTTACAACTGGATATATACAGGAAAGCACTCCTAAATAAGTTGCCCCAGTATAGATCTACTACCCTTCTTCATTCACAAAGCTCCTATGCATTAAGGAAATCTGCATATATTTCACTGAACATATCCAAAACCCGTAACTAAGCCAGCAAGTCAGCCATGAGTTATGTCCCACTAAAGCCTGGAAAAAGCCAAGGTACACTTAAATTAGAAAAACCTAATACTCCTAAAGACATTCAAATCTCTTGTGGAAAACACTACCCTAGAAATCTGTCAATGCTACTAATTAATTTATCATCCTGTCTAACCCTTTGTCTTACCGTTTCTACAACTTCAGATCAAAGCTGGATTATGCACTTACGTATTTTTTTTTCTGTATGTGTGTTCAATGTTTCCGGCTGCAACCAGTACTAACTTTTGCTACTATAACTGAATGTTTCTTACTCCTTAATCTTATCAATTATAGGTATTATAAAGCTTATTAGAAAATGGCAAAGAACATTCTTCCTATCTGATTGGCTGGCAGGCTCCCAGAACTGGGCAGTTATTTTTTGATAGATGCCCTCCGAAAAACAAGTGCCAGCTACTGCCAGTCTCAGTTTTAACATTTTTTAGCCACCATATTTTTCCCTCGCTAAGCGAGAGACCGAGCGGGATAGCCCAACCCTTGGAACAGTCAAACCGCCACTCCCCACACAAAGAAATCTAAAGTTCCAAAAAAAAAAATAAACACAGAACAAAAAAGCAATCCATCTTCTTCTCCCCAGGCAGAAAACTCCACCCGGCAGAGATATTGAAAAATCTCCAGTCCCGACTTCCAATCCCCGTGCTCAGAAACACTCTGACCCGGCTGCCCAACTCCATCTAATGGGCACTATTCATAGATGTCCTGCTCCTGCCCTGCTCACTGCACTTCAAAACTGTGACAGAAAACATTTACCTACCAGCCTAAAGAGCTGCCACGTCATGTCACTTGCCACAGTCTTGCGATTTTTTTTTAACGCCACCTGATTCTTGCAGTGCCCCATGCTACTGTGATATCCTAGCATAGAACTACAACTCCGTCAAACTGTGGGGCACAAATCAACATCAACCAAACAAGCTCCACCAATCAGCAGCACCCTCTATTGGACACTCTTGGCACAACACAGGAACTGTTTCACACACAAAAAACTAGTTTTATTCTAAAATGTATCTTAATAATCTTCTTAATTATTCTATTTTATTGAAAATACTACATGTCAGCCATTTTCTAAATGCAGCAATACCCTCAGGGTGGGCATTATTGGGAAATACCGCCCTTCAAGGAGCTATAAGGCCATCAATACACCCCTGGATTGGCGGTATTTCCCAATAATGTCCAATTCTGTTGGGTATTATTGCTTACTTTATGTTACTTAATCCTATCAACCTGTCACATATTATATTGTATTGTTACTGATATTTATCTACAAGGGACTGCCTTGTGAATCCTTGTGGATGAGCCTCCTCAATAGTTTGTTATCCTTTCAAAAAAACTGAACCGAAGAGTATCCTTCTTGTTTTCAGTGCTTCTTGATACTGATAAACACTTGCCTGTAATTGACAGAGCCCTCTGGTTACAATATAACAAAGAGGGAAATCAACACACAATTCCAGCAGTTGTAAATTGCTTACATCAGGTGAAGAATCCAGAATAAAGCAAGTTTACGACAACTCCAGGAACTTCAAATATAAAGATTCAAATTTATAGGAAACAAGACTTTTAGAAAGACCTTTAGACCCTCAGGAAGCAATGTGTTCCTATTGTATACAGCAAATTTTATGACAGGAGGGGATAAAGGCACTGATTCTCTATTACGTTTTGCTAAATAATAACAATTTCCTATATGATAAGATGACTGAAGCGATCTGTGAACTCAAAATTCATCTTCCATATTCTGTACATTTTCAGTTATGGACTGATGAGTGTAATGATAACCAGTAATTTATTTCTTTTTTCAGCCAATAGCATCTAAATAAGTGTTGGTGCTATATGTACATATTTAAGGGTGGTATTTGTTCAAATGTTCAAAAAGAAACTCAATGCATTGACTTGGACACCAAAAAGAATAAATATAATAATGTTTCAGTAGAAGTAGAGAGAACTGCAGGTGATTTTGCAGATGCTCTGAGTGATACTGAAGAGGTGCCAGACATGTTGGGCTCCATTTTCAAAGAGGCATGGGAACAACACAAGGTGCATCACTTTAAGGTTGCAGTGAACTCTAGGTACATCAGGGACCCTGCACCCAGTGTTAGAAAAGGAGGTCCCTGCACACACACACAAAAAGGAGTTGTTGTTGCCATGGGCTAGCACCAAACATATCATGCACCTGCAGGGTGCCACTGATCCATCTCACCCTCATCGGCACAGCACTAGAGGGCTGGATGGTTGGGGAGTGGAGGCAGCTGCTGACCAGGAGGGCAGGGGCAGAAGGGGCATGGGAGTTGGTATAGGGTGAGTTGGTGAGACAACTGGAAATGAAAGGAGTGACCTACCTGGTAATCAAAAATTATATACAATAAATATATAAATGTGGCACCCAGTGGGGTGTGTTTGATGTTCTATTAATTTGATAATGTCTATTAATTTGTAGTACTGTAGGTTACTACACTGTACTGTACCCGATATTTATACTCTACATACATAAACAGATGAAATCCAGCACAGCCTAGGAGAGGCAAGTGATATTTCTGAATAACACAGCATCATAGTGAAATGTGGTAGAGTAGACCTCACAATTATTAAGTTATACAAACCGTAAAAATCATCACCCCAATAATAGGAACACAGTAGATGATTTTTATGGTTTGCATAACTTCCAGTCATGTGGTCTACTGTGTTACATTTCACTGTGATGTCATGTTATTCAGAAATATCATTTGCCTACCTTGGCTGTGTTGACTTCCATCAGTTTATGTATGTACAGTGTAAGTAAGATGTACAGTACTCTATAGTAATCTATAACACATTAATAAACATTAGCAAATTATTACAACAGCAAATGCACCCTTCTTGGTGTCATAACACTCCCTTTCATTTCCAGCTGTCTCCAAAAAGCATCCTCTGTCACCTCCCAAGTCACTTCTGCCCTCTGACCCCACATTCAGATCCCCCTTATTCATCACAGTGTGTGGCACTGGTGCAAGTCACTTAGACCATCTCCTGGCTGTTCTAAGTTGAGCCCTTTGCTGTGTCCATGATGGGGCTTACAAAATCTCAAAAAATGGGATCTTGTAGCCTCCCCATAGAGCAAGTCCCTTGCAACCTGATGTACCTTGCTTTATGTTGCAAGGCTGGTGCAGTGCCACTTTGGTACAGTGGCTCCTTTTTACTCAGACTGCATTGAAAACATTGTTAATACTTGCATCATTCATGTCTGACACAGGTAGGGACCTTGCACCATTCCCAAGGTTTTGAAAATCTAGCCCTTAGTCTTTGGCACAAAGAGGGATGTGTGTGTGTGGTGGTGGAGTGCTGAAGGGTCACTATTCAGATTTAAAAAATGTTACTTTATGTTTCTGGTCACAACCAGTTAACATGTGTACAGTATTCTTGTCCTTTTGTCACAAAATTGTATGTACATGCTATGACTGCATGCACAATAGTAGCTTAATGGAATGTAAATGGGATAAAATCCCCTACCAAAAGGTGTTGAATCTAATCAAGAATTAAAAAAAAAAAATAATTCAGATGTGGCAATGCTGCAGTAGACTTTTCTCAATGATAGCGAAATCAAAAGAATGAAAAAAAGGTGTACTGGAAATATACAGTATATCACTCTCAAGGTCAAAAGAGAAAAGATAAAAGGCTTGCAATACCACTGAGTAAAAGTGTGAAGGCAAAGTAATTAACATTGCATCAGATAAACATGATAGGATCATACTAATCAAGTATAATTAGAGAAAGAACATATCATTTTAGTTCATTCTATGCTCCTTTTAAAAGTTTTGGAGCTTGTTTGGTTGAGGTCAGTAAGCTGATAAATGTACAGTAACTTTCCTAATGTTGTTCTAGGCCGTAACTTATTGTACCCTAAATTATACATAGGATAAATCATCATTGCTATGTAACTAGGACAAATATAAACCTTGCTTGTTTGACAACTTCTTGGCCTCGAACAATTTATTAGATGTATAAAGAGATATTTGATAAATAAATTGAATACACATTTTATTCAGCTAGATGAGATGGGAATCATTTCTCAAAGGGGGCTTAGAATGGTGCTAGCTACAGGAGACAGCAGCTTGCACTGAAGTTCCATGCTCCAGGTACTCTGCACCAGATTCTCTCTTGGGCAGGGTCCTGGTGACAAAGTCCCATTGCTTGCGGCAACCCTGGCAGAGAGCCAAACAGGCAGTCCATCAGCAGGGTGTGCCACAAGTAGTAAGGTATCCCTGCACTGCTCTAGCCAGTCCATGGTAGTCTAGAGCTCTCCCCATCCTGAAGTCTCCCACTGTAATAAATAATAACAATGTCCCCATATCCGATAGTCAGCAGTCCCCCCACCCATCCCAATGAGTCCCTTAATAATAATAAATAACAGTGCCCTAATACCCGAAAGTCAGTGGTTCCCCTCCTATCCCAAGGAGTCTCGTTATAATAAAAAAAAAGTCCACATGGTCCTGGTAGTCAGCAGTCTCCTCCCCATTCCAATGTAGCCTGGTATAATAATTAATAATAATGCCCTGGTCCTGGTAGTCAGCAGTCTCCTCCCATCCCTTTGTGGCAGGGGTAAAAATAATAATAATGCCAATGGTCCTGGTAGTCAGTGGTCCCCCCACCATTCCAATGTGGTCTGTTTTAATTATTAATAATAATAATGCTTCCTCCATGTTAATCCAGTAGCCCCTCCCCCAAGTCCCGATCCCCCATTAAGACATAGGTACATATCTTTGGTGTTCTAGTGCCCCCCACCCCATCCTGGCAGATAGTGTCTCTCCACCATGCTCATCCCTTAATCCCCAAAACAAGCCTGTGATTGGCACAGCTCATCACTGTCCTCCATGGCCAGTTGCCTACTGCGCTCTCAATGAGTGCTGTACTGTATACAGTGCACACTCATTTTTAGACAGCTTGCTCAAACAGGCAGACCAAGATCTTAGGTGCATACTAAATGCCCAAAGGCATTTTTCATTTTATCTTATTCAGCTTCTTTAGAAAATAATATACTAAAATAACA
This sequence comes from Neoceratodus forsteri, assembly GCA_016271365.2. Taxonomy (NCBI): domain Eukaryota; kingdom Metazoa; phylum Chordata; order Ceratodontiformes; family Ceratodontidae; genus Neoceratodus; species Neoceratodus forsteri. Next base: position 1,180,989,641 of record CM057458.1, read on the forward strand.
AAAATAAAGTAAAATATAAAGTAAAATATAATATCACTATTTCAGGTAGCATTCCACAACACAGATGTAAAAAAAGCAAACAGATCCTTGTCTTCTGTGACCAATACACAGCTACTCCTCAGGTAGCTCCTTGCACTATGATACTCAAGGCTCATCTGCCAATGCATATTTCAGGAGGGTTTATATAGCCACCCACATAATTTTAGTCTTCCCACAAAATGCAATTAGACAACAAAAGTTATCCATTTGAGGTTCTAACCAAGCCTATACATATACAAAAGGTTACTTCTAAGCCTATGTTACAGAGAGATCATTAATAGCAAAGAAAAATGCAAATGTTATCAAGCTGGCCAAAAGTATAATAAAAAGATGCTTAATTACATTGTAGGCTAGGCTCCACCTATTGGCCAGCATGTGAGTCCCAAACCATTGATTATAAATATAGGCCACTAGGGTCCTCCTGCTCCTCTACAGCATTTATTCTAAAGGAGCTCATCTGCAGGCAGGTTAGTAATTACATTCATTTAATTTAGCAAAAGCGTTTGTTTCTACAGTATAACTTTGTATATGGGTTCCTTATGTGAGCTAGAGATAATGACAGACTCTTTCTGTCTATATTTGTGGGCAACAATAGCTTTTTTTTTTCCTTTTTCTATTATACTGTAGCCCTTTCAATTTGTTTTTCATTATACAATGGCAAGAAAAAGTCTAGCAACCTGATTGGCTACTGACCCCCAGACCCAGTGAAGTTAATAGACTATAACATCACTGTACAGTATCTAGGGCAGTCAAAAAGATTACTGCAGTACATTAAGACATACCCTCCATACCCCCAAAGCCGACACAGCTCTCAATGTGTTTACAATCTCTCCCCAAACACACACATTTGATTCCTTGTTCTTTTGATTTTTTTAAAACAGTAACCCTCACACAGTCACATCCTCCCCGTAGTCTGTCACTGTTACAACAACACATAAATGTTTATCTCCACAGCACTGCCACCTGCAGGTAAACATTTTCAAGATCAGTGAATGCCTGTTCTGCCATTTCAAGAAAAACCCGCAAGCAGTGATGGCATGTAAAATAAAAGTAAATCTCTCTTTTTTGTTTAGAACAAACATTTTACAACAGTAAAACTCACCACAAGCTCTAAAATATCCTTCTTTTCAATCAGTAGTGAGATTGTGTCAGTGCATCCACAAATCGCACTGTACACTCACAAACAGCTTCTCGTGGATGGCTTCTCAGGCCACAGACAAAAAAAAAAGAACTGAAGTGATCATAAAAATTACTGTGAAATACAGTCTCCCTCAAACAGCATCTAGTATTACATGAAAGCTGATGACCTGGAAGGGCAGAGGGCACATTAACTTCACACAACACGAAAACACGACAAGCATTTGTCAATGCCAAATGTTTGCTTGCTGGCATTAGCAGTGGAAGTGCAGAAGTTAGACGCAGCATAGGAATGGCAGTGATGTATTGAACTGATGCCAACTCCATCCCACCCTGCAGAGATGGACAGGCATTGAGGTATGCCTTTGGGTCATCACCCATTACGGACACTACATTTCACCTCACCCTACCCTGCAGACACTGACAAAGTATTGTGGTGTGCCTTGGTGTGTCCGACTTTACACTCACCTCATTTCATAAAGAAATATGCTGAAATGGGTGCAGTATAGGAGAATGGTGTGAACTCTGTGGCCAAAGGTCCAGGTGCACCTCAATGCCTGTGCAGCTTCTGAGTGAGAGGTGATTGAGGTGGATGCGTAAGCATTGCTGTTGACAGTCCCAAGTCACCCTGGCAGCTATCAGTCCCTACAGGGTGGGGCAGACACCTGTCAGACAATACAGGGTAAGGCATTATGGTCAGAAACCCTAAGGTCCTGTGCGTGTCTTGGTATTTTTCCTCTAAGTTTTCAACATGGGCTTGTTGTGACCCCACCACATGAACAGTGACACTATCAGTTTGTTAGCCAAAAGAATGGGCACAAGGTCAAGAATTGATGGTTGGTTACCTGGGTTATCTCCCAGACTCCCGACCCTTGTGTGGTCAGATGACACAGGTGCTTGTCTGTCCCACAGCAACCAACCCCAGCATGAATCCAGACTTAGTGGAACAGAGAGCTACCCTAATGCGGAAGATAACAAAGGTCTGTCAGAAGGTGGAAGTGCTCAAGGAAGGTTGGAGAAGGCACGCACCTCAGATTTAGAGTGAATGAGGGAGATGGTTTGATGAACCACAGTCCAAACCCAGAAGGGGAGGAGGAAGGCCCCTGACTGACCAGTTCATCAGTCAAGGCAGACGTTGCCGAAGATGTGGTGTCAGTGGCCATATCAAGAGGCGATGCCAGCAGCCTTCAGAACATGCAGCGATGTTAAACAGAGAGTCTTCAGGGATGAGGGACGATCCTCGAAGAATGGTCAACCAGGTCCACCTATAATAATGAATTGATCCTGTTTTATCAGAAGGAGTCCAACCATTCCACTCCTGGTAGATGAGGTAGAGTTAATCGCATTGTTGGATACAGGGTCCCAGGTTATGAACTGGCAAGGGTGATATTTCTGGCAGCATTGGAAAATGGAAAATCTGCAACCAGCTCAAAAGTGTTGGATCACTTTGATCGCCAGCGATGGAGCTGAGGTTCTCTATCTGTTCTATCTGGAAGAGAGCATTCAGCTAGGAAAGAATGTACAGAACTGTCAAAGAATAATAATCTGTCATACAGAGAGCGACAACTTGCCACCACTCATTCTTGGAATGAACTTTCACCAGCACTGCTTTGAGAATTTGGTGCAGATTACGCAGACCCAAGCAAAAAGCTCTCTTTGTATCGAAAAATGAGGGATGCATCAGAAAATGTATCTTCTTCAGTGCCAACAATACTTTGCAAGAACCACTGGTGAGATTGGAAAGGTCCCAGTGTCTGACACCCGACCATTACTCTGAAACCAGGAACAGAGACTACCTTGTGGTGTAAGACCAAGGTAGGCCCTGAGAACTCAGGACTACAATGCCCTGGTTGAGCCCTCATGAAACAAGAAAGAAAGAGCCCATACTAGTGGTCAGAAGTGTTGCTATGGTCACAAGGGAGGATCCCTGTTCGGGTCATCAATTATGGGAATCATATTGTGTGACTCCATTGCATTCAGCCAGTTGCCCAGATACACACTGTGTCTCTCCAAGACATTTTGGAAACGGATATAGGCTATAATGTTTATTTTTTGTGTAAGATAATATAATTTATTAAGTATAATCTTTGTATACTAATGAATCTAAGTGTAATTTTTATACTGTATCTTTTTGTACTGTCTGAATTTTGTAATTATGTGCATTAGGACCTCATTGAAAATGAGCTCTGCTCAATGGAGTTATCTTGATTCATTTAAATGAATAAAAATGATTTACTACTTACTACTACTAGAAGACAAGACCCAGAAGGACAAAAGAACATCAGCCATTGGGGTGGAAGAGACTGGAAACTATTGTGACTTCAGTGTACCAGCGTGGATACAGGAGATTAATCTTGGTATGCCCGAAACTACAGCACAACAAAAGGCAGCTGTCATCCAAGTATTGATAAAGAATCAAGAGGCTTTCAGTCAACATCCCTAAGATTTTGGGTTGGCTCAAGAGGTGCAGCACCACATCCACACCAATCAGGTTGTGGTTATTTGCCCCTGCAATGAACAACTGTCCCAGATTTCAGCAATTTGCCCCTGCTCCAGGCAGATTGCCCCTGAAATGAACAATTGCCCTGGATTTCAGCAATTTGCCCCTGCCCAGGCAAATTGCCCCTGCAATGAACAATTGCCCGAGATTTCACCAATTTTCCCCTATAATGACCAATTGCCCCACTAACCACTAAACACCGTGGTGTAGTGATAAGTGGAATTACCAGTGTGTTAGTGCAAAGTGTATGGACTCAATCTTCTGCTGCAAGACTCCTGGTGGGGTTGCTCATAGCTGATTTTCACTGAAGCAGACTTCAGTCAGTGAAGATCTGCCTGGCATCTTCACTTCCTATAGTCCGTCATTGGTCAAAGTCAACATAACCTGGTGTGAGTTACAGCCGGCTCTTGGTCTCCTTATGGTTTGGTCAGCCTGGAAGTAGAGCATCCTGGAAGAAGCCTTGATCGTCACTATCAGTCGTTCGCTGAAAGTCGAGTCTGACTTGGCTAGAGTGTATCCATAACCACCAGTTTGTTGTTTTCTGGTTCTGGACAGTACAGGACTCCGATCATTGCCCTGCATCCTACTCTTCCTACTTGTCTTGCCTTGCTTGCGGTGTTGTCTTCTGGGATTCAGCTTGATCTTAGTGATTCTTCTGTGGATCCTTCCCAAAGAAGCTTCAAAGTACCTTCATCCTTGGCAATACTTGCAAGTGGATTCTACACCAAGTCTTTGTGTTCCTTCATCCTTGGTAGCCCTGGTCGAGGGTTTGTGCTGTGGAAACGGCAGCAGATTTTCACCTTTGGCAATCCTTTCAAGTGGATTCTTTGCTAAGTTCTGGTTCCTTCATCCTTGTCAGCCCTGGTTGAAGGTTTGTCCCAGAGAAGAGTTCAGTAAAGTTCAGTTCCCTTGTATCAGAGTATTCTGGCAACCTGGGAGAGTGGGTTGGCCAAAGATCATGGTCTGTTTAAAAACCTCTCCTATTCCCCTTCAAGCCTCTCCTAGGTTTTCTCATATGTGTAGCTTGGTGCCAAGCAGGAGCCCCATTTTTCCTGTTACCCCATTGTTACATCATTCTTCAGTTGTGTGCACAAAGACAGCAAAAAGAGTTTGGACTTCCGCTAATCCTGTGAACTTTTAGAGGTGATCACACCATCCGATCCTCTGGGATTTGTACTGGTACCCATTGTTCACTGCAGTGATTGCCTCATCTCATGATAAAGTAATAGATGTTTGAATTTGATCCTTAGTAAAGTTTATCACAGAATACAATAGATAGTGGCCTTAGGCCAAGGTACACCTTTTAGAGTTGGTATAGAGTGTTACTTACTGTTCTCATATGGTTTGGTTCCCCTCTTCCCTTGTGGCCATAAATTCTTCCCTGGGGTATGAATAAAGCCTGTTGGGCATCAAAGTTATAGATTGTCTCCTGCCTCTCCTTACCTGGTGCTTCCATCCACCCAACCCCATTCGAACCACAGCGTTGTCTCGCCGTCCACCTGTTTCAGATGACGTTGGGTGTGCACCTGGGATAAGTGATCTTCGTGGTCAGCACTTAGTTGAATAAGATCACAACACATTTAACACCACCCTCTGCCTCCTGTCTGTTTGCCAATTTTTAACCCAGTTTGCCACCTTTTGCCTCATTCCCACACTAATCGTTTTTTTTAGCAGCCTTTTAAGTGGGATAGTGTCAAAGGCTTTTCTGAAGTCAAGGTAGGCAAAGTTCACTGACCCAACCCCCAATTTACTTTCTTTGTCACCCAATCAAAAATATCTATAAGACTGGTTTGACATGACCTTCCTGCTGCAAATCCATGTTGTCTTGGATCCTGGGCACTGTTTGCTTCTATGTGTGCCACTATTCTGTCTTTCAGCAATGCTTCCATGATCTTTCCCACAGCTGAGGTGATGCTGACTGGCCAGTAGTTCCCTGTCTCCTCCCTACAACCGCTTTTGTGTAGATGGACTACATGTTCCCTCTTCCAGTCTTCCAGAACCACTCTTGTGTTGAGTGACTGTGAACAAGCCTGCAGGAGGTGCTGCTAGTTCCCTTTTCAACTCCTTTAATATCCTTGGATGTGTGCCGCTGACCCCATGGTTTTGTCTCACCTTCAGTTTTGTGTGCTTTTCAGGACTTTCTCCACTGTGAGATGCCGCGTCCACCTCTTTCCCCTTTGCATCTGCTGTCCAGCTGTGGTCACTGTCCTCCCCTTCTTCAGTGAATGCAATAATTTTCCATTTGGCTGCTTGACCTATGAAGCCAGATTAGGGATATGATTCTTAACCACAGTAAACTCCCACCTGCACAGGTAGGCTGCAGCTTGTGAAGGCCCATACTATCTCCAAGAACTCTTTCTTGATTGTGGCATAGGCTTCTTACCTGGGTAGCAGCCTCTGGCTTAGATATACGAAAGGTGCTTCTTCCCTGTGTATACCTGTGTGAAAAAAATATTTAAGCTGGTGGAATTCAAGCAAAGTCTGACTTTCGCTTCCGTGGAAGTTTGAAATCCATTTCGAACTCTCAGAAATTCCACCAAGATCCTTCCCCCAGTTGCCACAAAAAGCCCTGGTAGCCAGTGGTCCTCCCCACCACCCACAAGTACATCAACTATCCCTGGTGGCTAACAGTCCCTTCCCCACTGGATCAGCCAGCACCAGACCAAAAATGAAATACCCACCTAGGTGATTGCAAATGCAATCCCTCCCCCACCACATCCCTGCCCCACAAATGCTCTGATGGCTAGTGGTCCTGCCCTCCACCTCACCCAAAGTGTTCCAGTTAATAGTAGTCACCCTCATCCCTGTCTCCATCTGTAAAAATTGGTTTTGTTTAAGTTGGTTCAAAATCAAGACAGACAATCCCCCCTATCCCTGATTGACCACAGTCCAGTTCCCGAATAAAATTATTTTCCTGGTGGTCTAGTGCTCCTACTCCCACCCCAGCTGGAGTCCCACCACCCCACTCCATCCCCATCCCAAACCCCAGCAGAGCAGACTGGCACAGCCCTCCTCTCTCCATCATGAACATCCCACCCACTGAGCTGTCAATGAATGAGTGCATGTGTAAGAATGTGCTTATTCTTCAACAGCTCAGTGGATGTATGACATGGTGGAGAGAGAAAAAGACTGTGTTACTCCACCACTGGGTTCGGGATGAGTGGGAGTGGTGTGGAATACCTGCTGGGGTGGGGTTGGGGGGTACTAGACCACCAGGAAAATATATTTTTTTTCAGGGGCTGGACTGAGGTCAGATCTGAATGAGGAGCGGGGCCGTATCTCTTGATTTTGAACCAAAATAAACCAAGCAAATGTTTTGCAGACAGAGATGGGAATGGGGGGGTGACTACTACTAACTGGACACTTTAGGTGAGGTGGAGTGGAGGGACCACTAGCCACTGGTACATTTGTGGGGCAGCAATGGAGTAGGAAGAGATATTGCATTTGATACCACCTGAGTGTTGTATTTTTTAATTTTTAAGACTGGTGGCAGGCGATCTGATGGGGAGGGACTGCTAGCCATCAGGGATAATTGATGTATTATGTGGGCAGGCTGGGGAGGGAATTCACTAGCCACTCAGAGCTTTTAATAATGTAAAAGGGCAATGTTTCACCTGTAACATTTGTGGAGGTTTTCTGCTCCACCACAGGCTGAAGAAAAGTTACTACCTTGCAGCAGTACTTGTCAAGAGCGGAAACCTCACCTCACCCACCCCTATCCCTGCAGCACAATTCTCAGCATGGCTTCCAGCCCATGATCTGAGGCATCCTTCTTGACAATAAACTTTAGACTGTAACTGGGGCTAGCTAGCACAACTGGCCCACTAATGCCTTCTTTAGTTCCTAAAAGCAGTCTCACAGTCCTCTGTTCACTTGAGCTTCTCTGGTTTTCTCTTTTGCTAGGTCTGTCAGGGTGTGGCCATATTACTGTAGTGAGGGTCAAATCTCCTGTAGTACCCCCAGTCCCAGAAATGCTCTTACTTTTCTTAGTGGTAGGAGTTGGCCAGGATGGCATCAACCATGCAGCTCTGGACAGATGTCCATGCCCACCCAATGCCTGAGGTAGGATACTTACACCATACCTATCTGGCACTTTTCCACCTTAACTGTCAGCCCTGTGGCCTTCTGCCCACAGAACACCTTCCGCACATGCTGGATATGCTCCTTCCAGGTCTGGCTGTACATGGCTATGTCATCCATATAGGCCAGTGCAAAATCACCTACCCCAGAAAGAATGTGATCCACACACCGTTGGAATGTTGTTGGTGCATTCTTTCTCCCAAAGGGCATTACCTTGAATTTGTATAAGCAAAATGGGGTGACAAAGCTAATCTTTCTCTCTGGCTGCAGAGGTCAGAGGTACCTGGAAGTAACCCTTTGTAACGTCTAGTGTGGTCAGGTACTTGACACCTCCCAGTAGTTCCAGGGTCTCATCTGTTCTGGGCATAGGGTAGGTGTCTGACTCTGTGTAGCTTTTGAGCTTTCGGTAGTCAACACAGAACTGTGTGGTACCATCTTTTTAGGGATCAAGACTATGTACGAGGCCCCTAGGGGCTTCTGGATTCCTGGATTACTCCAAGTTCCAGCATCTCATGGAGCTCCTCTTTTATGGTCTGATTAACCTGCTTTGGTGCCCTGTAGGGAGACTGTCTCAGTGGCACCTGGGCCCAGTATCGACATGGTGCTCAGCCAGCATGGTGAACCCCGATTTCCCTGTGAACATATCCCTGAACTCTCTCAACACACACTGAATCTCCTGTACCTGGACTGGTGTTAGCAGGTCAGACAGGGCAAGGTTGTCCATGGATTATCGTACCCGGGCCTCCCCAAAGTGGTCCACCTGTGGATCATCCTCAGCTTCCCCTTCTGGGGTGCTGCACACCATGAGGACAAATTCCTCCCATTGTAGTAGGGCTTTATCATGTTAACATGACTCACTTTTGCTTGCACCTCCTACTAGCTAGCTCTATTGGGTAGTTAACATCACTCTCCTTCTGGCAATAGAGAATGGCCTCTCCCATGCTGCCTGCTGCAGTTAATTATGATGGACAAGGATGTGCACCATCACTCTCCGTCCCACCAAGTATTCTTTGGCTTGTCCCCACAGTCATAACAGACTTTCTTGCTGCTGTTGAGCAGTGGCTAAGTGCTCCTGAGCAAGCCCTATGAGCTTCGTAAGATGGGTCCTGATGTTTAGGACATACTCCATAACAGACTTCCCCTGGGAAGCATGGTCAGTCTCCCATCCGTGCCAAACTAAATCTTGGGGTCCCCTCACCTTATGGCCAAATAGGAGATCAAAGTGTGAGAATCCTGTGGACTCCTGTAGGACTTCCCTGTATGCAAAAAGGAGATGGGGCAAATATTTGTACAAGTCCCTCTTGAAATGGTCAGCAAATGTCCTCAGCATAGCCTTCAGAGACAAATTAAATTGCTCAACCAGAACATTAGTCTGGGGTGGTATGGGGAGGTTTTAAGCTGTTTCACGCACATTTTCTCTACAAACTACTATTAGCTCAAACATGAAGCTGTTGTCTTGGTTAGACAGTATATCCTGTGGAAAGCCCACCTGGTTAAATATCCCCAGCAGTGCATCACCCACCTTTTCCACCTCGATGGTTGATAAGGGCACTGCCTCTGGGCATCTTGTGGCATAATCAACTTCCACCAGGATATATTGCTTGCCAGTACTACTTGGCATGCTATGTGGCTCCACTATGTCCAAGGCTACCCTCTGAAAGGGTTCATTAATAATGGGCTGGAGCAGCAATTGGCCGTGTCTGGTATCCTGTTATAATAGTGATGGAATAATGATGAGCAAAATATCGCAACTTTGTAATCGCAATTGTAAAAACAGCGATTGCTTAAAATAGCTAGTCAGCAGAAACAGTGAGTATGGATGCCAAACAGCAAACAATAATGGTGCATTATGGCACATAACTGAAATAACTCTTATCAACAAAACAGAAGACTGTCCAGTAGGACTGAGACAATAGATGGGCAGTATTCTGCACAGCATTTCAATGTCATTACCTCACAGAATGCGTCAAAATAGCGACTCATAAGAAATGAATAAAAAAAAAACACAATCACAAGGATTGTGATGTCTGGCTACTTTGACTGTGCTGTTCCCTTTCACAAATTAAAAGTCCATGTTTTTATTAGAACGCAATAAACAAAAAAAATTGGGAATTATCCTGTATTCGTCCTCAATTCATTGGACTGCACTTGGAATTGCAAATTGTAAGCAATCCTCTGAGGTAGTCATACTTGATTCTTGTTGAATACTGGCCAACTATTGCCTCAAACCTACTGTTCATGTCCTTATACTTTCTTTTGGGAGCTCCACAGCCTACCCTGACATCATATGCTCAACTTTCAGCTCAGTCAGCCTCTGTTCCTCTTTCAGACACTTGAATTGACTTCCATAAGCTCAGATGACTTGCAGAAGGCAGTTGAAACCGCAATGCCATTCCTTCAACTGCATTATTCATGTGGGCTATACCTCTAGTAGTGGCAGCATAGCAGTTCCACTGCTCAGGTGGAAAAGCAGCTCTTCTCTGACCAGCCCGCTCCTTTGGTCTCCCAACTCAGGTTGACTCATAATACTCCAACAAGGGAATTAGCAAATCTTCATTGGCTGTGAAAAATTCCCAGTCCCTCATTTCATCAAAAGTGCTGACCACATCATCTGCAGGCACAAATGCCAATGATAACAGCATTCTTAGGTGAGGGGCAAAATCGGGAACAGCTCAATATTTCTCTTGCACTTCTGGGTATTTTTGTATTCTTCATCATACAGCTTGAGCAAAGTGAAAAAAAAAACAGCCTCTGACCTCAGTGTTTGTAAAAGCTGAGTTGAAGGCCTTCCAAGCAGATTCCTCAAAATCCATGATAGCAGTTTCAGAGGTAAGCATTGTGCACTGTTCTTGAGGCTTGATGAAGTCTTGGGCATACAAGTTACTTTTTCTTGATGACATAAGCACATATCGAGAGGTAACAATGGTACACAATCTCAGGCAATGAATGGTATATAATTGCTCTAACAAAGCTAGGGAGGACTTAAAGGTGCCATCTAACATCCAATCTGTGCACTCTTGTAGCAGCTTTGAGTTAGCCACTGTTGCAAATATCAAAAATATGCCTGGCTCATTCCCATTATAGAAAATAGGAGGGGTTTACCTTAATTAGTAAGTGTGAATTCAGCTGGAATCACCAATTCCTGGGCAGTGGCCAGAGTAGCTGGGCACCACGCTCAACCTGCTGAATGTGTTGCATGGTACATTTAATTAACTGCACTGCTGGTAATGCATTGGGTGCACTACTAGTGCACTGAACCACTACTTGAGACATGGTCTCAACACTAGTTCTGGCTTGCTGTCTTATGTCACTCATTTTTTTTTTAGCCCCCATATCTCCAGCATCTGTGACATGTGTATGTGTTCCTTTAGTATTTTGCAACCTAATTGCCCACTGTGTGTATTCTGGCAGAGCAGCTATGTTTCTGTGCATCTACACACTGCCAATACATTTTTTATGCTGCCTCCTTGTCCTTTCTGTAGACAAAACCACCAAACAATGCTAGCAGCCTACCTTTCTGGCTTGTAATCTGTTCAGATTCCATCATAGTATGTCAACAAGTTCCTAATTACTGCTTGAAGCTGACGCAGAGCAAAGATTGCTCCATTTTAAAGTGATTATGAGTGCTAGGAATGCTGGGAGCTGCAACCAGTGGTAACCAGGAAACTGTGGCTCGTCAGGAAGTTGTTCACAGAAAAGTCTGGCCAGCATAAGGTATTGTAATGAGCAGCACAGTGATTGATTCATTCATATTATTTATATTACCCACTAGCGATTAAGACGCAGGAGCTATAATGAGTGGTCGCGTTATTACCTGCTCGCTATTAAATAATTGCCATTTTCCACATTGTGATTATGCTATTGCGATTTTCACATGGAACCACCTTGTCCTCCATTTTTTCCACCCTCTGGCACTGTAGCCAAGTCCGACAGTAATTTGCTACATCCTTACCAATACCAGGCCAGAAGACATTTTTGTTCAGCTGCTTTTTCGTGTGCCTCACACCCAAGTAACCTGAAGAAGAGATATCATTGGCCAGGGCCAAGAGCTGGTGGTGGTAAGGGACTACCAGCTGCTAGAGTACCTCACATTTACCTCCCCCTCTGGTGTACACTTCCGGTAAAACAGCCCCTTCTCCCAGTACACTGACTCTATATTCCCCTGAGAGCCTTCGACTCTAACAGCTGCTTCTCTCAGTCTCCGTATGGTAGGATCAGCCAGCAGTGCCATGCCCAGCACCTCTTGCCTGACCCATCCCAGCTCCCCTTCAGAAGGAAGTCCTCTGACCTCCTCTATTTGTAACTGGGGGTCAGGGCTGCTACTTCTAGCCAGCCCTACACCCATGCTAGCCACCTCCTCCGCTGCTGAGGGAGGGCTGGCATTGGCTGGGTCGCCCCCCCTTCACCTTCAGAAGTCTGCCCCTTTGCCTGGCTGTGAGTAGTAACACACACACACCAGAGATTTCTTGCAGTTAAAATCATTTTCTATGATCACACTCATAGGGAGATCAGGTACGACTCTCACCTCCTTTACTCCATGGCCACCCTCGCAGCTCAGAAAGACCTGGGCCATTGGTGTTTTGACTACTGGACCTGTGACTCCCCCAGTCGTGGAATAGTGCCCTGGAAGAATCTGCTGTGCCCTAATTAAATCCTACCTCACCATTGAGAAGGAAGCACCTGTATCCTTCAAACCATGTGTTACTGCCCCATTAACTACAATAGGGTAAATATGCTCAGGAGAGAAGTGGTACTGCAGTCTGCATGCAACCGACCCACTGCTGGGTGCAATTCTGTTCACCCCCCACCCCTAGTCTTTTGCCCCCAAACCAGTTTCTGAAAGCAGGTATCCTACAAATGCCCCACTTGATTGCAAATATGGCATTTCTTGACCCCAGATCTTGGTTTCCTTTAGAAACATAAGGTTCTGTTTTGGGCTTAGGAGCAGGCTGGTTTAATTTGGGCTGCCCTCCTTGGGGCCCCTTAAAACTATGTGCTGCCTCCCCCATGAGACTTATGTTGTGCCTATTGTCTACTGGCCATGTAAGGCTCAGCACTTGCTGCTACCTCCTTCAAGGAACCACATGCCCTGTATAGCAGCCATACATGCAGGTCCTCAGGTACAATTTTAAGAAATTGTTTCTTTACCAACAAGTATTTGATTACTGTAGCTGCACAATGTCTGCTTTTGCCCCACCTAGCCACCTGTCAAGGTAATTACACAGTTGAACCTGCAACTTCACATAATTGTCTTCTGGGCTTTTCTTTAATTCTCTAAATTTCCTTTTGTAAGCTTCAGGAGTTAATTTTAAATATTTTAATAACACCACCTTAACCTTATCATAATCAATTAAGTCTTCATTACTCATTTTGGTGAATGCCTGCAAAGCACATCCTGTAAATAAGGGTGTGAGATGAGTTGATTAAGAAGCCTTATCTAATTGCAATTGCCCAGATACCCTCTCAAATGACCTTAAAAATAGGTCAAGATCATTTCTCTCTTTATACTGCGAAAACAATTTAGAATTAATTTTGACTTCATGGGGGAAACTCGCTCCGCCATTGCTTACATTTTGCTGGCAAATTGTCATCATATCCTTCTCATGCTGTCGTTCTTTTTCTCTGTCCTCCAGTCTTTTTGCTTTTGCTTTTGCTCTCATTCTTTTTGCTTCTAGTTCCAGCTCATGCTGGTAAATCTTTCTTCTTTCCTCTGCCTCCAGTCTTCTCATCTCCACTTTCAGCATTTTGATCTCCGCTTCCAGTCTTTTTGCCTCTAGTTCCTTATCTTTCAGTTACAGCTGCAATTGCAGGTCATCAAGCTGATTTCATGAGTTTGCTAACCCAGCTCCTCACTCATCCCCAGGGACCATTTGCTTCTGCTCATGAGCCACCAGGTCTGCTATGAGGTCTACCTTCTTTTTCTTTTTTAGAACCTCAAGCTGGATCCACTTTTCTTGGCCCATGTCACAAATCTGTTTCACAGTAAGCGAGTCATACTTTGTAAAGATCATTCTCTCAGCATACATTTAACTGTGCTGACTAGAAACAAAAAAAATTGTAAAAGTGCTGTCTTTTGTATATCCTTTCTTGTGACTGCAAAGGTAATGTTTTCTACTGGCCAGCTCTGTCTCTCATTGTGGTCAAAGGTTCACAGTGATCCCACTGCCATCACCAATTTGTGAGCTCTCCCTCTCTCCCTCCCTCCTCTCTCTCTCTCTCTCTCTCTCTCTCTCTCTCTCTCCTGGCTGTAACTGCCTTTAGAGCCCTGGACATGACTTCTCCTTGAACAAGGCTCAGAAGTTCACCACAGATTAACTCTGGTAGGATGCTTTTTCTAGTTATGAATGTCAACTGAGTTTCCATTAGCCAGAGAAAATAAATCACTACCTTAAAATTAGCACACAGTCATGACTTCTATGTAAATAAAAGTATTTTAATTTAAGAGTCAAGGTGCAACTCCAGGATCTCAATAGTATAAATGACAGGAAAATACTCTTAGAGAAATAATAAACAAATGGTTTTTAATAACAGGAGTCAGAAAAGAAAACACTACAGACTGCTTTAAATTTACCATAAAAAAAGTACTTGCTTTTCTCAGCTCAAACAGAAAGCTAATATTTAAGCTATCTGTCCCCCAAAACAAACTTAGCTAAAAGGCAGGCTCCACTTCTCTTCATGGATGGTATCAGACAAAGCTCTTCTCAAGAGGAATCCTCTAAATTTATAACTTACATTTCAAACTCTGTGATGAGTCATCCCTTTGAATTAACAAATCATTTTAACTTCTGTACAAGTTTGAATTCCCTTGCCCCAGTCAACTTAAGACTTTTAGATATCCAATAAAAATCATTTTAACAACCATTTTGTATTTGATGGGTGCAGTGCAGTCCTTTCAAAATCTGTGTGTGTGTGTGTGTGTGTGTGTATGAATGTCCACTCCCCTTGGTCATTTTTAAGATTTTTACCTTGTCCATAGGCAGAGCTTGCTAGTGATGTAGAATCTCTGTGTTTTGTTTTCTTAGTAGTTAGCAATTCAAGGAAAATCTTCTGGTGAGATTCAGAAGACCAGTAAAATAGTTTTAATAAATCCCAACAATTAACTACTTAGTTCCCATTTCTGTCACAACTGGGCTTGACTATGTCAGATGGACAGAAATGCCAGCACAGTGCTTTTGGTGAGTGTTACCAACCTTCTTACTTTCATTCATATTACACATGAAACACTCTAATGTTATAAAGATAGTGTGTGATCTTGTACTGAGGCACCACTGGCTGTGAGGTTGTTGGGTGGGCTGGACAGTGGCATTGTAGTGGTTAACTGTGGTACAGCTGCTAGCATCTAGTTGTCAGTGCCTAAAAGTCTTCTTTCCATTTCTTGATTGTGTCTTATAATGTTGTTTTTGTCTTGTTATAATCACCAACTGCATTCTAAGTTACAGAGACATTAATGTCAAGTTGAACACCATCTTGTGTGCCATAATGGCACCCCTTTCAGTTGACTTGGGGGTGGCATGGGGTGGAGCATGGCCTCTGGGTTCTTCTTATGTCCTCATATATTTTAATATTCTGAGCACAAAAAAAAACTATTTTTCACAAACCAGTACCTTTCGCTGGTGTCACCTATCATGTGTCAGGTGTCAGTGGGGCTCAGTTGGTAGCACATCTGCCTCTGGACCAGAAGGTCATGGGTTTCATCCCACACTGGGATTGGGCTTGCACCTAAAATTGCTGGCATCCGAGTGCAGTATAGGGGCGCTGTACTGCTGGGGTGTGCCATCCTTTCAATGAGATGTTAAATCAAGTCCTTCTGCCCATTCTGATGTTATCTTGGTGGGTGTCCAGGTGGAAGTAAAAGAACCCAGGGCACTGTTTGCAAAGAGTAGGGTACATTTCAGTGTCCTGGCCAACATTCCCCTTCCCATAAACTGGTTCATGCAATTATCCAGGCTATGTGTGGATGATGATGTGTGATATGGCTGCCACTATACTTTCAGTCCCTTCACTACCAGTCTAGCATTGCTTGTAAAGCACTTTGGGATTCACAGTGTATGAAAAATGCTATATAAATGCTGATTCTTTTTTCTTCTTCATCATTCATACACCCAGTTGATAGGCCTGGTTGTGTGCCCCATTGAGGCTACTCAAGCCTCATCCTCCACTAATGCCACTATGTGTCTGTATAGTGCTGGTCGACAGTGGTCGACAATGCATGGGTTGGTGGAATGTTGTGCATTTTGGGGATTTTCCTCAGGTGTACTCTAAACCACCTCCCCATGTCACCTGCTAATGGCCAGTGGCCACAGTAAGCCACAAAATCTGTGGAAGGCATAGCCCTTCTTAGAGTCCTGGGCCACATATGTAACTTTGCAACTGGAGCCTGGCACCATCCATATCAGTTAGGGTTATCTACTATGTATCAAGACAAATGCAGCCCAGGTAATGGAACAAAGCTGACTTTAATAAAATGTACTTCCTTGGTATAAATTTTAAAAAGAATTGAAGAATTCTCCATATAATATTGATGTAATTTGCCCATTTTGTGTCAGCACCACAAAGGCTGAGAGAGGATCATGCAGTTGCATCACTGATGGTACCGCTGGGTCTGCAGGAGATAGAGATGGTGCTGCAGGGACCACAGCAGCTAAGAAAGTTGTGAAACCTTGTCCCCAACCTTCAGGCCCAGGTATGACATTTATGTAACTTACCAAAGATAAATAGTCTAATTTCAATTGTGAATGAAAGTGACTTTTTTTGTCATTCTGACAGATCATGCCTCACTTAAAGAGCAACTGACATCTCCTCTGAACCTGAATCCTTTGTTTTCCTCAGCTCCAGGACCCATGCGATAGCCGAAACACAGACTTTACAAAACAAAAACATGAAAAGTAAAGATTTTAATTTCAGTTTTACTGACTGCACCTAAATGCACAGCTCACAGTCATCCATTGTGTGCGACTCCATTTGTAGAGCTCATTGTGATGGAGATGGTCATGAATGATGTCAAGTAGGGAAACTGACTAGCACTTCAGTTTGGCAGGTCTGTGTCAGTCCATTGCTGACCCAAGCTGCTGATTTTGTTATTATCTAACCCATTATGACCTGCAAGATTAATAATAACACCAGAAATGGGTGCCTGAAATTAAAACCTTTAGATTTCATTTTTTTGTTTTGTAAAGTCAACAATTCAGCTATTGCAAGGGTCCAGGAGCTGAGGAAAACAAAGGTGTCAGGTACAGAAAATATGCAGGATTAGGATGTGCATACAGTACTGTATATTGGCTACAAACAATGAAAATGGACTGATCACCTACAGCTACCTCCAACCCAGGCCCAGTAGGAGACATCCAACCTTGTTCCTTCAATATTAAAATACAGCAGAAGGATTGGCACCTACACAAGGCTCCGTATAGTATTGTGACTCCCAATTATACAAAAAGCATGGATTTAAACACAATGTCCATGCCAAAAAAACCTTTATTCTCCAAATGTGCAGTAAAAGTCATGTAAAATTAAGCACTCACAATGAAGCACAATGTTCACTTCCAAAGTTAAAAGTCCATTCAAATTCATCAGAATCCACTGAATGCAAATGCTGGCTGGTGCTGAAGCTCAATTTCCACCCCTGCACGATCGTGGACACTGTACTTCATTGTGAGTGCTTCATTTTACTTGACTTTTACTGGATTTCTTTGAAGAATAAAGGTTTTATTAGCACAGACGTTGTGTTTGAATCCACAGTTTTTTGTACAATTGGGTGCCATGTTACTATACAGAACATTGAGTAGGTGCCGGTCCTTCTGCTGTGTTTCTGTATTTGTGACTGTTGCACTATGATTGCTGGTTGCAGTCCCTTTGTTTTTCATGTATTGTGCCCTTCAAAATTAAATGGTGATAAATCGACTGTTCAGCCCTAGTCACTGCTGTGTGCTGCCCCCCATGTAGCTGATAACATAGAACACCAATCCAGCATTGAAACATTCTCTCCCAACAGGAGTATACTCCTTATATTATGCGGACAGGTTAGGCGGCCCTCCTAACATGCTATACAGTATAGCCTCAACCTGCCCATAGTGGTTACTATTATATCCCTCCCAATTTAATATCTCCAACCACTCACTGAAACAAAAGGATCAAAATTACATGCAAATTATTTGTTCTATGTGGTTTAGAGGATGGAGTGAAATACTGGTTCGGTTATTAGCCATGCCATGTGCATGAATCCCAAACCAAGTCCAGACAGTTCAGTAACTCTTAATTAGAAAATAGCAGTGAAAACCTGTTTGAACAGACTAAACTCATAAAGCAGAATGTCTGTTGACACTTTGTTCCCTAGTGTACAACACAGAATTAAGCGGGATGTCCAGAATCTTCATCCATCCACATTTCACTGCAAAACATCATTTTAGGAAAAGGATATAATAAAGTTGGTCAGTCATCATCCTGAACAAAATGTGCAAAGTGTAAAAAAAAATATTTTTAGAGGACATCATAAACACATTAATTCATTGGGTTTGTCTTGTCCTCCTGCTGAACTCCAATAGCACTCTAAAGGCTGCCAGTCTCCACTGTCACATTAATTTCCCTACTTGACATCAGCATATCTTCAGCACAGGAGGGGAGCACTAAAACAGAGCCGGAGAGTGCATCACTGTGGCAGAAGAAAAAACATTAAAACCGGTATTAACCTTAATTCATTTTTTGAGAAAAAATACAGATGCCTACTAAAATAAATTTACATTCTGACACAGAAAAATCTAAGATGGCGGAACCAGATATCTGTGCATGTTGGTATTTCTATACCTGCAGTGCACAGTGGATTTAATTCTTTTGACATCATACACTGAATACCACTCTACATAACATTTGACATATGAAAATATCACTGCACACTATATAGTGATGTAAATAAAGGTTCAATTAACCTGCATTGTTTTGTTGTGTGTGTGTGTGTGTGTGTGTGTGTGTGTGAGTGGAGGGGTTCACTGTTCCTGGTACCATAAGACAACAGTCAAGAGAACAGTTCACTTGTTATAAATCATTACTGTGGTTACTTTCTTAATCCTGTAGTAGGGCGAATGCATTCCTTGTGGGGTGGGGTGGGTGGCCCTTTCACAGTATGCAGTATAACAGGCAGCCATCAAATAGAACAATACTTCTACACAACTTTATCACATTTTTCTTTGGGCAGTTATATCTTAAAATCTTTTTGGGCAGTAAGGCGGAAGAGACAGAGTGAGGTACATGCAGCAGCAGGAGCAGCATCAACAAAGACGGTAAACTCTGAGACAAGTGGCAGAGCCACATCTCATTCAGTTCTAACAGGCAGCACCCTAGGGAGGAGGAGTAGGTGTGGACAGAGGAGGACAAGGCAGCAGCAACAGCAGGAATGGCATCAACAGAGACAATAAGCTCTGTAAATGGAGTGGCATAGCTGTACCTCATTCAGTTCTATGGGGCAGTACCTCGGGGGGGAGGAGGAGGTAGAAGAAGATGAGGCAGGAGCAGGAGCATCTATCGAGACAATAAGCTGCAGAGGGGCAACAAATTAAATAAAAATAAACATAGATTTGTTTTGCCCTCCATACTAACAACACTCAAAAAAAAAAAAAATATATACCTTTAGAAAAAAATCCCCCTTGGACCAAACCCCATCTGCTAAATTCACTCCACCCTGCTCCTGCTACAGTGCCTGCATTTGCCAGTGCAGGTTCACATTGTGTTGTGTCTCTTTTTCCATAATTTTACTAGCCTACCTGCACGAAACCATAGGTACATGTAATGAGAATTAGCTAACTGGAGTGAAAATGCATGATTATTTAATAACAGATTTATAACCACCAATCACTCTGTTTTTCATAAAAGGAGCCCTTTCTGTAGTCACTGGTGTCACAGCACGTATGGAAAAGAAATATATATTGAATATATGTTGCAAAATATATTTGAAATAGTTTTTGAGTTTAATCCATAAATAGATGTTCATAGTAGTTTCAAAATATATGCATTGTATCTCAAATTGGCCGGTTTTGCAATATATGAGATATATCTGATGCATACATTTCAGATATGTCTTACATACTATTTTTGTATATTTCATAGAAATATCTTGTTAATAGACTGTGAATTTCTATTCTCCCATGTGGAAAATAAATATATTTTAGATTAATTTATAAAACCGTATTTATTTGCAGAATATATGTTACAGTTATATATCAGATATATCATAAATATATTTTCATGATATCTTTGTTATAGGTGCATGATATATATTTTATATATCTGTGCATATATTCTGAATATTAAATAGATACACTTTTTATGTAGTGGACATATTTCTAAAATAGTTTTTTTTTAAATATATACATTGTAAAAAAATATCTTAAAATACCCAAACAATAGATTAATCTTGATGTTGCATATCCACAACTGTGTATTTGGAATTCCTCTTATTAGCAGCCACTTAGAAAACTACAGTATAGAACACTTGGTGCCAGATATTCAAAACTTTGCCCTGGGGCTGAAATAGTTCTGCCCAGCAGGCAAACCTAGCCCAGACCACAAAGCAAGCTACCGTATATGCAAAAGGAATAGCCTGGGCAAACAGCTGTTAATATAGCATGGAATGAGGCCTGGCAAACTGGACTGGGAGTGCAGGGCAAACATAGTTCTGGAATAAGATAGTTCTGAATATAGCAACCAGGAAGTGCAAACCACAACAGCAACACAGTGCACAGCGACGTGAAGGAAGGTATAGGTGAACTATGTGGGCCAATGTGTGTGCCAGCAAATGCATGGACCCAGTACAGTTGCAGGCAGCAGCAGATGTGAAAGAACAGTGTTCAGAACTGTATAATATTCCCCGAACAGCTAGCGCCACGCTAACACATGTCTACAGCTTTAGCATGGAGTTAACCTGTTAGCCCAGTGCAAACACATTTACCGGCGCTAAAACTGCCATATTCAAAAGTGATATGCAAATAAGTCTACTACGGTATTCACTGGGCAAACATCCAGATTAGCATCTCATTATGTCCTGATTAGCATGCAGTTTGTACAGTGTTACTGCAGGGTCCCACAGCTACACCTGTAGGTCAGTCTGGAAGTACAGGGGCTGGCCGGGTCTGGCCGCAGCTCCACCTGTAGGTCAGTCTGACAGTGTGTGATAGTAGCTGCTGGCTACATGTATGCAGTACATCATAGCAGTGTGTACCCCAGGGGACAACACAGCATAGGCACAGGCAGTGGCAGTGCTGCATGCAACTGTCACACTGGAGCACGCTATAGTGCATAGCTGATGCCACAGCAGCAAGGGGTCAATAGTGTGAGGGACACAGCAATGCCTATGGTGTATGGGGGTAGTGATGACCACTGCACTGTACACAGTGACAAGCCCACCTTTCAGGTGTGTACTGCCAGTGGACATTACTGTCACACTGCTGTATGACCCACAGATGCTGCACCTCTGGCATGGGATGCTCATAAGAACATAGACATGGACTGCTGTGTGTGCTGTGCTGTATGTATAGGTGTGCGGTATGTGATGGGGTGTATGTACGATCAGACAGGTGCACAGTATTGGAATATTCCCAATACTGGCCCATGTGCACTGTGTGCTGTGTCCCAGCTGTGTGGCAGCACCCAGTCTGTGGTGATGCTGCCCATCTGTACACCTTCCCCTCAACACCCACCATGCCCACAGTGCTGCATGTGTGCGCTGGCATCTGCTGGTCACCACAGATGTATGGTCTGCAGGTATGTGCTGTATGGCCACACTACCATGGCGGCCCTGAGGGGCCGGGTCACCTCATACTGCCTGGCATGACTGGGACTGGTGGCAGTAGTTGGCATTATTGTGGTGCCATCAGTGAGCGGCATGTTTCCTCCATGTATGGCTTTTACTCTGTGTCATAGTCATATTTTAGGGTCACGCAATGCCATGCTAATGTCACTCAAGGCCACAATGTCACACAAAGCTGTTTACCCAGAGTTAAGACAAGCTTTTCCTGGGCGGTAATTTGTAATGCGCAAAGGGTCGCGCTATGTCGCACTAAACACCTTAGCATGGCACTGGTCGCTGAATATCTCATAGCGCCTGTATTCATGTTCAGTGTGTCCCTTGCATATATTATGGTTTGCCTGGTGCTAATGCACTTTGCACATGCTATTTGGCCTTTTGAATATAGCAGACCCACGCTAATTCCACTCTAAATTCTCACAAACAATTTGCGCACCACGCAAAGCTTTGAATATCTGGGTCTTATCATTTAATAATGCATCAGTACTACAGATTTAAAGATTACACATTTATATTTACACATAAAACTTACTACTTGATCTCATTAATTTGGAAGACTCAAACTGGTTTTTATACCACCCCTGTTTGGTCCCTTTTTGACATGACAGGGTAAGTTCCAACATGTAGTTATTGTTTCCTCTTTACTTTTCCCTGTGGTTTATAAGCTAATGCTGTCAATTCAAAACTATTTTAAAATAAAAATTACCATGCTTTTGGTTGAAAAACTGTACTTTTGAAATATGCAGATTAGTTACGCAAATCTGTACATTTTACCATAACAAGCATTTCAAAAATATATTTGATATATATACAAAAATATATTCTTCATATATTCTACACATACTGGACTAGATATTCAAAACTTTGCACAGGGCAAAAACCATTTGTGCAGGTTTAGCGAGGGATTAGCCCAGGTCCACTATATTCAAAACACCAAACAGCACGCTCAAACTGCATTAGTGCCAGGCAAAATCATAATGTACGCAAGATGCAAAGCGAGGGGGCATGTCAGTGCAATGCTATATTCAGTGACTAGCACTGTGCAAAGTAGTTTTGCATGGCTTAGCATGACACTTGGGGCCAGATATTCAAAACTTTGCCTGGGGCAAAATTAGCACTGCCCGGCGGGTAAACTTAGCCCAGAGCAAGCTATATTCAAATGGAATAGCCCAGGGCAAACAGCTTCCGAATATAGCATGGTAATGAGGCCATGCAAACTGGGCTGGGAGTGCAGGGCAAACAGTGCCCTGGAATAAGACAGCACTGAATAAATCAACCAGGAAGTGCAACCCACAACAACAACAACACAGTACACAGCAACGTGAGGGCAGGTACAGACAAACTATGTGGTCAATGTGTGTGCCAGCAAATGCATGGACTCAGTACAGCTGCAGGAAGCAGCAGATGTGAAAGAACAGTGATCAAAATTGTATATTATTCCCGTACGTTGGCGCTGCGCTAACACATTAATGCAACATTGTGCAGAGCTAAGCAGTTAGCCAGGGCAAACACATTTGCACGGACTAAAATGTGCCATATTCAAAAGTGCCATGCAAATAGGCCTACTTAGAGTAGTCTCTGGGCAAACAACCGGATTAGCATCTCATTATACCTGGTTTGCATGCAGTTTGCCCAGCATTACTGCAGGGTCCCACAGAGCCACCTGTAGGTCAGTCTGGAAGTACAAGGGATGACCAGGTCCAACCGCAGCTCCACCTGTAGGTTAGTCTGGCAGTGCACGATGATAGCTGCAGGCTACATGTAAACAGTACAGCATAGCATAGCTTATTGTACCCCAGGGGACAGGACAGCATAGGCACAGGTGGTGGTGGTGCTGCATGCAACTGTCACACTGTAGGGCATGCTACAGTGCACAGCAGACACTACAGTAGCAAGGGGCCAGTAGTGTGAGGGACACAGCACCGCCTATGGTGTGTGGGGCAGTGATGATGACTGCACTGTACACGGTGACAGACCCAACCTGCAGGTGTTTACTGACAGTGGACATTACTGTTACACTGTTGTGTGACCCACAGATGCCGTACCTGTGGCATGGGATGCTCACAGTGACATGTACATTTCTGGTTTTGTGTGCTGTGGCGGTTGTCACAACTGTGCGATATGTGTCTGGTGGGGCATATATTATCCGAAGGCACACTAGTGTTGGAGGTATTCCCAATACTGGCCCATATGCACTGCATGATGTGTCCCAGCCTTGGGCACACCTGGTCTGTGGCACAGCCTCGCCACCATACGCTCCCCTCAACATCCTTCATGCCCACAGTGCTGCATGTGTGTGCTGGCATCTGTTTGTGTCCACAGATGTGTGGTCCGCAGGTGTGTGCTGTATGGCCACACTGCCATGCTGTCCGCTGGTGGCAGGATCACCACTTACTGCCTGGCATGGCTGGGACTGGTGGCAGATGATGGCATCATTGTGATGCCATCAGTTAGCAGCATGCTTCCTCTATGTTTAACTTTATCTATGTGTCATATTTATTTGTTAGGGTCATGCAAAACCCACGCTAAACCCGCGCAAACACCACGCAAAACCAAGTGTCGCACAAAGCTGATTGCCAGGGTTAAGATAAGCTTTTCCTGGGCTGTAATTTGCACCGGCGCTAAGTGTATCGCGTTAGTCGCGCAAAACCATGGCTGGCGGCACTAGTTGCTGAATATAGCATTGCACCTGTATTCATGTCAGTTTGCCCCTTGCATACATTATAATCTTGCCCGGCGCTAATGCAGTTTGCCCGCACTATTTGGCCTTTTGAATATAGCAGACCCGCGCTAATCCGGCGCTAAACCTGCGCAAATGGTTTTGGCCAGCGCAAAGTTTTGAATATCTGGCCCTTAGTGTGAAGCACATTACCACCCAGGAAAAAGTAGTCTTAACCCAGGCAATTAGCTTTGCATGACATTTTGGCTTTGCATGTCATTTGCACAGCATTTTCGCAGCTTTGCACATCCCTAACAAAACAATATAACACATAGACAAAGCCAGACAAAGAGACAGCATGATGCTCACAGATGGCATCTCAGTGATGCCATCATCTGCCACCAGTCCCTGCCATGTCAGGTAGTAAGTGGTGACCCAGCCACCAGTGGACACCATGACAGTGTGGCCATACAGCACACACCTGCAGACCACTCTTCAGAGGACACCAACTGATGCCAGCACACACATGCAGTACTGTGGGCATGGAGGATGTTGAGGGGAGGGTGTACGGTTGGCCAGGCTATGCCAGATACCTGATGTGGCCACAATGCTGGGACACATCACACAGTGCACATGGGCCAGTATTGGGAATACCCCAACACTAGTGTGCCTTTCTGATCATACGTGCCTCCCCGCCACATACCGTAAAGCTGTACAACTGCCATAGCACACACAACCAGACATGTATGTGTCACTGTGAGCATCCCATGCCAGAGGTGCAGCATCTGTAGGTCACACAACAGCATAACAGTAATGTCCACTATCAGTAAACACCAGCAAGTTGGGCCTGTCTCTGTGTACAGTGCAGTCTTCTTCACTGCCCTACACACCATAGGAAGTGTTGTGTCCTCACACTACTGGCTTGCTACTGTAGTGTCTGCTGTGCACAGATAACATAACCTGCAGTGTGACGATTTGCATGCAGCACCACCACCACCATCTGTGCCCAATGCTTTGTTGTCCCTAGGGTACAATATTATATGTTATGCTGTACTATTTACATGTAGCCTGCAGCTATCATCATGCACTGCCAGACTGACCTACAGGTGGAGCTAGCGGTCAGACCTGGCCAGCTATATTTCAAGACGGCCTACAAGATTTGGCTCTGTGGGACCCCACACAGTAATGCTGGAGCAAACTACATGCAGCAAGTCAGGGCATAATGGAAATGCTACTCTGAATATTTGCCCAGAGACTACTAAATGGGCTCAGCATGTCACTTTTGAATATGGCAAAGTTTAGCACCAGGCAGACTGTTTAGCTCCACACTAAACCAAAGCAAACATGTTAGCACTGTGCAAACAGTTCTGGGAAGATTATACAGTTTTGAACACTATACTTTCACATGTGCTGCTGCCTGCAGTTGTACAGGGTCCATGCATTTGCTAGCACACACATTGGCCACATAGTTCACTTCTACCTACCTTCACATCACTGTGCACTGTGTTGCTGTTGTGGTTTGCACTTCCTGGTTGCTATATTCAGAGCTGTCTTATTCCAGGGCTAAGTATGCCCTGCACTTCCAGCCCAGTTTGCCAGGCCTCATTACCATGCTATATTCAGAAGCGGTTTGCCCCGGGCGATTCCTTTTGAATATAGCATGTGTTTTGCTCAGTGCTAAGTTTGCCCACTGGGCAGTGCAAATTTAGCCCCGGGGCAAAGTTTTGAATACTGGCCTACTATATCTTTCAAGCAAACAATATTTATATTTTACTGACAGTAGAAACTCCAGAAGGCAATTCTTGGATTTCCATCACAAAATTTATTTGTACAGTAAAAGAACAATTGTTAAACTAAAGCCAAAGTAGCAGTAGTGAAAAACAGACCTTCCCACAACACAGATATTTTTCACTGTTCTTGAAAAAGCATGAGAACAGCACAACATGCCAATCCTGTGGGGAGATCTGACTTTTTCTACATGTATTGCTACTTTTGGCTTTGGTTTTACATGTTATTCTTTATGTAGAAATAGTGTATTTAACATATATTTACAGAACGTAGCCTATTTATATTTTAAATGTATGTGTAATATATATTCAGTCATATTTATAACTATAAAACATATTTATTTGCTATGTGAAACATATTTAAAATGTATTATCAGTATATATAATACATATAGTACAGATACTTTCCAGATGTATATCAGGCGAAACCTATTTTAACATATATATATATGAAATATATCTCAGAATATAAATTTCTAATATATTGAAAATATATGTTTGCTAACATACACTTATTGTAGAAATTCCAGGGTAAAATTATGCTTGCATACAACTATATGATTTTTTCATTATAGAGTCCATAGAAACATTAAAAAGTAAAACAAAATATCTTCTTTTATAACAAAACAAATACATTTAGAATATCTATGCCAAGTATGACATACCTCATTGAATTCTGCAAATATCTAAAGTATAACTACAGAAATTCACAGATATCAGAAATATGTGATGTATTTAGGCATATTAAAATAATATTAGATATTAACAATATAAAGTATAGTTCTTTTCCATATGGGTATAATTTAAAACTTTGTTATTAAAATATTTACATTTTTGTGTATATATACATATTTAGAATCTTACAATCAAAACCAAAAAAGGAAATGTATAAGTAACTGAGAATATATATGTTGAATAGATACAAAATATATGTTTACCTAAAATGCTAAACATGTAGAAACTGCAATAATATGTATGCACAAATAACTATTTTTGAGTTTATTCAGGGACATAACATTGAAAGAACAAAAACTTTAATTTTGAATTAATACAGCAAACATATATTTCAAATGTGTATATATCAAGGCTGTATCCCAAATATGATACATCTTGGATCAATCTGCAAATATCTAGAACAAAGCTTGAAATATATCCAAAAGTGTTAATGAATCTGACAAATATTTGAAACATATTTGGTGATACAAGGACATATTTCAGATATTAAGAAACAGATAGTAGATCTTTTCCATATAGGCTGATATGAAACAATTGCTGGTGAGCCACAAGAGTCCAATGATAACATAGATTATGAACAGAATGTGCGATATATGGGCATGAGCAAAGCTAATTGGGCCTTTGACAACCAAAAAAGTAAAAGTATAAACTGCTTTACCCAAGTTCAAAACTGTTCTTTTAAAGGTTGGTTATTTTTCACATATAAGTCTTTATAATTTAAACATATTTTATTAATATAAATTTAGGGTTTCTACCATAATTGCCATAAATAAGAGCCTCAAAAAAGTGAATAGGACCAAGAAAATCATAATATATACTGTATCGTGGACATATTCAGAATATATACATATATACATATTTTTTTATGCAATAAGTGTGAAGATAAACAGAGTGTGATAACTCCATTTATCTGAGTCAATGTGTGTATAAATCTATTTATACATACTGTTACTCATTTATACACACAGGGTGGGATATTCAGAAGGGTTGCATATGGCGCGATATTCAAAGGGGGACTGAGCCTGGCACAAATCCTGATGCACCAGAACACATCAGTAATGTACGCAGCGCAGGTAGGTGGGGCGTGCCCATGCATAGTCCGCACATCTTGATATTCAGCCGGAATGTGCTGAGCCCATGCATGTGCAACCCCTACCTGTGCTGCACACAGGTGAGCCAAAAAAAAAAGGAACAAAAGCTGGCCACCCACAGGTGAGCTGCTGTATTCGCGGAGCTACGGCAGCTGCCACACCTAATTCCACCCAGCTCTGGCGGCACCTTCCTGGTGGAGCCCCCCATGCCGATCACGGGCATATACAGGTATAGAAATAATAGTCCTATATCCCTGGTGGTCCAGTGGACCACTGCGCCTGATTGCTGGCATAAGTATAATAAAAACAGTTAACCCCTATCCCTGGTGGTCCAGTGGACGCTGCAACCCGATCATAGGCATCAATAATATCTCATGATGAATTAATCCAATCTTGGTGGTCCAGCGGTACCTTCTACCCACCTGCCCACTGAGCCCCACTGCCCCGCTCTCCCCAGTCAGCCGCGGCAGCAGCTCCCCACCCACTTGCTGCTCCACTGCCCGCCGACTGACTCTGTACAGTAGGGCTGTACGCCCATTGGTCCACAGTGTAAGCCAATGGGTGTGCAGCCCGTACCATACTACACAGTCCAGATATGTGAATGGATTGGATGTGTTCTTACATATACACATGCCCATGACCGGGCATTGGGGAACTTTGCCGTGATGTGCAGGGGGCATCGGTCCCCTATGGCTGCAGCCTGGCAGGGCGCCAGGTGCAAGTCACCTGAGATAGGCTCATCTGCATGCAAATGGAGCCATAATGACATGCAAATGGCCCCATTTGCACCTTGCATACATTATGGACCCATTTGCATGTGCACTTTTGAATATCGCGATAGTTGCACCTATTGTAGTGGCTTGTGCATCCCCCTCTTCCACTCTGGCCACTTGAGCTGGTACAGTGCCACTGCGCCATGTTCACTGCAGGTGGCCAAGGTACAATATTCAACAATGCTGTGCCATGGCACAGCTCCATTGAATATTACCCTGTCAACGCCCCTGCACATCCAAGTTGCGCTGCACCCAGGCTTGCGCCACAGCCTGGCACAGTCTGAATATCCTGCCCACAGTTTCTATGTCGCAGATCTCTTTAGAATTCATTTAGAATCTTCGACCTCAGAAGCAGTACTAACCATATTGAAATGGGAATAACTTTAAAATGAAAAAAGATAGCATGGTACTGTGAGCATGAAAATTGTTCAGCACAAAATTATCTACAAAATGAGTGGTGTTTCATTAATAGATACCTTACAGATTTTTTATAATTAGCAAAAAAACAGAACATTAAATTTTTTGTTCACTTTTTTGACAAACAAATGTGAATAACTTTAAAACAAAAAACGATAGCAAGGTAGTGAAAGCACAAAAAATGTTCAGCACAAAAATATCTAAAAAATGAGTGGTGTTTAATTTTTAGATACCTTTTAGCTTTTTTATTATTAGCTAAAAACAGCATACAATTCAATTTTCTTTTCCCTTTTTTGACAAACAAATGTGAACAACTTTAAAATAGAAAAGGTAGCATAGTACTGTGAGCAGGACATTTATTCTGCAAGAAGTTTTCTGCAGAATGAATGGTGTTTCATTTAATAGCAACCACTATGCTAGGCAGACATACTATAGGAAACTTAACCAAAACTCCCAGAAATTATCATTTAAAATAAAAATAAACAGTCAAAACCAAATGTTCCTGCACTGATAGAAAGCATCCCTATTGTATAAATGAAACATACAATGGTGAGCTGTCAGAGAAATAATTTACCTACACTTGTGCTGTTTGACCTCAGACACCTCACTTGTGGCTTACGTCACTCGTGAGGTTACCAGCACTTGTGTAGATAAATCATTTATCTGACAGCACACCATTTATATGCCATATATATATATATATATTTGGTGAAAATAAAACTGCATGAACAGATTGTGCAAACTTTATTTAAAGAATTATATTTCAAACATACATATCAAAGATGTTTCCAAATTATGATACAACTTGAACCATTCTGTAAATATCTTAAATATATCTAAAAATATATCTGAAAACTGAGACTAATATCTAACACTTCTGTGAATATTTTTAATATATCTAAAAACTATGAATAATATCTGACATATTTGAATCATTCTGTGAATATCTTGAATATATATCTGAAAAGTATCACTAATATTTGAGATATATTTAATGACACTAAGACATGTTTAAGATATTAAAAACATACAAAATCACACATGCCCGCACAATGCAAAACATCATGGGCTGCATATACAAATCACCACAGAATGTTATGCTGGTCCAACTTTAAGCAGAATTACATGGTGCCAAAAGACCTCTCACACAGTTTGCAAAGGGTACTAACAGAAAACATAGACACATATTCATCCTACCAGGACTCATCAGTATGCCTCATCTGTTTGACACCCCAGTGGAATGGACCAGCTACCCTAAGACAGAATTTTGGATATGTTGTGGTGAACCCATTAAAATAGAAAACTATTTAAAAGACAAAGAACCTCTGTGCGCAAACACTGAGGCAAGGGTTACCCCAAGGGCATTTGGCTGGGAAGCCAGGTTTCAAGAAAATACAAAATCACACATGCCCACACAATGCAAAGCATCATGGGCTGCATATGCAAATCATCACAGAATGTTATGCTGGTCTAACCTTAAGCAGAGTTGCATGGTGCCGAAAGGCTCTCACACAGTTTGTAAAGGGACTAACAGAAGACATAGGACACGTGTTTCGTCCTACCAGGACTCCTCAGTATGCCTGTCTGTTTGACACCCCAGTGGAATGGACCAGCTACCCTAAGACAGAGTCTTGGATATGTTGTGGTGAACCCATTAAAATAAAAAAAAAACTATGGATATGGGTTCACCACAACATATCCAAGACTCTATCTTAGGGTAGCTGGTCCATTCCACTGGGGTGTCAAACAGATGAGGCATACTGATGAGTCTTGGTAGAATGAAACATGTGTCTATGTTTTCTGTTAGTATCCTTTGCAAACTGTGTGAGAGGCCTTTCAGCACCATGCAATTCTGTTTAAAGTTGAACCAGCACAACATTCTGTGGTGATCTGCATATCCAGCCCATGATGCTTTGCATTGTGTGGCATGTGTGATTTGTATTTTTGAAACTTGGCTTCCCAGCCAAATGTCTTTAAACTTTGCCTCAGTGTTTCTAGCACAGAGGTTCTTTTGTCTATTAAAACATAGCTTTTTTCCACATGTGAGGTTATTCCCTATATGTGAGAGATCTGAAAAGGCACTGTGAAATGTGAAGTGTTTTAGCTCTCTCATGCTGCAGATTGGCTGTAGCTTGTCAAGGGACGGCATGATAGCAACATTGACATTCTCTGTGATTTTTCCTTGTAAAATATGTTGCATTGTGACATTGAAGTACAGAAATGTCAAGTGTAAACTGAGTTTCTCTGGTGTTCTGCTGGTGTCCAAGATGCCAGATTTTGGAATTTTCTCTAAGTACAAATTTAGTATCCACTAATCTTCACTCTGAATGCATTATGGTGACCTGCAAGGATATGCCATGGGTGTGTTTTATACAAAGTGGTTAGCTCCCTTTCATCCTTTCATTTCAGAATTGTTTAGACGTATAGGGCCAGATATTCAAAACTTTGCCCTGGGCAAAAACCATTTGCACAGGTTTAGCGCGGGATTAGCGCGGGTCTGCCATATTCAAAAGGCCAAATAGCTCGGGCAAACTGCATTAGCACCGGGCAAAATTATAATGTATGCAAGGGGCAAACTGACATGAATACAGGCGCAATGCTATATGTTCGCGACTGGCGCTGGCGCTAAGTGGTTTCTTGCGACTTAGCGTGACATTTAGCGTGGTGCACATTACGCAGGAAAAGCTGGTCTTAATCCTGGGCAATCAGCTTCTTAGCGACATTGTGGCTGTTGGCGGCATTTGCGCGCGGAGTTTGTCGCGGGTTTGCGTGACCCTAACAAATAAATATGACGCCATATAAAGCCAAACATAGAGGAAGCATGCTGCTAACTGATGGCATCACAATGATGCCATCATTTATCACCAGTCCCAGCCATGCCAGGCAGTAAGTGGTGACCCCAAGCACATTAGTGGCAGTGTGCCTACACAGCACACCTGTGGACCACACTTCATGGACACCAACAGATGCCAGCACACACATGCAGCACTGTGGGCATGGAGGATGTTGAGGGAGCATATATGGGTGGCGAGGCTGTGCTCAGATCAGGTGTGGCCACAAGGCTGGGACACATCATGCAGTGTACATGGGTCAGTATTGGGAATACCCTAATACCAGTGTGCCTTTCGGATAATATATGCCCCCCGGCTACATACTCACAGCTGTACAACTGCCATAGCACACAAAGCCAGAAATGTACATGTCACTGTGAGCATCCATGCCACAGGTGCAGCATCTGTGGGTCACACAACAGCTTAACAGTAATGTCAGTGTCAGAAAACATCCGCAGGGTGGGCGCTCACTGTGTATAGTGCAGTCATCATCACTGCCCTACACACCATAGGCATTGCTGTGTCCACGCACTACTGGCCCCTTGCTACTGTAGTTTCTGCTGTGCACTGTAGCATGCCCTACAATGTGACAGTTGCATGCAGCACCACCACCACCTGTGCCTATATTGTCCTGTCCCTGGGGTATAATATGCTATGCTATGCTGTACTGTTTACATGTAGCCTGCAGCTATCATCATGCACTGCCAGACTGACCTACAGGTGGAGCTGCGGTTGGACCTGGTCAGCCCCTGTACTTCCAGACTGACCTACAGGTGGCTCTGTGGGACTCTGCAGTAACGCTGGGCAAACTGCATACAAATCAGGGTATAATGAGATACTAATCCGGTTGTTTGCCCAGAGACTACGGTCAGGCTCAGTTTGCATGGCACTTTTGAATATGGCTCATTTTAGCCCAGGGCAACCTGTTTGCTCCAGGTTAATTGCTTAGCTCCGCTAATGTCAGGCTAATGTGTTAGCGCTAACGGTATCGGGAATATTATATAGTTTTTGATCATCGTTCTTTCACATCTGCTGCTTCCTGCAGCTGTACTGAGTCCATGCATTTGCTGGCACACATTGGCCACGTAGTTCGTCTGTACCTGCCCTCATGTTGCTGTGTACTGTGTTGTTGTTGTGGGTTGCACTTCCTGGTTGCTTTATTCAGTGCTGTCTTATTCCAGGGCTATTTTTGCCCTGTACTCCCAGCCCAGTTGCATGGCCTCATTACCATGCCATATTCGGAAGCTGTTTGCCCTGGGCTATTCCTTTTGAATATAGCGTGTTCAGTCTCAGGCTAAGTTTGCCCGCTGGGCAGTGCTAATTTTGCCCCGGGGCAAAGTTTTGAATATCTGGCCCATAACGTCTTATGAACATTTTTAACACAAATTCTATATAGCACTCCATTTAAGTTGATCAGAGCCCAATAATGTTGCTTCTGTCACAACATTATTTTTCACATTGTTTAGATGCTGTTCAGGATCTTTTGTTTCTTATTTTTGTATTGATTTTAGGAAATACTTTTTTCAGGATTTTTTGGCAGAGAAAGTCACACTGAGCTGAAAACATGTTTACAGGTGCAACCTAGGAGCAAATAGATGTTAAGTATAATTTGTTCAGTGACACACAGTATGCAAGTAGTGGCTGTGGGATTCTAACCCATGTGTTTTAGTTCTTCAGCTTTACTGCTGTGTGCTCTAGCAATTGGCTATGCTGTTTCTTATCCCTTTGTTAAAGTGTATTACTTATCTACATATAACCATACAAATTGGCCATAAGAAGGCGGCCTTATCGTCTATCAAGTCTGCTTGGCTGTAATGCCCTGATCCAGAGAGTTTACAGTGGGCCCCACTCCACCTCCTCCCAACCCAGATCTTCCCTTTCACCTTATCCCATCTTTTCTTTTTTTTATCATATAGTATTTTATTGTTATTCCATTTTACGTAGCATCACTGGGTTATTACATATCAAAAAAATGTAAGTAGTGAGTATCCCACCTTTTCTTGAACCTAACACCACCACTGTCATTTTAGTGATGACCTCTGATGGGAGTTCATTCCATCCTAACGCTACCTTCCCTGTGAAGACTCAGTGCATCACAGAAGGCTGTTGAAGAAGCTTGAAGATCTGGGTGCAGCGAAGGACACAGTGCTATAGTTGAGAAACTGGTTGGATGGAAGAAAACAGAGGATTGTGGAGTCAAATCGTAAGAGAGGAAAGTCATTAGTGAGGTGCCTCATGGATTGGTCCTGCATCCACTCTTTTTCAATATGTTCATCAACGACATGGGAGAAGGAATCCAGGACAAGATGTGTCTCTTCAAAGACAACACTAAGGCCTGTCACAGGGTAGACAGCAAGGAGGTGGTTAGAGAGATGCAAAGAGAATTGCAAAGACTAGAGAGGTAGTCATAGATTTGGCAGTTGAATGTGAATATCAAAAAATACAAGGTGATGCACATAAGGAACAAAAAACCCCTGGATGATGGGGGGGGGGCGGATAAAGCTGTGAAAGATCTGAAGAAAGATACCCATGGTTCATCATTACTAACTCTGAAACAACCATGCTGGTGCAACAATGTTGACAGTAATGGAAATGCAAACAGGATGCTAGGTGTATAGGAAACTGTACTGACAGCAGAAGGAAGGAAGTATTACAACTTCTGTATGGAACACTGGTGAGGTACCACCTGGAGTACTGTGCACAGATCTTGAGTTCTCACCACATGAAAGATAATGACACACTAGAGACAGTGCTATGTAAGGTGACAAAAATTATTCAGGGCCAGCACTGTAAATCTTTCTTGGATCAGTTCAAGGCACTGAACATGTTTTTGATGGAGGCCAGATAAAAAAGGGGAGATACGATAGACACCTTCAAGTTCCTGAAAGTAGTGACCAAGGTAAATGCTGCCATCCGTGCATGTGTATGACTTGCAGCACTACACAGGGACAGTGAGAACACACAGCACAGGGACCCATGGAAGTAAACAAAAGACATGATGTGACATGAGGGGGGAGCTCAGCTACAAATTAGGCACCAGCCATATTTACTGTGGATCCACAACAATGGAAATACATTTTAAATATCTAAAAAAAACTCAAGATCACTAGGAAAAAAATATTTACAGATATGGAAACTAGAATTATGGGTGCATGCTTCCTGCCAAAAAGCAGAATTTTGGTAATCATTTCCTGATTATCCAGTACTGCTACTTTAATGTCATTGTTGATAGCTATCCCAAAACTTCTTTTCCTCCACTGATTCAGTGACCCTGACCCCTCCTAGATTGTACTCTGCCCTCAGAGTCTTTCATCCTACTGTATGTGCATGACCTGGTGCTTCTTCATCTTAAACCCCAACTACCAGATGTCTGATCATCTTTCCAGCTTAGCAAGTCACTTTAAGTTCTACACCCCTTCATTTGAGTCTACCCTCCCACAGAGCTTGGTGCTATCTGCAAATAGTCAGATTTTAACTTTAACTCTGTTTCCAGTGCCATTTATGAACACATTAAACAACACTGGTCCAATCACTGACCCTGTGGGACACCTCTTGTAACTTCCATTGTACCTGACAGTTCCTATCACCACTACTACCCTTTGGGTTCCATCACTAAGCCAAGTCACCACCTACCTGGTTAATGTCCTCCTGACACTAGGTCCTCCAACTTTCTGATCAGCTTCTGTGTGACACTGATTCAAAAGCCTTGCTTAAATCCAAATATAGAGTGTCTACCACCTGACCTTTGTCCACTGCTTTCATTATGCAGTCAGAGAAGTTAAACAGGTTAGCTTGACAAGACCTACCTTTCATAAACCTATGCTGTCACTCATTCTGCAGCCTAGCCAGTTGTCTTCAAGGAACTCCATTGTTCTTTCCTTCAAAATGGTCTCTATGAGCTTACACACAATGGAGTTCAGACTGATCGGCCTGTAATTTTCTAGGTCACCCTGTACTTACTCATGTAGAGTGTTAGCACATGCACTGTTCTCTGTTCCTGTGGTACCACCCAGGTATCAGAGGAGCTATGGAACAGGTTTGCCAAGATACCTGCCTGCTCTGTTATCAGTTCCATCAACACCATCGAGTGCTTGCCATTTGAGCCAAATAATTTGTTTACCTTTAGGAATATAAGCTCTTTCCTGACCCTGTTGTCTATTATCCTGTCCTCAGCCATGTAATTCCCTTCTCCCGCCATCCTCCCTTGAAGCTCTGGCCCATCCTTTTCTTTCTTTAGTAAAGGCAGATAAAAAGTACTTGTTCAATACTACTGCTTTCTCTTTGCTGCCTTCCTCTCACCCAACCTCCCTTTTTAGATGAACCATACCAGCCTTTGTGTCACTCTTCTCGCAGATATACCTAAAGAATGCTTTCTCCCCACTTCTTAATCTCCTTTGAAATGTTCATCTCCTTCCTAGCCTTGGCATGACTGACTATCCTATTTGCCTCCTAGCTTTCTCCAGATAAATCCCTTATTCTCATACTTGTGGAACTTCTTGTATCTCCTACATGTGACCCTGTTGTCCTTAACTGCCTGACTCACCTCCCACTGAAGCAGCTAGTTTTCCTTGCTTTGATTTCTTTTTCTTCTGTTTTAGTACGTGTGCTAGTGGCTGCCACTATCCTGTCCCTGATTGCTGTCCACCTTTGCTTCACATCCATGGTTTCCTCCAGGCTAGCTAGGTGTTCCTTCAAAATCTCTCACATCCTTCCATAGTCACCTTCTTGAAATATAGCTCTTTTGTCTTTGTGTTTGGTAATTCTTATGCAGTGTTGAACAATATCACTCGGTGATTATTTTTTCCCAAGGGCTTTCCCATCATGATGTCCTGGACATGATCACTGTTTATAAGTACCAGATCCATTATGGCTTCCTCCCACATTGGTTTGCTCACCTCCTGAATCTGTAAACTGTTCTGGACCACATCCAGAAACAGCTGGTTCCTGGTGCAGGTGTTGGCTGGGACACTTCAATCCACCTTGACAAATTAAAGTCTCCTGTCACCACCACTTCAGCTGTGAACCTGATCATGGCACCCAGCTCTCTGTCCTTTTCCTCATCCTGAATTGGTGGCCTATGAACTACAACTAGCATTAACTTCATTCCTGCATTTGTATTTAAACCCACAGTGCCTCTAATTTCCCATCCCCAATTTTCTCCCCTGGTGGCAATAATATCCTCCCTGATGTAGTGTCAGACCCCCTTCCCTTTCTCCCTTTCCCTTCTATAGATGGTGCACCCAGGGATGGATATATCCAAGTCATGATTCAGGGTAGGCCAGGCCTTAGTGACCACCACCGTGTCCACCTGTTGCTCCACCATCATGGCCTGCAAGTTGTCTGCCTTGTTCCCAAGACTTCTTGTATTATGAGACACTATATTTCAAACCCACTGCAGATGTATAGCACTTGAACTGTACCACTACTTTGATGCTGAGCATGACTTTACTAATAGTCAGTTTAACTATTATTTTATACTCCTAATCACAGCTTTGCTGACTTCCTACCCAAGCTAACACATGCCGACAGCTGTGACTTTCCAAGGCTTTTATTGGGCCAACATTTATAGAGATGAGCTTGTTATAAGAAGGCCCCATTTAGGCTTACAGTTAGTCTACCAACATCAGCATGAATCCTTCATGCAGCAGATAAAGGCTTTGCAAGTTTATTTTATTTATTTTATTTTAGTCTTTAGTAAACGGGTAAGACCCACTAGGCACAAGTGCCTGTTTTCAGCTGTGATGGGAGCACTGGGTGGTTAAGTGACTTGCTCAGAGTCACACAGTATGCAAGTGGAGGTTGTAAGAATCAAACTCATGTCTGGTCTGCTGGATGTATCAAGCTCATCCACACCTTGTTCCTCATTCACCAATCCTGTGAATTTGAGGTTAAACACATTTTCAGGGACTTGAGATTTAACCCCATCCTTCTGGATCACAGCTTTGTGTACTAACCACTAGGTAATGCTGATTGTCACTTCACAAGATTGTGGTTAGACACATCCATGGCACTAACTGATCCCAGACTAGTTCAGATAAGAAAAAGAGAACCTGGTGTCAAGTGAGATCTTAGTGGAACAAGCTTCCTGAATTATACAGCCACATGTAGTTGGAGTTGCTGGCCTACAGAAAAAAGTCTTGAATGTTGTTCTTTGCTGAGGAGAGGTTGACAAGCTGTGCAATAGGCAGAATGGATTTAGAGGACTGAACTGGAGAGCACTTGCAGGGAGATCCATGATATTTGGTGCCAGATGGAAAATGCTTGTTACTGTTCAACACTTGTACAACTGATTGCAACTTTATAAGGCCCCATCTCCAGATACAGGTGGCTCTCCAGACCACAACAATAACAAGAATTTTGCATCTGGCACCAAATATCATGGATCTCCCTGCAAGTGCTCTCCAGTTCAGTTGTCTAAGTCCATTCTGTCTATTGCACAGCTTGTCAACCTTTCCTCAGCAAAGAAAATTCAAGACTTTTTTTCTGTAGGCCAGCAACTCCTACTACATGTAGCTATTTAATTCAGGAAGCTTGTTCTCGATAGATCTCACTTGACATCAGGTTTTCTTTTTATCGCCTGAACTAGTCTAGGATCAGTTAGGTGTCATGGATGTGTCTAACCACAATCTTGTGAAGTGACAGTCAGCATTACCTAGTGGTTAGTACACAAAGCTGTGATCCAGAAGGTTGGGGTGAATTCCAAGTCCATGAAATGTGTTTAACCTCAAATTCACAGGATTGGTGATCCATGGTGGTGAGCTGTTGGAATAGCAAATCTATACTAAAGGTTTTAAAGTACAAGACAGAAACAAAGCACAGGAAGAAAACTGGTCCCAACACAGGTCTCAGGTGAGCAATCTATGGGGAGCTAGGCATAATCAGACACAAGAATTATAAAGACATCATTAAATTATGATGCCACAATGCCATTCAGGAAAAGAAAAACATAACATCAAAGAACACTGTTTGACAAAGAACAAATTCCACACTAACAGTAATCACTAAATATAAAGAAAGTATTTATATTTGCCTTTTAAATAATGCAAAAAAAATGCAAAGAATCTATTAAATTACAGCTGTACTATACTCTGTGGTGTATCATGGGATATCATCACTTCTCGGGTGCATAAGGAAAAACAACCCAATGGCTGATGATATCCTATGACACAACACACTGTATCCTGTTTTATTGCTTAGTTAATCACCCCATTGTGCTTATTGTGCTGGACGATTTTGACACTTTTGGGATGGTTTAAAGCACAAGGTTGAGTCAGCTTAGAACAGTTATCTACAAAGTGCCACAGGCATGTGTTAAAGTCAATGGCCACATCACCTCATAATTTTCCCTATGCCAGGGTACAAGGTAGGATTGTCCACTATAGACCCTACTGTTCACATTGTATAGTGAACCACTGACACAGGTGGTCCAAGATGATCAGCTAATAGCAAGCATGGTGGTGGGGGAGTGGGAACACAAGATTAGTTCCTATGAAGGTGACATTTTAGTTTACATCACAAACCTGAAACAGTACCTACCTAGGTCAATGGGCACTTTCAAGAAATTTAGTTACTTCTCAGTGTGCAAATTAAATACACTGAAGATGGGGATCATGGCTCTCTGTTTCTCCATATCACCTCATATGAGAGGCAGTTTTGACTTGAAGTGGGACAATAGCTCTTTTAGTACATTGGGTAATAGTCCCAAAGAT
This sequence comes from Neoceratodus forsteri, assembly GCA_016271365.2. Lineage (NCBI taxonomy): Eukaryota > Metazoa > Chordata > Ceratodontiformes > Ceratodontidae > Neoceratodus > Neoceratodus forsteri. The sequence goes on from CM057458.1 coordinate 1,181,029,191, forward strand.
TTGAGGACTCTTTACCAAGAAAATGTCAAATAACTGGCCTCAAAGCTAAAAGTTGTTCTTTAAAGAGGGTCACTGCTTCCTTTAGGACTCTTACCTAAAATCCACTTTGTACAGATAAATTTGTTACCCTGCTTATAGTACCTATTTTAGAGGTTGCCTGTGAGAGCTCATGCTCATAGTTTCTGATTATGATATTCCTTGTTCTATAAAAATCTCAGTGGTGTAAAATGACCATGCATATAATTACAGACTTGATCGTTAGATATTGAAAGTGGGGGATTGGCTTTGCAGGACCTGGAGTCCTGTTGTACTGTGGCACAGCTTTGGATTCTGCTGGCTTGGTGTTCTTCCATGTATGCAGTGAGACGTAAGAATTGGAATCTGAAAATTGTGGTGGTTATTGGTTAGGTCATTCAGTATTTATTCCCCTGATTAGACTGTAAGTTAACCTGGATTCCCTGTCCAAGACAGTGGAAGTGGTAGCTAACTGTTGAAATGTGATTGCTCAGAGCAAGCTGGGATTTTGTTTCTCTGTTTCAAAGGATCAGCTCAGAAGTCCTTTCTGCCAGTTAGGATTGATCATAGGTATAAGACAGAAAAGAAGTTGGGCCTGATTTTGCATTTGCTCTTCCTCAAAGACAGAATCTGTAATCCCTTTGTGGGCCTCAGGTAGGAGTTTGACTTGAGAATGGGTGCCACTTTTGTTTCCTGCAAGTACAGCATTAAAGTCAATCTCTTTACAGACTGGAGTTGGATTTGTTTGGCACCAAACAATTTCATTGGGGCGGGTTGGGAATGCCCTTTTGAACTTGTCTTCCAATGACACAGAATATGTGAGGCTGATATAGGAGAGGAAATGTGGGCCCAGATTCCAGCAGATATGTGGAGATCCATTTAGGTAATCTAGTATAAGACAACTAGCTCACCTACTTGGTGCATAATATATAAAAAGTATATGGGTGGGTGTGTATAACTAGAATTTTACACACACTGAGGTGTGGGATGCTACATAAACCCTGAGGGCAAAGCCCAAGGGTTTATAAGAGCATTCCACACTGATGATGTGTGAAATTCTGGTTTTACACAAACTCACCCATGCATTATTTTATTTAATTATTGTTCCTCATTTTTTTTTGTTTCACACACACACACCCATATATTCTGCCTGTGAGGCACACACACACACACACACACACACACACACACACACACGCACAAAAACACATACAGATACACACACACACACACACACCTTTTGTCTCTCACTCACTGGTCAGTTGCTTGCAGTTTGTGAGAGATCCAGTGGTGGCACTGAGCTCCATTCAACAGGTAGGTATGGCAGGATCAACCAGATATTTTTTCAGTTTGAAGGCAGTATCAACCAGAATAATATTGAAAAATGTGTATAAAAACTGTTCTGGCATGAAATGGAATGCAAAGGAGAAGTTGTGGACCAGAGTTCTGGAGCTCAGTTACCGAGCAACAGAGCCGCCATTGTTTTGAGAGATGTTCGGCCCACCCAGACAGATTTGCAGCCAACAAGCTGCGTAGCTGTTCTTTGAGTGGCAGAAGGTGATTACAATCTCCTGTTTTGTAACCGAAAAAATCATGTGGGAGGTTATAACTCAGAATAAAACAATGGTTATCGGTCGATAAAAAATAAGGACCAATAATTAAATTTCAATATATCTGTGAGACAAGCTAAATAGCTTACTTCCATCTCAGGAGCATGCTGGAGATTGCATGTAGAAAAAAAAAGTTGACTCATACAGACATCACGTGGACTTACCTGAAGCTGGTGGCTTTCTGGGCCTTTTGCTTGAAGGAAATTAATCAAGTGGTGGGCCTGCCATGCCAAGGTGAGTCATGATATGTACTATTGTGAGCTACTGCCCCAGAATAATAACCAAAGCACAAAAAAGATCCTGGTAGTGTCACTGGCAGCTGTTAAAAAGACAATTACCAGGAAGTGGTTGACCGTGGGGATACCATCTCTGATGGATTGGCAAGCGTTATTGATGTAGCTGTACAGAACAGAGACAATTACTTCACAGTGTCAATCTGCAGTACAATAATTTGTAATATTTGGATGAGATGCATACATTATTTGATGGAAATGCACTCTGGTTTTGTTTCTTAAACACCCCAATCATCCATTCAAAATCTGAAGTTAATCATTCATTTAGCCTTAGGTGGGCATTTTGGCCCCCTCACCTACCCCAGGACTTTTCTCCCACTTCTTCTTTTTCTCCTGAAAATGGCATTGACACATATATATGAGCTGGGCTGATATAACAGAATGGATCACTTAGGGGCAACATCTATAATCTCCCTAGTTTTATAGTTTAATGTTTCAGTTACTGGTTAGAGCAGAAAAAGTTTTATGTCTGTAGATTTATGGCTGTAAGTATAATTATAAAACAAGAAGGGAAAATCATGTGTCCTGACTGGTTGTTAGCCATGCATTCAAAGTGCAGAATGCATAGCTAAAACCAAGTGCTGGACAGCTGGCCCCAGTACATAACAGAAATCTTTGTGCCATTCTTTGTAATGTTAAGAAAATGTAATAGCTGTCATTTTCCCCATCAGTAAGTGAGAATCCACACACTAACTCTTCTGTTTGTGGTAAATAAGATGCCTGTTTCCAACTCTGACAAAAAACACATTATATAGTCACAGGATAAGCACATTACATAGACACAGGAAAGCCAAACACTGATTATTTTTATGTTTGCCTGCACATGCGCAAGAAACATTATGTGGCAGCTTAGGAGAGAAGTGGGTTAGGGAGGCGCAGCAGTGTAGCAGCCAAGGGAGGCACAGCATATTGGGGCTTGGCCATGGTGCACCAATGGAGGCACAGTGTGCTGATGACACTGGCTTCCAGAAGCTGCACAGTTGAAATGTTTATACAGCAATCACGGGTTGCCTCATCATTGCAGCATCAACAATTTGCTGCAATGAGGGAGCGACCCATCAATGCTGAGTGGAAGGTTGCTGCTGTAATATTGTTTGTGAACATGGCGGCATGTTACCACCTGTTCACGAACAATATTACTGACCCCGAGTGCCGAAGGGTGCCCAATCCCCTAGGCAGCATGTGACCCCAAACAGTCTTGTCTGTTGAAGGGGAGCCCACTCCCGTCAGCATGATGTCCACCCCACTTTTGTGTGTGTGTGACAGGGGTGCCCCTATCCCCGTCAGCATGATGGCACTTCCATTTTTGTGTGCCGACAGGAGCCCTCCCCATTGGCATAATGCCCCCGTTTGCTTAGTGTGCTGACGGGGTGCCAAATCCCCCATCAGCTACAGCTACCCCCCTGAAAAGACTCACCTGGCATGCTGGAAGCCCACCCCAGCATGCCAAATGCCTGTAAATACAAAACGTCCACCGTTGTCTTTTTTTTTTTATGTACCTGTGAAGCAGAAAAAGGTCCCTCACTGTCTCCGGGGCCCCCTCCCACAACCGGCACCCATCCTCTGTGCGCCCTGCCTCCCCACATCCCCCTCACCCCATACTTACCTCCAGAGTCCTGCACGATGAACTTTGGTGGAACAGGAACACGTCTGCACTCTTCAAAGCTGACCGTGAACTGAGGAAATGCTGGTAAGCTGTATAATGGGAAAGGTAGGATTTTTTCAACTTTGGTGCATATCTCAGGCATTTTTAGGAATTTTGGCACCAAATTTTCAACATGGGGTTTTTGGGACCCCTCCTCATGAATTATGTCACTGTGATGGCATTACTCGGGTCAGAGAGGTGATTTCTCGGTCACTGAGTGAATCACCTTTTGGGACCAATTAATGAAATGACAATGCCAGTGTTCATGAGGTAGGCTCTCAAAAAGCCTATGTTGCAAATCTGGTGAAAAAATTCCTAAAAATGACTGTTTTACGAGCATGCATTGGGCAGTTCCCACACACACTCGTAAGTACATGAATTTGTAACATTTGCACTCCAGATTTTCAACATTGCCATTTTATCACACCTACTTATGAGCTGTACAGCTGTCATTTTTCACATCTTACCCAAAATGTGTTTCCTCGCATGTAGCACACAATGGCACAGTCGGTGTGTGAAATCAATGCTTGTGACAGATTAAAAAAATCACAGTGACACTGTTCATGAGCAGAGGTCTTAAAATGGCTATGTTGAAAATCTGGTGAAAAAATTCCTAAAAATGACTGTGTTACAAGCATGCATTGCGCAGTTCCTACGCGCACTCGTAAGTTCGTACATTTGTAACATTTACACTCCAGATTTTCAGCATTGCCATTTTATCACACTTACTTATGAGCAGTACAGCTGTCATTTTTCACATCTCTCCCAAAATGTGTTTCCGAGCATGCAGCACACAATGGCGCAGTCGGTGTGTGAAATCACTGTTTAAGGCAGATTATGAAAATCACAGTGACACTGTTCATTAGTAGAGTTCCTAAAATGTCTATGTTGAAAATTTGGTGGGAAACATTCATAAAATGAGCGTGTTACAAGTGTGCATTGCGCAGTTTCTATGCACGCTCATACCTTCGCACATTTGCAATATTCTCACTCCAGATTGTCAACATTGCCATTTGTCCACATTTCCTTATGAACAGTACAGCTCTCATTTTTCAATTCTTGGCCAAAATGTGTTTTCACACTTCCAGCACAGAATGGCCAGGTCATTGTGGTAAATAACTGTTTGGGACACATTGCAAAAATCACAGTGACACTGTTCATTAGCAGAGGTCCTAAAATGCCTACGTTGAAAATTTTGTGATGAAAGTCCATTAAATGACTGTGTTATGAGCGTGCGTTGCACAGTTTCCATGCACGCTTATAACTTCGCACATTTGTAATGTTTTCACTCGAGATTTTCAACATTGCTTTTTTTCACACCTCCTTATGAACAGTACAATTGTCATTTTTCACATCCTGGTCGAAATGTGCTTCTGAAGTTCCAGCGTAGGATACCTTGGTTGCTGTGGGAAATCAGTGTTCAGGACACAGTAACAAAATCACAGTGACACTGTTCATGACCACAGCTTGTTAAATCCCTATGTTGAAAATCTGGTGATGAAACTCCATAAAATGACTGTGTTACGTGCATGCGTTGCTCGGTTTCCACGTATGCTTGGAAGTGCAAGCATTTTTATATTCCCAGCACACATTTTCAACATTGCCACCTCTTCATACCTCCCTATGAATGTTACAGCTGTCATTCTTCACAGCCTGCCTAATCTGTGTTTTTGTACATGTGGTGCAGAATGCCACTGTCACTGTTGGAAGTCAGTTTTCAGGACACATTGACAAAATCACATTGCCACTGTTCGTGACAAGAGGTCCTAAATGCTCTTCATTGAGGTGGGGTCACAAAGGCCATGTTCAAAATTTGTACTGTTAATATCAACAAACGCCTAAGGCATTAAGGTATCTAACCATAACGTCCTACCCTGTACAGACAGATAGGCATCGGGTGTGCCTTTGGATTGGCAACTGTAATAATCATGCCATCCCACCCCCACCCCCCAGCCACTGACAGGCATTGAGGTGTACCTTGGACTCTTTGTCCCAAGGCTTCACCCCATTCTCCTATGCTGCACCCATTTCAACATATGTCCTTATGGAATGGGCTGACTATAAAGCCAAACACCCTAAGGCACAGCTCAACACATGTCGGTCTCTGCAGAATAGGATGAGGTCACATGGCTTGCCCGTCATGGGTGAAGACCCAAAAACTTACCCCAAATCCTGTCTGTCTCTACAGGATGGAGGTGGGGTTCATGTGAAGTTCAGTACTTCACTGCCATTCCTATTCTGCATCTGTCTAACTCCTGCATTTCTAATGCTAATACCAGCAAGCAATCATTTGGCATTGACAAATGCTTGTTTTGTTGTTGTTGTTTTGTTTTTTTTACATCTGTAGTGCTCATTTTCCCTGCTCACCCTCTGGCCAGCCGACTGGCAGCTGCTTGCTCACTAATTCTCAACCACTGCTCCCCAGATAAACTCAGAGGCCCAGATATTCAGAACAGTTGCACCAGCACAGTACAGAACTGTGCTGAGGAGCAATATTCAGTGTGAGCCATTGAGAAATGCAAAATTAATTGCGCCAATGCGCAACTATAATGTATGCTGCACAAGTTCAGGGGAGCATTCCAATGAATATCCAGCACAACAGAATATTCAACCGTCAAACCATGGAGCAAGTGTGGAGCAAATCAAAGTTGCCACCAGACTTGTTCCTATAAAACAGGGCACAACACACAGACAGCAGTTGCGCCAACAGGGAGAGTGAGAGGGAGAGACAGAGACAGACAGACAGACAGATACAAGAACAACAGAGGGAGATGGACAGAGAGGTGGTGTGGGAGGATAGAGGGGCAGAGGAGAGAGAGAGAGAGAGAGACACCCACACACAGACACAGAAACAGTGTACCGGTGTGGCACACAGCCAGCAGCGAACAGCCCAAGGGGACAGTGGTCAGCAGGAAAGATGGAGACTGTGCCCTTCCTGATAGAGGTGGTAATGAGGGGTGTGATGAGGCAGAAGGAACAACTATGTGGCTGAGGAAGGGCCTGTCGGTGGTATGCCTGACAAAGGTGGTACCATGCCCACATCACCTTTGAGAACTATAGTGACACTGAGATTGTGGGTTGGTACCACCTGAACAGGGCCATTCTGAGGCAGCTCTGTGAGCAGTGCAGTGAGAAGATGCAGGCACCCCACCAGAAAGAGCCACGCCATGTCCGTGGAGACCAAGGTGACTGCCACCATGTGCCTGTTCACCACGGGCACCTTCCAACAACCAACAGGGGACACCACAGGCATTACCCAGTTGGCCACGTCCCACCTCCTCACGCAGTTCCTCAATGCCCTGCTGCCACGTGCTTCATAATTCATCTGTTTCCTCAGCACACAGGTGTAGCATACAGTGAACATGCAGGACTTCCACCGGGTGGCATGCATGCCAGCGTGATTTGTGCCATTGACTGCACCCACATGGGCAGCTACAAGCCACCTGGCCCTGAGGGATTGGTGTACATTAACAGGAAGTGGAGTCCTAGCATCAACTGCCAGGCGGTGTGTGTAATGACATGGGGCATATCATGATCGTCTGCACCACACATTCTGGGAGTGCACATGATGCATTCATCTAGCACAGCTCTGTGCTGTGCCACAGGTTTGAATGTGGGGAAGTCCCCACAGGCCACATAGTGGGTGATTATGGCAGAGGCAAGGGGCAATGGGCATAGCAGACCTGGGCTGAGAGTGGGCAGGGTGTGCATAGTGGTGTTGGTGCCAGGGACAGGCAATGTGCACTGCACAGCACAGCAGAGCATAGGGCTAACCATGTCATTCTCCACACAGGTGACAGCGCATACCCGGTGAGGCCCTGGCTGCTCACCCCATACTGGTGACTGTTGTCCCCAGCAGAGGAACAGTACAATGAGGCACACGCTAGCACGCACAACATCATTAAGCATGTTTTGGCATGCTGAAGGCACAATTTTGTTGCCTAGACAGGTCAGGCGGGTGTCCCCTACAGTACAGCCCCCAAAAGCCTGTGGTCTATTTCGGCCTGTTGCATACTGCACTACATGGCCATTGACCATGGGATACCTGTCGAGGTAGATGAGGGCAACAGTAGTAGGGATGATGGAGACAATGGGCTGGAGGGTGGCAAGGAACCCCCAACTCCAACAGCAGGCATGACGCCACTGCAACACTGTCACACAGGAACACTTTGCCTAACCCAGGTAGGTGGTGCAGTACACATGCATGGGCCACACTAACAAGTACAGCATGCATGCAGGGACATACATGGTGGGGGTCATTCACACACAGAGGCATGATGCAAGGAGAGGGGAGTTAGTTGCACACACCCACACACAGCAACACACACACACACACACACACACACACACACACACACACACCCACTCACCCACCCAGGCATTGGCCTGTGGCATGGATCAGATGCATGGCACCAGTGCACAGGCGCAACCAGTGCTAGACTGCCATCATCATGCCCATGTCACATGGTCCAGTGGCTAGGCATGTACACACACAGGCAGCATGTAGTACATCACACAGGCATGCCACCATTGATATGGTCACACACACATCTCCACGGGCACACAGGGCATCAGCAGCAGACTACGGTCAGGGCAGTATGCAGAGCAGGGCAGCTGCATGGTACCATGGCCATCATAGCCATGGGGGCAGCTGTGTCGGGGCCAATCAGCAGCCACAGGCAGTGCATCAGCCAGGGGGGTGTCCAACAGCCCCCAGGGGTGGAAGCACAGAACTGTGACCGTATCCTTGGGGGGGTTTGCCGGTGCCCAAACAGGCCTGCCCTGGGCATGCCTGGGATGCCTACATCTGGCCCAGCATCGACTGTGATGGGGTCATCTGACTGCGGGTTCATGGGGTGAACAGCACACTGTGGGGGGGTCTCCTGTGCATGGTCACATCCTGTGGCAGCCAGCAATGCAAAGCCATCTGCAATTGCACCAGCAATCAAATCAAATCAGTATTTATTTATGAAGCGCTTTTCAAAGTACCAAAGTGCAAATACATAACAAGAATAAACATACTTTAATTATAAATACAAATATAAACATTTAAAAACAACAGGTTAGACTAGATGTTATGATTCAAAGAGCTAAATCATGTAAATAGCTCTTCAATGCAGCTTAGAGGACTGAGTGGACAGGCACTCTCTGATCCGACAAGGTAGAGAATTCCACAGGGTTGGGGCCTCAAAGTAAAAAGCTCTGGCCCCAGATGACTGAAGACGAACCCTGGGAATCTCTAGCAACCCCATTGTCAGCGGAGCAGAGTGGGCAGAGAGGGCTGTATGGGCAAAGGAGATATTGCAAGTAGTCCAGTCCCCGTCCGTGTAGGGTCTTATAGGTCAGCAAAGTGACCTTGAAGGTGATCCTCCATCACACCGGCAACCAGTGCAGTTTGCACAGCACAGGTGTGATATGGCAAGTTCTTGGAAACCCAGTGAACAACCTGGCTGCAGCATTCTGCACCAGCTCAGGTGATGGAGATCCACCCCCAGCAACCCTAGATACAGAGCATTGCAGTAGTCAAGACGCGAAGCAACAAAGGCGTGAACCAACACAGAGAGGTCATTGTGTGGAACAAGGTGTTTTATCCGGGCTATATTCCTCAGATGGTAGAAGGAAGACTTGACAATGACTGACACCTGTGTCTTAAGTGTCAGCTCACTGTCAAGTATTACGCCTAGATTCTGCACCTATTCAGAAGGTCTCAACTGGTTACCCATAACACAATGCCAGAGGGAGACCCAGGAGTCAACTTCTCTACATGGTGATCCAGGTCCACCACCAGCACCTCAGTCTTGTCTGGTTTCAGTCTCAACCAGTTAGCACTCATCCAGTCCTGAATCTCAGTGAGGCAGTTGTTGAACACTGATAATATGTCATTCTGTTTGGGTACGAAGAACATGTAGAGTTGAGTGTCATCTGCATAGCAGTGAAAACTCAGCCCATAATGCCTTATAATGTCTCCCAATGGCAGCATATGTACCGTGAACAACATGGGGGAAAGCAAAGAACCCTGTGGCACCCCTCAAGGCAGAGCAAAGGGAGCAGAGGAAAAAAATCCAGATGCTAGCCTCTGGGTTCTGCCCATGAAGAAAGAAATGAACCATCTAAGGACTGTCCTCAACAGTCCACAGAGTAGCCACAGGCATTCTAGCAACATCCCATGGTCCATGGTATCAAATGCTGCAGAGAGATCAAGGAGGACCAAGGTCGAATGGCTCCTCCGATCTCTCGCTATCAGGAGATCATCAAGCACTCTAACCAATGCCATCTGGTACTGTGCCTCTTTCTGAAACTGGACTGGAGGATCATAGACTTCATGGGTGGTAAGAAAGTCATCAAGCTGCAAGATGACTACTTTCTCAATAACCTTGCCCAAAAGGGCAGGTTAGAGATCGGTCTGTAGTTAGTGAGACAATCTGGGTCAACGGAAGGTTTCTTTAAAAGGTGTCACGATAGCCTCTTTAAGAGACTCCGAACACTCCCTGTTCCAATGAGCACCAGACTATCTCAGCAAGGATTGGTCCAATTGCATCCACTCACCCCACAAGGAGGCATGTAGGACCAGGATCCAAACTACAGCAAGTCGGTCGCAAGCCCTGGACAATCTTTAAGATATCCATGATCACTGGCTGGTCGAAATCTGTCCAGGCAGACTGAGGGCCTGTGACCTCATATCAATCACTGCCCTGCTCATTTGAATGTGCTTTGCAGATCTCCGACCTGATCAATGACACCTTATCTTCAAAGAACCAAGCAAACTCATCACACTTTATTTCTGAAAAAGCTCTCCGACCCCACAGGCAGTCTGGATTGCACAGCCTGTCCACTGTCCGGAAGAGCTGGGCTGGTCAATTCCTTGATGCAGCTGTCTCTCTAGACATGAACTCTGCCTTCTTATGGAGATTTCTGATTGATAGTCCATATTATGGACAGTCAATCTAAGCCTGTCACCTTCCAGGCTGGATTTCCGCCAGCAGCATTTCAATCTTGCAGGGTCTCCTCAACTCCTCAAAGCCCCATCAAACCAAGGAGACCGATGGCAGAGGGAGAGGGGGCGAATGCAGATGGGTACTACTGAATCCAGAGCCTTCAGCACCATATTATTATAGTGCACCACTAAGACATCTGGTTCCATGCACTCCAAAAGTTAACTCGATAGGTTCAGCACCGCCATCAGACCCTCAAGGTTGACCCCCCAAAGGGTGGTACTGGACCATCTACAAAGGGGTTGGTTTCATAGGGGGAGCCACAAAATTGAACCTTATAGAGTGATGGTCCGACCACCAAACTGGTTCCACTACCAGTTCCGTGATCTCCATCCCCAGGGTTAACACCAGATCCAAAAAGTGGCCCTGAATATGGGTTGCAGCAGTAACAACCTGTGTAAAACCCAATGAAATCATCAGTTGGAGAAAGTTTTCCAAAATGCAGAGTTCATCATCGACCCAGGCACTGAAATCCCCAGAACCAACCACCTGAGGGTTCCAACATCATGTTGACAATGAAGTCTGCAACTTCCTGCAGAAAAATGTTCCCATCAGTGGATGGATGGTAAATGAGTAAGATTCTGCTGCCACACCTGCTCCCATGATACACTAGAAGGATCTAGGGGTCACCACTGGAACCTCTACAAGGTCCAATTCTGATTTAAAGCAACTAGTGACCCTCCCCCTTCGATCCAGTCTCAGGCGATATATTACAGAGTACCCAGCCAGAACGGCTGACTCCAATATGGGACCGGCATTCTCATCTAGCCAGGTCTCAGTGATGCAAGCCAGGTCAGATGACTCAACAAGATCAGCAATAATTGCTGTCTTATTCTTTATAGACCTGGCATTGCATAACACCACCCGAGTTGGATAAGAGGCCTGGGAGGAGCAGGACACTTGCCCACTTTCAGTGGAACCCTTGGGTATGGCAACCAGGCATTGCACACCCCTGTTCTGGACCCATTTTGCCCCAGGGCATCTCCCTGACCTCACCACCCTTATCACCCACTCCGCTCCTCCCCAGCCGAGGAGTCCTTTACCCCATCTGCCTCCTCCATGCAATCCCTAAGGCACGACAACACCTATATACCTTTGGTAGCAATGGGGGACAGTTGAAGGGGAGCAAGTCCCACAGACTGAGGGGAGTAGCACCTGCCACCGAAATTTGATCCCAACACATCTTGCCTATATTTAAAACTACTGTCACTCAACTGACTTGCCTCTAAATAAACCCTGAACTATCAAAACCACAACATACAAATAATACATTAAATAATAATAAACAAAATTTCCTCCCAGAGCACTCTCACTGCACAGAGGAGGAAGGCACTAAAAAAACAAACATCAATAAATAAGGAAAAAACAAAATAAACACAAAAAAATTCAAACTAGTATATAACAGTATAAATGTCCCTCAATTACCCCAATCATCCAATGCGATCCAAGGATGCAGTCGTGTCCTCCTGCATGTGGTGCATTCCCTCCAGTATCTGCACAGTGCCCCTGTCCTGCTGCTCAGCTTAATGGTGCACCTCAGCATGCAGTGCACGAACCCCCAGTGGTGAGCTGCACCTGTTGCTGAATGGACACCCACAGCAGCCAGGTGTGCTCAGCCAGACAGTCTGCATCCTGGGGCTCCCTAGTGGGATGCTGATCATCTGGGGGTGACTTGCTACACTGCACAGCCCTCTTCTCTGGTGGACACTGCAGAGTTGGGTCTGCAGGGGGAATGGGTATGGCAGGCACTCCGGCGGCGGACCCTGTGTCCGCTGCCCGGTGGCACCCTCAGCCTACTGCCATCACCCCTCCAGTTGCTTTTCACTGCTTTGCATCTGCATGGCCACATCACGACCACCACCACCAATACAGGGCACATCCATGGCACTGCACACCACCGCATCTGCAGTGGTGGCAGGCAGCTGTTCTGTTGCTGGCATTGTGCTGGGTGCTGTATCTGGATGTGCTGCCAGCAGGGTCGACATGCCCACAACATTGCTCATGCTGTCAAGGTGGTGTGTGAAGTCATCATCAGAGTTGGACCCCACCCCAATCTGTGTCTCTGCAAACAGGACACCAAAGCTGGCATCCTGCAGGATCATATCCAGGGTCTCGTCTGCCCATAGGCCAAGGACACCCACCAGCACCGTGGTGCAGATCCATGGCTTGTCATGCCCCAGGATGCTGGTAGAGGTTGATAGTCCATCCTCCAGGGCCATGCCGGCATCCACAGGTGCCGCTGCAGCTGCCAGCACCCCATCCTCTGCCCAGAGGTGTGCTGCTGCTGAAAGAGAAGGATGGCATGTCAGTGATGTGACCCATGAAGAAACCCATGGGGGCCTGGAGTCTCATTATTGACTACAGGAAACTGAACCAGGTCACCCCCAGTTGCACTCCAACCATAGTCTCTGCACCAGATGTGCTACGACTTTTGACCCCTGACCTAAAATGGTTCAGTACCATGGACATTTCCAATTGTTTCTGGTCACTGCAATTGGCTCCCAAAAGTCAATATAAGTTTGTCTTCACCTTTGATGGTAGATAGTACACGTGGACCTGCTTACCACAGGGATTCCATAACAGCCCATCCCTGTTCCATCTGCACATGATGGATACTCTTGAGGGTTTTCTACTCTTCAGTGTCTCTTGCAGTATGTGGACAACCTGTTGTTGGCAACTGCCACACAGGAACAACACTTGGATCTCTTGGGTAAACTATTAACTTTCATCCAGAGAGCAGGTCTCAAATGTAACCCAGCAAAAGCACAGCTATGTCAGAAAGAGGTACTTTTCTAGGTCTAAAATAACTGACCAAGGCCACAGTCCTACCAGGAAAAGATATAAGGATTGTAAGACTTGCCACTGCTACCAGCGCAGGACTCTTAGAAGGTTTCTGGTATGGTGAATTACTCTAGAGATTTCATCTGTGATTTTGCTCAGAAGGCTGCTCCTCTGTATGAGTTACTGAAAAGGACATTCCTTGAATTGGGGTCCCATACACACCCAGGCTGTGACGTCACTGAAGCAGGTCTTAGCCTCCGCCCCAGCTCTGGTCAGCCCCAATCCAGCACTACCATTCCATCTGAATGTGCCACCTCTGACATTGCCATGTCAGCAGTGCTGCCCAGAAGGTTCATAGTACTCTGAGACCCATTGCTTATGCATCATAGCTCTTGACTCCAGTAGAACAGAAGTATAGCCTTTGTGAAAGGAACCTTCTGGCCACCAACTGGGCTGTCAAGCACTTTCTGTATATTATTGGATACTCTCCACTGATTATTAATACCAACCACACACCAACTACCTTTCTGCTATCAGACAGAGTGAAGGATGGTTGAGTCTCTAACACCAGGCAGACACACTGATCACTTCTTCTCCAGGATAGAGACATAGAGGTACACCCAACCAAAATTCCATCTATGCTGGCACATGGACTCCTTTTCCAAGGAGAGCCCCATGACTGTACACTGCAGTCACCAGATCTTCCAGATCCAGGTCCTTTCCTCCCTGCCACGCCACAAATACAACAGAGCACGTCTTTTTCTTGTATTTTTACAGATGGTTCAGCTTCGTAATATCAGGGTGAATAAACTGTAGGGATGGGTATCTTAGTGATTTACCCCTATGGTAACACTGCTAAAATCTCTAAGTGCTGTAGTGTGGCATCATCACAGTATGCAGAGATGGCAGCGGTGGCCTGTGTCTTTGAGTTCATCCAGCATGGAACTGAGGATGCTATCTTATTTACAGACTAACTGGGTTTGCTGTTCTCTTACTGATTTCCTTCCTTTCAGGCAGAAGAACTCCTTCCTTTCTTCTGATGGCAGTCCAATGACGTATAAAGAACTAGTAATATACATACATTCACTGGCACAAATATTTGCACACAAACTTTATGTACAAAAAGTCAAAGCTCATTCTCTGAATGACCCCTATCTTGCCTTCAATGACACAGCAGACACCCTTGCCAAGGAAGGGGCCTGAAGGGGGGAAACATGGATGATGAATCATCCAGAGGCCAATGCGCCATACACATTGCAGCAGTCAGGAAGAAACCTGAACTCTTTTCCCCCCTCGACCTCTCAGCAGTCCAACATGTTGATACTGAACTCAAAGAGGTGTTCAGATTTCTTGAGAAGAGTACCGAAGAGAAACTTCGCACATGTAACCCCTACAGCAAGCATGAAGGTAAGTTACACTTGTCAGCAGATGACAAGCTTATCTGGTACCAGCCTGATGATTCCACCACCAAGTTCTGGGTGGACCCCAGACACCTTAGGTCTGAATTCTGGCACCAAGTGCATGATACACCAAACTGGTGGAAAACACCCTCCAGAGGCTCAAGACCACTGCCTGGTAGCCTAGTGTCACCAAATATGTTAAACATTACATAGATAACTGCCTTGTCTGTGTGCAAAACAACCCTATTCCCACTAAATGAAATGCCAGACTCTACCACAAAGACATTTTGGCCCTTGGCATGCCATACAGATTGATTTTATTGGCCCCTGACCAATACCAGCAGAAATAATAAGTATGCTCTTGTGGTAACTGATCTTTTTCTAAGTGGGTTGAAGCTTTCCCACTAAGACATGCACTGCTAAAACCACTGCCAAAATCCTGGTTGAACACATTTTCTCCAGGTGGGGCCTACCTCTTAAGGCAGACTCAGACAAAGGAACCAGTTTTACAGGTGAGTTAATGAAAGAATCCCTTGAACTCCTTGCAGTTCAACAGAAGTTCCACATGCCCTACCACCCTCAATCTTCAGGTCAAGTAGAGATAGCCAACAGATGGATTAAGCAAATGCTTTCTGAATTCATTGTGGACAATCCCAAGACTTGGGATTCCCTATTGCCATTACTCCTTCTGGCAATTAGGGGCACATCCTCAGCCACTATGCAGTTGACACCCTTCGAGGTGATGACTGGAAGACAGATGAGATTACCTGAACACCTGTTGTTTGACCTGCACACCCCCACTGCAGACCATGTGTCTGTAGATCAATATGTGGAAAAACTCAGAAAAGACCTCACACACACACACACACACTTGTATGCTGCCAATTGCATGGGCAAGGTCCAGCAACAGTCCAAAATACAATTTGACAAACATGCACAAGAAGAGGATTGACAGGTTGGGGATCAGGTAATGGTCCTCTGATTTGCACATCCCACACAATACTTCTCTGATAAGTGGGAAGGCCCCTACCCCATTGTCAACAAGCTCAGTCCAGCAGTCTATCAAGTTAGACTCCTGCAAAACAATAAACTGACTGACAAATGGTTACACACAAACAAACTAAAACTGTATAAAGGAGCTTAATTACTTTTCCTCACCCTATTGGGCAGAATAGTATTAACCTATAATCTCTGATTTTGCTTTTATATACACTGACAAGATGGCTATCTTGTTCCAATTTCTCTCATCTCAGGAGTTATCCCCTGCATCCAAGACACAGTACTGAACCTCCTACCACACCTTGATCATCCAGCTCTGCTCCAGAGGAAGTATCCATCAAAATACCCGATAGTTTGATTACTGTCCATGAAGGTTCGAGGATTACCTCACTGCCTCGGTTGTTGCTCAAGAAAATCTACCCTACAAATTAAGTGGCAAACCACATCACAAGGACAAATTATCCCTGTGGCCAAACTCTCCAAGGGAACTTTCCAGGGTTGGCTCAATGCTACATTATCCTAAAATGGTTCTCTGTCCTTGCTATAAACTGCTCTTAGATGTTCTGATTTATACAATATTACTGCTTTAATTGATCCTTCATACTGTAATTCTTTGTCTAAGGACTCTGCTCAAATATTTTGTGCTGTACATAACATGGCCACTGCTGCCATGTACCTTTCTGTACTACCACCCACTGACAAACAGCTTTTTGAATGTCCAAAGCACACCCTGGTCCCGTGGTGATCTAACAGGCACCCTTACCTGGTTCACTAATTAACGATTTACAATTTATGCATATACCTGTGTTGTTTAATCATACGTACTGGAATATGAAAGAATTTGGTATGTGTCATAATACTAACACTTCTGCATTTTATAGTACATTATTGCTTGATAGCTTTGCAGCATTTCAGATTCAGACTAAGACCCTATTGCTGGGCTACATACCACCGAGCATAGAGGCAACTTTAGGAAAAAGACAATCCTGATGATCAAAGTCATAAACGTAATACACGTGAAGTTGACAGTTCTGATGTCACTGGTGCAACAGGCACTGTCATAGGTCTCTTTGGTACGGTATGTCTATCTGGAATAAGGTAGACATAGCTGCTATCAAATCTCATTCAAAAAAATTTCAGAGTGGTTTGGTGAATAATATACTACCCCCATTATTTCATGGTGTGTTTGGCCTTAGTCAGGAAGAAAGATACACTGTTTACAATATGCATGGCATTGCTAAGGCATTTACTGATTCTAAAGACAAGATTAACTCACACATTGAACAGAATAACAAAGAAGCAGATAAACAATACATTGCTAGAGAAATCTTATGTGCAGCCTATGACTCTTATATCATCACTACCATCAACAATCTCTTACGTGATCTAGAATCTGGAAGAATCCCTGATATAATACATGGCAGACATATTTCCAAATGGTATTGTCCACAATGTAAAACCCCTGGCTGTATTGCTATGTATATGCAACAACCTCTAACTATTCCTCTTTCTACAGCTAGAAATTTGGGTTTTGTGACTTGGCACCCTAATACTGGTCTCTGTTGTACTTCCAAGAAATGTTTCATCAGAGATACAATGTTTGTTTCTTTTACTGTCACTTTACCATGCTTTGATCCCACTACAGCCTTGTTCAACAAGCTGGCATCTGTCCACTCTATTGGGCACCTTGATGATGACATCTACAGAGAATGCCAGGTCTTACCTCCTCTGCTGGTCTACCATCCTTTCCTGGACACCTGGGTTGCTCCACACACAGACTGCTGTGGGAAGAAACAGCATATTTACTTGTGTCGATGTGATGTATTTGATGTTATTAAGCCTGTATTTGGTTATTCTCCAGATAGCATTGATTGGCCTTTTTCTCCTGACGATGACATAAGCACGAACAACACTGCTTTTCCAGACTCAACATTAGCTCCAGATAAACTTCTCCAATCTTATCGAGAGGAGATTCATCGCCTGTCAACATGGATTTCCAAGACAACCTACAGCTGGTACAGTTGCAAAAATGGAGGCTCCCTACTGTCAAAATGCAGTACAATTCTGAAGGGGAGTACTGCATGGCCATGAACTATAGGTCCTATACATACAGAAGTTAGACTTGTGTTATTGATTTCCCTGAATTTCTGTTTTGTCCCCTATCAAAAGTCTGTCATTGGACATACTGTTATTACCTCTGTCCCCCTTTTAGATGCAGACATCATTAATGGTAACCCCGATTATCTGCTAACCCTCTCTGAATATCTACCTTATTTTAATGTACTCATAGATCCATTGTCACTCACATTAAAATCACTTTTAGAGAGAAAAGACACCCTCCTCATGCACATCAGCAATAATATGACCAAAGCTAATGATGCTATCCTTTCATTGATTAATGATGGTGATATAAATGATGCATTAACTAACACTTTGTTAGAAATTACTTTTAAATGTTTTGTTATTCAGGCATTTTTATATTTTTATGATTATTATGCTATGCTGCCTGCGTACACGCGCCAACACCGTGAGCAGTTGGGTTCCTTTACAAAGCTATGCGTCGGTTTGTAAATGGCCCTGCTCCTGACCTTTCCTAAGATTTGCCTGTCTTGCCCATGGAGGCAAATAAGGGGGAATGTTACACGAGGTCCCTGCATCCTGATCGGTACCCCAGAGGTACACTATAGACAGTTAGTGCTTAGGCATATGTTATACTAACATACAGATCTAAGGGCATCTACCATATAAGAGTAGATGGCAGGATAAGTACGCATATTATTGTAATACACTTTGCTTGCTAATGCATATATTTTTCCTATATATTTTCTGCATATTTCTTACTTATAAGATGATAGGATATCTGTGTCCTTGGAATGTTTATATATATACGTTGTCATTGCCACCTTTTGGTGATTTGTACTACTACACTGAGTTATGTAAGACTCTGTATACTGTACTCTTTTGTTTTACAAACTGATGACTACTACACAATTGTATAATGTTTTCTTGGATTATAGAGCAACCTCTAATTTAGTCAATAGGGCTCATCTCTGTAACTATAAATGTTTCTGTCTTACAGTAACAATAGTAATTATCATAGGTATACAATGTGAGACACTAAGTCTTATACCTCAGAGACCCCAAGAGACATGAAGAAACCTTTAGGTATAGGGAATGCTTAGCATTGGCTCCCAGTTTGTATAGGTAAGAACTGCTTAGGGCAACTGTGATTTATCCTTTGGCAGTAATAAACACATTTTTTACTCTTATGCAGTGTGTTTGTGATTCCTTGCATTCCCAATATTGCCAAGAACCTGAGAGTGAAGTTTAGATCTCCTGACAGCCATGATGTTGCCGGAGACAGTGCTAGCAGTATGTTGGTGAAACACATGCTGACAGTATTCGACCAGAATCATCACATTTTGATCATTCAGCATTGTGACAACTTTGCCATAGCAACAATGCTGGACCCATGAAACAAAAGTGGAATTCCATCAGTACTGGAGGGAGGGCCTGAACAGGTAAAACATATCAGTGGCCAAATGGTGCACTTGATTCATGGGACACAGAAGTCACCTGCCAAGTTCAGCAAACCTCAGCAGCATAATCTGGCTGAAGGTGTACCTGGAGGACCATCAAGCATATCCTGCAAGTGGAAGGGGATTGCAATTCCAGGTGGTCTGTCATCCAAAGTGGTTGACATCAACCTGCTTTGAGAAGCTTTGTCCCAGTGATGACTTGTGAAATCAAATGATTCTGGAGAACAGGATGATGCATCAGCCACTGGACTTAGTGCAACACAGAGAATGGTTGAGTCATATTTGTCTGAAAACAGGCATCTGACAATTACTGATGATCCTCTTCTGTACTGGAATGGAAAGGTCAGTGAATGGCCAGAGCTGCCTGCAGTGGCACTGAAGTACCTCACATGTAGGTAGGTAAAATTGTTATTTTTATACAGGTAATACATGTCATTTGGACATAAGTCCAGTTTACAAGACAGAGCTGTGCAATCCCTATCTAAGTTCATACAAAGTTCCATAATAATACATGAACAGACACCACAATAAATAAAACTAAATAACAAAATACAAAAAGATATATGAAAGAAAATACTTACATTGGCAATATATAAAATAAATGTTATCAATTTCTACAGTACATTAAAAATGTATTCAACACTTACAGATATGGATATTTAATTCCATTATAGTGTGAATAAATGTAGAATGATTTTGATTTCCCTAACCTCTTCAGAAAGAGAATTCCAAAAACTAGCAACTTGAGAAGTTAAAGTCCTATCACCATATTTGTTTCATGATTTTTCTACAGAAATCTTATTTAAATGAACTGATCTGGTTAATGACCTTTTAGTATTTTGTTTCACTGGAAACAGCAATAATGAAATTGGATGATTTAAACAGAGATGTTTCATTTTATGTATTGTGGTTAACCAGTGACACAAATAATTTGTTTCTAAAGGTAGCCAATTTACTTTGTTCAATAATGAACAGTGATCAGTATGATAGTTCCCCTTTAAAACATATCTGGCCACTCGAAAATAAGTTTTATCCAGCTTGGCCAAAAGTGTTTTATTAGTTTTCCTATATATCAATTCACCATATCTTAATATTGGAATAATTAACTGATCAACTAGCTTTTTCCTATCTATTGTCATTAAACATTCTGTACTTCTCCTTAAAGCCCCCACCCTTTTATTCACTTTTTTTACCAACTCTGCAATATGAGAAGAAAAGGATGTATGCTTGTCAAATATCACTCCCAAATAACTATAATCCCTAACCTGTTCTAATTTAGTTAAATTTTCAGTATAGATATAAAGTTTATGAATAGTGTCACTATTTTTTTAATGAAAATTTCATACATTTAGTTTTATTAATATTCATAATCAATTTTTACCTGGCGAACCACCCTCAATCTTTAAGAAGTCTGATTGCAAATCTGATTGCAATACATCTTCTGTTTCACCAGATGCAATGATTATGGTATCCAGCAACAACCGAACCTCTGTATGCTCAACCACTAGTGGGCTATTACTTATGAATATAAGAAACATAAGGTCCCAGGATCGATCCTCGTGGAACACCTCTATTAACATTTCTATTATCCGATAAACAACCCTGTACCTCTGCCCTCTGAGTTCAGTTACCCAATTATGATTTCAACCAATTTAAGGGACCATCTCTAATACCTACCTCTTGCAATCTCTCAGTCAGTAAGGGGTGGTCCACCAGGTCAAAAGCCTTCGAAAGATCTACAAAAATTACTGCTGTCTGCATTTTATTTCCTAAAGACTTGTTTAACAAATCACTAAATTCCAAAATGGCTGTTGTAGTGGAAACATGTTTTCGAAAAACAGATTGTTTTGATGTTAAGCTATATTTGTCCAAAATAGTCCATAACCTGTACAGAAATAAGGTTCTCCAAACTTTTTGATAAAAGAGGTAATAAGGCTATAGGCCTATAATTATTTACTTCTACCAGTCCTTCCCCCAATAGATTGGTTTTACTCTACTTTCTTTCCAAGATAAAGGGAAGTAAACTAATTTGAAGACTTCAATTAAATAAATATGTAATAATCGGTGCTATATTGAAAGCTGCTAATTTCAAGATCTTACCTTCAAGACCATCATTTCCAAAGGTTTTATGAATATTTTTAATACTTTATAAACACTAGTACTAGTCAACATTTTAAATCTAAAAGGAGGAATTCACTGTATGAAGATGTATTTTGGTTTGTTCCAAATCTTGCTTATTGGAAGTTTTACAATTAGGAAGATCAACAAAAAATTATTTAATATATTAGAAATAACCTTCAGATTTTCAATAAAAACTTACCATGTTTTAACCTAGTCATTTCCTCTAAGGAATTGCTACCTGATTTAGTCAATTGCTTAACCACTTTCCAAAAATGTCTCAGATCAGAACTCATATCAATTTTGTTTTTATAATAAGACATCTTAGAAGTTTTGACTAACCTTTACACTTATTTCTAGCAGCCTTAAAAAGAATCCAGTCCTCTTCCCATTTAGTTTTCAATGCTTTTTTCCAGATTCTATTTTTAATTCGAATTTGTTTTAATAATCTATCATTGATCCATGGTAATTTGAAACATTTTGTTTTTGTTTTGGTTTTTGGTGCATGCAAATTGCAAATTTCTCCAAAAGTCTGGGTAAAATATTCTACTGCAGTATCAATATCTGGGATTAGTTTGCAATGATCCCAGTTCACTTTGTTTATACTTTCCACAAATTGAGACTCTGAAAACTTTCTATAATCTTTGGACCAATTTTGGCTTTCATAGACCAAATTTTGCTGGAATTGGGGCCGAGGCAAGGTAACCCAGACTGGATTATGATCTCCAAGACATGGAGGAAAAATACCCTAAGCTTCAATTTCAATTTGAGTGGAAACCAAAATTAAATCTAAAATAGATCCATGTGTCATGTTAGATGTATATCTAGTAGGGCTTTTTATAAGTTGTTTTAA
The DNA here is from genome assembly GCA_016271365.2 of Neoceratodus forsteri. NCBI lineage: Eukaryota > Metazoa > Chordata > Ceratodontiformes > Ceratodontidae > Neoceratodus > Neoceratodus forsteri. Next base: position 1,181,051,436 of record CM057458.1, read on the forward strand.
CCCTAAAGTAGAGACTATGGGCCAGACATTCAAAACTTTGCCCCGGGGCTAAATTAGCACTGCCCAACAGGCAAACTTAGCCCAGACCATAAAATGCCATATTCAAAATGAATAGCCTGGGGCAAACAGCTTCTGAATATAGTATGGGAATGAGGCCGGGCAACTGGATGGGAGTGGGCAACTTACCTGGAATAAGACAGCTCTGAATATGGCAACAAGGAAGTGCAAACCATAACAGCAACACAGTACACAGTGATGTGAAGGTAGGTAGAGATTTACTATGTGGCCAATATGTGTGCCAGCAATTGCGTGGACCCAATACAGCTATAGTCAGCAGCGTATGTGAAAGTACAGTGTGCAAAACTGTAAAATATTCCTCGAACTGTTAGCGCAGCGCTAAAGTGCTAAACTTTGCCATATTCAAAAGTGACAAGCAAATGAGCCTACTTAGGTAGTCTGTGGGCAAACATCCAGATCAGCATCTCATTTTGCCCTGATTTGCATGCAGTTTGCACTGGGCTAAATATTTAGCCCTTGCGCTTAAACCCATTAAATGTATTAATGCTGCGCAAACAGCTTGGGAATATTATACAGTTTTGAACATTATCACAGGTGCTGCTGCCTGCAACTGTACTGGGTCAACACAGCATAGGCACAGATGGTGGTGGTGCTGCATGCAACGTCACATTGTAGGTCATGCTACAGTGCACAGCAGAAACTACAGTAGCAAGGGGCCAGTAGTGTGTGACACATCAATGCCTATGGTGTAGGGCAGTGATGATGACTGTACTATACACAGTGAGAGGCCCAACCTGCAGGTGTTGACTGACAGTGGACATTACTGTTACGTTGTTGTGTTACCCACAGATGCTGCATCTGTGGCATAGGATGCTCACAGTGACATGCACATTTCTGGCTTTGTGTGCTGTGGCAGTTGTACAGCTGTGCGGTATGCAGCCAGGGGGGCATATATTATCCGAAAGGCACACTGGTGTTGAGATATTCCCAATACTGGCCCATGTGCACTGCATGATGTGTCCCAGCCTTGTGGCCACACCTGGTCTGTGGCACAGCCTCGCCACCCATACATGCTCCCCTCAACATCCTCCATGCCCACAGTGCTGCATGTGTGTGCTGGCATCTGTTGGTATCCACAGAAGTGTGGTCTGCAGGTGTGTGCTGTATGGCCACAATTCCATGCTGTCCACTGGTGGCAGGGTCACCACTTACTGCCTGGCATGGCTGGGACTGGTGGCAGATGATGGCATCATTGTGATGCCATCAGTTAGCAGCATGCTTCCTCTATGTTTGGCTTTATCTATATGTCATATTTATTTGTTAGGGTCACGCACAACCCACGCTAAACCCGCGCAAACACCACGCAAAGTCATAGTGTCACTCAAAGCTGATTGCAAAGGGTTAAGACAAGCTTTGCCTTGGCGGTAATGTGCACCATGCTAAGTGTCACGCTAAGTCGCACAAAACCACTTAGCACAGCACTAGTTGCTGAATATAGCATTGCGCCTGTATTCATGTCAGTTTGCCCCTTGCATACATTATAATTTTGCCGGGCACTAATGCAGTTTGCCCGCTCAGTTTGGCCTTTTAAATATAGCAGACCCACTCTAATCCCACGCTAAACCTACTCAAATGGTTTTTGTCTGGTGCAAAGTTTTGAATATCTGGCCCTATATCTTTAAATGTCTCCCTTATATTTTCAAGCACAATTTAAATCACCCATCAGAATTAAAGGCCTACTACCCACCATGTCTGTTATTTTGTCAATATTACTCTAAGTCTAATATATTTACTTTGAAGATGAATTGACAATTGAAATAACCAACCCTATCTGCCCTAAGTACACCACTAAAAATTCTATATTATTTTCACTGCCTTGTAATAACATTTCTGAATGACCTAAGGTTTGTTTAGTGAAAAGCATTACCCTCCCTCTAGATTTTCTATCTGTCCTCCATACTTGATAGTTTTGAGTACCAAATTCATCATCTTGATGTTTCTTGAGAGCCATGTTTCACTGTAAACCTAATACACATGAATCATTAATAACCAAAAAGTTGCCAAGATATAATTTTTGTCCCAATACTACATGCATTATCCTGTAAAATTTTCCTTTTAAATTTTCAGGCCCAGGGTTCTTTCAATATCTCCCAACATTAACAACAAACAACAAGCACATGAAAATGTGAAATTGAAGTGTTAAAGTAAAGGGTTCAACGGTCTGTAAAAACCTCCTGAGGTTTGCCTTCTCCAGTTACCCTGAAAAGAATTTCTCCTTGATTTATAACCATTATGTTTCTGTAGTTGGTTACAGGAGATTAACCAGTTTGTTAAACATTTGTCATTTATAGATCATTTAGTTATATTAGACTCTTTTAAACTTGCAACACTCAGGAGGGAACAGAGAATCAAACAACCTAAAAAGTTTAACACCAACATTTTCAATACAGCGCTAAGTTAAAAACTCAGCTCCACCCAATATCTAAATAAAGCAGTTAACCTGCAGATTAATAAATACCTAATTTTATTAAAACAGTGTAAACGTTAAAAAAAAAAAACCTATTTCTGACACTGGTAAATATCCAATGTTTTGATGTTATGCACAAGTCACTAAAAGTCATGATACAATCTTGAAATAGGCCTACTCATGCTGCACTATCTTAATAATTTTTTTTTCTTCAAATTAACTTTAAACTCTCCCAGATTAAAACTTTAATGCCCACCATCCAGTGTAAGTGTCAAGAGGGTATTCAGCTCAGCAGGTGCAATAGTCAGGGATAGTCGGACAAACCTGTCTCCTGCTTATATTAGTTTGCTAACATTCATTAAAATAAATGAGAGGCATGTACCAGCACAGACTGTAACAACGGTATTCATACCCCGGCCTAGTCATGGTGGTTTTGGTGACATGGAAATGGACCATCCTGGTGACATTGGCAGTGGCAGCATGAAATGGCCCACCACTGACTTAGATGATGACACAATGGATAAAGAATTTTCCAGTGTTCAGACTTCAGACATAGATGACCATGAGGGCAACATTTTTTATGAGGATGATGATGTGGTTAATGTTGGCAGGTTTTAACTGAAGTTGTTAAAAGGCGGTGTGCCCTCCCAGACCAACACTACCACTGGGACTGATGTTAGCCACTGCCACCACTGATCATGAGTTTGTCCGCCCCCCCGGACCACCACCACCACCAGGACTCATGTTAGCCACTGCCACCACTGAGCATGAGTTTGTCTGCCCCCCGGACCATCACCACCACCAGAACTGATGTTAGCCACTGCCACCACTGAGCATGAGTTTGTCCACCCCTCTGGACCACTACCACTGGCACTGATGTTAGCCACTGTCACGACTGAGCATGAGTTTGAACACCCTGCCAGATCACCACCACCATTGGGACTGCTGTTGGCCACTGCCACCACTGAATATGAGTTTGTCCACCCCCCAGACCACCACCACCAGGACTGATGTTACCCACTGCCATGACTGAGCATAAGTTTGTACACCCCCCCCAGGACCACCACCACCACTGGGACTGATGTTAGCCACTGCCACCACTGAGCATGAGTTTGTCCACCCCCTTGGACCACCACCACTGGGACTAATGTTAGCCACTGCCACCACTGAGCATGAGTTTGTCTGCCCCCCCAGACCACAACCCCTACCACCACCACCACCACTGGCACCGATGTTAGCCATTGCCATTACCAACAGATGCAGGAAGATATAACAGAGAATGTCATCATGTGCTGCAGCTATCACCACCAGCACCCACCACCAGTGTCATTCAGACAATATTTCCCTGTTACATTTACATTTGCCATGCTAAGGCAGAAGGAGTTGAACTGGAGACCACATCCATCAGCCACAGGTACAAAGCTTCTCAATATTTAAACTATAAAGTGGGTATGTGTACTAATGTTTTTCATGCTATTTAACTTCCTTTAGTTGTATGTTTTGTTTTCTGTAGCTTTTCAGAGCCGTAATGGTCAAACACACACGGTAAACTTTTTTTTTTTTTACTGGTTAACAAAAAAACTCTCCACTGAAAGTCGGGATGAATGGTACTGCAGCTGTACCGTACACAGGAACCTATGGAATATCCATCTGAAATCCATTCTGGTAAGTACAGTATCAAGATTTTATTTCATCCATTCATATTTTTTTTGAAAGACTGCAGCAAATGTGACTGAGTATGATTCATACACTAGGTGACGTGTACATCACCAAAACTATTTCTGTAAGATATCATGCACTGTATTCTGAACTTGCAGCTGTGCAGTCATGACTATGACAGTGTTGAAAAAGTTGCACTTAGGTTGTGTTACGTGACAATATGTGGTTTTGAAATGTAACTTGACTTGAGATTGAGAACCAGGGAAAAATAACAATCAAGTTGTAAGAAGTCATTAATTTCTTTTTTTAGGAACTTCCTGATGCTTTGTTGTTGTGTCAAAGTGGCCTTATCCAATGAAGTTCTCCAACATCAGGCCTCCTCCCCCAGGCTGGGGAAGACATGCAACATGCAGAAGTCATTTCATTCGATGACCATGACCATCATTAGCAACCAGACTCAAGAAGGATGCAGATGAAATCTGTGAAGAAGTAAACAAATAAGAAACCATTAGAGACAAATCTGCAAATATGCTTCCCCCCACCCCAAAAAAAAATACTTACCTTTGTTTGCTTGAGAGTTATCCATTTCAAATTTCTATGCAAAAAGTTCTCATTGAGCAAGTGGAATGTGCACACCAACAGTATCTGTGACCTATGATACAAAACAAAACATTTAGTACATGTCCATATCAAGCCCCCACCTACAAAATACACAAATATGTATCTATATATATATCAACTCACCAAGGCTACTATTAATGTACAGAGAAAGGGCACCATTCCATCCAGTTGAGATGATCACATTGCATTTGCTGGAATCGCAGGACACATTGCACCAGCAACAGTTCGCTCACAGTCATCATTTTATTCTGGGGAACTTTGCATGTGGTGTAACACTCCCATTTAGAAACATAGAAACATAGAATTTGATGGCAGATAAGGACCACTTGGCCCACCTAGTCTGCCAATTTTCCTACCTAACAGATAAACTGCAGATCCTAGTTAACCAATAGCTTACTTCCTCCTACTCCCACTAGGACTGCCTTATGTCTGTCCCATGCATTCTTGAATTCCCCCACTGTTCTTGACTCCACAACCTCCTCAGGGAGGCTGTTCTATGCATCCACAACCCTCTCCATGAAAAAATATTTCTTCACATTACCTCTGAGCAGTCCCCTCTCTATCTTCAAATTGTGCCCCTGTGTTCACTTTGTTACCACTTGTCAATTTTCTGGACACAAGGCAGATGCATTTTGGGCATGCAGAAAAAATCTGGGGACCCTGTGCGACCACTGCATGCATGACTGAGTGTGACATTAATTCTGAGGGACTTATTATGTGCTGTAATGCTCCATTTAACTTTGTTGCCACTTGTCAATTTTCTGGACACAAGGCAAATGTATTTTTGGCATACAGAAAAAATCTAGGGACTCTGAGCGACCACTGCGTGCATGACTGAGTGTGCCATTAATTCTGGGGGACTTTGTATGTGCTGTAGCAATCCCATTTCACTTTCTTACCACTTGTAAATTTTCTGAACACAAGGCAGATGCATTTTCGGCATGTAGAAAAAATCTGGGGACTCTGCGCAACCACTGCATGCATGACTGAGTGTGACATTAATTCTGAGGGGCTTTGTATGTGCTGTAATGCTCCCATTTCACTTTCTTACCACTTGTTAATTTTCTGGACACAAGGCAGATGCATTTTGTGCATGCAGAAAAAATATGGGGACTCTGTGCAACCACTGTGCACATGACTGAGTGCACCATTAAATTCTGGAGGACTTTGTATCTGCTGTTATACTTCCATTTCACTTTCTTACCACTTGTCAATTTTCTGGACACAAGGCAGATTCATTTTGGGCATGCAGAAAAAATCTGGAGACTCTGTGCAACCACTACATGCATGACTAGGTGTGCCATTAATTCTGGGGGACTTTGTATTTGCCGTAACACTTCCATTTCACTTTGTTACCACTTGCCAATTTTCCGGACACAAGACAGATGCATTTTGTGTGTTGTGATTGTGAGCTCATGATGTCATACTGAAATTATCAATTAAAGCAGCATTGCAAGAATGTGGTGACAATTTTGAACTGTACTTTTTTATGCTATTTTATATTGCCAGTCACTAGTTACCTCCAAGTCATGACTTGAATGATACACTTCTTTTCGCAATTTCTATCTGCTTTACTTAGTTGACTACTTTTTGTCATGTATGAAAAAAAGAACACCTTTTAATATTGTTATGACCAGGTTTATAGCACTATTTGCAGCTGCTTTTCTATAAATATTGTTCTGTGGGGTCATAAAACACTGCCTGATGCATAACTGATAATTTATAATACAAGTGATATCTAACAACTAACTGATGTGATGGAGAAAAACAGTGGAAAATACTGACAAAGACCTGGTCAGCACCATATTAAAAGGAGTGTTCCTTTTATTATTTCAGACATGAAAAAAAGTAGTAGAGCAGACTCAAATATTGGAAATTATAGGAACATACAAGTCAGGATGTAAGTAAAAGTAAGTGGCAATGTAACATAACATTAAAAAAATATAGGTCAGAGTTCTCAACAGATTGTTGCATTGCTGCTTTACAGAGATTCACCACATTACATAGTTATTATGGTGTTGCACCTAATTTATGGGTGCCTTACTTCCAGGGGGATCTTTCTTGCTCTACTTGTCCTTACATTAACTTATATAGTGCAATGCATGTCTGTCAAAACAGCCCATAATTTCATTAAAGTGTATCATGTCATGGAAGAATTCCTGTTCTGAAAAGCTGCCAAAATTCTGCCCCCCCCCAGCAACGTTAGGATGTGATGCCAGGGAGAGCGTGGTGCATTCTCCATTATAGTGAATGTCCTGCAGTTTTCTTGAATTTTTCTTTATGTTATAATGGTGAGTTTGTGGTGAAACATGTGGGCATGTTTCCAGTAACAAGAGCCTTGTTAGTGGAAACGTACCCACATTTCACCACAAACTGAGCATTATAACATAAAAAAACATTCGGAAAGCTGCTGGACATTCACTATAATGGAGCACGCACCCCCGCTCTCCCTGGCATCAAGTCCTAATGTTGCTGAGAAAGGGGAGCAGAATTTGGGCAGCTTTTCAGAATGGGAATTCCTCTGTGATGTGACACACTTTAATTTAATTATGGGTGGTTTTGGCAGAAATGTATTACACTATGTAAGGACATGTGGAGCAAGAAAGAGTCCAATGGAAGTAATGCACCCATATACCGGGTACAATGCTGTAAGTTGGTGAATCTCTTTAATGTCTATTTCACAAACAAAATAGTTTTAGAGCCTCAGTAATGTTTACTTTGTGTCAGGACTCATGGATTGGATTTGAAGTGTTTCGCAAACTATATGAAGACTGAGCAATGTGAGAATGCTGTGCTAAATTGCATGTGTGCCATCAGTGTTCTTTCCTGTGTGTGCATACATTGTCCAGCTTTATGCAAATATATATATGGTAAGACTTGTTGCAGCATCAAGAATAAAGATAACAAAGAATACCTGATGTATATTTTATTTATACCATCAGCACCAGTGGAGTAAGTAATATGATATTTTTTTCAGATGGTATCAGGTCACTGTGCACCTCAGTCACTCACAGTGCACACATGACTTTGCAGAGATCATAGCACAAAAAACACATGCTCTCCTAAAAGTTATGTGTGCAGTATGTGACTAAGGTGCACTCTGGTCAGACACCTCTGGAAAAGTATCATACCACTTAGTTCACTGATGATGATGCTGACAATGAAATATACGTTATTCTGCTCGCTATTCTTTATACCATAAACACTGCAACAAGTAAGCAACAGCAATATATGTTTGCAACATGCTACACAATGTCTGATGGCACAAAAACACAGGAAACAACACTGACTGCACACATGCAATTTAGCCCATCATACTTGCACTGCTCACACCAGCTTGTCCACAAGCACTCCACAACAAAAAGTCAACATTACTGAGGCACTGCAACAACAGAAGGGCAAATACCTATTATTAAACAACAACAAAAATCACACACAAAAACAGTACAGCATAGTTGTTGGGGGGGTCCAGAAAAAAATCTCTTAATGGGGGATTCCATAGTGCTGGAGCAGCAGGTGGAGCACTGTCAGTATTTTCAGCTGTTGTTGCTGGATTCTATCCACCTGCTGCTGCACAGCACCCACCCTCTCATTGCTTTCCTCGAGGGCCGTCTACACCAGTGCAATATTCGCCTGCATTACAGGCAGTGTGGCGGGGTCCACTGCAGCAGGAAAGCCAGGCAGTGGTGGTGGCTGTGGTGGCAGTGGTGGTGGTGGAGCAGCTGCTGCAGTTGCCTCCTCCTGCTGCGGTGGCGAGGCACAAGTTCCACCCCAGCACTTTTCCACTGCCACAGAAGGGCCAACAGGTGGACACCTGGCCCCTTCTGTGGCAGCCTGCCACTCCACCTTGTGGTGAATTGCCATGTGTGTGCGCTGGCCACAGGTCCCAAAATGTGTCCCTGGGAGCCATGGCACACCAGCACACCACACAGATGGCAAACCACAATCATGCTGTCTCCCCCACACAGTTAAAAAACTGCCACACTGGGGAGCTGAGAGGGGAGACCAGATATGCTGCCGGAACCACCTTCATTTACCTGGGTCTCCACCTGTGGCTGTGGAGGTGGTGGAGGGGTTGCTGCTGGAGCCCTTGCAGCTGCTACTGGTGGTGGTGGGGTGGTGGTGGTAGTGGTGGACTAGGTGGATGTGCCACCACCGGTGGCACTGGTGCTGCTGCTTCTACAGGGGAGATGCAACACCCAAGAGCTGGGAGTGGTCCAATAATACCCAACTGCCCCCATGTGAGTGCACTCCTCTCCTCTGCCCATGCCCATGTTCTACAGACTCTCCTCATCCCAGGTCCATCATGCACAAGTCCCTAACTGTGACCGACACCTCAATACTCCGACCTTCACCAGCATTCATGTCTCACACTCAGACATGCACACACACAGTCACACACACACACACACACGCACACACGCAAAACAAACTTATAAAAAAAATTCAGTAGCAAAAAAATGAAAAACACAGTACAAAAAAAATCAAGACGTAGATTTGAAAAAAGCTGTTTTTTGTGCTCGAAATCACAAGATGCAACTAGAAAACAAACTCTCCTCTCTCCACACCAAAAAGGCTTCCTCCTTCTACAGCTGCAAAGGAGAAAGTGAAACTAACTGCTTTTCTGACACTTCCTTCCTGCCTGGCTAAAGCATGGGACTTACAGTACTGTAAGCCATATGATGTGAGGGGGGCTGCCTGTATTGTTGTCACTCGCCTTACTTTGCTAAGGTGGAATTAACAACACAAAGCCATAATGAGAAGGTTAAGTGAGCACTTTGCAGTGGCCACTTTGGGTAGTATTCTGCCAATGTGAAGTGGCTACTTGTGCCACTTCACTGGCAGATATTAAATTCACTGCATCTCTAGCTGCCACACCCACCCCATTCCCTCTCAGAGCAGGTTTGCTCCTGGCATAGCAGTCTGAGAGTTCAACAGCCTCCTGCACTGTTTTTGGATGCCAGTCCTCTTGTCAGGTTTTCAGCTCTGCTGGGCACATCCTCAAAAACAACATTTTCAATCTTCTCTACAGAGTTTGCTTTAATCCCTTCCCACCAATCTTATAAAAACCAATGTTGTTTAGTTGTTAGCTCCTTGTGGCTCATGTCAGGGCTTCTCCTGAGCTTACGAAATTTAACTCTGTATACCTCTGTGTTAAATCATAATTTTTTAGCAGTGCAGCTTTAAGTTTACTATAATCATTATTCCCCTCATTGTCCATTTGACCCAATGCATCTCAATCTTTACCGGTAAGTAGCGGGGACAGCTGGATGCCCCAGGACTCTCTAGAAATATTTGTCTGAATACATACTTTTTCAAAGGAATTTAAAAAGGCATCCATATCTTCCCCTTCTTTAAATTCAGCTATCAATTTAGAATTTAATTTGTACCCCAGTCCTGGAGTCCCAGTTAACCCCAGGCCATTTACCTGCTCTGGCACTGGTGTTTGGAGTTGTAGCTTCTCTAGTTCATGTTTCCTTTGGCACTCTCTCTCTCTCTCTCTGTCTCCTCTTGCTTGGCCTCCCTCTGTTCTCACTCGGCCCCTCATTGTTCCCACTCAGCCTCTCTCTAAAGCTGTCTCTCTCTCTTTCCTCTTACTCCATCTCCAGCTTCCTCTGTTCAAACTCTCTCACTGCTGTGCTTCAAACCTTTCTGTTCAAAATCCAGCTCCATCCTCACACAACTCCATCTGCAGCCTGATCGCTTCTGGCTCCAGTAGGTGGTGACCTTGCCCCTGCTGTGGCCTTGGATTGCACTGGTCCTGCTGTCCTCATCACTGGATCTGGACACTGCACTGGACCCTGTTCCCTCCACACCCAAGGTTTGGTACTTTCTAGTCACAGACTATGATTCAAGGTATTGTGCATCAGCTGGCACAACAGCCACCACTAGGTGCTGCTTTTTGGTTCAGCCCTTGTGCTAGACTCCTCTCTCTTGGCACAATTGCCTCAGGTAGTCTGCAGTGTACTCTCTGTAGTTGGAAGCCATCTTCTTCCCTATCTATGGCTTCACTAACTTACACCCCAAATAAAAATAAAACAGGTAGGGAACTTAGACTGTAAGCACAATGATATAGTTCTATTACTTTTTAAATCATGCCTTAATTTGCATGTGAGCTGTTACAGTACCAGTCTGACACACTGGACTGTTAATGCTCGTGTTATCAAATTCTTTTAAATTGCACCGCTGCCAACAAAATATGTTATAAATGCACCCCACAGGTCAGGCCCTCTGCTTCCACAGTGCCAAATCTTGAAGTGCAATATGTAAACTGGAGACAAACAGGGTAACCTTCCGTCTATGTGGTCCGAATCACCTACTAGCCTCGAGTCTGAGGGTGAAATATGAACTTTTTCTAGTACAGCCAGTTAATAAGCTCAGATATGTATTCTCTTGAGGAAATGCGGTACAAAACTTCACCCAGTGGGCACCCAGACAGGTTCAAAAGTCTACCCTTTGACTTAATATGAGACCTAGGTATATTCTTACCTTTAGCAAGATAAGTAACACAGTTTCAAGCCCTTACAGTTGTCAGAATTTTAAAACTGTTCCATCATTCACATGCAAAAGAAACTGAGAAGGCACAGGAAGAATTTTAAGAAAATAGTGTTTACTAAAATAAAAATAAAATGGATAAAATACAAAAACAGAACAATATATAACAAAAATACTTACAGTCAGAACTAAATTGGAAATGACAGCTCAAAAGCTCCTGGATACTTAAAAGTTCTCATTTAACTAATTTTTAACAGAAGTGCCTGTATGAGTCCAGAGATAAAGTGTCTCTCCTCTTAGAGTCCAGAGATAAAGTGTTTTTTCTCAGATGCTTGACAAATTGAAAGCCAATCTCTCCACCTCCTTGTGATGTCACAGCACACATGAGGTCACTGCTAGCCCTAGGATAAATCTGAAAGCTGAGTAGGACTATCCAAAAGGATGTTATTTTGCTGCTGACTGGAAATCAGCAGTTAGCAATTTTTAAAATATGACAGTCTCTTTGAGCAAAGCATTTCTTTTGATGTTCTTAGAATGCACATTCTTTCATCAGTTCCCTTCTAGGTGTGAAAGCCAACAGGAATCAGCCAAATGTCCCCTTTTCCTCAAGGATCATAAAATGCATACTTTGTCTCTGTAGTTCCAAAGTAGGAATATTTTACCATGTGTTATCACCTGGCATTTTGGAAGGAAGCCCTATGTGTTAACACAGAGTAGGAAAACATTATCTGCTACATTAGGGCTATGCTGAGGTTAGAAGATCAAGCCTACTTACTTAGTGGCTGCTCGTCCTAATCAGACATTCACATACACATTTATTTATATTACAAATATTATACAATGTAATTATTAAAGGGTTTCTCACATCACAATGCAATAATTTTAATAGTGGCAGCTTTGCTCAGGAGGGACAAACCTAGCATTTTCCAACTATGAAAATCCAGCTGCAGTTCTTCTACCACAGCATTCAAATTTTGAGTACACATGTCCCGGAGGTTACTAGAGATGAACAAGACCAGGTATCTTACCCCTGCAGAGACCACTTCACAGGATGTTGCTCTATAGAAGCCTAGCAGGAATTCACCCCACAGAGAGGGAGACTGTCCATCTTGCCCCAATTAACCCATAGCACAGAAATGGCACTGAAGGATCCTATTACTGTACATGCCTCAAAGAGGGAAATTTCTACTTTCATTTAACATCAGCAACATGTCATCGGCATACAGTAAGGAGGCAAAATGCCCCCCCCACAGGGATCCTCATGATCTGTGGAAGCTGAGATATAGCCAGATTTAAAGGCTCAAGAGCCAAAACAAAAAAAGGGGCTAAGGGCAACCCTGCCTGGTGCCTTGAAATAAGAAAAAGACTCCAAGTGTACCCCATTAATTAACACCCTAGCTCTGGGGGAGGAATAAAGGTAGCCCACCCAGTGGCAGAACTGAGGCCCAAAACCGAACCAGGAGAGAACAAACTGTAAATATTACCTCTCGATAGAGTAAAATGTCTTTTCAGTGTCTAACCCCGCAACTGCTGCAGAATCCAGTCCCTTAACCATCACTTGAATAAGATTAATAAACTGTTCTCAAATTATCACTGCCCTGTCTGCCCTTCATAAAGCCTGACTCAGACTTACTAGTTAATAACGAGGAACTCTTTCTAATTGAATAGCTAGAATTTTTTAATACCTTACAATCTACATTTCATAATGATATTCGATGGTAATAAACACATACAGTTGGACCCTTCCTGGCTTAGTCAGGACAGCGATAGTAGCTTTCCTCATAGTGTCAGGTAATGTGCCAGTCTCATAATCACAGCAAGACTTCCAACAAATGTAAAGACAGGAGGAACTCAAAGGGCTGATAAAATTCAGAGCTAAGCCCATCAGAACATGGGGTTTTACATAGAGAAAGTGCTTTAATAGCTTGTTGTACCTCTGATACAGTTATATCTACCTCATGCAGATTTACTCTTTCTGATGATAGGCAGGGAAGTGTAAGGGTAGAGCAGAAAGTATCTAATTGAGTCTGAGTCTGATCTACCAAAGAGGTGTACAGTTTTGCATAATACCATCTAAACCTCTCAACCATCCACCTAGCATCAAAAATAAATTCCCCCTCATCCCCACGTAAGAATGGCACCTGAGATTCCATAGTCTTTTTCTTCAGGTAACAGGCCAGCAACCAACCACCTTATCCCCAGACTCCCAATAACTGTTTTTTTTTCCATTTAAAGTTTATTAATAATTTTAAACATACATGCCAGATATCCAAGTACAGTTTCATTATACATTAACAGTATACAGCAGTCTGAATCTGTCATCCCACTCTCTCCTCCCACAACTAAATTCCCCACCCTTCTAATACAGCATTATTCTAACCCTATTCTCTACAAACTCTACAGCACAGACATCTCAATAATGACAAAATACACTAGGTACAAAGACCCTCACTATGAGAAGCTTTAGATCGAGAATAAAGTGTATAAGGGTCCCATAACTTAAACCTTCCTATTCTATTATTTAAGCTTGCAATAGCCTTTTCCTTTATGAGGTTCGCAAGAAGTTCAGTTAACCATTCTCCAAAAGTAATTTCAGATTGGTCTTTCCAGTGTCTTAATATTACTTTCTTAAGTGACAGGGATATCATGGCCATGTAGTATTTCCTATTAGGAAATCTGATACTAGAAAAGTCACCTAAGATACATATTTCAGGTTTAAAGAGACCCTCTAGTCCCAAAATGGGTTGGTCTTATTTTGGGAGGTGGTTCAAAGAGGTACTATTTTGGGACAAGTCCAGAAAATATGATATAAGGTGCCCTCATATTTAGAGCATCTCACGTACTGGGAAGAGGCTGGCAGTCCAAATTTTAACATTTTTTCTGGGGAAAAATATAAATTATGTAAAATATGCATTTGCATCAGCCTTAGTCTATCTTGCATTATGAATTTGTAACAGTTAAACCAGAGGTCAGCCCAATTAATGTTATGACCAGGAAAGTAGGAGGACCAATAATGGGTCGGACCGTAACACTCTGGATATAACCGATCGAACAAGGTACCAGAATTTTGAAGATGACTTTCTGCTGGCCCACCAATTGTATCAAATCTAATAATAGGGAAGGGCCTGTATTTGAGTCTGTTTTTGCCCAAATACTTAAATTAATAGGTGTCTCACTTGAATGATTCTGAAAAATATTTAGTCGGATCTTAAACTTTGCATTATACTTTGGCCTGATAACCAGGCATCATCTTCACCTATAAAAGTATGCAATGGAATACCCTTTAATTGAGGTAACCAGTTTGAGGGGATACATTTGTCATCCATCTTAAAATTAGGATTTCCAAACAGGGGTTGATTTAAGTCTCCTTTATTATTATACTTGATAAAAATACATAGTTGAGAGTAGACCCTGATTGACAGTGCTATGGGAGTGTTTTTTAATCTGCTGGGAAGGAGGTTCTCCTTGATTTAAAGGAGGGCTTCTGGGTCTAAACTGCACTCTCAAATCTGAGCCAGTTCTATTTTGAGCCATAACGGAGTATAACTTGTTGTTACGGATAATGTCCATCTCAGGTATTTATTAATGTGACTAGCCCAGAAATAGAGCCCTAGATGAGGCAAATGCAAGCCTCCTCTTAGCTTTGGTGCCCCTAATTTATGGAACGTGTTCCTAGGAGTCTTGTTACCCCAGATAAACTCTAAAAAGAGACTATTTACCTTCTTGAACCACAATACCGGAAGCCAGACATTAAGCATTGACAGGGGATAAAAAAGCCATGAGAATACATTCATTTTGAGCAGGTTAACTCTCCCCCAAATGGAAATTGGAAGGGAGAGCCACCTGTTGAGATCCTGGGTTATCACATGAAGCAGAAAGCCCAAATTCAATTTGGTAGTACTTCCCGTAAGTCTTGATAATTCAATACCCAGATATCTTAGGGAATCCTGTTTCCAGGCAAGTCCTAACTAAGAATATCCACTTTGTAAAAGCTTATGACTAAGGGGAAGACAATTGTTTTATTTACATTTAATTTATAATTAGAAACTAGGCTAAAGGATTTTATAATATTTAACATTGGAGGAATAGAAGAGACAGGATTAGCTACTTGAAGAAGGAGGTTGTCTGCATAAGCAGAGACTTTGACCTCACATGGGTGAATTGGGATTCCTTGCACTTCTGGGCAAGCCTGCAATTTATGGATTAATGGCTCTAAATATATGTTGAACAGTAAAGGGGAAAGGGGTAGCCTTGCCTAGTTCCTGAATAAAGAGTAAATGGGTCTGAAGTGACTCCATTTCCCGATACTCTCGCAATAGGAGATTGATAAAGGGATCTAATCCAAATCTGGAATGTTTTAGGAAATTTAAAGGCCTTTAAAGTCTGAAATAAGTACTGCCAGTTGACCCTGTCAAATGCCTTCTAGGCGTCCAGGGAGATTAAGGCCGCCGGATAGGGAGCATCTCTGGATGCCGAGAAGACATGAGCCAGGGTACGGAGGTGGTCCGAAGAAGATCTGCCCTTCATAAAGCCCACCTGTTTGGGACCGATAATAGAAGGGAGGATTAAATTAAGATGGCACGCTATTAATTTAGACAGTATTTTAATGTCCTGATTCAAGAGAGAGATCGGCCGGTAGTTGGTGATCAATTCAGGTACTTTACCCGGCTTAGGAATAAGTACAATTAATGCTTCAAAGAGAGAAGCATCTATCTGAGCTCCTGAAAGTATATACTGGAATAAGGGAAGCAACAAAGGGATAATGGGGGTCTTAAACCGTTGGTAAAAATAAGATGAGTAACCGTCTATCCCTGGGGTTTTATTTAAGGCTAAAGCACTTATAACATTAGATATCTCTTTACTTGTAATAGGTAAGATTAATGCCTTCTGCTGATCCTCAGTAAGACTAGGTATGTTAGCCTCCCTTAAATAATTATCTAGTTGAATCTGGGTTTAGGGATCAGGCATAGGACCATATAAGTCTGTATAGTACTTAGAGAATTCAGATACAATTTCTATTCGAGGTCTTCACAAGTCCATCTGTTTGAGACTGAATGGATGTTATCTACCTAGAGGATTCTATTTGCTTAATTCTATGAGCAAAAGGTGTCCCGCTTTCTCCTCTGGTCAGTAAATGATGCCTGTGTCTTTAAAATAGCATACTCTACTTTTTCACAAAGCAATTCAAGATAGGCCGCCATTAATTTAATGAGCTTATGAAGTGTAGATTCAGGTGTGGCAGGGGACAGGTCTTTTTCCATAGTCCTTAGTTGAGACAATAGCTCTGACATCTGATGCTCTCTTGTTTTTTTTTTCCTATTAGAGGCTAAACTAATGAATACTCCTCTTAAGTAGGCCTTAAAAGCACACCATTCTATATCCGACCTTTGAATTGTGCCACAATTGACCACAATATACTGATCTATATGGTCCTGAACTGTGCAAACCAATTTAGGGTCTTTAAGGAGTTGATCATTAAGTTTCCATCTTCCTCCACCACTGAGCGGAGGATCTATAGTTAACTGACAACATACAAGGGAGTGGTCCGACGGGGCCCCAGCTGTATCAAAGAATCAATAACTTGTGGAATATAAGCGTGAGAAATAAGCACATAGTCTATTCTGGACAATGCTTTATGGACCAGGGAAGTGAAAGTATATTCCCTATCAGAGTGGTGTAGTACCCCCCAAATATCACACAGTCCAACCTGATCCATTAAATCTCTAAGAGCACATTGAGCCGGAGACAGTCCCTTCTTACCGTGCCCGGTCTTATCCAACACTGGGTCATACACCAGGCTGAGGTCTCCACCCAATATCATCAGTATCGTGAGAAAAGAAGTAAGGATGTAATAATTTGTGTAAAATCTAGGACAATCCTGGTTTGGTCCATAGATACTCCTAGGAGTATTTCATTAGCAACTAAGTTACCATAACAAAAATAAATCTGCCTTTGGGATCTTTGATTAATTTTGTCGGAGTAAAGGGGAGCTTCCTGTGAACCAAAACCATCGTGCCACCACTATTCGTGGGGCACTCAGCTGAAAAGACCTGACCCACTTGTTGTCTCTGTAACTTTGTGGCCTCAACGTCTAATATATGTGCCTCCTGCAAAAACATGATTTCCGCAGCAAACAAGTTTAAATGCTTCAAAATCGAATATTGCTTAGTTTTATGTCTAACCCCTTTCACATTCCTTGTTATAACTTTCAATGACTTAGCCATTAGCCCTTCTCTGTGTGACCCGGCAGAAGTATATAAATGATAAAATCTCCACGGGTAGTGCTGTTATAGAATCTATATGTACTGTGCTGTGCTCTACTCCCTTCCCTACCCCATGGCTTCTACCCAATCCCCTTAATATCACCCATTTGTCTAACGAACTAGACCATATGATGGATAATAACCATCCCTGGTAACTAACCCATTCTACCCCCCATTCTATTCTTCCCATGTTATGCAGAACCACTTTACACTTCTCTCCCAGCTACTCTGCCCTGTCAACCGACTCTCTAGGAAGAGTCAATATAGAACTATAATAATTCTTTTGAAAGCCCAACTTAGTGCTTTAGGGAGATCTGGATGTACCTATGGTTAATTAACCCCTAACATAGTAACACAGACTAATCCATTCTAATTGAGAATAAATAACAATATGTATAGACTGCAAACCTTGGTTATAGGCTTATTGATGTAATAAAATCATAGTGAGGGGCTGGCTGCAGTATAACCTAGAAGTGAAAGATTGCATTTATCCATGTCTAAGAATCAAATCTGTAAAACCTTATTAAGCCCCAGCTGGAGGAGAGAAAACACACAAACAAAAAAATAAAAAAGGAGGATTTTTAATTCCTTTTATTTAGACTTGACCCCAGTCAAAGAATATACCATGCAAATGTTTTTCATATAGACTACTGGCAGTAAACCCACACATATACATTTTAACACCAATATAGCGCCTGAGAGGTACCCCTCTATTAAACAAAACATATTATGCTTTAGTTCAGCTAAGTGCTATACCTCTACTTCGGAGCAACATTAATCTAAAACCGAAAAAGCCTTTCTGCTGACTATTATACACTGTATACTACCCCCCAATAACGTAATGAGACGGGGCTCGCAGCAGACTTCAAGACATTGCTATTGGTTCTGCACTGTAAAAAAAAAGACAAGAAACTATACTTAACTTCTACATTAACCCCGGAGGTCTGAGAAAAAGCACTACATTACCTAAACAAACTGAAGAGAGTCCAGAGTTTAGCTCACTGCGCAATACAGCAAATTGTCCAATAATCTTGCCTTGAGGGACCTCTTGTGGTAGCCGATCGCAACTGCATCTTTTACCTCCTCTGACAAACAATTGCAAACTCCTTGCAAACTGAAATAGGATGCTTACAAAGTTAGGATCCCATCTTTCAGTTACAGTTCACTGTCCAGTATACAAGGGCTCCTCCTTAAACTGAAAATCATTAAGCCACAATTTTTGGCATGACAATACTGGGGTCACGAGTCTCTTGAACCTAAAGAAGAGGGGGAAGGCAGCCTTCCATATAACGTTTATCAGGGTCTCTTTTAACAACTATTTTGTTACATCCCTCTAGGATTTTAGGACACAGCTGCCCAGAATTTTACCTCTTGCCCTCAGCAATTACTGAACAAATCAGGCAGAGACTTCTGAAAGGTAGTTTTGGCAACCTCCACCTCCTCGAATGTAGACCAGGACCCTTCTAGCAGCACTTGCAGTCTGGCAGGATATCCCATTTTAAACTTTATGCCAGCTGCGATTAACTTTGAAACAATTGGGTGGAATTGTGTGCGATGAAGCCTAACGGAGGCAGGGAGATCCTGAGTTATCCTTATTTTTGCTCCCTCCCACCTAATTTCTTGCAGCTCTCTTATTTTCCCCAACAAATACTGCCTCTCTTGAAAGTTCAGAAATCTGCATATGATCGGTCGAGGCAAGGCTCCAGGTGGCGGCATGGGTCGAAGAGCTCTATGAGCTCACTCTATCATATAGACATTTCCAAAAGGTGAGGGGCCAGCTACTTTTCAACCAGCTTTTGAACAAAATTGATGGTATTTGGGCCTTCTTCCTTTTCTGGATAACCACGTTATTTCTGCTGCTCCTTCCTTCCAAATCCTCCAATTTAGCCTCCAGGTTTTTTAATCATTTGTCAATTATCCACTGCCTCCTTGCTAAGATGATCAGCTCTTTTCTCCAACGATGTAATATGGGCTTCATTGTTGGTAATCCTTATAGATAGATCTTCCAGTGCTGTGGTCATTTGTTTAACATCCATTGTTAGGGATTTTACATCTTCTCTGAATGGCGTAAATTCAGTAAGAAACCGTTCTAGTGTAAGAGGAGTCGCTTCGGATTCTTTGGCAGCGATAGCACTGATAGCTGTTAACTTGCCGCCATGGCCTTGATGGGCCTTAGGACGTTTGCTCTGTTTCTCTGGGGAAACCAGCGGGGTATGTTTTGGGGGCACTGAGCACATCTACGCTTCCATTCCAGCAACCGGACTCCTCCTCTGACAACAATCAAGCGTTTAGCCCAAAGATGATGATCTTAAACTTTGTTAAATACTTCTGTTGGGCTCTTACAAGATGCCAGGCAACGGGAGCTGAACTAGCGAGCTGCTACTCAGTATGCTGCATCACGTGGTCCCCCCTCCCAATAACTGTTTTATAAAAAAAACAAAACACCGGCAGTGTTCTGTTAATAAATGTCATTTAGCCATTCCTTGCATTGGAGCACTTCAGGGATTTTGCTGTCTTTACCCTCTGGGGAGGTATAGATAGCTTCCTCCAATGCTCAAGCATGGGCTGAGAAGTGCTCTATTTCTTTACACCTCTGTGTATTAACATGGGAGGCATATAAAATAATCAACCCTCTAATATAGGATTTGAATGCATCCCATCCAGTAAGTACAGAGATTTCAGGGGAGAGATTAAGTTGAACAGCCCACCTCAAACCAGCATCGGGGTGTGCGTTGGGGGTCATTGGCTGTTACTCTCACCCCATCATGTGGGTAAAGAACCTGAGGTATAGGAGAATGGGGTGAGAGTTAGACCGATGACCCCAACGCACACCCCAATGCCAGTTGGAGGGTGGGCTGGGGTTTCCAAGGGGGCTTTCAACCCTAACCCTGAATTTCCTAGCTTTTTTGCCATGGAACAACCTTTAACTGATGCATTAAACTGAGTTTTTTACCTCTAATGTCTCTTCTTTTTGAGAATGAGGTTGATAAATAATGAAAGGCATGCAGTGGCCACGTAATGTCTTGTTACACAGTAACAGGAACTGCAAAGCAAATGCAAGCGGCAACAGTAATGCACATGGCAAAGCAAACATAAATGGCAAAGCAAACATTAACAGAAACACAAGCGTAAAGTGATGCCAAAACAAACAGTTACATAAACAAAGACATCAAACAGAAGTGAGTACAGAACGCAACTGGTAACACACACATTCACGGTACCACAATTGTAAATGCAAATGGTAACAGTAACACCAACAATAACACCCAAGTAAACAGAAATGCAAGCACATATGAAAATGCAAACTGTAACACACACACTCATGGAACCACAGTTGTAAATGCAAATGCTTATGGTAACAGCAACATTAAAGCAGTAAAACAGAAATGCATGCAGAATATGAAACGCAAACTGTTACACAAAGGTCATGGTACCGCAATAGTAAACATAAATGGTAACAGTAACAGCAACAGTAAAGACAACAGAAACAGAAATGCAAGTGCATATGAAAACGCAAACCATTAAGTACACGGTGCTGTAAACGGGAACGAAGATTCGAATGGTAGCAGAAGTGCACCTGGAAATGCTAGCTGTCACAGTAACAAAAGGGCACACCCTTCTTTTCCCCAAAAACTACATTGAAAAAACTAATTGAAAACAAAGAATGTATGTATTATAATTGACTTCAGAGCAGAAAAGTACAACTTGGAATACTAAATTGCTTATATCTCAGGAACCGTATGATGCAGAAAAAAATTAAATTTTGTATGAATTATTGCTTTCTTGGCTAGTTTTTATAGCCCCTAAATGGGGGCTAAACACTTCTTACAAAAGTCTGTGTATCTAACACTGTTTCTGAGATACGGGCCCTGAAAGACGCGACAGATGCCATAATGTTATCCTATGGGACAAGTTGCCAAATTCAGAGTGCTGTCACTTTGCCACCCTGTAATACTTTTTCTATAGACCACCAAATGCACATTTGTAGGATGTTGACTTTCTTCCCTCCAAATTTCAGCCCAAAAGACCAAACCATTATTTTCCATCAGAGCGGCAAAGAATTCCTGTAATATGGCAGACACCATAATGTTATCCTATGAGAAAAGTGCTAATCCACTAAAAGGCACATCTGTGGACGCTGTTTCTTCCCTCCAGATTTCAAGTAAAAAGACCAAACTTCACTGTGGACTCCATTCTTTATTACCCTCTGTGTCCTGTTGTCCAGCCAAAGTTTTATCCAGGCTACCACCCTGAGACCCACTCCCAGGCTGGCTAATTTGTTTATTAATCTTTTGTGTGGGACTGTGTCAAATGATTTGCTAAATTCTAGGTAGGCCATGTCCACAGACCCTCTCTGCTCTACTACTTTGGTCACCAAGTCAAAGAAATCAATTAGATTTGTCTGATATGACCTTTCCACTGTGAATCCATGCTGCCTTGGATCCTGTGCCCCACTGGCCTCTATGTACTCAACAATTCTTTCCTTTAGAAGTGATTCCATCATTTTTCCTACCACTGAGGTCAAACTGACATGTCTGTAGTTTACTGCCTCTGTCTTTCTCACACTTTTGTGAAGGGGAATCTCATCTGCCCTAAGCTATAGATAAGAATAGATAAAGTTGCATATTACCCAGCTATAATACCATGAAGAGGTTCTGGGGATATATGATCCTCTATTGCGCAACTCGAGAGGTTCCAATATGTTCACAGAACCTCAAGATGAGAGTATAACCAAGTAATCACAATTTTGTAATATATGGATTCAAGGACTTTCAAGCACTTGTTGCTATTGAAACAAGGTGCTGGAAATTGTTGACTGTTTCAAACTGTGGTGCATATCTTGTTAAATGTGTTGAACCTATGATCTGGGATTTTTATAAGTTTTGTGCCAATAATTCTGAACAACAGGTAGATTAGTAAACAGGAATAGGAACTCTGAAACTTGTTATTGTTTTTGGATTCAGGTGAGAGTCTTTGTTCTGATTCCGCTTTTTGTGAGGAAGTTATGAAGCAGGCATAAACTGACTTTTTTAATGTGTTCCCATTTTCTTGATTTTTATTTTTCTACAGACTGTATTATCTCTTTTGTAGTGGTCTTTTTTTCAGATTTCTTGTCACCAGCAAGTTGATTTTTACTGTACATGGCAGTTCAGAAAGTTGACTTGCGCTCAGCTGGAGGGTTTCAGCAGCTCATGCTCCTGTATCTGTCTCATGATACTATGCTTCAGAGCTTGGAACAATGGAGTTTGCCCTTTAAGGGGCAGACCAAGTTGTCCTGGTGCTTCCATTCTCCTTTTTTGGAATGGTTTGCTCAGATGGGGAGGGGGGAAGGTAAGGGGAGGGGCCAGGAGGCAGGAGGCAGGACAATAGGAAGGCAGGCAGGAAGGGAGGGCAAAAAGGGGTACAAAAATCAGCACAGTGGTAGTTCAGCCACTTTTGCTGAAGTTTTGTTAGATACTATAATGGGAAAATTACAGCACATCAAATTGGCTACAGTGAAATCATTGGAAGCAGTGGACTGAGGTTTGTGCAGGATGAGGAAGGTAAGAGCAGACAAGCATTGTATAAGCAATAGCGATACAGTATATATAAAAAATGATAATATGTATAGAATTGGTATGTTACGATAAAATGAAGCCTGGCATTACATAGAAACATAGAATTTGACAGCAGATAAGGACCGCTTGGCCCACCCAGTCTGCCCATTTCCCATCTGATGGATAAGCTGCAGATCCTAGTTAACCAGCAGCCTACTTCTTCCACCCCCACCCCCTAGAACTGCCTTATGACTGTCCCATGCATGCCTGAATTCCAACACTGTTTTGACTCCACAACCTCCTCTGGAGGCTGTTCCATACATCCAACCCCTCGCTGGAAAAAATACTTCCTTAAATTACCTCTGAGCCGCCCCCTTCTATCTTCAAATTGTGCCCCCTTGTTCTTGCACACCTCTTTTTGAAAGATGCTACCCTCTTGGACTTTGTTGATTCCCTTGAGGTACTTGAAAGTTTCTATCATGTCCCCCCTCCCTCCTTTTCCTCGAGGCTATACATATTAAGCTCCTTAAGTCTCTCTTCATATGTCTTCCGTGCAGACCTGCACCATTTTAGTTGCCCTCCTCTGGACAGCTTCCATCCTGTCTATGTCTTTGCAGAGATTGGGTCTCCAGAACTGCACACAGTACTCAGATGTGGTCTCACCAGCTGTCTGTACAGAGGGATAATAGCTTGTTTTCTACTGGTGATGCCTCTCCTTATGCATCCCAGTATCCCCAGCCTCCTTGCTGCCCTCTCACATTGCTTGCCCACCTTTAGGTCATCTGATATGACTACCCCCAGGTCCCTTTCCATTTTTGTTGTTGTTAGTATCTCACCCCCCATTGTGTACTCTTCCCCTGGGTTTTTGTTTCCCAGGTGCATTACCTTGCACTTTCTTAGCTTTGAATCTAATTGAGGACTGGTAATTAAGCACTGGAGGCGAGAAGTGCCTGCAATGAGGTTTAGGGCAGTCAGGGTGAATGAGCTCCCAGAGTGGAAGCTTGGCCTTGCTACAAGAAAGACTAGTAGGCTGGTACAGCAGGGCATGAAAGTGGGCAGCCTGGGGTGGCTAGAAGGTAGAGGAGAGAGAAGAAAGTCACAAAACTCTGTTGGGTAGGCTGGGAATGGTGGTTGAGAGGGACAGTGAAAGGCTACAGGAATCCAAAAGCCACGAGGCATAACGTCATGCCACGGAGGAGGAGGGCCTTGCGTGAAAAGCTGGCAGGTGGAGTAGACAGAGCAAGAAAAGCGGCAATGTTTGTGGCTCATTCTGGTAGGGCCCTGTCTCTGAAGCAAGATTGGGGTTGATTTCCTGTGAAGGAGAATTTTGAGGGGAGAATGCTGTGATAGGCAAGGGCCATGGTGTGGCTTAGTGAGTATGAGGAAGCAGACAAGCGGGTTTGGGAGAGCAAGCAACTGTGGGAAAGAAAAGCGAATGAAAGTAGTGCCCAGTAAAATAACGATCCCTGGTTTTGGATCATTAACATTTGAACTTTAAAATGGATTGTGTTGGGCAAGCAGAGGGGCTGTGGTTGGAAGCCCTGGATGGACAGGTTAGTGCAGCACTCACAATGTAAGATACCAAGGGTGCAAGTTACCAAGAGCTTTGCAGACAAGGACTGGTGCATGAGGTGATTCTCCTTATTAAAGGGGAACGGCAGGGAGTAGGCAATAAGCCAGAGCAGTGGTTGGCTGGTGAGCATGTGGCAAGACAACTGATGCTGCATGAGGCAATGAGTGAGGGGAAGGGTGTTTATGCCAAGAGGCCACACAGGCAGTAGGAGGCATGCAGGGACATGAAGGGGGATAATAAATAGGCCTACCAGGCTGCAAGAGTAGCGACAGAGGTGTGGGAGTGGAGTGACTATGAGGGGTGGACAGCAATCTGGGGGGGCCCAATGAAAAAAGGGGATGGACCCAGAAGGCCAGGAGCCAGGTGGTAGACACTGTAGGGACAGATGCAATAAGTGATCTGGTGCCATTTTCATCACAGTGAAGCAGGCTATAGGGCAGGCCTAGCATGAAGAAAAGCAGCATGCACGGCCACAAGGCTAGTGCATACATATATAAAAATAAATAAAAAGGGGGGCCTTGGGAACAATCAGAAGGTGCCTATTGATAGTGGGAGGAGCAGATGGAGTGGGGTGCTCAGCATACAGGGAGAATCGAGGGGGGGCATATATAAAAAGAAAAAGAAAAGTGTGGTGAGTCATTAATGGAAATGTTTTGTTTTTTCAGCTTTGTCAGTTTTCACAGCTTTTATGCAGGCAAGAAAGAAAGGAGATGACACCAAAGAGGAACAAGCCTTCTAAGGAAGATGCCTACAAGGCCATTGTAGAGCTTGCAGAGAAGGCCTACAAGTTGTGGCAGATGGTGGAAGAAGAAGAACCGGGGAGATCCACGGAAAAGCAGAAAGTGGGAAAAGGAAAAGGGGGCTGTGGGAAATGAACAGCAGGGAGACCATGTGGTTCTAAAAGATTACAGCCACCAGTGGTGGTGCCTCTCTGAGTGGTTAGCCCACTACTTCTGCAGCCCTGTGTACCTGAACTGCCAGTACCTCCCCAACAGAAGGTGGTGTTTCCACTGGTGGAACCCAGATATGAGCCCCCGAACACAGTGGTTCCTCTTTGGACAATCCCCCAACCAGTCAGCCAACCACAGGAAGCCAGGCCAGGGCATCTGGATGACAGCCGGCTACAGGGGCTGATGAGCCCACAGATAATGTATCTGGCCCAGTAGGAGACAGCATTAAGGAATACATAGGCCAAATTATTGCGGGACTGGGATCAGGGAGTTGGGGCAGATGGAATCAGCACTAGCAGAGATCAAGTCGGATAAGGAATCGATGGGGGGGTGGATAAGATGTCAGAAAACATAGGAAAGGGAACAAGAGAGATAGGAGCTCCAGGGATGAGAATCGGGGAGCATGTACCTCTGGCTACAAAAGAAAAGATATGGAAAGGGGAGTATGCAGACATTTTTGCCTTAGTGAGTAGGGAATCAGCTGCAAAATAGGAGAAGACAGAGAATATTGGGAAGAGCGAGATGGCAGCAGCAGTGGTTTTACTTGGAAAGAAAGAAGAGGACAAATTTATAAAAGGCAAGACGTGGGATGGGTGGTTCATAGGTTTCACCACGTACTCAGCGATAGTGCTGGAAAAGAAGCCAGAACTGGGCATTCCTCTTATTACGTACCTGCTAATTATCAGAAGGGCAAAAGCAAAAGAGGGAGTAGGGTGGATATATTATGATGAATTTTTCATCAAAGTATGGCAACGTATGGGGATGTGAGGTGGGACACAATGCAGTCAGACTTATGGACTGACTATGTAACTGATCAATCCACTCTGGAGGGAGAACTGGGGAAAAGAGGGGGAGTACCCCAAAAGTGTTGCTGGGGATATAACAGAGCACTTTGTTCATGGCCCCAATGCAGGTTCCGGCATGCATGCTCAAAATGTGGGGGTGCCCACCCTGCGAATAAATGCAAGGCAACATGGACGCAAGGGACCCAGGGAGGAGGGATACAGGGAACAGCCCAGCAGCCCTTTTGGGAGGGCCAGGGCTAAAGGGACCAGTCATGGAATAGAGGTTCGAGAGGAAGAGGATATGGTGGTAGGGGAACCAAGCTTACTGAACAAAGGGAGAAATGAGACTGGGAGGAGGTGGGTGGGTCAGAGAATTGGGGATAAGGAACAATTTCAAGAAGCAAAAACCCCCATTAAGGTCGAGGTGTGGCAGAGATGGTTAAAAAAATAACCAAACTGAAAGGTGGTGGAAATGATAGATAAAGGTTTTAGAACAGGTTTCTCATTACAGTGTGAAGGCCCAAGAAGGGCAAGAGAGACTAACAATCTGAGGTCAGTTACAGGGAAAGAGGTCATTTTGAAGCAAAAATAGAGAAAGGAAGTGTGTTGGGCAGAGTAGAAGTGTAGTACTCATCTCACCCATTAAAGAATATGAGAATTTCCCCATTTGGCCTGGTGCCCAAGAAACACGAAGGAGGATATAGGGTGATTCACCATCTGTAATTTCCAGAGGGGGACTCAGTCAATGATTTTATAAGTGAAGAACACAGCAGAGTCACCTATACCACATCAGAGGAGGCCGTACAGATTATCCTGGTGAGGATTGACGCATGGATGGCCAAGACAGACACAGAGTCTGCATTCTGATTGCTCCCAGTTAGAAGGGAGGATTGGGATCTATTGGGTTTTAAAGTGAGGAACTAGTATTATTTCAACAAGGCTATGCTAATGGATTGTTCCTTAGCCTGTGCTACTTTCAAAGCCTTCAACACCTGTTTTCAATGGATACCCCAAGAAAAAAACAGGTTATAAGGCAGTCGTACATTACCTAGATTACTTCTTGTTAATAGGCAAGGGGTGAAGGGAGACAGAGAGGATGCTGACTAGTTTTCAA
Organism: Neoceratodus forsteri; assembly: GCA_016271365.2. Taxonomy (NCBI): domain Eukaryota; kingdom Metazoa; phylum Chordata; order Ceratodontiformes; family Ceratodontidae; genus Neoceratodus; species Neoceratodus forsteri. Next base: position 1,181,078,918 of record CM057458.1, read on the forward strand.
GAACTGTGTGCAGAACTGGGGGTACTGTAGGTGTTAGAATTTCTGGGAATTGAGATAGACACACTGAGGGAGGTGTTTAGGTTACCAGACAACAAGGTGGTGAAGTTGAAGGATCTGATTCAGGTGCACACAAGCAGGAGATGGGTACAATTGAGGCAGGTACAGCAAGTCATGGGGCATTTGAACTTCAACTGTAGGGCGATTGGACCAGGAAAGACTTTCACTAAGCGGCTGGTGAGGGCCACAGCAGGAGTAACCAGACATCACCACTGGGTGGACAAAACAAAGGGAGTAAAAGAAGATTTTAAGGTGTGGAAGAATTCCTCAGCAGCTACAATGGCTGCTCATTTTGGCAGGATGAGTGGGTCTACAACATGGATCTTGATTTATATACAGATGAGGCGGAGGGTTTGGGATGGGAGCTATATGAGAGGAAAATGGTTCTCAGAGCCTTGGACAAAAAACTGAGTGACAGATGGTAAGGTAAAGATATCACACTCCTGGAAATAATGCCCATTTGGGCCTGCACCCTAGTATGGGGAGAGGAATTACAGAATCAAAGGGTCACATTTTGGTGTGACAACAAGTCAGTGGTAGAGGTTTTAAACAACAAAGGGACCAGATCAGAGATAGTAATGAGGGTACTGCGACAGTTAATGATAAGATCTCTACATTTGAACATGTCATTCAGGGCCAGGGACATAGATGGGGTTAAAAATATCCTAGCTGACAGCCTTTCCTGTCTGCAGCGAGATCGTTTCCGGATGCTGGCACCGATAGAAGAGGAGCAGAAAACACCCATACCAACGAACATCTGGGACATTGGCAAGAGGGATCAGAAATGTTATTTCACAAGTCATGGGCACCGAGTACCTTGAGGTCCTATGAAGAGGTGTGGAGGGCATTGCAAACATTCAGAGAAACACACCACATGGAGATAAGTGGGGTCACTTACTGAGGAACAACTAGGAAGTTTACAGTAGACCAATGGCAGAGAGGAACGGCCCACACCATGATAGGGGTGTACTTAGCGGGGATTAGTTTAGTTTGTTGCCTAAAGAGGTGGAAGGATCCTATGAAGTCAACACTGATAAGAAGAATTATGCGGGGTTGGAGTAGGTTGAACAAAAGGCCCAAGGAAGGTAGGTGACCAATAGCAGATCATTGACTAGCAAAGTTGGGGGGCATTTTACTGGCAATTTGCAGATCTAAGGATGAGGCCCAGTTGTTTCACACCACTTACCTAGTAATGTTTGCAGGAGCCCTAAGAGTGAGCGAAGCAGAAGAGCATGGCAATAAAGATGAAGAGGGAGGTTTGGAATGGGGAGACATAACCTGGGGACAGCATGAGATACAAGTTATTATTAAGAGGTCCAAAACGGATCAAGAAGGGAACGGGTGTGCCATAACCATTAAGGCACACAGAGATGGCACAGTCTGCCCAGTAAAGGCTTTGTGGGCTTATGCCACAGAGCACAGGATTAAAAAAGAGATTATTTGTACATGGAGATGGGAAGAGGGTGACAAGTTATGAAGTAATGGCTTTGCTCAAAAAGGGCATGGAATTTCTGGGCAAAGACCCAGGCAATTATTCGTCTCACTCCTTTTGAATAGGGGCTGCTTCACAATGGGCAGCAATGGGGGAGACAGTGAATAATATGTTGGAAAAGGGGCACTGGTGGTCTGCCAGCTACAAGATGTATATTTGAGCCCTGCAAGCCGGTGATTAACATGTCAGTATTGTTTTTGTCTTGCAGGTACGGAAACCGAGAGGGTGGGGGGAAGTTTCTTAAAAAAAAAAAATGATGAGCCTGTCAGGAAGATGATTAAGGTGTGCATTTTGCATAAATCCTATAGGCAGAGGGAAGACCACAGGAGTATGGATCTGTGGACACTCATACATTTATTGGGCAGAAAGGAAAGTGGAGAAAGAAGCTGGGGGGAAAGCAGCTTCACCAGGATGTCAGAGAATGTAGGCTGGCTTGGCGTGGCATACAGGGGATAAGATGGGCACAGTTACTTCCAACTGTGAAAGAAATTAAAGAGCAACGACCCACCCCAGATTTAATTATTACACACCTGGAAGGTAATGACATTGGGGAGAAGTCATGGGTGGACACGTATATGCAGGTAAAATGGGACTTACAGAAGACACAACAGTGGTGGCCAGAAGTAAGCATAGTTTGGTTGGATATGATACCAAGGAGGGTATGGAGAAATGAGCACAACCATGTAGCAATTGATAGACCTAGGAGGAAGATGAATAGAAGGGTGAGTACATTAGAAAAGGTACATGGGGGCACATCATACTGTGAGGGGTAGAAGAATGGGTAGACGATTACTACAGATCAGATGGGGTGCACCTATCAGACTTAGCAATAGACATGTTTAATAAGAAATTATGGGTTTAATCGAGGCCTGAAGGAGACAGATAAGGATATTAAAAAAAAGGGAGGCCAGTCATTCAATGCAAGCTGGAGACAGACTATGGGGAAAAAGGGGGGGAAGGAAAGAGGGAAGGAAAAGAAATATGATGAGAAGAAGAAGAAATGAAGGACAAAAGCAGTCTTGGTGCTCACCGTTACCTACCAGAAAAGAAAAGAGAAGGCACCAGGTGTTCACCTGGGGAATGAGAAGACAAGAGAGAGAGATGATCGGAGACTGATATTTGAATGCAATACAGATAAAATTGTGGAAGAGACATTAATAAAATAATTATGGGAATTGAAAATGAAATTTGGATATATAATAAATGAATTGTTAATCTGAGCACAACAACATGTAAGTTGTTTGCTTTTGTGGGGAAAAAGGGGGGGCGGGATCCAGGATAATGCAGTTTGTCCTTTATGGGGTAGACCAAGTTGTCCTGGTGCATCCCTTCCTTCTTTTTGGAATGATTTGCTCAGATTGAGAGGGGAGAAGGTAAGGGGAGGGGCTAGGAGGCAGGAAAATAGGCAGGCAGGCAGGAAGGGGAGGGGCAAAAAAGAGGTACAAAAAGATCAGCACAGTGGTGGTTCAGCCACTTTTGCTGAAGTTTTGTTACCTCCTACCCACTCAACAAAAAGAGAACAGAAAGGAGGTTTAATTGAGAAGTGAATGACTTGGTCTGTCAGAGGTAGATGACAGTGGATGTCCGGTCGGGACAGATGGTGGACTGCCAGAGGTGGATGGCAGCTGAAAGGGGCAAATTGGAAGGAGGGAGGAGGAGGGAAAAAGTAAAAAATGAGAAGTAGAAAAAATTGAAGGAAAAAGCGGTCCGGTGCTCACTGTTACCTACCAGAAAAGAGAAGAAGAAGGCACCCAGGTGTTTACCGGGCAATGAGAAGACAAGAGAGAGAGATGATCAGAGACTGATATTTGAATGCATTACAAATAAAATTGTTGAAGAGACATTAATAAATAATGATGGGAATTGAAAATGAAATCTTGATATATAATAAATCAATTGCCAATCTGAGAACAACAACATACAAGTGGTTTGCCTTTTGTGGAGGAAAAAGGTTGTTGATTCAGGACAATAGTATGATGAGCTCTGAATGATAGCATTACGAGATTTGAATGACAGTATTACGGGATTCAAACTGCTATATTGTATGGAATTTGTTTGCATTGTTTTCAGTAGTATTATTTGGCATCTTCATATACTACACTGCAATTGTCTGTCTATCAGAACAAAACAACAGACAAGCATCAAAACAGGCATAACTATATAAATATCAATTTAAAAAAGTGTTTTTTCTGAGGAAGGGGGCAGTATCACCTTAATTTACTGAGAGCAGAGAGTGAATCTAATTGGGGGTGTGGCTTAACAGCTTAGGTGTACAAAAGCAGCTGTCTCCTATTACAGCTTACGGCTGTTTCTGGCAGAAGAGAACTGAATGCAGAACAAGAAACAGAAGTCCAGAACTACAGATTTTTCACTAGTTTCCCTGCTTCCCACCCCTCCACCCTCCCATCCAAAGCCAGTTCTAGTTTTATAGCCACTGAATTTAACTGACAACAGGAACTTCATTTTTGGCAGTAGGAAGGGATGGATCACTGAGACACATTAGTTTCAGCAGCCTTGAAGGAACCTAAAAAAAAATCTCTTTATCCCCCCCAGCTGCTGGAGGTCTGAATCCAAGCACGGAGGAAGGAGACTACTGAAGACTACAGGAAGTTCCTGTCCCAGAACAGGAAGGGTGAGAGTTGTAAGGGCACATAGGCAGTAGGAAAGTAAGTGTAAAAATACATAGAAGGGAAGACAATAAGCATACAAAGCAACAGGAGAGGGGACACAAAATAAGTCAAGATGGGAGTGCAATGACTGTGGAGCAGCAGTGTTCCAGGAGACATTCTGGAGGCTGCAGTGCTGCCCTGTTTTCAGGTACCTCTCTGGTCTGAGGGAGGAGGTTGACCATATCTAGGCTGACTTGACTAGGATTTGTGGAACCCCCCTCCCAGGGACCACCATGGCCACCACCGTTACCTCAGAGTTTGCCAAGAAAGAGGAGCGGTTGGACCAAGGTGGGCTCAGGGAGTGAGAGGGTGGTGGAACAGAGGAGCATCCCTCTTGTTGTAGCTCTCCACAATTCATATGCTGTTCTGGCAAAGAGTGGTTCCTCTATGGAGGCACCTGCAGTGGAGACCAAGGAGGATGTTGGGGACCTCCACAAAGGAGACCCACAGAAGGGCAGCATGAGACCCCATTGGGGAAGGAAACAAATCCTGGTGGGGGACTCAATCATTAGGGGGTAGACATGGAGAAGGAAGGGGATAGGGAGGTAAGGTGCCTGCCTGGCACCATGGCTTGGAGAGACAGGAAGTGAATCCTCAGGATCGCAGGATCAGCTGCACAAGGGAGGGAGCTGGATGTCATTGTGCACCAAGGGACAAATGACCTGACTGTAAATGGGATTGGGGGTGCAAGAGGAGTTTGTGGAGTTGGGGGGCCTTAGACAAGTAGCATGTATGGTAACCTTCTTGGAGGTGCTGCCTGTCTATGGCAAAATGATGCTAGGGTATTCTGCACCATGGGATTCAATGAATGGTTGAAAAACTGGTATGGAGCTCAGGGTTTTGGCTTCACTGGGGACTGGGGAGCCACCTGGAGGGATGCAGGCTTATACTGTTGTGATGATCTGCATCTGTCCAGGGGGGGATCCAGGATCCTAGGTGACAGGTTTAAAAGCTTCATTGGCAAGCATTTAAACTAGCCAAGGAGGGAGGCATTGAAAAGGAGCATGGAAATCCCAGGCTCTCCCCACAAAGTGCAGTAGTTAGAGAGGTAAACATCAAGGCAGAGAAGTCAGTAGGGAGCAGGGCAGGGATAAATGCAGAAAAAGGTGCTAAGGACAGGGATGAGGCTAAAAGGGGTAAGGCCATAAAAAATAAATGGAAGGTGATAAGTACCAATGCCCGTAGTCTGTGCAACAAGCTGCCTGAACTAGTGGCCTTAATGGAAGAGGGATGCCTGGATATTGTGGCAGTCACTGAAACATGATACACAGAGAACCATGAGTGGGAAGTCAACATACCAGGATACACAGTCTACAGGAGAGACAGGGTGGGTAAAAGAGGAGGAGGAGTAGCTCTCTTATATAAGGGAAGAGATTAAAGCAACAGAACTAAAGTGTAAACAGGATGTTGATGAGTCACTATGGGTCACCCTGGAGACAGGAAATGGCACCACAATCCGCATGAGGGTTGTGTACAGACCCCCATCTCAGGGGGAGGAAATGGACAAGGAAATGATAGAAGTCATCCTTAAAATTGCAGAAAAAGGGGAGATATTGTTGATGGGAGACCTGAATATGCCAGATGTTAACTGGAGTACCTTTGCTGCAGGCACATCCAAGAGCAGGGTCATTCTAGATGCCCCACAGGGGGGCATGCCTCAAACAGCTAGTGTTGGAACCCACTAAGGAGGGAGCAATCTTAGACCTGGTACTCTCAAATGGGGAAAGAGAAAGGATCTCAGATTTAGAAGTAAGTAGCCATCTGGGAACAAGTGACCACCAAACAGTGTGGTTCACAATAAACACAGCCATAGTGTCAAGCCATACAAAAACAAGAGTATTGGACTTTAGGAAGGCTGACTTTGGGAAAATGAGAGAGTGCCTTAGAAAAGCACTAGCAAATGGACAAGAAGGAGGGGTGGAGGAACAATGGGAAATAATCAAAACAGCCATTGCAGAGACAACAAGCCTTTGTGTGAAGCAAAGCAATAAAACAAAAGGAAGGAAAGAAAACACTATGGTTCTCAAAAGAGGTGGCAGGGAGGGTTAAGGAGAAAAGGATACCATTCAGGAAATATAAGGAAACATAGAAGGAGCATGACAGAGAACTTTGTCAGTTAAAGCAGAAGGAGGCAAGGAAGGCAGTCAGAATAGCAAAGGCATAAACTAAGGAAAGATAGCCAACTCTGTTAAGAAGGGGGATAAAACTTTTTATAGGTACATTAGGGAGCGAAGAAAGACCAAGGGAGGGATACAGAGACTTAATAAAGGGAAGGGAATGTGGGCAGAGGGTGACAGTGAAAAAGCAGGGATGCATAGGCAGGGGCATCACCAGCAGGAAAAGGGAGGTCATAATTCCACTATACAAGACACTAGTGAGGCCGCACCTGGAGTACACTGTGCAGTTCTGGAGACCTTACTCGTGAGGACATAGACAGGGTATAGAAGGTTCAGAGGAGGGCAACAAAGATGGTGCATGATTGCATCACAAGTCCTATGAGGACAGGTTGAAGGCACTGAACATGTACTCCTGGAGGAGAGAAGGGAGATAGGGGATATGATAGAGACATACAAGTATCTTACAGGGAGGAACAGGGTGCCGGAATGCACTATTTTTAAGCGAAAAAGATGTTCCAGGACTAGAGGGCATGGAATGAAGTTGGAGGGAGGACGATTCAGAGGAAACGTGAGGAGGAATTTCTTCACAGAACGGGTGGTGGACAAGTGGAACACCCTGCCAGAGGAAGTGGTGGGGGCTGAAACAATCACGGGATTTAAGAATGCATGGGATAGACATAAAGGAATTCTAGAGGTCGGGGTAAGGGGCAACAGACTTCCTGGAAAACATAAACTGAACTTACAAACATAAATGGGCAGACTGGGTGGGCCATAGGCCCTTATATGCCGACACTGTCTATGTATCTATGTACTGAACGAATATTTCTGCTCAGTATTCACAACAGATGAGGAGGGGGAGGTGCCTAAATCAAACAAGGGAGAAACTCTGAATAGGGGAGTTGATACCAGTTCATTCACAGAAGAAAGGGTTTTGAAAGAACTCTTGAAACTGAGTTTGGACAAAGCAATGGGACCTGATAGGATTCACCCAAGAATACTAAAAGAACTAAGGGCAGAACTAGTAACACCACTGACTACTCTCTTTAACAAATCATGGGAGGATGGAGTGGTACCTGAGGACTGGAGGAGGGCAAATGTGATTCCACTTCACAAAAGTGGGAGCAGGGCAGAGGCAGGAAACTACAGACCAGTTAGTTTGACTTCAGTGGTAGAAAATGATAAAATCACTTCTGAAGCAAACAATTATTGAGTACCTAGAGGCCAGTGGGGCACAGGACCCAAGGCAGCATGGTTTCACAACAGGAAGGTCATGTCAGATGAACCTAATAGATTTCTTTGACTGGGTGACCAAAGTAGTAGACCAGGGAGGGGCTGTGGATATGGCCTACCTAGATTTTAGCAAGGCATTCGACACAGTCTCACACAAAAGATTAATATACAAGTTAGCCAGCCTTGGAGTGGGTCCCAAGATGCTAGCCTGGGTAAAAAACTGGATGGACAGCAGGATGCAAAAGGTAATAGTAAACGGAGTCCACAGTGAAGAAAGGAGGGTAACAAGTGGAGTACTGCAGGGTTTAGTACTGGGACAGGTCCTCTTTAATACCTTTATAAGTGACATTGGAGAGCACCTGGAAGGAGGCATGCTTCTTTGCAGATGACACAAGATCTGCAACAGGGTTGATACACAAGGTGGGATGGAAAGAATGAAAGGGACTTGGCAAGGTTGGAGGAATGGTCAAATATGTGGCAGCTCAGATTCAGTGCAAAGAAGTGCAAGGTAATGCATTTGGGAAACAAAAATCCAGTGGAAGAGTACACAATTGGGGGTGAGTAACTAACAACAAAAATAGAAAGTGACCTAGGAGTAATTGTATCAGATGACCTGAAGGTGAGCAAGCAATGTGAAAAGGCACTAAGGAGGGCTGTGGGGATACCGGGATGCATAGGAGAGGCATCAACAGTAGAAAACAGGAAGTTGTTATCCCTCTCTATGGACAGTTAGTGAGACCCCATCTGGAGTACTACGTGCAATTCTGGAGACCCCATCTCCATGAAGACATAGACAGAGTGGAGGCTGTTCCAGAGGAGGGCAGCCAAAATGGTGCAAGGTCTGCAACAGAGGCCATATGAGGAGAAACTAAAGCAGCTTAATATGTATACCTTGAGGAAAGGAGGGAGGGGACATGATAGAAACTTTCAAGCACCTCAAGGAATTAACAAGGTACAAGAGGGTAATATCTTTCAGAAGAAGAGATGTGCAAGAACAAGGGGCACAATTTGAAGATAGAGGGGATGGCTCAGAGGTAATGTTAGAAAGTATTTTTCACAAGAGAGTTGTGGATGCATGGAACAGCCTTTCTGAGGAGGTTGTGGAGTCAGAACAGTGGGAGAATTCAAGAATGCATGGGACAGGCATAAGGCAATTCTAGTGTGGGGCAGGAAGAAGTAAGCTGTTGATTAACTAGAATTGCAGCTTATCCATCAGGTAGGAAATGTGCAGACTGGGATGGCCAAGTGGTCCTTATCTGCCATCAAATTCTTTGTTTCTATGTATTGTACTGTGTTGTGGTATTACTAATTTCTAACTGTTTGTAAAAATCAAAATACCAGGGGTTGTTTTCACAGCAAAATTACCACAATGTCGCTATCTCTAAGTAGTCATTTAAACTGTGTGCTCTTAGGCCCCCCAATGTGTATGTTTAGAATGTTTCTCTTTTTAACAGAACAACATTTTGGTCCCCATTACTGGGTCTCAGTTTCACCAGCTGAATTCCTACAAATATCCAGGCATGCAGTAAACACCCATTAACACACAGAGCCCAGCTCCAATCCCAAGCCATAAAAATAGGGCAACTTTGTCAGTTAAAAATAATATTAAAGCATTTTAATGGTATAAAATGTCAGCTTACAAATGTGAAGTAGCAATGAGCTGTACAACCCCTTCCTCTGACATTTTACACCTAAATACAGTTTTCCAAAAAAAAATAATGAACCATAAATGTACCCTCATTTAAAGTTCTTTCTACCTCTAAGGGACTACAGCCAATTAAGCAGTCAGAGGGAGATGAGGTCATGACACCAATGTTAGACAACTTAAACTACAAAAAAAACACATATATCTCAATTTCCATAAATTCAAGATTAAAATTAGTAGAGAAATATCCTTACTGCATCAATTCACATTTGGCATAAAGTTGCCATATGCAGACTTGAAATCACAGATTGATTTTTTTGACAAGTGATGATGCACAAGACTGCTAAAAGAAAGCGGTAGCACTGAGTTGAAAGTTTTATTAACTTTAAAATGAAAAGACATTTTATCTTTATGGCATTTTCAATAAAAGGTAATGATTTAAATACTGCTCATGTTCTAGATTGAGCAGAACACCATTTCTGTACCTTTAGTAAACTGATATTGCAAGGAACTACCGGCCATTACTAAAATGCAGTAATACAGAGCCTTCTCATTATTACACACCATGGACTTTTACTATTATAGAATAAAACAGGGTTTTAACCATAATGAGTATTTGCTAAAGATTCACTTTTTTTAGAGGTTGTAATGATCTCAATATACAGTAGGAGTGCTTCTAAAAGAGGGAGCACATGCCAGACAGGGTTTCATGAAACTAAGTGCAGCAAGCATATAAGGAAACTGTTTACATTCATTTCCAATTCTTGACATCAAACAAACTGGTTATGATTGTAAAACCCTTGGAAAAAAATATATAAGCATAATCCACAAGAAATATATAAACATAAGGTCAAAATAAAACCTGTAACTCAAGATGATATATGCCCATTCAAATTTCATGTTACTTTCATAATTCAACTACCTATATGGCTTCTGGTGTCCTTGATACATCATTCAGGATGATGCATACTCCAGCCAGGTGAAATGCTTTTGTTTTTCTCTTTAAAGTGCATTTTGCTTAATATAATCATGTTTATGGCTGTGGGTGGAGTCTACAGCTGTTTTGTCTTTGGTTGCTTCAAAATGGTCTATCATGGCATGCTTCCATTGGACTTTTGGAAGTATCCTTCTGAAAGTCTAACAGAGCTAGGAGTGCTCCGTCGGCTACTATGGAATATCAGACATGCTATTTTGTCTGTTACTTCTGCATTCCAGAACAAGGACTGCACAGGTGCTTTGACACTCACTTAGTGATCGATAGTAAATCTGTCCTCCAGGCAATTCTCTTATCAGTTCTGTTCTCAGAGTAAAAAAAAATTCTGTCTTCCTTGGCAGCCTCATTCTCCTGTTAGATGCACAAAGGAAAAGTTTTGGTGTCATTCCCAACATGGCGTTTTACAGGAATGGAAGTGTAAAAGAGAATTAGTGGAACTAAATATGCTTTTGTAATAGCATCAGCAAGAGAAATGGACAACCCACAATAAAAAGACATTAACTAGGTTAATATGCTAATCACATATTTATACTACAAACTGCATTTGAACTGGACTAACAAGCATGCTAAGAAAGTTTGATATAAACATCAAGTTCTGCAAAACAAACAAGCTTGCCTAATAATAAGTCTTTTGCAATACAATGTAAAAAATTGGCAGCCAGATAACTGTTACGATCCAAATGCAAAAAAATGGGCAATTAAATAAAGCATTGCTACAGTGTTCATACAGGCAGAGAACACTGCTAAACTCAGAGACTGACTTTGTGAGGGTAGCCATACTTTGGCTGTGGATTGTGGGCACCTGACATGGTGCCTGCAGCCCTATTCCTTCACCATATGGTCATAGTGTGTTTTACCATTACTCAGAGACTGTGACTCAGCTGTACTATGCACAATGGGGCATCAAAGTCCCCTTTGCACTAGGTTGAAAGTGACCACTTAGAGGCATGCCTTATGATTGAGACTAAGGCCTTAAATGTTTCATCCAAGAACGATCCTTGTGCTGGATCTTGCAGAGTGTGGCAATGTGTGACATTTTAAGTCAAGCTCAAGATGGTCTGTTGAATTCATATCAGCTGTTATATATTTTTTGTACTAGCCAATTGCAAGTTGCCTTCATCTCTCCCTCTAAATGAAATACCTACATTTAATTCAGGAGCTATGTCTCTTAGTATATAACATGTTGTTCTTCTACATAACAATATTTACATTCAGTATAGTAGCCTGTAAGGATGTAAGTGTCTAAACTCACAGTAGGTAACGTCACGGCCACTACTGAAACACTTATATTTCATGAATATTACATCTCAATAAATGTATTAAATTAAGTCTGAACATTAAACCCATTTTATTTAATGCTACTGTAGAATGCACCTTCTATGGAACTTTTTGCTGCAGTTTCATCATTGTTGCTGACGGGGGTGCCAAATCCCCTGTTTGTTGCAGCCCCCTCAACAAACAACCTATTGGCATGCTCAGAGCCTACCCCAGCATGCTAATGCCCCCACCACCACACTCACTGTATGGCAGGCAGGGGTACTCAATCCCCGCCAGCTCAAGCCCCCCACCCCAACAAACACATAGGTGGCATTCTGGGAGCCCACCCCAGCATGCCAAAAGCATCCATTTCTTTTTCTTTTTACAATTCCCTGTGAAAGAAGAAAATGGTTCCTCTTTGAGTCCCTGCCCCCCCACCAACCCACAACCACCCTCTCTGCACCCACCTTTCCACACCCCCTGACCCCATACTTACCTCTGGAGCCTGGCACAATGATCTTCGGTGGACTGGGAACATGTCTGCAACTCTTCAAAGCCAACTGCAAACTGAAGAAATGCCAGTAAGATGTATAAAGACATAAATAGGGTTTTTCCTACTAAGGTGGTTATGTCAGCCATTTTTTTTTTTTTTTTACTTTTGGCACCAAATTTTCAACATGAGTTTCTTGACATCCCTTCTCATGAATTCAATCACTGTCATGGCGTTTTTCAGACCTGAAAGGTGATTTCATGGTCATTACGCAGCATCACCTTTCAGGACCGAGTAACAAAATGACAGTGTTGGTGTTCATGAGGTGGGTTGTCAAAAAGCCTATGTCGTAAATTTAGTGAAAACATTCCAAGGAATCACTAAGCTACGAGTGTGCGTTGTACAGTTTCTACACACACTCATACATTCGTGAATTTGTAAAATTTTCACTCCAGATATTCAACATAGGCATATTTCCGCAAAACCTTATGAACAGTGTAACTGTCATGCTTTACATCCTGGCCGAAATGTGTTTTCGTACTTCCAGTGCAAAATAGCGAGGTCGCTGTTGGAAATCAGTGTTGGTTACAGAGTAACATAATCACAGTGACACTGTACATGAGCAGAGCTCCTAAAATGCCTATGTTGAAAATTTGGTGATGAAAGTCCATAAAGTAGCTGTGTTAAGAGCGTACATTGCTCAGTTTCTACGCACACTGGTAAGTTCATGAATTTGTATTATTTTCACTCCAGATTTTCAACATTGGCATATTCCCACATCTCCTTATGAGCAGTACAGCTGTCATTTTTTACATCCTGGCCAAAATGTGCTTTCACACTTCCGGCGCAGAATAGCATGGTCGCTGTGGGAAATCAGTGTTTGGTACACAGTAAGAAAATCATAGTGACACTGTTCATGACCAAAGGTGACAAAATGCCTATGTCGAGACTTTGGTGAAATAATTCCACTGAATGACCGTGTTACAAGCGACTGGTTGTGCAGTTTCCACACAGGCTCATACCTTTGAGCACAACCAGGGTGTTAGAGTTCCTAAGACAGACACTTAAGAAGTATGAGGGTGAAATGTTAATCAGATGCAAGAGGAGCTGCAGAGAGGTACTCTGTTTGGATATGGATACTGAAAGGACATGGATAAAACTTGGGGGGGGAGGGCTGCATAAATGCCAAACACCAATGCACATACCTGCAAGTGAGCATTCAACATTAACAAATGCTTGCTCTTATATTTACTTAGGAAAGCACAGCCAGGATGCAAAATGTCACTTTGATGGGGCCCTGCTTTTATCCATAGTTATAATATGGCAGTGTCAGTGGCTCAGTAGGTAGCACACTCGCCTCTGAGGCCGGGAGATCAGAGGGCTGTGGGTTCAGTTCCCACATCTGGCACTTGGGTTAATATCCCAGTACTGACACTGTAATGCAGCATGAGAGGGGTGCTGCATTTGAGGTGCCGTCTTTCGGATGAGATGTTAAACTGAGGTCCCATCTGCCTGGATTGGTGGTATTTCAGGTGGATGTTAAAGATCCCATGGCACTTATCGAAAAGAGTAGGGGAGATTTTATTAAACAAAAAACACAACATCACAGAAAACAAAATAGTCATATATAAGCAGAGGAGAAAATAAACGCATACTAAAATACAAAAAAATCAAACAAAAGGAAAATGATTCCATAAATAGTTAATATAAGATCTGGAGTATTTCTTCTCATCCTGTAAACGAAGTACATGCAATTCAGAATCAACAGCAGATACTATTGAGGAAAACTCTGTAATAAGTTGCTGTAACACAAAATGACAACGTGCTTGCCATAACAAATATTGTAAAGGCAAAAGAAAACATTCAATGTACTTCTATGATACTGCCCCATCTACGAATAGTCACCCAATACTAAAGTAGAATAAGTGATAGACCGTAAAGCGGACAAATTCCAGTGCAAGGCTGCAAAGTCCCAAAATCTTTGACTATTTGGGCAGTCAATAAAAAAATGGGACTGACTTTCTTCTTCAGTGATACCTTCATTCCTTAAACAATACCTATCAGACACTGGTTTATATTTTAGGTTTCCTCTCACTCCCAATCTACCATGAATAGAGATCCAAATAACATCCCAAGTTTTAACAGGAATTCTATTATCAATTAACTTATTGAGTGCAAATTTCATATTCGATGGAGAGCAAAGAGGAAAAAGTAAAATTACCTTTTGTAAATCGTAAACAACATAATCATAAAAGGCTTTCCTAGTCAGTGAAAGCAATTTTTGCCTTGGAATCTGCCATTGGAATAATCTTTTAAGAGTTGAAAGACCATACTTTGGAATGTCATCTGACAGTAAAATCCTGGGTGGAAAAAGAGACCACTTAAAAAAATACTTATGCCATAAGGATTTGGTCCAGAAATGCCATGGCAAAGAAGGTTCCTGCCAAATAAAGGGGAGAGAGGAAAATAAAAAAATAGAATGAAAAATATGAGAGGATTAACCATATGTAAACCACCTTCCCTGTATTGAAGATACGTATAATCCCTTTTCACTGGGTTGAGCCTGTTTCCCCAGAGCATCTGAAAAAAAACGCTATAAATCCTAGTCTCTAGGGAAAAAGGAGGCGAAAAAAGGTGACTTAAATAAAGAAAAATGGGCAATAAAAATTTCTTAATAATCAATACCCTCTTTTTCTTTCCAAGCTTCAATGTTTCCACTGATTCATTTTCAGCTCTCCAATTTCTATCCGCTTTACCCAATTATAAACCTCCATTTGTTCCACCCCAAACCAGACACCCAAGATTTTTTGAGGCCCGGATACTAAGGAAATCCCAAAAGAATCAGTTAAGTCAGGAACCAAGCTTCCTAATTGCAATACAAAACTTTTTTGTATGTTGAGAGAGGCCCCAGAATATTGGCCAAATAGAAAAAAAACCTCCAATGCTTGTCGTAAAGAAAATGAATCTGCTAAAAGGAGCGTAACATCATCCGCAAAGGCAGTTACCTTTACCGTCTCTAGATGGGGCAAGGAGCAAGCCTTTTATGGAGACATCTTGTACAATATGATGAATAACAGGGTTCAAAGTGAAGGTGTACAACAAAGGACTTAAAGGACAGCCCTGCCTAACACCTCTAGAAATTCTAACCCTTCCACCCAGCAAACCATTAACTATTGGAACAGTAACTGCAGAATTATATAATTGAGAGATCCACCGTACAAAAATATCAGGGATTCCATAAGCAGATAGAACAAAATATAAATAGGAATGACTAACAGCATCAAAGGCCTTAGACTGATCCAGAACAGCAACCAATGAAAACTGGACTGGCTAGCAAAAAGATCTCTAATTAAATAAAGATTATGCTGAATCTTTCTATTTTTTATAGCACAGGTTTGTGCAGGATGAATTAAAACTGCAGCTAATTTCTCCAACCTATTATGCAGAATTTTGATAGAATTTTATAATCACTATTTAATAAACAGATCGTAGCCTCCAATTGGAAAGGATTGCTTTATCCCTTTTATGAATAAAGGTCATTATAGACATTGTAAAATCCTTACAAGAAATCCCAGATGACAAGTAAGAATTGAACACCAAAGGAAGAAAAAACCCATATAAGCGATACATTTTTGTAAAATTCATTAGGAATCCCATCTAACCCAGGAGAAGATCCAGATTTCAATTGTTTAATGACATGCAATCACCTCCTGGATGGATGGGTTCAATCAAGACTTAACAAGATCACCTGAAATGTTAGGGAGAGTAGAAAGTATAGAACTTGGAAAAGAATCCATAGATAGCACTTGTGGAGATGAAAAACAAGTCTGAACATAATCCTGAACAATATTTAACATACCCACATCCGAAGTAACAAGTTCATTAGTCGAATTAAACAAACCTGTCATTAGAGTCTCCGTTAAATGCGCTTTACAAGCTTGAAAAGGATCAGCCATGGGAGAATTCTTTATATTAAAACGAAATTCAAGATCCAAAGACTTAGCCCTACTATATTGATACTTTCTCATTTGTTGTTTTACTTTAATTTGAGATAGAAACAAATGATGTTGTCTGGGATGAAGTGATAAGCCTATATAGTGATTTCTATACACCAGGTATTTCCTATAATTCTCATCAACTTTGCACTTGCCCCATGATTGAAACAGGTGTTTAATTTCGGATTTAACCTGTTTCCACCACTCATAAGAGGAAGAAAAAAAATCTAAAGTAGAGAATTTCGCAGCTAAAAAAAATTCCAATTTAGAAAAATATGCTGAATCAGATAAAAAAGAAGTATTCAACCTCCACCGTTGGATCAAGGAGTATAATCTAGGTGGGAGGTGTCGTAAGGATAAGGTACAAAATAATAAATGATGGTCAGAAAATTCTGAAGGAAACACAGTGCAAGATAGAATTCGAAAATAATAGAAAATAAAAACATGTCAATCCTGGTTGCAAAATATGCCTATGATAGGGTTTCCCACCACCATATGGATGTAAACTTCAAAGGCATCTGTGAGCTTAACATCCTTCACTGTTTCTAAAAGGGCATTAGAATCACAATAAACCTTTTTCCTGCTAGTTTTTAATCTGGTGGTCAAGAGAACAATTAAAGTCTCTTCCCACACTAAATGTTTTTTGTAAAAGAAAAGGTTTTATTTCCGTAAATAAATCTATACGGCCGGTTTTAGTCTGCGGCCCATAAATGTTAACAAAACGAAAAAAATAATCACCCCACAAACAGTCTAGGATAAGAGTTCTACCAGGTGACAAATCAAGTACCCGAGAGACTTTAAAAGATAGATTACCAAACAGAATAGCCACCCCGTCTGCAACTTCTGTCCCAAAGGACCAAAAAGATGGTCCACTAGTCCATTGTCTTTGTAACCTTTTTACTTCAGAAAGTGAGGATAACCTAGTTTCCTGCAAAAAAATCACATCTAGTTTTAAAGATGTGAGATATGAAAAGATAGATATCTGCCTATGGAATGTTTTCAGGCTACATACATTAAGGAAGCAAATTTCAAGGAAGCCATTGAATCAATTAACCACTATTTTTTGGCTTACTTTCCTTTTTTTCCTTTTTCCTTTTATCCTTTGCAAGTTCCGTGGACCTTTCTTCTTCATCAGTCACAATTTCTGAGAGATGAGAAGCTTCAGACCTAAATCTGAATCCCTGATTTCATCTTGAAGGGAAAGAAAAATTCTCAGTCACCAAGGAACATGTTGAAGCTTGTTTTAATGATGCCCTAGTAAACCTCCTATTTCTAACAATCTCAAAAGGGGTGGCATAGAGGGACAGAGTCCTGCTTATCTTCTAAATGTGAGGGCCTTTTCATAGCATGGCTGGAAGGTCATTTTGCAACAGATGGTGTTGTTGTGACTGTTTCTGGTACTACGGGGGTTAAAACAGGCTCATGACGTGGGGGGATGAGGGAAGCAGTCCCATGAAAACCCTTGAAGCTTAGATTGGGCCTCACTGGTGAGGCCATCATGATCTAAACCATCCAACAGTTATGTTCAGTCCAAGGGCACTGATGGAAAGCGTGCCCTTTCCTCATCGTAAATATTACATTGAAAAATATTACGACATGTCTACAGAATGTCCGAAACCCCCACACATAGGACATTCTATCATGTCACAAACACTGCTGATATGTGTTCTGTCTCCACATTTATAACATGCCTCGGTTGTCCACCATAAAAACATACCCCTATCTTTTCCCAAGAAAAGCTATTAGGTAGGTGAGCAGTAACAGAATCAACTTGTAATAGCTTTACTTTAAATTTCCATCCTCCCGTCCAAATGCCCTCAATATCCAAGAGTGCTTCAGGTGGACCCAATACTTACATTTAGATTGCAACCAACGAAAATATCGCTGACATTGACACCTCATTCGAAACATGATTGTAATAAACCTAGTTAGAGCCCTAGTTAAAGGTATTGCAAAAAAAAAGGCAAACCATGAAGGGTGATTTTTTAGGTTTGCATATCTATCCCAAAATTGTCCATAAGGGCAGTCGTTTGAAACTTATGTCAAATAGAGTCTTCTCCTGAAATATGGATAAGAGCATAAATGTCCTTAGCACAGAAACCCATCGTGGTTTCAAAAGATGTTTAAACACATAGTATCTGTCAGGATGCTCCTCTTCAAGCCACCTCTGTACTTTAAACGAACAGCATTATGGTCGAGGGCTTGTTCTAGTTTAGATTTAAACAAAGTCAGACATCGTGGGTTTGGGGTTCTGGCTTAGAGAATGAGTAGCAGGCATGCAAGTAGCTGAAGCACCAGCAACCAGAGTCTCAGCAGTCGGCAGCTGTTCCCACCTTCCCTAAAGCAGATGATACAGGAGGTTGCTGAGAAAGGAGGGAGAGAGTCTAAGTTTGTAGGTACCTGCAGCCGAATTCCATGATAAATCCGGGTTCCCAAC
This sequence comes from Neoceratodus forsteri, assembly GCA_016271365.2. Taxonomy (NCBI): domain Eukaryota; kingdom Metazoa; phylum Chordata; order Ceratodontiformes; family Ceratodontidae; genus Neoceratodus; species Neoceratodus forsteri. The sequence continues at coordinate 1,181,097,301 of CM057458.1, forward strand.
CTCCGATTCAAGAATGCTCCAACCAGCCTCCATTAGGTGCCACCTCCTCTGACCAGTCCGGTGAATTACTTTCAGTACCTCCTTCCTGCAACCCGAATTGTCAACGCACTAAATGCGACGCATTGGCATCGTGGAATAGAGTCCTCCCTGAAACAGCCTCCTGCAATACCGGTTCCTGTTGTGTAGAGAAGGAGTACAAACCTCCGGAGCCCGAATCCTGCAAAGATGAAGAAAGCACAACAGAGGAATCCTGCAGAGAAATCATGTCATTGCTGATGCTGCGTGAGTAGCAGTTGATGACATAACATCCACAGTTGTCGGAACTATTACTGGCATAGAGCGCTCCTCGGACGCAACCCTGGTCTGATTGAAGCAGCTGATTCTGACTACCTCCTTCTCCATCTCAACGGGATCGTCTGCCATGTCGAGACGCCAGCGTCAGCACGACTCCCCACGACCACTGACCAGCAGCCAGTGAAATTTCCCGGTGTCCTGGCCAAATTTCCTCATTCACAAAAATACCACCAACAGCTTAATCTGGTTCAAGGTCAGTTGCCATTCATCTGTATCCCCTTCCCTGGAGTCGTGCCTGAAAATAGGCAGGATTTGTCTAGTGCACTTACCCGGTCAACAAAAGCTAAACAAATAAAAATATATTTACACTGGATGACATAACTAAAAGGAAAGTTACATTTTCTAGAGCACCATAGATGCACAGTTCAGTGGGGACTCTGCTGTATTGGGGTCCTGCTATTACACATATTTACTATATATATTTAAAATCTCATTTTCAGTGGTGTCCTGCTTTTACACATTTTTTTAGATTGTATTACCCAGGATAGGCCTGCTGACAGGCAATATCTAATTTTCAGTGGGCTCCCTTATGTTGACCCCAAATGTCCAACATAGTTTTTTTTTTATGCCCTGACATTATGATCAAGACAGGTAGAATTTTTAAAAATTCTCATCTGAAAGCAGATTTTCACAGTGCAACTATAAAAGCATGTTTCAGAGGGGATTTGAAAAAAAAAAAACAATGACACCTGTCATGTTCATGAGGTGGGGTAACACAAAGGATACAGTATGTTGAATATTAGGGGCCAAAATCTGCAAAAAGGAAGTTATGAGTGAACTTTAAAACAATTCAGTGTTTATTCATAACTATTTTTTTTGGGGAGGCTATAGCCTGATGGTGGGAATAGCTCCTCCCCCTTCCCCTATTTAAACTTCAGGCCATCTCTTGCTCTGCTTTGAGTGTTCGGCAGTGCTGGGGTTCCTGGGAGGCTCGGGTGGTGTGGTTTCTTTCCTTTTTTGTCTCTCCCATCTCTTTTCCCACATCTACTCATTCCTCCCTCTCCTTCCTTGCCTTTTTCCCGTTTGTTCTTCCCTGCCTTGGCTTTATCGTTTGTGCCTCCCCCATTTCCCATACCTCCTTCCTGCTTTCTCTGTGGTTTTTCTTCCCATCTGTGCCTCTTGCTGGCTGCTGCCACTCAGGCCCCAGTTGCTGGTGTGCTGCCTGCATTCACTGTTTGCTTCCCTCACCACCGCTCTCACTCCCCCTGGCCTGCTGGTCCTCTGCTCTTCCTGGAGTTCTTTGTGTGTTTCACCTCCCCTGCTGCTCCATGGTGCCCTGGTCACGGGCTCCTTGCCGTTTGCTGCGTTTGTTTCTTTTTGGGCTTTTTTACCATCTCAGTGACCTGCTACCTTGTCAGCATTGCTGCAGCCCACATTGAACCCATTGTATTGCTTCAGATGCACAGCTCGGCAGAATAGGAATGAAAAGACCCTTTAATCAGGCATTTTTTTTCCTCAGTTGCTTGTTTGCCTGCCACCTCTTCTGAACTTAGTTTAGAGTACAGTTACCTTCCATGCTAAAGGGGGCGTGCATGCGGTGTGAATTGGGAGATACTGACACTTATCCTAGCAGGACAATAAGGATACCAGCCGCACATCCATGCCGCATGCCTTGCATCGTAGTGTATTATTACAGTTCCTTGCTACCTTATTATGTCCTGTTTAGCTCTGTTTATATTGCTAACTGGGTGCAGCCAATGCTACTACTACTGATCCTGTTTGACTATGCTTGTGTTACTACCACTTAAGTATTCCAATCCACCCACATTTTGGATGCAGGTCAAAAGTCTACTGCTTGCAGTTTATAGAACCTACACCTCATTGAAGGCACTGCTCTCATTAGTGCCTGGCCCAGTAAGTGTTTATCTGTCTTATAAATCCTGATTTACCTGGTTGTCAGTAATCGACAATGACATTCCACAGAACTAACTTGGGAGATAGTTGGTTCTTCTCAGCTGCATTGATTACAGCAGTTTTAAAGGGCAGCAGCCCACATTATGCTGCCATTTACTGTGCAAGCCCAGCTTTACTACAGCAGAGGATTCCAGTGTTCTTAATTCGTTCCAGCTACAGCCTTCATCTGGAACTACTTAATTGCCATATTTATGCCCCTATCCAGTATTCAACGTCCACTGTGCCCATCTACCTCATTTCCTTCCAGTGCACTCTCCTTCTACATAGACTATGCTTAATACTGCAATAGCAGACCTTGGGATCCTCTTGTTCTGAGAATACTCTTCCACCACACCATACTTTCAATACCATCATGATGGCTAACCATGTGGGTTCCCGGCATCCCATTTATGCTCTCCTCGTGATATGACAATGGTGGACCAAAGGGGTTCTGCCATCCCTTCCATACTCTACTCAATCCCGAACTATGCATGCCTCATGAGGGAGTTTACTGTAATTTTAAGTTATTACATGCCTATGCAACTGGGAGTTCTAGTCCTCCAAAGGAACTACTGAAGACCTTGCAAAGGTGGACCACATGGGATTCCTGCCACTTGAACATCCTCTACTCCATACCATTATGATGGCGAATCATGTGGGGTCTCACCATCCCACTCTTGCACTACTCAGTGGTACAGCAATGACAGACCACATGGGGCCCCACCATCCCTGCCATGCACTACTCAGCAAAAATGGTGATAACGAACCACTTGGGCCTTGCCATCTCTATCATGCACCTCAGTGGTATGGCGATGGTGAACCATGAGTCCTGCCATCCCTATCACGTACTACTCAGCGATATGGCGATGGCAAACCATGTGCGGTCTCACCATCCCTATCATGCACTGTTCAGTCATACGGTGATGGCGGAATACATGGGGTCCTGCCATCCCTACTATATATGCCCTACAAAGGGCTCTACCATTGGTTGAAATGATTTCCTACTCACTTCAGGCATTCATGCGCAGGGGTATCGCCTTCTTTCTCTTAGACTGCAACTTACTCTGGCTCATAAGTGTACCCTCTCGACACTGGATCGTTATATGCTATGGCACTTGCGGACCAAGTGGGGTACCGCCATCCCCTTTCATATGCCCTTGAAAGCCTTCTTCATATTTCTTGCCTTTCAGTCCTGCTTCAATGACTACATCACCCTGAACTATGCAACAGGACAGCAATTATGGACTTGTCTTGGACCAGTTTTATTCAGTTATTCAGGATATTAGGTACCTCCTGCTATCCCATCTCATCGTGCCCTCTTGGGGCCCTTCTTGCTCAACTGCATCTCTATCATAATTCAGTTTTCAGCAGACTTTCACCTCCTCACCTCAGAGTAATCGATCTATGGCGATGGTGAACCCATGTGGGGGTCTCACCATCCAGTCAGTCTGAATTGTCCCACAAACAGGTTTGTCCTCTCTACACAAATGGACCTATACTTGCACTATGGCAGACACTCCTTGGAGTCTCACCTTCCCAGTTTGGTCACCTGAGTCTTTTCATCACTCAAACAAGGCTACTACATACATTTGACCTACATGGGACTGTCTCAGCTAGCATACCTGTGACCTTCTTCCATCCACTAGTCATTAACATCTTCTGTTAACCCACCATCTTATCCATTCTAGTGGCACACCCAACATCTCCAGCGCAATGGTGGACCACATGGGTCCTGCCAATCTCATTTAAGCATGTCCCACAAAGGGCCTTACTTGTGCTGTCATGTCATTTCAGTCAGCCTGATGTGACTCATCCTTCATATCTTGCATTATTCCATACTTCTTCTATGGTGGACCATGCAGGATCCTATCATCTCAATAAAGGCTATCACCCTGTCTGTCTTGGATAATGTCACAGTACAGCGATGGTGAATCCACAACAGGTTCTTGCCATCCCAACAAACATACCTACTATGGAGCACTATTCTATTACTCAGCAGTCGTGCTATGGATGTACAACAGTCATGTAACTCAGAACTGGATTAACCATTGTCATATCATCCGGACATCATTCCAGTTGGATATTCCATCTGCTCAAACTTCCATCTACAACAGTGACTTTCTGCTCATCTTGACCTCAAACAGGACACTTCGGCCAGCAAATCAGACTGAACTCCTGGACATAACCATAATAAATTCTAAGCCACAGTTAGGATTATTCTTCTCTTAGTATACCCAGAGTATTGGCAGGCCAGTAGCCATGTGTCCTTGGAGGTATCCCCCTAAGGGGGGGGGTCCTCTCCTGCATGCTACTAATCACACTCTCCAGAGTTGGAGGAGGTAGTCACTTCACTATTTCTTTTTGGACCTTATTTCCAACCCAGTATCCTATATAGGGTGGGATGCGGAGAAGCACCAAAGCTCATGTCATAAACACTAAGCATATACCAGTAGGCTCATAAGTATACACAAGCACCAAGCTATGTACCCCATGTTGAATGGGAAGGCTATAGCCTGATGTTCAGTGGGGGAATAGCTCCTCCCCTTTCCCCCATTTAAACTTTAGGATGCTTCTCGTTCTGCTTTGAGCATTTGGCAGCACCCTCCATCCTCTCCTGCCTCCTCCTCCTCCTTCTCCAGCACTCCTGTCTCACTTTCTCCACTGGGCCTTATTTCCTACCCAGTATAATATAGAGGGTGGGATGCATAGAAGCACCAAAGCTCATGTCATAAACACCAAACATATACCAGTCAGCTCATAAGTATACATAAGCACCAAGCTATGTACCTCACATTGTACACATTTTAACAACAAATTTTCAACATAATGTTCAACATATCCTGTAGTCTTTCTATGACCCTATGTTATGATCAAGACAGGTGGATTTTTTTAAAAATCCTGTCTGAAAAGCAGTTTCACAGACAGACTGAGAACATAAGTTTGAAAGGGAATTTGAAAAATGCCCCTTTACGTTCATCAGTTAGTAACAAAAGGCTTTTTAGTCATTAGGGCTAAAATCTTCAAAATCACATTGTTATTAGTAAATATTGAAGAAATTCAACATTTCCTCATAACTTTGTTTCTTTTTGACATTTTACTGCAAATTTTCAATGCTCTTTTATGACCTCCACTTTATGATCACTGCAGGTGGCCTTTTGACTTTTAAAATCCCATTGAAAGGTGACTTCAAGGAGCAAATATGAAAATATATTTTCAAGGAGATTTGAAATATGACAGCTTTCATTTTCATGAGGTAGAGTAATAAGAGGGATCTATTAAAATTGAGGGCCAAAATCTGCATCCATCACAATATTATGAGTAAACATTGAAAATATGTAACGTTTCTTCTAGACTTCATTGTTTAGTGTGACATTTTGACCCCATTTTCAACACACTCTTTTTATGACCCCTCCTTCTGAACATGGCAGGGGTCATTCATAAACTACTTGCCAAAATGTCATTTCATGCCACAAGTGCTAACACATATTTTGGGCAGGATTTGAAAAATGACACCTGTCTCATTCATGAGCTGACGTGAAGAAATGACTATGTTGGAAGTTTTAGGTCAAAATATTGAAAATTACCAAAGTTATGTGCAAGCATTTACACATTTTAATGTACCTTCCCAACTTTGTTGTTTTTTTAATAGTTTGACCCCAAATTTCAACATTTTCCTCTTATGAACCTACCAGCGGAGTGAACATCAACCATGCAACAATTCCAACAGGACGTGCACACCTGCCATCTGTATTTGGTACCATTGCACCAATGTCACTATCCTGGCACCCTCTGATGATGGAATGGAGGCTTATCTTAAAAGGAAAAGGTACCACTGCATCATTGCTAGGTGGTGTGGGATGGAATAGAGTGCATCATCAGTATCCTGACACAGTATCCCAACAGCACCCATGATTCCTTCATATGGCATAATTTCATTGTGTGTTGAAGGTTTGAAAGTGGGGACACCTTTGCTAGCCACCTTGTTGGTGAGCATACCCAAGAGCCTCCCCCATGAAGCACTATAGGGGAACATAAGTCCTGGGCATGCTATGGTCGATGGGTGGCATGGATGGAACCTTGATTGTTGCCTGTCATCATTGTCCATGTGTCTTTTCTGCTATGCTACTATGTCACATTAACCAATGCCCCTCAACTTCACAGGAGACAGTGCCTATCCCCTGTGTCACTGCTCCTCTCACCTGTCGTCCACCCCGCATCCATTTGCTGATGACATGCACAATGCAGCACACACCACCACATGTAACATCACTGAGCATGTGTTTGGAATGCTGAATATCTGGTTCCAATGCCTTGACCAATTCAGTGGTGCCTGGTGGTGGTGGGGTCCTGGAATTGCACAGTGTTGGCAGAGGTGGGCAGCATCTCTGTGTGAACTGGACCATTTGGTGATAGTGGCTGGTCCCCAGAGATGTGAGTGCTGACAGTGAGGGTCAGCCTAGTGTTGATTTCATCCTTGTCCATTCCCACAACCTCTTTGCTGTAGTCCTCCAGTTAGTGCAGACAGGTGGACAGCAAGAACTGCACTTGCAGCATGGTCCTGGGGCATCCTCCTATGTGTCTCTCTCCATGGGCTATGCTATAGAAAGACGAGAGGGAATTATGTAGTATTGTATTGGACAGAGCAGTGTAAAGGCTGAGGCTGCATCCATGGCCCGGTATAGTGTCATACACCCACATGTTGTATGCAGTGCAGAGCTCATAACTATAGGTAGCTGCACATTCCTACACTGGGAACAAACATGCCACATTCATGGGTGACTCAACCCAGTGCCGTTGTCCATTCTGCCCATCACCAATGTGCACACAGCTATACACTTGTACATACACCCAGCACTACTGGGTACACACCTTGCTTGCAGTGGACACTAGAGGTGGGGTGAAGTTGGAAGCTATGTTTTACAGAATAATTTGTTAATTTTCTTCATTTTGTGGAGTTAATCCACAATGAGAAAGCCAAATTCACCCCCAAAAAACTTCATGAAATGCGAAGTTTGAATTCTGCCGGCATAGTTTAGCACTGAACATGTTTTCAACCAATTAAAACTGTCTAATAGTCCCCCGTGATTGCCAACTCAAAGTAAAATACAATTAGCAGGTGTCTAGTGGTCCACTCTATGGATGCTGGCCCAATGTAGAATAAAATTCCTGGTGTATAGTGGTGCTTCCCCACCTCGATCACTGCCAAATGCAGAACAAAATTGTGTCAGTGTCCGTGGCTCTGTAAGTTGCACACTCACCTCTAAGACTGGAAGATCAGAAGGCTGTGCATTCTATCCCACCCAGGCACTTGAGTTAAATCCTAATACTGACACTTTAATGCAGCACGAGGGGTGCTGCATTCCTGAGGTGCTGTCTTTCGATGAGATGTTAAACGGACATCCAATCTGCCCATTCTGATGGTAGTTCAGGTGGATGTTAAAGATCCATGGCACTTCTTGAAAAGATTGGAAATTTTTATTGAATACACATTATAACAATCACAAATTAAAAAAGGGTTTATGTCAGTTTACAAAAGGGAAGGAGGGAAAAACAAAAGTGCACAGAAAAAAAGGATACATTAGTACAAACTGCAACCACTTTATATAATCTTACAAACTCATTTCTAAAAGGACAAGGAAAAAGTGGACTTAAATATGAGACACAATTTCTTCTTGAATTTTATAAAAAAAAAGAAAATCTGTTCCACCATTTCATAACTTTTTTCTAGTGGATGGAGGTTTAAGTCTTTGTCATATACCATACCTAAGTCCTGCACACATAAAATGGTGAATGTTTCATTGTGTATAATACATTGTTGGAACACCCATTGGCATCAGGCCTTCCATAAATTACAATTTAGACAACATAAAAAAACTGATAGGGTTGCTTCATGGTATTTCTTAAAAGCATTAAGAAAATTACCTAATATTAAGAAGACATATACTATTTTGTCAACCATGGTAGTATCCATTTCTGTACCTCATATTTCCAGAAAGGTAGTACATAGAAACATTCAAAACACGATTTGCCAATGTCAAAAATTTGCTTGCTGGTATTAGCATTGGAAATGCAGGAGTTAGACAGATGTAGAATAGGCATGGCAGTGAAGTATTGAACTTCACATCAACCCCACCTCCATCCTGTAGAGACAGCAGGCATTACAGTGTTTGGGTCGTCACCCATGATGGTCATACCATATCACCTCACCCTATTCTGCAGACCCAGACATGTGTTGAGGTGTGCCTTGGGGTGTTTGGCGTTACAGTCACCTCATTCCATAAGGACATATGCTGAAATGGGTGCAGCATATGACAATGGGGTGAAGTCTGGGGCCAAAGAGTTCAAGGTACACCTCAATGCCTGTCAGTGGCTGGGGGGTGGGGCTGGGATGGCATGAGCAGTACAGTCAGCAATGCAAAGGCACACCCTGATGCCTGTTAGTCTGTACAGGGTGGGACATTATGGTTAGAAACCCTAACACCCTGCGCGTTTGTCGGTATTTGCACTACAGATTTTCAACATTGCCTTTTTATGACCCCATCTCATGAAAGCATTTGGGACTTATTCTCATGAAGAGTGGCAGTGTGATTTTGCCAATGTGTCCAGAACTTTGAGTTCCAACAGCAACCATGCCATTCAATGCCACATGTATGAAAACAAAGATCAGGCGGGATGTGAAGAAAGACAGCTGTACCATCCATAGGGAGGTGTGAAGAGATGGTAATGTTGAAAATCTGTAGTGGGAATATAAAAATGCTCGCACTTCTGAGCATACATGGAAACTGCACAACATATGCATTTTAGGTCCTCTGCTTATGAACAGAGTCACTGTGATTTTCTTAATGTGTCCTGAACACGGATTTCCCACAGCGATTGCGCTATTCTATGTGAAAAATGACGGCTATACTGTTCATAAGGAGGTGGAAAATGTCAATGTTGAAAATCGGAGTGAAAATATTACAATGTGCAAAGTTACGGAGTGCATGGAAACTGCACCACACACACTTGTAACACAGTCATTTTATGGACTTTCTCACCAAATTTTCAACATATGCATTTTAGGACCTCTGCTAATGATCAGTGTCACTGTGATTTTCTTAATGTGTCCCAAACACTGATTTCATGCAGCAACCATGCTTTTCTGTGCCAGAAGTGGTGGAAAACACATTTCACCAGGATGTGAAAAATGAGATCTGTACTGTTCATAAGGAGGTGCATAAAAATGGCAATGTTGAAAATCTGCAGTGAAAATATTGCAAATTAGCCAAGTTATAAGCATGCTTAGCAACTGGGCAACGCATGCTCGTAAAACAGTCATTTCTTGGATTTTTTCCATCAAATTTGCAACATACACTTTTTGAGAGGCCACCTCATGAACACTGGCACTGTTGTTTCATTAATCAGTCCTGAAAGGTGATTCCACATAGAGACAGAAAAATCACCTTTGAGACTGAATAACGCCATGACAGTGGCTGAATTAATGAGGAGGGACTGCAATAACCCATGTTGAAAATTTCTGCCAAAATTCCCAAAGATGTCTGAGATATACAACAAAGTTGAAAAAAACCCTGTTTATGCTATTATACAGCTTACCGGCATTTCTTCAGTTCGAGGTCGGCTTTGAAGAGTGCAGATGTATTCCCGGTCCACTGAAGATCATCATGCTGGGCTCTGAAGGTAAGTATGGGTTTGGGGGTTGTGGGGATGTAGGGTGCACAGAGGGTGGAGGTGGGTTGGGGAGGGGCCATTGGACTCAACGAGGGACCATTTTCTGATTTACACGGGGGGAAAAAACATTGTGGGATGTATTATTTTCTTTACAGGGACATTTGGCACGCTGGGGTGGGCTGTTAGTGTGCCACCCAAGTGTTTTTGTTGGGGTGGCTGTAGCCGATAGGGGATTTGGCACCCCTGTCAGCACATACAGGGACAAGAGCCAATGGGGATTGGGTGCCCCTCAGCACAAAACCACTGCTTTTTGGGGGAGGACATTATGGCAATGGGGAGTGGGCTCTCCGTCAGCAAATTACACTGGAGAGAATGAAGCTGACAGGGATTGGGCCCCGTTGGTAAAGTCAACAGAAACTGTTTTGGCGGGCAGCAGCACATGATGCAGAGGGGGATTGGGCACCCCCTCTGCACTTGGGACATTTAATATTGTTTGTGAACATGGTGGTGGCTTGCTGCCTCATTCACAAACAATATTACACTAGGCAATGTTCCCCCCAGCAGTGACGGATTGCTCCTCATTGCAGTGGAATGGCTGATGTTACAATGACTAGGCGGCCCCTGATTGCTGTGGTGAAAATGTTACAACTTGGTGGCACTTTGAAGCCAGTATCATAAGCATACTGTGTCTCCATTGATCCACCAGTGCCAAGCCCTGAAATGCAGTGCCTTCATTGGATGCCACAGAGCTGTGCCTCCACAACCCTTTCTCCTGTTGCCACATAATGTTCATGCACATGCGTGCAAGCAAACATAAATAAGTGGTCTGATGATTCCACTATTGCTTGGCATGTATTATATGGACAGTATCTATCCTGGATTGCTTAATGTTTTAAGTTCCCACTTAGTTTTTGCTATCTATATACTGAGAGCCATAAGATCTCCCAGATATGGAAGTGGATCCTCTCATTACTTAGCTGTGAAAATACAATTTGTTTTGGTGAGGGGAGCTTTTTTTTAAACTTGGGTTCTGAAGGGTGGTATACAGAAATTATCAAATTATACAGTTGGTCCACTGAGGATTGTAGAATGTGTTGTTTAGCAAGTCCCCATTTGTATAGCTTCTGAGCTATGGATTTCAAGTATTCCGTAACCTAAGGCTGGGGGTTACTTTTGGAGGCGTATCAGTCCATAAATGAAAGTACTCAACTAAACTTCCTTGGACCCCTAAGTGTACAGGAGAGTTAGAAGGTTGCAAACCTCCTTTAATATTATGAGTGATGAATAGGGAGTAAAAAAAGGAAATTGGTCTATCATACCTAGACCCCCCCATTATTTTGGTGGAGATACATGAAGGCCCTCTTGATGGGATGAAGGTGTCTACCCAGAGCATCTGGAAGAGGGTGCTGTAGAGTCTTGTTTCTATTTTGTAGGGAGGTGGGAAAATCATTGCAATACACAGGAGTCCTGGAATTAAACATTGTTTTATGTCCTGGACTTTTGTCAATTTGAAGATCCTCCATCTTTTCCACCTTGCTACATTTTTTTCTGTTGAAGTAAGGGCTAAGTCCCAGTTATGGAGGGGAATGTTTTGAGACCCAAAGAAGGTTCCTACTATTTTTACTGGGTCAGATGTTATCTGGATACCTGAGATTGGCATGGGGGTATTTCCCCTAGAAATAAGCCATTGCACTTCCTGAGGTTTAAAATGGAGTTAGAAACTTTGTAGTATGTATTTAGTTCTTGAAAGGATAGGAGTAATTGTACAGGATTCTCAATGAATAGGAATATGCCATCTGCATATGCCAGGACTTTTAAAGGAGGGAGCCTGTATGATCTAGAGATGCCATCCCATGGAGAATTGTAGATTAGTCTTCTCAAAAAGAGGTCTAAGGAAAATGTAGAGCAATGGGCTTAGCGGATACCATTTGCATACTCTTATGAGATCTGAAAGCTCTTGTCACCTGTCCTTTTATAATGGGGGTAACAGATGTGGCTGAATACAGAAGTTTTATCTAGCGTATGAATTGTGGAGGAAGACAATAGTATTCTAGTGTGGCAAATAAAAAGGGTGATGAACCCTATCAAAAGCTTTACTCTGGTCTAATATCAGTCTGTCACAGGAACAACCTCTAATACTATTATGGTATGATTTGTAATATAAATCAATGGTCTGTGTATGAAATTGTTTCACACAAGTTAGCAGATTTGGCCTGTAACTTTAAAGGTCAGTAGCTGGAACTACAGTATGTAATTAAACTGACCGGGAAAAAAAAACTAATTAATTGCCTTCTTTCAGAGGGCATTTTATTACCTTTTTATGATGTGCCCAGGCTTTTGAAGTTGAAGCCAAACATAAAGTTTGTGACATAACAAGAAAAAGAGTTATTTGGAAGGTTCCTCTCAAATTCTAACATGCAGCTGAGAAATAGTGACCAATGGTAGGATTGCTAAGTTCAAGGAGAAATGTTTGATTAAAGGATGTCATACTAGGAAATGTTTTCTTTTCTTATGTTACCATTAATTAAAAATACCTCCTGGAAGAAATTATGTTAGAGTGAATTCTAAAATGAGGAGCTAGCTGACTCATCAAAAGAGGGTGGGGGGATGGAGTGAAATGAACCCTATATCTGGGGAATATGGGTTATATCATCTTAGGCTCTAAGACAGAAAGTTCTCTCTAACTTAAATGCACTTAGAAAGGTAATACTTAGAAAGAAATTAAGTCTTTGTGGTAGGAGTGTTTTGTCTGTAACTTCCTTTTTATTTTACATGATTGTATTCTGTATGATGTATTGTTCTGTGTTTAATTTTACCTTTAGTCATAGTTTTAGTAAATAACCATTTCTTTGAAATATTGCCTGGGTGTCTCAGTTTCTTTTGGCATGTGAAGTGCCTTTATTTAAGTCTGACAGCTGTTAAAAGCTTGACTGTGTACTGAGCTTGTATAATAAGGTAGAATATACTAATGGACTCTTATAGAGTTTTAAGGGTTAATTTTGGAGACCTGGCTGGTGCTCCTGGCAAAAGAGTACTGCACTCCTGAAGAGTCTACATATCAAGCCTGTACTTTGGGTATGCTAGCATAAGGTTCACAGTTTGAATCCCCAGAACTCAAGGCTAAAGGGGATTCGGACTCACAGCAGACAGGAGGGTTACACTGTCTGTTACCTGTTCACACTATTGCACTCTGAGGTTGGCACTATGGGAGCATGGGACTTGACCAGCTTAGTACATTTGTGACACAGCCCTTTGGCTTTTTGGGATGATAATGATTCTATAGTATCTCTGGTAATCATCAATGTGTGTTGAATTTTTTCTGTTGGGGAGCCTGCAGCAATGAGAAAAATTGGGATACAATTTTGAAGTCAGAGTTCAGGATTTTTATGGGATGCTAATTTTGAATTTGAGCTCTATCACCAGGCTTGAAAATAGAAACGATTAACCTAGCTGAGAAATAAGAAGAGACATTTTGATGTAGAAATAATGAACCCTTGCACTTTCTGTGGTTTGAAATAGAGCTAGAAACTCCATGGAGATTCTCCATCGTTTCCACCTTGCTACATTTTCTACTATTTACATTTTGACTGTCAATAGTTTTAAATCTATGTTGAAGACATATCTTTTCACTCTAACCTTCCTGGATGAATTTTAATTTATCAGTATATTTGTTGTTTTACTGATAAAGATTTTTATGTTTGTTTATTGAATTTTAAATGTGCTGCACCTTGGTTTTGGAAAGGTGCTATACAGATAAAGTTTTACTTTACTTACTTTTACGTTTAAAAAAGTACGAAAAACTTCTCTTAAAAATGCAGCTAGTTCTGCAGGGAAGGTTTTGTAAAATTCATATGGGAGGCCATCCAGGCCTGGAGAAGTTCCTGTTTTGAGGTGTCTGATCACATCTTCAATTTCTTTTGAAGACATGAGACTGACCAAGTTATTAAACCCTTGAGGTGCACAGGGTTACTCTATACTCTTTAGAAATGAATTTATCTCCACTTCCTGTGGAGGAGGGTGACTCATTTCATGAGATTTTAGAAATTCTGAAATGGTTTTAGCTAGATCTGAATTGAACACTACTAAGTTACCAGCACTGTCATATAATCTTTCTAAGTTTGTTGCTGGCTTCCTTGATTTGTAGGCTTCATAAGGGTCCTGTATGGGCAATGTTTGCATCCCATACTGAAGTACTGCTCTGACTGTTTTGGCTTGATCATACTGGTATACTTTCATTTGAAAATTTAGATGTTCAATTTGGGAATTATAATTACCTCTAGAGTGAGCGGCTAAGGAAAAAACATACTGAAGTTGATTGTGCAACTGGAGATATTTAAAAAAAAAACTTTTCTTTTCTTTTCCCAACAGACTGGAACCCGTGAGCTATGTCCCTTATGCCCCAAGCTTGGCACCCTTCACAGGAAATGTTGTTGCAGCCCACCAACAGCGTGGTGTGAACTGGTCCAGAAGATGAAACTCTCTATTTTTAACTACTGTGATGTAGTCTATGTATGGTGCCACTCCAAATCCTCCCTGACCAGATTGGGCTCTTTTTTCAACTCTTTCCTTAGGTTTGCCCTTGGTGCCCCTTCTCATACCCAGCATTGTGCTCTGTATCATGCCCTGTCCTTTCCCCCATTCACTAAAAGGTGCATCGCTCATTGTGCCAAACTCACTTCTAAATTTTGGGTTGGGGAACGCCCCCACCTTTTGAACTCCTCTCTACACCTCCCAACTCCCTTCCACTCCCTCAGATCCTCAGATTCTCCACAGCTTTTTGGTACATTGCTGTTCTACACTCATCGGACAGACTGGTTTTGCCCATCATCTCCTGAAACTCTGGGACTTTCTGCCTCCTCCCAAATACAGCACTCTTCCTCAGTCCACTGTTTGCCTCTGGCTTACATAGCTATCTCTCATCTATCTGGTCCTGCTTTAATCCTCCTTAAGCTCCTTCCTTGAACCTCCCCAGCTTGCTTACCTTTACCAAAAACCCCCACCCCAACCCATTCTACTCCTGTCCCCTCCCTCAATTTTCTCTTACTAATTCATCCTTGCAAAGTTCAGCTTCCTTGCAGTGTTCTCAGCACCATGGAGGGGCCAGTTCTAGCGTACATCTTACTTCCCTTCTGCACTTCTTTCTGTCTTCCCTACCTACTCCTATCTTCCCTACCTACTACTATTCCTCTGTAATACCCCTGCCCCATCTCTTCCTTCTCATCCTAATTTGTCTTCTCCTGGTTTCTGCCCTGGTAGGGTTCTCTTTATCCTCGAAGGGAAAAGCTAGGCAATCAACCTGTCCCTCCCTTCCAAACTCCCTGCTCATCCCATCTCAACTTATTCTCATTGACTGGTTCTGCTCCTGGCAGGGTTCTCAACATCCTGGAAGGGTTAGATCTTGGCAAGATTTTTGCCTCCTTCTCCCTTACCCCCACCTCTCTACCCTGTTTGCTTGTCCCTTGTCTCTCTTTGTACCCCAATTGCACTTAGAGCTGCCTGAGCTGCTATCTCAAGCTTATTATCATTGGCTTGTTCTGCCCCTGGCAGGGTTCTCAGCATCCTGGAGGGGTTAGATCGAGACAAGATTTGTCTCCTTCTCCCTTACCTCCACCCATCCAGCCTCTCCTCTTGTCTGTCCTTTGTACCCCCTTTGCATTTACTTCGCCCCCCCCATATGTCCTGGGCTAAATTTCTAAGCATTTTATCCCTCAATTTCTACAACCAACAGAGCTGCTATCTCATCACAGTTTTGACCAGCTCTATAATGCTTCATGCAAATGGACTTGGTACCTGTTCTAGTATTAGTCCTGGCCCCCACACTACATGCTTCTCCTTGGCTACTTCCCTCAGCCTCTCATACTCCTCCTTGCAATAGCATTTATTTGTAATCTCTCTTCATACCTGCTCTTAATTGTAAAAACTTTACTCATGATAATTTGCATTGTATTGTAAAAATTGTAAAATTGCATATTACACGTTATTCATTCTGTTCTCTGTACCAAATTACTCCTGTGTGTTAACTGTTAATTTGTATGTATAAACTCTGTTTACATCCCTTGTACTCCCTATTCCCCAGGTCGCACCACGAGATGAGCAACTTGTTGTTCAGTGTGCCTTCCAGATGAAACGTTTTAATAAATAAATAAATAAATGTCCTGCTCAGTGTCTGTCCACCAAACTCCAATGTCACTGTGAAGGTCACAGACTGAAGCTCTTGCCCATAGGAGATTTAAAATACTCTTTGTGACTGTGGAATCAGATAGGACAGAGGTATTCAGTCTCCACTGAGTCTGTTTCTTTTGTGGAGAGGATGGTCCTGAAGGTTAATTTTAACAGTAGGTGGTCAGAAAATTCTAAGGGATGATATATAGTGTGGAAGAGAGGATGTTTTGAGATAAAAATGGTTAGTAGTAGAAGAATATCTACCTCTAATCTAGTAAATTTAGGCCCCAATGTTTGGAACTGAGCACAATTTATGAGGTCTGCTGTCACTATACTGTTTTTTAAAGCATTGGAATTACAATAAAACTTTTTCCCACCTGCTTTCATGGCTTTTGGAAGTTCGCAATTAAAGTCACCTCCCAGAAATATATTCTGGGAGGTCACAAGGAAGGGTTGAAGGGATGTAAAGATGGCAATCCTTTCAGCTATAGATTGGGGGCATAAATGGAGGTAAATCTGCAAGAACTGTAGTGCCACATACCATCTAGAATTAACAACCTACCGGGTACTAAGTCAATCAGTTTTGTAAGGGAGAATGAAAAGGAGTTCCCACACTGTCTGCTCTATCCATCCCAAAGGACCAGTAGGATGGTCCCCAGCACTACTCTGCTTAATAAAGGCAGTTCTGGTCACATGATGACATCCATGCATTTGAACTCCTAAAGCTGACATCATAATTATTTTCACCTGCTATATTTACAAATGCAAAGAACTCCTAGGAAGAAAAGTGGAGGGAGTCTTTTAGCAAGTTTTACCCCACAAAGTATCTGTCAGGCATTGTCTCCATGCCAACTTAATATCTGATGCAGACAACGGTTGTCCTGGGGGCAGCATCTTGTTTAGTTTTTTGAAAGAGTTCCAACAGTAGTGGCTTTGGAGAAGGGGTTGGGTTGCCATCTTGTGGCTGTGCATCTGTATCAGATGCTTGGGGGTGGGGTGAAGTCCCAAATTGTCCTTTTGAGGAAGGGGATTGAGATGTCTCTCATCCCTTTATTGTTAGGAGCAGGAGGATTTTCCAACTGTTTCTCTGTTTTAGGTTGGTGTCAGGTTGTATTTGGAGGAGTGTCTGTCTGGTTTGTTGCAGGTACTTTACCTGAGGAGCTACTGCTGGGTGCCATACTTGTGATGTTTGAGAAAGGATTACGGCTGGAAACCAGTCAGGGTCTGGAAGCCACTTTCCATCGGGCATTCTTTTCCATTCTGATTTAGAAAGTGCCTTTTCAGGGGACAAATGAGCAAATGGGTCATGAGATGAGGGATTCAAAGAAAAAATGGGTTGAATTAGATCAATGGGTGAGAGCTCTGTAATTTTGTAAACTGGCATTATAATGCTTTCTTCCATTGTGTTGTCATTTAAAATAGTAAGTCATAAGGAATGTTCCTTTTGGATATCTCAAAGGCAGCTCTTTTATTCTTAATGTTCCCTTTGTTAACTTTTTATTTATTTATTTATTGAAATTTCAGATAACACCTTTGAGAACAAGTTCATTTCATAGGTTCCACATCAGACAAACAATGCATATTGGGAAAGTATGAGATGGAGAACAAACAAAACAAAGAATTATACAAGACATTACAAGAGTGTATAACTAGAGAAGTTACAATACATGTGGCATTATACAACATATGCCATGGTGCATATTTGATTAAAACATGGAATTCAAAGGGTCATATTACAGGGGTGGGGTCTTATGAAATGACCCTTTATAGGAAAATGAGAACAGACTCAGCCTAATATCTAATAATCAACAAGGTAAGGGATGGCATCAGTCTAGGATCCTTGTCAGAGGTGAGAAGGTATGGGACAAAGCATTTAAAGAGAGCTCAGGAGACATAACAAGGGAGAGGGGGGATGCAGGAAAGCCATAGAGGGATGAGGGGAAATAGTGGAAGGGATCAAGAGGAAATCTGAAGGAGAATGATTAGCAACTTACAGCAATTATTTACATACTGAGAACAGTTATGCATAAGGTCAAGATAGCATAAGGTTAGAATAAGTGCTGGTCACAAGAAGGAAAGTTATTGGAAGCAGTCACAACTGGCATCTGCAACTAGCTGTTGATTAAGTTGAACCTTGAAGGAGCACAAGGTGAATGCTGAAGTGATGTTATGGTGCAGCATGCTCATCCATAGTGGGGCACGGTAGGCAAAGGACCTTTGTCCCAGCAAACTGCAACAGCGGGATATATTAAAAATCTGGCTAATAGAGCTTCTGGTGCAATGGCAGTTGATAGTGGGGGTAATAAGCTTTTGAACTCCTGGGGGCATTTTGCCTAAGATTACTTTTTTGGACTGTAAACATGTTTGGTACATGAGTCTACCTTTAAATAGGAGCCAGTTAGCCTGAGCATACATGTTGCTGGTATGGGACAGATGGGGTGAGCCGGTAAGGAGCCAGCATGCTTTGTTGAGTGCAACTATGATGCAGTGAAGAGTTGTTTCAGTTGCTGATCCACAGATTGGTAAGCCATAATCAATAAGCAAGACAAGAGAGCTTTAAATGGCCAGGTTAAGAACCTCTGGGGTCAAACATTGCTTATGCCTATAAAGTAACCCAGTGTGGGTGTTAACAGCCTTAGCAATGTTGTCAATGTGATAGGCATAGATCATCAGTACAGTCAATAGTAATCCCTAGATATTTAAAGAGCTGAACTAGCTCCAGGGAGAGCCCTCTTCATTGGTAATAGAAAGAGGTAAGTTCTATGTCTATTTTGGGAGCTGGAAAACAGCATAGTTTTAGTCTTGTTGTAATTCATAACTAACTTGTGCTTATGGAACCATCTTTCTGCTACTACAAAATTACTCTGTAGCCTAAAATTCAAGAACCTTAGGGTCTGGATCACTGGTAAACAGGACAGCATCATCAGCATATGAAAGGATGTGACCCTGACAGGAGTAAGGAAGGTTGTTGAGGAAAATGTTAAATTAAAGAGGGCCCAATATTGACCCTTGAGGAACTCCAGATATGACAGGTCTACTATCTGAGAAGGTGTTACTAATCTGCACCTGCTGTGTACGGTTGTGAAGGTATCTTTCAAACCAGGCTATGCTGTCATGAGCTAGGCCAATGGTGATAAGCTGTTTGACCAGGAGGGCATGATTCACTGTGTTGAAAGCTTTGGTTAAATCAATGAAAGCAGCACCGACCAGGTGTCCTTGATCTAAGGAGTGGTGAATAAATCCTGTGAAATCCAGAAAGGCGGTAGTGGTACTATGTCCATTTCTGAACCTGTGTTGTTGCGGGCATTGTAGCTGATATTTTTCTAAGTATTCAACCAGTTGGTCAGCCACTATAGCTCAAGAACTTTTGAGGGTGGGGCAGGATATAGATAGGCCTGTAGTTCCAGTAATTGTGCAATCCCCAGACTTATGAACTGGTGTCACAGTGGCAGATTTCCATTTCTGAGGAAATGAGAGTATCTAAGTGACCTGTTAATAATATGTGTTAGAGGTGACAGAATTTCATCCAGCATAAGGGCTACAAACATAAGATCCATGGTGTCACCACTAAATCTTAATTTCCCTAATACCATGAGTGGGTGATTCCTGGTTTCATGGACTGAGAGGGTTATGTAGTAGAAAGAATGTTGAGAAGGGTGTAGAGTCACTTTCCCAGAGTAGTCACTTGTTAGGGTGTGAGAGAAGTAGCCAAGTAGCAGGACACCACTCAGGTCCATAAAGGCATTATTAAAAGTGTTAACAATAAGTTTTGGTCGAGTGAGGATATACCATCAATGTTAAGCTTGGTAGGGGCAGATCTGAGGTCTCTCCCAGTGACCTCTTTAAGGTTAGTCAAAAATTTTCTGCCATCATTCCAGGTCCGAGAGAGCACTTCCTCATAATATTGATTTTTAGCTGCATGAATAGCTCTCGAGCAGTTGTTTCTAGCCGAGTTATACCTCTGGATGTCAGCCTGCTTACACAGGGACCTAGACCTGTGCCATAGATGGTCCCTGGCATTCAGAAGTTCAAGGGGATCCAGAGAAAACCAGGGATTACAGCTGCCTTTGATTGTATGCTTTTTATGGGGGGCATGCCTATCACATATAGCATTGAACTGAAGAGTTAATTAGTCGAAGTCAATGTCAACATTGTTAGTTGCGTAAACCATTGACCAGTCCTTATTACACAGGTCAGCTTTTAATGATTCAAGATACCCATGGATGAGTACCCTAGTGGTAATTGTTCTAGCAGGTGGTTTAGAGAATTTGTTCGCCCAATGCAACAAGACTGGAGAGTGGTCACCGAAGGCATCTGGGAGTATGTTTGTGTCTGATATATGATCAGGGTGGTAAGAAAGCACCCAGTCCAGTAAGGTAGCAGTCCCAGCTTTATAGTTGATTCTAGTGGGGGACTCGACTAGCTGGGTGAGGTGAACTGCTGAAACTGCATCTTTGAAAGGGCTTGTGTCAGGAGAGGACCAATTGATATTAAAATTTTCTAACATGATAATTTCTGAATTAAGACTCAGAGAGTCAAAACACTCCAGGAGTGAATCAAAGCAGGAAGCCATCTGTCTGGGAGGAATATAGATTGAAAACATAGTAAGGTTTTTATTGTGTGCAGCTAGAAGCACTTTTATGGCAAGACTTGCATATGGTCATCAGTTTTGGGCAGAGTTAGGATGAGACCTTGAAGGTAGTTTTGGAAGAAGATTGCACAACTGCCCCCATGCTTGGAAAGACAATCCTGTCTAAACATTGTGTAGCATGGGATGGAAATTGTAGCATCCACTACCTTTGGAGAAAGCCATGTTTCTATGACTGAGAGGATGTCTGGGTTATGTTGTAAGATCCATGCATTCAGTATGTCCATTTTGGGGAGGAGGCTGCATATATTGAGGCAATTTTAAGTAACCCAGTAGATGACTGTGGGTATGCCATAAGTTGTGCAGGGCCAGGGTTGGGGTGAATATTGCCAGAAAGCAATAGCAACAGTAAGGCCAGTCTACACAGATATTCCTTTAACTGCTTGTTGCTGAGTTTGTGAAGCTTCCTCTGAGTTGAGCGCACTTTACAGTTGGCTTGTAAGTTGAAGATCCCAGAGAGGAGTGCCAAAGGGGGTAGCCAGCAAGGGCGATGAAATGACAACCCCCAGTCACCAGGGGAATGCAGGTTCCATGGCACAGAGTCACAGCATTGGGATAAGGTGATAGTACTATAAACATATAAATGATTACTATCCAATGTTGGTGAGGTAGATGACAGAAACTTATCACAGGCAAGGTCAGACAGGGTCAATAGAGAGAGAAATACAATGCCTCTGGGAAATAGAGTCATTGTAAGAGACATTATGATACCAAGGAGTGCAGCACTAAGGGCACACGCAGGCTCCCAAGCACAGCACAAGGTTAATTATACCACATGTTTTTTTGTGTGTTTTTTTTTCTTCAGAGTACAATATGCTAAAAGTGAGAAACAAGGGAGGGGATAATTGCGATTAGAATAGGAAAAAGGCAGATGCAAGTTGGCAAGTGGATTGGACTATTAATAGGAAAAATAAGATGCCTCTGGTGGCAGATCAGTATAAACTGCAAATGGGAAAATGGGCAAAAATGGGAAAAAAACTCTCTCTCCAAACTTAAATCAACTCTAAGAAATCTCTACATCAGATTAAACGTTACTTAAAGTGAGAAGTAAAAACATTTCAAGCAGAGATAAGTCCTAGCATTAATTTCTTGGCAGCAGTTCCTAGAAGACTTCTGGATTCCTGTACTTAGTATGAGGAACACTGGCAAACAGGAGCAAGTAAGATTCCTCCAGGGGTAGATGCCAAAATTCAGAGTTCCAATTCATACCTTGCTTGGAAGGTGAGCTTCGGGCAGTTTCGCTTTAGACAGATTATCAAACTGCAGAATCCAGTTGACTTGAGAGGAAACAGCCTGAAAGAGCAAAGTAGTCCCCTTGCTTGCTTATGTCTTTCAGAAAAGGAAAACACAGTAGCTCCATCCTGAGAAGCCATGTCAGTCTGAAAAACATGTTTTTCATGATGGTTGGTTTTCTTAGACGCCCTTATCAGGTCCTGAAGTTCTGACTGGTCAACAGAGTTCCCCAATATTTTTTTTTAGCAGAGATGTCTTTAAGGAGAAGGTCTTCCTTCAAGCTAGCTGGAATGGGATTTGACATAAGAGCCCCAGGATGCAAGGAAGGCCTTTTTAGGCCAGCATTCACTGTTTCTTAATTGTTTTACCATTTCCAATAACATTTTCTTCTGGCTCTGGGCACATGCCAAATTTAGCATTTCTACTGCAAGCCAAATTAATCAAAGGTGAAATAATAGTTACCCAGGACTGTCGAAGTTTGACGGACACTGGGGCAGCTGCTCAATTTGATGAAGGTGCTACATCCAAGTGGTGAATTATCCTGACAGCTAGGCTGGTATTTTTGACAGTGAGAGAAATTGGTTGGAGTTTTGAAAGTTCTGCTGCTAACTGGTGTCTGTGCTGCAAATGCCAACATTCCTTGGCCTCAGGTTCTTTCAGTTTCTTTGTATGTGGGTCCACAGGCACCCCGTTGTGGGTTATCATTGTATCAGGTAACAGATCCTGGGGTTCAACAATGCTACATTTGACACAAAAACAACACCATTCTTAGGTAAATCTTCGATCGATAGAAATTGCTAGTTTCCAAAATTCTCATCAAGGACTTTTAATTTATCTGACACATTTTCCAAGGCCTCTTGAGTTGTGGAGGCAGTGAAGGAGGCCTGCTCCTCTGCCCCAGAGACATCTGTACTCCCCTGATACTCCAGCAGAGTGGCCATTCTGGCAGAACAGCAAGTGGTTCCTCTACTGGTAGAGTAGGGGAAGTTTTTGTTGTGGAAATTACTCAATACTAGTGACAAATATATACAAAAACTATCTATGTAGCCTTTTTTCCTGTATGCATAAATATTCCATAAAGATATGTATACAATCTACTAGTTGCTGCACCATATAACTTCTCAATAGTTAAACATTTAGTAATATTTAAATATCCTATTTCTTCCTTTCACTTCTCTCTTTGGTAATGATTCCCTCATCCCCCCTTTTTTCCATAGTGTTTTTATGAGTATGCTTGATAATAATAAACTCAGTCCTAATTACCATACCATAGAACATCATTCCACATAACTACTTTGTATCCTACTACCTTCTTTTTCCATAAATGTCAAGCATTTAATTTTAATACAAATATATATATATATATATATATATATATATATATAGGACCTCTTCCTCCAGTCCTTTCCTCATCACCCTTTTTTTGTATTGAATCCACCCCACAATGATTCCATACTTTTCTACTTTCTGAGAACCTTCTGCCTATTTCTCTTTCCATGTATTTGAGAAACTCAACCCAGAATAATCCCGATCAATTTCTGTTGGGTTTAAATTGTTGCTATAAGGTCCAATGGCATCTTGCCTGCCAAATATGATATTTTATAATACCAAAATTTAACATAGTGGGCCAAACAGGTATTTCACTCAAGGTCCTAGGTACAACCCAAAGATTAAAACATCATAAGTCACTTTGGCAAAGTTTATATCTTTCACGCTAAGTCACTAAGCGATTCCAAAAGGTGCTGCGATATGGGTATACAAAAAACAAATGTTCTTGTGTTTCCAGAATCATGTTACACAAATCCCTAGGACAGTGTCTTTCTTCTATCTTTTTATGCTTGTGATTATTCTTCACATTGAGTCTTCCATGACATGTGAGCCAGATAGTGTCCCATAGGTTCCTATGCATCCTGCTGTCTATTAATTGTATTGTTTTGTGATTTGTCCAAAGTTCTGTACAGTACCTCTCTGAAAAATCAGTTGTTCTGTAAAATACTGTAATAAAATCTGTTCATATAATGAATATCTAGAAAGACTCTTGAAATCTTCTATAGAAATTTTCCATGCTCTAATTTTCTGCATGGTTGTTACTATATAGGACAGGAAGGTTGGTGCTGCAATTTAAAAGACCACTTGTTTGTAGACTATCTGGGTAAAACCTCCTTAAACATTCTTTCTCCAATCCACAGGTATTGCTCCTAAGGTTTTGACATTATGAGAGAGATTGCACAACTATCTGGACTGCAAATCAATCAAAAAGACTAGTGTAACCCCTTTTTAATATGGCATGCACAAATTTGTGTCTGCAGGGGCTTAACATTAACTTGGGCCCCACACAGTTCACTTACCTTGGTCTCACCATCCCAACTAATTGGAAACATCTTGAGAAATTAAATTTTGGCCCCAGTAAATCTGCTAATGGCAGAGGTAAACAGCTGGTGCCACCTTAACCTCTCTCTCCCTGGCAAAGTATCTGCCATACATGCTGTTACGACCAGAGTAGCATACCTCCTTAATAATCTTCCTATTGCCTTAACGGGCAAGGTGTTTCACCACTAGACAAATTGATTGCATTCTTCTTATGGGAAGGCAAAGCACCCAGGTGGAGCCACAGCAAGATGTGGGCTCATTGGACTAGGGGGTCTGGGACTCCCATGGTTGCAGGGCTATCACTGGGCATATATCTCAGTGCAGGCAACCAAATGGTTTGTCCCCTCTCCCTCTCTGTCTCCTCAATGGGTTCAGCTAGAATCCCAGCTGATGCAGAACATCCCGTTGGGCCTATTCTTAACTGGTGTCCCTATAAACTCTAGCATGCTCACCCTGGTTATGATTGAGACCAGGAAGGCATGGTTTAGAATGATAGCTCCAAAACTCTGAATGTGGCAAGTTCTATACCACTCCAGTACATGGCTCTCTGGCATAATCATTTTCTCACAGTGGATAATAAATCGTTCTATTGACTGACATGGGAAAGCAAGAGTATACACATTGCTCAAGACTTATATGTAAATAACTCCAGCATGCTGATGTATTTTGAACAGCTTAAGTTCCAATATTCCCTTCAGTCTAATGACTTCTGGAGATACCTGCAGCTAGGTAGTGTGATCCAAACTCTTAATGGGATGCTCACTGTAGACCCTATGTGGAGTTGGATATCCTTATTACATATGAGAACTTCTGCCCAAGACCTTGCGGGATGATTCTACAGAACCTGGTGGGAGGTGCAGCAGGACCACACTGAATCCTGCAGGACCTCATGGTGTGTGGACCTCCAAGTCCCCATCACAGCAGAAACATGGTACTGATGCCTCCACCTAGCCCTAGATGTTTGAGGGGGATTGTGATGATTCTGCCCGCGATCGGCTTTACGGTCCACTGGACCACCAGGAGATATTTGGGTTGGGGTTATCATTCTGCCCGCGATCGGGCACTGGGGGTTCATACACCTGGTGCCCGTGATCGGGCTTCGGATATGGGGGGTTACATGTACCTGTAATGCCCAGTAATCGGCTGCATTGTAAGGCCGGTCCCCCGATGGCTGCTGCCTGGCAGGGTGGCCTGGCTTAAGTCCTTGGGGATCAGCGCACCTACATGCAAATGGCATGCAACAATATAGCTTAGATGCAAATGGCCCCCTGCACCTTGTATAAATTATGGCCCCATTTGCATGTCACCTTTTGAATATCGGAAATTTGCACATGGCGCAATGGTACTTCGCCACCGCAGTTTAATGCTCATCTCTGGCAACTGCGGTGGCGCAAGTTCCACTCGCGTCGCCAAGTGCTGTGGCTGGGAGTGATATTCAGGGGCGAACAGTGCAACTCCTTTGAATATCACCTCGCCACAGCCCCGCGCAACTATTTTGAGCAGCGCAAGGGCTTGCGCCTCAGAATGGCGCAGTTTGAATATCCAGGCCATGGTATGTTACTATAAGTATTACTGTGTATGGGAAGCTGTTCAATTCAAAATTGCATTTTTCAGAAAATTATTAATAGTGAAATGTCTATGACTAATGATAAAATGTTTACAGCATAATATTATGAGAATGACAAACATGAAATTGAGTGTATCAAACACAGGAATGGTTATAAGACCTTGTGAAATGGGTATGACTTATACCAAAATGTGTATGACTCATACCAAACTCAATATGACATACAACAAGATGGATATGACATACACCAAGATGGAAATAACATTTATTAAAATAAGTATGATATATACCAAAATGGCTAGGACACATACTGAAACAGGTAAGATGCAAACCAAAATAGATATGACACATAACAAAATGGGTATGACACACACCAAAATTGCTATGGCACAAATTGAAATGAATATGCTGTACCAAAAAAGGGTATAATGCATAAATAAATATGACACATATTGAAATGGATATGGCCTATACAGAAATGGATATGACACATAGCAAAATGAGCACACCATACTGAAATGGATATGACACACAACAACATGGATTTTGCATTAACTGATATTAATATGACACTCACTGAAAATGGTATGACATATGCTAAAATAATAATGACACATATGAAGATGGATATGACATATACTGGAATGGCTATAACACATAGCACAATGGGTATTATGTACCAAAATGGTTATGCAACAAACTGGACTGGATATGGCACACACTAAAACTAGTATGACACACATAAATCATTATAAAACATATTGGAATTGATATGGCCTATACCGAAATGACTATAACACATAGCAAAATGGGTATGACATTCTCCAATATGGTTATAGCACAAACTGACATGGATATGACACACACCAACATGGTTGTGACAAATACTGAAATAATTAGAACACATACCAAAATGGATATGTCACATGTTGAAATGGGTATGCACATATCAAAATGGATAAGACACACACCAAAATGGATATGACAAAAAACCAAAGTCCTGATATTCAGATGTGCATCTGGCAATAGCACATGTGATGGCGCAGTGCAACTGAGTTGTGCTGGAGCAACTCAGGGATATATTTAAAAGAGATGAACAATGGTGCACCTCCTCTGAATATATCAGGTAATTCGCACTGCACAAATACAATGCACTGGTGCATCCCTCTCAGACAGGGCTGAATACAAGAAATGGTAACTGCGCAAGAGCAACAGAGTTATGCTGTGCACAAATTCCTGGTATTCAGCTGGCAGAATGCATATGGCATCATAAGGTACAGTATGCAAAGTGCAAATGGGGTCATTTGGTAAGTCATTATGGCCCCACCTGCATGAATTGTGCAAGGCTGGCCAGAGAAATGCACATGGCACCCTGCAGAGAATGTCCCAGGATCAGGCACTGCAGTACAACTCCTCTCCCATCCCGTGACACCACTCACCAGTAGCACAGAATGTTATACACCCTGGTGGTCCAGTGGTACCCCCACCTCTCCCATAGCTCTGATTGCCGATATGTATATTAATAAAATTCCTTGATAGTCTAGTGGTGCCCCTCCCAACTCCTGTAGGTCCGATTGCTGATATGTATATTATTAAATTCCTGGTAGTCTAGTAGTACCCCGCCCCTCCCATAGCTCTGATCACCAATATGTATATTAATAACATTCCCTGGTGGTCTAGTGGTACCCCCCCAACCCTCACATAGCTCTGATTGCTGATATGTATATTAATAAAATTCCCTGGTAGTCTAGTGGTACCCCCACTCCTCCCATTGCACCGATCACCGATATTCATATAAATATAATTCCGTGGAGGTCCAGTGACACCCCCACACTGACACATGAACCCCAGTCCACCAGCTCCCCCCCAACATCATTGGCAGACAGCAGCATACCCACCCACATACCTTTATGACTGCCCTCTGAATTATAGCATACAGTATGGGCTGCAATCCAATTGGTCCACACTGTGGACCAATGGGCTTCAGTGCATACTGTAATAGACATTTTTTCTAAAATATGGCAGTTTGTGAATCTAGTTCTTTATCAAATTATTAATTTCCCTGCCTTTTTTCCCTAGGTTCTCTGACTTTGTAAGAGGAGTGTTGCATGTTTACAGGCCTCAGTACTGTACATGTGCTGAACTACTGAATCATTAAAGGCTTGTGCAGCAGCCACGCCCAGGTTAGTGACCTAGTGTTTGTCTTCAGACGGTATTGTTAAGTAGTAGTAATAGTAGTAGTAAAAATGTTTATTTTTATACAGGATAGCAAACTTTAGGTCATTGACCTATTTTCAAAGTTGTCCTGTGTCAAGAACAAATTACATTCAATATAACAGACAAAAATTCAGACTACATAGAACAACTAATAAATAATTTTTGACATTTATACAAGACAAAAATCTTCAATCAGACCAGCAACTAACACATTTATCCACATTTTAAAAACAAGTACATTCATCATAAAATACAGTGCTCAATCCTAATTTAAACTGGGATAATTTAGTTGCTTTCCTTAATTCAGGGGGAATATTATTCCAAATATTTGCAGTCTGAGCCTCATGTGTCATAGTACCATATCTTGTATTAGTTTTTGGAAAAGTGTAACCTCTATGCTTTACATCCCTTAAAATATATGGATAATATTTACTAACAGAAGGCAATTTCATGTTTCCATCAATCATCCCATTTATTATTTTATAGCTAAATACTAAATATTGTTTTTTAAATCATACTGATAAACTGTCGGGCCTGGATATTCAACCGGCACCCAAAAGGTGTGCAAAGGCAGGAGCAAGCGCAAGTCCACTGCACCCATGTGCAAGAAGTGTGATATTCAAAAAATGCGCAAGTCAAGATGCGCCTGTGGCATACAACTGAATATCGCACCAAATGTGCAATAGCGTAACCAAGGATGTGCAGTTGCGCATTTAAAATGCACCATAGCTCAACCAGGGATGCTCAGTGGAGCAGTCCAGATGTGCCACAGCACAACCACAGATGCCCCGTGGAGCAGGGCAGCAGTGCAACAGCACAACCAGGGATGCGCAGGGACCAGATGCAGGGGCCCACCACCCATGCCACAGATGGGCAGTGGAGCACACTGCAGAACAGACATCGCCCCCCTTCCCACACCCCATGCACTGCACAACTGTTGGAGAGCTGGAATAACCATCGGCCCATGGATACCAGCAACCAACCCACAGCCGGGGCATGGTGCCCCAGCACACCCCATGGCAAGCTGTGACCGGCACACAAGGAGGGCCAATCACCCTATGCCACACCATCCCACCAATGCCGAGCACACCCTGCACCATGATCCCCATACACCTTGCCCAGGAGTAGCTCCCAACAGTGCAGGACACACCATGCTTGCCACCACCCCCACTGTGACAATGCAATCCTGTGCACCATGGAGCCATGCAAGGCAGCCCCTCCATGTGCACCCTGCAGAGGGTGGCAGCAGACAGCGATGCAACAACTGCATACACAGTGCCACCCTGCACGTCCCCCCCGAGGTATAGCTGAGAGCCCGACCATGCGTTGGCACACAAGGTACCCCACATGCGAAAGGGCATGCCCCGGACCCCACCACCAGCAGTACAGCACCCTGCACACCCTCCCAAGGACACATCCCATCCCGGCACTGGCTACAACAGTCAGCACAGACACACACAGTGTTGCATGGAAGCATGCCCCACACAGGATGCAACACAGTGCATGGACAAACATCAACCCATACTCAAGGGCACACCGACACAGGGACACAGTAGTGGGTCAACCAAGCCACTGGCATGTGGCCACGGCAGCCATGTACACATGACCAGCACCCCTACATGGCACAGGTGTGCCCCCACCTTGCGCAGGCACCATGAAGCTGTATGCCACCAGCATGCAGCCGGAGCACAAATGACAGACAGTGGAGCACATCCCCTGGAACAGACACAAGTGACAGCATGGAAGGGGGCCAACAACAGGAGAGGCCACAGAGCCACTTGAGACAGATGAGCACCATACTGGTGACAGGAAGCAACCTGGCATTGTGCAGGGAACAGTGGTTGTCCAGCATGGACAGCCACCACTGACATGCCAGCAGACCGTGCATATCACAGACATACAAGGGGAGTCAGCTGCACAGGCCATGGACAGTCTGACAGTGGTGCCATGCACACAGAGCATGCACCATGGACCACTGCACACAGGCATCCAGTGCACAGAGAACAACACACAAACCACAGACAATGATTTATTCCCCCTGCCCACACCATAGGTGGTTCCCTTCTGGACACACACACACACCCATGCTTGCACCACCCCTGACACCATGTACACCACTGCAGCTGAGCACCTGTAGCCCGCTGCAAATCAGAGACCACCACAGTTGTCATAACAAAATGTATGTATTAAAAATATAAACACTCAAACATATTTACAAATATATACAAGGGTGGGGAAGGGACCACAAACTATGTGAGGGGGCATGGGGAAAGGGTGTACAAATGGAAGAGGGAAGAAGGGGTGTGAGGGTGGATCCAGGGGGGGTAGGTGTGTCAGGAGGTCATGGAGGGTCTATTCTCTTCACCGCTCTCCACTCCTGTGGCACCTCTGTGTGCTTCTCCTCCAGACCCCATGCCACTCCATCCTCTCCAGCAGTGCCAGGGAGGCCCATGCCAGCTGCAGCAGCTCCTGCATGCCCCATTCTAGGGCCATCCAGTGTTGTTCACCTAGGACAAGGGAGCAGAGTCAATATGTGTGACTGTCCAGTCCTCTGCAGCCCACCCATTGTGCATGGCATACAGCTGTGTGCCGCGCCCCTGTGATGGTGTGTGACCACCCACAGTGACCGCGTCCACAAAACCTGCCTACCCAGGCACCCACAGCCATGCAGACCACTGCACACACCCACCACCCATGTCCCTCACAGCACCACCATGGTCATACAGTGACATGGCTATGTGGTGCAAAGGCAGTGGCACAGCCATGTACCCAGTGCACACATGGACCACCATTGATGCACTCCCAGACATGCAGTGCCACTGGACAGTGCTGACTGTAACAAGTTGCGTGCATGGCAGTGGTGTCAATGGATGGTGGCCATGCCCTGCTGCCCGCCCTGTTACACAGAATGCAATAGTAATCATGGATGTAAGGCATGCACCATCATCAGGCTGGTCCCTGTGCCTCAGTGGTCTGGCATCCCTTTCAGCCTGCTGGTCCTCTTGGCAGTGCCTCCTCTCCCTCACCCCCGCCGGTGCTCCTCTGGGCCTAAGGAACAAACATGGAGAGAGGAACATTAGTACAATCCAGTAGCAAAGTCCCCCCACCCCCGTGTGTGTGCAATCCCACACAGCCATACCCATCCACCCCCCACCCCAATACCACCACCACAGCCAACACTGAACAGCCCCTCCCATGTGTCAGACACATGCAACCGTGATACGTGTATGGATGTTAACAGTGTATGGATAGGGCACCTACCTGGCCCTGGCGCCATGCCCCTCCTGGCACATGCTCGCAGGTGGGCAAGCCTGTCCAGGTCCATGCATTAGAGGTCCCCGTATCGGTGACAACACTGCTCAGCCATGCTCCCGATTCCTGTGGCCTCCTCCAGCCCCACCGCCACCTCCTCCCATACTGCACTCCTGGCTCTGTCTAGGGGGTGCATCTCCATAAAGTGCCCCAGCATGGGGCTCTACTATGGCCACCAAATTGGCCAGCTCCACCTGGCTCCAAACAGCAGCCCTCTTCCGTGCCATCTCTAAAGCTGGTTGGAGTCAAAATGGCACTCGGTAGCACGGTCCGTCACATGCAGATGCTGCACAGTACAGCGCTGCCATTCCCTATCGTGCTGTCACCGAACAGTGTGGTAGTGGTGCACCCATGCAGATGCATGGTGCCTAGGGGGCAAAAGTCAGGCACAGGGTGAAGGGTCTCTCGCTCACGGACCGCTACAGCGCGATTGGTACTCAATGCATGTAGCGTGATTGGGTGCCTGTGTGCCACCTCCGATAGTGACCTACCATGCTGTGGCCCCAGTGTGCCTACGGTGTCCCAATGCCACAGCGCCACATATGTGAACAGCGCAGTAGCGCCACTGGCACAATGGTGGCAATGTTCTGCATTGCCTCCCACACACAGCACGTCAGCAGTGCGGCAGGCATCAGCACCATCACCCCAGGCTTGCACAGTTCGGTGTGTACTGCACGTGTCACAGAAATGCGCCCATGCCTGAGTATGTTCAACAAAATTGCGCAAAGTGCAACAGCGTGATATTCATCCGGCATATGCAAATCAGCTAATCAGCCATTCAGTGGTGCAGATACTGCATTTGCATCCACTTAAAACTGCGCCTCGCCTCATGTGCATGCGTTGCACTATACAAATGTGACATTGAGGTGCACTGGCCATAGTCAAGGCCCCTAGAATTCTGCGGATGCAGAATTTTGCGCAGAACTTGCAATCTACCGCAGAACTTCTACGGTGCTGCAGAATTCACTCTTCTTGTTGATTTTTTATTAATATTTCTGTTTTTCCATAGAATCTAGTTCCCTTCTCCTCTTTTTATATCCTAAATCCCCTATATGCTCAGAATGTGATGTTATCATTGCTATAACATCATACATTAGCTAATGAAATGGCTGCAATCTGCAACAGAAATGAACAGTCACTTATCTACCACAGCTCCCACTGCCAGAGATGGTGGCACAGCACATCAGGCATGGTGAGATTTGCTCAACCTGCACTACAGCCTAATACAATTTTCAGTCTTACATTATTGCACTAGGGCCAACTTAAACAAAACCTTATCAATAGCACAGACCTGTTAAGTCCATACCTCACTTTGTACATACCCATTTGTGCCTTTAAGGTATGGAGATGCCATCTGAAATGAATAACTGGTAAAATGAATTTAACTGTCATTTTTAAGAAAAATAAAGTAATTATGTCCAGAAAAGTGGAATATAATAATGTATAGACCTGTTGAAAGAATAGACCTGTTAAATAAATAATTGCACTGTACGCATTTTTGCCAAGGTTATTGATTACATATTGTCATTGGTTGATAGAATCACCTAAAAGTTATGGAGAAATTTTGTGTGCAGGGACAGCTGTTGGGCCAGAGGGTAGCATGCTGTGTTTCTGTGCTGGCAACTCAGGTTCAGAGACTAGCTCTGGGACCTGGCTGGGCAGCACAAGGACTGATGGAACACATCATTGCTGGGAGCCTGGGAAGGTATGGTGCAGTGTTCTGTCACATGGTGGACACATTGCGCTGGTCTGGAGAGCTCTATCTCACAATCGGTTCACATGCATGTCATGGCCTGATGGTGTTACGCAGTGTGTCAGGGAAAGCAGGTTGACATCAAAAATGAGTTTTGCAATACCTCATCTATTCCATTTCTAATGGGACCTGCATGAATGACGATGCAAATTAATGGAAATTAAAAAAAATATATACACACACACACATACAGTATCTCTGTCTCTCTCACCACACACACACACACACACGCACATTTGTATGTATGTTACAGATTGCATATAAATATATAAGTGATACACAGTGAGAACCTCATGAGTGGTGTAGAAAGCACATACAATTATATAAGTGATAGACTGTGGAAACCTCATTAGTGGGATAGATAGCATGCATACAGAAATACCTTATTTATCACATAAGATCCCCCTTGCATATGTCATTTATTTAATAGGCTAGTATCTTAAGGGAGAGACATTTGTTTTGCTTTTTTAGGCATAAAATTATTTTTATAATTCTGTTATTTTTTGAACTAGTGTTACTGTGCTTTCCACCATCCTGATTGCTATAACTACTGCCATGAAAGTGAAGTCAGGATAACAAGCTGTCACTGTGATGTGGTAGTTTGTTAGTGCCTCAGAACTTCCGAAGAAATTACAAACCACCACCGCAGCAGTTCTGTGGCAAATGGTAGTCTTGCCGCAGAACTTGGTCCCACTGTGCCACAGAAAAGTAGGGGCCCTGGCCATAGTCGGTTATTGCAGTCTATTGTGGTGAGTTGCATGCTGTTTGGGAGTGTGGACTGTGGTGTGTGGGACATGCATGGGACTGCACAGTCACAGGTAACACCTGTCATTCTCACAGGATGAATAATGAGCAATCGTGAGGTGGAGGAAGAGGAAAAGTGATGTGGGAGGAAGAGGAG
This sequence comes from Neoceratodus forsteri, assembly GCA_016271365.2. Lineage (NCBI taxonomy): Eukaryota > Metazoa > Chordata > Ceratodontiformes > Ceratodontidae > Neoceratodus > Neoceratodus forsteri. The sequence continues at coordinate 1,181,131,379 of CM057458.1, forward strand.
GCCTAATTTCACAAAAGCAGAAACAGATGCCCTGTTTGAGGCCTACCTCAACTAGGAGCCGCTGCTCAGCGGACGGCGAGGGAACACCACAGGCCCATGCTGCTGCATGGGAAGAGGTGGCACGTGCTGTCAACCTGCATGGCAGCCACCAGCGGTCCGTCCAGGAGTGCAAAAAGAAGAAGGGCATGGACAGGTGGAGGATTAAGGACAAGGTGGCTGCCATCAGGGCAGCATGGTCTGCGACCGGTTGGGGACAGCTGGACATGCAACGCCTGACCCCACAAGAAAAGCGGGTTGCTGGCATCATGTGGCGTTGTGCCATCAAGGGTGTTCCAGGTGGTGGATTCCAGATGGGTGGTAGCCCATCACTGCATGGTAGATCCTTGTCTGTCAATGGAGGGGGACAGGGTAGGGCAGATACATTAATGCTACTGTGTTTCCTTACAGCTCCTGAGCATCTACATGGGTCAACGGTGGTGAGCTTGTCCACTGAGGGCAGTACCATGGACATAGAGGAGTGCTCATCCACCTCCACAGGCATACGAGGGTCAGGGTGACAGTGGGCCTGCCTGGACATCCAGACTGATGTTGGTGGAGCAGGTGCAGAGGAGGCCCTGCCCATGTCCCAGCGTGCCAGCGTCCATTGATGCCAGCATGCTGAGACTTGGGCTGGTGCCGGATCCATCACTGATGATGATGGAGCTCATTTCATGGACAGTGATATGTGTGAGCCACAGGATTGCCACACAGCAGTAGACATCATGGGCATGGCTGTGGGTGGTGCCACCGTGGAGGCCAGTGTGACATCATAGTCCCAGCATGTACCTATCTGCACCAGTGGGGCAGCACTGGTGTGTGTCCAGGACAGTGGGGCTGTTGTGGCGCTGCAGTGGCACCGTTGAGCCCTGGAGAGCGGCAGCTGGAGGGGCAGTGTCAGCACTTGGCCAATGGCCATGGGGGTACAGTGTCAGGGGGTGGTATCAGTGCACTGCCTGTGGACATGCCCCAGCCTGGCCCTGCTGTGTAGCACCCACCCTCAAGGGGTGCTGCCCATCAGGGCCGTGAACACCATGAGGGACAGCATGCCGATCAGGCAGATGACCTCTTAGAAGGGCACACCCGCAAACTCCAAGAATCAGTTGGTCAGCAGGTGCGGCTTGTGACGGCGGTGGATGCACTCAGTGCGGCTCTGCACCAGGCAGAGGAGCGGCACAGCAGAGACACCGCTCTGCTCCTAGCAGGGATGGACCGGATGTGGGAGGATGTGACTGCTGCCATTGACAGGCAGACAGAGGCAATCACTGCTGTCATGGCCACAATGGGCACACAGTTATTTGCCCATGAGTCGCAGACACCACGCAGTGCAATGTCCACCCCTCGTTCCTGGTGTCATGCGATACCCTCCTTGTCGACACTGGGTTCAGCTGTGGGCATCCCGAGCACGCCTGGCGCAGGCATGTTCAGTGTGCTGCAGACCCCTGCGTGAGCATGGTCGCTTTCATGCAGCAGAACCCCTGGGGGACCATCGGTGCCACCCCATGAGGCCATTGGTCAGCCTGTCACTGCTGTCAGGTCTCAGCAGGGCTGTCCACGCATCTGTGGTGGCTGTGGCATGGTGGCGCGTGACTGACCTGTCTCCCACCACAGCTACTGTCTGATGCTGCCCTGTGTGCATTGTGTTGTTCAATGTGCAATGCACTGGTGGGGTACCCGGCCCTGCACGCACACACATGTTCCATCTGCACACCCTCCTGGCTGCTGTCCACTGAGGCATGTGCATGATGATGCCTGCGTTGTGCTGTCCGCCACTGTGCAGTGGTGCCCAGCGTCTGACACATGCACAATGACAGGCACAGGGCATGGTGGTCTGTGGATGTGTGTGTGGCTAGGGGTGGCGGTTGGGGTCGGCATGCCTCCTACCCTTTGTGCATGTATTGTGAGGTGTGTGTGTGTGTGTGTGTGTGTGTGTGTGTGTGAGACCGTGTGCCGTGTTAGACCTTGCCCATCCCTGACAGCGTGTGTGGTTCCATGCTCAGCCATTTCTCTTAATGACATGCACACCTAGGGTTAGTCCATGTGTGTTTGTGGGTTGTGCCCTTGCCACTGGTGGTTGCACATGGCCCCATGACTTACCTGGGTTGGTTGAAGTGCTCCCCTGTGATGGTGTCCCAGTGCAGCTGTGCCATCTGGATCAGTCGGGGGTCCCTTCGATCAAGGGGGAGCTGCCCATCACCATCTTCAGCAGCGTTCTCTATCATCCTTATCACTATCCCCCTCTTCGACCTGTACGGCTATCCCACAGTCGTTGGCCAGGAATAGCCCACAGGCCTTTGAGGGGCTGTACTGTAGGGCACCGCCAGATGTGTCCAGGCAACGGAAATGTGCCTTCAGCATCCCGAACACCCGATCGATGACATTGCATGTGGTGACATGTGCCTCACTGTAGCCTTGCTGCAATGGGATCATGGGCCACCACTACGGTGTGAGCAGCCAGGGATGGAGTGGGTATCCACTGTCACCTGTGTGTAGAGGGTGGACATTAGTTTGGTGATCAGCGTCACCCTGCCTAGTACCATCTAGGCCAATACCCATGTCACCTCTGACTATGCCCATCCCTAGGTCAATGACTTTCTGCGTGGTTTGCATACTCACCCACTAGGTGGCCAGTGGGGATGTCCCCACTCTCGAACCTGTGGCACAGTGCGGACTGTTGCCAGATGAAGGCATCATGTGCTCCCCCAGGGTGAGTGGCACAGACATTGATTATGCGCCCCTGGCATCGCACACCACCTGGCAGTTGATGCTTGCATGCCCCTTCTGATTCATGTATGCAGCCCCTTCGGGGCCAGGTGGCATGCAGATGGCCACATGGGTGAAGTCTATTGCACCGAGCACGCCAGGCATACGTGGTACCCTGTGGAAATCCTGTATGTTTGCTGTACGCTCCACCGGTGTGCTGGGGAAACAGATGTACTCCACAGCATGTGGCAGCAGTGCGCTGAGGAACTGGGTGAGGAGGTGTGATGCGGCTGACTGGGATTTGCCTGTCATGTCCCCTGTTGATCTCTGGAAGGTACCTGTGGTGAGCAGGCACATGACAGCTGTCACTTTGGTCTCCACTAACACAGCGTGGCTCCGTCATGTGGGTGCCTGCATCACATCAATGCACAGCTCACAGAGCCGCTTCAGGATTGCCCAGTTTGGGCAGTACTGGCCTACGATCGCAGTATCAGTGTACAGCTCAAAGCTGGTGCAGGCTCGGTACTGCCGGTTGGGGGCATACCGCCGACAGGTCCTTCCACGGCTGTGCCCCCTGCTGCCTGCCTTCTGACCCCCCTCATAACTACCTCCATCTGGATGGTGGCACTGGCCATGTCCCTGGCTTGTGTTACCCCCCCCGGCAGCTGTTTCTGTGTTCCCCCAGCTGTCCTTGCTGCTACTCCCCCTGCATTGAGAACAATTCCCTGTAGTGGCCTCAGTGCTGTGTGGTACTTCCCCCTTTTGACCTGCACTGTGGCAGAGGATCCCAACACTTTCCCTGTTCCTGGGGGTTCCAGGTGCTCTGTCCTGCTCCTGCCTTGTCCTACTCCCAGTTTTTGTATGTCTGTGTGGCTGCCTGAAGTTCAGCAACATGTGGCTTCCCTGTAGCGTTCTTGAGCCTCTCTCTTGTTCCTTTTTATTTTGGATCATTTGCACTATCGCGCAACTTCTGTTTGTTCCCCTATTGCGCATGGCGCATGTTATTGAATATCACACTGCTCCATTTATGCATGGTTCCTCCCCCTTCAGTTGTGCATGCATTCATTATCATTGCGCTCTTGCACATTGCGATTTGAGGGGTGCATCTGCCTCCCGCTGAATATAGCAGAATGGCGCATTTTCAGACTTGCACTGGCGCATCCCTGTTGCGCATGGTGCAACCCTTTTGAATATCTGGGCCTCTCAGTTTAGGTCTTTATACAAAATGCAATGATGAGTATTATAACTACAGTTCAGGACAAATCTTGCCAATCGATTATGTGATATGACTAATTTATTTAAATGTGTTTGACCCGCAAAATTATACACCATATTTCCATTGTCTAATACAGGCATTATTTATTGATTTGCAATTAACCTCTGGGTTTGTAGATTTAATATCCTTGATGACCTTCATTGTGCCCCTATCTTATTATTAATTTTCTTTATTGTATTATTAATATGAGTTAAGGATAATTATTTATAATGCTGGGGCATTATACTGTATTTAGTTGGTTACACATTTGGTTATATTGCCTGGTTTGATGCTATTATCTTCATTTCATTGTGAGCAGCATTATGTGGTGGTAGTGGGGCAACTGTGTAGTAAATCTGTGAGGTGGTAGTTGGTGAAAGACTCTTTATCTATGTCTTTTTCTCTTTTTAAAACTCTGGCCCAGATATTCAAACTGCGCCAGTCTGAGGCGCAAGCCCCTGCGCTGCTCAAAATAGTTGCGCTGGGGTGTGGCGAGTGATATTCAAAGGAGTTAGCTGTTGAGCAACTCCTTTGAACTCACCAGCTCACAACACTACGATGGCGCAGTGGAACTTACTCTACCGCAAGTTGCCAGAGTTGAGCATTAAACTTGCGGTGGCGCAAGTACCATTGCGCCATGCGCAAATTTCCAATATTCAAAAGGTGACATGCAAATGGGGCCATAATTTATGCAAGGCGCAGTGGGGGCCATTTGCATCTATTTATGGCTCCATTTGCATGCCATTTGCAAGTAGGTGCGCCGATCCCCGAGGACTTGCTCCTGGCCACCCTGCCAGGCAGCAGCCGTCGGGGACCGACGCACAATGCAGACCGATCGCGGGCATCACAGTTACATGACACCCCACATCTCCCACAGCCCGATCGCGGGCAGAACGCGTATATCGCCCCCACACATCTCCCACAGCCCGATCGCGGGCAGAACACGTACATGTCTCCCCACACATCTCCACAGCCGATCGCGGGCAGAACCTGTATGACCCCCAGTGCCCGATCGCGGGCAGAACCTGTATGACCCCCAGTGCCCGATCGCGGGCAGAATGTAACCTCCCCAACCCGAATAACTCCCTGGTGGTCCAGTGGACCGTAAAGCCCGATCGCGGGCAGAATGTCACACACAACCCCAAACATCTCCCTGGTGTCTAGTGTCCCCCACCACCACCCCCTCACCCCTCCCCCCGCGGCCGGCGGGCGACAGCATCCACCGCCTGCCGCCCGCCCGCGCCGACTGACTGTCGGTGGGCTGCCGCCCATTGGTGCAGAGCTACAGCCAATGGGCGTGCAGCCCATACCGTACATGACAGTCAGATTTGTGAATGATCATTCACCGATCTGGACACAACTCGCTCTGTTATAACTCTACGCCGATAGCTGTACTGCGCAATAAGCGCTGTTCAGTCAATCAGCGGCGGGGGCGGCAAGCGAGTGGGATATTTATCGCCCGCCGGCTGCGGAGGCGGGGTGGAGGGGCTTCGTGGGTGGGTGGGGGACACTGAACACCAGGGAGATGTTTGGGGGTTGTGCTGTGACATTCTGCCCGCGATCAGGCTTTACGATCCACTGGACCACCAGGGAGTTATTCGGTTGGGGGAGGTTACATTCTGCCAGCGATCGGGCACTGGGGGTTCATACAGGTTCTGCCCGCGATCGGGCTGTGGGAGATGTGTGTGTGTGGGGGTTCATGTGCGTGTACTGCCCGCGATCGGGCTGTGGGAGATGTGTGTGTGTGTGTGGGGGTTCATGTACTTGTACTGCCCGCGATCGGGCTGTGGGAGATGTGTGTGGGGGTTTCATGTAACTGTGATGCCCGCGATCGGGCTGGTGGGGGCACAGGGACCGAGTTGGGGGCCAGCCAGGGGTGGCAGCTGCTGTGTTGCGCCCTGCAATACAGCAGCTCACCTGTGGGTGGCCCTCAACTTGATCCTTTTTTTTTTGGCTCAAGGTTGTGCAGGCGCAGGTTGGGGGTTGCGCATGCACAACTCTGCACAACCCGACTGATATCAGGTTGCCAGGTTATGCATGGTTCCTCCCCTCCTGTTGAGCATGCATTCATTTGCATTGCTCTTTACGCAACCTGTTGCCAGTGGAGCAACTGCCTCCTGCTGAATATCGCAGAATGGCGAATGTAGGAATCTGCCTCATGCGCAACCCTGTTGCGCATGGAGCAACCCTTTTGAATATCTGGGCCTCTTTATTTTAAATTGGGTGTATTTCAGTTGACTTTAAATTGTTTACTGAAGGGCAAATTTTTGTGCTAACTTTTTAAAACCAATTTCAGCATTCTGCCACTTTTTTTTGTACACTTTATTTATTCACACTTACCACATTGGACTCTCTCCAGCTGGGACTTGGGGCTGATCTGGCCGATCCCTTCCATCTGAAGCTTCAGTGCCCTCACTGGTCTCTGACCTCTCCACTCCACGTCTCCGAATCCCCCCCTTGATCTGAGTGCCCCGGGAGCAATGGACCACCAACTCCTTCCTGTTGCTATATCCAAGTGTCTGGTGGAGACAGTAATGGGAAGCCCAGGAGATCACCTAAGCCCGTTATTGGACATGGTGCCAGTGCCACTAGACCCACTTTCACCTACCAATGGGAAGGGTTTTTTTCTTAGTTTCTTCCCACCTATTGGCCCAGTCATGCAATGCACTCCAGTGCGATGCTTGAGTGCTCCCATTCATGTACACAGGAGCACCGTCGCGGCCATGCCCCCGCTCTGCCAGGACTGGACTGCTGCTAGATCCCCCAGTCATTACTAGGGGGTATCAAACAGTGAGACCTTAGTCCCCCTTCCCTCCCAGGAAAGAAGAGCTGTCCTTCAGATGCTCTATCCTTTCTTCCCCTGCCAACCCCCAGTGATCCGAGTCTGCTCCCGAACTGGGTCATTGGCATAGTGCTAGGTGTTGCATCCAGCGCCTCAACCCTCAGCACCACCAGGCCGGCCCAGCATTCTGCCGCATTTGATGTAAACATCAAAGTAAATTATTTTGCTTTTTGCTATGTAACCATACAGTGAGTTTCTAGTTCATGCCACATGGAGCAAATAGCCTGTTACTAAAGTTCTGTTTTTTCTAAAGCCAGCAACTAGTGAAGTCAGCTATCCAGCAGTTATCCAGTTCCTGCCCTTCCCCCCAGATACTATATTTTTGTAAGAAGAGTCTTAAATGTTTTTACATTGTATGACATGTGCTGAAATAGTGAACTATTAGAGGTTTAAGGAGCAGCCACAATCAGGTTGGTGGCTTTGTGTTCTCTACAGACCGTATTGTTATGGAATGCTATTTTGTTATGATTGACTCTACCTTATTGAAAACTTTTCTGTACAATCAGTCAGCAACAGAAAAATAAGAATAATCATGATAACAAGAGAAAAGAGTGACGAAGATACAGTTGAGGAACAACCCCCCCACCCGTGGCCTGCATTCTCACATTACATAGCAAAAACAATAGAATAGTGGATCGATGGCCATCCACAGTAAGCTGTGTTTCCATCAAGGGAGCTGATGCTGTCATAGAGACCTTGAGTGTGAAGCTTGAAAAGTCTCTATGACATCATCAACTCCCAAGATGGAAAGACAGACTTAGTTGTGAATTGCCACACATCCACTCTATTTCTTAATATATGGTTCTCCGAATACCAGAAAAAAACTCAAACATTTATTTGCCCAGGTATTGTACCTTGGGTTTGCAGTCCTGATTGGTGCTGGCAGGTCAGTGTGCTACCGCTGCATTCCAGTTCCTTCAGAGATTTGCTGCAGTTATTCTCCACTCCTGGTCATAAACACATGCTCTGCAGGAGTTATTTAGAAAAAAACAGAAAGAAAACTGACAAAATTCATGTAGTTTGGAACCACTGAGCCAGCTTCTGCTGTCCATGACCAAACTGTCTCAGTGAGGTTCTCACTAAGCACTGCCAGGTTTTAGTTGATTTTTCTCAACAGAGCACCAATCAGATGGCAGGACAAGGCCAACAATTTGTTGTACTGTCAATGTGAATTCAGCACGATAGCATAGTACCCGCCACTTATTTCACCCATGGTTTATGCAGGCATTTGTTTTTTATGGGCAGATTGAAATTTTCCACTTGCCTAATGCATATGCTGTAATGAAAAAAAATGCTTGTTATCGCATTCTATGCCCACCTTCTATTTCGGGCAGATTTAGTTGCTGCTGCAGTTAGTGTCAGTTCACACTTTGGCGTGCAGAACAAAGGATTCAAAAATTCTGCATGCCAAAGTGTAAATTAACATTAACTACAGTGACAGCTAAGCTGCCCAAAATAGATGGTGTTAATCATGGCAGTCAAGGGATGAGATGCTCCATCTGAGGCTTTAATCTATTGTGAAAATAAGTGACTGAAACTGAGATAGAGCTTCTAGTCCTCTCCCAAAATAGAATGCTAGTCAGTCACAGCTGCTCTGTGAATGAGCATCCAGTTATATCTTGAGAGAGCCTAACTGAGGCACTACTGTGTGTGTTTTGAAGTTTTTTTTGGCGGCATTCAAATGGTATGAGAGGATCCATTCCTGGAGCTGAACTGATGATTCAGCAGAGGAGGATGATGATTGTATACAACAGTGATCAAAAATGAGACAGCATTGTACCTATTTTCCCCTCCTCCCCCGAGTCACTAAGCCTTCCCAGAGCAGTACTGATTCAGCAGTGGAGGATGATGAAACAAAGAGCTTACTTGCTTAAAACAGTCACAGATAATAACAGTAATGAGACTTTACCTACTAAAAGTGACTAGTGGCAGTAATCAGCCCAATTTTTTACTAACAACCCTTGCCTTTGGTTACAGCGTCCAGTCCTTATAATGGGCAAAATCTGCTTACACAGATGCGCCCATTATAAGCAGCTTATACTGTACAACTGTTTGACCTTTGAACTGTACTATAGCAATATTTTGAAACGCTCCCATTTACATCCACAAAAAACCCTAATCATATACTATAAACCAGTTGCTGTTAGAGTCAACAATATTGAGACAAGTTAAAAAAATCTTAAGAATATATTAAGAGCAAATTAATCAAACAACAGTGTATTAAATAGTAAACTTAATGCATTAAAGCATTTAAATATATGCAAATATGGGGGCTACAAAAAAGGGGGGTTTGTATAATAGCACGCAAGAGAAATGTCACAAGAGTAAGATCAACTTAAATGGATTTTAAAGAGCAACTTACACATCTTGGTAGAGATGTGCCAGTAATGCCCTATTCTGCATACAGTACCTGAGGTACAGAGAGTACCGCAGATGGAGGTACTGTAAAGCAATATTTTACTGTAAAGATGTGGCAGAGCACAATGTGTGCCTCCGCCGGAGACTCAGGTCCCCTTCCCGATCCAAACCAAAAGATGTTGTCAGGTTGGATGGGAACCTGGCGAAATTCCATTTTGATGGCAAAAGTGCTGCAGAATCTGCATTTCACCAGCGAAATACCAATTCCATGGCACTTTCTCCAGTGAAATAGAATTTCACCAAGTCTCCATCCTGACCTGACATCATCCTCCAGTTTGGATCGGGAAGAGGACCTGAGGCTGCAGCAGGGGCACGCACAAGGCCCCTAGAATTCTGCGGCCACAGAATTTTGCGCAGAACTTGCAATCTACTGCAGAACTTCTGTGGTGCCACAGAATTCACTCTTCTAGGTGATTTTTTATTAATATTTCTGTTTATACATAGAATCTGGTTCCCTTCCCCTCTTTTTATATCCAACCCCCATCTGTTCAGAATGTGATGTTGTCATTGCTATAACATCATACATTAGCTAATGAAATGGCTGCATTCTGCAACAGAAATGAACAGTCACTTATTTACCACAGCTCCCACTGCCAAAGACAGTGGCACAGCACATCTTGCATGGTGATATTTGCTCAACCTGCACTACAGCCTGATACAATTTTCAGTCTTACATTGTTGCACAAGGGCCAACTTAAACAAAACCTTATCAATAGCACAGACCTACTAAGTCCATACCTCACTTTGTACAAGCCTATTCGTGTCTTTAAGGTATAGAAACACTATCTGAAATAAATAACTGGCAAAATGAATTTACTGTCTAAATTTTTAAGAAAAATAAAGTAATTATGCCCAGTAAAGTGAAATATAATAATGTGTAGACCTGTTGAAAGAATAGACCTGTTAAATAAATAATTGCATTTTTGCCAGTGTTATTGATTACATATTGTCATTGGTTGATAGAATCGCATAAAAGTTATTGAGAAATGTTGTGTGCAGGGACAGCTGTTGGGCCAGAGGGTAGTATGCTGTGTTTCCGTGCCGGCAACTCAGGTTCAGAAATTAGCTCTGGGAGCTGGCTGGGCAGCACAAGGATTGGTGGAACACATCACTGCTCAGAGCCTGGGAAGGTATGGTGCAGTGTTCTGTCATATGGGGGACACATTGTGATGGGCCGGAGAGCTGTATCTCACAGTTGGTTCACATGCATGCCATGGCCTGATGGTGTTACGCAGTGTGTCAGGGAAAGCAGGTTGTCATAAAAAATGAGTTTTGCAATAACTTCTCTATTCCATTTCCAATGGGACCTGTATGAATGAGGATGCAAGTTCAAGGAAATCAAAAAAAAATATATATATATATATATACACACATGCACACACATATGCAATTCTCTGTCTCTCTCATCACACACACACACACACACACACACACACACACACACACACACCATATTTGTATGTATGTTACAGATTACAAATAAATATATAAGTGATACACAGTGGGAATCTCATGAGTGGTGTAGAAAGCACATACAAATATATAAGTGATAGACAGTGGAAACCTCATTAGTGGGATAGATAGCATGCATATAGAAATACCTTATTTATCACATAAGATCCCGTCTGCATATGTCATTTATGCAACAGGATGGGACCTTAAGGGAGAGACATTTGTTTTGCCTTTTTAGGCATAAAATTATTTTTATAAGTCTGTTATTTTTTGAACTAGTGTTACTGTGCTTTCCACCATCCTGATTGTTATAACCACTGCCATGAAAGTGAAGTCAGGATGACAAGCTGTCACTGTGATGTATTGGTTTGTTAGTGCATAGAACTTCATGAAATTACAAACCACTGAAGTTCTATGGCAAATGAGTCTTGCCACAGAACTTGGTCCCACTGTGCCGAAGAAAAGTAGGGGCCCTGGGCACGCGTTGCACTTCAGTGCATCGTTACAGTAAAATATTGCCTTACAGTACCTCTGTTTGCAGTACTGTCAGTACCAGGTGATACTGTAGGCAGGATAAGGCACTACTGGCATGTCTATACCGAGATGTGTCAGTTGCTGTTTCAGGTCAACATTGCTTTTTATGTTGGCTTTTGTGCACGTACTAGCAACATCTTGTGGTGATAGCAGAAATGCAGAGGTGTGTCAGTATTGGCCAATGCACGGATGCTTTAGTGGATGTGTCCCTCAGCCCCCAATGAGTGAGCACACTGCCAATGGCAGCAGTTTCAAAGAAAACCATGAAGATAAAACAAATCTGCTGCTGCAATCAGCAACAAGCTCATCATTGAAGCAGCAGATGGCACACCTCCATTACACTTCTTTCCTGGTGAAACATTTCAGTAAACATGATGGCTCCTGATGTCAACCACACAATCTGCAGAAAGATGACATCAGGGTCCCTAATCCCCATGTCGGCATGTTCGCAGATCCTGCTGCCCACCACACTGCAACCTCCTACTGCTGCTGCCTTCCCTGCTCCCTCCTTTCCCCATCCTCAGACTGACAATAAAGCCCTCCTGCAACCTCCCACTACTGCTGCCTTCTGTGCTCCCTCCATTCCCCGTCCTCAGACTGACAATAAAATCCTCCTGCAACCCCTCACTGCTGATGCGCTGCCCTCCCCTGTTCCCCATCCCCAACAGAAAATAAAACCCTCCCACAACCTCCCACTGCTGTTGCCCTCTCACTTTCTCCACCCCAGAAGTGTAGCACACTGGGTCCCCACCCCAGTGTGCCTGTTTCTTTCTTTCTTAGCGATCAATTAAAAACCTTCCCTCACAGTTTATTTTCTTTTTCCCTGCAAACAAGAAAACAGTCCACGATGTCTCCATCCCCTCCCCTCCTCATCCTCCTCTGCGCACCCACATCCCTTACCCCTACTCATCTATACTTACCTCCAGAGGTCAGGGTCACAATCTTCTCTGAACCTGGATGTGTTTGCACTCTTCAAAGCTGAACTGCAATGTGAAGATGGCTAGATTTATAATGGGAAGCAATAGGAGGGTTTCAACTTAGGTTGCTATCTCAGCCATTGTTTGGCATTTAGGCCTCTCATTTTCAACATGGGGTTCTTGGGACCCCACCTCATGAACATCTTATTGTCATTTTGTTTCTCAATCCCAAAAGTGATTTCAAGGTTGCTGCACAGAATCACTTTTCAGGACTGATTGATGAAACAGCACTACCACTGTTCATGAAATGGGGTCTAAAAAGCCCATGTTGCAAATTTGGTGGAAAAATTAAAAAAGAAATGGCTGCATTACAAGTGTGGACTGTGCAGTTTCTATGCATGCTCATAGCTTTACCAATTTTTAATATTTTCACTCCAGATTTTCAACATTGCCATTTTTTTCACACCTCCATATGAACAGTACAGCAGTCATTTTTCACATTCTGCCTGACATGTTTTCATACCTGTTGCACAAAATGGTCATTGTCACAGTGCAAAATTACATTTTGGGACACATTAGCAAAATCACAGTGCCATTGTTCATGAGAAGAGGGCTCAAAATGCCCATGTTGAATATTTGGTGAAAACATTCCAAAAAATGACTGTGTTACGGGAATGCATTATACAGTTTCTACACACGCTTGTAAGTTCAGGCATGTTTCATATTTTCTCTCCAGATTTTCAACATTGCCATTGTTTCACACCTCCTCATGAACACTACAGCTGTAATTGTATGCATCCTGCCTGAAATGTTTTTTTGCATCTGTGCCTCCAAATTGTACAATTCATAATCATAAGTATCATAAGCAGTTTCAAGCTAAGGGACTTATGTCCATAATGCTTTCCAAGTATATCAGAATAGTGCAGTTATACCAGAATAAAAACTATCAAGTCTTGTCTTAAACAAATCCATACTAGTGCTTTCTATCACTGATACCAGCAGACCATTCCAGGCACTAACCACCCTGATCGTAAACCAGTGCTTCCTTAAATTTGTGTTCCATTTAGGTAAATCAAGTTGTAATTTATGTCTTCTATCGCTAGTCCATCCAGATCTGAAAGTTATTCCTAGGTCTTCCCTTAGTACTGTATCCTTGACAATTTTAGACATCATGCATAAGTCCCCTCTTAATCTTCTGTAATATAATGAATAAATATTTGATTTTTCCAGTCTTTTATCATAAGCCAAATATTTTAGCTCAGTCACAGATTTAGTGGCTCTACGCTGCACCCTCTTGATTCTAGCCACATTCTCCCTTTTCTGGGGGGCCCACACCTGGAGACAATACTCCAGTTGTGGTCTCACCAGGGCTCCATACAATGTCATAAGGACTGTCTCACTTCTACTGGAAATATGCCTCAAAATGCAATTTAAGTTGCAATTGGCCTTTTTAACCTGTTCCTTACAATGCTTACTAAACTGTAAGTTAGTTGTTAACTGTACTCCTAAATCCCTCTCATTGTTAGTTTCAGTCAAGCTATTGGTCCCCATAGTATACTTAAATTTGTTGTTGTGATGACCCAAGTGCATAATTTAACACTTGGAAATGTTAAGTTCGCATTTACTATAGTTAGTCAATAAATAAGCATAGTCTATAGCCTGCTGGAGAGAAATGGCCTCAGTTAAGTTGGCCACAGATGTTTCTATTCTACAATCGTCAGCAAACTTAGAAATCCATATATTTGGATCCCTACATTTCAATGTAGAAATATAGACATTGAAAAGACAAGGCCCCAACACTGATCCCTGTGGCACCTCACTCATCACTGCTGAACAGTCTGATATCTCACCCCTAACCACGACTCTTTGTTTTCTCCCTGTCAACCACAGAGTTTTCCACCTTAAGATGCTTCTATCTATTTCCACTTTTAATAGCAATTTGATCAATTCCACATGGGGTAGTTTATCAAATGCTTTGGCGAAGTCCATAAAAACCACATCTACCACATTACCCACATCCAGCTCAGAGCTAACTTTTTCATAAAAAGTAACTAAATTTGTCTGGCATGACCTAGACTTAGTAAACCCGTGTTGTGCAGAATTAGTTAACTTATTCTCGTCTAGATAGTCCAAAATGATGTTTTTCAAAATTACTTCCATGATTTTTCCTATTAATGATGTAAGGCTAAAAGGTCTGATATTAGATGGTTCCGACCTAGAATCCTTTTTGTGGAGTGGGGCTACCACAGCAGTTTTCCAGTCCTGTGGAACTTCACCAAAGTCCAAAGATGATTGAAATAAGTAGGTAAGTGGAAATGTCAATGGATCCACTAATTCATATAAAATTCTGTGGTATATGTTGTCCAGGCCGGGGGATTTATTAATATCCATTTTTTTCAATCTGGACCTAACCTTATCCAGTTTTATAACAATATTCCCTGGGATAGGGTTCAAATCATGGTATATGGGGGGTGGGGGGTATCTCCAGAATTAAAGATTGAGCAAAAATAATTATTCTGAATAATAACAGTCTTTTTTTCTGATGCTAGTTCACCCAGAGAGTTTTTATATGGTCCTAGCGTTGTTGTATTGCTCGTCAGATAGTTTATACATGAAAAAAGGACTTTTTATTATCATTAACTTTAGTGTCCAGGGTGATTTCCTGTTGAACTTTTGCCTTTTATAATAGCTTTAACTTATTTAGTGGAATTCTTGTAATCCTGTTAGTATTCTGCTGATTTATCCTTTTTATATTGTTTAAATAATTTATCTTTTACATTTATTAAATGCTTAACGTTTTTGTTTAGTCAGCATGGGGATATTTTTTTACTGCTCTTAAACTTTTGGATCCTAGGGATATGCTCATTATTTAATTGATTACGTTTATCAAGAAATATATTCCACATATCCTCTGTATTGTTACCTTTAAGATCATTAAGCCAGTCCCATTATGTTAAATCCTTCCTGTGTGAAATCACCTTTCAGGATTGAGTAACAAAATGATAGTGGCACTGTTCATGAGGTGGGGTCCCAAAAAGCCCACGTTCAATATTTGGAGTGAAAATACCAACAAATGCCCAGGGCATTAAGGTTTCCATCCATACACCCACCCTGTAGAGACTGACATGCGTCTGGGGGTGTAACTTGGGTTTGTCAGCTATAATGTTCTTGGCATTCTACCCCTGCCCCCCACTGTACATCTGCTGACAGGCATTAAGGTGTGTCTTGAGGTCTGTCACCCTAACATTCACCCCATTCTCCTATACTGGACCCATCTCAGCTTATTTCCTTACACAATGGGGTGAGTATAAGGGCTGAAGACCCCAAAGCAC
This sequence comes from Neoceratodus forsteri, assembly GCA_016271365.2. Taxonomy (NCBI): domain Eukaryota; kingdom Metazoa; phylum Chordata; order Ceratodontiformes; family Ceratodontidae; genus Neoceratodus; species Neoceratodus forsteri. The sequence goes on from CM057458.1 coordinate 1,181,146,868, forward strand.
ACCACAACACCTGTCAGTGTCTTTGGGGTGGTAGGGTTGGAGTTAGTTCAGTACTTTACTGCCATTCCTATTATTCAACTCTCTGACTCCTGCACTACCAATACCAATGCATGAAAGCCAACATTCAGCATTGACAAAAGCTTGTTATACTGCTGGCGCAATATATTTTTGGGGGGTCTTTTACCCTTTGCTTGAAGACCTGATACTGTAGCTTGGGATCTGGTCCCCAGCCATGTCACTTGCTGTTTGAGTATTTATCTTGCAGATCAAAAAGGCTGAGGCAGTCTTTCTGACAGAGGCATTTATAATTTACTTGAGATGCATTTTTTTTCAGCAGCTGGAGGGGCCCATGGGTAGCAGAAGCCCCTTCCCATAGGGGGTTGCAGAATGGTGCAGGTGTGTGCAAGGGGTGTACCAGTGATTGGAGTCAACATGGTTAGACATTCTTTTGTCTATCTTTTAAATATTAATGTTGCACTCTTTGCCCATGGAGTTAACAGATGTACTATATTTCAGGTCTCACATGGTTGGTGCCATCATGTAGTTTAGGTGTTCAAGGATTTACCCTTTAGTTTCTCCTTGCCCTTCCCCTGCGAGGGTGCTGCTTAAGGACATATGTCCAGGCTGTGTGTGTGCTCATGCATAACTCAGCCAAGCATGTAACGGTATCCTTCCCATCCCTGCACCACTAACCCTGCACTACCACCCATTCATTGATCAACAGGTGGCAATGTCAGAGTGGTGTGATGGCCATCCCTCTCCATAGGAGGAGAGCATCCCATTCCCAGCATCTTAAGCGATAGCACTACCGCTGCACTGACAGGCCAGATGGTATTCTTCTCCCTTATGTTCCTCAACTGTATCTTTGTCACTCTTTCTTTTCTCTTGTTTGTTATTAAGATTCATTTTTTGTTGTTGACTGTACAGAACATGTTCAATGAAATATATTCAATCATAAAAAATAGCTATCTCTAACAAGAGGAACACAAGGCCACCTACCTGAGTGTGTCTGCTGCTCAAACCTCTGACACTTCACTACTTCAGCAAATGAAATGAAATGTGAAAACATGCAAGACTCTTCTTACAAAAACATAGTATCTGGGGGAAGGGCAGAAAATGGACAACTGCTGGGTAGCTGGCTTCATTAGTTGCTGTTCTTAGGAAATAACAGAACATTGATAGCATGTTGTTTGCTCCATAGTGGCATAAACTAGAAACACATCTTATGGTTACAACGCAAACAACACAATAATGTACTTTAATGTTTACATTTAAAGTGACAAAAAGCTGAAATTAGTTTTAAAAAGTCAGCAAAAAATATATCCTTCAGTAAACAATGTAAGGTCAACTAAAACATACCCATTTTAAAATAAAGAGTTTCAACAAGAGATTGAAGACAAAGATAAAAAGCTTTTCACCAACTACCACCTCAGAAATGTACTACTCAGTTGCTCCACTACCACCCCTTAATGCTGCTCACAATGAAATAAAGATAATAATAGCAATAAACCAGGCAAGATGTAAGCAAATGAATAGCCAACTAAATATACTGCCCCAGCATTATAAACAATGTTGTTTACTCACCTGGTAAAGGTGATTATCACTGCAACCTTTCCAGTGCTCCTATATTCCTCAGAAGTGGGTAATTCTCCATCCAGCCCAATGGCTAATGCAAGGTCATAACTTTTGGTCAGATAGAGGCCAATCCCCCAGCCATGACAATAATGTCCAGTTAGAAACTTCCCTAGCAGAGAAAAAGATCAAACAAACAAACCACCACATGGAAGAAATTGACAATAGCAGGAATACCAATAAATAACCAGCAAGGAAACCCCAATTGTAACATGCAGGCATTCACTGGAGTAAACATGAACATTTCACAGTAAAGGAGGTAGAAGTCATAGTAAAAAACTGTCCTCTAGAGCAACATGAATAACATTGATGACATATGGAAGCAAACATTGCATAATATAAGTCCAAGTCCAAGGCAAGGTAAGGAAAGAGAAAGTTTAAGCCTTGCACCTAATAATTTCCACATGGTTCAGGCTGCCCTAATACCTGGTTAGTCCACAAGCATGAGGGTCAGAGCACTGGAAATGTTTCAAGGATAATCACCTTTACCAGGTGAGTAAATACCATTATAGTATATGGTTACCCTTTGTTATGTATAAAAATCAGCCTGCTCAAAATCCTTGTTAAGCACATTCTAAACTGTTATGCGCATTCCAAAGTGTTGTTATGCGCATTCCGAACAGTTGTTATGCAAAGTTCAAAGGTCATATACTTTTAAATTTCTCATTTATTCCACACCTAGCTACTTACTAACCACCCGTGCCCAAAGTCATACCTTTTACCTTTCAAAAGTCTGGAAATTTGATTTTGACAAAAGGGTAGAACAAAGAAATGGCAAGATTTTTTGTTTTCACTTCAGTGGGGTCTGTCACTCTAGTGTAAAAAACCATATACTATAAAAAATAAAATATGGGCAACCACACACAACTTGGCATGTGTTTCCACCTCAGGGTTGAGAAGACAGCATGGACCTCTCGAACATCGCTCTTAAGGTTCATATGCTGTCATTTCAACCCCTCAATGTAAACACAGCCTTGTTGTGTATGGTTGCACATACATTATTATATATATCCCCTGCTGCCTTTCTAGTGCTTCTATAATCCTCACAAGTGGGACTTTTGTAGCAGCACCATGAACCAGCCCCAGGTGGGGAGATGAACAAGTCATTTCTCAGCACCCGAAGCTCTGTCATACATATCTCCACAAGCTGATGCTACGATCAGCTAGTAATGGAACCAAATGTAACCAAAGAGTCCCAAACTGTGGCACTTCAGATATCCTACACCAGTGTTCCCTACCGGTATTCATATGACTGAAATTACCCTGGAGAAATGTGCCCCAATACATGTTGGGGTCAAGAACCCCTGTGAGCAGGCAGCCGCTGTATCTCCCACATGCCCCAAATGCTTTTTGAGAAGCCACCAGCACTGCCATCCTGCCCAAGCAGAGACCAAATAACCTCACTGACTTATAACCCTTTGAACATATTGAGAGAATGCCATAACAGGGAGACCATAGTGAGTGTATGTGGGGCCTTCTCCGGGCTACCACAGTCCACTAGTAGATACATGTGAAGGTCCTCTGCTACCTGAAATGTGGATACAACCATCAGAGCCAGGGGTTGGACAGCCCTTAGAGATGCTCTGCCTGTATGTACTGAGAAGAAACAGCCTGCAGTAGGATATTGTCTGCAACTGCTCACTCTTCTAGCTGAACCATAGCCATAAGAATGACCATTCTGACAGACAACCGTAAAGAATTCTGAAATGAAAAAGAGGTGTGTAGAGACCATCCTGAACCAACTTAATCTGCCCCAGTGGGCAGGTGGGTCTTATGGGGTGATGCAATCTGCCTGCCCTAAGCTAGCAGATGACATCTGGGGTGAACATGTGTGATCTGGCCCAAGGAGAGCCTGCACCATTCAGAGATACCTGAAGCCTGTACCCTCAAGGAGGAGTAAGCCAGGCCATCATCCACTCCATTGTTGAGAAAACCTAAGCTTTGAGGAAAACTTGCTAGCAAGATAGTTAGTCCTTGAGCTGTACACCACGTGTGCAGATCTGCCAACATATCTGAAAGACTTTGTGGTGCAGTGTCTGCCAGGTGTCTAGAGTTGAACCACCACCCTGGGTAGGTACCCCTCTTTCAGCCATCTTTGCCTTCCAGCATCCATGCCATCAGCTGTAGAACTTTAGGAGCACAGTTAAGAACTGGGCCCTTACTGAGGAGATTTGGGTGGTGTAAAACTCCACAGGAGTCTCTATAAACATTGCACAAAGCAGAGAACACCATGCTCTCCATGCCAACATGGAGCCATCATCAATGGTCAGACATTTGTGGCCCTGATTGTTAAAAAGCCTTTTGCAAGCATCAGAAAGAAATGGAGAAATAATACTGTGTCTATCATGCACGGCACCAAAATTGTATTGACTCAATCTGCCTTATGGATGGGAAAGCAGGAGCTAAAATAACACAGTTGAGTTGTGTAGTGGGATGGCATCAGGTCACTGGAGAAAAAGGACACCCATTCTGGGAGATAGATTGCAAACATTTGGGGGGAGGGGTGAAGCAGCTTTCATTCCTTCAGTTTGAGTTACCCTCAACAGAGCCAATTGTCTTGTAAAGTCAGGCACTTTGCCAAGATCAATACTCTGTTACGTTTATGCTTATTGCAATGTTCATAGAACCTATTGGATCAATAGCTTGGTTCAAGTTTTTCCTTACATGTTTATGTATACCATGGCAACCTGGTTACCGGGTCCTGCCCAATGCTGTCCAACCTACAAGCTGAGGATCAAGGCTAGTGAGCTCAGTGCACTGCTCTGTTTTCCATTCTAGACCTGGATAGCTGGACTTCTGGGACTGACTGTCTTATCTGAGTGAGGTGCCGGACTAGTATGGCTCCCTGAACGATGAGAATGCATCTCTTGTACTTGTTGCCATTGCTAACAACATGCCCTTAAGAGGAGTTGATTGGTCACTCATCACTTGATACCACACAGAAACTCTAGGCTTTGGTTACTGCAATCAGAACTCTGTGCCAACTGATCCTGGCATCCAACACAAACTTCTGGATTGGACTTAGGAGAAGCCAGCTCCCCTTGCACCTTGCATATCCTTAACACCATGAGCCCTAGCAACTGCAAATGTTACCACATGGACCTTTGGGTGGGTTGTTACTGGCCAAATCAGCCATGATATGTTGGAGATCTGCTCTTTTGATCCATGCACTTGCTTTATTGAGGCCACGTCAATGCCTACCAGTGTAGCAAGTTCCCATGAGGCTGAAATCAGTCTGAATGGGACACATGGGCCTTAAGAATGCTGGGCCCTGACCTTTGGTGGGTGTAGTTCCAGAGTTTTCTGACTAGCAGCCTGTGGAAGCTGGCAGGGACCCCTCCCCTGCTGGTGTGCAACTTTTTCCAGCATCTTGAAAAGAGACTGGCCTGGGTGGCATTTAGCACAAACTGTGCCATGGTGGTGTGGGGTCCTTGGCTGTAGATGCTCCCCATCCCCAAGGGCAAAGACTGCACACAGTGCCTCCACCACTTGGTGCTCCAGCAGCTTGGCACCACATTCTAGGGATGCAAGCATGTCAAGTAGTGATGGACACTCAGGAAGCTATAAGCAGGAGATCCGACAGAATGAGTGACTTGAGAACTAACCCCGGGCAGAATCCTTCTGTGCTCTTGGGAATCCTTAGAGTGCTCCCCCCATGTTCAAATTGTGATGTGGTGCTGGCACCATGACTTGACTTTGGAAGATTTAACATAGTGTTTTGGAATGTCTCTGCCCTGTCATGCACCGGGGGCACCAGTGACATCATTGGTCCATGTGGGGTTGTATGTTGTGCAACACTATGGTATAGTCATGTGATATGAATTTCTGGACCCACCGGCTCATTGTGGTTTAAACTCATGGTTCCATGAACTGGTGGAGCTGCTATTACCACCAGGTGAAGGCACTGCATCTTTAGAACCAAGCCAATCTCTTCATATGGTACCAAGCAGGACCTTGCTGTGGTGGGAGGAGCCATGGTGAAAGCCATTTCAAATCCCCTTATAGAAAAGGCAGACTGCAAAATGCAGGGCATATGCAACCTGGTGGATGCCTCCTCTGATATCTCCATGAGATCTTTTGGGATTTGATGTCTTTCCCAGCCAAAAATCTCAGGATGCTTCCTACTTATGAGATTTGGCCTGTGATCTTTGTAGAGATGTTGCATCTTGTTCCATTCTTGATCTGCATGCTCTGTGAGCCTTTGACCAGGTCAATGAGGGTTGCCAGCAATGGGATGGTGACCAGGTGTATCCGGGCCACCTATTTTATATGGCACTCATTTTCTGGACCATCCTAACCCCTCAGAGTCTCACAAGAGCCTCCATATTGCTCCCAAAGACTCTAACTATTGGAAAGCAGGTGGTGGAGGGCTCAGGAATTTGCAGGAAAGTCATGAATGCCAGAGAAGTCTGGTAATTGCACAAATGTGCCTCACATCCCAACAAAGGAAATCAATGGCTGTCTTCACCACCTGCCCACTCCAGGTGAGACAGAGGAACACATGAGCTTCAGCCGATCCTGCCAGCCCTGGACAGCAGCCATAGCCTGCAGAGTAGCTACAAGTAGACATCCAAACTAATTCCAGATACTTCATTAGAATGCAGCTGCTTCCACCTTTGCAGACAAAGACTTGTCAATTAAACTATAGGAACTGTATTCAGTGGTGCATCCAGCCATGAGGGGAGCTGGCCAATGCTACCTGGGTCTGCAGACAAAACTATGCCAGCTGACTACCTCCCATCTGGCTCATTGCTGGTGTAGCTCTTGCCTGCTAGCCCTCTTACCCCACATTGTTCCTATTGTCCTTTGCACTCAATGCACTGTAGCTAATGCCCCAGGAGTGGACACTGCAGGAGAGAGCACTCCAAGGAAGAGCCAGAGCTGGGGACACTATTGGAGGTCCCAAACTGGAGCAGGGGGTGCCAGCCAGACACTACTGGAGGATCTGACTCCACTAATTCACTGCTCTTGCAGTGTAATCCATTTTTTTTTTTGCCTAGAAATGTCAGTAGAAGCCTCTCTTGGGATTTGGTGCTGCTGTGAGTATTCCCATCTGGCTGCCTTTCTGGGACTGTCCAATACTGGCCACCATTCCCATGAGGACATGTGGTAATGGCATTGTGGAACGAAGAGAAAACATTGCTGTGATCAATTGAGAATTCAGGTCCAGTGAGACCTGCCTCTTTTGTACTGGCTTGCCTTTTGGACCCTGTTGTGGTCCAAAAATGGTTTGTCATTAGGTCTGGGGTGGGTGCACGGTGGTAACCCTCACAGGCCCTTGCTCAGTGCTGCAAAGCAGCAAGATAGAAACTGGTAGCTCCTTTCACAAGAGTTACTGAACATGGCAACCACAAGATTTTGAGCATATCTGGGAACAAGTGACCACCAAACAGTGTGGTTCACGATAAACTTAGCTGTATAGTCAAGCCACAAAAAGTAAAGGTATTGGACTTCAGGAGGGCTGATTTTGTCAAAATGGGACAGTGCATCAGAAAAGCACTAGCAAACCAGCAAGAAGGTGGGTGAAGCAACAATGGGGAAACATCAAAACAGCCATCACAGAGGCAGCAAGCCTTTGTGTGAAGCAAATAAACAAATCAAAATAAAAAAAAAACCACTATGGTTCTCAAAGAAGTGGTGGGGAAGGTACAGGAGAAAAAGATAGCATTCAGGAAGTATAAGAAACACAGAAGGAGCAGGACAGAGAACTGTACCAGTTAAAGCAGAAGGAAGCATGTAAGGCAGTCAGAATAACAAAGGCCCAAACTGAGGAAAAGATAGCCAACTGATTAAGAAGGAGATAAAACCTTTTATAGATTCACTAGGGAGTAAAAAAAAACTAAGGCAGGGATACTGAAGCTGAGCAAAGAGGAAGGTGGTTGGGCAGAGAGTGACAGTGAAAAAGCAGGGATACTGAACAAATACTTCTGCTCAATATTCACAATGGAAAAGCAGGGGGAAATACCTAATCTGGTCAATAGAAGCACTCTGGGTAGGGGGTTGATATTAGTCCTTTCACAGAAGAAAGGGTTCTGAAAGAACTCTTAAAACTGAGGGTGGATAAAGCAATGGGGCCTGATGGGATTCACCCTAGAATTCTAAAAGAACTAATGGAAGAACTAGTAATACTACTGACTATCCTTTTTAATAAATTATGGGAGGATGGTGTGGTACCTGAGGACTGGAGGAGGAGGGCGGATGTGATTCCCCTTCACAAAAGTGGGAACAAGACAGAGGCAGGAAACTACAGAACTGTCAGTTTGCCCTCAGTGGTAGGGAAAATGATGGAATCACTTCTGAAGGAAAGAATTGTTGGGTACCTAGAGGCCAGTGGGACACAGGACATAAGGCATCATGGATTCACAGAGGGAAGATCATGTCAGACAAATCTAATTGATTTCTTTGACTGGGTAACCAGTGCAGTAGACCAGGGAGGGCTGTGGACATGGCCTACCTAGACTTGTCCCCCCCCTCCTCACTGGATTCTACCCTCACATCTTGGTATACCCAATGCTGCACTTTTCACCCTCTTGCCACCCTTCCTACATTCCTTCTCCCCCCCACCCTCTTCCCTCTCCCTATGACTCTGGCACTTCTTATCTGTTGTCTATTTTCTCTGATAAATGCCGCTGGCTGCCTTGTTACAATGCTACCCTTGAACTGTATTAATCTGTACTCTGTTTGCAATGTCCACATTGTTGTAATGCCTGTTTTGATGTTCCCCATGATTTGTATTTCTCTGACATGGAACCTTTGTAAAAGAGCCATGGCTCAAAGATATTTGTAATCCTAGACTTGATAAATAAATAAATACATGAATAAAAATAAATAAATAAAGACTTTAGCAAGGCATTTGACACAGTCCCACACAAAAGATTAATAAAAAAAATTAGCCAGCCTGGGAGTGCATCCCAAGGTGGTAGCCTGGATAAAACACTGGTTGGACAACAGGACACAGTGGATAATAGTAAATGGAGTCCACAGTGAAGAAAGGAGGGTTACTAATGGGGTAATGCAGGGTTCAGTACTGGGGCTGGTCCTTTTTAATGTCTTTATAAATGACATTGCAGAGGGACTGGAAGGGAAAGTATGTCTCTTTGCAGATGACACAAAGATCTGCAACAGGGTTGATACACAAGGTGGGGTGGAAAGGATGAAAAAGGACTTGGCAAGGCTGGAGGAATGGTCAAATGTATGGCAGCATAGATTCAATGCAAAGAAGTGCAAAGTAATGCACCTGGGAAGCAAAAACCCAGGGGAAGGGTACACAATGGGGGCAGGGGTGAGATATTGGCAACAACAAAAATGGAAAGGGACCTGGGGATAGTCATATCAGATGACCTAAAGGTGGGCCAGCAATGTGAGAAGGCAGTAAGGAAGGCTGGAGGGATACTGGGATGCAAGGAGAGGCGTCACCAGTAGAAAACAGGAAGTTGTTGGCCTTCTGTACAGACAGTTGGTAAGACCACCTCTGGAGTACTGTGTACAGTTCTGGAGATCCCATCTCCACAAAGACATAGACAGGGTGGAGGCTGTCCAGAGGAGGGCAACCAGAATTATACAGGGTCTGCATCAGAAGACATATGAAGAAAGATTAAAGGAACTAAAGATGTATACCCTCGAGGAAAGGAGGGAGGGGGGCATGATATAAACTTACAAATCCCTCAAGCAATCAACAAAGTCCAAGAGGGCATCAACTTTCAGAAAAAGAGATGTGCAAAACAAGAGGGCACAATTTGAAGATAGAGGGGGGACGGCTCAGAGGTAATGTGAGGAAGTATTTCTTCACAGAGAGGTTGTGGATATATGGAACAGCCTTCCAGAGGAGTCGTGGAGTCAAAAACAGTGGGGAATTCAAGAATGCATGGGACAGACATAAGGCAATTCTAGTGGGGGTAGTAGGAAGTAGACTGTTGGTTAACTAAGATCTGCAGCTTATCTGTTAGGTAGGTAAATGGGCAGACTAGGTGGGCTAAGTGGTCCTCATCTGCCATCAAATTCTATGTTTCTATATTGAAAGGACTGGAGCTCCCACATACCAAGCCGTATGAGACTTCAGCCAAGAAGGTAGGAGATCCCTAGAATGGTGCTGGTGGACTGGTAGCATGGGAATACAACTTAATGAGAACTTGCCCCCTCATCCTTGTGGTTCACCCATGACCTTCATTCTCACTAATTCAGCATGGGAAATAGAAGCTTCCATAATGTGGTGGGCTGATGAACCCAGCCAGGGAGATTGGCAACTGCAGATTCTCCCTGGAGACTCTCAAGACACTGTGAGTATTGTGGATGGGGGTCCTATCTTATACTTGGATCCTTGATAAGCAGGTACAACCCGCTAGGCACAGGAAAAATAAATTACAGGCAAGAAGCCTAGGTTGCTTTTGTACTTGAATGCTTCTGGAAATGGTCACCAGCACAGAGGCACTGCATGACTACAGACCCTGTGTTAGAAGGGAGCTACCTGAGACAAGTAAGGGTTAACCCATGAACTAGGCTGTGCAGGTACTGAAGACGAGATCATTCAATCAACCTGGCAACTTGGAGGTCTGACCATTACTTTGTGCTAGATGTTGTTGAGAGGTACAGTAAATGTTGTTGGGTATTTGCCGGCTCTGTAAATGAAAGAACCCTCTTGTTTGATTATTACAAAACAACAAAAACAAGGCAGACCCTCCCAGGGTTTCATTCTCTGTACAGTAAGAAGTTCAGGAGTTCAGGGTATCTCAGGAAAACAAAATGGCTCTGGAGTGTTGGAATCACATTTAGGTCTGCTGAATGCACACAGGTCATTAACATTCTTGTGTGTTAAGCAATTTTTGACTGATCTACTGGGTCCTAGTGCCACTTGATCCCAAGACTCCTGATGAATACTGCCTGACTCAGAGTGGACACTATATGACGGTCCAGTCCTCAGGGAGCTGCTGGTGGGGACAATACCTGAGGATCCCAAAATGCACAGGACTGTAAGGTAGAATGCTACTTGTATCCTGTGGCATGTGCTACTCACAAGTGGGTGCCTGCCAAAAATAGCAACCCACTTGTGACACATGTCAACAGGGTGAGGGAGTAGGGAAGGTGACTGGATGGGATGAGTTTACGAATAGCGACAGGATGTTGCTATATGTACATGTGTGGGGAGGAGTGAGCATGCTGAGCAAGGAGCGGGAGGGGAGGAAGAGTTTGTAAGGGGTGGTGACGCAGTGAGCTGCCAAGCTGGCTCCATGATATGGTGGGTGGGTGATGGGATGGGGTGACCAGGATGCTGGGTTCAGGTCTGGGTGCAGATATATAATGTTGGACCAGCCCGAGTATTTTTTTTTTAATTTTTACACTTTTGCACCCTCCCAAAATGCACCCCATCCGAGCTGACAATTCCTAAAGTAGTGGGGTGCAGGGGACGAGCCCCTCATGACATTACAATATAGAGTCCTTTGCACCATTATGTTTTCTGCTGGGGTATACATCACTGAGATTTAATTTTGATGATGTACCCTTGCCATAATGACGATCACCTTTAGCGATCACCCTTATGACATGGAACCATGTTACTACATGGTCTAGCTTGTCTTGTTCCCTGCTCAATGCCCTGTGAGCTTTGTTTTGTGTGTGTGTGATAATACAGCATGCAGAAAGTTTGGATAACATCCTAGTTAATGCACATTTCATCTGTCAACATGCTATTATGAGAGTATGAAAGGGTAAAGAAAAAGTAACATTTTGTTAGAAAAGTACCTGAGAATTTGGGAGTGATCAGTGATCATGAGCAACCTCTAGGGATGCACGAGGTAAACTGGACAGTATTGTCATGGATGGGGCATTGGGTTTAAGTCAACCAAAATTTATGATCGTGCATCAGCCAATATGATGGATGGAGGATTACCCACTTGTGAGGAATATAGGAGCACCATAAAGGTTGCAGGGGATAATTATCCTTAACAATAGAGTCTATAGACAAACACTAGATCACTAACCTGAGTGTGGCTCCTGCTCAAGCCTTGAATGATTGAATAGTTCAGCACATGTATTAAAGCCTGTAAAACATGTAACACTCCTCTTACAAAAAGCCAGGGAACCTGAGGAGAAAAGGCAGGGAAATTCATAATTTGATGACTAACTAGATTCACAAACTGTCATTTTTTTAGAAAAACTAGAACATTAATAATGGGGTTGTTTGCTCCATATTGCCATGAGTTACAAAGAACTGGTTTACAGTAATAGAAAGTGGAGATTCTCAGCTTTCCAGTTGTATAACATATGTGTTTCTACCATGTATTCTTACAGAGTAAATGGCTTATTAATTTATTTGCTGTTCATAAATAAGGTAAAATACTGATTTTAGTTTTCCAACGGCAGCAAAGAAAAACTCTAACCTTGAGTAAATTGGTGAAATTCAGTTAAACATGCAGAAATTAACTAATCTTGGAACTATGGATGTTTTGGTAATGCCCTTTCTTTTACAGGGCAAATAAAAATATTACACAACACAACATGCTGTATAACTTTGCAGAGCATTGGACAAAGAAGTACAGGATGGGTTTATCTGGTATTAAGTATAACCTTACACAAAGAACACATAAAAAGTATTTTTTAAAGCCAAATAAAACTTTTGAAAACAAAGGTCTTCTTAAAAAAAGACTAAAAAAATTAAACTGGTACAGTAGCAAAATAACAGTTTAATAATATCAATTGTGCACATTCCTGGGTCACACAATTTATGGAGCTCTTACCTGCAGTGAAGCTAACAAGAACTGCTGGAGTCCTATAGAATTTCAGGGGACGTTGCACCTGATTAGTTAACTCTGGTTACACAAGTCATGTGCTTTTCAGTGTGTGTTCTATTCAGTTCAGTATGTGTTATACTCATCTTGGTGTATCACAGTCATTTCAGTTTGCTGTATTGACACATTGAAACATGTTACTCTCTATTCAGTCTATGCCTTGCAACTTTGGCAGCAAGCTTTTGGCAGACAGGAATCTTGCTTTCAGGAGCATTTGACTAAAAAGCTAGACATTTTGTTACTAATAGAACACTTCTATCCCAGCAGGAGTCAGTGTCTGTTGGTATTAAGCAAACATATACTTTATTAGAAATTGGGGGGGGGGTCTCATTTAGTGTTAAAAAAGAAAGTCAGTGTGTTTTTCTGTGTTGGGGAAAGGGGATTGTATCAACTTCTTAGTCTGCTAAATCAGGAGGGGAGGAGATAAGTTAATTGGGAGTGTGGCTTAGGCAGTAGAAAACCAGGTGTCTCCAATTACAGTTTCCTGCTGCTAGGTTCTGGTAGACAGGAATCTTGATTTCAGGGCAAGGAGCAGTTGACTAAAAAGCTATAACTTTTCTTACTAATTGCCCTCCTTCCCTCCCATCCACGTTCCCACCCTTAGCCAGTTCTACTTTTATAGGCACTGGATTTGACTGACAACAGGGTCTTTCTGTTTGGCAGTAAGAAGGGAAGGACCACAGAGACACTTTAGTTTCATCATCCTTGAGGGAAGAGTAGCTCTCCCTCAGCTGCTGGAGGTCTGACACTGCACAAAGAAGAGGAGACTACTGAAGAGTACAAGAAGTTCTGTCCTGGAACAGGAAGGGCAAGAGCTGTAAGGACATAGGCAATAGGAAAGTAGGTGGAAAAAAAATGGAGGGAGGAGAGAGTAAGCATACAAAGCAACAGGAGAGGGGCCACAAAATAAGACATGGAGAGAGTGGTGCAGTGCAATGGCTGTGGGCTGACAGTCTTCCAGGAGACATTGTGAAGGCTGCAATGCTGCCCTATTTCTGGCACCTCTCTGGTCTGACGGTGGAGGTTGCCCATCTCCAGACTGACCTGGCTAGGATTTGTGAAACCTCCTCCCACACCCAGGTACCCTCAGGGCCACCGCCAGTACCTCAGAGGTTGCCAAGAAAGAGGAGTGGTTGGACCAAAGTGAGCACCAGGATGGAAGGAGAGAGTGGTGGAACAAAGGCACATCCCTCCAGCTATACCTCTGCACAATTCATATGCTGTTCTGGCTGAGAGGGGTTCCTCTATGGAGGCACCTAAAATGGAGGCCAAGGAGGATGCTGGGAACCTCCACTAAGGAGACCCACAAGAGGGTGGCTAAGGACTCCACAGGGCAGAAACAACTCTTGGTGGGGGACCCCATCATTAGAGGGGTAGAACTGGGGGAGGAAGGGGAGAGGAAGGTAAGGTGACTGCCTGGTGCCATGGCCTGGAGGGACAGTAAGCGAATCCTCATGATGGTGGGAGCAGCAGCATGAGGAAGGGAGCTGGATGTCATTGTCAACCAAGGAGAAATGATCTGGCTGGGAATGGGGTCAAAGCAGTGCAAGAGGAGTTTGTAGAGTTGGGGAGGGCCTTAGACAAGTAGCAGGTACAGTAACCTTCTCTGAGATGCTGCCTGTCTATGGCAAGGGTAATGCTAGGGTACTCCACACCATGAGATTCAATGAATGGTTGAAAAAACGGTATGGAGCTCAGGGTTTTGGCTTCATTGGGGACCTGGGATCCACCTAGAAGGATACAGGCCTGTAGGGGTGCAATGGTCTACATCTGTCTGGAAGGGGAACTCAGATAGGTTTAAATGCTCATTGGCAAACATTTAAACTAGTCAAGGGGAGGTAGTGAAAAGAAGTAGGAAATTCCAGCCCACACCCACAAAACATGGTAGTTAGTGAGGGATCAGAGCTGTGCAGGAGGATTTTGTGGAGTTGGGGAGGGGCCTTGGACGAGTAGCATGCACAGAAACCTTCTTGGAGGTGCTGCCTGTCTATGGCATGGGTGAGGCTATGTCCCACCAAAAAAAATCAGGGTAGTTATTGTGGCAAACATCAAGGTAGAGAAGTCAATAGGGAGCAGGACAGGGTAAATTCAAAAGAATGCAAAGGTAGTAAGGACTGGGATGGCGCTAAAAGGGGTAAGGCCATAAAAAAATGGAGGGTGATGAGTACCAATGCCCATTGTCTGGATAACAAGCTCCCTGAACTAGTGGCCCTGATAGAAGAGGGATGCCTGGATATTGCAACAGTCACAGAAACATGGTACACAGACAAACCATGACTGGGATGTCAACATACCAGGGTACACAATCTACAAGAGGGACAGGGTGGGTAAAAGAAGAGGAGGAGGAGCTCTCTATGTAAGGGAAGGGATCAAAGCAATGGAACTAAAGAATAAACAGGGAGTAGAGAAGGCACTGTGGGTCACTCTGGATACAGGAAATGGCACCCCACTCCACACAGGGGTTGTATACAGGCCCCATCTCAGGGGGAGACAATGGACAAGAAAACAATAGAAGGCATCATTAGAATGACAGATAAAGGGGAGATATTGTTGATGGGGACCTGAATATGCCAGATGTTAACTCAAGCTCCTTTGCTGCAGCCACATCCAAGAGCAGAGTCATTCGTGATGCCCTACAGGGGACATGCCTCAGACAGCTAGTGCTGGAACCCACTCTGGAGGGAGCAATTTTAGACCTGGTACTCTCAAAAAAGGATCTCAGATTTAGAAATGGGTAGCCATCTGGGAACAGGCAACCACCAAACAGTGTGGTTCATGATAAACACAAATAGAAAAAGTTGGTTCTGGTCAGTAACATTGTGTAACAAAATAAAGTGGACAAAAATAAATCGGCAAAAACAGTGTCACCATCAATACTGACAGCACAAAATGTAGCATGCCAGAACAATGCGCTATTCACACACAGGTAGCAAACAATATCCACCACATGGCGGCACTGCACTGGAATGACAGGGCCAGGAGCACAAGCCAGTATGCTGTATCCCCTGTTCTGTGTGCTGTGTGTGTTGCTGGGAACATATTGGCTTGTGCTCCTGGCCCTTGCGTATACACGGCCATCCACATGGTGACCATGGTCCCTATCCTCCAGTGGTTACCCGGTGCACATGCTCCATCATGCAGCATTCTGGGTGGGGTACCCCACCATGTGGGTGCTGTGCCATTAGATTACCATGATTGGTGTCCAATGGCCTGCTTCCCCAGTGGTGGTTGCACCCTGCCCTGTTCCATCTCAATGCACCCCTGTGCTGTTCCTGTGCATGGGTGCCTGCTGTGTGTTTCAGTGCAGTGCCTCCATCGGTGGATCTTGTTTGCTACCTGTATGTCATGTGGCCTACATTGTTCTGGCATGCTTCATTTTGTGCTGCCAATATAGATGATGACATTGTTTTGCCGCTTTATTTTGTCCACTTTATTTTGTTCCACAATGTTACTGACTGGAATCAAAAAGTTCCTGGTACAGCCAACCTCGATAAAAACAAAGATAAAAATAATTAAGGGAGTAACTCTCTACCAATAAAGGCAACTAAACATATCCAGCCAAATGATAGACAATGAGCCACTCACCAAATGTATTTGAGTAACACTTTTTATTTATGTTGTTCCCTTTTTTTCATACAGAAATAAATCAGATTAATAAAGTGCAGGGATACAGAATCAATATCTCTTAAACATTTCAGATTTCAGATTACACCCTTCCTTTGTAAGACTGTACTGAATCTAAAATCAATATTATTTATATTAGTAAAAAACTCTTCAGTATTTAAAAAAAAAATTATAAGTACTGTACTGCGACTCTAATCTCATCATGATAAACACAGCCATAAAGTCAAGCTATACAAAAGTAAGAGTACTGGACTTTAGAAGGGCTGACTTTGGCACAATGGGAGAGTGCCTCATAAAAGCTTCAGCAAATTGGCAAGAAGGAGAGGTGGAGGAACAATGGGGAAAACATCAAGACAGCCATCACAGAGGCAACAAGCCTTTTTGTGAAGCAAATCAACAAAATAAAATAGAGGAGAAAAACACCATAGTTCTCAAAAGAGGTGGTAGGGCAGGTTAAAGAGAAAAAGGTAGAATTCAGAAACTATAAGGAAACACAGAAGAAGCAGGACAGAGAACTGTACCAGTTAAAGCAGAAGGAAGCGGGAATGCAGTCAGAATAGAAAGGTCCAAACTGAGGGAAGATGGCCAAACCTCTTAAGAAGAGGGATAAAGCCTTTTATAGCATATTGGGGAGGAAGAAAGACCAAAGAGGGAGGTGGGCAGAAGGTAACAGTGAAAAGGCAAGGATACTGAATGAATACTTCTGCTCCGTATTCACAAAGGAAGAGGAGGGGGAGCAGGTACCTAAACCAAAACATAGAAGTACTCTGGATGGGGGGATTGATACCAGTCAATTCACAGAAGAAAAGAACTCTTAAAACAAAAGGTGGACAAAGCAATGGGGCCTGATGGGGATTCAACCTAGAATTCTAAAAGAATTAAGGGGAGAACTAGTGACACCACTGACTACCCTTTTTAACAAATCATGGGAGGATGGTGTGGTACCTGAGGACTGAAGGAGGATGGATGTGATTCCCCTTCACAAAAGTAGGATCAAGACAGAGACAGAAAACTACAGACCTGTTAGTTTGACCTCAGTGGTAGGGAAAATGGTGGCATTATTTCTGAAGGAAAGAATTGTTGAGTTCCTAGAGGCCAATGAGGCATAGGACCCAAGGCAGCATGGATTCACAGGGGGAAGGTCATGTTAGATTAATCTAATTGATTTCTTTGACTGGATGACCAAAGTAGTAGACCAAGGAGGGGCTGTGGACATGGCCTACCTAGACTTTAGCAAGGCATTTGACACAGTCCCCACACAAAAGATTAATAAATGAGCCAGCCAGACTTGGAGTTGGTCCCAGGCTTGTAGCCTGGGTAAAACATTGGCTGGACAACAGGATGGTGAGGGTTATAGTAAATGGAGTCCATTCTAAAGAAAGGGGGTTACTAGTGGGGTATTGCAGGGTTCAGTACTGGGAAAAGTCCAATTTAATGTCTTTATAGATGGCATTGCAGTGGCACTGGAAGGGAAAGTATGCCTCTTTGCAGATGACACAAAAATCTGCAATAAGGTTGATACACAAGAGGGTGGAAAGGATGGGAAGGGAATTGGCAAGGTTAGAGGAATGGTCAAACATAAGACAACTTAGATTCAATGCAAAGAAGTGCAAAGTAACGCACCTGGGAAACAGAAATCCAGGGGAAGAGTACACAATGTGGGAGAGGTACTAACAATAACAAAAATGGAAAGCAACCTGGAGGTAGTCATATTAGAAGACTTAAAGGTATGTAAGCAATGTGATACAGCAGTAATGAGGGTTGAGCAGATTCTGGGATGCATAGGGAGAGGCATCACCAGTAGAGAACAAGAAGTTACTATCCCTCTTTACAGACAGTTGGTGAGACCTCATCTGGAATACTGCATGCAGTTCTGGATACCTCATCTCTGCAAGGACATAGACAGGATGGAGGCAGCCCAGAGGAGGGCAACTAAAATGGTGCATGGTCTGCACCAGAAGCCATACAAAGAGAGACTAAAGTAGTTTAATATGTATACCCTCGAAGAAAGAAGGGAGAGGGGGGACATGATAGAAACATTGAAGTACCTCAAGGGAATCAATAAATTCCAAGAGGATAGCATCTTTCAGAAAAAGAGATGTGCAAGAACAAGGGGACACAATTTTAAGATGGGGGGGCTCGAGGGCAATACAGAGAAGTATTTTTTCACAGAGATGGTAGTGGATGCATGAAACAGCATTCCTGAGGAGGTTAGGGTCAAAACAGTGAGGGAATTCAAGAATTCATGGGACAGACTTAAAGCAATTTGTTTTGGGGGTAGGAGGAAGTAGGCTGATGGTTAGCATGAATTTACAGTTTATCCAATAGGTAGGGAAATAGGAAGACTGGGTGAGCCAAGCAGTCCTTATCTGCCATCAAATTCTGTGTTTCTAAGTTTCAGTTTGCTTTATGCACATTTCTGTCTGCAACATGCACATTTTAATATATCGTGTTTTCAGTACTTCATAACCATTTTATTTATTTACTACAGTACTCATTTATCAAGAGTATCAATATATTAAATAAATATAGTCTACAATTCAGTATGTGTCATATTCATTTTCATATAAATTATAATAATTTAAGTATGTATTGTAATGATGCTAGGTACATGTGATAACCATTTTGGTATGAATATTATCCATTTCAGTATGGGTCATATCCATTTCCATTCTGTTGTATTCATTCTGGTATGTGTTATAAGCATTGAATTATTTTCTTATCAATTTTTGGTATATTTCTGTATTGGTCATATCTATTTCAGAAAGTTCCATATTCATATCAAAATGTGTCGTACACTATTTATTATGTATTATATCAATTTTAGTATAGGTTGTATATATTTTGGCATGTCTTTATTTTCATTATGTGTTATACACATTTATTATGTGTCATATCCATTTTGATATAGGTCATATCCATTTCAGCATGATTCATAATTATCTCAGTATGTGTCATAGCTATATTGGTGCATGTCACATACATTTTGTTTTTTGTCATATCCATTTTGTTGTGTGTCTTATCTATTTTGGTATGTTTCATCCCCTTTTCAAAATGTGACATATCCATTTCGGTATGTGTTATAATTATTTCATTATTTGTCATACAAACATCAGTCTGTGTCATATCCACATCAGTTTGTGCTATACCCATTTTGGTGTATATCATAACCATTTCGGTATGTCATACCCATTTTGCTATCTGTCTTATCCATCTCAGTATGGGTCATATCCATTTAGCTGTGTGTAATAACTATTTCAGTTTGTGTCACACCAATTCCAGTGTATGCTATATTTTGTCCAGATTCTCTCATACCCATTTTGATATACAGTACCAATTTTGTTATATGTTATGGCCATTCCAGTATAGGCCATATCCATTTTGATATGTGTCATTATTATTTCAGCAGGGGTCATAACATTTTCTGTGTGTATGATATCCATTTCAGTTAGTTTCAAGCCCCATTTTGATGTGTGTCATACCCATTTTGGTACATCAAACCCATTTTAATATGTGTTATATCCTTTTCAGTATAGGACATATCCATTTCAATATACAAACATAAGAATATGCCAGCAGAGACAGACCACCTGGTCTATCTAAGTCTGCTTGAGTGTGCAGTTAGCACCCCTAGTTTACGGCTGCCCCAACCTCTCTCCCCTTTGTCCCATACCACCTCAACCTTTAAATATGCGTCATAATTATTTCTTTATGAATTATACCCTTTTTGGTACAGCAAATCCATTTCATTTTGTGCCACAGCCATTTTGGTGTGTGTCATACCCATTTTGTCATGTGTCATATCTATTTTGACATATGCCTTACCTTGTTCAGTATGTGTCCTACCATTTTGGTATATGTCATACTTATTTTAATAAGTGTTATTTATATCTTGGCATATGCTAGATCCATCTTGGTTAAGTCATATCCAGTTTGGTATGTTGCATATACATTTTAGTATAGGTCATACCCATTTCAGAAGGTCTCAGAACCATTTCGGTGTCTGATATATTCATTTTCATGTTTGCCATTCTCATAATATTATGCGGTAAAATGTTGTTGTTAGTCATAGATATTTCAATATTTAATCATATTCTGAAGACTGTAATTTTGAATTGAATGGCTTCCAATAACTGTGTGCACCTGTGTATAGAATTGAACATACCAATATTAAAACACCAGCCAACAGCAGTTGGAATGATTGCCTTTCACACTGTGGTCTATGAATCTCCTTCTACACCACAGATCAGCCCTCCCCCAAAGCATACTCTTGCAGTGCCTGCAGTACAGACACAGACTGTACTAATTTAATATGAATATTTACACCAAATCAATAAATGCCTGATGATATAAACACATAAGAGTTTACTATGCTTGATGTACTAAATTTGGAAAACTTTCAAACAAAAATGCTTTTGAAAGGTTTTGAAGGTTTGAATTTCACAGCCTCAGATAGCAAACTAAATCTAGCTTTCTACTGCACACCTACACTAAACTGAGGCTGTGCAAGCCTATATAGAGCCCATGTGACCTGCCATCCCATAAATCATTGAAAAATTTGACTTGAGGGCAAAAGGAGAAGTAATGCAAGGTAATGTGAAGTCTTTATTATCCTATGGCAACTTCATTCCCCAAAAGGCAAAGTTATTCTACTTTGCATTGTGGATAATTTTGCAAAACTTGAGTTCTCAGTAAAATATTCAGTGTAGCAAAGTTGGGTGACTTTGCCCAGCTCTACCTATGGGAGACTAAACTGTCCTCCCTCTGACCAGTCCCCAGCTTCCCAGGCTTGTTCTAAACCCAGATTGCCTGCACCAGTGACAGTAGCACTGCAGCCACGCCAATGGGCTGGCCTCATGAAGGAATTACTTGACGTTAAAATACAGTACAGTAAAGGTTTTATTTTGGTCACTATTTTTACCTATATATTTTAATTTTAAATCTGGTGTAATATAGATTTCCATTCCATAGGTGCAATAAGATACTCTGGATATGTACCTTAGGCACTTGTAATACATGGTCAGGGCTGAAGGCACTCATCCTGACAAACTCATGATTTCCTAAACCTCTGGTCATGTGTTAGAAGCAGACCCCATCATGTCTTTTGCTTACATGATATATGCAGATCATTTGAGTAATGGTATGGTCATCCTTAGTGGTTCTGGGATGTATAGTACAAGCAATAGGTTGGTGAGTATTTCAGAGGGCACTAAGTCAGGAGGAGCTTTCAATAACAGTGCCATTCCTAACAGAGCTGTATTAACAGTGCACTTCTATACAGCAGCAGGAGATAATGCCATCACCCAACAGATCCAATGGCAGCAGTTCAGACACCACAGTGATGACTGCTACCATTACAAAAACATAATATGCAGAAATCATGTTTTATGTAGGGGAGCTCTGCCCCTGCAGTCCCCCATACTAAAGGATTCCTACTCCAAGAGGGAGTGGATCATGGGGAAATGTTTAATTGTGTAGGACCATGGAATACTGCTTACACAGCCCTTTGACAAAATGCAAGTCCTGGGTGAAAATTAAAAAAAATGTGAGAGACCAGGATTAGAACCCTGGTTTCCCAGTCTCTGCTGACTCAGCTGGTGCCATAACCTGCTCCACCATGGGGGCAGCTCAGCCAGCAAATGCACTTTCTGCCTCCTTCTCTCATCAGTCTGAATAGCGACAGGGGTTGCCGTGGTTCCTGGATGTTATTCTAACCCTGTCGCTATTCTTTTTGTATGGTCCTGACTGCACGGTTTATACTTTGCAGTTCAGGATATGTTATATACCTGATACCTTTTGGAGAATTGTTTTCATTCACAAACACAATTGGTTTATATATTGAAATGTACATTAAGAGTATTATGCGAGTAGTACTTAATTGTGGTGTGTTTAGTGAATACTGTAATACCATGAATTTTACAAAATGTAAGTTGAAAAAAAAGCAAAAGTCTAAATCACCCAAAGTGTGGCAAGACTCTGCAATGCTCTTTGCTTAGTTAGCAACATATTATAAATTCTGTTTAGTTTAACCAGTAGTATGCACTAGTAAAAACACATTTTATTTTTTAAGAAGGTGTTGTTCATGCTAACTGAATGGTGAGGTCAGTGTTTTTTTTATTTTTTTAGCACTGCCACTTTATCCCTTTTACAGGCCAGTGATGGTCTTATTATATCATGCTATCATTAATTTCTAATGTATTTACACACTAGTCATTCAAACATTCTTCAATAAGTAATGCTATAAGCCATAAAACTGTGGTGACAGAAAAACATGTTCTTTAACGCCAAACTCAGGGTACCTATTTTTAATAGGTGAAAAGTAACAGTGGAGAATTTCACAATTATATGGCTTCTAAAAAAGTAATATTGCATTCTATATCCACCTTAAAAGTAAAATAAACTGAAAAACAATGTTTGTTATCAATGACGGGGCTAGGTCAAAAGAGAGATGAAATAATAGCATGGTCAAAAACCACAAATGGAAAACAGAGGGACAAAAAACAGTGCCAAGGAAAAACAGCAGGCAATAGAAACAGTGCTGCTACTCAAGGTGAGTGAACATTGAGGTGGGGCCAATTGCAGAATGCTACTCTGAGGTGCATGGAACTTGGGTGGGGGGCATATTCTCTAACAAAACTGTGTTTGGCACTCAAGTTGAGTGGAAGGCAGAAATTTGGGTGGGTGGGAAGATTAAATAAACAAACTTGGCGGGGCATGAAACTTGGACAGGGAAGGAAATTCAGGTGGGTGGGTGGGTAGACTAAATTAACAAACTCCTTAGGGATGCAACTCAGCTAGGGGACAAAGTTGGTGGGGAGAGTGATGACAAAATTAAAAAAGTAAAAGGACAGAGGAAGACTTGAACTCAGTTCAGGTGGAGGTACCAACACCATTCTGAACTTGTCATGCTAACGTCTAAGCCACACAGCCACCATGGTCAACCATCGCACAATCAGGATGTTACACTGCTTGGCCTGACTGACAAAGAGCTACATAAGCAATATTAAAGCACATGCTATTAAGCTCATCTGCTTTAATGCTCCTGCTGACATTGACATACACTTTTCACCATGCTATATTTCATATCTTTTGACCAGATACCTCAATGACTGTGAAGAACTGTTCTTGTGTCAATAGTGCTTGAAACTTACATATGACTGTAAAACTATCTTAACAGCTAGTTCTTTTCTGCTCAGTCTGTAGACAGTGCAATAAAATTATAATCACCTTCATCTTTAGGGTAGTCATTTAATGGAAATGTTGATCATAACAGTTTCAAGGCTAGAAATACTAAAAAAAGAACATCTGGAATACTTACTGTACAGGTGCAGCATTACTACAAACCCTGTAATCTACATTTGTTATTTACAGTGTACTTTCTTTAATCCATTTTTGTCTCACAGGTTGCTTTCCAAGTCTCTGGGTTACTGACTGGAAGAAATGGAAAATGTCTCAAGCGTCACTTCATTTATCCTCACTGGATTTGGGGAACTTAATAATCTCAAACACCTATATTTCATTTGCTGTGTTATAGGGTATCTCCTAATAATCTCTGGTAATTTACTGATTATTTCCGTGATAGTCACAGAAAGAACCCTCCAGGAACCAATGCATATCTTTCTGTGTAATTTATCTATCAATGGATTATATGGTAGCACTGCTTTCTTCCCTGCACTTTTGTTTAACATTTTGTCTGAGTCTAAAATGATTTCCCATGATGGCTGCTTTTTGCAACTTTTTTGCATACATACCTTTGGCTTTAATGAAATTACATTCTTGGGATTAATGGCATATGATCGCTATGTTGCTATATGCAATCCCCTAAAGTATGTTAGCATCATGACAAATACCAAAGTAAGAAACATGTTGATAACTTCCTGGATGTATTCTTTCTGTGTTGTCTTGACCTTTATTCTGCTAGCTTTAAGACTTCCACTGTGTAGCACTGAAATACAAGACCTCTATTGTGAACACATGTCTCTCCTAAGACTCTCTTGTATAAATGTTACTATGAACAATGTCTTTGAAACCTGTATATCAGTAAGTAATGCATTTTTTTTTATTCATTGTCTTATATTCTTATGTGCAGATTATCAAAGTTTCCCTCAGGACATCAGGAGGTGCTAAGGCCAAAGCAGTGCATACTTGTATTACCCACCTGTTGCTATTATTTACATTTTTGTGTACTGGTCTCCTTGAATTTGTGCAGCGCCGAGTGGGTGGAATATTTGTACCACCTCAATTGCATGTCTTGATGTCAGTTGCATGGCTTGTGTTTCCACCCCTTCTCAATCCAGTTATTTACGGAATTCGAACAAAGGATATAAGGAATGCAATTAAAGAGAAAATAATGGAATTATTAGTTCAAAATCCTGATTTTAAACAGAACCAACCTTATGTTTCTGAGGTTCCCACTAAGGTTATTCATTCAGAGCCCTTTAGTGTACCTTAGTGAGGTTCCATTTGGCAATATGTTGTATAGTTAAAAGATTCTGCCCAGCCCAGTGATGTCCCTTGTGTGATCTTTCAATAAAATACTTGGAATGAAATGCATAAATTAAAACAAACATGACATTCAAAACATTGTCCTGCACAGCTTGTGCCTAGATGTCCCTATGAGTAAGGAGTCCCCAGTTACTGGTGGGACCAAGGGTTCCAAAGGCTAGACCTGGCTTCAGTCTATGGACACAATATGGAAGGTATGATTTTAGTTACAGCAGGACATTCATTATTTTTCATAAACAACCACTTTCTTTTGTTTATGTCTCATCATTGCTTCTGTCAGTAATGCCAAAGGAGTAAACCTGCTGAGCTGTGTATTCTGCAGGTTGTGGCTGTGCAATCATTGCTCTACTGAAGTCAAGCTGCCTGCTACAGAACAATCTTATAATGTGGCTTGTCTGTCACTGCAAAAGATGCTCAGCACAGGGGTAATTATTTTTAAGTATGCACATGACAAGTTTTAAAGTAGATTCTGGGCTTAGGTCAAGCCAGACTACCTCAAACCATAAAAACTTCTCTGAGGAAAGGGAACATTGACTTAGAATGTTATGCAGAATCTTTTTTTTAAAGAAAATATAATGAGGCACCTTTTACAGAAATATAAGTGTGCTGTGTGCATGCATAATGCATGCCATGTGCTTAACTGTGCAATGTTTGCATGAGGTTCGCATATACAAAGTGAACCTAAGTGAAGCAGATCTAACAAACACATTAGGTTCACATGCTGCAAGCTTGACATGTTTGCAGTAGGTAATGTGGTGCAAACACCTTCTAAAAATTACGTCAGGTTCACATGCTGCATGCCTGACATGAGTACATCAGTAAAGCTGGTGTGAAGATCAGTATAAAATCACATTAGGTTCACATGTTGCACACTTATCATGTGTGCAGCAACTAAACTGGTGCAAATCTCATCTAAGAAACATATCAGTTTCTATTTTTCATACTACTGCTAGCAATTAGAGGCATTAAAATAAATTTTTCATTGATTTCCCCCTTAAAATTAAGTACATTCATTAATACAGATCCCTTTGCAAGTTGTTTAATTGCTTTTGATTTGTGTCATTGAATTTCCATTAATTTATAAAGTATTGTTTGCTTACTGCATTAAATGCCTAGAATATGGAGACCAAGTGATGCAGGCAGCCCAGTGCTAGCTCTGTTTTCTTGCTCCAGCCACCCGATCACTTTTTCGTCTTATTTTCTGAATTTAACTACATATAACAACCTAAAATCTCACTCAGAAGACTTCTGAAGTGCTTACTAAACATCCAATAGTGGGATTCCTCTCATGGAGATTGAAATGGGGAAAGCTATGTTGAAACACACACCACTGGCAATGCCCAAGAAAGGCCCGAAAAAGCCCAGGACCTCCAGTGCAGTGGACACAGTGGGCATCATTAGCATTCCATCAAAATTGGAACCGTTCACTTTGGCTGGCTTTTAAGCCAAATTCAGACCTGTTAATGAGGAGCTACAATCTCTCACTTCCAAGATAAAATCTATCTCGGAAACCTTGGAGGATATTTCTCACCGAACTTCCCACTCTGAAGCCCGGGTCATCTCCCTGGAAAAACCCATGGACAAGGTTGATCCAGAACTTGTGGCAACTAGACAAAAACTCACAAAAATGGAGCTTAAAATGGAAGATCTTGAGGGGCATAGCCACAGGAACAATGCTGTCCTTATTGGGCTACTGGAGACTGAAGAAGGACAAGATACCATCCTGTTTATTCAGAAATTTATCGAAAAAGTAGCTGGCCCTTCACCATTTGGCCCCAAATATGTGATTGAGAGGGCATATAGGGCTCTTGGACCAATCCCACCAGCTGGATCTCCTCCGAGACCACTTATTTTCAGATTCCTCAACTATCTAGAGTGCCAGAATTTTCTCTCAAAAGTTAGAGAGATACAAGAAGTTTGTTGGGAAGGAATCAAGGTGCAGATTGCGCAAGACCTGCCTACTACTATCTGTCAACATCGGACTGCCTTCCATCCCCTTGTTTCCAAACTGATTGCTGCAGGATTCTGTTTTCACATGAATTATCCTGCAAGGCTACAAGTTTTATTGTTGGGTACATGGCAAAATTATGAAGATCCAGAGGCCACTTAGGAGTCTCAAGGCTTCCCTACCTGATCTTTTCTGTGACACTTGACTTTGTCTCACTGAGGTTCGTTTAATTTCCTAACTAAGCTCAGGACAGCATTGTATGTAATTAGAGCATGCCTGACTTAGGTTATACACAGAGCGAAGATAGCCCAATACCATGGATCTGTTGGCCTCTTTACTGCCACGGTCTGATCAAGCTCTTTGGTATCTTTACCCTGATGGAACAATAATTGCTACGATATAGTTTCATGTTTCTCTTGGCTATTATGGAACCTAAATAATTGCCTAACCATTGAAAAACACAAACTTTATTCTTGTTACATTTCTAACTCGGACTGAGTTCTTTTGTTTTGTTTGGTACAATTTAAATTCTTCGCTTTTGCCTCTGGGTACTAACAGCACCCCATAGTGACCACTAGAGGGAGCCTGATTCCTACTTTCTCAAGAATTGCATACAGAATGTTACATTTGGTATAGTAGCTTTATTAGTAGGGCCAAATAGTTGAATCAAGGTTCTGATTGACCTTTGGTGTTAAAAGGACTCTCAGTTTGTGGTTTATAGATTAGAGGGTGGTGTGGGGAGTAAGGTAGGTTTAAACTGAAGAGTAGTTAATGGCTCATTTAGCAAGTTCAGTTGTACATACAGTCAATTTGTATCACTTAGGCTAGTTGTTTTTACTTAGCATCAGATCCATTTTTATGTTTTTATTACCATCCGCACTACCTCTAAAACAGGACATATCTGGGAAAAACTTAAGGTGGCTGGAAGGAGGGAGCTGTAGTGAAGGTGATCTGCGGAACGCACTCCGCAATAGTTTTTGGATTTGGGTGGGTTGGGCTGTTTCCCTTAAATAAACCATTTTTCTGTTTATTGTTGGGTGTTGGGGTTTGGTAAGGGGAGGTTATATTTGGGCAAGAAGAATGGGTGGGATTTCAACACATGCACATGATGAGTAATGCTTTTGGTAAACCTGGGGGTTAATCTGAAGTCCCGTATACTCTCATCTTTTTAGTGACTATGGCTAACATTATTAAAATTGCTACTTGGAATGTCAAAGGTGTCTGGCAACAACTGAAACAAAATAAAGTCCTTAAGCACCTAGCATTATTATCAACAGATGTTATATTTATACAGGAATCACATTTGTTATACTCTGAAGCAATTGAATGAGGAGACAACAGGTGGGACATGCATTTTCCACAGGGGATACGACCCAAAGTTGTGATGTTCTGATATTGATATGCAGAAAAGTCCCTTTCTCACTTATTCAATTACTCAGGGATCCACAAGGCAGATTTGTCTTTACTCACTGTGCCTTATACACAACAGAAATGTTGTCGGGAAGCATCTATAGGCCTAACGTGGAATCTCCAGGTTTCTTCGCACAGCTGGTTGGTGTTTAACTCCATTTTTATCATAACCAATAATTCTTGGTGGTGAAATGAACACTGTATTTGACCCCACACTAGATCGCACTAGTGGTCCTTGTAGAGGGCTATCACCAGCTCAATGGGCCTTCCACGAGCTTGTTGACCATTTTGGTCTATGTGATGTGTGTTGAGTACTTAATTCCACTGAGACTGGTTACACTTTTATTTCCCCAGTTCATAATACAGCATCCTGTATTGACTACCTACTTCTATCTCAAACCTTCCTGGCTGGAGTCTTGGATGTTTCTATTCAACCTGGCCCACCTTACGATCACTCATTAGTAATTTGTCATCTATCCCTTTCACCTCTCCCTAAAAGAACTACATGGTGGAAAATTAATAACCAGCTGCTGAAGCACCCTGCAGTGATCACTACTCTTAACAAACATATTAAACAGTTTATTGATGTTAGTCTCAGCTCCACTTCCAGACCTGATTTTATATGGTGTGCTCTCAAGGCCTATATTAGAGGGATACTAATTAGGCTATCTTCTCAAAGAAAGAAGAAAAAGGAGCAGGAACTATTTAACCTACTCACTCAGATCCACTCAATTGAGGCAAGTCTGACTCCCAGTTCCTCAGATGACCTTAGACAAAATTTAGCCAAATTAAGATAGGCCTACTTAGAGATTCTGAAAGAAAAGCAGAATTTGCTATTTTGAGAACAAAGGCATCCTACTCAGACTAGGGGGAGAAAGCAGGGTGCTTATAAGCACTCAGAATTAAGCAACAGGAATCATTTAAATATATCTCATCTATCCGTTCTCAAGAGGACGGTACAATGAAAACTTCTCTAATGGACATAGTATCCAAATTTAGTGCTTACTACACCAAACTATATAGTTATTTGTCAGATCCACCTTCAGATCAAGAATTAGATTCTTACCTAACCACATCCAAATTACCTTTTCTCTGATGCACAACAACAGTTACTCATAGCCCTATTTCTTTTATGGAGTAGCTAAAACAATTCAAAGCCTACTTTCCAAAAACACCGGGCCCAGATGGCGTCTTGGCTAACTTTTACAAAAATTTCAAAAGCAGTTAATACCCTTATTATTGTCCCTATTTCAACATGTTTTATCAGGTGCAACCATAGGCCCCACTTTGTCTGAAGCCTTAATTGTTCTTTTACTTAAATCTGATAGGAATCGGAACTAACTACAAGCTGTCATCCAATATCCTTATTGAATCAAGATATTAAAATACTAACTAAATTAATAGCTGAATGTATTAATGTTATCCTGCCTGGTCTCATTGGACCTGAGCAAGTAGGTTTCATGAAAGGGCTCATCTGTTGACCATCTTGAACACTGTCACATGTTCTCTCGGTGTCAAGAGATGCTCATTTCCTGCAGTTTTGATCTCGTGGACACTGAGAAAGCCTTTGAAAGAGTGGATTGGAACTTTCTCTTCCAAGTTCTTAATGCTTATAAATTCCCTTTAGAATTCCCAAACTGGATAAGAGCACTATATCATGCCCCATCAGTGCGGATTGCTGCTAATGGTGTGGTGTCCAATCTTTTCCCTTTACAATCTGGCACTAGACAGCGCTGTCCCTTGTCCCCCTGCTTTTTAATTTATACCTGAAACCCCTGATTCATCAACTAATGGCATTTGAAAGGATCTAAGGCATATCTATTTCAGCTCAAGAAATCAAGGTTTCAGCATATGCTGATGATCTCCTTTTACAATTATCCTATCCAACTACATCAATCCCTCCCATGCTATCACTTATTGAAAATGATAGTCAATTATCCAACTACAAAATAAATACAGATACAACTGTTGTGTTCCCCCTCAATTATAAGGTAACTAAAAGTTCCATCTCTGATTTTGGCCTGTCATGGAAACAAGACTCCTTAAGATATTTGGGAATTGTAATTTCCAGGAATCAGGGCGTTATTCAGAAATTAAATTTGGACTCCCTGAGAAAATCATTGGCTTGGATTTGGATAGGTGATCCAAACTTCCTATCTCCCTTTGGGCAGAGTTAACTTAATTAAGATGAATGTCTTCTCAAACTTTTTACTGCCTTCATTTACTTATACTTGTTTACCCTTTTCATAGTTCAGCAAAATTCATGGGCTTATTACAAAATGTATTTGGTCCAATACACAACCTAGACTGGCTTATTTTAAGCTAGCCACCCCCAAAGATAAAGGGGCCTAAGCCTCCCTCACCTAACTTTTTATTACTGGGCTAGTCACTCTGCCAAATATCTTCGATGGTTGCTTCCCATTGAGGAAGTATTCACCTCTCCCTCCTCTCCCCAATGGCTTAAAATTGAACTATCTCTCATTGACGCCAGTGGTTTAACCCCAGCTGCACTCTTTCATATTAAAGCCAGTGCACTACTTTTGAGTTTAAAATCAACCCCCATTGCAATTTCCATCAAAATTCCCACTCAGCTATGTACTTTCCTTAAATACAATCATATTCAGGACTTAACAAGCCCATATGGGGTAACCCAAATTTAAAGATAGACAACAAACTACTCACTGCTAGTTGGCTATCTCTATGGCTGAACTATACCTTTCCTCTTTTGTCTCAGAAGAGAATTCTTGGCTCTCATCTACTGAGATTTTAAGTAATCTCAATATATCCACAAATGATATTTTCAAACTGTTTCTATTGCAACATTTAATTTTGAAAGTCTTCAGACTAGCCCCCCAGCAAGGCATAATATCCTTTCGAAGTAAACTAGGACTCTTAGCTGGTTCCCAACAATCTGTGTCCAAATGTTACAAAATTTTGTATAATTGGGCCTATCTGACTTGCTTTGCTCCTTGGCTTACTGGACTTCTTTCTTCTCTACTCGAGAATTAGACTGGACCACCCTATGGCACACTGTTCTAAATATATGCTCCCAAGATAGATACACCTTACCCAATTCCATATATTGCCCAACTTACATTATTCCCCACAAAAGTTATTTAAATTCGGTCTTCTCCATCACCCTTGTACTCAGTGTCAGAAAGAAGGGGCTCTCTGTACCACATCTTTTGGACCTATTCCAAAGGTACTCCACTCTGGACTAACAGTCAGCAAAAGTAGATCCCTTATTGGGCCTGAATGACTTATTTACCCCAGAAATTTGTTTATTGGGTGAGTATACTGAGATTTCAGTACCTACTAGAAGATATCACATGGCCTTATCTCCATGTCTGTTAAAAGTAGTTCTATGTCACCGGAAGGACAGTGATGACATCTCCTTCTCTGAATGGCTGAATGAGCTCCTTGCAAACCTCAGGACAGAAAAAATGATACTGAGCCTTAATAATAGTCCTGAGAGGTATGTAAAAATATGGAACCCTTCGCATACACTATATTTTCTGTAATATAATCATTCCAGTATATACCCTGTCTCCAGACCCACTTGGTTCTGTTTAGTAACTGTGTTGAATAAGGTGGGAGGGGATTAAAGAGGTTGTCGGGGAGTGGGGAGTGGGGGTTGGAGGAGGAGGATGGTGAGAGCAGATCCATTGTATTGTATACTTCATGACAAATGTATATTGTTTTCTTGGACCTGTTCTCGATATTAGTTTAAACTTAATATACTTTAATTTGGAAAAAAAAATGCCTAGAATATAGTCAGCCAACATCCCCATTTTAGGTATAGAAGAGGGGCCTCTGTGTTGTGAAGCCTGGCCTTTTTGTGTTGGGCCATGCAATTCCCCTTATGCATATTTAGTGTTACAAATCTGTTTCTTTATGACTGTTCATGACTGATTCTGCTCACTTACTTTCCCTTTGTCATTCTGGATGGAGCTTATATATTATTGCCATGCCAAGCACTCTTTGTGCTGAGTAGGGTCTTGGAAGCATGCACCATACCTCACATTTTGTAACAGAAATGAGGGACATGGACACTCAAAATGAGGGACAATGAGGACACTAACCCATTACAATGATCTGGACACATCCTGAAACATAGAGATACAGTACTTCAGAACACAGTGTAAACCATTGTACTTACTTGCACCGATACCTGAGAATAAATTTCTACCATAAAAGCAGGTGCCATTTAAGAAGGACAGAACATGGGCTGGTGCCACTCTCCCAATATGTGTGCCTGGGTTATTCTCATGATGTGGCAATAATGGCATTACATTTGGATTTAATCTTTTGCACAATAAATTGTCCCCTGACCTCTGTGTGCTCACACTGCAGGTGCACTCCTGACTTGACTACGTGTGTATTGTGTTGTCCACTCTCTAAATCTATTAGTGGTGCCACTATCACACATGACATGGAGGAGAGCCAACTAAGAAAAGCACATGAGTCACATGAGAGTGACACTGTCTTTTCCGCTGTGGTGATATAGTTTTTGTTGGTTTACTGTTAATGAGTCTCCATCTCTCCTGGTGGCTGAAGGGATAGAGGTGAGACAGAAGCTAACTCAAGACAAGGCTAACTACTTACTTTACTAGGCTCGCCTTGCAAAAATAACAGCACAGACCCCCATGGCAGCAAGCAAGGCCTTGTCTGTATCAACATGGCCACACCTGCTGCAGTATGTATGCATGGGAGTGGAACTGTCCATGTGGGTGGATGTCAAACTATTGATACTTTTGTTTTTGCCCATTTCTTTGGAAGCATTCACAACTGTGGAGAGAAAACAGTAGTAGTACAGGCCAGAGAAAAGTAATTAAGTAGTTTTGTAGGTAACTGTGTATAGAGGGGTGGAAAAGACCAAATGTATTTCCATTGGTATGTATGATACAGTTCAGCTGTCAGGTGAGATGAGGAGGACAAGAAAACTAAAATGTATAACAGTGGCTACAAGCATGCTGCATGCATGCAGATGTAAAGTATGCAGATTTGTATTGAAGTACAAGCTGGCCATATATGCAAAGGCAGCATAGCTTAGTGGTTATAGGCACTGTCTTGCAAATGAAGAGACCTGAAGAACTGAGTTTGAATCTCATCAACACCTAACAAGTCACTCAGGTTTTATGTGTGCAGTTATCAGTGACCATTTGCTGTTTGCATGCATGCCACATGCATGCAGTCTGTACAAATTAGCATAAAAGCATGCTTTCCACAATTGCTTGCTGCTCGCATGCCACATGCTTGCAATTGGTGCCAATGTAATGTCTAAATCATGCTTGCAGCATGCATATCACATGAGTAGTTTTATGTGTGCAGCATGAAAAACATTTCATATAATTATTTCTGTAAGGGATGACACGAAGGCCAATGAAACATGTATGTTCAGGATATTTATGATTAATATAGAGGATAATGTATGGTCCTCTATCAGTAACCAGTCTGTTAACTGTTGAGAGGTTGTCAGGGTGATCGTGTAAACCTTGAGAGCGAAGCTCGAGAGGTTTACATCACCATCGGCAACCTCGAGATGGTTAACAGTGACCGGTTGCCAATAGAGGGACCATACAATATTTTTTATAGTGTATGGTCCCATGTAAAAAGAAAAACAGCTGCTTACTTTTTGAGATATAGTCACCGCCACGGCCGTTCAGTCCTTCCCTAACCGCTGCATTCATCCGTCGGTTCCCAGTGTAAAAAAAAGCTCATGCAGACCAATACCGTTGTTAACCTATCGATGTGATACAGCATCGATACATGCTAACATTACTCATCATCAATAGGTTAACAACCTTAGGAAATGATGATTTCCTAAGGTTAACAGCGTTCTACCATAAATTATAAATATGTTACTCACTCCCACGTGGTTCTCTTCTGTTTTACCATTGAAATTGTTCATTTCTTTATAATTCATTCTAAATTAAGTCACATGAATCTTTGATTTTTAACTTGGTTGAAATCTCCTATTTCATCTTAGTAAAAGCATAATGAAATTATTGTTTTACACATCAGTTCTTCAAACAATATCACTAAGTAATGATCTAGTCTCTATAAAGAATGTAAAAAATAATTTATGGTAAGATGGAACTCTAGTTCCATCATGCCCCCATACTTCATCACCAAAGACAAAATATGTGTGCTGTGCAAACAATTCCAGAGTGAACATGTTAAGTGCCACTAGCCTTGTCATGTGGCTTTTGTCTTCCATTCCTCTGATTTTGTTTGGTGATCCTGTGTAACACCTGCTTGCATAGATCAATGCCCTTTTTGTATTAACACCCAGAGCTGCACAAAATACTCTAGATGGCGTTACAGGGACTGGTAAAGAACTGTTTACTGATATCTTCACTTATTGTCATTTCTAAAATATTTCATCTGGCAACCATAGGACTGAAAAATAAGTTTTTGTTACAGTTACATGTGCCTTAGATATGCACACTGTGTGGACTGAAAAAGCTCCCAAAATACCACAGCTGCAGGAAAACCCAGTGTGAGTGGGTTCCCACTTCAGGACTGCAGTTTTTCACAGCTGTCATATTCACAAAGGTAGGGTATGTTTATGACTGGCTACATGACATATGGCAGCTTATACTGTAGATGCTTTTTCCCCACAGCTGTGGAATAATGTTGCAACCACTGGAATCAATCATACCATTTCCACAGCTCTGGGAGGCTATGAATACAAATCTCCGCAGCTGTGGAGATTTTGGTTGCAACTGGAGTTCTGGATTGGGACTTAGTTCTGTTTTGTTTTGTGAAACTGGCCCTATATATAGACAGTATGTAAGAAGTGACACACTACAGGGTATGTATTCATCAAGAGATACAGGATATGATCTAATGTGTCCAAGTCATGAGACCGCAGGTTGATTAATCTTCTGCACACAGTGGAGAAGGGCTTATACTTCTCAACAAATGTAGACCACTGTAATGGTTTAATGTAATTACTCAAAATAAATAGCATGAAACTTGACAAAGTGCAGTTTTCATTGGAAATACAGACACTCACTGACCTTAATGTCTTCTTGTCCAGCTTTATAGACAATATGTATCACATAAGTATTTTCTGAAAACACTTGCTAATTTATTGTGGCCACCATTACCCTTTATACAAATCTATATATGTATATGTCAAAACTGTGTCAAAGACATGACTAAATTATAAAACACCTGTCCCCTCGCAAGTGATGATGAAGGGTCCATAGTAACTAACACCAATGTGTTTCCAATTTATGCAATGTACTGTCTATTAAGTGATACAGTTTTTATTTCTTCCATTTTATGATGATTTAATTGATTCTGTTTGATTTCACTATTCTGTTCTGAGTGCAGCAAATACAATTGTGATGTCACCAAACATTCTCTGTTCATTAGATTATAGATAAACCATGGTTGCACATTGTGAACACCTTTGTTATTCATGGCTTATCCATGATTTTAACCATAGTGGTCCATGGTCACCCACTAACTTTAAATGGCCCAGGGAGAGACCTTGAATGACCATGGGCAATATAATGTGAGAATTATTAAGATGACAGTGGTCATCCATGGCTTTTGACGGTCATTAATTTCATAGGTTTCTTGCATTATGAAAGAAAAATTCTTTACTGCTGGGGTAAGAGTTTTTCTTAAATGATACAATGACCTAATTGTTATTTATATCACAATAAAATAAAACTATTTTAGGATGTCTTCATGGCCTCGTTTTCTATAGCTCCATAAAATGAAACTCTTTTAGGATGTCTTAATGGCCTCGTTTTCTATAGCTCCATAAAATGAAACTCTTTTAGGATGTGTTGAATTCAAATGTGTTTTATGGTGACATAATTAATTACTTCATGTTAAGCTTATTTGTTCCCTCATAAAGTGCAGCAAATGTTATTGTGATTATTTAAGTTAGTTAAAGTATCAAATGCTGCATTCTAATATGCAGATAAATCATGCATATTTTGTTGTGATCCCATGTATGTATGACCATGGGCAACTGGTCAAACTTGGATGAGCCATAGTTGATCATAGCTGACCATGCATTGTGTATCCAGAACATTCAGGAAAAATATTGGGGGGGAGACATAAGACACAGAGAGCATGCTTGAAGAATTCTACAGAAAGTTTGATCTAGAACAGTAGCCAAATAATTCTTTATTTAGCAATGTCTGTTACTAGATGACACATTTTATTAACACAGCTGTGA
The DNA here is from genome assembly GCA_016271365.2 of Neoceratodus forsteri. NCBI lineage: Eukaryota > Metazoa > Chordata > Ceratodontiformes > Ceratodontidae > Neoceratodus > Neoceratodus forsteri. Next base: position 1,181,182,974 of record CM057458.1, read on the forward strand.
CTTGACTATATTTGATAAACTGTTTTTTTTATTTAAAAAAATATATGTTTTTATTTATACAATTATTAATTAATTTATTTATTTATTCATCACTGGATATGTGCATTGGTACTAGGGACCATTTCCAGACACACAAGAGTATTTTAGGACTGCAGTACATACAGAGCAAATAGAACAAGAATACGAAGCAATGTGATTACATATATACTGTACAGTTCAAAATCAGAGATAAACAATAAGTAATCTGATTACATAGGCAGGAAACAGAACTAAAGTGCCAGAAAGGTACATTAAAGCAAATCTGCAGAAATCATTGTACGTCATTTTTTAAGGCACCTGTGCACAATACTTTTTGTAACAAGTGAAACAGGATGTCAGGGAGGGCACACTACCAAGCCCATTGCAGTTCAAAATAGCAGGGGCTCAGAAGTCTACACCAGTGACCATGAACTGTGGTCCTGGCGAAACTCTCTGCCTGGTGGGCAGAAACTTCATGTACATCACAGTCTCTCCAATAAAAGAAATCTTAAGTGCTTTGATTTGCATGAGACTGCATCACCAAATAGCTGACCATCTTTCAAAACAGTTACAAGCTACAACTGGAGGTTTGCTATAGATGTCACCACTGTGCAGCTGCTGTATCAAGCTATTTAATAAGGAAAACTGTCCATCAATGTCTGTTGCTGTTGCCCTTGTAAGTCTTCTCCCACCCAACTCTCCCTCCTTCTCAGTGCCCACCATTCCCACACAAGCAAAACACTAACACTGGGGGTGCCCAATCCCCCCATCTCAAACTCATAGTTTTTTTTTTTAACATTATATAGCCCAAGCAACAAAGAAAACCATCCATCAATGTCACTTGCTGGTGCCCCGTAACTGTTCCCGCCACTTAACCCTCCCTTCTAGCACCCCCCCACCCCCAAACATAACACTGACACTGGGGGTGCATAATTAGTTTGTGTTGCCACCTCAGAGTTTTTTTTATATTATTTATAAAGCCTGTAACAAAATGTCCATTAATGTCTGTTGATTACAACCCTGTAACTGTTTCTTCACAGCTGGCCCTCCCTCTCAACACCCCCTCACAAACATAACACTGAAAGTGGGGGTGCCAAATCCCCCAGAGTCATCACCTCACAGTTTTTTTATATTATTTAAAAAGTCTGTAATAAAGAAAAACATCCATCGATGTCTGTTGCTGGCAACTCTGTAACTGATCCCTCATCTGACCCTCCCTCTCAGCACTCACCCCTTTCAAACATAACACTGACACTGGGGGCTTCCCAATCCCCCATTGTCATTACCTGAAATATAGAAAACACCCCTTACTGTTTATTATTATTTTTTGTTAGCTCTGTAAAACAGAAAACCATTCATCGATGTCTGTTGTCCCATTAGTCCCCAAACCCAACACTCCCACTCAGCACCTGCCCCTCCAAGCTCTAAGCCCTTACTTACCCACTGGGAGTCTAATGCAATAATCTTCTCTGGAATGCAGACACATCTTCACTCTTCAATGCCGTACTGCTAACTGAGAAAATCAGATATACGGTTCAATGTATTTCTATGAGGTTTTGAACGTAGTGGCGTAACTCGCTCAGTTTTGAATGTTTGTGTCCCAAATTTTCAACATGCCTGTTTTGGGGGACCCACCTCATGAACAATTATAGTGAAAGTAAGCAAATCTGTTCCAAAATACCATTTTATGTTTGCTGCATTAAATCACTGTTTGGGCAGGAGTTAAACATTTTCTCTCTTCCCTTGTTCATGAGGTGGGGTCATAAGAAGGCTATGCCAAAAATTTGATGTAAAATACTAAAATAAAAACTAACAAAGTTATGAACCTACATTGAAATTTGCAAACACAGGCTTGTAACTTGCCATTTTTACAGCACCTCATGAATTTAATTAGCTGCCATTTTTCAGATCCTGGCCAAAATGTGTTTTAGTGCCCCAGAATGTGATTTCACAGTTGCCGTGAAAAATCACCTTTTGGGCAGGAGTTGGACATTTTCTCTGCACTTGTTCACGTGGCAGGGTCATAAGAAGGCTATGTTGAAAATCTGGGGCAAAAATATATTTAAAAAGGTAATTTTCAATATTTTGACACCACATTTTCAACATAGACATTTCTTTACACACCTCATGACTTTGACAGCTGTTATTTTTAAATCCTGGTCAAATGTGTCTTTCTACCTATAGCACAAAATGACATTTTGGTCATGCAGAATGACATTTTGACAGGGATTTGGAAGATTTTTGCCTACCAGGTTCATTACTGTAGAAACATAGAAACATAGTCTTTGATGGCAGTTATGGACCGCTTGGACAGACCAGTCTGTTCATTTCCCTACATATTGGATACGCTGCATATTCTAGTTTACCAACAGCCTGCTTCCTCCTGCCTCCTAATTGCCTTATGGCGATTTCATACATTCTTGAACTTCCCCACTGTTTTTGACCCCACAACCTCCTCAGCAAGGTGATTCCATGTGTCCACTACTTTCTTCATGAAAAAATACTTCCCCATCTTGCCCCTGAGCCATCTCCCCTACATCTTTAAATTGTGCCCCCTTGTTTTTACACATCTCTTTTTCTGAAAGATGACACCTTCTTGGACATTCTTGATTCCCTTGAGGTACTTGAACATTTTTATCATGCCCTCCTCTCCCTCCTTTCCTCAAGGGTATACATATTAAGCTCTCTTAATCTCTCTTCTTATGGATTCTGTTGCAGACCCCATACCATTTTAGTTGCCCTCTTCTGGACCGCTTCCATCCTGTCTATGTCCTATTGGAGATGGGGTCTCCAAAACTGCCCACAGTACTCCAGATGGGGTATCACTAACTGTCTGTACAGAGGGATAACAACTTCCTGTTTTCTACTGGTGATGCCTCTCCCTATGCATCCCAGTGTCCCCCAGCTCTCCTATTTGCCTTCTCACATTGCTTGCCTACCTTAAAGTCATGTGATGCGGCAACCTCCAGGTCCCTTTCCATTTTGTTTTGTTAGTAACCCTCCCCCATTGTGTACTCTTCATCTGTTTTTTGTTTCCCAGGTGCATTACTTTGAATCTGGGATAATAAAGAAGCTATACCGAAAATTCAGAGTGCAAATATAATAACATTCTGAGGTTATGACTGAACATTACACTATTTCAGCATTTACTCTTACCTTTGCTAATATTACATATTTTAAACTCCAGCCTTTCAACATAGCCATTTTTCCACACCATGTCATAAACATTACATGTCATTTTTAAAATCCTAGATGAGATGTGTTTTCGCACCTCTGGTGTGAAATAACATTTTGGCAAATATACCATAAATGGTACATGACATGTCTATAAGGCACATCCAAAACAAATATCTTCAATATCTGAGGTCAAAATTTCAAGAATCAAATTGTTTACCAAGCATCAAATGTTCAGCATGGACAAATGCTTGTGTTAAGTCTAGTCAGAGAAATATGCTTGGAGAAAGTCAGTGAGGAGTCAAGGGTTACCCCAGATATTTAAGGAAGGATACAAGTACTAAGAATGTTCCATCTGATGCCTGGACTTTAAATGGAAATCTACTCTTAACAGATTGCAGTCACAGATTTTTTTATTTTTTTGGAGATAAATAGTAGCCTGTTATATGACAATCAGGACTGCTCAGAGTTAAACTCTGCAGTGAGCATAGATGAAATGCCCTCAGGGGATTTGTCACTCAGGAACAATATCAAGTCATCTGCATAGAGGAGGATGTGGGATATGGTGAGGGCATGATGAGGCAGCACACACAGGCATGCACTAGGCAACATGAGGGTAGCTGTTTCTCTGCTTGCCTCATGGAGATGTTATCGTTTGGAGAAAAGTGTTTGTTTTTTTGTTTTGTTTCATTTTGTTTTTTAACTCTGTTTATTCTCTGTTGGTCTGAGGCATCTCTCAGAGGTGTCTACTCATCTCATCTCCCATCTACTCCCAACCGTGACTCCCTGCCAGTAATCCCCTCCCACAGAGACTTCCCAGCCCCCCAGATTACCCCCAGGGGAAGGATCACCACTCCTACCTTGGTGGCGTCTTTCTGAGATGAAAGGGTCTGTCTCTCATGGGTGGCACCTGGGGATCATTGGATGCAGCAGTCCAGTATTGGGGATGTGCAGTGATGGCTCCTGATGTCCTAGTCACTTCCCGAGTCCTCCGGGGTTTTCTTCATTGTGTTGCCCCTCCCCTTTCCCCTCTCCTGGAGCTTGGACATGCAGTGAAGTCCTCTGATGTCCACTGCAGCTCCACTCCAGCATATTCTAACCCCATAAATTTCTGGTGATGCTTCTGAATGATGCCAGAGGTTGCTCAAGAATGGTATAATCCCTGGAACCCTCCACGAGAAAGGTGAGCAGTCCTCTGGATGCTCAACCCTTCCCTCCAGCTGACCTCCAATGACTTGAGCTCATTCCTGAACCCGGGTTGCGGCATGGCATGAGTTGTGGCATCCAGTGCCTCAACCCTCAGCACCACCAGGCCGGCTCGAATAAAGTGGGTTGACTTTAATAAGAAAAGCAACCCCAATGACATGAGAACTCAGTCCATCTGGCATATGCTATGATTAGTGACATCAACACAGTGACCTACACACTCGTCAACAAAATCAACAGTTCACCAACAGGTTGCTGTGTTGGTGCACCTGACACAGGGACACACTATCTCCTAGTCCTGCACCCCCTTCCTGAATCAACTCCAGCTCGGAGTTGATAATATATAGAATGGGTGTGTGTGTGTGAGGCAGATCCCTCTATGTGAGGGGTTCAAGGGCAAAGCTCCCCAATGAAAACATGGACTGGGAGTCAGTTGGGATTTATGTCAACTGCAACTTGCGGCCAACATAAATCCTGCTGCTGCAATGCCAGTAGATGAAGGTATTGTTGAACATGCATCATAGAGACAGTCCATCTTCTACAGTGTTTTATTTTTCTGTTTTGCAGTTTAATGTAAGTGAGCACACAGAAGAGCATTCTGAATAAATTACAGACAAAGCCTGCTGTATTTTGTCTGCATGACACACTGCCTCATTACTTGATTTGAATAAGCACTGATGTCCATGCTTGCAAGTTGCAGGCAGTCTGTAGTCCACAGCCATAGAACAGAGGCTTAAAACAGGATTGATAGTGAGTGTTGGAGACAGTTTGAAATGCTGCATAGAGAAACTTGTTTTATTGCTTATCTGCCCTAACAATTCAACAAAGCTGAGGCATCCAGGGGAGACTGCTAATGAGGCCAGCATTGAACAAAGCTAGAAAAGAGACCCAGTTTCCCAGAGAAATGGTAGAAAAAACTATTCTGAAGATGGGTTGTAGCAATACATGAGTGCCTGTGAATGCAGTTTTTGAAAACAGACAGATGCTAATTCTTGGATGCAGAGAGGCTAACATTTTTTAATGACTATATTGATACTTATCTTTCTTCTTTTTGTCACTAATTGAATCAATATGGAGGAGAAAGAATTATAGACAAGCTAATCAAGAGAGTAAAGGAAATCTATAAAGGTCACCCTGAAAGCAAAGTAATAGCAGCTACATTATAATCCTTTTCAGACTTCACTATTAAAATTAAATAATGTCCCTCTACTGTTAAAGTTACGGCTTTGAGAAAATTCTACTGCTGTTACATGAATAGCAAAACAGAGGTATAAAACTGTAGTGTATCAATTCTCATGCACAAGATACATTAAAGGGCAGTGAATCAGTTCATTATATTGCTTTGTTGGGTAGCATGACTAAAGAGGATAGAGTATTTCAACTAAAACTGCACTAGCTATTATTCACTTGACTCCCCTTTAAGAAATAGGAGGTAGATAGAAAGTCTGAAAGGGAAGAGTGTGAAATGGGGAATGGCCTAACAGCTGGTCTACTTCACAAAAATATACAAAGATAGACAGTGATGGCAGAAAAAGACCAATGGTCCATCCAGTCTCCCCATGGGTCTCTGTAGAACCTTGTGACTTGGTGTCGATCGGGGGTTCTACCCCTCCTCTACAATTATCCTAAACCTTTCTCATCTTTGTCCCTATCAATGATGACTATCCGTGTCATTCTATCCCATGCATGCTTGAAACCACCATCAGTTTCTGCTGTCACCACTTCGGCCAGCAGGCTGTTCCATAATTCCACCACCCTTTCCATAAAGTAACACTTTCTCACATCCCTGTTGAAACTTCACCCTGTCAGTTTCCAGTCATCCCCCCATGTTGTTGAGCTGGTGTTACTGTTAAACACCTTATTTATTCCTTTCAGGAACTTGAGTATCTCTGTCATATCTATTCTCTTCATTCTTGCCTCCAATGAATAAATATTCAGCACCCTAAACCATTCCTCATAGGACTTTTCTTGTTGACCTTGAATCAGCTTTGTTACCTTGTGCTGTACAACCTTCATCCTATCCTTTTCTTTTCTATGGTGAGGGCTAAAAAACTGGACACAGTACTCCAGATGTGGCCTCACCAGGATCATACTGAGGGGGAGTATCACTTCCTTAAGTCTAATGTGAGTGCCCTTTCCTTTACTTCCCAGCATCCTGCTTGCCTCACTGCAAACCTTGTCGCACTGAATACCTTGTTTTAGGGTGTCACTAATAATAACTCCAAGGTTACATTCCACTTCTGTAGTACTGAGTTTTACCCTACCCATCCAGTATTCTGGCATGGAATTCCTTCTTTCTAGTTGCATTACCTTGCACTTATTGGCACTGAAATTCAGCTATCTGACCTTCGATCATCTTTCTAACCTCTGCAGGTCCTCTAATAGTTCTCTAATTACTTCAGCATTATCCATTCTTCTGCAAAGCTTTGTGTCATCTGCAAAGGGATCAAATCTACCCTGGATCCTTTCTCCAATATAACTGATGAACATGTTGAAAAGGACTGGACCCAGGACAGACCCCTGTAGTACCCCACTTGTGACCTCCCTCTCTTCCAGTTTATTACTGTTTATCAGTACCCGCTGCCATCTCCTTTTTAACTCATTTTCTACCCATCTGACTATATTAATCAGCATATTATATTTTCTTTTTCCTCTCTCTCTCTCTCCACAGAGGTGCCACTGAGAAGGTGCTCCACTATGACCCAAGCCCACAAGGATCCCTCCTGCCTGCTCTAGCTCCAGTGGCATGACCAGCACCCCCTAGCCACTGACTGCCCATGACTTCAAGCAATCCACAGCTCACCTGGACCTTTTAGTGGTGCGCCTGGCCATCTGAAGCCACTGACCTTGCTATCCTCACCAGCTAAGGACAGCAAAGTACTTCCACCCTCCCACCCTATCTTGGCTCTTTTAATTTTAACCCATGGTCATCAGCTGACCTATTTATTATGAATAAGTAAATACCTTATGTCCCCTTAGCAGGTTATACTGCTTTGCCTCTAGAGGGTAATACACTGTCTACTGTGTTTTTCCTACAACCCAGCTAAATCACAACTCAATCTGCTCCTGTCTGCTTACTCATCTTCAACCGTTTAAACTGGGATTTTGCTCCCACTCTGCCCTGTCATGCACTCAGTTACTCCGTCTTCCTATTTAGCCACTCTCTGTCCTGCTCTCCTCTTGCAATCCATCTCCCTCCTAACCTTTCTAGAACTCTTAAATCTGCCCTCCAAAGTAATGCAACTCCTTCTCTTCTCCCGTTCCTTTATTTGACTCCTATTTCTTGCCCTACTACCCCCACTAGTCCACATCCCACTACCAGAGACTAATAACTCAACCACTCCACCTACCTTCTATCTTCAGACCCCCCTTAAACCCTTGCCATTACTCCCTCCTCACCCTTTAAAACCTGGTCCTTTTTTCTCCATTGATTCTAGTGCATCTCTAGTAACTTTGCCTAGTTTCTTTGCAGTTCTTCATCTTCTGCTGCCGCACTCCTCTTCCTCTCCATTCCCCTCTAATCCCCAGACTTCCCCTTTCATCACCTTCCAAATGCCCTAAGCTACACTTCTTCATTCTCTCTCTTCTATTGCTTTCCTCAGGGGACATCCAAGCCAACCCTGGCCTGACTGCTCCCTGAGGTCCTGGTGCAACCTCATCTGCTGTTGTCCCATCTTCTGCTCCTCAGTACTACCAAAGAGCTTCAGGATCCTACATCTAAATATTCATAGTTTGCTGCAGAAATAGAACAGAACTCCTTCAAACTATGGCAGTCACTCTGATACCTGACATTCAAATAGTCATGGAAACATGGCTCAAGAGTTCAAACCTAAACACTTGGTCAGCATTTCTGACTACTCTGTCCTAAAACTAAGACAGGTGGTTATGTACATTTTTGCCTCCCTCCACTACGCCATTGTTTACTTATCTTCCAACCCAGCAAACCATGAATCCTTAGCCATTCAAGTGTCCCTGCACTTCACTCTTCTTATCTTTATAGCTGGCATTTACTGTTTTCCAAACCCCCAGCCCTCAATCGCACATGACCTATTAAGGTCCACCATTGTCCTCTCCTACTTTGGGGAGCTATATATCCTAGGCAACTTTAATTTAAATTGGCTGCGTCCAAAACACAAAATGTAATTTGTACCCTTAATCTCTCCCAACTGATCTCTGAACCCCCCCACCAACCATGACACAAAACACTCCCTCATTGACTGGATCCTTACCTTCAACTCTCACAGAATCATCAACTCTGGCATCCTTCCTGAAGCGATCAGTGATCATAACCCAATATTCATAATCAGGAAAGTCCACAGACCTAAGACCTGCATAAAACATTGCAATTATGATCTTTCAAATCTCTTGAGATTGAATCTCTCCAGTGCAACCTTGCCCACTCCAACTGGTCTCCCTTAGCTTCTGTCCCCTCAGTTGACAAAGCTCTTGAGTACTTTAAACAAGTATTCTTGGAAAATTGGAATACCTTTGAAGCATCTAAACAAACCAGAGTTAGGGGTAACCACCTATCTTAGATAACTCAAGAACTTTTTACCTGCCTCAGAGCCAGAGATCATGCCTGGAAGTGCAACAAAGCTACTCAGCTTTCTAGTGACCTCACGTCCTACTGTAAGCTCCGTAACGCCTGTAACAGGGCTACAAGGCCAGCCAAGTCTGAATATTTTAAATCCACCTTCCTCACAAACATAAATTCTTTCTCTAAGTTCTGGAAGGTGGTACATACCCTCTTTACCCCATTATCGCACTCTTCCTCCCCCTGTGCTTAAAATAAATGACACCCTAGTAACTGATCAGTTTGCCTTTGCTGCTGATTTTACCTCCTATTATACCTCCTGTGCAAATGAGCTATGAAAGTCTCTCCCTATCTACTTCCACTCCTCCCCCTTCAAAAACCACCCACCCACCCAACCTTTCCTCTCCCCTCCTTTTTCTTGTCCTATATCTACCAACATGATACTCAAAAAGCCCAGCTAGCTATCAACCCCTCAAAAGGCTTCTCCCTAGATGGCCTTGGCCCCAAACTCCTTTCTCTCTTAGCCCCAGCCATTGTCCACTCCTCTCTCTAATTTTTAAACCTCTCATTCACAATGGCCTATGTCCCTTCTACTTGGAAACATGCAGTGGTCCTCCCCCTACCCCAAGGTGGTGACCATGCATCCCCTGGTATCTATTGCCCTATCTCCTCCATACCCTAGCTAAACTACAAGAACACCTTGTCCTCTCCCAGCTTACCTCATTTCTATCTGACACCTCCTTCTTCACCCCTTTTCAATCTGGTTTCAGGAAAAATCACTCTACTACCACCTCCCTTCTTTGGTTCACTGACTATCCTTACCAGAATGAATAATGCCCAAATCACCTCGGCCATCTTTGTCATCCTAGCCAAGGTGCTCAGCACTGTCTCCCACACCCTCATCCTTTACTATCTCTCATTAGCGGGTCTAGCTCCCTCAGCCTCTACCTGGTTCAAGGCATACCTCATGGGTACATCTCAATCTGTAAAGATGTCCAATGCTATTTCACCCCCCTCCTGTTTAGTACTGTTGTTCCCCAGGGCACAGTGCTAAGGCCCCTATTATTTTCTATCTTCCTGAATGACCTTCCTTCTGTCTGCTCCCCACCTCTGCCATATCTATATGACGCTGATGATACAGTTCTGTATGCTTCTGGCTCATGTCCAACTGAGGTTACATCTATCTTACAGCAAAACTTCATAAGGTTCAGCTCTGGTTTGCTAACAATCAATTATTTCTTAATGCCAAAAATACTGTCTCCATGACCTTTGTCACAAGACAGAGACTCTCCAGGCTTCCCTCCCTCGCCTCTTTCCACACCCTCAATAGGATTTTACTGTAGGACACATCCTTCTTCAGATAGCTAGGTGTCTGGCTAGGCCAAGATGGTAACTTCTCTGTACATATTAATGCCATCCAGAAAAAAAAACTGTGCCCCAGGCTTGTTGACTTGTTCTGGAACTATAGTTAAATCTCTCCTGTGGCTAGGCATGAACTTGTCCAGAAGATGATCCTCCCCATTTTTGACTACTGTGATATAGTCTATAGTGCTTCTCCCAAGTCCTCCTTGACCAGATTTGACACCCTCTTCAAATCTTTCTGCCGCTTTGCCCTTGATGTTCCCTCTCACTCCTACCACTGTGATCTGTATCAAACCCTTTCCTTCCACTTTCTGTCAAATAGGCGCCTTTCCCACTGCATGAAATTCACTCAAAGCACTAGCTGGGTGAACTCCATCCCTACTGCTCCTCCTCATTTATAACACCTCCCTCTCCCACTCCCTTAAATCTTCTGACCACCATACACTGGTCATTACTAGGTATTACTTGATTTTGCAAGAGGGGAAGAAGGCACCAAGACCATCAAGACCACTCTCCTCACACTTGTGGGGTACATTAAATATATTTACCCCACAGGAATTTATCAAGTTTGGGTTTATACTTCTGAAAATAATTCATTTCCACAATGTGTTGTGATAGGGAGTTCCATAATTTGATTGTCCTAACAGTAAAGAAGTATTTTGTTTTTTGTGAATGCTCTTGGAGTATGAATCTGCTTATTATTACACCTTAGGCTTTCTGGTTTATCAGCAAATGTCAAATTGCAGATGTTCATTAATGTATTTTCATTCAATATATTGAATAACAATAATAATACCCTCAGTTCCTCCTTAATTGCAGATCCTACAATCTCAATGAAGTTAACCTATCTTCATATGATACATTTCTAACTACAGGTATTAGCTTCATTGCCCTTTTCTTCATACTTTCAATTATTCTCTTGTCTTTTTCCAAATAAGGGACCCAGAAGGAAACTGCATAATCAGTGTGTGGTCTGATGAAGGATGTGTACAGTCAGAGGCCCAGATATTCAAAAGGGTTGAGTATGGCGCAACAGTGTTGCGCCATCGCAACCACTGATGCCCTGGTGAGATATTCAAATGGGAAAAGTGTGCGGCAATTAAATCCCAATGTGCCGGAGCACATCAGTAATATATGCAGGTGCAGGGGGCATGCCCATGCATACCCTACACAGTCCCGATATTCAGCCCGGAATGTGCAGAGCCATGCATGTGCAACCCCTACCTGGTCCAGCACAGAGGTGATCCAAAAAAAACAACAACAATGGATGGCCACCCTTAGGTGAGCTGCCACATTGCAGGGTGCAACACTGCAGCTGCCACCTGTGGGTGGCCACCCGAGCTCCGGCTGCACCTGGAGGCATCCCCCCATGCCCGATCGTGGGCATTTGTAAAATGAAAGAACCCCTATATCCCTGGTGCACCAGTGGACCGCTGCCCGCCCGATTGCCGGCTTCAGTATAAATAAAAAAAATAGATTCCAATATCCCAGGTGGTCCAGTGGACCGCTGTCTGCCCGATCACGGGCACTTGTAATATAAACAAGATGAATGTCCAATATCACTGGTGGTCCATTGGACCACTGTCTGACCAATTGGGGCATTTATAATATAAATAAATTATGTCCAGTACCCTTGTGGTCCAGTGGACTGCTGTCTGCCCAATCACAGGCATTTGTAATATAAACAGATGAATGTCAATATCCCTGGTGGTCTGTGAGCACCTCCCCACGCCCTGTGCCCCACCACCCAGCTCCCCCAGGTCGGCGAGTGGGTGGCAGCACCACCCACCTGCCGCCCCACCGCCCGTGGCCCCTGACACCATAGGTAGGGCTGTCGGCCATTGGTCCTAGCGTGAGCCAATGGGTATGCAACCTGTACCATACTACACATTCCAGATATGTGAATGGACCATTCACATATCTGGAATGTGTGTGTATGGTACAGCTGCATGTCCAGTGGCCTGCCACTGTGACCAATAGGTACAGCCCCACCACAGTGTTCAGTTAACAGGCAGTGGGATGGCAGGCAGGTGGGTGCTGCCACCCCCGGCTGACAGAGCTGGGCGGTGGGGCACAATGAGCAGTGAGGAAGGCCACTGCTGGGCTCCAAAGTAATGAACATTCATCTGTTTATTGCATCTGCAGACAGCGATCACTAGACCCTGAAGTGATATAATGCTGTTGACAAAATGCCCGATTAACGATAGTGTCACTGAACCACGGGTAGAGATGTGATATTAACTTAGCCCATGATGGGGCGGGCAGGACCACTGGACCACCAGGGATATTGGGGATATTATTTATATACTTAGCCCGCGATCTGGTGGGCAGCGGTCCAGTGGACTACCAGGGATTTAAGATTTTACTTTTATACTGCAGCCCACAATCGGGCTATGGAGCACTTTGCCAGCTGCAGGGGGTGTCAGTCCCCGACAGCTGCTGCCTGGCATGGTGCCAGGTGCAAGTCACTGGGGATCAGTGCACCTGCATGCAAATGGGGCCATAATGACATGCAAATGGCCCCATTTGCACCTTGCATATATTATGGCCCCATTTGCATGTGCACTTTTGAATATCGTGGTTGCTGTGCATAGCGCAATGGAACTTGAGCTAGTGCATCTCCCTGCTCCACTCTGGCCACTTGTGCTGCTGCAGTGCCACTGTGCCATGCACACTGCGGGTGGCCAAGGTGCGATATTCAATGATGCTGTGCCATGGTGCAGCTCCATTGAATATTGCCCAGTCCACACCCCTGCGCAGCCAAGTTGCGCTGCGCCTAAGCTTGTGCCACAGCCTGGCGCAGTTTGAATATCTGGGCCAGAGAATACAATGTTCATTTCTTGTTATGAATGATCTTTTTATGGCAGATAAAATACAGTTCCCCCTTGGCTACTCTCCTGCACTGATTACTCCAAGTAAAATGATTGTTTACAATGACTCCTAGATCTTTTTCAGAGTTGACTGCTTTAATAATAGTGTCATATAAAGAATAATCAGTGTTTGAGTTTTTAGCCCCAAATGTAAGACTGTATATTTATCTATATTAAAAGTCATTTTGTTCTTAAGTGCCCAGTGTTCAATTTTCATAAGGTTATGTTTGAACTTTCTAATTTTTTCCACTGTATTTACTTCAGATACAAATTTAGTGTCATCAGCAAATTTATTGCTCTGACTGTTAGCACCATGATGCATAATTTGAATATACTGTATATTCCAAATAATGTTGGTCCTGGCATAGATCCTTGTGGTACACTACTAGTGACTTTTATAGTGCTTGAGATTGTATCAGCTATCCTAACATTTTGGGATCTATCATTTAGCCATCCTTCAACCCATTTAACTGTTTAGCTGTTTAGTTCTAGTGGTATCATTTTATTGATTAATAATCTGTGAGATACCTTGTTGAATGGCTTTTTAAAGTCTAGATAGATGATATCTACTGGACAGTTCTTATCTATACTGTTACTAATGTTTTTGTAAAATGCAACCAAGTTTGTAGTGCAGGAGTTGCCTTTTCGAAAACCATGTTGTGTTTCATGGATACATTCTTTATTTTCCAGATCATGTTCTATTTTTTGTTTCAGTATCTTTTCCATGATCTTACACATGGCTTATGTAAGGCAGTAATTATCGGTTTGTTTTTGTTCCCTTTCTTATGTACGAGTACCATTGTTGCTGTATGCCACTTTTCAGGTACCTCACTTTCCATATAAGATTTATTTAACATGATATTTAGGCGACATAGTAACTCATTCAAGGTATGTTTAATAAAATATGTATTCAGATTATCTGGGCCAGGAGTTGAATTATTTTAAGGGCTAGAACCACAGCTTTGATCTTATCAGGAGTTATTTCTTTGTAACTGCTATTATAAGGATATGTTATACTACTATTATCTTTTTTGAAAAAACTGACCCAAAATAATCATTAAAGGTGTTACCTGTTTCAAGTTTATTACCAATTTCCTCTCCATTCTTAATAATTGATGTAATTGTGAGTCACTTTTCTTCTTAGCATTGATGTAAGCATAAAATGCCTTGGAGTTTCCCTTGGCTACTGATAGTTGGGATTCAGTTTCCTTCTTTCAATTTTTATAAACACTTTTGTTATTTTTAATTCATTTTCATAGCTAATTTTATGCTCTGCAGTTTGGGAATATTTAAGCTTTCTGAATGCCCTTTCCTTTTGCCAATCTGTTTCATGATTCTTGGCGTTAACCATATTGTTATTTTCCCCTTGGTGTTACTTTTTTTTTTTAACCTGAAAACATAATAGCTCAAGTTTATATATGATATCTTTGAATAGCATCCAACATTCAGTAGTTTGGAGGTCAGAAAATAGTGATTCCCAATCAGAAGTATGTAATTCTTTATTGATTTTGGTATAATCCCTCTTATTGTAGTTGAGTTTATATGTATTTTGCTTAATAATAGTTTTGGGCTTGTTGAATGAAAAAATAACAGTGTTATGGTTGCTGTTGCCAATAGGCCTTGCTACCTCTATGTTAGCTATATCAGCTGAAAGATTAGTAAGAACAAGGGGCTGGATTATACAATGTTCATTTCTTGTTATGAATGTTCTTTTTTAATGCCAGATAAAATACAGTTCCCCACCTGGGCTACTCATCTGCACTGATTACTCCAAGTGAGTTATCACTCCACTGATTACTCTTGAAGAGCTTCTACTGGTGTAACCACACTTGCACCAAAAAGAATGCTGCAAGTAGCAAGTTACGCCAGCAGTTGCATCATTTGCTATTCTGCAAAGCAGTCTGTGACATATCACAGGCTGCTTGCACCAAAGTGAACAGACGCCACCTGATACATCCTAACCCCCGTGACATGGCGCTAGGGGATTTACGGCATCTGTTGCACCCTATTCTGGAAGGGCAGCAACAAAATCCCTGATCTTCTATTCTAGAACAACCCCCAGAGGACATCCATCAAAGTACAGTTACACCAGAATTTAATTGGTGTAACTGTACTTACACCCCTCAGGGTCGTGGCAGATATGCCACAGGCTGGCACCCAAATGTGCCCTCCTCCATGCCCAGCACACCTCAGTATAGCCCTACAGAGCTGCAGTGTCCTCCCAGCCCCAATCCCCAAACACTCATGCCTCATGTGTTGGGGTGTGGGTGACTGGCACTGCTGGATGGGGGAGTGGGGAGGCACTAGACCACCAGGGACATTGGGATTTGTATTTATATTTCTTAGTCACAGCTGGACAATAATGCAGCAGTGAAGGGACATGGGTTTCAGGTTCAGGATGGGTTCTTGGGGGGGATGAGCTGCCATGTGGGGTATGACAAGGTGGGTGATTGGAGGCTGGGGCATGACTGTTGGGGGATCAGGGGCTGGGGGGACATTACAGCCCTGTGGGGCATAACTGTTTGGAGGATCAGGGGCCAGGGGGGTGTGGGGTGCCCTGCAGAGCTCTTCAAGTATGAGGGTTCCACCTGCACCATTCCAAAGAGGACTGCGACTTGTGACATGCCCAACGGGTATGCCCTTAGTGCGGCATACCATCCACATTTCGCAAGTTGCAGGACTTAGCCATGGGGTCCCTGCCTCTTCTAGAATTGGGAGCAGGGTCCTTGTTGCAACTGCAATTGGTGCAAGTCACCTTTGGTGGTGGCTTGAGCCAGTCTTCTAGAATCCCACCCAAGACCTTGAATATTCTTATCTCTTGTTGGCTCAGAAATCATTTGCTCTAGCCCAATGTTAAAAATGCCTCTATATAACTGTGTTCAAATTGAGTGGTAGCTGTTAGGTTTTGCCAGTCAATCCCTGGTAGATTCAGATCACCCATAAAAATTACATCCGACTTGTATACATGGTCAGATACTAATTTAATAAGCTGTAAGTCATAAGATGAATCGGCTGAAGGAGGTCTATAAAAATTTGTTATTATTAATTTCTTTCTATTTCAACATTTAATTCTCTCACAGCAGCCTTCTATATTGGGGCCTACATCTGGTTGAATAGAATTTCACACATCATAAACATATTTTTAGTGTATATATACACCTCCATCTGTCTTACAATCCTTATTTTTATAATAAGATTGTATCCTAGTAGCACATTATGCCATGATGATGCCTCTTTCCTCCACGTTTCGGTGATGGCAGCTATATCAGAGTGTTTTTGTTCCATTACTCCAACAAGTTCACTTATTTTAGTTACATTTAGACTTCTGGTGTTACCCATGAAAAATGTGTATCCATTTCCAGTAGGGTGAGGATCAATTAATATCTGCCCTGTTTGACACTGCATATTTAGTTTAAATGCTGATTTATGGCTGCTGCTATATGTTTCCCCAGAATATGGCTTCCTTTTTTACTGAGGTGCAATCCATCCCAACTGAATAGACTGTTGTCATTGTTAAACTTCTCCCAGTGTGTGGTACATGTTATATTAACATCCATTTTCTTAACCATTTGATTATTTTTTTAATTTTATTCATTTTATCCATTGTGGCTCAAGGTACTGGTAAGATTTCAGATAGACAGATTCCGCAATCAGTTGTCTTCAGGGTATTTACCAATGATATATAGCTACTCTTAATATCTTGTATAGTGAATTTGTTAACATCATTTGTACCAGCATGTACTATCACTGGGGGTTGGTTATTGCTGGTATATTTTAGTATATTTGGGATCACTCTTTCAATGTCCAAATCCATGCCTGCCTGAAACTTGAACAAGTCCTGTTTTGTTTGTCCTGCTTACAAATCTGGTCATCTGTATATATGATGATAGAATTCCCCAGAATTATTAGCTGCCTAGTGTATAAGTTGTTTTTATTGGGATCAATTTCCTCAGCTGGTTGTACCATATCCATTAACTCAGGTTCATCATTTCCTTCATTTATCACATCTAAGATTAATGTGTCCCTCATTTATTTTATTTTTTTCATTATTTGGTTTTTGGGTATTCAAAGAGCAGTTACTAGAAGTGGTAGCTATTAGCATCAGGGAAACTGTGTCTTGACCAACTTGGTCACTATGAAGTTGTGCAGAAATGACCATAGTTTTCTTATTTTCACCACTTTTGTTACATGCCCTGATGGGAGAGCAGAAACACTGTCAGGCTCAGGGATGGATTAAGGCATAGACAACATAGTCACAGGCTTAAGGCCCCTGCCTGCCAGGGGGCCCCCAGCAATCCAAAACATATATTTACTATATATCCTTTTCTTTCTGCCTGAGCTGCATGTTTTTGTAAAGGACTCAGCCACTGAGTAAGTCAGGGGCTGAACTGTGACATGACTCTCACCTCCCTGACTAGGTGTTAAGTGCAGCTGTCAGCTTCAGCAGCCCCAGCCAGGATGACCTTTAAGGTGTGAACAAGCCCATTTCCTTTGCTTTGTCTCCCACACCCATTTAGAATCCCAGTTTAGAATCTTACTCTTAACTATAAAAGATTAATAGTGCAATTCAGTGTATTTTATCTTAAGTATCTGTTGTATTGGCTTAGGAAACATTGTATCATCCTTGAAATTTGAATGTAACAATAGCTTAATTTGCTTGAAAACTTTGTACCATGTTTGACTCTGGGTTGTTTTACCTTTCACATTCAGGTGAAATACCTTTAAATGCATTGCTCATTACCTTTGTACCATACTTGACTCTGGGTTGTTTTATCCTTCGCATTCATTTGTAATACCTTTCATTGTATTGTACATTTCTCTTGTTTTGTACTTCCATGATGTGGAGCCTTTGTATAAGTATCTCTGACTCAAAGGTTTGTAATTCCGACATCTCAATAAATAAAAAATAAATATTTAATCTCACCCCTGAAACTAAGAAATCTACAATAAGTTTCAGTGATACAATTAAAAACCATACTCCTTTTTTTAATTCTCTCATCTTGCTCATACTGAAGTTGTGACCTTGATACAGCTCTGTTTTCAGGGTGAACAAATGAATATAGTTCAAGATTCCCATCTGTAAATCTTGCCATTTATGGATCCTGCCTTACTTATCAGTAACAGAAATGTTTCATCCTGGGAATGATTTCAAATTCTTCCAGTAATCACTCGCTTTGTAGTATAATCTGTAAAGTTCATACCCCTCTCCCCACGCAGTAAACCACAAACTTAACTGCTACACCACCCAGAACCTAACCTGTTATAGAGATCGGTCCCTACCTAACCCAACAAAACTTCCACACCCTGATTCATCCTACCTGACAGGACAGTATGCTAACACCCAGACTGAGAGTGCACTCACGTGTGTTTGGGGGTGCGGGGCTTTGGAGAAGTGCAAATCATGACATTCCACATACAAAAAATTATTTTTAGCAGACCTATTAATAATTATTTTCTCTAAATTATCAAAACTCAGGCTATTGCTATTTTTCCATACTGATGGTATTAGTTTCATTATTTTTTTTTACTATCTCTTTATACTTCCCCTTGCACTGTGACTGGTCCCTCTCTCCAGGCATCCCAATGCACCTAGTCTACACCATGAGGACCGGGAGGATACTCTCATAGGTGCACCACTCCTATACAACTCTGGAGACCCAGTTTGACCACCTGGGTGGGGTGGAAGAGTCCATCTTACCTCCTACGATCCTCAGTGGAATGTGCAACCAAAGCTTCTTCCCAGTTCCTCCACGGTCACAGCAGTGCAGGAGCTCTTAGCCAGATTGGCCGCGGGGTGTCTTTCCTTGTTCTGGTCCACCCCCTGCTGATATCAGCACTCGAGGAGGACAAATAAGATGGAGGCACACTGAGACGTGCCTCCACTCTGGTCCTCAGCTAACGTTGACCCCTTCATGTCTATCTGCTTTCCTAACTGGACCAGCACCACCTGTGGTCACCCAGGTAGTGGCAGTATAGTGGTAGGGTCAGCATCCCACCCTCCCCGGAGAAGGATAGCAGCCAATGGATGCTCAGTCCTTCTCCCCCTGGCCACCTGGCCAACTCCCAGTGACCCGAGTCTGTCACCAAACCCGGGTCACCAGCATTGTTCGAGATGTGGTGACCAGTGCCTCAACCCTCAGTGCCACTGGGCCAGCCAGTTTCATTAATTTTGAAGCATTTTAAGCCACTTTTTATGGACAGTAAGAACATTGTTTTCATGTTTCATTAACTGATATGCAAAAGCCAAGAGGTGGGATCATGGGGAATGGGCATGGTTACAGTGAGGGGGAGCCCAGATTTCTCTTGGGCCTAGGGCCCCAGGTTGCCTTAATCTGGCCCTGGTCAGGCTTGCTTATATCTTTCCTGCTTGATGTTTCTGCCCCAATGGTTGGTTGCTTCTAATTTGCTAGGGGCTGAAAAGTGCTATGGAGTAGAATGCTGAAGACCATTACCCTATGTCCCTTTTTACTTTTCTTATTATTAATTACTGGACTCCACTAATCACTGTCTTCATTGTCATCTTTTCTTCATCTTTTTAGAGAATCCTCATGTTTTTGATTTGAAGCACCTCACATCAGGGCAGATGTGTATTTTACTTTTGATAACTGACCCTTTAAATCATTGTTTGCTGCTAGTAATTCAGTAATAGATTTTTCCAGTTCCTAACTTTGGTTCTTAGTATTTCATTTCCAAACATTGTGTGATTTGAGCCCCTCAAACCCCTTACTTGATTCAGACAAAAATTATTGCACAGAATACAGGTCATGGATACTTCACCAATAATTAAGGCTACAATTCCCTCATTATATACTCATTTTAAATTCCCAGTAACTTTGTACACTTATTAAATACCTGGATTTTGATGTGGGCATAGTTTGTTGCTATGTCCCTGTCATCCGGCAGACACTGCACACACAGCGCAGATGCCCTTATTGGGCAGTCTGGCTATTCCTATTGCCTATCAAAACTTTGGAACTCTCCCCCTCAAATTCAACACTCTTCCTCCTCCTACTCCATCAGCACTGCCTCAATAAATACCTTGCACTTAACTGTTCCTGCTACAACCCACCTTAATTTCCTTCCTCTAAAACTCCACAAAATACCTTCCTCCTTTCTGCTCCCATCCTAAGTTGTCAACCCTCACTCCTTCCTTCTCCCTAACCTCACCAGAGCCCTAAGCCCTCTTGCCATCTTTCACCTCTTCTCAATCTAGTCCTCACAGTCCCTTTGCAGGGTTTCCGGTATCCTGAAGGGGTCCCCAAGAACTATGTTCCCCCTTCCTCCCTTCTCCCCCTACCATCTCTAACGTTCTTCTGACAATTTTTCCCCCTTCTCATACTAGTCCTCTCTGTCCCCATTTAGGGTTCTCAGCATCATGAAGGGACCCCTCTGTGAATAGGCTCCTCCCTTCCTCATTCCACCATATCTCCTTTGCACCTGTGCCCTGATAACATTTTGGTTTGTCCATACTCATTCAGATCTAAGTTGGTAACCACCATTTTGTTGCCTTTCTCCCTTCCCTCTCTTAGTCTTTTTCCCTCCCTCCCTTCCTTCCCCTATCTTCCACTCTAGCCCTCTCAGTCCCCTTGTCAGGTTCCTGCATCCTTGCATCCTGAAGGGCCCCCTCAGGGTCTAGGTTTCTCCCCTTCTCCAAATTTCACCCTTTCCTCCTTGCATCTGTGCCTCTTTACTTACCTTTCTTTCCCCAAATAAACATGTGGTGTACATCCACATGCAGATCCATCAGCCCCTCCTGCACTTATTGAACCTTTCTCCTCTTCTCTTGTATATTCTCCAATTTGTTGTCTCTCCCTACTTGCCCTTTCCTTCATAGTTGTTAAACCCTCCCTTTTCCAAGTCCATCCATATTTGCTACTCTCCCTCTACCTCTCCTTGCACTTATGTCTGTACTTGGAAATTAAACTTATTGCACAGTAGAATGTACAGTACCACCATTTTATGCAAATATCTGCTCCTTCAATGCACCTTAATACAGTTACACTGTATAATTCACCTGTTGTTTGCTAATGTATGTAAGATTGACTTCTGTCTTATGCTAATCTATGTAAGGTTGACTTCTGAAACTTGAACGTATGTATTCTGCTCTATCCCCATTATTCCCCCTTCCCCAGGTCACACCAGGAGATGTGTAACTTGTTGCTCAGTGTGCCTTGCTTGTGAAATATTTCAGTAAAATATCCATAGCCACACCAAGGTCCTCCAGCTCCTTCAGCAGATGTCTGTGTGGCACGGGGTCGAAAGCCTTGCTGAAGTCAAAGTATAGCAGATTCATAGCATGGCATTTAGCCAATTCCTATGCAACACAAAGTTGGTCTGGCATGACCTCCCTGCCATAGAACCATGCTGTTTACTATCCTGGAGACTTTTACCCTCCAGATAATCTGCAAGGTCGGCTTTGATAAGAGACTCCATCAGCTCTCTGACAATAGAGGTTAGACTGCTATGCCTGTAGTTGTCTGCTTGTTCCTTGCCCCACTTTTTAAGAAATGGAACCACATCCAAAATCCTCCAATCCCCAGGACAACCACCAATTAAAGCAAGCTATTGAAAAGGAATGGTAGAGATTCAGCCAGTTCATATGCCAGTTCTTAGAGCAACACCTCTTCAACCTGGCATTTGACTGTTAACGTCTTTATTTTAGTTTTGGCCAGTTTCCTGATGACTGATTCCTGATACCCTGTTTTATTTTGTTTTATTTATTTCTATTTTAATTTTGTAATGGTTTTAATGAGATTTTATGTAAGCAATAAGGCACAAAGGGGTGTGTGTAAACCATATTTTACAGCATGGCAAGGGGCATAGTAGGGCATGCGGCTGAAGTCTGAGTGACTTCAGCTGCTGGCCATGCTGTAAAATATGGTTTACAGATACCCCTTAGTGCCTTATTGCACTTATAAAATTGGCTCCTTTTTTTTTTTACTTTTGACTGTTGGGAAAAGCATGTTTATATGTAGAAAAAATTGATTTATTTTTGTGCATTTGTGATAAAATAGTCCTACCGCCCACTGCAAGTGATGTCATTGATGATGTCATTGTATTATTGTCTACTTTCTTCTTCCTTTTTTTTTCTTTGTTGTTCTTCACATTCAAGATATGGAATGTTTACCACAGAATACATAGATTCAAAATTCTGCTCAGTTCCATTGGCAGAATGTTTGTCTCCCAACACACTGAACACACAGACAACAGAGGTCTTTTGTTACAGCCAGAGACTCATTTATCTCACTGTCAGGGCAAGAAGAGATCACTGATAAGCAGGTAGAGATAGCAGGGGATTTTCACTCAGCAAAGAAACAGTTGTAGTGAAAACTATAAACAATACTTATTGTTTCTAATTTGTTTATGTATGTAAGGAGAGTCTGATAATCCTGGAAACAACATTTAATTCATTCATTTTATTGTTCATTTAAGGTAGCTTTATTTTTGGGGCCCATTTGAAGTTTTTCTACAGTGTAAAGGTAGCAGTCATGTTTGTGGTGGAAGATCAGTTCTGGCCATAGGGGGCTAACTGAAATGCCTGGGTTCCAAATGCCCATTGCTCTGTGTTGCAGACTCTTCACTGCTGAGCAGCCCTTTTTTAACGTTGTGTAAAACATATTTTACACATAAATAAGAATCAATTCGATTATGTGATTTTACCCTGCCATTTTATAATATGTCTTAATTAATTGCTGTCTGTTCTTGATTGTGTCGACGCCCAGAGCCTCCGGGAGTGGGTGTCTCATAAATAAAGTGTCTTGCCTTTGCCTTGCCATCAGATGGATCCCATTTGGATGCGGGCCTTGTCTGTGTTGAGGGCTTCTAGGTTCTTTTGTACCCCATCCCAGTAAATGTTGGCCTCCCCATCTCTGAAATTCCTCTCTTTGCTGCTTTAATGCTGCTGTACGGTAAGGTGCTGCAAGTTCCCCTGGTAAAGATGGAGCAAAAGTAGTTGTTTATGACTGTAGCCTTTTCCTACTTCTCCTGTGTCACATGGCCCCCATCAAACAACCTAACTACTCCCCCACCTCTTTTTCACTTATATAGCAAAAAAAAAGTGATTTTCTCTGTGCTTGACCCCCTCAGCTAATCTCAGCTCTCTGTCTGCATTTGCCTCCCTTATCATCATCTTTGCCTCCTTACTCTTCTGCAGGTAGTCTTCCCTTTCTGCATCCCCCTGTTTGTTTTTGCAGTTGTGGAAAGCCATCGCTTTTGCCCTCACTGCTTCCCGGACTCTCACCGAAAACCAAAGTGGTTTCTTGATTTAATTCATTTTGGTTTCCTTCCTTAAGTAAAGCTGTGAAGCTTTAAGAATGGCCCCTTTAGTTGCGCTCCATTACTTTTTAACTCCTTGCTCTCCACTTTTAATTTATTTTGAAACACATCTCTGAGTTTGTTGAAGTCTGCCCCTTTAATGTCCCAGACTACTGTACTGCAATGTACTTTCTTAGCCCTAAGGGCAACTTTAAATCAAACTGAGTTGTATTCACTGTTTGTCAGTGGCTCCCTAATTATCACTGATTTAAGTACATCTGCGTTAATGAGCAGCACATCTAGGATAGATTCTATATTGCAGGTTCCCTTACAATTTGCACTAGTAGGTAGTTGTGAAATACATTAAGAAAAGCTTGACTTCTGTTGCTTCTGGCCACCGGAATGCCCAGTTTACATCAGGCAAGTTAAAATCTCCCAGTACCAGAACATCTTCTTTTGCTGTCCCCTTCTAATTTCTTTGCTGTGATCCCTATTCTATGTGTCTTCTTGGCCTGGAGGTCTATAACATACCTCTAGGTGTAGCTTTATCCCCAGATGCCACTGTAAGTTGAACACATAAAGCCTCAGTCTTACCCGAGTTGCACCTAAAATTCCCATCCTCTGAAACCTCAGTGCCTTCTCTGACATCAATCAATCAATCTTTATTTTACCAGGACATACACCATTGAGAAAAAAATGATTTACTAGGTGGTCCTGGATGGACTCAAACAAAATAAAGTAAAGATAATGAGTACAAAAATACAATTACAGATAGTAAGGCAATGCAGTTAACACTGATAACAATAAATCTAGTACATGGGGTGCACATTAACAAGGAACATCTATTTTTTTATTTTTATTTATTTATTTAGTTTTTGTTGACCGAGTAAGTGCACTAGACAAATCCTGCCTATTTTCAGGCACAACCAGGGGGAGGTGGATACAGATGAATGCCAGCTGACCTTGAACCAGATTAAGCTGTTGGTGGTATTTTTAGTGAATGAGGGAAATTTGGCCAGGACACCAGGTAAATTACGCGACTCTTGCAGTAGGGAGCCCCTCTGAGATGTCTGGTGTGGCCTCAGTATGTCTCAGCCTTTGGAGAGTGAAGATGTGTTGTCGAGACCTCTTGCTGTTTTGGACCCTGATGGAGATGTTGAGGTTATTTCCATGAACATGCTTCCTAATTCTGCTATTTCCATAGCAATAGCAGCTGAAGACAAGCCTGTTCTGGACGTGAGTGGAGAATGTCTTCCTGACGACAATTGTGGTGAAGAGGAGAAGAAAAGAAAAAGACCTGCTGGTAGTCTGACCGTTCCAGCCAGAATAGCAAAGTGCTGTTTAAAAAATTCCACTGATGATATGGCTACAGAAGTGCAAATTTCTGAAAATCCTGATTCGGAGCTTATTCCTTTCCCTTTACCATGCAATACTCGTCATGGTCCCAGGAGTTAGCACTGGAAGGGGTGGGCAGATCAAAGACAAGGCTCACTGGATCCCAGACCCCTTAGTTCATTTACCTTCAGGTGCTCCTGTTTTGCCCAGCGAACCCCCTATGGCTCGAGAGCCTACCATGCAAGAGAGGTTTCCTGACGTTGAGAGTATCCCACCAGCCGCTGTTTTGGCTATCCTCCTAGGTGTGGTTGACAACCAAGGCAACACTGCGTCAGATGCTGATTTAGGCACAGTGGACACAACAATGGGGTCTTTGTCTGTTTCTCCACATAGGGAAGAGCTGGTGGGTGGAAATATCACCAGAAGGTTCTAGTCAACTAGTTGGGCCTCCAGGTATGTTCTCCTCCTTCTTGAAGGAGGACTCTGCTTCTGGCTCTGGTCAAAAACAGTTTGGCTTACAAACCAGGGTCACAGTCAGTGAGTTATGCTTCCTTTTTAAAAATACAGGGACATCTGCAAGGAAAAGATTTGTGGCTTGAATTTACTACAAAGGAGTTTAGATCTACCACCTGATCGGATTTATGTGGGTAAACGTCTGCTTATTGTCTTTTAAAACTTACTCCTCAGATGTATATGCCTTTATTCATTCCTCTGGTGAACATAACTTTTGATGCTGCATTTTGTTCAGCTGGGATGTTGGATAAATTTTGGGCAGCTTATTATACTGTTAAATCTTATCCTGTTTGGAAGCCCTTCATGGTTATTCCGATTACTAGGCCTACGGCTAAGGTTATTACAGTCCTATTTAGAAATGAAGGGGTTAATGTTCTGGACATCCTGTATTGGTTGGAGAAAGGTGCACTCTACATGGTGTACCACAAGCATTAATTGATGACAATGGGTTTTGGACTGGTGGTTGGAAATTTTGGTACAATTAAAGATGTCTGATGAAGGAATTCAACAGTGTCCCAATTGTTTTACAAAGGAAGAGACTGTGGTATTTTGTTCTATCCAGGCAACCTCACTCTTGTTAATGCTGTGGTTTCTTATCTCACCTGAATTCTGATTGTGACCAACTTAAATGCTCTGTGTGTTGCACTTTGGGGCACACTGCACTATCTTGTACAGTCCCTCCCACTTGCAATTTATGTGGCGATACCTCACATCTGTTTGCTGCTTGCCCTTGGACTGCTCACAATATGGCAGACTATATGGAACAAGATTTTTATGTTTAATAGATCTGCAAAAGCTAAATCTTGAGGTTTTGAAACCACTGCTGAATTTCCCTTTCAAAATCTCCTCAAGCTGAACCAACTGTTCCTCTTCCTCCAGATCCTGCACCTCAGGCTTCTGTTGTAGATCCCCTCCTCCACCACCCCCATTATCTCTAATTGTTTCTCGTCCTACACAACAGTCAGATCCCCCTTCCTCTATACCTGTTATACCTGATAATCTGGAAGATTCATCTGTAGATTTCCAGCCTGTTCGTACCAGACTAAGATCTGCTAAACCAGTGGAAGACAGTCAAATGTCAGTTGTTTCGGTGGAAAACTGATATGAGCCCCTACAAAGTTGGGGTGATACTATGGAGGGGGATGACATTGATGGGTCTCTCCCTGTTTTCCAAACTGATATGATGATGGTACAAAAAGATAACTCAAGAATAATATCGAAGAAATGGAACACCAGATCCCGGAAAAAGAAATGATTGCTAGTTTTTTTCTTGCTCTCTTTTGGCTGTTTTCTATGTCTTTGGCCTTTCCCTTCTCTATCACTGGCAAGTCTCAATGTGAATAGCATCAGATCTGACTATAAGAGGAAAGCAACCTTTTTGACCTTACAGAACTTAGCATTTGATGTTTATTTTTTGCAGGATGTTCAATTTTACACCTCCTCTGTTATAGAAAAAGCTTCGAAAGAATGATTTCTAGGAACCGCTTTTTGATCTTTAGGTCAAGATATGTTTTCTGGCATTGGGTATTGCTTTTCCTTTCAAGTTTTTTTTTTTTTATCCAGAAGGTAGTGCATCTTCTACCAGGGAGAGTATTGATCCTGGATTTGATTTGGCAGAATTTGAATTACTAGTTTATAGACATTTATGCTCCTCAGCAAAAAGCCATCAGGGTACAATTATTTAAAAAAATAAAACCTTATTTATTTACCACTAGGATAGTACTGTGGGGAGGTGACTTTAACACTAACCTGGATTCAAAATCCATTGGGAAGGTATTCTGCGATACCAATGAATTGAAAACTATACTACAAGAGAGTGATTTTTTTAGATGTTTTTGCTTCTGACCACAAATTCACTTTTTCTAAAGGACGTTTGTCATCCAGAATAGATTATTGGCTGTGTTCCAAAAATATTGGTAAGTTGGAAGCACAGGTTTTGCTCATTGAGACCTTGGACCATAATTTGTTAGGGTTATGGATTAATCTGCACCCTGTTACCTCATATGGGCCAGGAGTTTGGAGAGCTTATTCTCTGTTGTTATCTGACTTAGATTTTTGTGTCAAATTTAAGGATATGGTATTGGATAGGGAAACTGTAATTTTTCCTTATGCTCCTTTAATTGACTGGTGGGTAGATTCCAAAGCCTGTATTAGAGATTTTTTTAAAAACCATTCTCAACATTTGGCTGATTGCCGCCATCAACAGTCTAAATATTCACGAGATACCTTATATGCTTCATTTTCCAAACAGTGTGCTTCACAGGTGACTGTGGGGAACAGATACAATGATTAAAAGCCAATTCGTCAATTACAATATGATCGACAGAAATCTTGGAATTTGAACAAAAGTTTGGGACTAAAGGGTAAAATGACAAGTGTATCCTTTGAGGATTGTAGAAATAGATGTTGAACTAAGCAACTTTACACTTTGAAAGATGTGCAAGGACATTTGCTTAATGAACAGTCCGAAGTTATAAAAGTGTGTGGAAAATTTTATTAAGGAACTATTTGAATCTCCTTTTACAGCAACTAAGGATATGATACTATTATTATAGGCTGCGAATTTACCAACCTTGTCAAAAGAACAACAGGATGCTCTAAAACAACCATTTTTAGCTAAAGAAATTACAACAGTTTTGTCTGATATGACAGAACTGGTTGCACCAGGTTCAGATGGCCTACCTCCTGTTATTTGTAAAAAAATTATGGGAATTTATGCCTTCTACATTATTAGCAGTCTTTAATGCCTTTTTATAAGAAGACTGTCTCACAGAGCAGATGTATGAGGGTTTAATGATTTTTTTTATTTAAAAAAGGGGACAGGGCAGATTTGAACAATTGGAGACCAATTAATTTGTTAAACACAGATTTCAAAATTTTTGTAAAATTATTAGGAAATCGGATTAAGAAACTATTGGCCTTTCTGGTTTACCAGATGCAGTACTGTTCTGTACCTGGCAGATCGATTCAGGATGCCTTAATTTTGGTACAGAAGTGTTCTCGCAAGGACATTCTAAACAGTTGAAAGGGTACCTATTTAGTTTTGATCAGCATAAGGCTTTTGACTATATTTCGTAAGAATTCCTATGGTTGACACTTCGGGCATATGGTTTTCCTGACTTTTTTGTTAACTGGCTCTGTATGTGTTATTCCTTGGCTTATGTGAAGCCCTATGTTAATGGCTATCTTGGGGAAACTTGTTATATCCATAGAGGGGTCCAACAGGGATGTCCATTAAGCCCAATCTTGTTTATTTTAATATTAGACCCCATCATTCGTATTCTGCAGAACTCTCCTAGTCTCCCTGGCATAACCAAAATAGGTATTTGTGATATTAAAACAATTTGTTATGCAGATGATCTTGAGTGGTAGTCCCAATGGAATCTGTGGGCTGCCTTTTATGTTATGTTCTTCCTGTGCTTCTGCACTGTATTGGCTCGGCTTAATTTTTTGAAAAGTGTTTGTTTTAATTTACAGGGTTCCAGACAGGAGACTCCTATATAGAAGGTATTCAAATAGTAGATTCTCCCTATAACATTTTGGTTTGTTCTTTGGGTCATCTAATATGGCCTTTTATAATTGGGAAATTTGTATTAATAAAGGTAGGAGAAGGTACATAGGTGGAATAATTGGTCTATGGGAAGAGAATTTCTTTTAATTAAGACTTTCTTATTGCCCTTTTTCTATATGTTGATCATATTTTCCAGTACCTAAGCAATTCTTTGTACCTCTTATGAGTGTTTTCTTTTTCTTGTTTTTGGGAATCCGTCTCAATCCGATTAAAAAAATATTCTATATTTGGATTATAAATATGGGAGAATTTGAATGATTCATCCAATTGTTTCTTCTTTTCCTATTTGTGGATTCCAATCTTACACCCTTTGTCGCCAAGAGGATACTTTATGGTCATTATTAGTTACAGATCAGCTAAATGACATTTTACAGGAATGGAGATCTGCCAGTTTTATACATAAGAACAAAAGGAAGTATACATTGACCTCAGATTGGGTTTTGATTTTTGATTTAATAAAAACTTGGCAGGTAACTCCAGATATGATAGTTATGTTCTCAAGAAAATGCCTTTATCAGTTTATATTAGACACTCATTTTTCAGACCAGGCATTTCCAGACTTTACAGACTTAGACAGGACTAGGATTGGAGATTGATTACTCAACAAAAGAATTTATGTGGCTATGTGGGATATCTCATGGCTTGGAGTCCATGGTAAAATTAATATAAGGGATAATCATAAGCATAAGATGCTACAAGATAGATATTGCTTTCGAGAATCATGTTCTATGGTAGTTGAATCAATGTTGTCTTTATATTTTGAATGCCCGTATATCATTCAATTTGATTTCTTTGGAAGTGTAAACACTGGCAACATGTTTGGAAATTATGGTATCCGAGGTCTTTGTTTTATGGACTTTTTCCCAAGGAGTGGGCTAGATATGATTCTGGTATTATAAATTTGATAGCTGTGATTATTTTATATTGGATTTGGCAGGTTCGGTGCTCGTTTTTATTTCAACAGAAATTTGTGCCTCCTACTGAACTATATGACATAATCAAAAGAAATATTGACCGTATCAAGGAGGGGGAGCGGAAACTTCTCAAGAGAAGCAAGTGGGAACGATATTGGAAATTCTTTGGTTAACTTTTACTTTTCAAGCTGGTTACCCCGTTGAGTTATCCTGTTTTGTTGACATAAGTAACTTCTACTTCTATCTTTCTTATGATTTTTTCCTTTCATGCTTTTCAGATATCCTGGAGTTGGATAAGTGTGTTTGCAGTTGTTTTATTTCTTAGTCTTGTGTTTTAACTGCCTTTTAATTTTGTTTTGTCAAATTGTTTTGAATTGGCTGTACATTATGTGTTTTCTTTATGTTTTAATAAAAAATTCCCTACTCTTTCGATAAGTGCCATCGATCTTTAACATCCACCTGAACTACCACCAATTCAGGCAGATGGGACCTCAGTTTTAACGTCTCATCCGGAAGACGGCATCTCAGAAGTGCAGCACCCCTCTCATGCTGCATTACAGTGTCAGTACTGGGATATTAACTCAAGTGCCAGATGTGGGAACTGAACCCACAGCCCTCTGATATCCCAGCCTTAGAGGCGAGTGTGCTACCTACTGAGCCACTGAGCCACTGACACTGTATCTATACTCAACTACAGTAATTGGTTCAGCAAGGTAAGGCATAAAAGTTCAGAGTGGGCATGAAGACAGAGTGGGGGGAAGTTATGAATGAGATGGAAAGGAGAAGAGGGCAATAGGGAGGATATGGAGGAAGAGGAAGGGAGAATAGATGTGACAAGGGTATGGGTTGAGGATTTTGGGATAGGCATCTAAGGGGAGAACAAGTTGGGCAAATGCTGACAAGTAAGTGCCATAAGGTGATCCTATGAAAATGAACCCATTTAGGAGCAGCAGTGACAGTTCTTCTTCAGAGCATGTCTTAGTAGTAACATGAAGGAGGGAATGCCACAAGTTGAATCAGTGTTAGGGAATTTTGGAGTGTGTTCCATAGGGTAGGTAGACCATGGCTTAGGGACAATGCACCAAAGTGGGATCTTATTCTGGGGACATAAAAAATAGTGTAAGCTAATCTTCTAAGAGAGTAAGAAAAAGGGGTACATCTGAAAAGGACAGTGATGTAAGAAGGGAGGTTATTAGTAACTGCTCTGTTCTCCCAAAGGGAGGCATTTCACCACCTCCTAGTGGCAAGAGATGTCCAACCTATTTGTGTATACAGGGAGCAGTGATGGGTGTTATATGAGGCATTGGTGATAAACCTAAGAGCTCAATGGTACCATGTATCTAGCTTTGCTAAGGCTGTTTTTGTTACTGTGGCTCTAAAGTCTGCATAATTAATATGGGAGAAAAGTTGTCTGAACCCGTCTTAATTTTGACTCTTGATTTAGCAGGTGCTTGATATAGAAGAAGAGTTCTAGCCTTTGTCTTACTTTATGGTGAGTTCATCAATATGTATAGTGAAAGACAGCTTACAGTCAAGCGAGAACCCTAAGTATTTAAATTTGCCTGCAGTTTCAAGGGGTTCAGTTTCAAGGGGTTCCCCTAATTTTATCTTGATCTGAGGCTTGCTGATTGTGAAGTTGTAGAATACTGCTTTTCTCTGAGAAGAGAGAAACATGACTTTTGTCTTCTTGGCATTAAGCAAAAGTTTCAGTTTGATCAGGTAATGCTGTAGGAGATCAAACTCATGTTGCAATTCAAGATGGGCAGACTCGAGGATGGGCTGAGCAATGTGCAACACAATGTCATCTGCAAAGAGATGAACACTTAGCGAGCTTATTTTGTTGGCAATGTCATTAATGTAAATAGCTGATAAGAGGGGCACCAAGATAGATCCAGGAGCCCTCTTAACACTGTTTTAGAGGAAGAGATCATTCTGGGCTTTCACCTGTTGCTGTCTGCCTATAAGGTAGCAGAAGAACTATTTCATAGCAGTGTCATCTAGACCATTGTTATGCAGCATAAGCAGTAATAAATTGTAGTCAACCTAGTAAAGGCCTTGCTTAGATCAAGGAAGGGTGCACAGATGTGGGTCTTAGCATCAAGGCCAGTTTGCCAGTCATTTGTGATCTTGGCCAGGCAGATACAATACTATGCTTGGACCTATAGCCAGACTGTAGAGGACTAGGCATATTGAAGGATTCCAGATGTTGTCTTAGTTGTGAATTGACTAGTTTGTCTAGCATTTTTGATAAGATAGGTAACAATGATATTGGTTGGTAATTGTTAAGGTCACATGGATCACTGGGTTTAAAAGTGGGATAATGTGGGTTGTTTTCAGATGGAAGGAAGAGCCCCTTGAGAGAGGGACAGATTGAAGAGATGGGTAATGGGTGGTGCCAGTATGTAGTAGCCTAATTTTAGGAAGAAGGGCTTGAGCTGATTGGCACTTGTCTTTCTTTTAGTGTCCAGGGTGAGCAGGAGATCTTCAGTCGGCTTCAGGGTAATAGGGATAAAGGTGAACTTGGTGGAGTGGTTGGAGGCATTGATGGGGAGCATATTGGATCATTAATGCTGGGATGTAGGAGTAGTTTACTGGTGAGGGAAGTGTTAAACGTGAGCCCAGCAGTGGCAAAATGATTGTTAAGTAGTTCTAGGTTATTATGCCTCCTTATGTAAGTGATATCCCTTGATATTATTTTATTGGGCAGTGCAGAGGAGGTGCTATGTCCTTCAATTTCCCTTAGAATTTGCAAACATTTAGCAGTATTGTGTTTTGAGGAATCTAATGCTGTTTTAAAATATTTAACTTTTTCAGCCCGTATTAATTTGGTGCAATACTTCCTGGAAGTTCAAAGACCACTGAATCAATGCTAGTTTTGATTTTCGTGGCTTTTCCATAAAGAGTCTCTGTTAAACAGTACTGATTTTAGTGTATATGCAAGCCAGGGACAGGATCTTTTTCTAGTTCTGATTTTTACAAGAAGAGCATGAGTGTTGATTATCTTTTGGACAAAGTTCTGAAGAATATTGAAGGCCTCAGAGACTGAGGAAGCAAGATGAAAGTATTGCCTTCTAATTCTGCTAAAGTCATCCAAGAATGCAGTGCTATTGAAGTTCCAGTGGCTTCATTTGTAGATGAAACTGGAGGTGGAAATGGGTCTGAATAAAAATCTTACATGTGCAACTGCCCTGTGATCACCAATATCAGTGAGAAAAATTCAGGTGTGTGAGATTTTATAAGGTTTATTTATGAGAATAAGGTTTAGGAGAATACTGAGAGTAGGGTTTTGGGGATTTGGGTGGGAAATATCAGAAATAAGCTGTGTCACTCCTAAGTCATCACATAGGTCTTTTAGAGGTTTGGAGTTAGAGGAATTCCAATCTACATTAAAGTCACCCATAATGATGGATTCTGATTTAGTAGGTTCTGATATTTTGCAAAGGTGGGGAAGAATCTCAAGGTAACCCTGATGGCAGTCTATAGCAGCTAGTTATGTACAAAGATTCCTCAGAAGATAGAGTGACCTTTAGGGTTAGACTTTCAAACTCTTTAGGCATAGATGTAGAGTTGAAGACTGAATTCATGAGCTTATCTGAGACATATATTGCAACCCCCCTACCCCTAGTTGTCTATCTGCCCTAAACACATTGTTTGAAGGAATATTAGTGTCATGATCAGAGGTGGAACCACATAGCCATGATTCTGAAACCACTATCATGTTAGAAGAGATGTGTATAGCCCAAGCCGATAGATCAAGTTTTTTGAGAAGGCTGCAGGCAGTGATAGGTAAGAGGCTAATGCCTTTGAGCTGGGCTTGGTCAGAGGGAGCTGCAATGGGTGTGGGAGGTACAGGATTAAGTTCCATTTTCCTGGAGCAAAGCAATAAAATTTGGAAAAGCTTCTTAACTCCAGTGATTACAAGAGTGTTAGCTGGCCCCTTTAGGGGAAGCGAAAGGAAGGGGAAAGGGAACATTGTTTAACCAGGAGTAGCACACTAAGCTGAAGCTTAGAAACATAGAATTTGATGGCAGATAAGGGCCACTTGGCCAACCTAGTCTGCCCATTTCCCTACCTAATGGATAGGCTGCAGATCCCAGTTAACCAGCAGCCTACTTTTTCCTACCCCCCACTAGAATTGCTTTATGTCTGTCCCATGCATTGTTGAATTCCCCCACTTTTTTGACTCCACTACCTCATCAGGAAGGCTGTTCCATATATCCACAACCCTCTCTGTGAAAAAATACTTCCTCACATTACCTCTGAGCCGCCCCTCTCTCTATCTACAAATTGTGCCCCCTTGTTCTTGCACATCTCTTTTTCTGAAAGATGCTACCCTCTTGGACTCTGTTGATTCCCTTGATGTACTTGAAAGTTTCTATCATGCCCCCTACCTCTCCTCGAGTGTATACATATTAAGCTTCTTTAATCTCTCTTCATATGTCTTCTGGTGCAGACCCGGCAGGATTTTAGCTGCCCTCCTCTGGACAGCCTCCATCCTGACTATGTCCTTATGGAGATGGGGTCTCCATAACTGTATGCAGTACTCCAGATGGGGTCTTATCAACTGTCTGTACAGAGTGATAACAACTTCCTGTTTTCTACTGGTGATGCCTCTCCCTATGCATCCCAGTATCCCACCAGCTTTCCTTACTTCCTTCTCACATTGCTTGTCCACCTTAAGGTCATCTGATATGACTACCCCCAGGTCCCTTTCCATTTTTGTTGTTGTTATTATCTCACCCCCCATTGTGTACTCTTCCCCTTGGTTTTTGTTTCCCAGGTGCATTATTTTGCACTTCTTTGCATTGAATCCAAGCTGCCATACTTCTGACCATTTCTCCAACCTTGCCAAGTCCCTTCTCATCCTTTCCATGCCACCTTGTGTATCAACCCTGTTGCAGATCTTTGTGTTGTCTGCAAAGAGAAATACTTTTGCTTCCAGTCCCTCTGCAGTGTCACTTATAAAGACATTAAACAGGACTGGTCCCAGTTCTGAACCCTGCGGTACCCCACTAGTAACCATCCCTTTCTTCAGAGTGAACTCCGTTTACTATTATACAATGGCAAGAAAGAATCTTGGACTGTGATTGGACAGTTTGGATCTGGACCCATGGCGTTATCCCAGCATAATGCCACCGGTCTAGTCTCATTATTATGGAGCAGCATTTGGATCTTTTTCTTTTTGCATCTCCTCTTAGGAAACAACAATATTTTTCCACTCTAATAAAAACATTCTTTAAAATTATGTTTTTTATTTTACATAGAACAATGAACCATTGCATAATAGGAGTAATGCACTCCAGGGTGTGTGTCATTTGGGATAACACCACGCCTGGGGCATTGGAGCGCCCTCAGCCTGTGGCCTCATGCCCAACTCCCCAGGCATGGCATTATCTCAGCCACGACACACACCTATCGTGCATTATTCCTTTATTACCCTCTGTATCCTGTTGTCCAGCCAATTGTTTACCCAGGCTTATTTCCAGATGTGATCTGGGAGCACAATAATGTTAAGTGGCTTGCTCAGGATCGTACAGTATTTTAAATGGAGTATGACTACTTATAGAAGAGCATAAGTCAGTGTAAGAATGGGATAGGGACAACATGCAGATTGTCACATGCGGAGATATGCTTAGTGGTACTTGTCTATAGCATGCAAGTATAGGAAGTTAGAAGACCTCTCTATAATTCTTGCAGCTAGTGCCAGGAAACTGATGAAGCTGCAGGCAAGAAGGCTTGCCTTTGTTAAGAGGAGAGGGGAACAGGGGGTCTATGAGGAGGGTAACTTGCTTATTGTATTGTTAATAGGCACCTATGGTATCAGGGGGATATTATTAAGATTGATGATGTTTAGCAGGAGAAAGCAACACAGAAAGGCATAAAGTGTGATTCTAAAGGGCCCCTTCTGCATGGTCTTGTAAATTATATTTTCCTTGAGTGAGAAGCTGTAAGTATAAAAAGTATGGGAGCATTTAGTATAAGGGATAAGGAGCAGAGGTAATAGTAGGAGCACAGTATTAAGCTGAAAAATGTGGTCCCTCTAGGGGATGGTTAATATATGGTGCTGGTGGAGAACCATACACTTTGTTATACACAAGTCAGCTTTGATGTACCATGTGACAAGGTCGGGCTCTAATAAAAATACATTCAATAGGGTGGGTGGAGAGATAGCATGCAGCGCCAACAGGAAGATGTTCCAAGGAGCTGGGAGCTGCAGAGGAGCCTGTATCATGTGGCTTGTTCTGGGTAGGCAGGCAGGTTGGGTAGGTGGAGCTGCCAGAGGAGAGGCTCATAGCAGGGATCCGTTGCTGGTTGTCTGGTCAGGGTTGGAGTGCCTGTAGGAAGACGGGGCAGATTAAATTTAAAAACTCAGAAACAAAAGGATCTGAAAATCACTTAGGGCTAATTTGGGGATGGCTAGCAAGAGAGAAAACTGAGATATGTCGAAGGAGGCAGAAACAATGGGAAACACAGTAAAGATTCAGGGATTTTCCCAGTCCTGATGCAAGAAAAAATGCAATAATCACAGAATGTCTAATTCAGTACAGTAAACTTTAGCTAGCCTAAGATACAATCATAAATTAACAGAGTTTGCAGTTGAGCATAATTTTCATAGACTGGAGCATTAGAAGGAGCCAATAGAGAAAGAGAAGAAAAAAAAGAAGGCAAAATTCAAAGACGCTCAGAGGAGAGAGATGTAGAGGTTATGCACTCCACCCTCCTTCTTCTCTTTCCATTCCTACCAGTAGGTATCCAGGCACTGTTAGGTCCTAGTCATTTTTATCTGTAGTAGCCCAGGTTTATGCGATGGCCACTGTATCTAGCTTGGATTCTGCCATTATCGCCTGAAGCTCACTAATTTTGTAGTCTAACTTCTGGCATTAATAAAGACCCTTTTCCAACTATCCAATGAACCTTTATTTTTCTTTAATTGAGCTTTTCTCTTATTCTTTCTTAGCTGGCAATAACTGGCCACTAGCAGTATTATACTGGTAATGCAGACACATGCTGATACTGAGAAGATGAAAACAAAGCCCAAATGTGCACATAAAGCACCTTTAACTCAAAACAATAGAAGACTGTCTAAATTATTTAAGTCTATGGATTTAAGCTAAATAAAAGTGGAGACTCAACTAGCAACACTTTAAAAAGCATATTAACTAAAAAGCTAATGCAAAACCACCTTCTGTTTTAAAATGTTGTAGCATAATACATGCTGACATGGAGCCAAATACATAAACTGAGGCTGAAAACAGAAAGGAAAAAACCCCAAAAAGACTATGCTAATTCAGGATTAGGGTACTCCATCTCTTATTCTAAATGTAGGACACTCCTATATACGTACTCTAACAACGACAAACCAAATAAAAACAAATCAAATAAAAGACAGGTTATAAGGAGTCCATTGCTGTGGAAGACAGATTTATGGACACATCAATATCCTCTACATCACGGAATCTGCCAACAGTGCTGAAAGTGAACCTGAAGCTGACAGCAACCAGGTAAAGCTTTACCAATGTTCAGCCCCCAAAATGGGCACTGCAATTGATAAATAGAAACAACACCTTACAGGAGAATATAAAACCAGTTCAGTGATTACCAGAGAACATATATAATATAAAAACTATTATGAATAGCATTGATGGCAAACTGGAGCATGAAAAAAATACATATAAACAAACTTGATAAGAGGCAATCCAGTCTCAGGGACATTGTAAATCCCATGGCACGAGAAATAAAAAAAAAAATTAAACTAAAAAATGTCCATAAACAAATAAAAAAGACTTTTGAAACCAAAGTAGAAGATTAAGAAATAGATCTAGGACAAAAACATACTGATATTTGGATTGCTACCAGGATAGGAGAAATCCAATTCTTTGTACAATATCACAAATGAGATAGAATGTATGCAGGGCCCTTATTACTAACTGTGCTAGGCTCTACCAATGAATAGTGTTGAGAAAAACACACAGTAAACACTGTTGACAAATATTCCTGCATGACTTACAACTGCTTATGG
Source organism: Neoceratodus forsteri (assembly GCA_016271365.2). NCBI lineage: Eukaryota > Metazoa > Chordata > Ceratodontiformes > Ceratodontidae > Neoceratodus > Neoceratodus forsteri. Next base: position 1,181,220,745 of record CM057458.1, read on the forward strand.
TAAGAATTAGTAAGAAAAGTAATTAAATCCTCGATTACACAATCTTAAGAGACTGTACACTATAAAATATAATGTATGGTCTTTGGTTAATAATCTCTCCGAAAACATTTCTCGAGGTTGCCATAACATCTGAAAATCACTTAAATTATGTTCTCGAGGTTTACAATGATGTCATGGCAACCTCTCGAATTGTTTACAGTGTGGATATGAACCAAAGACCATACATTAACAATGTGACAAACTGGTTTGCCAGTTATCTGGATGATAGACAACAGCAAATAAAAATAAATGTCACTCTCTCATCCCTACTCCCTCTTCAAAGGGGTGTCCCCTCAAGGCTCCATTGTAGGTCCACTGCTATTTCTGATATATGCTAATAACTTAATCAAGAGCATATTTGACTCTAAGATTCACATCTCAAAACCCTCCTTCGCTCAAGCCAGTTTAACACTTCAATCTGATTTTGATCAGCTCCAGCATAATCTAATCTAAGCAACATTACTGTTAAATGCTAAAAAGCAAGGTAATGTTTTTCCATCTGCCAAAAGTCAGCTGCAGCAAGCCTTGACTAGAGTAATACTACCACTTTTTTTTAGGAAATAAACTCGAGGTTGTGAATAACTTTACATAATTATATTTGTTACTAGACTCCCACTTGTCATTTGCTCCCACATTGAATCACTGTCCAATAAACTGAAGCAGAGACTAGGGTTCTTTTTCAGGAACAAATCAGATTTCTCTGATTACTCAAGAACTAGGCTGATCCAGGACACCTTTTTTGCCCCTACTAGCCTATGCAGATATAATATGTAATAACTGTACAATTACCAGTCTTCATAATATGGACACTCTTTACCACCAGACTATACACTTTATTACCAATGCCCTGGCTTGAACACATCATTGTGTACTGTATATGGAGATGAGTTAGACTTTACTTTCAACCAGGAGACTTATCCATATTTACAACTGGATATATACAGGAAAGCACTCCTAAATAAGTTGCCCCAGTATAGATCTACTACCCTTCTTCATTCACAAAGCTCCTATGCATTAAGGAAATCTGCATATATTTCACTGAACATACCCAAAACCCGTAACTAAGCCAGCAAGTCAGCCATGAGTTATGTCCACCATAAAGCCTGGAAAAAAGCCAAGGTACACTTAAATTAGAAAAACCTAATACCCTAAAGACATTCAAATCTCTTGTGGAAAACACTACCCTAGAAATCTGTCAATGCTACTAATTAATTTATCATCCTGTCTAACCCTTTGTCTTACCGTTTCTACAACTTCAGATCAAAGCTGCATTATGCACTTACGTATTTTTTTTTCTGTATGTGTGTTCAATGTTTCCGGCTGCAACCAGTACTAACTTTTGCTACTATAACTGAATGTTTCTTACTCCTTAATCTTATCAATTATAGGTATTATAAAGCTTATTAGAAAATGGCAAAAAACATTCTTCTTATCTGATTGGCTGGCAGGCTCCCAGAACTGGGCAATTATTTTTCGATAGATGCCCTCCAAAAAACAAGTGCCAGCTACTGCCAGTCTCAGTTTTAACATTTTTTAGCCACCATATTTTTCCCTCGCTAAGCGAGAGACCGAGCGGGATAGCCCAACCCTTGGAACAGTCAAACCGCCACTCCCCACACAAAGAAATCTAAAGTTCAAAAAAAAAAAATAAACACAGAACAAAAAAGCAATCCATCTTCTTCTCCCCAGACAGAAAACTCCACCCGACGGAGATATTGAAAAATCTCCAGTCCCGACTTCCAATCCCTGTGCTCAGAAACACTCTGACCCGGCTGTCCAACTCCATCTAATGGGCACTATTCATAGATGTCCTGCTCCTGCCCTGCTCACTGCACTTCAAAACTGTGACAGAAAACATTTACCTACCAGCCTAAAGAGCTGCCACGTCATGTCACTTGCCACAGTCTTGCAATTTTTTTTTTAACGCCACCTGATTCTTGCAGTGCCCCATGCTACTGTGATATCCTAGCATAGAACTACAACTCCCGTCAAACTGTGGGGCACAAATCAACATCAACCAAACAAGCTCCACCAATCAGCAGCACCCTCTATTGGACACTGCGGCACAACACAGGAACTGTTTCACACACAAAAAAACTAGTTTTATTCTAAAATGTATCTTAATAATCTTCTTAATTATTCTATTTTATTGAAAATACTACATGTCAGCCATTTTCTAAGTGCAACAATACCCTCCAGGGTGGGCATTATTGGGAAATACCGGCCCTTCAAGGGGCTATAAGGCCCTCAATTACACCCCTGGATTGGCCGGTATTTCCCAATAATGTCCACCCTGTTGGGTATTATTGCTTACTTATGTTACTTTAATCCTGTCAACCTGTCACATATTATATTGTATTGTTACTGATATTTATCTACAAGGGACTGCCTTGTGAATCCTTGTGGATGAGCCTCCTCAATGGTTGTTATCCTTTCAAAAAAACTGAACCGAAGAGTATCCTTCTTGTTTTCAGTGCTTCTTGATATTGATAAACACTTGCCTGTAATTGACAGAGCCCTCTGGTTACAATATAACAAAGATGGAAATCAACACACAATTCCAGCAGTTGTAAATTGCTTACATCAGGTGAAGAATCCAGAATAAAGCAAGTTTACGACAACTCCAGGAACTTCAAATATAAAGATTCAAATTTATAGAAACAAGACTTTTAGAAGACCTTTAGACCCTCAGGAAGCAATGTGTTCCTATTGTATACAGCAAATTTTATGACAGGAGGGGATAAAGGCACTGATTCTCTATTACGTTTTGCTAAATAATAACAATTTCCTATATGATAAGATGACTGAAGCGATCTGTGAACTCAAAATTCATCTTCCATATTCTGTACATTTTCAGTTATGGACTGATGAGTGTAATGATAACCAGTAATTTCTTTCTTTTTTCAGCCAATAGCATCTAAATAAGTGTTGGTGCTATATGTACATATTTAAGGGTGGTATTTATTCAAATGTTCAGAAAAGAAACTCAATGCATTGACTTGGACACCAAAAAGAATAAATATAATAATGTTTCAGTAGAAGTAGAGACAACTGCAGGTGATTTTGCAGATGCTCCTGAGTGATACTGAAGAGGTGCCAGACATGTTGGGCTCCATTTTCAAAGAGGCATGGGAACAACACAAGGTGCATCACTTTAAGGTTGCAGTGAACTCTAGGTACATCAGGGACCCTGCACCCAGTGTTAGAAAAGGGAGGGTCCCTGCACACACACACAAAAAAAAGGATTTGTTGTTGCCATGGGCTAGCACCAAACATATCATGCACCTGCAGGAAGTGCCACACTGATCCATCCACCCTCACCCGGCACAGCACTAGAGGGGCTGGATGGTTGGGGGTGGAGACGCTGCTGACCAGGAGGGGGCAGGGGCAGAAGGGGCATGGGAGTTGGTATAGGGTGAGTTGGTGAGACAACTGGAAATGAAAGGAGTGACCTACCTGGTAATCAAAAATTATATACAATAAATATATAAATGTGGCACCCAGTGGGGTGTGTTTGATGTTGTATTAATTTGATAATGTCTATTAATTTGTAGTACTGTAGGTTACTACACTGTACTGTACCCGATATTTATACTCTACATACATAAACAGATGAAATCCAGCACAGCCTAGGAGAGGCAAGTGATATTTCTGAATAACACAGCATCATAGTGAAATGTGGTACAGTAGACCTCACAATTATTAAGTTATACAAACCGTAAAAAATCATACAGCACCCCCAATAATAGGAACACAGTAGATGATTTTTATGGTTTGCATAACTTCACAGTCATGTGGTCTGCTGTGTTACATTTCACTGTGATGTCATGTTATTCAGAAATATCATTTGCCCTACCTTGGCTGTGTTGACTTCCATCAGTTTATGTATGTACAGTGTAAGTAAGATGTACAGTACTCTATAGTAATCTATAACACATTAATAGGCATTAGCAAATTATTACAACAAGCAAATGCACCCTGCTTGGTGTCATAACTCCCTTTCATTTCCAGCTGTCTCCAAAAGCATCCTCTGTCACCTCCCAAGTCACTTCTGCCCTCTGACCCCACATTCAGGTTCCCCTTATTCATCACAGTGTGTGGCACTGGTGCAAGTCACTTAGACCATCTCCTGGCTGTTCTAAGTTGAGCCCTTTGCTGTGTCCATGATGGGGCTTACAAAATCTCAAAAAATGGGATCTTGTAGCCTCCCCATAGAGCAAGTCCCTTGCAACCTGATGTACCTTGCTTTATGTTGCAAGGCTGGTGCAGTGCCACTTTGGTACAGTGGCTCCCTTTTCTGACTCAGACTGCATTGAAAACATTGTTAATACTTGCATCATTCATGTCTGACACAGGTAGGGACCTTGCACCATTCCCAAGGTTTTGAAAATCTAGCCCTTAGTCTTTGGCACACAAAGGGGAGGGATGTGTGTGTGTGCGTGTGTGTGGGGGGGGTAACTGAAGGGTCACTATTCAGATTTAAAAATGTTACTTTATGTTTCTGGTCACAACCAGTTAACATGTGTACAGTATTCTTGTCCTTTTGTCACAAAATTGTATGTACATGCTATGACTGCATGCACAATAGGAGCTTAATGGAATGTAAATGGGATAAAATCCCCTACCAAAAGGTGTTGAATCTAATCAAGAATTAAAAAAAAAAAAAATTCAGATGTGGCAATGCTGCAATAGACTTTTCTCAATGATAGCGAAATCAAAAGAATGAAAAAAAGGTGTACTGGAAATATACTGTATATCACTCTCAAGGTCAAAATAGAAAAGAGAAAAGGCTTGCAATACCGCTGAGTAAAAAGTGTGAAGGCAAAGTAATTAACATTGCATCAGATAAACATGATAGGATCATACTAATCAAAGTATAATTAGAGAAAGAACATATCATTTTTAGTTCATTCTATGCTCCTTTTAAAAGTTTTGGAGCTTGTTTGGTTGAGGTCAGTAAGCTGATAAATGTACAGTAACTTTCCTAATGTTGTTCTAGGCCGTAACTTATTGTACCCTAAATTATACATAGGATAAATCATCATTGCTATGTAACTAGGACAAATATAAACCTTGCTTGTTTGACAACTTCTTGGCCTCGAACAATTTATTAGATGTATAAAGAGATACTTGACAAATAAATTGAATACACATTTTATTCAGCTAGATGAGATGGGCTCATTTCTCAAAGGGGGCTTAGAATGGTGCTAGCTACAGGAGACAGCAGCTTGCACTGAAGTTCCATGCTCCAGGTACTCTGCACCAGATTCTCTCTTGGGCAGGGTCCTGGTGACAAAGTCCCATTGCTTGCGGCAACCCTGGCAGAGAGCCAAACAGGCAGTCCATCAGCAGGGTGTGCCACAAGTAGTGAGTGTCCCTGCACTGCTCTAGCCAGTCCATGGTAGTCTAGAGCTCTCCCCATCCTGAGAGTCTCCCACTGTAATAAATAATAACAATGTCCCCATATCCGATAGTCAGCAGTCCCCCACCCATCCCAATGAGTCCCTTAATAATAATAAATAACAGTGCCCTAATACCCGAAAGTCAGTGGTTCCCCTCCTATCCCAAGGAGTCTCGTTATAATAAAAAAAAAAGTCCACATGGTCCTGGTAGTCAGCAGTCTCCTCACCCATTCCAATGTAGCCTGGTATAATAATTAATAATAATGCCCCTGGTCCTGGTAGTCAGCAGTCTCCCCTCCATCCCTTTGTGGCAGGGCGTAAAAAATAATAATAATGCCAATGGTCCTGGTAGTCAGTGGTCCCCCCACCATTCCAATGTGGTCTGTTTTAATTATTAATAATAATAATGCTTCCTCCATGTTAATCCAGTAGCCCCTCCCCCAAGTCCCGATCCCCATTAAGACATAGGTACATATCTTTGGTGTTCTAGTGCCCCACCCCATCCTGGCAGATAGTGTCTCTCCACCATGCTCATCCCTTAATCCCCAAAACAAGCCTGTGATTGGCACAGCTCATCACTGTCCTCCATGGCCAGTTGCCTACTGCGCTCTCAATGAGTGCTGTACTGTATACATGACACACTCATTTTAGACAACTTGCTCAAACAGGCAGACCAAGATCTTAGGTGCATACTAAATGCCCAAAGGCATTTTCATTTATCTTTTTCAGCTTCTTTAGAAAATAATAAACTAAAATAACAAAAATAAAGTAAAATATAAAGTAAAATATAATATCACTATTTCAGGTAGCATTCCACGACACAGATGTAAAAAAAGCAAACAGATCCTTGTCTTCTGTGACCAATACACAGCTACTCCTCAGGTAGCTCCTTGCACTATGATACTCAAGGCTCATCTGCCAATGCATATTTCAGGAGGGTTTATATAGCCACCCCACATAATTTTAGTCCTCCCTACAAAATGCAATTAGACAACAAAAAGTTATCCATTTGAGGTTCGCAACCAAGCCTATACATATACAAAAAGGTTGCTTCTAAGCCTATGTTACAGAGAGATCATTAATAGCAAAGAAAAACGCAAATGTTATCAAGCTGGCCAAAAAGTATAATAAAAAGATGCTTAATTACATTGTAGGCTAGGCTCCACCTATTGGCCAGCATGTGAGTCCCAAACCATTGATTATAAATATAGGCCACTAGGGTCCTCTGCTCCTCTACAGCATTTATTCTAAAGGAGCTCATCTGCAGGCAGGTTAGTAATTACATTCATTTAATTTAGCAAAAGCGTTTGTTTCTACAGTATAACTTTGTATATGGGTTCCTTATGTGAGCTAGAGATAATGAGAGACTCTTTCTGTCTTTATTTGTGGGCAACAATAGCTTTTTTTTTTCCTTTTTTCTATTATACTGTAGCCCTTTCAATTTGTTTTCATTATACAATGGCAAGAAAAGTCTAGCAACCTGATTGGCTACTGACCCCAGACCAGTGAAGTTAATAGACTATAACATCACTGTACAGTATCTAGAGGCAGTCAAAAGATTACTGCAGTACATTAAGACATACCCTCCATACCCCCAAAGCCGACACAGCTCTCAATGTGTTTACAATCTCTCCCCACACACACACATTTGATTCCTTGTTCTTTTGATTTTTTTAAAACAGTAACCCTCACACAGTCACATCCTCCCCGTAGTCTGTCACTGTTACAACAACACATACATGTTTATCTCCACAGCACCGCCACCTGCAGGTAAACAGTTTCAAGATCAGTGAATGCCTGTTCTGCCATTTCAAGAAAAACCCGCAGGCAGTGATGGCATGTAAAATAAAAGTAAATCTCTCTTTTTTGTTTAGAACAAACATTTTACAACAGTAAAACTCACCACAAGCTCTAAAATATCCTTCTTTTCAATCAGTAGTGAGATTGTGTCAGTGCATCCTAAATCGCACTGTACACTCTCAAACAACTTCTCGGTGGATGGCTTCTCAGGCCACAGACAAAAAAAAAGAACTGAAGTGATAATAAAATTACTGTGAAATACAGTCTCCCTCAAACAGCATCTAGTATTACATGAAAGCTGATGACCTGGAAGGGCAGAGGGCACATTAACTTCACACAACACGAAAACACGACAAGCATTTGTCAATGCCAAATGTTTGCTTGCTGGCATTAGCAGTGGAAGTGCAGAAGTTAGACGCAGCATAGGAATGGCAGTGATGTATTGAACTGATGCCAACTCCATCCCACCCTGCAGAGATGGACAGGCATTGAGGTATGCCTTTGGGTCATCACCCATTACGGACACTACATTTCACCTCACCCTACCCTGCAGACACTGACAAAGTATTGTGGTGTGCCTTGGTGTGTCCAGACTTTACACTCACCTCATTTCATAAAGAAATATGCTGAAATGGGTGCAGTATAGGAGAATGGTGTGAACTCTGGGCCAAAGAGTCCAAGGTGCACCTCAATGCCTGTCACTGGCTGCAAGGTGAGGGTGGGGGTGGGGTGGAATGGCGTAAGCATTACTGTTGACAATCCCAAGTCACACCCTGGCAGCTATCAGTCCCTACAGGGTAGGGCAGACACCTGTCAGACAATACAGGGTAAGGCATTATGGTCAGAAACCCTAAGGCCCTGTGCGTGTCTTGGTATTTTTCCTCTAAGTTTTCAACATGGGCTTGTTGTGAGCCCACCACATGAACAGTGACACTATCAGTTTGTTAGCCAAAAGAATGGGGCAAGGTCAAGAATTGATGGTTGGTTACCTGGGTTATCTCCCAGACTCCCGACCCTTGTGTGGTCAGATGACACAGGTGCTTGTCTGTCCCACAGCAACCACCAGCATGAATCCAGACTTAGTGGAACAGAGAGCTACCCTAATGCGGAAGATAACAAAGGTCTGTCAGAAGGTGGAAGTGCTCAAGGAAGGTTGGAGAGAACACCACCTAGATTTAGAGTGAATGAGGGAGATGGTTTGATGAACCACAGTCCAAACCCAGAAGGGGAGGAGGAAGGCCCCTGACTGACCAGTTCATCAGTCAAGGCAGGCGTTGCGAAGATGTGGTGTCAGTGGCCATATCAAGAAGGCGATGCCAGCAGCCTTCAGAACATGCAGCGATGTTAAACAGAGAGTCTTCAGGGATGAGGGGCGATCCTCGAAGAATGGTCAACCAGGTCCACCTATAATAATGAATTGATCCTGTTTTATCAGAAGGAGTCCAACCATTCCACTCCTGGTAGATGAGGTAGAGTTAATCGCATTGTTGGATACAGGGTCCCAGGTTATGAACTGGCAAGGGTGATATTTCTGGCAGCATTGGAAAATGGAAAATCTGCAACCAGCTCAAAAGTGTTGGATCACTTTGATCGCCAGCGATGGAGCTGAGGTTCTCTATCTGTTCTATCTGGAAGAGAGCATTCAGCTAGGAAAGAATGTACAGAACTGTCAAAGAATAATAATCTGTCATACAGAGAGCGACAACTTGCCACCACTCATTCTTGGAATGAACTTTCACCAGCACTGCTTTGAGAATTTGGTGCAGATTACGCAGACCCAAGCAAAAAGCTCTCTTTGTATCGAAAAATGAGGGATGCATCAGAAAATGTATCTTCTTCAGTGCCAACAATACTTTGCAAGAACCACTGGTGAGATTGGAAAGGTCCCAGTGTCTGACACCCGACCATTACTCTGAAACCAGGAACAGAGACTACCTTGTGGTGTAAGACCAAGGTAGGCCCTGAGGCTCAGGACTACAATGCCCTGGTTGAGCCCTACGCAAACAAGAAAGAAGAGCCCATACTAGTGGTCAGAAGTGTTGCTATGGTCACAAAGGGGAGGATCCCTGTTCGGGTCATCAATTATGGGAATCATATTGTGTGACTCCATTGCATTCAGCCAGTTGCCCAGATACACACTGTGTCTCTCCAAGACATTTTGGAAACGGATATAGGCTATAATGTCTATTTTTTGTGTAAGATAATATAATTTATTAAGTATAATCTTTGTATACTAATGAATCTAAGTGTAATTTTTATACTGTAACTTTTGTACTGTCTGAATTTTGTAATTATGTGCATTAGGACCTCATTGAAAATGAGCTCTGCTCAATGGAGTTATCCTGATTCATTTAAATGAATAAAAATGATTTACTACTTACTACTACTAGAAGACAAGACCCAGAAGGACAAAAGAACATCAGCCATTGGGGTGGAAGAGACTGGAAACTATTGTGACTTCAGTGTACCAGCGTGGATACAGGAGATTAATCTTGGTATGCCCGAAACTACAGCACAACAAAAGGCAGCTGTCATCCAAGTATTGATAAAGAATCAAGAGGCTTTCAGTCAACATCCCTAAGATTTTGGGTTGGCTCAAGAGGTGCAGCACCACATCCACACCAATCAGGTTGTGGTTATTTGCCCCTGCAATGAACAACTGTCCCAGATTTCAGCAATTTGCCCCTGCTCCAGGCAGATTGCCCCTGAAATGAACAATTGCCCTGGATTTCAGCAATTTGCCCCTGCTCCAGGCAAATTGCCCCTGCAATGAACAATTGCCCGAGATTTCACCAATTTTCCCCTATAATGACCAATTGCCCCACTAACCACTAAACACCGTGGTGTAGTGATAAGTGGAATTACCAGTGTGTTAGTGCAAAGTGTATGGACTCAATCTTCTGCTGCAAGACTCCTGGTGGGGTTGCTCATAGCTGATTTTTCACTGAAGCAGACTTCAGTCAGTGAAGATCTGCCTGGCATCTTCCTTCCCTGTCGTCCGTCATTGGTCAAAGTCAACATAACCTGGTGTGAGTTACAGCAGCCGGCTCTTGGTCTCCTTATGGTTTGGTCAGCCTGGAAGTAGAGCATCCTGGAAGAAGCCTTGATCGTCACTATCAGTCGTTCGCTGAAAGTCGAGTCTGACTTGGCTAGAGTGTATCCATAACCACCAGTTTGTTGTTTTTCTGGTTCTGGACAGTACAGGACTCCGATCATTGCCCTGCATCCTACTCTTCCTACTTGTCTTGCCTTGCTTGCACGGTGTTGTCTTCTGGGATTCAGCTTGATCTTAGTGATTCTTCTGTGGATCCTTCACCAAAGAAGCTTCAAAGTACCTTCATCCTTGGCAATACTTGCAAGTGGATTCTACACCAAGTCTTTGTGTTCCTTCATCCTTGGTAGCCCTGGTCGAGGGTTTGTGCTGTGGAAACGGCAGCAGATTTTCACCTTGGCAATCCTTTCAAGTGGATTCTTTGCTAAGTTCTGGTTCCTTCATCCTTGTCAGCCCTGGTTGAAGGTTTGTCCCAGAGAAGAGTTCAGTAAAGTTCAGTTCCCTTGTATCAGAGTATTCTGGCAACCTGGGAGAGTGGGTTGGCCAAAGATCATGGTCTGTTTAAAAACCTCTCCTATTCCCCTTCAAGCCTCTCCTAGGTTTTCTCATATGTGTAGCTTGGTGCCAAGCAGGAGCCCCATTTTTCCTGTTACCCCATTGTTACATCATTCTTCAGTTGTGTGCACAAAGACAGCAAAAAAAGTTTGGACTTCCGCTAATCCTGTGAACTTTTAGAGGTGATCACACCATCCGATCCTCTGGGATTTGTACTGGTACCCATTGTTCACTGCAGTGATTGCCTCATCTCATGATAAAGTAATAGATGTTTGAATTTGATCCTTAGTAAAGTTTATCACAGAATACAATAGATAGTGGCCTTAGGCCAAGGTACACCTCTTAGAGTTGGTATAGAGTGTTACTTACTGTTCTCATATGGTTTGGTTCCCCTCTTCCCTTGTGGCCATAAATTCCTTCCCCTTGGGGTATGAATAAAGCCTGTTGGGCATCAAAGTTATAGATTGTCTCCTGCCTCTCCTTACCTGGTGCTTCCATCCACCCAACCCCATTTGAACCACAGCGTTGTCTCGCCGGTCCACCTGTTTCAGATGACGTTGGGTGTGCACCTGGGATAAGTGATCTTCGTGGTCAGCACTTAGTTGAATAAGATCACAACACATTTAACACCACCCTCTGCCTCCTGTCTGTTTGCCAATTTTTAACCCAGTTTGCCACCTTTTGCCTCATTCCCACACTACTCAGTTTTTTTTAGCAGCCTTTTAAGTGGGATAGTGTCAAAGGCTTTTCTGAAGTCAAGGTAGGCAAAGTTCACTGACCCCAACCCCAATTTACTTTCTTTGTCACCCAATCAAAAATATCTATAAGACTGGTTTGACATGACCTTCCTGCTGCAAATCCATGTTGTCTTGGATCCTGGGCACTGTTTGCTTCTATGTGTGCCACTATTCTTTCTTTCAGCAATGCTTCCATGCTCTTTCCCACAGCTGAGGTGATGCTGACTGGCCAGTAGTTCCCTGTCTCCTCCCTACAACTGCTTTTGTGTAGATGGACTACATGTTCCCTCTTCCAGTCTTCCAGAACCACTCTTGTGTTGAGTGACTGTGAACAAGCCTGCAGGAGGTGCTGCTAGTTCCCTTTTTCAACTCCTTTAATATCCTTGGATGTATGCCGCCTGACCCCATAGTTTTGTCCACCTTCAGTTTTGTGTGCTTTTCCAGGACTTTCTCCACTGTGAATGGCCTGGCATCCACCTCTTTCCCCCTTTGCATCTGCTGTCCAGCTGTGGTCACTGTCCTCCCCTTCTTCAGTGAATGCAATAATTTTCCATTTTGGCTGCTTGACCTATGAAGCCAGATTAGGGGGATATGATTCTTAACCACAGTAAACTCCCACCTGCACAGGTAAGGCTGCAGCTTGTGAAAGGCCCATACTATCTCCAAGAACTCTTTCTTGATTGTGGCATAGGCTTCTTACCTGGGTAGCAGCCTCTGGCTTAGATATACGAAAGGGTGCTTCTTCCCCTGTGTATACCTGTGTGAAAAAAAATATTTCGCTGGTGGAATTCAAGCAAACGTCTGACTTTCGCTTCCGTGGAAGTTTGGAAATCCATTTCCGAACTTCTGCAGAAATTCCACCCAAGATCGCTTCCCACCCAGTTGCCACAATAAAGCCCTGGTAGCGGTGGTCTCTCCCACTCATCGCAAGTGCATCAACTATCTCCTGGTGGCTAACAGTCCCTTCTCCCACTGGATCACCCAGCACCAGACCAAAATGAAATACCCACCTAGGTGATTGCAAATGCAATCCCTCCCCCCACCACATCCCTGCCCCACAAATGCTCTGATGGCTAGTGGTCCTGCCCCTCCACCTCACCCAAAGTGTTCAGTTAATAGTAGTCACCCTCATCCCTGTCTCCATCTGTAAAAAATTGGTTTTGTTTAAGTTGGTTCAAAATCAAGACAGACAATCCCCCTCCCTATCCCTGATCTGACCACAGTCCAGTTCCCGAATAAAAATTATTTTCCTGGTGGTCTAGTGCTCCCTACTCTCCCACCCCAGCTGGAGTCCCACCACCCCACTCCCATCCCCATCCCAAACCCCAGCGGGCAGACTGGCACAGCCCTCCTCTCTCCATCATGACCATCCCACCCACTGAGCTGTCAATGAATGAGTGCATGTGTAAGAATGTGCTTATTCTTCAACAGCTCAGTGGATGTATAACCATGGTGGAGAGAGAAGAAGCTGTGTTAATCCACCACTGGGGTTGGGATGAGGTGGGAGGTGTGGAGATACCTGCTGGGGTGGGGAAAGTACTAGACCACCAGGAAAATATATTTTTTCAGGGGCTGGACTGAGGTCAGATCTGGAATGAGGAGGGGCCGTATCTCGATTTTGAACCAATCAAACCAACCATATGTTTTGCAGACAGAGATGGGAATGGGGGTGACTACTACTAACTGGACACTTTAAGTGAGGTGGAGTGGAGGATCACTAGCCACTGGTACATTTGTGGGGTAAAAGAAATGGAGTAGGAAGAGATATTGCATTTGATACTACTCTGAGTGTTGTATTTTTTATTTTAAGACTGGTGGCAGAAGCGATCTGATGGGGAGGGACTGTTAGCTATCAGGGATAATTGATGTATTATGTGGGCAGGCTGGGGAGGGAACTACTAGCCACTCAGAGCTTTTAATAATGTAAAAGGGCAATGTTTCACCTGTAACATTTGTGGAGGTTTTCTGCTCCACCACAGGCTGAAGAAAAGTTACTACCTTGCAGCAGTACTTGTCAAGAGCGGAAACCTCACCTCACCCACCCCTATCCCTGCAGCACAATCTGGCTCAGCATGGCTTCCAGCCCATGATCTGAGGGCATCCTCCTTGACAATAAACTTTAGACTGTAACTGGGGCTAGCTAGCACAACTGGCCCACTTAATGCCTTCTTTAGTTCCTAAAAAGCAGTCTCACAGTCCTCTGTTCACTTGAGCTTCTCTGGTTTTCTCTTTTTTGCTAGGTCTGTCAGGGGTGTGGCCATATTACTGTAGTGAGGGTCAAATCTCCTGTAGTACCCCCCAGTCCCCAGAAATGCTCTTACTTTTTCTTAGTGGTAGGAGTTGGCCAGGATGGCATCAACCTTGGCAGGCTCTGGGCAGATGTGACCATGCCCACCCAATGCCTGAGGTAGGATACTTACACCGTACCTATCTGGCACTTTTCCACCTTAACTGTCAGCCCTGTGGCATTCTGCCCACAGAACACCTCCCGCACATGCTGGATATGCTCCTTCCAGATCTGGCTGTACATGGCTATGTCATCCATATAGGCCAGTGCAAAATCACCTACCCCAGAAAGAATGTGATCCACACACTGTTGGAAGGTTGTTGGTCCATTCTTTCTCCCAAAGGGCATTACCTTGAATTTGTATAAGCAAAATGGGGTGACAAAAGCTAATCTTTCTCTCTGGCTGCAGAGGTCAGAGGTACCTGGAAGTAACCCTTTGTAACGTCTAGTGTGGTCAGGTACTTGACACCTCCCAGTAGTTCCAGGGTCTCATCTGTTCTGGGCATAGGGTAGGTGTCTGACTCTGTGTAGCTTTTGAGCTTTCGGTAGTCAACACAGAACTGTGTGGTACCATCTTTTTAGGGATCAAGACTATGTGCGAGGCCCCTAGGGGCTTCTGGATTCCTGGATTACTCCAAGTTCCAGCATCTCATGGAGCTCCTCTTTTATCATCTGATTAACCTGCTTTGGTGCCCTGTAGGGAGACTGTCTCAGTGGCACCTGGGCCCAGTATCGACATGGTGCTCAGCCAGTGTGGTGAACCCCGATTTCCCTGTGAACATATCCCTGAACTCTCTCAACACACACTGAATCTCCTGTACCTGAACTGGTGTTAGCAGGTCAGAGAGGGCAAGGTTGTCCATGGAGTATCGTACCTGGGCCTCCCCAAAGTGGTCCACCTGTGGATCATCCTCAGCTTCCCCTTCTAGGGTGCTGCACACCATGAGGACAAATTCCTCCCATTGTAGTAGGGCTTTATCATGTTAACATGACTCACTTTTTGCTTGCACCTCCTACTAGCTAGCTCTATTGGGTAGTTAACATCACTCTCCTTCTGGCAATAGAGAATGGCCTCTCCCATGCTGCCTGCAGTTAATTATGATGGACAAGGATGTGCACCATCACTCTCCGTCCCACCAAGTATTCTTTGGCTTGTCCCCACAGTCATAACAGACTTTCTGCTGCTGTTGAGCAGTGGCTAAGTGCTCCTGAGCAAGCCCTATGAGCTTTGTAAGATGGGTCCTGATGTTTAGGACATACTCCATAACAGACTTCCCTTGGGAAGCATGGTCAGTCTCCCATCCATGCCAAACTAAATCTTGGGGTCCCCTCACCTTATGGCCAAATAGGAGATCAAAGTGTGAGAACCCTGTGGACTCCTGTAGGACTTCCCTGTATGAAAAAAGGAGATGGGGCAAATATTTGTACCCAGTCCCTCTTGAAATGGTCAGCAAATGTCCTCAGCATAGTCTTCAGAGACAAATTAAATTGCTCAACCAGAACATTAGTCTGGGGGTGGTATGGGGAGGTTTTGAGCTGTTTCACCACACATTTCTCCCACAAACTACTTATTAGCTCAAACATGAAGCTGTTGTCTTGGTTAGACAGTATATCCTGTGGAAAGCCCACCTGGTTAAATATCCCCAGCAGTGCATCAGCCACCTTTTCCACCTCGATGGTCGATAAGGGCACTGCCTCTGGGTATCTTGTGGCATAATCAACTTCCACCAGGATATATTGCTTGCCAATACTACTTGGCATGCTATGTGGCTCCACTATGTCCAAGGCTACCCTCTGAAAGGGTTCATTAATAATGGGCTGGAGCAGCAATTGGCCGTGTCTGGTATCCTGTTATAATAGTGATGGAATAATGGTAGGCAAAATATACGCTTTGTAATCGCAATTGTAAAAACAGCGATTGCTTAAAATAGCTAGTCAGCAGAAACAGTGAGTATGGATGCCAAACAGCAAACAATAATGGTGCATTATGGCACATAACTGAAATAACTCTTATCAACAAAACAGAAGACTGTCCAGTAGGACTGAGACAATAGATGGGCAGTATTCTGCACAGCATTTCAATGTCATTCCCTCACAGGATGCGTCAAAATAGCGACTCATAAGAAATGAATAAAAAAAAACCACAATCACAAGGATTGTGATGTCTGGCTACTTTGACTGTGCTCTGTTATAATAGTGATGGAATAATGATGAGCAAAATATCGCAACTTTGTAATCGCAATTGTAAAAACAGCGATTGCTTAAAATAGCTAGTCAGCAGAAACAGTGAGTATGGATGCCAAACAGCAAACAATAATGGTGCATTATGGCACATAACTGAAATAACTCTTATCAACAAAACAGAAGACTGTCCAGTAGGACTGAGACAATAGATGGGCAGTATTCTGCACAGCATTTCAATGTCATTACCTCACAGGATGCGTCAAAATAGCGACTCATAAGAAATGAATAAAAAAAACCCACAATCACAAGGATTGTGATGTCTGGCTACTTTGACTGTGCTCTGTTCCCTTTCACAAATTAATAGTCCATGTTTTTATTAGAAAGCAATAAACAAAAAAAATTGGGAATTATCCTGTATTCGTCCTCAATTCATTGGACTGCACTTGGAATTGCAAATTGTAAGCCAATCCTCTGAGGTAGTCATACTTGATTCTTGTTGAATACTGGCCAACTATTGCCTCAAACCTACTGTTCATGTCCTTATACTTTCTTTTGGGAGCTCCACCGCCTACCCTGACATCATATGCTCAACTTTCAGCTCAGTCAGCCTCTGTTCCTCTTTCAGACACTTAGTTGACTTCCATAAGCTCAGATGACTTGCAGAAGGCAGTTGAAACCGCAATGCCATTCCTTCAACTACATTATTCATGTGGGCTATACCTCTAGTAGTGGCATCATAGCAGTTCCACTGCTCAGGTGGAAAGGTAGCTCTTCTCTGACCAGCCCGCTCCTTTGGTCTCCCAACTCAGGTTGACTCGTAATACTCCAACAGGGGAATTAGCAAATCTTCATTGGCTGTGAAAAATTCCCAGTCCCTCATTTCATCAAAAGTGCTGACCACATCACCTGCAGGCACAAATGCCAATGATAACAGCATTCTTAGGTGAAGGGCAAAATCGGGAACAGCTCAATATTTCTCTTGAACTTCTGGGTACTTTTGTATTCTTCATCATACAGCTTGAGCAAAGTGGAAAAAAAAAAAACAGCCTCTGACCTCAGTGTTTGTAAAAGCTGAGTTGAAGGCCTTCCAAGCAGATTCCTCAAAATCCATGATAGCAGTTTCAGAGGTAAGCATTGTGCACTGTTCTTGAGGCTTGATGAAGTCTTGGGCATACAAGTTACTTTTTCTTGATGACATAAGCACATATCGAGAGGTAACAATGGTACACAACCTCAGGCAATGAATGGTATATAATTGCTCTAACAAAGCTAGGGAGGACTTAAAGGTGCCATCTAACATCCAATCTGTGCACTCTTGTAGCAGCTTTGAGTTAGCCACTGTTGCAAATATCAAAAATCTGCCTGGCTCATTCCCATTATAGAAAATAGGAGGGGTTTACCTTAATTAGTAAGTGTGAATTCAGCTGGAATCACCAATTCCTGGGCAGTGGCCAGAGTAGCTGGGCACCCACGCTCAACCTGCTGAATGTGTTGCATGGTACATTTAATTAACTGCACTGCTGGTAAATGCATTGGGTGCACTACTAGTGCACTGAACCACTACTTGAGACATGGTCTCAACACTAGTTCTGGCTTGCTGTCTTATGTCACTCATTTTTTTTTTAGCCCCCATATCTCCAGCATCTGTGACATGTGTATGTGTTCCTTTAGTATTTTGCAACCTAATTGCCCACTGTGTGTATTCTGGCAGAGCAGCTATGTTTCTGTGCATCTACACACTGCCAATACATTTTTTATGCTGCCTCCTTGTCCTTTCTGTAGACAAAACCACCAAACAATGCTAGCAGCCTACCTTTCTGGCTTGTAATCTGTTCAGATTCCATCATAGTATGCCAACAAGTTCCTAATTACTGCTTGAAGCTGACGAAGAGCAAAGATTGCTCCATTTTAAAGTGATTATGAATGCTAGGAATGCTGGGAGCTGTAACCAGTGGTAACCAGGAAACTGTGGCTCGTCAGGAAGTTGTTCACAGAAAAGTCTGGCCAGCATAAGGTATTGTAATGAGCAGCACAGTGATTGATTCATTCATATTATTTATATTACCCACTAGCGATTAAGACGCAGGAGCTATAATGAGTGGTCGCATTATTACCTGCTCGCTATTAAATAATTGCCATTTTCCACATTGTGATTATGCTATTGCGATTTTCACATGGAACCACCTTGTCCTCCATTTTTTCCACCCTCTGGCACTGTAGCCAAGTCCGACAGTAATTTGCTACATCCTTACCAATACCAGGCCAGAAGACATTTTTGTTCAGCTGCTTTTTCATGTGCCTCACACCCAAGTAACCTGAAGAAGAGATATCATTGGCCAGGGCCAAGAGCTGGTGGTGGTAAGGGACTACCAGCTGCTAGAGTACCTCTACATTTACCTCCCCCTCTGGTGTACACTTCCGGTAAAACAGCCCCTTCTCCCAGTACACTGACTCTATATTCCCCTGAGAGCCTTCAACTCTAACAGCTGCTTCTCTCAGTCTCCGTATGGTAGGATCAGCCAGCAGTGCCATGCCCAGCACCTCTTGCCTGACCCATCCCAGCTCCCCTTCAGAAGGAAGTCCTCTGACCTCCTCTATTTGTAACTGGGGGTCAGGGCTGCTACTTCTAGCCAGCCCTACACCCATGCTAGCCACCTCCTCCGCTGCTGAGGGAGGGCTGGCATTGGCTGGGTCGCCCCCCTTCACCTTCAGAAGTCTGCCCTCTTTGCCTGGCTGTGGGTAGTAACACACCAGAGATTTCTTGCAGTTAAAATCATTTTCTATGATCACACTCATAGGGAGATCAGGTATGACTCTCACCTCCTTTACTCATGGCCACCTCGCAGCTCAGAAAGACCTGGGCCATTGGTGTTTTGACTACTGGACCTGTGACTCCCCCAGTCATGGAATAGTGCCCTGGAAGAATCTGCTGTGCCCTAATTAAATCCTACCTCACCATTGAGAAGGAAGCACCTGTATCCCTCAAATCATGTGTTACTGCCCCATTAACTACAATAGGGTAAATATGCTTAGGAGAGACAAGTGGTACTGCAGTCTGCATGCAACCGACCCACTGCTGGGTGCAATTCTGTTCACCCCCACCCCTAGTCTTTTGCCCCCAAACCAGTTTCTGAAAGCAGGTATCCTACAAATGCCCACTTGATTGCAAATATGGCATTTCTTGACCCCAGATCTTGGTTTCTTCTAGAAACATAAGGTTCTGTTTTGGGCTTAGGAGCAGGCTGGTTTAATTTGGGCTGCCCTCCTTGGGGCCCCTTAAAACTATGTGCTGCCTCCCCATGAGACTTATGTTGTGCCTATTGTCTACTGGCCATGTAAGGCTCAGCACTTGCTGCTACCTCCTTCAAGGAACCAATGCCCTGTATAGCATTCATACATGCAGGTCCTCAGGTACAATTTTAAGAAATTGTTTCTTTACCAACAAGTATTTGATTACTGTAGCTGCACAATGTCTGCTTTTGCCCCCACCTAGCCACCTGTCAAGGTAATACACAGTTGAACCTGCAACTTCACACATAATTGTCTCTGGGCTTTTCTTTAATTCTCTAAATTTCCTTTTGTAAGCTTCAGGATTAATTTTAAATATTTTAATAACACCACCTTAACCTTATCATAATCAATTAAGTCTTCATTACTCATTTTGGTGAATGCCTGCAAAGCACATCCTGTAAATAAGGGTGTGAGATGAGTTGATTAAGAAGCCTTATCTAATTGCAATTGCCCAGATACCTCTCAAATGACCTTAAAATAGGTCAAGATCATTTCTCTCTTTATACTGCGAAAACAATTTAGAATTAATTTTGACTTCATGGGGGAAACTTGCTCCGCCATTGTTTACATTTTGCTGGCAAATTGTCATCATATCCTTCTCATGCTGTCGTTCTTTTTCTCTGTCCTCCAGTCTTTTTGCTTTTGCTTTTGCTCTCATTCTTTTTGCTTCTAGTTCCAGCTCATGGAATCTTTCTTCTTTCCTCTGCCTCCAGTCTTCTCATCTCCACTTTCAGCATTTTGATCTCCACTTCCAGACTTTTTGCCTCTAGTTCCTTATCTTTCAGCTACAGCTGCAATTGCAGGTCATCAATCTGATTTCATGAGTTTGCTAACCCAGCTCCTCACTCATCCCCAGGGACCATCTGCTTCTGCTCATGAGCCACCAGGTCTGCTATGAGGTCTACCTTCTTTTTCTTTTTTAGAACCTCAAGCTGGATCCACTTTTCTTGGCCCATGTCACAAATCTGTTTCACAGTGCGAGTCATACTTTGTAAAGATCATTCTCTCAGCATACATTTAACTGTGCTGACTAGAAACAAAAAAATTGTAAAAGTGCTGTCTTTTGTATATCCTTTCTTGTGACTGCAAGGTAATGTTTTCTACTGGCCAGCTCTGTCTCTCATTGTGGTCAAAGGTTTACAGTGATCCCACTGCCATCACCAATTTGTGATCTCTCTCTCTCTCTCTCTCTCTCTCTCTCTCTCTCTCTCTCTCTCTCTCTCTCTCTCTCTCTCTCTCTCTCTCCTGGCTGTAACTGCCTTTAGAGCCCAGGACATGACTTCTCCTTGAACAAGGCTCAGAAGTTCACCACAGATTAACTTTGGTAGTATGCTTTTCTAATTATGAATGTCAACTGAGTTTCCATTAGCCAGAGAAAATAAATCACTACCTTAAAATTAGCACACAGTCATGACTTCTATGTAAATAAAAGTATTTTAATTTAAGAGTCAAGGTGCAACTCCAGGATCTCAATAGTATAAATGACAGGAAAATACTCTTAGAGAAATAATAAACAAATGGTTTTTAATAACAGGAGTCAGAAAAGAAAACACTACAGACTGCTTTAAATTTACCATAAAAAGTACTTGCTTTTCTCAGCTCAAACAGAAAGCTAATATTTAAGCTATCTGTCCCCCAAAACAAACTTTAGCTAAAGGCAGGCTCCACTTCTCTTCATGGATGGTATCGGGCAAAAGCTCTTCTCAAGAGGAATCCTCTAAATTTATAACTTACATTTCAAACTCTGTGATGGGTCATCCCTTTGAATTAACAAATCATTTTAACTTCTGTACAAGTTTGAATTCCCTTGCCCCAGTCAACTTAAGACCTTTAGATATCCAATAAAAATCATTTTAACAACCATTTTGTATTTGATGGGTGCAGTGCAGTCCTTTCAAAATCTGTGTGTGTGTGTGTGTGTATGAATGTCCACTCCCTTGGTCATTTTTAAGATTTTTACCTTGTCCATAGGCAGAGCTTGCTAGTGATGTAGAATCTCTGTGTTTTGTTTTCTTAGTAGTTAGCAATTCAAGGAAAATCTTCTGGTGAGATTCAGAAGACCAGTAAAATAGTTTTAATAAATCCCAACAATTAACTACTTAGTTCCCATTTCTGTCACAACTGGGCTTGACTATGTCAGATGGACAGAAATGCCAGCACAGTGCTTTTGGTGAGTGTTACCAACCTTCTTACTTTCATTCATATTACACATGAAACACTCTAATGTTATAAAGATAGTGTGTGATCTTGTACTGAGGCACCACTGGCTGTGAGGTTGTTGGGTGGGCTGGACAGTGGCATTGTAGTGGTTAACTGTGGTACAGCTGCTAGCATCTAGTTGTCAGTGCCTAAAGTCTTCTTTCCATTTCTTGATTGTGTCTTATAATGTTGTTTTTGTCCTGTTATAATCACCAACTGCATTCTAAGTTACAGAGACATTAATGTCAAGTTGAACACCATCTTGTGTGCCATAATGGCACCCCTTCAGTTGCTTGGGGGTGGCATGGGTGGAAGCATGGCTCTGGGTTCTTCTTATGTCCCTCATATATTTTAATATTCTGAGCACAAAAAAAAACTATTTTTCACAAACCAGTACCTTTCGCTGGTGTCACCTATCATGTGTCAGGTGTCAGTGGGGCTCAGTTGGTAGCACATCTGCCTCTGGACCAGAAGGTCATGGGTTTTCATCCCACACTGGGATTGGGCTTGCACCTAAAAATTGCTGGCATCCGAGTGCAGTATTAGGGGGGCGCTGTACTGCTGGGGTGTGCCATCCTTTCAATGAGATGTTAAATCGAAGTCCCTTCTGCCCATTCTGATGTTATCTTGGTGGGTGTCCAGGTGGAAGTAAAAGAACCCAGGGCACTGTTTGCAAAGAGTAGGGTACATTTCCAGTGTCCTGGCCAACATTCCCCTTCCCATAAACTGGTTCATGCAATTATCCAGGCTATGTGTGGATGATGATGTGTGATATGGCTGCCACTATACTTTCAGTCCCTTCACTACCAGTCTAGCATTGCTTGTAAAGCACTTTGGGATTCACAGTGTATGAAAAATGCTATATAAATGCTGATTCTTTTTCTTCTTCATCATTCATACCCAGTTGATAGGCCTGGTTGTGCCCCATTGAGGCTACTCAAGCCTCATCCTCCACTAATGCCACTATGTGTTCAGAGAGTAGTGCTGGTCGACAGTGGTCGACAATGGAAGGGTTGGTGGAATGTTGTGCATTTTGGGGATTTTCCTCAGGTGTACTCTAAACCACCTCCCCATGTCACCTGCTAATGGCCAGTGGCCACAGTAAGCCACAAAATCTGTGGAAGGCATAGCCCTTCTTAGAGTCCTGGGCCACATATGTAACTTTGCAACTGGAGCCTGGCACCATCCATATCAGTTAGGGTTATCTACTATGTATCAAGACAAATGCAGCCCAGGTAATGGAACAAAGCTGACTTTAATAAAATGTACTTCCTTGGTATAAATTTTGAAAAGAATTGAAGAATTCTCCATATAATATTGATGTAATTTGCCCACTTTGTGTCAGCACCACAAAGGCTGAGAAAGGATCAGGCAGTTGCATCACTGATGGTACCTCTGGGTCTGCAGGAGATAGAGATGGTGCTGCAGGGACCACAGCAGCTAAGGAAGTTGTGAAACCTTGTCCCCAACCTTCAGGCCCAGGTATGACATTTATGTAACTTACCAAAGATAAATAGTCTAATTTCAATTGTGAATGAAAGTGACTTTTTTTGTCATTCTGACAGATCATGCCTCACTTAAAGAGCAACTGACATCTCCTCTGAACCTGAATCCTTTGTTTTCCTCAGCTCCAGGACCCATGCAATAGCCGAAACACAGACTTTACAAAACAAAAACATGAAAAGTAAAGATTTTAATTTCAGTTTTACTGACTGCACCTAAATGCACAGCTCACAGTCATCCATTGTGTGCGACTCCATTTGTAGAGCTCATTGTGATGGAGATGGTCATGAATGATGTCAAGTAGGAAACTGACTAGCACTTCAGTTTGGCAGGTCTGTGTCAGTCCATTGCTGACCCAAAGCTGCTGATTTTGTTATTATCTAACCCATTATGACCTGCAAGATTAATAATAACACCAGAAATGGGTGCCTGGAATTAAAACCTTTACATTTCATTTTTTTGTTTTGTAAAGTCAACAATTCAGCTATTGCAAGGGTCCAGGAGCTGAGGAAAACAAAGGTGTCAGGTACAGAAAATATGCAGGATTATGATGTGCATACAGTACTGTATATTGGCTACAAACAATGAAAATGGACTGATCACCTACACCAGCTACCTCCAACCCAGGCCCAGTAGGAGACATCCAACCTTGTTCCTTCAATATTAAAATACAGCAGAAGGATTGGCACCTACACAAGGCTCCGTATAGTATTGTGACTCCCAATTATACAAAAAGCATGGATTTAAACACAATGTCCATGCCAAAAAAACCTTTATTCTCCAAATGTGCAGTAAAAGTCATGTAAAATTAAGCACTCACAATGAAGCACAATGTTCACTTCCAAAGTTAAAAGTCCATTCAAATTCATCAGAATCCACTGAATGCAAATGCTGGCTGGTGCTGAGCTCAATTTCCACCCCTGCGATCGTGGACACTGTACTTCATTGTAGTGCTTCATTTTTACTTGACTTTTACTGGATTTCTTTGAAGAATAAAGGTTTTATTGGCACAGACGTTGTGTTTGAATCCACAGTTTTTTGTACAGTTGGGTGCCACGTTACTATACAGAACATTGAGTAGGTGCTGGTCCTTCTGCTGTGTTTCTGTATTTGTGACTGTTGCACTATGATTCGCTGGTTGCAGTCCCTTTGTTTTTCATGTATTGTGCCCTTCAAAATTAAATGGTGATAAATCGACTGTTCAGCCCTAGTCACTGCTGTGTGCTGCCCCCCCATGTAGCCGATAACATAGAACACCATTCCAGTATTGAAACATTCTCTCCCAGCAGGAGTATACTCCTTATATTATGCGGGCAGGTTAGGCGGCCCTCCTAACATGCTATACAGTATAGCCTCAACCTGCCCATAGTGGTTACTATTATATCCCTCCCAATTTAATATCTCCAACCACTCACTGAAACAAAAGGATCAAAATTACATGCAAATTATTTGTTCTATGTGGTTTAGAGGATGGAGTGAAATACTGGTTCGGTTATTAGCCATGCCATGTGCATGAATCCCAAACCAAGTCCAGACAGTTCAGTAACTCTTAATTAGAAAATAGCAGTGAAAAACCTGTTTGAACAGACTAAACTCATAAAGCAGAATGTCTGTTGACACTTCGTTCCCCTAGTGTACAGCACAGAATTAAGCGGGGATGTCCAGAATCTTCATCCATCCACATTTCACTGCAAAACATCATTTTAGGAAAAGGATATAATAAAGTTGGTCAGTCATCATCCTGAACAAAATGTGCAAAGTGTAAAAAAAATATTTTTAGAGGACATCATAAACACATTAATTCATTGGGTTTGTCTTGTCCTCCTGCTGAACTCCAATAGCACTCTAAAGGCTGCCAGTCTCCACTGTCACATTATTTCCCTACTTGACATCAGCATATCTTCAGCACAGGAGGGGAGCACTAAAACAGAGCCGGAGAGTGCATCACTGTGGCAGAAGAAAAAACATTAAAACCGGTATTAACCTTAATTCATTTTTTGAGAAAAAATACAGATGCCTACTAAAATAAATTTACATTCTGACACAGAAAAATCTAAGATGAGCGGAACCAGATATCTGTGCATGTTGGTATTTCTATACCCCTGCAGTGCACAGTGGATTTAATTTCTTTTGACATCATACACTGAATACCACTCTACATAACATTTGACATATGAAAAATATCACTGCACACTATATAGTGATGTAAATAAAGGTTCAATTAACCTGCATTGTTTTGTTTTGTGTGTGTGTGTGTGTGTGTGTGTGTGTGTGAGTGGAGGGGGGGTTCACTGTTCCTGGTACCATAAGACAACAGTCAAGAGAACAGTTCACTTGTTATGGAAATCATTACTGTGGTTACTTTCTTAATCCTGTAGTAGGGCGGAATGCATTCCTTGTGGGGGGTGGGGTGGGTGGCCCTTTCACAGTATGCAGTATAACAGGCAGCCATCAAATAGAACAATACTTCTACACAACTTTATCACATTTTCTTTGGGCAGTTATATCTTAAAATCTTTTGGGCAGTAAGGCGGAAGAGACAGAGGAGGTACATGCAGCAGCAGGAGCAGCATCAACAAAGACGGTAAACTCTGAGACAAGTGGCAGAGCCACATCTCATTCAGTTCTAACAGGCAGCACCCTAGGAAGGAGGAGTAGGTGTGGACAGAGGAGGACAAGGCAGCAGCAACAGCAGGAGTGGCATCAACAGAGACAATAAGCTCTGTAAATGGGGTGGCATAGCTGTACCTCATTCAGTTCTATGGGGCAGTACCTCAGGGGGGAGGAGGAGGTAGAAGAAGATGAGGCAGGAGCAGGAGCATCTATCGAGACAATAAGCTGCAGAGGGGCAACAAATTAAATAAAAATAAACATAGATTTGTTTTGCCCTCCATACTAACAACACTCAAAATAAAAATATATATATACCTTTAGAAAAAAATCCCCCTTGGACCAAACCCCATCTGCTAAATTCACTCCACCCTGCTCCTGCTACAGTGCCTGCATTTGCCAGTGCAGGTTCACATTGTGTTGTGTCTCTTTTTCCATAATTTTACTAGCCTACCTGCACGAAACCATAGGTACATGTAATGAGAATTAGCTAACTGGAGTGAAAATGCATGATTATTTAATAACAGATTTATAACCACCAATCACTCTGTTTTT
Organism: Neoceratodus forsteri; assembly: GCA_016271365.2. Lineage (NCBI taxonomy): Eukaryota > Metazoa > Chordata > Ceratodontiformes > Ceratodontidae > Neoceratodus > Neoceratodus forsteri. The sequence goes on from CM057458.1 coordinate 1,181,246,959, forward strand.
CATAAAAGGAGCCCTTTCTGTAGTCACTGGTGTCACAGCACGTATGGAAAAGAATATATATTGAATATATGTTGCAAAATATATTTGAAATAGTTTTTGAGTTTAATCCATAAATAGATGTTCATAGTAGTTTCAAAATATATGCATTGTATCTCAAATTGGCCGGTTTTGCAATATATGAGATATATCTGATGCATACATTTCAGATATGTCTTACATACTATTTTTGTATATTTCATAGAAATATCTTGTTAATAGACTGTGAATTTCTATTCTCCCATATGGAAAATAAATATATTTTAGATATATTTATAAAAGTGTATTTATTTGCAGAATATATGTTACAGTTATATATCAGATATATCATAAATATATTTTCATGATATCTTTGTTATAGGTGCATGATATATATTTTATATATCTGTGCATATATTCTGAATATTAAATAGATACACTTTTTATGTAGTGGACATATTTCTAAAATAGTTTTTTTTAAATATATACATTGTAAAAAAAATATCTTAAAATACCCAAACAATAGATTAATCTTGATGTTGCATATCCACAACTGTGTATTTGGAATTCCTCTTATTAGCAGCCACTTAGAAAACTACAGTATAGAACACTTAGTGCCAGATATTCAAAACTTTGCCCTGGGGCTGAAATAGTTCTGCCCAGCAGGCAAACTTAGCCCAGACCACAAAGCAAGCTACTGTATATGCAAAAGGAATAGCCCGGGCAAACAGCTGCTTAATATAGCATGGGAATGAGGCCTGGCAAACTGGACTGGGAGTGCAGGGCAAACATAGTTCTGGAATAAGATAGTTCTGAATATAGCAACCAGGAAGTGCAAACCACAACAGCAACACAGTGCACAGCGACATGAAGGAAGGTATAGGTGAACTATGTGGGCCAATGTGTGTGCCAGCAAATGCATGGACCCAGTACAGTTGCAGGCAGCAGCAGATGTGAAAGAACAGTGTTCAGAACTGTATAATATTCCCCGAACAGCTAGCGCCACGCTAACACATTTCTACAGCTTTAGCATGGCATTAACCTGTTAGCCCACTGCAAACACATTTACTCGGCGCTAAAACTTGCCATATTCAAAAGTGATATGCAAATGAGTCTACTTAGGTATTCACTGGGCAAACATCCAGATTAGCATCTCATTATGTCCTGATTAGCGTGCAGTTTGTACAGCGTTACTGCAAGGTCCCACAGCTACACCTGTAGGTCAGTCTGGAAGTACAAGGGCTGGCCAGGTCTGGCCGCAGCTCCACCTGTAGGTCAGTCTGACAGTGTGTGATGGTAGCTGCTGGCTACATGTATGCAGTACATCATAGCAGTGTGTACCCCAAGGGACAACACAGCATAGGCACAGGCAGTGGCAGTGCTGCATGCAACTGTCACACTGGAAAGCATGCTACAGTGCATAGCTGATGCCACAGTAGCAAGGGGTCAATAGTGTGAGGGACACAGCAATGCCTATGGTGTATGGGGGTAGTGATGACCACTGCACTGTACACAGTGACAAGCCCACCTTTCAGGTGTGTACTGCCAGTGGACATTACTGTCACACTGCTGTATGACTCACAGATGCTGCACTTCTGGCATGGGATGCTCACAAGAACATAGACATGGACTGCTGTGTGTGCTGTGCTGTATGTATAGGTGTGCGGTATGTGATGGGGGGTATGTACGATCAGACAGGTGCACGGTATTGGAATATTCGCAATACTGGCCCATGTGCATTGTGTGCTGTGTCCCAACTGTGTGGCAGCACCCAGTCTGTGGTGATGCTGCCCATCTGTACACCCTTCCCTCAACACCTGCCATGCCCACAGTGCTGCATGTGTGCGCTGGCATCTGCTGGTCACCACAGATGTATGGTCTGCAGGTATGTGCTGTATGGCCACACTACCATGGTGGCCCCGAGGGGCCGGGTCACCATATACTGCCTGACATGACTGGGACTGGTGGCAGTAGTTGGCATTATTGTGGTGCCATCAGTGAGCAGCATGTTTCCTCCATGTATGGCTTTTACTCTGTGTCATAGTCATATTTTAGGGTCACGCAATGCCATTCTAATGTCACGCAAGGCCACAATGTCACACAAAGCTGTTTACCCAGAGTTAAGACAAGCTTTTCCTGGGCGGTAATTTGTAATGCGCAAAGGGTCACGCTATGTCGCACTAAACACCTTAGCATGGCACTGGTCGCTGAATATCTCATAGCGCCTGTATTCATGTTCAGTGTGTCCCTTGCATATATTATGGTTTGCCTGGTGCTAATGCACTTTGCACATGCTATTTGGCCTTTTGAATATAGCAGACCCAGCTAATTCCACTCTAAACTCTCACAAACAATTTGTGCACCATCAAAGCTTTGAATATCTGGGTCTTATCATTTAATAATGCATCAGTACTACAGATTTAAAGATTACACATTTATATTTACATCAAAACTTACTACTTGATCTCATTAATTTGGAAGACTCAAACTGGTTTTATACCACCCCTGTTTGGTCCCTTTTTGACATGACAGGGTAAGTTCAACATGTAGTTATTGTTTCCTCTTTACTTTTCCTGTGGTTTTATAAGCTAATGCTGTCAATTCAAAACTATTTTAAAATAAAATTACCATGCTTTTGGTTGAAAAACTGTACTTTTGAAATATGCAGATTAGTTACGCAAATCTGTACATTTTACCATAACAAGCATTTCAAAAATATATTTGATATATATACAAAAATATATTCTTCATATATTCTACACATACTGGACTAGATATTCAAAACTTTGCACAGGGCAAAACCATTTGTGCAGGTTTAGCGAGGATTAGCCCAGGTCCACTATATTCAAAACACCAAACAGCACACTCAAACTGCATTAGTGCCAGGCAAAATCATAATGTACGCAAGATGCAAAGCGAGGGGGCATGTCAGTGCAATGCTATATTCAGTGACTAGCACTGTGCAAAGTAGTTTTGCATGACAGCATGACACTTGGGCCAGATATTCAAAACTTTGCCTGGGGCAAAATTAGCACTGCCAGGGGTAAACTTAGCCCAGAGCAAGCTATATTCAAATGGAATACCCAGGGCAAACAGCTTCCGAATATAGCATGGTAATGAGGCCATGCAAACTGGGCTGGGAGTGCAGGGCAAACAGTGCCCTGGAATAAGACAGCACTGAATAAAGCAACCAGGAAGTGCAACCCACAACAACAACAACACAGTACACAGCAACGTGAGGGCAGGTACAGACAAACTATGTGGTCAATGTGTGTGCCAGCAAATGCATGGACTCAGTACAGCTGCAGGAAGCAGCAGATATGTGAAAGAACAGTGATCAAAATTGTATATTATTCCCCGTACCGTTAGCGCTGCTAACACATTAGCACAGCATTAGCGCAGAGCTAAGCAGTTAGCCCGGGGCAAACACATTTGCACGGAGCTAAAATGTGCCATATTCAAAAGTGCCATGCAAATGAGCCTACTTAGGTAGTCTCTGGGCAAACAACCGGATTAGCATCTCATTATATCCTGATTTGCATGCAGTTTGCCCAGCATTACTGCAGGGTCCCACAGAGCCACCTGTAGGTCAGTCTGGAAGTACAGGGGCTGACCAGGTCCAACTGCAGCTCCACCTGTAGGTCAGTCTGACAGTGCACGATGATAGCTGCAGGCTACATGTAAACAGTACAGCATAGCATAGCATATTGTACCCCAGGGGACAAGACAGCATAGGCACAGGTGGTGGTGGTGCTACATGCAACTGTCACACTGTAGGGCATGCTACAGTGCACAGCAGACACTACAGTAGCAAGGGGGCCAGTAGTGTGAGGGACACAGCACTGCCTATGGTGTGTAGGGCAATGATGATGACTGCACTGTACACAGTGACAGGCCCAACCTGCAGGTGTTTACTGACAGTGGACATTACTGTTACACTGTTGTGTGACCCACAGATGCCGTACCTGTGGCATGGGATGCTCACAGTGACATGTACATTTCTGGCTTTGTGTGCTGTGGCCGTTGTACAACTGTGTGATATGTGTCTGGGGGGGGCATATATTATCCGAAAGGCACACTAGTGTTGGGGGTATTCCCAATACTGGCCCATATGCACTGCATGATGTGTCCCAGCCTTGTGGCCACACCTGGTCTGTGGCACAGCCTCGCCACCCATACACGCTCCCCTCAACATCCTTCATGCCCACAGTGCTGCATGTGTGTGCTGGCATCTGTTTGTGTCCACAGATGTGTGGTCCGCAGGTGTGTGCTGTATGGCCACACTGCCATGCTGTCCGCTGGTGGCAGGATCACCACTTACTGCCTGGCATGGCTGGGACTGGTGGCAGATGATGGCATCATTGTGATGCCATCAGTTAGCAGCATGCTTCCTCTATGTTTAACTTTATCTATGTGTCATATTTATTTGTTAGGGTCATGCAAAACCCACGCTAAACCCGCGCAAACACCACGCAAAGCCAAAGTGTCGCACAAAGTTGATTGCCCAGGGTTAAGATAAGCTTTTCCTGGGCTGTAATTTGCACAGCGCGCTAAGTGTCGCTGGGTCAGTCGTTGAAACCACTGAAGCGCAGAGCTAGTTGCTGAATATAGCATTGCACCTGTATTCATGTCAGTTTGCCTTGCATACATTATAATCTTGCCCGGCGCTAATGCAGTTTGCCAGCGCTATTTGGCCTTTTGAATATAGCAGACCCGCGCTAATCCCGCGCTAAACCTGCGCAAATGGTTTTGGCCCAGCGCAAAGTTTTGAATATCTGGCCCTTAGTGTGAAGCACATTACCACCCAGGAAAAAGTAGTCTTAACCCAGGCAATTAGCTTTGCATGACATTTTGGCTTTGCATGTCATTTGCACAGCATTTTCGCAGCTTTACACATTCCTAACAAAACAATATAACACATAGACAAAGCCAGACAAAGAGACAGCATGATGCTCACAGATGGCATCTCAGTGATGCCATCATCTGCAACCAGTCCCTGCCATGTCAGGTAGTAAGTGGTGACCCAGCCACCAGTGGACACCATGACAGTGTGGCCATACAGCACACACCTGCAGACCACTCTCCAGAGGACACCAACTGATGCCAACACACACATGCAGTACTGTGGGCATGGAGGATGTTGAGGAGAGGGTGTACGGTTGGCCAGGCTATGTCAGATACCTGATGTGGCCACAATGCTGGGACACATCACACAGTGCACATGGGCCAGTATTGGGAATACCCCAACACTAGTGTGCCTTTCTGATCATAAGTGCGGCCCCCACATACCGTAAAGCTGTACAACTGCCATAGCACACACAACCAGACATGTATGTGTCACTGTGAGCATCCCATGCCAGAGGTGCAGCATCTGTAGGTCACACAACAGCATAACAGTAATGTCCACTATCAGTAAACACCAGCAAGTTGGGCCTGTCTCTGTGTACAGTGCAGTCTTCTTCACTGCCCTACACACCATAGGAAGTGTTGTGTCCTCACACTACTGGCCTTGCTACTGTAGTGTCTGCTGTGCACAGTAACATAACCTACAGTGTGACAGTTGCATGCAGCACCACCACCACCATCTGTGCCAATGCTTTGTTGTCCCCTGGGGTACAATATTATATGTTATGCTGTGCTGTTTACATGTAGCCTGCAGCTATCATCATGCACTGCCAGACTGACCTACAGGTGGAGCTGTGGGACCCTGCAGTAATGCTGGGCAAACTGCATGCAAGTCAGGGCATAATGAAATGCTACTCTGAATGTTTGCCCAGAGACTACCTAAGTAGGCTCAGCATGTCACTTTTGAATATGGCAAAGTTTAGCACCAGGCAGACTGTTTAGCTCCACACTAAACCAGAGCAAACATGTTAGCACTGTGCAAACAGTTCTGTGAAGATTATACAGTTTTGAATACTATACTTTCACATGTGCTGCTGCCTGCAGTTGTACAGGGTCCATGCATTTGCTAGCACACACATTGGCCACATAGTTCACTTCTACCTACCTTCACATCACTGTGCACTGTGTTGCTGTTGTGGTTTGCACTTCCTGGTTGCTATATTCAGAGCTGTCTTATTCCAGGGCTAAGTATGCCCTGCACTTCCAGCCCAGTTTGCCAGGCCTCATTACCATGCTATATTCAGAAGCTGTTTGCCCCGGGCTATTCCTTTTGAATATAGCATGCTTTTTGTTTCACTAAGTTTGCCCACTGGGCAGTGCAAATTTAGCCCTGGGGCAAAGTTTTGAATGATTGGCCTACTATATCTTCTCAAGCAAACAATATTTATATTTTACTGACAGTAGAAACTCCAGAAGGCAATTTTGATTTCCATCACAAAATTTATTTGTACAGTAAAGAACAATTTTAAACTAAAGCCAAAAGTAGCAGTAGTGAAAACAGACCTTCCCACAACACAGATATTTTCACTGTTCTTGAAAAGCATGAGAACAGCACAACATGCCAATCCTGTGGGAGATCTGACTTTTCTACATGTATTGCTACTTTTGGCTTTGGTTTTACATGTTATTCTTTATGTAGAAATAGTGTATTTAACATATATTTACAGAGCATTAGCCTATTTATATTTTAAATGTATATGTAATATATATTCAGTCATATTTATAACTATAAAACATATGAAACATATATTTAAAATGTATTATCAGTATATATAATACATATAGTACAGATACTTTCTCAGATGTATATCAAGCGAAACCTATTTTAACATATATATATGAAATATATCTCAGAATATAAATTTCTAATATATTGAAAATATATGTTTGCTAACATACACTTATTGTAGAAATTCCAGGGTAAAATTATGCTTGCATACAACTATATGATTTTTCATTATAGAGTCCATAAAACATTAAAAAGTAAAACAAAATATCTTCTTTTATAACAAAACAAATACATTTAGAATATCTATGCCAAGTATGACATACCTCATTGAATTCTGCAAATATCTAAAGTATAACTACAGAAATTCACAGATATCAGAAATATGTGATGTATTTAGGCATATTAAAATAATATTAGATATTAACAATATAAAGTATAGTTCTTTTCCATATGGGTATAATTTAAAACTTTGTTATTAAAATATTTACATTTTTGTATATATATATACATATTTAGAATCTTACAATCGAAACCAAAAAAGGAAATGTATAAGTAACTGAGAATATATATGTTGAATAGATACAAAATATATGTTTACCTAAAATACTAAACATGTAGAAACTGCAATAATATGTATGCACAAATAAGTAGTTTTGAGTTTATTCAGGGACATAACATTGAAAGAACAAAACTTTAATTTTGAATTAATACAGCAAACATATATTTAAAATGTGTATATATCAAGGCTGTATCCCAAATATGATACATCTTGGATCAATCTGCAAATATCTAGAACAAAGCTTGAAATATATCCAAAAAGTGTTAATGAATCTGACAAATATTTGAAACATATTTGGTGATACAAGGACATATTTCAGATATTAAGAAACAGATAGTAGATCTTTTCCATATAGGCTAATATGAAACAATTGCTGGTGAGCCACAAGAGTCCAATGATAACATAGATTATGAACAGAATGTGCGTATTATTGGGCATGAGCAAAGCCAATTGGGCCTTTGACAACCAAAAAAAGTAAAAGTATAAACTGCTTTACCCAAGTTCAAAACTGTTCTTTTAAAGGTTGGTTATTTTTCACATATAAGTCTTTATAATTTAAACATATTTTATTAATATAAATTTAGGGTTTCTACCATAATTGCCATAAATAAGAGCCTCAAAAAAGTGAATAGGACCAAGAAAATCATAATATATACTGTATCGTGGACATATTCAGAATATATACTGTATATATACATATTTTTTTTATGCAATAAGTGTGAAGATAAACAGAGTGTGATAACTCCATTTATCTGAGTCAATGTGTGTATAAATCTATTTATACACACTGTTACTCATTTATACACACAGGGTGGGATATTCAGAAGGGTTGCACGGCGCGATATTCAAAGGGGGACTGAGCCTGGCACAAATCCTGATGCACCAGAACACATCAGTAATGTACGCAGCGCAGGTAGGTGGGGCGTGCCCATGCATAGTCCGCACATCTTGATATTCAGCCGGGATGTGCTGAGCCCATGCATGTGCAACCCCTACCTGTGCTGCACACGTGTCTATGTTTTCTGTTAGTATCCTTTGCAAACTGTGTGAGAGGCCTTTCAGCACCGTGCAATTCTGCTTAAAGTTGAACCAGCATAACATTCTGTGGTGATCTGCATATACAGCCCATGATGCTTTGCATTGTGTGGGCATGTGTGATTTTGTATTTTCTTGAAACTTGGCTTCTCAGCCAAATGTCCTTTGGGGTAACCCTTGCCTCAGTGTTTGTGCAAAGAGGTTCTTTTTCTATTAAAAATATAGCTCTTTTCCACATATGAGGTCCTTCCCCTATATGTAAGAGATCTGGAAAAGGCACTGAGAAGTGTGAAGTGTTTTAGCTCTCCCATGCTGCAGATTGGCTGCAGCTTGTCAAGGGGCTGCATGATAGCAACATTGACATTCTCTGTGTTTTCTCCTTGTAAAATATGTTGCATTGTGACATTGAAGTACAGAAATGTCAAGTGTAAACTGAGTTTCTCTGGTGTTCTGCTGGTGTCCAAGATGCCAGATTTTGGAATTTTCTGTAAGTATAAATTTAGTATTCATTGTTCACTTGGGATCTTAAGCAACAGGTTGGTAGAAAAGAGGCCAGGAGTTATATTTTGTTTTAAACTGAAATATTTGAATAGTTTGTTAGTGAAATTAGTTCTATGTGTTAAAAATTATTACCTTGAATTTGAACTGATACTTGGGCTGTGATATTGTAGGTTTGGGGATAGATGTTTGGCAGGAAAATTAGAAGGTAATTTAAAATGAGTTGTTTGCCTGTGTGTTTGGAGGAGGGACATTAGCTGCAATTAACTTGTCTTTAAACAGGAATTACTGTGGCTTTCATTGTTCACTTGGGAGCTTAAGCAACAGGTTGGTAGAAAAGAGGCCAGGAGTTATATTTTGTTTTAAACTGAAATATTTGAATAGTTTGTTAGTGAAATTAGTTCTATGTGTTTAAAAATTATTACCTTGAATTTGAACTGATACTTGGGCTGTGATATTGTAGGTTTGGGGATAGATGTTTGGCAGGGAAAATTAGAAGGTAATTTAAATGTGTTGTTTGCCTGGTGTTTGGTAAGAGTCCTCCCACCCACCCTGTTTGTAGGGTTTCTTAAATACTGAAAAGCCACTGGGGTTGGGATTGAAGGGCTGAGTATTTCTGTTTGGGACTGAAATTTGAAGCAACAGGAGTTGGTGGGCCTGTGACATCATACGGTACCTGGAGTCTGCTTACACACACTGTTATGGGACTGAACACATACTGGACTGTATGTGTTTGTGAGACTTGGGAACTTTGTTGGTGGGGTTGAAATTGGGTTTGTAAATAACTACAGTCAGTATAGAGAGAAACTGTACTCCAGGGGAAAGGGACTGAGAAAAGGGGGTGTGCTATTATAAACAGAGGGGGGTAATCAGGGTGGCCATATTCCACCATGGCAGGCATCTTCGGAAGGGTTGTAGGCTGCACAGGCTGTGGGATGGCAATAATTCTAAATTGGGCCTGGAGAGAGGGAGGCTGCCCACTCTGTAGACAGCTATCTTGTATCAGGAGTGAGGTATATTGGTTAAGGAGTAAGCTGTGGGAGCTGGGGGTGTCCAAGGATAAGGGGTGTGGATATGGGCAGCAGAAGGGTGGGGCTGAGGGGAGGCTGGGGCAACGCTCTGAAATTACAGGACATTATGCTACAGCAAGCAGAAGGGGGATATTAGGACAGAGGACCCTTAGATAGGAAGTTGATGCTAAGGGGAAAGCGCATAGGGTAAAAATTCTGAATTCAAGGAGACTGAGGGGAAGAGTCAGGAGGGGCTGTTGTGCGGAAGCCCAAACAGCAGACTGTGGAAGGGAGCTCCTAAGGTGAACAGTGCAAAAGAGGAAGAAGAGGGTCAGTTTAGAGATGCAGTCAGGGGAAACTCGGGTTACTTGATGGAGGCTGACATAGAGTGTCACAATAAATTTGAGATACTAGCATCCTAGAGGGGAGGAAGGGTTGCGGAAATGAGGAACTTATACAGAGGCCGGGGGGAGGGAGTCAGATACCCATAGGGCATCACAGAACAGCTATGGAAAGGATAGACATAGTCCCAGAGGGAGAAGGGGAAACATATATGTTAAGCAATTGGGGAGATGCAACATATTCCAGACATGAGGGAGGAGAGCATGATTGGAGAGGAACTGGGAGACAAGGAGGTGGGAGAGGAGCCCCCCTTCAGCAGGAAGGTCAGTACCAAGGATGGGGCCCTAGCTAAAGGGGACCCACAGAGAGCCTCTGGAGACAGGGGTACTATTACAAGGGGGGGATGAGGGTGCGGGGAAGGGAAACCATCAGGCCAGGATAAATGGTTCAGATAAGAGAGGGTTAAAGGGACACCTATTCAGAGGGAGTTTGAGTTAAGTGGGCAAATAGCAAGGAGGCAGAAAGGGAGGGTGACAAGGGGTCTCTAATAAGGCAGGAAGACTCCCATGAAATTGCGATCATGAATAAAGTGGGGAGGGGGCTGAGAGGGCATAGTGGAGGTAACCATAAGGATGATGGCGGTGTTAAGGTTCTGTTACTGGGAGACTCGATGATTAAGGGTATCCATTGGGAGGGACAGGGGATGGATGCCATAGCCAGGTAAAGGTAGTGAGTATCTCTGGGGCTGACAGTGCACAGAGCAAAGTTCATGGTGTATGAAAATGGTTAGATTGTGAGGGAAACCGGATTTCCTGTATTTGGGAACTAATGATCTAGAGGAAATAGCATTATGGAAATCCAAGCTAGGTTCCAAGAATTCTGCCAGAGTCTGTCAGGATAATGGATGCAACATTTCCTTTTCGGAGATATTGCAGTACCAAAGGCCCTCAGTGGAGAAAAAAAAAGCACTACAGAGGTTAATGAATGGCTCAGGAAGTGGGTGAAGAGAGAATGGGTTGGGGGTGTTAGGAACTGGAATGGAGTTTGGGAGGATAAGGACTATATGCCAAGGACAGGTTTCATCTTGCCCCATTAGGGGAAGGAAGTCCTTAAACAGGGATGGCTGACTACATACAAGAAAGGTGGGGTTTAAACTTGTAAGGGGGGGAAGGGATAAGGGAGGGGCTGACCAGAAGCCCTCCCCTCCAGATGAGGGGAGTAGCCTTCAAGCCCAAGGGGGGGAGAGGGGAAACAGACTGGAGGTGGAGGTCTCAGGAGGAGCAGGGGGAGGATGGAAGTATAAGGAATCTGGGTGGGGTTCGACAAAAAGGATCAGGGATAAGGGGTGGGGGTTAGTGTTAGTAAATGCCAGGAGCTTGGGAAACAAGTTGCCAGAGTTCCAGGCCATGCTGTTCGAGGGGGTGGATGTGGCGGCAGTCACAGAAACGTGGGCCAACAAAAACCATGACTGGGACCTAAATGTACGGGGGTACACTATGCTTAGGAAGGATAGAAAGGAGGGCAGAGGGGGTGGAGTGGCTATGTTCATTAGAGATGACATAGAAATTGCTATGGTAGAAGAGGCAGAGGGAAACGTGGAGGCCTTATGGGTCACCTTACGATCCCCAGCAGGAGATAAGGTCAAGCTTGGAGTAGCATATAGGCCCCCCGGGATGAGTGATGTTCTAGAGGATGGTTTGCTGGACAACATCATTGCCCAGTGTGGTCCAAAAAGGGGAAGGAGTGGTGTTGATGGGGGACCTTAATATGCCAGGTACAAACTGGGGAACCATGTCCTCTAAGGTGGCCAAGGAGCAGAGGCTGCTGGATGGCTTCCAGGATGTGTTCTTAACACAGCATGTGATGGAGCCCACAAGGGAGGGGTGTGTCCTGGATGTGGTTCTGGCAGATGGGGATCTGGTAAGGGACATGGTTGTACAGGACCCCCTGACTGGGAGTGACCACAATACTGTCTGGTTTCAAATAAGCATGGGGGAGGGGGGTGAGATCTAGGACACTGGCAGTGGACTCAGGGGGCAGACTTTATGGGCATGGGAAATATTCTCAAGGATCACTTGAAGGGATTACCCCAACAACAAGTGTGGAAAGGAGATGGGAGGTCATAAACGGGACTTCATGGGGCAGTCAGGATCTGCGCTAAGTTGAAGCGTGAGGGAGCAAGGTCACATAAACCATGCTGGTGGTCCAGTGAGGTCCAGGTAGCAGTCAGAGAAAAGAAGGCGGCTTACAAAAATATAAAACAACAAGAGGGGATAGGATAAGGAAATGTACAGCTTGCATCTAGAAAAGTCACCCGTATGGTGAGGGAGCTAAGTCCAGTAAAGAGCAACGCTGGCACAGGGACACATGGAGGGGAAAAGGGTTCTTCCGGCACATTGGGGAGCGGGAGAAAAACTAAGGGCCATCTCAGCAGATTGAGATCAGAAGGAGGGTGGGTGGAAGAGGCGAGGGACCAGGCAGAGGTATTTAACGAGTACTTTGCCTCTGTGTTCACTAGGGAGGGGGATGGGATATCTACAAAGCAAGGCACAAAGGGGATAGAAGCGGCAGGGAGTGGGATCAGGGGAGCAACAGAAATGGAGCAAAAGGGAGGGAAAGGTACCCCAGGGGTGTCACATCTGGATAAGGATAAAAAGACCAGTAAGGTGGAGGGGACGGATGATGCCATCCCCACCAAAAGGGTGTGGTTTTCCTCAAGGCCCCAAAGAAAGACAATTCCTGGGCCGGATGGCATTCATCCGAGAGTACTATGGGAATTCATGGACATACTGGCTGCACTTCCTGGCGGAGCTTTCAACAGGTCACTTGAGACAGGGAGGGTACCTAGGGATTGGCGAGAGGCACATGTGGTACCAATCCATAAACGGGGTCGGAAGTACCAGGGAAACTATAGACCCATCAGTTTAACCTCGGTGGTGGGAAAATTAATGGAGAGTATACTAAAGGAACGATTGGGGGTTTACTTGGAGGAGGTGGAGGTCTGGATAGTCGGCAGCATGGGTTTGTGCCAGGTAGATCATGTCAAACCAACCTTGTGGAGTTCTATGAATGGGTAACATCAGAACTGGACAGAGGTAAGCCTGTGGATGTATTATTCTTGGACTCAGCAAGGCGTTTGACTCTGTCCCCACAATGGTCTGGTGGAGAAACTGATGGGGTTAGGAGTAGGCCTTTGATGGTCAGATGGATTGAAAACTGGATAGCTGGATGCACTCAGAGAGTAGTGGTCTGTGGGGAGCTCTCGAACCCTACAGAGGTTGGTGAGTGGGGTACCACAGGGCTCGGTCCTGGGTCCAATCCTGTTTAATGCATACATATCAGACATCAGGGATGGTATAGGGTGTGAAATGAGTCTCTTCAAGGATGACTCCAAGATGGGAGCAGTAGTTGAGGGAGAAGAGGGGAGTGTTGGCCCTGCAAGGGGACCTGGACACCCTGGAAAGCTGGGCTCACACATGGAAATTAAATTTCAATATCACCAAGTGCAAGGTGTTGCATCTTGGTCGGGGAAACCCTAAACACAGGTACACCCTGGGAGGGGAGGTGCTGGAAGCCTCAACAGGGAAAAAGACCTAGGGGTCATGGTGGATACATGTATGAATAACACTGAGCAGTGCAGGAGAGCAGCTAGCAAGGCAAACAGGATGTTGGGATGCATCGCATGGGGATCACCTCTAGGAGCAAGGAAGTGATTCTGCCGCTGTACAATGGACTGGTTAGACCACACCTTGAGTACTGTGTACAGTACTGGAGACCACACTTGAAGAGGGACATACAGCTCCTGGAGAGGGTACAGAGGAGGGCAACAAAGATGATACGAGGGCTAGGGGATTTGACTTACGAGAACAGAGGAGCTCTGCCTGTTTTCATTGGAGGAGAGGAGAGACAGGGGGACATGATTGGGGTCTTCAAGTACCTCAAGGGAATAAATAGGGTAAACATGGAGGGGATCTTTAGACTAAAGCAGGGAGGCATCACCAGAGGGCATGGTTTGAAGTTGGAAGGTGGAAGGGGTGAGGGGAAAAGAGGAGGAGGTTTTTCACTGAGAGGGTGGTGGACCCTTGGAATGCTCTGCCTGGTGAGCTGGTTCAGAGATCCACAGTGGAGAGCTTAAGAGAGGGTGGGACAGACACAGAAAGTGGATGTATCATATGATGGCCTGTCCCGGGGGGGTGGGGATGGATGATAGGGGTTTCTGGAGCACAAGGGATGGGAGGGTCTCGGCACCCAACTAAGGATCTAGGTTCGAGCAGACTTGATAGACCATAAGGCCTAATCTGCTGGCAAATAGTATGTTAGTATCCACTAATCTTCACTCTGAATGCATTATGGTGACCTGCAAGGATATGCCATGGGCGTGTTTTATACAAAGTGGTTAGCTCCCTTTCATCCTTTCATTTCAGAATTGTTTAGACATATAACGTCTTATGAACATTTTTAACACAAATTCTATATAGCACTCTATTTAAGTTGATCAGAGCCCAATAATGTTGCTTCTGTCACAACATTATTTTTCACATTGTTTAGATGCTGTTCAGGATCTTTTATTTCTTATTTTTGTATTGATTTTAGGAAATACTTTTTTCAGGATTTTTGGCAGAGAAAGTCACACTGAGCTGAAAACATGTTTACAGGTGCAACCTAGGAGCAAATAGATGTTAAGTATGATTTGTTCAGTGACACACAGCATGCAAGTAGTGGCTGTGGGATTCTAACCCATGTGTTTAAGTTCTTCAGCTTTACTGCTTTGTGCTCTAGCAATTGGCTATGCTGTTTCTTATCCCTTTGTTAAAGTGTATTACTTATCTACATATAAACATACAAATTGGCCATAAGAAGGCGGCCTTATCGTCTATCAAGTCTGCTTGGCTGTAATGCCCTGATCCAGAGAGTTTACAGTGGGCCCCACTCCACCCTCCTCCCAACCCAGATCTTCCCTTTCACCTTATCCCATCTTTTTTTTTATCATATAGTATTTTATTGTTATTCCATTTTACGTAGCATCACTGGGTTATTACATATCAAAAAAAATGTAAGTAGTGAGTATCCCACCTTTTCTTGAACCTAACACCACCACTGTCATTTTAGTGATGACCTCTGATGGGAGTTCATTCCATCCTAACGCTACCTTCCCTTTGAAGACTCAGTGCATCACAGAAGGCTGTTGAAGAAGCTTGAGGATCTGGGTGCAGCGAAGGACACAGTGCTATAGTTGAAACTGGTTGGATGGAAGAAAACAGAGGATTGTGGAGTCAAATCGTAAGAGAGGAAAGTCATTAGTGAGGTGCCTCATGGATTGGTCCTGTGTCCACTCTTTTTCAACATGTTCATCAGCGACATGGGAGAAGAAATCCAGGACAAGATGCGTCTCTTCAAAGACAACACTAAGGCCTGTCACAGGGTAGACAGCAAGGAGGTGGTTAGAGAGATGCAAAGAGAATTGCAAAGACTAGAGAGGTAGTCATAGATTTGGCAGTTGAATGTGAATATCAAAAAGTACAAGGTGATGCACATAAGGAACAAAAAACCCCTGGATGATGGGGGGGATAAAGCTGTGAAAGACTTCTGAAGAAAGATACCCATGGTTCATCATTACTAACTCTCTGAAACAACCATGCTGGTGCAACAATGTTGACAGTAATGGAAATGCAAACAGGATGCTAGGTGTATAGGAAACTGTACTGACAGCAGAAGGAAGGAAGTATTACAACTTCTGTATGGAACACTGGTGAGGTACCACCTGGAGTACTGTGCACAGATCTTGAGTTCTCACCACATGAAAGATAAGGACAGGCTAGAGACAGTGCAATGTAAGGTGACAAAAATTATTCAGGGCCAGCACTGTAAATCTTTCTTGGATCAGCTCAAGGCATTGAACATGTTTTTGATGGAGGCCAGATAAAAAAGGGGAGATACGATAGACACCTTTAAGTTTCTGAAAGTAGTGACCAAGGTAAATGCTGCCATCCTTGCATGTGTATGACTTGCAGCACTACACAGGGACAGTGAGAACACACAGCACAGGGACCCATGGAAGCAAACAAAAGACATGATGTGACATGAGGGGGGAGCTCAGCTACAAATTAGGCACCAGCCATATTTACTGTGGATCCACAACAATGGAAATACATTTTAAATATCTAAAAAAAAAACCTCAAGATCACTAGAAAAAATATTTACAGATATGGAAACTAGAATTATGGGTGCATGCTTCCTGCCAAAAAACAGAATTTTGGTAATCATTTCCTGATTATCCAGTACTGCTACTTTAATGTCATTGGTGATAGCTATCCCAAAACTTCTTTTCCTCTACTGATTCAGTGACCCTGACCCTCCTAGATTGTACTCTGCCCTCAGAGTCTTTCATCCTACTGTATGTGCATGACCTGGTGCTTCTTCATCTTAAACCCCAACTACCAGATGTCTGATCATCTTTCCAGCTTAGCAAGTCACTTTAAGTTCTACACCCCTTCATTTGAGTCTACCCTCCCACAGAGCTTGGTGCTATCTGCAAATAGTCAGATTTTAACTTTAACTCTGTCTCCAGTGCCATTTATGAACACATTAAACAACACTGATCCAATCACTGACCCTGTGGGACACCTCTTGTAACTTCCATTGTACCTGACAGTTCCTATCACCACTACTACCCTTTGGGTTCCATCACTAAGCCAAGTCACCACCTACCTGGTTAATGTCCTCCCCTGACACTAGGTCCTCCAACTTTCTGATCAGCTTCTTGTGTGACACTGATTCAAAAGCCTTGCTTAAATCCAAATATAGAGTGTCTACCACCTGACCTTTGTCCACTGCTTTCATTATGCAGTCAGAGAAGTTGAACAGGTTAGCTTGACAAGACCTACCTTTCAAAAACCTATGCTGTCACTCATTCTGCAGCCTAGCCAGTTGTCTTCAAGGAACTCCATTGTTCTTTCCTTCAAAATGGTCTCTATGAGCTTACACACAATGGCGTTCATACTGATCGGCCTGTAATTCTCTAGGTCACCCTGTACTTACTCATGTAGAGTGTTAGCACATGCACTGTTCTCTGTTCCTGTGGTACCACCCAGGTATCAGAGGAGCTATGGAGCTGTGGAACAGGTCTGCCAAGATACCTGCCTGCTCCTGCTATCAGTTCCATCAACACCATTGAGTGCTTGCCATTTGAGCCAAATAATTTGTTTACCTTTAGGAATATAAGCTCTTTCCTGACCCTGTTGTCTATTATCCTGTCCTCAGCCATGTAATTCCCTCCTCCTGCCATCCTCCCTTGAGGCTCTGGCCCATCCTTTTCTTTCTTTAGTAAAAGCAGATAAAAAGTACTTGTTCAATACTACTGCTTTCTCTTTGCTGCCTTCCTCTCACCCAACCTCCCTTTTTAGATGAACCATACCAGCCTTTGTGTCACTCTTCTCACAGATATACCTAAAGAATGCTTTCTCCCCACTTCTTAATCTCCTTTGAAATGTTCATCTCCTTCCTAGCCTTGGCATGACTGACTATCCTATTTGCCTCCCTAGCTTTCTCCAGATAAATCCCCTTATTCTCATACTTGTGGAACTTCTTGTATCTCCTACATGTGACCCTGTTGTCCTTAACTGCCTGACTCACCTCCCACTGAAGCAGCTAGTTTTCCTTGCTTTGGATTTCTTTTTCTTCTGTTTTAGTACGTGTGTTAGTGGCTGCCACTATCCTGTCCCTGATTGCTGTCCACCTTTGCTTCACATCCATGGTTTCCTCCAGGCTAGCTAGGTGTCCCTTCAAAATCTCTCACATCCTTCCATAGTCACCTTCTTGAAATATAGCTCTTTTGTCTTTGTGTTTGGTAATTCTTATGCAGTGTTGAACAATATCACTCGGTGATTATTATTTCCCAAGGGCTTTCCCATCATGATGTCCTGGACATGATCACTGTTTATAAGCACCAGATCCATTATGGCTTCCTCCCACATTGGTTTGCTCACCTCCTGAATCTGTAAACTGTTCTGGACCACATCCAGAAACAGCTGGTTCCTGGTGCAGGTGTTGGCTGGGACACTTCAATCCACTTTGACAAATTAAAGTCTCCTGTCACCACCACTTCAGCTGTGAACCTGATCATGGCACCCAGCTCCCTGTCCTTTTCCTCATCCTGAATTGGTGGCCTATGAACTACAACTAGCATTAACTTTCATTCCTGCATTTGTATTTAAACCCACAGTGCCTCTAATTTCCATCCCCAATTTTCTCCCTGGTGGCAAATATCCTCCCTGATGTAGTGTCAGACCCCTTCCTTTCTCCCTTTCCCTTCTATAGATGGTGCACCCAGGGATGGATATATCCAAGTCATGATTCAGGGTAGGCCAGGCCTTAGTGACCACCACCGTGTCCACCTGTTGCTCCACCATCATGGCCTGCAAGTTGTCTGCCTTGTTCCCAAGACTTCTTGTATTATGAGACACTATATTTCAAACCCACTGCAGATGTATAGCACTTGAACTGTACCACTACTTTGATGCTGAGCATGACTTTACTAATAGTCAGTTTAACTATTATTTTATACTCCTAATCACAGCTTTGCCGACTTCCTACCAAGCTAACACATGCCGACAGCTGTGATTTTCCAAGGCTTTTATTGGGCCAACGTTTATAGAGATGAGCTTGTTATAAGAAGGCCCCATTTAGGCTTGCAGTTAGTCTACCAACATCAGCATGAATCCTTCATGCAGCAGATAAAGGCTTTGCAAGTTTATTTTATTTATTGTATTTTAGTCTTTAGTAAATGGGTAAGATCCACTGAACTGGAGAGCACTTGCAGGGAGATCCATGATATTTGGTGCCAGATGGAAAATGCTTGTTACTGTTCAACACTTGTACAACTGATTGCAACTTTATAAGGCCCCATCTCCAGATACAGGTGGCTCTCCAGACCACAACAATAACAAGAATTTTGCATCTGGCACCAAATATCATGGATCTCCCTGCAAGTGCTCTCCAGTTCAGTTGTCTAAGTCCATTCTGTCTATTGCACAGCTTGTCAACCTTTCCTCAGCAAAGAAAATTCAAGACTTTTTTTCTGTAGGCCAGCAACTCCTACTACATGTAGCTATTTAATTCAGGAAGCTTGTTCCCGATAGATCTCACTTGACATCAGGTTTTCTTTTTATCGTCTGAACTAGTCTAGGATCAGTTAGTGTCATGGATGTGTCTAACCACAATCTTGTGAAGTGACAGTCAGCATTACCTAGTGGTTAGTACACAAAGCTGTGATCCAGAAGGTTGGGGTCGAATTCCAAGTCCATGAAAATGTGTTTAACCTCAAATTCACAGGATTGGTGATCCATGGTGGTGAGCTGTTGGAATAGCAAATCTATACTAAAGGTTTTAAAGTACAAGACAGAAACAAAGCACAGGAAGAAAACTGGTCCCAACACAGGTCTCAGGTGAGCAATCTATGGGGAGCTAGGCATAATCAGACACAAGACTTATAAAGACATCATTAAATTATGATGCCACAATGCCATTCAGGAAAGAAAACATAACATCAAAGAACACTGTTTGACAAAGAACAAATCCACACTAACAGTAATCACTAAATATAAAGAAAGTATTTATATTTGCCTTTTAAATAATGCAAAAATGCAAAGAATCTATTAAATTACAGCTGTACTATACTCTGTGGCGTATCATGGGATATCATCACTTCGGTGCATAAGGAAAAACAACCCAATGGCTGATGATATCCTATGACACAACACACTGTATCCTGTTTTATTGTTTAGTTAATCACCCCATTGTGCTTATTGTGCTGGACGATTTTGACACTTTTGGGATGGTTTAAAGCACAAGGTTGAGTCAGCTTAGAACAGTTATCTACAAAGTGCCACAGGCATGTGTTAAAGTCAATGGCCACATCACCTCATAATTTTCCCTATGCCAGGGTACAAGGTAGGATTGTCCACTGTAGACTCTACTGTTCACATTGTATAGTGAACCACTGACACAGGTGGTCCAAGATGATCAGCTAATAGCAAACTTGGTATGGTGGTGGGGGTAGGGACAAGATTAGTTCCTATGAAGGTGACATTTTAGTTTACATCACAAACCTGAAATAGTACCTACCTAGGTCAATGGGCACTTTCAAGAAATTTAGTTACTTCTCAGGTGCAAATTAAATACACTGAAGATGGGGATCATGGCTCTCTGTTTCTCCATATCACCTCATATGAGAGGCAGTTTTGACTTGAAGTGGGACAATAGCTCTTTGTAGTACATTGGGGTAATAGTCCCCAAAGATTTGAGGACTCTTTACCAAGAAAATGTCAAATAACTGGCCTCAAAGCTAAAAGTTGTTCTTTAAAGAGGGTCACTGCTTCCTTTAGGACTCTTACCTAAAATCCACTTTGTACAGATAAATTTGTTACCCTGCTTATACTACCTATTTTAGAGGTTGCCTGTGAGAGCTCATGCTCATAGTTTCTGATTATGATATTCCTTGTTCTATAAAAATCTCAGTGGTGTAAAATGACCATGCATATAATTACAGACTTGATCATTAGATATTGAAAGTGGGGGGGATTGGCTTTGCAGGACCTGGAGTCCTGTTGTACTGTGGCACAGCTTTGGATTCTGCTGGCTAGGTGTTCTTCCATGTATGCAGCGAGACGTAAGAGTTGGAATCTGAAAATTGTGGTGGTTATTGGTTAGGTCATTCAGTATTTATTCCCCTGATTAGACTGTAAGTTAACCTGGATTCCCTGTCCAAGACAGTGGAAGTGGTAGCTAACTGTTGAAATGTGATTGCTCAGAGCAAGCTGGGGATTTTGTTTCTCTGTTTCAAAGGATCAGCTCAGAAGTCCTTTTTGCCAGTTAGGATTGATCATAGGTATAAGACAGAAAAGAAGTTGGGCCTGATTTTGCATTTGCTCTTCCTCAAAGACAGAATCTGTAATCCCTTTGTGGGCCTCAGGTAGGAGTTTGACTTGAGAATGGGTGCCACTTTTGTTTCCTGCAAGTACAGCATTAAAGTCAATCTCTTTACAGACTGGAGTTGGATTTGTTTGGCACCAAACAATTTCATTGGGGCGGGTTGGGAATGCCCTTTGAACTTGTCTTCCAATGACACAGACATGTGGAGGCTGATATAGGAGAGGGAAATGTGGGCCCAGATTCCAGCAGATATGTGGAGATCCATTTAGGTAATCTAGTATAAGACAACTAGCTCACCTACTTGGTGCATAATATATAAAAAAGTATATGGGTGGGTGTGTGTAACTAGAATTTTACACACACTGAGGTGTGGGATGCTACATAAACCCTGAGGGCAAAGCCCAAGAGGTTTATAAGAGCATTCCACACTGATGATGTGTGTAAAATTCTGGTTTTACACAAACTCACCCATTCATTATTTTATTTAATTATTGTTCCTCATTTTTTTTTGTTTCACACACACACACACACACACACACACATATATATTCTACCTGTGAGGCACACACACACACACACACACACACACACACACACACAAAACACATACAGATACACACACACACACACACATATAATATTCTGCCTGTGAGGCACACACACACACACACACACACACTCACCTTTTGTCTCTCACTCACTGGTCAGTTGCTTGCAGTTTGTGAGAGATCCAGTGGTGGCACTGAGCTCCGTTCAACAGGTAGGTATGGCAGGATCAACCAGATATTTTTTCAGTTTGAAGGCAGTATCAACCAGAATAATACTGAACAATGTGTGTAAAAACTGTTCTGGCATGAAATGGAATGCAAAGGAGAAGTTCTGGACAAGAGTTCTGGAGCTCAGTTACCGAGCAACAGAGCCACCACATTTTTGATAGATGATCGGCCCACCCAGACAGATTTGCAGCCAACAAGCTGCGTAGCTGTTCTTTGAGTGGCAGAAGGTGATTACAATCTCCTGTTTTGTAACCGAAAATATCATGCAGGAGGTTATAACTCAGAATAAAACAACGGTTATCGGTCGATAAAAAATAAGGACCAATAGTTACATTTCAATATATCTGTGAGACAAGCTAAATAGCTTACTTCCATCTCAGGAGCATGCTGGAGATTGCATGTAGAAAAAAAAGTTGACTCATACAGACATCGTGTGGACTTACCTGAAGCTGGTGGCTTTCTGGGCCTTTTGCTTGAAGGAAATTAATCAAGTGGTGGGCCTGCAATGCCAAGGTGAGTCATGATATGTACTATTGTGAGCTACTGCCCCAGAATAATAACCAAAGCACAAAAAAGATCCTGGTAGTGTCACTGGCAGCTGTTAAAAAGACAATTACCAGGAAGTGGTTGACCGTGGGGATACCATCTCTGATGGATTGGCAAGTGTTATTGATGTAGCTGTACAGAACAGAGACAATTACTTCACAGTGTCAATCTGCAGTACAATAATTTGTAATATTTGGATGAGATGCATACATTATTTGATGGAAATGCACTCTGGTTTTGTTTCTTAAACACCCCAATCATCCATTCAAAATCTGAAGTTAATCATTCATTTAGCCTTAGGTGGGCATTTTTGGCCCCTCACCTACCCCAGGACTTTTCTCCCACTTCTTCTTTTTCTCCTGAAAATGGCATTGACACATATATATGAGCTGGGCTGATATAACAGAATGGATCACTTAGGGGCAACATCTATAATCTCCCTAGTTTTATAGTTTAATGTTTCAGTTACTGGTTAGAGCAGAAAAAGTTTTATGTCTGTAGATTTATGGCTGTAAGTATAATTATAAAACAAGAAGGGAAAATCATGTGTCCTGACTGGTTGTTAGCCATGCATTCAAAGTGCAGAATGCATAGCTAAAACCAAGTGCTGGACAGCTGGCCCAGTACATAACAGAAATCTTTGTGCCATTCTTTGTAATGTTAAGAAAATGTAATAGCTGTCATTTTCCCATCAGTAAGTGAGAATCCACACACTAACTCTTCTGTTTGTGGTAAATAAGATACCTGTTTCCAACTCTGACAAAAAACACATTATATAGTCACAGGATAGGCACATTACATAGACGCAGGAAAGCCAAACACTGATTATTTTTATGTTTGCTTGCACATGCGCAAGAAACATTATGTGGCAGCTTAGGAGAGAAGTGGGTTAGGGAGGCACGGCAGTGTAGCAGCCAAGGGAGGCACAGCATATTGGGGCTTGGCCATGGTGCACCAATGGAGGCACAGTGTGCTGATGACACTGGCTTCCAGAAGCTGCACCAAGTTGAAATGTTTTGCCACAGCAATCACGGGCTGCCTCATCATTGCAGCATCAACAATTTGCTGCAATGAGGGAGCGACCCATCAATGCTGAGTGGAAGGTTGCTGCTGTAATATTGTTTGTGAACATGGCGGCATGTTACCACCTGTTCACGAACAATATTACTGGCCCCAGTGCCGAAGGGGTGCCCAATCCCCCTAGGCAGCATGTGACCCCCAAACAGTCTTTGTCTGTTGAAGGGGGAGCCCACTCCCCGTCAGCATGATGTCCACCCCCCCACTTTTGTGTGTGCTGACAGGGGTGCCCTATCCCCGTCAGCATGATGGCACCCCCCCATTTTTGTGTGCCGACAGGAGCCCACTCCCCATTGGCATAATGCCCCCCCGTTTGCTTATGTGCTGACGGGGTGCCAACCCCCATCGGCTACGGCTACCCCCCTGAAAAGACTCACCTGGCATGCTGGAAGCCCACCCCAGCATGCCAAATGCCTGTAAATACAAAACGTCCACGTTGTCTTTTTTATGTACCTGTGAAGCAGAAAAGGTCCCTCACTGTCTCCGGGCCCCTCCCACAACGCACCCATCCTCTGTGCGCCCTGCCTCCCCATCACCCCATACTTACCTCCAGAGTCCTGCACGATGAACTTTGGTGGAACAGGAACACGTCTGCACTCTTCAAAGCTGACCATGAACTGAGGAAATGCTGGTAAGCTGTATAATGGGAAAGGCAGGATTTTTTCAACTTTGGTGCATATCTCAGGCATTTTTAGGAATTTTGGCACCAAATTTTCAACATGGGGTTTTTGGGACCCCTCCTCATGAATTCTGTCACTGTGATGGCATTACTCGGGCCAGAGAGGTGATTTCTCGGTCACTGTGCGAATCACCTTTTGGGACCAATTAATGAAATGACAATGCCAGTGTTCATGAGGTAGGCTCTCAAAAAGCCTATGTTGCAAATCTGGTGAAAAAATTCCTAAAAATGACTGTTTTACGAGCATGCATTGGGCAGTTCCCACACACACTCGTAAGTACATGAATTTGTAACATTTGCACTCCAGATTTTCAACATTGCCATTTTATCACACCTACTTATGAGCTGTACAGCTGTCATTTTTCACATCTTACCCAAAATGTGTTTCCTCGCATGTAGCACACAATGGCACAGTCGGTGTGTGAAATCAATGCTTGTGACAGATTAAAAAAATCACAGTGACACTGTTCATGAGCAGAGGTCTTAAAATGGCTATGTTGAAAATCTGGTGAAAAAATTCCTAAAAATGACTGTGTTACAAGCATGCATTGCGCAGTTCCCTCACCGCCCTTTCAGCAAGGTTCGTACATTTGTAACATTTACACTCCAGATTTTCAGCATTGCCATTTTATCACACTTACTTATGAGCAGTACAGCTGTCATTTTTCACATCTCTCCCAAAATGTGTTTCCGAGCATGCAGCACACAATGGCGCAGTCGGTGTGTGAAATCACTGTTTAAGGCAGATTATGAAAATCACAGTGACACTGTTCATTAGTAGAGTTCCTAAAATGTCTATGTTGAAAATTTGGTGGGAAACATTCATAAAATGAGCGTGTTACAAGTGTGCATTGCGCAGTTTCTATGCACGCTCATACCTTCGCACATTTGCAATATTCTCACTCCAGATTGTCAACATTGCCATTTGTCCACATTTCCTTATGAACAGTACAGCTCTCATTTTTCACTTCCTGGCCAAAATGTGTTTTCACTTCCAGCACAGAATGGCCGGTCATTGTGGTAAATAACTGTTTGGGACACATTGCAAAAATCACAGTGACACTGTTCATTAGCAGAGGTCCTAAAATGCCTACGTTGAAAATTTTGTGATGAAAGTCCATTAAATGACTGTGTTATGAGCGTGCGTTGCACAGTTTCCATGCACGCTTATAACTTCGCACATTTGTAATGTTTTCACTCGAGATTTTCAACATTGCTTTTTTTCACACGTCCTTATGAACAGTACAATTGTCATTTTTCACATCCTGGTCGAAATGTGCTTCTGAAGTTCCAGCGTAGGATACCTTGGTTGCTGTGGGAAATCAGTGTTCAGGACACAGTAACAAAATCACAGTGACACTGTTCATGACCACAGCTTGTTAAATCCTATGTTGAAAATCTGGTGATGAAACTCCATAAAATGACTGTGTTACGTGCATGCGTTGCTCAGTTTCACGTATGCTTGGAAGTGCAAGCATTTTTAATATTCCCAGCACACATTTTCAACATTGCCACCTCTTCATACCTCCCTATGAATGTTACAGCTGTCATTCTTCACAGCCTGCCCAATCTGTGTTTTTGTACATGTGGTGCAGAATGCCACTGTCACTGTTGGAAGTCAGTTTTTCAGGACACATTGACAAAATCACACTGCCACTGTTCGTGACAAGAGGTCCTAAATGCTTTCATGAGGTGGGGTCACAAAAAGGCCATGTTCAAAATTTGTACTGTTAATACCAACAAACGCCTAAGGCATTAAGGTATCTAACCATAACGTCCTACCCTGTACAGACAGATAGGCATCGGGGTGTGCCTTTGGATTGGCAACTGTAATAATCATGCCATCCCACCCCCACCCCCCAGCCACTGACAGGCATCGAGGTGTACCTTGGACTCTTTGTCCCAAGGCTTCACCCCATTCTCCTATGCTGCACCCATTTCAACATATGTCCTTATGGAATGGGCTGACTATAAAGCCAAACACCCTAAGGCACAGCTCAACACATGTCGGTCTCTGCAGAATAGGATGAGGTCACATGGCTTGACCGTCATGGGTGACGACCCAAAAACTTACCCCAAATCCTGTCTGTCTCTACAGGATGGAGGTGGTGTTCATGTGAAGTTCAGTACTTCACTGCCATTCCTATTCTGCATCTGTTAACTCCTGCATTTCTAATGCTAATACCAGCAAGCAATCATTTGGCATTGACAAATGCTTGTTTTGTTGTTGTTGTTTTGTTTTTTTTACATCTGTAGTGCTCATTTTCCCTGCTCACCCTCTGGCCAGCCGACTGGCAGCTGCTTGCTCACTAATTCTCAACCACTGCTCCCCAGATAAACTCAGAGGCCCAGATATTCAGAACAGTTGCACCAGAGCAAGTACAGAACTGTGCTGAGGAGCAATATTCAGTGTGAGCCATTGAGAAATGCAAACTTAATTGCGCCAATGCGCAACTATAATGTATGCTGCACAAGTTCAGGGGGCATTCCAATGAATATCCAGCACAACAGAATATTCAACCGTCAAACCATGGAGCAAGTGTGGAGCAAATCAAAGTTGCCACCAGACTTGTTCCTATAAAAACAGGGCACAAACACACAGACAGCAGTTGCGCCAACAGGGAGAGTGAGAGGGAGAGACAGAGACAGACAGACAGACAGATACAAGAACAAACAGAGAGGGAGATGGACAGAGAGGTGGTGTGGGAGTGGGATAGAGGGGCAGAGGAGAGAGAGAGAGAGAGAGACACCCACACACAGACACAGAAACAGTGTACCGGTGTGGCACACAGCCAGCAGCGAACAGCCCAAGGGGACAGTGGTCAGCAGGAAAGATGGAGACTGTGCCCTTCCTGATAGAGGTGGTAATGAGGGGTGTGATGAGGCAGAAGGAACAACTATGTGGCTGAGGAAGGGCCTGTCGGTGGTATGCCTGACAAAGGTGGTACCATGCCCACATCACCTTTGAGAACTATAGTGACACTGAGATTGTGGGTTGGTACCACCTGAACAGGGCCATCTGAGGCAGCTCTGTGAGCAGTGCAGTGAGAAGATGCAGGCACCACCAGAAGAGCCACGCCATGTCCGTGGAGACCAAGGTGACTGCCACCATGCTGTTCACCACGGGCACCTTCCAACAACCAACAGGGGACACCACAGAGATTACCCAGTTGGCCACGTCCCACCTCCTCACACAGTTCCTCAATGCCCTGCTGCCACGTGCTTCATAATTCATCTGTTTCCTCAGCACACAGGTGGAGCATACAGTGAACATGCAGGACTTCCACCAGGTGGCATGCATGCCCGGCGTGATTTGTGCCATTGACTGCACCCACATGGGCAGCTACAAGCCACCTGGCCCTGAGGGATTGGTGTACATTAACAGGAAGTGGAGTCCTAGCATCAACTTCCAGGCGGTGTGTAATGACATGGGGCATATCATGATCGTCTGCACCACACATCCTGGGAGTGCACATGATGCATTCATCTAGCATAGCTCTATGCTGTGCCACAGGTTTGAATGTGGGGAAGTCCCCACAGGCCACATAGTGGGTGATTATGGCAGGCGCAAGGGGCAATGGGCATAGCAGACCTGGGCTGGGAGTGGGCAGGGTGTGCATAGTGGTGTTGGTGCCAGGGACAGGCAATGTGCACAGCACAGCAGAGCATAGGGCTAACCATGTCATTCTCCACACAGGTGACAACGCATACCCGGTGAGGCCCTGGCTGCTCACCCCATACTGGTGACTGTTGTCCCCAGCCAAGGAACAGTACAATGAGGCACACGCTAGCACGCACATCATTGAGCATGTTTTGGCATGCTGAAGGCACAATTTTGTTGCCTAGACAGGTCAGGCGGTGCCCTACAGTACAGCCCCTCAAAAGCCTGTGGCCTATTTCTGGCCTGTTGCATACTGCACTACATGGCCATTGACCATGGGATACCTGTCGAGGTAGATGAGGGCAACAGTAGTAGGGATGATGGAGACAATGGGCTGGAGGGTGGCAAGGGACCCCCAACTCCAACAGCAGGCATGATGCCACTGCAACACTGTCACACAGGAACACTTTGCCTAACCCAGGTGGTGGTGCAGTGCACATGCATGGACCACTAATCAGTACAGCATGCATGCAGGGACATACATGGTGGGGGTATTCACACACAGAGGCATGATGCAAGGAGAGGGAGTTAGTTGCACACACCCACACACAGCAACACACACACACACACATATACACACCCACTCACCCACCCAGGCATTGGACTGTGGCATGGATCAGATGCATGGCACCGGTGCACAGGCGCAACCAGTGCTAGACTGCCATCATCATGCCCATGTCACATAGTCCAGCGGCTAGGCATGTACACACAGAGGCAGCATGTAGTACATCACACAGGCATGCCACCATTGATATGGTCACACACACATCTCACGGGCACACAGGGCATCAGTAGCAGACTGCGGTCAGGGCAGTATGCAGAGCAGGGCAGCTGCATGGTACCATGGCCATCATAGCCATGAGGGCAGCTGTGTTGGGGCCAATCGGCAGCCACAGGCAGTGCATCAGCCGGGGGGTGTCCAACAGCCCCCAGGGGTGGAAGCACAGAACTGTGACCGTATCCTTGCAGGGGGTTTGCCGGTGCCCAAACAGGCCTGCCCTGGGCATGCCTGGGATGCCTACTTCTGGCCCAGCATTGACTGTGATGGGGTCATCTGACTGCGGGTTCATGGGGTGAACAGCACACTGTGGGGGGGTCTCCTGTGCATGGTCACATCCTGTGGCAGCCAGCAATGCAAAGCCATCTGCAATTGCACCAGCAATCAAATCAAATCAGTATTTATTTATGAAGCGCTTTTCAAAGTACCAAAGTGCAAATACATAACAAGAATAAACATACTTTAATTATAAATACAAATATAAAAACATTTAAAAAACAACAGGTTAGACTAGATGTTATGATTCAAAGAGCTAAATCATGTAAATAGCTCTTCAATGCAGCTTTAAAGGACTGAGTGGACAGGCACTCTCTGATCCGACAAGGTAGAGAATTCCACAGGGTTGGGGCCTCAAAGTAAAAAGCTCTGGCCCCAGATGACTGAAGACGAACCCTGGGAATCTCTAGCAACCCATTGTCAGCGGAGCAGAGTGGGCAGAGAGGGCTGTATGGGCAAAGGAGATCTTGCAAGTAGTCCAGTCCCCATCCGTGTAGGGTCTTATAGGTCAGCAAAGTGACCTTGAAGGTGATCCTCCATCACACCGGCAACCAGTGCAGTTTGCACAGCACAGGTGTGATATGGCAAGTTCTTGGAAACCCAGTGAACAACCTGGCTGCAGCATTCTGCACCAGCTCAGGTGATGGAGATCCACCCCCAGCAACCCTAGATACAGAGCATTGCAGTAGTCAAGACGCGAAGCAACAAAGGCGTGAACCAACACAGAGAGGTCATTGTGTGGAACAAGGTGTTTTATCCTGGGCTATATTCCTCAGATGGTAAAAGGAAGACTTGACAATGACTGACACCTGTGTCTTAAGTGTCAGCTCACTGTCAAGTATACGCCTAGATTCTGCACCTATTCAGAAGGTCTCAACTGGTTACCCATAACACAATGCCAGAGGGAGACCCAGGAGTCAACTTCTACATGGTGATCCAGGTCCACCACCAGCACCTCAGTCTTGTCTGGTTTCAGTCTCAACCAGTTAGCACTCATCCAGTCCTGAATCTCAGTGAGGCAGTTGTTGAACACTGATAATATGTCATTCTGTTTGGGTACTGAAGAACATGTAGAGTTGAGTGTCATCTGCATAGCAGTGAAAACTCAGCCCATAATGCCTTATAATGTCTCCCAATGGCAGCATATGTACCGTGAACAACATGGGGAAAGCAAAGAACCCTGTGGCACCCCTCAAGGCAGAGCAAAGGGAGCAGAGGAAAAAAATCCAGATGCTAGCCTCTAGGTTCTGCCCATGAAGAAAGAAATGAACCATCTAAGGACTGTCCTCAACAGTCCACAGAGTAGCCACAGGCATTCTAGCAACATCCCATGGTCCATGTTATCAAATGCTGCAGAGAGATCAAGGAGGATCAAGGTCGAATGGCTCCTCCGATCTCTCACTATCAGGAGATCATCAAACACTCTAACCAACGCCGTCTCGGTACTGTGCCTCTTTCTGAAACTGGACTGGGAGAGGATCATAGACTTCATGGGTGGTAAGAAAGTCATCAAGCTGCAACGTGACTACTTTCTCAATAACCTTGCCCAAAAAGGGCAGGTTAGAGATCGGTCTGTAGTTAGTGAGACAATCTGGATCAACGGAAGGTTTCTTTAAAAGGGGTGTCACGATAGCCTCTTTAAGAGACTCCGGGAACACTCCCTGGTCCAATGAGCACCAGACTATCTCAGCAAGAATTGGTCCAATTGCATCCACTCACACCCACAAGGAGGCATGTAGGACCAGGATCCAAACTACAGCAAGTCGGTCGCAAGCCCTGGACAATCTTCAAGATATCCATGATCGCCGGTTGGTCGAAATCTGTCCAGGCAGACTGAGGGCCTGTGACCTCATATCAATCACTGCCCTGCTCATTTGAATGTGCTTTGCAGATCTCCGACCTGATCAATGACACCTTATCTTCAAAGAACCAAGCAAACTCATCACACTTTATTTCTGAAAAAGCTCTCTTGACCCCACAGGCAGTCTGGATTGCACAGCCTGTCCACTGTCCGGAAGAGCTGGGCTGGTCAATTCCTTGATGCAGCTGTCTCTCTAGACATGAACTCTGCCTTCTTATGGGAGATTTCTGATTGATAGTCCATATTATGGACAGTCAATCTAAGCCTGTCACCTTCCAGGCTGGATTTCCGCCAGCAGCATTTCAATCTTTGCCAGGGTCTCCTCAACTCCCTCAAAGCCCCATCAAACCAAGGAGACCGATGGCAGAGGGAGAGGGGGCGAATGCAGATGGGTACTACTGAATCCAGAGCCTTCAGCACCATATTATTATAGTGCACCACTAAGACATCTGGTTCCATGCACTCCAAAAGTTAACTCGATAGGTTCAGCACCGCCATCAGACCCTCAAGGTTGACCCCCCCCTCAAAGGGTGGTACTGGACCATCTACAAAGGGGTTGGTCTCATAGGGAGCCACAAACTGAACCTTATAGAGTGATGGTCCGACCACCAAACTGGTTCCACTACCAGTTCCGTGATCTCCATCCCCAGGGTTAACACCAGATCCAAAAAGTGACCCTGAATATGGGTTGCAGCAGTAACAACCTGTGTAAAACCCAATGAAATCATCAGTTGGAGAAAGTTTTTACCAAAATGCGAGAGTTCATCATCGACCCAGGCACTGAAATCCCCCAGAACCAACCACCTGGAGGGTTCCAACATCATGTTGACAATGAAGTCTGCAACTTCCTGCAGAAAAATGTTCCCATCAGTGGATGGATGGTAAATGAGTAAGATTCTGCTGCCACACCTGCTCCCATGATACACTAGAAGGATCTAGGGGTCACCACTGGAACCTCTACAAGGTCCAATTCTGATTTAAAGCAACTAGTGACCCTCCCCCTTTGATCCAGTCTCAGGCGATATATTACAGAGTACCCAGCCAGAACAGCTGACTCCAATATGGGACCGGCATTCTCATCTAGCCAGGTCTCAGTGATGCAAGCCAGGTCAGATGACTCAACAAGATCAGCAATAATTGCTGTCTTATTCTTTATAGACCTGGCATTGCATAACACCACCCGAGTTGGATAAGAGGCCTGGGAGGAGCAGGACACTTGCCCACTTTCAGTGGAACCCTTGGGTATGGCAACCAGGCATTGCACACCCCTGTTCTGGACCCATTTTGCCCCAGGGCATCTCCCTGACCTCACCACCCTTATCCACCCACTCCGCTCCTCCCCCCCAGCCGAGGAGTCCTTTACCCCGTCTGCCTCCTCCATACAATCCCTAAGGCACGACAACACCTATATACCTTTGGTAGCAATGGGGGACAGTTGAAGGGGTGCAAGTCCCACAGACTGGAGGGGGAGTAGCACCTGCCCACCGAAATTTGATCCCAACACATCTTGCCTATATTTAAAAACTACTGTCACTCAACTGACTTGCCTCTAAATAAACCCTGAACTATCAAAAACCACAACATACAAATAATACATTAAATAATAATAAAACAAAATTTCCCCTTCCCAGAGCACTCTCACTGCACAGAGGAGGAAGGCACTAAAAAATAAACAAACATCAATAAATAAGGAAAAAACAAAATAAACACAAAAAAATTCAAACTAGTATATAACAGTATAAATGTCCCTCAATTACCCCAATCATCCAATGCGATCCAAGGATGCAGTCGTGTCCTCCTACATGTGGTGCATTCCCTCCAGTATCTGCACAGTGCCCCTGTCCTGCTGCTCAGCTTGATGGCGCACCTCAGCATGCAGTGCACGCACCCCAGTGGTGAGTTGCACCTGTTGCTGAATGGACACCCACAGTAGCCAGGTGTGCTCAGCCAGACAGTCTGCATCCTGGGGCTCCCTAGTGGGATGCTGATCATCTGGGGGTGACTTGCTACACTGCACAGCCCTCTTCTCTGGTGGACACTGCAGAGTTGGGTCTTCAGGGGGAATGGGTATGGCAGGCACTCCAGCGGCGGACCCTGTGTCCGGCTGCCCGGTGGCACCCTCAGCCTACTGCCATCACCCCTCCAGTTGCTTTTCACCGCTTTGCATCTGCATGGCCACATCACGACCACCACCACCAATACAGGGCACATCCATGGCACTGCACACCACTGCATCTGCAGTGGTGGCAGGCAGCTGTTCTGTTGCTGGCATTGTGCTGGGCGCTGTATCTGGATGTGCTGCCAGCAGGGGTGACATGCCCACAACATTGCTCATGCTGTCAAGGTGGTGTGTGAAGTCATCATCAGAGTTGGACCCCACCCCGATCTGTGTCTCTGCAAACAGGACACCAAAGCTGGCATCCTGCAGGATCATATCCAGGGTCTCGTCTGCCCATAGGCCAAGGACACCCACCGGCACCGTGGTGCAGATCCATGGCTTGTCGTGCCCCAGGATACTGGTAGAGGTTGATAGTCCATCCTCCGGGGCCATGCCGGCATCCACAGATGCCGCTGGAGCTGCCAGCACCCCATCCTCTGCCCAGAGGTGTGCTGCTGCTGAAAGAGAAGGATGGCATGTCAGTGATGTGACCCATGAAGAAACCCATGGGGGCTGGAGTCTCATTATTGACTACAGGAAACTGAACCAGGTCACCCCCAATTGCACTCCAACCATAGCCTCTGCACCAGATGTGCTACGACTTTTGACCCCTGACCTAAAATGGTTCAGTACCATGGACATTTCCAATTGTTTCTGGTCACTGCAATTGGCTCCCAAAAGTCAATATAAGTTTGTCTTCACCTCTGAAATTAAGCAGCTGAAAGGTTTCAGTTTCCTACATGCCAATGTTTGCAGCCTGTTAAAAAAGCTGGAGTCTGTCCAGGCCTGGATTATCCACACTGCACCAGACATTCTGGTGATATCGGAATCTTGGTTGAGCATCCACCGGACAGTGAGGTAAATATCCTAATTACCTTCTTTTCAGAGCAGATAGAAGGACCAGGAGGGAATAGCCATTTATGTTAAAACATATTCACAGTATCTGTATTAGATGCCACCTCCATTGCGGGAGGTTTTAATGCTGTCTGTTAAAGTCGTGCCACCTCACTCTGGGGCCTTTCATGTGATAGGCTGTTATAGACCACCTGCAGCAGGACCTCAACTCCTAACTCACCTGTCTGGACAAATGGACGCTTTCTCCATAGAGACAATTATACTAGGAGATCTAAACTATGACTGGTTATCTAGCGGGTCATTACCCCTGAATCATTTCTGTGATTTACATGGATTCACTCAACTAATTTCTGAACCTACGTGCATCAACAACAAGAATCCAACGAGAAGCAGCCTTCTGGATGTGCTACTTGTCAATGAACCTCATCATTTCTCACATGCCGGTATCCTGCCCGCTGATATTAGTGACCACTGCCTCATAGCTGGCATTAGAACTATCCCAAATCCACTATCTACATCAAAGTTCTCCAACAAAAGATCAAAGGCGTAACTTTGACCCTCTGGCCTATTTCAACTACCTAAAAGACTCTATAAAATGGCAGAGTTTTTACCTAGCTAAATCAGTAAGTGATGCCTATGATGTCCTGCACGAAATCATAACTGGTGCCCTAGATGTCCATGCCCCTATAATCAAAGCTAGAATAAAAACCAGGACCTGCTGCTGGTTCTCACCAAACTTGAAGAAAGCCCTACTGAAACGAGATCTACTGTGGAAAAAGACCAGGAAGTCACATACAGAATCGGACTGGTGTCTTTTCAGAGCAGCCAGAAATGCCTGCACAAAAATGAACAGGGAGACAAAGGCTACTTTTTATCAATCAGAACTGCTCTCTGCATCTAATAACCCTACCAAGTTCTGGTCCACTATTAAGGAAGTCTCAGGCCACTCACCAGGTAGTGTGCTCTCATCCAAAATTACCATTGACA
Source organism: Neoceratodus forsteri (assembly GCA_016271365.2). Classification (NCBI taxonomy): domain Eukaryota; kingdom Metazoa; phylum Chordata; order Ceratodontiformes; family Ceratodontidae; genus Neoceratodus; species Neoceratodus forsteri. Next base: position 1,181,281,635 of record CM057458.1, read on the forward strand.
ATGTCTCTGTCACTGATAAATTTGAAATTCTTCAAGCCTTCAATAATCCTTTGCCACAGCTGGCCTGGCTTTCGATAAAAGCACCAGTAAGCAGTCTTCGGCCACAGATCAAAGCACAGTCCCTAGAAATAAACAACAATGGCAGGACATTCGCCTTTTCATTAATCACCTTGAAAGAAGTTGAAGACTTTCTACTACAGTTAGACATTAGAAAGAGCACAGGAGCTGACTCGCTTGACCCATACTTTCTGAAAATAGCTTATCACATACTAGCAGCACCAATAATGCATTTATTTAACCTGTCTCTAATCCGAGGCTCTCTTCCTCAGAATGGAAAACTGCTCATGTTATTCCGCTATACAAAGCAGGGGACCCAAGTGATTTGAACAACTATAGGCCAGTCTCCCTACTGCCTATACGTTTGAAAATGTTGGAAAAAATTGTGGATACACAGTTGAGATCCTTCCTGGACAACTCAGAATTTCTTAACCCCATGCAGTCTGGATTTAGAACCAAACACAGCACTATTACTGCACTTGCCAAAGTTACTGACGACTGGCAATGGGACCTGGACAAGAAAAAATTCGTTTGTGCAGTGTTTTTAGATCTTAGCAAGGCCTTTGATACCGTCGACCATTGTCTACTTCTTTCAGCGCTAAACAATTTAGGTATGGACTCAATCGCACGGGACTGGTTCCAGAACTACCTCACAGACAGACAGCAACAAATAAAGGCGAAGGAGAGCTTTCACCACTTAAATCAATAAAGAGAGGGTCCCAAAGGGTTCCATATTGGGTACACTACTGTTCAACATCTATATTAACAATCTGAACTTAGGAATCAAAGAAGCCAGAATCCATTTATTCGCCAATGATACAGTGCTCTACCTAAGTCGAGACTCCCCTGGAGCCGCATGCGCTGCATTACAAGATGAATTCAAAAAACTGCAAAACCAGCTCATCGACAAAAAACTTTTGCTAAATGCAAAAAAAAACCAAGGCAATGCTGTTTGCTCCATCTAGCACTGGGGCCAACTCTGCAGCCTATGACACTGTTCCTCCTATAACCACCCTACTTTGTTAAAATCTTGAGTTCGGTGCGAAATTCAAATACCTGGGTATATGGCTGACAACAAACTCTTTTTAAAGTGCATATTGAATAATCATTGAAAAGCTTAGGCAAAGGCTTGGCCTCTTCTACAGAATTAAGCAGCTCCTTACTGAGACTGCAAAAGACAGCTTGTTCATTCTACATTCCTATCATTAATTGATTATGCTGACATTATATATGGCCAATGTCCTGTCTCAACTTGCTAAACTGGACGTATTGTACCACAGAGCCCTAAGATTTAGAACTGGCTTCCATCCTTCATGCACCACTATGAAGCTATATACTGCAGTAGGGTGGCTCATGCGCCAATTCAGAAGTCATAGAAATGCAGCCATTTGGACACTTCAGCTGCCTCCAACAAACTCCCGGACTACATAGCTGCCTGCCTTCCTCCAAGTCCACCCTAGTAGCTTCGGCATAAGAGTCACTCACTAATTTTCCTAAAAATTCCCAGGATTACCAACCACTTTGGTGAGGGAGCCATAAGTCATGCTTTTGCCCTCATTATGGAGAGAGGATCCAAAGCTCTTTGAAACTCAGCACTCTGTCAGTATTGCTATGTTCAGGCATCTTTACGACAAAACATTTACTGAAACTTGTAAATGTTACCATAGCTTCTAGTGGTTCTATTAGTGGCCTCATCTCTAAATCTACCTCTCACACTCTTGAATCCTTCCCTATTAATCCCTCCTTAAACATGTTAAGTAGCCAGCTGCCTTGTTTGGCCTTCGGAGCCTTTGGCACCTTCCCTTACCTAATCCTACATGCCACTTTAATTAGTTGTACTGTTGGAATTTGGAACTTTTAGGGCCTCTCTAAGCCATGGCCAATTTCCAAGCCAGTGACCACCGCCTAAGCTAGATATAGTTCCTGAGGGATGAAATGGTTATGATCTGCATTCCCTCGGCTGAGTCCAGTATAAACTAACACCTTCATACATGTATAAGAAAGAATGTACATTCCACAATTAATGTCATGTGTTGTTGTTTACCTGTTCCCCATTAGTGCAATGGAATGTTTATACTGTATCGTTCAAATGTAATTCTGTATTCCTACTACTACATTTTGTATGTATTCTATGTATGTATATCCATCCTTGACTAACTGCAGGTCCACCTTGTAAATGAGCTTGCTCAACGGTGATTGCCTGGATAAATAAAGATTTGATTGATTGATTGATTGATTGATTGATTGATTGATGGTAGATAGTACACATGGACCTGCTTACCACAGGGATTCCATAACAGCCCATCCCTGTTCCATCTGCACATGATGGATACTCTTGAGGGTTTCTCTACTCTTCAGTGTCTCTTGCAGTATGTGGACAACCTGTTGTTGGCAACTACCACACAGGAACAACACTTGGATCTCTTGGATGAACTATTAACTTTCATCCAGAGAGCAGGTCTCAAATGTAACCCAGCAAAAGCACAGCTATGTCAGAAAGAGGTACTCTTTCTAGGTCTAAAAATAACTGACCAAGGCCACAGTCCTACCAGGAAAAAAGATATAAGGATTGCAAGACTTGCCACTGCCTACCAGCGTGGTGACTCTTAGAAGGTTTCTGGGTATGGTGAATTACTCTAGAGATTTCATCTGTGATTTTGCTCAGAAGGCTGCTCCTCTGTATGAGTTACTGAAAAAGGACATTCCTTGGAATTGGGGTCCCATACACACCCAGGCTGTGACGTCACTGAAGCAGGTCTTAGCCTCCGCCCCAGCTCTGGTCAGCCCCAATCCAGCACTACCATTCCATCTGGAATGTGCCACCTCTGACATTGCCATGTCAGCAGTGCTGGCCCAGAAGGTTCATAGTACTCTGAGACCCATTGCTTATGCATCATAGCTCTTGACTCCAGTAGAACAGAAGTATAGCCTTTGTGAAAGGAACCTTCTGGCCACCAACTGGGCTGTCAAGCACTTTCTGTATATTATTGGATACTCTCCACTGATTATTAATACCAACCACACACCAACTACCTTTCTGCTATCAGACAGAGTGAAGGATGGTTGAGTCTCTAACACCAGGCAGACACACTGATCACTTCTTCTCCAGGATAGAGACATAGAGGTACACCCAACCAAAATTCCATCTATGCTGGCACATGGACTCCTTTTCCAAGGAGAACCCCATGACTGTACACTGCAGTCACCAGATCTTCCAGATCCAGGTCCTTTCCTCCCTGCCATGCCACAAATACAACAGAGCACATCTTTTTCTTGTATTTTTCCAGACGGTTCAGCTTCGTAATATCAGGGTGAATAAACTGTAGGGATGGGTATCTTAGTGATTTACCCCTATGGTAACACTGCTAAAATCTCTAAGTGCTGTAGTGTGGCATCATCACAGTATGCAGAGATGGCAGCGGTGGCCTGTGTCTTTGAGTTCATCCAGCATGGAACTGAGGATGCTATATTATTTACAGACTAACTGGGTTTGCTGTTCTCTTACTGAATTCCTTCCTTTCAGGCAGAAGAACTCCTTCCTTTCTTCTGATGGCAGTCCAGTGACGTATAAAGAACTAGTAATATACATACATTCACTGGCACAAATATTTGCACACAAACTTTATGTACAAAAAGTCAAAGCTCATTCTCTGAATGACCCTATCTTGCCTTCAATGACATAGCAGACAGCCTTGCCAAGGAAGGGGCCTGAAGGGAGGAAACATGGATGATGAATCATCCAGAGGCCAATGTGCCATACACATTGCAGCAGTCAGGAAGAAACCTGAACTCTTTTCCCCCCTCGACCTCTCAGCAGTCCAACATGTTGATACTGAACTCAAAGAAGTGTTCAGATTCCTTGAGAAGAGTACCGAAGAGAAACTTCCCACATGTAACCCCTACAGGAAGCATGATGGTAAGTTACACTTGTCAGCAGATGACAAGCTCATCTGGTACCAGCCTGATGATTCCACCACCAAGTTCTGGGTGGTCCCCAGACACCTTAGGTCTGAATTCTGGCACCAAGTGCATGATACACCAAACTGGTGGACACCAGGGAGTGGAAAACACCCTCCAGAGGCTCAAGACCACTGCCTGGTAGCCTAGTGTCACCAAATATGTTAAACATTACATAGATAACTGCCTTGTCTGTGTGCAAAACAACCCTATTCCCACTAAATGAAATGCCAGACTCCTACCACAAAGACATTTTGGCCCTTGGCATGCCATACAGATTGATTTTATTGGCCCCCTGACCAATACCAGCAGAAATAATAAGTATGCTCTTGTGGTAACTGATCTTTTCTCTAAGTGGGTTGAAGCTTTCCCCACTAAGACATGCACTGCTAAAACCACTGCCAAAATCCTGGTTGAACACATTTTCTCCAGGTGGGGCCTACCTCTTAAGGCAGACTCAGACAAAGGAACCAGTTTTACAGGTGAGTTAATGAAAGAATCCCTTGAACTCCTTGCAGTTCAACAGAAGTTCCACATGCCCTACCACCCTCAATCTTCAGGTCAAGTAGAGATAGCCAACAGATGGATTAAGCAAATGCTTTCTGAATTCATTGTGGACAATCCCAAGACTTGGGATTCCCTATTGCCATTACTCCTTCTGGCAATTAGGGCACATCCTCAGCCACTATGCAGTTGACACCCTTCGAGGTGATGACTGGAAGACAGATGAGATTACCTGAACACCTGTTGTTTGACCTGCACACCCCCACTGCAGACCATGTGTCTGTAGATCAATATGTGGAAAAACTCAGAAAAGACCTCACACACACACACACACACTTGTATGCTGCCAATTGCATGGGCAAGGTCCAGCAACAGTCCAAAATACAATTTGACAAACATGCACAAGAAGAGGATTGACAGGTTGGGGATCAGGTAATGGTCCTCTGATTTTCACATCCCACACACTACTTCTCTGATAAGTGGGAAGGCCCCTACCCCATTGTCAACAAGCTCAGTCCAGCAGTCTATCAAGTTAGACTCCTGCAAAACAATAAACTGACTGACAAATGGTTACACACAAACAAACTAAAACTGTATAAAGGAGCTTAATTACTTTTCCTCACCCTATTGGGCAGAATAGTATTAACCTATAATCTCTGATTTTGCTTTTCATATACACTGACAAGATGGCTATCTTGTTCCAATTTCTCCTCATCTCAGGAGTTATCCCCTGCATCCAAGACACAGTACTGAACCTCCTACCACACCTTGATCATCCAGCTTCTGCTCCAGAGGAAGTATCCATCAAAATACCCGATAGTTTGATTACTGTCCATGAAGGTTCCGATGATTACCTCACTGCCTCGGTTGTTGCTCAAGAAAAATCTACCCTACAAATTAAGTGGCAAACCACATCACAAGGACAAATTATCCCTGTGGCCAAACTCTCCAAGGGAACTTTCCAGGGTTGGCTCAATGCTACATTATCCTAAAATGGTTCTCTGTCCTTGCTATAAACTGCTCTTAGATGTTCTGATTTATACAATATTACTGCTTTAATTGATCCTTCATACTGTAATTCTTTGTCTAAGGACTCTGCTCAAATATTTTGTGCTGTACATAACATGGCCACTGCTGCCATGTACCTTTCTGTACTACCACCCACTGACAAACAGCTTTTTTGAATGTCCAAAGCACACCCCTGGTCCCCGTAGTGATCTAACAGGCACTGCCTTACCTGGTTCACTAATTAACAATTTACAATTTATGCATATACCTGTGTTGTTTAATCATACGTACTGGAATATGAAAGAATTTGGTATGTGTCATAATACTAACACTTCTGCATTTTATAGTACATTATTGCTTGATAGCTTTGCAGCATTTCAGATTCGTACTCAAGACCCTATTGCTGGGCTACATACCACCGAGCATAGAGGCAACTTTAGGAAAAAAGACAATCCTGATGATCAAAGTCATAAACGTAATACACGTGAAGTTGACAGTTCTGATGTCACTGGTGCAACAGGCACTGTCATAGGTCTCTTTGGTACGGTTATGTCTATCTGGAATAAGGTAGACATAGCTGCTATCAAATCTCATTCAAAAAAATTTCAGAGTGGTTTGGTGAATAATATACTACCCCCATTATTTCATGGTGTGTTTGGCCTTAGTCAGGAAGAAAGATACACTGTTTACAATATGCATGGCATTGCTAAGGCATTTACTGATTCTAAAGACAAGATTAACTCACACATTGAACAGAATAACAAAGAAGCAGATAAACAATACATTGCTAGAGAAATCTTATGTGCAGCCTATGACTCTTATATCATCACTACCATCAACAATCTCACGTGATCTAGAATCTGGAAGAATCTCTGATATAATACATGGCAGACATATTTCCAAATGGTATTGTCCACAATGTAAAACCCTGGCTGTATTGCTATGTATATGCAACAACCTCTAACTATTCCTCTTTCTACAGCTAGAAATTTGGGTTTGTGACTTGGCACCCTAATACTGGTCTCTGTTGTACTTCCAAGAAATGTTTCATCAGAGATACAATGTTTGTTTCTTTACTGTCACTTTACCATGCTTTGATCCCACTACAGCCTTGTTCAACAAGCTGGCATCTGTCCACTCTATTGGGCACCTTGATGATGACATCTACAGAGAATGCCAGGTCTTACCTCCTCTGCTGGTCTACCATCCTTTCCTGGACACCTGGGTTGCTCCACACACAGACTGCTGTGGGAAGAAACAGCATATTTACTTGTGTCGATGTGATGTATTTGATGTTATTAAGCCTGTATTTGGTTATTCTCCAGATAGCATTGATTGGCCTTTTCCCCCCGACGATGACATAAGCACGAACAACACTGCTTTTCCGGACTCAACATTGGCTCCAGATAAACTTCTCCAATCTTATCGAGAGGAGATTCATTGCCTGTCAACATGGATTTCCAAGACAACTTACAGCTGGTACAGTTGCAAAAATGGAGGCTCCCTACTGTCAAAATGCAGTACAATTCTGAAGGGGAGTACTGCGTGGTCACGAACTATAGGTCCTATACATACAGAAGTTAGACCTGTGTTACTGATTTCACCGAATTTCTGTTTTGTCCCCCATCAAAAGTCTGTCATTGGACATACTGTTATTACCTCTGTCCCCTTTTAGATGCAGACATCATTAATGGTAACCCGATTATCTGCTAACCCTCTCTGAATATCTACCTTATTTTAATGTACCATAGATCCATTGTCACTCACATTAAAATCACTTTTAGAGAGAAAAGACACCCGCCTCATGCACATCAGCAATAATATGACCAAAGCTAATGATGCTATCCTTTCATTGATTAATGATGGTGATATAAATGATGCATTAACTAACACTTTGTTAGAAATTACTTTTAAATGTTTTGTTATTATTCAGGCATTTTTTATATTTTTATGATTATTATGCTATGCTGCCTGCGGCGCACACTGCGCCAACACCGTGAGCAGTTGGAGTTCCTTTACAAAGCTTGCGCATCGGGTTTGTAAATGGCCCCTGCTCCCTGACCTTTCCTAAGATTTGCCTGTCTTGCCCATGGAGGCAACAAGGGGGGGAATGTTACACGAGGTCCCTGCATCCTGATCGGTACCCCCAGAGGTACACTATAGACAGCTAGTGCTTAGGCATATGTTATACTAACATACAGATCTAAGGGCATCTACCATATAAGAGTAGATGGCAGGATAAGTACGCATATTATTGTAATACACTTTGCTTACTAATGCATATATTTTTCCTATGTATTTTCTGCATATTTCTTACTTATAAGATGATAGGATATCTGTGTCCTTGGAATGTTTATATACATAAGTTGGCATTGCCACCTTTTGGTGATTTGTACTACTACACTGAGTTATGTAAGACTCTGTATACTGTACTCTTTTGTTTTACAAACTGATGACTACTACACAATTGTATAATGTTTTCTTGGATTATAGAGCAACCTCTAATTTAGTCAATAGGGCTCATCTCTGTAACTATAAATGTTTCTGTCTTACAGTAACAATAGTAATTATCATAGGTATACAATGTGAGACACTAAGTCTTATACCTCAGAGACCCCAAGAGACATGAAGAAACCTTTAGGTATAGGGAATGCTTAGCATTGGCTCCTAGTTTGTATAGGTAAGAACTGCTTAGGGCAACTGTGATTTATCCTTTGGCAGTAATAAACACATTTTTTACTCTTATGCAGTGTGTTTGTGATTCCTTGCATTCCAATATTGCCAAGAACCTGAGAGTGAAGTTTAGATCTCCTGACAGCCATGATGTTGCTGGAGACAGTGCTAGCAGTATGTTGGTGAAACACATGCTGACAGTATTCGACCAGAATCATCACATTTTGATCATTCAGCATTGTGACAACTTTGCCATAGCAACAATGCTGGACCCATGAAACAAAAGTGGAATTCCATCAGTACTGGAGGGAGGGCCTGAACAGGTAAAACATATCAGTGGCCAAATGGTGCACTTGATTCATGGGACACAGAAGTCACCTGCCAAGTTCAGCAAACCTCAACAGCATAATCTGGCTGAAGGTGTACCTGGAGGACCATCAAGCATATCCTGCAAGTGGAAGGGGATTGCAATTCCAGGTGGTCTGTCATCCAAAGTGGTTGACATCAACCTGCTTTGAGAAGCTTTGTCCCAAATGGTGACTTGTGAAATAAATGATTCTGGAGAACAGGATGATGCATCAGCCACTGGACATAGTACAACACAGAGAATGGTTGAGTCATATTTGTCTGAAAACAGGCATATGACAATTACTGATGATCCTCTTCTGTACTGGAGTGGAAAGGTCAGTGAATGGCCAGAGCTGCCTGCAGTGGCACTGAAGTACCTCACATGTAGGTAGGTAAAATTGTTATTTTTATACAGGTAATACATGTCGTTTGGACATAAGTCCAGTTTACAAGACAGAGCTGTGCAATCCCTATCTAAGTTCATACAAAGTTCCATAATAATACATGAACAGACACCACAATAAATAAAACTAAATAACAAAATACAAAAAGATATATGAAAGAAAATACTTACATTGGCAATATATAAAATAAATGTTATCAATTTCTACAGTACATTAAAAATGTATTCAACACTTACAGATATGGATATTTAATTCCATTATAGTGTGAATAAATGTAGAATGATTTTGATTTCCCTAACCTCTTCAGAAAGAGAATTCCAAAAACTAGCAACTTGAGAAGTTAAAGTCCTATCACCATATTTGTTTCATGATTTTTCTACAGAAATCTTATTTAAATGAACTGATCTGTTAATGACCTTAGTATTTTGTTTCACTGAAACAGCAATAATGAAATTGGATGATTTAAACAGAGATGTTTCATTTTATGTATTGTGGTTAACCAGTGACACAAATAATTTGTTTCTAAAGGTAAGCAATTTACTTTGTTCAATAATGAACAGTGATCAGTATGATAGTTCCCCTTTAAAACATATCTGGCCACTCAAAATAAGTTTTATCCAGCTTGGCCAAAAGTGTTTTATTAGTTTTCCTATATATCAATTCACCATATCTTAATATTGGAATAATTAACTGATCAACTAGCTTTTTCCTATCTATTGTCATTAAACATTCTGTACTTCTCCTCAAAGCCCCACCCTTTATTCACTTTTTTACCAACTCTGCAATATGAGAAGAAAAGGACATATGCTTGTCAAATATCACTCCCAAATAACTATAATCCCTAACCTGTTCTAATTTAGTTAAATTTTCAGTATAGATATAAAGTTTATGAATAGTGTCACTATTTTTTTTAATGAAAATTTCATACATTTAGTTTTATTAATATTCATAATCAATTTTTACCTGGCGAACCACCCCTCAATCTTTAAGAAGTCTGATTGCAAATCTGATTGCAATACATCTTCTGTTTCACCAGATGCAATGATTATGGTATCGTCAGCAAATAACCGAACCTCTGTATGCTCAACCACTAGTGGGCGATTACTTATGAATATAAGAAACATAAGAGGTCCCAGGATCGATCCCTGTGGAACACCTCTATTAACATTTCTATTATCCGATAAACAACCCTGTACCTCTGCCCTCTGAGTTCAGTTACCCAATTATGATTTCAACCAATTTAAGGGACCATCTCTAATACCTACCTCTTGCAATCTCTCAGTCAGTAAGGGGTGGTCCACCAGGTCAAAAGCCTTCGAAAGATCTACAAAAATTACCACTGTCTGCATTTTATTTCCTAAAGACTTGTTTAACAAATCACTAAATTCCAAAATGGCTGTTGTAGTGGAAAAATGTTTTCGAAAAACAGATTGTTTTGATGTTAACAAGCTATATTTGTCCAAAATAGTCCATAACCTGTACAGAAATAAGGTTCTCCAAACTTTTTGATAAAAGAGGTAATAAGGTTATAGGCCTATAATTATTGACTTCTACCAGTCCCTACCCCCATAGATTGGTTTTACTCTACTTTCTTTCCAAGATAAAGGGAAGTAACCAATTTGAAGACTTCAATTAAATAAATATGTAATAATCGGTGCTATATTGAAAGCTGCTAATTTCAAGATCTTACCTTCAAGACCATCATTTCCAAAGGTTTTATGAATACTTTTTTTAATACTTTATAAACACTAGTACTAGTCAACATTTTAAATCTAAAAGGGAGGAATTCACTGTATGAAGATGTATTTTGGTTTGTTCCAAATCTTGCTTATTGGAAGTTTTACAATTAGGAAGATCAACAAAAAAATTATTTAATATATTAGAAATATCCTTCAGATTTTCAATAAAAATCTCACCATGTTTTAACCTAGTTATTTCCTCTAAGGAATTGCTACCTGATTTAGTCAATTGCTTAACCACTTTCCAAAAATGTCTCAGATCAGAACTCATATCAATTTTGTTTTTATAATAAGACATCTTAGAAGTTTTGACTAACCTTTTACACTTATTTCTAGCAGCCTTAAAAAGAATCCAGTCCTCTTCCCATTTAGTTTTCAATGCTTTTTTCCAGATTCTATTTTTAATTCGAATTTGTTTTAATAATCTATCATTGATCCATGGTAATTTGAAACATTTTGTTTTTGTTTTGGTTTTGGTGCATGCAAATTGCAAATTTCTCCAAAAGTCTGGGTAAAATATTCTACTTAGTATCAATATCTGGATTAGTTTGCAATGATCCCAGTTCACTTTGTTTATACTTTCCACAAATTGAGACTCTGAAAACTTTCTATAATCTTTGGACCAATTTTGGCTTTCATAGACCAAATTTTGCTGGAATTGGGCCGAGGCAAGGTAACCCAGACTGGATTATGATCTCCAAGACATGGAGGAAAAATACCCTAAGCTTCAATTTCAATTTGAGGGAAACCAAAATTAAATCTAAAATAGATCCATGTGTCATGTTAGATGTATATCTAGAGCTTTTTATAAGTTGTTTAACCCTAAAGTAGAGACTATGGGCCAGACATTCAAAACTTTGCCCCGTGGCTAAATTAGCACTGCCCAACAGGCAAACTTAGCCCAGACCACAAAACAAGCCATATTCAAAATGAATAGCCTGGGGCAAACAGCTTCTGAATATAGCATGGGAATGAGGCCGGGCAAACTGGGATGGGAGTGTGGGCAAACTTAGCCCTGGAATAAGACAGCTCTGAATATGGCAACAAGGAAGTGCAAACCATAACAGCAACACAGTACACAGTGATGTGAAGGTAGGTAGAGATTTACTATGTGGCCGCCTTGTGTGCCAACCGTCGTGGACCCAATACAGCTATAGTCAGCAGCGTATGAAAAAGTACAGTGTGCAAAACTGTAAAATATTCTTAACTGTTAGCGCAGCTAAAGTGCTAAACTTTGCCATATTCAAAAGTGACAAGCAAATGAGCCTACTTAGGTAGTCTGTGGGCAAACATCCAGATCAGCATCTTATTTTGCCCTGATTTGCATGCAGTTTGCACTGGGCTAAATATTTAGCCCTGCGCTAAACCCACATAAATGTATTAATGCTGCGCAAACAGCTTGGGAATATTATACAGTTTTGAACACTACTTTCACAGGTGCTGCTGCCTGCAACTGTACTGGGTCAACACAGCATAGGCACAGATGGTGGTGGTGCTGCATGCAACTGTCACATTGTAGGTCATGCTACAGTGCACAGCAGAAACTACAGTAGCAAGGGGGCCAGTAGTGTGTGGACACATCAATGCCTATGGTGTGTAGGGCAGTGATGATGACTGTACTATACACAGTGAGAGGCCCAACCTGCAGGTGTTGACTGACAGTGGACATTACTGTTACGTTGTTGTGTTACCCACAGATGCTGCATCTGTGGCATAGGATGCTCACAGTGACATGCACATTTCTGGCTTTGTGTGCTGTGGCAGTTGTACAGCTGTGCGGTATGCAGCCAGGGGGGCATATATTATCCAAAAGGCACACTGGTGTTGAGATATTCCCAATACTGGCCCATGTGCACTGCATGATGTGTCCCAGCCTTGTGGCCACACCTGGTCTGTGGCACAGCCTCGCCACCCATACATGCTCCCCTCAACATCCTCCATGCCCACAGTGCTGCATGTGTGTGCTGGCATCTGGTGGTATCCACAGAAGTGTGGTCTGCAGGTGTGTGCTGTATGGCCACAATGCCATGCTGTCCACTGGTGGCAGAGTCACCACTTACTGCCTGGCATGGCTGGAACTGGTGGCAGATGATGGCATCATTGTGATGCCATCAGTTAGCAGCATGCTTCCTCTATGTTTGGCTTTATCTATATGTCATATTTATTTGTTAGGGTCACGCTGACCACGCTAAACCGGCATACACCACGCATAAAGTCATAGTGTCCTCAAAGCTGATTGCAAAGGGTTAAGACAAGCTTTGCCTTAGCGGTAATGTGCACCATGCTAAGTGTCACGCTAAGTCGCACAAAACCACTTAGCACAGCACTAGTTGCTGAATATAGCATTGTGCCTGTATTCATGTCAGTTTGCCCTTGCATACATTATAATTTTGCCGGGCACTAATGCAGTTTGCCCGCTCAGTTTGGCCTTTTAAATATAGCAGACCCACTCTAATCCCACGCTAAACCTACTCAAATGGTTTTTGTCTGGTGCAAAGTTTTGAATATCTGGCCCTATATCTTTTAAATGTCTCCCCCTTATATTTTTCCAAGCACAATTTAAATCACCCATCAGAATTAAAGGCCTACTACCCACCATGTCTGTTATTTTTGTCAATATTACTTCTAAGTCTAATATATTTACTTTTGAAGATGAATTGACAATTGAAATAACCAACCCTATCTGCCCTAAGTACACCACTAAAAATTCTATATTATTTTCACTGCCTTGTAATAACATTTCTGAATGACCCAAGGTTTGTTTAGTGAAAAGCATTACCCCTTCCCCTCTAGATTTTCTATCTGTCCTCCATACTTGATAGTTTTGAGTACCAAATTCATCATCTTGATGTTTCTTGGAGAGCCATGTTTCACTGAAACCTAATACACATGAATCATTAATAACCAAAAAAGTTGCCAAGATATAATTTTTTGTCCCAATACTACATGCATTATCCTGTAAAATTTTCCTTTTTAAATTTTCAGGCCCGGGGTTCTTTTCAATATCTCCCCCCAACATTAACAACAAACAACAAGCACATGAAAAATGTGAAATTGAAGTGTTAAAGTTAAAGGGGTTCAACGGTCTGTAACAACCTCCTGAGGTTTGCCTTCTCCAGTTACCCTGAAAAGAATTTCTCCTTGATTTATAACCATTATGTTTCTGTAGTTGGTTACAGGAGATTAACCAGTTTGTTAAACATTTGTCATTTATAGATCATTTAGTTATATTAGACTCTTTTAAACTTGCAACACTCAGGAGGGAACAGAGAATCAAACAACCTAAAAAGTTTAACACCAACATTTTCAATACAGCGCTAAGTCAAAAACTCAGCTCCACCCAATATCTAAATAAAGCAGTTAACCTGCAGATTAATAAATACCTAATTTTATTAAAACAGTGTAAACGTTAAAAAAAAAACAATTATTTCTGACACTGGTAAATATCCAATGTTTTGATGTTATGCACAAGTCACTAAAAGTCAGGATACAATCTTGAAATAGGCCTATTCATGCTGCACTATCTTCATAATTTTTTTTTCTTCAAATTAACTTTAAACTCTCCCAGATTAAAACTTTAATGCCCACCCTCCAGTGTAAGTGTCAAGAGGGTATTCTGCTCAGCAGCTGCAGTAGTCAGGGATAGTCGGACAAACCTGTCTCCTGCTAATATTAGTTTGCTAACATTCATTAAAATAAATGAGAAGCATGTACCAGCGCAGACTGTAACAACGGTATTCATACCCCGGCCTAGTCATGGTGGTTTTGGTGACATGGAAATGGACCATCCTAGGACATTGGCAGTGGCAGCATGAAATGGCCCACCACTGACTTAGATGATGACACAATGGATAAAGAATTTTCCAGTGTTCAGACTTCAGACATAGATGACCATGAGGGCAGCATTTTTATGAGGATGATGATGTGGTTAATGTTGGCAGGTTTTAACTGAAGTTGTTAAAAGGCGGTGTGCCCTCCCAGACCAACACTACCACTGGGACTGATATTAGCCACTGCCACCACTGATCATGAGTTTGTCCACCCCCCTGGACCATCACCACCACCAGAACTGATGTTAGCCACTGCCACCACTAAGCATGAGTTTGTCCACCCCTCTGGACCATTACCACTGGCACTGATGTTAGCCACTGTCATGACTGAGCATGAGTTTGAACACCCTGCCAGACCACCACCACCATTGGGACTGCTGTTGGCCACTGCCACCACTGAATATGAGTTTGTCCACCCCCCAGACCACCACCACCAGGACTGATGTTACCCACTGCCATGACTGAGCATAAGTTTGTACACCCCCCCAGGACCACCACCACCACCACCACTGGGACTGATGTTAACCACTGCCACCACTGAGCATGAGTTTGTCCACCCCCGTGGACCACCACCACTGGGACTAATGTTAGCCACTGCCACCACTGAGCATGAGTTTGTCTGCCCCCCCAGACCACCACCCCAACCACCACCACCACCACCGGCACCGATGTTAGCCACTGCCATTACCAACAGATGCAGGAAGATATAACAGAGAATGTCATCATGTGCTGCAGCTATCACCACCCACACCCACCACCAGTGTCATTCAGACAATATTTCCGTGTTACATTTACATTTACCATGCTAAGGCAGAAGTAGTTGAACTGGAGACCACATCCATCAGCCACAGGTACAAAGCTTCTCAATATTTAAACTATAAAGTGAGTATGTGTACTAATGTTTTTCATGCTATTTAACTTCCTTTAGTTGTATGTTTTGTTTTCTGTAGCTTTTCAGAGCCGTAATGGTCAAACACACACGGTAAACTTTTTTTTTTTACTGGTTAACAAAAAAACTCTCCACTGAAAGTCGGTAGGAATGGTACTGTAGCTGTACCGTACACAGGAACCTATGGAATATCCATCTGAAATCCATTCTGGTAAGTACAGTATCAAGATTTTATTTCATCCATTCATATTTTTTTTGAAAGACTGCAGCAAATGTGACTGAGTATGATTCATACACTAGGTGACGTGTACATCACCAAAACTATTTCTGTAAGATATCATGCATTGTATTCTGAACTTGCAGCTGTGCAGTCATGACTATGACAGTGTTGAAAAAGTTGCACCTAGGTTGTGTTACGTGACAATATGTGGTTTTGAAATGTAACTTGACTTGAGATTGAGAACCAGGGAAAAATAACAATCAAGTTGTAAGAAGTCATTAATTTCTTTTTTTAGGAACTTCCCCATGCTTTGTTGTTGTGTCAAAGTGGCCTTATCCAATGAATTTCTCCAATATCAGGCCTCCTCCCCCGGGCTGGGGAAGACATGCAACATGCAGAAGTCATTTCATTCGATGACCATGACCATCATTAGCAACCAGACTCAAGAAGGATGCAGATGAAATCTGTGAAGAAGTAAACAAATTAGAAACCATTAGAGACAAATCTGAAAATATGCTTCCTCCACCCCCCAAAAAAATACTTACCTTTGTTTGCTTGAGAGTTATCCATTTCAAATTTCTATGCAAAAAGTTCTCATTGAGCAAGTGGAATGTGCACACCAACAGTATCTGTGACCTGTGATACAAAACAAAACATTTAGTACATGTCCATATCAACCCCCCACCTACAAAATACACAAATATGTATCTATATATATATCAACTCACCAAGGCTACTATTAATGTACAGAGAAAGGGCACCATTCCATCCAGTTGAGATGATCACACTGCATTTGCTGGAATCGCAGGACACATTGCACCAGCAACAGTTCGCTCACAGTCATCATTTTATTCTGGGGGACTTTGCATGTGGTGTAACACTCCCATTTAGAAACATAGAAACATAAAATTTGATGGCAGATAAGGACCACTTGGCCCACCTAGTCTGCCAATTTTCCTACCTAACAGATAAACTGCAGATCCTAGTTAACCAACAGCTTACTTCCTCCTACTCCCACTAGGACTGCCTTATGTCTGTCCCATGCATTCTTGAATTCCCCACTGTTCTTGACTCCACAACCTCCTCAGGAGGCTGTTCTATGCATCCACAACCCTCCATGAAAAATATTTCTTCACATTACCTCTGAGCAGTCCTCTCTATCTTCAATTGTGCCTCTGTGTTCACTTTGTTACCACTTGTCAATTTTCTGGACACAAGGCAGATGCATTTTGGGCATGCAGAAAAATCTGGGGACCCTAAGCACCACTGCATGCATGACTGAGTGTGACATTAATTCTGAGGGACTTTGTATGTGCTGTAATGCTCCCATTTAACTTTGTTGCCACTTGTCAATTTTCTGGACACAAGGCAAATGTATTTTGGGCATACAGAAAAAATCTAGGGACTCTGAGCGACCACTGCATGCATGACTGAGTGTGCCATTTAATTCTGGGGGACTTTGTATGTGCTGTAGCAATCCCATTTCACTTTCTTACCACTTGTAAATTTTCTGGACACAAGGCAGATGCATTTTCGGCATGTAGAAAAAATCTGGGGACTCTGCGCAACCACTGCATGCATGACTGAGTGTGACATTAATTCTGAGGGACTTTGTATGTGCTGTAATGCTCCCATTTCACTTTCTTACCACTTGTCAATTTTCTGGACACAAGGCAGATGCATTTTGTGCATGCAGAAAAAATCTGGGGACTCTGTGCAACCACTGTGCACATGACTGAGTGCGCCATTAAATTCTGGAGGACTTTGTATCTGCTGTTACACTTCCATTTCACTTTCTTACCACTTGTCAATCTTCTGGACACAAGGCAGATTCATTTTGGGCATGCAGAAAAAATCTGGAGACTCTGTGCAACCACTGCATGCATGACTAGGTGTGCCATTAATTCTGGGGGACTTTGTATTTGCTGTAACGCTTCCATTTCACTTTGTTACCACTTGCCAATTTTCCAGACACAAGACAGATGCATTTTATGTGTTGTGATTGTGAGCTCATGATGTCATACTGAAATTATCAATTAAAGCAGCATTGCAAAAATGTGGTGACAATTTTGAACTGTACTTTTTTATGCTATTTTATATTGCCAGTCACTAGTTACCTCCAAGTCATGACTTGAATGATACACTTCTTTTCGCAATTTCTATCTGCTTTACTTAGTTGACTACTTTTTGTCATGTATGAAAAAAAGAACACCTTTTAATATTTTTATGACCAGGTTTATAGCACTATTTGCAGCTGATTTTCTATAAATATTGTTCTGTGGGGTCATAAAACACTGCCTGATGCATAACTGATAATTTACAATACAAGTGATATCTAACAACTAACTGATGTGATGGAGAAAAACAGTGGAAAATACTGACAAAGACCTGGTCAGCACCATATTAAAAGGAGTGTTCCTTTTATTATTTCAGACATGAAAAAAAAGTAGTAGAGCAGACTCAGATATTGGAAATTATAGGAACATACAAGTCAGAATGTAAGTAAAAGTAAGTGGCAATGTAACATAACATTAAAAAAATATAGGTCAGAGTTCTCAATAGATTGTTGCATTGCTGCTTTACAGAGATTCACCACATTACATAGTTATTATGGTGTTGCACCTAATTTATGGGTGCCTTACTTCCAAGGGGATCTTTCTTGCTCTACTTGTCCTTACATTAACTTGTATAGTGCAATGCATTTCTGTCAAAACTGCCCATAATTTCATTAAAGTGTATCATGTCTTGGAAGAATTCCTGTTCTGAAAAGCTGCCAAAATTCTGCTCAGCAACGTTAGGATGTGATGCCAGGGAGAGCGTGGTGCATTCTCCATTATAGTGAATGTCCTGCAGTTTTCTGAATTTTTCTTTATGTTATAATGGTGAGTTTGTGGTGAAACATGTGGGCATGTTTCCAGTAACAAGAGCCTTGTTAGTGGAAACGTACCCACATTTCACCACAAACTGAGCATTATAACATAAAGAAACATTCAGAAAGCTGCTGGACATTCACTATACTGGAGCACGCACCCCCGCTCTTCCTGGCATCAAGTCCTAATGTTGTTGAGAAATGGGATCAGAATTTGGGCAGCTTTTCAGAATGGGAATTCCTCTGTGATGTGACACACTTTAATTTAATTATGGGTGGTTTTGGCAGAAATGTGTTGCACTATGTAAGGACATGTGGAGCAAGAAAGAGTCCAATGGAAGTAATGCACCCATATACCGGGCACAGTGCTGTAAGTTGGGGAATCTCTTTAATGTCTATTTCACAAATAAAATAGTTATAGAGCCTCAGTAATGTTTACTTTGTGTCAGGACTCATGGATCAGATTTGAAGTGTTTCGCAAACTATATGAAGACTGAGCAATGTGAGAATGCTGTGCTAAATTGCATGTGTGCCATCAGTGTTCTTTCCTGTGTGTACATACATTGTCCAGCTTTATGCAAATATATATATGGTAAGACTTGTTGCAGCATCAAGAATAAAGATAACAAAGAATACCTGATGTATATTTTATTTATACCATCAGCACCAGTGGAGTAAGTAATATGATATTTTTTTCAGAGGTATCAGGTCATTGTGCACCTCAGTCACTCACAGTGCACACATGACTTTGCAGAGATCATAGCACAAAAAACACATGCTCTCCTAAAAGTTATGTGTGCAGTATGTGACTAAGGTGCACTCTGGTCAGACACCTCTGGAAAAGTATCATACCACTTAGTTCACTGATGATGATGCTGACAATGAAATATACATTATTCTGCTCTCTATTCTTTATACCATAAACACTGCAACAAGTAAGCAACAGCAATATATGTTTGCAACATGCTGCACAATGTCTGATGTCACAAAAACACAGGAAACAACACTGACTGCACACATGCAATTTAGCCCATCATACCTGCACTGCTCACACCAGCTTGTCCACAAGCACTCCACAACAAAAAGTCAACATTACTGAGGCACTGCAACAACAGAAGGGCAAATGCCTATTATTAAACAACAAAAAAAAATCACACACAAAAACAGTATAGCATAGTTGTTGGGGGGGTCCAGAAAAAATCTCTTAATGGGGGATTCCATGGTGCTAGAGCAGCAGGTGGAGCACTGTCAGTATTTTCAGCTGTTGTTGCTGGATTCGATCCACCTGCTGCTGCACAGCACCCACCCTCTCATTGCTTTCCTCGAGGGCCGTCTACACCAGTGCAATATTGGCCTGCATTGCAGGCAGTGTGGCGGGGTCCACTGCAGCAGGAAAGCCAGGCAGTGGTGGTGGCTGTGGTGGCAGTGGTGGTGGTGGAGCAGCTGCTGCAGTTGCCCTCCTCCTGCTGCAGTGGCGAGGCACAAGTTCACCCCCAGCACCCTCTGCCACTGCCACAGAAGGGCCAGCAGGTGGACACCTGGCCCCTTCTGTGGCAGCCTGCTACTCCACCTTGTGGTGAATTGCCATGTGCATGCGCTGGCCACAGGTCCCCAAATGTGTCCCTGGGAGCCATGGCACACCAGCACACCACACAGATGGCAAACCATAATCATGCTGTCTCCCCACACAGTTAAAAACTGCCACACTGGGGAGCTGAGAGGAGACCAGATATGCTGCGGAACCACCTTCATTTACCTGGGTCTCCACCTGTGGCTGTGGAGGTGGTGGAGGGTTGCTGCTGAGCCCTGCAGCTGTTACTGGTGGTGGTGGGGTGGTGGTGGTAGTGGTGGACTAGGTGGATGTGCCACCACCGGTGGCACTGGTGCTGCTGCTTCTACAGGGGGAGATGCAACACCCAAGAGTTGGGAGTGGTCCAATAACACTCAACTGCCCCCATGTGAGCGCACTCCTCTCCTCTGCCCACACCCATGTTCTACAGACTCTCCTCATCCCGGGACCATCATGCATAAGTCCCTAACTGTGACCGACACCTCAATACTCCAACCTTCACCCGCATTCATGTCTCACACTCAGACATGCACACACACAGTCAGACACACCCACACACGCACACACACAAAACAAACTTATAAAAAAAATTCAGTAGCAAAAAAATGAAAAACACAGTACAAAAAAATCAAGACGTAGATTTGAAAAAAGCTGTTTTTTGTGCTTGAAATCACAAGATGCAACTAGAAAACAAACTCTCCTCTCTCCAAACCAAAAAGGCTTCCTCCTTCTACAGCTGCAAAGGAGAAATGAAACTAACTGCTTTTCTGACACTTCCTTCCTGCCTGGCTAAAGCATGGGACTTACAGTACTGTAAGCCATATGATGTGAGGGGGGCTGCCTGTATTGTTGTCACTTCGCCTTACTTTGCATTAAGGTGGAATGACAACACAAAGCCATAATGAGAAGGTTAAGTGAGCACTTTGCAGTGGCCACTTTGGGTAGCATTCTGCCAATGTGAAGTGGCCACGCCACTTCACTAGCAGATATTAAATTCACTGCATCTCTAGCTGCCACACCCACCCCATTCCCTCTCAGAGCAGGTTTGCTCCTGGCATAGCAGTCTGAGAGTTCAACAGCCTCCTGCACTGTTTTTGGATGCCAGTCCTCTTGTCAGGTTTTCAGCTCTGCTGGGCACATCCTCAAAAACAACATTTTCAATCTTCTCTACAGAGTTTGCTTTAATCCCTTCCCACCAATCTTTTAAAAACCAATGTTGTTTAGTTGTTATCTCCTCGTGGCTTATGTCAGGGCTTCTCCTGAGCTTACGAAATTTAACTCTGTATACCTCTGCTGTTAAATCATAATTTTTTAGCAGTGCAGCTTTAAGTTTACTATAATCATCACTCCCCTCATTGTCCATTTGACCCAATGCATCTCAATCTTTACCGGTAAGTAGCGGGGACAGCTGGATGCCCCAGGACTCTCTAGGAATATTTGTCTGAATACATACTTTTTCAAAGGAATTTGAAAAGGCATCCATATCTTCCCCTTCTTTAAATTCAGCTATCAATTTAGAATTTAATTTGTACCCCAGTCCTGGAGTCCCAGTTAACCCCAGGCCATTTACCTGCTCTGGCACTGGTGTTTGGAGTTGTAGCTTTTCTAGTTCATGTTTCCCCTGGCACTCTCTCTCTCTGTCTACTCTTGCTTGGCCTTCCTCTATTCTCACTTGGCCTCTCATTGTTCCCACTCAGCCTCTCTCTGAAGCTGTCTCTCTCTCTTTCCTCTTACTCCATCTCCAGCTTCCTCTGTTCAAACTCTCTTCACTGCTGTGCTTCAAACCTTTTCTGTTCAAAATCCAGCTCCATCCTCCACAACTCCATCTGCAGCCTGATCGCTTCTGGCTCCAGTATGGTGGTGACCTTGCCCTGCTGCTGTGGCCCTTGGATTGCACGGGTCCTACTGTCCTCATCACTGGATCTGGACACTGCACTGGACCCTGTTCCCTCCACACCCAAGGTTTGGTACTTTCTAGTCACAGACTATGATTCAAGGTATTGTGCATCAGCTGGCACAACAGCCACCACGAGGTGCTGCTTTTTGGTTCAGCCCTTGTGCTAGACTCCTTTCTCTTGGCACAATTGCCTCAGGTAGTCTGCAGTGTACTCATTGTAGTTGGAAGCCATCTTCTTCCCTATCTATGGCTTCACTAACTTACACCCAAAATAAAAATAAAACAGGTAGGAACTTAGACTGTAAGCACAATGATATAGTTCTATTACTTTTAAATCATGCCTTAATTTGCATGTGAGCTGTTACAGTACCAGTCTGACACACTGGACTGTTAATGCTCGAGTTATCAAATTCTTTTAAATTGCACCGCTGCCAACGAAATATGTTATAAATGCACCCCGCAGGTCAGGCCCTCTGCTTCCACAGTGCCAAATCTTGAAGTGCAATATGTAAACTGGAGACAAACAGGGTAACCTTCCTGTATGTGGGGTCCGAATCACCTACTAGCCTCGAGTCCGGGGTGAAATATGAACTTTTTCTAGTACAGCCAGTTAATAAGCTCAGATATGTATTCTCTTCAGGGAAATGCGGTACAAAACTTCACCCAGTGGGCACCCAGACAGGTTCAAAAGTCTACCCTTTTGACTTAATATGAGACCTAGGTATATTCTTACCTTTAGCAAGATAAGTAACACACTTTCAAGCCCTTACAGTTGTCAGAATTTTAAAACTGTTCCATCATTCACATGCAAAAGAAACTGAGAAGGCACAGGCAGAATTTTAAGAAAAATAGTGTTTACTAAAAATAAAAATAAAATGGATAAAATACAAAATACAGAACATATAACAAAAATACTTACAGTCAGAACTAAATTGGAAATGACAGCTCAAAAAGCTCCTGGATACTTAAAAGTTCTCATTTAACTAATTTTTAACAGAAGTGCCTGTATGAGTCCAGAGATAAAGTGTCTCACTCCTCTTAGAGTCCAGAGATAAAAGTGTTTTTTTTCCCTCAGATGCTTGACAAATTGAAAGCCAATCTCTCCACCTCCTTGTGATGTCACAGCACACATGAGGTCACTGCTAGCCCTAGGATAAATCTGAAAGCTGAGTAGGACTATCCAAAAGGATGTTATTTTGCTGCTGACTGGAAATCAGCAGTTAGCAATTTTTAAAATATGACAGTCTCTTTGAGCAAAGCATTTCCTTTGATGTTCTTAGAATGCACATTCTTTCATCAGTTCCTTCTAGGTGTGAAAGCCAACAGGAATCAGCCAAATGTCCCTTTTCCTCAAGGATCATAAAATGCATACTTTGTCTCTGTAGTTCCAAAGTAGGAATATTTTACCATGTGTTATCACCTGGCATTTGAAGGAAGCCCTATGTGTTAACACAGAGTAGGAAAACATTATCTGCTACATTAGGGCTATGCTGAGGTTAGAAGGTCAAGCCTACTTACTTAGTGGCTGCTCGTCCTAATCAGACATTCACATACACATTTATTTATATTACAAATATTATACAATGTAATTATTAAAGGGTTTCTCACATCACAATGCAATCATTTTAATAGTGGCAGCTTTGCTCGGGAGGGACAAACCTAGTGTTTTCCACCTATGAAAATCCAGCTGCAGTTCTTCTACCACAGCATTCAAATTTTGAGTACACATGTCCCGGAGGTTACTAGAGATGAACAAGACCAGGTATCTTACCCCTGCAGGGACCACTTCACAGGATGTTGCTCTATAGAAGCCTAGCAGGAATTCACCCCACAGAGAGGGAGACTGTCCATCTTGCCCCAATTAATCCATAGCACAGAAATGGCACTGAAGGATCCTATTACTGTACATGCCTCAAAGAGGGAAATTTCTACTTTCGTTTAACATCAGCAACATGTCATCGGCATACAGTAAGGAGGCAAAATGCCCCCCTCACAGGGATCCTCATGATCTGTGGAAGCTGAGATATAGCCAGATTTAAAGGCTCAAGAGCCAAAACAAAAAAAAGGGGGCTAAGGGGCCACCCCTGCCTGGTGCCTTGAAATAAGAAAAAAGACTCCAAGTGTACCCCATTAACTAACACCCTAGCTCTGGGGGAGGAATAAAGGTAGCCCACCCAGTGGCAGAACTGAGGCCCAAAACCGAACCAGGAGAGAACAAACTGTAAATATTACCTCTCGATAGAGTAAAATGTCTTTTCAGTGTCTAACCCCACAACTGCTGCAGAATCCAGTCCCTTAACCATCACTTGAATAAGATTAATAAACTGTTATCAAATTATCACTGCCCTGTCTGCCCTTCATAAAGCCTGACTCAGACTTACTAGTTAATAACGGAGGAACTCTTTCTAATTGAATAGCTAGAATTTTTGCGAATACCTTACAATCTACATTTCATAATGATATTCGATGGTAATAAACACATACAGTTGGACCCTTCCCTGGCTTAGTCAGGACAGCGATAGTAGCTTTCCTCATAGTGTCAGGTAATGTGCCAGTCTCCTTAATCACAGCAAAGACTTCCAACAAATGTAAAGACAGGAGGAACTCAAAGGGCTGATAAAACTCAGAGCTAAGCCCATCAGAACATGGGGTTTTACATAGAGAAAGTGCTTTAATAGCTTGTTGTACCTCTGATACAGTTATATCTACCTCATGCAGATTTACTCTTTCTGATGATAGGCAGGGAAGTGTAAGGGTAGAGCAGAAAGTATCTAATTGAGTCTGAGTCTGATCTACCAAAAGGGTGTACAGTTTTGCATAATACCATCTAAACCTCTCAACCATCCACCTAGCATCAAAAATAAATTCCCCCTCATCCCCACGTAAGAATGGCACCTGAGATTCCATAGTCTTTTTCTTCAGGTAACAGGCCAGCAACCACCCACCTTATCCCCAGACTCCCAATAACTGTTTTTTTTTTCCATTTAAAGTTTATTAATAATTTTAAACATACATGCCAGATTTCCAAGTACAGTTTCATTATACATTAACAGTATACAGCAGTCTGAATCTGTCATCCCACTTTCTCCTCCCACAACTAAATTCCCCACCCTTCTAATACAGCATTATTCTAACCCTATTCCCTACAAACTCTACAGCACAGACATCTCAATAATGACAGAATACACTAGGTACAAAGACCCTCACTATGAGAAGCTTTAGATCGAGAATAAAGTGTATAAGGGGTCCCATAACTTCTTAAACCTTCCTATTCTATTAATTAAGCTTGCAATAGCCTTTTCCTTTCTGAGGTTCGCAAGAAGTTTGGTTAACCATTCTCCAAAAGTAATTTCAGATTGGTCTTTCCAGTGTCTTAATATTACTTTCTTAAGTGACATGGATATCATGGCCATGTAGTATTTCCTATTAGGAAATCTGATACTAGAAAAGTCACCTAAGATACATATTTCAGGTTTAAAGAGACCCTCTAGTCCCAAAATGGGTTGGTCTTATTTTGGAAGGTGGTTCAAAGAGGTACTATTTTGGGACAAGTCCAGAAAATATGATATAAGGTGCCCTCATATTTAGAGCATCTCACGTACTGGGAAAAGGCTGGCAGTCCAAATGTTAACATTTTTTCTGGGGAAAAATATAAATTATGTAAAATATGCATTTGCATCAGCCTTAGTCTATCTTGCATTATGAATTTGTAACAGTTAAACCAGAGGTCAGCCCAATTAATGTTATGACCAGGAAAGTAGGAGGACCAATAATGGGTCGGACCGTAACACTCTGGATATAACCGATCGAACAAGGTACCGTAAATTTTGAGATGACTTTCTGCTGGCCCACCAATTGTATCAAATCTAATAATAGGGAAGGGCCTGTATTTGAGTCTGTTTTTGCCCAAATACTTAAATTAATAGGTGTCTCACTTGAATGATTCTGAAAAAATATTTAGTCGGGATCTTAAACTTTTGCATTATACTTTGGCCTGATAACCAGGCATCATCTTCACCTATAAAAGTATGCAATGGAATACCCTTTAATTGAGGTAACCAGTTTGAGGGGATACATTTGTCATCGATCTTAAAATTAGGATTTCCAAACAGGGGTTGATTTAAGTCTCCTTTATTATTATACTTGATAAAAGACATAGTTGAGAGTAGACCCTGATTGACAGTGCTATGGGAGTGTTTTTTAATCTGCTGGGAAGGAGGTTCTCCTTGATTTAAAGGAGGGCTTCTGGGTCTAAACTGCACTCTCAAATCTGAGCCAGTTCTATTTTGAGCCATAACGGAGTATAACTTGTTGTTATGGATAATGTCCATCTCAGGTATTTATTAATGTGACTAGCCCAGAAATAGAGCCCTAGATGAGGCAAACGCAAGCCTCCTCTTAGCTTTGGTGCCTCTAATTTATGGAATGTGATCCTAGGAGTCTTGTTAGCCCAGATAAACTCTAAAAAGAGACTATTTACCTTCTTGAACCACAATACCAGAAGCCAGACATTAAGCATTGACAGGGGATAAAAAAGCCGTGGGAATACATTCATTTTGAGCAGGTTAACTCTCCCCCAAATGGAAATTGGAAGGGAGGGCCACCTGTTGAGATCCTGGGTTATCACATGAAGCAGAAAGCCCAAATTCAATTTGGTAGTACTTCCCGTAAGTCTTGATAATTCAATACCCAGATATCTTAGGGAATCCTGTTTCCAGGCAAGTCCTAACTTAAGAATATCCGCTTTGTAAAGCTTATGACTAAAGGGGAAGACAATTGTTTTATTTACATTTAATTTATAATTAGAAACTAGGCTAAAGGATTTTATAATATTTAACATTGGGGGAATAGAAGAGACAGGATTAGCTACTTGAAGAAGGAGGTTGTCTGCATAAGCAGAGACTTTGACCTCACATGGGTGAATTGGGATTCCTTGCACTTCTGGGCAAGCCTGCAATTTATGGATTAATGGCTCTAAATATATGTTGAACAGTAAAGGGGAAAGGGGTAGCCTTGCCTAGTTCCTGAATAAAGAGTAAATGGGTCTGAAGTGACTCCATTTCCCGATACTCTCGCAATAGGAGATTGATAGAGGGATCTAATCCAAATCTGGAATGTTTTAGGAAATTTAAAGGCCTTTAAAGTCTGAAATAAGTACTGCCAGTTGACCCTGTCAAATGCCTTCTCGGCGTCCAGGGAGATTAAGGCCGCCTGATAGGGAACATCTCTGGATGCCGAGAAGACATGAGCCAGGGTACGGAGGTGGTCCGAAGAAGATCTGCCCTTCATAAAGCCCACCTGTTTGGGACCGATAATAGCAGGGAGGATTAAATTAAGATGGCACGCTATTAATTTAGACAGTATTTTAATGTCCTGATTCAAGAGAGAGATCGGCCGGTAGTTGGTGATCAATTCAGGTACTTTACCCGGCTTAGGAATAAGTACAATTAATGCTTCAAAGAGAGAAGCATCTATCTGAGCTCCTGAAAGTATATACTGGAATAAGGGAAGCAAAAAAGGGATAATGGGGTCTTAAACCGTTGGTAAAAATAAGATGAGTAACCGTCTATCCCTGGGGTTTTATTTAAGGCTAAAGCACTTATAACATTAGATATCTCTTTACTTGTAATAGGTAAGATTAATGCCTTCTGCTGATCCTCAGTAAGACTAGGTATGTTAGCCTCCCTTAAATAATTATCTAGTTGAATCTGGGTTTAGGGATCAGGCATAGGACCATATAAGTCTGTATAGTACTTAGAGAATTCAGATACAATTTCATTCGGGGAGGTCTTCACAAGTCCATCTGTTTGAGACTGAATGGATGTTATCTACCTAGAGGATTCTATTTGCTTAATTCTATGAGCCAAAAGGTGTCCCGCTTTCTCCCTCTGGTCAGTAAATGATGCCTGTGTCTTTAAAATGGCATACTCTACTTTTTCACAAAGCAATTCAAGATAGGCCGCCTTTAATTTAATGAGCTTATGAAGTGTAGATTCAATTGTGGCGGGGGACAGGTCTTTTTCCATGGTCCTTAGTTGAGACTATAGCTGGGACATCTGATGCTCTCTTGTTTTTTTTTTTTCCTATTAGAGGCTAAACTAATGAATACTCCTCTTAAGTAGGCCTTAAAAGCACACCATTCTATATCCGACCTTTGAATTGTGCCATAATTGACCACAATATACTGATCTATATGGTCCTGAACTGTGCAAACCAATTTAGGGTCTTTAAGGAGTTGATCATTAAGTTTCCATCTTCCTCCACCACTGAGCGGAGGATCTATAGTTAACTGACAACATACAAGGGAGTGGTCCGACGGGGGCCCCAGCTGTATCGAAGAATCAATAACTTGTGGTATATAAGCGCGAGAAATAAGCACATAGTCTATTCTGGACAATGCTTTATGGACCAGGGAAGTGAAAGTATATTCCCTATCAGAGTGGTGTAGTACCCCCCAAATATCACACAGTCCAACCTGATCCATTAAATCTCTAAGAGCACATTGAGCCGGAGACAGTCCCTTCCTACCGTGCCCGGTCTTATCCAACACCGGGTCATACACCAGGCTGAGGTCTCCACCCAATATCATCAGTATCGTGAGAAAAGGAAGTAAGGATGTAATAATTTGTGTAAAAAATCTAGGACAATCCTGGTTTGGTCCATAGATACTCCCTAGGAGTATTTCATTAGCAAATAAGTTACCCATAACAAAAATAAATCTGCCTTTGGGATCTTTGATTAATTTTGTCGGAGTAAAGGGGAGCTTCCTGTGAACCAAAACCATCGTGCCACCACTATTGGTGGAGCACTCAGCTGAAAATACCTGACCCACTTGTTGTCTCTGTAACTTTGAGGCCTCAACATCTAATATATGTGCCTCCTGCAAAAACATGATTTCCGTAGCAAGCAAGTTTAAATGCTTCAAAATCGAATATTGCTTAGTTTTATGTCTAACCCTTTCACATTCCTTGTTATAACTTTCA
This sequence comes from Neoceratodus forsteri, assembly GCA_016271365.2. Lineage (NCBI taxonomy): Eukaryota > Metazoa > Chordata > Ceratodontiformes > Ceratodontidae > Neoceratodus > Neoceratodus forsteri. The sequence goes on from CM057458.1 coordinate 1,181,310,583, forward strand.
ATGACTTAGCCATTAGCCCTTCTCTGTGTGACCCGCAGAAGTATATAAATGATAAATCTCCAGGGTAGTGCTGTTATAGAATCTATATGTACTGTGCTGTACTACTCCCTTCCCTACCCCATGGCTTCTACCCAATCCCCTTAATATCACCCATTTGTCTAACGAACTAGACCATATGATGGATAATAACCATCCCTGGTAACTAACCCATTCTACCCCCCATTCTATTCTTCCCACGTTATGCAGAACCACTTTTCACTTCTCTCCCAGCTACTCTGCCCTGTCACCCGACTCTCTAGGAAGAGTCAATATAGAACTATAATAATTCTTTTGAAAGCCCAACTTAGTGCTTTAGGAGATCTGGATGTACCTATGGTTAATTAACCCTAACATAGTAACACAGACTAATCCATTCTAATTGAGAATAAATAACAATATTTATAGACTGAAAACCTTGGTTATAGGCTTATTGATGTAATAAAATCATAGTGAGGGGCTGGCTGCAGTATAACCTAGAAGTGAAAGACTGCATTTATCCATGTCTAAGAATCAAATCTGTAAAACCTTATTAAGCCCCAGCTGGAGGAGAGAAAACACACAAACAAACAAACAAAAAAATTAAAAAGGAGGATTTTTAATTCCTTTTATTTAGACTTGACCCCAGTCAAGAATATACCATACAAATGTTTTTCATATAGACTACTGGCAGTAAACCCACACATATACATTTTAACACCAATATAGCGCCTGAGAGGTACCCCGCTATTAAACAAAACATATTATGCTTTAGTTCAGCTAAGTGCTATACCTCTACTTCGGAGCAACATTAATCTAAAACCGAAAAAGCCTTTCTGCTGACTATTATACACTGTATACTACCCCCCAATAAATAATGAGACGGGGCTCGCAGCAGACTTCAAGACATTGCTATTGGTTCTGCACTGTAAAAAAAGACAAGAAACTATACTTAACTTCTACATTAACCCGGAGGTCTGAGAAAAGCACTACATTACCTAAACAAACTGAAGAGAGTCCAGAGTTTAGCTCACTCGCGCAATACAGCAAATTGTCCAATAATCTTGCCTTGAGGGCCTCTTGTGGTAGCCGATCGCAACTGCATCTTTACCTCCTCTGACAAACAATTGCAAACTCCTTGCAAATGAAATAGGATGCTTACAAAGTTAGGATCCCATCTTTCAGTTACAGTTCACTGTCCAGTATACAAGGGCTCCTCCTTAAACTGAAAATCATTAAGCCACAATTTTTGGCATGACAATACTGGGGTCACGAGTCTCTTGAACCTAAAGAAGAGGGGGAAGGCAGCCTTCCATATAACATTTATCAGGGTCTCTTTTAACAACTATTTTGTTACATCCCTCTAGGATTTTAGGACACAGCTGCCCAGAATTTTACCTCTTGCCCTCAGCAATTACTGAACAAATCAGGCAGGGACTTCTGAAAGGTAGTTTTGGCAACCTCCACCTCCTCGAATGTAGACCAGGACCCTTCTAGCAGCACTTGCAGTCTGGCAGGATATCCCATTTTAAACTTTATGCCAGCTGCGATTAACTTTGAAACAATTGGGTGGAATTGTGTGCGATGAAGCCTAACAGAGGCAGGGAGATCCTGAGTTATCCTTATTTTTGCTCCCTCCCACCTAATTTCTTGCAGCTCTCTTATTTTCCCTAACAAATACTGCCTCTCTTGAAAGTTCAGAAATCTGCATATGATCGGTCGAGGCAAGGCTCCAGGTGGCGGCATGGGTAGAAGAGCTCTATGAGCTCACTCTATCATATAGACATTTCCAAAAGGTGAGGGGCCAGCTACTTTTCAACCAGCTTTTGAACAAAATTGATGGTATTTGGGCCTTCTTCCTTTTCTGGATAACCACGTTATTTCTGCTGCTCCTTCCTTCCAAATCCTCCAATTTAGCCTCCAGGTTTTTTAATCGTTTGTCAATTATCCACTGCCTCCTTGCTAAGACGATCAGCTCTTTTCTCCAACGATGTAATACAGGCTTCATTGTTGGTAATCCTTATAGATAGATCTTCCAGTGCTGTGGTCATTTGTTTAACATCCATTGTTAGGGATTTTACATCTTCTCTGAATGGTGTAAATTCGGTAAGAAACCGTTCTAGTGTAAGAGGAGTCGCTTCGGATTCTTTGGCAGCGATAGCACTGATAGCTGTTAACTTGCATTGCCTTGATGGGCCTTAGGACGTTTGCTCTGTTTCTCTGGGGAAACCAGCGGGGTATGTTTTGGGGGCGCTGAGCACATCTACGCTTCCATTCCAGCAACCGGACTCCTCCTCTGACAACAATCAAGCGTTTAGCCCAAAGATGATGATCTTAAACTTTGTTAAATACTTCTGTTGGGCTCTTACAAGATGCCAGGCAACGGGAGCTGAACTAGCGAGCTGCTACTCAGTGTGCTGCATCACGTGGTCCCCCTCCCAATAACTGTTTTATAAGAAAAACAAAGCACTGGCAGTGTTCTGTTAATAAATGTCATTTAGCCATTCCTTGCATCGGAGCACTTCAGGGATTTTGCTGATTTTGCTGATTTCCCCTCTAGGGAGGTATAAATAGCTTCCTCCAATGCTCAAGCATGGGCTGAGAAGTTCTCTATTTCTTTACACCTCTGTGTATTAACATGGGAGGCATATAAAATAATCAACCCTCTAATATAGGATTTGAATGCATCCCATCCAGTAAGTACAGAGATTTCAGGGGAGAGATTAAGTTGAACAGCCCACCCTCAAACCAGCATCGGGGTGTGCGTTGGGGTCATTGGCTGTTACTCTCACCCCATCATGTGGGTAAAGAACCTGAGGTATAGGAGAATGGGGTGAGAGTTAGGACCGATGACCCCAACGCACACCCCAATGCCAGTTGGAGGGTGGGCTGGGGTTTCCAAGGGGGGCTTTCAACCCTAACCCTGAATTTCCTAGCTTTTTTTTTGCCATGGAACAACCTTAACTGATGCATTAAACTGAGTTTTTTACCTCTAATGTCTCTTCTTTTTGAGAATGAGGTTGATAAATAATGAAAGGCATGCAGTGGCCACGTAATGTCTTGTTACACAGTAACAGGAACTGCAAAGCAAATGCAAGCGGCAACAGTAATGCACATGGCAAAGCAAACATAAATGGCAAAGCAAACATTAACAGAAACACAAGTGTAAAGTGACGCCAAAACAAACAGTTACATAAACAAAGACATCAAACAGAAGTGCATACAGAATGCAACTGGTAACACACACATTCACGGTACCACAATTGTAAATGCAAATGGTAACAGTAACACCAACAATAACACCCAAGTAAACAGAAATGCAAGCACATATGAAAATGCAAACTGTAACACACACACTCATGGAACCACAGTTGTAAATGCAAATGCTTATGGTAACAGCAACATTAAAGCCAGTAAAAACAGAAATGCATGCGCATATGAAAACGCAAACTGTTACACAAAGGTCATGGTACCGCAATAGTAAACATAAATGGTAACAGTAACAGCAACAGTAAAGACAACAGAAAAAGAAATGCAAGTGCATATGAAAATGCAAACCATTAAGTACAAGGTGGTGTAAACGGGAACGAAGATTCGAATGGTAGCAGAAGTGCACCTGGAAATGCTAGCTGTCACAGTAACAAAAGGGCACACCCTTCTTTTCCCCAAAAACTACATTGAAAAAACTAATTGAAAACAAAGAATGTATGTATTATAATTGACTTCAGAGCAGAAAAGTACAACTTGGAATACTAAATTGCTTATATCTCAGGAACCGTATGATGCAGGAAAAAAAATTAAATTTTGTATGAATTATTGCTTTCTTGGCTAGTTTTTTACATAGCCCCCTAAATGGGGGGCTAAACACTTTTTTGACAAAAAGTCTGTATCTAACACTGTTTCTGAGATACGGGCCCTGAAAGACGCGACAGATGCCATAATGTTATCCTATGGGACAAATTGCCAAATTCAGAGTGCTGTCACTTTGCCACCCTGTAATACTTTTTCTATAGACCACCAAATGCACATTTGTGGGATGTTGACTTTCTTCCCTCCAAATTTCAGCCCAAAAGACCAAACCATTATTTTCCATCAGAGCGGCAAAGAATTCCTGTAATATGGCAGACACCATAATGTTATCCTATGAGAAAAAGTGCCAATCCACTAAAAGGCACATCTGTGGGACGTTGCCTTTCTTCCCTCCAGATTTCAAGTAAAAAGACCAAACTTCACTGTGGACTCCATTCTTTATTACCCTCTGTGTCCTGTTGTCCAGCCAATGTTTTATCCAGGCTACCACCCTGAGACCCACTCCCAGGCTGGCTAATTTGTTTATTAATCTTTTGTGTGGGACTGTGTCAAATGCTTTGCTAAATTTAGGTAGGCCATGTCCACAGCCCCTCTCTGCTCTACTACTTTGGTCACCAAGTCAAAGAAATCAATTAGATTTGTCTGATATGACCTTTCCACTGTGAATCCATGCTGCCTTGGATCCTGTGCCCCACTGGCCTCTATGTATTCAACAATTCTTTCCTTTAGAAGTGATTCCATCATTTTTCCTACCACTGAGGTCAAACTGACATGTCTGTAGTTTCCTGCCTCTGTCTTGCTCCCACTTTTGTGAAGGGGAATCTCATCTGCCCTAAGCTATAGATAAGAATAGATAAGGGATTGCATATTACCCAGCTATAATACCATGAAGAGGTTCTGGGGATATGTGATCCTCTATTGCGAAGCTCGAGAGGTTCCAATATGTTCACAGAACCTCAAGATGAGAGTATAACCAAGTAATCACAATTCTTTGTAATATATGGATTCAAGGACTTTCAAGCACTTGTTGCTATTGAAACAAGGTGCTGGAAATTGTTGACTGTTTCAAACTGTGGTGCATATCTTGTTAAATGTGTTGAACCTATGATCTGGGATTTTTATAAGTTTTGTGCCAATAATTCTGAACAACAGGTAGATTAGTAAACAGGAATAGGAACTCTGAAACTTGTTATTGTTTTTGGATTCAGGTGAGAGTCTTTGTTCTGATTCCGCTTTTTGTGAGGAAGTTATGAAGCAGGCATAAACTGACTTTTTTAATGTGTTCCCATTTTCTTGATTTTTATTTTTCTACAGACTGTATTATCTCTTTTGTAGTGGCAGTTTCTTTTGTCAGAGCCATTTTTTTCAGATTTCTTGTCACCAGCAAGTTGATTTTTACTGTACATGGCAGTTCAGAAAGTTGACTTGCGCTCAGCTGGAGGGTTTCAGCAGCTCATGCTCCTGTATCTGTCTCATAATACTATGCTTCAGAGCTTGAAACAATGGAGTTTGCCCTTTAAGGGGCAGACCAAGTTGTCCTGGTGCTCCCATTCTCCTTTTTTGGAATGGTTTGCTCAGATGGGGAGGGGGGAAGGTAAGGGGGGGCCAGGAGGCAGGACAATAGGAAGGCAGGCAGGAAGGGGAGGGGCAAAAAGGGGGTACAAAAAATCAGCACAGTGGTAGTTCAGCCACTTTTGCTGAAGTTTTGTTAGATACTATAATGGGAAAATTACAGCACATCAAATTGGCTACAGTGAAATCATTGGAAGCAGTGGACTGAGGTTTGTGCAGGATGAGGAAGGTAAGAGCAGACAAGCATTGTATAAGCAATAGCGATACAGCGATATATAAAAAAAAAATGATAATATGTATAGAGTTGGTATGTTACGATAAAATGAAGCCTGGCATTACATAGAAACATAGAATTTGATGGCAGATAAGGACCGCTTGGCCCACCCAGTCTGCCCATTTCCCTACCTGATGGATAAGCTGCAGATCCTAGTTAACCAGCAGCCTACTTCTTCCTACCCCCACCCCCTAGAACTGCCTTATGACTGTCCCATGCATGCCTGAATTCCAACACTGTTTTTGACTCCACAACCTCCTCTGGAAGGCTGTTCCATACATCCACAACCCTCGCTGTGAAAAAATACTTCCTTAAATTACCTCTGAGCCGCCCCCCTTCTATCTTCAAATTGTGCCCCCTTGTTCTTGCACACCTCTTTTTTTGAAAGATGCTACCCTCTTGGACTTTGTTGATTCCCTTGAGGTACTTGAAAGTTTCTATCATGTCCCCCCTCTCCTCCTTTTCCTCGAGGCTATACATATTAAGCTCCTTAAGTCTCTCTTCATATGTCTTCGGTGCAGACCCTGCACCATTTTAGTTGCCCTCCTCTGGACAGCTTCCATCCTGTCTATGTCTTTGCAGAGATTGGGTCTCCAGAACTGCACACAGTACTCAGATGTGGTCTCACCAGCTGTCTGTACAGAGGGATAATAGCTTGTGTTTCTACTGGTGATGCCTCTCCCTATGCATCCCAGTATCCCCCAGCCCTCCTTGCTGCCCTCTCACATGCTTGCCCACCTTTAGGTCATCTGATATGACTACCCCCAGGTCCCTTTCCATTTTTGTTGTTGTTAGTATCTCACCCCCCATTGTGTACTCTTCCCCTGGGTTTTTGTTTCCCAGGTGCATTACCTTGCACTTCTTAGCTTTGAATCTAATTGAGGACTGGTAATTAGGCACTGGAGGCGAGAAGTGCCTGCAATGAGGTTTAGGGCAGTCAGGGTGAATGAGCTCCCAGAGTGGAAGCTTGGCCTTGCTCCAAGAAAGACTAGTAGGCTGGTACAGCAGGGCATGAAAGTGGGCAGCCTGGGGTGGCTCGAAGGTAGAGGAGAGAGAAGAAAGTCACAAAACTCTGTTGGGTAGGCTGGGAATGGTGGTTGAGAGGGACAGTGAAAGGCTACAGGAATCCAAAAGCCACGAGGCATAACGTCACATGCCACGGAGGAGGAGGGCCTTGCTTGAAAGGCAGACAGATGGTAGGTAGACAGAGCAAGAAAAGCGGGCAATGTTTGTGGCTCATTCTGGTAGGGCCCTGTCTCTGAAGCAAGATTGTGGGGTTGATTTCCTGTGAAGGAGAATTTTGAGGGGGAGAATGCTGTGATAGGCAAGGGCCATGGTGTGGCTTAGTGAGTATGAGGAAGCAGACAAGCGGGTTTTGGGAGAGCAAGTAACCTTGGGGAAAGAAAACGAATGAAAGTAGTGCCCAGTAAAATACGATCCCTGGGTTTTGGATCATTAACATTTGAACTTTAAAATGGATTGTGTTGGGCAAGCAGAGGGGCTGTGGTTGGAAGCCCTGGATGGACAGGTTAGTGCAGCACTCACAATGTAAGATACCAAGGGTGCAAGTTACCAAGAGCTTTGCAGACAAGGGACTGGTGCATGAGGTGATTCTCCTTATTAAAGGGGAACGGCAGGGAGCTAGGCAATAAGCCAGAGCAGTGGTTGGCTGGTGAGCATGTGGCAAGACAACTGATGCTGCATGAGGCAATGAGTGAGGGGAAGGGTGTTTATGCCAAGAGGCCACACAGGCAGTAGGAGGCATGCAGGGACATGAAGGGGGATAATAAATAGGCCTACCAGGCTGCAAGAGTAGCGACAGAGGTGTGGGAGTGGAGTGACTATGAGGGGTGGACAGCAATCTGGGGGGGCCCAATGAAAAAAGGGGATGGACCCAGAAGGCCAGGAGGCAGGTGGTAGACGCTGTAGGGACAGATGCGATGAGTGGTCTGGCTCCATTTTCATCACAGTGAAGCAGGCCATAGGGCAAGCCTAGCATGAAGAAAAATCAGCACGCGTAGCCAAAAGGCTAGTGCATATATATATATATATATATATATATATATATATATAAGGGGGCCTTGGGAACAATCACGAAGGTGCCTAGTGATAGTGGAGGAGCAGATGGAGTGGGTGCTCAGCATACAGGAAGAATCGAGGAGGGATATAAAAAAAGAAAAAGAAAAGTGTGGTGAGTCATTAATGGAAATGTTTTGTTTTTTCAGCTTTGTCAGTTTTCACAGCTTTTATGCAGGCAAGAAAGAAAGGAGATGACACCAAAGAGGAACAAGCCTTCTAAGGAAGATGCCTACAAGGCCATTGTAGAGCTTGCAGAGAAGGCCAACAAGTTGTGGCAGATGGTGGAAGAAGAAGAACCGGGGAGATCCACGGAAAAGCAGAAAGTGGGAAAAGGAAAAGGGGCTGGGAAATGAACAGCAGGGAGACCATGTGGTTCTAAAGATTACAGCCACCAGTGGTGGTGCCTCTCGAGTGGTTAGCCCACTACTTCTGCAGCCCTGTGTACCTGAACTGCCAGTACCTCCCCAACAGAAGGTGGTGTTTCCACTGGTGGAACCCAGATATGAGCCCCCGAACACAGTGGTTCCTCTTTGGACAATCCCCCAACCAGTCAGCCAACCACAGGAAGCCAGGCCAGGGCATCTGGATGACAGCCGGCTACAGGGAGCTGATAAGCCCACAGATAATGTATCTGGCCCAGCAGGAGACAGCATTAAGGAATACATAGGCCAAATTATTGCGGACTGGGATCAGGGGTTGGGGCAGATGGAATCAGCACTAGCAGAGATCAAGTCGGATAAGGAATCGATGGGGGGGTGGATAAGATGTCAGAAAACATAGGAAAGGGAACAAGAGAGATAGGAGCTCCAGGGATGAGAATCGGGGAGCATGTACCTCTGGCTACAAAAGAAAAGATATGGAAAGGGGAGTATGCAGACATTTTTGCCTTAGTGAGTAGGGAATCAGCTGCAAAATAGGAGAAGACAGAGAATATTGGGAAGAGCGAGATGGCAGCAGCAGTGGTTTTACTTGGAAAGAAAGAAGAGGACAAATTTATAAAAGGCAAGATGTGGGATGGGTGGTTCATAGGTTTCACCCCGTACTCAGCAATAGTGTTGGAAAAGAAGCCAGAACTGGGCATCCCTCTTATTACGTACTCGCTAATTATCAGAAGGGCAGAAGCAAAAGGGGAGTAGGGTGGATATATTATGATGAGTTTTTATCAAAGTATGGCAACGTATGGGGATGTGAGGTGGGACACAATGCAGTCAGACTTATGGACTGACTATGTAACTGATCAATCCACTCTGAGGGAGAACTGGGGAAAGAGGGAGTACCCAAAGTGTTGCTGGGGATATAACAGAGCACTTTGTTCATGGCCCCAATACAGGTTCCGGCATGCATGCTCAAAATGTGGGGGTGCCCACCCTGCGAATAAATGCAAGGCAACATGGACGCAAGGGACCCAGGGAGGAGGGATACAGGGAACAGCCCAGCAGCCCTTTTGGGAGGGCCAGGGCTACAGGGACCAGTCATGGAATAGAGGTTCGAGAGGAAGAGGATATGGTGGTAGGGGGAACCAAGCTTACTGAACAAAGGGAGAAATGAGACTGGGAGGGAGGTGGGTGGGTCAGAGAATTGGGGGGATAAGGAAACAATTTCAAGAAGCAAAAACCCCCATTAAGGTCGAGGTGTGGCAGAGATGGTTAAAAAAATAACCAAACTGAAAGGTGGTGGAAATGATAGATAAAGGTTTTAGAACAGGTTTCTCATTACAGTGTGAAGGCCCAAGAAGGGCAAGAGAGACTAACAATCTGAGGTCAGTTACAGGAAAGAGGTCATTTTGAAGCAAAAATAGAGAAAGGAAGTGTGTTGGGCAGAGTAGAAGTGTAGTACTCATCTCACCCATTAAAGAATATGAGAATTTCCCATTTGGCCTGGTGCCCAAGAAACAAGAAGGAGGATATAGGTGATTCACCATCTGTCATTTCCAGAGGGGACTCAGTCAATGATTTTATAAGTGAAGAACACAGCAGAGTCACCTATGCCACATTAGAGGAGGCCGTGAGATTATCCAGGTGAGGATCGATGCATGGATGGCCAAGACAGACACAGAGTCTGCATTCTGATTGCTCCCAGTTAGAAGGGAGGATTGGGATCTATTGGGTTTTAAAGTGAGGAACTAGTATTATTTCGACAAGGTTATGCTAATGGATTGTTCCTTAGCCTGTGCTACTTTCAAAGCCTTCAACACCTGTTTTCAATGGATACCCCAAGAAAAAACAGGTTATAAGGCAGTCGTACATTACCTAGATTACTTCTTGTTAATAGGCAAGGGGTGAAGGGAGACAGAGAGGATGCTGACTAGTTTTCAAGAACTGTGTGCAGAACTGGGGGTACTGTTGGTGCTGGATAAGACCAAGGGCTCCAGTAAGGTGTTAGAATTTCTGGGAATTGAGCTAGACACACTGAGGGAGGTGTTTAGGTTACCAGACAACAAGGTGGTGAAGATGAAGGATCTGATTCAGGTGCACACAAGCAGGAGATGGGTACAATTGAGGCAGGTACAGCAAGTCATGGGGCATTTGAACTTCAACTGTAGGGCGATTGGACCAGGAAGGACTTTCACTAAGCGGCTGGTGAGGGCCACAGCAGGAGTAACCAGACATCACCACTGGGTGGACAAAACAAAGGGAGTAAAAGAAGATTTTAAGGTGTGGGAAGAATTCCTCAGCAGCTACAATGGCTGCTCATTTTGGCAGGATGAGTGGGTCTACAACATGGATCTTGATTTATATACAGATGAGGCGGGAGGGTTTGGGATGGGGAGCTATATGAGAGGAAAATGGTTCTCAGAGCCTTGGACAAAAAACTGAGTGACAGATGGTAAGGTAAAGATATCACACTCCTGGAAATAATGCCCATTTGGGCCTGCACCCTAGTATGGGGAGAGGAATTATGGAATCAAAGGGTCACATTTTGGTGTGACAACAAGTCAGTGGTAGAGGTTTTAAACAACAAAGGGACCAGATCAGTAGATAGTCATGAGGGTACTGCGACAGTTAATAATAAGATCTCTACATTTGAACATGTCATTCAGGGCCAGGGACATAGATGGGGTTAAAAATATCCTAGCTGACAGCCTTTCCCGTCTGCAACGAGATCGTTTCCGGATGCTGGCACCGATAGAAGAGGGAGCAGAAAACACCCATACCAACGAACATCTGGGACATTGGCAAGAGGGATCAGAAATGTTATTTCACAAGTCATGGGCACCGCGGACCTTGAGGTCCTATGAAGAGGTGTGGAGGGCATTGCAAACATTCAGAGAAACACACCACATGGAGGTAAGTGGGCCACTTACTGAGGAACAACTAGGGAAGTTTACAGTAGACCAATGGCAGAGAGGAACGGCCCACACCATGATAGGGGTGTACTTAGCGGGGATTAGTTTAGTTTGTAGCCTAAAGAGGTGGAAGGACCCTATGAAGTCAACACTGATAAGAAGAATTATGCGGGGGTGGAGTAGGTTGAACAAAAGGCCCAAGGAAGGTAGGTGACCAATAGCAGATCATTGACTAGCAAAGTTGGGGGCATTTTACTGGCAATTTGCAGATCTAAGGATGAGGCCAGTTGTTTCACACCACTTACCTAGTAATGTTTGCAGGAGCCCTAAGAGTGAGCGAAGCAGAAGAGCATGGCAGTAAAGATGAAGAGGGAGGTTTGGAATGGGAGACATAACCTGGGGACAGCATGAGATATAGTTATTATTAAGAGGTCCAAAACGGATCAAGAAGGGAACGGGTGTGCCATAACCATTAAGGCACACAGAGATGGCACAGTGTGCCCAGTAAAGGCTTTGTGGGCTTATGCCACAGAGCACAGGATTAAAAAAGTGAGATTATTTGTACATGGAGATGGGAAGAGGGTGACAAGTTATGAAGTAATGGCTTTGCTCAAAAAGGGCATGGAATTTCTGGGCAAAGACCCAGGCAATTATTCGTCTCACTCCTTTTGAATAGGGGCTGCTTCACAATGGGCAGCAATGGGGGAGACAGTGAATAATATGTTGGAAAAGGGGCACTGGTGGTCTGCCAGCTACAAGAGGTATATTTGAGCCCTGCAAGCCGGTGATTAACATGTCAGTATTGTTTTTGTCTTGCAGGTACTGGAACCGAGAGGGTGAGGGGATGTTTCTTAAAAAAAAAAAATGATGAGCCTGTCAGGAAGATGATTAAGGTGTACATTTTTCTTAAATCCTATAGGTATAGGGGAGACCACAGGAGTATGGATCTGAGACACTCATACATTTATTGGGCAGAAAGGAAAGTGGAGAAAAAGCTGGGGAAAGCAGCTTTACCAGGATGTCAGAGAATGTAGGCTGGCTTGGTGGCATCAGGGAATAAGATGGGCACAGTTTCTTCCTACCCTGAAAGAAATGAAAGAGCTGACGACTCACCCCAGATTTAATTATTACACACCTGGAAGGTAATGACATTGGGGAAGTCATGGGTGGACACGTATATGCAGGTAAAATGGGACTTACAGAAGATACAACAGTGGTGACCAGAAGTAAGCATAGTTTGGTTGGATATGATACCAAGGAGGGTATGGAGAAACGAGCACAACCATGTAGCAATTGATAGACCTAGGAGGAAGATGAATAGAAGGGTGAGTACATTAGAAAAGGTACATGGGGGCACATCATACTGTGAGGGGTAGAAGAATGGGTAGACGATTACTACAGATCAGATGGGGTGCACCTGTCAGCTTAGCAATAGACATGTTTAATAAGAAATTATGGGTTTAATCGAGGCCTGGAGGAGACAGATAAGGATATTAAAAAAGGGGGGGGAGGCCAGTCATTCAATGCAAGCTGGAGACAGACTATGGGGAAAAAGGGGAGGAAGGAAAGGAGGGAAGGAAAAAGAAATATGATGAGAAGAAGAAGAAACTGAAGGACAAAAGGCAGTCTTGGTGCTCACCATTACCTACCAGAAAAGAAGAAGGCACCCAGGTGTTCACCTGGGGAATGAGAAGACAAGAGAGAGAGATGATCGGAGACTGATATTTGAATGCAATACAGATAAAATTGTGGAAGAGACATTAATAAAATAATTATGGGAATTGAAAATGAAATTTGGATATATAATAAATGAATTGCCAATCTGAGCACAACAACATGTAAGTTGTTTGCTTTTGTGGGGAAAGGGGGATCCAGGATAATGCAGTTTGTCCTTTATGGGCAGACCAAGTTGTCCTGGTGCATCCCTTCCTTCTTTTTGGAATGATTTGCTCAGATTGAGAGGGGAGAAGGTAAGGGGAAGGGCTAGGAGGCAGGACAATAGGCAGGCAGGAAGGGGAGGGGCAAAAAAGAGGGTACAAAAAGATCAGCACAGTGGTGGTTCAGCCACTTTTGCTGAAGTTTTGTTACCTCCTACCCACTCAACAAAAAGAGAACAGAAAGGAGGTTTAACTGAGAAGTGAATGACTTGGTCTGTCAGAGGTAGATGACAGCGGATGTCCGGTCGGACAGATGGTGGACTGCCAGAGGTGGATGGCAGCGAGAAAGGGGGAAAAATTGGAAGAAGGAGGGGAAGGGGGAAGGAAAAAGAAAATGATGAGAAGTAGAAAAAACTGAAGGAAAAAAGCGGTCTCGGTGCTCACTGTTACCTACCAGAAAAGAGAAGAAGAAGAAGGCACCCAGGTGTTTACCCGGGAATGCGAGAAGACAAGAGAGAGAGAGAGATGATCAGAGACTGATATTTGAATGCATTACAAATAAAATTGTTGAAGAGACATTAATAAATAATGATGGGAATTGAAAATGAAATCTTGATATATAATAAATCAATTGCCAATCTGAGAACAACAACATACAAGTGGTTTGCCTTTTGTGGAGGAAAAAGGTTGTTGATTCGGGACAATAGTATGATGAGCTCTGAATAATAGCATTACGAGATCTGAATGACAGTATTACGGGATTCAAACTGTTATATTGTATGGAATTTGTTTGCATTGTTTTCAGTAGTATTATTTGTCATCTTCATATATTACACTGCAATTGTCTGTCTATCAGAACAAAACAACAGACAAGCATCAAAACAGGCATAACTATATAAATATCAATTTAAAAAAGTGTTTTTCTGAGGAAGGGGGCAGTATCACCTTAATTTACTGAGAGCAGAGAGTGAATCTAATTGGGGGTGTGGCTTAACAGCTTAGGTGTACAAAAGCAGCTGTCTCCTATTACAGCTTACGGCTGTTTCTGGCAGAAGAGAACTGGTTGCAGAACAAGAAACAGAAGTCCAGAACTACAGATTTTTCACTAGTTTCCCTCCTTCCCACCCCTCCACCCTCCCATCCAAAACCATTTCTAGTTTTATAGCCACTGAATTTAACTGACAACAGGAACTTCACTTTTGGCAGTAGGAAGGGATGGATTGCTGAGACACATTAGTTTCAGCAGCCTTGAAGGAACCTAAAAAAAAAATCTCTTTATCCCCCCCAGCTGCTGGAGGTCTGAATCCGAGCACGGAGGAAGGAGACTACTGAAGACTTCAGGAAGTTCCTGTCCCAGAACAGGAAGGGTGAGAGTTGTAAGGGCACATAGGCAGTAGGAAAGTAAGTGTAAAAATACATAGAAGGGAAGACAATAAGCATACAAAGCAACAGGAGAGGGGACACAAAATAAGTCAAGATGGGAGTGGTGCAGTGCAATGGCTGTGGAGCAGAAGTGTTCCAGGAGACATTCTGGAGGCTGCGATGCTGCCCTGTTTTCAGGTACCTCTGTGGTCTGAGGGAGGAGGTTGACCATATCCAGGCTGACCTGACTAGGATTTTTGGAACCCCCCCGGGACCACCATGGCCACCACCGTTACCTCAGAGTTTGCCAAGAAAGAGGGGCGGTTGGACCAAGGTGGGCTCAGGGAGTGAGAGGGTGGTGGAACAGAGGAGCATCCCTCTTGTTGTAGCTCTCCACAATTCATATGCTGTTCTGGCAAAGAGTGGTTCCTCTATGGAGGCACCTGCAGTAGAGACCAAGGAGGATGCTGGGGACCTCCACAAAGGAGACCCACAGAAGGGCAGCATGAGACCCCATTGGGGAAGGAAACAAATCCTGGTGGGGGACTCAATCATTAGGGGGTAGACATGGAGAAGGAAGGGGATAGGGAGGTAAGGTGCCTGCCTGGCACCATGGCTTGGAGAAACAGGAAGTGAATCCTCAGGATCGAGGGAGCAGCTGCACAAGGGAGGGAGCTGGATGTCATTGTGACCAAGGGACAAATGACCTGGCTGTAAATGGGATTAGAGGGGTGCAAGAGGAGTTTGTGGAGTTGGGGAGGGGCCTTAGACAAGTAGCATGTATGGTAACCTTCTTGGAGGTGCTGCCTGTCTATGGCAAGATGATGCTAGGGTATTCTGCACCATGGGATTCAATGAATGGTTGAAAAACTGGTGTGGAGCTCAGGGTTTTGGCTTCATTGGGGACTGGGGAGCCACCTGGAGGGATGCAGGCTTATACTGTCGCGATGGTCTGCATCTGTCCGGGGATCCAGGATCCTAGGTGACAGGTTTAAATGCTTCATTGGCAAGCATTTAAACTAGCCAAGGAGAGAGGCATTGAAAAGGAGCATGGAAATCCCAGCCTCCCCCCACAAAGTGCAGTAGTTAGAGAGGTAAACATCAAGGCAGAGAAGTCAGTAGGGAGCAGGGCAGGGATAAATGCAGAAAAAGGTGTTAAGGACAGGGATGAGGCTAAAAGGGGTAAGGCCATAAAAAATAAATGGAAGGTGATGAGTACCAATGCCCGTAGTCTGTGCAACAAGCTCCCTGAACTAGTGGCCTTAATGGAAGAGGGATGCCTGGATATTGTGGCAGTCACTGAAACATGGTACACAGAGAACCATGAATGGGAAGTCAACATACCAGGATACACAGTCTACAGGAGGGACAGGGTGGGTAAAAGGGGAGGAGGAGTAGCTCTCTATATAAGGGAAGGATTAAAGCAACAGAACTAAAGTGTAAACAGGATGTTGATGAGTCACTATGGGTCACCCTGGAGACAGGAAATGGCACCACAATCCACATGAGGGTTGTGTACAGACCCACATCTCAGGGGGAGGAAATGGACAAGGAAATGATAGAAGTCATCCTTAAAATTGCAGAAAAAGGGGAGATATTGTTGATGGGAGACCTGAATATGCCAGATGTTAACTGGAGTACCTTTGCTGCAGGCACATCCAAGAGCAGGGTCATTCTTGATGCCCTACAGGGGGCATGCCTCAGACAGCTAGTGTTGGAACCCACTAAGGAGGGAGCAATCTTAGACCTGGTACTCTCAAATGGGGAAAGAGAAAGGATCTCAGATTTAGAAGTGGGTAGCCATCTGGGAACAAGTGACCACCAAACAGTGTGGTTCACAATAAACACAGCCATAGAGTCAAGCCATACAAAAACAAGAGTATTGGACTTTAGGAAGGCTGACTTTGGGAAAATGAGAGAGTGCCTTAGAAAAGCACTAGCAAATGGACAAGAAGGAGGGGTGGAGGAACAATGGGAAATAATCAAAACAGCCATCGCAGAGGCAACAAGCCTTTGTGTGAAGCAAATCAATAAAACAAAAGGAAGGAAAAAACACTATGGTTCTCAAAAGAGGTGGCAGGGAGGGTTAAGGAGAAAAGGATAGCATTCAGGAAATATAAGGAAACACAGAAGGAGCATGACAGAGAACTTTATCAGTTAAAGCAGAAGGAGGCAAGGAAGGCAGTCAGAATAGCAAAGGCATAAACTAAGGAAAAGATAGCCAACTCTGTTAAGAAGGGGGATAAAACTTTTTATAGGTACATTAGGGAGCGAAGAAAGACCAAGGGAGGGATACAGAGACTTAATAAAGGGGAGGGAATGTGGGCAGAGGGTGACAGTCAAAAAGCAGGGATACTAAATGAATATTTCTGCTCAGTATTCACAGCAGATGAGGAGGGGGAGGTGCCTAAATCAAACAAGGGAGAAACTCTGAATAGGGGAGTTGATACCAGTTCATTCACAGAAGAAAGGGTTTTGAAAGAACTCTTGAAACTGAGTTTGGACAAAGCAATGGGACCTGATGGGATTCACCCAAGAATACTAAAAGAACTAAGGGCAGAACTAGTAACACCACTGACTACTCTCTTTAACAAATCATGGGAGGATGGAGTGGTACCTGAGGACTGGAGGAGGGCAAATGTGATTCCACTTCACAAAAGTGGGAGCAGGGCAGAGGCAGGAAACTACAGACCAGTTAGTTTGACTTCAGTGGTAGGGAAAATGATAAAATCACTTCTGAAGCAAACAATTATTGAGTACCTAGAGGCCAGTGGGGCACAGGACCCAAGGCAGCATGGTTTCACAACAGGAAGGTCATGTCAGATGAACCCACAGATTTCTTTGACTGGGTGACCAAAGTAGTAGACCAGGAGGGGCTGTGGATATGGCCTACCTAGATTTTAGCAAGGCATTCGACACAGTCTCACACAAAAGATTAATATACAAGTTAGCCAGCCTTGGAGTGGGTCCCAAGATGCTAGCCTGGGTAAAAAACTGGATGGACAGCAGGATGCAAAAGGTAATAGTAAACGGAGTCCACAGTGAAGAAAGGAGGGTAACAAGTGGAGTACTGCAGGGTTTAGTACTGGGACAGGTCCTCTTTAATACCTTTATAAGTGACATTGGAGAGCACCTGGAAGGAGAGGCATGCTTCTTTGCAGATGACACAAAGATCTGCAACAGGGTTGATACACAAGGTGGGATGGAAAGAATGAAAAGGGACTTTGCAAGGTTGGAGGAATGGTCAAATATGTGGCAGCTCAGATTCAGTGCAAAGAAGTGCAAGGTAATGCATCTGGGAAACAAAAATCCAGGGGGAAGAGTACACAATTGGGGGTGAGTAAATAACAACAAAAATAGAAAATGACCTAGGAGTAATTATATCAGATGACCTGAAGGTGAGCAAGCAATGTGAAAAGGCACAAAGGAGGGCTGTGGGGATACCAGGATGCATAGGGAGAGGCATCAACAGTAGAAAACAGGAAGTTGTTATCCCCTCTCTATGGACAGTTAGTGAGACCCCATCTGGAGTACTACGTGCAATTCTGGAGACCCCATCTCCGCAAAGACATAGACAGAGTGGAGGCTGTTCAGAGGAGGGCAGCCAAAATGGTGCAAGGTCTGCAACAGAGGCCATATGAGGAGAAACTAAAGCAGCTTAATATGTATACCCTTGAGGAAAGGAGGGAGGGGGGGACATGATAGAAACTTTCAAGCACCTCAAGGGAATTAACAAGGTACAAGAGGGTAATATCTTTCAGAAGAAGAGATGTGCAAGAACAAGGGGGCACAATTTGAAGATAGAGGGGGGATGGCTCAGAGGTAATGTTAGAAAGTATTTTTTCACAGAGAGAGTTGTGGTTGCATGGAACAGCCTTTCTGAGGAGGTTGTGGAGTCAGGAACAGTGGGAGAATTCAAGAATGCATGGGACAGGCATAAGGCAATTCTAGTGGGGGCAAGATTAAGTAAGCTGTTGATTAACTAGAATCTGCAGCTTATCCATCAGGTAGGGAAATGTGCAGACTGGGATGGCCAAGTGGTCCTTATCTGCCATCAAATTCTTTGTTTCTATGTATTGTACTGTGTTGTGGTATTACTAATTTCTAACTGTTTGTAAAATCAAAATACCAGGGGTTGTTTTCACAGCAAAATTACCACAATGTCGCTATCTCTAAGTAGTCATTTAAACTGTGTGCTCTTAGGCCCCCCAATGTGTATGTTTAGAATGTTTCTCTTTTTAACAGAACAACATTTTGGTCCCCATTACTGGGTCTCAGTTTCACCAGCTGAATTCCTACAAATATCCAGGCATGCAGTAAACACCCATTAACACACAGAGCCCAGCTCCAATCCGCAAGCCATAAAAATAGGGCAACTTTGTCAGTTAAAAAATAATATTAAAGCATTTTAATGGTATAAAAATGTGCAGCTTACAAATGTAAGTAGCAATGAGCTGTACAACCCCTTCATCTGACATTTTACACCTAAATACAGTTTTTCAAAAAATAACGAACCATAAATGTACCCTCATTTAAAGTTCTTTCTACCTCTAAGGGACTACAGCCAATTAAGCAGTCAGAGGGAGATGAGGTCATGACACCAATGTTAGACAACTTAAACTACAAAAAAAACACATATATCTCCATTTCCATAAATTCAAGATTAAAATTAGTAGAGAAATATCCTTACTGCATCAATTCACATTTGGCATAAAGTTGCCATATGCAGACTTGAAATCACAGATTGATTTATTTTTTTTGACAAGTGATGATGCACAAGACTGCTAAAAAAAAGTGGTAGCACTGAGTTGAAAGTTGTATTAACTTTAAAATGAAAAGACATTTTATCTTTATGGCATTTTCAATAAAAGGTAATGATTTAAATACTGCTCATGTTCTAGATTGAGCAGAACACCATTTCTGTACCTTTAGTAAACTGATATTGCAAGGAACTACCGGCCATTACTAAAATGCAGTAGTACAGAGCCTTCTCATTATTACACACCAAAGGACTTTTACTATTATAGAATAAAACAGGGTTTTAACCATAATGAGTATTTGCTAAAGATTCACTTTTTTTAGAGGTTGTAATGAACTCAATATACAGTAGGAGTGCTTCTAAAAGAGGGAGCACATGCCAGACAGGGTTTCATGAAACTAAGTGCAGCAAGCATATAGGAAACTGTTTACATTCATTTCCAATTTTTGACATCAAACAAACTGGTTATGATTGTAAAACCTTTGGAAAAAAATATATAAGCATAATTCACAAGAAATATATAAACATAAGGTCAAAATAAAACCTGTAACTCAAGATGATATATGCCCATTCAAATTTCATGTTACTTTCATAATTCAACTCCCTCCATGGCTTCTGGTGTCCTTGATACATCATTCAGGATGATTCATACTCCAGCCAGGTGAAATGCTTTTGTTTTTCTCTTTAAAGTGCATTTTGCTTAATATAATCATGTTTATGGCTGCGGGTGGAGTCTACAGCTGTTTTGTCTTTCGTTGCTTCAAAATGGTCTATCATGGCATGCTTCCATTGGACTTTTGGAAGTATCCTTCTGAAAGTCTAACAGAGCTAGGAGTGCTCCGTCGGCTACTATGGAATATCAGACATGCTATTTTGTCTGTTACTTTTGCATTCCAGAACAAGGACTGCACAGGTGCTTTGACACTCACTTAGTGATTGATGGTAAATCTGTCCTCCAGGCAGTTCTCTTATCAGTTCTGTTCTCAGAGTAAAGAAAAATTCTGTCTTCCTTGGCAGCCTCATTCTCCTGTTAGACGCACAAAGGAAAAGTTTTGGTGTCATTCCCAACATGGCGTTTTACAGGAATGGAAGTGTAAAAGAGAATTAGTGGAACTAAATGTGCTTTTGTAATAGCATCAGCAAGAGAAATGGACAACCCACAATAAAAAGACATTAACTAGGTTAATATGCTAATCACATATTTATACTACAAACTGCATTTGAACTGGACTAACAAGCATGCTAAGAAAGTTTGATATAAACATCAAGTTCTGCAAAAACAAACAAGCTTGCCTAATAATAAGTCTTTTGCAATACAATGCAAAAAATTGGCAGCCAGATAACTGTTACGATCCAAATGCAAAAAAATGGGCAATTAAATAAAGCATTGCTACAGTGTTCATACAGACAGAGAACACTGCTAAACTCAGAGACTGACTTTGTGAGGGTAGCCATACTTTGGCTATGGATTGTGGGCACCTGACATGGTTCCTGCAGCCCTATTACTTCACCATGTGGTCATAGTGTGTTTTACCATTTCTCAGAGAAGGACTGTGACTCAGCTGTACTATGCACAATGGGGCATCAAAGTCCCCTTTGCACTAGGTTGAAAGTGACCACTTAGAGGCATGCCTTATGATTGAGACTAAGGCCTTAAATGTTTCATCCAAGAATGATCCTTGTGCTGGATCTTGTAGAGTGTGGCAATGTGTGACATTTTAAGTCAAGCTCAAGATGGTCTGTTGAATTCATATCAGCTGCTATATATTTTTTGTACTAGCCAATTGCAAGTTGCCTTCATCTCTCCCTCTAAATGAAATACTTACATTTAATTCAGGAGCTATGCCTCTTAGTATATAATGTTTTGTTCCTCTACATAACAATATTTACATTCAGTATAGTAGCCTGTAAGGATGTAAGTGTCTAAACTCACAGTAGGTAATGTCACGGCCACTACTGAAACACTTATATTTCATGAATATTACATCTCAATAAATGTATTAAATTAAGTCTGAACATTAAACCCATTTTATTTAATGCTACTGTAGAATGCACCTTCTGTGGAACTTTTTGCTGCAGTTACATCATTGTTGCTGACGGGGGTGCCAAATTCCCTGTTCGTTGCAGCCCCCCCAACAAACAACCTATTGGCATGCTCGGAGCCTACCCCAGCATGCTAATGCCCCCACCACCACACTCACTGTATGGCAGGCAGGGTACCCAATCCCGCCAGCTCAAGCCCCCCACCCCAACAACACATAGGTGGCATTCTGGGAGCCCACCCCAGCATGCCAAAAGCATCCATTTTTTTTTTTACAATTCCCTGTGAAAGAAGAAAATGGTCCTCTTGAGTCCCTGCCCCCACCAACCCACACCCACCCTCTCTGCACCCACCTTTCCACACCCTCTTGACCCCATACTTACCTCTGGAGCCTGGCACAACCATCTTCGGTGGACTGGGAACATGTCTGCAACTCTTCAAAGCCGACTGCAAACTGAAGAAATGCCAGTAAGCTGTATAAAGACATAAATAGGGTTTTTCCTACTGAGGTGGATATGTCAGCCATTTTTTTTTTTTTACTTTTGGCACCAAATTTTCAACATGAGTTTCTTGACATCCCTTCTCATGAATTCAATCACTGTCATGGCATTTTTCAGTCCCTGAAAGGTGATTTCATGGTCATTAGCAGCATCACCTTTCAGGACCGAGTAACAAAATGACAGTGTTGGTGTTCATGAGGTGGGTTGTCAAAAGCCTATGTTGTAAATTTAGTGAAAACATTCAAGGAATCACTGTGCCAATGTGTGCGTTGTGCTAGTTTCTAACACACTCATCGTTCGTGAATTTGTAATATTTTCACCCAGATATTCAACATAGGCATATTTCTCAAATCCTTATGAACAGTGTAACTGTCATGCTTTACATCCTGGCGAAATGTGTTTTCGCATTTCCAGTGCAAAAATAGCGAGGTCACTGTTGGAAATCAGTGTTGGCTACAGAGTAACATAATCACAGTGACACTGATCATGAGCAGAGGTCCTAAAATGCCTATGTTGAAAATTTGGTGATAAAGTCCATAAAGTAGCTGTGTTAAGGCGTACATTGCTCAGTTTCTAGCACACTGGTAAGTTCATGAATTTGTATTATTTTCACTCCAGATTTTCAACACTGGCATTTTCCCACATCTCCTTATGAGCAGTACAGCTGTCATTTTTTACATCCTGGCCAAAATGTGCTTTCACACTTTCTGCTATAGAATAGCATGGTCGCTGTGGGAAATCAGTGTTTGGTACACAGTAAGAAAATCATAGTGACACTGTTCATGACCAAAGGTGACAAAATGCCTATGTCGAGACTTTGGCAAAATAATTCCACTGAATGACCGTGTTACAAGCACTGGTTGTGCAGTTTCCACACAGGCTCTACCTTTGAGCACAACCAGGGTGTTAGAGTTCCTAAGACAGACACTTAAAGTATGAGGGTGAAATGTTAATCAGATGCAAGAGGAGCTGCAGAGAGGTACTCTGTTTGGATATGGATACTGAAAGGACATGGATAAAACTGGGGGCTGCATAAATGTCAAACACCAATGCACATACCTGCAAGTGAGCATTCAACATTAACAAATGCTTGCTCTTATATTTACTCAGGAAAGCACAGCCAGGATGCAAAATGTCACTTTGATGGGGCCCTGCTTTTATCCATAGTTATAATATATTTACACAGGATAACATAACAAAAGGAAGGTTACATTTTCAGTGGTACCCAGATTGTACAGAGCTTTTCCCAGGATAGAGCACCATAGATGCACAGTTCAGTGGGGACTCTGCTGTATTGGGGTCCTGCTATTACACATATTTACTATATTTATTTAAAATCTCATTTTCAGTGGTGTCCTGCTTTTACACATTTTTTTAGATTGTATTACCCAGGATAGGCCTGCTGACAGGCAATATCTAATTTTCAGTGGGCTCCCTTATGTTGACCCCAAATGTCCAACATAGTTTTTTATGCCCTGACATTATGATCAAGACAGGTAAAATTTTTAAAATTCTATCTGAAAGCAGATTTCACAGTGCAACTGTAAAAGTATGTTTCGGAGGGGATTTGAAGCAAAAAAAAAAAAACATTGACACCTGTCATGTTGATGAGGTGGGGTAACACAAGGGATATGTTGAACATTAGGGGCCAAAATCTGCATAAAGGAAGTTATGAGTGAACTTTGAAACAATTCAGTGTTTCTTCACCACTATTTTTTTTTGGGGAAGGCTATAGCCTGATGGTGGGAATAGCTTCTCCCTTCCCCTATTTAAACTTCAGGCCACCTCCAGCTCTGCTTTGAGTGTTCGCAGTGCTGGGTCTCTGGGAGGCTCCAGGTGGTTTGATTTCTTTCCTTTTGTCTTTCCCATCCCTTTTCCCACATCTCCTCATTCCTCCCTGTCCTTCCTTGCCTTTTTCCCATTTGTTCTTCCCTGCCTTGCTTATCGTTTGTGCCTCCCCATTTCCCATACCTCCTTCCTGCTCTGTGGTTTTCTTCCCATCTGTGCCTCTTGCCAGCTGCTGCCACTCAGGCCCCAGTTGCTGGTGTGCTTCCTGCGTTCGCTGTTTGCTTCCCTTGCCACTGCTCTCACTCCCCCTGGCCTGCTGGTCTTCTGCACTTCCTGGAGTTCTTTGTGTGTTTCACCTCCCCTGCTGCTCCATGGTTCCTTGGTCGCGGGCTCCTGGCTGGTTGCTTCATTTGTTTCTTTTTGGGCTTTTTTACCATCTCAGTGACCTGATACCTTGTCAGCATTGCTGCAGCCCACATTGAACCCATTGTATTGCTTCAGATGAACAGCTCGGCAGAATAGGAATGAAAAGACCCTTTAATCAGGCATTTTTTCCTCAGTTGCTTGTTTGCCTGCCATCTTTCTGAACTTAGTTTAGAGTACAGTTACCTTCCATGCTAAAGGGGCGTGCATGCGTGTGAATTGGGAGATACTGACACTTATCCTTGCAGGATGATAAGGATACCAGCTGCACATCCATGCCAGGTACCTTGCTTCATAGTGTATTATTACAGTTCCTTGCTGCCTTAATATCTCCTGTTTAGCTCTGTTTATATTGCTAACTGGGTGCAGCCAATGCTACTACTACTGATCCTGTTTGGCTATGCTTGTGTTACTACCACTTAAGTATTCCAATCCACCCACATTTTGGATGCAGGTCAAAAGTCTACTGCTTGCAGTTTATAGAACCTACACCTCATTGAAGGCACTGCTCTCATTAGTGCCTGGCCCAGTAAGTGTTTATCTGTCTTACAAATCCTGATTTACCTGGTTGTCGGTAATGACAATGACTTTCCACAGAACTAACTAGGGGAGATAGTTGGTTCTTCTCAGCTGCATTGATTACAGCAGTTTTAAAGGGGCAGCAGCCCAATTTTGTACGCTGCCATTTACTGTGCAAGCCCAGCTTTGCTACAGCAGAGGATTCCAGTGTTCTTAATTCCGTTCCAGCTACAGCCTTCATCTGGAACTACTTAATTGCCATATTTATGCCCCTATCCAGTATTCAACGTCCACTGTGCTCATCTACCTCATTTCCTTCCAGTGCACTCTCCTACATAGACTATGCTTAATACTGCAATAGCAGACCTTGGGATCCTCTTGTTCTGAGAATACTCTTCCACCACACCATACATTCAATACCATCATGATGGCTAACCATGTGGGTTCCCGGCATCCCATTTATGCTCTCCTCGTGATATGACAATGGTGGACCAAAGGGGTTCTGCCATCCCTTCCATACTCTACTCAATCCCGAACTATGCATACCCTTGAGGAGTTTACTGTAATTCTAATTATCATGCCTATGCACCTGGGAGTTCTAGTCCTCCAGTGGAACTACTGAAGACCTTGCAAAGGTGGACCACATGGGGTTCCTGCCACTTGAACATCCTCTACTCCATACCATTATGATGGCGAATCATGTGGGGTCTCACCATCCCACTCTTGCACTACTCAGTGGTACAGCAATGACAGACCACATGGGGCCCCACCATCCCTGCCATGCACTACTCAGCAAAATGGTGATAACGAACCACTTAGGGCTTTGCCATCTCTATCATGCACTACTCAGTGGTATGGCGATGGTGAACCATGTGGGGTCCTGCCATCCCTATCACGCACTACTCAGCGATATGGCGATGGTAAACCATGTGCGGTCTCACCATCCCTATCATGCACTGTTCAGTCATACGGTGATGGTGGAATACATGGGGTCCTGCCATCTCTACTATATATGCCCTACAAAGGGCTCTACCATTGGTTGAAATGATTTCCTACTCACTTCAGGCATTCATGCGCAGGGGTATCGCCTTCTTTCTCTTAGACTGCAACTTACTCTGGCTCATAAGTGTACCCTCTCGACACTGGATCGTTATATGCTATGGCACTTGCGGACCAAGTGGGGTACCGCCATCCCCCTTTCATATGCCCTTTGAAAGCCTTCTTCATATTTCTTGCCTTTCAGTCCTGCTTCAATGACTATTGCATCACCCTGAACTATGCAACAGGACAGCAATTATGGACTTGTCTTGGACCAGTTTTATTCAGCTATTCAGGATATTAGGTACCTCCTGCTATCCCATCTCATCGTGCCCTCTTGGGGCCCTTCTTGCTCAACTGCATCTCTATCATAATTCAGTTTTCAGCAGACTTTCACCTCTCACTCAGAGTAATCGATCTATGGTGATGGTGAACCCATGGGGGTCTCACCATCCAGTCAGTCTGAATTGTCCCACAAACAGGTTTGTCCTCTCTACAAATTGGACCTATGCTTGCACTATGGCAGACACTCCTGGAGTCTCACCTTCCCAGTTTGGTCACCTGAGTCTTTTCATCACTCAAACAAGGCTACTACATACATTGACCTACATGGGACTGTCTCAGCTAGCATACCTGTGACCTTCTTCCATCCACTAGTCATTAACATCTTCTGTTAACCCACCATCTTATCCATTCTAGTGGCACACCCAACATCTCCAGCGCAATGGTGGACCACATGGGTCCTGCCACCTCATTTAAGCATGTCCCACAAAGGGCCTTACTGGTGCTGTCATGTCATTTCAGTCAGCCTGATGTGACTCATCCTTCATATCTTGCATTATTCCATACTTCTTCTATGGTGGACCATGCAGGATCCTATCATCTCAATAAAGGCTATCACCCTGTCTGTCTTGGATAATGTCACAGTACAGCGATGGTGAATCCACAACAGGTTCTTGCCATCCCAACAAACATACCTACTATGGAGCACTATTCTATTACTCAGCAGTCGTGCTATGGATGTACAACAGTCATGTAACTCAGAACTGGATTAACCATTGTCATATCATCCGGACATCATTCCAGTTGGATATTCCATCTGCTCAAACTTCCATCTACAACAGTGACTTTCTGCTCATCTTGACCTCAAACAGGACACTTCGGCCAGCAAATCAGACTGAACTCCTGGACATAACCATAACAAATTCTAAGCCACAGTTAGGATTATTCTTCTCTTAGTATACCCAGAGTATTGGCAGGCCAGTAGCCATGTGTCCTCAGAGGTATCCCCCTAAGGGGGGGTCCTCTGCATGCTACTAATCACACTCTCCAGAGTTGGAGGAGGTAGTCACTTCGCTATTTCTTTTTGGACCTTATTTCCAACCCAGTATCCTATATAGGGTGGGATGCGGAGAAGCACCAAAGCTCATGTCATAAACACTAAGCATATACCAGTAGGCTCATAAGTATACACAAGCACCAAGCTATGTACCCCATGTTGAATGGGAAGGCTATAGCCTGATGTTCAGTGGGGGAATAGCTCTTCCCCCTTCCCCATTTAAACTTTAGGATGCTTCTCGTTCTGCTTTGAGCATTTGGCAGCACCCTCCATCCTCTCCTGCCTCCTCCTCCTTCTCCAGCACTCCTGTCTCACTTTCTCCACTGGGCCTTATTTCCTACCCAGTATAATATAGAGGGTGGGATGCATAGAAGCGCCAAAGCTCATGTCATAAACACCAAACATATACCAGTCAGCTCATAAGTATACATAAGCACCAAGCTATGTACCTACATTGAAACATTTAACAAACAAATTTTCAACATCATTTTCAACATATCCTGTAGTCTTTCTGACCATATATGTTATGATCAAAACAGGTGGATTTTTAAAAATCCTGTCTGAAAAGCAGTTTCACAGACAGACTGAGAACATAAGTTTGAAAGGGATTTGAAAATGCCCCTTTACGTTCATCAGTTGGGTAACAAAAGGCTTTTTAGTCATTAGGGGCCAAAATCTTCAAAAATCACATTGTTATGAGTAAGTATTGAAGAAATTCAACATTTCCTCATAACTTTGTTTCTTTTTGACATTTTGACTGCAAATTTTCAATGCTCTTTTTATGACCTCCACTTTATGATCACTGCAGGTGGCCTTTTGGACTTTTTAAAATCCCATTGAAAGGTGACTTCAAGGAGCAAATATGAAAATATATTTTCAAGGAGATTTGAAATATGACAGCTTTCATTTTCATGAGGTACAGTAATAAGAGGGATCTATTAAAAATTGAGGGCCAAAATCTGCATCCATCGCAATATTATGAGTAAACATTGAAAATATGTAATGTTTCTTCTAGACTTCATTGTTTAGTGTGACATTTTGACCCCACATTTTCAACACACTTTATGACCCTCCTTCTGAACATGGCAGGGGTCATTCATAAACACTTGTTAAAATGTCGTTTCATGCCACAAGTGCTGAAACATATTTTGGGCAGGATTTGAAAAATGACACCTGTCTTGATTATGAGTTGACGTGAAGAAATGACTATGTTGGAAGTTTTAGGTCAAAATATTGAAAATTACCAAAGTTATGTGCAAGCATTTACACATTTTAATGTACCTTCCCAACTTTGTTGTTTTTTTAATAGTTTGACCCCAAATTTCAACATTTTCCTCTTATGAACCTACCAGCGGAGTGAACATCAACCATGCAACAATTCCAACAGGAAGTGCACACCTGCCATCTGTATTTGGTACCATTGCACCAATGTCACTATCCTGGCACCCTCTGATGATGGAATGGAGGCTTATCTTAAAAGGAAAAGGTACCACTGCATCATTGCTAGATGGTGTGGGATGGAATAGAGTGCATCATCAGTATCCTGACACAGTATCCCAACAGCACCCATGATTCCTTCATATGGCACAATTTCATTGTGTGTTGGAGGTTTGAAAGTGGGGAAACCTTTGCTAGCCACCTTGTTGGTGAGCATACCCAAGAGCCCCTTCCCCATGAAGCACTATAGGGGAACATAAGTCCTGGGCATGCTATGGTCGATGGTGGCATGGATGGAACCTTGATTGTTGCCTGTCATCATTGTCCATGTGTCTTTTCTGCTATGCTACTATGTCACATTAACCAATGCCCCTCAACTTCACAGGAGACAGTGCCTATCCCTGTGTTACTGCTCCTCTCACCTGTCGTCCACCCCGCATCCATTTGCTGATGACATGCACAATGCAGCACACACCACCACATGTAACATCACTGAGCATGTGTTTGGAATGCTGAATATCTGGTTCCAATGCCTTGACCAATTCAGTGGTGCCTGGTGGTGGTGGGGTCCTGGAATTGCACAGTGTTGGCAGAGGTGGGCATCTCTGTGTCGAACTGGACCATTTGGTGATAGTGGCTGGTCCCCAGAGATGTGAGTGCTGACAGTGAGGGTCAGCCTAGTGTTGATTTCATCCTTGTCCATTTCCACAACCTCTTTGCTGTAGTCCTCCAGTTAGTGCGGACAGGTGGACAGCAAGAACTGCACTTGCAGCATGGTCCTGGGGCATCCTCCTATGTGTCTCTCTCCATGGGCTATGCTATAGAAAGACGAGAGGGGAATTATGTAGTATTGTATTGGACAGAGCAGTGTAAAGGCTGAGGCTGCATCCATGGCCCGGTATAGTGTCATACACCCACGTGTTGTATGCAGTGCAGAGCCCATAACTATAGGTAGCTGCACATTCCTACACTGGGAACAAACATGCCATCATCATGGGTGACTCAACCCAGTGCTGTTGTCCATTCTGCCCATCACCAATGTGAACACAGCTATACACTTGTACATACACCCAGCACTACTGGGTACACACCTTGCTTGCAGTGGACACTAGAGGTGGGTGAAGTTGGGAAGCTATGTTTTACAGAATAAGTTGTTAATTTTCTTCATTTTGTGGAGTTAATCCACAATGAGAAGGCCAAATTCATCCCCCCCAAAAAAAACTTCATGAAATGCGAAATTTGAATTCTGCCGGCATAGTTTAGCACTGAACATGTTTTTCAACCAATTAAAACTGTCTAATAGTCCCCCCGGTGATTGCCAACTCGAAGTAAAATACAATTAGCAGGTGTCTAGTGGTCCACTCCATGGATGCTGGCCCAATGTAGAATAAAATTCCCTGGTGTATAGTGGTGCTTCCCCACCTCGATCACTGGCCAAATGCAGAACAAAATTGTGTCAGTGTCCGTGGCTCTGTAAGTTGCACACTCACATCTGAGACTGGAAGATCAGAAGACTGTGGGTTGTATCCCCACTCCAGGCACTTGAGTTAAATCCTAATACTGACACTTTGAGGGGGTGCTGCATTCCTGAGGTGCTGTCTTTCAGATGAGATGTTAAACCAAGGTCCAATCTGCCCATTCTGATGGTAGTTCAGGTGGATGTTAACGATCTCATGGCACGTCTTGAAAAGATTGGGGAAATTTTTTATTGAATACACATTATAACAATCACAAATGAAAAAAAGGGGTTTACATCAGTTTACGAAAAGGGAAGGAGGGAAAAAACAAAAAGAGCACAGAAAAAAAAGGATATATTAGTACAAACTGCAACCCCTTTATATAATCTTACAAACTCATTTCTAAAAGGACAAGGAAAAAAGTGGGCTTAAATATGAGACACAATTTCTTCTTTGAATTTTATAAAAAAAAAGAAAATCTGTTCCACCATTTCATAACTTTGTCTAGTGGATGGAGGTTTAAGTCTTTGTCATATACCATACCTAAGTCCTGCACACATAAAATGGTGAATGTTTCATTGTGTATAATACATTGTTGGAACACCCATTGGCATCAGGCCTTCCATAAATACAATTTTAGACAACATAAAAAAACTGATAGGGTTGCTTCATGGTATTTCTTAAAAGCATTAAGAAAATTACCTAATATTAAGAAGACATATACTATTTTTGTCAACCATGGTAGTATCCATTTCTGTACCTCATATTTCCAGAAAGGTAGTACATAGAAAACATTCAAAACACGCATTTGCCAATGTCAAAAATTTGCTTGCTGGTATTAGCATTGGAAATGCAGGAGTTAGACAGATGTAGAATAGGCATGGCAGTGAAGTATTGAACTTCACATCAACCCCACCTCCATCCTGTAGAGACAGCAGGCATTACAGTGTTTGGGTCATCACCCATGATGGTCATACCATATCACCTCACCCTATTCTGCAGACCCAGACATGTGTTGAGGTGTGCCTTGGGGTGTTTGGCGTTACAGTCACCTCATTCCATAAGGACATATGCTGAAATGGGTGCAGCATAGGACAATGAGTGAGAGTCTGGGGCCGAAGAGTTCAAGGTACACTTCGATCCCTTTTCAGTGGCTGGGGGTGGGGCTGGGATGACATGAGCAGTACAGTCAGCAATGCAAAGGCACACCCTGATGCCTGTTAGTCTGTACAGGGTGGGACATTATGGTTAGAAACCCTAACACCCTGGGCCTTTGTCGGTATTTGCACTACAGATTTTCAACATTGCCTTTTTATGACCCCATCTCATGAAAGCATTTGGGACTTATTCTCATGAAGAGTGGCAGTGTGATTTTGCCAATGTGTCCAGAACTTTGAGTTCCAACAGCAACCATGCCATTCAATGCCACATGTATGAAAACAAAGATCAGGCAGGATGTGAAGAAAGACAGCTGTACCATCCATAGGGAGGTGTGAAGAGATGGTAATGTTGAAAATCTGTAGTGGGAATATAAAAATGCTCGCACTTCTGAGCATACATGGAAACTGCACAACATATGCATTTTAGGTCCTCTGCTTATGAACAGAGTCACTGTGATTTTCTTAATGTGTCCTGAACACGGATTTCCCACAGTGACTGCGCTATTCTATGTGAAAAATGACGGCTATACTGTTCATAAGGAGGTGTGGAAAAATGTCAATGTTGAAAATCGGGAGTGAAAATATCACAAATGTGCAAAGTTACGAGCGTGCATGGAAACTGCACCACACACACTTGTAACACAGTCATTTTATGGACTTTCATCACCAAATTTTCAACATAGGCATTTTAGGACCTCTGCTAATGATCAGTGTCACTGTGATTTTCTTAATGTGTCCCAAACACTGATTTCATGCAGCAACCATGCTTTTCTGTGCCAGAAGTGTCGAAAACACATTTTCACCAGGATGTGAAAAATGAGAGCTGTACTGTTCATAAGGAGGTGCAGAAAAATGGCAATGTTGAAAATCTGCAGTGAAAATATTGCAAATTCACAAGTTATAAGCATGCTTAGCAACTGGGCAACGCATGCTCGTAAAACAGTCATTTCTTGGATTTTTTCCATCAAATTTGCAACATACACTTTTTGAGAGGCCACCTCATGAACACTGGCACTGTTGTTTCATTAATCAGTCCTGAAAGGTGATTCCACATAGAGACAGAAAAATCACCCTTTGAGACTGAATAACACCATGACAGTGGCTGAATTAATGAGGAGGGACTGCAATAACCCCATGTTGAAAATTTCATGCCAAAATTCCCAAAGATGTCTGAGATATACAACAAAGTTGAAAAAAACCCTGTTTATGCTATTATACAGCTTACCGGCATTTCTTCAGTTCGAGGTCGGCTTTGAAGAGTGCAGATGTATTCCCGGTCCACTGAAGATCATCATGCTGGGCTCTGAAGGTAAGTATGGGTTTGGGGTTGTGGGGATGTAGGGTACAGAGGGTGGAGGTGGGTTGGGAGGGGCCATTGACCCAACGAGGGACCATTTTCTGATTTACATGGGGAAAAACATTGTGGGATGTATTATTTTTCTTTACAGGACATTTGGCATGCTAGGTGGGCTGTCAGTGTGCCACCCAAGTGTTTTGTTAGGGGTGGCTGTAGCCAATGGGGATTTGGCACCCCTGTTAGCAATATATGGGGCAGGAGCCAATGGGGATTGGGTGCCCCTCAGCACAAACCACTGCTTTTTGGGGAGGACATTATGGCAATGGGGAGTGGGCCCTCGTCAGCAAATTACACTGGAGAGAATGAAGCTGACAGGGATTGGGGCCCCGTTGGTAAGCAGAAACTGTTTTGGGGGCAGCAGCACATGATGCAGAGGGGGATTGGGCACCCCCTCTGCACTTGGGACATTTAATATTGTTTGTGAACATGGTGGTGGCTTGCTGCCTCATTCCACAAACAATATTACACTAGGCATGCCCCCCAGCAGTGACGGATTGCTCCTCATTGCAGTGGAATGGCTGATGTTACAATGACTAGGCGGCCCCTGATTGCTGTGGTGAAAATGTTACAACTTGGTGGCACTTTTGGAAGCCAGTATCATAAGCATACTGTGTCTCCATTGATCCACCAGTGCCAAGCCCTGAAATGCAGTGCCTTCATTGGATGCCACAGAGCTGTGCCTCCACAACCCTTTTCTCTCCTAAGCTGCCACATAATGTTCATGCACATGCGTGCAAGCAAACATAAATAAGTGGTCTGATGATTCCACTATTGCTTGGCATGTATTATATGGACAGTATCTATCCTGGATTGCTTAATGTTTTAAGTTCCCACTTAGTTTTTGCTATCTATATACTGAGAGCCATAAGATCTCCCAGATATGGAAGTGGATCCTCTCATTACTTAGCTGTGAAAATACAATTTGTTTTGGTGAGGGGAGCTTTTTTTAAACTTGGGTTCTGAAGGGTGGTATACAGAAATTATCAAATTATACAGTTGGTCCACTGAGGATTGTAGAATTTGTTGTTTAGCAAGTCCCCATTTGTATAGCTTCTGAGCTATGGATTTCAAGTATTCCAGTAAACTAAGGCTGGGGGTTACTTTTGGAGGTGTATCAGTCCATAACTGGAAATACTCAACTAAACTTCCTTGACCCCTAAGTGTACAGGAGAGTTAGAAGGTTGCAAACCTTCTTTAATATTATGAGTGATGAATAGGGAGTAAAAAAAGGAAATTGGTCTATCATACCTGGACCCCCCCATTATTTTGGTGGAGATACATGAAGGCCCTCTTGATGGGATGAAGGTGTCTACCCAGAGCATCTGGAAGAGGGTGCTGTAGAGTCTTGTTTCTATTTTGTAGGGAGGTGGGAAAATCATTGCAATACACAGGAGTCCTGGAATTAAACATTGTTTTATGTCCTGGACTTTTGTCAATTTGAAGATCCTCCATCCTTTCCACCTTGCTACATTTTTCTGTTGAAGTAAGGCTAAGTCCCAGTTATGGAGGGAATGTTTTGAGACCCAAAGAAGGTTCCTACTATTTTACTGGGTCAGATGTTATCTGGATACCTGAGATTGGCATGGGGGTATTTCCCAGAAATAAGCCATTGCACTTCCTGAGGTTTAAAATGGAGTTAGAAACTTTGTAGTATGTATTTAGTTCTTGAAAGGATAGGAGTAATTGTACAGGATTCTCAATGAATAGGAATATGCCATCTGCATATGCCAGGACTTTTAAAGGAGGGAGCCTGTATGATCTAGAGATGCCATCCCATGGAGAATTGTAGATTAGTCTTCTCAAAAAGAGGTCTAAGGAAAAATGTAGAGCAATGGGCTTAGCGGATACCATTTGCATACTCCTTATGAGATCTGAAAGCTCTTTGTCACCTGTCCTTTTATAATGGGGGTAACAGATGTGGCTGAATACAGAAGTTTTATCTAGCGTATGAATTGTGGAGGAAGACAATAGTATTCTAGTGTGGCAAATAAAAAGGGGTGGTGAACCCTATCAAAAGCTTTACTCTGGTCTAATATCAGCCTGTCACAGGAACAACCCTCTAATATTATATTGGTATGATTTGTAATATAAATCAATGGTCTGTGTATGAAATTGTTTCACACAAGTTAGCAGATTCGGCCTGTAACTTTAAAGGTCAGTAGCTGGAACTACAGGATGTAATTAAACTGACCGGGGAAAAAAAACTAATTAATTGCCTTCTTTCCAGAGGGCATTTTATTACCTTTTTATGACGTGCCCAGGCGTTTGAAGTTGAAGCCAAACATAAAGTTTGTGACATAACAAGAAAAAGAGTTATTTGGAAGGTTCCTCTCAAATTCTAACATGCAGCTGAGAAATAGTGACCAATGGTAGGATTGCTAAGTTCAAGGAGAAATGTTTGATTAAAGTATGTCATACTAGGAAATGTTTTCTTTTCTTATGTTACCATTA
Source organism: Neoceratodus forsteri (assembly GCA_016271365.2). Taxonomy (NCBI): domain Eukaryota; kingdom Metazoa; phylum Chordata; order Ceratodontiformes; family Ceratodontidae; genus Neoceratodus; species Neoceratodus forsteri. The sequence continues at coordinate 1,181,345,127 of CM057458.1, forward strand.
ATTAAAAATACCTCCTGGAAGAAATTATGTTAGAGTGAATTCTAAAATGAGGAGCTAGCTGACTCATCAAAAGAGGGTGGGGAGATGGAGTGAAATGAACCCTATATCTGGGGAATATGGGTTGTATCATCTTAGGCTCTAAGACAGAAAGTTCTCTCTAACTTAAATGCACTTAGAAAGGTAATACTTAGAAAGAAATTAAGTCTTTGTGGTAGGAGTGTTTTGTCTGTAACTTCCTTTTTATTTTACATGATTGTATTCTGTATGATGTATTGTTCTGTGTTTAATTTTACGTTTTGTCATAGTTTTAGTAAATAACCATTTATTTGAAATATTGCCTGGGTGTCTCAGTTTCTTTTTGCATGTGAAGTGCCTGTATTTAAGTCTGACAGCTGTTAAAAAGCTTGACTGTGTACTGAGCTTGCATAATAAGGTAGGAATATACCAAAGGACTCTTACAGAGTTTTAAGGGTTAATTTTGGAGACCTGGCTGGGTGCTCCTGGCAAAAGAGTGTACTGCAGTCCTGAAGATTGTACATATCTGAGCCAGTACATTGGGTATGCTAGCATAAAGTTCACAGTTTGAATCCCCCCCAGAACTCGAGGCTAAAGGGGATTCGACTCACAGCAGACAGGAGGGTTACACTGTCTGTTACCTGTTCACACTATTGCACTCTGAGGTTGGCACTATGGGAGCATGGGACTTGACCAGCTTAGTACATTTGTGACACAGCCCTTTGGCTTTTTGGGATGATAATGATTCTATAGTATCTCTGGTAATCATCAATGAGTGTTGATGTTTTTCTGTTGGGGAGCCTGCAGCAATGAGAAAAATTTGGGATACAATTTTGAAGTCAGAGTTCAGGATTTTTATGGGATGCTAATTTTGAATTTGAGCTCTATCACCAGGCTTGAAAATAGAAACTATTAACCTAGCTGAGAAATAAGAAGAGGCATTTTGATGTCGAAATAATGAACCCTTGCACTTTCAGTGGTTTGAAATAGAGCTAGAAACTCCATGGAGATTCTCCATCGTTTCCACCTTGCTACATTTTCTACTATTTACATTTTGACTGTCAATAGTTTTAAATCTATGTTGAAGACATATCTTTTCACTCTAACCTTCCTGGATGAATTTTAATTTATCAGTATATTTGTTGTTTTACTGATAAAGATTTTATGTTTGTTTATTGAATTTTAAATGTGCTGCACCTTGGTTTTGGAAAGGTGCTATAATAATAAAGTTTTACTTTACTTACTTTTACTGTTTAAAAAGTACAAAAACTTCTCTTAAAAATGCAGCTAGTTCTGCAGGAAGGTTTTGTAAAATTCATATGGGAGGCCATCCAGGCCTGGAAGTTCCTGTTTTGGGTGTCTGATCACATCTTAATTTCTTTTGAAGACATGAGACTGACTAAGTTATTAAACCCTTGAGGTGGACAGGGTTACTCTATACTTTAGAAATGAATTTATCTCCACTTTCTGTAGAGGAGGGTGACTCATTTCATGAGATTTTAGAAATTCTGAAATGGTTTTAGCTAGATCTGAATTGAACACTACTAAGTTACCAGCACTGTCATATAATCTTTCTAAGTTTGTTGCTGGCTTCCTTTGATTTGTAGGCTCATAAGGGTCCTGTATGGGCAATGTTTGCATCCCATACTGAAGTACTGCTCTGACTGTTTTGGCTTGATCATACTGGTATACTTTCATTTGAAAATTTAGATGTTCAATTTGGGAATTATAATTACCTCTAGAGTGAGCGGCTAAGGAAAAAAAAACATACTGAAGTTGATTGTGCAACTGGAGATATTTAAAAAAAAAAAAAACTTTTCTTTTCTTTTCCCAACAGACTGGAACCCATGAGCTATGTACCTTATGCCCCAAGCTTGGCACCCTTTACAGGAAATGTTGTTGCAGCCCACCAACAGTGTGGTGTGAACTGGTCCAGAAGATGAAACTCTCTATTTTTAACTACTGTGATGTAGTCTATGTATGGTGCCACTCCAAATCCTCCCTGACCAGATTGGGCTCTTTTTTCAACTCTTTCCTTAGGTTTGCCCTTGGTGCCCCTTCTCATACCCAGCATTGTGCTCTGTATCATGCCCTGTCCTTTCCCCCATTCACTAAAAGGTGCATCACTCATTGTGCTAAACTCACTTCTAAATTTTGGTTTGGGAACGCCCCCACCTTTTGAACTCCTCTCTACACCTCCCAACTCCCTTCCACTCCCTCAGATCCTCAGATTCTCACAGCTTTTTGGTACCTTGCTGTTCTACACTCATCGGACAGACTGGTTTTGCCCATCATCTCCTGAAACTCTGGAACTTTCTGCCCCCTCCCAAATACAGCACTCCTCCTCAACCTACTGTTTTGCCTCTGGCTTACATAGCTATCTCTCATCTATCTGGTCCTGCTTTAATCCTCCTTAAGCTCCTTCCTTTGAACCTCCCCAGCTTGGCTTACCTTTACCAATAAACCCCCACCCCAACCCATTCTACTCCTGTCCCCCTCCCTCAATTTTCTCTTACTAATTCATCCTTGCAAAGTTCAGCTTCCTTGCAGTGTTCTCAGCACCATGGAGGGGCCAGTTCTAAGCATGCATCTTACTTCCCTTCTCCGCACTTCTTCCTGTCTTCCCTACCTACTCCTATCTTCCTACCTACTACTATTCCTCTGTAATTACCCCCTGCCCCCATCTCTTCCTTCTCATCCTAATTTGTCTTCTCCTGGTTCTGCCCTGGTAGGGTTCTCTTTATCCTCGAAGGGAAAAAGCTAGGCAATCAACCTGTCCCTCCCTTCCAAACTCCCTGCTCATCCCATCTCAACTTATTCTCATTGACTGGTTCTGCTCCTGGCAGGGTTCTCAACATCCTGGAAGGGTTAGATCTTGGCAAGATTTTTGCCTCCTTCTCCCTTACCCCCACCTCTCTACCCTGTTTGCTTGTCCCTTGTCTCTCTTTGTACCCCAATTGCACTTAGAGCTGCCTGAGCTGCTATCTCAAGCTTATTATCATTGGCTTGTTCTGCCCCTGGCAGGGTTCTCAGCATCCTGGAGGGGTTAGATCGAGACAAGATTTGTCTCCTTCTCCCTTACCTCCATCCATCCAGCCGCTCCTCTTGTCTGTCCTTTGTACCCCCTTTGCATTTACTTTGCCTCCCCATATGTCCTGGGCTAAATTTCTAAGCATTTTATCCCTCAATTTCTACAACCAACAGAGCTACTATCTCATCACAGTTTTGACTAGCTCTATAATGCTTCATGCAAATGGACTTGGTACCTGTTCTGGTATTAGTCCTGGCCCCCACACTACATGCTTCTCCCCTGGCTACTTCCCCAGCCTCTCATACTCCTCCTTGCAATAGCATTTATTTGTGAATCTCTCTTCATACCTGCTCTTAATTGTAAAAACTTTACTCATGATAATTTGCATTGTATTGTAAAAATTGTAAAATTGCATATTACACGTTATTCATTCTGTTCTCTGTACAAATTACTCCTGTGTGTTAACTGTTAATTTGTATGTATAAACTCTGTTTACATCCTTGTACTCCCTATTCCCCAGGTCACTCAGGGATGAGCAACTTGTTGTTCAGTGTGCCTTCAGATGAAACGTTTTAATAAATAAATAAATAAATGTCCTGCTCAGTGTCTGTCCACCAAACTCCAATGTCACTGTGAAGGTCACAGACTGAAGCTCTTGCCCATAGGAGATTTAAAATACTCTTTGTGACTGTGGAATCAGATAGGACAGAGGTATTCAGTCTCCACTGAGTCTGTTTCTTTTGTGGGAGAGGATGGTCCTGAAGGGTTAATTTTAACAGTAGGTGGTCAGAAAATTCTAAGGGGATGATATATAAGTGTGGAAGAGGATGTTTTTTGAGATAAAAAATGGTTAGTAGTAGAAGAATATCTACCTCTAATCTAGTAAATTTAGGCCCCAATGTTTGGAACTGAGCACAATTTATGAGGTCTGCTGTCACTATACTGTTTTTTAAAGCATTGGAATTACAATAAAACTTTTTCCCACCTGCTTTCATGGCTTTTGGAAGTTCGCAATTAAGTCACCTCCCAGAAATATATTCTGGGAGGTCACAAGAAGGTTGAAGGGATGTAAAGATGGCAATCCTTTCAGCTATAGATTGGGGCATAAATGGAAGTAAATCTGCAAGAACTGTAGTGCCACATACCATCTAGAATTAACAACCTACGGGGTACTAAGTCAATCAGTTTTGTAAGAGAATGAAAAGGAGTTCCACACTGTCTGTACTATCGATCCCAAATGACCAGTAGGATGGTCCCCAGCACTACTCTGCTTAATAAAGGTAGATCTGGTCACATGATGACATCCATGCATTTGAACTCCTAAAGCTGACATCATAATTATTTTCACCTGCTATATTTATAAATGCAAAGAACTCCTAGGAAGAAAAGTGGAGGAGTCTTTAGCAAGTTTACCCACAAAGTATCTGTCAGGCATTGTCTCCATGCCAACTAATATCTGATGCAGACAGCAGTTGTCCTGGGGGCACATCTTGTTTAGTTTTTGAAAGAGTTCCAACAGTATTGGCTTTTGAGAAGGGTGGTTGCCATCTTGTGGCTGTCCATCTGTATCTGATGCTTGGGGTGGGGATGAAGTCCCAAATTGTAATTTTGAGGAAGGGAGTTGAGATGTCTCTCATCCCTTTATTGTTAGGAGCAGGAGGAATTTCCAACTGTTTCTCTGTTTTAGGTTGGTGTCAGGTTGTATTTGGAGGAGTGTCTGTCTGGTTTGTTGCAGGTTCTGTACCTGAGGAGCTACTGCTGGGTGCCATACTTGTGATGTTTGAGAAAGGATACGCATCTGGATACCAGTCAGGGTCTGGAAGCCACTTGCCAACAGGCATTCTTTTCTATCCTGATTCAGAAATGTGCCTTTTCAGGGGACAAATGAGCAAATGGGTCATGAGGAGGGATTCAAAGAAAAAATGGGTTGAATTACATTAATGGGTGAAAGATCTGTAATTTTGTAAACTAGATTATAATGCTTTCTTCCATTGTGTTATCATTTAAAATAGTAAGTCATAAAGAATGTTCCTTTTGGATACCTCAAAGGCAGCTCTTTACAGTTTAAATGTTCCTTTGTTAACTTTTTATTTATTTATTTATTGAAATTTCAGATAACACCTTTGAGAACAAGTTCATTTCATAGGTTCCACATCAGACAAACAATGCATATTGGGAAAGTATGAGATGGAGAACAAACAAAACAAAGAATTATACAAGACATTACAAGAGTGTATAACTAGAGAAGTTCCAATACATGTGGCATTGTACAACATATGCCATGGTGCATATTTGATTAAAACGTGGAATTCAAAGGGTCATATTACAGGGGGTGGGGTCTTATGAAATGACCCTTTATAGGAAAATGAGAACAGACTCAGCCTAATATCTAATAATCAACAAGGTAAGGGATGGCATCAGTCTAGGATCCTTGTCAGAGGTGAGAAGGTATGGGACAAAGCATTTTAAAGAGAGCTCAGGAGACATAACAAGGGAGAGGGGGGATGCAGGAAAGCCATAGAGGGATGAGGGGAAATAGTGGAAGGGATCAAGAGGAAATCTGAAGGAGAATGATTAGCAACTTACAGCAATTATTTACATACTGAGAACAGTTATGCATAAGGTCAGGATAGCATACGGTTAGAATAAGTGCTGGCCACAGAAGGAAGGTTATTAGTAGCAGTCACAACTGGCATCAGCAACTAGCTGTTGATTAAGTTGAACCTGAAGGAACACAAAAGTGAATACTGAAGTGATGTCATGGTGCAGCATGCTCATCCATAATGGGCCGCAGTAGGCAAAGGACCTTTGTCCCAGCAAACTGCAACAGCAGGATATATTAAAAATCTGGCTAATAGAGCTTCTGGTGCAATGGCAGTTGATAGTGGGGGTAATAAGCTTTTGAACTCCTGGGGGCATTTTGCCTAAGATTACTTTTTTGGACTGTAAACATGTTTGGTACATGAGTCTACCTTTAAATAGGAGCCAGTTAGCTTGAGCATACATGTTGCTGGTATGGGACAGATGGGGAGAGCCGGTAAGGAGCCAGCATGCTTTGTTGAGTGCAACTATGATGCAGTGAAGAGTTGTTTCAGTTGCTGATCCACAGATTGGTAAGCCATAATCAATAAGCAAGACAAGAGAGCTTTAAATGGCCAGGTTAAGAACCTCTGGGGTCAAACATTGCTTATGCCTATAAAGTAGCCCAGTGTGGGTGTTAACAGCCTTAGCAATGTTGTCAATGTGATAGGCATAGATCATCGTACAGTCAATAGTAATCCCTAGATATTTAAAGAGCTGAACTAGCTCCAGGGGAGAGCCCTCTTCATTGGTAATAGAAAGAGGGTAAGTTCTATGTCTATTTTGGGAGCTGGAAAACAGCATAGTTTTAGTCTTGTTGTAATTCATAACTAACTTGTGCTTATGGAACCATCTTTCTGCTACTACAAAATTACTCTGTAGCCTAAAATTCAAGAACCTTAGGGTCTGGATCACTGGTAAACAGGACAGCATCATCAGCATATGAAAGGATGTGACCCTGACAGGAGTAAGGAAGGTTGTTGAGGAAAATGTTAAATTAAAGAGGGCCCAATATTGACCCTTGAGGAACTCCAGATATGACAGGTCTGCTATCTGAGAGGGTGTTACTAATCTGCACCTGCTGTGTACGGTTGTGAAGGTATCTTTCAAACCAGGCTATGCTGTCATGAGCTAGGCCAATGGTGATAAGCTGTTTCGACCAGGAGGGCATGATTCACTGTGTTGAAAGCTTTGGTTAAATCAATGAAAGCAGCACCGACCAGGTGTCCTTGATCTAAGGAGTGGTGAATAAAGCCTGTGAAATCCAGAAAGGCGGTAGTGGTACTATGTCCATTTCTGAACCTGTGTTGTTGAGGGCATTGTAGCTGATATTCAAACAGTTGGTTAGCCACTATGCTCAAGAACTTTTGAGGGTGGGGGCAGGATAGAGATAGGCCTGTAGTCCCAGTAATTGTGCAATCCCCAGACTTATGAACTGGTGTCACAGTGGCAGATTTCCATTTCTGAGGAAATGAGAGTATCTAAGTGACCTGTTAATAATATGTGTTAGAGGTGACAGAATTTCATCCAGCATAAGGGCTACAAACATAAGATCCATGGTGTCACCACTAAATCTTGATTTCCCTAATACCATGAGTGGGTGATTCCTGGTTTCATGGACTGAGAGGGTTATGTAGTAGAAAGAATGTTGAGAAGGGTGTAGAGTCACTTTCCCAGAGTAGTCACTTGTTAGGGTGTGGAGAAGTAGCCAAGTAGCAGGACACCACTCAGGTCCATAAAGGCATTATTAAAAGTGTTAACAATAAGTTTTGGTCGAGTGAGGATATACCATCAATGTTAAGCTTGGTAGGGGCAGATCTGAGGTCTCTCCCAGTGACCTCTTTAAGGTTAGTCAAAAATTTTCTGCCATCATTCCAGGTCCGAGAGAGCACGTCCTCATAATATTGATTTTTAGCTGCATGAATAGCTCTCGAGCAGTTGTTTCTAGCCGAGTTATACCTCTGGATGTCAGCCTGCTTACACAGGGACTGAAGACCTGTGCATAGATGGTCCCTGGCATTCAGAAGTTCAAGGGGATCCAGAGAAAACCAGGGATTACAGCTGCCTTTGATTGTATGCTTTTTATGGGGGGCGTGCCTATCACATATAGCGTTGAACTGAAGAGTTAATTGTCAAAGTCAATGTCAACATTGTTAGTTATGTAAACCATTGACCAGTCCTTATTACCAGGTCAGCTTTAATGATTCAAGATACCCATGGATGAGTACCCTAGTGGTAATTGTTCTAGCAGGTGGTTTAGAGAATTTGTTCGCCCAATGCAACAAGACTGGAGAGTGGTCACTGAAGGCATCTGGGAGTATGTTTGTGTCTGATATATGATCAGGGTGGTAAGAAAGCACCCAGTCCAGTAAGGTAGCAGTCCCAGCTTTATAGTTGATTCTAGTGGGGGACTCGACTAGCTGGGTGAGGTGAACTGCTGAAACTGCATCTTTGAAAGGGCTTGTGTCAGGAGAGGACCAATTGATATTAAAATTTTCTAACATGATAATTTCTGAATTAAGACTCAGAGAGTCAAAACACTCCAGGAGTGAATCAAAGCAGGAAGCCATCTGTCTGGGAGGAATATAGATTGAAAACATAGTAAGGTTTTTATTGTGTGCAGCTAGAAGCACTTTTATGGCAAGACTTGCATATGGTCATCAGTTTTGGGCAGAGTTAGGATGAGACCTTGAAGGTAGTTTTGGAAGAAGATTGCACAACTGCCCCCATGCTTGGAAAGACAATCCTGTCTAAACATTGTGTAGCATGGGATGGAAATTGTAGCATCCACTACCTTTGGAGAAAGCCATGTTTCTATGACTGAGAGGATGTCTGGGTTATGTTGTAAGATCCATGCATTCATTATGTCCATTTTGGGGAGGAGGCTGCATATATTGAGGCAATTTTAAGTAACCCAGTAGATGACTGTGGGTATGCCATAAGTTGTGCAGGGCCAGGGTTGGGGTGAATATTGCCAGAAAGCAATAGCAACAGTAAGGCCAGTCTACACAGATATTCCTTTAACTGCTTGTTGCTGAGTTTGTGAAGCTTCCTCTGAGTTGAGCGCACTTTACAGTTGGCTTGTAAGTTGAAGATCCCAGAGAGGAGTGCCAAAGGGGGTAGCCAGCAAGGGCGATGAAATGACAACCCCCAGTCACCAGGGGAATGCAGGTTCCATGGCACAGAGTCACAGCATTGGGATAAGGTGATAGTACTATAAACATATAAATGATTACTATCCAATGTTGGTGAGGTAGATGACAGAAACTTATCACAGGCAAGGTCAGATAGGGTCAATAGAGAGAGAAATACAATGCCTCTGGGAAATAGAGTCATTGTAAGAGACATTATGATACCAAGGAGTGCAGCACTAAGGGCACACGCAGGCTCCCAAGCACAGCACAAGGTTAATTATACCACATGTTTTTTTTTGTGTGTTTTTTTTTTCTTCAGAGTACAATATGCTAAAAGTGAGAAACAAGGGAGGGGATAATTGCGATTAGAATAGGAAAAAGGCAGATGCAAGTTGGCAAGTGGATTGGACTATTAATAGGAAAAATAAGATGCCTCTGGTGGCAGATCAGTATAAACTGCAAATGGGAAAATGGGCAAAAATGGGAAAAAAACTCTCTCTCCAAACTTAAATCAACTCTAAGAAATCTCTACATCAGATTAAACGTTACTTAAAGTGAGAAGTAAAAACATTTCAAGCAGAGATAAGTCCTAGCATTAATTTCTTGGCAGCAGTTCCTAGAAGACTTCTGGATTCCTGTACTTAGTATGAGGAACACTGGCAAACAGGAGCAAGTAAGATTCCTCCAGGGGTAGATGCCAAAATTCAGAGTTCCAATTCATACCTTGCTTGGAAGGTGAGCTTCGGGCAGTTTCGCTTTAGACAGATTATCAAACTGCAGAATCCAGTTGACTTGAGAGGAAACAGCCTGAAAGAGCAAAGTAGTCCCCTTGCTTGCTTATGTCTTTCAGAAAAGGAAAACACAGTAGCTCCATCCTGAGAAGCCATGTCAGTCTGAAAAACATGTTTTTCATGATGGTTGGTTTTCTTAGACGCCCTTATCAGGTCTTGAAGTTCTGATTGGTCAACAGAGTTCCCCAATATTTTTTTTTAGCAGAGATGTCTTTAAGGAGAAGGTCTTCCTTCAAGCTAGCTGGAATGGGATTTGACATAAGAGCCCCAGGATGCAAGGAAGGCCTTTTTAGGCCAGCATTCACTGTTTCTTAATTGTTTTACCATTTCCAATAACATTTTCTTCTGGCTCTGGGCACATGCCAAATTTAGCATTTCTACTGCAAGCCAAATTAATCAAAGGTGAAATAATAGTTACCCAGGACTGTCGAAGTTTGACGGACACTGGGGCAGCTGCTCAATTTGATGAAGGTGCTACATCCAAGTGGTGAATTATCCTGACAGCTAGGCTGGTATTTTTGACAGTGAGAGAAATTGGTTGGAGTTTTGAAAGTTCTGCTGCTAACTGGTGTCTGTGCTGCAAATGCCAACATTCCTTGGCCTCAGGTTCTTTCAGTTTCTTTGTATGTGGGTCCACAGGCACCCCGTTGTGGGTTATCATTGTATCAGGTAACAGATCCTGGGGTTCAACAATGCTACATTTGACACAAAAACAACACCATTCTTAGGTAAATCTTCGATCGATAGAAATTGCTAGTTTCCAAAATTCTCATCAAGGACTTTTAATTTATCTGACACATTTTCCAAGGCCTCTTGAGTTGTGGAGGCAGTGAAGGAGGCCTGCTCCTCTGCCCCAGAGACATCTGTACTCCCCTGATACTCCAGCAGAGTGGCCATTCTGGCAGAACAGCAAGTGGTTCCTCTACTGGTAGAGTAGGGGAAGTTTTTGTTGTGGAAATTACTCAATACTAGTGACAAATATATACAAAAACTATCTATGTAGCCTTTTTTCCTGTATGCATAAATATTCCATAAAGATATGTATACAATCTACTAGTTGCTGCACCATATAACTTCTCAATAGTTAAACATTTAGTAATATTTAAATATCCTATTTCTTCCTTTCACTTCTCTCTTTGGTAATGATTCCCTCATCCCCCCTTTTTTCCATAGTGTTTTTATGAGTATGCTTGATAATAATAAACTCAGTCCTAATTACCATACCATAGAACATCATTCCACATAACTACTTTGTATCCTACTACCTTCTTTTTCCATAAATGTCAAGCATTTAATTTTAATACAAATATATATATATATATATATATATATATATATATAGGACCTCTTCCTCCAGTCCTTTCCTCATCACCCTTTTTTTGTATTGAATCCACCCCACAATGATTCCATACTTTTCTACTTTCTGAGAACCTTCTGCCTATTTCTCTTTCCATGTATTTGAGAAACTCAACCCAGAATAATCCCGATCAATTTCTGTTGGGTTTAAATTGTTGCTATAAGGTCCAATGGCATCTTGCCTGCCAAATATGATATTTTATAATACCAAAATTTAACATAGTGGGCCAAACAGGTATTTCACTCAAGGTCCTAGGTACAACCCAAAGATTAAAACATCATAAGTCACTTTGGCAAAGTTTATATCTTTCACGCTAAGTCACTAAGCGATTCCAAAAGGTGCTGCGATATGGGTATTCAAAAAACAAATGTTCTTGTGTTTCCAGAATCATGTTACACAAATCCCTAGGACAGTGTCTTTCTTCTATCTTTTTATGCTTGTGATTATTCTTCACATTGAGTCTTCCATGACATGTGAGCCAGATAGTGTCCCATAGGTTCCTATGCATCCTGCTGTCTATTAATTGTATTGTTTTGTGATTTGTCCAAAGTTCTGTACAGTACCTCTCTGAAAAATCAGTTGTTCTGTAAAATACTGTAATAAAATCTGTTCATATAATGAATATCTAGAAAGACTCTTGAAATCTTCTATAGAAATTTTCCATGCTCTAATTTTCTGCATGGTTGTTACTATATAGGACAGGAAGGTTGGTGCTGCAATTTAAAAGACCACTTGTTTGTAGACTATCTGGGTAAAACCTCCTTAAACATTCTTTCTCCAATCCACAGGTATTGCTCCTAAGGTTTTGACATTATGAGAGAGATTGCACAACTATCTGGACTGCAAATCAATCAAAAAGACTAGTGTAACCCCTTTTTAATATGGCATGCACAAATTTGTGTCTGCAGGGCTTAACATTAACTTGGGCCCCACACAGTTCACTTACCTTGGTCTCACCATCCCAACTAATTGGAAACATCTTGAGAAATTAAATTTTGGCCCCAGTAAATCTGCTAATGGCAGAGGTAAACAGCTGGTGCCACCTTAACCTCTCTCTCCCTGGCAAAGTATCTGCCATACATGCTGTTACGACCAGAGTAGCATACCTCCTTAATAATCTTCCTATTGCCTTAACGGGCAAGGTGTTTCACCCACTAGACAAATTGATTGCATTCTTCTTATGGGAAGGCAAAGCACCCAGGTGGAGCCACAGCAAGATGTGGGCTCATTGGACTAGGGGGTCTGGGACTCCCATGGTTGCAGGGCTATCACTGGGCATATATCTCAGTGCAGGCAACCAAATGGTTTGTCCCCTCTCCCTCTCTGTCTCCTCAATGGGTTCAGCTAGAATCCCAGCTGATGCAGAACATCCGTTGGGCCTATTCTTAACTGGTGTCCCTATAAACTCTAGCATGCTCACCCTGGTTATGATTGAGACCAGGAAGGCATGGTTTAGAATGATAGCTCCAAAACTCTGAATGTGGCAAGTTCTATACCACTCCAGTACATGGCTCTCTGGCATAATCATTTTCTCACAGTGGATAATAAATCGTTCTATTGACTGACATGGGAAAGCAAGAGTATACACATTGCTCAAGACTTATATGTAAATAACTCCAGCATGCTGATGTATTTTGAACAGCTTAAGGTTCAATATTCCCTTCAGTCTAATGACTTCTGGAGATACCTGCAGCTAGGTAGTGTGATCCAAACTCTTAATGGGATGCTCACTGTAGACCCTATGTGGAGTTGGATATCCTTATTACATATGAGAACTTCTGCCCAAGACCTTGGGATGATTCTACAGAACCTGGTGGGAGGTGCAGCAGGACCACACTGAATCCTGCAGGACCTCATGGTGTGTGGACCTCCAAGTCCCCATCACAGCAGAAACATGGTACTGATGCCTCCACCTAGCCCTAGCCCACTCTGCATATCATGATGTTGGGAGTTAGCTGATACAACTTAAAATCCTTCTTAGGTAGTATTGTACACCTGTGGCTCTCCATTCATGGGGTATTCTTCTCCACACAAGGTGCTGGAGTTGTAGGCAGGACCCAGCAAACATTCTACACTCTCTATGGGAGCGTCAAGTCTTAATCCCTTTTTGGTCTGCCATAGCAATGGACTGTTCTGGTGTTTTAGGACTATCCATTAATATCTCCAACCCACTGCTTTTACTGGGTGACCCTACTCCCCTAGGCTATTTGCTGACACCACATAGAAACTGGCTCTTGGAGGCAAAAAGGCTTCTACTTCTGTCCTGGAGACAAGCACTACCCCCACCCATCACTCTTTGGCATTCTGCTATGGTGAGATTATCCAACTTTGAAAGGGCAACTTGCTATATTCCATCAGAAATGGGGAGCATACCTAAATTCTGCCTTATGTAATGCCCCACTCCCCCTACCACTTAATCCCCCTGAACAGTGAGATCTAATATTATTAAATTCCTGTAGGTGGATACTGTTTTTTGGGTATGACTTGAACTGTTGAGGAGCGGCTATACTTACTTCTACTTAGCTCTTTCCTTTCTTCTTCTCGTACTATATCTATTCTTCTATGTTTTTGCCTAATTATCTTTTTGGAAGCCTTATTTACTTTTAAGAAGAACCCTCTAGAAGGGAGGAATGGTGGCATATTTAGAACCCTACATGTATAGGCAGGGAAGCATAAATCATATGCGTATGCCATGACCTTTAATTGCTGTCTATTGCTTGATAGTGCTATGCCCTGAATTCATTCTTCTATTAGTATTTTCCAAATGAGTATATCAATATTAAATGTGTACAGTAAAGGACTTAATGGACAACCCTGCCTGGCACCTCATTTAATTTTTATTTTTCTCCTATAATCCCATTTACTAATGGGTGAAAATGGGCATGTGTATATAGTAATTGCAACCACTGTATAAAGGTTTCAGATATACCATAGAGTTGCAACATTTTAAACAAAGACATATGAGAGACTGCATCAAATGCCTTTTCTTGATCTATGGCTAACATATACCCATGGGTTGATCCCAAGTGCCCACTTGAGAAAAGATTTCCCTAAGACAAATCAAATGTTCCTTTGTATTTCTCCCATTGATGGTGCATGTTTAGTATGGTGAAATAAGTAGGGTAGAGTAGGGGAATTTTTATTGAAAAAATACAGAACAATACATGGAAATTAAAATCCAAACAATAAGAAACAACAACACATACCACATGCTCACACTTTCATCCTGTTCAGATCATAATAAAAGGTACCCCAAAATCCCACCTCCAAATACTCACCCCATTATACCTTCTCCCCCACCTAAGCATATTTTTTTCAAAACAGTGAAACCCTTCCACCACACCATCGCACATGCTGTAAGATGTACCTTAACCTCCCCTCTATATATTCTAGTCAGTGACGTTTCTCAGATGTTACTGAATACCTCATAAACCATGAGTTTCTGCTGAAATATATAGAGAATATGAGGGCAACTATGCAGAACCAGTGTGTTCTGCCACAGAGGGATTTTATTCCCTCTGACCTCAAGAGCGAAACTCGAGATGTCCATGGAAATCAGAACCCCTAGGTGGCAAAACACACTGGTTGTGCATAGAGTTGCTCATCCTGTATTTTTATAGTGTCTAGCACTGTGTGAAAAATCTGTTTTGTGAGTTCTTTTGCTTTCAAAATGAAACTGACTGATGCAGTTTCTAGAGGTTCTAAAATGTTGCTCTACCACAGTATGGTAGAACAGCATTCCATGACCTTGGAACTGTGGTAAAACAGCATTTTGAAAGGGATGGAATTCTATACAGAACAACACTCCACTATACACTATAAACTAACATCTACTTTGCCATAACACATATTTCAACATAGTAATAAATACTGTTAAGGTCCCTGGATTGTAAGCACTGCTTAAATTTGGGAAATGTCCTAAAATGAGCTCACTATATGAGAGTGTGATCAACCATGGCATCTTCCACTTGTGCACCCAAAACTCTCATAAACCTTTACCATAAGCACATTCCAATAAGAAGTGTTCTTGTGTTTCCACCTCATCCTGGCACTCAGGATATAGACATTTCCTCTCTTTGACCACCTTGTGCTTATGGTTCCCTCACACATTCAGCCTACCATGTACACTTAACCATTATGCAGCCCACATTTTTACTGGTACCTGAGAATTTGTCAGTTGTTTATACATCCAGACATTATTTTCAGGCAAACAATTTTTAAACATTGGTTCCTTTGGACTCAGAGTCTGTAGAACTTTCTCATACAACTTGTTCCATGAGTATTGAACTATCACTGTCTTTGTAATATTCCATTTGGATAATTTTTGAAAGGTAACATTAAAAAAAAGGGGCTATCTTGCTGGTTCCAGCCAATCTAATTGAGAGATTGGTCCATCAAGATAGTACGTCCTGGAAAGAGTTCCACAATCTTTTCCTGGAAACACACACTCTGATCACTAGTGCCAGTCTCAAAGTATGTATCCAAAGAGTTGTATAAAAAAAATATAGGATTAATCATGCCACCCCCTCTAGGTTTGGGAAAGTATTTTATTTCCCATTATATGGGGTTCAGGTGGCTTCCCCAAAGCATTTGAAAAAAAAAACCCTGTTAATTCTGGTTTCTAAATTTATGGGCAGAAGAACCACTGTGCTAACATGTAAGAAAATAGGCAATAAAAACTGTTTTATCACATGCACTTATTTCAGTTTAGACATTTTCCAGGTTTTCTATCCATTCCCTTTTTGTTCCCCTGTCTGTAAAACAGCTTCCCAGTTTTGAACTGCACTCTGACCTCCTCCATACTGTATTCAAAAAAAGTTTATAGACTCCTCAGATATAACTATTCCTTCCACTCTGCCCCTTTATCCAGACTGTGAGCCTAAATAATAGCCCTATTTTACAGAGGTTCAAACTTGCCCTGAAACCTGCCCATACATCCACATTTCATGTAAAGTCACCTTCACACTATGAAGATTGTCTGCGAACACACACACATCATCCACGCAAGCCAAAGCTTTTACCTCATCCCCATCCCATCCTCCCTTCTGGGCAAATGTTTCTGAAGTACAGGATCTAGAACAAAGACATACAACAGGGGACTCAGGGGACACCCCTGAAGCACGCCCTTATCTAGCTTAAACTGTGGCCCAACGTTTGGTGTGATAGAACCATGGATATGACTGCATTCTCATGCAGTAATTCAATCCACCCAATAAATGCTGGAGGTAAGCCATATTTCCTTAGCACCTGCAACATGAATTGGTGACTTACATTATCAAATGCCTTGTTCAGATCTAGGGATAAAAGATATCCCTCAATCCCTTGCATTTCACAAAAATACATAATGTCTCTCACTATGCATACATTTGTTTGAATATATCTTTCCGGCAAAGCACATGTTTATACTGGGTGAATGAGTATTGGGGCTACCTGCTTCAATCTAGGCTGGAGTAGAAATGTCAAAATTTTGAAGTCTGAGTTTACAGACAATTTGGTCTCCAATTATCTATGATCGAGACATCCCCTGCCTTATGTAAACAGATAATCAGACCACTCGTGAAATCATCAGGTAAACCTTGTAATAAGGGTAGGCAACCTATACATTTTTACAAGAACTTTTGCTATGATTTGAGAAAATGTTTTGTAAAATTCATTCAGCAACCCATCATCCCCTGGGGAGATACCCAATTTAAAGTTTTTATAGTAAGAACTATCTCCTCTTCTGTAATGTCCTTTTCCAGCTCGGAAATCTGAGCCTGTGTCAGGGTTGGGACATTTACCTCAGACAGGTAATCTACCATCTTTTCCCTCATTCAAATCTATGGGCCTAGCTAGCTGTGCTATCTGCCTATCCACTATCCTTATCTATCCCCATTAACCCCTTGGCATCTGTTTGAAGGATCCCCTCCTCATCCTGTAATGCCATGAAAGTGGTCTTGTTCCGTCTCTCCTTACAAGCTTGGCATGGATCAGAGAACACCGTTCATTTTGTGCAGTGGCTAAGTTTTGCTTGCAATGTTGCTGCTTGGTCATATTGTAATAATTTAATTTTATCCTTTATCTTTACAATCTGGTCTAAAAAATCTTTCCCTGTACAATATGTGTTAGATAGTAAATTGTATAAATGAGTGGTGTACCAGAGAGCACGATGCTGGGACTGGTTCTGTTTACCACTTTTTCATAGCTGACATTGCAGTGGGGATTAACAGTAAGATCAGTCTTTTTTTGCAGATGACACAAAGATTTGTGTCGAAGTAGATGGGGATAAGGGAGCAAAAGTACTTCAGGAGGATTTGATGAAACTAAAGGAATGGTCTCACATTTAGCAGCTTGGTTTCAATGCCAAGAAGTGCAAAGTGATGCATTTAGTAGGCAAAACCCCAGGACACAATTACTAACTGGTGGGTGTCCCGTTAGCAAAATCCAAGGAGGAGAAGAATCTGGGAGTGCTGGTAATCAGGGTGATGACCCACACTGCTCAATGCAGGATGGCAGCAGTGAAGGCAAACAGGATGCTATGATGCATAGCAAGGGGAATTATTCCTAGGAGTGGGGAGGTCATCTTGTCCCTGTACAGGTCCCTGGTGAGACCGCAACTAGAGTACTGCATGCAATTCTGGTACCTTACTTGAAAAGAGGCATCAAACTACAGGAGGGGATACAGCACAGGGCAACAAAAATGATCCTGGGGCTGGGACTGCAGACCATATGAGGAGAGACTGAGAGCTGAATATGTATACCCTGGAGGAAAGAAGGAGAGAGGATATGATTGAGACCTTCAAGTACCTGAAGAGTTTGAACAAAGTAGACACCTGGTTTATGTTCAAGTCTGAAAGGCAGAAGGAAAACAGGGACAGTCTATGAAGCTGGAAGGGGCAGGTTCACGAGGGAACTGCGGAGGTACTATTTCACAGAAATAGTGGTGGCAGGTGGAAACGCTCTGCCAGAGGAATTGTATCATTGCAGAGTGTTGGGGCTTCAAGAGGGGTGGGACAGATTCAAGGGGATGATACAAATCGGGAGGGGTGGGAGATGGGAGGGCATATGAGGGATGTGGGGGCAGCTGCAGTCAAATTGACTGAAGTGCTGCACTCTTGAGCAGACTAGACAGAATGGCCTGTATCTGCTGGCAATTTCATATGTTCGTATGTTTGTATTCCTAAGTGAAAGGTATCTTAACCTCCTGTTGTTGGCCTTATGCTTCCTAAGAGCCTGCAGCCAGCTGGTAATGTCTGCCTTTGTTTGTATCCACCAACTCAATAGGTTGGTATACAGACCTATTATCGATACCCTACCTGTGATAAAATCAGAATACATTTTTGCACCTCTGAGTCTGCAAACTTTCAGTATTTAATTTCCACTCTGAGCTACTACCTTCCTACCTGGGTCCCTGGATACTACCCTACCACCATTACATGATATGAAAATTCCAGCAGTACTAGTTTAGCTTGCTGAATTAGTAAATGTTTAGATGTGAAGATATAATTTATATTTGACATAAACCTGCTTCTTATATACTGTACATGTAATGTGATTTTGATTAGCCACCCTACTACAATCCACCAGTTTAGCTGTGTTGATACTATTTCTTAAGGCCACTGAGTCGCAATAAATTTGTTGTCCTTTACTTTTGTGGTCTGCTACCTCCAAACTGCAATTAGAGTTCCCTGCCATGTAAGTTCCTCTTGATGTTGCTAAGAATGGTTGGATTACATCTAGCATTTCCACCCTCTCTGCTTTGCTTTGGGGTCATACTTACTGACAAAGTGACAGGTTGTCAATGCCATATGCATCTAAAAGCACTCTCCCAAGTATAATCCCAACCAAGTTCTGAAAGATAAAACCTATCCCTGAAAATAAAATACCTACCCCATCTGCAACCTCCTTCCCAAACAACCAGTAGGATGATCCCTAGACCCATTCTCTCTTAGCCTCTAACATATACTCATTTGTTTTAAATCATATTTCTTGGACAAAAATCACATCAATTTATAGTTCATGCCAAAGCGAAAAGATAGCCTGATGTCTAACCCCATTCATTATACTGTGGACATTTAAGATAGCTATAGGAAAACACATGAGCATGCTGAAAAAAGAAGGCATTCAATTTTTTTCTTTTTCTTCTCCTTTTTCCCTCCTTTCTCAATTTTCTTCAGTTTTTGTGAGAAAACAAATGAGGAAGAAGCATCTGAATCCAAGTGCCCCAAATCTGATCCACTACTACTTGTTTTTGATAGTACATCAAATGCATTTGTCACTCTAAACCCCAAGATTACTTTAAGTATCCTCAAGCTTCAGTCGGTGGCGGGAAGTGGGTGGTTTCTCCTTTTCCTCTCAAAGTAGAAGGTACTTCTGTTTGTGCAGTTACCATGACAACAAAAACAGTGGCCTCCACTGGACTTTCTTGCTCCATCTCTATCTGAATTGGAGAGTCTGACCTCTGTGAGATCCTACCATGAGGTAAGGGGAGATAGGTTGGGCCGTAGATCCTTGCCTTGGTGTTGTTTGTTTAGCTGGGGTGGGTGTTGAGTGAGATTTTGGGGTAGCTTGTGTCGCCTCAGCATCTGAGGGTTTTTTTGTTTGAGGTTTCTTAATCAGCTCATCTGGATCAACTGAGTTGGGCCAATTATGGGCTGCCCAAGGGCATCCCTGGAGTATGTGCCCGAATTACATACAAACATACTAAAATGCCAGCAGAATAGGCCTAACGGTCTTTTGCGTTGGCTCGTTTGGTCAGCCCCCACCCGGGGAGCTGACCTTGCTACCCCCCTCACCTTCTCTGGCTTCTCCCTTCCCAGTTCTGGATATTCTTGCTGCATTGGATTTTGCTTCCAGAACCCTTCCCCTGTACCTGTCTCACCCCTTCTTTAACCCCTCCACTGTCTCTGCCTCCACCAGCCCCCTAGGCAGCACATTCCATTGCTCCACCACCCTCTCAGTGAAGTAGCACCTCCTCCTTTCTCCCCTGAATCTTCCCCCCTCCAGCTTCCACCCATGCCCTCTAGTGGCCCCTCCTTCCTTCTAAGCACCCTGACTGTTCCCCTCTATTTACCCCTTCATGTCCCCCGGTCCCTTCTCTCTTCCTATGGATACATATTTAGCTCTTCGAGCCTCTCCTCATAGGTCCTGTCCCCCAAGCCCCAAATCATTTTGGTTGCCCTCCTCTGGATCCTCTCAAGGAGTTTAATGTCCCTCTTTAAGTGTGGCCTCCAAAACTGCAGGCAGTACTCAAGGTGCGGCCTCACCAAGCAGTTATACAGAAGGAGTATCACTTCCCTCCTTCTGGAGGTGATCCCCTAGCAATGCATCCCAGCATCCTGTTGGCCTTGGCTGCTGCCCTCCTACAAGTCTCTGAGTTGTTCATCTTGACATCTACCACCACCACCCCCAGGTCCCTCTCAGCCATTGAGATTTATAGCATTTGCCCCCAGGGTGTACACTTGGCCTGGGTTTCTGGCCCCCAGGTGCAGTACCTCACATTTCCCTGCACTGAACCTCAGCTTCCACTTTCTAGACCATCTTTCCAGAGCCTCCAGGTCCCCCTGAAGGGCCACCCTCCCCTTCTACCCATCCACCACTGCCCCTAGTTTTGAGTGATCCACAAAGAGACTCATCTCACTCCTGATACCTGTCCTTATGTCAGAGATGTAGGCGTTTAACAGAAGGGGCCCAGGGACTGATCCCTGTGGGACCCCACTAATGACCCTCCTTGGGGATGAGACTATTCTGCCAACTACTACCATCTGGGTCCAGTCCTGGAGCCCATTGCCTATCCATCTGATCATCTGGTTCCCCAACCCCATTTCTTTCAGCTTATCCAACAGACCCATGTGAGGAACAGAGTCAAATGCCTTGCTGAAGTCTAGAAAGGGGATGTCCACTGGTCTACCCAGGTCCAAGGCACTCATTACCCAGTCATAGAACTCCACAAGGTTTGTCTGACTCGATTTCCCTGGGATGAATCCATGCTGTCTATCATCCAGGCACCCTGACTTTTCCAGGTCAATCCTAGCCTCTCATAGCGATATCCTCCATCACCTTGCCACCACCGTAATTCAGACTGACAGGACTGTAGTTCCCTGCCACCTCCCTTGAGTCCCCTCAGGATAGGCACCATATGCGCCCACCTTCCAGTCCTGGGGACCCCTGTCCTCAGAGAGATAGTTAAAAGTCCCACCAGGGGTTTCACCAGGACATCCACAAGTTCCTTCAGCACTCTGGGATGTAATTTATCCAGACCTGGTGCTTTCTTCATCTTAAGGGACCTGAGGGCTTCCTCACTCTCTCTACTGTGATTTACCAGCTACCTCTTCTCCTTGACTTAGACTTCCTCCTGCCAGTGATGCCTCCCCTCTCCCAGACCGCTCGATCGGTAAGGGTCCCCTTCCTGTGCATCACTGTCTCCTCCCATGTATGACCTAGACCCCCAATTCATTACTTAAGTTTTATTTCACCATATTGGTGCACTGGTGACTAATGTGCCCAAGTTCATTGCATATGCCACATCATAGTTTATCACAAACACTTGTCAAGTGAGTTTTTGCCCCACACTTCTGGCATGTCTTTGGCAGTCCTGCATAGTAGCAAACACCCCTATCTCAACCCAAGAAAAAAACTATTGGGTAAGTGGGTAACTCCCTCATTTGTTTGCTGTAATTTTACTTTGAAAGTTCAAGCCTCAGTCCAAAAGTTTTCTCTGTCCAAAACCACTTCTGGTGCACTCATGACCTCACAGTGGTGCTGTAGCCAATATATATTATTCACATGCATTCCATAATTTCAGAACATGATGGTCATTTGTTTGATGGTGGGTTTTAAGAGAGGGATACAGACAAAAGGAGACCATGCTGGAGAAAATTTCAAGTTGATGATATTTAATTCAAAAACACTTCAGTGAGAGTGGGTTAGCAGAAGCTAATTTCAAAGGTATCTTCACCTGATATATGTATCCAGGCATACACTTTCAATGCCATAAAACACATGAAATCTTTCAATAAAGTGCACACTACATAGTATCTTTCTGAAGTAACCTCCAGGCCCTCTCTGTACTTCAGTCTCACTACAAGTTGCTGCTGGGCTGGCTCTGTCTTGGTAAACAAGTCTGAATATCTTGGGTGAGACACCCTTGTGGGGATGCTCTGAGGGTTGTGTCCCTGGGGTGGCTCCTGGGTCCTGACTCTGTTCTCATGCAAGTCCAGAATCTGGAGTGTGTTCTTTCTTTTGGGTACCATCCTGGGAGTCTCTTTGTTGGAACAGTAATCCCCCCTGTGACCCCTCCTGTCATGGCTGTCCTGTTCCCCCATGTTCTGAACATCATGCATTCATTGATTCCTTTTTCCTAGCTGTACCTGTCTGTTTTTTAGCTTCTGATTCATACTCCTCCCATTTTGTACAGTAAATGGTGGTACCTACATGGCTTCAGCCTCTTGCTCTGAGGCGCTATCATTCCTAGTGTGCAATCCTTGTTTTTCCATCTCCTCCTGTCTCTGCAGGCCAGTCTTCCATTGTGGCCCTAAATCCTCCAATTATGATGCTGGAAATCCAGATTTGAATGCGAAAGCATCCGCCATCACAGTCGGCTGCCAGCCTGCATCCTTCAGTGCTTTTCCCAGTGACCAGGCATTCTCATGGGGAACTTCCTCTGTGTGAAATGCTGCTCTAATGATGTTCTGCACCATTTGTGGTCTGGCATTATCTTCCTCCCGAGGGTCTGTGAAACTCTCTGACCCTGGTGCCTCTGTTCCATAGATGAGCTAGGCCCTGGCTGTTTTGAGTCATCTCCTCGTGTTTGCAACTCTGGGGCCTTTTGTGATGCTTTCCTTCTTCTAGCATACCACTTCTCATCTTCCACTAGCAAAGTGAACAACATTGTCCACTGTTTTTCTAATTCCCTCTGTAGCTGGGCTTCTGCTACAGTGATGTCATCCTACGTAGTACCAGGAATCTCTTCATGTAAATGCTCTATATCCTCCAAATTATGCTCTGCAGATCCTACCATTTCTTCTGATGTCCTCTGTATCATCTGCTAATGCAGCAGGCTTCACCTTCTCCACAGCATCCTCCTTATTTTCCATGGCTGGGTCATAGGACTGGCACCCAATCTGCTGCTCCTCTACTTGCTCCTCTGTGTCTGGATCCTCCATCAGGTTTGGCCAACAGCACCCTCACCTGACATAGTAGGGGAATTTGTTGGGGAAAAGGGAGTAATACTCCATGTTCAAAACCATACTAGAACCATAGGTTATTCTTCATTTCTTGAATTCATTGTTCATTTTCCTGATAACTTAAATTTTCCATAAGATGTTGTCCCATCCTTTCCAAAGATTTTGCAGTGTTAGTGGCTCATTAGGTAGTATGCTCTCCTCTGAGGCCAGGAGATCAGAGGGCTGTGGGTTCAGTTCCCACATTTGGCACTTGGGTTAATATACCAGTACTGACACTGTAGTGCAGCATGAGAGGGGTGCTGCACTTCTGAGGTGCCGTCTTTTGGATGAGATGTTAAACTGAGGTCCCATCTGCCTGTTGTGGTGGTAGTTCAGGTGGATGTTAAAGATCCCATCGCACTTATCGGAAGGAGTAGGGGAAGTTTATTGAAAAAGAATCATAACATCACAAGAAAAACAATAATACATCAGAAATACTCAAGTATACAAAGGGAAATGTCTGTATAAAATGATAAAACAAAATAACAATATATACATAACTTAGAAGAAAAAATGTTTCCATAAAGCATCCACTTTCTCTTTTGAAAATCTACGAACATCATTTTTTTAACAGATAGCAAACCATCTTCAATTTGTGAAATAATGGTAATATTCAAAACTTGCTGGTTGTAATACAAACTGACAATGAGCCTGCCATAAAAATATTGGACAAATGAAAAAAAACATTCAAAGTACTTTTATTACAGACTTCACACCCAATGTGTAATCACCTAAAACAATGGTTTGAAAAGAAATACGGGTTAGAAAAGGCAGTACCAATGTGAAGCTGCATCCTGCCAAAAGAGCTGACTATAGGAACAAGTAATAAAATGAAGCATACTCTCCTCTATATTAAGACACGTAAGTGTAGGGCAGAATCTCTCAGTCTGGGGTTTATATTTTAAATTGCCCTGAACAACCAATCTTTCCTGAATTGAGATCCATACAATGTCCCAAATGTCAGAAGGGATTCTAAAATCCATTAATTTATGCAATGCAAACAACATTTTAGTATGTACACATTCAGGAAACAGTAAAACAATTTTTTGAACATCATAAATAATAAATGTGTAAAAAGACTTTCTATGTAAAGACATCAGTGTAGGGAAATAAACTTTCCATTGCTGCATTTTTTAATAGAAGATAGGCCATAAGTAGGTTATGAGTCCGAGGAGAGAATTTTAGGGGGTAATAATGTCCATTTATCAAAATAACGAGACCAAAGAAATTGGGACCATAACTGCCAGGATAAGGTAGCAGAAGTCCATAAATAATTAAAGGAACAAAAAAAAAAAGGGAATGATAAAAAACAATAGGATTAATCATAGATAACCCTCCCTTCTTAATAGGAAAATAAATAGTGTCCCTTTTAACTGGATTCAATCTATTGCCCCAGAGTATTTGAAAAAAGAGACTAAGGATTCTAGTTTCAAAATGCACTGGAAGAGGAAAACATAACATAAAATAAGACTACAGGAAGTAAGAACTGTTTAATAATCAAAACCTGTTTCTTCTTCCCAAATTTCCAACCTTTCCATCTATGAACCTTGTCTTCCCCTATTTGTAACTGCTTATACCAATTATAAGTAGCTAAATCACCTGGGCCAAACCAAATACCCAAAATTTTGTGAGGGGTAGAAACTACCAGAATCCCTAAGGTGTTTAAAGAGGTAGGTCTTGCAAAATCCTAGGAAAAAATAAAACTTTTTTCAACATTAAGCACAGCTCCAGAAATAGAGCCAAAGTGGGAAAAAATTTGCAAAGCCTTAGTTAAGGAGGAAACTTCCTGAACTAATTAAGTAATATCATCAGCATAAGCAGTAATGTTTTCATGTGGCAAAAAGGGGGAGGGGGCCAAACCTATAATGCTTTTATCCCAAAGTATGTGCCTAATCACAGGATCCAAAACAAAAGAATATAAAAGAGGGCTTAAGGGACATTCTTGTCTGACACCAACAGTGAGAGGGATATAAGTTCCAGAAAGCCTATTAACCATAGGGATAATAGTCGCAGTAGCATATAATAAGGAAATCCAATATACAGAGGGTTTAGGAATACCATACTGCAATAAAAGGGGAAAAAGATAATCATGGCACACTTTGTCAAAAGCTTTAGCTTGATCTAAGGCCACCACAAACCCAGAAAGATGAGGTCTAGTACTAGCTTCAAACAAATCCTGCAAAATATATAAATTGTGCTGTATTAATCTGTTTGGAATAGCACAGGTCTGAGCTGGATGAATAAGGATGTCAGCATCCATCAGCAATCTATTATTCAAAATGTTTGCCAAAATCTTGTATTCACTATTTAAAAGACTTAGAGGCCTCAAATTAGACAAAAGGGTCTTCTCTCCAGATTTATACAAAAAATGTAAAAGAGAAGTATTGAAACCATGAAAGGGAGAAGAGAAAATCAACACAGAATTGAAAAATAAGGGTAAAAAATGGGACATATATGACAAAAAGGTTTTCTAAAAATCATTGGGTATGCCATCCACTCCAGGAGAGGTTCCAGTACTTAATTGGGAAATAGCAGCCTCAACTTCTTGAGGCGAAATAGGCTGTACTAAACATTGTGCCATGGATGCGGGTATTTGGAGAAATGGTTCAGTAAATCCAGAAAATAAGGGAATAGTAGTAGCAGAAGTGGGATTAAACGTGGGACTAACAAACTGCTGTACTACTGTTAACATTTCCAAATCAGTGGATACCACGATACAATTTAATGTGGAAAGGTGAGTCATCAGGGTTTTATCTAACCGTTGTTTACATGCTGCAAATGGATCTGATGCTGGTGTTTTCTTCATGCCAAATCTAAATTCCACCTCCAACGATTTAGCCCTATCATACTGATAGAGTTTCATTTGTTTCTTGATTTAAAAAATCTGAGAATTAAATCCTACTTTATCACAAGGTGGGAAAGACATTAATTTATATAATTGATTTCTCAGAAGAAGGGAGTGCAAATAATTAGAATTGGCTTTGTGTCTGCCAAAGGAAAGCATAAGCTGTTTAAGCTCCATTTTAGTATCTAACTACCAATCCAACAAAGAATCATAGGAATGCATAATAGAGTCCCGGGCTGCAAAAAAAAAAAAACTCAATATAAGAAAAAAAAAGGAGGGAATCTAAAAAGGACATATTGAACCTCCATCGATGATGAGGGGAAAATATTTTTGGAGGGACAGTAGATAAACTTAAAGTGCAAAATAAAACATTATGGTCTGAAAACTCCGAGGGTTTAGGTATACAAAAGATAGGGATAAGATATTTTGAAACAAAAACATATCAGTAAGGGTAGCATAAATATGCCTCTGATAAGGAGCCCCAGTCCCAGTTTTATGTAAGGTCCAGAAAGCATCCCTTACACTGGCTCCAGAGGTAATATGTAGTAAGGCATGTGAATCACAATACATTTTCTTCTGTATGGCACCAGTAAACTTTAGTATCTACTGTACAATTAAAGTCGACCCCCCCAAAACAATGTTTTCTAGTATATAAAAAGGGTTTAATTTCGTCAAATAGCTCAATTCTAGCAGTTTTAAGCTGAAGAGCATAGAGGTTAATAAGACAGAAGGAAAAATCCCCAAGAGAACAATCAAGCACCAACGCATGACCAGGCTGAACATCAATAAGTCTGGTAACATGAAATTTAGTAGATTTAAATAAAATACCAATCCCATCTGCGGCCTCTAGACCAAAAGTCCAAAAAGAAGGGCCCCAATGCCATCATCTTTTTATTTGTTCTACCTCAGCAAGAGAGCAGAGACATGTTTCTTGAACAAATAGGACATCTACTTCAAGGGAGTCAAAAAAAAGGAAAACAGAGATATCTGTTCCTTATAGGCCTTTAAACTACAGACATTAAAAGACCCCATCTTTAAAGTAGCCATCTAATTTGTAGGAAAATTAAGGCCCTCCCTTTAGACTGCTACTAGCCTTCCTTTTCTTCCCTTTTTTCCCTTAAATAGTTCAGTAGATTTACTTTCCTCATCCTCTGTAACCAGCTCAGACCTGTGTGAGGTATCTGACTCTAAATCAGAATCCCCCAAGTCATCTTGAAGGGGGAAAAAAATATTCTCGGTAGGAATGGCACAAAGAGAGGGAGTTTTAAGAGAGGACCTAGTGAATCTATGACTCTTAACAGTTTCAAATAAGGGTGGGGGCATGGAAGTCTCAACAGGTAGGTTGTTAGCAGTGGTGGAAGTGTCAGTCCCTAAAATAGGAGGAGGAGCAGGGTCCTGTATGGTAGGTAAAGAAGGCTGAGCTGTAGGAAAAAATATCAGGAGGGTTTAATAAAGGAGAGTCCTCAGAAGGCGCAGACTCAGGTTGTGAGACAGAAGGAGCGGAAGGGGTGGAATCCCGGCATTTTTCCTGGGCCCTACAAACTAGATCATCGTGATCCCATCCTTCATCCCCATTCCGTTTGGCCCAAGAACATGATGAAATGCATGTCCCTTCTCATCACACAAATTACACTGAAAAATGTTTTCACATAAGTCAACAGAATGTCCATAGCTCCCACACACAGAATATTTTAGCATGTCACAAGAACTGCTAATGTGCATCCGAGAGCCACATTTATAGCAAGCCCTTGGCTGTCCACTATAAAAACAAACTCCTCTGTCTTTACCAAGGAAAAAACTATTAGGTAAATTGATGATATCTGAATTAACCTGAAATAGCTTAACTTTAAATTTCCATCCCCCAGTCCAAATGCCTTTTAAATCCAGAAGAGCCTCGGGAGGGCCAAGAATATCACAGCAATTTTGTAGCCAGTGGTAAAAATCACTGACATTTACTCCTTCATTACGGAACATGATGGTCACATATCTAATCTGCAGTCTAGTAAGATGGATAGTAAAAAAGGGGGTCCATAAGGGAGTAGTTTTAAGAACAGAATATTTCTCCCAAAACTTTTTCAAACTGCTATTAAGTTGAAAACTTATATCAAAAGAATCCTCCCTAGAGACATGAATCAGGGCATACAAGTCAGAAGGATAAAAGTGCATAGAACCTCTGAGTAACTGATTAGCGATATAATATCTGTCAGGATGAGTAGAAAGCCCACCCTATATCGATAACCTCATAGCATTCCTCTAGCAGCCTGCTCTAATTTGTTTTAAATAGGTCAGCCATAGGAATACGTGTATTTCTGTCAGAAATCCTGACCTTACTTCCTTGAGCAAAACCTCCCCTTGAGAATGTACTAGGCCAGAAGAGGCCTCAGCATTATCCTGAACCCAGTGCATACCTTTTTTAAAATTGGTTTGAGCAGAAATATGTCCAAACTGTATACCTGAGCTCAAGTCAGTGGCATGCATCGAAGTAGAGGAGTTAGGCCCACTATCCACCCAGTCAGGGTCCGGAATCCATTTCCCCGATGCCGTGTGAGTCCATCCAGATTTAGAAAGGGAAGCATCTGCAGACCAATCCAAAAGAAAGTCTGAAGAATCTGTCCTTAGTCCAAACTGTTTTCGCACCATTTGCGAAGTAGAAGAGGCTGTAACTGTTGTTGATGCTCCGGTAGGCAGCTCACTCCGGTCAGGCCCCATGCCCAGAGTTCTGGTGGGGAAAAAGGGTCCATAATTGCAACAAGACCCATAGAAATAGGAACAATTGGGTCCTCTGGTGAAGAAACAGGTAGTAAAGGACGGTCGACTATAACATTTATTTCTGCCGCGATCTCCCAAACTGGTGACATACCAGTAACCTCGTAGACCATACCATCGATAGCAGGAGCACAAGACATCCCAACCTCAGGGACAACATCCATAATATCCATCATCGTTACTGCTGAAATCGCAGCAGGAACACCAACAGCACATCCTGCTGCATATGAGGCTGTGCATCATCTACCATTCTGCAGACTCAGCGCAACTCCCTACTGGCCACAACGCAGCAGAAGAGTAGGGGAATTTCCCCGGTGTCCTGGCCAAATTTCCCTCATTCACTAAAAATACCACCAACAGCTTAATCTGGTTCAAGGTCAGTTGGCATTCATCTGTATCCTTCCCGGGTCGTGCCTGAAAATAGGCAGGATTTGTCTAGTGCAATTACCCGGTCAACAAAGACTAAATAAATAAAATAAAAATAAATAAAGATAAGTCAACTGTTTCTTTGAGCATCTTTCTAGATTTTTATCATACATTTGTCTGATTGCCACCTGTATGTTTTGTAATAGCACCACTTGTGGTACAAAACGTTGTTGAAGAACCCATTTACATCTGATTTGCCACAGATAATACTTGATAATAGAAAACACAACTTGAAGATTCTCTACTGCAAACTCGTATCACCTCTGGGACTGTAATACATATACTAATTCTCCATTAGTCAAATTCTTAAAATGTCGAATGTCCAAATGGTCTGCTACCAAGTCCCAAAATTTTCACATATGTACATTACAAGAACAGATGCTCCTGTGTTTCCAAAATCTGATGGCAACTCTGTTGTAAACATCTTTCCGATATGACCTTGTGTTTGTTATTGTTATTAACATTTAATCTACTATGTATTGTTCACCATACTACGTCCCACACATACACTGGTAGCCTTTTGTTCAATTGCTGAAAAATTGGCTGACTTTGTTATTTTATCCTGGCATTATGCTTTTACCATTCCTTCATACATCAGATGTCTGTTTTGAAACAATGTGACATCATATTGCACTTTCCATGTGAAAGTCTGTTGAAACACCTCCTTCACTTCTCGTTAGTAAAAACAACCTACTTTTCTTAAATTCCATGCCCTCAGACATGGTACAGCCCATTCCAACAATACAGTGCACCATGGATTCTGTTGGTTTTGTACTGAATCCAGAATATTATAATACAGAAACATGCTGTAGTAGTAGGCCACGGATGTAGCATGCCTATTCCACCTTCCTGAATACTCTGATAAGTAATAATTCTCTTATTAGTGTTCAGTCTGCTCCCCACAAGGCCCTAAAAAGAGACTATATAGTCTTGTTAACAATTTTTATTTTTGTGGGGTATATAACTAACATAGAGCAGTATGGGCATAATCATATTTTATCAAAACAATCTCTTCTATTTTGTTATTGTTCCATGCACTCATTTCTCTATCCTGCTTTCTGCTTTCTTTATTTTTCTTCCCAATTCAGCACAGCTGAATTTTCTTTTCCAAATTTTATTCCCAATATTTCTATGGGTTCCTTTGTAAGTGTTATATCAGTGAAGTGTTTCTTCCTCTGGTCTCCAGTGCCCAATTGAAATCCAATACTCTTTTCCATATTAATACTTGAGCTCTAGGCCTCTGCAATTCCTGAAGGTGACTCTTAATAATCTTTTCTTCTGTAAAATCATGGGGTGTAATGACCACATCATTGGCATATGCCAATACCTTCAATAGAGGGGTAGCTTCTGAAAAATAAATTCCTTGAATCTCAGAATCATTTATAATATTTTGAAATAATGGATCTATGTCAAATACATATAGCAAGGGGCTTATCGGACACCCCTGTTTTACCTCTCTGTGTATCCCAAGTTAATTTCTTCTCCAACCACTCACAATACTTCTCACCATCACCTTTTGTATAGACCTTTAATCTAGTTAACATATATGGGAGGAATTCCATAATGTAACAAAACTAAAAATAAATATTCCTAAGAAAATCAAATGCCATCCTTTGGTCAAGACTCAATATAAATCCTTCCTTCCTCAATTGGCCTCTATGAAACTCTTAGTTTTATTAAATTCCCTTGAATACCTCTCTGAGGAACAGCACACCCCTGTTCTTTATAAATAAGAGTCTCTGCACACAATGCTAATCTATTGGATAAGATTTTACTTAATATTTTAATATCTGTATTCATAATACAGATAGGCCTCCAATTCTGCAATTTTGTCCTATCCCCTTTCTTAAATAAGAGAATTAAATCTGCTTCTACCATTGAACCCGGATTTCATTTGTGAGTAACAATTCATTAAATAATCTGGCCAGTTCTGTACTAAAAAGATCACAACAAAATATATAAAATTCAGCTGAAAGTCCATCTGGGCCTGGAGTATAATTCTTTTTTAACTTCTGAATCACTCCTTTTACTTCCTCTGGAGTAATTGGAGCAATTAAATTCAATTCCTGATCAGAAGAAATATCTTTTCCTAGATTTATATATATATCTTCCTTTATTCCGTGTGTCTGGAGAAAGACTAAAATTGTCTTCCACATATTTACAAACTATGGACTGGATAGAGTCTTTATCTCTATAGGTTATTACACTTTCATCTTTTAATTCCCAAATCAGTTTATTTTTTGAATTTTTTTTTTTGCTTTCCTTAAAGGGGTCAAAAGTATGTTTTTTATTTACCATCCCAAATCTTAATTCCTGTTGCAAAGTTTTAGCTCTGTCATATTGATATTGAACCAATATTTCTTAACTTGTTGAATATGAGAATTAAACTCCTGTTCAGTATTGTCAGATAAAGAAATTAATCGATGTAGCTGTTTCCTCAGTTGTAAATACTTAAAATATTTATCCCTACTCCTTTTCCTATATATTTTGGGGACTGGATTTAAATTCTTTCTTTGAGTCCATCCACCAATCCTTTAATGAATCATTACATACATTGCACAGAAAGTCTGGCATCCCATAATTTCTTAACTTCTTTTACTATATCCTCCTGGTCCAAAAGTGAAGAATTTACTTTCCAAGATGGTTTTCCACAATTAAGGGTGTTATCCCACTGACAATCAGTGATCAAAACTGAGTAATTAGAAAAGGCCAAAATCCCTGACTTCTGACCTTTTAACCTCTAAAGTTTTAGATATGTAAATATAATCAATCTTTGTTTTTAAGGACCCTTTCCTTGAAGTAAAACCCCCCGTGGCATGACAAATATGATATACATCATATAATTGAGCTGTTACAACAATCTATTTTAAATCATTTGAGTTGCAAAACATTTTATCTGCCTTTTATCCTCTATGCTCTTTTTGAACACTGCAGTTGAAATCCCCTTCCCATACTATGGTTCATGTAGTGCACAAGAAAGGCTGAATTTTTCCAAAATAGTTCCACTCACAAAGTCTTCCCCTGAGGAACAGATGAATTGATTAGAATAATCCTATTCCATCTATAGGAGATGTCCAATATCAAGGTCTTACCAGGATCCAACTCTATAAGTCTGGAGACCTTCAAATCCAAATTTGAGAACAACATTCCAGCCCATTACACCTGTCTTGACCTTGCTACCAAAAGGTGACCCCCTGCTTCCATCTGATATTACACTGTGCAATTTCTTGAAAGGTTTTTATCCTAGTGCTTTGGAACATTATAACATCTCTCTGTAACAAACCTAATTCAGATAAAGATACATCTCTGCAAACTCCAATTTTGATGCTATTGATGTTTAGAGTTAAAATCCGTAAATTACCCATTTGAGAGTGAAAACCTCACCATTAATTTACTGTTTTGATCTGGTGACCCACTCTTTTTTTCCCAGAACTTCCCTCTTCTAGTTCTGAAGAGGTACCCATGGATGAGGCCACAGAAGAGGAATCAGACCCTGGACCATCCTCCTCTGTACCACCATAGGCCTCTCAACAGGTAAAGCTGAGAATCTGTTGGGAAGTGTTTTCCCTCTTCTTTTTACAATTCTTCTTTCTTTCCCTCTAGGTTTTGGGGATAAACCTGTTTTGTACCTAGTCCTTTTCATATATGTCACAGTTTTATAAGGGAGTTCTGAGTTAAGTTATGGGGGCATAAACGTCTTTTCAGTAATAAGTTCTATACTGTCTTCCTCTTGCCTTCTCATGCCACTACTTCCTTCCATACCTTCCATTTCAATGACCATATCCTCAGGGATTTCCCACCTCCTCTTCAGCCTGAATCACCAAAGTTTCAATGTTCTCTTCTGGTTTGGGATTTTCCCCCTCAACCCCTTCTGTTTCCAATATCTTGCTTTAATTGTCCTTCCTGCTGTACAGGGGTCTCTTTCTATCTTCTATTAATCTCTTTCTCTTTGAGAATGTCCTGCATCCTTTTCTTGAAAGCCAGAGCACATTCTTGTTTTGGGCCTGAGTAATCACAGCCTCATGGGAAAGTCCTTCCCCTGAATTGTGGGAGGCCCAAGGACACTTAATATAGACGTGTCCTCTTTCTTCACTCAAGTTACAATGAAACAAGTTTTTACAATTTGATGAAAAATGACCAGTTTCCAGGCAATAAGAACACTTAGGAGTGTCACAAGCATTACTCAAGTGTAGCCAAGAACCACACTTATGACAAGTCTTTGGCTGACCTGGGTAAAATAGCAAGCCTCTGTTTTTCTCCAGGAAAAAATCAACTCAGTAGATGAATAATTCCACTATTGTCCATAACCAGTTTGCATTTGACCCTTCACCCCCCTGTCCAAAACTGTTCTGAATCGATAAGTGGAGTGGAATGTTCTAACTCCTCACAACATTTTTTAAGCCATTGTTAAATGTCAGCAATATTCACCCCCTCATTTTTGAAAATAATGGCAATTGTGAGTACTGCAGGCTTTGTAATAGGGATTTCCAGCAAGGGGCACCACAATGGTGTCTCTTTCAAATTATTGTATTTAGTCCAAAATCTATCCAGAGCCTCCATTGTATTAAAGCTAATATCAAAGTTACTTTCATCAGTGTGAATTAGAGAAAATGCTTCAGAGGCATACAATTTCAAAGAGTCTTTCAGTAGTTTTCTCCCAATGTACACCCTATCAAGAGGGTCTTCTTGGTCTCCCCTATACATCAAATGAATCACATTCCTTCTTGAGGCAGGTTATCTACTGTTGGATTTAAATAAATCTGCCATTCACAATAAAGGTTTAAACATTTTCTGTTTTGCTGTATCTTGTAACAAGTCTACGCCTAAACCCACAGATAAATTCTCTGTCTTGTCCTGCACATCAGGTGTTTCCTGCAATCAGCTAATGTCATTGTTCTTTTTTATTCCCTTCATTTGCCTACTTGTACTAGCCCCCAAATCATCCCTTTTGTTCTTAGCAGATTGTCCATTTGCCTACGCAATTTTTTGCTGGGTGTGTACCTATTTCTAGTAGTGTTAGCATTGGCCTCCGAGGTCTGGAGTGCCACCAGTACATTGATAATTATTCTCCCTGTTGCAGATACTCACATCCCATTATACTCTTACTTTGTGGTCTAAGGGGTCTGGTAGCCAACCACTCTCCCCCTGTATCCTCCGGTTGCCTACCCTTTTGTTCTACTTTCTGCTTTACATTTGTCCCTTTCCAACTTTTCCCCATATCCCCAAAGTTTTATTTAACTTGCTCCTCTCAGTTGGAGGCTGCCTCTGTGTTACATCCATCATAATTTCCTCCTGCTCCATGTCCTGCAAAACCTGCTGCTCAACCTTTTTCTTGCCAAGACATCTGGGCATCTGTTCTCCGGTCTTGTCTCTGGTGGTCATTCAAGGTCCTTGTCATGTCACCGCACCTTGTGTTGTCTCCAAATTCATCTTCTTCACTTTTCCCGACTCTGAATCCTGGTCTTCTTTTCTCCCAAAGTCCTGATTTCTCTCATCTTCTTGAAAGATTTCAGTGCCAACAGGCAAGTCAGCATCCAGCAAAATACAGGTAGTCTCCACACTTTCAGACATTATTGGTGAAAAGCTCAAACTGTAATTTTTGGTCTCTAAGATTACAGGGGATAAGGAGGAGACTCTGTCTCCCTCCTCACATACCTCCTCCTCCTCCTCCTCCAAAGCCTGTGACACATTGGCCATCTTAGCATGGACAGCAGCTCCCCCTACATTTCAGTATGAGGATTTTTTTTAATTAAACGTAAAAGAACATATACACAAAACAATATTCACAAAGTACAAAATCAAAAGAAGAAAACATAATTACAGTGAAAGCAGTAGTATATCATACATATTATCCTGTACATAAAGGATAAGAAAACAAATCCCACCTTTCACCTAAAAAAAAATAAAGGAAAAACACTCTACATTATTAACAATAGATCATATTTAAAAGAAAAATAATTAAAAAGAAAAGGAGAGAATAAATAGATATGTCAGTCATACCCATTTCTAGAATACTTTTACTTTATCTAAGCTGTATTTCACATATCAGGGAAAAAGCCTAAGTTTTTAGAGTTTTAGACAGCCCCATCTTAGTGTCCCATGTACGAAACATGGCATCCAATGTATGGTGTCACCATTGACACCAAGGCTGAGAATTATCCAGGAGTACCGGAACAAAATAGGTATAAAAAAAAATATTTAAAAAAGAAAAACAGAGGATTAGGAATCCCAGCCCTCATCCGTCTTTTTACAATATGTAATTCACCTCTTAATGGGGTTCAACCGAGACCCCATAAGGCAGAAAAAAAAAAACCTTACTTTCTAGGAATTTCAGAATAGAAAAACATGACTAACATATAAAAATAAAGATAAAATGTATGATTGGATCATATAAATATGTTTGCGTTTAAGCATTTTCCATATATTCCATAATTTCACCCAACGTTCGGCAAACTCTATGTTATCATCCAATTATATTCAGACATATCTCCTGGCCCTAAATTAACACCAACATTTTTTGGGGGAATAAACAATAGGATGGTCTCCAGTGGAAGTTTGTAAATTATCCAAAGTGGCAATTGACAAACAAAAACTTTTATTGAGATTGATTTTTGCACCCAATAACACTGTAAGATGTTGCAATAAATCTAAAACATAAGTCACTGAGATCCAATTCAATACTGTGACTACTAAGTCATCTGCATATGCACAGAAGGGAAATTATGATGCTGAGTACCTGCAATTCTGGTATCTGAAATAATAGCATGAATTACTGGCTTTAGAGTAAGAATATATAACATAGGACTAAGTGGACATCCTTGATGGACTCCTCTAATAATCCATGAGTAGTCCCAAAATACCCATGATTTAAAGAAGAAACTGATGCAAAAGCATAATAACTTTGCAAGATGGAAATAAATTGGTGAGGAATTCCGTATTATAAGAGACAATTCCGTAAAAATTGTGTGATATTCTATCAAATGCTTGAGACTGATCTAGACTCAGCACATATGCTGGTTCATTATGTACAGTGATCAATTAATTCCCGAAGTGTAAGTAGGATATCCGACATTTTATGACCAGGGATAGTACAGGATTAAGAGGGATGAATAACATGCTGAAGTGCATTAACCAATATATTATTTAAAAGTTTTGAAAGGATTTTTAGATCTACATTTAATAATGTAATCAGCCTCCAATTATCCAGAATAGACATTTTCTTTTTTATAAAGAAAAAAAGTGCTTCATTATTCATAAGCTCCGGAATTGTATGTACTTTCAATAAGCTATTGTAAACATGAACTAGTTCATCTGAACTGTAGGTCCATAACCATTTGTAGAATTCTGATGGTAACCCATCACACCCTGGGGCCGTGTTTAAAGATAATGAATTTATAACCTTATGTGCCTCAAGTTTAGAAATAGGCTTTAATGAAAGTTTTTTTTCATGACTATGAAATCTGAGGTAAATTCAAAGACCAAAGCCAGTCTACAGCAATACTAAATACTGGAAAAGCTGTCCCAAATTTATTTTGTATATACTGATCAATTTCCTTCATAATATCTGCTTTGTTGTGAATGAAGGAACCATCTGGCAATTCAAGCTGTTCTATATGCTTTTGTTTTCTCCTGAAATTACTATATTCATAGGGATTAATCAGATGTGATTTCCTCTGAGTCCCAAATTTTGTTCGGCTTCCAAAGATTGAAATCTTATATTGTAATTTAGTCAATTCTGCATTAATATTTGTTACTTGTTGACTATTTTGTAGTGAAGGATTCGTATGGCCCTGAAGGTATTGTAATTGGTAATGTAATTCCTGATATCTGTTTTGCTTTTTAAAATGATGTAACCGAGAGTTATATTTCAAACAGGAAATTAAATTGTGTTTAGAGTCCAACCACCAATCTACATGGTCATCATAAAGACAGAAAACTGATTTTCTTGCATCGACTAATTCCAGCACCATGTTCTAAACCTCATAATAAAAAGGTTCATATTTAAATGCCATGACCCTTTCCCATATTTAGCCTCCATATTCTCTGATAGGGAGATACTAAGCAAACAGTGATCAGAAGTAGCCATGACCTGAGAATGACAAGAATGTACTTGTACTCCAGCTGGTACAAAAAATAATCTATACACAAAGAAAGCACACCTTTATGGAAAGTATGGGGGTTAGTGTGAATGGAATGTTGCACTTCTTCAAATTAGTTTGGGTTTTTATGGATTTTAAAGCTACAACATCACAGAAAGTTTCTTCCATTCTCCTGCCTTAGTCTGATTTTAACAACCCACAATTAAAATCTCCTCCTAATACTTCAATGTATTATGTAAATAGAAAGGGTTGACATTCTTTCCACAATGAAATGCGTCCAGTTTTGGTTTGAGGAGTGTAACAGTTTATCAGTCTATGAATTATAGCATTAAAGACAACATCTATTAAAAATGCTCTCCCTTGATGGAGCTCTACAATCTTTAGTACCTGAACGTCATGGTGAAAAAACAAATGGCAAGACCACTACAATAATTCTGTACCTAAAGACCAAAACTAGCCATCCATTTCCAATCTGTTCTTACTAAATCAGCTTCTGATAAGCTGCAAATTCTAATATTTTGCAGGAATAAGACATCTAGGCTGCAAGTTTCAAACATTGCAAAAGTAGACTTACATCGTAACCCTGTTTTGATACTGTTTATGTTTAAAGAAGCTACAGATACATCAGGCATTAGCCAGTATCTCAGGTAGTAGGGAGTGACATTTATTTTGCTTTAGATCTAGTACCCCATCTTTTCTTCCTTACTTTGGGTTTTACAACTTCAAGGTCGTCAGTTCTGGAAGAAGCCTCTAAGATGGAGGAAGCATCTGAATTTTCTCCCATCTCAGTGTCTCCCCACTGGAGGGGTATACTAGTTCTGAAGCTGTGCTGGTTCAGACCCTTGCAATTTTGTAACTGTTTTCCTCTGCTCTGTTTCACTAGGTGAAAGGATAGAAGGTCTGGAGGCTGCATTTCAGGGCATCTGTAAAAATAACAGTTTCCACAACTGGGGGTCATGTACCACCACATTACATTACACATAGGTGAAACCACAAGACTTGAGGCTGGGTTTGGGCTGCTTCACAACCAAGAACCTGGGGAAAAGGGTGCTGAGCAGATTGTGTTCGAGGCCAAGACCTGGAGGATTTATGGACCAACAAGTTGACATAAAAGTTATGCTCAGCAAAACCAGCATCCGAGGTGTTGTGGGAAGCCCATGAACATTTGGTGAAGGTATGGCCTTCAGTATCACAAAGACTACATTTAGGGACTGAAGTACAGTGCACACCTGGCTGACCTAGCATGCCGCACATATTGCACCTGATCTTAACACAGCCACTACTGACATGATGCGGTGGATGGCACTTAAAGCAAGTATGTGGCATCCCAGGATAAAACAAAATGCCCCTATCCTACCTAAAAAAAAAAACAAACTACTGGGCAGGTGTAAAATACCAGCATGAGTCATAAGCAATTGAACTTTAAAACGCCACCCTTCCATCCAAAATCCCTCAGTATCAATTATCAGATCAGGGAGTCCTGAATCTCACATTTTGTTCCAACTAATAAATTATATCTTTAACATTGACCCCTTATTTCTAAAAAGAATTGTCATAATTTTTAAAGTGAGTATAGTCAAAGGTACAAAAAAAAAAGTGTCCAAATCTCTGCATCTTTTACCGTAGAATATTTTTGCCAAAATCTGTCCAGTAATGTTGCAGTTTGAAAACTGATATCGAAGCTGTGTTCTCCCAGAGCATGGATGAAAGCGAACACCTCAGATGGGGAAAACTCAAGGGACCGTTTGATCAAGAATATCCCCACGAATGCTCTATCCGGGAGTGTTTCTAGGTCACTGGTATTCTGAAAACAAACTGCACTTAGGCGTTTTGCACTGACTGGTGGATCATGAAACAAGCTTGCGAAACTCAATTTTTGTCTGGATTCAGCAGAAAGCAATTCATTAGGGGCAACGTCTTCATAGGTTCATAGGAGAGTTACAAGTTCTAGGGTGTAAGCCCATTTATGAATTCGCTGCTATCAATCTGACAGCAGAATTTGAAATTTTCTATTTCCCATATACAAATCTAAATTACATTTGAACTGGTCAATATCTATGCTGTTGACAACAGTGGCTAGTAAAGAGTTCCAAAGACGTGAGGATCGTTGCATTATAAAATTATTTCTTTTAGTCGTATAATTTATATTAGTATGTAATTTTAAGTTATGTGATCTGGTATTCTTAATATTTTCTACAAATTGTAAACATAAAGTTTGAAGCAATGCTGGATTTCTAGTGGCTCTATATATTAGGAAGAGGTCCCCTTAAGGCTCTATTTTCAAGTAAGTAAAGACCCAAGGATTTCATTCTTTCCTCATAAGTATAATTAAGTACTTTATTAATATTTTTTGTCAGCCTCCTTTGCTCTTTTTCCACAGCGGTTTTAGTGCCTATAGAAACATAGAAACATAGATGTTGACAGCAGATAAGGACCGCTTGGCCCACCTAGTCTGCCCATTTCCCTACCTAGAGGATAAGCTGCAGATCCTATTTAACCAACAGCCTATTTCTTCCTACCCCCCACACAAATTGCCTTATGTCTGTATCATGCATTCTTGAATTCTCCCACAGTTTTAGATCCCACAACCTCCTCAGGAAGGCTGTTCCATGTGTCCACTACCCTCTCTGTAAAAATACTTCCTCACATTGCCCCAGAGCCGTCCCCCCTCTATCTTCAAATTGTGTCTCCTTGTTCTTGCACATCTCTTTTTCTGAAAGATGCTACCCTCTTGAACTTTGTTGATTCCACTGAGGTGCTTAAACATTTCTATCATGTCCCCCCTCCTTTTCTCAAGGGTATACATATTAAGGTCCTTTAGTCTCTTCTCATATGGCTTCTCTTGCAGAGCCTGCACCATTTTAGTTGCCCTCCTCTGAACTGCCTCAACCCTGTCTATGTCCTTGCTGAGATGGGGTCTCCAGAACTGGACGCAGTACTCCAGATGGGGTCTCACTAACTGTCTGTACAGGGGGATACAACTTCCTGTTTTCTGCTGGTGATGCCTCTCCCTATACATCCCAGTATCCCCCCAACCCTCTCTACCACCTTCTCACATTGCTTGCCAACCTTAAGGTCATCTGATATGATTACCCCCAGGTCCCTTTCCATTTTTGTTGTTGATACTACCCCCCCCATTGTGTAATCTTCCCCTTGGTTTTTGTTTCCCTGCTGCATGACTTTGCACTTCATTTGCATTGAATCCAAGCTGCCATACTTCTGACCATTCCTCCAATCTTGCCAAGTCCCTTCTCATCCTTTCCACGCCTCCTTATTTATCAACCCTGTTGCAGATCTTTGTGTCATCTGCAAGAGGCATACTTTTCCTTCCAGTCCCTCTGAAATGTCACTTATAAAGACATTAAAAAGGACTGGACCCAGTACCGAACCCTGTGGTACCCCACTAGTAATCCCTCTTTCTTCAGAGTGGACTCCATTTACAATGACCTTCTGTGTCCTGTTGTTCAGCCAATGATTTACCCAGGCTACCACCCTGGGACCCACTCCAAGGCTGGTTAATTTGACTACTAATCTTTTGTGTGGGACTGTGTCAAATGCCTTGCTAAAGTCTAGGTAGGCCATGTCCACAGCCCCTCCCTGGTCTACTACTTTGGTCACCCAGTCAATGAAATCAATTAGATTCATCTGACATGACCTTCCCACTGTCAACCCATGCTGCCTTGGGTCCTGTGCCCAACTGGCCTCTAGGTACTCAACAATTCTTTCCTTCAGAAGTGATTCTATCACTTTCCCTACTACAGATGTCAAACTGACAGGTCTGTATTTTCCTGCATCTGTCTTGGTCCCACTTTTGTGAAGGGGAATCACATCTGCCTTCTTCCAGTCCTCAGGTACCACACCATCCTCCCTTGATTTGTTAAAAAGGGTAGTCAGTGGTGTCACTAGTTCTCTGCTTAATTCTTTTAGAATTATGGGGTGAATTCCATCTGGCCTCATTGCTTTGTCCACCTTCAGTTTTAGGAGTTCTTACAGAACCCTTTCTTCTGTGAAAGGACTGGGATAGACCCACTCTCCAGAGTGCTTCTGT
This sequence comes from Neoceratodus forsteri, assembly GCA_016271365.2. Classification (NCBI taxonomy): domain Eukaryota; kingdom Metazoa; phylum Chordata; order Ceratodontiformes; family Ceratodontidae; genus Neoceratodus; species Neoceratodus forsteri. The sequence continues at coordinate 1,181,386,422 of CM057458.1, forward strand.
TAATTGGATTAGGCACCTCCTCCACTTCCTTTTTTGTGAATACTGAACAGAAGTATTCATTCAGTATCCCTGATTTTTCACTGTCACTCTCTGCCCACCCACCATCCATTCTATTCAGCCTCACTGTCCCTCCCTTTGTCTTTCTACACTCCCTGATATACCTATAAAAGGTTTTATTCCCCTTCTTAACCAAGTTAGCTATCTTTTCCTCAGTTTGTGCCTTTGCTATTCTGACTACCCTCCCGCTTCCTTCTGCCTTAACTGTGCAGTTCTCTGTCCTCTTCTGTGTTTCCTATAAGCTGGTCCACAAAAGGTGGAGCAGTAATCGATATGTGATCGTACCAAACTAGAAAATAAAGGGACAATTACTTCAGTTTCTTGGCTCTTAATATGTTTGTAAATACAAGCTGTAATAACAGCACACTTTTTTATTGTTTTATTTATATGTGTAGTAAATTTCAAATCATTAGTTATTTTTACTCCCAAATCGATTTCAGTTTCAACTGTTTGTAACAGAGTATTATTCAGTGAATAATTGGCATGTTTATTATTAGAACCAAAATACATAATGTTGCATTTATTAATATTAAAGGTCATTTTGTGCTGTTCTGCCCAAATAGTTAGATGATCTAGATTATTTTGTAATTCCATTATTGATTCATAGGAGGAATATCATCAGCCTGCAGTTAAAATGTAACTGTCTGTGATGTTCTATTGCAAATGTAGTCTTGAGTGCTTCCTGGGTAGATTAGAGGATAGTTCATGTGCAGTATTTTGTGGTTGAGCCAGTAAATCTGAATCTGGGGAGTTTGCCCAGTATCCATTTTGAACCTGATTCTCAATGTCCAAACAAGGATCTGAGTGAGTAACTCCCGGCAAGGGGAATTTTGACTAACCCATGAACTGGGCACATGTGGAAGGGTGCCGTCTGTTACGCGCAGCCCTGCCCATAAAAAGTAGTAAAACTATGTCCTGGCACCATTGTGCTGGTGCGCCAGGGTTGTCAGAGTGCCAAAAATGTGTTCAGCACTCTGACTGAGCAGATAATGCTGATCGCTTGTATGCCGCTGTTATCACATAGATCTGGATTTTGATTCGCAACAATCCCCTGCACCATTAGAATCAGCCAGCCTGCTCAAATGCATGGTCGGGTGACCAAGTTCCATCTTCATAAACCAGCTGTGCATCCCCACTATATTGCCCCATAAAGGAGTATCCAAAGGCTCAGATGGCGGCAACTTCTTCCCCGTAGTAATTTTCAGGGCTCATAGTCAGTCTTTCCCTCTTTTTTTCTTCTTCAAGCAAGCATTTCTGGTGTGAAAATTCAATTCAGCAGAGGATAAAAGATCAACCAGCTGCTGTTTCTCTGTAAGTAAGTTGTCTTGTAACATTTTCTCAGCTTCATCCAATTCTAATAAGACAGTGGTGTCCAGAACTGGTGATATATCTTCAATATTTCCTTCAGTGGTTGTAGAAAGCATCTCCTGTGCTGGACCTGCAGGAGCAGAGATGCATCCTCCTACAGGTACACCAGCCAACTCAGTACTTTGAGAGTCCATCAGCAGGGTCCCCTACAGGTGAGTAGGGGAATTTCCCTGATGTCCAGGCCAGATTCCCCCCCATTCACTAAAATACCACAACTGCTTCATATGGTTCAAGGTCAGTTGGCATTCATCTGTATCACCTTTCCCGGGTCATGCTTGAAAATAGGCAGAATTTTTCTAGTGCACCTACCAGGTCAACAAAAACTAAATAATTAAATAAGGAAACACACAATGAACAGGGCAGAAAACTATATCAGCTGAAGCAGAAGGAAGCGGCGAAGGCAATCAGAATAGTGAATGCCCAAACCAGGGAAAAGAAAGCCAATTCAGTTAAGAAGGGGGACAAAACCTTTTAGAGGTACATCAGGGAGTGAATGAAGACCAAGGGAGGGATACTGAGACATAATAAAAGGGAGGGGAAGGGAGGTGGGCAGAGGATGAAAGTGGAAAAGCAGAGATATTGAATGAATATTTTAACTCAGTATTAATAAAAGAAGAAGAGGGGCGGTAGCTAAACCAAACAATAGAAGCACTCTGGAGGGGGGGGTTGATACCAGTCCCTTCACAGAAGAAAGAGTCCTGAGTGAACTCCTAAAACTCAGGGTGGGCAGAGCAGTGGGGCTTAATGGGACTCATCTCATAATTCTAAAAGAACTTAGAAGAGACCAAGTGACACCACTGATTACTTTTTTTTTTACAAATCATGCGGCAATGGTGTGGTACCTGGGGACTGGAGAAGGGAAGATGTGATTCCTCTTGACAAAAGTGGGAGCAAGGCAGAAGCAGAAAACTACAAACCTGTTAGTTTGACCTTAGTAGTAGGGAAAATGATGGAATTACTTCTGAAAGAAAGAATTGTTGAATACCTAGAGGTCAATGTGGCACAGGACCCGAGGAAGCATGTATTTACAGTGGGAAGGTCATGTCAGATGAGTCTACCCAAATTAGCCAATCTAGCTACTCTCACCACCTCCCAGAAATTTGGAATTCCCTCCCCCCTCCCAAATCCGGCATGCATCCTCTGCCTACTCAATCAGTTCTGCCCTCAATACCTTACACCTATCTGCTGCTGCCATGTCCTCCCTAGTTCCTCTCCTCTGAGCCTTGGGCAAACCCTACCAACCTACCAGCACCTTCATTTTACCCTGTTCACACCACCCCCAAATCTCTAGCCCTTCTCCCCTTCCCATTAATTGCCCCCATTGGCCTCCCTTGATCTTTCACAGAATGTAAAGGACCCTGAATGCTTTCCATAGGTCCATCTCCTTATCCCCAAGGGCTTGTATCTCCATCTACTCCCTTCCCCACCATCATATAAGGGTCTTTCTGGGACACTGCCTTATCTCCTCTCTCTGGTTCCCAGTCCCTTGCAGGGTTCCTTTCATCCTGAAGGGGTCCCCAGGGGCATGACTCTTCCCCCTTCCCCACCTCAACCTCCATCCCCTTTTCTACTTTTCTTTCATGTAAGCACTTGTTTACTTATTAACCTGGCACTTATTAGTGTTCACACTTCCTATATGTTATGCTCAACACTGTTGTAACACCTGCCTAACAAATGTATGTTAATGTTGATCTCATAACTTGAATGTTTGATGTCTCATTCCAGCTGTACCCCTTCCTCCCACGTCACACCAGGAGATGAGAAACTTGTTGCTCAGTGTGCCTTCCTGGTGAAACATTTCAATAAATAAATGTATTCTAATAGATTTCTTTGATTGGGTGACCAAAGCTGTAGACTAGGGAGGGCTGTGGATGTGGCTACCTAGACTTTAGCAAGACATTTGAAACAGTCTGACACAAAGATTAATAAACAAGTTTGCCAGCCTTGAGTGGGTCCCAGGGTGGTAGCCTGGTAACAATTTGGCTGGTCAACATGACACAGAGGGTAATAATAAACAGAGTACACTCTGAAGAAAGAGTGGTGACCAGTGGGGTACTGCAGGGTTCTGAACTGGGACTGGTCCTCTTTAATATCTTTATAGAAGACATTGCAGAGGGGTAGGAAGGAAAAGTATGCCTCTTTGCAGGTGACACAAAAATCTGCAACAAGGTTGATACACAAGGGGGGTGGAAAGTTTGAGAAGGGACTTTGAAAGATATGAGGAATGGTCAAAAATATGGCAACTTAGATTACAAGCAAAAAAGTGCAAAGTAATGCACCTGGAAAACAAAACCCTGTGGAATTAGTATATAAATGGGGGGTTAATAACAACTAAAATGGAAAGGGACCTAAAGGTAGTCATGTCAGATGACCTTAAGGTAGGCAAGCAATGTGAGAAGGCAGTAAGGATGTCTGGGTGGATACTGGGATGCATAGGGGAAAGGCATCACCAGTAGAAAATAAGAAGTTGTTATTCCTCTGTACAGACAGCTGGTGAGAACCCTGGATGCAGTTCAGGAGACCCCATCTCTGCCAGGATATAGACAGGATGGAGGCAGTCCAGAGAAGGACAACCAAAATGGTGCAGGATCTGCAACAGAAGCCATATGAGGAGAGACTTAAAAAGCTTACAATGTATACCCCTGAGGAAAGGAGGGAGAGGGTGGACATGATAAATATTTTCAAGTTTCTCAGGGACATCAACAAAGTCCTAGATGAGGGCATCTTTCAGAGAAAGAGATGTGCATGAACAAGGGTGCACAATTTGAGGATAAAGGGGCTATGGCTCAGGGTCAACATCAGGAAGTAATTTTTTGTGGAGAGGATGGTGGAATTCAAGAATGCATGGGACAGACGTAAGGCAATTATAATGGGGGTAAGGGGAAGTAGGCTGTTGGTTGACTAGAAAAGGCAGCTTATCCAATACGTAGGGGAATGGGCAGACTAGGCTGTCCAAGTGGTCCTTAACCGCTGTCAAAGTCTATGTTTATATATTCCTATGATATTGGCCTGGCCTGTTGCACTCCCACTCTACCTACTGCCTTGCACCATGCCCTTCTGCTCGACCTGCTGCCTTGTAATAGCCACTGCCATGTTTTCTATTGCCTTTCCCTTTGCCTATAATCATTAATTATTGACCTAGACTCCCCCTCCTGGTACTGTATGTCCAGCCAGTAGCCTCCCACTCTGCCTTGACTATCATCATCCTCATTGCCTTCTACTTTACCTTGGATATTGCCATGCTATCTTCTGCCCTGCCTGGGGTTCTCATGCACTGTCTTCTTCCCTGCCTTGGTACAATTCACACTGACATTGGCCCGACCTGTTGTGCTTCCACTCTACTTACTTCCTTGCGCCGTGCCCTTCAGCCTGACCTGCTGTCTTGCCATGATCCACCTATGCTCAAACACACACGTTACCATACTATGTAAAGTGATTGAGGAGAAAGACCAACCACTTTGCAGATGGCACTAAGATCTTTGCATAGATTGCTAGAGAGATAATAAATAATGGCATGTCAGAATTATTAACTGGACTGATCATTCAAGACCAGATGAAAGGGAGGATACAGGGCAGGTAATAACATGTCTAGCCCTAGTAAGATGGGGTCTCAAGGGATGTGGCAGGCAGTATGACACAGTGGCTTGCTGGAAAGGTGGTAGGTTTAATGTAGGGGCATGGGAAGGGTAGTAGGCTGTGACAAATGTGGAGCAGCTATCTTTTAGGGGTTGCATTGAAAGCAGGGGATGTCTGTGTGCAGGTAACTTAAGCATCTAGAAAGAGATGATGCAGTTAAGGGTAGAGATAAGATATGGGAAGGCACAGAGTGGTGGATCAATTCAGGAGTTATAGCACATGGGAGTGCCCCAAAAAATGTCATGGCTACCCAGGCCAAGGGCAGTGAGGTGGGAAGGAATAATGGATCAATATGGCAACTTCTTGTACCACCGGGTGCAGATGAAGGGTGAAGGAGGATGATAGGGAACAGCAGCAGGAAAGGCCCTAAAGTAGGCAAACAGGACTCAGGGCATGGGGGGAGTGTTACATAGAGAATACTGGATTGGCAACTATGCACAACCAGTGTGTTCTGCCACATAGGGGTTTTGATTCCCTCTGACCTTGAGAGTGTAGCTCGAGAGATCAATGGAAATCAGAACCCAGGGTTGCAAAACACACTGGTTGTGCATAGAGTTATTTGTACTGTATGTTTTATATTGTATAGTAACATGTGAAATATGTGTTTGTGAGTTCTTTTGCTTTCAAAATTAAACTGACTCATGCAGTTCCTACATGTTCTAGTATGGTGTTCAGCCACAGTAGGATAGAATCACAGTCCATGACCTTTGAACTGTGGCACAACAGCATTTTGAAAGGGATGGAATTCTACACAGAACAGCACTCTACTATACATTATAAACTACAAGGCCCTGGACACACTACAGAGCTGTTTTTCAAAAACGTTTTTAAAACCAGTTTAGTTAATGCATTTCAGTGTAGTCACACTACTCAATAACCATTTTTGATAACGGCTTAGTGTGGCCACACTGCTATTGTAAAACCTCTTCTCCCTGTAACTATTGTGTTAAGTCCAACACACAGAACTGTGCTTGCCTGGAAACACTGCATCTAGAACTGTTTAAGTTAAATCATTACAGCTTAAAACATTTTTACTCCTGGCCAGACCTGTGAGTAAAACCATGCTAGCTCCAAAATGTTTTTAAAAATGGTTTTAAGACTAGGTATCTAGCAGGGTTTAAACAAAAAAACTTTTGTTCAAATGTTTTAAGGGGCTCATAGTCTGTCTGCAAAAAGTGATAGGGGGATTTAAAACATTTTAAGGCACTTAAATCAGTTTAAGTTCCCCAGTGTGTCCAGGGCCTAACAAGTTGGTAGTACCGGCTACTCTGGGTGAGATGAAGCAGGAGGACATCATAGATGTGGCTGATGAGGAAGAGATTAACCACAACCCAGAGAGCATTGTTAGGGAGGCTAAAGGAACTGGACTTAAATGGGTAAAGATAAGGAGGCAGGAGTGAGGATACTGTACAGGAGGACAGTAGCTAATGAGGTGGAGGATGGTAAGTATGAGTAGGTAAGAGGAGGGATGTATCACAGAGAAGTGGCAGAAGGAGCCCAGTGGAGATGGGTGATGAAATCAGGGATGAATGTAGAGCATGGGTGTAGGCAGGCATACTCCAAGCACTCCATGGTGTGCAGTTTTATTTAAGGGGGTAGCAAATAGGCTCTGAACTGCTTCCTTTTCCATGGAAACTAACAAAGAAAATACTGAAACTTTCTGTAATTTTATCCATAGGAGTTGAAACTAGAAGGACTGGTCACATACTCTCTTTGCATCCCAAGGACAATACAACTTTACAGGCTCTGTGTTGGTATGTGGATGTCTTAGGAACAATGCATGGCATTTGTTTTACCCATGCATTGCAACAACCATTGTCATGAGATACAAAAAGTTGTATTTATTGTGCCAAATGAGGCAACAAACACGGTCCTGGTGTACATTTGTATATTGTCTTGCTACACCCCGGGGGGGGGTAGCAGTGAGACCACTTGGTGTGCAGATCTGAAATCCCTGGCTACACCCCTGATGTAGAGGGTGAGGGTGGAGCAGAGATAGGGATGGAAGGCAGAGCAGCATAAATGCATTTGGGAACAGATTCCCTGGCAGGAAGGGATAAGGCATGGACAAAGCATGAAGATGATCAGATACGGGAGCAAGGGAGAGAGGCATATATGAATATGGGTGAAAAAATCCATGTAATGCATGACAGCGGAAAGGGTGGGGCAATCCATTCTGAAGTATGCTAGGAAGGGTAGGGAGAAATCCCACATATTTCTCCATTTGAAAACTATTGACCTGGCAGGTATTATGGTAGATGTGTTACAGGAGAGGTTTGAAGTGCTATGGCAGATCTGTGAAGAGGTAGTATGATTAGCATCCTTCTCTGTGCAGCTTCCTGTACTCAGGGCAAGTACTTCAAGAAAGCTTAGGATAGATGAATTTCACATGTGGCAAACAAAATGATGTCTATCCGAATGGCATTGGTGGGGGGGGTGGAAAAGGATCTAGAAGGCAAGGATCTTTATGACAAGGACAGGCTTCATTTAAATGGGGATGGAAGTAGGATATTAAACAGAAACTGGCAGAATATTTAGGTTCAGGAGGGAAGTGAGGAGACCCTTTTTTATGGTGAGGGTGGTGTCAGGGTGAAATGCTTTAGCAGTGGAAGTGCTAGCCTTTAATACTGGGGGCTGTTTCAAAATGGGGTTGGTCAGGATGAGGGGGATGGTCACTGGACAGGGTGGGGGTGAAGGGGATGAAGGACCATCTGCAGTATAAGGGCCACTATCTGCACAACTGAATAGATGCGATAGAACTAAAATGTATCTATCGGTTTGCAAGTTTGTATGTTAGTATGATTCAGTCAATTGAGGGCAGTAGGCATTCAATGTTCAAAGAATGCAAGGTCTTGCACTTTGTGGATAAAAAATAAAATATTAAATTCTGGTTCTGCTGAGTGCAGTTGGCCATCAGTGGTGTTGTGCTACATTTTGAAGTAAGTGGTCTCTGGCCATGAATCATGGACTCCTCCCCCACACACACACACACACAGTAGGTGGGTGGGATGCCCTCAGAAGCGATCAGGTTTTAGATGCATTATGGTGTATTTTGAAGATCATTTTTGACAATAGTTGACTGCTTTTAAAATATTCCTTTACTTGTTGCAAACAACCAATATCACTATCAAAATAACTAATTTTTGATTTTTGTAAAAAAACAAAATAGTCAAAACTAAAACAACTTCTTAATCAATATCAAGGAACAAAAAATGCATACATCGCATATTAGGGGAGAGGTGATGAGGATCTTGACAAGGTAGAAATACTGAACAAGTACTTCTGCTTAATATTAACTAAGGAGGGGGATGGTCACGGACCACACAGTTGGGTTCTGGAGGCAATGGTGGGGGAGAAGTGAACACCATTCCATTCACAGTGGATAGAGTTATGGAAGAACAGTAGATGGGGGAGGAATGCCCCCAGAAGCTACTCTCTGTGTTATCTGTATCATATATAGTGTTCTCTGTATATAGAATCTTATAGTGTACAATTTTGTTGTGCTCACTGTAAGTACAATTCTATGTTGTACATGTTTCTATCTTCTACAAGGCTTGGTCACATCTTTGTACTTACCACCTGGTCATGTATCACTATCTCTGTAATCACTGAGATACTACAAGTAAATGTTGTCTGTTCCTGACATTCAAAATGGTTTCATCATATCTTTGAACTTTCTGCCTGATCATGTGTTATTATTTATGTTATTTCAACCTGTAGGCCTGGTCTGCTCCAGATGCAATCATGGCCTGCTCCTGACATCCTGTATATGTGCTGCATATGTATTTCCTGCATATATGCCTTTGTACAATACTGTCTTTGCTCACCATGCATGGCATGTGTTTATTGCCCGGGTCGCCCCTGAAAAAGGGACTTGCATGTCTCAGCGGGCCTACCCATTCATCAAACTTTAAATAAATAAAATAAATAAACAAACTCACAAAGCTGAAGGTGGATAAGGCCATGGGGCTAGATGGCATACACCAGAGGATATTAAAAGAGCTGCGAAGGAATTAACAGAGCCTCTGGTGACCCTGTTCATAGACTCACTAACACAGGTGCCATTCCATAGGACTGGAGGAGGAGGACACATGTGGTCCCACTGTAAAAAACAGCAGTCGGAGATCACGTGATGCAGAGTGCTGAGTAGAAGCTCCTTCAAGAAGCTCCTGCCTCCCAATCACTAAATCGTCTTTTCTGGACATCTAATTTCCTTAATTTCCTCTGCTTTCGAGATTCAGTGCTGTCTGAATACTTTGGACATCTGGTTTGAGTGTAAAATTGGCGGATGGAGGCTTACATGAAGAAAGCCCCACAGAAGCACCCTCCCCCGGCTACTCCCGAAAAGGCCTCTAAGAAATCCAGGGCTTTGGGTGGGCCTGAGAGGCCTGATCCTCTGAGTCAATTTGGAGAACAGGAACCTTTAACGCTCACTAGGTTCCTTGAAGAGTTTAAGCCCTTTCATGAGGAAATGAAAGAAATGGCGATGGATCTGAAGTCTCTCTCCAGAAAATTAGATGAAGTCTTGCTATCTGTTTCAGGCAACACAGCTCGAATAGTCTCAATAGAGAAAAAGTTAGAAAATCTCGATCCTGATCTGGTGACTATACGTCAGAAATGATCTCGCCTCAAGCCAAGCTCGAAGATCTAGAGCACCACAGCTGCAGAAACAACATTGTGATACTTGGGTTACCAGAGGAGAGAAGAAGGCCAACATGTTGTGGCATTTGTGCAGAAGTTGGTGGAGGGGTTGCCTGGCCCTCTCCCTTTGGCCCTGCCTATATTATAGAGTGAGCTCACAGGTCCCTACAGCCTAGACCTTCTCCGGAGGACCACCCCCCGTCCTATTATCTGTCAGTTTTTAAACTACTTGGAGAGGCAGCATTTTCTGCAGAAAGTGAGAGCTTTGCAAGAGGTTCACTGGAAGAACATGGAACTGAGAATTTCACAAGATTTGCCTAGCTCGGTTCGCCTGAAGTGGAAGGCATTCCATCCCATTGTTTCTAAGATAATTGCGGCAGGCTTGAAATTCAGAATGGAATACCTGGCCAGGATACATGTTCTAGTAAATGGATCCTGGTCCAACTACAATGATCCTGCAGCTGCCTTGCCGAACCTTAAATCTATGCTACCAGATCTATTTAAGGAGCCCTGAGATGCTGTGTTTGCAGGATGGAGAGATGTGTGGAGCTGAGAATTAGAACTTTCGTGTTTTCCCTTTTTGAGAAGCTGTTCAGTGCGAACGGAGGAGTAACTTCCCCTGCTTTGTTTGGACTGAGGGGATCAGTGCATGGCGCACTTGCTACTAGTTTCCTAGGCTCCAATTGCAGGGCGCCCATGCCGGTTAAGGGCAAAGGACACTTAGGGTCTCACAACTTGTTTACGGGGGAATAATATTTCAAGTTTTAGTATTTTTTGTATGGTAAACACAATAGAAAGGGGAGTCAGTTTTGCTGAGATTTAGATTTGTGTTTATTTCACCTGGATTGGAATTAGAGCAGTCTTGGGCTTTCTCTGTAGATCATTTTCACTCTATCATGACTCTGGAATTGGCCACTAGAGGGCATATCAGGCATTAGTAATTCACGGGTGTGCAGCCTCAATCGAGGGGATCTCTCGAACCTTCTCACAAGACTCGAGTGCAGGACAACTAACTTTCACATGGAGAGCCAGTGCACTTGGAGGCTGGTTATTTCTGGAAAGATGCTTTTTTTTCTGTCTTCCCTTCCTGTGATGCGAGCTCTCAGTCTGTGGTGCAGGTCACTCTCCCTCACTGGGTTCCTGATCTGGTTTTAGTTCTTGCATAATTGCCTCATGAGGCAAGGATGATTTCAATTTTTTATCTCAGTTTCGTTTGGGTTTCCATGGCTACCTGGGTTGTACATGGCTTTCACTGTGGCCCTTTTCTAATAGGTTCCCAATAGGTTTACACTTTGGTGTGGAGGTACTGAAAGCCCAGGACCATTCTCTCTTTTTTAGGGATAACCAGCACTGTTTTGTTTTCTATATGAGGATAGCAAAATGTAAGAGTTTTTATTAACAGAGGTGCATCATTGGGGGTTGGAGATGAAGGAAAAGCACCAGTACTGTGCTGAACATTCTTGTGACAGTTTAGAGGGTTGGGGGTGGGTTTTGGGGTATTGTTGGAGGGTAGGGGAGAAATGATGGACTTAATTGTGGCAGGGTTAGGGAGGAGGGAGTGCTTTACTGCAGTAACCATGGGTGTACGTTTGCAGGCCCTATATATCCTGTGTGCTGAGCTGAATACACTAAGTCTAATTATCATTACTGGATGGCTAATGAGATAACTTTTGTGGCTTGGAATGTTAAGGGGATCAGGAAAAAGCATAAACAATATCAGGCTCTTAAACATTTAAGCTTACTTAGCTCTCAGATAACTTTTACAGGAAATCCACTTATTAGAAGTGGAAGCTTTACAGTTAAGGAGACAACAGGTGGGATTGGTTTATAATGCCCAGGGATCTACAAATAGTTGCGTGGTCATGCTCATGATTAATAGAGGTATTCCCTTTGTTTCTACACAGGTTATTAAAGATCCTGAGGGAAGGTTTATCCTTGTTAAAGGTACTATCTGGTCTGTTGCAATATTACTTGGCAGTATCTATGGTCCTAACATAGATGACCCAGGATTTTTTTATGAGACTTATATCTGCTATTCTCCCAATACTTCCCATCAGGATTATTTTAGGGGGGGGGATTTTAACCAATTACTTGAGTCTAATTGAGATAGGTCAGGCAAAGGTCTGGGAGGAGTCACTCCGGGGCAGAAGGCTTTTTAAAGAACTATTGGATCAATGTGGGCTCTGCGATGTCTGGCGTGTTTTACATCCCGATTCTAGGGAGTTTACCTTCAGATCAATGACACATGGCTCGCAGTCCCGCACTGATTACATACTTATTTCTCAGTGCCTATTACCTGGGGTTAAGACTTCCGTGATTCAATCTGGCCCAATCTCTGACCACTCACTAGTTTTATGTAAATTGGTACTGCTTAATTTACCTAACAGGGAAACCAGATGGAAACTTAATGAACATCTTCTCAAGGATGTTAAATACTGCAAACTTATAAGAGAGCAAATTGAATCCTTTTTTTCATCTAACCAGTTAAATAGTGCAAAGCTGGACATTTTGTGGGGGGCCTTTAAGGCCTTCATGAAAGGGATCCTTATCAGCATGGTGGTTGGTAGGAAAAAGGGCACAGGAGAAGGAACTAATATCTTTACTATCCCAAATTAGATCATTTGAAAATAATTTCTCGATTAATCCTCCCAATGAGGATATGAGGAAACTCTTAGTGTTGAAAGATAGATATTTGGAATTACTCCAAGACAAAGCAGAATTAACTATTATTTGTACAAAAGCTAGTTACACTGATCAGGGAGAAAAGGAGGGGCACCTACTGACACTGCATATTAAAGCAACAAGAATTAGTGAGATTTATCCCTCCAATCAGGGCACTGGCCGATGGATCCTTAAAAGTATATCCCACTGAAATAGTTCAAGAATGTGCCCGTTATTATAAAAACTTGTACAGTGACATGGAGCATCCCCCTTGCCCTGGGAGTATGGAGAGTAACCTGAAAGATTCCCATTTGCCCCCTCTCTCTGACCTACACAAGGATTTTCTGATTGATCCTATTTCTCAGGAGGAAATTGCTGATGTTATTAGTGAATTGCCTGCAGACAAGGTCCCAGGCCCCGATGGTTTTTCCTCCTTATTTTACAAAGTTTTTCAGGACCTTCTATCACCAGTACTTTGCTGTTTATTCCAGCACATTTTAGCTGGGGCAGAGGCTGACTCCCACCTTTTTTGAGGCCTTGATTGTTCTGCTCTCCAAACCAGATAAAGATCTTGAGCTGGTTCAGAGTTACAGACCTATCTCACTTTTAAATCAGGATATTACAATTTTCTCCAAAATATTAACCAATAGGTTAACGGTAGTTCTTCCTGAGTTGATAGGTATAAATCAGGTAGGATTTATGATTCACTCTCTAATTTCTCTGGTTCAAGTCTAAGTATACCTCAGACTATATTGTCATGTAAGACTTTAAGTAAGGTGCTTGGCATTTGATGGGCATTAGGTTGGGTTACTGCAGTATGGGGGAGGGAAGGGTTGGTCAGGCAGTTATTCCTTTATATTGTATTGGAATTTTAATGTCACTGTCATTTAAACTGCATTTTATTGTGGAAAATGTATTAATAAACTTTAAATTGAAAAAAAAACAGCAGTCAAGAGTAGGTGGGGAACTGGAGGCCAGACAGCCTCACCTCAGTGGTAGGAAAAATCATGGAGACACTGCTGAAAGAAAGGATAGTGGCACATATGGAATAAAGAGGTGCTCATGATCTGATGCAACATGGATTCACAGCAGCATGGTAATGTCAAACAAGTCTAATAGATTTGTTTTTGATTAGGTATCAAGGGAAATAAATCAGGGAGGGGCAGTGGATATTTCTTACCTAGATTTCAGCAAAGCCTTCAACACCATTCTGCATAGACAAAGCAGAAGGGCTGGAAGAAAGAATTGCTTGTTTGAAGATGACATTGAGATATGCAACATGGTGGATACTATGGAAATGTGGCAGAACATGAAGAAGTACCTGGAGAAGCTTAAAAGATGGTTGTAGATGTGGCAACTGAAGTTCAACACAAAGAGGAACCCTGGGGAGAGCTACAGGTTGGGGGATATGAGCTGACTGTTACCAAAGAGGAAAGGGACCTAGGGGTAATCATATTTGATGACCTTAAGGTATCAAAGCAGTGCACAATGGCAGCAGGAATGACCAGTGGCATACTGGATGCATAGTCAGGAGTATCACTAGCAGGAGGCAAGAGGTTGTGATGTTATTATATAATACACTGGCAAGGCCTCAGCTGGAGTACTGCATGCAGTTCTGGAGGCCACACCTGCACAACAACATTCAAAAGGTGGAGACTATCCAGAGAAGGGTAACAAAGATGGTGCAGGGGTTGCATCACAAAACATATGAGGAGAGAGAGTAAGGGACCTCAATATGTACTCACTAGAGGAGAGAAGACAGTGGAGAGACATGATTGAAACTTTCAAGTACTTCAATGGCATAAACAAGGTGAAGGTGGGGGTCCTTTTCTAATGTAGAAAAAGTACTATAAAAATGGGTCACAATATGACATTTGAAGGGGATAGATTAAGAGGTAATGTGATGAAGCTTTTCTGCACAGAAAGGATAGTTGACACTTGGAATAGTTTGCCACAGGATGTAGTGGGGGCAACCACAGTGGAGGGTTTAAGCATGTCTGGGACAGGCACAGGGAAGCATGATGGTGGAAGGAGTGGTGAAAAGCCATTGTTCACATAGTGTCAGTGGCCACATACAAAAACTGGGGCCCACTGGGGTGTGTTCCCAGTGTGCAATATGAGTTTGGGAGGAGAGACTTGATGCCGATAGGGATTGGGCACTCCCATAGGCCAAAAAAGTGAGCTTGAAGTGGAGAGGAATCATGATGCTGACTGGGTCCCCCCCCCATCGGCAAAGACAGTGAGCTTGGGTCAGTGGGGAGCATCTGACACTGGGAGTGGGCATCCCAGTGTTGGTAAAATAAATATATAATAAAAATTATCTGGGCACTTTGGAGTCGGCTTTCAGTGTGCCTCAGTGTGGGTGGCAGGGGAATACATGCTGATTCGGGGATTGGGCATCTTGATGTTGGCTTTCTGTGGAGTGTGTGGCAGGATTCACTAGTGCAGAAAGTCGCACAGGGTCAGATTTATTTATTGAAATGTTTCACCAGGAAAGGCACAAAAGGCACAATGGACAAGCAAGTTGCTCTTATAGCATGGCCTGAGGTCAGAGTGCTTGGCAGATGGCAGGAGACAACGAGGTTGTGAGAGAGGAGGGTGGTGCCACTACAGTAATGAGTCTGACCATGACTGCAGTGGCAGATTGGTTTCAACTACATGACTCTCTTTTAAGCTTTTGTCATCATTGGCATGCTTAATGATTGGTGGCTGAGGGACGCACCTACTTAAGTGTCCCCATGCATTCGCCACAACACTGACACACCTCTGAAATGTGCTACTACCACAAGATCCTGCTTGTGCATGCGTGCATGCCAACATGAAAAAGGGACCAGATCATTTTGGAGATAAGATAGACTGTCACTTTTTAACCAGTCATAAAGAGACTGGGCATTCCCAAAGACAGACCAGCAGGTCCTATGCTACAATCACCCTTCCCATCCATCATCACAGTAAACAGTACCTTATTCTGGCTCCAGAGTGGGACCAACCAGTCTGTGAGTTGCTTGTTAAATTGCACCCACATTTAAAATCAGTACCAACTTAGTATTTTTAATGTCCATCATTTTAAAGATTCAAAACCACTTCCATGGGCAGGTAGTCAGTTTGCTGGTAACTATTGGTCCTTTATATACAGTATGTAAAGGGTGCCCTATGATTGCTTCTATCTCTGTAAGTGAAAATGATTTCAGAGCTCATGACCAGAATGAGCGTGAGTAGAGGACAAACAGCTATGCCTTTATGTGACACATCACTAAGTTCCATAGGAATGGCCAGCCTTTGGAGTAAAAACTCAGATATGCACCCTTAGCTGAAATAATAAAGTAGACTGGTATGGATAGGCTATTCAAAACAGGGAAGGGGAGGGACAGCTGGGGCTATGATATGAGTCTGGAGGGAGGCATGTTCATGGTGGAGATGATGAGACACTTTTTACAGAAACGGAGGTAGCTTGGTGGAATGCATTACCAGAAAATGTGTGGTACATGGTACATCAGCCCAGTGGGCTTCTTCAAAAGGTGCTGGGATAGGGCAAGGGGATGGACAATGGAGGAGAAAGGTGAGAAAGAAGGGCAACTGCAGAATAATGAGTGCCAGATGCACATTCAAGCAGATGTTATGTACTACTAGACATTTATGTGTTGGAAAATTTATTTTGTAAATATGTTTATAATTTTGTAATTTTTTTTTGGTTTTATAGAGACTGAAGACACTAAAATTGGTGAAGATGACAATGGAACTGCAGAGTTTGATGAGGAGCATGAATGGTGCATTGAACTTGGTAATGTCATAAATCTGGAATTAACAACAATAGGGAAAAAGGCCACATAGACATCTTTTCATTTTGAGGGAGGGTGGGTGCCCATTACCTGCAATGACCAGTTCCTCTTGAATCTGTTTGCTGCTCTCAGGAATTCTTCTCCAACTCCACTAAGCCCCCCCCCCTTCACCAGCTTAGAGCACCCTGGTGCGGGACCACCTTAATCCTCTGGTGCTCTATCTACAATTAAGAAGGGTGATCATGGAAAGCTGCTGATAGTTGCAATATCCCCAGTCACCAACAGGTACTGCTGGAACAGGGCAGATGTGCCCACCCACACACACACACAGGACAGGAGAGCAGTCCACTGGAAGCTCATCCCTCACTCCCCCCTGCAGAACCCTTAGCAGTATGGGTTCTCCCTCTCATGCCTCATCCAAGAGCCTATTCATGTTCCTGGGGAACTTCAATCCACCCAATGCCTCACATCACAGCCATCCAAGGGTTCTCAAATGTATAACTTCATGGGGAGGGTCCCCTACCTATGAAGTGAAGTACCTTATCAACAATCCAGTCATCCTGAGTGCTGATGATGCATCAATTCATGTATCAGAAATTCCCTTTGATGATGGCTGAAGAGCCTGTCACTAGATTGGCCCGTGCACCATTTTCCTGTTTTCTCCTCAGAATCTTGTCATGTAGTACACAAGACATACACCAGTGTCTGTCACGCTACTTAAGATAGCTGAACCAGCCACAGTGATGTATCCTGGCCTATGCCAGAGGGCAACAGGCACTGGTCATATATAGTGGTGGATGAAGTGTAAAAAATGTGCTTTGTGGAGTAGTCCATTGAAATTCCACCCATTTCACAAAGTGAAATGCAAAATTTCGCCTGGCAAAATATCAAAATTTCTCCTGGTGGAACAGTGAAATTTTAACTTCCATGGTGAAATTTCACCATCTACAGTGAAATTCCACCTTCCATGGTGAGATTCTGCCTTCTTCAGCAAATTTTAGCCTCCAGAATGTGAAATTTCACTGCGAAAGGCAAAGTTTCACCTTAGCGGAATTCTACCTAATGTGGAAAATTTCATGAATTACTCCACATGGCAACATTGCCCACTTTGCAGCCACTTTGCTGGTGGAATTTAAATTCACTGCCTCTCTAGTCATCTACCCCACCCTTTCCCTGATAGATGGCCATCAGTCATTGGAAACTCAAGCCTTCACTCCCTCAGCCATACCTCTGATGCTCATGTCTGTTACTGAACTCTGGGGGGGGGGCATTGATATGATTTATTAAATTTATAAAGATGAACCTCTATATTTTGTATAAATAATCACAACAAGAAGAGAAAGAGAGAGTCTGACAAACAGAATGAACAATAGAGCCTGTTGTTGAAAAACAGAGAAATGTAATGCTCCAAATGCAGGACAGGCACCATGATTGGGTGAAGTAATGTGCAGCTAAGCAACATGCTAAGGATAAAGATCTAGTGAAATATATGATGGATAGGAGCAAGGCCACATCTAAGGTGTTAGTCAATAACTTCATTGGTGGGTTGCATGACCTGCTGAAACCAAGTCAGCAATATCCACACCAACAATATACTACACCCACTCCTACTTGCTCACAATGAGCATATACCATAGCAATTAACAATTATATTGTGGATAACAGTATTGATCCACAGTTTACTTATCACACTTATACTGACCTGCTAGGTTAAGGAATTTGTTGTCAGTTTAGTTTACAGAATTATGCTTTGTATATGTTGCAATATATTTATATTGTTTAGTTGATTAATATTGAAAATGTTAAAATTTCATGTTATAAATGAGTTAATAAAAAAATGATATCCTCTCATATTCAGAGTATGACTCATGTTATTTATATATATATATAAAATGACCCTTATTGTGTAACGTGATTGTGGGACAAGCAGTCTAATGCTTGATTAAGACAGTAGTTTAAATATTTCTATTATATTGAAAAGAAATCACGCAGTGTTGTGAATGATAAAATAGGCTGGTGGCTGTCAGTTGGAAAAAATCTGTGAGACCCTGCATGGTGGTGCAGATGGTTGATTAGATTGATGTATTTTGTTATGTCACACCAGTGAACAGGGTTTGAAAAATGACCTCGGCCGTTGAGGTGCCGGCATTGTGGTGGTGGTGGGAGTAATATGGGGGTCACAACTGGTCAGGGTGCATGAGGTTGGTTGGGAATGGGGTGTGTTTTGAACCCTAATGCTCACCCATTAAATGAGTAAGTAAGGTAATGTATATTTATTTATATATATATATATATATATATATATATATATATATATATATATAAGAATTAGATAATTTGATGAGCATTATGATTCACAACCCCAAAATACATCACTCATGCCTGTTCAATACATACACAGTAAGAGATGTGATCTTAGGCTTTGGAGCACTTATGTTGTATTTACCTTGTTTTGATGCTTCAGCCTTAATGGTTTGTTAACAATTGTTTTGTACAATGTGTGAATACATATATATATATATATATATATACACACACATAAATAGCAGGAGTAGGCATGAAAATGACTGGATAATAGTGGGACACATGATGAGCACAAGTGTGAAATTGAAAATATTTTCACTCCTCTAGAGCAAACTTTGGATATTCATAAGTGGCAAAGCCACAAATGAGTATCCAGAGGTCACTGTGCTGAAAAGAAAATATCTTCCTTATTACATTAGTGCACATCATGTATCCATTTTATACAATGGGGCCTCCTATTGCTAGGAGTGAATTGCCCAAAAGTAACCATCTGTGCTGAATAGTGTGGG
The DNA here is from genome assembly GCA_016271365.2 of Neoceratodus forsteri. Taxonomy (NCBI): domain Eukaryota; kingdom Metazoa; phylum Chordata; order Ceratodontiformes; family Ceratodontidae; genus Neoceratodus; species Neoceratodus forsteri. Next base: position 1,181,405,377 of record CM057458.1, read on the forward strand.
TTTTGCACGATTGCATAATACATGCATAAATGGAGTTGTCACATTGCTGTGAGAATACCTGTTTTTATCTGCTAGGTCATTTGCTCTCCCCTATTATATAACAAAAGATATCTTAGTAACATCAGTAGCAGCAAGATATCAAAAAATATTTTTTGTTACTGTCATCACAGTAGAATATTGAACCAATAAGAGAACAGCGTCTACAATGCTAATGACATCACAATGCCTAGTGCAGCACTGAAGCAAGCAGTATATCAAATATTCAATAGCCTCACTCCCACCATTACATACGGACAGTGTTATACTATCTGAATGAAGGAATGGGAGTGTAGGGTCCATATAAAATGAGGATACAATTTACTATCTGAAATGAAGGAAATTCTTTGAAAAAATATTTGTTACAGCATCAGTTAGAGTGGATACCACATTAGCAAAAGCATGGAAATTTGGCATTAAGTTTCCAACCTAACATCTCACCCCCAGGGTTCCCTCCCATAACACAACACCCATCCCCACCCTCCACACACCAGCAGGTGTTGGGTGTGCCATGGGGTCATAAGGCCTAACTCTCACACCATTCAACATGTAAACATGCTTTCAAGCTACAGCATAAACAACTGGGTGAGAGTTAGGCCTTGTGATCCCAATGGCACTGCCTAACACCTATTGGTGCATAGAGGGTGGAGGAATGGTGATGGGGTGGTAGGAGTGTGAACCCTGGGGGATGGGTTGTTAGGGTTTGAAACCATAATGCCTCATTTTCCTGCTTTTGTTGATGTGGTATCCACCCTAATTGATGCTCTAATGACATTTGTTATAAAGAGTATATATATATATATATATATATATATATATATATATATATATATATACATATACACATATATACATACACATATATAGCAAAAATCATTTTAATGCATCATAAGGTTGTTCCACAGTGACAAAAGCAAGGAAATTCAATGTTAGGGTTCCACCTCCTTACACCCACCCACCCTGCCACCACCAACTGGCATTGGGGTGTATGTTGAGGTCATCGGTCTAACTCTCACCCCATCCCATGTGCAAACAAGCTGCGATGGTGCAATGTAGGAGAATGGGTGAGAGTTGGGACAAGCCCCAGCACACCCCAATGCCTGTTGTTGAGGGGCAGGTGGAAATGAAGGGGAACCTAACATCAAATCTATGATTTTGTTGCTGTGGAACAACCCCAACTGATGCATAAATGGATTATTTTTGCCATGAATTTCCTTTCTTTTTGAGAATGAGCCCTATAAATAGTGAATGGAATGTGGTGGTGGGAGAGAGGAGCCCTTTGGGCCCCGTGCTCCCACCATGTGATTATTTTGTGACATAGTAATGCTAATGGTAATGCAAACACAAGCACAAACAGTATCACACATGGTGACACAAATGTAAATGATAATGCAAATGGTAAGAGAAACGCAAGTGCAAAAATTTATGAAAACAGAAATGGTAACATAAATGGTAATGCAAGCGTAACAGCAACAAAAAGCGGTAACAAAAACAGCACATAAATGCTAACACCAATGGAAACACACATTATAAGAAAAATGCAAATGGTAACACATACAAGCAAAATGCAAACAGTAAAGGCAATGGGCTGCAGAAGGAAACAGTAATGCAAACGACACGGGAATGCAACCAAAAATGCAAACGCTAAGGCCAACAGAAATGCAAACAGTGATGAACATGGAAACAATAATGGTAACACACTTGGATATGCAAACAGTTAAAGTAACAGCAACTATGACACCAAAGTGAATAGTAATGCAGATGGAAACGCAAACACAGGTGGTGACCAAAATGCAAACAGTAATGCACATGGTCACAGTACCACAATTGGAAATGCAAATGCTAACAGTACGACAATGATGATGCCAAAGGAAACACAAACGCAAACTGAAGCTCATATGCAAACCCAAATGGTAATGCACACAATGACACAGAATGAAATGCAAACAGAAACAGTAATGGAAATGCAAATGGTAATAGATAACAGAAATGCAAGTGCAAACAAAAGCATAGGGTGATGCAGATGGTGGCATGGATGGGAGCAGCTAATACCAGCAGTTGTGAAATGCAATCGAATCGCTAACTGTAACAGTAATGGAAGAGCACACCCTTTTTCCCCAAAAGCTGCATTGAGAAACACAGTGAATACAAAGAATGTATGTATAATAATGTGCCTCAGGCAGAAAATGAGCATTTGGAATACTAAATTGCTTACTGTATATCTCAGGAACCGTATGCCATAGAAAAAACCTTTTAATTTCATATAATTTATGACTTCCCTGGCTAGTTTTGCACTTAGACCTCTTTGTGGGAGGCTAAACATTTTTCTGACAAAAGTCTTTATCTCTTAGCATTTCAAGATACGGGCCTCAGAAGGCACGACGCCGTAATGTCCGCTTCTATGAGAAAAAATAGTCAATCAATCAATTAAATCTTTATCCATGGAAACACCATTGAGCATGGCTCATTTACAAGACTGAGCTGGTTAGCACAGGAATACAGGATATACAATATATGAACAGTCACAACATAATACCTCAGTAATATTATACAATACAGACATACAATAGTTAAACATAGTCATAAGTGGAGAACAGTTTGGAAACAGTGGTTTAATTCCTTCATGGTGTATAATGAGTCTAGTAACAGTAACTGGAAGTACTAACAAGGACAATTTTTCAGTAATGGTATATTACATACAATGCCGTAAGTAACAAGACAGACAGTGAGTTAGAAAAAGAAAAAACAAACAGTGTAACAGGGTAGAATGGGGGATGTGGTAGGTGAGGTGAGATAGGGTACAGGCAGGGTGATAGGGGATAGATGAGGGATAGATGAAACCTCAGAGAGAACACAGGACAGGAGGACGGGGAACACAATTAGGTATTAGTAAAATGTGCAGGGGAAGCCACAAGGTCAATAGTCATCTTCAGAATACTGTAACTTTGCAGCCCTCTAATATTTGTCATCAAACCACCAAAGGCACATCTGTGGGATCTTGACTTTCTTCCCTCAAATTTCAGCCTACAAAACCAAACTGTTCTTTTGCATCAGGGTGGCAAAGATTTCCTATACTTTGGGAATAGTGTTGCAAAGTAGTGTTGCAAATGTAACACTTTCACAAAAATCACTGAATGTGTCACAAGTGCATACTACTTTGTGACACTACAGTTTACAAAAATATGAAAACATATGTTCAAAAAGTTGAACCCTCCAAAAGACATGGCTAGCATTCTCAGGGTTCAACTAGGTGAAGAGAAAATAATTGTGTTCCTAGAGGTCCCAAATTTAAATGCCAAGCATTTCTGTGACCAGTAACTGAAAAAAAATGGCTGATTCACGACAACACAGAAGTAATTTGCGACACTAAAAATTGCATTTGTGACACAGTTGCACTTCTGATTAACTTTTCCCATTGACTATAATGGAAACTTTTTAATAACTTTTATACCGTTAAATAATTTTCACTGAATCTTCAAAAGGCACATCAGGGACCCTGGTTGCATGGTTCCTGAAGGTTTCTGACTAGTCACGCACACCATGCGACCTGTAAGTGTGAGCACAGAATGCACAAAAAAGCATAAAGGCAACTTTCTATTGTGCTTTATAGCTCCACAATTGTATATCTGACCATTACGAAACTTGGCAAATCCAGTGATCTATGGTACTGCTCCCTGCCTGCCAAATTTCAGGCAAATCCATTATACTATGTCAAAGTTATTATGCCACAAAATTTCACACTTTAACCTTAAATAGGGTATTCAACCCTAACTATAGTGGCACTACCGTGCCACTATAATATATATTTATATATTCATGGCAAAAAAATCTCCATTTAATGCATCAGTTAGGGTTGTTCCACAGTGACAAATGCAAGAAAATTCAGTGTTAGGTGTTAAAACCCTAACTCCACATTCCCCACCACCCCTCATTCACACACACACACACACACATGCATAAGTGAAAGTACACCAAAACAACATGACCAATCACAGAAGGCCAGCAGCAGGTGACAGAAATAATGGAGTTTGCCCTTTTAGGTGCAGACCAGGTTGTTCTGGTGCACCCCTTCACTTTCTCATCAAGATGGTGTGCTCAGAAGGGGGAGGCAGAAAGGGGAAGGGCCAGGGGACAATGGCCAAGCAACAGGAAGGGGAGGGGTAAGAGGAGGTATATAATGGACAGCATAAGAGTGGTTCAGCCACTTTTGCTGGAGTTTTGATATACATTGGAACTGCAGCACTTCTGATTGGCAAACTAGGATCTTATTTTGGAGCTGAGGTTTGTGTACCACATACAAGAAGGTAAGGCAAGAAAAAATGTGGCTATATAAACAAAAAGGGAATAAAAGAGATATATATATATATATATATATATATATATATATATATATAATGATCTATAAAACATATATAATAATGTTATACTCTAGGAAATAGTACTGTGTTGTGATGCATTTAGAGAAAGAATTGCTAGGACCAACAAGTGGTTGCTCAGAGTTTTGTCCAGATGGGCTAGTTTATAAACTTTGCACAGGTAGGTTCCAGCAGTTGTTGCCTGGAGGTTATCACTTGTGTTGGTCAGCTGAGTCATGCGGAAGTGGAAGAATATCTGTACAGCATGAGATAAGCCTTGTAGACTATGTTGGTGGGAAGTGGGGCCCGGCTTGAAGGCAGAGAGAAGGTTTCGCTAGTGAAGGTGAGCGTTGTATTGTCCCAAGGGCAGCTTGCCTGGAAAATGCAACCCCCCTCTGTAAGGACTGAGGGATTATGAGTAAAATCGCAAGCAGAGCAAGATGTTGAGTGAGGGGGCAGAGGAGGCAAGCAGGGAGAGCACCCGTGAGCAAAGACCATGTGGTGTGACGTCAGATGCTGCAGGTGCATTTCGAGGAGAGGTAGTGCTTCTCTAAAGTGCATGGTTCAGTAGTTGGTGTCCCCTCTGTGGTAACTTAAATTGTTTTTGAAGAGAATTGCAGTCTGATTTATGATGTAGGGCAAAGAGGCAGAGGAACATGTCAGGAGAGCTCCTGAGAGTGGCGACCACGTGATGTCAGATGCCATGGGTGCATTTCAGCAAGAGGTAGCGTTTATTTAAGTGCATGGTCCAGTAGTTTTTCCCTCTGTGTTGATTAAAATTGTTTTAAAGAGAATCGCATGCTGAGTAAAACTTAGGGCATGGGGCAGAAAGAGCATGTCAGGAGAGCACTCATGAGCAGCAATCACGTGGCGTGACATCAGAAACTGTGGGTGCACCGGCGAGAAGCAGCATTTTTAAGACAGTAGGTCCAGTAGGCAGTGGAAGAACAGCAAGGGATGACAAGACCTGGACACAGCAAAGCACACAAGCGGTGATATTGGATGCCCCTCAGGAGAAGGGGTGGGTGGGGGTGAGGCCTAGGGACCATGTAGGACCAACAAGGCATATGGGAGCAGGTAGAGGGGGGGACCAAACAGGCCTCGAGGGCCTGCAACTGGAAGTGTGTGAGTGCATGTATGGCATCTACAGGCCAGAAGGCCACAGGAGGAAGCGCAAGGGATGCAGCTTGGCCATAAGTAGCCAGTGGATGACTAGGGGGGTGCAGGAAGAGAGGCTAGGCCCAACAGGCCAGGAACATGACAGTGGATGCTACGGGAGGGTATAATAACAATTATTTGGGCTCCAAAAGGGGATGGGGTGAGCACTCAGGCTGGGAGGCCATGTGGCACGCCCCAAAAATTCTATATGCAGGGGGATAGGTCTAGACCTGAAAGGCCACAGGAGGCAGAGCATAAGGTACTTGGCAGCCATGAGCAATCAGAGCTGGGGAGCACAAAAAGTGTTTTGTCCCTACTGGCCAGAGAGGGAGATAATAACCAGAGGGGATGGAGAAGTGGCAGAGCACACCAAAAAAGCCTTGTTTGGAGCTTTGCCTCAGGAAGGCGCAGGGAGCAGCACGTTGAAGGTCCTCAGGCAGGACATAATTTGGGCTGACAGATTAAATGGTGCAGGATAAATAATTTGATGACCAGGAGTGCAGTTTAGTGAGGAAAATGCATGTTTTGACTATTAGTTCGACGGTCTTTTGGAAGTGGGCCTGGCTATGTGAGAGACTATTGCAGGCAGAGTTTTAATAATGGAATTTCTCTTCCTTTTCTTCAGTTATATTTTACAGGAGCAGGAAGCAAGGAACATAGCACCAAGAAGAGCAGGCCTATGAGGAGGATGCCTACAGGGCTGTAGTGGAGTTCAGAAGGAGAAAAAGCAGCGCACTACTACGGAGGGGTGCTCTTTACAGAGATTGCAAACCTGTAACTTGTCAGTAGTCCAAAAAGTAAGAGCACACCACAAATCTTCAGCTTAATAGCTAATTTTTATTTCCAAAGTGTTCACGGCCAGAAACCCAGTGCTTTGGCTGTATAGCCTTCAAAGGGGTTTGGCTCAGTGTCATAAAACAAGCGTTTATAAACAAAATCAGACATCATCAGCAATTGACATTTTTAGGTTTTTACATAGATATATAAACACCTCTATTTTCCTAATTTAAACACGTTATTACATAAAATACATATATAAAAGGATACATTTCTACTATACATATGTTCAATTAATCACAATCTTTAATATCGTTTCTTTTCTTTTCCTTCTCATCCTGGGGGATGGACGGAAAAGGTAAGGGGAAGAGGAAAAGAAAGAAAAAAAGAAACAAGTTGAAAAGTGAAGGATGGGGAAAAGAAAGAAGTGTACCAGAAAAGGAAGAGAAATGGGGGGAGGAGGAGAGGAAAGGTGTGGAGGGGCCAAGAGAAAAAGAAAGGAAAGGGAAGGAAAGGAGAGAATGGATTAGTGGTGCTTCTGAAACTTTTGAAGAAATTTAATACATGTTCTGTATATATAGAGAGAGTAATAGATCTGAGGAGAACTGGGAAGACATCAAGATGTGATCACCCTAAGTCTCCTTCCATCTATTAAGTGGTAGAAGGAACCATTTTTAGGCTGGGGATCCACAGACATTCATTCACCAGGTGATCTGTAAGAGAAAGAAAGATAGAAATTGATTAATAAACCATTCAATGCACACCGTTGATTCATAAGAAGCATACTCTTTCTAATACTTCTTTTCTTTTAGAAAGGGCTTTAGATACAATTGGTCATTTAGTCCATAAGGTTTCACAGTCCCTAATTTGAAAATCCACCTAATCTCTCTTTTTCAGTAATTCATTAGTTCTATCACCACCATATCTCAGGGGTTGTTGCAAGTCTATTCCATAAATTTAAAACTTTTTGAGTCATAATTATGTTTTTGTGCAAAGTGTAGGCTTATAGGAGTATCTGTTTTTCCATTTATAATATTCCTAACATGTTCTTGAATTCCCTGTTTTAGGGCCCTTGTTGTGCATCCTACATATAGTTGGTTACACCCACACCATATGGCATAAACTACAAATGTAGTATCACAATTGATAAATTCCTTCGTTGTGTACTTTTCTCCATTTTATGGGTGTGTAAATTCAGATCCTGTATTACAGTAACAGCAGATACTGCATCTTTGACATTTAAAGTTTCCTTGTGGTTTTGTTCCTAGCCATGTACTTTTTTCAGGCTTGGTTAATCTACTCCTAATTATCTTAAATTTTAAATTCTGTCCTCTTGAAAAAGTAATTTTCGGTGTTTCTCCTACCACTTCTTTCAAGTTTATATCAGAATGCAGTATGTGCCAATTTCTGTATACAACATTCCCTATCTGCCCAGATCAATTGTTATGTTCAGTTACAAATGTCATAGGTGCATTCATATTCACTGATTCTTTCTTTTTTTTCTTCTAGTAACTCCTCTCTCCTTCTGTTTATTGCTTTATTCAATGCATGATTAAGGAGATCATTATTATAGTCTCTTTCTAAGAATCTCTTTCTTAATTCTTCTGCTTCTTTCCAAAAGTTTAAATCATCAGAACAATTCCTTCGTAACCATAGAAATTGTCCATAGGGTATAGAATCCTTTAAGTTTTTTGGATGTGCACTATCAGCCCTGAGTAATGTGTTGGTTGCTGTTGGTTTTCTGTGATTTTTTTGTAATAATAGACTTTTCAGGCTTTAAAGGTTTTTGTAGGTCAGATCCAAGAAATCTATATTTTCAAAATCAGTTTTGAATGTAAACTTCATATTATATTATTGTTATTCAGCCATTCTACAAATTGTTCTGCCTTTTGCTTCTCCCCCTTCCACACTACCAAAATGTCATCAATAAAGCCTGTCCATAATATTACATTCTCTAGGTAAGGGTTTGTATTATGAAAGATTGTAGTTTCTTTCCATTTACCTAAAAATGTGTTTGCATAAGAAAGGGCCATACATGCACCCATTGCTGTCCCCCTTATCTGTCTGTAGTGGTCTCCTAAAAATTCAAAATTATTATGGTTCAAAATAAAGTGGATTGCTGATAGTATGAAATCTACAGGAATTTCATCTATATTTTCCCTTCTCTAGAAAATATTTGCAGGCACTAAGTCCCTGTTCATGCACTATCCGAGTGTACAGGGATTTTGCATCAATAGTTAACCATAACATATTGTCTGTCCACTGAATTTCTCTAAGTTTATTTAAGACATGTGTAGTGTCTTCATGTAAGATGGAAGTTTAACTACTTCTCTCTGTAAAAAGAAGTCTACAAATACTCCAAGTTTTTTTCTGCAAGGGAACCTATGGAGGAAATGATTGGTCTACCTGGAGGATTATGCATATTTTTATGAATCTTAGGTAGTATGTAATAATAAGGTAGAATGGATTCTCATTCCATATAAACTGTAGTTCTTTCTCTGTTATTTCCCCTTATATCACTGCTTCTTGTAATAAACTTAATTCAGTTTTATACTGGAACATGGGGTTCCTTTTTAGCTTTTCATAGTTTGATGAATCATTTAATAAACTTAATACAATAGAAATATAGTGATTTCTATCTAGAACAACAATATTGCCCTCCTATCTGCTGATTTTATTACAATATCACTTTCTGCCTGCAATTCTTTAAGAGCTTGTATCTCTGTAACTGATATATTTGTATCCCTTAGTTGACCTGTTTTATCCATAATTATTTCTATTTCCTAGAACAACTTTTCAAAAGTAGAAATAGCTGGATTGAATACATATGGTATAAAATCAGAGGGTGGATAAAATCATTTGTTCCTTTGTAGTTTTATATCAGTGTTAATACTTACAGTGGTGGGACCTGAACCCATTAAGCCTTCAAAATGTTCCTCCATTACATTAATAACATAATCAATGTCCTCCATAGTGTTCTGAGCCCCAATATTCACTTCTAAATTGGAGTCAGATGGTACAGGGAGATTTTGTTCCAGCAGAATAGATTCCAAATAACCCATGTTTTCTTCTTGTTCCTCTGAACTCGGTTTGCTAGAAATAAATGCTCTCAGTCTAAGTTTCTGAAAGAGTTTAAATAAATCAGCTTGTACTTGAAATTGATTTAAACTTGGTGTTGGAACGAAAGAGAGACCATGTTTTAAGAGCTAAATTTATTCATTGGAAAGTTCTTTTTTGATAAATTCACTATTTTGCTGCTCTTGCCCTACGTCTCCCTCTGCCCTGAGTTTTCTTTTGTTGATTGTAACGTTTTCCTCCTCTTTCCTCTCCTGGTCCTTCTAAGCCTTCTTTCTTAATTCTTGGATATCTTGTTCTTGATTCCGATCTAAAAAAGGACTCTGATCTCTATTATCACTTCCTCTCCTTTCTGAGAAGTGCACTCTGGTTCTACTCCTACTTCTGCTTCCACTCTTATTCCTGAAGTTGCTTTTCTTCTAGTTCAGCACTCTATCATTTTCATAATCATTCTGATCATGCTGTAGCTTCTTCTGTTTTCTAATTATGAGGTCTTTTTCATTTTTAGTTAATTTATCTTTCATAAATATATCCAGTTCTTTAAACATTACTGCCTCTTTAAATATCAAAACCTCTTTCTTTGCTTGTTCAATTTCTGTTTCAAGTTCTGTATGTTTTTGTATGTCAACCTTAATAATTAATTCTATAAATATTTTGGAGCAAGTAGAGGCTGCTAACCATTCTTCTTATAGTGGAAAGTTTTCATAGCCAGAAGAGAGTAATACATTGATTCTGAGCCCTCATGAGTGCTTGCTCCTTTTCAAGATATTGCTCTAGGGTAATGATATTATAAGTGATGTTCAGCTCCTTTTAAGCAATTTTTCTAATTTAAGAAAATTAGTTTTAACATCACCTGATGTCGATTTCTCTCAAAGAGTCTGTTACTAGCTCTGCTTCTCCTCGTAGCCCAGGTGTCCATGTGTTCCAATCAAAGCTCAATCCAATGTCTAATAGAATGTGGGAGCTAGTGGAAGGAGAGGAACCTGGGAGATCCAGGAGAAAAGAAAAGTGGGAAGGATAAGGGCAGAGGAAAAAAGGGTGGCTGAGGCCATGCAGCCCAACCAGGGTGCAGACACAATAGTCAGACCTACCAGGGTGGTTAATCCAGTACCTCTGCAGCCCGTTGACCCAGTACCATCAGTACCACCAGGACCAGGTTGTGGTTCCCATAGTGGAGCCCTGACTGGATCCCCAGTGCACAGTAGTTCCTCCACAGCCGCTTATTAGGGCAACTACCCTTCAACCACTGGGGACCATGCTGGGACACCAGGTGGACAGCAGGCAGCAAGGAATGGACAAGGCCACAGGTAACTCACCGCGCCGTGGGTGACAGCATCAAAAGTAGATAAGCCAAATTGTTTCGCACTTGCAGGGGGTTTGGGGCAGATGATGTCAACACTGGCTGAGATTAGGTCAGAAAAGGAGGTGCTAAAGGAAATGGAAGGGGGAATGGAGAAAGAGGGAAAAGGAACAAGGGAGATAAGAGCTCCTGGGATGAGGGTAGGGGAATACATCCTGTTGGCTACAAAAGAAAAGATATGGAAAGATGAATATGTGGACATATTCACCTTAGTAAGCCAGAAAGCGGCAGCCAAATATGAAGAAGCAGAGAATATAGGGAAGAGTGAAATGGCAGCAGCAATAGTTTTGTTAGGTAAGAAAGAAGAGGACAAATTCACCAAAGGGAAGACTTGGGAAGGATTGTTTGTAGGTTTCACCACATTCTCAGCCATAGTATAGGAAAGAAAGCCAGAGTTGGGTATCCCACTCATCCATACTCCCTGATAATAAGGTGAGCAAAGGCAAAAGGGAGTGTGGGGTGGATATATTATGACATATTCTTTCAGCAGAGAATGGCAACTTATGGGGATGTAAGATAGGATATGAAGCAATTAGATTTGTGGACAGACTATGTAACTGACCAGTCCATGATGAGGGGGAGTTTGGAAAGAAAGGAGTGATAACCCAGAGGTGTTACTGGGCCTGACTAAGGCTTTTGTTCCTGGCCACAATGCCGCTTTCGCAGATGTTCAAATGTGGGGGAACACATTCAGTGAGCAGATGCAGGATGACATGGGTCCAGGGAACCCAAGGATTAGGGGCGCAAGGATCAGGTCAACAGTTATTTGGGAAGGGCAGGGGTATGGGGCAGGCATGGAATAGAGGGGAGAGGCAGGGGGCATGCAAGTAGAGGGAGTCAGAATCACTGATCAGCAAGGACAGACACTGAGAAATGGTGAGACTTTGGTAGAAAAGAAGGGAAGAATGAGAAAGGGAAATTTACAGAAGCAAAACCCCCATCAGGATAGAGGCATGGAAGGAATGGTTGGACAGATACCCAAATAGAAAAATAGCAAGATGATTAAGAAAAGTTTTCAAACAGGTTTTCATTGCAGTGTGAGGGACCAAGATGAGCGAGAGGGTGAACAATCTGGATTAGGTAAAGGGAAGGAAGGAAGGAAGAAATGTTAAGATAAAAGATAAAGAAGGAAAAACCACAGGAAGAATAGAAGGACCTTATGATACTCCCTATTGCAAAATATGAGGATTTCCCCATTGGGCTTGATACCCAAAAAACAGGAGGGAGAATACAGGGTGATTCATCATCTATCCTTTCCTGAAGGGGAGTCAGTGAATGATTTTATCTGTGAGGAATATAGTAAGGTGACATATGCCACATTAGAAGCTGCAGTCAGGGTCATCCAAGCAACTGATGATTCCTGGATGGCAAAAATGGATATAGAGTCTGCTTTCAGGTTACTTCCACTTAGGAGAGAAGACTGGGACCCGCTGGGGTTTAAAATCAGGGGGGCAGTACTATTTTGACAAGGCTATGCCCATGGGATGTTCTATAGCATGTGCGACATTTAAAGCATTCAGCACCTGTTTACAGTGGATATTTCAAGAGAATACTGGTTATAAAACAGTCATTCACTATTTGGATGATTTCCTTTTTATAGGCAAGGGGAAGAAGGAGACAGAACAAATATTGGCCAGCTTCCTAGAACTGTGGAGAATTAGGGGTTCCATTGGCACCCAGGAAAACAGAAGGCCCAGTAGGGTGCTAGAATTTTTGGGTATCCAGATAGATGCCTTGAGAGAAACATTCAGGCTGCCGGACAAAAAAGTGAGAAAGCTGAAGAAGCTGATTCAAATACATACCAGTAGGAGAAGAGTACAATTAAAACAGATACAACAAGTATTGGGACACCTGAACTTCATGTGCAGGGCTATTGGGCCAGGGAGGGCTTGCACTAAAAGGTTAACAAGGGCTACAGCTAGGGTGGCCAGACCACACCACTGGGTAGACATAACAAAAGAAATCAAGGATGATTTTAAGGTATAGGAGGAATTCCTCAGCACCTATAATGGCTGCTCTTTCTGGCAGGAGCAATGGGTTTATAACAAAGACCTTGGGCTCTACACAGACGCAGTGGGGAGCCTAGGGATGGGGGGTTATTTGAGGGGCAGATGGTTTGCTGAACCATGGCCTGCAAACTGGGTGAAGGATGGTAAGATAAAAGAGATATAACACTTTTGGAGATCATGCCCATTTGGGTTTGCACCTGCTTTGGGGGAAGAATTACAGAATCAAAACATTACATTTTGGTGTGACAATAAGGCAGTGGTAGAGATTTTAAACAACAGGGAGCCAGGTCAGAAGTGGTCATGCAGGTCTTGATGACATTTGGTGCTAAGGGCTTACAATTGAACATGTCATTCAGAGCAAAACATATAGAAGGGTATACAATACCCTGGCTGACATGGATCATTTCCAGAGGCTGGCACCAACAGCAGAGGAGCAAAAATGACCATACCAATGAACATCTGGGACGTTGGCAGGAAGAATCAGAACTGTTGTCTCACAGTTCATGGGGAACCACAGACTCTGAGGGCCTACGATGGGGCCTGGTGAGTGTTTCAAACATTCAGGGCAACACACCACATGGAGGTAAGTAGGCCACCCACAGAAGAGCAACTCAGGAAAATTCAGAGTAGAACAATGGCAAAGAAACAGCCCACACCACAACAGGGGTCTATTTGGCAGAGATTAGTGTAGTTTGCAGCCAAAGGGATGGAAAGACCTGTAAAATCGATGTTCATTAGAAAAATGATGCAGGGTGGAGCAGGTTAAGATAGGGGACTGTGGATAATAGAAGACCAATAGGGGACAATGGCTTGTAAAGTTAAAGGATGCTTTACCGCAACTCTGCAGGTCAAAGGCCGAGGCCCAACTATTTCACACAATTTATGTGGTGATGTTTGCAGGAGCCATGAGAGCGAGTGAGGTGGTGGGGCATGGCAGTAAAGAAAAGGAAGGAAGATTGGAATAGGAAGATATAAGCTGAGGGATGAAGGAGATATAAATCATGATTAAGAGATCAAAGATGGATCAAAGGGGACAGGGTTGCATGGTAACACTAAAGAAACATGGAGAGTAAACACTTTGTGGGCTTTTGCTGCAGAGCATGTGAATAGGACAGAGAGATTATTTGCACATGGTGATGGAAAAAAGGCCAGAAGTTATCAATTCACAGCCTTGCTAAAAAGGCATGCAATTCATGGGGAGGATCCAATTACTCACTCATCCCACTCCCTAAAGATAGGGGCTGCCTCACAGTGGGCAGCAGCAGGAGATAGCAATAATATTTGAAAGGGGCGCTGGCAGTCTGCCAGTTAAAAGAGATATGTTCGAACACTGCAGCATGGAGACTAACATATCACCTGTGTTTTTGTTGCAGATTTGGAGCCACAAAGGGGGTGGGGGACAATGAGGGGGATATTATAAAGAAAAACTAAGACCATATATAAAGATTTATTTTACTTAAACCCTATAGGAAGAGGGAGGACCACAGAAGTCTGGATCTGTAGCCTCTCTTATATTTATTGGGCAGAAAGGAGAGATGAGAAAAAGGCTGGAGGAAAACAGCTGTACCAAGATGTGAAGCACTGTAGGTTGGTGTGGCGTGGCATCCAGGGCATGATATGGGCACAACTTCTCCCAAACCTGAAAGAGCTGAAGGAGCAGTGACCCATTCCAGACCTAATTATTATATATCTAGTGAGTAATGACCTGGGGGGAAGTCATGGGTGGACACATACATACAGGTAAAAGGGACCTTGAGACAATACAATGGTAGTGGCCTAGGGTATGCCTTGCATGGTCAGATATGATCCCAAGAAGGGTTTGGAGACATGAGCACAACCATAGAGCTGTGGATAGGGCCAGGAGAAAGATGAACAGAAGGGTAGGGATGCTGATAAGGAAAATGGGAGGACAAGTAATACTGCAGGGTGTGGAAGAGTGGGTAGAGGATTTCTGTAGGTCAGATGGCATGCATCTGTCAGATCTAGCCATACCTGTTTAATACAAAACAATGGGTTTTTATAAGGACACACACACGGAGGAGCTCCGAGCCATGTGGTGACGGCCACAATGAAAGGAACCAGGAGGCGGGGAGAAAGCCAAGAAAGCCGCCTGCCCTGAGGACACACACACCGAGGGGCTCCGAGCCGCCAGCAGGCGGGCGCCACCGCAGCCGAAAAGGGAACCAGGAGGCCGGGGAGAAAGCCAGAAAGCCGGCCTGCCCTCGAGGACACACACACCGAGGGGCTCCGAGCCGCCAGCGAGGGGCGGCCACCGCACAGCCGAAAGGGAACCAGGAGGCCGGGGAGAAAGCCAGAAAGCCGGGCCTGCCCTCGAGGACACACACACCGGAGGGCTCGAGCCAGCGGGCGGGCGGCCACCGCACGGGAAAAGGGAAACCAGGAGGCCGGGGAGAAAGCCAGAAAGCCGGCCTGCCCCGAGGACACACACACCGAGGGGCTCGAGCCGCCAGGCGGGCGGGCGCCACCAAAAAGCTGCATAAAAGGGAACCAGGAGGCCGGGGAGAAAGCAGAAAGGTACGGGATAGCTGCACAGCCAATCGAAGGTGACCGCCGACTTTGCCAGCCTCTGATTGGTGCGCCTTCTCCCATTGACTTTTGCTGTATCTTTGCACCACCAAAACTGGTCGAGATCACTTGTCTTTTGTACTGAAAAGTTAATTTCTCTAAAAAGGGCTGTTTTTGCTGTTTATTGTGTACTTCTGGAAATGCTACTTACCTGTTTAACTAGAAATCACAGACTTTTGGGTCAATTTTGTGTTGGGCTAGACACTCAGGCGCCTAACCCCCCCACCCTCCCAGTCTTTGTTGTGCAAATTTTACAATTTAGCACCTCTAGCAAGCCACTGCCTGCAAGTGCTACTTCTGATTGCCTCTCCTCTGTCCCTCACTTCTAACCCAGGCCTGCCCTCGGGGACACACACACGGAGGGCTCTGAGCCGCCAGCGGACTGGCGGCCACCGCACAGCCGAGAAGGGAACCAGGAGGCCGGGGGAGAAAGCCAGAAAGGTACGGGATAGCTGCACAGCCAATCGGAAGGCGACCGCCAACTTTGCCAGCCTCTGATTGGTGCGCCTTCTCCCATTGACTTTTGCTGTATCTTTGCACCACCAAAACTGGTCGAGATCACTTGTCTATTGTACTGAAAAGTTAATTTCTCTAAAAAAGGGCTGTTTTGCTGTTTTATTGTGTACTTCTGGGAAATGCCTACTTACCTGTTTAACTAGTAATCACAGTCTTTTGGGTCAATTTTGTGTTGGGCTAGATGCTCAGGCGCTAACCCCCCACCCTCCCAGTCTTTGTTGTACCAATTTTACAATTTAGCACCTCTAGCAAGCCACTGCCTGCAAGTGCTACTTCTGATTGCCCTCTCTCTGTCCTCCCTTTCTAGCCGGCCTGGCCTCGAGGACACACACACCGGAGGGGCTCCGAAAGCCGCCAGCTGGGCAGGCAGCCACCGCACAGCCGCAAGTTAAACCAGGAGGCCAGGGAGAAAGCCAGAAAGGTAACGGGAAAGCTCGCAAAATTTTGCCCGCCCCACTCCTTCAGGGTGTTTCTTATACACACCTTCCGCCAAATCTCATCCCCGCCCATAGCTATTCTCCTAGCCAATTCCCCGAGCTCATTTCCTTCACATCACCTTAGTTTCTTCAACCCTCTCCTACCCTCCACCATGCTACTGTGCCTACTACTGCTGCTTTGCTCTCACCTTCCTTGGATCCAGAAGAGATAACTGTTGGAACCCATACCGAGGTGCTTAGGGTGACCACTCAACACTGTCCCCTCTACTGTCCCCAGTGGATGCCCCTAAACTCTACATACATATACTACCGCTTCTGCATAATAATCCTGGGGAATCCCAAATAAAGGCTCAAACCAGTTTGAATCCTCTATCCCTGCTACCACACTGGCACTACAATTACTCCCCACGCCTGTCCATTAAGCTGGCAATCTATGATAAAATCGAGCAACCATGCAGCAGGATCATCACCAATATATATTGGATCCCAAGAAAGAAGAAAAACTGCCTGACTGTTCACTACTCCTATCACCGGTGCCCTCATCAAGCTAATTCTTTCTGCTGGTCTGTGTTGGCACTGTGAAATCAACCCTGGCTCCACTGAAAGCTCGATCTCTCCAACTGACCTAACCTCCATAAATGGATTGAGTTTTCTTCACATCAATGCCTGCAGCCTCCTAAAAGTTCTCATCAATACAGGCCTGGGTTGCACACACCTACCTGACTGTCTGTTATATCTGAAACGTGGCTCAAATCTGCAACAAAAGATAGTAGAAATAAACCTTCCCAACTACCAGCTCTTCAGATCTGACCGTCTATCCAGGAGCGTTGGGGGTAGCCATCATGTCAAAGCAAATATCTCTGCATCCTGCCTCAATTCTACATCACAACCAAAGGAATTTGAATGCTTGTCAATTAAAATAACCCTTCCAACAATCATCCTTTCAACTGATTGGTTGCTATAGGCCCCTCTGCAGGCCTCAAACTCCTATCCCACCTAGGATCTATATACTTAATCTGGGCCCTGAAGACACCATCAACTTAGGAGACATGAACTTGAATTGGCTGACTAATGCATCTGCACCCTCCAGAACCTTCGAGACACCTATGGTTTCTCTCATTAATCAAAGAACCAACAAGGATCAACCCAAAGAATACTCAACAGCACACCCTGGATATTATATTGGTAATAAACCTCATCATTATCCCTATGCAGGAGTACTATTCAGTGACATAATGACCACTGTCCCATAGCTGCCATTAGATCAACAATCAAGCCACCCAATCCTGCAAAATTCCTCCCACGAAGGTCAAAAAGACTTTAATATTTCAGGATATCTCCATGATCTGTGCCACACCACACGTTGGCAAGAATTCTATCTCACAGCCTCATTAGAGACAGCTCTTCAAATCTTAAATGATATAATCACAAGTGCCCTCAATTCACATGCCCCTCACCAGTGTCAGAACCAAACTCAAATCCTATCGCTGGTTCTCTGCCGACCTTAACCAAGACTGCTTGCCAGAGACAAACTCTGAAAAGGGCAAGAAAGACAAAGGACCCAAATGATCATCCAATTCAGAAAAGCCAGAAACTCCTGCACAAAACAAGTAAGACAAGCCAAGCAACCTTCTACACAGCTGAACTAGATGCCTCCTATAACAACCCTTCCAGGTTCTGGGGTACCATAAAGGCATCCTAGGTCAAACTTCTACCACTGTCTTACCACCCAAATTCAATTAAATAATATTGAAATCACCGACAAACAAAATATCTTGAATGCCTTTAACGATCATTTCACTACAGCTGGCCTGGCTTTGACTCCTCTCCCAGAAACCTATTAGATCATCTCTAAACCTACAATCTATCAGAGTCAAAGGTTGTTCCACATTCTCATTCAAACCAATATTCTTCAAAGAAGTAAAAGACCTCCTACTCAACTAGATACCACCAAAAGTGCAGGTGCAGACTCCTGGATCCCTACTTTCTAAAAAAAGTAGCACTGCATGCCTTAACCGCCCCCTCACCCACCTTTCAATCTATCACTTGCCACTGGTTCTATCCTCAATATGGAAAACAGCTCAAGTGTTTCCATTACCTAAGGGCAGGTGATCCCATGGACCTCAATAATTATAGGCCCATCTCCATCTTACCAGTTCTTCCAAGATGCTTGAGAGCTGGTAAACTCTCAGTTAACTGCCTCACCTTGATACCAACAATCTCCTAAATCCAGCTCAATCTGGGTTTAGATCTATACATAGCAATCATCTCTGCACTAGCAAAGTCACAAATGACTGGCAGACTGCCCTAGACAAAAAGAATAATACCTGTGCTGTGTTTCTGGATCTAAAGCAAAGCCTTTGACACTGTGGATCATGATCTTCTAATCTCCTCTCTGAACTCCATAGGCCTTGACTCACTCTCTTAAATGGTTCAGATGCTATCTCCCGGAAGATTACAACTGGTAAAGAATGAAGGTGATCTATCTACCTCTAAGCCACTCCTAAGAGGTGTGCCGCAAGGCTCCATCCTGGGGCCCATCCTTGCCATTTTACATCAACAATATTGATTCCAATCTCTCTCTTCTAATATCCACCTTTTGCAGATGACACTGTATCTATATGAGCTGATCCTCACCATCAAAAGCCTGTGAGCTCCTACAGTCTGAATTCTCCTCCTTCAGCATAACCTATTAAAAAATTATTACTAAAATGCCAAGAAAAACAAAGCTATGTTCTCTGCCACCAAGAGCTGTTCTTCCACTATCCCATCATGCCCTCCCACAACTCTCTACCATCCTTGGTGAAAATCTGGAATATGTTGACAAATTCAAATACCTAGGAGTATGGATAGACAATAAACTAGAACTATACTACCACGCTGAAAGAGCTCCTGAAAAGCAAGACAAAGACTTGATCTATTCTATAGGATCAAACACTACCTGACCAAAGATTCCAAACAAAGAATTCATCAGCATCATTCATGTCCTCATTGATTATGCTGACTTCCTCTATGGTCATTGCTCCTCTCCCATCTAAACAAATTAGACACACTGTATCACTGGAGCTATTAGATTCATTACTGACCTTCCCTCTAGCACCCATCATTGCTCTTCTACAATGCAGTCAGTTGGACATCCCTGCAACATAGAAGAAGAAAAAATGCTGCCATCTGGATCTACAAAGCTCTGATAAACAAACTCCTTTCTACATCTCAGACTGCTTCAACGGATCACATCCAGGCCCCTACACCTGAGGATCAACAAACTGATCCTGCTGAAGATTCCTATCACCTGCACCCAGTATGGAAGAGCTGCAATCAGTTATTCCTGGCACTTATCTGAATTCTATCCAAAAGACATTGAAAATGGATACACTGATTCCTCTAACATCCTTCAAAAAGCTGTACACCAGCTCAATCCCAGATTAGCTGCAATTGCTTCCACAAGGCCTAGTCCTCCCACACCCCACCCTCCCACACCCTCTCTCCTCCACCCCCTCTTTAAAGCTCCTCCCTATTCTTCTATCATTCCTCTGGCCCTTTCCAACATCAAACCTCAAACATATATATCCCACCCATGTACCATTATCCAAGCCTTATCCCTACTAGACTGTTTGTTTCCTCTCCTTTATTAGGTTTTAGGTTCACTGTCCTTTGCCTTGTATATATGTAAATATTTGTACATCTATCTCACTCATAAATGATTGTATTTGTGCTTATTCAATATCATGTTTTTGTATACAATCTGTAACCTTTTTGTTATGACCACTTAGGTCCATCTTGTAAATGAGCTATGCTCAATGATGTTCACCTGAATAAATAAAGATTTGATTGATTGATTGATTGATTGATTGATTGATTGATAGCAAGGAGGAGGCATGCAAAAATGGAAGTTAAAAAAAAAAAAAGACAGAAGGATTGGGATGGAGGTTCCCTGAGGAAGGGGGGAACAATACCCCAAACTTGAGAAGCCAGTCATCCAACGTGAGCTGGAGACTGGCTAATGGGAAAAAAGGGGGAGGGAGGGAGGAAAAGGAATAAGAGGAAAGGAAGAAGAAACTGAAAGAAAAAAACACTCTCGGTTTTCATTGATACATAACAGAAAAGGAGAAAGAAGAAGGCACTCAGGTTTTCACCTAGCAGAATAAAAAGAGGAAGAAGAGGATGATCCAAGGTGGATATATGGATGCAAATAAATGTAATTGTGAGAGATATAATAATAAAAGATGATGATATGGAACATGGAATTATGACATATAAATAAATTAATTGCCAAATCTGGAGCACGAACACAGACAATGGTCTCTGTCTTTTTGTGAGGGAATGGGGGGAATCTGGGACAATGGAGTTTTCCCTTTAAGGGGAAGACTATGTTGTCCTGGTGCACCCCTTCCCTTTCTCATCAAGAAGGTGTGCTCAGAAGGGGAGGGTGGAGGGAACGGGAGAGGCCAGGGGACAGAACAATGGCCAAGCAACAGGAAGGGGAGGGGTAAAAGGAGGTACATAATGGACAGCACAAGAGTGGTTCAGCAACTTTTGCCGAGGTTTTATCCCTCCACCCACCACAAATATAGAGCAAGAGGAAGACAGTCAAAAGGGACTCAAATGGATATATCTATCAAAGGTGGATGACAGAATTGTCCAATAGGATAGTTATTGGACTGCTAAAAGTGGCTAGCAGAAAGTGAAAAAGGGGGAAGAAGGGAAGATGGAGGGAGGGGAAGAAAAGGAACAAGATGAAAAGAAGAAGAAGAAGCTAAAGGAAAAAGCAGTCTCAGTTTCACCGTTACTAACAAAAGAAGAAGAAGTCCCAGGTTTTCACTGGGGGAATAAAAGAGGAAGAAAGAGGGATGATCAGAGATGGATATATGGATGCAAATAAATGTAATTGTGAGATATAATAATAAAAGGTGATGAAATGGAACATGGAATTATGACATATAAATAAATTAATTGCCAAATCGGAGCACAACAAACAATGGTCTCTGTTCTTTTGTTAGGGAATAGGGGGAATCTGGGACAACATACAATTGCTCAAACATACTACAAGACATCCATCATCATGGGCCACCAAGTGTAGAACTCTGCTGCTATCCGAGTCACTTGATGCTGTGCATGCATACTGCTCCATCAGTTGTTGTTGTATCACATTAAAAAATTTTTATAAGTAGCAGATTATTTTATCTGTTCTGAATGACAGTGTGTCAGTAATCATGACTCTAATAACATGCCAAAATCTGGCAATGGTTTAGGACATTTGTTGACTGTTAATGTCTCCTGATGTTACTGTGGATAAAACAATTATTTGTCAGTACACTATTATGTGCACAGTATTGCTGTGCCATTATCTTACATTGCAGAATTGCAGATCTGTATGGAACTGCCAGACCTGATAACTCACTAGGTCATGCTACACAAATAGCTGAGTTCTAGAAAGTTTCTAATTTTAAACAGAAAGTGTGTTTCTCCACTATTGATATATTGCTGCTAGCATGTTGTTCCAAAGGTCCCATGTTCACATGTTGTGTTTATGTATGTGTAGTACCACAGATCACTATAACACAATTTACTGTGTCTATGTACCCACTGATCTTACTGTGCCATAAGAAAAAATTGGATCAGTACAGTATTATCTACAAAGTCCTTCTCCACTATTATTTGAAGGTGCACAGCTGTATATGGGACCGTGTCACCCAAACTATTTCATGATACCACTTCACTCTTTGCCTTGCTGTGAGTTTGTAAGTGCAAACGCATGTTTCTGTTTGTATACAAATTCCTACCTATGTGGTAAAAGGGTGGCCAAACACACCATACTACCACTTCTGTACCTATGCATGGACAATGACAGACACCATTTACACCGACTTATCGCGTGCATAAATGGCTCCAATGTTTCAATAGTAAATATGTATCAGAATATAAGATATGACACCGTGCTGCTGCACTGTTATCTAATCCTAAACAGTTCAGCAGCTATGTGGCACTATGGGTACAAACTATTAAATATCATCATGGCCCATGGTTGACATTATTATACAAAGTATTTCACATATTTACAGAAATATGACTATTATCACAGGTTGGAAACATCATACAGCATTCATACCACTGTTAGTTATGTTAGTGCTTCTGCATGTGGCAGTAAAATAACCAAATATTCATTCTGCATACTATATTGAATTGTAAATATCAGAACTGTCATAAACTACTGAACACTGCATGTATTACTAGATTTGTGACCAGAACTCATAATTCATACAACCTGTGTGTGTCATGTAACCATGCCCATCTTGATTTAATCAGGGTATATTGGACAGTACCTGTTACTGAAAGGGTCCTATACTGTCATTTTATGTTCTGCATAACTTCACATCATAAATTGCATCCTTTTATAAATGCTTTCTTCTATGTTGATACCTCATGATATAATGTCAGCATAACCAAACATAGCATATCATAGGACTTCTGTATAGAGTACTATTGTCTTGCCATGTGACCCTGTGAAGATGTCCACAACACTGTGTACATCCATGCCTGCTCAAATGCTACAGTTGGTGACCCATGATGATGGATGTGTCTTGTAGTACATTTTGACAGTTGTGTGTTGTTTCTGTCACTTGCTGCTGGTTGTCTGTGATTGGTCATGTTGTCTTGATCCTCCCTCCCTACTTGCATATGTGTGTGTGTGTGTGTGTGTGTGTGTGTGTGTGTGTGGTGCTGGGGGTAGGAAATGCGGAGTTAGTGCTTTCAACCCTAACACCGAATTTCCTTGCTTTTGTTGCTGTGGAATGATCCTAACTGATGCATTAAATGGAGTATTTTTGCCATGAATTTCCTGTCTTTTTGAGAAATCATAATATCATACTATATTGTATATGTTGTTGAGAGCTTGCCTCCCTTTCTGCACCACAGTCTGACCAAGATAAAGACAGCTTTATCAGAATATTTGCTTGTCGTATACTATTCATCCAGCAATAGTTGATGTACTACACCTTTCACATGAAAATGAAGTCATAAATAAATGGAATAGCACAGTAATATGTACACCACATGGCCCAACAGTGCATGTACTCTACTAAGCAGAAAATATGCACAGATGAACCTCTTGGACTTTCTATGCAATATACCAAGACCAGTATGCATATCAGAACTGTAACTTTATATGTAATAAAAGACATAACACAGGTAAATAAGGCTTAAAAAACATTGGCAGGCACAGGCACTGCCAGCTATTTCCTGAAATGTTGGTGATATTTCCAGAAATATCTCATGCTTTCTCCATTTCCACAGTAGGGGCAGCAGAGAGAAACACTTTAGAAATTTCACAAAATATCTGGAAATAGCTGGCAATGTCTGTGGCTACTACTGTATTGCCCAATTAATAGTTGGTTAAAAAGACCAAACTAAAAGTCCAATTTGTACACAAAATCAGTCTCACAAAACAATTTTTAAAAAAGTTTTACGCCAAAGTTTAAAATACATGTAAAACAGTATGACAGGTACTTTATGAGGAAGATGTGACAGTAGCACAGAACATATGACCACAGCTACCACAATGGTCTTGATACACTGCTTACATGCATCAAACAGTGATGATGTTATTGTCATTGTGTGACTGATAGTGTGAATGTTCCTGGGGTGGGCGAAAAACCAGATGCCAACTGTTTAAATAATAGCAGCACAAACACATAATGGTATCTGAAAAGATATATATGTAAGCTATTTTAGAACATTTAATTGTAACATATTTATGTAGAATAAGTATATATATATATATATATATATATATATATATATATATATATATATATATATATATATATACATATACACATATACATATATATGTAAAGACATTCAGATGTATGGGTGCATTTGAAAATTCCACCAGACCCCTCTATAGAGGTGATCGAGAAATATTATCAGGAACATAAAAATCAGTTGTTATCAGTGAAAGTGTCTGATTAACAATCATGCACAATTCTATACATACATTTAATTAACTTCTTACATAAACCAAAATAAAATGGCATATGATAGCAGTTACTATATACATCAGTGAAAATCATGAAAGCTATAATCTACATTCTTAGTGAATTAATGAAGTATCTACATCCCTAAAAAATGTTTAGTTACTAATAAGTAATGGTTTCACACAATGCTATGAATATTACATTAAAGAGTCTGTTATTCAGAAAGTGTCACCTCTTGGTAATAAATAAATATCTACAGTGCCACAACACTCTATTTTACTGTTAATGATGCCTATATGAAAATTACTACAAACTAGAAAAGTTCTACTAAATATCTATGTTATATTAATAAATATATTAAGAATCTGTTTAAATACTTGTGAATCAAATACTGTTAAACAGCAAAGTATTTAACATCGTTTAATACATTCAGTTAAATAGCAATTAATACAACTGCTTAAAAGCTAACAGTACTAACTTTAATCAAATAACGTATTAAAAATCATATATGCATATGTACAACACAGATGTATGAAAAGAAAACAGGCCTAGTACTACGCTGTTATGGTACAATATGGTGGTATTAATTGAAGATGCAAACTGACAAAAAAAACACAAGCCACACCTGGTGATAATCAACATGTCACAGAGTGATGCGTATTTCAGAGTATGGTACTGTTAAGTAGAGGTCAGCAGATCATGTAAAAAAACAGTGTTCAATTGTGCTAACACAAAAGTAGCACAAACAAAACCAGGACACAGTAGCTCCATCCTGAGAAGCTATGTCAGTCTGAAAACATGTTTTCATGATGGTTGGTTTTCTTAGACGCCCTTATCAGGTCCTGAAGTTCTGACTGGTCAACAGAGTTCCCCAATATTTTTTAGCAGAGATGTCTTTAAGAGAAGGTCTTCCTTCAAGCTAGCTGGAATGGGATTTGACATAAGAGCCCCAGGATGCAAGGAAGGCCTTTTTAGGCCAGCATTCACTGTTTCTTAATTGTTTTACCATTCCCAATAACATTTCTTCTGGCTCTGGGCACATGCCAAATTTAGCATTTCTACCAAGCAAATTAATCAAAGGTGAAATAATAGTTACCCAGGACTGTCGAAGTTTGACGGACACTGGGGCAGCTGCTCAATTTGATGAAGGTGCTACATCCAAGTGGTGAATTATCCTGACAGCTAGGCTGGTATTTTGACAGGAGGGGAATTGGTTGGAGTTTTGAAAGTCCTGCTGCTATCTAGTGTTTGCACTGCAAATGCCAACATTCTTGGCCTCAGGTTCTTCTCAGTTTCTTTTGTATGTGGGTCCACAGGCACCCGATGTGGGTTATCATTGTATCAGGTAACAGATCCTGGGGTTCAACAATGCTACATTTACACAAAAACAACACCATTCTTAGGTAAATCTTGATCGATAGAAATTGCTAGTTTCCAAAATTCTCATCAAGGACTTTATTTATCTGACACATTTTCCAAGGCCTCTTGAGTTGTGGAGGCAGTGAAGGAGGCCTACTCCTCTGCCCCAGAGACATCTGTACTCCCTGATACTCCAGCAGAGTGGCCATTCTGGCAGAACAGCCAGTGGTTCCTCTACTGGTAGAGTAGGGAAGTTTTGTTGTAAATTACTCAATACTAGTGACAAATATATACAAAACTATCTATGGCCTTTTTCCTGTATGCATAAATATTCCATAAAGATATGTATACAATCTACTAGTTGCTGCACCATATAACTTCTCAATAGTTAAACATTTAGTAATATTTAAATATCCTATTTCTTCCTTTCCTTTCTCTCTTGGTAATGATTCAATCATCCCCCCTTTTTTCCCATAGTGTTTTTATCTGTATACTTGATAATAATAAACTCAGTCCTAATTACAATACTTAATATATACATTAGAACTATACAGACCATAGAATATCATTCCACATACTTACTTTGTATCCTACTACCTTTTTCCATAAATGTCAAGCATTTAATTTTAATACAAATATATATATATATATATATATATATATATATATAGGACCTCTTCCTCCAGTCCTTTCCTCATCACCCTTTTTTTGTATTGAATCCACCCCCACAATGATTCCATACTTTTTCTACTTTCTGAGAACCTTCTGCCTATTTCTCTTTTCCATGTATTTGAGAAACTCAACCCAGAATAATCCCGATCAATTTCTGTTGGGTTTAAATTGTTGCTGTAAGGTCCAATGGCATCTTGCCTGCCAAATATGATATTTTATAATACCAAAAATTTAACATAGTGGGCCAAACAGGTATTTCACTCAAGGTCCTAGGTACAACCCAAAGATTAAAACATCATAAGTCACTTTGGCAAAGTTTATATCTTTCACGCTAAGTCACTAAGCGATTCCAAAAGGTGCTGCGATATGGGTATACAAAAAACAAATGTTCTTGTGTTTCCAGAATCATGTTACACAAATCCCTAGGACAGTGTCTTTCTTCTATCTTTTATGCGTGATTATTCTTCACATTGAGTCTTCATGACATGTGAGCCACATAGTGTCCCATAGGTTCCTATGCATCCTGCTGTCTATTAATTGTATTGTTTTGTGATTTGTCCAAAGTTCTGTACAGTACCTCTCTGAAAAATCAGTTGTTCTGTAAAATACTGTAATAAAATCTGTTCATATAATGAATATCTAGAAAGACTCTTGAAATCTTCTATAGAAAATTTCCATGCTCTAATTTTCTGCATGGTTGTTACTATATAGGACGGAAGGTTGGTGCTGCTCAATTTAAAAGACCACTTGTTTGTAGACTATCTGGGTAAAACCTACCTTAAACATTCTTTCTCCAATCCACAGGTATTGCTCCCTAAGGTTTTTGACATTATGAGAGAGATTTGCACAACTATCTGGACTGCAAATCAATCAAAAAAAGACTAGTGTAACCCCTTTTAATATGGCATGCACAAATTTGTGTCTGCAGGGCTTAACATTAACTTGGGCCCCACACAGTTCATTTACCTTGGTCTCACCATCCCAACTAATTGGAAAATCTTGAAAATTAGAATTTTGGCCCCCAGTAAATCTGCTAACGGCAGAGGTAAACAGCTGGTCCCACCTTAACCTCTCTCTCTCTCCCTGACAAAGTATCTGCCATCCACATGCTGTTACGACCCAGAGTAGCATACCTCCTTAATAATCTTCCTATTGCCTTAACGGGCAAGGTGTTTCACCCACTAGACAAATTGATTGCATTCTTCTTATGGGAAGGCAAAGCACCCAGGTGGAGCCACAGCAAGATGTGGGCTCATTGGACTAGGGGGTCTGGGACTCCCATGGTTGCAGGGCTATCACTGGGCATATATCTCAGTGCAGGCAACCAAATGGTTTGTCCCTCTCCTCTCTGTCTCCTCAATGGGTTCAGCTAGAATCCCAGCTGATGCAGAACATCCAGTTGGGCCTATTCTTAACTGTGTCCCTATAAACTCTAGCATGCTCACCCTGGTTATGATTGAGACCAGGAAGGCATGGTTTAGAATGATAGCTCAAAACTCTGAATGTGGCAAGTTCTATACCACTCCAGTACATGGCTCTCTGGCACAATCATTTTCTCACAGTGGATAATAAATCGTTCTATTGACTGACATGGGAAAGCAAGAGTATACATTGCTCAAGACTTATATGTAAATAACTACAGCATGCTGATGTCTTTTGAACAGCTAAGGTTCAATATTCCCTTCAGTCTAATGACTTCTGGAGATACCTGCAGCTAGGTAGTGTGATCCAAACTCTTAATGGGATGCTCACTGTAGACCCTATGTGGAGTTGGATATCCTTATTACATATGAGAACTTCTGCCCAAGACCTTGCGGGATGATTCTACAGAACCTGGTGGGAGGTGCAGCAGGACCACACTGAATCCTGCAGGACCTCATGGTGTGTGGACCTCCAAGTCCCCATCACAGCAGAAACATGGTACTGATGCCTCCACCTAGCCCACTCTGCATATCATGATGTTGGGAGTTAGCTGATACAACTTAAAATCCTTCTTAGGTAGTATTGTACACCTGTGGCTCTCCATTCATGGGGTATTCTTCTCCACACAAGGTGCTGGAGTTGTAGGCAGGACCCAGCAAACATTCTACACCTCCTATGGGGACGTCAAGTCTTAATCCCTTTTTGGTCTGCCATAGCAATGGACTGTTCTGGTGTTTTAGGACTATCCATTAATATCTCCAACCCACTGCTTTTACTGGGTGACCCTACTCCCCTAGGCTATTTGCTGACACCACATAGAAACTGGCTCTTGGAGGCAAAAAGGCTTCTACTTCTGTCCTGGAGACAAGCACTACCCCCACCCATCACTCTTTGGCATTCTGCTATGGTGAGATTATCCAACTTTGAAAGGGCAACTTGCTATATTCCATCAGAAATGGGGAGCATACCTAAATTCTGCCTTATGTAATGCCCCACTCCCTCTACCACTTAATCCCCCTGAACAGTGAGATCTAATATTATTAAATTCCTGTAGGTGGATACTGTTTTTTGGGATATGACTTGAACTGTTGAGGAGCGGCTATACTTACTTCTACTTAGCTCTTTCCTTTCTTCTTCTCGTACTATATCTATTCTTCTATGTTTTTGCCTAATTATCTTTTTGGAAGCCTTATTTACTTTTAAGAAGAACCCTCTAGAAGGGAGGAATGGTGGCATATTTAGAACCCTACATGTATAGGCAGGGAAGCATAAATCATATGCGTATGCCATGACCTTTAATTGCTGTCTATTGCTTGATAGTGCTATGCCCTGAATTCATTCTTCTATTAGTATTTTCCAAATGAGTATATCAATATTAAATGTGTACAGTAAAGGACTTAATGGACAACCCTGCCTGGCACCTCATTTAATTTTTATTTTTTTCTCCTATAATCCCATTTACTAATGGGTGAAAATGGGCATGTGTATATAGTAATTGCAACCACTGTATAAAGGTTTCAGATATACCATAGAGTTGCAACATTTTAAACAAAGACATATGAGAGACTGCATCAAATGCCTTTTCTTGATCTATGGCTAACATATACCCATGGGTTGATCCCAAGTGCCCACTTGAGAAAAGATTTCCCTAAGACAAATCAAATGTTCCTTTGTATTTCTCCCATTGATGGTGCATGTTTAGTATGGTGAAATAAGTAGGGTAGAGTAGGGGAATTTTTATTGAAAAAATACAGAACAATACATGGAAATTAAAATCCAAACAATAAGAAACAACAACACATACCACATGCTCACACTTTCATCCTGTTCAGATCATAATAAAAGGTACCCCAAAATCCCACCTCCAAATACTCACCCCATTATACCTTCTCCCCCACCTAAGCATATTTTTTTCAAAACAGTGAAACCCTTCCACCACACCATCGCACATGCTGTAAGATGTACCTTAACCTCCCCTCTATATATTCTAGTCAGTGACGTTTCTCAGATGTTACTGAATACCTCATAAACCATGAGTTTCTGCTGAAATATATAGAGAATATGAGATGGGCAACTATGCAGAACCAGTGTGTTCTGCCACAGAGGGATTTTGATTCCCTCTGACCTCAAGAGCGAAACTCGAGATGTCCATGGAAATCAGAACCCCTAGGTGGCAAAACACACTGGTTGTGCATAGAGTTGCTCATCCTGTATTTTTATAGTGTCTAGCACTGTGTGAAAAATCTGTTTTGTGAGTTCTTTTGCTTTCAAAATGAAACTGACTGATGCAGTTTCTAGAGGTTCTAAAATGTTGCTCTACCACAGTATGGTAGAACAGCATTCCATGACCTTGGAACTGTGGTAAAACAGCATTTTGAAAGGGATGGAATTCTATACAGAACAACACTCCACTATACACTATAAACTAACATCTACTTTGCCATAACACATATTTCAACATAGTAATAAATACTGTTAAGGTCCCTGGATTGTAAGCACTGCTTAAATTTGGGAAATGTCCTGAAATGAGCTCACTATATGAGAGTGTGATCAACCATGGCATCTTCCACTTGTGCACCCAAAACTCTCATAAACCTTTACCATAAGCACATTCCAATAAGAAGTGTTCTTGTGTTTCCACCTCATCCTGGCACTCAGGATATAGACATTTCCTCTCTTTGACCACCTTGTGCTTATGGTTCCCTCACACATTCAGCCTACCATGTACACTTAACCATTATGCAGCCCACATTTTTACTGGTACCTGAGAATTTGTCAGTTGTTTATACACCCAGACATTATTTTCAGGCAAACAATGTTTAAATTTTGGTTCCTTTGGACTCAGAGTCTGTAGAACTTTCTCATACAACTTGTTCCATGAGTATTGAACTATCACTGTCTTTGTAATATTCCATTTGGATAATTTTTGAAAGGTAACATTAAAAACAAGGGGCTATCTTGCTGGTTCCAGCCAATCTAATTGAGAGATTGGTCCATCAAGATGATACGTCCTGGAAAGAGTTCCACAATCTTTTCCTGGAAACACACACTCTGATCACTAGTGCCAGTCTCAAAGTATGTATCCAAAGAGTTGTATAAAAAATATAGGATTAATCATGCCACCCCCCTCTAGGTTTGGGAAAGTATTTTATTTCCCATTATATGGGGTTCAGGTGGCTTCCCCAAAGCATTTGAAAAAAAAAACCCTGTTAATTCTGGTTTCTAAATTTATGGGCAGAAGAACCACTGTGCTAACATGTAAGAAAATAGGCAATAAAAACTGTTTTATCACATGCACTTATTTCAGTTTAGACATTTTCCAGGTTTTCTATCCATTCCCTTTTTGTTCCCCTGTCTGTAAAACAGCTTCCCAGTTTTGAACTGCACTCTGACCTCCTCCATACTGTATTCAAAAATGTTTATAGGCTCACCAGATATAACTATTCCTTCCACTCTGCTCCTTCATTCAGACTGTGAGCCTAAATAATAGCCCTAGTTTTTACAGAGGTTCAAACTTGCCCTGAAACCTGCCCATACATCCACATTTCATGTAAGTCACCTTCACACTATCAAGAATGTCTGCGAACACACACACATCATCCACGCAAGCCAAAGCTTTTACCTCATCCCCATCCCATCCTCCCTTCTGGGCAAATGTTTCTGAAGTACAGGATCTAGAACAAAGACATACAACAGGGGACTCAGGGGACACCCCTGAAGCACGCCCTTATCTAGCTTAAACTGTGGCCCAACGTTTGGTGGATAGAACCATGGATATGACTGCATTCTCATGCAGTAATTCAATCCACCCAATAAATGCTGGAGGTAAGCCATATTTCCTTAGCACCTGCAACATGAATTGGTGACTTACATTATCAAATGCCTTGTTCAGATCTAGGGATAAAAGATATCCCTCAATCCCTTGCATTTCACAAAAATACATAATGTCTCTCACTATGCATACATTTGTTTGAATATATCTTTCCGGCAAAGCACATGTTTATACTGGGTGAATGAGTATTGGGGCTACCTGCTTCAATCTAGGCTGGAGTAGAAATGTCAAAATTTTGAAGTCTGAGTTTACAGACAATTTGGTCTCCAATTATCTATGATCGAGACATCCCCTGCCTTATGTAAACAGATAATCAGACCACTCGTGAAATCATCAGGTAAACCTTGTAATAAGGGTAGGCAACCTATACATTTTTACAAGAACTTTTGCTATGATTTGAGAAAATGTTTTGTAAAATTCATTCAGACACCCATCATCCCCTGGGGAGATACCCAATTTAAAGTTTTTATAGTAAGAACTATCTCCTCTTCTGTAATGTCCTTTTCCAGCTCGGAAATCTGAGCCTGTGTCAGGGTTGGGACATTTACCTCAGACAGGTAATCTACCATCTTTTCCCTCATTCAAATCTATGGGCCTAGCTAGCTGTGCTATCTGCCTATCCACTATCCTTATCTATCCCCATTAACCCCTTGGCATCTGTTTGAAGGATCCCCTCCTCATCCTGTAATGCCATGAAAGTGGTCTTGTTCCGTCTCTCCTTACAAGCTTGGCATGGATCAGAGAACACCGTTCATTTTGTGCAGTGGCTAAGTTTTGCTTGCAATGTTGCTGCTTGGTCATATTGTAATAATTTAATTTTATCCTTTATCTTTACAATCTGGTCTGAAAAATCTTTCCCTGTACAATATGTGTTAGATAGTAAATTGTATAAATGAGTGGTGTACCAGAGAGCACGATGCTGGGACTGGTTCTGTTTACCACTTTTTCATAGCTGACATTGCAGTGGGATTAACAGTAAGATCAGTCTTTTTTTGCAGATGACACAAAGATTTGTGTCAAAGTAGATGGGGATAAGGGAGCAAAAGTACTTCAGGAGGATTTAATGAAACTAAAGGAATGGTCTCACATTTAGCAGCTTGGTTTCAATGCCAAGAAGTGCAAAGTGATGCATTTAGTAGGCAAAACCCCAGGACACAATTACTAACTGGTGGGTGTCCCGTTAGCAAAATCCAAGGAGGAGAAGAATCTGGGAGTGCTGGTAATCAGGGTGATGACCCACACTGCTCAATGCAGGATGGCAGCAGTGAAGGCAAACAGGATGCTATGATGCATAGCAAGGGGAATTATTCCTAGGAGTGGGGAGGTCATCTTGTCCCTGTACAGGTCCCTGGTGAGACCGCAACTAGAGTACTGCATGCAATTCTGGTACCTTACTTGAAAAGAGGCATCAAACTACAGGAGGATACAGCACAGGGCAACAAAAATGATCCTGGGGCTGGGACTGCAGACCATATGAGGAGAGACTGAGAGCTGAATATGTATACCCTGGAGGAAAGAAGGAGAGAGGATATGATTGAGACCTTCAAGTACCTGAAGAGTTTGAACAAAGTAGACACCTGGTTTATGTTCAAGTCTGAAAGGCAGAAGGAAAACAGGGACAGTCTATGAAGCTGGAAGGGGCAGGTTCACGAGGGAACTGCGGAGGTACTATTTCACAGAAATAGTGGTGGCAGGTGGAAACGCTCTGCCAGAGGAATTGTATCATTGCAGAGTGTTGGGGCTTCAAGAGGGGTGGGACAGATTCAAGGGGATGATACAAATCGGGAGGGGTGGGAGATGGGAGGGCATATGAGGGATGTGGGGGCAGCTGCAGTCAAATTGACTGAAGTGCTGCACTCTTGAGCAGACTAGACAGAATGGCCTGTATCTGCTGGCAATTTCATATGTTCGTATGTTTGTATTCCTAAGTGAAAGGTATCTTAACCTCCTGTTGTTGGCCTTATGCTTCCTAAGAGCCTGCAGCCAGCTGGTAATGTCTGCCTTTGTTTGTATCCACCAACTCAATAGGTTGGTATACAGACCTATTATCGATACCCTACCTGTGATAAAATCAGAATACATTTTTGCACCTCTGAGTCTGCAAACTTTCAGTATTTAATTTCCACTCTGAGCTACTACCTTCCTACCTGGGTCCCTGGATACTACCCTACCACCATTACATGATATGAAAATTCCAGCAGTACTAGTTTAGCTTGCTGAATTAGTAAATGTTTAGATGTGAAGATATAATTTATATTTGACATAAACCTGCTTCTTATATACTGTACATGTAAGTGATTTGGGGATTAGCCACCCTACTACAATCCACCAGTTCAGAAGTGTTGATACTATTTCTTAAGGCCACTGAGTCGCAATAAATTTTTTGTCCTTTACTTTTGTGGTCTGCTACCTCCAAACTGCAGTTAAAGTTCCCTGCCATAGAAGTTTCTCTTGATGTTGCTAAGAATGGTTGGATTACCTCTAGCATTTCCACCCTCTCTGCTTTGTTTTGGGGTGCACATACTCCGACAGAGTGACAGGGTTGTCAATGCCATATGCCATCTAAAAGAAGCACTCTCCCAGGTATAATCTCAACCAAGTTCTGAAAGATAAAACCTATCCCTGAAAATAAAATACCTACTCCATCTGCAACCTCCTTCCCAAATGACCAGTAGGATGATCCCTAGACACATTCTCTCTTAGCCTCTAACATATACTCATTTGTTTTAAACCATATTTCTTGGACAAAAATCACATCAATTTGTAGTTCATAACCAAGCGAAAAGATTGCTTGACGTCTAACCCCATTCATTATACTGTGGACATTTAAGATAGCTATAGGAAAACACATGAGCATGCTGAAAAAAGACCACATTCAAATGTTATTTTTTTTTTTTTTCTTCTCCTTTTTCCCTCCTTTCTCAATTTCCTCCAGTTTTTGTGACAAAACAGATGAGGAAGAAGCATCTGAATCCAAGTGTCCCAAATCTGATCCACCACTACTTGTTTTTGATAGTACATCAAATGCATTTGTCACTCTAAACCTGCAAGTTTCACTTTATGTATCCTCAAGTTTCATCTGCTAAACCTAAACAGAGGTGCTTTCCAAGCGGGGGGGGGCAGGGAAAGTAGGTGGTTTCTCCTTTTCCTCTCAGAAGTAGAGGTACTTCTGTTTGTGCAGTGGCCATGACATCATAAACAGTGGCCTCCACTGGACATTCTTGCTCCATCTCTATCTGAATGGGAGAGTCTGACCTCTGTGAGATCCTACCATGAGGTAAGGGGGAGGTAGGTTGGGCCGTAGATCCTTGCCTTGGTGTTGTTTGTTTAGCTGTGGTGGGTGTTGAGTGAGATTTTGGGGTAGCTTGTGTCGCCTCAGCATCTGAGGGTTTTTCTTTTGTTTGAGGTTTCTTAATCAGCTCATCTGGATCAACTGAGTTGGGCCAATTATGGGCTGCCCAAGGGCATCCCTGGAGTATGTGCCTGAATTACATACAAACATACTAAAATGCCAGCAGAATAGGCCTAACGGTCTTTATGTTGGCTCGTTGGTCAGCCCTCACCTGGGAGCTGACCTTGCTACCCCCTCACCTTCTCTGGCTTCCTTCCTGTTCTGGATATTCTTGCTGCATTGGATTTTGCTTCCAGAACCTTCCCCTGTACCTGTCTCACCCCTTCTTTAACCCCTCCACTGTCTCTGCCTCCACCAGCCCCTAGGCAGCACATTCCATTGCTCCACCACCCTCTCAGTGAAGTAGCACCTCCTCCTTTCTCCCTGAATCTTCCCCCTCCAGCTTCCACCCATGCCTCTAGTGGCCCCTCCTTCCTTTAAGCACCCTGACTGTTCCCCTTATTTACCCCTTCATGTCCCCCGGTCCCTCTCTTTCCTATGGATACATTTAGCTCCTTCGAGCCTCTCCTCATAGGTCCTGTCCCCAAGCCCCAAATCATTTTGGTTGCCCTCCTCTGGATCCTCTCAAGGAGTTTAATGTCCCTCTTTAAGTGTGGCCTCCAAAACTGCAGGCAGTACTCAAGGTGCGGCCTCACCAGATACAGATACAGAGTATCACTTCCCTCCTTCTGGAGGTGATCCCCTAGCAATGCATCCCAGCATCCTGTTGGCCTTGGCTGCTGCCCTCCTACAAGTCTCTGAGTTGTTCATCTTGACATCTACCACCACCACCCCCAGGTCCCTCTCAGCCATTGAGATTTGTAGCATTTGCCCCCAGGGTGTACACTTGGCCTGGGTTTCTGGCCCCCAGGTGCAGTACCTCACATTTCCCTGCACTGAACCTCAGCTTCCACTTTCTAGACCATCTTTCCAGAGCCTCCAGGTCCCCCTGAAGGGCCACCCTCCCTCTACCCATCCACCACTGCCCCTAGTTTTGAGTGATCCACAAAGAGACTCATCTCACTCCTGATACCTGTCCTTATGTCAGAGATGTAGGCGTTTAACAGAAGGGGCCCAGGGACTGATCCCTGTGGGACCCACTAATGACCCTCCTTGGGATGAGACTATTCCTGCCAACTACTACCATCTGGGTCCAGTCCTGGAGCCCATTGCTATCCATCTGATCATCTGGTTCCCCACCCCATTTCTTTCAGCTTATCCAACAGACCCATGTGAGGAACAGAGTCAAATGCCTTGCTGAAGTCTAGAAAGGGGATGTCCACTGGTCTACCCAGGTCCAAGGCACTCATTACCCAGTCATAGAACTCCACAAGGTTTGTCTGACACGATTTCCCTGGGATGAATCCATGCTGTCTATCATCCAGGCACCCTGACTTTTCCAGGTCAATCCCTAGCCTCTCCTTGACGATATCCTCCATCACCTTGCCCACCACCGATGTCAGACTGACAGGACTGTAGTTCCCTGCCACCTCCCTTGAGTCCCCCTTGTGGATAGGCACTATATGCGCCACCTTCCAGTCCTGGGGTACCCCCCTGTCCTCAGAGAGATAGTTAAAAGCTCCACCAGGGGTTTCGCCAGGACATCCACAAGTTCCTTCAGCACTCTGGGATGTAATTTATCCAGACCTGGTGCTTTCTTCATCTTAAGGGACCTGAGGGCTTCCCTCACTCTCTCTACTGTGATTTCCACTCCCGCTACCTCTTCTCCTTACTTAGACTTCCCCCCCTCCTGCCAGTGATGCCTCCCCCTCTCCCCAGACCTGCCGATCGGTAAGGGTCCCCCCTTCCTCAGTGATCACTGTCTCCTCCCATGTATGACGCAGCACCCCCAATTCATTACTTAAGTTTTATTTCACCATATTGGTGCACTGGTGACTAATGTGCCCAAGTTCATTGCATATGCCACATCATAGTTTATCACAAACACTTGTCAAGTGAGTTTTTGCCCCACACTTCTGGCATGTCTTTGGCAGTCCTGCATAGTAGCAAACACCCCTATCTCAACCCAAGAAAAAACTATTGGGTAAGTGGGTAACTCCTCATTTGTTTGCTGTAATTTTACTTTGAAAGTTCAAGCCTCAGTCCAAAAGTTTTCTCTGTCCAAACCACTTTGGTGCACTCATGACCTCACAGTGGTGCTGTAGCCAATATATTATTCACATGCATTCCATATTTCAGAACATGATGGTCATTTGTTTGATGGTGCGTTTTAGAGAGGGATACAGACAAAAGGAGACCATGCTGGAGAAAATTTCAGTTGATGATATTTAATTCAAAACACTTCAGTGAGAGTGGGTTAGCAGAAGCTAATTTCAAAGTATCTTCACCTGATATATGTATCCAGGCATACACTTTCAATGCCATAAAACACATGAAATCTTTCAATAAAGTGCACACTACATAGTATCTTTCTGAAGTAACCTCCAGGCCTCTCTGTACTTCAGTCTCACTACAAGTTGCTGCTGGCTGGCTCTGTCTTGGTAAACAAGTCTGAATATCTTGGGTGAGACACCCTTGTGGGATGCTCTGAGGGTTGTGTCCCTGGGGTGGCTCCTGGGTCCTGACTCTGTTCTCATGCAAGTCCAGAATCTGGAGTGTGTTATTTCTTTTGGGTACCATCCTGGGAGTCTCTTTGTTGGAACAGTAATCCCCCCTGTGACCCCTCCTGTCGTGGCTGTCCTGTTCCCCCATGTTCTGAACATCATGCATTCATTGATTCCTTTTTCCTAGCTGTACCTGTCTGTTTTTTAGCTTCTGATTCATACTCCTCCCATTTTGTACAGTAAATGGTGGTACCTACATGGCTTCAGCCTCTTGCTCTGAGGCACTATCATTCCTAGTGTGCAATCCTTGTTTTTCCATCTCCTCCTGTCTCTGCTGGCCAGTCTTCCATTGTGGCCCTAAATCCTCCAATTATGATGTCAGGAAATCCAGATTTGAATGCGGTAGCCATCCGCCATCACAGTCGGCTGCCAGCCTGCATCCTTCAGTGCTTTTCCCAGTGACCAGGCATTCTCATGGGGAACTTCCTCTGTGTGAAATGCTGCTCTAATGATGTTCTGCACCATTTGTGGTCTGGCATTATCTTCCTCCCGGAGGGTCTGTGAAACTCTCTGACCCTGGTGCCTCTGTTCCATAGATGAGCTAGACCCTGGCTGTTTTGAGTCATCTCCTCGTGTTTGCAACTCTGGGGCCTTTTGTGATGCTTTCCTTCTTCTAGCATACCACTTCTCATCTTCCACTAGCAAAGTGAACAACATTGTCCACTGTTTTTCTAATTCCCTCTGTAGCTGGGCTTCTGCTACAGTGATGTCATCCTACGTAGTACCAGGAATCTCTTCATGTAAATGCTCTATATCCTCCAAATTATGCTCTGCAGATCCTACCATTTCTTCTGATGTCCTCTGTATCATCTGCTAATGCAGCAGGCTTCACCTTCTCCACAGCATCCTCCTTATTTTCCATGGCTGGGTCATAGGACTGGCACCCAATCTGCTGCTCCTCTACTTGCTCCTCTGTGTCTGGATCCTCCATCAGGTTTGGCCAACAGCACCCTCACCTGACATAGTAGGGGAATTTGTTGGGGAAAAGGAGTAATACTCATGTTCAAAACCATACTAGAACCATAGGTTATTCTTCATTTCTTGAATTCATTGTTCATTTTCCTGATAACTTAAATTTTCCATAAGATGTTGTCCCATCCTTTCCAAAGATTTTGCAGTGTTAGTGGCTCATTAGGTAGTATGCTCTCCTCTGAGGCCAGGAGATCAGAGGGCTGTGGGTTCAGTTCCCACATTTGGCACTTGGGTTAATATCCCAGTACTGACACTGTAGTGCAGCATGAGAGGGGTGCTGCACTTCTGAGGTGCCGTCTTTTGGATGAGATGTTAAACTGAGGTCCCATCTGCCTGTTCTGGTGGTAGTTCAGGTGGATGTTAAAGATCCCATCGCACTTATCGGAATGAGTAGGGGAAGTTTATTGAAAAGAATCATAACATCACAAGAAAACAATAATACATCAGAAATACTCAAGTATACAAAGGGAAATGTCTGTATAAAATGATAAAACAAAATAACAATATATACATAACTTAGAAGAAAAAATGTTTCCATAAAGCATCCACTTTCTCTTTTGAAAATCTACGAACATCATTTTTTTAACAGATAGCAAACCATCTTCAATTTGTGAAATAATGGTAATATTCAAAACTTGCTGTTGTTGTAATACAAACTGACAACAAGCCTGCCATAAAAAATATTGGACAAATGAAAAAAAAAAACATTCAAAGTACTTTTATAAGACTTCCACACCCAATGTGTAATCACCTAAAACAATGGTTTGAAAAGAAATACGGGTTAGAAAAGGCAATTGCCAATGTGAAGCTGCATCCTGCCAAAAGAGCTGACTATGGGAACAAGTAATAAAAAAATGAAGCATACTCTCCTCTATATTAAGACACGTAAGTGTAGGGCAGAATCTCTCAGTCTGGGGTTTATATTTTAAATTGCCCTGAACAACCAATCTTTCCTGAATTGAGATCCATACAATGTCCCAAATGTGAGAAGGGATTCTAAAATCCATTAATTTATGCAATGCAAACAACATTTTAGTATGTACACATTCAGGAAACAGTAAAACAATTTTTTGAACATCATAAACAATAAATGTGTAAAAAGACTTTCTATGTAAAGACATCAGTGTAGGGAAATAAACTTTCCATTGCTGCAAAATCTGGCCAATGGAAAATCATGTACACAAATGCTCACAGCCTGGGAAATAAGATCCCAGACCTGCAGGCAATAATGTCAGAGGCTAAACTGGACATAGTAGCAATTAGTGAGACGTGGTTTACCAGTAACCACACTTGGGAGACTTCAGTACCTGGCTATGTATTGTTCAGAAGAGACCGAGGTGCAAAAAGGGGGGGAGGAGGGCCCTGTACGTTAATGAAAATATCAAAGCTACAGAAATTCAGAATACACATAAGAGCCAGAAGAACTGTGGGTCACCCTGGAAACAGGAAATGGGACAGCCATAAGAACTGGGGTTGTCTACAGACCCCAGACCAGAGGGAGAACATAGACACATTACTGTTAGAAGATATACAAAACATGACAGCTAAAGGGGAGGTTCTGATAATGGGAGACTTCAACATGCCGGATACAGATTGGTCAATACCAGCAGGAACATCTGCCAGAACTAGACTCATAGTGGATTCCCTGCAGGGGGAGGGCCTCAAACAACTGGTACAGCAACCCACAAGAGACAGGGCTATCCTAGATCTAGTACTGACTAACAAAGAAGGGATCACAGATCTCCAGGTAGAAGGTCACCTCGGGGCCAGTGACCATCACATGGTATGGTTCAATTTGGCTACTACATCTAAATCATCCCATTCCAAGGCAAACATATGGGACTTCAGAGGAGCTGACTTTGATAAGATGGCCAACAGAGTTAAGCTAGCCCTGGCAAAAAGAAACACAGGTAGGGAGTCAGGCAAAGTGGGCAAGCATTAAGAATGCAATACTTGAAGCAACATCCCATTGTGTTAGACAGAAAAGGAAGTGCAAAGAAGAAGGAAACCACTTTGGTTCTCAAATACAGTAGCAAGAAAGGTCAGAGCCAAAAGGATGGCCTTCAGGAAATATAAGGGAACACAGCGGGATGAAGATAGGGAGGCATACAAACTGCCCTAAGGGAGCAGGTAAGGCAGTAAGGCAGGCAAAGTCCCAAACTGAGGAAACACTAGCACTGAACAGTAAAAGAAGGTGACAAAACTTTCTATAGATACATTAGTGAAAGGAGAAAGTCCAGAGGGGGTATTGCAAGCTTAATGGAGAAAAGGGAGCATGTGAGGAGGAGGACCTGTAAAGGCATCTATCCTAAATAGATACTTTGCTCAGTATTTACTGAAGAGAAGGTAGGGCAGGGCCACAGCTCAGCATCATGGACACAGGGGGAGGGAGGTGAGCACTACTCCCTTCACAAAAGAAAGGGTCCTACCAAGAGCTTGCTAAGCTCAGGTGGATAAGGCAATGGGACCTGATGGCATACATCCCAGGGTACTAAAGGAGCTAAAGGAGGAACTAGCAGAGCCATTAGCAGAATTGCTTAGTGAGTCTCTGAGCACAGGAGAGGTCCCAGAAGACTGGAGAAGGCTCATGTGATCCCGCCCACAAGAGTGGTAGCAGGGAGGAGGCGGAACTACAGACTGGTCAGTCTTACTCAGTAGTGGGCAAGATTATGGAGGCACTCTTAAGGAAAGGATAGTTCAACACCTGGAATCCATAGGGGCACAGGATCCAAGACAGCATGGGTTTACAAAAGGAAGGTCCTGTCATACTAATCTCATAGATTTCTTTGACTGGTAACCAGAGTGGTGGACCAAGAGGGAGCAGTTGATGTCGCCTACCTTGACTTCATGCAAAGCTTTTGACACTGTTCCACATAGAAGATTGATAAATAAACTGGGTAGGCTCTGGGTGGGCTGAAGTTGGTCAACTGGTGGCAAACTGGTTGACGGGCAGAAAACAGAGAGTGGTGGTAAATGGTATACAGTCAGAAGAGATGCAAGTCATAAGTGGGTACCTGGGATCAGTCCTGGGGCCAGTCCTCTTCAACATCTTCATTAGTGACCTTGCAGATGGACTAGAGGGTAAGGCTTGTCTGTTTGCAGATGACACCAAGATCTGCAACAGAGTAGATGATCCAGATGGGTGGGCAGAATGAGAAGAGATCTGGATAAACTAGCAGAAATGGTCAGAAGAGTGGCAACTGGATTTAATGCAAAGAAGTGCAAAATCATGCACATAGGGAAGAGAAACCCTGAAGCCACCTATAGGCTGGGAGTGGAGTTAGCAGTCACAAAGGAAGAAAGAGATTTGGGCATCATCATCACTGATGACCTAAAATCATCCAAGCAGACCTCTAAAGCAGTAGGTAAGGCTAGGGGTGTTAGGGTGTATTAGTAGGGGTATCACAAGTCGTAAGAGGAGGATAACCTCTGTACAAGACACTGGCTAGGGCCCCATCTGGAGTACTGTGTGCAGCATTGGAGGCCACACTTTCACAAGGATATTAATTCAAATTGAGGCAGTCCAGAGAAGGGCAACTAAAATGGTGCAGGGACTGCATCAGAAGACATATGAGGACAGATTAACAGAGCTCAATATGTATACCCTTGAGCAAAGGAGGGAGAGAGGTGATATGATCGAGGCATTCAAACACCTTAAGGGCATAAACAAGGTGAAAGAGTCTAACATGTTTAAATATAAGAAAATAGCAGGACAAGAGGACACAGCATGAGATTAGAGGGAGGCTGATTAAGGGGAATGTGAGGAAATTTTTTCACAGAAAGGGTGGTGGATGCATGGAATGGCTTACCACAAGAAGTGGTGGCTATGAATACAGTGCAGGGCTTCAAACAGGCATGGGATAGGCATAAGGGAGCAATACAAATGACCATGAATAGATAGTCCACTGACAGAGCAAAGGGCGATAGCACATTTATAAGGTAGAAAAAGAAATGGGCAGACTGGATGGGCCTTTTGGTCCTTATCTGCCGTCAACTTCTATGTTTTTATGTTCTATGTTTCTATGTTTCTATGCATTTTTTAAAAGAAGATAGGCCATAAGTAGGTTATGAGTCCGAGAGAATTTTTAGGGGGTAATATGTCCATTTATCAAAAATAACGAGACCAAAGAAATTGGGACCATAACTGCCAGGATAAGGTAGCAGAAGTCCATAAATAATTAAAGGAACAAAAAAAAAAGGGAATGATAAAAAACAATAGGATTAATCATAGATAACCCTCCCTTCTTAATAGGAAAATAAATAGTGTCCCTTTTAACTGGATTCAATCTATTGCCCCAGAGTATTTGAAAAAAGAGACTAAGGATTCTAGTTTCAAAATGCACTGGAAGAGGGAAAACATAACATAAAAATAAGACTACA
Organism: Neoceratodus forsteri; assembly: GCA_016271365.2. Classification (NCBI taxonomy): domain Eukaryota; kingdom Metazoa; phylum Chordata; order Ceratodontiformes; family Ceratodontidae; genus Neoceratodus; species Neoceratodus forsteri. The sequence continues at coordinate 1,181,448,314 of CM057458.1, forward strand.
GGAAGTAAGAACTGTTTAATAATCAAAACCCGTTTCTTCTTCCCAAATTTCCAACCTTTCCATCTATGAACCTTGTCTTCCCCTATTTGTAACTGCTTATACCAATTATAAGTAGCTAAATCACCCGGGCCAAACCAAATACCCAAAATTTTGTGAGGGGTAGGAACTACCAGAATCCCTACGGGTGTTTAAAGAGGTAGGTCTTGCAAAATCCTAGGTAAAAATAAAACTTTTTTCAACATTAAGCACAGCTCCAGAAAAAGAGCCAAAGTGGGAAAAAATTTGCAAAGCCTTAGTTAAAGAGGAAACTTCCTGAACTAATTAAGTAATATCATCAGCATAAGCAGTAATGTTTTCATGTGGCAAAAAGGGGGAGGGGGCCAAACCTATAATGCTTTTATCCCAAAGTATTTGCCTAATCACAGGATCCAAAACAAAAGAATATAAAAGAGGCTTAAGGGACATTCTTGTCTGACACCAACAGTGAGAGGATATGTTCCAGAAAGCCTATTAACCATAGGGATAATAGTCGTAGTAGCATATAATAAGGATATCCAATATACAGAGGGTTTAGGAATACCATACTGCAATAAAGGGGAAAAAGATAATCATGGCACACTTTGTCAAAAGCTTTAGCTTGATCTAAGGCCACCACAAACCCAGAAAGATGAGGTCTAGTACTAGCTTCAAACAAATCCTGAAAAATATATAAATTGTGCTGTATTAATCTGTTTGGAATAGCACAGGTCTGAGCTGGATGAATAAGGATGTCAGCATCCATCAGCAATCTATTATTCAAAATGTTTGCCAAAATCTTGTAATCACTATTTAAAAGACTTAGAGGCCTCAAATTAAGCAAAAGGGTCTTCTCTCCAGATTTATACCAAAAATGTAAAAGAGAAGTATTGAAACCATGAAAGGGAGAAGAGAAAATCAACACAGAATTGAAAAATAAGGTAAAAATGGGACATATATGACAAAAGTTTTTGTAAAAATCATTGGGTATGCCATCCACTCCAGGAGAGGTTCCAGTACTTAATTGGGAAATAGCAGCCTCAACTTCTTGAGGCGAAATAGGCTGTACTAAACATTGTGCCATGGATGCGGGTATTTGGAGAAATGGTTCAGTAAATCCAGAAAATAAGGGAATAGTAGTAGCAGAAGTGGGATTAAACGTGGGACTAACAAACTGCTGTACTACTGTTAACATTTCCAAATCAGTGGATGCCACGATACAATTTAATGTGGAAAGGTGAGTCATCAGGGTTTTATCTAACTGTTGTTTACATGCTGCATATGGATCTGATGCTGGTGTTTTCTTCATGCCAAATCTAAATTCCACCTCCAACGATTTAGCCCTATCATACTGATAGAGTTTCATTTGTTTCTTGATTTCAAAAATCTGAGAATTAAATCCTACTTTATCACAAGGTGGGAAAGACATTAATTTATATAATTGATTTCTCAGAAGAAGGGAGTGCAAATAACTAGAATTGGCTTTGTGTCTGCCAAAGGAAAGCATAAGCTGTTTAAGCTCCATTTTAGTATCTAACTACCAATCCAACAAAGAATCATAGGAATGCATAATAGAATCCCGGGCTGCAAAAAAAAAAAAAAAACTCAATATAAGAAAAAAAATGGAGGGGAATCTAAAAAGGACATATTGAACCTCCATCGATGATGAGGGGAAACTATTTTTGGAGGGACAGTAGATAAACTTAAAGTGCAAAATAAAACATTGTGGCCTGAAAATTCCGAGGGTTTAGGTATACAAAAGATAGGGATAAGATATTTTGAAACAAAAAACATATCAGTAAGGATAGCATAAATATGCCTATAATAAGGAGCCCCAGTCCCAGTTTTATGTAAGGTCCAGAAAGCATCCCTTACACTGGCTCCAGAGGTAATATGTAGTAAGGCATGTGAATCACAATACATTTTCTTCTGTATGGCACCAGTACTTTAGTATCTACTGTACAATTAAAGTCGGCCCCCCCAAAACAATGTTTTCTAGTATATAAAAAGGGTTTAATTTCGTCAAATAGCTCAATTCTAGCAGTTTAAGCTGAAGAGCATAGAGGTTAATAAGACAGAAGGAAAATCCCAAGAGAACAATCAAGCACCAACGCATGACCAGGCTGAACATCAATAAGTCTGGTAACATGAAATTTAGTAGATTTAAATAAAATACCAATCCCATCTGCGGCCTTTAGACCAAAAGTACAAAAAGAAGAGCCCAATGCCATCATCTTTTATTTGTTCTACCTCAGCAAGAGAGCAGAGGCATGTTTCTTGAACAAATAGGACATCTACTTCAAGGAGTCAAAAGGAAAACAGAGATATCTGTTCCTTATAGGCCTTTAAACTACAGACATTAAAGACCCCATCTTTAAAGTAGCCATCTAATTTGTAGGAAAATTAAGGCCTCCCTTTAGACTGCTGCTAGCCTTCCTTTTCTTCCCTTTTCTCCCTTAAATAGTTCAGTAGATTTACTTTCCTCATCCTCTGTAACCAGCTCAGACCTGTGTGAGTATCTGACTCTAAATCAGAATCCCCAAGTCATCTTGAAGGGGGGAAAAAATATTCTCAGTAGGAATGGGACAAAGAGAGGAGTTTTAAGAGAGGACCTAGTGAATCTATGACTCTTAACAGTTTCAAATAAGGGTGGGAGCATGGAAGTCTCAACAGGTAGGTTGTTAGCAGTGGTGGAAGTGTCAGTCCCTAAAATAGGAGGAGGAGCAGGGTCCTGTATGGTAGGTAAAGAAGGCTGAGCTGTAGGGGAAAAAATATCAGGAGGGTTTAATAAAGGAGAGTCCTCAGAAGGCGCAGACTCAGGTTGTGAGACAGAAGGAGCGGAAGGGGTGGAATCCCGGCATTTTTCCTGGGCCCTACAAACTAGATCATCGTGATCCCATCCTTCATCCCATTCCGTTTGGCCCAAGAACATGATGAAATGCATGTCCCTTCTCATCACACAAATTACACTGAAAATGTTTTCACATAAGTCAACAGAATGTCCATAGCTCCCACACACAGAATATTTTAGCATGTCACAAGAACTGCTAATGTGCATCAAGAGCCACATTTATAGCAAGCCCTTGGCTGTCCACTATAAAAACAAACTCCTCTGTCTTTACCAAGGAAAAAACTATTAGGTAAATTGATGATATCTGAATTAACCTGAAATAGCTTAACTTTAAATTTCCATCCCCCAGTCCAAATGCCTTTTAAATCCAGAAGAGCCTCGGGAAGGCCAAGAATATCACAGCAATTTTGTAGCCAGTGGTAAAAATCACTGACATTTACTCCTTCATTACGGAACATGATGGTCACATATCTAATCTGCAGTCTAGTAAGATGGATAGTAAAAAAGGGGGTCCATAAGGGAGTAGTTTTAAGAACAGAATATTTCTCCCAAAACTTTTTCAAACTGCTATTAAGTTGAAAACTTATATCAAAAGAATCCTCCCTAGAGACATGAATCAGGGCATACAAGTCAGAAGGATAAAAGTGCATAGAACCTCTGAGTAACTGATTAGCGATATAATATCTGTCAGGATGAGTAGAAAGCCCACCCCTATATCGTAACCTCATAGCACTCCTCCTAGCAGCCTGCTCTAATTTGTTTTTAAATAGGTCAGCCATAGGAATACGTGTATTTCTGTCAGAATTGCCCGACCTTGCTTCCTTTTTACCAACCCCCCCCCCTTGAGAATGTACTAGGGCCAGAAGAGGCCTCAGCATTATCCTGAACCCAGTGCATACCTTTTTTAAAATTGGTTTGAGCAGAAATATGTCCAAACTGTATACCTGAGCTCAAGTCAGTGGCATGCATCAAGAGAGAGTTAGGCCCACTATCCACCCAGTCAGGGTCCGGAATCCATTTCCCTGATGCGTGTGGTCCATCCAGATTTAGAAAGGAAGCATCTGCAGACCAATCCAAAAGAAAGTCCGAAGAATCTGTCCTTAGTCCAAACTGTTTTCGCACCATTTGCAAGTAGAAGAGGCTGTAACTGTTGTTGATGCCCGGGTAGGCAGCTCACTCCGTCAGGCCCCATGCCCAGAAGTTCTGGTGGGAAAAAGGGTCCATAATTGCAACAAGACCCATAGAAATAGGAACAATTGGGTCCTCTGGTGAAGAAACAGGTAGTAAAGGACGGTCGACTATAACATTTATTTCTGCGGCGATCTCCCAAACTGGTGACATACCAGTAACCTCGTGAGACCATACCATCGATAGCAGGAGCACAAGACATCCCAACCTCGGGACAACATCCATAATATCCATCATCGTTACTGCTGAAATCGCAGCAGAACACCAACAGCACATCCTGCTGCATATGAGGCTGTGCATCATCTGACCATTCTGCAGACTCAGTGCAACTCCTTACTGGCCACAACGCAGCAGAAGAGTAGGGGAATTTCCCCGGTGTCCTGGCCAAATTTCCCTCATTCACTAAAAATACCACCAACAGCTTAATCTGGTTCAAGGTCAGTTGGCATTCATCTGTATCCCCCTCCCCGGGTCGTGCCTGAAAATAGGCAGGATTTGTCTAGTGCAATTACCCGGTCAACAAAGACTAAATAAATAAAATAAAAATAAATAAAGATAAGTCAACTGTTTCTTTGAGCATCTTTCTAGATTTTTATCATACATTTGTCTGATTGCCACCTGTATGTTTTGTAATAGCACCACTTGTGGTACAAAACGTTGTTGAAGAACCCATTTACATCTGATTTGCCACAAATAATACTTGATAATAGAAAACACAACTTGAAGATTCTCTACTGCAAACTCGTATCACCTTTGGGACTGTAATACATATACTAATTCTCCATTAGTCAAATTCTTAAAATGTCGAATGTCCAAATGGTCTGCTACCAAGTCCCAAAATTTTCACATATGTACATTACAAGAACAGATGCTCCTGTGTTTCCAAAATCTGATGGCAACTCTGTTGTAAACATCTTTCCGATATGACCTTGTGTTTGTTATTGTTATTAACATTTAATCTACTATGTATTGTTCACCATACTACGTCCCACACATACACTGGTAGCCTTTTGTTCAATTGCTGAAAAATTGGCTGACTTTGTTATTTTATCCTGGCATTATGCTTTTACCATTCCTTCATACATCAGATGTCTGTTTTGAAACAATGTGACATCATATTGCACTTTCCATGTGAAAGTCTGTTGAAACACCTCCTTCACTTCTCGTGGAATAGTTTGAATGTTAGTAAACAACCTACTTTTCTTAAATTCCCATGCCCTCAGACATGGTACAGCCCATTCCAACAATACAGTGCACCATGGATTCTGTTGGTTTTGTACTGAATCCAGAATATTATAATACAGAAACATGCTGTAGTAGTAGGCCACGGGATGTAGCATGCCTATTCCACCTTCCTGAATACTCTGATAAGTAATAATTCTCTTATTAGGGTTCAGTCTGCTCCCCCACAAGGCCCTAAAAAAGAGACTATATAGTCTTGTTAACAATTTTTATTTTTTGTGGGGGTATATAACTAACATAGAGCAGTATGGGCATAATCATATTTTTTATCAAAAACAATCTCTTCTATTTTGTTATTGTTCCATGCACTCATTTCTCTATCCTGCTTTCTGCTTTCTTTATTTTTCTTCCCAATTCAGCACAGCTGAATTTTCTTTTCCAAATTTTATTCCCAATATTTCTATGGGTTCCTTTGTAAGTGTTATATCAGTGAAGTGTTTCTTCCTCTAGTCTCCAGTGCCCAATTGAAATCCAATACTCTTTTCCATATTAATACTTGAGCTCTAGGCCTCTGAAATTCCTGAAGGTGACTCTGAATCATCTTTTCTTCTGTAAAATCATGGGGTGTAATGACCACATCATTGGCATATGCCAATACCTTCAATAGAGGGGTAGCTTCTGAAAAATAAATTCCTTGAATCTCAGAATCATTTCTAATATTTTGAAATAATGGATCTATGTCAAATACATATAGCAAGGGGCTTATCGGACACCCCTGTTTTACCTCTCTGTGTATCCCAAGTTAATTTCTTCTCAACCACTCACAATACGTCTCACCATCACCTTTTGTATAGACCTTTAATCTAGTTAACATATATGGGAAGAATTCCATAATGTAACAAAACTAAAATAAATATTCCTAAGAAAATCAAATGCCATCCTTTGGTCAAGACTCAATATAAATCCTTCCTTCCTCAATTGGCCTCTATGAAACTCTTAGTTTTATTAAATTCCCTTGAATACCTCTCTGAGGAACAGCACACCCTGTTCTTTATAAATAAGAGTCTCTGCACACAATGCTAATCTATTGGATAAGATTTTACTTAATATTTTAATATCTGTATTCATAATACAGATAGGCCTCAATTCTGCAATTTTGTCCTATCCCTTTCTTAAATAAGAGAATTAAATCTGCTTCTACCATTGAACCGTGATTTCATTTATGAGTAACAATTCATTAAATAATCTGGCCAGTTCTGTACTAAAAGATCACAACAAAATATATAAAATTCAGCTGAAAGTCCATCTGGGCCTGGAGTATAATTCTTTTTAACTTCTGAATCCTCCTTTTACTTCCTCTGGAGTAATTGGAGCAATTAAATTCAATTCCTGATCAGAAGAAATACTTTTCCTAGATTTATATATATTCTTCCTTTATTCCGTGTGTCTGGAGAAAGACTAAAATTGTCTTCCACATATTTACAAACTATGGACTGGATAGAGTCTTTATCTCTATAGGTTATTACACTTTCATCTTTTAATTCCCAAATCAGTTTATTTTTTGAATTTTTTTTTTGCTTTCCTTAAAGGGGTCAAAAGTATGTTTTTTATTTACCATCCCAAATCTTAATTCCTGCTGCAAAGTTTTAGCTCTGTCATATTGATATTGAACCAATATTTCTTAACTTGTTGAATATGAGAATTAAACTCCTGTTCAGTATTGTCAGATAAAGAAATTAATCGATGTAGCTGTTTCCTCAGTTGTAAATACTTAAAATATTTATCCCTACTCCTTTTCCCTATATATTTTGGGGGACTGGATTTAAATTCTTTCTTTGAGTCCATCCACCAATCCTTTAATGAATCGTACATACATTGCACAGAAAGTCTGGCATCCCATAATTTCTTAACTTCTTTTACTATATCCTCCTGGTCCAAAAGTGAAGAATTTACTTTCCAAGATGGTTTTCCACAATTAAGGGTGTTATCCCACTGACAATCAGTGATGACAACTGAGTAATTAGAAAAGGCCAACATCCCTGACTTCTGACCTTTTAACCTCTAAAGTTTTAGATATGAAAATATAATCAATCTTTGTTTTTAAGGACCCTTTCCTTGAAGCAAAACCCCCCGTGGCATGACAAATATGATATACATCATATAATTGAGCTGTTACAACAATCTATTTTAAATCATTTGAGTCACAAAACATTTTATCTGCCTTTTATCCTCTATGCTCTTTTTGAACACTGCAGTTGAAATCCCCTCCCCATACTATGGTTCATGTAGTGCACAAGAAAGGCTGAATTTTTCCAAAATAGTTCCACTCACAAAGTCTTCCCCTGAGGAACAGATGAATTGATTAGAATAATCCTATTCCATCTATAGGAGATGTCCAATATCAAGGTCTTACCAGGATCCAACTCTATAAGTCTGGAGACCTTCAAATCCAAATTTGAGAACAACATTCCAGCCCATTACACCTGTCTTGACCTTGCACCAAAGGTGACCCCTGCTTCCATCTGATATTACACTGTGCAATTTCTTGAAAGGTTTTTATCCTAGTGCTTTGGAGCATTATAACATCTCTCTGTAACAAACCTAATTCAGATGAAGATACATCTCTGCATACTCCAATTTTGATGCTATTGATGTTTAGAGTTAAAACCCATAAATTACCCATTTGAGAGTGAAAACCTCACCATTAATTTACTGTTTTGATCTGGTGACCCACTCTTTTTTTCCCAGAACTTCCCTCTTCTAGTTCTGAAGAGGTACCCATGGATGAGGCCACAGAAGAGGAATCAGACCCTGGACCATCCTCCTCTGTACCACCATAGGCCTCTCAACAGGTAAAGCTGAGAATCTGTTGGGAAGTGTTTTCCCTCTTCTTTTTACAATTCTTCTTTCTTTCTTTCCCTCTAGGTTTTGGGGATAAACCTGTTTTGTACCTAGTCCTTTTCATATATGTCACAGTTTTATAAGGGAGTTCTGAGTTAAGTTATGGGGGCATAAACGTCTTTTCAGTAATAAGTTCTATACTGTCTTCCTCTTGCCTTCTCATGCCACTACTTCCTTCCATACCTTCCATTTCAATGACCATATCCTCAGGGATTTCACCTCCTCTTCAGCCTGAATCACCAAAGTTTCAATGTTCTCTTCTGGTTTGGGATTTCCCCTCAACCCTTCTGTTTCCAATATCTTGCTTTAATTGTCCTTCCTGCTGTAAGGGGTCTCTTTCTATCTTCTATTAATCTCTTTCTCTTTGAGATGTCCATCCTTTTCTTGAAAGCCAGAGCACATTCTTGTTTTGGGCTTGAGTAATCAGAGCCTCATGGGAAAGTCCTTCCCTAAATTGTGGGAGGCCCAAGGACACTTAATATAGACGTGTCCTCTTTCTTCACTCAAGTTACAATGAAACAAGTTTTTACAATTTGATGAAAATTACCAGTTTCAGGCAATAGAGAACACTTAGGAGTGTCACAAGCATTACTCAAGTGTAGCCAAGAACCACACTTATGACAAGTCTTTGGCTGACCTGGGTAAAATAGCAAGCCTCTGTTTTTCTCCAGGAAAAATCAACTCAGTAGATGAATAATTCCACTATTGTCCATAACCAGTTTGCATTTGACCTTCACCCCTGTCCAAAACTGTTCTGAATCGATAAGTGGAGTGGAATGTTCTAACTCCTCACAACATTTTTAAGCCATTGTTAAATGTCAGCAATATTCACCCCTCATTTTGAAAATAATGGCAATTGTAGTACTGCAGGCTTTGTAATAGGGATTTCAGCAAGGCACCACAATGGTGTCTCTTTCAAATGATTGTATTTAGTCCAAAATCTATCCAGAGCCTCCATTGTATTAAAGCTAATATCAAAGTTACTTTCATCAGTGTGAATTAGAGAAAATACTTCAGAGGCATACAATTTCAAAGAGTCTTTCAGTAGTTTTCTCCCAATGTACACCCTATCAAGAGGGTCTTCTTGGTCTCCCCTATACATCAAATGAATCACATTCCTTCTTGAGGCAGGTTATCTACTGTTGGATTTAAATAAATCTGCCATTCACAATAAAGGTTTAAACATTTTCTGTTTTGCTGTATCTTGTAACAAGTCTACGCCTAAACCCACAGATAAATTCTCTGTCTTGTCCTGCACATCAGGTGTTTCCTGCAATCAGCTAATGTCATTGTTCTTTTTATTCCCTTCATTTGCCTACTTGTACTAGCCCCAAATCATCCCTTTTGTTCTTAGCAGATTGTCCATTTGCCTCGCAATTTTTGCTGGGTGTGTACCTATTTCTAGTAGTGTTAGCATTGGCCTCCGAGGTCTGGAGTGCCACAGTACATTGATAATTATTCTCCCTGTTGCAGATACTCATCCCATTATACTCTTACTTTGTGGTCTAAGGGGTCTGGTAGCCAACCACTCTCCCCTGTATCCTCCGGTTGCCTACCCTTTTGTTCTACTTTCTGCTTTACATTTGTCCCTTTCCAACTTTTCCCATATCCCCAAAGTTTTATTTAACTTGCTCCTCTCAGTTGAGGCTGCCTCTGTGTTACATCCATCATAATTTCCTCCTGCTCCATGTCCTGCAAAACCTGCTGCTCAACCTTTTTCTTGCCAAGACATCTGGGCATCTGTTCTCCGGTCTTGTCTCTGGTGGTCATTCAAGGTCCTTGTCATGTCACCGCACCTTGTGTTGTCTCCAAATTCATCTTCTTCACTTTTCCCGACTCTGAATCCTGGTCTTCTTTTCTCCCAAAGTCCTGATTTCTCTCATCTTCTTGAAAGATTTCAGTGCCAACAGGCAAGTCAGCATCCAGCAAAATACAGGTAGTCTCCACACTTTCAGACATTATTGGTGAAAAGCTCAAACTGTAATTTTGGTCTCTAAGATTACAGGGGATAGGAGGAGACTCTGTCTCCTCCTCTCACATACCTCCTCCTCCTCCAAAGCCTGTGACACAGTGGCCATCTTAGCATGGACAGCAGCTCCCCTACATTTCAGTATGAGGATTTTTTTAATTAAACGTAAAGAACATATACACAAAACAATATTCACAAAGTACAAAATCAAAGAAGAAAACATAATTACAGTGAAAGCAGTAGTATATCATACATATTATCCTGTACATAAAGGATAAGAAAACAAATCCCCCTTTCACCTAAAAAAAAATAAAGGAAAAAACACTCTACATTATTAACAATAGATCATATTTAAAAGAAAAATAATTAAAAAGAAAAGGAGAGAAAAAATAGATATGTCAGTCATACCCATTTCTAGAATACTTATACTTTATCTAAGCTGTATTTCACATATCGGGGAAAAAGTGTAAGTTTTTAGAGTTTTAGACAGCCCCATCTTAGTGTCCCATGTACGAAACATGGCATCCAATGTATGGTGTCACCATTGACACCAAGGCTGAGAATTATCCAGGAGTACCGGAACAAAATAGGCATAAAAAAAATATTTAAAAAAGAAAAACAGAGGATTAGGAATCCCCAGCCCTCATCCGTCTTTTTACAATATGTAATTCACCTCTTAATGGGGTTCAACCGAGACCCCCATAAGGCAGAAAAAAAAAAAAACCTTACTTTCTAGGAATTTCAGAATAGAAAAAACATGACTAACATATAAAAATAAAGATAAAATGTATGATTGGATCATATAAATATGTTTGCGATTAAGCATTTTCCATATATTCCATAATTTCACCCAACGTTCGGCAAACTCTATGTTATCATCCAATTATATTCAGACATATCTCCTGGCCCGAAATTAACACCAACATTTTTTGGGGGGAATAAACAATAGGATGGTCTCCAGTGGAAGTTTGTAAATTATCCAAAGTGGCAATTGACAAACAAAAACTTTTATTGAGATTGATTTTTTCACCCAATAACACTGTAAAATGTTGCAATAAATCTAAAACATAAGTCACTGAGATCCAATTCAATACTGTGACTACTAAGTCATCTGCATATGCACAGAAGGGAAATTATGATGCTGAGTACCTGCAATTCTGGTATCTGAAATAATAGCATGAATTAATGGCTTTAGAGTAAGAATATATAACATAGGACTAAGTGGACATCCTTGATGGACTCCTCTAATAATCCTATGAGTAGTCCCAAAATACCCATGATTTAAAGAAGAAACTGATGCAAAAGCATAATAACTTTGCAAGATGGAAATAAATTGGTGAGGAATTCCGTATTATAAGAGACAATTCCGTAAAAAATTGTGTGATATTCTATCAAATGCTTGAGACTGATCTAGACTCAGCACATATGCTGGTTCATTATGTACAGTGATCAATTAATTCCCGAAGTGTAAGTAGGATATCCGACATTTTATGACCAGGGATAGTACAGGATTAAGAGGGATGAATAACATGCTGAAGTGCATTAACCAATATATTATTTAAAAGTTTTGAAAGGATTTTTAGATCTACATTTAATAATGTAATCAGCCTCCAATTATCCAGAATAGACATTTTCTTTTTTATAAAGAAAAAAAGTGCTTCATTATTCATAAGCTCCGGAATTGTATGTACTTTCAATAAGCTATTGTAAACATGAACTAGTTCATCTGAACTGTAGGTCCATAACCATTTGTAGAATTCTGATGGTAACCCATCACACCCTGGGGCCGTGTTTAAAGATAATGAATTTATAACCTTATGTGCCTCAAGTTTAGAAATAGGCTTTAATGAAAGTTTTTCTTGCGACTATGAAATCTGAGGTAAATTCAAAGACCAAAGCCAGTCTACAGCAATACTAAATACTGGAAAAGCTGTCCCAAATTTATTTTGTATATACTGATCAATTTCCTTCATAATATCTGCTTTGTTGTGAATGAAGGAACCATCTGGCAATTCAAGCTGTTCTATATGCTTTTGTTTTCTCCTGAAATTACTATATTCATAGGGATTAATCAGATGTGATTTCCTCTGAGTCCCAAATTTTTGTTCGGCTTCCAAAGATTGAAATCTCTTATATTGTAATTTAGTCAATTCTGCATTAATATTTGTTACTTGTTGACTATTTTGTAGTGAAGGATTCGTATGGCCCTGAAGGTATTGTAATTGGTAATGTAATTCCTGATATCTGTTTTGCTTTTTAAAATGATGTAACCGAGAGTTATATTTCAAACAGGAAATTAAATTGTGTTTAGAGTCCAACCACCAATCTACATGGTCATCATAAAGACAGAAAACTGATTTTCTTGCATCGACTAATTCCAGCACCATGTTCTAAACCTCATAATAAAAAGGTTCATATTTAAATGCCATGACCCTTTCCCATATTTAGCCTCCATATTCTCTGATAGGGAGATACTAAGCAAACAGTGATCAGAAGTAGCCATGACCTGAGAATGACAAGAATGTACTTGTACTCCAGCTGGTACAAAAAAATAATCTATACACAAAGAAAGCACACCTTTATGGAAAGTATGGGGGGGTTAGTGTGAATGGAATGTTGCACTTCTTTCAAATTAGTTTGGGTTTTTATGGATTTTAAAGCTACAACATCACAGAAAGTTTCTTCCATTCGCCTGCCTTAGTCTGATTTTAACAACCCACAATTAAAATCTCCTCCTAATACTTCAATGTATTATGTAAATAGAAAGGGTTGACATTCTTTCCACAATGAAATGCGTCCAGTTTTGGTTTGAGGAGTGTAACAGTTTATCAGTCTATGAATTATAGCATTAAAGACAACATCTATTAAAAATGCTCTCCCTTGATGGAGCTCTACAATCTTTAGTACCTGAACGTCATGGTGAAAAAAACAAATGGCAAGACCACTACACAATTCTGTACCTAAAGACCAAAACTAGCCATCCATTTCCAATCTGTTCTTACTAAATCAGCTTCTGATAAGCTGCAAATTCTAATATTTTGCAGGAATAAGACATCTAGGCTGCAAGTTTCAAACATTGCAAAAGTAGACTTACATCGTAACCCTGTTTTGATACTGTTTATGTTTAAAGAAGCTACAGATACATCAGGCATTAGCCAGTATCTCAGGTAGTAGGGAGTGACATTTATTTTGCTTTAGATCTAGTACCCCATCTTTTCTTCCTTACTTTGGGTTTTACAACTTCAAGGTCGTCAGTTCTGGAAGAAGCCTCTAAGATGGAGGAAGCATCTGAATTTTCTCCCATCTCAGTGTCTCCCCACTGGAGGGGGGTATACTGGTTCTGAAGCTGTGCTGGTTCAGACCCTTGCAATTTTTGTAACTGTTTTCCTCTGCTCTGTTTCACTAGGTGAAAGGATAGAAGGTCTGGAGGCTGCATTTCCAGGGCATCTGTAAAAATAACAGTTTCCACAACTGGGGGGTCATGTACCACCACATTACATTACACATAGGTGAAACCACAAGACTTGAGGCTGGGTTTGGAGCTGCTTCACAACCAAGAACCTGGGGAAAAGGGTGCTGAGCAGATTGTGTTCGAGGCCAAGACCTGGAGGATTTATGGACCAACAAGTTGACATAAAAGTTATGCTCAGCAAAACCAGCATCCGAGGTGTTGTGGGAAGCCCATGAACATTTGGTGAAGGTATGGCCTTCAGTATCACAAAGACTACATTTAGGGACTGAAGTACAGTGCACACCTGGCTGACCTAGCATGCGCACATATTGCACCTGATCTTAACACAGCCACTACTGACATGATGCGTGGGTGGCACTTAAAGCAAGTATGTGGCATCCCAGGATAAAACAAAATGCCCCTATCCCTACCTAAAAAAAAAACAAACTACTGGGCAGGTGTAAAATACCAGCATGAGTCATAAGCAATTGAACATTAAAACGCCACCCTTCCATCCAAAATCCCTCAGTATCAATTATCAGGTCAGGGAGTCCTGAATCTCACATTTTTGTTCCAACCAATAAATTATATCTTTAACATTGACCCCCTTATTTCTAAAAAGAATTGTCATAGTTTTTAAAGTGAGTATAGTCGAAGGTACAAAAAAAAAAGTGTCCAAATCTCTGTATCTTTTACCGTAGAATATTTTTGCCAAAATCTGTCCAGTAATGTTGCAGTTTGAAAACTGATATCGAAGCTGTGTTCTCCCAGAGCATGGATGAAAGCGAACACCTCGGATGGGGAAAACTCAAGGGACTGTTTGATCAAGAATATCCCCACGAATGCTCTATCCAGGAGTGTTTCTAGGTCACTGGTATACCTAAAACAAACTGCACTTAGGCGTTTTGCACTGACTGGTGGATCATGAAACAAGCTTGCGAAACTCAATTTTTGTCTGGATTCAGCAGAAAGCAATTCATTAGGAGCAACGTCTTCATAGGTTCATAGGAGAGTTACAAGTTCTAGGGTGTAAGCCCATTTATGAATTCGCTGCTATCAATCTGACAGCAGAATTTGAAATTTTCTATTTCCCATATACAAATCTAAATTACATTTGAACTGGTCAATATCTATGCTGTTGACAACAGTGGCTAGTAAAGAGTTCAAAGGCGTGAGGATCGTTGCATTATAAAATTATTTCTTTTAGTCAGTATAATTTATATTAGTATGTAATTTTAAGTTATGTGATCTGGTATTCTAATATTTTCTACAAATTGTAAACATAAAGTTTGAAGCAATGCTGGATTTCTAGTGGCTCTATATATTAGGAAGAGGTCCTTAAGGCTCTATTTTCAAGTAAGTAAAGACCCAAGGATTTCATTCTTTCCTCATAAGTATAATTAAGTACTTTATTAATATTTTGTCAGCCTCCTTTGCCTTTTCCACAGCGGTTTTAGTGCCTATAGAAACATAGAAACATAGATGTTGACAGCAGATAAGGACCGCTTGGCCCACCTAGTCTGCCCATTTCCTACCTAGAGGATAAGCTGCAGATCCTATTTAACCAACAGCCTATTTCTTCCTACCCCCACAAAAATTGCCTTATGTCTGTATCATGCATTCTTGAATTCTCCCACAGTTTTAGACCCCACAACCTCCTCAGGAAGGCTGTTCCATGTGTCCACTACCCTCTCTGTGAAAAAATACTTCCTCACATTGCCCCTGAGCCGTCCCCTCTATCTTCAAATTGTGTCCCCTTGTTCTTGCACATCTCTTTTTCTGAAAGATGCTACCCTCTTGAACTTTTGATTCCACTGAGGTGCTTAAACGTTTCTATCATGTCCCCTTCCTTTTCTCAAGGGTATACATATTAAGGTCCTTTAGTCTCTTCTCATATGGCTTCTCTTGCAGAGCCTGCACCATTTTAGTTGCCCTCCTCTGAACTGCCTCAACTCTGTCTATGTCCTTGTGAGATGGGGTCTCCAGAACTGGACGCAGTACTCCAGATGGGGTCTCACTAACTGTCTGTACAGGGGGATACAACTTCCTGTTTTCTGCTGGTGATGCCTCTCCCTATACATCCCAGTATCCCCCCAACCCTCTCTACCACCTTCTCACATTGCTTGCCAACCTTAAGGTCATCTGATATGATTACCCCCAGGTCCCTTTCCATTTTTGTTGTTGATACTACCCCCCATTGTGTAATCTTCCCCTGGGTTTTTGTTTCCCTGCTGCATGACTTTGCACTTCTTTGCATTGAATCCAAGCTGCCATACTTCTGACCATTCCTCCAATCTTGCCAAGTCCCTTCTCATCCTTTCCACGCCTCCTTATTTATCAACCCTGTTGCAGATCTTTGTGTCATCTGCAAGAGGCATACTTTCCTTCAGTCCTCTGAAATGTCACTTATAAAGACATTAAAAGGACTGGACCAATCTGAACCCTGTGGTACCCCACTAGTAACCCCTCTTTCTTCAGAGTGGACTCCATTTACAATGACCTTCTGTGTCCTGTTGTTCAGCCAATGATTTACCCAGGCTACCACCCTGGGACCCACTCCAAGGCTGGTTAATTTGACTACTAATCTTTTGTGTGGGACTGTGTCAAATGCCTTGCTAAAGTCTAGGTAGGCCATGTCCACAGCCCCTCCCTGGTCTACTACTTTGGTCACCCAGTCAATGAAATCAATTAGATTCATCTGACATGACCTTCCCACTGTCAACCCATGCTGCCTTGGGTCCTGTGCCCAACTGGCCTCTAGGTACTCAACAATTCTTTCCTTCAGTGATTCTATCACTTTCCCTACTACAGATGTCAAACTGACAGGTCTGTATTTTCCTGCATCTGTCTTGGTCCCACTTTTGTGAAGGGAATCACATCTGCCTTCTTCCAGTCCTCAGGTACCACACCATCCTCCCTTGACTTGTTAAAAAGGGTAGTCAGTGGTGTCACTAGTTCTCTGCTTAATTCTTTTAGAATTATGGGGTGAATTCCATCTGGCCTCATTGCTTTGTCCACCTTCAGTTTTAGGAGTTCTTACAGAACCCTTTCTTCTGTGAAAGGACTGGGATAGACCCACTCTCCAGAGTGCTTCTGTTAATTGGATTAGGCACCTCCTCCACTTCCTTTTTTGTGAATACTGAACAGAAGTATTCATTCAGTATCCCTGATTTTTCACTGTCACTCTCTGCCCACCCACCATCCATTCTATTCAGCCTCACTGTCCCTCCCTTTGTCTTTCTACACTCCCTGATATACCTATAAAAGGTTTTATCCCTTTCTTAACCAAGTTAGCTATCTTTTCCTCAGTTTGTGCCTTTGCTATTCCGACTACCCTCCCTGCTTCCTTCTGCCTTAACTGGTGCAGTTCTCTGTCCTCCTTCTTCTGTGTTTCCTATAGAAGCTGGTCCACAAAAGGTGGAGCAGTAATCGATATGTGATCGTACCAAACTAGAAAATAAAGGGACAATTACTTCAGTTTCTTGGCTCTTAATATGTTTGTAAATACAAGCTGTAATAACAGCACACTTTTTTATTGTTTTATTTATATGTGTAGTAAATTTCAAATCATTAGTTATTTTTACTCCCAAATCGATTTCAGTTTCAACTGTTTGTAACAGAGTATTATTCAGTGAATAATTGGCATGTTTATTATTAGAACCAAAATACATAATGTTGCATTTATTAATATTAAAGGTCATTTTGTGCTGTTCTGCCCAAATAGTTAGATGATCTAGATTATTTTGTAATTCCATTATTGATTCATAAGGAGGAATATCATCAGCCGCAGTTAAAATGTAACTGTCTGTGATGTTCTATTGCAAATGTAGTCTTGAGTGCTTCCTGGGTAGATTAGAGGATAGTTCATGTGCAGTATTTTGTGGTTGAGCCAGTAAATCTGAATCTGGGGAGTTTGCCCAGTATCCATTTTGAACCTGATTCTCAATGTCCAAACAAGGATCTGAGTGAGTAACTCCCGGCAAGGGGTTTTGACTAACCCATGAACTGGGCACATGTGGAAGGGTGCCGCTCTTCTGGCGCAGCCCTGCCCATAAAAAGTAGTAAAACTATGTCCTGGCACCATTGTGCTGGTGCGTCAGGGTTGTCAGAGTGCCAAAAATGTGTTCAGCACTCTGACTGAGCGATATCGGTGATCGCTTTCAGGCGTTCGCCGTTATCACATAGATCTGGATTTTTGGATCCGGCAACAATCCCCCTGCACCATTAGGAATCCAGCCAGCCTGCTCAAATGCATGGTCGGGTGACCAAGTTCCATCTTCATAAACCAGCTGTGCATCCCCACTATATTGCCCCATAAAGGAGTATCCAAAGGCTCAGATGGCGGCAACTTCTTCCCCGTAGTAATTTCAGGGCTCATAGTCAGTCTTTTCCCCTCTTTTTTCTTCTTCAAGCAAGCATTTCTGGTGTGAAAAATTCAATTCAGCAGAGGATAAAAGATCAACCAGCTGCTGTTTCTCTGTAAGTAAGTTGTCTTGTAACATTTTCTCAGCTTCATCCAATTCTAATAAGACAGTGGTGTCCAGAACTGGTGATATATCTTCAATATTTCCTTCAGTGGTTGTAGAAAGCATCTCCTGTGCTGGACCTGCAGGAGCAGAGATGCATCCTCCTACAGGTACACCAGCCAACTCAGTACTTTGAGAGTCCATCAGCAGGGTCCCCTACAGGTGAGTGGGGAATTTCCCTGATGTCCAGGCCAATTCCCCCATTCACTAAATACCACAACTGCTTCATATGGTTCAAGGTCAGTTGGCATTCATCTGTATCACCTTTCCGGTCATGCTTGAAAATAGGCAGAATTTTTCTAGTGCACCTACCAGGTCAACAAAACTAAATAATTAAATAAGGAAACACACAATGAACAGGGCAGAAAACTATATCAGCTGAAGCAGAGGAAGCGCTAAGGCAATCAGAATAGTGAATGCCCAAACCAGGAAAAGAAAGCCAATTCAGTTAAGAAGGGGACAAAACCTTTAGAGGTACATCAGGGAGTGAATGAAGACCAAGGGAGGGATAGCTGAGACATAATAAAAGGGAGGAGGGAGGTGGGCAGAGGATGAAAGTGGAAAAGCAGAGATACTTGAATGAATATTTTAACTCAGTATTAATAAAAGAAGAAGAGGCGTAGCTAAACCAAACAATAGAAGCACTCTGGATGGGGGTTGATACCAGTCCCTTCACAGAAGAAAAGAGTCCTGAGTGAACTCCTAAAACTCAGGGTGGGCAGAGCAGTGGGGCTTAATGGGACTCATCTTATAATTCTAAAAGAACTTAGAAGAGACCAAGTGACACCACTGATTACTTTTTTTTTACAAATCATGCGCAATGGTGTGGTACCTGGGGACTGGAGAAGGAAGATGTGATTCCTCTTGACAAAAGTGGGAGCAAGGCAAGTGAAAACTACAAACCTTTAGTTTGACCTTAGTAGTAGGGAAAATGATGGAATTACTTCTGAAAGAAAGAATTGTTGAATACCTAGAGGTCAATGTGGCACAGGACCCGAGGAAGCATGTATTTACAGTGGGAAGGTCATGTCAGATGAGTCTACCCAAATTAGCCAATCTAGCTACTCTCACCACCTCCCAGAAATTTGGAATTCCCTCCCCCCTCCCAAATCCGGCATGCATCCTCTGCCTACTCAATCAGTTCTGCCCTCAATACCTTACACCTATCTGCTGCTGCCATGTCCCTCCCTAGTTCCCTCCTCTGAGCCTTGGGCAAACCCACCAACCTACCAGCACCTTCATTTTACCCCTGTTCACACCCACCCCCAAATCTCTAGCCCTTCTCCCCTTCCCATTAATTGCCCCCATTGGCCTCCCTTGATCTTTCACAGAATGTAAAGGACCCTGAATGCTTTCCATAGGTCCATCTCCTTATCCCCAAGGGGCTTGTATCTCTCATCTACTCCCTTCCCCACCATCATATAAGGGTCTTTCTGGGACACTGCCTTATCTCCTTCTCTCTGGTTCCCAGTCCCCTTGCAGGGTTCCTTTCATCCTGAAGGGGTCCCCAGGGGCACGACTCTTCCCCTTCCCCCACCTCAACCTCCATCCCTTTTCTACTTTTCTTTCATGTAAGCACTTGTTTACTTATTAACCTGGCACTTATTAGTGTTCACACTTCCTATATGTTATGCTCAACACTGTTGTAACACCTGCCTAACAAATGTATGTTAATGTTGATCTCATAACTTGAATGTTTGATGTCTCATTCCAGCTGTACCCCTTCCCCCCACGTCACACCAGGAGATGAGAAACTTGTTGCTCAGTGTGCCTTCCTGGTGAAACATTTCAATAAATAAATGTATTCTAATAGATTTCTTTGATTGGGTGACCAAAGCTGTAGACTAGGGAGGGGCTGTGGATGTGGCCTACCTAGACTTTAGCAAGACATTTGAAACAGTCTGACACAAAAGATTAATAAACAAGTTTGCCAGCCTTGGAGTGGGTCCCAGGGTGGTAGCCTGGGTAACAATTTGGCTGGTCAACATGACACAGAGGGTAATAATAAACAGAGTACACTCTGAAGAAAGAGTGGTGACCAGTGGGGTACCGCAGGGTTCTGAACTGGGACTGGTCCTCTTTAATGTCTTTATAGAAGACATTGCAGAGGGGTAGGAAGGAAAAGTATGCCTCTTTGCAGGTGACACAAAAATCTGCAACAAGGTTGATACACAAGGGGGGTGGAAAGTTTGAGAAGGGACTGTGAAAGATTGGAGGAATGGTCAAAAATATGGCAACTTAGATTACAAGCAAAAAAGTGCAAAGTAATGCACCTGGAAAACAAAACCCTGTGGAATTAGTATATAAATGGGGGGGTTAATAACAACTAAAATGGAAAGGGACCTAAAGGTAGTCATGTCAGATGACCTTAAGGTAGGCAAGCAATGTGAGAAGGCAATAAGGATGTCTGGGTGGATACTGGGATGCATAGGGGAAAGGCATCACCAGTAGAAAATAAGAAGTTGTTATTCCTCTGTACAGACAGCTGGTGAGAACCCTGGATGCAGTTCAGGAGACCCCATCTCTGCCAGGATATAGACAGGATGGAGGCAGTCAGAGAAGGACAACCAAAATGGTGCAGGATCTGCAACAGAAGCCATATGAGAGAGACTTAAAAGCTTACAATGTATACCCTGAGGAAAGGAGGGAGAGGGTGGACATGATAAATATTTTCAAGTTTCTCAGGGACATCAACAAAGTACTAGATGAGGGCATCTTTCAGAGAAAGAGATGTGCATGAACAAGGGTGCACAATTTGAGGATAAAGGGGCTATGGCTCAGGGTTAACATCAGGAAGTAATTTTTTGTGGAGAGGATGGTGGAATTCAAGAATGCATGGGACAGACGTAAGGCAATTATAATGGGGGTAAGGGGAAGTAGGCTGTTGGTTGACTAGAAAAGGCAGCTTATCCAATACGTAGGGGAATGGGCAGACTAGGCTGTCCAAGTGGTCCTTAACCGCTGTCAAAGTCTATGTTTATATATTTCTATGATATTGGCCTGGCCTGTTGCACTCCCACTCTACCTACTGCCTTGCACCATGCCCTTCTTCTTGACCTGCTGCCTTGTAATAGCCACTGCCATGTTTTCTATTGCCTTTCCCTTTGCCTATAATCATTAATTATTGACCTAGACTCCCCCTCCTGGTACTGTATGTCCGGCCAGTAGCCTCCCACTCTGCCTTGACTATCATCATCCTCATTGCCTTCTACTTTACCTTGGATATTGCCATGCTATCTTCTGCCCTGCCTGGGGTTCTCATGCACTGTCTTCTTCCCTGCCTTGGTACAATTCACACTGACATTGGCCTGACCTGTTGTGCTTCACTCTACTTACTTCCTTGGCCCGTGCCCTTCAGCCTGACCTGCTGTCTTGCCATGATCCACCTATGCTCAAACACACACGTTACCATACTATGTAAAGTGATTGAGGAAAAGACCAACCACTTTGCAGATGGCACTAAGATCTTTGCATAGATTGCTAGAGAGATAATAAATAATGGCATGTCAGAATTATTAACTGGACTGATCATTCAAGACCAGATGAAAGGGAGGATACAGGGCAGGTAATAACATGTCTAGCCCTAGTAAGATGGGTCGTCTCAAGGGATGTGGCAGGCAGTATGACACAGTGGCTTGCTGGAAAGGTGGTAGGTTTAATGTAGGGGCATGGGAAGGGTAGTAGGCTGTGACAAATGTGGAGCAGCTATCTTTTTAGGGGTTGCATTGAAAGCAGGGGATGTCTTGTGTGCAGGTAACTTAAGCATCTAGAAAGAGATGATGCAGTTAAGGGTAGAGATAAGATATGGGAAGGCACAGAGTGGTGGATCAATTCAGGAGTTATAGCACATGGGAGTGCCCCAAAAAATGTCATGGCTACCCAGGCCAAGGGCAGTGAGGTGGGAAGGAATAATGGATCAATATGGCAACTTCTTGTACCACCGGGTACAGATGAAGGGTGAAGGAGGATGATAGGACAACAGCAGGGAAAGGCCCTAAAGTAGGCAAACAGGACTCAGGCATGGGGAGTGTTACATAGAGAATACTGGATTGGCAACTATGCACAACCAGTGTGTTCTGCCACATAGGGGTTTTGATTCCCTCTGACCTTGAGAGTGTAGCTCGAGAGATCAATGGAAATCAGAACCCAGGGTTGCAAAACACACTGGTTGTGCATAGAGATATTTGTACTGTATGTTTTATATTGTATAGTAACATGTGAAATATGTGTTTGTGAGTTCTTTTGCTTTCAAAATTAAACTGACTCATGCAGTTCCTACATGTTCTAGTATGGTGTTCAGCCACAGTAGGATAGAATCACAGTCCATGACCTTTGAACTGTGGCACAACAGCATTTTGAAAGGGATGGAATTCTACACAGAACAGCACTCTACTATACACTATAAACTACAAGGCCCTGGACACACTACAGAGCTGTTTTTCAAAAACGTTTTTAAAACCAGTTTAGTTAATGCATTTCAGTGCAGCCACACTACTCAATAACCATTTTTGATAACGACTTAGTGTGGCCACACTGCTATTGTAAAACCTCTTCTCCCTGTAACTATTGTGTTAAGTCCAACACACAGAACTGTGCTTGCCTGGAAACACTGCATCTAGAACTGTTTAAGTTAAATCATTACAGCTTAAAACATTTTTACTCCTGGCCAGACCTGTGAGTAAAACCATGCTAGCTCCAAAATGTTTTTAAAAATGGTTTTAAGACTAGGTATCTAGCAGGGTTTAAACAAAAACTTTTGTTCAAATGTTTTAAAGGGCTCATAGTCTGTCTGCAAAAAGTGATGGGGATTTAAAACATTTAAGGCACTTAAATCAGTTTAAGTTCCCAGTGTGTCCAGGGCCTAACAAGTTGGTAGTACCGGCTACTCTGGGTGAGATGAAGCAGGAGGACATCATAGATGTGGCTGATGAGGAAGAGATTAACCACAACCCAGAGAGCATTGTTAGGGAGGCTAAAGGAACTGGACTTAAATGGGTAAAGATAAGGAGGCAGGAGTGAGGATACTGTACAGGAGGACAGTAGCTAATGAGGTGGAGGATGGTAAGTATGAGTAGGTAAGAGGAGGGATGTATCACAGAGAAGTGGCAGAAGGAGCCCAGTGGAGATGGGTGATGAAATCAGGGATGAATGTAGAGGGTGAGGGTGGAGCAGAGATAGGGATGGAAGGCGGAACAGCATAAATGCATTTGGGAACAGATTCCCTGGCAGGAAGGGATAAGGCATGGACAAAGCATGAAGAAGATCAGATACGGGAGCAAGGGAGAGAGGCATATATGAATATGGGTGAAAAAATCCATGTAATGCATGACAGCGGAAAGGGTGGGGCAATCCATTCTGAAGTATGCTAGGAAGGGTAGGGGAGAAATCTCACATATTTCTCCATTTGAAAACTATTGACCTGGCAGGTATTATGGTAAATGTGTTACAGGAGAGGTTTGAAGTGCTATGGCAGATCTGTGAAGAGGCAGTATGATTAGCATCCTTCTCTGTGCAGCTTCCTGTACTCAGGGCAAGAACCTCAAGAAAAGCTTAGGATAGATGAATTTTACATGTGGCAAACAAAATGATGTCTATCCAAATGGTATGTGGTGTGGGGGTGGAAAAGGATCTAGGAGGCAAGGATCTTTATGACAAGGACAGGCTTCATTTAAATGGGGATGGAAGTAGGATATTAAACAGAAACTGGCAGAATATTTAGGTTCAGGAGGGAAGTGAGGAGACCCTTTTTTATGGTGAGGGTGGTGTCAGGGTAAAACCTTTAGCAGTGGAAGTGCTAGCCTTTAATACTGGGGGCTGTTTCAAAATGGGGTTGGTCAGGATAAGGGGGATGGTCACTGGACAGGGCGGGGGTGAAGGGGATGAAGGGCCATCTGCAGTATAAGGGCCACTGTCTGCACAACTGAACAGATGCAATAGAACTAAAATGTATCTATCGGTTTGCAAGTTTGTATGTTAGTATGATTCAGTCAATTGAGGGCAGTAGGCATTCAATGTTCAAAGAATGCAAGGTCTTGCACTTTGTGGATAAAAAATGAAATATTAAATTCTGGTTCTGCTGAGTGCAGTTGGCCATCAGTGGTGTTGTGCTACATTTTGAAGTAAGTGGTCTCTGGCCATGAATCATGGACTCCCCCCCCGCACACACACACAAACAGTAGGTGGGTGGGATGCCCTCAGAAGCGATCAGGTTTTAGATGCATTATGGTGTATTGTGAAGATCATTTTTGACAATAGTTGACTGCTTTTAAAATATTCCTTTACACTGGAGTGGCATCGTGAATGAATATTAGCTTTACAGTTAGAAAGGCATATAGCACATATTCGAGGCCAGTCAAAAGCCTTTGCATCACGATGGGGTCGTTTAGATTACATGCTGAGATCCTGGAACTCGAAATCTAATTTTTGATGCTTGGGCCAGTTATCTTGCTCTTTTTCTTTTCTCATCTTTCTATAGTAACCTTTGAGGGGGTGGGATAAAGGGGGTACATTAGGATAGATAGAGTATTGTTCCTTCTGTCTTTTTCTTTTCTGTCCTGTTTTGGGGGGTGGTTATTGTAATGCGCCCTAATTGTACTACGACATTTGATTATGGATGTCTGAGCACTATTTGTCATAGAGGTATGCTTCTGTCTATTTGATGTTTGCTGGAGTGGCGTATAAAAGCAATAAAATATTAATTACAAAAATATTCCTTTACTTGTTGCAAACAACCAATATCACTATCAAAATAACTAGTTTTTGATTTTTGTAAAAAAACAAAATAGTCAAAACTAAAACAACTTCTTAATCAATATCAAGGAACAAAAAATGCATACATCGCATATTAGGGGAGAGGTGATGAGGATCTTGACGAGGTAGAAATACTGAACAAGTACTTCTGCTTAATATTAACTAAGTAGGGAGATGGTCACGGACCACACAGTTAGGTTGTGAAGGCAATGGTGGGGGAGAAGTGAACACCATTCCATTCACAATGTATAGAGTTATGGAAGAACAGTAGATGGGGGAGGAATGCCCCCAGAAGCTACTTTCTGTGTTATCTGTATCATATATAGTGTTCTCTGTATATAGAATCTTATAGTGTACAATTTTGTTGTGCTCACTGTAAGTACAATTCTATGTTGTACATGTTTCTATCTTCTACAAGGCTTGGTCACATCTTTGTACTTACCACCTGGTCATGTATCACTATTTCTGTAATCACTGAGCTACTACAAGTAAATGTTGTCTGTTCCTGACATTCAAAATGGTTTCATCATATCTTTGAACTTTCTGCCTGATCATGTGTTATTATTTATGTTATTTCAACCTGTAGGCCTGGTCTGCTCCAGATGCAATCATGGCCTGCTCCTGACATCCTGTATATATGCTGCATATGTATTTCCTGCATATATGCCTTTGTACAATACTGTCTTTGCTCACCATGCATGGCATGTGTTTATTGCCCGGGTCGCCCCTGAAAAAGGACTTGCATGTCTCAGCGGGCCTACCCATTCATCAAACTTTAAATAAATAAAATAAATAAACAAACTCACAAAGCTGAAGGTGGATAAGGCCATGGGGCTAGATGGCATACACCAGAGGATATTAAAAGAGCTGCGAAGGGAATTAACAGAGCCTCTGGTGACCCTGTTCATAGACTCACTCAACACAGGTGCCATTCCATAGGACTGGAGGAGGGCACATGTGGTCCCACTGTAAAAAACAGCAGTCGGAGATCACGTGATGCAGAGTGCTGAGTAGAAGCTCCTTCAAGAAGCTCCTGCCTCCCGATCACTAAATCCTTTTCTGGACATCTAATTTCCTTAATTTCCTCTGCTTTCGAGATTCAGTGCTGTCTGAATACTTTGGACGTCTGGTTTGAGTGTAAAATTGGCGGATGGAGGCTTACATGAAGAAAGCCCACAAGCACCCTCCCCGGCTACTCCCGGAAAGGCCTCTAAGAAATCCAGGGCTTTGGGTGGGCCTGAGAGGCCTGATCCTCTGAGTCAATTTGGAGAACAGGAACCTTTAACGCTCACTAGGTTCCTTGAAGAGTTTAAGCCCTTTCATGAGGAAATGAAAGAAATGGCGATGGATCTGAAGTCTCTCTCCAGAAAATTAGATGAAGTCTCGCTATCTGTTTCAGGTAACACAGCTCGAATAGTCTCAATAGAGAAAAAGTTAGAAAATCTCGATCCTGATCTGGTGACTATATGTCAGAAATTATCTCGTCTCGAAGCCAAGCTCGAAGATCTAGAGCGCCGCAGCTGCAGAAACAACATTGTGATACTTGGGTTACCAGAGGAAGAAGAAGGCCAACATGTTGTGGCATTTGTGCAGAAGTTGGTGGAGCGGGTTGCCTGCCCCTCTCCCTTTGGCCCTGCCTATATTATAGAGTGAGCTCACAGGTCCCTACAGCCTAGACCTTCTCCGGAGGACCACCCCCCGTCCTATTATCTGTCAGTTTTAAACTACTTGGAGAGGCAGCATTTTCTGCAGAAAGTGAGAGCTTTGCAAGAGGTTCACTGGAAGAACATGGAACTGAGAATTTCACAAGATTTGCCTAGCTCGGTTCGCCTGAAGTGGAAGGCATTCCATCCCATTGTTTCTAAGATAATTGCGGCAGGCTTGAAATTCAGAATGGAATACCTGGCCAGGATACATGTTCTAGTAAATGGATCCTGGTCCAACTACAATGATCCTGCAGCTGCCTTGCCGAACCTTAAATCTATGCTACCAGATCTATTTAAGGAGCCCTGAGATGCTGTGTTTGCAGGATGGAGAGATGTGTGGAGCTGAGAATTAGAACTTTCGTGTTTTCCCTTTTTGAGAAGCTGTTCAGTGCGAACGGGAGGAGTAACTTCCCCTGCTTTGTTTGGACTGAGGGGATCAGTGCATGGCGCACTTGCTACTAGTTTCCTAGGCTCCAATTGCAGGGCGCCCATGCCGGTTAAGGGCAAAGGACACTTAGGGTCTCACAACTTGTTTACGGGGGAATAATATTTCAAGTTTTAGTATTTTTTGTATGGTAAACACAATAGAAAGGGGAGTCAGTTTTGCTGAGATTTAGATTTGTGTTTATTTCACCTGGATTGGAATTAGAGCAGTCTTGGGCTTTCTCTGTAGATCATTTTCACTCTATCATGACTTGGAATTGGCCACTAGAGGGCATATCAGGCATTAGTAACTCACGGGTGTGCAGCCCTCAATTCGAGGGGGATCTCTCCGAACCTTCTCACAAGACTCGAGTGCAGGACAACTAACTTTCACATGGAGAGCCAGTGCACTTGGAGGCTGGTTATTTCTGGGAAGACGAGTTTTTTTTCTGTCTTCCCTTCCTGCAATGCGAGCTCTCAGTCTGTGGTGCAGGTCACTCCTCCTCACTGGGTTCCCGATCTGGTTTTAGTTCTTGCATAATTGCCTCATGAGGCAAGGATGATTTCAATTTTCTATCTCAGTTTCGTTTGGGTTTCCATGGCTACCTGGGTTGTACATGGCTTTCGCTGTGGCCCTTTTCTAATAGGTTCACAATAGGTTTACACTTTGGTGTGGAGGTACTGAAAGCCCAGGACCATTCTCTCTTTTTAAGGGATAACCAGCACTGTTTTGTTTTCTATATGAGGATAGCAAAATGTAAGAGTTTTTATTAACAGAGGTGCATCATTGGGGGCGGGAGATGAAGGAAAAGCACCAGTACTGTGCTGAACATTCTTGTGACAGTTTAGAGGGTTGGGGTGGGTTTTGGGGTATTGTTGGAGGGTAGGGAAGAAATGATGGACTTAATTGTGGCAGGGTTAGGGAGGAGGGGTGCTTTACTGCAGTAACCATGGGTGTACGTTTGCAGGCCCTATATATCCCGTGTGCTGAGCTGAATACACTAAGTCTAATTATCATTACTGGATGGCTAATGAGATAACTTTTGTGGCTTGGAATGTTAAGGGGATCAGGAAAAAGCATAAACAATATCAGGCTCTTAAACATTTAAGCTTACTTAGCTCTCAGATAACTTTTTTACAGGAAATCCACTTATTAGAAGTGGAAGCTTTACAGTTAAGGAGACAACAGGTGGGATTGGTTTATAATGCCCAGGGATCTACAAATAGCTGCGTGGTCATGCTCATGATTAATAGAGGTATTCCCTTTGTTTCTACACAGGTTATTAAAGATCCCGAGGGAAGGTTTATCCTTGTTAAAGGTACTATCTGGTCTGTTCCAATATTACTTGGCAGTATCTATGGTCCTAACATAGATGACCCAGGATTATATCTGCTATTCTCCCAATACTTCCCATCAGGATTATTTTAGGGGGGGGGGATTTTAACCAATTACTTGAGTCTAATTGAGATAGGTCAGGCAAAGGTCTGGGAGGGGTCACTCTGGGGCAGAAGGCTTTTAAAGATCTATTGGATCAATGTGGGCTCTGCAATGTCTGGCGTGTTTTACATCCTGATTCTAGGGAGTTTACCTTCAGATCAATGACACACGGCTCGCAGTCCCGCATTCATTACATACTTATTTCTCAGTGCCTATTACCTGGGGTTAAGACTTCCGTGATTCAATCTGGCCCAATCTCTGACCACTCACTAGTTTTATGTTAATTGGTACTGCTTAATTTACCTAACAGGGAAACCAGATGGAAACTTAATGAACATCTTCTCAAGGATGTTAAATACTGCAAACTTATAAGAGAGCAAATTGAATCCTTTTTTTCATCTAACCCGTTAAATAGTGCAAAGCTGGACATTTTGTGGGGGGCCTTTAAGGCCTTCATGAAAGGGATCCTTATCAGCATGGTGGTTGGTAGGAAAAGGGCACAGGAGAAGGAACTAATATCTTTTCTATCCCAAATTAGATCACTTGAAACTAATTTCTCGATTAATCCTCCCAATGAGGATATGAGGAAACTCTTAGTGTTGAAAGATAGATATTTGGAATTACTCCAAGACAAAGCAGAATTAACTATTATTTGTACAAAAGCTAGTTACACTGATCAGGGAGAAAAGGAGGGGCACCTACTGACACTGCATATTAAAGCAACAAGAATTAGTGAGATTTATCCCTCCAATCAGGGCACTGGCCGATGGATCCTTAAAAGTATATCCCACTGAAATAGTTCAAGAATGTGCCCGTTATTATACAAACTTGTACAGTGACATGGAGCATCCCTTGCCCTGGGAGTATGGAGAGTAACCTGAAAGA
Source organism: Neoceratodus forsteri (assembly GCA_016271365.2). NCBI lineage: Eukaryota > Metazoa > Chordata > Ceratodontiformes > Ceratodontidae > Neoceratodus > Neoceratodus forsteri. The sequence goes on from CM057458.1 coordinate 1,181,477,599, forward strand.
TTCCCATTTGCCCCTCTCTCTGACCTACACAAGGATTTTCTGATTGATCCTATTTTCAGGAGGAAATTGCTGATGTTATTAGTGAATTGCCTGCAGACAAGGTCCCAGGCCCCAATGGTTTTCCTCCTTATTTTACAAAGTTTTCAGGACCTTCTATCACCAGTACTTTGCTGTTTATTCCAGCACATTTTAGCTGGGGCAGAGGCTGACTCCCACCTTTTGAGGCCTTGATTGTTCTGCTCTCCAAACCAGATAAAGATCTTGAGCTGGTTCAGATTACAGACCTATCTCACTTTTAAATCAGGATATTACAATTTTCTCCAAAATATTAGCCAATAGGTTAATGGTAGTTCTTCCTGAGTTGATATGTATAAATCAGGTAGGATTTATGATTCAATCTCTAATTTCTCTGGTTCAAGTCTAAGTATACCTCAGACTATATTGTCATGTAAGACCTTAAGTAAGGTGCTTGGCATTTGATGGGCATTAGGTTGGAGTTACTGCAGTATGGGGAAGGAAAGGTTGGTCAGGCAGTTATTCCTTTATATTGTATTGGAATGTTAATGTCACTGTCATTTAAACTGCATTTTATTGTGGAAAATGTATTAATAAACTTTAAATTGAAAAAAAAAGCAGTCAAGAGTAGGTGAGAACTGGAGGCCAGACAGCCTCACCTCAGTGGTAGGAAAATCATGGAGACACTGCTGAAAGAAAGGATAGTGGCACATATGGAATAAAGAGGTGCTCATGATCTGATGCAACATGGATTCACAGCAGCATGGTAATGTCAAACAAGTCTAATAGATTTGTTTTGATTAGGTATCAAGGAAATAAATCAGGGAGGGCAGTGGATATTTCTTACCTAGATTTCAGCAAAGCCGTCAACACCATTCTGCATAGACAAAGCAGAAGGGCTGGAAGAAAAAATTGCTTGTTTGAAGATGACATTGAGATATGCAACATGGAGGATACTATGGAAATGTGGCAGAACATGAAGAAGTACCTGGAGAAGCTTAAAAGATGGTTGTAGATGTGGCAACTGAAGTTCAACACAAGAGGAACCTGGGGAGAGCTACAGGTTGGGGATATGAGCTGACTGTTACTAAAGAGGAAAGGGACCTAGGGGTAATCATATTTGATGACCTTAAGGTATCAAAGCAGTGCACAAAGGCAGCAGGAAGGACCAGTGGCATACTGGATGCATAGTCAGGAGTATCACTAGCAGGAGGCAAGAGGTTGTGATGTTATTGTATAATACACTGGCAAGGCCTCAGCTGGAGTACTGCATGCAGTTCTGGAGGCCACACCTGCACAACAACATTCAAAAGGTGGAGACTATCCAGAGAAGGGTAACAAAGATGGTGCAGGGGTTGCATCACAAAACATATGAGGAGAGAGAGTAAGGGACCTCAATATGTACTCACTAGAGGAGAGAAGACAGTGGAGAGACATGATTGAAACTTTCAAGTACTTCAATGGCATAAACAAGGTGAAGGTGGGGGACCTTTTCTAATGTAGAAAAAGTACTATAAAAATGGGTCACACTATGACATTTGAAGGGGATAGATTAAGAGGTAATGTGATGAAGCTTTTCTGCACAGAAAGGATAGTTGACACTTGGAATAGTTTGCCACAGGATGTAGTGGGGGCAACCACAGTGGAGGGGTTTAAGCATGTCTGGGACAGGCACAAGGGAAGCATGATGGTGGAAGGAGTGGTGAAAAGCCATTGTTCACATAGTGTCAGTGGCCACATACAAAAAAAAACTGGGGCCCACTGGGGTGTGTTCCCAGTGTGCAATATGAGTTTGGGAGGAGGGACTTGATGCCGATAGGGATTGGGCACTCCCATAGGCCAAAAAAGTGAGCTTGAAGTGGAGAGGAATCATGATGCTGACTGGGTCTCCCCCCCCCCCCCCCCATCGGCAAAGACAGTGAGCTTGGGTCAGTGGGGAGCATCTGACACTGGAAGTGGGCATTCAGTGTTGGTAAAATAAATATATAATAAAATTATCTGGGCACTTTGGAGTCGGCTTTCAGTGTGCCTCAGTGTGGGTGTGAGGAATACATGCTGATTCGGGGATTGGGCATCTTGATGTTGGCTTTCTGTGGAGTGTGTGGCAGGAGTCACTAGTGCAGAAAGTCGCACAGGGTCAGATTTATTTATTGAAATGTTTCACCAGGAAAGGCACAAAAGGCACAATGGACAAGCAAGTTGCTCTCATATAGCATGGCCTAAGGTCAGAGTGCTTGGCGCATGGCAGGAGACAATGAGGTTGTGAGAGAGAGGGGTGGTGCCACTACAGTAATGAATCTGACCATGACTGCAGTGGCAGATTGGTTTCAACTACATGACTCTCTTTTAAGCTGTTGTCTTCATCGGCATGCTTAATGATTGGTGGCTGAGGGACGCACCGACTTAAGTGTCTCCATGCATTTGCCACAACACTGACACACCTCTGAAATGTACTACTACCACAATATCCTGCTTGTGCATGCATGCATGCCAACATGAAAAAGGGTCCAGATCATTTTGGAGATAAGATAGACTGTCTCTTTTTAACCAGTCATAAAGAGACTGGGCAATCCCAAAGACAGACCAGCAGGTCCTATGCTACAATCACCCTTCCCATCCATCATCACAGTAAACAGTACCTTATTCTGGCTCCAGAGTGGGACCAACCAGTCTGTGAGTTGCTTGTTAACTTGGCACCCAACATTTAAGAATCAGTACCCAACTTAGTATTTTTAATGTCCATCATTTTTAAAGATTCAAAAACCACTTCCATGGGCAGGTAGTCAGTTTGCTGGCAACTATTGGTCCTTTATATACAGTATGTAAAGGGTTCCCTATGATTGCTTCTATCTCTCTGTAAGTGAAAATGATTTCAGAGCTCATGACCAGAATGAGCGTGAGTAGAGGACAAACAGCTATGCCTTTATGTGACACATCACTAAGTTCCATAGGAATGGCCAGCCTTTGGAGTAAAAACTCAGATATGCACCCTTAGCTGAAATAATAAAGTAGACTGGTATGGATAGGCTATTCAAAACAGGGAAGGGGAGGGACAGCTGGGGCTATGATATGAGTCTGGAGGAGGCATGTTCATGGTGGAGATGATGAGACACTTTTACAGAAACGGAGGTAGCTTGGTGGAATGCATTACCAGAAAATGTGTGGTACATGGTACATCAGCCCAGTGGGCTTCTTCAAAAGGTGCTGGTATAGGGCAAGGGGATGGACAATGGAGGAGAAAGGTGAGAAAGAAGGGCAACTGCAGAATAATGAGTGCCAGATGCACATTCAAGCAGATGTTATGTACTACTAGACATTTATGTGTTGGAAAATTTATTTTGTAAATATGTTTATAATTTTGTAATTTTTTTTTGGTTTTATAGAGACTGAAGACACTAAAATTGGTGAAGATGACAATGGAACTGCAGAGTTTGATGAGGAGCATGAATGGTGCATTGAACTTGGTAATGTCATAAATCTGGAATTAACAACAATAGGGAAAAAGGCCACATAGACATCTTTTCATTTTGAGGGGAGGGGAGTGTGGGTGCCCATTACCTGCAACAACCGAGTTCCTCTTGAATCTGTTTGCTGCTCTCAGGAATTCTTCTCCAACTCCACTAAGCCCCCCCCCTTCACCAGCTCAGAGCCCCCTGGTGCGGGACCACCTTAATCCTCTGGTGCTCTATCTACAATTAAGAAGGGTGATCATGGAAAGCTGCTGATAGTTGCAATATCCCCAGTCACCAACAGGTACTGCTGGAACAGGGCAGATGTGCCCACCCACACACACACACACACAGGAAAGAAGAGCAGTCAACTGGAAGCTCATCCCTCACTCCCCCCTGCAGAACCCTTGGCAGTATGGGTTCTCCCTCTCATGCAAAATCCAAGGGCCTATTCATGTTCCTGGGGAACATCAATCCACCCAATGCCTCACATCACAGCCATCCAAGGGTTCTCAAATGTATAACTTCATGGGGAGGGTCCCCTACCTATGAAGTGAAGTACCTTATCAACAATCCAGTCATCCTGAGTGCTGATGATGCATCAATTCATGTATCAGGAATTCCTTTGATGATGGCTGAAGAGTCTGTCACTAGATTGGCCCTGCACCATTTTCCTGTTTTCTCTCAGAATCTTATCATGTAGTACACAGACATACACCAGTGTCTGTCACGCTACTTAATATAGCTGAACCAGCCACAGTGATGTATCCTGGCTCATGCCAGAGGGCAATAGGCACTGGTCATATATAGTGGTGGATGAAGTGTAAAAAATGTGCTTTGTGGAGTAGTCCATTGAAATTCCACCCATTTCACAAAGTGAAATGCAAAATTTTGCCTGTCAAAACAACAAAATTTCTCCTGGTGGAACAGTGAAATTTTAACTTCCATGGTGAAATTTCACCATCTACAGTGAAATTCCACCTTCCATGGTGAGATTCTGCCTTCTTCAGCAAATTTTAGCCTCCAGAAGGTGAAATTTCACTGCGAAAGGCAAAGTTTCACCTTAGCGGAATTCTACCTAATGTGGAAAATTTCATGAATTACTCCACATGGCAACATTGCCCACTTTGCAGCCACTTTGCTGGTGGAATTTAAATTCACTGCCTCTCTAGTCATCTACCCCACCCTTTCCCTGATAGATGGCCATCAGTCATTGGAAACTCAAGCCTTCACCCTCAGCCATACCTCTGATGCTCATGTCTGTTACTGAACTCTGGGGGGGGGGCATTGATATGATTTATTAAATTTATAAAGATGAACCTCTATATTTTGTATAAATAATCACAACAAGAAGAGAAAGAGAGAGTCTGACAAAGCAGAATGAACAATAGAGCATGTTGTTGAAAAACAGAGAATGTAATGCTCCAAATGCAGGACAGGCACCATGATTGGGTGAAGTAATGTGCAGCTAAGCAACATGCTAAGGATAAAGATCTAGTGAAATATATGATGGATAAGAGCAAGGCCACATCTGAGGTGTTAGTCAATGACTTCATTGGTGGGTTGCATGACCTGCTGAAACCAAGTCAGCAATATCCACACCAACAATATACAGTACTACACCCACTCCTACTTGCTCACAATGAGCATATACCATAGCAATTAACAATTATATTGTGGATAACAGTATTGATCCACAGTTTACTTATCACACTTATACTGACCTGCTAGGTTAAGGAATTTGTTATCAGTTTAGTTTACAGAATTATGCTTTGTATATGTTGCAATATATTTATATTGTTTAGTTGATTAATATTGAAAATGTTAAAATTTCATGTTATAAACGAGTTAATAAAAAATGATATCCTCTCATTTTCAGAGTATGACTTATGTTATATCTATATATATATATATATATATATATATATATATATATATATATATAAAATTACCCTTATTGTGTAACGTGATTGTGGGAGAAGCAGTCTAATGTTTGATTAAGACAGTAGTTTAAATATTTCTATTATATTGAAAAGAAATCACGCAGTGTTGTGAATGATAAAATAGGCTGGTGGCTGTCAGTTGGAAAAAATCTGTGAGACCCTGCACGGTGGTGCAGATGGTTGATTAGATTGATGTATTTTGTTATGTCACACCAGAGAACAGGGTTTGAAAAATGACCTCTGCCGTTGAGGTGCCAGCATTGTGGTGGTGGTGGGAGTCATATGGGGGTCACAACTGGTCAGGGTGCATGAGGTTGATTGGGAATGGGGTGTGTTTTGAACCCTAATGCTCACTCCATTAAATGAGTAAGTAAGGTAATGTATATTTATTTATATATATATATATATATATATATATATACATACATATATATATATATATATATGCAGAATTAGATAATTTGATGAGCATTATGATTCACAACCCCCCAAAATACATCACTCATGCCTGTTCAATACATACACAGTAAGAGATGTGATTTTAGGCTTTGGAGCACTTATGTTGTATTTACCTTGTTTTGATGCTTCAGCCTTAATGGTTCATTAACAATTGTTTTGTACAATGTGTGAATATATATATATATATATATATACAGATATATATATATATATATACACACACACACACACACACACACACATAAATAGCAGGAGTAGGCATGAAAATGACTGGATAATAGTGGGACACATGATGAGCACAAGTGTGAAATTGAAAATATTTTCACTCTTTAGAGCAAACTTTGGATATTCATAAGTGGCAAAGCCACAAATGAGTATCCAGAGGTCACTGTGCTGAAGAGAAAATATCTTTCTTATTACATTAGTGAACATCATGTATCCATTTTATACAATGGGGCCTCCTATTGCTAGGAGTGAATTGCCCAAAAGTAACCATTTGTGCTGAATAGTGTGGGTTTTGCACGATTGCATAATACATGCATAAGTGGAGTTGTCACATTGCTGTGAGAATACCTGTTTTTATCTGCTAGGTCATTTGCTCTCCCCTATTATATAACAAAAGATATCTTAGTAACATCAGTAGCAGCAAGATATCAAAAAATATTTTTTGTTACTGTCATCACAGTAGAATACTGAACCAATAAGAGAACAGCGTCTACAATGCTAATGACATCACAATGCCTAGTGCAGCACTGAAGCAAGCAGTATATCAAATATTCAATAGCCTCACTCCCACCATTACATATGGACAGTGTTATACTATCTGAATGAAGGGATGGGAGTGTAGGGTCCATATAAAATGAGGATACAATTTTACTATCTGAAATGAAGGGAAATTCTTTGAAAATATATTTGTTACAGCATCAGTTAGAGTGGATACCACATTGGCAAAAGCATGGAAATTTGGCATTAGGATTTCCAACCCTAATGTCTCACCCCCCAGGGTTCCTTCCCATAACACAACACCCACATTCCCCACCTTCCACACACCAGCAGGTGTTGGGTGTGCCATGGAGTCATAAGGCCAAGCTCTCACATCATTCGAAATGTAAACATGCTTTCAAGCTACAGCATAGACAACTGGGCAAGAGTTAGGCCTTGTGATCCCAATGGCACTGCCTAACACCTATTGGTGCATAGAGGGTGGAGGAATGGTGATGGGGTGGTAGGAGTGTGAACCCTGGGGGATGGGTTGTTAGGGTTGGAAACCATAATGCCTCATTTTCCTGCTTTTGTTGATGTGGTATCCACCCTAATTGATGCTCTAATGAATTTTTATAAAGATTATATAGATATATAGATATAGATATATATATATATATATATATATATATATATATATATTATGGTAGCACGGTAGTGCTACCATAGTTAGGGTTGAGGAGCCATTTACATGTTAAACCCAATATTTTGCACCTCAATAACTTTGCAACCATTTGATGGATTTTCCTGAAATTTGGAATACATGATCAAGACCCATACACCTTGGGATCTGCCAAGTTTTGTACCAGTTGGATATATGGCTGCTGAGTTATTAAGCGTGATCTGCATGTTATGCTTTTTTGGAATTCTACGGTCGCGCCTACAGGTCGCACAGTTTACGCGACTGGTCCGAAATCTTCAGGGAACATGCAGCCAGGGTCCCCGATGTGTCTTTTGAAGATTTTGTGAAAACATATTAAATGGTTCAAAAGTTATTCAAAAAACAAGTTCCCATTATAAGTCAATGGGAAAAGTTAAAAAGTTCGATAGTGTCGCAAATGCAGTAATTACTTTCACAAATGGCCCTTTTACTGTTGCAAATCCACCATTTTGTTTTCAGTTAGCAATCCGAAAAATGCTTGGCATTTAAAATTGGGATCCTCTAGCAACCTAATTCTTTTTTATTCACCTAGTAGGACCATGAGGATGCTATGCATGTCTTTATTTTGGGGTAAAACACCCTAGAAATATGTTTTTCAAGTTTCTGGAAAAAGTACTTTCGCAAAGTAGTGTTGAATGTATGTCTCTGTCGAATGAATTTGTGAAAGCTTTCGCAAAGTTCGACAGTACTTTTCCAGGGTGTGTGAAAATAACAGCAATTCTTTGGCACTGTGCTGCAAAAGAACAGTTTGGTATTTTGGGCTGACATTTGCAGGGAATGTAGACAAGATGTCACAGATGTGCATTTCACTGGTTTGGTAACAAAATATTACTCAACAGCCAAGTGACGGCACTCAAAAGTTGACAGTTTTTCCCTTAGGATAGCATTATGGAGTCTGTTGCATTACAGGAATCCTTTGTCGCCCTGCTGCAAAATAATGGTTTGGTATTTGGTGATGAAATTTAGAGGTAAGAAAGTTGACATACCAGAGATGTGCCTTTCAGTTGTTTGGTGAAATAATATTACAGGGAGCCAAAGTTATGCCACTCTGAACTTCTCTTTTTTTCCTATAGGATAACATTACGGTGTTCGCTGCACCTCTCAGGGCCCGTATCTCGGAAACGGTGCGAGATATAGACTTTTCTTTGGAAAAAATTCTTAGCCACCTACTAGGGACTAAGTACAAAACTAGTCAAGAAAGTTATAAATCATATGATTTTTAAATTGTTTTTCTATGTTGTACGGTTCCTGAGATATTAGCAATTTAGTATTCCAACTCTTCTGCTGTTTGCATTTTCATTTTCACTTGTGTTTATGTAACTTCACTATTTTGTCTCTAAAGTAGTGTTTATCTTTGTGTTTTGATTTGTGGTACCATGTGTATTAACATTTGTGTTTTTTGGTTATGTGTTGTTATGTGTGAAGACATCATGTTGCCGGAGGCAGGGCCCAAAGAGCCCCACACTCCTGCTGCTATATCACATTTAGTGTATTTCAGTACTGTTTCTGTTTTGCTTTTTTGTGGTGGGACCATGGGGGCTGAAGGCCCCGCAGTCCCACTGTTGTATGATATTCTGTGTTGGTACTGCTGTTTATGTTTCTGTTTTGTGTGGTGGGAGCATGGGGCCTGAAGGGCTGCATGCTCCTGCTGCTGTATAACATTTAGTATATTTCAGTACTGTTTATGTTCCTCTTTTGTGTGGCAGGAGTGCGAGGCCCGAAGGTCACTAGCACATTGTGTATTTTACAGTATTGTACATGTTTGTGTTTTGAGTGGTGGGAGTGCGGGGCCAGAAGGGCCCTGCGCTATTCTCACTGTATTACATTCAGTATTAATCAGAATTGTTTATCTTTGTGTTTTGGTTTCATGCTACCATGTGCATTAACATTTGTGTTTGCTGGCATTGTGTTAGCATGTGTAAAGACATGTGGTGGGACTGCTACCGCTGCTGTATCATGTTTAGTATATTTCAGAACTGTTTATGTTTGTATTTTTGTGGCAGGAGTGCGGGGTCTGAAGGGCCCCATGCTACCATCACTGTATTATATTCAGTATTTTTCAGAATTGTTTATCTTTGTGTTTTGATTTGTGCTACCATGTGCATTAACATTTCTGTTTGGTGCCACTGTGTTAGTGTGTGTGAAGAAATCATGTGGCCCCTACCCCCCCTGAGCAACACTGGTACACAGAGAGACAGACACATATGGAAGTGGGGGGGAGCCATGGTAACAGGAATAATCACAAAGTTGCTGCATGTTAAGTGAAGAGCCACAGGTGAAGAAGGGTGATGCAGATCACTTGTACACCTCCCTGATTACAGGTAAAGTGTAGTTAGCATTGTTGTCACTTGAATGGCCTCAGCCAGGTAATGTCTCTTCAAACTGCAACACCAGGTACTGGATCCTCAATAGAGATCCACAACAGAGCTGAGAGTATGGACATCAATGGTAGACATCAGTGACTTCAGGGACACTCAAGTTAGCACAGTTAGTGTTTGTGTTGGCTGAGACAGGTAATACCCCTGCCCCCAAAATTTGTACTGCATCATGAGTATCAAGCACAGCAAGACTGAGGCAAGCTACATCAATGGTATACCTCTGTAATTGTTGATACACGCAACTTAGCACAGTGCTGTATCACATTTAGTATAGTTCTGAATTGTTTAAGTTTGTGTTTAGTGTGATGGGAGCATGGGGGCCTGAAGGGCCCTGTGCGCCTGTCACTAGCACATTTTTTTTTTTACGGTACTGTTTCTGTTTGTGTTTTGCATCATGCCCTGCACTCCCGTCACTGTATTACATTCAGTATTTTTCAGAATTGTTTATCTTTGTGTTTTGATTTGTGCTACCATGTGCATTAACATTTCTGTTTGGTGCCACTGTGTTAGTATGTGTAAAGACATCACATGGCCCCTACTGCTCCTGAGCAACACTGGCACACACAGAGAGACAGACACACACAGAAGTGGGGGGATCCATGGTAAAAGCAATAATCACAGACTTGCTGCATGTTAAGTGAAGAGCCACAGGCAAAGAAGGGTGATGCAGTTCAGTTGTACAACTTCCTGATTACAGATAAAATGTAGTTAGCATTGTTGTCACTTGAATGGCCTCAGCCAGGTAATGTTTCTTCAAACTGCAACACCAGGTACTGGATCCTCAGTAGAGACCCACAGCAGAGCTGAGGGTATGGACATCAATGGTAGACATCAGTGATTTCAGGGACACTCAAGTTAGCACAGTTAGTGTTTGTATTGGCTGAGACAGGTAATACCCCTTCCCCCAAAGTTTGTACTGCATCATGAGTACCAAAGTGCAGCAAGAATGAGGCAAGCAACATCAATGGTACAGCTCTGTAATTGTTGATACACACAACTTAGCACAGTTCATATTTCTATGGCTTCAGACAGTCAATTTCCCCACTCATACCAGTTACTGATCCTGTCTGTACAGTCACAACTGCATGTCCTTAGGTAGAATGTCATACAGCTGTCTAGACCAGGTAATGCACTCTGACTGTAGACTGACAGTAGATGTGAGTGTGGTACATGGTAGTTAACTTAGGAATTACAGGAGATCTGTAACTCAATGTCTGAACACCTAGCCCACATATTGCACACTGAGTTGACAGTACAGAACAGAAAAAACATGGAGGTGAACAATGTGATGGGGGAACTGTACTTCCACAGCACTTGCTGCATCCTAAGTAAACAGCCACAGGAAAATATAGGCAATGTACATCAGTTGTACAGCTCTCTGATTACAGGAATAGTCCAGTTAGCACAGTTGCCACTTGAATGGATTCAGGCAGGCAATGTGTCTACAAATGTGACAGTAGGTACTACATTGTAAGTGGAGATACAGAACACAAGTCAGAGAATGCACATGTTAGTGCACATACACAACACAAGTGAGGGTTTGTACATTAATGGTACGCATCACTGATTGCAGGAATACTGAAGTTACCTCAGTTAGGATTTGCATGGATTTAGGCAGCTAGAGCTGCTGCGCCTCCCAAAATTTGTAGGGCATTATGACTGGTTATCTATAGGAACCATAGGGGACTGGAGATCTATGGCACACCTCTGTAATTGTAGGTACAGTGAAGTTACCACAGTTAGGAGTTGCAGAAGCTTAGCCAGGGAATTGCAGTAGACATAGCAGTCACTGCATCCTAAGTGTATAGTCACAGCTGCATAGTGTTAGGTAGTGATGTGCGGCACCTTGCTACAGTAATTACTACATGCTGAGTGTAGGGGCACAGGAAAAGTAAGTGCATTGCAGAATTTTTAACACTCTTAGGAATTATGGGAAGTGTGACATGCAATGTGCTACATCATAGCCTATGTTGTGGATACTGAGTGGACAGCACAGCAACCAAAAAAAATCATGGACACATAGTTGTGGTACTGTTTGTTGCAGTTGATTTGCATGCTTAATAGAAACTACAGTTATGTTATAATGTTGTTATGCTATTTTCAGTAAAGACTCAACACAGGTGGTTACATTTTAAAAAGATTTATTGCCAGTTGTGAAACTGAAAAAGGCTCAATTAAGACTGTATTTTTTTTTACAAAATCAGTCTCACAATACAATCCTTGTATGTGTGTAATCATTGCTTGGAATATATGTAAATGTGCCACATTTATAGCAACTAGATTATATGAATTGGGGCAAGTATGTGATATTGTAATGCAGCATAGAAAGAAGGTAGCATAAGAAGGTAATTTGTTCTATTAATTGTGATTGTGTTACAGGGTTCACATCTTGAGGTAAAGTGTTTGGTATCCCTGCAGTGTTCTCCCATCTTTTGTTGGTGGGGTTGTTATCATCCTTCTTTGCATATACCTGGTTCTTTAATAGCTGGTCACTGTCTTTAATTAGCTGTTCTGTGTTTATAGTGAAGTTTAAGTGTTCACTACTATTTATGGGAAGAAGTGTTTTCTGACATTCCTTCTGAACTTGTGACTCTCAAGCTGAACCTGTGGCTCTTCATTATATATTTGCTACTGAACTTGAAGAGACTTTGGTTAACAATATTATTTATATGTTTTAAGTAGTTGAATGTTCTAATTATGTGTCATCCATTAGTTGTGTCCTATATTAATAAAGGTATGTCAGGAGCTGCTAAACAGTGATTACACACATGAAACAGAAATGTTTAGTTGTTATTGTGTAACTGATAATGTGGATGTCCCTGGGGTTGGTGAAAAACCATGTGCTAAGTGTTCAAGTAATAGAATATTAAAAAAATCTGATTTCAGTGACATTAGATTACTGGTATGTTCAGTTAAATATTTAATGATATGTCACTGACTAGGCGCATATGGGAAATTCCCACCCAACCCTTCAATAGAGGCATTCATAAATATTGTCAGGAACAGGTATGAAGTGCGTTGTGATCAGTAACAGTGTCTGATTTACAATTGTCAGTATTGTTAACATAGGTTAGAATTACTTGTATGACAAGTACAGAAAAATGTCATATTATTACAGGGACAAAAAACATTGTTTTCAATTGTTACACTGGTTTCTATGTTACATCTGAACTAGTAAGTCAAAAAATATTCATGGTATGCTGTTTTTATCGAATATATGATTTATTGAACTTAATCGGTATAGTACTGTATTATATGTTAAACATTCATTAGTACTTTACTCTTATACTAATACTTTTACTAGAAAAATAAAAGCAGTTAGCAACAATGGCAAGGTGGAATAAGAATGTAAATATTATTTACAAGTAATTACAAAGGCATGGCAAAGTCACTTATTAATAAGTTGCAATCATTCAGTATTTACACTTGCTTCATTCAACTTGTTGCATTATGAATAAAGATTGTTATTTTTACATATGTACAGTATCAGTATAAACAAATAAAGCAGGCATAGTTCAACACTGTTGCATGGTGAACAATGATGTTGTCTACATGTCAACAGCTAATAGACAAAAAAAAGTGGGATAGACAACTTGTGGCAGACTGTACTGTTTGGTGAATGAGACATGTGTTGCACAGTTATTTATGATGGTAACTGAGAACTTTTATTTCTCTGCAGAGAGTAACAGTTAGAAACTGGCAGCAACTTCTTGTTATGCATGGGTATGATACATAACAAGAAAAGATATGTACAGAAGAGGAGAGGCAGGAAGGCCTCTGTTTTGAGATGTATAATCTTTGATAGACATGTAAGCATGGTTTCTCTAGTGACTGTAAATACTGTTGGCGCTGATTGAAGCCACTACAGCAATTTCCATGTTGTCACTGATCCACACAAGATCTAGATGTCATAGTGCATGAAATGTGTCTGCTCAGGATAGCATTTTGTTGAAATGCTATGATTTATCGAGAGTTGAAGATTGGAAACAATTGTACTGACCTATGACTGTTTCTGTCACAAAGTAGTCATTTAAAAAATGCAACATGTTGTGTCCTATTCTTCTGAAATATGAAGGTCATCATAATTCTTCAATATTAGAAGATATGCATTTCTTAAGTGTCGTGGCAGTCTCTGTTTAAAACTGCATGTAGAGTCATCACACTCTACCCATCCACTGCTGTACCTTAGTAAACAGGTGTAATGGCCAGAATGCATGGATTGACCATGGTGATAGATTATACTGTGAGTGTCAAACACTGAATGGTTAAAGACTATTCTACCAGCTGTGTAATCTTGGATAGGAGTGTCAACTCTGAGCTCGTTGGAGTCAAACCTGTGCATCTTAAGCAACAGATATTGAGAAGAACTCCTGAGATGTATGGACTGAGTGCATCTGCCTCCACACCTTTTGCACGAGTGACCACATCAAGCATTGGTGAATAGCTTTCAAAATTTGACACTTTTGGTTTGAGGGACAAAAACAGTAATCCACAGCATGTCTTCTGTGGTTTCACACTGTGAATGGCCACATGAAACACATACATATTTGGTTACATAAGACACTGTGAAGTAGTGGTGTATTGGGGTGCCATCTTCATCCAAGTTGTTTATGACAACCATCATAAACTCACTAGTGTCTTGCTGTATGTCAGCAGCAAATGTACTACATCTGTCATATGTACCTAACACTTGTTTTAGTGGTGTTAGTGACTACATTGTTAGACTGGTCAGAAGTCATGTTGACAATTTGCTTCAAAGCATTTGATAGGGTATTGTCTTGAGAAGCAGATATTGCCTGCACAAAGTGTGGCATGTGTAGAAAAACTTGCATAGCTGAGTTAGCATAGCAGTTCACTCTAGTGCTGTTGTCAAAGACTGGTACAGCAGCTACACCAACTGATTTCTGACGAATTGCTGGCTGTGAATGTTTACTTGAAGTTGTGACCTTTGTTGAACTCTTTTGAGTTGAATCACTTCTGGAAGCTTGTGACTGTTTGCTGATACCTGTAGATTTGACTATATGATGTGAGACAGCCAGATATGTAGGCAGTGGTAGTAAAGACATTTGTGGCTGATGTAGAGTACGTAACCTGTTGTACTCAAGAATTCATTGCTTGTCAGCTCGTATTTTCTGAGGTGCTAGAGTTATAATGTGCAACCCAGAAAGACTGCGGACATGTGAAAGTGCCACGTAGCTCATGCCATCCTTGAAAAATGTCTGTACCTATGTCCACCATTGCTGAATCCAAACTCAAGCCCTGAGATTTGTGAATGGATACAGCATATGCAACACATAATGGAAACTGTTTCCTGTTTACATAGATATCCTTAAATACCTGGAATTTTACGCAGGTCCGTTCTATGTGTACAGGCTGTTCCATGTTGTCAAAGTGAACTACAAGTGTCTCGATACATGTCTTCTGGACATTGTAAACAAAGTCAGTGATGTTTCCCATGGCACCGTTTACCATGCCTCATTCAACATCTAGATTACGTCGCAGCATGATACATGCATTCTTACAAAGTGAGAGAACAGCTTCTAGTGCAGCTGTGTGTGAAACATCTGACTTGAGTTCACTGAGTCATTCAGTTATCTTTGCTACTAGGTTGCAACTAAGAATGACAACATCAACTGTATCAACAGCATGCAGAGTTAGAATTTCTTGGTTTTCTCTCTGCAGCATTAAATTGTTGAGCTCAGTGCATTTCTTTAGTCGTGGCATAAGACACACTATGTGTGTCCCTGTAGAGCATACTTCACTGAAAACATTACATGCTGTTTCTATGGATGCAGTATCTACTGTGATTCTCCGATCGTTTAACATACAAACATGTTCTGGTGACAGAGAACCTGTACGAGCTTCATCTAAAAGTGATTTGTAGGCCAGATCACTACTTTGGTGCATGTTCTCATACAACTCAACATAGGTAAATAACTCCCAAATGTTATAGCATGCAATGCAGCCAAGAATATTCTTAGCTTGCTTGGCAGTTAGAGTTGTAAATACATGCTCTGCATTAACTGGTGCAAGCTGTAAAAGGTCTCCCAAAACAACAATAATTTTGCACCAAATGGTACTCCATCATCAGTACCTAAGATCTCTTGTAGATGTAGATGAATACAAGCAAGCATGACATTGGAGACCATGCTGATTTCATCAATGACAAGTAACTTCATCTTTGTGAACATGGAATGGAGATGAGACAGCAACAGACATTGATGACCCTGTCAGGCTCTGTATTTCAGCAGTGATGGTTTCAATAAGGAAACTCTTTCCTGTGCCAGCTGAACTGCTAACAAAGATCAGCAGTGGCTTATAGTCATGACAGTCACATTTTATTTTGTTTCATGTTGTAGACCATGTCGAACAGCGTCAATGACTTGAGACTGAACTACATGCTGCTGCTGATTAAGTCTTTCTCTCAAGTCAGCTGGGTTGACAGTGGAGTGTGTTCCATGTTCCATGGCTGTCTCTATTTTTGATATTAACACCTCTGGGGCATTTAAAGGCAGAAGTTCACCTACAACAGCTTGTTCTTCTGGATCAAGGTTGTCTTGTGAACTAACAGGAGTGTCTTCGTGAAGCTGCTTCTCTGTCTTCTCAAGTTGTTCTTTCTTAGCCTCTAGTCTCTGTATGTATGTCTCTGAGAATTCAGTTTTGAAAGTCTCGTAACTGCGATTGAATTCTTCCTTGAATGTATCACAGTCACCTTTTAATTCAGACTCACTCCTCCAGGGTCTAAATAGGAATAGGAGAGCAAAGTAGTAGTGTTCTCTGCTCTCCGACGTGCCTAGATGTAATCTACAGTGGTCTATGAGCCATGGCTTGTGTCTTTTTAGAAGACAGCCATCCACTCCATTCACCTTGTAAATCTGGCATGTTGAGTCAGGTGATATATCTGCCTTTTAGTCATACCACTTAGCCACCTGAAAGAGAAACATATCATGCATGTCGTCGTGTCTATGGTGGTAGTATGTGTCTATCAGGTTATTCTTTAAGATATGTTTTGAAGAAGGTCTATTGGCAGTGAGCTCCTCAATTTCGGCATGGGGAATCAGTATACATTTACATTTGTCTTTGTAGTTTACACTGAGAAACCAGGCAGCGTCAGACTTCCCGTACAGATGTGCACACATTAAACTGTCACTGGCTTCATAAGCTCCACATTCTCTGTGTGAAAGAGTCTTCAAGTCCCATAACCAGAGCTGAGATGTCAGGCTTCTGCTTGAACTGGCAATATCTTCCCAAAGATCTTACAAGCTAGTCTGCTCATGTTTGGTTATGTACAAAGTGACGTAGCGCACCAGGGCCAATGAGTTATCAGCCGCAAACTGAACATCTATGTTTGCTTGCCACATTAGGAGAAGAGTCGGGTTGTAGTAATTGATGTACTCCTCTTTCTCATCTCTTGGTAACTCATATACCCTCTTGGTTGATTTTGCCTTCAAGTGGTGTCGCACTGCTGAGAAAAGGTCATTCATGGGACCATCCTGACAAACTCATCTAGGAAATCCGAAGCGACATCGTGTGTATCAATTAGATTTGTTCTTTACTACTCGCTGGCAGTATTTTGCACAAATATGTTGCTGGAACTTTTGAACCAACTTACATAGTGTAGGACTGTCATATTTGTCTGGAATGTGACAAGTGATATATTTCTTGATGAATGATAGCACTTGTGTTGCTTCATGTTCACCTATGCATGGTGCATCATTGATTCACAACAGCATATGGATGTGAGGGGCACCCCATGCTTGATACTCCATCCTCCAAAAGTAATTCTCCACAATGCCAAGAGGTGGATTGTCCTTTGACAATATGAAAGTCAGAATGTCATGGAACCACTTGTGAAAATGTCTTGTGACAGACACAGGATCAAGTGAACACAATTCTCTGACTGTCATTGATGAGATGCCGTTGACATCAGAATTTGCCCACTTCAACAGTTCAATGAGCTTGTCCCAGGCATATTCAGCACAACTAAGTGTGACAAACCATGTGGCTGCACCATACTCTCGCAGCATAGTCATCACTTTGGAGTGTCTGCGATACCAATATTCTTTGGTACCTCGAAGACTTGAAAGAATGGAAGACAGATTCACTTGCACATTTTCATCTTTCTGCTTTAATTTCTCTAGAAATTGAGCAGCTGTTATTCTATCTAGTGGACTTGTGAGATGAATAGTATGTGCAATAGACGCAGACAGAATGCTAAGTTCACTCTCCCAGAGGAGATGAAACAGGTACTGTATGTTACGTCTGAATTTGCCATCTTTACTAAGTACACGGCTAGTGTGGTACTCAGCACCCTGTACACACACTTCTCTTTCATCTAGGTGTCCACCTGACCCTTTTGGGAATAGGTCTGGGAAACAGCATGTTTTTAGTGTTTCCTCCCAAATGCTGACAGGCTCAGCTTCCACCTGTTTCATTTGATAGAGATCAATGTTGTCTCCTACTGGATCTCTGCCATGTAGTGGGTGAATTGTGTACTGTTCATTCATATTGTCACTTGTCTGTCCACTGACCTTCTCAATTATTTGTTTAGTTTTTTCTAAGAGATCATGTTGGACAGAGAGACTAGTCATCTGATCTAGATCAAGGTCTGTATAAAAGGGATTGTGTTAATCTTTAGATAAGTAAGAGCAAGCTTTACCTTCTGTACATTGACAACATCTTGCCAGATGAACTTGGACTTTGTTGGAACACCATTTACAAGAATCACCAAACTATTTTCCGTAGAGATTGCTTCCACATTTTCCTGTACAGCAAGTGGTAGATACATCATGGAACCCTTTAGAGATCTAACAAGTTCTTTATGTGGAATGTTCTGTGTCTTTGTGTTCAGATGTAGAATGGTTTGGAATGGTTTCATTGTCTGAATTAGAATGCATTCAAACATATTCAATGTTGAAATCTCACTTGGTGTAACATGTGCCTCCATATTATTCAGCAGTGATCATGGTGGCAAAATGTTAGACTTCAGTTTGGAGAAACAGTGCTTGCACAGCAGAATGGTGTTTTCTAACTGAAAGTCAGATTTCAGCAGCAAATTGCTGAGAGACGGAACCACATGTCATTGTATGGTGACAAGGTTTCCAGGTTCACTGTGACTGTTTGTTTACTATAGCACAAACAGACACTTGACACATATACAGAGTCAAACTTCTGACACTTTGCTAATTCAAATTTTGCTATTTCTTTGCCATACTGTCTCAGTATGTCAGTTTCTAAGACTGAAACAGATGTTTCAGCAGAAGTGGTTGACTAAGAAATTGTTGTGTCTGGTACAGAAGTTACATGTTGCAGTTGTTTGAGAAATGTGATGGCACCCTGCATGTCACCTGACTGCAATAAGTCATTTAAACAAGTGTACTGATTTACAACTCGTCGTACTTCATATACTCCATATACAATGTTTTGCATGCCTGTTTGATGCACTCCAAGCATCTGCATATTGTGAAAGATACTGTCACAAACACCACTATCGAGGCATGCTAGTGAGTGACCCATAAGTCCAATATGTGGACTGATTTCACAATGGTCAATCTTATTAAACAGTTTAGATCTTTCTTTGCAATCTGTAATCACAAATAGGTTGACAGACTGTTCAACTTGTTCAAACAACGATTGCCTATGGTTGCAGGTGTCATCACATGCCCATGACAGACAGTGCCATTTATGGGACACAATGGTTGCATCACCATCATATCTGTGTTCATTGCGGTGTCATCACAGATATGGAGGACATTGACCAGTTTACTGGACTCATCAATGGTGAACTTGACTTCCTTTTTCTGGGAATAATAAGATTCTTCCCAGAAATATGCCTCTGAGTGCTGTGTGTGCATCCAGTGACCTGTGAATACATCACAGAAATTGTGGACAGTCAAATAAGGATACTTTTGTAGCCTTATTTTGATGTCATACACAACTTTTCTGAATAGTTCAAGCGCATGAGACATCTTATGCCTCAAACGTTGCAGTACAAACACTGATCTGTTAACAAAAGTGTGTACTTTAAGATGCAATTTCATAAAAAGACAGATGGCTCTTTTTCTTTTTGCGCTTATGTCTCATCACAGCAGCAATAAGTCTGTCGATCTTAGCTTTACTTGCTAGTGATTGAAAATACTTTTGCTTTCTCAGATGACAATCACCAGGTGTGAGTTTATGGCGTTGTTTAGGAGGTTTGTTGATGGTTGCTGTTGCAATAGTTGTGTTTCGTCTGAGAGATCTACACAACTGTTGCAGAGGTAAGCATTTTTTACTTGCTCTTGAGGAAGTATCTGCTTTTGATGTGCAGTGAGTTGTTGTAGAGCTCACTGTTGCAGTAGAAGTTTTTTTTATATTTTGATCTCACGTAAGTGTTTTCTTTATCACCCTTAAGCAACAGTGAAGTACTATGATACCCGTCTCGTTTCCCTATACACCTACATCTGTATTTAGTCGGCATCTTTTAATATGATAGTTCACAGTGGCAGTCAGCAATCTTACAGAAGTATCAGGCACCTGTATAAAAGACAGAGAAAAAGACAAAATTACTATATGCCTGTGTTCATGCCTTCTAACATTGTACATTGAGACATATGATGTAAGTAGTACATCTATTTTAAAAAAAACATTTCAATATTTGAATCGCATTAGTTATTGACATTGTAACAGTTTTTTATTTGTGTTACATTGTTTTGTATATCGTTATCACTATAGCATATAGATTTTGTTTCGTATGATTTCACTGTTCGGTAATGAACAATTAGTATTATTAAGAATAATTTATTTAGTTAATGCTGTCACACTGCTGGTATACACAATAACTTTTTTAATCGATCTTTCTGTTCAATTAGTACCACATTAATAAGTCAACTTTACACACTTAGCTAAGTCAGTGCATTATCGATATTTTCATATGACATTGTTAACATTGGCATTTTACAACTTTTTTCAGTTATACAGCTGTCATTTTTCACATTCTTGCTGAAAAGTTTTTATGAAGTTACAGTGTCCTCTGCCACAGGCAGTGTGTGAAACCACTGTTCAGAGCACATTGTGATGATGACAGTGACACTGTTCATGAACAGAGGTATGGAAATGAGTATGTATAAAATTTGGTAATAATAGTCTGTTATATGATTGTTTATGTGAGTGTGAATATGAGCTTCACAACACACACTTGTAAGTTAGTGTATTTGCACTATTTCCATGGCAGGTTGGCAACATTGCATATCACCAAAACTTCTTATGAATTGTACAGCTGTCATTATTAATGAACAGAGATCCTAAAAGTACTATGTTAACATTTTGGTGTGAATAGTCCATAAAATCACTGTTTTATGAGTGTGCATAGGAACTGTGCAACGCACACTCATAAGTTAGTGTATTCACAGTATTTTAATGCCAGGTTCTCAGTGCTGACATTTTGCCACAGTTTGTCGTGAAATGTATAGGTGTGATTTTTCTTATCCTGCCCTAAATGTCTTTTAACAATTCCGGAGCAGGATGGTGCAGTCTGTCTGTGAAAACAGTGTTCGGAGCAGATAACTAAAATGACAGTTACACTGTTGTTAAGCAAAGGTCCTAAAATGACTTTGTTGAAAATTTGGTGACAATGCTGCATAAAATGACTGTTTTGTGAGGGTGATTAACAACTGCCAAACAATACATTCCTGCAAGTCTGTTGCACGGTACCGTACTCACTGAAGAAAGTCACCTTTTTGTGGGTGTATTTACAAAGTCACAACACTATGTGTCTCCAGTTGTGACACTGCCAATGTAGTGTGACAATGCTTGGCATTGAAAAATGTATTATTTTTTGCCATAAATCATCAAACTCTGTTGAAAATAGAAAATTTTGGATAAGTAGTGTCTTGTGCACGAAAGTGTCGCAAAAAGTAGTGTTGTGCATTTGACAGTGTCGCAAATGGTACTGTTGTGCATTCGACAGTATTTCAAAAAGTTCTGTCGAACATTCGAAAATGTTGCAAAAAGTACTGTCGTACATTTGATAGTATTGCAAAAGTACTTTAGCACATTCGACAGTGTCGCAAATGTACTTTTGTGTGTTTGACAGTGTCGCAAATTTTTAACTAGGGAGTGGAAAGTGGATTCATTATCCAATCATATTTGATTGTATTTGAGTGACACCTCTTTCTACCAGTGTTATGCCAGATTTGTAAGGCCATGTGAGACAACCAATTAGAGATGGACAACACTGAAGAAGAAGTCACAGCAGCCATCTTAGCTGATACTGAGAGACAGCATTTTGAAAACTGTAAGTACATCAAATTTTATAAAGCATTTTCCTAGTATGATAATAGTGTTAGCAACATGTAAATATTATTAATCAAAATGTTTTTTAGTGCTGTATTTGATTATGTTGCTTGTTATAACCTAAGATGCTGTATTCCTTAGGTAAAACTGTTTAAAGTCAGATAGTAGTTTAGTACTTACTTGTACAGATACAACTGCAAATAAAGGGAGATAGGAAGCTGCATGTGGATCCATAACAGAAGAGGGAACCAATCAGACATGTTTCTGCAGTTGTAATTGTTTAAAACTGCCTATGAAAAGGATGCGTTTTCCCACCTCTTGATGTTTGCACATTTTAGCTGTAGCAGAAGTGTGGTAATAGTCAGTGCATAGCCAACATTGGTTAATGAAGGCCCAGTAGTAGCCAATGACTTTTTTTATTTGTGTGTTATGAATCAACCCAGTGCAGCTGGCTTGAAGTTAAGAGGGAAAATATCAGTTTTGGTTTCACTACTGCCTAGCCACAGCAGGGTGAACACTGACTTTTTTGGTAGCTCTCTGTCCACTTCTGAGTTTAAAAACTGAGAATGGCAGAAAATAGAAAAAGGACTGTGTGGATAGTTGGAAACAGTATCGTGAGATGAGCATCTGAGTATGGTCACAATAGTGATTTTGGGAGAAACTTGCAACTCCCAAATTGCTCTGTAAAATGGTTTGGTAGGGGTGAAATGAGGTGGGAGCACCTCATACCAACCATGCAGAGACTTTTGAGTACTCAGCCTCTTCCTGACATATTGCTGATACATCTCGGAGGCAATGATTTGGGCACCAAACGCTGGGGTAGATTTAGTAACAGAAGCAAAATTGGACCTTACTTCTATTATGAGTATGTTGCCTGCTTGTAAAATCATATTTTCAGATATTACAGAGCGTAGGGTCTGGCAAGCAGAACACCATATGTATCTGATTGACAGAGCTTGAAGAAAAGTCAACATTCAAATATCTGCATTTCTACACATGTATGGAATGTACACCATATGTCACCCAGAAATTAAGCATTGTTATGATTAGCTATACCTACCAGACAGTGTACATTTCTTGCATGCTGGCAATTGTCATTTCCAGGGAGACCTTCAAGATGCAATCCTCAACGTTCTCTATGAATGTCAGACTGCTTGATCAAATATCAAAGTGTTAACAAAGGTTCTTTTCAGAACCAAAAAAAAAGGTCAAAAAATAGAACAGCTGCATACATCACTCACACACATGTAACAAATGGGTTGGGAATATTCAGATCGTGCCATGCTGTGTAACAACACTGGGGAAAGTGCAATAGCAATGCAGCAGGTTGGTGTTAGTACAAAATTTTACAATGTTATGGTGTGGTGAGCATTGTTAAATATTTCAGTCTGTAAGGCATATCGTACACATTACTGTGGCACTGCACAAGTGTAAGTGGGCAAGAGGGAGGTGTTGCTAACAGTGAAGTGCAGTGGTGGTAGGCTTATGTATTACACTGTTTAGTACTATACATGCAAATGGAGCCATACTACATGTAAGGCATAAACACAGCTATTTTCATATTATCATGGCATTACTAGTATGCAGGTATCCTCTTTATTAGTAAGTTGTTGCTTGTATTGCCTGAGTCAGGATCTGTTGTATGCTGATGCCACCCCCCCAAGTAGCTTGCTGGTTATCTATTTCAAAAGTATACTTTGTTTTTTTTGGAAAAACTAATGGTGGTAGTACAGTGTAGTGCTGCCTACCAGGTTATAATGGGTAACGTTTTTAAAAGTAATCCTTTGTGGCATTGTTAGCTCTAGTTTGTTGTTAAATAAACATGGAGTGGTAGCTGCAGTACAGCACAATGGTTACTTTTAAACAGAAAGAACACAGTTGGGTGAGGGGGTAGGGTGCAGTGTATCACCATGGATATATTTTCATAGCAAAATCATACTTGCTGAGTCATGGGTGACGACAACACATGGTACAGTTGACTTTGTCTCCCAACACAAAGCTGTTGATTGCATATTGTGGTGTGCAATACTTCAGCTATACTGTTGTTCTCATTTGTAAATCATTTTTTTTGAGGGGGAGCTTCAACACTGTGCAGCAGAAGTACGGGTCATGGTTGGAGATACTCATGTCATTACATGGGTAATACCAGTATGCCTTAAGTGTGCATAATAGTTATAATGTTCCACAAAACAAAGCATGTAAAAAGTTATTTCTATCTGAAGGAGTTTGGTAGGGTTATGAAATGTGTTCTTGTCATGTTCAAAGCACAAAACTTCATACAATATATAAAAATAAATAGACTATGAGACATGACAGTAATGGAAATGTTTCTTTATGTTTCTATTGCAGAAGGAAAAACACAACATGAGGCAGTGGACCTTGCGAGAGGTGTGCTTGCTACTTGAGGCAGTCCAAGCCAGAGGGAGTGCCCGTATCTTAATGCGGAGCACAAACCGTAAGCTGGATTCAATGTGGAGGTGCATAAACAGCTTTTTGCATGTTATCTTAAAAGTAAAAAATAAGACCGTCATACTGCTCAAGAGGAAATGTAAGCTGTTGCACCAGCTGCTTTCTATGTGCTGAAGCAGCGGGAGGAGATACCGGACATCGATAGGTGCTGGTACTACCTCATGTATGAGTTGTGGTAGGCTGCAGGGACACCAGCTGCGGGGGAGCACCTCACTCATCGTAAGTTACTCAACAGAACTTTGTACAATGCATGTGTCTTGATATTGATTTAGATAAAAATTATGAAATATGCTACGACAGTTAATAGTATATTGCTTATTTGACATGTGTGGTATGGTTCAGCTGTGAGGTTCAGCTGAGTGACTGAACAACAGCACAAGTAGTAAATACACCTGTATATGCATTCCCTGTCATGGCATTTTGCTAAGATACAATGCTGAAATTGTATTGTTGTGTTAATACTGATATGAAACTTTAATAGTGGGTATACTGGCGGATTTGGAATTGCTAAGTGATGTGTTTTTAACAATTAGGTTACTTAGTTTTCATAACCCATTATATTACATGTATTTTATGATGATTTTTAATAATCATCTAATGATAGTGTTGCAGTTACTATGCAGTATCCATTTTATCTAAGCAGAATTTTACTTCATGTAAGGTTTTATATAACTATTAAGTGTTGTGTATTGAGTGAGTTTATGTTCTTCTCTTTAATTAAATGTTGCTCTGTATGGCTACTGTGTATTAACCACCATAATATGCAGTCATGCAACTTAGTGATGAAAAGTTTAGTGTTTCACAAGTTCTTGAACAGAGTTTTAAACTTTTAAATACTGGTATAGCAAAAGAGATTGTACGTAAATTGCAGTATTCTGACACATGCAATGCAAATAGTGTTTTTTTTATCATGTAGTATGAAAGATGATGTCTGGGTATCTCATGTAAAATATGGTAAAGTCACTATTTGTAGTTACTAGGGAATAGTTAATTTCTTGAGTTGTAGTCCCAAGGTTGTCGATGTTACCCAAACAACCACTTAAGGTGATTTAACTGCTGTTGTACCCTACTCTTCAGGCATTATTATTGACATTAACAATACTTGTTATTTTATATGTACCTGCAATGCTTGTGGTGTACCTGATGAGAGGCAATGTTAGCTATGTGAAGCATGTTTAATGGTTACATAAATTGTTGTTATAATGTGATGCAATTTACATGCAAGACTTAGTGGGTCTATTTTTTATCTTTTTCCACAGGCCAACCTAGGGCTCTCCCACCTGCAAGCGAGGTAGTACCAGCACAGTCTGAAACTGTGGAGGGTGATCACTCTGACACTGACAGTGTCATTGTTGTTGAGTCAGATGGTAAGATACTGATAGAAATAATTGTACTATGTAACTGGGGTGGTATGAGGGTATCATGTAAGGTGTGACCTGCACTGCTTAGCTCAATTTTTTCTAGGAAATACTGTTTAGTAAGTTAGTATTACTTGAAGCATCTATGTAGAATTTGTATGAATACAATGTACAGCAATGTGGTCTGCAGAATTCTGAGTTTTGATTGAGTACATGTAACGCTTTTAGTGTTGTAAATGATACTGTGTAGTTGTAAGAAATGGCAGTCACCAGTCAGCCAAATCAGGAACTCTGTGGCAAATACATATGTTAGTTGCTAAAAGACTGCTGGAAACCTAATGGATGTATGTCACAAAAATGAAAAGTAAGTTTGAAACCAAGTGGATGTATAAAGTTAATTTACTGTTAAAAAAATGATTTTACAATTTGGCTCAGATATTCAAAAGGCTTGACATGCTGCAACAGTCTTGTAAGATGTGCAATCCACTGATGTGCCGTGGTGTGATATTTAAACAGGAATTGAGCGTGTCACAAATCCAAATATGCTGGAGTGCATCAGCAATGTATGCTGGCACAGATAGTGGGAGTGTTCTCATGCATATTCTGCACAGCCCGACACTCAGTCTGGGATGTGGTCAACCATGCATCCACAATGTCTGCTTGCGCCACATAAACTTGATTCAGAAAAAAAGGATAAACAGCTAGTCATGTACAGGTAAGCTGCTGTATTGCAGGGTGCAACACGGCAGCTGCCATCTCTTGGTGGCTACCCAAGCTGCATCTGAACCTCTGTGGTGGTGGCTACAAACCCATGTCCAATCATGGGCTAAGTAGAAAATGTATTTCTCCTACATTCTTGATGGTAGAGTGGAACACTACTTGCTAAACCATGGGTAAGTATAGTAAAATATTTTTCCTACTTCCCTGGTGGTCCAGTGCAATGCTGCCTGCCTCATTGTGGGATACTCTATAATCAAATAGTTGTTCTATATCTCAGGTCCAGTGGATGGCTAGTCCGCCTGATCATAGGCTGTTAATATAGTTTTAACTACTATCCCTGGTGTTTCTAGTGGAGGTGTCTGAGTGATCACAGGCAGAATTAACATAAAATTAACCTATTATCCCTGGTAGTCCAGTTGACATGTGTGCTCAATTGTGGACTGAGTACAAATAACAGAAAGCTGCTATCAGGTTAATCCAGTGGAACCTCCTCAACGGCCCACTGATCCCCACTGCCATGCTTCACCCCCCCTCCTGGTCAGCAACAGTCAGCAATACCCCACCCACCTGCTGCTCTGCTGCCTGCTGACTGACACTGTCGGTAGGGCTGTATGTCCTTTATTACACAGTGTGAGGCAATGGTCATGCAGCACATATTGTTCTACACATTGCACATATGTGAATTGATCTATGCCTGTATCTGGAATGTGTAGTATCATATGGGCTGCACGCCCATTGGATCACGCTGTGGGACAATGGATGCACAGCCCTACCAATGGTGTTAGTTGGCGGGTGGCGAGGTTGGTGTGTTGCTCCTACCCACTGCTAATGGAGGGTGGAGTGGGATGGTAGGGATTAATGGGTAGGTGGGGAGGGTTGTCCACTGCACACTAGGTATAATAGGTTTCTTTTATTTTTTTTTCACCTGTGATTGGGCAGACATGTCCACAGAACCACCAGGGATAGTGGTTCATTTTATATAAATTCTGCACAGAATTGGATGGACAGGTCCACTGGAACACCAGGGATATAGGTTTATGTTATTTGATTTCAGCCTGCACTTGGGCTGTGGGGCACATTGATGTGCTGCAGGTGGTTTGTAACTAAGGGCTGCTGCCTGGCAGGGCGCCAGGGACAAGTTTTGGGGTATTGGTGCCTCTGCATGCAAATGGGTCCATAATGACATGAAAATTTCCATTTGTGCTGTGCATGCATTAGGGTTCCATTTGCATGTTGACTTTCAAATATTGTGGTTGCTGCACCTAGCACAATGGAACTAGCGCTACTGCATCCCCATGGTGCACTCTGGCCACTGGTTCTGGCACATTGCAACTGTGCTATGTGCACTGATGGTGGCCTGGGTGTGAAATTCAACAATGCTGAGAAATGGTGCAGCTCTGTTGAATATCGCCCAGTCCACACCACTGCACTGGCACATTCAGCTGCACCTGGGCTTGCATCACAGACTGGCTCAGCTTGAATATCTGGGCTTTTGTATAATTAAATATACTACTAAAGGGAGTGGGTATACTGTAGGATGTGCCACATGTGGCATGGTTAAGTCTCTAACCTGTAGTTTGTGACTGAACTACAACAGTCATGAGACATCTACAGTGAACAAACATCGTGTTGGAGTATGTTGCTTGAGAATTGTGAAAAAAAAAGCATGGTATTTCATTATACAAATTGTGATTCAAAAGAAACAGATATTATAGACAAATGTATGTCAGTTATACACTTCTCAGTTTGGTTTAACTGAAAATGATCCACAACTGGCCATGACAGTTGTGGACAAGAATAACATATTAAATATTATAGTACTATAATTTTTTTTCAGTTGTTAAATAAGTGAATGTTGTGTTCATTCCAGTGTAAGAAAATATTTGTAACACATTTGAATTGTATTTTGTGTTATGTAATCTTACAAATGAGTAACAGAGTACTCACTACAATATATGTGTTATCTAGATCTTGTATAGTATATGAAAGAGTTAGTGCATATTGCTATCTACATCACTTATGTGATACATACTAATGTTACCAGATACAACATACACAAGGCAATTTTTCTGTTATGCAGATAGTGATATGAGAAGGTAAACATTGTTGTATTTGTTTATGAGGTTGGGTGATATGACCCATGTATATGTTACAGATTATGATTTTGCGCCTGTTGTGTCCTTGTTACACATTATCAGAATCTGTGAATGAGTGAATGGACAGTATTCTATGTCCATGGTAACACTGACATACTAGCTGGAAATGGGGTGGGCATCATTGAAGAGCTCTACAGACATCTGCAGTAATGTACAGACAGTTTAAAAATTACAGTGGGGTGTACAGTGATGATGTGGTCACAAGTTGTAGGAATTATCTGTGACATTGTTGTTACTGTTCATGTAAGTCACTTTCTTACTGTACAGATGAGAAAATTTGCTGTGTGCATGTCACTGTTGCTTAATGACAGAACATCATAGAAACATGGGAGTGTCATTGCATAGAGAAATGTGTTTACATGGTTTAATAACACAATGACACAGTATAAAACAATGGATTTCACAATAAAAGTATAGAACTACCTTAATATTTTGTGGTATATGTAATCATTTTTTGTACTTTTATGTTTTATAGAGCCCAGGGAAGCTGTGGTTGTGAGACCCGTGGAGGTGAAGCAGGAGCCAGGCACCAGCTCTCCATGTAAGTACAACCACAATAGATATTCGTACATGATATAGTGTCACAGTATCCTGAACCCAGAATGTATGTTATGTTCATTGTCTGCTTGGTAGCATAATGACTGATCTCATATAGTAGAACTGTACAGCATTGTTTCATAACCTAAACAACGCCTGTGAAGGCTGTATAGTACTACATTGTACAGAAATGCAAATGAATCCATTTATAAATCTCTGTTGTATAGTATGGTACAAGGTTCATGCTTATTCGCTTCTGTTGTGGACAATGTGTACATCCCTATACCACAGAGTCAGTGATTGTGCGCTCAGGCTTGCTGTTGGCAAGCAGCTACTACTGCCACTGGGAGGGGTGGGGAGTGGACATGTCATTGCTTAGTGGTTGGGAGAGGGCAGTGTGGACTACTTAACAAAGGTTGTATTGCTTTGATATAATATTGCAAGGATTCCTGCAATAGGGCTCCAGAGTGTTGCACTGGGACACCAGACATAGGAAGCATTGAACATAGTAATACACACAGTCAGCATGGGGGAGGCTAGATGAAAAGTTGCTGTAGCTTGGGAGGTCACTCAGAGCTGTCAGCTGTCATGTTGCAAGGTGTGATGTGCCAACTAAGCTGTGAGTTGCAGCTGTTGATCATTTTAATGAAGGAATCTACTCAGTAAAGTACAAGTAGTACTTGTGAGTGTATACTAACATACTAAAATGCCAGCAGAATAGGCTTAAAGCTCTTTCGCGTCTGCTCGTTTGGTCAGCCCCCGCCCTGGGAGCTGACCTTGCTGCCCCCCTGGCCTTCTCTGGCTTCTCTCTACCCAGTTCCAGATATTCTCCCTGCATTGGATTTTGCTTCCAGAACCCTTCCCCTGTACCTGTCCTACACCCTCTTGAACCACTGCACCATCTCTACCTCCACCAGCCCCTTGGGCAGCTCCACCACCCTCTCAGTAAAGTAGCACCTCTTCCTTTCTCCCCTGAATCTTCCCCCCTCCAGCTTGCACCCATGCCCTCTAGTTGCCCCCTCCTCCTCCTTCGAAGCACCCTGACTGCTGCTCCCCTATTTACCCTCTTCATGTACCTGAAGACCTCTATCATGTCCCCCAGTCCCTTCTCTCTTCCAGTGTGTACATTTTGCTCTTGAGCCTCCATAGGTCCTGGTCCCCAAGCCTGAAATCATTTTGCTGTTCTTCCTCTGGCCCTCTACAGGAGTTTAATGTCGCTTTGGGTATGGCCCAAACTGCATGCAGTACTGAGGTGCGCCTCACCAAGCAGTTATGCTAGATGGAGTATCACTCTTCCTTCTGGAGGTGATTCCCTCGAGATGCATCCCAGCATCCTGTTGGCCTTCATTGCTGCCCTCCTACAAGTCTCCAAGTTGTTCATCTTGACATCCACCAACACCCCCAGGTCACTATCAGCCATCAAGACTTGTAGTATTTCACCCCCAGGGTGCACACTTGGCCCAGGTTTCTGTCCCCCAGGTGTAGTACCTTACATTTGCCTGCTCTGAACCTCAACTTCTGCTTTCTAGACCATCTTTCCAGAGCATCCAGGTCCCCCTGTAGGGCCACCCTCCCCTCCTCCCCATCCACCACTGCCCCCAGTTTTGAGTCATCTGCAAAGAGACTCATCTCACTCGTAATACCTGTCCTTATGTCACAGATATAGGCATTGAACAGGAGGGGGCCCAAGGACTGATCCCTGTGGGATCCCACTAATGACCATCCTTGGGGAAGAGACTATCCTGTCAATTATGACCCTCTGATACATTCCTGGAGCCAATTGTCTATCCATTTGATGTGTGACTACATACTGTGCTGAATATTGGGTTGTATGTAACATGGAATGGGAATGAACGTTAATTGTGTTGCATGTATTACTGTTATGTTTAGATTGATTGGCATTTAATGCCGCGGCCTATAGCATTTTTGAATATCGCACTGGTATGCATCAGTGCATTGCATGGGGTCACAGTTGTGCCTCTTGCACAACATTTCTGGACATATCTCCTATCTTTATTTACATGATGTAAAGAATGTATTAGATTAAGTGCTTAGTAAAGTAAGTCAGTTTGCTTACTAAATCTGTAAGATGATTTCAAGTATTAAAAAACATTGTGACAAATAGAGTTTTTAATTATCTGTACAACATTCTAACTGGTTATGTACATCTTTCCCAAACATTAATGTAGAAATTGATCATTATGGTGAAGAAGGTTTAAAGAGTGTTATGTTGTTTTATTAAATACAATAAGGTACTTCCACTGATTGTGTCAGTGGTCAGTTAATCCACCATTTAGGACATTTTGGTATTTTGCAACACTTTCAGCCACACTACAGGCATGCAGACTATCAGAACAACATTAAATGGCACTTGTTCATGGCTTGCCGTTTAATCAATGTTATGGCAGTAAAAGATGATTTTAATAAATGGAAATATGTACAGAAGGTTTAACAACTTGACATGTGTGTCTTTTGTAGCAGCTTATAAACAGATGATAATGTAAACACTGGATTATGGTCACTACACTCAAGGTGTGCAGGTAGTCGAAATTCTTACAGGTGAAGAAATAATATAGGCACAGATGCTAAAGTATACTTGTTCACACCCAATGAAGAGGTTAGTATCAGTGTATGAGACTGTGTTGTCTATTATGGTAAAACATTTAGATACTGAGTATTGTCGTATAGTAAGTTAAATACAAGTATAATGTAGAAAGTGTACTGTTGCTATAAATCTTTTTATGTTGTCAACAAAGGACATATTGCAGTACAAAAATATGATAACTGAACTGGCAAGACAGGGAATCAATATTTGTATGCCAGTTCTAATAGTGTTAATAGTGGCAACAAAATGTATAACAATTAGTGAACTAGATATAAATATGGTAACGGAAAGACAGAAAGGTAATCACTGTTTTTGAGGCTGATGTATTGATTTATGTTTTTGACCTTTGTGGTGACGCCTGTGAACGCTGTAATCGGCCACTGCCGCTGTTATCGCAGGCTGGAGCCGCACATGACGGTCTCATTAAATATAATGTTGCACTCTGTGAAGACAACTAAGATTGCTGTCCTTCATGGAAGCACAACAGCGGACCATCAACCTTGTGCTTGCTTCTCCTGTGGTGACAGTGGCTGGGACACCGTGGCTGGGTACCAGCACTTCACCTCCACCTCCAGCTGTAACGCCCAGTTTCCTTTAGACGCGTGACCACTCTCCACCAGATCCGGTATCTCCTCTGAGGGCACAGCTTCCACTGCTGCACCTCCACATCGACTCTGGCTTATGGCTTGGACTGCCTCAAGCAGCACACACCTCTCGCAAATAGTGGCCTGCAAATTATTTTAATTATTGTCTTCCAGTTGTTATATTTATTGTTGTTAATAATATTTTTGTACGTTTTATACATTAAAGAAGTTTTACAAATACAAATTTATATTTTGTATATATTTTTTTTCTAAATAATAACAAATCAATATAGTTTCTCTTTTTTGTTACTTGAACAGTTTACAAGTTGAATTTTTACCTTTCTTTTGTCAAGACTGACTTTTTTCATTTAAGATTTAAAACAATATTTTTCTACTTTTATAAAAACAGAGAATAAATATTTTTTTAATATAACTTTTTGTTTGTGGTATTATTCAATTGGGGGGATGTTTATCATCAATATTTATAACAAAGGGTTAGACAAAGGTGGTTTGATCATTTCCTCAAACATTCTAGTAGGTTCATGTGAAATTTAAATAGACATACATATGTAGGCTGATATATGTTGAACAAGGTTTCACACTATTTAAAATGAGTTTAATAATTGTGGCCATAAGGAAGTTCTGGAGATTATGTTAATGAACAGTTAATCAGCCTGTAAGTGCATCTGTTAGGCTGTACATGTTGAGTCGTGCTACACCAGGAGCAGGTGATTAACAGACCGTTAACACAACTGTTGTTCATGCCTTATTGGTTACATATTCTATAAGAAATCATTTGGTTTATCGGTTTGGTGAAGAAGATTTTTATAGACAGTATTTGTTGTTTAAACAGATGACACTAAATTATTGTTGTTACGGATGTTGCAGTGTTATGAGAACATTTTTTGTACCTACAAGTAAGTATGACTTATGTCTGATGTTTTGTCTGGTAAAGATACAGAGGAAGATAAGATATGAATATTAAAGTGGTGCTAGAAATGACTACTACATTCTTTATGTGTCAGAAGAGTAGGTATATTGACTGCAAAAAGATAATGAGTAAAACACTGCAACATAATAAATTAGTATTGACATAACAGTGGTAAGTGAAAGTAAATACATAAATATTAAAAGGAATATGGTTGAGATGGATGTTGTTTTAGTCTTCATAACAGAAAATACTATTAAATGATTTACTGTGTTCTTCATTTTGATGCAGTTCTCTATGTATGTGCAGTCCTGGTACAACAAAAAATAATATACATTGTACTATCATTCTCCAAAAGACAGGATATTTATGGCAAAAACTCATTTAATGCATCAGTTAGGTTGTTCCACTGCTAAAAAGGAAGATATTTTGCGTTGGTTGAAACCCTAACTGAGTTCACCCTACATCACCACACACACACAGACACACAGATGCAAGTGGGGGGACGAAGTCATCATGACCAATGACAGTCTCAGTGATGTGGGTGTACTGCTGCACACATATATATACCTTCAGTGTGCCTGTATACTACAAATGCAGTAACTGTTCTTTCTAACAAACAGTGTAATTACCTGGCTGAGGCCAAGCAACTTCTAAATATCCTAACATTACTGAACCAACAATGATGTAGGTGTATCAGAGATGTCTATAGGCTCAATTTTCCTGTAGGTCCTTACTGAGGATGTACTACCTGGTAAAGACAATGGCATTGCCTCTCTAAAGCCTCACTTATTGAAATAGTGGTAAGTTTAATATTGTTGCAATGAGAGATCTGTGCCACTTATGCACACAGCCTCACTTTTTTAGTAGTTGTTCTACACTCAGGTTGTAGTACCTAGTCTTTGGGTTTGGCACAATTCTGTCACTGATGCTATCAAAGTGATTACTATGTTAATTGTACTACAACAGGAATCAAGTAGGTATAGTGTAGATATAAACAGAATTTCTTTTAGTATAGATTTTTGTCACAATGAGATAAGTGTTGTAGGATGGGAGAGGGCATTCTCTATCACAGACTCTGTGAGTTATAATTATACTAACCTTTGGATAGCTGCAATCATTGAGTTACAGTGTTGATCTTCATTGGTTAATTTTAACTGCCTTTCTCCAGTAACTACGCAGTACATGGTCTGAGTGGGTGGGGCACTGCCTTGCAAAGGTCCAACAGTGCCTAGCAGTGGGAGATTGTGTACACATGAAATCAAACACACATATTATACCTGTACAACTACTTAGTTTTGCTGTGCTTTATAGCTGAGGTGGCCCACCAGGTGTGGTGGGGTGGGGCATCACTAGGTAAGGCCATGCAACTACTAAGTGTGAATATTGTGTGCACCTACCAATCAGGGATGTGTACATTTGGTGTACATGGACCTCAGTTTTGCTGTTGATCTCCACCAAAGCATGCAGTACCTAGTCAGGTGGGTGGATGTCTTGTAGTATATTTAGACAATTGGTTTTTATTTCTGTCACCTGCTGCTGGTTGTCTGTCATTGGTCATGTTGCCATGGTCCTCCCCCTTACTTGCATGTGTGTGTGTATGTGTGGGTGTGTGTGTGTGTGTGGTGATGGGGGGGTGAATTCGAAGTTAGGGTTTTCAACCCTAACACTAAATTTCCTCTCTTTTGTTGCTGTGGAACAACCCTAACTGATGCATTAAACTGAGTTTTTTGCCATGAATATATATATATATATATATATATATATACTCTCAACAAGGCTACTACTAGTGTACAGCCAAAGGGCACCCCTCAATCCAGTTGAGATGATCACATTGTATTTGCTTGAATCGCCTCGCAGAACACATTGGACCAGCAACAGAATGCTCATGGTCATCATTTTATACTGGGGGACTTTGTATGTGCTGAAACACTCCCATTTCACTTTATTGCCACTTGTCAATTTCTGCACACAAGGAGGATGCATTTGGGGTCTGCAGAAAACTCTGGGACACTGTGCCACCCTGCACCCATAACTGAGTCGCCCATTAATTCCAGGGACATTGTATGAATGAAACCTCTCATTTCCATGTACCACTTGTCAATTTCTAAACCACAAGGAGGATGCATTTGGGCCTGCTGAAAAATCTGGGGACTCTGTGCCACCACTGCGTGCATAACTGAGTGTGCCATTAATTCTGGGGGACTTTGTATGTGCTGTAATGCTCCCATTTCACTGTGTTACCACTTGTCAGTTTTCTGCACATAAGGAGGATGAATTTTGGGCCTGCAGAAGAAATCTGGGGACTCTGTGCCACCACTGCGCGCATGACTGAGTGTGCTATTAATTCTGGGGGGCTTTGTATGTGCAGAAACACTCTCATTTCACTGTGTTACCACTTGTCTATTTTTTGCACACAAGGAGGATGCATTTTGGGCTTGCAGAAAAAATCTGGGGACTCTGTGCCACCACTGCACGCATGACTGATTGCACCATTAATTCTGGGGGGCTTTGTATGTGCTGAAACACTCTCATTTCATTGTGTTACCACTTGTCTATTTTCTGCACACAAGGAGGATGTATTTTGGGCCTGCAGAAAAAATCTAGGGACTCTGTGCCACTTTTGTCTGTTGTGTGATTGTTGTGAACTCATTATGTCATACTAACATTGCAATTAAAGCAGCATTGCAAGAATGTCATGACAATTTTGAACTGTACTTTTTATGTTACTTTACATTGCCACAGCTACTAGTTACCTCAGAGTTGTGCCTTGAATGATACGCATCTTTTCACAATTTATGTCTGCTTTACTAAGTTGACTACTTTTTTCATGTATGAAAAAAAAATGAGCACGCATTCCAATATTGTTCTTAGCAGGTTTGTATTTATTTGCAGCTGCTTTTAACAACTTATTGTTCATGGTGTCATAAAACACTGCCTGCTGCAACTGTTAATTAACAAAAGAACATGATGTAATAACTAACTGATGTGATGGAGAAAAGCAGAGGAAAACAATGACAAAGACCTGGTCAGCACATATTTAAAGTAATGCTCCTTTCATTATTTCACACATGAAAAAAGGTAGTACAGCAGACTCAACTACTGCAAATTCTCATGTCACTCCAGTCAGTCAGGATGTAAGTAAAGGAAGTTGCAACTTAGCATTAAAAAATATAGGTCAGAGTTCTCAACAGATTGCTGCTCTGCTGCTGCTTTACAGAGATTCACCACATTACATAGTTATGGTGATGCACATAACCTAATATGTGGTGGCCTTGCTCAAACTGTAATATTTCTTGCTCCATGGAGTGCAATATATTTTTGTGAAAACTGCCCATAATTTCATTACAGTGTGTCACGTGACTGAGGAATTGCCGTTCAGAAAAGCCGACCACATTTACCCCCCTTTCTCAGCAATGTTAGGACATGATGGCAGAGGAGGCGCAGGTGCATGCTCCACTATAGTGAATGTCCAGCAGCTATCCCAATGTGTCTTTATGTTATAAGGTTCACTTTGTGGTGAAATGTGGAAATGTTTCCACTAACAAGGCTCTTCGTACTGGAAATGTGCCCATACGTTTCACCACAGAGTGACCATTATGACATAAAGAAACATTCGGAAAGCTGCCCGACAATTGGCTATTCACTGTAATGGAGCACTTACACATGCTCTCCTGGCATCACTTCCTAACGTTGTTGAGAAGGGAGGCAGAATGTGGGTGGCTTTTCAGAACGGGAGTTCCTCCATAATGTGACACACTGTAATGAAATTACAGGTGGTTTTCACAGAAATGTATTGCACTATGTGGCACAAGAAAGATTCCTCTGGAAGGGAAAATGTGTATTATTAAACAACAACAAAGAAAAACAAGTAAATACAGTACAACACAGTAGTGGGGGGGGGTCAGAAAACAATACAGTAAGTTACTGTGGCTATGGAATGCCATGGTGGTCCAGCAGCAGGTGCAGCATTCTAACTATTTGCTACTGCTGTTGTTCTATTGTGTGGACCTGCTGCTGCAACACACCGACCCTCTGATTGTTCTCTTCCAGAGCTGCCCTCACCTGGGAGATGTCATGCTGTGTTGCAGGGACTGTGGCGAGGTCCACTACAGCTGGGAATCCAGGTAGCATGGGTGGTGGTGGAGTGGGTGGTGCTGGTGGCTGTGGTGGCAGTGGTGGTGGTGAAGCAGCTGCTGTACTAGCCCTCTTTCTGCTGTGGTGGTGACTGCGAGGCACAAATCTGACCCCAGCAGCACCCTTGGCCACTGCCATGGAAGGGCCAGCAGGTGGATACCTGGCCCCTTCCGTGGCAGCCTGCCACTCTGCCTTGTGGTGGTTGAGCAAATGTCTAGCAAACAGGACACAATGTGTTCTGATTATTGGCTAACTTTTAGACATCAATAAAGTTACCAGTGGGGTCCCTCAGGGCTCAGTGCTTGGCCCATGTCAGTTTCAAGCTTTTATAGTAGGACTAACTAATGATTGCCTTTCTTCATCTACAAAATATGCCGATGATGTTAAAATTGCAGGGTCCTGTCTAAATTCTGAGCTGACAGCCACTATTAGAGATGCAGTGAATTTTTAATCCACTGGCGAAGTGAATTCGAAGTGCCCACTTCACGTTGGTGGAGCACAACGTGAAGTGGGCACTGCAAAGCGCTCACTTCTCTTTATCATTATTACCCCACATTGCCATTATGCCTTAATGTGCGAAGTAAGGTGAAGAAGTAAATAAACAGCCTACACATCAACATGTCTTACATTACTGATAAGCAATGCTTTAACTAGGCAGGAAGGAAGTGAGTCAGAGAAGCAGTTTCCTTTCTCCTTTGCATTCGTATGGAGGAGGCTTTGTTTAGAGAATAGTAGGGAGTGAAAGTGCTGATTGCCACTTGCCTTTGAGTAGTGAACAAACCAACAGCTTTTAAAAGCTGCCTCTTGATTTAGTTTTTGTATTGTATTTGTGATTTTTTTTGTTAGTGAATTTTTATTTTATAAGTTTTTTTGTTTTGTGTGTGTGTGACTGTGTGTATCAGTGAGTGTCAGTGTGCGTCTGTGTGTGAGTCAGCCAGGGGAATTGTGTAGGATGGACCCTGAAGAAGATGAGTCACTGGCCAGTGAGCATGGTCGGAGGGGAATTCGGACACTTGAGGGCTGTCATGTCATGCTAGACTGCTCCCGACTCCTGGGTGTTGCTCCCCTTCATGTTAAAGCAACAGCATAAGTGCCACCAGTGGCTGCTGTGCATCCACCTTCTCCATCACTACCACCACCACCAGTAGCAGCTGTAGGGGCTCCAGCAGCACCCACTCCAACACCTCCACAGCCACAGGAGGTGCCCCTAGAAAATCAAGGTGGTACGACTCATGCATGGACTGTGCCTGGTCCCCCCCCCCACAGTTCCCCAGTGTGGGAGTATTTTAACTCTGTGGTGGGAGACAGCACAGTCATGGTGTGCCATCTGTGTGGTGTGCTGGTGTGCCGTGGCCCCCATGGGACACATTTGGGGACCAGTGGCCAGTGCACCCACATGCTCAACCACCACAAGGTGGAGTGGCAGGTTGCCACGGAAGGGGCCAGGCATCCACCTGCTGGCCCTTCTGTTGCAGTGACCGAGGGTGCTGTTGGAGTCAAAGTTGTGCCTAGCCACTGTCACAACAGGAGGAGGGCCAGTACAGCAGCTGCACCACCACCGCCACTGCCACCACAGCCACCAGCACCACCCTCTCCATCACCACCACTACCAGGATTTCCACCTGCAGTGGCCCCTGCCACAGTCCCTGCAACATAGGCTGACATCGCCCTGGTGTGGGTGGCCCTGGAGGAGAATAATCAGAAGGTCGGTGCTTTGCAGCTGCAGGTCAACACAATACAAGAGCAGCAAAAGCAAATAGTCACAATGCTGCACCTGCTGCTGGACCACCACAGCATCCCACGGCCACATTAAGGGATTGTTTTCTGGCCCCCACGCCGTTACTGTATTGTACTGTTTTTGTGTATTTTGTCTTTGTTGTTGTTAAATAATACATATTTCCCTTCCAGGGGAATCTTTCTTGTTCCACATAGTGCAATACATTTCTGTGAAAACCACCTGTTATTTCAGTAAAGTGTGTCACATGACAGAGGAATTCCCATTCTGAAAAGCTGCCCACATTCTGCCCCTCTTTTCAGCAACGTTAGGATGTGATACCAGGGAGAGCTTGGTTGTGTGCTCCATTACAGTGAATGTCCGATTGTCTGGCAGCTTTCTGAATGTTTCTTTATGTTGGTCAGTTTGTGGTGAAACGTGTGAGCACGTTTCCAGTAAGAAGAGCCTTGTTAGTGGAAATGTTCCCACATTTCACCACAAAGTGAACCTTATAACATAACAAAACATTGGGATAGCTGTCGGACATTCACTATAGTGGAGCATGCACCTGCGCTCCCCCTCGCATCAAGTCCTACCATTGCTAAGAAAGGGGAGCCAAATGAGGGTGGCTTTTCGATGGAATTCCTTTAACCGTGACACACTGTAATGAAATTATGGGTGGTTTCTCAGAAATATCATGTACTCTGTGGAGCAAGAAATATTCCACTGGAAGTAAAACCCACATGACAGAGTTATGTGCATTATCTTAACTATGTAACGTGGTGAATCTCTGTAAAGCAGCAATACAACAATCTGTTGAGAACGCTGACCTATATTTTTTAATGCTATGGTACAGCTTCCATTGCTTACATCCTTACTGGAATGATACGAGAATCTCCAGTAGTTGAGTCTGCTGTACTACCTTTTTTCATGAGTGAAATAATGAAAGAAGCAAACCTTTTAAATTGGTGCTGACCAGGTCTTTGTCATTGTTTTCCTCTGCTTTTCTGCATCACATCAGTTGGTTGTTATATATCACTTCTGCTGTAAATTAACAGTTTGTAGCAGGCAGTGTTTTATGACACCACAGAACAATATTTATTGAAAAACAGCTGCAAATAAAAACATACCTGGTCAGAACAATATTGAAAGGTGTGCTCATTTTTTTTCATACATGAAAAACAGTAGTCAACTAAGTAAAGCAGACATAAATTGTGAAAAGAAGCAAATCATTCAAGTCACGACCTGGAGTTAACTAGTGGCTGTGGCAATGTAAAGTAGAATAAAAAAGTATAGTTCAAAATTGTCACAACATTCTTGCAATGCTGCTTTAATTGCTAATGTCAGTATGAGATCATGAGTTCACAGCAATCACACAAACAAACAAAATGCATCCAAGAATTAATGGTGCACTCAGTCTTACGTGCAGTGGTGGCACAGAGTCCCCAGATTTTTTCTGCAGGACCAAAATGCATCCTCCTTGTATGCATAAAATTGACAAGCGGTAACACAGAGCAATGAGAGTGTTTCAGTACTTACAAAGTCCCCCAGAATTAATGGCGTACTCAGTCATGTGCGAAGTGGTGGCACAGAGTCCCCAGATTTTTTTCTGCAGGACCAAAATGCATCCTCCTTGTGGGCAGAAAATTGACAAGTGGCAACACAGTGAAATTAGAGTGTTTCAGGACATACAAAGTCCCCCAGAATAAAATGATGACCGTGGGCGTCCTGTTGCTGGTCAAATGTGTTCTGCGGTGCAATTTGAGCAAATGTAATGTGATCATCTCAGTTGGATGGAAGGGTGCCCTTTGGCTGTACACTACTAGAAGTCTTGGTAAATGATATATATAGATATATGTTTGTGTATTTTGTAGGTGAAGAGGGGGGTTGCCATGGACATGTACTCATGGTATTGTTCTGTATCACAGGTAACAGAAACTGTTGGTGTGCACATTCCAGTGCTTAATGAGAATTTTTTGCATTGAAATTGGAAACGGATAATTCTCAAGCACATGAAGGTAAGTATTTTTTTTTTTTGGGTGGGGTGAGGGGGAACCATATTTGCAAGACTGTCTGTAATGGTTTCTTATTTTGTTACTTCTTCACAGATTACTGTATATCTGCATCCTTCTAGAGTCTGGCTGTTAATGATGGTCATGGTCATCTAATGAAATGACTTTTGTGTGTTGCATGTGTGCCCAAGCCCAGGGGAAGGGGGTGTCTGATGCTGAAGAACTTTTTTGGATAAGGCCACTTTGACAGAACAACAAAGCATCTAGAAGTATCCTAAATAAAGAAATAAATGACTTCTTACAACTTAATTGTTATTTGTCCCTCCCTGATTCTTGATCTCATGTCAAGTTATATTTCAGACTCACATTTTGTCAGCTAACACAACCTGTGTGCAATATTTGCTGCAGTCTTTCCAAAACAATGACAGATGAAATAAAATCTTCCTACTTACCAGAATTAATTTCACATGGATATTCCAATGGTTCCTCTCTGTACAGTACAGCTGCAGTACCATTCCATTGAGTTTAGTGTTGGAGACTTTTGATAACCTCAAAAGAAACAAAATAAAGTACTATATGTAGCTACCATTGCAGCTCTGAAAAGCTACAGAAAACAAAACATACAACTAAAGGAAGTGAAACAGCATAAGAAAACATGAGAATACATACTCACTGTATGGTTTAAATATTAAGAAACTTCGTCTGTGGCTGATGGATGTGGTGGTCCGGACAGACTCAAGCTCAGTGGTGGTAGTGGCTAACATCAGTCCTGGTGGTGGTGGTGGTGGTCTGGGGGGCAGACAGACTCATGCTCAGTGGTGGCAGTGGCTAAGATAAGCCCTGGTGGTAGTGGTCCGGGGGTCAGACAAACTCATGCTCAGTGGTGGCAGTGGCTAACATCAGTCCTGGTGGTGGTGGTGGTCCATGGTGGCACACCACTTTTTAACAACTTCAGTTAAAACCTGCCAACATTAACCACATCATCATCCTCATAAAGAAAGCTGCCCTCACAGTCATCGATGTATGAAGTCTGACTACTGTTAAATTCTTTCTCCATTGTGTCATCATCTACGTCAGTGGTGGGCTGTTTCAGGTAGCCACTGCCAGTGCCACCAGGATGGTCATTTTCCACGTACCAAAACCACCATGACTAGGCTGGGTATGAATACCGAGATTGCAGTCCTGTGCTTTGAAATATTGCCTCTCTTTCATTTAAGCCAGATATTATCAAACAACATTTGCAGGAGACAGGTTTGTCTGACTATCCTGGCTATTGCACCTGCTGGAGCTGAATACCTCTCAACACTTACACTGGGGTGGGCATGTAAGGTACTTCAGTGGCACTGCAGTCAGCTCTGGCCATTCACTGACCTTTCCACTCCAAGTATAAAGAGGATCTTCCAGTTATTGTCAGATGCCTGTTTTCAGACAAATATGACTCAACCATTCTCCTGAGCTGCACTAAGTCCAGTTCTGGATGCATCATCCTGTTCTCCCAAATCAATTATTTCACAAATACCCACCGGGACAAAGCCTCCCAAAGTGGGTTGATGCCAACCACTTTCGATGACAGACCACTGAAACTACAGTCCCCTTCCCCTTGCACGATATGGCAGTGGTTCTGGGTACATCTGCAGCTGGTTATGCTGCTGAGGGTTTGCTGACCTTAACACGTGACTTCGGTGCCCCATAGACAAGCGCGCAGTTGACCACTGATATTTTTACCTGTTGAGGCCTCCTCCAGTACTGATGCAATTCCATGTTTGTATCGTGGGTCCAGCACTGTTACTATGGCAAAGTTGTCACTATGCTGAATGCTCACAACGTAATGATTCTGGTCAAATACTGTCAGCATATGCTGCAGCAACATACTACTACTACTGCCACCACCTTCGGCAACATCAAGGCCATGCTGTACATTCACCAATGTCTGTGTCAGCACCCGCAACAGTTGAATTGATTGGCTAATGGAGGTCTATCTGCCACTCACTGCCTGTGTGACATGTTCAAAAGGCCACAAAATTGTTATTACTGAGTTCATGAGGTGCCACTGTTCAGTCGTCATAGACATGGAGGCCCCGGAACTGTCACGGCTAGTGAGCATCACAAAATATTCTGAGATGGCTTCATATTGTTCATAACCACTTCTCTGCCATGTATAAAGTAGAGTTTTGTTGGGTGACAACTTCCAGCTTCTAGTGGTGCTGAGGCAGGTTGTTTTGTATCTGCAACTGCCGTAGTTGGTCACGGGCCTTTCCAGATTTTGAAAAGTGAAAGCAGATAAGTTGTGCTACTGTCAGCATTTCCT
The DNA here is from genome assembly GCA_016271365.2 of Neoceratodus forsteri. Taxonomy (NCBI): domain Eukaryota; kingdom Metazoa; phylum Chordata; order Ceratodontiformes; family Ceratodontidae; genus Neoceratodus; species Neoceratodus forsteri. The sequence goes on from CM057458.1 coordinate 1,181,521,067, forward strand.
TTACATCAGGGTGCTGCAGAAACTCCTGCACCAAAAGATTTAAACAGTTGGACATGCATCGAACACAAAAAAAATACTCCATTCGTGATGCATTTCATCACATTTGACCCATTGTCACTTGATATGATCCCAGCACTCATGGACAAAGGGTTTACCCATTTGTCAATTTCAGTCAGTACCACATCCAACATGTTCTCATCATTGTGTAAACAGGTCACATTGCACATAGAAATTATTGCATGCTGTCGATTCCTGGAAGATTGCTACATGACAATCCACCTTACTGCACTGATTAGTCACACCAACATCACAAACAACCCCGACAATTACAGCCGATGTGCAGTTAACACAAATGAACTCCTGCTGTTTTGCCACTTATCACATATCTATGCTTAAATGGATGAATGGAGGAGGATGTTGAAGGCATGTCTTACAGGTAGGACACAGTGCAGAACAACTCAGGAGAGCACGGGTGAAAAGTATGTCCTGGATTGGATCTTCCATTTGGACAGGCATGTGCAACAAACCACGGACCCAGAATTCTCCACAAGGAGAAGGGCAAACGATCAATTGCCAGCATTTCCATTACAGAAACATTAAATTCACGTGACATGGTATGATTCAGGGGGTACTTCAGCATATGCGCAAAAACACTCTGTAACATAGGCTGACTTAAACATTTTACACAGGGTATGATTACAAATGGTTGTGCTATGTAATGAATGGAATTGGCAGGGAGTGGAGTCCAGACATTTGATGAAGATGGCTGAACAGGTGAAGATGACAAACCCAGAAATGCAGTTATTTTGCCAGGTTTGCCAACTGGGGTTGATGCACCACTTGCACCAGACATACTGCATTCACCACAACCACCACCACTACAAAAACTGCTACTCTCACCAGCACTGGACAACATTTCAAAGTCATTATGGTCCTCCACCTCATCATGCCTGTAGTACTCCTCTACTCTTATTGCCCCAGTACTACACACGTTTAATTTACTACTGGACTTAACAGTCATGGAAGGGGATAACATGCTTGCTATGGCTGCTGGTGATGAGGGTGAATGCCCCACTGTGGTATTAGCTGCTAGATTGTGTTCTGTCCATAGTGCATATTCTTAAGATGCATATGATGTCCTCCTGTGCCCAGATGGCTCCCCTTTTTAACTCAACTCCCATGCACATGGCAAACCTGGCAGATTGCAACTGACTCATCATTTGCATCTTGAACAAAAAAATCCCAAACAAGGGATTGTGATGCTCTGCTTTCAACATGTCCATGATGTGGCGTATTTAAGTCCATTATTTTAAGCACTGAAGTTGGGGGCATGTGATGTTTCAGGCACTGCACACCTGGACTGCAACTGAGCACCATGACTACCTATCATATTTATTAATGGGTCATCATCATCAACTAAAACCAGTAGATCACAAGTTTTCACAAGAGTTCCTGTAAACAGACTCAGGACACAGCCACTTAGTTACTTTTTCCCGGTTCCCAACTCGGAGTCAATTACATCATCATCATATTCATCAATGTCACACACATCCACATCTTCTGCTTGGATGCTAGCATGTGGACGCATGTTGCAACAACAGCAACATCATCATCATCATCACATTCATCAACAGCATCTACTCAACCATCACCTGATATTGTTTCACCACGCGAATCACCATGGAAAATGCCATGACATTAACTGCCGGTGGAAGAGAATATCACATTGTATGCTATCGATGACATGATTATCAGAATCCTCAGGTTCACTTACTGAGATGTTACTGAGAAGTATGACATCATCTCACGCTGCCTCTCACTTGCACTGCTTCACACTCAATATTTTTTGGATATGTATACTGGTTGGAATTCAAACTTGATGAGCCAATACTACCTACCACAATAATACTTTTCTAACACCACAGCTGGGAAAACATCATCTCCTCCAACTATGAGTGAAGCTACTAATTGGGCTGTAAAAACATTGCAGGAGAAATACCTTTCCTCACATCAGCAATGCACTTCTGCATCTGCATACTACCTTGCCCACAGACTATCTTACTGCCAGCATTGCCATGACGATAAACAGCTTTGCTTACATGTCTCTTTGTGGGCATTTTAGGGGATCAATCACAATATTATAACCAAACTTAGATTTTGATGCGTTCACTCTCTGATTGGGGATCGCTGTATGTGAAGCCATAAAAACAACTGTAGCTTCAGCAACAGATAAGAGACTAGTCTGTCATGCAATGAAACTAACTTCAGTAACCAGTGTAATGCTAATGAGGTCAAAAACAATCCAATCTGGTAAAAATTCCTTTTGCCGGTGGGGGTGGGGGGGCACTGACTGCAGATTTTTACAGCAGTACAAGCAGTAAAACAAAGAACAGATACCATGATCACATTACAAAATCAGGCAGCTGTAGTGAATAGCAGGTTTACACTGCTGTGCCTGCAATTACACTAGTCTGTGGCACAATAAATGGAGTATTATTTGATGTCACACAACACCGCACACACACACACACACACACACACACGCATAGAACAGTTTGTCTACAATGCTGAATGAGCAATGCATAGCAAATTCAAAAGTTCAGTAATATGCCATGTATTGTAATATAAACAGCCTGAAATTATGAACTGCTGCACCAGATCCGCACAGCATACAAACAGCAATATAATTTCAACAATTACTGACAATATTACTGTGTGTACATCAACACAGTCAGTTATATAACAAAAATATTAGCAAAAAACAAAGAAATCACTATTTCTCCAACTTATATCTACCTACACTGCAGATACGCCCCTCCCCAAAGCACACTTTCACTGTCTTTCACTACACACTCTCAATGTTGTATGTTAGCATTCAAAATCCACACAAAAACAAAAATACTCAATGATATGAGCACAGGAGGGTTTCCTACAATCGATGAACTAAAGTTTGAGCCCCCCCAAAAAACACAAAAACACTTTTTTAAGAGCTTTTAGAAGGTTTCAATCACAGACAGTTCTCAGAGCACACTGTCTCCTACTGCTTCCGACACATACTACCCTGAACTGAGGATGTGCAGATCAATATAGAGCCTATGTGATCTGAAATTCCATGAATCACTGCAAAATTCACCTTCAGAGCTCAAAAACAAGGCAAAGTGAGGTGAAGTGCATTGTCCTCAATGCTGCGCCTTGTTGGTGAAGTAGTGGTCTGGGAGGCGAATAATAGCAAAGTCTTTGTTTCAATAGACTTCACGTTACTCATTATAACACAGAGTACTCTGTTTTGCATTGCAGAGTACTCCACGTATCTGCCTTTGCTCCGTGAATCACTTTGTGGAGCAGATTGAGCCAACTTCACAGACCACTAGTCACATCCAAATGGAGCAGCACCTGAATCACCCCAGTGGAGCTCCAGCATTTCTTGGAAGAAAAGCTGCTAGTTTCCCAGGAATTTTTATAGTTAAACTTTTTATTAAGGTTTTCTGAAGATGTACAGATAAACCTCTTACAATACAATACAATGTGAGATTTTATAGAAAAGTTAAGGCAGCATATAATTGGTACACTACTCAATATTAATATAAAGAGCTTATAATTCAAAATTAGAGCAAAACAATATAAGTCATGTGATTAAACAAGGCTTGATGTTATTGTGGCCCTGAGACAGGTAGTATGAATAGACATGGTTTACATTAAGATGTTACATAATGACATATGATGCTGAAAAAAAAAACATACGTAGGAGGATTGTGGAATAGCTAAGAAATATCTAAAGACAGAATACAAGAAAAGAAGGATGTATGACAGAAGTGGGAAGAAAAAAGGAGGGAGTAATAGAAAAAAGGGACAGGAAAGTAGAACTACAATGAGATACATGTGGGAAGTTAGTAGAAGGAGAAAAAAGCTGTATATATTTAAGTCCATACATTTGTGTCAGAAGATTTAGATGATTCCAGAAAATTAAAAAAGCCCTGTCAACAATTATTATATATCATGAGTCAGACAAAATATATGTCATACGGTCAAGGGAGGCATATTGAAATAATTGTTTGAGGATATCGGGAAGGGTGGGGATTATATTAGATCTCCAATGCATAAATATTATGAGTTTAACTTGAAGGAAAAGTATGTTTAATCATCTGTTCTCTGAATAGGAGATTTTGTAGGAATACTAATTAAAAATACCAAGAACGCAATATTTAGAGTCCAATGCAAATGGTTGACCAATCACTTTCATTGCAAATCTGTGAGTATGGTGCCAAAGATTTGTAGGAGGGGACAATACCATAATATGTGTAATAAATGTCCATCGAGGGAGTTGCATCACCAGCAGTTGTTATTGTTCATTAAGCCCATTTTTTTATAATACACTAGGGGTTCTGTACCACAAATGCATGATTTTGGTTTGAACAAGAGAGCTATGTTTATCATTGAAAAATTTGTGACAGGAAAGCCAATACCTGAACCATTGTGCATTGATTATATTATATTGTAGCGAAATACTCAATTTGTTGTTTGCATTAATGGAATAGTCAGAAAGTGTATCTTTAATATCTCTGTAAATAGTGCTATTCAAATTGGATGCTGTTTTTATCCATTTAGAAATGTACTTATCATACAGAGAATTAGTAGAAAAAGGTGTGAGGTAAGAGTTGCATGCTGTACGGAGATGTAGATATGTCCAAAAATCCTGATGTGGAAGACTCCCTAAGACACATAGATTGGTATAAAATTTTAATTTTAACATCTGAGGTTCAAGTATATCTTGCAAGAAGAAAATACCTCTGTTTTTCCAGGTACAACAGAAAATTGGGTGATTATCAAGAAATATAAAGGTGAGTTACCCCAGATAGGGGTATAAGCTAAGGGTTTGGGGTTCTATTTAAGGTGCTTGTGAATTATTTTCCAGTACATTATAGATGCAGGTATGGTGGGCTGAGACTTTAAAGTAAAGGGAACAGGATTATAAAGGAAGAAAGAAAGTAGCCACATTTCCAGGACATAAGATGCTTCCATAGTGACCCATAAAGGTGATTGGATATTGGGTTTATTAAACCATTTGATAGTGTGAGATTTACAAAAGGTCCAAAAGTAGGCTTGAAACCAAAGAAGACCAAAACCGCCTTTTGACCAAAGGGATCAAAGTTTGTTGCAGCTAAATCTAGGGATTTTGCATTCCCAAATAAAGTTGCCAATTATTTTATCTATTTTGGTAAGAAAACTAGAGGGAAGTATCAAAGGGATATTGAAAAAAAGGTATAATATTTTAGGAGCTATTAACATTTTAATTGAGGAAATTTTCCCATTAAAAGAGAGTTTAAGCAGCTTCCATCTGTCACGTGTTGATTTGATGCTGGATAACAGAGGGGAAAGATTAGCATTCCATAATTTATCTAATGTCGGGGTGATCCAAATACCTAGATAAGATATACCTTGGGGAGCCCAGCGATAGCCCAGTGAGTTGTTCATGAAGGGTCTGCAAAGGGCGTTCAGTGGTAGCATTTCAGATTTGTTAAGATTTAGAGCTAGTCCAGCAAGGGAGGTGAATTCGTTCTGTAGCTTAACTAGAGGTTGCCCGGAGTTTTCAAGATTTTCTTGTAAAATGAGGAGATCATCTGCATACGAGAGTGAGGTGTAGCAAGAGTTACCAATAGGGATGCCTTTGATTGTACATGATTGACATAGGGATGCAGAGAGGGGTTCCATGGCTAATATAAACAAGGAAGGTGATAAGAGGCATTCTTGTCTGGTGCCTCTTGCTAAGTAAAAGGAGGGGGACAGAGTGGAATTGGTGAGAATTCAAGCTGAAGGGGAGCTATACAGTAATTGAATCCATGCACAAAAATTATTAGTAATACCAAAATGAGATAAGACCTGGTATAAATATTCCTAAATGAGAGAGTCAAATGCTTTTTCAAAGTCAATGGCAATTGCAGCTGCAGGGGGTTTAAGAGTTTTTGCGTTGTGGATTAAGTTAAATAGTGAGCGAAGATAATCAAAACTATTTCTATTTTTGATAAATCTGGATTGGGAGGCATGGATGAGTTTAGTCATTAAAGATTCTAAATGGAGATTTAATAATTTGGCGAAGATTTTGCCATCTGTGTTAAGTAGTGATATCAGTCTGTAGTTTGAAGGGAGAGAGGGATCTTTGTCTTTGTTTGGTAAGACTGTTATAATGGCTTCAGTCATTGTGTAGGGGAGTTTATTTTTAGAGATTGCTTCCAGGAAGACATTAAATAATATGGGACAAAGAGTGTCGGATAATGTTTTATAGAAATTAGAGAAACCATCACTACCGGGTGATTTACCATTTTTTAAGGGAGATAGTGCTGTTTGGATATCATGTAGAGTAAATGGTTTATAAAGCATAGTCATGTTTGGAGGGAAAAGGTGGGGTAGATGCAATTTTTCCAAGAAGTGTTGTGTTAGGTTGGGATTCGTGGTGTTTGGATGCGAGTATAGTTGATTGTAAAAAGATTGCATAATGCGATTGATTGAAGGGTTGTCTGTGTAGGTCTGACCTGATGGATCTCTTAGGCCTGAAATATGTCTCTGCATCTGTTGAGTATTAAGGTGATATGAGGGCAACTTCCCACATTTATCTCCTTGTTCCCAAGAGCAGTGTTTGAGCCTTAAAAGGTCAAGCTCTGCTTTCCTGGATGGTTTCCCAGGAATTTGAAAAGACATTGCTCAATGGACCAAACATGTGGGATGCTGAGGATCTGGGACAGGGAGAAGAACTCACTGTTGCTATGGTGTTGTGGGGCTTCTGAAGAACCCCTAAACTCCAGATGGTGCAGGCATATGGCTTCACCCCCTAAGACTCACTAGTACGACTCTCTAGTACAGAAAATTGGAGTGAGAGAAGACAAATGAGAGCAAATAAATGAACCAGAAAATAAATGAATAAAGAGAAGAATTAGGAACTGAATAAGATTAAAAAAACAATAAGGCAAGGATAGAAAGTGTTTGAAATTATGGTTTTATACTTTGTCTTAGTAACGTTGTCAGGCTCCTGACTCCTCCACTTGCAATAAAAAAGTAAATGTGAGCTGTGTCACTCTGCAGAGATGTTTAGAAGTATAGCAACATGATCTTTCAGCAGATAAGGACCACATGGCCCACCTAGTCTGCACATTTCCCTACTCACTGCTGCAGCCCCAGATCCAATTTGATCTGTAGTGCCCATGTTCTGCACATCTCCAGGCACACATTATGTCTATCCCATGCTCTCTTGAACCCCTGTTTTTGTTGCTCACCACTACTAGCTGGAAGGCTGTCCACAGCTCACCACCTTTCCTGTTTATCATAAAGATTTTAGGGTTTTCCAATTTTTTGCAAATACATTTTGGGACTGTAACATAGCATTGGTACATATGTCATGTACAGTGGGTTTAGTGCCCTCCATAAACAAAGGTTGAAACCTAGACAGATTCTGATATACCATAACAATATGTGGAGACAAACCTACATACCATGTGAAAACAGTGATATACATACTGCCAAGCAGGTAATATAACAGTACATGCACTTCAAGGAGACTGATAAGAGGTGTGAAGCACCTCCCTTTCTTATTCAAGGGGGGATGGGGTAGATGGGGTGAAGAGGAAAAGAGAGGAGGGTTCCCTCCACTCATCAGGAGAACAGAGGGGAAGGAAGGAAGAGGAAAGGTGTAGCCCTCCAGTAGATGCCTTTCCAGACGATGATTGGGCCACCTAAGGCTAGCAGATCTGGGGTGTGATGGAATATGTCAGATAGGCCCTCAAACAGTGTGGGGTTACCAGGTGGTGTAGGAGACACAGAGCACAAGAGGGAGTGCAGACAGGTGTCCCATTTCTTATGGAACTTGTGTAACTGGTCTTGGCTGGAGTAGGAAAGTCTATCAAAAATAGCCAGTTTAGCTAGCATTGAGCACCACATCATAACTGAGTGTGGATGGGGTTGTCTCTACTTCATCAGAATTGCCCATTTGGCTTCAAGTAGGGCAGCCATAACCGATTCCCCATGAGCAGGTGGGAGAGGATTCAGAGATGATGGATCACCTAGTAACAACAGTGGATTTGTTTGGCTGACTGAACGGCCTACCACTCTGGAGCAATCAGCAAATACTGAAGACCAAAATGAAGTCAGCTGTGGGCATTACCAGAGTACGTGCAATAAATGGGCAGGACTCTGGTGACATCTCCAACATTGCAAATGGCTGAGGTGCCTCATAGAATGAAGAGCAGCCGAGGTTCTGTACCACCTTCTCAAGAACTTAAGTTGAATAATCTGTCTTTTGGCATCTTTATAAGCTGTGTGGGCAGCTCTGATACAGTGGCTCCAGATTTCTTGAGAAAATGTTACCTGGATGTCTGCCTTCCAGTTCTGTCTACACTTCTCAATGGGGTCTGGTTAGATATCCCACATCATTCTGTAAATTTTTCTGACTAGGCCCCACTGCACCTCTTGTTCATGAAGTGAACTCATCCAGTGCCATTTGGAATCCAGGACAACTCGGGTCTGGAGAGAACAGACAGCACTCCAAATCTGGAGATATTTCTAAAAGTCCTGGGCTGGAAGGTCGAACTGGGCCTTCAGTTGTTCAAAGGACATTAGTTCTTTGGAGTTTGATATATATGTCCTGGAGGATCCTGATACCTTTACTGACTCATCCAGGTCAGTGGATCAGCTTTTTGTCTATGGAAATACTTTTATTGTTCCAGAGGTGGGTATAATCTAAGGTAGGGTGCCAGGCAGGTTGAGGTGTGTGAGAGGTAACCAAAGCCAACAACCAGGCTCTCCCCATCTCCAGCAAAAACTGGTGTAGTGTGGGGGAGTGTGACGAGAGTGTGGAGAAGTAAGCACTGGGATTCTTTCTGGGCCAGGTAGGCTTCTGGTTTGAACCAAAAGGGGGAGTAAGAGGAGGAGGGGACAAATCACTCTGTTGCTTGTGCTGCAAGGTATGCTAAATGATATATCAGGAACCAAGGGAGACCTAGGCCCCTTTTAGACCAGTGGGCCCAGAGTTTAGGTCAACTCCAACAAGGGGTTTTGCCATCCTAAAGCAAGAGGGAAACTAGCTTGTCTAGAGATTGAAATAGCTTAGGGGATATATGAATGGGGAGATTATGAAAGAGGTAGGATACCCTGGGGAGGAGGAACATCCATATAGCCTCTAACCTGCCCTTCAGGGAAAGTTTGAGCCTGCACCATTGGTCAATTTCTGCTGCTAGTGAGGCAAGTAAGGGGGTAAAGTTGGTGTTTTCCAACTCCTTCCATCTAGCGGTGATAGTCACCTGTAGGTAAGAAAAGCCCTGGGGAGCCAAAGAGATGGCCATGCCAAGCATGCAATCCCTGGAGCAGGCCAGGTTCAAGGAGGCAAGAGTAGTTTTATTTTGGTTCACCTGGAGACCTGAGAGTTTGGCGAAGTCCTGTAGTGTAGCAAGGGCCCTAGAAAAACACTGTTCTGGGTCTGACATAATAAGAAGGTCATCTGTGTAGGAGTTGCCAGCTAGGAGTGTTCTCCCACCTAGATGCCATAAATATCCTTGGTGGCTATAAGTTTCCTGGCTAGAGGGTCCAGGGCGACAAGAAAGAGTAAGGGGGAGAGAGACAGCCCTGGAGAGTGCCTCTTTGTAGTTGAACTGGGAAGGAGATATCTATGTTAGTCAGAATTCTGGCGGATGGCGAACTGTACAAAGTGGATATTCATCCCCAAAATTAGGGGCTGACGCAATAAAGCCTTAAGACATTGTGCAGTGAGTTTCACTCTACAGAGTCAAACACTTTGGAGAAATCAATGGCTAGGGCTGCCATAGACACTGAGGACTGCAATGCTAGCCATTTGAGGTTGAGTACTAACATTAGGTTATCTGACCCAAATTTCCCCTTGGAGAAACCCACCTAGGAAGGGTGGACTAGTGATGGCAAGATGTCAACCATTCTGTTGGCAATGACCTTTGCTGCTATCTTAGTATCTACTGATAGGAGAGATATAGGTTGAAAGTTAACACAGTTCAGAGCATCAGGAGGATTTTTTGGGAAGGAGAGTGACTAAGGCTTCTCTGATAGTGGAGGGAAGGTAACCCTTGTCATGTGCCTCTTACAGAGCTAAGAGAAGCAGGGTTGAGATTTCATCCCATAGCAGCTGATAGAGCTCAACTGTCATGTCATCCAGCCCAGGTGGTTTCCCTTTGGCTAGCTGAGACAACGCAGCATGTAATTCCTCAGTAGTGATGGGATTGTCCACTGCTTTGACAGATTCTGGAGAAAGTCAAGGGATAACAGCGGAGCTGCAAAAATCCTCCAGCTCCTTAGATATACCCACGGCATCCAAAGTAGCTTTAGATTGATATAGGGACTGGTAAAACAATCGCATTACCTCGTTAATGCCCTTGGGGTCTGAGACCACCTTTCCAGTGGAGTCCCTCAGCACATGGATATGTGATGCTGAGTGCTGCTTTCTAAGCTGATAGGCAAGCAGTTTGCTGCCCTTGTCACTGCCCTCCCAATGCTTGTGTTTAGGCCTGAGGAGCTGCCACTCAGTTTTAGGCTGAAAAAGAATATTAATGTGGTATTTGAGCCCTTTTTATGGAGGTTACAAGGGAGTGATCCATATATGCTGAAGGAGAGGACTTGAACCTTGATTCCAAGACAGTTAACTCTACTTACAGCTTGGAGAATTACTCCTTATGGGCCTTGTTCTTGCCACAGCCTAAGAGATGATATAGCCATGCAGCACCACCTTGAAGGCTTCCCAAATGGTGTTGGCGCTCACTTCTCCCCTGGCATTGTCAAGGAAGTAATTCTTCACTTCATCTACCATAACTGAGCAAAACGCTATGTCCTGGAGGACCAAGGGTTTGCAGCTCCATCCGGTAGCAAATGATTTTTTCCCAGGGGGGGAGAGAGCTGTGGGCAACTGGGGCATGGTCAGAAATAAGGATATTATCCACTTTAGTGTCACTTATACTCTGGGCTGCCTCGCGATTGGCTAGCCAGTAATCGATGCAGCTATGGGTATTACGGGCAGGGGGAAAAGGTATAGTCTCAGCCTGCGGGGTTATCTCTCCTCCAAGGGTCTATTAAGCCCCATTCATAAGTTAATTCTTGTAGGGCTGCTCTAGCTTTAGGGTGTGCTTGGAGGGGTGGGGTGGGACTTATCCAAGAAGATATCTGGAACCAGATTTAAGTCCCGTCCAAGTATAATCAGCAAGCTTGTATGCCCTTTGGAGAGGGAGGCAAGAGGCTGACTGATCTCAGCCAGAAAATCAGCTGAATCTATATCTAGAGCATACATGTTCGTGCCTCTCCAGGGAATGAGAAGTAAATCACTACCCAGCGGCCTTAAGTGTCCACCTTGACAGCTTCCTTGGCCAAGGGGCAAGCTTTAGGAATCAGGATAGCTACTCCTTTAGACTTGGTGGGTGCAGAGCTAGCCAGCACTCTGCCCACCCACAGTTTTTTGATCCATGGCACTGTCCTAGCAGTGAGGTGTTTCTCCTAGATGAGGGCGATATCAGCCCGTAAGGAGCTGGAGATGCTGAAAAACCTTAGTGCACTTCTCTGGGTGATTAAGGTCCTTAACGTTCCAGGAGACACACCTACACCCTGTTGAGTATTGCCGAACATGATTGGTCAGCACCAGTGATTAGACTGCACTCACTTTCAAGCCTTCAAACAAGCTAGAATAGAAGGTTACCTGACTCTTGGGAGAAAGTTAGGGTGTACTTCTCCTGTCAATCACCAGGGTGTTGAGGAAGTGCAGTAACTAGAATCCTGCGATGTAATGATTATCACAAATGTACTCCACAGGTCAGGCCCTCTGCTTCCATAGTGTCAACTTCAGGGTGCAATACTGTGAACAGGTAATAGACAGGGTAACCCTCTTGAGTGCTTTGGATCCTAATCACCTGTTAGCCTCAAGTTCTGTGGGGATTCAAACCATGAACCTGATGTTAGCATACCCAATGTACAGACTCAGATAGGTACCCTCTTTGGGTATTGCGGTACATTCCTTTGCCAGGGGCACCTAGCCAGGTCTCCAAAATGAAGTCTTAAAACTCTAAAAGAGACCGTAGGTATATCCTTACCTTTTCCAAGCTTAGTGACACCATCAAGCCTTCTAAACTGTGTCATGCTTAGCCATGTTTTCCATCACCTCCCTTTGCTCTTTCAAAGTTTGCCCTAGCCCTCAGCTTCTCGAGACTAGGGTCACTTCTGTGAGCCGCTGCAAACTCCTTACACATTCCCGAGGCATATGAAAGGTCCCCTTCAGTCTCTAAACTTGGGTCCCTAGCTCTAGGGTCAGGACACTCAGGATCACTGCCATCCCTAACCCTCTGACAATGGGTCACCCCTCCAACTTTGAAGTAATCCTCCGTAGCTGATGGGTTAACTGCTACCGGGTACATTTCTACTCCCCCTTCATTAGTCTCCATATCAGGAGACCCAGGCTGGGGAACCAGCCTCCCAGTGGTTTCCACAGTGGCTTCTATGGAGTCCAGGGAACTACAACTTTCCCTTGCTGCTTGGCTACAGGTAACTGCACACACCATCCCCTGTTTGAGATTGTTGCCAAGGATGATGTCAACTGCTAAAGTTTTGGCTACAGCCACCTGTTGCACAGTTTCCCCTGTTTCATCCCAGTCTAGGAGAACACTAGTGAGTGGCAATGTTTTCTCCTGCCCAGTGAACCCTTGTACAGTTACAAATTTATTGGGTATAAGCTGACCAGGCTCTACCAGATCCCCTTTTACTAATGTCAGGGATGCCCCTGTGTCTCTTAACCCTTGTGTCTGTACACCATTCACAGTGACTGAGCACATGTGTTCCCTCATGTCCATAGGCATGCTTCCAGGGACACACAAATAACCAACTTCTTTCCTGGCACTAGCTTGCATATTGCTCATCCTTTTAGGACACTGTCTGGCAATATGCCCAGTTTGTTTGCAAACCCAACATTAATTTTTTTTCTCAGAAAAATCTTTTCTTTGAAACTTGGGGCTAACTGGTTTTGGGGGAGGCAGTGAGGTTTTTAGCTGCCCTGAAGGTGCTCTTTTCCCTTCCTGTGCAGCTACACCTGCCCCATTCACTCTCAGAGCAGATCTGCTGTTGGCATAGTGGTCTGAGAGTTCAGCAGCCTCTTGCACTGTTTTGGGATCTTGGTCCTCCAATCAGGTTTTCAGCTCTCCGGGGCATGCCCCCCCCTAATACTCTAACAATACAGCATTTTAAATTTTATCTACAGAATTTGCTTCAATTCCTTCCCACTAATGTTTTAAACATTGACATTGTTTTGTTGCTAGCTCCTCGTAGCTCATGTCAGGGCTTCTCCTGAGCTTACAGAATTTAGCTCTGTATGCTTGTGCAGTTAAATCAAACATTTTTAAAAGTGCAGCTTTAAGTTTGCTGTAAGAATTAATGTCCTCATTGTCCATTTGACCCAGTGCATCCTGAGCTTTCCCGATAACTAGAGGCGATAGCTGGAAGCTCCAGGACCATCTAGGAATATTTGCCTGAATACAGATTTTTCAAAGGAATTTAAAAAAGCATCCATATCCTCCCCCTCTTTAAATTCAGCTATCAATCTGGAGTTTAATTTGTAATCCAGTCCTGTAGTTCCAGTTAAACCCATGCAACTTACCTGCTCTGGTGCTGGTGGTTGGAGTCATAGCTTCTCTTGTTCATGTTGCCTCTGGCACTCATGTTCATTGCGGTCAGTCTCTTGCTGTTCATGCTCCCTCTTCTCCTCTGCAGCTTGCTGTTCTCACTCCCTCTTCTCCTCTGCAGCATGTTTCTCTCACTTTGATTTTCACTGTTCTCGCTCAGCCTCTCTCTGGAACTCCAGCTCTGTTCTGTGCCACTCAGTCTGCAGCCTGATTGCTTCTGGCTCCAGAATGCTGGTGACCTTCCCCTGCTGCTGTGGCTCTTGGCTTGCACTGGCTCTGCTGTCCTCCTCACTAGATCTGGACACTGCACTGGTCACTGGCCCCTCCATCCCCAAGGTTCAGTCCTTTACAGTCACAGACTGTGACTCGGCACTCTGGGCATCAGCGACCATCAGAGCATCCATGAGGTTCTGCTTGTTGGCTCTCCCCTTGTGCATGACTCCTCTCACCTTGCACAAATGCTTCAGGTAGCCTGCTGTGTGCTCACTGTAGTTTGAAGTCATCTTCTTCCCTAACTACAGCTACTCTAACTTGCACTTCAAAAAAAAATAAAACAAGTAGGAACTTTGACTGTAAGCAAAAATGATATAGTTCTGTTTCTTTAAAAAAAAATCACTGGATCACATGATGAGCTAGCGGGGTTAAGACATCTCGAGCGCTGTTCCCAGGCCTCACCAAATCTAATTTTAATTAATATAATTTTGGACCTCACGGTGTTTGTGACAAAGGTGTGTATAGACGGTTAAAGAACTGAAGTAAACTTTCCTGCGCTTAACTGGTTCAGATTTCCCTATTTTATTCAATCTTAGCAAGGACTCCAGGAGCCGCAGAGCATGGCTGAGATGAACTTCGGAAGCTCCAAGTCCCTGGATGCATGTTCACAGGTGGTTAAGTGCCTGAAACCCTCCTTTACCTGTGCCAGAAGACCATGAAAACCAGCCTAATGCTGAAGAAAGCAGAACAACATCTCTGGAAGATATTACAGAGATAAAGCAGTTGCTTCGTGGTCTAGTAGTAGATTTTTTACCATAAAACCAGCTCTAAATGCTTTAACGCAATGGATGGGTGATGTGGAAGCCCAAGTAGCCTCCCAGGAGCAGAAAACATCGACAATGGACAAGGATTTGGTCACCTTAAGAAAACAAGTTAGGAGGCTGGGGGATCGAGTCAAGGACCAGGAATCATATAGAAGGAGAAATAATTTGATTATGGCAGGTCTACCTGAGAGGGCAGAAGGCTTGGACTGTATAGCTTTTATACAAGACCTTCTCATGAAGTTACTGGGCCCAACACCTTTTAGGGACTCATATAATATCAAGAGAGTGCACCACTCATTAAGAGAAGTTCCCCCACTGGGGTCCTGACTCAGAGTCTTAATCATGCACTTCTTAAACTACAAGGAAAAGACTCATGCCTTAAATAAAGCCAGATCTACTAAAAATCTACGTTGGAATGGCGCGCCTCTTTGGCTATTCCAAGATCTCACACACTCGATCCGACAAAAGCAAAAGGAGTATGCTGATATAAAGAAAAAGTTATACCTTGTGGGGGTTAAGTTCAGAATCCAGCACTCAGCAATGCAGGAAGTGAAGCTGCAATCTAGGGAGAAAAGGTATCTGACTGTGAGGGATGCTGCAGAGGGCCTATGAGTGGAGCTACCAGTTTTGTTTAGGCCTGCGAGCTGAATTCGTGCAGCAAAGGGAGGCTTCAACTAGGTAGTGTTGCAGTTGATGGATAGGAAGGATTGATGGAAAGGACATGCAAACGAGAGACTGGTTTTGATTTTTCTTTCTTGTTTTTTTTTTTTCTTTCTTTTCTCTTATCTCTTCTAGGGATTCAAAGAAATGCTCCAATTTATTTTTGACTGTGAGTCATCCTCCTGATGTAGGGATGAACAGTAAAATCAGAATAGTTAATAATCAAAAAGTACATTGTTTTTATGACCCTTGGATCTCAGGGTCTGACATTTTAATTTTTGTCTGGATTGACTGAAACATAACAGAAATGGCCTGAAATTCAGAGAAGAATCCAACAGAAGGAACAACAGTGTTATATAGATTGTTTTAATTTCTTTGGTCATTGGGGGACGTATGGTGGTGTCAGCTAATTCCACAGAGGGTGTCTGAGGACTCCATAAGACATTTATTTTATGTTATAACTTTCACTTCTTACTTTCTTCTATAATCAAATTGTAGTTCACAGACTGTTGTTAAGTTTGAAAGTGTATTGAGGAGGTACTGGGAGAGGGTGTTACAGGAGAGCATTACATTTGGGAGGGTGGCCTGGCCCAGTTGTTTGGGTGGGATCGGATCTCCCTTCTGAGGTCTGAAGGTAAAGAGGGAACAGGACTATGACGGCCAAAGGGGAACTAAATGACCATCCCCCTTCTTTCCCCCTTCCCGTTCTCCCAGGTCGTATTGAATTCATGTATCAGGAGAGCCATAACGCTGCATATTTTTCATGTAGATTGGGAGATAGCATACAGGGGCAGTGGGTTTGAATCTGGAGGGTGGGGGAGGGGTAAACTAACTCTCTGAGTGGCACTTTACCCACTGGCAAGCTGAGGAACCCTGCCTCGCTCTCTGGGACTGAGAAGAGTTTGTTCATTTGGTTTCTACAGGAATATCACTGGGGTGTTGACTGTTTTGGTAGGGTCCTACGAGTACTTATTGGTGTTCAGGAGGGTCTGGGGTGCCCAGGGGAAGGCTCATCTTTGTATCACATTTTTTAGGAGGACAATCTGAGGATAAGGGGTAATGGTGAGTGGGTAACAAGAGGGATGGGAGAGAGAGAGAGAGAGACAGTCCACTAGTCTGGTTAGATTATAGACAAAATATATGAGGGTGTAATGCAAGGGTATTGGTACATATTATGGTAATTGTCAAAATCATTTCCTAGAATTTCAAAGGCCTCAGGGACAGGAAGAAGAGATTAGTAGTCTTAAAGCACATCAATCAGTTTGAAGTCCAAATAGTTGTTTTGCAGGAAACCCATTTATTAAAGGAGGAATTAGGGCTTTTAGAGAAAATGTGGGTGGGTCAAGTCCTGGGTGACAGTAATGCAAAAGCATCTGGAGGTGTTGCAATATTGGTGGTGAGAGCTTGCCCATATGTAGTCTCACTAGTCAAGACATGAGATGATGCACGAGGGATCTAAATGTCACTTACCATGTTGGGCAATGCATTCTTGATCACCTCGGTATATAGCCCTACACCACCTAAGCCAGAATTTTCTGCCTCATTGGAAGTAGACTTAGCTACCCTCCCAGCTTTCCCCTTTAGTATTGCAGGAGACTGGAATCTGTGTCTCAACAACTGGACGAATAGGCAACCCCCATCAAAAAAAAACCCTGTCCCCGGCCCAGAGAGCCATGATTAAATGTTTAGAGGCCACAGCATTGGTTGACCCTTACTGGGCGTATAATAAAGGGGGAAACAGCATGACTTTTTACTCTGGAGTGCATAAATCTCACTCCTGGATTGATTTTTTCTTGGTCAATGGGGAAGTGCTCAGAGGCGTCAGGGAACTGACTACCCATAGCAGAATATTCTCGGATCACTCCCCTGTTCATCTGGTATGGGAGATTGATACCGTCCCATTAACACCATATAGATGGCATTTAGATGAATCTATTTAGTGGACGACAAATTGGTCTCCAAACTAGGGGATGCCCTGGGAGAAATTATTCAGACCCAGCTTCTGACTCTCCAAGATAAGAGTCTGGCCTGGCCGTCCTGTAAGGTACTATATATGGGATTAGCACAGGAATTTTCTGCTCGAAGAAATAGTATGAGAAGGGCACGGGAAGAATTCCTCATGGGGGCTGTTAACTCATTGGCTCCTCTGGAGGGTTCCTCCGAGAGCTGGACAATGAGCTTAAAGAGTTAAGAGATGAATTGTCAGGTATTTTTATGATAAGATTGACTATTGGCTTGAAGAACTCCAAGCTAAATTCCCAATGCAGGGAGACATCCCCAGTTGACTTTTGGCATATAGAATTAGAGAATGGGAAGCAGCCCATACCATCACCTCAATTACCTTTGACAGGAGGGTTATAGTGGAACCTCAGGGAATGGCTGATGCCTTTGCAGCTTATTATGCAGGGCTATACTCGGGAGTACCTAGTAATGAGGAAGCAATAAGGGAGTATTTGGACAAAGTTCCTCTACCTAGGCTGGATTAGGATCAAGCCCTAGCTTTGGCAGTGCCCAATACAGGAATCTGAAATATTGGGAGCGATAAACTCATTGCCAAATGGTAAAACACCAGGTCCAGATGGTCTTTCTGCCAAATTTTATAAAACCCACTCATTAACCTTATTACCTTTACTGAAGGATTTATTTGCTGTGTTATGCAGGAAGGGTTCCTCCATCCACCTTTGTATCAGGCCTATATTACACTCATCCAAAAACCTGGCAAGTCAAGAGATCTCCCAGGTAATTACAGACCCATTGCCCTGATGAATCAGGATATTAAGCTACTAATGAGTATCTTGGCTAATATAATTTTGCAGTGTGCACCATCTTTAATAAGTCAGGAACAGGTGGGGTTCATGCAGGGTAGAGGAGCACTTGATGCACTTAGGAAGCTCCATCACATACTCAGCACCACCTCCAACTGCAAGCTACCAATGGCTCTAATCTCATTAGATGCAGAGAAGGCCTTCTATGGGGTCTCCCACACCTTCCTATATCTCATTATGGAGAGGATAGGTTTCCCTGAGGGCCTTCTCAGAGGACTCAAAAATTTGTATGCAGCTCCCACTGCTAGGGTTTTGTGTAATGGATATTTATTGAAAGAATTCCAATTGGTAAATTGGACCAGGCAAGGATGTCCCTATCACCAATTTTGTTTAATATCTACTTGGAACCTCTATTTAGAGTGATCCATATGGATCCTGCGATCCGGGGGATAGTAGTACGGGGGATTGTACTTAAATTCTCAGTTTTTGCAGATGTTTTGTTACACTTACAGGAACCAGTGGAGAACTTTAAATGAGCCATAGGGGTTATTCAGCTATTTTCTGGGGTCTCCAATTATGAACTGAACCTGACTAAAACACAAGTCCTCCCCCTCACCCCCTACACCTATAAGGCAGATTTCATCCCCATCCAAATTAATTGGGCTCCAAACAAGATTAAATACCTGGGCATTTGGATTACGGCGAATATGGATGATGGGGTGGAAACAAACTTGGGCACTGTCCTGACATTACTTAAACCTGATATACTTAGATGGAATAAATTCCCTCTAAATTTCACTGCCAGACTTGGTTTGATTAAAATTAATCTTCTACCTAGACTCTTGTACCCAATTCATCTGCTTCCCTATAATACCAATAAAGGTAAGTTCATTAAAATCCAAAACATGATTGCAGACGTTCTCTGGAACTTAAAACTGCCCAGAAGAAAACATAATATCCTACACTCTCTCACCACATGGGGGGGGCCTCAAGCTTCCAGACCTCCATCGCTATTATGTAGCGGGACAATCTGGTCTAATGGGATGTGGGGCAAGAAGATGGAGGGAGTGGAATATGAACCAACTTGGTTACAAATTAAGAGGCAAATGCTAGTTGATCTGAAACTCTCCCCAGAGTTGATGCTTTTCTCAGACCCAGAAGGAAGACCTAATAAGGGAATGGAGACTCCAATTTATAAAACAGTATCCACCTGGTGGGCCTTTTTAAATCCCTCCCAGCGAAGAGCACAAAGGAAAGTTAGGGACCAAACTATACTGGGAAATCTAAACTCCCGAAATGGGCACAATCACTCAGCACTTGGCTCCTCAATTGGCTGGCCTATCTTTGGTAGACCTTCAAATTGAAGATAAGGTAGTCTTTCCTTCCCAGTGTAGGGACATGAACATTTTCAAATGGATACAGATTATTAGGTAGTCCAACAGGTGCTGAATGACAACAGGGACTCTCAAGCAAATCCCTTCACCTGGGATAAAGTACGGGAGATTAATTATTCTCAAGCTCCCCTCTCTAAAGTATATAGAGTGTTATT
Source organism: Neoceratodus forsteri (assembly GCA_016271365.2). NCBI lineage: Eukaryota > Metazoa > Chordata > Ceratodontiformes > Ceratodontidae > Neoceratodus > Neoceratodus forsteri. Next base: position 1,181,540,736 of record CM057458.1, read on the forward strand.
GGAATTTTTGGGTTCAGAGTCCCCTGCTCAGATCCCATACTAGGAAAAAAGCATAGCTCCCCTGAGGCCTGAATGGAAAGAAATATGGAAGAGTGCTAAATACATACCTGTACCCAAGTACAAGCTTATGCAATACTTGATCTGTTCTAACATCTACTATACTCCTGCCAAACTATGTGCTGGATGCCTCAGACAGACAGATCTGTGTTTTAGATGCAATACAGAACCTGGGGACATTCTTCATGTGATGTGGGAATGTACCAAAATTCACTATGGACTCATATCAAACAGAATATGGATCCTTTACTAAATTGCTCAGAATAAATTCTGCTAGGGATTTGTACATTGGGTGATATGACCCAGGTCGTAAGGACCTCAGCCAAGTACTATATAGCTCTTATGTCTGCCCTGGTTAAGGCCTTTGTCCTTAAGCATTGGAAAAATGATCTGATCTATACCTATGCAGTGCGTGAGAGATTTGATCCAAGTGGTGGGTAGGCTGAGAAGACAGATGCTTATAGATGGCAGAAAAGAGATTTACATTAGAAGGTGGATGGCTATGGAGGCTCTATACTCAGTCCAAGTTAAGGGCCTTCAGGTGCAGGTCAGTATGTCTGAGTGTGATTAGTTAGACACTCATGGAAAGCATAAGAATGTAAGAGGTTTTGAAGTTGCGTTTGATTTTCCAAAGTGATGTGTGAGTTACACTCTTATTTACCTGTATCATGTATGCAATACAAGAAGTTATGGATCAACTAAATTGTTACAGGAGGGGTGGACTTTCTCTCCATCCTGGAGACACAGTTGTGGGGCTCTCGTTTGTAGACGATAGCCCAATAGGCACCATGTTATGTTCTCCCTGAGGGGACACTCAACTGAGGTATTGCGAATGCATTTAACATGATCGGTTTAGGTATAAAACTTAACTCAGGCAATAACAGGCTATGGATGAAGGCAATATGATTATAAGAGTTCCCATGGCAGCTGTGTATGAACATAGTTTCTGTGTATGTATTTTCATCACAGCCATGTTGGGCTGTGGCCTGGGGAAATGTCCCAGGATTAAATGCTTGTGTCTGTCTTTACTTGATAAACTCAATAAAAGAAGTTTAAAAAAAATCACTGCCTTCTTTTGCAATTGAGCTGTACAGTATTAAGCTGACACACTGAACTGTTAAAGCTTGTGTTACCAGTTACTTTATCACACTGCTGTCAACTAAATCTGTCACAAATGCACTTCACAGGTCAGGCCCTTTACTCCCACAGTACCAACCACAATGTGCAATAGTGTGAACAGGTAACAGTCAGGGTAACCCTCCTGTTTGCTTTGGGTCTTAATCACCTGTTAGCCTCAAGTTCTGGGGGGATTCAAACTCTGAATCTTATCCTAGCATACCCAAAATACAGGCTCAGATATGTACCCTCTTTGGGGATTGCGGTACAATCCTTTGCCAAGGGCACCTAGCCAGGTCTCCAAAATGAACCCTTAAAACTCTATAAGAGACCTTATGTATATAATTACCTTTTCCAAGCTTAGTAACACCATCAAGCCTTTTAAACCGTGTCAGACTTAAAAATACAGGCACTTCACATGCAAAAAAAAATTAAAATAAGTAATCTGGGAAGACACAGGCAGTATTTGAAGAAAATGGTTATTTACTAAAAATTGTAAAAATAAGTAATACAAAATACAGAACCAAAGTCAAAAGCTCACAGTCACAAAAGATAATGAGAACATTACAGAATAAAAACTCCTACCACGATACTTTTAGATCTTTTCTATCTAATGTATTGCCTCTCTAAGTGCCTTTTAAGTTAGATGTTTCTGTTTTCAGAGCCCAAGATGATATCACACATTTCAGACACACTGATACATTTTTCAACTCTATCTCCTCACCACCTTGATGAATCATCTAGCTCCTCCTTTTAGAATAAATTCTTACAAATTCTACCACGAGGGTATCTTAATAAAAGTGAACATCAGCAAAAAGTAATTTCCTACATATGACAATCTTTCATCAAACATTTCTTTGAACTGGTTATGGTTCCTGTTTCCGAAGGAAGATCAAAGGGGTTTATAATGTTTTAACACATTGTTGCTATCAATATGTTCCTTTAGGAAATCATAAATGTTTGTTAGGCTTATCCTCTGTGAGGTGGCTAATGCTTTAATTAAGAACAGAAAAGGAAACTCTAGGGTTTCCCTTTACTGGTCAATTTCACACATCCTTTGGTCAGTTTACATATCCTGTAGCTTCACTGAAACCTGGGGGGGGGGGTACCCCATGGAAGTACAGAATGACTTATGTGAGACAATCACATACTATATTTTTATATTACAAACATTATACACAGTAATATTAGAGGGTTTTCCCCATGACAATAAGTACTGAATACAGCTACAGTAACTTTAAAAAGAAGAATACGAAAATCACAGTGTTAGTGAACAGTACCAAAATGTTTTTAGGCAGTCAAAATGGAAAGAGAAAATCTAAGGTGAACACACTAAGGGTGGCGAGTTAAGCACATAAAATGAATCCCCACAGAACTGAGAATCTCCAACTACCTTGGCTCACACACCAAAATGGGGTATAGGAAGAGTTGACCATAAAAGCGGTCCATCCTATCCTGGACTATACACCACTAATAGGTGATCCAGGGTGGGAGGGGGGCGAAGATCCCTAATAATGGGATCACTGGGGGAACCAGGGGAGAAAGGGGAACCCAACCCCTAACCAACTGCCAAAGCCAACAATAAATTATTCTGCCATTACATTTTACAGTGATATGTGAATTAACATACAGAAAAACTGCTGACCAGAGAGGAAAGAAAAAGGGAAAAAAACCAGCAACAGCTTAACCTCTAATAAAACAAGAAACAAGGGAGGCAAAGGCCAGCCAGAGTCTGAAGGGTCCTTGTCCTCTTAATGGGCTCAAGGCAGGGAGGTTATCACCAGTGGATACACACCAGTGAAGTATGGAGGAGGGGAGAATGGCTACACCCTTCTGTACCCCGGGTATCTTTTATGTAGGTGAGGCATGAGGCCTGAAATGGGGTGCCAGGTTGTGGATCCACCACTATGCCCTCCCAATCCCATAGTCAAAATAAGTGAAAAATATACGGGGGGGGAGGAGGGGAAACACCTGAGGCATTCCACAGTGTTCTGCCACACCAGTGTCCCATCAGGGGACTGCCTGGGGGAGTATGCTGAGTGAGCATACCTTGCTGCACCGAACCCATCCTTATCCCCCAGAGTGCGGAGTAGGACCATTGTCTAAAGTTATTAAATAGCTAGTTTAGCAATTATAACAGTTTTTTTTTTTGTTGTTTAACCAGGAATAGCACACTAAGCTGAAAGCTTTTTCACAGGAGTGACCTGGGAGCACAAGGAAGTTAAGTGACTTGCTCAGGGTCACACAGTATGCAAGTGGAAGCTGTGGGAATCAAAACCAGGTCTGGTCTGCTTGATGTCACCAGAGTTGCAGCTCAGAGCCTTAGACCACTGCACTATACTGCCTCCTTTAGTTAGCATAATGGATAAATAACATCAAACAACATCAGTCCATATTTTATCCTCATGAAGTTCTCCTGTGGCAAAGGATTAGTCTTTCTTCAAACCTCTGATCCTGATGCAGCAGAAGCATTAGGATGGCTGTCTGTGCCATTAGGAGGTTGTAGGCCCTCAGCCACAATTTCAGCAAAGGATTTGAGTCCCAGCCTGACTGAAAGAAGGGCTTCATCTGCAGTTTCAGTAGGGTCTGGAGGTTCAGCTGCTCAGTCCAGAGGAGCAGCGGTGTCCATATAATTAGAGTCTGGAGCTTTGGGTCCAGTCGCTTTTTCATCAGAGGATGAGACCTCTCTTGTGAGCTTAGCGGGAGGGTAGGCAGAGTGCTGATTTTGCTCTTTGCACTGGCATCTCCTAGATCTCAGTCATAGATGGAGCTGGTATTGTGGTTTGTCCAAGTCAGCAACAGGCATAGAGGATTTCTGTGTGTTTGTAGGAGGACCAGGCACAGCATGGCTTTCAGTTGAGAAATCAAGCCTTCCCTTCGAGCTTGACTTGGGGGGTTGGGCTCATCTGCAGTAGGACTGGTTCATCCATGAACAGAGACCCTTGGAAATGACTTCCCTGCCACCAGTCCTCTTAAGCTGCTCTTGTCCACCTGGGACCCAGATGCATCTGGGAGATGTAGTGTTTTTCAGGATAGTAGGCCAATGCTTAGAGAGACAGTTTTTGATCTCCTGTGGATGATGGGCTAGTAAGTCCTTGCCTTCTTTTGAAATATACACAGTATATATAGAGGTTAGTCCCTTGAACCTGTGTTTGAAACCATTAGCTAGAAGGAGTTTTTTCAAGGGGGCTAAGGATTTGTACCGGGCTGCCACTTTGTGTGAGTAGTCCCTATAGAATGATATGTGGGTTCCCCTTCAGGTAATGTTACCAAGATCTCTTGCAGCTCCCAGTCCTTGCTGTTTCACTGAGTATCTCAGCAAAAAGGGATAACAGGTCTGGCTGGAGCATTTGGTGGACCAACACTGCAAAACAATCTGTGTGCCCACTCCATTTCACCAGGGCCTCTCTATCAGTCTCTCAGTAACCTGGGGATGAGCTCATTGAGAAATCGCTCCATGTTCTGGCTCTCTGCACCTTCAGGGACACCCAGGATCCTTATATTGTTACGGCATCCCTGATTCTGCTGGTCCTCAGCTCTTTCCCAAAGCCTGGCAAGTTTTGCTTCATGGTCCTGTAGTCATTGCCATACAAGGCCCTGATGCCTTCACACCTTGTGTGTCCACTGTTTGGCCACGTTTAGCTTGTCTTCAAGCAAACAGACATCTGCAACATTGCCTGGGAGGGCTCTGCTTATCCTATCCACCCTGACTAATAGAGCTCATAGCATTTTAGTGATGTAGGAAAGTTAGTCCACCACTGGTATTTGTTGTATCGAGGACTCCTGGACACCTCTGGGGGTGGCAGTGGTCAGGGAAGAGCCAGATACTGCCATCTGCAAAAATAATTCATGCAAAAACTCCCCTCACTATGCCATGATATGTTAGGATACTGTCTCTGGTCAAAAGGTATGTTTCCCAGGCCCTTGGTGCTGATCCTTCAATGGTCGAGATGCACTTATCACCACTGCGATAGCTCTGGGACTGACGGTAAAGGCCTTTATGGCATAGCACATCTGGTGTGATGGCTAGTGATCTCAGGCATATCCGGCTGTTGCGGTCAGTTGTAGATCAAAATTTTAGCATCTGGCAGTCGGTAGGGGCTGGTTACTTATTCCCCCAAATCTGGATGGTGAATAATCCTGGATCACTTCAGTAGACCACAGATTGTGTCCAGAGAAGAATGGAGTGATAGATTTAGGCAGCCATTACACTGGTACTCAAGCCACACACACCTGCTGCACCACCCTTTCAGTGAAAAAGTACTTCCTACCATTATCCCTGAGCCTTCCACCCTTCAGCCTAATATGCCCCCATTTTCTTGTGCAGCTATTTACCATGTGACCTGCAAAAGTTCATTCATATGACCTTGTTTACCACCAGCCTCAATCTGACCAAACTTCACCTAAAGACACCCAAGGGTGAAATTATAGTCAAAGTTCCAATGCAATGTTGCAAATGGCAAATTTGCTATTAAATAAGAAAAATCTGTAAATTTATTCACTAAGATGGGTTTTGCAGCTCCACCCTAACTTCACCAGTAGATTTATACTTCAAAACATCTCTATACCAAAGAAGTAGGTGTGGGGCTAGAACCTACATAGAAAAAAAAACATAAAATAATAACATTTATCTGCAGAAAAGGACAGCTTGGCACACTCACCCTGCCCTGATAGTCCCTTCTAGTCTAACTCCACTGACCCTTCCTTCATCCTGCCTATTTACTAACATCCCCCTATAACGATCTCACTCATGTTTGAAGCATCCTACTGTTGTCACTTCTGCCACTTCTGCTGATAGTTTTTTTTCTGGTGTTTACCACTCCTTCAGTGAAGTATTACTTCCTCACATTGCCCCTTAAATTCAACCTTTCCAGCTTCATCACATGCCCTCTGGTTCTGTGCTCTTCTTCAATTGAAAGTGCCAGCCCTTCTGAATCTTCTTCTCCTTTTGTGAGGTACTTATAAGTCTTTATCATGTACCATCTCACTCTCCTCTCATCCTGGATGTGCAAGTCTCTTTTCATAGGGTTTTTGGTGCAACACCTGCACCATTTTACTCTGGACTGTCTCCACCCTGTCTATGTCATTTCTGAGGGGTGGCCTCCAGAAAAGAACACAATACTCAGGTGGGGTCTCACCAGTAGGTGATGTTGTGGTAACACCACTTCCTGCCTCCTGATGGAGATACCTCTCCTAATGCATCCCAGCATCACATTGACCCTTCTCACTGTGCCATCACACTGCCCTGTCTCATTGAGGGTCACCAGGTATGATCACCACAAAGTTCCTTTCCTGCTTAGTGAGTGACAGTACCCCTCCCCCATCTTATGGTCAGTTCCTATGTTTCTATGCATTAGGTGGCTGATTTTACACTTCTGAGCATTGAACTCCAGCTGCTATGCTCTTGACCATATATCTTGCCTCCCAAGATCCCTGGGCATTTGTTCCACCCCATTCTAATAATTCATCTTATTACAGGTTTTGGTAGCATTTGCAAAACTGCCTACTTTCCATTCTAGTTCATCTGCACTGACACTTATGGAGACATAGGAGAGGACCTGTTTCAGTACTGAGCCCTATAGCACCCTGCTGGTCACTCATCTATCATTTAAATGAATAACACTGATTCTTATTTATTAACCAGTTTCTAACCATGTTCACCACTCTGGAGCCCACCCACTAGGTTGCTCAGTTTCTTAATCAGTCTTCTGTGCAGCACAGTGTCGAAAGCCTTGCTAAAGTCCAGATAGGCTATGTCCACTGCCCCTAACCTATTTCTCTCATCAGCCAGTCACAGGAATCAATTACATTCATTTGGCATGATCCCCCCAATGTCTCACACACACACACCAATCCATGATGCATTTTTTCTTGCTGCCCAACCCACAGCCCTTCAATGTACTAGACCCAGAGGTAAATGTGCTGTCTACTGACCATTGACATTGACTGATTCTTCATCCAACTTTTAGAAAACTGATGTACAAATTAACAAAGGTGACTGAGAGAAAGAAACAATTAAAATATGTTGTAGACTCAAGTTAAACAAAACAAATGCTCTCCTAGGTAACAATAAACATTACATTCAAGGGACTAATTAATCAGACTGTCAGCAGATTCCATTTGGGGCAAAGTTCCCTTGAGTTCATGTACTGAATACATAAATACATGATATGAGAGGAACTTAACCAGGACAATAGTGTAATAGTGTCATGCCATGGCCGAAGCTGCAGATGACTGTAAGTAATGAAGGTAGGCTACATGATACATTTTCCTAAAGTACAAATACTTTTATTAAATTAAAAAAACAGATTCTCAGTTGGTTATTATTTCTTAGACATAAATTAATACAGAAATTCCAAATTTCTATCACAATATACCAGGAATCAATAACATGTATTAATAACATCAATAGCTGAATACAGAAGCTGTGTTTAATGTCGTAAAAAGGTACTTTAAGATGTAGATTCAATTTTTGAAAATAGTGTAGAACATTAAAAGACTTTTAAAAAATCTACCCCTTGATTTACCCATTAGCTTGTTGGCAGTGTACCCATTTCAGTTATGCTATTAACATCAGAAAAATAATTATTGATTCTGACTAATGATGCAACTGGTTAGAATATTTGTAAGGGTGCAATAGTGGATTATATGATGAGCAGGTGTGTCAAATCATGGAAACAGAAAGCAAAAAGAGAGACATGGTACAGCATGTACAGAAAGAGAATAGGATGTAAGCAAATCTGAACTGGGAATGTTTTAGTGTTTCTGTTCCCCTCAGAGGAGGTGAGCTGCTGGGAGTGAGACCATGGGTTGCCTGCCATTCATGTACTTTCAGGCTGGCTAATTATAGAATGGGATTGGCATTTGCTGTGAATCCAGCCATGTGTACGCCCTCTTGACTTGAGTACGTGTACTTGCATAAATAATTTGAGGTTGCTACTGTAACTCAGCATGTTATATTTTAAAAAAGGTTATACTGACACAATTGCATTTACCGACCACTTAAATGCAACCCAGTCTTTCAAGGAGTTTCAGCACTTCATCTAGGGTTGATTTGATTTTAATAGCTGTAACTGTAGGGATTTTTTTAACTATAAATCTTGATTAGCTTTTTGCTAATAAAAGTGCTAAAACATTGTGAAAATGCATAGCACTTGTCTCACTGTGTTTAACAAACATACCACTTTTAGAAAACCTATATAAATACTTTCTGTACAGTTAGTATTGTCCCAAGAAAAAACATGCTAATCAATTATTTAAAATCCTGAATTTATATATCAAAGTTCAAGTTACGAAATATATGTTATACATATATATATATATATATATATATATATATATATATATACAAACAACATTTTTCAGTAATATGAAGCAAACAAAAAACACACACACATGCCTCTAATATACATAATATAATAGATTAGCTTCAGAAACAACAAAGAAGATGAACACAACCTATTTTAAATTTGCAACTTAACTAATCAGTGCCAAGTTTCATGTTTTTCTCATAAACCAATAAAAAATTTATAGAAAGTGGGAGTGGGTCCCAAGATTACAGCCTGGGTAAAGAATTGTCTGGAGAATAGGACACAGAGAGTGATAGTAAATGGAGTCCACTCTGAAGAAAGGGGTTACTAGTGGGGTACCGCAGGGTTCAGTATTAGGACCGGTCCTCTTCAATGTCTTTATAAGCGACTTTGCATAGGGACTGGAAGGAAAAGTATGTCTCTTTGCAGATGACACAAAGATCTGCAACAGAGTTGATATACAAGGTGGGGTGGAAAGGATGAGAAGGGACTTGGCAAGGTTAGAGGAATGGTCAAATGTATGGCAGCTTAGATTCAATGCTAAGAAGTGTAAGGTAATGCACCTGGGAAACAAAAACCCAGGGGAAGAGTACACAATGGGGGTGAGATACTAACAACAACAAAAATGGAAAGGGACCTGGGGGTAGTTATATCAGATGACCTAAAGGTGGGCAAGCAATGTGAGAGGGCAGCAAGGAGGCTGGGGATACTGGGATGCATAGGAGAGGCATCACCAGTAGAAAACAGGAAGTTATTATCCTCTGTACAGACAGTTGTGAGACCCCATCTGGAGTACTGCGTGCAGTTCTGGAGACCCAGTCTCCTGCAAGGACATAGACAGGATGGAGGCTGTCCAGAGGAGGGCAACTAAAATGGTGCAGGGTCTGCACCAGAAGACATATGAAGAGAGACTTAAGGAGCTGAATATGTATAGCCTCGAGGAAAGGAGGGAGAGGGGGACATGATAGAAACTTTCAAGTATCTCAAGGGAATCAACAAAGTCCAAGAGGGTAGCATCTTTCAAAAAAGAGGTGTGCAAGAACAAGGGGGCACAATTTGAAGATAGAAGGGGGACGGCTCAGAGGTAATTTAAGGAAGTATTTTTTCACAGAGAGGGTTGTGGATGCATGGAACAGCCTTCCGGAGGAGGTTGTGGAGTCAAAAACAGTGGTGGAATTCAAGCATGCATGGGACAGTCATAAGGCAATTCTAGGGGGTGGGGGTAGGAAGAAGTAGGCTGCTGGTTAACTAGGATCTGCAGCTTATCCATTAGGTAGGGAAATGGGCAGACTGGGTGGGCCAAGCGGTCCTTATCTGCAGTCAAAATCTATGTTTCTAGAACCAATGGGTACCTGAAAAAAAAGATTCTAGATATAATCATTGTCATACTGTATCTATTTCTCTTAAGGTCTATACTTTTGAATCCAACATAGAAATATAGATATTGCTGGCAGATGGAGGCCTTGTGGCACATACAATCTACCATAAATCTGTTTATTAGTAGGAAATTCCCACAATAGTAATATCTTCCTCCCAACCCCTAAATGCCCCAATTTCACTCTTCATATTGGCCAGCTCCAGTCCCTTTCGTTCCCTCCCCAAATGTTTTAGCCCACACATCTTCCTTTGGTAGCCTGTTCTGGTTCTACACTCTCCTTCCCATGAAGTAGTATACTACAGTACAGCTCTTAAACTAACTATGCAACTAGTTAACTGCCACTTGGCATTTGAGCTGTTAATGCTCTGCAATAAACATCTCTTAGTCACTAACATCTGGCTGTTAGCAGGTTTCTGCTTAGCTCTGAATGAGTTGCCTGGATACTTTCAGATAAAAGACACATTCTTCATCCAAAGGGGGAAAAAAATGATTAGTTGTCATTTAATTGCAGTTACATAAACACAAAGGCCTGAAATGGGTGCAAAATAAGTTTAAAGAGGACCTTCCCTGATGGTTCAAAAAGTTACAGCTTATAGTCATTATATGCAGTACTAGACCTGAAAAGGTGTATGCATTTGTTATTTCTGGCCAAGGTTTACTCTGCCTTCCATAATTTGCATTTGTTTTGGAGCCCTGCTGCACTTGCCTTTGCTGTTCAGCTTGCTGGGCTGCTAGCTTCTGATGACATCACTGTAGGACACAGGAGTGACTCACACTGTTCAGTAAAATACAGTTGCAACAATGTTGCAAGGAAACCTTCCAGTACTCAGTGTACGTACTGTGTTCCCCTTCCCAAGACCACTGGTTAGCAATGCATTATGGCAATAACTAAATGCCTTGTCTGAGTTTTTTTGTTTTTTTTTGTGGAATTAACTCTGCCCTACAATGATGTCAGCAGTACAACCCTAGGCCCACAGAAACACCAGGCTTGCTATAGAAGCTCTGGTACACCCTGCAGTTTTTAGCAGCTCAGAATGCAAAAACCAACTGCAGCAGACATTAATGAAATACAACTCCAGAATCAATGCAAGAAGAGGTAATTAATGCATGAAAGTCAAAGTGACTGGGGAAGGTCCTCTTTAATGTGAACTGTACTATATTTTCCAATATCCTTTCTAAACTCTCTAACCAGGTTCATTAAGTTTCTCCCGGTGCCAGAGTTACCACTAAGAGTGAACAACTTTCTGCTTTCAATCTTGTTTATCCTACAGAAAATGTTGAAATATATCAATCACATCAACCTACTCTCTTCTAGCTTCCAAAGTGAATATAGTGAGGTTTTCATAACTCTCCCTGTATGACCTCCCCTGCTGTACATTTATCATTTTGGCCATCACTGGCTCTGTAAAAAGGCAGTATCCCGTCCCTTCTTTGAATAATGGTCCCCTCCTGATACTTCTCAGCTTTCCATTTTTAACAGTCCCAAGTCCCTTTATTTCATTGTTCTCTTTGCCACTATGTCGTCTATATTCTGTTCTCAGCTTTCCAGCTCCTACAGAATGTACATTACTCTGCACTTTTTCACATTACAGTCCAGCTACCACATACTTAAGCATATCTGAGGCCATTCCAAGTACACCCTCATAGTTTTTAACCATTCTTCATTATCTACCCTTCACAGATATCTGTGAAGTAGCTGTCTTTACCTGGATTCAAAATCTTATTTTTTATAATTGCTGACATGCTCTTTTTTGCCTCTACAATTAAAAAAAAATAAACAGATTGATGTTCCGGCAACCACAAACCAGTCAGATGTCTGAATGGTCAGCAGTTAAAGTGCTCCACTCATTTCCTGGTTTTCTTTTTTTTTGGTAAGAGTGTGACTGACTTTTCAAATAAAAATAGCAATTTACCACCATCTGCGAGTGATGGTGAAGTCTATGACTGAAGCAATTGCTTGAGAGGACATTGAGAAGTGAAGGAAGACCATTACTGGTGCATGGCTGGTTCAAGGGAGACCTGGTGCATGTTTAACATTATAACCTGCTGGTTACAATGGCCATTTATAACTGGGTTTCCCTAGGGAAAAGTAAACTGCAGTAGTTATGAGAATTTTATGCAAATCCAAGGTGTGCAATGTCCCATAAACCCTGACGGTGAAACCTGAGAGGTTTATCTCTGGGCATCACTTACTGACAGTGTGCATAAAATCTGAGTTTGCAGACTTCCCCATGTTTATTTTTTATATGTACTGGTGGTTAGTGCTTTGCAAAAGTGAGTTTGCATGACATTGTGTGACATAGAACCATTGTTTATGGAACTCCTTAATTCACAAGTGTGAATTATGCAGTTTTTTGATCGTCTTCCAGTGGTAGTTTATTGATCCTAACCAGCAAATATTAAACATAGAAGGAAATCAATAGCATTTAAATCAGTTCAACCAAATAGGTTTACTGCACAGTGGGATGAAACTAGAATTGTATCTTTTTAGATTTTCATTTGGTTGCTGTTGTCCATGTTTTTGTTTTCCTATTATAAGTTAATTAGATACTTTTTCTTGCCAAACAAAATGTAATCATTTATTAGGTGCATTTGTGATGGTAAGAAAAAAGACTGTACTTGGCTCATTTCCTCTAGAAGAGAGAAACTGTGGTCCCCACTGACTTAAAGTTTGTTGATATTCCAGTAGTAGGAGTCCTCTAAAATAGTAGGCTCCTTTACATGCTTTCTAGGCTCTCACTGTATTTTACCTTTAACACTAAATTAAGGGTGAGAAAAAATGGATCAGAGCCAACTTTGATTCTGCTTTAAGCTGGATCCAGATAATTCATTTCTGCTTCAACAATTTGGTTAAACCAGTTTGGATCCCAACATAATAACTGGAATAAGGAAAAACAAATCATGAATGGGGAGACTGGGAGTCACCATGAATACGAATTATTGCAGGTGCTGTTGTCATGTATCTGCTGTGGATTAGTGCTTGTGGTGTTGGGAAGGAGTTTGCAAAACCCACTAAAGTCATGAGAATGTGAGCTACATAATAGTTACTATTCATTGCTGACTTCACAACATATACTCCCTCTTAATATCTGACTCCCCACTTTACTTCACCCCAGTTACTGTATTGTAATATATGGATTATGAAAATAATACTACCAAAATGCATACAAAATATTCCTTGTAATATACTGCAGGTAAAGTGATAATACTATCATTGCCAAGTGAAAATACTATCGTTCAAAACTCGTAATACTATCATTCGAGCTCTGAACGATAGTATTATCACCAAACCAGAACAGCACAATCTCAAAACCCTCCAATTCCATATACTTAATGCGTGCTGACGTACCACAAATCGTATCTCCTCATTAGACACAGTGTCTCTGTGGGTGGGCAAACAGTTTGAAAAAAAAATGGTGTCTGTCTCTCGCTTAGCGAGAGAAAATGATCCGTTCACTCTCCTGCCAGTTCTTTGCAGCACAACTGTTTCAATAATCCTGCATATGGCATTGCAAGAAATCAATGAAAGGTAGGACTGCCTTAAAAAATAAGTAGCTCAACAGAGACACTGAGTGAGCGTGTGGGCGGGCGGAGGCGGGGGGGGTGTGTGGAGACAGAAATAGTCACCGTCTGAGTCCTCCCTATGACGGCAGCCTGAGCTTGACTCACAGCACCTCACAAACTGCAAAGAAAACTCGCATCCATATATTACAAAAAATAAAAAATAGGCGAGTGTCTATCACATGGGAATTATACTATCTCAGGTTCTAAGGCAAGAGAACCACTCGAGTCTTCGGCCTCGAGGTTCTCTCTGACCCCAGGACCTCTCGAGAGTATAATTCCCTTGTACAGACACCGCCTATCTATTATTCTATTTATCCCATGCAGCAGCATAGATCGGACAATCATCTTTTACATGATTATTAATATATATATATATATATAAAAATATATATATATATATATATAATATAGCATGTTAGTGCTACCATAGTTAGGGTTGAGGAGCCATTTACATGTTAAACCTAAAATTTTGCACCTTAATAACTTTGCAACCATTCAACAGATTTACCTGAAATTTGGAACACACAATCAAGACCCATACACCTTGGGATATGCTAAGTTTCGTACTGGTTGGATATATGGCTGTGGAGTTATTAAGCATGATCTGCGCATGCATTTATGCTTTTTTGGAATTCTACAGTAGTGCCTACAGGTCACACAGTTTGTGCAACCAGTCCCAAATCTTCAGAGAACGTGTGGCCGGGGTCCCCGTTGTGTCTTTCAAAGATTTTGTAAAAAAATATTAAACGGTTCAAAAGTTATTCAAATAACAAGTTCCCATTATAAGTCAGAGGGAAAAGTTAACAAAAAGTTTGACACTGTCACAGATGCAGTTTTTACTTTCACAAATGGCCCTTCTACTGTCGCAAATCCGCCATTTTGTTTTCAATTGGTGATCAGAAAAATGCTTGGCATTTAAATTTGGGACCTTCTAGCAACCAAATTCTTTTTGTATTCACCTAGTCAGACCCTGAGGATGTTAGCCATCGTCTTTATTTTGGGGTAAAACACCCCAGGAATATGTTTTTCACATTTCTGGAAAAAGTACTTTCGCAAAATACTTTTGCACTTGCGACACTGTCGAATGAATTTTCAAAAGCTTTCACAAATTGCGACAGTACTTTTTTAGGCTGTGGGAAAATGACAGCAATTCTTTGGCACCCTGCTGCAAAAGAACGGTTTGCTGTTTTAGGCTGAAATTTGGAAGGAACACAACCGATATCTCATAGATGTGCTTTTCAGTGTTTCTTTGAAAAAATATTACATGGCAGCAAAGTTACTGCACTCCAAAGTTGATGCTTTTTCATGTAGGATAACATTACAGCGTCTGACGCATTGCAGCAATCCTTTGGCGCCCTGCTGCAAAATATCGGTTTGGTCTTTTGGGCTGAAATTTGGAGGGAAGACAGCCAACATCCCACAGATGTGCCTTTTAGTGATTTGGCAAAAACATATTACAGGGAGCCAAGGTTATGGCACTCTGAACTTCTCTTTTTTTCTCATAGGATAACATTACGGCGTTAGCTGCGCCTTTCAGGGCCCGTATCTCGCAAATGGTGCGAGATACGGACTTTTTGTTTGAAACTGCTTAGCCCCATGCTAGGGGCTAACTATAAAACTAGCCAGAAAAGTCATAAATCATATGACTTTTAAATTTTATTTCTTCATCGTATGGTTCCTGAGATATAAGCAATTTAGTATTCCAACTCCTCATTTTCTACTCCGAGACCCATTATTATGCATACAGTGTTTGTACACACTGTCTTTCTCTATGAAGTTTTTGGAGAAAACCAGCCTGTGCACTTCCATCACTGTTACATTGCTTTTTCCGCTTGTGGTTCTGTACCCGTTTCACTTAGAGTTCACGTCTACGCCACCATGTGCATTATCCCTTGCATTTTCATTTGCGCTTGTGTTTCCAGTATTTTTGACCATTTGTGTCTACAGTACTGTTTCTCTCTTTCACTTTGTGTCACCATGCCCATTACCATTTGCGTTTGTGGCCACCATGTTACTATGTGACAAGACATCATGTGGTGGACCATTCCCGTCTACGCCTCCGTGTGTGTTACCCTTTTTGTTCTCATTCATGCTTACGTTATAATGTGCACCACTGTTAGTGCTTCTGTTTGCATTGCTGTTCCTGTTACTATGTCACAGGACATCACTTGGTAGGAACGTGGGGCCCTCTGGGCCCCGTGCTCCAGCCGCCACATTACATTCACAATTTCTCATTATCATTCTCAAAAAGAAGGGACATTAGAGGCAAAAATCTCCATTTAATGCATCAGTTAGGGTTGTTCCACAGTGACAAAAGTGAGGAAATTTGGTGTTAGGGTTGAAACCCCTTGGACCACCCAGCCCACCCCCGAACCAGCATTGGGTGCACATTGGGGTCTTCAGTCCAACTCTCACCCCATTCTTCTATACCTCTGATTCTTTACACATGTGATGGGGTGAGAGCTAGGGCTGATGACCCCAATGTGCACCCCAATGCCAGTTGGGGGTAGACTGGGGTCCAAAGGGGTTTTCAACCCTAACACCAAATTTCCTCACTTTTGTCACTGTGGAACAACCCTAACTGATACATTAAATGGATTGTTTGCCTCTAAAATATATATATATACAGTATATATATATGTACAGATATTAATTATACTGGCATGGTAGTGCCAGTATAGTTATGGTTGATCAAGGTTTTAATATATAACCCCGCATTTTCTACCTTAATAACTGTGGTGCTGTTTGGTAAAATAGCCCAAAGTTTCACTGGCAGGGTCTCAAGATGTGAGAGGTTTCATGCATGGAGGAACTGGGAACAGCTACAGTAGTACTGCTGGCAGTACATGTTTTTACAATGTATTTCCTGGGATACTCAACTGAGCTGCAACATCTCATCTCAAATGAGGTCTTGCTTTTACCTGTTTGTACAATGAAAGTACTCAGACTAATCCAACAGAGACAGATGCAGTTTCTTTTTCACTGGAGTCCTGTTTTAATTTGTTGCTCCAGTGTATTTACCCAGGATACCTCAGCTGTAATGCCAGATCCCATTCTAAGTGGGGTCTGTCTTACATCCATTTACACAGATGTGGGAATAGAGAACTGAGTGGCTGATTTGCTCAAGGTTAGACAACAGTAAGTATTTAGTAATGAAGATCTAACCAATGATGTTCAACAGCTGCTGCACAGTATTAAATATGCAAGTTTACTTCATTTCAATCATTAATACAATAAATGTTATTAGAAAATTAAACTTTAAACATGGGACTGTATTACATAAAATGCCAGTCAAACCAAAAGTACATATGAATGAAAGTCACAAAGGGAGAATGAAAATGAATGTGTACTCTCATCATCTTTAGGTGTTATATGTTTAGATCAGATTTGATATCCATGAAATTCCATATTTTTCTGACACACACACATGGCTTTAACTTGCTTAAACAAACTCTGGTCAGAGCCAATAAGGCAACAGCTGATGAATTTGGGACACAAATGTTGAAAATATGTTTAATATTTTTACACCAAATTTTCAACACAGCTTGTTAAGACCCTGCCTCATGAACAATGGCGGAGAAAATGTTCAACTCCTGGCCTAAAGGTGATTTTGTGCAGGGACTGCGACATCAGCTTGTGGGACACAAAAACATATTTTGGGCCATGGTTGAAACATGATTGCTGTCACATTCACGAGGTGCTGTAAAGAATTGGCTGTGTTGAAATTTGGGTTAAAACATTTGAAAATTACCAATGTTACAAGCCTAAGTTCACTAAATTCAGTGTAGGCTCATTGTTTTTATTATTTTTAAACAAAATTTTAGACATACAGTAGTCTTTTTAATACCACACCTCATGAACAACTTGACAGAAGTTTTTCAGCTCCTGCATGAAAGGTGATTTTGTGCATGGACCATGAAATCACCTTTCAGGATGTAAAAAAAAAACATTTTGGCCAGGATTTGAAAAAGGACAGCTGTCACACTCTTGAGGCACTGTAAATATACGGCTGCATTGTGAATGTATGTGTGAGTGTGTGAGTGGGCGCAACTAGGTGATAAAAAGAGTATTATTTTAAAAATAAACTTGTGTTAGGTGAAAAAACACTCTGAAGTTGAACTGAGTGACCTTTTAAATACTGAACTCAGGGCCATTAGCTGTTGAGGACTGAATGACACCAGGTTGTTAATCTGCCAAAGTTTGATTGATTTGTCATACCTTGTATGCCCAAAATTCATGTTATAGTTATCATTCAGATGCACACAATTTGTTGAACCTAAACATGTCATGGTCCATCCATTTCAGCCCTAGTTGCATCACAGTTTTGCTATGATATCCTGGGCATGAAAGACAACAGTTCAAAAATAAGCAAATCCCTCATTTGAACATAAATTGACTTTCAAGGAAGAAAATCAGTTTCCATCCAATGACTTCCACTATATGGTACTGCTGAACACAGTTGGGCTTTGAGCAGTCCCCATACACTATGACTGGTGCTCTGTTGGGACATACAGTAGTTAATGCGAGTAAAAAAGAGAAAATACCTGGATGCAGGTGTCCTGGGGAGACATGCTACACATGAAAAGAAAAAGATGTGTATGTCTTTTGCAGGAAGGGTTGGGTAAAATTATTAAATTCAGATTTCACAGAATGGTCACAAAATTCTGTGATTTCATAATATTTTGTGATTTTTTTTAATTCTTTAATTGGTTATAACACAGTCATTCTTACAGCTAGACACCTGCAATTTGGCATGCTTCCTTTTTTGTAAGGGATCCTTAATTGCCTTCATGCCAGGTTTCATAACATTTGGATGGGGGCATGGAATTTACAGGGCTCAAAGTCTGGTAATTTATTATTTGTGTGACAATTTCTGAGAATATTTCTTTGCTTACATTTTATCTACCTTTGGATCATTATAAATGAATATTTATATGGATACTTTCTTGGCAGGGTCTTATATACTGCTAAATAGAGAGGTAGTTGATCAGATAAATTGTATGTTAAAGGCATTCATAACTTTACAGTTTAATTGTTTTATCTAGTAGTGATTTAGGGAACAGCATGTATGAAGTAAAATAACACACTCTCCTCCCAGCTGGAAAGAATTACCCTTCCAATGAATAGTTTGAGCTGTTGTCTTCAGGACTCAGAGCCCTCAATTTGATTTTCACCACTGGCTAGTGGTGTATTTGCCTACATGGAGAGGTAACATACAGTACATAACATATACAGTACCTTTCTCTTTGCTGTTATAACTACACAGTAGTTCAGGACTCTGTCATTTGCAGCTGCTCATTTCCAGATGGCACTGCTAATTGCACTACTTTTCATATTCAACACAGGGATTACATGCAAACATTTGGGGCTTGCTATATACAGTGATATAAAGTACAATGACGTTATAGTTTCATGGTGAGGGGGAGCAATGCTAACCATAACACCTATGCTATCCCCTGCCTTCATGAAACAGGTCATGGGTTCTGTTCTATGCTACTGGGCATTTATTCACCAGAGATGGAAAAGAGGGGAGCCTGGTTTGATGTCTTATTTGAAGGAAGGCACTACTAGCAGGGCAGCAACCTGATGTACTCCACTGCATTGTCAGCTTTGGAGATGAGCTCAAGTCCCTAGTGCAGGACTTCTTGATCCTAATCATCAATCAATCAATCAAAATTTATTTATAAAGCGCTTTTCAAGAAATCAAAGCGCTAATATAAAACAGAGATAAAACATCAACACTCATAAATAAAGACATAAAACAATAAAATATCCATAAAATAAACTAACCAAATGCCAGCAAAAATAAATAACTTTTCAGGGATCTCTTAAATGCTTCCACGGACGGGCACTCTCTAACCTGACGAGGTAGAGAATTCCACAGGGTCGGGGCCATAAAGGAAAAAGCCCTAGCCCCAGATGATTTATAACAGACCCTGAGAATCTCTAGCAATCCCTCGCCAGTGGAGGCGGAGTGGGCAGAGAGACGATAGGGACAAAGAGATCTTGCAGGTAGTCTGGTCCCTGGCCGTGTAAGGTCTTATAGGTCAGCAATGCGACCTTGAAGGTGATTCTCCATCACACTGGCAGCCAGTGCAGTTCGCGCAGCCCTTTCAACCCAGAGAGGAGGGTAACACCAAATGAGTAACACTGGAATTACTGTCACACATCCAGTATATCATTCTATATATTGTATGTACACTGTTCTCTGTTACACACCCCTACCATTAACCTCCTAACTCTCTCTGTCTTTGGCTATGCTGTGCCCTCAGAAGTGTCAGATCATGATGTGGCTAAATGTCAAGTTGCATGTTCCTGGAGTAGAAGGTTGGGGTCTGTTCTCCATGTCCTCCTATCAAAGGACTCCCTTTGCCATCATTAAATTGATGCAGGTGACTGAGATGGCTCCTTTTGTGAATAACTCCCATCACCCTAGGTTCACCAGGGTGAAACAGATCTACATGGAGGACTGGAAACTCTCCCATGGGAGGAAAGTGCACTAATTGGAATGCATCTCCAGCTCTTGTCAGGGCTGACATAGATCATGGATCGAGGACATGAACACACAACCACCCAAAAGGAAGGCCTTAACCACTTGAACAAAGCAGGCAAATTGTGGCATGGAAGGGCACCTGAACAGTGGAGTTAAAAAGCAAACATTTTTTCAAACACAGAATGCCACTCCAAGAGCTTGCAATTGGAATTGGCTTTATGTACACCACACAGATGAGCTGGGAAAAAAAAAGCATTTCTCCCTCGCTCTGAGGCTTCATCACGGGGTGAGGAGCCCAGTTTCAACTTGCTGCCCTATATGTTCAGCATTTATAAGAACTACACACATTTTGTGAGGATCATAATATGCAGTGCTGTTTAAAGCTGTTTGCCATGGCAAATTTAACAGTCATATGATATCCATTTCCAGAAATGAAATATCTGAAGAGGTAGAAACCATAACTATAATAGGTAGGGTAGTAAATTCAAAGAGTCAAATGATTTTAATCATAGAGGTAAAAAGCACATCCCTGTAAAATACCAAATCTTAACCATTAGTAAGCAGGCACAGTACTCACCCCTTCAGTTTTGTTATCAGAGCAAGTTAAGGGGTGAAAGAAGAAAAAACAAAAGGCCCCACATAATTTACAAAAAATGTAGACTTATGAATCAAAGCAATTCAATAAGATCCTATCTACTGCAAACTAATGATGAGCCATACTACTGCAACAGTGAAGATAACATGTACAGTATGTACTGTTATTGGCAAGAATACAGTACAGACTACATTGAAATGGCATGGGGTCATAATGTCGCAAGACATTATGCCGCTTGCATATATCGCACTGCCAAAACAGCATGATATAATGCATGCAGCATAAGTCTTTATTACTTTGGGGGGCTTCACCCCATACTCCCTGGACCCCCCCAAATGAAATATTTAACTTGAGGAGTCAGTACATATCGCACAAAGTGCAAAAAAAGAAAATGTTTCATGCATCTGGGACCAGGAATTGAACCTGGTCCCAAACACTCTGCCTGCTTCCGTCACAGCAGCTGCTTGGTGGATATTCATCCCAACAGAGGTAATATCTTCTGCCTCCAACAGTGAAAGGGTGCAGTACCACACACAGAACTATTTGCGGTTTTGCACCCTCTCACTATTCTATACTGCGCTGCTGCAATTTTGGGATTTTGTTGTACACTATTAAGCATACAACATTTTGACCTGGTAGGCAATGATGTATGCTGTACATTTGCATTGGCAGGTAATGATCACTTTTTTTTAGCTGCAAATACACTAATTGCTGGAGCAGCAATGACTTGTGAATGAGTTCTCAGCAAAGTGTATATTTTATCTTACAAGGTATTTAATAAAGCCACTGCTTAGCTATGCATTCAGAATAAAACAAAACATCCTAACCGTCAGCTTGAAACACATTTCAGTCTGAGATAGAGTAAGTTGGCAACATAGAAACATAGAATTTGACAGCAGATGAGGACCGCTTGGCCCACCCAGTCTGCCCATTTCCCTACCTAATGGATAAGCTGCAGATCCTAGTTAACCAGCAGCCTACTTCTTTCTGCCCCCACCACCTAGAATTGCCTTATGACTGTCCCATGCATGCTTGAATTCCACCACTGTTTTTGACTCCACAACCTCCTCCGGAAGGCCGTTCCATGCATCCACAACCCTCTCTATGAAAAAATACTTCCTTAAATTACCTCTGAGCTGCCCCCATCTGCAAATTGTGCCCCCTTGTTCTTGCACACCTCTTTTTTTGAAAGATGCTACCCTCTTGGACTTTGTTGATTCCCTTGAGGTACTTGAAAGTTTCTATCATGTCCCCCCTCTCCCTCCTTTCCTCAAGGCTATACATATTCAGCTCCTTAAGTCTCTCTTCATATGTCTTCCGGTGCAGACCCTGCACCATTTTAGTTGCCCTCCTCTGGACAGCTTCCATCCTGTCTATGTCTCTGCAGAGATTGGGTCTCCAGAACTGCACACAATACTCCAGATGGGGTCTGACCAGCTGTCTGTACAGAGGGATAATAACTTCCTGTTTTCTACTGGTGATGCCTCTCCCTATGCATCCCAGTATCCCCCCAGCCCTCCTTGCTGCCCTCTCACATTGCTTGCCCAAATAATTCAAAGTTATTTAACTACAGACTGTACTATACAGGAGTGTAGCCAAGAGCTGTGTGGTATTTCTGAAATGCTGAAACATTTTGTGAAATTACACATCTCACAAAATCAGCAAGCCATAAAATATTTTCCCCAAAATTTGATCATTTCTTTCCATGACTTGAGGCTCTGTTCCATGGAGGAAAATAATAACTGTGATTTTTTTTCTTCAAGTTGTTTCTGTTGTCGTAATTTGTGAATCTTATGCATACTGGAATTTGGCAAAATCTTTAAAATAGGCTGAAAAATGTTGCCAATTTTATAAGGCTTTCACATGCATGAAGCAAATTCTGCTCAGCTTTGTTGGAGACCAGTATGAGGGCACAACAACTCCCATGTATTGTCCCAGATCCCCCCCTCTTCCCTCACAAAAAGACAGAGACCATTGTTTGTTGTTGTGCTCAGATTGGCAATTAATTTATTTATATTCATAATCCAATATTCCATTTCCATTTCTTTATTATAATATTTCCAGACATTTCATTTATTTCCATCCACATATCAATCTCTGAATGAAAGAAATTATCAAATTTTGGGGAAAATATTTTATGGCAATCTCTGATTATCCCTCCCCCAGGTGAAAACCTGGGTGCCTTCTGTTTCTCCTTTTCTGCTAGATAACGGAGAAAACCAAGACCACTTTCTTCTTCCTCTTCTTGTGTTATTCCTTTTTTCTTCCCCCCCTTTTTTCCTCCCCCCCCCACCATCCACCTTTGGCAGTCCACAACCATATCATCACCTGCCATCCACCTTTGGCAGTCCAAACTGTCCAACCGGACTTGTCTGTCATCCACCTTGACAGACCCACTATACAGTCTCCCTTTGACTGTCTTCCCCTCTTGCTCTGTCTAGTAGTGTGGGTGGGAGGAATCAAAAACTCCAGCAAAAAGTGGCTGAGACCCCCTTGTGCTGTCCCTTATGTACCTCCCTTCGTCCTTCCCTTTCCTGTTACCTGCCTTTGTTCTGGACCTTAGCCCCTCCTCTTCCTTCCCCCTTCCCTCCTGAGCACAACCATTCCATAACAGAGGGAATGGGTGCACTAGAACAACCTGGTCTGCCCCTTAAAGGGCAAACTCCATTGTCACGGATTGCCCCCTTTTCCCTCACAAAAAGACAGAGACCATTGTTTGTTGTTGTGCTCAGATTGGCAATTAATTTATTTATATTCATAATCCAATATTCCATTTCCATTTCTTTATTATCATATTTCCAGACATTTCATTTATTTCCATCCACATATCAATCTCTTATTATCCCTCCTCCAGGTGAAAACCCCGGTGGCTTCTGTTTCTCCTTTTCTGCTAGGTAACGGTGACTGCTTTCTTCTTCCTCTTCTTGTGTTATTCCTTTTTTCTTCCCTCCTCTCCTCCTCCACCCTTTTCCTCACTAGCCAGTCTCCAGCTTGCATTGGATGGCTGGCTTCCCCCCATACTTAGGGTATCACTCTGCTTTACCTCAGGGATGATCCTGTCTTCCTTTTTTTTTTCATATACCAGTTTTTGCCTGTTTTCTCCATGCCTCTATGAAACCCATTGTTTCTATATTGAGCATGTCTATGTCTAGATCTGACAAGTGCACACTGTTTGACCTGCACCCATTCTTCTACCCCCCAGAGTATCACCTGTCCCCCCATCTGCCTTATCAATGTCACCACTCTTCTATTCATCTTTCTCCTGGCCCTCTCTACCACCCTGTGACTGTGCTCCTGTCTCCATACCCTTTTTGGTATCATATCTGACCAGGCGAGGCACACCTGAGGCCACCACTGTCATATTGCCACTAGGTCCCTTTTTATCTGTAAGTATGTGTGTACCCATGGTCTGCCCATCAGGTCATTGCCCTCTGTGGCCCAGATATTCAAACTGTGCCCAAAAAGTACGCAATAACAGGAGCAAGCACAAGTCCATTGTGCCCATGCACAAGAGGCGTGATATTCAAAAACTGAGCTGGCCAAACTGCGCCTACAGCTGATGACTCAATATCGCACCAACTGTGCCATAGCGCAACTAGGGAGGAAGCTGAGCAGATCAGATGCACCATGGTGCAACAATGGATGTTCAGCTGAGCAGTCCAGAGAGGTGCCATAGGCGCAACCAGTGATGCCCCAGCAGCAGGGTGGCAATGCAACTGCATAACCAGGGAGGTAGGGGCCCACCACCTATGCCACAAATGGGCAGAGGAACACACAGCAGAACGGACATCGCCCCCCCACACCCCATGCACTGCACAACTGGGGGAGGGCTGGAATAACCACTGGCCCATGGAGACAAGCAACCAACCCACAGCTGGGCCATGGTGTCCCTTCACACCCCCCGGCAAGCTGTGACTGGCACACAAGGAGGGCTGACCACCCCATGCTACACCATCCCCCCAATGCAGAGCACACCCTGCACCATGACCCCCAGACACCATGCCCAGGAGCAGCATCCACCACTACAGGAAACCCCATGCATGCCACCACCCCCACTGTGACAATGCAACCCTGTGCAGCACAGAACCATTCAAGGCAGCCCCACCATGAGCACCCATCAGCGGGTGGCAGCACACAGTGATGCAATGACGACATACACAGTGCCACCACGCACAGCCCCCCGAGGTACTGCTGAGAGACCAAACATGCGTTGGCAGACAAGGTACCCCACACAGGACAGGGCATGCCCCAGACCCCACCACCTGTGGTACAGCACTCTGCACACTCTCCAACACACACCTCGGCCCAGCACTGGCTACAACAGCCAGTCAGACACCACAGTGGTGCATGGAAGCATGCACCACACCGGATGCCACACAGTGCATGGAAAGACACCCACCTATACCCAAGGGCACAACAACACAGAGACACAGTAGCGGGGCAACCAAGCCCCCATCGTGGGCCCATGTAAACTGTGTACACACAACCTACAGTCCTCCATGGCACAGGAGTGCCATCCCCCCTGTGCAGGCACTGTGGACCTGTACGCCACCAGCATTTGCCTGGAGCACAAGTCACAGACAGTGGTACACATCCCCTGCAACACACAAGCCACAGCAGGGAGGTGGGTTAACAAAGGTGGAGGCCACAGTGTCACCCAAGGCAGACATGCACCACACCAGTGACAGGAGGCAACCCAGCATTGTGTCGGGTACAGTGGCTGCCTTGCATGGACAGCCACCACTGACATGCCAGCAGACCGTGCAGGTCACAGACATGCATGGGTGTCAGCTGCACAGGCCATAGATGGCTGATAGGGGCACCATGGACACAGACCATGCACCAAGGACCACTGCACATAGTCATCCAGTGCACAGGGCACAACACACACACCACAGACACTGACTGATAGCTACCCCCACACCATAATCACCTCCCCACGGACACACACATACCCATGACTGCACCAGCCCTGACGCTATGCACACCACTGCAGCTGAGCACCTATAGCCCACTGCAAGTCAGAGACCACCACAGTATTCATATCAAAAGATCTGTTTTCAAACAAAATATCAACGTGAACTATATACAATAATATATACAAAGTTGGGAGGAGGGCCACAAACAAGGTGGGGGTGGGTAAGGGGCGGAGGTGAACAAATGGGACAGGAAAGGAGGGGTGTGAGGGTGGTTCCAGGGGGTAGGGGATATCAAGGGCAGAGGGACTGTCAATGGGATCCCAACTCCCCACTCTAGCTGCTCCTCTGCCGGTGCATCCTGAGGACCCCAATCTGGTCAATCCTCTGTAGTATTTCCAAGGACGACCTTGCCATGTGCAGGATCTCCCGCAATGCCTCCCTGATGTCAATCAGCTGGTGGACACCTAGGACAAGGGAGCACAGTCAATAGGTGTGAATGTACAGCCCCATACAGCCCACCAACTGTGCATGGCATACAGCCGTGGACATGCCTCTGTGATGATGTGTGACCACCCACAGTGATCACGTCCACATGACCTGCCCACCCAGGTGCATACAGCCATGCAGAACGCTGCACACACCCACTGGCCAAGTCCCGCACAGTACCACCATGGCTGTTTAGTGACATGGCTATGTAGTGCAAAGGCAGTGGCACAGCCATGTACCTGGTGCATGCATGGACCACCATTGATGCACTCCGAGACATGCATTGCCACTGGACAGTGCTGACTGTAACAAGTTGCGTGCATAGCAGTGGTGTCAATGGATGGAGGCCATGCCCCGCTGCCCACCCTGTTACACAGCATGCAATAGTAATCATGGAGGTATGGCACTCACCATCATCGGGCCAGTCCCTCAGGCACTGTGGACTGTCGCCCTGCCATGCCTCCCTGTCCTCTTGGTGGCGCAGCAGCTCACGTGCCTGGCACCGCTCCTCTGGCCCTGTGGTGCAAACATGGAGAGAGGAACATCAGTACTATCCTGTAGCATAGCCCCCCTGCCCCCAGGTGTGTGCCCTCCCACCCAGCCAGACCCACCCACCTCGCACCCTGATAACACCGCCACAGCCAACACTGGACAGTCCCTCCCCCATGTGCTGGACACATACAACCGTGATACCCATATGGAAGATAAAAGTGTGTAGCCATAACACCTACCTGGCTGTGGCACTGTGCACTTCCTTACGCGTGCCCGCAGGTGGGCTAACAGGTCTGGCTTCCCTCGGCGCCGGTTGCCATACCTGTGGCGGCACTGCTCTGCTGTCCGCCCCCTTTCCAGTGGCCTCCTCAAGTGCAGTGGCCACATCCTCCCAGACCTGGCTCCTGGACCTGTCCAGGGGTGCTTCCCCAAACAGTGGTCCATGGTGTGGCTCCATTATGGCCACTAGGTTGGCCAGTTCTACCTGGCTCCACTGTTCAGCCCTCCTGCGTGCCATTCTCCTAGCTTGGTCTGCAAAAATGGTGCTCTGCAGTGTGGCTCCCCATGTGCAGATGCTGCATGGAACAGCGCTGCCATTCCCTATCATGCTGTCAGTGAACAGCGCGATAGTGGTGCACCCATGCCTGATGCATGGCACCTAGGGGGCAAAGGTCAGGCACAGGGTCAAGGGGCTCTGGCGCATGGACACGCACAGTGCCATTGGAACCCAATGTGTGTAGCATGATTGGCTGCCTGTGTGCTACCTCCAGTAGTTGCCAACTGCGCTGTTGCCCCAGTGCACCTATGATGGCCCAGTGCCACAGCGCCATGTACTGTAGGTGAACATCGCTGTAGAGCCACTGGCACAATGGTGGCCATGCCGTGCATTGCTTCCCATGCACAGCACATCAGCAGCGTGGCAGATGCCTGTGTCAGCAACCCGGGCATGCACAGTCAGGTGTGTACTATGCATGTCACAGAACTGCACCCTTGGCTCAGCATGTTCAACACAATTGCGCAAAGTGCAACAGAGTGATGTTCAGTCGTCATATGCAAAACAGCTAATCAGCCATTCAATGGCACAGCACTGCAATTTGCATCCACTTAAAGTTGTGTCTTGCCTCATTTGCATGGGTTGCGCTATAAAAGTGTGACATTGGGCTGCACTGGCCATAGTCGGTTACTGCAGTCTATTGGTGAGTTGCATGCTGTTTGGGAGTGTGGTCTGTGGATTTAGGGACATGCATGGGACTGCAGTCACAGGTAACAACTGTCATTCTTACAAGCTAAATAATGACTGAGCGAGTTGTGGGAGAGGAGGAACAAAATGGTGGGAGGATGAGGAGGTCTAATTTTACCAAGGCAGAGACTGATGTCCTGTTTGAGGCCTACCTGGATCAAAAGTCGCTTATCAGCAGATGTCAGGGAACACCTCAAGCCCATGCTGCTGCATGGGATAAGGTGACATGTGCAGTGAATCTGCATGGCAGCCACCAGCGCTCCGTGAAGGAGTGCAAGAAGAAGATGGGCACAGACAGGAGGAGGATAAAGGAGAAGATGGCTGCCATCAGGGCAGCATGAGTTGCGACAGGTGGGAGACAGCTGGAGGTGTTACACCTGATCCCACAGGAGGAGAGGGTTGCTGGAAGCATGCAGCATTGTGCCATTGAGGGTGTTCCAGGTGGTGGCTTCCAGATGGGTCATAGCCCATCACTGCATGGTAGGTCATGGTCTGTCTATGGGGGGCAGTGTAGGTCACATGCAGTAACGCAACTTTGTTTTCCCTTACAGATCCTGAGCATCTGCATGGGTCAGCAGAGGTGGGCCTGTCCACTGAGGACAGTCAGCTGGAGATGGAGCAGGGCCCATCCACCTCCACAGGTATACGAGGCTCAGTGCGACAGTGAGCCCAGCTGGCTGTCCACACTGATGTTGTTGGAACAGGTGCGGAGGAAGCCCTGCCCAAGTCCCAGCGTGCCAGCATCCATGGATGCCAGCATGCTGTGACTCAGGCCAGTGCCTGGTCCATCACCGATGATGATGTCGCAAACGGCATGGGCAGTGACATGTGTGTGCCACGGGAATGGCCACACAGCAGGTAACATCGCGACCATGGCTGTGGGAGGTGCTGCCATGGAGGCCTGTGTGTCAGCACAGTCCCAGCCTGTGCCTGTCAGTACCAGTGGGACAGCACTGTTGTGTGTTCAGGACAGTGGGACTGTTGCGGCCACTGTGGCAGCACCACTGAGCCCTGGGGAGCAGCACCCAGAGGGGCAGCATCGGCAGTCGGCCAAAGGGCTTTGGGGTACAGGGTCAAGCGGCGGCGTCTGTGCACCGCCTGTGGACATGCCCAGACCTGGTCCTGGTGTGCAGCACCCACTCTCGAGGGGTGCTGAGCATTAGGGCCGCACATACCCTGAGGGACAGGATGGTGAGGAGGCATATGACCTCTTGGACAAGCACATCCGCCTACTGCAAGCATCAGTCCAGCAGCAGGAGCGGCTTGCAACATCGGTGGATGCACTGTGTGCTGCTCTGTAGTGGGCAGAGGAGTGTCGCAGCAGAGACACCGCTCTGATCCTGGCAGGGATGGATGGCTTGTGGGAGGATGTGACCACTGCCATTGACAGGCAGACACAGGCATTCACTGCTGTCATGGCCACAATGGGCACACAGTCATGTGCCCATGCGTTGCAGACACCATGCAGTGCACTGTCCACCCCCCATTCCGGCATTGTGCAACACCCTCCCTGTCGACACCGGGTTCAGCTGTGGGCATCCCGAGCACACCTGGCACAGGCATGTTCTGTGTGCTGCAGACCCCTGCGCGAGCACGGTTGTGTTCACACAGTAGAACCCCTGGGGGACCATCGTTGCCACCCCATGAGGTCAGTGGTTGTCCTGTCAGTGCTGGCAGGTCTCGGCGGGGCTGCCTATGCATCCATGGTGGATGGGGCACAGTGTTTCGTGACTGACCTGTCTCCCAGCGCAGCAACTGTCTGGTGCTGCCCTGTGTGCATTGTGTCTTTCAGTGGGCAGTGCACAGGTGGGTACCCGGCCCTGCAACGCGAACACACAGTCCATCTGCACACCCTCCCGGCTGCTGTCCGCAGTTGCATGTGCATGATGATGCCTGCATTGCACTGTACACCAATGTGCAATGGTGGTCAGCATCTGACACACACACATGGACAGACAGTGGGCGTGGTGGTCTGTGGACATGTGTGTGATTAGGGGTGGCCTTCTGGGTCGGTGTGCCTCCTACCCTTTCTGCATGTTTGGTGCGTTGTGTGTGTGTGTGTGCGTGTGTGTGTGTCCATCTGTGTGGCATGTTAGACCTCATCCATCCCTGGTTGAGTGTGTGGTTCCATGTCCTGCCACTTCCCTTGATGGCATGCACCCCTGGTGTGTGTCCATGCGTGTTTGTGGGTTGTGCCTTAGCCACTGCTGGCTGCACATGGCCCCATGACTTACCTGGGTTGGCTGAAGTGCTCCTCCGTGATGGTGTCCTGGAGCAACTGTGCCAGCAGGAGCAGTCGGGGGTCCTGTCGCCCAAGGGGGGGCTGCCTATCACCATTGTCACTGGCGTCCTCCTTGTCCCCATCACTGCCCCCCTCTTCGACCTGTACGGCTATCCCACATTCGTTGGCCATATTGTGCAGGATGCAACATGCCAGGAATCACCCGCAGTCCTTTGAGGGGCTGTACTGTAGGGCACCGCCGAAGGTGTCCAGACAGTGGAAATGTGCCTTCAGCATCCCGAACACCCGCTCGATGACATTACGTGTGGTGGCGTGTGCCTCATTGTAACGTTGCTGTGATGGGGTCGCAGGCCGCCGGTAGGGTGTGAGCAGCCGAGACAGAGTGGGTATCCACTGTCACCTGTGTGTAGAGGGTGGAGGTTAGTTTGGTGATCAGTATCGACCTGCCCCGGCCATGTAGGCCACTACCCATGTCACCTCTGACCATGCCCCCACTGGCCCTATGATTGTCCATGTGGTTTGTATACTCACCCACTAGGTGGCCAGTGGGGATATCCCCACTCTCGAATCTCTGGCACAGTGCTGACTGGTGCCAGATGAAGGCATCGTGTGCTCCCCAGGGTGTGG
Source organism: Neoceratodus forsteri (assembly GCA_016271365.2). NCBI lineage: Eukaryota > Metazoa > Chordata > Ceratodontiformes > Ceratodontidae > Neoceratodus > Neoceratodus forsteri. The sequence continues at coordinate 1,181,571,255 of CM057458.1, forward strand.
CACAGACATTGATTATGTGCCCCCTGGCATCGCACACCACCTGGCAGTTGATGCTGGCATAGCCCTTGTGATTAATGTATGCAGCCCCCTTGGGGCCAGGTGGTGTGCGGATGGCCACATGGGTTGCAGTCTATTGCCCCTAGCATGCCAGGCATACATGCTACCCTGTGGAACTCCTGTACATTTGCTGTGTGCTCCGCCGGTGTGCTGGGGAAATGGATGTACTCCGCAGTATGTGGCAGCAGTGTGCTGAGGAATTGGGTGAGGTGGCGTGACGTGGCCAACTGGGTTATGCCTGTGGTGTCCCCAGTTGGTCTCTGGAAGGTACCCGTGGTGAGCAAGCACATGCAAGCTGTCACTTTGGTATCCACTGACAGGGCATGGGTCCATCGTGTAGGTGCCTGCATCACGTCACTGCACAGCTCACAAAGCCGCCTCAGAATTGCCCGATTCAGGTGGTACCGCCCACAATCTCAGTATCACTATACAGCTCGAAGCTGGTGCGGGCTCGGTACTGCCTGTTGGGGGCATATCACTGACGGGCCCTTCCACGGCCACGACCCCCTGCTGCCCGCCTTCTCACCCCCCCTCATAACAGCCTCCATCTGGAAGGTGGCACTGGCCATGTCCCTGGCTTGTGTTCACCCCCGGCAGCTGTTACTGTATTCCCGCTGTCCTCACTGATACTTCCCCTGCACTGGGAAAACCTGCCTGTACTTGCCTCACTGCTGTGTGGTGTACCTCCCCCTTCTGCACTGTCTCCCCCACACCTTCCTCTGTGGCTCTTGCTTCCAGGTGCCCTTTCCTGCCTGGCCCTGTGTGTCCCTGCTGCCCAGTGTATCCTGCTGTATTTTGCTCTCATGTGGCTTCCCTGTAGAGTTCTTGTGCCTCTCCCTTGCTCCCTTTTATTTTGGCTCATTTCTGCTATGGCGCAACTTCCACTTGCTCCCCTATTGTGCATGGCGCAAGTTGTTGAATTTCGCAATGCGCTATTTATGCGTGGTTCCTCCCCCTTCAGTTGTGCATGCCTTCATTATCATTGCGCTGTTGCTCAGCATGATTTGGGGGGCGCAAATGCCTCCTGCTGAATATCGCAGAATGGCGCATTTTCGGACTTGCGCAGGTGCAACCCTATTGCGCATGGCTCAACTCTTGTGAATATCTGGGCCTATATGTTTAATGATTAGGACTGGACTGGGCCGATGTCCCTTGAGTTCCTTCAATGCAGGAAGCAGCTGTGCCTACCTCATCCCACGTATGCCGTGCCATACCAACCTACACTGTCTTACATCCTGGTACAGCTGCTTTCCCCCAGCTTTCTTCTCTGCTCTCTTTCCAGCCCAATAAATATAGGAATGGCAGCAGATCCAGACTTCTGTGATCCTCCCTCTACCTATGGGGTTCAAGGAAAATTAATTAATTTACACATACTCTTAGTGCCATCACAGCATTATTTCCCCCTGCCTCTTTCCTTTCTTTGCCCCACCAGCTTTCCCCCTTCTCCCACCTTTACTTGCAATTCCCACTAGGAACACTACCTTCTATACCACACTTTTTCTTTTTTTTTTTTTTCTCTTCAGTGTTCTGATGTATCTCTTATAACTGGCTGAACGCCAGTGCCCTTTTTCCAAAATGTTGTTCACGGGTTCCCCCACTGCTGCCCACTGTGAGGCAGCCCCAATCCGTAGGGAATGGGATGAGTAATTAGCTGGGTCCTGCCCCATAAATTGCATGCCCTTTTTCAGCACTGCTGTGACTTGATAGCCAGTGACCCTTTTCCCGTCACCATGTACAAATAGCTTTCGCGTCCTGGTCACCTGTTCTGCAGCGAAAGCCCACAGAGACTGCAGTGGGCATATTGCAACATCTACTTGCCCTTTCAGTGTTACCATGCAACCTTGCCCTTTTTGGTCCATTTTTGACCTCCTGAGTTTGATCCGTATCTCTTTCACCCCACAACTTACACCATCCCATTCCAAGCCTCCTTCCTTGTCCTCTTTCCCATGGCCTACCACCTCACTCACTCTCATAGCCCCTGCAAACATTATCACATATATCATGTGAAATAGCTGAGCCTCAGCCTTTGATCTGCATATTACCAGGAGCACCTCTTTTAGTCTTATTAGCCACTGCTCCCCATAGGCCTCCTATTATCTCCTGGCCCACGTTTCAACCTGCCCCATCCCTGCATCATTCTCCTGATGAGCAGTGATTTTGTCAGGTCCTTCCACCCTTTTAGGCTGCAGATAACACTAATCCCTGCCAGATAAACCCCCACAATGGTGTGCCACTGCTCCATGGTGAACATTCCCAAATGTTCCTCTGTGAGTGGCCCACTTACCTCCATCTGGTGCTCAGCCCTGAATGTCTGAAACACCCACCAGGCCCCATCGTAAACCCTCAGAGTCCAAGGTGTCCATGAGCTAGTAAACAACAGTTCTGCTCCTTCTTGCCAATGTCCCAGATGTTCATTGGTGTAGGTGTTTTTTATTCCTCCACTGCTGGTGCCAGCCTCTGGAAACGGTCCAGCTGCAGACAGGAAAGGCTGTCAGCCAAGGTATTGTGTACCCCTTGTATATGTTTTGCTCCGAATGACATGTTCAGCTGCAAAGCCCTTAAAACTAAGTGTTGTAATACCTTCATGACCATCTCTGACCTTGCTCCCCTGTTGTTTAGTACCTCTACCACTGATCTGTTATCACTCCAGAATGTCACTTTCTGATCCAGTAGTTCCTCCCCCCCATACCAGGGCACATGCCCATATGTGCATGATTTCCAGCAAGATTATATCTCTTATTGTCCCATCCTTTACCCAACTACCAGGCCATGGTTCTGTGAGCCACCTGCCCCTCAGGTAACCCCCCATTCCAGCCCCCCCCGGCTGCATCTGTGTAGAGATCAAGGTCTGTGTTGTACATCCACTCTTCTTGCCCGAACGAACAGCCGTTATATCCCTTCAGGAATTCCTCCCATACCCAAAATTCTTCTCTGACACCTTTTAACGGGTCCACCCAGTGATGTGGTTTGTTAACCCCTGATGTAGCCCTAGCTAACCTCTGTGTGAATGCCCTCCCCAGTCCAATGGCCCTGCAGGCTAAGTTCAGGTGCCCCAATACTTGCTGGACTTGTTTCAGCTGTACTTCTTTCCTACTGGTGTGTAATTGAATCAATTCCTTCAGTTTCTTTTCTTCATTGTCTGGCAGCCTGAATATCTCTTTTGGTACATCTATCTCAATCCCCACAAATTCCATCACCTTCCTGGGCCCTCTGTTTTTTCTGGTGCCAGTGGCACCCCTAGCTCCCTACATAATGCTTGAAACTTACCCAGCATAATCTGCGTCTCCCTTTTCCCTCTCCCAATGAAAAGGAAGTCATCTATATAGTGAATGACCATTCTATAACCCGTCCTTTCTTGGAATATCCATTGCAAACACATGCTGAAAGCTTCGAATGTCGTACACGCTATGGAACATCCCATTGGCATGGCTTTATCAAAACAATACTGCTCCCTAATTTTAAAGCCCAATAGATCCCAATCTTCTCTCCTAACTGGTAGTAGTCCAAAGGCAGACTCAATATCCGTCTTTTCCATCCATGCATCCTCAGTAGCCTGGATTATCTGCACTGCATCCTCCAGTGTTGCATATGTCACCCTGCTGTGTTCCTTCCCGATGAAGTCATTCACTGAATCCCCTTCTGGATAAGATGGGTGGTGAATCACCCTGTACTCTCCTTCTTGTTTCTTGGGTACCAAGCCCAAAGGCAAGATCTGCATATCTCGCAGAGGAGGGATGTCGAATGGTCCCTCTACCCTCCCTGCTGCCCTCTCTTTCTCTATCTTCTGTCTCAACATTTCTTCCTTTCCTTTAATGGATCCCAAGTTGCCTGCCTCTCTTGCTTGCCTGGGCCCATCACACTGTAGTGAAAACCCCATCTTAAAACCCTGCATAATCATCCCCCGTACTGCTCTGTCCGGATATCTGTCCAAACCGGTTGCCCATGCCTCTATGTTGATGTGGGTTCTGGCTATTCTGAATTGCCTTGTCAATCCCCCTTTTCTGCTCCTAAGCCCCCTCCGTCTTGTGCAGGGTTCTTTTGATCAGTGGTTCTGACCCCCACTGCTCGTGTGCCCTCTACCCCTCCCCCCTTATTCCATGTCTGCCCTTTAAACCCCTGTCCTTCCCGAAAATACTGTTGACCTGACCCTTGTCCCCCATGTCCCTGTGCCCCCTGGGTCCATGCCATCCTGCATCTGCTCGCTGGGTGTCCTCCACAGCATTTTGAGCAAGCGTGGTGAAAATGACATTGGGGTCAGGAGCAGAAAGCCCTATTGTAGGCCCAACAACATCTCTGGGGTGTCGACCCTTTCTTTCCCCATTCCTCTTCGGGAGTGGACTGATCAGTAACGTACTCCATCCACAAATCTAACTGCTTCATGTCTCATCTCACATCCCCAAATGTTGCCATTCTCTGTCGAAAGAATTCTTCATAATATAGCCACCCACCCACCCCTTTTTCCTTTTCCCTCCTTATTATCAAGGAGTACGTGATGAGCGGGATACCCAGCTCCGGCTTTTTCTCTAAGATAATGGCTGAGAAAGTGGCAAAACCTACAAACCATCCATCCCAGGTCTTTCCCTTCATGAATTTGTCCTCCTCCTTTTCCCCAAAGCACTATTGCCGCTGTCATTTCAATCTTACCTATGTGCTCGGTTTTATCGTACTTTGCTGCTGCTTCCCAGCTCAGCAAAGCAAATATATCTACATACTCCCCTTTCCATATTTTCTCTTTCATGGCCAATGGAACATGCTCTCCTATCTTCATCCCAGGTGCCCCATTTCCCTTGTACCTTTTTCTTTTTTTTCTGTATTCTCTTCATTACTTTTTGGCCCTTATTTTCCCACCTAATCTCCGCCAGGGCCGATTCCATCAGCCCTAAACCTCCTGTCTCCAGCACCGCTACAATTTGACCTATGTATTCTTTTATACTGTCCCTGACTGTGCTGGGTGCGTTACCTGTAACCTTATCTGGGCCGTGTGGCCTGGCCTCTTCCTCTTGTCCCCTTTTTTCTCCTTGTGGCTGAGGAGGTGGGTGAGCTCCTATGGTTTGCGGAGGGAAAAACACGTTCTGGGGGTCTGTCCTGGGTTCCCCAGGGAAGATCCCGCCTTGATCGGTAGGAGGTACTGGCATTCCCAGATCTATGGGCTGCAGAGGTACTGGATCTGCTGCCCTTGGGGGTTCCACCACAAGCAGTGGTACCCTGTTGGGGCTACGTGACCCTTTGGCTAGCCGTTTCCCTCTGCCCTCTTTCTCTGGGCCCGCTTTCCTTTTCTCCCTGGGTCTCCCTGGTTCCTCCCCCTCCAACAGCTCTAACATTTGGTTGGCCTTCTCTGCCAACTCGATTATGGCCCTGTAGGTGTCTTCTTTTGATGGCTTGTTTTTCTTTGGTGCCATTTCTTTCATTTTTTTCCCCTGTGAAGACAACTACAGGAAGAGAACAAGAGTCATTCCATGCCTGCATTACCATATACAGTATATATTATTTTTTTTTTTTGCATCCTCATGCCCATTCGGCTTTTCTTTCTTCCTGCCTGTCTTCTTTTTTTTTGTATTCCTTTTGCCCCTAGCGTCCCTTTCCTTTTTTTTTCTTTGGGCCATCCGCTGCATGACCTCATGCCAGGGTCACTATCTGTAAATCACCTCTCCATGTATTGGGCCTTCTGTTTAACCCACCTTTTCCCCTATACTTTTTTTTTTTTAAACCTTCGTTACGCCCCTTGTGTCTGTAACCCCCACCTCTATGGCCCCCCAAGCGCTTCCTCATGGCCTACATCCTTTTTCTTTTTTTTCTTGGGGTCCCTCAGGCATTTTTTGACCTTTTGTCACCCCTGCCTCCCTCATGAGGCCCCATGCTACCAACAGCCATACTTGCTGTTGCCCATGTCACCCGCGGGTCGCTATGGCAAAAAACACTTTTTTTTTTATATGGGTCTCTCTCTGTTGACCCTTTCTTAGAAACACTCCCCACAAAAACCTTGTGTCTACTGAGGCCTTGCTTATAAACCCCCCTGCAAGTGTTTTCTTCATGGCCTACCCATGGCGTGCTCTTTCAGGCCACGTGGCCACATGCACCAGTCCCCCACACAAGAAAAAGCCCCACATCTTCTCATCCTAGCCTCTTCCCCCTTACCCCCCATGGTTTGTAACTGCATTTGTTAGACCCCCATGTCCCATTATCCCAGCGCCTGCCCCAGCTCTCTCCAGCCAGGCACTGCCCTGTTCCTCTCACTTCTGGCCCATTGCAGGCCTCCTCCCTTTTGGACTTTTTTCCCTGCCTCTCTCTTGCGAGGCACCCTGCCATCAAAACCCCACTGCTTGCTATCCCCAGGCCTTCCAGGCCTGTGCTTCTGCCCTGTCTCCAATGACTTCTAGGCCTTCAATCCCGGTCCCATGCAAGGCCCATGCCAGTCACAGAGCCCACGCCATGCTAACCCCATGTTTGGTGTGCTATCCCCTGCACCATTCCAGCATTTAAATGCCCTGTCCTCCGATCTCAGCCCTCGCCCTTCCCTCAAGGCCCTCGCCAGCCACCCTACCCTTGTAGTCCCTTAAATCAGTCTTGCACTGCACCACCATGTTCGTTCTCATGGAATCAGCCCTTCTCTGCTCAGTGCTTGCTGCTCCCAGCTTGTTACCGCTGAAGGCACCTCCTGATACTGCCAGCCATGTGCTGGACCCAGAACACTCGTTCCTCTTTTGCCAAACTGACTCTCCCCCGATTACTTCTCGACACTGCTCCCCACAAAAAACACTCAATTCTCTAACACTGCGCTCCACAAGATTACCAACAATGTCCCTACCATGAGCTGCAAAAATGCTCGTTTTCGGTTTTTTTATTTTATTTATTTTTTTTTTTTTGATTCCCTCTGGCAACATCTGCTAACCCGGATTGCTACCTGCCCCCACTTTCAACCATGTGCCACAAACCAACAACGCTCATTCATTTTCTTTTCAAACCAAAACGTTCTCTCCCCAGGAAAGCTACTTCCAGGTCCTTATTATTTATATATATATATATATATATATATATTTTTTTTAAACCGTCCCTCACCTAGCCTGCCCAGACAAGCTCAGGCACCACTTGCTCCACCACTCTCTCTGCACCTGGCCCTGCAACCTAACTGACATCTTGCCAAGCCATGCAACTCAAACATAAAAAAAAAACACTTATGCAGATAAATCAGTTCTCTTTTTTTTTAAAACAACTAGCAACCATTGTAAAACCTCTTTTTCTCTTCCAGCATTCTATGAAAATTTCTTATTTTTTTTAAACACATCCAACTCGTTAATCTCTTCCTTCGAATTTTACCTGTTTTCCTGGTTCACAAACCTCCAATAGTTCTGCCAATCTGACGTGCTGCAGCTTCCGTAAATCAAAAACTCCAGCAAAAAGTGGCTGAGGCCCCCTTGTGCTGTCCCTTATGTACCTCCCTTTGCCCCTCCCTTTCCTGTTACCTGTCCTTTGTTCTGGACCTTAGCCCCTCTCCTTCCTCCCCCCTTCCCTCCTGAGCACAACCATTCCATGACAGAGGGAAGGGGTACACCAGGACAACCTGGTCTGCCCCTTAAAGGGCAAACTCCATTATCACACTTGCAGAGAAAGCTAATAACGTACTGGAACTCCAGGGCTTGTTTTTCCCCCTCCCCACCCAACCCACCTCAAGCTGCAACCCTTTTATTTATGTTACTCTGTGACATATCAAACATTAGAGCTTTGCCGAGATGCTCTAGGCTCCTCCATTGCTTGTGCCTAGGCACACTGTTTGAAAATCACTATAACATAACTTACAGTTCTGATGTCATGCAGTCCAAATGAGTTCTATTTTCCTACCGAATGAGAGCACTAACTGAAACATTTTTTTTCTCAAAATAGAAAGAAATAGAATCTGGTTTCATTCAGTGCCTTATTGCATATTACAGGACATCTCAAAGCACTATACATGTGGTTTTAATGTATTAGATCCTGGTAGTATAGGGACTGCAGGCAGGCAGACACCTACAGTATGACAGTCACCATTAGCACTCAGCAGCAACTACACACAGATGGAGACAGCTACAGGACTTGACTAATTGAAAAGTGGAATGTGACATGTGCCACTGGGGCTATCCCCTACTCTTTAAAAAAATGCTATGTGATATTTAGCTTCCACAATGACAGATGGACAGGAGTGACATTGAGGGAACACTTTAGGAACATCCGCCTGCCTTTCTCACCTGTGTCCATTGCACACACACAGAAGCAACACTTCTGCCAGCTGCCCCACTCACACTGTCACTACTTATTGGAGATCACTGGGGGAAGGGGGCTGCCACTGGCAGAGGTAGAATTACGAACATAGGGACAATGTATGGGTGGTCAGAGGGATGATAGATGGGTGGTTGGGTGATGATGTACAGGTGGTCAGGGGAGGAGGAATGGTAATGATCTTCACCTGAGTTTGGCTGCAGCATGCTGTCTCTCCAAAGTACCATGACCTGCTCTGTTGCTGTCTCTCTTTCTCGCCACCAGCCTGGCTTCACTGTGCTGATACTATGCTGCCTTTCATGACTCCCTCTATACTTGGGAGAGAGAGAAAGAGCAAGTGAAAGAAAGACCGAGAATATTGCAATAACTTTTGTCTTTGTCTCTTTCTCTCTCTCTCTCTCTCTCTCTCTCTCTCTCTCTCACAGTGGGACAAGTCATTGTATGCCTCACAGAGACAGAGAGGGACACAAAATAAAATGCACAAGTTTCTCTGTACAGTGTGTTTGTCCTGCTCTCTGGCTCTCTCTGTCACCACTTTTCACACTATAGCCAGCCTTCTCCCCTCCCTTTCCAACTAACCCCTGATCCTCACAATGTGTGAGTCTCTCTCTCTCTCTCTCTCTGGTAGCTGCAGACAGGACAGTATTTAGTGTGTATGGGCAGGCTGACACAGATAGGTGAGTCCCCACATTTTTCAATGGCTGCCATTCTGGTTTTCCTTTCTAAACTTAAAGCAGGGAACAAGTTTTGGCTGCACTTTCCCTGACTCCCTCCATGGAACTGTACATCATAAAGAGAACTTAATACACAACTATGCTGGGAGTGTACACCAATGAGAGGATATGTTCTGGACAACCCATGTTATAACTGTTAACAGAGAGTGCTTCACAGACACAGAGGCAACTTTGTTGTCATTCAAACATGTTCTCTCACAAAGGGATGCAGGAGTCTTTTCTCCTAGCCAGAGGTCTGCAGGACTTAGCCCACTGCAGCCCTAACAAGATCTAGCCAGTGTCGATTGGGTTATGAAGAGCTACCGAATGACCAATGTTACAAATGTGCATAAAAATTATGCAACACCCAGGTGTAACTTGGCCATTTTTTGGAGGTATTGCACCAAATGTTCAACATGGCCTTTTTCAGACCCTCCTCATTAAGAGTGCCAATGTTATTTTGTTCAGTTTTCCAGAAAAGTGATTTCACAGAGTGAACACACTATTTTTTAATATTCAGAAACTGGTAGCAAATTTGATATGAGGTTGGGAAATTCTGCAAAGCTCCCAGAATTGTGACATTCCCAGATTTTTACCAACATCCCTGGCAGACAATACATTTACAATATTTCTGTCTCCAATGCAAACACATTCCCTTCTTGAGTTTTTATTTTGAAAGAGATTATTTTTTGCTGTTGTACAGGACATGGTCATAACAACAAGTATAAACAGTATTTACAAGTTAAATATTTAAAATGCACACTACATATTGAAGTAATATTATATGACTATTAAGAAGCAATGGTCAAATATGGAAAACATCTTTTATTAAAGAGCAACTGACACCATTTGGCCAAAAGTGATACCTTGCAGAATTAGAATAAGCATAATTCCCATGCCAAAAACTAGATGTCTATTTTACCTCTTTGTAAAGTTACTAGCCATTTTGTAACCCTGATTTCACTACATGTTCAAAAAAGCCTGTGTCAGTGAAAAGCTGCTGCTAATGATGTCATCTGGGAATCTCACAGTCTAGTAGTCCCTGTCAGCAAGCTTATAGGATCTGTTTCTTCAAAGTTGTAAGGATCATGTGCAATGGTTTTCAGAAGTAAAATAGGCAGCACCAATTAGCAAGCTATATAGGCTCCTTTTTTTACTTGGTCTATGAAAGTTGTTTTCCCTCCAAGTGGCTCAATTCAGTACATTTGTAAAAGATATAAACATGATTGTAGCATTGTTTCACAGCTATCTGTTGGCCTGCCAAGGAAATTGCAGGAACAACTGTCAGAGCTGAAATTTCCTGTGTACTTTAATATATGCATTTCCCATAATGCACAGCAGCCAAATCTCCAAAACAGCAGAAAAATTGAGATGATTCCACACTTCACAAAAATAAGTCAGCCAAAATGAACACATATTCTGAAATGTTGATCACATCTGGATGCAATCAGTAATTGAATGACTGTTCACCACTGCACCCACAATATACAAAATGCAGTTAAATATATGCATTTCCCTTAATGCACAGCAGCCAAACCACACAGCAGAAAAACAGAGATGATTCCACTCTATCTGTGTCTGTAGTTGTTTTTTATTGTGCTTACTAATATAGGATGTCATGTTGTAATCTCGTACATAGAAGCATATGCTCCAATAGCAGACAAGGACTGCCTGGCTCACCCAGTCTGCCCACCCCACCACTCACAGGACAAGTTGCAGATCCCAGCCAACCAACAGCCCACTCCTCCTACCCCCCAGAATTGCTTTATGTCTGTCCCATGCATTCTTGAATTCCCCCACAGTGTTTTTACCCAACAACCTACTCAGGAAGGCCGTTCCATGTATCCACCACCCCCTCTGTGAAAAAAATGCTTCCTCACAATATCCCTCAGCTGTCCCCCACTGTCTTCAAATTGTGTCCCCTTGTTCATGCATATCCCTTTTTTTGAAAGATGCTACCCTCTTGGACTTTGTTGAGTCCCTTAAGGTACTTAAAAGTTTCTATCCTGTCCCCCTTTCCACAAGGGTATACATATTAAGCTCATTTAGTCTCTCTTTATTTGGCTTCTGTTGCAGACCATGTACCATTTCAACTGCCCCTTCTGGACTGCCTCCATCCTGTCTATGTCCTTGTGGAGATGGGGTCTCCAGACTTGTACGCAGTACTCCAGATGGTGTACAGAGCATAACTCCCTGGTTCTGCATTTGCCAGGTTACATGCACATTAAACCACTCCAGAGCATGGTTGTACTGTGGAATTAACTTTGTTACAAAACCCGATACTCATATAGTTTTATAGCAATGTACTTTGAATGGTGCTGTCTGTTTTATATGTGAAAACCATTGCACATGAGCATTACAGCTTTGGAGACACAGGTCATTTAAGCTTGTTGACAGGGAATGCCAGACTGTGAGGTCCCTAGATAACATCAGCAGCAGCTGTTCATTGAAGCAGGCTTTATGTACAGGTAGTGATGTCAGGGTTACAAAATGGCTAATAACTTTATAGTGAAGTAACACAGAAATCTAGTTTTTGCTATGAGATTTATTGGGGGTATGTTTATTCATATTCTGCAATGTAGCACTTTTGACATCAGTGGGTCTTCAACATTTGTTTCCATATTTTTACTCAAATATTATTTTGGATGAACATTTCAGATAGTGATTTCTTATTTTCTTTCTGGTGCCATATAGAACTGTTCAGCCACAGTCATCAAAAACTGGCATTCTAATTTAGTCCTCTTGAATTTATGTAGTCAGAGTACATGCTGCTGTGTGTGTGTGTGTGTGTGTGTGTGTGTGTGTGTGTGTGTGTGTTAGCATGCAACCTGTCATGCCCATAGGAATGAGAGATGTAACAAAGCTGAAGCTGCACTGTCCATAATCTGACACTGTAGTCTGTCTGATTGTTTCAGAGATTCAATAAATTCCAGGATACCAGATAATGTATTAACTCCTAGGTTGCTGAAAGAAATAAAATACATGTATTAGACTGAGCTGGACAGATGATAGAAACAGTAGTTTAAAATGTTTTTTTGTTAATATCCTAAGATGTTCAGAGCTACAATACAGTAGCATCCACCTATCTTTCAGATGCCTTTAACATAGAGCAGCAAATAGCAAAAATCAGAAGGGGAGTTTACTATTTTGTAGCTGTAAAGGGATACTTAAAATGTCCAGAAAGGGAGTTCCAGAATCAGCTGTTTATAGAGGTACACTCTGATACCAATGGTGCTGTACAGGGTTCCGTGTTCTAATGATGATCATGGAAAGGTGATTGCCATCAGGGTGAATGTACACTGCCAAAAATCAATTTCAGTAATGTACACACCCAGCACACAGCAAAAGGGTAGTGGGGATATTTTTTTGCTTATGTGGGGGCTGCACCTTCTCTCTCACACCCCCCTCACTAAATGACTCTTAACTCCAGGGGGCTTCATGTCGGGGGGGTACAAAACCAGACTAAAAATCATTTATGGCCAGGTACAATAAATTGAATGTGTGCCTGGATCTGAATCCAGCACCCTTGCAACTGTAGCCTGCCACTCATCAACCATGCCATGGGGCCAGCTCAACAGCCCACCACAGCAGTACATCTCACAGATCTTGTCTCCTGTCACTTGGCATGCTTGATCCTCCCCCCACAGGTGTATATAAAGAGGCATCCTGTTGCAATACTCATGCACCCTCCCATCCAGTCACCTTCCCTGCCTGATAGCTCTGTGGACATGTGCCACAACTGAGTTGCCCTTTTTGAACACATTCAATTGCAGTCACCATTGTCACAGGCTACCTGCTGTAGACTCTGACTATAGTCCTAACAATGTGTACTGTTAATGATAGTTCCTCTAGTACTATTAAATGTTTGTCAAGTATAATTACAGTTATCTAAAAAAAGATCCTGTTTATAAAAGTAATATCACTAATGCACAAAAACATCTGCAAGCAAGTCTTTTTTCCTTAGAATTCAAAATTAACAAATATAAACAGAAGTGAAGTTTCAGCAGCAGTGAAAGTCAGTGCTAAAACTACTCAGAATGTGTGTGCACATTAAAATACAAATCAAGCTTGATAGCAAAACCAGGTTTTTACTGTGGCAAGTGAAATAAGAGAGACTACATCAGCGACAACTCCAGCACTTTGAATCCACACTGATTCTTCTGATGAAAAATAGCAGGCAAGTGCACTGTCCCTGTCATTCAGATGGCAGCTGGCCAAGGTAATGAGAGGTGGGTTGGTAGCAATTACCATCTATAATTTTGCTTGCCAGCCACAGACTTTTTAGAGTGAGTCAGGTCTTGGACAGGGAGTGGAGCATGATGTGTTCTGAGTATGTAAAATGGGCTGGGGGATTGTCCTTTAACAACAGGGATGTGAGTAGAGGAATTATGACTGAACTACTAAAGTGCTTTCTTTTATGGATCCAGGATACCACGTCAACAATTTCATGTCAATGTGACATTTCCCAACACCAGTACGTCGACTACAGTTGCAGTTGGGATGGTTCTGCAGCTTTAAATCTTTGTTTTTTGAGGGGAGCTGCGCCCCCCCAACCCCCATGCTGGGTGCTGTACCCATCTGCACCCCCTACTTAAGATTCCCAACTCCAGGACTAAATAGAGTCGGTGACAGGGTGCAGGACCTTGGGGAAAGGTGCCGGGGCCCCAGGAGGACTTTACAGTGACGTAGCGATGTTGTTGTTATCACCCACATCTCTGTAAAATTGTCGATGTAGTGACAGTATACCTTTTTTTACAACATGGGTTGGAGAGAGAAAGGGCATCAATGACCTACCAGGGTAATTTTTTTTTCACACTGGTGATCAAGATGGAATGGGAGTACAAGGGTTTAGGTTGGAAGAAGAGTACCACTGGACTACCAAGATAGTTTCATATCATAACAGGGATTGGGATGGTGTACCATTAGATTTTCAGGAATTTATACATTATTGTTTGGGGATTGGGAGAGGGGAGGACAATGGTTAAAGCTCTGCACCATGCCACTATGTACGGTCATACAATACATTTGAATGGAGGCAGTGCACAAAGCTGTTAATGGCTGCAAATGGCATGTGAGTGGCCCTTTAGTGCCTTGCATGCCATATTTGCCTATTAGTATGAGGGTTCTGAATATGACATAAAGGAGGAAAGGTGCTGCTCCATTTGGGATGGGATATAATTAGAGGTGCTTGGATAATGCTTTTTGTGGATCTGACTACCATGCATTGAAGAGTATTGATATCCAGCCTAGGAACCAACCAATGTCTGATTCTGAATCTATGGTCAGATAGTCATGGATCAATGGTCAGAGTCATCAGATTTGACCACACATCTATTGGATCCAACCTCTAATAATTGGATCCAATGATCAGATATCTGGTTCTAATGGTAGGATACTTTGGGTCCATGTCAGATCCACAGATACTATACCTCAGCTACTTACTGTGGATCCCAGCAGGTTGAATCCTTGGTTGGATGTGTATACCATGAATTGCTATCCAATATCCAACATAAATGATGATATTCAATGGTATCTGACCTGGTAGGATACTATCCAAGCAACTCTAGCTATCACCCATTTCTCCCTGGTGTCTGTTGCCCCTAGGGAGCTGTGGTGTACCATGCATTTGCACTTTGCATGGTGTTACTACAGCTCAATACTTGTACTTTCTGCCTAATAGTTTTTACTTCCTGATAAAAATACACTATGTTGAATGGCTGTGTCTAAATATGGGGTCTCAACTTCTTGTGCATGTTTGCTGCATGGTTGGTGTTCACTGTCATGAATTTGTTTAATCAAGAGCAATCCAATGTAACGTCTTATGGTTACAGAACTAATCAGCTTTACCTCTTGGTTCATGAATACTAGGAAGACACAAAGAGATACTTTTGGTTAACCAAGAGACATCTCCTGAGCCCCACGTACTTATGTTATAAAGCAAGTCAGAAATGTTTTTAATTATTTAACACAAATCACTTCCTTAGGGCCTGTCAGAACCTTCAATGCTTTATGTTAATTCTCTCAAGACTAATGTTACCTTCTCTGTGATGCGGCTTTGCATCAGTTGTGTGTTCTGTGCAGTTGTGTAGTCAGTGGACTGTGCTGTTTTATATTTTTTCTTACACAGTTGTACAGCAGAGAACTAGCACATACTGTATGTACAACACACACCTGTGAGTTTCTGACAGGAAGATCTTTGTCTCTTTCTCAGCTGCTTGCCATGCTGCTCACTCTCTATTTCTTCATTGTCCCTGTTTCCAGTTTAACTTTATGGTGGTGGTGGTGGTTTACCAACTAGGAAAATATACTGACAGCTGTGACCAAACCATATATTTTTTGGTTGGGGAGGGCAGTTCAGGTAACTGTCAGATACCAGAATCAGTACAGCCTGTGGCAACATTGATGAAGCCCCTCTGGGAAGTGAGCCATCACTGGCAAAGGCCCAAAGGCTCCCATGTACCCCCATCTCCCCATGATGTTTTCCTTACCCTAAACTTATTGAACCCCTCTAATTCCAGCCTTGATGGGATGGATACTAAACTACCATGTATCTTGGCCTCAGTAATTGCCTCCTCACTAGCTCATATTCTGAACCTTTCCTTCTCCTTCTGTGCTGTCCTGCAGGCCTGGAATGTTGTCATGGCACTCCCCCTGAAAAAGGGGTGTGGAACTTCCTTCACTGGAAACTCCTAGCCCATCTCTCTCTCCTCCCCTTCCTTGTTAAACTCCAGAAGACCCTCATCTATTCCAGACTTGCCAACTTCCCTTAGTCCTTTGACTTCCTCTCCCCTTACAGTCTGGCATTAGGAAGGACAAATCCACTGTCTGTTCCCTACTGTGGTTTACTGACTCCATTTCTGTTGTAACGGATCAGGGCCACATCACCTCAGCAACCTTCATCAACCTGGCCAAAGCCTTTTACTCAGTGTTTCACCCTAAACAAACTGTCCTCCACTGGATTCTTACCTAATGTTGTTAACTGGTTCTGCTCATACCACGTGGGCCATCAACAGTCACTACAGGTAGGAGGTATCCTGTCCTCCCTCTGCTAATCCTAGATGGAGTCCCTCACAGCTCTATCCAAGGTCTTATCCTCTTCTCCATTTTCACCAGTGATCTCACCTCCATGTGTGTGTCTCCACACACCCACATGTATACAGATGACATGGTCATCTGCACTTCCAGACCCAGTGGCCTCTGCCATGGCAAGGCTACTCGAGCAGGATTTCCACAATGTACTGTGCAGGTTCCACAGCTGACTGAAGGTCAACAACAAGGACACAGTGCCCAAGACTTTTGGTACCTGCCAGAAACTGGCCAGGCTGTTATTTACCCCCCCCCCAATTTTCACTAGTTTGGAAGGCACCCCTTTGGAAGTAGTCCTTGCTTTCATGTACCTTGATATGTGGCTTTAGAGCAAACTTGATTTCTCTCTCAACATAAACACCATTCACACCAGACTCCATCCCAAATCAGGCACCATATACCACAATAAAGAATGTGTCTCCCTCCCAGTCTATAGGGAACTAGTAACCAAAATGGTTCTCACAATCTTTGTTTTATGGCTCTAGTCTATGGCATTGCCCCCTCATCCTCCCTTGCCAGACTGGATACCTATACAATGTCTTTCATCATTTTGCCACCAATTGTCCCCAAAGTATTCATCACTCCTCCCTCTACTCTTCCCCCTCCATCTTCACCCTCTTGTCATGTCACCAGTTCCACTGTGATGCCTTCATTGCCAAATAGTTGTTTAGATCCCTCCCCTCCTACCTTTCTTTCCTGAGCTCCCCCACTTTCTACTCTTCCTACTCACCCTACTCACTTTTCCCTCCAGGGATTCCAGCATCTTCTTCATTTCCCATCCTCACTCTTCTGTTAGCCAAATTTCCTTCTACTATTAGTACCCCTCCTTCTGGAACCTGCTTCCCTCCCCCCAACCTCTCCTCCTTTCTTCCATCCTACAGACTGCACCTAAGGCAACTTCCTCCCACCACATGTTCCCTTCCTAACCCCCCTTATGCTCCACCTCAACCCTCTCCTGCTTTATTCCCTGCCTTTCTCCATCTTACCCTTACCACAATATACACAGTGCACTTTGCCTCACACATTTGTGTTTTCTTTATTTACTGCTGTACAGTAAACTATTATATTATGCTAACACATTTTTCTGATGCCTTTGTATGTACCTGGTATACTGTCTAAAATGCTGCATGTGTATTTGTTTTGTAAGTTGCTACTCCTCACAACCCCTTCCCCACGTCACACCTGGACACAAGCCTAGGCCCAATGTGCCTTACCATAGTTTGGGTTGAGAACCCCTTTTAAGGTTAAATGGTGAAACTTTGCACCTTAATAACTTTACCGCCACATAACAGATTTGCCTGAAATTTGGCAGGCTGTGGGTGTAATGATAGATCTTGGGATCAGGCAACTTTTGTACCAGTTGGATATATGGCTTCAGAGTTATTAAGAAACATTCATGCGTGCAGTTATGGGGTTTTTTGTGCATTCTTCGCTCATGTCTACAGGTTGCACAGTATATGTGACTGGTCCAGAAGCTTCAAGGAACATGCAGCATTGTCCCTGATGTACCTTTTGAAGATTTCATGAAAAAAATATTAAACGGTTCAAAAGTTATTCAAACAAAATTTCCCATTATAAGTCAATGGGAAAAGTTAAGAAGTTTGAAAGTGTCGCAAATGCACTTTTCAGTGTTGCAAATGGACCTAGTAGTGTCACAAATGTGCAATTTTGTTTTCACTTACTGATCACAGAAATGCTTGGCATTTAAAATTGGGACCATCTAGGGACATCATTATTTTTCTGTTTACTTATTTGAGCCCTGAGGATGCAAGCCATGTCTTTATTTTGGAGTTAAACACCCCAGAAATATGCTTTTCAAATTTCTGAGAAAAGTAGTGTCACAAAGTACTGTCGCACTTGCAACACTTTCACAAATTTTTGTGAAAGGTGTCGAAATCATGACACTACTTTTCTAGACTATGGTCAAAAGGACAGGAATTCTTTGCCGCCCTGCTGCAAAAACACGGTTTGGTCTTTTGGATTGAAATTTGGAGGGAAGGCAGGCAACATCTCACAGATCTTCCTTTTGGTGGTTTGGTGACAAAATATGCACAGATGCAAAGCTGCAGTACTCCGAAGGTCAAATTTTTTCCCCATAGACTAGCATGGTGGTGTCCGCCGTGCCTTTCGGGGCTCCTATCTCGGAAACAGTGCGAGATACGGAATCTTCATCACGACAATGCGTAGTCCATGAAAACCTAACCAGGAAACTCATGAATCATGTGAAATTAAATTTTTTTTCTACATCATACGGTTACTGAGCTATTACCATTTTAGTATTACAACTGCTCATTTTCTGCTTTGAGGCCCATATGCATACATTCTTTGTTTTCACTGTGTTTCTCAATGGAGCTTTTGGGGAAAAATACAGTATGCGCTCCAGTTACTGTTACACATAGGCTTTACACTTGAGTTTCCATGCCTGTTTGTGTTAGCGGTCATGTGTACGCCACCATATGCGTTACCCTTTGCGTTTCCATTTGCATTTGCATTACTGTTACCATTTGTGTCTCCACTACTGTTTGTGTTTGTCTTTCACTTAGCGCCACTGTGCACATTACCATTTCTGTTGACGGCCGCCCTTCCATTTTTGTTTGCATTTGTCTTTTGTTTTGTGTCATTGTTGTTCTTACCGTTACTATTTGTGTTTCCAATTGCATTCCCGTGCCCATGTGCATTATGGTTTGTGTTTCCATATGAGCTTACGTTTGTGTTTCTGTCTCTGTTTCCTATTGCATTATTGTTGCTGTTACAGTTATCATTTGCGTTTACAATAGCAGTACCATGACCATGCGCATTACCAGTTATATTTCCGTATGTGCTTGCATCTCTGTTTGCGTCACTGTTCTCATTGGAGTCACTTTGCACCTGCTTTTCTATTAATGCTTGCTTTGCAATTTACATTTGTGTCATCATGTGCGTAACTGTTACCACTTGCATTTGCATTGCTGTTACTGTTACTATGTTACAAAAAAATCACGTGGTGGGAGCATTCCATTCATTATTTATAGTCCTCATTCTCAAAAAGAAGGGAAATTAGAAGCAAAAAACTCTGTTTAATGCAACAGTTAAGGTTGTTCCAGAGTGACAAAAGTGAGGAAATTCAGTGTTAGGGTTGAAAACCCTCCTTGCACCCCCTCAGCCCGCCTCCCCAACCGGCATCGGGGTGTGCATTAGGAGTCATCAGTCCTAACTCTCACCCCATTCTCCTATGCCTCAGCTTGTTCACGTATGTGATGGGGTGAGAGTTAGTTAATGACCCCAACGCATACTCTGATGCTGGTTGGGGTGGCTGAGGGGTGCAAAGGGGTTTGCAACCCTAACACCAAATTTCCTCACTTTTGTCTCTGGGGAACAAACCTAACTGATGCATTAAACTGATTTTTTTGCCTCTAATAATATATATATATATATATATATACACACACAAATCTGTATCTATATAGATAGATAGATATGTGTGTGTATGTATACTGTATATGTGTATATATATATGTAAAATAGTGGCATGGTAGTGCACTATAGTTAGGGTTGAGTACCCAAGTTATGGTTAAAGTGTGACATTTTTCAGCTTACTAACTTTGTCACCATATGATGGATTTGCCTGCAATTTGGCAGACACAGAGTGATACCATAGGTCTCTGGATGTGCCAAGGTTCGTATCAGTTGGATATATGATTGTGGAGCTATAAAGTGCAATTCTGTGTCACATTTATGCTTTTTTTGTGCATTCTTTGCTCATGCCTACAGGTCACACAGTTTGTGTGACCAGTATGAAACCTTCATAGAATATGCAGCCAGGGTTCCTGATGTGCCTTTTGAAGATTTTGTGAAAAAATATTAAACGATTCAAAAGTTATTCAAAAAACAAGTTTCCCATGATTGTTAATGGGAAAAGTTAACAAAAAGTTTGACAGTCTTGCAAATGCAGTTTTTAGTGTCACAAATGACCCATGTATTGTTGTGAATCAGCCATTTTTTTTCAGTTACTGGTCACAGAAATGCTTGACATTTAAATGTGGGACCCTCTAGGGAAACAATTATTTTTTGTGTTCACCTAGTCGAGCCCTGAAGATGCTAGCCATGCCATTTCTGGGGGTTAAACACCCCAGAAATATGTTTTTGAAAGTTTTGTAAACTGGTGTATCATAAAGTAGTGTCACACCTGTGACACGTTCATGATTTTTTTTCTGAACGTGTCATGATTTGCAACACTACTTTGTGACACTATGCCCAAAATACAATAAC
The DNA here is from genome assembly GCA_016271365.2 of Neoceratodus forsteri. Classification (NCBI taxonomy): domain Eukaryota; kingdom Metazoa; phylum Chordata; order Ceratodontiformes; family Ceratodontidae; genus Neoceratodus; species Neoceratodus forsteri. Next base: position 1,181,591,609 of record CM057458.1, read on the forward strand.
AGGAATTATTTGCCACTCTGTTGCCAAAGAACAGTTTGGTCTTTTGGGCTGAAACTTGGAAGGAAGAAAGCCAACATCCCACAGACATGCCTTTTGGTGGTTTGGTGACAAAATATTACAGGGATGCAAAGTTACAGTACTCCAAAATTGACAATTCTTCCCATAGATTAACATTACAGAGTCTTCTGCACCTTTCGGGGCCCATATCTCAGAAACGCTTCAAGATACAGACTTTTTGTCAGAGAAATGCTTAGCACCCCCCCCATGCAAAACAATCCAGGAAAGTCATACATTGTATGAAATTTTTATTTTTTTTCTACGTTGTACGGTTCCTGAGATATAAGCAATTTAGTATTCCAAGTGCTCATTTTCTGCTCTGAGGCCCTTTATTATGCATACATTCCTTGCATTCACTGTGTTTCTCTATGCAGCTTTTGGTGGAAAAAAAGGGTGTGCACATGTGTTACTTTTACAGTTAGCATTTCCACATGTTTTTCTATAACCGTTTGCGTTAGTGTTCCCAACTACTCCACCAAGTGGCTTGGTAGCCCCCTCACTGGGGTGCTACCAAGGGTCTGAAGATTGTGCACATGAACATGTGCAGCCTCAGACCCAAAATACACGAGGTCCAAGCCTGGATGGACCTCTACAAACCAGATGTACTAGCCATCTCAGAAACTTGGTTAAAAGCCCACATCCTGGATCATGAGATACAAATTCTGGGCTACAATAGCTTCCGCAATGACTGGGTATCCAAAAAAGGGAGAGGGGTACTAATCTACACAAAGGTTGACCTCTCAGCATCGCCCCTAACCCTGCATGCAAACTGCACTACAGAGGGAGAAAGTATATATATCTGCATAACCTTAGGACAAGCTAAACAACTAACAATTGGCTGTGTCTACCACCCACCAAAAACAGCCTTCCAATCCCTGGAAGCCATCACTAATGTGCTTGCTTGCAAGGGAGCTACAGAACAGCTGATCTTGGGAGACTTCAACATAAATTGGGCTCAGGATCCTGGCCAGGCTGCGGTGTCCTTGACTCAAGAAGTAGGTCTGACACAGGTAATCTCCGTACCGACCATTCTTAATTACAAAACCGGGAACCACACAACCCTTGACTGGGCTTTGGTGTCAAATCCCTCTAATATACAGTGTGAGGGAACTATGGCAGACTCCTTGAGTGACCATTCCCCCATTTTCTGTATATGGAAAAACAGACCACCCAAGATACAACCTAGAATCCTCTCCACCCGAGACTTCTCCAAATTCTCAGAATTACAATTCAACAACTACCTAAGCAGTCAGGACTGGAAGCCCATAATTACCCTCCCAAATCTTTCTAAGGTCCTGATTTACTTCCAGGGTGAACTAAACATAGCTGCCAATCTCTTCGCTCCTATTAAGAGTCTAAGGGCAAAAGGCAGCTGCTATAAGTGGATCTCCTCCTCCCTCAAAGCCCTTATGGTGACTTGGGACAAGGCCTGGAAAAAATTTACGCTCTTCTCCTCTCTTGCAGATGTTATAGAATACAAAGCCATAAGAAACAAAGCCAAGAGGGCTATAAAACTAGGTAAGCATGACTACCTAACACACCTCCAGAAATCTAGCCTGGGCAATCCCAAGCAATTCGGGAACCATGTTAATGATCTGATCAAGGGGAGCAAAAAACCTGAATCCTGCCCCATAGAGATCAACGGTCAGCTCACAACTGACTTTTCTCACATATCAGCTGCCCTAAACAGGCACTTCTCAGACCTAGAGGCCTTCAAGACATGCCAGTCCCCCACCTCCCCCCCGCATAGCTGAAGCACCCCACATGGATTGACCCTTATTTCACCTAAGACTCGCCAAACGGACTGAAGTCCTTACCCTCCTAAGAAACTTGAAACACAAAGGTTCAGGAGGACCCAATGGGGTCAACCCTTGGCTTCTTAAAGCAGGAGCAACCTCCTTGTTCTGGTCCATAACCATGCTCCTCAACAGATCCCTTAGGGAAGGATCAGTCCCCGACCATTGGAAACACATTAATGTGGTACCTATCCACAAAGGTGGACCCAGGGATAAACCTAACAACTATAGGCCAATCTCCCTCCTCTGCTCACTCGCCAAGGTGCAAGAAAGGGTAATCTAAAATCAACTCAGAGACTACCTGGAAGCACACCTGATCCTTGTCCCTACCAAACACGGGTTCAGAACAAACCACAGCACTGACACTGCCCTCATCAACTTCTCAGATGAAGTGCTCAGGGCAGTAGACAAAGGCATACCAACTGGTGCAGTCTTTATTGACTTATCCAAGGCGTTTGACCTCGTTGACCACAACTTGCTGCTACAAAAACTGCAAAATGTTGGCCTTGACACCCATGCCCTAAAGTGGTTTGAGAGCTACCTATCAGGCTGGGCTCAGAGGGTCACGTGGAAAGGTGTCATGTCCGACCCGCTATCCCTAAAACAGGGAGTACCTCAGGGATCAATACTCAGCCCCCTCCTATTTTCCCTGTTTACCAATGAACTAAGCTCCTACTGTGGGGGAAGCTCGATTGTACAGTATGCAGATGATACTGTCATCTTCCATCACATGAGTGACGTAGCTACACTAGGACTTACCCTCTAAAAGGATCTCATGTCCCTAGAGACTTGGCTATGTCAGAACAGAATGGTACTCAATGCTGACAAGACCAAGTCAGTGCTATTCACCCAAGATCCCTAGGACTTGACAGGTCCTCACTCCTTCACTTAGCCACACTCTCTAGCAAAGACATCAATGTTGTACCTTCCCTCAAATACCTATGCCTTATGCTTGACCAAAACATCACTTACAAAGAACATGTAGACCAGGTCACTAGGACCCTCCACCGCAAACTCGGCACCTTGTACCGACTCAGGGACCAGCTCATCCCTGAGGCCAGACTCTCTATTGCTACTAGTGTCTTGCTCCCTTCCCTGACCTTTGAGGCCCCAATAATACAGGGCATGGGAAAGCAAGAGATAACCAGGATGCAAACCCTGTATAATAAAATTGCTCGCTTTGCCACTCAAGACCACCCACGATGGCACCACTGCAACTCTCTAGCTCAGCTGTGCTGGCCTACCTTGGCTGCTCATCACCAATATCCCCTGCTTGTCCAGGCCTACAAGCTTCTCAAACCCCATGAGCTGCCTAGCATAGCTAAGGCTATAACTCTCAAGGACAAGCCAATGAGCCTTAGGCCTTCTGACAGGACACTCTTAGAAGTCCCCAGAGTAAGGACAAATGCCGGAGCGATGTCCTTTTCCTCCCAAGCACCCTGCCAATGCAACAAGCCCCCCCCATCTAAGACACCCCCTCACTCATGAACTTCCGTACCAGGCTCAAGTCCCACATGCTAACCTCAAGCTCGTGCCACTGCCATGGCCCATAAGGATCCTTAGGCACTCCCCACCTTTTCACACACCTCCTACTAGCGAAACCCACGTATGACCTGCCTCCTCTAGTTCTCCCTTCTTCTCTCCTGGGCTTATATACTAATGCCTGAATAATACTACATGCAATGAATTACCTACTCAAATTGTGTCATGATGATAACCATGCCTGTGCCCAATTATTCCTGTTGCTTCCTCATGCTGTAATAACTTATACATACAAATGTTCTTTTTTGCTCTTTGTATCTAACTAGTATTGTTATCCCAGATCGCCCCTGAAAAAGGGAACTTCGGGGCTCATTGGGCCTACCCGGTCACCAAAATTTAATAAATAAATTAATAAATAAAATAAGTGCATTACCCTTTTCATTTTTTCAATTGCGCTTGCATTTGCGTTACTGTTACCATTTGCGTTTCCATTACTGTTTCTGTTTGCGTTTCCTTTTGTGTCTCCATGTGCATTACCTTTTGTGTTGCATATGCACTTCTGTTTGTGTTTCCTTTGGTGTCATCATTGCTGTTACCATTAGCATTTGTGTTTCCAATTGTGGTATCATGACCATGCATGTTACCATTTGCATTTCCATATGTGCTTATGTTTGTGTTTCTGTTTGCGTTACTGTTCGCTTTGCCATCTTCTTTGCTGCTACTGTAACTGTTTGCATTTCCAATTGCGTTACCATTACTGTTTGTGTCTTCATCACAATTTGCATGTCTTTTGCCCTTAGCATTTGCATTTTCGGTTGCATTTCCACTGTCAGTTGTGTTACTGTTTCCTTCAACAGTGTCATTGACTTAACCATTTGCATTTCTGTTTGTGTTTCTGTTACTGTTTGCATTTTCCTTACCATTTGCATTTTCATTGGTGTTACTGTTTATGTTACTGTTTTCATTAACATTTGTGTTTCTGTTGCTGTTAGTGTTTGTGTTACCATTTGTGTAACCATTTCTGTTTTTATTAACGTTTGCGCTTGCGTTTCTCTTACCGATTGCATTACCATTTACAATTGCGTCACCATGTGCGTTACTGTTTGTGCTTGTGCTTTCATTACCATTAATGTTATTATATGGTGGGCCCCACGCTCCCACCACCACATTCTATTCACTATTTATAGTGCTACTTCTCAAAAAGAAGGGAAATTAATGAAAAAAAATATGTTTAATGCATCAGTTAGGGTTGTTCCACAGTGACAAAAGTGAGGAAATTCGATGTTGAGGTTCCTACCCCCATGCACCCCACCCCACCAATGGGCATCGAGGTGTGCGTTGGGGTCATCGGTCTTAACTCTCACCCCATTCCCCTATACTGCACCACCTCAGCTTGTTTACACATGGGATGGGGTGAGAGTTAGGACCAATGACCCCAACAACACCCCAATGCCTGTTGATGGTGGCAGAGTGGGGTGGGGTCCAAGAGGAATGGAAACCCTAACATGAATTTCCTCACTTCATCACTGTGGACTAATTGAGAGATGCATTAAATTTATTTGCCACAAACTCTATACATATTTACATATATATATAGAGGAGACAAAAGAACCTCTGATGCGTAAACACTGAGGCAAGGGGTTACCCAAAGGGCATTTGGCTGGGAAGCCAAGTTTCAAGAAAATACAAAGTCACACATGCCCCCACAATGCAAAGCATCATGGGCTGCATATACAAATCACCACAGAATGTTATGCTGGTCAACTTTAAGCAGAATTGCATGGTGCGAAAGGCCTCTCACACAGTTTGCAAAGGGTGCTAACAGAAGACATAGACACGTGTTTAGATCCTACCAGGACTCATCAGTATGCCTCATCTGTTTAACACCCCAGTGGACTGGACCAGCTATCCCTAAGAGCAGTGTTAGATATAGGTGTAACCCATTAAAATAAAAACTTTATTTTAATGGGTTCACCACAACATATCCCAGGCACACTGCCTTAGGGTAGCTGGTCCAGTCCACTGGGGTGTTAAACAGATGAGGCATACTTGATGAGTCCTGGTAGGATGAAACACGTGTCTATGTCTTCTGTTAGCACCCTTTGCAAACTGTGTGAGAGGGCCTTCGCACCATGCAATTCTGCTTAAAGTTGGACCAGCATAACATTCTGTGGTGATTTGCATATGCAGCCCATGATGCTTTGCATTGTGGGGCAGTGTGACTTTGTATTTTCTTGAAACTTGCTTCCCAGCCAAATGCCCTTTGGGGTAACCCTTGCCTCAGTGTTTACGCATAGAGGTTCTTTGTCTTTAAATGTTTTTTATTTTAATGGGTTCACCACAATATATCCCAGGCACACTGCCTTAGGGGTAGCTGGTCCAGTCCACTGGGGTGTTAAACAGATGAGGCATACTGATGAGTCCTGGTAGGACGAAACACGTTTCTATGTCTTCTGTTAGCACCCTTTGCAAACTGTGTGAGAGGCCTTTCGGCACCATGCAATTCTGCTTAAAGTTGGACCAGCATAACATTCTGTGGTGATTTGCATATGCAGCCCATGATGCTTTGCATTGTGGGGGCATGTGTGACTTTGTATTTTCTTGAAACTTGGCTTCCCAGCCAAATGCCCTTTAGGGGTAACCTTGCTTGCCCTCAGTGTTTACGCAAGAGGTTCTTTGTCTTTAAATGTTTTTATTTTAATGGGTTCACCACAATATATCCTAGGCACACTGCCTTAGGGGTAGCTGGTCCAGTCCACTGGGGTGTTAAACAGATGAGGCATACTGATGAGTCCTGGTAGGACAAAACACGTGTCTATGTCTTCTGTTAGCACCCTTTAGCAAACTGTGTGAGAGGCCTTTCGGCACCATGCAATTCTGCTTAAAGTTGGACCAGCATAACATTCTGTGGTGATTTGCATATGCAGCCCATGATGCTTTGCATTGTGGGGCATGTGTGACTTTTATTTTATATATATATATATATATATATATATATATATATATATATATATATACATGTATATATATATATATATATATATATATATATATATATATATATATATATATATATATATACATACACACACACACACACACATATATATATACATCAATAAATAAATAAATATCAAGACATTTGACATAAGACTGGGACGATGAAGGAGGAGAGAAAGGAGAAAGATGTTGATGGGCCAGCTGCAGTCCCATCCTCCACAATCTACAAAGAATGCTCCCTTATCAAGCAAGGTCATGTTGAATGACAGGTGTCTGAAACAGCTAAAATATGTTCTGATCACACCCCCTACCAAAAGACTTATAAAGTGACTGATAAGTTTTTAAGGTCTGCTCTGTGAAAATGTCAGCCAACCATGACGGGCAGCAGCATGCATGCCCGCTTACAATTCATTAGTGGCTTAGTGCTCTGCAGCCAGAGGCATACTTTTCTTCCAGCTCAGCAGGAGACCTATGAAGATAACCATAACTCATATCAACAAAATTGCATTAACAATTCTCACTCTTTCTGTTAGAGAAGGAACTGAGATTTTCGTTCATGCAAATTTTCACTCATTCTGTCACAGGAGGAATTGAGCATTGAGTTCATGCAAAATGTCAGCACTGCACAACAACTACAAGGATATAGAAAATGGCATCTAGTATGCCAGTGAGCAAAACAACAGCATCTGTAACTGGCTATTTTTCAAAACAAAGGATGTTTAATGTGCATATGCAACTTGGTATGATGAGTACATATGCAACATAGATACACTGTGGCTGTTCACCTCTCTGTCTGTGGGATGTAACACCCTATAGGGTTATGATGGTGAGGAACCCTAGAGAAGGGTTCCATCCCTAAAGGTGCTGTGGGAATGATTCCTTGGCTAAAGGTAGCTTAGGAAGGACCCCAGAAGAAAGAGAAATGAGCAGCTGGAAGAGGAGGGGATGATGGTGGGGCAATGAAAAAATGATCCTGGACTAGCCAGGAGAAGCAGCCTTTTAAGGTCTAATTGGGTGTATGGTATGTTGCTCTGCCTATTGAACTACAAGCATTGCCTTGCAATTCAATGTGCTTACACAATTTGGCATGATGTTTGCTTATGTGACTTTAATACATTGTGGCTATTTACCTCTCTGTCTGTGGGATATACCACCCTAAAGTGGTACAATGGTGAAGAACCCTAGAGAAGGGTTCCACCCCTGTAGGTGTCATGGGAATGATACCCTTGGCTAAAGATAGCATAGGAAAGAGCACAAAAAGAGTACCCTAAAGGGTGTCAATCAGCAAAGGAGGTGAGGAGTCAGAATGATTTCAAGGATGGGACTGGAGGTCTATAGGTGTAGATGGGTAGGACAGGAGAGGAACAGGAGAGGATGAGGAAAAATTTATAGAATGGAAGTTGACATGTTGCAGGAGGTGAGAATTCCTAAGGAGAGAAGGAACAGCTAGGGTCACCATCCAACAGTGGAATCTAACTATGGAACCTATGAAAGCACTAACTCTAATTAGTATGACCATCAGCTTAGAGAAGAGAACCCCCCTTTGAGGAGAAAACCTCTGGACATCCAAGGCCTAGGTCTCTTTCCCTCCAGGCTGAAGGACGTTTTAGTTAGTGACAGCTCAGCTACTGCATATAGAGTTAAGATTGTGGGAAGAGGAAAAGATTCTAGTTTGGAAGAAGATCTCACTCTGTTCTTCTAACAGGAATGCTTTTGAGGGTTGCCAGAAACATCACTGCAACTAGATGCCCAAAAGTAAAGGAAGAGAGAAATGACTGCTGGGGCATGCAGCTGGCATATGTGATCCTATGAAACAGACCAAGTGAACCAGAGGCAGTCAGAGGGAGAATAGCGGAGAGGGCACCCTTGAACTTGCTTGGGCAGCTAAAGGATATCTGCTGACAAGAGCCCCACCCCTCACAGACTGTAGCCATAAATTCTACATCTGGAACTGTCACCAGAATGAGGGACGACTGAAGATCCACCCAGCACAATGACATTCTCAATGTGGTCCAGGGAGAAGACCCCGCTCCAAGATTTGCATGCTCTAGATGGTGACTTCGTGGGTGTAGATTGAGTCCATCAGCTACAGATTAGCCCTGAGCCATGGTGCAAAGGACACTGATGGCATGTCTCCAAGTGGAGAGCAGGTTGGGTCAAGTTAGCACAAGACCCATATGAAGGGTTTGCTTGATTATTCAATATGAATGAGTAGACCTACATAGAGGTTAGACTGAGTGAAGATGATGTGGCATGGGTCTTGAGGAGGCTGATTATGATTAGTGACCACAGGAATGCATGCCAACAGGGTACATTGGGAAGCCAAATTAGGAGTGGATTGAACAGTATGAATGTAGAAACAAGAATGGCTGAGCAAAGCCTGCAGTCGATGGATGAGGTACAAAGTACCAGGAGTAGTGAGGTAGGAGCTACAATGTCGATATGGACAAGTGGAAGTTCAAGATTGACTATATATCAGATATGCAGATGGAGGGAAGCCTTGAAGGCTGGCATGGGGCAGCAGAATGGGAGTGAACAGTATGGGGAGAGACAATGATGGCCAGGCAAAGCCCACAGCCTACGATGATTTGAAAAACCAGTACATGAAGAGAGGAGGGTTGAGAAGAAATGAATGATAAATGATGATGGAAGGAAAGCCTGGAAGGTTGTTACAGTTAAGGCTATGCATAATGGCAGGTAGGGTATAAGAAGGATGAGATACGATAAAGATGGAGGTTGACGTGGAGTGGAAGATTTATGAATTGAGTGGTTCAGAACATAGGCCTAGGGTAACAGGAGGATATGAATAGGTATGGTGAAGGCAGGATAGGGGAAGACATCCAAAAAGAAAGCTCAGGATGAGGAAGGAGAAGAGGAGAAAGTCAAGGAAGCAGTGGAAGGTGGGGTTGAAGGAAAGATGGAAAGTGGGCAATAAGCCGATGGAGAGAAGGCCTGAAGACTGAAATGGAGCAGGAGAATGCAGGGTGAATCAGCGCCGAGGAATGACAAGGGTACAATAAAGCTGCTCATGCTGCCCAAAGCCACAATGACAGGCAACGCAGTCCCCCGCTGTAAGAAAAACAGAGAAGCCAACAAATAGGCAGCATAGCAACAAACAGCAGGTATACTAGTAAAGTAAAGAAAATAGTTTGCCAGCACCAGGTAAAGGTGACAGAGTGCTGTCCAAGCTTGCAAAGTTAAGTCATGTGCTAAGTATGCACCAAAAGGAAGCCACAGACCACCAAGTGTGCTTTTAATCCAGCGTTTTTATTGCACACACAATATAGAGTACAAAAGCTTCCACACTCTGTCACCTTTACCTGGTGCTGGCAAACTATTTTCTTTATTGACATTTGTTTGATGCTGAGCACAGGACCCTGGTGCAGACCTTAATCTCTGCTCATACTAGTAAAGAAGCAGAAGACAAACCACCTGCAATTATCAGTGTTGAGAGGGGAAGCATATCAGAATAGTAAATACATGGGGCTAGAATGTAAACCGCTGGATAAGCAGAACTGGAGAAACAATGAGTGGGAGAAGCGTACTCGAGGAGCAGAATGAAGTGGAATGAGTAGAGAACAATATCAGAGACAGGAACTCCCATACCTGGTGACCAGGGGAGCATACCTTCACTCAATAACCCAGAGGCAGAAGAATGGAGACTATCAGGTTGGAATGAGAATGCAAGAAGACTCCCACCGAGGTCCACGAGGAAGAACAATGGAAGTATGGAGAGGAGGCAGGATATGAGAAACAGACTATATGGCAATGGCCATAGGAAATGTGGACAGTCCATGGCGAAGTATGAGGAAATGGCAATGAGGGCCAAGACACTGGCCAGAGTTAGTTATCAGCATGGAGATAGGCATGCAGCATCAGGAATAGTGAAATATATTAGTAAGGTGGAGGAGGCTCAAAATGAGAGCAGATGGAGCCCCCACCCTCTGAAGTCAGTCCAGGATTTGAAAGGGAGGAGATGGAAACCTAAGTAATCCAAGGTAGCCAAGTGGAGAGTAGGGGCAAGGACAAATTGCAAATCCCAAAGGAAGGCTGCAGAGTATGCCATCAAGGTGCACTGTCTGGGATAGTGTTCAAGCTCATTGGTGCTCCCTCAAAAAATGAGATCCAAGAGCCAACATGGGAGATCAGTATCTGAAATGCAGGGTAAGAACAGGAGAAATGGTTGAACAGAAGACTGCCCCAGGAAATGTAGTACAGGAACTGATATGTGAGGTTGGGAGTCAGTGCACTGACTGGGGGAAGAGCAAAAGTCAAGAGAATCTCATGAAACTTAGCTCCCCAGCTCACAGGTACTGCTAAGGAGCTCAAAGCACTGGCACTGGAAGCAGCCATGGAGAGAAGGAAAGTGCCAAAGTAAGGTGTCCTCCATATGAGCAAAGATGAACACTGTGACCTAAATGGTAAGAGCGAAGCAGAAGAAGATAAAACTAAGGGTAAGAGAAGCAGGGAAGGTACAGAGGAAGGTAGAGGTGATATGAAACATCAAGTCTGATGAAGGAAGGAAACAGTAGCAGCAAAAGAAGAGAGATAATTGGGAAAACCCAAGGTATGGGGGAAACGGAGTAAGGAGGAAAGATGGGAGAACAAAGGAGCCACAGACAGCTGCTGAACAATGAGACAGGAGAAGGAGCGCAGGCAACAGGAGAATGGGTGGGAATGTGGGCAGCACACAGCCATGGTTGTGGGCAGAAGAGAAGAAAGAGGAGGGCACCAAAGAATGGAGACACAATGGCAATGGCAAAGAGGAGAGGAGAGGAAGAAAGAGCGAGGCAGAGATGATGGAAATGGCAACATGCATTGCAACGTACAGGGAAAAGATACAAGATAGGAGAAGGGGTCCAGTAGCTGGAGGTGCAGTAGAACAATACAACTGCCAGGAGCAAGGGAGGACAGCATCTCCAGCTGCATTGACAAAACTATCCTGGATTTGCCAGGAAAAGTGACCTTTTAAGGCCTGATTGGGGGCGTGGTATGTTGCTCCACCTATTGAACTACAGACGTAGCATTGCACACACTATACTGATCAAGGCCTATGAAAGCCACCCACACTGCTGTCACCACTGCTGCTAAGCCTAGCTTGCTGCTGTGGGGGTCTGTTTTTTTTTTTTGAATTTGAGCCTAGCAGAGTAAGTAGGTAGCCTAGTCTTGAGTTAGCTTCTAGCTCGACCTCTGTCCCTTTAGCCACCAGGGGAGATGGAGAATCACTAAGAGCAGAACAACAAAAATATGCTGACATAACACTGCTATTCAGTGTTCAATGCTCACTGACTCCTCCAAGCTGTAGTGTTCAGCCTGTCTACTCTGTGGCTGAAAAGACAGTGTCACATTTGCAAGGCTCATGTGCTCTTTCTTAGCTGGAGCTCATTCACATGTGACTGTGCCACTGCTAACAGGTGGAGACAGTGGACAACACAGTACAGACACAGTCAAGTCTGGAGAGTACCTGCTGTGTGAGCACACACAGACCAGGTGGGCACTTATTGTGCAAAAGATTAAATTAAAATTTAAAGCCATTACTGCCACACCATAAGAACAACATAAGCACAAATACAGGGGTGGAGAGGGCAACTGCACCCCTCTGCCCTACCTAAATGACACCCCTGCTTAATGGTAGAAATTCATTCTTGGGTGCTAATACAATGGTTTCCTCTGTGTTATGAGGTACTGTATCTCCATGTTTCATGATGTGTCCTGATCATCATGTGGGTCAGTGTCCCTTATTGTCCCTCATTTTGAGTGTCCATCTCCCTAATTTCAGTGACAAAATGTGAGGTATGGTGCATGCTTCCAAGACCCTACTCAGCACAAAGAGTGCTGAGTATGCCCATAGTGTATATGCTCAGTACAGAATGACAAAGGGAAAGTAAGTGAGATAAAACAGTCATGAAGGAACACATTTGCAGTAATAAATATGCATAAGGGATTTGCATGGTCCAAAACAAAAAGGATAGGCTTTCAACACAGAGGCCCCTCTTCATACATCTGGAATGGGGATGTTGACTGGCTGTATCCTAGGAATTTAATGTAATAAGCAAACAATACTTTACAGATCAATGGCAATTTAATGGCAAAAATCAAATGTCATTAAACAACTTGCAAAAGGATCAGAATTAATGAGTGTACCTATTTTTTTTATTGGAATTCAGATAAAAATGTATTTTAATGACTAATTGCTAGCAGTAGTATAATAAATAGAAACTGATGTGTTTTTAGAAGAAATTTGGACCAGCTTTGCTGCTGCACACATGGCAAGCGTGCAGCATGTGAACCATATGTGATGTTTAAATGATATTCACACTAACTTAACTGCTGCACTGTTGTCAAGCATGCTACATGCTAACCTGATGTAATTTTTAGAAGATGTTCACACAAGCTTACCTGCTGTGCACATGTCAAGCTTGCAGCATGCAAACCTGATTTGCCTTTTAGACCTGGTTTGCATATGTTCACTTAGTGTATGTGAACCATTGCACAATTAAGCATGTGGCATGCATTCTGCATCTACACAGCACACTTATATTTCTGTAAGGGAGCAGAACAGTATGCTGAGGCTGTTCAGGGATGCACCATGTAATATGTGGGTTTTGAGTTGTGCTTTCAGTATGTTACTAGGCAGTTTACCTGCCCTTTTTGAATATTTGAATGTTTCAGAGAGAGAGAGAGAGAGAGAGAGGGAGAGAGAACTCTAGTTGTTGAGTGTTACTAGTGCAGTGATAATTATTAGGGGTGCAATGGGCATAGCCCTGCAGACCTCTTGCTATAGAAAAAGGACTCAGCACATTTCTGCTGACTGAACAACATGTTGGAGTTGCAACACAGTCACCTCTGCAGCTATGAATCACTCCCCTAATTGTCTCTCTTTGCAGTTGCACTGCACTGTTTTTTATGTTGCCTTGCGCACACGCAAGCAACATATTATGGTCACTTGGAATAGCAGGTTTTGGAGGTGTGGTTATGTTGTGGCAAATGGTGCCACTGCTTTTTTGGTCTGAGCTCTGAGCATGATTAAATTGCATGCTGCCCAGTTGAAAAGCATGCCACCAACTTGAAACAATTTTGCTGCTGCTATGATGGAGCAACCCATCATTGCAGGGTGTGCCTTGTGTGGTGTAACATTTCAATAAACATGGTGGCTGTTGCTGTCCACCTCTCACAGTCACCAGGAAAGCCAACGTCGGGGGTGACCAATCTCCCTGACAGCATGCCCCCTCCCCAGTTCATTTGCCGATGAGGGAGTCCAATCCCCATTGGCATAATGCTCCCTCTTTAATTTGTGTGCTGAGGGTACCCAATCCTCCTCAGCATCATGTGCCCCCCCGCAAACACAGACCCATTTGTATTTGCTGACAGGGGCCCCAATGTCCATTGGCTTCAGTCCCCCTCACAAAAAAAACACAGGTGGCACATTGGGAGCCCACGCCAGCTTGCCAAAACCTACCTGTAGAAATTTAAAAAATGTTCTGCGATGTCTAATGTTTTTTTCCCTGTAGAAAGAGAAAAGAGTCCCTCATTGTCTCTGGTGCCCCCTTCCCTAGCCCGGACCCACTATCTGCATACCCCACCTGTCTGCACCCCCTCACCCCACACTTACCTATGAAGCCTGGCCTGATGATCTTTGGTGGAGCAGGAACACATCTGCACACTTCAAAGCCAATTGCAAACTGAAGAAATGCCAGTAAGCAGTAATAGCAAAAACAGGGCTTTTTAACTTCGTGGATAGTTCGCTATTTTTGCATCTTTTGGCACCAAATTTTCAACATGGAGTTCTTGGGCCCCACCTCATGAATTCAGTCACTGTCATGTCATTATTCAGTCCTGAAAGGTGATTTCATGGTCACTACATGGAGCCATCTTCCAGGACTGATTAATGAAACAACAGTGTCACTGTTCATAAGGTAGGAGCCCAAAAAGCCTATGTTGCAAATTTGGCTAAATAATTCTCCAAAATGACTGTGTTACAAGTGTGTGTTGTGCAGTTCCCATGCACACTTTTAACTTTGAGAATTTTAAATATTTTCACTCCAGATTTTCAAAATTGCCATTTTTCCACACCTCCTTAAGAACAGTATAGCTGTCGTTTTTCACATCTGGTCAGAAATGTGTTTTCACATGTGTGGCACACAATGGCGAGGTCGTTGCCTGAAATCAATGTTTGTACAGATTAAGAAATTCACAGTGACAGTGTTCATAAGGAGAGGACCCAAAAAGCTTGTGTTGCAAATTTAGTGAAATGATTCCCAAAAATAACTGCATTACCAGTGTGCATTGCGCAGTTTCTACACACGCTCGTAACTTCACCAATTTTTAAATTTTTACTCTAGATTTTCAACATTGTCATTTTTGCACACCACTTGATGAATGGTACAGCTGTCATTTTTCACATCCTGCCTGAAACATGTTGTGAAAAGCTGGCCTATGGTAGATGGAAAGGCAACAGGCTGGGTTTAAAGTTCACAGAAGAAAATGTACTTTTATTGCTCCAAATGTAAGTTATTGCTCCCAAAAAGCATAATCAGTCAGTTCAACTTCTCCAGCCTGGACAGGTAACATAAAGGTTAACACAAAACAGTTCTTTCAGGCTGACTTGACAAAAGGAATCTTTGAACCACCTAGGTGGGCCAGCAGTTTTTTCGATATACAGTCTCAAACAAAACAAACAATTTGAGGGCCAGCAGTTTTGAATGGATAGTCTCAAATAAAACACAAACAGTTTTCCCTTTTAGCCTTATTCATTTTTATTTTATGTTATTTTAGTCTGTGGTAACCGGGTAAGGCCTAGTAGGAACAAGTGCCTGTTTTCAGGGGCAACCTGGGAGCACTGGGCGGTTAAGTGACTTGCTCAGAGTCACACAGTATGCAAGTGGAGGTTGTGAGAATCAAACTCAGGTCTGGTCTGCTGGATGTATCAAGCTTGATTCACACCTCATTCCTCTAACCTTTAGGCTATACTGCCAGCCTATTTGCAGACTGTTATCAGCAGTACATTCCACCACTGTTTTTGGCCCAGCTGGCTAGGCTGATCCTTTACCTCAGGACTCTGCTTTAGATTTAGTCTCTTCTCAGCAGCAGGTTTCAACTTCTCCCCAAAGCTCTCTCAACCATTAACCATTTTCTTGGGCTTTCTTCTGGTTTCTGTCTTATATTCCACCCTCCATCTTGCAGGGTTTTCTGCCTAGGAGTATCTCCTCCTGCATCAGTTTCCAGCTTCTGACTGACTCCTTGCTGGATTCTCTCTGCCTTTCAGCAATACCGCTAATCAGCAACACCTGGGGAGGCACCCCCCCTTGCCTGTTCATGTTGCATTCCCTGCATTTCCTCATCCTCAGCCAAGGTGTTAACCTATTCTTTTCCAGGGTAGTGTTTACACTGTCACACATGTTTTTGCACCTGTGGCACACAATGGATGTGGTCGCTGTGTGACCTCAATGTTTGAGACAGATTAAGAAAATCACAGTGCCACTGTTCATGAGCAGAGGTCTCAAAATGCATATGTTGGAAATCTGGTGTAAAAATTTCCAAAGAAATTGCATTATGGGTGTGCGTTGTGCAGTTTCTATGCATGCTCATAACTTCACCAATTGTGTAATATTTTTACATTAGATTTTCAGCCTTACCATTTTTTTACACCTCGTCATGAACAGTACAGCTGTCATTTTTCACATCCTGTTTAAATGTGCTTTTCCACCAGTGGTGCCAAATGGCACAGATGTTGTGCAAAATCATCTTTCAGCTAACAAACTGATAGTGTCACTGTTCATGCAGTGGATCACATAAAACCTGTGTTGAAAAACTGGGGTGAAAATACCAAAAAGCCCAGGGTATTAGGGTTTCCGACCATAACTCCCTACCCTGTAGGGACTGACAGGCATCAGGGGTGTGACTTGGGATTGTCAACAGGAACGCTAACACCATTCCACCTCCACCCCCACCCTGCAGTCAGTGACAGGCATCGAGATGCAACTTGGACTCTTCAGCCCCAAAGTTCACCCCATTCTCCTATGCTGCACCCATTTCTGCATATTTCCTTGTGGAATGGAGAGAGTGTAAAGGCCGAAAACCCCAAGACACACTTTGACATTTGTCGGTATCTGCAGGGTAGGGTGAGGTGAAATGGACTGATCGTTGTGGCCATTGACCCAAAGACACACCCCAATGCCTGTCAGTCCTTGCAGGGTGGGAAGGGGTTGATGTCAGTTCCATGTTTCACTGCCATTCCTATTATGCATCTCTCTAACTCCTGCACTACCAATGCCAATGCCAGCAAGACAACATTTGGCATTGACAAATGTTTGTTTTTATCTGTCGGCAGTCATGGTGGAACATGGCACACTCTGCCATACCTGAGATGCTGCTGCACTCTACTGCCCATGCACTAGTAGGTGTGCATGAGCAGTAGCAAATGGTGGCCATCTTGGACACAATGGAGTGTGTCGTGTTACACTGTGACCACAATTTCTTATTTTTTTATTATAAATATCCCCCCACCTGACCGTCATTCATAGTACTCACCCACCCCAACACCCCCCTAGAAATATAACAATGAGACTGGTACCTAACCTCTATGTCATGATTGTGATCCCTGTACTTGTCCTTTTATGTGTTTATATATATTTTGTCTCCCCACCTGACCCTCCCTCTCAGCACCTAACCCCCACCCCAGCAGAAAATAACAGTGACACTGGGTGGTGTCCAATCCCCCAATGTCACACTCAGAAATCCTCTGAAGTTTTTTTTTTTAACCTCTAAAAAGAAACCCATCCATCGATGTCTTTCGTGGTTGTTCCTGACCACCCACCTGACCTTCCCACTCAGCATCCACCACTCCACATGCCGCCAAGCCCTTACTTACCCATTTGGGGTCAAATACTACAATCCTCTTTGGGCTGCAGACACATCATCAGTCTTCAAAGCTGGACCATGAACTGATGTAACAGGTATGCTGTTCAGTGTATTTCAATGGTGTTTTAAACTTAGTGGCATAACTTGGTAATGTTTGCATATTTTTGGCTAAATTTCCAACATACCTTCTTTGGAACCCCTGCCTCATGAACAATTTCACTCACATTAGGCAAATCTGTCCCAAAGGGTGATTTTGCAGTCCCTGCAAGAAATCACCATTCAGGTAGGAACTGAACATTTTATCTGCCCTTGTTCTTGAGGTATGGTCTTAAGAAGCGTATGTTGAACAGCTGGTGCAAAAATATGAAAAAACCAAGTTATGAGTCTACATTGAATTTTGTGAATGCAGCCTCATTACTTTGGCAATTTTCAATAATTTTAGTCCACATTTATAACATATACATATCTTTACAATACCTCACAAATTAGACAGCTATACTTTTTCAAATCATGACCCAAATGTTTATTTAACATCTCAAAAATTGATCTTGCAGTCCCTGTGCAAAATTGCCTTTTGGGCAGCAGTTGAAACTTTTAACTGCCCTTGTTCATAAGAGGGCTCATAAAAAGGCTATGTTGAAAATTTGGTGTCAAATATAAAAAAAAAGTTATGAGCCTATGTTGAATTTTGAGGACACAGGCTTGTAAGTTTGGTAATATTCAATATTTTTATCCCGGGGCCCAGATATTCAAACTGTGCAACAAAGTAGTGCAATAGCAGGAGCAGGCAAGTCCACTGTGCCCATGCACAACACGCGTAATATTCAAACACTGTGCAGGTCAAGATGCGCCTGCGTACATGACTGAATATCACGCTAACTGCACCATTGGGCAACCAGGGATGTGCAGTGGTACAGGTCAGATGTGCAATAGCACAACCAGAGATGCTCAGTGGAGCAGGGCAGCAGTGCAACAGCACAACCAGGGATGCGCAGGGACAGGATACAGGGGCCCACCACCCATGGTAGGGATGGGCAGAGGAGCACACAGCAGAACAGACATTGCCCCCCACACCCCATGCACTGCACAACCAGAGGAGAGCTGGAAGAACCACTTGCCCATGGACACCAGCAACAAACCCACCATCGGGCCATGGTGCCCCAGTACACCCCCTGGCAAACTGTGACCATCACTCATGGATGCCCGGCCACCCTGTGCCACACCATCCCACCAATGCAGAGCACACCCTGCACCACAATCCCCATACACCCTGCCCAGGAGTAGTGCCCAACAGTGCAGGACACCCCATGCATGTGACCACCTCCACTGTGACAATGCTACCCTGTGCACCACAGAACCATGCAAGGCAGCCCCACCATGAGCACCCTGCAGTGGGTGGCAGCAGACAGCAATGCAACGACTGCATAAACAGTGCCACCCCGCACATCCCCCCAAGGTACAGCTGAGAGACTGAACATGCGTAGGCACACGAGGTACCCAATACGTGACAGGGCATGCCCCGGTCACCAGCACCAGTGGTACAGAACCCTCCACACCCTCTCAAGAACACACTCCATCCCAGCACTGGCCACAACAGCCAGTGCAGACACTCATAGTGGTGCATGGATGCATACGCCACACAGGATGCAACACAGTGCATGGACAAACACCCACCCATACCCAAGGGCACACCAACACAGGAACACAGTAGCGGGTCAACCAAGCCCCTGGCATGTGACCACGGCAGCTGTGTACACGCGGCCAGAACCCCTCCATGGCACAGGTGTGCCAGCAACCCTGTGCAGGCACCATGACACTGTACACCACCAGCATGTGGTCGGAGCACAAGTGACAGACAGTGGAGCACATTCCCTGCAACAGACACAAGTGACAGCATTGAGGTGGGACAACAACAGCGGAGGCAACAGTGCTACCCAAGGGAGACGTGCACCACACCAGAGACAGGAGGCAACCCAGCATCGTGCTCTGTAGAGTGGCTGTTCAGCATGGGCAGCCAGCACTGACATGCCAGTGGACTGTGCAGGTCACAGACATGCAAGGGTGTCAGCTGCACAGGCCATGGATGGTCTGACAGGGGCACCATGGACACAGTGCATGCACTGTGTACCACTGCACACAGTCATCCAGTGCAGAGGGAACAACACACAAACCACAGACAGTGACTGAAAGCTATGCCCACACCAAAGTCACCTCCCCTATGGACACACACACACACACACAAGCCCATAACAGCACCACCCTGATGCTATGCACATGACTGCAGCTGGAGCACCTTAGCTCGCTGCAAATCAGAGACCACCACAGTAGGCATAATAAAACAAATGTATTTGAAAAGTAATAACAAAACTATATAACAGCTATATACATAATTATGGGTGAGGGCTACAAACCAGGTGGGGTGGGTGGAGGGGCAGGTGAACATATGAGAGAGGGAAGGAGGGGTGTGAGGGTGGGTCCAGGAGGGTAGGTTTCATCCTGGGGCATGTTCAATTCAGCAGGAGACCCCATTCCCACTCCAGTGGTGCCTCCTGCCATGCCTCCTGCGGACTCCATGTTGATCCACCTGCTGAAGGATCTCTAAAGAGGCCCAGGCCACCTGCAGAAACTCCTGCAGCACCCTCTCAATTCTCATCATCCTCTATCCACCTAGGATAAGGGAGCAGAGTCAATAGGAGTGAATGCACAGCCCCCTGCAGCCCACCCATTGTGCATGGCATACAGCCATGGGACACGCCCCTGTGATGGTGTGCGACCACCCACAGTGATCATGTCCACATGACCTGCCCACCCAGGTGCACACAGCCATGTAGACCACTGCACACACCCACCGCCGACATCCCTCACAGCACCACTGTGGTTGTACAGTGACATGGCTATGCAGTGCAAAGGCAGGGCACAGCCATGCACCCGTGCATGCATGACCACCAGCGCTGCACACGCAGACATGCAGTGCCACTGGACAGTGCTGACTGTACCATGTGGCATGCATGGCAGTGGTGTCAATGGATTGTGGCCATGCCCCGCCACCTGCCCTGCTACACAGCATGCACAGAATATCCTAGATAAAAGGCACTCACCATCATCGGGCTGGTCCTGGCGCTGACCCATGATGGGACCTCCATCATGAGGATGTAGCTCCCCTCCCCTCAGCTTGCATCTCTGCCTGTCCTCATGAGCAGGCCAAGTTCATCAGGGCCTAGGGTGCAAACATGGAGAGAGGAACATCAGGATAATCCAGTAGCAAAGGCCCCCCACCCCGGGTGTGTGCAATCCCGCACAGCCCAACCATTTGGCCCTCCCTGCACCACCACCACCACCACCATTGCCCACAATGGATGGCCCACCCCCCTGTGTGGTGGACACATGCCCACCGTAATACCCATATGTACACAACCAGTGTATGGATGGGGCACCTACCTGGCTGTGGAAAAGTGCCTCTCCTGGCATGAGCCCACAGTTGGGCAAGCCTGTCCGGGTCCCTCTGTTGGAGGTCTCCATACTGGTGTCGACACTGCTCTGCTGATCTCTCCATCCCTGTGGCCTCCTCCAGCGCCACAGCCACCTCGTCCCACATGGCAATCCTGGCCCTGTCCAGGGGTGCTTCTCCAAATAGAGCACCAGCATGTGGCTCCACCAGTGCAACCAAATTAGCCAGTTCAATCTGGCTTCATACTGCAGCCCTCCTACGTGCCATCTCTGGATCTGCTCGGATTCAAAATGGTGCTCCCTATCACACGTCCACCACATGCAGATGCTGCGCGGTACAGCGCTGCCATTCCCCATCGTGCTGTCACCAAACAGCACGATAGGGGTGCACCCATGCGGATGCATGGTGCCTACAGGCAAAGGTCCAGCACAGGGTCAAGGGTCTCTTGCACATGGACCGCTACAGCGTGACTGGTACTCCCCACGTGTAACGTGGTAGGGCACCTGTGTGGGATTTCCTGTAGTGGCCTGACCACACTGTGGCACCATGGTGCCTATGGCACTCCAGGCAAGGGTACCATACATTTGAACAGTGCACTAGCACCACTGGCACAGTGGTGGACATTCCCTGCACTGCCTCCCATGCTCAACACGTCAGCAGCACAGCAGGCGTCAGCATCAGCACCCCAGGCATGTGCCGTGCGGTGCCTTCTACGCACATGACAAAGCTGCTTCTGTGCCTGAGCACATTCAACATCATTGCACAAGGCACAACAGCGCAATATTCTGCTGGCATATGCAAATCAGCTCATCAGCAATTCTATGGCATGGCTACTGCATTAGCATCCACTTACATTTGATCCTCATCTCATTTGCATGTGTTGCGCTATATAAATGCGACATGGGGCTGCTGAGGCCATAGTCTGGTATTGCAGTCTATTGTGGTGGGTTGCATGCTGTTTGCCAGTGTGGACTGTGGTGTGTGGAAGATGAATGGGAATGCACATTCAGAGGTAACACCTGTCATTCCCACAGGATCAATAATGACTGAACGGAGGAGGAGGAGGAGGAACAGAGACGTAGGAGAAAGAGGAGGTCCAACTTCACCTGGGCAGAATGAGATGCCCTGTTTGAGGCCTACCTTGACTGGGAACTGCTGCTTGGTGGACAGCGGGGAACACCACTGGCCCATGCTGCGGCATAGGATGAGGTGGCATGTGCCATTAACCAGTATGGCAGCCACGGTCCACGCAGGATTGCATGAAGAAGGTGGGCATGGACAAGAGGAGGATAACATATAAGGTGGCTGCCATCAGGGCAGCACGTGCTGTGACTGGTGGTGGACAACCAGCTGTGCCATGCCTGATGCCACAGGATAAGCAGGTGGCTGGCAGCATGCAGTGTTGTGCCCTAGAGGGCATTCCAGGTAGTGGCTTCCAGATGGGTGGCAGCCCGTCACTGCATGGTAGGTCCTGATCTGTCAATGTGTGGGGGGTTGGGGAATGCCACAGGGTAGGGCAGAGACATTAATGCTACTGTGTTCCCTTACAGCTCCTGAGCATCTACATGGGTCAGCGGTGGTGGGTTTGTCAACTGAGGGTGATACCCTGGACACAGAGGAGTGGCCATCCATTTCCAGGTGTCTGAGGATCAGGACAACAGTGTACCCACCTGTCTGTCCGGACTGAAGTTGGTGGTGCTGGTGTGGAGGAGGCCCTGCCCATGTCCCAGCGTGACAGCATCCATGGATGCCAGCATGCTGTGAGTCGGACTGGTGCCAGATCCGTCACCAATGATGATGGAGCTCATATCATGGACAGTGATACAGCAGATAACAGCATGGGCATAGCCATGAGTGGTACCATCGTGGAGGCCTGCGTGACATCACAGTCCCAGCCTGTGCCTGTCTGCACCAGTGGGGCAGCACTGGTGTGCATCCAGGATTGTGGGGCTGTTGCAGACACTGCGGTGGCACCATTGAGCCCAGGTGAGCGGCGGCCAGAGGGGAAGTGTCAGCAGTTGGCCAATGGCAATGGGGGGGGACAGTGTCAGAGGGCAGCATCAGTGCACTGTGTGTGGACATTCCCTGGCATGGCTCTGGTGTGCAGCACCCATCATTAAGGGGTGATGCCCAGCACGGCCAGGAACACCATGAGGGATGTCATGCCGATCCAGCGAATGACCTCTTTGATGAGCACAGCCGACTATTCCAGGCTTCCATAGATCAGCAGTTGCAGCTTGTTAGGGCGGTGGATGCACTCAGTGAGGTTCTGCACCAGGCAGAAGAGCGGCGCTGCAGAGACTAGGCTCTGCTCCTGGCAGAGATGGCCCAGCAGCGGGAGGATATGACAGCTACCACTGACAGGCAGACACATGCATTCACAGCTGTCATGGCCACATTGGGCACACATTTTGTTGCTCATGCACCGCAGACACCGCGCAGTATCATGTTCACTCCCCGTTCCCAGTGTCATGTGACACCCTCCATGTTGACACAAGGTTCAGCTGTGGACATCCCGAGCACACCTTGCGCAGGCATGTTCGGTGAGCTGCAGACCCCTGCTCTAATACGGTCGTGTTCCCACAACATCACCCCTGGGTGACCGTCAGTGACACCCCATGAGGCCAATGGTCAGCCTGTCATGGCTGGCAGGTCTCGGTAGGGCTGCCCACACATCTGTGGTGGCCGTGGCACTGTGCCACGTGACTGACCTGTCTCCCACCATGGCTACTGTCTGACACTGCCCTGTGTGCTGTGTGTTGTGCAACGTGCAACGCACGGGTGGGGTACCCGGCCCTGCACACACAGACACGGTCCATGTGTACACCCACCCAGCTGCTGGCTGCTGTGGCATGTGCATGATGATGTCTGTGTTGTGCTTTCCGCCACTGTGCAATGATGCCCAGCATCTGAGACACGCACAATGATGGGCACTGGGCGTGATCATTTGTGGACCTGTGTGTGGCTAGGGGTAGCAGTCGGGGTTGGCATGCCTTCCACCCCTTGTGCATGCCTTGTGGGGGGTATATGTGTGTGTGTGTGTGTGTGTGTGCATGACCGCGTGTCATGTTAGGCCTTGCCCATCCCTGATGGAGTGTGCGGTTCCACGCTCAGCCAATTCCCTTGCTGCCATGAGCCCCTGGGGTTCATCCATGCGAGTCTGTGGGTTGTACCCTGCCATTGGTGGTTGCATATGGCCCATGACCTACCTGGGTTGGTTGAAGTGCTCCTCTGTGATGGTATCCCAGTGCAGCTGTGACATCTGGATCAGGCAGGGGTCCCTTCACCCAAGGGGGGCTGCCCATCACCGGCTTCACTGCTGTCCTCATCATCCCCATCGCTGTCCCTCTCTTCCACCTCTACAGCTATCCCACAGTCATTGGCCATGTTGTGCAGGATGCAACAGGCCAGGAATAGCCCACAGGCCTACAAGGGGCTGTACTGTAGGGCACCGGTAGACGTGTCCAGGCAAAGGAAATGCGCCTTCAGCATCCCGAACACCCACGCTATGATATTGCATGTGGTGGCATGTGCCTCATTGTACAATTGCCACGATTGGGTCGTGGGGCGCCGGTATGGCTTGAGCAGACAGGGACGAATTGGGTAGCCACTGTCACCTGTGTGTAGAAGGTGGACATTAGTATGGTGTTCAGCATCGCTCTGCTATGGGCCATCAAGGCCGGTACCCATGGCGGCTCTGACTATGCACCCCCCCACCCAATAACCCATGTCATCCTGCGTGATGTGCATACTCACCCACTAGGTGGCCAATGGGGATGTCCCCAATCTCGAACCTGTGGCACAGTGCAGACTGGTGCCAGATGAAGGCATCATGTGCTCCCCCAGGGTGCATGGCACAGACATTGGTTATGCGTCCCCTGGCATCACACACCACCTGGCAGTTGATGCTGGCATAGCCCTTTCGGTTGATGTATGCTACACCTTATGGGCCAGGTGGCGTGTGGATGGCCACCTGAGTGCAGTCAATGGCCCCTAGCATGCCAGGCATATGTGCTACCCTCTGGAACACTTGAATGTGTGCTGTGCACTCCACCTGTATGCTGGGGAAACGGATGTACTCCGTAGCATGTGGCAGCAGTGCGTTGAGGAATTGTGTGAGTAGGCGTGATGCAGCTGACTGGTTTAAGCCTGTTGTGTCCCCTGTTGGTCTCTGGAAGGTGTCCGTGGTGAGCAGGCATATGATAACTGTCACCTTTGTCTCCATTGACCGAGCATGGCTCTGTCATGTGGGTGCCTGCATCTCATCACTGCACAACTCACAGAGCCACCTCTGGATCACCTGGTTCAGGCGGTACTGGTTCACAATCTCTGTCACTGTAATGCTCGAAGGTGGTGCAGGCTCGGTACCATCTGTTGGAGGCATACCACTGATGGGCCCTTCCACGGCTGTGCCTCACTGCTGCCTGCCTTCTCACACCCCTCATTACCGCCTCAATCTGAAAGGTGGCACTGGCCATGTCCCTGGCTGGTGTTCTACCCCCCTGGCAGCTGTTATCCCATTCCCCCCGCTGTCCTTTGTGATGCTCCCCCTGCACCGGGTATACCTCCAACCTTTGGCTGTCCTGCCCACTGCCACTGCCCTCAGCCCACTGTGGTACTTCCCCTGTCTCTCCTGCACAGTGGCACAGGCTCCCCACTCCTGTCCTGTTGCTGTTTGTTATCAGGTGTGCCCTGTCCTGCTCCCTTCCAGTCCCACTCACTGCTACCCTCTTTTCTGTTGCTGTCACCTTGCTCCCACCTCTGGCTTCCCTATAGCGTTCTTCCACCTCTCTCTTTCTCCTTTTTATTTTGGATCAGTTCCTCTCTCTCGCAATCTCCGCTGTTCTCTACGCGCATGGCGCGGCTGTTGAATATCGCACTGCGCCATTTATTCATGGTTCCTCCCCCTACGGTTGAGTATGCATTCATTACCATTGCATTCTTGCGCATTGCAACTTGAGTGGCGCAGTTGCCTCCTGCTGAATATCACACAATGGCGCATTTTCAGACTTGCCCTGGCACATCTCTGTTGCACATGGCTAAACCCTTTTGAATATCTGGACCCAGATTTTCAGAATGGCCATTTCTTTACAATGCCTCATGAATGTGACAGCTGTCATTTTTCAGCTCCTGCACAAAATGTGTTTTTGCATCCCAAAAGTTTATTTTGCAGTCCTTGTACCAAATCACCTTTCCAGCAGGAGTTGAACAGTTGCTCCACCCTTCTTCATTATTCAGGGTCATAACAATGCTGTGTTGAATGTTTGGTGTAAACAATTGCAGAACAACAAATGTATGAGCCTACATTACATTTTGCTAATGCAGGCTCATAACTTTGGTAATTTTTAATATTTGTATCCTAAATTCTTTAGCTTCAGCCCTATTGGTTTTGACTACAGTTTGTTAAATAAGTTCTGCAATGACTATGGCTATGACAGAAGAACTCCTAAAAGGATCCAGCTGCACCCATTTGTGCATTGGAGACCAGCATTCAAGTGAGCAGGGTCAGCAAAAGCTGTGAGCAACTTTCAGGGGACATACTGTTTGTGTGCAGAGATGGAGAGAGAGAAAAAAGAAAGATTTGGGGAGATATTGCCCCCTCCTGATGAGCAGTGATGGAGAGAGGCTGGCCGGGATAACCAAGCAGCTTAATCAATGGGATGATCTGCAACACAGAGATAACTAGAAACAATTGTAGATAACGGAGCTTGACTATGTCAGGAGGACAGAAATGCCAGCACAGTGCTTTTGGTGAGTGTCACCAAACTTCTTTTTGTCACATTACACATGAATCACTATAATATTATAAAAATAGTCTGTGCTCCTGTACTGAGGCACCACTGGTTGAGAGGTTGTTGGGTGGGCTGCATGATGGCGTAGTAGTGGTTAACTACGGTACAGCTGCTGGCATCTAGCTGGAAGTGTCTAAGAGTTTTCTTTCCATTTTTTTGGTATGTCTGATAATGTTGTTTTTGCCCCAGTTATAATCTCCAACTGCATTCTAAATGCCTGAGTCATTAATGCCATGTTGAGTGCCATCTTGTGTGCCACCATGACACCCCATTCAGTTGGCTTGGGGGTGGCATAGGATTGAGCATGGCCTGCAGGTTCTTCTTGTGTAATCATACATTTTAATATTCTTACTGCAAAAAAACAGTAGTTTGTTTTACAAACCATAACCTTTTGCTGGTGTCACCTAACATACACCCAGTTGATTGGATTGGCTGTGTGCCCCAGGGAGGCTACACAAGCCTCATCTATCACTAATGCCACTATGTGTCTGTATAGTGCTGCTGGACAGTGCACAAGCTGGTGGAATGTTGTGCATTTTGGGGCTGTTCCTCATGTGTGCTCTACTCCACCTCCCTGTGGCACCTGTTAATAGCAAGTGGCTACAGTCAGCCACAAAACCTGTGGAAGGCATATCCTTCTCAAGAGTTCTGGGTCACTTGTGTAACTTTGCAAATGGAACTTGGCACCATCCATATCAGTTAGGTATATCTACTACATATCAAGACAAGTGCAAACCACAAGCAGGCCAGGTAATGGAACACATCTGACTTTGTTTATAAAATGCACTTCTGTTGGTATAAGTTTTAAATATATTGCAGAGTAATTTTCAGTATAATATTGATGTAATTTTCCTATTTTGTGTCACCAGAAGTTGTTTGTCAATCCAGAAAGGTTGAGAGAGGAGTAGACAGGCAGTTGTGGCACTGATGGCACCTTTGGTTCTGTAGGAGATAGATGGTGCTGCAGGGATCCCAGCAGAGAAGGAAGCTGTGAAACCTTGTACACAACCTTCAGGTCCTGGTATAGCATCTATATAATCTACCAGTAATAAATAGTCTAATTTCAGTTGTGAATGAATGGGACTTTTTTTTCTTTCTGATAGATCATGCCACACTTAAAGATAAATTAACATCTTCTCTGAACTTGAATCCTTTGTTTTCTCCAGCACCAGTACCCTTGTAATAGCCGAGTCACTGAACTTTACAAAACAAAAACATGAAAAGTGAAAGTTTTAATTTTAGTTTTACTCACTGTGCCTGAACTCGCAGCTCACAGTCATCCATTCTGAGCCACTTCATTTGCAGAGCTTATTTTGAGGAGATATGAACATACGAACATTCAAAGAAGCCAGCAGAGGAAGGCCATTTGGTCTATCAAGTCTGCTCATATTGCAGGGTCTCTCAACCTCTCCTCATGTGCCTTACCATGTTGACTGGCTATCATCTTTGTAGCCCTCCTCTGGGTCTTCTCCTACAAGTTAATGTCCATTTTCAGCTGTGAGCATCAGTACTTAACTGAATACTCTAGGTGCAGCCCTACCAGTGACCTGTACAAGGGCAGTTTAACCTCCTGTCTCCTACTACTGATCTCCCTAGATATGCATCCCAACATCGTGTTTGCCTTTGTTTCTGCATTCTTGCACTGTGTAGTGCTTCAGATCACAAGTGATCAAAACACCCAGATCCTTCTCTTTCTCTGATGAAGATACTCGAACTCCACCCAGGTAGTACTCTGACCTGGGTTTCTTGGCTCCAATATGAATAACTTCGCAATTCTTGCCATGTAAGCCAAGCTACCAGATCCTGGACCACCTCTCCAGCTTTTCCATATCTTCCTGTAAGTCCTATATGCCTTCAGCTGTGTCCACTCTCCTGCAGAGCTTGGTGTAATCCTTGAATAGGCATATTTTGTCCTTAATGCCATCCCCAATGTCATTGATGAAGATATTGGACAACATGGACCCCAGCACTGAGCCCTGCAGGACTCCTCTGGTTACCCCTCTGGTGACAGATAACTCCCCCACAACCAACCTCTGGGTTCTATCCCTCAGCCAGTTTTCTACCCATCTGGCCATCTTTTCCCCAACCCCAAGATCCACCATCTTCCTGATCAACCTTTTGTGGGGCACAGAATCAAAAGCCTTGCTGTAATCAAGCTAGAGGATGTCCACCGCTTGGCCCCTGTCTACTGTCTTAGTGACATAGTCAAAGAAGTCAATCAGATTTGTTTGACACAATCTCCACTCCCCCCCATGAACCCATGCTGCCTCACATTCTGGAGACCATGCTCCTGTAGATATTCCACCAATCTTTCCTTTGGTATGGACTCCATGAGCATTCCCACAATGGAGGTCAGACTGACTGGTCTGTAATTCCATGGGTTATCCTTGGAACTACTTTTGTGGAGGGGCACTACATGTGTTTTTCTCTTGTCGTGTGGTTCTACTCCTGACTCTAGTGAACTATTACATAGGTCTGCCAGTGGCCCTGCCAGTCCTTAGCTTGTTCCTGTAGTACCCTTTGATGTACTCTGTCTGGGCATGGTGATTTGTTCACGTTCAATGCCTGCAGCCTCTCCCTCACCTTATCCTCCTCTATCACTACATCTGTGTTCCCCATCTTCCCTGCTCCTCTTTTCCCTCCTGAAGGCACTGGTCTACTATTCTTGCTGGTGACAATGACACAAAAGTATTCATTTAGTATCTCTGCTTTTCCCCCATTTTCATACACCAAATCCACCCCTTTCTTAAGCCTAACAAGCCCTTCCTTCTAGTCACTTTTCTCACTTATATAGTGAAAGAAAGCCTTCTCCGCTTTCTTAACTCCTTCAGCTATCTGCAGCTCCTATGGCTTTGCTCACTGGACTTCCTTACTTGCCTCATTAGCCAGTCTTTGGTAATTTTCCCTATCCACCTCTCTCTTCCTGAAGTTTGTATAGGCCAACCTCTTTTCCATTACTGCCTAGGCTACCCCAGAACTGAACCAGCTGGGCACCTTGGCCCTTGTATTCTTCCCCTCTGAGCCTAATGCACTCATCTGTGGCACCCAGTATTCCTTCCTTAATGATGGACCACCTTTGGTCCACCTCCATGTCTGCTCTGATGCCTGCCAGATGGCTCCTTACCACTTCACCCATTTTCCTGAAGCCTATTCTCCTGAAATCCAAGATATTGGTCTTAGTTGGGATGCTTTCTCTGCCCATATCCAACTTGAACCACACTTTGCAATGATCATTTTAACCCAGTGGCTCCCTGACCATTATTTTCATATCATGATCCCCATTTGTGAGCACCAGATCAAAAATTGCCTCAGCTCTTGTTGGTTCAGTGATGCCCGGAGTCAGGAACCCATTCTGAAGTCCTTCCAGGATCATCTGACTCCTAGCACATGTTATGGATGGTATGCTCCAGTCCACCTTGGGCAGGTTGAAGTCCCCCGCAATTACAACCTCTCCTTTCCCCACAGCATCCAATATTTGTGAGCTCAGTTCTCTGTCCCTCTCCTCATCCTAATTGGGTGGTCTGTAAACCACCCCCCAACCTTACTTTTCTCCTTCTATTTGACCTTACCTGAACCCATAATGCCTCCACCTCTCCTTCCTCTGACTCCTCCCTCATGCAAGTTATTCCCTCCCTGATATAAACTGCCACCCCTCCCCCCTTTCTGACTACGCTATCCCTCCTGTATAGTTTATATCCAGGGACACAAGGTCCCAGTCATGATGTGATATAGCCCAAGTCTCAGTTACTGCAGCTATGTCCACCCTCCTCTCTGCTAATAGTGCCTGCAGGCCATCGATCTTGTTTGCAAGACTCCATGCATTCAGAGTCACCAACCTCCATCTAGAATCTGAACTTCCTTCTCTTCCCTCTATTCTTCTATTCACATTTATTCCCTCTGTGTGCACCCTTCCAGTTACCCTTGTTATGTGTTCCTCACCCCCTCCACCCTTTGCTAACTGTGTTCTTGCCCCTTCCACCTTCTTCCTCTAGACCTCTTCCAATCATTGTGATAATTAATGATATCAAGTAGGAAAACTGACTGGCAATGCAGTTTGGCAGGTCCATATGAGTGAGTTGTTGACTCAAGCTGCAGATTTTATTAACATCTAATGGATTTCAATCTGCAAGATTAGTAGCACCAGAAACGGGTGCCTGAAATTAAAACCTTTACTTTTGATTTTTTTGTTTTGTTTTGTAAAGTCAACAAATTCAGCTATTGCAAGGGTCCAGGAGTGGAAGAAAACAAAAGTGACAACTGCAGAGAAGATGCAGGATTAGGATGTACATATATTAGCTGCAAACAATGGTTATGGACCACACACTTACATCAGCTACCCCCCACCCAGGCCCAGTAGGAAGCAACCAACCTTGTCCCTTCAATATTAAAGTACAGCAGAAGGATCAGCACCTACTCAATGCTCTGTATAGTATTGTGTCTCCCAGTTATACAAAAATGCATAGATTTAAACACAATGGGCCAGATTTTCAGAGCTCCGGGAATACCGCAATTCTCTGGTGCACCAAACATATAATGCACAGAGCTTTCAGCATTCCCCTTTTGCAATCGGGATTTTCCATCCCTTGCACCAATCACCACACCATAGACCACCATTTTTTGGCCTAGCGTGTGTCACCCTCGGGGAGTCAAAGTAATTTTACTTGTGCCTGAGCATTGTCACAAGCTGTCATAAATCATGGAAACTGTCACAACTTCACCTGAGATTTGAAACTCGGGTGCAGATGTGGCAAAGGGGGTTGGTGCACCACAGATTACTAAGTCCTATGGCTCAGGGCTGGACGCAAGCCCTGTGCACTCGTTTGAAAATCCAGCCCCATGTCCATGACAAAAAACTTTATTCTCCAAGAGTGCAGTAAAAGTCAAGTAAAATAAAGCCCTCACAATGAAGCACAATGTCCACTTCAAAGTTAAAAGTTCATTCAAATTCATCAGAATCAATCAAATGCAAATGCCGACTGGTGCTCAGGCTCAATCCCCACCTCTGCTGAGAAGAGGACCAGGGGTGCTGAAAGACATTTCCAGGCCAGAGAAACAACTTTAGGTCTGGGGTTCCCTCCCATCCCCAAGACATATAAATGTGTTAATTTGGACCCCCATGAACCACCTGGGCCTGAGACAGTTATCCAGGCTGCCCTCATCGCGACCCACTTATTTACACTGTGCTTCATTGTGAGTGCTTTATTTTACTTACTTTACTACATGTGAAGAATAAAGGTCTTTTGGCACGGATGTTGAGTTTGAACTACAGGTTTTTGTACATCTGGCAGGCACGTACTATTCAAAGCCTTGAGTAGGTGCTGCTCCTTCTGCTGTGTTTCTGTATTTATGACTATGGCACTATGATTCACTGGCTGTGGTCCCTTTGTTTTCCATGTATTGTGCCCCTGCATGTTAAATGTTAATGAATCAACCATTATGGCTCTAGTCACTGCTGTGTGCTACCCCTTGTGTAGCTGATAACATAGAACACCATTCCAGTATAGAAACATTCTTCCCCAACAGGAGTATACTCCTTATCTTACACAGGCAGGTTAGGCAGCCCTTCTAACATGCTGTACAGTATAGCCTCACCCAGCCCATAGTGGTTGCTATTATATTCCTTCCAATTTAATATCTCCAGCCACTCCCTGTAACAAAAGGATCAAAAGTACATGCACATTATTTGTTGTAAGTGGTTTAGAAGATGGAGCGAAATACAGGTTCAGTTATAAGCCATACCACGTGAATGAGTCCCAAACCAAATCCAGACAGTTCAGTAACTCTTAATTAGAAAATAACAGTGAGGGAGTCAAGTGATGAGCTCACCGTGAAAAGAAGCTTTCCTCAGAGCTCCGTGGCCACAGCAAACAAAGGCTTATATAACTGGGTAAACTTCAAATAGCAACTAAACTTAGAATATTTAATTCTCAGAACTGCATATGAAAGGAAATCTATTTAAACTGGCAGGATGAATACTGAAGATCACTGCTTAATGGACACTTCAGTGGCGCACATATCACAATCTCCAAGCTAGCCTAATGAACGTCCGAAGCAAGACACACCACTGGAACCAAGGCCTAAACTTGCACCACTGGAATTTCTAATGAACAAGATGGATCTCTTTATCACAGAGCTTACCTCAGTCAAACTAACTCTGGGGGACATGGCTACAGATATCAGGACAATCAAGCATACAGTGGAATCGCTGACAACCAGAGTTGGGGATGCCAAAGTGCGACTCGACTGCTTAGAGGATAAGCAGGCTAAGGATGACAAACTTTACACAGAGACTTGAAATAAAGTGAATAAACTAGAGGACTGACTGGTGGATTAAGAGAACAGGCTGAGGAGCAACAACATAGTGCTATTTGGAATCCCTGATAGGGCACAAGGAACTGGTCTACCAGCATTTGTACAGAAACTACTACATGACATAGTGGGACCACCGATCGTGGGCATTGAGTATCTCCTAGAGTAGGCCCATAGATTGGCCAAAACCCCAGCCAAGCATGATCAGAGCCCTAAAGTAATCATCACCCAACTCATAAGATGACAAGACAAACTCCATATTCAAACACAAGCCAGAATGAAAGGGACACCAACCTACAAAAGGCACACAATCCACATTTATAATGATTTTACCCCTGCAGTTCATGACAAGCAAAGAGCCTACCTGGAAATTAAGAAAGTGTTGCATGTAGCCCGTGTCCCATTCAGAGTACTGCACCAAGCCAGACTTCTCAGAACCACCTCAACCAGACCTAAAGAATTCACCAATGCAGAGGTCACCAGCAAGGAACTACCAAAATATCTCCAGCAAGTATCTCCTGCACCTCCAAAGCTCCTAGGACAACAGGCGACAAATTCAGAGGGTCTCTAGGATTGCAGACTGTACACCACCACCATGTTTGCCTGCTGAGAAATCCTGTGAAAATTCTCCATAGAATAGCTTGATCTTCCCCCTAATATCCCTCCCTATAGCTCGGATGTGTGAAACTAATAATCCTTAAGGGCCCCCCGCCATTCGGGTGAGGGGACCACACCTCAGACGAAGCCCTTGGGAAAGGGGCAGAGGAGTCCTTTGAGAGGGAATGACAGTCAGAAACTCAAAATAGCCAAAATGATGCAGATGGGATAGCCCTTACAATAAGGTATTTGACTCTCTTCTTAATAGTCCAACCTGGTCTCTTCCCACAAACTGTGGCTGCACCTTTGTTCTGGCCACTGCCATAAATCAGACCAATGCCCTGCTGCATCCTGACAGTCTCTACACCATGACAATTATTTCCTTTGATAAAGGACTGGGAGAGCAGTCCGAAACATGTTAGGAGTTTTGTAAAATAAAGCTTTTTATACTACGTGTTTCTCTTATGAGTTGTATGTGCTCGAAGCCTTTTCTACAAATATTCCATTGTTGGTTTCTGGAGCACTACATCCCAGTGCACACTCATTTGGTTTGTAAACCATGACAATCTGCAAGATTAGTAATGAATTTCAAGACAGAACAGTGCAATACCCCACCCCTGGCTATACTCTGTACCCTCCCCTGGCAGGATCAACCTTTTTTGGATCATCCTACCACATCACAGAAAGGTCAGCTGACCCATGCCATCACCAACCATCCCAATGGGAATGCCCTAGGAAATACGTAAGGACCAGCTCCCGGACATTCCAAGGCTTAAGGAAACACTTGTGCAAATATGCAAGAAGGACACTGTAAGAACCAACAAGACCCCAAGCTCAAGCATTCACCAACCCAGTGGGGACCCCCAACTCTTAACCACAGAATCCAGGACTCACAAACATATGGGGTACCTTGCAGACCGCAAGCCATCATGATGACCGGACCAACAAACAACCCTTCTGTGAGTTAGACTTGATGCTGGTAACTGACAACAGCCTGGTGAGTGGCTGGAGGAGAACAGCTACCTGCATGACAATCTACCAGTTAAGGACAAAATTAAAGGTACCACCAGGTGCATGGTGGGGCTGGCTAACAGAGTGGAGGGGTGGGGAGGGGGAATGGCCCAGTAGATATCATTATTGAAAACAAACAGAAAGTGCTATCAGGTATGCAGCAGATAGCACTGATAGCAGGGTTGGAGAGGGGGAGCTTGTGTTCAGTAAGCAAGAGATAGGGAGGTGCCGTGAGGGAAGAAAAGAATTGGCAGGTGTGGCTTGGAAAACTACCCAAATGGAGGGGAGCATTAGTGGTGGGTAGGACTGCTCCAGGGCAGGATTCCCAGCTTGACAGCAGACTAATAAAAGCAGGCTGGAGCAGAACCAGGTCTCCCCAGGGAGATCCCCTCCGCTCATGACCACAGTGGCGGTGACCCACAGGAGCAGCATGGGCTATCAATAAGCCCACCTTGATCCTGGGGGTGTTGCTTGGGGGTGCTGGCAACATGGAGACACCTGATCATTTACAAGGGGGCAGCCCATGCACAGCCACAACTACCCCTGGGCTGGGGCAGCATCCCAGAGCTGTCTATGGGGGGACTGGAGGGGGGGGGACACAGGATAACACTCTCCCCTAGTCCAGCAAAATGCACTGAATAGGAAGGGACCACAGTTCATGGGGGCTGGGGAGTGGGAGGCCTTGCATGAGATAACTACATGGAAGAGCAGAGCACAATGTTTCCACATGCAAGCAGAGGCAGCCATACACCCGAGGATAATTGCCCCAGGCAAAAGATGACATACCCCTACACATTAGCCCAAGGGAGAGGGAGGTATGTATGAATGAGACAAGGACCAGAGACCTTAGGGATTTGGGTTGCTGAAGGAAAAGCTGCTGACTGACATGGGCAAACAGCAGAACTTGAAAAGGTGGCATATCCAGGATGGGCCCCCAGGAAAAACACAGACACAAGCACCTGCGCTGATGGGGATATGAAGTAGCGGGTATGACCACTAGGTGCCGCACATTCCATGCCGTGGTTCCCTCATGGGGGCAGGCTGAATTACTAAGAGACCAAGTAGGGCCTAACCAACGCACAGCACAGAACAGACACAGCAGCCCATACCCCGGCATGGAGAAGGAGCAGGGAGAGGGAGGATTGTGATGCCCCCAGGATGCATGGACATCCACCCATCCAGAGATGACAAGGCATATCATAGGGGAGGGAGCACTGAATGGGGAGTGGGACAGCACAACAGATAGGACCAGTTATATGAGTACAAACATGTCATAACGTTCATAGGCCAGGAGCAGAGATGTGCCTCAATCATGGCAGCCATACATGGACCACCAGAAAAAGGCAACTGTCGGGACCCATGGTAGCCCCACCTTTAGTGGGTGCAAGAAGTGGGAGCCATTATACCCTGCCCAAGGCAGACGTCGATGTTCGGTATACTTAGAGTTGTGATTATTGTTTTATGTGTATATGTAGACATAGACAATGTCCGGCATGCTCATAAAGTGTCCTCCAACCCAAACATTTTGCAGCTAAACCAAAGGTGAGTGGCACGTGCTCGTATCCAATGCTGAGGGGGAAGGGGAGTAACAGTTAGCATCTTCCCACCCCCATCACCATGAGACTTTCTTCTCTATGTATTCCTATTTCAAAACCTACTGCAGTAGTATCTCACTCTTTGAGTCTTCCTTGACTAATGTTTTCAGTTTTCTACCACGATGGGGTGGCCTCCTGTCATGGTATCCTCTTTCTATGCTGCCCCACTATTTTCTACTTTTGTCCCTGGCGGTGATCATCTAGAGGATTTGTTAGCCATTAGAGAACTCTTTTTTCTTAATGAGTTAATACAGCTTTAGAATTCATTATAGTAAATGCCCCTTGTTGCGATTGTAAAAAAAAAAGTAGCCCATGGAAATATGCACTCCTTATAACGAATGAAAAGGTACCTGTTTAAGAGCAGGAAAATGTTGAACTTTGCGCCATTTAAACAGGACCTTAACCAGTTCTTTTGAGTTTCATGCATAAGTTACCCCTTCTTGTATTGATTCTGGAATTGTATTTCATTACTGTCCGCTGCAGTTAGTTTTTGCATTCTGAGCTGCTAAAAACTGCAGGGTGTACCAGAGCTTCTATAAGCAAGCCTGGTGTTGCTGTGGACCCAGGGTTGTACTGCCGACATCACTGTAGGGCAGAGTCAATTCACAAAAAAAACCCATAGTGACAAGGCATTTGGATTTTGGCATAATGCATTGCTAACAGGGTGTCTTGGGAAAGGGGGAACAGAGTATGTACACTGAATACTAGTAGGTTTCCCTTGCAACATTGTTGCAACTGCATGGTACAGCACAGTGTGAGCCACTCCTCTACCCTACAGTGATGTCATCAGGAGCTAGCAGCCCAGCAGCTGAACAGCAATGGCAAGTGCAGCAGAGCTCAAAAACAAATCTAAATTATGGAAGGCAGAGTAAACCTTGAACAAAAATAACAAATGCACACACCTTTTCAGGTCTAGTACTGCATATAATGACTACAAGCTGTAACTTTTATGACCATCATAAAAGTCCCTCTTTAAAGGGTATACAGGAATGCCTGGATCCTTTGTTTAATGTGTTTTTCCACATACAAACTGTTCCCTTTTTACATTATGAGCTTATTTTCACCTGAACTCCACATTTTCCCTCTGCTCCATGAATCTGTACTGCAGGAAGCTAAACCGCTGTGCTGTTCACTCACAGTGGGCTTGTTTCGCATGCTTAAGTTGTACCAGCCCTCTGGTGACATGCCCTACTCTCAGTCCCTCATACAGAAATTCAGTGTGGCATATCTGTGCAGCCACCTAGCAATGCAAATCGCATTTGCAAAATGTACAAGAAAAGGAAACTGAATACTTCAGTGCTAAAGTAATAAAGTAAAAAGAAATAAAGGACCAAAACCTGGCATGAGCATGAAGTTTACAGGCACCCCATAAAACTGAGGGTAGCCCATAATTTCACGAACACCCAGATGCACAGTCAGCTTTCTGACTGACCTTTTATGTTTGAACTGTTTTTTTAATACAATTCAGCACATAGTGGAAAACCGAGCAGCATAAATAAATAAAGCTGCTCTCTAAGACCTTTTTCCCCTATAAACTTTTATTAAAGACTGCCTTCGTCAAAAGTGTAGGTGGACATACCTGTATTCTCTGGGTACTTGTTGGTTCTGAATGATGCTCCTAAGGGCCAATAGGCCCCTTGTGGACCATTATTATAGT
Source organism: Neoceratodus forsteri (assembly GCA_016271365.2). Classification (NCBI taxonomy): domain Eukaryota; kingdom Metazoa; phylum Chordata; order Ceratodontiformes; family Ceratodontidae; genus Neoceratodus; species Neoceratodus forsteri. The sequence continues at coordinate 1,181,629,213 of CM057458.1, forward strand.
AGAAGCACCCTATGATGTCACTATTAGAGAGAAGAGTCTAGGGTCCTTAAGAGACCTAAAGCATTATAACCAGTTCTTTTGTTATTTACTTCACATACATACATACAAGTTATATGTCTTAACAGATGAAATAAATGTTATGATTTGTGGTCTATGCTGATGCCCCGATTATTGTATTAGAGTAGGAAAATCAATGTACTAGTATTAGGGGGTGTACCAGCTGACCAGTGATGTCATTCAGCTCAGATATAAAAGAGCTTGATTTTCAATATGTAGTTAGATAGGTTTTGGAGCACAGAAGCTGGAGGTTGTGCTGTTGCCAATGCTCATATCACTCTGTGGCAGCACTTATTGTTAAACCTAAGTGCTGAATTTCTGATTTGAACTGTTGTTTAGGTAAACACTTTTCTGAATCCAGAAAAACAGTCAGCACTCCAAGAGTATTCACAGTACCTTTCTTTATTAAATGTGCATATGCAAAGATTAGCAGCAGACAGCAAATTGCAGCAGCAGTGAACCAAGCGTTGGGCAAATTCTCTCAAATCACAGGAGTCTATAAGACTTTAAATTTTAAAACATATTGCACCCGACGACTTGACACTGACAACCCAAATGCTAGCACAAAAACATTTACATTTCAGCATTACAAACAATGCCTTCATCATCGTTCTGACTACACTGAATTGTAACTGCAATGAACATAAGGAAGGAGACACAATACTCTGAAAGCAGGTGTAGACAGGCAGTACAATGAAGCTGCTATAATGAGGTAAGTAGAATGAGAGAACATAATTGAGCTGCATAGCTAGGGTCAGTGTAAGCCTTAGTCAGGTAAAATCAATTGAGTCTGCAACATGTAGCAGCTATGGTTGAACTGAAACACACAAATAATTATTGCAGTTGCATTGCAGTAGTTTGAGAGTTGAGTGACTGAAAGTAGGTAGTAGGAGCTCTGGAACAACATGCTAGTTTAGAAACAAAGCCCCCTCCCCCCCAAAAAAAACAAAGACACACACGCACAGAACAGGAAACAAAGAAGGAAGAAGCACACATGCAGCTAAAAGCAAATACAAACCAGAAGCAGGAAAATAAACACAGAAATCCAGCAAAGTCAAGCAGGAGCAGCGGTGGGGGGGGGGGGTGTCAGCTAGCCCTGCAGGCCCCAACCAGCTCAGAGGACAGACAGACAGAGCCTTTGACTACAAAGAAAAAGTGCTTCACAATGAGGCTGAGAGGAACTGCTTATATAGCTCAGTAAGTGGGAGTGGCTGGCTGCTTGGCCATTGAACTCCAGGCATAGCCTTTACAAATCCACAGGACTATCCCCTTCCTCCCCATTGAACAGCATGTGGACCCACAAGGCAGATACCTAGCGCTAAGAGGGACCCTGAACAGACAAAAGGTTGTCCTAGGAGACATCTATGGCCCTAATAAGGAGAAAACAGATGTCTTCATGGAGCCACTATCCCTGGTATCCCCGATGCCCTCCACCACCACCATACTGGCATGGGACTGGAACCTGGTCCAGGACATCATCCTGGACAAATCCAGTCAGAGAAAAGTTGGAATCTCATCCTCGGAAAAGGGCCATGACTGAACTCCAAGACTCCCTGGGCCTGGTGGACACATGGCATATTTTCCACCCCACTTCGAGGGAGTACACTTTCTGGTCAGCCCCGCACAACTCTTCCTCCAGACTGAACTTCTTTCTCATCAATCAGTGAATCCTGAAATCCACCACCTTATGTGACTTTAAGCCCATGGTGATATCTGACCAGGCACCAGTCTTCCATGTTGATGTGACTACATGTGTATACTGAAGATTTTCCTGTAGTATTTGGCAAAATAAACCATATTTTTTTGCACTTTAGCAACACGGGAGGCTGGTATAATTTACAGTTTCTTCAGTATCTTCACTGGAGGTCTAAATAATCTCCTGGCTCTGGAGTGCAGGTGTCTTTAGCTGATTCTACATTTTCTAGGGCTCGCAGCCCTCACCTGCACCCTGCCCCAGCTCTGCAGCATGGCATTCTTTTCTGTTGTTTACTTCAACCTGGGTATCCCTCTTTATTTACCGTCATTGGCAGGCCTACTTTTCCGCCGATAGAAGGGCATGCCCTCTGTACACCTTCTCTCTAATATCTCTTTTCATCCCCTGTCCCCTCTCTCCCTCTTCTCTCTCTTCCCATTCCCATTTTGCTCCCTACCCCTCCATCCATCCATCCATTCATTTCCATTGCACCTCTCCCTCCTCTCCCCAAATATAGACCCTCTTCCTGTATCGGGAAAGGAAGAGCTAACCCAGTTAGTTGGAGACACTCTCCTTTTTGGGTCATTGGAGCTACTGTAGCTAAGGGGCAGCTCACCCACCCTCTTGCCTTGAGCTCTGAACCCTTAGCATGTTTACTTCTGTTGGCATTCACTGTTCCAGTATTAGACGCATTCTGTTACAGTTTGATACATAGAGCAGTTTTCCCTGCCCTTTTCTTCTTTACAAGTTTGTGTGTTTACCTCATTGTTGATAATTGTTTATATATTTCTCCTATTTTTTTTCTTGTAGCTCTCTTTGTGTAAGGGCAGTACCTTCTCTTGAATTAGTGTGCTTACACTTTCCTGACTGTCTGGCTACAGACTTGCAGTTGTGGTCTCTGGAAATGTTTTTACTCATCAAAGGTCCCTCTCTGACATGCCTCAGCTCTCTTCTCTGGCCGAAGTAAGTACTTTTTTAACCTCAATATTTTAGGTTATGGTGATGGCTACTCCCTCTGGTCACAGGTTGCAGTTAGTGTCATGGAAAATGAAAGGCTCAACCACCCTATTAAGTGCACGAAAGTGCTATAGCACCTCAGATCTCTTCACACAGATATAGCGCCGATAAGGGAAATGCACCTCTTGGCTAAATCAGTGCACTGGTTGAAGAAATCTTGTGTGGAGGAGGTTCAGGTTAGTAAGACCTCCTCTAAAACCAAGGGAATTGCTATCCTCATACGTCGCTCATCTCTGTGGAGTGCAGAAGAAGTCCAGAAGGAATCACAGGGTAGGTGGCTGTTTCTTAGACTGTGCTCTCCAGGGGGTCTGCTGATACTTGGCAATGAGTATGTCCCAAATGAGGACCATGTCAAATCTGTCCCCGCCCTTGGTCAGGCTCTCTCCTCCCTGTCCCCAGCAGGTCCCCCCATCCCGATTTTGATTGGAGGTGATGTTAACCTTGTCTGTGACATATTTCTTGACAAGTCCAAACCCACTCTCATACATGCCCTAAGGCCCAGATGGCCCTGCAAGATATGCAGGATGAGTGGGGCTTGGCCAACATGTGGAGGAGAGATTACCACAGGTCGTGACTACATGTATTATTCCCCACACATCTCACTCACAGCCGCATAGATTTTTGGCTTGCTAATGTGGCAGCGGCCCAAGAGGTCTCAGATATCAAAATAGAAAACATTCTGATCTCTGATCATGCCCCTGTTTTGACCACCTACACCTTGACCGGCCAGCTGTCCTCTGGCACTCACTGGAGGTGTAGCCCTTTGCTCCTCAGAGAACCTGAATTTCATCAGGTGCTATCACAGACAACTAAAGACTACTTCTCCCTGAATTCTAACTGCAGGGTGTCCTCTGGTGTGGTATGGGAAGCTTTTAAGGCAGTACACTGAAGGAAAATTATTGCCTTTCCGGCCTCCAGAAACAAGGCTGGCAAAGCAACCCTGTCCTACCTACAAGCCAATCTAACTGTGCTTGAACGCCAGTTCAAAGCTACTTCAGCTGCCGGTAGAGATAGTTCCCTTACTCGCCACATAATGGGCCTGAAATATCAGACTAATGCCATCCTGCATCAGAAGGCTGAGTCACTCCTTCTGAGGTCCAAACATGCCTACTGGGATGAGGGGGGGGGTAGGCTTCTGGCATTCAGGTTATAGAAACAACAGGCCTCAACCTGAATACAGTCCTCTGTACTAGTGCAGGGAACATTGTTTCTGATCTGCTGGAGGTTAACAATACTATGATGCAGTTCTACAAAACCCTATACCAGTCCCACTCCACCCTGAGCCCAACTCAGCTGGAAAAAGGGATTAAGGATTTCTGTCATGGCTTTGACACGCCAGGTGTTACCCCCACCCAGGTAGCCTACCTGGAAGCACCGATTACATGTGAGGAATTGTGCCTTGCCATGTCTCAAATGGCTAAGGGGAAGGCACCAGGTCCCTAAGGGATGTTGGTAGAGTTTTATCAGGCGTTGGGAGCTGATGTACTCCAGCCACTTTTGTTGGCCTTGCAGGAAGCCCATGAGGAGGGTGCCCTACCATCAACCATGAGTGAGGCCCTAGTTACCCTTCTTCCAAAAAAGTCCAGCGATCTGTTAGATTGTGCTAGCTACCACCCCATCTCTTTGTTATCGGTGGACACTAAAATCCAGGCTAAGATTTTGGCCACCAGGATGCTGGGAGTGCTCCCCTCTATAATCCACCCTGCTCAAGTGGGCTTCATGCAAGGCAAGTCCGAGGTAGACAACACCAGAGTGTTGCTTAACCTCAAGTGGCTGGTGTCCAGCTCAGCTCTGCCTATGGCCAATCTTGTGGTCAACTTCACCAAAGCCTTTGATTCCACTGAATGGGACTATCTGCATGAAGTGCTTCGGTGATACAGTTTTGGCCCTCAATTTTGGCAGTGGGTATGCACACTGTATAGTTCTCTGATGGCTAGGATCCTAAGCAATACCACTATCTTGCCCCCTTTCCCTCTCCACAGAGGAACCAGATGGGGTGTCCCCTATCCTCTCTCCTTTTTTTGATAGCCTTGGATCCTCTGATATGGGCCTTCATAGCCTCCAAGGAAATCTGTGGTATAGAGGTGGCTGGGTCTCCCTACCTGGTAGCCACTTATGCACACAACCTGCTACTAACCCTATCTCAGCATCGTCAATCACTACCTGCCGTGCTGTCGATCCTTCAGAACTTTGCAATCTTGTCCGGCTTACAGGCTAACCAGAGGAAAACCACCTTGCTCCCCTGAACACCTTCTGCTCTAAAGAATGCTTCCAGGGAACAGAGTTGTCCTGGGCAGCTCAGGGATTTTCCTGCCTGGGCCTCTTCATCCCCATCAGATGGGCCGACCTTGAATCAGCCAACTTCTCCCCTCTCATGGCACAGCTGTCCATAGAGGTGGAGAGGTGGTACAAACTCCAATTATCTCTGCCCAGAAAAGTTGCTGCAGTCCACATGCTCCTCCTGTCCAGGGTTATGTACCTTTTTAATAATATTCTGATACACCTCTTCCCCAAGCTTTTTACCTCCTTAGAGTGACTGTTATCTTGATACCTGTCGGATGGATGCTGTCAGAGATGGAACAAACACAAATTAAGAGCACACTGGTCTCATGGTGGGATGGGGGTCCCTTGGCTTCAAGGCTACCATCTTGCTTGCATGGCATCCAATGCCACTATGTAGTTTGTCCCCAGTACCTCCCATTCCCTGCCTTGGGTTTGGCTGGAAGCCAGCTTTACACAGGGCACTGCCCTCAGTAACCTGCTTGGCTCTGATACTCGACCCTGTAAAGACCTCCCCTGATCATGGCTGAGACAAGAAGTGCATGGAGTTTACTCAAGTCCCTATCACATACCCCACATCAGGCCTGGGCCCCCCTCTATGGTCTGCACCTCTGTAGCATAATGACGTCCTCTTGGTAGGTAGAATCCCACTACACTGGCTTTCTTGGGAAGCCTGAGGTATCCACCTGGTACAAGATCTCTGTATGCCTGACTCAGTGTCCTTGCTCTCACTCAAGCAGTTGAAAGAGAATTCCAACCTCCCAAACAAGGATTTTTGGAGGTAAGTCCAATTGCATAGTGCTGTCAATGACCTCTCAGCCCATTATAGAATTGACAGCAAATGGGGATGGTTGGAATCTCTGCATAAATCCTCTACCTCTCACGGTCTGGTGGGTCGGTTCTACAAGACTTGGAGGGATGCACAACTGGACCCCTCAGCTTCTTGTAGACTGAAATGGATGACTGACCTCAATGTCAATATCTCTGAGGGCCAGTGGTCATGCTGCTTAAGGGAAGCACACCTCATGTACAAGAACACCAAGAGTCATTTTCTTCAGCTCAAAGTGCTGCTTTTCTGGCATCGCACGCCAGTGGCCCTGGATTCTCGTGGGCTGTTGGGGCACTCCAACTGTTGGCACTGCCAACAACCTGAGGCCCATCTGCTCCACATACCATTGTCATGCCCTCAGCTTACCCCCTTCTGGGACTTGATAGACACAGACTGTTCCAGGGTGCTAGGTTCCACTGTCTCCTTGTCAGACCCCAAACTTCTCCTGGGGGATACATCCTCACTGGATAATCTCTCTAAGCCCCATCGTGAATGGCTAGTACTTGCGCTTCTTGAAGTTAAATGGTTGTTGTTAATGTACTGGCACCAAGCAGTATTCCCTACCCACACAATGTGGCATGCAGTGCTAGCATGGCTTTCCCTTCTAGAATGTCTGTCCTACATGCATAATGACAGTATGGACTTGTACCAGACCAAATGGGGGGGCCTACTTCTATTTGCCTCTTTGTAAACCTCCCACTCCTCTCAGCAAACCTCCTTTATAAACTGAGGGCATAGATAACTGTTTAAGTCCATTTTGGTAGCCTTCTGTTTATTAAAGGGAAAGTGTAAGCCTTCTGTGCTAACTCCTTTCAAATACCTGCAATTCATAACTGTCATGTACCAGTTTCTATTGTGCGCTAAGGTTCCATTTATTAATATTCCAACTAGTGGTATGTTGGTACTTGCTGCTGCAATGTAGTACTGTATGCTGCCTACAATTTTTATCCTGCTGTGCTACTGAATGGTTACTGTAATGAGCTGCTATCTCTACATAAATAAATAAAAAAAGTATTCTATGATTTAAAAAAAGATAACAAAGGAAAAGGGTACCACTTAAGGCATACCAAACTAGATTTTAGACATTGGAGGGCGTACAATGAAATGGTTTAAGGAGGCTATAAGCTGCAAACCTGGAGACCTGGATTTGATTTCCATACACCCCACTTGCATATTGTGTGACCCTGAACAAGTCACTTAACTTCCTTGTACTCCACGGTTGCACCAGTAAAAGCACACCAAACTAGATTTTAAATTTTTATCAGCCCCAAAACAATTGCAAGTAAAGACTGCAAAGGAAAATAGCACCACTAAAAGAACACAAAGCTAGGTTTTAAATTTTCAAACAACCCCAATACAATTCCAAGTAAAGACAGCAAAGAAAAACAGCACCAGCAAAAGCACAACAGACTAGGTTTTAAATTTTCAAAAGCCCCAAAACTAGTCCAAGTAAAGACAGAAATGGAAAACCTCACCACTAAAAGCACACAAATCTAAGTTTAAAAAACAGCATTGCATGGTTACTGCACTGCACTGAAATGAATTTGAATCCTTCCCCTTCTTCCCTCTTCTGAGAAACCAAATCTCAACCTGCTATCTAAAATCTGACTTAGCACTGCCTCCAGATATCATGTAGCTGAGGTTAGAAGTCAGACAATTAGCACCCCTTCCCCAGACTACAGGTCAAGAAAGACAAGACAATATTTGCAGTAAGTAAAGACAGTAAAAGAAAACAGCACCACTGAAACCACACCAAACCAGTTTTTAATTTTCAACAGCCCTAACACAATTCCAAGTAAAGACAGCAAAGGAAAACTGCATCACTGAAAGCACACCAAACTATGTTTAACATTTTCAACAGCCCCCAAAAAATTCCAAGTTAAGACAGCAAAGGAAAACAGCACCACTAAAAGCACATACAACTAGGTTTTACATTTTCAACAGCCCCAAAACAATTTTAAGTAAAGATCGCAAAGGAAAACAGCACAACTAAAAACACATCAAACTAAGTTTAACATTTTCAAACAGCCCCAAAACAATTTCAAATAAATATTTACTTCTAACAATCACACAGGAGTGTGGTGTGCATATTTTATGGAACACATACAAACAGGGGGTGAGATAGAATAAGTGCCTCAGCTGGGACTTGAGCCCAGGCCACCTGGAATACCATTCCGATTGTGCTAACCAGCTGCACCACTGAGACAACTGGAACCTGGGATGTCCCTGGGCACATTACTCTTTCTCAAATACACAACCCAATGGCAATACAAATATTTACTTCTAACAATCACACAGGAGTGTGATGTGCACATTTTATGGAACACATACAAACAGGGATGAGAAAGAATAAGTGCAACACAAATATTTACTTCTAACAATCGCTCAAGTCCCAGCTGAGGCATTCATTCTTTCTCAGCCTGGCACAGCTAGTTAGCAGAATCAGAACTGTATTCTGGGTGGCCTGGGTTCAAGTACCAGCTAAAGCACTTATTCTTTCTCACCCCTGTTTGTTTGAATTCCAAATAAAGACAGTAAAGAAAAACAGCACCACTGAAACCACACCAAACTAAGTTTTAAATTGTTAACAGCCCCAAAACAATTCCAGGTAAGGACAGCAAAGGAAAACAGCACCACTAAAAGCACACAAATCTAGGCTTAAAACAAAAACACCAATGAGCAGTTAATACTCTGCACTGCACTGCACTGAAATTAATCTGGTTCCTTCCCCTTCTGCCCTCATCTGAGAAACCAAATCTCAACCTACTGCCTAAAATCTGACTTAGCCCAGCCTCCTATTATCACATAGCTGAGGTCAGAGGTCAGACAATCAGCACCCCTTCCCCAGACTACATGGCAAGACAGACAAGACAAGACAACATTGCTGCAAGTATTGAGCAAAGGAAAAGAGCACCATTAAAAGCACACAAAACTAGGTTTTACATTTTCCACAGCCCCAAAACAATTTCAGGTAAAGACAGCAAAGGAAAACAACACCACTAAAAGCAAATCAAACTAGGCTTTATATTTTCAACAGCCCCAAAACAATTCCAAGTAAAGGCAGCAAATGAAAACAGCACCACTAAAAGCACACCAAACCAGATTCTACATTTTCAACATCTCCACAACAACTCCAAGTAAAGACAGTAAAAGAAAACAGCACAGTAAAAGCACACCAAAGTAAGTTTAACATTTCAACAGCCTCAAAACAATTACAAGTAAAAACAGCAAATAAAAACAGCACCACTAAAAGCACACCAATCTAGGTTTAAAACAAAAGCAGCAATTAGCAGTTACTGCACTGTAATGAAATTAATCTGGATCCTTTCCCTTCTGGACACTTCTTCAAATACCAGGAAGAATTACCAGAAATTGGTAGACTGTTGGGGTGCCATCTCTGATGGATTGGTAGGAGTTACTGGTGTAGCTGTATAGAACAGAGACAATTACTTCACAATGTCAAGCTGCAGTACAATAATTTACATAATTGGATGAGATGCATACATTATTTAATGGAGGTCCACTCCATTTTTGTTTCTTAAATGCCCAGTTCACCCATTGAATATCTGAAGTTAATCATTCATTTAGCCTTAGGTTGGCATTTTGCTCACTCAGCTGCCCCAAATCTTTCCTCCCCCTCTTTCTTTTTCTTCCTGAAAATGTCATTGGCACATAAGTACAGTATGAGTTGGGCTTATATAACAGAATGGATCAGGTAGGAACCATAGCAATAATCGCCCTATTTGTATAGTTGAATGTTGCAGTTACTGGTTAGTGCTGAAATAGATTTACATCTGTAGAATTATGGCTGTAAGCATGATTATAAAATGAGAAGGGAAAATCATATGTCCTGACTAGTTGTTAGCTTTGCATTAGAAATGTTGAAAGCATGGCTAAAAACAAGTGCTGGCCAGCTGGCCCCTGTACATAACAGAAATCCTTGTGCCACTCCTCGGAATGTTAAGAAAATGTCATAGCTGTAATTTTTCCTCACCAGTAAGTAACAGTCCACACACTGACTATTATGTCTGTGGTAAATTAGGTGTCTCTTTCCATCTCTGAGACAAAACACATTACACAGACACATGATAGCCACATTACATAGGGACAGGAAACATAGCAACATAGAAACATAGAATTTGATGGCAGATAAACACCGCTTGACCCACCTAGTCTGCCAATTTCCCTACCTAATGGAGAAGCTGCAGATCCTACTTAACCAACAGCCAATTTTCTCCTACCCACCTCTAGAATTGCCTTTTGTCTGTCCCATGCATTCTGAATTCCTCCACTGTTTCTGATTCCACTAACTCATCAGGAAGGCTGTTCCATGTATCGACAACCCTCTCCATGAAAAACTACTTCCTCACATTACCTCTGAGCTGTCCCCCCATATCTTCAAATTGTGCCCACTTGTTCTAGCACATCTCTTTTTCTGAAAGATGCTACCCTCTTGGACTTTGTTGATTCCCTCGAGGTACTTGAAAGTTTCTATCATGTCCCCCTGATCCCTCCTCTCCTTGAGGATATACATATTAAGCTCCTTTAATCTCTCTTTGTATGTCTTCTAGTGTAGACCCTGCACCATTTTAATTGCCTTCTTCTGGACTGCCTCTAACCCATCTATGTCCTTGCAGAGATGGGGTCTCCACAACTGAACACAGTACTACAGATAGGGTCTCACCAACTGTCTGTATAGAGGGATAACAACTTCCTGTTTTCTAATGCTGTTGCCTCTCCCTATGCATCCCAGTATCCAGTCAGCTATCCTTACTGCCTACTCACATTGCTTGCCCACCTTAAGGTAATCTGATATGACTACCCCCAGGTTCCTTTCCATTTTTGTTGTTGTTAGTATCTCACTCCCCATTGTGTACTACTCCCTTGGATTTTTGTTTCTTAGGTGCACTACTTTGCACTTCTTTGCGATGAATCTAAGCTGCCATACATTTGATCATTCCTCTAGCCTTGCCAAGTCCCTTTGCATGCTGTCCTCCCCACCTTCAGTATCAACCCTGTTGCAGATCTTTGTGTCATCTGCAAAGAGACATACTTTTCCTTCTAGTCCATCTGCAATGTCACTTATAAAGACATTAAAGAGGATCAGTCCCAGTACTGAACCCTGTGGTACCCCACTAGTAACCCCCCCCTTCAGAGAGGACTCCAGTTACTATTACCCTCTGAGTCCTGTTGTCCAACCAATATTTTACCCAGGCTACCACCTTGGGACCCACTCCAAGGCTGGCTAACTTGTATATTAATCATTTGTGTAGGACTGTGTCAAATGCCTTGCTAAAATCTAAGTAAGCCATGTCCACTGCCCCTCCCTGGTGTGCTACTTTGGTCACCCAGTCAAAGAAATCTGTTAGATTTGTCTGACATGACCTTCCTGCTATGAATCCATGCTGCCTTGGGTCCTGTTCCCCACTGGCATCTAAGAATTCAACAATTCTTTCCTTCTGAAGTGATTCCATCATTTTCCCTACCACTGAAGTCAAACAAACAGGTCTATAGTTTCCTGCCTCTATCTTGCTCCCACTTTTGTGAAGGGGAATCACATCCTCCCTCCTCCAGTCCTCAGGTACCAGACCATCCTCCCACGATTTGATAAAGAGGGTAGTCAGTAGTGTCACTAGTTCTCCCCTTAGCTCTTTCAGAATTCTGGGGTGAATCCCATTATGTCACATTGCTTTGTCCACCTTCAGTTTCAGGAGTTCTTTCAGAACCCTTTCTTCTGTAAATGGACTGGTATCAACTTCCCTGTCCAGAGTGCTTCTATTCTTTGATTTAGGTACCTTACCCTTGTCTTCTTTTGTGAATTCTGAGCTGAAATATTCATACAGTATTCCTGCTTTTTCACTGTCACTCTTTGCCCACCCTCCCTTCCCTTTATTAAGCCTCACTATCCCTCCCTTGGTCTTTCTTCACTCCCAATGTACCTATAAAATGGTTTATCCAACTTCTTAACTGAGTTTACTATCTTTTCCCCAGTTTGGGCCTTTGCTATTCTGACTGCCTTCCCTGCTTCCTTCTGCTTTAACTGGTACAGTTCTCTGTCCTGCTCCTTCTGTGTATCCTTATACTTCCTGAATGCTACCTTTTTCTCCTTAACCTTTCCCAACACCTCTTTTGAAAATCATAGTGTTTTTTTTCCTTCATTTTGTTTTGTTGATTTGCTTCACAAAAGCCCAAACACAGATCTCTTGTTGTTTTTTTTTATGGTTTTTTACATCTGTAGTGCTCAATTTCACTGCTCACCCTCTGGCCAGCTGACTGGTGGCTAATTGCTTACTAATTCCCAATCACTACTTAGAAACATAGACTTTGATAGCAGATAAAGACTGCCTGGCCCACCCAGTCTGCCCATTTCCCTACCTACAGGATAGGCTGCAGATCCTAGTTAACCAACAGTCTATTTCTTCCTACCCTCCACAAGAATTGCCTTACGTCTGTCCCATGCATTCTTGAATTCTCCCACAGTTTTAAACCCCACAACCTCCTCAGGAAGGATGTTCCATGCATCCACTACCCTCTGTGAAAAATACTTCCTCACATTGCCAGACTGCCCCCCTCTATCTTTAAATTGTGTCCACTTGTTCTTGCACATCTTTTTCTGAAAGATGCTACCCTCTTGGACTTTGTTGATTCCACTGAGGTACTTAAAAGTTTCTATCATGTCCCCTCCCTTCTTTTCTCAATGGTAACATATTAAGTTCCTTTAGTCTCTCCTCATATGGCCTCTCTTGCAGACCCTGCACCATTTTAGTTGCCCTCATCTGGACTGCCTCTATTCTGTCTATGTCTTTGCAGAGATGGATCTCCAGAACTGGATGCAGTACTCCAGATGGGGTCTCACCAACTGTCTGTGCAGAGGGATAACAACTTCCTGTTTTCTGCTGGTGATGCCTCTCTCTATGCATCCCAGTAATCCCCCAGCCCTCCCTACTGCCTTCTCACATTGCTTGCTAACCTTAAGGTCATCTGATATGATTACCCCCAGGTCGCTTTCCTTTCTTCTTGTTGTTACTACCTCCCCTCATTGTGTAATCTTCCCCTGGGTTCTTGTTTCCCAGTTGCATTATTTTGCACTTCTTTGCATTGAATCCTAGCTGCCATACTTCTGACCATTCCTCCAACCTTGTCAAGTCCCATCTCATCCTTTCCACACCTCCTTGTGTATCAACCCTGTTGCAGATCTTTGTGTCATCTGCAAAGAGGCATACTTTTCCTTCCAGTCCCTCTGCAATGTCACTTATAAAGACTTTAAAAGGACTGGACCAAGTACTGAACCTCAGTGACCCCACTAGTAACCTCTTTCTTCAGAGTGGACTCATTTACAATTACCTCTGTGTCCTGTTGTCCAGCCAATGTTTTATCCAGGCTACCACCCTGGGACCCACTCCCAGGCTGGTTAATTTGACTATTAATCTTTTGTGTGGGACTGTGTCAAATGCCTTGCTAAAGTCAAGGTAGGCCATGTTCACAGCCCTCCTGGTCTACTAATTTGGTCACCCAGTTAAAGAAATCTATTAGATTTGTCTGACATGACCTTCCTGCTGTGAACCCATGCTGCCTTGGGTCCTGTGCCCCACTGGCTTCTAGGTACTCAACTATTCTTTCCTTCAGAAGTGACTCCATCACTTTCCCTACCACAGAGGTCAAACTGACAGGTCTGTAGTTTCTTGCCTGTGTCTTGGTCCCACTTTTGTGTATGGGAATCACATCTGCCTTCCTCCAGTCCTCGGGGTCCACATCATCCTCCATTGATTTATTAAAAAGAGTAGTCAGTGGTTTCACTAGTTCCTCCCTTAATTCTTTTAGAATTCTGGGGTGAATTCTATCAGGCCCCATTGCTTTGTCCACCTTCACTTTTAGGAGTTCTTGCAGAACCCTTCTTCTGTGAAAGGGCTGGGGTCGACCCCCCTATCGAGAGTGCTTCTGTTAATTGGATTAGACATTTCCCCCTCCTCTTTTGTGACTACTGAGCAGAAATATTCATTCAGTATCCCTGCCTTTTCACAGTCCACCTCTTCCCACCCACCATTCATTCTATTCAGCCTCCCTATCCCTCCCTTTGTCTTTCTACGCTCTATGATGTACCTATAAAAGGTTTTATCCCCCTTCTTAACCAAGTTGGCTATCTTTCCTCATGTTTGTGCCTTTGCTATTCTGACTTCCTCCCTGCTTCCTTGGCCTTAACTGGTGCAGCCTCTGTCCTGCTCCTTCTGTGTTTCCTTATACTCCTGAATGCTATATTTTTCTCCTGACTTTCCCAGCCACCCCTTTGAGAACCATAGTAGCTTTTTCTTTCATTTTGATTTGTTCATTTGCTTCACACAAAGGCTTGTTGCCTCTGTGATGGCAGTGATTGATGATTCCCCATTGTTGCTCCACCCTCCTTCTAGCCTGTTTGCTAGTGCTTTCTGAGAGCACCTCCCATCTTGCCAAAGTCAGCCTCCTGAAGTCCAGTACCCTCACTTTGTATGGCTTGACTCTGTAGCTGAGTTTAACATGAACCACACTGTTTGATGGTCACCTTTTCCCACATGGCAACCCACTTCTAGATCTGAGATCCTCTCACTGTCCCCATTTGAGAGTACAAGGTCTAAAATTGCTCCCTCATGAGTGGGTTACAAAACTAGCTGTCTGAGTCCTGCCACCTGTAGGGCATCGAGAATGGCCCTGCTCTTGGATGTGGCTGCAGCAAATGTGCTCCAGTTAACATGTGGCATATTCAGGTCTCCCATCAACAGTATCTCCCCTTTCTCTGCCATCCTAAACATGACTTCTATCACATACTTGTCCAGTCCCTTCCCCTGACATGGGGGTCTGTACACAACCCCTGTGGGGATTGTGGTGCCCTTTCCAGTCTCCAAGGTGACTCACAGTGCCTCCTCTCCTCCCTGTTTACTCTTTTGTTCAGTTGTTTTTATCCCTTCCTTTTCATTGAGAGCTACTCCTCCCCCTCTTCTCCCCTGCCTTCCCAGATAAACTCAGAGCATAACTCTGAAAACATTTTTATTTCATAATTGCAACCACATATCTGATATGTACATTATCTCTTCCTTATGATGTTGAATGCTGGCCTACAAGTGACAGTTTGCATCACCTTTAGAGCTAGATGTTCATGGGCTTGCTCTTATACATGCTCTCCTGCATCTTAAAAGCTGCTCTGTGTCAATGAGTGATGGTTTGTAACATTAATAACAAAATGTACTTTCCAGCATACTATAAAATTTATATATTTATTTAAACTTTTGTTTACCAGGTAAGTGCACTGAGCAAAAGGCCCATTTTCATGCATGGCCCAGCACTGTAAAAATGCAGTTATGATGTCACATAATGATAAACAATAACACAAAATTAATATAACATAATGTACAATTAAAACACAGTACAGTTACTAAGAACAATCTAAAAGCATTCATGGTGCAAGTGACTAAAGAGGTACATGTATTTCCTCAAATTTAGTTTAATAATATCATGACTTAACTTGGGCAATATAATCTGTGTGTGTTGGGGAGGTGGGGGGAGGCATTGCAACATCCTCCAATGGCCATAGTTGGCCTAAATGTCTTAGTTCAAAAACAAATCTGAAACCTAATGCAACTGGAGGAACTACTTTTTTAATTTCACATATTTTGCTCACTACCATTGGGGGCCTGGTGGTGGCTGTTCCTACCATCCAGGGTCTGTCTCCCCTCTTGGGGATCTTGGCGCATGACAATGGGAGCTGGGTTTTTGTATGGACTACCTTGCCTTGCATGTTGGTCCCTGGAAACCCTGTTCCTTGAGGATGCCAGCACTAAGACTGAAGTCCAGACTGTGAACATGTGAATGTACATCCCAGCCAAGCAGCTAACAGCATCCTTCCTTCCCTGTAGCAGGAAACCTGGGTCTCTCAGTGCAACATTCCTTCCCTCCAGGCAGGAAGAGAGCATCCTATAGGTAGAGATGCAGCCAAGATTTAGTATGCCCCTGAAGTTAATGCAAAGTGCACAACTTTGCATTCACATATCATTATGCAAAGTTTCTATTAAAAGGTTGAAAGTCACCACCAATGGAGTTTGCATTCTAAAATATCACAGTAACTTTGGGTTACATTTTCAGAAGGTGAAGTTCATGAAAAACAGCCCATAAATCACATGTCTGACTATCTGCAGGCCACCAGATGAAGGCAGGATATAAATCAGGCACCACACCTTGCTGTTCAGTCACCTTTCTAAATGCGCTATGTACTCATTGACCTTCACCCTTGTTATGCTCTGGTATGCAGAACTTTGCATGTGACATCTGTGTGAGCAATAATACCCAACAGGTTGGGTGGTATTGCGCTATACCTGAAAGCCCAGGGGCTTAATGAGGCCCGACACCACAGGCGGAGGGCCTTATAGCCCCTGGAAGGTCTGGTATAGCACAATACCACCCACCCTGGAGGGTATTATTGTGCTTAGAAAATGGGCAATTACTTGAGTAACAATAACATATAATAAATAATTACTCTGACCCACAAAGTTTTACATTTAACAGCATATATATTGACAGGAGAGAAAAAATAGTCTCTTTCTGTTACATGACAGTACAGATTTTCATAGATTTTACACATGACAACTGTACTGCTCATAAGGAGGTGTGGTAAAATGCCAATGTTGAAAATCTGGACTGCAAATATTAAAAATTTGCAAACCTACAAGCGTGCATAGGAACTGTGCAAAACACACTTGTAAAATGGTCATTTTTATGAATTTTTTCACCAAATTTTCAACATAGCCATTTTAAGACCTCTGCTCATGAACAGTGCCATGTGATTTTCTTAATCCGTCCGGGACACTGATTTCACACAATGACTGTGCCATTGTGCATTGCATGTGTGAAAACACATTCTGGATGAGATGTGAAAAATGGCAGTGGTATTGTTCATAAGGAGGTGTGGTGCAATGGCAATGCTGAAAATCTAGAGGAAAATATTGTACAATTCGGTTACCAGTGCTCAGAGGAACTGTACAACACACACTCAAAAGTTTAATTTGAGGAATTTCTTCACCAAATTACAAATGTAGGGGTTTGGGGGCATTCCTCATGAACTGTGACACTGTCATTTTGTTTATCAGTCTGACAGGTGGTTCCACGCAGTGACTGCAAAATCACCTTTCGGGACCGAGTAACAAAATTTCAGTGTCACAGTTCATGAGGTGGGCCCCCACAAAAAAAACATTGAAAATTTGGTGAAAAAATTCTCAAAAATGACTGAGATATGCAGTAAAGTTGTGAATTGTCCATTTATGCCATTATACAGCTTACCAGCATTTCTTCAGTTCGCAGTCGGCTTTGAAGAGTGCAGACGTGTTCCCAGTCCACTGAAGATCATTGTGCTGGGCCCCAGAGGTAAGTATGGGTTGAGGTGGGGGTGAGGTGGAGGTATGGGAAGGTGGGTATGCAGAGGTGGGGGGCTAGGGAGGGCAGTAATGAATCAGCTAGGAGATTTTCTGTTGTTTAGGTTTTTGCATTCTTTTTGACTACAGGGGACTTTTGCCATGCTGGGATGGGCTCCCAGCATGGCATTCAGAGCTGTGAGGGCAGTGAAGCCAGCGGGCATTGGGCACCTCCGTCAGAAAATGACATTCTGCCCAGCTGGTGGGCTCAGTGTAGTCATGGACATTTTGGGGTAGTAAAACCGATGGGTGATTGGGCACCCTGTCAGAAAAGAACATTTCGGCCACACTGGAGTGGGCTCCCAGCATGGTATCGAGACATTTTGGGGGGGGCAGTGAAGCCGACCGGAGGGTTGGGTCGCTGTTGAGTTCACGCCCTTTGACCTTACTGGAAGTGGATTTTGCATTTTCAGGGAGACGTGTGAGGTACATGACTGATTTGTTTCTATTTCAATGAAGAGAATGTGGGGGATTTGAATTGTGATTTTCATTAATGGCTTCCTGCTTTTCTTGTATTTTTTTGCAATGGCATGTTGCAGGATGAAGCTGATGTGAATGTTGGCTTCAGGAGTATGGATTGAGAGAATGCAGTCAGAAGACTGGTGTAATTTTTAAATGAGATGGCTCTTTTCAGCCTTCTGACCGCAAAATGAGCTGACTGAGTTTTTATTTATTTATTACCTGATACTGAGGGGAAGTGGGAGGCCAGTTGCCCCTTGCTAAGTGAGAGAAAAACATGGCAGGATTTTAAATTTATGAACTGCCTTCAGCCAATGAGGAAGTAGGCTGAGCAACAGGGTACCTTGTGAAGTGGACTTTGTTGGTACTTGTTTTTAGCTGGGCATCTATCAAGAAATAAATGCCCAGCTTGGAGGCAGTGTCAGCCAATTAGGGTTGAGAATTTTTCTTGCCATTTTCTAAGCCACATGACCCAGTCAGACCAGCTGTCCAATGAGATTCTGAACCTGATCATGTCCTCCATCTAGTATTTATGGAATGTTGCATTTGAGGCTGAGTATAATGAACAGTGGGTGGGCGGATGCGGACAGTGAAAAAGCAGGGATACTAAATGAATATTTCTGCTCAGTTTTCACAAAAGAGGAGGGAGAAGTGCCTAATCCAATTAGCAGAAGCACTGTTGATAGGGGGGTTGAGCCCAATCCTTTCACAAAAGAAAGGGTTCTGCAAGTACCACTAAAACTGAAGGTGGACAGCGCAATGGGGCCTGATGGAATTCACCCCAGAATTCTAAATAAATTAAGGGGGTAACTAGTGAAACCACTGACTACTCTTTTTAACAAACCATGGGAGGATGGTGTGGTACCCGAGGACTGGAGGAAGATGGATGTGATTCCCCTACACAAAAGTGGGACCAAGACAGAGGCAGGGAACTACAGACCTGTCAGTTTGACCTCTGTGGTAGGGAAAGTGATGGAGTCACTTCTGAAGGAAAGAATTGTTGAGTACCTAGAGGCCAGTGGGGCACAGGACCCAAGGCAGCATGGGTTCACAGCTGGAAGGTCATGTCAGACAAATCTAATAGATTTCTTTGACTGGGTGACCAAAGTAGTAGACCAGGGAGGGGCTGTGAACATGGCCTACCTTGACTTTAGCAAGGCATTTGACACAGTCCCACACAAAATATTAATAGTCAAATTAACCAGCCTGGGAGTGGGTCCCAGGGTGGTTGCCTGGGTAAAACATTAGCTGGACAACAGAACACAGAAGGTAATTGTAAATGGAGTCCACTCTGAAGAAAAAAGGGTTACTATTGGGGTACCGCAGGGTTCAGTACTGGGTCCAGTTCTTTTTAATGTCTTTATAAGTGACATTGCAGAGGGACTGGAAGGAAAAGTATGCCTCTTTGCAGATGACACAAAGATCTGAAACAGGGTTGATACACAAGGAGGCTAGGAAAGGGACTTGGCAAGGTTGGAGGAATGGTCAGAAGTATGGCAGCTAGGATTCAATGCAAAGAAGTGCAAAATAATGCACCTGGGACACAAGAACACAGGGGAAGATTACACAATGGGGGGGAGGTAGTAACAACAAGAAAAAAGGAAAGGGACCTCGGGGTAATCATATCAGATGACCTTAAGGTTAGCAAGCAAGGTGAGAAGGCAGTAGGGAGGGCTGGGGGTATATTGGGATGCATAGGGAGAGGTATCACCAGCAGAAAACAGGAAGTTGTTAACCCTCTGTACAGAGAGTTGGTGAGACCCCATCTGGAGTACTACGTCTAGTTCTGGAGACCCCTGTCTCAGCAAGGACATAGGCAGGATAGAGGCAGTCCAGAGGAGGGCAACTAAAATGGTGCAGGGTCTACAAGAGAAGCCGTACGAGGAGAGACTAAAGGAGCTTAATATGTAAACCCTTGAGGAAAGGAGGGAGAGAGGGGACAAGATAGAAACTTTGGGCACCTCAGTGGAATCAACAAAGTCCAAGAGGGTAGCATCTTTCAGAAAAAGAGACATGCAAAACAAGGGACACAATTTAAAGATGGGGGGTTCAGGGCAATGTGAGGCAGTATTTTTTCACAGAGAGGGTAGTGGATGCATGGAGCAGCCATCCTGAGGAGGTTGTGGGGTCTAATACTGTGGGAGAATTCAAGAATGCATAGGACAGACATAAAGCTATTCTTGTGGGGGTAGGAAGAAATAGGCTGTTGGTTAACTAGTATCTGTGGCCTGTCCTGCAGGTAAGGAAATGGGCAGACTAGGTGGGACAAGTGGTCCTTATCTACTGTCAAAGTCTATGTTTGCAGCATTGGTCCAGCATTGTAGCTATTACAAATTCAGGAGATTGTCAAATGTTGGCAATGAGTCTATTGATATGCAAGACTGTAATCGTGTTTGAGTAACACACAGCTTGAGTTATCTCTGGCCACATCAAGGCTAGGAGACAGATTCAATGGGTACGTGACAATTCACTCCCGACAATTCGCTCCCTGACATTTCATTCCCAACATTTCACTCACCAGTCAACTCGCTTCTCCTCATTTCGCTCCCGTCAATTCACTCCTGGTACAACTCATAACACTCTGCACAACTGTTGTTTGTAACTGTTTTACTTTAGTTTTATAACAAGTAATATTTTCAGTAAAAAGGTGATAAGGAGCTGCAGTAACATACTACAGTAATTTATTTATTTATTTATTTACGAGTTTTACCAGGAGAACTTACTGAGCAACATGTTCGATTCCAGATGTGACCTGGGGGCAGGGCCCACAAACAAATTGACATACTAGGACTGTACAGACATGAGCTTAGGTTTGTACAATAAGCAATTTAAGGGAAAATCTGGGAGTACAATGCAGACAAGGGTAGAAAAAATAAATACAGTGTGATGACATTTAGTTGAGTATTTACATTAAATAGGAGCATAACGTTTGAGAGAACAGTACTTAGATTAAAGTAATCCTAGTTAAAACAGGAACATCTGGAGGTAAAGTGTGCTCTGAATAGTTGGTTGCGCAGGGTAGGGTTTGGGGCATGTCTAATGGGGGCAGGTAGGGCATTCCAGATCTGAGGTAT
This sequence comes from Neoceratodus forsteri, assembly GCA_016271365.2. Taxonomy (NCBI): domain Eukaryota; kingdom Metazoa; phylum Chordata; order Ceratodontiformes; family Ceratodontidae; genus Neoceratodus; species Neoceratodus forsteri. The sequence continues at coordinate 1,181,650,054 of CM057458.1, forward strand.
CCTATATTTAAAAGCAGCCTGGCCTTTGGATGTGAGCATGAACGAGGCAAGGAATAGTCTTTGGTCAATACTGCTAAGGAAGTACACAGGTGAAGGTAGTTGGGAGAGAGCAGAGGTCAAGTAGGGGGGAAGGGAGTGGGACCAGTATTTGGCAGCGAACCTAGTACAGTTAATTTGTCTGCGGTCATGAAGGGAAGGCAGGGTTGATGAGCTGTAGAGGTTGCAATGGTGTGTGGTTTGGGGGCAGCCGAGGATGAAACGGCAGAAGGAGTGGAACAGGGTGTCTAGACTGGCTAGCGCAGACCCGGGGGTGATAGAGTAAACTATATCGCCATAGTTGAGTACCGGAAGGATCATTTTTTGAATGATGACCCACCTAGTCTGTGTTGGGAGGCAGCTTTTATTTTGGTGTAGTGCACCAAGTTTGGGGAGCAGCCGCTTGTGTAGGGAAGTGATGTGAGTCGAGAAATCTAGTTGTTGATCTAGCCAGATGCCCAGATATTTGAAACTCGTGCAGTTATCCAGGGGTGTTCCATCCAAGGTTTTGTAGGGTGGGGTGGGGGCTTGACGGGAGAGTCTTTGAGGGGAGCCAAAAGTAAGTGATACTTTTTTTGGGGGTTAAGATATAGCTGATTAGACCTGAACCAGTTCTGGATGGCGTTGAAATCTTCCTGGAGGAGAGTTGCTACACTATGTATTGTGGGACCAGAGGTGTAAAGGACAGTGTCGTCTGCATACATCTGGATGGAAGAGTGGGAGCATGCAGTAGGGAGGTCATTTAGAAAGATGGAGAAGAGTAGGGACCCAGGACAGAGCCTTGGGGATGCCTGCAGGGACTTGCAGTGGGTGGGAGGTGTAAGAGGCAATTTTAACTACTTGTTTTCTGCCCACTAGGTAGTCCCGGAACCAGTTAGTGGCCTGAGTAGAGAGACCTGCATCGGTGAGTTTGTTGACGAGTAGGGGGGTGAGAGATGGTGTCAAAGGCCTTGGCTAGGTCTATGAAGATGGCAGAGGTGATGTGTCCTTTATCCATGCACGTGAGGATGTCATCCATGACTCGAAGCAGGGAGGTAATGGTAGAGTGGGATTTACGGAAGCCTATTGGAAAGGTGTGAAAAAGGAGGAGGCATCAAGGTACAGAGTGAGTTGAGACAGGACCAATCGTTTCTGTAATTTAGCCAAAGTTGGAAGTAGGGAGATGGGTCGGTAGTTTTCAGAGGAGGAGCGGTCACCTTCTTTTGGCAGGGGTATAATGGTGGCGAGCTTCCAGGCTGATGGAAGGTTGGCCAAGGAGAAGGATAGATTGAGAAGGTCAGCTAGAGGGGCGGCTATGGCAGGGGTGGAGAGGTAAAGCATTTTTGCATCCATGGATGCAGGGCACTTACCTTTGTTGGGGTTTAATGCTTGAAGGGAGGGGAAGACATCAGCTGGGGAAACTGGGCGGAAGGAGAACGGAAAGGTTGTGGGGGTAGGCTGGGGGCACGGGTGCAGTGAGGGGGTCTGGGGAGAGAGTGAGGGAGGGAGGAGAGGAGCTTGTCAGCGCAGCTGGAGAAGTGGGTGTTAAAAGCTTCAGCCACGTGAATTGGTCGGAGATTGGGGTGCCCTGCACAAGTAGTGTTTGGGGTGCAGGTTGGGTGGGGGGGAGAGCAGGGATTTGAGAGATTTCCAGAAGTCGCTTGGGTGGTTTAAGTTTTTGCTGAAAGACGAATAAAAGTAGTTTTTTTTTGCTTGGCGGATGCTATGTGTACACGCGTTTCGCAGGGATCTGTCTGTAGAGAGGGAGGCCAGTATGCCTAGCTTCTTATAGTCTTTCCAGGCATGGTCTCTAGCTTGGCATTTTCTAATTATGTCAGCTGAGATCTAAGTGAGATGCGCTCCTCTGACTCTTTTCCGTCCTTAATGGGGCGTGTTTATCCCATATTTTAAGGAAGTTTGATTTGAAAGCTTCAAAGGCAATGTCAATGGAGGGTGCTGCTGAGATGAAATTCCAGTTAATCTGCCTTAGAGCCGACAGGAGGGAAGCTAGGTTGAGGGAGTTATAGGACCTAGTGTTTATTGTCTTTGGGGGTGGGGCAGGGGGGCTGTGAATCTTCCGGACCATAAAAATGATATGATGATCGCTTATGGAATCAGGTAGGAGGCCTGCGCTTAGAATCCTGTGGGGGTGGGAGGTAAGAGCCCAGTCCAGTAAAGTGTGGTTAAGGGTTTTGTGGTTTAGTCTGGTCGGATCAGTGATGAGTTGAGATAGATTCTGGGCCTTAATTTTAGTCTTAAGGTGGGCTTTGTCAGGGCCGAGCCAATTTATATTGAAATTGCCAGTGACATGGAGTTGACTCCCAGCTGCTAGAGATTGAAGGTTGCCCAGATGGGATAGGATGTCCTCAGAGGGAGTGCAGGGGGGCAGTATGAACCAGCCACATAGATAGGGGTGGAACAAGGGAGAGAGATTTTGACGAGTAGAGAGTCGATGTTACGAGCGGGAGGGGGGATGCCCACTAGAGTGAACTGGAGATTGTGTGAGATGTGTATAGCCGTGCCACCACCTCTCTTTTTACCAATGCGGTCATGTCTGATTATTGCATACCCCGGTAGTGATACTTCCATATCAGTGTGGTGTGGTTTTAGCTAGGTTTCAGAGATGACAAGGATGTCCGGGCATAGGGTTATGGCAAGTGGCTGCAGCAGGAAGAATTTGGATGGGAGGCTGCAGATGTTTAAGTGGAGGATACGGAGGCCTTTGGGGAAAGAGAAAGAGGAGTGGGTGCTAAAAACTGGGGAATTGGGCCAGGGTTGGCCTCTATGTCCCCGGACAGGAGTAGTAGTAGGGAGATGAGAAGTTTAAGTCTGAGTTTGACCTGGGGTGGATTAAGGCAGGTTTTGGCAGTTCGATAGGAAGAGATAGTAGGGGGGTGGCGGAAAGTAGCAAGGTGTGGGACCGAATGGCCCATGTAAAAAGAAGGAGGTAGAATAGAAGCGCTAATAAGACTGTAATGTGTATTTGCCTTAGCTTGAGCAGGTATGTATGCATAAGCTGTGTAGCAAGTTGGTGTGGCTAGGTTATAGTACATAAATGTCAGATGTACGATGCCATATGGAGATAGCTGGTGGCAGGGAGGGTAGGTTAGCCAGTTGGAAGAGGATGAGTAATGCAGGCAACAGCAACATCCTAGCCCGGGATATATTTGGGTGTTCGAAAGTTTTGGTTGGGAGCCCTCTGGTTACAATTAAAGGCACAGTGAAGCACATTCAGTTTAACTAGGTTCTACACAAGTATCTTGAAGCACCTAACTGAAATTAGCAAAGGAGGTAGCAAAGGCAGAGAATCACAGGTGAAAATAAACTATCAGCACACCTGTGCCGACTCTAAACCACACTGACTGTGCAGAGCAGTAAGCTTCCTTGCGTGGCCCTCTTTTAAAATGTTTAAAAGTTTGAAAATGGCACCGGAGACTGCAGCGTTCTTCGTGTACCTGAGAGTTCGGAGGGGGGCCGTCCTGGAGTGCAGCAGGGGAGGGCTTTTTGGAGTCCTGAGCCATCGAGACCCTTTCCACAAGTCGCTGTCTTAGCATTTGGGGGGGGTCCGTCCTGGCTGGGATTAGTGCTCAGAGCCCTCAACAACCACCGATGCAAGCTGTCAGAGCCCTCAGTGTTTTTCCATACAAAGCAATTTGCTGAATCCCAGCTGGTTTATCATTGCTGACAGCTATCGGGCTGCACTGACAAAGAAGTCAGGTTGAGCTGACTGCAGGGAGGTAACCAGTGAGGATGTGGCAGCAAAAAGCGTGAGAGAGAGGAACCAGAAAACTGAGCTGAAAATTTATTTAGATCCATTAATAAAGTTGTTAGTTTTGGACAGTGTGGGGGAAGAAGTGAAAAAGAAAACACAAAGGCAGTCAAGAAACACAAAAAGCCCAAAAGTGATTGGTGACTTAACTACTACACAATAGTCTCTGTTACAGTAGGTGCTGTGTTTACTTTAAATAAATCTTTACTGTCTCTGTTTAACTTCTGTTTGTTGTCTCCTGTTGCACCAAGCCCTGCTCTACACCACTGCAGTTTAACTTGCTGAATTTACATTGTAAGAGGCAACATTGTAAGAGAGAGAGAGAGAGAGAGAGAGGCAACTTTGATACTGGTTTTTAATATGAGCCTTAATCTCAGTAATGTCTTTAAATAATTCAGAAGTGGAGCTGTGGTACATGACTTGGGGGGCATGTTTGTAAAGTGCGTGTCAGGTTCTGTGAATGATTTGAATTTATTTTAATCAGCTCTTCAAACAGACTGGCGAGAGAGTTGGGAGTTGTGAAATGTCAGGGAGCAAATGATCGGGAGCAAATTGTCGGGAGTGAATTGTCATGTTCCCAGATTCAACAATGTCTGCCTCAACACCCGTAGCTAAGTACTCAGACCAGGTTATAAACCCAGCAACTCATCTGTAATGGTCATTAACTGCAGGTACTGCAGGACACATTTCAAAAGGGCAGTTATACAGGATTTAGGATGCTGTCCTACATGCTGGACCATTGGAGATATAAAGGCTCAGCTCCAGGCAGCATGGGCAGAGATTGCACACCTCAAATCATATATTCAGGAGGAAATATATTAAAAGAACCACCAGCCATTTCCCCAACATCCAGATGAAGCACCTCAACTGCAGAGGGTAGTTCATCCAGGAGGTTAGCAGGTGGTTAAGAGGGACAAATCGGTTGCCCCATCACTCGATGCTCTCCAACGTATCACCTCCACAAACTGTAAAAACTACAAACAGGTATCTGCCTCTATCTCTGAAATCAAACAAAGGGGCAGAGGACATTGCAGCACAGGAGCTAGCACAACCAAACTTGCCCAAAACAGGGACTAAAACAAAGAAAGCAAAAAGTAAATTCAAAACACTTCTGATCATAGGAGACTCCATGATTTGAGGAGTTGATACCTACCTCCTGCCAGGCATAATTGTCAGATGTCTCCCAGCTACATCAGTGTGGAGGGACACTGACCGCATTGCTAAAATCGTGCAGGAAGCAGGGGAAACATCAACATCCTGGTACACATAGGGGCTAATGATCTTGCCAGCTGGTTAGTTGTGGAGACCAAGGAACACCTGATCACGCTGGGAGACAAACTGTCATCCATTTCATCCATCCATTTCATCTGGCATCTCCTTCTCTGAGATCCTGCTGGTCTGGGAGAGGGGGACAGATGGACAGAAGGTCAGAGAAGGGGAGATAGGAGAGCAAAGCATGTGGCTCAGGTGCTGGTGCCAGGAAAAAGGACACAAATTTGTAGGTAACTGGCAACAGTTTTGGGAGCAAATGTTCTTTAAATTTGATGGACTGCATCTGACTAAGGAGGGACTATGTGCATTGAGGCTGAAGTTCGACATCTTAGGAGAATATTTAAACTAGGAAATGGGGAGAGGGGTGCAGAACCCGATACATCAAACAGGAAGAACACCCCTCACCCCTCAGCTAGTGATCAAACAGGAGTTCAGCATGTTTGTAGTTCATTTGCATCACCAGATAAGGAAAAAGGTCCAGTTCCCCATATGATGCACAGGAGAAAGACCGAACCTGACCCATCAACTAACACACTGAAATCTGGCCAAAGGAAAATCATGTACACAAATGCCCACGGTCTGGGAAACAAGATCCCAGAACTGCAGGCAACAATGACAGAGGCTAAACTGGACATAGTAGCCATTAACGAGACACGGATCACCAGCAACCATACTTGGGAGACTTCAGCAGCTGACTATGTACTGTTCAGAAAACAGTGAGGTGCAAAGGGGGGAGTGGCCCTTCATGTCAATGAAAATATTAAAGCTACAGAAAATCAGAATACACATAAGGAGCCAGAAGAGCTGTGGGCCACCCTGGAAACAGCAAATGGGATACCCATACGAACTGGGGTTGCCTACAGACCTCCAGACCAGGGGGAGGACATAGACACATTACTGTTAGAAGACATATAAAACATGACAGAGAAAGGGGAGATTCTGATAGTGGGAAACATCAACACGCCAGATACAGATTGGTCAATTCCAGCAGGAACATCTGCCAGAACTAGACACATAGTGGATTCCCTGCAGGGGAAGGGCCTCAAACAACTGGTACAGTAACCCACAAGAGACAGGGCTATCCAAGTTCTAGTACTGACTAAGGAGGAAAGGATCACAGATCTCCAGGTTGAAGGTCACCTGGGGGCCAGTGACCATCACATGGTATGGTACAGTTTGGTCACTTGAACTAAATCCTTACATTCCAAGGCAAAAATATGGGACTTCAGAGGAGCTGACTTGATAAGATGGCCAACCGAGTTAAGCTAGCCCTGGCTAGAAGAAACACATGGGAGGGGGTACAGACAAAGTGGGCAAGCATACAATACTTGAAGTAACATCCCATTGTGTTAGAGAGAAAGGCACGAGCAAAAGAAGAAGAAAACCACTCTGGTTCTCAAAAACAGTAGCTAGAAAGGTCAGAGACAAAAGGCTGGCCTTCAGGAAATACACGGGAATGCAGCAGGACGAAGACAGGGAGGCATACCAAACTTCCCTAAGGGTAGCAGAGAAGGCAGTAAGGCAGGCAAAGACCCAAATTGAGGAAACCCTAGCACGAACAGTAAAATAAGGGGACTAGACTTTCTATAGATACATTAGTGAAAGGAGAAAGTTCAGAGCGGGTATTGCTAAGATCAAAGGGGATAAGGGTGAGTGTGAGGAGGAGAACCAAGGAAAAGCATCTATCCTAAATAGATAAGTCTGATCAGTATTTACAGAGGAGATGGTAGGCAGGGCCCACAGCTCAAGACCATGGGCACAGGGAAAAAGGAGATGTGCAGTAGTCACTTCACAAAAGAAAGGGTCCTACAAGAGCTTGCTAATCTCAGGGTGGATGAGGCAATGGGACCTGATGGCATACATCCCAGGGTACTAAAGGAACTAAGGGTGGAACTAGCAGAGCCATTAGCAGAACTATTTAGTGAGTCTCTGAGCACAGTAGAAGTCCCAGAAGACTGGAGAAGGGATCATGTGATATCGCACCACAAGAGTGGTAGCAGGGAGGAGGCAGTGAATTACAGACCAGTCAATCTTACCTCAGCAGTGGGCAAGATTATGGAAGCACTCCTTAAGGAAAGGATAGTGCAACAACTGGAATCCATAGAAGCACAGGATCCAAGACAGCATGGGTTTACAATGGGAAGGTCCTGTCAAACTAATCTTTAAGATTTCTTTGACTGGGTAACCAGAGTGGTGGACCAAGGGGGCACAGTTGACGCCACCTACTTTGACTTCAGCAAAGCTTTCGATATTGTTCCACATAGAAGATTGATTAATAATGATCACGTGATGCACTTACCCTGAGAGGATGTGTGGCTGCTCTGCTCCCTCTCCTACGCTCATAAAAATCCTTAATTTAGCAACTGCTGTAAAACAAAACTCTCGGCTAATTGACATTGCAATACCTTGCAGCTTGGTGATACTTGCGATTGACATTTCTCCAGGGGGAAAAAGCTTATAAGATCTAATGGAGATGGAAATGCGTCAAGGCTTCTCTGCTAGTATGCCTCCTCAAATGCAGGATAAAATAGCTAAGCCGGTGAAAACCCAGGCCTCAGCTACAAGTAAAAATGCAACACCGGCTAACATCCCTGCACTGCTAACAGAAGATAGATTTCTCGCTGAGATGGAACCACTTAAGCAAGCCATTCTGGAGTTCGCAACAGAACTCAAAAGCATGAAGACAAATTTAAAAGAAACTAATATAAAGATGTCTGACATTGCAGCAAGAACAACTTTACTAGAGGGCTGGCAATCTCATCTGAACCCTGAAGTAGTGGCACTTAGACAGAGAATAAATAAGGTGGAGGCTAAACTCAAAGACCTCGAGGGTTGAAACAGGAGGAATAACCTAGTTATATTCAGCTTGCCTGAAGAAGATGAAGGATCTTCTTCGGTACTCTTTACACAAAAGCTCCTGTTGAAAATTGATGGCCATCCACTGCACGCCACCACATACCATGTGAAACGGGCTCACAGGTCACTAAAGCCTAGACCCCCCCATTGGTGCCAAGCCCAGACCATTCATTGTCCGACTACTAAGTTTTATAGATCAGCAACACATCTTATTCAAGGTTAAAGAATTGCAGGAGATTAAATGGGAGGAGGCCCCCCTAAGAATCTTGCAGGATCTACCGGCGGCCACCAGGCAGAAACAAGTTGAATACCATCCATCGGTAACCAAGCTGATAGACGCCAGAATAAAATTCAAAATGATATATCCTGCCAAGTTATCAGTCCAGCATCAGGGTAGTTGAAGATCATTCGAAAATGCAGAACAAGCTGCAGAAAATCTTGCTGTTATGTTCCCTGAAGTATTCGCACATCGTTGACACTGCAACTTCAAAATTGTGTAAGAGAAGGAACTATCATGGTACAATAGTTTTGTTGGAGAGTCTGCCGATATTCATTGTAGATCCGATGGTATTTTCAAGGGCTGGGGAGGCTAACTGATGAGAAAAAGGAGCACATCAGGTTTTCTGAGTTGAATTTGATTCAGTAAGTAGAAACAGCCTGGCTGTGTCCTGGTGGAATTGCATGCCTGACAGCAGGTCTGTAAAATAAACGAGCTTGCATATATGGCTTGATTTTTTGGTTTCCCTGCTCAGTATTGGGTGCAGTGAACTTACATTGGAGTGGTGGCTGTGGAGCGAAATGGGAAGGTGCTCTTTGGTGCGACTGCTGGACTGCTCGAACATGCACAAGTGCGTGTGGTTTTTCCTATCGGCAAGAAACTACTACGGCAACCTTTACAAGAGACCAGACCCAGTAATGATTTAACAACTGGCCAGTATCTGAGCAGACTGAATAAGAGATACAGCTGTAGGTCTGGACTCAAGAATATGCAAGTGCTTACTCTTTGTTATACTTTTTTTGTTTGTTTTGTTTTTCCCAGACCTTCAAGTAAATCAGGCATGCTAAGCCCTGACATATAATTTATTCCTAATGTCCCTAACAAATGACGAGGAGATATGTTCTTCTTTTTTATCTTTTCTTTTTTTTCTTTTTTTATTACATATATATACGGTCAAAACTGACTAAGGAAGATTTATGTTCTATAAGGGAATAATAGAAACTTTATACAGGTATGTGTTAATTTTTAAATTGAAATTGTTGTAGATATGCATAGTAATGTGGATTGTTTTCATGTGCTCTTATATGATATAGCATACCCCTGGAGTTTAATTGGGGATTGCAATGTTGTGATGCTGAGGGTTTTATTTGGGGGGAAGGGAGTGGAGAAGTGCTGCAGCATTGGGGGAGAAGCAGACACATCTTTACAACTGGGGGAAGAGCTCCCATTCTCGACTCCATGGTTAGGGGTCAAGATTTTCTCCTTTTTTATTTTTGTTACATGGGGCTCAGGGAATTATTATCTTGGTTTTTTTCTTTACAAGGAAATGTTATATTGATAAGGGGGGAGGACTTTAAAAAATTGGGTGGGATGGGGACTGCCATAGGTAACTGGGTTTTACTGTTTACACCTTTGTTACTTTTTTATGCTCTTGTACACAAGGACATTATTTTTGTGGATGCTCAACTAGATTGACGGGATATAATTTCTGTTCATGGAATGTCAAAGGGGCTCAGACACCTGCCATGAGAACTAAAATATTACTGCATCTCCATAGTCTTCATGTGGACATAGCCTTTCTACAAGACACACATCTCCTGTCTACTCAAATTAATCTTTTTCATAGATGCTGGGTAGGACAGGCTTTTGGCTCAGGTCTGAACTCTCGACAAAGGGGAACTGCCATACTTATTGCACGACAGATACCATTTTGTTTACTACAAGAGGTGTCGGACCCTGAAGGTCACTACACTATTATTAGGGTGATCTTGGGACAATCAGAGATGATTCTAGGATCTATCTACGGCCCTAATTCAGAGAACCCTGAATTTTTTATGAACCTAGTGACAATACTGGCTACGTGGTTAGTGTTGCCAATAGTTCTGGGAGATGATTGGAACCAAGTCCTATTGAATAAATTAGACAGATCAGGTAACACTAGACTCCCTGTCACTAGGACAGAAAGCCTTGCATGAGCTAATACATTTGTTAGGTCTTACAGACCCCTGGAGAATAACCTATGCTGAGAAGAAGGAATTCTCATTTCACTCTCTCCCACATCATTCATTTTCATGCTTAGATTACTTCCTTATAAGTGTTGAACACCTCCATGGGGTGGTATCAGTTTTTTACTCCTCTAAGATTTTTTTCTGATCACAATATGGTGCAGTTAATATTAAGTGTTGCACCTAACGTTCAGAAGAACAAACTGTGAAAAATTAATAACCAACTCTTAAAATCTGAAGAAACTATTCAACGTTAACAATCTTTTATTTCAGACTTCATGGAATATAACTCCCCATCTACGTCTAGAATGGGCATTCTATGGTGCACGTTAAAATGTTCCTTAAGTGGACAACTGATCCGTATAGCTTTGAAGCATAAAAAAACAACAAAATCAGACCCTTTCCTCTTTATTCAACCAGATCACAATAGTGGAAGCCAATTTATCAGCTTCATACCCGGAAGAGGATTGGGAAAAAGCGGAATTCTTGTGGGCACAATACAACTTAGTGTTAGCTGAAAAAGCCGAATTTCATATGCTTAGATCCAAGATGTCTTATTTTGATCAAGGAGAAAGGGCTGGGAAGTTTCTGGCTCTCTGGCTTAGGTCTCAAACATCAGACAGAATTATTACCTCCATTTATTTTCCAACAGGTAATATTCTCACCTCCCCCATGGATATTAGTAAAGCCTTTTCAGACTATTACAATCATTTATACACACCGCCTACCTCCTCCTTTTTTCAGCAAATGTTAGATACCTTTATGAGAGATATTAATATCCCAGCACTTTCTGAATTCCACATTTTCATTCTAAAGGCTCCTATAACAATTAAAGAAGTAACTGATGCCATTGAATCACTCCCCTTAGATAAAGCGCCCAGCCCAGATGGTTACTCCTCAAATTTTTATAAAACATTTAAAAATAAATTAGCACTTATTCTCCTAAATACCTTCCAATACCTTTATACTAATGGCATATCTGATTTCTCCCTTACCCAGGCCACTATAGTAGTCCTTCCCAAACTGGGCAAAGACCCTCTGCTCATCACTAACTATAGACCCATCTCCCTCATTAATGGGACTTAAAAATCCTTGCTAAGATCATGGCATTAAGAATGAACTGAGTCTGGGACTCACTGGTTAGTGCTGAGCAGGTGGGATTTGTTAAAGGCCGCCTTTCCTCTGATCGCCATTGGAAAGTTACCTATCTCTTTTCTGCATCCAAGGGTTCCCTTACACCTGCTGTTTTGGTGTCCTTGGATGCAGAAAAAGCTTTTGATAGGGTGTTATGAGATTACCTTTTTTCTCTGCTCCCAAAATACGGTATTCCCCAGGAAATTATAAAATGGGTTAAAATATTCTACTCCTCTCCCTCTGCAAGAGTCCAGGGCAATAATGTGCTTTCTACTCATTTTTTTTTTTAAAGCAAGGGATGCAGCAAGGTTGTCCTCTATCACCCTATCTATTTAATCTTTTCTAGAGCCCCTTATACGGAAATTGAATTCCTCTCCTTTAATTTTGGGTATTAAGATAGATGATACAGAATACAAGCTCTCCGCATATTCAGATGACATTTTATTACATATTTTATCCCCTTCACAATCTCTCCCAGCAGCATTCACAATAATTTCCAAATTTGGCTCCCTTTCCAACTACAAATTGAATCTAGAGAAGATGGAAGTCTTTCCCCTTAACAAATATTCACAAAAGGCAGAAATTGTAAACCAGGGTTTACAATGGCATGCAGACCAGCTTATATATCAAGGAATTAATCTCCACTCCTCTCCCCAAATGATGAAGAAACTCAACCTTGACACCCTTGTTAATACTTTAAAGGAAGATATCAAACACTGGTCCCGACTACCTTTGTCCCTGTGGGGCAGAATGATTATAGTAAAAATGAATATTCTACCTTGTATATTGTACCCATTACAAATGTACAGTATAACTGGGCCCTGCCAGACTCCTGGTTCCTGCAGCTGCAAAAAATAGTTAATTCCTTTTTATGGGCAGGTAAAAAGTCTAGGCATAGCTATATTAAGCTTACCCATCAAAAGATAGATGGTGGGTTACAGGCCCCAAACTTTTATTTATATTATTTAGCGATACACCTAACAAGGATGAGGTATTGGTTAACTTTCCCTAACCCCTCTCCCGAGTACCATTATCATCCTCTGGTTAGATATAGAGCGTGACTTATGTTTAGCACAGGAGGTGAATCCCAGGGGCCTTCCTTTCCTTACGAGATGGAATTTTCCCAATAAACTAAAAGCTTCTCCACTGGGTTCCATGCTTGAAATACAACGGCAATTCAACACTCTTCTTAAGATAGTGGGCCAGAAGGATTTAACACAACCTCTTTTTAATAATCCAAATTTCTTAATCTCAGGTAAACCTCTCAAAATTACCTCATTTTGGCCTAATATGGGAGTTGAAAAAATATAGGACTTGGTTATCAATTGTAAATTGATGTAGTTTCAGAAGCCAGTACTCTTTATAAATGGCCTCCGGTATATGTATTTAAATAGCTGCAGATTTCCCATATGTTAATGAAGCACTTTGGTACAGGGCTTTGGTCTCAACTCCATCATCTGTACTAAAACCATACATTGAATCCCTCCCAACTTCCCATTTAATAGCATATGCATATGTCTTTTTGCGGACCGCACTGGCTTAGTTAGAAAACCAAAGATGTTATTGGTGGGACCAGTCATTGCCAGCAATTACATATTCTAGAAGTTGGACTAGAATCTGGAAACCTTTATATAGATATATTAAATGGGATAGGTATAGATTTATGCAGTTTCAAATAAATCACAGTCTGTTTTATACTCCGGTTAAATTGTACCGGATAGGTGCCCTGACTTCTGAGCTCTGTACCAGGTGCAAAACTCCCAGGTGAACTGCTACACATGTTGTGGACATGTGAGAGAATTTCCCCATTCTGGAATAGCATCAAATCCTGCCTGGACCCACTGTTGTCTCTGTCAGATAAGTTTAGTCTGGAGATTTGTATCCTAGGAGATTATGCCACTCTTCAGGATCGCTCTCAGCGATCATACATGGCATTAATCTCAGCATGTGCCAAAAAAATAATACTCTGGCACTGGAAAGATGCAATTATTCGCTCTTATACTGAATGGTATCGAGAAATAATGTTTGCTATACAAGCAGATCGGGTTGTAGCGGGAGTGTCTAATAATATGGAAACATTTAAACAAATCTGGGACCCCTTACTAAGTTTGTTGCTGATCTGGAATAAAAAGGGCCAAACTAACATTGGAGCTCCACAATATCCGGTTACAGTCTAAGAGTTCTTGAGGTGAATTATATGTGTTATAAGAAAAGCAGTATTACCTATTGGCAGTTGGGGTGGGTTGGGAGGGTGGGATACAGGCATCTCTCTATCCTGTTGCACCTTATGCAACTGGCAATAATTCCAAGAGGTAAATTTTTTTCTCCCTCTCTTTTTGTGCAAATGCTTGTAATGTATGCAGATTATACTGCATGTTGGATGCCTGTAAACACTGTGGTAAAAAACAAAAAACTAATAAAATATATTTAATAAAAAAAAGAAGATTGATTAATAAGCTGGGTAGCCTCAGAGTGGGTCAGAAGTTGGTCAACTGGGTGGCAAACTGGTTGGCGGGCAGAAAACAGAGAGTGGTGGTAAATGGTATACAGTCAGAAGAGATGCAAGTCACAAGTGGGGTAGCTTAGGGATCAGTCCTGGGGCCAGCCCTCTTCAATATCTTTATCAGTGACACTGCAGATGGACTGGAGGGTAAGGTTTGTCTGTTTTCAGATTACACCAAGATCTGCAACAGAGCAGATGATTCAGATGGGGTGGGCAGAATGAGAAGAGATCTGGATAAACTGTTATAATGGTCGGAAGTGTGGCACCTGGGGTTTAAAGCAAAGAAGTGCAAGATCATGCACATAAGGAAGAGAAACTCTGAAGCAACCTATAGATTGGGAAGGGAGTTGCTGGCAATCACAAGGGAAGAAAGAGACTTGGGCATCATCATCACAGATGACCTGAAATCATCCAAGCAGACCGCTAAAGCAGTAGGTAAGGTTAGATGGATGTTGGGTGTATTAGAAGGGGTAACGCAAGTTGTAAGAGTGAGGTAATAGTCCCTCTTTACAAGACACTGGTTAGGCCCCATCTGGAGTACTGCATACAGTACTGGAGGCTACACCTGCACAAGAACATTAACAAATGATGACAGTCCAGAGAAGGGCAACCAAAATGGTGCAGGGACTGCATCAGAAAACATATGAGGACAGATTAATGGAGCTTAATATGTATACCCCAGAGCAAAGGAGGGAGAGAGGTGATATGAGCCAAACATTCAAACACCTTAAGGGCATTAACAAGGTGAAAAAGTCTAACATGTTTCATCATAATAAAAATAGCTGTACAAGAGGACACAGCATAAGATTAGAGGGAGGTCAATTAAGGGGTAATGTGAGAAAGTTATTTTTCACAGAAATGGTGGTGGATGCATTGAACAGCCTACCTCAGGAAGTGGTGGAAATGAATACAATGTAGGGCTTCAAACAGGCATGGGTTGGGCATAAGGGAGCAATACAGATGAGTATGAATAGATAGGCCATTGACAGAGTTCATGCCAATGGCACATTCATAAGGTAGAAAAAAGGGCAGACTGAGTGGGTCTTGTGGTCCTTATCTGACTTCAACTTCTATGTTTCTATGTATGTTTCTATGTAGCAGTGGGATGGCTTGACTAACGGATGCAGTGTCACCACTCACTACCGGTGTGGCATGTTGAAACAACCTCAAAATTACTATTATTCAATTCATGAGTTGCCATTGCACAGTTGTCATAGACATTGATGCCCTGGAACCATCATGGCTACTGTGCATGACAAGGTACTTGGATATTGCTGTGTACTGCTCATACAAGAGCTCTGCCATGTAAAGTGTGGAGTTCCATCTTGTGACAACTTCAAACTTGAGGCAGTACTGAGGGAAGCTGTTTTGGATCTGCAGCTGCCTAAGTTGGTCACAGGCCTTTCCAGAACATACAGAGTGGGCACAGATGTGGCATGCTTTATTTCCAGGTACTGAGAAACTCCTGTACCACAAGATTTAAACAGTAGGTCATGCAGGGAACCCTCACATAGCCACCATTGCTGATTCATTTAATGACATTGCAGCCATTATCACTTGCAATGAAGTAATCTTTTAGGGACAGGGGTGCAGCCACTCATCAGTTTCTGTCAGTAGCAAGTCTGTCATGTTTTTCCTTGTATACGACCCTGCTACACTATGCATTGCAAGTGTAGTATGTTGTCTAATGGCAGGATGGTTGCTATCACCACAGCCTGACTTCTTATGCTGCTTTCCCATGCCACCATTGCAGACAACCCCAGTAAATGCACAACATGTGCAGTAATACACAAATAAGCATGATCCATGATTAAGTGAATATAAGGTGCTGTGAAATGCTGAAGGGCATGTCTTACAGACTCTGTCACAGTACAATATGACTCAGGGACAGCACAGGTGGCAAAGTATGTCCTGGGTGGGATCTTCCATTTAGGACATGCGCATGTCACAAAACCTTGGAATCCTACATTCTACACAAAGGAGAACAGCAACAGGTCAATTGCAAGAATTTCTAATATGGCAGCATTGAGTTCAGGTGCAACCACATGATTTGGCGGATATTCACTGTGCCACTCAAAAAGGCTGTGCAATGTGGATTGCATTGTTCTGTATTTTGCACATGGTATGTCAAATGTCTCTTCTCTCAACTGCCATGAATGTTTTTTTTTTGACACAGGATGGTGAGTGCACAGGTGACAAGCCAGTAAGTGCTGCTATTTTGCTGTTTTAAGCACACGGGTTGATGCAGTAAAATTACTACATGGACCACCACTGCTACTCTGACCACTAATGAACATTCAAAATCATTCTCCTCCTCATGCCTCCATTGTTAATTCACAGCCTTTTCCTACATAGATACTTACACTGACTTAAGATGGGATACCGTGCTCATTATGGTCGAAGAGGGACAATGCCCCACTATGGCTTCAGCTTCTTTCTGGTGCCGAGTCCACTGTGCCATGTTCCTGTTCTTGAGATAGGTATGCTGGCTTCCAGTGCCAAGATGACTGCCCTTTTTACCAAACCTCACGTGTACTTGGCAGATTGCCATTTTCATCTTTTTCATCTTGTATGAAAAAAAATCACAGGCTAAGGATTTTGCTGCCCTACATTCCACATGATGCTGCTGCTGCATATGGGATTGCAGTTTTCATGGAGATGAAGTGGGGGGTATGCTGCATGATTCTGGGTGTGCTGCAAAGTTTGATTGAACATCACAATCAATGAGTATGGCTTCAGGGTTCTCTGCAGACACAGTTACATCAGAAGACCGTTGAGGGGGGTCTTACTAACAGACTGTTTACCTACAACAACTGTAACTTTCTTTTTGTCCAGTTCCTATACAGGGTCGCTAGCATGTAGCATCATCATCATAATCCACAAATTCACTTTGAATGCTATCCTGTGGAGATATTACAAACAAAGCCTCAGTATGATCATCTGCACTTTTTGTCAACTTCTGATTGTTTGGATGGCCTAACCTGAGGATCTGTGGAAGCATGAGACCGTCAATAATGAGGATCAGGATCATGCTCAACTACTGTGGGGAGTGGGGACATTACCTGCACTCAAGTCTTCAGAGTCCACAACATTTTTGCCATCTGATAACTTTGCCTGTGTTGTAGCAATACTCCTGCTGTTATCAACAATGCCATCATTTACTTTACTACCAGTGACACCAGCATCTGCAACCAGCATTGAAGAGACTGATTTCACTGAGAAAAACTGAGTCACTGAAATCCCTTTACTTGCAGAAACTACTACCTTTCCCTCATACTGCACACTACCATGTCCATGACCACACTCAACGTTGCTATACCCTAATAAACCTGCATCATCATCATCATCACAACTTCTGCTGCTCTCAGTTGGAGGAACACAAGCAATAGCCTTCTTAGCAGCAGTGCCACAGCCAGAAACAACTCTGCATTGCCATCTCTTCGTGGGCATTTTTTAAGATTACACAGACAGTCACCAAGACAAGAAACATGTGCACCTCACAAAAGTGTTTTTCTGATCTTGCTTGTTGCTGCAACAAATTCAAGAGGATTCAAAAGAAAGTACAATATCAAAAATACTGCAATAGACACTTTTTTGTCAGTTTTTGTGTTTTAAACTCTGTAGTATGCACTGAAAGAAAGTGTTCATAGAACAATGGGGAAACAAACAATAGTGGTACAGTGACAATTTCAAGCGACTGAACAGAGACAATTAACAGCAACATTATATTTTTTTAAGTTTTTGGTGGATGAGAAACCAAAAAATAACAATAGTGACTTCCAGATGTAAATTGGGCACTAAAGAGATGTAGCCGCACTGGCACAACAAGACATTAACCAGTCTTCAGAAATCCAAAAGTGAAAACAACAATATCTTATTTTGGGGGAGGGGAGGGATTTACAGTAGAAGCAGGAAAAAAAATACCACAGACAGACTGAGAAATTAAGAATATTGCGATTATGATGGCACAATAAAATGTGCATGAATTGATGGCACGCACACAGACTAAAGGTAATGCGTAGAAACTTTAATTGTTCAGTACTCCAAACCCGAGTCTTTCAAACAGACTAAATACAGTAAATGCACAGCAAACAGCAAAAACCCATGGTATGTTACTATAAGTATTACTGTTTATGGGAAGCTGTTCAATTCAAAATTACAGTTTTCAGAAAATTATTAATAGTGAAATGTCTATGACTAATGATAAAATGTTCACAGCATAATATTATGAGAATGACAACATGAAATTGAGTATATCAAACACAGAAATGGTTATGAGACCTTCTGAAATGGGTATGACCTATACCAAAATGTGTATGACTCATACCAAACTTGATATGATGTACAACAAGATGGACACGACATACACCAAGTTGAAAATAACACTTATTAAAATAAGTATGATATATACCAAAATGGCTAGGACACATACTGAAACAGGTAAGATGCAAACCAAAATAGATATGACACATAACAAAATGGGTATGACACACACCAAAATTGGTATGGCGCAGATTGAAATGAATATGCTGTACCAAAAAGGGTATAATGCATAAATAAATATGACACATATTAAAATGGATATGGCCTATACAGAAATGGATATGACACATAGCAAAATGAGCACATACTGAAATGGGTATGACGCACAACAAAATGGGTTTTGCATTAACTGATATTAATATGACACTCACTGAAAATGATATGACATATGATAAAATAATAATGATACATATGAAAATGGATATGACATATACTAGAATGGCTATAACACATAGCACAATGGGTATTATGTACCAAAATGGTTATGCGACAAATTGGACTGGATATGGCACACACTAAAACTAGTATGACACACAGAAATCATTATAACACATATTGGAATGGATACGGCCTATACTGAAATGGCTATAACACATAGCAAAATGAGTATGACATACCAAAATGGTTATGACATTTACCAATATGGTTATAGCACAAACTAACATGGATATGACACACACCGACATGGTTATGACAAATACTGAAATAATTAGAACACATACCAAAATGGATATGTCACATGTTGAAATGGGTAAGACACATATCAAAATGGATAAGACACACACCAAAATGGATATGACAAAAAACAAAATTACCGATATTCAGAAGTGCATCTGGCAATAGCACATGTGATGGCGCAGTGCAACCTAGTTGTGCTGGAGCAACTCAGGGATATATTCAAAAGAGATGAGCAATGGTGCATCTCCTCTGAATATATCAGGTAATACGCACTGCACAAATACGTTGCGCTGGTGCATCCACCTCAGGCAGGGCTGAATACTGGAAATGGTAACTGCGCAAGAGCAACAGAGTTATGCTGTGCACAAATTCCTGTTATTCAGCTGGCTGTATGCAAATGGCATCATAAGGTACAGTATGCAAAGTGCAAATGGGGTCATTTGCATGTCATTATGGCCCCACTTGCATGAATTGTGCAATGTTGGCCAGCGAAATGCACATGTCACCCTGCAGAGAATGTCCCAGGATTAGGCGCTGCAGTACAACCCCTGTCCCATCCCGTGCCACCACTCACCAGTAGCACAGAATGTTATACACCCTGGTGGTCCAGTGGTACCCCCATCTCTCCCATAGCTCCAAGTGCCAATATGTATATTAATAAAATTCCCTGATTGTCTAGTGGTACCCCCCCACTCCAGTAGCTCCGATAGCCGATATGTATATTATTAAAATTCCCTGGTAGTCTAGTAGTACCCCCGCCCTTCCCATAGCTCTGATCACCAATATGTATATTAATAACATTCCCTGGTAGTCTAGTGGTACTCCCCACCCCTCACACAGCTCTGATTGCTGATATGTATATTAATAAAATTCCTTGGTAGTCTAGTGGTACCCCCATCTCCTCCCATAGCACTGATCACTGATATTCATATAAATATAATTCTGTGGAGGTCCAGTGACACCCACATCCACACAGAACCCCAGCCCACCCAGCTCCCCCCCAACATCATTGGCAGGCAGCGGCATACCCACCCGCATACCTTCGTGGCTGCCCGCCAAATGATAGCGTATAGTATGGGCTGCAATCCAATTGGTCCACACTGCGGACCAATGGGCTTGTAGTGCATACTGTAATAGCCATTTTTTCTAAAATATGGCAGTTTGTGAATTTAGTTCTCTATCAAATTATTAATTTCCCTGCCTTTTTTCCCCCAGGTTCCCTGACTTTGTAAGAGGAGTGTTGCATGTTTACAGGCCTCACTCAGTACATGTGCTGAACTACTGAACCATTAAAGGCTTGTACAGCAGCCACACCCAGGTTAGTGACCTAGTGTTTGTCTTCAGACTGTATTGTTAAGTAGTAGTAATAGTAGTAGTAAAAATGTTTATTTTTATACAGGATAACAAACTTTAGGTCATAGACCTATTTTCAAAGTTGTCCTGTGTCAAGAACAAATTACATTCAATAAAACATATTAAGATTCGGACTACATAGAACAACTAATAAATAATTTTTGACATTTATACAAGACAAAAATCTTCAATCAGAACAGCAACTAACACATTTATCCACATTTTAAAAACAAGTACATTCATCATAAAATACAGTGCTCAATCCTAATTTAAACTGGGATAGTTTAGTTGCTTTCCTTAATTCAGGGGGAATATTATTCCAAATATTTGCAGTCTGAGCCTCAAGTGTCATAGTACCATATCTTGTATTAGTTTTTGGAAAAGTGTAACCTCTATGCTTTACATCCCGTAAAAGATATGGATAATATTTACTAACAGAAGGCAATTTCATGTTTCCATCAATCATCCCATTTATTATTTTATAGCTAAATACTAAATATTGTTTTTTAAATCATACTGATAAACTGTCGGGCCCGGATATTCAACCTGTGCCCAAAGCTGTGCAACAGCAGGAGCAAGACAAGTCCACTGCGCCCATGCGCAAGAAGCGTGATATTCAAAAACTGCGCAGGTCAAGATGCACCTCACACACAACTGAATATCGACCACCTGAGCAATAGTGCAACCAGGGATGTGCAGTTGCGCATTTCAAATGTACCATAGCTCACCCAGGGATGCTCAGTGGAGCAGTCCAGATGCACCATAGCGCAACCAGGGATGCCCCATGGAGCAGGGCAGCAGTGCAACAGAACAACCAGGGATGCACAGGGACAGGATGCAGGGGCCCACCACCCATGCCACAGATGGGCAGAGGAGCACACAGCAGAACAGACATTGCCCCCCACACCCCATGCACTGCACAACCAGTGGAGAGCTGGAATAACCACCAGCCCATGGATATCAGCAACCAACCCACAGCCAGGGCATGGTGCCCCAGCACACCCCATGGCAAGCTGTGACCGGCACACAAGGAGGGCCAACCACCCCATGCCACACCATCCCACCAATGCAGAGCACACCCTGCACCACAATCCCCATACACCCTGCCCAGGAGTAGCACCCAACAGTGCAAGGCACCCCATGCATGCCACCACCCCCACTGTGACAATGCAGCCCTGTGAACCACGGAGCCATGCAAGGCAGCCCCACCATGTGCACCCTGCAGCAGGCAGCAGCAGACAGCGATGCAACAACTGCATACACAGTGCACCCTGCACATCCTCCCTTAGGTACAGCTGAGAGACCGACCATGCGCCGGCACACGAGGTACCCCACATGTGAAAGGACATGCCCCAGACCCCACCACCAGCAGTACAGCACCCTGCACACCCTCCCAAGGACACATCCCATCCCAGAATTAACTACAACTGCCAGCACAGACACACACAGTGTTGCATGGAAGCATGCGCCACACAGAATGCAACACAGTGCATGGACAAACACCCACCCATACCCAAGGGCACACCAACACAGGGACACAGTAGCGGGTCAACCAAGCCACTGGCATGTGGCCACGGCAGCCGTGTACACAAGGCCAACACCTCTACATGGCACAGGTGTGCCCGCCATCCTGAGCAGGCACCATGAAGCTGTATGCCACCAGCATGCGGCTGGAGCACAAGTGACAGACAGTGGAGCACATCCCCTGCAACAGACACAAGTGACAGCATGGAGGGGGGACAACAACAGCAGAGGCCAAAGAGCCACTTGAGACAGACAAGCACCATACTGGTGACGGGAGGCAACCTGGCATTGTGCCGGGTACAGAGGTTGTCCAGCATGGACAGCCACCACTGACATGCCAGCAGACTGTGCATATCACAGACACACAAGGGTGTAAGCTGCACAGGCCATGGACGCTCTGACAGGGGTGCCATGCACACAGTGCATGCACTGTGAACCACTGCACACAGGCATCCAGTGCATGGAGAACAACACACAAACCACAGACAGTGACTGATCCCCCTGCCCACACCATAGGTGGTTCCCTTCTGGACACACACACACATGCCCATGCTTGCACCAACCCTGACGCCATGCATACCACTGCAGCTGAGCACCTGTAGCCTGCTGCAAATCAGAGACCACCACACTTGTCATAACAAAATGTATGTATTAAAAAATATAAACACTCAAACATATTTACAAATATATACAAGATTGGGGGGAATGGGCCACAAACCATGTGGGGGGGAGGCATGGGGCAGGGGTGTACAAATGAGAGAGGGAAGAAGGGGTGTGAGGGTAGGTCCAGGGGGTTAGGTGTGTCAGAGGTCATCGAGGGCTTATTCTCTCCACCGCTCTCCACTCCTGTGGCACCTCCAGATGCTTCTCCTCCAGACCCCGTGCTACTCCATCCTCTCCAGCAGTGCCACAGAGGCCCGCTCCAGCTGCAGCAGCTCCTGCATGTCCAGTTCTAGGGCCATCCAGCATTGTCCACCTAGGACAAGGGAGCAGAGTCAATACGTGTGACTGTCCAGGCCCCTGCAGTCCACCCATTATTCATGGCACAGCTGTGTGCCACGCCCCTGTGATGGTGTGTTACCATCTACAGTGACAGCGTCGACAAGACCTACCTACCCAGGCACCCACAGCCATGCTGACAGCTGCACACACCCACTGCCCATGTCCCGCACAGCACCACCATGGCTGTACAGTGACATGGCTGTCCGGTGCGAAGGCAGTGGCACAGCCATGTACCCAGTGCACGCATGGACCACCATTGATGCACTCCCAGACATGCAGTGCCACTGGACAGTGCTGACCATAACAAGTTGCCTGCATGGCAGTGGTGTCAATGGATGGTGACCATGCCCCGCTGCCCACTGTTACACAGCATGCAATAGTAATCATGGATGTAAGGCACTCACCATCATCAGGCTGGTCCCTGCGCCTCTGTGGTCTGGCATCCCTCCCGGCCTGCTGGTCCTCTTTGTGGCGCCTCCTCTCCCTCGCCCGCCAGTGCTCCTCTGGACCTAAGGTGCAAACATGGAGAGAGGAACATCAGTACAATCCGGTAGCAAAGTCCCCCACCCCGTGTGTGTGCAATCCCACACAGCCATACCCATCCACCCCACCCGATACCACCAACACGGCCAACACTGGATGCCCCCCCATGTGCTGGACACATGCAACCATGATACTCGTATGGACGTTATCAGTGTATGGATGGGGCACCTACCTGGCCCTGGCACTGTGCCCCTCCTGGCAAGTGCCTGCAGGCGGGCAAGCCTGTCCGGGTCCATGCGCTGGAGGTCTCCATATCGGTGGCAACACTGCTCAGCCATGCACCCGATTCCCATGGCTTCCTCCAGCGCCACCACCACCTCCTCCCATACTGCACTCCTGGCCTTATCCAGGGGTGCATCTCCATAAAGTGCCCCAGTATGGGGCTCTACTATGGCCACCAAATTGGCCAGCTCCACCTGGCTCCAAACAGCAGCCCTCCTCCGTGCCATCTCTAAAGCTGGTTGGAGTCAAAATGATGCTCAGTAGCACGGTCCGCCACGTGCAGATGCTGCGCAGTACGGCGCTGCCATTCTCTAGTGTGCTGTCACCGAACAGCACAATAGTGGTGCATGCATGCAGAAGCATGGCACCTGGGGGAAAAGGTCGGGTACAGGGTCAAGGGTCTCTTGCGCACGGACCGCCACAGTGCGATTGGTAAGGCCATATTATTTTCACGGGGGTCACGGATTTCACGATTACCATGAAATCGGCAGTCCCCCGTGAAAATCACCAAAACCAAAATCATACCACACAGCAGGCAGCCAATCGGAGTGAGAGTAGCTGGAGATGCATGATTCAAACTGCAGAGGGAGTTGAATAGCCCCAAAAGGCTCGCTTCACAATCCTTCAGACCAGGGACATAGGGGGAGGGCATCTGTTCACCCACATTCCATCTCCATCTCAGTTCTGAATTGTGACTTGCGGCTGAAGTCTGGGGGGAGAAATTAAAGTCAGAGTGTTTACGGGTGCCTGGGTCCTTGCGTCGCAATCCTTCAGACCAGGGACATAGGGAGATGGCATCTGTTCACCCACATTCCATCTCCGTGTCCTATATATGTGAACAGCGCAGTAGCTTCCGTGCCCTGCATTGCCTCCCGTGCACAGCACGTCAGCAGCGAGGCAAGCATCAGCATCATCACCCGGGCATGCGAGTTTGGTGTGTACTGTGCATGTCACAGAAATGTGCCCATACCTGAGCACATTCAACAAAATAGCGCAAAGCGCAACAGTGCGATATTCATCCGGCATATGCAAATCAGCCATTCAGTGGTGCAGATACTGCATTTGCATGCACTTAAAATTGTGCCTCGCCTCATTTGCATGTGTTGCACTATAGAATGTGACATTGGGCTGCACTGGCCATAGTCGGTTATTGCAGTCTATTGTGGTGAGTTGCATGCTGTTTGGGAGTGTGGACTGTGGTGTGTGGGACATGCATGGGACTGCACAGTCACAGGTAATACCTGTCATTCTCACAGGATGAATAATGAGCGATCGTGAGGTGGAGGAAGAGGAACAGAGTCATGGGAGGAAGAGGAGGCCTAACTTCACAAAGGCAGAAACAGATGCCCTGTTTGAGGCCTAACTCGACCAGGAGCCGCTGCTCAACAGATGGCGGGGAACACCACAGGCCCATGCTGCTGCATGGGAAGAGGTGGCACATGTCATCAACCTGCATGGCAGCCACCAGCGGTCCATGTAGGAGTGCAAAAAGAAGATGGGCATGGACAGGTGGAGGATTAAGGACAAGGTGGTTACCATCAGGGCAGCACAGTCTGCGACCGGTGGGGGACAGCCGGACATGCAACGCCTGACCCCACAAAAAGAGCGGGTTGCTGGCAGCATATGGTGCTGTGCCATCGAGGGTGTTCCAGGTGGTGGATTCCAGATGGGTGGTAACCCCCTCACTGCATGGTAGGTCCTGGTCTGTCAATGGTGGTGGGACAGGGTAGGGCAGGTACATTAATGCTACTGTGTTCCCTTACAGCTCCTGAGCATCTACATGGGTCAGCAGTGGTGGCTTGTCCACTGAGGGCAGTACCATGGACATAGAGGAGGGCCCATCCACCTCCACAGGTATACAAGGGTCAGGGCAACAGTGGGCCTGCCTGGACATCTGGACTGATGTTGGTGGAGCAGGTGCGGAGGAGGCCCTGCCCATGTCCCAGCATGCCAGCATCCATGGATGCCAGCATGCTAAGACTCAGGCTGGTGCCGGATCTGTCACTGATGATGATGGAGCTCACTTCATGGACAGTGATACGTGTGGGCCTCAGGATGGCCACACAGCAGGTGACATCATGGGCATGGCCATGGGTGGTGCTGCCATGGAGGCCTGTGTGACATCACAGTCCCAGCCTGTGCCTGTCTGCACCAGTGGGGCAGCATTGGTGTGTGTCCAGGACAGTGGGGCTGTTACAGCCACTGCAGCAGCACCGTTGAGCCCTGGAGAGTGGCAGCTGGAGGGGCACTGTCAGCAGTCGGCCAATGGCCATGGGGGTACAGTGTCAGGGGGCGGCATCAGTGCACCACCTGTGGACATGCCCAGGCCTGGCCCTGGTGTGCAGCGCCCACACTCAAGGGGTGCTGCCCATCGGGGCCACTAACACTGTGAGGGACAGCATGCCGATCAGGCAGATGACCTCTTAGAAGAGCACACCCGCATACTCCAAGAATCAGTCGGTCAGCAGGTGCGGCTTGTGACAGCGGTGGATGCACTCAGTGCGGCTCTGCACCAGGCAGAGGAGCAGTGCAGCAGAGATATCGCTCTGCTTCTGGCAGGGATGGACCGGATGTGGGAGGATGTGACCGCTGCCATTGACAGGCAGACACAGGCAATCACAGCTGTCATGGCCACAAAGGGCACACAGTTATTTGCCCATGCATTGCAGACACCGTGCAGTGCAATGTCCAACCCCCATTCCCAGCATCGTGCGACACCCTCCTTGTCGACACCGGGTTCAGCTGTGGGCATCCCGAGCATGCCTGGCGCAGGCATGTTCGGTGTGCTGCTGACCCTGGCACGAGCACGATCGCATTCATGCAGCGGAAACCCTGGGGGACCATCGGTGCCACCCCATGAGGCCATTGGTCAGCCTGTCACTGCTGGTGGGTCTCGGCAGAGCTGCCCATGCATCTGTGGCAGCCGTGGCATGGTGACATGTGACCGACCTGTCTCCCACCACAGCTACTGTCTGATGCTGCCCTGTGTGCATTGTGTTGTTCAACGTGCAATGCACTGGTGGGGAACCCGACCCTGTACACACACACATTCCATCTGCACACCTTCCAGGCTGCTGTCCACTGTGACGTGTGCATGATGATGCCTGCGTTGTGCTGTCCACCACTGTGCAGTAGTGCCCCATGTCTGACACAGGCACAATGAAAGGCACGGGGCATGGTGGTCTGTGGACGTGTGTGTGGCTAGGGGTGGCGGTTGGGGTCGGCATGCCTCCTACCCTTTCTGCATGTCTTGTGAGGTGTGTGTGTGTGTTTGTGTATGTATGTGTGTGTGTGTGTGTGTGACCATGTGCCATGTTAGACCTTGCCCATCCCTGATGGCGTGTGCGGTTCCATGCTCAGCCAATTCTCTTAACGACATGCACCCCTGGGGTTTGTCCATGTGTGTTTGTGGGTTGTGCCCTTTCCACTGGTGGTTGCACATGGCCACATGACTTACCTGGGTTGGTTGAAGTGCTCCTCTGTGATGGTGTCCCAGTGCAGCTGTGCCATCAGGATTATTCGGGGGTCCCTTTGACCAAGGGGGGAGCAGCCCATCAGCATCTTCACCAGCATCCTCATCGTCCCCATCGCTATCCCCCTCTTTGACCTGTACGGCCATCCCACAGTCGTTGGCAATGTTGTGCAGGATGCAACAGGCCAGGAATAGCCCACAGGCCTTTGAGGGGCTCTACTGTAGGGCACCGCCAGATGTGTCCAGGCAACGGAAACGTGCCTTCAGCATCCCGAACACCCACTCGATGACATTGCATGTGGTGGCATGTGCCTCATTGTAGCGTTGCTGCAATGGGGTCCTGGGCCGACGGCATGGTATGAGCAGCCAGGGACAGAGTGGGTATCCACTGTCACCTGTGTGTAGAGGGTGGACATTAGTTTGGTGATCAGCATTGCCCTGCCTTGGGCCATCTAGGCCAATACCCATGTCACCTCTGACTATGCCCCTCCCAAGCTCCATGTCTTTCTGCATGATTTGCATACTCACCCACTAGGTGGCCAGTGGGGATGTCCCCACTCTTGAACCTGTGGCACAGTGTGGACTGGTGCCAGATGAAGGCATCATGTGCTCCCCCAAGGCGCGTGGCACAGGCATTGATTATGTGCCCCCTGGCATCGCACACCACCTGGCAGTTGGTGCTTGCATACCCCTTCCTATTAATGTATGCAGCCCCTTCAGGGCCAGGTGGCATGCGGAAGGCCACATGGGTGCAGTCTATTGCCCTGAGTCACACCAGGCATACATGCTACCCTGTGGAAATCCTGTATGTTTGATGTATGCTCCGCCGGTGTGCTGGGGAAATGGATGTGCTCCGCAGCATGTGACAGCAGTGCGCTGAGGAACTGGGTGAGGAGGCGTGACACGGCTGACTGGGTTATGCCTGTCATGTCCCCTGTTGGTCTCTGGAAGGTACCCGTGGTGAGCAGGCACATGACAGCTGTCACTTTGGTCTCCACTGACAGAGCATGGCTCCGTCGTGTGGG
The DNA here is from genome assembly GCA_016271365.2 of Neoceratodus forsteri. Lineage (NCBI taxonomy): Eukaryota > Metazoa > Chordata > Ceratodontiformes > Ceratodontidae > Neoceratodus > Neoceratodus forsteri. Next base: position 1,181,677,968 of record CM057458.1, read on the forward strand.
TGCCTGCATCACATCACTGCACAGCTCACAGAGCCACCTCAGGATTGCCCAGTTCGGGTGGTACTGGCCCACGATCTCAGTATCAGTGTACAGCTCAAAGCTGGTGTGGGCTCGGTACTGTCTGTTGGGGGAATACCACTGATGGGCCCTTCCACGGCCACGCCCCCCTGCTGTCTGCCTTCTCACTCCCTCTCATAACTGCCTCCATCGGGATGGTGACACTGGCCATGTCCCTGGGTTGTGTTACCCCCCAGCAACTGTTTCTGTGTTCCCCCAACTGTCCTTGCTGCTACTCCCTCTGCACTGGGAACACCTGCCTGTAGTGGCCTCAGTGCTGTGTGGCACTTCCCCCTTTTGACCTGCACTGTGGCATAGGCCCCCCACACCTTCCCTGTTCCTTGGGGTTCCAGGTGCTCTGTCCTGCTCCTGCCCTGTCCTACTCCCAGTTTTTGTGTGCCTGTGTGGCTGCCTGCAGTTCAGCAACATGTGGCTTCCCTGTAGCATTCTTGTGCCTCTCTCTTATTCCTTTTTATTTTGGATCATTTTCGCTATCGCACAACTTCTGTTTGCTCCCCTATTGCGCATGGAGCATGTTATTGAATATCACACTGCACCATTTATGCAAGGTTCCTCCCCCTTCAGTTGCACATGTATTCATTGTCATTGCGCTCTTGCGCATTGTGATTTGGGGGGGCGCATCTGCCTCCTGCTGAATATCGCAGAATGACGCATTTTCGGACTTGCGCTGGCGCATCCCTGTTGCGCATGGCACAACCCTTTTGAATATCTGGGCCTCCCAGTTTATACAAAATGCAATGATGAGTATTACAGCTACAGTTCAGGACAAATCTTGCCAATCGATTATATGATATGACTAATTTATTTAAATGTGTTTGACCCGCAAAATTATACACCATATTTCCATAGTCTAATACAGGCATTATTAATTGATTTGCAATTAACCTCTGGGTTTGTAGATTTAATATCCTTGATGACCTTCATAGTGCCCCTATCTTATTATTAATTTTCTTTATTGTATTATTAATATGAGTTAAGGGTAATTATTTATAATGCTGGGGCATTATACTGTATTTAGTTGGTTACACATTTGCATATATTGCCTGGTTTGATGCTATTATCTTCATTTCATTGTGAGCAGCATTATGTGGTGGTAGTGGGGCAACTGTGTAGTAAATCTGTGAGGTGGTAGTTGGTGAAAGACTCTTTATCTATGTCTTTAATCTCTTTTTTAAAACTCTTCATTTTAAATTGGGTGTATTTTAGTTGACTTTAAATTGTTTACTGAAGGGTAGATTTTTGTGCTAACGTTTTAAAACCAATTTCAGCATTCTGCCACTTTTTTGTACACTTTATTTATTCGCACTTATCACATTGGACTCTCTACAGCTGGGACTTGGGGCTAATCTGGCCGATCCCTTCTACCTAAAGCTTCAATGCCATCACTGGTCTCTGACCTCTCCACTCCACATCTCCGAATCCCCCCTTGATCTGAGTGCCCCGGGAGCAATGGACCATCAACTCCTTCCTGTCGCTCTATCCAAGTGTCTGGTGGAGACAGTAATGGGAAGCCCAGGAGATCACTTACGCCCATTATTGGACATGGTGCCATTGCCACTAGACCCACCTTCACCTACCAATGGGAAGGGTTTTTTTCTTAGTTTCTTCCCACCTATTGGCCTGGTCATGCAATGCACTCCAGTGCGATGCTTGAGTGCTCCCATTCATATACACAGGAGCACCGACGTGGCCATGCCCCCGCTCTGCCAGGAATGGACTGCTGCTGGACCCCCCAATCATTACTAGGGGTTATCAAACAGTGAGACATTTGTCCCCTCCCTTCCAGGAAAGAAGAGCTGTTCTTCAGATGCTCTATCCTTTCTTCTCTGCCAACCCCCGGTGACCCAAGTCTGCTCCCGAACTGGGTCACTGGCATGGTGCTAGGTGTTGCATCCAGCGCCTCAACCCTCAGCACCACCGTGCCGGCCCAGCATTCTGCCACATTTGATGTAAACTTCAAAGTAAATTATTTTGCCATTTACTATGTAACCATACAATGTGTTTCTAGTTCATGCCACCATGGAGCAAATAGTCTGTTACTAATGTTCTGTTTTTTCTAAAGTCAGCAACTAGTGAAGTCAGCTATCCAGCAGTTATCCAGTTCCTGCCCTTCCCCCAGATACTATATTTTTGTAAGAAGAGTCTTAAATGTTTTTACATTGCATGACATATGCTAAAGTAGTGAACTATTAGAGGTTTAAGGAGCAGCCACACTCAGGTTGGTGGCGTTGTGTTCTCTTCAGACCGTATTGCTATGGATTGCTATTTTTTATGATTGACTCTACCTTATTGAAAACTTTTTTGTACAATCAGTCAGCAACAGAAAATAATAAGAATAATCATGATAACAAGAGAAAAGAGTGACGAAGATACAGTTGAAGAACAGAAAATCCTCTGCCACCGGTGGCCTGCATTCTCACATTACATAGCAAAAATCAATAGAATAGTGGATGGGTGGCCATCCACATTAAGGCTGTGTTTCCATCAAGGGAGCTGATGCTGTCATAGAGACCTTGAGAGCGAAGCTTGAGAGGTCTCTATGGCATCATCAACTCCCAAGATGGAAAGACAGACTTAGTTGTGAATTGCCACACATCCACTATATTTCATAATATATGGTTCTCCGAATACCAGAAAAAAACTCAAACTTTTATTTGCCAAGGTATTGTACCTTGGGTTTGCAGTCCCGATTGGTGCTGGCAGGTCAGTGTGCTACCGCTGCACTCCCATTCCTCCAGAGATTTGCTGCAGTTATTCTCCACTCCTGGTCATAAACACATGCTCTGCAGGAGTTATTAAAAAAAAAAGAAAACTGACAAAATTCATGCAGTTTGGAAACACTGAGTCAGCTACTACTGTCCATGACCAAACTGTGTCAGTGAGGTTCTCACTAAGCACTGCCATGTTTTAGTTGATTTTTCTCAGCAGAGCACCAATCAGATGGCAGGACAAGGCCAAAAATTTGTTGTACTATCAATGTGAATTCAGCACGATAGCACAGTACCCGCCACTTATAACACCCATGGTTTATGCGGGCATTTGGTTTTTATGGGCAGACTGAATTTTCCACTTGCCTAATGCATATGCTGTAATGAAAAAAAATGCTTGTTATAGCATTCTATGCCCGCCTTTTATTTCGGGCAGATTTAGTTGCTGCTGTAGTTAGTGTCAGTTCACACTTTGGCGTGCAGAACAAAGGATTCAAAATTCTGCATGCCAAAGTGTGAATTAACATTAGCTACAGTGACAGCTAAGCTGCCCAAAATAGATGGTGTTAATCGTGGCAGTCAAGGGATGAGATGATTCATCTGAGGCTTTAATCTATTGTGAAAATAAGTGACTGAAACTGAGATAGAGCTTCTAGTCCTCTCCCAAAATAGAATGCTAATCAGTCACAGCTGCTCTGTGAGTGGGCATCCAGTTATATCTTGAGAGAGCCTAACTGAGGCACTACTGCACATGTTTTGAAGTTTTTTTTTGGTGGCATTCAAATGGTATGAGAGGATCCATTCCTGGAGCTGAACTGATGTAAGATAAACTTAAATGGATTTTAAAGAGCAACTTACACGTCTTGGTAGAGATGTGCCAGTAATGCCCTATTCTGCATACAGTACCTGCAGTATAGACAGTACCGCAAATGGAGGTACCGTAAAGCAATATTTTACTGTAAAATTGTGGTGGAGCACAATGTGTGCCTCCACTGGCACCTCAGGTCCCCTTCCCGATCCAAACCAAAGGATGATATCAGGTTGGGATGGGAACCTGGTGAAATTCCATTTCGATCACAAAAAGTGCTGCAGAATCAGCATTTCACCAGCGAAACGCCAATTCCAAGGCACTTTTTCCAGTGAAATAGAATTTCACCAAGTCTCCATCCTGACCTGACGTCATCCTCCAGTTTGGATCGAGAAGATGACCTGAGGCTGCAGCGGTGGCACGCATTGCACTCCAGTGCATCGTTACAGTAAAATACTGCCTTACAGTACCTCTGTTTGCAGTACTGTCTGTACTGTGGGCAGGATAGGGCACTTCTGGCATGTCTATACCGAGATGTGTCAGTTGCTCTTTCAGATCAACATTGTTTTTTATGTTGGCTTTTGTGCATGTACAAGCAACATCTTGTGGTGATAGCAGAAATGCAGAGGTGTGTCAGTCTTGGCCAATGCATGTACGCTTTAGTGGATGTGTCCCTCAGCCCCCAATGAGTGAGCACACTGCCAATGACAGCAGTTTCAAAGAGAACCATGAAGATAGAACAAATCTGCTGCTGCAATCAGCAACACGTTCATCATTGAAGCAGCAGATGGCACACCTCCATTACATTCCTTTCCTGGTGAAACATTTCAGTAAACATGATGGCTCCTGATGTCCACCACACAATCTGCAGAAAGCCAAAATCAGGGTCCCTAATCCCTGTGTTGGCATGTTCACAGCTCCTGCCACCCACCACACTGCAACTTCCCACTGCTGCTGCCTTCCCTGCTCCCTCCATTCCCCGTCCTCAGACTGACAATAAAACCCTTCTGCAACCTCTCACTGCTGATACCCTGCCCACTCCCTCGTTCCCCATCCCCCAACAGAAAATAAAACCCTCCCACAATCTCCCACTGCTGCTGCTGCCTTCCCTGCTCCCTCCATTCCCCGTCCTCAGACTGACAATAAAACCCTTCTGCAACCTCTCACTGCTGATACCCTGCCCACTCCCCCGTTCCCCATCCCCCAACAGAAAATAAAACCCTCCCACAACCTCCCACTGCTACTGCTACCTTCCCTGCTCCCTCCATTCCCCGTCCTCAGACTGACAATAAAACCCTCCTGCAACCTCTCACTGCTGATGCCCTGCCCACTCCCCCTGTTCCCCATCTCCCAACAGACAATAAAGCCCTCCCACAACCTCCCACTCTGTTGCTTTCTCCACTTTCTCCACCCCCCTAGAAGTGTAGCACACTGGGTCCCCACCCCAGTGTGCCTGTTTTTTGTTTCTTTCTTTCTTAAGCGATAAATGAAGAAAACCTTCCCTCACAGTTTATTTTTCTTTTTTCCCCTGCAAACAAGAAAACAGTCCACTGATGTCTCCCCATCCCCCTCCCCTTCCTCATCCTCCCTCTGCGCACCCACATCCCCTTACCCTTACTCATCTATACTTACCCTCCAGAGGTCAGGGGTCACAATCTTCTCTGAACTGGGATGTGTCTGCACTCTTCAAAGCTGAACTACAATGTGAAAAAACCATGGTTAGATTTATAATGGGAAGCAATAGGGGGGGTTTCAACTTAGGTTGCTATCTCAGCCATTGTTTGGAATTTGGGCCTCTCATTTTCAACAGGGGGTTCTTGGGACCCCACCTCATGAACTTCTCATTGTCATTTTGCTTCTCAATCCCAAAAAATGATTTCATGGTTGCTGCACAGAATCACTTTTCAGGACTGATTGATGAAACAGCACTACCACTGTTCATGAAATGGGGTCACAAAAAGCCCATGTTGCAAATTTGGTGGAAAATTCAAAAAAAATGGCTGCATTACAAGTGTGGACAGTGCAGTTTCTATGCATGCTCATAGCTTCACCAATTTTTAATATTTTCACTCCAGATTTTCAACATTGCCATTTTTTTCACACCTCCATATGAACAGTACAGCAGTCATTTTTACATTCTGCCTGAAATATGTTTTCATACCTGTTGCACAAAATGGTCATTGTCACAGTGCAAAATTAAATTTTGGGACACATTAACAAAATCACAGTGCCATTGTTCATGAGAAGAGGTTCCAAAATGCCCATGTTGAATATTTGGTGAAAACATTCCAAAAAATGACCGTGTTACGGGAATGCATTATACAGTTTCTACACATGCTTGTAAGTTCAGGCATGTTTCAAATTTTCTCTCCAGATTTTCAACATTGCTAATGTTTCACACCTCCTCATGAACAGTACAGCTGTAATTTTATGCATCCTGCCTGAAATGTTTTTCTACATCAGTGCCTCCAAATTGCACAATTCATAATCATAAGTATCATAAGTAGTTTCAAGCTAAGGGACTTACGTCCATAATGCTTTCCAAGTATATCAGAATAATGCAGTTCTACCAGAATAAAAACTATCAAGTCTTGTCTTAAACAAATCTGTACTAGTACTTTCTACCACTGATACCAGCAGACCATTCCAGGCACTAACCACCCTGATCGTAAACCAGTGCTTCCTTAAATTTGTGTTCCATTTAGGTAAATCAAGTTGTAATTTATGTCTTCTATCGCTAGTCCATCCAGATCTGAAAGTTATTCCTAGGTCTTCCCTTAGTACTGTATCATTGACAATTTTAGACATCATGCATAAGTCCCCTCTTAATCTTCTGTAATGTAATGAATAAATGTTTGATTTTTCCAGTCTTTTATCATAAGCCAAATATTTTAGTTCAGTCACAGATTTAGTGGCTTTACGCTGCACCCCCTCGATTCTAACCACATTCTCCCTTTTCTGGGGGGCCCACACCTGGACACAATACTCCAGTTGTAGTCTCACCAGGGCTCCATACAATGGCATAAGGACTTTTCACTTCTACTGGAAATATGCCTCCATATACAATTTAAGTTTCAATTGGCCTTTTTAACCTGTTCCTTACAATGCTCACTAAACTGTAAGTTAGTTGTTAACTTTACTCCTAAATCCCTCTCATCGTTAGTTTCAGTCAAGCTATTGGTCCCCATAGTATACTTAAATTTGTTGTTGTGATGACCCAAGTGCATAATTTTACACTTGGAAATGTTAAGTTTGCATTTACTATAGTGAGTCAATAAATAAGCATCGTCTATAGCCTGCTGGAGAAAAATGGCCTCAGTTAAGTTGGCCACAGACGTTTCTATTCTACAATAGTCAGCAAACTTAGAAATCCATATATTTGGGTCCCTACATTTCAATGTAGAAATATAGACATTGAAAAGACAAGGTCCCAACACTGAACCCTGTGGCAGACCACTCATCACTGCTGACCAGTCTGATATCTCACCCCTAACCATGTCTCTTTGTTTTCTCCTTGTCAACCACAGAGTTATCCACCTTAAGATGTTTCTATCTATTCCTACTTTTAATAGCAATTTGATCAATTCCACATGGAGTAGTTTATCAAACGCTTTGGCGAAGTCCATAAAAACCACATCTACCGCATTACCCACATCCAGCTCAAAGTTGACTTTTTCATACAAAGTAAGTAAATTTGTCTGGCATGACCTAGACTTAGTAAACCCGAGTTATGCAGGATCAGTTAACTTATTCTCTTCTAGATAGTCCAAAATGATGTTTTTCAAAATTCCTTCCATGATTTTTCCTATTAATGATGTAAGGCTAATAGGTCTGAAATTAGATGGTTCAGACCTAGAATCCTTTTTGTGGAGTGGGGCTACCACAGCAGTTTTCCAGTCCTGTGGAACTTCACCAAAGTCCAGAGATGATTGAAATAAGTAGGTAAGTGGAAATATCAATGGATCCACTAATTCATATAAAATTCTAGGGTGTATGTTGTCCCGGCCGGGGGATTTATCAATATCCATTTTTTTCAATCTGGACCTAACCTTATCCAGTTTTATAACAATATTCCCTGGGATAGGGTCCAAATCATGGAATATGGGGGGGGGTATCTCCAGAATTAAAGATTGAGCAAAAATAATTATTCTGAATATTAACAGTCTCTTTTTCTGATGCTAGTTCACCCAGAGAGTTTTTATATGGTCCTAGAGTTGTTGTATTGCTCTTCAGATTGTTTATATATGAAAAAAAAGGACTTTTTATTATCATTAACTTTAGTGGCCAGGGTGATTTCCTGTTGAGCTTTTGCCTTTTTATAATAGCTTTAACTTGTTTAGTGGAATTCTTGTAATCCTGGTAGTATTCTGATGATTTATCTATTTATGTTGTTTAAATAATGTACCTTTTCTATTTATCAAATGCTTAATGTTTTTGTTTAGCCAGCATGGGGATATTTTTTTACTGCTCTTAAACTTTTGGATCCTAGGGATATGCTCATTATTTAATTGATTACGTTTATCAAGAAATATATTCCACATATCCTCTGTATTGTTACCTTTAAGATCATTAAGCCAGTCTCATTATGTTAAATCCTTCCTGTGTGAAATCACCTTTCAGGATTGAGTAACAAAATGATAGTGGCACTATTCATGAGGTGGGGTCCCAAAAAGCCCATGTTCAATATTTGGAGTGAAAATACCAACAAATGCCTGGGGCATTAAGGTTTCCAACTATACATCCACCCTGTAGAGACTGACATGCATCAGGGGGCGTAACTTGGGTTTGTCAGCTATAATGTTCGTGGCATTCTACCCCCAACCCCCACTCTACAGCTGCTGACAGGCATTAAGGTGTGCCTTGGGGACTGTCAACCTAACATTCACCCCATTCTCCTATACTGGACCCATCTCAGCTTATTTCCTTACACAATGGGGTGAGTATAAGGGCTGAAGACCCCAAAGCACACCACAACACCTGTCAGTGCCTTTGGGGTGGTAGGGTTAGAGTTAGTTCAGTACTTCACTGCCATTCCTATTATTCAACTCTCTGACTCCTGCACTACCAATACCAATGCATGCAAGCCAACATTCAGCATTGACAAAAGCTTGTTATACTGCTGGGGCAATATATTTTTGGGGGGTCTTTTAACCTTTGCTTGGACACCTGATACTGTAGTTTGGGATCTGGTCTCCTGCCATGTCACTTACTGTTTGAATATTTGTCTTGCAGATCAAACAGGCTGAGGCAGTCTTTCTGACAGAGGCATTTATAATTTACTTGAGATGCATTTTTTTCAGCAGCTGGAGGGGCCCATGGGTAGCAGAAGCCCCTTCCCATAGGGGGTTGCAGAATGGTGCAGGTGTGTGCAAGGGGTGTACCAGTGATTGGAGTCAACATGGTTAGACATTCTTTTATCTTTCTTTTAAATATTAATGTTGCACTCTTTGCCCATGGAGTTAACAGATGTACTATATTTCGGGTCTCTCATGGTTGGTGCCATCATGTAGTTTAGGTGTTCAAGGATTTACCCCTTAGTTTCTCCTTGCCCCTTCCCCTGTGAGGGTGCTGCTTAAGGACATATGTCCATGCTGTGTGTGTGCTCATGCATAACTCGGCCAAGCATGTAACGGTATCCTTCCCAACCCTGCACCACTAACCCTGCACTATCACCCATGCATTGATCAACAGGTGGCAATGTCAGAGTGGTGTGATGGCCATCCCTCTCCATAGGAGGAGAGCATCCCATTTCCCAGCATCTTAAGCAATCGCGCTACGCTGCACTGACAGGCCGGATGGTATTCTTCTCCCTTATATTCCTCAACTGTATCTTTGTCACTCTTTTCTCTTGTTTGTTATTAAGATTCTTTTTTTGTTGTTGATTGTACAGAAACATTTTCAATGAAGTATATTCAATCATAAAAAATAGCTATCTCTAACAAGAGGAACACAAGGCCACCTACCTGAGTGTGTCTGCTGCTCAAACCTCTGACACTTCACTACTTCAACAAATGAAATGTGAAAACATGCAAGACTCTTCTTACAAGAAGATTGTATCTGGGGGAAGGGCAGGAAATGGACAACTGCTGGGTAGCTGGCTTCATTAATTGCTGTTCTTAGGAAATAACAGAACATTGATAGCATGCTGTTTGCTCCATAGTGGCATAAACTAGAAACACATCTTATGGTTACAATGCAAACAACACAATAATGTACTTTAATGTTTACATTTAAAGTGGCAAAAAGCTGAAATTAGTTTTTAGAAAGTCAGCAAAAAATCTATCCTTCAGTAAACAATTTAAGGTCAACTAAAACATACCAATTTAAAATAAAGAGTTTCAACAAGAGATTGAAGACAAAGATAAAAAGGTTTTTACCAACTACCACCTCAGAAATGTACTACTCAGTTGCTCCACAACCACCCCTCAAAGCTGCTCACAATGAAATAAAGATAATAATAGCAATAAACCAGGCAAGATGTAAGCAAATGAATAGCCAACTAAATATACTGCCCCAGCATTATAAATAATGGTGTTTACTCACCTGGTAAAGGTGATTATCACTGCAACCTTTCCAGTGCTCCTATGTTCCTCAGAAGTGGGTAATTCTCCATCCAGCCTAATGGCTAATGAAAGATCATAACTTTTGGTCAGATAGAGGCCAATCCCCCAGCCATGACAATAATGTCAAGTTAGAACTTCCCTAGCAGAGAAAAAGATCAAACAAACAAACCACTACCTGGAAGAAATGGACAATAGCAGGAATACCAATAAATAAACAGCAAGGAAATCCCAATTGTAACATGAAGGCATTCACTGGAGTAAACATGAACATTTCACAGTAAAGGAGGTAGAAGTCATAGTAAAAAACTGTCCTCTAGAGCAACATGAATAACATCGATGACATATGGAAGCAAACATTGCATAATATAAGTCCAAGGCAAGGTAATGTAAGAGAAAGTCTAAGCCTTGCACCTAGTAATTTCCACATGGTTCAGGCTGCCTGAATACCTGGTTAGTCCACAAGCATGAGGGTCAGATCACTGGAAATGTTGCAAGGATAATCACCTTTACCAAGTGAGTAAATACCATTATCCCCTGCTGCCTTTCTAGTGCTTCTATAATCCTCAAAAGTGGACTTTTGTAGCAGTACCATGAACCAGCCCCAGGTGGGGAGATGAACAAGTCATTTCTCAGCACCCGAAGCTCTGTCATACATATCTCCACAAGCTGATGCTATGATCAGCCAGTAATGGCAACCAAATGTAACCAAAGAGGCCCAAACTGTGGCACTTCAGATATCCTACACCAGTGTTCCCAACCTGTATTCATATAACTGAAATTGCCCTGGAGAAATGTGCCCCAATACCTGATGGAGTCAAGAACCCCTGCAAGCAGGCATCCACTTAATCTCCCACATGCACTAAGTAAATGCTTTTTGAGAAGCAGCCAACACTGCCATCCTGCCCGAGTAGAGACCAAATAACCTCACTGACCTATAACCCTTTGAACATATTGAGAGAATGCCATAACAGGGAGACCATAGTGAGTGTATGTGGGGCCTTCTCCAGGCTACCACAGCCCGCTAGTAGATACATGTGAAGGTCATCTGCCACCTGAAATGTGGATACAACCTTCAGAGCCAAGGGTTGGACAGCCCTTAGAGATGCCCTGCCCATGTGTACTGAGAAGAAACAGCCTGCAGCAGGACATTGCCTGCAACTGCTCACTCTTCTAGCTGAACCATAGCTATAAGAATGACCATTCTGACAGACAACCCTAAGGAATTCTGAAATGAAAAGAGGTGTGTAGAGACCATCCTGAACCAACTTAATCTGCCCCAGTGGGCAGGTGGGTCTCTTATGGGGTGATGCAGTCTGCCTGCCCTAAGCTAGCAGATGACATCTGGGGTGAACATGTGTGATCCGGCCCAAGGAGAGACCTGCACCATTCAGAGATACCTGAAGCCTGTACCCTCAAGGAGAAGTAAGCCGGGCCATCATCCACTCCATTCTTGAGAGAACCTAAGCTTTGAGGAAAACTTGCCAGCAAGAAAGATAGGCCTTGAGCTGTACACCATGTACTGCAGATCTGCCAACATATCTGAAAGATTTTGTGATGCAGTGTCTGCCAGGTGTCTAGAGTTGAACCACCACTCTGGGTAGGTACCCCTCTTTCAGCCATCTTTGCCTTCCAGCATCCATGCCATCGGCTGGAGAACTTTAGGAGCACATTTAAGAACTGGGCCCTTACTGAGGAGATTTGGGTGGTGTGGCAAACTCCACAGGGTGTCTATCAACATTGCACAAAGCAGAGAACACCATGATCTCCATGCCAACCTGGAGCTATCATCAATGGTCAGACATTTGTGGCCCTGATTGTTAAAAGCCTTTTTGCATGCATCAGAAAAAAAATGGAGAAATAATGCTGTGTCTAGCATGCATGTCACCAACATTGTATTGACACTGTCTGCCTCATGGATGGGAAAGCAGGAGCTAAAATAAGACAGTTGAGTTGTGTAGTGGGATGGCATTAGTTCACTGGAGAAAAAGGACCTCCATTCTGGGAGATAGATTGCAAACACTTGGGGGGGTTGAAGCAGCTTTCATTCCTTCAGTTTGAATTACCCTCAACAGAGCCAATTGTCCTGTAAAGTTAGGCACTTCGCCAAGATCACTACTCTGACACATTTATGCTTATTGCAATGTTCATAGAACCTATTGGATCAATAGCTTGGTTCAAGTTCTTCCTTACATGTTTATGTATACCATGGCAACCTGGTTACCGGGTCCTGTCCAATGTTGCCCAACCTACAAGCTAAGGATCAAGGCTAGTGAGCCCAGTGCACTGCTCTGTTTTCCATTCCGGACCTGGACAGCTGGACTTCTGGGACTGACTGTCTTATCTGAGTGAGGTGCCAGTCTAGTATGGCTCCCTGAATGAGGAGAATTGCATCTCTTGTACTTGTTTCCATTGCTAACAACATGCCCCTTGAGCGGAGTTGATTGGTCACTCACCACTTGATACCACACAGAAACTCTAGGCTTTGGTTACTGCAGTCATAACTCTGTGCCAACTGATCCTGGCATCCAGCACAGACTTCTGGATTGGACTTAGGAGAAGCCATCTCCCCTTGCACCTTGCATATCCTTAACACCATGAGCCCTAGCAACTGCAAATGTTACCACATGGACCTTTTGGGGTGGGTTGTTACTGGCCAAATCAGCCATGATATGCTGAAGACCTGCTCTTTTGATCCATGCATTTGCTTTTTTGAGGGCCACAGCAATGCCTACCAGTGCTTAATGAGTTCCCATGAGGCTGAAGTCAGTCTGAATAGGAAACAGGGGCCTTAAGAATGCTAGGCCCTGACCTTTGGTGGGTGTAGTTCCAGAGTTTTTTCCGACCAGCAGCCTGTGGAAGCTGGCAGGGACCCCCCCCAGCTGGGTTTGCAACTTTTTCAAGTATCTTGAAAAAGAGACTGGCCTGTGAGGCATTTAGCACAAACTGTGCCATGGTGGTGTGGGGTCCTTGGCTGTAGATGCTTCCTTCCCCAAAGGGCACAGACGGCACACATTGCCTCCACCACTTGGGGCTCCAGCAGCTTGGCATCACATTCTAGGGATGCAGACATGACAAGTAATGATGGATACTCAGGAAGCTATAAGCAGGAGATCAGACAGAATGAGTGACTTGAGAACTAACCCTAGGCAGAATCCTTCTGTGCTCTTGGGAATCCTTAGAGTACTCCCCCATGTTCAAATTGTGATGCGGTGCTGGCACCATGACTTGACTTTGGAGAGATTGAACATAGTGTTTTGGAATGTCTCTGCCTTGTCATGTACCGGGAGCATCAGTGACATCGTTGGTCCATGTGGGGATGTATGTTATGCAACACTATAGTATAGTCATGTGACATGAATTTCTGGGTCCACCTGCTCATTGTGGTTTAAACTCATGGTTCCATGAACTGGTGGAGCTGCTATCACCACCAAGTGAAGGAACTGCATCTTTAAGAACCCAAGTCAATCTCTTCATATGGTATCAAGCAGGACCTTGCTGTGGTGGGAGGAGCCCATGGTGAAAGCCATTTCAAACCCCCTTATGGAAAAGGCAGACTGCAAAATGCTAGACATATGCAACCTGGTGGACGCTTCCTCTGATATCTCTATGAGATCTTCTGGGATTTGATGCCTTTCCCAGCCAAAAATCTCAGGAGGCTTCCTACTTATGAGATTTGGCCTGTGACCTTTGCAGAGACACTGCATCTTGTTCCATTAGTGATCTGAGTGCTCTGTAAGCTTTTGAGCAGGTCAATGAGGGTTGCCAGCAATGGGATGGTGATCAAGTGTATCTGGGCCACTCATTTTACATGGCACTCATTTTCTGGACCATGCTAACCCCTCAGAGTCTCACATGAGCCTCCATATTGCTCCCCAAGACTCTAACTATTGGAAAGAAGGTGGTGGAGGGCTCAGGAATTTGCAGGAGAGTCTTGAATGCCAGAGAAGTCTGGTAATTTCACAAATGTGCCCCGCATCCCAACAAAGGAAATCAATGGCCGTCTTCACCACCTGCCACTTAGGTGAGACAGAGGAAGCCACAGAGCTTCAGCCAACTCTGCCAGCTCTGGACAGCAGCCATAGCCTGCAGAGCAGCCACAAGTAGCCATCCAAACTAATTCCAGATACTCCATTAGAATGTGGCTGCTTCCACCTTTCCAGGCAAAGACTTGTCAATTAAACTATAGGAACTGTATTCAGTGGTGCATCCAGCCATGAGGGGAACTGCCCAATGCTGCCTGGGTCTGCAGACAAAACTATGCCAGTGACTACTTCCCATCTGAATCATTGCTGGTGCAGCTCTTGCCTTCTAGCCCTTTTACCCCACAAACTTCCCATTGCCCCTTGCACTCAATGCACTGCAGCTAATGCCCCAGGAGTGGACACTACAGGAGAGAGCACTCCAAGGAAGAGCCAGAGCTGGGGACACTATTGTTGGGTCCAAACCACAGCAGGGAGTGCCAGCCAGACACTACTGTTCTCTCATGGGATTTGGTGCTGCTGTGAGTATTCCCATCTGGCTGTCTTTCAGGGCCTGTCAAATACTGACCACCGATCCCATGAAGGACATGTGGGAATGGCGCTGTGGAACAAAGAGAAAACATTGTTGTGATCAAGAATTCAGGTCCAGTGAGACCTGCCTGTTTTGCACTGGCTGGCCTTTTGGACCCTGTTGTGGTCCAAAAATGGTTTGTCATTAGGTCTGGGGTGGGTGCACAGTGGTAACCCTCACAGGTCCTTGCTCAGTGCTGCAGAGCAGCAAGATAGAAACTGGTAGCTCCTCTCACAAGAGTCATTGAACATGGCAACCACAAGATTTCGAGCATATCTGGGAACAAGTGACCACCAAACAGTGTGGTTCACGATAAACTTAGCTGTAGAGTCAAGCCACACAAAAGTAAAGGTATTGGACTTCACGAGGGCTGATTTTGTCAAAATAGGAAAGTGCTTCAGAAAAGCACTAGAAAACCAGCAAGAAGGTGGGGTGAAGCAACAATGGGAAAACATCAAAAAAGCCATCACAGAGGCAACAAGCTTTTGTGTGAAGCAAATAAACAAAACAAAAAAAACCCCACTATGGTTCTGAAAAGAAGTGGCAGTGAAGGTAAGGGAGAAAAATATAGCATTCAGGAAGTATAAAGAAACAAAGAAGGAGCAGGACAGAGAACTGCACCAGTTAAAGCAGAAGGAAGTGGGTAAGACAGTCAGAATAACAAAGGTCCAAACCGAGGAAAAGACAGGCAACTTGGTTAAGAAGGGAGATAAAACCTTTTATAGATACATTAGGGAGCAAAGAAAAACTAAGGAAGGGATACTGAGGCTGAACAAAGAGGAAGGCTGTTGGGCAGAGAGTGACAGTGAAAAAGCAGGGATACTGAACGAATACTTCTGCTCAGTATTCACAGTGGAAAAGCAGGGGGAAATACCTAATCCGGTCAATAGAAGTACTCTGGATAGGGGGGGTTGTCATTAGTCCTTTCACAGAAGAAAGGGTTCTGAAAGAACTCTTAAAACTGAGGGTGGATAAAGCAATGGGGCCTGATGGGATTCACCCCAGAATTCTAAAAGAACTAAGGGAAGAACTAGTAATACCACTGACTATCCTTCTTAATAAATCATGGGAGGATGGTGTGGTACCTGAGTACTGGAGGAGGGTGGATGTGATTCCGCTTCACAAAAGTGGGAGCAAGACAGAGGCAGAAAACTACAGAACTGTCAGTTTGCCCTCAGTGGTAGGGAAAATGATGGAATCACTTCATAAGGAAAGAACTGTTGAGTACCTAGAGGCCAGTGGGGCACAGGACCCAAGGCAGCATGGATTCACAGCAGGATGGTCATGTCAGACAAATCTAATTGATTTTTTTGACTGGGTGACCAAAGCAGTAGACCAGGGAGGGGCTGTGGACATGGCCTACCTAGACCTTAGCAAGGGATTTAACACAGTCCCACACAAAAGATTAATAAACAAATTAGCCAGCCTGGGAGTGGGTCCCAGGGTGGTAGCCTGGTAAAACACTGGTTGGACAACAGGATACAGTGGGTAATAGTAAATGGAGTCCACAGTGAAGAAAGGAGGGTTACTAGTGGGGTACCGCAGGGTTCAGTACTGGGGCTGGTCCTTGTTAATGTCTTTATAAATGACATTGCAGAGGGACTGGAAGGGAAAGTATGTCTCTTTGCAGATGACAAAAAGATCTGCAACAGGGTTGATACACAAGGTGGGGTGGAAAGGATGAAAAGGGACTTGGCAAGGTTGGAGGAATGGTCAAATGTATGGCAGCTTAGATTCAATGTAAAGAAGTGCAAAGTAATGCACCCGGGAAACAAAAACCCAGGGGAAGAGTACACAATGGGGGGGGGTGAGATACTGACAACAACAAAAATGGAAAGTGACCTGGGGGTACTCATACCAGACAACTTAAAGGTGAGCCAGCAATGTGAGAAGGCAGTAAGGAGGGCTGGGGGATACTGGGATGCAGAGGGAGAGGCTTCACCAGTAGAAAACAGGAAGTTGTTGGCCCTCTGTACAGACAGTTGATAAGACCACATCTGGAGTACTGTGTACAGTCATGGAGACCCAATCTCCACAAAGACATAGACAGGGTGGAGGCTCTCCAGAGGAGGGCAACCAAAATGATACAGGGTCTGCATCAGAAGACATATGAAGAAAGATTAAAGGATCTAAAGATGTATACCCTTGAGGAAAGGAGGGAGGGCGGACATGATAGAAACTTTCAAATACCTCAAGGGAATCAACAAAGTCCAAGAGGGTAGCATCTTTCAGAAAAAGAGATGTGCAAAACAAGGGGGCACAATTTGAAGATAGAGGGGGACAGCTCAGAGATAATGTGAGGAAGTATTTCTTCACAGAGAGGTTGTGGATATATGGAACAGCCTTCCAGAGGAGGTCGTGGAGTCAAAAACAGTGGGGGAATTCAAGAATGCATGGGACAGACATAAGGCAATTCTAGTGGGGGGGTAGGAGGAAGTAGACTGTTGTTTAACTAGGATCTGCAGCTTATCCATTAGGTAGGGAAATGGGCAGACTAGGTGGGCTAAGAGGTCCTCATCTGCCATCAAATTGTATGTTTCTGTGTTTCTATATTGAAGGGACCAGAGCTCCCACATACCAAGCCATATGAGACTGCAGCCAAGAAGGGAGGAGATCCCTAGAATGTTGCTGGTGCACTGGTAGCATGGGAATACAACTTAATGGGAACTTGCCCCCTCATCCTTGTGGGTCACCAATGACCATCATTCTCATTAATTCAGCCTGGGATATAGAAGCTTCCATAATGTGGTGGGCTGATGAACCCAGCCCAGGAGACCAGCAACTGCGGATTCTCCAAGGAGACTCTCAAGACACTCTGAGTATTGTGGATGGGGGTCCTATCTTATACTTGGATCCTTGATAAGCATGTATAACCCGCTAGGCACAGGAAAAATAAATTACTAGGCAAGAAGCCTAGGGTTGCTTTTGTACTTGAATGCTTCTGGAAATGGTCACCAGCACAGATGCACTGCATGACTGCAGACCCTGTGTTAGAAGGGAGCTACCTGAGACAAGTAAGGGTTAACCCAGGCACTAGGCTGTGCAGGTACTGAAGATGAGATCATTCAATCAACCTGGCAACTTGGAGGTCTGACCATTACTTTGTGCTAGATGTTGTTGAGAGGTACAGTAAGGGTTGTCTGGTATTTGCCGGCTCTGTAAATGAAATAATCCTTTTGTTTGATTATTACAAAACAACAAAAACAAGGCAGACCCTCCCAGGGGTTTCATTCTGTGTACAGTAAGACATTCAGGATATCTCAGGAAAACAAAATGGCTCTGGAGTGTCGGAATCACACTTAGGTATGCTGAATGCACACAGGCCATTAACATTCTTATGTGTTAAGCAATTTTTGACTGATCTGCTGGGTCCTAGTGCCACTTGATCCCAAGACTCCTGATGAATACTGCCTGACTCAGAGTGGACAATATATGATGATCCAGTCCTCAGGGAGCTGCTGCTGGGAACAATATCTGAGGGTCCCAAACTGCACAGGGCTGTAAGGTAGGATGCTACTTGTATCCTGTGACATGCACTACTCACAAGTGAGTGTCTGCCAAAAATGACAACCCACTTGTGGCACATGTTAACAGGGCGAGGGAGTAGGGAAGGTGACCAGATGGGATGAGTTTGTGAATAGTGACAGGATGCCATTATATGTACAAGCATGGGGAGTAGTGAGCATGCTGAGCAAGGGGAAGGAGGGTTTGTAAGGGGTGGTGACGTGGTGAGCTGCCGAGCTGGCTCCATGGCATGGTGGGTGGGTGATGGGATGGGGTGACCAGGATGCTGGGTTCGGGTCTGGGTGCAGGTATTTTATGTTGCACCAGCCCGAGTATTTTTTTTTTTACAGTTTTGCACCCTCCCAACATGCACCCCCTCTGGAGTTGAGAATCCTAAAGTAGTGGGGTGCGGGGGACGCAGCCCCCTCATGACATTACATTATAGAGTCTTTTGCACCATTATGTTTTCTGCTGTGGGTGTACATCACTGAGATTTAATTTTGGTGATGTACACTTGCCATAATGACAATCACCTTTTGGCGATCACCCTTATGACATGGAACCGAAGCTACTACAGGGTCCAGCTTATCTCATTCCCCCACTCAATGCCCTGTAAGCTTTGTTGTTTTTGTGTGTGTGATAATACAGCATGCAGAAAGTTTGGATAAAATCCTAAGGTTAATGCACAGTTTCATCTGTCAACGTGCTATTATGAGAGTATGAAACGGTAAAGAAAAAGTAACATTTTGTTAGAAAAGTACCTGAGAATTTGGGAGTGATCAGTAATCGTGAGCAACCTGTAGTGATCCACGAGGAAAACTGGACTGTATTGTCATGGCTACGGCATTGGGTTTAAGTCAACCAAAATTTATGATCATGCATCAGCCAATATGATGGATGGAGGATTACCCACTTGTGAGGAATATAGGAGCACCATAAAGGTTGCAGGGGATAATTATCCTCAACAATAGAGTCTATAGACAAACACTAGCTCTCTAACCTGAGTGTGGCTCTTGCTCAAGCCTTAAATGATCGAACAGTTCAGCATGTGTATTGAAGCCTGTAAAACATGCAACACTCCTTTTACAAAAAGCCAGATAACCTGGGGCGAAAAGGCAGGGAAATTCATAATTTGATGAATAACTAGATTCACAAACTGTCATTTGTTTAGAAAAAAATTAGAACATCAATAATGGGGTTGTTTGCTCCATATTGTCATGAGTTAAAAACAACTGGTTTATAGTAATAGAAAGTGGAGATTCTCAGCTTTCCAGTTGTATAACATATGTGTTTCTACCATGTATTTTTACAGAGTAAATGGCTTATTAATTTCTTTACTGTTCATAAAAGTGGTAAAATACTGACTTTAGTTTTCCAACGGCAGCAAAGAAAAACTCTAACGTTGAATAAATTGGTGAAATTCAGTTAAAACATGCAGGAATTAACTAATCTTGGAGCTATAGACTTTTTTGATAATGCCCTTTCTTTTACAGGGCAAATAAAAATATTACACAACACAACATGCTGTATAACTTTGCAGAGCATTGGACAAAGAAGTACAGGATGGGTTTATCTGGTATTAAGTATAACCTTACACAAAGAACACATAAAAAAGTATTTTGTAAAGCCAAATAAAACTTTTGAAAACAAAGGTCTTCTTAAAAAAAGACTAAAAAAATGAAACTGGTACAGTAGCAAAATAACAGTTTAATAATATACATTGTGCATATTCCTGAGTCACACAATTTAAGGAGCTCTTACCTGCAGTGAAGCTAAACAAGAACTGCTGGAGTCCAACAGAATTTCAGGGGTGACGTTGCACTCTGATTGGTTAACTCTGGTTACACAAGTCATGTGCTTTTCAGTGTGTGTTCTATTCAGTTCAGTATGTGTTATACTCATCTTGGTGTATCACAGTCATTTCAGTTTGCTGTATTGACACATTGAAACATGTTACTCTCTATTCAGTCTATGCCTTGCAACTTTGGCAACAAGCTTTTGGCAGACAGGAATCTTGCTTTCAGGAGCATTTGACTAAAAAGCTAGAACTTTTGTTACTAATAGAACACTTCTATCTCAGCAGGAGTCAGTGCCTGTTGGGATTAAGCAAACATATACTTCATTAGAAGTTGGGGGGGTCTCATTTAGGGTAAAAAAGAAAGTCAGTGTGTTTTTTCTGTGTTGGGGAAAGGGGAGCGTATCAACTTCTTAGTCTGCTAAATCAGGAGGAGAGGAGAGAAGTTAATTGAGGGTGTGGCTTAGGCAGTAGAAAAACTAGGTGTCTCCAATTACAGTTTCCTGCTGCTAGGTTTTGGTAGACAGGAATCTTGATTTCAGAGCAAGGAGCAGTTGACTAAAAAGCTAGAACTTTTCTTACTAATTGCCCTCCCTCCATCCCATCCACGTTCCCACACTTAGCCAGTTCTACTTTTATAGGCACTGGATTTGGCTGACAACAGGAACTTTCTGTTTGGCAGTAAGAAGGGAAGGACCACTGAGACACATTAGTTTCATCACCTTTGAGGGAAGAGTAGCTCCCCCCCCCCTCAGCTGCTGGAGGTCTGACACTGCACAAAGAAGGAGACTACCAAAGAATACAAAAAGTGTCTGTCCTGGAACAGGAAGGACAAGAGCTGTAAGGGCACATAGGCAATAGGAAAGTAGGTGGAAAAATAAATGGAGGGAGGAGAGAGTAAGCATACAAAGCAACAGGAGATGGGCCACAAAATAAGACATGGTGAAAGTGGTGCAGTGCAATGGCTGTGGGGTGACAGTCTTCCAGGAGACATTCTGGAGGCTGCAATGCTGCCCTATATGTGGGCACCTCTCTGGTCTGAGGGTGGAGGTTGCCCATCTCCAGACTGACCTGGCTAGGATTTGTGAAACCTCCTCCCATACCCAGATACCCTCAGGGCCACCACCAGTACCTCAGAGGTTGCCAAGAAAGAGGAGTTGTTGGACCAAAGTGGGCACAAGGAGGGAAGGAGAGGGTGTGGAACAGTGGCCATCCCTCCAGCTATACCTCTCAACAATTCATATGCTGTTCTGGCTGAGAGGGGTTCTCTTTGGAGGCACCTAAAATGGAGGCCAAGGAGGATGCTGGGAACCTCCATAAAGGAGACCCACAAGAGGGTGGCTCAGAACTCCACAGGGGAAGGAAACAACTCTTGGTGGGGGACTCCATCATTAGGGGGGTAGAACTGCGGGAGGAAGGGGAGATGGAGGTAAGAGGACTGCCTGGTGCCATGGCCTGGAGGGACAGTAAGTGAATCCTCATGATTGTGTAAACAGCTGCATCAGGGAGGGAGCTGGATGTCATTGTCTGCCTAGGGACAAATGACCTGTCTGGGAATGGGATCAAAGCAGTGCAAGAAAAGTTTGTAGAGTTGAGGCGGGGGCCTTAGACAAGTAGCAGGTACAGTAACCTTCTCTGAGGTGCTGCCTGTCTATGGCAAGGGTATTGCTAGGGTACTCCACACCATGAGATTCAATGAATGGTTGAAAACGTTGCATGGAGCTCAGGGTTTTGGCTTCATTGGGGACTGGGGATCCACCTAAAATGATACAGGCCTGTAGGGGTGTAATGATCTACATCTGTCTGGAAGGGGAACCAGGTGATAGGTTTAAATGCTTCATTGGCAAACATTTAAACTAGTCAAGGGGGGAGGTAGTGAAAAGAAGTAGGGAAATTCCAGCCCACACCCACAAAACATGGTAGTTAGTGAGGGATCATAGCTGTGTAGGAGGATTTTGTGGAGTTGGGGAGGGGCCTTAGATGAGTAGCATGCACAGAAACCTTCTTTGAGGTGCTGCCTGTCTCTGTCATGGGTGAGGCTAGGCCCCACCAAAAAAAATCAGGGTAGTTATTGAGGCAAACAGCAAGGTAGAGAAGTCAATAGGGAGCAGGACAAGGTAAATTCAAAAAAATGCAAGGGTAGTAAGGACTGGGATGGGGCTAAAAGGGGCAAGACCACAAAAAAATGGAGGGTGATGAGTACCAATGCCCATTGTCTGGATAACAAGCTCCCTGATCTAGTTGCCCTGATGGAAGAGGGATGCCTGGATATTGCGCAGTCTCAGAAACATGGTACACACAAACCATGACTGGGATGTCAACATACCAGGGTACACAATCTACAGGAGGGATAGGGTGGGTAAAAGAGGAGGTGGAGTAGCTCTCTATGTAAGGGAAGGGATCAAAACAATGGAACTAAAGAATAAACAGGGAGTAGAGAAGGCACTGTGGGTCACCCTGGATACAGGAAATCTCAGGGGGAGACAATGGACAAGAAAACAATAGAAGGTATCCTTAGAATGACAGATAAAGGGGAGATATTGTTGATGGGGGACCTGCATATGCCAGATGTTAACTCAAGTTCCTTTGCTGCCACATCCAAGAGCTGAGTCATTCGTGATGCCCTACAGGGGACATGCCTCAGACAGCTAGTGTTGGAACCCACTCGGGAGGGAGTAATCTTAGACCTGGTACTCTCAAAAGGTGATGGAGAAAGGAGATCAGATTTAGAAATGGGTAGCCATCTGGGAACAAATGACCACCAAACAGTGTGGTTCATGATAAACACAGATAGAAAAGTTGGTTCCGATCAGTAACGTCGCGTAACAAAAAAAAAAGTGGACAAAAATAAAGTGGCAAGAACAGTGTCACCATCAATATTGACAGCACAAAATGTAGCATGCCAGAACAATGCACGTATTCCGACACACAGGTAGCAAACAATGTCCACCACATGGCGGCACTGCACTGGAATGACAGGGGCCAGGAGCACAAGCCAGTATGCTGTATCCCCTGTTCTGTGTGCTGTGTGTGTTGCTGGGAACATATTGGCTTGTGCTCCTGGCCCCTTGCATTATACACGGCCATCCACATGATGACCATGGTCCACCTATCCTCCAGTGGTTACCCTGGTGCATGTTCTCCATCATGCAGCATTCTGGGGTGGGGGTGCCCCACCATGTGGGTGCTTGTGCCATTAGATTACTATGTTAGGTGTCCAATGGCCTGCTTCCCCAAGTGGTGGTTGCACCCTGTCCTGTTCCATCTCCCTGCACCCCTGTGCTGTTCCTGTGCATGGGTGCCTGCTGTGTGTTTCAGTGCAGTGCCTCCATGTGGTGGATGTTGTTTGCTACCTGTGTATCATGTGGCCTGCATTGTTCTAGCACGCTTCATTTTGTGCTGCCAATATTGATGGTGAGATAGTTTTTGCCACTTTATTTTTGGCCACTTTATTTTGTTCCACAATGTTAGTGACTGGAACCAAAAAGTTCCTGGTACAGCCAAACTTGATAAAAAACAAAGATAAAAATAATTAAGGGAGTAGCTCTCTACCAATAAAGGCAACTAAACATATCTAGCCAAATGATAGACAATGAGCCACTCACAAAATGTATTTGAGTAACACTTTTTCATTATGTTGTTCCCTTTTTTTCATTCAGAAATAAATCAGATTAATAAAGTGCAGGGATACAGCATCAATATCTCTTAAACATTTCAGATAACATCCTTCCTTTGTAAGATTGTACTGAATCTAAAATCAATATTATTTATATTAGTAAAACACTCTTCAGTATTTCAAAAAAACATTTTTTATAAGTACTTTACTGAGACTCTAATCTCATCATGATAAACACCGCCATAGAGTCAAGCTATACAAAAGCAAGAGTATTGGAATTTAGGAGGGCTGACTTTGGAACAATGGGAGAGTGCCTCATAAAAGCAGTAGCAAATTGGCAAGAAGGAGGGTGGAGGAAAAATGTGGAATAATCAAAACAGTCATCACAGAGGCAACAAGCCTTTGTGTGAAGCAAATCAACAAAACAAAATAGAGAAGAAAAACACCATGGTTCTCAAAAGAGATGGCGGGGCGGGTTAAGGAGAAAAAGGTAGCATTCAGAAAGTATAAGGAAACAAAGAAGGAGCAGGACAGAGAACTGTACCAGTTAAAGCAGAAGGAAGCGGGGAAGGCAGTCAGAATAGAAAGGTCCAAACTGAGGGAAAGATAGCCAAACCTCTTAAGAAGAGGGATAAAGCCTTTTATAGCATATTAGGGAGCGAAGAAAGACCAAAGAAGGGGAAGGTGGGCAGAAGGTGACAGTGAAAAAGCAAGGATACTGAATGAATACTTCTGCTCCGTATTCACAAAGGAAGAGGAGAGGGACCAGGTACCTAAAACAAAAAATAGAAGTACTCTGGATGGGGGGGGGGGTTGATACCAATCAATTCACAGAAGAAAAGAACTCTTAAAACTTTAAGGTGGACAAAGCAATGGGGCCTGATGGGAGTCACCCTAGAATTCTAAAAGAACTAAGGGGAGAACTAGTGACACCACTGACCACCCTTTTTAACAAATCATGGGAGGATGGTGAGGTACCTGAGGACTGGAGGAGGACGGATGTGATTCTCCTTTCACAAAAGTAGGGGAAAGACAGAGGCAGAAAACTACAGGCCTGCTAGTTTGACCTCAGTGGTAGGGAAAATGATGGAATCATTTCTGCAGGAAAGAATTGTTGACTTCCTAGTGGCCAGTGGGGCACAGGACCCAAGGCAGCATGGATTCACAGTGGGAAGGTCATGTTAGATGAATCTAATTGATTTCCTTTGACTGGATGACCAAAGTAGTAGACCAAGGCGGGGCTGTGGACATGGCATACCTAGACTTTAGCAAGGCATTTAACACAGTTCCACACAACAGATTAATAAACAAGCCAGCCAGACTTGGGGTTGGTCCCAGGCTTGTAGCCTGGGTAAAACATTGGCTGGACAACACGATGGTGAGGGTTATGGTAAATGGAATCCACTCTAAAGAAAGGGAGGTTACTAGTGGGGTATCGCAGGGTTCAGTACTGGGGAAAACTCCTACTTAATGTCTTTATACATGACATTACAGTGGCACTGGAAGGGAAAGTATGCCTCTTTGCAGATGACACAAAAATCTGCATTAAGGTTGATACACAAGAGGGGTGGAAAGGATGGGAAGAGAATTGGCAAGGTTAGAGGAATGGTCAAACATAAAGTAACTTAGATTCAATGCAAATAAGTGCAAAGTAATGCACATGGGAAACAAAAATCCAGGGGAAGAGTACACAATGTGGGAAGAGGTACTAACACCAACAAAAATGGAAAGCGACCTGGAGGTATTCATATCAGAAGACTTAAAGGTATGCAAGCAATGTGATACGGCAGTAATGAGGGTTAAGGGGATTCTGGGATGCATAGGGAGAGGCATCATAAGTAGAGAACAAGAAGTTACTATCCCTCTTTACAGACAGTTGGTGAGACCTCATCTGGAATACTGCATGCAGTTCTGGAGACCTCATCTCTGCAAGGACATAGACAGGATGGAGGCAGTCCAGAGGAGGGCAACTAAAATGGAGCATGGTCTGCACCAGAAGTCATACAAATAGAGACTAAAGCAGCTTAATATGTATACCCTCAAAGAAAGAAGGGAGAGGGAGGACATGATAGAAACATTGAAGTACCTCAAGGGAATCAATAAATTCCAAGAGGGTAGCTTCTTTCAGAAAAAGAGATGTGCAAAAACAAGGGGACACAATTTGAAGATGGGGGTGAGTTCTGGGGCAATACAGAAAAGTATTTTTTCACAGAGATGGTAGTGGATGCATGAAACAGCATTCCTGAGGAGGTTGTGGGGTCAAAAACAATGAGGGAATTCAAGAATGCATGGGACAGACATAGAGCAATTAGTTTGGGGGGGTAGGAGGAAGTAGGCTGTTGGTTAGCATGAATTTGCAGTTTATCCAATAGGTAGGGAAATAGGAAGACTGGGTGAGCCAAGCAGTCCTTTATCTGCCATCAAATTCTGTGTTTCTAAGTTTCAGTTTGCTTTATGCACATTTCTGCGTGCAACATGCAGATTTTAAGATATCGTGTTTTCAGTACTTCATAACCATTTTATTTACTACCGTACTCATTTATCAAGAGTATCAATATATTAAATAAATATAGTCTACAATTCAGCATGTGTCATATTCATTTTGATATAAATGATAATTTAAGTAAGTATTGTAATGATGTTAGATACATGTGATAACCATTCTGGTATGAGTATTATCCATTTCAGTATGGGTCATATCCATTTCAGGGTCTGTTGTATTCATTCTGGTATGTGTTATATGCATTGAATTATTTTCTTATTGATTTTTTGGTATGTGTCATATATTTGTCTGTATTGGTCATATCTATTTCAGAAAGTTTCATATTTATATTACAATGTGTCATACACTATATATTATGTATTATATCCAATTTTAGTATAGGTTGTATATATTTTGGCATGTCTTTATTTTATTATGTGTTATACACATTTTATTATGTGTCATATCCATTTTGATATAGGTCATATCCATTTCAGCATGATTCATAATTATCTCAGTATGTGTCATAGCTATACTGGTGCATGTCACATACATTTTGTTTTTTGTCATATCCATTTTGTTGTGTGTCTTATCTATTTTGGTATGTTTCATCCCCATTTCAACATGTGACATACCTATTTTGGTATGTGTCATAATTATTTCAGTATTTATCATACAAACATCAGTCTATGTCATATCCACATCAGTTTATGCTATACCCATTTTGGTGTATATCATAACCATTCCGGTATGTCATACCCATTTTGCTATCAGTCATATCCATCTTAGTATGGGTCATATCCATTTAGCTGTGTGTCATAACTATTTCAGTTTGTGTCACACCAATTCCAGTGTATGCTATATCTTGTCCAGATTGTCTCCTACCCATTTTGAAATACAATACCAATTTTGCTATATGTTATGGCCATTCCAGTATAGGCCATGCCCATTTTGATATCTGTCATTATTATTTCAGCAGGGGTCTTACCATTTTCTGTGTGTATGATATCCATTTCAGTTAGTGTCAAACCCCATTTTGGTGTGTGTCATACCCATTTTGGTACATCAAACCCATTTTAATATGTGTTATATCCATTTCAGTATAGGACATATCCATTTCAATATGCAAACATAAGAATATGCCAGCAGAGACAGACCACCTGATCTAAGTTTGCTCGACTGTGCAGTTAGCACCCCTACTTTACAGCTGCCCCAACCCCTCTCCCCTTTGTCCCACACCACCTCAACCTTTAAATATGCATCATAATTATTTCTTTATGCATTATACCCTTTTTGATACAGCATATCCATTTCATTTTGTGCCACAGCCATTTTGGTGTGCATCATACCCATTTTGTCATGTGTCATATCTATTTTGGTGCCTTACCTTGTTCAGTATGTGTCCTACCATTTTGGTGTGTGTCATACTTATTTTAATAAGTGTTATTTCTATCTTGGCATATGCCAGATCCATCTTGGTGTAAGTCATATCCAGTTTGGTATGTTGCATATACATTTTAGTATAGGTCATACCCATTTCAGAAGGTCTCTGAACCATTTCGGTGTCTGATATACTCATTTTCATGTTTGCCACTCTCATAATATTATGCAGACAAATGTGGTTGTTAGTCATAGACATGTCAATATTTAATCATATTCTGAAGACTGTAATTTTGAAATGAATGGCTTCCCATAACTGTGTGCACCTGTGTATAGAACTGAACACACCCATACTAAAACACTAGCCAACAACAGTTGGGAAGACTGCCTTTCACACTGTGGTCTATGAATCTCCCTTTTACACCACAGATCCGCCCGTCCCACAAAGCATACTCCTGCAGTGCCTCAGTACAGACACAGACTGTACTAATTTAACATGCAATATTCACACCAAATCAATAAATGCTCGATGATATAAACACACAAGAATTTACTATGCTTGATGTACTAAATTTGGAAGAAACGTTTGAATTTCACAGCTCTCTGAGAGCAAACTAAATCTAGCTTTCCACTGCACAGGCTACACTGAACTGAGGCTGTGCAAGCCAATATAGAGCCCATGTGACCTGCCATCCCATAAATCATTGAAAATTTTGGCTTCAGGGGCCAAAATGGAGAAGTAATGCAAGGTAATGTGAAGTCTTTATTATCCTATGGCAACTTCATGTTCTCCCAAAAGGCAAAGTTATTCACTTTGCGATGTTGATAATTTTGCAAAACTTGAGTTCAAAGCAAAATATTCAGTGTAGCGAAGTTGGGTGACTTTGCCCAGTTCTACCTATGGGAGACTAAACTGTCTCCCTCTGACCAGCCCCCAACTACCCAGGCTTGTTCCCGAACCCAGATTGCCCGTGTCAGTGACAGTAGCACTACTACCATGCCAATGGGCTGGTCTCATGAAGGAATTACTTAACATTAAAATACAGTACAGTAAAGGTTTTATTTTGCTCACTATTTTTACCTATATAATTTTTAAATCTGGCGTAATATAGATTTCCATTCCATAGATGCAATAAGATGCTCTGGAGATGTACCTTAGGCACTTGTAATACATGGTCAGGGGCTGAAGGCACTCATCCTGCAAACTCATGCTTTTCTAAACCTCTGGTCATGTGTTAGAAGCAGACCCCATCATGTCTTATTGCTTACATGATATATGCAGATCATTTGAGTAATGGTATGGCCATCCTCAGTGGTTCTGGGATGTATAGTACAAGCAATAGGTTGGTGAGTATTTTGGAGAGCACTAGGTCAGATGAGAGCTTTCAATAACAGTGCCATCCCTAACAGAGCTGTATTAAGAGTGCACTTCTATACAGCAGCAGGACATAATGCCATCACCCAACACAGAGCCAATGGCAGCAGTCAGACACCACAGTGATGACTGCTACCATTGCAAAACATAATATGCACAAATCATATTTTAGGTAGGGGAGCTCTGCCCCCTGCAGTTCCCCATACTAAAGGATTCCTACTGCAAGGGGGAGTGGATCATGGGGAAATGGTTAATTGTGTAGGGCCATGGAATACTGCTTCTGCAGCCCTTTGACAAAATGCAAGTCCTGGGTGAAAATTAAAATAATTGTGGGAGACCAGGATTAGAATCCTGGTTTCCCCATCTCTGCTGATGCCATAACCTGCTCCACCATGGGGGGCAGCTCAGTCAGCAAATGCACTTTCTGCCTCCTTCTCTCATCAGTCTGAATAGCGACAGGGGTTGCCGTAGTTCCTAGATGTTATTCTAACCCTGTCGCTATTCCTTCTTGTATGGTCCTGACTGCGAGGTTTATACTTCGCAGTTCAGGATATGTTATTATACCTGAAACCTTTTGGAGAATTTTTTTCATTGCACAAACACAATTGGTTTATATATTGAAATGTACATTAAGAGTATTATGCAGAGTAGTACTTTAATTGTGGTGTGTTTAATGAATACTGTAATACCACACGTTTTACAAAATGTAAGTTGAAAAAAAAGCAAAAGTCTAAATCACCCAAAGTGTGGCAAGACTCTGCAATGCTCTTTGCTTTGTTAGCAACATATTATAAATTCTGTTTAGTTTAACCAGTAGTATGCACTAGTAAAAACACATTTATTTTTTTTAACGAAAGTGTTGTTCATGCTTACTGAATGGTGAGGTTAGTGTTTTTTTTTCAGCACTGTCACTTTCTCCCTTTTACAGGCCAGTGATGGTCTTATTATATCATGCTATCTTTAATTTCTAATGGATTTACACACTAGTCTTTCAAACATTCTTCAATAAGTAGTGTTATAAACCATAAAACTGGTGACAGAAAAACATGTTCTTTAACGCCATTTCAGCATGTGGCATATCCATTTTGGTTATGTGTCATAATTATTTCAGTATTTGTCATACAAACATCAGTGTGAGTCATATCCACATCAGTTTGTGCTATACCCATTTTGGTGTATATCATAACCATTTTGGTATGTCATACCCATTTTGCTATCTGTCATATCCATCTCAGTATGGGTCATATCCATTTAGCTGTGTGTCATAACTATTTCCATTTGTGTCACACCATTTCCAGTGTATGCTATATATTGTCCAGATTGTCTCCTACCCATTTTGATATACAATACCAATTTTGCTATATGTTATGACCATTCCAGTACAGACCATGTACATTTTGATATGTGTCATTAATATTTCAGCAGGGGTCATACCATTTTCTGTGTGTATGATATCCATTTCAGTTAGTGTCAAACCCCATTTTGGTGTGTGTCATACCCATTTTGGTACATCAAACACATTTTAATATGTGTTATATCCATTTCAGTATAGGACATATCCATTTCAATATACAAACTTAAGAATATGCCAGCAGAGACAGACCACCTGATCTATCTAAGTCTGCTCAAGTGTGCAGTTAGCACCCTTAGTTTACAGCTGCCCCAAACCCTCTCCCCTTTGTCCCACACCACCTCAACTTTTAAATATGTGTCATAATTATTTCTTTATGCATTATACCCTTTTTGGTACAGCATATCCATTTCATTTTGTGCCATAGCCATTTTTGTGTGCATCATACCCATTTTGTCATGTGTCATATCTATTTTGGTTTATGCCTTACCTTGTTCAGTATGTGTCCTACCTATTTGGTATGTGTCATACTTATTTTAATAAGTGTTATTTCTACCTTGGCATATGCCACATCCATCTTGGTGTAAGTCATATCCAGTTTGGTATGTTGCATATACATTTTAGTATAGGTCATACCCATTTCAGAAGGTCTCTGAACCATTTCAGTGTCTGATATACTCATTTTCATGTTTGCCATTCTGATAATATTATGCTGTAAAATGTTGTTGTTAGTCATAGATATTTCAATATTTAATCATATTCTGAAGACTCTAATTTTGAATTGAATGGCTTCCCATAACTGTGTGCACCTATGTATAGAACTGAACACACCAATACTAAAACACTAGCCAACAACAGTTGGAAAGATTGCCTTTCACACTGTGGTCTGTGAATCTCCCTTCCACACCACAGATCCGCCCTTCCCCCAAAACATAATCCTGCAGTGCCTTTCAGTACAGACACAGACTGTACTAATTTAATATGCAATATTTACACCAAATCAATAAATGCCTGATGATATAAACACATAAGAGTTTACTATGCTTGATGTACTAAATTTGGAAAAAACTTTCGAACAACAAATGCTTTTTGAAAGTTTTTGAAGGTTTGAATTTCACAGCTCTCAGATAGCAAACTAAATCTAGCTTTCCACTGCACAGACTACACTGAACTGAGGCTGTGCAAGCCTATATAGAGCCCATGTGACCTGCCATCCCATAAATCATTAAAAAATTTGACTTCGGGGCAAAAAAGGAGAAGTAATGCAAGGTAATGTGAAGTCTTTATTATCCTATGGCAACTTCACGTTCCCCCAAAAGGCAAAGTTATTCTCTTTGCATTGTGGATAATTTTACAAAACTTGAGTTCAAAGTAAAATATTCAGTGTAGTGAAGTTGGGTGACTTTGCCCAGCTCTACCTATGGAAGACTAAACTGTCCTCCCTCTGACCAGCCCCCAGCTACCCAGGCTTGTTCCCGAACCCAGATTGCCTGCATCAGTGACAGTAGCACTGCAGCCACGCCAATGGGCTGGCCTCATGAAGGAATTACTTGACGTTAAAATACAGTACAGTAAAGGTTTTATTTTGTTCACTATTTTTACCTATATATTTTAATTTTTAAATCTGGCGTAATATAGATTTCCATTCCATAGGTACAATAAGATACTCTGGAGATGCACCTTAGGCACTTGCAATACGTGGTCAGGGACTGAAGGCACTCATCCTGAAAACTCATGCTTTCCTAAACCTCTGGTCATGTGTTAGAAGAAGAGCCCATCATGTCTTTTTGCTTACATGATATATGCAGATCATTTGAGTAATGGTATGGCCATCCTCAGTGGTTCTGGGATGTATAGTACAAGCACTAGGTTGGTGAATATTTTGGAGGGCACTAGGTCAGAAGAGAGCTTTCAATAACAGTGCCATGCCTAATAGAGCTGTATTAAGAGTGCACTTCTATACAGCAGCAGGAGAAAATGCTGTCACCCAAAACAGATCCAATGGCAGCAGTCAGACACCACAGGGATGACTGCTACCATTACAAAACATAATATGCAGAAATCATGTTTTATGTAGGGGAGCTCTGCCCCCTGCAGTCCCCCATACTAAAGGATTCCTACTCCAAAGGGAAGTGGATCATGGGAAAATGGTTAATTGTGTAGGGCCATGGAATACTGCTTCCACAGCCCTTTGAGAAAATGCAAGTCCTGGGAGAAAGTTAAAATAATTGTAGAAGACCAGGATTAGAACCCTGGTTTCCCAGTCTCTGCTGACTGAGCTGGTGCCATAACCTGCTCCACCATGGGGGCAGCTCAGCCAGCAAATGCACTTTCTGCCTCCTTCTTCTCATCAGTCTGAATAGCAACAAGGGTTGTCGTAGTTCCTGGATGTTATTGTAACCCTGTCGCTATTCTTTCTTGTATGGTCCTGACTGCACGGTTTATACTTTGCAGTTCAGGATATGTTATTATACCTGATACCTTTTGGAGAATTGTTTTCATTGCGCTAACACAATTGGTTTATATATTGAAATGTACATTAAGAGTATTATGCAGGGTAATACTTTAATTGTGGTGTGTTTAATGAATACTGTAATACCACAAATTTTACAAAATGTAAGTTGAAAAAAAAGCAAAGTCTAAATCACCCAAAGTGTGGCAAGACTCTACAATGCTCTTTGCTTAGTTAGCAACATATTTCAAATTCTGTTTTGTTTAACCAGTAATATGCATTAGTAAAAATATATTTATTTTTTTAAAGAAGGTGTTGTTCATGCTTACTGAATGGTGATGTCAGTGTTTTTTTTCAGCACTGCCACCTTCTCCCTTTTACAGGCCAGTGATGGTCTTATTATTTCATGCTATCATTAATTTCTAATGGATTTACACACTAGTCATTCAAACATTTTTCAATAAGTAACGTTATAAGCCATAAAACTCTAGTGACAGTAAAACATGTTCTTTAACGCCAGACTCAGGGTACCTATTTTTAATAGAGGAAAAGTAACAGTGGAGAATTAACAATTATATGGCTTCTAAAAAACTAATATTGCATTCTATATCCACCTTAAAAGTAAAATAAACTGCAAAAAATAAAGTTTGTTACCAATGACAGGGCTAGGTCAAAAGAGCGATGAAATAATATCATGGTCAAAAACCACAAATGGAAAACAGAGGTACACAAAACAGTGCCAAGGAAAAACAGCAAATGATAGAAACAGTGCTGCTACTCAGGGTGAGTGAACATTGAGGTGGGGCAAATTGAAGAATGCTACTCTGAGGTGCATGGAACTTGGGGGGGCATATTCTCTAATGAAACTGTGTTTGGCACTCAAGTTTTGTGGGAGGCAGATATTCGGGTGGGTGGAAAGATTAAATAAACAAATTTGGTGGGGCATGAAACTTGGACGGAGGAGCAAATTCAGGTGTGTGGGTAGATTAAATTAAACTCCTTGGGGATGCAACTCATCTAGGGGACAAAGTTGGTGGGGAGGGTGATGACAAAAATTAAAAAGTAAAAGGACAGAGGAAGACTTGAATTTGGGTCAGTTGGAGGTACCAACACCATTCTGAACTTGTTGTGCTAACCTCTAAGCCACATAGCCACCATGGTCAACCATCGCACAATCAGGATGTTACACTGCTTGGCCTGACTGACAAAGAGCTACATAAGCAATATTAAAGCCACATGCTATTAAGCACATCTTGTTGTTAATGCTCCTACTGACATTGACACACACTTTTCACCACGTTATATTTCATACGCTCTTTTGACCAGATACCTCAATGACTATGAAGAACTGTTCTTGTGTCAATAGTGCTTGAAACTTACATGTGACTGTAAAACTGTCTTAACAGCTAGTTCCTTTCTGCTCAGTCTGTAGACAGAGCAATAAAATTATAATCTCCTTTATCTTTAGGGTAGTCATTTAATGGAAATGTTGATCATAACAGTTTCAATGCTAGAAATACTAAAAAAAGAACATCTGGAATACTTACTGTACAGGTGCAGCATTACTACAAACCCTGTAATCTACATTTGTTATTTACAGTGTACTTTCTTTAATCCATTTTTGTCTCACAGGTTGCTTTCCAAGTCTCCCTCTGGGTTACTGACTGGAAGAAATGGAAATGTCTCAAGCGTCACTTCATTTATCCTCACTGGATTTGGGGAACTTAATAATCTCAAACCCCTATATTTCATTTGCTGTGTTATAGGGTATCTCCTAATAATCTCTGGTAATTTACTGATTATTTCCGTGATAGTCACAGAAAGAACCCTCCAGGAACCAATGCATATCTTTCTGTGTAATTTATCTATCAATGGATTATATGGTAGCACTGCTTTCTTCCCTGCACTCATGTTTAACATTTTGTCTGAGTCTAAAATGATTTCCCACGATGGCTGCTTTTTGCAACTTTTTTGCATACATACCTTTGGCTTTAATGAAATGACATTCTTGGCATTAATGGCATATGATCGCTATGTCGCTATATGCAATCCCCTAAAGTATGTTAGCATCATGACAAATACCAAAGTAAGAAACATGTTGATAACTTCCTGGATGTATTCTTTCTGTGTTGTCTTGACCTTTATTCTGCTAGCTTTAAGACTTCCACTGTGTAGCACTGAAATACAAGACCTCTATTGTGAACACACATCTCTTCTAAGACTCTCTTGTATAAATGTTACTGTGAATAATGTCTTTGAAACCTGTTTATCAGTAAGTAATGCATTTTTTTTTATTCATTGTCTTATATTCTTATGTGCAGATTATCAAAGTTTCCCTAAGGACATCAGGAGGTGCTAAGGCCAAAGCAGTGCATACTTGTATTACCCACCTGTTGCTATTATTTACATTTTTGTGTACTGGTCTCCTTGGATTTGTGCAGCGCCGAGTGGGTGGAATATTTGTACCACCTCAGTTGCATGTCTTGATGTCAGTTGCATGGCTTGTGTTTCCACCCCTTCTCAATCCAGTTATTTATGGAATTCGAACAAAGGATATAAGGAATGCAATTAAAGAGAAAATAATGGAATTATTAGTTCAAAATCCTAAATTTTAAACAGAACCAACCTTATGTTTCTGAGGTCCCACTAAGGTTATTCATTCAGAGCCCTATAGTGTACCTTAGTGAGGTTCCATTTGGCAATATGTTGTATAGTTAAAAGATTCTGCCCAGCCCAGTGATGTCCCTTGTGTGATCTTTCAATAAAATACTTGGAATGAAATGCATAAATTAAAACAAACATGACATTCAAAACATTGTCCTGCACAGCTTGTGCCTAGATGTCCCTATGAGTAAGGAGTCCCCAGTTACTGGTGGGACCAAGGGTTCCAAAGGCTAGACCTGGCTTCAGTCTATGGACACAATATGGAAGGTATGATTTTAGTTACAGCAGGACATTCATTATTTTTCATAAACAACCACTTTCTTTTGTTTATGTCTCATCATTGCTTCTGTCAGTAATGTTAAAGGAGTAAACCTGCTGAGCTGTGTATTCTGTAGGTTGTGGCTGTGCAATCATTGCTCTACTGAAGTCAAGCTGCCTGCTACAGAACAATCTTATAATGTGGCTTGTCTGTCACTGCAAAAGATGCTCAGCACAGGGGTAATTATTTTTAAGTATGCACATGACAAGTTTTAAAGTAGATTCTGGGCTTAGGTCTATTTTGTATACTACTGCTAGCAATTAGAGGCACTAAAACACATTTTCATTGATTCCCCCTTAAAATTAAGTAAACTCATTAATACAGATCCCTTAGTAAGTTGTTTAATGGCTTTTGATTTTTGTCATTGAATCTCAATTAATTTATAAAGTATTGTTTGCTTGCTGCACTAAATGCTTAGAATATGGAGACCACGTGATGCAGGCAGCCCAGTGCTTTTTCTGTTTCTTGCTCCAACCACCCAATCACTTTTTCGTCTTATTTTCTGAATTTAACTACATATAACAACTTGAAAACTCACTCAGAAAACTTCTGAAGTACTTACTAAACATCCACTATTGGGATTCCTCTCATGGAGAATGAAATGCGGAAAGGTTTGTCGAAACACGCCGCCGGCAATGCCCGAGAAAGGCCCGAAAAAGCCCAGGACCTCCAGTGCAGTGGACACAGTGGGGATCATTAGCATTCCATCAGAATTGGAAACGTTCACTTTGGCTGGCTTTTTAGCCAAATTCAGACCTGTTAATGAGGAGCTATGATCTCTCACCTCTGAGATAAAATCTATCTCGTAAACCTTGGAGGATATTTCTCACCGAACTTCCAACTCTGAAGCCCTGGTCATCTCGCTGGAAAAACCCATGGACAAGGTTGATCCAGAACTGGTGGCAATTAGACAAAAACTGGCAAAAATGGAGCTTAAAATGGGAGATCTCAAAGGGCATAGCCACAGGAACAATACTGTCCTTATTGGGCTACCAGAGACCAAAGAAGGGCAAGATACCATCCTGTTTATTCAGAAATTCATCGAGAAAGTAGCTGGCCTTTCACCATTTGGCCCCAAATATGTGATTGAGAGGGCACATAGGGCTCTTGGACCGATCCCACTGGCTGGATCTCCTCCGAGACCACTTATTTTCAGATACCTCAACTATCTAGAGTGCCAGCATTTTCTCTCAAAAGTTAGAGAGATACAAGAAGTTTGTTGGGAAGGAATCAAGGTGCAGATTGCACAAGACCTGCCTGCTACTATCTGGCAAATGTCGGACCGCCTTCCATCCCCTTGTTTCCAAACTGATTGCTGCTGGAGTCTGTTTTCACATGAATTATCCTGCAAGGCTACAAGTTTTATTGTTGGGTACATGGCAACATTATGAAGATCCAGAAGCTGCCCATAGGAGTCTCAAGGCTTCCCTACCTGATCTTTTCCATGACACTTGACTTTGTCTCACTGAGGTTCATTTAATTTCCTAACTAAGCACAGGAGAGCATTGTATGTAACTAAGAGCATGCCTGACTTAGGTTATACACACAGTGAAGATAGCCCAATACTGTGGATCTGTTGGCCTTTTTACTTCCATGGTCTGATCAAGCTCTTTGGTAATCTTTTTACCCTGATGGAACAATAACTGCTACCGATATAGTTTCATGTTTCTCTTGGCTATTATGGAACCTAATTAATTGCCTAACCATTGAAAAACACAAACTTTATTCTTGTTACATTTCTAACTCAGACTGAGTTGTTTTGTTTTGTTTGGTATAATTTCAATTTTTCACTTTTGCCTCTGGGTACTATTAGCACCCCATAGTGACCACTAGAGGGAGCCTGATTCCTACTTTCTTAAGAATTGCATACAGAAGGTTATATTTGGTATTAGTAGCTTTATTAGTAGGGTCAAATAGTTGAATCAAGGTTCTGAGTGACTTTGGTGTTACAAGGACTCTCAGTCTGTGGTTTATAGATTAGAATGTGGTGCGGGGAGTAAGTTAGGTTTAAACCAAAGAGTAGTTAATGTCTCATTCAGCAAGTTCAGTTGTACATACAGTCAGTTTGTATCACTTGGGCTAGTTCTTTTTACTTAGTATTAGATCCATTTTTACGTTTTTATTACCACCCACACTACCTCTAAAACTGGGCATATCTGGGAACAACTTAAGGTGGCTGGAGGGAGGGAGCTATAGTGAAGGTGATCTGCGGAACTCACTCCGCAATAGTTTTTGGATTGGGGTGGGTTGGGCTGTTTCCCTTAAATAAACCTGTTTTTCTGTTTATTGTTGGGTGTTGGGATTTGGTAAGGGGGGGGGGTTATATTTGGGCAAGAAGAATGGGTGGAATTTCAACACATGCACATGGTGAGTAATGCTTTTGGTAAACCTGGGGATTAATCTGAAGTCCCCGTATACTCTCATCTTTTTTAGTGACTATGGCTAACATTATTAAGATTGCTACTTGGAATGTCAAAGGTGTCTGGCAACAACTGAAACAAAATAAAGTCCTTAAGCACCTAGCATTATTATCAACAGATGTTATATTTATACAGGAATCACATTTTTTTATACTCTGAAGCAATTCGAATGAGAAGACAAGTGGGACATGTATTTTCTGCAGGGGGTACAACCCAAAGTTGTGGTGTTCTGATATTGATATCCAGAAAAGTCCCTTTCTCACTTATTCAATTACTCAGGGATCCACAAGGCAGATTTGTCTTTATTCACTGTGCCTTATACACAACAGAAATGTTGTTGGGAAGCATCTGTAGGCCTAACGTGGAATCTCCAGGTTTCTTCACACAGCTGGTTGGTGTTTTAACTCTATTTTTATCATTAAAAATAACTCTTGGTGGTGATATGAACACTGTATTTGACCCCACACTAGATCGCACTAGTGGTCCTCATGGAGGGCTCTCACCAGCTCAATGAGCCTTCCGCGAGCTTGTTGACCATTTTGGTCTATGTGATGTGTGTTGAGTACTTAATCCCACTGAGAGGGGTTACACTTTTATTTCCCCAGTTCATAATACAGCATCCCGTATTGACTACCTACTTCTATCTCAAACCTTCCTGGCTGGAGTCTTGGATGTTTCCATTCAACCTGGCCCACCTTCCGATCACTCATTAGTAATTTGTCATCTATCCCTTTCACCTCTCCCTAAAAGAACTACACGGTGGAAAATTAATAACCAGCTGCTGAAGCACCCTGCAGTGATCACTACTCTTAACAAACACATTAAACAATTTATTGATGTTAGTCTCAGCTCCACTTCCAGACCTGATTTTATACGTGTGCTCTCAAGGTCTATATTAGAGGTATACTAATTAGTCTATCTTCTCAAAGAAAGAAGAAAAAGGAGCAGGAACTATTTAACCTATTCACTCAGATCTGCTCAATTGAGGCAAGTCTGACTCCCAGTTCCTCAGATGACCTTAGACAAAATTTAGCCAAACTAAGAGACGACTACTTAGAGACCCTGAGAGAAAAGGCAGAATTTGCTATTTTGAGAACAAAGGCATCCTACTCAGACTAGGGGGAGAAAGCTGGGCGCTTATTAGCACTCAGAATTAAGCAACAGGAATCATCTAAATATATCCCATCTATCTGTTCTCAAGAGGACGGTACATTGAAAACATCCCTAACGGACATAGCATCCAAATTTAGTACTTACTATACCAAACTATATAGTTCTATGTCAGATCCACTTTCAGATCAAGAATTTAGATTCTTACCTAACCACATCCAAATTACCTTTTCTCTCTGATACACAACAACAGTTACTTATAGCCCTATTTCTTTTATGGAGGTAGCTAAAACAATTCAAAGCCTACCTTCCAAAAAACACTGGGTCCAGATGGCTTCTCGGCCAACTTTTATAAAAAATTTCAAAAGCAGTTAATCCCTTATTATTGCCCCTATTTCAACACGTTTTATCAGGTGCAACCGTAGACCCCACTTTGTTTGAAGCCTTAATTGTTCTTTTACTTAAATCTGATAGGAATCCGGAACTAACTACAAGCTATCATCCAATATCTTATTGAATCAAGATATTAAAATACTAACTAAATTGATAGCTGAACGTATTAATGTTATCCTGCCTGATCTCATTGGACCTGAGCAAGTTGGTTTCATGAAAGGGCTCATCGGTTGACCATCTTTGAACACTGTCACATGTTCTCTCGATGTCCAGAGATGCTCATTTCCCTGCAGTTTTGATCTCGCTGGACACTGAGAAAGCCTTCGATAGAGTGGATTGGAACTTTCTCTTCCGAGCTCTTAATGCTTATAAATTCCTTTAGAATTCCAAAACTGGATAAGAGCACTATATCATGCCCCATCAGTGCGGATTGCTGCTAATGGTGTGGTGTCCAGTCTTTTCCCTTTACAATCTGGCACTAGACAGGGCTGTCCCTTGTCCCCTGGCCTTTTAATTTATACCAGGAACCCCTGAATCGTCGACTAATGGCCTCTGAAAAGATCCAAGGCATATCTATCTCAGCTCAAGAAATCAAGGTTTTGGCATATGCCGATGACCTCCTGTTACAATTATCCTATCCAACCACATCAATCCCTCCCATGCTATCACTTATTGAAAATTATAGTCAATTATCCAACTACAAATTAAATATAGATACAACTGTTGTATTACCCCGCAATTATAAGGTAACTAAAATTCCATCTCTGATTTTGGCCTGTCATGGAAACAAGACTCCTTAAGATATTTGGGAATTGTAATTTCCAGGAATCCGGCCCTTATTCAGAAATTAAATTTGGACTCCCTTGAGAAAATCATTGGCTTAGATTTGGATAGGTGATCCAAACTTCCTATCTCCTTTGGGGCAGAGTTAAATTAATTAAGATGAATGTCTTCTCCAGACTTTTTTACCGCCTTCATTTACTTAATACTTGGTTACCATTTTCATGGTTCAGCAAAGTACATGGGCTTATTAGAAAATTTATTTGGTCCAATAAACAACCTAGACTGGCTTATTTTAAGCTAGCCACTCCCAAAGATAAAGGGGGCCTAAGCCTCCCTCACCTAACTTTTTATTACTGGGCTAGTCACTCTGCCAAATATCTACGATGGTTGTCTTCCATTGAGGAAGTATTCGCCTCTCTTTCCTCTCTCCAATGGCTCAAAATTGAACTATCTCTCATTCAAGCAAATGGTTTAACCCCAGCTGCACTCTTACATATTAAAGCCAGTGCACTTCCCTCGAGTTTAAAATCAACCCCCATTGCAATTTCCATCAAAACTCACACTCAGCTATGTACTTTCCTTAAATACAATCATATTCAGGACTTAACACAGCCCATATGGGGTAACCCAAATTTAAAGATAGACAACAAACTACTCACTGCTAGTTGGCTACCTCTATGGCTGAACTATGCCTTTCCTCTTTTGTCTCAGAAGAGAATTCTTGGCTGTCCTCTACTGAGATTTTAAGTGATCTCAATACACCCACAAATGATATTTTCAAAATGTTTCTATTGCGACATTTAATTTTGAAAGTCTTTGGACTAGCCCCCCAACCCTCAGCAGGGCATAATATCCTTTCAAAGTAAACTAGGACCCTTAGCTGGTTCCCAACAATCTGTGTCCAAATGTTACAAAATGTTGTATAATTGGGCCTATCTGACTTGATTTGCTCCTTTGGCTTTCTGGACTTCTTTCTTCTCTACTCGAGAATTAGACTGGACCACCCTATGGCACAATTGCCCCAAATATATTACCAAAGATAGGATACGCCTTACCCAATTCCATATATTGCACAACTTACACTATTCCCCACAAAAGTTATTTAAATTCGGTCTTCTCCCATCACCCACTTGTACTCGGTGTCAGAAAGAAGAGGGCTCTCTGTACCACATCTTTTGGACCTGTTCCAATATTACTCCACTCTGGACTAAAAGTCAGCAAAAGGTAGATCCCTTATTGGGCCTGAATGACTTATTTACCCCAGAAATGTGTTTATTGGGTGAGTATACTGAGATTTCAGTACCTACTAGAAGATATCACATGGCCTTTATCTCCATGTCTGTTAAAAAAAAAATAGTTCTACGTCACTGGAAGGACAGTGATGACATCTTCTACTCTGAATGGCTGAATGAGCTCCTTGCAAACCTCAGAACAGATAAAGTGATAGCGAGCCTTAATAATAGTCCTGAGAGGTATCTGAAAATATGGGAACCCTTACATACACTGTATTCTCTGTAATATAATCATTCCAGTATATACCCTGTCTCCAGACCCACTTGGTTCTGCTTAGTAACTGTGTTGAATAAGGTGGGAGGGGGGATTAAAGAGGTTGTCGGGGGGAGTGGGGAGTGGAGGGTTGGAGGAGGAGGATGGGTGAGAGCAGATCCATTGTATTATATACTTCATGACAAATGTATGTTGTTTTCTTGGACCTGTTCTCAATATTGTTAAAACTTAATAAACTTTAATTTGGAAAAAAAAATAAATGCCTAGAATATAGTCAGCCAACACCCCCAATTTAGGTATATAAAGAGGGGCCTCTGTGTTGTTAAGTCTGGCCTTTTTGTGTTGGGCCATGCAATTCCCCTTATACATATTTAGTGTTACAAATGTGTTTCTTCATGACTGTTCATGACTGATTCTGCTCACTTACTTTCCCTTTGTCATTCTGGATGGAGCATATATATTATGGCCATGCTAAGCACTCTTTGTGCTGAGTAGGGTCTTGGAAGCATGCACTATACCTCACATTTTGTAACAGAAATGAGGGACATGGACACTCAAAATGAGGGACAATGAGGGACACTAACCCATTACAATGATCAGGACACATCCTGAAACATGGAGATACAGTACTTCAGAACACGGTGTAAACCATTGTATTTACTTGCACCGATACCTGAGAATAAATTTCTACCATAAAGCAGGGGTGCCATTTAAGAAGGACAGAAGGTGGGCTGGTGCCCACTCTCCCAACATGTGTGCCTGGGTTGTTCTCATGATGTGGCAATAATGGCATTAAATTTGGATTTAATCTTTTGCACAA
Organism: Neoceratodus forsteri; assembly: GCA_016271365.2. Classification (NCBI taxonomy): domain Eukaryota; kingdom Metazoa; phylum Chordata; order Ceratodontiformes; family Ceratodontidae; genus Neoceratodus; species Neoceratodus forsteri. The sequence goes on from CM057458.1 coordinate 1,181,720,646, forward strand.
TAAGTGTCCCCCTGACCTCTGTGTGCTCACACTGCAGGTGCACTCCTGACTTGACAACGTATTGTGTTGTCCATTTCTAAATCTATTAGTGGTGCCACTATCACACATGACATGGAGGAGAGCCAACTAAGCAAGAGCACATGAGTCACTTGAGAGTGACACTGTCTTTCCCGCTGTGTTGATATATTTTTGTTGGTTTACTATTAGTGAGTCTCCATCTCTCCTGGTGGCTGAAGGGATAGAGGTGAGATGGAAGCTAACTCAAGACAAGGCTAACTACTTACTTTACTAGGCTCACCTTGCAAAAATAACAGAACAGACCCCCATGGCAGCAAGCTAGACCTCGTCTGTATCAACATGACCACTCCTGCTGCAGTATGTATGCATGGGAGGGGAACTGACCATGTGGGTGGGTGTCAAGTTATTGCTACTTTTGTTTTTTCCTATTTCTTTGGAAGTATACAAAACTGTGGAGAGAAAATAGCAGGAGTACAGGCCAGAGAAAAGTAATTAAGTAGTTTTGTAGGTAACTGTGTGTATAGGGGGTGGAAAAGACCAAATGTATTTCCAGTGCCCCAGAATGTGATTTCACAGTTGCTGTGAAAAATCACCTTTTGGGCAGGAGTTAAACATTTTCTCTGCACTTGTTCATGTGGTAGGGTCATAAGAAGGCTATGTTGAAAATCTGAGGCAAAAATATATTAAAAAAACTGGTAATTTTCAATATTTTGACCCCACATTTTCAACATAGTCATTTCTTCACAGCACCTCATGACCTTGGCAGCTGTTATTTTTAAATCCTGGTCAAAATGTGTCTTTCTACCTATAGCACAAAATTAAATTTCTGGTCATGCAGAATGACATTTTGACAGGGATTTGGAAGATTTTTGCCTACCAGGTTTATTACTGTAGAAACACAGAAACATAGACTTTGATGGCAGTTAAGGACTGCTTGGCCAGCCCAGTCTGTTCATTTACCTACATATTGGATATGCTGCATATTCTAGTTTACCAACTGCCTGCTTCCTCCTGCCTCCTAATTGCCTTATGGCTGTTTCACACATTCTTGAAGTTCCCCACTGTTTTTGACCCCACAACCTCCTCAGCAAGGTGGTTCCATGTGTCCACCACTTTCTTCATGAAAAAATACTTCCCCATGTTGCCCCTGAGCCATCTCCCCTGCATCTTTAAATTGTGCCCCCTTGTTTTTGCACATCTCTTTTTCTGAAAGATGCTGCCTTCTTGGACTTTGATTCCCTTGAGGTACTTTAAAGTTTCTATCATGCCCCCTTTCCCTCCATTCCTCAAGGGTATACATATTACACTCTCTTAGTCTCTCTCTTCTTATGGATTCTGTTGCAGATACCATACCATTTTAATTGCCCTCCTCTGGACCGCTTCCATCCTGTCTATGTCTATTGGAGATGGGGCCTCCAAAAGTGCACACAGTACTCCAGATGGGGTATCACCAACTGTCTGTACAGAGGGAAAACAACTTCCTGTTTTCTACTGGTGATGCCTCTCCCAATGCATCCCAGTATCCCCCAGCTCTCCTTAGTGCCTTCTCACATTGATTGACTACCTTAAGGTCATATGATGCGACAACCACCAGGTCCTTTTCCATTTTTGTTTTTGTTAGTAACCCCCCCATTGTGTACTCTTCACCTGTTTTTTTGTTTCGCAGCTGCATTACTTTGAACCTGGGATAATAAGAAGGCTATACTGAAAATATGGTGTGCAAATATATTAACATTCTGAGGTTATGACTGAACATTACACTATTTCAGCATTTACTCTTAACTTTGCTAATATTACATATTTTAACTTCAGCCTTTCAACATAGCCATTTTTCCACACCATGTCATAAACATTACATGTCATTTTTAAAATCCTAGATGAGATGTGTTTTTGCACCTCTGGTGTGAAATAACATTTTGGTAAAGCTATAAGGTACATCCAAAAACAAGTATCTTAAATATCTGAGGTCAAAATTTCAAGAATCAAATTGTTTACCAAGCATCAAATGTTCAGCATGGACAAATGCTTGTGTTAAGTCTAGTCAGAGAAATATGCTTGGAGAAAGTCAGTGAGGAGTCAAGGGTTACCCCAGATATTTAAGGAAGGATACAAGTACTAAGAATGTTACATATGATGCCTGAACTTTAAAGGGGAAATCTTCTCTTGACAGATTGCAGTCACAGATTTTTTTTAATTTTTTGGAGTCAAATAGTAGCCTGTTATATGGCAATCAGGACTGCTCAGAGTTAAAAACTCTGCAGTGAGCATAGATGAAATGCCCTCAGGGGATTTGTCACTCAGGAACAATATCAAGTCATCTGCATAGAGGAGGATGTAGGATATGGTGAGGGCATGATGAGGCAGCACACACAAGCATGCACTAGGCAACATGAGGGTAGCTGCTTTCTCTGCTTGCCTCATGGAGATGTTATTGTTTGGAGAAAAGTGTTTTTTTTTGTTTTGTTTCATTTTGTTTTTTAACTCTGTTTATTCTCTGTTGGTCTGAGGCATCTCTCAGAGGTGTCTACTCAGCTCATCTCCCATCTACTCCCCACCGTGACTCCCACCCAGTAATCCCTCTCCCACGGAGACTTCCCAGCCCCCCAGATTACCCCCAGGGGAGGTCCCACCACTCCTACCTTGGTGGCATCTTTCTGAGATGAAAGGGTCTGTCTCTCATAGGTGGCACCTGGGTTGCGGCAGTCCGGCATTGGGGATGTGTGGTGATGGCTTCTGAGGTCCTAGTCACTTCCTCAGTTGTCCGGGGGTTTTCTTCATTGTGTTGCCCCTCCCCTTTCCCCTCTCCTGGAGCTTGGACATGCAATGAAGTCCTCTGATGTCCGCCGCAGCTCCACCCCAGCATATTCTAACTCCGTAAATTTCTGGTGATACTTCTGAATGATGCCAGAGGTTGCTCAGGAGTGGCATAATCCCTGGAACCCTCCCTGAGAAGGGTGAGCAGTCCTCAGGATGCTCAACCCTTCCCTCCCCTGCTGACCCCCGATGGCTTGAGCTCATTCCTGAACTCAGGTTTCTGGCAAGGCATGAGGTGTGGCATCCAGTGCCTCAACTCTCAGCACCACCGGGCCGGCTCGAATAAAGTTGGATGATTTTAATAAGAAAAGTAACCTCAATGACATGAGAACTCAGTCCATCTGGTATATGCCATGATTAGTGACACCAACACAGTGACCTACACACTCGTCAACAAAATCAACAGTTCACCAACAGGTCACTGTGTTGGTACACCTGACATAGGGACACACTATCTTCTAGTCCTGCACCCCCTTCCTGAATCAACTCCAGCTCAGAGTTAATAATATATAGTATGGATGTGTGTGAGGCAGAGCCCTCCATGTTGGGGGTTCAAGGGCAAAGCTCCCCAATGAAAACATGGACTGGGAGACAGTTGGGATTTATGTCGGCTGCAACTTGCAGCCAACATAAATCCTGTTGCTGCAGTTCCAGTAGATGAAAGTGTTGTTGAACCTGCATCATAGATACAGTCCATCTTCTACAGTGTTTGTTTTTGCTGTTTTGCAGTTTAATTAAGTGAGCACACAGAACAGCATTCTGAATAAGTTACAAACAAAACCTGCTGTATTCTCTCTGCATGACACACTGCCTCTTTGCTTGATTTGAATAAGCACTGATGTCCATGCTTGCAAGTTGCTAGCAGTCTGTAGTCCACAACCATAGAACAGAGGCTTAAAACAGGATTGATAGTGAGTGTTGGAGACAGTTTGAAATGCTGCATAGAGACACTTGTTTTTATTGCTTATCTGCCCTAACAATTCAACAAAGCTGAGGCATCCAGGGGAGACTGCTAATGAGGCTGACATTGAACAAAGCTAGATAAGAGACCCAGTTTCCCAGAGAAATAGTAGAAAAAACTATTCTGAAGATGGGCTGTAGCAATACATAAGTGCTGTGAATGCAGTTTTTGAAAACAGACAGATGCTAATTCTTAGATGCAGAGAGGCTAACATGTTTTAATGACTATAGTGATGCTTATCTTTCTTCTTCTTGTCACTAATTGAATCAATATGGAGGAGAAAGAATTATAGACAAGCTAATCAAGAGAGTAAAGGAAATCTACAAAGGTCACCCTGAAAACAAAGTAATAGCAACTACATTATAATTCATTTCAGACTTTACTACTAAAATTAAATAATGTCCCTCTACTGTTAAAGTTACCGCTTTGAGAAAATTCTACCGCTGTTACATGAATAGCAAAACAGAGGTATAAAACTGTGTAGTGTATCAATTCTCATGCACAAGATACATTAAAGGGCAGTGAATCAGTTCATTATATTGCTTTGTTGGGTAGCATGACTAAAGAGGATAGAGTATTTCAACTAAAACTGCATTAGCTATTATTCACTTGAATCCCCTTTAATAAATAGGAGGTAGATAGAAAGTCTGAAAGGGAAGAGTGTGAAATTGGGAATGGCCTAACAGCTGGTCTACTTCACAAAAATATACAAAGATAGACAGTGATGGCAGAAAAAGACCAATGGTCCATCCAGTCTCCCCATGTGTCTCTGTAGAACCTTATGACTTGGTGTCGATTGGGGGTCATACCCCTCCCCAATGATTATCCTAAACCTTTCTCATCTTTGTCCCTGTCAGTGATGACTATCCATGTCCTTCTATCCCATGCACGCTTGAAACCACCAACAGTTTCTGCTGTCACCACCTCGGCCAGCAGGCTGTTCCATGGTTCCAACACCCTTTCCATGAAGTAATACTTTCTCACATCCTTGTTGAAACTTCAACCTGTCAGTTTCCAGTCATCCCCCCCATGTTGTTGAGCTGGTGTTACTGTTAAACACCTTATTTATTCCTTTCAGGAACTTGAATATCTCTGTCATATCTATTCTCTTCATTCTTGCCTCCAATGAATACATATTCAGCACCCTAAACCATTCCTCATAGGACTTTTCTTGTAGGCCTTGAATCAGCTTTATTACCATTGTGCTGTACTACCTCCATCCTATCCTTTTCTTTTCTTTTCTATGACGTGGGCTAAAAAACTGGACACAGTACTCCAGATGTGGCCTCACCAGAATCATATTGAGGGGGAGTATCACTTCCTTAAGTCTAATGTGAGTGCCCTTTCCTTTACATCCCAGCATTAGGAGGCAGTATAGTGCAGTGGTCTAAGGCTCTGAGCTGCAAATCTGGTGACATGCAGCAGACCAGACCTGGGTTTGAATCCCACAGCTTCCACTTGCATACTGTGTGACCCTGAGCAAGTCACTTAACCTCCTTGTGCTCCCAGGTCGCTCCTGTAAAAAAGCTTTCAGCTTAGTGTGCTATACCTGGTTAAACAACTAAATAAAAAAAAAATCCTGCTTATCGCACTGGATACCTTGCTTTAGGGTATCACTAATAATGACTCCAAGGTTACATTCCAATTCTGTGGTATTGAGTTTTATCCCACCCATCCAGTATTCTGGCCTGGGATTCCTTCTTTCTAGTTGCATTACCTTGCACTTATTGGCACTGAAATTCAACTATCTGACCTTGGATCATCTTTCTAACCTCTGCAGGTTCTCTAGTAGTTCTCTAATTGCTTCAGCAATATCCATTCTTCTACAAAGCTTTGTGTCATCTGCAAAGGGACCAAACCTACCCCAGATCCCTTCTCCAATATAACTGATGAACATGTTGAAAAGGGCCGGACCCAGGACAGACCCCTGTAGTACTGCACTTGTGACCTTCTCTCTTCCAGTTTAACACTGTTTATCAGTACCCACTGCCATCTCCTTTATAACTCATTTTCTACCCATCTGACTATATTAATCAGCATATTATATTTTCTTTCCTCTCTCTCTCTCCACAGAAGTGCCCCTGAGAAGGAGCTCCACTATGACCCAAGCCCACAAGGATCCCTCCTGCCTGCTATAGCTCCAGTGGCATGACCTGGGCCTCCTAGTCACTGACTGCCCATGACTTCAAGCAATCCACAGCTCATCTGGACCTTTTAGTGGTGCTCCTGGCCATCTGAAGCCACTGACCTTGCTATCCTCACCAGCTAAGAACAGCAGCAAGTACTTCCCACCCTCCCACCCTATCTTGGCTCTTTTAATTGTAGCCCATGGTCATCAGGTGACCTATTTATTATAAGTAAGTAAGTACCTAATGTCCCCTTAGCAGGTTATACTGCTTTGCCTCTAGAGGGCAATACATTGTGTACTGTGTTTTTGCTATAACCCAGCTTTATCTAAATCACAACTCAATCTGCTCCTGTCTGTTTACTCATCCTCAACCCTTTAAACTGGGATTTTGCTCCCACTCTGCCCTGTCATACACTCAGTTACTCCGTCTTTCTATTTAGCCACTCTCTGTCCTGCTCTCCACTTGCAACCCATCTCCTCTTAACCTTTCTAGAACTCTTAAATCTGCCCTCCAAAGTAATGCAACTCCTTCTCTCCTCCCGCTCCTTAATTTGACTCCTATTTCTTGCCCTACTACCCCCACTAGTCCACATCCCACTACCAGAAACCAATAACTCAACCACTCCACCTACCTTCTATCTCCAGACCCCCCCTTAAATCCTTGCCATTACTCCCTCCTCCCCTTTAAAACCTGGTCCTTTTTCTCCATTAATTCTAATGCATCTCTAGTAACTTTGCCTACTTTCTTTGCAGTTCTTCATCTTCTGCTCCCACACTCCTCCTCCACTCCATTCTCCTCTAATCACCAGACTTCCCCTTTCATCACCTTCCAAATGCCCTAAGCTACACTTCTTCATTCTCTCTCTTCTCATGCTCTCCTCAGGGGACATCCAAGCCAACCCTGGCCTGACTGCTCCCTGAGGTCCTGGTACAACCTCATCTGCTGTTGTCCCATCTTCTGCTCCCTCAGTACTACCAAAGGCTTCAGGATCCTACATCTAAATATTCATAGTTTGCTGCCAAAAATAGAACTCCTTCAAACTATGGCAGTCACTCTGATACCTGACATTCTAATAATCATGGAAACATGGCTCAAGAGTTCAATCCTAGACCACTTGGTCAGCATTTCTGACTACTCTATCCTAAGGCAAGACTGAGCTGGCAAAGGTGGCAGAATGGCTATGTACATTTTTGCCTCCATCCACTACTCCATTATTTACTCATCCTCCAACCCAGCAACCCATGACACCTTAGCCATTCAAGTGTCCCTGCACTTCACTCTTCTTATCTTTATAGCTGGCATTTACTGTTATCCAAATCTCTAGCCCTCAATCGCACATGACCTGTTAACCTCCACCACTGCCCTCTCCTACTTTGGGGAGCTATATATCCTCAGCAACTTTAATTTAAATTGGCTGTGTCCAAAACACAAAATGTAATTTGTACCCTTAATCTCTCCCAGCTGATCTCTGAACCCCCCCCCACCAACCATGACACAAAAACACTCCCTCATTGACTGGGTCCTTACCTCCAACTCTCACAGAATCATCAACTCTGGCATCCTTCCTGATGTGATCAGCAATCATATCCCAGTATTCATAGTCAGGAAAGTCCACAGACCTAAGACCTGCATAAAACATTGCAATTATGATCTTTCAAATCTCTTGAGATTGAATCTCTCCAGTGCATCCTTGTCCACTCCAACTGGTCTCCCTTAGCTTCTATCCCCTCAGTTGACAAAGCCCTTGAGTACTTTAAAGAAGTATTCTTGGAAAATTGGAATACCTTTGCAGCACTTAAACAAACCAGGGTTGGGGGTAACCACCTATCTTGGATAACTCAAGAACTTTTGACCTGCCTTAGAGCCAGAGATCATACCTGGAAGCGAAACAAAGCTACTCAGCTTCCTAGTGACCTCACATCCTACTGTAAGCTCTGTAACACCTGTAACAGGGCTACAAGGCTGGCCAAGTCTGAATATTTTAAATCCACCTTCCTCACAAACATAAATTCCTTCTCTACGTTCTGGAAGGTGGTACATGCCCTCTCTACCCCATCATCGCACTGTCCCTCCCCTGTGCTTAAAATAAATGACACCCTAGTAACTGATCAGTTTGCCTTTGGTGCAGATTTTACCTCCTTTTATACCTCCTGTGCAAATGAGCTATTAAAGTCTCTCCCTATCTACTCCCACTCCTCCCCCTTCCAAAACCACCCACCCACCCTTTCCTCACCCCTCTTTCTCCTTCTCCCATATCTCCCCGGATGATACTCAAAAAGTCCAGCTAGCTATCAACCCCTCAAAAGGCTCCTCCCTAGATGGCCTTAACCCCAAACTCCTTTCTCTCTTAGCCCCAGCCATTGTCCTCTCCTCTCTCTAATTCTAAACCTCTGATTCACAATGGCCTATGTCCCTTCTCCATGGAAACATGCAGTGGTCCTCCCCCTACCAAAATTGGTGACCCTGCATCCCCTGGTATCTATTGCCCTATCTCCCTCCTACCCTAGCTAAACTACAAGAACACTTTGCCCTCTCCCAGCTTACCTCATTTCTATCTGACACCTCCTTCTTCACCCCTTTGCAATCTGGTTTCAGGAAAAATCACTCCGCTACCACCTCCTTCTTTGGTTCACTGACTATCCTTACTAGAATGGATAATGCCCAAATCACCTCAGCCATCTTTGTCATCCTAGCCAAGGTGTTCAGCGCTGTCTCCCACACCCTCCTCCTTGACTCTCTCTCATCAGCTGGTCTAGCTTCCTCAGCTACTAGCTGGTTCAAGGCATACCTCATGGGTACATCTCAAACTGTAAAGATATCAGATGCAATTTCACCCCCCTCCTGGTTAGTACTGGTGTTCCCCAGGGCTCAGTGCTAGGGCCCCTATTATTTTCTATCTTCCTGAATGACCTTCCTTCTGTCTGCTCCCCCACCTCTGCCATATATATGTACGCTGATGATACAGTCCTGTATGCTTCTGGCTCAAGTCCAACCGAGGTTACAACTAACTTACAGCAAAACTTCAATAAGGTTCAGCTCTGGTTTGCTGACCATCAGTTATTTCTTAATGCCAAAAAGACTGTCTCCATGACCTTTGGTACAAGACAGAGACTCTCCAGGCTTCCCTTCCTGCCCTCTTTCTATGCCCTCAATAGGACTTTACTGTAGGACATATCCTTCTTCAGATAGCTAGGTGTCTGGCTAGGCCAAGACAGTAGCTTCTGTGTACATATTGATGCCATCCAGAAAAAAGCTTGGTGCCTTGTTCTGGAAATATAGTTAAATCTTTCCTGTGGCTAGGCATGAACTTGTCCAGAAGATGATCCTCCCCATTTTTGACTACCGTGATATAGTCTATAGTGCTGCTCCCAAGTCCTCCTTGACCAGATTTGACACCCTCTTCAAATCCTTCTGCCGCTTTGCCCTTGATGTTCTCTCTCTACTCCCACCACTGTGATCTGTATCAAACCCTTTCCTTCCACTCTCTGTCAAATAGGTGCCTTTCCCACTGCATGAAATTCACCTCAAAGCACTAGCTGGGTGAACTCCATCCCTACTGCTCCTCCTCATTTATAACACCTCCCCTTCCCCCCACTCCCTTAAATCTTCTGACCACCATACACTGGTCATTACTAGGTATTACTTGATTTTGCAAGAGGGGAAGAAGGCACCAGGACCATCAAGACCACTCTCCTCACACTTGTGGGGTACATTAAATATTTTTACCCCACAGGAATTTATCAAGTTTGGGTTTATGCTTCTGAAAATAATTCATTTCCACAATGTGTTGTGATAGGGAGTTCCATAATTTGATTGTCCTAACAGTAAAGAAGTATTTTTGTTTGTTTGTGATTGCTCTTGGAGTATGAATCTGCTTATGAATCTGCTTATTATTACACCTTAGGCTTTCTGGTTTATCAGCAAATGTCAAATTGCAGATGTTCATTAATGTATTTTCATTCAATATATTGAATAATAATAATAAATCCTCAGTTCCTCCTTAATTGCAGATCATACAATCTCAATGAAGTTAATCTATCTTCATATGATACATTTCTAACTATATGTATTAGCTTCATTGCCCTTCTCTTCATACTTTCAATGATTCTCTTGTCTTTTTCCAAATAAGGGGTCCAGAAGGAAACTGCATAATCAGTGTGTTGTCTGATGAAGGATGTGTACAGTCAGAGAATACAATGTTCATTTCTTGTTATGAATGATCTTTTATGGCAGATAAAATATAGTTCCCCACCTGGGCTAGTCTCCTGCACTGATTACTACAAGTGAAATGATTGTTTACAATGACTCATAGATCTTTTTCAGAGTTGACTGCTTTAATAATAGTATCATATAAAGAATAATCAGTGTTTGGGTTTTTTAACCCTAAAAGTATAACTATACATTTATCTATATTAAAAGTCATTTTGTTCTTAAGTTCCCAGTGTTCAATTTTCAAAAGGTTATGTTTGAACATTCACATTTTTTCCACTGTATTTACTTCAGATGACATTTTAGTGTCATCAGCAAATTTATTGATCTGACTGTTAGCACCGTGATGCATATCTTGTATATATATTCCAAATAATGTTGGTCCTGACATAGATCCTTGTGGTATACTACCAATGACTTTTATAGCACTTGAGATTGTATTACCTATCCTAACATTTTGGTATCTATTATTTAGTCATCCTTCAACCCATTTAACTGTAAAGCTGTTTAGTTCTAGTTGTATCATTTTTGATATTGATCTGTGAGATACCTTTTCGAATGGCTTTTTAAATTCTAGATAGATGATATCTACTGGACAGTTCTTATCAATACTGTCACTAATGTTTTCGTAAAATGCAACCAAGTTTGTAGTGCAGGAGCTACCTTTTCGAAAACCATGTTGTGTTTCATCGATAAATTCTTTATTTTCCAAATCATGTTTTAGTTTTTGTTTCAGTATCTTTTCCATGATCTTACACATGGTTGATGTAAGGCAGTAATTATCAGTTTGTTTTTTGTTCCCTTTCTTATGTACGAGTACCATTGTTGCGTATGCCACTTTTCAGGTACCTCACTTTCCATATAAGATTTATTTAAAATGATATTTAGGGGACATAGTAACTCATTCAAGGTATGTTTAATAAAATATGTATTGAAATTATCTGGGCCAGGAGCTGAATTATTTCTAAGGGCTAGAACTGCAGCTTTGATCTCATCAGGAGTTATTTCTTTATAACTACTATTATAAGGATATGTTATACTACTATTATCTTTTTTGAAAAAAACTGACCCAAAATAATCATTAAAGGCATTACCTGTTTCAAGTTTATTACCAATTACCCTGGCGGAGCTCTTCAACAGGTCGCTTGAGACAGGGAGGGTACCTAGGGATTGGTGAGAGGCACATGTGGTGCCAATCCATAAAGGGGGGGTCGAGGGAAGTACCAGGTAACTATAGACCAATCAGTTTGACCTTGGTGGTGGGAAAATTAATGGAGAGTTTACTAAAGGAACGATTGGGGGTGTACTTGGAGGAGGTGGGAGGTCTGGATAGTAGACAACATGGGTTTGTGCCAGGTAGATCATGTCAAACCAATTTTGTGGAGTTCTACAAATGGGTATCATCAGAACTGGGCAGGGGAAGCCTGTGGATGTATTATTCTTGGACTTCAGCAAGGTGTTTGACTCTGTCCCCCACAATGGTCTGGTGGAGAAACTGACGGGGTTGGGAGTATGCCTTTTGATGGTCAGATGGATTGAAAACTGGCTAGCTGGATGCACCCAGAGAGTAGTGGTCGGTGGGGAGCTCTTGAACCCTAGAGAGGTTGGTAGTGGGGTACCGCAGGGCTCGGTGCTGGGTCCGATCCTGTTTAATGCATACATATCAGACATCAGGGAGGGTATAGGGTGTGAAATGAGTCTCTTCACTGATGACTCCAAGATGGGAGCAGTAGTTGAGGGGGAAGAGGGGAGGTTGGCCCTGCAAGGGGACCTGGACACCCTGGAAAGCTGGGCTCACACATGGAAATTAAATTTCAATATCACCAAGTGCAAGGTGTTACATCTTGGGAGGGAAACGCTAAACACAGGTACACCCTGGGAGGGGAGGAGCTGGAGGCCTCAACAGGGGAAAAAGACTTAAGGGTCATGGTGGATGGATGCATGTATGAATAACTCTGAGCAGTGCAGGAGAGTGGCTAGCAAGGCAAACAGGATGTTGGGATGCATTGTAAGGGGGATCACCTCTAAAAGTAAGGAAGTGATTCTGCTGCTGTACAATGGACTGGTTAGACCACACCTTGAGTACTGTGTACAGTACTGGAGACCACACTTGAAGAGGGACAAACAGCTCCTGGAGAGGGTACAGAGGAAGGGCATCTAAGATGATACAAGGACTAGGGATTTTAGTTATGAGGACAGACTTGAGGAAAGGAGAGACAAGGGGGACATGATTGAGGTCTTCAAGTACCTCAAGGGAATAAACAGGGTAAACATGGAGGGGATCTTTAGACTAAAGCAGGGAGGTATCACCAGATGGCATGGTTTGAAGTTGGAAGGTGGAAGGGTGAGGGGGGAAAGAGGAGGACGTTTTTCACTGGGAGGGTGGTGGACCCTTGGAATGCGCTGCCTGGTGAGCTGGTTCAGAGATCCACAGTGGAGATTTTCAAGAGAGGGTGGAACAGACCCAGAAAGCGGATGTATCAGATGATGGCCTGGCCCATGGGGGTGGGGATGGATGATAGAGGTTTCTGGAACACAAGGGGGGGACGGCCTCGGCACCCAACTAGGGATCTGAGGTTCAAGCAGACTCGATAGACCATAAGGCCTAATCTACTGGCAATTAGTATGTTAGTATGTTAATTTCCTCTCCATTCTTAATAATTGATGTAATTGTGGAGTCACTTTTCTTCTTAGCATTGATGTAAGCATAAAATGCTTTGGTGTTTCTCTTGGCTACTGATAGTTTGGATTCCATTTCTTTCTTTCAATTTTTATAAACTCTTTTGTTATTTTTAATTCATTTTCATAACTAATTTTATAGTCTTCAGTTTGGGAATATTTAAGCTTTCTGAATACCCTTTCCTTTTGCCAATCTGTTTCATGATTCTTGGCTTTAAACATATTGTTATTTTCCCCTTGGTGTTACTTTTTTTTTAACTGGAATATATAATTGCTCAAGTTTATATATGATATCTTTGAATAGCATCCAGCATTCAGTAGTTTGGAGGTCAGAAAATAGTGATTCCCAATCAGAAGTATGTAATGCTTTATTGATTTTGGTATATTCCCCTTATTGTAGCTGAGTTTATATGTATTTTACTTAATAATAGTTTTGGGCTTGTTGACTGACAAAATAACAGTGTTATGGTTGATGTTGCCAATAGGTCCTGCTATCTTTATGTTAGCTATATCATCTGATAGATTAGTAAGAACAAGGGGCTGGATTATACAATGTTCATTTCTTGTTATGAATGTTCTTTTTTAATGCCAGATAAAATGCAGTTCCCCACCTGGGCTACTCTTCTGCACTGATTACTCCAAGTGGGTTATTACTCCACTGATTACTCTAGAAGAGCTTCTACTGGTGTAACCACACTTGCACCAAAAAGAATGTTGCAAGTAGCAAGTTACGCCAGCAGTTGCATCATTTGCTATTGTGCAAAACAGCCTGCGACATGACACAGGCTGCTTGCACCAAAGTGCACATACGCCACCCGATACGCCCTAACCCCCCTGCGACATGGCACTAGGGGATTTACAGCATCTGTCGCACCATATTCTGGAAGGGCAGCAACAAAGTCCCTGATCTCCTATTCTAGAACAACCCCCAGAGAACATCCATCAAAGTACAGTTACACCAGCATTTAACTGGTGTAACTGTACTTACACCCTCCAGGGGTTGTGCAGATACTCCACAGGGCTGGCACCCAATACATGTTTCCTCCCCCCATGCCCAGCATATCACAGTATAGCCTTGCAGAGCTGCAGTGTCCTCCCAGCCCCTGATCCCCCAAACAGTCATGCCCCAGCCCATGATCCCCCACACTATCATGCCCACAGGGCAGCTCATCCCCCCCAGGACCCATTCCCCAAACCCAAAACCCAAGTCCCTCCACTCGCTGCATTAGTGTCTAACTGCAATTAAAATATAAATACAAATCCCACAATGTTCCTGGCAGTCTAGTGGCCCCCACCCCCGCCCAGCAGTGCCAGTTCATCTCAAGCATTCTGGCTCATCCCCAGCCACTGACTGACACTTACTGTGAAGATATGTGCTCAATGAAATTATTCATTGAGTGCATATGTCACAGTGAATGCTCTTACGGAGCTCAGTCAGGGCTAGCCATGGAGGTGAGGTGGCTGTGCCATTCGCTGGCTGGGGATGTTTGGGGGTGCGGTAGACTGGCATTGCTGGGTGGGGGTGGGGAGCCACTAGACCATCAGGGACATCGGCATTTGTATTTATATTTCTAGTCACAGCTGGACAGTAATGCAGCAGTGGAGGGACATGGGGTTTCAGGTTCAGGGATGGGTCCTGGGGATGGAGCTGAGCTACGGGGCATGACAAGGTGGGTGATCGAGGCTGGGGCATGACTGTTGGGATCAGGGGCTGGGGGACATTACAGCCCTGTGGGGCATAACTGTTTGGAGGATCAGGGGCCAGGGGTGTGGGGTGCCTGCAGAGCTCTTCAAGTATGAGGTTCCACCTGCACCATTCCAAAGAGGACTGGATTTCATGACATGCCCAACGGTATGCCCTTAGTGCGTATACCATCCACATTTCGCAAGTTGTAGGACTTAGCCGTGGGGTCCCTGCCTCTTCTAGAATTGGGAGCAGGGTCCTTGTTGCAACTGCGATTGGTGCAAGTTGCCTTTGGTGGTGGCTTGAGCCAGTCTTCTAGAATCCCACCCAAGATCTAGAATATTCTTATCGCTTGTTGGATCAGAAACCATTTGCTCTAGCCCAATGTTAAAAATGCCTCTATATAACTATGTTCAAATTGAGTGGTAGATGATAGGTTTTGCCAATCAATCCCTGGTAGATTCAGATCACCCATAAAAATTACATCCGACTTGTTTACAAGGTCAGATACTATTTTAATAAGCTGTAAGTCATAAGATGAATCGGCTGAAGGAGGTCTATAAAAATTTGTTATTATTAATTTCTTTCTATTTCACCATTCAATTCTCTCACAGCAGCCTTCTATATTGGGGTCTACATCTGGTTGAATGGGAATTTCACACGTCATAAACATATTTTTAGTGTATATACATACACCTCCATCTGTCTTACAATCCTTATTTTTATAATAGAGATTGTATCCTAGTAGCATTATGCCATGATGATGCCTCTTTCCTCCACGTTTCGGTGATGGCAGCTATATCAAAGTGTTTTTGTTCCATTATTCCAGCAAGTTCACTTATTTTAGTTACATTTAGACTTCTGGTGTTACCCATGAAAAATGTGTATCCATTTCCAATAGGGTGAGGATCAACTAATATCTGCCCTGTTTGCCACTGCATATTTAGTTTAAATGCTGATTTATGGCTGCTGCTATATGTTTCCCCAGAATATGGCTTCCTTTTTTACTGAGGTGTAATCCATCCCAACTGAATAGGCTGTTGTCATTGTTAAACTTCTTCCAGTGTGCGTTACATATAATATTTACGTCCATTGTCTTAACCATTTGTTTATTTTTTTAATTTTATTCATTTTATCCATTGTGGCTCAAGGTACTGGTAAGATTTCAGATAGACAGATTTCGAAATCAGTTGTCTTCAGGGTATTTACCAATGATATATAGCTACTCTTAATATCTTGTATAGTGAATTTGTTAGCATCATTTGTACCAGCATGTACTATCACCGGGGGGGTTATTACTGGTATCTTATAGTATATTTGGGATCACTCTTTCAATGTCCCTAATCCATGCCTGCCTGAAACTTGAACAAGTCCTGTTTTGTTTGTCCTGCTTACAAATCTGGTCATCTGTATATATGATGATAGAATTCCCCAGAATTATTAGCTGCCTAGTGTATAAGTTGTTTTTATTGGGATCAATTTCCTCAGCTGGTTGTACCATATCCATTAACTCAGGTTCATCATTTCCTTCATTTATCACATCTGAGATTAATGTGTCCTTCATTTTTTTTCATTATTTGTTTTTTGGGTATTCAAAGAGCAGTTACTAGAGGTGGTAGCTGTTAGCATCGGGGAAACCGTGTCTTGACCAACTTGGTCACTATGAATTTGTGCAGAAATGACCATAGTTTTCTTATGTTCACCACTTTTGTTACATGCCCTGATAGGAGAGTAGAAACACTGTCAGAATCAGGGCCAGATTAAGGCATAGACAACATAGGCACAGACCTAAGGCCCCTGCCTGCCAGGGAGCCCCCAGCAATCCAAAACATATATTTACTATATATCCTTTTCTTTCTGCCTGAGCTGCATGTTTTTGTAAAGGACTCAGCCACTGAGTAAGTCAGAGGCTGAATTGTGACATGACTCTCACCTCCCTGACTAGGTGTTAAGTGCAGCTGTCAGCTTCAGGGACCCAGTCAGGATGACCTTTATGGTGTGAACAAGCCCGTTTCCTTTGCTTTGTCTCCCACACCCATTTAGAAACCCAGTTTAAAATCTTACTCTTAACTATAAAAGATTAACAGTGCAATTCAGTGTATTTTATCTTAAGTATCTGTTGTATTGGCTTAGGAAACCTTGTATCATCTTTGAAATTTGAATGTAAGCAATAGCTTAATTTGCTTGAAACCTTTGTACCATGTTTGACTCTGGGTGTTTTGCCCTCCGCATTCAGATGAAATACTTTTCAATGCATTGCTTATTACCTTTGTATCATACTTGACTCTAGGTTGTTTTACCCTTCGCATTCATTTGTAATACCTTTCATTGTATTGTCCATTTCTCTTGTTTTGTACTTCCATGATGTGGAGCCTTTGTATAGGTGTCTTTGACTCAAAGGTTTGTAATTCCGAAATCTCAATAAATAAAAAATGAATATTTAATCTCACTCCTGAAATTAAGAAATCTACAATAAGTTTCAGTGATACAATTAAAAACCATACTCCTTTTTTTAATTCTGTCATCTCACTCATACTGAAGCTGTGACCTTGATACAGCTCTGTTTTCAGGGTGAACAAATGAATATACAGTAGTTCAAGATTCCCATCTGTAAATCTTGCCATTTATGGATCCTGCCTTACTTATCAGTAACAGAAATGTTTGATCCTGGGAATGATTTCAAATTCTTCCAGTAATCACTCGCTTTGTAGTATAATCTCTAAAGTTCATAACCCCCTCCCCCAGTAAACCACAAACTTAACTCCTACACCACCCAGGACCTAGCCTGTTATAGAGATCGGTCCATACCCAACCCAAAAAAACTCCCACATCCTGATTCATCCTACCTGACAGGACAGTATGATAACACCCAGACTGTGAGCGCACACATGTGTGTTTGGGGTTGGGGGCTTTGAAGAAGTGCAAATCATGACATTTCACATATAAAAAATTATTTTTACCAGACCTATTAATAATTATTTTCTCTAAATTATCAAAACTCAGGCTATTACTATTTTTCCATATTGATGGCATTAGTTTCATTCATTTTTTTTATTTTTTTCTACTATCTCTTTATACTCCCCCTTGCACTGTGACTGGTCCCTCTCTCCAGGCATCCCAATGCACCCAGTCTACACCATAAGGACCGTGAGGATGCTCTCATAGGTGCACCACTCCTATACAACTCTGGCGATCCGGTTCAACCCCCTGAGTGGGGTGGAAGAGTCCATCTTACCTCCTCCGATCCTCAATGGAATGTGCAACCAAAGCTTCTTCCTGGTTCCTCCATGGTCACAGCAGTACAGAAGCCCTTCACCTAGATTGGCCACGGGGTGTCTTTCCTTGTTCTAGTCCACCCCCTGCTGATATCAGCACTCGAGGAGGACAAATGAGATGGAGGCACACTGAGATGTGCCTCCGCTCTGGTCCTTGGCTGACGTCGGCCCCTCCATGTCTATCTGCTTTCCCACTGGACCAGCACCACCTGTGGTCACCCAGGTAGTGGCAGTATAGTGGTAGGGCCAGCATCCCACCCTCCCTGGAGAAGGAGAGCAGCCATTGGGTGCTCAGTCCTTTTCCCCCAGGCCACCCGGCCAACCCCTGGTGACCCGAGTCTGTCACCAAACCCGGGTCACCGGCATGGGTCAAGGTGTGGTGACCAGCGCCTCAACCCTCAGTGCCACTGGGCCAGTCAGTTTCATTAATTTTGAAGCATTTTAAGCCACTTTTTAGGGACAGTAAGAACATTGTTTTCATGTTTCAGTAACTGATATGCAATAGCCAAGAGGTGGGGTCATGGTGAATGGGCATGGTTACAGTGAGGGGGGCCCATATGTCTCTTGGGCCTAGGGCCCAAGGTTGCCTTAATCTGGCCCTGGTCAGGCTTGCTTATATCTTTCCTACTTGATGTTTCTGCCCCAATGGTTGGTTGCTTGTAATTTGCTAATGACTGAAAAGTGCTATGGAGTAGAATGCTGAAGTCCATTACCCTATGTCCCTTTTTACTTTTCTTTTTATTAATTACTGGACTCCACTCATCACTGTCTTCACTGTCATCTTTTCTTCCACTTTTTAGAGAATCCTCATGTTTTCTATTTGAAGCACCTCACATCAGGGCAGATGTGTATTTTACTTTTGATAACTGACCCTTTAAATCATTGTTTGCTCCTAGTAATTCAGTAATATTTTTTTTCCAGTTCCTTAACTTCAGTTCTTAGTATTTCATTTCCAAACATTGTGTGATTTGAGCCCCTCAAACCCTTTACTTGATTCCAGACAAAAATTATTGCACAGAATACAGGTCATGGATACTTCACCAGTAATTAAGGCTACAATTCCCTCATATATACTCATTTTAAATTCCCAGTAACTTTGTACACTTATTAAAAACCTGGATTTTGATGTGGGCAGAGTTTGTTGCTGTGTCCCTGTCATCCCCGGCAGACACTGCACACACAGTGCAGATGCCCTCATTGGGCAGTCTGACTATTCCTATTGCCTATCAAAACTTTGGAAGTCTCTCCCCTTTCAAATTCAACACTCTTCCTCCTCCTACTCCATCAGCACTGCCCTCAATAATTACCTTGCACTTAACTGTTCCTGCTACAACCCACCTTAATTTCCTTCCTCTAAAACTCCACAAAATACCTTCCACCTTTCTACTTCCATCCTAAGTTGTTAACCCTCACTCCTTCCCTTCTCCCCTACCCTTACCAGAGCCCTAAGCCCTCTTGCCTCTTTCCCCTCTTCTCATTCTAGTCCTCACAGTCCCCTTGCAGGGTTTCCAGCATCCTGAAGGGGTCCCCAAGGAACTAGGTTCCCCCTTCCTCCCTTCTCCTCCTACCATCTCTAAAGTTCTCCTGATGACTTTCCCCCCTCTCATACTAGTCCTGTCTGTCCCCATTCAGGGTTCTCAGCATCATGAAGGGGCCCCTCTGTGACTAGGCTCCTCCCTTCCTCATTCCACAGTATCTCCTTTGCACCTGTGCCCTGATACTAACCTTTTTTCCACCACATAACATTCTGTTTTGTCCATATTCATTCAGATCTAAGTTGGTAACCACCATTTTGCTCCCTCTCTCCCTTCCCTCTCTTAGTCTTTTTCCCTCCCTGCCTTCCTTCCTTCCCCTATCTTCCACTCTAGCCCTCTCAGTCCTCTTGTTGGGTTCCTGCATCCTTGCATCCTGAAGGTGCCCCTCAGGGTCTAGGTTTCTCCCTTTCTCCAAATGTCACCCTTTCCTCCTTGCATCTATGCCTCCTTACTTACTGTTCTTTCCCCAAATAAACATGTGGGGTGGGATATTCAAACTGCG
The DNA here is from genome assembly GCA_016271365.2 of Neoceratodus forsteri. Classification (NCBI taxonomy): domain Eukaryota; kingdom Metazoa; phylum Chordata; order Ceratodontiformes; family Ceratodontidae; genus Neoceratodus; species Neoceratodus forsteri. The sequence goes on from CM057458.1 coordinate 1,181,740,452, forward strand.
CCATTCATAGGCACAAGCCCTTGAGCTGCGCAAAATAGTATAGTGGGTTTGTCCGGTGATATTCAAAGGAGTTGCACTATTGGCAACTCCTTTAGAATATCACACCCAACCACAACCACTGTGCATGGCGCAGTGGAACTTGCTCACCCAAAGTTGACAGAGTGAAGCATTCAACTTGCGGTGGCGCAAGTACCATTGCGCCATGTGCAAAATCATGATATTCAGGTGAGGATGCAAGCAAGCTATAATTCATGCAAGGCACGGGGGCCATTTGCATGTGATTATGTCCCCATTTGCATGCCATTAGCATGGTGCGCTCGATCCCGAGGACTTGCGCCTGGCGCCCTGCCAGGCAGCAGCCATGGGACCGGACGCCCCTGCAGCCCGATCGTGGGCATAGTGTACTCCCCCCCCACCAGCCCGATCGCGGGCAGCAATGTGGCCCCCTCCTCCCGTACATATCCCTGGTGGTCCAGTGGACCGAAATGCCCGATCGCAGGTGGTATGTGTAATAATCCCCCTCCTGTACATATCCCTGGTGGTCCAGTGGACCAAATGCTCGATCGCTGGTGGTATGTGATAAAACCCACCCCCTCCCGCACATATCCCTGGTGGTCCAGTGGACGGAAATGCCCGATCAAGGCGGTATGTGTAATAAACCACCTCCTAACATAGCCCTGGTGGCTGGTGTCCCCCACCCACCCACCCACGAAGCTCCCCACCACTGCCCCCGGCAGCCGGGCGGGTGCAGCATCCCACCCGCTCTGCCACCCCGACCCGATCTGACTGCCGAGCACGTTATGCAGAGCAAGAGCCACTGGGCGTGCAGCCCATACAGATATGACAGTCCAGATTTTGAATGAACATCATTCACAAATCTGGACTGTCATAATGGGAGGCTGCACGCCCATTGGCCTCTGCTCTGCACCAACGGGCGGCAGCCTCACTGGCAGGCAGTCGGTCGGGCGGTCGGCAGGCGGGTGGATGCTGCCGCCCGCCGCCGCCGGGGGAGAGCGGGTGGTGGGGCTCATGGGTGGGTAGGGTGGGGACACTAGCCACCAGGGCTATGTCTGGGGGTGGTTTTATTAGACATACCACCCAAGGATCGGGCATATTGGTCCAATGGACCACCAGGGATATGTAATGGGTGGGTTTTATTACATACCGCCCATGATCGGGCATATTCGTCCACTGGACCACCAGGGATAGCTTTCGGGAGGAGGGGGAGCTACATTGCTGCTCATGATCGGGCTGGTGGGGGAGTACACTATGCCCGCGATCGGGTGCGGGGCACAGGGACTGAGTTGGGGGCCAGCCACAGGTGGCAGCTGCTGTGTTGCACCCTGCAATACAGCAGCTCACCTGTGGGTGGCCCTCTACTTAAGCCTTTTTTTTGGCTCAAAGTCCTGCAGGCGCAGGTTGGGGGTTGCGCCTGCACAACTCTGCACATCCCGGCTGAATATCGGGCTGTGCAGTTTATGCATGGTTCCTCCCCCTCCAGTTGAGCATGCATTCATTTGCATTGTGCTGTTGCTCAGCCTGTTTTCAGTGGCGTAGCTGCCTCCTGCTGGAATATCACAGAATGGCATACTGACTTACATGCGCAACCCTATTACGCAAGGTGCAACCCTTTTGAATATCCCACCCGTGGTGTACATCCACATGCAGATCCACCAGCCCCTCCTGCACTTATTGAACCTTTCTCCTCTTCTCTTGTATATTCTCCAATTTGTTGTCTCTCCCTACTTGCCCTTTCCTTCATAGTTGTTAAACCCTCCCTTTTCCAAGTCCATCCATATTTGCTACTTTCCCACTACCTCTCCTTGAACTTATGTCTGTACTTGCAAATTAAACTTATTGCACAGTAGAATGTATAGTACCACCATTTTATGCAAATATCTGCTCTATCAATCCACCTTAATACTGTTACACTGTATAATTCACCTGTTGTTTGCTAATGTTAACAGCTTAATCTAGTTCAAGGCCAGTTGGCATTCATCTGTATCCCCCTTCCCCAGGTCATGACTGAAAATAGGCACGATTTGTCTAGTGCACTTACCCGGTCAACAAAAACTAAATGAAATAAAATAAATAAATAAATAAATGTATGTAAGATTGACTTCTGTCTTATGCTAATCTATGTAAGGCTGATTTCTGAAACTTGAATGTATGTATTCTGCTCTATCTCCATTGTTCCCCCTTCCCCAGGTCACAACAGGAGATGTGTAACTTATTGCTCAGTGTGCCTTGCTTGTGAAATATTTCAGTAAAATATTGATAGCCACACCAAGGTCCTCCAGCTCCTTCAGCAGATGTCTGTGTGGCATAGGGTCGAAAGCCTTGCTGAAGTGAAAGTATAGCAGATTCATGGCATGGCATTTAGTCAATTCCTATGTAACACAAAGTTGGTCTGGCATGACCTCCCTGCCATAGAACCATGCTGTTTACTATCCTGGAGACTTTTACCCTCCAGATAATCTGCAAGGTCAGCTTTGATGAGAGATTCCATCAGCTCTCTGACAATAGAGGTTAGACTGTTATGCCTGTAACTGTCTGCTTGTTCCTTGCCCCACTCTTTAAGAAATGGAACCACATCCAAAATCCTCCAATCCCCCAGGACAACCACCAATTAAAGCAAGCTATTGAAAAGGAATGGCAGAGGTTCAGCAAGTTCATATGCCATTTCTTAGAGCACCACCTCTTCAACCTGGCATTTGACTGTTAACGTCTTTATTTTAGTTTTGGCCAGTTTCCTGATGACTGATTCCTGATACCCTGTTTTATTTTGTTTTATTTATTTCTATTTTAATTTTGTAATGGTTTTAATGAGATTTTATGTAAGCAATAAGGCACAAAGGGGTGTGTGTAAATCATATTTTACAGCATGGCCAGGGGCATAGTAGGGCATGAGGCTGAAGGCTGAGTGACTTCAGCTGCTGGCTATGCTGTAAAATATGGTTTACACATACCCCCGAGTGCCTTATTGCACTTATAAAATTTTTTTTTTTTTTTTTTTACTTTTGACTGTTGGGAAAAGCAAGTTTATGCATAGAAAAAATTGATTTATGTTTGTGCATTTGTGATAAAATAGTCCTTTTGCCCACTGCAAGTGATGTCATCGATGATGTCAATGTATTATTGCCTACTTTCTTCTTCCTGTTTTTTTTTTTCCTCTGTTGTTCTTCACATTCAAGACATGGAATGTTTATCATGGAATGTTTACCACAGAATACATGGATTCAAAGTTCTGTTTGGTTCCACTGGCAGAATGTTTCTCTCCCAACACACTGTACACACAGACAACAAAGGCCTTTGTTACAGCCAGAGACTCAGTTATCTCACTGTCAGGACAAGAAGAAGAGAGATCACTGATAAGCAGGTAAAGATAGAAGGGGGATTTTTCACTGTCAGCAAAGAAACAGTTATAGTGAAAACTATAAACAATACTTATTGTTTCTAATTTGGTTATGTATGTAAGGAGAGTGTGATTATCTGGAAAACAACATTTAATTCATTCATCTTATTTTTTATTTAAGGTAGTTTTATTTTTGGGCCCATTTGAAGTTTTTCTATGGTGTAAAGGAAGCAGTCATGTTTGTGGTGGAAGACAAGTTCTGGTTGTGGGGGCTAACTGAAATGCCTGGGTTCCAAATGCCCATTGCTCTGTGTTGCAGACTCTTCAATGCTGAGCAGTCCTTTTTTTAACCATGTGTAAAACATATTTTACATATAAATAAGAACCAATTCAATTATATGATTTTACCCTGCCATTTTATAATATGTCTTAATTAATTGCTGTCTGTTCTTGCTTGTGTACAATTCCCAGAGCCTCCGGGAGTGGGTGTCTTATAGAAACATAGAAACATAGAATTTGACGGCAGATAAGGACCACTTGGCCCACCCAGTCTGCCCATTTCCTTACTAATGGATAAGCTGCAGATCCTAGTTAACCAGCAGCCTACTTTTTCCAAGCCCAACCCCAAGAATTGCATTATGACTGTCCCATGCATGTTTGAATTTCACCACTGTTTTTGACTCCACAACCTCCTCCAGAAGGCCGTTCCATGCATCCACAACCCCCTCTGTGAAAAAATACTTCCTATTACCTTTGAGCTGCCCCCATCTTCAAATTGTGCCCCTTATTCTTGCACACCTCTTTTTCTGAAAGATGCTACCCTCTTGGCTTTGTTGATTCTCTTGAGGTACTTGAAAGTTTCTATCATGTCCCCCTCTCCTCCTTTCCTCGAGGCTATACATATTAAGCTCCTTAAGTCTCTCTTCTTATGTCTTCCAGTGCAGACCCTGCACCATTTTAGTTGCCCTCCTCTGGACAGCTTCCATCCTGTCTATGTCTTTGCGGAGATTTGGTCTCCAGAACTGCACACAGTACTCCAGATGGAGTCTCACCAGTTGTCTGTACAGAGGGATAACAACTTCCTGTTTTCTACTGGTGATGCCTCTCCCTATGCATCCCAGTATCCCCCCAGCCCTCCTTACTGCCCTCTCACATTGCTTGCCCACATTTAGGCCATCTGATATGTCTACCCCCAGGTCCCTTTCCATTTTTGTTGTTGTTAGTATCTCACCCCCCATTGTGTACTCTTCCCTGGATATTTGTTTCCCAGGTGCATTACCTTGCACTTCTTAGCACTGAATCTAAGCTGCCATACATTTGACCATTCCTCTAACCTTGCCAAGTCCCTTCTCATCCATTCCACCCCAACTTGTCATCAACTCTGTTGCAGATCTTTGTGTCATCTGCAAAGAGACATATTTTCCTTCAGTCCCTCTGCAATGTCACTTATAAAGACATTGAAGAGGACGTCTAATACTGAACTCGGGACCCCACTAAGTAACCCCCTTTCTTCAGAGTGGACTTCATTTACTATTACCCTTTGTGTCCTGTTCTCCAGCCAATTCTTTACCCTGGCTATCATCTTGGGATCCACTCCAGGCTGGCTAACTTGTATATTAATCTTTTGTGTCAGACTGTGTCGAATGCCTTGCTAAAGTCGAGGTAGGCCATGTCTAGAGCCCCTCCCTGATCTACTACTTTGGTCACCAGTCAAAGAAATCTATTATATTCGTGTGGCATGACCTTCCCACTGTGAATCCATGCTGTCTTGGGTCCTGTGCCCCTCTGGCCTCTAGGTGCTTGACAGTTCTTTCCTTCGAAGTGATTCCATCATTTTCCCTATCACTGAGGTTAAACTAACAGGTCTGTAGTTTCCCACATCTGCCCTGCTCCCACTTTAGTGAAGTAGAATCACATCTGCCCTCCTCCAGTCCTCAGGTACCACCCCATCCTCCCATGATTTGTTAAAGATGGTAGTCAGTGGTGTCACTAGTTCTACCCTTAGTTCTTTTAGAATTCTGGGATGAATCCCATCAGGCCCATTGCTTTGTCCCACCTTCAGTTTTGAGAGTTCTTTCAGAACCCTTTCTTCTGTAAATGGACTGGTATCAACTTCTGTATCCAGAGTGTTTCTGTTGTTTGGTTTAGGTACCTCCCTCTTCCTTTGTAAATACTGAGCAAAAATATTTGTTTAGTATCTCTTCCTTTTCAACGTCACCCTCTGCCCCCCCTCCCCTTTATTAAGCCTCAATACCTCCCTTGGTCTTCCTGCGCTCCTGATGTACCTATAAAAGGTTTTGCCCCCTTCTTAACTGAGTTGGTGGTCTTTTCCTTGGTTTGGGCCTTTGCTGTTATGACTGCCTTCCCAGCTTCCTTTTGCTTTAACTGATACAATTGTCTGTCCTGCTCCTTCAGTGATTCCTTGTACTTCCTGAATGCTTTCTTTTTCTCTTGAACCTTCACTGCCACCTCCTTTGAGATCCATAGTGGTTTCTTACATCATTTTGTTTTGTTTATTTGCTTCACACAAAGGCTTGTTACCTCTGTGATGGCAGTTTTTATTATTCCTCATTGTTCTTCCACCCCTCCTTCCTGCCCATTTGCTAGTGCATTCCTTAGGCACTCACCCATTTGGGCAAAGTCAGTCCTCCTAAAGTCCGGTACTTTTGCCTTTGTATGGCTTGACTCTACAGCTGTGTTTATTGTGAACCACACTGTTCGATGATCGCTAGTTCCCAGATGGCTACCCACTTCTACATCTGTGATCCTCTCTCCATCTCCATTTGAGAGAACCAATTCTAAGATTGCTCCCTCTCAAGTGGGTTCCAGTACTAGTTGTCTAAGGCATGCCCACTGTAGGGTATCTAGAATAATACCACTCTTAGAAGTGGCTGCTGCAACTGCACTCCAGTTAACATCTGGCATATTCAGATCACCCATTAGCAATATCTCCACTTTTTCTGCCATTCTAAGCATGCTTTCTATCATTTCCTTGTCCATTTCCTCCCCCTGAGAGGGGGATCTGTATACAACCCCTGTGCGGATTGTGGTGCCATTGCCTGTCTCCAAGTTGACCCACAGTGCTTCTTCTCCTCCCTGTTTACCCTTTTGTTCTGTTGCTTTGATTTCTTCCCTTATGTAGAGAGCTACTCCTCCTCCTCCACCTCTTTTATCCTCCCTGTCCCTCCTGTAGATAGTGTATCCTGGTATGTTTATGTCCCAGTCATGGTTCTGTGTGCACCATGTTTCTGTGACTGCCGCGATATCCAAATGTTCCTCCTTCATCAAGGCCACTAATTCAGGAAGCTTGTTACCCAGACTATGGGCATGGGTACTCATTGCTCTCCATTTTTTGATGGCTTTACCTTTTGTAGCAGCATCCCCCACTGTCCTTTCTACCTTGGTCTTTTTCTCATTTAATACCCTCTTTTGTAGAGGGAGGCTGGGAATTTCATGCTGCTTATCAGTGCCTCCCCCCTTGACTTGTTTAAAAGCTTGCCAATGAAGCATTTAAACCGATTGCCCAAAAGACTTGTTCCCTTCCTGGACAGATGCAGACCATCCTGCCAGTATAGGCTGGTGTCCCTCCAGGTGGAACCCCGGTCCCCAATGAAGCCAAATCCCTGTGCTCCACACCATTTCTTCAACCATTCATTAAATTGCATGGTGCAAAGTACCCTCACCTCACCCATGCCATAGACAGGCAGCACCTCTGAGAAGGATACTGTGTGTACTACCTGTCTTAGGCCCCTCCTCAACTCTACAAAGTCCTCCTGCACTGCTCTAATCTCATGATGAGCCAAGTCATTTGTCCCTAGGTTGACAGTGATGTCCAGCTCAGACTCCTGTGCAGCTGTTCTCATGATCCTGAGGATGCGCTTCCTGTCCCTCCAAGCCATGGCACCAGGCAGGCACCTTACTTCAGTTTTTCCTGATCCCCTGGTTCTATCTCCCTAATAATTGAGTCCCCCACCAGGAGATGCTTCCTTTCCCTGTGGTGTCCTCTGCCTCCTTCCTGTGGGCCTCCCTTGTGACAGTTGTCTGCGACCTTCTTAGTCTCCTCTGTGGGTGCATTCATAGAGGAACTATGGTCCTCCAGAATGGTGTATGGATTATGGAGTGAAACAGCTGATTGGGTGTGCTTTTATTCCACCACCCTCACCCTCCCTGAGCCCACTGTGGTCCAGCTGCTGTGCTTTCTTCATAACCTCTGAGGTAGTGGTGGTAGCTCTGGTGCTCCCTGGATGGGAGGTTCCCTTACTACTGTCCAGTGTGGCCTGGTGGGAGGTTCTCTTACTACTGTCGAGTGTGGCCTGAAGATGGGCAACTTCCTCCCTCAGGGCAGAGAGTTGTCTGCAAATAGGGCAGCATCTCAGCCTCCAGAAAGACTCCCGGAAGACTGCTGCCCCATAGCCATTACATTTCACTACTCTCCACATGTCTGTCTACCTTCTTGTTTATCCTGTTTATAATTTTTTTTTGTGTATGTGTAATTAGTTTGTTTTATAGAAATATATATAGTATGCAATGTGTATGCTTATATTGTCAGTGCAGTGTGCTAGAAAGGATATGACAGTGATATGCACCTTGTCCTCTTGAGGAAATTATGTCATAACTCAAGGTATAAAGGAACTATTTCCAGGGGTGAGGGGTGAGGGTGGGTAGGGTTTGGGGCTCAACTGTGCCCTCACTCTAAACAATCAGCTAAAGTTCTGACTCACAGCTGAGATGAGTGCCTTTCTGTCAGCAAGATGCCCTACACGGCAATTTGACAGAGAAAATACTCTGCTAATCAAACAGAGAAAAATCCAGATATCCAAGTCAGACGCAGGTAAACCTCCCCAGCCCCAAAACAGCCTGGTGATTTGTGCTCTGAAAGCAGTCAGCCCCAAAACTGCCTTTTAAGGCACACAGAGATAAACACAAAAAACAGTTTCCACCCCCTGGGGCACTGTCTGGGTCAAATACACAGTGTGTTATCTGCACTCACTTCAGGACTTATGATAAATTCTTAGCCAAGTGAATAACTTACAGTATTACAAATATTGCAATGCAAACAGTCAATCAATAATTCCAATCAAATCAGCTGTGCACAAGGACAAATACAATTGTCTTGCGCTTGCCTTTCTATCAGATGGATTCCATTTGGATATGGGGTCTTGTCTGTGTTGAGGGCTTCTAGGTCCTTTTGTACCCCATCCCCAGTAAATGTTGGCTTCCCATCTCTGAAATTCCTCTCTTCGCTGATTTAATGCTGCTGTATGGTAGGGTCCCGCAAGTTCCTCTGGTAAAGATGGAGCAAAATTAGTTGTTTATGACTGTAGCCTTTTCCTACTTCTCCTGTATCACATGGCTCCCATCAAACAACCTAACTACTCCACCACACCTCTTTTTTTCACTTATATAGCAAAAAACAATATGATTTTCTCTGTGCTTGACCCCCTCAGCAAATCTCAGCTCTATGTCTGCATTTGCCTCCCTTATCATCTTCTTTAACCTCCTTGCTGTTCTGCAGGTATTCTTCCCTTTCTGAATCTCCCTATTTGTTTTTGCAGTTGTGGAACGCCATCCATTTTGCTTTTACTGCTTCCTGGACTCTCACTGAAAACCAAAGTGGTTTCTTGAATTAATTCATTTTGGTTTCTTTCCTTAAGTAAAGTTGTGAAGCTTTAAGAATGGCCCCTTTAGTTGCTCTCCGTTACTTTTTAACCCCTACCCCCTTGCTCTTCACTTTTAATTTATTTTGAAACACATCTCTGAGTTTGTTGAAGTCTGCCCCTTTAAAGTCCCAGATTACTGTACTGAAATGTACTTTCTTAGTCCTAAGGGCAACTTCAAATCAAACTGAGTTGTATTCACTGTTTGTAAGTGGATCCAACTATCACTGATTTAAGTACATCTGCGTTAGTGAGCACCACATCTTGGATAGATTCTATGTTGCAGGTTCCCTTATAATTTGCACTAGTAGGTAGTTGTGCAAGACATTAAGCAAAGCTTGACTTCTGTTGCTCCTGGCCACTGGAATACCCAGTTTATATCAGGCAAGTTAAAATCTCCCAGTACCAGAACATCTTCTTTTGCTGTCCCCTTCTAATTTCTTTGCTGTGATCCCTACCCTCTGAGTCTCCTTGGCCTGGAGGTCTATAGCTTACTTCTAGGTGTAGCTTTTTCCCCAGATGCCATTGTAAGTTGAACACATAAAGCCTCAGTCTTACCCGAGTTGCACCTAAAATTCCCATCCTCTGAAACCTCAGTGCCTTCTCTGACAATCAATCAATCAATCAATCTTTATTTTACCAGGACATACACCATTGAGAAAAAAAATGATTTACTAGGTGGTCCTGGATGGACTCAAACAAAATAAAGTAAAGATAATGAGTACAAAAATACAATTACAGATAGCAAGGCAATGCAGTTAACATTGATAACAATAAATCTAGTACATGGGGTGCACATTAACAAGGAACATCTATTTTTTATTTTTATTTATTTATTTAGTTTTTGTTGACTGGGTAAGTGCACTAGACAAATCCTGCCTATTTTCAGGCATGACCAGGGGGAGGTGGATACAGATGAATGCCAACTGACCATGAACCAGATTAAGCTGTTGGTGGTATTTTTTGTGAATAAGGGAAATTTGGCTAGGACACCAGGGAAAGTCCCCTACTGCATTGCTGGCAGTAGGGGGAACAGCTGATGACAGTCTGCAGAATGGCAGACCCTGCACGACCTCGCATGGAGACAGATGGTCTGGTGAATACTACTAGTTCAAGTACGGCTGTAATTGGTATTGCTGATGATTCCTTGATGTTGCGGGAAAAAGTTATGTCTATCAGGCATTTACCTGACATTGAAGCTGATTCAATGGAGATTACTGGCAGGGTTCCAGTAGCGGATAGTGTGGTTCACAGTGCTTGTGGTGTGGTTTCAGGAGTCGGATATTGTGGGCACAGGAGGTCTTCCTGTTGAAGCACGTACGGATTCTTCAGAGTTGGCTGGGGCCAAGTGTATAGTCCCAGAAGTTGCAACAGGGAAACAGAACACTGAGGAGGGAGCTCCCCTATCACAGTCAAGCTTCTCTATGTCACAGGCTATGCAAACGGCAGTTTGGACTCTCACCGGAGGAAGAGGACTGTTTACCTGATGACTGGTCAGCGGCTAAAGCACTTAATAAGTCTGGATGGATGCGCTCAGATTTGGGAAAATGGATTCTGGATTTTTCATGGGGCAACGATTTCTCTGGAGGTACAGCCACAGCAAAGCATGCCACCGGTGACAAAAACCTGAGTTCAGGTACTAACTCTCTGTTTTTAGCTAGGGCCCATCCTGTTAAACCAGTGCAAGTGGGAGGGGATCGAATGTTGGCCTTGTCTAGGCCAAACACATCCAAGGAGGGAAGACAGGGCTCTGGGCAGGGGCAGACTAGATCCAAATCTTTTGAGTCTGATGAACATAATACAAAGCAGTCTAGGAGAATACCCATGTCAGAGTTATTTAAAAATAAATTGTAACAGGCACCAAGAAGGAATGCTGATAGACTGCGTTATAAAGGGGGCTTAATAGAGCATCCTGACCAGTGTTACATCTCAAAACAGCTTTTAAAAGGCTCTATGCATTTTTTTCCTGCTGACATCTATGCCTTGATTCATGTGTCGGGGGAAGATCCTTTCAACATCAACTTCAAGACTAATGCTCATTTGGAAAAATTTGGGGAGAAGTATGCTATTCTTAAATCCACTCCTTTATGGACTCCCTTTTATGCAATCCCACTTACTCATCCCCAGATTAGTTATGTGACCATAATGTTTCGAAATGAGGGAGTAAATGTCAGTGACATATATCACTGGCTTCAGAATCGGTGTGACATTTTAGACCCTCCTGAAGCCCTTCTTGATACAGAAGAAATATGGACAGGTGGATGGAAATTCAAGGTGAAACTTTTTCATGTTAACTCTGATATTATTCATCTCCCCAACAGTTTTTTTTTTGGGAAAAGATAGCGGGGTTTGCTTCTATGGAGGGTAGCCATGAGCCTGTTATAAATGTGGAGCAAAAACACAAATTAGTATTGCTTGTGACATGCTGAAATGCTCCTTATGTGGGAAGTATGGACATTCCATGGATTTGTGTGACAATATTTTGCAATGTAATTTATGTGATGACAAGGGTCATGCTTTCCATCAATGCCCTTGGGCAAAACAGAACCATTCTGAAGGCTGGGATCAGGATGACTTATTAAATCAGGCTCAAAAAAAGAAGAGGGACTCCACTTGCAGTTCTCCTCCTGACATACAAGGGGAAGGAACAGAGCAGCAAGCAGTGGTTCTTGAGCCTTCAGTAATAGAAGATGTAGACATGCCTACATCTGGGCCACGAACCCCTGCTGAAGGTTCTATTCACAAAAATATGTCCTCTGTTCCAGAAACACAGGTACTCCCTAAATCTATGCCTCCGCCTTTTGAGACTGTGAAGGGTAGACGGTTTACCAGGTCTTCTCTCCAACACACAGCTATAGGCCCCATCCCTATAGAAAATATCTTTGCACCTTTACAGGATGATGTAGGGGATTCTGATTTAGAATCAGATACCTCACATCAGTCAGAATTGGCTACTGAAGATGAGGATAGTAGGGCTACTGAGCTGGCAAAGGAAAAAAAAGGAAAAGGGAACAAGAGGAAAGTAAGCCTTAGCCAGAAAGGGGGGCCTTGACCTTAATTAAATTCCTATGGCTACTCTGCAACTAGCTTCTTATAATGTCTGTAGTTTGAAGGCATATAAAAAACAAATTTCAGTCTTCACCTATTGAAATCTCTTGAAGCTAGATGTTATTTTTTTGCAGGAAACCAGAGTCTCCTCTATTTTTGAAATAGACCAGTTAAAAAAATGCTGGGTTTGGGGTCCTTCTTATTGGACATTTGGGTTGGTTACTGCTGATGGGATTGGGATTTTATTTAAAAATACTAAATTCAAAATTACCAAATTAGTGGATCTGAGGCCTGGGCGAGCTCTAGTTTTAGATTGCTGTTTAGTGGATTTTGCTTTCTGTTTTATTAATATTTATGCTCCACAAACTAAGTTGGCTCAGATTGAATTATTTGAGGAAATAAAACCCTTTCTTTATTCTAGATGGTACATTATATGAGGTGGAGATTTTAATTGTGATATTGACATAAAATACTCTGGGGATTCTGCAAAAAAAACATATTGTGATTCACATGCTTTGCAACACATTATAGGGAATGCAGGTCTTTCCAATGCCTATGGAAGTTTACATTTGCATCATGGGGCAACCTATTATAGACATATATATACTACACGGATAGATATGATATTTGTGTCCAAATATATTACACCTGTTTTTAGTAAGGTTGCACCCACAGAAAATTCTGATCACCACATTCTAGTATGTGATTTTTCTTTGGATGACATCCCAACAAGAATGTTGTCCACCATACAAACGTGGAGGTTGAATATATCTTTTTTAGAGCTGCCAGATCATTACCAAAAATTTGAGGGTTTTTTTGCAGCCAAAAATTCCACTATCTGTATGTTTGATAATGTTTACGATTGGTGGTTAAACACTAAACTAGAACTGAAGGCTTTATTTATTAGTTGGGGAAAGCACATAGCTACCTCCCATTATTTAAAATATCTAAATGATAGAAATCAGCTATATAAGCTCATGTCTTGTCCCCCAAAGGATCACGCACAATTCAGCTCACAAATTTCTGAGATAAAGTGGCAAATGAAAATTTATCAGTATGATAGGGCTAAATCTTTGGAAATGGAGTTTAGGTTTGGGACACAAAAAAATCTTGCTTCTGACCCGTATAAGGTTTGTAAGTCATGACTAGATAAAACAGTGATGTCTGGTTTGTATAAATCTGATGGTAGTATAGTAAACACAGATGTAGAAATGTTGCTGGTAATGCAGCATTATGTTATGGAGCTCTTTTCTGATAACAGCAGTTTTGCAGCAGATGCCCTACCTAATCAGTTTTTGGCCCCATTGCCACAGGTGGGAGAATCTATGATACAGCTTTTAACCCAACCTATTTCTACACAAGAAGTTGAAGAGGTTATTAAGCATTTAAATTTAGGAACATCTCCTGGGTTAGATGGTATTCCCAATGATTTCTATAAAAAATATGTTACATATATGGGGTATTTCTTACCATTAGTATTTAACTACATGTTAACTTCTGACTCACATTATAAAGATTTTAATATTTCTCTTTTGAGTTATCTTTATAAAAAGGGGGATAAGAAGTGACTTTCTAATTGGAGACCTATTAGTCTTCTTAATAGTGATTATAAGATTTTAGCTAAAATTTTGCACAACTGCCTAATACAGGTAGCAGAGTCATTAATTCATCCAGCTGAGACTTGTGCTATTCCCTCTGAAAAATTCAACATAATTTATATCTGGTAAGGGATCTTTTTGAGGATAGTAAACTTAAGAATAGTCCAGGTTTAGTGGCAGCTTTGGATCAGGCTAAAGCCTTTGATAAAGTTCGGCATCTATATCTTTTCCATATATTATTACAATATGGTATTCCTAAGCAGTTTGTACAGTGGGTTACTTTACTTTATAACCAGGCAGCTATAATTCCCATAGCTAATGGACTTTTTGGAATCGAGATTAGACTGGGTAGAGGGGTTAGGCAAGGTTGCCCTTTAAGCCCCCTGCTTTATGCGTTTGTGTTAGATCCAGTTATTAGGCAAATTCATTGGGATCACAGTATAATTGGACTCTCCCCAGCACCTCAGTTAGAAACGGAAAAAGTTACAACTTATGCTGATGATGTGACTTTATTAGTGGAAGATGTTACTTCCTTGAAAAAGGCACTAGAAGTCTTTAATTATTTTGGGCGTTTTTCTGGTGCACAACTTAACATGGAAATAAGTTTTGGTTTTTCTTTAGATTCTATGCAGCCTAGTCTTACTGATTGTCTGGGCATTTCATTTTCTGTCTCTCCCCAGAAAATTTTAGGTATCTGGTTTGGGCATGGAGATATAGCCACCTATAATTGGGAACAGCAGTTGATTTTGGGTGAAAATAAAATTAATTTATGGAAACATTGGAAATTTGGGAAAAAAAAGCATGTTCTGATTATTAAAATTTTTTTATTGCCAGTGTTTCTATATTTGAGCTACCTTTATTCACCAGCGGTTCATCTAGAGACAATATTGTACAGTGTTTTTTTTCAAATGGTATGGGGCAACCGGTTGAATCCTGTAAAATGGGATATCACATATCTTCCTATTAAAAAAGGGGGGTTGCAGATGGTGAATCCTGTGGTTTTTTACCACTCTATTTTTTTATTTTCTTCCTTTAGTTTTCTATGGACTTTGGCCAATTCGGAGTGGCAGCAGTGCGTACAGTTTCTATGGCACCAGTATTTTAAGAAATGGACTTTACTGCCTCCTAAGATTTTGGTGTCAGATAATCTTCCCAGTTATGGGATTTCTTCTTTTAAGAAATTACATTAGTGCAAAGCACCCTTTCAAAAATTACTTTCCCTAGATAGGAAAACTTTTTATACTCATATAGTGTATGAAGTTCAGCATGTATCACTTCTTTTTCCGGAATGTATGCTTACTAGAATGACTTTTGCATTACATAAATTGACAGATTTTAGATTGCCAATACAGATATGGGACATTGTGTGGATTTCAGCTCAGGGGAGATTAGGAGTTAGAGGGAATCTTAAATATAAACCGCAGTCCGATAGGTATTGTCTTAGGCCCACATGTATAAATATGGAAGAAAGTCAGTCTCATTTTTTTCTAGAATGTACTGATTGCAAATTGTTTTGGAGTACTGGGATCTGCCTTTCTTATCTTAACTTTCCTATAACACCTTAGTTTTAGGAGATTATACAGGGGTTTGGAAAAAAATCCATAAAAGTACTTTACACATTTTTTTTGCATTTCTTTAGTATTTTTTATGGAAGACCAGATGCCAATATGTATTACAACAGCAGCAAGTTATGCATTCTGTTATTATTTCACAAGTTGAGGCGGGGATGTTACAAGTTAAAGAAAAAGATTATTGTAAATTTTCTGCAGAAAAACTGGCTCACTTTTGGAGATTTTTTCCTCTTTGAATGTATTTCTGTATAATTTACTGTGTTGGATTTATGTTCCCTTCTGTACATATTTGAGGTTATTAATGATATGAACAATTGTTTGGATATCTCTCAGTTCTTTTTGTGATGTTATGTTTATTTTGTTCAATAAACTTCCCCTACTCTTGCAGTAGGGCCCCTCTGAGACGTCTGGTGTGGCCTCAGTATGTCTCAGCCTTTGGAGAGTGAAGATGTGTTGTTGAGACCTCTTGCTGTTTTGAACCCTGATGGAGATGTTGAGGTTATTTCCATGAATAGGCTTCCTAATTCCACCATTTCAGTAGCAATAGTGGCTGAAGACAAACCTATTCTGGAAGCGAGTGGAGAATGTCTTCCTGACGACACTTGTGGTGAAGAGAAGAAGAAAAGAAAAGACCTGCTGGTAGTCTGACTATTCCAGCCGGAATAGCAAAGTGCTGTTTGAAAAATTCCACTGATGATATGGCTACAGAAGCGCAAACTTCTGAAAATCCTTATTCAGAGCTCAATTTCTTTCCCTTTCCCTTTAACACGCATGACTCATCATGGTCCCTGGAGTTAGCGCTGGAAAGGGCTTGGTTGATCAAAGACAAGGCTCACTGGATCCCAGACCCCTTAGTTCCTTTACTTTCGGGTGCTCCTGTTTTGTCTAGCAAACCCCCTATGGCTCGAGAGCCTACTGGGCAAGTGGGGTTTTCTGATGTTGACAATATCCCACCAGCCACTGTTTTCTGTCCTCCTAGGTGTGGTTGACAACCAAGGCAACACTGCGTCAGACACTGATTTAGGCACAGTGGACACAACAATGGGGACTTTGTCTGTTCCTCCACATAGGGAAGAACTGGTGGGTGAAAATATCACCAGAGAAGGTTCTAGTCAACCGGCTGAGCCTCCAGGTATGTCCTTCTCCTTCTCGAAGGAGGACTCTCCTTCTGGCTCTGGTCAAAAGGGTTAGGCAGACAAACCTGGGTCACAGTGGGTGAGTTATGTTTCCCAATTTAAAAATACAGGGTCGCCTGCAAAGAAAAGATTTGTGGCTTGAATTTACTACAAAGGGAGTTTAGATCTACCACTTGATCAGATTTATGTGGGTAAACGTCTGCTTACTGACTCTTTAAAACTTACTCCCTCAGATATATATGCCTTTATTCATTCCTCTGGTGAACATAACTTTGACATTGCATTTCGTTCAGCTGGGATGTTGGATAAATTTTGGGGAGCTTATTATTCTGTTAAATCTCATCCTGTTTGGAAGCCCTTCATGGTTATTCCTATTACTATGCCTACGGCTAAGGTTATTACTGTGCTATTTAGAAATGAAGGGGTTAATGTTCTGGACATCCTGTATTGGTTGCAGAAGAGGTGTACTGTACATGGTGTACCACAAGCATTAATTGATGACAATGGGTTTTGGACTGGGGGTTGGAAATTTTGGTACAATTAAAGATGTCTGATGAAGGAATTCAACATCTTCCCAATTGTTTTTACATAGGAAGGGACCATGGTATTTTGTTCTATCCAGGGCAACCCCACTCTTGTTATCACTGTGGTTCCTTAGCTCACCTGAATTCTGATTGTGACCAACTTAAATGCTCTGCGTGTGGCACTTTGGGGTACACTGCACTATCCTGTATGGTCCCTTCCACTTGCAATTTATGTGGAGATACCTCACATGTGTTTGCTGTTTGCCCTTGGGCTGCTCACAATATGGCAGACTATATGGAACAAGATGTTTATGTTACTAGATCTGCAAAAGCTAAATCCTGAGGTTTTGAAACCCCTGCTGAGTTTCCCATTTCAAAATCTCCTCAAGCTGAACCAACTGTTCCTCTTCCTCCAGAGCCTGCACCTCAGGCTCCTGTTGTGGATCCCCCCTCCTCCCCATACCCCCATTATCTCCAACTGTTCCTTCTCCTACACAACAGTCAGATGCCCCTTCCTCTATACCTGTTACACCTGATAATCTGGAAGATTCATCTGTAGATTTCCAGTCTGTTCGTACCAGTCTAAAATCTGCTAAACCAGTGGAAGACAGTCAAATGTCAGTTGCCTCGGTGGAAAACTGATATGAGCCCCTACATAGTTGGGGTAATATTATGTAGGGGGATGACATTGATGGGTCTATCCCTGTTTCCAAAACTGATATGATGATGGCACAATCAGATAACTCAAAAATAAGATCAAAGAAACAGAACACCAGATCCCGGAAAAATAAATGATTGCTAGGTTTTTTCTTGCTCTCTTGTGGCTGTTTTCTATGTCTTTGGCCTTTCCTTTTCTATCATTGGCAAGTCTCAATGGGAAAGGCATCAGATCTGACTATAAGAGGAAAGCAACCTTTTTGACTTTACAGAACTTAGATTTGATGTTTATTTTTTGCAGGATGTTCGATTTTACACCTCCTCTGATATAGAAATAGCTTCTAAAGGATGGTTTCTAGGAGCCTCTTTTTGGTCTTTAGGTCAAGATACGTTTTCTGGCATTGGGTATTGTTTTTCCTTTCAAGGTTTTTTTTTTTATCCAGAAGGTAGTGGATCTTGTACCAGGAAGAGTACTGATCCTGGATCTGATTTGGCAGATTTGAATTACTGGTTTATAAACATTTAGGCTCCTCAGCAAAAAGCTATCAGGGTACAATTATTTAAAAAAATAAAACCTTATTTATTTACCACTAGGATAACACTGTGGGGAGGTGACTTTATCACTAACCTGGATTCAAAATCCTTTGGGAAGGTATACTGTGATACCAAGTAATTGAAAATGATACTACAAGAGAGTGATTTTTTAGATGTTTTTGCTTCTGACCCCAAATTCACTTTTCCTAAAGGATGTTTGTTGTCCAGAATAGATTATTGGCTGTGTTCCAAAAATATTGGTAAGTTTGGAGTGCAGGTTTTGCCCTTTGAAACCTCGGACCATAATTTGTTAGGGTTATAGATTAATCTGCACCCTGTTACCTCATATAGGCCAGGAGTTTGGAGAGCTAATTCTCTGTTGTTATCTGACTTAGATTTTTGTGTCAAATTTAAGGGTATGGTATTGGATATGGAAACTGTAATTTTTCTTTATGCTTCTTTAATTGACTGGTGGGTAGATTCCAAAGCCTGTATTAGAGATTTTTTTTAAAACCCATTCTAGACATTTGGCTGATTGCCGCCATCAACAGTCTAAAACATTATGGGATACCTTATATGCTTTATTTTTCAAACAGTGTGCTTCACAGGCGGACTGTGGGGAACAGATATAAGGAATAAAAAGCCAGTTGTCACAATTACAATATGATTGACAGAAATCTTTGGAATTTGAACAAAAGTTTGGGACTAAAGGTAAAAAAACAACAAGTGAATCCCTTTGAGGACTGTAGAAATAGATGTTGAACTAAGCAACTTTACACTTTGAAAGATGTGCAAGGACATTTGGTTAGTGAACCGTCAGAAGTTATTAAGTGTGTGGAAAATTTTATTAGGGAGCAATTTGAATCTCCTTTAACAGCAACTAAGGATATGATACTATTATTACAGGCTGCGAATTTATCAACCTTGTCAAAAGAACAACAGGATGCTCTAGCACAACCTTTTTTAGCTGAAGAAATTACAACAGTTTTGTCTGATATGACAGAACTGGTTACACCAGGTTCGGATGGCCTACCTCCTGTTATTTATAAAAAATTATGGGAATTTATGCCTTCTGCATTATTAGCAGTCTTTAATGCTTTTTTATCAGAAGACTGTCTCACAGAGCAGATGTATGAGGGTTTAATGATTTTTTATTTAAAAAGGGGACAGGCAGATTTGAACAATTGGAGACCAATTACTTTGTTAAACACAGATTTCAAAATTTTTGCAAAATTATTAGGAAATCAGATTAAGAAACTATGGGCCTTTCTGGTTTACCAAATGCAGTACTGTTCTGTACCCAGCAGATCGATTCAAGATGCCTTAATTTTGGTTGACACTTCGGGCATATGGTTATCCTGACTTTTGTGTTAACTGGCTCTGTGTGTGTTATTCCTTGGCTTATGTGAAGCCCTATGTTAATGGCTAGCTGGGGGAAATTTGTTATATCCATAGAGGAGTCCAACAGGGATGTCCATTAAGCCCGATCTTGTTTATTTTAATATTAGACCCCATCATTCGTATTCTTCAGAAATCTCCTAGTCTCCCTGGCATAACCAGAATAGAATGTGATATTAAAACAATTTGTTATGCAGATGATCTGTGTGTGTGGCAGTCCCAATGAAATTTGTGGGCCGCCTTTTATGTTATGTTCTTCCTGTGCTTCTGCACTATATTGGCTCCGGGCTTAATTTTTTGAAAAGTGTTTGTTTTAATTTACAGGGGTTCCAGACAGTAGACTCCTATATAGAGGGTATTCAAGTAGTAGATTCCCCCATAACATTTTTGGTTTGTTCTTTGGGTCATATGATGTGGCCTTTTATAATTGGGAAATTTGTATTAATAAAGGTAGGGAGAAGGTACATAGGTGGAATAATTGGTCTATGGAGAAGAAGAAGATAATTTTTTAATTAAGACTTTCTTATTGCCCCTTTTTTTATATGTTGGTCATATTTTTCCAGTACCTAAGCAATTTTTTGTACCTCTTATGAGTGTTTTTTTTCTTGTTTTTGGGAAAGCCGTCTCAATCCGATTAAAATAAATATTCTATATTTGGATTATAAATATGGGGGGATTTGTATGATTCATCTGATTGTTTTCTTCTTTTCCTATTTGTAGATTCCAATCTTACACCCCTTTGTCACCAAGAGAATACTTTATGGTCAGTATTAGTTACAGATCAGCTAAATGACATTTTACAGGAATGGAGATCTGCCAGTTTTATACATAAGAACAAAAGGAAGTATGCATTGACATCAGATTGGGTTTTGATTTTTGATTTAATAAAAACTTGGCAGGTAACTCCAGATATGATAGTTATGTTCTCAAGAAAACACCTTTATCAGTTTATATTAGACATTAATTTTTCAGACCAGGCATTTCCAGACTTTACAGACTTAGACAGGACTAGGATTGGAGATCGATTACTCAACAAAAGAATTCCTGTGGCTATGTGGGATATGTCATGGCTTGGAGTCCATGGTAAAATTAATATAAGGGGTAATCATAAGCATAAGATGCTACAAGATAGATATTGCTTTCAAGAATCATGTTCTGTGGTAGTTGAATCAATGTTGCATTTATATTTTGAATGGCCATATATCATTCAGTTTTGGTTTCTTTGGAAGTGTAAACACTGGCAACATGTCCGGAAATTATGGCATCTGAGGTCTCTGTTTTATGGACTTTTTCCCAAGGAGTGGGCTAGATATGATTCTGGTACTATGAATTTGATAGCCATGATTATATTATATTGGATTTGGCAGGTTCTATGCTCTTTTTTTATTTCAACATAAATTTGTGCCTCCTACTGAACTATATGATGTAATCAAAAGAAATATTGACCGTATTAAGGAGGGAGAGTGGAAACTTCTCAAGAGAAGCATGTGGGAGCGATATTGGAAATTCTTTGATTAACTTTTACTTTTCATGCTGATTTCTCAGTTAAGTTATCCTGTTTTATTGACATAAGTAACTTCTACTTCTAGTGTATCTTATGATTTTTTTCCCTTTCATGCTTTTCAGATATCCCTGGAGTTGGATATTTGTTTGCAGTTGTTTTATTTCTTATTCTTGTGTTTTTAACTGCCTTTTTAATTTTGTTTTGTCAAATTGATTTTGAATGGCTGTACATTATATGTTTTCTTTGTTATGTTTTAATAAAAAATTCCCCTACTCTTTTCAATAAGTGCCATGGTATCTTTAATATCCACCTGAACTACCACCAATTCAGGCAGATGGGACCTCGGTTTTAACGTCTCATCTGAAAGACGGCACCTCAGAAGTGCAGCACCCCTCTCATGCTGCACTACAGTGTCAGTACTGGGTTATTAACTCAAGTGCCAGATGTGGGAACTGAACCCACAGCCCTCTGATATCCCAGCCTCAGAGGTGAGTGTGCTACCTACTGAGCCACTGACACTGTATCTATACTCAACTACAGTAATTGGTTCAGAGAGGTAAGGCATAAAAGTTCAGAGTGGGCATGAAGACAGAGTGGGGGGAAGTTATGAATGAGATGGAAAGGAGAAGAGGGATATAGGGAGGATATGGAGGAAGAGGAAGGGGAGAATAGATGTGACAAGGGTATGGGTTGAGGATGTTGGAGAGGCATCTAAGACAAGTTGGGCAAGTGCTGACAAGTAAGTGTCATAAGGTGATCCTGTGAAAATGAACCCATTTAGGAGCAGCAGTGACAGTTCTTCTTCAGAGCATGTCTTAGTAGTAACATGAAGGAGGGGAATGCCACAAATTGAATCAGTGTTAGGGGATTTTGGAGTGTGTTCCATAGGGTAGGTAGACCATGGCTTAGGGACAATGCACCAAAGCGGGATCTTATTCTGGGGACATAAAAAAATAGTGTAAGATAATCTTCTAAGTGAGTAAGAACAGGGGGTACATCTGAAAAGGACAGTGATGTAAGAAGGGAGGTTATTAGTGACTGCTCTGTTCTCCCAAAGGGAGGTGTTTCACCACCTCCTAGTGGCAAGAGATGTCCAACCTATTTGTGTATACAGGGAGCAGTGATGGGTGTTATATGGGGCATCAGTGATAAACCTAAGCGCTCAATGGTAGCGCATATCTAGCTTTGCTAAGGCTGTTTTTGTTACTGTGGCTGTAAAGGAAGTCTGCATAATTAATATGGGGGAGAAAAGTCATCTGAACCTGTCTTAATTTTGACTTTTGATTTAGCAGGTGCTTGATATAGAAGAAGAGTCCTAGCCTTTGTCTTACTTTATGGTGAGTTCATCAATATGTATAGTGAAAGACAGCTTACAATCAAGTGAGAACCCTAGGAATTTAAAATTGCCTGCGGTTTCAAGGGTTCCCCTAATTTTGTCCTGATCCGAGGCTTGCTGATTGTGAAGTTGTTAAATACTGATTTTCTCTGAGGAGAGAGAAACATGACTTTTGTCTTCTTGGCATTCAGCAAAAGTTTCAGTTTGATCAGGTAATGCTGTAGGAGATCAACCTCATGTTGCAATTCAAGATGGGCAGACTCGAGGGTGGGCTGAGCAATGTACTGCACAATGTCATCTGCAAAGAGATGAACACTTGGTGAGCTAATTTTGTTGGCAATGTCATTAATGTAAATAGCTGATAAAAGGGGCACCAAGATAGATCCCCGAGGAGCCCCTCTTAACACTGTTTTTAGAGGGAAGAGAGCATCCTGGGCTTCCACCTGTTGCTGTCTGCCTATAAGGTATCAGAAGAACTATTTCATAGCAGTGTCATCTAGACCATTGTTATGCAGCATAAGCAGTAATAAATTGAAGTCAACCTAGTCAAAGGCCTTGCTTAGATCAAGGAAGGGTGCATAGATGTGGCTCTTAGCATCAAGGCCAGTTTGCCAGTCATTTGTGATCTTGGCCAGGGCAGATACAATACTATGCTTGGACCTAAAGCCAGACTGTAGAGGACTAGGCATATTGAAGGATTCCAGATGTTGTCTTAGTTGTGAATTGACTAGTTTTTCTAGCATTTTTGATAAGATAGGTAACAATGATATTGGTTGGTAATTGTTAAGGTCACTTGGATCACTGGGTTTAAAAAGCGGGATAATGTGGGTTGTTTTACATGCAGATGGAAGAGCCCCTTGAGAGAGGGACAGATTGAAGAGATGGGTAATGGGTGGTGCCAGTATGCAGTAGCCTAATTTTAGGAAGAAGAGCTTGAGCTGATTGGCACTTGTCTTTCTTTTAGTGTCCAGGGTGAGTAGGAGATCTCAGTCTGCTTAAAGGTAAGAGGAATAAAGGTGAACTTGGTGGAGTGGTTGGAGGTATTGATGGGGAGCATATTGGATCATTAATGCTGGGATGTAGGAGTAGTTTACTGGTGAGGGAAGTGTTAAACGTGAGCCCAGCAGTGGCAAAATGATTGTTAAGTAGTTCTAGGTTATTATGCCTCCTTATGTAAGTGATATCCCTTGATGTTATTTTATTGGGCAATGTTGAGGTACTATGTCCTTCAATTTCCCTTAGAATGTGCAAAAATTTAGCAGTATTGTGTTTTGAGGACTCTAATGCTGTTTTAAAGTATTTAACTTTTTCAGTCCATATTAATTTGATGCAATACTTCCTGGAAGTTCCAAAGACCACTGAATCCAATGCTAGTTTTGATTTTCATGGCTTTTTCCATAAAGAGACTCTTTTAAACAGTACTGATTTTAGTGCACATGTAAGCCAGGGACAGATTCTTTTTCTAGTTCTGATTTTTAAAGAGGAGCATGAGTGTCGATTATCTTTTGGACAAGGTTCTGAAGAATATTGAAGGCCTCAGAGACTGAGGAAGCAAGATGAAAATATTGCCATCTAATTCTGCTTAAGTCATCCAAGAATGTAGTGCTATTGAAGTTCCAATGGCTCCATTTGTCGATGAAACTGGAAGTGGAAATGGGTCTGAATAAAAATCTTACATATGCAACTGCCCTGTGATCACCAATACCATTGTGAAAAATGCAGGTGTGTGAGATTTTATAAGGTTTATTTATGAGAATAAGGTTTAGGAGGATACCGAGGGTAGGGTTTTTGGGATTTGGGTTGGAAATATCAGAAATAAGCTTTGTCACTCCTAAGTCATCACATAGGTCTTTTAGAGGTTTGGAGCTAGGGGAATTCCAATCTATATTAAAGTCAGCCATAATGATGGATTCTGATTTAGCAGCTTCTGATATTTTGCGAAGGTGGGGAAGAATCTCCAGGTAACCCTGATGGCAGTCTATAGCAGCTAGTTATGTACAAAGATTCCTCAGAAGATAGAGAAGCCTTTAGGGCTAGACTTTCAAACTCTTTAGGCATAGATGTAGAGTTGAAGACTGAATCCATGAGCTTATCTGAGACATATATTGCAACCCCCCAACCCTAGTTGTCTATCTGCCCTAAACACATTGTTTGAAGGAATATTAGTGTCATGATCAGAGGTGGAACCACATAGCCATGATTCTGAAATCACTATCATGTTATAAGAGATGAGTATAGCCCAAGCAGATAACAAATCAAGTTTTTTGAGAAGGCTGCAGGCAGTGATAGGTAAGAGTCTCATGCCTTTGAGCTGCGCTTGGTCAGAGGGAGCTGCAATGAGTGTGGAAGGTTCAGGATTAAGTTCCACTTTCCTGGAGCAAAGCAGTAAAATGTGGAAAAGCTTCTTAACTCCACTGATTACAAGAGTGTTAGCTGGCCCCTTTTGGGGAAGGGAAAGGAAGGAGAAAGGGAACATTGTTTAACCAGGAGTAGCACACTAAGCCGAAGCTTAGAAACATAGAAACAGAATTTGATGGCAGATAAGGACCACTTGGCCAACCTAGTCTGCCCATTTCCCTACCTAATGGATAGGCTGCTGATCCCAGTTAAACAGCAGCCTACTTCCTCCTACCCACCACTAGAATTGCTTTATGTCTGTCCCATGCATTCTTGAATTCCCCCACTGTTTTGACTCCACTATCTCCTCATGAAGGCTGTTCCATGTATCCACAACCCTCTCTGTGAAAAAATACTTCCTCACATTACCTCTGAGCCATCCCCCCTCTATCTTCAAATTGTGCCCCCCTTGTTCTTGCTCATCTCTTTTTCTGAGAGATGCTACCCTCTTGGACTCTGTTGATTCCCTTGATGTACTTGAAAGTTGCTATCATGCCCTTCCCACCACTCCTCAAGTTTATACATATTAAGCTTCTTTAATCTTTCTTCTTATGTCTTCTGGTGCAGACCCTGCAGTATTTTAGTTGCCCTCTTCTGGACAGCTTCCATCCTGACTATGTCCTTGTGGAGATGTGGTCTCCATAACTAGATGAAGTACTTTAGATGGGGTCTCATCAACTGTCTGTGCAGAGTGATAACAACTTCCTGTTTTCAACTGGTGATGCCTCTCCCTATGCATCCCAGTATGCCACCAGCTCTCCTTACTTCCTTCTCACATTGCTTGTCCACCTTAAGGTCATCTGACATGACTACCCCCAGGTCCCTTTCCATTTTTGTTGTTGTTATTATCTCACCCCCCATTGTGTACTCTTCCCCTTGGTTTTTGTTTCCCAGGTGCATTATTTTGCACTTCTTTGCATTGAATCCAAGCTGCCATACTTCTGACCATTTCTCCAACTTTGCCAAGTCCCTTCTCATCGTTCCATGCCTCCTTGTGTATCAACCCTGTTGCAGATCTTTGTGTTGTCTGCAAAGAGACATACTTTGCTTCCAGTCCCTCTGCAATGTCACTTATAAAGACATTAAAAGGACTGGTCCCAGTACTGAACCCGCGTACCCCACTAGTAACCATCCTTTCTTTTCAGAGTGAACTGCTACTATTATACAATGGCAAGAAAGAATCTTGGACTGTGATTGGACAGTTTGATCTGGACCCATGGCGTTATCCCAGCATAATGCCACAGGTCTAGTCTCATCATTATGGAGCAGCATTTGGATCTTTTTTTTTTTGCATCTCCTCTTAAGAAACAAAAATATTTTTCCACTCTAATAAAAAACATTCTTTAAAATTATTATTTTTTTATTTTATATATAACAATGAGCCATTGTATAATAGGAATAATGCACTCCAGGGTGTGTGTCGTTTGGGATAATGCCATGCCTGGGGCATTGGACGCACTCAGCCTGTGGCCTCATGCCCAACTCCCCCAGGCATGGCATTATCTCAGCACGACACACACCCTGTCGTGCATTATTCCTTTCATTACCCTCTGTATCCTGTTGTCCAGCCAATTTTTTACCCAGGCTTATTTCCAGATGTGATCTGGGAGCACAAGAAAGTTAAGTGGCTTGCTCAGAATTGCACAGTATTTTAAATGGAGTATGACTACTTATAGAAGAGCATAAGTCAGTGTAACAATGGGATAGGGACAACATGCAGATTGTCACATTTGGATATATGCTTAGCGGTAGATGACCTCTGTATAATTCTTGTAGCTAGTGCCAGGAAAGTGATGCAGCTGCAGGCAAGAAGGCTTGCCTATGTTCAGAAGAGAAGGGAACAGGGATCTATCAGGAGGGTAACTAGCTTATAATATTGTTAATAGGCACCCATGGTATCAGGGGGATAGTACTAAGATTGATGATGTTTAGCAGGAGAAAGCAGCACAGAAGGGCATAGAGTGTGATTCTAAAGGGCCCTCCTGCATGGTCTTGTAAATTATATTTTCCTTGAGTGAGAAGCTGTAAGTATAAAAAGTATGGGAGCATTTAGTATAGGGATAAGGAGCAGAGGTAATAGTAGGAGCACAGTATTAAGCTGAAAAATGTGGTCCCTCTAGGGGATGGTTAATATAAGGTGCTGGTGGAGAAACATATACTTTGTTATACACAAGGCAGCTTTGATGTACCATGTGACAAGGTCAGGCTCTAAATAAAATACATTCGATAGGGTGGGTAGAGAGATGGCATGCAGCACCAACAGGAAGATGTTCCAAGGAGCTGGGAGCTGCAGAGGAGCCTGTATCATACAACTTGTTCTGGATAGGCAGGCAGGCAGGTTGGCTAGGTGGAGCTGCCAGAGGAGAGGCTCATAGCAGGGATCCGATGCTGGGTATCTGGTCAGGGTTGGAGTGCCTGTAGGAAGACTGGAGCAGATTAAATTTAAAGACTCAGAAACAAAAGGATCTGAAAATCACTTAGGGCTAATTTGGGGATGGCTAGCAGGAGAGAAAACTGAGATATGTAGAAGGAGGCAGAAACAATTGGAAACACAGTTAAGGTTCAGGGATTTTCCCAGTCCTGATGCAAGAAAAATGCAATAATCACAGAATGTCTAATTCAGTACAGTAAACTTTAGCTAGCCTAAGATACAATCATAAATTAACAGAGTTTGCAGTTGAGCATAGTTTTCATAGACTGGAGCATTAGAAGGAGCCAATAGAGAAAGAGGAAAAAAAGAATGGCAAAATTCAAAGACGCTCAGAGGAGAGATGTAGAGGGTTATGCCACTCCACCCTCCCTTCTTCTCTTTCCATTCTTACCAGTAGGCATCCAGGCACTGTTGGGTCCTAGTCATTTTTAGCTGAAGCCTAGGTTTCTGTGATGACCACTGTATCTAGCTTGGATTCTGCCATCATTGCCTGAAGTTCACTAATTTTGTAGTCTAGACTTCTGGCATTAGTACGGACCCCTTTCCAACTATCCAATGAGCCTTTCTTTTTCTTTAACTGAGCTTTTCTCTTATTCTTTCTTAGCTGGCAATAACTGGCTACTAGCGATATTATACTGCTAATGCAGACACATGCTGATACTGAGAAGAAGATGAAAATAAAGTCCAAATGTGCACAAAAAGAACCTTTAACTCAACAGAATAGAAGACTGTCTAAATTATTTAAGTCTATGGATTTAAAGCTAAATAAAAGTGGAGACACAACTAGCAACACTTTAAAAAGCATATTAACTAAAAAGCTAATGCAAAACCAGCTTCTGTTTTAAAAATGTTGTAGCATAATACATGCTGACATGGAGCCAAATACATAAACTAAGGCTGAAAAAAGAAAGGAAAAAGAAAACCAAAAAAAAAAGACTATTCTAATTCAGGATAAGGGTACTCCATCTCTTCCTCTAAATGTAAGGACACTCCCATATCGAACTCTAACTTAACTGACAAACCAAATAAAAAACAAATCAAATAAAAAGTCAGGTTATAAGGAGTCCATTGCTGTGGATGACAGATTTATGGACACATCAATATCCTCTACATCATGGAATTTGCCAACAGTGCTGAAAGTGAACCTGAAGCTGACAGCAACCACATAAAGCTTTACCAATGTTCAGCCCCCAAAATGGGCACTGCAATTGATAAATAGAAACAGCACCTTACAGGAGAATATAAAACCAGTTCAGTGATTACTGGAGAACATACATAATATAAAAACAATTATGAATAGCATTGATGGCAAACTGGAGCATGAAAAAAATATATATAAACAAACTTGATCAGAGGCAATCCAGTCTCAGGGACATTGTAAATCCCATGGCACAAGAAAAAAAAAAAATTAAACTAAAAAATATCCAAAAAAAAAAAAAAGACTTTTGAAACCAAAGTAGAAGATCAAGAAATAGATCTAGGAGAAAAACATACTGATATTTGGATTGCTACCAGGATAGGAGAAATCCAATTCTCTGTACAATATCATAAATGAGATAGAATGTATGGGGGGCCCTTATTACTAACTGTGCTAGGCTGTACCAATGAATAGTGTTGATAAAAACACACAATAAACATTGCTGACAAATCTTCCTACATGATTTACGACTGCGTAAGGTAAGGATTAGTAAGAAAAGTAATTAAATCCTCGATTACGCGATCTTAGGAGACCATACACTATAAAACATAACATATGGTCTTTGGTTAATAATCTCTCTGAAAACAATTCTCAAGGCTGCCATGACATCTGAAAATCTCTTAAGTTATGTTCTCGAAATTTACAATGATGTCATGGCAACCTCTCAAATTTTTTACAGTGTGGATATGAACCAAAGACAATACATTAACAATGTGACAAACTGGTTTGCCAGTTATCTGGAGGATAGACAACAGCAAATAAAAATAAATGTCACTCTCTCATCCCTACTCCCTCTTCAAAGGGGTGTCCCTCAAGGCTCCATTGTAGGTCCGCTGCTATTTCTGATATATGTTAATAACTTAATCAAGAGCATCTTTGACTCTAAGATTCATTTATTTGCTGATGATACAGTAATGTACATCTCAAAACCCTCCTTCGCTCAAGCCAGTTTAACACTTTAATCTGATTTCAATCAGTTCCAGCATAATCTAATCTAAGCAAAACTACTGTTAAATGTTAAAAAAGCAAGGTACTGTAAGTTTTTCCATCTGCCAAAGTCAGTTGCAGCAAGCCTTGACTAGAGTAATACTACCATTTTTTTAGGAAATAAACCCGAGGTTGTGAATCACTTTACATAATTATGTTTTTTAGTGGACTCCCACTTGTCATTTGCCTCCCACATTGAATCACTGTCCAATAAACTGAAGCAGAGACTGGGGTTCTTTTCAGGAACAAATCCCAGTTCTCTCATTACTCAAGAACCAGGCTGATCCAGGACATCTTTTTGTCCCTACTAGCCTATGCAGATATGATATGTAATAACTGTACAATTACCAGTCTTCATAATCAGGACACTCTTTACCACCAGGCTATACACTTTATTACCAATGCCCTGGCTAGAACACATCATTGTGTACTGTATATGGAGATGAGTTAAACGTTACTATCAACCAGGAGGCTTATCCATATTTACAACTGGATATATACAGGAAAGCATTGCTAAATAAGTTGCCCCAGTATAGATCTACTACACTTCATTGTTCACAAAGCTCCTCTGCATTAAGGAAATCTACATATATTTCACTGGACATACCCAAAACCCGTACCCAAGCCAGCAAGTCAGCCATGAGTTATGTCCACCCTATAGCCTGGAACAAATGCCAAAGTATACTTAAGTTAAAAAAAAACCTAATACCCCTAAAGACATTCAAATCTCTTGTGGAAAACACTACCCCAGAAATCTGTCAATGCTACTAATTAATTAATTGTCCTGTCTAATACTTTGTCTTACCCTTTCTACAACTTCAGATCAAAGCTGTATTATGCACTTACGTACTGTATTTTTTTTTTCTGTATGTGTGTTCAATGTTTCTGGCTGCAACCAGTATTAACTTTTGCTACTATAACCGAATGTTTCTAACTCCTTAATTTTATCAATTATAGGTATTATAAAGCTTATTATGTTACTTTACTCCTGTCAACCTGCCACATATTGTATTGTATTATATTGTTACTGATATTTATGTACAAGGGACTGCCTTGTGAATCCTTGTGGATGAGCCTCCTCAATGGTTGTTATCCCTTCAAAAAAATTGAACCGAAGAGTATCCTTCTCATTTTCAGTGCTTCTTGATACTGATAAACACTTGTCTGTAATTGACAGAGCCCACTGGTTACAATATAACAAAGAGGGAAATCAACACACAATTCCAGCAGTTGCAAATTGCTTACTTCAGGTGAAGAATCCAGAATAAAGCACGTTTACGACAACTCCAGGAACTTCAAATGTAAAGATTCAAATTTATATGAAACAAGACATTTGGAAAGACCTTTAGACCCTCAGAAAGCAATGTGTTCCTATTGTATACAGCAAATTTTGTGGAAGGAGGAGAGAAAGGCACTCATTCTCTATTACGTTTTGCTAAATAACAAAAATTTACTATATGATAAGATAACTGAAGCAATCTGTGAAGTAAGAATTCATCTTCCATATTCTGTACATTTTCAGTTATGGACTGATGAGTGTAATGATAACTAGTAATTTTTTCCTTTTTTCAGCCAATAGCATCTAAATAAGTGTTGGTGCTACATGTACACATTTAAGGGTGGTATTTGTTCAAATGTTCAAAAAAGAAACTCAATGCATTGACTAGGGCACCACAAAGAATAAATATAATAATGTTTCAGTAGAAGCAGAGAGAACAGCATGTGATTTTGCAGATGTTCCTAAGTGATACTGAAGAGGTGGCAGACATTTTGGCCTCCATTTTCAAAGAGGCCTGGGAACAACACAAGGTGCATCAGTTTAAGGTTGCAGTGAACTCCAGGTATATCAGGGACCCTGCGCCCAGTGTTAGAAAAGGAGGTCCCTGCACACACACACAAAAAAAGGATTGTTGTTGCCATGGGCTAGCACCAAACATATCATGCACCTGCAGGGTGCCACACTGATCCATCCACCCTCACCGGCACAGCACTAGAGGGCTGGATGGTTGGGGGTGGAGAAGCTGCTGACCAGGAGGGGGCCCGGGCAGAAGGGGCATGGGAGGTGGTATAGGGTGAGTTGGTGAGACAGCTGGAAATGAAAGGAGTGACCTACCTGGTAATCACAAATTAAAATAAATACATGTGGCACCCAGTGTGGTGTGTTTGATGTTGTATTAATTTGATAATGGCTATCAATTCGTAGTACTGTAGGTTACTACACTGTACTGTACCCGATACTTATACTGTATACATAAACAGATGAAATCCAGCACAGCATAGGAGAGGCAAGTGATATTTCTGAATAACATAGCATCACAGTGAAATATGATACAGCAGACCTCACAATTGTTAAGTTATACAAACCGTAAAAATCATACAGCACCCCAATAATAGGAACACAGTAGATGATTTTTATGGTTTGCATAACTTCACATCATGTGGTCTGCTGTGTTGTGGTGGTACATTTCACTGTGATGCCATGTTATTCAGAAATATCATTTGCCCTACCTGGCTGTGTTGGCTTCCATCAGTTTATGTATGTACAGTGTAAGTAAGATGTACAGTACTCTATAGTAATCTATAACACATTAATAGACATTAGCAAATTATTACAACAGCAAATGCACCCTGCTGGGTGTCATAACACTCCATTTCATTTCCATCTGTCTCCAAAAAGCATCCTCTGTCACCTCCCATGTCACTTCTGCCCTCTGACCCCACATTCAGATCCCCCTTATTCATCACAGTGTGTGGCACTGGTGCAAGTCACTTAGACCATCTCCTGGCTGTTCTAAGTTGAGCCCTTTGCTGTGTCCATGGTGGTGCTTACAAAATCTGAAAAAAAGGGATCTTGCAGCCTCACCATAGAGCAAGTCCCTTGCAACCTTATCCACCTTGCTTTACATTGCAAGGCTGGTGCAGTGCCACTTTGGTACAGTGGCTCCCTTTTTTTACTCAGACTGCATTGAAAACATTGTAAATACTTGCATCATTCATGTTTGACACAGGTAGGGACCTTGCACCATTCCCTGGGTTTTGAAAATCTAGCCCTTTGTCTTTGGCAGGCAAATGGGAGGGATATGTGTCTGTGTGTGGGAAGGGGGGTAACTGAAGGGTCACTTTTCAGATTTAAAAAAAAATGTTACTTTATGTTTCTAGTCACAACCAGTTAACATGTGTACAGTATTCTTGTCCTTTTGTCACAAAATTGTATGCATATGCTATGACTGCAAGCACAATAGGAGCTTAATGGAATGGAAATGGGATAAAATCCCCTACCAAAAGGTGTTGAATCTAATCAAGAATTAAAAAAAAATAATAATTCAGATGTGGCAATGCTGCAATAGACCTTTCTCAATGATAGCGAAATCAAAAGAATGAAAAAAAAGGTGTACTGGAAATATATATCACTCTCAAGGTCAAAATAGAAAAGGGAAAAGGCTTGCAATACTGCTGAGTAAAAAGTGTGAAGGCAAAGTAATTAACATTGCATCAGATAAACATGATTGGATCATACTAATCAAAGTATAATTAGAGAAAGAACATATTTTTAGTTTATTCTATGCACCTTTTAAAAGTTTTGGAGCTTTTTTGGTTGAGGTCAGTAAGCTGATAAACAGATGTACAGTAACTTTCCTAATATTGTTCTATGCGGTGACTTATTGTACCCTAAATTATACATAGGATAAATCATCATTGCTATCTAACTGGGACAAATATAAACCTTGCTTGTTTGACAACTTCTTGGCCTTGAATAATTTATTAGATGTATAAAGAGATACATGATAAATAAATTGAATACACATTTTATTCAGCTAGATGAGATGGGCTCATTTCTCAAAGGGGGCTTAGAATGGTGCAAGCTGAGCAGACAGCAGCTTGCACTGAAGTTCTATGCTCCAGGTACTCTGCACCAGATTCTCTCATTGCTTGTGGCAACCCTGGCAGAGAGCCAAACAGGCAGTGCGTCAGCAGGGTGTGCCACAAGTAGTAAGGTGTCCCTGCACTGATCGAGCCAGTCCATGGTAATCTAGAGCTCTCCCCATCCTGAAGTCTCCCACTGTAATAAATAATAACAATGCCCCCATATCCGATAGTCAGCAGTCATCCCCACCCATCCCAATGAGTCCCTTAATAATAATAAATAACAGTGCCCTAATACCCAAAAGTCAGCGGTCCCCTTCCTATCCCAATGAGTCTCTTTATAATAAAAAAAAAGTCCACATGGTCCTGGTAGTCAGCAGTCTCCTCACCCATTCCAATGTAGCCTGGTATAATAATTAATAATAATGCCAATGGTCCTGGTAGTCAGTGGTCCCCCCATCCCAATGTGGTATGTTTTAATTATTAATAATAATAATGCTTCCTCCATATTAATCCAGTAGCCCCTCCCCCCAAGTCTCGATTCCCCATTAAGACATAGGAACATATCATTGGTGTTCTAGTGCCCCCCCATCCTGGCAGATAGTGTCTCACCACCATGCTCATCCCTTAATCCCCAAAACAAGCCTGTGATTGGCACAGCTCACCACTGTTCTCCATGGCCAGTTGCATACTGTGCTCTCAATGAGTGCTGTACTGTATACAGTACACACTCATTTTTAGACAGCTTGCTCAAACAGGCAGACCAAGATCTTAGGTGCATACTAAATGCCCAAAGGCAGTTATCATTTTATCTTTTTCAGCTTCTTTAGAAAATAATAAACTAAAATAACAAAAATAAAGTAAAATATAATATTACTATTTCAGGTAGCATTCCACCACAAAGATATAAAAAAAAGCAAACAGATCCTTGTCTTCTGTGACCAATACACAGCTACTCCTCAAGTAGCTCCTTGCTCTATGATAGTCAAGTCTCATCTTCCAATGCATATTTCAGGAGGGTTTATATAGCCACCCCACTTAATTTTAGTCCTGCCCACAAAATGCAATTAGACGACAAAAGGTTATCCATTTGAGGTTCGCAACCAAGCCTATACATAAACAAAAAGGTTACTTCTAAGCCTATGTTAGAGAGGGATCGTTAATAGCAAAGAAAAATGCAAATGTTATCAAGCTGGCCAAAAAGTATAATAAAAAGATGCTTAATTACATTGTAGGCTAGGCTCCACCTATTGGTCAGCATGCGAGTCCCAAACCATTGATTATAAATATAGTCCACTAGGGGCCGCTGATCCTCTATAGCATTTATTCTAAAGGAGCTCACCTGCAGGCGGGTTAGTAATTACATTCATATCATTTAGAAAAAGCATTTGTTTCTGCTGTATAACTTTGTATATGGGTTCCTTATGTGAGCTGGAGATAATGAGAGACTCTTTCTGTCTTTATCTGTGGGTAACAATAACTTTCCTTTTCATTTTTTCTATTATATTGTAGCCCTTTCAATTTGTTTTTCATTATACAATGGGAAGAAAAAGTCTAGCAACCTGATTGGCCACTGACCCCCAGACACTGTGAAGTTAGTAGACTATAACATCACTGTACAGTATGTAGGGCAGTCAAAAAGATGACAGTAGTACATTAAGACATATCCTTCCATACCCCCAAAGCTGACACAGATCTCAATGTGTTTACAGCCTCTCCCCAAAACACACACATTTGATACCTTGTTCTTTTGATTTTTTTAAAACAGTAACCCTCACACAGTCACATCCTCCCTGTAATCTGTCACTGTTACAACAACACATACAAGTTTTTAAAAATAAATGTTTATCTCCACAGCACCACCACCTGCAGGTAAACATTTTCAAGATCAGTGAATGCCTGTTCTGTCATTTCAACAAAAACCCACAGGCAGTGATGGCATGTAAAATAAAAGTAAATCTCTCTTTTTTGTTTTGAACAAACATTTTACAACAGTAAAACTCACCACAAGCTCTAAAATATCCTTCGTTTCAATCAGTAGTGAGATTGTGTCAGTGCATCCATAAATCGCACTGTATGCTCACAAACAGCTTCTCAGTGGATGGCTTCTCAGGCACAGACAAAAAAAAAGAACTGAAGTGATAATAAAAATGACTGTGAAATACAGTCCCCCCCAAACAGCATCTAGTATTACATGAAAGCTGATGACCTGGAAGGGCAGAGGGCACATTTACTTCACACAACACGAAAACATGACAAGCATTTGTCAATGCCGAATGTTTGCTTGCTGGCATTAGCAGTGGAAGTGCAGAAGTTAGATGCAGTATAGGAATGGCAGTAATGTATTGAACTGATGCCAACTCTACCCTCACCCTGCAGAGATGGACAGGCATTGGGGTATGCCTTTGGGTCATCACCCATTACGGACAGTACATTTCACCTCACCCTACCCTGCAGACCCTGACAAGTGTTGAGGTGTGCCTTGGGGTGTTCGGACTTTACACTCACCTCATTTCATAAAGAAATATGCTGAAATGGGTGCAGTATAGGAGAATGGTGTGAACTCTGGGGCCAAAGAGTCCAAGGTGCACCTCGATGCCTGTCACTGGCTGCAGGGTGGGGTGGAATGGCGTGAGCATTACTGTTGACAATCCCAAGTCACACCCTGATGCCTATCAGTCCCTACAGGGTAGGCAGACGCCTGTCAGACAATATAGGGTAAGGCGTTATGGTCGGAAACCCTAAGGCCCTGTGCGTGTCTTGGTATTTTTCCTCTAAGTTTTCAATATGGACTTTTTGTGACCCCACTGCATGAACAGTGACACTATCAGTTTGTTAGTCAAAAGGTGATTTTGCACAGTGATTGCGCCATTTAGCGCCACAGGTGCGAAAACACATTTCTAACATGATGTGAAAAATGACAACTGTACTGTTCATAAGGAGGTGTAAACAAATGGTAATGTTGAAAATCTGGAACGAATATATAAAAAAGCTGATGAAGTCAGAAGCATGCATAGAAACTGCGCAACTCACACCCATAATGCAATTATTTGGGTGATTTATTTGCACCAGATTTTCAATATAGGCATTTTGGGACCTCCGCTCATGAACAGTGTTACTGTGATTTTCTTAATCTTTCCTGAACAATGATTTCCCACAACGACTGCCCTATTCTGTGCTGGAAGTACAAAAACACGTTTCGGCCAGGATGTGAAAAATGGCAGCTGTACTGTTCATAAGGATGTGTGGAAAAATTCCAATGTTGAAAATCTGGAGTGAAAATATTACAAATCTGTGCAGTTACGAGGGTGTGTGGAAACTGCACAATGCACACTTGTAACACAGTCATTTTATGGACATTTGTGACCAAATTTTCAACATAGGTATTTCAGGATCTCTGCTCATGAACAATGGCACTGTGATTTTCTTAATCTGTCCCAAACACTGATTTCCACAGTGACCGTGCTATTCTGTGTCGGAAGTGTGAAAACATATTTTGGCCAGGATGTGAAAAATGACAGCTATACAGTTCATAAGGAGGTGTGAAAAAATGGCAATGTTGAAAATCTGGAGTGAAAATATTACAGATTCACAGATTTGCGAGTGTGCATGGAAACTGTGCAATGCACACTTGTAACACAGTCATTTATGGGAATTTATTCACCAGATTTGCAACATAGGCTTTTTGAGAGCCCACCTCATGAACAGTGACACTGTCATTTCATTAATCGGTCCCAAAAGGTGATTCCGTGCAGTGACCGCAAAAATCACCTTTTGGAACTGAATAACCAAATGACAGTCATTGAATTCATGAGGTGGTCTCCCAAGTACCCCATGTTGAAAATTTGGTGCAAACATTCAAAATAATGACTGAGATATGCACCAAAGTTGAAAAAAACCCTATTTATGCCATTATACAGCTTACCAGCATTTGTTCAGTTCATGGTCAGCTTTGAAGAGTGCAGACATGTTCCCAGTCCACCGAAGATCAACACGCCATCCTCCAGATGTAAGTATGGGGTGAGAGGGGTGTGGGAGGTGGGGTACACAGAAGATGGGCGGGTTGGGGGCAAGAGAGTCAATGAGGACCGTTTTCTTTTGTTACAGGATTATTTTAATTTTACATAGATAACGTGTGACTTTTGCCCTGCTGGGGTGAGCTCCCAGGGTGGCTCCTGGAAGTTTTATGGGGGCAGTGGAGCCAACGGGAGATTGGGCACCCCCGTTGGCCATACAGTGTTGTGAGGGACCATGAGGATGCTGGACTGATGCCACGCTGGGGTGTGCTCCAGCATGGCACTTGGAAGTTTGTGTTTTTTGGTGGGGGGGCACTGGAGCCAATGGGGATTGGGCACCCCATCAAAGATCACAGTGTGTAGAGGGGAGTGCATGATCCAAGTAGGATTGGGCACCCCTTCATCACACAACAAATGGGGGCGGGGTGTGCATAGAACCACTGCTACAATCAGGCGGCGGTGGTAGCGTGTGTCAATTTGCATACTGCTGATGGCACAGCAGTATACTAATTGCCTACACGTTACCACTGCTGATTATAGTGATCATTTGCTTTCAACTGTACACCACTGCATTTGAACTGCTGTCATAGACAGCTGGGACATTCATTGATGCAGTGGGGCCACACCTGCAAAAACCCTCAGGGCATTGGAAGTGAGGGTGCCACACCTAT
This sequence comes from Neoceratodus forsteri, assembly GCA_016271365.2. Classification (NCBI taxonomy): domain Eukaryota; kingdom Metazoa; phylum Chordata; order Ceratodontiformes; family Ceratodontidae; genus Neoceratodus; species Neoceratodus forsteri. The sequence goes on from CM057458.1 coordinate 1,181,778,334, forward strand.
GAAAACCCGTATGGTGGCACTATGTTTCTTGCACATGCGTGCAAGCAAAAATAAAAACCTTAGCAGTCTCAGCAGGCAGGATCATCCTGGCAGCAGCTCTATCATGTGGTTGAAGAAATAGTAAGAACTTTTTTCTTAAATATATACTTACACCAACATTTTCTTAAACATCAAACACAAAATTGATAGAAATTTATTTTTTTCTTTCATCTTCTTTTTAATTATGAAATGAGCCATTGTATAAAAGCAATAAGACACTCCAGGATGTGTGTTATTGTGTAATAATGTACCCACCCCAGGAGTGATGTTATTACGCAATAACACACACCCTGGAGTGCTTTATTACTTAATCTTCTAAGGGCAGGAGACCATGGTTGAGGTATGGGAACATCACTGTCCCCTCTTTACAGTTTAGGGCGCTTGCTTATTTTTGCATGAGCAGGGCGGCTTTTGCCTGAAAGTGAAAGATTAGCCACCCTGCTGTAACAGTGCCACAGCTTATGAGAGAGTGAGAGAGAGAGAGAGAGAGAGAGAGGAGCCAGCATGTTCCTTGTTTATACTTCATCTTCTTTTATTTCTTTTTTAACTCTGTCTCTCTTTCTCTATCTCTCTATCTCTGTCTCTGTCTCTCTCTGTCTCTCTCTCTCTTTTGTTCTCTTTTGACACTGTAGGGTTTTTTTCCAACAGAAGGGGCACCAGGGAAGGATACAGAGACAGTGAGCATTGGCAAAGAAAAAGGAAAATTATTGCCACCCCGAGTCAATCCTGATTCGATTCAGGAGTTGCTCTAACATAGGAGCAGCATTTACTTTTAAAGAAGAGAAGCTCTTCTCAGCTGTATTCATGTATTCTCCATGGCTTGACTTGCATAATTTTTCATTTTACCTTAGAGCCAGCAAACTGGGAGCCTTCCCTGCCTTAAATAAAATTTCTTTAATTCAATAGGGGCATCAGGAAGAAATCACCAAGCTGCGGCAAATAAAAACAAAGTTTGGTGACTGCAAATCCTACTCTGATGCAGGATTCTGCTGCCTTTTGTATATGGAGCATTTTGTCTGTAAATTTTGCTGCTCCATGCACATTAGCTCACTCCAATATAGAAAGTAAGCTTTTGGCTTCTAAACAGGGATACTTTATTTCATATGGAGTGGTGTCTGATTTAATAAAAAGTTACATCTGCTTTGTTTAACATTATTTGCTGACTCTCCTATCCATCCAGGACTCACTTTCTATTTAAAGTGGAAACTTTTGACTTAGAGTGGTGGGTGGCACTAAAAGGAAAAGTGCAAGCCAGTTTGTGCAGGATAAACATTGTCCCCTTTCTCTCCACTTCTCTTATCAGGGCACAAGCACATCAGCAAAGGTGTGTGCCGCTGATAACGAAATGCCTCCATTTCTTTTATTCCCCTTAACAGGACATAATGGGTTTTACCTTGCAGAGTGGTTTTATAACATAACCATAAGTATAACTGCTCTGCATTTTCACTCTTGGGTGGGTCCTTCTATCTGGTCACCTAGGCCCCCTTAAAGACCATTTATGAACTCTTGACTGGTCCCCAATTGATATTGCTGATGACACTGATTCAGCCCTTGATTACTTTATCAAAACCTTCAACTCTATATGTGACATCCATGCCTCGCCCCAAAAACGTATGATCCAGGGTACAATTAACCCATGGGTGACCCATAACCTAATTGAACAGATGTAATCTCGTGACTTGCTGTGGTATTGAGCAAAGGCTACTAACATGCCAGGAGATACCCAGGCCTACAAAGTAGCATGGAATGCATGCACAAGAGCCATTTGCCAAGCAAAAGCCATCTAATACATGAATGCCCTTGCTTGCTCCTGGAAAGACAGAAGGATGTTCTGGGACAATCTCTTGGAGGTTACTGGGAAATGCTCCAAAATTAGTCCTGCAATGCTCAATTTAAATGGTGCTATCACCCGTGATAAAATAGTCATTGCTGATGCTTTTAACACCACCTTTTCAGACCTCAGCCATGTACTCCCACTTAACTTTTTCAACCTAGTCCCAACCACCACCCACTCTGATAGCCCGTCTGGTCCTATGAAATGGCCTCCTTTTTACTTTAAAGCAATCTCAGATGGGTTAGCCAAAAAGCACATACTCAAGGTACTTGGTAAGTCCAGGCACAGTGGTGACTTCCTATATTTAAAACTTATTGCCCTCACCATTGATGAAATCCTACAATCCCTAACCAAAATTCTTAACTGCTCCCTTATGCTCCCGCAATTCTCGGGTAAGTGGAAATCCGCAATGGTGACCCCTATCCACAGAAGCAGTAACCCATCTCTCCCTAGCAACTACAGAACAATCTCCATCTCCCCCCCCCAAGGCACTGGAAAGGATAGTTGCGGACCAACTTACTGACTACCTGGAAAAATATGACCTACTGAGTCCTCAGTAACACAGTTTTGCAAAGGTTACAGTACCACCACAGCCCTCTTAGATTTCACATCCTACATTCATCAGCTGCTAGATCAAAACCTCTCAGTTGGTGCTGCCTCTATTGACCTTACAAAGGTGTTTCGATACCATCAACCACACTCTATTAACTAAACAGCTCTCATCCCTAGGTTTGTCACCTGATGCCACTAATTGGTTCCAGAGCTACCTTAGTGACCACTCTCAGCAGGTCAGAATCAGAAATACCATCTTGTCATCCTGCCCTGTCCAGTCAGGTGTTCCCCAAGGATCTATCCTGGGCCCCTTACTATTTAACATCTTCATCAATGGGCTCCCTGCCTCATGCAGTGACAGAATACTCCTATATGCCGATGATGCAGTCATTTTCATTAGCCACTCGGACACCTCCCTCCTCCAAGAACAACTGCAGTGTAGCTTTGGAAAGGTTGAAACCTGGTTCAGGTCCCACAAACATGTCTTAAACTACTCAAAAATTAAAACACTGCTTTTTCATGGCACCCAGAGCAAACACAAGCACCAACAACTGATTATCAAAAACAGTGTTGGGACCACACTGGAGCAGGGTGACCACTTCAGATACATGGAGTGACTCTCGACTGCACACTATCATATGCCCTGCATATACGTAACATCACCAAAACTGTTAATACCCACATTGATCTGCTCTATAGACACAGGCACTGTTTAACTACCGAAGCCTTAAAGCTTGTGATACAGTGCTGTTATCTCACTTATTGACTATGAACTCAAAATCTACAGTTCCGCCAACAACACCACCCTCTGACTCATAACCCTTGCCCAGAACAAAGCCTGTCAGCTCCTCACCTCAGCTCCACAACTCACACACACCTGTGACTTACATGAGCAGACAAACTGGCTCCCACTGTTGGGGAGAATAAAGTATCAAACATGCATTCTTGCAAAGAAGGCATCCCTTGGGCTCCTGCCCCCTAGTGTCCAGTCTGTACTGTCCCCTCACAGCCCCACTTGACCAACCAGGAGTTTTGAAAACCTAGCCTTATCTATCCACCAGTGTTGGACCTGTCAAGGGCAATGCTCCTTCAAAGCAAGGGTCCCCAACTGGTACAATTTACTTCCTAGGGACATCACTAACACCCAAATCTAAACTCCTTTAAGCACATTCTTCATCAGCACTTGGTGGCCAATGCCAGCCATGACTGCACCTTGTAAAAAAAAAATTTCTGTCTCTCTCTATCTGTCTCTCTCTTTCAGCTCCACCGTGCCTCTCCTATATTAGTCACTCCCCTCACCCTCTGACTCCCTGTTATCCCTTTTCCTCTCTCTGTCCTTCCCACCTTCTGTTTAGACCTCTGCACCATGCCAGTACCTCCTGACTCCCATCACCTCATTCTGCCTCCCTTTCTTTTTCTTTTCTCTACACCACCTTCTACCCTCTCTCCCCTAGTCCCCAGACCCCACCCTCTTTCTTTTCCCCTCCTAGATTTCCCCCTTATTTTACCCTTATCCTTTCTCCTCTCTCATATGAGCCACAGGGTCTCTCCACTGTTTATTCTTGACAAAGCCTTTGGTAGCTCATGCACTGTTAACTGGCTGCTCTCTTACTGTTACCTAATGTAAATATTATGATAATTAATTTCCCATGTACTGTCTTTATCAGTTTACATATGTAATTATTTATTTGCCTGTCTTGTTATAACTTGTCCTGTTTCTATGACATGGAACCTTTGCAAAAGAGCCTTTGGCTCAAAGGTATGATTTCTGAAATTTAAATAAATAAATAAATAAAATAAATCCTGCTTGTTTATTTTATATTGTATTCTGCCTTCCAAAGGCCACAAAGGTCACCTTGGCCAATACAACAATTACTCAACATGAATAACAACTTTTGCATTGCATAAGTTCTATTAATTCTATAATTTTTGCATTTAGCAGCACTTGGCACTTTACTGATTTTATTCAGTCATTTTATGTATGCACAATCACTTTATTTTATCAGCCAGCATATACAGTAAGTCTGACAAGTTAGCCATTTCTGTGCTTTCTTTATCTAAAGCAAGGCTAAGGGAGGTCATGGTGAGGTACAGAAGTTGAAAAAGGGATATATAAAGATTGAAAAAAATTAGACAGGAACAGTAAAGACTGTTGTAGGTGGCCAATCTATGTCATTTGTAGAAAATGTATAGAAAAATTATTAGAGAGCACTGTTACGCAACAGATTCAAACAGAAAGAAGAAAAAAGAAGACAGAAAAAGGCATCTCTCCTCCCTGTCATGCAGACTGGTAGAACACACTTCTACTGTACTACACATTGCACATCCATGCCTGGCGGAAACAAAAGAAAAACCCTGTGCTCTGGGCAGAGTGAAGTCTTTGACCCCATGAAAAGTGGTGCCACAGCCAGCCCCAAGACCGATCACGTTAAATGTTGGTCTCCCCTTTGGAAGCCCCACCATGGTGGGTAAGCCATGGGGCTTAGGTTCTGAACAGCATCTGGGGGATGCCAGCATCAGGCATGGAGGCACTGAGTCAGGGAATATCCAAGAGAAAGTGGAGAACATAAATAGAAGGGGAAAAAAGGCCATAACTACAGTAGCAAAATCATAAATAACATCTATAAAAGACAACAGTGGAAATGTATATGTACAGCAGAATAAAATACAGAGGGAATTTTAAAATTTTTATAAAAGCCCTTATAAAATAGCAAGAAAAACTCTTGAAATTTAATTGGCAGAGACATCACCTGACTGCACATTAAAGCTCTATAATTGCATAGTCAGGTGCCAAATCTCATTTTCTTCCCCCGATAAACTACTTAACACCATTTTATAAGTGTAGTAAGTCCCTCCAAGGTTTATAGCATAGGATTTTAATGCACTTCCCAGGGATGTAGGGACACTCAGCTTTCAGCCTCATGCCCTATTACACCCCTGAGGTGTACATTAAAATCCTATAAGGCACACCCTGTCATGGCTTATTACTTACTTATAAATCTGAATGTGACCCTTAAGACATTGAAATGGCATATTATGAAAAGTAGGTAAATCACAGTATTTCACAGCATGATACAAAAAAATTAATCAAGTCTATTACCACTCATCAAATAGAAGCTACATTACATACTATGTCAAAGGGAGAGCGCTATGCACTTGCCAGATATACGTTAGAATTTTATCTTGCTCTATTACCACCATCTTACCATTATTAGAGATGCTCTTTTCTCAAATTCAGAAATCACATAATTTACCAGAGTCATTTAAAATGACTTATACCTCTCTACTTCCAGAAAAAGGAAAAGATCCAAACTCTCAAGACCAGTTGTCATATTAAATGTGAAATACAAAATTTACAAGAAACATTTAAGCATGATAATTCTTCCATTTTTAAATACTCTTATGCATTATGATCAGTCAGGATTTTTTCCACAAAGATCTAGTCCTATATGCCTGCTTAGGATTCAATTTATTTATTAAACACCTACAATAAACTAAGAAAACAGCAGTGATGCTATTCCTTGATGTGTATAAAGCATTTGACATGCTTGAAGGGAAATACATATTTCATGCTATGAAATTCTTAGGCTTTCAAGTTATATTTATAACTTACATCAAGGACATCTATTAAGAGCTGATGGTAAAAATAAGCCCTAATAATAATGTTTCAGAATTGTTAACCCTGTACCATGGTCAGACACCTGGCAGTTGAGGTTCAAGGCCAAAAAGTGTGAGGTGCTACATTTCAGGGCAAAAAACAAAGGAGGAGCAACCAGCTGAGGGGGGTTCAGCTAGCCATCACAGAGGAGGAGAAAGATCTGAGGGTGATTATAATGGGCTCAATGAACAACTCAGCACAATGCAGAAAGGCAGCAGCAAAGACCAACAAAATGCTGTGTTGTATTGCCAGGGGTATATCTTAAAGGAGAGGGTGGTGATCCTGCCATTGTATAGGTCACTGGATAGGCTACACCTGGAGTACTGCATGCAGTATTGGCATCCACTCCTGAAGAGGGACATTAAGTTGCTGGAGTGGGTGCAGCGCAGGGCAAAAAAGATGATCCAGGGACTAAGGGACATACCCTACATGACCAGGCTGAGGGAGTTGAACGTGTACTCACTGGAGGAGAGGAGAAATTTGGGGATATAAATGAAACTTTCAAGTACATGAAGGGAACAAACAAGTCAGGCATGGAGGGACTATTAAAGTTAAGGAGGGGTAGGGACACCTGTGGTCATGATCTCAGTTTGGGGGGTTCAGGAGGGAAATAAGAAGACACGTTTTTATGGAGAGAGTGGTGTCTGTGTGGAATGCATTGCCAGTGGAAGTGGTATCCTGTAGAACAGTGGACTTCTACAAAAGGGGGATGGGATAGGGTAAGAGGGAGGGTCAGGGGAGGGGAGGGAGGGGCAGCTGCCATATAAGGGTTGCTAGCTGCACACTAGAGCAGACTCGATAGACCATAAGGTTTTATCTGCTGGCAAATTCGTATGTTTGTATGTACAGTATAAGGCAAGGCTGTCCTCTGTCCTGGACTCTTTTTGTGATTGTTCTAAAACTTCTGCTTTGTTAAAGTAGATCTAACATTAAGGTCAATTGGATTCAAGTAGATGTATCTGAGCCAAAGATTAAAGTGTATGCAGATGACTTATTACCACTACTATAAGATCCTAAGAATAGGTTAAAAGAATTAAAAATAATAGTGCTGTGCAGAATGTGGAACTCTGCCAACAGAATTAGGATGGAATGACAATTCCACTGACAAGATTTCAGCTGAAATTTCACTGGTCCTTTCTGTGAATTCTGCCTCCTGTGATCTGTGGAATTATATTCTGCAGAACAGTATTTTGGGGTGGAAAATCATTCTGCAAACATTTCCATGGAAAATATTGAGATTCACAGAATAAAATATATGGACATGTAACAGAAAACTCATTCTGCATTTTTCTACCATGGAATTCTGCCATTCCACTTCCAACAAAATTCAATGGAATGGGGCTGATATAGCCTACAGGATAAAGTAATGAGCTGTAAATGAGCTTAGTACATCCAGCAGACCTGTGATTGATTCCCACAACCCCCACTTACATACTATTTGTCCCTAAGCAAGTCATTTAAACTCCCCGGTGATCCCAGATCACATCTGAAAACAGGCACTTGTGTCTAGTGGACCATACCAGTTACCAAGGAATAAAAAACAAAACTGGACAATTCCATGAACTTTCCATGAAATTTCATTTTGCAGGAATTTGAAAACTGTACACTAAAAAATTATTATTAATTGATTTTCCAAAGTAGCAGGATACAAGAGCAACAAAATAAAGTCAGAAATTACTATTTTTAACTGTGACCATATCAATAACATTTAATTTTTTTAATGCCGCTCATCGAGAGGGCGGTATGCAGTATTTCAGTATTACAATAACTAATAATTGAGAAGGATTCTATATTCTGAATCATCAGATCCTGCTAACAACTTTAAAAAATAAATCAGTATCGTGGAGTAAAATTCCAAATGTCATTGTGGGGCAAGATACATATTACTAAAATGCTTACAATTAACTATTTATCATATCTGCTGCATGCCATAATTGCAACTATTCTTCCAAAATGGGTAAACATGTTAATACCCTTATAAGGAATTGTTTTGTAAAACTATAAACAGCCCAGGATTTCTTTGTCAAATCTCTGTCTAACCAAAGAGCAAGGGGGCATGGCATGTCCTGATTTGGAGTTATAGTATACTATATATATAACCAAACTGGTTATATTTTGGGCATGTACAAAAAAAGCTAATTTGGATGTAGACAATATAGTCTTAAATGATGCACAGTATAAAAAAGTGGATATCAAACATATCTGGTTTGCACCATTAAAAAATATGAATTTAAATAGTGCAATAGTTAAGCACCTAAGCAATATAGCTAAGAAATTCATAAATAAAACAAATTGGATTACCTGTCTATCACCAGAAATTATTATATGGAATAATCCCAACTTTAAAATTAATTGAATTTGTTTTTTTTCCAAAATGCAAGGCAGATAAATGGATTAAAATGTCAGGTATTTATGAATTATGGGAATGTGATGGAATGGGTTCTTTGTAGAGATATATATGAGCTGTACAACCATTACTTTTTTTACACTCAGCTATGTAGTCTGCATAGAAAGTAGTTTAAACACTAATAGAGAGAGACCGAGAGAGATCTCCTAATAGCAAAGTGTTGGAAAATGAGCTGCAGGCTACTTTGAATTGCATAGTAAAAAGATATTTGCATGGGTCATTAAATAAATAAAAGGTTATTTGAAAATATATCTATTGTAACACCATTAAAAATGGGAAAATTAAGTGAAAATATATTTTACAAGTCAACAGTGGCAACTGGCATGTAATTCTATTTAATACTATAAGCTTTCAAAGGATAAGTCCATTCAGTTCAAAATATTTAATACAGTATTATTTTAGCCTCATAAATTATTTAAAATGAATATAAAATCAGATTGAACTGTTTTGGCACTGTGAGATATTTGTCACTAATTGTAGGAGTGTACACTTTGTAAAAATAGTGGTCTCAATCTTCTGACATACAGTTTTAAACAAATACATTTTTACCTTCTGTATTGTAAGACCCCACTTTCACACTGTTAAAAATTGTGAATAATAGACTAATGGAACAAAAATAATAGGTTGTCCAAAAAGCCAATACTATGGCTGTCAAAAAGTTGATTCTAAAATACTTGACAGCACCAGAATGACAGCCTACTGTATCTCTGCAAAAATTTGAATGGAAACAACTATTTCTGAATTTTTTGATATAATGCAACATTTTCTTTTTAAACTATTGACATTTTTGGAGCATATATAATAAGTATTCTGAATCATCTATGGCAGTATAGCGCAGTGGTCTAAGGCTCTGAGCTGCAAATCTGGTGATATCCAGCAAACCAGACCTGGGTTTGAATCCCACGGCTTCCACTTGCATACTGTGTGACCCCAAGCAAATCACTTAACCTCCTTGTGCTCCCAGGTCGCTCCTGCAAAAAAGCTTTCAGCTTAGTATGCTATACCTGGTTAAACAACTAAAAAAAAAAAGTATTTGAAAGTTCTTAGACATAGCCTTTTATGTTATTTAAATTCCTTGTGCTGTAGTGCTTTATTTTTAAAGAACTGTATCATTTAGACACACTATGTATTGCTTTAGAAGATTTTTTTTTGTATTTTTTTAGTATCTTGACAGGAACAGTGTTAAAAGCAATATTTATTAATATTAATGAGCAGATCTGATGCATGTTCATATATGTATTTAAGTGTGTATTAAAGAATATACTGTATATGTATAATGTGACCAATAACAAAGCTTATTTGCAAAAGAAAAAGTCATCTGAACAGAGGAGAGTATGACATCATAGACATACCTTCGTGAGGGTGTCAGAGAAGAGAGAGAAAAGAATGGGCCCAACAATGGATCTCTATATTAACCCATTAATGACCTTCCTTGGGGTTGAGAGAGATTCCCATGTGCTTACTGGCTGTGCCCTTCCAGATAGGTAGCTCGGAACCAAGGCAAAAGGGTACTTGGGAAATACTCAAGTTTCACAGCTTGTCAATGAGAACATTGTGGTCTACCAAATCAAATGATTTAGTAAGATCCATGAAAACAGTCCCCATCAGTCTTCCTTCATCCATGTTTTGATGGCATGGTCAGTGAACATAACCAGAGCCTGTGTGGTGTTGTGCCATTTCTGGAATCCAAGCTGGTAGTGGGAGACAAGAAAGTACTTGGACACATACTCAGAAATGTGTTGGAAAATAATCCTCTCCAGGAGCTTACTCAGTGGAGAAAGATAGAGACTGGATGATAAATTTCAAGCAGGGAATGGTCACCTCCACCTTTGAGGATAAGTACCACCATTGTCTGCTTCCAGAGTTCCAGCATAGATAATATGGAAAGAGAGAGGCTGATATTCTTTGTAAAGTGGTATATGATACTCTGGAGATAATTTTATTAATCTGGGATATAATTCATTGCTATCTGCCCCCTCCCCATTATTGGGTATGGCATCGAGGATTTTGTGGGTCTCCATGGGGAAGGTAGCCCAGATGTAGAACGGGAGGGGGTCTGTGGAAATGAGACAGACACCATCCTGAAGGACCAAAATATGGATAGACCACATAAGGGAAAGTGAGATCTCATAGGAGGACAGGTGCAAGAATTTAAAATTGAAGGACTCAGCTTTGAAGCTGGGATCAGATAGTACACCCGACTCAGCATTCAGTTTGGTTGAGTACTGCTTATTTCTCAGTTTGATCAGGTAGTTAAGCACTAATTAGAATTGATTATGACTCCCCAGGTACTGATGCTGTTGCTTTTTAGACAGCTAGTCTTCAACTGTTTAGCTTCCTGCTTGCAGGGATTCCTCTGCTACTTATACTCATTCAACAATGTGGGAGAGGGTTTGGATTTAAATACCACTAATGCTTTGTTATTTTGCTTCATTCTACCAAGAATGTCCCTAGTGAGCCACCACCTTGGACGTGACTCGTGATTAGAAAGAAGTGTTTGAGTTGGATGGAGGAGAAAACAGCATAGAAGAAGTTAAAGGGTGCATAAGCATCTGACATGCTGTTGAGGACAGACAAATTGACTGCTTTAGTGTCAAACATCCCAGAAAGTCAGAATATGGGGGTTGCTGAAGCTTACCAGATCAGATACAGAAGGTCTAGGAGTGGTCACTTATAGGGTCAGAAAAAGTATCAGCCTTCACTATCCCAGCATCCCTAATGGTGAAAACCCAGAGGAGGATGGTGTGGTTGGAAGTCTTAAGATTTTGGTGGGTGTAAGAGGTTATAATCCATGAGACATCTTTACCCAGATGCTGCATAGAGGAAGAGATAGAATACACTACTAAAAGTTTTACATTTCCATCCATCTCCAAGATCAAGACTCATTTATTTTTTTTAGAATTAGCCTGTCTTTTATGGCAATCTGATTTGTATCTGTTTATTTGACTCAAAGAAATTTTAAAGAATAGAGTCAGGGATGTAGTTGCAGCAAAAGATGTAGAAAGATTAAATAGTCTGAAACTTTTTCACTGGTACAAGCAAACAAAGCAAACACACAGCCTTGAATTGTACTTCATTTCTATGGCTGACCATAAACAAAGAAGGTCAATAGCCAAGTTTTGACTTGAACTTTATAAAGTCAACTATATTTATTTTCAACAAAAATGGCCAGATGCGGACACTCAATTTGGTAAAAGCGACTTTAAGTTAGAGGATGATCTTAAACACATAACATTAATCTGTCCCCTTTATGCATAAAGTCAGAACTATTGGTTGGGTGAGATTTTGGCATCACTTGGTCTCCCTCCCAACTAATTACTATAGTGTACACGTCTCAGGATATACATTTACTTCATAGGTTGGCTAATTTCCTAGCAGCAACACATCTGTAATAGATGATTGTGAAACCAATATTGTTTAATGTATTAGCATGAACAATTTAAGCAATTCTTTTGGAATCATTATAAATAATTATCTCTGTAACTTGAGATGTACATATGCAATCCTTTAATACAAAATGTAAGATACATTGCTGTATAATGACGTTGCAAAATTTGTACATTCTATAAATGTTTTTTTTTACTAGTGTATTTAAAAATGATTTGTTATGTTTTTAGATTTTAACTTTTTAAATGGCTTAATTGCTGAACAAATAAAATATTTCTGATTTGAGGTTATAATCCATACAAGATTAAAGAGTAGCAGACACAAATAGGGCAGGCAGCTTCTACTCTGTAGTTGCCTGCCCTAGGAGCCTTTCAGCTATAAATTATTTTTTTGCTCTGCGGTTTAAAATAATTTCACTCATAAAACCTGGCTGAAGGCATGTGCAAAAAAAAAACATTCCAAGTTCAGAAATCATTATGACAACATTCATGGAAATTCCACCTAAAAACTGTGGAATAAATATAAGAACTGTTGGTTAATGTATTAAACTGTGGGGAAAATTCTGCAGAACTGATCACTGTCAATGTTCAGCTCTGTGGCTTTTTCCCCACAGTTTAATTCATTAACCACCCCAGCCAATTACTGGCTCCTGGCCCTTAGTTTCTTCTGCTTCCCCACCCCACTGATCACCGGCCCCATATCAAAAAGATTGTTAGTGTTCAGTCCCCCCACCCACCCACTGATCATCCCTCCATGTAAAAAATGATTACGTCTTCCTTCCCTGGTGTTTAGTGGTCCCTCCACCTGCTGATCACCGGTTCCATTTAAAAAATTAAATACCCTCATTCCTTGGTGTCTAGTGGCCCCCTCACCTACTGATAGCTGCCCCATAGGAAAACAAAATGTTAGTGTCCAGTCCCACTCACCCCCCCCGCTGATCACCCCCACCATATAAAAAATAATAATATGCTTTCCTCATTACCTGGTATCTAGTGGATGCTCCACTATGGCAGGTCATCCATCACCACCTTGTTCCCCCCATCCCAACTCTCAATGGTTTACCAGCACAGCCCTTCTCTATCCTCCACAGCTGGCTTCCCACTGAGCTGAATGAATGAGTGCACATGCTCATTCATTGCAGCACACAGTCATCTTACAGCATAGTTTTCAGCAGGTAGAGAAGGGGAAGGTGGTGACAGGAACAGCCCCTCACCTTCTCTATCCCATGGAAACTTTGTAATAAGATGACCAGTAGCTGCAATGAATGTGTGCATGCACTGGTCATTCAGCTCAGTGGGTAGCCAGCTGTGGAGGACAGAGGAGAGCTGTGCCATTTGCCCATTTGGGGTTGGGATGGAGGAGTGGGGTGGTGATGGACTACCTCCCAGGGTGTGGAGGGTGGTGGGATCCATTAAACACCAGGGAATAAGGAAAGGATATATTTTATTTTTTTTTTTATATGGGGGTGATCGGTGGGTGGGGGACTGGACACCAATAATCTTTTTTAATATGCATTTGGCACTTAGTGGGGGATGCACAAAAAATCGTGGGGGCAGCAATTAGTGGGGGGAGGGCGGCTGTATCACTAAATCATACACTAAACTGCAGATGGAATAAATTCTACAGATTAAAGTATTTTTATGCAGTTCAGCCCAAATGTTCCATGGAAAAGTGTAAAAATCTGAGGAAAATGGGCAGATGTTTTTAATCTCACCTTAGACAAAAGTGCGAAAACTTTTGTGGAATTTCTGAAATTCTGTGAATGTACCTCCAAGGTGAAATTTGCAACTTTTGCCCATCCCTACTTTGCTCGTAACTTCCATGTACAAGCTGGGAGATTGCCAAAAGCCACAGCCCCACCCCTGAAAACAGTATAATTATGACACAAGGTTGGGGACTGGCTGTTCATGGAGAATGTAATATGATTGTGGGCTGCATAAATGCACTAAAATTATCTTTGCTGGCATATTTCCATGTACTGTATGGGTCTCATTTATATGTTATGTATTAACCCCATACATGTAAACATTCCAGCAAAGATAATCTTATTGCATTTAGGAAGCCCCCCAATCCTATTATATTCTCCATAGACAGCACTGCAGCCCCATTCCCAACCTTGCATCATAATTATGCTGTTTTTAGGGGTGAGGCTGCAGCACTCAGCAATCTCACGGCTCTAACACAGAAGTTATGAGTCAGATTTTATGAGTTAAATATTTTTAAAATCAAAAAGTAAAAAATTGACAGCTGAAAAGCTCCTTGGTCAGGCAACTACAGTATATGTATGAGTTGTCTGCCTGGAGCCCACAAGACATGATAGCTGCTTTTTATGCTGTTTTAGGAGATCACTACAGCCAGGTATAGCCATGTACTGGGAGTCAATATAGCACAGTGGTTTAAGGCTCTGAGCTGCAAATCTGTAAACCTAGGTTTGAATCACACAGCCCTCACTTGCATATACTGTGTGACCTTGAGCAAGTCACTTAACTTCCCTGTGCTCCAGGTTGCACCTGTAAACAAGCTTTCAGCTTAGTATGCAACTCCTGATTAAACAACTGGAAAAAAAAAGTTATATGTTCCTAGTTCATGTTGTTCTTACCATCAATAATATTGTCTCTTGTGGGAGAACAGTGGCCAGTGCCCTGTAAAATATGGGTTAACCCAAATAAGCTGAGGGCATTATAGGAATAGCCAATGAACAGTTTCCTAGAACCAGCAGGAATTTTGATTGAGACTCAATCGCAGAAGGCATTCCAAACAAGGGTATAGTATCAATACAAGGCTAGCTGTACAGAGTCTGCAACTGACTTTGCAAGCCCATACCTGTAGGAGCCTGGGACCATCAGTAACATAATATTCCGTCTTGGGGATCAAACAAACACGTACTATTGCAGTGGAATAAATACCCTCCTAGAGGAAGGCAACACTATGGAACAAATGATCAAACTGTCCTAGGTAAGAGGAGAAATAGGGTCATCTGGAATGTAGAGTCTACAAGGCAGGGACACAGATAGGCACCTTGTACTAGGATAAGATAATGCAGCACCTTGTGAGTGTATAGGGAAAGGAAAGGGAAAGGAAACATTGTTTAACCAGGGGTAGTACACTAAGCCAAAGCTTGTTCCCAGATGTGACCTGGGAGCACAAGAAAGTTAAATGACTTTCTCATATCATAGAATATGCACCTAAGTGGCTGTGGGATTCAAACCCAGGTTTCCAGATCTACAGCTCAGAGCTTTAACCCACTGCACTATACTGTATACTAATACTTGAGGTGCAGTTACATATATGATGTTCCTCTAGCCCCCTTCCTGACACACACACACAGTAGGTAGCAATCATTTATAGTTATGGTAAATTATGGCATGATTTAGTTTGAGAATTAAACTTACCATGTCATGACACTGGATGGATAGCTGAAATGAGAGATGGTATGAACTAAAAAAGGCTAATGAGAAACAAAATTAAGCAAGGAAGTTGTATATTTTAATGTAATCTTTTCACTTGGTGCTGAGATGTCTAACAACATTTAAAACTGTCCAGACCCCTGTCAAAGGGTTTGAGCTGAGCCATTCTCAAAATGAGTCTAACCTGATAACACCTTTCATTGGACAAATAAGAGATTTACAGAACACAAGTATCCAGGCAATGCAAAGCCCTTCATCAGGTTCTACAAAAACAAGCTTCTTTACTTTGAAGATTCATCTACTGGTAAATAAACTTTTACACGTGGATAAAACAAGCATTTGTCAATGCCAAATGTTGTCTTGCTGGCGTTGGCACTGGTAGTGCAGGAGTTAAAGAGATGTATAATAGGAATGGCAGTGAAGTATAGAAAGAACGTCAACCCCACCCCAACCTGCAGAAAGTGACAGGCATTGGGGTTGCCTTTGGGTATCTGGCCATAATGCTCATGCAGTTTCACCTCACCCTACCCTGCAGACTCTGACAAGTGCTGTGTTGTGTCTTGGGGTCGTTGGGCCTTGCGCTCACCCCATTTCATAAGGAAGTACATTGAGACGGGTGCAGTATAGGAGAATGGGGTGAACTTTGGGGCCGAAGAGTCCAAGGCACACCTTGATGCCTGTCAGTGGCTGCACGGTGGGGATGGGGGTGCAATGGCATGAGCATTACATTTGACAATCCAAAGGCACGCCCCCGATTCCTGTTAGTCTGTGCAGGATGGGACGTTATGGTTAGAAACTCTAATGCCCTGGATGTTTGTTGGTATTTGCACTCCCAAATTTTCAATGTAGCCTTTTTGTGACCCCACCTCATGAAAGCATTGGGGACCTCTGCTCACAAACAGTGTAGCTGTGATTTTGTTAATCTGTCTCGAATGTTGATTTCCCACAGTGACCGTGCCATTCTGTGCCAGATTAATATGTCAGCTGCACCAATCATAAGGAGGTGTGAAGAGATGGTAATGTTGAAAATCTGGAGTGAAAATATTGAAAATTCTTGACGTTATGAGCATGCATGAAAACTGCACATCGCACACTCATAACACAGTCATTTAGTTGAATTATTTCACCAAATTTTTAACATAGGCATTTTGAGACCTCTGCTCATGAACAGTTGGACTATGATTTTCTTAATCTGTCCCACACATTGATTTTCCACGGTGACTGCGCCATTATGCGCCAGATGTGCAAAACCACATTTCGGGCAGAATGTGAAAAATGACAGCTATTCTGTTCATAAGAAGGTGTGCAAAAATGGCAATGTTGAAAATCTGGAGTGAAAATATTTAAAATTCTAGAAGTTATGACTGTGTGTGGACACTGCACAATGCATGCTTATATCACAGCCATTTTGTTGAATTTTTTTCACTAAATTTTCAACATAGGCATTTTGGGACCTCTGCTCATGAATGTGTTACTGTGATTTTCTTACTCTGTCCTGAACATTGTTTTCCTACAGTGACTGTGCCACTGTGTGCTGGATGTGTGAAAACACATTTTGGGCAGGATGTGAAAATTGACAGTTGTACTGTTCATAAGGAGGTGTAAAAAAATGGCAATGTGGAAAATCTGGAGTAAAAGTATTAAAAATTCTCAAAGTTACAAGCATGCATGGAAACTGTACAATGCATGCTGGTAACACGGTCATTTTTATGTTGGCATGCTTGTGCAGCCAACTTCTTGCAGTAGTGCAGATTTGGAGGCATGGCCACTGTTGGGCAAATGCAGGGCATGCACCAGTAGGTGCTTCCTGCATTCCTCAATCAGGCAGCAGCAGGGGCCGACACCCTGCCTATCTAATGAGGTGAAGACATGAGAGAAAAGGACCGCTGCAATGAGAGCGAAGTTTTCATGCAGCATGACCATAACACGCCTCCCACTATGTGCAGGCAACATGGCAGCAGTGACTGCCACTGTTGCCTGTCAACACCACCATTTATTGTGTGCTGATGGGGGTGCCCAATCCCCATCAGCATCATGTAACCCCCTCTCTTTTGATTCCAAGGGTGCCCAATCCCTCTCGCATCATGTGCCTTCCCCAACAGTTTCTCTTTGCTGATGGGGCCCAATCCCACATGGCATGTCCCTCCTCCCTTGAATTCTGCTGATAGGGAGGCCCACTCTCCATCAGCATATGTATTCCCTCCCATTTTTGCTTGCCTAGGGGGTGCCCAATCCCCCTTGGCTTCTGCGGCTCCCCCCCTTTCCTTGTTTGCCGACGGAGGTGCCCAATGTCCCCTCTGCTAAAACACACACCCACACACACACACTCAGGTGGCACACTTGGAGCTCACCCTAGCTTGCCAAAGCACCTATTAAAAATAAAAAAAGGTCCCCCAATGTCTTCTAGTTTTTTTTTTATCTGTAAAGAAGGAAACAGTTCCTCAGTGGTCTCCCTGCTCCCTCCCACAACCCACATCCACCCACTGCACATCCTGCCTCCCCACACCCCCTCCCTCACCCCATACTTACCTCCAGAGTCTGGCGCAGCAATCTTCGGTGGACCGGGAACATGTCTGAACTCTTCAAAGCTGACCGTGAACTGAAGAAATGCAGGTAAGCTGTATAATGGAATAAACAGGGTTTTTTCAACTTTAATGCATATCACAGGCATTTTTGGGGAATTTTTACACCAAATTTTCAACATGGGGTTTTTGGGACCCCTCCTCATGAATTATATCACTGTCATATCATTAATTGGTCCTGAAAGGTGATTTCACTTTCAGTGCATGGATTAAACTTTTGGGACTGATTAATGAGATGACAGTGCCACTGTTCACGAGGTGGGCTCTCAAAAAGCCTATGTTGCAAATTTGGTGGAAAAAATCCCAAAAATGGCTATTTTACGAGCGTACATTGCACAGCTGCTATGCAGGCTCATAATTTTGTGAATTTGCAATATTTTCATGCCAGATTTTCAACATTGTCATTTTTGTACACCTCCTTGTGAACAGTACAGCTGTCATTTTTCACATGCTGGCTGAAATGTGTTTCTGCACGTCCGGCACACAATTTATTTATTTATTTTATTTATTGCTTTTGGTATCCGGGTAAGTGCACTAGGCATAGACATGCCTATTTTCAGGCACGAACCGGGAGAATACAGTGTTAGGAATACAAAATCGTATATGTGTCGCAGCACATGAAACAGTACAATACATAGTCAAGTAAAAAACTCACAGGTGTGGGGAGACATAATCAGCAACAAGCACAAGGAAGTTTAAAAGTATGATAAAATTGCAGAACAATATGACAGGTAACACAATAAATAAGAACATAAGTATTACAATAAGGGCATACATATAGAATAATACGTAAAGTTGCAAAGAGGTGATTGAAAAGGGAGGAAAGAGGGAGTGTGATAGGAGGGGAGAGAGAGAGAGAGGAAGAGGGAGAGGGGAGAGATAAAGAGAGAAGATACAGGAGCAAGGAGAGAGGATAGAGAGGAGGGCGACCTGAAGGAGGGTGTAAGAGAGGTGGAGAAGAGAACAACTAGAGAAGAAGACTAAAGCAGTGCAGGGGAAGAGGAGCTAAGGTGGGTTAAAGCAAGTGCAGGAGTTTATAAAGTGAAGGTGCTTTTTGTGAAGTTTCTTGAAAGTGTCATGGGTAGTTGCTTGTCGAATAGCTTGGGGTATGGAATTCCAGTATTTAGGAGCCACGTGAGAAAAGGCGCGTGAACCCAAATTAGTTCTGTGTCTGGGAAGGTGAAAAAGGGCTTGGTCAGTCGATCGCAGTCCATAGGAGAGAGGCTGTGTGACCAGTAGGGATGAGAGGGATAGTGGGAGGCCCGATCTGACAACGGAGTCAATTAATGAACCAAAAGCCTGTAGCCTGTGAGCGGAAGGGGCACAGCCAAATTAGGTCACTGTAGAGCTGGCAATGATGCCTGAAACGAGGAGATGCGGAGGCATAGCGGCAGATACTGTTGTAGGTGGTATCCCACTTATGGAGGGATGATTTGGAGGCAGAGAGGTAAGTGACTGAGCCGTATGCAAGGGCTGGGAGAAGAAAGCCTTGGGCCACAGCAAGTCTAGCAGATGGGGTAAGGGCATATCTAGTTCGGTAGGCACTACCTATTTTGGCGTTTACTGATTTACAGGTGGTTGTAATGTGTAGATCAAAGTCAAGAGATTGATCAAGAATGACACCTAGATATTTAAAGGAATTTATGCTGTTCAGTGAGGAGCCGTCTGCACACAGAATAATAAGGGCAGTTTGATTCGCTTTAAGTCTGGCAGATGAGCCAAAGAGCATGGAGTAGGTTTTACTAGAGTTGAGAATAAGTCTGTTTTCAGTGAGCCATGATTGAATACTAGCAAAATCTTTGGAAAGAGGATGGTTTAAGTCGATAACAGATTTAGCACTGTGGTAGATAACTAGATCATCCGCGTATAGCAGAGATGAACAGTTAGGTACAAGAAGTGAGATGTCATTAATAAAGATTGAGAAAAGTAAGGGCCCAAGGATAGAGCCCTGGGGCACTCTGACTTGAATAGTGGAAAGGTCTGATATAGCTGAGTCGAAAACTACAGCTTGCTTTCTGTCGGACAGATAGTTTCCAAACCAGGCCACTGTATCATTGGTGAAGCCTAGGGAGTGTAGTTTTGTAAGAAGAATTGTATGGTTGACCATGTCAAATGCCTTAGTAAGGTCATTGAAGACTGCACCTGTTAGGAGGCCCGAGTCCATAGAGGCATATATGTCATTGGTGAGTTTGAGGAGGGCAGTGGAGGTGTTGTGTCCTTTGCGAAAGCCATGCTGTGAGCTAGATAGAAGGTTATATCTTTGGAAGTATTCAATAGTTTGGGTGGACACTAGTTTTTCCAAAAATTTGCTAAGTACAGAGAGGATTGCAATGGGACGGTAGTTCTGTATCTCTTTGGGGTTACCCTTTTTAGGGATAGGTGTGACTTTAGCTGATTTCCAGATTTTAGGTATTTTGCCATGGCATAGAGACAGGTTGAAAATTTTTGTTAGGGGAGAAGCAATGAGTGGAGCAGTGGCTTTTAGGAGCCGAGGGTCTAGCCCATCAGACCCTGTGCTGGTGCTGTCAGGAATAGTGCATAGCAGTTTTAACACTTCTCCCCTTTTTATACTTCGAAACCTAAAGGGTGGGTGTGAGATTGTTGGACTAGTGTCGTTAGGTGATACAGAGTTACGGACAGGAGGGAAAGACTTGAGGTAGTTTGAGAGATCTGCAAAATAGTGATTAAAAGAATTTGCTATGGTTGTAGGATTATTGCAGTGAATGCCATTTAACAGCATGTCACTAATATGAACCCTGTGATTAGCTCCCAAGGAGTGATTTTATGGTTGACCAAAATTTCCTAGAGTCACCTGAGGCTTTTATTAGGAGGTCCTTGCAGAATGAGCTTTTGGCTAAGCGTATATTTTTCTTGCATGAGTTTCTCAGAGATCGATATAGATTATGGTCAGTCTGCATCCCAGTGATCTTGAAACACCGCCATGCCTTATCCCTGGCTCTTATTTGGGTAAGCAGGGCTTTTGTTAACCACTTAGTCTGAGTACCACGAATCCGTCGGGTGACTCGGGGAGCATGGGTGTCTTGTAGAGGGCTAAAGTGGGCCAAGAAGTAGTCAAGGGCTGTCTGAGCACAAGTTGAGGTGTATATCGGGGACCAGTCAATCAGTGAGAGATCATAAGTAAACTGCCCTAGGTTAAAGTTGGCCAGATTGTGGAAAGTAATGAGTTTTGGGGGAGAAGACGGTTTACTGGTAGACCAGATACAGTAGATGGGGGAGTGGTCAGTGATTGCATCAGCTAGGGTGCCTGCACCCATTATGCTGTCAAGGCGATTTGTAAGGATCCAGTCAATCAGGGTACTGGTCCGAGGAGGAGCCATGACCCTAGTTGGGTCTGCAATCATTTGGTGAAGGCTATGGCTTTGCACCAGGGAGTGAGAGGACTGAATTTCATTGCCAATCCAGTTTAGGTTTAAGTCTCCCAGTATAAGGACTTCATTACGACTAATGGTGCTGTCTAATAGGGAGAGGAGTTCTTCAAGACCCTTGTTGCCACAAGCGGGGGGGTTGTAGGTGCAGACTATGTGTAATTTTTTTGAGCCTAGCTGTAGTGTGGTGTGAAGTGCTTCACAGTGAGACAGTGTGGGCAGTACATTATGGGATAGCAGCAGGTGCTGCTTATATAAGATGGCAACTCCACCTCCCCGTTTTGATGAGGGTCTGTCTTGTCTGATGAGATTGTAATTGGGCAGGGAGCAGAGAGCATCAGGGGTGGAGGGTTTTAACCAAGTTTTGGATAGGCACAGTATATCAGGGTGGTGTTGTGCAGCCCAGGCCTCAAGTTCCACAATGTTATGAAGGAGGCTCCTGATGTTCATGTGTACAATCCGGAGGCCCTTGATGTCATTCCAGAGTGTGTTATTTAGAAGAGGTTACCATCTGGTCCCGGGTTTAGTTCAACATCCCAGCTAGTAACAGGGCCAGGAGTAAAAGGTACCATAGTTTACGATGGATGAAAGTGGAGGCAGGATGCTGCCAGGCACTGGGGATTTATGAGGGTGTAGGATAGGTGATAAATGAGTTTTTAGAGATGAGAAGAGGAGAGGTGTCACGTGGCCAGTATGAAGGCATTCCCAGTATGTAGAGTTTGTAGTCATCTGGGTGGGTGCAACGTTGATTAAAACTTGGAGGGTAGTATAGAATAGGTAGCCATATAATGTTAAAGAGAAAAGAGATTAGCAAAAATGCTCTGAGTGAGCTTAGAGTAATGTTGAAATAGGGTAGGTGAGTCATTGATGCGTAGGATGTCGGGAAAAATAGAAATCTTTAAACTGCAAAAATCAGGATTTAGAGATGTGACCCGGCATAAAAGGAGCAAGGCTTTAGGTGCTCACTGGAAAAGGTTGGTTAAATGGTAATATGTTGGTGCTATAGATAATTGCAGTGACTAACTCCCTTCTAGGAGGTACTAGAAGAGATAGCTCTAGTTGATATCAGTGAAGTAGAAAGCAGCAGGTATTCAGATTTTCACCCAAGATAATTCAGAAGGAGAGAGCTCTATATGGTATCAGCTAGGTTGAAAGCAGCGGAAGTTCAGACTTCCACCTACCAAAATAGAATAATCGCAGTACGGAGAGAGTGCAGTTAGGTATCAGCCAGGTAAAGAGCAAGAGAAATTCTGATATCCACCTAGGCTAATAGAAACAATAGCAGGAAGTCGATTTAGCCTTAGCTTCCGGGAAGTGCAAAAACTGCAATGGAAGTGGGAGCAGCTAATTAGCAAAGGTCTTGGCCGTCTACCACAGTAGCTAACAGGGAAATGAAATTAATTAACACAGCTACTTGGCTCTTTTGCAAAGCAATGAAAGATAGCCCCTCTAGGATTGCAAAGGGAGGTAGGCTACCAGGCAGAGCAAAAGCAGGAGGGGCCTTCCAGATTGAACTGCAGGGTGCTGGATTTGTTAATCAAAGCATGGTTGCTGTGGGAAATCAGTGTCTGGGCCAGATTATGAAAATGACAGTGACACTGTATATGAGCAGAGGCCCTAAAATGCCTATGTTGAAAATTTGGTGATGATACTCCGTAAAATGACTGTGTTACGAGCGTGCATTGGTAGATTACACGCACACTCGTAACATCGTGCATTTGTAATATTTTCACTCTGGATTTTCACCATTGGCATTTTTCCACACCTGTTGATGAACAGTACAGCTGTCATTTCACATATCTTGCCCAAAATGTGTTTTCGCATGTCCGGCGCAGAATATCGCGGTTGCTGTGCAAAATCACTTTTTGGGACAATTTGAGGAAATAACAGTGACACTGTACAAGAGCAGAGGTGCTAAAATACCTATGTTGGAAATTTGGTGCTGAGCATCCATGAAATGACTGTGTTAGAAGCATGTGTTGTGCATTTCCCACACACCCTTGTAACTTCGCAAATCTGCAATATTTACATGCCACATTTTCAACACTGGCATTTTTTACACCTCCTTATGAACTGTACAGCTGTCATTTTTCACATCCTACCCAAAATGTTTTCCCGCACTGCACTACCAAAGCCAATGCAAGCGCGACAACATTCGGCATTGACAAATGCATGTTTTGAATTTCTCATCAAATTTGCAACATAGGCTTTTTGGGAGCCCACCTCATGAACAGTGACACTGCTGTTTCATTAATCAGTCCCAAAAGGTGATTCTACTCAGTGACCGAAATCACCTTTTGGGACCGAATAACAAGATGACAGTGATTGAATTCATGTAGTGGAGTCCTAAGAACCCCATGTTGAAAAGTTGGTGCCAAAATTTGCAAAAATGGCCGAGATGTGCACCAAAGTTGAAAAAAAAAACATTTATGCCATTATACAGCTTACTTGCATTTCTTCAGTTCATGGTCAGCTCTGAAGTGTGAAGAAGTGTTCCTGGTCCACTGAAGATCATCGCACCAGACTCAAGAGGTAAGTATGGAGTGAGGGGGGATGTGGGGAGGTGGGGTATGCAGAGGGTGTGCATGGATTGTGAGAGGAGCACCAGGCATGTCAAGGGACCGTTTTCTCATTTTTCAGGTAAAAAAAAAATACAGACAACATGGGTCTTTTTTTGTTGCAGGTGTGTGCTTTGCCGTTGGGCTCAGTGCCACCTGTATTTCATGGTGGTGGGACCAAAGCTGATGGAGACTGGGTCCCCTGTCAGCACTGAAATGTGTAGGGGGGTCCATGATGCAGAGGGCGATTGGGCACCCCCTCAGCACACAAATTTAATTTTGGGGGCCATTATGCTGATGGGGATTGGGCTCCCAATGGCAAATTGAACTGGGAAGGGGGCATGCCAACAGGGTGACTGGGCCCCCCTGATGTCAGTTCCTTGGAAAGAGCAAGAGGAGGATAGCACAGCCACCACCATGTTTCATTGAAATGTTACACTAGGCAAGGCACGTCCTGCAATGAGGGGGAGCTCCCTCATTGCAGCAACGAAATTGTTTCAAGTTGGTGGCATGCTTTTGCACTGTTTTCATAGACATCGCACAATCTAATTCATGCCACAGAGCCCAGCCCAAAAAAGCAGTGGCCCCACTGGCCACTACATGACTGCTCCTCCAAAACCTGCTATTCCAGTTCAACCTACCCCAATATGTTGTCTTCACTACATACACAAGACAACATACAAAACAGTCTTTGAAATACTAGGTTGTTGTTTATCAGAGTATTTATCTACAATATGTAGTCACCGGAAATTTTGATGAATACCTTTGAGCACAATTGCTCTTTTACAGTGATTACATATCAGTAACAGAGATTACAAGACAAAGTAGTAATACAATAAGTGAGTTCCAGTGGAAATAAAGTCAAATAAGTATAATATAGTTGAACAAATGCAAACAAATAGGCTAGATCAATTGAATACAATTTTAGAATAAGGCAGGTAAACAGTGACAGTGTAAAACAAACTTAGTAAACATGGCTGCTGAGCCAGAGTGTGACACAGTCCAAAGTGTGTACTGGGAGATGTTAGGACAATTTGCAGTTGCAGTTTCATTGAACCAGAGCAGTGACCAGGGGGTGCATAGAAACATAGAAACATAGAATTTGACAGCAGATAAGGACCGCTTGGCCCACCCAGTCTGCCCATTTCCCTACCTAATGGATAAGCTGCAGCAAGAGCTGCAGTTGCAGTAGGGCCCACACTGTTAGGGGGCCCACTGCCTCAGAGGTCAGCATAATGAAAACCTTTTCTCACTGACAAACTTGCAAGTTTCTCTTTGGAAATTGCTTACTCATTTGAAATTGGGTCTGTCAGCAGTGGTGTCAGAAGATTCCAACTCCAGTTTTGCACAGTTGAGGGGGGGAGTACAGAAAAAAGAAGCAATAGGGTCCATTACTCAAGACATCTAATCTTGGTGCTATTGTTCCCAGGAGGAGCAGGAACAAATTACATTGTTCAGTTCTATGATCATGGTACCAGTAAGGGGGATGGGGGGCAGCATGGGGAAACTATGAATGTTCAGCAGGACTGATGTAAAAAAAAACCTTACACTATAAAAATGTCATATGTGCTAATACTTTTTTTACATTTATTGGTGGGGATGTGGGCCTCACAAAATATTTTGCAGGGGAGAGACTACAGTTGTTGGCACAGCCGTGCACTGAACTGTTAGGGTTGCCTGTAGTGCTCAACTACAGTCAAACTCAGGGAGATTATGCAAGGATCAAGATCAGATTGGTGTGTAGAGGCCTCTCCTAAAAGGGAACATGTCAGCAGGAGGCCTATAAAGTGTAAGAAGTTTATATTCAGCCTTTCTAAATATAGACTGTGATCTCAATTTTCACAGCCCTGAGAATGTCGCATGCCCTGATGCGCCAATTGTTTGGTGCATGGGGCTTGCAGCATTCTTATGGCTGGTGATTGGGATTTTCAGTCTCAAGCGCCAAATGCTACAAGTTAGACTAGCTTTCCTTGATCTAACTTGCATCATTTAGGGGACCCTTTTTATGAAGCTTGAGCCAAATCTTTGGCACAAGCTGCAGTAAGTGCAGGAAACTACTGCAGCTGTGCCCAGTGTACTAAAATAGGGTACGGTTGCATAAAAGTTGTTTGGCACAACTGTGCAGAAAAACAGGTGTGACACTGGACTTGATGCAAGCCCTTCATTACTTTGAATATTGAGAGTGTGTGTGTGTATGTGTTTGTCAGAGACACTGACACTACAATATACATAAGTAAATCCTTGCTAATGTATAAAGCAAAAGCTCTTTAGGATTGCTAGTCCCCTTCCTTCTGCACCCTGGATTGGGCCACTATGGAGGATGCACCATCCTTCAAGTACCTGGGGTCTGGCTTGACAGCCACCTTGACTTTTCTGAACATGTGGATATTATTCATAAAAAATTGTGCTCCAAATTACAAACACTGTACCACCACCATGGCTGCAGCTCTCTGCTGGCCCACAGAGCAGTTGTTCATAAAATGATCCTCCCCACATTTGACTATAGTGAAATTGTCTACTGTGTTGGTTCTAAATCCACCCTCTCCAGACTTGACTCTCTCTTTCACTCCCTCTGTTATTTTGCTCTGGCTGCCTACCCTGCACTCTTTACACCTCCCTCTCCTTTTCCTCCTTTAAAGCCAGATGCCTGGCCCATTGCTGCTCTTTTATTGCCAAATACTGGCTTGGCTCCCTCTCTTCCTACCTCTCCATTATGCTCTCCCAGCCCCCCAAATCTTTTTTTTAATTTTTTATTCTGCAAAAACACACATACATACAATATAAATACAATAGCTCAAAGGTAGTTGCACATTTAAATGTTACAGTTATAACAAAAATAACAATAAATAATCTGGCAAAATGAATGCTACTGATTCACATTTGTTTAGATAATCTCCTTAAAAGTTTAGGCTAGATATATCCAGGAAGGGGAAATCTAATCCCGTAATTTTAGTTATGGGAAGTTTGTAACACATTACAGAAGGGTGTCCATATCTTCGCAAATCTAGTAATTTGTTTAGCATTCAAATAGAACACTTTTAATCTGATGTATAGCCAACATAGAATTTACCCAGTTACCATAACTGGGTGGCTCCTTGTCCTTCCATTTCATAAGTATTATTCTAAATGCACAAATAAGCCTGATATTACTAAAAGTACATATAGAAAATTGCAAATTATTTATAGGACCTCCATATCTGAGTAGCATCTGAAATGGATCTTTATAGAGAGTCCTAGAAATAGTATGAGATAAAAGAGATAATACTGAGTTCCAACAATTGTCTAATACAGGGCATATAATTAGCATATGCTCTAAAGTGCCAGATGATGACTGACATTGTGGACACATATTACATATCTCAGAATTAATTAAACCAAGGTGATGAGGAGGATAGTATGTACGCTGAAGTATATTATATTGTATTTGTCTAAATCTGGCTGATTTAAAATCACAATCCTTAATATTTATAATTCTATTCCAAAGGGAAAAGGGAATATTTTGCTGTAATTTAATTTCCCATTTCAATTTTAGTTCAATGTATATAATTTTATAGGGTTGTGATAATACTAGAATATTTTCAATTTGTACTAATGTCTCCTGTTTCAGAGAATAAAAATATTTCTTAATGAAATCCCTGACTTGTAAATAGCCATACAGTTGATTATTAGCTAAATTATGTGTATCCTTCAAGGTTTCAAATTCAAGCATATGTTCATCCAAAAAAAAAAAAAACTGACCGATCTCCATTAACCCATTGGAATACCAATTTTTAAAAGTACAATCCAAAACTGAAAGAGAAAATGGGAATTTAAATACAAGGGTGAAAGCCTTGAACACAAAGGGGAGCTAATTCTCCCAAAGATTCTATACCAAATATGAATCACAGTTTTAGAACAAAAAGAAAGTGCTTCTAACTTGCAACTATATATGCCCATATATAAGCAGTGCTTTATATTTGTATATGGTGAACAATGTGTTTCAATATTGAAAGAGTAATCAGTTTCAATTTGTTTAAACCACTAACATGCAGCCACCAAATTGACTGCATAATAATAATTCTTAAAGCATGGAGGTGCAAAACCACCTTCTGTAACTGGAGATATAAGTTTCTCAATTTTGAGTCTGGGTTTCATACCCTTCCATAGAAATGTTTTAATAATTGTTTGAAGTCCCTTAAAAAATAAATTTTAGTTATAATAGGGACATTCTGAAACACAAACATAAACTTCGGGAGAATATTCATTTTTATTCCATTGACCCGACCAATAAGTGTTAAGGGGAGGCTCTCCCATCGCTTAAGCCTTTCTTTAGTTTCCTGTGTTAAACTCTCCAAAATTTAAATTGTGCATATTTTTTAATTCACTATCTATGGAAATTCCAAGGTAAAGAATTTTTTAAACTCTCTTAATTTTAACTTCAAATGGTGGTTTAAGTGGATCTGTGTGACCTCTGTTTCCATCAGTTCTGACTTCTCCCAATTAACTTTATATCCTGAGGACAGGCTAAATTGTATAATAATTTCATAAATAGGAGAAAAGATGAATTTATGTTCTGGACATAAATCAAACAGTCATCCACATATAAACTAATGCGATGTTCCACATTATTTATACAAGGACCCCTAATCTTAGGTGACATTCTAATTGACAAGGCAAATGGTTCAATTGTTAAAGCAAAACTAGGTGGGGACAAGGGACAGCCTTGACGAGTACCTCTGGAAAGGGAAAAAGGTGAAGAAATTGTTTGATTTGTTTTTATCCTGGCCACCAGGTCAGAGTAGAGCACCCCATCCATCTACACAAATATGGGCCAAATACAAATTTAGGAAGGATAGCTTTAATATATTCCCATTCTAAATGATCAAATGCTTTCTCAGCATCTTAATAAAAGTGATGATGGATCAGAGTTGTTATAATAATCTATAATATTCAGAGTTCTTCTTAGAGTAGAAGAAAGTGATCGCCCTTTGAAAAATCCATTCTGATCATGGTGGATTAGATATGGGAGTACTCTGTCTAACCTGGTGGCCAGAACTTTAGTCAAAATTGTGTCATCCACATTAATAAGTGAGATTGGCTGATAGGAGCCAACCATCATTGGATATTTAAGTTTTTTCAACAAAAAAATGAATGCTGACCTCTTTAAAAGTAAGTTATTTTGTTAGAAATATGTAATCAAACAATTGTTTAAGATGAGGTGCTAAAGTATCAAAAAAAAAAAAGCTATAAAAATCTGTGACAAGTCCATCTGGTCCAGGGGCCTTGCCATATGGCAAAGTCTTAAACACAATCTGAATCTCTACCACTGTAATTTCAGATTCTAAAACTGAAAGCTGCTGTGAATTAACAGTGGGTAAATTAAGTTCTGATATAAATTTGTCTATATGTCCAATTGTACAGGTACTATCTGATGAATACAATTCTAGATAGTAATGTTTGAAAACATTATTAATTTCTATAGAAGAATTAATAGTATGGCCCAAATGGTCCTGTATTGTAGATACTAAATGATTGTGTTGTTGGGCTATAAGTTGCCATGATAATAATTGTTTCATCTTATTGCCCATAAAATAATAATTAGATCTGGAATATAAGATGTGTCTTTCTGTATCTTCAGTAAGTAGACTATTCAGTTGTTCTTTACATGTGTCAGTTTCCATAAATATTGTTGTATCATTTGTCTGCATATGAATGTTCTCCTTATGAAAATTTTTTGTTTCTAATTCTTGAATTCTCTTATGCTTTTTCCTATTCCTTTTAATCCAGTAGGTCGTGACACAGTTCCTTATATATGATTTGAATGCTTCCCATAAATTCCCCAATTTTCATATCCTTCATGGAATCAGTACTAAAGAAATGTTCCAAATCTAACCCCATCTGCTTATGAAAATTAAGATCTTTGACAAGAAGTGGGTCAAACTTAAATTTAATCAACTGTTGCCTAACTGTATATTGTAAATAAAGCAAAATAGAGGCATGGTCTGAAATAATAATACTGCCATGTTTAACGTTGAACCCTTGATACTGACATGATTCAGAAAATTTAAAAAATCAATCCATGAGTAAGATGACTGCACAGAAGAATAATAAGTAAAATGCTGAGACCTCAGATTACATATCCTCCATAAGTCTATTAAGTGAAGCTCTTGCATAAATTGTATAATTGTAGGTGCTGCAGAGGTTCTACAATCCAGACAAATGCCTGATTTATCTAAGGAAGGATTTAAAAACAAATTGAAGTCTCCTCCAATTCTATATGGAGCTGGAAAAGAGTAAAGCTCTAAAAAATATTTGAAAAAAGACGGGAATTTTCATTAGGGCCATACAAGTTCCCCATAGTATAAGTCCAGGCCTGCCAAGGAAACATGAGCAATGATATAGCAGCCTTCTTTATCTATAAACTGTTTATTAATTTATATTTTTAGAGATTTTTTAAAAAAATATAGATACCCCTCTAGAGTTATTTTTATAGGGTCCATTTATGCCCTTTCCCCAATTTTTAGAATGACATGAAAATTCTGCGTGATGTAAATGAGTTTCCTGAAAAAGAGTACAGTTCACACCTTCTTTATCTAGCCAATTAAAAATATTACATGCTTTTTGGTGATCTATCATCCCCTTAACATTCCAGCTAGCTCACTTCAGTTGACTAGCCATTTCTTCATGTTAGATGTATAATAACATGTAAAAGAAAACATAGCAAATCAAAAGGAATAATCGTCATGAGCAAAAATGTGAAAAAATACCTAATCTTATAATTTTCCCCATTTGCCAGCTTTTTGTGCAACCTACAATCCTTTGAGCATAACACAGAACATACCATCCAATAAAGAAAAAAAAAATATATGTCTCTACCCCCCCATCTGCATATCTTATCTCTATTAACAAATAGTGTTATATTTAAGTTATGGAGAATTATTTAATCCATACTATGTCTAATCTGATTTTGGGCATGAAAAAGAAAACAGAGCATAGTTTTAAGATTACCATCCTTAAATAGATCCATTCCATTATAATGGTTATGAACCAGGACCCAATTCAGAACCAACTTAGCCCCAATATAATAAAACCAAAGCAGATCCAGACATAGTATCCCCCCAAGCTAAATCCTGATGGGTTTTATTTGTGCATTCCCAAAGCATCAGAGGCAAGATTCAAGGTCTGCTGCAATAAATTTTAAAAAAAGCAACTTTCAATCCCAGAAGAAAAAAGCTCCATACCCCCATACTTATCAAATATAATTAATATTGGCACTAGCACATCAGTAGCACAGCAAAAAAAAAAAAATCTAGTCCAGCACAGATCCTGCATAAGCAGTTTTCAGCAGCTCTCTTTTATGTATCTTTAAATATTCACAGCTTCTAAAGGCATTATAGGCAGTTTGAAACTTCATTAATGGTTACCTCAGTAAATAAATAATGCAAGTGAGCTACGGCGCTCTTAGGATCCTAAAAGGTTGAGGACTTGCCATGACAAAAAATCTGCAGCAGATCTGGATAAAGCATGTAATGTTTAACTCCCTTCTGCTGCAGTTGTTTATTAACTTGGTCAAAGGATCTGCGTTGTTCTGTAGTAGTAGCGGATAAATCCGGTACGCTGATATTCTCAAATTCTGATAAAAAAGGCCTTTATTGACTCTAGCACATTGTAGTATCACTTCCTGGTCCTGAAAGTGATGAGGCCATACATACGCTGATCTAGTGATTCTTTTATGAGTAGGGTCTGAGAAGTTGAAATTCCCCACCCCCACTGTGAGGCTCTGTCAAGTACAACTTTCTCCCCAGGGTATTGATGTTTTAAGGCAATAGTGAGAATGTTTTTAAAAAATTGCAAAGAGTCTTCCTTTCCTTCAATACCCTCTGGGAAACCAATTAATTTAATATTTGCTGTCTGTGAGCAAGCCTCTAATTCAGCAATTTTATGCTAGAGCTCCAATAATGTCTGTTTATGTTCAGACCGATTTTTAACAAAGGGGGCCATCTTATCTTCCCAGCGTACTAACACAATGTTCAGCTTCTGTTGTTCTAATAGTTAAAGTTTTAATTTTTTGCTGAATAGTGTTGAGAATGCTAGAGAAGTTTGCTAGTGATGATGTGATAGCTGCAAACCCATTTGAATTTCATTGTGAATTTCCATCTGAAACGCACTTGATATATTTAATAAAAGCATTCCGGTATCTTGAACCTTTATATTATGTGAATTCTGTGAATTTTCGGGTACATTAGAATCAGCCTTTGCAGAAGTAAATGTACAGCTGTGTGCACTAGCACCATCAGAGTCAAGCGTCCCTGATGTTTCATCACCAGATTTCCCATTTATTTCTACCACCACTATCCCCTCATTATGTTGTTTCTTTCTCACAGAAATACATGTTGTACTGACCTGATCCATTATTGGAAATTTAGTAGTCATAGCAAGCTCAGGATCTAATAAAACCCAGTCCTCTTCTTCTGCCGTGGAGTAGTGCATATCTTCCAGTTCCAGGTGAAGCCCCAGACAGTGACAATCAGAGTTCACTCCAGGTGAAGGAGGGTCAGGAATGGGGGATAATAGTTTACCCATGAAAACTGTGGCTGGGGAGAAGAAGACATTCAGCTTCTGCTGCTGTGCTCAAGTACATTTTTCTCAGACTTCTGAGTTACTGGGAATCTGAATGTCCATGTCAGCAATGCGGCATGAAGAAACAGATTGTTTCTCTTTTCTCTTTGGATTATGTTGCTCATACTGAACTGTTGTTTCCCTTGTAGCTTGTGCTGAAGCATTCTTACAGGAGTTAGATAGAGGCATACCCTTTGCCCACACTGCACCAATCTTTAAGTGACCATCTCAGCTCTTATGTTAACAAAAAGTTCACCAGCAATTACAGGTGCTTCACCACATATATTTAAAGTTGGCTCAATTCAAGCAGAGCTCTACAACTTGCACCTCCACCCATCGGGATGCTCATGTTGCCATCTTGGATCTAACTCCACTTCCCAGCCCACCCCAACTCTTATGCCTTTTGCTGATCTGACTTCTGCTCCCTAGCTCTAGGACCTCCTCAGCTGGCCAGGCTGCTTTCTCACACCAACTCCCTAAGCTCTGGAACTCACTCCCCCTTCCCATCTGCACTGCTTCCTCTGCATACTCTTTATCGTGCTTGCTGCTTAACTTCACCTCCCCTGTAACTGCAAATGACCTACACTACTTGTGTTCCATTGCCTTCCCCATCCCCCACTCCCCTCATCACCTACTCTTAAATGTAGAAACTCTCTCCCTCTAACCGTTTGCTCTCCCTTCTACCTCACTTACTTCCTCCCTTTCTTACCCCACTCTTCTCCCCTATCCTGTCTGCCTTTCCATCTTCTTGCCCTTCCCCACCTTTACTCTTCTATGGTATAGGCCAGCAAACTAGTCAAGAGCTGGGTATGCACCCAGTCATGTCTAGATCTTGTGGGGTTTGGATCCCAGAGTTACGATTTTTTCCTTCTCCATCTCAGCCATACTCCTGCTCCTCCTACTCATGCTTTCCTATTATATTCTACACTGGTTCTCTACTTCCTCTCTTTCACCTCCTTCCCTACTTCTACCCTTCCTCAGCATGGACCAGAAAACCATATGTGGGCTTCGTGTGCATCCTGCCATGTCTGGCCCTAGTGGGGTCTGCATCCCAGAGGGATGACAGTTTGTAATTCTGTCTCTACTATACTCGTCCTCCTCCTCCTCCTTTTCCTTGCTCCTCTTTTTTTTTCTACATTCTATATTATTGCTTTCCCACTCCACTTTTACTATGGGACATGCCACCCATACCATTCCTTGTGATTCAATATTTTTCCATTAAATTTGTCTTGTCCATTTACCTACCTACTGTATATAGCTGTTTCAGTGTCATTTATTCCTGCCTCTCCTCCACATCCCGTCCTGTATCTCTTGGTCTCTAAATATTCCACATCTCTTTACCATTGTATTTGTACTTCCATAAGAACTCTAAACCTGTAGTACTGCCCCAAAACTCTGAGAATGTCTTCAAGTCTAGTAGATTGTATAGCATCATATGTAATAATATCTTACCAGTTTCCTTCTCTGGAGCAGAAGCCAATGATTCACTACCAAGTCCTGAAGTCTCATCACTGGCTTCAGCTGCACCACTCTGGGTGGTTGTGGTACCAGCAGTCAGTTGTTCAGTAGCCACTGTTGACAAACTAAGCAAAATATTGGATTTGTCAAAGATGATAAGGTATTGGTGAGTCACTATATTATCAGATACAAATACAATATAATTATAACAAAGACAACAGGTACATGGACGTGCATGACCAGTCAGATACCTCTACAAAATGAAACCTTGGCTCACAGAGATATTTTACAAAATTTTACATTCTGCTATGGAACTACTTAGCATTAGTATTCTGAGACTGTTGGTCATTACACTGACTGATTAGATTTAAGGACTTCCTGTAAATGAGTGATAAATTACAAAATAATAGTTTTCTTTTTTTTTCTCTTTTTTTTACACGATACACTGGTAAACTAGCAGTAATGCACTATAATGAGATACATTAATCAGATATGCTCATGCTGCATGCACACACCAGAGTTACAAGCACAGAAAGATAAACCAGTAAGAACAGAAGATATTAGTGGTAACACTCATCGCTCTCACTGCTTTTACAACCCCTTTTCTTCAGTACTTCAGGGTTGGTCACTGCACCACTAAGGTTTTCAATTAGTTGCTGGTCCCTCCGCTGAAAATCTCCCAGCGATGCTTGAGCTGTTTTATTGTTTGAGCAGGGCATTTTCCATCCCCACTCAACTTTTGCGCAATTTCTTCCCATATGGCTTACCTGTTGGCTGGGGAAACTCTTCATCCCAAAGAGGTCTGTTGCTTTCTTGGTGGCCTCAATGACCAGTATGAAGGTCTCCTCTGGAGAGAAGGGTTGGGCATAGGACCTGATTTTTTTCTCACTCTCCTTCTGTTCGTGCTGCTAGTGGAAGTGGATGGATTTTCTTTTTCACTACTTCCCTCAGTAGCTATTCCAAATCCTTGGCTAGCTAACACTACCACACACAACTGTCAAGTGATAACTAAAAACCTTCTTCCTAAACAGTAAACTTGTAAGTATGCTGTTAGGCAAATCCATGTATTGAGCTGTGAAAGATAAATTCACTGAAACAAGAAAAATTTCTCCATAACAGGCTACAGCAATGAACATCCATGGAATAAGATTCCAGCAGGTTTTATATGCATCATCAAAAGTGCACCACAGATTTTTATTCTGTCAAACTTAACATCAGCGGAACATGTTTCTGCAGACTACTGTTCTGCTGGACTGGTGTATATGAAATTTTAAAAGTCTAGGACACCATAGAATATAAAAGCACATGTGTGGTCATGTTTACCAATGCTTTCATGCACGTGTGATGATTACTATTAAAAATCACTTCCTACATTATGAGAAAAATGCATGCAATGACTGAAGAACAATATTCTGTGGAAAGAATGGTTTTCCATGGAATATTATTCAGACAATGGCACTTCAGTTGGTGGTTCTCATTTACAATGGGGTCTTGGGTATGATAGAGTAACAAATAATAATAATGCAAGATAGAGACAATACATGACGAATGTAGTATTATTGGTTGTTATGGAAATGGGTAGAAAGAATGCTGAGAGCTTTGTTCAGCTGGGCCGTAATCCCAGCACAATGGCAAAGCTGAAAGTAATATCTTTAAAACATGCATAACAATTATTAAAAGTGACCTATTCCATAATTTCAATACGGCACTCCATGGGGTGCTTTATGTTGGGCTAATGGCCTCATGCTTCAGCCCCCTGAGATGGCCCATTATTACACCATAACACCTTACCCCACATCATTGCTTACTGCTTAAACAAAGCATTGATTATCTTAGAAGTGTTTGAGAATCACTGTATGACTTGTTTACACAACCATTTCATAATTAATATTTAGCCATTTTTCACATCACAGGTCTTAGATTTTGGTCTCCATGAATTTCTTAACATTCAAATGGATGCATGCATGTCGATCAATTGTGGCTGTATCATTGCACATACTTCTTCAGTAAGGTGAGTATTTTCTGAACATACTTTTTTTCTGTAAGAATAAACAAAGCACATTTTCAATATCATTCAGTTACTGACATAGACTGCATTTCGTACTTTGGCAATGTAATTTGAAATTTATATTTTCTCATTCCTTTCAAGACCCCGGAGCAGTCATCCGCAGTTGAAATAGTCAGTTGCAATTCATTGCAGTTGCAATCAGTTGCAATTGCATTGTATTGCAGTCATAAAACAGTGGAATTGAAATCCACTGCAGTTGATGATTTCAACCCATCTAGGTTTGTTTTTGTGGTGCACTGCAGTATGTTTTCTCTTTTTTTCTTTGTAAGGTAGGAGGGGGCCAGGGTGGGGCCGTGAATATCTAACAGTCCTCAACCACCAGCACCCAGCCTTACAGCCAATAAAATGCACCCCTAGCTCCTGGACATGAAACGTCCATCAATTAGGAGACATAGGAGGAGCCAGGAGCTTGAGAGTGTCTGTGACTGGCCTCATGAGATGGCAGGGAAGGCATGCCTTGGTAGGAGAGGAGACTGTCAGGAGAAAATGCATCTGTGTTGGTGTGTGGGCAACAGAGCGAGCAGCATTTTTCTGCACTGATGAAGTCTGGTTGTTTGGCCATTAATTTAAAAATAAGTTAGCTGTGTCCACTGTCCTGATGTGTCCAGTGCCCAGAGAGAAACTAGTGTGTGGCTATGCAGGTCCCAGTCAGTCCTCCAGCAAAGTCAAGCAGCAATCATGTGAAGGCAGCAAGTCAGTGGTCTGGTCATGGTCAGAATCAGCCCGTGATCCTATCGGCTGGGCCCGTTGGGTGACTCTCACTTAGCCTCAGTCAGGTTTTCAGAGTTGGCAAGGAGAAGGAGTGATAGGTGCAATAGTTCCACAGCATGGAGTGCCAGAGTGGGGACGTGGGTCTGGGTTGGGGACTGACTGTGCTTGTTGGGAGGAGGGGAGCACACAGCTCCAAAAAACACCAGCACCACCACAGAGTAGAGCAGCAGTGTCAGCCTGAGCCATGAAGCCACTCACCACTGCTGCTGAATCATCACCCAACACCTGACCGAACTGGCAACAGGCTGCTACAGTGAGCAAGATACTGTATGGGATGTGTATGCAAGGCCCGCCAGGGCTGGGCATTGTGCAGTAGGAAGGAAGAGGAAGATTTGCAAAGTAGGGGGAGTGGCTTAGCTGGAAGGAGCAAGATTAAGACCAGATATAAACACTGCCCTAGATAGCTTCTGCCAGAAGACAGACAGAACACCAGGAGGAAGGAGCTACTGGTATAATTAAAAGCTCTCTACTGGGACTATATTGACCTCCTTCCCTCCCCTCCACCCCCTCACCCTAAACCAGTTCTACTTTTATAGGCATAGGATTTAACTGACAACAGAAACTTCCTGTTTGGGAGCAGGAAGTGAGTGATCACAGAGCCACCAAAGACTCACCATCCTAGAAGAGCAAGAGTAGCTTTCCATCCCCCCCAGCTGCTGGAGGTCTGACTCTGAGCAAGTAAGGAGAGTACTGAGAAATATAGGAACTTCTTGTCTCAGAACAGGAATATCAGGAGCTAAAAGGGTGCAGAGACAGTAAGTAAGTAGGAAGAGAAGAAAAAGAAATAAACAAATAGAGGAAAGAGTAAGTATTCCAAATAACAGTTAGGGGGCCAGAAAAAAGACATGACGGGAGTGGTGCAGTTCAGTGGCTGTGGAGCAGCAGTCTTCCAGGAGATGTTCTGGAGGATGCAGTGTTGTCCCATCTGCAGACACCTCTCTGGGTTGATGGAGGAGGCTGCTCATCTCCAGGCTGAGTTTGCCAGGATTTGTGGGACCTCCTCTCCCACCCAAGGACCACCAGGGTCACTGCCGTTGCCTCAGAGGTTGCCAAGAAAGAGTAGTGGTTGGACCACAGTGGACTCAGAGAGGGTGAGGGTGGTGGAACAGAGGTGCATCCCTCCACTTGTACCTCTCCACAATTTCTATGCCATTCTGGAAAAATGTGGTTCCTCTATGGAGGCACCCACAGTGGAGACCAAGGAGGATGCTGGGAACCTCCACAAAGGAGACCCACAGGAGGGTGGCATGGGACCCCACAGGGGAAGGAAGCAACTCCTGGTGGGGTCTCCATTGTTAGGAAGGTAGAATGGGGGAGGACAGGGAGAGGGAGGTAAGGTGCCTGCCTGGCACCATGGCTTGGAGGGACAGGGAGTGAATCCTCAGGATTGCAGGAGCAGCTGCACAGGGAAGGGAGCTGGATGTCATTGTCCACCTAGGGACAAATGATCTGGCTAAAAGGATCAGAGCAGTGCAAGAAGTGTGTGTGGAGATTGGGAGGGGTCTTAGACAAGTAGCACACACGGTAACCTTCTTGGAGGTGCTGCCTGTCTATGGCACAGGTGAGGCTAGGGTGCTCCACACCATGGGATTAAATCAGTGGTTGAAAAACTGGTGCAGAGCTCAGGGATTTGGCTTCATTGGGTACTGGTAGTCCACCTGGAGGGATGCAGGCCTATACTGGCATAATGGTCTGCACCTGTCCATGAGGGGAACCAGGATCCTAGGTGATAGGTTTAAATACTTCATTGACAAGCATTTAAACTAGCCAAGGAGGGAGGCACTGGAAAGGAGCAGGAAAATCATAGACCCCCCAAAATATCAGGGTACTAAGTGAGGTAGACACCAACATAGAGATGTCGATAGGGAGAAGTGCAGGGGTAAATGGAGAAAGTGACAAATGCAGTAAGGACAGGGATGGGGCAAAAAGGGGTAAGGCCATCAGGAAATGGAGGGTAATGAGTACCAACACCAGTAGTCTGGACAACAAGCTCCCTGAACTGGTGGCCTTGATGGAAGAGGGATGCCTGGATATTGTAGCAGTCACAGAAACATGGTACACAGAGAACCATGACTGGGATGTTAACATACCAGAGTACACAACCTATAGGAGAAACAGGGAGGGCAAAAGGGGGGAAGTAGCTCTCTATGTAAGGGAAGGGATAAAAGCAACTGAACAAAAGAGTAAACAGGGAGGAGATGAGGCACAGTGGGTCACCTTAGAGACTGGAAATGGCACCACAATCTGCACAGGGGTTGTTTATAGACCCCCATGTCAGGGAGAGGGAATGGACAAGGATATGACAGAAGGCATACTTAGGATGGCAGATTAAGGGGAGATACTGTTGATGGGGGACCTTAACATGCCAGATGTTAACTGGAGCACATTTGTGGCAGCCACATCCAAAAGCAGGGCAATTCTTGATGCCCTTCAGGTGGCATGCCTCAAACAGCTAGTTTTGGAACCCAGTCATGAGGGAGAAATCTTCGACCTCATACTCTCAAATGGGGACAGTGAGAAGATCTCAGATCTAGAAGTGGGTATCCATTTGGGAACAAGTGACCACCAAACAGTGTGGTTCATGATAAACTCAGCTACAGAGTCAAGCCATACAAAAGTGAGGGTTCTGGACTTCAGGTGGGCTGACTTTGGCAAGATGGGAGAGTGCCTTAGAAAAGCACTAGCAAACAGGCTAGAAGAAGGGGTGGAGCAACAATGGGCAAATATCAGAACTGACATCACAGAGGCAACAAGTCTTTGTGTGAAGCAAATAAACAATTCAAAATGAAAGAAAAAGCCACTATGGTTCTCAAAACAGGTGGCGGTGAAGGTTAGGGAGAAAAAGATAGCATTTAGGAAGTATAAGGAAACACAGAAGGAGCAGGACAGAGAACTGTACCAGTTAAGGCAGAAGGAAGCAGGTAGGATAGTCAGAATAGCAAAGGCACAAACTGAGGAAAAGATAGCTAACTTGGTTAAGAAGGGGGATAAAACCTTTTATCGGTATATCAGGGAGCATAGAAAGACAAAGGGAGGGATAGTGAAGCTGAATAGAATGGATGGTGGGTGGGCAGAGAGTGACAGTGAAAAAGCAGGAACACTGAATGAATACTTCTGTTCAGTATTCACAAAAGAGGAAGTGGAGGAGGTGCCTAATCCAATTAACAGAAGCACTCTGGAGAGGGGGGTTGATCCCAGTCCTTTCATGGAAGAAAGAGTTCTGAAAGAACTCCTAAAACTGAAGGTGGTCAAAGCAATGGGGCCAGATGGAATTCACCCCAGAATTTTAAAAGAATTAAGCAAAGAACTAGTGACATCACTGACTACCCTTTTTTAACAAATCATGGGAGGATGGTGTGGTACCTGAGCACTGGAAGAAGGCTGATGTGATTCCCCTTCACAGAAGTGGGATGACAACAGAGGCTGGAAACTACAGACCTGTCAGTTTGACCTCTGTGGTAGGGAAAGTGATGGAATAACTTTCTGAAGGAAAGAATTATTGAGCACCTAGAGGCCAGTGGGGCACAGGACCCAAGGCAGCATGGGTTCACAGTGGGAAGGTCATGTCAGATGAATCTAATTGATTTCTTTGACTGGGTGACCAAAGTAGTAGACCAAGGAGGGGCTGTGGACATGGCCAACCTAGACTTTAGCAAGGCATTTGACACAGTCCCACACAAAAGATTAGTAGTCAAATTAACCAGCCTGGGAGTGGGTCCCAGGGTGGTAGCCTGGGTAAAACAATGGCTGAATAACAGGACACAGAAGGTAATTGTAAATAGAGTCCACTCTGAAGAAAGAGGAGTTACTAGTGGGGTACTGCAGGGTTCAGTACTGGGTCCAGTCCTTTTTAATGTCTTTATAAGTGACATTGCAGACGGACTGGAAGGAAAAGTTTGTCTCTTTGCAGATGACACAAAGATCTGCAACAGGGTTGATACACAAGGAGGAGTGAAAAGGATGAGAAGGGACTTGGCAAGGTTGGAGGAATGGTCAGAAGTATGGCAGCTTGGCTTCAATGCAAAGAAGTGCAAAGTAATGCACCTGTGAAACAAAACCAGGGAAGATTACACAATCGGGGGTAGTAACAACAACAAAATGGAAAAGGACCTGGGGTAATCATATCAGATGACCTTAAGATTGGCAAGCAATGTGAGAGCAACGGTAGGGAGGGCTGGGGATACTGGGATGTATAGGGAGAGGAATCACAAGCAGAAAACAGGAAGCTGTTATCCCCCTCTACAGACAGTTGGTGAGACCCCATCTGGAGTACTGCATCCAGTTCTGGAGATCCCATCTCCGCAAGGACATAGACAGGATAGAGGCAGTTCAGAGGAGGACAACTAAAATGGTGCAGGGTCTGCAAGAGAAGTCATACGAGGAGAGACTAAAGGAGCTTAATATGTATACCCTCGAGGAAAGGAGGGAGAGTGGGCACATGATAGAAACATTTAAGTACCTCAGTGGAATCAACAAAGTCCAAGAGGGTAGCATCTTTCAGAAAAAGAGATGTGCAAGAACAAGAGAACACAAATTGAAGATAGAGGGGGGGCGGCTCAGGGGCAACGGGAGGAAGTATTGTTTCACAGAGAGGGTGGTGGACGCATGAAACAGCCTTCCTGAGGAGGTTGTGGGGTCTAAAACTGTGGGAGAATTCAAGAATGCATGGGACAGACATAAGGCAATTTTTTTGGGGGGAAGAAGAAATAGGCTGTTGGTTAAATAGGATCTGCAGCTTATCCTCTAGGTAGGGAAATGGGCAGACTAGGTGGGCCAAGCAGTCCTTATCTGCAGTCAAAATCTATGTTTCTATGTTTCTATGGTCTCTCACAGACTACTCAGTCTGTCTGTGTGTCTGCTGCATGCTGGGCTGGCTTCTCTGGCTAGTTGAGTGCTTCGGGGCACGGGGGCTGAACTTGAAAAGCGAAAGTGATTGATCATCATCGATCTACTGCTGGCGGCTTGGCTGGACTCTCTCTGACTGTGGTGGCATTGTGAATAGGTCAGACTCTCCACGAGGTCATGGAGCAGGCCAAGGGCAGGTGGTCAGTTGGTGAGTTCCCAGATGAATAGAAGGCCAGAGCACGCAGCATGGTTGGTCTGGTCCAATGGACAAAATATTTGTTGATTGCCACTGAAGGAATCAGATAGACTAAATACTAAAGTTCTCACAGCAAGATGAATAAAATTAAGAAAAAACACATTAGTGTACATGCTGAAAGCCAAAACAAGTTCAGAAACTGTGTCAGAAAATGTTTTTTTTTTTAAATGTATGAATTATTTTAGCTTTAAATTTAAGCTTTGGATACATGTCAGTTCAGGTATACCTGGCACTAGTACGCCAGTTAGACATTCTTTATGTCAACTGGCATTACGGCGACAGGAATCAAGTCGACTGCAAGTTGTGGTCTACATGATTCCTGTGTGTCTCCTCCAGACCTGTTTTTTATTGGGGCTGTTAGCCCCCCAACTCCCCATGCAGGGGGCTCTGCCCCCTGCCCCATCATTTGGATTCTCAACTCCAGTGGAGTTGATTTGGGGCAGGGGTGCATGACCTGGAGACAGACTGCCCCCATCCCAGGTACACCAAGACAGCGACCTGTCGGCAAAGTGTTGATTTTGTTGACAGATATGTATTTCGCTGGGTTGGTGTCGCTGTAAGAGTGGCATACCAGTATACCATACAGGAGGTATTTCTAGGGGTCTTCCTATAAACTGTTTTTAGTCTCACAGATTCTACGACTACTAGTAAATGAACATATATTGATGGTTAGCTCTATTTGCAAAATGGTACCTTCTAGCTTCTGTGATGTGTTTAAGAGGCCCTACCTATACAGTATTTTAGACTCACAGTTCTTTTTCTAAGTAACTAGTATTACTGCTGCTTATTTCTCTATACTGTATACTGTTTTACTGCCCTGCTTCAACTTGTTACTTTCATGGACTTAGTATATTTTGTTGTTGTTTTGACTGGTTATTGTGCTTTAGTGGGTCCCTACTGTGTGTAGATTTGTTGCACTCCACTTTGTATTTGCATTTTAAAGAGCAGCCAATTTCTTAGCTCCTGCTGACTAGTTGCTGCTCCCTCCAACATATGCAAGACCTAACCTGCCCCAGAGTTGAGGGGCATAACACATTCCTTTTGTTTCTGACCATTTATGATGTTATAATGCTGCTAAATCCCAAATACTAAAATCAGAGTTGCTTCCTGACATTAACCCACCAACATGCCCCCACAGAGGCACATGCAGCCCCATTTTGTGATGTCAGAAGGTGAAGGCTGTGTGTGTGCGTGCCCCATTGATTTTTGGGGGAAGGACTTTCCCATACATTTTATTAACTTTTGTAGTCAAAATTTTAATAAAAAAAGATACAAAGTTAAAAAAGTGTGACAAACTACTGCATAATAAAATTCAA
This sequence comes from Neoceratodus forsteri, assembly GCA_016271365.2. Lineage (NCBI taxonomy): Eukaryota > Metazoa > Chordata > Ceratodontiformes > Ceratodontidae > Neoceratodus > Neoceratodus forsteri. Next base: position 1,181,821,456 of record CM057458.1, read on the forward strand.
CGATGGTGAAAGTTGAAAACATTGGTTGGATTTTCTTCAGTTAGTTGAAGTCAGAAATGTCAAACTAGTTGAAAAAATCAGTCATAATGTGTGGTAAGTCAGTCATAATTGTTTTTTCAACTGACTCAGGGGTCTATTCCTTTCTTCACAGATGTCTGTGTCCCTGGTATTACTTTGATCCTGACATCAGCTGACTGAACTGATAGTGGTCCTAATATACTGCTGCTGTTACTTTAAGCCTGACCTCATGTGCTTCTCTCACTCCTGCCATCTCGGTGTCTGGTGAAGAACCTAAGCTGACTGAACTGACAGAGGCCCTGATGCTGCTGCTGCAGGCCATCCACATGTGCTTCTACCACTCCTTCCATCTCATATGTCTGGTGATGAATCTAAGCCATCAAAGTCTATGTTTCTATGATACAAGCTTGTTGTTCTCTACCATAGAGCCTGGAGGTTCATCACTAATTTGTCACCACTGACACATCACTGTAACTTATATGCAGCACTCAGATGGTCCTCTTTATTTATTTATTATTTATTTATTAAATTTTGTTAAATGGGTAAGCCCACTGAGCCCCGAAGGTCCCTTTATCAGGGGCAACCAGGAGTTAGTTACACAGAGAAGAGAAAATACAGGCAAGTAATACTGTGTAGGACACAGAGTACTGAAATATAATGACAGTATACAATTTTCTTAAAGGAAAGCAGAGATATATAGCACAAGGAAATTATACAGTTTTTACATGTGGACTTGTAGGTGCTAACCAGTGGTCTACCTGGGTATATCACTGATCTCTTCAACAAGTCCTCTTGCTCCTATGCTCTAAGAAAGAACACTCTCCTTCTCCTGGACACACCTAGGCATACTACACAATATTGCAAATCTGCAATCAGCCTTATCATTCCAGTCACCTGAAACAGGTTACAGAGCACCCAAAAACTTAACTCTCTAGCCAGGTGCAACCAGTTTAAACCCCTCATTGACAACCAATGTACCAAAACATGGTGATGTAAATAGTGCTGGCCTTGTTTCTAAGTTCTTCCTGCTCAATTCCCTTGAAACAGCTGTTGTGCCTTCATGAATCTTTCACATGGTATGTTATCCAGCTTCATAGTCTAAAGTACTGAATATTGACTGCATCCCCACTGTATTCTCACACCATTGTATTTGTAATTGTATTTTATTCTATGTTATTTCATTTTATTGTTTTACTGTTTTTATTATCTGTACCCCTGTCCTACGCTGGACCTCCTTGTAAATGAGCTTGCTCAATGGAGCATTTTCCTGGTGAAAGAAATAAATGAAATTAAACAACAAAAACAGTTTCCTATTGTCTTCACAGGTCTCCTCCTCCTCCTCCTCCTCCTCCTCCTGTCCTGCTACGTTGTCATCCAGGAAGCAAGACTTCTCATTCTCCACCTCCTCTGTCTGGGGAACCTTCATTCCATTTCAAGGCCAGGCCATCTCTAATGTGACGATAGGTATCCTTTCAAAAATGTATTTTCTTTTGTTTTTAAATGTTGTTTTCCTTTCACAGGTAAACAGTGACACAGTGGCCATGCCAAGTCAGGCTAAATAATTCCTCTTTTTTCTACACTTGTGACAGGTATAGAATAAGTGAGATTGGACAATGGATTTGATATGCTGCCACAGCAGTGACAAAGACAGGCTAACTGATTTTTTTCTTCACAGGTGACAGGTACAGAATGTGTGAGATGGGACAGTGAATCTATTGTGCAGCTGCAGTGGTGGCAAAGTCAGGCTAAATTACTGTTTTTCTTCACAGGTGAAAGGTACAGAATGACTGAGATGAGACAATGGATCTATTGTGCAGCTGCAATGGTAGCAAAGTCAGGAAAAACTATTTGTTTCCTTCACCAGTGACACATGTAGTAAGACCTTCAGTGGACCACATATATACTGTCCATGTGGAACTCTCTTCCACCTAGCACTCGCTCCTCTCCCTCCCACCAGAACTTTAAAGCCTCCCTCTGGGGCTTTCTCAAAATGGCCTCCACCTGTCTCTGCACTAGACAAACCCTCTCAGCCTGTGATCCCCAACAAACTGAGATGCTATCTAAACATTACGACTTGGGTAGAATACATCTGCACTTATACACCTCCTGTACTCACAGCTACTAGAAAAATAGACAACTTAGGCCCAACAGCACAACAGGGTAAGCACTATAACTGTGCACTCCCTTATCTTGCACTGGGCCCACTCTATCCCAATTGTGACTCCTCCTTTCCTACCTGCAAGCCTTACAACTTTGCTGCCTGGAGTGATAAATTCACACTGTACTTCTTTCTACTGCCTGCAATGTAAATACTGTAATATAAATTCCTGTTGTTACTGATGTTTGCAATGTCCCTGTGTGCTAAGTCACTTTGTAGTAATTCTTCACTTGTATTTGCCTGATGGTACTGATGCTTGTAAAGTCCCTGTGTGCTAAAACTATGTGATGTAATTCTTCACTTTTATTTGCCTGATGTTCATGTATGTACCTTGTAATCTCCCGGGTCACACCTGAAAATAGGCACTTGGCTGTCTAGTGTGCTTACCCGGTTAACAAAAGCAAATAAATAAATAAGTCATCCACCATGGCCACATTAGTAAGGTCTGTTTAATTTTGTCTTGTCTTCACAGGTCTCCTGATTCTGTCCTGCTATGTCATCATCCAGAAAGCAAGTATCATATCAGTATCAGTAGCTCAGTAGGTAGCACCCTCGTCTCCGAGGCTGTGAGATCAGAGGGCTGTGGGTTCAGTTCCTGCATCTGGCACTTGGGTTAATATCCCAGTGCCAACATTGTAGTGCAGCATGAGAGGGGTACTGTACTTCTGAGGTGCCATCTTTTGGATGAGACATTAAACCGAGGTCCCATCTGCCAGGATTGGTTGTAGTTCAGGTAGATGTTAATGATCCCATGGCACTTATTGAAAAGAGTAGGGGAATGTTTTATTTAAAGAAGAATTAGTGCAGTACATTCAATAAACAAAATACAATGTCAACTTTACAGAAACTGTAAATAAGGTTTGCAAGAAAGACAAAATGAAATCAACCCACAAATAAAACCAATAAACAAAAAAAAAAGGAAAAAGAAGTCAAAAGAAACATTTCAGTTTAAATGGAGCAAAATAAATGCTTACTAATACAGAGAGGAAAAAAGAAAAACTTCTTCAGGGTACTGAAGTTTCAATCCATGCACAATTGTTCCAATATGAACTGTATACAGCAGAAGTCAACAACTTTTTTTCTGCATTTTGGATTAACACAAGGCTAGAAACAATCTGTGCAACTATCTGCGTTGCAGAAAACACTTTCTGTTGCAGGAGAAAGGTGCACCTGGCCTGCCATAAATAATAGAGCAGGATGCAAAGATGAGATATAAGGTCCCTGTGTGATATTTCTGTAATCCAGGGGGGTATATATCCCGTACACCAGGATATCATATGTTACATTCTGAAGTGCTTTTTCTTTCCATTTATGTAAAAGGAGGGTCCAAACAACTTGACTATATGGGCAATCAATAAAAAAATGATGCATGGTTTCCAGTACTGCTGTGCAAGAGTCTCGGGGGCATATTCGCTCCTCTACTGATTTATGTTTTAGGTTGTTCTTGACACCCAGTCTTCCATGACAAGCTAGCCAGGAGATATCCCAAAATTGTGTGGGGATCCTGGGGTCAGTTAATTGAGAGAAGGGTATTTCTAATTTCAGAAGGGAGCCTTGTGTAGATACTATCTGTGGTAAGTCAGAAAAATGGGTATCTAAAACAAAGTTATAAAGCTGTCTCCTGGTTTTAGTCAATATATGTGCAGGAGAGAGTTTCCATTGCTGGATCTTCAGAAAAGGGGGGAAGAGGAAGCTGGGGATACCTAGTTTTCTGAAGTTCCTAGGGATGTCATGCAGGAGTTGTTGCCATTTGGCATATCTTAATGGTAAAAGTATATATAATTGAATGCCAAAATAGGGGTGGATCATTGAGTAAGTGGGGTATCGTGATTTTCAGAAATAGGCTATGGAAAAATACTATCGGGTTCAGCATCCTTAACCCACCATGACAATAATCCATGTGTGTGTATGATCTTTTTATGGAATTTAAACGGCTGCCCCAGAAGCCTTGAAAAAAAATATTGTAAACTCTTGCATCCAGAGAAAAAGGGATCGGAAACACTGATGCCACGTGTAAGAAGAGAGGAAGTATTAAAGTTTTCAATAAAAACACTCTTTTCCATTTTGCAATGCTATGTCCTTTCCAAAAGGAAAGGGAGTGTGCTGCTCTATTTAATACTATATTCCAGTTATAGCTGGCATCATCGGAGGTGCCGTAATGTAAGCCCAAGATTTTTATTGGAGCAATTGCCAGAGGGATATCTACTATATGTGTTGGTAAGTCTATGCTGTCTGAAGCTGGCACCACTAGTGCTGTGCTTTTTGCTATATTTATTTGGGAGCCCGAAGCTGTCTCAAATGCTTTGAAAATAGGGGGAAGTACTATCTCCTGAAGATAGGGGGTAGTACAAATGCACAAATCATCAGCATATGCACATACTGGAGGTAAAGGTCTTCCAATGGGGCAAGAGATTCTAGGTAAATATGGGTGCAGCAGTAGGGTTTGTAATAAAGGGTCCAGTTGGAAAATATGCAAAAGAGGACTTAAGGGGCAGCCCTGTTACACTCCACTAAGGCCTAAAAAAGGGGGGGGCATGGAGAGCCATTTATATGGGGTTGTATCCAAGCAGTACTATATGAGTTTAAGTCAAGAGATGAATTTCTGGAGAACATGGTACAAATAAACATGGCTGACCCAGTCAAAAGCCTTTTCTTGGTCCAATGAGAGTAACAGAAAAGGTGAAGAGGGGGTACTGTTTGAAATAATGTCTCGAATGAGGGATAGGTTGGAAAGGATAGATCTGCTGGGAAGGGCACAAGTCTGCACCTCAGAAATAATCTGAGCAGCAACAGGGAGCATCCTATTGAGCAAGATGGAAGTGAATATTTTATAGTCTACTTTTAGCAGACTTAGTGGTCTCCAGTTCCGTATATCGCTCTGTTCCTTTCTTGAATAATAAAATCATAATAGCATCAGAAAATCCTTTACGAGTAGAATTAGTGCATATGATGGTATTATATATTAACATCAGAAAGGGGGCCAAAAATAACATAAACTGTATATATAATTCTGCAGTTAGGCCATCGGATCCAGCGGAAATGCTCTTCTTTTGGTGTTTTATAGCCTGCTGGGTTTTCTCTGGTGTTATAGGTTCATGGAGATGTTTCAATGTGTCTTGGGATGGAGGAGGAACAGAAATACCTGAAAGGAAAGGTATGATACTATCCACAGGAGTTGTGGTGCGAAACATCGTAGCTAGATAAGAGCTGGCGATATGCTTTATGTCCAGCAAGGAATTGTGGGGAGTATTGGAAGCAAGTTCAAAAAGTTCCTCTAAGTGGGTTGCATTTACCCTGTCAGTGCAACTTTTATAAATATCTAAGGAGGGACCGGAGCCTTGTGTCCCATGTTGAGCTTCCATCCATAAAGAATGTGCTCGGTGATACTGGAACTGTTCCATTTCTTCCTTAATGGACTTTATTGTGTGAGAGTAGTCCATGTGGGATGTGAAAGAAAGAGAAATGGCCTGTTGTAGTTTTTGTCTGAGAGTGAGGTATTGAAGATATGATCTCAGTGTTCTCTTCCTCCTTGTATGTAGGAAGAAAATCTTGATATCACTCTTAGTGTCTTCCCAACAATGTAGAGGGGAGTGATATGCTTCCAATATGGACAGCTGGACCCTTAGAAGGTCTGTGCAGTGCATTGAAATGGCTGGGTCTGTCAACAATGAACTATTCAATTTCCACCTAGAGTGGGGTTGACCCGGAAAAGAGTTCCCTGAGGGGGAGCAAACCAGAGAGATCCCCAGATGGTATGAAGTCTCACAGGGTATGATTCTTGCCTGTGTGACTGAAATATTCCGTGAGACAAAAAGAAATCTATCCTGGTAGCATATGGGCTTCTATGATAGGTTTTGGCACCTGGACCATGTAAAGCATTATATCCATCTATGAGGGCCGCAGTCTGAATAATTTTGTTCAGGGCAATTGAATCTGCAAAAAGTTTTTGGGTGGAGCCGCCCCGATCTGAGAGAGTAAGACCACAGATGAAATCACCTCCCATATAGATTTGCCGGTTGGAATACAGGTATGGGTGTATTTTGTTAAATAAGTCTGTTCTGGAGGCAATGCTCTGGGGGGCACATACATTAATGAGCCTGAGTTTGTGTTGTTGGTATGTACAGTCTACAAGCATGGCTCATCCTGGTATTATGTCTACCAACTGGGAAATTTGGAAATTAAAATTTGCAAACAAAATACCTAGGCCATCACACCTATCCTCTCCATATGACCAGAAGGAAGAGCCCTGATGCCAACGAGTTTTAATTTGAGAAAGTTCATGAGGATATTTCAAACGGGTGTCCTGGAGAAAATAGATGTCATGGTGTAAGTCAGAAAGGTACTGCATTGTAGAGAGTTGTTTTTTATAGGATTTAATGCTGCATGCATTTAGGGTGAAGCAGCAGAGTCCTTAGTGGTGGTTCATCCCAGAAAGTACAGTGCCATTCTGGAGGAGCTAATGTCAGATAATGTTAGCATGGGTCCTACCTCCATCTGCTAAAGGGGGAGGATCAAGCTGGGAGTCAGAGGAGAAGTCCATATGGGAGGAAGAGGCTAGAGAAGAATTCGAGTCTCCATCTTCCGCTTCCATGTTTCCCCATTGTCGTCTCTTGGCTAAGGCCTAAAATTTATTCCTCATGATAATTGTTCTCTTGGGGTGGAAGCTTCTGCTTTTCATTTGCCTTTACCCTGTTTAGAAGGGGGTATTACCACAAAATGGTCTGAGTCCTTTGGGAGGGGAAGAGGCATGGTAGCCTGGGTACTAGCAGGGACTGATTCAGAAGGGGGTACTGCTGCTATAGGGTTGCCAGGGGACTTGGGAATGGCCCCTTGTCCGGCCGTAGGTTCAGACTCTTGTGGGAGAGGTGGTTCTTGTGCCAGGGTAGAAGTGGCAGGGGCCAGAGCCTCCCTGTTGCATAAGGTCTGAGTCTGGGAATTCGTTATAAGCGCTATCTGGTCCTGGGGAGGGCGGTCGAGCCTATTATGATCTGCCCAAGGGCACTGGTGATAGGAGTGCCCCGGCTCATCACACAGACTGCAGTATAGAGGGTTTGGACAACCTAAACTCACATGTCCATAGGATAAGCACAAAGTACATCTGGGCTTGTTGCAAGTGCTGCTCAAGTGGGTGCAAGAACCACACTTATGACAGATCCGTGTTTGTCCAGGGTTAAAACATAAGCCACGGTCTCTGCCCATATGAAAGCTGCCTGGTGAATGAGAGATACCTTTATCCGTGTTTTTAAGTTGTACCTTTACTTTCCATCTCCCAGTCCATACTAGGTCCTCATCCAAAATAGGTCGAGGGACCTCTAGTATATTGCAGCGCTGCCTGAGCCAGTACTGGACGTCTGCTATGCTCACCCCCCTCTCTACCTAACAGGAAGGTAACAATTTTCACTGTTGGTTTCATGAGTGGGATGACCATAAAGGGAGCCCAGAAGGCAGATGTTTTACATGCTCACATTTCTCCCAGAATTTCTCCAAAGTGTACACATTTTTAAATCTTAAGTCATACACAGATTCCCCATGCACATGAATGAAGGCAAGTAATTCTGTTGCCCCTATCCCTAAAGAGTCCACAACATACTATGCAATACAGTTCTTCTGTCAGGGCTTGTAGCAATGTACCCCCTGAACTTCATACATACAGCATTCCTTCACTGTGCTGGCTCACCTAAGTTTGTGAACAGATCACTGAGTTTAAATGGGGTCGAATTAGTGCCCTCACCTGCAGGCTGTGGACCAAATGGCTCAGATGTACCAGCTAAATTATGTTCTGAATTCGAGGAGGATGAAGTAGATTCATGTCTGGCTAAGATGGGGCATGTGACAGTATCTGTGACGTCAGGTGTTGTTCGGGAGATAGCAGGTGTGCTTGAAGCATTACTAGGGAAAGATACTGGTTCCAGAGCTCTTTTTGTCAGTAATGGTGTGTCTCCTGAAGATCGGAGTTCATTGCGAGCCTCAGAGATGATTTCCTGGGCTGAAACAGGCCTTGGGAGGCCAGGGTGCTCCTTCTGAATGTTGCTGCCAACCAGTAGCATGAGAAACGCGCTGGGTGACCAAATGCTCTCAATGTCCTCTGTGGTGCAATGACTTGTCCCATAGATGCAAAGAGAGAGAGCTCCCAATGCGGAGTTTGTGACATTTCTGGTGCTAGAGTCATATCAGAAGATGCTGCTGCAGGGAAGTTGACAAAAAGGCTGTGAGAAAACTGTGAATCAGAGTGCAATAGACCAATAAGAAAGTCCCTGTGTGCAAAATACATGCTCTCGCAGATAATTTTCTTTGTCATTAGAAGTGCTCTGAGTTCCTGAAACTAGGAAAAGTGGTCTCTGAGGCAAGTCTTCTTGATGACTGTCTGGCAATTCATTTAAAGTGGTACCTTCAGTATTTCTGTCTGCAGATTGCAGCCTTGTAGTTTCTTCAGAGATAATGTCAGGTATTCTTGACTCCATGGGTGAAGCTGTAGTCAGGTCAGAATCCAAAATATCTCCAGCAATTCCACCAGCAACCACATTGTCATCCGCCATCTTGGTACAGCAGACAAAAGGGTCCTCGCTGACAGGGCATGGAGCTTCTGGGAGGGGATTAGATACGCTAGGGGATGTTCTTCCTTTTTTCTTTTATTATTAATTAATTGTTTAGATGTTCTTAGTTTGGGTATTGTGCACACTGAATATGTTAGAGTTTATGTTACTTATATTGTTCTTCTGCACAGGTATGGTATATTATATGTTTTCTGTTTTAATAAAAGTACAATTATTGGCAAAAAAAAAAGCATGGCCCCTACAGAAAAGAGTAGGAATTTCCCCGTGTCCTAGGCCAATTTCCCTCATTCACTAAAAAAAAAAAACACCTACAGCTTAATCTGGTTCAAAGTCAGCTGGCATTCTTCTGTATCCCCTTCCCCCGGGTCATGCCTGCAAATAGGCAGGATTTGTCTAGTGTGCTTATCCGGTCAACAAAAATTGAATAAAATAAAAATAAAAACCAAAAAGTGTTCTCATCCTCTGCCTTCTCTGCCTAGGGAACCTTCATCCCCTTCAAGGTTAAGTCATCACCAATGTGATGGTAAATATCCTTTCAAAAATATATTTTCTCTTAATTTTTTTATTGTGTTTTCCTTTCACAGTTGTACTGTAACCCATCATGGTGCATACTGCAGTATAAATAATTTCTATTTTATCTTCATATCTGGCTTGTGATACATTTTGCCATCAAGATGAATTCTTTTAGCTGAGACACATTCTGAGAGCAGAGCATTTATGTATGTTATTCTTTTCTCACAATTTCCCCTAAAGTTCCTAACAAGACCTGTGCTGGTGGTGGTGGTGGTTGGGGGGGGGGGTGCAGTTGAATCACAGCACTCACCTTGTAGCAAAAATCAGCCACACCAGATATTTAGTCTGGTAGTTGAGAAAAATTCTAGAAGCACAGAATTTATGTACTTTGTTATGTTCTCACCATTTCTCCTGAAGTGCATTACATGAACTGTGGTGGGGTAATCATAGCCCAGCAACAGCGCCTTGTAAGAGGCGTAGCATGCAGCAGTCTGAATTATTTATTTATTAGTTCACAAGAAATGTGGAAGAATAAAAAATCATGTTTACTGTGCTTTTTGTACTTTTTAACAGAAAAGTGTGTTACAAGAAATGTGACATGGTGGAGTGACATACAGCACAGTATCATGTTGTAGTGGCAGCAGTAGCACATTTCACCATTTCATGATCTCTGATTAATGAGTCAGTTTCAAGAAATGATAAATATATATATCATGCTTGAGCACATTTGAGGACTTCCCTAATGTGCTTGACAAATCCATTCTGAGGAGGGTGAATTCAACAGTGCAGCATTAGCTACCACCATTTAATCATTTCTTATTTGGGATACAATTTGTGAAAGTAAGAAGAGAGAAAACAGTGACTGTCATGAGTGTTGGGGTAAGGTGATTGTATTACTAATATAATATTACTGTTCAATGCTGTGCTTTTTAAATGTACTTTGTATGTAAACAATAGTGTTTTACAACAGAAAATATCTAGCATTCAGACAGAAGAGAATGTTATAGTGCATAAACTGTCCCATTAAAGAAAATAAAGATAGATTTGTTTTTTTTCTTTTTTTGTTAAGAACCAGAAAGACAGCAGACAAAAATAAAAATGAGGCAGAATGGAATAAAAAAAAAATAAAAGTGAAAGACAGGAATTAATTTAATTTGTTTCTGTTTTTAGAAGAAGAAAGACATACAGCAGACAGAAATAAAGGCAAGACAGAATGGATTAAAGGAGTAAACACAAAAGACAGTAAAGACTTTCAATTTGGGGGGATTTTAAAATGATTTATATTTGGGGGGGTAAACACAGAAGGGGAATAATGCCTAAGAGGAGACAGAAAAAAGAAAAACAGGACAGATTTAGCAAAACTTATAATTGCTGATGTGATTCATGGTGTGCCACTTCCAGATGGAGCAGCACCTGAACCACCCCAGCAGAGCTCCAGCATTTCTTGGAAGAGAAGCTGCTGGTTTTCCCAGACTTTTAAGACATTGCTCAATGGAGCAAATATGCTATCAGAGGTCCCACATTTAATCTCACATGTGGGACAGCTACTCCATAGGGTTTTGAGGCAGTGTGAAAGCCAGTGCTGCTGGTGTGGCTACCAATGCTGCTGTTGGTCCTGTTGCAGGTGCCTTTGCACTTAATACTTGAGCTCTGGGTGCTGTCAGATGCACAGCACCATGCTGAAGGTGAAAATGGTGCTGGGTTACTGTGCACTCCTCCCTAGTTACTGGAACAGATGGTTCAACTCCACCCCAGCTAGCTACCTCTTATTGTTTGGCCATCAGCTCAGTAGGATGGTGGATCTTAAGATGAGTCCACTACCTGCCAGTGCCTAGGTGGCTCCCCTTTTCCTCCAGCTGACCAGTGTATTACAGATATTTCAGTTTACAACACTGTCATCTTGGATGTCCACAGTGAAAAAAATCCCAGACAAGGGATAACTATGGCTGCTTGCCTTTTGGTGCCTGTGGCACTGAGGTGCCAGATGATGATGATTGTTGGGGCTCTGTGGGGGGGGGAGCTGGTGATGAGACTGAAGTATCCCTTAAGTGGTTCAGATGTTATCTCACTGGTAGGTCACAGCAGGTAAAAGCTGAAGGTGACCTATCCCCATTAAAACCACTCTTAAGAGGAGTCGCCCAAGGTTCTATCCTGGGTCCTATCCTTTTTGCCATTTATGTAAATAATATTGATTCAACCCTCACCAATTCCTCTGTACACCTCTTTGCTGATGACACTGTTTTGTATGTCAGCAACCCTTTGCCTGTAGCTGCTCGTGAAATCCTACAAACAGAATTCTCCTTGTTACAATATCAGTTAGTTGAGAAAAAGCTTCTGTTAAATGCAAAGAAAACTAAAGTAATGATGTTCACAAATCAAAGCTCTACCAGCACCTCCTCCTCAATCATTCTCCCCCAGCTATGTACTATACTTGGAGAAAACCTGGAGTATGTAGAAAACTTCAAATACCTAGGTGTGTGGATTGACAACAGACTTGACTTCACTCATCACTTAGAAGAACTGTTAAAAAAGCTTTGCCAAAGGCTTGGCCTTCTCTATAGATTAAAACCCTTCCTAAACAGAGACTGAAAGATGAGGTTAGTCCAGGCCATTTTTCTATCGGTTGTTGACTATGCAGACTTCCTTTATAGTCACTGCCCCATCTCCTACCTTCACAAGTTGGATACCTTATAACATAGAGCAATAAGATTCATTACAGATCTGCCATCTAATACCCATCACTGCTCTCTTTACGCTGCAGTTGGGTGGGTTTCCCTTCACCTCAGAAGGAACGGAAATGCAGCACTATGGATTTACAGAGCGTTATCAAAAAAACTTCCAAACTATATTCTGGACTGCTTCACCCAGACCATTCTAGCTCCTATGCCCTAGAAGCAACAACATCATCCTGCTCAAATTGCCCAAATTCAACACCAGGATAGGAGGGCAGCAATCAGCTATTCTCTAGCTGTAGCATGGAACATACTAAAAAATCCCTAAAACTGTCCAATATCATTCCATTTGCATCCTTTAAACAGCATTGTACAGTCTTCTTCACAGAGAAACGCAGTTGCTACCGATAGACTAGCTTTGTCATCTTACAATCTCCTCCCAAAATTAACCATATTGGCATAATCCTTCCAGACAGACACACCATCTTATGACACCCAGTAATACCTTCACCATCCTAGTATTACATTATATTGTGTGTTTGCCATCCACTGGATATGTATATACTGTATATACTGTAAATATTAGCTCAACTTTCCTGTAACCATTTTTTATCATGCGAATTTACTGTACATCACTGTGTTTATAAATGTGTTTTTTCCCCTGTATGTATAACTGTTTTATATAAGTGTATGATGTATCTGTTGTGTATCAACTGTTGAACCTTGACCTTATCAGGTCCATCTTGTAAATGAGCCTTGCTCAATGATGTTCGCCTGAATAAATAACGATTTGATGATGATGATGATGATGATGATGATGATGAAGTATCAGGGAGACACAGTGAGTGCAGGCTGCTGTGTGGCTGGTGCTGGTGGGTCTGGCTGATTAGTAGCAGAGGGGGCTGTGGGATGCTGAGGATCTGGGACAGACAGTGGAACTTGTTGTTGCTGTCGAGCTGGGGTGGCTACTGGAGAAACCTCAAATCTCAGATGGTGCAAGCAAATGGCTCCACTGCTAAGAGTCTGTATGCCTAGTCCACTAGCATGACTCTCTATTAGAGAGTGAGAGAAAAAAAATGAGAGCAAAATAAATGAATCAGAAAATAAATGAATAATGAGAAGAATTAGGAACTGAAAAAAAAAATTTAGAGAACAATAAAACAAGCTTAAAAAGTGTTCAAAACTATGTTTTTGTATTTATTTTATTCAGGTAAAGCTGTCAGACTCCTGACTCCTCCACTGACTATCTTGCAATGAGAAACTAAAAGTGAAGCTGTGTCACTCTATAGAGATATTTACCATGTGACCAGCAGAAGCTCATCCATATGACCTTGTTTACCAACAAACGTTGCCTAAAGGCACCCAAGGGTGAAGTTACAGGCAAAGTTCCAAGGTGAGGTTGCAAATAGCAAATTTGCAGTTAAATAAGAAAAATGTGTAAATTTATTCATGAATAGGGGTGTGCGAAAAAAATAATCCTGCCGGTGGAATTTCAGTGAAAGTCGGATTTTTGCTTCCATGAAAGGTTGGAAATCATTTCACCAGCTTTCAGAGAAATTCCACTGAAAACTGTGGAATAAATGTAAGAAATGCAGGTTAATGTATTAAACTGCAGGAAAAAACCCACAGAAGTAATGTTAGAGACTTTTTTCTGCATGTCATGTAGAATGTCCACAGTTTGTAATTAAATGCTGCAGCACTAAGCAGAAATCTGCAGTTATTTGGTGAAAATTCAGAATTCTACCACAGGCAAAAGAGTGGAAAATGCCATGAAATTTTCAAAATTTCGAGGAACTTCTGCGATGGTGGAAATCCACACTTTAACCCACCCCTATTCACGAAGGTGGATTTTGCAGCTTTACTTTAACTTCACTAGCGGATTTAGACTTCACAAAATCTTTATACTCAAGAAGCAGGTGTGGGTCTAGAACCTACATAGAAATATAGAAACATAAAATAATAAAATTTGTCTGCAAGTAAGGACAGCATTTCTCACCCACCCTGCCCAAATAGTCCCTTCCTAGTCTAACTCTCTTGACTCTCCCTCCTCCCTGCCTATTTACTAACATCCCCCTATAACTATCTCATTCATTCTTGAAGCCTCTTACTGTTGTCACTTCTGTCACTTCTGCTGAGAGTCTATTCCAGGTGTTTACCACTGTTTCAGTGAAGTATTAATTCCTCACATCTCCCTTAACTCCACCCCTTCAGCTTCATCGCATGCTTTCTGGTCCTATGCTCTTCCTCGTTTGAAAGGCACTCCCCTTCTGAACCTTCTGAACCCTCATGAGGTACTTGTAAGTCTTTATGATACCCTGTCACTCTCCTCTCATCCTGGATGTACCTGTCTCTCCTCACAGGGTTTCTGGTGCAAATCCTGCACCATTTTACTTGCCCTCCTCTGGACTGTTTCCATGCTGTCTATGTCTTTCCTGAGGAGTGGCCTCCAGAACAGGACACATTACTCTGGTGGGGTCTCACCAGTAAGTGATGCTGTGGTAACACCACCTCCTGCTGGAGATACCTCTCCTAATACATCCCAGCATCACACTAGCCCTTCCCACTGCTTTATCATACTGCTCTGTCACATTGAGTGTCATCAGATATGATCACCACAAGTTCCCTTTCCTGCTTAGTGAGTGAGCGTACCCCCCCAATTTATACACAGTTCCTGGGTTCTGATGCCATAGGTGCCTGATTTAACACTTTTTGGCACTGAACTCCAACTGCCATACTCTTGAGTACTCCTTGTTTCCTCAAGATCCCTGTGCATTCTTTCCATCCCATTCTAGTCATCCATCTTATTACAGAGTTAGGTATCTTCTGCAAAACTGCATGCTTTCCTTTCTAGTTCATCTTCAATGACACTTATGGGGACATAGAAGAGGACCCACCCCAGTACCAAGACCTGCTGCACCCTGCTAGTCACTCTTCTATCCTTTGAGTGAGTGACATTGATGCCTATCCATTAACCAGCTTCTAACCACATTCATCATTTTGGAGCCCACCCCTAGGCTGTTCAGTTTCTTAATCAGACTCCAGTGTGGCACAGTGTTGAAGGCCTTGATTGATTGTTCATCCAGCTTTAAGAAAACTGATACAGGAGACCACGTGATGCAAGCTACCGGATAGTTGCTCCTCTGTATAGCTCCAGCCTCTCATTTCTATATTTTCATTTTCTGGTATACTTTCTCGATCTCTAAACCTCGCATTTCCAGTTTTTCTGGTTCCCTACAACTTTGTGCCCTTGCAGGGCGATTTCGAGAGAGAATGGACGTTTACATGAAAAAACAACAGCAGAAACACACCCCGCCAGTTACACCACAGAAGGCCTCAAAAAATCCTGGGCCTTGAGTGGAACAGAAAAGGGAGACGTTCTGAATCTAGGGGCAGATCAGAAGCCGCTCACATTGTCCAGATTTTTGGAGGAATTTAAACCTTTCCGAGATGAGATCAATGAGATGGCATCAGAAATGAAATCGCTCACGAGAAAAATAGAAGAAATAACCCTAGCTACCTCAGACAACACAACTAGGATCTTCTCTCTAGAGAAGCAAGTTGAGAGGTTCGAGCCTGAGATGGCAGCAATGCATCAGAAACTGTCTAGATTTGAGGTCAAGATTGAAGACCTTGAAGATCATAGCCGGAGAAATAATGTTGTGATCCTCGGGTTACCTGAGGAAGAAGAGGGCCAGAATACCATAGCTTTTATCCAGAAGTTGGTCGAGAAGATTGCAGGCCCTTCTCCATTTGGGGCTAAATATATTATTGAGAGAGCCCACAGGTCATTAAGACTGAAGCCCCCTCCCGGAGCAACGCCCCGACCTATAATCTGTCGTTTCTTAAATTTTTTAGAGCAACATTTCCTGTACAATGAGAGAACTCCAAGAAGTTCACTGGGAGCAAGTTAGCTTAGAATAGCGCAAGATATCCTGGTTCAGTCCGATTTGAAGCAAGTGGCTTTTCATCCTGCTGTCTCGACTTAAATTTCGTAAGGGATACCAGGCCAGGATACAGGTACTGGTGGCTAGTTCCTGGGCTACCTACAAAGATCCGGAGACAGCGTTTGCTGGCTTAAAATTAGCACTACCAGATCTCTTCAAGGACACATGAAAGACCTTAGGGCTCTCTCAACAAGATGAGAACCGCTTTGAGAAGGTTGGGTATTCATGTAAAGGGATCTTCTGGAAAGCAAAGGTTACATATTCTTGGACTCTCACTTCAGCCCAAATGTGAGGCAGAAAGGACTTTCTTTTTCCTTTTACAGTGATCTAGTTGTGGATGCATGCTCTTACTTGTCTTGTCTGGGTCTGGGGTTTCGGGCCCTTCGGTTTTCTAAGTGTTTCAATTATGAAAGCAAATTCCTTCTTATTTTGTCTGGGTCTGGGGTCTCAAGTAATCAAGCGATTTCTCATTAGTTTTCGTATTGGCAGAAAATAATGCCTATTTAGCAACATCTGGTCTCCCCCTCTCCTCTGGAAGTTTATTAAGGAAGGGTTTGGTAGAAGGCTTTAGCCTTTTGGGAAATCCAATTATAAGGGCTGAGATGTCCCTTCCTCTGTAAGGCATCAGGGTGCTGTTACACACTCATAACACAGGAGGGAGCTTGCGCTCCATGCGTGTAAAGTGCTAAGGGCTCCTAAAGTAAGAGATAAGCTGGGATTTACTGGGACAAAAGTGCAGCAATTGGGAGGAGAGGATCGGGGACTTGTCCCTATAAGGCTGGAGAGCCTGCTGAGACAAAGGTCCATTGAATGCATTTTATGTTCGGTTGATGCCAACTTCCCGATTTTGCACCATGAGGTGCCTTATCACACTCAACAAGCCATATGCCCTTGTAAGCCATGATGTTACTGGGGGTGATGTTTTATTGACATTGGCTTACTTCTAATAGCCCCATTAAGGGACAGGTGGTAGACACAAGGGCTTGTATACTAGGGATGTTGCATTCTCTCTCTTTCATTTGTTGCTGGCATTTCAAGAAAGGGGAATGTATTATAAAAAATACTGGGTTTGGGGGATGGCTTTTCGGGGACTGGGGGAGGAGTAGTAAACAGAGCATTGCTGAACGTTGTTAGCGATAAGAGGGGGGTTTGGGTGGATGGTTTTTTGATTATATTTTGGAGATACGGATGATGTGGATTGTTTGGGGGATAATCGGGGGTGGGAGGAATGGGAGTTCAGTGGGAGGTGGAGACCAGCACAGCAGATTCAGGGGAATAGAATCACCTGTTACACGTCAGCAGGATATGTTAGATATTTTATCTGGATTATACCTGATATAATAGATGGATCAGAATCTTAATATTGCTACGTGGAATGTGAAGGGGATCAGGAAAAACTGAAACAATATCAGGTACTCAAACACCTGAGTTTGTTAAGTGCCCAGATAACATTCATACAAGAGTCTCATTTAGTGGATTCTGAAGCAATACAACTTCGAAGACAACAGATAAGTCAGGTTTTTCATGCTTCAGGGGAAATCAGTAGTTGTGGGGTCATGATACTGATTAACAGAAATATCTAATTTGTCCCTTCTCAGGTATTTAAGGATTCGGAAGGCAGATATGTCTTAGTGCAGGGCACTATTTAGGCCATGCCATTGGTTTTAGGTAGCATGTATGGTCCAAACGCAGACGATCCCTTTTTTTTTTTATGAAATTGATTTTCACGATTCTTCCTATACTCCCTATTCCAATTATATTAGGGGGAGATTTTAAGTTAGTTTCAGATCTGAATCTGGATAGATCAAGCACTGGATTGAGGGGACCGACACCTGGACATAGGGCCTTTAAGGAGATGATGGATCAGTGCAGATTGTGCGATGTCTGGAGGGTCACACATCCTAATATAAGGGAACACACTTATTGCTCACCAGTTCATGGCATGCAATCTCACATTGACTACCTATTAGTTTCTCATGAGCTGTTGCCAGGGGTCCTATCCACCTCGATCCAACCGGGTCCAATATCGAATCATTCTTTAGTCTTGGGAAATTTGGCTTTTCTTAATATCCCCAAAAGAAAGACCAGATGGAAATTAAATGAACAATCACTAAAAGATGAAAAGTATAGAAGAGAGGTGAAAGAGCAGATAGAGTTTTCTTTCACCAACCCAATAGATGTGCAAGACTGGATATTTTACGGGGAGCCTTTTAAGGCTTATATAAGGGTATTCTATTAGTCTAGCTACAAGGAGGAAGAGGGCACAGGAAATGGAGTTACTCTTTTATTGTCTCAGACACGGGTACTAGAAAGTATATACCCAGATGTAATTTCTCAAGAGGAGTCACAGAAGTTATTAATATATAAAGATAAGTATCTGGGAATGTTAAGAGAAAAGGCTGAGTTGGCAATAATTCGCACAAAGGCCAGATTTACAGATCAAGGAGAAAAAGCGGGGTGCCTGTTGGCTTTACATTTAAAACAACAAGAATCAGCAAGATTTATACCTCCAATAAGATCTCAGTCTGACAGGACCCTGAAGGTATCCACCTCAGAGATAGTCCAGGAATTTTCTACCTTTTATGAACAATTATATAGGGACATGGATAGTCCTCCGCCCATTCAAAAACTGGATGAGTATCTCAAGGAAGCTTACCTTCCGTTACTATCTGACTGTCAAAAGAAATTCATATCATCCCCTTTATCACAGGAAGAAATAGCAACTATTATAAAGGACTTGCCTATGGGTAAAGTCCCAGGTCCAGATGGGTTTTCAGCCTTATTTTATAAAGCTTTTATGGAATAACTACTTCCCATGTTGCACCAACTCTATTTGCATATCTTGTCTGGAGAGGTGGCAGATGCACATCTGTTTGAGGCATTGATAGTTTTGTTACCTAAACCAGACAAAGACCCAGAAATGGTTCAGAGCTATAAGCCAATATCTTCACTAAATCAAGATGTCAAAACTCTCTTGAAGATAATGACAGATACACTAACCCTGGTTCTTCCGGATCTTGTGAGTATGTCTCAAGTGGGATTTATGAGAGGATGTGCATCTTCAGATCACCTGAGTACTCTCTCCCATGTCTTCTCGGAGTCCAGGGATGCCATATATCCTGTGGGGTTGGTCTCCCTGGATGCCGGGAATGCATTTGATCGGGTTAACTGGACTTTTCTTTTTCAAGCCCTCAAGGCATTTGGATTCCCATCCATGTTCATAGATTGGATCAGGGCAATTTACCAGTCTCCTACAGCGAGGATTTCAGGGAATGGAACCTTCTCCAAGTCTTTTACACTGTGGTCAGGAACAAGGCAGGAATGTCCTCTCTCTCCATTACTTTTCAGTCTTTACCTGGATCCTCTTATTCAGCATATTCTCAACAATGAAGGGATACAAGGTATTCCTATTAGGAATGAGGTAATGAAAGTAACAGCGTACTCTGATGACCTTCTCCTACATTTGGCTAATCCATTAATATCTATCCCTAATATGTTAAGGGAGGTTGATAGATTTAGTAGTTTCTCAAATTATAAGTTAAATACCAATAAGACATCCTTTTTCCCTCTTAACTATAAAGTCTTTAAGACCAACATTATTTCTCTGGGACTATGCTGGTCACCCCGGGCTATTAAATATTTAGGCATAAAATTAACACGTAATCCCTCTTTGTGGTTTAAGGGGAACCTGGACCCCCTTTTGCAGGGGATCACTCAAGATTTAGAGAGATGGGATAAACTCCCATTATCTTTATGGGGTTGTATTAATATTATTAAGATGAATGTGTTTCCCCATTTATTTTATCCTTTGTCACATCTTAATTCATTCATCCCCCTAAGTTGGTTTCAGAAAATACATAAACTCTTTACCAAGTTTATTTGGTCAAATAAGACCTCCAGTTTGGCATTTCACAAGTTAGCTGCACCTAAGAATGAGGGGGGTTGCGGATTCCTTACTTGCCCATCTACTACTGGGCTAGTCATTTGGCTAAATACCTGAGATGGGTAAGGCCAGGTCCAGATAACATGAACCCGATCTGGCTTAAGATTGAATTAGATTTTTTCCAATCTATGAACATGGACCCCTTGACTATACTTTATCTAAAAATTTCTCAGATGCAAGATATTAATAAATGTCCCACTATCATGACCTCACTAAGAGTACATTCACAATTGTGCTCTTTCTTGTATTGTAATCAAAGTAATGATCTCACTCAATCTATTTGGAATTTCCTGGTTTTCACTATAAACAAACAGAAAATTTTCCGTTCATGGTTCCCTCACTTAGGAGAGGGGATAGTAATTTCATTTCTGGATGAAGTTGGTGAGTGGCTCTCATTTTCTCAGTTCATACACAAGTTCAAAATACCTGAGTCTCAGACTTTTAAAGTGTTTCAATTGAGACACTTGTTAACCACGGTCTTTGGGGCCACTCCACCCCATCCACCGTTCTTTGCATTGGTATCTGAACTTTCCCCTTTACTTGTTTCTTCTGGTGTGATTTCTAAGATTTATCAAGTTTTGTTCTGATGGAGGTTTGGATGAGGTGGTGGCCCCACCAACTTCTGGGTTTCATTTTTTCCCCAATATACTTTTAAATGGCCCATCCTCTGGATGTACTGTCTTAAATATGTATCCCAAGATAGATTACATCTCATGCAGTTCCATATCTTGCATAATTTATACTATACCCCAACTAAACTGGTGAAATGGGGCCTTTTGATACTGATAGGTGTAATAAGTGTTCCCAGGATGCAGGATCACTTTTCCATTTTTTTCTGGTAGTGCCCCCGGATAGCATCATTATGGGAGCAAATAAAAACCAATCTGGACCCTTTACTGGGTCTACAGGACTATTTTACACTGGATATTTGCCTGTTGGACTATCTCTTCTCCATAAAGGTTAAAATCCGGAGATATCACATATCTATGGTGGCGCACTCGGTTAAAAAAAGTCATTGTCAGGCATTGGAAGGAAAGGTCTGGCCCAACATATCAGGAGTGGCTCCATGAGATCTTAGCAAATATACATACAGAGAAGGCTATTGCTAGCCTTCAAAACAGGCTACATAGGTATAAAGATATCTGGGATCCCCTTCATACTTTAATTACAGTGGCTATGAAGTAGTGTGTAGCCGAGGTTACCATCTTAATTACTCTTGGTATAGGTAGTTAGCGAGTGATAACAGAGTTAGAATGAACTTCTGTGCTGGGGGGAAGAGTTGGGGGCAGTATGATTTGATTTGTTTTATGAATCCTATGTCAAGTGCTCATTACTGCCTCCTGTAATGTGAAAAATGTGATGAATAAACTTTGAAAAAAAAAAAGAAAACTGATACAAAAAACTAATAATGGCACCTGAGGAAAAGAAACAATTAAAATATGTCAAAGACTCAAGTTAAACAAAACAAATAATCTCCTAGGTAAAAATAAATTACATTAAATTCAAGGGACTAATTAATCAGACAGTCCACAGATTCTATTTGGGGCAAATTTCCCTTGAGTTCATGTACTGAGTATATAAATATATGATATGAGAGGAACTTTACCAGGACGACAGTGTAACAGAGTCCTGCCATGCCTGAAGCTGCAGATGACTGCCAGTAATAAAGGTAGATTACATAATACATTTTCCTGAAGTAAAATAATTTTTTTTAAATAAAAATAAAAAAAATCAGATTCTTCATTGATTATTATTTCTTAGACATACATTAATACAGACATTCCAAATTTCTATCACCAAATACAAGGAATCAGTAAGATGTGTTGATAGTGTTGTTAGCTGGATAGAGAAACTTTAATGTTGTGATAGATTTGATCTTAGAAAACATTATGGAATATTACATTTCTTTTGAAAATCCTTCCATTGGTTGACTAAGTAGTGCAGTGGCAGTGTACTCATGGCAGTTGTTTTATCAGTATATACTTACTGATTCTGACCGATGATATAACTAGTTAGAATATTTGTAAGGGTGCAGTAGGGGACTACATAAAGAGCAGGTTTTTAAAACTATGGAAATAATAGAAAACAAAAAAGAGAGTCACAGTACAGCAAGTACAGAAAAAGAACAGGATGTAGGCAAATCTGAACTGGGAACTTTTCAGTGTTTCTGTTCCCCTTAAAGGAAGTGGTCTGCCTGAAGAGAGATTGTGGGCCACCCACCAGTCATGTACTCCCATCCCAGGTTGGCTAAATCAGAGTGGGATTGGAATTTGCTGTGAATGCAGCCATGTGTAAGCCCTCTTGGCTTGAGTAAGTGTACTTGCATAAAGAATTTAGAAGTTGCTATGTGACTCAGCACATTACATTTAAAAAGGTTTTATTGACACAGTGGTACATACTGACCACTTTAATGCAACCCAGTCTTTCATGGATTTTGACCACTTCATCCAGGTTTGATTTGATTTTAATAGCTGAAACTGGCATAACAAAGTTGATGTTGTATCATATATACAAGTAACATTTTTCAGTAATATAAACCAAGCATAGCACACAAACCTTGACTATACATATAGGGCTAGATATTCAAAGTGGTTGCACCTGGCACAAATGAGTTGCACCACAGCAACCCCAGACATGCACTCGAGGGCAATATTCAAAGGAGGGACTTAAGGCGGGGCCCAAAAATAATGCATGGGGCACATTCCCAGGGGGGCCTGCCCATGCATATGTGGCACATCCCAATATTCAGCCCGGGATGTGTGGCACATATGCTGGCACAGCCCTGAGATGTGCCACATAACAAGGAACAAAGTTGAGCATGAAAAAGAAGGCCAAATGTGAGCCAGCCACAGACGGGCCACTGTAGTGCAGGGTGCAACATAGCTGCCACCAGCCGTGGATGGCTCCCCTGCAGAACACCATCCACAAGCACCCTCATAACCCCCTAGTGGTCTAGTGGTACCCCCTCCCTCTCCATAGCCATGATCGCAAGACATAACTGTGTAAAAAATCCCTGGTAGTCTAATGGTATCCTTCTCCCTCCCCATAGCCGCGATCACTAGAAATAACTGTTTAAAAATGTCTGGTAGTCTAGTGGTACCGCCACCCCCTCCCATAACCCCAATCACAAGAAATAGTTATTTAAAATAACCTTGGTAGTCTAGTGGTATGCCTGCACCTCTCCCATAACCCTGAGTGGAAGAAATAGTTGTTTAAGATGGCCCTGGTAGTCTACTGATGCCCCCCACCACTCCCATAACCCTTATCGCTGGTACACCCTACAGAAATGTATCCATTGTGGTCCAGTGGCACTCATCACCCACACAGGACCCCCCACCCACCAGCCCCCATCATCAGTGGGCAGCAACAAACCCATCCACATATGGCCCGGCTGCCCGCCGTATAACAGCTTACAGTATCTGCTGTAGGCCCATTGGTCCACCTGTGGACCAATGGGCTTGCAGCGCATACTGTAATAGTCATTCACAAATATGTGAACATAGCTTTCTTATTACCCCACCTCTTGAACAAAGGCAGAGAACATTTTCAACTCCTCCATGAAAGGTGATTTCACACAGGGACTGCAAAACCACCTTTCATGATGTAAAAAAACAAAAAATTTTGGTCAGGATTTAAAAAATGACAGCTGTCACCCTCATGAGCTGTTGTAAAGATATGGCTATGTTGTGAAAGTGTTTTTGTGGGGAGGGGGAGAGAGTGCCAACTAGGTGAAGAAAAAAGAGCATAATTTTAAACATAAACTTGGGTTAAGTGAAAAAGGACTGTGAATCTATGAAGTTGGAATGAGTGAGAGTGACCTTTAGAATAATGAACTCAGGACCATTAGCTGCTGAAGACTGAATGACACCAGATTGCTAACCTGATAGAGTGTGATTGATCTGGGCCAAAGGTTGACTCTGTATGCCCAAAATCCAAGTAGTATTTAAGGTTCAGATGCACACAATTTGATGAACCTGAATCGTTCATAGGCCATCCATTTCAGCTGTAGTTGCATCACAGTTTTGCTATGATATCCTGGGCACAAAAAAAAAGAATTGTTCAAAAATAAACAAACCCCTCATTTGAACATAACTTTCTGGGAAGAAAATCAGTTTCCATCAAATTACTTCCTTTACACTAATCATGTAATAACATCAAACCTTAAAATGAAATATTTTCTTCCTTTGCATTCTATTTCTCCACTTCTTTTTCCTCCCCAGTAATGACAATAAGAGAATTTTAACTCATTAAATTCAACTAAATAAAATCACTACCAGGATCAGTGTAAATAAATTTGGTGATAAAACCTTACTGCAAAGGCAGCTGGTATCTGGAATAAACTTCCTCCCCTTATTCGTGAAATTTCAGATTTTCCATCATTCAGACATTCTATTAATGAATTGTTCCATCATGCATGTAACTGTTATTAATGATAGGCATGTATAACAGTATAAGTTTAGTCTATTGTTCTTATTGTTTTGTTCTTTAACCATGTATTTTGTCTAAATGCTGATGTTTACAGTCTATAGTGTTACCCCATTTATGTATTTTTATTCCATGTTATTTATTGTAACTATCTGTAATCATTTGTAACTTTGTACAACCATTGAACAGGGCTGTCTTGTAATCTGGATCTTTAATCCAAATGACATATATAATCCCTGTATTAAAGTAAAGTTTTTCCTACATATCTACCTACCTTTACATGGTACTGCAGAACACAGTTGTGCTCTGAACAGTCCTGAAACACTGACTGGTGCTCTGTTGTGATATACAGTAGTCAGTGCAATTAAAAAGGGTCACCTTACAATCACCAACAGGAGATAAGGTCAAGCTGGGTGTATTATATAGGCCCCTGGGATGGGTGATGTTCTGGAGGATGGTTTGCTGGACAACATCATTACCCAGTGTGAACCAAAAGGAGAAGGAGTGGTGTTGATGGGGGACCTTAATATGCCAGGTACAAACTGAGGAATCATGTCCTCTAAGGTGGCCAAGGAGCAGATGCTGCTGGACGGCTTCCAGGATGTGTTCTTAACACAGCATGTGATGGAGCCCACAAGGGAGGGACATGTCCTGGAGGTGGTTCTGACAAATGGGGATCTGGTAAGGGACCTGGTTGTAGAGGATCTCCTGACTGGGAGCGACCACATACTGTCTGGTTTCAAATAAGCATGGGGGGAGGGGGGAGATCTAGGACACTGGCAGTTGACTTCAGGAGGGCAGACTTTGTGGGCATGGAAATATTCTCAAGGATCCATAAAGGGATTACATCAATGGCAAATGTGGAAAGGAGATGGGAGATCATAAAAAGGGGACTTCATGAGGCAGTCAGGACCTGCACTAAGGTGAAACGTAAGGGAGCAAGGTCACATAAACCATGCTGGTGGTCCAGTGAAGTTCAGGTAGTGGTCAGAGAAAAGAAGGCGGCCTACAAAAAATATAAAACAACAAGAGGGGACAGGGATAAGGAAATGTACCATCTTGCATCTAGAAAAGTCACCCGGATGGTGAGGGGGGCAAAGTCCAGTAAAGAGCAGCTGCTAGCACTGGGGATACATGGAGGGGAAAAGGTGTTCTTCTGGTACATTGGGGAGCGGAGAAAAACTAGGGGCCATCTCAGCAGATTGAGATCAGAAGGAGGGTGGTGGAAGAGGTGAGGGACCAGGCAGAGGTATTTAACAAGTACTTTGCCTCTGTGTTCACTAGGGAGGGGGATGGGATATCTCCAAAGCAAGGCATGATGGGGATAGAAGCGGCAGTGAGTTGGATCAGGGGAGCAACAGAAATGGAGCAAGAGGGAAGGAGAGGTACCCCAGGGGTGTCACATCAGGATAAGGATAAAAAGGCCAGTAAGGTGGAGGGGACAGATGATGCTATCTCCACCAACAAGGTGTGGTTAGCCCTCAAGGCCCTAAAGAAAGACAAATCTCCTGGGCCGGATGGCATTCATCTGAGAGTACTATGGGAAATGGCAGACATACTGGTTGCACCCCTGGTGGAGCTCTTCAAGAAGTCACTTGAGACAGGGAGGGTACCTAGGGATTGGTGAGAGGCACATGTGCTGCCAATCCATAAAGGGGGGTCAAGGGAAGTACCAGGTAACTATAGACCCAACAGTTTGACCTCAATGGTGGGAAAATTTATGGAGAGTATACTAAAGGAATGATTGGGGGTGTACTTGGAGGAGGTGGGAGGTCTGGATAGTAGGCAACATGGGTTTGTGCCAGGTAGATCATGTCAAACCAATCTTGTGGAGTTCTACAAATGGGTAACATCAAAACTTGACAGGGGAAAGCCTGTGGATGTATTATTCTTGTACTTCAGCAAGGCATTTGACTCTGTCCCCCACAATGGTCTGGTGGAGAAACTGATGGGGTTGGGAGTAGGCACTTTGATGGTCAGATGGATTGAAAACTGGCTAGCTGGACACACCCAGAGAGTAGTTTCTGTGGGGAGCTCTTGAACCCTTCAGAGGTTGGTAGTGGGATACTGCAGGGCTCGGTCCTGGGTCTGATCCTGTTTAATGCATACATATCAGACATCAGGGAGGGTATAGAGTGTGAAATGAGTCTCTTCGCTGATGAATCCAAGATGGGAGCAGTAGTTGAGGGAGAAGAGGGGAGGTTGGCCCTGCAAGGGGACCTGGACACCCTGGAAAGCTGGGCTTACACATGGAAATTAAATTTCAATATTACCAAGTGCAAGGTGTTACATCTTGGGTGGGGAAACCCTAAACACAGGTACATCCTGGGAGAGGAGGCACTGGAGGCCTCAATAGGGGAAAAAGACCTAGGGGTCATGGTGGATGCATGTATGAATAACTCTGAGCAGTGCAGGAGAGTGGCTAGCAAGGCAAACAGGATGTTGGGATGCATCATAAGGGGTATCACCTCTAGGAGCAAGGAAGTGATTCTGCCGCTGTACAATGGACTGATCAGACCACACCTTGAGTACTGTGTATAGTACTGGAGACCACACTTGAAGAGGGAATTACAGCTCCTGGAGAGGGTACAGAGGAGGGCAACTAAGATGATATGAGGGCTAGGGAATTTGATGTATAAGGATAGACTTGAGGAGCTCTGCCTGTTTTCATTGGAGGAGAGGAGAGGGAAGAAGAGACAGGGGGGATATGATTGAGGTCTTCAAGTACCTCAAGGGAATAAATAGGGTAAACATGGAGGGGATCTTTAGACTAAAGCAGGGAGGCATCACCAGAGGGCATGGTTTGAAGTTGGAAGGTGGAAGGGTGAGGGGAGAGGGAGGAGGTTTTCACTGAGAGGGTGGTGGACCCTTGGAATGCACTGCTTGGCGAGCTGGTTAGAGATCCACAGTGGATGGCTTCAAGAGAGGGTGGGACAGACACAGAAAGTGGATGTATCAGATGATGGCCTGTCCCAGGGGGGTGGGGATGGATGATAGGAGTTTCTGGAACACAAGGTGGGGGGGAAGGCTTCGGCACACAACTAGGGATCTGAGGTTTGAGCAGACTCGATAGACCGTACGGTCTAATCTGCTGGCAAACAGTATGTTAGTATGTAAAATACTTGGTTGCAGGTGTCCTGTGTAGACAAGCTACACATGAAATGAAAAGACTTGCAGGTCTCTTGCAGGTAGGTTTGGGTGAAATTATCAAATTCAGCTTTCAAAAAATGTTCCAAAATTCGGTGAGTTTCATTACAGCTCATGGATTTTTTTTTAAATTCTTTAATTGGTGATAACTCAGGCATTCTTGCAACAAGGCATTTGAAATTTGGCGTGCTTCCTTTTTGTAACCGGGTCCTTTATAGCCTAAATGCCAGGTTTCATAACATTTGGATGGGGAGGGCATGGAATTTACTGGGGCTCAAAGTCTTGCAATTTATTATATCTATTCTACCCTTACAGCCAGCCTCTGATCTTAGATCCTATCTGTGTTCCTTTGTCTTCCCTTTAGTTTCCTTTCATCTCCTACTGACATGTTCCTACTTAGCCCCCTCCCTATTTCTTCTCATGTTTTTACTTTGCATCTTAGACTTTCATCTCTAGTCCCCTTTTTCACCTTCCTACTTCACTTCCTGATTTCTAATTGCTCCACAGTGGATATAATGTAAATAATGCTTATGTTGCTCAGTTTTGCTAGTCACCTGAGGAAGGGATCTGTGTGGCCCTGAAAGCTTGTGTATAATTCTATCTTTGTACAAGACACTTGTTGGTCCAATAAAAGGTATCAAACCTTCCATCATCTCTCATTATTTATGCAAACAATTTGAAACTATTTCTCTGCTTACCATTTATCTACCTTTGGAGCTAAATAGGCAGAATTTCTCTAGTGCACTTACCCGGTCAACAAAAACTAAGTAAAGAAAAATAAATAAATATAAATGAACATTTACATGCATACTTTCTTGTCGGGGTCTTAGAAACTGCTAACTAGGGAGGTAGTTGATTAGGTATATTGTAAGTTACAGGAGTTCATAACTTCACAGTTTAATTATTTTATCCAGTACTACAAAGACAACTGAACTTCTTCTCAACGTTATACTTGGTACAAACACTTAAAATAAATAAGGAAAAACTAAACTAGTTGTGTTCGGAAACAGGAGAAGAACAATTCCAAAAGTTTGGATAGATCAAGACAAACTTGAAATAGTTAAATCTTGCCACTACTTAGGAGTTTGAGTTTCTAAAAATTCTGACTAGAAAGATCATAAAACCAGGATAATAAACTAAAAATAGCTATTACAGCCCTATGAACATTTAACACCAATATGGGAAGGGCTTCTGTTATTAGGGTCCTAAAGGTTCTTAATGACAAAATTAAAATGAGTGCTCTCTATGCCTTGAGGTCTGGATTTCTGCAATATGAAGGAAATAGAGGTTTCTACAAACAAACTTTACAGGTATCTACTCATGGTCCCTTAGAGCCTTCGGCTTTATTGTGTCTCAAACTAGGACAATTCACACTAAACTCCATGGTATTGGAAAGGAGAATACTCTTTCTGCTCAAACTCTTTCTTCTTTCTTACAGAATCACATCTTCCCCAATAATGTCTAGAAGAACAGATGGAGTACTCAGACAGATGCTTTTCATTTTTTATTTTTTATCCTTTTAAGTCTGATGAGCAAACTGCCCATTTTCACAGGTGACAAGCTAATTTACAGGAAACATATAAAATACATTACAAACAACAAATGACACAGTACAATAACAAGAAAGTACAAATAATACAATACAAAATTAAAACAATATCTATATAGAAACACATTTCTGTAAATTTCTAAACTGCATAATAGGCTTGTGCATAAAGTTACAGACTGATTTTAAATAAAAGAAGTCGGGAGGAGGAAATTAAAAAGTGTTGCCCCTAAATAATAATGATCACTGACCAACAGACCTGTGGAAAAGCGGTAACTTAAATATGAATCTATCCTGGGTGTTGGTACCACACCCATTAACAGACATTGGAAATAAACCAGAAATCTGAGTAAGAAGATTACCTAAAAAAATCTTGACCTTTTTATTCACCTTTGATCTCATCTCATCAAGAAATAACTTTTTCCATTGGGGCTTGGTGCAATCTTAAATGACGTATATATTTTGCCATGGAAAGAAATCAAAAGAAGAGTGAAAACTAGGATAAGGGACACAGACATAGCAAATAACTTTGCTCAACTATCTAACTTTAAGTGCTTTAAATGGTATAAACAAATCAAATCAAAACATCAGTTTGAATCCAACCTATCTAAATTAATAAAACCAGAATCCTGTTGACTGGTTACCAGATTCTGGATGGAATTATACAAAGCAAATTATATATATTATATCCAGAAAAGACCAAATATTACCTCACCAATCTGCAAATATGATAAATCCGTGGATGATGACCTAAAGCACGTAGTACTACAGTGTCCTCTTTATTCAAAGAATAGAAACAGGTGGTTACATGAGACTCTGAACAACTTAAAATTGCCTACTGATAACATTATATATGAAATATTTACAACTCATGATACAAAGAAATTAGTACATGTAGTTTGTTTCCTCTGAACTCTGTACTTATAATATTGACTACGACTATGTAAACTGATAATACAGTCACACCTGTTTAATCGTGCCTCATTAGTCCATATATCTCACATTACGAATGAGAATCAATGCAAATAGATTTCATTTCAGGTTAATGACCTCTTCAATATGTAAAACTGAGAATCCGAATCTGTTTGCGGTTCTTTTAAACAGGCTCATTAGTTCACATTGTATTCAACCTCTATAATCCGTTTTTAGTGAGCTCAGGTGGAGGTGTTAACAGCCTTAACTGAGTGATAATTGCTGGTGCTTTATAATCCCTGCTAATGCTTCAGTGTGTTACTGTTGCCTAATACAGTGCTGAATGCGACACTATCTCTTAACTTCTATAGAGTGTTCTCCTGCTGCTGGCTAGGTAAGTATAAAGCTTTATATTTAATCAAATACGTTTTAGCAAACTGTTAAGTTAATGTTTTCATTAATGACCCTTTTCTCTTACTTTTCAGCTGTAATTCCCTTACAGATTCCACTGCTGTCTCATCTACTGGTGTCTTATCTGATTTCTCCTCCCGACTAGGTTAGTGAAGCTCTGCTTTCTTTGTTGTTTAAATGATCAGCTTCAGTTCAAAAAGCTCTCCTCAGTTCCTGATTTGCTCAGTCTGTGCATTCTCCTGTTGTGCCCATACAGTTTAAAAGCTCCCGTTGTGCCCTCTCATCTCCTGGTCCAGACCCTGCTCCCCCTTCAGGTGAAAACAACCCTCCAGCATGCCGCTGCGATACCAGGCTGCACAAGTGCTGGGTGTGTTTAAAAGCTCCTGTTATGCCCATTCAGTCACCCCCCAAACCTCTCAGCTCCAGGTCCAGATCCTGCCTGTGTTTAAAAGCTCCCATTGTGCCCATTCACTTTTTTGCTCCCCTCAGTTCCTGATTTGCTCAGTCTGTGCATTCTCCTGTTGTGCCCATACAGTTTAAAAGCTCCCGTTGTGCCCTCTCAACTCCTGGTCCAGACCCTGCTCCCCCTTCAACTGAAAACAACCCTTCAGCATGCCACTGCGATACCAGGCTGCACAAGTGCTCTGTGTGTTTAAAAGCTCCCGTTATGCCCATTCAGTCACCCCCTGAACCTCTCAGCTACAGGTCCAGACCCTACCTGTGTTTAAAAGCTCCCGTTGTGCCCATTCTCTTTTTTGCTCCCTTCAGTTCCTGATTTGCTCAGTCTGTGCATTCTCCCATTGTGCCCATACAGTTTAAAAGCTCCTGTTGTGCCCTCTCAACTCCCGGTCCAGACCCTGCTCCCCTTTCAAGTGAAAACAACACTTCAGCTTGCCGCTGCGATACCGGGCTGCACAAGTCCCCCCACCCCAACCTCTCAGGTCCCGGTCTCTTTTTTGCTCCCTTCAGTGTGTTTTAGCTTTCTGCTAACAACCTTTTTTATTTTCTCAGACCAAGATGACCAATTTAAAATTAATTTGTTGGATTTTAGTTTATTTCATCTTTAGACTGAGTCCAGACCCTGCCTGTGTTTAAAAGCACCTGTTTCTGTGATTACTGTAAAAGCTCAGCTTCATGTTTTAAAAGACCCTGCCTATGTTTAAAAGCTCCCGTTATGCCCATTCAGTCTCCCCCGAACATGTCAGCTCCTGGTCCAGACCCTGCCTGTGTTTAAAAGCACCCATTTCTGTGATTACTGTAAAAGCTCAGCTTCATGTTTTAAAAGACCCTGCCTGTGTTTAAAAGCTTTTGGATTTTACAGTTTATTTCATCTTTAGACTGAGCATGCTGATTAAAAGCATAAGAATGAGATTTTACAGTACAGGATCCTGTATTCTGTGATTATTGTAAAAGCTCATCTTCGTGTTTTAAAAGACCCTGCCTGTGTTTAAAAGCTTTTGGATTTTATAGTTTATTTCATCTTTAAACTAAGCATGCTGATTAAAAGCATATGAATGCGATTTTACAGTACAGTATCCTGTATCATTTTACAGTGGCTTTTTTTTTTTCTCAGACACGATGTCAGCTACACCTGCAAAGAGGGCCTGACAGAGATCTCAATAGCACAGAAAATGTCATTATGTGTTTGGAGGCAGAGTAATCCAAAGACAGCTTACAAAGATATGGCACTGTATGCAATGTCAGAGTTCCAGCTTACCCTTGGAGCCTCAACCTGCAGTGACATTTGGAGAGCTCATGTGAAATGGCTAGCTTCTGCTGCTGATTCAAGCAGCCTAACCAGGGTCCACAGTGGGAAGCACCTAGAGGTGGAAGCAGCACTCAGTATGTGGGTAGCAGAAATTAATGCTAAAGGTCTAAGCATCTCTGATGCTATGGTGACAGAAAAGGCTAAATTCTTTGGAGAACAGCTGGGGGTAACAGAATTTGGATATTCTCAGGGGTGGATACAGGGATTTAAAAAAAGACATGGGCTTAGTCATAAACTGTACCACGGGGAGGCAGCAAGTGCTGACCATTCAACAGTTGTTGCAGGGAGGGTAAACTTACAGGAGGTGCTGTCAGGATTCACACCCAGTGCAATTTGCAATATTGATGAGACCGGTCTATTTTATAGACTAGGTCCCAGTGCAACTCTTGCCTCAGCTCCAGTGGCAGGGATAAAAAAATCAAAGGACAGGCTGACTGTGGCTTTATGCTGCAAAGCTGATGGCTCAGACAAGTGGAAGCCATTTGTAATTGGGAAGGCTCATAAACCTCGTTGTTTCTCAGGCAATTTTGACCCAGAATTGTATGCCAGGTACAGAGCCAATTCAAAGGCATGGATGACCGGGAACGAATTTAAAGAATGTCTCATTGACTTCAACAGAGCAATGCACCTACGGCAAAAACATGTTATCCTGCTTGCAGACAATGCCACAAGCCATACCCCACCAACAGGTCTGTCAAATGTGAAACTTCATTTTTTGCCACCCAACACCACATCACACGTACAGCCTATGGATGCAGGGATTATACAAAATTTCAAGTGCTTTTATAAGAAGGAACTTTGTCGTCACTTCATTCAGTGTGCTGAGAGTGATGCCAACATGAAAGTTACAGTACGCCAAGCACTGCAGTTCATTCATAGTTCCTGGAGGTCAGTGACAGAGCAAACAATCAAGAATTGCTGGAGACATGTCCGCATTATGCCTCATGCTGATTATGCACCAAGGCATTCAACAGCTTCATTAGAGGGCACCATAAGTGAATTGCAAACCTTGATACAGCAAGTACCACAAGTAAGAACAGCCATGACAGTTGAACAGTATGTAGCAGCTGAGGAAGAGTTGGAGACTTCACTCCGCTTAACTGATTCCGATATTATGGGCATCATACGCCCAATCATGCCTGAAACTGAGGATGAGGATTCTAACCTTGAGCCAGCAGCACCAACATCTCCAATTACATCACTGGAGACAAAAAAATGCTTAGATTTCATTATCTCCTACCTGGAGCAAAACCCATCAGATGAAACATAGAAATTTGTGGACTATGCTCTTGATATGAAAAAATTTGTAAATGCAAAAGGTGCAGGGAGTGCTAAACAAAAGGGAATCTTGGATTATTTTAAATGTAACTGAATTGTTAAAAAGTGACTAAAATGTAACTGAGGCAAAGTAATGTTCAGTACACACGTTTTGCACTGTATTTTAAAAAGTGAGAATCTTCACAGTACTGCATTGTAAAAACACTGTACAGTAATAAATCTTTTTGAAACAATTGCTCATGTTGTACTTGTCTGGTTACTACATAGATTTTTATTACATAAGAAAATGAGATAACACAAATGAGTACGGGTTAACCAGGTCTGACTGTATCATGTAAGGGATTCTTATCAAATGACTGTAAATGTCTAGATTTGTTTTAATAATTGTACTTTTCTATTTATGTAAATCGACATTGTCTACCTGGAATTTTAACCTGATATGCCTTTTTTAATGGTTTTTAACAGAACATTAAGCTGAATTGAATTAAAATTATCTAGTGGTGGTTTAGGGAATATCATGTATGAAGTAAAAAAACACTCTAGCTTCCCGGATGGGAGGAATTACCCTTCTGATGAATGGTTTGAGCTGTTGTCTTCAGAACTCAGAGCCCTCAATTTGAATTCCAGCACAGGCTGATTGTGCATTTGCACACATGAAGAGGGAACAAACATAACATATACCTTTCTCTTTGCTGTTACAACTACTTAATAGTTTAGGACTCTGTCATTTGCAGCTGCTCATCTCCAGATGGCACAGCTTGTTACATTACTTTTCATATTCATCACAGGGAATGTATGCAAACATTCAAGGCTTGACATCCACAGTGATATAATGTACAACTGTATTATAGTTTCATGGTGGTGGTGGTGGGGGGATGTTAACCAGAATACCTGCACTATCTCCTGCCCACATGAAAAGTGTAATGAGATCTCTTTCAGGCTCCTAGACATTTATTCACAAGAGATGGATAGAGGGGAACCTGGTTTGATGTCTCATTTAAAGGAAGGCACTACCACCGGGGCAGCAACCTGAAGTACTCCACTGCATTGTCAGCTTTGGATATGAGCTCAAGTCCCTAGTGATGGACTTCTTGAGCCTATGACCTTTTGGCCCAGAGAGGAGGGTAACACCAAATGAGTAACAATGGAACTAGTGACACACCTCCAGTTTTTTTTATCATTCTATATATTGTATGTATGTCCCTCCTTGCTCTTATTTTGCTTCTTCCACCCACCCCCCCACCTCCAATTCACCCCCGTACTTCTCTCCTTGTAATCCCTTTCACCCCTCTTCAGACAAGGCCACTGGCAGCACACGACACAATATTTATCTTGCCATATTGTTCTTTTGTTTATGTAATGACTTTCCTCATGTTGTACTACATACTGAAACCACTGTAATTTGCTATTCTTATCACTTGATGTGGAACCTCTGTAAAAGAGCTCAAAGTTCTTTCTGATTTTTAAATAAATAAAATAAAAAGTAAAAATATACAGTACACTGTTCTCCATTACACTCCCCTAGCATTAACCTCCTAATCTCTCATTGGCTATGCTGTGCCCCCAGAAGTATCAGATCATGATGTGGATTAAAGTCAAGTTGCATGTTCCTGAAGCAGAGGGTTGGGGTCTGTTCAAAGTCTCCATGTCCTCCTATCCAATTCCTCCCTTTGCCATCATTAAGTTGATGCAGGTGATTGAGGTGGCTCTTTTGGAAACAGCTCCCACCATCCTGGGTTCACCAGGGTGTAACAGTTCTCCATGGGGCATAGAACACCTTGCCTTGGGATGAGAGTGCATTCATTGGAGTGCATCTCCAGCTCCTTTCTGAGCTGACTTGGGTCATGGATTGAGGACATGAACACACAATCACACAAAAGGTATGCAGGCATGTTAAACACTAGAACAAAACACACTCATGATGGCATGGAAGGACATCTGAACAGTGGAGTTAAAAAGCAAACATTTTTCAAACACAGAATGCCACTACGAGAGCTTGCATTGGGAAATGACTTTTTGCATACCACATAGATGAGCAGGACAAAAAAAA
The DNA here is from genome assembly GCA_016271365.2 of Neoceratodus forsteri. Classification (NCBI taxonomy): domain Eukaryota; kingdom Metazoa; phylum Chordata; order Ceratodontiformes; family Ceratodontidae; genus Neoceratodus; species Neoceratodus forsteri. The sequence continues at coordinate 1,181,856,795 of CM057458.1, forward strand.
CAAACAAACAGGGTAACCCATGAAGATGGCAACTGTGGAATGGCGAATCATCACAATGGCACCAGAACCACAGCACCAACACTTTCACACAATCCCAGTTCCACCCATCCCTGAGTTATGCACCCCTGGAGTTAGAATCTAAATTAAGGGGGTGTGGGAGGCAAGGCCCCCAGCAAGAAAATACTGTTGAAAAATCATTTGTGCTGTGGGTTCGGTGCCATTGTGATGGTTCGCCATTCCACAGTTGCCTTTCAGACATGGAACCAAAAAAACAGCAAACCACTTCCCCCTCACACTGAGGCTTCATCTTGGATGGAGAGCCGAGTTTCAACATACTGTCCTATATATTCTGCATTTAAAAGGACATACACTCATTGTGTGAGGATTATAATATACCATGGTGTTTAAAGCTATGTGCCTTGGAGGATTTAACAGTCATAAGATATCCATTTTCGTAAAAGAAATATCTTATGGGGAAGCAACCACAACATAATAGGTAGGATATCAAAGATTCAAAACTACCAGTAATAGATATTTCATTAAAGCCTACAATTTAATCATAGCAGTAAAAATCACATTCCTGTAAAATACCAAAACCTTAACCACTAGGATGCAAGCTCAGTACTCATTTCTTCAGTTTTGTCATCCGAACAAGTGAAGGGATGAAAAAAGAAGAAACATCTGATGGTCCTGCATAATTTACAAAAATGTAAACATATCTACAGCATGTACAGGGGGAAAAACAACAAACTGTGTGACCCTGAGAAAGTCACTTAACTTCCTTGTGCTCCCAGGTCATAGTGTATCTCTCCTGGTTATAAAAATGTTGCAGATGATACCTTTTATTGGACTAACAAAACTTATGCATCAAAGCCAATCAGTAAGATCATATCTACTTCAAAATAATGAGTCATGCTACTGTACCAGTAAATATAAAATGTAAGTACTGTTAATGACCAGAATATAGTACAGATTACATTGATTTACACTGTACATTTTAATTGGGCTGATAATACTTACTGATTTCACCTGCAAATGCACTGATTACAGGAACAGCAATGAGTTTTGAGTGAGTTCTCAGCAAAGTGTACATTTTATCTTATAAAGTATTTAATACAGCCGTTGCTTAGCTACACATGCAGAATAAAACTGAACATCCTAATCATCAGCTTGAAACAAGTTTCAGTCTGGGATGGGAGTGAGTTAGCCATTCAAAGTTATTTAAATGAAGTATGTACTGTAATCAGGAGTGGGGCCAAGAGCTGTGTGGTATTTCTGAAATGAAGAAACATTATGTGAAATTCCACATTTCACAAAATCATCAAGCCATGAAATATTTTCCCATGATTTGAGAATTTCTTTCCATGGCTTGAGGCTGTCTCCCATGGAAAGAAAGGATAACTGTGGCTTTTTTTTCTGCAAGTTGTTTCTGTTGCTGTAATGTGCACCTTGTGCATACTGGAATTTGGCAAAAAGTTTAAAATAGTCTGCAAAATTCAGCAATTTTGTTAGGCTTTCACATGCATAAAACAAACTCTGCTCAGCTCTGTTGGAGACAGGTACAATGACACAACAACTCCCATGTATTACCACACATGCTGAGAAAGCTAATTACGGAAATCACCATACCTGGCAACACACTTATCCACCATGATCGCAACAGCAAAAAATAATATGGGGTGGGGGGTGTCATAGTCGTGTACATTGCCCCCACAATCCAGTTTTCCCAGGTCACCCTATTTCTGCCTTCGGTGTCCATTGATGCACTAATGGTAAAACTCTCCCTCCTCACTCAATTCTGATTTTCATTGCAGGCACCTACTGTGCACAAGACTCCAATACACCAGATACTGTATAGTCTATCACCTAGGCACACTAAACTCTCTGGCTTCCGGAGGTGAGCTCCATATATTTGGGGACTTTAACCTGAACTGACTCACTAAGGTTAGCTCCAAGCTTCAGAAAGGAGTGACTGCCCTAAACCTATCTCAACAGTTCTCAGAACCTACTCACTTAAACCACAAAATGTTGAACCACACTCTTCTGGACTGGTCCCTCTTCTCACATCCTCATAGGATTTTAGTCTCTGGTCTCCTACTGGATGCCCTAAGTGACCACCATGCTATCTGTTCAGTAAGAAAAATCTTCAGGCTAAAAGCTTCCCCACCCCAAATCCTAATGACTAAATCCTACAAAACCCTGGACTTCACCTCCCTACTAAATGACCTGGCCAGTTCTGATTAGCCCTTCTTCAGCCAATCCAACTCCATTGATGAGGGCCAGGAGTTCTTTAAGACCAAGATCTCTGCCATGTGGGACATGTGGGACCGCTATGCCCCCCTCAGGTTAACCAGAGTCGGGGGTACCCACCTTCCATGGATCTCAACTGAAATCCTATCCTCCTCAGGAACAAGGACAAGGCCTAGAAGTACTTCAAGACTTCTAGCTCACCGGCTGATCTCCAACAATATCACACATTATGCAATGCCAGCCCTAGGAAAATCAACCCAGACAAAGGCCAACTATTTCAAAGTTACATTCAATTCCAACTTACAACATCTGGCCAAATTCTGGAAAGTGGTAAAATCATTTCTCAGCCCTCTGTTGCCACCCCAGTCCCTGCCCTACAGGTAGAAGGTCTCACCATCACTGGCCCCCCAGTAGTGGCCACAGAGTTTAACTCTAACTTCTCAAACTGCCATGCTATTCTCCCATCCTCACCTCACATTGCACAGCAATCCCCCTTTACCACCCCTGTCAGTGACCCACCCCTAACCCACACTTTCTCCTTTCAGCAGGTCACCCTGGATGAGGTATACAATGCACTGCTTGTCTTTGATCCCAGTAAGGATAAATGTCCCACCGTGCTGGACTCTAAAATGCTCTACCTCTCGGCACCTGCCATAGCCAAACCCCTTGTCTCCTTATTCAATTTATCCTTCTCCCTTGCTGCAGTCCCCACTGAATGGAAACATGCCACCATAATCCCCCTTCCCAAGTGAGGGGATACCTCCAACCCAAGCAATTACTGAGCCATTTCCCAACTACCAATCCTGGCAAAACTACCAGAGCATCTAGTTCTCTCCCTACTATGCCCTTTCTTATCTCCTCCTCCTTCTTTACCCCCAACCTGTCTGGCTTTAGGAAGTCTCATTCCACCACCACCACTTTCTTTCTCAGGCTTACTGACTCCATCCTCACTGGTATGGATGCTGGCCACATCACAGTCGCCGTTTTCGTCATCCTGGCCAAGGCATTTGACAATATCTCCCACTCACTCCTTCTTGCCAAACTTGCCAATTCAAGGCTGTCCAGATGGGCCACCAGCAGGTTCCACTTGTACCTAGAAAGCAGGTCTCAATCCATCAGAATCAGTTCTTCCACCTCGGCAGCCCTTCCTGTTACAATAGGGGTACTGCAAGGCTCAGTCACAGGCCCACTTCTGTTCTCCATTTTTCTAAATGACCTACCCTCTGCTTGCCCACATACCTTCATCCACAATATGCAGACAACACTGTGCTGTATGCATCTGGTCCCTCAGCCACCGATGTTGTGATCAGATTGCAGCAGGACTTTGATAAGGTCCAGCACTGGCTTTACTCCTATCAACTCTTCCTCAATGCCAAGAAAACCATCTTTGTGCCCTTTAGCACAAGGCAGAGACTTTCGAAGCTCCTTTCCCCTCCCTCATTCCACACCCTGGACAGGACATCCCTAGAGGCCTGCACCTCATTCTGATACCTCAGTGTCTGGCTTGGCCAGTACCTCAACATTTTTGCACATGTTGACTCCATACTCAAGAAGCTGCACCCCAGGCTCAGTGCACTATACTGCAACCAAAACAGCATCACGGTATCTGCCATAGGGCGATTGTGCAGAAAATTTCCTGCCCATCTTCGACTATGGGGACATAGTCTACAGTGTCGGTTCCAAGTCCATCTTAGCCAGACTGGACCCCCTTTTCCACTCTTTCTGTTGCTTTGTCCTGAACTGTCCATACTCCACCCACCACTACAACCTCTCCAAGTCCATGAACCTTACCTCTCTCAATAACAGTAGGCAGTCCCACTGCATCAAGATCACGACCAAGTACTGGTCCGAGTCACTTCACCCACCCTTACCTTGCCTCTGCCCTAGCCAACCCCAGCAGCCTAGCATACTCACTCAGAAACAATGACTCACAGATCTTAGCTGTCCCGCATATGTCCACTGCTGCTGGCCAGGCAGCCTTCAGCTACCGTATGCCAAAGTTGTGAAACTATCTCCCACAAACAATCGACACATCTCTCCCTCCCCGCTCCATAACTCCATGCTCCAAGCTCATTTCTCCTCTACCTGCTCATCTGTCTAGGTTCTGCTACAGTTCACAGAGTTGCAGGCCTTTTTGCCCATTCTGTGAACATCTTTAATGTATGATTTATCTATCCTACTATATTTAATGTACTCTATTTAAACTGTGCCTTTTTGGGGTTCTGTATTTATTGTTCTCTGGATCTACTTTATCTTTAGTATCGTTAATTGAAGGTTGTAGTTTTTGTCCCTATTATGAGTTACACTTTGTATTATGTTTGCCCTCCAACTGCATATGTAGTACCTCCTTCCCCCAGGACGCATCTAGAATCGAGCAGTAGCCTGCTCAGCATACCTTCCTAGTTAAACATTTAAATCAATAAATAAACATACTGAAACTTCAGGCCTTGTTCCCCTCAACCCATCTTCAAGCTACAGCCCTTTTACTTATGTTACTTTGTGCTACAGTATATCAAACTTTAGAGATATATCCAGGTACTGCAGACTTAGACTGTGATTAAGCTTAGGCAGATTGTTTGAAAATCACTACAAAGTAACTTACAGTTCTGATGTCACACATGCCAAAAGAGTTCTATTTTCCTAACCAAACATGAGCACTAACTGAAACAATTTTTTTTTCAAAACAAAATTAAATAGAATCTGGTTTCATTTAGTGCCTTAATGCATATTACAGTACATCTCAAAGCACCATACGTACAGTATTAAGGTATTAGATCCCGGTAGAACCATAGAAACATTGACTTTGATGGCAGATAAGGACCGCTTGGCCCACCTTTTCTGCCCATTTCCCTACCTATTAGATAAGCTGCAGATCCTAGTTAACCAACAGCCAACTACCTCCTACCCCCACTATAATTTCCTTATGTCTGTTTCATGCATTCTTGAATTTCCCCACTGTTTTTGACCTTACGACCTCCTCAGGAAGGCTGTTCCATGTGTCCACCACTCTCTTTGTGAAAAAATACTCCCTCACATTGCCCCTGAGCCATACCCCCTCTATCTTCAAAAAATGCTGCTTGTTCTTGCACATCTCTTTTTCTGAAAGATGCTACCTTCTTGAACTTTGTTGATTCTCTTGAGGTACTTGAAAGTTTCTATCATGTCCCCCCTCCCTCCTTTCCTTGGGGGTATGCATATTAAACATCTTTAGTCTCTCTTCATATGGTTTCTGGTGCAGACCCTGCACCATTTTAGTTGCCCTTATCTGGCCTGCCTCCATCCTGTCTATGTCCTTGCAGAGATGGGCTCTCCAGCACTGCATGCAGTACTCAGATGGGGTCTCACCAACTGTCTGCACAGAAAGATGACAACTTCCTGTTTTCTACTGGTGATGCCTCTCCATATGCTTCCCTGTAGCCCCCCAGGCCTCCTTAATGCCTTCTCACATGACCTGCCTACCTTTAGGTCATCTGATATGATTACCCCTGGGATCCTTTCCATTTTTGTTGTTTTTACTGCCTCCCCTCCCATTTTGTACTCTTCCCCTGGGTTTTCATTTCCCAGGTGCATTACTTTGCACTTCTTTGCAGTGAATCGAAGATGCCATACTTTTGACCATTCCTCTAACCTTGCCAAATCCATTCTCATCCTGTCCACCCCCTTGTTTATGATCCCTGTTGCAGATCTTTGTGTCATGTGCAAAGAGGCATACTTTTCCTTCCAGTCCCTCTGCAATGTCACTTATAAAGACATTAAAGAGGACTGGCCCAAATACTGAACCCTATGGTACCCTGCTAGTAACACCACTTTCTTCAGAGTGGACTCTGTTTACTATTACCCTCTGTATCCTGTTGTTTAGTGAATGTTTTACCCAGGCTACCACCATGGGACCCACTCCCAGGCTGGCTAACTTCTTTATTAATCTTTTGTGTGGGACTGTGTGAATGCCTTGCTAAAGTCTAGGTAGGCCATGTCCATAGCCCTGCCCTTGTCTACTACTTTGTTCACCTAGTCAAAGAAATCTATTAGATTCATCTGACATGACCTACCCGCTGTGAATCCATGCTGCCTTGGGTTCTGTGCCTTGCTGGCCTCTAGGTACACAACAGTTCTTTCTTTCCGAAATGATCCCACATTTTCCCTATCACTGAGGTCAAACTAACAGGTCTATAGTTTCCTGCCTCTGTCTTGAGCCCACTTTTGTGAAGAGGAATCACATTTGCCTTCCTCCAGTCCTCAGGTACCACATTATCCTACCATGATTTGTTAAAAAGGGTAGTCAGTGGTCTTACTAGTTCTCCCTTAATTCTTTCAGAATTCTGGGGTGAATCCAGTCAGGCTCCATTTCCTTGTGCATCTTAAGTTTTAGGAGTCCTTTCAGAACCCTTTCTTCTGTGAATCCACTGGTATTGACCCCCCTATCTACAGTGCTTCTATTGTTTGGTTTATGTACATCCCCCTCCTCTTCTTTTGTGAATACTGAACAAAAGTATTCATTTAGTATTTCTGCCTTTTCACTGTCACCCTCTGACCACCTCCCTTCCCTTTATTAAGCCTCACTATCCCTCCCTTGGTCTTTCTTCACTTACTAAGTTATCTATAAACAGTTTTATCCCCCTTCTTAACTGAGTTGGTTATATTTTCCTTGGTTTTGGCCTTTGCTAGTCTAACTGCCTTCCCCACTTTCTTCTGCTTTAACTGATACAAATCTGTCCTGCTCCTTGTGTAATTCTTAATACTTTCTAAATCTATCTTTTTCTGCCTAACCTTCCCTGCCACCTCTTTTGAGAACCATAGTGTTTTTTTTCCTTCGCTTTGTTTTGTTTATTTGCTTCACACAAAGGTTTGTTGTCTCTGTGATGACAGTTTTTCTCTTTCCCAATTGTTCCTCAACCCCTCATTCCTGCCCTTTTGCTAGTGAATTGCTTAGACATTCTCCCATTTTAACAAAGTCAGCACTCTGAAAGTCCAGTACCCTTGCCTTTGTATGGCTTGACTCAATGGCTGTATTTATTGTGAACCACACTGTCTGGTGGTCTATTGTTCCCAGATGGCTACCAACTTCTAAATCCAAGATGCTCTCACCATCCCCGTTTGAGAGTACCAGATCTAAGACTGCGCCCTCCTGAGTGGGTTCCAACACACGCTGCATGAGGCATGCACCCTGTAGGGCATCAATAATGACTCTGCTCTTGGATGTGGCTACAGCAAATGTGCTCCATTTAACATCTGGCACATTCAGATCCCCCATCAATAATATCTCCCCTTTATCTGCCATTCTAAGGATGCCTTCTATCATTTCCTTGTCCATGTCATCCCCCTTAGATGGGAGTCTGTATATAACCCCTGTGTAGATTGTGGTGCCATTTCCTGTCTCCAAGGTGACCCACAGTGCTTCCTCTCCTCCTTGTTTACCCTTTAGTTCCATTGCTTTGATCCTTTCCCTTATTTTGGAGAACTACTCCTTCTCCTCTTCTTTTACTGTCTCTGTCCTTTCTGTAGATTGTGTACCATGGTCTGTTGATATCCCAGTCATGTCTGTGTACCAGGTTTCTGTGACTGCCATGATATCGAGGCATCCCTCTTCCACCAAGGCCACTATTTCAGGAAGCTTGTTACCCAGACTATGGGCATTGTTACTCCTTGGTCTGTTGATATCCCAGTCATGTCTGTGTACCAGGTTTCTGTGACTGCCATGATATCCAGGCATCCCTCTTCCACCAAGGCCACTATTTCAGGAAGCTTGTACCCAGACTATGGGCATTGTTACTCCTCGCCCTCCATTTTTGGTGGCCTTACCATTTTTAGCCCCATCTCTTTACTTACTGATTTTGCATTTTTCTCCAATTTACCCCTGCCCTTCCCCCTACTGACCTCTCTACATTTGTGTTAATCTTGCTAACTACCCTGTTTTGTGGAGGAAGGCTGGGAGTTCCCTGCTCCATTTCAGTGTCTCCCCCCCTTGGCTAGTTCAAAAGCTTGCAAATGAAGCATTTAAACCTATCACCTAGGATTCTGGTTCCCCTCCCAGACAGATGCAGACCATCATGCCAGTATAGGCCTGTATCCTCCAGGTGGGCCCCACGTCCCCAAGGAAGCTAAAACCCTGTGCTCCACACCAGTTTTTCAACCATTCATTGAATTCCAGGGCATGGAGTACCCTAGTCTCACCCATGCCATAGACAGGTAGAACCTCTCTGAAGGTTACCGTGCAAGCTACTTGCCTAAGACCCCTCCCCAACTTCAGAAACTCCTTCTGCACAGCTCTGATCCCATTCCCTGCTAGGTCATTTGTCCCTAGGTGGACAATGATATCCAGCTTCCTCTCCCTTGCAGCTGCTCCCATGATTGTGAGAATTTGGTTCCTGTTCCTGGATGCCATGATTCCAGCTAGGCACCTTACCTCCCTCTCCTCTTCCTTCCTCCCTCTCCAAATTCAACCCCCCTAATGATTGAGTACCCACCAGGAGTTGTTTCCATCCCCTATGGGATCTCATGCCATCTTCCTCTGGGTCTCCTTTGTGGAGGTTCCCAGCATCCTCCTTGGTTTCTACTGTGGATGCCTCCCCAGAGGAGCAACGCTGTGCCAGAAAGGCATATGAAGTGTGGAGAGGTACAACTGGAGGGTTCCCAGTCCCCTGCCATGTCCTGGGAGGGGTAGAAGTTTCTACTCTTCACCAGATTGGCCTGTATGTGGGCAACCTCCTCCTTCACAGCAGAGAGGTGTCTATAAATAGTGCAGCATTGTAGCCTCCAGAATGTCTCCCAGAAGACTGCCACCCCACAGCCAGTGCATTGCACCACTCCTCAGATGTTTCTCTCCCTCCCTGTTGAAATTGTTTATGCTTTTTTTTTTCTCTCTCGCTATTAGGGAACCTCACTTCCTGTTAGTAGTGTATTCTTTTTCTAAGAGACTATGTACTAGGACCCCAAGTACAGGCACTGCAGGCAGGCAGACAGAGATGGCAGTCATCATTAGCACTCAACAGCATCTACACAGAAGACTGTGACAGCTGCAGGACATGACTGATTGAGAAATGGAATGTGGCTTAGGTCATCAGGGCTATCCTCTACTCTTTAAAAAAATGCTACGGGATCTTTAGCTTCCACCTGGTCAGATGGACAGGAGTGACTTTGAGGAAACATTTTAGGAATTACAGCCTGCCTCTCTCACCTGTGTATGCTCCACACTTACAGAAACAACACTTCTGCCAGCTGCCCCACTTTTGCTTACACTGCCTGCTGGAGATCTCTGGTGGTAGTGGTGGAAGGTGCCACTGGGACAGGGCTAGAATTAAGGACACAGAGACAGGGACAATGAATGGGTGGTCAGGGGATGATTGGCGGGTGGTTGGGGGATGATGTTTGGGTGGTCGGGGAGGGGAAACAGCATCAATCTTCACCTGAGTTTGGTTGCAGCATGAGGTCGCTGTGCAGCACTGTGACCTGCTCTATTGATGTCACTCTCTTTCCCACCAGACCCAAACATTTATACTGTCTTCACTGTACCAATACTGTGCTACCTTTCACAAACCACTTTTTTACTGTACCACTCCTGTGCTCAATTTCTTGAATCAATCTATACCTTCAGGCAAAAAAAGAAAGAGTGAGAGAAAGAGGTTAGGAGAGACAGAGAGAGAGAGAGAGAGAGAGAGAGAGAGAGAGAGAGAGAGAGAGAGACAGACAGACAGACAGATCAAGAACATTGCAGCAACTTTTATTTACACTGTCTCCCATTCTCTGTCTCTCTCACCAAGACTGCACAGTGGGACAACCACCATGATTCCCTATCTCTCCCCAACTACCTGCTGGTCCTGGTGCCTCTCTCTCTCTCTCTCTCTCTTGCAGTCAGTGGCATAAAACAATGAGTGACAGTCACTATATGGCTCTCAGAGACAAAGAAGGACACAAAACATATTGCACAAGTTTGCTGTACAGTGTGTCTCTCCTGTTTTCTGACTGTCTCTGTCACCACTTTTCATACTAGAGCAAACATTCCCCCTGTCCCCAACTAACCCCTGCTCCTGTGTCACTTGCTATCACAATGTGTCTCTCTCTTTCTCTGCTAGCTGTGGGCAGGATGGCATTTAGTGTGGACTGGAAGGCTCACACTGAGAGGAGAGTCCCACATTTTTCAATGGCTGCCATTCTCATTTTCCTTTCTGAAGCAGAGAACAAGTGCCAATGGTATTTTCCCTGACTCCCTCTATGGAACCATGTATTACAAAGGGAATTTAATGTATGGCTATGCAGGGAGTGCAAACCAATCAGAGGATACATTTTGGGCAACTCATGTTATAACTGCCAATAGAGAGTGCTTCACAGATATGGAGGTGACTGTGTTGTCACTCCAGCGTGTTGTTGGTTCACAGGGAATATGGGAGTCCTTTTCTCATAGCAAGAGATCTGCAGGGCTTCACACTGCACAACTAAAAATTTGTACTGTTAATGGTAGTACCTTGGGTACTATTAAAAGTTTGTCAAGTATAATTTCAGTTGTCTAAAAAAAGGATCCTGTTTATAAAAGTAATACGACTAATACACAAAAATATCTGCAATCAAGTCTTTTTTTCTTAGAATTCAAAATTAACAAATATAAACAAAAGTGAACCTTTAGCAGCTGTGAAAACCAGGATTAAAACCACTCAGAACTTGGGTGTACATAAAAATACAAATCAAGCTTGATAGTAAAACCAGACATTTTCTGTGCAAGTGAAACAAGAGAGACTTCATCAGTAGCAACTCCATTGCTTTGAATCCACACTGATTCTTCTGATGAAACACAATAGGCATTTGCACTGTCCCTGTCATCCAGATGGCAGCTGGTTCAAGGTAACAAGAGGTGGGTTGGTAACAGTCACCATCTAGTTTTGCTTGCCACAGCCACAGGCCTTTCAGAGTAATCAGTCAGGTGCTGCACAGGGAGTGGAAGATGTTGTGTTCTGAGTGGTAAACTTGGCTGGGGGAATGTCATTTAACAGCTGGGATGTGGGTGGAGGGGTCACCACTGGACTACTAGGGTGCTTTCTTTTCACAGTGTGGGCTGGAGTGAAAAAGAGCACCACTGGGCTAAAATGGTAATTTATTTTCAAACTGGGGATCAGGATGGAATGTGAGTGCAAAGGGAATACTAGGGTAAATTTATTTCACAAGGGAGTTAGATTAGACGTGGAGTACCACTGGACTACCCAGAAAGTTTCATATCATAACAGGGATTGGGGTGGCTGGAGTGGTGTACCATTAGATTGTCTGGAATGTATACATTATTGTATGGGGACTGAGTGAGGGGAGGACAATGGTTAAGGCTCTGCACCATGCCACCATGCATACATTTGCACAGAGGCAGTATACAAAGCTGTTAATGGTTGCATAATGATATGCCACAGCCCCTTAGCACCTTGCATGCCATGTTTAGATATTAGCATGTAGGCATCTGAATATAACAGCCTGGAGCAAAGGTGTTACTTCATTTGGGATGGACTGTCACTAGAGGTGCTTGGATAGTGCTTTTGTGGATCAAACTACCCTCTTTTGAAGAGTACTGATATCCAGCCTAGGATCCAACCAATGTCAGATTCTGGATCTATAGTCAGATAGTTGTGGATCTAAGGTCAGAGTCATCAGATCTGATCTCAGATCCATTGCATCCAACCTTGGATAATTGGGTCCAATGGTTAGATACCTGGATCTAATGGTTGGATGCATTGGGTCCAGGTCAGATCCACAGATACCTCAGCTACTTACTGTGGATCCTAGCTGGTTGGATCCTTGGTTGGATGTCTATACCATCTGATGCTATCCAATATCCAACAAACATGATGGTATCCAATGGTACCTAACCTGGTAGGATACTAGCCAAGCAACTCTAGCTAGCACCCAGTTCTCCTTGGCATCTGTTGCCCATAGGGAGCTGTGATGTACCATGCATGTGCACTTCACATGGTGCTACTACAGCTTGATTCCTTGTACTTTCTTCCTAATGGTTATTCCTCCCTGATCAAAATGCACTATTTTGCATAGCTGCAATGGCCTTGTCTTCTCCAATATGAGATTCCTCAATCTCTGGGCTGAGACACCTGTCTGAGAGGCCCACAGGAAGGGGCAGAGGACACCACAAGGAAAGGAAGCAGCTCCTGGTGGGGTACTCAATTATTAGAGGGATAGAACTGGGGGGAGCAGGGAAAACTGAAGTAAGGTGCCTGCCTGGTGCCATGGCTTGGAGGGACAGGAAGCGCATCTTCAGGATCACGAGAACAGCTGCACGGGAGTCTGAGCTGGATGTCATTGTCCATCTAGGGACAAATGACTAGGCTCAACATGAGATTAGAGCAGTGCAGAAGGACTTTGTAGAACTGGGGAGGGGCCTAAGACAAGTAGCACACACAGTATCCTTCTCAGAGGTGCTGCCTGTCAATGGCATGAGTGAGCAGAGCACTCTACACCATGCAGTTTAATGAATGGTTGAAAAAATAAGTGTGGAGCACAGGGTTTAGCTTCATTGGGGACTGGGGTTCCACCTGGAGGACACCAGCCTATACTGGCAGGATGGTCTGCATCTATCCAGGAAGGAACAAATCTTTTGAGCAATCCCAGTTTTAAATGCTTCATTGGCTTGGCTTTTAAACTAGTCAAGGAGAGCACTGATAACCTTGGGAAAATCAAGCCTCTCCCTACAAAACAGGGTACTAAATGAGAAAAAGACCGAGGTAGAAAGGTCAGTGGGGATGCTGCAGCAGAAGGTAAAGCCATCCAAAAATGGAAAGCAATAGTACCAATGCCCGTACTCTGAGTAACAAGCTTCCTGAATTAGTGGCCTTGATGGAGGAGAAACATCTGGATATTGTGGCAGTCACAGAAACATGGTTCACAAAAACCATGACTGGGGCGTAAACATACCAGGATACACTATCTACAGGAGGGACAGAGGGTAAAGAGGAGGAGGTAACTCTTTACATAAGGAAGGAATCAAAGCAACAGAACAAAAGGAAAACAGGGAGGGAGGAGAAGCACTGTGGGTAAATTTGGAGACGACAATGGCACCACTAATCCGCACAGGGGTTGTATGATCCGACCCCCCTTCTCAGGGAGGAAATGGACAAGGAAATGATAGAAAGTATATACTTAGTATGGCAGGAAAAAGGGAGAATTGCTAATGGGTGATCTGAATATGCCAGATGTTAAGTGGAATGCAGTTACAGCAACCACTTCGAAAAATTGGGTTATTCAGATGCCCTACAGGGCATGCCTTGAACAACTAGTACTGGAGCCCACTCGAGAGGGGCAATCTTAGACCTGGTTCTCTCAAATGGAGATGAAGAGGATCACAGATGTAGAGGTGGGTAGCCATCTGAGAACTAGTGACCATCGAACAGTATGGTTCTGACTAACACAACAATAGAGTCAAGCCATACAAAGGCAAAGGTACTGGACTTTAGGAGGGCTGACTTTATAAAATAATTGAGTGTCTAAGGAATGCACTAGCAAATGAGCAGGAAGGAGGGTGGAAGAACAATGGGGAATAATAAAAACTGCCATCACAGAGTAAACAAGCCTTTGTGTGCAAGCAAATAAACATAACTAAATGATGTAAGAAACCACTATGGTTCTCAAAAGTGGCAGTGAAGGTTCAAGAGAAAAGAAACTTTCAGGAAGTACAAGGAATCACAGAAGGAGCAGGACAGAAAACTGTATCAGTTAAAGCAAAGGAAGCTGGGAAGGCAGTCAGAACAGCAAGGCCCAAACCAAGGAAAAGATAGCCAACTCAGTTAAGAGGATAAAACTTCTTTTATAGGTACATCCAGGGAGCAAAAGGAAGACCAAGGGAGGAATAGTGAGGCTTAATAAGGGGGTGGGCAGAGGTAATGTAAAAGGCAAGAATACTAAGCAAATATTTTTGCTCAGTATTTACAAAGAAAGAGGGGAGGTACCTAAAACAAACAATAGAAACACTCTGGATACAGAAGTTGATACCAGCCCATTTACAGAAGAAGGGTTCTGAAAAGAACTCTAAAACTTGAAGGTGGACAAGCAATGGGGCCTGATAGGAGTTCATCCCAGAATTCTAAAAGAATAAGGGTAGAATTAGTGACACCACTGACTACCCTCTTTAACAAATCATGGGAGAATGGGGTGATACCCGAGGACTGAAGGAGGGAAGATGTGATTCCCCTTCACAAAAGCGGGAGCAAGGCAGAAGCAGGAAACAACAGACCTGTTAGTTTAACCTCAGTCATAGGGAAAATCACTTCTGAAGGAAAGAATTGTCGAGTATCTAGAGGACAGAGGGGCACAGGACCCAAGGCAGCATGGATTCACAGCAGGAAGGTCATGCCAAACAAATCTGATAGATTTCTTTGACTGGGTGACCAAAGTAGTAGATCAGGGAGGGCTGTGGACATGGCCTACCTAGAGTTTAACAAGGCATTTGACACAGTCCACACAAAGATTAATATACAAGTTAGCTAGCCTGGGGTGGGTCCCAAGATGACAGCCTGGGTAAAAATTGGCTGGAGAGATAGGACACAGAGTAATACGTAAATAGGTCCACTCTGAAGAAGGGGTTACCCTGGTGGGGTGCACAGGGTTCAGTGGGACGGTCTCTTCAATGTCTTTATAAAGCGACATTGCAGAGGGACTGGAAGGAAAAGTATGTCTCTTTGCAGATGACACAAAGATCTGCAACAGAGTTGATACAAGGTGGGGTGGAAAAGGATGAAAAGGACTTGGCAAGGTTAGATGAATGGTCAAATGTATGGCAGCTTAGATTCAATGCTAAGAAGTGCAAGAAAATGACTGGGAAACAAAACCAGGGAAGAGTACACAATGGAGGTGAGATACTAACAACAACAAAATGGAAAGGGACGTAGGGGTGGTCATATCAGATGACCTAAAGGTGGAGCAAACAATATGAGAAGCAACAAGGAGGGCTGGGGGGATACTGGGATGCATAGGGAGAGGCATCACCAGTAGAAAACAGGAAGTTATTATCCCTCTGTACAGACAGCTGGTCAGACCTCATCTGGAGTACTGCATGCAGTTCTGGAGACCCAGTCTTCACAAAGACATGGACAGGATGGAAGCTGTCCAGAGGAGGGCAACTAAAATGGTGCAAGGTCTGCACCGGAAGACATATGAAGAGAGACTTAGGGAGCTTAATATGTATAGCCTCAAGGAAAGAGAGAGGGGACATGATAGAAACTTTCAAGTACCTCAAGGGAATCAACAAAGTCAAGAGGGTAGCATCTTTCAAAAAAGGGGTATGCAAGAACAAGGGGCACAATTTGAAGATGGGGGCGACTCAGAGGTAATTTAAGGAGTATTTTCACAGAGAGGTTGTGGATGCATGGAATGACCTTCTGGAGGAGGTCGTGGAGTCAAAAACAGTGGTGGAATTCAAGCATGCATGGGACAGTCATAAGGAAATTCTAGGGGGTGGGGGTAGGAAGAAGTAGGCTGCTGGTTAACAAGGATCTGCAGCTTATCCAGTAGGCATGGAAATGGGCAGACTGGGTGGGCCAAGCGGTCCTTATCTGCCATCAAATTCTGTGTTTCTATGTTTCTATGCATGTCTGCTGCATGGCTGGGTGTTCACTATCATGTTACTTGGTTAATCAAGAGCATTACAATATAACTTCTTATGGTTGTAGGACTACTCAGTTTTACTTCTTGGTTCATGAACACTAGGAAGTCACAAAGAGGCACACTTGATTAACCAAGAGACATCTCCTGAATCCCACGTACTTATATTATGAAGCATGTCAGAAATGTTTTTATTTATATAACACAAATCACTTACCTGGGGCCTGACAGAAACCTTTAGTGCTTTATGTCAATTCTCTCGATATTAATGTCACCTTTTGTGTGATGTGGTTTTGCATCAGTTGTGTGTTCTGTTTAATTGTGTAGTCAGTGGACTTTAGTACTGTTTTATATTTTTTCCTACATGGTTATGCAGCAGGACACTAGCACATATGTCGGTCACACACCTGTGAGTTCCTGACAGGAACATCTTTGTCTCCTCTCAGCTGCTTGCCATGCTGCTCACACTCTTTCTCCATTGCTCCTGTGTCCAGTGTAGTTTTATGGGGTTGGTGGTTTACCAACTAGGAAAATGTACTGGCAGCTGTGACCAGGCCATATATTGTTTTGTTGGTGGAGGAAGATCGGGTAACTGTCAGACACAGGAGTCAGTACAACTTGTGACAACATTGATGAAGCCCCTCTGGGGCAGTGAGCCATCACTGGCAATGTCCCAAAGGCTTCCATTTACCCCCATCTCCCCCATGAAGTTTTCCTTATCCAAAACTCACTGAACCCCTCTAAGTCCAGCCCTGATGGGATGGACCCCAAACTCCTGTGTATCTTGGCCTCAGCTATTACCTCCTCACTAGCTCATATTCTAAACCTTTCCTTCTCCCTCTGTGCTGTCCTGCAGGCCTAGAAAGTTGTTGTGCCACTCCCCTTGCATAAGGGGTGTAATACCTCCTCCTCCTCTGTAAACTCCCAGCCCATCTCCCCCTTGCTTAACTCCAGGAGACCCTTGTCTACTCCAGACATGTTGACTTCCTTTAGTCCTCTGACTTCCTTTCCCCTTACAGTCTGGCTTTAGGAAGGTCTAGTCCACTGTCTCCTCCCATAATGCAGGTTACTGACTCTGTTCTTATAGGAATGGATCAGGGCTACATCACCTCAACTATCTTCATCAACCTAGCCAAAGCCTTTGACTTGTGTCTCACCCCTCCTCAACAAATTGTCCTCCACTGGCCTCTTAGCTGATGCTGTTAGCTGGCTCTGCTTATATCACTTGGGTCAGCAACAGTCAGAACAGGTGGGAGGCATCCTATCCTCCCTCACCCAATCATAGCTAAGGGCCACAGGTCTCCATCCCAGGTCCCATTCTCTTCTCCATTTTCCCCAATGATCTCCCCTCAGCATGTGTCTCCCCACACATCCACATGTACATGGACAACATGATCATCTACACTTCTGAACCCCATGGTCTCTGCCATGGCAAGGCCAGTCCAGCAGGATTTCCACAATGTACTCTACTGTGTTGGTTCCTTAACCAGCTCAAGGTCAACACCAAGAAGGCAGTGCCCAATACTTTCAGTACCTGCCAGAAACTTGTCAGGCTCTCATCCACCCCCCATTTTCACCAGTCTAGATGTCACCCCCTTGGAAGCATTGCCTGCTTTCAAGTACCTTGGCATGTGGCTTGACAGCAAACTTGATTTCTCTCTCCACATAAACACCATCCACACCAACCGTCATCTTAAATTAGGAGCCTTATACCACAATAAAGACTGCTTCTTCCTCCCAATGTTTATGGAACTAATACCCCAAATGGTTCTCCCAGTCTTTGATTACGTGGACCTAGTCTAGGGCATTGCCCCATCTCTTCCCTTGCCAGACTGGATACCCATTTCTATGCCTTTGTTGGTTTGCCACCAGCTCTCACCTCAGTATTCATCATGGCTCTCTACTCTTACCACTCCATCTTCACCCTCTTTTCATGTCTCCAGGCCCACTGTCCTGCCTTCATTGCCACATAGGTGGTTTGGGTCCCTCTCCTCCTACCTTTCTTTCCTGAACTCCACCTCTCCCTATTCTTCCTATTCACTTCACTCCAGGGATACCTGCACCTTCTCCATTTCCCATTCTCACTCCTCTGCTGGCCAAACTGCAATCTCATACCAACCCCCTCCCTCTATAACCTGTCTCATTCCCCCTCTACCTCTTCCCTAGTCTCCCAGCCTACAGATTGCATCTAAGGCAACTTCCTGTAGCCTCCTGATCCTGTCTATGCCTTTCTAACCCCATATCCTCTCCTTCAACCCCTCCTGCTCTGTCCCTGCCTTTCTCCATCTTACCGCTACCACAACACACACTGTGGACTTTGCATCACACATGATTGTTTGTCTGTTTACTGCTGTATAATAAGCTATTATATTATGCTAACATATTTTACTGATGCCTTTGTAGGTACCTGTTAAATTGCATGTAATGCTGCATGTGTATTTGTTTTGTAAGTTGTTACTCCCCACAACCCTTTCCCCAGATCACACCTGGAGATGAGCCTTGGCTCAATGTGCCTTTCCTGGTTACCAATGTTTAAATACATACATACATATAGTACATACGTAAATACATACATACGTAAATATCAAGACATTTGACATGAGACCAGGATGAGGAAGAAGGAGAGACAGGAGAAAGATGCTAATGTGTTAGCCCCACCCCCCTCATCTCCCACAGTCTGCAGAAAATGCTCCTCGTCAAGCTAGGTATTGTTGATTGACAGGTGTCTGGAACAGATGAAATATGTTCTGACCCTGCTCAAAGACTTATCAAAGTGACTGACAGGTTTTTAGGGTCAGCCAACTATGAAGTCCAGCAGCATGCATCCCCACCAACTGTATGTACAACTCATTAGTGGATTTGAGTGCTGCAGCCAGAGAGCATGAGACCTTTGAAGATCATGATCATAAATTCTATCATCATAATTGCATTAATGTTTATCACTCATTCTGTCAGAGAAGGAATTGAGCACTGAGTTCATGCAAATTCTCATTCATTCTGTTAAAGAGGATTAATTAATTTATTTGAATTTTGATGATCTGTGGGCCAGCTGGGAAACACAAATCCCTTTTCAGGGGCACCTGGGGAATAGAGGCATTCCAAGTATAAAGAATAAAATAACACATTACAGAAGGTAAAATAGGAACAAATGTGAGAGTACAATTGTGACAGTTCATGGAGACAGGAAAACAAATCAACTACACACAATCCATAGTTGGGTGCTTATGCATCATTAACAATTAGGACATTAAATCAGTTTACAGAACAATATGTACAATTATAATACAGAATAATACATTACAATAAAATATATTACATAAGTGAGGACAAGAAGTGGAGAAAAGATAAGGTCAGATGAGAGGGGAGGAGTAGGGAGGAAGAGTATCAGTTAGAGGAGGGTGAGAAGAGATAGAGAGGGGTGAGGGAGGGGAGTGACTCAGATAGACAGGTGAGGATTAGATACAGTTGCAAATGGGATAAGGAAAGAAGATTTCTTTGAAGTACCTCATGAACATGGGAAGAAATAAGCATGAGAGAAAACTATGAGGGTGATTGTTTCATTTTTGTAGTGCTGCAGAGAAGGATCTCCTATAGTAGCAGGCACAGACACTGACAGCTATTTCCTGAAATTTCTGTGATATTTCCAGATATATCTCCAGCTTTCTCCATTTCACAG
Organism: Neoceratodus forsteri; assembly: GCA_016271365.2. Lineage (NCBI taxonomy): Eukaryota > Metazoa > Chordata > Ceratodontiformes > Ceratodontidae > Neoceratodus > Neoceratodus forsteri. The sequence continues at coordinate 1,181,876,299 of CM057458.1, forward strand.
TAGGGGCAGCAGAGAGAAACTCTTTAAAATTTTGTGAAATATCTGGAAATAGCTGGCAATGTCTGTGGCTACTACTGTACCAATGGCTAGATGGGTTTTGAGTATGGTTTAGGTAGGGAGGTGGGAGGATCCAAGTGACCTAGGGGAGAGTTTCAATGTAAAGAGACTGGAGTGGATGGGAGGCAAAGGAAGGTGGATGAGTTTGAAGACAGAGCTCAGCATAGGGAAGTCCATTTTGGCCTCAAATTCTGGCTAACTTATGGTGTTGAGTATGTCGCAGTGCTGGGGCCTTGGCAACAAAACAGGTAACTCTGTGATAGGCATGCTTGAGAGCTTGATAGAATGAGTTATGGGGGCTCTGTAGAATAGGCTGGAGAAGGGTAGCCAAGGCAATAGTCTTCCTAGCATGAGGTGTGAGGTATGGGGTAGTACGGTATAAGAGGCCTAATTTTTGATTTGATGCCTTCATAACATTAGTTACATGTGTTTCAAAGGATAGGAGCTCCTCAAAGGTCATTCCCAGATATCTGAAGGAGTACACCCCTTCAAGAAGCACACCAGAGGAGGTATGGACTACCAGAGGGGCTGGGAAGTGATATCATAGGAGGTACGATGGAACAACATGGTTTACCTTTTCTTTTTATTCAGTACTAGCAGATTCCTCTTGAAAAAGTTTTTAAGCAGCTGGAAGTATTTTTCCAGTTCTCAATTAATGAAGGAGACATCTCTGCAGGATCTGTATAATATGGCATCATCAGCATAGAAATGAACCAATGCCCGACCCCGCAGTTCAGGGGTAGTTCATTTGAGCACTGAGTTCATGCAAATTCTCACTCATTCTATCAGATGTGGAATTGACCATTGAATTCATGCAAATTTTCTCTCATTCTGTCACCGGTTGGATTTAGCATTGAGTTCATGCAAGATGTCAGAACATGCACCACAACTGCAATCACATAGGAAGTGTCAACTAGTATGTCAGTGAACAAAGTAACAATGTCTTTAACTGGCTATTTTTCAAAGCAAAGAATGTTGCAGTCATACACCTGTACTGTCATATTGTTATTCTGCCATAAAGAATGTGACCCAGATCCAGTCATAAGCATCACCTTCACATCTGAAAGCTCTCCAGGTGCAACTCACCATCAAACAAGCACTGCAAAAATTCACCAAATATCACTGACACCATCAAGTGGTTAAGGATTTAAATGCAGCTGTGGCCTTAACACTTGGGCCCACATATTCAAATGAGATGCGCAGCCCAAAATGGAGATGTGCGGTGCATCCCAGAAAATGTGCAGAAGCGTGATATAGATGCGTTGCACATTTCAGAATGCATGCTTGTGTAGAAATAATGTATGCAGTGCAAAAAAAGAGGGGCAGGCATCTGAATATGCCATGCAAGTGTATATTCAGTCAAAGTCTGCAACACATGTGTCACACATCACAAAACTGTGCCATGCAAAGTTAGATATGTAAGGGGATGACCTAAATTGGCCAGCTATCCACAGGCAGGCTGCAGAACTGCAGAAAGAAGACCCTTAGACATCCCTCAGAGATGTACAAGGATGTGTTCCAGGCACCCACACACAGCAGTCATGCCAGGATGGTAGTACCCAAAGTCACAGCCACACTGTGCCAGCTTGCTGAGCACCTCCTGGATGACATCACTGGCACTGCCCAGCCAGTCACCATCCACACCACACCCATGTTGGGGATGTACAGCTGCCACATGCTAGTAAGGTGCACTCCTAGCACACCAGCAGACCAGACAGTTACAATGCAGCACTTTACCAGGTGCCATGGCCTGCACCCATTTTGCCATCAGGGTGCCACCTAGTGGAGGCATGAACCCATGATGGCATTTGGGACAATGGTGAGTAGGATGCATGGCAGTAATGATGGCTGCATGGCATGGGTCAGGGCCAGCACAGTAGCACACACCCGCAATGGAACACCATAGGTGCACACCACACCCATGCCAGACCCACACCACCAGGAACCACATACTGTACATGTTACCAATACCATCCCTGCAGTGTGACAATGCTACAGGGGCCCTGGGTTCAGGTCACTGTAGTGTACTGGTGGCGGATGTCACAAACGCACTCTGCAGGTCAGGCCCTCTGCTGCCACAGTGCCAACCTCTGAGTGCAGTAATGTGAACAGGTAACAGACAGGGTAACCCTCCTGTCTGCTTTTGGGTCTGAATTACCTTTAGTCTCCAGTTCTGGGGGGGGATTCAAACTGTAAATCTTATGTTAGTGTACTCAATGTACATGCTCAGATATACACCCTCTTCAGGGTTTGCGGTACAATCTTTCTTCAGGGGCACCAAGCCAGGCTTCCAAAATGAACCCTTAAAACTATGTAAAAGACCTTCGGTATATTCTTACCTTTTCCCAGTTTAGTAACACCATCAAGTTTTGAACAGTTTTTGTCAGTCTTAACCCCTATATGTCACATGCAAGAAAAGAACTGGCAGACCCAGGCAGTCTTTCAAAATAAAGGGTACTTTACTAAAAGATGATAAAAACATGAAAAATGTAAACACAGAACAATATATCAAAGAGCATACAATCACTTAAAAGAAAAAAGGAAAAGTACAAAGCAAAACTTCCTACCTCAATACATTTAGACATTTCTATGTAATGTATTATCTCTTTAAGTGCATTATCAGTGAGCTGTGTCTCTACAGTCCCAAGATGGTATATCAAAAAGATCAGACACCAGTATTAGTTTAAACTGTATCACTCCATGCCCCATCTGTGAGTCATCTATCTCCTCCTTTTAGAATACATAAAAAAAATACAAACAGAATGTCCTATCAGGAGATATATTACATAAGGTGACATCAGCAAAAACTCATTTCCCAAATTATGAGCCTTTGATCCACCAGTTTCCTTGAAGTTTTCCAACCCTGCAATCCCTCACCTAAGCGTGAGACAGCTGGCAGGAATCAGCTTAATGATGTCCTGTTTCTGAAGTCATAAAATGTATATTTTAGTTTCCCAGCTTCAGAGCAGCAACAGGTCAAAAACTGCCATAAAATGTAATTTTTCAAGGAAATTAATTACATTACAGAGATCTCCAGTCAGTGTAATATATGTAGCTTCACTGAAACCTGGGGGGAGGAGGGCACCCATGGAGCACAAGCTGTCTTATGTGAGACCGTCACCTACTATATTTTTATATTACAAATCTCATACAACAACCATAACCAGCTGGCCAAGCATCACAATCCTTCCCACCTAGACTAAACTTGGGGGCTTTATTCCCTGCATGGGATGAGCTTCCCAAGTCAGTTCACTCCTCATACTGTATAGACACGAAAAGCCATCTGTGTTCTGATTGATCGCTCCAGCCCTATGTAAGATCGTCATGTCATACCCTTGCAAGGAAAGACTCCATCTTAATAGTCTTCCATTAGTTTTTCCCATTTGTGTCAGCCAAGCCAGGGGGTTGTGGTCAGTTTGTACCTCAAAATGCTGCCCATATTAGTATTGTTCTAACCTCTTTAGGGCCCACACTATGGCAAGACACTCTTTTTCCACAGTAGAGTAAGCCTGCTCCCTGGAAAGTAACTTTTCACTCAGGTAATCTGCAGGGTGATCTTTCCCTTATTTGGATGTCTGACTCAGTACTGCCCCAATACCCACATCTGAGGCATCAGTCTGGACTATAAAGGGTCTGCTATACTCAGGACTTGTCAACATAGGAGCATTGCACAGTGCCTTCTTCAGTCTGGTAAAGGCTTTTTCACAGGCTGGTTACCAGGTAATTTTCTTAGGCATCTTTTTCTTTACCAGGTCAGATACAGGAGCAGCCAGGGCACTGTAATTGGGTACAAATTTGTTATAGTACCCTGCTGTCCATATAAAACTCTGGACCTGCTTCTGCATTTCTGGTCTGTGCCATGCCTTGATCACCTGTATTTTTACTTGGTTAGGACAGAGCTGTTCCCAGCCTACAACATGCCCAAGGTATGCCACTTCAACCATGGCCACCTGGCACTTCTCAGCTTTGACAGTGAACTGGGCCCTCTGTATCCTGCCCAGCACTTCCCTAAGGTGGGACAGGTGTTCCTTCTAGCTGGCACTAAAGATGGCAATGTCATCCAGGTACACCACAGCGTACTCCTCAGTACCATCTAACTCCTGGTTCACCAGCCTATCGAAATTGGCCAGGGCATTCTTCATTCCAAAAAGCACTACTTTAAATTCAAATAAGCCTATCGGAGTGATGGGCCGACCTCTCCTAGCTCTGTCAGCTAACTCTACCTGCCAATACCCCTTTGTCAAGTCAATAGTTGAAAGGTATGTCGCCCTTCCCAACTTGTCCAGGAGTGCATGCGTCCAGAGCATCGGGTGGGCGTCTGACTTTGTGACTGCATTCAATCCATGATAGTCCACACAGAAATGAGTAGAGCCATCTGGCTTGGGCACAAGGACTACAAGTGAGGCCCAGATGCTGTGAGATATCTGGATTACCCCTAAATCCAGCATTTCCTCCACCTCCTTCCTAATGTGCTTTTGGACAGCCTCTGATACCCAATATGCTGTCTGCCATATAGGAATCTGTGTCTCTGTCTCCACATTGTGCATCGCTAAGGGGGTTAGTCCAGGCTTGGTGCTAAACAGCGGGGCAAAGTGTGCTAAGACCTCCCTTATATCCTGGATCTTGTCTGGGGCCAGCTGGGGTGACAATTTAACTACCTCCACAGAGGACTCCCACTTGCTTTCTTCCAGCAAGTCCAGAAGGGAGTCTTCATCCATCCCTCCCAGGACTACAAACTGTAAACACCATGTCAGCCCTATTAGCATACGGCTACATCATGCTGACATGATACACTCTTTTTGTATGTCTTCTGTCAGGTTACTCTATGATATAGTTCACATCATTTACCTTTTTAACTACTTTGTACGGTTCTGCCCACTCAGCCTGCAGCTTGTCTTTCCAGACTGGAATAAGGACCATGACTTCCTGACCCACTGTGTATGAGTGAGCTCTGACTCTGCAGTCATACCACACTTTTTGTTTCTGTTGGGCAGCTGCCAGGTTACTCTGGACTGTCCCCATAAGCTCCTTCAGCCTTTACCTAAACCTAAGTATGTAATCCACTATGGGAGTGCCCTGGGTGGCGTGCTTGCCTTCCCAGTCCTCCTGGATCAAGTCTAGTGGCCCACGTAGCCTGTGTCCATATAAGAGCTCAAAGGAGGAAATTCCTGTCAACTCTTGAGGAACCTCCCTGTATGCAAACAACAGGTGGGGAAGGTATTTCTCCCAGTCCCTCCCATGTTGTTCAGAAAATGCTTGTAGCATTGAGCTCAGGGTACCATTAAATCTTTCCACAAGCCCATTGGCTTGCAGGTGATAAGGTGTTGTACACCTCTGCACCACCCCACACTTCTCCCACAAACATTTCATCAGGTCCGATATGAAGGAATCCCTTCAAACAGTAATAACCTCCTACAGAAACCCAATGTGGGAGAAATTCCCAAAAAGCATCTGCCATTTTGTTTATCCTCAGTGAGGATAGGGTGATTGCCCCTGAGTACTGGGTTGCATAATCCACCACAGTCAGGATGAATCTCTTCACGGAGGAGCTGGGGGTAGTTAAAGGCCCCACAACATCTATTCCCATCCTTTGGAATGGCTCCTCCACCAAGGGTAATGGAATTAGGGTGGCGTGGGTTTTCTTACCCACCTTCTCTATTTCTTGGCACCGGTGACAAGATCTGCAATACTCCTTCACCTGCTGGGTGAATTTGGGCCAATAGAAATTCTGGGCCAACCGCTGCATAGTGTGCATGATTCCCAGATGACCAGAGAAGGAAATATTATATGCAGTCTTGAGCAACTGCTCACGGTACCCCTGGGGAATGACAAGCTGCCTGGCTATCACCCCTCCCTCTGTCTTCACATCCTGAGTATACATCAGTCCATTTTCCCAATAAACTTTATGTTTTCCGTTACCTCCCTGTGCTCTGTCAGAGTCTGCCCAACCTCTCTGCTTCTACAGACTAGGGTCACTTTTCTGAGCAGCTGCAAACTCCTTACACATTCTCAAGGCATGGGACAGGTCCCCTGTAGCCTCTAAGCTAGGGTCCCTAGCACTAGCATCAGGGCATTCAGGATCACTGTCATCCTTAACCCTCTGACAATGGGTCACTCCTCCTTCTTCAGAGTAACCCTCCATAGCTGTGTGGTTAATTGCCACTGGGGGAATTTCTACCCCCTTTTCATTAGTCTGCATATCAGGAGACACAGGCTGGAGAACCAGCCTCCCAGTGGTTTCCACAATGGCTTCTGTGGGGTCCAGAGAACTACAATATTTCCTTGCCGCTTGGCTACGGGTATCTGCACACACTATCCCCTATTTGAGATTGTTGCCAAGGATGACATCAACTGCTAATGTTTGGCTATAGCCACTTGTTGCACAGTTCCCCCTGTTTCACTCCAGTCTAGGAGAACACTAGTGAGTGGCAATGTTTCCTCCTCACCAGTGAAACCTTGTACAGTTACAAATGTATTGGTATAAGCTGACCAGGCTCTACCAGATCCCATTGTACCAATGTCAGGGATGCCCCTGTGTCCCTTAATCCTTGTGTCTGTAAACCATTCACCATGACTGGGTGCATGTGTTCCCTCATGCTCTCAGGTATGCTTCCAGGGACACACAAACAACTCACTTCTTTCTTAGCCCCATTCTGCATATTGCTCATCCTTTTGGGACACTGTCTGGCAATATGTCCAATTTCTTTACAAACCCAACGTTCATTTCTTTTCTCAGAGAAATCTTTCCTTTGAAACCTGGAGCTAAGTGGTTTCAGTGGAGGCAGTGAGGGTTTTAGCTGCCCTGAAGGTTTGCTTTTCCATTTCTGCGCTGCCATGCCCACCCTATTTGCTCTCAGAGCAGGTCTGCTCTTGGCATAGCAGTCCAAGAGTTCAGCAGCCTCTTGCACTGTTTTGGAATCTCAGTCCTCCAGCCAGGTTTTCAGCTCTGAAGGGCATGCCCCAAAAAACTCTTCTAACAAAATAGCATTTTCAATTTTATCTACAGAGTTTGCTTCAATTCCTTCCCACAATGTTTTAAACACTGGCGTTATTTCATGGCTAGCTGCTCATAGCTCATGTCAGGGCTTCTCCTGAGCTTCGAGATTTAGCTCTGTATGCTTCTACAGTTAAATCAAATGTTTTTAAAAGTGCAGCTTTAAGTTTGCTATAATCATTAGTGTCCTCATTGTCCATTTGACCCAATGCATCCCAAGCTTTCCGGTAAGTAGTGGGGATAGCTGGAAGCTCCAGGACCCTCTAGGAATGTTTGCCTTAATACATACTTTTCAAAGGAATTTAAAAAGGCATCCATATCCTCCCCCTCTTTAAATTCAGCTATCAATTTGGAATTTAATTTATAACCCAGTTCTGAAGTTCCAGTTACACCCAAGCCGCTTACCTGCTCTGGTGCTGGTGGTTGGAGTCATAGCTTCTCCAGTTCATGTCACCTCTGGCACTCATGCTCTTCATGGTCAGCCTCCCACTGTTCCTGGTCAGCCTCTCACTGTTCTCACTACCTCTTCTCCTCTGCGGCTCGCTGATGCTCACACTCTTCATGGTCAGCTTCTCACTGTTCTCGATCCCTCTTCTCCTTTGTGGCTCATTTCTCTTGCTCAGCATCTGTCTGGAACTCCAGCTCCATTCTGTACAACTCAATTTGCAGCCTGATTGCTTCTGGATCCAGAATGCAGATGACCTTCCCCTGCTTCTGGCCCTTGGCTTGCACTGGCCCTGCTGCCCTTCTCACCAGATCTGGACACTGAACTGGCGCTGCCTCACCATGCCCAGGTTTGGTCCTTTACAGTCACAGTCTGTGACTAACAATCTGGGTATCTGCTGCCATCAGGGCATCCACAAGGTTCTGCTTCATGCCTCTCACCTTGTGCAGGATTCCTCTCTCCTGGCACAACAGCCTCAAGTAGTCTGCAGTGTACCCACTGTAGTTGGAAGCCATCTTCTTCCCAAACTATGGCTGCTCTAACTTGCACTTCAGAAAAAAAAGAACAAGTAGGAACTTAACTGAAAGCAAAATTATATATTTCTGTTTCTTTTTTCAAAATAAATCACTGCTTTATTTTGCAAGTGAGCTGTACCATATTAAGCTGACACACTGAACAGTTAAAGCTTATGTTACCAAATTTATCTGCACTGTTGCCAACTAAATCTGTCACAAATGCACTCAGCAGGTCAGGTCCTCTGCTCTCACAGAATCAACCTCTGAGTGTAGTAATGTGAACAGGTAACAGACAGGGTAACCCTCCTGTCGGCTTTTGGGTCCAAATCACCTTTAGTCTCAAGGTTCTGGGGGGACTTAAACTATGAACCTTATGCTAGTGTACCCAATGTACAGGCTCAGATATATACCATCTTCGGTGATTGCGGTACAATCTTTAACCAGGAGCACCAAACCAGGCTTCCAAAATTAACCCTTAAAACTCTGTAAAAGACCTTAGGTATATTCTTATCTTTTCCCAGTTTAGTAACACCATCAAGCTTTTGAACAGTTTTTGTCAGTCTTAACCCTATACAGTATATGTCATATGCAAAAAAAGAACTGGCAGACCCAGGCAGTCTTTCTTAATAAAGGGTACTTTACTAAAAGATGATAAAAACATGAAAAATGTAAATACAGAACAATATATCAAAGAGCATACCATCACTTAAAAGAAAATAAGGAAAAGTACAAAACAAAAACTCCTACCACAATACATTTAGACTTTTTCTATCTAATGTATTATGTCTTTAAGTGCCTTATCAGAGAGATGTGTGTCTCTACAGTCCCAAGATGGTATATCAAAAAGATCATGCACCAGTATTAGTTTAATTTGTGTCTCTCCACACCCCTTCTCTGAGTCATCTAGCTCCTCTTTTAGAATATAACAAAAATACAAATAGGTTTTCCTATCAGGAGGTATATTACTTAAGGAGACATCAGCAAAAACTCATTTCCCAAATTATTAACCTTTGATCCACCAGTTCCCTTCAAGTTTTACAACCCTGCAATCCCTCACCTAAGTGTGAGATAGCTGGCAGGAATCAGCTTAATGATGTCCTCTTTCTGAAGTCATAAAATACATATTTTAGTTTCCTATCTGCAGAGTAGCAACAGGTCATAAAATGGCCATAAAATGCAATTTCTCAAGGAAGTTAATTACATTACAGAGCTCTCCTGTCAGTGTAATATATGTAGCTTCACTGAAACCTGGGGTGGGGGGGCGCACCCATGGAGCACAGGCTGTCTTATGTGAGACAGTCACCTACTATATTTCAATATTACAAATCTCATACAACAGTCATAACCAGCTGGCCAAGTGTCACAGTGGAAAGTGCAAAACTGTCAGTAGAACAGGGCAAGGGTGGCACCACCTGTGATCTGGAGTCAGCAGGGGCATGTCCCAAGGACACCTGACCTTTCAGTGTTATGTGTTTGGCCACCTAGGGCATGATATTGCCATGGGTAGTAGCACTACAAACCTCTCAACTGTCACACAGTATGGCACTCAGGTTATCACTCAGACACCCTCTGACCCACATTGAGTGTGTGATATTACACACACTATCACTGGGACTGTTATGAAGAACTGAATGATAATATGAGATGCTAGGTATCAGCACACAGTAGCAACATTGGTACACTTATTTCCACAGTCTACTGAGCTTGCACTGTCATGTTTATTGCTGTGTCACACATTCCAACCAGTTGTCACACATCTTGGCACACATTTGGGGGCTAAGGAGTTGGGGGTATGTAGCACTGTACTCAAGCCAATGTAGTTGCAATCCACCCACAAACAAACATGCATTCTCACCTGCCTGCTATGCTGCAGTACCTCCTGATCACCTTTGTTGAGTGGTGGTGCTGCCTTGTAATGTTGGAATTGTGCTAGCCAATGGTATGTAAATGGAAAGAATACATTCCAGTAATGAAATGCAAATGTGCTGTTTGGGTGCTGACTGTGCAGTTAGGCCATTTGCATATCCTGGCTGAATACTAAAATACACACCACGCAAGTGGTTTGCACACTTTGTATGCTCTTGCAATGGGCTCTGGGGCACTTGGTATCCCATGATAATAGCACTAGCATATGGGCGACTGTCAAATGGCAACCCATGTAATGTCGCTATTATCATGAGTGACCTCCCTGGATGGCTACTATTGCAACAGTAAGGGTAGGGTGGGTGAGCAGAAAGCATTTATAGTGAGGGAAGTGGAGGGATAGTGATGAGAGTTTAACCCTCTACTGTGCCTGCTCTGCTGAGCCAACCATGTGGTGTGGTGGGTGGGTGGCTGGCTCAATAGAAGCAGGTCCTGTGTTCTGGACTAGGGGCTGGATACATTTTGCTTTGTTTCCATGGCTGCAGGACTTACTTTTTAAAACCAGGCTGTGCCCACCTCCCTAAATGCACCCCTGGGAGTTGAGAATCAATAAATGAGGGTGTGGATGCCAGCCGGTGGCACTGAGGTTGAGGTGCAGGATGCCATGCTCCCACACCAGTGACCCAGTTTCAGTGATAGACTCAGGCCACCAGGGGTCAGTAGGAGTAGAGACAGATTGAGTGTCTAGTGGCAGCTCTCCCTCTCTGGGGAGGGTGGTGCATCTGTCCTGCTGCTATATAACCCTCTACAGGGTGAACCCAGGGTTGGTGATGCTATTGGGACACACAGTGGGAGGGGCAGCATCAGCCGAGGGCCCTGGGAGGAGTTGCGTCTCAATGCATGCCTCCCAATTGGCTCTCCTAGAGTGTCAGCAACTGCGGGGTAAGGGCATAACAGAAACATGGAAAATGATGCATCACTCCTAGGTGACAGCCCGTTCAGCGCTGGACCATGTCTCCAGCTGCCACCGGGGCAGAATCCATTGTGTACCACCTGCTCCACTGTTGTTCGGGATATGGTAAGGGGAGTCCTTCCCTCACCCCGCCCAAGGGGTATACAGAGAACTTACCTTGGGGTCTCTGAGTGGGGGTTACTCTAAGGGCAGACTCCTGGGGTGACAAAGGGGCAATAAGAAGGTTGTGGGGTCCTGATTGAGTGGAGGACAGGGATGGGGAAAGACGAATTAAGAGAAAGTACAACAAAATAAATATGTGGGGGGGGTTGCAGGGGACAAAGCATACACAGTAATTGTACTGTGTGTGCTCAGTCACCTCTTAGTGCATATTGCCAAATTGCTTTTTGGTGATAATGCACTCATGGTAATAGTGATCGCCTATCACCAATCGCTATTATCACATAGAACCGGGCACCTGCTGCACTGCGTATCTCCCACTGATGGAACACGCATGCTCAGGATATTGAGTCGCACATGTACAAACTCATATTATGGTGCAGCTTCTGAAGATACCATTATTTTTTGCCAGTGTGGTTGAGTTGCATGGCAAAAGCACTTTTGCATTATAGCCTGCCACTTCTGAATATGGGGGCCCTGTGATTCATATGCTTCCCTACTCATTTGAAGAAAATACTGTTTTCTGTAATGTAAAAAATAATGTAATGCCCAAACAAAGTGCTCATTTGTGGAAATATTTTTCAAGCAAGACACTTCTGGAACTGTATCTAGATCTAACATCATATTCCTCACATGCTTCCCCTACCCAAAGTCTTTAAATAGTTGCTTAGTAGATGAGAGAGGGAGACACTGGGGTGGTGTTGAAGCCATTCACAATAATTCCAATATGTCAGTTAATGCAAGAGATTGCACTCACAATCCACACAGAAACCATAACTCAAAAACTGTTGGTACTTTCACAAAAGTGTGTCCAGTTGATTCCATAGCTGTTATAGAAGTTCAGGAAGGGCCGACTTTGGGAGGATGGGGGAAGTGATAAAAGGGTACCTGGCCAGAATTCAATCTAGTATGGACACTAACCAGAGGTAGGAGCTCATAAAGCTGGGGATAATGGAGGCAACCAAAACCTGCTGCAAGGCCCAAAGCAAGAAGGCTAGGGCTAAGAAACCAGCTGGTTGAGCAAGGAGGTCATGGAAAAGGTAGAGGAGGAAAACAGCTGCCTTTAGGAAGTGCAAGAAAACAGGGAGAGGAGGACAGGAGAAGTACTTGATGGAATTGAAGGTGACAAGGGCAGTAAGGGCCAAGGCATCTCACGGAACTCAGGCTGGCACAAGGCATTAAGAAGGGGAGAAGGACTTCTTCAGGTACATCAGGAGAAAAGGACCACATAGCCAAGTATTAGGAAGGAGGGGGGTTGGGTGGAAGCAGGGTGCGATAAGGCAGAAGAACTAAATGAGTACTTCTGCTCAGTATTTACTAAAGAGAGAGGAGGGTGACACCCAAAGGGAGAAATGGCAGAAACAGGGGGAAGGGGGTGACAGATGGGGAAATCATGGAGGGCAGAGTTCAGGAGGGTTTGAAGGTACTGAGGGTGGATAAGGCCCAGGTCAGATGGCATCCACCCAGGATACTGAAAGAGCTGGCAGAGGTCCTTGCAGGACCTTTGGCAGACCTATTTAATGCCTCACTACATTCAAGGTGTGTACCTCAGGGACTGAAGGATGGCTCATGTGATGCATCTCATAAGAGTGGCCCCAAGGATGAACCGGGAAACTATAGACCAGTGATCCTCACATCCATCATGGGTAAGCTAATGGAGACTATCCTGAAGGAGAGGCTGGTGGCCCTCCTAGAGGCCAAAGGACTACAGGACAGCAGACAGCATGACGTCATATGGGGCAGATTCTGCCAAACCAGCCTGGTGGAGTTCTATGACTGGGTAACTGAGCAACTGGACAGGGGCCATGCAGTGGATGTCCTGTATCTGGACTTCAGTAAGGCATTTGACTTGGTGCAGCATGGAAAGCTGGAGAAGTAGTTAGTAGGCACAGGTGCAGGTGCAAAGCTGGTGAGCTGGGTATGGAACTGGCTTCAGGGAAGGCAACAGAGGGTGGTGGTGGGTGGGGAGCTCTGCCACCAAAGGGTAGTGATGAGCGGTGTTCCACAGGGCTCAGTGTTGGGACCAGTGTTGTTTGGGATATTCATTGCAAACATATCATTGGACATCAAGAGCAAGATCAGTCTGTTTGCTGATGATACCAAGGTAGTAGTGGTTGTGGATGACCTGGGGGGAGGTGGCAGGAGTTGCAGGATGATCTGGCAAGGCTTGAAACCTGGTCAGATACCTGGCAACTGAGGTTTAATGCCAAAAAGTGCAAGGTGCTGTATTTTGGGATGCAGAACCCAAGGAGGAGTTACCAGCTGGGGGGAATGCAGCTAGTCCAGACAGAGAAGGAGAAGGATCTGGGGGTGCTCATTACAGGGTCCATGAACAACTTGTCACAATGTAGGAAGGCAGCTGCAAAGGCCAACAAAATGCTGGGTTGTATTGCAAGGGGTACAGTATATCCTTGAGGAGGGAGGAGGTGATTTTGCCACTGTATCGGTCATTAGTTAGACCACACCTGGAGTACTGCATGCAGTACTGGCACCCGTATCTGAAGAGGGACATTAAGTTACTGGAGGGGTGCAGTGCAGGGTGACAAAGATGATCAAGGGGCTGGGGACTTATCATACGAGAGGGAGGCTGAGGGGATTAACATTTACTCACTGGAGGAGGGGAGGGACAGGGGGACTTGATTGAAACCTTTAATACATGGAAGGAATAAAAAGACAGGTACAGAGGGGCTGTTCAAAGTAAGGAGGGAGTGACACCAGGGGTCCATGATATGAGACTGGAGGGAGGAAGGTTCAGGAAGGAGATGAGGAGACACTTTTTTACAGAGAGGTTGGTGGCTGGGTGGAATGTGTTACCTGCAGAAGTGGTATCCAGTAGAACAGTGGACTGCTTCAAAAGGGGATGGGACAGGACAAGGAAGAGGGTCAATGAAGGGAAGGGTGGAAGGGAGGGGCAGCTGCAGAATAAGGGGTGCTAGCTGCACATTCGAGCAGACTTGATAGACCTCTAGGCCTTTATCTGCTGGCAAATTTCATATGTTCGTAAGTTACAACAAACACAATATTTCAGGGCAGCAGCATTGCTGAGCTTATGTTTCTCCTCAAATCAAGGGCTCCTTCAGAGCTAATTACACAATACCTAGGTGCATTTTAAACCCAACTTAAATTCAAATATTCCCAATGACCTGTACTGAGTCTCTACCAGCTGGATCGCTGATGTGGCAGCCAATTATGCTACTGCACTGGTGGTTGTGTAGGGTCTAGGGCAAACAAAATCATTAAGCAGCAATATATCTGTTATGGGACACTGTCCCCAAAAGTTATGATTTTTTTAAAGGACTTCATTTGCCAACAACACAGTGCAACTCCAGAATTAATTTCTGTTCACACAGGGCAAGTGTTTGATTATGGTTGTGGAACACAGCACCTAGCTGTCATGCGGGAAGGGGAACTACCCCTGTAAGGAGGAAATATACATACTCTCAGTGTAGTTTAAGGTCCTGGTGAGCTGTTTGTTTTAATACCATTACTGTGGAATTCCCATAGAAGTCTTCAGAATCCAGTTCTGCATTTTACTGGAACTGTGCATTAATACTGCAGACCATATTTTCATTATGCAATGTACAAAGCTGCAGTATAGTATTCTGGGGATGATCAGGGATGCACTACGTAATGTGTAGATTTTGAGTTGTGGTTTCAGCATGATAATATGCAGTTTACTTGCCCTTTTGAAAGTGTGAATGTTTGAGAGAATGAGAGAGAGAGAGAGAGAGAGAGAGAGAGAAAGATCTAGTTGTTGAATGTTACTAGTGCAGTGATAATTGTTAAGGCCGCTATGGGTGTAGCCCTGCAGATCTCCTGCTTTAGAACAAGGACTCAGCACATTCCTTCTAACTGAACAACATGTTGGAGTTGCAGCATAGTCGACTCCGTGTCTGTGAAGCACTCTGCTCATTGTCTCCCATGGAAGTCACACTGCACTATTTTTTTTCTGTCAGTGGTCACTACAGAACATGACACACTCCATAATGCCCAAGCTGGCTGCTGCACTCTACTGTGCATGTACTAGTAGTTGCGCATGTGCAGTAGCATGTGGTGGCCATCTTGGACATGGCAGAGTGTGCCATGTTCTCGGACTATGAATTTGTTATTAATTCTTTTTATTATAAATACTCCCCCACGATCCTCTCACACACCCCCACCTTACACCCCACCCCCATGCCCAATCCCTAGTGTGAGTGATCAGGAATACCCAGTTGTTTTTTTTGCCTGTAAAAATATAGCCATCCATCAATGTCTTTTGTGGACATTCCTGGCTCCCACTCCTGACCCTCCCATTCAGCACCCCCCACGCTGCATCATCTAATCCCTTAAATACCAATTGGGGGTCCAATGCTGTAAACCTTCCTTTACCACAGACATGTCTTCACTCTTCAAAGCCACACCTGAACTGAATAAGCAGATATGTGGCTCAATGTATTTCAATGGTGTTTTGAACTTAGTGGCATAACTTGGCCATTTTTGCCTATTTTTTGGCCCATATTTTCAACATGTCTTCTTTGGAACCCACCTCATGAACAAGTGCACTCACATTAGGCAAATTTGCCCCAAAAGATGATTTTGAAAGCCTTGCATGAAATCACCCTTTGGGCAGGAGTTGAACATTTTCTCTGCCCTTGTTCAAGAGATGTGATCATAAGAAGGCCATGTTGAAAGTTTGGTGTAAAAATATTCAAAAGCAACAACGTTTTGAGCTTATGTTGAATTTTGTAAACACAGGCTCATAAGTATGGTAATAGTCAATATTTTTACCCAAAATTTTCAATATAGCCATTTCTTTACAGTTCCCCATGAATGTGACAGCTGTCATTTTTCAGTTCCTGCCCAAAATGTGTTTTTGTGCCCAGTAAGTTGATTTTGCAGTCCCTGTGCCAAATCACCATTTAGGCAGGAGCTGAACATTTGCTTTGCCCTTCTTCATGAGGCAGGGTCATAACAAGGCTATGTTGAAAGCATGGTGTAAAAATATTACAAAACTACAAATTTATGAGACTGTTACATTTTGCTAACACAGGCCTGTAACTTTGGTAATTTTCAAAATTGTTATCCAAAATTCCTCAGCTACAGCCCTATCAGCTCTGGCCAGAGGTTGTTGAATATGTTCTGCAATGGCTATTGCTACTAAAGAAGAAACTCCTTAAACAATCCAGCTGCCCCATTTGTGCACAGGAGACCAGCTTTCAGGTCGAGCAAGATCAGCAAGAGTTATGAGCAATTTTGTGAAGGCATACTGTTTGTGTGCAGAGATTGAGAGAAAAAGAAAATGTGGGGGTATTGTCTCCTCCTGATGAACAGTAGAGGGAGAGAGAGGCCAGGCAGGATAATCACACAGCTTAAGCAATGGTATGATCTGCCACAGAGATAACTAGAAACTGGTGTGACAGAACTCTCTTTGGCTGTAACTGCCTTTAGAGAGTCATCTGTTTCCTGTTTTTGAGCTGCCACCAGCCTGGCTGCCCAGGACTTCACTTCTCCTTGCACAAGGCTAAAAAAGTCAACACAGGTTAACTTTGGTAGTATACGCTTCTGATGACAAATGCCAACGGAGTTTCCCTTAGCCAGAGAAAATAAATCACTACTTTAAGATTAAGACACAGTCATGACTTTTATGTAAATATAAATATTTTAATTTAGGAGTCAACTCCAGGATTTCAATAGTACAAAATGGGAGAAAATACTCTTGAAGAAAAAATAAACAAATGGTTTTAAATAACAGGAGTCAGAAAACACTACCTGTACAGACTGCTTTAATCTACCATAAAAAGATACTTGCCTTTCTCAGCTCGAAGAGAAAACTGATATTTAAGCTATCTGTCCCCCTTCACAAACTTTAGATGAAGGCAGGCTCTGCTTATTTTCAGGGATGATATCAGACAAAAGCCCTGCTCAAGGAAAATCCTCTGAATTTCTAACTTACATTTGAAACTTTATGATGGGTCATCCCATTGAACTTACCAACCATTTTAAATTCTGTACAAGTTTGAATTCCCTTGCTCCAATCACTTTAACAATCAGTTTGAAATTGAAGGGTCCAATCCTTTCAAGATCCATGTGCATGTGTATGTGTGTGTGAATGTCCACTCCCTTGGTCACTCTTTAGATTTATTACCTTGTCCATAGGCAGAGCCTGCTAGTGAAGTAAAATCCCAGTGTTTTTTCTTTGTTATTAGTAAAGCTAGGAGAATCTTCTGGTGAGATTCAGAACACCAGAAAAATTATTTTGTTAAATCCAAACTATTAACTACTTAGTTTCCATTTCTGTCACCCCCCACCAAGTGATGAAGGCATGTCCATTGGGCCACCCGAAGAGACACAGATGTTCATGTAGCTTTTGAAAGTGCCCAAAGTGTTCAACCCTGCTGTTAGACCTGCCTGAGAGCACATCTGCATTTGCATTTTGTTTACCACTGCGGTGCTGAATGATCATGTTATAGACCTGCAGTAACAAGTTCCAGCCCAGGAGTTACATGAAACATAGGAACTATCATCAGATAAGGACCACCAGGTCCATCCAGTCTGCATATAAGCCTTATACTTGTTTACGGTCTCTGAACCTATCTGGTCAGTCACTTTCCATAACTTCTTCATACCTCAAGGTACACTTGAGCCTGTCCAGGGCATGTTTAAAACCTCCCACTGTGCATGCTCCCACCACTGCTTGTGGCAGACTAGACTATTCCATGTGTCCACCAGCCTTTCTGTGAAGAAAAACTTCCTTACAGTCCCTCTTGATCTGCCCCCCTCAAATTTCATATCATGCCCCCTTGTTCTTGTTCTCCTTCTGCATTGGAAGAAGTCTCCCTCCTGCATCTTGTTAATGCCCTTGAGGTACTTGAATGTTTCTATCATGTCCCCCCTCTGCCTCCTTTCCTCCGATGAGTAAATATTGAGGTCCTTTAATCTCTCCTCATATGTTCTGTGGTGCAAGCCCTATACCATCATGGTTGCCCTTCTCTGGACTGACTCTACCCTGTTGATGTTCTTGCGAAGGTGTGACCTCCAGAACTGCACACAGTCCTCTAGGTGAAGTCTCACTAGTGTTTTTTTACAATGGCATCACCATCTCCCGCCTCCTGCTAATGATACCTTTGCTTATGCATCATAGCATGCCACTGGCCCTCCCTGCAGCCTTGGTGCTCTGCTTTGACACATTTAGGCCATCTGAAATGATAACCCCTAGGTCTCTTTCCTCCTTGGTGATCATCAGCACCTCCCCCCATCCCGTACCTTTCTCCAGGGTTACTTCTTCTCAGGTTTATTTTGCACTTTTTTTGCATTGAACCTCAGTTTACAAACCTCAGACATTTTCAATCATCCCCAGGTCCATCCTCATTTTCTCCACCCCTTGTGGAGTATCCACCCTGTTTGTGATATTGGTGTCATCTGCAAACAGGCAGACCTTTCCCTCTAGCCCTTCTGCAATATCACTAATAAAGACATCGAACAGGACTGGTACAAGGACTGGTCCCTGAGGTGCCCATGCTTGTCGCGCCTCTTTTCCAGGAATGGATCCCATTTGTATTACCCCAAAGTTAGGGGCACTACAGAAAAGGGGTTATAATGTGCCCACGGTGCCGTGTTGTCTGTTTGGGCTTAAGGGGTAGTATATGGGGACTCTTTATATGCCCCCCCTCACAATGGATGGGCAGGGCCATGAAAAGAAAAAAGGAAACAAAAGTGTTTTTCGACTACAGTACTACTGTATTCGATCCCACCCTTTCCAGAGCAGGCAGCATGAGAGGGGCACCCATATCTTGGACTGCTGCCCTAGGCTGGTGTCTGGTGCCCATTTGAAAATTAGCTGTTGATTTGGCCACAGGCTAGGGGTTTCTAGATTAGAACCCGAGCACTTTTAAGAGTGAAACAGCCATTTTGGAGGAGATCGAGCTGGGCTGTGGAGTGGAGAAGGTGACAGGAGTGCAACTAGGATGGTAGCTTACCTGAGGTGTTGGTAACCTGTTTCATTGACTCTGTGGTGTGTTTTCCCTCTCCTCCAGCCAGTGAAGACCCTGTCTGTCTACTGCTCCGGTAGATGTGTCCTGGTGTGCGGTCAAGTCCGGCGGTCTGTGCCGTTGAGAAGTTTGGTGTTCGGCTCCTTGCAGTGGTGTGGACTCAGTTTAGCCGCCCTTTTTTTTTCAAATAAAAATAAAGTGTACAGTCCCTAGCCAGCAGCTTAGGAAGAGCTGCATCATTAGAGAGAGAGTAGTTGGGTATCCATATGTCCCACTTGGCCCCCTGCTGTCCACCGCACTGTCTGCTGCCTCCTGTGACAGCTCCCTCTCGCTGAATGCCAGTACCTCCCTCTTTTCATCAGATCCTTTACCCCAGGCCCTGGGCAGTGAGTTGGTGGCAGCACAACTGAAGAGTGCTGCCTGCCTGTATCTTTTAAAACTCAGAAGTCTTATTGGTTGGGACTTGGGGTGCCATCGGAGACCTGGTGAGGGAGGTTACAGCTATAAAATTAAAAATTCCAGGTGCAGCAACACCCACAGGGAAGGGCCAGCTAAGGAAGGTCATTGGGGTTTTAAATATTCAAAAGGAGGGCAGAGTAGAGGTGGAGGCATCCCAAATGATTGATAAGAAAGCTATGGCCAGTTGCAAATTTTAAAGGACATAGCAAGCCTAATTTTTTAAAAGGGGCAACAATCTGCCCAAGTTAGATAAGGGGTAAGGGTTAAGCACCAGAGAAGATTGGAGAGGCCCAGCAAGTTAGGCCCATTAGAGCTTTTCAGTCAATCAAAAAAACTTTATTTAGCCATGCAAAATCATCAACCTGAACAGAATTTCTCCTTGATTTATAACCATTATATTTCTGTAGTTGGTTACAGGAGATTAACCAGTTTGTTAAACATTTGTCATTTATAGATTTTTTAGTTATATTAGACTTTTTAAACTTGCAACACTCAGGAGTGAACAGAGAATCAAACAACCTAAAAAGTTTAACACCAACATTTTCAATACAGTGCTAAATCAAAAACTCAGCTCAACCCAATATCTAAACAAAGCAGTTAACCTGCAGATTAATAAATATCTAATTGTTTTAAAACAGTGTAAATGTTGAAAAAAAAAAAATATTTCTGATGCTGGTAAATATCCAATATTTTGTTGTTATACACAAGTCACTGAAAGTCAGGATACAATGATGAAATAGGCCTATTCATGCTGCACTATCTTAATAAATTTTTTTACTTCAAATTAACTTTAAACTCTCCTAGATTAAAACTTTAATGCCCATCCTCCAGAGTAAGTGTTAAGAGGGTATTCAGCTCAGCAGGTGCAATAGTCAGGGATAGTTGGACAAACCTGTCTCCTGCTAATATTAGTTTGCTAACATTCATTAAAATAAATGAGAGAGCACATATCAGCACAGACTGCAACCTCAGTATTCATACCTCGGCCTAGTCCTGGTGGTTTTTGGTGATGTGGAAATGGACCACCCTGGTGGCACTGGCAGTGGCAGCATGAAATGGCCCACCACTGACTTAGATGATGACACAGTGGAGAAAGAATTTCCCAGTGGTCAGACTTCAGACATAGATGACCATGAGGGCAGCTTTTTTTATGAGGATGATGATGTGGTTAGTGTTGGCAGGTTTTAACTGAAGTTGTTAAAAGGCAGTGTGCCCTCCCAGACCAACACTACCACTGGGACTGATGTTAGCCACTGCCACCACTGAGTATGAGTTTGTCCGC
Source organism: Neoceratodus forsteri (assembly GCA_016271365.2). Lineage (NCBI taxonomy): Eukaryota > Metazoa > Chordata > Ceratodontiformes > Ceratodontidae > Neoceratodus > Neoceratodus forsteri. The sequence goes on from CM057458.1 coordinate 1,181,897,016, forward strand.
CCCCTGGACCACCACCACCACCGGGACTGATGTTAGCCACTGCCACCACTGAGTATGAGTTTGTACACTCCCCCAGACCACCCCCACCATTGGGACTGATGTTAGCCACTACCATGCCTGAGCATAAGTTTGTACATCCCCCCCCCGGGGCCACCACCACCATCACCAGTACTGATGTAAGCCACTGTCACCACTGAGCATGAGTTTGTCCACCCCCCTGGACCACCACCACTGGGACTAAGGTTAGCCACTGCCACTGCTGAGCATGAGTTTGTCTGCCCCCCGGACCACCACCACTACCACAACCACCACCACTGGGACCAATGTTAGCCACTGCCATTTACCACCAGATGCAGAAAGATATAACAGAGAATGTCATTATGTGCTGCAGCTATCACAACCAGCACCCACCACCAGTGTCATTCAGACAATATTTCCCAGTTACATTTACATTTACCAAGCTAAGGCAGAGGGAGTCAAACAGGAGACCACATCCATCAGCCACAGGTACAAAGCTTCTTATTATTTAAACTATAAAGTGAGTATGTGTACTAATGTTTTTTTATGCTATTTAACTTCCTTTAGTTGTATGTTTTGTTTTCTGTAGCTTTTCAGAGCTGCAATGGTCAAACACATATGGTAAACTTATTTTTTTTTTTAAAGGTTAACAAAAAACTCTCCTTAGCTGAAAGTCGGTAGGAATGGTACTGCAGCTGTACCGTACACAGGATCCTATGGAATATCCATTTGAAATCCATTCTGGTAAGTACAGTATCAAGATTTTATTTCATCCATTCAATTTTTTTTGAAAGACTGCAGCAAATGCGACTGAGTATGATTCATACACTAGGTGACATGTGTACGTTACCAAAACTATTTCTGTAAGATATCATTCATGCACTGTATTCTGAACTTGCAGCTGTGCAGTCATGACCATGACAGTGTTGAAAAAGTTGCACATAGGTGGTGTTACTTGACAAGATGTGGTTTTGAAATGTAACTTGACTTGCTTGAGAACAAGGGAAAAATTACGATCAAATTGTAAGAAGTCATTCATTTCTTTTTTTAGGAAACTTCCAGATGCTTTGTTGTGTCAAAGTGGCCTTATTCAAAGAAGTTCTCCAATATTAGACCCCCCCCGGGCTGAGGAAGACATGCAACATGGAGAAGTCATTTCATTAGATGACCATGACCATCATTAACAACCAGACTCGAGAAGGATGCAGATGAAATCTGTGAAGAAGTAACCAAATAAGAAACCATTAGAGACAAATCTGCAAATATGCTTCCCCCCAACCCACCAGAAAAAATACTTACCTTTGTTTGCTTAAGAGTTATCCATTTCAAATTTCTATGCAAAAAGTTCTCATTGAGCACTGGAATGTGCACACCAAGAGTATCTGTGACCTGTGATACAAAACAATACAATTAGTACATGTCCATATCAACCCTCCGACTACAAAATACACAAATATATATCTATATATATCAACTCACCAAGGCTACTATTAATGTATAGACAAAGGGCGCCATTCCATCCAGTTGAGATAATTACATTGCATTTGCTGGAATCGCAGGACACATTGCACCAGCAACAGTTCGCTCACAGTCATCATTTTATTCTGGGGGTCTTTGCATGTGGTATAACACTCCCATTTAGAAACATAGAATTTGATGGCAGATAAGGACCATTTGGCCCACCTAGTCTGCCAATTTTCCTACCTAACAGATACGCTGCAGATCCTAGTTAACCAACAGCTTGCTTCCTCCTACTCCCACTAGGACTGCCTTATGTCTGTCTATGCATTCTTGAATTCCCCCACTGTTCTTGACTCCACAGCCTCCTCAGGGAGGCTGTTCTATGCATCCACAACCCTCTCCATGAAAAAAATACTTCCTCACATTACCTCTGAGCCGTCCCCCCTTTATCTTCAAATTGTGCCACCTTGTTCACTTTGTTACCACTTGTCAATTTTCCTGCCGCAAGGCAGATTCATTTTTGGAATGCAGAAAAAATCTGGGGACTCTGTGCAACCACTGCACGCATGACTGAGTGTGACATTAATTCTGGGAGACATTGTATGTGCTGTTACACTCCCATTTCACTTTCTTACCACTTGCCATTTTTCTGGACACAAGGCAGATGCATTTTGGGCATGCAGAAAAAATATGGGGACTCTGTGCAACCACTGCATGCATGACTGAGTATGCCATTAATTCTGGGGGACTTTGTATGTGCTGTAGCAATCCGATTTCACTTTCTTACCACTTGTCAATTTTCTGAACATAAGACAAATGCATTTTGGGCATGCATAAAAAATCTGGGGACTCCGTGCGACCACTGTGTGCATGAAAGCGTGTGCCATTAATTCTGGGGGACTTTGCATGTGCTGTTATGTTCCCATTTCTCTTTGTTACCACTTGTCAATTTTCTGAACACAAGACAGATGCATTTTAGGCATGCAGAAAAAATCTGGTGACTCTGTGCAACCACTGCGCACATGACTGAGTGTGCCATTAATTCTGGGGGACTTTGTATCTGCTGTTATGTTCCCATTTCACTTTCTTATCACTTGTCAATTTTATGGACACAAGGCAGATTCATTTTGGGCATGCAGAAAAAATCTGGAGACTCTGTGCAACCACTGCATGCATGACTGGGTGCGCCATTAATTCTGGGGGACTTTGTACATGCTGTAACACTCTCCTTTCACTTTGTTACCACTTATCAATTTTCTGGACACAAGAGAGATGCATTACACAATGTAATTAGAGGGTTTCTCACATCACTATGCAATTATTTTAATAGTAGCAGCTTTGCTCGGGAGGGACAAACCTAGCCTTTTCCACCTATGAAAATCCAGCTGCAGTTCTTCTACCATAGCATTCTGATTTTGAGTACACATGTCCCGGAGGTTACTAGAGATAAACATGACCAGGTATCTTACCCCTGCAGGGATCACTTCACAGAATGTTGCTCTATAGAAGCCTAGCAGGAATTCATCCCATAGAGAGGGAGACTCTCCATTTTGCCCCAATTAATCCATAGCATAGAAATGGCACTGAATGATCTTATTACTGTGCATGCCTCGAAGAGGGAAATTTCTACTATCATTAAACATCAGCAACATGTTATTGGCATACAGTAAGGATACAAAATGCCCCCCCCAACAGGGATCCCCATGATCTGTGGAAGCTGAGATATAGCCAGATTTAAAGGCTCGAGAGCAACAAGAAAAAAAATGGGGCTAAAGGGCCACCCCTGCCTGGTGCCTTGAAATAAGGTAAAAGACTTCAAGTGCACCCCATTAACTAACACCCTAGCTCTGGGGGAGGAATAAAGGTAGCCCACCCAGTGGCAGAACTGAGGCCCAAAACTTAACCTGGAGAGAACAAACTGTAAATATTGCCTCTTGATGGAGTAAAATGCCTTTTCAGTGTCTAACCCCACAAGTGCTGCAGAATCCAGTCCCTTAACCATCACTTGAATAAGATTAATAAGCTGTTCTCAAATTATCACTGCCCTGTCTGCCCTTCATAAAGCCTGACTGAGACTTACTAGTTAATAACGGAAGAACTCTTTCTAATCGAATAGCTAGAATTTTTGCGAATACCTTACAATCTACATTTCATAATGATATTCAATGGTAATAACCACATACAGTTGGATCCTTCCCCGGCTTAGACAGGACAGTGATAGTAGCTTCCCTCATAGTGTCAGGTAATGTGCCAGTCTCTTTAATCACAGCAATGACTTCCAGCAAATGTAAAGACAGGAGGGACTCAAAGGGCTGATAAAACTCAGAGCTAAGCCCAACAGGACATGGGGTTTTACATAGAGAAAGTGCTTTAATAGCTTGTTGTACCTCTGCTACAGTTATATCTACCTCATGCAGATTTACTCTTTCCAGTGATAGGCAGGGCGGTGTAAGGGTAGAGCAGAAATTATCTAATTGAGTCTGAGTGTGATCTACCAAAGAGGTGTACAGTTTTGCATAATACCCTCTAAACCTCTCAACCATCCACCTAGCATCAGAAATAAATTCCCCCTCATCCCCACGTAAGAATGGCACCTGAGATTCTATAGTCTTTTTCTTCAGGTGACAGGCCAGCAACCACCCACCTTATCCCCAGATTCCCAATAACTGTTTTATAAAAAGCAAAGCACTTGCAGTGTTCAGTTAATAAATGCCATTTAGCCATTCCTTGCAATGGAGCACTTCAGGGATTTTGCTGTCTTTACCCTCTGGGGAGGTATAGATAGCTTCCTCCAATGTTCAAGCATGGGCTGAGAAGTGCTCTATTTCTTTACACCTCTGTGTATTAGCATGGGAGGCATATAAAATAATCCACCCTCTAATATAGGATTTGAATGCATCCCATACAGTAAGTGCAGAGATTTCAGGGAGAATTAAGTTGAACAGCCCACCCCAACCAACATCAGGGTGTGTGTTGGTGTCATCAGCCATAACTCTCACCCCATCACATGTGTAAAGAACCTGAGGTATAGGAGAATGGGGTGAGAGTTAGAACCGATGACCCCAACCCACACCCCGATGCCGGTTGGGGGGTGGGCTGGGGGTTCCAAGGGGGGCTTTCAACCCTAATCCTAGCTTTTTTTTTGCTGTGGAACAATCCTAACTGATGCATTAAACTGAGTTTTTTCCCTCTAATTTCCCTTCTTTTTGAGAATGAGGTTGATAAATAATGAAAGGAATGCAGTGACCATGTAATGTCTTATTACATAGTAACATTAACTGCAAAACAAATGCAAGTGGCAACAGTAATGCACATGGCAAAGCAAATGTAAATGGCAAAGCAAACTTTAATAGAAACACAAGTGTAAAGTGACGCCAAACCAAACAGTTACATAAACAGAGACATCAAACAGAAGTGCATACAGAATGCAACTGGTAACACACACATTCACGGTACCACAATTGTAAATGCAAATGGTAACAGTAACACCATCAATAACACCCAAGTAAACAGAAACACAAGCACATATGAAAATGTAAACTGTAATGCACACACTCACAGAACCACAGTTGTAAATGCAAATTTTTTTTTTTAGTTGTTTAACCAGGTATAGCACAATAAGCTGAAAGCTTTTTTACAGGAGCGACCTGGGAACATATGGAGGTTAAGTGACTTGCTCAGGGTCACACAGTATGCAAGTGGATGCTGTGGGATTCAAACCCAGGTCTGGTCTGCTGGATATCACCAGATTTGCAGCTCAGAGCCTTAGACCACTGTGCTATACTGCCTCCAAATGGTTATGGTAACAGCAACATTAAAGCCAGTAAAAACAGAAATGCAAGAGCATATGAAAATGCAAACTGTTACACATAAGGTCATGGTATCGCAATAGTAAACATAAAGGGTAACAGTAACAGCAACAGTAAAGAGAACAGAAACAGAAATGTAAGAGCATATGAAAACGCAAACAGTAATGCACATGGTGGTGTAAACAGGAACGGTGATTCGAATGGTAACAGAAGCACAACTGGAAATGCTAGCTGTCACAGTAACAAAAGGGCACACCCTTCTTTTCCCCAAAAACTGCACTGAAAAAACTAATTGAAAACAAAGAACGTATGTATTATAATTGACTTCAGAGCAGAAAAGTACGACTTGGAATACTAAATTGCTTACATCTCAGGAACTGTATGACGTAGGAAAACAATAAAATTTTGTATGAATCATTACTTTCCTGACTAATTTTTGTTTAGCCTCCTAAATGGGAGCTAAGCATTTTTAACAAAAGTCTGTATCTCGCACCATTTCTGAGATGCGGCCCTGAAAGATGTGACAGACATATAATGTTATCCTATTGGACAAATTGTCAACTTCAGAGTGCTGTCACTTGTCACCCTGTAATATTTTCTCCAAACCACCAAAAGGCACATTTGTAGGATCTTGGCTTTCTTCTCTCCAAATTTCATCCCAAAAGACCAAATCGTTATTTTCCAGCAGTGCGGCAAAGAATTCCTGTAATATGGCAGACGCCGTAATGTTATCCTATAGGAAAAAGTGCCATTCCACTAAAAGGCACATCTGTGGGATGCTGCCTTTCTTCTCTCCAAATTTCAAGTAAAAAGACCAAACCTTTTCTGAGATATTCAATGTCAAAAATTGGCAAAATTTCCATATCTATTCCATTATAAGAAATCTGGCCATCTTGTCCCTATTTTACGATCAAAGATCTCAATCAAAGAATCTCAAGATCAAAGAATTTGCAGCCTCATGATCAAAGAATTTGCATGCTCATGAACAAAGAATAAAAATGTAATAAATCAAAACATTGGAGGAATTGCAGTACACCACCACCATGGTTTGATGGAACGAAGCCCAGAGTAAAACCCACCTCATTTGACTTCCTATGGCACCCATGGGCTGAGAAAATAATTTTAAATTTGGCTATCTCGTGCCTTGCTCACGATGCAAGATCGCAATCAAAGAATCTCATGATCAAAGAATTTTCAGGCTCATGATCAAAGAATAATAAAAGGGTGAAACACAATTTATTCACAGAACCAATGGCATAGTTAGGCAGAACAGAACCTCCTGAGCAAAATAAGCACTAATTTGTGTCCCTAGCCCACCCCTGAGCTGAGATATTAGTGTTTTAGGTCTTGATGCTAGATCATGATCAAGAATCTCATGATGAAAGAATTTGCAGGCTCATGATCAAAGATCATTAGCAAGCCATGAATTAAGATTTTAAAAGCTTGTAACTCTATTTTTTGACCAATTTGGATGGAACCAAAGCAATGGTTTGATAGATCAGGGTCCCCTGACTAAAACCCATTGAAGTTTTACTTCAGAAGTGACCCTGAGCCGAGATATTTGTGTTTGTGTGACTGGAAAACTGAAAACAAGATGGCAGACCTCGGTCAAAGAATTTTGAAAATTCCTCTGAAACAAAGATTCTTGAGCTGTGAGGCTGCAAATTCTTTGATCACCACACAAGACCAGACGGCCAGAACCTCCATTCTTTGATCGCAAGATATACATATAAATTTTCCCATTGACATAATGGGAAATTAAAAGTGCCATAACTTTTGAATGCCTTAATATTTTTTTTCACCAAACAAAAACCAGCATGTTCCGCCACCAAAGCTCTTTCAAACAAGCCATCATGCAGAGTGGCACACCACACAACAGCCAGGCAGGACCACATTAAGAATGCCAAAAGGTGTCTTCAAAAATGGAGAATTTTGCATTTTTCAGTGCTTTTGTATATGAAGACTAGCACTCCAACACAAACGCAATTTGGCAACTCAAGAGATCTAGTGTGCCCCAACATGTGTACCAAATTTCAGGCAAATCCATTGAATAGGTCCAAAGTTATTAATGTCCAAACTTTTGACTTTAGTATGTAAGTGGATGCTCAACCCTAACTATAGTGGCACGACTGTGCCACAATAATATATGTATTAGAGGCAAAAACCCCATTTTAATGCATCAGTTAGGGTTGTTCCACAGTGACAAAAGCAAGGAAATTTGGTGTTAGGGTTCAAAACCTACCTCTGCATTCACCCCCACTGCCCCAGCACCACACAGACACAGACACACACACACACATGCAAGTGGGGGGGGTCAAGGCAATACTAATTTCCCTTCTTTTTGAAAATAAGGATGATAAATAGTGAATAAAATGCAGTGGCAGGAGCGTGAGTCACTTTGGGACCCGTGCTCCCACCACGTGATATCTTGTCACATAGTAACAGGAACAGCAACGCAAACACAAGAGCCAAGAGTTATGCACATGGTAATGCAAATGTAAATGATAAAGCAAACGTTAATAGAAATGCAAGCGCAAAGTGATGCTGAAACGAACAGTGAGAGAAACAGAGACATAAGTGCATATGAAAACACTACTGGTAATGCACACAGTGATGGCACTGGTATTTGAAATGCAAATGTTAGGTGTTACAGCAAAAAGAACATCAAAGGGAACAGAAACAGAAAAACAAATGCATGCACGCACATAAACGCAAACTGTAACGTGCACGGACATCATACTGCAATTGTAAATGCAAATGGTAATGTTAACATGAAGAATAACACCAAAGGAAACAGAAATGAAAATGATAACAGAAGCGCATATGGAAATGCAAATCGTAATGAGCATGGTACCGCAATTGTAAATGCAAGTGGTAAAGTTAACATGAAGAATAATGCCAAAGGAAACAGAAATAGGAATGCAAGCACGTATGGAAACACAAACTGTAACATGCACGGGCACGTTACCGCAATTGTAAATGTAAATGGTAACGGTAACAGCAACAATAATGCCAAAGTAAACAGAAATGCAAAAGGAAATGTGAGCACGGATGGAAAAGCAAACCGTGACATCCGCAGTCACAGCACAGCAACTGAAAGTGCAAACAGTAACATTAACTGTAGAAAGAATGTCAAAGGAAAGAGAAATGGAAAATTGAATGCAAGCACGAACGCAAATGAGAATGCAAAGCGTAACGCACATGGTGGCGTACACGGGAAGAGTAATGCAAACAGGAATGGAAACACAAGTGGTAACGCTAAGTGTAACAGTAACATAAGTGCACATCCTGTTTTTGCCCAACAGCTGCATAGAGAAACATAGTGTGCACAAAGACTGTATGCATAATAATGGGCCTCAGAGCAGAAAATTACCTGTTGGAAGACTAAATTGCTTATATCTCATGAACCATACGGCGGAGAAAAAAGGAAAAAACTTTCCAATGATTCATGATTTTACTGCCTGCATTTTGCTTATTGGCATGCTGAAAATTCCGTATCTTGCACCGTTTCCGAGATATTAGCCCCGAAAGGTGCGGTGGACACCAATGGGTTAGTCTATGGGAAAAATCATCAACTTCAGAGTACCGCATCTTGGCAGCCATGCAATATTTTTTCACCAATCCTCTAAATGGCACATCTGCGAGATGTTGGCTGCCTTCCCTCCAAATTTCAGCCCAAAAGACCAAACTCGTTTGTTTCCCAGAAGGTGGCAAAGAATTCCTGTTATTTTGATCCATAGCCTGAAAAGTAGTGTCACAACTTGAAACCTAGCAAAAAATTCACAAAAGTGTTGTGCCAACAATCATTGCCTTGTTACACTACTGTTTCCAGAAATTTGAAAAACATTTCTGGGTTGTTGAAACCCCAAAAAGACAGCTAGCATCCTCAGGGTCCGACTAGGTGAACACAAAAATAATTATGTCCGTAGAGGGTCCCAAATTTAAATGCCAAGCATTTTCTGTTCACCAACTGAAAACAAAATGTCGGTTCGCGACACTACTAGAGCCATTGTGACACCAAAAAGTGCATTTAAAGTGTTGAATATTTTGTTAACTTTTCCCATTAACTCATAATGGGAACTTGTTTTGAAGAACTTTTGAACCATTCAATATTTTTTCACAAAATATTCAAAAGGCACATCGGGCTCCTAACCACGTGATCCCTGAAGTTTTCAGTTCAGTCGCACAAACCGTCGACCTGTAAGCGAAGCAAACAAATCACAAAAAGCTAATTGTGCAATTGGTTGTTGCCTAATAACTCGCAAGCCGTATATCTGACTAGTATGAATATATATATATATATATATATATATATATATATATATATATATGAGTCTATCTGTGGATTACCAAGTTTCACTAATTTATCTTTATAAGTGAAGAACATAGTATTGATCCCAGTAGTAACAAACAAAGATACAGTAAGAACTAAACTTCTTGGACTTGAGTAGTTCAGTATTAGATGCAGTGTTCCTTGGTTTTCCTTGAACCTGGGACACATCTAGACTTGAAGAGGTCACCAGCTTCTATGGATGATGTAATTCATAGCACAAGCTTCTATTACAGTAAACAAGTACGGGAAATCCCAGAACAACCACTGAGTCCTTTCTTATAATACAACAGAAAAAACATAGACCTTTAGCTGTGAAACAAATAGAATAATAGAAACATAGAAACATAGAGTCTGATGGCAGGTAAGAACCACTTCGCCCACCTAGTCTGCCCATTTCCCTACATAACGGATAAACCACAGATCCTAGTTAACCAACAACCTACTTCCTCCTACACCCTACTAGAATTGCCTTATGTCTGTCCAATGCATTTTTGAATTCCCCCATTTTTGACTCTATGAACTCCTCAGGAAGGCTGTTCTATGTGTCTACAGCCCTCTCTGTGAAGAAATACTCCCTCACATTACCTCTGAGCCATCCCCCTCTATCTTCAAATTCTGCCTCCTTGTTCTTTCACGTCTCTTTTTCTGAAAGATGCTATCCTCTTGGACTTTGTTGATTCCCTTGAAGTATTCGGAAGTTTCTATCATGCCACCCTCCCTTCCCGTGATGCTATACATCTTAATCTCCTTTACTCTTTCTTCATATGTCTTCTGGTGCAGACCCTGCACCATTTCAGTGCCCTCCTCTGGACAGCCTCCACCCTGTCTATGTCTTTGCAGAGATGGGATCTCCAGAACTGTGCACAGTACCCCAGATGTGGTCTTACCAAGTGTCTGTACAGAGAGACAACAACTTCCTGTTTTCTACTGGTGATGCCTCTCCCTATGCCACCCAGCATCCCCCCAGCCCCCCTTACTGCCTTCTCACAATGCTTGCACACCTTTGGGTCATCTGATATGACTACCTCCAGGTCCCTTTCCATTTTTGTTGTTGTCAGTATTTCACCCCCTATTGTGTACTCTTCCCCTGGGTTTTTGTTTGCCAGGTGCATTACTTTGCACGTCTTTGAGTTGAATCTAAGTTGCCATAGATTTGACCATTCCTCCAACCTTGCCAATTCCCTTTTCATCCTTTCCACCCCACCTTACATATCAACCCTGTTGCAGATCATCTTTGTGACATCTGCAAAGAGACATACTTTTTCTTCCAGTCCCTCTTCAATGTCACTTATAAAGACATTAAAAAGGACCGACCCCAGTACTGAACTCTGCGATACCCCACTAGTAACCCCCCTTTCTTCACTTTGGACTCCATTCACTATTACCCTCTGTGTCCTGTTGTCCAGCCAATGTTTTACCCATGCTACCACCCTGAGACCCACTCCCTGGCTGGCTAATTTGTTTATTAATCTTTTGTGTTGGACTGTGTCAAATGCTTTGCTAAAGGCTAGGTAGGCCATGTCCACAGCCCATCCCTGCTCTACTTCTTTGGTCACCAAGACAAAGAAATCAATTAGATTTGTCTGATATGACATTCCCACTGTGAATCCATGCTGCCTTGGATCCTGTGCCCCACTGGCCTCTATGTACTCAACAATTCTTTCCTTTAGAAGTGAGTCCATCATTTTCCCTACCACTGAGGTCAAACTGACAGGTCTGTAGTTTCCTGCCTCTGTCTTGCTCCCACTTTTGTGAAGGGGATTCACATCTGCCCTAAAATGTAGATAAGAATAGATAAGTGATTGCATATTACTCAGCTATAATACCATCAAGAGGTTCTGGAGACATGTAATCCTCCACTGCGATGCTCGAGAGGTTCCAATATGTTCACAGAGCCTCAAGATGAGAGTATAGCCAAGTAATCACAATTCTTTGTAATATATGGATTCAAGGACTTTCAAGCACTTATTGCTATTGAAATAAGGTGCTGGAAATTGCTGACTGTTTCAAACTGTGGTGCATATCTTGTTAAATGTGTTGAACCCATGGTCTGGGATTTTTAGAAGTTTTGTGCCAATAATTCTGAACAACAGGTAGTTTAGTAAACAGGAACAGGAACTTTGAAACTTGTCACTGTTTTTTGATTCAGGTGAGAGTCTTTGCTCTGATTATGCTTTTTGTGAGGAAGTTATGAAGCAGGCATAAACTGACTTTTTTAATGTGTTCCCATTTTCTTGATTTTAATTTTTCTACAGACTGAATTATCTCTTTTGTAGTGGCAGTTTCTTTTGTCAGAGCCATTTTTTTCAGATTTCTTGTCACCAGCAGGTTGATTTTTACTGTACGTGGCAGTTCAGAAAGTTGACTTGCGCTCAGCTGGAGGGTTTCAGCAGCTCATGCTCCTGTATCTGTCTCATAATACTATGCTTCAGAGCTTGAAACAATGGAGTTTGCCCTTTAAGGGGCAGACCAAGTTATCCTGGTGCACCCCTTTTTGGAATGGTTTGCTCAGATGGGGAAGGGGGAAGGTAAGGGGAAGGGCTAGGAGGCAGGGCAATAGGCAGGCAGGCAGGAAGAAGAGGGGCTAAAAGGGGGTACAAAAAGATCAGCACAGTGGTAGTTCAGCCACTTTTGCTGAAGTTTTGTTAGATACTATACTGGTGAAATTACAGCACATCACATTGGCTACAGTGAAATCATTGGAAGCAGTGGACTGAGGTTTGTGCAGGACAAGAAATGTAAGAGCAGACAAGCATTGTATAAGCAGTAGCGATACAGCGATATATAAAAAAAAATGATAATATGTATAGAGTTGGTATGTTACGATAAATGAAACCTGGCATTGAGGACTGGTAATTAGGTACTGGAGGTGAGAAGTGCTTGCAATAAAGTTTAGGGCAGTCAGGGTGAATGAGCTCCCAGAGTGGAGGCTGGGCCATGCTCCAAGAAAGACTGATTGGCTGGTACAGCAGAGCATGAAAGTGGGAAGCCTGGAGTGGCCAGAAGGTAGAAGAGAGAGAAGAAAGTCACAAAACTCTGTTGGGTAGGCTAGGAATGGTGGTTGGGAGGTAGAGTGAAAGGCCACAGGAATTCTAAAGCCACGAGGTGTAATGTCACGTGCCGTGGAGGCAGGGGGCCTTGCTTGGAAGGTGTCGAGATGGTAGGGAGACAGAGCAAGAAAAACGGGCAATGTTTGTGGCTCATTCTGCTAAGGCCCTGTCTCTGAAGCAAGATTGTGGGGTTGATTTCCTGTGGAGGAGAATTTTGAGGGGGGGAGAATGCTGTGGTAGGCAAGGGCCACGGTGTGGCTTAGCGAGTATGAGGAAGCAGACAAGCAGGTTTTGCGAGAGCAAGCTACCGTGGGGAAAGAAAATGAATGAAAGTAGTGCCCAGTAAAATAAGATCCCCGGGTTTTGGAGCATTAACATTTGGACTTTAAATTGGATTGTGTGGGGCAAGCAGAGGGGCTGTGGTTGGAAGCCCTGGATGGACAGGTTTGTGCAGCACTCACATTTGTAGCCACATGGCGTGATGTAAGATGCCAAGGGTGCAGGTCACCAAGAGCTTTGCGAACAAGGGACTGGTGCATGGGGTGAGTCTCCTTATTAATGGGAAATGGAGGGAGCCACGCGATGAGCCAGAGCAGTGGCTGGCTGGTGAGCACGTGGCAAGACAACTGACACTGCATAAGGCAATGAGTGAAGGGAAGGGTGTTTATGGCAAGAGGCCACAACAGCAGTAGGAGGCATGCAGGGACATGAAGGGGGATAATAAATAGGCCTACCGGACCACGAGAATAGCAACAGAGGTGTGGGAGTGGAGTGACTATGAGGGGTGGACAGCAATCTGGGGGCCCAATGAAAAAGGATGGACCCAGAAGGCCAGGAGGCAGGTGGTAGACAGCTGTAGGGACAGATGCAATAAGTGATCTGGCCATTTTCATCACAGTGAAGCAGGCCATAGGGCAAGCCTAGCATGAAGAAAAATCAGCACGTAGCCAAAAGGCTAGTGCTATATATATATATATATATATATATATATATATATATATATAAAGGGGGCCTTGGGAACAATCAGAAGGTGCCTAGTGATAGTGGGAGGAGCAGATGGAGTAGGGTGCTCAGCATACAGGAAGAATCAGGAGGGCATATAAAAAAAGAAAGCATGGTGAGTCATTAATGGAAATGTTTTGTTTTTCAGTTTTGTCAGTTTCACAGCTTTTATACAGGCAAGAAAGAAAGGAGATGGCTCCAAAGAGGAACAGACTATCTAAGGAAGATGCCTACAAGGCCATTGTAGAGCTTGAAGAGAAGGTCAACAAGTTGTGGCAGATGGTGGAAGAAGAGGAACCGGGGAGATCCAGGGAAAAGCAGAAAGCAGGAAAAGGAAAAGGGGCAGTGGGAAATGAACAGCGGGGAGACCGTGTAGTCCTAAGAGATTGCAGCCACCAGTGGTGGTGTCTCCCTGAGCGGTTAGCCCACTACCTCTGCAGCCCTGTGTACCTGAACTGCCAGTACATCCCCAAGAGCAGGTGGTGTTCCTACTGGTGGAACTCAGATCAGATCCCCCGAACACAGTGGTTCCTTTTTGGACAATCCCCCAACCAGTCAGCCAACCACAGGAAGCCAGGCCAGGGCATCCCGATGACAGCCGGCTACAGGGGGCTGATGAGCCCACAGATAATGTATCTGGCACAGTAGGAGACAGCATTAAGGAATACATAGGCCAAATTTTGAGCACTGGGATCAGGGGTTGGGGCAGATGGAATCAGCACTAGCAGAGATCAGGTCGGATAAGGAATCGATGGGGGTGGATAAGATGTCAGAAAACATAGGAAAGGGAACAAGAGAGATAGGAGCTCCAGGGATGAGAATCGTGAGCATGTACTCGGCTACAAAAAAAAAGATATGGAAAGGGAGTATGTAGACATTTTTGCCCTAGTGAGTAGGGAGTCAGCTGCAAAATAGGAGAAGACAGAGAATATTGGGAAGAGCAGATGGCAGCAGCAGTGGTTTTACTGGAAAGAAAGAAGAGGACAAATTTATAAAGGCAAGATGTGGGATGGGTGGTTCATAGGTTTCACCCCGTACTCAGCAATAGTGTTGGAAAAGAAGCCAGAACTGGGCATCCCTCTTATTACGTACTCGCTAATTATCAGAAGGGCAGAAGCAAAAGGGGGAGTAGGGTGGATATATTATGATGAGTTTTTTTGCCAAAGTATGGCAACGTATGAGTATGTGAGGTGGGACACAGTGCAGTTAGACTTATGGACTGACTATGTAACTGATCAATCCACTCTGGAGGGAGAATTGGGGAAAAGAGGAGAAGTACCCCAAAAGTGTTGCTGGGGATATAACAGGGCATTTTGTTCATGGCCCCAATGCAGGTTCCGGCATGCATGCTCAAAATGTGGGGTTCCCACCCTGTGAATAGATGCAGAACAACATGGACGCAAGGGACCCAGGGAGGAGGGGTACAGGGAACAGCCCAGCAGCCCTTTTGGGAGGGCCAGGGCTACAGGGACCAGTCATGGAATAGAGGTTCGAGAGGAAGAGGATATGGTGGTAGGGGGAACCAAGCTTACTGAACAAAGGGAGAAATGAGACTGGGAGGG
Organism: Neoceratodus forsteri; assembly: GCA_016271365.2. Classification (NCBI taxonomy): domain Eukaryota; kingdom Metazoa; phylum Chordata; order Ceratodontiformes; family Ceratodontidae; genus Neoceratodus; species Neoceratodus forsteri. Next base: position 1,181,912,251 of record CM057458.1, read on the forward strand.
AGGTGGGTGGGTCAGAGAATCGGGGGGTAAGGGAACAATTTCAAGACAGAAAAACTCCCATTAAGGTCGAGGTGTGGCAGAGATGGTTAAAAAAAATACCCAAACTGAGAGGTGGCGGAAATTATAGATAAAGGTTTTAGAACAGGTTTCTCACTACATTGTGAAGGCCCAAGAAGGGCAAGAGAGGCTAACAATCTGAGGTCAGTTACAGGGAAAGAGGTCATTTTGAAGCAAAAAAGAGAAAGGAAGGGTGTCGGGCAGAGTAAAAGGCAGTACTCAGCTCACCCATTAACGACGCGAGAATTTCCTATCTGGCATGGTGCCCAAGAAAAAAAAGAAGGGGAATATAGGGTGATTCACCATCTGTCATTTCCAGAGGGGACTCCAGTCAATTGTTTTATAAGTGAAGAACACAGCAGAGTCACCTATGCCACATTAGAGGAGGCCGGAGGATTATCCAGGTGAGGCTCGATGCATGGATGGCCAAGACGGACATGGAGTCTGCATTCCGATTGCTCCCAGTTAGAAGGAAGGATTGGGATCTATTGGGTTTTAAAGTGGGGGACCAGTATTATTTCGACAGGGCTATGCTAATGGGTTGTTCCATAGCCTGCACTACTTTCAAAGCCTTCAACAACTGTTTTCAATGGATATTCCAAGAAAAAACAGGTTATAAGATGGTCATACATTACCTAGATGTTTTCTTGTTAATAGGCAAGGGGTGAAGGAGACAGAGAGGATGCTGACTAGTTTTCAAGAACTGTGTGCAGAACTGGGGGTACTGTTGTGCGATAGAGACTGCTAGGTGTTAAATTTCTGGAATTGAGATAGCACACTGAGGGAGGTGTTTAGGTTACCAGACAACAAGGTGGTGAAGATGAAGGATCTGATTCAGGTGCACACCAGCAGGAGATGGGTACAATTGAGGCAGGTACAGCAAGTCATGGGGGATTTGAACTTCAACTGTAGGGCGATTGGACCAGGAAGGACTTTCACTAAGCGGCTGGAGAGGGCCACAGCAGGAATAACCAGACCTCACCACTGGATGGAAATAACAAAGGGAGTAAAAGAAGATTTTAAGGTGTGGGAAGAATTCCTCAGCAGCTACAATGGCTGCTCATTTTGGCAGGATGAGTGGGTCTACAACATGGATCACAATTTATATACAGATGCGGCGGAAGGGTTTGGGATAGGGGGCTATTTGAGAGGAAAGTGGTTCTCAGAACCTTGGCCAAAAAATTGGGTGACAGATGGTAAGGTAAAGGATATCACGCTCTTGGAAATTATGCCCATTTGGGCCTGCACCCTTGTATGGGGAGAGGAATTATGGAATCAAAGGGTCACATTTTGTGTGACAGCAAGTCAGTGGTAGAGGTTTTAAACAACAAAGGGGCCAGATTGTAGATAGTCATGAGGTACTTCGACAGTTAATAATAAGATCTCTACATTTGAACATATCATTCTGGGCCAGGGACATAGATGGGGTTAAAAATATCCTAGCTGACAGCCTTTCCCGTCTGCAGTGAGATCGTTTCCGGATGCTGGCACCGACAGCAGAGGAGAGAAGAGAAAAACACCCATACCAGCGAACATCTGGGATGTTGGCAAGAGGGAGCAGAAATGCTGTTTCACAAGTCATGGGCACCAAAGACCTTGAGGGTCTATGAAGGGGTGTGAAGGGCATTGCAAACATTCAGGGAAACACACCACATGGAGGTAAGTGGGCCACTTACTGTGGAACAACTAGGGAAGTTTACAGTAGACCAATGGCAGAGAAACAGCCCACACCACGATTGGGGTATACTTAGCAGGGATTAGTTTAGTTTGTAGCCTAAAGAGGTGGGAGGGCCCTACAAAGTCAACGTTAATAAGAAGAATAATGCAGGAGTGGAGCAGGTTGAACAAAAGGCCCAAGGAAGGTAGGTGACCAATAGCAGATCATTGGCTAGAAAAGTTGGGGGGCATTTTAATGGCAATTTGCAGATCTAAGGATGAGGCATAGTTTCACACCACTTACCTAGTAATGTTTGCAGGAGCCCTAAGAGTGAGCGAAGCAGAAGAGCATGACAGTAAAGATGAAGAGGGAGGTTTGGAATGGGGAGACATAACCTGGGGACAGCATGAGATGCAAGTTATTATTAAGAGGTCCAAAATGGATCAAGAAGGGAACAGGTGTGCCTTAATCATTAAGGCACACAGAGATGACACAGTGTGCCCAGTAAAGGCTTTGTGGGCTTATGCAGCAGAGCATGGGGTTAAAAAAGGGAGATTATTTGTACATGGAGATGGGAAGAGGGTGACAAGTTATCAAGTAACGGCCATGCTCAAAATGCATGGAATTTCTGGGCGAAGACCCAGGCAATTATTCGTCTCACTTCTTTTGAATAGGGGATGCTTCACAATGGGCAGCGATGGGGGAGACAGTGAATAATATGTTGGAAAAGGGGAGCTGGTGGTCTGCCAGCTATAAGAGGTATATTTGAGCCTTGCAAGCCGGTGATTAACATGTCAGTATTGTTTTTGTCTTGCAGGTACGGAACCGAGAGGGTGAGGGGGATGTTTCTTAAAAAAAAAATGATGAACCTGTCAGGAAGATGATTAAGGTGTACATTTTGCTTAAATCCTATAGGTATAGGGAGGACCACAGAAGTATGGATCTACAGACACTCATACATTTATTGGGCAAAAGGAAAGTGGAGAAAAAAGCTGGGGGAAAGCAGCTTTACCAGGATGTCAGAGAATGTAGGCTGGCTTGGTGTGGCATCCAGGGAATAAGATGGGCACAGTTTCTTCCTACCCTGAAAGAAATGAAAGAGCGACGACCCACCCCAGATTTAATTATTATACATCTGGGAGGTAATGACATTGGGGGGAAGTCATGGGTGGACACATAAATTCAGGTAAAAAAGGACTTACAGAAGATACAATAGTGGTGGCCAGAAGTAGTTTGATCAGACATGATACCAAGGAGGGTATGGAGAAACAAGCACAGCCATGTAGCAATTGATAGACCTAGGAGGAAGATGAATAGAAGGATGAGTACATTAGAAAAGGAACATGGGGGTACATCATACTGTGAGGGGCAGGAAGAATGGTAGAGGATTTCACAGATCAGATGAGGTACACCTGTCAGACTTAGCAAGAGACATGTTTAATACAGAAATGATGGGTTTAATTGAGGCCTGGAGGAGACAGATAGGATATAAAAAAAAGGTGGTGAAGAATCCAAACAAGGGGGAAGGCCAATCATCCAATGCAAGCTGGAGACAGACTATGGGAAAAAAGGGGTGAAGGAGAAGAGGGGGAAGGAAAAAGAAATATGATGAGAAGAAGAAGAAACTGAAGGACCAAAGGCGGTCTTGGTGCTTACTGTTACCTACCAGAAAAGAAAAGAAGAAGGCACCCAGGTGTTCACCTGGGGAAGTGAGAAGACAAGAGAGAGAGAGATGATCAGAGACTGATATTTGAATGCAGCACAAATAAAACTGTGGAAGAGACATTAATAAAATGATGATGGGAATTAAAAATGAAATTTGGATATATAATAAATGAATTGCCAGTCTGAGCACAACAACATACAAGTTGTTTGCTTTCGTGGGGGAAAAAAGGGGGGAATCCAGGACAATGGAGTTTGTCCTTTATGGGGCAGACCAAGTTGTCATGGTGCACCCCTTCCCTCTTTTTGGAATGCTTTGCTCAGATTGGGAGGGGGAAGCTAAGGGGATGGACTAGGAGGCAGGACAATAGGCAGGCAGGCAGGAAGGAGAGGGGCAAAAAAGAGGGTACAAAAAGATCAGCACAGTGGTGGTTCAGCCACTTTTGCTGAAGTTTTGTTACCTCCTGCCCACCCGACAAAAAAGAGACAGAAAGGGGTTAATTGAGAAGTGAACGACTTAGTCTGTCAGAGGTGGATGACAGTGGATGTCCAGTCGGACAGATGGTGGACTGCCAGAGGTGGATGGCAGCAGAAAGGGACAAATGGGAGGAAGGAGGAGGGAGGAAGGAAAAATAAAAATGATGAGAAGTAGAGAAATTGAAGGAAAAAGGCGGTCTCGGTGCTCACTGTTACCTACCAGAAAAGAGAAGAAGAAGGCACCCAGGTGTTCACCTAGGGACACGAGAAGACAGAGAGAGATGATCAGAGACTGATATTTGAATGCATTACAAATAAAATTGTGGAAGAGACATTAATAAAATGATGATGGGAATTGAAAATAAAATCGTGATACAGTATATACTGTAATAAATCAATTGCCAGTCTGAGCACAACAACATACAAGTGGTTTATCTTTTGTGGAGGAAAAAGGTGTTGATCCGGGACAATAGTATGATGAACTCTGAATAATAACATTACGAGATCTGAATGACAGTATTACGGGATTCAAACTGTTGTATTGCATGGAATTTTTTGCATTGTTTTCAGTAGTATTATTTGTCATCTTCATATATTACACTGCAATTGTCTGTCTATCAGAACAAAACAACAGACAAGCATCAAAACAAGGCATAACTGTATAAATATCAATAAAAAGTGTTTTTTCCTGAGGAAGGGACAGTATCACCTTAATTTACTGAAAGCAGAGAGTGAATCTAATTGGGGTGTGGCTTAGCAGCTTAGGTGTGACAAAAGCAGCTATCTCCAATTACAGCTTCTGGCTGTTTCTAGCAGAACAAAACTGGTTGCAGAGCAAGAAACAGAGGTCCAGGACTACAGATTTTTTACTAATCAATCACTTCTCTCTCAGCAGGAGTAGTACCTGTTTGGATTAAGCAAACAGATGCTTTATTAGAAGAAGGGGTCTCATTTAAGTAAAAAAAGTGTTTTTTTCTAAGGAAGGGGACAGTATCACCTTAATCTACTGAGAGCAAAGAGTGACTTTAATTAGGCGTGCAGTTTAGCAGCTTAGGTGTACAAAAGCAGCAGTCTCCAATTACAGCTTCCGGCTGTTTCTAGCAGAAGATAACTGGTTGCAGAGCAAGAAACAGAAGATCAGAACTACAGATTTTTTACTAGTTTCCCTCCTTTACACCCCTCCACCTTCCCATCCAAAACCAGTTCTAGTTTTATAGCCACTGAATTTGATTGACAACTGGAACTTCCTTTTTGGCAGTAGGAATGGATGGATCACTGAGACACATTAGTTTCAGCAACCTTGAAGGAACCTAAAAAAAAAAAAAATCTCTTTATCCCCAGCTGCTGGATGTCTGAATCTCAGCACAGAGGAAGGAGTCTACTGAAGACAACAGGAAGTTCCTGTCCCAGAACAGGAAGGATGAGAATTGTAAGGGTATATAGGCAGTAGAAAAGTAAGTGTAAAAATACATAGAAGAGGAGACAATAAGCATACAAAGCAACAGGAGAGGGACACAAAATAAGTCAAGATGGGAGTGGTGCAGTGCAATGGCTGTGGAGGAGAAGTGTTTCAGGAGACATTCTGGAGGCTGCGATGCTGCCCTGTTTGCAGGTACCTATCTGGTCTGGGGGAGGAGATTGCCCATCTCCATGTTGACCTGACCAGGATTCGTGAAACCTCTTCCCCCACCCAGGGACCACCAGGGCCACCACCATCACCACAGAGTTTGCCAAGAAAGAGGAGCGGTTGGACCAAGGTGGGCTCAGGGAGGGAGAGGGTGGTGGAACAGAGGTGTATCCCTCCTGTTGTAGCTCTCTACAGTTCATATGCTGTTCTGGCAAAGAGTGGTTCCTCTATGGAGGCACCTGCAGTGGAGACCAAGGAGGATGCTGGGAACCTCCACAAAGGAGACCCACAGAAGGGTAGCATGAGACCCCACAGGGGAAAGAAACAACTCCTGGTGGGGGACTCAATCATTGGGGAGATAGACGTGTGGAAGGAAGGGGATAGGGAGGTAAGGTGCCTGCCTGGTGCCATGGCTTGGAGGGTCAGGAATCGAATCTTCAGGATCATGGGAGCAGCTGCACGAGGGAGGGAGCTGGATGTCATTGTCCACCTTGGGACAAATGACCTGGCTTTAAGTGGGATCAGAGCGGTGAAAGAGGAGTTTGTGGAGTTGGGGAGGGGCCTTAAACAAGTAGCATGTACGGTAACCTTCTTGGAGGTGCTGCCTGTCTATAGGAAGATGATGCTAGGGTATTCGCACCATGGAATTCAATGAATGGTTGCAAAACTGGTGTGGAGCTCAGGGTTTTGGCTTCATTGGGGACTGGGAGCCACCTGGACGGATGCAGGCTTATACTGGCGCAGCAGGTCTGCATCTGTCTGTGGGGATCCAGGATCCTAGGTGACAGGTTTAAATGCTTCATTGGCAAGCATTTAAACTAGCCAAGGGAGGCATTGAAAAGGAGCAGGGAAATCCCAGCCTCCCCACAAAGTGCAGTAGTTAGAGATAAACACCAAGGCAGAGAAGTCAGTAGGGAGCAGGACAGGGATAAATGCAGAAAAAGGTGTTAAGGACAGGGATGAGGCTAAAAGGGGTAAGGCCATAAAAAATAAATGGAAGGTGATGAGTACCAATGCCTGTAGTCTGTGCAACAAGCTGCCTGTACTAGTGGCCTTAATGGCAGAGGGATGCCTGGATATTGTGGTAGTCACTGAAACATGGTACACAGAGAACCATGAATGGGAAGTCAACATAACAGGATACACAGTCTACAGGAGGGACAGGGTGGGTAAAAGAGGAGGAGGAGTAGCTCTCTATATAAGGGAAGTGATTAAAGCAACAGAACTAAAGTGTAAACAGGAAGTTGAGGAGTCACTATGGGTCACCCTGGAGACAGGAAATGGAACCACAATCCGCATGGGGGTTGTGTACAGACCCCCATCTCAGGAGGAGGAAATGGACAAGGAAATGATAGAAGCCATCCTTAAAATGGCAGAAAAAGGGGAGATATTCTTGATGGAGGACCTGAATATGCCAGATGTTAACTGGAGTACCTTTGCTGCAGGCACATCCAAGAGCAGGGGCATTCTTGATGCCCACAGGGGCATGCCTCAGACAGATAGTGTTGGAACCCACTCAGAAGGGAGCAATCTTAGACCTGGTACTCTCAAATCGGGAAGAGAAAGGGTCTCAGATTTAGAAGTGATAGTCATCTGGGAACAAGTGACCACCAAACAGTGTGGTTCACAATAAACACAGCCATAGAGTCAAGCCATGCAAAAAACAAGGGTACTGAACTTTAAGAAGGCTGACTTTGAGAAAATGAGATAGTGCCTTAGAAAAGCACTAGCAAATGGGCAAGAAGGAGGGTGGAGAACAGTGGGGAATAATCAAAACAGCCATCACAGAGGCAACAAGCCTTTGTGTGAAACAAATCAATAAAACAAAACGAAGGAAAAACACTATGGTTCTCAAAAGAGGTGGCAGGGACGGTTAAGGAGGAAAGGATAGCATTAAGGAAATATAAGGAAACACAGAAGGAGCAGGACAGAGAACTTTATCAGTTAAAGCAGAAGGAGACAGGGAAGGCAGTCAGAATAGCAAAGGCACAAACTGAGGAAAAGATAGCCAACTCTGTTAAGAAGGGGAATAAAACTTTTTATAGGTACATTAGGGAGTGAAGAAAGACCAAAGGAGGGATACAGAGACTTAATAAAGGGGGAGAGAATGTGGGCAGAGGTGACACAAAAAGCAGGGATACTGAATGATTATTTCTGCTCAGTATTCATAACAGATGAGGAAGGAAGGTGCCTAAACCAAACAACTCTGAACTCTGAATAGGAGTCGATACCAGTTCATTCACAGAAGAAAGGGTTTTGAAGAACTCTTGAAACTGGGTGGACAAAGCAATGGGACCTGATGGGATTCACCCAAGAATACTAAAAGAACTAAGGGCAGAACTAGTAACACCACTGACTAGTCTCTTTAACAAATCATGGGAGGATGGAGTGGTACCTGAGGACTGGAGGAGGGCAAATGTGATTCCACTTCACAAAAGTGGGAGCAGGGCAGAAGCAGGAAACTACAGACCAGTTAGTTTGACTTCAGTGGTAGGGAAAATGATGGAAGTCTCTTCTGAGGAAGAAGTGTTGCGTACCTAGAGGCCAGTGGGGCACAGGACCCAAGGCAGCATGGTTTCACAACAGTAAGGTCATGTCAGATGAACCTAATAGATTTCTTTGACTGGGTGACCAAAGTAGTAGACCAGGTAGGGGCTGTGGATATGGCCTACCTAGATTTTAGCAAGGCATTCGACACAGTGTCACACAAAAGATTAATATACAAGTTAGTCAGCCTTGGAGTGGGTCCCAGGGTGGTAGCCTGGATAAAAAACTGGCTGGACAACAGGACGCAAAAGGTAATAGTAAACAGAGTCCACAGTGAAGAAAGGAGGGTAACTGGCGGGGTACAGCAGGGTTTAGTACTGGGACCGGTCCTCTTTAGTACCTTTATAAGTGACATTAGAGAGCACCTGGAAGGAAAGGTATGCCTCTTTGCAGATGACACAAAGATCTGCAACAGGGTTGATACACAAGGTGGAGAGGAAAGAATGAAAAGGGACTTGGCAAGGTTGGAGGAATGGTCAAATACGTGGCAGCTCAGATTCAATGCAAAGACGTGCAAGGTAATGCATCTGGGAAACAAAAACCAGGGGAAGAGTACACAATGGGGGGTGAGTAAATAACAACAAAAATCAAAAGAGACCTAGGAGTAATTATATCAGATGACCTAAAGGTGGGCAAGCAATGTGAGAAGGCAGTAAGGAGGGCTGGGGGATACTGGGATGCATAGGAGAGGCATCAACAGTAGAAAACAGGAAGTTGTTATCCTCTCTATGGACAGTTAGTGAGACCCCATCTGGAGTACTACGTGCAATTCTGGAGACCCCATCTCCACAAAGACATAGACAGAGTGGAGGCTGTTCAGAGGAGGGCAGCCAAAATGGTGCAAGGTCTGCACCAGAAGTACATATGAGGAGAGACTAAAGCAGCTTAATATGTATATCCTTGAGGAAGCGGTGGGGAACATGATAGAAACATTCAAGCATCTCAAGGGAATTAACAAGGTACAAGAGGGTAATATCTTTCAGAAGAAGAGATGTGCAAGAACAAGGGGTCACAATTTGAAGATAGAGGGGGGATGGCTCAGAGGTAATGTTAGGAAGTATTTTTTCACAGAGAGTTGTGGATGCATGGAACAGCCTTTCTGAGGAGGTTGTGGAGTCAGCAACAGTGGGAGAATTCAAGAATGCACGGGACAGGCATAAGGCAATTCTAGTGTGGGGCAGGAAGAAGTAAGCTGTTGATTAACTAGAATTGCAGCTTATCCATCAGGTAGGGAAATGTGCAGACTGGGTTGGCCAAGTGGTCCTTATCTGCCATCAGATTCTATGTTTCTATGTTTCTATGTACTGTACTGTACTGTATTGTGGTATTACTAATTTCTAACTGTTTGCAAAAATCGGAATACCAGGGGTTGTTTTCACAGCAAAATTACCGCAATGCAGCTATCTCTAAGCAGTCATTTAAACTGTGTGCTCTTAGGCCCCCCAATGTGTATGTGTAGAATGTTTCTCTTTTTAACAGAACAACATTTTGGTCCCCATCACTGGGTCCCAGCTTCACCAGCTGAATTCCTACAAATATCCAGGCATGCAGTAAACAACCATCAACACACAGAGCCCAGCTCCAATCCACAAGCCATAAAAATAGGGCAGCTTTGCCAGTTAAAAAATATTAAAGCATTTTAATGGTATAAAAAATGTGTAGCTTACAAATGTGGAAGTAGCAATGAGCTGTACAACCCCTTCCTCTGACATTTTACACCTAAATACAGTTTTTCCAAAAAAATAACTAACCATAAATGTACCCTCATTTAAAGTTCTTTCTACCTATAAGGGACTACAGCCAATTAAGCAGTCAAAGAGGGAGATCAGGTCATGACACCAATGTTGGACAACTTAAACTACAAAAAAAAAAACACATATATTTCCATTTCCGTACATTCAAGATTAAAATTAGCAGAGAAATATCCTTACTGCATCAGTTCATATTTGGCATAAAGTTGCCCATATGCAGACTAGAAAGCACAGATTGTTTTTTCTTTTGACAAATGATGATGCACAAAACTGATAAAAGAAAGCGGTAGCACTGAATTGAAAATGTTATTAACTTTAAAATGAAAATACATTTTATCTTTATGGCCTTTCCAATAAACGGTAATGATTTAAATACTGCTCATGAACTAGACTGAGCAGAACACCATGTCTGTACCTTTAGTAAACTGATATTGCAAGGAACTACCAGCAGTTATTAAAATGCAGTAATACAGAGCCTTCTGATTATTATACACCAAAGGACTTTTACTATTATAGAATAAAACAGGGTTTTAACCATAATGAGTATTTGCTAAAGATTCACTTTTTTTAGAGGTTGTAATGAACTCAATATACAGTAGGAGTGCTTCTAAAAGAGGGAGCACATGCCAGACAGTGTTTCATGAAACTAAGTGCAGCAAGCATTGCAGGAATCTCTTTAAATTCATTTCCATTTCTTGACATCAGACAAACTGGTTATGATTGTAAAACCCTTGGACAAAAATACATAAGCATATTCCACAAGAATATATAAACATAAGGTCAAAATAAAACCTGCAACTCAAGAGGATATATGCCCATTCAAATGTCATGTTACTTTTATAGTTCAACTCCCTCCATGGCTTTTGGTGTCCTTGATACATCATTCAGGATGATTCATACTCCAGCCAGGTGAAATGCTTTTGTTTTTCTCTTTAAAGTGCATTTTGCTCAATATAATCATGTTTATGGCTGTGGGTGGAGCCAACAGCTGTTTTGTCTTCGGTTGCTTCAAAATGGTAGATCATGGCATTCTTCCATTGGACTTCTGGAAGTATCCTTCGAAAGTCTGACAGAGCTAGGAGTGCTCCGTCCGCTGCTATTGAGTATCAGCCATGCTATTTTGTCTGTTACTTCTGCATTCCAGAACAAGAACTGCACAGGTGCTTTGACACTCACTTAGTGATCGATGGTAAATCTGTCCTCCAGGCAGTTCTCTTATCACTTCTGTTCTCAGAGTAAAGAAAAATTCTGTCTTCCTCAGCAGCCTCATTCTCCTGTTAGATGCACAAAGAAAACGTTTGGTGTTATTCCCAACATGGCGTTTTACAGGAATGGAAGTGTAAAAGAGAATTATTGGAACTAAATGTGCTTTTGTAATAGCATCAACAAGAGAAATGGACAACCCTCAATAAAAAGACATGAACTAGGTTAATATGCTAATCACATATTTATGCTACAAACTGCATCTGAACTGGACTAACAAGCATGCTAAGAAAGTCTGATATAAACATCAAGGTCTGCAAAAACAAACAAGCTTGCCTAATAATAAGTCCTTTGCAATACAATGCAAAAATTGGCAGCCAGATAACTGTTACTACCCTCAATGCAAACAAATGGGCAATTAAATAAAAGCATTGCTACAGTGTTTATACAGACAGAGAACACTGCTAAACTCAGAGACTGACTTTGTGAGGTAGCCATACTTTGGCTGTGGATTGTGGGCACCTGACATGGTGCCTGCAGCCTATTCCTTCACCATATGGTCATAGTGTGTTTTACCATTACTCAGAGACTGTGACTCAGCTGTACTATGCACATGGGGCATCAAAGTCCCCTTTGCACTAGGTTGAAAGTGACTACTTAGAGGCATGCCTTATGATTGAGACTAAGGCCTTAAATGTTTCATCCAAGAACGATCCTTGTGCTGGATCTTGCAGAGTGTGGCAATGTGTGACATTTTAAGTCAAGCTCAAGATGGTCTGTTGAATTCATATAGCAGATATCATATTTTTGTACTAGCCAATTGCAAGTTGCCTTCATCTCTCCCTCTAAATGAAATACCTACATTTAATTCAGGAGCTATGTCTCTTAGTATATAACATGTTGTTCTTCTACATAACAATATTTACATTCAGTATAGTAGCCTGTAAGGATGTAAGTGTCTAAACTCACACAGTAGGTAATGTCACGCCACTACTGAAACCCTTATATTTCATGAATATTACATCTCAATAAATGTATTAAATTAAGTCTGAATATTAAACCCATTTTATTTAATGCTACTGTAGAATGCACCTTCTATGGAACTTTTTGCTGCAGTTTCATCATTCCTGAATGGCTGAATTTAGATGTATTAGGAAAGTATAAAGCCACCGTAAAGTGATTATATTTACCATTTTAAAAACTTTACTGTCTTTGGTATGTATATTGTAGTTCAAACAGATCATATATTACCTTTATCATGGCATAGATAAAGAGTAGGGGAGTTCAATTGCAGTGTACTGACTATCTCTTTGTACAGATTTTATTTTGTATTGTTGTCAGAATGACGTTGTAGGGAAGGAAAGTAACAAAGAAAAGGAATTCAGTTTAATATACTGTTATATCTGTCATACCCACTGCATCCCAAAGTTCTTTTACAACACACAGTATGAGCACTCAAAATCATGTTCCGCTGGCACCACCATCTTGGGAAAGGCAGAATACCATCCACTGAAACTACAGATGTGCAAATGCCACACATGCACAGTTGTGTCACAGCTGCCATCTTGCAGATGGCACTTGGTAGCGCTCACTCTACAGAGTTTTGAAAGCTCGACAAAGCCATTTTCGCTCTGGCTAGAGTTTGTTTTAGGGTACCTACGATACTGAATCCTCCGTGGCCATTAAAATTCCTTGGGAAGAGGTGTTCATCAGTTCTTCTCTGGGGGCATGATGTATTTAGCAACATAAGGGCTACTAGTAACCATGCTAGACACATTTTTATCATGACTATATACACCATATGGTGGAGTTCCTTGTTCCATCTAGTCAGTTTTGCTTCCACTTGCAGTACCTCTCAAAGCTTGGTGGTTATTTATTTGAAGTTGTCAGGCTTTCATTCATTCTTTATAAGTTCCTCCTGATCTTTCTTACCTAAGACCTTGTAAGCATAAATTGCAGCATACATTGGTGGAATGAAAGCAGACTTTTTCTAAAATTCACCTTTTTTTTGAGATTATTCTTGTTCTGTACTTTCCAGTGTGAATATGGAAAATAGCTAGTAAATTTAATAATCTTATGAACCTATAAAATCCACCATTAAACATAGAAACATAGACTTTGATGGCAGAAAGGACTGCTTGCCACCCCCCAGTCTGCCCATCTCCCACCTATTGGAAAATCTCCAAATGTCGCATAGAGTGTGCACAGGGAAGGGGTACAAGAAAAATCAACAAGTAGCACTGTTACACAAAGTTTCCTGCACACACAAACTAATACTGGGATGCCAAAAAATAGTAGCAAAAACTTATTTTTTCATAACAGTGCTGTGTATAAGCTGCAGATCCTGGTTATCCAACAGCCTACCCTCATCAGAATTGCCTAATGTTTGTCCCATGCATTCTTGAATTCCCAATATTTTGACCTACAACCTCCTCAGGAAGGCCATTCCATGCAACTACCACCCTCTTCTTGAAAAAATACTTCCTCACATTACCCAGAGCCATCCCTTCTATCTTCAAATAGTGCTCTCTTGTTCATAGACATATCTTTTCTGAAAGATGCTACCCTCTTGGAATTTGTTAATTCCCTTGAGGTACTTGACAGTTTCTGTCATGTCCCCCCTCCCCCTTTCCTGGAGGGAATAGATATTAAGCTCTTTTAGTCTCTCTTCATATGGCTTCTGGTGCAGACCCTACACCATTTTAGTTGCCCTACTCTGGGCTGCCTCCATCCTGTCTTTATTCTTGCTGACATCAGGACTACAGAAATGCATACAGTATTCCAGATGGGGTCTCACCAACTGTCTCTACAGAAGGATAACAACTTCCTGTTTTCTACTGGTGATGCCTCTCCCTATATATTCCAGTATCCCTCCAGCCCTCTGTACAGCTTTCCACATTGCTTGCTTACCTTTAGGTCATCTGATATGACTATCCCATGTTCTCTTCCAATTTTGTGGTTGTTAGTACCCCCCCCATTGTGTACTCTTTCCCTGGATTTTTGTTTCCCATAGAAACATAGACTTGATGGCAGATAAGGCCCCCCTTGTTCATGCACATATCTTTTTCTTACTGCACTTCTTTGCATTGAATTTAAGCTGCCATTTTTTGACTATTCCTGCAACCTTGCCAAGTCCCTTCTCAACCTTTCCACCCCCCCATGTATCAACTCTGTCTGTTGCAGATCTTTGTGTTGTCTGCAAAGAGTCATACTTTTCCTTCCAGTTCCTCTGCAATGTCACTTATAAAGACATTAAAAAGGACTGGTCCCAGTACTGAACCCTGCAGTATCCCACTAGTAAGTCCCCTTTCTTTGGAGTGTACTCTGTTTACTGTTACCTTCTGTATCCTGTTGTTCAGCCAATTTTTCACCCAGGCTACCACCCTGGGACCCACTCCCAGGCTGGCTAACTTGTTTATTAATAATTTGTGTGGGATGTTGTCAAATGCCTTGCAAGTCTAGGTAGGCCATGTCCACAGCCCCTCCCTAGTCTACTGCTTTGGTCACCCAGTCAAAGAAATCTATTACAGTAGATTTGTCTGACATGACCTTCCCACTGTGACTCCATGATATCTTGGGTCCTGTGCCCCACTGGCTCCAAGGTACTCAACAGCTCTTTTTTTTCAGAAATGATTCCATCATTATCCCTTCCACTGATGTCAAACAAACAGGTCTGTAGCTTCCTGCCTCTACTTTGCTCCCTCTTCTGTGAAGGGGAATCACATCCACCTTCTTCTAGTTGTCCGGTACCATGCCATCCTCCCATGATTTGTTAAAAAATGTAGTCAGTGGTGTCACTAGTTTTCCCCTTAATTCTTTTGGAATTCTAGGGTACATCATGTCAGGTCCCACTGCTTTGTCCATCTTCAGCTTTAGGAGTTCTTTCAGAACCCTTTCTTCTGTGAATGGAATGGCATCGACCTCCTATCCAGAGTCCTTGAAAATCAATTATATTGCTAGTTGAAACAAAACTTAACCGTTTCTGGAGGACTTCAATCTTCACTATCAACAAACAGAATCCAGCTCCAAGCCACCATAAAAAAATACATGACAACTTTGTCCAATTAGAAAAATGTATTAAAGTATTTGAACAGTATAAACAAGGATTTGCCAGTGCTGAATGTTCACTTGCACGCTGTTGTACCAGGTCCTGCTTGTACACATTTGTATCACATATTTATCCAAGACAGATCAGATGAGATAACATACTGTATGTCCTTTGTAGTGAGGTCCTCATTTTATAGAGTTGTATACTGCATTTACTGAGGATAGTAGAGATGGGATGTAATACTTTGTGTTTAGTGTGATTCTGCTTTTAAAATGATTATTTTCTAGGACAGATAATCTTAGATCAAACATTTCAATTTCAGAGGGGTTTTGCTATAAGGTCCTGATTTATACAGTTTTGCAAAATATTTGCCTAAGATAACCCTTCTGAGATGCAGTGCTTCTTTTTCAATGGACTCCTGCTTTGACACTTTTGTGTGCTGTATTTACCCAGGAAAGCACAAGTCAGATTCTATCTTGTTTTCAGTGGGATCCTCCTTTTTACGTTCACTTGCGTACATGTACAAGGAACATCTTGCAATAGTATTACTTTTAGAGGTGTGTGACCCTCCTCACCAATGTAGTGCTCAGTGTAGTAGGAGCAACCCTAGGGGACCAATACATGCCAAGCTGTATATGACACCAGTTCAATTGTGTTGGTCTTCACTTCAAAGAAAAGGTCTGCTGCAATTAGCATTGGTAGAGTGTTGCAATTAGCATGCTTACCTCAGCTGAACTGCTGTCATGCACAGCTCAGCATGAAATCCCTCCACTTCCTCCGTCTGCTCATGCCATCCCCTCTCTTTATTACTGTTCTCCCTAGCCCCACATTGTGTGTCGAGGGGCACCAAAACCCCTCAGCTCATGTGCCCCCAGGCACACTGTGTTGCTGACGGGGGTGCCAAACCCTGCCAGGCTGCAGACCCCCAACAAACAACCTATTGGCATGCTGGGACCCCACCCAGTGTGCTAATGCCCCCACCACAACACACTGTATGGCCAGCAGAGGCACCCAATCCCTGCCAGCTCAAGCCCCCACCCCAACAAACACATAGGTGGCATTGGGAGCCCACCCCAGCATGCCAAAAGCATCCATTTCTTTTTCTTTTTACAATTCCCTGTGAAAGAAGAAAATGGTCCTCTTTGAGTCCCTGCCCCCCACCAACCCACCACCCTCTGCACCCACCTCTCCACACCCCCCAACCTCATACCCATCTGGAGCCTGGCAGTGATCTTCGGTGGACTGGGAACATGTCTGCACTCTTCAAAACTGACTGCAAACTGAAGAAATGCCTGTAAGCTGTATAATAGCATAAATAGGGGTTTTCCTACTTAGGTGGATATCTCAGCCATTTTTTTTTACTTTTGGCACCAAATTCTCAACATGAGTTTCTTGACTTCCCTTCCCATGAATTCAATCACTGTCATGGGGGTTTTTCAGTCCTGAAAGGTGATTTCATGGCCATTAAACAGAATCACCTTTCAGGACCGAGTAACAAAATGACAGTGTTGGTGTTCATGAGATGGGCTGTCAAAAAGCCTATGTTGTAAATTTAGTGAAAACATTCCAAGGAATCACTGTGCTACGAGTGTGTTGTGTAGTTTCCACACACACTCATCGTTCATTGAATTTATAATATTTTCCTCCAGATATTCAACATAGGCATATTTCCATAACTCCTTATGAACAGTGTAACTGTCATGTTTCACATCCTGGCCGAAATGTGTTTTCACACTTCCAGTGCAAAATAGCGAGGCCACTGTTGGAAATCAGTGTTGGCTACAGAGTAACATAATCACAGTGACACTGATCATGAGCAGAGGTCCTAAAATGCCTATGTTGAAAATTTGGTGATAAAAGTCCATAAAGTGGCTGTGTTAAGGGCGTACATTGCTCAGTTTCTGCGCACAATGGTAAGTTCATGAATTTGCAATATTTTCTCTCCAGATTTTCAACACTGGCATTTTCCCACATTTCCTTATGAGCAGTACAGCTGTCATTTTTCACATCCTGGTCAAAATGTGCTTTCTCACTTCTGGCGCAGAATAGCACGGTTGCTGTGGGAAATCAGTGTTTGGAACACAGTAAGAAAATCATAGTGACACTGTTCATGACCAGAGGTGACAAAATACCTATGTTGAGACTTTGGCAAAATAATTCCACTGAATGACCGTGTTACAAGCGCTGGTTGTGCAGTTTCCACACAGACTTGTACCTTTGAGCACAACCAGGGTGTTAGGGTTTCTAAGACAGACACTTAAGAAGTATGAGTGTGAAATGTTATTCAGATGCAAGAGGAGCTGCAGAGAGGTTCTTGTTTGGATATGGATACTGAAAGGACATGGATAAAACTGGGGGGCTGCATAAATGTCAAACACCAATGCACATACTTGCAAGTGAGCGTTCAGCATTGACAAATGCTTCTTCTTATATTTACACTCTATTTACTCAGGAAAGCACAGCCAGGATGCAAATATCACTTTGATGGGGCCCTGCTTTTATCCATAGTTATAATATATTTACACAGGATAACATAACAAAAAGGAAGGTTACATTTTCAGTGGTACCCAGATTGTACAGAGCTTTTTCCCAGGATAGAGCACCATAGATGCACAGTTCAGTGGGGACTCTGCTGTATTGGGGTCCTGCTATTACACATATTTACTATATTTATGCAAAATCTCATTTTCAGTGGTGTCTTGCTTTTACACATGTTTTTAGATTGTATTATCCAAGATAGGCCAGCTGACAGGCAATATCTAATTTTCAGTGGGCTCCCATATGTTGACCCCAAATGTCCAACATAGAATTTTTTATGCCCTGACATTATGATCAAGACAGGTAACATTTTTAAAATTCCCATCTGAAAGCAGATTTCACAGTGCAACTGTAAAAGTATGTTTCGGAGGGTTTGAAAAAAAAACATTGACACCTGTCATGTTGATGAGGTGGGGTAACACAAGGGATATGTTGAACATTAGGGGCCAAAATCTGCATAAAGGAAGTTATGAGTGAACTTTGAAACAATTCAGTGTTTCTTCATAACTATTTTTTTTTTTGGGGGGGGGGAGGCTATAGCCTGATGGTGGGAATAGCTTCTCCCCCTTCCCCTATTTAAACTTCAGGCCACCTCCAGCTCTGCTTTGAGTGTTCGGCAGTGCTGGGTTTCCTGGGAGGCTCAGGTGGTTTGATTTCTTTCCTTTTTTGTCTTTCCCATCCCTTTTCCCACATCTCCTCATTCCTCCCTGTCCTCCCTTGCCTTTTTCCCGTTTGTTCTTCCCTGCCTTGCTTTCATCGTTTGTGCCTCCCCATTTCCCATACCTCCTTCCTGCTTTCTCTGTGGTTTTCTTCCCATCTGTGCCTCTTGCCAGCTGCTGCCACTCAGGCCCCAGTTGCTGGTGTGCTTCCTCGTTCGCTGTTTGCTTCCCTTGCCACTGCTCTCACTCCCCTGGCCTGCTGGTCTTCTGCACTTCCTGGAGTTCTTTGTGTGTTTCACCTCCCTGCTGCTCCATGGTTCCTTGGTCACGGGCTCCTGGCTGGTTGCTTCATTTGTTTCTTTTTGGGCTTTTTTACCATCTCAGTGACCTGATACCTTGTCAGCATTGCTGCAGCCCACATTGAACCCATTGTATTGCTTCAGATGAACAGCTCGGCAGAACAGTAATGAAAAGACCCTTCAATCAGGCATTTTTTTTCCACAGTTGCTTGTTTGCCTGCCAGCTCTTCTGAGATAAGTTTGGAGTACAGTTACCTTCCATGCTAAAGGGGGCATGCATGCGGTGTGAATTGGGAGATACTGACACTTATCCTTGCAGGATGATAAGGATACCAGCTGCACATCCATGCCACGTACCTTGCTTCATAGTGTATTATTACAGTTCCTTGCTGCCTTAATATCTCCTGTTTAGCTCTGTTTACATTGCTAACTGGGTGCAGCCAATGCTACTACTACTGATCCTGTTTGATTACACTTGTGTTACTACCACTTAAGTATACCAATCCATCCACATTTTGGATGCAGGTCAAAAGTCTACTGCTTGCAGTTTATATAACCTACACCTCATTGAAGGCACTGCTCTCAGTAGTGCCTGGCCCAGTAAGTGTTTATCTGTCTTACAAATCCTGATTTACCTGGTTGTCAGTAACGACAATGACATTCCACAGAACTAACTTGGGGAGATAGTTGGTTCTTCTCAGCTGCATTGATTACAGCGGTTTTAAAGGGGCAGCAGCCCAATTCAGTATGCTGCCATTTACTGTGCAAGCCCAGCTTTACTACAGCCGAGGATTCCAGTGTCCTTAATTCTGTTCCAGCTACAGCCTTCATCTGAAACTACTTAATTGCCATATGTATGCCCCATCCAGTATTCAACGTCCACTGTGCCCATCTACCTCATTTCCTTCCAGTGCACTCTCCTTCTACATAGACTATGCTTAATACTGCATTAGCAGACCTTGGGATCCTCTTGTTCTGAGAATACTGTTCCACCACAATGTACCTTCAATACTATCATGATGGCTAACCATGTGGGGTCCCAGCATCCCATTTATGCTTTCCTCGTGATACGAAAATGGTGGACCAAAAGGGTTCTGCCATCCCTTCCATGCTCTACTCAATCCCAAACTATGCATACCCCTTGAGGGAGTTTACTGTAATTCTAAGTTATTACATGCCTATGCACCTGGGAGTTCTAGTCCTCCAGTGGAACTACTGAAGACCTTGCAAAGGTGGACCACATGGGGTTCCTGCCACTTGAACATCCTCTATTCCATACCATTGTGATGGCAAATCATGTGGGGTCCCACCATCCCACTCTTGCACTACTCAGTGGTACAGCGATGGCAGACCACAATGGGGCCCCACCATCCCTGTCATGCACTACTCAGCAATATGGTGATAACAAACCACTTAGGGCCTTGCCATCCCTATCATGCACTACTCAGTGGTATGGCAATGATGAACCATGTGGGGTCCTGCCATCCCTATCATGCACTACTCAGCAATATGGTGATGGCAAACCATTTGGGGTCTCACCATCCCTATCATGCACTTCTCAGTCGTCTGGTGATAGAGGAATACATGGGGTCCCACCATCTCTACTATATATGCCCTACAAAGGGCTCTACCACTGGTTGAAATTATTTCCTACTCACTTCAGGCATTCATGCGCAGGGGTATCGCCTTCTTTCTCTTGGACTGCAACTTATTCTGGCTCACAAGTGTACCCTCTCGACACCGGATCTTTATATGCTATGGCAATGGTGGACCATGTGGGGTTCTGCCATCCCCCTTTCATATACCCTTTGAAAGCCTTCTTCATATTTCTTGCCTTTCAGTCCTACTTCAATGACTCTTGCATGACCTTGAACTATGCAACAGGACAACAATTATGGACTTGTCTTGCACCAGTTTTATTCAGCTATTCAGGATATTAGGTACATCCCGCTATCCCATCTCAACGTGCCCTCTTGGGGCCCTTCTTGCTCAACTGCATCTCTATCATAATTCAGTTTTCAGCAGGCTTTCACCCCCTCACTTCAGAGTTATCGATCTATGGTGATGGTGAACCCATGTGGGGGTCTCACCATCCAGTCAGTCTGAATTGCCCCACAAACAGGGCTATCCTTCTACACAAATGGATCTCTGCTTGCACTATGGCAGACCCTCCTTGGAGTCTCACCTTCCCACTTTGGTCACCTGAGTCTTTTCATCACTCAAACAAGGCTACTACATACATTGGACCTACATGGGACTGTCTCAGCTAGCATACCTGTGACCTTCTTCCATCTACTAGTCAATTAACATCTTCTGTTAACCCACTATCTTATCCATTCTCAGTGGTACACCCAACATCTTCAGTGCAATGGTGGACCGTGAGGATCCTGCCATCTCATTTAAGCATGCCCCACAAAGGGCCTTACTGGTGCTGTCATGTTATTTCAGTCAGCCTGATGTGACCCATCCTTCATATCTTGCATTATTCCATACTTCTGCTATGGTGAATCATGGGATCCTACCATCTCAATAAAGGCTATCACCCTGTCTGTCTCGGATTATGTCACAATACAACGATGGTGAATCCACAACAGGTTCTTGCCATCCCAACAAACATACCTACTATGGAGCACTATTCTATTACTCAACAGTTGTGCTATGGATGTACAACAGTCATCTAACTCAGAACTGGATTAACCATTGTCATATCATCTGGACATCGTTCCAGTTGGATATTCCATCTACTCAAACGTCCATCTACTACAGCGATTTTCTGCTCATCTTGACCTAAAACAGGACACTTCGGCCAGCAAATCAGACTGAACTCCTGGACATAACCATACCAAATTCTAAGCCACAGTTAGGATTATTCTTCTCTTAGTATACCCAGAGTATTGGCAGGCCAGTAGCCATGGGTCCTTGGAGGTATCCCCCTAAGGGGAGGTCCTCTCCTGCATGCTACTAATCACACTCTCCAGAGTTGGAGGAGGTAGTCACTTTGCTATTTCTTTTTGGACCTTATTTCCAACCCAGTATCCTATATAGGGTGGGTTGTGGAGAAGCACCAAAACTCACATCATAAACACGAAGCATATACCAGTCAGCTCATAAGTATACACAAGTACCAAGCTAATTACCCCATGTTGAATGGAAAGGCTATAGCCTGATGTTCAATGGAGGAATAGCTCCTCCCCCTTCCCCTATTTAAACTTTGGGATGCCTCTCGCTCTGCTTTGCGCATTTGGCAG
This sequence comes from Neoceratodus forsteri, assembly GCA_016271365.2. Lineage (NCBI taxonomy): Eukaryota > Metazoa > Chordata > Ceratodontiformes > Ceratodontidae > Neoceratodus > Neoceratodus forsteri. The sequence continues at coordinate 1,181,934,024 of CM057458.1, forward strand.
CACCCTCCATCCTCTCCTGCCTCCTCCTCCTTCTCCAGAACTCCTGTCTCACTTTTTCCACTGGGCCTTATTTCCTACCCAGTATAATATAGAGGGTGGGTTGCATAGAAGCGCCAAAGCTCATGTCAGAAACACCAAACATATACCAGTCAGCTCATAAGTATACACAAGCATCAAGCTATGTACCTTACATTGAACACATTTTAACAAACAAATTTTCAACATCATTTTCAACATATCCTGTAGTCTTTCTATGACCTTATGTTATGATCAAAACAGGTGGATTTTTTTAAAAATCCAGACTGAAAACAGTTTCACAGACAGACTGAGAACATAAGTTTGAAAGGGGATTTGAAAAATGCCCCCTTTTTATGTTCATCAGTTGGGGTAACAAAAAGACTTTTTAGTCATTCGGGGCCAAAATCTTCAAAAATCACAATGTTATTAGTAAATATTGAAGAAATTCAACATTTCCTCATAACTTTGTTTCTTTTTGACATTTTGACTGCACATTTTCAACACTCTTTTTATGACCCCCACTTTATGATCACTGCAGGTGGCCTTTTGGACTTTTTAAAATCCAATTGAAAGGTGACTTCAGGGAGCAAATATGAAAATATATTTTCAAGGAGATTTGAAATATGACAGCTTTCATTTTCATGAGGTACAGTAATAAGAGGGATCTATTAAAATTGAGGGCCAAAATCTGCATCCATCACAATATTATGAGTAAACATTGAAAATATGTAACGTTTCTTCTAGACTTCATTGTTTAGTGTGACATTTTGACCCCACATTTTCAACACACTCATTTATGACCCCTCCTTCTGAACATGGCAGGGGTCATTCATAAATACTTGCCAAATGTCGCTTTCATGCCACAAGTGCTGAAACATATTTTGGGCAGGATTTGAAAAATGACACCTGTCTTGTTTATGAGTTGATGTGAAGAAATGACTATGTTGGAAGTTTTAGGTCAAAATATTGAAGATTACCAAAGTTATGTGTAAGCATTGACACATTTGAATATACCTTCCCAACTTTGTTGTTTTTTTTAATAGTTTGACCCCAAATTTCAACATTTTCCTCTTATGAACCTACCAGTGGAGTGAACAGCAACCATGCAGCAACTCCAACCGGTTGTGCACACCTGCCATCTGTATTTGGTACCATTGCACTAGTGTACCATCCTGGCACCCTCTGGTGATGGAATGGAGGCTTATCTTAAAATGAAAGGTATCACTGCATCATTGCTAGGTGGTGTGGGATGGAATGAGTGCATCATCAGTATCCTGGCACAGTACCCCAGCAGCACCCATGATTCCTTCCTATGGCATAATTTCATTGCGTGTTGAAGGTTTGAAAGTGGGGACACCTTTGCTAGCCATCTTGTTGGTGAGCATACCCCTGAGCCCCCTCCCCCCATGAAGCACTATAGGGGAACATAAGTCCTGGGCATGTTATGGTCGATGAGTGGCATGGTTGGAACCTTGATTGTTGCCTGTCATCATTGTCCATGTGTCTTTTCTGCTATGCTACTATGTGACATTAACCAATGCCCCTCAACTTCACAGGACACAGTGCCTATCCCTGTGTCACTGCTCCTCTCACCTGTCCACCCGCATCCATTTGCTGATGACATGCACAATGCAGCACACACCACCACATGTAACATCACTGAGCATGTGTTTGGAATGCTGAAGATGCGGTTTCAATGCCTTGACCATTTCAGTGGTGCCTGGTGGTGGTGGGGTCCTGGGACTGCACAGTGTTGGCAGAGGTGGGCAGCATCTCTGTGTCAACTGGACCATTTGATGATAGTGGCTGGTCCCCAGAGATGTGGGTGCTGACAGTGAGGGTCAGCCTAGTGTTGGTTTCATCCTTGTCTATTCCCACAACCTCTTTGTTGTAGTCTTCCAGTCTTCCAAGTGGTGCAGACAGGTGGACAGCAAGAACTGCACTTGCAGCATGGCCCTGGGGCATCCTCCTATGTGTCTCACTCCATGGGCTGTGCTATAGAAAGATGATGGGGAATTACGTAGTATTGTTTTGGACTGAGCAGTGTAAAGGCTGAGGCTGTATCCATGGCCCGGTATAGTGTCATACACCCACATGTTGTATGCAGTGCAGAGCTCATAACTATAGGTAGCTGCACATCCCTACACTGGGAACAAACATACCACATTCATGGGTGACTCAACCCAGTGCCGTTGTCTATTCTGCCCATCACCAATGTGCACACAGCTATACACTTGTACATACACCCAGTACTACTATGTACACACCTTGCTTGCATTGGACACTAGAGGTGGGTGAAGTTGGGAAGCTATGTTTTACAGAAAAATTTGTTAATTTTCTTCATTTTGTGGAGTTAATACACAATGAGAAAGCCAAATTCACCCCCCTCAAAAAAAACTTCTTGAAATGCGAAGTTTGAATTCTGCCAGCATAGTTTAGCACTGAACACGTTTTTCGACCAATTACAACTGTCTAATTGTCCCCCCCGGTGATTGCCAACCTGAAATAAAATACAATTCACAGGTGTCTAGTGGTCCACTCCATGGTTGCTGGCCCAGTGTAGAATAAAATTCCCTGGTGTATAATGGTCTTTCCCCACCTCAATCACTGGCTAAATGCAGAACAAAATTGTGTCAGTGTCAGTGGCTCTGCAGGTTGCACACTCACCTCTAAGACTGGAAGATCAGAAGGCTGTGCATTCTATCCCCACTCCAGGCACTTGAGTTAAATCCTAATACTGACACTTTAATGCAGCACGAGGGGGTGCTGCACTCCTGAGGTGCTGTCTTTCGGATGAGATGTTAAACGGACATCCAATCTGCCCATTCTGATGGTAGTTCAGGTGGATGTTAAAGATCCCATGGCACTTCTTGAAAAGAGTGGGGGAATTTTTTTATTGAATACACATTATAACAATCACAAATTAAAAAAAAAAAGTTTTTATGTCAGTTTACCAAAAGGGAAGGGGGAAAAAACAAAAAGTGCACAGAAAAAAAAGGATACATTAGTACAAACTGCAACCACTTTATATAGTCTTACCAACTCATTTCTAAAAGGACAAGGAAAAAAAGTGGACTTAAATATGAGACACAATTTCTTCTTTGAATTTTATAAAAAAATAAAATCTGTTCCACCATTTCATAACTTTTTTTTCTAGTGGATGGAGGTTTAAGTCTTTGTCGTATACCATACCTAAGGCCTGCTCACATAAAAAGGTGAATGTTTCATTGTGTATTATACGTTGTTGGAACACCCACTGGCATCAGACCTTCCATAAATAACATTTTAGACAACATAAAAAAAAACTGATAGGGTTGCTTCATGGTATTTCTTAAAAGCATTAAGAAAATTACCTAATATGAAGAAGTCATATATCATTTTTGTCAACCGTGATAGTCTCCATTTCTGCACCTCATATTTCCACAAAGGTAGTACATAGCAACATTCAAAACAATCATTTGCCAATGCAAAAAGTTTGCTTGCTGGTATTAGCATTGGAAATGCAGGAGTTAGACAAATGCAGAATAGGAATGGCAGTGAGGTATTGAACTTCACATCAACCCCACCTCCATCCTGTAGAGACAGAAGGCATTAGGGTAAGTGTTTGGGTCGTCACCATGACGGTCATGCCATGTCCCTTCACCCTATTCTGCAGACCAGACATGTGTTGAGGTGTGCCTTGGGGTGTTTGGCTTTACAGTCACTCCATTCCATAAGGACATATGCTGAAATGGGTGCAGCATAGGACAATGGGGTGAAGTCTGGGGCGAAGAGTTCAAGGTACACTTCGATCCCTTTCAGTGGCTGGGGGTGGGGGTGGGATGACATGAGCAGTTAGAGGTCAGCAATGCAAAGGCACCCTGATGCCTGTTAGTCTGTACAGGTGGGACATTATGGTTAGAAACCCTAACACCCCGGCGCTTTGTTGGTATTTGCATTACAAATTTTAAACATTGCCTTTTGTGACCCCATCTCATGAAAGCATTTGGGAACTCTTCTCATGAAGAGTGGCAGTGTGATTTTGCCAATGTGTCTGGAACTTTGAGTTCCAACTGTGACCATGCCATTCTATGCCACATGTACGAAAACACAGATCAGGTAGGATGTGAAGAAAGACAGCTGTACCATCCATAGGGAGGTGTGAAGAGATGGTAATGTTGAAAATCTGTGGTGGGAATATAAAAATGCTTGCACTTCCGAGCATTCATGGAAACTGCACAATGCATGCACGTAACACGGTCATTTTACGGACTTTCGTCAGCAAATCTTCAACATAGGCATTTTAGGACCTCTGCTTATGAACAGAGTCACTGTGATTTTCTTAATGTGTCCTGAACACTGATTTCCCACAGTAACTGCGCTATTCTATGCCAGAAGTGTAAAAACACATTTCATCCAGGATGTGAAAAATGGCAGCTGTACTGTTCATAAGGAGGTGTAGAAAAATGGCAATGTTGAAAATCGGGAGTGAAAATATTACAATGTGCAAAGTTATGAGAGTGCATGGAAACTGCACCACACACACTTATAACACAGTCATTTTATGGACTTTCATCACCAAATTTTCAACATAAGCATATTAGGACCTCTGCTAATGATCAGTGTCACTGTGATTTTCTTAATGTGTCCCAAACACTGATTTCACACAGTGACCACGCTTTTCTGCACCAGAAGTGTGAAAACACATTTTGGCCAGGATGTGAAAAATGACAGTTGCACTGTTCATAAGGAGGTGCAGAAAAATGGCAATGTTGAAAATCTGCAGTGAAAATGTTGCAGATTCGCCAAGTTATGAGCATGCATAGCAACTGTGCAACGCATGCTCATAAAACAGTCATGTCTTGGATTTTTTCCACCAAATTTGCAACTTACACTTTTTGAGAGGCCACCTCATGAACACTGGCACTGTTGCTTCATTAATCAGTCCTGAAAGGCGATTCCACACAGAGACAGAAAAATCACCTTTTGGGACTGAATAATGCCATTACAGTGGCTGAATTCATGAGGAGGGTCACAATAACCCCATATTGAAAATTTGGTGCCAAAATTCCCAAAGATGCCTGAGATATGCAACAAAGTTGAAAAAACCCTGTTTATGCTATTATACAGCTTATCTGCATTTCTTCATTTCGCGGTCAGCTTTGAAGAGAGCAGATGTGTTCCTGGTCCACTGAAGATCGTCATGCTGGGCTCCGAAGGTAAGTATAGGGTTGTGGGTTGTGGGAGGTAGGGTGCACAGAGGGTGGGTGTGGGTTGGGGAGGGGCTATTGAAGTCAACAAGGGACCATTTCTGATTTACAGGGACAACAAAACATTGTGGGATGTATTTTTTCTTTACAAGGACATTTGGCATGCTAGGGTGGGCTCTCAGTGTACCACCCGAGTGTTTTGTTGGGGTGGCTATAGCAACAGGGGATTTGGCACCCCTGTCAGCATATATGGGGCAGGAGCCGAGGGGATTAGCACCCTCGCCAAAACCAACGTTTTTGGGGAGGACATTATGCCAATGGGGAGTGGACTCCTGTTGGCAAATTACAATGGGGAGAATGAAGCCAACAGGAATTGGGCCCGTTGGCAAACAAAAACTGTTTTGGGGCAGCAGGACATGATGCAGAGTGGGATTGGGCACCCCCTCTACACTTGGGATGTTTAATATTGTTTGTGAACATGGCGGTGGCTTGCTGCCTCATTCACAAACAATATTACACTAGGCAATGCTCCTCCCAGCAATGACAGATTGCTCCCTCATTGCAGCAGAATGGCTGATGTTACAATGACTAGGCAGCCCCTGATTGCTGTGGTGAAAATGTTATAACTTGGTGGCACTTTTGGAAGCCAGTATCATGAGCATACTGTGTCTCCATTGATCCACCAGTGCCAAGCCCTGAAATGCAGTTCCTCCATTGGCTGTGAAAATACAATTTGTTTTAGTGAGGGGAGCTTTTTTTAAACTTGGGTTCTGAAGGGTGGGATACAGAAATTATCAAATTATACAGTTGGTCCCCCGAGGATTGTAGAATGTGTTGTTTAGCAAGTCCCCATTTGTATAGCTTCTGAACTATGGATTTCAAGTATTCTGGTAACCTAATTCTGGGGGTTACTTTTGGAGGCGTATCAGTCCATAAATGAAAGTACTCAACTAAACTTCCTTGGACCCCTAAATGTACAGGAGAGTTAGAAGGTTGCAAACCTCCTTTAATATTATGAGTGATGAATAGGGAGTAAAAAAAGGAAATTGGTCTATCATACCTAGACCCCCCCATTATTTCGGGGGAGATACATGAAGGCCCTCTTGATGGGATGAAGGTGTCTACCCAGAGCATCTGGAAGAGGGTGCTGTAGAGTCTTGTTTCTATTTTGTAGGGAGGTGGGAAAATCATTGCAATATACAGGAGTCCTGGAATTAAAAACTGTTTTATGACCTGGACTTTTGTCAATTTGAAGATCTTCCATCCTTTCCATCTTGCTACATTTTTTTCTATTGAAGTAAGGGCTAAGTCCCAGTTATGGAGGGGAATGTTTTGAAACCCAAAGAAGGTTCCTACTATTTTTACTGGGTCAGATGTTATCTGAATACCTGAGATTAGCATGGAGGTATTTCCCCTAGAAATAAGCCCTTGCACTTCCTGAGGTTTAAAATGAAGTTTGAAACTCTGGAGTATGCATTTAGTTCTTGAAAGAATAGGAGTAATTGTACAGGATTCTCAAAGAATAGGAAGATGCCATCTGCATATGCCAGGACTTTTAAAGGAGGGAGCCCGTATGGTCTAGAGATGACATCCCATGGAGAATTGTAGATTAGTCTTCTCAAAAAGGGGTCTAAGGAAAAAATGTAGAGAAATGGGTTCAGCGGATACCATTGGCATACTCATGATAAGATCTGAAAGCTCTTTGTCACCTGTCCTTTTATAATGGGGGTAACAGATGTGGCCGAATACAGTAGTTTTATCTAGAGTATGAATTGTGGAGGAAGACAATAGTATTCTAGTGTGGCAAATAAAAGGGGTGATGAACCTATCAAAAGCTTTACTCTGGTCTAATATCAGTCTGTCACAGGAACAACCTCTAATACTATTATGGTATGATTTGTAATATAATCAATGGTCTGTATGAAATTGTCTCACACAAGTTAGCAGATTTGGCCTGTAACTTTAAAGGTCAGTAGCTTGAACTACAGGTGTAATTAAACTGACCAGGGGAAAAAAGCCTAATTAATTATCATCCTTCCAGAGGGAATTTTATTACCTTTTTATGACTTGCCCAGGCTTTTGAAGTTGAAACCAAACATAAAGTTTGTGACATAACAAGAAAAAGAGTAATTTGGAAGGTTCCTCTCAAATTCTAACATGCAGCCGAGAAATAGTGACAAATGGTAGGATTGCTAAGTTCAAAGAGAAATGTTTGATTAAAGCATGTCATATTAGGAAATGTTTTCTTTCTTATGTTACCATTAATTAAAAATACTTCCTGGTAGAAATTATGTTAAAATTAATTCTAAAAGGAGGAGCTAGCTGACTCATCAAAAGAGGGTGGGGAGATGGAGTGAAATGAACCCTATATCTGGGGAATATGGGTTATATCATTTTGGGATCTAAGACAGAAAGTTCTCTCTAACTTAAATACACTTAAAAAGGTAATACTTAGAAAGAAATTAAGTCTTTGTGGTAGGAGTGTTTTGTCTGTAACTTCCTTTTTATTTTACATGATTGTATGCTGTATGATATATTGTTCTGTGTTTAATTTTACCTTTTATCATATTTTTAGTAAATAACCATTTCTTTGAAATATTGCCTGGGTGTCTTTCAGTTTCTTTTTGCATGTGAAGTGCCTATATTTAAGTCTGACAGCTGTTAAAAGCTTGACTGTGTACTGAGCTTGTATAATAAGGTGAATATATACATGGACTCTTATAGAGTTTTAAAGAGGTTAATTTTGGAGACCTGGCTGGTGCTCCTGGCAAAAGAGTACTTCACTCCTGAAGAGTCTACATATCGAAGCCTGTACTTTGGGTATGCTAGCATAAGGTTCACAGTTTGAATCCCCCCCCCAGAACTCAAGGCTAAAGGGGATTCGGACCAACAGCAGACAGGAGGGTTACACTGTCTGTTGCCTGTTCACACTATTGCACTCAGAGGTTGGCACTATGGGAGCAGAGGACCTGACCTGCGGAGTACATTTGTGACACAGCCCTTCTGCTTTTTGGGATGATAATGATTCTATAGTATCTCTGGTAATCATCAATGAGTGTTGAGTTTTCCTGTTGGGGAGCCTGCAGCAATGAGAAAAATTGGGATGCAATTTTTAAGTCAGAGTTCAGGATTCTTATGGGATGCTAATTTTGAATTTGAGCTCTATCACCAGGCTTGAAAATAGAAACTATTAACCTAGCTGAGAAATAAGAAGAGACATTTTGATGTCAAAATAATGAACCCTTGCACTTCCTGTGGTTTAAAATGGAGTTAGAAACTCCATGGAGATTCTCCATCCTTTCCACCTTGCTATATTTTCTACTATTGACATTTTGACTGTCAATAGTTTTAAATCTATGTTGAAGACATACTGTATCTTTTCACTCTAACCTTTCTGGATGAATTTTAATTTATTGGTATATTTATTGTTTTACTAACAAAGATTTTTATGTTTGTTTACTGAATTTTAAATGTGCAGCGCCTTGGTTTTGGAAAGGCGCTATATAAAAGTTTTAGTTTACTTACTTTTACATTTAAAAAAGTACGAAAAACTTCTCTTAAAAATGCAGCTAGTTCTGCAGGAAAGGTTTTGTAAAATTCATATGGGAGGCCATCCAGGCCTGGAAAAGTTCCTGTTTTTAGGTGTCTGATCACATCTTAAATTTCTTTTGAAGACATGAGACTGACTAAGTTATTAAACCCTTGAGGTGGACAGGGTTACTCTATACTCTCTAGAAATGAATTTATCTCCACTTCCTGTGGAGGAGAGTGACTCATTTCATGAGATTTTAGAAAGTCTGAAATGGTTTTAGCTAGACCTGATGTGAACATTACTAAGTTACCTGTACTGTCATATAATCTTTCTAAGTTTGTTGCTGGCTTCCTTGATTTGTAGGCTCATAAGGGTCCTGTATGGGCAGTTTTTGCATCCCATACTGAAGCACTGCTCTGACTGTTTTGGCTTGATCATACTGGTATACTTTCATTTGAAAATTTAGGTGTTCAGTTTGGTAATTATAATCATCTCTAGAGTGAGCGGCTAAGGAAAAAAACATACTGAAGTTGATTGTGCAACTGGAGATATTTTAAAAAAAATTAGACTTTTCCTTTCTTTTTCCAACAGACTGGAACCCGTGAGCTATGTCCCTTATGCCCCAAGCTTGGCATCCTTTACAGGAAATATTGTTGCAGCCCACCTACAGCGTGGTGTGAACTGGTCCAGAAGATGATACTCTCTATTTTTGACTACTGTGATATAGTCTATGTATGGTACAGCTCCCCAAATCCTCCCTGACCAGATTGGACTCTTTTTTCCAGCTCTTTCTTTTGGTTTTGCCCTTGGTGCCTTCTCATACCCATCATTGTGCTCTCTATCATGCCCTGTCCTTTCTCCCACTCACTAAAGGTGCATCACTCATTGTGCCAAACTCACTTCTAAATTTTGGTTTGGGGAACGCCCCCCCTACCTTTTGAGCTCACTCTCTACACCTCCAACTCCCTTCCACTCCCTCAGATCCTCAGATTCTCACAGCTTTTTGGTACATTGCTGTTCTACACTCATCGGACAGACTGGTTTTGCCCATCATCTCCTGAAACTCTGGGACTTTCTGCCTCCTCCCAAATAAAGCACTCTTCCTCAGTCCACTACTTTACCTGTGGCTTACATATTCATCTCTTGTCTAGCTGGTCCTGATTTAATCCTCCTTAAGCTCCTTCCTTTGAGCCTCCTCAGCTTGGTACCTACCTCCACCAACAAACCCCCCCACCCCAACCTATTCTACTCCTGTCCCCCCCTCGATCTTCTCTTACTAATTTATCCTTGCAAAAGTTCAGCTTCCTTGCAGTGTTCTCAGCACCATGGAGGGGCCAGTTCTAAGCATGCATCTTACTTCCCTTCTCCACACTTCTTCCTATCTTATAGAAACATTGAAACATATAATTTGATGGCAGATAAGGACTGCTTGGCCCACCCAGTCTGCCCATTTCCCTACCTAATGGATAGCTCCAGATCCTAGTTAACCAGCAGTCTACCTCTTTCTACCCCCATCCCCTAGAATTGCCTTATGGCTGTCCCATGCATGCTTGAATTCAATCATTGTTTTTGACTCCACAACCTTCTCGAAGGTCATTCCATGCATCCACAACCCTCTCTGTGAAAAGAATACTTCCTTACATTACCTCTGAGCTGCCCCATCTTCAAATTGTGTCCCCTTGTTCTTGCACACCTCTTTTATTGAAAGATGCTACCCTCTTGGAATTTGTTGATTCCCTTGAGGTACTTGAACATTTCTATCATGTCCCTCCTGTCCCTCCTTTCCTCGAGGCTATACATATTAAGCTTCTTTAGACTCTCTTCATATGTCTTCTGGTGCAGACCCTGCACCATTTTAGTTGCCCTCCTCTGGACAGCTTCCATCTTGTCTATGTCCTTGCAGAGATTGGGTCTCCAGGACTGCACACAGTACTCAGATGGGGTCTCACCAGCTGTCTGTACAGAGGGATAAGAACTTCCTGTTTCTACAGGTGATGCCTTTCCTATGCATCCCAGTATCCCCAGCATTCCTTACTGCCTCTCACATTGCCTGCCCACCTTTAAGTCATCTGATGACTACCCCAGGTCCCTTTCCATTTTTGTTGTTGTTAGTATTTCACCCCCATTGTATACTCTTCCCTGGTTTTGTTTCCCTGGTGCATTACCTTGCACTTCTTAGCATTAATTCTAAGCTGCCATACATTTGACCATTCCTCTAACCTTGCCAGAGTCCTTCTCATCCTTTTCCACCCCACCTTGTGCATCAACTCTGTTGCAGATCCTTGTGTCATCTGCAAAGAGACATACTTTCCTTCCAGGCCCTCTGCAATGTTGCTTACAAAGACATTGAAGAGGACTGGTCCTAATACTGAACCCTGCAGCACCCACTAGTAACCCTCCTTTCTTCAGAGTGGACTCCATTTACTATTACCCTCTGTGTCCTGTTCTCCAGCCAATTCTTTACCCAGGCTATCATCTTAGGACCCACTCCCAGGCTGGCTAACAGCATATTAATCTTTTGTATGGGACTGAGTCAAATGCCTTGCTAAAGTCTAGGTAGGCCATGTCCACAGCCCCTCCTTGATCTACTACTTTGGTCACCCAGTCAGAAATCTATTAAATTCATCTGGCATGACCTTCCTGCTGTGAATCCATGCTGCCTTGGGTCCTGTGCCCCTCTTGCCTCTAGGTACTTGACAATTCTTTCCTTCAGAAGTGATTCCATCATTTTCCCTATCACTGAGGTTAAACTAACTGGTCTGTAGTTTCCCACTTCTGCCCTGCTCCCACTTTTGTGAAGGGGAATAACATCTGCCCTCCTCCAGTCCTCAGGTACCACCCCATCCTCCCATGATTTGTTAAAGAGGGTAGTCAGTGGTGTCACTAGTTCAACCCTTAGTTCTTTTTGAATTCTGGGATGAATCCCATCAGGCCCCATTGCTTTGTCCACCTTCAGTTTTAAGAGTTCTTTCAGAACCTACTTCCCTACCTACTTCTTTCTTCCCTACCTACTACTACTCTTCTGTAATTACCCCCTTCCCCCATCTCTTCTTCTCATCCTAGTTTGTCTTCTCCTGGTTCTCCCTGGTAGGGTTCTCTTTATCCTGGAGGGAAAAACCTAGGTAATCAACCTGTCCTCCCTTCCAAACTCCCTGCTCATCCCATCTCAGCTCATTCTCATTGACTGGTTCTGCTCCTAGCAGGGTACTCAACATCCTGGAAGGGTTAGATCTATTCAAGATTGTTGCCTCCTTCTCCCTTACCCCCACCTCTCCACCCTCTCTGCTTGTCCCTTGTCTCTCTTTGTACCCCAAATGCACTTAGAGGCTGACTGAGCTGTTATCTCAACTTATTATCATTGACTTGTGTTTCCCTGACAGGGTTCTCAGCATCCTGGTGGGGTTATTTTGAGCAAAATCTGTTCCCTTCTCCCTTACCTCAACCTCTCCAGTCTCTCCTCTTGTCTCTCCTCTGTGTCCCCTTTGCATTCACTTAGCCTCCACCACTCCTGTATGTCCCGTGCTAAATTTCTAAGCATTTTATCCCTCACTTTCTACAACCAACAGAGCTGCTATCTCATTACAGTTTTGATTAGCACTATAATGCTTCCATGCAAATGGAGCAGTTACCTGTTCTGGTATTAGTCCTGCCCCCACACTACATGCTTCTCCTAGCTACTCCCTGACCTCTCATACTCCTCCTTGCAATAGCATTTTTGTGTATCCCTCTGCTTACCTGCTTAATTGTAAAAACTTTACTCACGGTAATTTGTATTGTATTGTAACAATTGTAAAATTGCATATTACACAGTATTCATTCTGTTCTCTGTACCAAATTACTCCTGTATGTTAACTGTTAATTTGTATGTATAAACCCTGTTTACATCCATTGTACTCCCCTACCCAGGTCACACCAAGAGATGAGCAACTTGTTGTTTAGTATCCTTCCAGATTAAACGTTTTAATAAATAAATAAATATCCTGCTTAGTGTCTGCCCACCAAACTCCATTGTCACTGTAAAGGTCACAGACTGAAGCTGTTGCCCATAGAAGATTTGAAATACCTTTTATGACTGTGGGATCAGATAGGACAGAGGTATTCAGTCTCCACTGGTTCTGATTCTTTTGTGGGTGGGGATGGTCCTGAATGGTTAATTTTAACAGTAGGTGGTCAGAAAATTCTAAAGGGAAGATATCTAAGTCTAGAAGGGATGTTTTTGAGATAAAAATGGTTAATAGTAGAAGAATATCTACCTCTAATGTAGTAAATCACCTGCTTTCATGGCTTTTCGAAGTTTGCAATTAAAGTCACCTCCCAGAAATATGTTCTGGGAGGTCACAAGGAAGGGTTGAAGGGATGTAAAGATGGCAATCGTTTCAGTTATAGATTGGGGGCATAAATGGAGATAAATCTGCAAGAACTGTGGTGCCACATACCATCTAGAATTAACAACCTACTGGGTACTAAGTCAATCAGTTTTGTAAGAGAGAATGAAAAGGAGTTCCCACACTGTTTGTACTATCGATCCCAAATGACCAGTAGGATGGTCCCCAGCACTACTCTGCTTAATAAAGGTAGATCTGGTCACATGATGACATCCATGCATTCAAACTCCTAAAGCTGACATCATAATTATCTTCACCTGCTATATTTATAAATGCAAAGAACTCCTGGGAAGAAAAGTGAAGGGAATCTTTTAGCAAGTTTTTCCCCACAAAGTATCTGTCAGGTCTTGTCTCCATGCCACCTTTATATCTGATGCAGACAATGGTTCTCCTGGGGGCAGCTTCTTGTTTAGTTTTTTGAAAGAGTTCCAACAGTATTGGCTTTTGAGAAGGGGTGGTTGCCATCTTGTGGCTGTCCATCTGTATCTGATGCTTGGGGTGGGGATGAAGTCCCAAATTGTAATTTTGAGGAAGGAGTTGAGATGTCTCTCATCCCTTTATTGTTAGGAGCAGGAGGAATTTCCAACTGTTTCTCTGTTTTAGGTTGGTTTCAGGTTGTATTTGGAGGAGTGTCTGTCTGGTTTGTTGCAGGTTCTGTACCTGAGGAGCTACTGTTGGGTGCCATACTTGTGATGTTTGAGAAAGGATAGCGTCTGGATACCAGTCAGGGTCTGGAAGCCACTTGCCAACAGGCATTCTTTTCTATCCTGATTCAGAAAGTGCCTTTTCAGGGGACAAATGAGCAAATGGGTCATGAGGGGAGGGATTCAAAGAAAAAATGGGTTGAATTACATTAATGGGTGAAAGATCTGTAATTTTGTAAACTGGGGTTATAATGCTTTCTTCCATTGTGTTATCATTTAAAATAGTAAGTCATAAAGAATGTTCCTTTTGGATACCTCAAAGGCAGCTCTTTTACAGTATTCGTAATGTTCCCTTTGTTAACTTTTTATTTATTTATTTATTTATTGACATTTCAGATAACACCTTTGAGAACAAGTTCATTTCATAGGTTCCACGTCAGACAAACAACACATATTGGGAACGTAACTTAGATGGAGAACAAACAAAACAGCAAATTATACAAGACATTACAAGAGTGTATAACTACAGAAGTTCCAGTACATGTGGCATTGTACAACATACGCCATGGTGCATATTTGATTAAAACCTGGAATTCAAAGGGTCATATTAGAGGGGGTGGGGTCTTATGAAATGACCTTTTACAGGAAAATGAGAACATACTCAGCCTAATATCTAATAATCAACAAGGTAAGGGATGGCATCAGCCTAGAATCCCTGTCAGAGGTGAGAAGGTATGGGATAAAGCATTTTAAAGAGAGCTCAGGAGACATAACAGGGATGGGGGGATGGGGAAGCCATAGAGGGTGAGGGGAAATAGTGGAAGGGAGCAAGAGGAAATTAGAAAGAGAATGATTAGCAACTTAGAGCAGTTATTTACATGCTGAGAACAGTTATGCATAAGGTCAGGATAGCATACGGTTAGAATAAGTGCTGGCCACAGAAGGAAGGTTATTAGTAGCAGTCACAACTGGCATCAGCAACTAGCTGTTGATTAAGTTGAACCTTGAAGGAACACAAAGTTGAATACTGAAGTGATGTCATGGTGCAGCATGCTCATCCATAATGGGCCGCAGTAGGCAAAGGACCTTTGTCCTAGCGAACTGCAACAGCGGGTATATTAAAATCTGGCTAATAGAGTTTCTGGTGCAATGACAGTTGACAGTGGGGATAATAAGCTTTTGCACTCCTGGGGACGTTTTGCCTAAACTTACTTTTTTTGGACTGTAAACATGTTTGGTACATGAGTCTACCTTTAAATTGGAGCCAGTTAGCCTGAGCATACATGTCGCTGGTATGGGACAGATGGGGTTAGCTGGTAAGGAGCTGGCATGCTTTGTTGAGTGCAACTATGATGCGGTGAAGAGTTGTTTCAGTAGCTGATCCATAGATTGGTAAGCCATACTCAATAAGCAAGACAAGAGAGCTTTGAATGGCCAGGTTAAGAGCCTCTGGGGTCAAACATTGCTTATGTCTATAAAGTAACCCAGTGTGGGTGTTAAAAGCCTTAGCAATGTTGTCAATGTTATAGGCATAGATCATCGTACAGTCAATAGTAATCCGTAGATATTTAAAGAGCTGAACTAGCTCCAGGAAGAGCCCTCTTCATTGGTGATAGAAAGAGGTAAGTTCTGTGCCTATTTTAGGACCTGGAAAACAGCATAGCTTTAGTCTTGTTGTGATTCATAACTAACTTGTGCTTATGGAACCATCTTTCTATGACTATGAAATTACTCTGTAGCCTAAAATTCAAGAACTTTAAGGTCTGGATCACTGGTAAATGGGACAGCATCATCAGCATATAAAAGGATGTGACCCTGACAGGAGTAAGGAAGGTTGTTAAGGAAAATGTTAAATAGAAGAGGGCCCAATATTGACCATTGAGGAACTCCAGATATGACAGGTCTGCTATCTGAGAGGGTGTTACCAATCTGCACCTGCTGTGTATGGTTGTGCAGGTATCTTTCAAGCCAGGCTATGCTGTCATGAGCTAGGCCAATGGTGGTAAGCTGCTCGACCAGAAGGGCATGATTCACTGGGTTGAAAGCTTTGGTTAAATCAATGAAAGCAGCACCTACCAGGTGTCTTTGATCTAAGGAGTGGTGAATAAAGCCTGTGAAACCCAGAAAGGCAGTAGTGGTACTATGTCCATTTCTGAACCTGTGTTGTTGAGGGCATTGTAGCTGATATTCAAACAGTTGGTTAGCCACTATACGCTCAAGAACTTTTGAGGGTGGGGGCAGGATAGAGATAGGCCTGTAGTTCCTAGTAATTGTGCAATCCCCAGACTTATGAACTGGTGTCACAGTGGCAGATTTCCATTTCTGAGGAAATGAGAGTATCTAAGTGACATGTTAATAATATGTGTTAGAGGTGACAGAAATTCATCCAGCATAATGGCTACAAACATAAGATCCATGGTGTCACCACTAAATCTTGATTTCCCTAATACCCTGAGTGGGTGATTCCTGGCTTCATGAGCTGAGAGGGTTATGAAGTAGAAAGAAGGATGAGATGGGTGCAGAGTCTCTTTCCCACAGTAGTCACTTGTGAGGGTGTGAGAAAGTAGCCAAGTAGCTGGACACCACTCAGGTCCATAAAGGCATTATTAAAAGTGTTAAGTTTTGGTCGAGTGAGGATATACCATCAATGTTAAGCATGGTAGAGGCAGATCTGAAATCTCTCCCAGTGACCTTTTTAAGGTTAGTCAAAAATTTTCTGCCATCATTCCAGGTCCGAGAGAGCACTTCCTTATAATATTGATTTTTAGCTGCATGAATAGCTCTCGTGCAGTTGTTTCTAGCCACGTTGTACCTCTGGATGTCATCCTGCTTACACAGGGACCTAGACCTGTGCCATAGATGGTCCCTGGCATTCAGAAGTTCAAGGGGATCTGGAGAAAACCAGGAATTACATCTGCCTTTGATTTTATGTTTTTTATGGCGGGAGCATGCCTATCACATATAGTGTTGAACTGAAGAGTTAATTGGTTGAGGTCAATGTCAGCATTGTTAGTTGTGTAAACCAATGACCAGTCCTTATTACACAGGTCAGCTTTTAGTGATTCAGGATGCCCATGGATGAGTACCCTGGTGGTAATTGTTCTAGCAAGTGGTTCAGAGAATTTGTTCACCCATTGACACAGGACTGGAGAGTGGTCACGGAAGGCATCTGGGAGTATGGTTGTGTCTGATATATGATCAGGGTGGTTAGAGAGCACCCAGTCCAGTAAGGTACTGGTCCCAGCTTTACAGTTGATTCTAGTGGGAGACTCGACTAGCTGGGTGAGGTGAACTGCTGAAACTGCATCTTTGAAAGGGCTAGTGTCAGGAGAGGACCAATTGATATTAAAATTTCCTAACATGATAATTTCTGAATTAAGACTCAGAGAGTCAAAATGCTCCAGGGGTGAATCAAAGCAGAGGCCATCTGTCTGGGAGGAATGTAGATTGAAAACATAGTAAGGGTTTTATTGTGTGCAGCTAGAAACACTTTTATGGCAAGGCTTGCATATGGTCATCAGTTTTGGGCAGAGTTAGGATGAGATCTTGAAGGTAGTTTCTGAAGAAGATTGCACAACCGCCCCTATGCTTGGAAAGATGATCCTGTCTAAAGACTGTGTAGCGTGGGATGCAAACTGAAGGAAGCATCTGCTACCTTTGGAGAAAGCCATGTTTCTACGACTGAGAGGATGTCTGGGTTATGTTGTAAGATCCATGCATTCAGTACATCCATTTTGGGGAGGAGGCTGCATATATTAAGGCAATTTTAAGTAACCCTGTAGATGACTGTTGGTATGCCATAAGTTGTGGAGGGCCAGGGTTGGGGTGAATATTGCCAGAAAGCAGTAGCAACAGTAAGGCCAGTCTACACAGATCTTCCTTTAACTGCTTGTTGCTGAGTTTGTGAAGCTTCCTCTGAGTTGAGAGCACTTTACAGTTGGCTTGTAAGTTGAAGATACCAGGGAGGAGTGACAAAGGGGGTAGCCAGCTAGGGTAATAAAATGGCAACCCCCAGTCACCAGGGGAATGCAGGTTCCATGGCACAGAGTTACAGCATTGGGATAAGGTGATAGTACTATAAACATATAAATGATTACTATCCAATGTTGGAGAGGTAGATGACAGAAACTTATCATAGGCAAGGTCAGGGTCAATAGAGAGAGAGCAATACAATGCCTCTGGGAAACAGAGTCATTATAAGAGACATTATGATACCAAGGAGTGCAGCACTAAGGGCACACACAAGCTCCCAAGCACAGTACAAGGTTAATTATACCATGTGGGGTTTTTTTTGTGTGTTTTTTTCTTCAGAGTACAATATGCTAAAAGTGAGAAACAAGGGAGGATACAATGGTGATTAGAATAGGAAAAAGGCAGAGGCAAGTTGGCAAGTGGGTTGAATGATTAATAGGAAAAATAATATGTCTCTAGTGGCAGATCAGTATAAACTGCAAATGGGAAAATGGGCCAAAACGGGGAAAAACCTCTCTCCAAACTTAAATCAACTCTAAGAAATCTCTATATCAGACTAAATGTTAGTCAAATTGAGAAGTCAAATAATTTCAAGCAGAGATAAGTCCTAGCATTAGTTTATTGGCAGCAGTTCCTAGAAGACTTCTGAATTGTTGCACGTAGTGTGAGGAACACTGGTAAACAGGAGCAAGTAAGATTCCTCCAGGGGTAGATGCCAAAATTCAGAGTTCCAACCCGTACCTTGCTTGAAAGGTGAGCTTCAGGCAGCGCTCACCTAGGCAGGTTATCAAACTGCAGAATGCAGTTTACTTGAGAGGAAACAGCCTGAAAGAGCACAGTAGTCCGCTTTTACTTGGAGGGTGAGCTTTGGGCAGCTTCACTTTAGGCAGGTTATCAAACTGCAGAATCCAGTTTGCTTGAGAGGAAACATCCTGAAAGGGCAAAGTAGTCCCTTACTTGCTTATGTCTTGCAGAAAAGGAAAACACAGTAGCTCCATCCTGAGAAGCCATGTCTGTCTGTAAAACAAGTTTTTCCATGATGGTTGGTTTTCTTAGACACCCTTATAGGGTCTTGAAGTTCTAACTGGTCAACAGAGCTCCCCAATATTTTTTTAGCAGAGATGTTTTCAAGGAGGAGGTCTTCCTTCAAGCTAGCTGAAATGCGATTTGACATAAGAGCCCCAGGATGTAAGGAAGCCCTTTTTAGGCCAGCATTCACTGTTTCTTTAATTGTTTTACCACTCCCAATAACATTTCTCTCTGGCTCTGGGCACATGTCAAATTTAGCATTTCTACTGCGAGCCAAATTAATCAAAGATGAAAAAATAGTTACCCGGAACTGTCGAAATTTGACAGACACTGGGGCAGCTGCTTGATTTGATGAAGGTGTGACATCCAAGTAGTGAATTATCCTGACAGCTAGGCTGGTATTTTTGACAGGGAGGGGAATTGGTTGGAGTTTTGAAAGTCCTGCTGCTATCTAGTGTTTGCACTGCAAATGCCAACATTTCTCAGCCTCAGGTTCTTTCAATTTCTTTGTATGTGGGTCCACAGGCACCCAAAGTGGGTTATCATTGTTTCAGGTGACAGATCCTGGGGTTCAAAATGCTACATTCGGCCCAGAAATAGCACCATTCTTGGGTAAATCTTCGGTCGATAGAAATAGCTAGTTTCCAAAATCCTCATCAAGGACTTTTAATTTATCTGACAAATTTTCGAAGGCCTCTTGAGTTGTGGAGGTGGTAAAGGAGGCCTACTCCTCTGCCCCAGAGACGTCCATACTCCATGATACTCCAGCAGAGTGGCTATTCTGTCAGAACAGCCAGAGGTTCTCCTACTGGTAGAGTAGGGGAAGTTTTTGTTGTAGAAATCACTCAGTACTAGTGACAAATATATACAAAAACTATCTATGTAGCCTTTTTTCCTGTATGCATAAGCAATCCATAAACAAATGTATACAATCTACTAGTTTCTGCACCATATAACTTCTGAATAGTTAAACATTTAATAATTTTTAAATATCCTATTTCTTCCTTTCCTTTTTCTCTTTGGTAATGATTCAATCATCCCCCCCCCCATTTTTTCCCATAGTGTTTTTATCTGTATACTTGATAACAATAAACTCAGTCCTAATTACAATACTTAATATATACATTAGAACTATACAGACCATAGAATATCATTCCACATACTTACTTTGTATCCTACTACCTTTTTTCCATAAATGTCAAGCTGTTTCATTTTAATACAAATATATAAATATCAGACCTCTTCCCTCAGTCCTTTCCTCATCACCCTTTTTTATTGAATCCACCCCACAATGCTTCCATAATTTTTCTACTTTCTGAGAACCTTCCACCTATTTCTCTTTTCATGTATTTGAGAAATTTGACCCAGAATAATCCTGATCAATTTCTGTTGGGTTATAAATTGTTGTTGTAAGGTCCAATGGCATCTTGCCCGCCAAATAGATATTTTATAATACCAAAAATTAAACATAGTGGGCTAAACGGGTATTTCACCCAAGGTCCTAAGTATAACCCAAAGATTAAAACATCATAAGTCACTTTAGCAAAGTTTATATCTTTCACGCTAAGTCACTAAGAGATTCCAAAAGGTGCTACCGTATAGGCATTCAAAAAACAAATGTTCTTGAATTTCCAGAATCAACTTACACAAATCCCTAGGACAGTGACTTTTTTCTATCTTTTTATGCTTGTGATTATTCTTCACATTGAGTCTTCATGACATGTGAGCCACATAGTGTCCCATAGGTTCCTATGCATCCTGCTGTCTATTAATTGTATTGTTTTGTGATTTGTCCAAAGTTCTGTACAGTGCCTCTCTGAAAAATCAATTGTTCTGTAAAATACTGTAATAAAATCTGTTCATATAATGAATATCTAGAAAGACTCTTGAAATCTTCTATAGAAATTTTCCATGTTCTAATTTTCTGCATGGTTGTTACTATATAGGACAGAAGGTTAGTGCTGCTCAATTTAAAAGATCACTTGTTTGTAGACTATCTAGGTAAAACCTCCCTTAAACATTCTTTCCCCTATTGACAGGAATCACTCCCTAAGGTTTTTGAAGTTATGAGAGAGTTTGCACAACTATCTGGACTGCAAATCAATCAAAAAAAGTCTAGTGTAACCCCTTTTAATATGGCATGCACAAATTTGTGTCTGCAGGGCTTAAAGTTAACTTTGGCCCCACACAGTTTCACTTACCTTGGTATCACCAACCCAACTAATTGGAAACATCTCAAAATTAGAATTTTGGCTCCCAATAACTCTGCTAATGGCAGAGGTAAACAGCTGGTGCCACCTTAACCTCTCTCTCCCTGGCAAAGTAACTGCCAACCATATGCTGTTACGACCCAAAGTAGCATACCTCCTTAATAATCTTCCTATTGCCTTAATGGGCAACGTGTTTCACCCGCTAGACAAATTGGTTGCATTCTTCTTATGGGAAGGCAAGACACCAAGGTGGAGTCACAGCAAGATGTGGGCTGATTGGACTAGAGGGGTCTGGGACTCCCATGGGTGCAGGGCTATCATTGGGCATATATCTTTTTTTTTTCCATTAAGTTTTTATTCCATTTTTAGTTACAGAGATTAAGACCAGTAACATCAAGTACATACATGTACAAATGCATACATACTTATGTTAACATGTAGGTTAATGCATTCCTGTAACATACCCAAAGACCCCACCCACTCCTTCCCTCCCTACCCTTTTGCCACCCCAGCACAAGACTGATGAGAATGCATACCAACAATCAGCAAAGAAACCATGAGCTACTATAGCGAATAAATAGTATAAAGGGACCCCAGATCCCATCGAACCTAGTAAGCTTATTCTGGAGGATAGCTGTCATTCTCTCAACCCTCAAACTGGCGAGCAATTCTTCCAGCCATTCTGTGTAACTGATCATGACAGAGTCCTTCCAGTGTCTGAGTACGATTTTCTTAAGAATGGCCGCTATCAAAACCATATGGAACCTCCTACTTCCTGACGGGAATATGAGAAACATCTCCCAGCAAGCATACTTCAGGAGTAAAAGGTCCCCAGTCCCAACATTGATTCATTCTGTTTTAATCTCTGTCCATAATGGGGTTATCTTTGGACAATTCCAGAAAATATGCATCAAATCCCCAACCCCAGCTTGGCACCTGTTACATGTAGATTCTTTGACTATTTTTAATCTAGCCAATTTTTGTGTGGAATAGTAAATATTATGAAGAATTTTGAACTGCATCAATCTTAACCGATCTTGTAGAAGAAATCTGTGACAGTTCAGCCATAGAGCCTTCCAGTTGTGTTCCACATTAGGAAACATTGAGGCCCAATATGAACCTTGAACCAAGTTTTGGGAGTAAGCCCATTCAAATAATACTGTGTATACTTTGGAAATTGCATGTGGTAGGCCCGCCAACGGCCCTAATGTAATCATGGAAGTCCACTTAGACTCTTGGATTGCCCTCGTACTCCATCTTAATGAGCAGGAGATGTCGGAGCTGATATACTTTAAAAACTGCCGTGGTGGACAACTCAAATTTATTCAGAATCTCAGAGGAGGAGAGTACTTTGTCATCCAATGTAAGAAAGTCTTTCAAACAACATGCACCAGGCAGGGGCAACCATGTGGGGTTGAGAATTTTATTTTTCCCAAATAGGCTGCACCCAATCCCTGAGATAGTCATATTTGAGGAAGCCACTAAGCTGCATGTGAGTTCTCACCGAAATCCCAATTGAGGAGCTATGTAGCAGGGGAGGGAGGAGTTTTGGAGTAAGGTAGAGCAGGGCCTCAGGCTTCAACCCCTGTTTCTGGATGAGGGCCAGCTCAATTTGCAACCATAGAGGTGTATACGACTGTTGTGTAGAAACATCCGTACCCTTCACCCATCTCAGGTATTTGCAAGCCTGGCCCGCCCAGAAATAAAGGGCAAAATGCGGCAGTCTTAGCCCTCCCAGTGATTTAGGTGCAGCCAGCCTATGGTAGGCCATTCGAGATTTCTTGTAACCCCACACAAAGTTAGCTATAATACTATGGAGTTTTCTAAACCATGAAACTGATATCCAGATATTCAACATGCTAAGAGGGTAAAACAGCCGGGAAAGACATTCATTTTAATTCAAATTAATCCTCCCCATAATGAGATTGGAAGCCTTGCCCATCTTTTCAAATCCAGTTCAATTGATACGCACTAGGGATCCAGATTTAACTGGTGTATTCTAGTCCTATTCCTTGTTAGGTAAGACCAAGGTATTTTATGGAATCTGATTTCCAGGTCAAGCCAAGTTCAGTGATTTCCTGCCTAAAAAGATTTTTATTAAGGAAATACCACAGATTTATCTAAATTTAGCCTGTAGTTGACTAATCCACTGTATTCCGAATAACTTCCAGAAGAGCCGAATAGACGTCTCTCGGGTTGAAACTGATACTAAAAGGTCATCCAGATATGCTGTTATTTTCACAATATAGTCGAATTCTAATACCCTTTATTTCTTGTTTATGCACTATTGTTCTGATGAGGGGTTCCAGGTATATTAAAAGAAGGGGGACAAAGGCAACCTTGTCTAGTACCTACATAAAGATTAAAGGGGTCCGAGGTGGCCCCATTACAACTAACTCTTGCTGTAGGGTTTGAATAAAGGGAACTTATCCATTTTAAGAATGAATCTGAAACTCAAACTTCCCCATTGTGGCTAACAGAAACCCTAATAGGCCCCTATCAAAAGCCTTCTCGGCGTCCAAGACAACAGAGCCACGCGGAACTACTACCCTCGGACACGGAAGGCATAGGCCAGAGTTCTAAAGGTGATCAGCGGAGGACCTGTCCTTCATAAAACCGACCTGTTCTGGGCCAATAATGGCCGGGTAGTACCCGGACTTATACGTTCCGCCAGCAATTTAGCCAAAATTTTAACATCTAGTTAAGCAGGGAAATAGGTCTATAACTAGCTGGTTGTTCAGGAGGTTTGTCTGGCTTTGGTATTAAAACAATAAGTGCTTCAAACAATGAATGGTCCCTCATTTGGTGACTTAAAATGTGTCTAAATAACATA
This sequence comes from Neoceratodus forsteri, assembly GCA_016271365.2. Classification (NCBI taxonomy): domain Eukaryota; kingdom Metazoa; phylum Chordata; order Ceratodontiformes; family Ceratodontidae; genus Neoceratodus; species Neoceratodus forsteri. The sequence continues at coordinate 1,181,957,836 of CM057458.1, forward strand.
AGGAGTAAAGGGGATAATTGTTTGGAAAACTTTTTATAAAAATTTGATGAGAACCCATCTGGCCCCGGAGTTTTATCCAATGGGAGACTCTGAATAATCAGTTCAATCTCCTTTTGGGTGATATCAGTCGTCAACTGCATCTGTTGGGATTCAGTCAACAAGGGGAGATCCAATCCTTCTAAGAAGGTGAATATTTCCCTCTCATTGGGGGGGTTCTCCATTTTACTATACAGGGATTTAAAGTAATATCTAAATTCCTGCGCTATCTCCCCTGGCATGGTTTTCACTTGGCCATCTACCTTGGATTGAATCCCCGGAATTATACGAGATGATTCCAACTGTTTGATTCATCTGGCGAGGAGCCTACCGCACTTTTCTCCCTGATCAAGATAGTTAGCTTTAGTCTTGATCAACACTAACTCCATTGTTCCCGAGGAATTTTAAATAAAGATTTCTCAGTTTAACAAGCTCAAGCTTCTCGTCATCTGAAGACTGTGGAGTCAATTTAGTTTTCTATCCTTTATTCGGTCTCAGCAATCTGGATAGAATTTTCACCTCTCCTCTTCCTTTTAGTTGCCTGTCCAATTAGTATCCCTCTCATGAGGCTTTGAGCACTCCCCATACCATATCGGGCTGATATTGTCTTTCAGATTATTAGCTATAAATTCTTCTGTTTGGCTTGAAATAAACTCTACTGTTTTGGGGTTACGGTATCTGGTTGTTTATCCTCCACCTACTGCCCTTCTTAGGAAGAGAAGAGAAGGAGACTAACACCACCACAACTGCATGGTCAGAAGGGGTTCCCGGCAGAATTTCAGTGTCCAGCACTCCAGGAAGGAGAGTGCGAGAGATTAATATGTAATCTATACGGGATGCTGTACCGTGAACTTGAGAGGTGAACATGTATTCCCTAGCCTTTGGGTGAACAATCCTCCAGATGTCCACTAGACCGAGCTGGTCCAACAATTCTCCCAAGGCCCGCTGGGCCGGTGAGAAGGGCGAAATAATTTTTCTGGTTCTATCCGTTAAGGTGTCTAAGACAAGGTTTAAATCGCCTCCTAGAATCATGGGGATCTGTACAAATGGAGTCAAGGCTTCCAGGAGTTTGACAAAAACCTTTGGGATTCAGTGATTGGGACCATAAACAGAACCAAGGAGAATTTCAGTATTTTGTAGCCTACCCTGACAAAACATATCTACCCTCATCGTCCTGAATAACCTGAAGAGGGGTAAAGGGACGGACCTCACGATAAGCACCATAACACCCGCTTTGCGTGGTACCTTGTGAAGAAAACTGTCCCCATTTGTAAATGCCTCATGGAGCTACATTCCGCTGAAGCAAATGCGTCTCCTGTAAGAACACTATATCTGCTTTTACCACCTCTAGGTGCTTCAATATACTGTACTGTTTGGCTTTCTGTCATGCTCCCTTTATGTTCCAGCTTACAAATTTAATCATCCCATATGACGCCATTATCCTGCATGTCTAGCTCAAACAATGGTATGCTTCCACTTATCCAGTACTCTCTATCACCAATCTTAGAGACTTGTGCTCCCACCCCTTCCTTTATGCCTCCCAAGCAACACCCATAAGTAATATATTCCCTTCTTAGTCTCAGCCTCCTATTACCCGCCCTCCCTCCTCCCTCATCTTCACGGTCCATGATGACAGCTCGCATCACTGTATACTCTCCTCCCTGCCCCCGCTCCACATCTTCAGTTAGAGTTATGCCCAACATTGGTTTTCCCTGTGTATGGAAACATCCAACAGTAATGTATTTCTATCTACATATCTTTAAACCATTATAATCTAGCATTTGCTAATATATCCCTAGAAGGGGGAATGATTAACCCCAACGCCTCATCCCCAAAGAACCCAAGATAATGTCAAGCCAACCTGAGCCTCAGGGCAATCAGATACCCATTTTCTTAACCTACAGTAAACTACACTAGAATCTAAAAACATCCTTTGCTAACAAACACATATTTCTGATGTCCCCACAGGTGAGGGTATGACGAGAAGGCGAGGCTCCGCGACTGATCCACAAACAGCATCGGTCCCCCTCATCAGTTCCACCGTGAATCCCTTCCTGCAGAGACTATAGTCCAGGCAATATACTGCAGTCAGTTGTGGTACCAACAGACAATACAATCCGCATTTTGGCACATTAGGAGCTGCCACTAATTGTGGTTGCAGATCTCCCTGGAACTCCCAGAGTCCAGCAAATTGTTCCACCAGCAAGCAAATATCTGCTATGAATAAAATGGAGGTGACCATTTCAGATCCTGGAGCGACCAATGCGGAGCTTATGCCTATGGGCTTACCACGGTGAAACTAGGTCTCTGTCAAAATGTATAGGAGAGTCTGGCAAATACCAAAATAGGTGGCTATGAAAAGGCTACCTTTGCACAAACAAATGCCCACATTAGGGGAATCGCTATTGTCCGGGGGGGATCACCGGGAAATTAAGCATAAGGTCTTTCTGATCCACGTTAGTAGTGCAGCCTGTCTCATCTTTATAGGCCATCTAGATAATCAGACATATTACTGGGAAAAGCTCTCATGAATTTTTTCAACTGCCACGGGAAACCAGTATGCCCAGGGAAGCTGAACCCTCACTTGGCTTTATAAAGGTTGGGCAGTGCGAGCTGAAGTGCAGTTGAGGCCTTTTCTGGATCCTCAAACTTTTTCCACGACGCTGAGATGTAAACATGCAGCACAGCGGGGTATACCATTCTAAATTTAATACCCGCTGCAATAATCTTCGCGACAAGGGGATGAAAGGCTGCTCTTCGCTGCCGTACCGAAAGCGGCAAGTCCTGGGTAATCCTTAGGTTTGCCCCCTCCCATTGCAGGGCTTTAGTTTCTTGACTTTCTGTAGAAAGACTTGCCTTTTCTTAATAGTTAAGGAACTTGGCCATGAAGATATTCGAGGGCTCCTTGTAGCGGGATAGGATGGAGGGCTCTGTACGCCCTTTCAATATTATAGGAGTGACCATAGGGTGAAGGGCCTGCAATCCTCTTTGACAAATTTCTGAAAAAATTTCACTGGTCATTTTCTCTTCCCTTTCAGGCAAACCGATCACTACCACATTGTTCCTTCTTTCCTGCCTCGAGATCTTCAACTTTTGAGTCAAGACTGGCAATGCTGATTTAACTTGACAATCTCTAGGATCGATCTTATCCCATTTAGGTTTTCCAGCGACCTGACTCTTGCCTCATTGTCTGATATTTTCCAGTTCAGGTCTTCCAGGGTGGAGGTGATATTCTTAATTTTGGTAGCTATTTACGACCATTTTTCGGCTTCAAATGGTCTAAATTCTTTGAAACTTTGCCACGGTTAATAATTCTTCCCTTCAGCTATGGCAGATAGGCTGGGCTGGCTGTAATAGCGAGGCCGAGGCTTCTTCTGGCCTTTTCGGGGTAGCTGGAGGGTATATTTAGCTGTCGCTTAGGGCATTTCTTTTTCTTCCATCTGTGTTCCCGACCAGCTACTCTGATGCTTCCAGACAGTGGATGTCTCCTTTGTAGGCGCCGATACCCCAGTGATGACCAAAAGAGTGTGTATATGGACAGGGTTTAGGCAGAGCTCATAGAGAGCACAGCTAGCAAGAGCACTGCATCACGTGACTCCCCCATTGGGCATATATCTTGGCGCAGGCAACCAAATGGTTTGTCCCCTCTCCCTCTCTGTCTCCTCAATGGGTTCAGCTAGAATCCCAGCTGATGCAGAACATCCCGTTGGGCCTACTCATAACTGCTTCCCCTAAACTCTAGCATGCTCACCCTGGTTATGATTAAGAGCAGGAAGGCATGGTTTAGAATGATGGTCCTAAACTCTGAAGGTGGCAGTTCTATACCACTCCAGTACATGGCTCTCTGGCATAATCTTTTCTGCAGTGGATAATAAATCATTCTATTAGCGCCATGGGAAAACAAGGGTATACACGTTGATCAAGACGATATGTACACTCTCCTTGATGTTGATGTCTTTTGACCGGCATAAGGTCCAATATTCCCTTCAGTCTAATGACTTCTGGAGATACCTGCGCATCTAGGTAGTGCGATCCAAACTCTCAATGGGATGCTCACAGTGGATCTACGTGGAGCTGGATATCCTTATTACATATGAGAACCTCTGCCCAAGGCCTTGCTGGATGATTCTTGAGAATCTGGCAGGGAGGCGCGTGGGACCACACTGAATTCTCGGTGGCCTCATGGGTGTGGACCTCCGAAGTACCCATCACAGCAGAAACATGGTCCCATGCCTCCACCTAGCCTCTCTGCATATCTTTTATGTTGGAGTCAGCTGATACAATCCTAAGATCCTTCTTAGGTGGTATTGGTCACCTGCAGCTCTCCATTCATAGGTGTTCTTCCCCAGACAAGGTGTTGGAAGATGTAGGCAGGACCCAGCAAACCATTCTGTTCATCTTGGAATATCAAGACTTTATTCCTTTTTGGTCTGCCTTAGCAATGGACTGTTCTGGTGTTTTAGGACTATCCTTAATATCTCCATCCCACTGCTTTTAGTGGGGACCCTACTCCCTAGGCTGTTGCCAACACCACATAGAAACTGACTCCTTGTGCGTCCTCTTGGAGCGCAAAGGCTTCTACTTGTCCTGGAGACAAGCACTACCCCTACCCATCACTCTTTGGCATTCTGCTATGGCAAGATTATCCACTTTTGAAAGGCTTACGTATGCCAATTGTGGGCAACTTGCTATATTCATCAGAAGTGGGGAGTGTACCTAAATTCTGCCCTATGTAAGGCCCCCCTTCCCTTACCACTTAATCCTCCCGAACAGTGAGATCTAATATTATTAAATTCCTGTACGTGGATACTCTTTTTTGGGCTATGAATTGAACTGTTGAGGAGCAGCTATACTTACTTCTACTTAGCTCTACCCTTTCTTCTTCTTGTACTATATCTATTCCTCTATGTTTTTACCTAACTATCTTTTTGGAAGCCTTAAATACTTTTAATAAGAACCTCCTAGAAGGGAGGAATGGTGGTATATTTAGAACCCTACATGTATAGGCAGGAAAGCATAAATTATCTGTGTATGCCATGATCTTTAATGGTTGTGTATTACTTGATAGTGCTATGCCCCAAATTCATTCTTCTGTTAGTATTTTACAAATGAGTATATCAATATTAAACATGTACATTAAAGGACTTAATGGACAACTCTGCCTGGCACCTCATTTAATTTTTATCTTTTTCTCCTATAATCCCATTTACTAATGGGTGAAAATGGGCTTGTGTATATAGTAAATGCAACCACTGTATAAATGTTTCAGATATACCACAGAGTTGCAACATTTTAAACAAAGACATATGAGAGACTGCATCAAATGCCTTTTCTTGATCTATGGCTAACATATACCCATGGGTTGATCCCATGTGCCCACTTGAAAAGATTTCCGTAAGACAAATCAAATGTTCCTTTGTATTTCTCCCATTGATGGTACATGTTTAGTATGGTGAAGTAAGCAGGTAGAGTAGGAGAATTTTATTGAAAATACTAGAGACAATACATGGAAATTAAAATCAAACAATAAACAACAATACATACTACATGCCCACACTTTCATCCTGTTCAAATCATAATAATATTGTATTTTAAAATCCCACCCCAAATACTCTTACCCATTATACTTCTCTCCCCACCTAAGCATATTTTTTCAAAACAATGAAACCCTTCCACCACCATCATGCATGCAGTAGGATGTACCTTAACCATCCTCTATATGTTCTAGTCAATGACTTTTCTCAGATGTTACTGAATACTTGCTACACCATGAGTTCTGCTGAAATATATAGAGAATACTGTATGGGCAACTATGTATATAACAGTGTGTTCTACCACAGAGGATTTTATTCCTCTGACCTCGAATCGAAGCTTGAGAGGTCCATGGAATCAGAACTCCTAAGTGGCAAAACACACTGGTTGTGCATAAGTTACTCATCCTGTATTTTTATAGTGTCTAGTACTGTGTGAAAAATGTGTTTTGTGAGCTTTTTGCTTTCAAAATGAAAGTGACTTTATGGAGTCTCTAGAGGTTCTAGAGTGCTGCTCTACCCAGTAGGGTAGAACAGCATTCTATGACCTTGGAACATTAGTAGAACAGCATTTTGAAATGGATGGATTTCTGCAGAACAACACTCCACTATACACTATAAACTGACATCTACTTTGCCATAACACATATTTCAAAATAGTAAAAATACTTATTAAGGTCTCTGGATTATAAGCACTGCTTAAATTTGTGAAATGTCTGAAATGAGCTCACTACATGAGAGTGTGATCAACCATATCTTTTACTTGTGCCCCAAAACTCCCATAAATTTACTTAGAGCACATTACAATAAGAAGTGTTCTTGTGTTTCCACCTCATCCCTGGCACTCAGGTATAGACATCCTCTCTTGACCACCTTGTGTATGGTTCCCTCACACATTCAGCCTACCATGTACATGTAACCATTGTACAGCCCATTTTTACTGGTACCTGAATTTGCCAGTTGTTTATATTTCAGACATTATTTTCAGGCAAACATTTTTTAAACATTGGTTCCTTTGGGACCTAGAGTCTGTAGAACTTTCTTGTACAACTTTTTCCTTGAGTTTTGTACTATCATTGTCTTTGTAATATTCCATTTGGATAATTTTGAAGGAATATTAAAATAAAGGGGTGAGTGTGCTGGTCCCACCAATCTAATTGGGAGTTGGTCCATCAAGATAATACATCCTGGAAAGAGTTCCACAAATTTTCCTGGAAACACACACTCTGAACACTAGTGCCTGTTTCAAAGTATGTATCAAAGAATTGTATAGAAAAAATATAGGATTAATCATGTCCCCTTTCTAGGTTTGGGAAAGTATAATTTCCATTTTATGGGATTCAGATGGCTCTCAAAGCATTTGAAAAAAAAAAACCTGTTAATTCTGGTTTCTAAATTTATGGGCGGAAGAAACACTGAGCTAACATGTAAGAAAGTAAGCAATAAAAACTGTTTTATCACATGCACTTATTTCAGTTTAGACATTTTCCAGGTTTTCCATCCATTCCCTTTTTGTTCCCCGGTCTATAAAACAGTGTCCCAGTTTTGAACTGCACTCTGACCTCCTCCATACTGTATTCCAAAATTTTTTATAGGCTCACCAGATATAACTATTCCTTCCACTCTGCCCTTCCATTTCAGACTGTGAGCCTAAATAATAGCCCTATTTTACAGAGTTCAAACTTGCCCTGAAACCTGCCCATACATCCATTTCATGTAAAGTCACCTTCACTATGAAGATTGTCTGCGAACACACATCATCCACATCAGGCCAAAGCTTTACCTCATCCCATCCCATCTCCCTTCTAGGCAAATGTTTCTCAGTACAGGATCTAGAACAAAGACATACAACAGGGGACTGTAGGGACACCCCGAAGCACGCCCTCTTCTCTAGCTTAAACTGTGGCCCAGGTTTTGGTGATAGAACCATGGATATGACTGCATTCTCATGCAGTAATTCAATCCACCGAATAAATGCTGTGTAAGCCATATTTCCTTAGCACCTGCAACATGAATTGGTGACTTACATTATCAAATGCCTTGTTCAGATCTAGGGATAAAAGATATCCTCAATCCTTGCATTTCACAAAAATACATAATGTCTCTACTATGCATACATTTGTTTGAATATATCTTTCCGGCAAAGCATATGTTTTTACTGGGTGAATGAGTATTGGGGCTACTAGTTCAATCTAGGCTGGAGTAGAAATGTGAAATTTTGTGGTTGAGTACAGGCAAATTGGTTCCGCTGTCTATGATTAAGACATCCCTGCCTTATGTAAATAGATAATCAGACCACACATGAAATCATCTGGTAAACTGTAATAAGGTGAAACCTATAAATTTTACAAGAACTTTGCAGATTTGTGTTCATGTTTTGTAAAATCATTCAGAACCCTTCATCCCTGGGAGGTACCTAATTTAAAGTTTTTTATAGTAAGAACTTCTCCTCTTCTGTAATATCCTTTCCATCTGAATCTGAGCCTGTGTCGGGTTGGGACATCCACCTTTGACAGGTAATCTTATGTTTCCTCATTCAAATCTATGGGGCTAGTTAGTTGTGTTATCTGTCTTCCATTGTCCTCATCTATCCCCGTATCCCTTGGCATCTGTTCAGAATCCCTCTCATCCTGTAATGTCATGAGTGGTCTGTTCCGTCTCCTAACAAGCTTGGTATGGATTGAGAACTGTTCATTTGTGCAGTGGATAAGTTTTGCTTGCAGTGTTGCGTTCTATTGTATGTAATAATTTCATTTCATCCTTTGTGTTTATAATCTGGTCTGAAAATCTTCCCCTTATAATATGTGTTAGATAGTAAATTTTAAATGAGTGGTAAGAGAGCACTATGCTGACTGGTTCTGTTTGCATTTTCAGAATGACATTGCAGTGATTAACAGTAAGATCAGTTTTCTGCAGATGACATAAAGATTTGTGTCAGTAGATGGGCAGAAGGGAGCAAAGTACTTCAAGAGGATTTGATGAGCTCATGAATAGTCTCATTGTAACTTGGTTTCAATGCCAAAGTTCAAAGTGATGCATTTAGGAGGCAAACCCAGGACACAATTACTGACTGGTGGGTGTCCTGTTAGCCAAATCCAAAGAGAAAGGATCTGTAGTGCTGGTAATGGGAGATGACCCACTGCTCAGTGCAGGATGGCAGCATGAAGGCAAACAGGATGCTGTGATGCAAGAGGGAATTATTCCATTAGGGAGGTCATCTGTCCCTGTACAGGTCCCTGGTGAGACCGCAACTAGAGTACTGCATGCAATTCTGGTACCTTGAAAAGAATCAAACTATGGGAGGATAAGTACAGGCAACAAAAATGATCCTGGGCTGGGGACTGACCATGAAGAGACTGAGGCTGAATATGTCTGCCCTGGAGGAAAGAAGGGAGGGGTATGATGAGACCTCTGTACCTGAAGAGTTTGAACAAAGTGATACCTGTTTATTTCAATCTGAAGGCGGTAGGGAAAACAGGGACAGTCTATGAAGTTGAAGGCAGGTTCATTTGGGAACTGGGGAGTTTTCTAGAAATAGTGGTGGCAGGGGTAACGCTCTGCCAGAGGAATGTATCATTGCAGAGTGGGGGCTTCAAGAGGGGTGGGACAGATCAGGGATGATACAAATCGGGAGGGTGGGAGATGGGAGGGCATATGAGGATGTGGGGCAGCTGCAGTCGAATTGACTGAAGTGCTGCACCTTGAGCAGACTAGATAGAATGGCCTGTATCTGCTGGCAATTTCTTATGTTCGTATGTTTGTATTCAAGTGAAAGGTATCTAACCTCCTGTTGTTATGCTTCTAAGAGCTCAGCCAGTTGGTGTGTCTGCCTTTGTTTGTATCCACCAACTCAATAGGTTGGTATACAGACCTATTATCACTCCTACCTGTGATAAAATCGAGAATACATTTTTGTACCCTGAGTCTGCAACCAGTATTTAATTTACATCTGAGCTACTACCTCTTACCTAGGTCCTTGATACTACCCCTACCACCATTACATGATATGAAAATTCCAGGTACTAGTTTAGCTTGCTGAATTAGTAAATGTTTGATGTGAAGATATAATTCATATTTGATATAAACCTGCTTCTTATACTGTATATGTGATTTTGGGTTAGCCACCCTACTACAATCCACCAGTTTAGCTGTGTTGATACTTTTCTAAGGCTACTGGTCGCAATAAATTGTTGTCCTTTACTTTTGGTCTGCTACCCAACTGCAATTAGAGTTCCTGCCATGTAAGTTCCTCTTGATGTTGCTAAGAATGGTTGGATTACATCTAGCATTTCCACCCTCTGCTTTGTTTAGGGTACATACTGTGCCCGACAAAGTGACAGGTTGTCATGCCATATGCATCTAAAAAGGCTCCCAATATAATCAACCAAGTTCTGAAAGATAAAACCTATCCTGGAAATAAAATACCTACCCCATCTGCAACCTCCTTCCAAACAACAGTAGGATGATCCCTAGACCCATTCTCTCTTAGCCTCTAACATATACTCATTTGTTTTAAATCATATTTCTTGGACAAAAATCACATCAATTTATAGTTCATGCCAAAGCAGAAAAGATAGCCTGATGTCTAACCCCATTCATTATACTGTGGACATTTAAGATAGCTATAGGAAAACACATGAGCTTGCTGAAAAAAGAAGGCATTCATTTTTTTCTTTTCTTCTCCTTTTCCCTCCTTTCTCAATTTTCTTCAGTTTTGTGAGAAAACAAATGAGGAAGAAGCATCTGAATCCAAGTGCCCCAAATCTGATCCACTACTACTTGTTTTGATAGTACATCAAATGCATTTGTCACTCTAAACCCCAAGATTCACTTTAAGTATCCTCAAGCTTCATCTGTTCCGGGAAATGAAGTGGTTTCTCCTTTCCTCTCAAGTAGAAGGTACTTCTGTTTGTGCAGTTACCATGACAACAAAAACAGTGGCCTCCACTGGACTTTCTTGCTCCATCTCTATCTGAATTGGAGAGTCTGACCTCTGTGAGGCCCTACCATGAGGTAAGGGGGAGATAGGTTGGGCCGTAGATCCTTGCCTTGGTGTTGTTTGTTTAGCTGGGGTGGGTGTTGAGTGAGATTTTGGGGTAGCTTGTGTTGCCTCAGCATCTGAGGGTTTTTGTTTTGTTTGAGGTTTCTTAATCAGCTCATCTGGATCAACTGAGTTGGGCCTATTATGGGCTGCCCAAGGGCATCCCTGGAGGATGTGCCCGAATTCATTACATAAGTTTTATTTTGCCATATTGGTGCACTGGTGACTAATGTGCCCAAGTTCATTGCATATGTCACGTCATAGTTTATCACAAACACTGGCCAAGTGAGTTTTTCCCCACACTTTTGGCATGCCTTTGGCTGTCCTGCATAGTAGCAAACACCCCTATTCAACCCAGGAAAAAACTATTGCGTAAGTGGGTAACTCCCTCATTTGTTTGCTGTAATATTACTTTGAAAGTTCAAGCCCCAGTCCAAAGTTTTCTCTGTCCAGAACCACTTTTGGTGCACTCACAACCTCACAATAGGTGCTGTAGCCAATACACAAAATTATTCACCTGCATCCCTTCATTTCAGAACATGATGGTAATTTGTTTGATGATGGGTATTAAGAGAGGGATACAGATAAAAGGAGACCATGCTGGAGAAAATTTCAAGTTGATGATATTTAATTCAAAAATACTCCAGCAAGTGTGGGGAGCAGAAGCTAATGTCGAAGGTATCTTCACCTGATATATATATATATATATATATATATATATATATAATGACATACACTTCCAATGCCATAAAATGCATGGGCCCAGATATTCAAAAGGGTTGCACCATGCGCAACCCACTGATGCGCCCTGCGCGATATTCCAAATGGGAAAGTGAGCAGCACAAATCCCGATGCACCGGAGCAAATCAGTAATGTATGCAGGCGCAGGTGGGGGCATGCCCATGCAAACTCTGCACAGCCCGATATTCAGCCCAGGATGTGCGAAGCCATGCATACGCAACCCCTACCTGTGCCAGCACAAAGTTGATCCAAAAAAAGGAACAATGGATGGCCATCCACAGGTGAGCTGCCACATTGCAGGGAACAACATGGCAGCTGTCACCTGCGGGTGGCCACCCGAGCTCCGGCTGCACCTCCGTGGTGGTGCTCCACCATGCCTGATTGCAGGCATCAGTAAAAAAAGGATTAATCCTAAATCCCTGGTGGTCCAGTGGACCGCTGCCCGCCCGATCGTGGGCTAAGTAAGAAAGAGATTAATCCTATATCCTGGTGGTCCAGTGGACGCTGCCCACCCTGATTGCTTGGCTAAGTTAAAGTAACCTATATCCTGGTGGTCCAGTAGATCTGTCTGCTAATCATGGGCTGAATTAAAAAAAAGAAACCTATTATCCCTAGTGGTCCAGTGGACCTGTCCACCTGATCGTGAACTTAAGTAGAATAGAGAGCCTCTATCCCTGGTGGTCCAGTGGGCGTGTCTGCCCTATTGAGGGCTGGTAAAAATAAAGAAATCTATTATCCCAGGTGGTCCAATGGACCCCCTCCCCACCACCCACTGATCCCCACAGCCTCCCCCAGTCAGCAGTGGGCAGCAGCTCCCACCCACCAGCAGCAACCCGACCGCCTGCCAAATGACAGCGTCAGTGGGGCTGTATGCCCAGTGGTCCACAGAGTGTGCCAATGGGCATGCAGCCATTCAAACTACACATTCCAGATATGTGAATGGATCCATTCACATATCTGGAATGTGTAGCATGGTATGGGCTGCACGTCCATTGGCTCATGCTGTGTAGCAAAGGGCATACAGCCCAACCAATGGTGTCAGCCGGAGGGCGGCGGGGTGGCATGCGGGTGGGATGCTGATGTCCGCCACTGACTGGAGGGAGTGGGGCAGTGGGTATCAGTGGGCAGGTGGGAAGGGGGGTCCACTGGACCACCTGGGATAATAGGTTTCTTTTATTTTCACTTCAGCCCACAATCGGGCAGACAGGTCCACTGGACCACCAGGGATAGAGGTTTCCTTCTATTCTACTTAAGCCTGTGATTGGGTGGACAGGTCCACTGGACCACCAGGGATAGATGTTTCCTTCTATTCTACTTAAGCCTGCTATCAGGCAGACAGGTCCACTAGACCACCAGGGATAATAGGTTTCTTTTATTTTTACTTCAGCCCGCAATGGGGCAGACAGGTCCACTAGACCACCAGGGATAATAGGTTTCTTTTATTTTCACTTCAGCCCGTGATCAGGAGGACAGGTCCACTGGACTACCAGGGATAGAGGTTTCCTTCTATTGTACTTCTGCCCACAATCGAGCGGACAGGTCCACTCTACCACCAGGGACAGAGGTTTCCTCCTATTGTACTTCAGCCCGTGATCGGGCAGACAGGTCCACTGGACCACCAGGGATATAGGACTAATCTTCTTTTACTGAAGCCTGCGATCGGGCTGTGGGGTACATTGCCACACTGCAGGAGGCGTCAGTCCCCGACTGCTGCTGCCTGTCAGGGCGCCAGGTGCGAATCATCGGGGATCGGCCCACCTGCATGCAAATAGGGCCATAATGACATGCAAATGGCCCCATATGTGCCTTGCATACATTATGGTCATATTTGCATGTCAACTTTTGAATATCGTGGTTGCTGCACCTTGCACAATGGAACTTGCGCTAGCGCATCCTCATGCTCCACTCTGGCCACTGCGCCATGCACACTGCGGGTTGCCAGGGTGCGATATTCAACACTGCTGAGCCATAGCGCAGCTCCAATGAATATCACCCAGTCCATGCCCCTGCGCAGCCATGTTGTGCTGCGCCCTGGCTTGCGCCACAGACTGGCACAGTTTGACTATCTCGGCCATGGGATCTTTCAATGAAGTGCACATTACGTAGTATCTGTCTGGAGTAATCTCCAGGCCCCTCTGTACTTCAGGCTCACTACAAGTTGCTGCTGGGCTGGTTCTGTCTTGGTAAACAAGTCTGAATATCTTGGGTGAGACACCCTTGGGGGGTGCTCTGACGGTTCTGTCCCTGGGCTGGCTCCTCGGTCCTGACTCTGTTCTCATGCAAGTCCAGAATCTGGAGTGTTTTCTTTCTTTTGGGTACCCTCCTTGGAGTCTCTATATTGGAACAGTAATCCTCCCTGTGACTCCTCCTGTCATGGCTGTCCTGCTCCCCCATGTTCTGAACATCCTGCATTCATTGATTCCTTTTTCCCAGCTGTACATGTCTGCTTTTTGGCTTCTGACTCATCCTCCCCCCCCATTTTGTACAGTAAATGTTGGTACCTACATGGCTTCAGCCTCTTGCTCTGAGGCGCAATCATTCCTAGTGTGAAATCCTCATTTTCTATCTCCTCCCATCTCTGCAGGCTAGTCTTCCATTGTGGCCCTGAATCCTCCAATACAGCAATTCCAGATTTGAATGTGGTAGCCATCCGCCATCGCAGTCGGCTGCCAGCCTGCATCCTTCAATGCTTTCCCCAGTGACCAGGCATTCTCATAGGAAACTTCCTCTGTGTGAAATGCTGCTCTAATGATGTTCTGCACCATTTGTAGTCTGGCACTGTCTTCCTCCAGGTGGGTCCGTGTAACTCTCTGACCCTGGTGCCTCCGTTCCGTAGATGAGCTAGGCCCTGGCTGTTTTGAGTCAGCTCCTGGTGTTTGTAACTCTGGGGCCTTTTGTGATGCTTTCCTTCTTCTGGCATACCACTCCTCACCCTCCGCAGTGAAGTGAACAGCATTGTCCACTGTTTTCTAATTTCCTCTGTTGCTGGGCTTCTGCTACAGTGATGTCATCCTATGTAGTACCAGGAATCTCTCCAGGTAAATGTTCTATATCCTCCAAATTATGTTCTGCAGATCCTGCCATTTCTTCTGATTCCTCCGTACCATCTGCTAATGCAGCAGGCTTCACCTTCTCCACAGCATCCTCCTTATTTTCCATGTCTGGATCAGAGAACCGGCACCCAGTCTGCTGCTCCTCTATTTGCTCCTCTGTGTCTGGATACTCCCTCAGGTTTGTCCAACAGTGCCTTCACCTGACAGAGTAGAGGAATTTGTTGGGGAAAAGGAAGTAATATTCCATGAACAAAACCATGCTAGAACCATAGGTTACACTTCATTTCTTGAATTCATTGTTCATTTTCCTGATAACTTAAATTTTCCATAAGATGTTGTCCGATCCTTTCCAAAGACAAGTCAACTGTTTCTTTGAGCATCTTTCCAGATTTTTATCATACATGTCTGATTGCCACCTGTATGTTTTGTAATAGCACCACTTGTGGTACAACATGTTGTTGAACAACCCATTTACATTTGGCTTGCCACAGATAATACTTGAAAATAGAAAACACAACTTGAAGATTCTCTACTGCAAACTGATATCACCTCTGGGACTGTAATACATATACTAATTCTTCATTAGTCAAATTCTTAAAATGTTTAATGTCCAAATGTCTCCTACCAAGTCCCAGAATTGTTTCACATATGTACATTCAAGAACAGATGTTCTTGTGTTTCCAAAATCTGATGGCAACTCTGTTGTAAACAATATCTTTCCAATATGACCTTGTGTTTGTTATTATTTTTAACATTTACTCTACTATGTATTGTTAACCATACTACGTCCCATACGTATACTGGTAGCCTTTTGTTCAATTGCTGAAAAATCGGCTGACTTCATTATGAACCACAATAGGGTAAGGCTATTTTATCCTGGCATTATGCTTTTACCATTACTTCATGCATCAGATATCTGTTTTGAAACAAAGTGATGTCATATTGCACTTTCCATGTGATAGTCTGTTGAAACATCTCCTTCACTTCTTGTGGAATAATTTGAATGTTAGTTAACAACCTACTTTTCTTAAATTCCCGTGCCCTCAGATGTGCCCAATTCCAACAATACAGTGAACCATGCATTCTGTTGGTTTTGTACTGAATCCAGAATATTATATTACAGAAACATGCTGTAGAAGAAGGCCACTGGATGTATCATGCCTATTCCACCTTCCTGAATACTCTGATAAGTAATATTTCTCTTATTAGGGTTCAGTCTGCTCCCCCACATGGCCTAAAAAGAGACTATATAGTCTTGTTAGCAATGTTTTTTTTGGGGGTATAACTAACACAGAGCAGTATGGGCATAATCATAGTTTTTATCAAAAACAATCTCTTCTGTTTTGCTATTGTTCCATGCACTCATTTCCCTATCCTGCTTTCTGCTTTCTTTATTTTTACTTCCCAATTCAGTAGAGCTGAATTTTCTTTTCCAAATGTTATTCCCAATATTTCTATGGGTTTCCTTGTAAGTGTTATATCAGTGAAGTGTTTCTTCCTCTGGTCTCCAGTGCCCAATTGAAATCCAGTACTCTTTCCATATTAATACTTGAGCTCGAGGCTTCTGAAAATTCCTGAAGATGCCTCTGAATCATCTTTTCTTCTGTAAAATCATAGGGCATAATGACCACATTGTAGGCATATGCCAATACCATCAATAGAGGGTAGCTTCTGAAAAATAAAATCCTTGAATCTCAGGATAATTTCTAATATTTTGAAATCTAGATTTAGTAGTTGCCGTATTGGTCCTTACAAGAATAGATCCAGAAGCAAATGATTTGATACCTTTTAATGGACCAACATAGATGTAACAACAAGAACAAAGTGCTCTAGCTTTCGGACCAACCAGTCCTTCTTCAGAAGCTCATGGCAGTTGTTTAGAAAATACAATACTTATAACAGCTAGATAATGCAGAGAAAAACAGAAAAAAATTCCCATTGGTTTAAAATACTCATTTTTTTTTTTAAAAAATTATGTCAGAGATGTTTAACTGTACAATACTGCCTTCAGCCAGAAAGAACCTTGGGTTCAGATGTGCTTGGTGGAACACACATACAAAGAATCCTACTGCATATAAATTTAATTGACATAAGATAACACTGCAGAAGCAGATAACTCCTAAATCAAGCTATGAGTGTCACAGTTAGTATAAGGATGTGATTACTGAAAGGCAACCCCCACCCAGATTAAAGACAAACTAAGATTGTTATAGGGCTCATGAAATTTCAATGTTAGCATTATAGACAAGAATTTATCAGTAAAGTTGTCTTAAAAACATCAGTGCACACTGTGTGATGTGTAAAACCTAGCTGGACATGTCACCCAGCTGTATTCTCAAGCTAGATAAAAGGCCCAAGAAATTTCAAAAACTTCAGGACTATATAAATGATAATTTAAATATGAATTGATAATATTAGTGTCAAACAAAAAACTCTAGTCGAGGAACCTCAAGGAATTAAGACCA
Organism: Neoceratodus forsteri; assembly: GCA_016271365.2. NCBI lineage: Eukaryota > Metazoa > Chordata > Ceratodontiformes > Ceratodontidae > Neoceratodus > Neoceratodus forsteri. The sequence goes on from CM057458.1 coordinate 1,181,974,703, forward strand.
TGTAGCCTGATATGTACTGATGTCAATATATACTGAGAATGTAGCAACTTGATGTACCCCAAGTGTCTAAGGAATCTGAAAAAGAGATAAAAATGTAGTTTCTCTCCTCCTCTTTATACAAACAATACAACCTAACCACCCCATCACAATAATGTGGGTGGGGGAATCTATAACAAAGAGATGTTGTCTCTCTCTCTCTCTCCCCCTCCTTTTCTCTCTCTCTCTCTCTCCCACAGACACACACACACAATCTCTCTCCTAGTGAACCTATATTAACTTCAGTCACTGCAATTGTTCCCAAAGGAATTCAACTTGTCATGAAATCCTGAGTAAAAGGGCTTATGTCTCCTAATATCTACAGAGTAAAAAAGTGACACTATTTAACCATACTACTATCTGCAAAGTAACATTTCAAAGGATACTAGATAGAACTACCATGAAATAAACCTGCCACCCTTCCCAGGATAAGGTAACTAGAAGTAAATATAAGTATATGTGTAAGACCAGAGGTCTAACATACCTACATATCCACAAATTACTACAATATTAGCCTAATGTAAAAAGATCTGTGCAGGACCCCCATGCAAATGAGATCACATACCCCAATATGTACAGAGTTACAAAAATTATATATAACAGTATAAGATAACACTCCTGTATGTACACTAGCAGGCTGGGTAATCTGAATATGGTGCAATTGAATCAATCCCCCCCAGGCAAAGATAAAAAGTAAGGAGAAATTAATATTCATTATGTGTGTGAAATAAAAATAGTAACACATTATAACTCCATATATCTAAATAAAGACTTACGTCAATGTGACAGCAAGCCCCACATCTGTTATATCACATACCTCACAACACTTAACCACACACACGCATCCACATCCCACACATGCTGAAGTCCTATAATATGTCAGTTTGAAGAAGAAAAGGTCTGTGGATGTTAGTTTCTGTAGTGTCCCATAAAGCCAAGATCCACGTTCATCCCATCTGCTACCATATCTGAGATGTAAAATAAGTTTAATCTCAAAGCTCGTCTCTGTTGTGTGTTTTGAGATTTCCTTTAAGACCATTACTGACATATCTGAGACTGAGTGGTAGGCTGGGAGAAGTGATGCCCCACTGGTTTTCAGTCTTTCTAGCTGTAATAGTATGTCTGTGTGAGTTCATCCTAGTGCAGAGCTGTTGGTGTGTCTCTCCTACATAACCTGTTTGTGGACATCTCTTGCACTGAATGAAATAAACAACATGTTGTGACATGCATGTATAACTCCCATGCACTGGAATTGTCTGTTTTGTGATGTAACCACACAGTCCAAGGTGGAAATGAGCTCACGAGTCTTACAGGTACGTTGATTGCAGGGTTGTGTGCCATTGTGTGACATGGTATTCTGTTCGGTGAAAGTTTGCTCCTAATAATCAGGTTGGATAAATTTGGTGGTTGTTTAAAAGATAGTAGTGGGAGTTCCTTAAAATACAATTAAGGATGTTATCCTCACTAAATATTGGGTAGAGATCTTTAATAATCTTACACAGATGTTCAAGGCCTGAATGATATGTGACTACCAGGGTATTCTGTCTGTAGCTGTCTTTTCTTTATATTGAAGTAGTTGTTGTCTTGGTACTTGCGTTGCCCGTTCTGTTATCCTGTCAATTTCCTTGGAAGAGTGTCCCTGCTCAATAAAGGTGTTTTTCAACATAGCCAAATGTGTATCTCTGTCACCATCATTTGAACAAATACGTTAACAATGAAGTGCTTGACTGTATATGGCAGATTTTTTTGTATGGTTTGGGTGGTTACTTTTCTTGTGCAGGTATCTCTGTCTGTCTGTTGGCTTCCTGTAAATACATGTATGTAAGGTTCCATCCTAATGATGACTGTGGTGTCCAGAAAGTTAACCTTGGTGGTAGAGTACTCCAGGGTAAGCTTTATGGTAGGGTGGATATTATTAAGTTTGTGATGAAAATCTTTGAGCGCATCTGTGCCTTCCGTCCAGATGATAAACAAGTCATCAATGTAACGAAATAAGCTAGTGGTTTGTGGGGATACTGCCTTAAAAAATCCTCCTCCAAGTCAGCCATAAAGAGGTTAGCATACTGTGGAGCCATTTTGGTGCCCATTGCTGTTCCCATAGTTTGAACATAATGTTTACCATTGAAGTTGAAGTTGTTATGTGTCAAAATGAATTCCATAAGTTCCCCCACCACACCACTTCTTTGACATCATTTTTTTTTTAAATGAGTATTTTAAACCAATGGGGATATTTTTCTGATTTTCTCTGCATTATCTAGCTGTTATAAGTATTGTATTTTCTAAACAACTGCCATGAGCTTCTGAAGAAGGACTGGTTGGTCCAAAAGCTAGAGCACTTTGTTCTTGTTGTTACATCTATGTTGGTCCATTAAAAGGTATCAAATCATTTGCTTCTGGATCTAATATTTTGAAGTAATGGATCTATGCCAAATACATATAGCAGGGGGCTCATCGGACACCCCTGTTTTACCCCTCTGTGTATCCCAAGTTAATTTCTTCTCCAACCATTCACAATAGGTCTCACCATCACCTATTTGTGTAGACCTTTAATCCAGTTAACATACTGTATATGGGAGGAATTCCATAATGTATCAAAATTAAAAATAAATATTCATAAGAAAATCAAAGACCCTCCTTTGGTCAAGACTCAATATAAATCCTTCCTCCCCCGATTGGCCTCTATGAAACTCTTAGTTTTATTAAATTCCCTTGAATACCTCTCTGAGGAACAGCACACCCCTGTTCTTTACAAATAAGAGTCTCTGCACACAATGCTAATATATTGGATAAGATTTTACTTAATATTTTAATATCTGTATTCATAATACAGATAGGCCTCCAATTCTGCAATTTTGTCATCTCCCCTTTCTTAAATAAGAGAATTAAATCTACTTCTACCATTGAACCCGGAATTTCATTTGTGAGTAACAATTCGTCAAATAATCTGACCAGTTCTGTATTAAAAAGATCACAACCAAATTTATAAAATTCAGCTGAGCCTGGAGTAGAATTATTTCTTAACTTCTGAATCACTCCTTTTACTTCCTCTGGAGTAATCTGAGCTAATAAATTCAATTCCTGGTCAGAAGAAAGATTTTTTCCTCCAACTTATATATATATCTTCCTTTATTCCGTGTGTCTCGAGAAAGACTAAAATTGTCTTCCACATAGCTACAAACTATGGACTTGATAGAGTCTTTCTCTCTATAGGTTATTCCACTTTCATCTTTTAATTCCCAAATCAGTTTACTTTTTGAATCTTTTTTTTTTTGCTTTCCTTAAAGGGGTCAAAAGTATGTTTTTTATTTACCATCCCAAATATTAATTCCTGCTGCAAAGTTTTTGCTCTGTCATATTGATATTGAACCATATATTTCTCAACTTGTTAAATTTGAGAATTAAACTCCTGCCCAGTATTGTCAGATAAAGAAATTAATCGATGTATCTGTTTCCTCAGCTGTAAATACTTAAAATATTTATCCCTACTCCTTTTCCCTATATATTTCTGGAAACTGGATTTAAATTATTTCTTTGAGTCCATCCACCAGTCCTTTAATGAATTGTACATACACTGTACAGAAAGTCTGGTATCCCATAATATCTTAACTTCTTTTATTATATCCTCCTAGTCCAAAAGTGGAGAATTTAATTTCCAAGGTGGTTTTCCACAATTAAGGGTGTTATCCCACTGACAATCAATGACCACTGCTGAGTGATTAGAAAAGGTCAAAATCCCTGACTCCTGACCTTTTAACCTCTAAAGTTTTAGATATGAAAATATAATCAATCCTTGTTTTTAAGGACCCTTCCCTTAAAGTAAAAACCCCCATGGCATTGCAAACATGATATACATCATATAATTGAGCTGTTACAACCATCTCTTTTAAATCATTTGAGTCGCAAAACATTTTATCTGTCTTTAATCCTCTATCCTCTTTTTGAACACTACAGTTGAAATCCCCTTCCCATACTATGATTCATGTAGTGCACAAGAAAGGCTGAATTTTTCCAAAATAGTTCCACTCACAAAGCCTTCCCCTGAGGAGCATATGAATTGATTAGAAGAATCCTATTCCCTCTATAGAAAATGTCTAATATCAAGGCCCTACCAGGATCCAACTCTATAAGTCTGGAGACCTTCAAATCAGAATTTGAGAATAAAATTCCAGCCCATTACACCTGTCCTGACCTTGTGACCAAAAGGTGACCCCCTGCTTCCATCTGATATTACACTGTGCCATTTCTTGAAAGGTTTTTATCCTAGTGTCTTGTAGCATTATAACATCTGTCTGTAACAAACCTAATTCAAATAAAGATACATCTCTGCATACTCCAATCTTGATGCTATGGATGTTTAGATTTAAAACCTAGAAATTACCCATTTGAGAGTGAAAACCTCACCATAATTTACCATTCTGATCTGGTGGCCCACTTTTTATTCCCCAGAACTTCCCTCTTCTAGTTCTGAAGAGGTACCCATGGATGAGGCCATTGAAGAGGAATCAGACCCTGAGCCATCCTCCTCCATACCCACCATAGGCCTCTCAACAGGTAAAGCTGAGAATCTGTTGGAAAGTGTTTCTCCCCTTCTTTTTACAATTCTTCTTTCTTTCTTTCCCTCTAGGTTCTGGGGGTAAACCTGTTTTGTCCCTAGTCCTTTTTTTATATGTCACAGTTTTAAAAGGGGGTTCTGAGTTAAGTTATGGGGAGCATAGACATCTTTTCAGTAATACGTTCTATACTGTCTTCCTCTTGCCTTCTCTGCCACTAGTGCCTTCCATACCCTCCATTTCAATGACCATATCCTCAGGGATTTACACCTCCTCTTCAGCCTGAATCACTAAAGTTTCAATGTTCTCTTCTGGTTTGGGATTTTCCCCCTCAACCCCTTCTGTTTCCAGGGACCTGACTCCTTTTCCAATATCTTGCTTTAATTGTGCTTCCTGCTGTACAGGGGTCTCTTTCTCTCTTCAATTAATCTCTTTCTCTTTGAGAATTTCCTGCATCCTTTTCTTGAAAGCCGGAGCACATCCTTTTTGGGGGTCTGAGTAATCAGAGCCTCATGGGAAAGGCCTTCCCCTGAATTGTGGGCAGCCCAAGGACACTTAATATAGACGTGTCCTCTTTCTTCACGCAAGTTACAATGAAACAAGTTTTTACAATTTGATGAAAAATTACCAGTTTCCAGGCAATGAGAAAACTTAGGAGTGTCACAAGCATTACTCAAGTGTAGCCAAGAACCACACTTATGACAAGACTTTGGCTGACCTGGATAAAATAGTGAGCCTCTGTTTTTCCCCAGGAAAAAAAAACAACTCAGTAGATGAATAATTCCACTTTTGTCCATAACCAGTTTGCATTTGACTCTTCACCCCCTGTCCAAAACTGTTCTGAATTGATAAGTGGATGGAATGTTCTAATGCTTCACAACACTTCTTAATCCAGTATTAAATGTCAGCAATATACACCCTCTCATTTTTTTAAATAATGGCAATCATGAGTACTGCAGGCTTTGTAATAGGGATTTCTATAAAGGGGTCTCACAATGGTGTCTCTATCAAATTATTGTTTTAGTCAAAATCTATCCAGTGCCTCCATTGTTTGAAGCTAATATCATAGTTACTTTCATCAGTGTGAATTAAAGCAAAATCTTCGGAGGCATACAATTTCAAAGAGTCTTTCAGTAGTTTTCTCCCAATGTACACCCTATCAAGAGGGTCTTCCAGGTGTCCCCATATCTCAAGCAAATCACATTAGTTCTTGAGGAAGGTTATCTACTGTTGGATTTAAATAAATCTGCCATTCACAATAAGGGTTTAAACATTTTCTGTTTTGCTGTGTCTTGTAACAAGTCTCGCCTAAACCCACAGATAAATTCTCTGTCTTGTCCTGCACATCAGGCATTTCCTGCAATCGGCTAATGTCATTGTTCTTTTTTATTCCCTTCATTTGTCTACTTGTGCTAGCCCCCAAATCATTCCTTTTGTTCTTGTCAGATTCTCCATTGCCTACGCACTGTTTTGCTGAGTGTGTACCTGTTTCCAGTAGTGTTAGCATTAGCTCCCAAGGGCTGGAGTGCCACCAGTACATTGGTAATCTATTCTCCCTGTTGCAGATACTCACATCCCATTATACTCTTACTTTATGGTCTAAGAGGTCTGGTAGCCAACCACTCTCCCCTGTATCCTCCGGTTGCCTACCCCTTTGTTCTACTTTCTGCTTACATTTGTCCCTTTCCAACTTTTCCCCATATCCCCAAAGTTTTATTTAACTTGCTCCTCTCAGTTGTAGGCTGCTTCTGTGTTACATCCATCATAATTTCCTCCTACTCCATGTCCTGCAAAACCTGCTGCTCAACCTCTTTCTTGCCAGACATCTGGGCACCTGTTCTCAGTCTTGACTCTGGTGGTCATACCAGCTCCTTGTCATGTTACCGCACCTTGCGTTGTCTCCAAATTCACCTTCTTCACTTTTTCCAACTCTGAATCCTGGTCTTCTTTTCTCTCAAAGTCCTGATTGCTCTCATCTTCTTGAAAGATTTCAGTGTCAACAGGCAAGTCAGCATCCAGCAAAATACAGGTATTCTCCACACTTTCAGACATTATTGGTGAAAAGCTTAAACTGTCATTTTTGGTCTCTAAGATTACCAGGGCTAGGGAGGAGACTCTCTCCTCCTCCTCGCATACCTCCTCCTCCAAAGCCTGGGACACAGTGGCCATCTTAGCATGTACAGGAGCTCCCCTTACATTTCAGTACAAGGATTTTTTTTAATTAGATGTAAAATAACATATACACCAAACAATATTCACAAAGTACAAAATCAAAAGAAGAAAACATAATTCCAATGAAAGCAGTAGTATATCATATATATTATCCTGTACAAAAAGGATAAGAAAACAAATCCCCATCTTTCACCTAAAAAAAAAAATTAAAGGAAAAAACACCGTACATTATTAACAATAGATCATATTTAACAGAAAAAAACATAAAAAATAAAAGGAGAGAAAACAATAGATATGTCAGTTATACCCATTTCTAGAACACTTTCAAAAATAAAAGAGAAAAATGGAAAAAGAAAAAGAGAAATTAAATAAAACACAACAGAATAGTATCTATCACGGATATGTATTATAGTATACAGTAACCCTGAACAAAAACACAATGTAAAGCTAAAGCCTTGTAAAACATTAACCCAAAACATTAAAAACTAATAATTCTACAAACAAAACTGTAATGAGAAAAATATACAGAAATAAGTCATCATACAGTAACACCACCTCCCCCCCCCAAAAAACAAATTAGAAATGGTGGAAATTCTGCCAATATTACTTATAAACAGCAGGGGTCAAATTACAGAACTCCATTTCAGTATGGGATTTCATATCTTCTGTAATGAAAGAAAACAACAGAAGTTGTGGAATCTAATTTTTTGTATGGAATCTCCTTTGCCAAATCCAATATTTGTTATATGCAAATAGAATCGGTATGCTGCTAGGATTTAAAATCATCCAGTGATTTGATAAAAGCCCCAATGCAAAAACATCACAATTTAAGAACTGAAAGGGTAAGCATGTCCAACCATTCTTTATTAAATCCCATAGTCCTAATAATTATGGGCAATTAAAAAATAGTTGTTGAATGGTTTCCAAAATATGTTCACATCCTGGTCTGGGACAAACTCAGTCTGTGCGTTCTTTGTGTTTTAAATTATTTTTCACATTTAATTTCCCTTGTACACTTAACCAAGTAATATCCCATGTCTTATCAGGTTATCTACAATCATTTACATCCTACAAATACATTGTTTTTCTGACAAAGTTCTATCCCTAAAAGGTTCTATTCTAAAAAATTGGTCCACAATGTTCAAACATAATTGACGATGAGTAAGGGTACGTAGGTGTTGTCTTGGAACTTCACATACAGGGAAAAAGTGTTAGTTTTTAGAGTTTTAGACAGCCCCGTCATAGTGTACCATGTACGAAAAATTGCATCCAATGTATGGTGTCTCTATTGACACCAAGGCTGAGAGTTACCCAGGAGCACTAGAACAAAATTAGTATAAAAACAAAAATACTTAAAAAGAAAATCTGAGGGGTTAGGCATCCCAGCCCCCATCTGTCTTTTTTATAATATGTAATTCCCCTCTTAATGGGGTTCAACCGAGACCCCCATGAGGCAGAAAAAAAAACTTACTTTCTAGAGATTTTAGAATAGGAAAAACATAACTAACATATAAAAATAAAGATAAAATGTAGGATTAGATCATATAAATACATTTGCATTTACACATTTTCCACATATTCCATAATTTCACTCGCCGTTCAGCAAGCTCTAATTTTATCATCCAGTTATATTCAGACATATATCCTGGCTCTAAATAAACACCCACACTTTTGGGGGGAATAAACAATAGGAAGGTCTCCAGTGGATGTTTGTAAATTACCCACAGTGGCAATTGACAGTCAAAAAAATTTATTGAGATTGATTTTAGCACCCAATAACACTGTAAGAAATAAATCTAAAACATAAGTCACCGAGATCCAATTCGATACTGTGACTACTAAGTCATCTGCATATGCAAAGAAGGGAAATTATGATGCTGAATACCTGCAATTCTAGTATCTGAAATAATAGCATGAATTACTGGGTCTAGAGTAAGAATATATAACATAGGACTAAGTGGACATCCCTGATGGACTCCTCTAATAATCCTATGAGTAGTCTCAAAATACCCACAAATTAAAGAAGAAACTGATGCAGAAGCATAAAAACTTTGCAAGATGGAAATAAATTGGTGAGGAATTCCATATTCTAAGAGACAATTCCATAAAAAAATTGTGTGATATTCTATCAAATGCTTGAGACTGATCTAGACTCAGCACATACACCGGTTCAATATGTGTGTGACAGTGATCAATTAATTCCCGAAGTGTAAGTAGGGTATCCAACATTTTATGACCAGGAATAGTACAGGTTTTAGAGGGATGAATAACATCCTGAAGTGCATTAACCAATCTACTATTTAAAAGTTTTGCAAGGATTTTTAGATCTACATTTAATAATGTAATTGGCCTCCAATTATCCAGAGTAGTCATTTTCTTTTTTATAGAAAAAAAGTGCTTCATTATTCATAAGCTCCCGGAATTGTATGTACTTTCAATAAGCTATTATAAACATGAACTAATTCATCTGAACTGTAGGTCCATAACCATTTGTAGAATTCTGATGGCAACCCATCACACCCTGGGACCGTGTTTAAAGATAATGAATTTATAACCTTATGTACCTCAAGTTTAGAAATAGGCTTTAATGAAAGTTTGTGTTGCAACTGTGAAATTTGAGGTAAATTCAAAGACCAAAGCCAGTCTACAGCAATACTAAATACAGGAAAAGCTGTCCCAAATTTATTTTGTATATACTGTTCAATTTCCTTCATAAAATCTGCTTTGATGTGAATGAAGGAACCATCTGGCAATTCAAACTGTTCTATATGCTTTTGTTTTCCCCTAAAATTACAATATTCATAGGGATTAATCAGATGTAATTTCCTCTGAGTCCCAATTTTTGTTTGGCTTCCAAAGACTGAAATCTGTTATATTGTAATTTAGTCAATTCTAACTTAATATTTGTTATTTGTTGACTATTTTGTAGCAAAGGATTCTTATGGCCCTGAATGGCTTGTAATTGGTAATGTAATTCCTGATATCTGTTTTGCTTTTTAAAATGATATAACCGAGAGTTATAATTCAAACAGGAAATGAAATTGTGTTTAGAGTCCAACCACCAATCTACATGGTCATCTTAAAGACAGAAAACTGATTTTCTGACATCGACTAATTCCAGCACCATGTACTGAACCTCCTTATATGAAAGGTTCATATTTAAATGCCACGACCCTTTCACATATTTAGCCTCCGTATTGTCTGATAGGGAAATACTAAGCAAACAGTGATCAGAAGTAGCCATAACATGAGTATGACAAGATTGTACTTGTACTCTAGCTGGTACAAAAAAATAATCTATATGAAAAGAAAGCACACCTTTATGGAAAGTGTGTGTGTGTGGGGGGGGGTAGTGTGAATGGAATGCTGAGCTTCTTTCAAATTAGATTGGGTTATTATGGATTTTAAAGTTACAACATCACAGAAAGTTTTTTCCATTCTACCGCCTTTGTCTGATTTTAACAACCCACAATTAAAATCTCCTCCTAATACTACAATTTTTGATGTAACTTAAAAGGGTTGAAATTCTTTCCATAATGAAATGCATCCAGTTTTGGTTTGAGGAGCATAACATTTTATCGATCTATAAATTGTAGCATTAAAGACAACATCTGTTAAAAAAGCTCTCCCTTGATGGAGCTCTACAATCTTTAGTACCTGAATGTCATGGTGAAAAAACAAATGGCAAGACCACTACACAATTCTGTACCTAAAGACCAAAAACTAGCCCCTCATTTCCAATCTGTTGTTACTACATCAGCTTCTGCTAAGCTGTACATTTTAATATCTTGCAGGAATAAGACATCTAGGAGGCACGTTTCAAACACTGCAAAAGTAGACTTACATAATAACCCAGTTCTGATACTGTTTGTGTTTAAAGAAGCTACTGATAAATCAGGCAATTAGTCAATATCTCAGGTAGTATGGAGTGACATTTCTTTTGCTTTAGATCTAGTACCCCATGTTTTCTTCCTTACTTTGGTTTTACAACTTCAAGGTTGTTAGTTCCTGAAGAAAACATAGAAACATAGAAACATAGACTTTGACAGATAAGGACCGCTTGGCCATCTAGTCTGCCCATTTTCTTACCTTCAGGATTGGCTGCAGATCCTAGTTAACCAACAGCCTATTTCTTCCTACTCCCCACAAGAATTGCCTTATGTCTGTCCCATGCATTCTTGAATTCTCCCACAGTTTTAGACCCCACAACCTCCTCAGGAAGGCTGTTCCATGCATCCACTACCCTCTCTGTGAAATAACTTCCTCACATTGCCCTGAACCACCCCTTCTATCTTTAAATTGTGTGCACTTGTTCTTGCACATCTCTTTTCTGAAAGATGCTACCTCTTGGACTTTGTTGATTCCACTGAGGTACTAAAAGTTTCTATCATGTCCCCATCTCCCTTCTTTCCTCAAGGGTATATATTAAGCTCCTTTAGTCTCTCCTCATACAGCTTCTCTTGCAGACCCTGCACCATTTAGTTGCCCTTCTCTGGACTGCTTCTATCCTGTCTATGTCCTTGTGGAAATGGGGTCTCAGAACTGGAGCAGTACTCAGATGGGGTCTCACCAACTGTCTGTACAGAGGGATAACAACTTCCTGTTTTCTACTGCTGATGCCTCTCCCTATGCATCCTAGTATACCCCAGCCCTCCCTACTGCCTTCTCACATTGCTTGCTAACCATAAGGTCATCTGATATGATTACCCCAAGGTCCCTTTCCTTTTTTGTTGTTGTTACTACCTCCCCCCATTGTGTATTCTTCCCCTGGGTTCTTGTTTCCCAGGTGCATTATTTTGCACTTCTTTGCACTGAATCCTAGCTGCCAAACTTCTGACCATTCCTTCAACCTTGCCAAGTCCCTTCTCATCCTTTCCACGCCTCCTTGTGTATCAACCCTGTTGCAGATCTTTGTGTCATCTGCAAAAAGGCATACATTTCCTTCCAGGCCCTCTGCAATGTCACTGATGAAGACATTAAAAAGGACTGACCTAATACTGAACTCTGTGGTACCCCACTAGTAACCCCTCTTTCTTCAGAGTGGACTCCATTTACAATTACCTTCTGTGTCCTTTGTGCAGCCAATGTTTTGCCAGGCTACCAACCCAGGACCGACTCCCAGGCTGGTTAATTTAACTATTAATCTTTTGTGTGGGACTGTGTCAAATGCCTTGTTAAGTCTGTGAGGCCATGTCCACAGCCCCTCTCTGGTCTACTACTTTGGTCACCCAGTCAAAGAAATCTATTAGATTCATCTGACATGACCTTCCCACTGTGAACCCATGCTGCCTTGGGTCCTGTGCCCCACTGGCCTCTAAGTACTCAACTATTCTTTCCTTTAGAAGTGACTCCACCACTTTCCCTACCACAGAGGTCAGACTGACAGGTCTGTAGTTTCCTGCCTCCGTCTTGGTCCCACTTTTGTGAAGGGGAATCACAATGACCTTCCTCCAGTCCTCTGGTACGACACATCCTCCCATGATTTATTAAAAGAGTAGCCAGTGGTTTCACTAGTTCCTCCCTTAATTCTTTAGAATTCTGGGGTGAATTCCATCAGGGCCCATTGCTTTGTCCACCTTCAGTTTTAGGAGTTCTTGCAGAACTCTTTCTTCTGTGAAAGGACTGGGATCGACCCCCCTATCAAGAGTGCTTCTGTTAATTGGAGTAGGCACTTCCCCCTCCTCTTATGCGATCTCTCCCAGAATGTAAAGGACCCTGAATGCTTTCCATAGGTCCCTCTCCTTACCCCTAAGGGGCTTGTATCTCTCATCTACTCCCTTCCTCACCATTATATAAGGGTCTCTCTGGCACATTGCCTAATCCCCTTCTCTCTGGTTCCCTGTCCCATTACAGGGTTCCTTGCATCCTGAAGGGTCCCCAGGGGCATGAGCTCTTCACCTCCCCACCTCACCCTCTATCCCTTTTCCCTTTTCTTTCATGTAAGTACTTGTTTACTTATTAACCTGGCACTTATTAGTGTTCACACTTTCTATATGTTATGCTCAGCACTGTTGTAACACCTGCCTAACAAATGTATGTTAATGTTGATCTTGAAACTTGAATGTTTAATGTGTTATTCCAGCTGTATCCCTTCCCAGGTCACACCAGGAGATGAGAAACTGCTGCTCAGTGAGCCTTCCTAATTCAATAAATAAATTATAATCCAATCGATTTCTTTGATTGGGTGACCAAAGTAGTAGATTTAGGGAGGGGCTGTGGATGTGGCCTACCTGGACTTTAGCAAGGCATTTGAAACAGTCTGACACAAAGATTAATAAACAGGTTAGCCAGACTTGGAGTGGGTCCCAGGGTGGTAACCTGGGTAACAATTTGGCTGGTCAACATGACACAGAGGTAAAGTAAACAAGTACACTTGAAGAAATGGTGGTGAGCAGTGGGCACCGTCAGGGTTCAGAACTGAGGATAGAGGGGTGATGACTCAGGGTCAATATCAGGAAGTAATTTTTCTTTGAGAGGATGGTGGAATTAAGAATGCATAGGACAGACACAAGGCAATTATAATGGGGGTGGGGAAGTAGGCTGTTGGTTGACTAGAAAATGCAGCTTATCAATAACGTGGGGAATGGGCAGACTAGGCTGGCCAAGTGGCCCTTATCTGCTGTCAAAGTCTATGACTCTATGTTTCTATGGTATTAGCCTGGCCTGTTGCACTCCCACTTTACCTACTGCTTTGCACCATGCCCTTCTGCATGACCTGCTGCCTTGTAATAACCCCTGCCATGTTTTCTATTGCCTTTCTCTTTGCCCATAATCATTAATTATTAACCTAGACTCCCCTCCTGGTACATTATGTCCAGCCAGTAGCCTCACACTCTGCCTTGACTGTCATCATCCTCACTGCATTCTACTTTTACCTTGGTATTGCCATGCTATCTTCTGCCCTGCCTGGGGTTCTCATGCACTGCCTTCTTCCCTGTCTTAGTACAAATTCACACTGACCTTGGCCTGACCTGTTGTGCACCCACTCTACTTACTTCCTTGCGCTGTGCCCTTCAGCCTGACCTGCTGCCTTGCCATGATCCACCTATGCTCAAACACACGTCACCATACTAAGTAAAGTGATTGAGGAGGAAGACCAATTGCTTTGCAGATGGCACTAAGATCTTTGCATAGATTGCTAGAGAGATAATAAATAATGGCATGGCAGAATGATTAACTGGACTGATCATTCCAGATCAGATGAAAGGGAGGATACAGGGCAGGTAATAACATGTCTAGCCCTAGTAAGAAGGGTTGTCTCAAGGGATTTGGCAGGCAGTATGACACAGTGGCTTGCTGGAAGGGTGGTAGGTTTCTATGTAGGGGCATGGGAAAGGTAGTAGGCTGTGACAAATGCGGAGCAGCTATCTTTTTAGGGGTTTCATTGAAAGCAGGAGGATGTCTTGTGTGCAGGTAACTTCAGCATCTAGAAAGAGATTATGCAGTTAAGGGTAGAAATAAGATATGGGGAAGGTGCAGAGTTGTGGATCAATTCAGAAGTTAGGGCACATGGGAGTGCCCACAAAAATGTCATGGCTACCCAGGCCAAGGGCAGTGAGGTGGGAAGGAATAATGGATCAATATGTCAACTTCTTGTACCACTGGGTACAGATGAAGGGTGGAGAAGGATGATAGGGAACAGGGGCAGGAAAGGCCCTAAAGTAGGCAGTAATTGTGGGCCTCTCAATAGTATGCCAGACAGGACTCAGGGCATGGGGGGAGTGTTACATAGAGAATACTGGACTGGTAACTATGCACAGCCAGTGTGTTCTGCCACAGAGGGGTTTTGATTCCCTCTGACCTTGAGAGTGAAGCTCGAGAGGTCAATGGAAATCTGAACCCCAGGGTTGCAAAACACACTGGTTGTGCATAGAGTTGTTCATACTGTATGTTTTATATTGTATAGTATCATGTGAAATATGTGTTTGTGAGTTCTTTTGCTTTCAAAATGAAACTGACTCATGCAGTTTCTACATGTTCTAGTATGGTGTTCTGCCACTGTAGGATAGAATCACACTCCATGACCTTTGAACTGTGGCACAACAGCATTTTGAAAGGGATGGAATTCTACACAGAACAACACTCTACTATACACTATAAACTACAAGGCCCTGGACACACTAAAGAACTGTTTTTCAAAAACATTTTTTTAAAACCAGTTTAGCTAATACATTTCAGTGCAGCCACACTACTCAATAACCATTTTTGATAAAGGCTTAGTGTGGCCACACTGCTAGTGTAAAACCTCTTCTCCTTGTAACTATTGTGTTAAGTCCAACACACTGAACTGTGTTTGCCTGGAAACACCGCATCTAGAACTGTTTAATTAAATCATTACAGCTTAAAACATTTTTACTCCTGGCCAGACCTGTGAGTAAAACCATGCTAGCTCCAAAACGTTTTTAAAAATGGTTTTAAGACTAGGTATCTAGCAGGGTTTAAAAAAAATCTTTTGTTCAAATGTTTTAAGGGGTTCATAGTCCATCTGCAAAAAGTGATAGGGGATTTAAAACATTTTAAGGCACTTAAACCAGTTTAAGTTCCCAGTGTGTCCAGGGTCTAACAAGTTGGCAGTGCGGCTACTCTGGGTGAGATAAAGCTGGAGGACATCATAGATGTGACTGATGAGGAAGAGATTAACCACAACCCAGAGAGCATTGTTAGGGAGGCTGAAGGGAACTGGACTTAAATGGGTAAAGATAAGGAGGCAGGAGAAGGATACTGTACAGGAGGACAGTAGCTAATGAAGTGGAGGATGGTAAATATGAGTAACTAAGGGGAGGGATGTATCACAGAGAAGTGGCAGAAGAAGCCCAGTGGAGATGGGTGGTGAAATCAGAGATGAATGTAGAGGGTGAGGGTGGAGCAGAGATAGGGATGGAAGGCGGAACAGCAGAAATACATTTGGGAACAGATTCCCTGGCAGGAAGGGATATGGCATGGACAAGTTATGGACAAAGAATGAAGAGGATCAGATATGGGAGCAAGGGAGAGAGGCATATATGAATATGGTGAAAAAATCCATGCAATGCATGACAGTGGAAAGGGTGTGGCAATCCATTCTGAGGTATGCTAGGAGGGTTAGGGAGAAATCTCACATATTTCTCCATTTGAAAACTGTTGACCTAGCAGGTATTATGGTAGATGTATTACAGGGGAGGTTTGAAGTGCCATGGCAGATCTGTGAAGAGGTAGTATGATTAGCATCCTTCTCTGTGAGCTTCTGTACTCAGGGCAAGTACTTCAAGGAAGCTTAGGATAGATGAATTTCACACGTGGAAAACAAAATTATGTCTATCCAAATGGTATGTGGTGGGGTGGTGGAAAAGGATCTAGGAGGCAAGGATCTTTATGACAAGGACAGGCTTCATTTAAATGGGGATGGAAGTAGGATATTAAACAGAAACTGGCAGAATATTTAGGTTCAGGAGGGAAGTGAGGAGACCCTTTTTATGGTGAGGGTGGTGTCAGGGTGACTTTTAGCAGTGGAAGTGCTAGCCTTTAATACTGGGGGCTGTTTCAAAATGGGGTTGGTCAGGATGAGGGGGATGGTCACTGGACAGGGCGGGGGTGAAGGGGATGAAGGACCATCTGCAGTATAAGGGCCACTATCTGCACAACTGAATAGACACGATAGAACTAAAATGTATCTATCGGTTTGCAAGTTTGTATGTTAGTATAATTCAGTCAATTGAGGGCAGTAGGCATTCAATGTTCAAAGAATGCAAGGTCTTGCACTTTGTGGATAAAAATAAAATATTAAATTCTGATTCTGCTGAGTGCAGTTGGCCACCAGTGGTGTTGTGCTATATTTTGAACTGAGTGGTCTCTGGCCATGAATCATGGACTCCCTCCCTACAACACAGTAGGTGGGTGGGATGCCCCAGAAGCTATCAGGTTTTAGATGCATTATGGTGTATTGTGAAGATCATTTTGACAATATTTGACTGCTTTTAAAATATTCCTTTACTTGTTGCAAACAACCAATATCACTATCAAAATAACTAGTTTTTGATTTTTGTAATAAAACAAAGTAGTCAAAACTAAAACAACTTCTTGATCAATATCAAGGAACAAAAAATGCATACATCGCGTATTAGGGGAGAGGTGATGAGGATCTTGACAAGGTAGAAATACTGAGCAAGTATTTCTGCTTAATATTAACTAAGGAGGGTTATGTTCAAGGACCACACAGTTGGGTTGTGGAGGCAATGGTGGGGAGAAGTGAACACCATTCCATTCACAGTGGATAGAGTTAAGGAAGAACAGTAGGTGGTGGAGGAATGCCCCCAGAAGCTACTCTCTGTGATATCTGGATTATATATAGTGTTCTCTGAATATAGAATCTTATAGTGTACAATTTTGTTGTGCTCACTGTAAGTACAATTCTATGTTGTACATGTTTCTATCTTCACAAGGCTTGGTCACATCTTTGTACTCACCACCTGGTCATGTATCACTATCTCTGTAATCACTGAGATACTACAAGTAATGTTGTCTGTTCTTGACATTCAACATGGTTTTATCATATATTTGAACTTACTGCCTGATCATGTATTATTATTTATGTAATTTTGACCTGTAAGCCTGGCCTGCTCTGGATACAATCATGGCCTACTCCTGACATCCTGTATATATGCTGTTTATGTATTTTCTGCATATATGCCTCTGTACAATACTGTCTTTGCTCACCATGCATAGTATGTGTTTATTCCCCACATCACCCCTGAAAAAGGGACTTGTATGTCTCAGCGGGCCTACCCAGTCATCAAACTTTGAGTAAATAAAATAAATAAACAAACTCACAAAGCTGAAGGTGGATAAAGCCATGAGGCTAGATGGCATACACCAGAGGATATTAAAAGAGCTGTGAAGGGAATTAACAGAGCCTCTGGTGACCCAGTTCCATAGTGTCACTCAACACAGGTGCCATTCCATAGGACTGGAGGAGGGCACATGTGGTTCCACAGTGACAAACAGCAGTCAAGAGGAGGTAGGGAACTGTAAGCCAGTCAGCCTCACCTCAGTGATAGGAAAAATCATGGAGACACTGCTGAAAGAAAGGATAGTGGCACATATGGAATCAAGAGGTGCTCATAATCTGATGCAACATGGATTCACAGAAGCATGGTAATGTCAAACAAGTCTAATAGATTTGTTTTGATTAGGTATCAAGGGAAATAAATCAGGGAGGTCAGTGGACATTTCCTAGATTTCATCAAAGCCTTCAACATCATTCCGCATAGACATTGCAGAGGGGCTGGAAGGAAAGACTTGCTTGTTTGAAGATGACATTGAGATATGCAACATGGTGGATACTATGGAAATGTTGCAGAACATGAAGAAGTACCTGGAGAAGCTTAAAAGATGGTTGGAAATGTGGCAACTGATGTTCAACACAAAGAGGAACCCTGGGGAGAGCTACAGGTTGGGGGATATGTGCTGACTGTTACCAAAGAGGAAAGGGACCTAGGGGTAATCATATTTGATGACCTTAAGGTATCAAAGCAGTGCACAAAGGCAGTAGAAAGGACCAGTGGCATACTGGATGCATAGTCAGGAGTATAACTAGCAGGAGGAGGGAGGTTGTGTTGTCATTGTATAATACACTGGTAAGGCCTCAGCTGGAGTACTGCATGCAGTTCTGGAGGCCACACCTGCACAAAGACATACAAAATGTGAAGACTATCTAGAGAAGGGTAACAAAGATGGTGCAGAGGTTGCACCACAGGACATATGAGGAGAGACTAAGGGACCTCAATATGTATTCACTGGAGGAGAGGAGACAGTGTGGGGATATGATTGAAACTTTCAAGCACCTCAATGGCATAAACAAGGTGAAGGTGGGACCTTCTCTAATGTATAAAAGTACTACAAAATGGGACACAATATGGCATTTGAAGAGGATAGATTAAGAGGTAATGTGATAAAGCTTTTCTGCACAGAAAGGATTGCTTGGAATAGTTTGCCACAGGATGTAGTGGGGGAAACCACAGCGGAGGGTTTAAGCATGTCTGGGACAGGCACAAGGGAAGTATGATGGTGGAAGGAGTGGTGAAAAGCCATTGTTCACATAGTGTCAGTGGCCACATACAAGAAAAAAAAACTGGGACCCACTGGGGAGGGTTCCCAGTGTGCAATATGAGTTTGGGGAGTGGGGACATGATGCCGATGGGGATTGGGCACCCCCATGGGCCAAAAAAGTGAGCTTGAAGTGGAAAGGAATCATGATGCTGACAGGGTCTTCCCCCCCCATCGGCAAAGACAGTGAGCTTGGGTCAGTGGGGAGCATCTGACACTGGGAGTGGGCATCCCTGTGTTGGCAAAATAAATATATAATAAAATTATCTGGGCACTTTGGAATGGCTTTCAGTGTGCCTCAGTGTGGGTGGCAGTGGAATACATGCTGAATCGGGGATTGGGCATCCCAATGTTGGCTTTCTATGGAGTGTGTGGCAGGAGTCACCAGTGTGGAAAGTCACACAGGGTCAGATTTATTTATTGAAATGTTTCACCAAGATAGGCACAATGGACAAGCAAGTTGCTCTCATATAGCATGGCCTGAGGTCAGAGTGCTTGGCGCATGGCAGGAGACAACGAGGTTGTGTGAGAGAGGGGTGGTGCCACTACAGTAATGAATCTGACCATGACAGCAGTGGCAGATTGGTTTCAACTACATGACTCTCTTTTAAGCTGTTGTCATCATCGGCATGCTTAATGATTGGTGGCTGAGGGACGCACCGACTTAAGTGTCCCCATGCATTTGCCTCAACACTGACACACCTCTGAAATGTACTACTACCACAAGATCCTGCTTGTGCATGCGTGCATGCCAACATGAATAAGGGACCAGATCATTTTGGAGATAAGATAGACTGTCACTTTTTAACCAGTCATAAAGAGACTGGGCATTCCCAAAGACAGACCAGCAGGTCCTATGCTACAATCACCCTTCCCATCCATCATCACAGTAAACAGTACCCTTACAAAAACATAAAAAGTAGAGCACACACACCTCCAGCAGCAAGGGCACAAGTCTATAAAAAATAACTGTATTCACATATGCCAAAAACCTGATGCGTTTAGGTTATAGGAAGAAAGGATGTGACCTACATCCGAAAGCACGTCAGGTTTTGACATATGTTATTTATAGACTTGTGCCCTAACTACTGAGGTGTGTGTCTACTTTTTATGTTTTTGTGATTTGAAGTGAGTATGGAAGCACCATGTCCTGGTGCAAACTCCATTGTGTTTTTGATTAAACAGTACCCTTATTCTGGCTCCAGAGTGGGACCAACCAGTCTGTGAGTTGCTTGTTAACTTAGCACCCAACATTTAAAATCAGTACCCAACTTAGTATTTTTAATGTCCATCATTTTTAAAGATTCAAAAACCACTTCCATGGGCAGGTAGTCAGTTTGCTGGTAACTATTGGTCCTTTATATACAGTATGTAAAGGGTGCCCTATGATTACTTCAATTTCTCTGTAAGTGAAAATGATTTCAGAGCTCATGACCAGAATGAGTGTGAGTAGGAGACCAACAGCTATGCCTTTATGTGACACATCACTAAGTTCCTTAGGAATGGCCAGCCTTTGGAGTAAAAACTCAGATATGTGCCCTTTGCTGAAGTAATAAAGTAGACTGGTATGGATGAGCTATTAAAAACAGGGAAGAGATGGGACACCTGGAACTATGATATGAGTCTGGAGGAAGGCATGTTCAGGGTGGAGATGATGAGACACTTTTTCACAGAAACGGAGGTGGCTTGGTGGAATGCATTACCAGAAGAAGTGTGATACATCGGACCAGTGAGCTTCTTCAATAGGTGCTAGGATAGGGTAAGGGGATGGACAATGGAGGAGAAAGGTGAGAAAGAAGGGCACTGCAGAATAATGAGTGCCAGCTGCACATTTAAGCACATTTTATAAATATAAAAATGAAACTCCTGGCTGGTTCTCTCCCATCCTGAAGAAAGCACTTAGGGATAGGGACTACTGGTGGAAAAAAGTGAGGAAATCCCACCTGGAGGCTGATTGGTTAGCATTCCGTACCACTAGGAATGCTTGTATCCAAGCTAATTAGGTCAGAAAAAGCTAGGTACTTCAAAAGAACTAGAAGACAATAAAAACTACTCTGCCAAATTTTGGAACATCCTCAAAGTTGAAGGTCAGTCCACTGCAACACCTTCAAAAAAAATTGTGACTGATGGTACCACCTACATGGACAAAGCTAATAGACTAGAAAGCATAATAATCACTTTGCCACTGCAGGGCTTGCCTTTGACACCTCACCTATCAGCAAACTTAGCCCAGCAAGAGACTACACTGTTGGCTTCACTGATAATCACAACCATAACCAACTGCATCCCACTCCCTTCAGCTTCCTCACAATTACATTCAAGCAAGTGGAGGACCTCCTCCTTTCTCTGGATACAAAAAGAGTGAGGTGCAGATAATTGAACCTTACTTCCTAAAACTTGGCCATACCTATCTGACCGCCCCTATTACACACTTATTCAACACCTCTCTGATTCAAGGTGAGCTACTTGTCTTGTGGAAAACTGCCCACATCCTACCATTATTCAAGACTGGGGATCTGAGTGATCTGAACAGTTACCAGCCTATTTCTATACTATCCGTCCTCTCTAAATTACTTGATAAAATTGTCAACATCCAACTTAGAGAACATTTGGATTCACAAAAGTTGCTAAACCTGGCTCAGTCCACCTTCAGAGCCAAACACAGTACAATATCAGCTCTTGCCAAAGTAACTACAGACTGGCAAATGGCCTTGGACTCTAAGAAGCATATATTTGCCCTCTTCCTTGATCTAAGTAAGGCTTTCGATACTGTGGATCATACCATCATGCTTACTGCACTGAGTAACATTGGACTTGATAGTTCTGCCATTAAATGGTTCACCAGCTACCTAACCAATAGATTACAACAAGTCAAAGCCATAGGAGATCTGTCCCCACAAAAATCCTTGTTGCAAGGAGTCCCACAAGGCTCCATCCTAGGCCCTATCCTCTTTGCAATATACATCAATAATCTGGACTCACAGCTGGGCACAGCAAATGTGCACTTATTCGCAGTTGATACTGTACTCTATACCACAAATTCATCCTTGGATCTGGCCCATGACTACTTACAGAAAGACTTCATCACCCTCCAATACAACCTTCTTACTCATAAGCTCCTCCTCAATGCCAAAAAGACTAAAGCAATGATTCTCTCACCAAAGTGTACTTCCGGATGTCCACATATCACACAGATCTGAACACTCTTAGATGAAACCCTTGAAGTAGTTGATACCTTTAAATACCTAGGGTTCTGGCTGGATAACAAGCTCAACTTTCTGTGCCCCTTAAATGAAACCTTGAAGAAACTAAGACAGTGATTAGGTTTATTCTATCGCATTAAACACCTACTCATGTTAGAAGCCAGAATGAGACTAGTACAAACTACATTCCTACCTGTACTGGACTATGCTGACTTCCTTTACAGTCATTGCCCATCAACAAAGCTAAACAAACTGGACACCCTTTACCACCGGGCTTTAAGATGTATCTTAAATCTACCCCGTAGTACACATCACTGTCATCTATACCAGGTTTCAGGATGGACCTCACTCTCAACTAGAAGAAAAAGGAATGCTCTCCTCTGGTTTTTTAGAGCATTATCTGATAACCTTCCTGCATACATCTCGAACATCTTCAAATGGGCTAAAGGTTCCTATGGCCTGAGATGCTTCTCCTTAATCTGCTTCCAGATTCCTAGAGTGAAAACTACCCTTGGATCAGCAGCAATCAAATTTCTCACTTCCATCACTTTGCAACACTATGCAAGACTCATTAAAATTATCCTCACTTCCAAGCATTTCACATTCAAAGCTCTACTAATGGATTATCTGAAGTAATCATGCAACTGTTTCAGATACCGATGACCCTAAGCCTCAGGTGCCTCTCTCAAATCCTACATCTAAGTATCTCATCCACACATTCCTAACAACAGAAACCTAGGACCTACAAGCCCTAGTTCCTTAATCCAAGATGCCTACCCTATTCTCTACCTTTTACCTATACTGGCCTTCCTTTTGGCTGCCTACTCTTTCATCCCAATTTCTACACTATTCAATACCTCCTTATTTTATATTATTTAGGTATGAGCTCTTACTTAGCAGTGACTATATGGGATTGTTGTCTCTTCTCATTTCAGTAAAGCTTATCATTATGTACCTTTGCATGTTAATTATGTTGATATGTATAGGCCCATATTGACCAGCACCTTTAAAATGTTTTTTCTTTTTTTTGCACCATTGTCCACCATAATTGTAATCTTATGAAGTGTACTGTATTGTATTTATGCCCAGGACCACCTTGAAAATGAGCTTGCTCAATGGTGTTTATGCCTGGTTAAATAAAGTGATTGATTGATTGATTGATTATGTACTACTAAATATTAATGTGTTAGAAAATTTCTTTTGTAAATATGTTTGTAATTTGTTTCACTTTTATAGAGGCTGAAGACATTAAAATTGGTGAAGATTACAATGGAACTGCAGGGTTTGATGAGGAGCATGAATGGTCCATTGAACTTGGTAATGTCATAAATCTGGAATTAACAACAATAGGGAAAATGGCCACATAGACATCTCTCCATTTTGGGGGGAAGGGAGTGTGGGTGCCTGTTACCTGCAATAACTGAGTTCCTCTTGAATCTGATTGCTGCTCTCAGAAATTCTCCTCCAACTCCAATGAGCCCCTCCCTTCACCAGCTCTCAGCCCCCTGGTGCGGGACCACCATAATCCTCCTGTGCTCTATCTACACTTGAGAAGGGCGACCATGGAAAGCTGCTTATAGTTGCAATATCCCCAGTCACCAACAGGTGCTACTGGAACAGGGCAGAGGTGCCCACCCACACACAGGAGAGGAGAGCAGTCCTCTGGAAGCTCATCCCTCACTCCCTCCCCGCTGAACCCTGGGTGATATGAGTTCTTCCTCTCATGCCTCATCCAAGGGCCTATTCATGTTCATGGGGAACTTCAATCCACCCAACACCTCACATCACAGCCATCCAGGGGTTCTCAAATGTATATCTTCATGGGAGGGTCCCCACCTATGGAGTGAAGTGTTTTATCAACAATCCAGTCATCTTGAGTGCTGATGATGCATCAATTCATGTATCAGGAATTCCCATTGATGATGGCTGAAGAGTCTGTCACAAGATTGGCCCATGCACCATTTTCCTGTTTTCTCCCCAGAATCTTGTCATGTAGTACACAAGACATACACCAGTGTCTGTCACGCTACTTGAAATAGCTGAACCAGCCACACTGATGTATCCTGGCCAACACCAGAAGGCAGTAGACATTGGTCATATATAGTGGTGGATGAAGTGTAAAAAATTTGCTTTGTGGAGTAGTCCATGAAATTCCACCCATTTCACAAAGTGAAGTGCAAAATGTTGCCTGGCAAAACAGCAAAATTTCTCCTGGTGGAACAGTGAAATTTTACCTTCCATGGAGACATTTCACCATCTACAGTGAAATTCTGCCTTCCATGGTGAGATTCTGCCTTCTTCAGCAAATTTTAGCCTCCAGAAGGTGAAATTTCACTGTGAAAGACAAAATTTCACCTTAGTGAAATTCCGCCTAATGTGGAAAATTTCATGAATTACTCCACATGGTGAAATTGCCCACTTTGCAGCCACTTTGCCAGTGGAATTTAAATTCACTGCCTCTCTAGTCATCTACCCTATCCTTTCCCTGATAGATGACCATCAGTCATTGGAAGCTCAAGCCTTCACTCCCTCAGTCATACCTCTGATGCTCATGTCTGTTACTGAACTCTGGGGGGCATTGGTATGATTTATTAAATTTATAAAGATGAACCTCCTATATTTTGTACAGATAATAACAACAAGAAGAGAAAGAGAGAGTCTAACAAAGCAGAATTAACAATAGAGGCTGTTGTTGAAAAACAGAGAAATGTAATGCTCCAAAAGCAGGACAGGCACCATGATTGGGTGAAGTGATGTGCAGCTAAGCAACATGCTAAGGATAAAGATCTACTGAAATATATGATGGATAGGAGCAAGACCACATCCAAGGTGTTAGTCAATGACTTCATTGGTGGGTTGCTGACCTGCTGAAACCAAGTCAGCAATATCCACACCAACAATATACTATACCAACTCTACTTGCCTGACGACATACTACCATAGCAATTAACAATTATATTTGGGGATAACAGTATTGATCCACAGTTTATTTATCACACTTATACTGACCTGCTAGGTTAAGGAATTTGTTGTCAGTTTAGTTTACAGAAGTATGCTTTGTATATGTTGAAATATATTTATATTGTTTAGTTGATTAATATTGGAATTGTTAAAATTTCATGTTATAAATGAGTTATTAAAAAAATGATATCCTCTCATATTCAGAGCATGACTCATGTTATATATATAATGACCCTTATTGTGTAATGTGACTGTGGGAGAAGCAGTCCGGTGCTTGATTAAGACAGTAGTTTAAATATTTATATTATATTGAAAAGAAATCACACAGTGTTGTGAATGATAAAATAGGCAGGTGGCTGTCAGCTGGAAAAATCTATGAGACCCTGCATGGTGGTGCAGATGGTTGATTAGATTGATGTCTTTTGTTATGTCACACCAGTGAACAGGGTTTGGAAAATTACCTAGGTCGCTGAGGTGCTGGCATTGTGGTGGTGGTGCTGGGAGTCATATGAGGGTCACAAACGGTCAGGGTGCATGAGGTTGGTTGGGAAAGGGGTGTGTTTTGAACCCCATTGCTCACCCCATTAAATGAGTAAGTAAGGTACTGTGTATACAGTATATATATATATATATATATATATATATATATAAGCAATTAGATAATATGATGAGCACTATGATTCACAACCCCAAAAAATACATCACTCATGCCTGTTCAATACATACACAGTAAGAGATGTGGTCTTAGGCTTTGGAGCACTTATGTTGTATTTACCTTGTTTTGATGCTTCAGCCTTAATGGTTCATTAACAATTATTTTGTACAATGTGTGAATACATACATATATATATATATATATATATATATATATTTATACACTCACACAAATAGCAGGAGTAGGTATGAAAATGACAGGATAATAGTGGGATACATGATGAACACAAGTGTGATATTTAAAATATTTTCACTCCTTTAGATCAAACTTTGGATATTCATAAGTGGCAAAGCCATGAGTAAGTATCCAGAGGTCACTGTGCAGGAGAGAAAATATCTTCTATATTACATTAGTGCACATCATGTATCCATTATACAATGAGCCTCCTATTGCTAAGGTGGGATGCCCAAAAGTAACCATTTGTGCTGAATAGTACAGGTTTTGCATGATTGCATAATACATGCATAACTGGAGTTGTCACATTGCTGTGAGAATACCTGTTTTTATCTACTAGGTCATTTGCTTTCCTAATTATATAACAAAAGATATCTTAGTGACATCAGTAGCAGCAAGATATCAAAAATATTTTTGTTACTGTCATACAGTGGAATACTGAACCAATAACAGAACAGCGTCTACAATGCTAATGACATCACAATGCCTAGTGCAGCACTGAAGCAAGCAGTATATCAAATATTCAATAGCCTCACTCCCACCATTACATACAAACAGTTTTATACTATCTGAATGGAGGGATGGGAGTGTAGAGTCCATATAAAATGAGGATACAATTTACTATCTGAAAAGAAGATAAATTCTTTGAAAAAATATTTGTTACAGCATCAGTTAGAGTGGATACCACATTAGCAAAAGCATGGAAATTTGGCATTAGGATTTCCAACCCTAACATCTCACCCCCCAGGGTTCCCTCCCATAACACAACACCCACATCCCCCACCCTCCACACACCAGCAGGTGTTGGGTGTGCCATGGGGTCATAAGGCCTAACTCTCACACCATTCAACATGTAAACATGCTTTCAAGCTACAGCATAAACAACTGGGTGAGAGTTAGGCCTTGTGATCCCAATGGCACTGCCTAACACCTATTGGTGCATGGAGAGTGGAGGAATGGTGATGGGGTGGTAGGAGTGTGAACACTGGGTGGTGGGTTGTTGAGTTTGAAACTCATAATGCCTCATTTTCCTGCTTTGTTGATATGATGTCCATAATGCTCTGTGTTGTTGTTTTAAAGGTATATATATATATATATATATATATATATATATATATATATATATACATATATATACATATATACATACACTAATATATATACATATATATCAAAAATCATTTAATGCATCACTAAGGTTGTTCCACAGTGACAAAAGCAAGGAAATTCAATGTTAGGGTTCCACCTCCTTACACCCACCCACCCTGCCACCACCAACTGGCATTGGGGTGTATGTTAGGGTCATCGGTCTAACTCTCACCCCATCCCATGTGCAAACAAGCTGCGATGGTGCAATGAGGAGAATGGGTGAGAGTTGGGACAAGCCCCAGCACACCCCAATGCCTGTTGTTGAGGGGCAGGTGGAAATGAAGGGGAACCTAACATCAAAATCTTGATTTTGTCTATGAACAACAACAATGCATAAATGGATTTTTTGCCATGAATTTCCTTTCTTTTGAGAATGAGCACTATAAATAGTGAATGGAATGTGGTGGTGGGAGAGAAGGAGCCCTTTGGGCCCGTGCTCCCCACCATGTGATTATTTTGTGACATAGTAATGTTAATGGTAATGCAAACACAAACACAAACAGTATCACACATGGTGACACAATGTAAATGATAATGCAAATGGTAAGAGAAAGCATGAGTGCAAAAATTAAGAGAAACAGAAATGGTAACATAAATGGTAATGCAAGCGCTAACAGCAACAAAAAGCGGTAACAAAAAAACGAGCATAAATGCTAACACCAATGGAAACACACATTATAAGAAAAATGCAAATGGTAACACATGCAAACAGAAATGCAAACAGTAAAGGCAATGGCTGCAGAAGGAAACAGTAATGCAAGCGACAGGGAATGCAACCAAAATGCAAACGCTAAGGCCAACAGAAATGCAAACAGTGATGAACATGGAAACAATAATGGTAACACACTTGGATATGCAAACAGTTAAAGTAACAGCAACTATGACACCAAAGTGAATAGTAATGCAGACGAGCATAAACACAGGTGCAGACCAAAATGCAAACAAGTAATGCACATGGTCACAGTACCACAACTGGAAATGCAAATGCTAACAGTACCACCAACGATGATGCCAAAGGAAACACAAATGCAAACTGAAGCTCATATGCAAACCCAAATGGTAATGCACACAATGACACAGAATGAAATGCAAACAGAAACAGTAATGGAAATGCAAATGGTAATAGTAACAGAAATGCAAGTGCAAACAAAAACACAATGGGTGATGCAGATGGTGGCGTGGATGGGAACGCTAATGCAAACGCTTATGGAAATGCAAGTGGATACGCTAACTGTAACAGTAATGGAAGAGCACACCCTTTTTTCCCCAAAAGCTGCATTGAGAAACACAGTGAATACAAAGAATGTATGCATAATAATGTGCCTCAGGCAGAAAATGAACATTTGGAATACTAAATTGCTTACTGTATATCTTAGGAACCGTATAACATAGAAAAAACATTTTAATTTCATATAATTTATGACTTCCCTGGCTAGTTTTGCACTTAGACCTCTTGTGGGGCTAAGCATTTTTCTGACAAAAAGTCTTTATCTCTTAGCATTTCCAAGATACGGGCCTCAGAAGGCACGCAGATGCCGTAATGTCCGTCTATGAGAAAAAATAGTCAATCAATCAATTAAATCTTTATCCATGTAAATACCATTGAGCATGGCTCATTTACAAGACTGAGCTGGTTAGCACAGGAATACAGGATATACAATATATGAACAGTCACAACATAATACCTCAGTAATATTATACAATACAGACATACAATAGTTAAACATAGTCATAAGTGGAGAACAGTTTGGAAACAGTGGTTTAATTCCTTCATAGTGTATAATGAGTCTAGTAACAGTAACTGGAAGTACTAACAAGGACAATTTTTCAGTAATGGTATATTACATACAATGCCGTAAGTAACAAGACAGACAGTGAGTTAGAAAAAGAAAAACAAACAGTGTAACAGGGTAGAATGGGGATGTGGTAGGTGGGTGAGATAGGGTACAGGCAGGGTGATGGGGATAGATGAGGGATAGATGAAACCTCAGAGAGACACAGGACAGGAGGACAGGGAACACAATTAGGTATTAGTGAAATGTGCGGGAAGCCACAAGGTCAATAGTCATCATCAGAATAATGTAACTTTGCAGCCCTCTAATATTTTGTCATCAAACCACCAAAAGGCACATCTGTGGGATCTTGACTTTCTTCCCTCCAAATTTCAGCCTACAAAACCAAACTGTTCTTTTGCATCAGGGTGGCAAAGATTTCCTATACTTTGGGGAATAGTGTTGCAAAGTAGTGTTGCAAATCGCAACACTTTCACAAAAAAAATCACGAATGTGTCACAAGTGCTATACTACTTTGTGACACTACAGTTTACAAAAATATGAAAAACATATGTTCGGGGTATTTAACCCTCCAAAAAAGACATGGCTAGCATTCTCAGGGTTCAACTAGGTGAAGAGAAAAATAATTGTGTTCCTAGAGGGTCCCAAATTTAAATGCCAAGCATTTCTGTGACCAGTAACTGAAAAAAAATGGCCGATTCACGACAACACAGGGGTAATTTCCGACACTAAAAATTGCATTTGTGACACAGTTGCACTTTTTATTAACTTTTCCCATTGACTATAATGGGAAACTTTTTTTTGAATAACTTTTATACCGTTAAATAATTTTTCACTGAATCTTCAAAAGGCACATCAGGGACCCTGGTTGCATGGTCCTGAAGGTTTCTGACTAGTCACGCACACCATGCGACCTGTAAGTGTGAGCACAGAATGCACAAAAAGCATAAAGGCAACTTTCTATTGTGCTTTATAGCTCCACAATTGTATATCTGACCATTACGAAACTTGGCAAATCCAGTGATCTATGGTACTGCTCCTCGCCAAATTTCAGGCAAATCCATTATACTATGTCAAAGTTATTATGCCACAAAATTTCACACTTTTAACCTAAATAGGGTATTCAACCCCTAACTATAGTGGCACTACCGTTACCACTATAATATATTATATATATTCATGGCAAAAAACTCCATTTAATGCATCAGTTAGGGTTGTTCCACAGTGACAAATGCAAGAAAATTCAGTGTTAGGTGTTAAAAACCTAACTCCACATTCCCCACCCCAACTTTCACACACACACACACACACATGCATAAGTGAAGGTACACCAAAACAACATGACCAATCACAGAATGGCCAGCAGCAGGTGACAGAAATAATGGAGTTTGCCCTTTTAGGTGCAGACCAGGTTGTCCTGGTGCACCCTTCCCTTTCTCATCAAGATGGTGTGCTCAGAAGGTGGGGCAGAAAGGGGAGGGGCCAGGGGACAATGGCCAAGCAACAGGAAGGGGAGGGGTAAGAGGAGGTATATAATGGACAGCATAAGAGTGGTTCAGCCACTTTTGCTGGAGTTTTGATATACATTGGAACTGCAGCACTTCTGATTGGCAAACTAGGATCTTATTTTGGAGCTGAGGTTTGTGCACCACAGACAAGAAGGTAAGGCAAGAAAAAAAGTGGGCTATATAAACAAAAAAGGGAATAAAAAAGAGACTATATATATATATATATATATATATAAACATATATAATAATGTTATACTCTAGGGAAATAGTACTGTGTTGTGATGCATTTAGAGAAAGAATTGCTAGGACCAACAAGTGGTTGCTAAGAGTTTTTTGTCCAGAAGGGCTAGTTTATAAACTTTGCACAGGTAGGTTCCAGC
This sequence comes from Neoceratodus forsteri, assembly GCA_016271365.2. NCBI lineage: Eukaryota > Metazoa > Chordata > Ceratodontiformes > Ceratodontidae > Neoceratodus > Neoceratodus forsteri. Next base: position 1,182,005,426 of record CM057458.1, read on the forward strand.
GGTTGTTGCCTTGAGAGGTTATCACTTGTGATGGTCAGCTGAGTCATGCGGAAATGGAAGAATATCTGTACAGCATGAGATAACCTTGTAGACTATGTTAGTGGGAAGTGGGGCCTGGCTTGAAGGCAGAGAGAAGGTTTCGCTAGCGAAGGTGAGCATTGTATTGTCCCAAGGGCAGATTGCCTGGAAAATGCAACCCCCCTCTGTAAGGATTGAGGGATTATGAGTAAAATCACAAGCAGAGCAAGATGTTGAGTGAGGGCAGAGGGGCAAGCAGGAGAGCACCCGTGAGCAAAGACCATGTGGTGTGACGTCAGATGCTGAGGTGCATTTAGGAGAGGTAGTGCTCTCTAAAGTGCATGGTTCAGTAGTTGGTGTCCCCTCTGTGGTAACTTAAATTGTTTTTGAAGAGAATTGCAGTCCGATTTATGATGTAGGGCAAAGAGGCAGAGGAACATGTCAGGTGAGCTCCCGTGAGTGGCGACCATGTGATGTCAGATGCCGTGGGTGCATTTCAGCAAGAGGTAGCACTTATTTAAGTGCATGGTCCAGTAGTTCTTTCCCCTCTGTGGTGATTAAAATGGTTTTAAAGAGAATCACAGGCTGAGTAAGACTTAGGGCATGGGGGCAGAAAAGCATGTCAGGAGAGCACTCGTGAGCAGCAATCACGTGGCGTGACATCAGAAACTGTGGGTGCAACCGGCGAGAAGCAGCATTTTTAAGATAGTAGGTCCAGTAGGCAGTGGAAGAACAGCAAGGGACGACAAGACCTGGACACAGCAAAGCACACAAAAGCGGTGATATTGGATGCTCCTCAGGAGGAGGGGTGGGGGTGAGGCCTAGGGACCATGTAGGACCAACAAGGCATATGGGGCAGGTGGGGGACCAAACAGGCCTCGAGGGCCTGCAACTGGAAGTGTGTGAGCTGTATGTATGGCATCTACAGGCCAGAAGGCCACAGGAGGAAGCACAAGGGATGCAGCTTGGCCATAAGTAGCCAGTGGATGGCTGGGGGGGTGCAGGAAGAGAGGCTAGGCCCAACAGGCCAGGAACATGACAGTGGATGCTACAGGGGGCATAATAACAATTTTTTGGGCTCCAAAAGGGGATGGGGTGAGCACTCAGGCTGGGAGGCCATGTGGCACACCCCAAAAATTCTATATGCAGGGGATAGGTCTAGACCTGAAAGGCCACAGGAGGCAGAGCATAAGGTACTTGGCAGCCATGAGCAATCAGAGGCTGGGGAGCACACAAAAAGTGTTTTGTCCCTACTGGCCAGAGGAGATAATAACCAGAGGGGATGGAGAAGTGACAAGAGCACACCAAAAAAAGAAGCCTTGTTTGGAGCTTTGCCTCAGGAAGGTGCAGGAAGCAGCACGGTTGAAGGCCTCAGGCAGGACATAATTTGGGCCGACAGATTAAATGGTGGAGGATAAATAATTTGATGGCCAGGAGTGCAGTTTAGTGAGGAAAATGCATGTTTTGACTATTAGTCGACGGTCTTTTGGAAGTGGGCCTGGCTATGTGAGAGACTATTGCAGGCAGAGTTTTAATAATGGAATTTTCTCTTCCTTTTCTTCAGTTATATTTTACAGGAGCAGGAAGCAAGGAACATAGCACCAAAGAAGAGCAGGCCTATGAAGGAGGATGCCTACAGGGCTGTAGTGGAGTTCAGAAGGAGAAAAAGCAGCGCACTACTACGGAGGGGGGTGCTCTTTACAGAGATTGCAAACCTGTAACTTGTCAGTAGTCCAAAAAGTAAGAGCACACCACAAATCTTCAGCTTAATAGCTAATTTTTATTGCCAAAGTGTTCACGGCCAGAAACCCAGCGCTTTGGCTGTATAGCCTTCAAAGGGGTTTGGCTCAGTGTCATAAAACAAGCGTTTATAAACAAAATCAGACATCATCAGCAATTGACATTTTTAGGTTTTTACATAGATATATAAACACCACTATTTTCCTAATTTAAACACGTTATTACATAAAATACATATATAAAAGGATACATTTCTACTATACATATGTTCAATTAATCACAATCTTTAATATCGTTTCTTTTCTTTTCCTTCTCATCCTGGGGGGATGGAGGGAAAAGGTAAGGGGAAGAGAAAAGAAAGAAAAAAAGAAACAAGTTGAAAAGTGAAGGATGGGGAAAAGAAAGAAGTGTACCAGAAAGAAGGGAGAAATGGGGGGGGGAGGAGAGGAAAGGTGTGGATGGGGGCCAAAGGGAAAAAGAAAGGGAAAGGGAAGGAAAGGAGAGAATGGATTAGTGGTTCTTCTGGAACTTTTGAGGGAATTTAATACATGTTCTGTATAGAGAGAGAGAGAGTAATAGATCTGACGAGAACTGGGAAGACATCAAGATGTGATCACCCTAAGTCTGCTTCCATCCATTAAGTGGTAGAAGGAACCATTTTTAGGCTGGGGATCCACAGACATTCATTCACCAGGTGATCTGTAAGAGAAAGAAAGATAGAAATTGATTAATAAACCATTCAATGCACACCGTTGATTCATAAGAAGCATACTCTTTCTAATACTTCTTTTCTTTTAGAAAGGGCTTTAGATCCAATTGGTCATTTAGTCCATAAGGTTTCACAGTCCCTAATTTGAAAATCCACCTACTCTCCTTTTTCAGTAATTCATTAGTTCTATCACCACCATATCTCAGGGGTTGTTGCAAGTCTGTTCCCATAAATTTAAAACTTTTTGAGTCAGAATCATGTTTTTGTGCAAAGTGTAGGCTTATAGGAGTATCTGTTTTCCATTTATAATATTCCTAACATGTTCTTGAATTCCCTGTTTTAGGGCCCTTGTTGTGCATCCTACATATAGTTGGTTACACCCACACCATATGGCATAAACTACAAATGTAGTATCACAATTGATAAATTCCTTCATAGTGTACTTTTCTCCATTTCATGGGTGTGTAAATTCAGATCCTGTATTACAGTAACAGCAGATACTGCATCTTTGACATTTAAAGTTTCCTTGTGGTTTTGTTCCTAGCCATGTACTTTTTTCAGGCTTGGTTAATCTACTCCTAATTATCTTAAATTTTAAATTCTGTCCTTTTGAAAAAGTAATTATCGGTGTTTCTCCTACCACTTCTTTCAAGTTTATATCAGAATGCAGTATGTGCCAATTTCTGTATACAACATTCCCTATCTGCCCAGATCAATTGTTATGTTCAGTTACAAATGTCATAGGTGCATTCATATTCACTGATTCTTTTTTTTCTTCTAGTAACTCCTCTCTCCTTCTGTTTATTGCTTTATTCAATGCATGATTAAGGAGATCATTATTATAGTCTCTTTCTAAGAATCTCTTTCTTAATTCTTCTGCTTCTTTCCAAAAGTTTAAATCATCAGAACAATTCCTTCGTAACCATAGAAATTGTCCATAGGGTATAGAATCCTTTAAGTTTTTTGGATGTGCACTATCAGCCCTGAGTAATGTGTTGGTTGCTGTTGGTTTTCTGTGATTTTTTTGTAATAATAGACTTTTCAGGCTTTAAAGGTTTTTGTAGGGTCAGATCCAAGAAATCTATATTTTCAAAATCAGTTTTGAATGTAAACTTCATATTAATATTGTTATTCAGCCATTCTACAAATTGTTCTGCCTTTTGCTTCTCCCCTTCCACACTACCAAAATGTCATCAATAAAGCCTGTCCATAATATTACATTCTCTAGGTAAGGGTTTGTATTATGAAAGATTGTAGTTTCTTTCCATTTACCTAAAAATATGTTTGCATAAGAAAGGGCCATACATGCACCCATTGCTGTCCCCCTTATCTGTCTGTAGTGGTCTCCTAAAAATTCAAAATTATTATGGTTCAAAATAAAGTGGATTGCTGATAGTATGAAATCTACAGGAATTTCATCTATATTTTCCCTTTTCTCTAGAAAATATTTGCAGGCACTAAGTCCCTGTTCATGCACTATCCGAGTGTACAGGGATTTTGCATCAATAGTTAACCATAACATATTGTCTGTCCACTGAATTTCTCTAAGTTTATTTAAGACATGTGTAGTGTCTTCCGTGTAAGATGGAAGTTTAACTACTTCTCTCTGTAAAAAGAAGTCTACAAATACTCCAAGTTTTTCTGCAAGGGAACCTATGGAGGAAATGATTGGTCTACCTGGAGGATTATTCATATTTTATGAATCTTAGGTAGTATGTAATAATAAGGTAGAATGGGATTCTCATTCCATATAAACTGTAGTTCTTTCTCTGTTATTTCCTTATATCACTGCTTCTTGTAATAAACTTAATTCAGTTTTATACTGGAACATGGGGTTCCTTTTAGCTTTTCATAGTTTGATGAATCATTTAATAAACTTAATACAATAGAAATATAGTGATTTCTATCTAGAACAACAATATTTCCCTCCTATCTGCTGATTTTATTACAATATCACTTTCTACCTGCAATTCTTTAAGAGCTTATATCTCTGTAACTGATAGATTTATATCCCTTGGTTGACCTGTTTTATCCATAATTATTTCTATTTCACTCAGAACAACTTTTCAAAAGTAGAAATAGCTGGATTGAATACATATGGTAAAATCAGAGGTGGATAAAATCATTTGTTCCTTTGTAGTTTTATATCAGTGTTAATACTTACAGTGGTGGGACCTGAACCCATTATGTTCCTCCATTACATTAATAACATAATCAATGTCCTCCATAGTGTTCTGAGTCCCAATATTCACTTCTAAATTGGAGTCAGATGGTACAGGGAGATTTTGTTCCAGCAGAATAGATTCCAAATAACCCATGTTTTCTTCTTGTTCCCCTGAACTCGGTTTCCTAGAAATAAATGCTCTCAGTCTAAGTTTCTGAAAGAGTTTAAATAAATCAGCTTGTACTTGAAATTGATTTAAACTTGGTGTTGGAACGAAAGAGAGACCATGTTTTAAGAGCTAAATTTATTCATTGGAAAGTTCTTTTTTTGATAAATTCACTATTTGCTGCTCTTGCCCCAGCGTCTCCCTCTGCCCCTGAGTTTTCTTTTGTTGATTGTAACGTTTTCCTCCTCTCTTTCCTCTCCTGGTCCTTCTAAGCCTTCTTTTCTTAATTCTTGGATATCTTGTTCTTGATTCCGATCTAAAAAAGGACTCTGATCTCTATTATCACTTCCTCTCCTTTCTGAGAAGTGCACTCTGGTTCTACTCCTACTTCTGCTTCCACTCTTATTCCTGAAGTTGCTTTTCTTCTAGTTCAGCACTCTATCATTTTCATAATCATTCTGATCATGCTGTAGCTTCTTCTGTTTCTAATTATGAGGTCTTTTTCATTTTAGTTAATTTATCTTTCATAAATATATCCAGTTCTTTAAACATTACTGCCTCTTTAAATATCAAAACCTCTTTCTTTGCTTGTTCAATTTCTGTTTCAAGTTCTGTATGTTTTGTATGTCAACCTTAATAATTAATTCTATAAATATTTTGGAGCAAGTAGAGGCTGCTAACCATTCTTCTTATAGTGGAAAGTTTTCATAGCCAGAAGAGAGTAATACATTGATTCTGAAGCCCTCATGGTGCTTGCTCCTTTTCAAGATATTGCTCTAGGGTAATGATATTATAAGTGATGTTCAGCTCCTTTTTAAGCAATTTTTCTAATTTAAGAAAATTAGTTTTAACATCACCTGATGTCGATTTCTCTCCAAAGAGTCTGTTACTAGCTCTGCTTCTCCTCGTAGCCCAGGTGTCCATGTGTTTCCAATCAAAGCTCAATCCAATGTCTAATAGAATGTGGGAGCTAGTGGAAGGAGAGGAACCTGGGAGATCCAGGGAGAAAAGAAAAGTGGGGAAGGGATAAGAGGCAGAGGAAAAAAGGTGGCTGAGAGGCCATGCAGCCCAACCAGGGTGCAGACACCAATAGTCAGACCTACCAGGGTGGTTAATCCAGTACCTCTGCAGCCCGTTGACCCAGTACCATCAGTACCTCACCAGGACCAGGTTGTGGTTCCCATAGTGGAGCCCTGACTGGATCCCCAGTGCACAGTAGTTCCTCCACAGCCGCTATTAGGGCAACTACCCCTTCAACCACTGGGGACCATGCTGGGACACCAGGTGGACAGCAGGCAGCAAGGAATGGACAAGGCCACAGGTAACTCACCCGGCTCCGTGGGTGACAGCATCAAAAAGTAGATAAGCCAAATTGTTTCGGCACTTGGGACAGGGGGTTTGGGGCAGATGATGTCAACACTGGCTGAGATTAGGTCAGAAAAGGAGGTGCTAAAGGAAATGGAAGGGGGAATGGAGAAAGAGGGAAAAGGAACAAGGGAGATAAGAGCTCCTGGGATGAGGTAAGAGGAATACATCCTGTTGTACAAAAAAAAAGATATGGAAAGATGAATATGTGGACATATTACCTTAATGTCAGAAGCGGCAGCCAAATATGAAGAAGCAGAGAATATAGGGAAGAGTGAAATGGCAGCAGCAATTAGTTTTGTTAGGTAAGAAAGAAGAGGACAAATTCACCAAAGGGAAGACTTGGGAAGGATTGTTGTAGGTTTCACCACATTTCAAGCCATAGTATAGGAAAGAAAGCCAGAGTTGGGTATTCCACTCATCCATACTCCCTGATAATAAGGTGAGCAAAGGCAAAGGGTGTGGGGTGGATATATTATGACATATTCTTTCAGCAGAGAATGGCAACTTATGGGGATGTAAGATAGGATATGAAGCAATTAGATTTGTGGACAGACTATGTAACTGACCAGTCCATGATGAGGGGGAGTTTGGAAAGAAAGGAGTGATAACCCAGAGGTGTTGCTGGGCCTACAATAAGGCTTTTTGTTCCTGGCCACAATGCCGCTTTCGGCACGCATGTTCAAAATGTGGGGGAACACATTCAGTGAGCAGATGCAGGATGACATGGGTCCAGGGAACCCAAGGATTAGGGGCGCAAGGATCAGGTCAACAGTTATTTGGGAAGGGCAGGGGTATGGGGCAGGCATGGAATAGAGGGGAGAGGCAGGGGGCATGCAAGTAGAGGGAGTCAGAATCACTGATCAGCAAGGACAGACACTGAGAAATGGTGGAGACTTTGGTAGAAAAGAAGGGAAGAATGAGAAAGGGAAATTTACAGAAGCAAAAACCCCCATCAGGATAGAGGCATGGAAGGAATGGTTGGACAGATACCCAAATAGAAAAATAGCAAAGATGATTAAGAAAAGTTTTCAAACAGGTTTTTCATTGCAGTGTGAGGGACCAAGATGAGCGAGAGAGGTGAACAATCTGGATTCGGTAAAAGGGAAGGAAGGAAGGAAGAAATGTTAAGATAAAAGATAAAGAAGGAAAAACCACAGGAAGAATAGAAGGACCTTATGATACTCCCCTATTGCAAAATATGAGGATTTCCCCATTGGGCTTGATACCCAAAAAACAGGAGGGAGAATACAGGGTGATTCACCACCTATCCTTTCCTGAAGGGGAGTCAGTGAATGATTTTATCTGTGAGGAATATAGTAAGGTGACATATGCCACATTAGAAGCTGCAGTCAGGGTCATCCAAGCAACTGATGATTCCTGGATGGCAAAAATGGATATAGAGTCTGCTTTCAGGTTACTTCCCACTTAGGAAGAAGACTGGGACCGCTGGGGTTAAAATCAGGGCAGTACTATTTTGGACAAGGCTATGCCCATGGATGTTCTATAGCATGTGCCACATTTAAAGCATTCAGCACCTGTTTACAGTGGATATTTCAAGAGAATACTGGTTATAAAACAGTCATTCACTATTTGGATGATTTCTTTTTATAGGCAAGGGAAGAAGGAGACAGAACAAATATTGGCCAGCTTCCTAGAACTGTGTGGAGAATTAGGGGTTCATGGTCACCCAGGAAAACAGAAGGCCCAGTAGGGTGCTAGAATTTTGGGTATCCAGATAGATGCCTTGAGAGAAACATTCAGGCTGCCGGACAAAAAAGTGAGAAAGCTGAAGAAGCTGATTCAAATACATACCAGTAGGAGAAGAGTAATTAAAACAGATACAACAAGTATTGGGACACCTGAACTTCATGTGCAGGGCTATTGGGCCAGGGAGGCTTGCACTAAAAAGGTTAACAAGGGCTACAGCTAGGGTGGCCAGACCACACCACTGGGTAGACATAACAAAAAGAAATCAAGGATGATTTTAAGGTATAGGAGGAATTCCTCAGCACCTATAATGGCTGCTCTTTCTGGCAGGAGCAATGGGTTTATAACAAAGACCTTGGGCTCTACACAGACGCAGTGGGGAGCCTAGGGATGGGGGGTTATTTGAGGGGCAGATGGTTTGCTGAACCATGGCCTGCAAACTGGGTGAAGGATGGTAAGATAAAAGATATAACACTTTTGGAGATCATGCCCATTTGGGTTTGCACCCTGCTTTGGGGGGAAGAATTACAGAATCAAAACATTACATTTTGGTGTGACAATAAGGCAGTGGTAGAGATTTTAAACAACAGGGGAGCCAGGTCAGAAGTGGTCATGCAGGTCTTGCGACATTTGGTGCTAAGGGCTTTACAATTGAACATGTCATTCAGAGCAAAACACATAGAAGGGTATACAATACCCTGGCTGACATTGGATCATTTCCAGAGGCTGGCACCAACAGCAGAGGAGCAAAAAATGACCATACCAATGAACATCTGGGACGTTGGCAGGAAGAATCAGAACTGTTGTCTCACAGTTCATGGGAACCACGGACTCTGAGGGCCTACGATGGGGCCTGGTGAGTGTTTCAAACATTCAGGGCAACACACCACATGGAGGTAAGTAGGCCACCCACAGAAGAGCAACTAGGAAAATTCAGAGTAGAACAATGGCAAAGAGGAACAGCCCACACCACAACAGGGGTCTATTTGGCAGAGATTAGTGTAGTTTGCAGCCTAAAGGGATGGAAAGACCTGTAAAAATCGATGTTCATTAGAAAAATGATGCAGGGGTGGAGCAGGTTAAGATAGGGGACTGTGGATAATAGAAGACCAATAGGGGAGCAATGGCTTGTAAAGTTAAAGGATGCTTTACCGGCAATCTGCAGGTCAAAGGCCGAGGCCCAACTATTTCACACAATTTATGTGGTGATGTTTGCAGGAGCCATGAGAGCGAGTGAGGTGGTGGGGCATGGCAGTAAAGAAAAGGAAGGAAGATTGGAATAGGAAGATATAAGCTGAGGGGTGAAGGAGATATAAATCATGATTAAGAGATCAAAGATGGATCAAAGGGGACAGGGTTGCATGGTAACACTAAAGAAACATGTGGAGAGTAAACACTTTGTGGGCTTTTGCTGCAGAGCATGTGAATAGGACAGGAGATTATTTGTACATGGTGATGGAAAAAAGGCCACAAGTTATCAATTCACAGCCTTGCTAAAAAAGGCATGCAATTCATGGGGGAGGATCCAATTACTCACTCATCCCACTCCCTAAAGATAGGGGCTGCCTCACAGTGGGCAGCAGCAGGAGATGGCAGAATAATATTTTGGAAAGGGGCGCTGGCAGTCTGCCAGTTAAAAGAGATATGTTCGAACACTGCAGCATGGAGACTAACATATCACCTGTGTTTTTGTTGCAGATTTGGAGCCACAAAGGGGGTGGGGGGACAATGAGGGGGATATTATAAAAGAAAAACTAAGACCATATAAAAGAGATTTATTACTTAAACCCTATAGGAAGGAGGACCACAGAAGTCTGGATCTGTGGCCACTCTTATATTTATTGGGCAGAAAAGAGATGAGAGAAAAGGCTGGAGGAAAACAGCTGTACCAAGATGTGAAGCACTGTAGGTTGGTGTGGCGTGGCATCCAGGGCATGATATGGGCACAACTTCTCCCAAACCTGGAAAGAGCTGAAGGAGCAGTGACCATTCCAGACCTAATTATTATATATCTAGTGAGTAATGACCTGGGGAAGTCATGGTGGACACATACATACAGGTAAAGGGACCTTGAGACAATACAATGGTAGTGGCCTAGGTATACCTTGCATGGTCAGATATGATCCCAAGAAGGGTTTGGACATGAGCACAACCATAGAGCTGTGGATAGGGGCCAGGAGAAAGATGAACAGAAGGGTAGGGATGCTGATAAGGAAAATGGGAGGACAAGTAATACTGCAGGGTGTGGAAGAGTGGGTAGAGGATTTCTGTAGGTCAGATGGCATGCATCTGTCAGATCTAGCCATACCATGTTTAATACAAAACAATGGGTTTTTATAAGGACACACACACGGAGGAGCTCCGAGCCATGTGGTGACGGCCACAATGAAAGGAACCAGGAGGCGGGGAGAAAGCCAAGAAAGCCGCCTGCCCTGAGGACACACACACCGGAGGGGCTCCGAGCCGCCAGCGGGCGGGCGGCCACCGCACAGCCGAAAAGGGAACCAGGAGGCCGGGGGAGAAAGCCAGAAAGCCGGCCTGCCCTCGAGGACACACACACCGGAGGGGCTCCGAGCCGCCAGCGGGCGGGCGGCCACCGCACAGCCGAAAAGGGAACCAGGAGGCCGGGGGAGAAAGCCAGAAAGCCGGCCTGCCCTCGAGGACACACACACCGGAGGGGCTCCGAGCCGCCAGCGGGCGGGCGGCCACCGCACAGCCGAAAAGGGAACCAGGAGGCCGGGGGAGAAAGCCAGAAAGCCGGCCTGCCCTCGAGGACACACACACCGGAGGGGCTCGAGCCGCCAGGCTGGCGGGCGCCAACCAATATTGCAGTAAAAGGGAACCAGGAGGCCGGGGAGAAAGCCAGAAAGGTACGGGATAGCTGCACAGCCAATCGAAGGTGACCGCCGACTTGCCAGCCTCTGATTGGTGCGCCTTCTCCCATTGACTTTGCTGTATCTTTGCACCACCAAAACTGGTCGAGATCACTTGTCTTTTGTACTGAAAAGTTAATTTCTCTAAAAAGGGCTGTTTTTGCTGTTTATTGTGTACTTCTGGAAATGCTCACTTACCTGTTTAACTAGTAATCACAGACTTTTGGGTCAATTTTGTGTTGGGCTAGACACTCAGGCGCCTAACCCCCCACCCTCCCAGTCTTTGTTGTGCAAATTTTACAATTTAGCACCTCTAGCAAGCCACTGCCTGCAAGTGCTACTTCTGATTGCCTCTCCTCTGTCCCTCACTTCTAGCCGAGGCCTGCCCTCGGGGACACACACACGGAGGGCTCTGAGCCGCCAGCGGACTGGCGGCCACCTTTACAGCGAAGGGAACCAGGAGGCCGGGGAGAAAAGCCAGAAAGGTACAGGATAGCTGCACAGCCAATCGGAAGGCGACCGTAACTTTGCCAGCCTCTGATTGGCGCGCCTTCTCCCATTGACTTTGCTGTATCTTTGCACCACCAAAACTGGTCGAGATCACTTGTCTATTGTACTGAAAAGTTAATTTCTCTAAAAAGGGCTGTTTTTGCTGTTTTATTGTGTACTTCTGGGAAATGCCTACTTACCTGTTTAACTAGTAATCACAGTCTTTTGGGTCAATTTTGTGTTGGGCTAGATGCTCAGGCGCTAACCCCTCCCACCCTCCCAGTCTTTGTTGTACCAAATTTTACAATTAGCACCTCTAGCAAGCCACTGCCTGCAAGTGCTTACTTCTGATTGCCCTCTCCTCTGTCCCCTCCCTTCTAGCCGGCCTGGCCTCGAGGACACACACACCGGAGGGGCTCCGAGCCGCCAGCGGGCAGGCAGCCACCGCAGCCGCAGGAAAGAGACCAGGAGGCCAGGGAGAAAGCCAGAAAGGTAACGGGAAAGCTCGCAAAATTTTGCCCGCCCCACTCCTTCAGGGTGTTTCTTTATACACACCTTCCGCCAAATCTCATCCCCGCCCATAGCTATTCTCCTAGCCACCTCGAGCTCATTTCCTTCACATCACCTTAGTTTCTTCAACCCTCCTACCCTCCACCATGCTACTGTGCCTACTACTGCTGCTTTGCTCTCACCTTCCTTGGATCCAGAAGAGATAACTGTTGGAACCCATACCGAGGTGCTTAGGGTGACCACTCAACACTGTCCCCTCTACTGTCCCCAGTGAATGCCCCTAAACTCTACATACATATACTACCGCTTCTGCATAATAATCCTGGGGAATCCCAAATAAAGGCTCAAACCAGTTTGAACCTCTATCCCTGCTACCACTACTGGCACTACAATTACTCCTCACGCCTGTCCATTAAGCTGGCAATCTATGATAAAATCGAGTAACCATGCAGCAGGATCATCACCACTATATATTGGATCCCAAGAAAGAAGAAAAACTGCTGACTGTTCACTACTCCTATCACTCGGTGCCCTCATCAAGCTAATTCTTTCTGCTGGTCTGTGTTGGCACTGTGAAATCAACCCCTGGCCCACTGAAAGTCTCGATCTCTCAACTGACCTAACCTCCATAAATGGATTGAGTTTTCTTCACATCAATGCCTGCAGCCTCCTAAAAGTTCTCATCAATACAGGCCTGGGTTGCACACACCTACCTGACTGTCTGGTTATATCTGAAACGTGGCTCAAATCTGCAACAAAAGATAGTGAAATAAACCTTCCCAACTACCAGCTCTTCAGATCTGACCGTCTATCCAGGAAGCGTTGGGGGTAGCCATCTATGTCAAAAGCAAATATCTCTGCATCCTGCCTCAATTCTACATCACAACCAAAGGAATTTGAATGCTTGTCAATTAAAATAACCCTTCCAACACATCATCCTTTCAACTGATTGGTTGCTATAGGCCCCCCTCTGCAGGCCTCAAACTCCTATCCCACCTAGGATCTATACTTAATCTGGGCCCTGAAGCACCATCAACTTAGGAGACATGAACTTGAATTGGCTGACTAATGCATCTGCAACCCCTGGTAACCTTCTGTGACACCTATGGTTTCTCTCAATTAATCAAAGAACCAACAAGGATCAACCCAAAGAATATCAACAGCACACTCCTGGATATTATATTGGTAATAAACCTCATCATTATCCCTATGCAGGAGTACTATTCAGTGACATATGACCACTGTCCCATAGCTGCCATTAGATCAACAATCAAGCCACCCAATCCTGCAAAATTCTCCCACGAAGGTCAAAAAGAACTTTAATATTTCAGGATATCTCCATGATCTGTGCCACACCACACGTTGGCAAGAATTCTATCTCACAGCCTCATTAGAGACAGCTCTTCAAATCTTAAATGATATAATCACAAGTGCCCTCAATTCACATGCACCCTCACCAGTGTCAGAACCAAACTCAAATCCTATCGCTGGTTCTCTACCGACCTTAACCAAGACTGCTTGCCAGAGACAAACTCTGAAAAGGGCAAGAAAGACAAAGGACCCAAATGATTGGCACCAATTCAGAAAAGCCAGAAACTCCTGCACAAAACAAGTAAGACAAGCAAGGCAACCTTCTACACAGCTGAACTAGATGCCTCCTATAACAACCCTTCCAGGTTCTGGGGTACCATAAAGGCATCCTAGGTCAAACTTCTACCACTGTCTTACCACCCAAATTCAATTAAATAATATTGAAATCACCGACAAACAAAATATCTTGAATGCCTTTAACGATCATTTCACTACAGCTGGCCTGACTTTGACTCCTCTCCAGAAACCTATTAAGATCATCTCTAAACCTACAATCTATCAGAGTCAAAGGTTGCTTACATTTCTCATTCAAACCAATATTCTTCAAAGAAGTAGAAGACCTCCTACTCCAACTAGATACCACCAAAAGTGCAGGTGCAGACTCCTGGATCCCTACTTTCTAAAAAAAGTAGCACTGCATGCCTTAACCGCCCCCTCACCCACCTCTTCAATCTATCACTTGCCACTGGTTCTATCCCTCAATATGAAAAACAGCTCAAGTGTTTCCATTACTAAAGGCAGGTGATCCCATGGACCTCAATAATTATAGGCCCATCTCCATCTTACCAGTTCTATCCAAGATGCTTGAGAAGCTGGTAAACTCTCAGTTAACTGCCTCACCTTGATACCAACAACTCCTCAAATCCAGCTCAATCTGGGTTTAGATCTATACATAGCAATCATCTCTGCACTAGCAAAGTCACAAATGACTGGCAGACTGCCCTAGACAAAAAGAATAATACCTGTGCTGTGTTTCTGGATCTAAAGCAAAGCCTTTGACACTGTGGATCATGATCTTCTAATCTCCTCTCTGAACTCCATAGGCCTTGACTCTCTCTCTTAAATGGTTCAGATGCTATCCTCCGGAAGATAGAAAGGACCAAACCTGGGTGTGGAGGGACCAGGGCAGTGCAGTGTCCAGATCCAGTGAGGAGGATGACATAGTACCCAGTGCAAGCCAAGGGCCACAGCAGCAGGAGAGGTCACCACCACTGGAGCCAGAAGAGATAGCTGCAGATGGAGTGTGGAGGATGGAGCTGAGTTTGAACAGAAAAGATTTAAAGCACAGCAGTGAAGGAGTCTGAACAGAGAAAGCTGGAGATGGAGGAGAGTATAGAGAGAGACAGCTCAGAGAGAGGCTGGGGGAACAGTTTAGAGGCCAAATGAGAACAGAGGGAGGGCAAGCAAGAGCAGAGAGAGTGCCAGAGGAAACATGAACTAGAGAAGTTACACCCAACACCAGTGCCAAAGCAGGTAATTGGCCTGGGGTTGGTGGGACCTAGATGTGTACAAATTAAATTCTAAATTGAAAGCTGATTTGAAGAGGGAGGAAGAAATGAGCTTTTTAAATTCCTTTGAAAAGTATGCATTCAGACAATATTCCTAAAGAGTTCTGGGGCATCCAGTCCCCGCTATTACTGGGAAAGACTAGGATGACTGGTCAAATGGATAATGGGGGAGTAATGATTATAGTAAACTTAATGCTGCATTGCTAAAAATTATATACAGAGTTAAATTTCGTAAGCTCAGGAGAAGCCCTGACATGAGCCATGAGGAGCTAACTGCTAAACAACGTCAGTTTTAAAATATTGGTGGAAGGATTAAAGCAAACTCTAGAGAAATGGAAATGTTTTTGGGACGGTCCATAGAGCTGAAAACCCAAGAGGACCTGCATCCAAAAACAGTGCAAGAGACTGTTGAACTCTTTGATTGCTGTTAGAGCAAACTTGCTCTGAGAAGGAATGGGGTGGGTGGCAGCTAGAGATGTAGTGAATTTAAAATCTGCCAGTGAAGGAGATATGGCCACTTGTGTTGGCTGAATGTCAAAGTGCCACTGCAAAGTGCCACTTTGCCTCTCATTATGACTTAGTGTTGTCATTCCACCTAATGCAAAGTAAGGTGAAGGACAACAATATAGGCAGCCCTCACATCACATGGCTTACAGTATTGTAAGTCCCATGCTTTAGCTAGGCAGGTGGAAGTGAGTCAGAAGAGTAAAGTAGTTTTACTTTCCTTTGCAGTTGTAGAAGGAGGAAGCCTTTTGGTGGGAGAGGATATTTGTTTTCTAGTTGTATCTTGTGATTTAGAGCACAAAACTGCTTTTTCAAATCTACATCTTGATTTTTTTGTACTTTTTTTATTTTGCTACTGAATTTTTTATAAGTTTGTTGTGTGTGTGTGTGTGTGTGTGTGGATGTGGTGTGTGAGATGGAGTGGTGGAAGGTCGGAGTATTGATTATCGGTCACAGTTAGGGACTTGTGCAGTGGGCCTGGGATGAGGAGGTCACAGAACATGGGCATGGGCAGAGGAGGAGTGCGCTCACATGGGGCAGTTGAGTGTTATTGGACCACTCCCAGCTCTTGGTGTTGCATCTCCCCTGTGAAACAGCAGCACCAGTGCCACCGTTGGTTGTACATCCACCTAGTCCCCACTACCATCATCACCACCACCAGTAGCAGCTGCAGGGGTCTAGCAGATCCCCTCCACCACCTCTGCAGCCACAGGTGGAGTCCCAGGTAAATGAAGGTGGTTCCAGCAGCATATCTGTCTCCTCCCACTCCCCCAGTGGCAGTTTAACTGTGTGGGGAGACAGCATGATTGTGGTTTGCCATCTGTGTGGTGTGCTGGGTGCCATGACCCCGAGGACACATCTGAACCTGTGCAGTGCAGGGCTGGCAAACCACCACAAGATGGAGTGAGGCTGCCAAAAGGGCCAGTCTCCACCTGTTGGCCCTTCTGTGGCAGTGGTAGAGGGTGCTGGGGTGAACTTGTTTCACCATCACAGGAGGAAGGCAACTGCAGCTGTTCACCACCACCACCACTGTTACTCAAAGCCACCACCACCACCACTGCCTGACTTTCCTGCTGCAGGGACCTGTTACAGTGCCTGCAATGGTCTGATATTGCACTGATGTGGGTGGCTCTTTGGGAAAGCAACAAGAGGGTGGTGCTGTAGCAGCAGATGATCGAATCCAGCAGCAAAAGGAAAATACTGACAATGCTCCACCTGTGCTTGAACACCATGGAATCCCCCTATTATGATTTTTCCTGACCCCCCACTACTGTGTACTGTTTTTGTGTGTTTATTTTGTTGTTGTTTAATAATAGGTTTCCCTTCTGTTGCAGTGCCTCAGTACTGCTACTTTCTATTGTGGCGGCTTGTGGACAAGCTTGTGGAGCAGTGCAGGTGATGGGCTAATTGCATGTGTGCAGTCAGTGTTGTTTCCTGTTTTTTTGCCATTTGTCATTGTGTTGCCAAACATATATTGGAGTTGCTGACTGCAGTGTTTGTATAAAGAATAGTAGCAGATAATACATATTTTATTGTCACCATCATCAACAGTGGACTATGGTATTATACTTTTCAGAGGTGTCTGGCCAGAGAGTACCTAGCCACCTACTGCACACATAACTTTTAGGAGAGCATGTGCTTTTGTGCTATGATCTCTGCAAAGTCATGTTCACTGTATGACTGAGGTACATGACCTGATACCTCTGAAAAATATCATATCACTTACCCGCTGGTGCTGATGGTACAAATAAAATATACATCAGGTATTCTTGTTATCTTTATTCTGATGCTTCAATAAGTCTTACTATATATATATATATATATATATATTTGCATGAAGCATGTTCACACAGGAAAGAACACTGTTGGCACATATGCAGTTTAGTACACATTCTTGCATTGCTCAGTCTCTCTCAGTTTTAGAAACACTCAAATCCAATTCATGGTCCCACACAAAGTAAACATTATTGAGGCTCTGAATTATTTTGTTTATGAAATAGATATGAAAGATTCACCAACTTACAGCATTGCTCCGTATATGGGTGCCCTTACTAATATTGAATCCTTGCCCACATGTCTCATATATAATATTTCGTCAAACTACCTATATCAGTAAACATCACAGAGGCCTTTTTCTGTGCTGCCCATCCTTGCCCTTTTTCCAGCAACATTGATGTTAGAGAGTGAGCGTGTGTTATAGGAGGTCCAGTGCTTTCTGATTTTTTATGTTATAATGCTCAGTTTGTGGGAAATATGTACGCTTCCACTAACAAGGCTTTGTTACTGAAATGTGCACATGTTTTAACACAAACTCACCATTATAACATAAACAAAAATTCAAGAAAACTGCTGGACATTCACTATAATGGAGAATGCACCCACGCTCTCCCTGGCATCGCGTCCTAACGTTGCTGAGAAAGGGGGGCTGAATTTTGGCAGCTTTTCAGAATGGGAATTCCTCTGTGATGTGACACACTTTAATTTAATTATGGGCAGTTTTGACAGAAATGTATTGCACTATATAACTTAATGTAAGGACATGTGGAGCAAGAAAGATTCCCCTGGAAGTAAGGCACCCATATATTAGGTGCAACACCATACCATTACTATGTAATGTGGTGAATTCTGTAAAGCAGCAATGCAACAGTCTGTTGAGAACTTTGACCTATATTTTTTAATGATATGTTACATTGCCACTTACTTTACTTACATCCTGACTTGTATGTTCCTATAATTTCCAATATTTGAGTCTGGTCTACTACTTTTTTTTTCAAGTCTAAAATAATAAAAGGAGCACTCCTTCTAATATGGTGCTGACCAGGTCTTTGTCAATATTCTCCACTGCTTTTCTCTATCAGTTGTTATATTTCACTTCTGCTGTAAAATTAACAGTTATGCAGCAGGCAGCAATTTATGACATCACAGAACAATATTTATTGAACATCAGCTACAAATAGTGATAAAAACCTGATCAGAACAATATTGAAAGGCTTGCTCTTTTTTGTCAGAATTGAGAAAAGTAGTAAAGCAGACAGAAATTAAAAAGAAGGGTATCACATGTCAGGAGGTAACTAGGCTGGCAATGTAAAAATAGCATAAAGTAATAGGTCAAATTGTCACCACATTCTTGCAATGCTGCTTTAATTTATAATTTAAGTATGACATCATGTGCTCACAATCACAACACACAAAATGCATCCGTCTTGTGTGCAGAAAATTGACAAGTGGTAACGAAGTGAAGTGGGAGTGTTACACCAAATGCAAAGTCCCCCAGAATTAATGGCACACTCAGTCATGTGTGCAGTACTCACAAAGAGTCCCCAGATTTGTTCTGCATGCCCAAAATGCATCTGTCTTGTGTGCAGAAAATTAACAAGTGGTAATGAAGTGAAATGGGAGTATTACACCACATGCAAAGTTCCGTCAGAAATGATGACCATGCGTGAACTGTTGCTGGTCCAATGTGTGCTGCGATTCCTGCAAATGCAATGCAATCATCTCAACCAGATGGATGGGTGCTCTTTATCTGTACACTAATGCTAGCCTTGGTGAGCTGATATATGTATGTATATATATATATATATATATATATATATATATATATATATATATATATATTTGTATTTTGTAGGTGGGGGTTGACATATATAGACATGTACTCATTGTACTGTTTTGTATCACAGGTCACAGATACTGTTGGTGTGTACATTCCAGTGCTTGATGAGAACTTTTGTGTTGAAATTGGAAATGGATTACTCTCAAGCCAATGAAGGTAAGTATTTTTGTGGGGGGGGAAGCATATTTGCAGGTTGGTCTCATTAATGGTTTTTTATTTGGTTACTACTTCACATATTTCATCTGCATCCTTCTTGAGTCTGGTTGTTAATGATGGTCATGGTCATCGATTGAAACAACTTCTGTGTGTTGCATGTCTGCCCCAGCATGGGGGGGGGAGGCCTGATGTTGAAGAACTTCTTTGGATAAGGCAACTATGACACAACAAATCATCTGGAAGTTTCCTGAAAAAGAAATGAAGGACTTGTTACAACTTGATTGTATTAGTTACACTTTATGTTTAAGCCATGGCTGTTCCACGGGTATCTGGATTATTAACACAGATAGTAAGCCGTCACGTTGATATCAGCAGATCAATCACAAGTTCATTTAATACCAGGCTGTGTAACAAATACACTGCGCCAGTGTCCCTGGTTCTCAATCTCAAGTCAAGTTACATTTCAATACCACATCTTGTCAAGTAACAAAACCTGTGTGTGCAACTTTTTCAACACTGTCATGGCTGCACAGTTGCAAGTTTGGAATACAGTGCATGATATCTTGCAGAAAGTTTTACCGACATATACGTCACCTAGTTTATGAGTCCTACTCATTCGCATTTGTTGCACTCTTTTAAAAAAAATGAGCAGATGAAATAAAATCTTGATACTTACTAGAATGGATTTGAAATGGATATTCCATAGGTTCCTGTATATGGTACTGCTGCAGTATCATCCATGCTGACTTTCAGCGAAGGAGATTTTTTTTTTATTGATCTGTAAAAAAACAAAATAAGTTTACCACACGTGTTTGATTATTGCAGCTCAGAAAAGCAACAGAAAACAAAACATACAACTAAAGGAAGTTAAATAACATAAATAACATTAGTACACATACTCACTTTATAGTTTTAATATTAAGAAGCCTTGTGCCTGTGGCTGATGGATGTGGTCTCTTGTCTGACTCCCTCTGTCTTGGCATGGTCAATGTAATGGGGAAACATTGTCGAAATGACACTGGTGGTGGGTGCTGCAGGCCATAGCTGCGGCACATGATGACATTCCCTGTGACATCTTCCTGCATCAGGAGGTGGTGGCAGTGGCTAACATCGGTCCTGGTGGTGGGGTCCAGGGGCACACAAACTCATTCTCTGTGGTGGCAGTGGTTAACACCGGTCCTGGTGGTGGTAGGTCCAGGGGCACACAAACTCATTCTTTGTGATGGCAATGGTTAACATCGGTCCTGGTGGTGATGGTCCAGGGGGCACACAAACTCATTCTCTGTTGTGGCAGTGGCTAACATTGGTCCTGGTGGTGGTCGGTCTGGGGGCACATAAACTCATTCTCTGTGGTGGCAGTGGTTAACATCGGTCCTGGTGGAGGTGGTCCATAAGGGCACACAAACTCACTCTCTGTGGTGGCAGTGGCTAACACTGGTTCTGGTGGTCATCCAGAGGGGCACACTGCCTTTTAAAAACTTCAGTTAAAACTTGCCAACATTAGCCACATGATCATCCTCATAAAGAAAGCTGCCCTCACAGTCATCTATGTCTGAAGTCTGACCACTGGGAACTTCCTTCTCTGTTGTGTCATCTTCTACATCAGTGGTGGGCTGTTTTATGCTGCCACTGCCAGTGCCACCAGGATGGTAGATTTCTACATCACCTAAACTACCATAACTAGGCCCTGGGTATGAATACCGAGGTTGCAGTCTGTGCTGGTATGTGCCTCTCATTCTTTTTTATGAACGTAAGCAAACTAACATTTTCAGGAGATACGTTTGTCCAACGATCCCTGATTATGCACCTGCTGAGCTGAATACCCACTCTACAATTTCACTGGAGGGCGGGTAAGTGAGGTGCATCAGTGCCACTGCAATCAGCTCTGGCCATTCACTGACCTTTCTGCTCCAGTACAAAAGAGGATCATCAGTTATTGACAGATACCTTTTTTCAGACAAATATGATGCAGCCATTCTCTGTGCCACATTAAGTGGTTGATGCATCACATCAGTTAGTTGCTATATATCACTTCTATTGTAAATTAACAGTTATGCAGCGGGCAGTGTTTTATGACCCCCACAAAACAATATTTATTGAAAAGCAGCTGCAAATAGTGCTATAAACCTGGTCATAACAATATTAAAAGGTGTTCTTTTTTTCATACATGACAAAAAGTAGTCAACTAAGTAAAGAACGCAGAAATCGCAAAAAGAAGTGTATCATTCAAGTCATGACAGAGGTAACTGGTGGCTGGCTATGTAAACTAGCATAAAAAAGTACAGTTTAAAATTGTCACCACATACTTGCAGTGCTGCTCTAATTTATAATTTCAGTATGACATCATGAGCTCACAATCACAACACACAAAATGCATCTCTCTTGTGTCCAGAAAATTGATAAGTGGTAACAAAGTGAAAGGGGAGTGTTACAACATGTACAAAGTCCCCCAGAATTAATGGCACACCCAGTCATGCATGCAGTGGTTGCACAGAGTCTCCAGATTTTTTTCTGCATGCCCAAAATGAATCTGCCTTGTGTCCATAAAATTGACAAGTGATAAGAAAGTGAAATGGGAGCATAACAGCATATACAAAGTCCCCCAGAATTAATGGCACACTCATTCATGCACAAAGTGGTTGCACGGAGTCCCCAGATTTTTTATGCATGCCCAAAATGCATTTGTCTTATGTTCAGAAAATTGACAAGTGGTAAGAAAGTGAACTCGGATTGCTACAGCACATACAAAGTCCCCCAGAATTAATGGCACACTCAGTCATGCATGCAGTGGTTGCACAGAGTCCCCAGATTTTTCCTGCATGCCCAAAATGCATCTGCCTAGTGTCCAGAAAAATGACAAGTGGTAAGAAAGTAAAATAGGAGTGTAACAGCACTTACAAAGTCCCCCAGAATTAATGGCACACTCAGTCATGCATGCAGTGGTTGCACAGAGTCCCCATATTTTTTCTGCATGCCCAAAATGCATCTGCCTTGTGTCCAGAAAAATGGCAAGTGGTAAGAAAGTGAAATGGGAGTGTAACAGCACATACAATGTCTCCCAGAATTAATGTCACACTCAGTCATGAGTGCAGTGGTTGCACAGAGTCCCCAGATTTTTTTCTGCATGCCCAAAAGGAATCTGCCTTGAGGCAGGAAAATTGAAAAGTGATAACAAAGTGAACAAGGTTGCACAATTTGAAGATAAAGGGGGGACGGCTCAGAGGTAATGTGATGAAGTATTTTTTTCAGGGAGAGGGTTGTGGATGCATAGAACAGCCTCCCTGAGGAGGCTGTGGAGTCAAGAGCAGTGGGGGAATTCAAGAATGCATAGACAGACATAAGGCGGTCCTAGTGGGAGTAGAAGGAAGCAAGCTGTTGGTTAACTAGGATCTGCAGCGTATCTGTTATGTAGGAAAATTGGCAGACTAGGTGGGCCAAATGATCCTTATCTGCCATCAAATTCTATGTTTCTAAATGGGAGTGTTATACCACATGCAAAGACCCCCAGAATTAAATGATGACTGTGAGCGAACTGTTGCTGGTGCAATGTGTCCTGCGATTCCAGCAAATGCAATGTAATCATCTCAACTGGATGGAATGGTGCCCTGTGTCTATACATTAATAGTAGCCTTGGTGAGTTGATATATATAGATACATATTTGTGTATTTTGTAGGCGGAGGGTTGATATGGACATGTACTAATTGTATTGTTTTGTATCACAGGTCACAGATACTCTTGGTGTGCACATTCCAGTGCTCAATGAGAACTTTTTGCATAGAAATTTGAAATGGATGACTCTCAAGCAAACAAAGGTAAGTATTTTTTCTGGTGGGGTGGGGGGAAGCATATTTGCAGATTTGTCTCTAATGGTTTCTTATTTGGTTACTTCTTCACAGATTTCATCTGCATCCTTCTCAAGTCTGGTTGTTAGTGATGGTCATGGTCATCTAATGAAATGACTTCTCCATGTTGCATGTCTTCCTCAGCCCAGGGGGGGCTGATATTGGAGAACTTCTTTGAATAAGGCCACTTTGACACAACAACAAAGCATCTGGAAGTTTCCTAAAAAAAGAAATGAATGACTTCTTACAATTTGTTGGTAATTTTTCCCTGGTTCTCAATCTCAAGTCAAGTTACATTTCAAAACCACATCTTGTCAAGTAACACCACCTATGTGCAACTTTTTCAACACTGTCATGGTCATGACTGCACAGCTGCAAGTTCAGAATACAGTGCATGAATGATATCTTACAGAAATCGTTTTGGTGACGTACACATGTCACCTAGTGTATGAATCATACTCAGTCGTATTTGCTGCAGTCTTTCAAAAAAAAATTGAATGGATGAAATAAAATCTTGATACTGTACTTACCAGAATGGATTTCACATGGATATTCCATAGGTTTCTGTGTACGGTACAGCTGCAGTACCATTCCTACTGACTTTCAACTAAGGAGAGTTTTTTGTTAACCTTTAAAAAATAAATAAGTTTACCATATGTGTTTGACCATTGCAGCTCTGAAAAGCTACAGAAAACAAAACATACAACTAAAGGAAGTTAAATAGCATAAAAAAACATTAGTACACATACTCACTTTATAGTTTAAATAATAAGAAGCTTTGTACCTGTGGCTGATGGATGTGGTCTCCTGTTTGACTCCCTCTGCCTTAGCTTGGTAAATGTAAATGTAACGGGGAAATATTGTCTGAATGACACTGGTGGTGGGTGCTGTTTGTGATAGCTGCAGCACATGATGACATTCTCTGTTATATCTTTCTGCATCTGGTGGTAATGGCAGTGGCTAACATCGGTCCCGGTGGTGGTGGTTGTGGTAGTGGTGGTGGTCCGGGGGGGCAGACAAACTCATGCTCAGCAGTGGCAGTGGCTAACTTTAGTCCCAGTGGTGGTGGTCCAGGGGGTGGACAAACTCATGCTCAGTGGTGACAGTGGCTTACATCAGTACCGGTGATGGTGGTGGTGGCCCCGGGGAGGATGTACAAACTTATGCTCAGGCATGGCAGTGGCTAACATCAGTCCCAGTGGTGATGGTGGTCCAGGGGGTGGACAAACTCATACTCAGTGGTGGCAGTGGCTAACATCAGTCCCAGTGGTAGTGTTGGTCTGGGAGGGCACACTGCCTTTTAACAACTTCAGTTAAAACCTGCCAACACTAACCACATCATCATCCTCATAAAAAAAGCTGCCCTCACGGTCATCTATGTCTGAAGTCTGACCACTGGGAAATTCTTTCTCCACTGTGTCATCATCTAAGTCAGTGGTGGGCCATTTCATGCTGCCACTGCCAGTGCCACCAGGGTGGTCCATTTCCACATCACCAAAAACCACCAGGACTAGGCCGGGGTATGAATACCGAGGTTGCAGTCTGTGCTGGTATGTGCCTCTCATTTATTTTAATGAATGTTAGCAAACTAATATTAGCAGGAGACAGGTTTGTCCAACTATCGATGACTATTGCACCTGCTGAGCTGAATACCCTCTAAACACTTACTCTGGAGGATGGGCATTAAAGTTTTAATCTAGGAGAGTTTAAAGTTAATTTGAATTAAAAAAATATTAAGATAGTGCAGCATGAATAGGCCTATTTCATCATTGTATCCTGACTTTCAGTGACCTGTGTATACATATAGAATAGAAGTATGGGTTCGGGTGTATAATGAGATTTAACACACACCGAGTTGTGGATGCTACATAAACCCGAGGGGAAGCCCGAGGGTTTGTGAAAAGCATCCGACAATCAGGGTGTAAGTTAAACTGCTACACACCCCCGACTTCCATTTTTTATTTTATATAATTGCTGGTCTGCCTTTTTGCCTCAGCAATTATATAAAATACAGGATGTTCCCCTCGACGTTTGGTGCTGCCACGCTTGGTCCGCTTTTTGTCAGTAGCGTGGCAGATTTTTTTTTTTATTTTCAGCTCTTCTGGTGCCCTTCTCATTCCAAAAATACCAGTTTTAAAAAGAACTTACTACTGCCAAATTCTTTATGCGGAGGCTGAGTTCGCGAAGACAACGCGAGGGGATGTTAGCTGGATACATGATAAGCAAGAAACTATGGAAGTCAGTATACAAGGTTTGCCGCTATACCCCTTTATAACGCCAAATTACGCCACGGTTTCCTATGGATAAAGGCAGAGCCGGTAATTATAACAAAATATTGGATATTTACCAGCATCAGAAATAGTTTGTTTTTTTTTTTTTTTAACATTTACACTGTTTTAATACAATTAGATATTTATTAATCTGCAGGTTAACTGCTTTATTTAGATATTGGGTTGAGCTGAGTTTTTGACTTAGCACTGTATTGAAAATGTTGGTGTTAAACTTTTTAGGTTGTTTGATTCTCTGTTCACTCCTGAGTGTTGCAAGTTTAAAAAGTCTAATATAACTAAAAAATCTATAAATGACAAATGTTTAACAAACTGGTTAATCTCCTGTAACCAACTACAGAAATATAATGGTTATAAATCAAGGAGAAATTCTTTTCAGGTTGATGATTTTGCATGGCTAAATAAAGTTTTTTTGATTGACTGAAAAGCTCTAATGGGCCTAACTTGTTGGGCCCCTCCAATCTTCTCTGGTGCTTAACCCTTATCCCTTATCTAACTTGGGCAGATCGTTGCCCCTTTTAAAAAATTAGGCTTGCTATGTCCTTTAAAATTTGCAACTGGCCACAGCCTTCTTATCAATCATTCGGGATGCCTCCACCTCTACTCTACCCTCCTTTTGAATATTTAAAACCCCAATGACCTTCCTTAGCTGGCCTCTCACTATGGGTGTTGCCGCACCTGGAATTTTTAATTTTATAGCGGGTACCTCCCTCACCAGGTCTCCGATGGCACTCCAAGTCCCAACCAATAAGACTTCTGAGTTTTAAAAGATACAGGCAGGCAGCACTCTTCAGTTGTGCTGCCACCAACTCACTGCCCAGGGCCTGGGGTAAAGGATCTGATGAAAGAGGGAGGTACTGGCATTCAGCGAGAGGGAGCTGTCACAGGAGGCAGCAGACAGTGCGTGGACAGCAGGGGCCAAGTGGGACATATGGATACCCAACTACTCTCTCTAATGATGCAGCTCTTCCTAAGCTGCTGGCTAGGGACTGTACACTTTATTTTTATTTGAAAAAAGGGGGGGGGCTAAACTGAGTCCACACCACTGCAAGGAGCCGAACACCAAACTTCTCAATGGCACAGACCGCCGGACTTGACCGCACACCAGGACACATCTACCGGAGCAGCAGTCAGACAGGGTCTTCACTGGCTGGAGGAGAGGGAAAACACACCACAGAGTCAATGAAACAGGTTACCAACACCTCAGGTAAGCTGCCATCCTAGTTGCACTCCTGTCACCTTCTCCACTCCACAGCCCAGCTCGATCTCCTCCAAAAATGGCTGTTTCACTTCTTAAAAAGTGCTCGGGGTTCTAATTCTAGAAACCCCTAGCCTGTGGCCAAATCAACAGCTAATTTTCAAATGGGCACCAGACACCAGCCTAGGGCAGCAGTCCAAGCATATGGGTGCCCCCCTCTCATGCTGCCTGCTCTGGAAAGGGGTGGGATCGAATACAGTATAGCTGGTAGCCGAGAAAAAAAACACTTTTTGTTTCCTTTTTTTCTTTCATGGCCCTGCCCATCCATTGTGAGGGGGGCATATACAAAGAGTCCCCATATACTACCCCCTTAAGCCCAAACAGACAACATGGCACTGTGGGCACATTATAACCCCTTTTCTGTAGTGCCCCTAACTTTGGGGTAATACAAATGGGATCCATTCCTGGAAAAGAGGGGCGACAAGCATGGGCACCTCAGGGACCAGTCCTTGTACCAGTCCTGTTCGATGTCTTTATTAGTGATATTGCAGAAGGGCTGGAGGGAAAGGTCTGCCTGTTTGCAGATGACACCAATATCACAAACAGGGTGGATACTCCACAAGGGGTGGAGAAAATGAGGATGGACCTGGGGAAGAGTGAAAATGTCTGAGGTTTGTAAACTGAGGTTCAATGCAAAAAGTGCAAAATAAACCTGAGAAGAAGTAACCCTGGAGAAAGGTACGGGATGGGGAGGAGCTGATGATCACCAAGGAGGAAAGAGGACCTAGGGGTTATCATTTCAGATGGCCTAAATGTGTCAAAGCAGAGCACCAAGGCTGCAGGGAGGGCCAGTGGCATAGCATGCTGCATAGCAAGGTATCATTAGCAGGAGGCAGGAGATGGTGATGCCATTGTAAAACACTAGTGAGACTTCACCTAGAGTACTGTGTGAGTTCTGGAGGTCACACCTTCACAAGAACATCAACGGGGTAGAGGCAGTCCAGAGAAGGGCAACCATGATGGTATAGGGCTTGCACCACAGAACATATGAGGAGAGATTAAAGGACCTCAATATTTACTCATCAGAGGAAAGGAGGCAGAGGGGGGACATGATAGAAACATTCAAGTACCTCAAGGGCATTAACAAGATGCAGGAGGGAGATTTCTTCCAATGCAGAAGGAGTACAAGAACAAGGGGGCATGATATGAAATTTGAGGGGGGCAGATCAAGAGGGACTGTAAGGAAGTTTTTCTTCACAGAGAGGCTGGTGGACACATGGAATAGTCTAGTCTGCCACAAGCAGTGGTGGGAGCATGCACAGTGGGAGGTTTTAAACATGCCCAGGACAGGCACAAGTGTACCTTGAGGTATGAAGAAGTGATGGAAAGTGACCGACCAGATAGGTTCAGAGACCGTAAACAAGTATAAGGCTTATGTGCAGACTGGATGGCCCTGGTGGTCCTTATCTGATGATAGTTCCTATGTTTCCATGTAACTCCTGGGCTGGAACTTGTTACTGCAGGCCTATAACATGATCATTCAGCACCGCAGTGGTAAACAAAATGCAAATGCAGATGTGCTCTCTAGGCAGGTCTAACAGCAGGGTTGAACACTTTGGGCACTTTCAAAAGCTACATGAACATCTGTGTCTCTTCGGGTGGCCCAATGGACATGCCTTCATCACTTGGTGGGTGGTGACAGAAATGGAAACTAAGTAGTTAATAGTTTGGATTTAACAAAATAATTTTTCTGGTGTTCTGAATCTCACCAGAAGATTCTCCTTGGCTTGCTAATAACAAAGAAAAAAAAACACTGGGATTTTACTTCACTAGCAGGCTCTGCCTATGGACAAGGTAATAAATCTCAAAGAGTGACCAAGGGGAGTGGACATTCACACACACATACACATGCACATGGATCTTGAAAGGATTGGACCCTTCAATTTCAAACTGATTGTTAAAGTGATTGGAGCAAGGGAATTCAAACTTGTACAGAATGTAAAATGGTTGGTAAGTTCAATGGGATGACCCATCATAAAGTTTCAAATGTAAGTTAGAAATTCAGAGGTTTTCCTTGAGCAGGGCTTTTGTCTGATATCATCCCTGAAAATAAGCAGAGCCTGCCTTCATCTAAAGTTTGTGAAGGGGACAGATAGCTTAAATATCAGTTTCTCTTCGAGCTGAGAAAGGCAAGTATCTTTTATGGTAGATTAAAGCAGTCTGTACAGGTAGTGTTTTCTGACTCCTGTTATTTAAAACCATTTGTTTATTTTTTTCTTCAAGAGTATTTTTCTCCCATTTTGTACTATTGAAATCCTGGAGTTGACTCCTAAATTAAAATATTTATATTTACATAAAAGTCATGACTGTGTCTTAATTTTAAAGTAGTGATTTATTTTCTCTGGCTAAGGGAAACTCCGTTGGCATTTGTCATCAGAAGCGTATACTACCAAAGTTAACCTGTGTTGACTTTTTTAGCCTTGTGCAAGGAGAAGTGAAGTCCTGGGCAGCCAGGCTGGTGGCAGCTCAAAAACAAGGAAACAGATGACTCTCTAAAGGCAGTTACAGCCAAAAGAGAGTTCTGTCACACCCAGTTTCTAGTTATCTCTGTGTGGCAGATCATACCATTGCTTAAGCTGTGTGATTATCCTGCCTGGCCTCTCTCTCCTCTACTGTTCATCAGGAGGAGACAATACCTTCCGACATTTTCTTTCTTTTTTCTCTCTCAATCTCTGCACACAAACAGTATGCCTTCACAAAATTGCTCATAACTCTTGCTGATCTTGCTCACCTGAAAGCTGGTCTCCTGTGCACAAATGGGGCAGCTGGATTGTTTAAGGAGTTTCTTCTTTAGTAGCAATAGCCATTGCAGAACATGTTCAACAACCTCTGGCCAGAGCTGATAGGGCTGTAGCTGAGGAATTTTGGATAACAATTTTGAAAATTACCAAAGTTACAGGCCTGTGTTAGCAAAATGTAACAGTCTCATAAATTTGTAGTTTTGTAATATTTTTACACCATGCTTTCAACATATGCTTGTTATGACCCTGCCTCTCATGAAGAAGGGCAAAGCAATGTTCAGCTCCTGCCTAAATCAGTGATTTGGCACAGGGACTGCAAAATCAACTTACTGGGCACAAAACACATTTTGGGCAGGAACTGAAAAATGACAGCTGTCACATTCATGGGGAACTGTAAAGAAATGGCTATATTGAAAATTTTGGGTAAAAATATTGACTATTACCAAACTTATGAGCCTGTGTTTACAAAATTCAACATAAGCTCTAAACGTTGTTGCTTTTGAATATTTTTACACCAAACTTTCAACATGGCCTTCTTATGATCACATCTCTTGAACAAGGGCAGAGAAAATGTTCAACTCCTGCCTGAAGGGTGATTTCATGCAAGGCTTTCAAATTCATCTTTTGGGACAAATTTGCCTAATGTGAGTGCACTTGTTCATGAGGTGGGTTCCAAAGAAGACATGTTGAAAATATGGGGCCAAAAATAGGCAAAATGGCCAAGTTATGCCACTAAGTTCAAAACACCATTGAAATACATTGAGCCACATATCTGCTTATTCAGTTCAGGTGTGGCTTTGAAGAGTAAAGACATGTCTGTAGTACAGGAAGAATTACAGCATTGGACCCCCAATTTGTATTTAAGGGATTAGATGATGCAGGGTGGGGGATGCTGAATGGGAGGGTCAGGAGGGGGAGCGAGGAATGTCCACAAAGACATTGATGGATGGCTATATTTTACAGGCAAAAACAACTGAGTATTCTGATCACTCACACTAGGGATTGGGCATGGGGGTGGGGTGTAAGGTGGGG
Organism: Neoceratodus forsteri; assembly: GCA_016271365.2. Taxonomy (NCBI): domain Eukaryota; kingdom Metazoa; phylum Chordata; order Ceratodontiformes; family Ceratodontidae; genus Neoceratodus; species Neoceratodus forsteri. The sequence continues at coordinate 1,182,035,487 of CM057458.1, forward strand.
GTGTTGAGAGGATCGTGGGGGAGTATTTATAATAAAAAGAATTAATAACAAATTGGCAGTCCTGGTAGAACATGGCACACTCTGCCATGTCCAAGATGGCCACCACATGCTACTGCACATGCGCAACTACTAGTACATGCACAGTAGAGTGCAGCAGCCAGCTTGGGCATTATGGAGTGTGTCATGTTCTGTAGTGACCACTGACAGAAAAAAAATAGTGCAGTGTGACTTCCATGGGAGACAATGAGCAGAGTGCTTCACAGACACGGAGTCGACTATGCTGCAACTCCAACATGTTGTTCAGTTAGAAGGAATGTGCTGAGTCCTTGTTCTAAAGCAGGAGATCTGCAGGCTACACCCATAGCGGCCTTAACAATTATCACTGCACTAGTAACATTCAACAACTAGATCTTTCTCTCTCTCTCTCTCTCTCTCTCTCTCTCATTCTCTCAAACATTCACACTTTCAAAAGGGCAAGTAAACTGCATAATATCATGCTGAAACCACAACTCAAAATCTACACATTACATAGTGCATCCCTGAACATCTCCAGAATACTATACTGCTGCTTTGTACATTGCATCATGAAAATATGGTCTGCAGTATTAATGCACAGTTCCAGTAAAATGCAGAACTGGATTCTGCAGACTTCTATGGGAATTCCACAGTAATGGTATTAAAACAAACAGCTCACCAGGACCTTAAGCTACACTGAGAGTACATATATTTCCTCCTTTCAGGGGTAGTTCCCCTTCCCGCATGACAGCTAGGTGCTGTGTTCCACAACTGTAATCAAATGCTTGCCCTGTGTGAACAGAAATTAATTCTGGAGTTGCACTGTGTTGTTGGCAAATGAAGTCCTTTAAAAAAATTATAACTTTTGGGGACAGTGTCCCATAACAGATATATTGCTGCTAAAAGATTTTGTTTGCCCCAGACCCTACACAACCACCAGTGCAGTAGCATAATTGGCTGCCACATCAGCGATCCAGCTGGTAGAGACTCAGTACAGGTGGTTGGGAATATTTGAATTTAAGTTGGGTTTAAAATGCACCTAGGTATTGTGTAATTAGCTCTGAAGGAGCCCTTGATTTGAGGAGAAACATAAGTTCAGCAATGCTGCTGCCCTGAAATATTGTGTTTGTTGTAACTTACGAACATATGAAATTTGCCAGCAGATAAAGGCCTAGAGGTCTATCAAGTCTGCTCGAATGTGCAGCTAGCACCCCTTATTCTGCAGCTGCCCCTCCCTTCCACCCTTCCCCTTCATTGACCCTCTTCCTTGTCCTGTCCCATCCCCTTTTGAAGCAGTCCACTGTTCTACTGGATACCACTTCTGCAGGTAACACATTCCACCCAGCCACCAACCTCTCTGTAAAAAAGTGTCTCCTCATCTCCTTCCAGAACCTTCCTCCCTCCAGTCTCATATCATGGACCCTGGTGTCACTCCCCTTCCTTACTTTGAACAGCCCCTCTGTACCTGTCTTGTTTATTCCTTCCATGTATTAAAGGTTTCAATCAAGTCCCCCCGTCCCTCCCCTCCTCCAGTGAGTAAATGTTAATCTCCCTCAGCCTCCTCTCGTATGATAAGTCCCTCAGCCCCTTGATCATCTTTGTCACCCTGCACTGCACCCCTCCAGTAACTTAATGTCCCTCTTCAGATACGGGCACCAGTACTGCATGCAGTACTCCAGGTGTGGTCTAACTAATGACCGATACAGTGGCAAAATCACCTCCTACCTCCTCAAGGATATACTGTACCCCTTGCAATACAACCCAGCATTTTGTTGGCCTTTGCAGCTGCCTTCCTACATTGTGACAAGTTGTTCAGGAACCCTGTAATGGGCACCCCCAGATCCTTCTCCTCCTCCTTCTCTGTCTGGGCTAGCTGCATTCCCCCCAGTTGATAACTCCTCCTTGGGTTCTGCATCCCAAAATACAGCACCTTGCACTTTTTGGCATTAAACCCCAGTTGCCAGGTGTCTGACCAGGTTTCAAGCCTTGCTAGATCATTCTGCAACCCTGCACATCCCCCAGGTCATCCACAACCACTACTACCTTGGTATCATCAGCAAACAGACTGATCTTGCTCTTGATGTCCAATGATATGTTTGCAATGAATATCCCAAACAACACTGGTCACAACACTGAGCCCTGTGGAACACCGCTCATCACTACCCTTTGGTGGCAGAGCTCCCCACCCACCACCACCCTCTGTTGCCTTCCCTGAAGCCAGTTCCATACCCAGCTCACCAGCTTTGCACCTGCACCTGTGCCTACTAAATTACTTCCCAGCCTTCCATGCTGCACCAAGTCAAATGTCTTACTGAAGTCCAGATACAGGACATCCACTGCATGGCCCCTGTCCAGTTGCCTAGTTACCCAGTCATAGAACTCCACCAGGCTGGTTTGGCAGAATCTGCCCCATATGAAGCCATGCTATCTGCTGTCCTGTAGTCCTTTGGCATCTAGGAGGGCCACCAGCCTCTCCTTCAGGATAGCCTCCATTAGCTTACCCATGATGGATGTGAGGATCACTGGTCTGTAGTTTCCCAGTTCATCCTTGAGGCCATTCTTATGGAGATGCATCACATGAGCCATCCTTCAGTCCTGAGGTACACACCCCGAATGTAGTGAGGCATTAAATAGGTCTGCCAAAGGTCCTGCAAGGACCTCTGCCAGCTCCTTCAGTATCCTGGGGTGGATGCCATCTGGACCTGGCACCTTATCTACCCTCAGTACCTTCAAACCCTCCCGAACTCTGCCCTCCATGATTTCCCCATCTGTCACCCCTTCCCTCCTGTTTCTGCCATTTCTCCCTTAGGTGTCACCCTCCATTATCTTTAGTAAATACTGAGCAGAAGTACTCATTTAGTTCTTCTGCTTATCGCACCCTGCTTCCACCTCAACCCCTCCTTCCTAAATCCTTACTATGTGGTCCTTTTCTCCTGATGTACCTGAAGAAGTCCTTCTCCCCTTCTTAATGCCTTGTGCCAGCCTGAGTTCCGTGAGATGCCTTGGCCCTTACTGCCCTTGTCACCTTCGATTCTTCAAGTACTTCTCCTGTCCCTCCTCTCCCTGTTTTCTTGCACTTCCTAAAGGCAGCTGTTTTCCTCCTTACCTTTTCCATGACCTCCTTGCTCAACTAGCTCGGTTTCTTAGCCCTAGCCTTCTTGCTTTGGGCCTTGCAGCAGGTTTTGGTTGCCTCCATTATCCCCAGCTTTATGAGCTCCTACCTCTGGTTAGTGTCCATACTAGATTGAATTCTGGCCAGGTACCCTTTTACCACTTCCTCCATCCTCCCAAAGTCGGCCCTCCTGAACTTCTATAACAGCTATGGAATCAACTGGACACACTTTTGTGAAAGTACCAACAGTTTTTGAGTTATGGTTTCTGTGTGGATTGTGAGTGCACTCTCTCTCATTAACTGGCATATTGGAATTATTGTGAATGGCTTCAACACCACCCCAGTGTCTCCCCTCTCTCATCTACTAAGCAACTATTTAAAGACTTTGGGTAGGGGAAGCATGTGAAGAATATGATGTTAGATCTAGATACAGTTCCAGAAGTGTCTTGCTTGAAAAATATTTCCACAAATGAGCACTTTGTTTGGGCATTACATTATTTTTTACATTACAGAAAACAGTATTTTCTTCAAATGAGTAGGGAGCATATGAATCACAGGGCCCCCATATTCAAAAGTGCAGGCTATAATGCAAAAGTGCTTTTGCCATGCAACTCAACCACACTGGCAAAAATAATGGTATCTTCAGAAGCTGCACCATAATATGAGTTTGCACATGTGGCTCAATATCCAGAGCATGCGTGTTCCATCAGTGGAGATACGAGGCAGCAGGTGCCCGGTTCTATGATAATAGCGATTGGTGATAGGCTAATCACTATTACCATGAGTGCATTATCACCAAAAGCAATTTGGCAATAGTATACTAGCAGACTGAGCACACACAGTACAATTACTGTGTATGCTTTGTCCCTGCACCCCCACATATTTTATTTTTGTACTTTCTTTATTCGCTCTTTCCCATCCCTGTCCTCCACTCAATCAGGACCCCAACCTTCCTATTGCCCCTTTGTCACCCCAGGAGTCTGCCCTTAGAGTAACCCCCACTCAGAGACCCCAAGGTAAGTTCTCTGTACACCCTTGGGGGGTGAGGGAAGGACCTCACTATATCCCTAACAACAGTGGAGCAGGTGGTACACAATGGATTCTGCCCCGTGGCAGCTGGAGACATGGTCCAGCTGAACGGGCTGTCACCTAGGAGTGACTGCATCATTTTCCATGTTTCTGTTATGCCCTTACCCCTGCAGTTGCTGACACTCTAGGAGAGCCAATTGGGAGGCATGCATAGACGCACTCCTCCCAGGGCCCTCGGCTGATGCTGCCTCCCACTGTGTGTCCCAATAGCATCACCAACCCTGGGTTCACCCTGTAGAGGGTTATATAGCAGCAGGACAGATGCACCACCCTCCCCAGAGAGGGAGAGCTGCCACTAGACACTCAATCTGTCTCTACTCCTACTGACCCCTGGTGGCCTGAGTCTATCACTGAAACTGGGTCACTGGTGTGGAGCAAGGTATGGCATCCTGCACCTCAACCCTCAGTGCCACCGGGCTGGCATCCACACCCTCATTTATTGATTCTCAACTCCCAGGGGGGTGCATTTAGGGGAGGTGGGCACAGCCTGTTTTTAAAAAAAAAAGTAAGTCCTACAGCCACGGAACAAAGCAAAATGTATCCAGCCCCCAGTCCAGAACACAGGACCTGCTCTATTGGAGCCAGCCACCCCACCCACCACACCACATGGTTGGCTCAGCAGAGCAGGCACAGTAGAGGGTTACAACTCTCATCACTATCCCTCCACTTCCCCTCACTATAAATGCTTTCTGCTCACCCACCCCTACCCTTACTGTTGCAATAGTAGCCATCCAGGGAGGTCACTCATGATAATAGCGACATTACATGGGTTGCCATTTTGACAGTCGCCCATATGCTAGTGCTATTATCATGGGATACCAAGTGCCCAGAGCCCATTGCAGAGCATACAAAAGTGTGCACCGCAAAGCCGCTTGCGTGGTGTGTATATTTGCAGTATTCAGCCAGGATATGCAAATGGCCTAACTGCACAGTCAGCACCCAAACAGCACATTTGCATTTCATTACTGGAATGTATTCTTTCCATTTACATACCATTGGCTAGCACAATTCCAACATTACAAGGCAGCACCACCACTCAACAAAGGTGATCAGGAGGTACTGGACATAGCAGCAGGTGAGAATGCATGTTTGTTTGTGGGTGGATTGCAACTACATTGGCTTGAGTACAGTGCTACATACCCCCAACTCCTTAGCCCCCAAATGTGTGCCAAGATGTGTGACAACTGGTTGGAATGTGTGACACAGCAATAAACATGACAGTGCAAGCTCAGTAGACTGTGGAAATAAGTGTACCAATGTTGCTACTGTGTGCTGATACCTAGCATCTCATATTATCATTCAGTTCTTCATAACAGTCCCAGTGATCAGTGTGTAATATCACACACTCAATGTGGGTCAGAGGGTGTCTGAGTGATAACCTGAGTGCCATACTGTGTGACAGTTGAGAGGTTTGTAGTGCTACTACCCATGGCAATATCATGCCTTAGGTGGCCAAACACATAACACTGAAAGGTCAGGTGTCCTTGGGACATGCCCCTGCTGACTCCAGATCACAGGTGGTGCCACCCTTGCCCTGTTCTACTTGACAGTTTTGCACTTTCCACTGTGACACTTGGCCAGCTGGTTATGACTGGTTGTATGAGATTTGTAATATTGAAATATAGTAGGTGACTGTCTCACATAAGACAGCCTGTGCTCCATGGTGCGCCCACCCCAGGTTTCAGTGAAGCTATATATTACACTGACAGGAGAGCTCTGTAATGTAATTAACTTCCTTGAGAAATTGCATTTTATGGCCATTTTATGACCTGTTGCTACTCTGCAGATAGGAAACTAAAATATGTATTTTATGACGTCAGAAAGAGGACATCATTAAGCTGATTCCTGACAGCTATCTCACACTTAGGTGAGGGATTGCAGGGTTGTAAAACTTGAAGGGAACTGGTGGATCAAAGGTTAATAATTTGGGAAATGAGCTTTTGCTGATGTCTCCTTATGTAATATACCTCCTGATAGGAAAACCTATTTGTATTTTTGTTATATTCTAAAAGAGGAGCTAGATGACTCAGAGAAGGGTGTGGAGAGACACAGTTAAACTAATACTGGTGCCTGATCTTTTGATATACCATCTTGGGACTGTAGAGACACACATCTCTCTGATAAGGCACTTAAAGACATAATACATTAGATAGAAAAAGTCTAAATGTATTGTGGTAGGAGTTTTGTTTTGTACTTTTCTTTATTTTCTTTTAAGTGATGGTATGTCTTTGATATATTGTTCTGTATTTACATTTTTCATGTTTTTATCATCTTTTAGTAAAGTACCCTTTATTAAGAAAGACTGCCTGGGTCTGCCAGTTCTTTTTTGCATATGACATATACTGTATAGGGTTAAGACTGACAAAACTGTTCAAAAGCTTGATGGTGTTACTAAACTGGGAAAAGATAAGAATATACCTAAGGTCTTTTACAGAGTTTTAGGGTTAATTTTGGAAGCCTGGTTTGGTGCTCTGGTTAAAGATTGTACCGCAATCACCGAAGATGGTATATATCTGAGCCTGTACATTGGGTACACTAGCATAAGGTTCATAGTTTAAGTCCCCCAGAACTTGAGACTAAAGGTGATTTGGACCCAAAAGCCGACAGGAGGGTTACCCTGTCTGTTACCTGTTCACATTACTACACCAGAGGTTGATTCTGTGAGAGCAGAGGACCTGACCTGCTGAGTGCATTTGTGACAGATTTAGTTGGCAACAGTGCAGATAAATTTGGTAACATAGTTTTAATCTGTTCAGTGTGTTTAGCTTAATTGGTACAGCTCACTTGCAAAATAAAGCAGTGATTTATTTTGAAAAAAGAAACAGAAATATATCATTTTGCTTTCAGTTAAGTTCCTACTTGTTCTTTTTTTTCTGAAGTGCAAGTTAGAGCAGCCATAGTTTGGGAAGAAGATGGCTTCCAACTACAGTGGGTACACTGCAGACTACTTGAGGCTGTTGTGCCAGGAGAGAGGAATCCTGCACAAGGTGAGAGGCATGAAGCAGAACCTTGTGGATGCCCTGATGGCAACAGACACCCAGATTGTTCAATCACAGACTGTGACTGTAAAGGACCAAACCTTGGGCATGGTCAGGCCAGCAGCCAGTTCAGTGTCCAGATCTGGTGAGAAGGGCAGCAGGGCCAGTGCAAGCCAAGGGCCACACCAGCAGGGGAAGGTCATCAGCATTCTGGAGCCAGAAGCAATCAGGCTGCAAATTGAGTTGTACAGAATGGAGCTGGAGTTCCAGACAGATGCTGAGTGAGAGAAACGAGCCACAAAGGAGAAGAGGGATCGAGAACAGTGAGGAGCTGACCATGAAGAGTGTGAGCATCAGCGAGCCGCAGAGGAGAAGAGGTAGTGAGAACAGTGAGAGGCTGACCAGGAACAGTGGGAGGCTGACCATGAAGAGCATGAGTGCCAGAGGTGACATGAACTGGAGAAGCTATGACTCCAACCACCAACACCAGAGCAGGTAAGCGGCTTGGGTGTAACTGGAACTACAGGACTAGGTTACAAATTAAATTCCAAATTGATAGCTGAATTTAAAGGGGGAGGATATGGATGCCTTTTAAATTCCTTTGAAAAGTATGTATTCAGGCAAACATTCCTAGAGGGTCCTGGAGCTTCAGCTATCCCCACTACTTACCGCGAAAGCTTCGGATGCATTGGGTCAAATGGACAATGAGGACACTAATGATTACAGCAAACTTAAAGCTGCACTTTTAAAAACATTTGATTTAACTGCAGAAGCATACAGAGCTAAATTCCATAAGCTCAGGAGAAGCCCTGACATGAGCTATGAGCAGCTAGCCATGAAATAACGTCAGTGTTTAAAACATTGGTGGGAAGGAATTGAAGCAAACTCTGTAGATAAAATAGAATATGCTATTTTGTTAGAAGAGTTTTTTGGGGCATGCCCTTCAGAGCTGAAAACCTGGCTGGAGGACGAGATTCCAAAACAGTGCAAGAGGCTGCTGAACTCTTGGACTGCTATGCCAAGACAGACCTGCTCTGAGAGCAAATGGGGTGGGCATGGCAGTGCAGAAATGGAAAAGCGCACCTTCAGGGCAGCTAAAACCCTCACTGCCTCCACTGAAACCACTTAGCTCCAGGTTTCAAAGGAAAGATTTCTCTGAGAAAAGAAATGAATGTTGGGTTTGTAAAGAAACTGGACATATTGCCAGACAGTGTCCCAAAAGGATGAGCAATATGCAGAATGGGGCTAAGAAAGAAGTGAGTTGTTTGTGTGTCCCTGGAAGCATACCTGAGAACATGAGGGAGCACATGCACCCAGTCATGATGAATGGTTTACAGACACAAGGGTTAAGGGATACAGGGGCATCCCTGACATTGGTACAATGGGATCTGGTAGAGCCTGGTCAGCTTCTACCTGTTCTCCTAGACTGGGGTGAAACAGGGGGAACTGTGCAACAAGTGGCTGTAGCCAAACGTTAGCAGTTGATGTCATCCTTGGCAACAATCTCAAACAGGGGATGGTGTGTGCAGTTACCTGTAGCCAAGCGGCTTGGAAATATTGTAGTTCCCTGGACCTCACAGAAGCCATTGTGGAAACCACTGGGAGGCTGGTTCTCCAGCCTGTGTCTCCTGATATGCAGACTAAGGAAAAGGGGGTAGAAAGTCCCCCAGTGGCAATTAACCACACAGCTATGGAGGGTTACTCTGAAGAAGGAGGAGTGACCCATTGTCAGAGGGTTAAGGATGACAGTGATCCTGAATGCCTTGATGCTAGTGCTAGGGACCCTAGCTTAGAGACTAAAGGGGACCTGTCCCATGCCTTGGGAATGTAAGGAGCTTGCAGCTGCAGCAGAAAGTGTCCCTAGTCTATAGAAGCAGAGAGTTGGGCAGACTCTGACAGAGCACAGGGAGGTAACGGAAAACATAAAGTTTATTGGGAAAATGGACTGATGTATACTCAGGATGTGAAGACAGAGGGAGGGCTGATAGCCAGGCAGCTTGTCATTCCCCAGGGGTACCGTGAGCAGTTGCTCAAGACTGCATGTAATATTTCCTTCTCTGGTCATCTGGGAATCACACACACTATGCAGCGGTTGGCCCAGAATTTCTATTGGCCCAAATTCACCCAGCAGGTGAAGGAGTATTGCAGATCTTGTCACCGGTGCCAAGAAATAGAGAAGGTGGGTAAGAAAACCCACGCCACCCTAATTCCATTACCCTTGGCGGAGGAGCCATTCCAAAGGATGAGAATATATATTGTGGGGCCTTTAACTACCCCCAGCTCTTCTGCGAAGAGATTCATCCTGACTGTTATGGATTATGCCACCCAGTACCCAGGGGCAGTCACCCTATCCTCACTGAGGATAAACAAAGTGGCAGATGCTTTTTGGGAATTTCTCCCACATTGGGTTTCCACAGGAGGTTATCACTGTTTGAGGGGGGTTCCTTCATATCGGACCTGATGAAATGTTTGTGGGAGAAGTGTGGGGTGGTGCAGAGGTGCACAACACCTTATCACCCACAAGCCAATGGGCTTGTGGAAAGATTTAATGGTACCCTGAGCTCAATGCTACAAGCATTTGCTGAACAACATGGGAGGGACTGGGAGAAATACCTTCCCCACCTGTTGTTTGCGTACAGGGAGGTTCCTCAAGAGTCAACAGGATTTTCCTCCTTTGAGGTCTTATATGGACACCAGGTATGGGGGCCACTAGACTTGATCCAGGAGGACTGGGAAGGCAAGCATGCCACTCAGGGCACTCCCATAGTGGATTACATACTTAGGTTTAGGTAAAGGCTGAAGGAGCTTATGGGGACAGTCCAGAGTAACCCGGCAGCTGCCCAACAGAAACAAAAAGTGTGGTATGACTGCAGAGTCAGAGCTCACTCATACACAGTGGGTCAGGAAGTCATGGCCCTTATTCCAGTCTGGAAAGACAAGCTGCAGGCTGAGTGGGCAGAACCGTACAAAGTAGTTAAAAAGGTAAATGATGTGAACTATATCATAGAGTTACCTGACAGAAGACATACAAAAAGGGTGTATCATGTCAGCATGATGTAGCAATATGCTAATAGGGCTGGCATGGTATTTACAGTTTGTAGTCCTGGGGAGGGGACGGATGAAGGAAACTCCCTTCTGGACTTGCTGGAAGAAAGCAAGTGGGAGTACTCTATGGAGGTAGTTAAATTGTCACCCCAACTGGCCCCAGACAAGATCCAGGAAGTAAGGGAGGTTTTAGCACACTTTGCCCCGCTGTTTAGCACCAAGCCTGGACTAACCCCCTTAGCGACACACAATGCGGAGACAGGGACACAGATGCCTATATGGAGGACAGCATATCGGGTATCAGAGGCTGTCCAAAAGCACATTACGAGGGAGGTGGAGGAAATGCTGGATTTAGGGGTAATCCAGAGATCTCACAGCCTCTGGGCCTCACTTGTAGTCCTTGTGCCCAAGCCAGATGGCTCTACTCATTTCTGCGTGGACTATCATGGATTGAATGCAGTCACAAAGTCAGACGCCCACCCGATGCCCCAGACGCATGCACTCCTGGACAAGTTGGGAAGGGCGACATACCTTTCAACTATTGACTTGACAAAGGGGTATTGGCAGGTAGAGTTAGCTGACAGAGCTAGGGAGAGGTCGGCCTCCATCACTCCAATAGGCTTATTTGAATTTAAAGTAATGCTTTTTGGAATGAAGAATGCCCCGGCCACTTTCGATAGGTTGGTGAACAAGAGTTAGATGGTACTGAGGAGTACGCTGTGGTGTACCTGGATGACATTGCCATCTTTAGTGCCAGCTAGAAGGAACACCTGTCCCACCTTAGGGAAGTGCTGGGCAGGATACAGAGGGCCTGGTTCACTGTCAAAGCTGAGAAGTGCCAGGTGGCCATGGCTGAAGTGGCATACCTTGGGCATGTTGTAGGCTGGGAACAGCTCCGTCCTAACCAAGTAAAAATACAGGTGATCAAGGCATGGTGCAGACCAGAAATGCAGAAGCAGATCCAGAGTTTTATATGGACAGCAGGGTACTATAGAAAATGTGTACCCTATTACAGTGCCCTGGCTGCTCCTGTATCTGACCTGGTAAAGAAAAAGATGCCTAAGAAAATTACCTGGGAACCAGACTGTGAAAAAGCCTTTACCAGACTGAAGAAGGCACTGTGCAGTGCTCCTATGTTGACAAGTCCTGAGTATAGCAGACCCTTTATAGTCCAGACTGATGCCTCAGACGTGGGTATTGGGGCAGTACTGAGTCAAACATCCAACCAAGGGAAAGATCACCCTGTAGATTACCTGAGTGAAAAGTTACTTTCCAGGGAGCAGACTTACTCTACTGTGGAAAAAGAGTGTCTTGCCATAGTGTGGGCCCTAAAGAAGTTAGAACAATACTTATATGGGCAACATTTTGAGGTACAAACTGACCACAACCCCCTGGCTTGGCTGACACAAATGGGAAAAACTAATGGCAGACTATTAAGATGGAGTCTTTCCTTGCAAGGGTATGACATGACGATCTTACATAGGGCTGGAGCGATCAATCAGAACACAGATGGCTTTTCGTGTCTATACAGTATGAGGAGTGAACTGACTTGGGAAGCTCATCCCATGCAGGGAATAAAGCCCCCAAGTTTAGTCTAGGTGGGAAGGATTGTGATGCTTGGCCAGCTGGTTATGGTTGTTGTATGAGATTTGTAATATAAAAATATAGTAGGTGACGGTCTCACATAAGACAGCTTTTGCTCCATGGGTGCCCTCCTCCCCCCAGGTTTCAGTGAAGCTACATGTATTACACTGACTAGAGATCTCTGTAATGTAATTAATTTCCTTGAAAAATTACATTTTATGGCAGTTTTATGACCTGTTGCTGCTCTGAAGCTGGGAAACTAAAATATACATTTTATGACTTCAGAAACAGGACATCATTAAGCTGATTCCTGACAGCTGTCTCACGCTTAGGTGAGGGATTGCAGGGTTGGAAAACTTCAAGGAAACTGGTGGATCAAAGGCTCATAATTTGGGAAATGAGTTTTTGCTGATGTCACCTTAAGTAATATATCTCTTGATAGGACATTCTGTTTGTATTTTTTTTTATATTCTAAAAGGAGGAGATAGATGACTCACAGAAGGGGCATGGAGAGATACAGTTTAAACTAATACTGGTGTCTGATCTTTTTGATATACCATCTTGGCACTGTAGAGACACACAGCTCACTGATAATGCACTTAAAGAGATAATACATTACATAGAAATCGTCTAAATGTATTGAGGTAGGAAGTTTTGCTTTGTACTTTTCCTTGTTTTCTTTTTTAAGTGATTGTATGTGCTTTGATATATTGTTCTGTGTTTACATTTTTCATGTTTTTATCATCTTTTAGTAAAGTACCCTTTATTATGAAAGACTGCCTGGGTCTGCCAGTTATTTTCTTGCATGTGACATATAGGGGGTTAAGACTGACAAAAACTGTTCAAAACTTGATGGTGTTACTAAACTGGGAAAAGGTAAGAATATACCGAAGGTCTTTTACATAGTTTTAAGGGTTCATTTTGGAAGCCTGGCTTGGTGCCCCTGAAGAAAGATTGTACCGCAAACCCTGAAGAGGGTGTATATCTGAGCATGTACATTGAGTACACTAACATAAGATTTACAGTTTGAACTCCAGAACTGGAGACTAAAGGTAATTCAGACCCAAAAGCAGACGCTGAATATTATAAATTAATGAAAGCTCAGATGGTGGACACACTCTGGGAAACCCTGAATGAAGCCAGGAGGAGGGGAAGGGCTCCCAAATTCTTGAAGGGATGCAATTATTTGTTTAGTGCTGAAGCCCTGTAAGGACCCTTCAGACTGTGCCTCATAAGGAACCATATCACTTTAAATTGTGACCTGAAAATCCTGGCCAGGTTTTGATGAGAGGCTGGATAAGGTGTTGCTGAGCGATTCATCCGAACCAAACAGGGTTCATACAGGGCAGGTTCTGTTACCATATATGTGCAAATTGTTGAATGCAGTGTTGGCGCCCTCTCTCAAGAAAAAGAGCAAACCATGTTATATCCATGGATGCTGAAAAGGCATTTGATTGTATTGAATGGGATATTTCTTTTGCAGTGCCTCCCGGTTTGGTCCTGGTGAAGGTTTCGTGTGTCTAGTTAAACACATGTATGAGGCTCCTATGGCACAGGTCCTAGGTGAATGGCTCCTTGTCAGGAAGGCTTCCTCTGGGATGGGGGACGCAGCATGGATGTCCCCTCTTAATCCTTTTGTTCACCATGGCGATTGAGTCTTTGGTGGTAGGTATTAGAGATAATCCCAATATAAGAGGAGTGCAAGGGAAATCAGGCAGGGAACACAAAGTCACACTGTAAGCTGTTGATATGTTGTTATATGTGGTTAAACCACGACAGTCTATGCCATACCTGTTGCAGATCATTGAGAGCTTCTCCCAATTTTCTGGTTACAAAATTAATATAGGGAAGTCTGAAATGTTAAAAATAGGTGGGAGAGCAGAGGAGACATTAGCAGATGACTGGGACTTAGGATAGTTTGGAACTCCTTTATATATTTTGGAATTAGAGTCGGTAAGGAGGTGAAATCCTCTGTGACTTAAACTACACACCTATGATTAAAACCATTGAGGTAGAGTTGTGCCATTGGAGATTCCTGCTCATATCCTGGCTAGGTCAGATAAATTTAATAAAAATTTATGTTTTACCATGAATTTTATATGTGATGCAGATGGTACATTTGGGCTCACAAGGGCTGATATTAAAAAAATTAGCGTTTCTTCTCAGTATTCATTTGGCAGGGAAAGCATCCAAGGGTAGGCCTTGCGTGCCTTAAAGCAACTGTGGAGAATGGTGGGGTAAATTTCCCAGACTTGAGAACTTATTTCACAGCCATTCAACATCATTACATCCAGGACTGGGTCAACTGCTCTAAGGAGGCAGGCTGGAGATTTGGAAGAAAGGGACTGCCGGAAAACCCTCTGCATACCCAGGGAACAGAGGTTGAGGGCATTCTTACTGTGGGTAAGAACAGCCCCTGATTACTACAGTCCAGGATACTTGTTAACATATAGCTAGATCCTGAAAGGTGGGATAGGAGAGACATTGCAACTCCTGTTATTAGGGAACCCCTTCTTGCCACGTGGTGGAGATGTAGGTTTCAGGGAATGGGAGAAGAACAGAATTTGCTGCTTAGGTGACCTACACAAACAGGAAGACCTCAGTTCATTTATGGAAATACAAGAGAGAACAGGGCTAGGTCAATCACATTTTTCCATTTTTACAAGTCAGAGCATATTGCAGAGGCTTGGCAGAGATCAGGTGGACCACTCACCTTTGGCGCCAGTGGAACAATTGGTTTTATGCATCACAGGGTGCCCAAGGCACAAATTACATAAACCACCTGGGGGACAATATTTCCCAGACATTAAGGGAAATTTAAAGCTCAATGGGAGACAGATATTGGGATAGAAATTTCTGAGGACAACCGAAGGTAGTACTAAAACTTCATATGGGGATCCTGATATGTAATTAGTATAAAGAGTCATACTATAAATTCATACATCAGTTGTGCTGCCCCAACTTATAGTACATAAATGTAACCCCACAATCTCACCAATATGTGCGATGTAATGGAGATTTGGGCTCTACTACTACTATTTCTGGGCTTGCACAAACTTGCAGGATTTTCTGGCTGGAGATTGCATCTCAGGTGAAGAAGTTAATGGGAGGGGGATACAAGTGTTGCTGCTCCTCCTATTTTAGTGGATGATTTTGGGAGGGAAGCACCCTGCCGAGGTGGACAAGAGTGTTGCTGGTGCTAGCTAGGCATTGTATACTAAAAACACATAGGTTTCAGGGGTATCCCCTGTGATGTAGCATTAGAAAGCCCTGACCCTGCAGGCTCTGGCTATGGAAAGACTTACTTACTTATGTTCTCAGCGGGAGAGGTGAACTCTTTTATAGCACTTGGCTGCCCTTCCTGTCCTCACTATTGGTGGGTGAACAACAGATCTTATGTGAAGATTGGTCGTGAGGGATGAGAGAGGTGAAGGAGGTACAAGGGCTAAGTGGGGCATTGGATGGTGGGTGAATTCTGGGAAGAGGTGGGCACTTTTGAGACCACCCAAACTGGGAAGATTCAATGACACTGGTACCAGTCTTTCATGTATGGAAATGAAATGTGATATTTGGATAGCTTAAACAGAAATTGAGTGTTATGGGAGATGAACTGGACCCTTTCTGTTTCTTTTGTGTGTGTGTGTGTGTGTGTGTGTGTGTGTGTAGTTAAATGAATTACGTATGTAATCTGTATAGTTTATGTATTGCTGTTTGTATGTTTTTGTGTGTAATATAAAAAATCTAATACAAAGATGATGTAAAAAAAGATAAATAAAGGTTTTAATTTCAGGCACTCATTTCTGCTGTGTTTATTAATCTTGCAGGCCATAATGCATTGTATGTTAATAAAATCTGCAGTTCGAGTCAACAACTTATTCATAGACCACCAAACTGCAGTGCCAGTCAGTTTCCTTACTTGACATCATTCACGAGCATCTCCATCACAATAAGCTCTGCAAATGGAGTGGCACACAATGGATGATTTTGAGATGTGAGTTCAGGCACAGTAAAACTGAAATTAAGACCTTTATTTTTCATGTTTTTGTTTTGTAAAGTCAGTGATTCAGCAGTCGCAAGTGTCCTGGAGCTAGGGTAAACAAAGGATTCAGGTTCATTGAAGATGTTAGCTGGTCTTTAAGTGTGGCATGATATGTCAGAATGATAAAAAAGTCTCTTTCATTCACAATTGAAATTACATAATTTATCATTGGTAGATTACATAAATGTCATACCTGGGCCTGAAGGTTGTGTACAAAGTTTCACAGCTTCATTCTGTGCTGGGATCCCTGCAACACCATCTCTATCTCCTGCAGACCCAGAGGTGACATAGGTACCACAACTGCCTGCCTACTCCTGCCTCAACCTTTCTGGATTGACAAACAGCTTCTGCTGACACAAAATAGGAAAATTACGTCAATATTACACTGAGAATTACTCTGCGATTCTTTTAAAACTTATTCCAAGAGAAGCGCATTTTATAAACAAAGTCAGATGTGTTCCATTACCTGGCCTGCCTGTGGGTTGCACTTGCCTTCATATGTAGTAGATACACCTAACTGATATGGATGGTGCCAGATTCCAGTTACAAAGTTACACAAGTGGCCCAGGACTCTGGAGAGGGCTATGCCTTCCATAGATTTTGTGGCTGATTGTAGCCACTTGCTATTAACAGGTGCCACAGGCAGGTGGAGTGGAGCACACCTGAGGAAAAGTCCCACAATGCACAACATTCCACCAACTCGTGCATTGTCAACCAGCACTATACAGACACATAGTGTCACTAGTAGTAGATGAGTTTTGTGTAGCCTCCCTGGAGCACAGAGCAAGGACGATCAGCTCGATGTATGTTAGGTAACACCAGCAAATGGTGATGGTTTGTAAAATAAACAGTTTTTTTGTGCTAAGAATATTAAAATATATGAGGACACAAGAAGAACCCAGACACCATGCTCAACCCCATACTACCCCCAAGCCAACTGAAAGGGGTACCATGGTGGCACACAAGATGACATTCAACCTGACTTTAATGACTCAGGCACTAAGAATGCAGTTGGAGATTACAACTGGGGACAAAAACAACATTATCAGACATAACCAAGAAATGGAAAGAAAACTCTTAGTCACTTCCAGCTAGATGCCAGCAGCTGTACCACAGTCAACAACTACAATGCCATTGTCCAGCCCACTCGACAACCTCTCAGTCAGTGGTGCCTCAATACAAGAGCACAGACTATTTTTTATAATATTACAGTGTTTCATGTATAACATGATAGAAAGAAAGCAGTTTGGTAACACCAAAAGCCCTGTGCTGACATTTATGTCCTCCTCACATAGTCAAGCCCCATGATCTGCAGTTTCTAGTTATCTCTGTGTTGCAGATCATCCCATTGCTTAAGCTGCTTGATTAGTCTGGCTGGTCTCTCTCCTCTACTGCTCATCTGGAGGGGGCAATATCTCCCTAAATGTTCTCATTCTCTCTCTCTCTCTCTCTCTCTCTCCATACAAACCATATATCTCCAGAAAGTTGCTCATAGCTTTTGCTGACCTTACTCACCTGAATGCTGGTCTCCTATGGAAAAATGGGTGCAGCTGGCCCCTTTTAGGAGTTTCTTTTGCAGTAGCCATAGCCATTGCAGAACATATTCATTAAGTTCTGACCACAGCTGATAGGGCTGCAGCTGAGGAATCTGGAATAAAAATATTGAAAATTACCAAAGTTAAGAGCATGCATTAGCAAAATGTAATGTAGGCTCATAAATTTGTTGTTCTGCAATATGTTTACGCCAAACATTTTATATAGCGTTGTTTTGACCCTGACTAATAAAGAAGGGCAGATCAACTGATCAACTCCTGCCGGAAAGGTGATTTAGCACAGGGACTGAAAAATCAACTTTTGGGATGCAAAAACACATTTTGAGTAGGAGTTCAAAAATTACAGCTGTCACATTCATGAGGTGTGGTAAAGAAATAGCTATATTGAAAATCTGGGATAAAATATTGAATATTACCAAACGTAGAACCTGTGTTCTCAAAATTTAGCATAGACTCATAACTTTGTGCTTTTAAATATTTTACACCAGATTTTTAACATAGCCTTTGTATGAGCCCTCATCAACAAAAGCAGTTAAATATTCAACTCCTGTCCTAATGGTGATTTTTGCACGAGATCGCAAAATCAATTTTTAATATGTAAAATAAACATTTTGGCCAGGATTTGAAAAATGATAGCTGTCTAATTCATGAGGTACTGTTAACTATGGCTATGTTGTTAATTTGAGGTAAAAATATTGACAATTACTCAAGTTATAAGTCTATGTTTGCAAAATTCAACGTAGACTCATAACTTTGTTGTTTTGAAATATTTTTACACCAAATTTTCAACACAGCCTTCTTATGACCATACCTCATGAACAATGGCAGATCACATTTTTAATTCCTGCCTGAATGGTGATTTCTCACCTGGACTGGAAAATTACCCTTTGGAGCAGATTTACCTAATGTGAGTGCAATTGATCTAGAGGTGGGGTTCCAAAGAAGGCATGTTGAAAATGTAGGTCAAATATATGCAGATATGGCCAAGTTATGCCACTTAATTCAAAACACCATTGAAATACATATAACAGCATGCCTATTACATCAGTTCACAGTCTGGTTTTGAAGACTGATGACGTGTCTGCAGTACAGAGAGGATTATGGCCTTGGACTCCTAGTGGGTAAGTAAGGGCTTGGGGGCAGGTGGGGTATTGGGTGCTGAGTGGAAGGGCCAGGTGGGTGGTCAGGAACAGCCACAGAAAGCATTGATGGATGGTTTTCTTTTTACAGGTAAAAACCTTCCGAGGAGTCCTGATTGTGACACTGGGATATTGGGCACCCCAATGTCACTGTTATATTTCTGGTGGGGTGGAGGAAGGTGCTAAGAAGGAAGGGTTGGGTGGGGGGAAAATAATATATAAACACAAAAAAGGACCAGCATAGGGAACATGATCACATCACTAGGATTTGGCACCCCAGTCTCATTGTCATGTTTCTGGGGGTGGCTGTGGTGTGGGTGCTGAGAGGAGGTCGGTGGGAGGAATATTTATAATAAAAAAATAAAATAAAAATCATCGGTCACAGTGGAACATGACACACTCTGCCATGTCCAAGAAGGCCACTAGCTTACTGCGCATGCGCAGTACAGTGCAGCAGCCATCTTGGACATGGCAGAGTGTGTCATGTTCCGCCATGACTGCCAACAAAGAAAAAAATAGTGCAGTGTGACTGCAAATAAAGATAATGAGTGGACTGCTTCACAGACACAGAGGTGACTATGTTGCAACTCTAGCATGTTATTCAGTCAGAAGGAATGTGCTGAGTCCTTTTTCTATAGATAGAGATCTTCAGGGCTATGCCCATTACACACCTAATAATGATCACTGCACTAGTAACACTCAACAACTAGATTTCTCTCTCTCTCTCTCAAACATTCCATACTTTGAAAATGGCAAGTAAACTGCAAGTAAGCTACAGCACTACAGCGAATCATTACAGCACTGAATAGGGCCTGCAGATGCCTTACTGGTGCTGCCCACCATAAGCATATCTGAGACCTCTACAAACAGTCAAACTTGCTGAAACGTCAGGGAAGGATTACTTTCCAAACCTGCCTCCGTGTAAAAAAAGTCATTGATGGGACTCATGCCCCCTGAGGTCAATGTCTCTTAAGCCCAGCCAGCCACTCCCATTACATAAGAAGCTCTGACAACTATTCTCTCTCTGTTCCCTGCTGTCACACTGCCCAAGGCCAACGGTCTTTTGTAGGTAGAGTCCCTAAAATGTTTAACTCCCTGGACAGCAAACTCACCAACTTAGGCACCCTCAGCTCATTTAAACATGAGCTACATCAAATGTTTGTGTCCAGAGCCACCTGTGACTGTTTCTGCCAACCTCCCTGGCAGTTGCTTCTCTTCTTCGCACCTCTGTACTATCCACACCTCTGCCTGCCACCGTCCCCCCAAACCCCTTTATACCCCTGCCTCTCTCTCCCCCTAGCCCCAATCCACCACCTTCCTGTCTTACCCTCCTTAACCTCCTTTCCCCTCTCCCTTTTCTAGTCTGCTCACCCCACCCACTGCTGCACAAGTTCACCAATCCTTGCCTCCCACCCACCTCTCCTTGCACGTCCCTTCCAGTTACCACTCTATGCCCACTCTCTCATCCCACTTTCTTACGCTAGCTACAACTGGTGGCAAATCAGGTTTTTCCACTCCACCTTTCCCCTTGACAATGCCCTTCTGGCAGCTTTAATTCATGTAAATATTGTTTGTTGTGACTCATCATTCTTATATGTATGCTTGGTTGTGTTATTCTAACTGTTAATTATATTACCTGTAGCTTATAGACCATGCATACCCTGTACTGAAATGTGTATTCCAACTGCTTGTGTGCTAACCTCACACAAATTGCATTTCTATTCCTTGTATACTGACGTGGAACATTTGTGAAAGAGCCATTGGTGCAAAGGTGTTTATCTGAAATTCTAATACATACATAAATAAATAAATAAACTATGTAATAAAACGGTGAAACCACAACTCAAAATCCACACAATACATAGTGCATCCCTGAACATCCATAGAATACTATTCTGCTGCTTTGCACATTGCATCATGAAAATATGTTGGGAACCCACAGTTTCAGTGAAATGCAGAATGGGATTCTGCAGACTTCTATCGAATTCCACAGTAACAGTATTAAAACAAACAGCTCACCAGACCTTAAACTATACTGAGAGAGTGCATATTCCTCTTTACAGCAGTATTCTCCTTTCCCCATGACAGTTAAATGCCATGTTCCACAACCGTAATTGAATGCTTACCCTGTGTCAACAGAAATTAACTCTGGGCTACGCCGTGTTGTTGCAAATGAAGTCGTTAAAAAAAACATAACTTTTGGGGACAGTGCCCCATAACAGAAACATTGCTTCTACAACCATTTTGTTTGCTCCGGACCCTCCAGTACCACCAGTGCAGCAGGTTAATGGGCTGCCACATTGGCCATCCAGCTGGTACAGACTCCAACAAGCTTTTGATAGAGCTGAGCATTGGTTCACATCACGAAGGCTAGTCCTGAACCTAAAAAAGACCAAAACTATGCTCTTCTTGCATTGCCAAAGCTAAGCCAGTGGTGCCCCTCTAGTGATACTGCCTAGCACACTAAACCCCATTGAGCAGGTTTCCTCCTACAAGTATCTGGGCATTACCTTAGATTCAGCACTCTCCTTCCATTCCCATATCAATGCCCTTTCTGCTGCCACCAATGTCAGGACTGGACTGTTATACTGCCATAGGGACTACCTACCACAAGTGGTCCTTAAATTGGCAATCACCTTCTCTGTCCTGTCGCTAATTGACTATGGGCTGCCTATCTATGCTGCAGGTGACAACACTGTGCTTGCAAGAATCCAGCTGTCTATAAACAAGGCCTGCAGGCTAAGGCTGGAAGCCCCAGGATCACCCATACATGCCTGTTGTACTCCACCACCAACTTGCTCATCCTTGAAGAAAGATCGCACTTCCAAACCTGCATTCTTATTAAAAAAACCCTGCTAGGGCTCCCCCCCTCCGGGGGTCGCCACCGACCTGCAGCGTGCCTCCCCCCTCAGTCTCTGCCCACAGCACTGTCAAAACCTCCCTTATTGTCGCCAAGGTAAGGACCTCTATGGCCCAGAGATCCTTTTCCTATCAGGTTCCATCCTGGTTCAATTCCCTCCCAGCCAATATAGCTGACTCCACTAAACTTGGTCCTTTCAAGGTCTCCCCTCAGAAGCCATCTGACAAGCACTCGCTGCTGCAACTGCACATAATCCCTCCACTAGAACCTTACCTTTACCCCTAGGCTGGGTCTGCCCCGTCTACTTTTTCTGTATTTACCTGGGGTCTCATGCAACATCTACTGACTAATGTAACAAAATATCTCTGGTTGCCACCTGATGTGGTACTCGTGTACCTATATTATGACTACTGTGATCTACCTATTATTAAGCGTGTACCACTAGTGAATGCCTGTAACACTGGTTGCTTTTTTAATCTAAGCATTATGTACTGTACTGTTTTGTTTGCTGTAATGTATTGCTATCTTGATGAGGTGCTTTTGTGAATGAGTCCATGACTCAAAGGACTGTAAATCAATGATGTAATAAATAAATAAATACAGTGACAGAAGTGCTTATGGGCTGCATAAGGACCTTAAAGGAAAGCTGTCCTGATCGTGCCTTCCCACCCCAGTCATGCTTGCCCTCCAGTTAACATTTAATGTATGATGTGCATTTTTCTCATGCCACAACATGCATTAGTTTAACTTTTAAAAGTTGGAACTAGGGAAGTGGTGTGGGGAGGTTCCATTATTCTGTAAGGGAAGGCATCACTGCTCACTTCAATACTTTTGTATTGAAGCAAGCAGTGTGTCACTGCCCCTTTAGAGACAATGGAGCCTCCCCTGTGTGTGCCATACTTCCTGGTTCTAACTTTTTAAACGTTAATTTAATGTATGTTGTGGCAAGAGAAAAACGCTGCAACATACATTAAAAGTTTAACCGGAGAGTAGGCTTGGCTGGGCTAAGAGGGCACAATCAAGACAGCTTTCCTTTAAGTGTAACATTAGTGGCCAGTCATTTATCTATTGACAGACCTCCAGCTCTGACCTCAGTGTCCGACAGCTACATCAGCCAACCAACTGTTAAAATGTTTTGGGAAGGGGAGGCATGTGAGTCATGTGATTTTAGATCTACATACAGTTCCAAAAATGTCTTGCTTGAAACATATTTCCAAAAACGAGCACTTTGTTTGGGCATTACATTATTTTTTATAATACAGAAACCAGTATTTTCTACAAATGAGTAAGGTAGCATATGAATCACAAGTGTTTAGGCCACAGTCACATTTAATTCGTTAACCGCATGACGGTTTCAATGATACCTGGTGAATTTTGAAGGTGCTTGTTTGATGGTGGGCTTCACAGAGAGCTTTCAGATGTGAAGATGATTCTTATAACAGGATATGGGTCATATTCTTTATGACACTAAAGTCAGGTCAGGTTGATGACTACATTTTCAAGACTAGGCCTGTAGTTCAATGGGTGGAGTAACATACCATGCCCCCAATCAGGCCTCAATAGTCTGCTTCTCCTAGCTATTCTGGCATCATTTTCTTGCTGTGGCTGGAGGCGCCACCCTCCCTCTCTCTTCTGGCTGTTGTATTGTTCAACTTTGCCTCCAGCTGTTGGTCCACTTCTCCTGTCTTGTGTCTTCTCTCTATCTGCCACAATGTATGTGGTCATGTCCATCATCCTTGCATTGATGTTTCTCCCTCTCCTCATCACCATGGCCATTGTGCTTCTGTTCTTTGGTCCCCTCCTCTTTCCACTCTTCATTGCACTGCTTTGGCTGTGTGCTGTCCGCCATCCCACCCCTTCTCCTGTTGACTATATCCCTTCTCTTGTCTTGCAGCTTGGCAACTGTCTGTGGCTCCTTTGTTCTATCCCTCCAGGGAGGATGCTAGCGTTAACAGTTCAGGAGACAGTTCTTCGGGTTGCTCAAGTTCTGATTGAGGGGCATTCAAATCAAAATCTGTGTCCCTTCTTGTTTTCATGCCTGATTTTGTCCAGGATTTTATAATACTGACAGGTCATACAGTATTTCAAGCTTCTGAGACCATGTAGCAAACATCTTTTATATTGATGACTTTCAGAATGCTGCTCTAGGGGTGTGCTCTCATTGTCCTCTTATAGGAGAGTTTGCAAGAGATTTTTTTCCACATGCATGTTTAAAAATTTCAACCACTCCCTGGTGGCATGGTTGGAGTTTGGAGGTTGTGTATGCAGGAAGAAAAATCACCCTGATTGTTCCATCCTGAGTTGTGACTTTGGCAATGTCTGGATGTGCATGTGAGCAGTCCAACAGTAAAAGAGCTTTACTAGGCAATCCTTTGGAGTGAAATTACAGTTTAGCTTCGGGGATAAACTGCTTCTTGAACCACTGTGCAAAAATGTGGCAGTCCATCCATGCATTTCTCTGCACCTCTTACTGGATTGGTAATACTGCCTTTTTCAAATGTTTAAAACATCTTGTTTCTCTGGCCTTACTGATAAGCACAAGCTTTAATTTGTGCCCAGCGGCATTTACACAACCGGGGAAGGTCACTCTTTCATTCCGTTTCTTGTTGCCATGGGCATCCGTTTAAGAGCCATGTGCAAGAGTCTGGTCAGGAAGACATCTCCAAAAGAGACCAGTCTCATTGATGTTGAAGACTTGTTCAGGTTCAAACCCCTCACTTTCAATTGTGTCCAGCAGTGAGTCTATGACGGGGTTGATGTCTTCCTCGGCTGCACTCAGCCGCTCCCTGCACAGCTTTAACTGTTGTATGCCATACCTTTTTTTGAAACTAATCAACCATTCTTCACCGTCCACAAATGCATCCTGGCTTCTCAGCCTCTGGTGAATCGGCAGGGCCTTTTCTTTAAGTCAGAGATTAGAAATGGGTGCCCTTTCTTGCATTTGTGACAGAACCACAAATAAATGGCAGAACCGCGCTGGTCATCGTGACAGGACTGCATATTCTTTTTGTCTCCAGTGTCAGCTGTGGTTTCAATTTTTACAGTAAACTCTTTCAGTTTTTCCTTAGCACTTTTAATGTCGCTAATGGTGCTTTTTCCTAAACCATATTCACTGGTAAGGACCACAGCTCTCTTGCCATTATCTAGACTGTCAAAGATTCATAACTTTTCAGAAACAGTCAGCACCACTCATTTGTGTTTTGTAGCCATTTTGGTAGTGTGTTTCAGACAGACTGAGAGATGGACATTAAGTAAGCAGGCAGGACTGGTACCTATTAGCAGTGATAAACACCTGCAGCACAGTACTGTACTGTAATCACTTGACAACAGGCGATTACAGATAACTGAAACAAGGACACTTAGAATTGACTTGTTAACTACAACAGACCTAAGCACTGGGGGACAAGATATTGGTTGCTAAACAGGAATGGGCAGATTACAGGGGGTCAGATTAATGGGAGTGGACTGCACTAAAGTCCATTGACCACACAACTGCACAGAACACACAACTGATGGAAAGCCATGTCTCACAAATGGTAACATTATCTTGAGAGAATTAACATAAAGCACTAGAAGTTATGGCAGGCTCCAAAGATGTGATTTGTATTATGTAAATAAAAATATTTCTGTCTTCCTTTATAATATAAGTACATGGAGCACATGAGATGTCTCTAAGTTAATCAAGAGTGTCTCTTTGTGTCTCCCTAGTGTTGATGAACCAAGAAGTAAAGCTGAATTGTTCTGTAACCATTAGAAGTTACATTGGAACAATCTTAATTAACTAAGAAACATGATATTGAACACCCAGCCATGACGCAAACATACACTAGATGTTGAGGCCCCCATATTTAGACATGGCCATTGGAGCCATGCAAAATAGTGTATTTTCATCAGGGAGGAATAACCATTAGGCAAAAAGTACAAGTATCAAGCTGTGGGAGCACCATGCAAAGTGTACACGCATGGTACACCACAGCCCCCTAGGGGCAACAGACACTGATGAGAAATGGGTGATAGCTAGAGTTGCTTGGATAGTATCCTACCAGGTCAGATACCATTGGATACCATCATGTTTTTTGGATACTGGATATCATCGGATAGTATATACATCCAACCAAGGATCCAACCTGCCTGGATGGACAGTAATTAGCCAAGGAATCTGTGGATCTGACCTGCATCAAAATGATCCAATCATTAGATCCAGATATCTGACCATTTGATCTAATTATCCGAGGTTGGATCCAATGGATCCGAGGTCAAATCTGATGACTCTAACCTCCAATCCACAACTATCTGTCTATAGATCCAGAATCTGACATTGGTTGGATCTTAGGTTGAATACCAGTACTATCCAATGGAGGGTGTTTAAATCCACAAAAGCATTATCCAAGCACCTCTAGCTATAGTCCATCCCAAATGGAGCAGAACCTTTGCACGTTGATGTCATATTCAGAAGCATCCATACTAATACGCAAATATGGCATGCAATGCGCTAAGAGGCCACTTGCACATCATTATGCAGCCATTAACAGCTTTGTACACTGCCTCTGTGCAAATGTACTCTATACATGGTGGCATGGTGCAGAGCCTTAACCATTGTCCTCCCCTCACCTATCCACATACAATAATGTATACATTCCGGAAACTCTAATGCTGCACCACCCCAGCCATCCCAATCCCTGTCATGCTATGAAACTTTTCTGGTAGCCCATTGGTACTCCCCTTCCACCCTAACCCCCTTGTGAAATGAAATTACCCTAGTATTCCCTTTGTACTCCCATTCCATCTTGATCCCCAGCGTGAAAAAAAAATTCCCTGGTAGGTCAGTGGTGTCCTTTCTTACTCCAACCCACACTGTAAAATAAAGCACCTTAGTTTTCCAATAACTCCTCTACTCTCATCCCTGTTGTTAAAGGACAATCCACCCCAGCCCAGTTTACCTACTCAGAACATGTTGGCCTCTACTCCCTGCCCAGCACCTGACTCACTCTAAAATGTCTGTGGCTGGCAAGTAAAATTCTAAATGGTAATTGCTACCAACCCACCTCTCATTACCTTGGCCAGCTGCCATCTGAATGACAGGCACAGTGCACATGCCTGCTGTGTTTCATCAGAAGAATCAGTCTGGATTCAAAGTGCTGGAGTTGTCGCTGATGTATCCCTCTTGCCACAGTAAATGTCTAGTTTTGCTAGAAAGCTTGATTTGTATTTTTATATACACCCACATTCTGAGTTGTTTTAGTCTTAACTTTCACTACTGCTGAAATACACATTTGTAGATTATTTTATATTTGTTAGTTTGGGATTCTAAGAAAAAAAGCTTGCTTGCAGATATTTTTTTGCATTAGTTATATTACTATAACTGGCTCCCTATTTTTCCCATAGGGAAACAGTGGCATAGTTTGCCATTATAAAGTAGCATTTATAACGGCAAACACGCGCACGATTTTTCTCACTCTGCACATGTGCCTCCCAGAGTTCACCGCTTTCCAAGCACTCTCCTTGCCTGCTCACCAAAAAGTGAAATACCGTCTGCCACAGTAACTTGTGGTAGTTTGAATATATTTTTTCAAGCAATTCTGATCACACTGAACATTTACAGGGACAAATGAACACCACGGACTACTTTTTAAATCTGGCACCATCACCAGATGAAAAAATGAAACTGAATCACAGTCCCCAGCCAGAATCTCTGCTATTTTATATAATTGCTGTGGCAAAAAATGGGGGCAGCAATTATATAAAATAAATTATGGGGTGTTGTTTATAAACTCGAAGTTTACACACACCCTCAGGATTAGATGCTTGCACAAACCCTGAGAGCATTTATGTAGCATCTAATCATCGGGGTATGTAAACTTTTCATTACACACACCACCCCATACTTTATTCTCTATTTTATAAACAGGATCTTGTTCTAGACAACTGTAATTATACATGACAAACATTTAATAGTATCCGAGGTACTGCCATTAACAGTACACATTTTTAGAGCTGTAGTGGGCAGAGTCCTGCAGACCTCTTGGTTCAAGAAAAAGACTGTCACATTCCTTGTGAGTGAACATGTTGGAGTGACAACACAGTTGCCTCTGTGTCTGTAAAGCACTTTCTATTGGCAATTATAACATGGGATAGTGCCGGCCCGTCCAGCACTTGTGATGGGATTTCCACTGCGGCGCCCGGCGACCCGGTTGTGGAACAGACCTGAGTCATCGGAGGGTTGGCGGGGGGAGAAGGATCAGAGGTCCGACGGACTGCTCTCCTTCTCTGGGGAGGGTCGGGTAGCAACCGTGCGATGGGGACCCCTAGCGGAGGCTGGGGACACTACGCTGCCGCGCTTACCCGTCAGGGAAGAGAGGCGGGCGGACGCTGGCATCATTGCACATCCCCGCCTGGGGTGGGAATAAAGGGGTAAAATTCCATGCCTAGCTTTCTAGATGATGCTCTGCCGGGGCATGCCCTGATTGGTCACGGAGCTATTCCCCAACCAGTTATTAGGCTCATGTCCGTGTGGGAGGTCCAACCACGGCCCCGCTTCTCTGGGGCAAGCCAGGATGACCGGGGAGTCAGATATCTGGTGACTAGGGTCCTGGGTCCATGACCGGAGCAGAAGGGCAGACGAGGCGTGGAGGTAAAAAGGAAATTTAAAAAAAATAAATAAATAACATGGGATGCCCAGAACATATCTTTTCATTGGTGTATACTCCCCGCATAGCCATGCATTTCTTCCCTTTGTAATGCATGTTTCAGTGGAGGGAGTCAGGGAATGTGCAGTCAGAACTTGTTCCCTGCTTCAGAAAGGAAAACCAGAATGGCAGCCATTCAAAAATGTGGGGACTTGCCTCTTAGTGCTAGCCTTCCCATCCACACTGAATGCCATCCTGTCTGCAGCAAGCAGACAAGGAGAGAAAGAGACACACACACATTGTGACAGCAAGTGACACTGGGAGCATGGGGTAGTTGGAAAGAGAAGGGGAGTGCTGTCTGTAGTGTGAAAAGTGGTGAAAGAGAGAGCCAGAGAGCAGGACAGACACACTGTACAGCAAACTCATCAATGTCTTCTGTGTACCTCTCTATCTCTGTGAGGCATACAGTGACTGTCCCTCTTTGTTTTGTGTCCCTGACTGTGAGAGAGGGAGACACAAGGACGAGAAGCTAGTTGGGAAGAAAAAGAGAAATAAGGTGCTTGCCCCACTGTGTGGTCCAGTAAAAGAGAGAGAAAGAGAGAGAGAGAGAGTAAACAAAAGTTTGCAGCAATATTCTTGGTCTTTCTTTCACCTGTTATCACTTTCTCTCCCAAGCAAGGAGTGATTCACAACATGCAACACAGTATCAGTATAGTGAAGCCAATGTAAATATATGGGCTGGCAGGAGAGAGAGAGAGAGAGAGAGCGACAGCAACAGAGCAGGTCACGGCACTGCCGAGAGACAGCATGCTGCAGCCAAACTCAGATGGAGATCGTTGCCATCCCCCCTCCTTTGATCACCCATACATCATCCCCTGACCACCCATCCATCATCCCCCCATCACCCATACATTATCCCTATGTTCATAATTCTACCCCAGTGCCAGTACCCCCCCCCCAGCAATCTCCAACTAGCAGTGTTAATGAGACTGGGTTAGCTGGCTGAAGTGCTGCTTCCTTGTGTGTGCAGTGGACACAGGTGAAAGAAGCAAGCTGTCATTTCTAAATTGTTCACTCAAAGTCACTCCTGTCCAACAGTCAATGTGGAATCTAAATATCCCATAACATTTTTTAAAGAGTAGGGGATAGCCCCAGTGATCTAAGCCACACTCCACTTCTCAATCAGTCAAGTCCTGCAGCTGTCTTTGTCTGTGTGTAGACGCTATTGAGTGCTAATAGTGACTGCCATTCTGTATGTGTCTGCCTGCCTGCAGTCCCTGTACTACCAGGATCTAATTATGGCAGGCAATTAGGGACATAATTCAGAATCTCTGGTTATATAGTAAAATACATACACTATATAGTGAAATACATATATCATATAGTGAAATACATATACTGTAGGGTGAAATGCATATTTCATATAGTGAAACACATAGGTTATATAGTGAAATGCTTACATTAGATATTGAAATACATACACTATCTACTGATATACACCTACCAAGTACTGAAAATTCACATACACTATATACTGAAAGAAAATACACTTGGTACTGAAAAATATACACTTCCTACTGATATACATACACTACAGACTGAAAATCCACATAAACTATCTACTAAAACAAATATACTATATATTATAACACATATACTATATATTGAAAAAAAAAATCTGCATGCACTATATACTGAAACAAATACACCACATATTGAAATACATACAGACAGCAGTGAAGCAAGGGAAAGCAAGAGAGCAGCAGCAGCTGAAAACAGGGCTTGCCCAGACTTGACCACCCACAAAGCCTTTAAATTCTGACAGAGAAAGCAAACTAGGAAGACAGCAGAGAAGGGAGAAGGGCTCAGAATAGGGAACCTTTTCTGTCTCTCTCTCTCTCTTAGAGACACTGCTGCCAATGCTCCAAACTCTGCTGGAAGCTGCACATTCCTACCATGTCGGCGGCGACTTTGGCGCTTATTCTGGGCACAGTTGAAAGTCTCAGGGGAGTGGTTCAGAACCCCATATTGGCAACACTTGTGAGAAGCATCACAGGCTGAACTGATTTTCTTTTTACTCCATAGGTGGGGAAACACAAAATTGCCACCCTCCTTCACTCTATTCTCACACTCTCCCCGGGGCATCTACTGATATACACTACTGGGACCACCCATCTCCATGACATGAAGGGGAACTTGTAGCATAACTATTTTCATCTCATAAAATGCAACAATTTCCTTCCATCCTTCTCCCAGGCACATGTTAATTTTGTTCCGCTCATCCACGGTTCCAGCCTAATACAACAAAAACATCTTTACAGGGACAAAACAAATAAGAAACAAAAAAAAGGTGCTACTCTCTTGGGCACAGCTCCTTCCTGCAGTACTCATGATTGCACAGTACCACACCTCTCTATCACCAACACTTCCTGCCCCAGGACAGATAGACAATCTATTTAAACAAAAAACAAACAAAAAAATTCCTTTTCTTTTGTCCACACAACTTTCAAAGGAGACACCATCCATCCACTCCTCCTGCAAAATACAAGAACACAAAAAGCTGATATATTTAATTTTTTTTTCTCTTTCATTCACACCTCAGCCATCAAGGCAAATGAGTACCACAAATTGGCAGTGGTGTGGCTTTTCCTTCCAGAAGGCACAAATACTGGCACTAGGATACTGTCCAACATGCTGGACAATAAAGGAACTAAAAAAACAGCTCGTAGAGGCCTGGAATCACATAACATATCTCCATCACCTCTAAAGGAACAGCTGACCCACTGGTCCCCATTCATTACACCACCTCTACCAGGGAAATAGCCCACGCCGTCCTCAGGCATCTGGTACTGGAGAATGGTAGGTGGTAGGAAGGAGCAGGGGCAGGTTCCATAGGTCTCAGCAGCAGTCTCAACATCAGTATACACACATCCCAACATTGAACAGATTTTCACCCTAGGCTAGTGCAATTAACAAGGGGGGGAACATAGTCCAGTTAACCTTAACCAATGTACAAGTTTGAAACAAAAAGTAAGCACTGGAGACATCCCAAAGGAGTAAAACATCAGGGAAAATAGGAAAGTTGTTATCATTGGGGATTCCACAATTCAAAGAGTGGAATCCTACCTAACTCAGCACCCTGATACTCAAGTAACTACCAGGTACCTACCCGGGGCATCTGCAAAGAGAGATACCATCTGTATTGATCATCTCAATGCACAGAAGGAAAATGCGCTGGTGTTCATCTTGGCACAAATAACCTGGCAAATCTGTCAGTTGAGGAGACCAAAAACCATTTATCTCATCTAGGGGAAATATTATCATCACATTCACCAATCATAGCTGTCTCAGTGGTCCTACCAGTATGGGACCGAGAAGGAAGCATGCAGGAAATCCGCAAAGAAGAAATCAGGGAGCTGAATGTTTGGCTCCAAAACTTGTGTCTGGAAAAAGGATATCTCTTCATTGGGAACTGGATGGACTTCTGGGACAGGAGTATCTTCTGATACGATGGCTCGCACTTGACCAAGGAAGGTGTTAGATCTTTAGAGCAGAAAGTCACATCTTCATGAACCATTTAAACTAGGCATTGTAGAGACGGTAGAAACACAAACTCAATTCACCACCTCTCCCCCAAAAATACACCCTATCACAGAGGACAAACAAAGAATGAAGCAGGAAACAGGATAGGTTGTGTTCAGGGAACAATACTGAAAAAGGCTCAATATTGCAACAGGGCCCCAAAAAGGTAAAAAACCAGGCATGGAATGCCATGTAGAGAAATGCACATAGCCTAGTAAACAAAATGGCTGACCTTAAAGCTAGTGTTGTGCAGGCTGATCCTGACTGGTTCACCATCACAGAGACATGGTTTAAGGACAACCATGACTGGGAGGTAACTATTCCTGGATACTGCCTTTTTCGAAGGGGTATACCTGGAAGAAAGGGGGGTGGCAATGTATGTTAGGGAGGCAATAAAAACTACCATGGCCCAGGACACTCACAGTGAAGCTGAGGCTCTTTGGGTTACTCTCAAAGCTGGAACAGGTGCAGTTACTTGAGTAAGAGTATTATACAGACCCCCAGCAATCAGCTCGCAGGGGGACAAGGAGTTACTAGAATCCATTTATAATATGATTCAGATTCAGATTTCAGATTCAGATTTATTTTATTTGGTATGTATAAAAATGTGTATCATCACATACAGTACATCAACATCAGATACATAATAAATCATATACTTTAAGTATATATTATTGAATTACATATAAAAACATTTTATGTATAAATGGTTACAATTTTTATCCCACAGACTTTATTTTGTTTTCCTACCATAGACACTATAAAGTGCATGTTTAGCAAAGTTTGCTATATCAGAAATATGGCTTGCTTTATCACAGAAGAGCAAACATTTAATATAATTATTTTCAGTATTAGATCTTAGGTTTCCCCATATCAGGTACAACTATTTTTCTCTTAATTTTCCCAGTTTCGAGCAGTCAAATATCTGATGTTTAATTGTAATAGTAGTAGTTGAATTGCAGCCACACATATAGTTCAGAATTTCAAAAATAGACTCCTTCCCATATTCCATTTTTGATAGACCCAATTTAAATTTGCAGAAGGCATTCCTTTGTAAGCAGTCTTCACAGAATGCCAAGTACTTTTCTTCTTTCATTATTTATTAGCTAAATATGATCTACAGAAAATAACTTCTCCCAATTTGCTTGTCTCACTCTGAAAATAGTCGTCAATAAGCCTTTGTTTAGCTAAATTTACATATTGTTTTTTGTTTTTCTGCATTTGGATATGCCAAATCTGTAACAATCCTGACTTGACCAGACACTGGTTTAGCTCAAAGAACCAGCCAATACTAGGCTGCTTTCCCTTGACTTCTAATCAGTATTTGGCCAATAGACCATCTTGAGGTGGCAATGCTATTTTTCCATAGTCCTAGGGCTCTTAAATGGGCTTCAAGAGCAATAGATTTAATTTCAATTAAATCCTGAGTAAAGCTGTTGGAGTTTGTTGGGGAAGATGAAAGGTCAATATATAGAACGTATTCTGAATCATCTTCAGTAACTTGGAACTTCTAGAGAAAGCCCAACGTTCTGCACATAAAATAGGCACTAATTATCTTGGATTCAAATGCTCTTTTAAGCACAGTATAAGAATTATCTGCAAAATGTTTACCAAATCTCAGGATAGCCCTTGCAGCAATTAAACCTTGTTTCTTAGACCTGAGAAGCTGTTGGTCTCAAGATATCTGAATATCAAAGACTACCCCTAAAAAGGTGTATTCATTCCTAATGTTAAAGGATAGATTATTAATAACCCAATTCTGTTGCACCTTTTTCCATGTGTTTCTACCAAATATCAGAATAGCAGATTTTTGTGGTTAATTGGCAAATCCAGTTTCTCTAAAATATTTATACAGCTCCTAATTGCTCATTTTAATCCAGTTTTGGTTAGTGCACTAAATACTGAACAATATCATCAGCATACATTAATATGCCCACGTTATCCCCATTAATACATGGTGCTGTAAAATCCATTACCTTCATCTCCCTAATCCGTCATTCCACGTATAAATTGAATAGAACTGGTGCCAAAAGGCAATACCGTTTGACCCCTTTTTCAATATGTATTGCCTCAGTGATATGCCCTTCCCTTGTACTAAAGTCAGGGAGAAATGGATGGCCTTCAAAAGATACAAGCAAACAGAATGTGAAAAAGACAAAGACACATACAAGGAGAAACTGAAGAAAGCAGAAAAGCAAATCAGGGTGGCGAAGGCAGAAACAGAAGAAAGGATCACCTTTTTAGGTCAAAAAGGGAGATATATCAAGGAAAAAAGGAAAACCAGTGGAGGCATAATCAAACTTCAAGGGGAAGATGGGGAATGTACAGAGGATGACAAGGACAAAAGAAAAATCCTTAACAGATACTTTTGCTCAGTATTTACTGAGGAAACAGAAGGTTGTGGTCCCACCTTGACAGAAAAAAGTGCAGACAGCAGCAATATGAATTTGGCACCTTTCTCAAGGGATAGTGTCCTGAAGGAGCTAGAAAATCTTAGGGTTGACAAGGCCATGATTCCTGATCAAATACATCACAGGAAACTGAAGAAGCTTAGAGAAGACCTGGTGGCACCATTGACTGAACTGTTCAACCTCTTCCTTGAGGTCGGGGAAGTTCCTGTGGACTGGAGGAAGGCCACAGTTGTCCCCCTTCATAACAAACTCTGGCCAGTACTGACAGGACTGCAAGTGCAGAATTTGGGGTAACAATGTTGAAATGTATCAAGGTTAGGAGCCTGCATTCACAAAATGTAATGTAGGTTCATAAATGTGTTATTTGTAATATTTTTTTACCAAATGCTAAACATAGCCTTGTTATGGCCTTGCCTCATGAAGAAGGACAAAGAAAATGTTCAACTGCTGGCCTTAAGGTGAGTTTATGTAGGGACTGCTGAATCAACTTTCGGGATGCAAAAACACATCTTGGGGAGGAACTGAAAATTAAAGCTCTTGAAGTCATGAGTTACTGCAAACAAATTGCTATGTTGAACATTTGGGGTAAAAATATTGAATATTTCAATGTCATGAGCCTGCATGTCCAAAAGTCAATGTAGACTAATAAATATATATATATTTTTTTTAAACTAAACAGATTTAAGATGGCGGCCATGCTGGGCTAGCTGTCTGCATGTTTTATTACTTTTAGACTTGTTTTCTTTCATTTTATTTTCATTCTATTTTACCTCATTTTTAATTTGCTTTGTAGTTTAGTATTAGTTTTTAGAACTTAGGAAGTTAGGGTAAACAAGTGAGGTAGTAAGCAATAGCTTTCTTTACCAGGTTAGAGGAAAGTACATAAGTGATTACAGATTGCTTTAAAGCATAAGTTTATTTAACACTCTGTTGCTGCTGGTGAATTCTTTATTGTTTCAAACTTTGGGTTTGTGAAGATACATTTTTTCCCTCTTACCTGTGCTTCTGCACTGGTGCCTGGCCCTTGGGAGAGAGGGCATTGGTGCTGGTTGTCCACTGGAAGTGGGAACTGTAGAACTGTGGAGATCTGTGATCTGCTGCCTGGAATGGAGGTATACCAGATCCAGTGGACTGTGACTGGTCTAGGGATCGGGTTCGAAGGGTGTTGCTCACTTTTGATTTCAGACAGCTTCCATCTTCTGTCTCCTGTTCGGATCAGAAGGGAACTGTGGTGGCTCCTGAGTTTGGGTCCGGATTGTTAGCGTTCTACAGAGCTTTGGACTGACTGAGTTTTGGGCCCAACCTGAACCCGGGGGACGTTTGCTGGGGTCGCCGGCCAT
Organism: Neoceratodus forsteri; assembly: GCA_016271365.2. Taxonomy (NCBI): domain Eukaryota; kingdom Metazoa; phylum Chordata; order Ceratodontiformes; family Ceratodontidae; genus Neoceratodus; species Neoceratodus forsteri. The sequence goes on from CM057458.1 coordinate 1,182,070,860, forward strand.
AGGGAGGAACTGGGTGTGGTGCCCTCAGAGGACAGACACTGAGTGCCTGAGATTCCTTGGCTTCAGTGGGTGGGCTGGAGGGCCTGCTCACTCTGAGCTGGCTACAGTTGGAACTTTCGGCAACTTGTCGGGGGACAGCTGGAGTAAGTAATTATTTCCCAATCAAGGAGCTCCCGTTACTGGAAGTCAGAATAAATCCTGAGGAGTGGAGACAGTACTGGCTGCAGTGGATGCCCTGTTTGTCTCTCATCCCTTGAAGATTCAACAGCAGTGAGCTTGTTTATACTTTTTTTTTATGTTGACTGATATGAATTTGCCCTGCCTATGTGAGAGATAGGCTGGGGATTATGCTACATATCATTATCGACTGCAAATTGAAGATACTTGTTTAAGTTTCTTTGCTTATCAGCATATGGTCAGACCTCAACTTTTTATTATTTTGTTTGACTTATCATTATTGAACAGGCGGTGAGAGTGCCTGTATCTTTTGCTGGTTCCCCAGGGCATGACAGGGCCTGGGGACTGGAAACATTTATATTCTTGGTATTATTTTCTAACAGACAGTGAGAGTGTCTGTATGTTGTTAAGCCCCTGAGGCAGTGAGAGGACCCGGGGAGCTGAAAACTTTTATGTGAAGACATTTGTTGTCCATATCTGGTTTGCTTTTTATATCTGAATTTTATTTATAATATGAGTTTTCTTTTATCCATCTGTGACTACAAATCCATTTCTGACAAGATATAGAACTGTTTATATTTTAGAATTTAGTTTTTTTTTTTTTGGTTTGGGGAGGGTTAATTGAGGGTTATTTATTTTATGATAGGGCATAGGAGTTTTGGGGTTATTTAGTAGCTTAGATAAGTGTTGTGGGTTTATATTTAGTTTGGATTTCTTTGTTATCTGTTTTGGTTTTTAGTTTTTGTAGTTTGTGGTTAGCTAAGCAAGAGTTGCTTGATTATTTGATTGCTAGACCGTGTCAGATGCCTGCCCCCATGGTCGTGTGCTATTCACCCTCTGCTCTCCGCACCCTCCATCCCTTTATTCCACTCCCATTGCAGTTTACAACTTACCAGTGCTGTAGGGCTCTGGGTATCACTCGTAAGGGGAGGAGGGGGTAGCGTACAGGAGGGTGAATGAGCAGGGCCACCACATCAGGGTCATGAGATCCAGGAGATGCCCTGAGGTGAAATGGAACCCAGAACATGGTTTGCCATGTCTGGTTTCCATACTCAAGGGCACCACCAATATCGGTGGGCAGGTGGCTCAGGTGGCCCTGGAGGCTATGTTATGCTATGCCAGGTCCATTAAAAACAAGACTGCAAGTATTGCAGATCTTGTAGAAACTATGGATCTGACTTGCATCACTGAGACCTGGTTGGATGAGAACTCTGGCCCCATTTTGGAGGCTTTAACTCCAGCCGGGTGCTCGGTGATTCACTGCTCAAGATTGGATCGGTCATTCAAGTGTACCATGGTAGCAGGTGTAGATTGTAGGATCACCCTCATCGATCATCCACCTGGAGATGAGAAGCAGTTCCTTCAGGAAGTGGCAGACTTCCTCATCGACACATCATTTGAATTGCCCAGACTGATGGTTCTGGGCAATTTCAGTGCCTGGGCTGATGATGAATTCTCACAGTCTGGACAACACTTCCTCCAGCCGATGTCATCTCTGGGTCTCACACAGATAGTTACCACTGCTACCCATAAAAATGGTCACTCCTTTGACTTAGTCTTCCTCCTGGGGATCAAGGTTTCAGATTTGGGGGTGGAACTAGTTGGATGGTCCAGTCACTACACCGTACGGTTTAGTTTTAGCACCTCCCTTCACAGGCCTACCCCTGTGGAGATGGTTAGGTATTGCCCTTTATGAGACTTTAGCTCTGAAGGCCTGTCAGTGGTACTTGACCTATTGACCCTTCCATTGGCAAACAGTGACCCAGAAGCCCTCGTGGTAGCCTATAATACAGCTATCTCAGTGGCCCTGGATGTCGTTGTTCCAGTCAGTGTTCTCCCTCTCTTTCTTCACCCTTGGTCCCCATGGTTTCATGGGACCTTGAGGGAGAAGCAATAACTAGGACAAAGGTTAGAGCATTGCTGGCAGAGATCCTTCCTTGATGCTGACCACCTTAGATTGATGGAGCACTATCAAGTCTATCAATCTGCAATCACCCGTAAAAAGGCAGAGTTCCTGTTCGGGGCAATAGCGGCTGCTCAGAATCAACCAGCTCAGCTCTTTCACACTGTAGACAGGCTGTGCAACCAAGCCTGCCTAAAAGTTTGAAAGGACTTTTCCCAAATACAGTGCAATGAATTTGCTCAATTCTTTGCAAATAAGGTGGCTGACATTAGGATGGCGCTCCATCCAGCACACTCTAAGAGCGTTGTCTTTGGATTAGTGCATGGCCACTGCTCCTCAGCTTTTCTGGAGTACCTTTGACTGATCAGAAATCATGGATATCATGCAGATTGTACAGGGTGAATGCACTACATGCTGTAGTTTGGATCCTGGACCAACTTCCTTGATTTTGGGTTATATTGACTCCATCAGTCCAGTCCTAGCACAGATAGTCTGGTGCTCCATGGAAACAGGTGAGTTTCCTAGCTTCCTGAAGGAGGCGGTAGTAACACCCCTCTTGAAGAAAGCTTCTTTGGACTCCAACTGCCATGCAAACTACAGACCAACCTCAAACCTTCCCTTTTTAAGCAAGGTGATTGAGAAGGTAGTGGCCGTACAGCTGGAGAACCATTTGACCATCCATGATATCTATGAACCCCTCCAGTCCAGTTTTCAAAAGAGGCACAGTACTGAGACAGCTCTGGTTCAGGTGCTTAATGATCTCTTGATGGCTAGGGCCTGGAAGAACTGCTCCATTTTGGTTCTTCTAGATCTCTCATCAGCATTTGACACAGTGGACCATGGGGTTCTACTTGAGCACCTGAGGTTCACCTGTGGACTATGGGGTGTAGTCCTCAGGTGGTTTACATCTTACCTGACTGGAAGGACTCAGAGAGTGGTTTCTGGGGTTTATTCCTTGGATACAGTTTTTCTGTCTTGTGGGGTTCCTCAGGGCTCAGCATTGTCCCTCATGTTGTTTGCAGTGTACATGCTGCCCCTCAGAGACATTGTAAGAAGGTATAGGCTGAGGTTTCACTGCTATGCGGATGATACCCAGCTCTACCTTTCTTTTGCACCTGACCAGGATGGAGCTCTCTCAGCCTTTAATAACTGCCTCAAAGAAATCCAGGAGTAGATGGATTTGAGTTGGCTGAAGCTGAACTCGGAAAAAACAGAGGTGCTGGATGTGGACCCAGCATGTCGGACAGGGGGCCAGGGGTTGGTTCACCTTCCGGGCTTTATCTTGGGGGTGTATCACTCCTGACCTCTGAACAGGTGCGTAACCTGGGGGTAATTTTTGACAAAGGGCTGACCCTATGTTTGCAGGTGTCTGCCATTGTCAAGTCCTCATTCTATCATCTGGGAAATATCTCCAGGATTAGGCACCTTGTTCCATCCAGCTATCTTCCTACTCTGATCCATGCCTTTGTGTCCTTGCATTTGGACTATTGCAGTTACCTTTACCTAGGGCTACCTGTGGTGGAAATCCATCATCTGCAGCTGGTGCAGAACACAGTGACCCAGCTTTTGACTGGTACCTCCCAGTTCAGTCATATTTTGCTGGTGCTTCGTGGACTGCACTGGCTGCCAGTACAGTGGTGGATCACCTTTAAAGTTGGCCTTCTGACTTTTAAAGCCCTACACGGACTCGGCCCAGACTACCTGAAAGAGCTCCCGGTACCTTACTGCTGTGAGCAATCACTCCGCTCAGCTGATGAGGGGTTGTTAGAGATCCCATGGGTGTGCTTGAAATCCTCTGGGGCTCACGCATTTATGCATGCAGCCCCTACCCTCTGGAATTCTCTCCCCTGTCAGTTACGGAGTGTGCAACTGTGGAGGGATTTAAAAAGTCAAGCATTTGATGATTGACTTCATTCGCCTAATTGTATCTGCTGTTTCATATATTTTAAGATTTGTAATGTTTGACATGTTTTTAAACCATGTAAGGTGCCTTGGTTTTTGAAAGGTGCCATAAAAATAATGCTTATTATTATTATTATTATAATTATTATTACACCAAATGTTTAACATAGTCTTCTTATAACCCCACCTCATGAACAAGGTTAGAGTAAATTCTAGCTCCTGCAGGAAAGGTGATTTGGCTCAGGGACCACAAATTCACCTTTTGGGATATATAAAAAACAAACATTTTGCCCTGGATTTGAAAAATGAGACCTGCCACACTTATGAGGTGATGTAAAGATACAGTTGGTGTGAGGTTTGGGGAAATATGTAAATTGTCAAAGTTATGAAGCTGTGTTCACAAAATGTTATGTAGGCTCATAATTGTGTTGTTTTTTTTTTAATATGTTTACCCCCACAGTTTTAACATAGCTTTTTTATGACCCCATCTCATGAACTAGGACACAGAACATTTTCAACTCCTGCCCAAAAGCTAATTTTGTGATTGGTCGCGTGATTTAGATACTGAGTGCAGTCTCCTCTTGGTTGCTCCAGCTACCCGATTACTTTTTCACATTTATATCCAGACTAAGGGTAAAGAAAGCAGCTGGAAAAGAGTGTAAACAATGTTTAAAGGGACTGTGCTACCACTGGTTTGCATAGCGTCTTGAATGGAGGTGGAGATGAAAAAAGCTTTGCCAAAAGAACACCTCCCTCTACTCCCAAGAAAGGCCCCAAGAAGCCTAGGTCTGCAAGTGCAGCTGATTCAATGGAAACGCCCTCCATGTCAGTGGATCAAGAACCATTAACGTCAGCTAGATTTCTAGCTGAATTCAGGCCCTTTAAAGAGGAACTGTCATCTCCGACTTCAGAGATTAAGGCTATATCTTTAAAACTGGAGGAGGTTTCCTGAACAACGTCGGATTCTGAAGCCAAGGTCTCCTTGTTAGAAAAAAGAATTGACAAAATCAACCCGGAGATAGTAACCACTAGACAGAAGATCGCCAGGATGGAATCTAAGTTGGAAGACCTCGGGGGTCGAAGTAGAAGAAACAACACAGTCCTGATTGGGCTTCCTGAAGCCAAAGAAGGTCAGGATGTGATTGTTTTTATTCAAAAATGTGTGGAGTGAATCGCTGGTCCCTCGCCTTTTGGTGCTAAGTATTCTATTGAGAGGGCACATAAGGCCCTTAGACCAGCTCCCCCACAAAGATCACCATGGAGACCCCTGATTTTTAGATTCCATAATTTCCTTGAGCACCAGCATTTTCTGAAAAAAGTCAGGGAGGTGCAGGATATCCCCTGGGAAGGAAGCAAAGTAAGGGTTACCCACGACCTCCCTGACACTGTGAGACAGCGACGTACAGCTTTTCATCCATTGGTCTCGGAATTGATAGTGGCAGGAATACGGTTTAACATGATGTATCCAGCATGGTTACAGGTTCTCATCTCAGGTACTTGGCACAACTTAGATGACACAGAAGCAGCACATGCTGGACTAAAATAAGCTCCGCCCGATCTATTTCGTGACACATGAACTTCCTTCGGGATAAGTTTGCTGTTGTCTGGTAGCTCGCATACTTTGGCTGGGAAGTTGGTCATAGCAAAGTGCTTAATTTTGTCTGGAGGGAGTGATCACTGAAGAGACCCTAGTAGGATCCTATCATCTGCTTCCTGGTTCTTTTTGCAGAGCGATAACCAGTGATGTAAAAGTTTAATTTTCGAAGCTAACTTGTTCACTCTTTAAGTTCTTGGCTGAATTTTGGCTAGATATAAGTAAAGGAAAAACCTTTCAGAGAACTTTCAAGCAAAGATTTAAGCCTGTGTGTTATGCTTCAGTGTGGGGAATGCATAATTCTTAAGCGTGACCACTAGAGGGAACCAGCAGACCAGGCTTTAGGTTTCTGTGGCATTCTAGCATTATTAATAGGATACAAATACATGATCTTGCTTGCAACTTAATTTTTTGAGGGGATACAACTAGATTAAGCAAGCTGTTATTATTTTCCTAATGTTCACTACACTATAGAGAGAAGCAATTTATAAGAGTATAAATTTTAGGGGAGTGCAATCCCTTAGGGTGTTATTAAAATAATTCCATATATGTTCTATATGTGCTCTATTATTTCTAAATCTTAATTATATGGGTATCTTGGAATTATTTACCATACTCTTCATTAATAAATCTTAGGTTAGGGTCACCTACGGGTGGCTGGAGAGAAGGAGCTGTGGTCTAGGTATTCTGCAGATCGAAGCCCATGTTAGATTGGAGGGAGAGGGGGGGTTGGGTTAGTAGTTTAGTGTTGTGTCTTCTTTATTGTGGGGAGGAGGAAGGAAGGGGACTTATTACAGTTTGGGGGTGGGATTCAGCACAGTTTTACTAAGATATTCACTGGTGATTGCTATGGCGAACACACTTCTTGTTCTGTCGAATCTATAGCTTGTAAGTAATAATGTCTAATAGTATTAAGATTGCAGCATAGAATATTAAAGGATTACGACAGTTAGTGAAGCAGTACAAGGTTCTTAAGCACCTATCATTGTTATCTTTAGATGTTGCTTTAGGCCAAGAATCACATTTATTAGAATCAGAGGCAAACTGAATGAGAAGGCAGCAAATTGGTTATGTATTTTCTGCTGGGGTTGCCTCCAGTAGAGCTGGAGTATTAATCTTTATTAATAGAAAAGTTCCTTTTGTTCTTAAGAAGGTGCTTAAGAACCCACAGGGTCAGTTTGTTTTCATTCATTGTACTTTATATGCGACTGAAATTGTATTGGGTAGTCTATATGGGCCCAATACAGATTATCCTGTTTTTTTTTTATGCAACTGGTTGAACTTCTATATCCATTTTTGTCCCTTCCAATAATTTTAGGGGACGATATAAATACCGTTATGGATCCATCAATGGATCATTCTTCTCCTATGAGTAGAGATCACTCACTTGCACGAAGGGCCCTGCAAGAATTTATAGAGCATTATGCTCTGTGTGATGTTTGGAGAGTCTTGCACCCTTCAGAGAAAGAATACACTTTCTTATCACCAGTCCATAAAACAGCTTCATGCATTGATTATATTTTTCTCTCTCAGACTCTCCTGCCTGGGGTAGTAGAAGCTTCCATACAGTTGGGACCGCCCTCCAATGATTCACTAGTAACTGGTCATCTTACCCTTTCACTTCTTCCCAAGAAAACCACCCGGTGGAAAATTAATAATCAAATGTTGAAAGACCGCCACATAGTCAAAACTATCAATAAAAATATTGCACAATTGTAACTGTTTTTTATGAATTTTTTTTTATGAATTTTATACGTAACAAAGACATTTTTGTCTGCAATTTGCTGCATTGTATATGTATGTTTGACTATGTATTGTCTGTATGCAATATATGTGGGTCGCACCTGTAAAAGGAACTTGTTTCCAGTGTGCTTACCCGTTAAGCGAATAAACAAACAAACAAACAAACAAACAATTTATAGAAAATAATCTCCATTCTATCTCCAGAGCAGATTTTATATGCTGTGCATTTAAAGCTTTCATTAGGGGAATTCTAATTAGTATAGCTACACAAAGGAAAAAAGGAAAGGAAAGGGAACTAAGTACTCTTCTTGAGAAAATTCATTCAATAGAATTAAAGCTCTCTCATAGTTTTTCGGAACCCTTTAGCAAAAGCTGGCAAAATTAAAGGATGCTTATATCTGGAGACATTAAGGGAGAAAGCTGAATTTGCCATTCTGAAAACTAAGGCAAACTATTCGGATCAGGGAGAAAAGGCAGGGCAACTATTAGCACTCTGGATTAAACAACAGGAAGCAAACAGATATATTCCTTCAATCTGCTCCCAATCAGATGGTACCCTAAAAACATCTCCAGCGGAGATGGTATCTGTATTTCAACAGTACTGTGCAAAGCTGTACAACTCCAAGATAAACTTGCTTTCAGAGCAGAGTTTAGACAATTTTTTAGAGGCATGTGGCCTGTCTTTCCTCTCTGCGTCCCAACAGAATCTACTTGTATCTTCGCTATCTTCCAAAGAAATCCTTTCAGTTATTAAAAACTTACCTTCTGACAAGTCACCTGGCCTAGATGACTTCTCTGCCAATTTTTATAAAGTCTTTCAAAAACAACTATTACCATCATTAGTTCCCTTATTTCAGTATATTTTGTCGGGTGCACCTGTTGACCCTACTTTATGGGAGGCCTTAATAGTTCTTATATTGAAAGCGGGAAAAAAACAGCATTAACTACAAGCTATCACCCAATATCCCTGATGAACCATTTTGTTAAGATATTATCTAAATTAATAGCTGATTGTATTGCATTAGGAAACTAATTCTTCTGTTTTTCTTCCTCTCTGGCTCAAAATTGGGTTGTGTCTGATTAAAGTAAAGGGTGTCTCACTGGCTTCCTTGTTTCATATCAGGCCTTGTGCCCTTCCCTCAAGTTTAAGGTCAACTCCTATTGCAACTTCTGTTAGAGTACATACGCAGATATGCACTTGTATGAAATATAATCATACTTTAGATCTAGCCCAGCCTATTGGGGTAATCCAATTTTAAAAATAGATAATAAACTGATTACAGTTAGGTGGCTTCCCCAATTGGAAGATGCTAAGCTCTCCCACTTTGTCACGATGGATAACTCATGACTCCAACTATAGATATATTCAATAATAAAGTAAATACATTACTCAGGATAGATTGTAAACACTCAATTTCACATATTACACAACATATACAATACCCCTCAAAAACTATATAAATATGGGCTTATTAACTTGCCCACCTGTTCCCATTGCCGGCAGGCAGAGGGCTCTGTATTTCATATATTTTTGACTTTTCCTAATGCTGATACTCTCTGGAAGGACATCCAGCAGAAGACAGATTCCTTGTTGGGACTCTCAGATATTTTTACCCCTGAGGTATGCCTCTTAGGTGATTATACCATGATTTCAGTATCTACCAGGAGATATTATAAAGCCCTGATATCCCTATCTGTAAAAAAGGTCATTCTTCATCATTGGAAAGATAATCTTGATATTTCTTATTCGGAATGACTTACAGAATTGTTAGCCAATTTCAGGACTGAACAAATTGTGGCAAGTCTCAATAATAGAATTAACAGATATAAAAGATATGGAAACTTTTCACATGTTGTTCACCATTTAAGATACCATGTACCGATGTCTGGTTTAGAATTTGATAATTTATCTGATAAGTTTAGACTGTGCTGAATAGGGAGGGGTTTAGTGTGGGGGTGGGGTGTAGGTCTGGGGGTGAACAGTTCCAGTGCATGCAGTATTGTATTGTTTCTGGTTTCATGTACAATTCAGATTGTTATTACTGGACCTGTTTTCTTTATTCTAAAAACAATGGACTTTGATTTGAAAAAAAAAAAAGCTGATTTTGCACATGGTCTGCAAAATCACCTTTCTGGACAGATCTGCCTAATGTCAGTGCAATTGTTCATGGAGTGGGGTCCCAAGGAAATTATGTTGGAAGTTTGGGGAAAAATATGCAAAAATGGCCAAATTATGTCAGTAAGTTCAAAATCTCTATGAAATACAATGAAGAGCATACTTGATCCCTCAGGTCATACTCAAGCTTTGAAGTAAAGACTTGTCTCAGGTCCTGATAAAATAATGGTGCTGGATCCCCATGGATAAGTAAAGGCTTGGGGGACAATGGCATCACAAAGACATTGATGAAAGGTTTTCTTTTACAGGTGAAAAGAAGAAAACACATAGTGTTTCACACACACACACATACACACACACACACACACATGCTAGAACTGTGTGCATTGTGCATTCAGTGTTAAGAAATGCTTCCCTGTGATGTGATGTGATGTGATGTGATGTGATGTGATGTGATGTGATGTGATGTGATGTGATGTGATGTGATGTGGATGGCCTCTACCAAAGCTCTAGAAGTGGTTTGTAAATGTGTTCCTGTTACATTCGTGGTGGCGGGGAAGCAAAGAATCAACTGGTGTATCCAAGCATCCTATTACAGTCTGACAGCCCATCACTGTTTTCCCTAAATTAAAGTTTCAACTTTTTTCAGGATACATGTTTAGAATGATTTTTGATGCTATGTGTCAAACTGACTGAACACTGATCTGCCTTCTTTAAAGAGCATCTCAGCACTTTTGCATGTATTCTCATAACAATCATATTTTCTTTATTTTATTTTTATTTAGAAAATGGGCTAGATTCTAGTAGCTCTCCGATTGGTTGAGAGCCACAGCAGGGGGTACATTAAGTTTCAATAGACACCCACTACAAAACAAGGGCCAATTTGGGATGATTTATTACTTGTATTATCCTTGGATACCCCTAATTTTCAAGCTGAGAACCTGCATTTTCTTTCCCCCATTAAGCAGACCAGTTGATGACTGATCAAATTCGCCCCCCTCCCCAGTCCATCAGTCTTTGTAAATTTTAATAAAATTAAAATACAGGAACTGCTTACTATTAAAAAACATGACATTCACCTCACATTCTGCTTCTGTGTGTTTCACCCTGCAACTTAATTTCCACCACAGACATCCCCAATCCCAACTGACCCTGGAAGACATGGAACACAAGGGTTAAAGAACTTCCTAACAAAAGAGCTTTGTCTGTGGTCATTGCTGAAAAAATAAATCAAAATGCTAATCTCTTAAAAAAACAAAAACATAGTTGTGATGGCCACCAGCAAGTCACACTCTGCATCACTCCTCCAACTCCCCCACCTGAAAACAATTTTATTCAACTCAATTTCACTCCTAATAGCAATGAAATAGAAGATAATACTTTACTTTAAATCATTCCACCAACTATGAAGACCAGAAAGTTTGCATCTTATATGGAAATAGAAATGAAGCCTCAGCTACCCAGACATATGCCACCACCATCTCCTGAGAAGGACAAGCCAGTGAAGAGAAACAAAGTAGGTAGCTCAGGGGACAGTCCATCCCCACCCTTCAAACTGAAGCAATATTTTTGAAGGGCTGGCACCATTTAAAGATTCACTATAAAGTAGTGGGAGACCTACAATCCTTAAAATCTTATATGGCCCAACTATTAATTAGAATAGGTGACAGTAAAACCTGGATTTCATCTTTAGATGACTGGTGGGCCTAAATTGATCCTGAGGTTACATCTTTACGGCAAAGGCTCTGCCTGACCGAAGACAAGTTAGAAGATCTGGAGGGAAGGTCACAGTGCAACAACTTGGTAATACTGGGGCTACCAGAAGGAGAAGAAGGGTAAACCCTATTGTGCTTATACAAACATTCTGTGCAAAAATAGCTGGGCCATCTCCTAATGGCCCAGCATACATTGTAGAGCTAGTGCATCGGGCCCTGAGACCCACACCTCCAATCGGATCCCCCCCCACGGCCATTGATATTTTGCCTATTAAATTATCTGCATAAACAGGTAATCCTGGATAAGTTGAAGGAGTCCAAGGAAGTCCAGTGGGATAACAAAAAAATATGAGTGGCACAAGATCTTCCTTTAACAGTGTGGCAGAAATGCAGAGATCTGCACCCATTAGTTACAAAGTTGATAGCCGCAGAAATTAAATTTCATATGAGACATCCTGCCACTCTCCAAATAAAATTCACACTACTCTGAATAAGGCCTGCAGGTTAATTACTGGGGCACCTAGGCTAACACACACCTGTCTACTGTACGCTAAAGTGCTGGTACTTGATCTTGACAAGCGCCTCAAATATCTGACCTGTACCCATACAAAAAGACCCTCCTTGGGCTATCCCGCCAGGATTGACCACCACCATACACCTCTGTCCCACTAGTTCATACTGGAACTCTAGGAAAACCTCTTGTTATCTCTAGAGCTAGGACCTCACAGCCAAAGAGCCTTCAGCTTTAGGGACCTCCTGCTTCAACACACTAACCTCTCCATCTCCGAAGCTCCAACTATATCATGTTTCAAAACTTCCTTACATAACCACCTTATTAACACCCGAAGCTGTAATTGCTACTAGTCAAAGCATGACTAATACTTATGACAAAGCTTACTACTAAGCTGCTAAGGACAACATAACTCTGGTATTGTTTGCATCAATCCTACCTGTACCAGCTTGTTTGTATCTATGTCTTAAGTTACTGTTATACTGTGTTGTACTGTTATACTGTGTATTTTCGTTTGTCTTACTGTGACAAGGTACCTTTGTAAATGAGCCTATGGCTCAAAGGTTTTCCAAACTGCTGTTTAAATAAATAAATAAATAAATAAACAAAGAGGGACATTGGATTTTGTTAGATTCTTTCAGTTCAGCGATTATGGAGCTTAAAAAACTCTACCCAGATCGCTTTAAGTGAATAAGGGACTGTCGGGTGAACCAAACAAGTAATCGCTGACTGATAATTTTTAAATGCAAAGAAGGACAAAGTAAAATAATAGACAACTTTTTGTTACATCGAGAGAACTGCCAAACAACTGAGACAAAAGACATTCTAAGGGCTAACAGAGTGTGAGAGAAGCATCACTGAAAGCTGAAGAGCTTGGTGCTCTACATAAGAATTTTAAAGTTGTTCTTCCTAATACTTTCTTTTTTCTGAAGATATACTATTACCATAGTAAGAAAATATCTAGAGAGTCAATAGATTGACAATGAAGCCTTGTAGAAAACCATAGTGTTTTGGGCATTTTTTATGACATTTTAATGTTGTCCTCTTATTTTGGTAACTGTATTACTAGGCTGACCAGACAGAAGTTAAACAGTGAAAAGTCGTACTGTAATTTAGGACAGATAAGTTCCAGTAGTTACATCTAGTTAGACTATTTAACTACTACAAAGTGTAGTGATTTAAAGAAATGTAGCCTCCACTACAACTTATAATAAAATCCAATGGTTAATAAATAGGTAATGTGAACTATGGATCAACATTATAACTGTGATGATCTCCATAAAGCAGGGAAGGGGAGGGGTCAGACTGTCTGGAGGTTGGGAATGATTACAGCTGCATAAATAAAAGGAATACAGTCATTAGGACTAGGGATTTAATTTCTTAGTTGGGACAGAAATAGTTTTGTTTTTTGACTTAGGGTTATTGTACCTTGGTAGGAATGTTTGCCAGAGGGATCCCTTGAGAATAAGAACCATTTAAAAGGGAGCGAGTTGGAATTCAAAACAAAATAGCACAAACCAAAATTTCTCCATGAAAAGGAATAATCTGAGGCTTCCTAACTCCAAAACAGATACATGTTTTATATGTAAGTAATGATTACCTTTCCCAAGTTATGTAAGGCAAAACTAACATGGTAGTAAGACTTGTATCCTGGAATGTCAAAGGAGCTCGCAATCTTATTAAGAGATACCAAATTTTAAAACATTTAGAAACCTTGCATTCCAACATACTGTTTCTTCAAGAAACACACCTATTAGAAAATGAGGGCAATCTTTCTAGACAGAGGCAAATGGTCCAAGAATATGCCACTGGGAATGCTACAGCACAGAGGGGGGTGGTGATCCTGGTTACCAGGGCAACTCAATTTAGGCTCCAACAAAGCCAACCTGATAGACATAGCAGATTTATATTCCTACAGGGTTTATTGAACCATGTCAAAGTGATATTGGGATCAGTATATTTACCCAACATAGAATCACCTGAATTCTTCACATTGCTCACCACTGCACTGAATTCCTTTTCCTGCTTATCTACTAGTATAGAAACATGGAAACATAGAAACATAGAGGTTGATGGCAGATAAGGACCGCAAGGCCCATCCAGTCTGCCCATTTCTTTTTCTACCTTATAAATGTGCCATCAGCCTTCGCTCTGTCAGTGGCCTATCTATTCATACTCATCTGTATTGCTCCCTTATGCCTATCGCATGCCTGTTTGAAACCCTGCACTGTATTCATAGCCACCAATTCCTGAGGTAGGCCGTTCCATGCATCCACCACTCTTTCTGTGAAAAAAGAATTTCCTCACATTCCCCCTTAATCAGCCTCCCTCTAATCTCATGCTGTGTCCTCTTGTCCTGCTATTTTTCTTATATTTAAACATGTTAGACTCTTTCACCTTGTTAATGCCCTTAAGGTGTTTGAATGTTTCAATCATATCACCTCTCTCTCTTCCTTGCTCAAGGGTATATATATTGAGCTCCGTTAATCTGTCCTCATGTTCTTCTGATGCAGTCCCTGCACCATTTTGGTTGCCCTTCTCTGGACTGCCTCAATTTGGTTAATGTCCTTGTGAAGGTGTGGCTCCAGTACTGCACAGTACTCCAGATGAAGCCTAACCATGTGTCTTGTAAGAGGATTATAACCTCCCTCTTATGACTTGTGATACCCTACTAATACACTCTAACATCCCCTAGCCTTACCTACTGCTTTGGGGTCTGCTTGGATGATTTCAGGTCATCTGTGATGATGATGCCTAAGTCTCTTTCTTTCTTTGTGACTGCCAGCAACTCACCTCCCAGCCTATAGGGTGGCTTCAGGTTTCTCTTCCCTATGTGCATTATCTTGCACTTCTTTGCATAAATCCAGTTGCCACTCTTCTGACCATTTGCTAGTTTATCCAGACCCCTTCTCATTCTGCCCACTCCATCTGTATCATCTACTCTGTTGCATATCTTGGTGTCATCTGCAAACAGAAAAGCCTTACCCTCTAGTCCATCTGCAATGTCAGTAATAAAGATATTGAAGATGACTGGCCTCAGGACTGATCCTTGAGGTACTCCACTTGTGACTTGCATCTCTTCTGACTGTATTCCATTTGCCACCACTCTCTGTTTTCTGCCCGTCAACCAGTTTGCCACCCAGTTGACCAACTTCTGACCCACCCCAAGCTTACACAGCTTATTTATCAATCTTCTATGTGGAACAGTGTTGAAAGCTTTGCTAAAGTCATGGTAGGCAACATCAACTGCTCCCCCTTGGTCCACCACTCTGGTTATCCAGTCAAAGAAAGCTATGAGTTTGACAGGACCTTCCTTTTGTAAACCTATGCTGTCTTGGATCCTGTGCCCCTATGGATTCCAGGTATTGCACTATATTTTCCTTAATGAATGCCTCCATAATCTTGCCCACTACTGAGGTAAGACTGACTGGTCTGTAGTTCCCTGCCTCCTCCCTGCTACCACTCTTGTAAAGCTGGATAACATGAGCCCTTCTCCAGTCTTTTGGGACCTGTCCTGTGCTCAGAGACTCATTAAACAGTTCTGCTAATGGCTCTGCTAGTTCCACCATTAGCTCCTTAAGTACCCTGGGATTATGCCATCAGGTCCCATTACCTTGTCCACCCTGAGCTTGTGACTCTTGTGGACCCTTTATTTTGTGAAGGGGTGAGTGTCACCTTCCTCCTCCCTGTGTCCATGGTACTGAGCTGTGGGCCCTGCCCTAGCTTCTCTTCAGTAAATACTGAGCAAAAGTATCTACTTAGGATAGATGCTTTTACAGGGTCCTCCTCCTCACATGTCCCTTTTTCTTCTTTGAGCTTAGCAATGCCCCCTCTGGACTTTCTCCTTTCACTAATGTATCTATAGAAAGTCTTGTCACCTTCTTTTGCTCTTCGTGCTAGTGTTTCCTCAGTTTGGGACTTTGTCTGCCTTACTGCCTTCCCTGCTTCCCTTAGGGCAGTTTGGTATGCCTCCCTATCTTCATCCCACTGTGTTCCCTTATATTTCCTGAAGGCCAGCCTTTTGGCTCTGGCCTTTTTCTGCTACTGTATTTGAGAACCAAAGTGGTTTCCTTCTTCTTTTGCAATTCTTTTTCTGTCTAACACAATGGGATGTTGCTTCAAGTATTGCATCATTAATGCTTACCCACTTTGCCTGTACCCCCTCACCTGTGTTTCTTTTTGCCAGGGCTAGTTTAACTCTGTTGGCCATCTTGTCAAAGTCAGCTCCTCTGAAGCCCCATATTTTCCCCTTGGAATGGGATGATTTAGATGCAGTGGCCAAATTGAAATATACCATGTGATGGTCACTGGCCCCCAAGTGACCTTCTACTCGAGATCTGTGATCCCTTCCCTGTTAGTAAGTACTAGATCTAGGATAGCCCTGTCTCTTGTGGGTTGTTGTACCAGTTGTTTGAGGCCCTCCCCCTGCAGGGAATCCACCATGTGTCTAGTTCTGGCAGTTGTTCCTGCTGATATTGACCAATCTGTATCCAGCATGTTGAAGTCTCCCATTATCAGAACCTTCCCTTAAAGAGCCCCTGACACCATTAGAAAAACTTGGAAAAAACATGAGATTTAGACAGTTCAATTTATATTTCATGTATTTTCTATAATTATTTACCTTTTTTCTTTATTAATGAGGACTGCTGTATGAAAGAGGCTTACTGACCCTTAGATTTTATCTGCTCTTTATGCTATCCTACATATGACTTCATAATCCAGGTTGCACCTGGAAAAGAGCTTCTGATCATAGTGCTTTTCCCAGTTACCAACTTTTAAATAAATAAATAAATAAAATTCCTCCATTTATGGCATCGTAATTATCTCCACAGCAACAGACTGATGTCATAAACAGAACTGTGATGTCATATGTAGGCAAGCAGCCAGAACAGATAGGGCAGTGATCCTGTTTACATGTAGATGTCCTTAGTATTAAAGGAGGTTGAGGAATACAGAAACAATATTAAAATTTAAGCTCAGTCGTGCTAAACTTTACATTTTCTCAAAGTTGTCACAACGGTGTCAGGGGCTCTTTAACTGTCATGTTTTGTGTATCTTCTAACAGTAATGTGTCCATGTCCTCCCCCTGGTCTGGGGGCCTGTAAACAACCCCAGTTCTTATGGCTGTCCCATTTCCTGTTTCCAGGGTGACCCACAGTTCTTCTGCCTCCTTATGTATATTCTGAATTTCTGTAGCTTTGACATTTTCATTGACATTCAGGGCCACTCCACCCCCCCCCTTTTTGCACAACACCTCGGTCTCTTCTGAACAGTACATAGCCAGGTGCTGAAGTCTCCCAAGTGTGGTTACTGGTAAACCATGTATCACTAATTGCTACTATGTCTGGTTTAGTCTCTGACATTATTGCCTGCAGGTCTGGGATCTTATTTCCCAGGCTGTGAGCATTTGTATACAGGATGTTCCATTGGCCAGATTTCAGTGTGTTAGTTGTTGGATGAGGTTTGGCATTTCCCCTGTGCGTTGTATTTGGAGACGGACCTTTTTTCTTACCTGGTGATGCAAATGAACTGCAAACATGCTGAATCCCTGTTTGACCACTAGCTGAGGGGGGAGGGGTGTTCTTCCCATTTAACATATGGGGTGCTGCACCCCTCTCCCCATTTGCTAGTTTAAATATTCTGCAAAGATGTCAGACTTCTGCTCCAATGCACTGACTCCCTCCTTAGTCAGATGCAGTCCATCAAATTTAAAGAACTTACGCTCCCAGAACTGTTGCCACTTCCCTACAAATCTGTGTCCTTTTTTCTGCCACCAGCCCTTGAGCCACATGTTTAGCTCCCCTAGCTCCCCTTCTCTGACCTTCCGTCCATCTGCCCCCCTCTCCCAGACTGGCAGGATCTCAGAAAGGAGATGTTGGACAAAATGGATGATAGTTTGTCACCCAGCCTGGTCAGGTGTTACTTGGTCTCCACAACTGACTGGCTGGCAACATAGCGTTCTCACCTGAACTAGATAAAACCACCTTTAAAGCCCTAATCTTTTGCCAGCCCAAAGAGCTCTAAAAGAATTAATGAAAAATTTTAGCCTTAATGATCCATGGAGACTAGTATTTCCACATACAAAGGGATACACTTTCTATTCTCCAGTGCACAAAACGCTATCCCAGCTTGATTATTTTCTAGTAAATAATATTATTTTGGGAGGACTGATGGCTCCATGAACTATATCCGACCATGAATCTATATGGATGGAGGGTACGATTACTATTCAAAGAACCAAAAGTACTATATGGAAGCTTAATGTCTTGCTTCTTCAAGATGAACAAGCAGTAGATGTCCTTAAAAATACAATTGAACAATTTCTTTTACACAATCAGGGCACCATAAATCAAACAGAAAAACTATGGTGTGCTTTGAAGAGCGTGGTGCAAGGGGAGTGAATTCGACTTTCTCCAATCTGGAAAAAAAAGTGAGAAGGAATTTTGACTTCACTTCTTTCCCAAATTAAAACTCTAGAGGATCAGCTGCTATCTTCTCATAGTGAAGATACAGTTGAATGCTAGGCCAAATTAAAACACCAACATACTGAAAACCTGAGAGAACAAGCCCAATATGCCATATTTAAAAACCATGCTAGGTATATTGAACAGGGAGAAAAAGCTAGTCACTTACTTGCCCTTAGACTAAGAAAACAGGAAGAATCCAGAATAGTGATGGAACTTAACTCCCTCAAAGACAATTCTCTTCTGACCACTCCAAAGGAAAATGCAAATGAATTTGAAACTTATTACAGGTCACTATATTCCCCCCAAGAGCCATCTCCTCAGAAAGTTGACATACAGGCATATCTAAATAATCTCCCATACTAGTCAAGGGGGAAGGCACTGATAAGCAGCAGGAAAATCCCAGCCTCCCCCTACAAAACAGGGTACTAAATGAGAAAAAGACCAAGGTAGAAAGGTCAGTGGGGGATGCCGCTACAGAAGGTAAAGCCATCAAAAAATGGAGAGCAATGAGTACCAATGCCCGTAGTCTGGGTAACAAGCTTCCTGAATTAGTGGCCTTGATGGAGGAGGAAGATCTGGATATCGTGGCAGTCACAGAAACATGGTACACACAGAACCTTGACTGGGACATAAACATACCAGGATACACTATCTACAGGAGGGACAGGGAGAGTAAAAGGGGAGGAGGAGTAGTAGCTCTCTACCTAAGAGAAGAAATCAAAGCAACATAACAAAAGGGTAAACAGGGAGGAGAAGAAGCACTGTGGGTCAATTTGGAGGCAAGCAATGGCACCACAATCCGCACAGGGGTTGTATACAGACCCCCCCTCAGGGGGATGAAATGGACGAGGAAATGATAGAAAGTATACTTAGAATGGCAGATAAAGGGGAGATATTGCTGATGGGTGATCTGAATATGCCAGATGTTAACTGGAGTGCAGTTGCAGCTGCCACTTCTAAGAGTGGGGTTATTCTAGATGCCCTACAGGGGGCATGCCTTAGACAACTAGTATTGGAGCCCACTCGAGAGGGAGCAATCTTAGATCTGGTTCTCTCAAATGGAGATGAAGAGAGGATCACAGATGTAGAAGTGGGTAGCCATCTGGGAACTAGCGACCATCAAACAGTATGGTTCACAATAAACACAGCGATAGAGTCAAGCCATACAAAGACAAAGGTACTGGATTTTAGGAGGGCTGACTTTGCCAAAATGGGTGAGTGCCTAAGGAATGCACTGGCAAATGGGCCGGAAGGAGGGGTGAAAGAACAATGGGGAATAATAAAAACTGCCATCACAGAGGTAACAAGCCTTTGTGTAAAGCAAATAAACAAAATGAAACAAGGTAAGAAACCACTATGGTTCTCAAAGGAAGTGGCAGTGAAGGTTCAAGAGAAAAAGAAAGCTTCAGGAAGTACAAGGAATCACAGAAGGAACAGGACAGAGAACTGTATCAGTTAAAGCAAAAGGAAACTGGAAAGGCAGTCAGAACAGCAAAGGCCCAAACCGAGGAAAAGATAGCCAACTCAGTTAAGAAGGGGGATAAAACCTTTTATAGGTACATCAGGGGTGAAAGGAAGACCAAGGGAGGGATAGTGAGGCTTAATAAAGGGAGGGAGGGTGGGCAGAGGCTGACTGTGAAAAGGCAGAGATACTAAACAAATATTTTTGCTCAGTATTTACAAAGGAAGAGGGGGAGGTACCTAAAACAAACAGTAGAAACACTCTGGATACAGAAGTTGATACCAGCCCATTTACATAAGAAAGGGTTCTGAAGAGCTCTTAAAACTGAAGGTGGACAAAGCAATGGGGCCTGATGGGATTCATCCCAGAATTCTAAAAGAACTAAGGGTAGAACTAGTGACACCACTGACCCTCTTTAACAAATCATGGGAGGATGGGGTGGTACCTGAGGACTGGAGGAGGGCAGATGTGATTCCTTCACAAAAGTGGGAGCAAGGCAGAAGCAGGAAACTACAGACCTGTTAGTTTAACCTCAGTGGTAGGAAAATGATGGAATCACTTCTGAAAGAAAGAATTGTTGAGTATCTAGAGGCCAGAGGGGCACAGGAACCAAGGCAGCATGGATTCACAGTGGGAAGGTCATGCCAGACAAATCTGATAGATTTCTTTGACTGGGTGACCAAAGTAGTTGATCAGGGAGGGGCTGTGGACATGGCCTACCTAGACTTTAGCAAGGCATTTGACACAGTCCCACACAACAGATTAATATACAAGTTAGCCAGCCTGGGAGTGGGTCCCAAGATGACAGCCTGGGTAAAGAATTGGCTGGAGAATAGGACACAGAGAGTAATAGTAAATGGAGTCCACTCTGAAAAAAGGGGGGTTAGTAGTGGGGTACCGCAGGGTTCAGTATTAGGACCGGTCCTCTTCAATGTCTTTATAACTGACATTGCAGAGGACTGGAAGGAAAGTATGTCTCTTTGCAGATGACACAAAGATCTGCAACAGAGTTGAGTACAAGGTGGGGTGGAAAGGATGAGAAGGGACTTGGCAAGGTTAGAGGAATGGTCAAATGTATGGCAGCTTAGATTCAATGCTAAGAAGTGCAAGGTAATGCACCTGGGAAACAAAAACCCAGGGGAAGGGTACACAATGGGGGGTGAGATACTAACAACAACAAAAATGGAAAGGGACCTGGGGGTAGTCATATCAGATGACCTAAAGGTGGGCAAGCAATGTGAGAGGGCAGCAAGGAGGGCTGGGGGAATACTGGGATGCATAGGGAGAGGCATCACCAGTAGAAAACAAGAAGTTATTATCCCTCTGTACAGACAGCTAGTGAGACCACATCTGGAGTACTGCATGCAGTTCTGGAACTAATCTCCCAAAGACATAGACAGGATGGAAGCTGTCCAGAGAGGGCAACTAAAATGGTGCAGGGTCTGCACTGGAAGACATATGAAGAGAGACTTAAGGAGCTTAATATGTATAGCCTCAAGGAAAGGAGGGAGAGGGGGGACATGATAGAAACTTTCAAGTACCTCAAGGGCATCAACAAAGTCCAAGAGGGTAGCATCTTTCAAAAAAAGAGGTGTGCAAGAACAAGGGTGCACAATTTGAAGATAGAAGAGGGACGGCTCAGAGGTAATTTAAGGAAGTATTTTTTCACAGAGAGGGTTGTGGATGTATGGAATGGCCTTCCAGAGGAGGTTGTGGAGTCAAAAACAGTGGTGGAATTCAAGCATGCATGGAACAGTCATAAGGCAATTCTAGGGGGCTGGGGTAGGAAGAAGTAGGCTGCTGGTTAACTAGGATCTGCAGCTTATCCATCAGGTAGGGAAATGGGCAGACTGGGTGGGCCAAGCGGTCCTTATCTGCCATCAAATTCTATGTTTCTATGTTTCTTTGTTTCATGAATTATGATACCAAACTCTTTGCCAAAATATTGGCCACTAAGGTAACAAGAGTCTAGATACCATTACTTAGTCCAGAACAGGTAGTTTTTGATGCTGGATGATCCTCTGCTGACCACCTTAGGAAACTATTCCATATCTTCTCTGTGTCCAAGTTGGCACCCTATCCTATGGCTATGGTGTTCCTAGATGCTGAAAAAGTATTCAATTGAGTTAGTTGGACATTTTATTTGAAGTTCTAAAGAAATTCTGATTTCCCCTAAAATTTATCAGATAGATACAAGCACTATATACCTCCCCTACAGCCAGGGTTTATTGTAATGGAGTCTTTTCAGATTTATTTCCCTTATATTCTGGAACATGCCAGGGATGTCCTCTCTCACTACTGCTTTTTAATGTATACCTTGAACCACTTTTATGTCATCTAAAGCATCCTCCTTTAATTAAAGGAATTCAAATAGGCGAATGGGATCTACGTCTATTGGCATACGCTGATGACACAATGTTACATGTTACTGATCCCTTGACTTCCCTTCAAGCAGCATTTTCAATAATAGAGTCATATGGAATCTTATCCAATTACAAACTGAACATAGAAAAGTCAGCAATAATGCCATTAAACTCCCACACCCATAAATCACAGATGATCGGCCTTCAATTAAACTGCGCTTCTACTCTTAAATACCTAGGCTTAACTATCACACCAAATTTGTCACAAATTAAAAAACTAAACATTGATGCTTCCTTAGGAATAATACAGCAAGACTTAGATAGCTGGACTCCCATATATTTCTCTCTACAAGGATAAATTAACATAATTAAAATTAATGTGCTTCACAGAATATTCTTTCCCTTAAACATGCTTAACTTTTACCTTCCACAATAGTGGTTCCAAAAGATACAACAAATTATTTCCAAATTCCTATGGATATCTAAATCACCAAGAAGATCATATATTAAATTGGGTTCAACAAAACAGAGAGGAGGACTCAAAATTTCAAACTTTTTCCATTACTATTTGACAAGTCATATGGTGAAATACTTTTGATGGCTTACTCAGACCCATAATATGACAGATCAGCAATGTATACTGTAACCCCTAGGTGGCGCTATCACAGGGACCACTACCCCTGCCTGCTTGGCTATTAAAAGGTTAAGGGGCCTAGGTTCAGTGACAGGTGCCTCAACTGAAAGGTCAGGGTTGGTATTAGTGAGACTAACCAGGTCACAGCCCTCTGGGACTCTGTGACCCCCCTCGTCTATTACTAGTGGCCCACAGAATACAAAGGCTTACCTTCACCATACCCCTGATATGTTCTGTACATACACATAGAGTTGGCACTTACCCCCAGGACTGGTTTCTCTCATTAGTCTCTGAGGACCCCCTGTAAAATAAGGTGAGGCAATACAACAAGCAACAGTACAATACCCTGCACACAAACCGACACCACAGTCAATGTAAATTGCAGAAAAAAAAGTAGATCTGATTTATTCAGGGGGCAGTAATATGGGAGGGGCACAATCAGGATAATTGGTAGGTACACTCTATCATTAATATATGGTGCAGGCATCTACAGTCCCCACTACAGTTACACTCTCTGGGTACCCAGTGGATGGAAAAGGGGATAGCCAGGTCCATAGCCCTGGGTAGGCTGGCGTTGCAGCTGGTTGGGACCCTGTAAAAGAAAGAAGCAACATACACCACACCCTAATTGTAAACCAGAGCCAGAGGGCTCAGTTTGTTCAAAGGAAAAGAAATGACAGACAATCAGGTGACACACTTTTGATTTTAGCTATATGTTGCAGGGCGCTACCCTGTTGGTTACTCACAATACCCAAAGTTGAACACAGGATGGACGATGGTCAACATGATAATTGGATTTTCTGGATTACCAGAAGAAGCAGGGTAGGGAGACATGGCCCTCGTGGCAGGGCCCAACTGCACTGGATAGCAGTGGATTCAGTCCGCTTCAAGCTGGGTACCGCTTCCAGCCCTCGGTACACAACTCAGCTTGGGGGGAAAACCAGATTGTGACCCTCCTCCAGTTCACAGCACATTTATATGTAAAGAAAGATTACTGTACCAGGTAGACAGCTCCTCGATCCTGATCGCAAAGTCGCTGCTAAAGCCCGGGAGTGCAGAGGTAGCTAGAGTTCCTGACAGGCCCATCACATTTAGCAAAATCTTCAGTCTTCTACAGGTTGAGCCTGGTTTCACTTCGGTGGCTTCTTCGATCTCACAGAAATGGAATTTGTCTGAAACACTCCTGTTCCCATTCAGGGCAAAGAACAGGCAACAGGCCAGAAGGCAGGCCTTCCACACTTCTCCTGTGCAAACTACGACACACTGGCTCGGCTATCACAAGCTGTCTTTCCTCTTCATCTCCCAGCATCGAACTGGCTTGCCAGCAGACTGCTCGGGGTTTTTCCTTTGGATCCAAAAGATCTGATTGGCTGGTCCAGCTGTCAATCACAGTAAGAGCTCCCCCTTCAGGTGCAAAAGGTGCCAACAGTCCAAAACTACAAATCCCAATGGGTAATCCATACAGTTCCACTTTAGCAGGCTCCATTTTAGAGTCCTCCATTACTGATTAGTCCAGTTCAGCAGTTCGGGTCCAAAAATGGTGGAGCTAAGCTGAACAGTCCTTGCTGCAAATAAAGCAGGATAGCACAAACCACATTCTCATTATTACTACAAATGTTTACCAACAATTAGTTACATCTTTCAGCAGGGCTCCCTCTGCACGAGTAGCGATGGCAGACATGGAACGAGTATTCAACAGCCCGGGTGGGACTCTGGCATGGAAACACACAGTTCCCCCTTTTGATTTATTAAGACTGTAAACAGGGAGCCCTTAAAGGGACTGTACACGGAGGCCACACAGGGACTTACGGGCAATACTTTTAACCACTCAGCTCAAGACACCAGCCTGGCAATGAGCATTTGGGCAAGCTCATGGAAGCTTTTTGGGAACCCTCATCCATAGGGGGCTATATATACCATTATGGCTACAAATTGAACACCACAATATTGCTGGTATTTCCCCAATTAGTTTACTACATCTTACCCTTAAAAAGGGTCAGACTATCCTAAAAAGTGATCTGATTCACATGTCACTAAAAGTGCATGCTCAGCTGTGTAAAGCTCTTAAATATAATACTGTAAAAGACATATCTCAACCTCTATATTTTAACCCAAATGCTATGCTCGATGGCAAATACTTACAGCCTAAGAAAGATTCCCCTGACACAGAAATTAAGATATTGGACCTTTTAGAATCCAACAAAATTAAACCCATCTCCACATTATTACTTTCTTTACATCTCCCCACTAACCAAGTATTCAAAGGTTATCAAATTAGACACTTATTGATTAGTAAATTCAGAACAGGAGCCTGGAATATAGACCAAGCAGAGCTACTTAACACACTTAACACTCTGGCATGGAGCCCGCATGCTGTATCAAAAATAACAGAAATATTATATCCAGCAATTTATCAGGATATCCTGGGTGCATCTTCATACTGAGAGGCTCAGTTTCCAAATTTGGAGTTAAATTGGGGTAGAATATGGCAAGCAGTATATTCCTATACTTCTAATGATAAACTTCATCTCATGCAATTTTACATATTGCATAATATTTATTTTTCCTCCTCAAAGCTGGAAGCCGTGGGTAAACTGACAGACTCAAAATGCACTAGGTGTGGTATACATAAGGATACTATTTTTCATGTTCTATGGGACTGCCCTTCAATATGGCAAACAATCAAAAACAAAACTGACCCTTTACTAGGTTTGGACAATCTCTTTAGCCCCGGAATATGTATTTATTCTGGGTGGATACTCCCTAATTCTGATACAAGAAAGAAGATATGCTTTGTCTCTAATTTCTCTTTCGGTCAAAAGACTTGTGTTAAGCATTGGAAAGATTCTCTTCTTATCTCTTATTCTGAATGGTTAAATGAGCTCCTATTTAACTTAAGAACAGAAAAAATTATCACAAGCCTTAGACATTCACCATTATTATTTGAAAGAAAATTGGGCAAACTATACACTGACCTCTATAACTCAACATTAAGGTTTGAAACAATATTGGCTGTAGAAAAAGTGAACCAGTAGCACTAAAATGGAAGAACAATTCTAAATCTACACACTAAATTAGACCTACAGGCTAATATTTTTTTTTTGTGATCCAATAAACTACTTAATGTAAAAACTATGTTAATATTGTATACAGGCAAGAGCTGATAAATTTATTGATTATCTGACTAACAAGGTACGCGGGGGGAGAAGGATAGTGGAGTAATAATAGTTGTAGATGTTTAGTGATTATTATACTTGAGCCAATGTAAACACAAGGCAAAATAATCACGTTATGCTCACTGTATTTCACATTCATGCCTGAAACTGACTATGTACAACTTAAAAATGAATAAAGTATATTGATTAAAAAAAAAAAAAACAAGTAAAGTGCTACCCTGCAGAAATGAACTTCTCTGTCTTAACTTTCTGCTTTCAGTTGGCAGGATCACACAAGGTCGTGCACCTAACTGACACATCTTCCAACAGCTTATATAACAAAATAAAGCTCTTGCTGAAACAATACTGAAGGTGTTGAAAAATAATGGCAATATACTTCTGGAGGAAAATGTAATGTAAATTTCACATCTTCCTCCTCTGATGAAGGAGAAGGGTGGAGGTAACTAGATCAGCATGACTCTGGGGACACAAACAACAGATGGAACAGCACTATAACAGAAGGACTAATTTACCACAAAGATGTTTTTATCTATTACTATTCATTTTTACGTTTGCTTGCGCACATGAACAAGGAACGTTTTAGGACAGTACAACATTCTGGAGGTGTGTTACCCTCCTGTCCAATGCACTGCTCCATGTAGCAGGCACGACCGTACCCCACCAATGGATGGACGAGCTGTCTTTGACAGTAGTTGGGCTGCAGTGGTCTTCAGTTCAAAGAAAACCAATGCTGCAATCAGCGGTGGTAAAGTATGTGTATTTAGCACATTGACATCATGATCCCTCCCCCTTCCTCCCACTGCTGCTGTCCTCCCCGCTCCCTTATTCTCTGGCTCACCCATTGAACTAACTCTGGCAGAAGCCCCTCTTAACTTACAGTGGAACATCTTCTACCTGCCTGTGCTCTGCCTTGTGTTTATTTGTTGGTTTCACATGAATTTCAAGAGTGACACTGACATACCTCACACATGCATGTCTCCCCAGTAATACTACGATTGAGTTTAGTGTCTGGACACCTGCCTCCACCCACTCCCCACCTTCATGCTTTCCTACTGGCTAAAAAGAATGCCAATTATACCTCCCAGACCCCGTGGCAGTTCCTATTTACAATTGACATATGAAGTTTCCTGAAGAAGCATCCTAGTGCTGGGCTATGTCAGTACTGACCACACGGAAGAGTAACCAAGATTTGCGGGCACCATGTGTGCCACTCTGGAGGACCTCCTCCTGATGACACTGTGTTGCGCCATGGTTTTACCGGGTCCAGTTGTTTCTGCAGCAGCTGAGTTTGAGAAGCTGGTGCATCTGAAGGCTTGGGCCAATGACAAGACCCAGATGGAGGCAGGGAGAGAGCTGCTACTGAAGCTCATGCAGAAGAGGGTGGCCAAGTTCCTGGCTACTGTGAATTTGTCGATCGGGGAAGGTGAGCTAGAGATGTACAAGCTGCAGCCCTTAGGCAGTGGGAAACAGGTATTGGTGATGGGCAGTTCCGGGGTCACCATAGCCACTGAAGTGTATTTCTACCTGAAATACTACTGTAACTGTCATATCTCAAGGTCAGTAGACCAGCACAGAGTCCCACATCCCTTGTCATTAATCCAGAGGGTGGTCTGAGTCACCATGCCCAACAGGTAAAAGCAAACGGACAGGTATTAATTGCTGTACTAGCTGAAATGCTTGGATGCAAACCCTTTTGACTGTTGATCAGTGTGCTGTCAGTGGGTACCCTTGAAATATGCTTTTAAACACTAACTGTACTTCTTCTTGCACATCATATGATGGGGTGGGTGTGAAATTAAAAGTCTGACTGTGCAAAAAAGGAAGGGGCTGCACCTCTGTAAACTGTACCCCCTAAAGACAGTAAGCCATGTTCAAGTGCCACACACCACTGCAAATACCTGCAAGCGAACATTCGGCATTGACAAATGCTTGTTTAAGCCAGTTTCTCTGTTATTTTCTTTACTACTTAAATAAAATTTACATAGATGCCCATTTTCTAAGTGCAGTAATACCCTCCGTGGTGGGTGGTATGGGCAATACCGGACCTTCCAGGGCCTATGAGGCCCTCCGTCTGTAGCGTTGGGGCTCATTAAGCCCCTAGGCAGTCCTGTATTGCCCAATACAACACCCCCCATTGGGTATTATTACTTGATTATTTCAGGTTCGAAATGACAACCTTTGAGCCAAACTGGCTCCTTTACAAACGCTCCAAGTCAGTAAAAGAACAAACAAAACAGTACAATTTACATCATATGACAAAACACATAATAGCCAAGAGACAAGACTATTTTATATAAATATAACTATAACAATTGACTAGAGATTTTTTTTTAATGTGTGATTTTGTTTCTTCAGTGTATAACACATTTTGGTAGTCTATCCCAAAGGTCTATACAAAAAGCATTGCCCTTACCCTACTGACCTCACAATGCCTTAGCTTCTGACATCATGATGGTCCCATTGACAACAGACTGTGATGTCACACAGCATTTGGGGGTCAGTTGGAGACAGGTAGATGCTTTTTAAACTATGTACTGCATTACCTGAAATATTCAGCAGACCAAGAACAAAATAAAGCACTATGATCATATTCAAACTCCTATGTAAGAACTTAAAGCAACCATGCAGCAACCACATGGCCTATACCAGTTTTCCAAATGTTATCTTCTAATAGGCAGGGCTATTGCATAGTGCACTTGCCTGGTAACCAAACGATATTAAATAATTAAATGAATAAATGAGTTAGAGTAGTTTTCATGGATCGATTCCCACCATAGTCACCTGTTAACTTTTAACTTGGTACAAATCATAATCCATGCAAGTAACTCAAGGAGCTCTAATGATATATAAAAGCCAGGGCGCCCAATGGAGAAAAACCCATCACTACATTAACATACTGAATGTTTTTATGTGCATTTGTCATCTCTTCCTTTTTGCACTTAGGAGATGTTGTAACAGCCATCAGAAAACTGACAAAAATTACCAAAATAATGAAAATTTAGCCAAAGACCCTTATCCTGATATTTCACCACACACTCACAATTCAAGAACAGACTGCTGGCTCTGAGATGCAGAGATATCGTTGACATTCAAAGAAGAGGCAATATGAGTGCTGTCAGTGTCACTTAACTTGTCATCAATGGTAGGCTCACAGGAAAAAGGCTAAGCTGAAATAGTCTGGGCAAAAACAACGTCTTGCTCAGACGTATCCAGAAAACGCAGTTCTACAGACTGTGAAAACTCTATAGTAGTGCTAACAGAATAAATCACTCTTTGCTAAACTTGATATTCTTACTGAAAAAAAATAATGAAGTGAAAATTGATCATAAACGAATAAAACGTATGTCACAAATTAAATATCAAGCCCTAATGAATTAAAAAAAAACACAAATGTCAGTCAAGTATAAGACAAATGGCAGTTTTTCATTCAAATATACTCTTTGGACATAAGAGAGCTTTCAAAATTCAGTATGTTATTCACCTTTACTGTTCTAAGTCTTTACAGTTGGAACAGTAAAGTTTGAATTGTAAAGAACTTCGGATGTATATTTTCAAATTGATTGGTCCTTGCAAAGCCAGTGAGGGAGATAATAGTCTTGCCCCAAAACTACGTATTTCACCTGAAAGTTTTTTTTTTTTAATAGTAATTAAATAATCTTGTTAAGCATGTAACTGATACCTAAATACAGGTCTTGGTCATCCAGCCTAAAGCAGGACAAAACAAATAAGCATTTGTCAACGCCGAATGTTGTCTTGCTGGCATTGGCATTGGTAGTGCAGGAGTTAGAGTGATGCAAAATAGGCATGACAGTGAAGTATTGAACTGATGCCAACCCACCCCCACCCTGCAGAGACTGACAGGCATTGGGGTGTCCCTTTGGGTGCTTGGTAGTGCAGTGTAGGAAAACATTTTTGTCAGGATGTGAAAAATGACAGCTGTACAGTTCATAAGGAGGCGTAAAAAATGCCAGTGTTGAAAATGTGGCATGTAAATATAGCAAAGTTGCGAAGTTGCAAGGGTGCATGGGAAATATGCAATGCACGCTTGCAACACAGCCATTTTATGTGCGTTCAACATCAAATTTTCAGGATAGGCATTTTAGCACCTCTGCTCATGTACGGTGTCACTGTTATTTCCTCAAAATGTCCCAAGAAGTGATTTCGCACAGCAAACAGGCTATCCTGCGCCGGAAGTGTGAAAACACATTTTGGGCAGGATACGTGAAATGACAGCTGTGCTGTTCATCAAGAAGTGTGGAAAAATGGCAATGGTGAAAATCCAGAGTGAAAATGTCAGAAGTGCACGATGGTATGAGCGTGCGTGCAATCTGTCAATGCACGCTCGTAACACAGTCATTTTATGGAGTATCATCACCAAATTTTCAACATAGGCATTTTATGACCTCTGCTCATGAACTGTGTCACTGTCATTGTCATAATCTGGACCAATCACTGATTTCTCACAGCGACTACACTATTGTGTGGCGGAAGTGCAGAAACACATTTCGGGCAGGATGTGGAAAATGACAGCTGTACTTTTCACAAGGAGGTGTACAAAAATGACAATGCTGAACATCTGGCATTAAAATATTGCGAATTCACGAAGTTACAAGCCTGCGTAGCAACTGCGCAACTCACACTCATAAAACAGGCATTTGTTGGATTTGTTCCACCAAATTTGGAACATAGGGTTTTTGAGGGGCCACCTCATGAACACTGGCACTGTCATTTTGTTAATGGATCCCAAAAGGTGATTTCGTGCAGTGACTGCAAAATCACCTTTTGAAGCTGATTAACACCATGACAGTGATAGAATTCATGAGGAGGGGCCCGAAAAAACCCATGTTGAAAATTTGGTGCCAAAATTCCAAGAAATGCCCGAGATATGCAGCAAAGTTGAAAAAACCCTATTCATTCCATTATACAGCTTACCAGCATTTCCTCAGTTCGTGGTTGGCTTTGAAGAGTGCAGACGTGTTCTCGGACCAGCAAAGATCGTCACACCGCACACCAGAGGTAAGTATGGGGTAAGAGGGGTGTGAGGAGGCAGCGTGCACAGTGGGTGGTTTCGGTTGGGGGGCAGGAGACTATGAGGGACCTTTTTTTTATTACAGGGAATAAAGGAAAAAAAACGAATATAGCGAGACAGTTTTTTATTTAGGGGACTTGGCATGCTGGGTAGGCTCCCAGCATGCCACCTAACTGTTTTTTTGGGTGGAGTTGCTGCAGCCAATGAGGGATTGGGCACCCTAGTCAGCAGACAATAGGGGCTTGGGGGGTGAATTTATGCCCGGCAGGGATTGGGCACCCCCATTGGTACTCAATTTCAGTGAGGGGGTAGGCAAGAGCCAAGGGGGATTGGGCACCCCCTCGGCATATAAGAAATGTGGGGGCTGATTTATGCAGATGTGGAGTGGGCTTCCCCATCAGCATGCAATGAAAGCAAGGGGCAATAACCAAGAGAGTTGGGCACAACAGCATATATAGGAAATGGGGGCTGCTGTATGCCGATGGGGTGGCTCCACTATCGGCAAATTGTGGCCACAGTAAGCTGGCTGGAGGATTGGGCACCCCGAGGTCGGCCGTTGGGGGTGCCATCGCTGTTAATTTGGCGAAGCACGCAGGAAGAGTCCATTGCATTTGATGAGCTTTGCTCATATTGCAGCAGACCTTTCCTTTGATGTGCTCGCCACATTAGCATGCTTGGTGTGGTGCCACTGATTGGGGAATGAGGATGCACCTACCTGATGTGTGCCCAGCATTCACCCAACAGCGGCTGCACCTCCAAAGCTGCGCTTATCAGAAGATGTTGACTTGCACGCGAGCACGGCAAGCCAACATAAAAGGAATGGGCCATGGTTGCAAACACAAAGATACTAAAATCAATCTGCAGCTACCAGGTCTCTTGAGAAAAAAAATACTGCTCCTTCCAAAATGAAACACATGAAAAATGTATTAAGAAAATGTTTTAAAGAAACCAGAAAATTACACATTTTATTCAGTAGTGGACGTTGTTGATGTGTGTGAGTTGTGGGATAGAGAACATTTCCTTGTGCATACTGTACATTCTGCACTACCCACAAGGAACATGCTCTACCCTGATGGTCATTACAATAACCAGCACACCCTAAATTGGAAAAATGTTTGCCTTCTTACCCAAACAGAGGTATTTGTTAATGAGCATGGAGAATTTTGGTGGTGGGGGTGTGTGTTCTAACAGATGAGAGCTAACAGTGCAAGGCACCTTCTATGGTTTCATCTAAAACAGAGCAAAAGTAAGCTTGAAAAAAAAAGGGATTTTTTTTTTAATTCCTCCCCTGCCACATATGTTTTAGACCTAATATGATTAATTCCAACATGTGCCACGTCTTGAGAATGTTGAATTTGAAGCAGGCTGGGTGAGAAGATTTATCATTCCCAGCATATACGTGAACTACACTCTGGAGCACTCCTGCAGAGTCTAATGCATTACATTTCTATAAAAAGATGCAGTTAAAGTGTAAAGTTAATTAAATTAACTGCTTTTTGATAGAAATGTAGCACATTAGACAGACTCCAGGGATGCTCCAGGGTGCGGTTCAGGTAGATGATGGGAATGATAAAACAATCCTCTCGCCCAACCTCTTTTCTAAACCAACATTCTCATGACGTGGTGCATAGTATAATTAGTCATACTGGTTCTGAAAAGAGACTTGGCAGAGGATAAATGAATGTACCTTCTCAGCTTGTTTTCAAGCTTGCTTTGCTCCTTTCACAGGAAACCACAAAAGAGCATTTGCACTCTGTTAGCGTTTGTCTGTCGGGAGCCCAGTGCTCCAACTTCCCTGCCTATTAAAACATATAATTTCTGGGTTAGAAAAAAAAGGGTTTTCATAGTTCTTGGTATGCTTGTTACTGTAATGGTCACTTGTATACAGATGTTTCTGTGTGACTAGGGATGAATGTATGTTAGATGAAATGTTCTCTGTCCCCCTAGCCCACTCACATCAACATCATCCAGTACTGAATAAAAAATTGCAGGTTTTTGTAAACATTTTGCTTAATCTGTTTTTATATTGGTTTATTGTGGAGGGGCTGTTTTTTTTCTCTCAAGAATGCTGATGAAGCCACAAGCTGTCAACCTAAAACAGAACAGAACAAAACAAAACAAAACAAAGCAGGAATGAGCTGGCTGGCTGCAAACACACGAGACACTAAAATCAATTTGCAGCTACCAGGTCTCTTGAGAGAAGAAAAAAAATTGCCCCTTCCAAAATGAAACACTAGAAAAATGGATTAAGAAAAAGTTATTGAGAAATCATCTAATACACTTATTATTCAGAACTGAATGGTGTTGATATATATGGGACAGAGAACAGTTCCTCGTGCATACATTCAGCGTTACCCACATAGAACAATCTCAACCCTGAAGTTATTACAATAATCAATTGTGAACATTTTTTTCTTCTAACCCAAAAAGTGATATTTGTTAAGGCAAGGGAGTTGTTTTGTTTTTTAGCGGGGGGGGGGGCTTACAAAGTGCAAGGCATCTTCTTCAGTTTCTTATAAAACACAGCAAAAGCAAACATGAAAAAAGTGAGAAGGTTCTTTAATGTACCCTCTACCACGTCTGTTTTTAGATCTAATATGAATAATTCTAACATATACACCATCATGAGAATGTTGACTTTGAAGCTGGCTGGGTGAGAGGATTTGTGATCTCCAGCATAAAGGTGAACTACACTCTGGAATACCCCTACAGAGTCTAACATACTACATTTTATTAAAAAAAAGCAGTTTATCCATAAACGTTTCTCAGTGAGTGAAGAGTGCTAGGAATAGTTCAAGAGGGATAAATATTTAAAATAAAATACCTTGGCTAAAGTTTTTTTCCCATAAATTTAAAAATGAGATTCAATAACTCTCACAAGAGTGTGCCAGAGATTAGCTATTCTAGCAACACCTCTTCCTCACTAGTACAGTTTGTTCCCACTACATTTAAACAGCTGACTGTAGTTCACTCACTTTGCAAAGATATTTTAATTAAATGCTTTTCTAAAGAAATGTAACATGTTAGACAGACTCTGCAGGGGTGCTCCAGAGTGTGGTTTTGGTAGATGCTGAGACTAGTGATAAAACCATCCTCTCATAGAACCAGCCAACATTCTCATGATATGATGCATAGTATAATTAGTCATACTGGATCTAAAATGAAAAGTGGCAGGGGATAAATGAAAGCACCATCTCAAGTATTTTTTTCTTGCCAGCAGATGCATAACTATAATATGTTCCTATAGAGGCATCAGTAAAACTGATAGAAATATTATTATTCTACTTTCCGAGTGTTTGAATTTCAGGAAAAATTAATTATTAAATGTATAAATGTGCACTTTGGATTTCTTAAGCAATTGACATAAAGCATAATAAAATGATGAAGCAGCTTTGCTCAAACAAACGTGTTATGAGATCTGAATGATTTTTTAGCCTCACCTCTTGGGTCTGTGTGGGTGGCTGTTTGTGTTTGTCCATGTCCATAGCTTAGTTTTTAGGGATTTACAAGATTTTCTGCTTGGAATAGCTACAGCATTCTTGCTCATTACATCTGTGAAGGTCTCCAGGACTGGATTTCTGCAAAACATCACCACCTGGTATTTGCATTTCGGTTTAAAATCAACTACTTGGAAGCTATCCCAAACAAAACGGAAGTCAAGCAACTAAGTGTGACAAATTCAGTGACTCTGGGTCCTGCTTGAATCCACATTTTTGTCTGGCTTGCCCCTATGGGATCTGTTTGTGGGCTTTTAAACAACCTCTTTAAATAACAAAGAAAGCATAACAACAAAATAATTTCACATCCTGCACTTGAGTAATTGTGCCCCAGGCTATCAATGTAATGGGGCAGAGGAGTGCATGCCTGAAAACTCTTGCATAGCCAAAACATCTTCTCAAATCCCTGCCTAGCTATGACCCTGAGTGACCTCTGTCATGAATTGTACCAATAGATCAGGTGGCACAGAAAGAAATCAGACTGTGCATTTCTGAGTTTCTTAGCTGTGTCAGCAGCAGGGGAGTGGGAAGCAGTCAGCAACCAGAGAAAGGAGAGCGGAGAGCTACATGGAGCTGTGGCTGCAGTCAGCAGTGGGGTCGCATTGGTGACCAGAGGAAGGAAGAGCTCAGCTATTTAGAGCTGAACTAGCAAGGAGCACAGGTTGCATTTTGGCAACTGAAGCAAGGACTGCCAGCCTACCGCAGACAGTGAAGTAGGATTGGGCCAATCAGGGAGAGACGCTCCAAGGTAGTAGACTTTAAAGAAGCCAGCCAAACCGCAAAACTGAGAGCTGTGCTTGTTAGCTGTGTCAGCAGCAGGGGAGTGGGTCACAGTCGGAGACCAGAGAAAGGAGAAAGGAGTGCAGAAAGCTGCATGGAACTGTCACTGCAGTCAGCAGTGGGGTCACAGCCAGCAACCAGAGAAGAAGCCAGAAGGGGAAGGAAGGAAACATATTCAATTCAGTGCTTTAGAGTAACTGGTAATTGCTATTTTTCTTTTAAACTTAGATTGTGGGCTTTAGTGACACTGTACTTTCTTTGTTGTCTTTGCTTAGAATTGTTTTGGCCTGTTGAAAATTTAAAATGTAGTGGTGGTGTAATTCTGTGCTGTCTTTAATTGCTGCAATTTCCTCTCTCCTCCCTTCCCCAACTCTTAATTATATGCCCTGTTAAATCTGATTGACAGAAGCTAAACACAGGGTATAGTAAGGGGTGTGAAGTAGAGGGCATAAGGGGAAGAAGCCAACCCTCATCATGACAAGTGTTTTGACTCATTTATTTATTTATTGGTTTCTTTTCTTTTTTTTTTAAAGAAAATTATCTGAGGATCAGTGACAGGATTTTTAGGACAGTAAATTAATAAAAAGAGAACTAGGAAAGCTTCAGTAACAGACAAGTAGTGGAATAGCAGTATAATTGCAGTGGCTGTGGGGCAGCCATATTCAGGCAGACCTTCTGGACACTGAGGTGTTGTCCTATCTGCATGCATCTCTCTGGACTGTGGGCTGAGGTAGCCAGACTCAGAGCAGAAGTAAACTGGGTCAGGAGTACCATCACCCTATCCAGAGACCACCCAGTCCAATGCAACTGACTCAAAGGATGCCAAGAACGAGGGTACTTGGATGACAGTGGGCTCAGGAGGGTTAGAGCGGTCAGGCAGAGGCACATCCCAGATCCTATTCACTCAAGAACTCATATGCCACCCTGGCAAATGAGGACAACCAAATAGAGGTACCCAGAGAAGTGGAAGGAAAGGATGTGGAGGTTAGCCAAGGAGGTTGACCTCAGCTAGGAAAGCAGTGGACCCCAGAGGAGGAGGAGGAGAAGTGAACCTGTGGGGACCCAATCATAACAGGGATCCAGCTAGGAACACAGGAGGGGGAGGACAGGGAGGTGAGGTGCTTACCAGGTGCCATGGCATGGAGGGATGGAAGAAAGATCCTGGGGATCACTGGGAAGGCAAGACGGAGGGTGAGCTGGATGTCATTATCCACCTAGGTACTAATGACCTGGCAAATGGGGAGCCAAAGGAAGTTCAGGAAGAGTTTAGGAAATTGGGAAGGGGTCTCAAGCAAGTAGGTACTTCTATCACTTTCTCAGAAGTACTTCCTGCGAGAGGCAAGGGAGAGCATAGGAGTGCATGCACCAGGAACTTTAACTCATGGTTGAAGAACTGGTGCTGTGAGGAAGAGTTTGGATTCATTGGTGACTGGGGACCCACCTGGAGGGATGGAGGTTTGTTCAAGTCTGACAGCCTGCATCCATTCTGGAGGGGAATCCAAGTACTCAATGATAAGCTTAAATGCTACATTGACAAGCATTTAAACTAGCAAAGGGGGGTGGCAGGCCAGCAAGGAGGGTACCTACTTGCTCACCCCCCCACAGCTAGCAGTGGAACCAGTGAACCAGAGGAGTGGCTATCTCTGCAAAGCAGTGTGCAAAAGATGGAGATTAGTGCCTAAGTGGTAGATAGACAGAAAAGGGGCAAAATTCAGCAGAAGGGCAGACAGCAAGGAGAACCAGGGATAAAGGACAACCAAGGAAGGGGCTGGAGTAGAACAGCAAAACAGTCTAGGGAGGTCAAATCATGGAAAGCCATGTGTGCAAATGCCAGGATCCTTAGCAACAAGATGGAAGATCTGGAGGCTGTCATAATGCAGTCAGACCTGGACATTGTGGCCATCACTGAAACCTGGTGTAATGATAACCACGACTGGGAGATGGCCATACCTGGCTACAACATATTCAGAAGAGACAGAGCAGGCAGGAAGGGGATGAGGAGGAGTGGCACTGTATGTGAAAAAATGACATAAGGGCCACAGAGATCCAGGAGGAACAAAATGAGGGAGAGATACTGTGGGTTAAGCTGGAAAGGAAAATGAGGACAGCCATCCACACAGGTGTGGTCTATAGACCACCAGCCCAGGAGGAAGAAACAGATAGGGAGCTGATGCTAGCCATCCAAAGGATGGCAGACAAGGGTGAGGTAATACTGGCTGGAGACTTCAATATTCCAGACGTGGACTGGAGCATCCCAGCAGCAGCATCAACTAGGAGCAGCTTTATCCTGGACTCCCTTCAGGGTGCCTTCCTCAAGCAACTGGTCATGGAACCAACTCGGCAGAAGGCAATACTGGACCTTGTGCTCACAAACAGGGACAGTGTGATGGGGGTAACAGTGGGGGATCACCTGGGGAACAGTGACCACCAGTCATTGTGGTTTGAAATCACAAAACAGCAGAACCAAACCACACAAAAACACGTATCCTGGATTTTAGGGGGGCAGACTTTGGGAAAATGGGGAGATACTTGAAAGAGGCATTAATGGGAATGGGACAGGAATCAAGGGTTGAGGAACAGTGGGAGTATTTAAAATGGGGATTACAAGAACAACAGAATTATGCATTAAGCAGGTTAGCAAGAGGAAAGGAAGAGGAGACCATTATGGTTTTCCAAAGAGGTAGCAAAGAAAGTGCAAGCCAAAAGACTGCATTCAGGCACTACAAAAGACACAGGCAGAAGGGGATAGGAGAAGTACCAGGAGAAGCAAAGGAAGGCAGGAGGTCAGTAAGGAAGCCAAAGCTCAGACAGAAGAACACATTGCAAAATCAGTGGGTAGAGAGACAAAACCTTTACAGGTACATAAGTGAAAAAGAAAGACAAAGGGAGGGATAGTGAGACTGAAGGGGAGGATGGGGCCTCGTGGAGGATGACAACAGTAAAGCTGACATATTGAACAGGTATTTCTGCTCAGTCTTTACTGAGGAAGAGGAGGGTAATGGGTCTGAAGGGAGTAAAAGGGTGAGAATGGTGCAGAAATGGACACAAGTCCCTTTACGAGAAAGGGTCCTGAAGGAACTGGAAGTAATAAGAGTTGATAAAGCAATGGGGCCAGATGGGGTGCACCCCAGGGTCCTTAAAGAACTAAGAGAGGTGGTGGCTGAACCCCTGGCTATCCTGTTTAGCCGATCACTGGAAACAGGGGAGGTACCCAAAGACTGGAGGACAGCAGATGTACTCCTTATACAAAAGTGGGAACAAAGAGGAAGCAGGGAACTACAGACTAGTCAGCCTCACCTCGGTAGTGGGGAAGATCATGGAAGCACTACTGAAGGAGATTGGTGGAACATCTGGTTGTCAATGGACTACAGGACCCAAGGTGGCATGGTTTCACCAGGGGGAGGTCATGTCAGACCAACCTCGTTGAATTTTTTGACTGGGTGACTAGGGAGGTGGATCGGGGAGGGCAGTGGACATGGCCTATCTGGACTTCAGCAAGGCCTTTGACACTGTGCCACATAGTAGACTATTACTCAGACTGGGGAATATGGGTGTGAGCAGGGCAGTAGTGTGGTGGGTAGGTAGCTGGCTGGGTGGCAGGACACAGAGGGAGGTGGTAAATGGCTGTCACTCCACAGAGGGAAGAGTGACCAGTGGCGTACCACAGGGATCAGTGCTGGGACAGGTCCTATTCTACATCTTCATCAGTGACATTGCGCAGGACCTAGAAGGCAGAATTTCACTGTTCGTTGATGACACAAAGCTCTGTAACAGAGTAGACATACCAGATGGTGTAGACAGAATGAGAATGGACCTGTAGAAACTTGAAGAATGGTCAGGGGTTTGGCAGTTGAAATTCAATGCAAGGAAGTACAAGATAATGCATATGGGACACAAAAACCCTGGCACAATATATCAGTTCGGGGGTGAGGATATAGCGTGCACTAAGCAGGAAAGGGATCTTGGGGTTATCATCTCTGATGACCTCAAGGTAGGAAACAGTGTGACAAGGCAGCAGGTAAAGCAAATAGGATGCTGGGATGTGTAGTCAGGGGCATCACCAGCAGGAAAAGGAGAGTCATAATTCCACTATACAAGACACTAGTGAGGCCCCACCTGGAGTACAGTGTACAGTTCTGGAGACCATACCTACGTAAGGACATAGACAGGGTAGAGAAGGTTCAGAGGAGGGCGACAAAGATGGTGCATGGATTGCATCAAAGTCAATGAAGACAGCTTGAAGGAGATGAACATGTACTCCCTGGAGGAGAGGAGGGAGAGAGGGGATATGATAGAGACATACAAGTATCTTACAGGGAGGAACAGGGTGCAGGAATACACTATTTTTAAGCGAAAAAGATGCTCCAGGACTAGAGGACATGGGATGAAGTTGGTGGGAGGACAATTCAGAGGAAACATGAGGAAGAATTTCTTCACAGAACGGGTGGTGGACAAGTGGAACACCATGCCAGAGGAAGTCGTGGGGGCTGAAACAATCAAGGGATTTAAGAATGCATGGGATAGACATAAAGGAAGGTCAGGGGTATGGGGCAACAGACTTCTAGGAAAACCTAAACTGAACTTACAAGCTCAAATGGGCAGACTGGGTGGGCCATAGTCCCTTATCTGCCGACACTGTCTATGTATCTATGTAGGAGAGCTGAGCTGTATGGAGTTGAACTAGTAAGGGGCACGGTCACAGTTTGGCAACTGAAGGAAGGACAGCCAGCCAACAGCAGTCTGTGGTGTAGGATCAGGCCAATCAGGGAGAGGTGCCAAGACGGTCAGGCTTTAAAAAGCCAGCCAAACTGCAGAGCTGAGAGCTGTGTTTGTTCCTGTCCTCCCTCGCCAACCTCACCAACCCCTATTAAATATGGAGGAGAGGAGGAACCATATATGAAGTGGAGGAGCTAACAGGT
Organism: Neoceratodus forsteri; assembly: GCA_016271365.2. Lineage (NCBI taxonomy): Eukaryota > Metazoa > Chordata > Ceratodontiformes > Ceratodontidae > Neoceratodus > Neoceratodus forsteri. Next base: position 1,182,110,848 of record CM057458.1, read on the forward strand.
CACAGGTCTACAGGTGCAAGAGCAAACAGGTCACAGGTCTACAGGTCACTTGACCTTGTAATACTGATGCTGGAGGTGCTGGTGACTTGGACTTGAACTTGGTGTCTTGGACTTGAACTGGGTGACTATGGTTATTAATTCTTGATGCCTACGGTTTGCACATGCTTTATTATTTCTAAAAAGTCTTGACTGTGGGTTGTGGCTGAGGAGACGGTGTCAGTCAGGGCCCCAAAATACATAAGGTGTGATTTTAAGACTGTATCTAAGTATCACAGAAGAAATGGTAGGGGAGAACAGATGGAGGGGTGACCAAGGGAGGGGGATCTTTGCAGGGTGGTGGAGTGCAGTGACTGTGGAATGGCTATGATCCTAAATTGGGCTTGGAGGATGAGGGGTTATATGATGTGTAAGCAGCTCACTCAGCTGAGGGAGGAAATGGTGAGGCTAAGGTGGAGGTTAAATGAAGGGGAGCTGGGGAAAGGGGGTAGAGACACAGGGACAGTATAAGCCAAGGAAGGAGTGGGAAGGGCTGAATGGATTCACTAGAGGATCAAACACACTGTTCAGGAAGTCAAGGGCTTGAGAGGGAGAGGATGGAAGGCAATCCAGAGGGGGATAGACCAGAGGAGGTAACAGACAGCAGCAAGTCCAGAGTTGGGACAGGGACTCCTGAGACAGGAGGAAAGGGGTCAGTGGGAACTGACACCAGGAGGTCTGGAGGCACACAAATTATGCCCATAGCTAGAGAAAAAGGGTCAGCTGGGGATCAGGAGAAGTGGAAGACAGTAGTCTCAGGAAAAGGCAGATGAATTCCCAGAATGAAGGATGATGTAGGCATAGGTGAAATGGGCCAGAGGGTAGAAGTAACAAATAGCTTTGCCTCCCTAGGTATCCTAGTCAAGGAAAATTTTGGAGGAAGGGGTTCAGCAGGGGCCATCAAAGAAGTGTGACAGAGCGGCTGGGGGATGTGGGGGGAAAGATCTCAGGTGCAGTGGAAGAGGGGGAGGGACAGGCACATTGCATGTGGGGGAAGGGGTGGAGGAGGGGATGGGCACATTAGGGACACACTAGAGGGTGGCACTAGGGGAACTGTGGCATAAGAAAAGGGGCAGGAAGGAGGCACTGGAAAAGCTGGAGTTGAGCTCCTGGGAGGCTGAAAATGAAGGACAGGAAGCACTGCTGGGGCAGGAGCTGCAGTAGGAGGCTGGGGCATGCACCAGGCAGGGTGTAGCAGAGGGGAAATATGCAGGCAGGGCAGGTGATGAGGAGGAAGACTTACCCAAGTGGGGTACAGTGCTCAAAACCTTCTGCAAAGATGGGCGGGAGAGGAACAGTTGGAAGAGGATCAAGCACAGTTGGCACAATCTCACACAGTGATGCAGACAAGTGAAGGCCAGGAGCAGATAGAGGGGAGTTAGGCAAAGTTGGGTCATGCCCAAGCAGTGATGCAGGAGGGGTTTGCAGGGATGAAGGAAGCCAGGTGGAAGTACATGGAATGAAGAGGTACAGGAGGGGTGAGTCTGAGGAAAGGCTAAAGGGAGAGGGTGAAGAGGGAAAGATGCTGGATGTGGGTAAAAATCAGGATAGGGTAGGTGATGGGGAAAAAAAGATGAGCATGGGGCAGAAACCAAGTCAGGATGGAACATGAGGAGGAGCCCAAATGTAGCCAAACCCCGCGACACAAAGCTAGAAGCCAAAAGGACATCCAGGAAGCAGAAGGCAGTAGGGTGTAATTCTTGGGGGACTCAATAATTAAGGGGCTAAAATGGGGAAGGATGGGAGCAAAAAACAATGCAGTATGTGTACAGTGCATGCCAGGGTTGATGGCACTGGAGGTGAGGTATCATATTCCTTCCTGGGGTAAGCAGCAGGATGAAAGGATGCATCTGGTGTTTCACCTGGGCACAAATAACTTGGAGGGGAACCGTCTGATGGAGGTACAGGCAAGGTTCGAGGAACTCACTAGGTTCTATAGGAGCAAAACTATTTTTCCTTCCATTTCCTTCTCTGAGGTGTTGCCAGTACCAAGAGCGAGCACACTCAGAAAGGAGAAGCATTCAACAATTGGCTACAAGGTTGGTGCATTCGGATAGGGTTTGGCTTGATAGGTGACTAGGGCTCTACATAGGAGGAGGAGGGGCTGTATGCCCATGACAGGCTGCACCTGAACTCTTCATGGGAAGCTGCATTAATGAGTAAACTGGGGGACTTCATTGAAAGGAAGTTCAATTCAAACTAAATGGCTAGGCAAGGCAAGGCAAAATTTATTTAAAAGACGCCCAATCCCGGAGGCTCTGGGCACCGTACAAAATTTTAAAACATACATTTAAACATAATAAATATGAATTTATACACAAAAACACAAAAGCTAATAAAATCAGAAAACATTACCATAAACGTCCGTCTAGACGTCAAATGCCTTAGAGAAAAGAAAAGTCTTCAACTGGGCCTTAAAAATATCTAATGGGGGGCTTCCCTGACCATGACTGGCAAAGAATTCCACAAAACAGGAGCCGCGGTGCTAAATGCTCTATCTCCAGCAGACTTAAACCTAGTACTGGGAATGGCCAGGAAGCCACCACTAGAGGAACGAAGAGGACGTGAGGTGAGGGCAGGCAGGTAAATGGGGGGGCTAAGTAGAAGGTCATCCTTACATGAGACAGAGCAGACAGGCTATCAGCCCCCCCCTTCCCAATTCACAACACTCATCAAGGGAACAGTCAGCAGCAGGGAAGGACAGGATGGGGCTACATGTTGAATGTCTTTGGTTGCAAATGCCAGGAGCCTGAGGAACAAAATTGGAGAACTGAAAGCCACCATGATGGAGCAGAACCTATACATTGTAGCGGTGAGTGAGACTTGATGGAACGAGCACCACGCCTGGGAGACGGTGATCCCAGGGAATCATTTGTTTAGGAAAGAATCAGGAGGGAAAGGGGGGAGGGGTGGAATTATATGTCAGGGAAGGGATTGGGGCCATGGAAAGGCAGGATGAGGAGGGGGAATCAGAGATATTGTGAGTCACCCTAGACAGAGGAGAGGGGGGAAACCTGCGCATTGGGGTAGTCTATAGACATCCTATCCAGTGGGAGGAAGGGGACAGACGCTTTGTGAAATCTGTAGCAAGGATGGCACAGAAAGGGGAAACTGTGCTAGCTGGGGACTTAAACCTTCTGGACATCAACTGGGAGGCCCAGACAGCACTCTCGGCCAGCAAAGAACAGGGGCATCTTCGAGGCTCTTCAGGGCATATTCCTGCATCAAAGAGTCAATGAGCTCACTAGGGGTGTAAACCTGTTGGATGTGGTCCTCACAAATGGGGACGGTGTGGAGGAGGTGGGGGAAGACCACCAGTGACCACAGAGCTGTCAGGTTCAGGGTGAAAACTTCAGTGTGAGGGTTAGGATGAGAACCAAGGTAATGGACTTCAGGAAGGCTGACTTTCATGGAATGAAGAAGGTAGTTAGGGAAGAAATGTTGAGGATAGGGGATGTGCAGGGGGTGGAGGAATTATGGGCAGCCATCGAGAGAGGGGTATTTAAAGCCATGGACACATGTATAAGAAGGGTAAGAAAGAATAGAAGACAGAAAAGACCTCTATGGTTCAATAGTGACGTGGCTTTAGGATTCAAGGAGAAGACTAGAGCATTCAAAAGGTACAGGATGACACAAAAGGATGAGAACAGGGAAACCTACAAGGAAAAAAGAAAGGAGGCAGGGCAAAAGATAAGGAGGGCTAAGGAGGCCACTGAGGAGAGGATAGCGAAGCAGGCAAAGATGGGGAGACAAAACCTTCTTTAGGTACATTGGAGAAAGGAGGAGGGCACAGCATGGGATTGAGAGGATAAGGGGGGAATGTGGAACATTACTGGAAGGGGATTTTGAAAAAGCAGAGGCATTAAATACCTATTTTGCCTCAATTTTCATGGAGGAAAGAGAGGGCAGGGGAGGGTGACAGCCACAGGCAGGTGTGTGAGGCAGAATTCACAGCTGAAGGAGTTAGAGAAGAGCTAGGTAGACTTAGGGTGGACAAGGCAATGGGGTCTGATGGAATACACCCTAGGGTTCTCAAGGAGGTGAAAGATGAACTGGTGCCACATCTGGCGAGGCTGTTTAACTTGTCCTTGGTCACAGGGGTGGTACCAATGGACTGGAAGAGGGCAGAGGTGGTTGCACTACAAAACGGGGGGGGGCAGAGGGATGAGGTCAAAAACTACTGTCCCATTAGTCTTACTTCGGTGGTGGGCAAGGTAATGGAAACACAACTTAAGATCAGGTTGATAGAATACTTGGAGATGAATGGCATGCAGGATGACAGGCAGCATGGCTTCATCAAGGGAAGGTCCTGTCAGACTAACCTGATAGAGTTTTTCAATGGGGTGACACAGATAGTGGAACAGGCAGGAGCGGTGGATGTGGCCTATCTGGATTTCAATAAGGCCTTCGACACTGTTCTGCATGATGGAATGGTACATAAGCTGGACAGACTAGGGGTGGACCTCAGGATCACCAGATGGGTGGAAAACTGGTTGAAGGGAAGGAGTGAGACGGTGATGATAAATGGGACACATTCCAGGAAATGGGCGGTGACTAGTGGGGTGCCACAGGGGTCAGTGCTAGGACCAATACTTTTTAATATCTATGTTAGTGACATGGCAGATGGTCTGGAGGGATGGGTGTTCCTGTTCGCAGACAATACAAAGGTCTGCAATAGGGTGGATTCGCCTAGTGGGGTTCAAGCCATGAGGCGGGACCTGAAGAGGCTGGAGAGGGGGTCTGACACCTGGAAATTGAAGTTTAATGCACAAAAGTGCTCACTGATGCACCTGGGGAGGAGGAATAGGAGGGAAACTTACTCCCCAAAGGGAGGGATAGTGAGGCTGAATAGAATGAGTGGTGGGTGAGCAGAGGGGGACAGTGAAAAAGCAGGGATACTGAACGAATATTTCTGCTCAGTATTCACAAAAGAGGAGGGGGAAGTGCCTAATCCAATTAAACAAAGCACTCTTGATAGGGGGGTCGATCCCAGCCCTTTCACAGAAGAAAGGGTTCTGCAAGAACTCCTAAAACTGAAGGTGGACAAAGCAATGGGGCCTGATGGAATTCACCCAAGAATTCTAAAAGAATTAAGTGGGGAACTAGTGAAACCACTGACTACCGTCTTTTTAATATATCATGGGAGGATGGTGTGGTACCTGAGGACTGGAGGAAGGCGGATGTGATTCCCCTTCACAAAAGTGGGACCAAGACAGAGGCAGGAAACTACAGACCTGTCAGTTTGACCTCTGTGGTAGGGAAAGTGATGGAGTCACTTCTGAAGGAAAGAATTGTTGAGTACCTTGAGGCCAGTGGGGCACAGGACCCAAAGCAGCATGGGTTCACAGCGGGAAGGTCATGTCAGACAAATCTAATAGATTTCTTTGACGGGGTGACCAAAGTAGTAGAACAGAAGGGGCTGTGGACATGGCCTACCTAGACTTTAGCAAGGAATTTGACACAGTCCCACACAAAAGATTAATAGTCAAATTAACCAGCCTGGGAGTGGGTCCCAGGGTGGTAGTCTGGGTAAAACATTGGCTGGACAACAGGACACAGATGGTAATTGTAAATGGAGTCCACCTGAAGAAGGGGGGGTTACTAGTGGGGTACAGCAGGGTTCAGTACTGGGTCCAGTCCTTTTTAATGTCTTTATAAGTGACATTGCAGAGGGACTGGAAGGAAAATATGCCTCTTTGCAGATGACACAAAGATCTGCAACAGGGTTGATACACAAGGAAGAGTGGAAAGGGTGAGAAGGGACTTGGCAAGGTTGGAGGAATGGTCAGAAGTATGGCAGCAAGGATTCAATGCAAAAAAGTGCAAAATAATGCACCTGGAAACAAGAACCCAGGGAAGATTACACAACAGGGGAGGTAGTAACAACAACAAAAAGGAAAGGGTCCTGGGGTAATCATATCAGATGACCTTAAGGTTAGCAAGCAATGTGAGAAGGTAGAAGAGATGGCTGGGGTATATTGGGATGCATAGGAAGAGGCATCACCAGCAAGAAAACAGGAAGTTGTTATCCCTCTGTACAGACAGTTGGTGAGACCCCATCTGAGTACTGCTTCCAGTTCTGGAGACCCCATCTCCGCAAGGACATAGACAGAATAGAGGCAGTCCAGAGGAGGGCAACTAAAATGGTGCAGGGTCTGCAAGAGAAGCATGCGAGGAGAAACTAAAGAGCTTAATATGTATACCCTTGAGGAAAGAAGGAGAGGGGGGACATGATAGAAACATCTAAGTACCTCAGTGGAATCAACAAAGTTCAAGAGGGTAGCAGCTTTCAGAAAACAGACGTGCAAGAACAAGGGACACAATTTAGAGATGAGGGGGCAGTTCCAGGGCAAAGTAAGGAAGTATTTTTTCACCAAGAGGGTAGTGGATGCATGGAACAGCCTTCCTGAGGAGGTTGTGGGGTCTAAAACTGTGGCAGAATCCAAGAATGCATGGGACAGACATAAGGCAATTCTTGTGGGGGGCTAGGAAGAAATAGGCTGTTGGTTAACTTTAGGATCTGCAGCCTATCCTGTAGGTAGGGAAATAGGCAGACTAGGTGGACCAATGGTCTTATCTGCCATCAAAGTCTATGTTTCTATGTTTCTCTCTTTCCCTTGGGGTGAGTGATTAAGGAGAAGAAATGGAAAGGGACTTGGCGATTATGGTATCACGTGACCTCAAGGTGGGTAGCCAGGGTAGCAGGGTGGTGGGAAAGAGCAAATTTAATGTTGGTCTGCATTGCAGGTGTTTTCAAAGCAGTAAGAGGGAGGTGCTAATGCCATTATATAGAACCATGGTCAGGCCGCATCTGGAGTATGGGGTGCAGTTCTGGTGGCTTGCCTACAAAGAGATGTTGAGTTAATGTAAAGGGTACAGAAGGGCAGCACAAAATGATATGAGGGATGCAGGATGTACCCTATGACAGAAGATTAAGAGGGCTGAATTTGTACCCTTTGGAGACTAGGAGGAGAGGGGATATGATTGAGACCTTTAAGTATCTGAAGGGAATAAATAAGGTGGAGGGTGATAGCTTGTTCAAACTGAAGAAGGAGTGAATACGAGGGAAATAGCCTCAAACCGTAAGGTGGGCAATACAGAGGTAAGGTTATGGGGCATGGGACCTGTCTGTACCAGGGTACAGGTTATTTCGTAGGGACAGGGTGACTGGGAAAGGAGGGGGGGTGGCACTATATGTGAAGGAAGGACTGAAGTGTGTAAGGGAGGAAGGGGAGGAGGGCAGTACAGAGTCACTTTGGGTGCAAATCCAGGATTCCAAGAATAGGAGTCTTAGAATGGGAGTGGTGTACAGGCCACCATCTCAGATGGAGGAGTTAGACAGGAACTAGTGGGACAGATCAGGAGGACCTCGAGAAAGGGGTGTGGTGATTGTGGGGACTTCAACATGCCAGAAGTGGACTGGAGCACCCCAACAACCAGGAACAGAAGGGAGCAGGTACTGCTGGATGCCTTCCAGGACAGCTTCCTGCTGCAAATGGTCAGTGAACCAACCAGGTTAGGGAATACCTTGACCTTGTGCTGGCAAATGGGGACTTTGTGAGAGAACACAGTGGAGGAACACGCTGTCAGGGAGTGACCACCACTCAGTATGGCTCACATTGGATATGGGCAAGGAAGGTGGAATCTGGCACAAGAGTGCTGGACTCAGGAGGGCTGACTTTGGGAGGATGGGGGAAGTGGTAAAAGGTACCTGGCCAGAATTCAATCTAGTATGGATACTAACCAGAGATGGAGCTCATAAAGTTGGGGATAGTGGAGGGCAACCAAAACCTGCTGCAAAGCCCAGAGCAAGAAGGCTAGAGCTAAGAAACTGAGCTGGTTGAGCAAGGAGGTCATGGAAAAGGTAAGGAGAAAAGAGCTGCCTTTAGGAAATACAAGAAAACAGGGAGGGGAGGACAGAGAGGTACTTGACAGAATCGAAGGAGGTGACAAGGGCAGTAAGGAGCCAAAGCATCTCTGGAACTCAGGCTGGCACAAGGCATTAAGAAGGGGAAAGGACTTCTTTAAGTACATCAGGGAGAAAAGGGCTATGAAGACCACATAGTAAGGATTAGGAAGGAGGGGGTTGGGTGGAAGCAGGGTATGATAAAGCGGAAGCACTAAATGAGTACTTCTGCTCAGTATTTACTAAAGAGAAGAGGGGTGACATCAAGATGGGTGAAATGGCAGGCGCGGGGGAAGGGTGACAGATGAGGAAATCATGGAGGACAGAGTTCGAGAGGGTTTGAAGGCACTGAGGGTGGACAAGGCACCAGGCCCAGATGGCATCCACCCAGGAAGTACTGAAGGAGCTGGCAGGAGGTCCTTGCAGGACCCTGGCAGACCTATTTAATGCCTCTCACTACATTCAGGGTGTGTACCTCAGGACTGGAGGATGGCTCATGGTGCCCCTCCACAAGAGTGGCCCAAAGGATGAACCAGGAAACTACAGACCAGTGAGCCTCACATCCATCGTGGGTAAGCTAATGGAGACTATCCTGAAGGAGAGGCTGGTGGCCCTCTTAGAGGCCAAAGGACTACAGGACAGCAGACAGCATGGCTTCACACGTGGCCGATCCTGCCAAACCAAGCCTGGTCGGGGTTCTATGACTGGGTAACTAGGCAACTGGACCGGGGACATGCAGTGGATGTCCTGTATCTGGACTTCAGTAAGGCATTCGACTCAGTGCCACATGAAAGGCTGGGAAGAAGTTAGTAGGCACAGGGGCAGGTGCAATGCTGGTGAGATGGGTAGGAAACTGGCTGCAGGGAAGGCAACAGAGGGTGGTGGTGGGTGGGGAGCTCTCACACCCAAGGGCAGTGACAGTGGTGTCCCACAGGGCTCAGTGTTGGGACCAGTGTTGTTTGGGATATTCATTGCAGACATATCATGGGACATCAAGGCAAAGATCAGTCTGTTTGCTGATGATACCAAGGTTGGCGGTGGTGGATGACCTAAGGGGATGGCAGGGGTTTCAGGATGATCTGGCAAAGCTTGAAACCTGGTCAGACACCTGGCAACTGGCTTTAATGCCAAAAGTGCAAGGTGATGCATTTTGGGATGAAGAACCCAAGGAGGACTTACCAGCTAGGGGAAGTGCAGCTAGCCCAGACAGAGGAGGAGAAGGATCTGGGTGTGCCTCATCACAGGCAATGAACAACTCGGCACAGTGTAGGAAGGCAGCTGCAAAGGCCAACAAAATGCTGGGTTGTATTGCAGGGTATATCCCTCAAGGAGGAGGTGATTCTGCCACTGTATAGGTCATTAGTTAGACCACACCTGGAGTACTGCGTGCAGTTCTGGCGTCCGTATCTGAAAAGGGACATTAAGTTACTGGAGGGAGTGCAGCGCAGGGCGACAAAGATGATTAAGGGTCTGGGGAACTTATCATATGAGAGGAGGTTGAAGGAGTTGAACATGTACTCACTGGAGGAGAGGAGAGACAGGGAGGACATGATTGAAACCTTTAAATACATGAAAGGAATAAACAAGACAGGTACAGAGGGGCTGTTCAAAGTAAGGGAGGGGAGGGCCACCAGGGGCCATGATATGAGACTGGGCGAGGAAGGTTCAGGAGGAGATGAGGAGACACTTTTTACAGAGAGGGTGGTGGCTGGGTGGAATCGTTACCTGCAGAAGTGGTATGCAGTAGAACAGTGGACTGCTTCAAACGAGGATGGGACAGGACAAGGGAGGGTTAATGAAGGGGAAGGGTGGAAGGGAGGGGCAGCTGCAGAATAAGGGGTGCTAGCTGCACATTCGAGCAGACATGATAGACCTCTAGGCCTTTATCTGCTGGCAAATTTCGTATGTTCGTATGTTCGTATTTTTTCAAGGAGAGGGTGGTGGAGGCCTGGAACAAGCTGCTGGAGGAGGTAGTGGCAGCTGAAATGGTGGAGGGGTTCAAGATGGCTTGGGATCTGTGTATCTGTGTTTACAGCAAGACAGTGGCAGGCAGTGGAGGCAGTTGTATTAAGCCAGTCACCCAATTTTATCTCTATTTAAAAAAAAAGAACTTATAGATGCTGATGGGGGTGAGACTGTTACAAGTATGGCATGAGGAATGCTGTATCACTGTGAACATGGAAAGATATACTAAAATCAATGTGCAGCTAACAGCTCCTTCCAATATTAACCACTAGAAAAAATAGATCAAAAGAAGTTCAAGAGAAACCAGCAAATTATATTTCATACCCTTTATAGTACTCCGCAGTCAGAAACCAGTGGGTATTCCTCGTCCATCCTATATGCTGATGCACGATCCCATGAAATCAAGTGGGCGAGAACATACCTCTGTGCCCATCAGATTATCTCCAGTTTTTACTTTGTGCATCAAGATAGGTTGGTCACGTTCCTAACTGCTCCCAACAATTTTCAGTTCTTCAGCAACTTCTCTGTATTACAGGTACATTTTTTCCTTTACTTCATTCAACTAACAATGCAGCATAATAGCCAGCATAGTCCAGCATTAGATTAACTGCGTGCAACACAGAACCCTATTTAAACAAGCATATATTCTTGTTTCGGGTAACTAGAAGCCCTAAAATTTCAGCAGCATCAGGCTATTAGACCAAAAGGTTAGAGCTGAGTGTGCTGAACTACACTGCACAGCACTATACAGGAGACAGGTACCCCCTACTGTAGCGGGTCCTGAACTCACAGCATTTGCCATTCCCATCTGTGTAACTCAGGACTTGGGATCCCTCCCGCAGTGTAGGCTTTAGCCGACTCCCTGGATTCAATTCCTGGACAAAACACACAGGGTGAGGTCCCCCTCCAGTAGTGCAACCCACACCCTCACCAACCAGACTCCCCACTCTGCACAGCAGCAGCCTGCAGCTACATCAAAATCAATCCATGCTTGCCTTTTAAATTCTGCAGCAATGAGGCAAGGAATCCTCAGGCATCCGCCTCCAGCAGTGGGTCCTGCCGTTTTCTACCTAGAGCCTCCAGATCAAAGAAACTCCACAATGTGAGCCTGGACTCCTCCTGTAACAACCATTGCTCCCTCATACCAACTCTGGAACCACCCAGGGCTCTAGTGGCAATTTACTATGTCGGGAGCTCTCTCCTGCAGTGACCTCTCTGTCAGTAAATGCCACGACCCCACTACAGCCACATACTTTTTCTGGAAAACACTGTGCAGGGCAAACGACTTACCTGCCCCTAGATCACTCAGTGACCCAATATCTCCGCTCTACAAGTGGAGGAGATTCCCCACTCTCTCTCCAAATGCCCACCAGGGTCCAGGGCATGAAACTCACAAAGCCTTTGTCTCAGGGGCCATAAATCATAGCACGCCCCCCCCCCGAGGCACTGCACAGCCATACTGCTGCATTCCCTCCTCAGTGCACAAGCCCCAGCAGCACCCACGAATCTCATGAGACTCAAGACACTGCCAAACAACAGCCCCTTAAGTCTCAAGCATGCTCCTGCAAGATTTCAATGCCATCTTAGGTGATGGCACTATTCCCTATACAGGCAGCCCAAATCTCACTAGTCCTCACGGGATCTGCCTGCCGCCATCTTGCCTGGGTTTATCCCTAGGTAAAAAGCACACAATGTCTTTGCAGCTCTCTGAGTCACGGGAGTACGTCTACCATACTGATCTTAACTTTTTTTAATTGTTTTGGCTATAATGTGGTCTGCCAGACTGCAGGGGTCCTATTTGACACAATTTTACCCACTTTTCATAGAATTAATGTGGCAAACTGCAAAGAATGTGGGGGTCGCCTTCAAGGCGATAGAAGAGGTGACACAAGGTGCTCAGTCAGTATCCTTACCCCACGAAGGGGCATGGTGAGCCCTAGATGCCAGCCAGAAAATACATCCCAACAAGATCACTCTACTTCATACTGGGGTCACTAGCATACACAGAAACATTCCACTTCCATCTGGCCTGGATGCCCTATCTTTAGTGCAGCTTTTCCCATTCTAAAAGTCCTGCCCAGCAAGGTCACTCAGTATCATACTGGGGACACTGACCTAACCAGGAAGGATCCTGAGCAGGGACACAATACAATACAGTGCCTTCAGGCCCAGTGCTCCAATTCAGGGGCATAGGGTTGGATTCCACAGCCCTAATTTGAGCCAACACTAGGTAACATACAGAATAACGTGGGTAGGTGGCACATGACCGGCCACCGTTTTCAGCCCCCCCATCTCAATGCCCAACTGGACTATTAGGACCCAGGTGGAGCAGTATTGATGCTCTGAGAGACTTACTCAGTCCCTCACTTAGTAATTGGCACATCTCACAGGCAAATATTGTCATCCCCTGATAATCTCCACAGGCTGGCCACAGGATGTGTCCGTGAGACCGTACTTATTATGATCTCACTTGGGACGAGCAAAGGAAGGATGATTGCCACCTCTCAGCAAGTTTCCACAGGTACTCCACACCCTGGACTGGGCTACTAATGGACCTACTGGGGGGCATGCATGCTGATCATCTGAAAATGCTGAATGCAGGGCACCCAACAGTGGCATCATGGCTATCACATTACGTAGGAAGAGGCAGTGGTACAGTCAGGTAGAAACACTAACTGGTGGACCCTGGCACTGGGGGCAGGATATAGTCAGTATCTCAACACATGTCAGTGTCCCAGTAGACAGGTCACCTACTACTGGTGACCTTCATCTGTCCTGGCCTCAACAGCCTTACCTGTCAGCACTGACTGGCCCCCTGGAGCCAGTCTACACCTCGTGTTTGCACTGTTCTCCTTTCTCATACTAGTCGAAATTCCCACTGCTTGGTCACTGGCTATACAGCCAGTGAGATCGCTGCTACTGTCACAGGATCCCACACAATCAGCACCTTGCCTTGCCTTGCCTGGGGGGACCTAAGATGTTTTTTCATTCAGAGCCAGACCATAACAGAAACTAGAATCTGGCTGGATTGGACAAGACACCACCTGAGTGGTACACCAGCTCATGCATGATCCCTTCTCCACACTGGAGATTACAGATCTTTCCCATATATTACATTAACTGCTCTTTCCTTGTCACATGGCTCAATGCTTGTCAGCCCAGTCCTTCCCTTCAATCAAAGGAATAGAGTGCCATCATTCCTCATCACCTGAGGTATCATCGCTTCACATGTCTTGCCCTAGGGAAATTATGATGTTGTTTCATCACCCTCCATTCATAGGGCTCCCCATCAGCATATGATAACTACATCCACTGTCTCACCTATTGGGATGAGATACTGTATGCCCTGCTTTTTCAGGTAAATTACCACTGAGACCGCTTACTAGGGACATGCCATACCTGAACAGGGTGACAAACTGCTCTTGTCTTCATGACTACTATGTCAAGTTTCCCAGAGCTTATGAACCACTCTACCAATACATTATTGTCTTGATCGGCACTACAAAGGGGGAATCCATACAGGTAGGGGGCACAAGTGATTGACTGGGTGTAGCCTGCACTGGACCTCAAGTGCTTTACTTACACCGGCTAGTGATTTACACAAAACATTCAAAGAGAAACTACTGTCAATACAGCTGGGGGTCTACTGACCTCAGTGGGCCTTGAGAATACCTACCTTCACATCCCACTGATAACCCAGGTTCTGCATCGAGTGACAGCACCTTCAATACACCTGCCTACCATCCGACCTGGCAGTAGCATACTGAGTATTTACCAAGACTCTGGCAATCCTAGCATGGCACCATATGAAGTGAGGGGTGCATCTCATTCCATACCTGGATGACCACAGCATGGTAGACAGCATAGCCCTATATAATCAATGAACCACACACAATCAATTGATCTTGTAGCAGCAGCTCAGATGTACTCAGGGCACTTGTGGCTCAATACAACCACAGTAAATTTAGACCACAGCAGCTGGGCCTGCAAACAAAACAGAATACTCTGAATGGGACAGATAACCCCTCCATTAGTGGTTTCTGAAGCAAGAACGCCTGCCTCCTATCATTGAGCATCATCAGGGCTGGGGTCCATCCTGTAGCAACCCCTAACCAATGAAGAAATTAAACCCAAACATTCACGACTTGAAGGAGGTCTCTCCAGCTGCGACCCCTCCAAGCTACAGACTACCACATAGACAGAATGGGGAACACAGCATGGGATGAGGATCTCCCGCAGCCCCTTACCCACACATAAGGGACAAGAGAGCCCTCATCACTAACAAAAATTGTACTAGCCCAGTAGAACAACTGAGTTACACTCACCTGCCTAAACAAGCCAGGAGGCACCAGAAGCAAACCCTCGATAAAACTATCCCTACAACCCTTTTCTGGGCAGAACGGAGTCTATAATCCATCTGAAGCAATCTGGCTGAGCAGAGTCACCATCAACAATCACCAGTGGAGACTCAACCAACAAATTCCCCATAGGCCTGCAGGCCAATTGGGCCTCATTCCAATTGGACCTCATGATGCCACACTGGTACACGTAACTACCTAATCTCCACCCTAGACCCTCTAAACCTGTGGCACTGGAGGTGAACAAATGCTCAGCCCTGCAAGCATCAGACAAACAACGTGTTTTCCACATTCCAATGACAAACAAGATAAAATACACCACTCAGAGACAACTGTAGCCATGGTGGACCCCCTATTGACTCAGGAGGCCATGGTAATCACTTAGATTAAGCAATGGCACCGAACCCACCATAGCCATTATCTCATCAGCTGGCTCTCCTGTACCAGGGTCCTAATTTTCCTCCAAACCCATCCAACTGGAACCTGAAAGCATAGATTTGGAAGGGAAAAGACTGTGATACCTTCCCTATCAGTCCACAGTGGTGAATCAACCATTTCAATACAGGGACAGCTACTACTGTATTAAAACTTACCACAAACAGTGGCACATTTTCCTACAAATGGACAAGGAAATGGAAGCTTCATCATCACTGACAGGGTTACCCCAATTCTGGACCCTACAATCAAAGGGACAAACAAAGGTCTAATCCCCGACGCACCCCAAATTCAGGCATCAGCAATCTTTTTTATAAGAGTCCACTGCCAAAAAATGGGTCACACTAGCTCATGCACAGACACAGTCAGGTCGCTTAAGGCAGTAACATTACCATCACTGCTGGTCAGTCTAAGGGAATCAAGGGGCGACTCAACACATTACTAGATGCCCTACAATACCACACTGTCCAACAGGAACCTTTACACTGGCGCACAATTAAGACAGCCTTCCTGGTAGCACTCTGCTCCACTAGGAGGTTAGGCCAGAACAGGCCTTCTCATATAGGGAGCCCTTCCTAATGTTTTCTCTGTGACAGGGCCATTCACAGAATGGTAACCCCTTTCCCCAAGGTGGTATCCACATATCACTGGGACCAAGTCATACTACCGACTTACATAGTGACAGCTGACACCCCAGATGTCCCACAAACTCTCCCGCTACATGTTGACCATCACCTTAGTAATACTTCAGCATGACATGCTACATACACTTGACAGATGACTTCCTCATACTGATCAGAGGGCAGAGGGTAGGACAGGCAGCGAAATCCAAGACAGTCCAAATATACCATTGCTAGATGGATCAGACACACAACTCCCTGGCCAAATGGAGGGAACATGTCACTACTACACATTTATTCATCAGCCACATGGTCTACCATATGTATGTCTTCACACAACATTGGCTGAAATTGTGTGGGGGCCCAACACAAATAGCATTGAAGCAATCTACCTTTCTTTCACTTTCCCAAAAGTAATAACTTCTTATATCTGGACTGCTACTCAGGTCCCACTGGTTTCAGACTGTGGAGTACTATAAAGGGTATGAAATACAATGGAATTTACTCACCTGGTAAAGGTGATTATCTCAGTACCCTTTATAGCACTCCATAGCCCCACCTGGGATGGCAGATTACCTCTCTGACCGGATAAACAATGTCATTAGCATCACAGTACATGCAATCAGAGAAGATGGGTGATGAATTCCAGCTTACAATTGTATAAATATAGAACATATAGCAGATAGGAATTTTATGCTGCCAAGAAACATTTATGTTTGTCAATGATACATAAGGAAGAAGTCACAATAAAGAGTGTTAGTACAGAAAAAATGCATGATTAAGTTCTCTATTCTAACTTACACCTTAGTACGGGCTACCAGGCACAAGTCACAGGGGGCATCATTCAAGAAAGAGGTCACGTGTTTGTGACCCTGTTCATAGGGTGTCTCCTATCCTGTCTTGTATGTCTCTGTTTCTCTTGATTTGTTCACACTATAGCTAAGGAAGAATCACACTGGAGATAATCTGATGAGCAAAGAGGTATGTCCTTGCCCACTTCAATTGATTGGATCATGCATCAACCTATAGGATGGATGAGGAATACTCACTGGTTTCTGACTGTGGAGTACTATAAAGGGTACTCAGATAATCACCTTTACCAGGTGAGTAAATCCCATTACACTTTTTATTTAGTACTGGATGGTGTTGATGTGTGTGGGATGTAGGACAGAGAACAGTTCCTTGATCATACATACGGGGTTACCCACACAGAAACATCTCTATCCTGGTGGTCATTACAATAACTAGCATACCTAGAATTGTGAAAAACTATTTTCTTCTAACCAGAAAGTTATATTTGTTAATGGGCGAGTAGTTGGAGGGGAGGGATTCTAACAGACAAGAGCTAACAAAGTGCAAGGGATCTTTTGTGTTTCTTCTAAAACAGAGCAAAGCAAGCTTAAAAAAAGTGAGAAGATACATTAATTTATCTTTTGCCACGTCTGTTTTTAGATCTAATATGACTAATTCTAATATGCACCACATCACAGGAATGTTGATTTTGAAGCAGGGCTGGGTGAGAGTTTTTGTTTTCCAAGATATACCTGGTTTAAGTCTCTGTGCTGCAAATTTGGAGACCTGGGTTTGAATCCCACAGTCCCAACTTGCATACTGTGTGACCCTGAGCCTTGAACCCCTAACAAAACAGATTCTTCAGTGTGATACAATTAAAGGAATAAAAGTAGGCCAAAATAGATACAGACTTTTCACATGGATGACATTCTACTTCACGAGAGTGTTCACTTTGAAGCTGGCTGGGTGAGAGGATTTATCACAGCCAGCATATACGTGAACTACACTCTGGAGTACCCTTGCAGAGTCTATCGCACTACATTTCTATAAAAAAATGGTTAACCCACTAACTTTTCTAAGTGAGTGGAGAGTGCTGGGAATAGTTCAAGAGGGAGAATTATTTAAAATAAAACACCTTGGCTAATGTTTTTTTTTCATGAATTTAAAGATGAGCTTCAATAACTCTGACAAGAGTGTGCCAGAGATTAGCTATTCTTGCAACACCTCTTCCTCGCTAGTACAGTTTTGTCCTGCTACATTTAAACAGCTGACTGTAGTTCACTCACTGTGTGAAGGTATTTTAATTAAATGCTTTTCTAAAGAAATGTAGCATGTTTGACAGACTCTGCAGGGATGCTCCAGAGTGCAGTTTTGGTAGATGCTGGGACTAGTGATAAAACCATCCTCTCAAGCAACCAACCAACATTCTCATGACAAGGTGCATAGTATAATTAGTCATATTAGATTGAAAAGAGACATGGCAGAGGATAAATGGAAGTACCATCTCAAATTTTTTCATGCCTTCAGATGCATAACTGTAATATTTTCCTATAGCAGTATCAGTAAAACTGATATAAATATTATTATTCTACTTTCCCAGTGTTTGACCTTCCAAAAAAAATTATTATTAAATGCACAAATGTGCACTTTAAATTTTTTAAGCAAATAACACAAAACGTAATAAAATGAAGATGCATCTTTGCTCAAAAAAATATGTTATGAGATTTGAATGTTTTTATAGCAAGACAGTGGCTGGCAGTGGAGGCGAGCTTGTTGAGCCGATCATCCAATATTATCTGTATTTAAAAAAACAAAAAAGTTGTTGATGCTAGTGGGGGTGTCACTGACTGTCACACATGTTGCACATGGTAGGCTGCAGCACTGTGAACGTGGAAAGATATACTAAAATCAGTATGCAGCTAACATCTCACTTGAGGGGAAAAAAAAACAGCTCCCTCCAAAATGAATCACTAGAAATACTGGATTAAGAAAAAGTTCAAGAGAAGTCAGCAAATGACACTTTTTTTTCATTACTAAATGATGTTGATGTGTATGTGGGTTGTACAACAGTGAACAGTTCCTGGAGCATACATCTGGGGCCACCCACACAGAAACGTCTCTATCTTGGTGGTCATTACAATAACTAACATATCTAGAATTGTGAAAAACTATTTTCTTCTAAGCAAAAAGTGAAATTTGTAAATGGGCAGGGAGTTGTTGTTGGTGGTGGGGGTTGTATTCTAAAAGATGAGAGCGAACAAAGTGCAAGGGATCTTTTGCATTTCTTCTAAAACAGAGCAAAGCAAGCTTAAACAAAAGTGAGAAGGTACTTTAATTTATCCTATGCCACATCTCTTTTTGGATCTAACATGACTAATTCTAATATGTGCCACATCATGAAAATATTGATTTTGAAGCAGGACTGGGTGAGAGTTGTTTGTTTCTACCAGGATATACATGAACTACACTCTGGAGCCCCCCTCCAGAGTCTGACACACTACATTTCTTATAAAAAAAACAGTTATTAGAATCATTTTTCACAGTGGGTGAAGTGTGGTGGGAATATTTAGGGGGGTTATTGAAAAAAATACCTTGCTTCAAGTTTCTTTTTTAT
Organism: Neoceratodus forsteri; assembly: GCA_016271365.2. Taxonomy (NCBI): domain Eukaryota; kingdom Metazoa; phylum Chordata; order Ceratodontiformes; family Ceratodontidae; genus Neoceratodus; species Neoceratodus forsteri. The sequence goes on from CM057458.1 coordinate 1,182,129,574, forward strand.
TCATAAAGTGAAAGAGCCCCAATAAGTCTATGGCAACAGTGTGCAAGAGATCAGATATTCTGGCAACAGCTCTACGTCACAAGTTCAATTTTGTCCCAGCTGAGTGTAGTTCACTCACTCTGTAAAGTTATTTTATTTAACTGCTTTTTGAAAGATGGGACTAATGATAAAACCATCCTCTCACACAGCCAGCAAACATTGTCATGATGTAGTGCATAGTATAACTGGTCATATTTGATCTACAAAGAGACATGGCGGGGGATAAATGGAAGTACCATCTCAAGTATTGTTTTCTTGCCAGCAGATGCATAACTGTAATATGTTCCTGTAGAGGCATCAGTAAAACTGATATAAATATTATTATTCTACTTTCTAAGTGTTTGAATGTCTGAAAAAATAATTATTAAATGCACAAATGTGAGCTGAAGATAACAACAATTGCAGTGCCTGTAAAATTCATAGATTGATACGAGTAATTATGCAGCACACAGTCTGATTATCCATGCACAGCAGGAACCACCTTTGAGTTATTTTCTATTGTGCACCAGAGATCAGACTGTCTGCAACATAATGACTCTCTTCAATACCTTCCTGACACACACACACAAAAAAAAAGAAAACAATTCTCTCTCTGAGTCCCCTTTATGACACTTCACACTTTCCACAGTCTATCTGCAGCACTTTGAAGTCTGGTTCTGGCCGACAGCTTCCTTCACCGTCTCAACCATCTGAGAGCTTGACAAAATATCTAATTCACTGCCCTTTTGTTTTAAGTTAAAATGAAACAGCAGTGATGAGATATAAAATAAGGTTTGGCTAGCTGTGCATGCTACCCCTGCTCAGCCTTGTATATCAGACCAAGGCTGTCCACTATTAGGTGCTGTACTACCCCCTGCCTGGCCTGCCCAGGTCCCCAGTCAGCCCAAAGATCAAATAAATCAGGACTGGGCAGAGGATAGGTAAGGTTAGGTGTCTGCATCTCTGCCACTGACATTTTGACCCAGCCTTTTCTACTGGTGCTGACCTGCTAGTAAGTTGAGCTTATTCATTTTATTTTATTACATGTCACAACTACTGCTTTCACATTGCAAATGAGTGTTTTTCAGTGTCCTTAGTAGTAAAAGTTACATTTTAAACTGTTGTGTTACTATGTCTAACAGATGTTCTCTGTATTATCCAGTGTAGGGTGAATCTAATTTTGATTCAAATGTTACGTTTAGTATTTATTCTGAATAAGATTTCAATACAAAGGTTTGTCATGCTCCTATCAACTGCATATTTCAGTGGATTTTGGAGATAGGTATTATCACAATCACTAGTATCATCATACACCACATAATACAGAGTGCAACAGTCAGACACAATTACATTTACTACTAAAGGCACTTATGAAAAACACTCATCTACAGTATGAAGACAGCGGGCAAAGTCACAGCACATCCACTGCAAGCTGGAACATGTTATTGAGGTTGGGGTAAGTAAAACAAACCGAGGGCAATAAAGGAGTGCAAAGAAATGTTGTTTAAAGAGTGAACTTGAAACATTATATTTAGATTTTCAGGTCAAGCTGGACTTTGCCGAGGAGGAATCTGACCCACAACACTGAGTACTTCTCAGCTGATGCATGGTTGCTGTGGGTCTCTGTTCAGTTCTTTTCAGGGTGGGGATGAACTTAGAAAAGAAAAGTTTGTTTCATTATTTAAGCACACAAATACCCCCTCCCTCATTCCAGTCACCAGCCACACCAAGAAAGAGAGAGGGACCGCAGGGAACTCCTCACTGCAGAACTGACCACTGGGACCACAGTCATTGTTTCCCTATTCTAGTTTGTTAATATGGGAGGGGAAAAGCAAGCATGAGAAAATATGTTAAATATTTTGTTCTGTCCTGACTCACCACTAAACAGAAGAATTATAACAATTAACATGGGAGGGAAAAAAAACAGTCCTCCAAACAATGGCTGTTGTGTTTGTGTGTGTGAGAGTGTGTTCATGGCGTCTATGTTTTCAAAACAGGAAAATAGAGTGTATAAGTAGACAAAAGTGCAGGTCCTGAATACGGTTATTAATTTCAGTAGATGGTCAATGGTATCTTTCAAAATGTGAATACCACTCAATAAAATGTAATGAAGAATTAAACAATCTTCCACTTAATGAATAAAAAGGTAATTTTAATAACACAGAGAAAATGTACTTTTTAGCAGATTGCTGCTGCTGTGATTATGTGCATGGTGTGTGTGTGTGTGTGTGTGCGCGTGTGTGCATGTGTGTGTAGGGGGGCCAGGGGTCCACTATCTTTTTAAAGAAGCAGAGTCCTTAATACAGCTTCTCAACATGCTTGAAAGTTATTGCAAAGCTCTTTTTTTTCTTGTTCTTGTAAGGATAGATACAGTCATGGAGAGATAGTGCAGGGGTTCAAGTTCAAACCCCATTTAGGGCATACTATTTTATCTCTTTCTCATTACAATTCACAGAAGATTTGTAGTTTTTTCAGTTAACAATTTTTATTGCATTTTTTTCAACAAGACACAAACAACACCATGGTGACATAGTGTGAAACAACATATTATTCTTGAAAAAAATAACAAAGCACAGCAGTAATATTATGATCTGGCTTGTGTAATGCATATGTGTACTGGACAAATAAAATGGATTAATTCATTCAAAGCCCTGCTGGTCCAGGTGTTGAGCGTGCAGTCTCTCTTTCCTACTAGCTGTCTCCCAAATGGCATTTACTGACTGCTATCGAGGAAACTCTGTCTGTGCATCAGCAGGATTCAGTGTGTCAGACCCTTTCTTTCTTTGGGAAGGTTGTGGAGACTAAGCAATTTTACTTTCAGGGAGAGTGAGGAAAAAAGCCCAGCTGGTTGGGGTGTTGATTGTGCAGTCTCTCTCTCCTTCTCACTTGCTCCAAACAGCAATTACTGACTGCTGTCGTGGAAACAATTCCCTTACAAAAATAAACTTGTGTAGCAAATACCTAAGCATTAATAAATAAGTACAGAGAGCACTGATCCTTTTCTGGAAAAGCCACTGCTTTCTCCAGTTAGAGAGACACACATACTCGCAATTCTACACTCTGTATTTCGTGTGTGTCTCTCTGTCTCTTTCTATCACCATGGCATTTGCCTGTGCCACACTGCCTTTCTCCAGGTATCCTTGACTGTTGATCCCAAGGGCCACAAAGACACTGATAGGCTCCATTCAATTCTGACCCCACCCTGGAAAGTGAAAAAAAAATAATTAGTGCCAGCGCTGGAGTGGGAAAGTAAAACAAAAATAGTGCAGTGATGGAATGATTACAGAGCAATGGAGTGCAACAGTTCCAGAGATGTGACCATGGAAGTGACTTTTGTCACTTCATCATGTTGTGCAGTTGCAAGAAATGTAGGTCTGGCCAAAGTCCTTTCTGAAGCAATAGGCCTGCAGGCTTCGCCCACTGCAGCCCTAAAAATGGCAATAGGGAAAGTGCTGGCAATTACTGCCCAGTAAGCCTGACCTCAATTGTCAGCAAAACAATGGAAACCCTAATTAAGGAAAGACTAATATAATTTCTGGAAGAAAATAATATAATAGACCCAATACAGCATGGCTTCACCACAGGAAGATCATGCCAGACAAACTTAATAGATTTCTTCAGTTGGGTAACAAAGACAGTAGATCAGGACAGCTCTATGAATCTAATATACCTAGACTTCAGCAAAGCCTTTGACTTGGTCAGACATAGAAGACTATTGAATAAACTTGCCAGTACAGGAGTTGGGCATAAAGTGCTGAACTGGGTATGGAGCTGGCTTAATGGAAGGACTCAGAAGGTACTGGTTAACAGAAAACTATGAGAGGAGAGAGGTAACTACTGGTGTGCCATAAGGGATCGGTGATGGGGCCTATCTTCTTCAATATTTTCACAGTTACATATCTGTGGGCCCTAGAGGCAAGGTGTGTCTTATTTACAGATGGCGCAGATATGTAATAAGGTAGACACTCCGGAGGGAGTGGAAAGGATGAGGATGATCTTCAAAGACTAGAAAGGTGGACACAAACCTGGCAAATAAATTTCAATGCCCAAAAATGCAAGGTCATGCACATAGGGAGGAAAAATCCTTGTGACGAATACCTCCTGTGTGGAGTGAAATTGGAAGCCACAAAGCAGGAAAGGGATCTTATGGTGATTATACAGGTGACCTGAAACCATCCAAGCAGTGTGAAAAAGCAGTGTTAAAGGTGAACAGTATGTTAGACTGCATAGGAAGATGAATTACAAGTAGAAAGAGGGAGTTGATTATGCCACTGTTCAGATCAATGGTTAGGCCTCACCTGGAGTACAGTCTGCAGTTCTGGAGACCTTGCCTTAGAAAGGATATAGACAGACTGGAGACAGTTCAAAGGAGAACTACAAAATGATACCTGGACTTCACAACAAGACATAGAAGGAACATCTGAATGACCTAAACATGTACTTCCTGCAACAATGCAGAGAAAGGGGAGACATGATCAAAACCTTCAAGTACCTGAAGGAAATGAACAAGGTCCAGGTTCAGGACCTATTTAAGATCATGAATTATGCACAAATGAGGGGGCATGGCATGAAGCTGAAAAGAGGCAAGTTCAAGACTGACACAAAGAAAGTTCTTCTTCATCGAGAGGGTGGTGGATACTTGGAATGGCCTTCCACCAGAGGTTGTGGAGACTAGGTCAGTTGAATCATTCAAGAAGGCATGGGATAGGCAAAAATATATTATAACACTGAATAGCAGTTAAGGGAGGGGGGCTAGGTTTATGGGCAGACTAGATGGACCATGCTGTGCCCTTCTGCCATCACTTTCTATGTTTCTGTGTTTCATACACTGTCTATTGGAATACATACACCACACATTGAAAATCCACATACAAAAATTACTGAAATAAATACACTAGATAATGAAACATATCTGTGATATATTGAAATTCATACACTATTGAAATAAATATACTACACATTGAAAAATATGCATACACTATATAGTGAAACAAATACACTATATATTGAAACATGCTATCTATTGAAAAAGTATGCATACTCTATATACTGACAGACATAGATTACCTATTGAAATACAAACATAGTATATTAAAAGAAACACATACACTATGTACTGAAACAAATACACTACATAGTGAAACACATACACTATGTATTGAAATACATACACTATAGACTGAACAATCCACGTACTCTATATACTGAGACAAATACACTATATACTGAAATTATCCCTGCCTCTGGAATGATTTACCCTGCATTCATTTCTGCTGCATTCAGGAGCTGCTGGCCTGGTAAGAGGATACCAAGCTGCAGAGCAGAAGGTAAAACAAAACAGGGCTATCTCTTATTCTATTTCTTTATGGGGTTTCCATCTGTTTTTCTTGCACACCTTTAATCAAATGTCAGAATATTGTGATGTGACAATAAACTTTAGAACTAATTTAAAATATACAGTAGCTTATTCTTTGAATAACACTATATATTGAAACATATACATGATATATTGAAATACATACACTATTTATTGAAACAAATACACTTTACATTGAAAAATCCACATACACTTATACTGAAACAAATACACTATTTATTGAAAAACACCATTTGAAAAAAATCTGCATACTCAATATATTGAAAGAAATACATTACATATTGAAATACATACACAGTATATTAAAAAGTCCACATACACTGCAGTATATACCGAAACAAACATACTTCACAGTGAGACACATACACAATGTATTGAAATACATACACGGTAGGCAGAAAAATCTACATACACTATATACTGAAACAAATACTCTACATACTAAAATTGGCTCTGCCCCTTGAATGGCCTACCCCTGCACTCATTTCCTGCTGCATTCAGGGAGCTGCTGGCCTGGTGAGAGGATGTCTAAAGGTGCAGAGCAGAAGGTAAACAAAACAGGTCTATCTCTTATTCTACTTCTTTATGGGGTTTGCCATCTTGTTTTGCTTGAACACCTTTAATCAATTTTCAGAACATTGTGCTGTGGCAAGAAACTTTTAGAACTACTTTAAATACCGTAGTTTATTCTTATAATTGAGTGCTGCCCTCATTTATTGTTAAAAACACATTTGTATGGGAAGCTAATACTTAGGATATTCCTAACATATCACTCTCATGCCATATAAACATAGGGGATTGCATGCATTTTTCTAAGTTAAATTTTGATTGGATTTATGTGAATTTAATGACTGTGTTATTCCATCAACTTATCTTAGTTGAATGCTTGGGAAGCACTGCAGAAGCTGTGATAGTGTAAGCAAAAGCTTTCCTAGTACATACTCTGGGTTTGTTTTGTTTTAATTTTTATTTTAATGTTTTGTTTAATAAAGGTTCTTGGTTAAGAAAACAAAAATATATATTTTTTGCAGCAATCAATCAGACCCCAATTCTCATCAGCAGATTAGATGGTATATGCATGATTTGCACATTGCAAGGTGGACAGAGTTTTGCCAGGCAATGGGTTTCCACTAGACAGCCTACATTTGTCTAGCTGCATAGTGCATGGTAACCCTGCTTATATAGTATGACTGTGTTATTGGGTCTGAACTTCCCAAACTGTGTTTTATTTCTTTCTTTTTCCATAGAGATTTTTATCCACTTAGTCATCCTGCAACCCCCTTGCCCACTGACCTGTCCAGCCCTGCCCCATCACCCACCATCCCCAGGATGTAACTGCTCTGAGATCCACCAGAGACCCCCCACCGCACACACAAACACATCCCCCGTGGTGGGGACAGGAGTGGAAGGGCCATTCACATGAAGACACATATTCAGACAGTAGCAGAACCTAGTTAGTAATGCAGAGTCTGTGGCAGATCAGTGGATCATTCTGTCATTGGGAGTTTTCTACAGTACCTTTGATTTTATCCTCTGGGCAGCCAAGCATGCAATGATGTCAGTGCATGTAAATGCATGTACTTGCTTTGTGTCTGCCTGAGCCCTCTCACTTAAGCAGTTCCTCTGCCCTGCCAGCACTCCTCAGCTAGGTGGCTGTTGAAGAGTGGGGTCATCAGATTCCCCATCCATGAGAGAGGAGCAGTCCCTGAGATGCTTAGTAATCTCCCCCCCAGATGACCTTCGTTTGACCCAGTTCCACCACCAAAACCAGGCCACTGGCATGGGAGGTGGAACAGCTAACACCAAGCTTCTAGGCCAGCTGACCAGACTGTGTTTTTATAAGTAAATAAAGACAGCACTCGGATGAGAGAAGAAACTGTATTTTAACTGTAGCTGTTTTAAATGTTTTGTCACATCACAATGTTTTGAAATTAGATAAATACTTTGCAAGCAGAAAAAGATAAACAATACATAAAGAGATTGATAAAATATTGATAAAATAACCCTTCTTTGTTTACTTTCTGCATCTTAAGAGACATCGGGCAGAATCTGTAGTCAGTTAAGCCCTATTTTCAGAAGGTTAGCACAGCCATAAACATGTAAGCATCACGTTATGTTGGAACAGCACAGTTGGACAGATGCTATATTCAGCAGCCCCTGATGTTAACCTGATCATGTACATGTGCATATTTACTACTGTGGCTATGCAAATGAGGGACACCCTCCTGCATTCAGAGCACAGTGCTATATAAAAGGTTTTGAAAGTGCTTAACCACTGAAAGTGCAATGCTGTTAACTGCTTCCAAAAATCCTACCCTCATTTGAACACTCAGTGGTGCGCATTGTCACCCTACCCCTGAACACTATTCTGATGCCCCAAATAGTATAATAAAATTATCCCTGGCATCTAAGGGTCCCCAACCCCTTGAATGCAGTTGAAATAGCCCCATTTATTATAGTAAAATTATCCCTGATGTCCAGCAGACCTACCCCTGCGTCTCTGATAAACTGGTCCCCGATCAGCTATTTGGTAAGATCAGTAATTCCACTGTACCATTTGCCTGATGTCCAGATCAGAGCTCCCCATGTGCCCCAATTAGCTGCCTGGCAAGAGTTGTAATTCTTTCATACCACATCCTTAGTGTCCAGCGCTTCTCCCCACCTCATATGTACTGTATGATGCCAAGTTCCCACCTCGACTCACCTACCTACCCACTCAGTGCTGACAACTACCACTGCCCCCCCAACCTATGGTGTGAGCACCCCCCCGACAGTGACTGGCACATACCCTCCGCTCACATCCAAAGCAGCCACCGACTGAATGACAGTTCACAATCAGATGCCTACTGTAGTAAAAGCTGTTTCTACAGTAGATGTGTGATCATGAACTTGGAAACATAATTTGTCATCAGAAAAGGACAACTTGGCCTACCTAGTCTGCTCAGATGTTTTCTGTCTTCTCTTCCTCCTCACATGCTGTCTAGTCTTCATCAACCCTCCCACCTTCCTGCCTCTTCTCTATTATGCAGCTATGTCTATGTCATGCATGCTTGAAGTCCCCTACTGTTTTAGCCTCCACCACTTCAGCTGGCAATCTGTTCCAGGCATCAACCAATATTTTCTCACATCTTTCTTGACCCCCCGCAGCTTCATTGCATTCCCCCTGGTGCTGGTGCTGTTTCACATTCGAAAGAGACTCCCCGGGACCCTGTTCATTCCTGTGAGTTACTTGTATGTCTCTATCATGTCACCTTTCTCTCTCTTCTCTTCCAGGATGTGCATGCTAAGATCCCTCAGTCTCTCCTCTTAGGGCTTCTCGTGCAAACCCTGCACCATTTTAGTTGCCCACCTGTGGACTTCCTTCACCCAGTCTATTTTTTTTCTGAGGTTTGTTTTCCAAAACTGTATACAGCACTCCAGGTGTGGTCTCACCAGAAAGTGATACAGTGGCAACACCACCTCCATTCTCCTGATGGAGATACCTCTCCTTATGCACCCCAGTATCTCACTGGCCCTACTCACTGATTTGTCACAGTGCCACCTTAAGGTTCTCAGACATAATAACCCCAAGGTCCCTTTCATGTTTATTGACTGTCAATAACTCCCCCCCCATTTCTATACTCAACTCTTGGGTTCCAATGCCCTAAGTGCATGATTTTGCACTTTTTGGCATAGACCCAAACTGCCATGCTTATGACCACACCACAAATTTCATAAGATCCCTGCATATTCTCTCCTTGCTCTCTTAAGTGTACACCCTATTGCAAATTTTGGTATCATCTGCAAGAAGGCATACCTTCCCTTTCAGTTCTTCTGCAATGCTCCCTACATTAAAGAGGATTAGTTCCAGTACTGAGCCCTGTGGTACCCCACTGATCATTCTCCCATCATGCCTTCTCCTACTCCCCCTCAAACATAAACCTATTGGTCCTAGAAAGTAGGAAACCAGAGCAATTGCAATGCTGCTTCCAGGGAACCACAAATTTTTGGATACTTTACATGCTGGTTGTGAGCAGTGTATTGTATATGCTCTATTTTTGTAGAGTGCAACAACTGTTTGTCCAAAAGTCACTGTAGGTGCAGCTCCAATCACCAGTACTGTTTTAGACCTTACTTCCCAACAACTATCCTCAAGCACCAAAGGGGCTGTTCAGGGCCTGACCTGGTGAAGTCCCTTACTAGTTATACTTAATAAGACATCTTACTTTGAGAGGCTCTTGCAGTAGGCAATAACCATTAGGACGGAGCTGCCAGGTGCTAGGACCACATGGAAAACTTTAGCTAGCTATGTCTGGCGGGAACCACCCACCTAGCATCATGTAGCTGACATTGGCCCAAGATTATGTAGTGGGAAGTCCCCATGCCCACCCTCTAGTTCTTTCCCATGGTTGACCTGCTCACGTCGGGCATCATGTAATGCTGCTACAGCTGACTGCCATTTCAATAAGTATAACTTTTGATTTTTCTTCACATTTTCTTCAATTCTGTGTGAATTTATCTTTGGATTGCATGTCTTCTCCAACTCATTCCAAATCTCATCAGAATAAGTGTTCCTGTGGCAAGCAGAACCCAGAGAAAGATGACCACTCTTAGTGTCTTCTGTGCCTGGGGCCTGACCATGATACAGAGGGCTGTGAGGCCTGCCAGACATTTAACCAGGCCACATGGAAATGCTGTCAGCAGGTCCTGGAATCCTTTCTCTTAAAACAAAAACTCACTTCAATGGAAAAGGAGTTGCAGCAGATGCAGAGTGCTTTGTCCTCTCCAGAGGGTTCTTCTGATTCCCAGAAGGAGAAGAAGAAGGAGGACAAGAAGAAGTACCAGGACTGACATTGGGTGTGAGGTGTGCAAGAACAAGGGGGCACAATTTGGAGATAGAGGGGAGGTGGCTCAGAGGTAATGTAAGGAAGTATTTTTTCACAGAGAGGGTTATGGATGCATGGAATGGCCTTCCAGAGGAGGTTGTGGAGTCAAAAACAGTGGTTGAATTCAAGCATGCATGGGACAGCCATAAGGCAATTCTAGAGGGTGGGGGTAGAAAGAAGTAGGCTGCTGGTTAACTAGGATCTGCAGCTTATCCATTAGGTAGGGAAATGGGCAGACTGGGTGGGCCAAGCGGTCCTTATCTGCCGTCAAATTCTATGTATGTTTCTATGACTGGGATCAGTCTTCTTCCGGTCCATGGTTCTCCTCAGAGACTGTGGTCGAGGGGCAGCCTTCATCGAAGGGAAGCCCCCCCTCTGATCAAGCCTGTCCCTTCTACTTAGGTGGGGCAGACTTTGGTTCCCCCACCTGAGCTGGTGATGGTTCAGATGGGAACCTCCAGGGATTCAAAGGCTTCTCTCACTCTTAGACCCTTTACTCTAGGCTGATGTCAGTCTCTCTGAGCAGTGCCCATTGCCGTACAAGCTGCAGCCATCCCAGGAGGAATCCTCCCCAAGGGCCCTACTCCACCAACCATGGTGGAACATCCAGCCTCCCCTGTTCATGCAGAGCTGGAGGAGAGGCCACTCACTGATCCTATTGATTGGCCAGCACTGGACCACCAAATACTGGAACTCCCCATGCCAGGCCTTCCTGGGGATCTTCTAGCCTTCATTCCTCCAATCCCTCTGTCTGGGCCTTCTGCTGCTCCCCAGACTCCTGGGGGATCTTTCAGTTCTTCAGGGACAATGCCAGGCCTCCTCCCATAGGTCCATCAGACCCCATTGTGCTGGAGCATTCTCATGTCCCATCAGGGACTTTGCTGGTTCCTTCAGCTCCACTATTGGGCCCTTTGGCATCACTGTCAGGTCCTGTACCAGGTTACATGACACCAGGTTACCTCACTCCAGTGTATCTGACACCAAGGTTCCTGGCATTGAACTATCCAACACTGGTGTACCCGATGCCGGGGTGTTATATGCCCAGCTGTCCTACACCATGATATCCTACACCTTGGTTACCTGATGCCAGGTTATCCCATGCTGGGCTATCCCCCACTGGATCAGTTTCCTCCATCTGCCCACAGACAGCCAAAGGTGGACTATGACATTTTATTTGAGACTTAGTGGAGTAGAACCAAGACTCAGCTTGTTTAGGAGCTGGACCAACATCAATCAGTCATGGCTTCCATGCTGGTCCATCTTATGCCTGCTCCTCGGTCTCTGTCTCTGGTAGAGTCTTGTCTTTCCACCTCCATTCACACGGTGGGTGTCTCTACTGTTGAGGGCAGAGATGTGGGTTGACAGAACCTCAGAGGGAGATTCCCTGTTGATGGTCACGGTCTCTGGACACTAGCCTATCATCGGACTCCAACTCTGGCTCTTCCTCATCAATCTCGGGCTATGAAATCCCACCCCAGGAGTACCCTAAGCCCAAGGAGACTCCCAAGTCTTCTCCAAAGGAATTTCCTTCATGGAGATCCTCATAAAGATACAAGAGGTGAACAGTTGGAACACTGAGGAGCAGGATCCTCAGTACAAGAGATTAGCAGAGAGCACCTCGACCTCCCATAGTTGTCTCTTCTCCTGATTCCCCATGGATCAGGCCTCATGTCATCTTAGCCACTATGATTTGGCAACAGCTGTCATTGGTAGCTGTTGTCTCTAAGGAGGTAGATGGACTGTACTATGCTCTGGAGGGCAAAGACCATCTCAGCATCCAATGTAAGGCTGGCTCATTGGTCATAAAAGCAGCTCATAGCCAGCCCAGTGGCACTGAGGGTTGAAGCACTGGATGCCACACCTCATGCCACACTGGTGACCCGGGTTTGGACACAAGTCTGGGCCACCAGAGGTTGGCAGGAGAGGGATAAGATTGAGCATCCAGAGGACTGCTCTCCTATCCCGGGAAGGGATCCAAGGTACCACTGTTCTGTAGCAGTCCCTGGAGACTATCGAGGGCACTACCAGAATTGTGCCAGTGAGGGGTGAAGTGCAGCAGATGTCGTCACGTAGTGCCTAACATCACTGCATGCTCACTCTCTGGGGGCTAAAAATCAAGGAGGAAAATGGCAGCACAAGTTCACAGCAGCTTGGTGGCCACAGTGTCACTGGCCAGCAAATGCTTGGATTAGAGGCACGTGCCTGTATTGGTTCCAGACCTGGCGCAGGGACACAAGGGGAGTCCCTCTTGATGGTACAGCTGCATACAGCTGGCATCTTCATTTTAGGGTCAGTGGTGAAGGAGGAATGGTGACTGAAGGTAAGCAGGGCTGTGGCTGCAGGAGGGATAAACATAAGGATTAAAAAAAAAAAATAATTGCAGCTCATGACCACTCCATTCAGATAAGGAGTCAAGGTAATTAGATCAGCTCAGATGTAATGTCTAGTCATCCTCCACTTTGGCACTGAGGGCTATAAACTATGTCACCCATATGGTCTGCTACCAGAAGGCTATCCTGGGGTAGCTCAAATCTGAATTTATGGCCTTGCCCTATTCTGAAGCCAATGCCAAGATAGAACAGACAGTCAAGGTGGCAGATATCACCTGCCGTCACACCTTACATGTGACTTTTGATGCTATCAATGCTTCTGCTCAGAGCACAGCTACAGCAATCTGCCTACACAAGCATACCTGGCTGCAGGTATCTTGATTTGCCCATGATGCCCAATCATCTATCCTGGATGTCCCTTTTTGTGGCTCGGTTCTCTTTGGGGGAGATGTCAAGGATCTGTTGACTGAACTATAAGAGAGTGACAAGGATCTGCCCTCTGTCCACTCAATGTACCATACTAATACGAGGCCTAGGCAGCTTTTTCACTGCCAGCAGCAGTGGTATCAGACTCAACAAGCATCAGGGCAAATTCCAGGCTTCCCCAGCTGCCTCCACCCTCCAGCCAAATCTCAGAGAGCTGACAGGGCTCCCAACCTTCCTTTGTCTCTTGACTCATGGCCAGCCCCCCTTCTCTGTCTCTAGTTCTGGAGAAGCCAGTAAGGGGCAGATTCACCAGTAACACTCCTGGATGGGAGGTGATCACAACAGATTGGTGGGCCCTTCAGCTAATAGCTCAGGGTCACATTTTAGAATTCATAGAGAGCCCTCCAGAAAACCCTTCTGGTCACTCTCACTAACCGAACGGTCACATTCCTCTCATTAGAGAAGAGATCAAGGTTCTACTGAGAAAATCCAGCATAGAGCACATTCCTCAGGGCCAAGCAGGAAGGGGAATTACTCCCACTACTTCCTGGTGCCCAAAGACACATGTGACCTTCTGACAATGTTGGACCTCAGCACGTTTAATCTGTACGTAGAGTACAAGAGGTTCCACATGCTGACCCTTCCAGGTCTGCTGCTTTTACTGAAAAAGGGACACTGGCTTTGTTCACTTGATATGCAGGATGCATACCTGCACATACCCATCTTATGTGCCCACCACCGCTTTCTGAGATTCTTCTTCTTCAAGGGGGGAGCACTATCTGTTCAAAGCCCTCCTCTTTGGCCTTTCATTGGCACCCAGAGTATTTACCAAGTGTCTGGCAGTAGTGGCTGTGGACTTTGGGGCACCAAGGTCTCTTTGTGTTCCTGTACCTGGACGATTGGCTTCTGACATCTCCATTGAAGAACAGCCTGGAAGCCTCTCTGTCAGCAACCCTGGCTCTGTTACATCAGGTGGGAGTTACTGTGAACTACCCCAAGTCTCACCTGGCACCCTCCTAGCACCTTCAGTTTATTAGGGTGGTGTTGGATACAGCTCAGGGTCAGGCTTTCCTTTCCTTGGACAGGCAGAAACCTTACAGAAGCAGGCCAGGCTAGTGGCCTCCAGAATCTGGTCTACAGCTGAATCTATTTTGCAACTTCTAGATCTGATGGTGGCAGCCATTCCCACTGTTTCTCTATTCAGACTAAACAGGTGAATTACATAGTGGACACTCAGGGTTCAGTGGGATCAGAGGTCAGATGACCTGGACCACAGGGTTCTGATATCTGATCATGTGCAGCAGGATCTCCTCTGGTTGCAGGATTTGGAAAATCTCTGCAAAAGGGTGCCTTTTTCAGCCTCCCTCTCTGAGCCAAACCCTGACCATGGATGCCTCAGGTCAGGGCTAGGGTGCTCACTTGAGGGACCACAGAACCTAGGGACCCTGCTCCCAGCAGGAGAGCCCTCTGCCCATCAATGTGCTAGAGATGCATGTGGTACTGTATGCCCTTCAGGTCTTCTAGGCCTTCTCCTAGTCAAGTTGGACAATATGTGCATGGTCTGGTATCTGAACAAACAGGGATACACACGGTCATACACCCTGTGCTGGGAGGTATGGCATGTGTGGAACTGAGAGGTTCAGCTCCTCCTTCAGCTCACAGCAGTGCACATCCCAGACATCCAAAACATCCTAGTGGACAGTCTCAGCCACACTTAGGCAAGCCACTTATGTGCCATAAGTAGGAACTGAAGCAGTCAGTGGTCGAAGACATCTTCAACTCATGGGATCACCCAGATCTCTGTCTGTTTGCCTCACCATACAATGCAAAACTAAGCAGATTTGCTCACTTGTTCTTGGGCCTGGTGCTTTCTGGTGAGGTTCCCTTTCTTCCTGCTCAACAGAGTTTTTTTTGCATGCCTTCCTTCCCTCCCCAGTGATGCAGAGGGTGCTTCTCATGCTGCAGTCGGAAAGGGGCACACATGAGCCAGATCAACCCTTATTGGCCTCACCAGATATGGCTCCCTCTGCTCCAGAAGTTGATGGTGGAGCCTCCGGTCCTACCACTCTTCTAGGACCACTTGATTCAGCAGCAGGGCAAGTTGGTGCACCCATCTCTGAAGTCCCTTCACCTTCACATATGGTGCCTTCTGACTTAGCTATCTCATACTATGGGGTCTCTTCCAGGGTCACTAAGGTCCTCATGGAAGCTCAAAAGCCATCCATGAGAACCAAGTACGCTATGAAGTGGAAGAGGTTCTCCATTTGGCAGCTTCCAAGGGTTGGGACCCTGTTTTGTGCCCTGTTCCTCAGGTCCTAGAGTACCTACTTCACCTTTCTGACCTAGGGCTCAGCTAGTCTTTGCTGAAGGTCCACTTGTCTGCCTTATTGCCTACCACACCATGGTGGAAGGCAAGACTTTGGCTCAGCTCAATGTTTTCCATACCTTTCTGAAAGGAATACTCCATATGACACTCCCAGTCAAGAACCCTGTTCCTTTGTGGGATATGAATGTCATACTTGAAAAACTCACTTTGCCTCCCTTTGAACTGACCGCTAGTTACAATCTGCACTACCTATCTTAGAAAGCGCTGTTTTTAGTTGCTATTGCTTCTTCTCAAAGGATTTCCAAGCTTCAGGCCGTTTTGTGTAAAGAGCCTTATTTGATTTTTTACAGAGACTGGGTGGCTCTGGAAACAAATCCTAAGTTTTTACAAAAGGTGGGTTTTGAGTTTACTTTAAAAAAGACCATACACTTGCCAGTGTACTACTGTGAGCATTCTAATTAGGGGGAGGCAATTCTGCACACGACGGATGTGCACAGAATTTTGCGTTAGTACACTCATTGAAGTCAGTCAGAAAATTGGCTCAGTTGTTTGTTTCTTTTGCAACTAAAAGAGAGGGCACTGCAGTTTCAAAAGCAGTGTTTATCCAGATAGTTGGCAAACTGCATTCCTGTTTCTGATAAAATGTATAACAAACCCTTTCTGGGGGAAGTTAAAAGGCAGTCAACCAGAAGCAAGGCTGCATTTACTGTTTGTTTCAGGAATGTCTAAGCTGCAGACATGTGTGCAGTAGCTACTTGGAGCTCTGGCCACACCTTCACTAAGCATTACAGTCTGCACACTGCCTCAAGACACAGGGCAGGCTTTGAGCTAGTCATCCTTCAGGGCCTTCTGTCTTGTAAGTTTTCCCGCCTACTGCAGACTTGTTCTGCCTCCCGTGCTAAGTCTTTTCCTGACTTACACTGTTTGGATTCAGTCCTAATGGTTACTGCCTACTGCAAGAGCCCTCTTGAAATAAGATAGTACAGTTACATAATAACTTACTGTAACAGTAGATCTTTGAGATAGGCTCTTGCAGCAGGCAACCTTTTTCCCTCACTCCTTCCCCCTGCTGTTACTGCTGCTTCTTTTTAGCCTTTATATTGGCTCCAGGAGCCCACTTCTTCTCCTATCAAACCTTTCTTATTTCTCCTGCAGGAGAACTGGAGGGCAGGAATGGGCACTATATAACATCGGGTTGACATCAGCAGTGTGACTCTGTGTGGGCAGTGTCCACCAGGCATTGCTAACTAAAGTTTTCTGTGTTGTACTAGCACCTGGTAGTTCAGTCCTAATGCTTATTGCCTACTGCAAGAGCCTCTCTCTCAGAACTACTGTCATGGTAAGTTCTTATGTAACTGTACTTTCCTTAGTCATAGCACTTTTATGTGTCCCTAGTACTCGGTTTAATAAGGTGGTGATATCCTGACAGGAACCGTTCACTTTTGGACAGAAACCAAAATATGAAACAAGCATTTGTCAATGCCAAATGTTTACTTGCTGGTATTGGCATTGGTAGTGCAGGAGTGACACAGATGCATAATAGGAATGGCAGTGAGGTATTGAACTAATGCCAACTTCCACCTCCACATTGCAGAGAGTGAGAGGTGTTGGAGGGTGTGCCTTTCTGTCATGGGCTGCAACAGTCACGGCAGACAGGTTCAGGCATTGAAAGGTGTGGGGAGATAGTAACAACTGAGGGGCGGAGGGTGGGAAGGGTACTTAAGAGGGGAAAAAGGGAAGGTTTTCCACAGTAGGGTTTGCCATAGAAAGCATAGGAATACAGAGGTATGATAAAAATAGTAATGTTAAGAATGTAGTTATACCATATAGGAATATGTGTTGGAGCACATGGGGAACATACAAACATGAATGTGTCAGCAGAAACAGACCACCTGGCCTATCTAAGTGTGCTTCAGTGTACAATACCCTCAGTCTGGGAAAACAAGAATGAAATGTAAAGGGAGAGAACTTCAGTTTTACACCTACTACTGACATGCTTCACACATAGTCCTGACATGGGAAAGACCTCTTGCCTTTATCCACGTAGAGTTATTTGATGGCTTCTTGTAGGTATACCAGATGTAGGTATGTGAGTGGAGCTGGTGGGGGACTAGAAAAAGTGCAACATGTCAACACCGAATGGCATGAAGGTACTGCATTAAACATCATCCGCCCCACTTGCATACTGTGTGACCCTGAGCAAGTCACTTAACTTCCTTGTGTTCCCAGGTTGCACCTGTAAACAAGCTTTCAGCTTAGTGTGTCTCTCCTGGCAAAAACAAAATATTGTCCAACTGAGGACAAATATTTTCACTGACTTGCCAGTCACAGAATATACTGGATAATGCAAAATATCCACGTAGCTTATATTCCACGTGACGATACTACCACCATACTTTAGCGTAATCTCATATTCGCGTAATTACGGTACCTGGAAGTCTATAAAATGAACACATTACAAGCAACTGTATTACAAGTCTATTCATTCATTTGCTGACTGACTACTGACTTCTAAGATGTCGCTGTTATCCTGGATCCACAAAAAACCTGCTGTCAAGCGAGACTTGTCTGGTGAGCCCTTGAGTGCCGAAGGTCTTAGTCAGAGTGCTGCGGTCTCACTGCAGGTTGCCGATGCAGTCATTACAGAACTCGCTAGTGACATCTCCGGTCCTGTTCCCATGAAGTGCTGGAACAAGTACACTAAATACAATGCAAGTGTTCATTTTGAGGTTGGCAAGTATGCAGTGGAGAACAGTGTTATGAATGCCGTTCGCTACTACTGCAAGAAGTACGGAAGCAGCATAAATGAGAGCACTGTGCATGGGTTCAAGAAGGACTACCTTGCAGAGCTTGGTAAAACCCCTGACCCCACCAAACTGATTCCTCAATTAGCCCACTAAACCCCATGGTCGTCCTGCATTGCTCCTAGATGAGGTTGAGGATGAGCTTAAAAAATTGTTAAAAGCATATAAGATCAGAGGGGGCAGTAGTGAATACTCGTGTGGTATCGGCCATAGCATCTGGGGTAGTAAAGGCACACAACCCTGACCTGCTATCGGAGAATGGTGGGCATCTTACATTTACAAGGCAGTGGTCCTGGAAGCTTGTGAGTCGCATGGGGTATTCTAAAAGCAAGGCGACCAAAGCTGCCAGAAAAAACCCTGTTGACTTCCCAGAATTGAAGGCTAAATTCCTGGGTAGGGTGGCTCCTGCTTGTGGGCAAGAAATGATCCCCCCAGCCCTTATTTTTAATTTAGATGAAACTGGTGTTCAATTAATGCCATGCAGTCAGTGGACCATGGCAACTGTGGGTTCTAAACAAGTAAAGGTGTGCGGACTGGGTGACAAGTGACAAGTGTCAGTCATGCTTGCAATATCGATGATTGGAGATCTTCTTTCTCCCCAGATAATCTCTAAAGGAAAGACTGACAACTGCCACCCTGCTTTCAGATTCCCTGTTGGCTGGTTAATAAGCCATTCTGAAAATCATTGGGCAAACAGTCTTACAATGCAGCAGTTCATCATGGAGGTTCTTGTCCCACACATTAAAAAAATCAAACTGCAGATGGACCTACCCCAGGAACAGAGATCACTGCTTATCATGGATCTGTTCAGAGGTCACACCACTGAAGATGTACTGCAATGCCTAGAACAGAATGAAATTGTCCCTACTTTTGTCCCTGCGTCTTGCACCGACTTACTGCAGCCACTTGATTTAACAGTCAACAAGCTGCATAAAGATGAGTTAAAGCAACATTTTACAAGATGGTATGCTGATACCGTGTCAGGCCAGCTTCAAAGTGGAACAGCATCTGCTGATATTAAAGTAGACCTACGAATGCAGAGCCTAAAAGTGAAGCATGCCCAGTGGATGGTGGACAGCATAACCAGAGTTGGAGAAAGGGCCGAAGAAATCATCAGTGGATTCTGCAAAGCCGGAATCTTAGAGGCACATGCTCAGTGCTTAAACTACTAAGGAGACAGTCTCCCCACATGAGCAACATGAATTCACTTTTTGTGAGCCAGTTTTTTAACTTCAATAAAGTTGAATAAAATGAGAAGCATAGCATAAGCACACAGTCTCCCCACATGAGCAACATGAATTCACTAGCTGTGATTGCCCACTTGCTGTACTCTTTTTTTCATGCCCATGTCCAGAGACAATGCTTAAGCACACGTGCCCTCCCCGCACGCTGTTCGATCAACCACACATCCACATGAACTCACAGCATAAGCACACAATCTCCCCACATAAGCAACATGAACTCACTTTTTTGTGTGCTTAGTGTATTCTTTACTCCATTTACTCCATTCCCCTACATGCCACAAATGGAGATCGTAAATGGAACAGATAGCACGTAGAATCATGTGAACTACTATAGTATCACGTGATTCCACGTGGCTAACAAATGATCACTACCAGTGCCAACACAGTTTCACCAAATGCAACACAAGGCGAGTGCTTGCAGTAAGTAAGTAGGAAAGTTATACAGTATAAACGCTGCTTTTTAATTTCTGCTGATACTTAACTATATGCTAAGCGAATAGCGCGGAAATAATATTACAGTGTAATAAAGGGGTTATACAGTATACATCCAGTATAGAAAAACACACTTGGGCACAGACAGAAAGACAAACACACACACACACACACACACACACACACACACACACACACACACACACACAAACCCTAACTGATACATTAACTGATTTTTTTGCAGTGAATTTCCCCTTCTTTTTTAGATAGCAGAAGAGTGTTCTTATTTTACTGTTGGAGTGCAGGGTCCAATCCTACAAAGTTATGCATGTGCATGGAATAAATTCAACGAATGCACATAACTCGGGCATTTTCATCAAATTGTCAGTATGAGCTTTTTAGGACCTCCCTTCATGAACAGTGGCACTGTAATTTTGTTACTCCATCCCAAAAGTTGATTTTGTGCAGCGACCATGCCATTCTGCACCACAGGTGTGTAAACATTTTCCAGGCAAGATGTGCAAAATGACAGCCATACTGTTCATGAGTTGGTGTGAAAAAATGGCAATGTTAAAAATCTGGAATAAAAATATTAAAAATTGGCGAAGTTACTAGCGTGCTTAGAAACTACGCAATGCACACTTATAACACAGTCATTTTTGGGAATTTTTTCACCCTATTTATGACATGGGCTTTCTTGGACAGCACCTCATGAACAGTGGCACTGTCATTTCATTAATCTATACAGAAAGGTGATTCTGTGCAACAACTGCAAAAGCACCATTTCGAGACTGAGAAATGAGATGACAATTGCATTGTTCATGATGTGGGGTCCAAAAACCCATGTTGAAAATTTGTGCTACAAATTCCTAAAAATGGCTTAGTTGTCAATATTAGTTGAATCCTCCCCATTGACTCCCATTAAATGTTAACTTGGATTCCTCAGTTCACAGTTTGGCTTTAAAGAGTGAGGACTTGTATCGGTCCAGAGGAGATCATGAACCCAACCTCCGGGGGTATGTATGGGTGAGGGGGGTGCTGAGAGATGGGTGCTCAGTGGGAGACTGGGAATGGGGGAGGGGGACTGGGGAGACACTGAGGGACAGTTTCCTTTTTTGCAGGTTTAATCATGAAAAAAAGACTTCGAGAGAACGTTTTCTTATTTTACAGGAAATAAATAAATAATTAAATAAAAACATACAGCACACTGGTTAGTGCTCCCAGTGTGCCACACTAGTGAGGGTGCTGCATGACCTGACTTGGGACTGGGTGCCCCAATTTTGAGAAAAATAATGGGCTTTGTGAAGGGCATCTGACATCGGGAGGGTCATCCTGGTGTCAGAAATAATTTAATTCGTAAGGGCACACAGGTGGGCTCCCCCAGTTGTCTACAAAAAGGTTAGTAGGGGGACATGCTGACACAAGGTTTGGGCACCCTGATGCCTGAAAAAATATTGAGGGGAACAAGCTGCAACAATGCAGGATCCTGCATCAAACTTTTCAATCATGGATTCTTCATCTAGGTAAGACAGTGGGAGACAGTTTTCTCTTTTCACACATTATACTGTATTATGCCTTGTTTCAGCACACTGGTGCCAGAAAGGGAAGATACAACCTGACTCAGGGTAGAAAGCAATGGTCATGGGGGGGCTAAAAAACAATGTAAGGAGTGTGTTCCTCAAGCCCCCATTGGGTAAACACCACTGTTAGTGTTTACCAAGGGACTGTATTTTAAACATTTTAAAACTCAGAAAAGCTTTGCAAAAGAAATAATCAAGATGGCTGAAAATTCAAACCGAAACCTGAACTACGATAAGTAAAGTGCAATTGTTAAATGCCTTTTACCAGTCAAATACTTACTGTTTGAACTGTAATTTGCAAATAGTAAATTACATTTACCATTCACAAATTACTGTTCGAATGGTAAATGCAACTTACCTTGCATACTGCCTGCCTTGCATGGCTCTATGATGCCGAGTCAACAACTAACTTGTTGACTGCATACTAAGCCTAACGCCATAGCTCCTTATCAAACTATGAGTTGCAGTCAGCAGGGAGCTGTGAACAGCAGGGACTGTTGTTTTCTTTGGGGGCCTTTGCCCTCCAAATCCCCCACATGGAGGGCTCTTTTGAGACAATTATTCTTTTATAAAGATATTATCTGTTTCAGTTTGATTAATGGCACTCTTTTCTTATTGTATTGTTGTTCATCATTATCAGAGTTATCAGGAGGCAATGACTGGTGTGAGGAAATAATTGTATTCCTCACTAATTGCAGTCAAGAACAAACTCTGACCTGAGTCAATAGGGCTGCAGGTAAGAAATTTGGTGTAAAAATACTGATAATTAACAAAGTTATGACACTTAATTAGCGTAATGTAATGTAGGTTCCAAAATTTGTTGTTCTGTAATATCTGTACACCAAGGACCAGATATTCAGAAATGTGCCAAAGGTCGGCGCAACCCCGGTGCAGCACAACACAAATGCACCATGGCATGGTGACTGCAATATTCAATGATTGTGCATGACAACAAGTGCCAGCACAACATGGCTGAATATCACAGGGATGCGCCTTGGTGCACCCAGAGGTGCACCAGGGAGCAACCCGACCTGCACCATAGCACAACCAGAGATGCGCAAGGGAGCAAAGGGAGATGCACCAAGGCACAGAAGAACAAGCCCCAGGTACTGGTGAGAGCAAGGCAGTCGGGGGACGGCACAGGGAGGCAGAAACCAAGCTGGGAATCATGGCAGGGAGGCACAGTGGTGGGCCACAGGTGACCACCACCAGCAAGGTGAAGACAGGCAGCTGCCCCCCTGCACCAGGGAAGTGGATGCAGGGAACAGGCATCACCAACAGCCTTGGGTGAGCTCCGACTGGAACCCCCCTCTGGATGGCAAGCTCTCACCCACCTAGACCACGGCAAGCCTGGTACATGGCACCCAACACACATGCCATGCAACCTGTACAGCCAGCCCATGGCCACCCCAAGGCACAGCCACCAATCGAAGGGCAGGACACCACCATGCATGGCCCACACAATGGCACAGTCACACCACACAGACACCCACCATGCCACTGCAACATGGCTCCTCTCGCCAGCTGCAAAGCAGACATGGACACAAGCGGGTAAGCATGTAAACTGTATTAAAGAAATATGTACAAGTAAATTCAGAGGGATAGGGTAGGAGAGTGAGGGATGGGGACAGGGACTGTACAGTGGGAGGGGGAAGGCAGGGACAAGAAGGATGCATGGGTCTGCTATAGGGGCCATGGTCCATCGCCTCCTGGTGCCTCTATCACTGTCTGTCACACAGCACCATCCTCCTCATCTGCTGTGCTGCTTCCATCGTGGTGGAGGTAATCAGTATAATCTGCTGCAGGAGCATGCAGTACAGTGGCAGCTGCAATCTCCTCCAGATGCCTATGACAAAGGCATGGACAAGTGAGCACTGCAAGTCCATAGAAACCAAGCCCTCCCACTGTGAGCAGTGGACAGTGGGAACACACTTCCCTGGAGTGGCACACTGGCCACCCACAGTGGGTGGGCTAATGCCTGCCGACAACCCAGCATGCCATGACAGTGCACAGTTGTGGACACCACCGTCCAAGGGCTACCTGACCACTAAGTGGCAGACAGGTGGCACAGTGCTGCAGCAGCACCACAGCAGCTCTGGTGGCAGTCAGACACACACCCATCCCACCAACAGCTGCCACACATGTGCAATGGGCACCCCACGGTGGCATGCACACTGCACAATGTGCTGCACACAGCTGATACGGCACATGGCACAGGTTGCCATGGCTGCACCCCCACCTCTGCTGACCACTGGGTAAGGAGTAGAGGAAGAGAACAGTGCTTTCCTGCCCACTGAGGCGAGCACACAACAGTTCTGCAGACACTCCAGCTCACCACTTAGGCTAGCACCCCCAGCCAGTTGTCCCATAGTGGCCTGCTGTGAACCATCAGGCACCCCTGCTGCCCTGGCATAGTAATGATCCTGAGGCCCTAGGAAAGGAACACAGATAGGCACACATCAGAACACAGCCATAGCATGAGCCCACTGTCCCCACCCCTGTGAACAGTGTGTGCCCCAGCCAGGCATGACCAGCAGGGCAATGGCGCAGTTCACCCAGTGTCTGGAAATGCCACACTACATGGCACATGCTGCCAGTGCCCCCCAGGGCATGGCAGGCAGCCCAACCAACACCATGTTATGGCAGTTGAGCACAGAAGCAGCACGTGCTGACCTACCTGGCCGTGGCATGGCCACCCTGCAGACTCATGCCTGCACCATCCTCAGCCCTTTCAAGGTCCCTCCGCATAAGGTCACAGTACCAGTGGCAGCACTGCTCACAAGTGTGCTGCACCCCAGTGTCCTGGACCAGGCCAGCAGCAATGGCCTGCCAGACATTGGTTCTGGCTTGCTGCAGGGGCTCCTGTTTGAACAGGCCTAGTGTATGTGGCTTAACCTGGGCCACAAGGTTAACCTACTCGATCTCACTCCAGTTGTGAGCACGTCACACACCTCACTGAGCCATGCTAGCTATACAAGTGGTGAATCAAAATGGGATCTGGTAGCTCACATGCACAACATGGGCGGGATGCACACCTTGTGGAAGGTTGCACAGTGTCCACCAATCATGCATTGCCTTGGATGCATGGCATGGGTGTGGCCCACCTGGCATGTGGAGCTGGAGGCCCAAGGGGGGCATAGAGTTAGGTCAGGGGTCACCCTTTGCAAAGGAGCACTGTGGGGCCATATTGCACAATGTGACATGGGTCCTATAGTGTCTGCGTGCCATGGGCCCTATAGCGCACTATGTGCCATGGGCCCAATAGTGCCTGAGCGCTATGGATCCTATAGTGCACCATGTGCCATGGGCCTAATAGCACCTGAGCACCATGGGCCCTATAGCGCTCCATGTGTCATGGGCCCAATAGTGCCTAAGCACCATGGGTACCATGGTGCACTAGGCACTATGGCCCCTATAGTGCTTCTACACACAGTGCGCAATAGGCAGGAGCACAAGCCACAATGCATGTGTATTGTGGGCAGCACACTGTGCATGTCACGGCATTATGCCATAGCATGTGTTGAAGCAATTCCATTGAGCAAGGAGCAAGTGTGTGATATTCGGCCTTCACATGCTAATGAGCTCATTAGCCAATGCAAGGTGCATTGGGGATATTAGCATGTCATTACCATTGCACAACAGCTCATTTGCATGTGATGCACTATAAAGGAGACACACAACAGTGCATGCCATGGACCAGTATTGCAACCATCTGAGGTAAGTCGTCCCTGTAGTGGGAACAGCCAGCACAGCAGGTTTGATGGGGTGGGCCACTGCAGCCAGTAACCAATTGTACATGTCCACAGGTAGCAACATGACTGAAAATGAGGGGACAGAGGAGAATGGGCCTGCCGCAAGCACAGGACCAACTTTACGAAAGTGGAAGCCATTGCCCTTTTCAAGGCCTACCTCAACAGGGAGCAATTGCTGAGTGGCATCACTGGCATACCACAGGCCAGGGTCGCGGCTTGGGTGGAGGTGGCAGTGGCCATGAACCAGGAGGGCAGCAACCAGCGGTTTGTGCAGGACTGCAGAAAGAAGGTGGGCACTGACAAATGCCAGATTAAAAAAAAGGTGGTGGCCACACAGGCTGCCAGGATAGCCACTGATGGCCCCTGAGCTGCTGTGCAACAGCTCACAGTGCAAGGGGAGCTAGTGGTGGCCACCATGTGGAGTAGCACCATTGAGGGTGTGCTGGGTGGTGGCTTCCAGACAGGAGGGAGCCCATCACTGCATGGCATGAATTCTGGGGGGAGTTCCGGTATGGCGGCATTAACACAACTGTCTTCACTTATAGCACTGGCATGCCAGCATGCAGTGGCAGGGGCACCAGTATCTGCCATGAGGGCTGGCCAGCCCCGAAGACCAGCCATCCACCTCCTTGGGGTTCTGGGGCCTGATTGGCTGCAGCACTCCACCGCTGTCCAGCTGGATATCCTGGGCTTGGTGGCAGATGAGGCCCTGGCTGTGTTCAATCAGGATGCCAGCCATGGCATGCTCTGCATGGAGACACAGATCGGGTGGGGTCTGTCACCGATGACAACATGACCATCATCCTGGACCACATGGGTGGTGTCATAGGGGAGACACCCATGCCTATCACCAGCACTGACAGCATGACCAGTGGCCTGTCGACAGTGGAACAGCTACCCACTGCTGCCCAGTGCTGCTGTGTGCATGGCCACAGCTGCGCTGTGTGGTGGTGATGGTGCAATTGCTCAGGTGTTGGCCAGCACTTAGGGGCCAGAGGGGCAGCAGTGACACACATCTGGAGATGTTGGGATGCTGGATGCAGTGTCCACTACTAGTGTACCTGACTTACCAAATGGGGACCCTGCTATGCAGCATCCACCTGAGGGGGGCCATGCAGCATGGTTGTAAACCACCAGTGGGACTGTGGGACGCCCATGCACCCCTGGTTGTCAACCCATTGACTGAGCACACCCAATTGCTGTGGGCCTCTGTAGAGCAACAGGTGCTGCTCATAGATGGGGTGCATGCACTCCATGCAGAGATGTGCCAGGCAGCCGAGCAGTGTGAAAGGGGCACCGTGCAGGTCCTGGATTCCATACAACACCTTCGGGAGGACACAACTGCATCCCTGGAATGCATTGTCAATGTGATCTCGGTTGGTCTTGCACCACTGGCTGCCACAAGGCATGTCCACCAGCCACAGACACCATGGAGTGCACTGTCCACCCACAGACCCAACCTCAGATGACACCCTCAATGTTGACACTGGGCTCTGCTGTTGGCATCCCAGGCACATCTGGGGTGGGACTGTTGAGTGCCTATGGACCCCTGTGAGGAATTGGTTGTGTTCCTGCAGTTTGACCCCTGGGGGAGTTGCATACCTCCCTGTGGTCATTGAACAGCACGTAGCTGCTGATCAGCCCCTGTGCAGCTGTCTCCATGTCCGTGATAGCTGTGTGTCTGCATAGCAGACCTGATGTGTGCACTGCCCTGTCTGCAGTCTGCTGCCACTGCCCGGTGTGTGCGTGGGTGATGTGTGTTTATGTACATGCCACAGTCATGGCAACTGTGTGTCACACCACACACTGCCTGTGTGTGCACCAGCCCAGCCACTGGCCCATGTGGTGTGTGAGTGATGATAGCAGCATAGCACTTTTTGTGCCTGTGCACCGGTGCCCTGCATCTGATCCACGCCATGTGCTGGTGCCTTGGTGCATGCCTGCTTGTGCCAGTGTGTGTGTGTGTTGCTGTATGGTGCTGCGTGGTGCTGTGTGTGGCTTTGTATCACTGCCACCCCTGCACCTGCCCCATGGCTGTGTGTGCATGCCCAAAGCCATGCCTGTCCATGCCCATGTGCTGTGCCATTGTGTCTGTTAATTACATGGGTGGTTTCTCACCTACCTGCATGTGCCAAAGTGCTCCTGTGCAATTGTGTCCCAGTGTTGAAGTGCCATCCTGAGGAGCTGGGGATCCCACCCCCACTCCACTGATATCGTCATCCCCACTGCTTTCCCCCTCTTCATCCTCGACAGCTATCCCACTGTCAATAGCCATGTTCTGCAGCATGCAGCAGGCCAGGAATAGGCCACAGGCCTTCAAGGGGCTGTACTGCAGGGCACCACAAGACCTGTCTAGGCAACAGAATCATGCCATCAGCATCCTGAACACATGCTCAATGATGTTCCGTGTGCTGGCGTGTGCCAAATTGTACTGGTCCTCTGCTGGGGATGACAGGTGCTGGTAGGGGGCGAGCACCCAGGGCCTGAGTGTGAAGCCACTGTCACCTGTGTGGATAGGTACACAGTTAGCCTGGTGTCCTCTGTCACTGTGCCCATTGCCCATCCCTGGTGTTCCTGCCAGTGCACCCACCCATCCCTCCCATCCTATCCCAAGCCCTGCTACTCCCAGCTGCCATGGAATCCCATACTGACCAACTAGGTGGCCCGTGGGGATCTCCCCACTTTCAAACCTGTTGTACAGTGCTGAGCTGTACCAAATGAATGTGTCATGTGTACTCCTAGGGTGCGTGGCACAGACATTGGTTATGTGCCCCCTGGCATCGCACACCACTTTGCAGTTGACACTGGGGTAGCCCTTCCTATTCACATATGCTACCCCATCCTGGCCAGGTGGTGTGTAGATGCCCACATGGGTGTAGTCAATGGCCACTAGCACTCCAGGCATCCATGCTACCCTGTGGAACTCCTGCATGGTTGCTGTATGATCTGGCTGTGTGCTGGGGAAATGGATGTATTTCAAGTCATGTGGCAGAAGGGCACTGAGGAACTGTGTGAGGAGCCATGACGTGGCCGACTGGGTTATGCCTGTGGTGTCCCCTGTTGGTCTCTGGAAGGTGCCCGTGGCAAGCAGGCACATGACGGCTGTCACCTTCATCTCCACTGTCAGAGAGTGTCTCCATCTAGTAGGTGCTTGCATCTTCTCACTGTACAGCTCACAGAGCTGCCTCAGAATCACCTGGTTCAGGTGATACTTGCCCATAATCTCTGTATCAGTGTGGTTCTCAAAGCTGATGCAGAGACGGTACCACTCGTTCCGGGCGTACAGCCGACAGGCCCTTCCATGGCGATGTGGCTCTGCCTCCTGCCTCTTCACACCCCTCATTACGGACTCCATCTGGAAGGCTCCACTGGCCATGGCCCCTGTTGTTCTGTCTCTCCCTGGGCTTCCGGCTCCAGTGGTCCATTTCCCACTGTGGGGCAGTGTCTGTCACTCTGCCAGGATCCCTTTTGTGGCACCTGCCCCTGGCTTGCAAATGCCTGCCTCACCTGTCCCATGCCCCTGTGGATGCCTGTGTCACTCCCTCCAGGGCCTGGTGGCTCTTTCTCGCTCACTCTCACTCACTCACTCTGTCTCTCTCTCTCTCTCTCTCTCTCTCCCCCCTCCCTCTCTCTCGCTCTCTCTCTCTCTGTCTGTCTCTCTCTGTCTGTCTTTCTGTCTCTTTCTGTTTTGCTCCCCTCTGGTGCAAGTGCTGTCCCCTTGCTTGCTCTATGTTTTTATAGGCTCAAGTCTGCTCAGCGCATCTGGCCATTGCTCCACACTTGCGCCATGGGTCGGGGGTTGAATATTACACTGTGCTGCATACTCATGGGAAAGCCCCCTGCCCTTACACATGCATTCATTATGATTGTACATTGGTGCACTGCTACTTGTGCTGTGCAATGGCTCCCACCGAATATCGCTCCATGGTGCACTTCCGCAGTTGCGCATGTGCAACCCAGTTATTCCATGCACAACTGCTTTGAATATCCAGGCCCAGATGTGCAACATAACCTTGTTATGACCCTATATTTTTAAAAAAAAAATAATTTCTGACATAAAATCTCACCATGCACTGTGAGACAACAGTGCCTTATGGTCAGGGTAGGAACTGAGCAAGTAGCCTCCATTTGCTTAAAGATGTACCCTTGGGAACAGAAATACAACACTAGGGAAA
This sequence comes from Neoceratodus forsteri, assembly GCA_016271365.2. Taxonomy (NCBI): domain Eukaryota; kingdom Metazoa; phylum Chordata; order Ceratodontiformes; family Ceratodontidae; genus Neoceratodus; species Neoceratodus forsteri. Next base: position 1,182,158,903 of record CM057458.1, read on the forward strand.
ATTAGGCCCCTGTGTGAGAGTCTGCGAATGGGAAGTTCAAAAATGTTTGCTTCAAATAGAATGCAAATTTAGTTTTAAACTTTAAACAAAGTACTTGTGATAGTTCAGATGAGAATAATCATCTCATTTGCAGTGGGGTCTTTCTTATACACAATTTGAAAGCTGTGAAGGCTGAAGCAAAGCAGGGTTGAATGATTTGCTTAGAACAGATTCAAACACTGAGGCAGTGGCTTTTGCAGTATTTGAACTATGATTGCCTGTTTTATAATTCAGTAACCAGAAGCTAAAATGGTGGAGAACCAAAAACTTGACACAAAAAATAGCCTGTAGTTTCAGGACAGTGGTGACTGGTTATAGCCATGAACCTTAAAAAAAGTCAATCAAATGGTTCTATCAGGTTTTCAGCCAAAGTGAATTCAGCAAAATATGGCAATAAAAAAGCACTTGGTGGAGGACTATGCATCACTTTATCTCTGATAAGTCTCTGATACTTCATTTAAAGTATATTTTTTGCTCTGTATTTTATAGTTTATCCAACATTCAGCGCTTCTAGCACTCTACATCTGTTTGCCCTGATTTCTGAGGCAGGGATCCTAGGCTTCTGTGGTAGCATTTACTGATTTCTGAAGCACAATGTTATGATTTCAATGGCAGAATGCATTCCTGTTGGCTAAAATACGATATGCAAACATAGAAGAGAGGCTTCAGAATAAACAAGATGGGAAGGAGAAATTCTGTACCTTACCAATGATACTGTACATGTTACCAAACAATCATATTCCGAGATTTATAAAAAAATAATCAAATCAAAGTAATGAAATACAGTAGTATGCTGCGTTCTACAAGAGGAAAGCATAAGTACACAATAAACATCAAAAAGCATATAGCAAATGTATAAAGATCACCCTATTTAGTATAAGGAAAGTTAAAGAGGCTAGAGCCTTGTGGGGATGGACAGATGGGGTGAATGGGAGAGAGGTAGACACTCTATTTGTTGAGAATTCTGGAGATATCAAATGAGTGCCAACGAGTCAAGAAAAAAGAAAAGTTCCCTCCAGCAGTCTGGAAAAAAACTTACAAATCCAAATGGTAGTTAGCAGTAAATGAGTCCTTAAGCAAGCTAATGACTATTAATAATCAAGGAGGACTCCGAGAACTATTTATTAAAGGCAGTCATGTTAGTGGTATGAGTCGAGCTTAAAGATCAATGGCAATGCTACATTTATTAAATTAAATAAAAAGCTTTGTTATAAGATTGTCTAACTATAACAAGTAAAATATTTTATTTCCAGCTGGTGACTTGAGGGACTTCTTTCTCCTGTTAACAGTTGTTATTGTTTATGTATGCTGTTTCAACTAAAATGCCATGCAAGTATTTTTTCTGATCTCAGCAATGAGCTGACTGTCACTGATGCCATTCATGCAGTGACATCAACGACAGCCGCATGAATGCAGCACTGGTACAGCTGATGGTTTGAGATAATCAAATGTGTTTTCCAGTAAAAAATATATAAACAAATCTCAAGCTGACAACTCTTGATTTTATTGTTAAGCATTTCCACACATTTGGTAACAAAAGTATTGATGCACAAATTGTTTTAGTCTAACCAGTCTGTTCCATGCTGATTTTAAAAACTGCTGCTACTATAAGAATTGCCTGACTGACTGAGACTTGTAGATCCATAAAGAGTTTTTTTTGTTTCATCTCACTCATTTCAGTTCAGTAAAAACCTTATCCACGTAGACGGTTTCAAACGTTTCTGTTATTAAGCTGAGTGATGTGTCTGAAATGGTGTTGTGCACTGGGGAAAAACTGCCATAAAGATGGAGACACTGGAAGCGCTAATTGATAAAAGTACCTTATTCACAATTGCTTTCTATGCACTTGATTTTATGGTGGTTATCAATTAGCAGCAGTTCATTGTTTCATGTGTCCTATCTAGTCTGCAGTCTAACAGTTATTATATTGAAAGGTCTGTCCTGAAAGAGCTTGGCAAGAGAAGCCTCAGTGCTGCAAGAATATTCATGTGACTATAGATATGGGGTCCGGTATTCAGAAGTGCACCTGGCAATGGTGCAAGTGGTTGTGCAGTGCAACTGAGTTGCAGTGGCTCAATAAAAGGATATATTCAAAAAAGATGTGCCATGGTGCATCCCTTCTGAATATATCAAAGAATGTGTGTGGCACAAATGCAATGCACCAGCACATCCCTCAGACAGGCCTGCATACATGGAATGGAAATGCACCAGTGCAACCAGAACTGCTCTGGGCTCAACATACATTTTTTTTGTTACCAGGAGAGACACACTGAGCTGAAAGCTTGTTTACAGATGCAACCTGGGAGCACAGTGAAGTTAAGTGACTTGCCCAGGGTCACAGAGTATGCAAGTAGGGGCTGTGAGATTTAAACCCTGATATTCAGATATTTACACCAGGAAATATAAATGGGGCCATTATGCATGCAAGGCACAAATGGGGTAATTTACAAAAGAATAAACAGGGAGGAGAGGAGGCACAGTGGGTCACCTTAGAGGCCGGAAAAGGCAGCACAATCTGCACAGGGGTTATATATAGAGTCCAAACTCAGGAGGAGGGATTGGATAAAGATATGATAGAAGGCATCCTTAGGACGGCAGAGGAATGGGAGATTTTGTTGATGGAGGACCCGATATGCCAGATATTAACTGGAGCACCTTTGCTGCAGCCACATTCAAGATCAGGACCATTCTTGATGCCCTACAGGGGGCATGAGTCAGACAGCTAGTATTGGAACCCACTCAGAAGGGAGCAATCTTAGACCTCATACTCTCAAATGGGGACAATGACAGGATCTCAGATCTAGAAGTGGGTAGCCATCTGGGAACAAGTGACCACCAAACAAGATGGTTCAAGATAAACTTGGCTGCTGAGTCAAGCTATAAAAAAGTGAGGGTACTGGACTTTAGGAGGGCTGACTTTGGCAAAATGGGAGAGTGTCTTAGAAAAACCTTAGCAAACAGGTAAGAAGGAGGGTGGAGCAACAATGGGGAAACATCAAAACTGCAATCACCGAGGCAACAAGCCATTGTGTGAAGCAAATAGACAAATCAAAATGAAAGAAAAAGCCACTATGGTTCTCAAAAGAGGCGGTGGGGAAGGTAGGAAAAACAGATAGCATTTAGGAAGTATAAGGAAACACAGAAGGAGCAGGACAGAGAAGTGTACCAGTTAAGGCAGAAGGAAGCAGGAACGGCAGTCAGAATAGCAAGGACCCAAACTGAGGAAAAGATAGCCAACTAGGTGAAGAAGGGGATAAAACCTTTTATAAGTACATTAGGGACGTAGAAAGACAAAGGGAGGCATAGTGAGGCTAAATAGAATAGATGGTGAGTGAACAGAGAGGGACAGTGAAAAAGCAGGGATACTGAATGAATACTTCTGGTCAGCATTCACAAAAGAGGAGGAGGGGGAAGTACCTAATCCAATTACCAGAAGCACTCTGGATGGGAAGGGCCAATCCCAGTTCTTTCACTGAAGAAAGGGTTCTGAAAGAATTCCTAAAACTGAAGGTGGACACAGCAATGGGACTTGATGGGATTCACCCTAGAATTCTAAAAGAATTAAGGGGCAAACTAGTGACACCACCGACTACCCATTTCAACAAATCATGGGAGGATAGTGTGATACTTATGACTGGAGGAGGGTGGATGTGATTTCACTTCACAAATGTGGGAGCAAGACAGAGACAGAAAACTACAGACCTGTTAGTTTGACCTCTGCGGTAGGGAAAATGATGGAATCACTTCTGAAGGAAAGAATTGTTGAGTACCTAGAGTCCAGTGGGTCACAGGACACAAGGCAGCATGGATTCAAAATGGGAAGGTCATGTCAGATGAATCTAATCAATTTCTTTGACTGGGTGACTAAAGTAGTAGACCAAGGAGGGGCTGTGGACATGGCCTACCTAGACTTTAGCATGGCATTTAACACAGTCCCATAAAAAGATTAATAAACAAATTAGCCAGCCTGGGAGTGTGTCCCAGGGTGTTTACCTGGGTAACACATTGACTGGACAATAGGACACAGAAGGTAATAGTAAACGGAGTCCACTCAGAAGAAAGGGGGGGGTACTAGTGGGGTATTGCAGGGTTCAGTACTGTGTCAAGTCCTTTTTAATGTCTTTAAAAGTAACATTGCAGAAGGACTAGAAAGAAAAGTATGCCTCTTTGCAGATGACACAAAGATCAGCAACAGGTTTGATACACAAGGGGGTGGAAAGGACGAGAAGGGACTTGACAAAGTTGAAGGAATGGTCAGAAGTGTGACAGCTTGGATTCAATGCAAAGAAGTGCAAAATAATTCAACTGGGAAACAAAAACCCAGGGGAAGAGTACACAATGGGGGGAGAGGTGGTAACAACAACAAAAATGGAAAGGGACTTGGGGGTAATCATATCAGATGACCTTAAAGTTAGCAAGCGATGTGAGAAGGCAGTAGGGAGGACTGGGGGGGGATTCTGGGATGTATAGTGAGAGTTATCACCAGCAGAAAACATTAAGTTAGCCAGCCCACCAGCGCAGCGGTTGGATTTACGCTTGCAACACCGGTGACCTAGGTCACTGGAGGGCCAGCCAAGGGGAGTAGGATCTAGTGTCCCATGGACTGCTCTCCTTTTCTTGGGGGGGTCACGCTCGGTGCTCGATGGACTCCTGGCGGAAGCTGGGAATTCGCACACCTACCAGTGCCAATGTTAGAGGGTCAGGGTGGACACTGGACATCATTGCACATCCCCGCCCCTGCAAACAACAAGGAAAACTCCTCACAGCTGACCACACCAGTGAAACCTGCCCCTGGCTTCGATTAGCCTCTGGGATCGCTTTCCCCAGACAGTCACTAGTAATTTGGCACTTCAGTGCTGCATCCCCACCCTCTGGGCGGGCAAGCCAGGGGTGTTGAGAGGGAGCAGCAAGAGTCCAGATGTGGAAGTCTGTGGATGCCATGACTAGACTAATATCCGGTGGCTGGCTGTGGGGGCAAAAATAGGAAAAAAAAGAAAACAGGAAGTTGTTATCCTTCTGTACAGACAGTTAGTGAGAGCCCATCTGGAGTACTACGTCCAGTTCTGGAGACCCCATATCCACAAGGACATAGACAGGATGGAGGTAATGCAGAGGAGGGCAACTTAAATAGTCCTGAGTCTGCAAGAGAAGCCATAAGAGGAGAGACTAAAGGAGCTTAATATGTATACCCTTGAGGAAAGAAGGGAGAGGAGGGATATGATTGAAACTTTTAAGTATCTCAGTGGAATCAACAAAGTCCAAGAGGGTAGCATCTTTCAGAAAAAGAGATGTGCAAGAACTAGTGGATACAATTTGAAGATAGAAGGGGGACGGTTCTGGGGCAATGTGAGGAAGTATTTTTTCACAGACAGGGTGGTGGACACATGGAACTACCTTTCTGAAGAGGTTGTGGGGTCTAAAACTTTGGGAGAATTCAAGAATGCATGGGACAGACATAAGGAAATTCTTGTGGGGGTTGGTAGAAATAGGCTATTGGTTAACTAGGATCTGCAGCTTATCCACTAGGTAGGGAAATGGGCAGACTAGGTGGGCCAAGTGGTCCTTATCTGCCATCAAAGTCTATGTTTCTATGTTTCTCTTATGGCCCCACTTGCATGTGTTGTTCAGTTCTGGCCAACAAAATGTGCCTGGCACCTTGTACCAGGGCCTGCAGTAGTACCCCCTTCTCCAGCCAGTACTCCTGATCACAAAATAAAAATGTGCAATGATCCCTGGTGGTCCAGTGGTTTCCCCTCCAAATCCTGTACCTCTGATCATCAAAATAAAATGTTCATTCATTCATTCACAAAGTTGTGAATGACTCATATGGTATGCTCTGCAAGCCGATTGGCACACAGTGTGGACCAATGAACTTGCAGCACATACTGTAAGCTGTCATTTGGTGGACAACTGTGGAGGTATGCAGATGATTATACTGCCAGCTGATGACTGCAGGGAGCTGGGTGGGCCAGGGGTCCTGTGTAGATGGGGGTGATCACTAGACTACCAAGGACTAATTCAGGTCATGTTTTCAGTGATTGATGTTATGGACAGGGAGGGGGTTACCACTAGACCACCAGGGATGAATTCAGGCCATGTTTTTGGTGATAGGGGTTACAGATGAGGAGGGGGGTACCACTAGACTGCCAGGGATCAGTAAACTTTATAATTATGGCAATCAGAGGTACAGAATGGGGAGGGGTGAGCCACTGGACCACTAGGGATCATTAAACATTTTGACTTCAATGATCGGAGGTATGGAAGAGGGATGGGGAACCACTAGACCACCAGAGATATACGTGAGTGCTTCTGAATAGTGGTCTGGGGGGTTAGCCACTTACGGCTGGTGGCTGCTGTGTTGCGCATTGCAATACTGTAGCACGCCTGTGGGTGGCTAGCAGTTGACATTTATTTCTGGCTCAATTTTGTGCCCAGGCATGCGGCACATCTCTGGGATGTGCCAGCAGATGCACCACACATTCCAGGCTGAATATTAGAAAGTGCCACATATCCATGGGCACAACCCCTGGAGATGTGCTGCAAACATTATCTTTGCACCCTGGCACATAGGGAATTGTGCTGCATAATTTCACCTTTTAGATATTGCCCCAGGAAGCATTTCAGAGGTTTATTTTTTTTATTTATTGTATAATCGGATTTACAACCTTTGAGTCAGCGCTCGTTTACGAAGGTACCTCGTCACAGAGAGGGCACACATGGTTAACATAATTTACAGAGTACAGTCAAGAGAGAATAGCAGATTTTTTACATATTTACAGATATACAGAATCACATAGTTTTACATAGGTTGCATGAACAGAAATGCATAATATTACATACAATTGCTTGAACAAATGTGTAATTAATAAACATTTCAATTAGTACCAGCAGGTACTGGCAGTGGAGAGAGGGCCCAGTGTGGGTTGGGTGGGTGTTCAGCCCAGTGGCCATGTCAATAGTGCCAGAAGAGCAGCAGAGCATCTTTTAGTGACAGGTGCAGCAATGGGTGTTAAACAGCAGGATCTCATAAGGCAGCTTTGAAGGGGGCAATTTTGGTGCTGTTGGAGATGGCTGTAGGGAGTGAGTTGAATCAGGTAGGGTGTCTGTGGCTGAAAGACCTCTGAGCTCGGGTGGTCCTAGTTCTGGGCACTAATAGAGTGACCTTGTCCAAAGTTCTGGTGCTGGCTCTGGGTGGTGTAAATTGGATGGAGGCAGACACCCTGGGGAGGGAGCCCAATTAGAATCTTCTTGGTTAGCAGGCCAGTTTGGTAGCGGATGCATTTGTCAAGGTTTAGGAGTTTGGCCATGTCATAGAGTTGACAGGTGTGGGTGAGTCTAGGAGCATTGGTCAGCAGCCTGCAAGCCTTATTTAGCATGAGTCCAATCTTGCTGAGGGCAGTGGAGTCAGCAGCACCAAATACTGGGAGGCTGTAATCAATAAGGGACATTACTGCGGACGTGATGGCAAGCCTAAGGGCATCAGGTGGGAGGCAGTCCTTGTGCCGGTAGAAGATGCCAAGGTGCACGTTTGTGGTGGAAGCAAGGACAGTAATGTGGGCATGAAAGGTGAGGGCCAAGTAAAATGTGATTCCAAGGTATTTGTATGAGTAAACTTGTTAGAGTGGTTGACAAGTGCTGGGGAAGATTTGGAGGGGACATTTGCTGGGTTTGTTCTGGTGGTGGGCGAAATGCATTGCCTTTGTTTTTTGGAGGTTAATTAGTAGTTTTCTCTTCTTAGACCAATTCTCAGCATCATTGAAAGAGTGCTGGAGGGAGCCTTGGAGGGAGGCGAATTTTTTGTGAGCTGCATAAATCATGGCATCATCAGAATATAGTAGAATATTGCCAGAAGAGGCACTAGGCAGGGCATTTAGGTACAGGCTAAAGAGTAGTGGGCCCAGGGTAGAGTCCTGAGGTACCCCTGAGCGGATGGGAATGGTATCTTGGGGCACCCTATTGTTTTTGACATGCTGAGAGCGGGCTGATAGGTAGCTCACACACCAGGACAGGGGGCCAGCAGAGAAACCCATATGGTTGAGGGCATTTAGTAGGAGTGGGTGGGAGACGGTGTCAAAGGCCTTAGAGAGGTCAATGAACACTTCCCCAACTAGGGAGCTGAGGTCCAGAGAGGTGTGTAGGAAGTTGGAGAACTCCATTAAAGCTGTGCCTGTACTGTGACCAGTGCAGAAGCCATGCTGTTCTGGACACATGATGTTATATTTTGCTAGATATTCAGTGAGTTGGGTGGCCACCACTTTTTCTAAGGCTTTGGGGGGATGGAAATTGGCCGATAGTTGCTGGGGGAGGACCAGTCACCACCGGTCACCACCTTTGTGAATAGGTGTGACTGTCACAGTTTTCCATGCTGTGGGGAATTGCCCCAGACAGAGGGATCGGTTCAGTAGATCCATAAGTGGGACCAGGACATCATCTAGGATGAGCTGGAGTATTTTTTGATCCAGGGAGTCACTGCTAGGACTGGTGCCTTTTGGTGCTTTAAGCAGGAGTGGCTTGGCTTCCTGAATGGATACCTTGTGTAGGTAGAAATGGGGGCACTGCAGATCAGAAGGCGGCTGGTTGTGAGTAGAGTCGAAAAAGTTACTTGGAAGGACAGGGCTAAGATCAGAAAAGGAGGAGCTAAGGCAGTTGGCAATGTTGGTGGGGTCAGTGATGGTGGTGCCATTGACTGTAAGGTGGGCTGGGAGGCGGAGCTTGATTTCACAGTTAGTTATTTTATATTGCCCCAGACGTTCCGGGAACAGCCCCATGAAGAGGTGAAGGGTGGCCTGGTAGTGGCTAGCCTTGGCTTTGCAGATGGCCCATGTGCACTTGTTCCCAGCAATGTTATATGTCTGTCTGTCAGCAGCCTGACCAGTCTCAGTGACTATATGCCAAAGTTATCCCTGTCCCTGAGTAGCTGGAGTAGGGCAGGGGTGACCCAGGGTGCATTTTGTTTTTTGGAGCAGATCATGGTGAAGGGTTCAAAAAGATCACAGGCCTTGGTTAAAGCTTGTGAGAATAGGTCAAGGGCAGTGTCAATGCTCTTTGCATGGCGGATGGGAGACCAATCAATGTGAGCGAGGAACTGCCTGAGTTTTGACAGTCCTCCTGGGCAAAGGCACCTTTGGTGAGTGGTTTGGGCTACACATTTGGGGGTGGGGGTAGACCAGAGGAATAGGAGAGGGGAGTGGTCACTTAAGGAATCCAGGAAGACTTGAATATTTTGAATCTTTTGGGGGCGGTTTGAGACAATGACATCTAGGAGGGTGCTTGTCCCTGAATATTGGTTACATCTGGTGGGTAATGAGACAATTTGGGTGAGGTCCAATGCAGCGAATGTGTCTCTTGTCGGTGAGGCAGTGGAACTGAGCCAGTTTACATTGAGGTCTCCTACTAGGACTTGTTGAGCCTTATGGGGGAGGGAGGGAGGAGAGGAGAGATATTCAGTGAGAGATGTTATTGCAGGGGTCTGGTTCCTTTGGTGGGATATAGGAGACTGTGAGATAAAGGGGGCTCTTGGATGGGTCTGAGGTGAGTTTGAGGGTAAGGGCCTGGGCACCATCTACAAGCTTGGGGGCAGAGAGGGCATGGCCTATGATGGTGTCAGAAGCATAGAGCGCACAACCACCTTCATGTTTACCTACTCGTTCCTTGTGATATAGGGTGTAGCCTGGGAGGGAGACAAAGGAGTCTGGGGTGGACTTAGTTAGCCAGGTTTCTACTAGAGCTAAGATGTATGGTTGGTGTGATATAACACAGCACTGAACTGCAGCAATTTTTTTAAGCAGGCTGCATACGTTCATGGAGGCAATGCAGAGACTGTTGGAGCAGTTTGTTAGTTTTCTGTGGGTATGTTGAGGGGCCGGGCAGGTAGTGGGTGAACAGGGAATGGTCAGGGTTTGGAAGGTCTGGAAGATAGAGAGATGGTGGAGCCAGGGGGAGTCAGGGTTGGAGGTGGGGTTGGGGCAGCAAGGGGATGGGTACAGGGTTCTGGGGTGCATTGACATAGTGATGGGTTGGTGGGCTGGTGGGTACAATTGACCATGGGCAAGGGCTGAGGTCTCGCTGGTAGGAGGTAGGTTCCAGGAAGTGTAAAAAGATGATCTATATAAGGTGGAGATTAGCGCTCATGATGCCAGGTAGCCTTGGAGGGGTTCTGGAGGATTTCACCCTTGGAAGCTTTCATTTAGATTCCTTAGACTGATTCTGTGCATTTTTGTTATACACTGACTCTGTTTTGAAATCTGCACTTATCAGGCTCATGGTCTCATTTTCCTGGGGGTCCTTGACAAGTATTTTTATTTGGTACTTACACTTACAAGTGATACTATCATGCATCATGTATATATGTACTGTATATGTTTAATTTGGGGGTCTTTTTCAACTTGCAGTGATATCTAATGTCAGGGTTTTGTCTCTCATTATCTGTTCTTTAATACACCAGGACGCTTGAAATGTAAGTTATAACCTCATCTTACATGTATTAGAGAGAATGCTATCTCAGGTTTTTTTTTTATTACTAGAATGCTTTCTTAGCATACTGAGACATTTTAAAATGTATGTGAGAAGAACTCTCTGGTTGTTGAGAATTCTTGATAACCTTTGCCCTTCTGAGGCTCCTCAGTTAAAAGCATACTGGTGTAAATTAGCTTCTCTGACATAATCTTCTGTTATGTTTTAAATGTATGTGTTAAACCAATGAGAATTATTTCTGTTTTTTCAACATAATCTGGTGTTAATAGTATGGGATTTTCAAAATAACTGCCATAAAGCTTCTGAAGAAGAACCGGGTAGGTTCAAAAGCTAGAACACTTTGTTCTTTTCTGTAACATCTGTGTTGGTCCAATAAAAGGTATCAAATCATTTGTTTGTGGATCAGTTCTTAAAAGGACCAATACGGCACCTATAACACTTTTTTGCATGTAGGAAACAGTAACGCAAATGGTAACACAAAAGCAAATGCAAAAGCAAACGGTAATAAGAAGAGTAACATAAAGGTAAATGCAAATGCAAATGGTAACGCTAACGCTAATGGTAATGCAAATGCAAAAGCTAACAGTAATGCAAATGGTAACACAAACATGAATCCATAATACACATTGTGTGAGAGACAGACGCATCAAAAAGGACAACGAATACAAAGAATGAGCCCGGAATAGTAGGCATTGAATGTGAAAATGAGCAACTGGAAGAATAAATTACTAATATCTCATGAACCATATGAGGTGAAAAAAAATTAATTTCATGTTATTTATGGCTTTCTATGCTAGTTCTGCCCTCAGCTCTCCAGTGGGGGCCTAAGAATTTTTGTGAAGAAAAGTCCATAACATGAACCATTTTTGAGATACGGGCTCCAAAAGGCACCATGGACACCACAGTGTTATTCTATGGGGTATTGAGCAAATTTGTAATGCCATAACTTTGGACCCCCTTGATTGTTTGATGCCAAACCACCAAAGGCACACCTGTGGGGTCTTGGCTTTCTACCCTCCAAATTTCAGCCCAAAAGATCAAGCCATTTTTTTGCAGGAGGGTGGCAAAAATTTCCTGTTATTTTGGCCATAGCATCTCAAAGTACTTTTGCAAATCACAACACTTTCATGATAAAAATCATGAAACTTTCAGATTTGCGAAAGCATTTTGTGAAAGCACTTTTCAAAAAAAAATATGAAACTAAATTTTGGGGTGGTTTAACTCCCAAAAAAATAACATGGCTAGCATCCCCAAGACTCGACTACGTGAACACAACAAGAATTGTGTTCATAGAGGATCCCTATTTTAAACGCTAGGCATTTTTCCGAGCTGTAACCAAAAAAAAATGAGTGACTCAAGAAAGTAAAAGGGCCATATTCGACACAAAACAGGGCCATTTGAGACACTTTCATGATCTTTGTTAACTTTCCCATTGACTATAATGGGAAAATTGTTTTTGAATAACCTAAGAACCGTTTAATATTTTTTCACAAAATCTTCAAAAGGCACATTGGCTGCATGTTCTCTGAAGTTTTTGGACTCAACACACAAACCATGCGGCCTGTGGGCATGATCAAAGAAATGTGCAAAATGTCAATTTTTTTGCATTTTTTGGTGTTCTGTAGCTCCACCACCAAATATCCAACCATAACACAATTTGGCAGATCCAGAAATCTATTGTTCCAAAATGCACATGCCAAATCTCAGGCAAATCCATTGTATGGTAGCAAAGTTATTAGGGTGCAATTTTTGCAATCATATTTTTTGTTGTCAAGCTACCTGAAATTGTTTTCGTGCTGCTGCCATTTTGTTTTCAGTTAGTGAGAGAGAAAATATGTTGGAATTCAAAAATAGTGCACTTTGGTAAACACCAACAGTTTTGTTTACCTAATAAGGCCCTGGGTAACATGACTCTAGCATTAGTTTTTCACCAGCTGGTCTGGAAATGTGTTTTTTAAATTTGTTTCATCATTTTGCTGTTTTCTGTTCATGGTAATATTTTATGTTACTGTGAAAATAATCAGTTTGATAAGAAAAATAACCCCTGCACTACGTTTTGTGTTTACGGTCAGGTTCTCATTATAGAGCTAGGAGTGTTGTGATAACATGTAAAATAATCATGGCAACACTGTACAAACAAATCTTTAAATGTGTTGTTTTCTTTGTCACTTCATTGTGGCAAGGTGGATAGTGCTATTGGCCTGAAATTTTCAGGGTGGCAAGCCCAATTCCCACAGATATGTGTTTTTGTGGTTTGGTATGAAAATGTTGAACAGATCCATAATTAAAGCATTCCAAAGTTGAGAAATTTTCCCATAGGATAACACTGCGGTGCCTGTGACACCTTTTGGTGCCCGTTCTCAAAACAGTTCTAGATACGGATTTTTTGTTGCAAAAATTCTTAGTATGGGGGACTATGTACAGAAAGAGGTTGGAAAGCTGTGAATACTATGAAATCTTAATTTGTTTTCTACCTTTTACAGTTTCTGAGATATTCAGAGATTACTGTTCCAGTTGCTCATTTTCATGTCTGTGGGCCACTATTACACCCACAGAGATAGCATTCACAGTGCTTTTTGGTGCCCATATCTTGTAAACAGTGTGAGATACTGCTTCAGACAATTTATGTCACGTGGACTTCTCACTGCCACAATTACAACAACACTCTTTTTTTCTGGCTGCTACAATTCCTGAGATAGTGACACATTTGTGTTCCAATGGTTCCTTGCCCTATAGGGCTGCTGTATGGCTCTGTGGCTATGTGTAAGTGGGTGCAGGACCCGGAAGGCCCCTGCACCCACAGACACATATCATTATGCACAAATGAGCAGCTTGCTGGGAGCGTGGGTCCTCCCACCAACACATACCATTTACTATTTATATTTTGCTTTTCCAAAAAGAAAAGGAATTCTTTGCAACAAACTTTGTTAATGCATCAGTTAGGATTGCTTCCATAGTAACAAAACTGTGAAAATTCAATATTAGGGTTACCACCCCATCACCCCATCCCCATGCCCCCATCCTGCAAACACCAACAGATGTAGGGGTGTGCCATGAGGTCATCAGTCCTAACTCTGACCTCATTCTCTTATACTGTAGCATGTCAGCTCCCCTCCACATGGAATGGTGTGAGAGGTGGGGCTGATGACCCCATGGCACACCTCGACGTCTGTTGGTGTGTGCAGGATGGGGGCATGGGGGTGCGTGGTGGGGTGGTAACCCTAACATTGAATGTCCACACATTTTGTCTCTGTAGAAACAACCAAAGCTTTTGCAAGGAACATATATATATATATATATATATATATATATATATATTATAGGGTGCGATCGTGCCCTTATAGTTAGAATTGAGTAGGTGCTTTAATGTTAAACCTCAGTTTTTTGCACATTAATAACTTTGCAACTATTCAATGGATTTGCATGAAATTTGGAATTTGTGGTTTGGTAAGACAGACCTCTTGATTTACCATTGTGCCAAAAAACTTGTTTTTCACCACTTTTTAGAAATTTTTTTATCCATGGTACTGCGACCACACTGTGTGATCTTATGATCTGAAATCTGGAACATATAATGAGTTTGGGTGAAGGAACAATCCAGCATTTGTTTGGTAGACCAATATTAATCCATTCTAAAGTTATTTAAATTTAAATTGTTGGGTTCTGAGCAGGCTCAGTTTACTCCAATATTTATATGTATATTTTTTGAGTAGGATTGAGCTTACAGTCAAGGATTTTGTCAGCTTTCAGATAAGGATTTAAAGAAATCCTAGTCCATCAGAATAATTCCCTATCCATGAGCCGCCATCTTGTTTTAATTTCCCCCCCAAACAATGTCATAACTTTCTTCACAGGTGACTTTTTGGTGTAATGAGGCATGAGTTTTGTTCAGGGTGATGCCCTCCACAAACCCATATATTTGGTTTGCTTCATTTTATCCGAAAAATAACCTTTTGAAATTTAAAAATTATTTGATCATGACTAGCTAATGATCATCTTTCACAAGGTGACAAAATCCTAGCCTGCAAGTCAATCCTATTTCATGAGGCTGCAAAATCCTTGTCTGTAACTTTGTGACCAGATGGCCCTTCTTGTGGATGAGAATTAGGCAGACGGTCAAAGGTTTTGCTACCCTGTGAAAGAGGATTGGCTCAAGTACTACGATTTTGTCAGCTCGTGAAAGGGGATTGGGTTTTTGAATCCTCTTTTGTGAGCTGCCAAAATCCTAGTCAGTGAGCCGATCCTCTATCATGAGGTACCAAAATCCTTGACTGTCATTTTGTGGCCAGATGACCTTCTTGCAGACCAGGATTGACTGATGGTCAACAATGTTGCTACCTCACAAAAGAGGATCAGCTGATGGACTAGGATTTTGTCAGCTCACGAAAGGGGATTTTTTTTAATCCACTTTCGTTAGCTGACAAAATTGCAGTCCGTTAGCTGTCAGAATCCTAGTCCGCCACCTGATCCTCTTTTGTGAGGTATCACAATCCTTGACCGTCATTTAGGGACTAGATGGCCAAAATCTTACAATTGAGGATTTTTCATGGATGGCAGTTTTGACAGCACATGAATAGGGATTGATCTGATGGTCAGGGATTTTGCTACCTTCATAAACTAGAATTTTTTTTACTTTTACAAACTTTTCCACTGCATAGTAACTTAACAGTTTGGTTTTTGACTTGCAATTTTCAGTGTATTAAGAGGATGCCATGGAGATGTGAATTATGCTATTTAGGTGTTGGAAAGTTAAGCAGTTCCAAGATATGCCATCACAAAGCTGAGATTTTTCCCATGAGGTAACATTGCAGCTCCTGTCATGCCTTTCGGTGCCTGTATCTGAAAAATGGTTTGAGATATGGATTTTGCGTCACATAAATATTCTTAGTCCCCCTTGAGGGAGCATAAGTACAGAAGGTTGGAAAGCCATGAATACCATGAATTCAGATTTTTTTTCTACCTTGTACGGTTACTGAGATATTTGGAAAATAGTATTCCAGGTGTTCATTTTCAGGTCTGTGGGCCAGTATTACACCATCAAAGTCAGCACCCACAGTGTTTCTCATTGCTTGTATCTCATAAATGGTGTGAGACATGGATTAGGTCAGCCTGTCTTGAATGGACGTCTCACTGTCATGATTACAACAAAACTTGAATGTTTTTGTTAGCTGCTAAGGTTCCCAAGATACTGCCAGAATAGTGTTACAATGCCCTTGCCTTATACAGCTGCTGTATGACTCCATAGCTATGTGAAAGTGTGAGTGCATGGCCCAGAGGGCTCTCTGTCCCAAAAACGCATATCGTTATGCACAAATGGGAAGCTTGGTGGGAGTGCAGGGTCCTCAGGGCCCTGCTCTCTCACTACACATACAGTATCTATAGATCCACAAAACATCCCTATTATCTGAGCTCACTGGGAGAAGCATGATTAGTTTAGATAATTGAGAGGTTAGTAAAATCCATGGTCCGTCACACTTTCATATTAGGTCAGGGGACATGGAATGAGTTTGATACTCTAGAGGTTCAGATAATGGGAGGTTGAAGTTTTATATATGTGTGTGTATATATATATATATATATATATATATAAATATAATAGCAACATGGTAGTGACACTATAGTTAGGCTTGAGTACCCCATTTAAGGTTAAATAGTGAAATTTTGCACCTTAATAAATTTGCCACCATAAGACAGATTTGCTTGAAATTTGGCAGCCATGGAGCAGTAACATAGATCTTGGTTACTTCCAAGTTTCATACCAGTAAGATATACTGTTGCAGAGTTATTAAGCAACATTTCATAGCACATTTATGCTTTTTTGCGCATTCTTTACAGGCACCTACAGGTTGTGCGGTTTGTGCAACCAGTCCGGAAATTTTCAAGGATTATGCAGCCAGAGTCCCTGATGTGTCTTTTGAGGATTTCATGAAAAAATATTAAATGGTTCAAAACCTATTCAAAAAACTATTTTCCCATTATAGTCAATGAGAAAAGTTAACAAAAAGTTTGATAGTGTTGCAAATGCAGTTCATAGTGTCGCAAATGACCCATGTAGTGTCATAATTCAGCCATTTATATTTTCAGTTTCTGGTCACAGAAATGCTTGTCACATAAATTCGAAACTCTTTAGGGACACAATTCTTTTTGTGTTCACCTAGTTGATCCCTGAGGATGCTAGTCATGTCTTTTTTGGGGGGGTTAAACACCCCAAAAATATGTTTTCAAATGTTTGTAATCTGTAGTGTCACAAAGTAGTGTCACACTTGTGACACGCTTATGATTTTTTGCCAAAGTGTTGCAAATCATGACACTACTTTGCAACACTGTGGACAAAATAACAGGAATTGTTTGCCTGTCTGCTGCAAAATAATGATTTGGTCTTTTGAGCTGCAATTTGGAGGAATAAAGCAAACAACACACAGATATACCCTTTGGTAGTTTGGTGAAAAAAATATTACAGGAATGCAAAAGTTACGAGTGCTCTAGATTTGACACTTTTTCCATAGACTAACATTACGGCATCCACCGCACCTTTCTGGGCCGAATTTTGAAATGGTGTGAGATACGACTTTTTGTTGAAAAACACTTAGTCCCCTACAGGGGTCCAAGTGCAAAATTAGCCAGGAAGGTCATGAATCATATGATTTTTTCTATGTCATATGGTTCCTGAGATATAAACAATTTAGTATTCAAGTGCTTATTTACTGGTCAGAGGCCATTATTATGCATACATTCTTTGTAGTCACTGTGTTTCTCTATGCATCTTTTGGAGAAAAAAATTGGTGTGCGCTTTCATTACTGTTACACTTACTGTTTCACTTGCATTTCAGTGACCGTTTGCATACCATTCCAGTCTATGCCACTCCCAGCGTTACCCTTTGTGTTTTGTTTGAGCTTGCATTTGCGTTACTGTTTACATTTGCATTTCCATTACTGTTTCTATTGTGTTTCATTTTGCGTCATTGTGTGCATTGCCATTTGCGTCTCGTAAGTGCTTCCATTTTCGGTTGTGTTTCCTTTGGCCTCATCATTGCTGTTACCATTAGCATTTGCATTTCCAGTTCGCGGTACCTTGCCTGTGCGTGTTACCATTTGTGTTTTCAATATGTGCTTGGGTTTGTATTTCCCTTTGTGTTACTGTTCACTTTGGCATCATCATTGCTGTTACTGTAACTGTTTGCATTTCCAATTGCATTACTGCTACTGTTTGCGTCTTCATCACCATTTGCATTTCTGTTGCCCTTTGCATTTGTATTTTCTGTTGCATTTCCCTTGTTGATTGCATACTGTTTCCTTCCTCAGCACTGTTGCCTTAACCGTTTGCATTTCTATTTACATTTCTGTTACCATTTGCATTTTTATTACCGTTTGCATTTCTGTTGGTGTTACCTTTTACGTTACTGTTTCCGTTAACTTTGGTGTTTCTGTTGCTGTTAGTATTTGCGTTACCATTTCTGTTTTCATTAACATTTGTGCTTGCATTTCTCTTACCATTTGCATTACCATTTATCTTTGCGTCACCATATGCATTTGCGCTTGCATTTACGTTAGATAACATTACCATGTGACAAAAAATTCACTATTTAGTGCTCATTCTCAAAAGAAGAGAAATTCATGGCAAAAACTCTGTTTAATGCATCAGTTAGGATTGTTCCACAGTGACAAAAGCGGAAATTCAATGTGAGGTTCACCCCTTGCAACCCACCCCACCAACAGGCATCAGGGTGTGCATTGGGATCATCGGTCCTAACTCTCACCCCATTCTACTATACTGCACCACCTCAGCTTGTTTACATATGGGATGGGGTGAGAGTGGACCGATGACCCCAACTCACACCCTGATGCCTGTTCGTGGGGGTGGGGTGGGGTGGGAACACTAATATTGAATTTCCACACTTTTGTCGCTGTGGAAACAACCCTAACTGATGCATTAAACTGACTTTTGCCATGAATATATATATATATATATATATATACACACACAGTATATATTAGAGCAACAAAACTCAGTTTAATGCATTAATGGGTTGTTCCTCAACAAAAGTGAGGAATTTGGTGTTTGTTTGAAAGCCCCCTTGGTTTCTTTTCTTTTCCAATCCCACTGGCATCAGGGTGTACATCACGGCTGTAGTCCATAAATCCACCCTATCACATATGTAAAGACGCAGAGGTGTAGAAGAACGGGGTGAGAGTTAGGACTGACAACCGCAGTAAAGAACCCCAATGCCAGTTGGGGTGTAAGCAGGAGGCAAAGGGGTTTCAACTCCTAGCACTGAATTTTTCACTTTTGTCAGTGTGGAACAACCCTAACATTAAATGGAGTTTTGCTCTAATTTCCTTCTTTGAGAATGATAATGAGAAATAGTGAAATAATGTGGTGAAGGAAGAGGTCTTTTGGGGCCCGTGGTTTCCACCACGTGATGTCTTATCACATAGTAAGATTGTGCCCACAAATGCAAATAGTAATGTGCATGGTGACGCAAAGCAAAACAGAAAGAGAAACAGTAGTGTAGACGGAAACGTTAAAAACAATGCAAAAGCAAGTGCAAATAAAAACGCAAAGGGTAATGCACATGGTGGTGTAGACTTGAACGGTAAATGAAACAGGAATGGAATCGCAAGCAAAAACAGTAACGGTAACAGTAATGTAAGTACACAGGCTGGTTTTCCAGAAAAGCTGCATAAAGAAAGGCAGTGAGTACAAAGAATGTATGTATGATAATGGTTCTTGGAGCAGAAAATGAGGAATTGGAATACTAAATTGCTTATATCTCAGGAACCGTACAACGTGGAAAAAAAAATTAAAAGCCATATGATTTATGACTTTCCTGGCTAGTTTTATTCTTAACCCCTGTCAGGGGGCTCAGCATTTTTCTGATGAAAAGTCTGTATCTCACACCATTTCCGAGATACAGGCCCTGAAAGGCATGGCAAATGCCGTAATGTTATCCTATGGTAAAAAAGAGAAGTTCTGAGTGCCATAACTTTGGGTCCCTGTAATATTTTTTCACCATACCACAGAAAGTCACATCTGTGGAATGTTGGCTGTGTTACCTCCAAATTTCAGCCCAAAAGACAAAACCATTATTTTGCAGCAGGGTGCCAAAGGATTCCTGTCATTTTCCCACAGCCTAGAAAAGTGCTGTTGAAGTTTGTACTTTTGCAAATTCATTTGACAAAGTGTCTCAAGTGCGACAGTACTTCGCAAAAGTAATTTTTCCAGAAATTAAAAAAAAACATATTTCTGGGGTGTTTTACCCCAAAATAAAGACATGGCTAGCATCCTCAGTGTCTGACTAGGGGAATACAAAAATAATTACGTTGCTAGAGGGTCCCAATTTTAAATGCTAAGCATTTTTCTGATCACTAACTGAAAACAAAATGGCAGATTTGCGACAGTGAAAGGGCCATTTGTGAAAGTAAAAACTTCATTTGCGATACTGTCAAACTTTTTGTTAACTTTTCCCATTGGCTTATAATGGGAACTTGTTTTTGAATAACTTTTGAACTGTTTAATATTTTTTCACGAAATCTTCAAAAGACACATTGGGGACCATGGTCACATGTTCTCTGAAGATTTCAGACCAGTCGCACAAACCGTGTGACCTGTAGAGACAACAGTAAAATTCCAGAAAAGCATAAGCGTCTTGCGCCAGATCATGCTGCATAACTCCATGGCCGTATGTCGTCATGCGAAACTTGCAGATCCCAAGGCATAGGGTCTTGATCATGTATTCCAAATTTCAGACAAATCTGTTGAATAGTTGCAAAGTTATTAAGGTGCAGAATTGTGGGTTTAACATGTAACTGGCTCCTCAACCCTAACTACAGTGGGACTACCGTGCCACTATAATATATATATATATATATATATATATATATATCTGTATATATATATATATATATACACACATATATTCATATACAGTGAAGCTTGCCAGGTTGAAACCCACTTTTACAGTACTGTGCAGTATGCTGCAGCACATTAACTGCAGTAAACAATAATAATTGCAATGTAAAGTTATCTCTTTTGTCATGCAGGACAACGTGACACTGCCAGGATGAAGTGAATGTCACAGTTTCCTATATGACAAAAAGGACTAATTGCTATGGAAATAACGTTGATTACATTGCTTTTCACAGTAACTCTGCTACAGCATGCTGCAAAGTGCTGCAATATGCTTCAGAATTTGGTTTCATCCTGGCAAGCTTCACTGTATGTATATGTTTCTATGCAGAAAACTGTGTTAATGTGTCATTTATAGTTAAAATACAAAAATCAGGAAATGAAAAGTCTTTAGGGTTGCCCTTCCCCCCAGACCCGCCCATCATCTCAAGATCGATAGCTGACGGGTTGTATCATTGGGGATATGAGGACTAAATATCATCCCATTCCATCTAAAATTACATTCACAAGCCACACCCCGTGGCAAGCAGTGACCCGCAAACAAGGAGGTTCATCCACCCTGAGCTACACCATCCCACCAATGCAGAGCACACCCTGCACAGCATTCCACAGACACCCTGCCCAGGAGCAGTGCCCAACACTGCAGGACACCCCATGCATGTCACCACCCCCACTATGACAATGCAACCCTGTGCACCATTGAGACATGCAAGGCAGCCCCACCGCAAGCACCCTGGTGTGCAGCAGCAGACACTGATGCAACAACTGCAGACACAGTGCCACCCTGGATGCCCCTGATGTACAGCTGAGAGACTGACCATGCGTCAGCACATGAGGTACCACACATATGACAAGGTATGCCCCGGACACCACCACCAGCGGTACAGCACCCTGCACACCCTCCCAACGACACACCCCATGCCAGCACTGGCCTCAACAGCCAGCAAAGAAGCCCACAGTGGTGCATGGAAGTATGCACCACACAGGATGCAACACAGTGCATGGACAAACACCAACCCATACCCAAATGCACACCAACACAAGGACACAGTAGTGGGTCGACAAACCCGCTGGCATGTGGCCACAGCAGCTGTGTACCCATGGCTAGTACCCCTCCATGTAACAGGTGTACAAGCCACCCTGCACATGCACCATGAAGCTGTACACCACCAGCATGCAGCTGGAGCACAAGTGACAGACAGTGGAGCATATCCCCTGCAACAGACACAAGCGACAGCATGGAGAGGGAACAAAAACAGTGGAGGCCACAGTGCCACCTGAGGCAGACGTGCACCTCACTGGTGGCAGAGGCAACCTGGCATTGTGCTAGGTACAGTGGTTGTCCAGCATGGACAGCCACAACTGACATGCCAGCAGATGGTGCACATCACAGACATGCAAGGGTGTCAGCTGCACAGCCCATGGATTGTCTGACAGGGGCACCATGGACACAGAGCATGCATCATGGACCACTGCACAGGCAACCAGTGCACAGAGAGCAACACACAAACCACAGACAGTGACTGATTCCCCCACCCATACCATAGGTGGTTCCCCTCTGGACACACACACACATGCCCATGCCTACACCAACCCTGATGACATGCAGCCACTGCAGCTGAGCACCTGTAGCCCTCTGAAAATCATAGACCACCACAGTTTTCATAACAAAGCAAATGTATTATAAATGGTCAAGAAACACAACTATATACATAGATATATACAATGGGGAAGGGCCACAAACCAGGTGGGGGTGGGTAAGGAGCAAGGGGTGAACAACTGGGAGAGGGAAGAAGGTGTGAGGGTGGGTCCAGGGAGGTAACGATCTTCCAGGGGGCATTGAGGGCCTAACGTCCACCCTGCTCATCAGTACTGTGGTGTCTGTGTGACCACCGTCTCCACACACCACCCCTCTCTAGCTGCTGGAGGATTTCAAGAGACACCCTTGAAAGCTGCAGTAACTCCTGCAAGGTCCTCTCAAGAGCCATCCACCGCCGACCACCTAGGACAAGGGAGCAGAGTCAATAAGTGTTAATGTCCATCCCCCTGCAGCCTACCCACTGTGCATAGCATACAGCCATGGGCCATGCCCCTGTGATGGTGTGCGATGACCCATAGTGATTGTGTCCACAAGACCTGCCCACCCTGGTGCATAGCCATGCAGACTGCTGCACACACCCACCACCCAAGTCCCTGTACAGCACCACCATGGCTGTACAGTGACATGGCTATTCGGTGCGAAGGCAGTGACACAGCCATGTACCTGGTGCATGCATGGACCACCAGCAATGCACACCCACACATGAAGTGCCACAGGACAGTGCTGAGTGTAATGTGTGGCGTGCATGTCAGTGGCACCAATGGATGGTGGCCATGCCCAAACACCTACCCCACAACACAGCATGCACAGAATATCCAGGAAGAAAGGTACTCACCTGCATCTACAACATCTTGGCATTGATGTAGATGGGGCCCACCATCACATGGCTGTTGCCGGGCAGCTTTCTGATCCACATGTGCCCATGCCTCTCGGGCTTGTCGCCTCTCCTCAGGTCCTAGGGTCCAAACATGGAGAGGGGAACATCAGTACAAAACAGTAGCAAAGGCTCCCTCCTGGTGTGTGTGATCCAACACAGCCCAGCCATGACACAACTCCACCATGACCAAAACTGCCCACACTGGACAGCCCCCCGGGGTGTACACATGCCCACCGCGAAACCTGGATGGACGCTACCAGTGTATGGATGGAACACCTACCTAGATGTGGCACTGCGCCTCACCTGGCATGTGCCCATAGATGGGCAAGCCTGTCTGGGTCCCTCCGCCGGAGGTCCCCATAGCGGTAGCGACACTGCTCTGGACTCCTGGAGATACCGGTGGCCTCCTCCAGTGGCACTGCCACCTCCTCCCTCACTGCACTCCTAGCCCTATCTAAGGGCATATCCCAAAACAGGGCCCCAGCATGGGGCTCTCCAATAGCCACCAAATTGGCGAGCTCAAGAGGGCTCCACACGGCTGCTCTCCTGCATGCCATGACTACAGCAGCTAGATAACAAAATGGCGCTCTGTAGTGCACATCTGCCACATGCATATGCTGCATGGTGCAGCGCTGCCATTCCCCATCATGCTGTCACCAAAAGTGCGATAGGGGTGCACTCATGCGGACGCATGGCAACTAGGGGGCAAAGGTCAACTGGAGGGTCAAGGGTCTGTCGCGCATGGACTGCCACAGTATGATTGGGACTTGCTGCTTGTAGCATGGTCGGGTGCCTGTGTGTGACGCCCTGCAGTGTCCTACCATGCTGTGGCACCATGGTGCCTACGGTGCTCCAGGGCATGAGTGCTATACATGTGAACAGTGCACTAGCACCCTGGCACAGTGGAGGCCGTGCCCTACACTGCCTCCCATGCTCAGCACGTCATCAGTGGAGAAGGCATCAGCATCAGCACCCCTAGGCATGCACCGTGCGGTGCCTACCGTGCATGTCACGGAGCTGCGCATTTGCCTGAGCACGCTCAACACAGCTGAGCAAGGTGCAACAGCGCAATATTCAGCCAACATATGCAAATCAGCTCATCAGCAATTCCATGGCACAGCCACTGCATTAGCATCCACTTAAAGTTGTGCCTCACCTCATTTCCATGCCTTGCACTATATAAATGCTACATGGGGCTTCAGAGGTCATTGTTTGGTATTGAAGTCTATTGTGGTGGGTTGTATGCTGATTGGAAGTATGGACTGTAGTGTGTGGGAGATGCATGGGACTGCACATTCAGAAATAACACCTGTCATTCCCACAGGATCAGTAATGACTGAACATGAGGAGGAGGAGGAGGAACAGAGATGTGGGAGATGGAGGAGGCCCAACTTCACCCAGGCAGAATCAGATGCCCTGTTTGAGGCCTACCTCGATAGGGAACTGCTGCTCAGCAGACAGAGGGGAACATCACAGGCCCGTGCTGTGGCATGGGATGAGGTAGCGTGTGCCATCAACCAGTTGGCCACCACCAGCGGTCCATGCAGGAGTGCAAGAAGAAGGTGGGCAAGGACAAGAGGAGGATAAAAGATAAGGTGGCTGCCATAAGGGCAGCACATGCTGCAACTGGTTGTGGACAGCCAGATGTGCCACGCCTGATGCCACAGGAGGAGTGAGTGACTGGCAGCATGTGGCGTTGTGCCCTAGTGGGCATTCCAGGTGGTGGCTTCCAGATGGGTGGCAGTTCGTCACTGCATGGTAGGTCCTGTTCTGTCACTGTGTGGGGGCTGGGGGAATGCCATAGGCTAGGGAAGAGACATTATTGCTACTGTGTTCCCTGACAGCTCCTGAGCATCTACATGGGTCAGTGGTGGTGGGTGTGTCCACTGAGAGTGATACCCTGGACACGGAGGAGTGCCCATCCACCTCCACAGTGTCCGAAGGTCAGGACAACAATATACCCGCATGTCTGTCGAGAAGTACTGAAGAACTGAAGTTGGGTGTGCCGATGCAGAGGATGCCCTACCCGTATCCCAGCAAGACAGCGTCCATGGATGCCAGAATGCTGTGACACGGACTGGTGCCAGATCTGGCACCAATAATGATGGAGCACACATCATGGACAGTGATATGTGTGGACCACAGGATGACCCCACAGCAGGTAACAGCATGGGCATAGCCGTGGCTGGTGCCACCATGGAGGCCTTCATGACATCACAGTCCCTGCCTGTGCCTGTATGCAACAGAGGGGCAGCATTGGTGTGCCTCAAGGCTGGTAGAACTGTTGCGGCTGCTGCGGCAGCAACGGTGAGCCCCGGTGAGTGGTGGCCGAAGGGGCAGTGTCAGCAGTTTGCCAATGGCTACAGGAGGACAGTGTCAGGGGGGCAGTGTCAGTATACCACGTGTGGACATGCCCCGGCATAGCTCTGGTGTGCAGTGCCCATCATCAAGGGGTGATGCCCAGCACAGCCAGGAACACCATGAGAGACATCATGCCCATCCGGTGGATGGCCTCTTTGATGAGCACAGCTGACTACTCCAGGCTTCTGTGGATCAGTAGTCATGGCTTGTTAGGGCGATGGATACACTCAGTGTGGTGTGCCAGGAGGGAGGTGGTGCAGCAGAGACCTGCTGTGCTCCTTGCAGAGATGGCCCGGCAGTGGGAGGAGGTGACTGCTGCCATTGACAGGCGAGACACGTGCATTCACAGCTGTCATGGCCACATTGGGCACACAGTTTGTTGCACATCGCCCGCAGACACTGTGCAGTGTCATGTCCACCTCCCATTCGGCATTTTGAGACACCCTCCATGTCGACACCGGGTTCAGCTGTGAGCATCCCAAGCACGCCAGGTGCTGGCATGCTCAGTGAGCTGCAGACTCCTGCTCG
This sequence comes from Neoceratodus forsteri, assembly GCA_016271365.2. Taxonomy (NCBI): domain Eukaryota; kingdom Metazoa; phylum Chordata; order Ceratodontiformes; family Ceratodontidae; genus Neoceratodus; species Neoceratodus forsteri. The sequence goes on from CM057458.1 coordinate 1,182,184,688, forward strand.
AACAAAGTCGCATTCCCACAGCATCTCTCCTGGGGGACCATCGGTGCCACCCCATGAGGATAATGGTTAGCCTGTCATGCATCTGTGGTAGCCGTGGCACTGTGCCACATGACTGGTCTTCCACCATGGCTACTGTCTGATGCTGCTCTGTGTGCAGTGTGTTGTGCAATGTGTGATGCAGGGGTGGGGTACTCGGCCCTGCACACACACACGGTCCATGTGCACACCCTCTAGGCTGCTGGCCACTGTAGCATGTACATGATGATGCCTGCGTTGTGCTGTCCACCAGTGTGCAATGGTGCCCAGCGTCTGAGACATGCACAATGACTTGCACTGGGCGTGGTCATCTATGGACCTGTGTGTGGCTTAGGGTAGCAGTTGGGGTCAGCATGATGTCTACCGCTTATGCATGTCTTGTGGGGTGGGTGAGGGTGTGTGTGGGTGTGTGTGCTGTGAGTGCGTATCATGTTAGGCCTTGCCCAACCCTGGTGGCTTGTGCAGTTCCATGGTCAGCCAATTCCCTTGCTGCCATGCACCCCTGGGTTTGTCCATGCATGTTTGTGGTTTGTGCCCTTGCCATCGGTGGTTGCACATGGCCCCATGACCTACCTGTGTTGGTCAAAGTGTTCCTCTATGATGGTGTCCCAGTGCAGTGGTGACATCCAGATCAGGCAGGATCCCCTTCGCTCAAGGGGTGGCTTCCCATCACCGTCTGGACCAGCGTCCTCATCGTGCCCGTACTGTCCCCTCTTCGACATCTACTGCTATCCCACAGTCATTGGCCATGTTGTGCAGGATGCAACAGGCCAGGAATAGCCACAGACCTTCAAGGGCTGTATTGTAGAACCCACCAGACATGTCCAGGCAATGGAAATGTGCCTTCAGCATCCTGAACACCCACTCTATGACATTACATGTGGTGGCATGTGCCTCATTGTACCATTGCTGTGATGGGGTCGTGACGTGCCATTATGGTGTGAGCAGCCAGGAGACAGGTGGGTAGCCACTGTCACCTGTGTGTAGAGGTGGACATTAGTATAGTGGTCAGCATCACTCTGCCATGGGCTGTCAAGGCCGGTACCCATGGCACCTCTGACTGTACACCCAGATGCCCATGTCATCCTGCGTGATGTGCATATTCACCCACTAGGTGGCCAGAGGGGATGTCCCCACTCTCGAACCTGTGGCACAGTGCAGACTGGTGCCAGGATGAAGGTATCATGTGCTCCCCCAGGGTGCATGGTACAGACATTGGTTATGTGCCCCCTGGCATCGCACACCACCTGGCAGTTGATGCTGGCATAACCCTTTCGGTTAATGTATGCTACACCATCCAGGCCAGGTGGCTTGCGGGTGACCACATGGGTGCAGTCAGTGACCCCAAGCATGCCAGGCATATGTGCTATCCTGTGGAACTCTTGTACGTGTGCTGTGTTCTCCACGTGTGTTCTGGAGAAATGGATGTACTCCACAGAATGTGGCAGCAGTGCACTGAGGAATTGTGTGAGTAGGCGTGATGCAGCCAACTGAATTATGCCTGTTGTGTCCCCTGTTGGTCTCTGGAAAGTGCCCGTGGTGAGTAGGCACATGACAGCTGTCACCTTTGTCTCCACTGACAGAGCATGGCTCTGTCGGGTGGGTGCCTGCATCTCATCACTGCACAGCTCACAGAGCCACCTCAGGATCACCTGGTTCAGGCAGCACCGGCCCACAATCTCTGTGTTACTGTAGTGTTCAAAGGTGGTGCGGGCTTGGTACCGCCTGTTGGGGGCATACCACGGACAGGCCCTTCTATGGCCACGCCCCCTGCTGCCTGCCTTCTCACTCCCCTCATTACCGCCTCCAACAGGAAGGTGGCACTGACCATGTCCCTGGCTGGAGTTCCCCCCGGCAGCTGTTATCCCATTCCCCCTGCTGTCCTTTGCGATGCTCCCCCTGCACCGGGAACACCTCCAGCCTTTGGCTGTCCTTTCTACTGCCATTGCTCTCAGTCCACTGTGGCACTTCCCTGTCTCTCCTGCACAGTGGCACAGGCTCCCACTCCTGTCCTGTTCCTGTTTGTTCCCAGGTGTGCCCTGTCCTACTCCTTCCCAGTCCCACTCACTGCTACCCTCTTTCCTGTTGCTGTCACCTTGTTCCCACCTCTGGCTTCCCTGTAGCATTTTTGTGCCTCTTTCTTGTTCCTTTTTATTTTGGATCATTTCCACTATCGCACAACTTCTGCTTGCTCCCCTATTGCACATGACGCATGCTGATGAATATTGCACTACACCATTTATTCATGGTTTCTCCCCCTACGGTTGTGCATGCATTCATTACCATTGAGCTCTTGCGCATTGTGACTTGTGTGGCTCAGTTGCCTTCTGATGAATATCGCAGAATGGCGCATTTTTGTACTTGAGCTGGTCGCATCTCTATCGCACATGGGGCAACCCTATTGAATATCTGGACCCTAGTGTTTACCTATACGGGGTTCGAGGAATCCAATTCTAGGGTTCGTTCTCTCAAATAATGGCCTGAAGAGTTTTTGGTGTTTTCCCTGGGGGACGATGTTTTTTTAATGAAAGTAGTGCTGCAAATTTGTGGCAGTGATCATGAAAACCTTTGGAAAATTGAGATATTATGATTGCAAAACTACTGCAATTTGCAGCAGTTTTGAAGCTGTAGTGTCACAAATTTGCAACACTTCCAATGTCCAAATGCCAAAAACATAATTCTGACCATTATTTTGAACTCTAACAGACCAGGTTCTCGGTTTTCGATTAGGTAAATACAAGCGTTGGTGTTTACCATGGGCAGTCAATGTTTAATTATATTGATTTCAGCCTTAGAAACATAGAATTTGATGGCAGATAAGGACCCTTGGCCCACATAGTCCATCCATTTTCCTACATAACAGATAAGCTGCAGATCCTAGTTAACCAACAGCTTACTTCCTCTACCCCGACTAAGGATTGCCTTATGTCTCTCCCATGCATTCTTGAATTCCCCCACTGTTCTTGACTCCACAACCTCCTCAGGGAGGCTGTTCCATGCATCCACAACCCTCTCTATGAAAAAGTACTTCCTCACATTACCTCTGAGATGTCCACCTTCTATCTTCAAATTGTGCCCCCTTGTTCTTGCACAACTCTTTTTCTGAAAGATGCTACCCTCTTAGACTTTGTTGATTCCCTTGAGGTACTTGAAAGTTTCTATCATGTCCCTCTCTCCTCCTTTCCTCAAGGGTATAAGCATATTAAGCTCCTTTAGTCTTTCTTCATAGGTCTTCTGTGCAGACCCCTGCACTATTGTGGTTGCCCTCCTCTGGACAGCCTCCACTCTGTCTATGTCTTTGTGGAGATGGGGTCTCAGAACTGCACATAGTACTCCAGATGGGGTATCACCAACTGTTTGTACAGAGGGATAACAACTTCCTGTTTCCTACTATTGATGCCTCTCCTATGCATCTCAGTATCCCCAGCCTTCCTTACTGCCTTCTCACATTGCTTGCCCACCTTTAGTTCATCTGATGTAATTACCCCAGGTTCCTTTCCATTTTACTGTTGTCAGTATCTCATGCCCATTGTGTACACTTCCCCTGGGTTTTTGTTTCCCAGGTGCATTACCTTGCACTTCTTTGCACTGAATCTGAGCTGCCATACATCTGACCATTCCTCCAACCTTGCCAAGTCCCTTCTCATCCTTTCCACTCCATCTGGTGTATCAACCTTGTTGCAGATCTTTGTGTCATCTGCAAAGAGACATACTTTTCCTTCCAGTTCCTCTGCAATGTCACTTATAAAGACATTAAAAGGACCAGTCCCAGTACTGAACCCTGTGGTACCCTGCTAGTAACCCTCCTTTCTTCACTGTGTACTCCATTTACTACTACCCTTTGCGTCCTGTTGTCTAGCCAATTTTTTATCCAGGCTACCACCTTGGGACCAACTCCAAGGCTGGCTAACTTGTGTATTAATATTTTGTGTGGGACTGTATCAAATGCCTTGCTAAAATCTGGGTAAGCCATGTCCACAGCCCCTCCCTGTTCTACTACTTTGGTCACCCAGACAAAGAAATCTATTAGATTCATCTGACATGACCTTCCCATCATGAATCCATGCTGCCTTGGGTCCTGTGCCCCACTGACCTCTAGGTACTCAACAATTCTTTCCTTCAGAAGAGAGGCCATCATTTTCCCTACTACTGAGGTCAAACTAACTGGTCTGTAGTTTCCTGCCTCTGTTCTGCTCCCACTTTTGTGAAGAGGAATCACATCCACCCTCCTCCAGTCCTCAGGTACCACCCCATCCTCCCATGATTTGTTAAAGAGAGTAGTCAGCGGTATCACTAGTTCTACCCTTAGTTCTTTTAGAATTCTTGGGTGAATCTCATCAGGCCCCATGGCTTTGTCCACCTTCAATTTTATTAGTCCTTTCAGAAACCTTTCTTCTGTAAATGGACTGGTAACAGTCCCATCTTCAGAGTGTTTCTCTTGTTTGGTTTAGATACCTCCCCCTCCTCTTCCTTTGTGAATACTGAGCAGAAATATTCATTTGGTATCCCTGCTTTTTCACTGTCACCCTCTACCCACATCCACTCCCTTTATTAAGCCTCAGTATCCCTCCTTTGGTCTTTTTTGCTCCTAATGTACCTATAAAGGTCTTATCCCCTTCTTAACAGAGTGGTTATCCTTTCTCGGTTTGGGCCTTTGCTATTCTGACTGCCTTCCAGCCTCTTTCTGCTTTAACTGATAAAGTTCTCTGTCCTGCTCCTTCTGTGTTTCCTTATATTTCCTGAATGCTATGCTTTTCTTCTTAACCTTCCCTGACACCTCTTTTGAGAACCATAGCATTTTTTTCCTTCGTTGTGTTTTGTTGATTTGCTTTACACAAAGGCTTGTTGCCTCTGTGATGGCTGTTTTGATTACTCCCCAGTGTTCCTCCACCCCTTCTTCTTGCCTGTTTACTAGTGCTTTTCTGAAGCACACTCTCATTTTCCCAAATTCAGCCCTCCTAAAGTCCAATACTCTTGCTTTTGTATGGCTTGATTGTATAGCTGTGTTTATCATGAACCACACTGTTTGGTGGTCGCTTGTTCCCAGATGGCTACCCACTTCTAAATCTGAGATTCTTTCTCAATCCCCATTTGAGAGTACCAGGTCTAAGATGGCTCCCTCCCGAGTGGATTCCAATACTAGCTGTCTGAGGCATGCCCCCTGTAGAGCATCAAGACTGACCCTGCTCTTGGATGTGCCTGCTGCAAGGGTGTTCCAGTTAACATCTGGCATATTCTGGTCCCCCATCAACAATATCTCTCCTTTTTCTGCCATTCTAAGCAAGCCTTCTATCATTTCCTTGTCCATTCCCTCCCACTGAGAGGGGGGTTTGTATACAACCCCCCATGTGGATTGTGGTGCCATTTCCTGTCTCCAGGGTGACCCAAAGTGTTTCATCTGCTCCCTGTTTACTCCTTAGTTCTGTTGCTTTGATCCCTTCCTTTACAGAGAGAGCTACTCCTCCTCCTCTTTTCCCTCCCTGTCCCTCCTGTAGATTGTGTATCTTGGTATGTTGACATCCCAGTCATGGTTCTCTGTGTACCATGTTTCTGTGACTGCCACAATATCCAGGCAACCCTCTTCCATCAAGGCCACTAGTTCAGGGAGTTTGTTACACAGACTATGGGCATTGGTGCTCATCACCCTCCACTTTTTGATGGCCTTACCCCTTTTAGCCCCATTCCTGTCCTTACTGCCTTTGCCTTTTTTTACATTTACCTCTGTCCTGCTCCCTAATGACTTCTCTACCTTGGTATTTACCTCACTGATTGCCGTGTTTTGTGGGGGGGAGACTGGGATTCCCCTGCTCCTTTTCAGTGCCTCCCCCCTTGGCTAGTTTAAATGCTTGCCAATAAATCATTTAAACCTCTCACCTAGGATTCTGGTTCCCCCTGGACAGATGCAGACCATCGCACCAGTATAGGTCTGCATCCCTCCAGGTGGCTCCCCAGTCCCCAGTGAAGCCAATTTGCTGAGCTCCACATCAGTTTTTCAACCATTCATTGAATTCCCTGGTGAGGAGTACCCTAGCATCACCCTTGCCATAGACAGGCAGCACCTCTGAGAAGGTTACTGTACGTGCTACTTGTCTAAGGCACCTCTCCAACTCTACAAACTCCTCTTGCACTGCTCTCATCCCATTCCCAACCAGGTCATTTGTCCTTAGGTAACCTTGCTAACTGAAAACATGATAGTGGCAGCATGGCAGTACTGGACTCATTTGTGACAATAAACATTCTTTCTCAGATGCATAGAAGTACTGTTGCATGGCACATGCATTTTTTCCATAGGCTATAATGGGAAACTTAAATCTTTGAGAACTTTTAAATGAATTCGTATTTTTCCACCAAACCTTCAAAAGGCACACCAGTGACCCTGACTCCATAAACCCTGACAATTTCAGAACATATCCCAAAACCATATTGAAAATAGCCCCGAGCAAAGAATTTGTCCAAAAATGGTAAATTACACTGTTTTTAGCACTCAGCGTCTCTGCCACTGCAAATACAACCTGAACAAATCTTGTTAAATACAGAGATCTATGGTACCAGACCGTGCACGCAATTTTCAGGCAAATTTGTCAAATGGTTGCAAAGTTATTAAAGTGCAAACTTTGGGGTTTAACATAGAAGTAGCCAGGCAACCCTAACTATTCTGGCACTACTGATACAGATACAGATACAGATACAAAGACAGATACAAAGACAGATACAGAGGTAATTAACAACATGGATAATAACATTTAACAAAATCATCATTGTCAGAAAACTCCCATTCTAGTATTTTATAACTCATTCAGTCTCAAATTCCCTTTAAATACTCAATGACGGGTACAGTACCTTTATACCAGTGATGCCAAATAGTGTGTTTTACACATTCATCACCCACTTTTTATGTATTTGTGTTTTGATAACTGGGTTAACTAACTTTGAACCAAACAAATTTTCAAAGATAACCAGAGGCGTCAGTAAGCATGGTTTTCGGAATTTGAATATCACGGACAACATGTACAGCATCAGCATAGTTCACACATGCAATCCATTTACAGAGTTAATGTTTTATATAATATGCTTTATTGTTTACAAGAATTGTGCTATGTTTTAGGTGAAACAATTCCAGTGTATACATTATATGGTTTTCAAAGAGTTATTTTTTATAGAATGTTTTGAAGGAATGCAGGGTTACATTTGACCTTAGGTGGTGTTTCAGGAAGCTCCATAAAACTGGGGAGGTATACCCAAAAGAACACAAGATAAATGTCATTTCATATACACAGGGCATGGAAGGAATGGTTAATTTCTGATATTAGCCAACATTCCATACAAACAGAACTAAAGATCACCCAGCCAGGTGCTCACCAATATTGATGACCTGAAGGTCAGGCAGCAGAGTAAGTTGTATAAAGTAACCTTCAATGGTAGCCTCCCAGCTCTGAAAATGCATTCAGTGATAACAAGCTTATGGGTGCTGATGTATATATAGAGATGGTGAGAATTTTCAATTTTCTGGTGAAACTGGTGCAAATACACATTATTCATATGCATGCAAAATTTGCAAATTCTGTAGCTGAAAGTACCAACCTCACCAACAGATTTTTTTTACAAAACAAAAAAACCCTCCCTCATTCACTGTGCTGTGAGCCCACCTCTTCACTATCCATAAACATAAAAATAATCAAAATAACTAAGCTCCCCATATGATCAACGTGCTGCTGCAGACATAAAAGAGAAGGTAATCCTTTCCTCCCAGCCACACACCAAATACACCCCCCCACACTTTTCTAATGGTGTAGAGATACTCACCAAGGTGAGAGACAGATATTTTACAAAATAATATATTTGCAGGAATGTTATTTTTTGAACAGAATGGTGATCATCTCGTTGCTGTGATTTTAAAAGAACAGGTAATCCCTTCCCTCACCCATATGCCAGATGCACTCTCCATCTACCCTCACACAAATCCTAATGTCTTAAATGTTTACTCTCATTCCATTATCCAGCCCCTCTGGTCTCTCCATCCCCTATCCCACTAGCACCCACAAAATATTAAGAGGCTATGAATAGAGAAAATATCCCCAGAGCAGTGTCTGCTCTGTTTGCTGTCAGACTCTCAGTCTCATATCTTAATGGAGCAAATGAATGAATGCTGCCACCTTTGCTCCTAATAGAACCTTACTGGATATACTTTTAATCAATCAGATTTTACTAGGAGCTAAGATGGCACCATGTATTCATTCATTAAAGCCATAAATAGGAGGTGGGAGTTTGAACTCAGCAATGAATACAGTGGACACTTACTTGTAAGTTAATAACTTGAGGTTACTGGAGAAGGAAAGAAAGATGCTGTGGACCAGAAGGGGACTGGGTGGGGGACTGCGAGTAAGAATAAATGACAGAGTCACTCTGGTTGGAGGATGATATTCGAGATGTGGGTGGTTTGGTGAGAAAGGATTACCTATTCATTTATAGCCACAGCAGGAGGCATGATGTTTGCTCGGGCAGGGGTAGAAGGGTCCCAGTTGTGGGTGTTGGAGGGGAGTAACATTTTTCAACACTTGATTTGCCTTGTTATTCACTGGCAAATTAAACATCCATCAGGCAGATTTTGGTTGTTCTGCCAGTTGAATAACAAGAGAAATTACAGTACACAACTCTGCAAATTTCAAAATTCACTGATTTTTTCAGAATAAATTTCAGCAACTTTATACATTTTTTGTATAGCACTCTCATCCAAGAAACTTCCTCCTTGAGGAAGGCTGTTAGGATGACCATCTAGATGTGTAATGGGAGGTTGCTATACTCAATGCTTTATAGTGCAGAATCATTTGTTTTGCTTTACCAACTGAATAAACACAATTTTAAATCTTTTAGTCATTCTCTGATAACCTCTTTTAGTAGCTTATTCTATATCATAGCTACTACATTTTGACAGATCTTTCTATGTTTATTATAATTTCATTGGCAGTATGTTTAAATAGCAGACAGCATTCTAGTCTGTCTTGTTGCATATTCAATAAGAAATTATGTCAGTAATGCATTCTTTATATCCCTGTGTCCCACACAACACAAACTAAAAGACATGATATGGTTAAAAACTTTAAGTGATTGGAGATACAGGTATCTTATCAGCCTTATTCCCAATGAATTCTGTCATGTTTTTTTTTCTTGTTTTGTACTACAGACTCCAGAACAAAACATACCTCAGAGTACATGTCCCTCAAGTTATGTTGCATCGGGTTACATTGTTGCTTCTAGTCTCTTGTCATGTTTTCAAAAAATGGTGATACTTATTCAGTACTCCAAGTGCGGTTTCACTTCAGTACGCAAAGCGCCAGACTAGAAAGCTGCCTACTATTTAAACACAGACAAAATGACACTGCATGGGAAGAGCTGCTAAAAGTCAACTGCTGTCATGTAGTGTAAGCTACTTATTGTAATTATTTATGTAACAGGTCAGCAAAATGAAAGGGTTAATGAGTCAGTGATGTACATTACAGTATTAGAACGGTCTGACAAAATATGCAAGATACCTGTCAAGTACAATTTTTAAAATTGATTTGAGAGTGAATGAATTTCTTGTAGTGCTGTGGAGAATGCAGGGCTTTGCTGGTGGAATATCTGTGGAATTGTATTTCTACTTCAAAATACAATAGTTTCACAGAATTTGATGACATTCCACTGAGATTTCAATGAAAACTATGTTATTTTTTACGTTGAGAATTTATTTTTTATGGAAAACAGACAAAAACTGCACAACTGTTCCAAATTCAGTCTAATTCAGTATCAGTGGGTAAAGGCCTGTTAGTTTTTTTATTTTATTTTGTCTTCTCTACAAAACCTATTTCATCTCATTTGGAAGTATATAGAAGATAGCATACTTTCGATGACTTTTTGAGAATTCCTCAGCATCCTAATGGAAAAGAAATTTCACAATTCTGCTCAAAATTAAACATATCATATTGGATCCTTTATGAGAAAGTTGATTTTGTTAGGTCTATAGTACTCTATTTTAAAGGATAACCAACCATGACTAAGCTGTGCAACAGTATGCAAAATATTCAATGTGTTTAATGAGAATGGGAAACTAATGATATCAATAAAGACATTTTAACAGTGTTGAGTAGGTAACATTTTTGTCTGCTTTTCTCAACTCACTGTAACAGCAGCGCTTCTTGAAATGTCTCTGAAAGCAACCAATTCATGGCATGTGCTGCTACTGGGATCATGCAGTCCACATATGTTACAGTATGCTCAAGTCACCCAACAGCTTCAACTCCCCAGTTTGCTGCCCTTCTAATCATGGCCCCTATTTTCTATTAGATTCCTCTTACTGAGATGTCAGCCTATATAATATTATCACTTCCATTCTGATGCTCCTCCCCTACCATGACTACCCTCACCCACACTGTCTCCATACAGTTGTTCTACCCATTTCCTTGACCTCCATGGTGTTTGTATACTTTTATATACTCCCTTATGTAGAATAAGACCTTCCCCTCTTCTTAATTATGTAGCCCTACTAAACATTGCAAAAAATGGAACAGTCAAATCTCTGTACAGGTTTTCTCACATATTGCCAGCAGGTTTAACCATGCTTCTGCCACCATTGCCTGCAGGTTACTGTTTTTTCCCTCTGGCTCCAGTCATTAGTGCACATGGTGACTTGCTTGCTATTTTCTTAGGTGTCAGCCTAGCTCAGTTGGTAGCACATCCACCTCTGAACCAGAAGGTCATGGGTTCTTGTCCCTCACCAGGATTGGACTTGCACCTAAAAATTGCTGGCATCTGAGTGCAGTATTGGGGGGTGCTGTACTGCTGGAGTGTGCTGTCCTTTGGATGAGATGTTAAACCGAGCTCCCTTCTGCCCATCCTGGTGGGTGTCCAGGTGGAAGTAAAAGAACCCAGGGCACTCTTTGCAAAGAGCAGGGAACATATCCAGTGTCCTGGTCAACATTCTGCTTCCCATAAATCGGTTCATGCAATTATTAAGGCTGTGTGTGGGTGATGATGTGTGATATGGCCGCCACCAGACATTCAGTCACTTCAATACCAGTCCAGCATTTGCTTGTAAAGCACTTTGGGATACTATGTATGAAATGTGCTATATACATGTTGATTCTTCTTCTCTCCTTCCTAGAACTCTTTCCTACCACACCAAGTTTTGCCCTACCCCTACCATACTCCACCTGTCACACTTTGTCCTGCATCTTTATCTGTTTTTTTTCTGTCTCCACTCTATATGCCCAGATAAACCATCCATTTTTGCTAGTGATAGGGGGAAGGCAGTCCTGGCCCCCTCAATTAAAAAGTTCATCAACTGTGTCAGACTGCAACCAATTTTCCTCCCACTGCTAGAGTAAAGCACCTTGATGTACTGAGTAAACCTGTGCTGTAAGAACCTAGTGCAGTTATAGTCTTCAGAGAGATGTAGCCCATTGCTGTTATATAGCCCTCTGCTCCTAAAGGAGTTCTCCAGTCCTCCATAATGTCAAAGCCCACTTCACAGCACCACACTTTTAGCCATGAGTTAAAGCAAGTGATCAGAAGAAACCTCCCCTTACACTTAAACCCAACTGACATAACCTCAAAAAAAGATACAGAAGTCACTGCTAGTATGTAACTCCCTTTCTGTTACATAAAGCTGGCCTTCACCTCCCAACGATCTATTGACCAGGAAATGATTCCCTACATGGACAAATAATTGACCCCTCCCACATTCATGCCCCTGGTAATCCTATCCACTCTGTGTGCATCCCACCCAGCTGAATCCCCTAGAAAATCCCTACAGTAATATCCCCTGCATCTTTTGTCCCCCTGACCCACTAGCATCTTTGCTTGCAGAGTGTCCTCTGTCACACGTACCTTTCTAGTCCTAACATTCCAATATGGACTCTGAGACCACTGCAGCTGTCTTCTTGGGACAGAGATGGTAGCCTTAGATGTAAAATGTTTCAGTACCCTTGGAGGAAGAACTGTACATGCAGAGCTGTTTTGGGATTGATTCAGTTCATCATCATCACCTCAGAGGCCAATTTCACTGCCCATGTGGACACACTCCCTTCCACTGCTGCTACATGTGACTCAGACAGTACAATTTATTGCATGATATCATGCATTATAATCCTTTCTTTGATATATATTAATAAACAAGTATTATCTTCTGATTTAATTTTATTTCAAAACTAACAAAATGTAAGAAATAAAATAAGATAATTTAAATATTTTTATATATCGGTTCTATATTTTCTCAAATGGTATACAAGAAAAATTTAATTTAGAGTTTGTGTGCACAAACCACTCAGCAATACTTTGTTTTTCCAAGGATTTGCAGCTGTTGACACTCTTATACCATTGGAGAAACCTTAGACCTACTATAATAATTGCTAGAGTAATTATTTTTCCTATCACCCTTCAAACCTCTTTTAATATTAGTGCAACAATTTATTTGCAAATGTTTCCAAGAGGCACTTATAGCAGAAATGGGATGCAAACTATAAAGTTAATTCAAACAAATAGAATAGTGTACATATGTAATTAGAAAAGGGATTACATAAATTGAGGTATAATATAAACTGCAAGTTCATCCACAAAACACAATATTTTAAAACCCATCATGTTTAATATTCTAATAATAATTATTTAGTGAGGGCATTCCAATAGAGATTGTATTTGCTCTAATTAATATCAAGTCCAGACACCACCATTGCCACTTGCTTTGTTACATTGTCAATAATTTTTCTTGTGCTTGACCTCCCTTTTCTTTCTACCTCTATGCCTAACCTCTCATAACATCCCATACACCCTCTCAAATGCACTGAACATCCTCTATATGTGCCAAATGATTGGTGCCAGCCTGCATAGCTTGTAAACTGATTTGGGAAACAGGATGCATCAAAGTTGCTATTAAAATTTAATTTAATTGCTTTTCTTCCTTCATAATACTCACATTACCTCCATAGAACCAATTAAATATAAATGATTTCACTAAGTCAAAAATTCCTTAGATGGTTGAATGTATGGCATGATTTGGGCTGCATGAGACTTTCAGTATGTATTTGATCAAATCATTTAATTGAAGTAATATTGTTGGAACAGCTTACCTTTTCTTGGGCAACATGCACAGGTTCAGATGGTATATTAGACACTTAGCTGTACATCTTACATTCCTTCTCTCCTAACATAATTTCTTAGAGCCCAGTCACAGCTCTTCTTGCAAACTGCTCACATATCTGGTATTCTATCTACACTGCACTATTGACTTGACTGCATGTTATAAGGTATACAGCATGCTGTCTCATGGGAAGCATTGCCTATTAGTAGATGTTCTGGAGGACAAAATTTGTCCCCAAGATCTTTTTTTTTAATTTTGTCTCATTAAGAAAAAAGCTTTTCAATTTCCTTTGAGACAATTATTCTTTTGTAAAGATAGTATCTGTTTCAGTTTCATTAATTATGCTGTTTTCTTACAGTATTGTTGTTCATCATTATATGACTTATTATGAGGCAATGGCTGGTGTGAGGAAATAGATTTATTCCTCACTGATTGCAGTTTTGTACAAGGTCTGGATATACCCAATAGGCCTAAGTGAGGAATGTAGTATAGAAATATTGAACGTTATCAACATTACAGGCCTTCATTAGCAAATTGTAAAATAGGCTTCTAAATTTGTTATTTTGTAATATCTGTACACAGAACCCAGATATTCAAAGGGTTGCACGTAAGCGCAAAAGTGCTACACCAAAGCGCAACCCACTGATGCGCCCCAGCGAAATTCAAAAGGGAAAGTGCTGCACAAATCCCAATGCACTGAAACAATCAGTAATGTATGTAGAGGCAGGAGGGTGGCATGTCCATGCATACTCTACAGTCTGATATTCAGCCCAGATGTGCAGAGCCATACATGTGCAACCCCTACCTGTACCAGCACAAAGTTGATCCAAAAAAAGGAACAATGAATGACCACCCACAGTTGAGCTACCTCATTGCAGGGTGCAACACGGCAGCTGCCACCTCTATGTGGCCACCTGAGCTCCAGCTGCACCTCTGTGCTGGCATCCCCCATGCCCGAATGCAGGCATCAGTAAAAAAAGGATTAATCCTAAATCCCTGGTGGTCCAGTGGACTGCTGCCTGCCTGATTGTGGGCTAAGTAAGAAAGAGATTAATCCTATATCCCTGGTGGTCCACTGGATCTGTCTGTCCAATCATGGGCTGAATTACAAAAAAAAAACCTATTATCCCTGGTGGTCCAGTGGACCTGTCTGCATGATCACAGGCTGATGTAAAAATAAAAGAAAACTATTATCCCTGGTGGTCCATTGGACCCATCTGCCCAATTGTGGAATGAAGTAAAAATTTTAAAAAATTATCCCTGGTGGTTCAGCGGACCCTCCTCCCCACCTGCCCACTGATCCCCACCACCCGCTCCCCCAGTCAGTGGCAGGCAGCAGCCACCACACCCGCCTGCCACCCAGCCATCCACTGACTGACACCATCGGTAGGGCTGTACACCGATTGGTCCACAGCATGAGCCAATGGGCATGCAGTCCATACCCTACTACGCATTCTAGATATGTGAATGGATCCATTCACATATCTGGAATGTGTAGTATGGTATGGGCTGTATGCCCATTGGCTCAGGCTGTGGACCAATGGATGTACAACACTACCGACGGTCTTAGTCGGCGGGTGACAGGGCGGCAGGCAGTTGGGGTACTGCTGCCCGCCACTGACCGGGGGGAGCTGGGTGGTGCGGATCAGTGGTGGGTGGAGAGGAGGGTCCACTGGACCACCAGGGATAATAGGTTTCTTTTATTTTTACTTCAGCCTGCGATCAGGCAGACATGTCGACTGGACCACCAGGGATAATAGGTTTCTTTTTTTTTTACTTCAGCCCGTGATCGGTCAGACAGGTCCACTGGACCACCAAGTATAGAGGTTTCCTTATATTCTACTTCAGCCTGCAATCAGGTGGACAGGTCCACTGGACCACCAGGGATAAGGTTTAATCTCCTTTTACTGATGCCAGCGATCAGGCAGACAGGTCTACTGGACCACCAGGGATAATAGCATTCTTTTTTTTACTTCAGCCTGCGATCAGGCGGACAGGTAGACTGGACCACCAGGTATAATAGGTTTCTTCTTTTTTTACTTCAGCCCGTGATCGGTGGACAGGTCCCTGGACCACCAGGTATAGAGGTTTCCTTCTATTCTACTTCCAGCCTGCGATTGGTGGACTAGTTCCACTGGACCACCAGGGATAGGGGTTTAATCTCCTTTTACTGAAGTCAGCGATTGGGCAGACAGGTCCACTGGTCCACCAGGGATATAGGTTACTTTTTTAACTTAGCCTGCAATCGGGCGGGCAGCGGTCCACTGGACCTCCAGGGATATAGGATTAATCTCCTTTTACTGAAGCTCATGATCGGGCTGTGGGGCACATTGCCACACTGCAGGGGGCATTGGTCCCTGATGGCTGCTGCCTGACATGGCGCCAGGAGCAAGTCATAGAGTCCAGCGACCTGCATGCAAATGAGCTATAATGACATGCAAATGGCCCCATGTGCCTTGCATACATTATGACCCCATTTGCATGTCAACTTTTGAATATCACAGTTGCACCTTGCGCCATCGGAACTTACGCTAAGCGCATCCTCATGCTCCACCACCTGGCCACTGGCGCTGGTGCAGTGCCATTATGCCATTCACGCTGTGGGTGGCCAGGGTGTGAAATTCATCTCTCTGCTGAGTCATGGCGCGGCTCCATTGAATATCGTCCAGTCACGCCCCTGCACAGCAAGCTGCGTTGTGCCCAGGCGTGCCACAACCTGGCACAGTTTGAATATCTGGACATAGATGTGCAGCACAGCCATGTTTTACCATGCATTTACAAAAGAAAATATGAATGCCTGCTAAGAAATCTCACCATGCACTGTGGGATAACACTGCCATAGGGTCAGGGCAGGAACTATGCATGAAGTCAACATTTGTCAAAAGATGTTCCCTTCAGGACAAGAACATGAAATAAGGAAAATTAGTCCCCTTTTGGATGGTCTGCGAATAAGATTTTAAAAACATTTATTTCAAATGGAAGGCAAATTTCATTTTAAACTTTAAGTACAGTACTTGTGATATTTCAGATGAGAAGCATCATCTCATTTGCAATGGGTCTCTTCTACTTAAAATGAAAACTGTAAGGGCTGAAGCATATAAGGGTTGAATAATGGTAATAAAAAGGCACGTGGTAGAGGACATGCATTACTATATCTCTGATATGTCTCTAATACTTCATTTACAGTACCTTTTCTGCCCTGTATATTTTGTTTTATCCTATATTTGTTGCCCTAACACTCTGTGGTAGTTTGTCCTGATTTCTGTGGCAGGGCTCCTAGTCAGAGGTGTCAGCGTGGCTCAGTTGGTAGCACATCCGCCTCTGGACCAGAAGGTCATGGGTTCTCGTCCCACACCGGGATTGGACTTGCACCTAAAAATCGCTGGCATCTGAGTACAGTATTGGGGGAAGCTGTACTGCTGGGGTGTGCCATCCTTTGGATGAGATATTAAACCGAGGTCCCTTCTGCCTATCCTGGTGGGTGTCCAGGTTGATAAAAGAACCCAGGGCACTCTTCACAAGAGTAGGAACATTCCTGGTGTCCTGGCCAACATTCCCTTCCATAAACCAGTTCATGCAATTATCCAGGCTGTGTGGTGATGTGCTATATGGCTGCCACAAACATTTAGTCACTTCACTACCAGTCTAGCATTGCTTGTAAAAGTGCTTTGGATGTATGAAAAGCACTATATATATGCTGATTCTTCTTCTTCTTCTGCAGAAGCATTTTCTGATTTCTGCACACTTTATTGAGTTCCATTTTGGAATGCAGTCCTGCCATTGGGTAAAATACAACATGATGTCATTTATGTCATCACATGCCAAATGTAGAATAGGGACTTCAGAATAAACGAGATGCCAAAGGTGAAAATCCATACATTACCACTAATACTGGACATGTTACCAAACAATCATATTCTGAGGTGATAAAGAAATTAATTAAATCAATCAATCAAGTAATGAAATACAGTAGCATGCTGATTTCTCCAGGAGGAAACCATAAGAGCATAATAAACATCAAAATGCATACAGCACATGTATAAGGAACACCCTGTTTAGAATGAGAAAAAGTTAGAGATGCTAGTGCCTTGAGGGGATGGATGGGTGGGGGGCTGTGGAATTGAGAGGTATTTTAGGATGGGTGTTGAGATGAGGAAGACCAAAAGAGTGAGAGACAAGGATGGGTGGGGGGCATGTGGGGAAGGTGGACATTCCAATTCTTGAGAATTCTAGAGACTCCAGCACCCACAGCAAACACATGACCTTCCCAGTATCCATTCTGAACAGTGGTGATGTGCTAGACCTCATGCAGTACTCTAAGTACCTGGGTATCACCCTTAACTCCACCCTGTCCTATGCACAGTACAAAGACAACACAGCCAAGGCCATCAGTTCCAGAATTGGGATACTCCATTACCACAAGCGCAGCCTTACATATGAAGCACTTAACATGGCCATCACCAGCTCTGTTGTTACCCTCATTGAATATGGCCTAGCAGTTTATGGTTCTGCACCAGACTCAGCCATCCATCACATTGCTCTGGTCCTTAATAAGGCCTGCCAACTTCTCGCAGGTGCTGCAAGGCTTACTCATACCTGTGAGCTCTATTCACAGGCAGGGTACCTCCAGATAAGAAACAGAGTTAAGTACCATACCTGTCTACTGGCCAAAAAATTTGCTCTAAATTTGATGCCACCTGGAGTCCAGAATCTGCTCACATGCCATGTAAGTGCCAGGCTGACCAGAAGCAGCCACAGACAATTTTTCAGTGAACCTATATGTCGCACTGCACAGAGTAAACATACATTCTGCTACCGTGTACCACATGGGACCAATGCCCTTCCTTCAGACATCTCTGATACCACAACCATTGGTGCTTTCAAGCAAAAGCTCAGGCAGCTCCTTGCTACAAATGACAATTGTGACTCTGCTGGCCATTCATGATGTCTTAAACAACTCTCCTACATTTGGACCACCATAAAGCAGTAGCACTTAGTGTTTCCACCTAATCCTAGAAGCACCTACCTCTACAGCACTTTATTGTCCCACCCCCTGTCTACCACCTCCCCACTGGGCACCCATTCCCCTCTCTGTCCCCACCTTCATGCCCCCCATCTGCTGCTGTCCTAGCCCCACTGTCTCCACCCTTCCTTAAATCTGTTCTCAACCCGGTACACAGGCATACATTTCACTATACTGCAGCTGTTTCTGTTATCCACTCTGTTTCTCTCCCCTCAAGTAGGCTTACCTCTCCCAATCTTGTAATCCACACCTATTTATTGCCTACTTAGCTTGTAATGTATTGTTTTGTACCAATGCAATTTTGTACTTGCTTGTAATATAATGCGTTCTATATAATGCTATCCACCTGTTCACTTTCTTCTTGTAACTGACACAGAACCTATAAATGAGCATCTGCTTACAGGTGTTCCCTAAGATATCATTAAATAAAAAAAAAAAAAAAAAATCAAATGAGTGTCAAGGATGCCAAGAATTAAAAAAAAGCCCATCCCAGCATCCTGGAAAAACTTACAAATCTGAATGGATTTAGTAGTAAATTAGTGCTTCAACAATGACTTTTCAAATCAAGGAAGACTCAGATAACTATTTATTAGTTAAGGCAGACATGTTGGTGTACAAGACAAACTTAAAGATCAATGACAATGCTACATTTATCAAATTAAATATAAAAGCTTTGTTAGGAGCTTGTCTAATTAAAATAGTAAAATATTCTCTTCTTTTATTCTTTGTTAACTAGGTAAGGCTCACTAAACAACTTCGCATTTTCAGGGCAACCAGGAGTTTCAGACTGGTTAAGTGACTTGCTCAGAGTCACACAGTATGCATGTGGAAGTTAGAATCAAACCCAGGTCTGCAGAACCAAGCCCATTCACAGCTTATAATTTTAACCTCTAGGCTATATTGCCAGTTGACTCTATTTCCAATTGGTGACTTTTGTGACTTCTTTCTCCTGTTAACTTTTTGTTGTTTATTTGTGCTGTTTCAACTGAACTGCCATGCCTGTTTCTTCTCTGGTCTCAGCACAAAGCTGACAGTCATTGACAATATTTAGGACTGACATCAATGACAGTCATGCAAGTGCAGCGCTGGTACAGCTGATGGCTTGAGATAATCAGCTTGTGTTTTCCAGCAAAATATAGAGAATAATGAATGACTAACTATTGGTAACAAGCTGGTTAGTTCATTGAGAGGTTCCTATGGTGACCGCCTGAACCTCAAGGCGTAGCTCAAGAGGTTTGGTCACAATAGGAACCGGAGATGTACTAACTGGTTTGTTGCGATAGTTAGTCATTCATTTTTTTATAGTGTAGGATGGTCAAAAGTGCTGTCCTTAAATATCTGAAGCTTACTTTTAGCTTTTTCTCTTCAAAGGATGAGCTCTCAACACTGCAGCTGCTGTCAAGTAAAGGAACATCATGCACTGTGCATGCATGATCATGTTCTAATTGTTATGCTGTACCAGCTGCATAGAAGTGCAGCATAACAAACTAGCTGCCAAGCCAGTACAGTATAACAATGTTTTGAAAACGATGGAATTCCAAGTATAATAGCATTCCATCATATACTATGTATAAAATTATCAAGCCGATTACTACTGTTTTTATTAGCAAGCATTTCTACACAATAGTTAATAGAAGCATTGATGCACACATTGTTTCAGTCTAATCAGAATGTTAAACATTGATGTTAAACACTGCCACTACTTTGAGAGCTGTCTGACTGACTGAAACTTATATATTCACAAAGTGATTTTTTAGGTTATCTCACTCATTTCAATTTAGTAAAATCCACATCAATGTGCTGTAGACAGTTTCAAACATTTCAGTCTTACAAAGTTGAGTGATGTGTCTGAAATGGTCTGATGCATTGGGAAAAAAATTGTAAAGATGTAAATACTGGAAGTGCTAAGATAGTGCAGGTGGTAAACTATCATTCACAACTGCTTTCTGTTGACGTGGGTTTATGATGGTTGTGAATTAGCAGTAGTACATTGCTTCATGTGTCCAATCTAGTCACCAATCTAACAGTTATTGTATTAATAGTTCTCTCCTAAAATGAAGCTTGTGCAAAGTGCATCAGTTCTGCAACAATATTCTTGTGGATAGAGGTATGATGTACAAGTGATATGAGACTTTACTCAATGTAGTGATTGATCCAGCTACCACTGATTGAGCAAATATGTTTTTCCATAAAAATAATGGCTTATCTTATCACATGCATTGTGTATTAATTACACTGCTGATGTATCTAGTTGTAACTCTGAACTAGCTTAGTATTAGCAGATTTGATAAATAAAGTACTTGCATGTCACAAATCAATGAATACTGAGTTTTTGTTAATTAGTCTCTGTGTGTGCTGGTTTGTACTGCTGTTAATTCATAACCATTGTGAAGCCAAGTGCATTGAAAACAGTTGATATTTTGCCACTTGTACTATTCTAGTACTTCAATTATCCACAGTTTCATGGCTGTTTTTCCAGGCCAAGGCACAAGAGTGTTTCAGCAGACACATTGCTCAGCTTTAAAATGAATAGATTTGCTTCAGGTGTGCTTAGGAGAACCTTCCATGTAGAGAAGCAGGCAGCTAGCCCTTGACCATAACAGAAACACAAATGCTGCACTCAGACAAACACAAGGAGAGGATTGTATTCTGTAGTCAGAAATCCAAATTTATTGTGGTAAGGTGCACAGGAACATACTCTTCTTCCCCACTGCTTTGGCCAAACACTAGGCCTTCCTCAGGTGAATGCCTAGAGTTTGGGCAAAGTGCTGGGGATGAATGGTATGTTCCTGTGCACCTCGCCACAATAAATGTGGATTTCTGACTATAGAATGCAATCCTCTCCTTGTTTTTGTTTGAGTGCAGCATTTGGTGTTTCTTCTATATTGCTCAGCTTTATAGGATGGAAATGTCTGAACCTATATATGTGGATATGAAATTTACCTACCTGCAACTAGTGAGATAACCTAAAAAAGCACTTCAAGGATCTGTGAGTTTCAGTCAGTCAAACAGTACTCAAGCAGAGCACAGAAAAAAGCTAGAGATGCTTGTGCCAAGAGCGGATTAAAGGGTTTGGCTCTGTGGATTGGAGAAAGGGTTTTGGTGGGGTGCCAAACTGAGGAAAAGGAATTGAGGGAGAGACAAGGATGAGTGGGGGAAAGGTAGACATTCCAATTCATGACAATTAGAGACATGAAATGGGTGCCATGGAGGTAATGAATTATGAAAAGTCTCCTCCAGCTTCCTGGAAAAAACTTACAAATCTTAGTGGAGTATTTTTACAAGCACAAGTGATGTGGAGCTCATTACATTCAGTATTATCAGTTTGGTGCATGTTGCTAGGGAGGATATGCAGAAAAAGGAAGAAGCAACTTAGCTTCTAAATGCTACTGCACTGACCCGTGTCCCTTTTGTAACTACAAACTATAAGAAGCACACAGCTTACCTTGCTGTATCCAAATGGCTTTATTTATAAAAACAGGTGCAAGAAAACATTGCAGTTTAAAAGATGCTACAAAAATAGGCGGACAAACATTTGAGTTAAAACTACAAAACAAATCACATGCTGGCAGTCACTGAGTGCTCCCACAGCCATTGCTTGCCAGCAGCAACAAACTCAATGCTTATGCTAATCAGCATCCACACTATAATGAGGAATTACCTCTCCAGTGTTATTTATAGTGTAGATGTTAGATAGGAAATGTATGAACAGTGTGTGAAAATAAGTTTTTTGTATGTAAGTGTGGGTAACTCCCATCTTATGAATATGTATGAATTTAACTGAATAAGAGAGAATGTGTGTGCTTGAGCCAATCAGTTCTGAGGAAGCCTTAAAGCAAAATGTCAGCTGATTATCATATGAGTTGAACATGTTGCTGCCTGGCAAGCAATGGCTGTGGGAGCACTCAGTGAGTGCCGGCATGTGATTTGTTTTGTAGCTTTAACTCAAATGTTTGACCTCCTATTTATGTAGCATCTTTTAAACTGTGACGTTTCCTTGCACCTGTTTTCATAAATAAAGTTATTTGGATGCAGCAAGTTATAAAATTGGCAAACGATTTCAAGCAATCTGATTTGTTGTTAGCCATGCATTAGATGTGTCTAATGCACATCTAAAACTAGAACCCCCATTTAGAATACACAGGCCCATTTTATAAGCAGAATAAGCCACTCCGGGGAAGCTGCATTTGACAGTTCTAATGCACTGCTAGTGGACTGTATGCACTCAACCTGTGGCCTTATGCCTCACTACATCCCCCTAGCCATGCATTAGAACTTTCTAATGCACACCCCATCATGTCTTATTGCTTAGGTAAGCTGTGTGCTTCTTATAGTTAATAGTTACAAATGGGGCACTGGTGAGTGCATCAAAATCTTTAATGGAGTAGCAGTAAAAGAGAGCATAAACAGTGCACAAAAATACCAGAATTTGGCCATCTGTATATGCATTTCAAACATAAAGTAGTTTAGAATAAAAAGAATTAATCTTGAAAAAAATTAAAACTAGTAAGGAATGAGGTACCACCTGAGATGGATACAACAGTGCCTTAGGGTCAGGACAGGAACTGTGCAGATAGCTGCTGAAATACACAATGTCATGTCAGCAGAGTGATGTGTGGCTCTCTTTTAAAGGCTTTCAACATTCATAATGTTTCTTTCTGTTTACTGCATTTACAAAACCAAGATGAATTTCTGCTATAAATTCTCATCGTGCACTCTGGGACAACAGTGCCTTAGGTGTACATACAACAAATTCATCAAAAGACAATTCAGTGGGCATCCTTTTGCAAACAGCTCAGAACAACATCAGGCAACATGTGGAAACTGCTTAACTCACTGCTGCATATTTTTGGTGGGACTTGTAGAATAAAATTGTGCTTCAATCATAGGCAACCCCCCCCCAACACGTCAGCTGAACACATTCCCATACAGCGTGAGCTCAACAGCTGGAAATTTATGAAAACCAGTAAATTCAAATTTGGAAAACATGTCAGTTCCAGAAGATTTGGAATGCATGACAGTGAAACAGGGTGGAGGTCGAGCTATAGAATTATTGGTGTATGGGCTAACAGTCATTTACAACATGCTATAAAGAGTTGAAGACTAAATTGTGTGTTATTTGGCTACCTGCACAGTTCCTGTCCTGACCCTAAGGGAATTGTGGCAAATTCACCATGCTGTAATTGGCCACTCTGTAATTGGACGCACTGTAATGACATTGAACCTACTGTTTTGACAAGCAAATAAATCCCTTAATAAGTTATAGGGAGTCCTACTGCTTTTAGTCTTGGTGTTCTTTCAGGGTTGGTCCTATTGCTTTTAGTCCCAGTGCTCTCCCAGGGTTTGCCAGCCACTAAAACAGAACAGGAGCAAAGTCATCCAAAAGCTTGCAGTCTGTACTCTTTCAAGGATGAGGTGACTTCTCTGATAGTTGTATGCATGTGTGTTTGTTACCAGAAAAAATGAGACAGTGGGGGATTCAGTACCACCAGTGTCACTATTATATTTCTGTGTGTGTGGGGTGGGGGAGCTGTGGACTGCCAAAAAAAAAGAAGTGAGCATGGAGTGTTCCAGTGGAGGTGACTTTTTTGTCACTTCATCATGTTGTTGGTTTGCAAGGAATGTGGGAGTGCTTTTCTGTAGCAAGAAATCTGCAGGGCTCTGCCCACTGCAGCCCTAAAAGCAGACCAACAACTCTCTTCAAACTGGTTGATAAGACTCTAAATCCAGACTGTCTTGGTTCTAGGATAGAGCCAAGTTCAGTGGAGACATGAGTTTTCTTAATTTTTTGCAACCTAGATTGAGAAGATGAGGTAAAATGTCTTTTTGCTGGTTGGTCAGAAAGGCAGTGCTCATGAAGCTGATGTAGTTGAATCTTGGGTGCTACTGATGGACTTTTGGCTTAACTGATTATGTAGAAATCTGCCATGTGCTGTCAGTGATGTGCCAGTCCACTTGCATCTTAAACACTGCCCCTCCTATTTATAAAGGTGTGTTGGCAGATGCTAGTGCCTGCGTTGTAGAGACTGTGGACTGATCCTTGAAAGAGGTATATTTTCTAATCACCTTAAAGGGATCATTGCGAAGCCCCTCCTTGAGTAGTCAAATCTAAATCTGGACACTGTCTCAAAGAACAGGCCTGTCTCTAACCTTCCATTTATGCCTGTTACCATTTCTGCCTCCACCACTACCACCACCAGACTGTTCCATTTGCCCACCACCCTTACTGTGAAAAAGTACTTCCTGTCATTTCCTCTGAACCCACCCCCTCCAGCTTCTTATTGTGTCCCCATGTATTTGAGCACCTTTTTCTTTGGAAGATGGTTCCATTCTGTTCTCTATATTGGTAGTAAGTAATGTGGGCGAGTAAAATGAAGAGACTCAGTTTGGCTGCTAGTACAAACAGTGTCAAAGTATATTGATGATTACAATATAGTGAGTGTAGCAGTGAGCTACACCAGCTACAGCAGGCTATGAAGCTGTGTTCATCCAAGTAGTTTCAAGCTGGCCATTTGCTATAGTGTCTTCAGTCACCAGTCCTGGAACTGGTGGTCCTGGGTTTGGGTCTACCTGTGGTGTTTATTTTATTCTTACTTCTTTCCCTGTGTCTGAACCCCTCCCAAGTTGATTATATTTGGTTTTGGGGGTGTGGGCACATAACTAACATACACATGTAATTTGTATTGCTGATGTTGAGAAACTAAGCAACCATATCTGTATGGGTTGGTCAGTGTAGTTCTGATAGTTTTTTTTTTATTTTAACCCTTGGTGATGTTTGCTTCACTTTTAGTCTAGGCACTCTTATTGAGTCTCCCTCATTATATACAACTCACTGTTTCTCCCCATGGGGTATCTGAATGTTTCAATCATGTCCCCCTGTTCCCTCCTGTCCTCCAGTGAATACATGTTCAATGCCCTCAGACTTTCCTCATCAAGTTTATCAAGCAGACCTTCTCCATTTGTGTTGCCCTCCTCTGTACTGCCTTTACTTTATTTCCCTTTGAAGATGGGGTCTCCAAAACTGGATGCAGTACTTGAGGTGAAGCCTCACCAATGATCTATACAATGAGATTATTGCATCCTTTCTTCTGCTAGTGATTTACACATCTGCAGCCATGCATCCTGCCAGCCTTCCTGCTGCCTTTTCACATTGTTTTGACATCTTTAGATCATCCAAGATGAGAATCCCTGGAACTGTTCCTGCTTTGACCTTGTAATTTCCTTTCTCTAGGTGGTATACCACCTGGGTTTCTGTGCCCCATATGCATTACCTTGCTCTTCTTCACATGGAAACTCAGCTGCCAGTCATTTGACCAGTCTTCTGGTCTTTTTAGGTATCTATTCATTCTATCCACCTTGCCTGGCATGTCCACACTGTTGCAGAGATTTGTGTTTGTCTGTAAACATGCATACTTTCCCATCCAGCCCCTCTGCAGTGCTGCTGATAAAGACATTGATGAGGGCTGGGCCTAGCACTGATTCACTGGTCACTGCCCTCTGCAGAACATGTTCCATTCACCACCATCTTTTGGTTTTGCCAGGAAACAATCAGTTTGCTAGTTCAGCAACACTCTGTTCACCATGTCTTCCAGTCACCATTTCAGTATACACACTGGAACCTACAGAAAAAAGCAAAGCTACCTGTGAAAGGAAGATAATTTTATGTGCACTACATTCCAACTCTGTATATGAGCAGCTCCTGATTGTTAAGACTGGTGTCTTTTCTCTGTCTAGTTGTTGGATGGCAGTTGCCTGCCTCACAGATTGCATTTGCCCCTTTGCCCTTTAAGGCATCCACTCTGATGAACTCTTAAATCATCTAAAAGAAACTAAAAGGTAGCAAACAAAGGTATTCACAGTATATATGCCTCCACAGGGAGTAGCAATAGAAAGAATGTATTGAGTTTTTTTCCTGCTATGCAGATGACACTCAGCTTTACCTTTTATTTAGACCTGTTGGGATTCTGATGAGTATGGTTGGGAAAGCTAGCATGTAGCTCAAGCATTTGATGACTGTGAGCTGGCATATAGACTTTATCCAGAAATATTGAGTTGCATCTGATGGACTCAAATCTTTGGTGTCTGCAGTAAAGGAAAATCTAGTTCTCCTTGAATGTGAAAATAACAGCTTATAGGGCAGCAGTGAACACTAAAGGACAACTCAACAACAGCTGATCTGTGGCAGTGTGTTGGCTTCACCCATCATCTCATGTCGGGGTCAAGCTTTCTAAACTGGTGCATTGCATGTGCTTTTCTGGCATGTGACTCCATTCTATGCAATGCTGCTGATAGATTAAAACACTCCCCATTCCAGACAGCACCTGTTGACCACAGGCTCTGTTAAAGGGTGGTGGATGCCTGAAGCAGTCTCCCAGCAGTGGTTGTGGTGGTGAAGTCAGTAGTGGGATTCAAAATAGCTTGGAATAAGGACAACGGAGTTATAAGGGATATGCAAGAGGGTGACAGAGAAAGAGTAACCACCCTGGAGGATAGTAATGCAACAAAAAAGGGCTGACTGGATGGGCCACACAACCCTTATCTGTCTTCAACTTCTATGTTTCTATGTTTCCATGTTTTTGCCCAATGTCAACAACAATAGGAAGACCCAATGGGCCATACTAAATATGCTTTTATATTAATCAAGCCAGAGGTCAGGCCCAAAGAATGATAACAAACATTGCCAAAGGTACCCAAACCTATATAGGAAGATAATGTTGAATACCAATCCATCATACCCCAGGGTGTTGACCCTATAAAGAACAATAGGCTCAGGAAGCCCTGCAGCCCAGAAGCAGAGGAACATATGTCTATGCATGATCTTTCAAGCTGTCTTTCAATCATGTACCTGAAACTGAGGAAACAAAAACACCTTGCACAGATAACATCACAGTCAGCAGCCGTCTGCATCTATAGAGATTACACATGTCCTCTGCAAACTTGGTAACACCATAAAAACCCCAAATCAAAACTTACAAGGTAATAATGGATTCACTCTTACAATAAATATAAAATCTTGAGGAAGGTGTAGGAATCGGGTGACCTGGTGGAAGATTCGGCTAGGTCATCTGTTGTCTCATCTCAAAGTGACCCTTTCTCTGAAACTGAAGAGTTGCTATGAATATGCATACATGAACAACAAAGAAAAGGAAAAACAGAGAAGGGGGTGGTGAAATAGAAGTCATAGTTCTTTTAATCTTTCTTTTCCTCAATGGAATGTGGGTTGAAATTCAGATAGATCATCTGTTATCTCTTCTCAAAGTGACCCTATCCTCTGAAACTGAAGGAGGAGCTATGAATAAGCAAACATCACTGCAGCAATGGCACAACACCGCCAATTGGCATTGTACCATCACAGTTCAATTATTGAGAGTAACACCATGGAGACATTTAAATAGTGGTTAGATCAGCATATGGGTAATATAAAATATGAATATCTATAAAAATAATTCCACCTTTGGGTGGCAAGCTCATATAAAGGTACTGCCTCCTGTGCTTGTAAAACCACTATGATACTATATACAAAAGTGTGTTTTTACAGGGGTCTTTGCCCCCCGTATCTCCCATGTGGAAGTCCTTCCCACCCACACCATCTGCATTGGAGTTGGTTTGGGAAGAGCAAACCCCTAGAGACAGCAGTGTTGGGAACCAGCAGACTGTCACAGTGAATGGTCAGTATTGTCACTGTGATGGTCTTCACTGTGTTCCATTGCTGTGGGAATTGTATACCCACCCCACCTCCCCAAAAGAAAAGAAAAAAAAAATGTTGTTTTGGACTTTGGAGTCTTGGCAAATCTGTGGTGCAATCTTCCTTGTGGTTGTCACTCTTGAACTCACTGCCCCAGTCTGTAGCCTCCAGTCTGAGCATAAGGTACAGCTCTAGCCAGTGCCTCATAATGATGCACTCCACAAAGTTAGAAAGTATGTCTTGCCATATGTTGCCAACACAATTTTTTGTAGCTAAGGAGATCATGTGAGATGTTGATTACTCAGGGACTTGGAGTAGCATTAGGGCTGACAAACTCTAATGAAGACTGCACCACTGATTTTGCAAGAATTCTGTGATAAAAAAATATAACATCCTAATGCTCTTTCTTTCTGCTGCTTTGGGCATGAGGTAAAGAGTTAGGGTTGGAAACCCTAGCGCTACATTGCCCTACTTATCTGGCATTAAGGTACCCTAACTGGTGCATTAACAAAGTATTTTTAAATCATGTCCTTTTTTTTTGAGATAGTGGATTGTATCCTCATTCACACAGATCCCTGCATGAGCAAATGCAGATATTAAAAGCACTTTGGGTCCTCCACCATGGGAAGAATACATCCATCTACAGAAGTGCAGGACATGGCACATTCACTCTTAATGCATTTACTCTTATCACATTCAGTCTTCATACATTCACTCTATAAACAGTCACTGTACACACATTCACTCAACACATTCAACATTTACACATTTTCATGTCACTCATTCACTACTTGTTTAATTTTGACCTCAAATTTTTAAGATAATCATTTTATGACTGCCCTAATAAACATGACATGCAGCATTTACAGTATGATGGCTAAAATTAAATCATCAGGAGGATGACCTAGAGGGCAGGGGAGAAAGAAGCAGTGCCATGGATGGGCACCCTGGTCCACTTAAAGGAGAACTGCTGATTCCAGGGGATCTATGTGCTTGCAGCTGAGAAAAATAGTATATTTGACTACTACTAACAGTACTACAAGTTTAACCCCCCTTTTTCAGTTTAGAACTATGGACAAAGTGCACTGCAACATTCATTTCAGTTTCACACCACATACTGTATGTAATGATGTGTATCTTGACCCACTATGAAAAACAATAACTAAGAAATTCAGTAAACTTTAATCCAGACCCATTCATCATTTTCAAAAGCATGAAATACAATTTGGCTGTTATTTGCATGAATGTCTGAGTGTTATTCATACAAGTACAACCTCTTATTCTGAGTTCTTGGTAGTACAGTTAGCATTGTAATTATGTAAACATTAAATCGTAAGTTATTGTCCTGATTTCTCTGAATTCTAAGTAGTTATAGTAATGTTATATTTTATACTTATAATATTTCAATCACTGTTTCTATTTTCATTCAAAGCACATGATGCTGGTTTATCAATTTCAATTTTAGTGATAATCAGGGTGGTTATACAAATTAGAGTCTTATTCTCAGTCCACAAAGCATGTTCTACTTCAGATGAACAATGCCAAAATGAGGCATTTTTTTGTTTAGCCATACTCTCATTTCACTTTGTATGGTCTTCTGTAATAATGTTAGCCTTAATTGATTGTTCATGGTACAGTATATAGGAAACTTACTTTTTCAAATGAGTGAATGTGTGTGACATGGTTGTGGGGGGTTGTAAATTTCTTGTTACAGTATTATGATTGTGAAATACTGCTGTTACACAGATTGTGCATACTCAGTTTTCTTTGCCTGTTATGATATGTCAAACATCTTGAGATATTTAGCAAAATGAAAATACATTTTAATGTCCTTTACCAGTAGCTGCTGACCACTTTCTGGATTAATGTCAGTTAAATTAATATATTTAATTTCAGTTTGGAGCATACATAATTGGGTGTTGAATGTTTTCCAAAAGGCCCTGCTGAGCATGCTCTGAACCAAATTTGAAACCTTACAACTTGGGAAAGGATTAATATGTTTTTAATCAAACAATGACGGATCCCTTCAGGGTTAAACCCTTTCACCCTTAAACTTTCAGACCAGGTGATGACAAAACACAGCCAAAGGATCCTATTTTTCCTAAAAACACATAATGCACATCTCAGAATCTACACATCCCACTGCAATGAGTTTAACATAATTTATCAGGTTATTATGACATTTTAACATGAATGCATAAGCAGTCATTGAATGGAGTCATCAGTTATAATATATAGGATAATGGCTGAGTAGGGGGTCATAACAAAATTATACCCCCAAGGTGTGTGATGCACATAAACCCAGAAAGCAAAGCTCAAGGGGTTTATAAAGGATCCAACAGTGAGTTAGCATGTAAATTTGAGATTTACATCCCTACACATCTTTAATTTCATATAATTGATGAGGAACATTTTCTTCCCACAACAACTATATAAAATAAAGGTATTTCTATGGAGCCATGGACTGGTTGGGTTTCAGAATGGTCCATGACTGATGATAAAAACAATTGCTCATTTTTGTATTAGCTATCTGAAGTAAAAAAAAAAGTCTTACAGTTGTTTAGTGTTTTAAAAATAACTCACTACCATTGACTCTGAGTACAGTGAACTGTGTAGAGCTGGGAAATGGTGGCTGGAACCAAGTAGTGAAACAGGGATGGTTGCACATGTTCATTGTGAGAGAAACCCACCATGTGATCGTCATTATAATCCTCAGTGTTTCTCCAAGGGAGAAAATGCTCCACAGTTATTGTATAAGGTTTCCAATGATCTTTTGGATAGAGGTTTGATACCTTACTGAGCATGCCCAGAACCAAAATTTCAAATCCTTATAACTTGGGAATGGATTAATATTTTTCAAACCCCAACAAAATGCACTATCCTGGGGCAAGCCTTTTCTACTCTAAGAATTTTAGACCAGAATTCCAAACCATCTTGGCTTGAGGTGGTGACACAAAAAAGCAAAGCACCAAGATTTTATCTCTATCTTGGAATCCAGACATTCAAATGGCACACAATTTGGCAACTGAAAAGACCTTACCCCCCCAAACTGAATATATACAATTGTGTGCAATTCCATTTAATGGGGCAAAGTTATTTTGCTAGAGAGTTAGGGGTTTAACATTAAACAGCTTACTCAATCCTAACTATAGTGGTGATACCATACAACTATAATTCTGTATATATATATATATATATATATATATATTATGAAACCAAAAACTCAACAATGCATCAGTTAGGGTTGTTTCACAGTGACAAAAGTGAAGAAAGTCAGTGTTAGGTGTTGAAACCATCCTTGACCCCCCACCCCACTCCCAACCAGCATCTGGGTGCACATTAGGCCATCAGCCCTAACTTTCACCCCATCACATGTGTAAAGAAGCAGAAATATAGGAGAATGGAGTGAGAGTTAGGACTGATGACTCCAATGTGCACCCCAATGCTGGTAGGAGGAGGGCTGGTGGGTCCAAGGGGTTTCAACCCTAACACCAAATTTCTTCACTTTTGTCGTAGGAAAACCCTAACTGATGCATTAAACAGAGTTTTTGCCACTAATTTCCCTTCTTTTGAGAATGATGATGACAAATAGTGAAAGTAATGCAGCAGTGGGAGCATGGAGCCTGAAGAATGTATTGTGACATAGTAACAGAAACAGCATCACAAACAGAAGTGTCAACAGTAGCACACATGGTAACAGAAATGTAAATGGTAAAGAAATGTTAATACAACGGAGGCGCAAAGTGGATGCCAGAGCAAACAGTGATGCAAATGGACATTGAAGCACATATGACAAACACAACTGGTAACCAAACAGTGATGGCAGTGGTATTTTAAATGAAAATGTTAAGTGTCACACAAAAGAACTAGAAAGGGATCAGAAATGGAAACTCGAACACGAGCGCACACATAAATGCATACCGTGTGACACACAGCCATGGTACCACAATAGTAAATGCAATTGGTAAAGTTAAGATGAAGAATAATGCTAAAGGAAACAGAAACAGAAAAGGAATGGAGACACATTGAGTAACTCAAACCATAATGTGCATGGTCAGAACCACTATTGTTAATGCAAATGGTAATGGTAACATCAACAATAATGCCAAAGGAAAGATCAAATGCAAATGCAAGCAAGTACAGAAAGCAAATGTTACATGCATGGTCATGGTACCCAATTGTATATGAAAATGGTAACAGTAACAGCAAAAATAACGCAAAAGGAAACAGAAACTAAACAGAAATATGAGCGCTATGAAAACGCAAACTGTAATGCATGTGGATGGTAAACAACTGCAAATGAAACTGGTAATGGTAACAGCAACAATAATGACAAAGAGACAGAAACACAAGCCAAGTGAAAACGCAAACCGTAAAGCAAACCATGGTGTACGGTAATGGTGCCACAAATGGTAATGGAAATGCAACTGGAAATGCTATCTGGCACAGTAATGAAAGGGTACACCCTTGTTTTCCCCAAAAATGCATTGGAAAACACAGTTAAAAGAAGAATGAACATAACAATGAGCCTCGGAGCAGAAAATGAGGACTTGGAATATTAAATTGCTTATATCTCAGGAACCGTATTACGTGAAAAAAAATTAAATTTTATGAATTATGACTTTTCTGGCTAGTTTAGTACTTAGTCTGTAGCAGAGCTAAGCATTTTGTGACAATAAGTCTGTATCTCACACCTTTTCTGAGATACAGGCCCCAAAAAGCTTGAAGGGTGCCGTAATCTTTTCCAAGGGAAAAGCATTAAATTTGATGCGTTTACTGTGCCACCCTGTAATATTTTTCATCAAACCAACAAAAACACATCAGTGGATGTTGGCTTTCTTTCTCAAATTTCAGCCCAAAAGACCAAATCGTTATTTTGCAGCAGGGCTGCAAAAGATCCTGTAATATGGCAGACACCGTAATGTTATCCTATGGGAAAAAGTGTTATTTGGAGTGCTATAACTTTGCCACCATGTAATATTTTTTCACCAAAGACTGAAAGGCACATCTGTGAGATGGTGGCTGGCGTTCCTCAAATTTCGACCCAAAAGACCAAATCCTTCTTTTGCAGCAGGGTGGAAAAGAACTGCTGTCATTTTTCCATAGCCTGGAAAAGTAGTATCGCAACTTGTAAAGCTTCACAAAATTTGTGACACTTTTGTGAGTGCGACACTACTTTGCGAAAGTACTTTTTCCAGAAACTTGAAAAACATATTTCTAGGGTGTTTAACCTCAAAATAAAGACATGCCTAGCATCCTCAGGGTCCAACTAGGTAAACACAAAAAGAATTGTGTTGCTAGAGGGTCTCAAATTTAAATGCCAAGCATTTTTCTGATTATCAACTGAAAGCAAAATGGTGGATTTGTGAAAGTAAAAGGCCATTATGAAAAGTAAAACCTGCATTTGCAAAAGTGTTGAACTTTTTTAACTTTTCTCACTGAGTTATAATGGGAACTTGTTTTATGAATAACTTTTGAACCGTTCAATATTTTTCATGAAATCTTCATAAGACACATGGACTGGTGCATGTTCCCTGAAGTTTTGGACTGGTCACACAAACCGTGCTACCTGTAGGCTAGAGGAAAGAAATCACAAAAAGCATAATTGCACAATTGGTTGTCGTTTGATAACTCCGCAGCCATATATTCAACTGGTACAAAACCTGGCAGATCCCAAGACCTACCATGCCCAATTGTGCATACCAAAGTTCAGGCAAATCTGTTGAATGTTAGCAAAGCTATTAAGGTGCAAAATTTGACCTTTAACCTTAAAAGTGCTACTCAACTCTAACTATGGTAGCACTACCTGTGCTACTATATATATATATATATATATATATATATATATATATATATACATATATATATATATATATATATATATATACTGTATATAAATATACTAAGAGTTGCCCCTATTCAATTGAATTGCATGAAAATGTATTGACATGCAGCTTGGCAGAGGGCTAGGCATCTTAACTTGCTATGTTTCAATCCAGTTAGATGTGGATTCCAAAATCCAGATAGTGCATGGTAAGCAGGATATCAAACATCTATCCAAAAGAGCCTACTGAGCATGTTCAGAACCAACATTTTAAATCCTAATAACTTGGGAATGGATTAATGTATTTTCAGAACACCAAAGAAAGGCACTATTCTGGGGCAAAGACTTTCTACCCTAAAATTTTCAGACCAAATTTCAAACTGCCTGGCTTTTACAAAAAATGAAAAATGCAATCTAAAATATGGATATCAGAAACCACATATCTGATGGAAATGAAACTTGCAAAATTAAGAGACCTTGCACCCTCCGAACTGTGCATGCAAAAATTCATGCATTTCTATTAAATGGGTGCAAAGCTATTAAGTTCAATGTTAGAGGTTTAAAATTATACAACCAACTGAACCATAACTATAGTAAAGCAGCCCACTAAATCCTAACTATAGTGGTAGAACTGTGCCACAACAATACTGTGTGCATATATATATATATATATATATATATATATATATATATATTTATATATATATCATAATAGCTGTGCTCCTATTCAAGGGTACTGCATAATATTGTGCAATCTAGCAGATATGCCTCCTTGATTTGTCAAGTTTTATTCCATTTTGATATGTGGATTCTAAGTCTGGATAGATCCAGAAGCAAATGGTTTGAAACCTTTTTATTGGACCAACACAGATGTTACAAAAGAAAGCAATGTTTAAGCTTTTGGACCAACCTAGTCCTTCCTTGCATAATTATGAAAATTGTTCAGAGTCAGATTCTATTAACACCCAGATCATACATAAAACAAAATATGGAAACTTTTCATTGGCCAAAGTACCCACTTCAAAAAATCACAATTTTAAATGGAATGAATAGCATTCCATCAGCTTGATATTCTGAGAATCTTTTCAAGGACACCGATAATACATCAACTAATCTAATTCTGTATGTCATCATGGAAGATCTGGATAGTGCATTTTTGGAAAAATCTTTTTTTTTCATTTGTCATCACCACAGCCCAGACATGTTGGAGCTTTGTTCTGAAGTTTTCAGGGTAAAAGTGTTTACCTAGGATGGTGCTTTTGTTGGGCTGGTGAAAAACATATTGATCCATTACCAAGTTACAAGGATCTGAAATTGAGGTTCTGAGCATTCTCAGTATGGTATCAAATGTTTATTTGAAGATCAGTGGAAATCTTATGACCTCATAGAATGACTGCATATGCAATCATGTTAAAATGTTGTTATAACTTGCTTCATTATGTTTAAACTCACAGGGCCAGATATTGAAAACTTTAGCTGGTACAAACCATTTCTTGGGGTTAGCACCTAGTTTGTCTGGGTCTGCTACATTCAAAAGGTCAAATAGCACTCACAAACTGCATTAACACTGGGAAAAACTGTAATGTATGCAAGGGCAAACTGTGGGGACATATGCATGAATACAGGCACCAGTTCTATATTCAGTGAATAGAGCGCACAAAGTGTTTTTGCATGACTTAGCCCAACACTTTGCACAGTGAGGAATTACCACCAGGAAAAGGTAGTGTTAACTCTGGGCAAACCATATCTGCATGACTTTATGGCTTTGTGCAGCTTTGTGCTACCCTAACCAGTAAGTATTACCCATAGCAAGAAGCCACACAGAGAGGAAACATACTGCTCATGGATGGCATCCATATGTCATCATCTGCCACCAGTCCCAGCCATGCCATGCAGCAAGTGGTGTCCTGGCTTCTAGTGGACACCATAGCAGTGCAGCCATACAGCACACACCTGCAGACCACTCCTTCAGTGGACACCAACAGATGCCAGCACACACATGCAGCACTGTGTGCATGGAGGTATTGAGGAAAGTGTACAAGTGGCCAGGCTGCACCACAGACTGGGTGCAGCCACAAGCTGGAACAAGCCATGCAGTGCACATGGACCAGTGTTGGGAATACCCCAACACCAGTGAGCCTGTCTGATGGTATGTGCCCCCAGCCACATGCACATCAGCACAGACACCACAGTTCACACAGCAAGCCATGTATATGTCACTGTGAGCATCCCATGCCAGTTGTGCAATATCTGCGGGTCACAAAACAGCATAACAGTAATGTCCACTGTCAGTAAACACCTGCAAGTTAGGCCTGTCACTGTGCATAGTGTAGTGGTCATCACTGCCCTACACACCATAGGCATTGCTGTATCCCTCACACTACTGGCACCCTTGCTGCAGTGTCTGCTGTGCACTGTAGCATGAAGTACTGCTAGATAATTTCATGCAGCACCACCACCTGTGCCTGTGTTGTGTAGTCCCTGGGGTACAATATTTTACGCTGTACTGTACAAAGTAGCCTGCAGATTCCACCATGCACTGCCAGACTGACATACAGATGGAGTTGTGGGCATACCCAGCCAGCCCTGTACTTCCAGACTGATCTACAGGAGGAGCTGGGACCCTGCAATAGCACTGGGCAAACTGCATGCAAATTAGGTCATAATGAGATGTTAATCTGGATGTTTGCCCACAGACTACATAAGTAGGCTCATTTGCATGTCACGTTTGAATATAGAAAAGTTTTGCCCTGGTATAGTTCTATGCTAAACCTTGCAAATGTGTTTCACCATGCAAACATTTCAGAAACATTGTACATTTTTGCACAATGTAATTTCACATGCACTGCTGCTTGCAGCTTTACTGACTCCACTGTCTTTGCTAGCACACACAGTGGCCACATAGTTCAGCTAAATTCCTTACATCACTGTGAACTGGATGCTGTTGTGGTTTGCACTTCCTGGTTGCTATATTCAAAGCTGTCTTATTCCCAGGCTATTTTGCACTTCACTTCCAGCCCAGTTGCCCGTCTTCCTTAGTATGCTGTATTCAGCAGGTTTAGCACTAGGGCTATCCCTTTAAATATTGCAGGCTACTGGTTCTGGGCTAATTTAACACTCGGTCAGTGCATAATTTCAGCCCTGGGGCAATGTTTTGAATATCTGACCCTCACTGGATTATTACTTTTTTTCCTCCTCATGTTGTCACTTCAGTGAACCATGTAAAAAGCACTGTGGTCTCAAGACTGGTTTTCCAGTCAGTATCCAACAACAAAGCCTGTTGCCACACTTACCTTTTCGCCTTTCATGAAACCATCTACATTGATCACAGCAGCACTCAGCTAAAACAGGAAAAAGAAAACCGCTTCTGAATGCCATCTGTCACTGACCAAAATAAATTTACTTCAAAGCAAGGAATATATACACTTCACATAAACAATAAGTGACGTGTGGTTGTTTCAAAGCTGATTGACCTACCTTGAGGGTATCAGGCCAATTCATTTAATCTTATGGAGAGCTGCATAAAATAATAGAAAACCTTATTTACTGATATTAACAAGTGACAGTTCTGTATACAAGCCTTGTAATGTTAGAAGAAAATACAAACCTTGACTGCCGCTTACAGGTGCAGAAATTTGACAAATCAATATTTCAGGGTTCAGAAACTGATTCCTTAAGGCTGACAAAATGCTGAAGGATAAGCAGAGTTACTAGAAATATTTGAAAGGGCAAGAGACCCTAAAAGCACAGATTCTGTCTCATGAGTAGATTAATATTCTGCATCCAACTGGTACAAGTTCTTTGAAAAAAAAGCACTGGCATTGCTGAACTTTTCAATTTTTCACATTGGTATGCAATTTGCTCCTCATACTAATGAGCAGGACTTAACATGGAGGGGCATTACAGAGAAGAAGAATCCCAATGGCAGCTGATATCTGGAATATGTAAAAGGAGACTAAAATACAAACAGAGAAAATCCCAGAGATGTAACACGTGTAAACCCCAGAATTTATGAGAAGATTTCATACCCTGAAAGAAATCCTTTCCTAGAATAACAAATTCATAACTTATAAACAAAAACTGACCAATTAGCACTCTTCATTTTAAGTAGGTCCTAACATACTTTACCCAATCACTCAATGTGGTACAGGAATGTACCATAACGAATGAACAATCTGTGCCAGAAGATGTAAAATATGAAATTGTCTGATGGTCTGTAAGAAATCAAAACATGTTAACAGCTACAGTATCCAAAAGCAGCATCCATAGAGACTCAGATGCAAATATCTCAAGCTAAAGTTCAATAAATATCAAGTCACAAGAACATGCAGATTAATAACGATCTGTTCTTAGTGAGCAAAAACAGAGGTGCATCCTAAATTTAATTAATAAAACCCTGAAGAAATTGCTGGACCAAGCACCTCTGCATGTTTTCCTAATGCTCCAAACTCAAAAGAAAGGTAAAAGCAGAGATTTTCTTCAAGCTCCTTCTGCACTCACTATGAATGCCAGTGCATGCCACTTTCAAACATTGTTTGAGCAAACTGCATATTCAGTCAGGAAGTGTAAATCAAGATTTACAACCAGCCCACACCAGCAAAGAAAGTCCAACATTTTCTAATCTATGACTCTGATTCAAACTAAGGTACTTATGTCCCAAACGCACATTGGGATGAGAAAATCCCAAATGAAGGCCAGCACCTCTCGATGAAATTTCTTTAAACTTTTAATCCACAATATTTCACAATTTTTCGGCAGCAGTAGCAAATGGTTCTCAGGCTAAACTAATGCCAATAACCAATAGCGGTTCCAAATACTTTTTAAATTACCCACAAACAAGCAAATGCAGAGAACTAAATGCCATCACAGCATTTGTTTACATTTCCAAGACACAACTAGCCCCTTCCTCGGAACATGGGGTTACTGATGTGTGAACTCACTACTTAAAGTGCTCTTTTTAAAGGGATAAACCCATCTAAGTACAAACCTTAACTAGTAAATATATCTAACACCAGAATCTAAATAACTTCTTCTTAGCAGTAAACTATCAGCAGCAAATCATTATAATGTGCAAATGCATTTTAGTATGCAAATACATTCTGTTGCACATAGACAAAAATGATATAGGAAAGGAGGAAAAGGGAGGAGGAAGGAGGGGAAGGAAAGATGGGTAATTAAGGGCAATTAACAAAAACTTAAACTACAGAAATAGAAATTCATTATAAGACTGTGCAGGGAGACACAGTCATTTAATCCATTGGTTTGACAGTGTCCAAAGTAACAAACCAAAATGCTTTCTGACTTAACAATTTGTCTTTCAGACTTCCACTCTCTCTGATCTAACTTCACCTTTCCTATACAAAATATTGAAGTAGTGCAGTGAAAAATGTCAGCTTCTCTAAAATGTCTGGCCATTGTATATCTATAATTCTGCATTCATATTGCTGTCTTGTGTTTAGCTATTCATAATTTAAAAGCTCTTTTCATTTGGCCAATATAATATATGCCACGAGGACAAGTCAGAGAGTAAATTACAGCCTCAGTGCTGCAATTAATGAAATCTTTAATGACATATTGCTTTCCAGTATGAGGATGTGAAAATCTTATCAGATTTCTTGTGTTACTGCAGTGTAAACAATAGCCACATTTGTAGTTCCTGCAGGGGATTTGCAAGCAAAAGTCTTATTTTCATTCATTGATAACAGGCTGTGAACAAGTCTGTCTCTTAAATTACATCCTCTCTTATGGGATAGATATTCTCAGATTGGTACTACTGATTTCATCAAATTGTCTATCACCTTTCAAATGTGCCAATGTTTACTTACAATATTTGCAATCTGATATGCTTTTAGGAAACATTGTGTAGCAAAGAACAATTCATTCTTCTTTTATTGTTGTTGTTGTTCAACCTGTGTACATTTCTATTTATTGTTTTATTTCTATCAATAACTTTGACTTCATTATATGCTTTTTCTCCTACTTGTTCAGGATATTTTCTCCCATAGAAATATTGCTTCATTTCATTGCTACTCTGTTCAAAATCTGTATCTAGGAACATGTACATTTTACTCTCAAAAACTGTCCTTTCAGGATGTTATTAATCAGTTCTGTCTGATGACAACTTGTGCCTTGCAAAATTGTATTTCAGGATACTGATTTTCTGTATAGTTTGCTCTTGAATTTATTGCCACATTTAGATATAGTAAAATCAAAAACATTTTATTCTTTCCTATCCCATTCTGCAGCAAATTTCAAATGTATGTTGGTACTGTTACTGTATTCAATAGATACCTCAATTCTATTTTCAGAGTTTCTTCAAATCATAAAACAATCATCAATGTACCACTTCCAGGTTATAATACTTTCAAAAGGGAGTTATTTAGATGTTGTATAAAACTCTTTCACTGTCCAACATAAAAGTTTGCTAGAGTTGGAGCAAAGTTGGTCCCCATACATGTACCCTTAAATCTGTGTATAGTATTTATTATTGAAAATAAAATTTGACTCAAGTACTACATGTGCACAGTTTCATTTGGGGTGTAACATGTTGTCTTCTGTTTTCAAGTGCTATAGCAATTGCTCTACCTCCTACATGCGGGATATTAGTATATAGACTTTCAACATCTATAAAACTAAGATGTTGTTCTGTTATATCAGAAATTCTGAAATTAATTAACACATGTGATTTGTATCTTTAATAAATGATAGTAACAAGTGGTACATATTTTTTAATATGTATGTCCACAAACTGTCATATTGGTTCAGTTGCCACCCCAATGGAAGATACAATAGGGTGACCTGGTGTTGGAATTATTTCTTTATGCATTTTAGGTAGCAGATATAGACAGGGCCTTCTTGGGTCCTCCTATGAATATACTCAGCCTCTATTTCAGTTATTCACTTCTCTGATACTGCTTCTTGGATTAAAATACTGATTCATTCTTTTATTTGTACTGTAGGATCATTATCTAGTGCCAAATAAAATATTTTATCTTGAAGCTGTCGAGTTGCTTCTGGCACATATTCTTTTAAGTCCCTTATGACTATAGCACTGCCTTTGTCGGCAGAACTAATGACAACATCTATCATTAACTCTAGCTGGGCTACTGCATTTCTCTCTTCTTATTTTATATGTTGATACTCATTCCAGTATTTATCTTTATGGTCATCAATTTCTCTCTCTACAGCTTTAATATATGTTGACTTCATCCAGGAGTGCTGGCCTTCATTTGGGATTTTCTTGATCTAAAGTGTGTTTGAAATTTTCAATCCTGGT
This sequence comes from Neoceratodus forsteri, assembly GCA_016271365.2. Classification (NCBI taxonomy): domain Eukaryota; kingdom Metazoa; phylum Chordata; order Ceratodontiformes; family Ceratodontidae; genus Neoceratodus; species Neoceratodus forsteri. Next base: position 1,182,225,643 of record CM057458.1, read on the forward strand.
AATGTGCACCCTCATTTACTCTATTAATGGTTGAAAATAGCAGAGTTTTAACACTTTTCATTAAGAGCAGTGCCTATTTTGTGACTTTTAAGGTACTTATGTCATTTGTATATCAAAATCTGTCTACTCAGTTGTGAAAACTTGCATAATTTATATCCAAAAATACACACAGTTTTACAAGTATTATATTAAAATGGCACTTTCATCCTAGTCCCTTTCTCTGTTATAGTTGCTCCAATGGAAAACACTACAACCCTCTGCTGTTTTGGATCCCATGGTAAGAAGAGTGACCTTTACTAACAAAGATAACAGACTTTAAAAAAGCAGCATTATTTGATAACTCACTCAACATTTTTCAAGTGATGTTGAAATTTAAACTCCTCTGAGATATGCCACTGTTTGCCCAGAAATACCTTCCCTGGACTACAACACAGTGAAATCTGATAACATAATACAGGTTAAAGTTGTAATGGATTTGGGCTGGCCTACCAGTACAGCTGTGCACACCACATGTCACACTGATCAACCCAGGTTCAGAAGTGAATCCTGGATGACAATGGGCCAGCCAGGGGTGGGGATTCTGCAGCTGTGGGGAGTATTCCTCTTCCTCTGGGGGGCAAGGATGCATGCCTGGTCCCTGGTGGAAGCTGTGGAAAGGAAGTCTGGGCCAGGAAGGTTGGGAGGTATGGCATACATTGGTTCACATCACACTGGAGTTCATGGCATACACCATGGTGTCATTGTATGTTATGTCTCCCCAGCAACAGAACTGTTGAGCAGCAGGATGACATGGAATGCCCACCAGCCCCTCATTTAACCAGATATGCACACTGGGCTGAACTAGATCTGTTCTCCAGTGGGGCTTGGGGAACCCTGCTGACCCCACCTGAGGTCAGGCACTGGAGGAAGTTGGCCAGCAAGTATGTCCTAGGACATGTTGGGGTGTTCTCCTCTTCAGGAAGGCCAACTGGAAGGAGAGGACATAAAAATGAAATATACTTGCAATGGATTCAATCAAAAGTTTAAAAAGTTAAGAACTGCTTAGTTATTGGTTGTGGATATGCAGTTATTGCACCAGTGTTCATTTGTTCCATTCTTCACTAAACTTGTAAAAATATTAACAAAATTTGCTGTGTAAAATCAGCTTTTTATTGTCTTAAACACTTGCACAGGTATTATAAAAATAATTCATGCACAAGGCTTGTGTATGAGAATTTTCACATATCCTTGGTGTGTGAAAATATCCTAAGCCCCAGAAACATTGCTGTTGGGGTTTACAGAGAATCACGTATGACTTGTATGTGAAAAATCATCATAACACATACCTGCACAGGCCTTATTCTCTATATAAAATTTAAGCTGCTTGATAGTTATAATGTTTATTCAAAGACAGACATTGGCAACATTTCATAACTTTACAGTGATTTGTTTTATCTATTTTAATCTTTTGTAACAGGGTGAGGCCCACTAGGCACAAGTGCCTGTTTTCAGGAGTGACCTGTGAGCACTGGGTGGTTAAGTGACTTGCTCAGAGTCACACAGTATGCAAATGGAGGTTGTGAGAATCAAACCCCAGTCTTGTCTGCTGGATGTACCAAGCTTGTTCATAGCTTGTTACTCTAACCTCTAGGCTATACTGCCAGCCAAAGTGTGACTCTCACTGGATGTTTTCCAAGGTATCTGAGTAGTGAATTGTAAAATGTTTGCAATTTTATCATGTCTGAGTTGTCTGGAACTAGTTTTCTGACTTTTGTTATCATTTGGTATTTTGGATTAAAACAACAAGCAAAAAGGTAATTTAGTCACTACAGCCACATGTCTTTATTGATATCTTAAGCTTGCTCCATCATTCAATGACCCCAACATTTCATGGACTGCTGTGACACTGATTGATTGATTGATTGATTGATTGATTGATTTTAAAATTAGTAACCAGGAGAGGTACAGTGAACAAGGCTCATTTCCAGGTGTGACCTGGGAGAAGGTTATGATGGAAGAACAGCAGCACAATGCATAGTAGCAAAAGCATACTGAACAACATATGGTATGAAAAATGTGTATAAGTTAGAATAAATGCCTAACAATTATACTGTATGTGTAGTGAATAAAGTACCATAGAGATCAAGGAGAATGCCATTTAAGTACATATTCAGAAGTGGCAGTGATAGTTGGTGAACAAGAACAATATTGACAATAGGCAAGTGATTTGAGTGATGAGTTAATTGTCGACCTCATAATGAAGAGAGAAATTGTAGTGCTGTGGAGGTTAAATCAAGATGGAAGTAGGGACCATGCTGGCTTAGCAAGATGGTTAAGGATCAGTTGTGGTGTGATCAGGAGGAAGGGCAATAGGAACAGGTGGGGAGGGTTGAAGCTTCCACTGATGCCTGAAGGAGCCATATGATGTGGAGAACTGGAGGGAGGAGGTGAGTTGACTGCTGAGTGAGTGAAGTTGATAAAAGAAGGAAGATTGCCCAGCAGAGAAGTGGGTGTGAGGAGTGACACATGAATTAGTCATGGTTATTCTTCCCTTAATATAAAAATAACAAATACATTATATAACATATATTATATTTCCCCTCTAGTTAGGGTTGAGTAGCCTATTTAATATTAACCCTCAAATGTTGTACTTTAATAATCTTGCAACGGATCAATGGATTTGCATAAAGGTTGGTATGCACTGTCCTGTGGTGCAGATCTCTTGACATAGCAAGTTTTGTTCTTGTTGGATGTGCAGATTATTAGATCTGGATAGTGTAAAAACTTTAAAGTCACCACTTTTGCAGTTTTTCTTGATTGTCTTGTGTTTTTTTTTTTTTGAGGGGATAGAAAGAACTTGGATAACAGCACTGCTATGCTTTGTTTGGTGAAAAATATTAATCTGTTGCAAAGTTATTCAGTTTTTCAGTTCCCAATATTTTCTATGGGAAGATCACTTTCCAGGATAGAGGTAAAAAGTTTGGCAAAGATTTGGCCTCATGAAAAGGATTTTTTCATGAGGGCCAGTACTTTTCCATAGAAAAATTCCTTTTGTATACCACCATCTTGTGTTTTTTTACGTACTAAACACATGAGAAATACATCAAAACATTGTCATTTACAAATCAAACACCAGAACCTACCTAGCAGACCCAGTTTAGCAAGCTTTGTGTTTTTTTTTTTTACAATTAGGGTCAGAAATACTCATTCTGGGCACCCCAAATGATGGGTGCCCAGCTTAGAGAGAGGGAAGCTTCATGTGGAGTTTCTTGATTTCTGCTTTGGCAGCTGAACTCGTGCTGCTGGCTGCAATGTAAGTTGAAGTCCCCTTTTCCTAGTATCTACTGGCACTCCTCATTCATTGATCACTGCCCCTAAGTGAAATATAGATGCTGTGGTGTTTAGTGGACACCCACCCTCTGATAGCCATCTCTTCTTTTATGAATGTTTTTATATTTTTATAATCCTACACTGGAATGCCCATTCCTGGTGTTGGATGCCCACCCCCACAACTAGTTGTTTTATTCATATTTAATGACATCAAGAGACCCAATCCCTATGTTGGCATTACAAGCCACCACCACAGCAGTGTGGGACACTATGGATTCCACTCCCAGTGTCCCAAAATAGTTTTAATAAAGTTCTGGGAAAAAGTCCTAAATATCTTTTTTTAAACCTGAAAAGAAGAAAAATGGTCCCTCGTCTTCTTTACCGTCCCCATCCTCATCCCAATCCTCCCTCTGTGCACCAATCACTCTACCCTTAGACTATACTTGTAACAGGAGGTCAAAGGCTGTCATCTTCTGTGGACTGAGACCTTTCTGCACTCTTTAAAGCCAGACCTGCCTGCCATAGATCTCTGGATCTGAAAGGTTTGTTCTGGTGGGATGTATAGTTGCAGAACTGTAGCGTACTCAAAAGTGAAATTTGACACTTGTTGCAAATTCTTTGTCCAGCCATAATGGACTTAAGAATGTCTTCAAATGGGTTAATTTGTTGGTCTGCATGTGTCCTTGGTTGAACAGGTGCCTTTTGAAGATCTGGTGAACAAATATTGCTCTTTTCAAAAGCTATTCCATTTTTTTATGTCTTATTATAACCTATGGAAAAAGTTATATGTGCGCTGTGAAAACTTTTGCAATTACATTTTTGTTGTCGAGCTTCCTGAAATTGTTATTGTGCTGCTGCCATCTTGTTTGCAGTTAACAAGTGAGAAAAAATGCTGTAATTCAAAAAATAGTGCACTTTGTTAAACACCAACAGGTGTGTTTACCTAACCAGGCCCTGAGGAACATGCCCATGGCATTACTTTTTCACCAGCTGGTCTGGAAATATGTTTTTTAAAATGTTTCCATATTTTGATTGTGACAACATTTTTGTTGCCATGCAAACAATCACGTTCAGGGGAAAAAGTAACCACGGCAACATTTTTTTTGTGCACAATAGTATTCCCATTATAGAGATAGGAGAATCACAAAAGCATTGAAGTAATTGTGGCAACACTGCATGAACACATTTTTGCTATGTGTTGGTTTCTTTGTCACTTCATTGTGGAAAGGTGGATTGTGTTATTAGCCTGAAATTTTTAGGGTGGCAAGCCCTAGTGCCACAGATGTGCCTTTCAGTTGTTTGTTATGAAAACATTGAACAGGCCATAGTTACAGCATTCTGAAGTTCAGAAACTTTCCCATATGATAACATTGTGGCACCCATGATGCCTTTCAGGAAAGCCATAAATAACATGAAATTAGATTTTTTCTTCTATGTTGTACAGTTACTGAGATATTTGGGAATTACTATTCCAATTGGTCATTTTCATGTCCATGAGCCAGTATTACACCCACAGAGTTAGCATTTATAGAGATATTTGGTGCCCCAGCTCAGAAAATGATGCAAGATACAGATTCAGTCGATCATGTTGCAAGAACTACTCACTCTCATGATTACAATGACACTTGATTTTTTTTCTACCTGCAACAGTTCCTGAGATATTGGCAAATTACTGTTACAAGGGTTCCTTTGCCTTATAGGACTGATGTATGGCTCCATACTTATGTGTAAGTGGGAGTGCAGGTGCCAGAGGCCCACGCTCCCACAGACATATATCATTATGCACAAATGGGCAGCTTGGTGGGGCCCATCACTCCCATCAACACATACCATTCACTATTTATATTACACTTTTCCAAAAAGAAAGGACATTTTTTGAAAAAAATAAACTATGTTAAAGCATTAGTTAGGGTTATTTCTACATCGACAAAAGTGGTGAAATTCAAGAGTGAAGGTACACATTCATGCTGGGCAACAATCTATGATGTACCACAGTAAGTTTTTTATTCTTACAAAAATAGTTAGCCATTATCACTTACTAATGAGTATGTGTACTGAATCCATCAATATAACAACATGATAATCTCAGATAGCATTTTCACCACCCTTTGTTGTGTGTTAATGCCTCCTGATATTGCCTTATCAAAACCAAATGATGTATCAGTACACTATAATATTCAGACCTGTGCTGCACCATTAGCTTACCATCTACACCTGATCAAATGTGTGGGAACATGAGACCCAAAGGGTACCACCCTACCACTTCACTATGTTTTATTTTGGGGCAGTTACTTTGTTTAAAGAGATGTGTCTGTTTTTGCTCAAATTCTTATGATGTTGCTTGTATGGGTGTTGAAGGGCCCATGTTCCCCTCAGGTATTGGTTCTTGGGCCCCTCCTGTTCAACGCCTACATCTCTGACATAAGGAAGGGTATCAGGAGTGAAATGAGTCTCTTTGTGGATGACTCAAAACTGGGGGTGGTGGTGGATGGGAGGAGAGGAGGGAGGTGGCATACAGGGGGACCTGGAAGCTCTGGAAAGGTGGTCTAGAAAGTGGAAGCTGAGTTCAATGCGAGAATGCAAGATAATGTACCTGGGACCCAGAAACCCAGGACAAGTGTACACCTGAGGAAATGCTGCAAGTCAAGATGAACAACTCGAGGTCTTGTGGGACTGCAGCAGCAAAGGCCAACAGGATGCTTGGATGCATTGCTGGGGATCACCTCCAGAAGGAGGGTAGTGATACTCCCACTGTATAACTACTTGGTGAGGCAGCACCTTGAGGACTGCATGCAGTTTTGGAGGCCACATTTAAAGAGGGACATTGAACTCCTGGAGAGGGTCCAGAGGACAGCAACCAAAATGACTTGGAGCTTGGAGGATAGGACCTATAGGGAGAGGCTCAAAGAGCTAAATATGTACACATTGGAAGAGAGAAGGGACCGGGGGGTCATGATAGAGGTCTTCAGGTGCATAAAGGGGTAAAGAGGGGATGAGCAGTCAGGGTGCTCTTAAGGAAGGAGGGGAGGCAACTAGAAGGCATGGGTGGAAGCTGGAGGGGGGGAGATTCAGGGAAAGGAGGAGGTTCTACTTCACTGAGGAGGTGGTGGAGCCATGGCATGCACTGCCCAGGGGCCTGGTGGAGGCAGAGACAGTGGAGGGGTTCAGAAGGGGTGGGACAGGTACAGGGAAGGGTTCTGGAAGCAAAACCAGTGCAGAGAATATCTGAGACTGGGAAGGGAGAAGCCAGAAAGGGAGAGGGGACAGCACGTCAGCTCCAAGGGTGGGGGTCAACCAAAAAAAAAAACTGAGCGGAAGACCATTAGGTGTATTCTGCTGGCATTTTAGTATGTTAGTATGTTCCCACTTCTGTGGTGTGACCAGAATAATATCAGACAACATTTTCACCACCCTTTTCTGCATCTTCATGCTTTCTGATGTGACCCTGGCATAAATAAATTATGTATCAGAACACTACAATGTGCATAGTACTAATGCACCGGTATCTTATCCTCTATACCTGGGCATCAGTGTTGTAGCATATGGCCCAAATTGTGCATGGTGTTGTGTACCCTGATTGAAATTAACAAACAAGTATTTTCAAATATTTAAAACATTTAATGAATATGTGGTTATGGTTGCATAACATCAGACAACATTTATACCACCCTCTGTTGTGTTCTAATGCCTCTTGATGTTACCTAAATAACCAAATACTGTTTCTCTGTACTGTTATGCAGAAATATAAACTACCATCATTACACAGCTGAACACATGCATTCCATTCTGGGTAGAGGTTGTTGTAAGAGTATACATTCATCATTATGTACACCTGCTCATCTTGGTCTGAAAATGGGCCCATGCTCCCACTTCTGTGGTTATGCCCAGATAATATACACTGCATTTTCACCACCCTTTGTTGTGAGTTAATGCATCGTAATGTTACCCTGGCATAAAAATGATGTCTCAATACACTATTATATACAGAGGCCTCCTGCTCCATTATGATACCTTGCATCTGCACACCATGTCTGTGTACCCCCAAGGCATTCAGATTGCAGCAGAACTCATAAAGTTGGTGGACCATGATGATGGATGTGTCTTGTAGTACATTTAGATAGTTGTATGTTAATTTCTGTTACCTGCTGCTGGTTGTCTGTGATTGGTTGTGTTGCCTTGGTCCTTCCCTTTCTTTCAAGTGCATGTGTGTATGTGGGGGGGGATGCAGAGTTAGAGTTTTAAACACTTACATCAAATTTCCTCCCATTTGCTGCTGTGAAACAACCATAACAGATGCAATCATGGAGTTTTTTGCCATGAATTTCCCTTCTTTTTGAGAATGTGTTATGTAATAGTGAATGGCATGTGATGGTAGGAGTGCAGGGCCCTTTGGGCCCTGTGTTCCCACCAAGCTGCCTATTTCTTTATACTCACATGTGTTTGTGGGAGTGCAGGCTCTCTGGGACCTGCACTCCCATGTACACAGAAGCAGGAAGCCATACTGCAGCCTGTAGTGTAAGGAAGCATTGTAACTGATTTGACAATTTCTCTTTTTGAGACTGAGTAATATAAATATTGAATGGTAAGTGGTGGTGGAGTGTGGGGTCCTTAGGGTCTAGCGTTCACACAAGCAGCCATTCTCATAATCACATGTGTTTGTGAGGCGTGGTCCCTTGGGCCCTGCACTCCCATGAACACAGAAGCAGGAAGCCATACTGCAGCTACTGTAGTGTAAGAAAGCCTTGTAGCAGTGATTTGCCAATGTCCCTTTTTTTTGATACTGTTTAATATAAATAGTGATTGGAATGTATTGATGGGAACACAGAGCCCTCTGGGCCCTGCACTCCTACCATGCTGCCCATTTTTTCATTATAACCCTAACGCAAATGCAAACATGCTAATGGCAACAGTGATGCAAATGTAATGGAAACACAAACGATAATGCAAATGCAAGCACAAATGCAACTGCTAATGCTAACACAAATGCAGATAGCAATGCTAACACAATGCTAACACAAATGGTAATGCAGACACAAAAGCAAATGCAAACATTAACACAAATGGTAACACAGATGCAAATGCAAACAGTAACACAAATGCACAAACACAACCACTAATGCTAATGTGAATGCTAATGCAAATGCAAACAATAATGGTAATGCAAATGGTAACACAAACGCAAAAGGTAATGGTGATGCTAACACTAATGGTAGCAGTAATGGTAATGCTAATGCTAATGGTGATGCAAACGCAAACGGTAATGCAAATGGTAATGCAGATGCAAATGCAAACACAAACAGTAATGAACATGGTAATGCAAATGCAAATGCAAACAGACAGGGGCATTATGAAGCACAGTGAATATGAAGAATGTGAGCATAATAGTGGGCCTCAAACATGAAAATGATCAATTGGAAGACTCATTTGCTAATATCTCATGAACCGTACGAGGTAGAAAAAAATATAAATGTCATGTTATTTATGGCTTTCCAGGCTAGTTCTGGACTTAGCCACCCAGACGGGGGCTAAGAAATTTTGTGACAAAAAGATCATAACTCAAACCGATACACACTCCAAAAGGCACCACAGATGCCACAATGTTATCTTATCTGGAAATTACACAACTTCAGAATGCCATAACTTTGGGCCCCTTGAGTGTTTTTGCACCAAGCCACCAAAAGGCACATCTGTGGGACCAGGATTTTCTACCCTCCAAATTTTAGCCCAAAAGACCAAACCGTTTTGTTGCAGGAGGTAGCAAATATTTCCTGTTATTTTGGCTATAGTTTCACAAAGTACTTTCGCAAATCATCACACTTTCGCTATAAAAATCACAAAAAGTTTGCATTTGTGAAAGTATTTTGTGAAAGTACTTTTCAAAAAAAAATTTAATTTCATTTTTGGGGGTTTAACCCAAAACAAAGACATGGCTAGCATCCTCAGGAAACATAGGAACAGAGAAATGTAGAAACATAAATCTGATGGCGATGAGATGATCGACTGGCCGCCCAATCTGCTCATTTCTCTACCTAACGGATAAGCTGCAGGTCCCTAGTTAACCAGCAGCCTACTTCCTCCTACCCCCCACTAGAATTGCCTTATGTCTGTCCCACGCGTTCTTGAATTCTCCCACTGTTTTTGATTCTACAACCTCCTCAGGAAGGCTGTTCCATGCATCTACAACCCTCTCTGTGAAGAAATACTTCCTAACATTATCTCTGAGCCATCCCCTTCTATCTTCAAATTGTGTCTCCTTGTTCTTGCACATCTCTTTTCTGAAAGATACTACCCTCTTGGACTTTGTTGATTCCTTGAGACATTTGAAAGTTCTAACCTCTCCTCCTTTCCTCAAGGCTAACATCTTAAGCTCCTTTAGTCTTTCTTCATATGTCTTCTGGTGCAGACCCTGCACTATTTTGGATGCCCTCCTCTGGACAGCCTCCACGCTGTCTATGTATTTGCAGAGATGGGGTCTCCAGAACTCTACATAGCACTCCAGATGTGGTCTTACCAACTGTCTGTACAGAGGGCCAACACTTCCTGTTTTCTACTGGTGATGCCTCTTCCTATGCATCCTAGTATACCCCAGTCCTCCTTACTGCCTTCTCACATTGCTTGACCACCTTTAGGTTATCTGATATGACTACCCCAGGTCCCTTTCCATTTTTGTTGTTGTCGGTATCTCACCCCCCATTGTGTACTCTCCCCTGGGTTTTTGTTTCCCAGGTGCATTACTTTGCACTTCTTTGCATTGAATCTAAGCTGCCATACATTTGACCATTCCTCCAACCTTGCCAAGTCCTTTTTCATCCTTTCCACCCCACCTTGTATCAACCCTGTTGCAGATCTTTGTGTCATCTGAAAGAGACATACTTTTCCTTCCAGTCCCTCTGCAATGTCACTTATAAAGACATTAAAAAGGACCGACCCCAGTATTGAACCTTGGTACTCCACTAGTAACCCCCATTTCTTCACTGTGAACTCCATTTACTACTACTCTCTGTGTCCTGTTGTCCAGCCAGTGTTTACCAGGCTAACTCCTGAGGCCAGCTCCCATACTGGCTATTTTGATTATTAATCTTTTGTGGGACTGTGTCAAATGCCTTGCTAAAGTCTAGGTAGGCCATGTCCACAGCCCCTCCCTGGTCTACTACTTTGGTCACCCAGACAAGGAAATCAGTTAGATTTGTCCAACATGACGTTTCAGTTGTGAATCCATGCTGCCTTGGGTTCTGTGCCCCACTGGCCTCTAGGTACTCAACAATTCTTTCCTTCAGAAGTGATTCCATCGTTTTCCCTACCAATGAAGTCAAACTGACATGTCTGTAGTTTCCTGTCTCTGTCTTGCTCTGACTTTTGTGAAGGGGAATCACATCTGCCCTCCTCCTGTCCTCAGGTACTACACCATCCTCCCATGATTTATTAAAAGAGTAGTCAGTGGTGTTAATAGTTCTTCCCTTAGTTCTTTTAGAATTCTGGGATGAATCCCATAAGGCCCCATTGCTTTATCCACCTTCAGTTTTAGGAGTTCTTTCAGAAACCTTTCTTCTGAAAAAGGACTAATATCAACCCTCCTATACAGAGTGCTTCTATTGGCTGGATTAGGTATCTCCCCTTGCTCTTCCACTGTGAATACTGCACAGAAGTATTCATCAGTATCCCTGATTTTCACTGTTGCTCTCTGCCCAACCACCTCCTCTTTATTCAGCCTCAGTATCCCTGCCTTAGTCTTTCTTTTGCTCCCTAATGTACCGATACACAGTTTATCCCCTTCTTAACCAAGTTGGCTATCTTTTCCTCAGTTTGGGTCTTTGCTATTCTGACTGCCTTCCACACTTCCTTCTACTTTAACTGGTACAGCTCTTTGTCCTGCTCCTTCTGTGTTTCCTTATACTTCCTGAATGCTATCTTTTTCTCCCTAACCTTCCCGCCACTTCTTTTGAGAACCATAGTGGTTTTACTTTCATTTTGATTTGTTTATTTGCTTCACACAAAGGCTTGTTGCCTCTGTGATGGCGTTTTGATGTTTCCTCATTATTGCTGCACCCACATTCTTGCCTGTTTCTAGTGCTTTCTTGAAGCACTCTCCCATTTGACAAAATCAGACTCCCCAAGTCCAGTACCTTCACTTTTGTATGGCTTGGTTCTTCAGCTAAGTTTATCACGAACCACACTGGTTGGTGGTCACTTGTTCCCAGATGGCTGCCCACTTCTAGATCTGAGATCCTCTCTCTGTCTCCGTTTGAGAGTACCAAGTCTAGATTGCTCCTCCTCCCTTCCTTCTTAGTGGGTTCCAAAACTAGCTGTCTGAGGCATGGCCGCTGTAGGGCATCAAGAATGGATCTGCTCTTGGATGAGGCTGCAGCAAGGTGCTCAGTTAACATCCTGGCATATTCAGGTCCCCAACAGTAATATTTCCCGTTCTCTGATATCCTAAGGATGCCTTCCATCATTTCCTTGTCCATTTCCTCCCTCTGAGACGGGGATCTGTATACAATGCCTGTGCAGATGGTGGTGCCATTTCCAGTCTCCAGGGTGACCCAGAATGCCTCCTCTCCTCCCTGTTTACCCTTTAGTTCTGTTGCTTTGTTCCCTTCCCTTACATAGAGAGCTACTCCTGCACTTCCTCTTCTACCCTCCCTGTCCTTCCTGTAGATTGTGTACCCTGGTAGGTTGACATCCCTGTCATGGTTCTCTGTGTACCACGTTTCTGTGACTTTCATGATATCCAGGTATCACTCTTCCATCAAGGCCACCATTTTTGGGAGCTTTTTACCTAGACTATGGGCATTGGTACTCATTACCCTCCATTTTTTATGGCTTTATTTGTTTTTGCCCCATCCCTGTCCTTACTGCCTTTGTCTTTTTCTCCATTTACCCCTGCCCTTCTCCCTCTCGACAGGCACCCTACCTCCCTTTCTCCTCCCACCCCCAGTTCTACCCCCCTAACAATTGAGTACCTCACCATGAGCTGTTTGCATCCCCTGTGGGGTCCTGTGCCACTCTCCTGTGGGTCTCCATTGTGGAGGTTCCCAGCATCCTCCTTGGTCTTCACTGCAGGTGCCTCCATAGATGAACCATGCTCTGCCAGAGTGGTGAATGGATTGTGGAGAGGCACAACTGGAGGGATGCACCTCTGTTCCACCACCCTCATGCTCACTGAGTCCACCATGGTCCAAACACTCCTCTTTCTTGGAAACCTCTGAGGTAGTGGCGGTGGCCTGGGTGGTACCTGGGTGGGACAGCAGGTTTCCTGAATCATTGCCAGGTCAGCATGGAGATAAGCAACCTCCTAGAGAGTTGCCTGCAAATAAGGCAGCAACTCAATCTCCAGAATGTCTCCTGAAAGACTGCTGTTCCAAAGCCAGTGCATTGTACCACTCCCCACATGTCTGTCTCCCTTCCTGTTTCAGATGTTTTATTTTTTTGTTCTTGTTTTAGTGTGTGCAAGCTTGTGAGTGTCTCTACCCCTATTCAGTGTGCTGTGCCTTTAAGGATATAAAAAGGTGTGTGAAGTTAGTAAGTTTGGCGAAGTAGTGTGAGAACCCCTGATAAAAAGGAAATGATGTGCTTGGGGCAAGTGGGGTGAGGGACCGGGTGGGTGAGAGTAAACCTGTGCCCTCCAGAAGCAATCAACTACAACTTGACCCTCCACCTTGGGGAGTGCTTTCCTTTCTTTCAGACACTTATTTCACAGAGGTTAAGTAACAGGTCTAGTCACAAATGACTGCAAATATCTCCCAGCTAGAGATCATCCTGACAAATAAAAGCTAAACTAAGAATAGTCAACCCAAAACAGAGAATCAAAACTACTTACTTACAGGCCAAAATTTAATAATTCAATTCAGTGTAGTCTGTAAATTACCTCCTTGATTTAAAGAAGCTTTTTGGCTGCTTTCTCTCTCTATCTCTCTTAGCAGACAAAGCCCATAAACAACACTGTTTTAAATCCACAGTTCCCCAGGCCCTTTCAGCTCCTCCCTTAACAGACACCTATTTCATGGAGGTTAAGTACCAGGTCTAGTCACAAATGACTGCAAATATCTCCCAGCTAGAGTTCCTCCCTGGCAAATAAAAGTTAAACTAAGAAAAGTCAACCCAAAAGCAGAGAATCAAAACTAGTTACTTTCACAGGCCCCAAAATAAAATAATTCAGTTCAGTGTAGTCTATTAAATTACCACCTTGATTTAAGGAAGCTTTTAGTTGCTTTCTCTCTCTCTCTCTCTCACTTCCTCTCCCTCTCTCTCTCTCTCTTAGCAGCAGGACTCGACTAGGTGAACACAGCAATAATTGTGTTCCTAGAGGGTCCCAATTTTAAATGCCAGGCATTTTTCTGAGCTGTAACTGAAATAAAAATGGCTGACTCATGAAAGAAAAAGGGCCATTTGGGACAGTAAAATGGCCAGTCATGAAACTTTCATGATTGTGTAACTTTCCCTATGACTATAATGGGAAACTTGTTTTTGAATAACTTTTGAGCAGTTTAATATTTTTCACAAAATCTTCAAAAGGCAAATCAGTGACCCTTACTGCATGTTCCCTGAAGTTTTGGACTGAACGAGACAAACCATGCAAGCTGTGGGTGCGAGCAAAGAAACACAAAAAAGTAAATTTATTTGAGTTTTTGGTGCTCTGTAACTGCAACCATACATTCAACCGTAATGCAACTTGGCAAATCCAGAGATCTATGGAGTCAGACTGCACATGCAAAATTTTGGGCAAATCTGTTGTACAGTGGCAAAGCTATGAAGGTGCAAAGTTTGAAATTTTGTATGGAAGTGGCTACTCAGCCTAATTATGGTGGCACTACCGTTGCCATTATAAAATATCTATCTATCTATCTATCTATCTATCTATCTATCTATCTATCTATCTATATATATATATATATATATATATATATATATATATATATACATACACACACATAATCTGGTTTGCTTTTTTTCCTCATAGGAAACTATATAGCGTAATTTGGCTAAGTAATGAAGGAGTTGCCCATTACAGCAAACATGCACATTAAAGTTTCCTCATCAAAGTGTGAATGTGTACACCGACTTCTCACTCACCCCAGTTTCTGCTCGCCAAACCGCTGAGAGAAAGCAAACCACCACATGCACTAGGCAGTAAATAGTAAAAAAAAAATCAGCCAAATGTTTTAAATTGACCCTCAGGGCTGCCCACAAGATCAAAAACAACATTAAATAAGTAAACTAATTGATGACTGCTGCTGCACACTTCAACATAACTGGACCATAGCCACAAAAGTAACATTTTATTTTATGCAATTGCTGAGGCAAAAGGGCAAACCCAGCAATTATATAAACTAAAATATGAGTTAGAGTGTGTAAACTCAAAGTTTACACACACCCTAAGATTAGATACTAGTCATAAGCCCCTCGAGCTTCACTCTCTGGGTTCATATAACATCTAACCCCTCATGTGTGTGTAAACTTCTCGTTACACACCCAGAGCCATCCTTTATTCTCTATATTATAGCGGCATGGTAGAGCCACTATAGTTAGGGTTAAGTACCGCATTTAAGGTTAAATCTGAAATTTGCCACCTTAATAACTTTGCCACTGTATGGACAGATTTGCCTGAAATGTGGAATGCACATGCTGGTACCAAAGATCTCTGGATTTGTCAAGTTGCATTACAGTCAGATGTACAGTTGTGGACCTACAGCACACCACAAAATGACTAAATTACAGATTTTGCGTGTTTCATTGCTTGTGCATGCAGCCTGCATGGTTTGCGCAATGGGTCTAAAATGTCAGAGAACAAGCAGCCAGGATTCCGATGTGCCTTTCAAAGATTTCGTGAAAACAATATTAAACAGTTCAAAAGTTATTCAAAATACACTGAATCCCATTATAGTCTATGGGAAAAGTTAAACTATGCAAAAGTGTCATAAATGCAGTTTTAGTGTAAAAAATTACCCTTTTAGTTTCGTGATTCAACCATTTTTTTTTTCCAGTTGGTGGTCAGATAAACGCTTGGCATTTAAAAGTGGGACCCTCTAGGGACACATTTCTTGTTGTGTTCACTTAATCGAGTCCCAAGGATGCTATCCATATCTTTTTTTGTGAGTAAAACACCTCAGAAACATATTTTTTAAACTTTTATAAAATGTAGTGTCACAAAGTACTTTCCCAAATACTACACTTTCATGATTTTTATAGTGAAAGTGTCATGATTTGCGAATGTAATTTGTGAAGCTTTGCCAAAACAATAGGAAATCTTTGCCACCCTGCTGCAAAACAACCGTTTCATCTTTTGGGCTGAAATTTGCAGGGAAAAAAACAACATCCCACACATGTGCATTTTGGTGGCTTGGTGCAAAATAATACTGGGATGCAAAGTTACGGCACTCCAAAGTTGATGATTTTTCCCATAGGAAAACATTATGGCATCCGCCATACCTTTCGGGTTCCGTATTTCAAAAATGGTTTGAGACACAGACTTTTCATTGTAAAATTGCTTAGCCCCCCCATTGAGAGGCTAAGTACAAAACCAGTCTGGAATGCCATTAATAATATGAGGTTTTCATTTCTTTTCAACATTGTACGTTTCTTCAAATATAAGCAATTTAGTATTCCAAGTGCTCATTTTCCTGTCTGAGGGCCACTATTATGTACACATTCCTTGTATTCACTGTGCTTCTGGATGCACCTCTTTTGAACACAAAGTGTGTGCATTTGCATTACTGTTACAATTAGCATTTGTGTTTCTGTTTCCACTTGCATTTCCATTACCATTTGCATTAGTGTTTACGTTTGCATCACTGTATGCATTACCGTTTGCGTTTGTGCTTACGTTTGCATTACCATTTGCATTACTCTTTCCTTTTGAATCACCGTTGGCTTTACCATTTGCATTTGCATTATCATTTGTGATTCAGTTACTATTTTCATTAACTTTTACATTTGCATCACCATGTGCATTAGCGTTTGCATTTGTGCTTGCGTTTGCATTTTCATTTGCATTACTGGTTCCTTTTCCATTTCTTTTTGCATTACCATTACTGTTTGCATTTTCATTACCGTTTGTGTTAGCATTTGCATTTCCCTTACAGTTATCATTTGCATTTGCACTTGCATTTCCATTACTGTTTGCATTACCGTTTCCATTTGCATCACCGTTAGATCTAGCATTACTGCTTTGCTTTACTTCCCTCAACATTACCATTGTGGTTAGCATTACTGTTTGTGTTTACATCTGTGCTTGTGTTTCTGTTGCCGTTTGCATTACTGTTTCCATTTCTGTCACTGTAACTATTTCTGTGTATATTTCTACATGCGTTTGCATTACTGTTTGCATTTGTGCTTCCGTTTCCATTACCATTTGTGTTTCCATTTATGTTTGCATCACCATTACTGTTAGCATTTGCAGTTACATTACCGTTACCATTACCATTTCCTTTCATGTTTGCATTTGTGTCACCATTACTGTTAACGTTTGTGTTTGCATTACTGTTTGCATTACCATTTGTGTTTGCATTTCTGCTTGGGTTACATACATACTAACATACTAAAATGCCAGCAGAATAGGCCTAATGGTCTTTCGTGTCTGCTCATTTGGTCAGCCCCCACCCTGGGAGCTGACCTTGCTGCCTCCCTCACCTCTGGCTTCTCTCTTCCCAGTTCCAGATATTCTCACTGCACTGGATTTTGCTTCCAGAACCCTTCCCTGTACCTGTCCACCTCTTGAGCCTCTCCACCAACTCTGGCTCCACCAGCCCCTGGGCAGCACATTCCATGGCTCCACAACCCTCTCAGTGAAGTAGCACCTCCTCCTTTCTCCCTGAATCTTTCCCCCAGCTTCCACCCATGCCCTCTAGTTGCCCCCTCCTCCTTCCTTTGAAGCACCCTGACTGCCCCTCCCCTATTTACCCCCTTCATGTACCTGAAGACCTCTATCATGTCCCCCAGTCCCTTCTCTCTTCCAATGTGTACATATTTAGCTCTTCGAGCTTCTCCCCATAGGTCCTGTCCCCCAAGCCCCAAATCATTTTGGTTGCCCTCCTCTGGACCCTCTCCAGGAGTTTAATGTTGCTCTTTAAGTGTGGCCTCCAAAACTGCACACAGTAGTCAAGGTGCGGCCTCACCAAGCAGTTATACAGAGGGAGTATCACTTCCCTCCTTCTGGAGGTGATCCCCCTAGCGATGCATCCCAGCATCCTGTTGGCCTTGGCTGCAGCCCTCCTACAAGTCTCTGAGTTGTTCATCTTGACATTCACAACCACCCCAGAGTCCATCTCAGCCATCGAGACTGTAGCATTCCCCCAGAGTGTACACTTGGCCCAGGTTTCTGGCCCCCAGGTGCGGTACCTTGCATTTCCCTGCATTGAACCTCAGCTTCCACTTTCTAGACCATCATTCCAGAGCCTCCAGGTCCCCTCCTCCCCATCCACCACTGCCCCCAGTTTTGAGTCATCTGCAAAGAGACTCATCTGACTCCTAATACCTGTCCTTATGTCAGAGACATAGGCATTGAACAGGAGGGGCCCAGGGACTGATCCCTGTGGGACTCCAATAATGACCCTCCTTGGAGATGAGACTATCCACCAACTATAACCCTCTGGGTCCAGTCCTGAGCCAATTGTCTATCCATCTGATCATCTTCTTCCCCACTCCCATTTCTCCCAGCTTATCAAACAGGTCCTTATGAGGAACAGAGTCAAATGCCTTGCTGAAGTCTAGAAAGAGGACATCCACTGGTCTACCCAGGTCCAAGGCACTCTTCACCCAGTCATAGAACTCCACAAGGTTTCTCTGACACGATTTCCCTGGAATGAATCCATACTGTCTATCGTCCAGGCACCCTGACTTTTTCAGGTCCCCCCAGCCTCTCCTTGACAATGCCCTCCATCACCTTGCCCAATACCGATGTCAGGCTGACAGGCCTGTAGTTTCCAGCCACCTCCCTGATCCACCCTGGTGGATAGGCACTATATGCATCACCTTTCAGTCCTGGGGCACCCACCCTGTCCTCAGAGAGATGGTGAAAACCTCTGACAGGGGTTTCACCAGGACATCTGCAAGTTCCTTCAACACTCTGGGATGTAATATATCCAGCCTGGTGCTTTCTCCAGCTTAAGGGACCTGAGGCTTCTTTCACTCTCTGTTGTTATTTCCACCTCTGCTACCTCTTCCCCTGCATAGCCTTCCCTCCTCCTGCCAGTGATGCCATTCAGTTACAGAATTACAGAGTTATCATTTGAAGTTGTCCCCCCTCACAGTTAAAGATTTCTTGGCTGCCAGGTCTGCTGTTTTATTGCATTTTAGGCTGTGAGGTCTGCCATTTTGAGGTGGAAAAATTCTTAAGGTGCAAACTTTAGAATTGAATATCTCTTAAACGGTTTGGTCTTTTGCTTGAAATTCGGGGGTGTTGAGGATGTCCTACAGATATGAATTATGCTGTTTAGGTGATGCAAAATTAATTTGTTGTGGTGATATTGACTGATGTAGTTGATGTTTTCCCATTGGATTTGACATGCTACTATTGGCTTTGCAATTTATAGGTAGAGTAGGCCTGGTGCCATGGACATGCCTTGTAGTGGTTTAGTGTGTAAAACTTAAGCAGGTGTAGATCTAAGACACTCCGATGAATGGAAATTTGGTTTGTTTCGCTTCAATAACTTTTGGACCATGTAACCGATTTGCCTGGAATGTGGAAGGTAGAAAGATTAAACATAGATCTTCAATACTGACAAGTTTTGGATTGGTGGAAGTTACAGTTGCTGAATTGTGGTGCATGCTCATTATAATTAATGGGAAAGTATTTATGTGCATTGTGAAAACTATGGTCAGCACAGTATGGGGTGAGCAGGAAGATCCTATTATAAGGTATAGGACAGCTCAAAATATGTGGCACATGCATATTGTTCTGCATTTCTCGACAATGTGGTGTGAGCGCAAGGCTCACCCACCAATACATGTGACTCACTACTTATATAGTGATGCTATTGAGAAATATGCAAGCTCCCACCATCTTGAGTGACAATGTACTTACCTATGCTTTTTCAAAAAGTAAGAAAATTCTTTGCAAATAAATACATTAATTCAACAGTTAGGGTTGTTCCACAGTGACAAAGTGAGGAAATTTGTTGTTGGGTGAAAACCCTAACTCTGCGTTCCACCCCACCACCGCATACACACCTACATGCAAGAAGGGAAGGACCAAGGCAACACAACCAATCACACACAACCAGCAGAAAGTATATACCTGTCACTGTAGGAAGTGGAGAAATCCAACTTCAGGAATCATGCATTACTTACAAAGTTGTTCTATGAGGTTAGTCTATGTAAAGTTGAACCAAGCTGTATATGTGTATGTGATGGTGGTGGGGATGCGGAGTTAGGGTTTTCAACCCTAACACTGAATTTCCTTAATTTTGTCACTGTGGAACAACCCTAACCATTGCATTAATGCAGTTTTTGCAAAGTATATGTGTAGATATATATATATATATATACACACACACACACACACATATATATAATGGTAGCATGGTAGTGCTACCATAGTTAGGGTTAACTAGCACTTTTAAGGTTAAAGGGTCAAATTTTGCACCTAAATAACTTTGCCACTGTTCAACAGATTTGTTGATATTTGGTATGCTCAATTGGGTATGGTAGATCTTGGGATCTGCCAAGTTTTGTACTGGTCAGATATAAGGCTGTGGAGTTATATTTTTGTGATTTCTTTGCTCTTGCCTACAGGTCGTACAATTTGAGTGACTAGTCCAAAACCTTCAAGGAATGTGTGGCTGGGGTCCCCAATGTGCCTTTTGAAGATTTCATGAAAAAATATTGAACGGTTAAAAAGTTATTCAAAAAACAATTTCTCATTATAAGACAATCGGAAAAGTTAACAAAAAGTTTGACACTTTGACAAATGCACTTTTTAGTATTGCAAATGGCCCTAGTATTGTCAGAAATCTGCCATTTTGTTTTCAGTTGGTGATCAGGAAAATGCTTGGCATTTAAATGTGGGACCCTCTAGGGACACAGTTCTTTTTGTGTTCACCTAGTCGGACCCTGAGGATTCTATCCATGTCTTTATTTTGGGGTAAAACACCCAAGAAATATGTTTTTAAAATTTTTGGAACCAGTAGTGTCACAAAGTAGTGTTGCAAGCATGACATTTTCACAAAATTTTGCAAAAAATGCCACAAATTGCGACACTACTTTTTTAGATTTGGCTAAAATGAGAGGAATTCTTTGCCACCCTGCTGCGAAAGAACAGCTTGGTCTTTTGAGCTGAAATTTAGGGGAAGGGCAGCCAACATCTCACAGATGTGCCCTTTTCTAGTTTGATGAAAAATATTGCATGGTTGCCAAGTTATGGTACTTGAAGTTGGTATTTTTCCCATAGACTAACATGGTGGCATACTGCGCCTTTAGGACTCGGAGACCTCAAAAGTCATGCTAAATACAGATTTTTTTGTTGTATATGTAGTACAAAAATCTAGCCAGGAAAATCATGATTTTTGTGACATTTAAATGTTTTTTCTACCTCATGCGGTTGCTGAGATATTAGCAATGAAGTAGTTCCAATGCTCGTTTTAAGCTTCAATGCCCATTACAATGCATACATTCTTTTTGTTTCTCTATGCACCTGTTCAGCAAAAGCAGGGTATATGCTTCTGTTACTGTTATAGTTACTGTTTCCACTTGCGTTTCTGTCCCGTTTGTGTTACCGTTCCCATGTACACCACCGTGTATGCTACCCTTTGCATTCTCATTTGCGCTTGCATTTTTTTTACTGTTACTATTTCATGCTTTCCACTACTGTTTCAGTTTATGCCACTGTGCGCATTGGTTATTTTTGTTTCCAACAGCCCTTTAATTTGTGTTTCTGTTTCTCTTTCATTTTGCATCTTCCTTGCTGTTTATTAATTATTTATTTATTTGCTTTTGATAACCGGGTGAGTGCACTAGGCATAAGAATGCCTATTTTCAGGCATGACCTGGAGAAGACAGTCTGAAAAGTACAATGAGCAATACATGTGATGCAGCACATGAGATATGTAACGCAGTTGGGAGGGAAATCAACATACAATAAGCTTAGGGTGTAAAGAAAACATTGATTCAGGCTGTAGAGAAAAATTTGTTCAGTATAAAGCAGTCAGAATACAGTTTGGTCAAGTAACAACAAGTATCAAAACAACATACTAAACTGGCATTGTAAGAGAAAGGTATACACAGAAACAATACACTAAGTGCCAAAAACTGTGGTTAATGAAAACAGGGGAGAAAAGGGAAAGTGGTAGGAAGCAGGGGAAGGGGGTAAGGGATGAGAGAAGAGACATGAGTGGAGGGTATAAGAGAGGTGGTGAAGAGGTGTCTGAGAGGTAGATTGCCTAGGGAAACAGAGGGAAGGGAGAAAAAAATGGTCTAAGGTGGATGAAAGCAAGTGCAGGGGATAGTTATATGCAGATGATCATGGTGAAGTTTCTTAAAAGTCGCATGGGTGGGCGCTCGATGAATGGTTTGAGGAATGGAGTTCCAGTATATTGGAGCTGAGTATGAGAAAGCACATGCACCCATATTGGTTTTGCATCTAGGGATGTGAAAAGGGGCTAGGTCAGCAGATTGGGGCCTATAGGAGAGAGGTTGTGAGTGCAGCAGAGAGGCAAGGGATTGTTTGTAACATGAGGATGCAGAGGCATAGCGGCAGACACTATAATAGGTGGTGTCCCATTTGTGGAGGGAGGATTTTGAGGCAGATAAGTAAGTGTCTGAGCCATATGCCAATGCTGGGAGTAGAAAGCTTTGTGCCACAGCTAGTCTAGCCAATGGGGTAAGGGCATAGCTAGTACGGTAGTCACCTCCTAACTTATCGTTGACAGATTTACAGGTGGTAGATATGTGTAGGTCAAAATCTAGGGATTCATCAAGAGTAATGCCAGATATTTAAGGGATCTGCTGCTAACCAGTGGAGTGCCATCTGCACATGAGATTTTGAGGGCATTTTGGTTTGCTTTAAGTCTGGCAGGTGAGCCAAAGAACATAGAATGTGTCTTGCTAATATTGAGAACTAGTTTGTTCTCTGTTAGCCAAGACTGAATACTTGAGAAGTCCGAAGCAAGAGGTTGATTTATGTCCGCGATATTTCTTGCACTGTGGTAAATGACTAGGTCATCTGCATAAAGCAATGATGAGTAGGCAGGTGCAAGTAATGGGATGTCATTTATAAAGATTGAGAAAAGCAAGGGGCTGAATATAGAGCCCTGGGGCACGCCAATGTGTATAGAAGAAACGTCAGATATGGCTGAGTTGAAAACTATAGCCTGTTTTCTTTTGGACAGATAGCTTTTGGATCAGGCCACTACAATGGTGGAGAAACGAAGGGAGCGTAGTTTAGTGAGAAGAAGGGTATGGTTAACCAGGTCAAATGCCTTTGTTAAATGGATGAAAATTATGCCTGTCAGAAGGCCTGAGTCCATAGAAGCAAAGATGTCGTTTGTGAGTTTGAGGATGGCAGTGGAAGTGCTGTGGCCCTTGTGGAAACCATGCTGGGAACAAGAGAGAAGTTTATACTTCTGAAGATATTATATGGATTGGGTGGCCACTAGTTTTTCCAAAATCTTGCTAAGCACAGATAGAATTACTAAGGGATGGTAATTTTTGAGTTCTTTAGGATCACCCTTTTTTGGAATGGGTGTGACCTTAGCTATTTTCCAGATATTAGGGACTGTACCACGGCATAGAGATAGATTGAAGATTTTAGTTAGGGGATAGGCTATGAATGGGGCAGCAGCTTTTAGGAGCCTGGGTTCCAGACCATCAGACCCCAAACTGGTGCTGTCAGGAACAGAGAGTAGCAGTTTTAGCACTTCTGCTCTTGTAATGCTCCGGAACCTAAAAGGAGGATGAATGAGTAGCGGTTTTGCATCGCTGGGGGGGAAACAGTGTGAGCATGAGGAAGAGGCCAAGTAGTTGGTTAGGTCAGAGAAATGGTGATTAAATGAGTTGGCTATAGTCACGGATTATTGCAATGTATGTCATTTAGCAGCATGTCACTTGTATTGGCCATTTGATTTGCTCAAGAAGGGTTTTTATTGTTGACCAGAATTTCTTAGAGTCCCCTGCAGCTTTCATTAGCAGATCTTTGCAGAAAGAACTTTTGGCTAATTGAATATGTCTTTTGCATGTGTTTCTCGGGATCAGTAGCTGTTATAGTCATTCTGGAGCCCAGAGGTTTAAAACACCACCACATTCTGTCCCTGGCCCCAGTTTTGGTGAGTTGGTCTTGGTGAGCCACTTTGTCTGAGTTCCACTAATCCGACGAGTGACACAAGGAGCATGGGTGTGTTGGAGCACATGAAACCGGGCCAGGAATTGGTCTAACGCTGACTGGGCATTAGCTGAGATGTACCATATATGGGTGACCAGTAAATCAGTAAGAGATCATGTATAAACTGTGTTAGGTTAAAGTTAGCCAAATTTCAGAAAGTGATGAGGTTTGGAGGTGGAGATGGTTTGCTGGTAGAGCGCCAGAGGCAGTAGATTGGGGAGTGATCACTTATTGCATCTGCAAGGGTACCTGCACATAATATACTGTCAGGGCAGTTTGTAAGTACCCAGTCAATAAGAGTACTGGTCCGAGGGGGAGCAATGACCCTAGTTGGTTCTGTGATTAGTTGGTGAAGGTTGTGGCCTTGTACCACAGTATGAGAGGATTGGTTTGATTTGCTAGTCCAGTTTAGGCTGAGGTCTCCAAGTATTAGGACTTCATTTTGGCCAATGGTTTTGTCCACTTGGGAGAGGAGTTCTTCAAGACCCGTGCTACCACCAGCAGGAGGGTTATAAGCGCAAACTATGTGTAGTTTCTTTGTGCCTAGCTGTACGGTTTCGTGGATTGCTTCACAGTGAGATAGGGTAGACAGGACATTATTGGATATGTGTATTTTATTATAGGATATTAACAAATTAGGTTTATAGAAGATGGCAACACCACCTCCACGCTTTGCTGAGGGCCTATCTTGTCTTACTAGATTGTAATTAAGTAGTGAGCAGAGGAGATTGGGGTGGAGGGTTTATTAGCCAAGTCTCAGATAGGCAAAGGATATCAGGGTGATGTTGAACAACCCACACCTCGAGTTCCACCATGTTATGAAGAAGGCTTCTGATATTCAGGTGTGCAATGCGGAGGCCCTTAGTGTCATTCCAGTTTATATGATTGTGGGATAAATTACTTACAGGCCCCAGGTTTAGCTCAATATCCTCAGCTAACATTAAGGCTAGAAGTAACAGGTACCATAGCTTACGATGAATGAAAGGGGTGGACAGGGTGGGACTGAGTAGTGGGGATTTATGCAGAGTGTAGGCTAAATGGTAGGTGAACTTATAAGGGACGAGGACGGGGAGGTAACAGGGGGCAGGTGTGGTAGTATACGCATAGAGGAGAGCCAAGAGTTATTGGGGTAGGTGTGGTGATGGTTATTGGGTGTTTGGTAGTGTAATATAGGGAGCCATAGGAGGGAGGAAATTATAGAAACTATTAAGAATATAGCACAAATATTTATAGCCATATTAAGTTTTATTGACAGAGTCATTTAAAAGGGAGATGTGTAAGTAACAGAATTTATTTTGCTTGCAGGGTTTAGAATGGAAGCCAGAAAATGGAAACTAATATCAGGCGCCTTCTAGCTGCAAAGAAATATAGCCTGGTCATCGTCAACACTATTCCTCACACTATATAACTAGTGCTGGCTAAGGGCTTAGAGTGGTGGGGGGCGGGTGGCGACTGTGAGGAAAGCAGCACCCTGCAAGCTAGGAGCAGTTTTACAATTAATTACAGTCTCCCTCCTAGGCTGCTGGCGAAGTGCTTTACAATGGAGAGCAAATCTTGGAAATAAAATGTGCCCAGTAACTCGAGGAGCTGCTCAGTCGGCTCTTCTAAGCTGCAGGCTATGTAGTCTTAACTTTAGGCAGCTCCTGCATTTTGTTTGGCTGCTTTCTTTACACTTGACCAATTTAGTAGCTGAAAGCAAGTTAGGGGCTGAAATCGAGACCGAGGTGTAGATAATCAAATTACAACACAAAAGCAGTTTGAAACTTCTCGGGTCTGTGCTGCCAATCAGCAGTTAAAATTATTTCTTAAATTGAGATGCTGAGACAGTTTAGGTTAAATCTGCACGTATTTCAGCATCAGTCATGGAAGAAATTCAGACGTGGTTTTGGCACCACTTTCTTGTACGTGGCCAGATTACTGGGGTATACAAATTGAAATTCAGGTCCTAACCTAGTTAGCACACAATTGTATAAGCAATTAAAATATATAGCAGCTGGTGCGAGTCCCGTTCATTTTGGCAGTCATTTTCAGCAGATTGCAACCGGGCAGAAGTCCAGGTGGAACAGCATCAAAATTTGAACAGTCAAACAAAAGAAGGCCAAGCTCAGAGGTACTGCAAGGAGTAACGAAAATTACCTTTAGGATTGGAGCATGAGTTCATCAACCAGGTGTGCCATCCTGTAGCTGAGGCTAAGGAGAAAGAAAGAAAGAAAGAAAGAAAGAAAGAAAGAAAGAAAGAAAGAAAGAAAAGAAAGAAAGAAAAGAAAGAAAGAAAGAAAGTGAGCAGGTTAGTAATATAGTGAAGGGAAGAGACAGATGTTATTTTACCATTTGCATTTGCAATTGTGTTACTGTGCCCATGCACATTATGGTTTCAGCTTCCATACGTGCTTGCATTTCCTTTTATGCTTTGTTTCCTTTGCTGTTATTGTTGCTCTTACCATTACCATTTGCATTTACAATTGTCGTTACTGTGTCCAGTGTGCATTTTGGTTTGCATTTCCATATGCGCTTCTGCTCCATTTCCATTTCTGTTTCTTTGGCGTTATTCTTCATATTAACTTTACCATTTGCATTTACAATTGGTAGTACCATGCCTGTCGCGATCACAGTTTGTGTTTATGTGTGCGCTTGTGTTTATGTTTTTGTTTCTGTTCCCTTTGTCATTCTTTTTCCTGTGATACTTAGCATTTCCATTTAAAATATCACTGCCATCACTGTTCATGTTACCATTTGTGTTTTTGTACGTGCTTCAATGTCCATTTGCTTCACTGTTCACTTCTGCGTCACTTTGTGCTTGCATTTCTATTATCGTTTCCTTAACCATTTCCGTTTCCATTACCATGTGCACCACTGTTGGTGCTTATGTTTGCATTACTCTTCCTCTTACTATGTCACAAAACATCACATGGCATGAGCACGTGACCCAAAGGTCCCCACGCCCCGCCACTGCATTACTTTCACTATTTCTCATCATCATTCTCAAAAAGAAGGGAAATTAGAGGCAAAAACTCTGTTTAATGCATCAGTTAGGGTTGTTCTACGTGACAAAAGTGAAATTAGCAGTTAGGGTTGAAACCCACCTTGGACCCCTCCAGCCCACCCAGCCAACAGGCATCGGGTGCATTGGGTCATCGGTCCTAACTCTCACCCGCTCTCCTATTTCTCTTGCTTTCTACATGTGATGGGGTGAGAGTTAGGCAATTACCTCAATGAAGCACCCCAATGCCTGGTTGTGGGGCAGGGGCTGAGGGTCCAAGGAGCGCCAACCCAACTGTGAATTTTGCCTATTATATATACATATATATATATATATATATATATATATATATATATATATATATATATAGTGGATACATGATGGCAGGAGTGAGATATGGAAAATATTCTCACTTCTGCAGAGTAGAATATCCATACCTCACGATGCAGGATTGAACATATTTTCCATATGTCACTATGCCTATCATGCATGATTTATGTAATAGGGTAGGGAGTGCAGTTTTCGGTTATTTTTGTGAGAAATCACTGAAATTGTGTGTAAAGGAATGTGCTATTTTGTCTCTGTGTGTTTCTCCGCTGTGATTAGGCTGTGTTGTGAATGGGGAGTGTTGTTTTGTATGAATGGAAGTGGTTTGTGTTATGTGATTGGTTGCTGTTGTGGTTTTCAATTGGTTGTGCTTGTGGGAAAAATGTGTACTGTAGGTTGTTATTCATGTGATGTGATGTGATGTGATTGGTTGGTTGTCAAGACTGTCATTGTAAAATGTGTGTTTATTGGTTGTGGACATATAGTGGGCACGACTTCATGTTGAGAAACTGTTCTGGGATGGTGGTGTGTTGGATTGCTGTTTTATTATTTTATTTCAGTGTACTTTTTATTTTACATTGTTTTATTTGTGCTTTGTGTGACTTTACTTCATAAAGTGTGGTGTTTCATTCAATGGACTTCATGGGTTCCAACATCGAACTTCAAACATGCCTGCTGCTTCTCAGGTACTGCTGCTTCATTCGGTATTGGTGTCTGAGGGAAGCATCTTAGTTTTCTTCCCCATTGGTTATGGTTGTACTTGTTTTTCCACTGTTCAGTGTGTTTCCCTTCTGCGAGTTACTATTCTTTTTTATGGTAGAGGGATTTTTATATTAGTTTTACTGCTGTGGATCTGCAATGCAGTGTTGTCTGCTCCACTTAAACTTACAGTAAATACTCATCATGCACTGTGTTTTTTCTCAAATGGCATTTAATGGGATACAGCTGTAAAATTTCTATCATGGGTATCTTGGGGATTTTAATGTGCAACTGATGTTTCTACAGGTGACTTATATTTATGTTACTTGCCAATAAAATGTACTACCTTCACTTCTTTACTAGTTAAGGTAGAGAGAGAATATGACTTGCTGATGTAGCAACTGTGTGTATAAATGTAAATAATCTCACAGTTACTACATCAGCAGCATTTATCTCACTCCAGAATATCTGTTTTTATTTGCAATGTTTATCACCCACCCATTACATAAATAAATATATATACAGATAGAGCCCCACAGCAAATGTACTGGGGCAAGGGTTATCCCAGAGGATATTGGCCATACAGCCAAATTTTAAACAAAACACAATTGTAGATACTGTATCCCAATAATGCAAAGCATCATGGGAAACATATGCAAATTCTCATAAATTACTTGGACTATCTCAACTATATATATATATATATATATATATATATATATATTATAGTGGCATGTTTGTGCCACTATAGTTAGGTTGAGCTGCCAGTTACATACTAAAGTCAAAATTTGGATGTTAATAACTCTGGACCCATTCAATGGATGTGCCTGAAGTTTGGTACATGTGTTAGGGCACCCTACATCTCTTGATATGCAAAATTGTGTTTGTGTCGGAGTGCTGGTCTTCATGTATTAAAGTGCTGAAAAATGCAAAATTATCAATTTTTGGAGGCAATTTTTGGCATTCTTAATGTTGTCCTGCACAGCTGTTGTGTGGTATGCCACTCTGCAAGATTGTTTGAAAGAGCTTTGGTGGCTGAACATGCCACTTTTTGTTTGGTGAAAAAATATTTAGGCATTCAAAAGTTATGGCACTTTTAAGTTCTTATTATAAGTCAATGGGAAAATTTATATGCATGTTTTGCGATCAAAGAATGGGGGTTTTGGACATCTGGTCTTGCCTTGCGATCAAAGAATTTGTAGTCGCACAGTTCAAGAATCTTTGTTCCTGAGGAATTTTCTAAATTCTTTGATCGTGAGGTCCGCCATCTTGTTTTCAGTTTTCCAAACACACAAACACAAATATCTTGGCTCAGGGGTCACTTCTGAAGTAAAACTTCAATGGGTTTTACTCAGGGGACCCTGATCTATTGAGCCATGGCTTTGGTTCCATCCAAATAGGTCACAAAATAGAGTTATAAGCTTTTAAAATCTTAATTTGTGGCTCGCTAACGATCTTTGATAGACAGCCTGCAAATTCGTTGATCGTGAGATTCTTTGATCTCGATCTTGCATCGTGACCTAAAATACTAATATCTCGGTTCAGGGGTGGGCTAGAGACACAAATGAGGGCTTGTTTTGCTCAGGAGGTTCCGTTCTGTTGAACCATGCCATTGGTTTTGTTCACATTGGTGAATAAATCACGTTTCACCATTTTTTATTCTTTGATAGTGAGCCTGCAAATTCTTTGATTGTGAGGCTGCAAATTCATTGATCGTGAGATTCTTTGATCATGATCTTGCATCGTGAGTGAGGGACGAGATGGCCGCATTTAAAAAAAAAGTTCTCAGCCAATGGGTGCCCTAGGAAGTCAAATAAGGGTGGGTTTTACTCAGGGGGCTTCATTCTGTCGAACCATGGTGGTGGTTTACTACAATTCCTTCAATTTTGTTTGTTGACTTATTACATTTTTTATTCTTTGTTCATGAGCCTTTAAATTATTTGATTGTGAGGTTTCAAATTCTTTGATCGTGAGATTCTTTGATTATGATCTTGCATAGCGAGCGAGAGACAAGATGGCCAAAATTAAAATCAAGTTTCTCAACCCAAGTGTGTCCTAGGAAGTCAAATGAGGGTGTTTTTTACTCAGGGGGCTTCATTCTGTTGAACCATGGTGGTGGTTTATTGAAATTGCTTCAGTTTTTTGATTTATTAAATTTTTTATTCTTTGTTTGTGAGCCTGTAAATTCTTTGATCATGAGACTGCAAATTCTTTGATCGTGAGATTCTTTGATCTTGATTTTTTATCGCAAAATAGGGACAAGATGGTCAGATTTTTTATAATGGAATAGATAGGGAAAGGTTGCCAGTTTTTGACATTGAATATCTCGGAAATGGTTTGGTCTTTTTACGTGAAATTTGAAGGGAAGTAAGGCAACATCCCACAGATGTGCTTTTTAATGGACTGGTCAAAAAATATTACAGGGTGACAAAACTACAGCACTATGAAGTTGGCCCTTTTTACCATTAGAATAATGTTACGGAATCCGCCATATTACAGGAATTCTTGCCGCTCTGCTGGGAAATAATGGTTTGGTCTTTGAGCTGAAATTTGAAGGAAGAAAGGCAACATAATACAAATTTGCCTTTTGGTGGTTTTGAGAAAAATATTACAGGGTTGCAAAGTGACAGCACCGAAGTTGACAGTTTTTCCCATAGGATAATATTATTGTGTCCATTGTGTCTTTCAAGGTCCATATCTCAGAAACAGTGTGAGATACGGACTTTTTGTCAACAAAAATGCTTAGCCCCCCAAATACGGGCTCAGCATAAAACTAGCCAGGAAAGTACTAATTCATACAAAAGTTTATTTTTTTTCCCTACATCGTACGGTTCCTGAGAATATAAGCAAATTTAATATTTCAAGTCGTACTTTTCTGTCTCAAGTCAATTATAATGCATACATTCTTTGTTTTCAATTTGTTTTTTGATGCAGTTTTGGGGAACAGAAGGGTGTGCACTTTTGTTACTGAGACAGTTTGCATTTCCAGTTGTGCATCTGTTACCATTCGAATCACCATTCCATCTACACCACTGTGTGCTTAATAGTTTGCATTTTGTATGCGCTTGCATTTCTGTTTTTATTGGCTTTATTGTTGCTGTTTCCATAACCATTTGCATTAACAATTGTGGTTCTGTGAGTGTGTTCATTACGGCTTGTGTTGCAGTTTCTCTTACTGTATAACAAGACATTACATGCAGGAGCATGGGGCCCAAAGGGCCTATGCTGCCTGCCACTGCATTCCTTTCATTATTTAGCATCCTCATTCTCAAAAGAGGAAATTAGAGGCAAAAAAACCTCCATTTAATGCCACAGTTAGGGTTGTTCCACAAACGCTAGGAAATTTGAGGTAAGCTGAAAGCCTCTTGGACCCACCAGCCTACTCCCAACCGGAATCAGGGTACGCATTGGGGTTGTCGGTCCTAACTCTAGCCCATTCTCCTATACCTCAGCTTCTTTACACATGTAATGAGGTGAGAGTTATGATCACCAGACACCAACACGCACCCCGATGCTGTCGGGTTGGGAGTTGGGCTGGGGGTCCAAGAGGGGCTTTCAACCCTAGCCCCAAATTTCCTAGCTTTTTCACTGTGGAACAACCCTAACTGATGCATTAAATGGAGTTTTTGCCTCTAATATATACTATATATATATATATATATATACACACACACACACACACACACACACACACACACACACACATATACACACACACAAATAGATCTCTCTCTGTCTCTCTTTCTCTATCTATCTTTTATCTATATTCATGGCAAAAACTACATTTAATGCATCAGTTAGGGTTGTTCCAGAGTGACAAAAGTGAGGAATTTGATGTTAGGGTTTCCACCCTGACTTGCACCCCCCACCCCCTACCAACAGTCTTCGAGGTGTAAATTAGAGTTGTTGGCCCTATTACCCCATCCCATATTTAAACAAGCAGAGGTGGTGCAGTATAGGAGAATTGGTGAGAGTTAGGACCGATGACCCCAACACCCCCCCCGAAGCCTGTTGGTGGGTGAGTGGGGGTGTGGAAACTCTAACATCGAATTTCCTCACTTTCGTCTCTGTGGAACAACCCTAACTGATGCATTAAATGGAGATTTTTGCCATGAATTTCCATTCTTTTTGAGAATGTGCAGTATAAATAGCGAAGTTACGGCAACGCAAAATACAAGCGCAAATGGTAATGCACATGGTGATGCTAATGTAAACAATAATGCAAACAGAAATGCAAATAGAATGCAAACGGTTTAAGGAATGGCACCGCAGAAGGAAACAGTAACATAATCGACAATGGAAATGCAACCGAAAATGCAAATGCTAAGGGCAACAGAAAAGTGAACGGTAAAGACGACACAAACAGTAATGGTAATGCAGTTGCAAATGTAAACTTTTACAGTAACAGCAATAATTATGCCAAAGTGAGCAGTAACACAAATGGAAACGCAAATGCAAGCACGTACAGAAACACAAATGGTAACATGCATGGTCATGTTAACAAAATTGGAAATGCAAATGGTAACAGTAACAGCAATGATGACGCCAAAGGAAAGAAAAATGCAAACGCAATGGTAATGCACATGGTGATGCAAAATGAAACACAAACAGAAACAGTAGTGGAAACGCAATAGTAGCAGTAACGCAAAATGCAAGCGTAAATGAAAACGCAAAGCGAAATGCACACAGTGGCGTACACGCGAACGTTAAAACAAACGGGTATGGAAATGCAAGTGGGAATGTTAACTGTAACAGTAGTAGAAGAGTGCAACCTGCTTTTGATCAACAGTTGCATAAAGAAACACTGTGAGTACAAAGAAAGTATGCATAATAATGCGCCTCGGAGCAGAAAATGAGCACTTGGAATACTAAATTGTTTATTTCTCAGGAACAATACATCATAGAAAATAAATTAAAATGTCATATGATTTATGACTTTCCTGGCTAGTTTTGCACTTCGGCCCCTAGTGGGGGGGACAAAACATTTTTCTGATGAAAAGCCTATCTCAAGCGTTTCCAAGATATCGGGCCCTGGAAAGGCACGGGCGGACTCTGCAATGTTAGTCTATGGGAAAATCATCAGCTTTGAGTACTGTAACTTTGCATCCCTGCAATATTTTGTTATCAAACCACAAAAGGCACATCTGTGGGATGTTGACTTTCATCTCTCCAATTTCAGCCCAAAAGACCAAACCATTCTTTTGCATCAGGGTGACAAAAATTCCTGTTATTTTTGGAAGTAATGTCATGAAAAAATAATCACGAAAGTGTTGCAAGTCGGCACTACTTTGTGATACTACAGATTACAAAAATTTGAAAACATATTTCTGTGGTGTTTAACCCCTCAAAAAAAGACATGTCTAGCATCCTCAGGGATCAAGTAGGTTAACACAAAAAGAATTGTGTCCCTAAAGAGTCCAAAATTTAATGCCAAGCATTTCTGTGACCACTAACTGTAAAAAAAAAATGGCTGACTCCTGACAGTACAGGGGTCATTTGCAACACTAAAAACTACATTTGTGACACGGTCAAACTTTTTGTTAACTTCTCCCTTTGACTATAATGGGTATTTTGTTTTTTGAATAACTGTTGAACCATTTAATATTTGTTCACAAAATTTTCAAAAGGCACATCAGGGACCTTGGCTGCATGTTCCCAGAAGTGTTTACTTTCGCAAATGGCCCTTTACTGTCGCAAATCTGTCATTTTGTTTTAGTTAGCGATCAGAAAAATGCTTGGCATTTAAAATTGGGACCTCTAGCAACCTAATTCTTTTTGTATTCACCTAGTCGGACCCTGAGGATGCTAGCCATGTCTTTATTTTGGGATAAAATACCCCAGAAATAAGGTTTTTAAATTTCTGGAAAAGTACTTTTGCAAAGTACTGTCGCATATTGTGACACTGTCGAATGAATTTACAAAGCTTTTGCAAACTTCGACAGTACTTTTCTAGGCTGTGGGAAATGACTGCAATTCTTTGGCACCCTGCTTCAAAATAACAGTTTAGTGTTTTGGCCTGAAATTTGAGGAACGCAGCCGACATCTCTCATATGTGCCTTTCAGTGTTTTGTTGAAAAATATTACATGGTGGCAAAGTTACGGCACTCCAAATTTGATACTTTTTCATAGGATAACATT
The DNA here is from genome assembly GCA_016271365.2 of Neoceratodus forsteri. NCBI lineage: Eukaryota > Metazoa > Chordata > Ceratodontiformes > Ceratodontidae > Neoceratodus > Neoceratodus forsteri. Next base: position 1,182,259,404 of record CM057458.1, read on the forward strand.
ACGTGGTCCAACGCATTACAGGAATCATTTAGCACCCTGTTGCAAAATAACAATTGGGTCTTTTGGGCTGAAATTTGGAGGAAACATAGCCAACATCCCACAGATGTGCTTTTTTGTGGTTTGGTGAAAACATATTACAGGCAGCCAAAGGTATGACACTCCGAAAGTCTCTTTTTTCCCCATAGGATAACATTACGACATGCATTGCACCTTTCAGGGCCCGTATCTCGGAAACGGTGTGAGATATGAACTTTTCGTCAGAAAAATGCTTAGCCCCCCTCAAGCGGGCTAAGTACAAAACTAGCCAGGACAGTCATAAATCGTATGACTTTTACATTTTTTTACTATGTCGTATGGTTCCTGAGATATAAGCAATTTAGTATTCCAACTCCTCATTTTCTGCTCTGAGAACCATTATTAAAAATACATTCTTTGAACTCACTGTCTTTCTTTATGCAGCTTTTGGGGAAAACCAGCCTGTGTGCTTACATTACTGTTACCATTGCCATTTTCACTTGCGGTTCCGTTCCCGTTTCACTTACCGTTCACGTCTTCACCACCATGTGCCTTACCCATTGCGTTTTCATTTGCGCTTGCTTTTGTGTTGTTTTTAACATTTCTGTCTACACTACTGTTTCTCTTTCTGTTTCACTTTGTGTCACCATGTGAATTACTATTTGCGTTTGTGGGCACAATGTTACTATGTGACAAGACATCATATGAGGAGTTGGAATAGTAAATTGCTTATATCTCAGGAACCATACGACATAAAAATATTTTTTAAAGTCATATGATTTATGAACTTCCTGGATAGTTTTGTACTTAGCCCTCTTGAGGGGGTGAAGCATTTTTCTGAAGAAAAGTCCGTATCTCGCATCATTTCCAAGATACGGGCCCTGAAAGGTGCAACACACACCATAATATTATTCTATGGAGAAAAAAGTCAAATTTATGGTACCATAACTTTTCCTCACTGTAATATTTTTCACCAAACCACTGAAAGGAACAGTTGTGGGATGTTGGCTTTCTTCTCTCCAAATTTCAGCCCAAAAGACCAAACTGTTATTTTGCAGCAGTGCACCAAAGTATTCCTGTAATGCGACAGATGCCGTAATGTTATCCTATGGAAAAATCATCAATTTTGGAGTGCCAGTAACTTTGTCGCCCTATAACATTTTTCACCAAAACACTGAAAGACACATCTGTAATATGTTGGCTGTGTTTCTCCAAATTTCAGCCCAAAAACCAAGCCATTCTTTTGCAGAAGGGTGCAAAAGAAGTGCTGTCATTTTCACATAGCCTGGAAAAGTACTGTTGAATTCTGTGAAAGCTTTCAAAATCCATTCAACACTGTCGCAAGGGCGAAAGTACTTTTTCCAGAAATCAGAAAAACATATTTCTCGGGTGTTTTACCCCAAAATAAAAACATGCCTAGTATCCTAAGGGTCCGACTAGGTGAATACGAAAATAATTAGGTTGCTAGACAGTCTCACATTTAAATGCCAGGCATTTTTCTGATGACCAACTAAAAACAAAATGGTGGATTTGCGACAGTAAAAGGGCCAATTGCGAAAGTAAAAACTGCATTTGCGACACTGTTGAATGTTTTGTTAACTTTCCCATTGACTTATAATGGGAACTTGTTTTTTGAATAACTTTTGAACCGTTTAATATTTTTTCATGAAATCTTCAAAAGCACATTGGGGACCCCAGCCGCATGTTCCCTGAAGACTTCAGACCAGTCGCACAAACCATGTGACCTCTAGAGATGACCAAAAATTCCAAACAAGCATAAACACGTACACAGATCATGCTTAATAACTCCATAGCCATATGTCCTAACAGTATGAAAGTTGGCAGATTCCAAGATGTATGGTTCTTGATCAAGTATTCCAAATTTCCAGCAAATCTGTTGAATGGTTGCAAAGTTATTAAGGTGCAAAATATTAGGTTTAACATGTAAATGGCTCCTCAACCCTAACTATGGTAGCACTACCGTGCTACCATAATATACAGTATATGTGTATATGTATATATTATAGTGGTGCAGTTGCACCACTATATTTAGGGCTATGAAGGCACTTCTATGTTAAAGTCAACATTTTGCATGTTAATAACTTTGAACCCATTCAACAGATTTGCCTGAAATTTGGTATGTGTGGTGGGTCATGGTCGTTTCGGCTGATTTACGGTCTTTGTGCACGAAAACACTGAAAATGCGAAAGTATCCAGTTTTGGAGGCAGTTTTGGGATTTTTGTTTTGTGGCCCTGTATGGCTATCATGTGGTATGCCACTCTGTGAGATGGCTTATCTGAAAGAGCTTGGCCAGCAGAACATGCCACTTTTTGTTTGGTGAAAACATTGAGGCATTCAAATGTTATAGCACTTCTTTAAGTTCCCATTCTGAGTCAATGGGAAATGTATATGGTTGTTTTGTGAACAAAGAATGGGGCCTGGCCATCTGGTCCCTCCTGGCTGTTGAGGAATTTGCAGCCTCACTGTTCAAGAATCTTTGTCCCCGAGAATTCTTTGATCGCGAGGTCCTCTATCTTGTTTTTAAATTCTGATAAAAAAAAATCAAATATCTCGGCTCTGGGGTTACTCCTGAAGTAAAACTTACATGGGTTTTACTCAGGGGTCTTTGATCTATCTAACCAGTTTGGTTTAAAATGGTCAAAAAATAGAGTTATAAACATTTACATTCTTTGATTGCGACTTGCTAATGATCTTTGACCACAAGCCTGCAAATTCCTTGATTGCGAGAGTCATTGATCGCGATCTTGCATCATAAGGTAAAAATACAATTTTCTCAGCTCAGGGGTGGTGGTTTCATCTAAATTGTCCAAAACTTGAGTTTCACCATTTTCTTTATCTTTGATTGTGAGTGCAATTTCTTTGATCGCGAGCCTGCAAATTCTTCGATTGCGATATTCTTTGATTATGATCTTGCATCATAAGTGAGGGACGAAATGGCCCTTAGAAAAATGCAAACTTCTCAGCTCAGGGGTGGACTAGGAACACAAATGAGGTTGGGTTTTGCTCAGGGGGCATCGTTCTATCGAGGCATGGTGATGGTTCCATGTAATTCTGCCTAAAACGACAGTTGCATTTTCTATTCTTTGATCATGAGCCTGAAAATTATTTGATCACAGGCCTGCAAATTCTTTGATTGTGAGATTCTTTGATGCCATCTTTGATCGCGAGGAGGACAAGATGTCCAGATTTTATAATGCATTGGATAGGGCAATTTCACCAGTCTTTAAGTTTAAGTATCTCGGAAATGGTTTGGTCTTTTTATTCATATTTGGAGGTTTTTCTCGCATGTCCTGTAGATGTGAATTACCATGTTTACATGTCAGAGAACTTTTTTTGCAGAGATATTGCGTGGTTGTGGACAGTGTTTTGCATTGTGCTGGTGGCTTGAAATTGATAGGTGCCTAGCCTTAGTGTCGTGGATGTAGTTTTCAGTCGTTGTGCCTGTAAAATGTTAACAGGTGCAGAATTCTGCATCTCTGACAAATGAAAATCTCAAACTTTAACATGTTATATCTCGAACATGGTTTGGTGTTTTACATTGAAATTTGGAGGGTGTGGATAGTACACACATGCTTACAAGCTGGAGGGAGCACAGGGCCTGAAGAGCCCGTGCTCCCACCAACATGCACAAGTTCTTGTTTTTTTTATTCTTTCTCAAAAAATAAGAAAATTCTATGCAAAAAAACTATGTTAATGTATCATTTAGGGTTAAAACACAAAAAGTCAGGAAATGAAAAATCTTTAGGGTTGTCCCTCCCCCCCAGACCTGCCCATCATCCCATCATCGGTAGGTAAGGCCATGCAACTACTAAGTGTGGTACATCGTGTGCAGCTGCAATCAGGGATGTGTACGCTTGTACATGGCCTCAGTTTTGCTGTTGATCTCCACTGAGCATGCAGTACCTGGTCAGGTGGGTGGGATGTCTCGTAGTACATTTAGACAATTGTTTGTTATTTCTGTCACCTGTTGCTGGATGTCTGTCATTGGTTGTGTTGACTTGGTCCTCCCCATACTTGCATGTGTGTGTGTGTCTGTGTGTCTGTGTGGTGCTGGGGAGGGTGATCTGGAGTTAGGTTTTCAACCCCAACAGCTAATTTCCTCACTTTGTCACTGTGGAACAACCCTAACTAATGCATTAAACAGATTTTTTGCTCTAATTTCCCTTCTTTTGAGAATGATAATGAGAAATAGTGAATGTAATGCAGCGGCGGAGGGACCAGTACCTCACAGGATGTCTTGTGGCATAGTAACAAGAAGAGCAATGCAAACAGAAGTGTTAATAGTGGTGCACATGCTAACACAAGTGCAAATGATAACAGAAAGGCAATGCACATGGTGGTATAGATGGGAACAGTCTACACGTGATGTGTTGTCACATAGTAACATGGTGCCTGCAAACGAAAATGTCAATGGGCATGGTGACACAAAGTGAAACAGAAAGAGAAACAGTACTGTAGACACAAATGGCAAAAAATAACAGAAACACAAGCGCAAAATGAAAATGCAAAGGATGATACGTGGTGGCGAGACGCCAACGGTAAGCAAGAAACGTATGCTGGAACCGCAAGCGGAAAGGGCAATGGTAACAGTAATGTAAGCGCACAGGCTGGTTTTCCCCAAAAGCTGAATAGAGAAAGACAGTGAGTACAAAGAATGTATGCATAATAATGGGTATCGGAGCAGAAAATGAGGACTTGGAATACTAAATAGGTTATATCTCAGGAACCGTATGACGTAGAAAAAAAATTTAAAAGTCTTATGATTTATGACTGTCCTGGCTAGTTTTTACTTAGCTCTGGTTAGGGGGCTAAGAATCTTTCTGACAAAAAGTCCATATCTTGCACCGTTTCCGAGATACGGGCCCTGAAACGCACGGCGAACGCCGTAATGTTATCCTATGGGGAAAAAAAGAGAAGTTCGGAGCGCCATAACTTTATCTCCCTGTAATATTTTTTCACCAAACCACTGAAAGGCACATCTGTGGGCTGTTGGCTGTCTTCCCTCCAAATTTCAGGAAAAAAGACCAAACTGCTATTTTGCAGCAGGGTGCCAAATGATTCCTGCAATGCATCGGCGCCGTGAATGTTATCCTGGGAAAGACTGTCAACTTTGAGTCGTAACTTTGCTGCCATGTAACATTTTTCAATACAACACTGAAAGGGCACATGTGAGATGTCAGCTGGCGCTCCTCCACCCTCAGCCTGAACTCCCAACCATTCTTTTGCAGTGCAGTGCCAAAGAATTGCTGTCATTTTCCACAGACTAGAAAAATTACTGTCGCACTTACAAAAGTCAGCAAACATTTGCGACACTTTCATGAGCATGAAAGTACTTTTTGAAAGCACTTTTCCAGAAATCTGAAAAACATATTTCTGGGGTGTTTTACCCCAAAATATAGACATGGCTAGCATCCTCAGGGTCCGACTAGGTGAATACAAAAAGAATTAGGTTGCTAGAGGGTCCCAAATTTAAATGCCAAGCTTTTTCTAATCACCAACTGAAAACAAAATGGCCGATTTGTGAAAGTAACAGGCCCATTTGTGAAAGTAAAAATGCATTTGCGACACTGTCGAACTTTTTGTTAACTTTTCCCATTGACTTATAATGGGAAATTGTTAAATTGTTTTTTGAATAACTTTTGAACCGTTTAATATTTTTTCACCAAATCTTCAAAAGGTACATTGGGGACCCCGTTGCACATTCCCTGAAGATTTTAGGCCAGTCACAAAACCATGCGACTCTGTACACGCGATCAGAATTCCAGAAAAAGCGTGAAAGTGCAAGTAAATCATGCTTATTAACTCACAGCCATGTAACTCGCCACTACAAAACTTGGCAGGTGCCAAGGCCTATGGTTCTTGATCATGTATTCCAAATTTCAGCCAAATCCGTCAAATGGTTGCAAAGTTATTAGGGTGCAAAGTTTTGGGGTTTGAATATAGAAATGGCCTCAACTCCTAACCATGGTAGCACTACCGCATTCTACCATATATATATATATATATATATATATATATATATATATATATATATATATACTGTATATAACTTTGTTAATGCATCGTTATGATTCTTCTACAGTAAAAAGTATGAAATTTGATTTTGTTCCACCCTTGCACCTCATCACAGCCCGCCCACACCAACAGGCACCGGGTTTGCATTGGGGTTATCAGACCTAACTCACTCCATCCCATGTGGCAAACAAGCTGAGGTGGTGCAGTGTGGGGAATGGGTTGAGTTGCGCCAACGCACCCTAATATACATCACAATGCCTGTTGGTGGGGAAGTAGCTGCGGTTAGTGCAAGGTGTAAGAACCTAAAATCGAATTTCTTCACTTTTTTCACTGTAGAAGAACCCTAACTGGTGCATTAATGAAGTTTTTCTGCATAGAATTTCCTTACTTTTTAAGAATTAATAGAAAAGTAGAACATTGCGCACAACTTGTAAGTGTCGGGCCCCATAACACACTGAATGACTAAAAATTACATTGACAATAGCAAGACCACCCACCAAACAAATGTTAATCTAGTAGAGCAGGGGTTCTCAAATGGTGAGGTCAGCCTTCCTGGGGAGGCCCCAACCTGTGCTAGGGAGACTCATCAAGTCTAAAAAATATTATATTTACATTTTGAGTTTTATATATTTTGTATGAAGAGATGAAGCAAACTGAAAGAGGATAATAGTAGGTGAATTTTATGTATTTATTTACTAATAGGTGATAAGGAAGGTGAATGAGACAAGACTCATTTCAAATGTACCCGGGGAAGGGTAGGTAGTGAATACCTTTCAAAATGTAGCTGCAAAACAATCAAGAAATACACAATGAACAATAGTGCAAACAAATATGAACAATAAATTAATAATGAGTTGTGGTAATTGATCAATTTGTAGACTGACGGCAGAACAGCCCAAATACAAGGGTTGAGTATAGAAGTGCTAAGAGCAATAGCAGGAAGGAGCAAAGTAATCCTAGAGAAGTTACTTAGGAGCAGAGAAGGAGGGGGAGAGGCAAAGAATGTAGGAAGGTTATTTCATATAGAGAGGAAACAGAGAAAGTAGTCTGACCCATGAAGGTACTGCAACAAGGGGTAACAATTGTTCAAGAATGAAAATAGTAGGCTGGTCTGTGGGGGTGGGATGGGGTTAACATAAGTTGAATAATAATATTTGTTTATTTTATTTATTTGTTATTCAGATAGCACCTTTGAGCACAGGGGCTCTTTTTCAAAGGTTCCACCTCAGGATAAGACAAAGAACTGAATGAAAGCACTGAATGAGCCAAGTACTCAAAGGGGTTTCAATTTATTCATGGTGTACTGCGCAGTACAGTATGTTATTTTTCTTCGGGAGGCCCAAGATTATTTCAATTTTGTGGAGGTTCAAAATCTTTTCCATGGATTTGGGAGCTTCACTGTGATAAAGTCTAAGAACTATTGTAGTAGAGCAATAGAAAATGCAGTCCACAAAACATAAACTGCGCCACACAGTATCTCCACAAAAAATATATTATACAACACAAAAACACCGTTATTGACATCTACAGGACATGGCGACAACATCCTCCAAATTTCAAGTAAAAAGACCAAGCCGTGTCTGAGATATAACATGTCAAAATTTGAAATTTTCATTCATCAGAGTAGCATAGATCTCCACCTGTTGACATTTAACACACACAACAACTGAAAATTACATCCATGACATTAAAGCTAGGCACCCTATCAATTTCAAAGCACCAGCAGAATCCAAAACACTGTCCACAACATAGAAAGTGCATCACACAATATCTCTCCAAAAAAATTTTCTCTGACATGTAACACCATATTTCACATCTACAGGACGGACATGCCATAAACACCCTCCAAATTTCAAGTAAAAAGACAAAACCGTTTCTGAGATATTCAATCTTAAAGTGTGGTAAAATTTCCTTGCCTATTGCATTATAAAAAATCTGGCCATCTTGCCCCCCTTAGCAATCAAAGATGGCGATCAAAGAATCTCATGATCAAAAGAATTTGCAAGCTCATGGACAAAGAATAAAAACTGTTCTAATTATAAAAAATCAAATAATTGTGGCAAACCACCACCATGGTTGGTCAGAACAAAGCCTCCTGAGTAAAACCAGCCCTCTGTTGTCTTCCTAGGGCACCCCCGGGCTGAGAAAATAGATTTTTTATCTGTCCGTCTCGTCCCTCACTCATGATGCATAATCACGATCAAAGAGTCTTGCGATCAAAAGAATTTGCAGGGTCACGACCAAAGAATAAAAACTGTTCTAATTTAAAAATGAAAAGAATTGCAGTAAACCACCACCATGGTTCATCAGAACGAAGCCCCTGAGGAAAAAAAAAACCTGATTTGTCTTCCTAGGACACCTAGGCTGAGAAATTTTTTTTAATATGGCATCTCATCCTTGCTTCGTGATGCATGATTGCGATCAAAGAATCTCATGATCAAAGAATTTGCAGGCTGGCGATCAAAGAAATTGCTCGCCATGAACAAAGAGCGAGGGACAAGATGGCCAGATTTTAAAATAGTTTCTTCAGCTGAGGGTGCCCTAGAAAGTTATATGAGGGTGAGTTTTGCTCAGGGGCTTCGTTCTGCCCCATCTGAATAAAAAAAAAGTTTTCAATATCCCTGATAGTTTAGTGCCCCCCAATCATGATAACATAGATAACGATCTCTGTATCCCTGATAGTCTAGTGGCCCCCCACATGTGTATTTTATTAATATTGCTTTTTTTATCCCTGGTAGTCTAGTGGTCCCCCCATGTGTATTTCATTTACATTTCTTGTTTATAGCCCTGGTAGTCTAGTGGCCCCCCAATCTGTTTTTAAATATTATTATTCATATCCTTGATAGTCTAGTGGCCTCCCCATCATAATAAAATGGATAAGCATTTGCCATTTCTTTGTAGTCTAGTGGCTCCCACCCCCACCTAGCCATGCCAGCCCACCCAGCACCCCAATCCTTCCCCAGCTGGCGACTGGCACAGCCCACCTGTCACCTCCATGGCCAGCCACTGACTGTGTGTATTACAAGTGGTAATGCAAAGAGGGGATGGGATAGTGTCTGCCAGGTGCCATGTGACACACGTGGCTGCACTGCTAGCTGTACAGTGCCCATGCGTGTCATACAGCATCTGTAGGTATGACTGAAAATGAGTGATGCACCCCAGGCAGCAAATAGAGGACCACAGCACACATGGACCATGGAAATTCAGATCCAGGAGGGTGATGGACACACATGGGGAGAGAGTACAGCACCATGAAGATGGCGCCACCAGGCACAGTGCACCTGCCATGGCCACTGATGCTTGAAAACAGTGCAACCACAACAGAGACACAGCTATGGGTGGCACAGACCTGTAGACATATGCTGGTAGGACACACCATTGCATTGTACCACTGATGCCACCTACAGGGCCCACAGTGCCCTTGGGTGGAAGGGTGCTGTAACAGTCCATGGCTACCACACAGTTATGACATTCATGGTATGACAGCATGTGAACCAGACCCAGCACAGGGCACTGCTGCACACACAGAGCACCATGGGGCCATGCTCACTGGTGTGCATCCAAGGCTGTGAGTTAGAGTAAGTTTGTTAGTAAAGGTCACTCTGCTTGCCATGGGATCCAAAGAGCAGAGGTCACCTCCTGCTCCTCTGTTGGCTGTTCCACCTCCACTGGTTCCACTGTGGGAAGCTCCTCTGCCTCCTGTTACTCTGCTGGCTGCTCCTCCACCTTCAGCTCCACTGCAAGCAGCTTCTCTGTCTCCTGTTCCTCTGCTGGCTGCTCTTCCACCTACAGTGCCACAGCTGTCTGGTCCCCTGCTACTGGCATATCAGCAGGCTGTTGTGCATCCCCCGGCACCCCTGCAGGCCAGTCATCTGCCACCATCATCTCCATCTGCTGGTCCACCAACCCTTGTGGCTTACTGTCGCCAGTGTCCTCATCCACCTCCTCCTCCTCTGGCGATGGTGGGATGGGTCGGACCCTGTGTCATCAGTGATCGGCGCAGCACAAGTAGGCCATTGCATCTTGTGCCTTCTTCTCGGCCATAGCCCACAGCAATGCCCTATGCCTTGGGAATAGTATGCTCCACCCACCTGCAAGGTAGCAAAGGTGCTGGTCAGTGTCGTGATGGGACACACTGCCCACTCACACAACACACACCCCCACCCAAGCTAGCGCGGTCCCACACAGCATGGCCATGCTACATTGTAGACAGTGCTTACACCTACCTGACCTTTGGTGGTCCTGCACCTGCTGCTGACTCCCTGCACATCGATGTGCCTCATCCTGCTTCCCTGTTGTTCTGTGGTGCTGCATCCTGCACCTGTGGGGAAGAGGAACGCAGTTTACATGTTCAACACTACTGTCAATGGTCCTGTGTGTCAGCATTGCAAAACTGTCAGGCCACATGTTTGCATACTCCACCTGTACCTGAGGCCTGCCTGCCTGCATCTTGAAATCCCTCCACTCCACCATGGCCAGTATTCACTAAAGAATCTCTGGGTCATACCATGCCAGATCCTGCACCAGTGCTGCTGCTGACCCATGCTTCAGGACACACTGCTGATGTCACTGGGTGTTCTCCGATCGCCCTCCATGCCCTTGCCTTCTCTGCTGTGCTGTGCGACCTGCAACCAGGTGGTAGCAGTTTTGTCCCCCACTGCTGGACAAAGTTCACAAGCTGTGGTGCCTCTGCGGTGGTATAGTTTGGGGCCCTTCCACTAAGGCTGATACTGCTGTGGCGTGGCATGGCCCTGTCATCACCTTGTATGCTACTGCTGCCTGTGGGCACACCCTGTTGATCCTTGCATGGGGGAATCCTGCTGTGGGTTGCAATGTCCTGCAAGGCAGCATGACACATACATCATGTCATGGCACTGTAGTAGGCATCACCATATTGTCTCACAACACTACATGCTATGTGGCATGGCCTCCCATAGCCTGCATACCATACAGAGCTGGGGTACTGTAGCAAAGGGTACAGCACTGCATCATGTGTGTGTAGCTTGGCAGTGCTGTGCTGTACACACATGTCACTACAGTCCTCCCATTCCAATTGTGTGCACGTACACCCCACATACCACCCCCTGCCTGACAGGGCAGAGATGTGCTTTGTGCACACATTATGTAACAGGACCCCCTGCTACCTTGTGTACATAACCCCATATACTGTCCCCTACCTGACATGGCAAATATGTGCCTTGTGCACACATTATGCAATGGGTACCCTCTACACCTGCCTACACCAAACCTCCCACATCTGCCACCTGCCATACACAACTGGTAGTGTGGAGGAGTAGCTCGTCTACTCATCAAATGGTCTATGCATATGGCCATCCCCTCACAACAGCAGCCTGCACAGAGTCACTATGCAGTGGTCTATACCAGCTGCAGGATGCCAGGCTGTTATGTTGCATTACTCAGTATGGCACATGTTGTGTGACAGCCACACATCACACCTATGTGTACAGTGTGTATGCCAGCCTACACCCTTGTATATACCTCTGGAGCAGTCCAGAGAAAGATCAGCACTCAAAGCCTGTTAAAAGGACAAATCTGGGTCCGATTCCAAAGTAATGCAAAATGTGACATTTATTATAAGCAAGGACCGAAAGGACCAACAGGCACGCTACAAATACAGAGCACAAACTTGCCCAAGTGCTTTGACTCACAAATGAGTCTTCATAAGGGGTTAAAAATCACATGTTAATAATGCCTTTATATAGTATATTAAATTAGACACCTTATTATTCAATCATTCAATTAATCCCAACACCTGTGTAGATAAAAACTTTCTTACACTTCTAAGTCAAGATATGTTCCGTGTAATTTCTTTGCTATAACATTAGATGGTGCTATTTCATTGAAGCACATACATCTTAAATATCTTCAGTGAAATCATACTTTTTATGTATAGATTATTGAAAACACTGACAATTAAAGAATTAGAAATATAAAGTAAACACATGAATAAATGGAAGTTGAAATGAGGTGAAATAAAAAGACCAAACCTCCAGCAACATAAAATATTATTACAAGGCAGTCAGGATGAATCAAATAAAGGATCTCATAGAAAATGAGGAATGTCAGATGACATAAAAAAAATGAACCTATAGAAAATAAGAAAGAAAAAAGCATTAATTTACAATATATTTTGTTATGTTGCATTACACAACTAGCAAAATGAATCAATCAGAGAGTTCAAAAACAGCATTGTTCACTATGCATAAATAAATTAAACTAACTTGTTACTTAAGAAAAGGTTTTAAATCCCATTTATCATTCAACCCTTGAGGTTTAACACTATGTAAAATGTGAATCCAGAAACTCTCATGTTGTAGCAAGAGATTAGATCTATCACCTCCATTTTTGACTTGTGGCACATGTTCTAATCCTATAAATTTTAAGACATCAGGTTTGGAGTTATAAACTTCTGAAAAATGTGTTCTGACTGGTGTATCTTGTTTTCCATTTACAATCTAACGAATATGTTCCTGTATCCTTTGAGTGGTCTGACAGTTTTTCCAACATAAATCAATTTACAGGTACACCATAAGATATAAACAACATATGCTGTGTCACATGTGATGAGTTCTCTGATCTCAGCTTTAACACTTGTATCTGCAGGATGTATGAACTCTTTTGTTGGTGTACCATATTTACAAATGTTACAGTGGCTACATCTGTAGTAGCCATTTGAGCGACCTGGTAACCAGGTAGTAGTTCTATTTGATGGGGTGGGTGTCCTGCATGGACTAGTTTATCTCTAAGGTTTTCACTTCAGTTTGTGCTTCGTATTTGTAACGGGCCTGTTGGTCCTTTCAGTCCTTGCTTATAATAAATGTCATATTTTGCATTACTTTGGAATAGGACCTGGATTTGTCCTTTTAACAGGCTTTGAGTGCTGATCTTTCTCTGGACTGCTTCAATTTACTGGCTGGCTACCCGTTATATCAGCACGACCCCATTTTTGTTCCTGATTGCAGCGTGTGTGTTTGGATTACATACATACCTCTGGACCTGTAGTGTGATCCGGTCTGGTGCACCTCACAGACTGGTGCTCTGTCCTACACAGTGGTCTGGTATAGCTGTGGTGTTCCACCTTATGCCTCCTCTCCTTGCTCTGTGTCTGCAGCCACAGGAGCGCAGGCATGCTGTAGCGGCCTGTTTGCGACATCACTCAGCACAGGGCAAATGTCCAGGACACATGTGCAGCCTAGAGCACCATGCACATCTGGCATGCGTTTGTGCAGATGCATGTGTGCAGTGCACTGCCGCAGACCTCAGTTGCACACAGGATGAGGTTCACGGCCTATATGCCACCCCCACTACATACTGCACAACAACATAAGAGCTGCATTGGTGAAGGTGTAGCACTGTCCTACAACTTACCAGTGATCAGTAGTTGTTGCCCTACTGTGGCCATCCTACATGGTAGTATCCCTACCCTGTGCTCTTTACCACTGCTGCTACATCTGCCCCGTCACAGCAGAGTGTGCTCCATGCAGCCTCTGTATTACCTTCACAGCTCTGCCTCGCACATGGCACGGGTACAGGCCACACATGTGGCCTACAGTTGCACCACGCACATGCGACATGCATATTCACATGCTGCATGTGCGTACTACTTTGATGCTGGTCTCAGCTGCAGCCTGCACATACATGTCGCAGGTGCATAACTGGTGGACATCACTACTGTGGCAGTCAGTTGCAGTTGAGCATCTGTGTGTTGGAAAATGCACCCATCCCAGACACTGGCTATCTCATTTGCAACTGGCCCTCACAAAGCATGTGGGAATGAGCAACACCACACAGTTTGCCAGTGAACACAGTTTACTATTTACAGGTGTAGAATGGTGCAGTGTGACAGTATAGTGGTGCAGCTACCCCCAACACACAAACCCACACTCAATGACACTTCACAACATCTACATCCATATTGTGCTGTTTGTCATCACCCACACACATGCACACAGTGCACTCACACACAAACACATGCACGCCCCACACACCCTACACGTTTGCACACAATGCCCTCCCCAGTGCCATTCTGCTCAATGCCCACCACCCCTTGCAGTGGTGCCCCATATTGGCACAGTGAGACATCCACCTGCTGGTGATGAACAGTTCTCTTACACTTGATGGTGTTACTGCCATGACCAGCCCCTCTGTCGTGTGCTCTGCTTTCCTGTGGCACCACTGGGCTCACCCTGCCCAAGTCACATGGCTGCAGATCTTCCAGTATCCATGGGTCCTGGAGTCACTGCTGTCTTCCAATGCCTTCCATGCCCCTGATGGTGGTAGGTGCTGGTCCTGGCACAGTCCCTGTCTCTTTGTTTGTGATCCTCCTTCCTCAGCAGCCTGTACTTGCTTTGCTACCTTGGATGTGCCCTGTCCTGGTGTGTCGGCAGGTGATACCATGCCCCATCTAGCTCTTGTCCTGTGCTTTGGCACACTGCTGCACAATCTCTGGCGGCAATGGCTGCAGGTATTGTGTTGTTTTAGGTGGCAGTGTTGCTACCAGTGGTGTTGGTGGTTGTAGTGGTGGGGGCTGTGTTACTGGTGCTCGCAGCTGGTGGTGTTGGTGGTGGTGGTTCTGGGGTTGGTGGTGCAGGTGGTGCTGCTGGTTTGGTAGTGACAGTGGTGGGGGGTGAGCAGGTTGTGCTGTTAACCGCTGCCCTGGCAGTGGTGGTGTGGTGTTGCAGTTGCTCTTGGGGGATGTTGTGTTGTGGTGGTGTTGGTGGCAGCTGCACAGTTCTGCCCTGTGGTTGTCAGTGGCATGGGCTGCTCTGCAGGTGGCAGCATGCCCTTGCCATTGTGGTGGTATGTGTCCCATCTCCTACTGGTGTTGTTGCACCATCTGAGTCACCTGTGTGGCAGCATCCCTCCTTCTGTCTTGCAGAGGCTGGGATGTGGGTGTGCTTTGTAGTGCAGCAACCAGTATATCTGACTGCCTGGTTTTCTGGACCATGGACCTCTCCACGGCCATGGCCAATCAGGTGAGTGCCTGCATCTGCACCTGACACAGGCCTGGGAGTTGACAAAGGCATCCACCAGACTCTCCATGGCTATATCTGTAGTGCATGTCCCTGTCTCTTGATCGCACCTATGAGGGTGCCCATGTGCTCCTCCATAGCTGTGTGGTGGGTATTTATTCTGAGGTGAATACAGCTGAGCAACTCAACTGCTCCTCATGAATGGTCACCAGGGTCCTGCAGAACCGCTGTAGTCTGTGGGTGTGACTATGTGGTTGTCCTGCAGGGACTGTGATGCCTCATCCAGGGTCGCCTGCAGCCTATCATATGAGGCTGGGCTGAGGTCCTTGGCTATGTTGTCCGCTATATTGCTGACACTTAATAGATTACACAGATCCAGTCCTATTTTTCTGCTGTTGTTCTTCTGTTGCCTGCTGCTCCCCACCATCGTTGTCAGGGCTGGGTCTGCTCTGCAATGTGTCTGCACCACCAGGATGTCTGTCACAGTGGTCTGTTGGGTTGTCGGCTGTGTGTTGTCCTGCACTGGCTCACTGCCTGGGCCACCACTGTCTTTGCCCCTGTATCCACTGCTGTTGAGCCTGTGGTGGGATGATAGTGCATCAGTGCTACCCTGCCATGTCATGCCCTCCACATATGCCTCCATTCCCACCACTGCATTGCTGTCTCACACACCAGGGGCACAGCTAGTCATCCACTTACCTGTCCCTGTGGCCATCCATGTTGTGTCCAAGTCCATGTCACCATGGACACTGTACTGGCTCAGGAACACCAGGCTCCTCTCCTTGTGGGCACTAAGGTGTCTCTTCCCCTGTGGCCCACTGCCTCTGGCCACTGCCTGCCACCTATTGAAGGCCTCCTTCACCTTTTCAGGGTGCTTCAGGTCAGTCATCCACTTCTGTAGGTCCCACACACTCCACTTGGCATTGGCTACCACATTGACCTTTTTGGCCACATCCTCCTATGCCCCCTTGCAGTTCCTCCGCAGGTCACCCTACCCACCCGTGCCCATTAGTAGGGCTGCCTTTTGACTCTGTTTCCTCAAGGAGGACATCTGCCTCCTCATTTGTAAAGTTTCTTTTGTTCGTTCTTGCCACACTTGCCGCCTATGTATTGCTATCAGCCTGTGACATCGTTACTGCATGTGTAGCTAGCTACAACATGTCTGTGACTTGCACAAAGTTCTGTGTTCATTGATTTGCAACTAGCATAACCGCTATGCCCGCTATTGTGGGTTATGTCTTGCTGTGCAGGCATAACTTGTGACATGCATAATTTTGCTGTTCTACATCATAACTGGCTTTTGTCTTGGAATAGGGTGCAGCTCAAGTGATGCAAGGGTTAGAGCATTACTTTATGCAGTGGCGCAACTTGTGCCATGCTCTACTCACTCTCTTGGAATTGGGTCCCAGGCATTTTTCTCTTCACTAACTGAAAACAAGATGGCTACTGCACGACAGTAAAAGGGCCATTTGCAACAGTGAAATTTAGTTACGGCAGCTTTCAAGAGACACATATATTTTTTCCCTTGGTAATAAAGGAAATTTATTTTTGAATCACTTTTGAACGGTTTAATATTTTTCACCAAATCTTCAAAAGGCATATCAGTGTTCCAACTGCATCTTCCCTGAAGATTTCAGACCAAATGGACAAATCATGCAGGCTATAGCCATGAGCAAAGAAACACTTAAAACCCATTTTTTTGCATTTTTGGCTGCTCTGCTGTTCTGCAGGTCGTTATCCGACTGTAATGCACCTTGCTGTGATCCAGAGAGCTATGGTACCAGACAGTGCATGCACAATTTCAGGCAAATCTAATACAGTGGCAAAGTTATTAAAGTGCAAAATTTAAGTTTTAATAAAGACGTGACTGCAACCCTAACTATACTTCCACTAGATTGGCAGTAATAGTATATCAGAGCTGACTGTAAACTTCTGTTTTAAACCTAAAACCTTGAACCTCAATAACATTTGAAATATTCAACAGAGCTGCACATTATATGTCATGCATAATCCCGTGGGGTAGGTCCATTAACATGCCACATTTCAAGTGAATCCGTTTTGTGGTTTTTGAGATAGAAACTGTCAAAAAATCCTGCATTTACCAGTTGTTTTTTTTTTTTTTTTGCTAAATATAGCACTGTGCTTGTATTCATGTACATGCCATCCTCAGTTTGCCCTCTTGCATGCATTATAAATTTGTCTGGTGCTAATGCAGTTTGCGAACACGATTTGGCGTTTTGAATATGGCGGACCCATGCTAGCCTGGTGCTAAACCTATGTAAACAGTTTGAGCCCAGTGCAAAGTTTTGAATATCTGACCCATTATGTCCGAAACATTTTTAAATTTACATGTTTTATACATTTTCAGTCTTCCAGTTTTGCATACATTGCATCTTAATAATTTTGCAACCCTTCAACAGATATGGATGGAATTTTGCATGCATTATCTCATGGGTAGTTCTGTTGATGTGGCTAACTTAGTTTGAACTGCTTAATTGCAACCTTGTTTTCCAAAAGAACTAGAGTACTGCCACAGTTTGTGACACTGCTTTCTTCAGATATGTCTGTTTCTTTGTCACTCATTAACTAAAATATAGTTTGGACATTTGGGCTGAAATTGTCAGGGTACAAAGGACTTGCCCAAAGATTTACCTTTAGCTAGTTTTGTGGAATAATGTTTCTGTGTGGCAGAGTTATAACTCTTTGACATTTCAGAATTCCTTTGGATAACATTGTGATGGTTGGGGTAATTTCTGATGCTATATCTCAAAATGTATCAAGATACAGCTTTGACTATGGCTAGTTTAGTACATCTATGGGTGTATTAAGTTGTTTTGCATGTTACCAGGCCATTTTTCAAACTATTAGTGAATTGTAACAAATGGGGCCCATGGGACCTACAGTATACTATGGTAGTCATTATTAACATGGCAATGGAACTGCTTTGCAGGGCACAGTGGTATCACAACACACTATGCACTGACGGGAGTGCAGGGCACACACATGATGAACAATTACAATAGGCATGGATGTGCCACCACCACTGGCTATGGACTGATGTGATTGCAAGACATGGAGGCCCCTGTACTCAAGCATGGAAGTGAGGGACAATTACAAGAGGCAAGGATGACAGCACAGGACCCTATCACTCCCATAATCTAATAAGTCCACAATTACACTTTCTCAAAAGTAAGAAATTCATTCCAAAAATTTGTTAATGCAGCATTAGGGTTGAGGTATCAAAATTAGAGAAATTCAAACGTAGGGGTCCCAAGACTAAGCCCACTACTACTATGTATGCAGGAACAGGGGTGAGTGGTGTGCCTTGGGTTGCAAAACCTAATGCTCACCCCATTGTTTTATGCTGTACCCATGTTAGGTTATTAACTGTTGAAATGGGGTGAGCATTAGAGATGTTAGGCTTGGGAGCCCTAAGGTCATATTTCCCTACTTTTGATACTTCAACCCTAATTGTTTTTGTAGTTTGTTTAACCAGGTGAGAGACACTAAGCTGAAGGTTGTTTACAGGTATAACCTGGGAGCACAAGGAAGATAAGTGACTTGCTCAGGGTCACACTGAATGCAAGTGGGGCTGTGGGATTCAAACCCAGGTCTTCAGGGCTGCAGCACAGAGCCTTAAACCACTGCACTATATTGTCTCCTAATGGTGCATTAACAAAGTTTTTGCAATGAACATATATACACATATATATATATATATATATATATATATATATATATATATATATGTATATACTGTACACATATATACATATATATATATATATATATATTAGAGGCAAAAACTCTGTTTAATGCATTAGTTTGGGTTGTTCACAGCAACAAAAGCGAGGAAATTCAGTGTTAGGGTTGACAGCCCCTTTGGCTCCCTGACCACACCCCAACTGGCATCGGGTGCGTGTGTTAGTTGCCATTTTCTGGTGGAAGACTTTAAAGGTGCCCAGACTTTAACATTGAATATCTCTTAAATGGTTTGGTCTTTTACTTGAAATTCAGAGGGTTTTGAGGGATGTCCTACAGATGTGAATTATGCTGTTTAGGTGATGCAAAATTAATTTTTTGGGGAGATATTGACTGTTGCACTTGATGTTTTTCCCATTGGATTAGGCATGTTGCTATTGGCTTGCAATTTATAGGGTAGAAAGCCCTAGTGTCCTGGATGTGCCTTGCAGTAGTTTGGTGTGTAAAACTTAAACAGGTGTGGAATTATGCCACTACGATGAATGGAAATTTGGTTAATTTCACTTCAATAACTTTTGGACCGTGAGACTGATTTGTCTGAAACTTGGAATGAAGAAAGATTAATCATAGATCTTTGACTGTGACAATTTTTGAATCACTGGCAGTTACAGTTGTTGAATTGTGGTGCATGCTCCTTATAGTTAATGGGAAAGTATTTATATGCATTGTGAAAGTTATGGTCAGAACATTATGGGGTGTGCAGGAAGAACCTATTATAAGGTATAGGACAGCTCAAAAGGTATGACACATGTATATTTTTCTGCAGTGCTGGGCAATGTGCTAGGATCCTGGGGCCTGCCCACCAATACATGTGATTCACTATTTTTATTGTGATGCTACTGAAAAATATTCAAGTTGGTGGGAGCATGGGGCCCACCCACCAGCACATGTGATTCACTATTTATATTGTGATGCTATTGAGAAATATTCAGGTTAGTGGGAGCTCCCACCAACTTGCATAACAATGTACTTACGTATGCTTTTTCTAAAAGTAAAGAAATCCTTTGCAAAAATTGCATTAATGCAACAGTTAGGGTTGTTCCACAGTAACTAAAGCAAGGAAATTCAGTGTTAAGGTTGAAAATCCTAACTCTGCATTCTCCCCCCCCCAAACAACAACACCACCACACACACACATACATGCAAGTAGGGGAAGGACAAAGCAACACAGCTAATCACACACAACCAGCAGGAGGTGTATACCTGTGTTACTGTAGGAAGTGGAGAAATCCAATTTCAGATATCATACATTATTTACAAAGTTGTTCTACAAGGTTAGTCCAGATAAAGGTGAATCAAGCTGCCAGTTGCGAAAACCATGTACCTTGCTTCATTTTCAAGATATCAGTGGTAAAGGCATCATGGGCACAGCAATGTTAGTTTATGGACGATTGCTGAATTTTGTAACACTGTAACTTTGTCTTCGTTAACTATCTTAGTACCAAAGCAGGAAAAGGGACATTCAGGGACAAGGTTTGCCACCCTGAAAAATTCTTCAGCCCAAAGGACCCTAATTCATTTGCTTGCAGGAGGATGGTGAAGATGTCCAGTCATCAGGAGCATACTTTCCACAAAATACTTTCGCAAACATGAAAGCGTCGCAAACAGAAGATACAACAGTGTCACATTTGTGAAAGTATGTAAAACACTGTTGTAAAACACTGTTGCAAACACAAAAGTGTCACAAATGCATAGCACAACACTGTCACATTTGTGAAAGTGATTCTCGAAAGTATTTCAGGGAGTGTGCGAAATTGTTTTGGGTCTTGTGAACTCCAAAATACCATATGTGTAGTCTGTGTTATGTTTTGGTGTCAGGTGTTGCCTAACATGCCCAGTTGTCCATCGTGATGTGTTTTGTGAAAAGGCCAAATGTCTAGGATCACAGTTAGCAGTCACGACCCCATACCACAGCCCAAGATCTGTTGTGTGAGGAGGATGGGAGCATGGCTGTGTGGTTTCATGGTTTAGATAGATGTTATTTCTGTTACCTCCTGCTGGTTGTTTGTGATTGGATGTGTTGCCTTGGTCCTTCCTTCTTGCATGTATATGTGTGTGTGTGTGTGTGTGTGTGGGTTGTGGTAGTGGGAGTGGAGGGAAGGAATGCGGAGTTAGGGTTTTTCAACACTAACACCAAATTTCCTACTTTGTCACTGTGGAAGAACCCTAACTGTTGCTTCAATGCAGTTTTGCAAAGATATATAGAAACATATATATATATATATATATATATATATATATATATATATATATATATATGTATAGATAGATATAGATACACATACACAAATGGGGTGGACATAAATGAGTGTGATAAAGTTATTTATCTGAGCAACTGTGTGAATGCATTTCATTATCCACACACTTGCTCATTTATCCACACTAACCATATTCAAATGTGAATAACTTTAAAGCAAAAAAAGATAGCATGGTAATGTGAGCACAAAAATTGTTCAGCAGAAAATGATCTACAAAATGAGTGATATTTCATTTATAGTTGCCTTATAGATTTTTTATAATTAGCAAATAAATAGAAGAAAACGTAATTTGATGTTTACTTTTTTGACAAACAAATATGAATAACTTTAAAATGAAAAATGATAGCATGGTACTGTGAGCACGAAAAATGTTCAGCACAAAAACACATATGGTGATTCATTTATAGATATCTTCTAGTTTTTTGCTTTTAAATAATTTGCAAAAAACAGCATAACATTCAATTTTCTTTTCACTATTTCAACAAACAAATGTGTAACTTTAAAACAAAATAGGTAGCACAGTATTGTGAGCATTACATTTGTTCAGCAACAAGTTTTCTACAAAATGAGTGGTGTTTCATTTACTAGCAAACACTACACTAGATGGACATACACTAGGAATGTTAACTAAAACTCCCAGAAATTATCATTAAAAAAAAAAAAGATAGTCAAAACCAAATGTTCCTGTACTGATAGAAAGCATCCCTATTGCATAAATGAAATATACAATTTTGAGCTGTCAGATAAATGATTTATCTACACTTGTGCTGTTTGACCTCAGACTCCTTACTCACGGCTTGCACCACTCGTGAGGTTACCTGAGGTCAAGCAGCACTTGTGTAGATAAATCATTCATCTGTCAGCTCACCATTGTATATCACTTATATATATTGAAACGGGGATGGCCTGAGAATTGCATAGGAATGTCTGACCATGTTGTCATGGAATTGGAGATACTAGCTTTGCTGAAACACTAATGTGCTTACTACAAACTTAAATAATGGTGATGAATAGGTAACCATTTATTGCCAACGGGCAAGGGTATTGTACTGCACCATATGCTGTTAATCATTAAAAGATCATGTAACAGAGCTGTCCCCCAACACACACACACACACACACACACACACACACAACACTGCTGATCCTTTATTAGTTGCATTACACTCCAGAACAGTCTGATAAAAGTATGAAAAGGGGTTTGAAGGTTCACCATACAACTAAGAAATAGTTGATTTCTTTATCTCGTCTAACAGATTGCTATCTCATCTACCATTTCTTTTTAGCACTAAATATTTAGGCAATTTGCACTGACACCTCTGCCAAAAATGTACTGCAAAATGTAAGTAATTGGGGGTGGCTGCATCAAGTTGTGTCATTAAAAATAGGAATGATTGCAAGACACAGTCTGAAAGCAGCAGCAGCATCCGATGCAGAAATGCAGTGGTGCAGTTTAAGAAACTGGAGCTGCTGGAAGACCAAACAAAAATATGGCATCTGCCAGGTCAAGAGAGGACTGCAGCATCATAGTCCCCCCTCCCCACTTATTTCTACATCTTTTCCCACTGCAGGTATTAATACGGAAATGACATAACCCATTAAAACTTTACTCTTGAGAAGTAGCCAAAAAAAGAGAAGCAAATGTATTGTATTACAGTTCATCCAACAACTTCTGCAGGTCTGGCTAAATTGCTTGGGCCAGATATTCAAAACTTTGTGCCAGACAAAAACTGTTTGTGCAGATTTAGCACGGGATTAGAGCGAGCCTGCTATATTCAAAAGGCCAAATGGCACGGGCAAAATGCATTAGCGCTGGGTAAAATCATAATGTATGCAAGGGGTAAACTGACATGAATACAGGCACTGTGCTATATTCAGCGATTAGCACCGAGCAAAGTGGTTTTGTGTGACTTAGCACAACACCTAGTGCGGTGCACATTATCACCCAAGAAAACTTGTCTTAACCCTGGGCAATCAGCTTTGCATTACACTATGGCTTTTTTTTGCGGTGTTTGCATGGGTTTTGAACAGGTTTTGCACGACCATAACAAATAAATATGATGCATAGACAAAGCCAAACATAGAGGAAGCATGCTGCTCACTGATGGCATCACAATGATGCCATCATCTGCACCAGTCCCAGCCATGCCAGGCAGGTAAGTCATGACCCTGCTGCCAGTGGACAGCATGGCAGTGTGGCCATACAGCACACCTCAGCAGACCACACTTCTGTGGACACCAACAGATGCCAGCACACACATGCAGCACTGTGGGCATGGAGGATGTTGAGGGGAGATTGTATGGGTGGCCAGGCTTTGCCACAGACCAAGTGTGGCCACAAGGCTGGGACACAGCATGCAGTGCACATGGGCCAGTATTGGGCATACCCCAACACCAGTGTGCTTTTCTGATAATATATGCCCCCCCAGCCACATACCGCACAGCTTTACAACTGCCACAGTACACAAATTCAGACATGTATATGTCACTGTGAGCATCCCATGCCAGAGGTGCAGCATCTGTAGGTCACACAACAATGTAACAGTAATGTCCACTGTCAGTAAACACCTGCAGATTGGGCCTCTCACTGTGTATAGTGCAGTCATCATCACTGCCCTACACACCATAGGCATTGCTTTGTCCACACTACATGGCCCCTTGCTACTGTAGTGTCTGTTGTGCTACTGTAGCTAACCTACAGTGTGACAGTTGCATGCAGCACCACACAACATCTGTGCCTATGCTGTGTTGTCCCAGTACAGCTGCAGGCAGCACATGTGGAAGTAGTGTTCAAAACTGTATAATATTCCCAAGTTGTTTGTGCAGCACTAATATGTTTGTGTGGGTTTAAAGAGGGCTAAAACATTAGCCCGTGCAAAACAGCATGCAAATCAGGGCATAATGAGATGCTAATCTGGATGTTTGCCCAGAGACTACCTAAGTAGGCTCATTGCTTATCACTTTTGAATATGGCAAAGTTCAGTGCCGGGCAAATGTGTTTGCACCATGCTAACAGTTTAGCCCTGCACTAAACCAGTGTAAACATGTTAGCACTGTGCAAACAGTTCAGGGAATATTTTACAGTTTTGAGCACTGTACTTTCACATACGCTGCTGCCTGCAGCTGTACTGGGTCCACGCATTTGCCGGAACACACATTGGCCACATAGTTCACCTCTACCTACCTTCACATCACTGTGCACTGTTTTGCTGTTGTGGTTTGACTTCCTGGTTGCCATATTCGGAGCTGTCTTATTCCAGGGCTAAGTTTGCACTGCACTCCCAGCCCAGTTTGCCTGGCCTTATTCCCATGTTATATTCAGAAGCTGTTTGCCCTGGGCTATTCCTTTTGAATATGGCTTGCTTTGTGCTCTGGGCTAAGTTTGCCTGCCGGGCAGTGCTAATTTAGCCCCAGGGTAAAGTTTTGAATATCAGGCCCCTAATCTTTAACATTTATTTCATTGTAGTTACAAACTTCTGTACTTAATTTAAATAGGAAGCAGTGTAGCACAGTTGTTTAAGAATCCGAGCTGCATATCTGGAGAACTGGGTTTGAATCCCTCAGCCCCCACTTACATACTATGACGCTGAGCAGTACCTCTCAACTGCTCAGCATTAAAAATCATAGCACTGGCCTTCAAAAATCATAGCAAAAGGCCAGAATGTGTAGCACTTTCTTATTTTAAACAATAATTTGTCTACAGATAGTGGGACCATATAGTTTGTGATAAGAAATGTTTCTATCGACTTAGTTCAATGATTTAATAGTTTGTGTGTCCAGAAATAGCTCTAACATTATTAAGAACATCAGTAAATCTATGTGGAGCAAGGGTAAATTAGAGGATAAAAATCATAGTGCTATGCAAAATTCATAGCAGTTGAGAGGTATGTGAACTTTCTTGTGCTCCCAGGTTGCACCTGTAAACAAGCTTTCAGCTTAGTATGTCTCTCCTGGTAAAAGAAAACAAACAATAATAATAGTTAATTGGGATTTTTTTGTGCCAATTCATAAACCTACTGGTATGTTATAGACAACTATGAAAATACAAAGACACCAAATTCAAATGTGCTAGTGGCACATGTAAGATATTTTAACTTAATAGATTAGTCAGCATCATTAGAAGATATTGGGCCAGATATTCCAAACGTTGCCCCATGGCTAAGGTAGCACTGCCCGGCATGCAAACAGAGCCCAGAGCAAAATGCCAGTCATATTGAAAAGGAATGTCCGGTGCAACACCAACTGAATATAGCAAGCATAGGAAGCTGGGCAAACAGGGCCAGGAGTGCAGGGCAAAAACAGCCTAGGAATAAGACAGCACTGAATATGGCACAGAAGACAGCAGTGAATATAGCACCCAGGCAGGCAGTGCAAACACACAATGGAACACAGTGCAGAGGTGAGACAGCTGGGCCCTGGGAGACATGCAGTGAAACAGGCTGGAATGAGGTAACAGGGCAGACCACAGTGCACAGCCCGGAGGATGCCACGTATGCATGGGAATGGCAAGCAACAACCCAGATCCATGTGGAAAACCCATGGAACAGTATATACCAAGTGAAAACCCAGCACCCAAGAATGACACATGACACATTATAGTGGAGTAAATGCAATGTAATAATATATATTCAAAAGGAAAGGTAATGGGTAAAGAACAGTGAAGCAAACCCATACTAAATGAAAGGCTAAACCAAACACAGAACAACCATTGCCCCAAACATCACTGGAAGACCCACCCCACAACAAGGAAAGACAACAGAACAAATCCCACTAAGCCACATGCCAACCCCCCCCACCACACACAACCCAAGCAACAATAAGCCCACTATGGGAACAACAAATGGAACGCACAATAGGCAAAGCAAGGATGTAAATGGCAAACATATATACTAACAGGGTGTACAATAAGGCACAAGTAAAGGGTGCAAAGCGGAGGGGATGCACACGGGGACACAGAAATACAGTCAAGGAAACAATATCTTGCCCAGTAAGGGGGGGAGCTGACACAAGACGGGATGAAGGACATGGCTAGCTGCCTGCTGGATCTGGGAGCCAAGCCCCCAACACAGCAGCCACCTTCCTCATCTCCATCATCATGATGGCCTGCTGCTCTATCAGAGTCCTATGCTGGTGGACAATGTGGGGGATGTGCCCCTGGAGCAGGATGCCCCTGGTGCCCACCCACTCCTGCAAGCTGCTGTCACATCCAGCAGGAGGCTCGAATGGACCTTCATGGCCTATGGAGGGAGATGAGGCATGAGCTGGCACTGATGCGGGAGTCCATTTCAGTGAGCTTTGTCTGTGCCAAACTGCAGGCAGAGGACAGGTTGGGCCACATGGTGGGTGCGATTGACCATGGCTTTGCTGGTCTGATGGCTGCAGTGGTTGATATCGCCACTGTACTTCTTGGGGTGCATGGGGGTCACCAGCATGTGCTTGGTGCTCAGGGTTCACATGGCACAGGGGCCCACAGGCAGGCAAACCGTGGCTGCAGGGCTGGCACTGGGTCTGGCTCAAATGCATCACTCACCTCTTCAGGCGCTCAGTGCCGCTGTGGCCATCCACCTGCCCTGTCAGGCTCTGCCGGTCAACGGGGGCACAGGAGGGCTGCTGTGCCTGCCTCACCTTATTTCTCTGTCATGTCCTTGGCCCAGAGCACCCCAGGGTCTGTGACCTGCACGTGTGCTGAGTGACATGTGCATGGTGGTAGTCAGCGGTGATAGTCACGGTTGTATTGCACCTCTGCACAGTCATCAACCCCCTTGTCAACACTGACACACCCTCATCCCTGTGCACACAAGTACACACACCAACAGACAAACACCCTCACACTCCATCCCATGCACACTCACACTTCCACTGCCGTGGTTGGCCTCCTTACACTCCCGCCACATATCATGCATCCCCAATTACACTATACTGTGGCTGTGTGTCCACCCCCCATGTGACCTGCACACCCCCACATCGCACCACACACACACATGTATTCTGTTCCACTCTGTTGTGTTCCTTTTGTGATTGTTGGTGTCACTGTTCTGGTTGTTGTTGCACATTAAAAAAAGTTCAGCATTGTAATGTTTCATGTTGCTGTGCAGTCTGTACTTACCCTCTGGTCTGTGACAGTGTCCTGATGATGTTGGCCCTGTGCTCTATGGACCTGCAGGCCATGTGAGGATCCCTCATCTTGAGTTGCTCCACTATCCCACTGACCACTGTCTATGGGTCACTGTCAGCCTGTCCCTCAGGTTCAGGTGCCTGTATCTCATGGTTCATTGCCATGTTGTGCAGCATACAACAGGCTAGGAAAATATGGTATACCTTCTGAGGCGTATACTGTAGGGCACTGCCTGATATGTCTGTGCTTCTGAAGCACATCTTCAGTATGCCAAACACCCTCTCAATGATGTTCCTTGTGCCGGCACGTGCCTTGTTGTACATCTTCTCAGCCACTGTGGCCAGACGGAGTACCAGTGTCAGCAGCCAGGGTCACAGGGGATAGGTGCTGTCCCCTGTCAAGTGATGTGTACCTGTTAATGCTGTACTGCAGTCAGGCCATTGCTGTTCTGCACCCCTGTGTAGCCCTCCCACACCCCTTCCCTGGCCTCCCCTACCTGCCACCATCCATGCTGTCATGTGTGTGCCTTGTATGCTGCTACTCACCAACTAGTTGCCCACTGGGTATCCTGCCCTTCTCAAATGCCTGGCACAGCTGGGACTGGTGCCAGATGAAGGTGTCATGGGCACTGCCGGGGTACTGCGCATAGACATTGCAGATGTGCCCAGTCACATCGCACACCACCTGGCAGTTGATGGAGTGGCACCCCTTCCTGTTTATGTACACATCACTGCCATTGCCAGGTGATGCATGGATGGGGACATGGGTCCAGTCAATGGCACCCAGTATAGATGGTAGGAGTGCAACTTGATGGAACTGCTGCATTGTTTCTCTGAACTCTGCTGTCATGCTGGGGAATACTATGAACTCCCCAGCATGTGGCAGGAAAGCCTCTAGGAAATGGGTCAGGAGGCGAGAGGTGGCAGACTGCAGTACCCCGATGGTGTCCCCCATTGGTCATTGGAATGTCCCTCTAGCAAGGAAGCACATTGCTGCTGTCACCTTCTCCTCCACTGTCATGACATGGCTGTGTCTGGTGTTTGGGTGTAGCTGCTCATGCAAGAGCTCACACAGCTACCTCAACATTCCCCGGTTCATCTTGTACTGGCCAGTGATGTCATCTGGCAGGGTCTTGAAGGAGACCCTGTGCCGATACCTCCTGTTTGTAGCATACCATCTCCTTGGCCTGCATTGTGGCCCATGTTGGGCCTGCTCCCTCTCCTCCTCCTCCTCCACAACAGCTGCCATCAGTGGCAGCATCACTGCTACTGGCACTGCACAAATTCCCATTTCCTGTTGTGGTCCCTCCTCCTAGGTGTTTTGGCCTGGGTTAAGACCAGCCTTTTATAGGCGGTATCTAGCTAGGGCTTTGAATATCCCTTAGTGCATGTATGCAGGCCACCCCCCCTTCACTTTGCCCCTTGCATACATTATTAGTTTGCCCCACACTACTGCTGTTA
This sequence comes from Neoceratodus forsteri, assembly GCA_016271365.2. Taxonomy (NCBI): domain Eukaryota; kingdom Metazoa; phylum Chordata; order Ceratodontiformes; family Ceratodontidae; genus Neoceratodus; species Neoceratodus forsteri. The sequence continues at coordinate 1,182,288,044 of CM057458.1, forward strand.
GCATGCACTAACAGGTCCTTTAAATATGGCTGCTCCACACTAATCCTGTGCTATTCCAGCACAATTGGTTTGCACGCTGCACTATGCTTTGAATATTTGGCCCATTGTTTCCCAAATTAGTGACTGACTATAGTTGCGTCAGGTAAAATGGCCCTAAAACATTATGAACTGTGTTTTAATTTAAGTGCAAAATGCCACTGAAGTCAAAATCACTGCTCACATGACAGACTGAAAGAAAGCAGTGTCTCAATCACATATAAAAAGCAGAACTGAGTTTTGAATGAGACTGGGTGGTGCAACTCTGTCATGCCGGGCACCCATTCTGACATTGCCATACAAACACAAAACAAAACTATTGACTGGTTATTGCTGTCAGCAAGTACAGACAAATGAGTATGTTTCAGCAGATTTTGAAATTCTTCCTTTCAAAGGTGAATCCTGGTGGACATTCATGCTTCTACCAGGAACATCTGAACATCAAGCAGGTCATCAGTCATTTAAAAAAGAAATAAATTACACCAGTTACTAACAGAACTAGAGATGCATCAAAATGTTATTTCACAGTTGAAATGCCAATGAAACTGCCAATTGCGCCAAGCAAAACATTTTGTGTAATTATGGCTTTTTGGAGAAATTTTGCTGCCCAATTTCACTTTTCACTTCTATAAGGTGAATTTAGGAGAAACTGGGGTTTTCTCTCTGTTAGTGGTCAAATGGTTGCATCTAAGCAGGTAAGAAGTGAGTGGATCATTTCCTGTGCTACATATCTTGAGGAAGAAGACAGCAGCTGTGACTGCAGAGTAAACTCAAATGTGTAAACTACTTAACTTGGCTATTTTTTCTTTTTCTCATTTGTCTTTGTCCTAGTTCATATTTTAGTGTGTGTGTGTGTGTGTGTGTGTGTGTGTGTGAGAAGAGATTCCCTTCCCCTCTCTCTCTTTGTTTGAATTGGTGGTGGTGGTGGTCGAAAGGAAAAAGGGTAGAGGCAGTGGGGCACCTGTACTCCACCTTGACATGACCGCATTTCAGATGTCCATTAAAAATGAAATGCCACAGCAGGAGGAGGCTATTGGCCCCAGCATCAGCACCCAGCAACAAACAACTGTGCCCCTCCCCATCAGCAGGAGACAACCGTAGCCCCTCCACTGCAGCAGCAGGAGACAGTGCCTCCTACCTAGCACCAAGAGGCATTCATGGACCCTCTACAGCAGCAGCAATAGGAGACAGTGCCACCTCCCCAGCACCATGATACTGGTCCACCACCCCAGCAGCAGGAGACCATGCCCCTTGTGAGCAGCAGTAGGAGTCAGTGCCGGGGCATCATCTGCTGCCCCCCAATGGCCACATCATCCCCAAAGTTCTCCTGCCTGGGAGTTTATTTATGCAAGTTTGGCAGGTGACCCAGTGGTCACCTGCAATCTGTGCAGGCAAGAAATGCATTGCAGTAAGTCTGGTTCCCACTTTTGGCACAAACAGCCAGTGGAACCACATACTGCACCACCAGCTGCTTCAATGGGACCTCAAACTGCTGGAGGTGCAGCAGCATCAACTGCAGCTGTGGGGAGCACTGTGGGTGTGAGCAGGAGGGAGGCATGGGTGGACCTGTTAAGCATCCTTGCTGGGCTCACTGGACCAGAGAACAGCAGCGGTCTGCAGTAATATCCATCAAGATCCTGCAAACCCCCTTCAGAGCCGGCAGAAGCTCAGGCAGCCCCTGCCTCACCACCAGGGACACATGTAGACTTTTCAACTGTCCTGTCTGAAGGCCACCAGCATCAACAGAAGTTAAGTAATTTTAGACAGGAATTTAATGATGCCCGAGGGAGATTGCTAAACTCAGGGGATATCGACAAAATCATGGGCATCCTGTCTAAACTGCATGATATTCCACTGGCAGTTAATGTGACAGCACAAATTAATTTGTCTTGTTTGTTTTCAGTTTTCTATCCACTATGCTGTTGTTTGTATGGCCCCTCTAAAAAATAAATAAAAAAAAAATCTGTTTTGTCCTCTTTAAGCTACATTTTTAAGTCCTCTTGTTTCTTTATTTTGTATGTAAAATAATTTGTTTGATCATTGTTATTGTGTTTATTACTGTTCTTTGCTCCTTATATAATTCATTCCCTTTTCTTGTCCTCTCTATTACTTTCCCCACTCATTGTTGTATTACCCTTGTCCTTCTGATCCTGCCTGTCATTTGTTACAGTTATTCTGTGCCATGTCTGTGTACCCCTCCCCTAATAAACACCTTATTCCCTAAGTATCTGTGGTGTGTGTTACTTCTTAGAGCTGGTTACACCTACAAGATTTCTTTTAACAATGTAATGATGTGTAATTCAATTGCATTCCACATATATGGAGTCTGAAAATGAAAGGCTGGCTCCTGCTGAAAGGCTATTGGTCATCTGGGACTTGTGCACAGAGTCGTATTTTTGAATCAAATACCTCATGTGAGTTGCTTCAACTTTATCCACAATACTGCATCGACAATTTCTTGTTGACCCAATGTTTCCCCTACAACACTACATCGACCACAACTGCGGCCAGCATGGCACTGCTGATATGTAAGTTCTTGTTTTGTGTGGGACTGTGCCCCCTGCACCCCGCTACTAATAATTCTCAAATCTGAGAGGAAGATGAGTTGGGGATGGGGTGCAGAACCTTGGAGAAGGGTGCCAGGGTCCCAGGCAGACATTACAGTGACATGGCAATGTTGTCTGTATGGACTAAGTCACTGTAAAGTTGTCACGGTAGCAATGGTATACCACATCAACTCAAAGTTAGAAGTACTCATCACAGCACATGTCCATAAAGTGCTCATTCTTTATTCAAGTGTGGCAAACAAACAATGCAAAAAGTGCTTCCATGTAACTAAGATAAAAACATCTGCTCACCCAAGGCACCATTGTTTACTTGCCACACAGGAATAAAGGAAAAGCAAATCTCAGTAAAAACAGTCTCGCACTCACCACCTTTTCACAAAAAAAAAACAGCTCACAAGGTTCACTCTTGTGCAAAAGAATTTTAGTATGGTGCAATAAACAACCACCTCTCCTTCAAATGCCTTTGAAAGGGGAGTGTATCTGAAATGTGTCAAGGCATAAGGAGAGGTGGTTGTTTATTGCAGCATATTAAAATTCTTTTGCACAAGAGCAAACCTTGTGAGCTTTTTTGGTGAAATGGTGGTGAGTCTAAGACTGTTTACTGAGATTTGTACTGTTCTTGTCTCAGCACCACTAGCCAGGTGTGGTGTTTTACTGCACAGAATAAAGAAAGAGCACTTTATGGATATGTGCTGTGGTGAGTAAATCTTACGTTGAGCTGAAGCAACTAAAACAAGGTTTTTAAATTAAAAAATACAGACTGTGCACAGGGCCCTGATGTCAGACAGCCTTTCAACTTTGCAAACTCCTTATATGTGGAATGCAACTGAATTGTTGGTCAGTGTTATGTTTTGTGAAAGCTATGTTGAAGGTGTCACCTGCTCATTAACAATGTTTCCTCCTCCTATCCACAAATGTCAAGTATTGTGCCTATTAATTTTTTTTACAATGCTATGTGATATAACGTCAGCTAATGTAGTGTGCAACATTCTGAAGATGGAACACATCTGATGCTGCCACTGCCGCACATGCCCCAGAAGTCCATAAATGTTTCCCCAAAATATGTTAAAATAAATTGAGATAGAAATATGGTGTTAAACATGCTTTTATATGGTTCACATCCACCACTAGGCCCAAAATCTGCTGTTTTCTGCACTGTTTACAATGGTTTTCAGGCCTAATCTTGGTGCTGCCACTGCCAAACATGCCTCAGAAGTTCAGAAATGTTTTCCAAGAAATGTTCCAGTAAATTGAGACAGAAATCTGGTGTCAGTCATGCTGTTAGATGGTTTGCATCTGCCATTATGACTGAAATGTGCTGTTTTCTGCCCCATTTACAATAGTTTTCAGGCCTAATCATGTTACTGCCACTGTTGAACATGCCCCAGAAGTCCAGAAATGAGTCCAAAAAATGTTACAGTAAATTGAGACAGACATCTGATGTCAGTCATGCTGTTATTTCCTCAAGAGGGCAATGTACATACCACTGTGATATCCTTTCCAGGACACTGAACTGACAATATAAGAGTACACATTATATATATTTATATATAACAATAACAGGAAAAATACTTACAAAGGATAAACAGGAAGGTAGACAGACATGTGGGGAGTAGTGCAATGCACTGGCTGTGGGGCAGCAGTCTTCCTAGAGTCTTTCTGGAGGCTGAGATGCTGCCCTATTTGTAGCCAACTCTCTGCTCTGAGGAAGGAGGTTACCTATCTTCAGCCCACACTGGATACTAGTAGGGGAACCTCCCCCACCCTGGGAGCACCATGACCACCACCACCACTGCCTCAGAGATTGCCAAGAAAGTGCAGCAGTTGGACCACAGTGGGCTGAGGGAGGGTGAGGGTGGTGGAACAGAGGCACACCCAGTCAGTTGTATCACTCCACAATCCATACACCATTCTGGTGGAGCATAGCTCCCTTATGGATTCACCTGCAGGGGAGACTAAGGAGGTTGCAGACAACTGTAGAAGGGGAGGCCCACAGGAAGGAGGGAGAGAACACCACAGGGAAAGGAATCAGCTCCTGGCAAGGGAGTAAATTATTAGGGGGATAGAACTGGGGGAGCAGGGAAAAGTGAAGTAAGGTGCCTGCCTGGCATCATGGCTTGGAAGGACAGGAAACGCATCCTCAGGATCATGAGAACAACTGCACGGAAAATGAAGCTGGATATCATTGTCCACCTAGGGATGAATGACTTGGCTCAACATGAGATTAGAGCAGTGCAGGAGGAGTTTGTGGAGTTGGGAGGGTCCCAATTAAGTAGCACACACAGTATCCTTCTCAGAGGTGCTCCCTGTCTGTGCATGGGTGAGGTGAGGGTACTGCACCATGCAATTCGATGAATGGTTGAAAAAATGGTGCAGAGCACAGGGGTTTAGTTTCTTTGGGGACTGGGGTTCCACCTAGAGGGATAAAAGCCTATACAAGCAGGATGGTCTGCATCTATCCAGGAAGGGAGCAAGTCTTCGGGATGATCAGTTTAAATGCTTCATTGGCAAGCTTTTAAATAGTTGAGGGGAGGTACTGATAAGCAGCAGGGAATTTTCAGCCACCACCTACAAAACAGGGTACTAAATGAGGTAAAGACCAAGGTAGAAAGATCAGTAGGGAGCAGGACAGGGGTAAATGGAGAAAACAAAGTCAATGAGGACAGGGATGGTGCTGCAAGAGGTAAAGCCATCAAAAATTGGAGAGTAATGAGTACCAATGCCCATAGTCTGGGTAACAAGCTTCCTGAGCTAGTGGCCTTAATGGAAGAGGAACATCTGGATATCGTGGCATTCACAGAAACATGGTACACACAGAACCATGATTGGAATGTAAACATATCAAGATATGCTATCTACGGGAGGGACAGGGAGGGTAAAAGAGGAGGAGGAGTAGCTTTCTACATAAGGGAAGGAATAAGAACAACAGAACAAAAGGGTAAACAGGGAGGAAAGGAAGCACTGTGGGTCAATTTGGAGACAGCCAATGGCACCACAGTCCACACAGGGAATGTATGCAGACCCCATCTCAGGCGGAGGAAATGGACAAGGAAATGATAGAAGGTATCCTTAGAATGGCAGAAAAAGGGGAGTTATTGTTGATGGGGGATCAGAATATGCCAGACATTTTCTGGAGTGCATTTACAGCTGCCACTTCAAGAGTGAGATCATTCTAGATGCCCTACATGGGCATGCCTTAGACAACTAGTATTGGAACCAACTCAAGAGGGAGCAATCTTAGACCTGGTAGTCCCTAAATGGAGATGGAAAAGGATCACAGATTTAGAAGTGGGTAGCCATCTGGAACTAGCACCATCGAACAGTATGGTTCATGATAAACACAGCAGTAGAGTCAAGCCATACAAAGGCAAAGGTACTGGATTTTGGGAGATCTGACTTTGCCATAATGGGTGAGTGCCTAAGAAATGCACTAGCAAATGGGCATGAAGGAGAGGAGGAGGAATAACAATGGGGAATAATCAAAACTGCCATCACAGAGGCAAAAAGCCTTACTGTGAAGCAAATAAACAAAACAGAATAATGTAAGTAACCACTATGGTTCTCAAAGGAGGTGGCAGGGAAGGTTAGGGAAAAAAAAGAAAGCATTCATGAAGTACAAGGAATCACAAAAGGAGCAGGACAGAGGACTGTATCAGTTAAAGCAAAAGGAAGCAGGGAAGGCAGTCAGAACAGCAAAGGTCTAAACCAAGGAAAAGATATCCAACTCAGTTAAGAAGGGGGATAAAACCTTTTATAGGTACATCAAGGAGGAAAAGAAGATGAAGGGAGGGATAGTGAGGCTTAATAAAGGGAAAGGGGTGGTCAGAAGGTGACTGTGAAAAGGCAGATATACTAATCAAATACTTTTGCTCAGTATTCACAAATGAAAAGGGGGAGGTACCTAAACTTAACAATATAAACACTCTGGATGTGGGGTTGATACCAGCCCTTTCACAGAAGAAAGAGTTCTGAAAGAACTTATAAAACTGAAGGTGGACAAAGCAATGGGGCCTGATGAGATTCATACAAGAATTCTAAAATAACTAAGGGTAGAACTAGTGACACCACTGACTACCATCTTTAACAAATCATGGGAGGATGGAGTGGTACCTGAGGACTGGAGGAGGCCAGATGTTATTCCACTTCACAGAAATGGGAGCAGGACAGAAGCAGAAAACTACAGATCTGTTAGTTTAACTCAGTGTTAGGGAAAATGATTGAATCACTTCTGAAGGAAAGAATTGTTGAGTACCTAGAGGCCAGAGGGGCACAGGACCCTAGGCAGCATGGACTCACAGCTGGAAGGTCATGCCAGACAAATCTAATACATTTCTTTGACTGGGTGACCAAAGTAGTAGATCGGGGAGGGATTGTGGACATGGCCTACCTTGACTTTAGCAAGGCATTTGACACAGTCCCAAACAAAACATTAATATACAAATTAGTCAGGCTTGGAGTGGGTCCCAAGATGGTAGCCTGGGTAAAATTGGATTGGAGAACAGGACACAGAGGTAATAGCTAATGGAGTCCCTCTGAAGAAAGGGGTTACCAGTGGGGTTCTGCAGAGGTTCCATACTAGGACCTGTCCTCTTCAATGTCTTTATAAGTGACATTGCAGAGGGACTGAGGGAAAAGTATGTCTCATGGCAGATGACACAAAGATCTGCAACAGAGTTGATGGGTGGGGTGGAAAGGATAAGAAGGGACTTGGCAAGGTTGGAGGAATTGTCTAATGTATGGCAGTTTAGATTCAATGCTAAGAAGTGCAAAGTAAAGCACCTGTGAAACAAAAACCCAGGGGAAGAGTACACAATGGGGGGTGAGATACTAACAACAAAAAAATGGAAAGGGACCAGGGGGTAGTCATATCAGATGACCTAAAGTTGGGCAAGCAATGTGAGAGGGCAGTATGGAGGGCTGGGGTGATACTGGGATGCATAAGGAGAGGCATCACCAGTAGAAAACAAGAAGTTGTTATCCCTCTGTACAGGCAGCTGGTGGGACCTCATCTGGAGTATTGCATGCAGTTCTGGAGACCCAATCTCCACAAAGACATAGACAGGATGGAGGCAGTCCAGAGGAGGGTAATCAAAATAGTGCTGGGTAAGCACCAGAAGACATATGAAGAGAGACTTAAGGAGCTTAATATGTATATCCTTTAGGAAAGGAGGGATGGGGACATGATACAAACTTCAAGTACCTCAAGGGAATCAACAAAGTCCAAGAGGTAGCATCTTTCAGAAAAGAAGGTGTGCAAGAACAAGGGGGCACAATTTGAAGAAAGAGAGGGGATGGCTCAGAGGTAATGTGAGGATGTATTTGTTCATGGAGAGGGTTGCGGATGCATGGAACAGCCATCCTGAGGAGGTTGTGGAGTCAAAAACAGTGGTGGAATTCAAGAATGCATGGGACAGTCATAAGGCAATTCTTGGAAGTGGGGGTAGGAGGAAGTAGGCTGTTGGTTAACTAGAATCTGCAGCTTATCCATTTGGTAAGGGAAATGGGCAGACTGGGTGGCCAAGCGGCCCTTATCTGGCTTCAAATTCTATGTTTCTTTGTTTCTATGTTATATGGTTTACATCCACCACCAGGACTGAAATCTGCTATTTTCTGCAAACTTTACAACAGTTTCCAATAAAAAAATAAAGCAGGAAAAGTGATTAAACAAAGGGAAACAGGAACAAAACTACTCAGAATGAATAATTTAAAAGTTACCCCAAAAAGGGTAAATAGATAAGAAGAATATTACAAATAAGTAGCACACCAACAAAAATGTTAAGACTTAACAGAAAATAACAGAAACAACAGAAACTCACTCACTACTTGGGTGAAGTCTGTAAAATATTAGGAAAGAGACTGCTCTGCTTTCACACACACACAGACATACACACACACACACACACACACACACACACACACACACACACACACCCCTCCCACACACACATCAAGATTGACTCTCTCCAACTCAACTCCCTCACAGACACAGACACAGAAAAAACTGAAAACACTACCAAAGTTTAACTACAGTTAGTGTTATCCAAATATACCAAAACAAAAAAGTGTTCACTAGCACTAGGAATAACATTTAGATTTTGGGAACAATTAGCTCTCAAAAATAACAAATAAAGTGTTTTTTTAAGGTTTATTGGCTGTGATAATTTCAATAAATCTTTTCAAAGCAAAACAATAATTTTACTCTTAAGAGTCTAAACTACAGAATGATAGAATATTTGTAAGAAAAATCCATTCCTAAAGTCCTTAAAACATTACTTTTTTGTAGAGAAACACAAGATCATTTGTTCTTTTCTAAAAGACATCAATCACTGTCAGAAAAGTGAATTCACTATAAACTTTAGATGGTCTTTTTCTCTATAGCAACAAACTACAAATTTAATATTCATCTTGTTAGACTTCCTAAGATGCGAGCTATCACAGGATACTAGATTTGTCTAGTTTTCTAATAAGAAATTATATTAAATTAAATTATATTCATAACTTTTGAATGCTTCATTCTGCAACTATAAAACTTGGTAAGCTTATTTATCATATTATTGTCCTATAACTGTCCAATTTGCATAGTGGTAGTATATTGCATCTTTAAACTATGAATAAAACTTATTATTTCTATACAGGGTAATAGGACTTTCAAAGTCTAAGACTTTTTTTTTTTGGTGCTACCCATCACATGATCTCTTATCTTGATAGTGGTTATAGATACCTAGCTTTAGCTAAGACTTTTCCTATAAATTTACCTATAAATCTGTCATGCAAGGCTTGGACACAACAGAGATGGTACTGAAATGTGGTAGGCCCCCTTAGAAAAAAACAAAATGGAGTTTCATCTCTATTCCCTTAGACCTCTACTAGCATATGGCAAAGTGCTGCTTATGGAACAGAAATATTTTCCTTTAAAACATTAAAGCCAGATATCTTGTCTTAAGGTTTAGATAACACTTTTTGTTTTCTTGTAGGAATTTATGCAAACAATACTCTTAACCAGGAATTAGTCCCATATAAAAATGAGATAAAATAATAATTAAAAATCAATTATTGAAGATAAAATTAAAATATTTTTCCATCAAGGGTTTTGTCCCTACAGTAGTGCTACAATTGTTAGGGTTGAGTAGCACTTTTGAGGTAAAAGAGTGAAACTTTGCACCTTAATAACTTTGCCACCATTAAACAGATTTACTTAAAATTTGGTATACGTGATTGGGCATCATATATCTTGGGACCTGCCAACTTTTGTACCAGTCAGATTTACAGTTGTGGAGCTATTAAGCAACAACGAAAAGTGCAATTACAGTTTTTTGTGAATTCTTTGCTCTCACCTACAGGTCGCACAGTTTGTGCGACCAGTTCAAAAACTTCAGTGAAAGTGCGGCCGGGGTCCTCAATGTGCCTTTTGAAGATTTCTTGAAAAAATATTAAACAGTTCAAAAGTTATTCAAAAAACAAGTTTCTGTTATAAGTCAATGGGAAAAGTTAAAAAGTTTGAAAGTGTCGCAAATGCACTCTTTAATGTCACAAATGGCCCTAGTAGTGTTGCAAATCCACAATTTTGTTTTCTGTAAGTGATCAGAAAAATGCTTGGCATTTAAAATTGGGACCCTCTAGAGATGCATTCAGTGAAAATGTAGTCAGGAAAATCATGAATCATGTGATTTTTTTTTCTACATCGTACGGTTACTGAGATATAAGCAATTTAGTATTCCAATGCCTCATTTTCTGCTCGAAGGCCCATTATTATGCAAACATTCTTTGTACACACTGGCCCAGATATTCAAACTGCACCAGGCTGTGGTGCAAGCTTGGATGCAGCCTAACTTTGCTGCGCAGGGGTGTGGACTAAGTGATATTCAAAGGAGCTGTGCCATGGCTCAGCAGCTTTGAATATCGCACCCTGGCCACCCCCAGTGTGCATGGTGCAGTGGCACTGCACCAGTGCAAGTGGCCAGAGTGGAGCATGGAGATCGCTAGCACAAGGTCCATTGTGCCATGCACAGCACCCGCGATATTCCAAAGTTGACATGTAAATGGGGCCATAATTTATTCAAGGTGCACATGGGGCCATTTGCATGTTATTATGGGACCATTTACATGCAGGTGCTCCAATCCCAGACGACTTGCACCTGGCACCCTGCCAGGCAGCAGCTGTTGTGGACCGATGCCCCCTGCAACCCGATTGTGGGTATCTGTGTAGAAAACCTTCCAAATCCCTGGTGGTCCAGTGGACCACTATGTGCCCGATCATGGGCATCTGTGTAAAAATTGAGAAAACCTTCCAAATCCCTGGTGGTCCAGTGGACCCATTCTGCCTGATCATGGGCATCTGTATTACTAAAATACACTGTCCAATATCCCTGGTGGTCTAGTGGTACCCTCCCTCCGAGCCCAGCCACTGAGCCCCACCACCCCACTCCCCCGGTCAGCCGGTGGGCAGCATTACCCCACCCGCTTGCCACCCCGCCACCCACTGACTGACACCTCGGCGGTGGGGCTGCAGCCCATTGGTTCACAGCATGAGCCAGTAGGCGTGCAACTTTCCCGTACTACATTCAGATATGAATCATTCACTATCTGGAATGTGTATAATGAGGGAGCTGCATGCCCATTGGCTCAGCTGCAGAACCAATGGGCATGCAACACTACTGAGGTGTCAGTCTGTGGGCAGTGGGGTGGCAGGTGGGTGGGTGCTGCCGCCACCGGCTGACAGTGGGGAGTGGGGTGGTGGGGCTCATTGGGCGGGTGGGGAGGGGTACTAGATCATCAGGGATATGGACAGGGTATTTAGTAATACAGATGCCCATGATCGGCAAAAGTGGTCCACTGGACCATCAGGGATTGGAAGGTTTTCTATTTTACACAGATGCCAGCGATTGGGCACATAGCAGTCCACTGCATGACCAGGGATGTAGGATGAATTCTGATTTTACATGGATGTCCACGATTGGGCATAGGGGGGCACCGCCTGGTGCAGCCGGAGCTCTGGTGGCTGTGGCAGCTGCTGTGTTGCACCCTGCAATGTGGCAGCTCACCTGTGGGTGACCATCAGTTATTTCTTTTTTTTCTTAACTTTGTGCTGGTGCAGGTAGGGTTGCATGCATGGCTCTGCACATCCTGGGCTGAATATAAGGCTGCGCAGGTTATGCATGGGCGTACCCCCACCACCTGTGCCTGCATACATTACTGATGTGCTCCGGCACATCGGGATTTGTGCCGTGCACATTTCCCTATTGAATATCATGCCGGGGCACATCAGTGGGTTCCACATGGTGCAACACTGTTGCGCCATGCGCAACCCTTTTGAATATCTTGGCCACTGTGTTTCTCTATGCAGCTGTTGGGGAAAAACTGGGTATGGGCTTATGTTAATGTTACAGTTACTGTTTCCACTTGTGTTTAAGTATCCGTTTGCTTTACCATTCCCGTCTACACCACCATGTGCGTTATCCTTTGCATTCTCATTTGTGCTTGCCTTTGCGTTACTGTTACCATTTGTGTTTCCACTACTGTTTGTGTTTGCATTTTGGTTTGCATCACCATGTATATTGCCATTTGCATTTACAGCAGCCCTTTTGTTTGTGTTTGTGTTTGCCTTTCATTTTGAGTCTTCATTGCTGTTACTGTTACCATTTGCATTTCCTATTGCATTACTGTACCCGTGCACATAATGGTTTGCATTTCCACATGTGCTTGCATTTGCGTTTCTATTTCCTTTGGTGTTATTGTTGCTGTTACAGTTACCATTTGCATTTGCAATAGCGGTAACGTGACTGTGCATGTTATGGTTTGCGTTTAAGAATGTGTTTGTGTTCGCATTTATGTTTCTGTTTCTTTTGGTGTTATTGTTCATGTTAACTTTACCATTTGCATTTACAATTGTGGTACCATGACCGTGTGCATTACGGTTCTCATTTACATGTGCGCTTCCTTTCATGTTTTTGTTTCTATTCCCTTTGACTTTCTTGTTGCTGTAACACTTAACATTTGCATTTACAATACCGGTGCTGTCACTGTGCATGTTACCAGTTGCTTTTTCATATGCGCTAGCATGTCTGTTTGCATCACTTTTCACTTGGGCGTCACTTTACGGTTGCATTTCTATAAAAGTTTGCTTTGCCATTTACATTTGATTTTCCATGTGTGTAACCATTGCCACTTGCATTTGCATGGCAGTTCCTGTTACTATGTAACAAGACATGCTCCCGCCACTGCATTACATTCACTATTTATCATCCTTATTCTCAAAAAGAATGAAATTAGAGGCAAACAACTCTGTTTAATGCATCAGTTAGGTTTGTTCCACAGTGACAAAAGTGAGGAAATTCAGTGTTAGGGTTGAAAGCCCCCCTTGGACCCCCCAGCCCATCCCCTAACCACCATCAGGGTGCATGTTGGGGTCATCAGTCCTAACTCCTACCCCATTCTCCTATACCTCTGCTTCTTTACATGTGATGGGGTGAGATTTGTGCTAATGACCCCTGATGCACTCCGATGTCGGTTGGGGTGGGGGTCAAGTAAAGCTCAGCTAACATATTTTCTCACTTTTGTCTCTAATGAACAACTTACTGCATTAAACAGAGTTTTATTAATATAATATATATATATATATATATATATATATATATATATATTTATATATAACAAAACAATAACAGAAAAAACATACACAGGACAAACAGAAGGTGACAGACATGTGGGAAGTAGTGCAATGCACCAGCTATGGGGCAGCAGTCTTCCAAGAGTCTTTCTGGAGGTTGAGATGCTGCCCCATTTGTAGACAACTCTCTGGTTTGAGGGAAAAGGTTGCCCATCTTCAGGACACACTGAACAGTAATAGGGGAACCTCCCCCACCAAGGGAGCACCAGGGCCACCACCACTGCCTCAGAGATTGCCAAGAAAGTGAAGTGGTTGGACCACAGTAGGCTCAGGGAGGGTGATGGTGGTGAAACAGAGGCACACTCAGTCAGTTGTACCACTCCACAATCCATACACCTTTGTGGTGGAGCATAGCTCCACTATGGATGCACTACAGAGGAGACAAAGGAGGTTGTGAACAACTGTCAAAAGGGACGCCCACAGGAAGGAGGCAGGGGACACCACAGGGAAAGGAAGCAACACCTGGTAGGGGACTCAGTTATTATGAGGATAGAATTAAGGGGAGCAGGGAAACGTGAAGTAAGGTGCCTGCCTGGTGCCATGGCTTGGAGGGACAGGAAGCACATCCTCAGGATATGAGAACAGCTGCACAGGAAATGGAGCTGGATGTCATTGTACACCTAGGGATAAATGACATGGCACAACATGAGCTTAGAGCAGTGCAGGAGGAGTTTGTGGAGTTGAGGAGGGGCCTAAGGCAAGTAGCATGCACAGTATCCTTCTCAGAGGTGCTGCCTGTCTATGGCATGGGTGAGGTGAGGTTACTCTACACCATGCGATTCAATGAATGGTTGAAAAAATGGTGTGGAGCATATGGGTTTGGCTTCATTGGGGACTGGGGTTCCACCTGGAGGGATACCAGCCTATATTGGCAGGATGGTCTGCATCTGTCCAGGAAGGGAACAAGTCATCTAGATGATAATTTTAAATACTTTATTGGCAAGCTTTTAAACTAGTCAAGGGGGAGGCATTGATAAGCAGCAGGGAATTCCAAGCCACCCCTTACAAAACAGCGTACTAAATGAGGTAAAGACCAAGGTAGAAAGATCAGTAGGGAACAGAACAGGAGCAAATGGAGAAAACAAAGTCAATGAGGACAGGGATGGTGGTACAAGAGGTAAAGCCATCAAAAAAATGGAGAGTGATGAGTACCAATGCCCATAGTCTGGGTAACAAGCTTCCTGAACTAGTGGCCTTGATGGAAGAGGAACATCTGGAAATCATGGCAGTCACAAGGTACACACAGAACCATGAGTGGGATGAAAACATATCAGGATACACTATCAACAGGAGGGACAGGAAGGATAAAAGAGGAGGCAGAGTAGCTCTTTACATAAGGGAAGGAATCAAAGCAAAATAATAAAAGGGTAAACGGGGAGAAGAGGAAGCACTGTGGGTCAATTTGGAGACAGGCAATGGCACCACAGTCCACACATGGATTGTATATAGACCCCCATCTCAGGGGGAGAAAATGGACAAGGAAATGATAGAAGGTATCCTTAGAATGGCAGAAAAAGGGGAGATATTGCTGATGGGGGATCATAAAATGACAGATGTTAACTGTAGTGCATTTGCAGCAGCCACTTCCAAGAGTGGGGTCATTCTAGATGCCCTACATGGGGCATGCCTTAGACAACTAGTATTGGAACCAACTCAAGAGTGAACAATCTTAGACCTGGTAGTCCCTAATAGAGATGGAGAGAGGATCACAGATTTAGAAGTGGGTAGCCATCTGGGAACTAGCACCCACCAAACAGTATGGTTCATGATAAACAAAGCAGTAGAGTCAAGCCATATAAAGGCAAAGGTACTGGACTTTAGGAGGGCTGACTTTGCCAAAATGGATGAGTGCCTAAGGATTGGACTAGCAAATGGGCATCAAGGAGGGGTGGAAGAACAATTGGGAATAATCAAAACAGCCATCACAGAGACAACAAGCCTTTGTGTGAAGCAAATAAACAAGACAAAATGATGTAAGAAACTACTATGGTTCTCAAAAGAGGTGGTAGGGAAGGTTATGGAGAAAAAGAAAGCATTCATGAAGTGCAAGAAATCACAGAAGGAGCAGGACAGAGAACTGTATCAGTTAAAGCTAGAGGAAGCAGGGAAGGCAGTCAGAACAGCAGAGGCCCAAACTGAGGAAAAAATAGCCAGCTCAGTTAAGAAGGGGGATAAAACCTTTTATAGGTACATCAGGGAGTGAAGGAAGACCAAGGGAGTGATAGTGAGGCTTAATAAAAGGGATGGGGGATGGTCAAAGGGTGACTGTTATAAGGCAGGCATACTAAATAAATAGTTTTGCTCAGTACTCAAAAATGAAGAGGGGGAGGCACCTGAACTAAACAATAGAAACACTCTGAATAAGGGGTTGATACCAGCCCATTCACAGAAGAAAGAGTTCTGAAAAACTCTTAAAACTGAAGGTGGACAAAGCAATGGGGCCTGATGGGATTCATCACAGAATTCTAAAAGAACTATGGGTAGAACTAGTGATACCACTGACTACCCTGTTTAACAAATCATGGGAGGATGGGGTGGTACCTGAGGACTGGAGGAGGGCAGATGTTATTTCACTTCACTTCACAAAAGTGGGAGTAGGACAGAAGCAGTAAACTACAGACCTGTTAGTTGAACCTCAGTGATAGGTAAAATGATGGAATCACTTCTGAAGGAAAGAATTGTTAAGTACCTAGAGGTCAGAGGGCACAGGATTCAAGGTAAATGGATTTACAGTGGAAGGTCATGTCAGATGAATCAAATAGATTTCTTGACTGGATGACCAAAGTAATAGATCATGGAAGGGCTGTGGACATAGCCTATTTAGACTTTAGCAAGGCATTTGACACAGTCCCAAACAAAAGATTAATATACAAGTTAACCAGCCTTGGAGTGGGTCCCAAGATGGTAGCCTGGGTAAAGAATTGGCTGGAGAACAAGACACAGAGGGTAATAGTTAATGGAGTCCACACTGAAGAAAGGGGGGTTACTAGTGGGGTACTGCAGGGTTCAGTACTAGGACCATTCCTCTTCAAAGTCTTTATAAGTGACATTGCAGAGGGACTGGAAGGAAAAGCATGTCTTTTTTGTAGACAAGCGCAAAGATCTGCAATAGAGTCGATACAAGGTGGGGTGGAAAGGACGAGAAGGGACTTGGCAAGGTTGGGGAATGGTCAAATGTATGGTAGCTTAGATTTAATGCTAAGTGCAGAGTAATGCACCTGGGAAACAAAAACCCTGGGAAGAGTACTGCAATGGGGTGAGATACTAACAACAACAAAATGGAAAGGACCTGGGATTATTTATTTATTTATTTATTTACTTTTGTTAACTGGGTAAGTCACACTAGACAGCCAAGTGCCTATGATTAGTCATATCAGATGACCTAAAGGTGGGCAAGCAATGTAAGAGGGCAGTAAGGAGGGCTGAGGGGATACTGGAATGCATAAGGAGAGGCATCACCAGTAAAAAACAAGAAGTTGTTATCCCTCTGTACAGACAGCTGGTGAGACTGCATCTGGAGTACTGCGTGCAGTTCTTGAGACTCAATCTCTGCAAATACATAGACAGGATGGAGGCAGTCCAGAGAGGGCAACTAAAATGGTGCAGCTTCTGCACCAGAAGACATATGAAGACAGACTTAGGGAGCTTAATACATACAATCTCGAGGAAAGAAGGGAGATGGGGAACATGATAGAAACTTTCAAGTACCTGAAGGGAATCAATAAAGTCCAAGAGGGTAGCCTTTCAGAAAAAGAGGCGTACAAGAACAAGGAGACACAATTTGAAGATAGAGGGGGGATGGCTCAGGAAGTATTTTTTCATGGAGAGGGTTGTGGATGCATGGAACAGCCTGCCTGAAGAGGTTGTGAGTCAAAAACAGTGGTGAAATTCAAAATGCATGGGACAGTCATAAGGTAATTTTAGAGGTTGGGGGTAAGAGGAAGCAGACTGTTGGTTAACTAGGATCTGAGCTTATCCATTAGGTAGGGAAATGGGCAGACTTGGTGGGCCAAGCAGTACTTATCTGCTGTCAAATTTTATATTTCTATGTTTTCTATGTTACAAGGTTCACATCCACCACCAATACTGAAATCGGCTGTTTTCTGCACAGTTTACAATGGTTTTCAATAAAAAAATAAAGCAGGAAAAGTGATTAAACAAAGGGAAACAGGAATCAAACTACTCAGAATGAATAACTGTTCATATAAAGTTACCCCAAAAAGGGTCAGTATGTAAGAAAAATATTACAAATACGTAGCACGCCAACAAAAATGTTAAGACTTAACAGAAATAACAGAAACAACAGAAACTCACTCACTACTTGGGTGAAATCTGGTCAAATATTAGGAACTAGACTGCTCTGCTTTCACACACACCCACACACACACGGTCAATCCTCCCCCACTTAACTCCCTCACAGACACAGACACAGATATGGACACAGAGAAAACTGAAAAGACTACCTAAGTTTAACTACAGTATTATCCAATGATACCAAAACAAAAAAAAAGTTCACTAGCAGCACTAGGAATACCATTTAGATTTTGGGAACAATTAGCTCTCAAAAATAACAAATAAAGTGGTTTTTTGAAAGGTTTATTGACTGTTATGCACCACACTAAACTGTTCTCTGACTCAACAGCCAATATACTGTGCAGGACACAGCATGCACATGATACTTCAGCTATTTACCAACAATGCATTGAAATTTTGCAAGCAACATTGAAACACATTGGTAAAAATGGTGATATTTGGCGAAATGTCATGCTACTAGAAATTGGCATCCAAAAAATGTTGCATAATGCGGTAATTACTCAAAATATTTTGCTGGGCAAAATTTTCCAATTTCACACAGTCTAAACACAAGCAGACCATTAGACTGGAATAATGATATGGTGCACTGCTGCTTTAAAGTTCCAGGTTAGAAGCAGAGGAAGAGTCAGGCGCAGATTTTCACAATCAGTAGGTTTCAGTGAAACAGCATGCTGCTCCTGAAGTATGAATTTATTGTCTTATAAGTGAGTTTTCCCCAGTGATTTTGAACTTCATGATTGCTGCAAGAATTGAACGTGGAATTGCTATATTTGCATTTATACTTTCACATCATTGGGCATGAACATTTTTTCTCTTAATAAACATCAGCCTGTGTGATTGGCTTTTCAGCTGACAATCTTTTTCTTAGCAATGCAAGATTTAGCTCACATGATTTTAGTCAGTTTTTAGTTTAGGATTTTATAGAAAGATGAAGATGTGGGATTGCATGCATGGTGCAGTTCTACAGTCAATGGCTGAAATAACGAATTCCTTCCAAGTTGGACTTCAATTTGGGGCACTGTGATAAAGGTTTTGCTGAAATTGAGCTGTTGCATCCATCACAGGAAGAAGGGCTTTGATGGGGTGTGAACAGCACTCTGTGAACTAAGAGTAAACCACTACCCTCCTTCCTGCTGGATTAAATATTCACTTTGTGAGAAAATGTATGCCTACTGCAACCCTTCCCTTCAATCTTAGCCTAAGACTCCTGGCCCATATTGATTGTGACACACACATACACATACACTCATACATGTACACATCTGGAACAGCTTTTAAAAAACATCTATTTCCTCTTGCTATAGTTTCCTCTTGGGAAACTATAGCAAGAGGAAATATTTCTTCTTGGGGATAGAACTGGGGGGAGCAGGGAAAACTGAAGTAAGGTGCCTGCCTGGTGCCATGGCTTGGAGGGACAGGAAGCGCATCCTCAGGATCACGAGAACAGCTGCATGGGAATCTGAGCTGGGCGTCATTGTCCACCTAGGGACAAATGACTGCTCAACATGAGATTAGAGCAGTGCAGAAGGTTTTGTAGAACTGGGGAGGGCCTAAGACAAAGTAGCACACACAGTATCCTTCTCAGAGGTGCTGCCTGTCAATGGCATGAGTGAGGCAAAGTACTTTGCACCATGCAGTTTAATTAATGGTTGAACAAATGGTGTGGAGCACAGGGGTTTGGCTTCATTGGCAACTGGGGTTCCACCTGGAGGAAACCAGCCTCTACTGGCAGGATGGTCTGCATCTGTCCAGGAAGGAACAAGTCTTTGAGCAATCGGTTTAAATGCTTCATTGTAAGCTTTTAAACTAGTCAAGGTGAGAGGGCACTGATAAGCAGCAGGAAAATCCCAGCCTCTCTCACAAAACAGGGTACTAAATGAGAAAAGACCAAGGTAGAAAGGTCAGTGGAGGATTCTGCAACTGAAGGTAAAGCCATCAAAAAATGGAAAGCAATGGGTACCAATGCCTGTAGTCTGAGTAACAAGCTTCCTGAATTAGTGGCCTTGATGGATGAGTAACATCTGGATATCGTGGCAGTCACAGAAACATGGTTCACACAAAACCATGACTGGGACATAAACATACCAGGATACATTATCTACAGGAGGGACAGAGAGGGTAATAGAGGAGGAGGAGTAACTCTTTATATAAGGGAAGGAATCAAAGCAGCAGAACAAAAGGGAAAACAGGGAGGAGAAGAAGCACTGTGGGTAAATTTGGAGACTGGTAATGGCACCACAATCCGCACAGGGTTGTATAGACACTCTTCTCAGGGGAGGAAATGGACAAGAAATGATAGAAAGTATACTTAGTAAGGCAGAAAAAGGAGATATTGCTGATGGGTGATCTGAATATGCCAGATGTTAACTGGAGTGCAGTTGCAGCAGCCACTTTGAAGAGTGAGGTTATTCTAGATGCCCTACAGGGGCATGCCTTAGACAACTAGTATTGTAGCCCATCTGAGAGGGAGCAATCTTAGACCTGGTTCTCTCAAATGGAGATGAAGAGAGGATAACAGATGTAGAAGTGGGTAGCCATCTGGGTACTAGCGACCATCGAACAGTATGGTTCACAATAAACACAGCAATAGAGTCAAGTCATACAAAGGCAAAGGTACTGGACTTTAGGAGGGCTGACTTTTCCAAAATGGGTGAGTGCCTAAGGAATGCACTAGCAAATGGGCAGGAAGGAGGGGTGGAAGAACAATGGGGAATAATAAAACTGCCATCACAGAGGTAACAAGCCTTTGTGTGAAGCAAATAAACAAAACTTAATGATGTAAGAAACCACTATTGTTCTCAACGGAAGTGGCAGTGAAGGTTCAAGAGAAAAAGAAAGCTTTCAGGAAGTACAAGGAATCACAGAAGGAGCAGGACAGAGAACTGTATCAGTTAAAGCAAAAGGAAGCTGGGAATCCAGTCAGAACAGCAAAGGCCCAAACTGAGGAAAAGATAGCCAACTCAGTTAAGAAGGGGGATAAAACCTTTTATAGGTACATCAGGGAGCAAGGAAGACCAAGGGAGGATAGTGAGGCTTAATAAAGGGGAGGGTGGAGAGGGTGACTGTGAAAAGGCAGAGATCTAAACAAAATATTTTCCCAGTATTTACAAAGGAAGAGGGGAGGTACCTAAAACAAACAGTAGAAACACTCTGGATACAGAAGTTGATACCAGCCCATTTACAGAAGAAAGGGTTCTGAAAGAACTCTTAAAACTGAAGGTGGACAAAGCAATGGGGCCTGATGGGATTCATCCCAGAATTCTAAAAGAACTAGGCGTGGAATTAGTGACACCACTGACTACCCTGTTTAACAAATCATGGGAGGATGGGTGGTACCCGAGGACTGGAGGAGGGCAGATGTGATTTCCCTTCACAAAAGTGGGAGCAAGGCAGAAGCAGGAAACTACAGACCTGTTAGTTTAACCTCAGTGGTGGGAAAATGATGGAATCACTCTGAAGGAAAGAATTGTTGAATATCTAGAAGCCAGAGGGCACAGGACCCAAGGCAGCATGGATTCCCAGCGGAAGGTCATGCCAGACAAATCTGATAGATTTCTTTGACTGGGTGACCAAAGTAGTAGATCAGGGAGGGGCTGTGGACATGGTCTACCTAGACTTTAGCAAGGCATTTGACACAGTCCCACACAAAAGATTAATATACAAGTTAGCTAGCCTGGGAGTGGGTCCCAAGATGACAGCCTGAGTAAAAAATTGGCTGAAGAATAGGACACAGAGAGTAATAGTAAATGGAGTCCACTCTGAAGAAAGGGGGGTTACTAGTGGGGTACCGCAGGGTTCAGTATTAGGACCGGTCCTCTCCAATGTCTTTATAAGCGACATTGCAGAGGGACTGGAAGGAAAAGTATGTATCTTTGCAGATGACACAAAGATCTGCAACAGAGTTGATGCACAAGGTGGGGTGGAAAGATGAAAAGGGACTTGCAAGGTTAGAGGAATGGTCAAACGTATGGCAGCTTAGATTCAATGTTAAGAAGTGCAAGGTAATGCACCTGGGAAACAAAAACCCAGGGGAAGAGTACACAATGGGGGGTGAGATACTAACAACAACAAAAATGGAAAGGGACCTGGGGGTAGTCATATCAGATGACCTAAAGGTGGGCAAGCAATGTGAGAGGGCAGCAAGGAGGGCTGGGGGGATACTGGAATGCATAGGGAGAGGCATCACCAGTAGAAAACAGGAAGTTATTATCCCTCTGTACAGACAGCAGGTCAGACCCCATCTGGAGTACTGTGTGCAGTTCTGGAGACCCAGTCTTCGCAAAGACATAGACAGGATGGAAGCTGTCCAGAGGAGGGCAACTAAAATGGTGCAGGGTCTGCACCAGAAGACATATGAAGAGAGACTTAAGGAGCTTAATATGTATAGCCTCGAGGAAAGGAGGGAGGGGACATGATAGAAACTTTCAAGTACCTCAAGGGAATCAACAAAGTCCAAGAGGGTAGCATCTTTCAAAAGAGTGTGCAAGAACAAAGGGCCAATTTGAAGATAGAGGAGGGGTGGCTCAGAGGTAATTTAAGGAAGCATTTTTTCACAGAGAGGGTTGTGGATGCATGGAACGGCCTTCCGAGGAGGTCGTGGAGTCAAAAACAGTGGTGGAATTCAAGCATGCATGGGACAGTCATAAGGCATTCTAGGGCATGGGTAGAAAGAATAGGCTGCTGGTTAACTAGGATCTGCAGCTTATCCAGTTGGCAGGGAAATGGGCAGACTGGGTGGGCCAAGCGGTCCTTATCTGCAATCAAATTCTATGTTTCTATGTTTCTATGCTAGTGCCAAATTCTGTAATTTAGGGGACAATGAACCAGAACCACTACTGCAGCCATCCAGAACACAACATACATTCAATAAAACAAAAGCAAAGAAAAGATGAGAATGCTAATTAAGACAATCAAACACTGTCTCCAAATGTTTTATGTCTCAAAAGTAAAATATTGATTACAGACAATAAAATGCACTAAAGCATAAGTGGTGTGTTGCGTCATCTGGAAACACTAAAATGCTGCTTTTCATTCATGATCATTTTTGAGCCACAGTGTTTTATTTACTGAGCGATCCCTACTTCCATGCAGGAAACCTTATGTCAGCATTGCTGGCTGCAGCAAAAGGTTTTTCATACACATTAGGCAGAATCTGGATTTGCTTCTTTCACTGCCAGATGAATTATTAGCTACCTGTGTGTAAATTGTAAAATGCTCCCCAACACAAAAACCCTTAGTTCTGCTGTACAAGGTCAGGGTGTCATGCAAGTTAGCTTCATCTGAGTAACATCTGAACAACCGAGGTGTCTGATGATACCTGCTAGATAGCTCAAGCTGTTTTTCTACTATTCCCAGCAATATCCTGGAAATACAGCACTGTCAAGGACAATTAGAGATTACAAAAACAACTATCTAGCACCTTTTTTTGTAAGTCTTACTTTGGATTGCAGGTATTACACAATCTGTCTGAAAATGAATATGCTGTATGTGGCAGCCCACTGAAAGCATCCTGAAATATCCAGACTGCTTGGGGAGGGGATCGGATGAGTTTGGATAATTGGGAGACCAGATAATCAGGACTGCTTCTGTTACTGATAGTTACCTACACAAACTTCGTGACTGTCTGATATACTGTAGAATAGGAAATGTATGTGTCACTCATATTTTGCACTAGCCACAAAGTGGTCTTATGTGGGTAAATTTATTTTCACACTAAAGTAAAAGTCCTCTATTCACTTTAATGGGAAAAGTGCTGATTAGCATAATTTTATTTTCATGCTTCTGAGCACTTCAGTGAATATAGCAAAAATGAATGTACATGGAATATTTCCTGCTCTACAGTACTGGGAACATGATGATACAGACTGGTACTACTTCTTTGAAACTGTCAAGGATGTCAGGGGCTCAAATTGCCAGATGTGCTGGCAGCACCTACGTAAAGTATGTTACTGATGGTTGGAAGACGTAGGTGCATGTCCACAGTACACTATGTCATTCCTTAATATTTGATTAACTAACAGCTAAACATGTATTGTTTTTATCTATGATTTTACTATTGTTTACCTGTATTTAAATTGTGGTTCAAATGTTCTTAACATTAATACAGACCCCCCCAACCCCAGCTCACTACCTGCTGTATAATTTGCATCATGCAGGACTATCAAATTCTTGGAGATCCTTTCACTGAAGTATGCACACATGCAAAAACAAATACTGTATGTTGTGATCTGTGTCCCATTTCTTTTGCCTTTCTTTTTAATGATTTCATTGCAGTAACTTATATTGGTAATGGTTCATATAACAGGAACCAGGCAGTTTGTGGAAAAGTTTGCACTCTGGCACTTTTGAGACAAAATTAAAAATTGTAACAGAACATCACCCTGTTTTCATTCATTTAGATAAACCAAGTAGGCTAGGAAGGTGATCTGATTCTTTTTGGAAATGTGAGTTTTTGGCTATTTTAATCTCTTTTATATGGTGCTCAAATCAACTTGCATTCTATCCCAAAATTTTGAGTGCCTAATTGTAATCTGCCTAGACCTCAACTGTAATAACAGCTGCAATTTCTGGTTAAATGGTGTTTGATACAGAGAATGTTCATAAAACATTTTTATACAGGAATAAAATGGCTCTCAGGATAAGATATTGCATATTGATTAAAACTAGAACTTGGTGACTGTAGCACCATACTGTTTGACAGCTACTCTTCCAAAGTACCTCTCTAATGTGTACTATAATATACATGAGCTTATATATTAGATTAAGATGGGAAAAGTACATGAACAATACAGTTATGTGGCTAGAATACAATTCAAATGACACACACACACATTTAGGCCCTATCTACACTTGCTTTCTTGTAATGTTACTGGCAACTGTAAAGTTTCAAGAGCAGCAAACACAGATTGTGTCCACACCTAACACAGTTCTGAACTGTGTTTCAAAATCAAGTTTAAACCCTGTAGAAATTAAGGTTTTAGCTCAGTTTTGAAAATATTACAGAGTGTAGCACTGTTACGTCAGTTGTCTGGATGGGAGTACATATTGTGCTTGATAGTCCTGGTCCTCCTAGTGCCCACAATGCTGGAAGAACAGTCATATGCTAAAGAGTTACTGGCACACCCCCAAACAGCATGTCTTGATGGGAGATTACTGTGCTTAAACACAGTTCTGCAAAAGTGTGGACACACTAGCATGGTACTGTAACTGCTGTAACATTACTGATAACATTACAGCCTGGAAAACATAAGTGTTGACAGGGCCTAATAGTTAAAACAACAAAGGGAAAACAAACACTGAAAGCTATTTGGAGGTCCATGAGACACTATATGAAAGGATCACATTTTAAAGAAGTTAGCAGTAATTGGTGTAAACTCTAGAACTGCATAGCAATACAGAATTAATTCTGAAGCAGTTCTACACTCTTTGAAAAAAGGGGGGAGAATATCCACAGTAATGGCTGATACATTGATCAATATCTGTTGCAGTATTTGTTTGCACTGATAAACATCCATCTGGGACAATGCTATGCAATCCTCCCCAATACAAATAAAATGTCTGCCTCCAATCCACTATGCAATCACACTGTATACAATATCTGTAAGACCCCTTCACTCCATATGCAGTCACTCTGTATCCCATATAAGTAAGGTAAAATGACTCTCACTTCTCACCCACTGTGCAGTCAGATCATACACCATATAAATAAAGCATCCCCCTCCTAATCACTGTTATATCAAACCCCTGAATATCATGAGCAGATAAATCAGATTTGTATTCTCTGATCTACTGTCTGGCAAACATTGTGAAGAAGTGTAGAACTATATTTCTAACAGCTGCTGCTAAAACTGGCTTCATTTGCGTGACTTTCATATAGAAACAATCATTTAAATAACAAAGCCATTTAGAAGGCCCCAAATAATAAGAGCATGGTTACTAGATAATACTGTACTTGTATAACTCAGATGATCAGAGGGTCAGATGGAATGACAGACCAACAATTGATAAGGCAGGCAGACAGCGTCTTCACTGATTAACAGGAATACAATGATTTTCAGATATATAGTGGCTGTATTTTTATTGGAAATGGGCCTGTAAATAAAAGGGCCACTGTTTTCAACCATCTTATAAAATACCTATAACTGAGGGTATCCGCACACTATTAAATGAGACTAACAGATTACAACACTTTCTTGGTTTAGACTGTATACTTTCCAGATTAGACTCAACGAGTTTTGTCTTTTATTGAGTCTTTACTTTTTTTATTATATCATCCAGAATACTATTTTAAACATTATTCCATTTTAGGTGGATACTGCAATAGAGGAAGTCATTACATGAAGAGTGTTAATGCCTCCATTCTTATCAAGCCTTAACACCTTCAATCATTCAAATTACCATTTTAAAGAAAAAAACATGGTTGTTTTTCTGGCCAAGCCTCCATTGTGTAAATATTTGTGGATTTTATGTTCTGGTGGGTTTGGCATAAAAAATAAAATAAAACCAATGATTATCTCACAAGAACATCAACAAGGGTAGAAAAGGTTAGTTGGAGACCTTAGCAAAAAGTTCAGGGCTGCTGTATATGACTCAGTCCTCACCTGGATCTGGCACCCTTTTACCCCAATTCTGATACTTTTTCAAGATGGATTCTCTTAATTTATTATTAGAGACAGTCTCTTGGTTTTCATGCAGTGTAAACTTTGGTGTTTCATAACTGAAATTTAGTTCCAAGTAATTTACGATGCCTCTCTCCATACCGTATATACTTCACTGTGTGGATTATCAGTAGGATGCTTGTTCTTGTTTGGTATATAATATATGGATTTATTTATTTCCAAAATTCATACTTTATTTGTAAATTATGCTGCATATTATACCTATCAGTCGTAAAGGTTCTGCATGTTTAAACTGTCCCTGCATATCTCTTTGTAAGATTCAGTTAGACATGTTCTGTCAATGTACTTGGCTGATACCCTTTGCCAGTTAAAAAGAGAGCATGTCTCACTTAATTAGATCATGCTGTTGTGGCATACGTACCCCACTACTGTGAAACACATGCCTTACAACATATGATTAAATTTCACTTTAAGCTCCTCATAAGAAGCTGCTTTGCCGAGGGAGTCATGTGATGCTGTTCCCTTGCTAGCTGCACTCTCTGAAAGCTCTGCCTAACCCCTGCCTAATTCTATTTTATCCTGCTTATTTTATCACAAATTCTCACCTGGGCTAGCACTCTGAGGACCTGGATACCAGGAAGCAGCTATTGCTTTTGCCGATGGAGGAATAAATGCCAAAGGCATTACCGAAGCACACACCACCCGCAACTCCAGAGAAGGCCCCGAAGAAGTCGCAGGCCTTGCCACAACAACTCTCCCAGTCCTGTAGCCCAGGTAAAGGAGGGGAACAGCCACTGATGGTGTCACAATTTCTGGAGGAATTCCGTCCTTTTAAAGCGGAGATGGCCGAGATGGCCTCAGAGATTAAAAGTATCACTAATGCTCTGAACGATCTGTCCATGAAAACTACTGATAATGAGGCCCGGGTGAAATCACTGGAGAACAGAGCTGATAGGGTAGACGTGGTGCTTGCACACATAAATCATTGTATGGCAAAGTTGGATATGAAGACCGAAGATCTAGAAGGCAGAAGCCGGCGTAATAACATCGTCTTAATTGGCTTACCTGAAGAGAGGAAGGAGGGATCCAGTTAAGTTTTTCCAGCAGTTCGTGGAAAGATAGCAGGCCCTCGCCTTTACCCTGCTATAACATTGAGAGAGCACACTGCGCCTGCACCTACTCCGCCTCCTGGTGCACCCCCCGTATTTTTATGACCAAGTTCCTGAGCTACCAAGAAAGGCAGCTGTTCCTGCAAAAAGTTAAAGAAATTAAAACGCTGCAATGGGAGGGAGCGAATCTCAGGGTGACACAGGATCTGCCACTGTCGGTTCGGCAACGGAGGGCTACCTTCACCCGCTGGTCTCTAAATTAATTGTGGTGGGTATCAAGTTTAGAATGTCTTACCCAGCTAAGCTGCATGTCCTCACAGATGACACTTGGAAGGCCTATGAAGACGTGGAATCAGCACTTGCTGCACTCCAAAATGTGCTTCCTAATCTGCTTAAACCCAAATGAGTGCTATCTTGGTCCCCCCTCGAGAAAAGAGTTGTTTGGCTGTGAGTTGCTTGGAAAGCAGTCGCGATGTCGCTGCTTGATGTTGTGTGGATCTCCTCTGCTTGTCTGGAACATTTTGCGAGGGTTGATTAAGGGGATCACCAGAATGCTTGCCGGACACTTTGTTTGTTTATGCTGAATCTCAGGAGACTTTATCTTTGAAGACATAATGTGCTTCCGAGAGGCCGGAAAAAGGAAACAGATCGCCTAGTGAGCTGCATGGTGGAACAACCCCCTGCCGGTAGGCACGATAGAAATCAGAGACATAGGGGGAGAAGCTCACTGATGATGCCTGACACCTTTGATATTGGACTTAAATGATGGGTCTCCTTAGCATGGCATTTTTGTGTTAGTACAGTTTGGCAACTAGAGGAGCCAGAGTTTTATTTAGTGGTAAAATTATATTACAGATCTCATTTGGGAATTCCCGGGTAGTATACCTACGGGATGTAAGGTGCCATGCCTGTTCTTGTTATGTTATTTCTAGATTCTCCCAGCTGGAAGGAAATTTGAGTTTTACATGTACTCGGGCAATTTAAATAGGGTTCTGGTGAAGGTGGGTGACCATCAGGGGTGCGGATCTGGCCCTACGAAAATTTTTCAGGCCTCTCTCATTTCTAGATTTAGTATGTATTAGATTAGTTGTTTAGGGCTAGTGTTTGGGAATGGGGTTAGGCTAATATAGTGTGTGGAGTAGTCAAGAGGGATTAGGTCCAGGTAGAATAAAATAGGTGTGGGAAAGGCTTCCCCAGGTATTTGGATTTGAAGTTGAGCAGATGAGTGGGTCTTATTATGGTTCAGTTTGATAATGGGTTAGGGGGGTGGTGGAGCAGTGGATGAGGCGGCGGAGCGAGCTGTCATCATGGACCGTGATACTGTGGGAGGGTTAAATGGGTGGGAATTGTTAGGGTATGGGTTGTTCAGTTTATTGTTCTGGGGTTCTGTGGTGGGCAGGGGCGAGGGGGTGGCTTTCACAAGGCTCTAAGGTAGTAGGTGGGGAAGGTGGCTGAAGCATAACAAAGCTAAATTCTGGTTTATCATCTGGGGCTATGGCATCTTATAGAGTTTTTAAATTCCTAAGTTGGAATGTTAAGGGGGCACGACAGAAACCCAAGCAATACAGAATTCTGAAACACCTAAATGTCTTAGGAGCAGATATAGTGTTTTTGCAAGAGACACACCTGCTAAATGCAGAGTGTAGCAATATGAGGCACCTTCAGGTTGGACAAGTTTTTGCTTCACAAGGAAACTCACAAAGTAGAGGGGTTATGGTTTTAGTTCACAGGGCGGTCCTTTACTCCCCTCCAGATAATACAGGACAATGCGGGAAGATACATATTTGTTTTGGGGAAATTACAGACTATAGAGATTCTGATTGGATCGGTCTACGGTCCCAATTCTGACACTCAGAATTTTTTTGTACAGTTAGTGGAAGTCTTAGCACCCTTTGTTAATGTCCCTATAATTATTGGCGGGGATTTCAATTTAGTGGTGGATCCTTTAATGGATAGGTCCAAGCCCACAAACTTAGGACTTTCACCGGCTCAAAGAGCCATGAGGGAGTTGTTGGATCAACTTGGTCTATCGGATGTGTGGAGGTTCTCACCAAAAAGACCAAGAATACACTTTTATATCTTCGCTCATGGCACAGCCTCGTATCGACTACATACTACTTCTTTCGCATTCTTCTTCCAGGATTTTAGGCTCTGTAATACAAGCGGGGCCCCCCTCTAATCATGCAGTAGTATCGGCATCTGTAACCTTCACTTCATTACCTAAGAGTAGTAATAGATGGAAATTAAACAATCAAATTTTGAGAAACCATAACACAGTTAAATATATCTCCTCTCAAATAGATGAGTTTGTTTTAAACAATGTGAAAGATAATACTCGTCCAGACATGGTTTGGGTGGCGTTTAAAGCCTTCATGAGGGATGTTCTGATAGGGCAGACAGTTAAAAGGAAAAGAGAAAAAGAGCGACTCATGTCGGATTTATTGGCTCGGATACGACTCAGGGAGATCAACCTACCCCAGTATCCCTTAGAGAAAGATAAACAAGAATTAATTAAACTGAAGGATCTTTATCTAACTTTATTAGGGGAACAAGCTGAATTAGCCTTAATTAAACTAAAGCTTAGCTACTTAGACCAGGGGAAAAGGCGGGTAGGCTCCTGGCTAGACGATAAACAGCTTGAGTCTTCCATATAATCCAGGCTGTTCAGTCCGAAAAGATGGTCGGATTAAGACTTCTGAAAGAGATAGTGGAGGAATTTAGAGTTATTTTGAACCTTTATAGTAATGGTGAAACCTCCACAGAGGAGGAAATACTGTCTTCTTGAGGATTTAAATCTTCCTTCTAGCAGAACATCAACAGGTGGATCTTACCACTGCCATTTCCCAGGATGAAGTCGAGAAGGTCATTAAAGGTCTCCTTTGGATAAAACACCGGGGCCGGATGGTTTTCATCCAACTTTATAAGGTATTTTCCAAACAGCTGTCACCACTCCTGGTGTCCTTATTTCAGTACATTCTTAGTGGTCGGGCTGCAGACCAATCCTATCCGAGGCACTTATTGTTCTAATTCCAAAACCAGATAAACCTCTCGAGCAACTTGCTAGTTATAGGCCAATTTCTGCTTAACTACTATATAAAAATCGTGGTGAAGGGTATTGGCAGACCGTGATAGTAAGGTTTTACCTGATCTGATTGGCATAGAGCAGGTTGGATTTATGCAGGGTAGATCAATAATTTACCATTTGAGAACAGTGGTGCATGTCTTCTCGGCGTCCGAGGAGAGCAGTTCCGCCATGGTCCTGGTCTCGTTGGACACGGAGAAGGCTTTTGATAGGGTCCACTGGCAGTATTTAATAACTACAATGAAAAAATTTGTTTTTCCGGATTTATTTCTGAAAAGGATTGGCTCTCTCTATCTTAATCCATCAGCAAGGATTTCATGCAATGGGGTTACGTCGGACCCTTTCAAATTATATGTTGGCACCCGACAGGGATGCCCGCTGTCTCCTCTTCTCTTTAATTTATATCTCAAGCCCCTTATAAGAAGTATACTGTACAACCACAAAATAAATGGCATTAAAATTCAGGAAAGTGTTATTTAAGGTAACTGCCTATGCCCGATCTCCTGGTGTATATCACACCCAAATGCCTCTATACTGCCCTATTGAAGACGTATACAAGAATATAGTTATCTGGCTAATTACAAGTTAAATTTAGAAAAACTGAGGTGTACCTCAATAAGAAAGTATTCAAACAGGAAATCACAGAGCTGGGTCTGACGTGGAGGCGGAAGCCATCAAGTATCTGGGTCTTATTCTGACTAGGAACACAATGCGATTACGGCAGTTAAATTTGGACCTTTGGTGCATACAATCGATTTAGATTTGAAAAGATGGGCAAAACTTCCAATTTCTTTATGGGGGAGGATAAATTTAGTTAAAATGAATTTATTTCCTTGGCTGTTTTATCCTCAGTGTTTTTAAACATTTGGCTCCCGCCTCATGGTTCAAAAATTATGGGTTCATCGCCAACTTTGTGTGGCAGTATAAAAGGCAAGAATGGCCTATCATAAGTTGGCAGCCCCTAAACCATTGGGCGGACTTAGATTACCGGATCTGGGACTCTATTTTTAGTGGACATGCTAACAAATATCTGAGGTGGGTGCAGGAATGGAAGTCTGTGATACTCCCCTTATGGCTACAGATTGAGTTATCCTCATTAAAGGATCAGGTCTAGCTCCTGAGGCTTTGTTGTATCTCAGCCCCAAACTCCTACCAGTGGCTCTCAGAAATCCCGATTGGGTTTCGGTGAGGGCTCATTCACAGCTCTCTGCGGTTTCCTGAAATACTCCCACCTTAGTGATCCCACAGCCCATAAGGCAACCCTGCTTTCTCATTGAAGGTGACTTATTAAGGCTACTGGCTAGCACAGGGAGAGTGCTGTTTAAGGGATTTAATTTCAGTAGATGGACATGTACTTCCTGCATCTGAGATTATGAACAAACTTAAGTTACCAACCTCGGCGATATTTCAGGTTTACCAGCTCCGTCACCTTTTAGTCAGCAAATTGGGTAACAGGCCAATACAGATTCTGAAAATAGAATTCTCCGAGATATTAAGGCTTTGGCAGGTCTACACATGTTGCTCCTAACCTCTATAATACGTTATTCAACTGGGTCATTCCCAGAACTTAGCTCCCCATCCTCTTATTGGGCATCTGTTTTCCCAATAAGGAACTCGACTGGACAGCACTGTGGCATAGCTGTCACAAACTTATCTCCCAGGATCAACTGAGACTGATTCAGTTTAAAATACTCCATAATATTTATTATTCCCCTTAGTTGGCGAGTTTAAGGATAATTCTCAGCCTCATCCTGTATGAGGTGTCAGCAAAGGGGTCGGAGATCTGTTACATATTTTTGGAACTATCCAAAGATAGTGCCACTCTGGACAAGTATTAAGAATGGGTAGACCTTTGCTAGGATTGGGAGACCTTTTCACGCCTGAAATTTGCCTGTTGGGGATGTAGCTTCATTCCAATTAAAAACAGGAGGGTTCATATATCTCTAATCTCGGCATCCCTCAAAAAGTGGTCCTCAGACATTGGAAGGACTCTGTTGTGATCAGTTATACAGAATGGTTAGAGAACTTCTTGCAATCTCAGAATTGAGAGAATGATTGCATTCTCCAAAATAAACTTCCTAGGTTTAATAAGATCTGGGACCCCTCTACACTTGTTATACAGTATAGTTATGGATTTTTCCATCTATGGAGTTAGGTAGGTATCTCAGAGCCTTGTGGGGGATAGGGGGAGGGGGGAGGATTTTAGGGGGGGTGGCAGAGGATGTTCCATATGTTACCTGTTTTGTGCATGCAGGTACACGCTACTTGGAGGTTTATATGTTTAACAGATACATTCTCTGTACAAAAACTGTCAATAAAATTTTAATTGAAAAAAAAAAGAAGCTGCTTTGCCTAATCATGGACATACAGTATAATAAAATAAATCATTTATCACAGTAAATGGCATATGTCAAGATGATGCTCAGTGCAGTTTTAGTTAAAGTATCTAGTAGAAGCATCTATATACATGTACTGTATTATTGTTTATAAGTAAAAAGGGTCTTAAAGGTTTATAAATGGCATACTCAACCAAAGATCCACAATGCTTACATAAAGCGTAAAGTTTTTGTACATCCTTCTATGCTACTCTTTCATTTCCTCAAGTGAATGTACTTTCAATGTAGCAAGAATTCCTGTAGTAAAATTGGATTTTAATGGGTTAATCGACTGAAGCTGCTATCCTGATTAATCACCTGTTTCTAGAACACAATTTAGGCAAATCCAGTGGTCCAGAAAAGTATCTGGATACTCTGCCATAGTGCTTGTTGATCAGCAAACACATTAATGCTATCTGTTAAACCCTCTGAGTTAACTTCACAGTATGCATTCAGGAAAACAAAAAAAATAAAATATATGAAACAGCTGCAGTGCTAACCAGATGTAAAAAAATATCAAACTTGTGGCTGAGTGTTTCAGGCTCTATTAGTTACTGAAGGGTCTCATCATTTTACTTAATGAAACTTGAGAACGCAGTCTCTTAGTAGGAAAGAAAATGAGGCCATTAATTTATACTGGAACACTGAATCCTTCTTTACTCTTGGTTCGACAGGTACAGATCCATATTGCCACATTATTACACAAATCTACCCATTTGGTGCAGCAAGTTCCAAGGTCTGGAGTGGCTGGCTGCAGTTTCAGCTGTGAGTTGCCATTTCCTTGGTGTATAGTGATGTCCCCACCCCCGATTATTGTCTGACTAAACAAATAAACAAAATCCCTAGTGTCTAGTGGAGCTCCTCACTCTCCCTTTTCAGGCCTAACCCTGAAATAAAGAAAACAGTCCTTCAATTATTTTGTTTTTCAAAATCTGTAGAAGAGAAAAATTGTATCTCGATGATCAACCCCAACCCCCACCTCCCACTCAGCACCCACTACCCCACACACTTTAGCTCACTGCCACATACCCTCAGTCACATGAACAGGTCCCTGGTTCGAGATCCACTCTTCCACTGAAGGCATGTCTTGCTGCTGGAACAGGTGACTATAATATTAAAAACTAAGCTAAATGTGGTTCAGTGTATTTCAGAATGGGGTTTCAAGTTTCATGCATATCTTAGCCATTTTTTTAGATTTTACCACAGATTTTAACATGGCCTTTTGGGGACCACACATCATGAACAATATGACTTTCTTCATGCAACTCCTGCCTAAATAGTAATTTTGAGATCATTTTGCAAAATCACCTTTCAGGCAGGATTTAACAATTTTACCAGATCTTGTTCATGAGGTGGGCTAATAGGAATTCTATGCTGAAAACATTGGGTCAAAATTATTAAAATGGCAAATCTTGGGTATGTAGTTTCACCCAATCCAAGATGGCAGCATAACTCAGTAGGTTGTACAACAGGTGAATTAAATAGCACCCAAAATGGATTTTACAGATCACTGCAGGTGAACTGTGCAACATTATTCAAAAGTTCATACCTCCTGGACTTATCAAAAAGTTACAAACCACAGTCAAATGAGAATCAAAGGCAAAGTGATAGCAGTTGAGCATGTTTAACAGTTACATGGAGGCATCCTCACATGACAATATAGACCCGAATAAAATCAGAGAAGTGTTCGCTGCTTTAAAAAAGTAAATGTCATTGGTGACCATTGCCTCTAACAATACCACACTGTCTATACATTAGTTAGACAGCTGCATATTCCAATCTGAGGGGAAAATAGCAGTGCATGATAGAACTATTGCAGAACTCTCAGACACAGTCAAACTGCAGGAGTAGGCCGTCACAGATCTGATCTGTGGTATAAAGTTGCTGACTTGGAGAATAGGAGCCACCGCAACAACCTGCTGCTCCTAGGAGTGTCAGAAGGGGCAAGCAGGGAAACAGAATCGACTTCTTACAGCATGAGCTCCCACAAGTACTGAAGCTCCTGCAAGACACCCTTTTTTCAATAAATAGAGACCATGGATCTCTGTAGCCCAGGCCCAAGCTGGGAGACAAACTGTGGCTGATACTGGCCCAATTCCTAGATTTTGCCAAAAAAGAACAGATACAGGTCAGAGCAAGGGAACTGGGCTCCCTGGATTGGCAATCACACCACATTCTAATTTTTTGAAATTTTCCAAAGACTAATCAGATCAGAGAAGGGAATACACTGAGGCAGGGCACAAGCTGCATAGTCTGGGAGGGATAACATTTTCAGGCAGGTACCCTACAAAGATGTGAATTATGTTCTGTGGGAATCCACTGACATTTGATTTCCCAGAGGCAGTGATGGACTTTATATTGTGTACTTGGCCCCATGGGGCAAGAGACATCTGGTTGGCAGACTCATGGAGCAGGATGAAAGGAGTGACAGAGGGAAATCAACACCAGGATTAATAGCCTGGTGGAATGGACGAGAGGACCGGAGTCACATGAAATGAGGAACATCAACAAGGTAGCTCAGCTCTCCCTTTTTGCAACACAAAACGGCACCAAGTCTCAGTTCCATGTAATAATGGTGATTGCAGAATAGTGATCGCCATTTGGGTGAGTCTATATTGCCAAAAATGAATTTGGGCGATGTTGACTTGTGGCGAACAACAAGATGGTACCGAGATGTAAGTTTCTACTATTTATGAGGGGACTGTGCCCCCGCATGCCTCCATTTAAGGATTCTCAACCCAAGGTTGCATGTTGTTGTGGTGCAAAAGTAAAATGAAAATAAAATACCCAGGAAAAACACGAGTGCACACAGACCAAACCTGGCACCTCCAAACCCCAACCTGCCACCAACCCACTATGCCACATGACCAACTCAGCAGCCCACATTCACCATACACCTCACAAACCTCTCCCCTTCCGCTCATTGCAGCATGGTCCCTCCTACTCCCACATGTATACATAGCGACATGCCATCGCTATATTTGCCAAACTCCCTATCTGG
The DNA here is from genome assembly GCA_016271365.2 of Neoceratodus forsteri. Classification (NCBI taxonomy): domain Eukaryota; kingdom Metazoa; phylum Chordata; order Ceratodontiformes; family Ceratodontidae; genus Neoceratodus; species Neoceratodus forsteri. Next base: position 1,182,323,812 of record CM057458.1, read on the forward strand.
TTCCCCCCCCCCACCAGTTAGCTCTGTGCAAAAGCGCTGAGATTGAGTCTTTTTTTTGAAAGCACCCATTCACGGTCATATTGTACACAGGATACTACAGGTCTCCATGCACAACCATTGAACATATCCTCTCAGTAGGGACAGAAGGGAGAATGAACATCTGGGGAGTTGACCTATGTGATGTTTTTTTGCTGTGAGATAGGCTACAGCTCTGGCTATATATTTTTATTACCATTTGTTGTGTTGAGTGCTAAACTTGCCTAAATTCTTGAGGAGACACTTTTGCAGTGTCATAGGAAAGTTGTTGGTTAGTTTTATGGAGTTACCATGAACTACTAGGGTGAGGCAGAGTACACTTTATGAATTAAGAACTGCAGTGTATCAGGACACTCCACATGAGGGGTGTTCTGAGGCTATACCATGAGTACAGCAACTGCATATGGGCACCACGTCAAAACAATGACTCATATTGGGTGCTGTACTCATGGGCTACCCTGCAAGGGTAGAGACTGTACATGACTGTGACAGGAAGGGGAAGGGGAGCAACAGGGAATGGGTTTTGAGGGAAGGGTGTACCATGTGGTGTGGTGAAGTGGGTGACTAGCTCAGGTGCAGCAGAAACAGGGTTTGGGACTGGGTATGGGAAAATGCTGGCACTGCATGCAGCTGTGGCATCTATTTTTTTTGATCCAGGGATTTTCCACTCCCCGACAAGCACTCCCTTGGAGTTGCGAATTCTTATTCAGGGAGGTGTGGGGGTCTCAGCCCCCCCACAAAAACACGTTTTTAGATTCTAGATATTGGGTTGCCTTAAAGTGTATATCATCAATTTGCTTTTCGTCTTTATACACTTGCCATAATAGCCATTGCAATTCTGCGATTGCTATTATGACATGGAACCATTCTGAGCAGTGTTTTTACAAAACTAACACACTTTTAAAACAAAATAATCTTTAAAATAATTGGGCTTCTCTGACGTGACCCATGTGAACTTCTGAGTTGCTGGGGTGCATAAAGACTTGCACCTGAGTGAGAACTTAATTGAATATTTGGGGAGTTGAACTGTGAGAAAGAAAAGAGTGTGTGTGGCTGTAAGGAAATTCCTCAGATGCTTTGAGCAGTGAGCCTGCAGCTTAATGGTTAGAGTGCTGGAATGGCATACCAGAGATCTGACCTTCAAATCCCAGTAGGCCACAATTTTCCTTTCTCATTTCCATCCATTATTTAAAATATGTATACCTTGCAGGTTAAACTGCTCTGAGAGAGTAGTATTTCAAAAGTAAGGAAATTCTTCATAAAACAACTGCTTTAATGCATCATTGGGTTAAAACACAAAAAGTCCTTGAAATAGAAATTCTTTATGGTTGCCCCTTCCCCGGACCTGCCCATCATCCCAAGATTGACAGCTAATGGGGTGTATGTCATTAGGATTGTGAGACCTAAATGTCACCCCATTCTTATTTACTGTAGCTTGTGAATGTAATTTCAAGTGGAATGAGGTGACATTTAAGCCTCACAACACAATGACACACCATCCTTCAATCTTAAGTGATGAGAAGAAGTCGAGGGAGGAAACCTAATGAAGATGTCCACTATACAAAACACTAATGAGGCCCCACCTGGGTACAGTGTACAGTTTGGAGACCTTCCCTACGTAAGGATGTAGACAGGGTAGAGAAGGTTCAGAGGAGGGCAACAAAGATGGTGCATGGATTGCATCACAAGTCCTATGAGGACAGCTTGAAGGAACTGAACATGTACTCCCTGGAGGAGAGGAGGGAGAGAGGGGATATGATAGAGACATACAAGTATCCTACAGGGAGGAACAGGGTGGAGGAATACACTATTTTTAAGCAAAAAAGATGTTCCAGGATTAGAGGGCATGGGATGAAGTTGGAGGGAGGACGATTCAGAGGAAATGTGAGAAAGAATTTCTTCACAGAATGGGTGGTGGACAAGTGGAATACCCTGCCAGAGGTAGTGGTGGGGGCTGAAACAATCATAGGATTTAAGAATGCATGGGATAGACATAAAGGAATTCTGGAGGTCAGGGGTAAGGGTAAACAGACTTCTAGGAAAACATAAACTGAACTTACAAGCTCAAATGGGCAGACTGGGTGGGCCATAGGCCCTTATCTGCCAACACTGTCTATGTATCTATGTATTTCCTGACTTTTTGTGTTTTAGCTTAAATAATGCATTAACACAGTTTTCTTGCAATATATATATATATATATATATATATATATATATATATATACATGGCAAAAAACTATGTTTAATGCATCAGTTAAGGTTCATAGGTTCATAGTTGAGTACAAGCTCAGGAGGCAAAGCCTATTAATAAGCTCACCACCCTAGGGTGGGATATTGTTTATATATAATCAAATTTTTAATTACCCATGAATAGAGCCAACTGATATTTAAACATATTGATGGTCTTACTTTCTACAACTATGGATGGTAATGTATTCCATAGATTGACTATTCTTGAGAAAACCACTGACTTCTCTTTTTATTTTGGCAATTAACTCCTACAAATTTGAGGTTATGAGATCTTGTTTGTGAAATGTAAAAATTAGTTTCTATCTCCAATGTTTCTATAAGGCCTAGTTCTCCTATGGTTTTATAAGCTAAACAAAGGCCACTTCTAAGCTGTCTATATTGGACAGAGTATACTGTAGGTCCAATATTTTTAGTCTTGTTCCATAGTTAATATCTTCCATTCCTTTGATTCTTTTTGTCATTTTTCTTTGAACCCCTTCTATTTGTTTCTTACTCTGAATTGTAGTAGGTGCACATAAAGGGGCACAGTAATCCAGATGTGATTTTACTAAACTAACATAAAGTAGTAGGATACCCTGGGATTGTCTGCTTTTATTTTTTTTCATATACATCCCATACTTCTTTGGCATTTCTTAACTTTTAGTATTGTGTTATTCTCAAAATTAAACTTATTATCTGTAGTTACCCCAGGGTCTTCTTCAAAATCGGTTTCTTGTAATTTTGAGTTATTACAGAAATAATTATTTTTCATGTTACTGTGACCCAAATACATTACTTTACATTTTAGTTCATTAAACATCATTTTACTTCTTTATGCCCATACTTCTTGTCTTTCTAGTTCCTTTTGAAAAGCTTTAGTTGCCTCACTGGAGTTAAAAATATAGCCTATCTTACAATCGTCTGTGTATTTTGAAATCCAGATGTTAGTTCTTTGCATAGATCTAATCAAAACATTAAATAGTACAGTGCCCAACACAGAGCCCTGAGGCACTCCACTAGTCACCTCAGCCCATGTCAACTTGTCACCTTTTATCGATGTACATTGACGTCGATTATACAGCCATGATTCAATCCATTTCATTAAAGTATATGGAAACTTTAACTTAATCAGTTGATCTAATAATATTTTATGTGAAACTTTGTTGAATGATTTTGCTGAGTCTAGAAATACTATATCAACTGGAAGACCTGCATCTAGGGCTGCACTAACATTCTCAAAAAAGTGTAATTGATTTGTCAGGCAGGACCTTCCCTTAACCCATGCTGAGTTATATCTTGTACGTTATTTTGTTTTATATGATGTTCTAATTTATTTAAGATTAACCTTTCTATTATCTTTCTGATTACTGATGTTAAACTGACTGGTTAATAGTTTGATGGTATAGTTTTGTCACCAGTTTTAAATATGGGGATAGCCTCTGCTTCCTTCGGGGCTGAAGCACTTTCTCCTGTTTCCAGTGATAAGTTACATCATTTACACAAGAGGCCTGCCATATTATTTTTCTATTTTCTTTAGAAATCTGGGGTGAATTCCATCTGGTTCAGCTGATGAACTAATTTTTAATTTTTGCAATTCCCCCATGACTTCTTCTGTTGTTATAGACTCAATCTTATCATTATTGTAATCCGTAATTGAACTATTAACTTGTTCTTTATCAGTGAATGTTGTAAGAAAATAACTTTTAAATTCCTCAGTCATCTGAGTTTTGTCGTTAATAATACCTGTATTAGTCATTAAAGGACCTATTGTAGTCTTGGAACCACGTAGTGAACCAACATAATTACAGAATCTTTTCTTGTTATCAAGTGTATCTCTTGCTAATTCATTTTCTGTATTTGTCTTAGCTTTCCAAATATTTTGTTTAGCTTGGTAGGAATATTTTTTCTTTCTATCCCATATATGTGTAGATGGTTGATTCTTATATTTCTTATATTATGTATATTTTTTTTATTTATTAATCTTTTAATTTTGTTGTTCCACCATACAGGATTTCTAATTCCCTTTTTATATTTCTTTCTGTTTGGGACCCAATTATGCAAACAGTAGTTAATTTTGTCCATTATTAGTGACCACACTTGATCAACATCAAGGCTTACTAGTTCTGCATTCCAGTCCCATGATGATAAATATTGATTTATTTCATTGTATTTAGCTCTGTTATAATCCTTAATTTTAGTAATCCCCTTGGTTCCTATAGATCTGGATTGTATACGGAACAGGATCATTTTATGATCACTATTTCCAAGGGGTCCTAGGACTTTGTGTCCATATACTGCTGACCCCATGTTTGTTAAAGCAATATCCAGTACATTATTTTATCTAGGACCTTCCTATATTATTTGATCCAGATCATGATTAACAACTAATTCTAGGAAATGATTTTCTGTTGTTCCAGTAGCATTATGCTTTGCCCAATCAATATGAGGAAAATTAAAATCCCCCATTAATATGTAATTTTTAATAGGTTCAAAATTATGAATTAATCTGAGAAATTCAATATCCTGTTCCTTACTTAGAGTTGGTGATCTATAGGCCAGACCTATACATAATTTTGTATTTGTTAAAACTGAAGTTAAATCTATTTCTATCCAAATAATTTCTTTGTCTCCTGTTTGGGGAAAAATGCAGTGTGATGTAAAATTCTCTGAAATATACCATGCTAACCCCCTTCCTTGTTTATCCTTCCTCTTCTTAGTTATTTTGTTAAAACCAGGAATGTCAGTATTCCAACTATCCTCACAAAACCATGTTTCAGTTACCCTGCAGATATCAATTTTGTCCTTTTTAATTATGTACTTTAACTCATCCATTTTATGGAGAAGACTTGAGCATTGAGTAATAAAACATTAATCTCTTTATTAATTGTTTGTTTTAGTGAGCATTCATCTAAAGACACTACATTTTTAAAACATTTAAAGATGAACTTAATTCTAGATTTGTACCCTGTTCATATAAAGAACACACCTCCCGTATTAGTTTAAATGTTTATCAAGGGAGGTGACAAGTTGTTTCCTAAAAGATCATTCCCAGATTTGCTTAAATGCTGTCCACCATTGGAATATAAATTATCCTGCAGGTAGAACTCTTTCCAGTGTGTTATACGCTGGATATCCTGCCTTGTGGTCCATATTCTTAACCAGTTGTTAAATGTATGAATTTTCATATTAATTCCATGGGAAGCTTTTGGGATTGGCAGTATCTCAGAGATAATTACTTCACATCCGAGGTTTTTTAGTGGATTGTATAAGGCCACCATGTCCTGCTTAATATTATCTAGAGGATCTCTAAACATATTATTTGTTCCAGCATGTATCGATACAAGAGGTTTATCACCAAGATGTTTAACCATTGTTGAACACGTTTGTTAAATTTGCTATTTTTGCCCCTTTAAATGATGATACTATCCAATTAGATTTATCTGGATTGCATACGAGCCTGTCAGATCTTTTGATCATTGAATCCCCCATTACTATAAGATTTCTCTGACTTAGTTGAATATTTGCACCATGTTCCATAGTCTGAGTAATATCATAGCTGGGTATATTTATTGCTACTTCCAAATTTGTTAAATCATTAACACTACTGCTGTTTGAGTTTGATGACACTACAGGGATATCAAATGTTGTAAAAGTTGTAAATGGACTCATTTCTCTATCTCTTTCTTGTATTGTCAGTCCAAAATATCTATTATTTAGAGGGATGTTAAAAGTAGTTGTACAACATCCTTTTTTAGGAGGTTTTAAATATTGAACAGTGTACCATTCATCATCCCCTCCAGTTACTTCATTCTCCTCTCTGGTTCTTTTATTTTCTTGTCTATCTTGAGGAGTAGATTTTTCCAGCATTACCCTTATAGATGTAGTATTAGATGTGCTTGCCTTATTCCTATCCTGGCCTTGTATAGTAGTAGTAGAAGGTGGAGAAATTTAAAACACCGTTTGATTATTGGATAGATCAGCACCTAGTCTATCTGCCATTTTAATTTGACTTCTCTCTAAGTGGGCAAGACTGTCACTAAAAGAATTCAGTTCTTGTTGCAGATCTTCATTATGCACACATTTGCTACATATAAAAGGATCCGGAATATCCAGTTTGGTTATTTAGTATGCAAGACAGTTGTTACATTTAATAAATAATTCCCCAACCTGTAAATTTATTATGTCAGCCATTTAACAGTCAACAAAGGGTTGTAACACTACTGCCAGATATTGGCAGGTTATTACAGTGATGATTATCAACACACTGTCATTGAGAAGATATACAAAATCTATTAGATATAAAATGTATACTGTAATACAGTAACAACTGATGGACAATATGCATGTATAGGATAAAATCACTTGGATGGCAGCAGAACTTGCACACCTGTTGGCCCATGATGATGGATATGTCTTGTAGTACATTTAGACAGCTGTATCTTATTTCTGTCACCTGCTGTTGGTTGTCTATGATTGGTCGTGTTCCCATGGTCCTGCTCCCTACTTGCATATGTGTGTGTGTGTGTGTGTTTGTGTGTGTGTGTGTGTGTGTGTGGAGCTGGGGGTTGGGGGAATGCAGAGTTAGGGTTTTCAACTCTAACACTGAATTTCCTTGATTTTGTCATTGTGGAACAACCCTAACTGATGCATTAAAAGAGTTTTTTTGCCATGAATTTCCTGTCTTTTTGAGAACTCATTATGTAATACTATTTTGAATATGTTGTTGAGAACATGCTTCCTTTTTCACAACACAGACTCACCAAGATATAGATACCTTTGTCTGAATATGAAATTGTCTGATAGTATGTGTACAGCAATAGGTCACGTTCTACACCTTTGATGTGAAAATTAAATGTTCAATCTATGGAATAGGAGATTAATATGTTAACCACATTGGTCTGTAGCAGATTAAAAGTGCAAAGTAGGAAATCTGCACCAATGGGCATCATACACTATGTTTAGATGCACCAATACACCAATAGTTACATACATATCATCACTATTATTTTATGTTTAATTAAAGACACAACACAGGTAGATAAGGTGTACAAAATATTTATTACCCAATTAAAATTGTAAAAAGGCTGATTTAAAAATCCAATTGGTGCATAAAATCAGTCTCACAAAACAGTCCTTCAAATGCGTTTCACCATTGTTTGAAATACATGTAAAATAGTATCACAGATAGTCAATGGATAAGATGTGAGAGTAGTGCACATTACATAAACACAGGTACCACAGTACTCTCTGTACACTACTTACACATATCAAACAGTTATGATATTGTTGTCATTGTGTGACTGATAATGTGAATGTTCCTGGGGTGGCGAAAAACCAGATGTCAACCCTGAAAGTAATAGCAGCAGAACCAAACAGTGCCTCTAAAAAATAAACAGCTTAAACTTACTGTTAAAATGTAAATGTTATATATTTTATGTGTACATATATATATATATATATATATATATATATATATATATATTCACATACATATACATGTTAAGACATATTGCTATGTTACTGCACTTAGAAAATTCCCATCTGACCCCTCAATAGAGATGATCAAAAAATATTATCAGGAGCACAAAAAATTCAGCTGTTATCAGTGAAAGTGTCTGATGTACGATAGTGAACTATTATAAACATACGTTTAATTCACTTATCACACAAATAAATCAAAAAGCACATGGTAATGGGGACTATATACATCAGTGAAAATTATTGAATCAATAATCACATTACTAACGAAGAAATAAAGCACCTAGATCTGTAACATCTTCTACTTACATGAAATAAATTGTTTTACAGAATGCTATGAATTTAACTTTTAATTATATGATAATCAGAAAATGTAACCAGTAGATAATTAAACATATGTACTAATTAACCTCGATATCAATTATGGGTATATGGAATAAAAATATATCATATATGTGCAACTACTTATCTATGTCATACTAATTAATATATTAACATAACATTTAAAACTTATGAATGCAAAACTTCAAAACAGTCAAATATTACTAATTTCACAATAGAGCAACTTATATGGCAGTTAGAACAGGTACATTAAACATTACAGCACAAACTATTACCAAGTAATGTCTTTGCAATCATTTATACATATATACAATACAGATGTACGGCAACAAAACAGGGATAGTAATACACTGTTGCATCCCACAATAGTATTATTTAGTGAAGATGCAAGCTGATAAAAAAAAGGAACACAGACAACACCTGATGCTACATGACATGTGACAGAGTGATGTGCATTTAACAGTATTGCACCCTTAAGTTCAAGTAAACAGACCATGTAAAATAAGACAGTGAAATACTGCTGGCACAGAAGTGGAACAAACACCAGGATATATTTTACTCATAAAAGATCCTAATAATGTGATCATACAACAAATTTTTACAAGCAGATATGTTACACAGTTTTCTTTATGAACATGGACAAGTATTGTGCCTTAGCAGAAGCACACAGTTGGGAAGTGTACCAACTAATACTTGCTATTTCTTCATAGAACATGCTCATAAGAAAAGGCAATGACAGAAGAGGGCAACCAGATAGGAATATCTCTTTTGACATTAAAATGTCTTTCTTAGACATGTAAGATTGTTTTTTTCTAGTGACTGTGAAGACAGCTGGTGCTGATTGGAGACCACTGCAACTATTTTCACTGTGTCACTGATCAACACAACAATCTTATACATCATATTGAGTAAACATATGCTATTAAACCATGTGTTATGTTACCAGTGTAATCATGAATGTACATCTGTAAGAAAAAATATGCTAATGTACCAGAAGTCGTTCTGTAACAAAAATGGACAGCAAAGTATGTCACATGTTGTATGACTATTCCTCTACACGAAGATTGTCATAATTCTTCAGTATCAGTATGTATGCATTTTTTAAGTGTCGCGGTAGTCTCTGTTTGAAAGAGCTTGTTGAGTCTTCAGACTCAACCCAGCCAGTTCTGTACCTCAACAAACAAGTGCAATTTCCAGAATGTACAGACTGGCCATAGTGGTAGAACTCAGCATGAGTCTCAAACACTGCTTGGTTAAATACAGTTCTACCAGCTGTGAAATCAGTGATAGGTGTGTCAACTCTGAGCCCATTAGAGTCAAATCTATGCAATATAAGCATATGATATTGAGATGAAGTCCTGAGATGTATGGAGTGAGTACAGGTACCTTCACACCTTACACATGAGTGACCATTTTTAGCATTTGTAAACAGCTGCCGGAACGTGACACTTTTAATTTGAGGCACAAACAGAGAAACCCAAAGCATGTCTTCTGTGGTTTCTCACTCTGAAAGACCACATAACACACATACATATTTGGTAACATATGACACAGTGAAATACTGACACATTGGATTCCCCTCTTTATCCAAGATGTTTATGATTGCCATCATCAACTCGTTGGTGTCCTGCTGCATGTTAGCAGCAAATGTACTGCATCCATCATATGTCCCCAACACCTGTCATAGAGGTGTTAGTGACTACACATTGTTAGACTGATCAGAAGCCATGTTGACATCCTACTTTAATGCCTTTGATAAGAGAGTGTCTTGTGAAGCAGCATCTGTATTTGACATTGTGATCTTCTTACCACTCTGCACAGTTGAATCAGTTGTAGACTCTCATTTTATTTTTTTGCCAGGTGTAGCTATGACTGTGTGATGTGAGGCAACCACAGACATAGGTAGTGGTATTAAAGACATCTGTGACTGATACAGAGTACATAATCTGTTGTAGTCGACAAAACATCACTTGTCAGTGTGCATCTTCTGAGGTATGAGTGTTATTATGTGCAACCCAGAAAGACTACAGACGCGTAAAAGTGCAACGTAGCTCATGTCATCTTTAAAAATGTCTGTCCCTATGTCCACCATTACTGAATCCAAACTCAAGCCCTGAAACTTGTGAATTGAAACAGCATGTACAACATATATTGGGAACTGTTTCCTGTTCACATAGATATCCTTAAATAGCGGGAACTTAACACAGGTATGATCAATCTGCACAGGCTGTTCCATATTGTCAAAGTGGACAACAAGTGTCTCAATAAATGTTTTCTGAACATTGTAAATGAAGTCAATGATATTACCCATGGCACCATTTATCATGCCATGCTCCACATCAAGATTGCGGTGTAGCATGACATGTGCATTCTTACAAACTGTAAGAACAGCTTCCAGGCCAGCTATGCATGAAACATCTGACTTCAGTTCAGAGAGTCGTTCAGTCATGTTGGCTTCCAGCTTGCTACTTAGAATGACACCATCACCTGTATCAATAGCATGCAGTTTGAGAATTTCTTGATTCTCTCTCTGCAACATGACACTGTTGAACTCACCACATTTCTTCAGTCATGGCATGAGACACACAATGCATGGGCATGTGGAGGACACATCACTGAAAACATCACATGCTGTTTTTATGGATGTAGTATCCATTCTGATTCTTCGATCATGTAACATTAAAACATCTTCTGATGACATAGAACCTGTACGAGCTTGATCCAAGAGTGTCTTGTAAGCCAGATCACCACTCTGCCACATGTTCTCACACAACTCAACATAGGTAAATAACTCCCACAGGTTAATACCTCCAATGCAGCCTAGTGTATTCTTAGCCTGCTTGACAGTCAGAGCTGCAAAGACATGTTCCGCATTAACTGATGCAAGCTGTAAGAAGTCTCCAACTACAACAATGCTTTTACCACCAAATGCATCTCCATAGTCAGTCCCCAAGATCTCCTGTAGATGTAGGTGTATACAGGCGGGCATTACATTGGAGACCATACTAATTTCATCAATGATGTGTAACTTCATCTTAGTAAACATAGAATGAAGCTGTGATGCAACCTCAAATGACAGCTTACAATACTCTCCTGCTTTGTCATGCTCTACTGACAACATGAAGAGATGGTGCAACGTAATTCCACCAGTGTTGTATGCAGTCAGTCCAGTGGGAGCACTAACAGCAACAGACATTGATGACCCTGTCAGGTTCCATATTTTTGCTGTTATGGCCTATAAGGAAACTTGTCTCTGTGCTGGCTGAGCCACTAACAAACATCAGCAGTGACTTGTAGTCAAGACAGTCACATTTCTTGTGTTCATGTAGTATTCCATGCCAGACAGCATCAGTGACATCAGAGTGAACCATGCATTGCTGGTCATTGAATCTCTCTCTCAACTCAGCTGGGTCAACACTGCAGTGTGTGTCATGTTCCATAGCACTCTCCACTTCCAATGTGAGTACTTCTGGGGCAGTCAGAGACAGAAGTCCTCCATGGATACCTTGTTCTTATGGACCAAGATTGTCCTGTGAACTGATGGCAGTGTCTTCTTCAAGTTGTTTCTGTGCCTTCTCAAGTTGCTCCTTCTCAGTGTCTAGCATCTGTATATATGTGCCTGAGTATTCACTTGTGAATGTCTTGTAACTGTGATTGAATTCTTCCTTGAATGTATCACAGTCGCCTTTTAATTCAGACTCATTCTCCAGGGTCTAAATAGAAATAGGAGAGCAAAGTAGTAGTGTTCTCTGCTCTCAGATGTGCCTAGATTTAACTTACAGTGGTCAATGAGCCAAGGCTTATATCTCTTAATGAGACAGCCGTCCACTCCTTTGACCTTGTAAATGTCATGTGTACAATCAGGTGAGACATCCGTCTTGTAGTCATACCACTTAGCCACCTCAGATAAACACATTTGATCAATGCCTTCGTGTGTACAGGGGTAGTACGTGTCAATGAGGTTATTCTTCAAGATATGTCTTGAAGAGGGTCTTTTGAGAGCCAGTTTCTCAATCTCAGCATGAGGAATAAGTACATATTTTTGCTTCTCTGTGTAGTTTACACTGAGAAAGCACACAGCATCAGATTTTCCGTGCAAATGTGTACCGATCAAGCAATCGCTAGCCTCATAAGCACCACATTCTCTGTGTGATAGGATCTTCAGCTCCAGTGACCACAACAGAGATGTCAGTGACTTGCTTGAAGTGGCAATATCTCCCCAAAGATCTTGCAAGCTAGTCTGTTCATGTTTAGTTACGTACAAAGTAACTTACTGAACTAGAACCCATGAGTTGTCAGCGGAAAACTGAACATCTACATTTGCTTGCCACATTAGAAGAAGAGTAGGGTTGTAGTCATTGATGTACACCTCATTCTCCTCTCTGGGTAACTCATACACTCTCTTGGTTGATTTTGCCTTCAAGTGGTTTGTGAAATTGGGGAGGGGCCTTAGTCAAGTAGCATGCACGGTAACCTTCTCAGAGGTGCTGCCCATCTGTGGCGTAGGAGAGGCTAGGGTGTTCACCACCATAGTATTCAATCAGTGGTTGAAAAACTGGTGCAGAGCTCAGGTATTTGGCTTCATTGGGGACTGGGGGTCCACCTGGAGTGATGCAAGCCTATACTGGCATGATGGGTTGCATCTGTCCAAGGAGGGGAACCAGGATCCTAGATGATAGGTTTAAATGCTTCATTGACAAGCATTTAAACTAGCCAAGGGGGGAGGCACTGGAAAGGAGCAGGAAAATCCTAACCCCCAAATAATCATGGTAGTAAGTGCGGCAAGCACCAACATAGAGGTGTTGATAGGGAGAAGGGCAGGGGTAAATGGAGAAAGTGACAAAGACAAGAAGGACAGAAATGAGGCAAAAGGGAGTAAGCCCATCATGAAATGGAGGGTAATGAGTACCAATGCCCATAGTCTGGGCAACAAGCTCCCTGAGCTGGTGGCCTTGATGGAAGAGGGATGCCTGGATATCATAGCAGTCACAGAAACATGGTACACAGAGAACCATGACTGGAATGTTAACATACCAGGGTACATAACCTACAGGAGAGACAGGGAGAGGAGAAGAGGGGGAGGAGTGGTTCTCTATGTAAAGGAAGGGATAACACTGAACAAAAGAGTAACAGTGGCTCTCTATGTAAAGGAAGGGATAAAAGCAACTGAACAAAAGAGTAAACAGGGAGGAGAGGAGGCACTGTGGGTCACCTTGGAGACTGGAAAGAGCACCACAATCCACACAGGGGTTGTGTACAGACCCCATGTCGGGGAGGGAATGGACAAGGATATGATAGAAGGCATTCTTAGAATGGCAGAGAAAGGGAGATACTGTTGATGGAGACCTGAATATGCCAGATGTTAACTGGAGCACATTTGCTGCAGCCACATCCAAGAGCAGGGCCATTCTTGATGCCCTACAGGTGGCAGGCCTCAGACAGCTAGTTTCAGAACCCACTCATGAGGGAGCAATCTTAGACTGACCTCAAGGGCAGTGAGAGGATCTCAGATCTAGAAGTTGGTTGCCATCTGGGGACAAGTGACCATCAAACAGTGTGGTTCACGTTAAACTCAGCTACAGAGTCAAGCCATACAAAAGTGAGGGTACTGGACTTCAGGAGGGCTGACTTTGGCAAGTTGGGAGAGTGCTCAGAAAAGCACTAGCAAACAGGCTAGAAGGAGGTGTGGAGCAACAATGGGAATCATCAAAACTGCCATCACAGAGGCAACAAGCCTTTGTGTGAAGCAAATAAACAAATCAAAATGAAAGAAAAAGCCACTATGGTTCTCAAAGAGGTGGCTGAGAAAGTCAGGAAGAAAAGATAGCATTCCGGAGTATAAGGAAACACAGAAGGAGCAGGACAGACAGCTGTACCAGTTAAGGCAGAAGGAAGCAGGGAGGGAAGTCAGAATAGCAAAGGCCCAAACTGAGGAAAAGATAGCCAACTCAGTTAGAAGGATAAAACCTTTTATAGGTACATCGTGAGCGTAGAAAGACAAAGGAAGGGATAGTGAGGCTGAATAGAATGAACAGTGGGTGGGCAGAGGGACAGTGAAAAGCAGGGATACTGAATGAATATTTCTGCTCAGTATTCACAAAGAGGAGGGGAAGTGCCTAATCCAATTAACAGAAGTACTCTTGATAGGGGGTTGATCCCAGTCCTTTCACAGAAGAAAGGGTTCTGTAAGAACTCCTAAAACTGAAGGGGACAAAGCAATGGGTCCTGATGGAATTCACCCAGAATTCTAAAAGAATTAAGGAGGAACTAGTGAAACCACTGGCTACTCTTTTTAATAAATCATGGGAGGATGGTGTGGTACCCGAGGACTGGAGGAAGGCAGATGTGATTCCCCTTCACAAAAGTGGGACCAAGACAGAGGCAGGAAACTACAGACCTGTCAGTCTGACCTCTGTGGTAGGGAAAGTGATGGAGTCACTTCTGAAGGAAAGAATAGTTGAGTACCTAGAGGCCAGTGGAGCACAGGACCCAAGGCAGCATGGGTTCACAGCAGGAAGGTCATGTCAGATGAATCTAATAGATTTCTTTGACTGGGTGACCAAAGTAGTAGACCAGGGAGGGGCTGTGGACATGGCCTACCTAGACTTTAGCAAGGCATTTGACACAGTCCCACACAAAGATTAATAGTCAAATTAACCAGCCTGGGAGTGGGTCCCAGGGTGGTAGTCTGGGTAAAACATTGGCTGCACAACAGGACACAGAAGGTAATTGCAAATGGAGTCCACTCTGAAGAAAGAGGGGTTACTAGTGGGGTACTGCAGGGTTCAGTATTGGGTCCAGTCCTTTTTAATGTCTTCATCACTGACATTGCAGAGGGACTGGAAGGAAAAGTATGCCTTTTTGCAGATGACACAAAGATCTGCAACAGGGTTGATACACAAGGAGGCATGGAAAGGATGAAAAGGGACTTGGCAAGGTTGGAGGAATGGTCAGAAGTATGGCAGCTAAGATTCAATGCAAGAAGTGCAAATAATGCACCTGGGAAACAAGAACCCAGGGAAGAATACACAATGGTGGGAGGTAGTAACAACAACAAAAAGGAAAGGGACCTGGGGTAATCATATCAGATGACCTTAAGGTTAGCAAGCAATGTGAGAAGGCAGTAGGGAGGGCTGGGGGTATACTGGGATGTATAGGAGAGGCATCAGCAGCAGAAAACAGGAAGTTGTTATCCCTCTGTACAGACAGTTGGTGAGACCTCATCTGGAGTACTGCATCCAGTTCTGGAGACCCCATCTCCGCAAGGACATAGACAGGATAGAGGTAGTCCAGAGGAGGGCAACTAAAATGGTGCAGGGTCTGCAAGAGAAGCCGTATGAGGAGAGACTAAGGAGCTTAATATGTATACCCTTGAGGAAAGAAGAGGGGGACATGATAGAAACTTTTAAGTACCTCAGTGGAATCAACAAAGTCCAAGAGGTAGCATCTTTCAGAAAAGAGATGTGCAAGAACAAGGGACACAATTTAAAGATGAGGAGGCAGTTCAGGGCAATGTGAGGAAGTATTATTTCACAGAGAGGGTAGTGGATGCATGGAACAGCCTTCCTGAGGAGGTTGTGGGGTCTAAAACTGTGGGAGAATTCAAGAATGCATAGGACAGACATAAGGCAATTCTTGTGGTGGGGTAGGAAGAAATAGGCTGTTGGTTAACTAGGATCTGCAGCCTATCTTGTAAGTAGGGAAATGGGCAGACTAGATGGGCCAAGCGGTCCTTATCTGCCATCAAAGTCTATGTTTCTATGTTTCTATGTGGTGTTGCATAGCTGAAAAAAGTTCATCAATGCAACCATCCTGACAGACAAGTCTGGGGAATCTGAAACAGTATCTTGTATACCAATCAGATTTGTTCTTCACTACCCGGCAGCAGTATTTCACACAAATATGGTGTTGAAACTTCTGCACCAACTTCCACAGTGTAGGACTGTCATACTTGTCCAGAATGTGGCAAGTGATGTATTGCTTAATGAAAGCTAGCACTTGTGCTGCTTCATGTTCACCTATGTGTGGGGCATCCTTAATCCACAGTAACATGTGAATATGAGGAGCGCCTCATGCCTGATACTCCACCCTCCAGAAGTAATACTCCACAATACTAAGAGGCAGATTTTCCATTGACAAAATGATAGTCAGAATATCATGGAATCGCTTGTGAAAATGCCTTGTCACAGACATAGGGTCAAGTGAGCACATTTCTCTGAGTGTCATTGATGAAATACCCTCCACATTACAATTTGCCTACTTCAGCAGTTCTATGACCTTATCCCAGGCTTACTCGGCACAACTTAGTGTGACAAACCATGTGGCTGGACCATACTCTCACAGCATGGTCATCACCTCAGAGTCTCTGCAATACCAGTATTCTTTGGTTCCATGTAGATTTGACAGAAAGGAAGACAAACTCACTTACACATTTTCATTCTTCTGCTTTAGTTTCTCCAGGAACTGTGCAGCTGTTATTCCATCAAGTGGAATTGTGAGACAAATAGTATGCACAATAGACACAGCCAGTATGCTAAGCTCACTCTGCCACAGGAGATGAAACAGGTACTGTAAGTTGCATCTGAATTTGCCATCCTTACTGAGCACACAGTTAGTACAGTACTGAGCACCCTGTACATGCACTTCTCTTTCATCCTGGCATTCATCTGACCCTTTTGGGAATAAATATGGGAAACAGCATGCTTCAAATGTTGCCTCCCAAATGCTGACAGGCTCACCTTTCACCTGTTTCATTTGATAAAGATCAATGCTGTCCCCTACTGGATCTCTGCCATGCAGTGGGTGAATTGTGTACTGTTCATACACATTACCATTTGTCTCCACATTGACCTTCTCAACCATTGGTTTAGTGGTTTCCAACACGTCAAGTTCAACAGACACACTGATCATACAATCAATATCAAGGTCTGCTTAAAAGGGATTGTTGCTCTTTAAATAAGTAAGAGCAAGCTTCATCTTCTCTCCATTGGCAACATTCTGCCAAATTACCTTTGACTTAGTTGGAACACTGTTGACAAGAATCACCAAAGTGTTCTCAATGGAGATCACCTCCACATTTTCCTGCAGAGGAAGTGGAAGATATGTGATGGAACCCTTAAAAGATCTAATGAGTTCTTTTTGAGGAATGTTCCGTGTCTTTGTGTTCAGTCATAGAATAGTTTGAAATGGTTTCATAGCCTGAATAAAAATTTGTTCAAACATATTCAATGTGGAAATCTCAGCTGGGATACCATGTGCCTCCATATTGTTCAAGACTGACCTTGGTGGCAGAATGTTAGCCTTCACTTTGGAGAAACAGTGCTTGCACATCACAATGATTGGGTCTAACTGAAAGTCACACTTTAACAGCAGAAATGCTGACAGTCAAAATCACATGTCATTGTATGCTGACAAGGTTTCCAGGTTCACTGAGACCGTTCGTTTCTGGTAACAGAGCCGATCACAACACACATACTGAGTCAAATTTCTCTGTCTTTGCCAAGTCAGATTTGGCAATTGATTTCAAACTACTTGAGAATAGCAGTTTCTAAGACAGACACAGAATTTCCATCAGCAATTGATGACTGATCAATCACAGTATCTGTCACACTGCTGACCGTTGCAGCTGTTTCAGAAATGTCTGGCACCATGCATGTCACCAGACTGCAGTAACTCATTCAGATGCATATACTAGTGACAACTCATCGAACCTCATAGACCCTGTACACAAAGTTCCACATGCCTGATTGATGCACTCCCAGCATCCGCATGTGGTCAAAGACACTGTCACAAACACCACTATCTAGACATGCAAGCGAGTGGCCCATAAGTCCAGTATGTGGACGGATCTCACAAAGGTCTATACTCTTAAACAGTTTATGTCTGTCTTTAAGATCAGTAATGACAGACAGGTTGATAAAGTGCTCAACTTTGTCAAATGATGATTGCCTTCAGCTGCAAGTTGCACCACATGTCCATAAGAGACAGTGACCCTTATGAGGCTGAGCAGTTGCCTCACACTCATCATCTTACTCTACTGTAGTGTCATCACACACACTCAGCACATTACATAGTTTACCAGACTCATCAATGCACAAGTTGCTGTCCTTTTTTTTTGAGTATAATGACTCTTCCCAGAAATATGCCTCTGAGTGCTGTGTGTGCAGCCACCGACCTGTAAAAACATCACAGAAATTGTGCAGGTTCAAGACAGGATTCTGTTGTTGCCTCATCTTAGTGTCATACACAATTTTTCTGAACTGCTCAAGTACATGTGACATCTTACGCCACAAACATTGCAGAACAAATGCTGGTCTATTAACAAAGGTACGTAGTTTGAGACACAATTTCATCAAAAAGAGATGACTCTTTGTTTTTTGTGCTCATGTCTCATCACAGCAGCAATAAGTCTGTCAATCTTAGCTTTAGAAGTTAGTAATCGAAAATACTTTTGCTTCCTCAGATTATCATCAGCAGCTACGAATTTACGCCCCTGCTTAGTACGTTTATTTATGCTTGTCTCTGCAACATTTGTGTTTCAGCTCAGAGATTTGCACAACTGTTGCTCAGCTACACATTTTTTCCTTGCAGTTGTGCAAGTATGTACTTTTTCTGCATAGTGAGCAGCCTGTGAAGTCACTCCTTGAATGGAATGTTGAATCGTTTTACATCTTGATCTACCATCAGTGGGTTTCGGAGCACTCTTAAGCAACAGAGAACTACTATGATACCTGCTTCATCTCTGCATAGAGCTCTGTCTCTGTTTAGAGGGCATCTTCCCTGTCTGTAAATTCACAGTAGTCTGCACCAATCTTAGCGAAGTATCAGACACATGTATAATAAATAGAGAAAAAATTTTTTTTAGTTTTTGATCTGTATTTTTGTCCTAACATTACATTGTGACACACACTATCCATGTCTCATAAAAGAACAGTAAATAGTACTGCCTGCAAAAGATTGCAAATATTGTTACTCTAATAACTGAACACCACTAAACCAACATACAATCTTTTCAAACAGCGCAGAACGTAAGCTCACTAATAATATCAGAATAAATATCTGAAAATGTCAAAACTGAAGTATTGGCACAATCTAAATCATCCACAGTAATTTTTTCTCTAATAAATACTGTTTTTAACAAAAGTTTAAAAGTATTGTTGAATGTGTGACATTTTCACAAAATATGGTGTCATGTGAAAGAAAGTGTCACAAAATTTAGTGTCAATAGCACGAAAGTATTGAATGTAAAGTCACAAAAGTAGTGTCAGAGGAAAAAAGTGTCGAATAATAGTGTCATGAGCATGAAAGTGTCGCAAAATGATATTTCAAAACACCCCTTTAAGACTCAGCCAATCAGAGACTGATTCCTATTTGAGTGACAGTTGCTGCAACAAATGCAATGTCACATGGATCAGTTATGTAAGGCAACCAATCACAAGTGCAGAAGAGTGGAGAAGAAGGACATAGCAGCCATCTTAGAAGAAACTGAGACACACTGCTTTACTCGGTGTAAGGACATCACATTTTATTAACAATTTTCCTAGCATTATAAAAAGTGTTAGCAGCACAAAAATAGTATTAAACAAAATGTTTTTAGTGCTCTATTTGACTATGACAATCTGAATATCCTATTATGCTGTAAAAATAAGTTATAACTGTTTAAATTTGACACAGTCCCACACAAAAGATTAATAGTCAAATTAACCAGCCTGGGAGTGGGACCCAGGGTGATAGCCTGGGTAAAACATTGGCTGGACAACAGGACACAGAAGGTAATTGTAAATTGAGTCCATTATGAAGAAAGGGGGGTTACTAGTGGGGTACCGCAGGGTTCAGTATTGGGTCCAGTCCTCTTAATGTCTTCATCAGTGACATTGCAGAGGGACTGGAAGGAAAAATATGCCTTTTGCAGATGACACAAAAATCTGCAACAGGGCTGATACACAAGGAGGCATGGAAAGGATGAAAAGGGACTTGGCAAGGTTGGTGGAATGGTCAGAAGTATGGCAGCTAGGATTCAATGCAAGAAGTGCAAAATAATGCACCTGGAAAACAAGAACCCAGGGAAGAATACACAATGGGTGGGAGGTGTAACAACAACAAAAAGGAAAGGGACCTGGGATAATCATATCAGATGACCTTAAGGTTAGCAAGCAATGTGAAAAGGCAGTAGGGAGGGCTGGGGTATACTGGGATGTATAGGGAGAGGCATCAGCAGCAGAAAACAGGAAGTTGTTATCCCTCTGTACAGACAGTTGGTGAGACCCCATCTGGAGTACTGTGTCCAGTTCTGGAGACCCCATCTCTGCAAGGACATAGACAGGATAGAGGCAGTCCAGAGGAGGGCAACTAAAATGGTGCAGGGTCTGCAAGAGAAGCCGTATGAGGAGAGACTAAAGGAGCTTAATATGTATACCCTTGAGGAAAGAAGAGAGAGGGGACCTGATAGAAACTTTTAAGTACCTCAGTGGAATCAACAAAGTCCAAGAGGGTAGCATCTTTCAGAAAAAGAGACATGCAAGAACAAGGGGACACAATTTAAAGATAGAAGGAGGGCAGTTCAGGGGCAATGTGAGGAAGTATTATTTCACAGAGAGAGTAGTGGATGCATGGAACAGCCTTCCTGAGGAGGTTGTGGGGTCTAAAACTGTGGGAGAATTCAAGAATGCATGGGACAGACATAAGGCAATTCTTGTGGGGGGGTAGGAAGAAATAGGCTGTTGGTTAACTAGGATCTGCAGCCTATCCTGTAGGTAGGGAAATGGGCAGACTAGATGGGCCTAGCAGTCCTTATCTGCCATCAAAGTCTATGTTTCTATGTTTCTATGTTTAAAGTCAGAGTGTCAATCAGTACTTACTAGCACATATAGAGCTGCAAATGGAGGCATAAAACAAGCAGTACATGTATCATAACACAAAAGACAACTATTCATATGCCTCTGTGTAGCTGTGATTGTTTGAAGTAGCCTATTAAAATGTGGTATTTTCCCACTAAGAAATCTTCCAGCATTTCTGGTAGACAGCAGCCACAGCCATTCAGTGTAGTAATAGTGAGTGCATCCACCCATGAAAAATCATTAACCAATGACATTTAAAATAACTGTGTTTTGGAACAGCCCAACAAAGCAATGTTGAAGCAGAGAGGGAAATCTTAGTTCCACATTCAGTTGTGACTAGTCACTGCAGGAGAAACACTGATTCTTCTGGTAGCTCTCTGTCCACTTCTCAGTATAAAATCTAAGAATGGCAGAACACAGCAAATGGACTGTGTGGGTAGTGGGCAGCAGCATAGTAAGGCACATTTCAGAGTATGCTCAGAGGAGTGACTGTGGAAAAAGACCTGCAGCTTCAAAATTGATCTGTTAAGTGGTTTGGTGGGGTGAGACGAGGTGGAAGCATCTCATGCCAACAATGCACAGACTTCTGAGGACTCAAGCTCAGCCAGACATACTGCTGATGCATCTCAGAGGAAATGATTTGGGCACCAAATGATGGGTAGATTTAGTGTCAGAAGCAAAATTGGACCTTGCTTCTATTATGGGTATGTTACCTGCCTGTAATATCATTTTTTGTGATATTACAGAGCGTAGGGTCTGGCAAGCATAACAGCACATGTACCTGCTTGACAGAGCTCAGAGAAAGGTAAACATACAAATTTCTGGATATCTGTGCATGTTTGGGATGCACACCATACATCACCCTGAAATTAAATATTGTAATGGTTGGCTATACCTACCAGATGGTGTACACGCCTCACATGCTGGCAATTGCCTTTTCCTGTGTAACTTTCGCGATGGAATCCTCACAGTCCTCCAAAAATACCAGGTTATTACAGCAGACATAACTATAAAAAAGGCTCTTTTAAGAGCCCAAAAACTTGGCCAAAAAATAGAAATGATGCACACATTACACACACAAGATAAACCCATGATATCTCACTTTCACACCACTACACAAATGTAGATCCATGCAGATGTTCAGAATTGTGACATGCATAAAGGTATTGTTAGCAAGATGTAGTATTAATATGTCGCTATGTTGTTTCAGTATACATATAAGACATTGTAAGACATGGAATTATGGAGAAAGTAGTCTGTTGTTAATCTCATATTATCTAATGATTAGTGTAGCCATGTCACATGATTTCATATAATAAATATACAATAAAAAATATGTAGCTGTCTGTGGATCCATAGTCTAAAATCTCATCAGAGGAAAAAATACACCTATGACAATATATCACAGTAACACACTGTTGTCTCTCTGTTTATTACAGCTTTAAACAACAAAGAGATTAACATGAGACTCTGGAGTTTGAGGGAGGTGAGCTTCCTGCTTGAGGCATTCCAGGCCAGAGGAAATGCTCGTATCCTCATAAGAAGCACGACCGGTAAGATGGATATGATGTGGAGACGCATCCACTATTTCTTACACATGATTCTAAAAGTGAAGAATAAGAACCCAGGTATGCGCAAGAGGAAGTGGAAGCTGTTGCACTTGTGCTTCTATACCCTAAAGAACAGAGATGAGATACCGGAGAATGATAAGTACTGGTACTACCTAGCACATGAACTGTGGGAGGCTGCTGGGAAGTCTGCTGCAGGGTAGCACCTAACACACCGTGAGTAAAGAAACTATCTGTTACTCAGCATTATATTTTCTTACACAGAAATCACAAACAAACTGACTGTTGTGTTGAATAAGATAAACCCTCAGATAGTGAGGTACAAGAACACAGGCTGAGTGCATCCTCTACCTGAGGCATCATATTATCCAACCACACCACACAGCTTCAAGGCTGTTATTGCCACAATGCAATGTTATGATGTATTATACAATGGCAAGAAAGAATCCTGGCTCCTGATTGGTCAGTTGGCCATCACAGCAGGGATTATATCCTAGCATAACATCCCTGCTGATGATATGTCTTGAGGACATTGAGCATTCCTCGTGTCTTTTTCTTAAAAAATATTTTAAAAACTAAATAAAATTATTTAAAATTATTTTTTCTGATAAAACCTAACTAGCCATTGTATAATAGGAATAATGCCCTCCAGCGTGGGTGTTATGCTGGGATAACATCCCTTCTTGGGTGTTGGATGCCCTTGGCCGGTGGCCTCAGGCCCAACAACCTGAGGTGGCATGTTTTCCCAGCATAACACTCACCCTGTCAGGCATTATTCCTTTAATACACACTCTTAGAAATTATGTGCATTTGTGTGTTACTCCAATCATGGTGATGCTCCATTTCTGTACATTGCCTCACTATAACAATTGGGTCTGCATTCAGGCTGCAGTGCCTGTTCTTGTGTGGGGGGGAGTATTGCCTTGTGACACCATGGGTTCCTAAGTGTCCTAACTTATATCTCCCTGAAATCAGGCTGATATTATATTGATGTCCATGGCCTTACTATTACAATCAGTCTGCATTCAGGATGCACTACCTCTTCTGTCAGGGGAGCAGGTGCATTGTCTGGCTGCCACTGTGCAACTCCTAACTGTCTTAACTCATGTGATCCTGCAATAAAAAAAGTTGTACCATTGATGTCTATATACTTTCTTTTACCGAGAATCTCTACTCACAGTGCACTGTCTGACCTGCGCTGGCAGGGATGGCATTCAGTAGCTGACACCATGCAACTCCTAACTCCCTCAACTAGTCAGTGACAACAATCATGGAGCTGCACCGTCAATATTTTTTAACTTTCTTTTCTAAGAGACTCCTCTCAGGATACAATACTTCTCAGGTTGTGTGTGGGGGGGGTTGGAAGCACTGAGTGGCTAACACTGTACAAGTTGTAACTGCCCCAACTAGTGTGTTGCTTAAATTATATAGCTGTACTGTTTATATTCATAGCCTTTGTTTGACTCTGAGTGGTCACCCAGGAAGTGGTACCTGTTTTGGGGGGGCACTGCCTACCTGACACCAATGAACTCCTAACTATCTCAACTAGTGTGTTACTGCTATTATGGAACTGTACCATTTATATCCATAACCTTTGTTTCCCTGTGACTCTGTACTCAGGATACAGTACCTGTTCCGGGGGGAGGGGCATTACCTATGTGCCACTGTTCAACTTATTATTGTCCCAACCAATTTGTCCCTGCAATCATTGAGATCTACAGTTCCTATCCATAATGGTAATTTTGCTGTGATTCTCCACTAATGATGCAGTACCTGAAGCACAGACTGGTACATTACCTGGCTGACACCAAGCAACTCCTAACTTCTGTATCCCCCCCTTCAACCACAAAGATGAACTGTCAGTATTCTTGACTTTCTTTTTCTTGTGACTGTCTGCTCACAATGCACTGCTTGGCATGCAGTACTTGGGAGTAGGAGGGGCAGCATTTACTAAGTGACACCATGCAAATCCTAAGTGTCCAAAGTAGACTGTTACTACAATCATTCACCTGTATCATCTATTTTATAACCCTTTCTTTACTGTGAGTCTCATCTCAGGATGCAGAACCTGTTGGGGGTGGGGGTGGGGGAACTATCACAACTAGTATGTTACTGCTATCATGTACCTGTAACATTTAAATCCATGAAATTAGTTTGTGTTTACACAATCAGTATACAGCACCTTATATCGGTGTATCTTAACTGGCAGTCAAGACTAACATTGTTCAAATAAATCTGTTTTAATTAGTGAAGACACATATACCACACTCAATGAATATCATTACTATCTTTCATTCATAGGTCATCAGAGGTGCTCCCCACCACAAAGCGAGGTAGTACCAGCCCAATCTGAGGCTGTGGAGGCCGAACATTCAGACTCTGACAGTGTTATCATTGTCGAGTCAAAAGGTAAGAAAATCCTACTAAAAAATATTTATAATAGTTACTCTCGCTACTTGATGTCTATCAGATTCTTGATGCTTTGCAACCACTGAACTTCTGTTACATTGCAGTGTAATGCACTAGTTTTGTTCAGACTCTACACTGACAAGGCAGAACCTCCTTGTGTATCATCACAGTGCATTCCCTAACTGACCACATAGAAGTACTAATAATGCAACCATAACTACCTCTGTAATCACCAAGGTGTTCTCTAACTGTTAATGTCAATAGTTTTCTTGTGGTTCTCCACTCAAGACACAACATCTGTTAAGTGTTTAAGTAAGGACTAATACCTGACAGAGTGGTAATTACTGGGAAACAGTGGACCACACAGGGGCATATTGAGGCATGGGTCCACAAACGGATGGACTTATTGCCTCTTTTAGTTCTAGGATTACCCCATGATGTTTAACGTGCTTAGGAAATGGCTATCAGACAATGCAACTCAGTGAAGGGGAACTTGAACTGATAGTTATTTTTAGCTGGATATCTTTTTGCAAAAATAAATACCCAACTTGGAACCTCTGTCACTGAATCAGGTATAAGAATTCATTGTTGGCAATCTGTAATAGTTTATACCCTGAGTGGTCCCATGGAACTCCTAAGCATGCAAATGTCTCTGTCAGGCATGTCAATCGCAGAACTTTTGTTGCAGCAGTACAAACAGCCCACAGTACCAGTTTCCTTTTAACACTATTCCCTACTTCAGAACGTCCAACTACTAAGTCTCCTAAGGCAGACACATCACCTTGGTAAGATCATTTCACTGAACACTACATTGATTTCTTAACATCTCATATTACCATACTGTTCAATTAATGTACATTACCTGACTTACCATATACATCATTAGCTGGTTTTATCTTCACAACTCCTCAGTGGCCTAATTATGGAAAAACAAAACATGACAGACTAACAGTGATGCTGAGTTTACCTACACATGCTATGGTTCACTCATGAGCCCACAGTTCAATTAACCAAACATCCAGGTGTTAGTAAATTCCACCACCACACACATCCTAGGGTGGTTCATTGCACTTACAAAATGTGCCCCTAACACTTTTTTACTAGAAAAATCAAGAAACAAAACACTTTTTTCACACTCTCAATGTTATTTATTTACTGTTTAGTTATGCTACAATCAAGTCTTGTTGTACCACTGGCAGTTTTGTCTACAATACTCATGGTGTTCAATCAGTCCCCCTCCTACGACATACCTACATACAACCATGTGCCTCCCCCACACATCTCTCAACTCCTCCAGATACCCATACTGCTAATGGCACTCCAGTTGTACTATTGCTCTATGTGAATCTTCTCACACAGTAACAAAACAAATCTAAACACACACCCTGTGTGTAACATAGTAAAAGGCATCCTCCTATATTGTTCATATCTCCAATAACAGGCATAAACAATATATGTTCATACCTATATTATAGTAGTGTTTATGTATGAAAGAATTAGCATATTATTTGTTATAACATTGATAAAATCTCATGCATACATTTTGTGAGGGAGTCACATCACTAACTAAGGCACATACACCACCATGCCACAATCATTACAAATATAGATAGTAAGAGAATAACAGCATTGTTTCCCATCTTCATATTCAGATGATCCATATTAAACAATCTATTTCTGTGTTTTCTAGTGGTCGGGGAGACTACAGCAACACCACGGGTGCAGATGAAGCAGGAGCCTGGCACCAGTGCTGAACGTAAGTCTACTAACATAAACACACACAGATCTCATAGACTGCTGGCAAGAGGATTAGTACATTTTATGTCATAGTCTATCTTTACTCAGTCATTAAAGCTGAACAGTAGATGTGCATGTCATATAACTTTCACTCTACTTTAGGTATCATGGGACACTATCTGATTCAACAGTCAGCAGGATGCATTGGTTCACTGACACCACACATCTCCTCAGTAAACTAACTTGTCTGTGACTCCAATCAAAGAGCTGTACCATTTATTTCCATAGCCTTTGTCTTCCTGTGCGTAACCACCCAGGAAACAGTACTTGGTCTGGGGGTTAAATTTTCTGGCTGAGTACGTAAAAGCCATACCTATGCAAACTAGTCTATACCTGCAATCACAAAAATGTATCACTGATGTAAATAGCTTTACAGAACCCGTGACTATCCACTATGCATGCAGCACCTGATGTATTGAGGGTGGAAGCAATTTCGTGATAGACAACATGAAACTACAAACATTTGTAACTGTTATGTATCTGCAAATAGAGAGTCACAGCACAGATGTACATGGACTTTGTTTTGCTGCAGCTCTACACTCACAATGCAGCACCTCATCTGTGAGGGCATGGGGCACTGCCTAGCTGACAACATACAACTCCTAACTGTTGCAATTAGTATCTTACTGCAGTCATAGAGCTGTACCATTTATATCCATAGCCTTTCTTTTCTGTGACTTCCACTGAGGATGTAGTACCTCCTTTTTGGGGGGTGGCATTTCCTGGCTGACACTGTGCAGCTCTAACTTCCCGACTAGTGTGTTACTGCAATCATGGAGCTGTACCATTTATATCCACAGCCATTTTTCTTGTGAGTCTCCACTCAGCATGCAGTGGGGTTGGGGTGGGCATTGACTAGCTGATACCGCACAACTCCTAACTGTCATAGTTATGTGTACCTGCAACCACAGAGGAACACCATTTGTGTCTATGTACTATCTTTTACAAACACTTCCCACTCAGGATGCACTACCTGCCCTGGGGGGGGGACATTGCCTAGCTAACACCGTACAACTCCTAACTGTCCCAACTAGAGTGTTACTGCAATCACAGAGCTGCGTCATTTATATCCATAGCCTTTCTTTTTCAGTGAGTCTGCACTGAATAAGCAGTACCTGCTCTTGGGGGGGAGGGGGTGGCATTGCCTGCCTGACGTCATGCAATTTGTAACTATCCCAACTAGTGTGTTACTGCAGTCTTGGAGCTATGTCATTTATATCCATGGCCTTTTTCTTCTTGTCAATATCCCCTCAGGATGCAGTACCTCCTCTGGGGGGGAGGTGGTCATTGTCTAGCATATGCCAACCAACTGCTAACTGTCCTAACTTGTGTCCTCCAGCCATGGACATCCACTATTGATGTCTCTGTACCTTCTCTTCTGTGACTCTCTACTCAGAATGCAGTACTATCCTGGGTGGGGGTCATTGCCTAGCTATCACCATGCAATTCCTAACTGTCCCAACTAGTGTGTAACTGCAATCATGGAGCTCTACCATTTATATGCATAACCTTTGTTTTCTCTAGACTCTCCACTCAGGAAGCAGTACCTGCTCTGAGGTGTGGGCATGGGGGGGCAGGCATTCTCTATCTGACAACATGCAACTCAACAGTATCCAACATGTCTCTTCCTCAATCACGGTGGGCTACCATTGATTTTCATGGTTTCTTTTCCTGTTACTCTACACTCAGAATGCACTACCTTGACTGGGAGGGGGGGCATTGCTTAGCTCACACTGCCCAACTGCTATCTCTACCAAATACTATGGTACTGCAATCATGGAGCTGTACCATTTGCATACATAGCCTTTGTTTCACTGGGAGTGAACACTCAGCTTGCAGTACCTGCTAAGCGGGGGAAAGGGGGGGTCATTCCCTGACTGACACCATTTTACTCCTGATTGTCCTAACTTATGTGGACCTACAGTCAGAGACCAAAACCATTAATGTTTATGCCCTCAATTTTGCTCTGCCTCTCCACTCAGTACGTGGTACCTATTCTATTCTGTTGTGCACTGCCATTGCCTGACTCAGGCCGTGAAAGTGCTAACTGTCCTAACCCGTGTGCAGCTCCAATCAGAGAGCTATAGCATTGATGTCCACGGCCCCAGGTTTGCTGTACTTCTACAGTCAGGATGCACTACCTGATCTGTGGGCGAGATGAACACTGTATTACTGAGGACACACAACTCCTAACTGTCCTAATTATGTGTGCACCAGCAATCAATGAGGTGTACCATTCATCTACATGTACCCAATATAGCTGTCACTGTATTACCAACATGGAATGCCTCCACATTGAAGAAGAGAACTAAATTGGTCATTGTCTTTTCATCACCATGATTTAACTCTATCGTAACCCAAAATACAAATATACAACCATTGGAAAATATCAGCCTCCAGAAACTACATATCATGAGATAAAACAGAACGTAAGGTACATCTGTCACTGCCACATGTTAATAGTTTGTTTTATCTCTTCACAGATCTGCCTCGATATAGTACCTGATGCGTGTGTGGGGGGGTCAGGGTGAGACTACCAGAGTAGCACCATGCCACTGCTAAGTATACTAACTTTCCTTTTACTGCAATAAAGAAGGTCTTATACTAATATCCATGACCTTAGTTTAACAGTGTGTGTCCACTCAACATACAGTACCTAACCATGTGAGTGAGAAATTTCCTGGCTAACGTCATGTACCCCCAAAGTCTTCTCACTTGTGTGTTCCTGCAATCACAGTGCGTACTGTTTATCTTCATGCTCTCACCTTTACCATGGGTCTACACTCAGTGTACATTCTCTGTTCTGAAGGAGGGAGGGGGACTGCCTGGCTGATGCTGTGCAACTCCTAACTGTCCTAACTTGTGTGCTCATACAACCAGGGAGGTACACCATTGATGTCCATAGACTTTCTTTCTTTCTCTATCACTGTTCACCAGGATGCACAGCCTGGTCTGGGTTGGAGGAGGCATTACCTGGCTGATGGTATGTAACTACTAATTCTTCCAGCTTTGTGCCATTGCAGTCATGAAGTTGTACCATTAATATCCATAACCTTTGTTTACCTGTGAGTCTGAACTCACAATGCAGCATCTCAGGGGCAGGGGGGGCATTGCCTGACTGATGCCATTCAACTCCTAACTGTCATAACTTGTGTCCTCCTATAAACAGGGATGTATACCATTAATGTCCATAGCCTTTGTTCCCTGCGGCTCTCCAGTCAGGATACTGTTCCTGCTGTGTGTGTGAGGGGGGTGGGCATTGCCTGGCTAACCCCATGCAGCTGCACACTTTCCTAAGTTGTGTGTCCCTACAACCACAAAGGTGCACCATTAATGTCTATGGGCATTCTTTTCCTGTGACTCTTCACTCATGATGCAGCATGTGCCTGGGGGAGGGGGGTGGCATTGCTTAGCTGACACTGTACAACTACTAACTGTCAAAAGTCATGTATCACTGCAATCATAGAGCTGTAGTGTTTATATCCATAACCTTTCTTTCCTGTGAGTCTCTATTCTGGATGCAATACCTGATCGGGGGGGGGCATTGCCTGGTTGACACCGTGCAACTCCTAACTGTCCTAACTCATGTCCCCCTGCAAACACAAAACTTGTCTGTTCCTGAAATCAAAGTGGTGTACTGTTTATCTTCATGCCCTCTCTTTCACCATGGGCCTCCACTCAGCATACAATGCCTGCTCTGAAGGGGGGAGGGGGATTGCTTGGCTGATGCCATGCAACTCCTAACTGTCCTAGCTTGTGTGTTCTTACAACCAATGATGGACACCACTGATGTCCATAGATTTTCTTTCCCTATCACTCTACACTCAGGATGCATGACCTGCTCTGGGGGGGAGGGAGGCATTGTCTGGTTGATGCCATGCAAAAACTAAGTGTTCCAACTTGTATGTTATTGCATTCATGAAGCTGTACCATAAATATCCATAACCTTTGTTTTCCTGAAAGTCTGCATTCACAATGCAGTACCTCATGTGCAGTGCAGGGGGTAGAGTGGTGGGGTGGGGGCATTGCCTGTCTGATGCCATGCAGCTTCTAACTCTCCTAACTTGTGTGTCCCTGCAACCACAGAGGTACACCGTTAATGTCTATGTACTTTCTTTTACTGTGACTCTCCACTCAGGATGCACTACCTGGCCTGGAGGGGGCATTAACTAGCTGACAACGTACAACTCCTAACTCTTCAAACTAATGTGTTACTGCAATCATAGAGCTGTACCATTTATATCCATTACCTTTGCTTTCTTGTGAGTCTCCACTCAGATTGCAGTACCTGCTCTGTGGTTTTGCGGGGGGGCATTCCCTGACAAACAACATGCAACTCCAAAGTGCCCCGCCCTCCCACAACATGATGTTTTGTCGCATAGTCATGGTGACAGCAACACTAAGTCAGACACAAGTGGAAACGCAAATGGTTAACAACAATTGAAAGCACAAGTGCTAACGAAAATGCAAAGGGTAACACACACAGTGGCATACATGAGAAAGGGTAAGCCCCTTGCAATCCTGCCCCCCCAGACTGGCATTGGGGTGTGTATTGGGGTCTTTGGCTCAACTGTCACCCCATCACATGTATAAAGAAGCTGAGGTATAGTAGAATGGGGTGACAGTTAGACTGATGACCCAACGCACACCCTGATGCCAGTTGGGAGGCAGGCTGGGGGAAGGGGCTTTCAACCCTAACAATGAATGTACTCACTTTTGTCACTGTGTAGCAACCCAACTGATGCATTAAATGGATTTTGGCAATGAATTTTCTTTTTGAGAATGAGGACCATAAATAGTGAATAGAATGTGGTGGTGGGACCCTGGACCCTTTCAGTCCCCATGCTCCCACCATGATTTTTGTAACATAGTAATGGTAACAGCAATGAAAACACAAGCGGTAACAGTTACACACATGGTGACACAAAAGTTAATTGTAAAGCAAGCGCTAATAGAAACGCAGGGGCAAAGTGATGCCAAAGCGAAAAGTGACGCAAACAGAGATGCAAGCGCATATGGAAACAAAACTGGTAATGTGAACAGTCACTGTACCGCTGTTTATACACAAATGATAACTGTGACAGCAGCAATAACATGAAAGGAAGCAGAAACGTAAACGTAAACGAAAGTGTGTACAGAAACACAAACTGTAATGCACATGGTCACGGTACCACAATTCTAAATGGAAATGGTAACAGTAGCAACAACAGCTACAATAATGCCAAAGAAAACAGAAACACAAATGAAACTGCAAGCACATATGGAAATGCAAACCATAACACGCACAGGCACAGGAATGCAATTGGAAACACAATTGGTAACGTTAAGACCACCGATGATGCAAAATAATAATAATCACAATAATCACTGCTTAGTCCTGAACCTAAAGAAAACTAAGTCCATGCTATTCTCTCATCGGCAAAACAATGCCAGGGACTTTCCCCTCCACATCAACACCAGCATGCCCTTCCCTCTGGAGCAGGTCTTGTCCTACAAGTACCTGGGCATCACCTTTGACTCCGGCCTTACTTTCCACGCCCACCTTAAAGCTTTGGCATCTGCAATGAACTCCAGGATCGGTCTTCTACTACCACAAAGACTGTCTCCCGAACCGCCTTAAACTTGCCATCACCTCATCGGTATTATCACTGGCTGACTCACGGACTCCCGGTTTACGCAGCTGCTGATACCTCTGCCTTATCCAAAGTCCAGACCTCCATCGACAAAGCCTGTAGGCTCCTTACCGGTGCCCACAGCAGAACCCACACCTGTCTGCTATACTCCACCACAAAAATACTCACTCTTGAGGAAAGACTGAAATATCAAACCTGCCTACTGGCCAAAAAATCCATGTCAGGTCTCTGCCCTCCTGGGGTCTCTGGACCTTTGCAGCGGGCTGCTAGATCCCTGCCAACCCGATGCGCCGCCCGCAGCCACCTTCAAGCGTTCCCAGAGCAAGGACCTCCCGTTGCCAAGATCTTTCCATCACCTAGCCCCATCCTGGTTTAACTCCTTCCTGAAACCATCTCCAAGATCCCAGGCATTGGCCGCTTCAAAATTGCCCTCCGCCAGCATATTATTGACAACCGATGCTGTAAATGTTTGTAGCTGCCCCATGCCGGTCCTTTCTAACCTTTTCAAGCCCCTCGCCGTCCGGTCCTTTTAACTCTACATATTAGTTGTGACATGTTGTTAATTGAATAATGTATCTCCTGTTGTTTTACCAATGTTAGCACCTTACACAAGTTTGCTCCAGTACAGCTTCGCTGTCTGCTCTCTACAAATGTATATTTTATGTATCTAACCTGTCTGTCATCCCTGTCCTAACACCACTCTATCTGTCGTCTCCCCCACCTTTCTTGACGAGGTACCTTTGTAAACGAGTCTTTGACTCAAAGGTTGTAAAATTGATCTTACAATAAAATAAAATAAAAATAAATAAAATGAAAGACAAACGGAAACGGAAGTGCAGCTGCCAACAGAAATAGTAATGCGCATGGTGACACTAAGCAAAACACAAACAGAAACAGTAGTGGAGACTCAAATGGTAACAGTAACGCAAACACAAGCACAAACGAAAACGCAAATGGTAACACACATGGTGGCGTACCCAGGAACGTTAACGCAAACAGGCAGACTAACACAAGCATAAATCCTATGTGTAACAGTAAGTGGAGTGCACACCCTATTTTTCCCCAAAAGCACCACTGAGAAACACAGTGAAAACAAATAATGTATGCATAATAATTTGCCTCAGAGCATAAAACAAGCAGTTGTAATACTAAATTGCTAATATCTCAGTAACCATATGATGTAGAAAAAAAATTAAATTTTCACATGATTCATGAGTCCATAGGGCTATGCGTTGTCTTGACAAACATTCCATATATCGCACCATTTCAGAGATATGAGTCCTGAAATGTGCAGCAGATGCCACCATGTTAGTCTATGGGAATAAATGTCAACTTCAGAGTATCGTAACTTTGCATTCCTTCAATATTTTTTCACCAAACTACTAAAAGGCACATCTCTGAGATGTTGGCTGCATTCCCTCCAACTTTCAGACCAAAAGACAAAACTGTTCTTTTGTAGCAGGGTGGCAAATAATTCCCATCATTTTGCCATATTATAGAAAAGTAGTGTTGTGATTTGTGACACCTTCACAAAATTTGCAAAAAGTGTCGCAAGTGCCACTACTTCTGTGACACTACTTTTCCATAGATTTGAAAACTTATTTTGTGTGATTAACCCCAAAATAAAGACATGGCAAGCATCCTGAGGGTCCGACTAGGTGAACACAAAAAAGAATTGTGCCTAAGGGTCCCAATTTAAACACCAAGCATTTTTTGATCAGTAACTGAAAACAAAATGGCAGATTGGTGACATTACTAGAGCCATTTGAGACACTAAAAGTGCATTTATGAAATGTACTTTTCCCATTGACTTATAAGAAATCGTTTTTTAATAACTTCTGAACCGTTCACTATTTTTCAAAGAAATCTTCAAAGGCACATTAGGGACTCGACCTACACATTCCCTAGGTTTTCAAACCCGGTCCGAAACGCCATGCAACCTGTAAGCATGAGCAAAGAATGCTTGCCAGTACTGGCGCCTATGGATCTCGCTGCACAACCTCGCAGCCGTATATCTGATTGGTACAAACATATCCAAGATCTATTGTTATACCCCATGCCTGCCAAATTTCAGGCAAATCTGTTGAATGGTGGCAAAGTTATTAAGATTCAAAGTTTCACCATTTAACCTTAAAAGGGCTACTCAACCTTAATGTGGTAGCACTACCATGCTACTATACGTATATATATATATATATATATATATATATATATATATATATCTACAGTATATATGTATATTCATCATAAAACTCTGCTAGCATCAGTTATGGTTCATAGTTTGGAAATGTGCTGTTAGGGTTTAAACCCCAACTCCACACACCTCCCACACACACATGCAAGCAGGGAAGAGCCAATGCAACACAACCAACCAGAGACAACCAGCATCAGGTAAAACACACATTTTGTCATTAACAGATACTTTATTGGAAGTGAAAGTTTGATAAGCCTACCAACAACCACTGGATGTTTGCATTTTTTTTCTGATAGAGTGAGTCAGTCCTAGTAACAAATGTAGTCATAATAAAAGTATTGTTTGTAGTGTAGTTTACAAGTATGATGTAAAAGCAACAGTTGTAATATCTAAAGCTTACCATAACATACTACTAATGAGTATTTCAGGTAACACATCAGTGTGACAACATGTGAAGCTGCTAGATTCATGCCTGAACAGTATATGAAAAGTACTATGTATGTCAGCTCTATCCTGCTGTGAGTCAATTGTCAAATTATGACATAAAAATCCATATATTGAAAATGTTTACAGACTACGTCTCATTACATGAGGAAGATATGCCAGCAATAATGTGTCATCATAGTGTGCTGGTAATATAAAGTTGACCATACTGTTATTTGTTTTTTCATTAGATTGTGTTATGTGAAATCAGTACAGTGTTGTGATTATTGTGATTACAGATATGACAGAATGCTATAGTGTCTTTCAATCTTGCTTGTGTCTTGCTTGTGTCTTGCATGTGTGTGGGTTTGGGGACTGAATCCTAACAGTATGTCCAAACTTTTTGTTGCTATGCTATAAACCCTAACATGCATTAACAGAGATATTTGCTGGCTGCCTCAATCTCCAGCTCCACTGCAGGCAGCTTTTCTGTCTCCTGTTCCTGTGCTGGCTGCTCTTCCACCTCCAGCTCCACAGCTGTCTGGTCCCCTGCTGCTGGCATATCAGAAGGCTATTGTGCATCCCCCTGCACCCCTGCAGACTGGTCATCCACCACCGTCATCTCCACCTGCCAGTCCACCAATAGCTGTGGCTAACTGTCGCCAGTGTCCCCATCCACCTCCTCCTCCTCCTCTGGTGATGGTGGGATGGATCGGACCCTGTGTCATCAGTGCTGGGTGCAGCACAAGTAGGCCATTGCATCTTGTGCCTTTTGCTTGGCCATAGTCCACAGCAATGCATGATGTCTTGGGGATAGTATGCTCCACCAACCTGCATGGTAGCAAAGGTGCTGGTCAGTGCTGTGATAAGACACACTGCACGCCCACACAACACACCCCCCCAACCCAGCCATCAAGGACCCCCACAGCATGGCCATGGTACATCGTAGACAGTGAATACACCTACCAGATCTCTGGTGGTCCTGCACCTGCTGCTGCCTCCCTGCGCACTGAATTGCCACATCCTGCTGCCCCTGCTGTTCTGTGGTGCTGCTTCCTGCACCTGTGGGAAAGGGGAACAGAGTTACATGAATGCACCACTACTGTCCATGGCCTACATGACAGCATTGAAAAACTGTCAGGCTGCATGTTGGCATATCCACCTGTACCTGAAGCCTGGCCCGTCTGCATCTCGATATCCCTCCGCTCCACCATGGCCAGCATTCACTATAGAATCTCTGGGTCATGCCATGCCAGATCCTGCCACCGGTGCTGCTGCTGACGCATGCTTCAAGACACACCGCTGATGTCACTGTGGTGTTCCCCAATCACCCTTCATGTCCTTGCCTTCTCTGCCATGCTGTGTGGCCTGCAACCAGGTGGAAGCAGTGTTGTCCCCCATTGCTGGGCAAGGTTCATGAGCTGTGCTGTCTCTATGGTGGTATAGTTTGGGGTCCTTCCACTAAGGCTGATGGTGCTGTGGCATGGCATGGCCCTATCATCACCTTGTGTGCTGCTGCTGCTGCTGCTGCCTGTGGGCACACCCTGTTGATCTTGGCATGGGGGAGTCCAGCTGCGGGCAGCAATGTCCTGCAATGCAACATGACAAATACATCATGTCATGGCAATGTAGTGGCATCACCATATTGTCTTACACCCCTACATGCTACGTGGCATGGCCGCTCATAGCCTGCATACCATACAGAACTGGGGTACTGTAGCAAAGGGTTCAGCACTGCATCATGTGTGCTGTCCCAGAGGTGCAGCTCAGCAGTGCAGTGCTGTACACACCTGTCACTCCAGTCCTCTCCATTCCAATAGTGTGCACGCTCCCCCCACATGGCACCCCCTGCCTGACAGGGCAGAGATGTGCCTTGCCCATGCATTATGCAATGAGTACCCCCCCACCTGCCTACACCAAACCTCCCCCATACTGCCACCTGCCATACACAACAGGGTAGTGTGGGGGTAGACACCTCTACTCACCAGATGGGCTATGCATATGGCCATCCCCTACACAACAGCAGCTTGCACAGAGTCACTATGTGTGACCTACACCAGCTGCAGGAAGCCAGGCTGTTATGCCGATTACTTATCATGGCACATGTTGTGCAACAGGAACACATCACACTTATGTGTACAGTGTATATGCCTGCCTACACTCTGACACATACCTCTGGACCTCTAGTGGGATCTGGTCTGGTGCACCTCACAGACTGGTGTTCTGTCCTGCACAATGGTCTGGTATAGCTGTGGTGTTCCACCTTGCGCTCCTCTCCTTGCTTTGTGTCTGCAGCCACTGGAGTGCAGTCATGCTGTGCAGCCTGTTTGCAACCTCACCCAGCACATGTCCAGGACACATATGCAGCCAAGAGCACCACGCACATCCGGCATGCGTTTTGTCCTCATATGTGCAGTATACTGCCACAGGCCTCAGTTGCAACACAGGATGAGGTTCACGGCCTATATGCCACCCACACTACATATTGCACAACAACATGAGTGCAGTATTGGTGAAGGTGTTGTACTGTACTACAACTTACCAGTGATCAGTAGTTGTTGTCCTACTGTAGCCATCCTACATGGTAGTATCCCTACCCTGTGCTCTCTACCACTGCTGCAAGATCTGCCCCGTCTCAGCAGAGTGTGCTCCGTGTGGCCTCTGTATCACCTTCACAGCTGTGCCTCACACATGGCACATGTACAGGCCACACATGTGGCCTACAGTTGCACTATGCACGTGCGACATGTGTATTCACATGTCTCAAGTGCAATCTACATTGATGCTTGTCGCAGTTGCGGCTTGCACATACACGTCGCAGGTGTATAACTGGTGGACATTGCTACTGCAGGAATCAGATGCAGTTGTGCATCTGTGTGTTGGAAAATGCACCCATCTCAGGCACTGACTATCCCACTTGTAACTGGCCCTCACACGGCATGTGGGAATGAGCAACACCGCACAGTTTGCCAGTGAACATAGTTTACTATTTACAGGTGTAGAATTGTGCAGTGTGACAGTACAGTGGTGCAGCTATCCCCAAAACACAGACCCACACTCAATGACACTTCACAATATCCACATCCATATTGTGCTGTTTGTCATCACCCACACACATGCACGCAGTGCACTCACACACACACACACACACACCCCACACACCCTACACATTCACACATAGTGCCCTCCCCTAGTGCCACTCTGCTCAATGCCCACCACCCCTTGCAGTGGTGCACCATACTGGCACAGTGAGATGTCCACCTGCTGCTGATGCCTAGTTCTCTTGTGCTTGATAGCGCTACTGCCCTGACCACTCCCCCAGTCGTGGGCTCTACTTTCCCTGTGGCATCACTGGGCCCACCCTGCCCCAGTCACATGGCCACAGGTCCCCTACATCGATGGGTCCCGGAGTTACTGCTGTCTTCTGATTCCTTCCATGCTCCCTGTGGTGGCAGGTGCTGGTCCGGTACAGTCCCCTGTCCTTTGTTGGTGGTCCACCTTCCTCTGCAGCCTGCATTGCATTGCCACCTTGGATGTGCCCTGTCTCTGGTGTGTCAGCAGGTGCTACCATGCCCCATCTAGCACTTGTCCTGTGCCTTTTAGCCACTGCTGCTCACCCTATGGCCATGACTGCAGATGGCATTGCAGTGCTGCCACCAGTGTTGTCACCGGTGGTGTTGGTGGTTGCAGTGGTGGAGGCTGTGTCACTGGTGCTGCAGCTGGTGGTGTTGGCGATGGTGGTTCTGGGGGTGGTGGTGCAGGTGGTGCTGCTGGTGTTGGTAGTGACAGTGGTGGGGGGGTGGAGCAGGTTGTGCCGTTAACCTTGCTGCCCCTGGCGATGGTGGTGGTGTTGCAGTTGCTGTTGGGGGATGTTGTGTTGTGGTGGTGTTGGTGGTCGCTGCACAATTCTGCCCCTGTGGTTGTCAGTTGCATGGGCTGCTTTGCAGAAGGTGGCATCATGCCCCCTGCCATTGTAGTGGTATGTGTCCCATCTCCCTTCTGGTGTTGTTACATCACCTATGTCGCCTGTGTGACTGCTTCCCTCCTTGCTGTGTCTTGCAGAGGCTGGGCTGTAAGTGCACTTTGTAGCACAGCAGCCAGTATATCTGACTGCCTGGCTTTCTGGGCCACTGACCACTCCACGGCCATGGCCACTGGAGTGAGTGCCTGCATTTGCACCTGGACACAGGCCTGGGAGTTGACAAAGACATCCACCAGACTGTCCATGGCTATTTCTGTAGTGTGTGTCCCTGTCTTGATCGCACCTATGAGGGTGCCCATCTGGTCCTCCATAGCTGTGTGGTAGGCATTTATCCTGAGCTGGGTACAGCCAAGCAACTCAAACTGCTCCTCATAAGTGATCACAAGGGTCCTGCAGAACTGCCATAGTCTGTGGGTGTGACTGTGTGGTTGTCCTGCAGAGATTGCGATGCCTCATCCAGGGTAGCTGGCAGCCTGTCGTGTGAGGCAGGGCTGAGGTCCTGGGCTATGTTGTCCACTATACTGCTGACACTTAATAGATCACACAGATCCAGTCCCTCTTCCTCCTGCTGTTGTTCTTCTGTTTCCTGCTGCTTCCCACCATCATTGTCAGGGCTGGGTCCACCTGCACCGTGTCCACACCACCAGGGATGTCTGCCATGGTGGCTTGTTGGGTGGTCAGCTGTGTGCTGTCCTGCTCTGGGTCACTGCCTGTGCCACTACTGTCTTCTGCCCCTGTATCTGCTGCTTCTGCTGTGCCTGTGGTGGGATGACAGTGCATCAGTGCTACCCCTCCATGTCATGCCCTCCACATATGCCTCCATTCCCACCATTGCATTGCTAACCCATACACCAGGGGCACAGCTGGTCATCCACATACCTGTCCCTGCAGCCATCCATTGGTCCAACTCCATGTCACCATGGAGACTGTGCAGGCTCAGGAACACCAGAATTTTCCTTTGGGCACTACGGTGTCTCTTCCCTGTGGCCCACTGCCTGTGGCCGCAACCTGCCACCTAATGAAGGCTTCCTTCACCTTTGCATGGTGCTTCAGGTCATTCACCCACTTCTGTAAGTCCCACACACTACTTGGCATTGGCCACTGCATTGACCTTTTTGTCCACATCCTCCTATGCTTCCTTGCACTTCCTCCACAGGTCATGCTCCCTACCCTTGCCCATTAGTAAGGCTGCCTGTGGCTCTAGTTCCTCTAGGAGGACATCTGCCTCCTCATTTGAAAGGTTTCTTTTCTGCCTTCTTGCCACACATGCCACATCTACATTACTACGACCTGTGTCATCTTAACTGCATGCGTACCTAGCTGCAACATGTCTGTGACTTCGCAAATTTCTATGGTTGTTAGGTTGTAACTAGCATAACGCTACAACCGATATTGTGGGTATATCTTGCAGTGCGTGCATAACTTGTGACATGTGTAATTTTGCTGTTCTACATCATAACTGGCTTTTGTCTTGGAATAGGGTGCAGCTCACGTGTCTCAAGGGTTAGAGCGTTACTTTATGCAGTGGCGCAGCTTGTGCCATGCTCTACTCACTCTCTTGGAAATGGGTCCCAGGCATTTTTCTCTCTCACTAACTGAAAACAAGATGGCTTCTGCATGACAGTAAAAGGGCCATTTGCAACAGTGAAATATACTGGCGGCAGCTTTAAAGAGACACATATATTCTTTTTCCCTTTGGTTATAATGGGAAATTTGTTTTTTGAATAACTTTTGAGTGGTTTCATATTTTTTCACCAAATCTTCAAAAGACATATCCGTGTCCCAAGCTGCATCTCCCCTGAAGACTTCAGACCAAACAGACAATTTGTGCAGGCTGTAGCCATGAGCAAAGAAACACTTAAAACCCATTTGTTTACATTTTGGCCACTCCGCGGTTCGGCAGCCGCTTATTCGACTGTAATGCAACTTTCCAGATCCAGAGATCTATGCTACCAAACAGTGCATGCACAATTTCAGGCAAATCTGTAATACAGTGGCAAAGTTATTTAAGTGCAAAATTTGAGGTTTAATATAAAAGTGACTGCAACCCTAACCAAACTGCCACTAGATTGGCAGTAACAGTATATTAGGGATGAGTGTAAATTTCTATTTTAAACCTAAAAGTTTGAACCTTAATAACATTTGAACTGTTTAACAGAGTTGTACAATATATGTTTTACATAAACCCTTGGGGTAGGTCCATTAACATTTCAAATTTCCTGTGAATCTGTTTCGTGGTTTTTGAGATAGAAACTATCACAAAATCCTGCATTTACCAGTTTTTTTGCTAAATATAGCACTGCACCTGTATTTATGTACATGCCCGCCTCAGTTTGTCCCCTTGCATACATTATAATTGTGTCCGGCACTAATGCAGCTTGCAAACACTATCTGACCTTTTAAATATAGCTAACCCGTGCTATCCTGGCGCTAAATCTATGCAAACAGTTTGTGCCCAGTGCAAAGTTTTGAATATTTGACCCACTGTGTCTGAAACATCCTTAAATTTACATATTTTTTCCATTTTTACAGTCTTTCACTTTTGCATATATTGCATCTTAATAGGTTTGCAACCCTTCAACAGATATGGATGAAATTTTGCATGCATTATCTCATGGGAAGTTCTGTTGATGTGGCTAGCTTAGTTTGAACTGCTTAATTGCAACATTGTTTTCCAAAAGAACTAGAGTACTGGAACAGTTTGTGACACTGCTTTTTCAGATATGTCTGTTTTTTGTCACCATAACTAAAAATAGTTTGGACATTTGGGCTGAAATTGTCAGGTACAAAGGAGTTGCCCGAAAGATGTACCTTTAGCTAGTTTTGTGGAAAAATGTTTCTGTGTGGCAGAGTTATAACACTTTGAAATTACAGAATTTTCATTCAGATAACATTGTGATGGTTGGGGTAATTTTCAGATGCTATATCTCAAAAATGCTTCAAGATACAGCTTTTCACTATGGCTAGTTTAGTACATCTATGGGTGTACTAGTTGTTTTGCATGTTACCAGGCCATTTTCAAACTGTTGGTGAATTGTAACAATGGGGCGCATGTGACCTACAGTATACTGTGGTATGCATTATTAACATGGCAATGGAACTGCTTTGCAGGGCACAGTGGTAACACAACACACTATGCACTGATGGGAGCGCAGGGCACATACATGATGAACAGTTACAATAGTCATGGATGTGCCACCATTGCTGACTATGGACTGATAAGACTGCAGGGCATGGAGGTCCCTGTACTCAAGCATGGAAGTGAGGGACAATTACAAGAAGCAAGGATGAGAGCACAGGGCCCTGTCACTCCCATAATCAAATAAGTCCACGATTATACTTTCTCAAAAAGTAAGGAAATTCATTGCAAAGCAATTTGTTAATGCAGCATTAGGGTTGAGGTATCAAAAGTAGAGAAATTCAAACTTAAGGCTCGCAAGACTAAGCCCCACCACTACTGTGCATGCAGAAACAGGGGTGAGGGATGTGTCTTGGGGTTGTGAATCCTAATGCTCACCCTCTTGTTTTATTCCGTATTAATTTTAGGTTATTAACTGTTGAAATGGGGTGAGCATTAGGGATCTTAGGCTTGGGAGCCCTAAGGTCATATTTCCCTACTTTTGATACTTCAACCCTAATTTTTTTTTTATTTGTTTAACCAGGAGAGAGACACTAAGCTGAAGCTTGTTTATAGGTGTACCTGGGAGCACAAGAAAGATAAGTGACTTGCTCAGGGTCACACTGTAAGCAAGTGGGGGCTGTGGGATTCAAACCCAGGTCTTCAGGTCTGCAGCTCAGAGCCTTAAACCACTGCACTATACTGCCTCCTAATGGTGCATTAACAATATTTTTTGCAATAATATATATATATATATATATATATATATATATATATATATATATATATATATATATATATATAGTGGCACTGTAGTGCCACTAAAGTTAGGTTGAGTACCCATTTAATGTAAAACTGACATTTTGTACCTTAATAACTTTGCCACTGTTTGATAGATTTGCCTGAAGTTTGAAATGCTTGGTCTGGCACCATAGATCTCTGGACCTGCCATGTTACGTTATGGTCAGATGTAGGGTTGGGAGCTACAGAGCACCCAAAACACATAATTATGGGGTTTTGTGTGTTTATTTGCTCATGCCTGTATCTGATATGGGTTGTGCGATGGTACTCTGAAACATCAGAGAAGATGCAGCCAGGGTCCCTGATGTGCCTTTCAAACATTTATGAAAAATATTAATGGTTCAAAAGTTATTCAAAAACACTGAATCCCATTATAGTCTATGGG
This sequence comes from Neoceratodus forsteri, assembly GCA_016271365.2. NCBI lineage: Eukaryota > Metazoa > Chordata > Ceratodontiformes > Ceratodontidae > Neoceratodus > Neoceratodus forsteri. Next base: position 1,182,367,043 of record CM057458.1, read on the forward strand.
AAAAGTTAAACTATGTGTCACAAATGCAGTTTTAGTGTCGCAAATGACCATTTTGCTTTTGTGATTCAGACATTTTCTTTTCAGTTGGTGGTCAGACAAAATGCTTGACATTTAAATGTGGGATCCTCTAGGGACACAATTCTTGTTGTGTTCACCTATTCGCGCCCAGAGGATGCTAGTTATGTCTTTTTTTGGGAGGTAAAACACCCTAGATATATGTTTTTTACATTTTTGTAAAAAGTAGTGTCACAAAGTACTTTTACAATGCAACACTTTCATGATTTTTTTTTTCTTTTTGCAAAAGTGTCATGATTTGTGAAAGTAATTTGTGACACTATGCCCAAACAATAGGAACACTTTGCCACCGTGCTGTAAAACAACAGTTGGTCTTTTGGGCTGAAATTTGCAGGGAAGAAAGCCAATATCACACAGATAAGCCTTTTGGTGGTTTGTTACCAAAATATAACAGGGCTGCAAAGTTAGGGCACTCTGAAGTTGACAATTTTTCCCATAGGTTAACATTACGGCATCCGCTGCACCTTTTGGGTCCTGTATCTTGAAAACGGATCCAGATACAGACTTTTTGTCAAAATTTCTTAGTCCCCCATGGGGGGGGGGGGCTAAATACAAAACTAGCCTGAAAAGTCGTAAATAATAAGAGATTTTAATTTTTTTTCCAATGTCATACGGTTCCTGAGATATAAGCAATTTAGTATTCCAAGTGCTCATTTGCCTATCCGAGGGCCACTGTTATGTCCACATTCTTTGTATTCACTGTACTTCTGGATGCAGCTCCTTCAAACACAAAGCATGGCGTTTGCATTACTGTTACTGTTAGCATTTGCGATTATGTTTCTGCTTGCGTTTGCATTACCGTTTGCATTAGTGTTTCTTTTACGTCTCTGTTGTTATTACCATTTGCTTTTGTGTTACCGTTTATATTTCTGTTGCCATTTACGTTAGCATTTCCATTTGCATCACCATGTGCATTACCGTTTGTGTTTGCATTTTTTTTTTTTGCATGATCTGTTTACTTGCCTCACACTCCAGTGCTCCCCTCTCCTTCAGGCTCCACAGTGCTCCTGACTCAGTGGCCATCCTCTTCCTGGGCTCACCTCAATCCTCAGATAGCAGCTGACTCCTGAGGGGTATCCTGGTGTATCCTTTCACCAGGTGGGTCCCTCTTTTCCAATGGGGAAGGCACTGGGAGGGGACTTACCAAGCACACTATCTATTAGGTCCCCTGGAAGTGCTGCTGAGGTAGAGGAGGCCTGTAGAGGTTCTGGTGTTGTCAAAGAGCAGGGGAGCCATCATCTGGTGAACACAGGAGCCATTGTCCATTTCCTGGTGTTTCCCACATTGCGCCACTCTGAACAGTGCCCCCAGTCTCCACTGGGAGCCACTGTTGAGTGAGGCAACCCAATCCCCCCTGAAGAGGAGAGCAGTCGTAGGGATGCTCAATCTTCTTCATCCCCTGCATTTGCATTTTGATTTGTGTTACTGTTTACTTTTCCATTTCTGTTTGCATTACCATTACCATTTGTGTTTTCATTACCGTTTGTGTTACCATTTGCATTTGTGTTTCCCTTACCATTATCATTTGTGTTTGTGCTTGCATTTCCGTTATTGTTTGCATTACCATTTCCATTTGCATCACAGTTAGTGCTACTGTTACCACTTCACTTTGCATTTCCCTCAGTGTTACCGTTATGGTTAGTGTTACTGTTTGCATTCACATTTGAGCTTACATTTCCATTATTGTTTGCATTACAGTTTCCATTTGCATCACTGTTACTGTTACCATTTGCATTTGCACTTGTGTTTGCGTTTCCATTACCATTTGTGTTACTGTTTCATTTTTGTGTCACCATTACCATTACCATTACCATTTCTGTGTATGTTTTCACTTGCATTTGCGTTACCGTTTATGTTTGCATTTACATTTGCATTTCCATCACTGTTTGTGTTATGGTTTGCATTTGTGCTCTGTTTCCATTACTGTTTGCTTTGCCATTTATGTTTGCATCACTGTTACTGTTAGCATTTGTGGTTACGTTACTATTACATTACTGTTTCCTTTCATGTTTGCATTTGTGTCACCATTACTGTTACCATTTGCGTTTGCGTTACCGTTTGCATCACCATTTGCATTTCCACTTGTGTTACCACAACAGTTAGAGTTTGCATTTCCATTCAAGTTTGTGTTTCGTTACAGTTACCATTAGCTTTTGCATTTCAGTTACTGTTACCATTATTCTTAACATTAGCGTTACTGTTATGGTTATTATGCAGACATGGGCAGCATGGAGGGAATGTGGGGCCCTGTGCTACTGCCACCACATACCATTCCCTCTCCATATTGCACATTTTCATTTTCAGTCCAACATACAGTTTTAGTGCAGCGAAGTGACAAAATCCAGTTTTTGATACTTTTGCACACTGTGTTGCCTGACACACTATGCAGCCATTGCTCTGAAACTTGGGATGTTGACAGCCCATTCTTCAAGGAACATGCCACTTTTTGTTTTGTGAAAAAATATTGTTCCACTCCAGAGGTATTGCCATTTGAAGTTGTTCCCCCTCACAGTTAAAATTTTTGGCCACCAGGTCAACCATTTTAGCAAATTTTCTGCCACGAGTTCCGTCATTTTCTGGTGGAAGACTTCTTAAAGGTGCACAAACTTTAAAATTGAATGTCTCTTAAATGGTTTGGTCTTTTTACTTGGAATTCAGGGGATATTAATGGGATGTCCTACAGATGTGAATTCTGCTGTTTAAGTGCTGCAAAATTAATGTGTTGTGGAGATATTGACTGATGTACTTGATTTTTTCCCATTGGATTAGACGTGCTGCTATTTGCTTGCAATTAATAGGGTTGGTAGCCCTAATGCCCTGGACATGCCTTTCAGTAGTTTGGTGTGTAAACTTAAACAGGTGTGGAATTATGCCACTGCGACAAATGGAAATTTGTTTATTCCACTTCAATAACTTTTGACTGTGTGACTGATTTGCCTGAAATTTGAATGAAGAAAGATTAATCATAGATCTTTGACTGTGACAATTTTTGGACCACTGACAGTTACAATTGCTGAATTGTGGTACATGAGCAATATAGTTAATGGGAAAGTATTAATGTGCATTGTGAACACTATGTTCAGCACATTATGGGGTGTGCAGGAAGATCCTATTATAAGGTATAGGACAGCTCAAAATATATGGTGCATGTATATCTTTCTGCAGTTCTGGACAATGTGGTGGGAGCATGGGCCTGCCCAACAGTACATGTCATTCACTACTTATATTGTGATGCTATTGAGAAATATTCAAGTTGGTGGAGCATGGGTCCCACCCACCAATACATGTGATTCACTATTTACATTATGATGCTATTGAGAAATATTCAAGTTTGTGGGAGCTCCCACCAACTTGCGTGACAATGTACTTACTTATGCTTTTTCAAAAAGTAAGGACATTCTTTGCAAAAATCTGCATTAATGCAACAGTTAGAGTTGTTCCACAGCAACAAAAGTGAGGAAATTCAGTGTTAGGGTTGAAAACCTAACTCTGCATTCTCCCCCCACCCCTAGTACCACCACATACACACATACATGCAAGTAGGGGAAGGGACCAAGGCAACACAACTAATCATACACAACCAGCAGGAGGTGTATACCTGTGTTACTGTAGGAAGTGGAGAAATCCAACTTCAGGTGTCATACATTATTTACAAAGTTGTTCTATGAGGTTAGTCCATGTAAAGGTGAACCAAGCAGCCAGTAGTGAAAACTCTGTACCTTGCTTCTTTTTCAAAATATCAGTGGCGAAAGGCATCATGGGTGCTGCAATGTTAGTCTACGGGACATTGCTGAATTTTGTAACACTGTAACTTTGTCATCGTTAACTATTTTAGCATCAATGCAGGAAAAGGGACATCTGTGGGACCAGGGCATGCCACCCTGAAAAATTCAGCTCAAAGGACCCAACCATTTGCTTGCAGAAGGATAGTGAAGATGTGCAGTCATCAGGAGCGTACTTTCACAAAATACTTTCGCAAACACAAAAGCATCACAGACAGAAGACACAGCAGTGTCACATTTGCAAAAGTACTGTATGTAAAATAGTGTACTTTTTCATAGTTTAGTGTATGTGTGTGTGTGTGTGTGAGCCCCCCCCCCACCTCTCTCTCTCATTCTCACACACAGAGTCTCTATTTCTCTTTGTTATTTTGGGAGCTTTTGTTTGAATTGGTGGTGGTGATGGTCACAGTGGGAAAGGCTAGAGGCAGTGTGGCACCTGTACGCCACATCGACAGGCCCACATTTCAGATGTCCATTAAAAATGAAATACCACAGCAGCAGGAGGCTGTTGACCCCCACACCAGCACCCAGCAGCAAACAACTGTGCCCCCTTCCCAGCAGCAGGAGGTGACCGTGGCCCCTCCTCTGCAGCAGCAGCGGCAGAAGACAGTGCCTCCTACCCAGCACCAAGAGGCAACCATGGACCCTCTACTGCAGCAGCAACAGGAGACAGTGCCCCCCTCCCCAGCACCATGATATTGCTCCACCACCCTGACAGCAAGAGACCATTCCCCCTCGTGAGCAGCAGTAGAAGTCAGTGCAGGGGCATCATCTGCTGTCCTCCAATGGCCACATCATCCCCAAAGTTCTCCTGCCTGGGAGTTTATTTATGCAAGTTTGGCAGGTGACCCAGTGGTCACCTGCAATTTCTGTAGGCAAGAAGAGCATTGCAGTAAGTCTGGTTCCCACTTTGGCACAAACAGCCAGTGGAACCACATGCTGCACCATCACCTGCTTTGATGGGACCTCAAACTGCTGGAGGTGGCAGCAGCATCAACTGCAGCTGTGGGGATCACTGTGGGTGTGAGCAGGAGGGAGGTGTGGGTGGACCTGTTAAGCATCCTTGCTGGGCTCGCAGGACCAGAGAACAGCAGCGGTCTGCAGTAGTATCCATCAAGATCCTGCACCCCCCCATTCAGAGCCAGCAGAAGCTCAGGCAGCCCCTGCCTCACCAGCAGTGACACATGTATACTTTTCAACTGTCCTGTCTGAAGGCCATCAGCATCAACAGGAGTTAAGTGATTTCAGACAGGAATTTAATGATGCCTGAGGGGAGATTGCTAAACTCCAGGGGGATGTCGACAAAATCATGGGCATCCTGTCCAAACTGCATGGCATTCCCACTGGCAGTTAATATCAGCTCTTGTTTGTTTTCAGTTTTCTATCCTCTATTCCGTTGTTTGAATGGCCCCTAAAAATAAAACAAAAAAATCTGTTCTGTTCTCTTTAATCTACATCTTTAAGTCCTCTTGCTTTTATTTTGTATGTAAAATAATTTTTTGATCATTGTTAATGTGTTTATTACTGTCCTTTGCTCCCTATATAACTCATTCCTTTTCCTTGTTTTCTCTATTACTTCCCCCCACTCATTGCTGTATTACCCTTGTCCTCCTGATCCTGCCTGTCATTTGTTATAGTTATTCTGTACCATGTCTGTGTACCTCTCCCCTAATAAACACCTTATTCTTTTAGTATCTGTGGTGTGTGTTACTTCTTAGAGCTGGTTACACCTACAAGATTTCTTTTAATAATGTAATGATGTGTACTGCAATTGCATTCCTCATATATGGAGTCTGCAAATGAAAGGCAGGCTCATGCCGAAGGCTATCAGTCATCTGGGCCTTGTGCACAGAGTGCGTATTTCTTTGAATTCAAATACCTCATGTGAGTTGCTTCAGCTGGATCCACGACACTGCATCAACAATTTCTTGTTGACCCAATGTTTCCTAACCCACCACATTGACCATAATTGTGGTCAGCATGGCACTGCTGAGATGAAAGTTCTTGTTTGGCAGGAGGCTGTGCACCTCTACTTATGATTCTCAAATCCGAGAGTGAGATGAGTCGGGGATGGGGTGCAGAACCTTGGGGAAAGGTGTCAGGGTCCCAGGCAGACTTTACAGCAACATGGTGATGTTGTCTGTATTGACCTTGTCACTGTAAAGTTGTCACAATAGCAACGATATACAGCTTCAGCTCAGAGTTAGAAGTACTCACCACAGCACATGTCCATAAAGTGCTCACTCTTTATTCAAGTGTGGCAAACAATGTAAAAAGTGTTTCCATATAACTAAGATAAAAATGTCTGCTCACTCAAGGCACCATCATTCCTTATATGTTACCGGTTATGTCACACCTAACGCATGCATTTTTCAAATGCGTGCTTTGTGTGTAAGAAAGCATGCATGTGTGAAAAGCGTCAGGTGAGAAATAACCTTTTTATCACAACATTATTTGTCACCTCCTCCATGGATCCCGTGGACCCAGCAAGGGCTACAACCCCCTCCTTGGAGGGGTACATCCACCAGCCCATTGGGGTCCCCGTATATTCCTCTGTTTTTTTCCCCTGCCCCCACACACATGCAAAGGGCACATCAGCTGTCTCCATCTCCACAGAGGTGGTCAAGCACACCTGGGCATGGTTCAAACTCCACTTGTGTTGATATACACAGCGCACAAACCCCCCACCCTAAGGAAGGAGCTTAGTCCTCCAGATGCTCAATTTACCTCCACAGCTCACCCCTCGAATGACCTGAGTCCATTCCAAATCCCGGGTCGCTGTTGTGGTGTGAGGTGTGGCTTCCAGCATCTCAACCCTCAGCTCCATCAGGCTGGCAGGTGTAACATAACCTTTGATGTGTCATGAAGTATAGTGCCCTGAGGGAGCAGGTGTTTTTATTTTAGTTATTTGGGAGCATTTTTACATTGTTTACTTGCCACACTGGAATAAAGGAAAAGTAAATCTCAGTAAAAACAGTCTCGCACTCACCACCTTTTCACAAAAAATGCAGCTCACAAGGTTCATTCTAGTGCAAAATAATTTTAATATGGTGCAATAAACAACCACCTCTCCTTCAAATGCCTTTTGAAAGAGGAGTGTATCTGAAATGCATCAAGGTGTAAGGAGAGGTGATTGCTTATTGCACCATATTAAAATTCTTTTGTACAAGATCAAACCTTGTGAGATGCTTTTATTTGTGAAAAGGTGGTGAGTGCAAGACTGCTTTTACTGAGATTTGTACTGTTCTTGTCTCAGGACTACCAGCCAGGTGTGGTGTTTTACTGCACAGAATAAATAAAGAGCACTTTATGCATATGTGCTGTGGTGAGTAAATCTTACTTTGAGTTGAAGCAACTCAGACGGAATGTGAACATTGTGGCCATCACTGAAACCTGGTGTAATGATAACCACGACTGGGAGATGACCATACCTGGCTACAACATATTCAGAAAAGACAGAGCAGGCAGAAAGGGAGGAGGAGTGGCACTGTATGTGAAAAATGACATAAGGGCCACAGAGATCCAGGAGGAACAAAATGGGGGAGAGATACTGTGGGTTAAGCTGGAAAGGAAAATGGGGACAGCCTATCTGCACAGGTGTGTCTATAGACCACCAGCCCAGGAGGAAGAAACAGATAGGGATGATGTTAGCCATCCAAAGGATGGCAGACAAGGGTGAGGTAGTACTGGTTGGAGACTTCAATATTCCAGACGTGGACTGGAGCATCCCAGCAGCAGCATCAACTAGGACAGATTTATCCTGGACTCCTTCAGGGTGCCTTCCTCAAGCAACTGGTCATGGAACCAACTCGGCAGAAGGCAATACTGGACCCTGTGCTCACAAACAGGGACAGTGTGATGGGGTAACAGTGGGGGAGCACCTGGGAAACAGTGACTGACAGTCATTGTGGTTTGAAATCACAGAAAGAGCAGAACCAAACCACACAAAAACACGTATCCTGGATTTTAGGGGCAGACTTTGGGAAAATGGGGAGATACTTGAAAGAGGCATTAAGGAAATGGGACAGGAATCAGGGGTTGAGGAACAGTGGGCAGTATTTAAAATGGGGATTACAAGAACAACATAATTATGCATTAAAGCAGGTTAGCAAGAGAAAAAGGAAGAGGAGACCATTATGGTTTTCCAAAGAGGTAGCAAAGAAAGTGAAAGCCAAAAGATTGCATTCAGGCAATACAAAAGACACAGGCAGAAGGGGATAGGGAGAAGTACCAGGAGAAGCAAAGGGAGGCAGGGAGGTCATAAGGGAAGCCAAAGTTCAGACAGAAGAACACATTGCAAAATCAGTGGGTAGAGGGACAAAACCTTTACAGGTACATAAGGAAAAAAGAAAGACAAAGGAGGGATAGTGAGACTGAAGGGGAGGATGGGGGCAGTGGAGGATGACAACAGTAAAGTGACATTTTGAACAGGTATTTCTGCTCAGTCTTTACTGAGGAAGAGGAAGGTAATGGGTCTGAAGGGAGTACAAGGGGTGAGAATGGTGCAGAAATGGACACAAGTCCCTTTACATGAGAAAGGGTCCTGAAGGAACTGGAAGTAATAAGAGTTGATAAAGCAATGGGGCCAGATGGGGTGCACCCCAGGGTCCTTAAAGAACTAAGATAGGTGGTGGCTGAACCTCTGGCTATCCTGTTTAGCCGATCACTGGAAACAGGGGAGGTACCCAAAGACTGGAGGACAGCAGATGTAGTCCCCTTATACAAAAGTGGGAACAAAGAGGAAGCAGGGAACTACAGACCAGTCAGCCTCACCTCGGCAGTGGGGAAGATCATGGAAGCACTACTGAAGGAGAGATTGGTGGAACATCTGTTTTGTCAATGGACTACAGGACCCAAGGCAGCATGGTTTCAGCAGGGGGAGGTCATGTCAGACCAACCTCATTGAATTTTTTGACTGGGTGACTGGGGAGGTGGATCAGGGGAGGGCAGTGGACATGGCCTATCTGGACTTCAGCAAGGCCTTTGACACTGTGCCACATAGGAAGACTATTACACAAACTGAGGAATATGGGTGTGGGCAGGACAGTAGTGTGGTGGGTAGGTAACTGGCTGGGTGGCAGGACACAGAGGGTGGTGGTAAATGGCTGTCACTCCACAGAGGGAAGAGTGACCATTGGGGTACCACAGGGATCAGTGCTGGGACCGGTCCTATTCAACATCTTCATCAGTGACATTGCGCAGGACCTAGAAGGCAGAATTTCACTGTTCACTGATGACACAAAGCTCTGTAACAGAGTAGACACACCAGAGGGTGTAGACAGAATGAGAAGGGACCTGCAGAAACTTGAAGAATGGTCAGGGGTTTGGCAGTTGAAATTCAATGCAAAGAAGTGCAAGATAATGCATATGGGGCACAAAAACCCTGGCACAATATATCAGTTGGGGGGTGAGGATCTAGCATGCACCAAGCAGGAAAGGGATCTTGGGGTTGTCATCTCTGATGACCTCAAGGTAGGGAAACAGTGTGACAAGGCAGCAGGTAAAGCAAATAGGATGCTGGGATGTATAGGTAGGGGCATCACCAGCAGGAAAAGGGCGGTCATAATTCCGCTATACAAGACACTAGTGAGGCCCCACCTGGAGTACATGTACAGTTCTGAGACCATACTCTACGTAAGGACATACACAGGGTAGAGAAGGTTCAGAGGAGGCAACAAAGATGGTGCATGGATTGCATCACAAGTCCTAAGAAGACAGGTTGAAGGAACTGAACATGTACTCCTGGAGGAGAGGAGGAGAGAGGGATATGATAGAGACATATAAGCATCTTACAGGGAGGAGCAGGGTGCAGGAAAACACTATTTTTAAGCGAAAAAGATGTTCCAGGACTAGAGGGCATGGGATGAAGTTGGAGGGAGGACGATTCAGAGGAAACATGAGAAAGAATTTCTTCACAGAACGGGTGGTGGATAAGTGGAACACCCTGCCAGAAAAAATGGTGGGGGCTGAAACAATCATGGGATTTAAGAATGCATGGGATAGACATAAAGGAATTCTGGAGGTCAGGGGTAAGGGGCAACAGACTTCAAGGAAAACAAACTGAACTTACAAGCTCAAATGGGCAGACTGGGTGGGCCATAGACCCTTATCTGCCAACACCGTCTATGTATCTATGTATCTATGTATTTTTAAATTTAAAAAATACAGGCAGTGCACAGGGCCCTGATGGCCAACAGCCTTCAACTTTGCAAACTCCTTGTATGTGGAATGCAACTGAATTGTTGGCCAGTGTTATTTTTTGTGAAAGTTATATTGAAGGCGTCACCTGCTTATTTACAATGTTTCCTCCTCCTATCCACAAATGTCAAGTATTGTGCCTATTAATTTTTTTTTACAATGCTATGTGATATTGCGTCAGCTAATGTTGTGTGCAACATTCTGAAGATGTAACACATCTGGTGCTGCCACTGCCAAACATGCCCCAGAAGTCCATAAATGTTTCCCCCAAAAATGTTAAAGTAAATTGAAATAGAAATATGGTGTTAGTCATGCTTTTATATGGTTCACATCCACCACCAGGCCCAAAATCTGTTGTTTTCTGCACCATTTAAAATGTTTTTCTGGCCTAATCTTGGTGCTGCCACTGCCAAACATGCCTCAGAAGTTCAGAAATATTTCCCAAGAAATGTTCTAGTAAATTGAGGCAGAAATCTGGTCTCAGTCATGCTGTTAGATGGTTTGCATCCACCACTAGGGCTGAAATTTCCTGTTTTCTGCCCCATTCACAATGGTTTTCAGGCCTAATCTTGTTGCTGCCACTATCAAACGTGCCCCATATGGCCAGAAATGAGTCCAAAAAATGTTACAGTAAATTGAGACAGCAATCTGGTGTTAGTCATGCTGTTATTTCCTCAAGAGGGCAAGGTGCATACCACTGTCATATCCTTTCCAGCGCAGCACTGCACTGACAATATAAGAGTACATATTATATATATATATATATATATATATATATATATTAGAGGCAAAAACCTCAGTTTAATGCATTAGTTAGGGTTGTTCCACAGCAACAAAAGTGAGGAAATGCGCTGTTAGGGTTGAAAACCCTAACTCCGACTCCACCCCCAGCACCACACACACACACAGACACACACACACACACACACACATTCAAGTATGGGGGAGGACCAAGTCAACACAACCAATGACAGACATCCAGCAGCAGGTGACAGAAATAACAAACAATTATCTAAATGTACTACGAGACATCCCCACCCACCTGACCAGGTACTGCATGCTCAGTGGAGATCAACAGCAAAACTGAGGCCGTGTACACCAAACGTACACATCCCTGATTGCAGCTGCACACAATGTACCACACTTAGTAGTTGCATGGCCTTACCTACCGATGCCCCACACCAGACCACACCACATGTGATGGGCCACCTGAGCAATAGAGTTCAGCAAAACCAAGGAGTTGTACAGGAATAATATCTCTGATTATAACAAGGGTTTGAGAAATGTAGCTTTCTAATTGACTGTAAACATTGTAACAGCCTTATGTTTAGTTTTTATTAACATACATGTAGAGCCTAACCATATGATGAACATGGTTTAATGTTGTTTAAAAAACAGTTTTATTATGATAGCAATAAGCCACTCCCAGGTATTATGTTAATGGTCAGTTTATCACTGTCTAGCGACATGTGGCATTCGCTATGCCTCATTCAACATTAAACCACTACAGGGTGATTAACAGACCATTTAACATAACTGTTGGTCATGCCTTATTGCTAATTGTCTTTATGAGTAGATACTCTCCCTCTGCTAGGCACTGCAGCAGCTTTGCAACACAGTGTCCCACCCAGTTACACCATACACTGTCTAGTTACTGGAGAATGGCTGTGAATATGAACTCATGAAGATGAACAGTGTAACCTTGATCATTACAGTCATCGAAACCCTAGTGTGCTTATAACTGACAGAGTCAGTGATAGAGGATAACCTCGCTGTCCTAGTACACTTACCCCATTGTGAGTGAAATCAATACTAAAAGACATTCTGTTTATATCTACACCATACCTACTTGATTCCTGTTGTACCACAATTAACATAGTTATCACTTTGATAGCATCAGTGACAGAAGTGTGGCAAACCCAAACAATAGTCATACAGCCTGAGTATGAAACAACTGTTAAAAAAATTACACTGTGTCCATAAGTGGCATAGATCACTCATTGCAACAATAGTAAATGTATTACTATTTGAATAAGTTAGTCATCACAGATGCAATGAGATTGTCTTAATCAGGTACAACATACTCAGAAAGTGCCTACAGGAAAATCTATCCTATATACATCTCCGATACAGGTACATCATTGTTGGCTCAGTAGTGCTATGATATTTAGAAGTTGCTTGGCCTGATCAATGCAATTACAATGTTTCTTACAAAGAATACTACTGCATCTTTAGTATTGAAACACACTGAAGGTCTATGTATATACATCAGCAGTACACCTTCATCAGTAAGAATGCATGTGATACTGGCAGTATGAATTTCACAGCGTTGAACAGGCAATGCTTTTCCATATGTTTACATCCAGCCTCCTTATGTTGAGTAAACCATTGCAGTAATGTACTACTATGTAAATCACCTACTAAATGTATCACTACTTTTATCTTGAGCATGCTAGTGTCTTGTAGTTAATTTATGTGCTTCTCTTTAATTGTATACTCACTAGTGTTAAAACCTTTCTACAACTGTCATCATGCACCTTCAGCATTTATGTTGAATAACGGCACAGTACCAGTTGTGGTGTGGTGTGGAGTAGGTAAGGCCATGCAACTACTAAGTGTGGTAATGTCATGCAGCTGCAATCAGATGTGTACGCTTGTGTACATGGCCTCAGTTTTGCTGTTGATCTCCACTGAGCATGCAGTACCTGGTCAGGTGGGTGGGGATGTCTCGTAGTACATTTAGACAATTGTTTGTTATTTATGTCACCTGCTGCTGGATGTCTGTCATTGGTTGTGTTGACTTGGTCCTCCCCCATACTTGAATGTGTGTGTGTGTGTGTGTGTGTGTGTCTCTGTGTGTGTGTGTGTGTGGTGCTGGGGGGGGTGCATTCTGAGTTAGGGTTTTCAACCCTAACAGAGCATTTCCTCACTTTTGTCGCTGTGGAACAACCCTAACTAATGCATTAAACAGAGTTTTTTGCCTCTAATTTCCCTTCTTTTTGAGAATGATAACAAGAAATAGTGAAGTAGTGCGAAGCTGCGGGAGCGCTGGTGCCCTGGCCCCATGCGCCCCACCACACCTAGATGCCCACATGATGTTGCATACTAACAGGGATGCAACGCAAACAGAAATGCTAACAGGCTTATTATGGTAACACAAGCACGAATGAGAACAGAAAGGAGTACTGTACATGGTGGCGTAGATAGAATGGTCTGCCACGTGATGTATTGTCACATAGTAACATGGTGCCTGCAAACAGAAATGTCAATGGGCATGGTGATGTAAAGTGAAACAGTAAGATAAACAGTACTGTAGACAGAAATGGCAAAAATAACAGAAACGCAAGCGCAAATGAAAACGCAAAGGATAACGCATATGGTGGCGCAGGACCAATGGTAAGTGAAACGGTACGGATCCGCAAGTGGAAAGGGCAGCAGTAACAGTAATGTAAGCGCACAGGCTGGTTTTCCCCAAAATCTGCATTGAGAAAGACCGTGAGTACAAATAATGTATGCAAAATAATGAGTATCGGCGCAGAAAATGAGATCTTGGAATACTAAATACATTATATCTCAGGAACCGTAAGACGTAGAAAAAAAATTTAAAAGTCATATTATTTACAACTGTCCTGGCTAATTTGGATCTTAGCCCCATAGAAATTTTCTGATGAAAAGTCCGTATCTCGCACTGTTTCCTAGATACGGGCCCTGAAAGGCGTGCCGAACGCCGTACTGTTATCCTATGGGAAAAAAAGAAAAGTTTGGAGCACCATAACTTTGCCTCCCTGTAATGTTTTTTCACCAAACTACTGAAAGGCACATCTGTGGGCTTTTGGCTGTCTTCTCTCCAAATTTCAGGAAAAAAGACCAAACCGTTATTTTGCAGCAGGGCTCCAAATGATTTCTGTTAAGTGTCGGTGCCGTAATGTTATCCTATGGGAAAAACATCAATTTTGGAGTGCCGTAACTTTGCCGCCATGTGATATTTTTTCACCAAACTACTGAAAGGCACATCTGTGTACTGTTGGCTGTCATCCCTCCAAATTTCAGGAAAAAAGACCAAACCGTTATTTTGCAGCAGGGTGCCAAAGGATTCCTGTAATGCTTTGGGCACCGTAATGTTATCCTATGGGAAAAACTGTCAACTTTGGAGAGCCATAACTTTGCCACCGTGTAATATTTTTTCAATACAACACTGAAAAGCACATCTGTGAGATGTCGGCTGCGTTCCCTCCAAATTTCAGCCCAAACTCCAAACGGTTATTTTGCAGTGCAGTGCCAAAGGAATTGCTGTCATTTTCCCACAGACTAGAAAATTACTGTACTTAGTTGTAGAAAGCTTGCAAGAATTTAGACACTTTCGTGAGCAAAGTAATTTTGAAATATTTTCCAGAAATTTGAAAAACATATTTCTGGGTGTTTCACTAAAATAAAGACATGGCAAGCATCCTCAGGGCCCGACTAGGTGAATACAAAAAAAATTAGGTTGCTAGGGTCCCAAATTTAAATGCCAACCATTTTTCTGATCACCAACTGAAAACAAAATTGCCGATTTGACAAAGTAACAGGCCCATTCGCGAAAGTAAAATGCATTTGCTAAAGTGTTGAACTTTTGTTAACTTTTCCCATTGACTTATAATGGAAACTGTTTTTGAATAACTTTTGAACCGTTTAATATTTTTCACGAAATCTTCAAAGGCACATCAGGGACCCTGGCTGCACATTCCTGAAGATTTTGGGGTCAGTCACGCAAAACGTGCACTTACCTTTGTAGGAGCGACTCACAGAATTCCAGAAAAGCATAAACGCGCACAGATCACAGTTAATAACTCCACAACTGTATATCCGATCAGTATAACACTTGGCAGATCCCAAGGCCTATGGGTCTTGATCATACATTCAAATTTCAGGCAAATCCATCAAATGGTTACAAAGTTATTAAGGTGCAAAATTTGGGGTTTAACATGAAATGGCTCTCAACCTAACTATGGTAGCACTACTATGCTACCATAATATATATATATATATATATATATATATATATATATAAAATAGTAGCCAGAGACATTGTCAGCTATTTCCCAAAATTTCTGTGATATTTCTATAGAAATCTCCTGCTTTCTGCATTTCCACAGTGGGAGCGGCAGAGAGAAACTCAATAGAAATTTCACAAAATATCTGGAAATAGCTGGCAATGTCAGTGGCTACTACTGTATATATTTATATATAATAAAACAATAACAGGAAAAAAGTTACACAGGATAAATAGGAAGGTAGACAGACATGTGGGGAGTAGTGAAATGCACTGGCTGTGGGGTAGCGGTCTTCTGGGAGTCTTTCTGGAGGCTGAGATGCTGCCCTATTTACAGGCAACTCTCTGGTCTGAGGGAGGAGGTTGCCCATCTTCAGGCCACACTAGACAGTAGTAGGTGAACCTCCCCCACCAAGAGAGCACCAGGGCTACCATCACTGCTTCAGAGATTGCCAAGAAAGCACAGTGGTTGGACCACAGTGGATTGAGGGAGGGTGAGGGTGGTAGAACAGAGGCACACCCAGTCAGTTGTTTCACTCCACAATCCATACACCATTCTGGTGGAGCATAGCTCCCCTATGGATGCACCCACAGGGGACACTAAGGAGGTTGTGGACAACTGTCACAAGGGAGGCCCACAGGAAGGAGGCAGAGGATACCAAAGGGAAAGGAAGCAACACCTGGTGGGGGACTCAATTTTAGGGGGATAGAACTGGGGGGAGCAGGGAAAAGTGAAGTAAGGTGCATGCCTGGAGCCATGGCATGGAGGGACAGGAAGTGCATCCTCAGGATCATGAGAACAGCTAGACGAGAAATGGAGCTGGACATCATTGTCCACCTAGGGATGAATGACTTGGCTCAACATGAGAATACAGCAGTGCAGGAAGAGTTTGTGGAGTTGGGGAGGGGCCTGAGACAAGTAGCACACACAGTATCCTTCTCAGAGGAGCTGCCTGTCTATGGTATGGGTGAGGTGAGGGTACTCTGCACCATGCGATTCAATGAATGGATGAAAGAATGGTGCAGAGCACAGGGGTTTGGCTTCACTGGGGACTGGCTTCTACCTGGTGGGATACCAGCCTATACTAGCAGGATGGTCTGCATCTGTCCAGGAAGGGAACAAGTCTTCTGGATGATCAGTTTGAATGCTTCATTGGCAAGCTTTTAAAGTAGTCAAGAGGGGGAGGCACTGATAAGCAGCAGGGAATTCCCAGCCACCCCCTACAAAACAGGGTACTAAATGAGGTAAAGACCAAGGTAGAAAGATCAGTATGGAGCAGGACAAGGGTAAATGGAGAAAGTAAACTCAGTGAGGACAGGGATGCAACTACAAGAGGTAAAACCATCAAAAAATGGAGACTAATGAATACTAATGCCCATAGTCTGGGTAACAAGATTCCTGAACTAGTGATCTTGATGGAAGAGGAACATCTGGATATCATGGCCTTCACAGAAACATGGTTCACACAGAACCATGACTGGGATGTAAACATACCAGGATACACTATCTACAGGAGGACAGAGAGGGTAAAAGAGGAGGAGGAGTAGCTCTCTACATTAGGGAAGGAATCAAAGCAACAGAACAAAAAGGGTAAATGGTGAGAAGAGGAAGCACCCTGGGTCAGTTTGGAGACAGGCAATGGCACCACAGTCTGCACAGGGGTTGTATACAGACCCCAATCTCAGGGGGAGAAAATGACTAGGAAATGATAAAAGGTATGCTTAGAATGGCAGAAAAAGGGGAGATATTTTTGATGGGGGATCTGACTATGCTGGATGTTAACTGGAGTGCATTTGCAGCAGCCACTTCGAAGAGTGACACACACGCACACACATATACACACACACAAAAACACACACACACACCATACGATGGGCCCTCCCCCACTCAACTCCATCACAGACACAGACACAGAGAAAACTGAAAACATTACCTACATTTAACTACAGTAAGTATTATCCAAAGTTCTAGATGCCCTACAGGGGGCATGCATTAGACAACTAGTATTGGAACCCACTTGAGAGGGAGCAGTCTTTGACTTGGTACTCCCAAATGGAGATGGAGAGAGGATCACAGATTTAGAAGTAGGTAGCCATCTGGGAACTAGCGACCATCGAACAGTATGGTTCAAGATAAACACAGCAGTAGAGTCAAGCCATACAAAAGGCAAAGGTACTGGACTTTAGGAGGGCTGACTTGGCCAAAATGGGTGAGTGCCTAAGGAATGCACTAGCAAATGGGTAGGAAGGAGGGGTGGAAGAACAATGGGGAATAATCAAAACTGCCATTACAGAGGCAAAAGACCTTTGTGTGAAGCAAATAAACAAAACAAAATATGTAAGAAACCACTATGGATCTCAAAGGAGGTGGCAGGGAAGGTTAGGGAGAAAAAGAAAGCATTCATGACGTACAAGAAATCACAGAAGGAGCAGGACAGAGAACCATATCAGTTAAAGCAAAAGGAAGCAGGGAAGGCAGTCAGAACAGCAAAGGCATACACCAAGGAAAAGATAGCCAACTCATTTAAGAAGGGTGATAAAACCTTTTATAGGTACATCAGGGAGCGAAGGAAGACCAAGGGAGGCATAGTGAGGCTTAATAAAGAGGATGGGGGGTGGTCACAGGGTGACTGAGAAAAGGCAGTGATACTAAACAAATACCTTTGCTCAGTATTCACAAATGACCTAAACTAAATAATAGAAACACTCTGGATAAAGGGTTGATACCAGCCCATTCACAGAAGAAAGAATTCTGAAAGAACTCTTAAAACTGAAGGTGGACAAAGCAATGGGGCCTGATGGGATTCATCCCAGAATTCTAAAAGAACTAAGGGTAGAACTAGTGAACCCACTGACTACCATCTTTAACAAATCATGGAGGATGGGGTGGTACCTGAGGACTGGAGGAGGGCAGATGTTATTCCACTTCACAGAAATGGGAGTAGGGCAGAAGCAGGAAACCACAGACCTGTTAGTATAACCTCAGTGATAGGGAAAATGATGGAATCACTCCTGAAGGAAAGAATTGTTCAGTACCTAGAGGCCAGAGGGGCACAGGACCCAAGGCAGCATGGATTCACAGCAGGAAGGTCATGTCAGACTAATCTAATAGATTTCTTTGACTGGGTGACCAAAGTAGTAGATCAGGGAGGGGTTGTGGACATGGCCTACCTAGACTTTAGCAAGGCATTTGACACAGTCCCACACAAAAGATTAATATACAAGTTAGCCAGCCTTGGAGTGGGTCCCAAGATTGTAGCCTGGGTAAAGAATTTGCTGGAGAACAGGACACAGAGGGTAATAGTAAACGGAGTCCACTCTGAAGAAAGGGGGGTTACTAGTGGGGTACTGCAGGGTTCAGTACTAGGACTGGTCCTCTTCAATGTCTTTATAAGGGACATTGTAGAGGGACTGGAAGGAAAAGTATATCTCTTTTCAGATGACACAAAGATCTGCAACAGAGTTGATACACATGATGGGGTGGAAAGGATGAGAAGGAACTTGGCAAGGTTGGAGGAATGGTCAAATGTATGGCAGCTTAGATTCAATGCTAAGAAGTGCAAAGTAAAGCACCTGGGAAACAAAAACCCTGGGGAAGAGTACACAATGGGGGGTGAGATGCTAACAACAAAAAAATGGAAAGGGACCTGATGGTAGTCATATCAGATGACCTAAAGGTGGGCAAGCAATGTGAGAGGGCAGTAAGGAGGGCTGGGAGGATACTGGGATGCATAAGGAGAGGCATCACCAGGAGAAAACAGGAAGTTGTTATCTCTGTGTACAGACAGCTGGTGAGACCCCATCTGGAGTATTGCATGCAGTTCTGGAGGCCCAAACCCCGCAAAGACATAGACAGGATGGAGGTAGTCCAGAGGAGGGCAGCTAAAATGGTGCAGGGTCTGCACCAGAAGACATATGAAGAGATGTAAGGGCTTAAAATGTATAGACTTGAGGAAAGGGGGCATGATAGAAACTTTCAAGTACCTCAAGGGAATCAACAAAGTCCAAGAGGTAGCATCCTTCAGAAAAGAGGTGTGCAGAACAAGGGCACAATTTGAAGATAGAGGGGATGGCTCAAAGGTAATGCGAGGTAGTATTTTTCATGGAGAGGGTTGTGGATGCACCCTGAGGAGGTTGTAGAGTGAAAACAGTGGTGGAATTCAAAATGCATGGGACAGTCATAAGGCAATTTAGGGGGTGGGGTAGGAGGAATTAAGCTGTTCATTAACTAGGATCTGCAGCTTATCCATTAGGTAGGGAAATGGGCAGACTGGGTGGGCCAAGCGGTCCTTACCTGCTGTCAAATTCTGTGTTTCTATATTTCTATTTTTCTATGTTATATAGTTCACATCCACCACCAGGACTGAAATCTGTTGTTTTCTGCACAGCTTAGAATGGTTTCCAACTAAAAAATAAAGCAGGAGAAGTAATGAAACAAAGGGAAACGGGAACAAACCTACTCAGAATGAATAACTGTTCATATAAAGTTACCCCAAAAAGGGTCAATAGGTAAGAAAAATATTACAAATAAGTAGCACACCAACAAAAATGTTAAGATTTAACAGAAAAAATGGAAACAACAGAAACTCACTCACTACTTGGGTGAAATCTATCAAATATTAGGAAATAGACTGCTCTGCTTTCACAGACACACACACACACACACACACACACACACACACATATACACACACACACACACCACACGATGGGCCCTCCGCCACTCAACTCCCTCACAGACACAGACACAGAGAAATCTGAAAACATTACCTACATTTAACTACAGTAAGTATTATCCAAAGTTACCAAAACAAACAAAATGTTCACTAGCAGCACTAGGAATAAAATTTAGATTTTAGGAACAATTAGCTCTCAAAAATAACAAATAATGTGGTTTTTGAAAGGCTTATTGGCTGTGATGCACCACACTGAACTGCTCTCTGACTCGACAGCCAATATACTGTGCAGAAAACAGCCTGAACATGATATTTCAGCTATTTACCCACAATGAATTGAAATTTTGCAAGCAACATTGAAAAACATTGGTAAAAATGGTGAAATTTGGCATCAAAAATTTTGTGTAATGCGGTAATTACTCAAAATATTTCGCTAGGCAAAATTTTCCAATTTTGCAGTCTAAACACAAGCAGACCATTAGACTGGAATAATGAAATGGTGCACTGCTGCTTTAAAGTTCCAGGCTAGAAGCAGAGGAAGAGTCAGAAGCAGATTTCCCACACTCATTAGGTTTCAGTGAAACATCATGCTGCTCTTGAAATATGAATTTATTGTCTTATAAGCTAGTTTTCCCCAGTGATTTTAAACTTCATGCTTCCTGCAAGAGTTGAAAGTGGAAATGCTATATTTGCATTTATAATTTCACATCATTGGGCATGAACATTTTATTCTCTTAGTAAACATCAACCTGTATGATTGGCTTTTCAGCTATATTTTTCTTTGCAATGCAAGATTTAGCTCCACATGATTTTAGCCAGTCTTTAGTTTAGGATTTTATAGAAATATGAAGATGTGGGATTGCATGCATGATGCAGTTCTACAGTCAATGGCTGAAATAGCAGATTCCTCCCAAGCTGGACACTAGATAAAGTTTTTACTGAACCTGAGCTGTTGCGTCCATCACAGGAGGAAGGGCTTTGACGGGGTGTGAACAGCACTCTGTGAACTAGGAGTAAACCACTACCCCTCCTCCCGGCTGGATTAAATATTCACTTTGTGAGAAAATGTGCTTACTTGCTGCAACCCTTCCCTTCAATCTTAGCCTAAGACTCCTGGCCCATATTGATTGTGACACACACACACACACACACACACACCACACATATATGTTACACATCTGGAAAAGCTATTTAAGAAACATCCATTTCCCTTGCTGGTACCAGATTCTGCAACTGAGGGGACAGTGAAGTCATTTACCAGAACCACTATTGCAGCCATCCAGAACACAACATAAATCCAATACAACAAAAGCAAAGAAAAGATGAGAGGGCTAATTAAGAAAATGAGACACTGTCGCCAAATGTTTTATGTCTTAGAAGTAAAATATTACTGATTACAGACAACAAAATGCACTAAAGCATCAGTGGTGTGTTGCGTTGTCTGGAAACAGTAACATGCTGCTTTTCATTCATGATGATTTTTTTTATTTTACTCTTTTACTCCCCCGAGCTACCTGCCGCCCAATTATGTCAGCCACCATTATCAGCCCGGTCATACAGCCACCCCGATACCCTCGTATTTGCCCCCCACGGTGGCCTCTCCAGCCTCGCATATGCCGCAGGCACTGGGATTAGGTCGGGGCTTGGCCTGAGCACATTGAAGCCAGCAAGCGAAGCTTCATTCGCTGCAGCAGGCAGCTCCTCCATTTTCCGCTTTGGGAAGGCGGAGTCGTGCCATGATGTCACCATCCGCCCCACCTCCAATGGGTTGTCAAGCATCGGCTGCGTGGGAACTCCCGGCCTCCACCAGGGGTCCCTAATGCACCGAATGCTACCCACACCCTCCCCCCAGAGAAGGAGAGCTGCCCAGTGGACGCTCGATCCTACTCCCTCTGGCCGGCCCTCCGACGACCCGGATTCGTTCCCAAACCCGGGTCGCCGGCGTCGCAAGCAGAAATCCTACCACTGACCGGCGGGCCGGCATTCATGATGATTTTTGAGACACAGTGTTTTGTTTACCCTGTGATCCCTGCCTCCATGCAGTAGACCTTACGTCAGCACTGCTGGCTACAGCAAAAGGTTTTTGTACACATTAGGCAGAATCTGGATTTGCTTCATTCACTGCCAGATGAATTATTGGTTACCTGTGTGTAAATTGTAAAATGCCCCCAAACACATAAACCCTTAGTTCTGATGTACAAGGTCAAAGTGTCATGCAAGCTCGCTCCATCTGAGTAACATCTGAACACCTGGGTATGTCTGATGATACCTGCTTAGATAGCTCAAGCTGGTTTTTCTACTATTTCCAGCAAAATCCAGAAATACAGTACTGTCAAGGACAATTAAAGATTACAAAAACAACTATCTCGCATCTTTTATTTTAAGTCTTATTTTGGTTTGCAGGTTTTACACAATCTGTCTGAAAATCAATGTACTGTATATGGCAGCCCACTGAAAGCATCCTGAATATCCAGACTGCTTGGGGGAGGGACATTGGATGAGTTTGGATAATTGGGAGACCAGATAATCAGGACTGCTTCTGTTTCTGATAGTTACCTACACAAACTTTGTGACTGTCTGATATACTGTAGAATAGGAAATGAATGTGTCACACATATTTTGCTCTAGCCACAAAGTGGTAATACGTGGGTAAATTTATTTCCACACTAAACTAAAAGTCCTCCATTCACTTTAATGGGAAAAGTGCTGATTAGCATCATTTTATTTTCATGCTTCTGAACACTTCAGTGAATATAACAAAAATTAATGTACAGGGAATATTTCCTGTTCTACAGTACTGGGCACATGATGGTACAGACTGGTACCACTTCTCTGAAACTGTCAAGGATGCCCGGGGCTCAAATTGCAAGATGTGCTGGCAGCACCTATGTAAAGCAAGTTACTGATGGTTGGAAGATGTAGGTGCATGTCCACAGTACACTGTGTCATTCCTTAATATTTGATTACTTAACAGCTAAGCATGTATTGTTTTTATCTATGATTTTACTGTTGTTTACCTGTATTAAAATTGTGGTTCAAATGTTCTTAACATTAATACAGACCCCCCAACCCCAGCTCACTACGTGCTGTATAATTTGCATCAAGCGGGAATATCAAATTCCTGGAGATCCTTTCACTGAAGTATGCACACATGCAAAAACAAATACTGTATGTTGCGATCTGTGTCCCATTTCTTTTTCCTTTCTTTTTAATGATTTCATTGCAGTAACCAATATTGGTAATGGTTCATATAACAGGAACCAGGTAGGTTGTGGAAAAGTTTGCACTCTGGCACTTTTGAGACAAAATTAAAAATTGTAACAGAACATCACCCTGTTTTCATTCATTTAGATAAACCAAGTAGGCTAGGAAGGTGATCTGATTCTTTTGGAAATGTGAGTTTCTGGCTATTTTAATCTCTTTTGTATGGTGCTCAAATCAACTTGCATTCTGTCCCAAAATTTTGAGTGCCTAACTGTAATTTGCTCACCCCTACTGTAATATCAGCTGCAATTTCTGGTTAAATGGTGTTTGATACAGACAATGTTCATAAAACATTTTTATACATAAATAAAAATAGCTCTCAGGATAAAATATTGCATATTGGATTCAAACTAGAACTTGGTGACTGTAGCACCATACTCATTGACAGCTACTCTTCCAAAATACTTCACTAATGTGTACTATAAATTACATGAGCTTATATATTAGATTAAGAAGGGAACAAGTACATGAACAATACAGTTATGCAGGCAAATACAATGCAAATGATACACACACACACACATTTAGGCCCTATCCACTCTTGCCTTCTTGTAACATTACTGGCAATCTGTAAAGTTCCGAGAGCGGCAAACACAGATTGCATCCACACCTAACACGGTTCTGAACTGTGTTTCAAAACCAAGTTTAAACCCTGTAGAAATTAAGGTTTTATCTCGGTTTTGAAAATATTAGAGTATAGCACTGTTAAGTCAGCTGTGTGGATGGGAGTACATACTGTGCTTAATAGTCCAGGTCCTCCTAGTGCCCACAATGCTGGAAGAACAGTGGTGTGCTATAGAGTTACTGGCATACCCCAAACAGCATATCTGGATGGGAGATTGCTGTACTTAAACATGGTTCTGCAAAAGTGCGGACATGGTAGCATGGTAACTGCTGTAACGTTACTGATAATATTACAGCCTGGAAAACACAGGTGTGGACAGGGCCTAATAGTTAACACCAAAAGGAAAACAAACACTGAAAACCATTGGGAGGGCCAAGAGATGCTATATGAAAGGATCAGATTTAAAAGAAGGTAGTAGCAGTAATTGGTCTAAATTCTAGAACTGCATAGCAATATGGAACTGATTCTGAAGCAGTTATACACTTTTTGAAAAAAGGGGGGGATGCAGAGTAATGGCTTATACACCGATCAATGTCTAATGCAGTATTAGTTTGCACTGATAAACATCCATCTGGGACAATACTATGCAATCCCACAAAATACAAATAAAATGTCTGCCTCCAATCCACTGTGCAATCACACTGCACACAATATCTGTAAGACCTCTTCACTCTGTATGCAATCACTCTGTATCCCATATAAGTAAGGTAAAATGATTTCCACTTCCCACCCATTGTGCAGTCAGATCACACACCATATAAATAAAACATCCCTCTCCTAACCACTGTTATATCCCACCCCTGAATATCATGAGGAGATAAATCAGATTTGTATTCTCTGATTTACTGTCTGGCAAAGCTTGTGAAGAACTGTAGAACTGTATTTCTAACAGCTGCTGTTAAAACTGGCTTCATTTGCATGACTTTCATATAGAAACAATCATTTAAATAACAAAGCCATTTAGAAGGCCCCAAATAATAAGAGCATTGTTGCTAGATAATATCGTACTTACATAACTCAGGTGAGTCAGATGGAATGACAGACCAACAATTGATAAGGCAGGCAGACAGTGTCTTCACTGATTAACAGGAATACAATGATTTTCAGATATATAGTGGCCGCATTTTTGTTGAAAATGGGCCTGTAAATAAAAAGGCCACCTTTTTCAACTATCTTATTAAATACCTATAACTGACAGTATCTGCACACCATTAAAGAAGACTAACATTACACTTTTTGGTTTAGACTGTATACTTTCTAGATCAGACTCAAACAGTTTTGCCTTTACTGAATCCTGTCCTTCTTTTATTATAACATCCAGAATACTGTTTTAAACATTATTCCATTTTAGGTGGATACTGCAATAGTTGAAGTCATTACATGAAGAGGGTTAATGCCTATATTTTTATCAAGCCTTAACACCTTCAATCATTCAAATTACCATTTTACAGAAAAAAAAACATGGTTCTTTTTTCTGGCCAAGCCTCAATTGTGTTAATATTTGTGGATTTTATGTTTTGGTGATTCTGGCAGAAAAAAAAAAAATAAAATAAAACCAATGATTATCTCACGAGAACATCAACAAGGGAAGAATAAGAAGGTTAATTGTAGACCTAATGCAAAAAGTTCAGGGTTGCTGTGTATGACTCAGTCCTCACCTGGATCTGGCAACCTTTTACCCCAATTCTGATACTTTTTTCAAGATGAAAGTCTCTTAATTTATTATTAGAGACAGTCTCTTGGTTTTCATGCAGCGTAAACGGTGGCGCTTCACAACTGAAATTTAGTTCCAAGTAACTTACATCACCTCTCTCCATATACATATCTACTTCACTGTGTGGATTATCAATAGGATGCTTGTTCTTGTTTGGTACACAATGTATGGATTTATTTATTTCCAAAATTCATTCCTTATTTGTAAATTATGCTGCATATTATACCTATCAGTTGTAAAGGTTCTGCATGTTTAAACTGTCTCTGCATATCAATCAATCAATCAAATCTTTATTTATCCAGGCAAGCATCATCGAGCACAGCTCATTTGCAAGATGGACCTGGTAAGGTCAAGGTTCAATTTACATAAGAATATAGTATAATTCAATGTACACACACTTTGAGGAGACATCATATTCAGACTATACAGTAATTTCAAGGGTAGTAGTACACTGGTAAAATACAATACAAGAAAAGGATGGTCCAATAAGCAATTAACACCAATGTTTTACATATTTACATAGATTATGGAGTAGACAGCTCATTTGATTGGTAGAGGAAAGAATTTAAGAGTATTAGGATTTAAAGTGTAAGATATCAGGGGATTTTCCTGAGGTTTGGGAACGAGGATGATGTGATGTCTGGTTAGCTGCTAAGGTGTTTCTGTGAGGAGAGGTATGTAGGGGTATATACAATAGGGACAGGTGGCAGAGGAGATAGACAAATTAAGGTCTTAACTGTGGTTGTAGGCAGGGGTGAGGAGAAGGGAAGAGGGAGGTGTAAATGGATAGTGGAGGAGGAGGAGGGGAAGGCTGGTACTGTGGTAGGGATTAACAGTGGGCCTAGGAAGGAGGAAGAAGGCCAGTAATGGGGTAGTAAATAACAGAGGGTAATAGGTAAGTGATGTATAATAAAGGATTAAGGAGAAGTGGATGGAAGGAGAAGTGTATGGATTGTGAAGGTGATGACTCTTGGGAATGGCGAAAAACTTCCGCAGATGAGTTGGCTAGCTGGGGAGGGAGATGGATAAGATTAGGGTTACTCTACTGTTGGCAGGAACAATTACATTTTTCTTTGATAAGCCTAAAGAACAGATATTTGAAGGATGCAATTGATATGTGTTTGTTCACTTTCAGTGTCTTCTGCATAGTGTTCCATAAGGAAGATAACACACAGCTAATGGCAGATCTACCATTGCGACAGTTGAATTTGGGCACTTTAAGCATGATGAAATTTAGACTCCTTAGGGCATATTTACTTGACGAGGCTTGTGTGAAGCAGTCTGAGACATATTTTGGTAGCATCTGAGTTATGGCTCTATAAGTCCATAGTGTGGCATTCCTGTCTCTTCTAAATGGGAGCGAGGTCCATCCAACTGCAACATAGAGTGAACAGTGGTGAGTGTTGAAAGGTGGATCTGTAATAAACCTCAGGGCTCTATAGTAGAGTGTGTCCAGTTTGTTCAGATATGAGATGGGGCAATGACTGTATAAGAAGTCAGCATAATCTATTACTGAGAGAAATGTGGCCTGGACCATCTTCCTTTTAGAGTCACTTGTGAGAAAGTGCTTTATTCTGTAATAGAGTCCAAGTCTCTGTCAGAGTTTTTTTAGCAATTCTTCCAGATGTTCTAAGTAGTCGAGTCTGCTGTCTAGCCAGACACCCAGGTATTTGAATTTTGTGACATATTCAAGATTTTCACCAAGAACAGTGGATATGTGAGGGAGATTGTTTGGGATGGAGTATCCTGCTTGTATTTGGGGAGAGAAAAACATTGCCTTAGTTTTTTTTTGCATTTAGCAGAAGTTTTTTTCCCAGTAGTTGATGTTGTAGTAGGTTGAATTCTGTTTGTACTTCTATGCATGCTGTTACAGGAGAAGGGTGACTGACATACAGTACTGTATCATCAGCAAACAGGTGTACAGTGGCTTTGGTAAGGTTATTGTCGATGCTATGGATATAGATGGCAATGAGGATTGGACCGAGGATAGATCCTTTGGATACTCCTCTTTGTAGTGGTTTGAGTGGGGATAGATCTCCTTCGGCCTTCACCTGCTGGGTTCTTCCTGTGAGATAGTTGTTAAACCATCTAATGGAGTATGAGTTGAGTCCTATGGATTTCAGGGAGGAGAGGAGCAGTTCATGGTCAACCATATCGAAGGCTTTACTCAGGTCTAAGAATACAGCACAATTTTTTCATCCAGTTCAAGCTGCCAGTCATTGGTTACTTTTGTGAAGGCTGTGAAGGTACTGTGTTTGGCTTCAAATCCAGATTGTGCTGGATTTAAAAGATTAGCTGCTTCAAGGTATCCTCTTAGTTGGGTGCTCACGATTTTTTCCAGCAGTTTGGACAGCACAGGGAGAATGGAAATTGGTCTGTAGTTGTTGAGGTTCTTGGGGTCCCCTGCTTTCAATAGTGGAATAACTTGAGCGGTTTTCCAGATCGATGGGATAGTTCCTAGTTGTAATGAGAGGTTAAATAGTTGTGTTATTGGCACTGCTAATACTTGTATGGCAATTTTTCAAAAGTAGGGTCAAGGAGTCTGCACCTGCACTTTTTTTATGTCCAGTTGTGATAGTAGTTCTTCCACCTGCTTCAGAGTGGCTGGTATGAAGAAGGTAGTCAGTTGCCCGTGCTTCAGTTTTCTTTATACCTAACTGGGAGCACATTTGGTTAGCCGGAGAGGTGTTGAATGCTAGTCCTGCAGTTGTAAAGTGATTGTTAAAGGACTCCAAGACTTCTAGTCTATCATTGATGATTTTCTTTCCACTGTGTATTTTGGCTGGGAGTAAGTTACTTGGGTCATGTCTTGCTATGTCTTTTATACTGTTCCAGAACTTGGCAGGGTTGTGGCAGGAGGAGTCTAGTTCAGCCATATAGTAAGCAGCCTTAGCGTCTAGTACTTTTCTGGTGCAGATATTCCTGGCTTTTTTGAACTGCTCCCAATCAGTTGATATCTTAGTTTTTGGTGTCTTTTTTCATAGCTTGTCTCTGTCAAGGAGGGTGGATTTGAGGTCTGAAGTGAACCAATGACAGGTTTTATTCTTGATACGTACTTTAGATACTGGTGCATGGATGTTAAGGGCTCCTGTAATAATGTCATTTAGAACATCATATGCTATCTCTACTGTGTTTGCTAAGTAAAACTCTTGCCATCGTGTGGAGTGCTTTATCTCTTCCAGATATGCATTAATGTTAAAGTTTTGTTTTGATCTCCTCACTGTGAACTTAGTGGGGGATGAGGGCTTAAACTTAGTGGGGGATGAGGGCTTACATGCTGATCTTACACCTGCACTAAGGCAGTGGTCGCTGATATCATTGAACAGTACTTCAACGTGTGAGAAAAGGTGAGGTTTACTCACTAGTATAACATCTAATAGTGTGCTGTTACTTGTATTCTTTTTGTTGATTCTTGTAGGTTCATTTATTAGCTGTATGAGCTGATATGTGTCACAGAATGATATTAAAGGTGTAGCTGCCCTAGAGACCCAGTTTAGGTTTAGGTCTCCTATAATTATAGTTTCTTCAGTCCACTTTTTGATTAAGTCACCCAGATGGGATAGTAGCTTGGGGCCAGCTGAGGGGGACCTATAGCAGCCGATTAGCTGCAACGATGCAGTGTGGGAGAGAGCCACTTTGAGGGATAGGCATTCAAATTCTTTTGCCATAGAAGATGAGTCAAGGCAGGTAGCAGATAGGCTGTCCTTTACATATATCGCTACACCTCCTCCCCTGGATTGACGGTCAGCTCTGAATAGTTGATAATTGGGTAAGTTTATGTCTTTGTTGGCTGTTGTAGGCCTGAGCCATGTCTCGACACTACCAGTATATCTGGTAGGGTATGGTTAACCCAGGCTTGGATCAGCATGATCTTTTTAGCAGACAGCACACATTAATATGGAGAAAGCTTAATCTTTAATCTTGGCTAAGTCTGATGGTGCAGTGATGGCCTCTGGGGGTCCTGGGTTAAGTTCCACATTTCCTGAGCATATTAATAATAAAATCAATATTTTCATGATTGCCACAAGAGATAGGTTATATATACTTGCTGTTGCCTGCTTTTTTTTCTGATGCAGCCTTCTTTGCCATCCGGATGTGAAGCTTTGGCCTCTCGTAAGAGTGATGATTATTACTCTTGTAGATAGGAGCATGTAAGATTTTACAGTGCACAAATACAAACATTCCAGTTGCAACCCTAATGACATCAACAATCCCAAACTTTTTTTAGAACAAAATTATTTTTATATTAACTTTTAACACACCAGTATAATTTCATTTAGGTGCAGCAGCACCTATGTTACAAGGGGATCTGAGGGTGTGTAGTCTCAGCAGCAGAGTAGTAACAAGCTACTCATATTATACACAGACCTTTACACAGCCATCATGGTTTACTTTAACCTTGCCCTTTCCCCCATTTGTATTTCAGGCCAGGCAGTTCAGCTCAGTTCGAATAGGGAGGGGTTGTTATTGCTATGGCTCTCAGGTTTCCGCTCCCACTCCCCAAGCAGAGAGAGGGACTGCCAGCCTGACTGAATGCACAGCACAATCTGAGCCCTGTTCAGCCTCTCAAACATGGAGAATAACAAGGACAGGGTGGCCAGCGGCCCCTCACTCACCTTCCCAGCTCGGGCACAGTCTGACTCTCCCCGCCGCTGCTGCTCCCTGGTAATCCCAAAATTAGATCCCAGAGTGGGCCCCTCCACAGCGCGACACACAGGCAGCAGTACCCTCCTCACCTACCTGCCTGCCCGCCCCAAAGATCCGTCTCTTTGTAAGATTCAGTCAGACATGTTCTGTCAATGTGCCTGGCTGATACCCTTTGCCAGTTAAAAAGAGAACATGTCTTACTTGATTAGGTCATGCCTTTGTGGCATAAGTATCCCACTGCTGTGAGACACACACCTTATAACATATGATTACATTTCATTTTAAACTCATCATGAGAAAGCTACTTTGTCTATTGTGGACATAGAGTATAATAAAATAGATTGTTTAACACAGTAAATGGCATATTTTATTTATTTTTATTTATTGAAGAGAATCAGAATTACAATCCTTTGAGTCATAGACTCCTTTGCAAAGGCTCCACGTCAGTACATAAAGAACAAAACATAACATTTACTGGCATTATACATAGGTACAGTATATACATAGTTTCAATGATCCTGAGGTGGAAATTTGGTTTTAGCTGTGACAAGAGGTAGATTACAGATTTGGAGGGTCATAATTGAACCCTGAGTCAGATTTTATAAACATTGTGATAGTGAGAAATGAGGATGCAGTCTAGTGTATGTTTGGGCATATTATCCCCTGTCGTCATAGATTTTCTACATTTGCTGTAACTATATGGACTGCTAATAATGAGTTTCCTTTTGTGTTTTGGAGATGGTGGAGGTGAAACAGTTGCAGTCACAGGCAGCTGATACAAGGAGGAAGTCATTGAGACCATTTTTAAATTGGCCAAGATGAGGGGCTAGGGAGATAGAGGCTGGTAGGCTGTTTAGCCAATGGGGAGACGGTATTGGAAAGACCTTTGTCCTAGGGTGGTCCTACAGTGGGGAACTAGGAGAGAGGTGCCAAAGGTGAGTCTAGTTGCCCTTCTGTGGGGAATGGTCTGGATGAAGTTGTGGAGGCCTATGGGTGCTAGCTTCATGTGTATTTTTTTCATATGTCAAGATGATACCCAGTGTAGTTTTAGTTAAAGTATCTAGTACAAGCATCTCTATACATGTACTGTATTTTTGTTTATAAATAAATAGGGTCTTAAAGGTGTATAAATGGCATGCTCAACCAAAGATCCACAATGCTTACATAACATGCAATTTTTTGTACATCCTTCTATGCTACTCTTTCATTTCCTCAAGTGATTGTAACTTCAATGTAGCAAGAATTCCTGTAGTAGAACTGGATTTTAATGGGTTAATTGATGGAAGCTGCTATCCTGATTAATCACCTGTTTCTGGAACACAATTTAGGCAAATCCTGTGGTTCAGAAGCATTTCTGGATACTCTGCTGTAGTGCCTGTTTATTTGCAAACATATTAATACTATCTGTTAAAGCCCTCTGAGTCAACTTCACAGTACGTATTCAGGAAAACAAAAAAAAATATATATGAAACAGCTGCAGTGCTAACCAAATGTAAAAAGATGCCAAAATCTTCTCCCTGCAATAAACATGCTTTACTTTATTAGTGATTATAACTTGTGGCTGAGTGGTTCTGGCTCTATTAGTGTACTGAAGGGTCTCATCATTTTACTTAATGAAACTTGAGAATGCAGTCTCTCAGTATGAAAGAAAATGGGGCCATTAATTTATATTGGAACACAGAATCCTTCTTTACTCTTGGTTTGACAGGTACAGAGCCATATCACCACATTATTGCACAAATCTACCTATTTGGTGCAGCAAGTTCCAAGGTCTGGAGCTGCTGGCTGCAGTTTCAGCTGTGAGTTACCATTTCCTTGGTGTATAGTGATGTCCCCACCCCCTGATTGTTGTCTGGCTAAATAAATAAATAAAATCCCATGGCCCAGATATTCAAACTGCGCCAGGCTGTGGCGCAAGCTTGGGCGCAGCGCAACTTGGCTGTGCAGGGGTGTGGACTGAGTGAAATTCAACAGAGCTGTGCCATGGCTCAGCAGCATTGAATATCACACCCTGGCCACCCCCAGTGTGCATGGTGCAGTGGCATTGTGCCAGCGCAAGTGGACAGAGTGGAGCATAGGGATGTGCTAGCGCAAGTTCCATTATACCATGCACAGCAACCACGATATTCAAAACTTGACATGCAAATGGGGCCATAATGTATGCAAGGTGCAAATGGGTCCATTTACATATCATTATGGCCCCATTTTCATACAGGTGTGCCAATCCCCAATGACTTACACCTGGCGCCCTGCCAGGCAGCAGCCATTGGGGACCAACACCCTCTGCAGCCATCAATGTGCTCCACATCCCGATCACGGGCATTTGTATAAAAATAGTTATCCCTGGTGGTCCAGTGGACTGCTATCTGCCTGATTGCGGGCATTTGTATAAAAATAGAAATTAATGTCCGATATCCCTGGTGGTCTAGTGGACCGCTATCTGCCCAATTTCAGGCACTTGTATAAATATAGAAATTAATGTCCAATATCCCTGGTGGTCCAGTGGACCGCTAGCTGCCTGATCGCAGGCATTTGTATAAATATAGAAATTAATGTCCAGTATCCCTAGTGGTCCAGTGGACTGCTATCTGCCCAATCACAGGCATGTGTATAAAAATAGAAATTAATGTCCAATATCCCTGGTGGTCCAGTGGGCCGCTATCTGCCCGATCGCAGGCATTTGTATAAAAATAGAAATTAATGTCCAATATCCCTGGTGGTCTGGTGGACCGCTATCTGCCCGATTGCAGGCATTTGTATAAATATAGAAATTAATGTCCAATATCCCTGATTCAGTCACATATCTGGAATGTGTAGTACGGTACGGGCTGCAGACCCATTGGCTCATGCTGTGAACTGTGTACTAAAACAACTATAATCCATCCTCTTTTGATAAAGAACCCACTGGTATCATGCCTGCCATAAATAAAAGCCAAGACAACAGAAAAAATAGACAAAGTCTCATAATGAAGTGTGAGAGACAATTGGGGTACTTTCCAGTTACTAGGACATCATAAGGTACACTAACCACCCAAAGTTCCATTTTTTTTTGCCAAAATTCTAATAAATGTCTAGAGTTAGAGCAATACAAAAGGAAATATTCTGTGGATTCTTCTAAGTTTATACAGTCCAGATAAGGACAATTCCGTTCTTCTTTAGCTTTATACTTAGCATTTGCCTCATAGATTTAATCTGCCATATATAAATCAGAGGGTTTCCTACATATAAGGGGGATTCTTTTACTATTAAGGATAATTTTAAAACTTGGTACTGTGGGTAAATTCTACATATATATAGCTTTATAAATGTTTTTCCAGTACCTTGCAATATCATTTTCTTCAAATGCCCCATTTATACAATTTCTGCACCACGGGTTTAAAATATAATGGAATATGTAAATATTTACTACACCTTGGAGCTATGCAATTCCAAGCAGCCATATATCTACCTAAAACTAAATGTACCCATCTATTACCACCCTGTGTAACAGCGAATAAACCACTGCAAACTGTTTCTGAAAAAAATAATGCAAAACAAAATACCACTGATCCATCATTCCAATGCCCCCTTTCGTTTTATCTAGGTAAGTAAATTATTGTTTAATAGGGTTAAGCTTGTTTCCACACAACATTTGAAAAAATAAACTATAAATCTTAGTCTCCGATACTGTAGGTAAAGGAAAAATCATTGCTACATGCTGTAAACATGGCAAAATAAACTGTTTAGAAATTTTGATTCTTTTCTGCTTCGAAAGTTTCCACTGCTTCCATTGAGATATTTTAGTCTTTATCTTTTAATGGGCCTTATCCCAGTTCTCTGTTGGTAAGTTTTGTGGACCAAATAGAATACCTAAAATGGCAATGGATTATGAGGAAACAATAATACCATTACTCCTAACATTCAATTTACTTCCCGTGCTTTTAAACAAGCCTCGTGTTTTAGTTAAATTTAATTTAGTGGTAGAAACACTTGCATAATTTGCAAATTCAGATAAAATATGTCAAATTGTGTATAGTTAGAAAAAAATTACAAACGTCATCTGCATATGCTTGTACAACTAATTCCTGTTGCATTTCCATTCCCATAATTCCAACCCATTTGAAATTATCTGTAAACCATCGTAACAAAGAATCCAATAAAAAACATACAATGAAGGGCTAAAAGGACTGCCCTACGGTACTTCTGAATGAATTGTAAAACCAGTAGCAATCTGATCTTGTATAACTGGAAATATTTGACAAGAATGGTATAAAAACTGTATTTGCTTTATAACTGTCAGTGGGATATTATAAACAGCCAAAACATGAAATAAAAAGTGTCAATAAACTCTATCAAAGGCTTTTTCTAAATCAGCCACCACTATACATCTAGCAACACCAGAAAGTGAGGAGTGTACAATAACATCTCTAATAGTCATCAAAGCAGACTGTAGCCATCTGTTAGGAAGGCTGCAAAACTGCTGTGGGGAGATTACTTGAGCTGCATATGTTTTCAACCTAGTATTTAACAAAATGGCTAACATTTTATAATCTGAATTTAACAAGGTAGTAGGTCTCCAAATCTTAATCTCAGTTCTATTTCCTGTTTTAAATAAATAAATCATTAAACCTTCTGAAAAGGAAGGGTACATAGTATTTACAAGAAAAAAATAATCAAAAACTAACTTCAAACAGAGTGCTAAAATGTTTGAAAACATTTTATAAATTTTTTTGGAAAGCCCATCTTTCCCTGGTGATGAATAATATTTTCATGTTTTAATTGCAATTTTTATGTCAATCACAATTATTGGATCTTGTAAGGCAGAAATTTCATTTGGTAATACCAGGATATAAATATTGTTTAAAAAAATTCTGATTTTGTCCTGAATAATAGGAGTTTGAGCAGCCAAGGAGTTAAAATGACTTTCCATCAATTTATTTATCCCTTCGACTGAATCAATAAAGTTTCTGTCTTGATCTAATAGGTAGCCAAGGGAGGTGGAATTCTGAATAGTTTTGCATGCTTCAAAGTGGTCCCCTATGGGAGATTTCTGGGTTCCACTAGACAGTAGCATGTGGATTTATTGTGCTCTATCATATTGATACAATTTCATTTCCATTTTCAACTGCGTAATCTGGTCTGTATAGTAAAATTTAGATGTATATGAAAAAGTATAAAGTTTCTGCAATTGTTGTCTAAGGGAAAGATATTACAAACATTTCTCATTCCCTAGCCTTTTCCCATATTTAATAAACCATGTTCTTAAATCAGCTTTAGTAGCTATCCACCAATCCCCTATATTAGAATATAAAACAAACTACCAACAGTTTTGCTGTGAGAAGATTCAAAATGTTGTGGCGGACATATGGGACCAATAAAATAGAAGTATTATGTTTCCATCTATTTAATATTGTCTGTGGTCGTCTTCTAGTTGTAAGGTACAATATAAAATTAAGTGATCCAAAAATTCTACTGGATTTGATCTAAAATTTCCAATAAGTACATTAGGGGAAGTAAACAAATAATGTACAATGGTATGTAATTTATTTTCGGTATATGTGAAGGTTGGTCCTGAAATCCGGTATTTACTACAATCTGTAAGGTCAGCTGTTTTAACAAGGTGTTCTAAAGCATTAGAGTCACAATATTTTTTTTTTTTGTAGCCATAGGAGCAGAAACATTGTGTTTTAAAGGCAAGGTACAATTAAAATCCCTTCAAAGAGAGCTAAATAAGAGGCAACTAGAAAAGGTTGAATAGCTTTCAAGAGAGCTACCCTCTCAATATTAGTTTGAGGGTTGTATATAGTAATAAAATGAAAGCCTACATCTTCCCATATACCATCCAGAATCAATGCCCTCCCGGCAGTCAAGTCTGTCAATTTTTGTAAAGTGAATTTATAGGAATTGAAAAGAATTCCAACTCCTTCTTCCTTATCTGGTCCAAATGACCAATATGAAGGACCCCAAGGCAATCTTTCTTAAATGCCACAACTTGTTCCACTGAAAACATTCAAGTTTCTTGTAACAAACAGATGTCAATATGTAAATCATGAATATATTGAAGAAAAGCCTGGCATTTGACATAATTAAGAATACTATGAGTATTAAGTGAACCCCAAGTACATACAGTCATGTAGTAAGTGTCCGACTGCATTAATTATTTTTCCTTTTCTTCTTCTTTTTCCTTTATGATCTCCAGAAGTCTGGGAAGGAGGGTCTAAATTAGAAGTCTGTGAATCAGTCTCCTTTTTCCATTTTAGAGTCTCCCTTAAAAAGTGCAGCATATGAATTTCCAGTCTCTAGAGGACCTGGAGAAGGGCGGGTGGCTTTGTGTTTGAAAATCTAGATGACGGCATTCGAAAAGGTGGAGAGGCTGCAGGAGAAGCTACAGCTAACTCATCTGAACTTTTAGGGTCTTCATAGCATACTGGATGTAGTGACCTGGGATCAAAAGCAGAGACTGGGTCTGACCCTATTATAAGATCATCTTTAAGCAGAACCAGATCTACCACTGGAATGGGGGGGCTGAACTTTCCTGAGCATCTGGTGCTACTCTGGTTACCTCTGAGGTCATGGTGGGGGTTGAGGGCTATCAGGAGGGGAAGCAGCAGAATCCTGTGCTTGTTGAATAAGTATTTCAGGGCTAACACAGGAAGCTTTGTTTTTAGCTGCCCAAGGACATTCCCCAAAAGTGTGTCCATACTCCTCATATAAGTCACATTTCATGTGGTTATCACATTGCATGGTGACATGGCCTATTTCCCCACAATTATCACAACGTGGTTTGTCACAAGTACTAGACAAACGAGTATGGGAACCACACTTGTAGCAAGCTCTAGGCTGTGCCCCATAAAAACAAACCCCTCTATCTTTCCCTAACAGAAAGGAGTTAGGAATATGTTCCACTCCAGAGTAATTCTGCCTAAGTTTTACCTTATACTTCCATCCTCCTGTCCAGAAACGTTCTTAATCTAGAATTGTTTCTGGGGCACTAAGCACATCACATTTTTGGTTTAGCCAATAAGTAATATCCTCCACATGGACCCCCTCATTACAAAACATCACCGTAACATATTTAATTAATGGTTTGGTAAATGGAATCACTAAAAAGGGGGTCCATGTGGGGGAAAACTTAACCTACCCCTAACGTTCCCAAAATAATTCTAAAGCATGAGCTGTATGAAAGCTAACATCAAAGTCATCCTCCCCAGATATGTTAATAAATGCAAAGACATCATTATGTATAAAATGCAATGAGTCCTTTAACAAGTTCCTGCCCACATAATATTGGTCTAGTCTCTCTGCTAAACCCCCTTTGTATCTAGTGTGTACAGCATTCCATCTAGGGGCTTATTCTTTTTTAGCATGAGAAAAACGTCCAGCATTAAAGGTTTTTGTTTAGCATCTGTAGGGTGTTCAGAGTCTTGTATAGGATCACCTTCATCTTTAGCATGTTGTTACTTATTATGTTCGTGCTTAACTACAGGGCTTTATTTGGTAGATAGTCAATTTTTTTATCACTCACCAAAGTCTCAGATGAATCCAAAGATAAATCCTTCTTCTATACAGGATTACTCTCAGGCTTAGTAGTAGGCCTTGGTTTCCAGTCAGGGGAGGCCTGGGAAAAATTGCAGGTAGAGTCCCATGCTGGATCAGGTAGCCAATTCCCCCCCGACATCTGTTTCCATCCAGCCTCTAGGAGTGCTTTCTGTGGTGACCAAGGAGCACAAGGGGAATAGGCACCTCTGTAGTTTTAGCAGCAACAGTAGAGGAAATAGGTAGAACAGTCTGAACAGAGGATTGCCGTCTTGTTAGCGTTTATGGGAACCTCCCGCTGTGAAGTATCATTTTCCACAAACGATTGTTTTGTCATATCAATTTTATCCTTAAAGGAAAAAAACTGTAGCTGTAGTTTGCAGATCATGTATCATTTGGTATTCAATAAGGTTGTGGGGATTAATCAGAGCTTCAGGTCATGCAGTGTGTTTAAAAACAAACCCTGCCATTTTCGTAAGCCGTGGAACCGGCTCCTTGCTTACAGTTTTCAGGCGCTTGCTAGGCACCAGTTTTATAGACAGCATCTCAGAACAGAGAGGATTTTTAGGTGAGGAAAGAATGTCAGAATTTTCAGTAGACTTTTGGTACACATTTAAAGTAGAAAAGTTAAAACTGCCAGCCTTTAAACTTTCTGAGTCAGGTACTGTAAGATAATGTACATGAGAAGAGGATGACTCACCTGACCATGGTGAAGCCTTTGATGCTGCTGCATCAGACACCAAACTGACAGGTAGATGAGACAGTTTGACAGCAGGCACTTCTCGCTGCTCAGATATCAAAGCCACCTGACTCGATTCGCGAACTTGTGTTTCAAAAAGTTTTTTTCAATTGAAGAATTATTTGACATTTTAGTCATTTACCTCCGAGCAGTACTTATTTAATTCATTTATATTTCTGTACGAAGTTTGAAGAACCATAAGTTCTTCTGCAGAGACATAAATATCAGTAATATCTTTATCTTTTCCTACAACATTATCCATAACAACTGTCACATTCTCAGCCTCTGGTAGAGTTAAGGTAGAAGAGGAGGCTTGCTCCCCTACCAGAATTGCTTCCACACACTGTGAAGCCTCACCCCTAGTGGCCATCCTGAAACTAGACAGCAACTCCTCCTACTGACAGCAATTCAGTAGGGAAATTTCCCTGGTGTCCTGGCCAAATTTCCCTCATTCACTAAAAATACCACCAACAGCTTAATCTGGTTCAAGGTCAGTTGGCATTCATCTGTATCCCCGCTTCCGGATCATGCCAGAAGATAGGCAGGATTTGTCTAGTCACTTACACGGTCAACAAAAACTAAATAAATAAATGTATGTCGACAGCAGTTATACATACACATGGTAGAATCGTGGAATGAGGATGTTTGTGGACAGTCACAGGGGACAGGTAGTAAGTGGTAATGGATGATGGGTAGTCATATTCTTTGGAGTTACATGGAGTGCGGTCAGTGTATGGTGTGTGTATGCAGTTAATTCAACTCTGGAGCAGCTCAGATGGATAAGGAGGAACTGGGAAGATGGCTGGGTCAGGGATGGAGAGATCAATAGGAAAAGGCTACCTGAAGAGCCAGCTGTCACCAAAGGTTGAATCATTCAAAAGAAATGATAGACAGGGCATGGGCACAAGAGGTGCAGTCAATCAGGAGCACATTTTGGGCAATACACACATGACTTGATGGTGGCTAAGCACCAGGAGAAGATAACATCAGGGGAATGGCAGTGATATAAATCACAGAGAGGGGTGACTGTGGTGGCTTATATAACAGTGAATGACAATAGGAGCAGATAATCATTTTTGGCTAGACTGGAGGAGCAGGATATGTTGAGAAGGGAAATTGGCATGAATGGAAGGGTGTAGTGAAATATGAAGGGTAATGAATATGACGGTGAGGCAGTAGACAAATAGAGGTGAAAGCAGGCAGTAGCACATTCAGTACAGGTCAGATTGAAGGTGGTGAAACAGCAAGCAGCATGTGCAAGAGGGGAGAAGGAGGAGCAGTTAGAGATCAGACATGGGGTACAGTACAGCAGGCAGCCATGGAAAAAAACAGCACATGGGGGAATGGGGTGAACAGGGGATTGGAAGAGGACATGACAGTGTTAACACAGTGAGCCAGTGGCAAGAGGTGTGGAAATGCAGGCACAGAAAGAGAAGGTGTAGAGCAGAATAGGAAGGGAATTATAGTGGAATCAGTTAGGCTGGGCACAAGTTGAGCAAGGGAAAGGTCAGGCCAAAGAAAGATGGGCATACATGACACAGAGAGGGTACAGGGGTACCAAGGTAGGGCGGAAGGATGGGGAGATCAAAATGGGGCAGAGGTTTAGCAGTCAGCAGGATGGTGAAAATGATTTGAGGCAAGGTCATTATTCTGTGGAATTCAAATTTGAGGTGTAAGATTGGTTGGTGGAAGTGTCTCCTGGAAAAGCAATAATTAGGTGGATTGCATGCACGGCATGACAGAGGAAATAGTCGGATAGCACATAAACAGATGTGTGATGAAAGTAGGTTAAAAACCAAAACAATTGTGGTACATATTTGCACAAACTACCTGAATGTGAGAAGGATAGAATAGGTGCTGGACAGTCTAAGGGTATCTTGGAAAATATGCAGTATGGTTGAAAGGTTGTCAGTTATCTCAGAATACCTAGCAGTGCCAATATTGAGTCAGTCAGGAATCAAACAAACACTGAATTCAAAAGTGGATTGAAGGAATTGCATGTCTCCATGGGGTATTGATTGTTGGTGTTGGGGGGCAACAAGTTGGATAAGAACAAATCTGTATGCAGAGAATAGGTTGTACCTTAGTAGAGAAGCAATACATGTGCTGAAGCTTATGTTAGGGGTATTTATCAAATAAAATTATAATTTAAACTAGGTAAGCGGAGGTGCATTGTTGTGGGAGTTGTGGGACACATTGCACTGGGGAATTACCTCTAGGAGAGGTGACTTCCTCCTTCACCTGTACAGATCACTTGGAAGGCTGCGCTTGGTTTACTGCATGCAATACTGGTGTCCCTACTTGAAAAAAGATCATTAGATGGTGTACTGCAATGGGCAATAGAAAATTATCCTGGTTTTGGAGGACAAAACATATGAGGATAGAATGAGAGAGTTCAATATGTATTCTCTGCATGATAGAAGGGAGAGGTGGATTTGATTGTGATCTTTAAATATCTGAAGTGTTTGAACAGATTAAGCTCAGGAAGTATTTTCAAGTTAAGAAGGTGGAAGGGAAACCAGGGGGCACAATGTGAAACTGGAAGGAGAAGTCA
Organism: Neoceratodus forsteri; assembly: GCA_016271365.2. NCBI lineage: Eukaryota > Metazoa > Chordata > Ceratodontiformes > Ceratodontidae > Neoceratodus > Neoceratodus forsteri. Next base: position 1,182,407,864 of record CM057458.1, read on the forward strand.
GGAGGGAAATGAGAATGCACTATTTCACATAATGGGTGATAGGTGGCTATATCAATGGGGACGGATTGCAGTTTTAAAAAGGGTATGGAACAGGTTCAGAGGGTGGGGTTGTTAAAATTGTGTGTGTGTAGATGGAGGGTTGTACAAGGGCTAAATTAATGATGGAGGAGGCAAGGGTAGGAAATCGTAAGGTGGTGATAATGCTGAATGAATCAATGGTTAGACCACATCTAAGGTACTGTGTCCAGTTCTATAGGTTACATATCTGTAAACACAGAGGCCCAGACATTCAGACTGCACCTGGCAGGGGTGCAACCTGGGTGCAGCACAACTGGGATGTGCAGGGGCCAGGACCGGAGTTGTTATTCAATGGTGATCGCAGATGGCGCAACACCATTGAATTTGACAAGGTTGGGAGCACAACCGCGCATGGCGCAGTGTGGCACCGCGCCAGGTCAAGCCACAGAGAAGAAGCACGGGGATACTCCAGCAGAAGCACAGTTGCACTGTGCATCTCCTGCAATACTCAGCAGGGGCATGCAAATGAGGCCATAAGATATGCAAGGTTCAAATGGGACCATTTGCATGTCATTATGACTCCATTTGCATGCCTTGCACAGGGCAGGCCAGCGACTTGTGCCTGGCTCCCTGCACAGCATGACATGTGCTGTGGGGATCCTGGGCATCTCCCATAGCCCCGTAGCTGTGATCATGTGGTATAAGTCACTAACTATAGCCCTGGTAGTCTAGTGGCCCCTTTTCCTCTCAATTCCCCGATAGTTGTAATGTTAGTCCCTGGTAGTCTAGTGGCTCCCCTCCCTCCTGTGTCACCGATTGCTGGAATAAGACCATTATCTAAGTCCCTTGTAATCTACTGGTGCCCCACTCCACCCATTGCTGCGATCACAGTTCAACACCATGTCTTATTTCCATGGTGATCCAGTGGCACCCCACCCCTCCCACACACACAGCACCCCTTGCCCACCATACCCCACTCCCCCAACCCGCATTCCACCTGTCTGCCAGCCGAATGACAGATACAGTACGGGCTGTAAGCACATTGGTCCACAGTGTGAACCAATGGGCTTGCAGGGCATACTGTACTAGACAGTCCCACATATGTGAATGAAGTTATCACATATGTGGACTGTCTAGTACAGTTATTCTGCAAGCCCATTGGTTCACACTGTGGACCAATGGGCTTACAGCCACACTATCTGTCATTTGGTGGGTGTCCGGGCAGTATGTTGGTGGGTTGCAGTCACCTGGCAAGACAGGGGGAGTGGGGTGGGCAAGGCTGCGTGTGGTGGAAGGTGGAGGCGCTGGATCACCAGGAACATATATGGCGCCACCATGATTGAAGCAATGGGCTGGGGGTACCACTAGACTGCCAGGGACTTCTATAATGGTTTATTCTGGTGATTGGGGAAATGGGAGTGAAGGGAGCCACTAGACTACTAGGGAACATCTATCATTACTGTTATCGGGGCATCGGGGACTCGGGAGGGAGTCCACTGTACTACCAGGGATATGTGTGTGGTTGTGGACTGTATTCTGGGTGGGCGGGTGGCCACCCATGGCTGGTGACTACTGTGTTACGCCCTGCAATACAGCGGCCTGCCTGTGGGTGGCGGGGAGTTGTTTCCACTCCTCACAGGTTCAACTTTAAGCCCCTCTATGCAATGCACTGCAGTGTTGCACCAGCATATGCGCCACACATCTCAGGCTGAATGTCAGGATGCTGCCACAAATGCATGGGCGCCGCCCCGCATCTGTGTCGTATACACTACATTGCGCCCCGGCGCATCGGGATATGTGCTCCACCTGGCTGCCCTTTCAATATCCCACTGGGGTGCAATGTGGGTTGCAGCAGTGCAACTCTGTTGTGCCATTGCCATCCACTTTGAATATCCCGGTCCAAGTATCTCCTGTCTTCAAGTGTGTACATGTCCATCGCCCCTCAGTCTATCATCGTATGCCTTACACTACTGACCAAATATCATATTTGTGGCCTTCCTCTCTATGTTATCCAGCAAGCTAATGTCATTTTTGAGGTGTGGGCACCAGTACTGAACTCCATACTGTATTTGTGGTCTTACCAGTGACCTACCCAAGGGCAGTACAACCTTTCACACTTAATACTGATCCACCTAACTATGTATTTCAGCATCTTGTTGCACTTGTTGCTGCCTTAGTGTACCGTATGGAACATTGCAGGTCACTAGTGAGCATCACTCCCCGATATTTATACTCTTCTGATGCAGATGCTTGAACTCCATCCAAGTAGTACTCAGTTGGGGGATTCTTGGATCCAATATGCATAACATTGCATTTCTTGTCACTGAAGTCAATAAGCCAGATCCTGGACCACCTACCAAGATTTTCCAGACCATCGTTTATGTTCAGTATAATTTCAGCTGAGACCACTATTCTGCAGAGGTTGATGTAGTCTGTGTATAGTCATATTTTGTGCTTAATTATCCACATGTGTCACTGATGACTACTTTGAGCAACACTCGCCCCAGAACAGAATGTGGCTTGACTTCAATGGTGATCTAATTTGAGCCAGATAACTCCCACCCCAACAATTACCACCCTATGGTTTCTGTCTTTCAGCTAGTTTTCAATTCATTAATCTGGTAATCTAATACCCAACGTTGATATCAGACATCTTACAGTTCAACTGTTTGTGGTGCATAGAGTCAAGGCCTTGCTGAAATCTAGATAGCGGATGTCTACTGCTTGGTCCCTGTTTACTTTCTCAGTGACAAAGTAAAGTAAGTCAATTTAATTTGTTTGGCACAAGCAACCTACCTCTCCATCCCCTGCCCACTCATATACCCATTCTGCCTCAAATCTTGGAGACCATGTTCACATTAACTTAGGCTGCTGGATGATTTAGAACGATAGGTTTTAGGACAAGATATTATGTCAGCGCAGCCTAACTTATTAATATTCCATCAACCTTTCATTTTATATGCTCGACAGAGTGTGCCTCAAGTAAGGGAAGAGTACAAACATATGAAAATCCCAGCAGAATATTCCTCATGGTCTGTCATGTCTGCTTGATTGTGCAGCTAGTCCCTCATCTCACAACTGCCCTCCACCCTCCCTCCTTAGATTTACCCTCACCTCACCCTGTCCCATTCTCTTGAAACTGCCCACCATCTTACAGACCACCACCTCATGTGGTATAGTGTTCCACTTGCCCACCACGCCTTTCGGTGAATAACTATCTTCTTACCTCCCTCATTAATCTCCCCACTCTTCCAGTCTGAGACTATGCCCTCTCATGTCTCTTCTTCTTCTTAACTGAAAGATCCCTTGTTCGAGTCTCGTTTATCCTTCTCAAGTACTTAAAGGTCTCAATCATGTCCCCCCATCCCTCCTCTACTCTAAGGAGTACATAGCTAACTCCCTCAGCCTTTCCTCACAGGGCTTGCACTCCAAACCAAGACCATTTTTGTTGATCTACACTGCACCACCTCCAACTATCTGACATCTTTCTTCATGTATGGGGGCCATAACTGCATGCAGTACTCTGGGTGCAGCCTGTCCAGTGACCTGTACAGGGGGAGGATTACCTCCCTACTTCTGGAGGAAATTCCCCTCGATATGTACCCCAACATCTTGCTGGCCTTCACTGCCACCTTCCTACACTGAGCAGAGTTGTTCATTTTTGTCATGCTCCCTGTTATAAGTGCCTCAGGTCCTTTTCCTCCACGGTGCTTCTGAACAGTACTCCTCCCATTTGATAGCCCCTCACCTGGTTCTTTGCTCCAAATGACATCACCTTACACTTCTTGGCATTTAACCTCAGCTACCATGTTTCTGACCATCCTTGCAGTGTAGTCGGTCCTCCTGCAGCCCTTCCATCCCTCAATGTCATCAACCACCACCCCATTTTGAGTCATCTGCGAACAGACTGATCTTATTTCAGATCCCATACCTGTCCCCCCACCCCTTCTCGATCTCCCTCTCTCTCTCTGTCTAAGTTTACTCACTGTTCTGCATGTTGCACCCAGCTCTGCTCATGCAAAAGTGTCCTATGCCTTCATTTGGACTCACAATTTTCACCTCTTCTCCACCCGTGTTTGATGTCACCATGAACCTGCCCCAGCTCACACTGTTTGCAATCTTCCTAGCGTCTGTACTGGTGCTGACAGACTTATGTGCTAAGCTTCTTCTCTGGCCTGGGCTCCATATCCTAAAAAAAAAATCAATCATTCTGCAGGATCTCAATCTAAACTGGCTCAGTACCCACCAGCCTGACTATGCCTCCCTCCTAAAATACTACAACCTGATTCAAACTATTAAGCTTCCTACAAAGCAGAACCCTCGTATGGGTACACAGACACTCCTGGACTGGATCGTAACAAACTAGGAGGACTGTATCCCACATGCTGGTACCATGGCTGACTTCATTTGTGATCACTCCCCTACATACCTTCTTTGGTTATCCAAACTTAAATGACCCCTGCCCAAATACCTGTCTTTCTGTAACTTTGAAAAGCCCAAACACCCCTGTCCTCTCTCTGAGGCATGGGCACTGGACTTGTCTGCCATCTTCTCAGAGTCATATGTGCCCCAAGCAGCATCCATGTTCACTCAGCTCTCTTGACCCTACAGGCTAAGCATTTTCCAGTCACCACCAGAAGAGTGAGGGTTGGCTGCTCAAGTTGGGTCACAAAAGACCTTGTTACCCTAATGAAAGACAGGGACTGTGCCTGGTCAACCTATAAAGCATTCCCATCCCTGACCCTATGGGATGATTACAGGTGTAGGAAGAACCTTTGTAAACACTTGGCCAAAGCTCTAAAACAGATGCATTTTCGCAGCCTCCAACAAACAAACCTCAGGGACCAAAAACAATTCTGGGCATCTATTGGCTCACTACTAAATCCCCCTCCAGCTTTTCCTGCAGCTATACACCACTTTTGGCCTCACTACTGATCCCCAAGAAGTGGCCATTGCCCTCAATGACAAATTCTTCGATCTCACTATTTACCTGAGCAAACTCTGAAATTGCATGCACAAAAACCCTGTCCCCTATATGCCCCCACAACATCACCTGTTGGGCTCATCTTCCAGCCTCCACCCACCCCTTTTTCAAAATACTCTAACATGCTGACATAGCTAAACTCCTAAAGATCCTCCCCAACCACAGCTCCCCTGGAGTGGATGGACTATTCCCTGTCTTTCTTAGACTTATCTCTCCTGGAATCATCAACGCCCCAACGTTCATTTTCAGCCTCATCTTGAACACCTCCTCCATGCCCAATACATGGAAAACCACAGAGGTCATCCCCATTTATAAAGTCAGGAACCAACAATCCACAGACAACTATCGATTGATCTCCATCCTTCCTCACCTATGCAAGCTACTTGAAAAAGTTGCCCACCACCAACTTGCTGACCACGAAGGTAAACATGACCTACTATGTAGCCAATAACATGGCTTCCACAAGAACCACTCCACAACAACTGCTCTTATACTCCTAACTGACCACATCCTCACAAATATGGACCATGGAAATGCAACTGGCACAGTTTTCGTTGACCTCTCCAAAGCCTTCCACCCGCCTCAATCATGCACTCCTCCTCTCCAAATTGCATCACCTTGGCAGCTCTTGAGAGGCACCACCTGATTCAGAAGTTCCTTACAGGGCGCTTCCAGTTTGTGTGCATTGGCCCTGCCTGCTCCCCCACTCTGCCTGTCTCTACTGGGGTCCCCCAAGGCTCCATCCTGGGCCCTCTCCTCTTTTCCTTATTCATTAACTCCCTTTCAGCGGATAGTCTCAACTGTCACTCAGTCCTTTATGCTATTGACCTTGTGCTCTTCTCCAGTGGAAAGTCTCCTGCCATCATCTCTGAAGCCCTCTCACAAAACTACACCCACAGCTGGTTTCTGACAACTTCCTTCTGCTCAATGCCAAAAAAGCAAAATCAGTATTGTTTAGATCTAAGCCCTTCCTAACTAAATGCAAATCTAACCCACCCCTAATCATCACATCCCCTGATGGCCATACCCTGGAGGATGTCAAACATTTCAAATATCTAGGAGTCATGCTTGACCCTCCTTTCCTTTGCAGAGCACATCAACTCCCTGATTCCAAGATTTTACCAAAAACTAGGGTCTGCCTACAGATTCTGGCAATACATCACCTCTGAGGCCTGCCATCATCAAGGGAAAATTGCTACCTATCCTGGACTACTGCTCTTCCATCTACTCCAGGACCTCTGAATCTACCACAGCCAAACTATCAGTAGCATAAAACAGTGCCTACAGTTTTTCACTGCTACTTTCTCCACTCACACACTACACCACTGTACACCCTACATTACAAGCTCACTTTGACCTGCACAGTACTATTTTATTGATTCAGCCATCTGTATTGGCCAGGAATCCCCTCTTGCTCCCTTTCCCACCATCCAAACCTCGCACTGCTGCCTATACTCCTCCAGTATCCCCCTTGAAAATCCCCAGGGTGTCCATGAATATGGGCACTAGAGCTCTGTCTGTAGCAACCCCCACAGTATGGAACAAACTACCCACCAAACTGCGCACCATTAACACTCACCACCAGTTGAAGACTCACCTCAAAGACTGGCTCTTGTTGGCATCCACCTGCCACTACTTTCCTGACTAGCCCCCACACCCCTTCCCACTTAACTACTTTTCCACCCTTCCCCACTGGGCTCCCACCCCTCTTTTCCATCTTCCTCCCCCACCCAACTACCTACTTCCATACCTCCTACTCATTTTTCCCAGTCTTTGGGCTGCCCCAGATGAACCCCTTGTCCTTAACAGCTCAATTCCACCAGGACAGCTCTGCTAAGCTAATAGGTTCTCTTATTTACTTATACAATATCACCATGAGTCTTACTTTGCTTTGTTATTTGTGTACAACAAATACTGCCACCTTCTGTATTTCCAATGTACTACTGTAACCTTTTCACAATGTATTACCTGATCTTGTTATGTTCTTGTTATTTTTGATGTGCTACTCTGTGCCCATATACGTGGCCAGGTCATGCCTGAAAATGGTCCCTGGGATCAGTGCACCTACCCGGTTAAAAAGTCATAAATAAATAAAAAAAAACAAATAAAATATGAGCTATCATCTATGAATAACCCAAACAACTCCAGGCCCAGCTCTGATCTATGTGGTACCTGCTCATCACTGGCCTCTGTGCTGATAATTCCCCTTCTACTACCACCCTCTGCTGCCTACCCTTTTGTCAGTTTGTTGTCCAGTTCACCATCTTTGGACCCGCCCTCACAGATTCCGGCTTTCCCCCAGCCTACTATGTGGCACAGAGTCAAAGGCCTTGCTGAAGTCCACATTCAGGACATCCATTGGATGAAGTTTAGTTACTGCATGACCCTTGTCTAGTCCCTTGTCACCCAATCATAGTACTATATGAGGTTGGTAAGGCAGGATCTGCCCAAGACAAACCGGTGCTGATGATCATCCTGGCGTCCATTGTCCTCCAGATGTGAGGCTCACTGGCCTGTAGTTTTCCGGTTCATCCTTTAGGCCACTTTTGTGGTTGGGCATCACATGGGCCATCCTCCAGTCCTGTGTTACACATCCCATGTCCAGGGAGATATTAAACAGGTCAGCCAGTGGCTCTGCTATGACCACAGCCAGCTGTTTGTGTACCCTAGGGGGAATGCCATCTGGCCCAGGCTCTTGTCCACCCTCAATGCCCTCAGTCCTTCCAGTACCCATGTCCTAAGTAATCCTCACATCTGTCACCTCCCCTCCCACTCTGCTAGGTACTTGCCCTCCTTTCTCCATCGAATACAGAATAGAAGTATTCATTTAATACCTCTGCTCTGATCCTCCACCCTCTCTCCACCCACCCCGTCCTTTTTATCCACACTGTTTGGTCCTTGTTGTTCCTTCTTTCCCTTATGTATCTGAAGAAATCCTATTCTCAGTTTTTAATGCATTGTGCCAGTATCAGCTCCCTGGAAGCCTAGGCTGCTCTGACTAGTTTGGTGACCTCTTTGGATTTCTTCATGTACATCTTCATGTCTTCTCTGCTCACTGACTCTTTGAACCTCTGGAATGCCTCTCTGTCTTGACCCTCACCCCCTCCCTGACCTCATGAGTCATCCAATGGGGCTTCTTTGCCCTCCCTCTCTTGCTCTGTGCTCCAGTACATGCTCCAGTGGCCTCCGCTAGCCCCCTTATTTATGACATACCACCTCCAGCTTGCGTCCCAGCCTGGTTGAATTCCCATCAGGTGGCTAGCCAGAATTTCACCCATCTTTTTAAAGTCCGACCACCTAAAGTCAATCGCCTTGATACCTGTACCCCCAGCTTCCCTCCCCATGTTGACTGTGAACCACACCAAGTAATGATTGCTTCCTGCTAGTGGGTCCTCCAACTGCTGATCCCTTACCAACTCCCCACTGGACAGTATATGGACCAGAGTATTTCCTAGTCAAGTTGGCATGTGGATCAGCTGCATCAGGGAGCTGTAATAAAATGACTCTAACAGGACTTGCTCCCTTGCAGATGTTGTGGTTGGGGCACTCCAGTCCACCCCCAGGTAGATTGAAATGCCCCACCACCATCATCTTCCCCTTCCTGCAAACCCTTTGGATTTGCGCAGATGTCTCCCTTTCCAGCTCCTCCAGTTCAGCTGGTGGTCTACAAACTAACTCCATCCTCTGTGTCCTGCCTTTTGAGTCTTGAAAATGCATCCATAGGGCCTATATCCTGCCCTCCTCCCCCCTCATTGCTTGCACACCTTATCCTCTCCCGTACACAGATCTCCACATCCCCACCCTCTCCCGTTGGTCCTATCATATTTGAATATCTTACACTGCAGCTCCAACTTAACAGTGAAACAGTTATCTAACTGGCTTTTGGCTACTGCCCCACCCCAAGCTTAAATCTATCTTCAGCTTCTTATGTAACTACTATCCTTTTTTAAAAACAAAAATTCCACAAGTCCACCTCACAGTACAAACTCTAGCCAGTAAATGGCCTGTAATTCACTGGGTCATCACGGGTCATCACTGGAACAGCATTTGTTTAGGGTGCCAAATTTGCTGTTCTAGCAGTACCACACCAGGCCAGAAGTCTTTTAAATATATATGTAAGTTGACCTTAATACCCTTGGATGTACTCTGTCTGTGCCTGGTGATTTGGCCACCTTCAATGGTAGCTTCTTCCCTCACTCTATCCACTTCAATCACTGCATCTGTGTTCTCCTATCCCCCTGCTCCTCTTATCCCTCCTGAATACACTTAAAGAACTGCATAAATGGCTCTCATATAGAAGAAACCTTAAAACAGGTTTTATACACTGATACACAAAGAGAGCATATTAATGGCATTATAGCCTACTGGTATTTGGGCTTAGTGTTGACATTTACTGTGATTAATTATCGAAGACCAATGTAAAGATCCATAGTGATAGTTGTATGTATATACACATAAGTTAAAAGTCAATATGAATATTACATATTTTTACTTCTTTCTTTGGTGACAATTTACACAGAGTGAAAGACAGATAAATGGCAGAACTGTTCCATATTTAATAGTGGGTGGTCCAGCCTACCCTCTAACATGGAACATATTAAAGGGATCCACAGCTGCAGGAAACATGAATGCAGAAGAAGTGAAAACACCCTCGATAGGGCACCACAGCCATCCTGCAGCTTGTGGTTCAGCCCACTGGCTGTCTGCTGCAAGCTCAATCTGCCTCCTGACTCTGAGACCCAGCTCTCAGGAAACACCCTCATCAGAGCACCATAGCTTTCCTGTGACTTGTGGTTTGGCCCACTGGCTGTCCGCCGCAAGATCAAGCCAACCCTGACCTCAAGACCCAGCTGTCAGGAAGCACCCTCGATCAGGCACCACAGCCATCCCACAGCTTGTAGCTCAGCCCACCGCATATCCATGGCAAGCTCAAGCCACCTCCTGACTCTCAAAACCTGGCTCTCAGGAAGCACCCTCAGTCGGGTACCACAGCCATCCCACGGCTTGTGGTTTGGCCCACCAGCTGTCCACTGCAAGTGCAAGCCACCTCCTGACTCTCATGAACCAGCTCTCTGGAAGTGTACTCGATCAGGCACCACAGCCGTCCTGAAACTTGTGATGCATACAAACATATGAACAAAACAATGTGCCAGCAGAAACAGAGCACCCAGTCTATGTAAGGCTGCTCAAGTGTGCAGCTAGCACCCCTAGTTTGCAACTCACCCACCCCCCTCCTCTTTGTCATTCCAATTGCTGCTCCCACTTCACCTATCCTCACTCTCCCCTGTTCCCTGTCCCATGCCCTTTTGAAGCTGTTCATAGATTTACATGATACCACCCATTCTGGAATTGTGTTCCATTTTGCTACCACCATCTCTGTGAAGTAGTGTCTCCTCATTTAACTCCTAAATCTTCCCCCCTCTATTCTTATCCCATACCCCCTGGTGTCCCTCCCCCTCCTTAGTTTAAAGGCCTCATCTGCCTCATCCTTATTTATTCCTTTCAGACACCTAAATGTCTCTATCATGGTCCCTCTGTCTCTTCTGTCCTCCAGGGTGTACATATTCAGATCTCCAAGCCTGCTCTCATAGTCTGTCCCCTCCATTCCACCTATCATCTTTGTTTCCCTCCTCTGCCCCCTTCTCCTCCTCAGTAATCCCCAGCTTAACTCCTCCAAGCCAGTATTCTCTTCTTGGGTTCTTTGCCCCGAAGTACATAACCCTACACTTCTTTGCATTGAACTCCAGCTGCCACCTCTCTGAACCACTCCTGTAACTTGTTTAGTTCCCCTGCAGCTGTTCCATTCCTCCACTCCATCCACCACTGTTCCCATTTTGGTGTCATTTGCTAACAGACTTACCTTGCTCACCACCCTATGAGCAATGTCTGATATGAAGAGCCCAAATAATACCGTTCCTAGCACAGAGCCCTGTGGTACCCTGCTCATCACTGGCCTTGGAGTTAAGAGCTCCCCTCCCACTACCACCCTGTGTAGTCTCCCACTCAGCCAGCTTGTAATCCAGTTCATCATTTTTGCCCCTACCCCTACACTGGTTAGCTTCCCCAGAGTCACCCATGAGGCACCAAGTTGAAGGACTTGCTGAAGTTCAAGTAAAGAACATCCGCCACATGACCCTTATCCAGCTCACCTGTCACCCAGTCATAATATTGTATCAGGTAGGTTTGATAAGACTTTCCTGAAAGAAACCCATGCTGCCTCACATCCTGGAGGCCAATGTACTCCAGGTATGACACCAGTCTTTCCTTTAGTATCGTTCCCATGAGTTTGCACACTATGGAGGTGAGACTTACTGGGCAATAATTACCCAGTTCATCCCTTTGTCCACTCTTGTGTAATGGCACTACATGTGCCATCCTCCAGTCCAGTGGCACACATCCTGACTGCAGTGAGGTGCTGTACAGATCCACCAGTGACTCCGCCAATACTTCCACCATCTCTCTCAGCACCCTGGGGTGGATACCATCTGGCCCTGGAGCCTTGTCTACCCTCAGTCCCTCTAGAACTCTATCTCCCTCAATTCTTCCATCTGTCACCTCCTCTCCTCCCATCCCCACCCTCCCAGCCCATGGAGGTAGTGGTCCCCTTTTTATCCATGAACACTGAGCAAAAGCATTTATTCAGTGCTTCTGCCTGTTCCGCCCCCTTTACTATCCACTCCCAATCCTTTTTTATCCTCACTATTGTCTCCTTGCACTTCTTTTTCTCCCTGATGTATCTGAAAAAGTCTCCCCCCCATTAGTTCCCTGCACTAATCTCAGCTTCCTCTGAACCTTGACTTTTCTCACTTTTCTGGTCACCTCCCTGGACCATCTTGCATACTCCTCCCTGTCCCCTTCTTTTCCTATTCTCCTATTCCTCTGGTGCACCAGAAGTATAGGATCTCAAGACCAGCCCACTGGCTGTCTGCTGCAAGATCAAGCTACCTCCTGATTCTTAAGACCCAGCTCTCAGGAAGCACCCTCTTCAGGCACAACAGCCATGCCACAGCTTGTGGTTCAGCCCACTGGCTGTCCACTGCAAACTCAAGCTGCCTCCTGACTCTCAAGAACTGGCTGTCAGGAAGCACACTCAATCAGGCACCACATCTGTCCCTCGGCTTGTGGTTTGTCCCACCAGCTGTCTGCTGCAAGCTCAAGCTGCCTCCTGACTCTCAACATCTGACTCTCAGGTATACTCTATGGGACTAAATCCCAGCTACGTGATTGGCTCCCAGCTTTATGGCTTTGCCCATGATTGGTTGCCAGCCTTGCTGCCATTTCTGCTGTTTGCTGCTTACTGTAAACCTGAGGCCCGCACAGCTTATCTCCTGGAGACCGAGTTCTGGTATCTCGGCACAGGCAGTAATTGATTGGGCTCTCTCCTACTTGTGTAATACTCATACTTCTACTATTTTCTTACTCTGCTAATCCTTACCTTATGCTTGTATCATTTTATACTATAACTTTGACTGTCAGAATATTTAAACTAGAAAATGGGAAAGAGGTGCAGAACCCATACATCGAATGGAAGAACAACCCTTCCCCTCAGCTAGTGGTCAAACTAGGATTCAGCATGTTTACTGCTCATTTGCATCACCAGGTAAGAAAAAGGTCTATCTCCCCATACAATGCACAGAGAAATGCAAACCTGACCCAACAACTAACACACTGGAAATCTGGCCAATGGAAAATCATGCACACAAATGCTCACAGCCTGGGGAATAAGATCCCAGACCTGCAGGCAATAATGTCAGAGGCCTAAACTGGACAGAGTAGCAATTAGTGAGACATGGTTTACCAGTAACCACACTTGGGAGACTTCAGTACCTGGCTATGTACTGTTCAGAAGAGACCGAGGTGTAAAAGGGGTGTGGAGTGGCTTATATGTCAACAAAAATATCAAAGCTACAGAAATTCAGAATACATAAGGAGCCAGAAGAACTGTGGGTCACCCTGGAAACAGGAAATGGGACAGCAATAAGAACTGGAGTTGTCTACAGGCCCCCAGACCAGGGGAGGACATAGACATATTACTGTTAGAAGATATACAAAACATGACAGCTAAAGGGAGGTTCTGATAATGGAGACTTCAACATGCGGATACAGATTGGTCAATACAGCAGGAACATCTGCCAGAACTAGACACATGGTGGATTCCTGCAGGGGATGGCCTCAAACAACTGGTACAACAACCCACAAGAGACAGGACTATCCTAGATCTAGTACTGACTAACAGGGAAGAGATCACAGATCTCCAGGTAGAAGGTCACCGGGGCCAGTGACCACCACATGGTATGAGTTCAATTTGGCCACTCATCTAAATCATCCCATTCAAGGCAAAATATGGGACTTCAGAGGAGCTGACTTTGATAAGATGGCCAACAAAGTTAAGCTAGCACTGGCAAAAGAAACACAGGTGAGGGGTACAGGCAAAGTGGGCAAGCATTAAGGATGCAATACTTGAAGCAACATCCTATTATGTTAGACAGAAAGAAAGTGCAAAGAAGAAGGAAACCACTTTGGTTCTCAAATACAGTAGCAGAAAAGGTCAGAGCCAAGGTTGGCCTTCAGGAAATATAAAGGAACACAGCGGAATGAAGATAGGGAGGCATACCAAACTGCCCTAAGGGAAGCAGGGAAGGCAGTAAGGCAGGCAAAGTCCCAAACTGAGGAAACACTGGCATGAACAGTAAAGAAGGTGACAAGACTTTCCATAGATACATTAGTGAAAGGAGAAAGGCCATGAGGGGTATTGCTAAGCTCAAAGGAGAAAAGGGGGCATGTGAGGAGGAGGACCCTGTAAAAGCATCTATCCTAAATAGATAATTTTGCTCAGTATTTACTGAAGAGAAGGTAGGGCAGGGCCCACAGCTCAGCACCATGGACACAGGGGGGAGGGAGGTGAGCACTACTCCCTTCACAAAAGAAAGGGTCCTACAAGAGCTCGCTAAACTCAAGGTGGACAAGGCAATGGGACCTGATGGCATACATCCCAGGGTACTTAAGGAGCTAAGGGTGGAACTAGCAGAGCCATTAGCAGAACTGTTTAGTGAGTCTCTGAGCACAGGAGAGATCCCAGAAGACTGGAGATGGGCTCATGTGATCCCGCTCCACAAGAGTGGTAACAGGGAGGAGGCAGAGAACTACAGACCAGTCAGTCTTACCTCAGTAGTGGGAAAGATTATGGATGCACTCCTTAAGGAAAGGATAGTGCAGCACCTGGAATCCATAGGGGCACAGGATCCAAGACAGCATGAATTTACAAAAGGAAGGTTCTGTCAAACTAATCTCATAGATTTCTTTGACTGGGTAACCAGAGTGGTGGACCAAGGGGGAGCAGTTGATGTCGCCTACCTTGACTTCAGCAAAGCTTTTGACACTGTTCCACATAGAAGATTGAATAAATAAGCTGGGTAGGCTTGGGGTGGGACAGAAGTTGGTCAACTAGGTGGCAAACTGGTTGATGGGCAGAAAATAGAGAGTGGTGGTAAATGGTATACAGTCAAAAGAGATGCAAGTCACAAGTGGGGTACCTCAGGGATCAGTCCTGGGGCCAGTCCTCTTCAATATCTTCATTAGTGACATTGCAGATGGACTAGAGGGTAAGGTTTGTCTGTTTGCAGATGACATCAAGATCTGCAACAGAGTAGATGTTCCAGATGAGGTGGGCAGAATGAGAAGGGGTCTGGATAAACTAGCAAAATGGTCTGAAGAGTGGCAACTGGGATTTAATGCAAAGAAGTGCAAGATCATGTACATAGGGAAGAGAAACCCTGAAGCCACCTAGAGGCTGGGAGGGGAGTTTCTGGTGGTCACAAAGGAAGAAAGAGACTTGGGCATCATCATTACCGATGACCTGAAATCATCCAAGCAGACCTCTAAAGCAGTAGGTAAGGCTAAGGGGATGTTAGAGTGTATTAGTAGGGGTATCACAAGTCATAAGAGGGAGGTAATAATCCCTCTTTACAAGACACTGGTTAGACCCCATCGGGAGACCTGCGTGCAGTACTGGAGGTCACACCTTCACAAGGACATTAACCAAATTGAGGCAGTTCAGAGAAGGGCAACCAAAATGGTGCAGGGACTGCATCAGAAGACATATGAGGACAGATTAACAGAGCTCAATATGTATACTCTTGATCAAAGGAGGGAGAGAGGTGATATGATCTAGACATTCAAACACCTTAAGGGCATTAACAAGGTGAAAGAGTCTAACATGTTTAAATATAAGAAAAATAGCAGGACACGAGGACACAGCATGAGATTAGAGGAGGCCGATTAAGGGGGAATGTGAGGAAATTCTTTTTCACAGAAAGAGTGGTGGATGCATGGAATGGCCTACCTCAGGAAGTGGTGGCTATGAATGTAGTGCAGGGCTTCAAACAAGCATGGGATAGGCATAAGGGAGCAGTACAGATGAGCATGAATAGATAGGCCACTGACAGAGCAAAGGTCGATGGCACATTTATAAGGTAGAAAAAGAAATGGGTAGACTGGATGGGCCTTGCGGTCCTTATCTGCTGTCAACTTCTATGCTTCTATGTTTCTATGTTTCTATGTTTCTATGTCAGTTAAGCATGTCATTTGTTACATTTGCAACCTTTTCCACTAATGTTAAAATACGGAGCTCTGTAAAGTAAGAATTTTTTAAAACAGGAGTCTTCTTAGGTGGCTCTAAAAGAATTTAAACTGAATTGATTGTAAAACTTTAACCTTTCTACTCTCGCTGCCCTGCCAGCCACAGAAAAATGCCTTCTTTTACTTTTCCTTTCCATCTGTTTGGTTTCCTGACTTTAATCCCCCATCTCTTTTCAAACTAGCCTGGTGCCAAGAATCAGACAGCCACCCTTACTTCCAAGTAAGTATTCCCATCCACCTCACCCCAACCCCTTAGTCAGGCAACTGAAAGCAGTTAATTGTATTCCTTTGTCTCCTTTGTCCCACATATCACTCCCACCAATTCAGCACTCTGAGCCAATGGCCATCTCCATAATGTGTTGAAATTTCTTCTGTTTCTCGCCCTTCAGGAAGCAACCTCAATCAGTCACCACAGCCATGCTGTGGCTTGTGATGTGGCCCACTGGCTGTCCACTGCAAGCTCAGGCTGCTTTCGACTCAAGACCCAACTCTCAGCTATGCTTACTGAGATTGAATCCCAGCTAGCTGATTGGGTCCCAGTTTTACAGCTTTGCCCTTGTTTAGTTGCCAACCCAGCTGCCATTCCTACTATTGGCTGCTCATTGTAAGCCTGAGGACTATGTGGCTTCTCTCCAAGAGACCACGGTCTGGAATTTCAGCATGTACAGGAATTGATTGGGCTCTCGCCTACTTGTATTATTTTGTCCCGCCTTCTCCCCCAAACCCCGACCAGTATTAAATACACAGTTGCCCCACAGTTCCCTTCTATTTTTGTTCTTATTGGCTGATATAAATTGATGGTCTCTTGCCCTATTGGCTAGACAAAGGAAACCAATAACCTACTAGTTAGCTCTTTAGCTCTTCCTACCCTGCATTACATGCTCAGCATGCCCCTTTACCTATCATACTTGGATACCTAGTGGTTGTGAGTATCTACCCTCCTTACCCCTCACCATGCCTACAAGTCACTCTACCACACTGTACTCCAGAATTATATACTCTTTGTTCCCTTCTCCCAGCATATGTTATGAGTGATCAATCAGCAACCTCTGCTAAGCATTTACTTCTAGAAATGCATATTTTGGGGCTACTGTTTCCAAACTTGTCCTCCTTTCCTCCTATTAGACTCTTGCCTTCTCAGTTAGGCTACTGCTGTGTGCCGCCTTAAGATCCTTTTGGACCAGGCCCCACAAACTCACTACCTACCTCCACCCACCTACATAAAAGTACTCACTTATATAGAATACTAATAAATGCAGTCAAATAAATAATTCTGTTGTTGCTCATATGTGCAGGCAATGTTGAGCTTAACCCCAGCCCTCTACAGCCCATTCCTACACCCTCAGATCTCCCTCAGTTGAAGGGGTGAGTTTTCTATATTAATGCTTGTAGTCTGCTGAAGAAATTTGATGCTATTCAGGCCTGCACCTCCACTCTAGCCAAGATGTCCCTGTTGTTATGGAATCTTGGTTGAAACTATCCACCAAGGATCATGAGGTAAATATCCCTCATATAATCTCTTCAGATCTGACAGACTTACATGAGGTGGAGGGGTAGTAATCTATATATGAAACAAGTTGTCTGCATCCCTCGTCGAAGCTACTACTGTGATCACAGAATCCAAGTGCATTACCTTAAAGTTCCAAATTTTGCAAGCCATCTCTTTCTGTATATTGTGGTACTACAGAATCCTCCACTGCAAGGTTTAAAGTGCTGGAGCATCAGTGCGATGTGCTAGGCACCACAACCTCAAGTTATCATATTTGGTGTCTTCAATATGGATTGGCTCTCTTCTGCATCACAGCCCCTTAAAGACATCTGTGACTCTTTTGGGCAAACCAAGCTGGTCACAGAGGCAACCCATCCAATCACCAAGAACCCATCTCATAGTACCTTACTAGACTTTTCCCTAGTTAATAAGCCACACCTTTTTTTCACATTCTACTACCTTCTTTAACAATATTAGTGACCACTGTACAATAACCTGTGTGAGGTCGGTGAAAAAAGTTACCTCCACCTCTAGACATACTCTCAAGAGATGACACTGGTACTTTGACCCAAATGCTTTTCTTACTGACATTCAAACTGCAAATTGGCAGGCCTTCTACCTTGCCACTACAGCGGAGCAAGCATATGACATAATTCAAAAATTTAGTTATGGGCTTCAACAGACATGCACCTTTAGTTAAACTACATACTCAACAGAGATCATGTCCCTAATTCACAACTAGTGTCAAAGCTGCACTACACCATTGGGATGCCCTTTGGATGAACGTTAGAAAAAACAAGCTGCAGGTGGATTGGACAGCTTTTAGAACCTCTAGAAATCAGTACACTAGACTGATCAGAGCTGAGAAAGCCAGATACTTTTGCACTGAGCTTAATGACTCAACACACTGTGTGGCAAGATTCTGGAAAACTCTAAAAACTCAACTCCACAACTCCATCAGTGCACTCCCTCTCAAAATTGTCTCTGGTGGTTAGTGCATTACTGACAAGCCTAAGATATTTGATCTACTTAATGAACAGTTTGCCCACACAGGATTAGCATTTGAAACCTGTCCAGCCAGTAACCTTAGGGCACAAATGTGTACCCAGGACTTACACTACATTGAATTACGCACTCCTGGACACACACCTGGCTTTTCATTCAGCCCTATCATGGACAAACAGGTAGAGGTCTTCTTCTGCCCTTGGATACAAAGAAAAGTGGAGGTGTGGATCACATTGAGCCCTTCTTCTTAAAACTAGGACATTGTGTTCTAGCAGATCCAATCACTCATATCTTTAACCTATCTCTTGCACAGGGTACCATCCCCACTATTTGGAAAACAGCCACGTAATCCCTTATTTAAATCTGGGAGCCAAGAGATTTAAATAATTATTGTCCAATACCCTTCTCCTCACTCTGTCTAAATTATTAGAGAGATTGTCAATGCACAGTTCAGACAGTATGTGGAGAACCACATCCTTATTAATCCTCTTCATTCTGGCTTTAGAGCACAGCACAGTGTCAGCCCTTGCCAAGGTCTAAAATGAATAAGCTAAATGCACTCGACTCAAAAAAATATATCGTACTCTGTTCCTTGACCTGAGCAAAGCATTCAATGTCATGGACCATGACCTGCTGCTAGCTATACTAAAAAAACTTTTGGTCTGGAAGTACAGCACTAAACTGGCTTACACACTACCTTACTGGGTGCCATCATCAAATTAAGGCTGAATGAGAACTCTCCCCATTAAAAGTATTGCATAAGGAGTGCAGCAAGGGTCTATTTTGGCTCTTTACTACCTATATTAACAACATCAAACAGGTATTACATCTGCAAACATTCACCTGTTTGCAGATTATACTGTTGTTTATACAGATAGACCCTCTCCTGAACTGGTGCTTAGGGACCTTCAGATGGAATTCAACCTACTGCAGAAAAATCTATTACATCTGAAGTTACGTCTAAATGCTTAAAATCTAAGACTATGCTCTTTTTCTCCGCTGTTCAATGCTCCTGTAATATAGCTATGGAAATGTACCGTGTTTGCAACACTCTTAGGTGAGCCTCATGAACATGTTGACAAGTTAAAATATCTAGGGGTCTGGATGGACTATAAACTCTCATTCATTGGCCACATAGAAGAGCTCTTCAAGAAGATCAGGCAAAGGCTTGGTCTCTTTTTTAGGATCAGGCACCTGCTAACTTTGAAGCAAAACTAGGTTAGTCCAAGCAACCTTTATATCACTGTTGGACTATGCTGACTTTCTGTATGGACAAGGCCCAAAATTGCATTGTCCAAACGTGACACATCTACCATACAGCACTTAGATTTATTATGGGTGCACCTTATTCCATTCATCATTACTTCCCTTATGCAACTGTAGGACGGTGTTCAATGAGCTTCAGGTGCCAAAAAAACTCACTTTCTGTGGACTTATAAAGCAATTATCAACAAACTCTCTTCATATATCACAGATTGCTTGATCTGTTGAGTCTTGGGTAGCTATCCACTGAGAAGTATATCCTGTATTTCTTTTGTCCTCACTAAGGTCAGAGCTCATTTCAGTAAATTGGCAATAAGTTATGCCCTTCCTGCCCTTTGGAACACTATTCAAAACATCATTCAATCTTGCAATTTCTGTGAAATTACCCTCTTTAAAACTCTGCTCAATAGTGCTGTCAAAGAGACATGCAAATGCCTTTGTTGACCCCCCAGCTGAACAAGTAGCATATCTAGAGTCATTGTTCTCTCCTCTGTTCCTCTATACTTACTCTCTATGTGCCTTAATCTCTGATTGTGTTGCATTGTCACCCTGAACCACTTGCTAGCCATAAAACTATTGGTCTAATCTCAAACTTATGTGGTGAGTCTCTGTTGTATATATGTGTCTGTCTGAGGATATGTTGTGTGTGTGTGTGTGTGTGTGTGTGTGTGTGCGTGTGTGTGTGTGTATATGTGTTTATGGGTATGTATATGTTGTATGTATATATATAGGTATGAATGTATTTGTAGACACATATCTATCTGTATATACATGGGATATGCCATGAGTCTGGCTGAAATATCTATGATACTTATTCAAGTGCCGTGGAAAGTATGACATCACGAGTGGCATAGCCATGAGTGATTTCATACTTCACATGGTACAAGAAGAAATATCTTAGATATCTCAGCCGGACTTATGGCATATTTAATTTATGCAATGGCATGCAGTTTGTGACTTGTGATGTGATTTTAACGTTGTTTAGAGTTATAGTTTAATTTTCTCAGTTTTAAATGTTGGGCATGAGGAATTTTCTGGGTAGCTTGTTCTTGATTGGGCATTTAACTGTGAGAAAAATGCTGTGATTGGATGGAAGTGACGCGTCCCATGTGGGATGTGTGCTGTGATTGATCAGACTTAGGTGGATTGGGATTGGTAGGAGGGTGTGACTGTTACGGTGTGCATGTGTCTGATTGGTGTGTTTGTTGATTGGGTGGGGTATATATCTGGAGATTGCGTAGTTTCATTAGTTGCAGTCTTGCGGTCTCGAGGAGTGTGGCTGCGCGTGGTTGCTCTGAGTTCAGAAGATGCCGTGGAATTTTGGACCTGCATGGATTTTGGGACAGCAGCGGGTGATCGTTGAAGGTTGTGCTACAGGAAAGCGCAGTGTTCGGTGTGATTTGGGAGGATCGGCGGTATCGACTATTGGTGGATGTACTAAATTGTTAGAGTCAGCAACGGACATGGTGTGCTTGGTGTCACGGAGTGAAGGAACAATAAGTCGCGTTGTGGCTATATGCTGGATTTTATTGTGGCTTGTTTTGGGTTATATATTTTTCTTTGGGTGCAGTAAAATGAAGGACAACAGCAGTTTGCATCAAGAAACATTTATTTCTTTACTTGATCTGAAACATAGATACAGGATGAGTGCAATGACAGGAAATAGCAAATTTTGTTCCATTGAGGATTGGTAGGTGTGTTAGTTAGGGTAGGGTAAGGGTAAAAAATCTTTGTTAGTTAACAGCTTCAAGAATATTCTTTAAGATATGCAACTTTAACTTTTTAGTACAGAAATAAACTTTTCTATGGCAGAATTTTAGTACAGAAACATTTTAGATGGCAAACATAAATGGTGTAACGTATTCAATCAGCACTGTTTAATTTCTGTAAATTGTTAGAAAGTTGTTTTGCATTAATAGTCTTTATACAGTCTTTAATAGTCTTTATATTTAAATGAAGTCCATATTGTGTAATGGTTAGCTCACAGTTCCTTTGCTTGGTATAGCATCCACATTGTCTGATGGGTGTTCAAGGGTTCTTTTTCTTTTTTTCTGTTTTTTTTTTACTTTGTTGAAATAGTCACATGGTCTAATGGGTAGTGTACAGTTTCTTTGGTTGAGTTTTGCTATGTTTGAGAAAATACACATTGTCTGTTGGGTACTTTAACAGTTCATTTCATCAGGTGTATTTTTTATTTTTGAAAATATCCACCATATATGATTGGTAGTTCACAGTAAATGTTTTCAGGTTTGGTTTGCTATGTGGAGATGTAGGATTGAAGTTCACATTGCATCTTTAGTACATTCCATGCCTTTTTTCAGGTTTTCAGGATGTATTTCAGTGTTTTTACCTGTGGAAGAAGGAAGAAAATGTATTACTTTGTGAACCAGGTTAGTGGTTTTGGAGCTATGTAATATTTTGGGGTGGTGAGGGAGTTGTGGGGTGGGTTGGGTATTGATAATGGACTCTTATTGGCTGGTTTTGGGTTGGGGTTACCTTTGTAGTTTAGTCACTGTTACTACTGGAGTCTTCAATAACATAGATTCATATTTTTGCAACCTTTGGTTTGTCTGTGGATGGATATAATGATTATTAGTGTTATGGAAATGGTTTTAATAAGTAATTTTTATTGAGCTGGGTGAGTGGGTTGTATATTCTTACTTACCTTGATTAATTTGTATGGTGATGTTTGTGGCATTGAAGACTGGATTTGTAAAGTTTATTTCTAGGCTGTTTCAGAGCCTGCTTCTGTAGTTGGTTGATGCACAGATGTTGCTGGTGGTAGACAGGTATGGTATGGGTTGATAAGAGGTTCCTGATTGTTCTTGATTATGAAATATGGAAGACATTTTTTTTTGCTTGTCATCATTCAGTTTACAGTAGTCGTTTATACTTACAATGCTTTTGTATTGATTACTTGCATTATTTCTGTTGGGGACTCCAGCATTGTTTAACTTTTGGACTAAGTGCTTTCATGCTGAATGGTTTGTAAGATGTTTTCTGTTAAAATGTTGCTGCTTGGTAACATCCCTTCTACTATTGTTCCAATTTTGTTAATGTTAGTGGTTGATTTTGAACCAAGATGACGTTTTGTACAGTTGTTGATTGGTATTTATGGATAGGAGGAATGGGGTTTCTTCTTGTAGGCAGACTGCTAGTCATTGTCCTTTCTATAGTTTGTAGTTTGACACTGGGCATTTTACCTCATTCTATGGGTTGCTGTATGCTCTAGGTTTTATTCTACAGATATCCTTTGGGTTTTGGCCAGTTCTTGTTTTGTGCATCGCTCTTGGCTATATTCAGGTACTCAGTGTTGTTTGAATCTTTTTTAATGTTATATCTTCCCATTCTAAGTCCCTTACTTCAGTATTTCCTCACAGACCAAAAATGTGGTGCAGGTTAACCACATAGTGTTGAGTAAGATTGAGGATTATAAGGATCTAGGTGATGATTTTCATACACAGTGTCAATTAATTCATCAGTTAGCTCATTAGCAGAGTATTCTCTGCATCATTTGCCTAGCTGTTTTAAGTTTTTTGCTTCACAGATAGGACTTGCCTGGATTTCTCAAATATCAGGCCTGTTGATAGTGAGGCTGGGTAAGATTTTGCTCAGAGGTGTCTTTCTGTGCTTTGGAAGAGGGATTGTAATGCCAGTGGCTCGTATGGTGTTTTGTCTTTTTTTGTGGCTTCCATGAAGTATTTAGCTAAGATAGTGTTTAGTTCATCAGGTGGAATGCTGTCAATGGTCCGTTCTTCAAAGTAGTGGTCTGATAGATACCACTGTATTAGAGAGACATCTGCTGCCAATTTTTTTGTTGTATTTTTATTTTTGCTGGCATTTATGTACATTTCTATTTCTATAGTTGTGAGGTCATGCACCATTAAAGTGGTGCTGTCAGTGGTTTCATGCATCTTTTCAGTTATTTCTATTGTGTGTTCTTCAAGCAGTGGTTGTCTTGTGTGAAGGCCTCTATGAGGTTGTCACACTCTACCTCAGAACTTACATTTCCCAAAGCCATTTTGTATTTTTTTCTTTTTTTCTTCAGATGAGCAGCTTTTGACATTGTTTTATTTGACCGGTGGAAGTGGTGTTCACGACGGTTAGAGCTTGAGTTGGACGGTTTAGAATTTTGATGGTTGTTCATGAGGGAATGTCTTGTGCTGGTTTTGTAATGATAGGGAAAGTGAAGACACCTGTGTGTTGTATGTGATTGGTTGAAAGAGGGCTTGTGCAGGCTGTCATCTGCCAATAGGAGTGTTTCTAGGGGTTCTGCTTATGTGCAGTACTTGTCTGGTTACTAGTGTAGTGAGAATATTTATTTATTTAATTTAGTTTTTGTTAACTGGGTAAGTGCATTAGCCAGCTGGTGACTATTTTCAGGCACGACCAGAGTACAAGACAATACATACTGTGGGTGTTTACATAGACAATACAATTAGTATGGCAATACAATGTTTAGACAGTAGAGCCGAGGTTATGTGGCTAAGATAACAGTGAGGGCACTGATCTAGGTAAGACATCACTGGTCAGTACATAAATACAGCATTGTTCAGTTTAGTACAGTACATAACAAGCAGTGTAGTTAACAGTATCAGAGACAGGGTTATAAATGGGCTGCAGTGAGAATAAATGTTATAGTCTCACTGTAGGTCTGTGTTGCAAAAAATACTGCTTTTATTTGCCACTTTTTATACTCTGTCCCATTGCATAAATATATATATATATATATATTCATTCATAACTATTGTTTGCTGTGCTAAACAGTCTGCATGACTGTTACTCTAAATAATTCTAAGTCATCTACACACAGTGACTCTTTGTAACCTATTGTGCTCACTTGTAAATATGCGTATATGTAAATATGTAAATGCTCACATGTAATTATGTATTCTACTGATTGTCTATTATGTCCTTCCTCTGTGACTACCTTGACCCTTCCAGGTCCACCTTGCAAATGAGTTGTTTCTCAATAGTGCTTCATCTAGTAAAATAAAGAGTTAATTGCTTGATTAATTGATTGATCGAATGTGTATTTATCCTCTGCTAGAATAGTAGTGGGATTGCATTTAGCAGACTTAAGATTGAGATGCAAAATTCATCTAAAGGGAAGTGACTACCACTTCTTTTTCACTCCATATATAGTAGCAACATGTTGTGATCTGCATATGTTTTGTGAAATGGAGAAGGAAAGATTCTGTTTGAACTAGCTTGAGTACTTTTCCTTCTACATACCAGCAACCAGCATGTGGTGTTAACCATAGAATGCATGAAGTAGGCAAAGGATATTTGTGATTATTTGGTGCTGAATGTGGCACGACATGTTCCTTTGAAAAAAATCAGTTTCTTTATAATATAAATTTGTTGATCCATTAAACACTGCAAACTATTGAAATATAATTTTCTGTAAAGTTGTTTATCATTACAATATGGTTTCATAAACAAAAAAAATAAATTAAATTGTCCATGTTCATTTGAATTATGGTTAATTTCTCTTGTATTATTGAACATGTTTTGTTTTCGGTACTTTGTTAGTTTTGATTCTTAAATTTTGGTTTTCTCTTATCTTTAATTTTTTAAACATTCTTTATTGGTTAATAAGTACTAAAACACTATAATACTGTAAAAGCTGCATGCATGTTTAAGAGTTTAATTTGTTCAAATTTGGAATAAAATGATGAACATTAAATAATGCATTTAATATCATTAATTGAGTTGAGTGGCCATAATTGTTTTCAAGCTGATTAATGAATTTTTCATATTCTATGGATTGCTATTATGTTACTATATTATGAATCCACTTATCATACAACAACATGGACACTTGTGAGGTATATACATAAATAAGGGATATGCAAAGGGCATCTGTTGGATAAGCAACTTATTTGTAAAGTTGCCTATGGAGTCAATTAACCTAAAGAGTGGCAAAGACACTAGTGAAGGTCAAGAGTGACACTGTATAAATACAACTCAAATTGCACATACCACAATAATGCAAAGCATCATGGGAAGCAGATGCAAATGAACACAAATTAATTTGTGCTGGTTCAACTTTAAGGAGAATTGCACAGTACCAAAATGCCTCACAATATAATTAACAAAGGCCTTCGAACAGCAGACACAGACATGTGCTTCATCCTCATTTGGACTCATCAGTGTGCCATATCTGTAACTCAGCCCAGCGAGAGGGAGCCATCCACCCTATATGGGATCTTATTTGGTTGGGTCATGGGCAGCTATTTCTTTCCTCACTGTACAAATAACTTGCTTTTCCAACATGTGTTCCTGCATATTTAATTTTTGCAACATGGGTGGACTTTGTGTGATATGATATTTCTCTCCTTATTTTTATATCTGAAAAGGTTGCTGATTTGTATGTTTATTTACAACAAAAAATCAAAATGTGGCTCCATGAGTTCTTTGTTGTTATGGAATCATCATAGGTATGGAGTGGTTTGTTTGTGGTTATCCTGACACCTGTTTTATGTATACCATATAGCTATATATATATATATATATATATATATATGTATTATAGTGTCATGGTAGTGCCACTATAGTTAGGTTGAGTATCCCATTTAAGGTTAAACTCTGAAATTTGACAGCTTTATAACTTTGCCACGTATGACAGATTCTTGTGCAAGTTAGCATGCTCAAGTGGTATTATAGGTTTGTGGATTTGCAAAGTTTCATAATGGTCAGATAAACAGTTGCAGAGTTACATAGCACAGGAGAATGTGGTAATTATGCATTTTGTGCATTCTTTGCTAATGCCAACAAGTTACATATTCTATGTGACCAATGCAAAACCTTTAGGGAACATGCAGCCATGGTCCTCAATGTGTCTTTCGAAGATTTCATGAAAAAATGTTAAATGATTCAAAAGTTATTCGAAAAACAAATTTCCCATTATGGTCAATGGGAAACATTAAAAAAAAGTTCAACAGTGTAGCAAATGCAGTTTTTAGTGTCGTAAATGATCCCTGTAGTATCACAAATCCACCATCTGGTTTTCAGTTGGTGGTCACAGAAATGCTTGATATTTAAATTTGAGACTGTCTAGGGAGACAATTCTTGCTGCGTTCACCTGCCTAGTCCTGAGGATGCTAGTCATGTCTCTTTTGGGGGGTTAAACACCCCGAAATATGTTTTTGAAATTTTTGTAAACAGTAGTGTTACAAAGTTGTGTCACACATGCAAGACTTCCATGATTTTCTTTTTGCGAAAGTGTCGCAAATCACGACATTACTTTGCGACACTATTTCCAAAAGAATAGGAAATCTTTGCCACCCTGCTGCAAAATATTGGTTTTGTCTTTTGGACTGAAATTTGGAGAGAAAATAGCCAAGATCCCACAGATGTGCATTTTGGTTGTTTGGTGACAAAATATTAGAGGACTGCAAAGTTATGTCACTCCGAAGTTAACAGTTTTTCCCATAGGCTAACATTGCGGTGTCCGCTGCGCCTTTTTGGGCCCATATCTTGAAAATGCTTTGAGATATGGACTTTTCGTCAGAAAAATGCTTAGCCCCCCAATAAGGGGCTAAGTACAAAGCTAGCCAGGAAATTTATAAATAATACGACTTTTTAATTTTTTTCTACGTTGTACAGTTCCTGAGACATAAGTAATTTAGTATTCCAAGTGTTAATTTTCTGCTCTGAGGCCCATTATTATGCATATATTCTTTGTATTCACTGTGCTTCTGAATGCATCTTTCAGGGAAAAACAGGGTGTGCATTTTACTTACTTTTACAGTCAGCATTTTCCTTGCTTTTCTGTGACTGTTTGTGTTAGCATTTCCATTTATGCCACCTTGTACATTACCCTTTGTGTTTGGCAAAATAAAAGACACCTGTAACTGTCATTAAGTATCTTCCTTCCCCATGTGTGCCATATTTATCCACTGGTAAGGTATAATTGATTTGTCATATTAACTGGCTCCCTTCCCCTTCTACTCCTGGCTTTATCTTTGCTGACGCTCCACTGCTACTCTATCAAATCTCTCCTCCCTCTCATATCAGTGGTAGACTGTTGTTTTGTTCTAGCTGCCAAAATACTGTATATTTGATTTGGTTGGTTGATTAATCAAATCCACCAGTCATCATGTTTCATTTATCAGTATGCGACCTATAAGTCGCTTCCCTGTCATATCAATGTTTACCACCTACCGGTCACCCTGTGTGGTACCCTTGTATGTATATCCAGCCTGCATCATGTAACGTGTATTTCATGTATATACTGTTATTACCTATCTGTGTTTGTACTTTAAGTGTTTATGTCACAGGACCACCTTGTGAATGAGCTTGCTCAATGGAGTTTTCCCTGCAATAAACTTGAACTTGAACTTGAACTTACATTTGCACTTGCTTTACTGTTACCGTTTGCAATTCCATTGCTGTTTTTATTTGCATTACCATTTGCGTTTGCGTACACACTTCTATTTACGTTTTCATTTCTGTTTCCTTTGGCATCATCGTTGGTGTTACCATAAGCGTTAGCATTTCCAATTGCGTTATCGTGACCATACGCGTAACGATTTGTGTTTGCATACGTGCATGCGTTTGCACTTCCATTTCTGTTACTGTTCCCTTTGGTGTCATCATTGGGGTTACCATTACCATTTCCATTTCCAATTGTGTTACCGTTACTGTTTGTGTGTTTGTTACCATTTGAGTTTCTGTTAGCCTTAGCGTTTGCATTTTCGATACTGTTTCCATTGTTGATTGCGTTACTGTTTCATTCTGCATTGTCGTTACTGTTACCGTTTGCATTTCTGATTGCATACCCATATTCATTTCACTCAGTCGAACAGTTTTTGCACAGCAAAGTGACAAAAAAATCACATGGTGGGCCCCGAGCTCCCACCACCACATTCCATTCAGTATTTATAGTGCACATTCCAAATAAGAAGGGAAATTCATGGCAAAAAAATCCATTTAATACATCAGTAAGGGTTGTTTCACAGTGACAAAAGCTAGGAAATTCGGTGTTAGGGTTGAAAACCCTAACTGTGCATTCCCCCACCCCCATCCCCACCACACACACATACATACATGCAAGTAGGGGAAGGACCAAAGCAGCACAATCAGTCTCACACAACCACGAGCAGGTAACAGGAATAACATACAACTATGTAAACCATGAAACCACATACTCATTCTCCCATCGAGCTGTTGCATGGGGTCCTCAGTGTTAACTCTCATCCCGGACATTCCACACACTGCTAAACACATATCACTGCCAGACAACTGGACATCTTGGGTGACATGCTGCCACCAACACATAACACACACTACACATATGGTATTTTGGGGTTTGCAAGATCCAAACAGGATTTTGCACAATCCCTGAAATACTTTTGAAAATCACTTTTGCAAATGCGAAAGTGTCATGCTTTGACACTTTTGTGATTGCTAAAGCATTTTGTGAAAGCATGCTCCTAATGGCTGCACATCTTTGCCATCATCCTGTAAGCAAATGGTTGGGTCCTTTGCACAAACTGTGCAACCTGTAGGCATGAGCAAAGAATGCACAAAAAAAGTGTAAATGTGACATAGAACACTGCTTTATAGCTTTGCAACCATATATCTAACCATTACAAAACTTGGCAGAGCTAGAGATCTATGGTACTGCGCCATGCTTAGCAAATTTCAGGCAAATCAGTCATACAGTGGCAAAGTTATTAAGCTGCAAAATTTCAGACTTTAACCTTAAATGGAGTACGCAACCCTAACTATAGTGACACTACCTTGCCACCATAAAATATTTATATTCTATGCAAAAAAACTGTGTTAATGCATCATTTAGGGTTAAAGTACAAAAAGTCAGGAAATGAAAAATCTTTAGGGTTGCCCTTCCCCCTGGACCTACCAATCATCTCAAGATTGACAGATGATGGGGTGTGTCATGGAGTCGTGAGCCTAAATATCATCCCATTCCATGTATAATCATATAGACAAGGGATAAAGAAAATGAATGGGTGACATTTAGGTCCGACGACCCCAAATGACACACCCTGTCATTTGTCAATCTTGGGATGATTGGTGGGTTTGGGGCCAGTGGGACAAACCTAAAGATTTTTCATTTCCTGACATTTTGTGCTTTAACCCTAAATGATGCAGTAACACAGTTTTTTGCACAGAATTTCCTTACTTTTTGAAAAAGAATACAAAACTAAGATTTTGCAGAAGCTGGTGGGAGAGCATGCCCCTCATGCCTGCACTCCCACCAATTTGTAAACATCTCCATAAGATGAGAGTACAACTACTCAATATGTCATGTATTGCTTAGCCATGAGAGTGGCATAATTGAGCAGCTGTATTCATCTCAGATACATAAGCAGTGAAACTATCTCCATGATAGTAACACTAGGTACCCTATTAATCTGAACACAGAACCACAATGCAAAACGCTATATGCAAAATGTAAAGCATGTGACACAATATCTCCACAGAAAATTAATTTTGCAACACCTAAATACCATAATTGACATCTACAGGACGTGGCATTAAATTTCAATGTAAAAGACCAAACCATGTCCGAGATATAACAATTTAAAGTTTGAAATTTTCATTCACCAGAGTGGCAGAGTTCCACTTGTTGACATTTAACAGACACAATAACTGAAAACTACATCCATGACACTAAGGCTGGGTATCCCATCAATGTAAAGCCACCACCACAATGCAAAACACTGTCTACAGAATGTAAACTGTGCAACACAATATTGTCCCAAAAATTATATTTTCTGACATGTCAATATGGTAATTTACATCTACAGGACATGCCATAAATACCCTCCAAATTTCAAGTAAAAAGACCAAACCATTTCCGAGATATGTAATGTTAAAGATTAATAAAATTGGCCTATCTAATGCATTACAAAATCTGGCCATCTTGTCCCTATCTCACGATCAAAGAAGACAATCAAACAATCTCATGATTAAAGAATTTGCAGGTTTGCTATCAAAGAATTTGTAGGCTCGCAATCAAAGAATAAAAAATGCTAAAAATCAAAATGTTCACAGAAATGCGGTAAACTACCACCATGGTTCAACAGAACAGAAGCCACCTCAAGCAGAACCCCCATTTTATTTTATTTTTATTTTATTGAAATCTAGGATTACAAATACCTTTGAGCAGGAACTGCTCATTTACAAAGGTTCCACGTCAAGGAATGGGGATATACATACATACAAAGGTCAACATAATAATACATAGTTACACAATAACAAGAAGTAAGAGACTGAGGCTTAGGAAATTCCAGTAATTCAAAATGTGCCAAATGTTAGGTAGCATGACATAACCAGGCAAGGGCAATCTTGTAAATAAGCACTGCAGGTGAGAGGGAAGGGAGTATGCAGGCAGGAAGGCCATTCTCGGAGGGTAGAGGGTGAGGGTAAGTGCTCTAAAGGGAAGGGGGAGGAGGAATAGAAGTCAGGAAATGCCCGGGGAGGAAAGGGAGAGGGTGCAAGGGGGTAGGCAGGTAGAAGGGGCAAGGTGGGTAGAGATAGCTGTCAAGACTGAAGTGGAGGGCAGTGAACGGTGGTCCCCAATTAGGAGAGCAGTCACAATGACTAGTTGAAATGAGATGAAGTCGGAGTTTGTCTTCCTGGGGCACCCTGTGCTGAAAATTTAATTTCTTTATTCAGTCATCTCGACCCTCGCTCGTGATGCAATTGTGATCAGAATCTCGATCAAAGAATTTGCAGGCTAGCGATCAAAGATTTTGCTGGCTCTAATCAAGAATAAAAATGCTTAAAATCAAAAATGTGACCTACATGCAGTAAACCACCACCATGGTTCATAAAAACGAAGCCCTCTGAGCAGAACCCACCCTCATTTGTCTTCCTAGGGCACCCCTGAGCTTTGAAATTGTATTTTTTAATTTGGCCATCTCTTTCCTCACTCACATTGCATGACTGCGATCAAAGAATCTCGCGAACAAAGAATTTGCAGGATCGTGATCAAAGATCATTAGCAAGCCGCAATCCAAGATTTTAAAATGCTGTAACTCTATTTTTAGACCATTTTATGTCAAACTAAAGGCATGGGTCAATAGATGGAGCCCCTGGTAAAACCCATCCATGTTTTACTTCCGGAGTGACCCCTAAACCAAGATATCAGATTTTTTATGATCGGAAATGCAAAAACATGATGGCGGACCTCGCGATCAAGGAATTCTCTGGGACAAAGATTCTTGAACCGCAAGGCTGCAAATTCTTTGATCGCCAGGTGGGATGAGATGGCCCAAACCCCATTCTTTGTTTGCAAAATAACCTTATACATTTTCCCATTGACTTATAATGGGAGCTTAAAAGTGACATATCTTTTGAATGCCTTAATATTTTTCACCAAATGAAATGTGGCATGTCTGGCCAGCCAAGCTCTTTCAGATGAGCCATCTTTCAGAGCAGCACACCACACATGTGCATACATGGCCATGGACAAAATACCAAAACTTGCCTCCAAAACTGGATAATTTTGCATTTTCAGCATTTACGTCGTGACAGTTAGTCCGACCAAAGCAAAATTTGGCATATCAAGTGATCTACCAAGCCCACTGCACATACTAAATATCAGGCAAGTCCATTGAACAGGTCAAAGTTATTAACATGCAAAATTTCAAGTTTAACATAGAAGTGCCTCCATAACCCTAAATATTAGGGTTGAATAGCCACATTAAGGTTAAATGGTGACATTTTAACCTTAATAACTTTGCCACTGTATGATAGATTTGCCTGAAATTTGGCAGGTTCAGAGCAGTACCATACATCTTGGGATCTGCCAAGTTTGGTATCAGTCTGATATACTGTTGCGGAGTTATTAAGCGATATTCTGCAGTGTATTTATACTTTTTTGCACATTCCTTGCTCGCACCTACAGGCCATACAGTTTGCATGACTGGTCCAAAAACTTCTAGGAACATGCAGCCAGGGTACCTGATGTGCCTTTCAAAGATTTCATGAAAAAATATTAAATGGTTCAAAAGTTATTCAAAAGCAAATTTCCCATTATAGTCAGTGGGATAAGTTAACAAAAAGTTTGACAGTCACAAATGCAGTTTTTAGTGTCACAAATGACCAATGTAGTATCATGAGTCAGCCTTTTTTCAGTTACTGCTCACAGAAATTCTTGGCATTTAAATTTGGGACTCTCTAGGGACACCATTCTTTTGTGTTCACCTAGTCGAGCCCTGAGGATGCTAGCCATGTCTTTTTGGAGGGTTAAACACCCCAAAATATGTTTTTCAAATTTTTGTAATCTGTAGTGTCACAAAGTAGTGTCAGACTTGCAACACTTTTGTGATTTGTTTTGCAAAAGTGTCGCAAATCACTTACACTACTTTGCAAACACTATGGCCAAAATAACAGGAATTGTTTTCCACCCTGCTGTAAAG
The DNA here is from genome assembly GCA_016271365.2 of Neoceratodus forsteri. Classification (NCBI taxonomy): domain Eukaryota; kingdom Metazoa; phylum Chordata; order Ceratodontiformes; family Ceratodontidae; genus Neoceratodus; species Neoceratodus forsteri. The sequence continues at coordinate 1,182,440,661 of CM057458.1, forward strand.
AGTGGTTTGGTCTTTGGGGCTGAAATTTGGAGGGAAGAAAGCCTATATCCCACAGATGTGCCTTTTGGTGGTTTGGTGAAAAAATATTGCAGGGATGCACAGTTATGGTACTCCAAAATTGACACTTTTTCCCATAGAGTAACATTGCGGCGTCCTCTGCGCCTTTCGGGGCCCGTAGCTCAGAAACGGTGCAAGATACAGAATTTTCATCAGAAAAATGGTTAGCCCCCTCAAGTACAAAACTAGCCAGGAAGGTCATAAATCATATGAACTTCTAATTTGTTTTCACTGCTATGGTTCCTGAGATATAAGCAATTTAGTATTCCAAGTGCTCATTTTCTGGTCCAAGGCCCATCATTATGCATATATTCTTTGTAGTCACTGTGTTTCTCTATGCAGCTGTTGGGAAAACCATGCTGTGTGCTCCATTACTGTTACATTAAGCATTTCCACTTGCATTTCAGTTCCTGTTTGCGATGCGTTACCGTGTAAGCCACCTTGTGCATTACCCTTTGCATTTTGTTTGTTCTTGCTTTTGTGTTACTGTTATCATTTGCATCTCCACTACTGTTTCTGTTTGTGTTTCGATTTGTGTCACCGTGCGCATTACCATTTGCATTTGCAGGTGCCCTTCCATTTGTGTTTGCCTTCATTTTGTGTCATCGTTGCTGTTACCATTACCATTTGCGTTTCCAATTGTGTTACCATGACCGTGAGCATTACGGTTTGTGTTTCGTATGTAATTGTGTATGCATTTCTCTTCCCTTTGGCATTATTGTTGCTGTTACCATTACCATTTACATTTCCAATTGTGGTACCATGACCGTGCGCATTACGGTATGCATTTCCATACACGCTTCCATTTGCGTTTCTGTTTCCTTTGGTGTTACTGTTGCTGTTACCGTTACCATTTGCATTTCTAATTACGGTACCATGACCATGCGTGTTATGGTTTGTGTTTCCATATGCGCTTGTGTTTGTGTTTCCACTTCTGTTTCCTTTGTGTTATTGTTGCTGTTACTGTTACCATTTGTGTTTACAATTGTGGTACCAAGACCGTGCGCATTACAGTTTGTGTTTCTGTACGTACTTGTGTTTGCATTTCCATTTCTGTTTCCTTTGGCATTATTGTTGCTGTTACCATTACCATTTGCATTTACAATTGCGGTACTGTAACCGTATGCATTACGGTTTGCATTTCTGTACATGCTTGCATTTATGTTTCCATTTCTGTTTCCTTTGGTGTTATTGTTGCTGTTACTGTTACCATTTGCGTTTACAATTGCGGTACCATGGCCGTGCATGTTATGGTTTGCATTTCTGTGTGCGCTTACATTTTCAGTTCCGTTTCTGTTTCCTTTGATGTTACTGTTGCTGTTACCATTACCAATTGCATTTACAATTTCAGTACTGTCACCATGCACATTACAGTTTGTGTTTCCATACGCGCTTACATTTGCATTTCCATTTCTGTTTTCTTTGGTGTTATTGTTGTTGTTATGATTACCAATTACATTTACAATTGCGGTACTGTCACCAAGCGCTTTACGGTTTGTGTTTCTGTACACACTTGCATTTGCATTTCTGTTTCCTTTGGCATTCTTGTTGCTGTTAACGTTACCATTTGTATTTCCAATTACAGTACCATAACAATGCACATTACAGTTTGCGTTTCTGTGCGCAATTGCATTTGCATTTGCATTTCAGTTTCCTTTGGTGTTATTGTTGCTGTTACTGATACCATTTGCATTTACAATTGTGGTACCATGGCCATGTATGTTACCAGTTGTGTTCTATGCACTTGCATTTGCGTCTCCATTTGCATCACTGTTCACTTTGGCATCACTTTGCACATTTCTATTACCATTTGCATTACCATTTATGTTTTGTCACCATGTGTGTAACCATTTTCACTTGTGTTTGTGTTGCACTTACCATTACTACGTAACAAAAAAATCACATGGTGGGAATGTGGGGCCAAAAGGCCCGTGCTCCCACCACCACATTCCATTCACTACTTAAGTCCTCATTCTCAAAATGAATTGAAATTCATGGCAAAAAAACTCAGTTTAATGCATCAGTTAGGGTCGTTCCACAGTGACTAAAGTGAGGAAATTCAATGTTTGGGTTGAAACCCCCCTTTGCACACCCTGACCAGCACCACCAGCCAGCAGTGGGGTGTGCATTGGGGACTTCGGTTCTACCTGTCACACCATTCTCCTATACAGTACTTCACCACCTCAGCTTGTTTACACATGGAAAAGGGTGAGAGTTAGGGCTGATGACCCCAACGCACACCCAATGCTTGGTTGGGGCAGGTGGGGGCAAAGGAGGACTTTCAACCCTAACATTGAATTTCTTGCTTTTGTTGTTGTGAAACAGCCCTAATTGATGCATTAAATAGATTTTTTGGGATATATATATATATATATATATATATATATATCAATTATGGAAGCGTGGTACTGCTACCATAGTTAGGGTTGAGTAGCCCTTTAAAGGTTAAATGGTGAAACTTTCCACCTTAATAACTTTGCAACATTCAACAGATTTGCCTGAAATTTCACAGGCATGGGATGTAATCATATATCTTGGGATCTACAACTTTCGTACTGGTCAGATATACGGCTGCAAAACTATTAAGCGACATCAGTGCATGCAATTACGTTTTTTTGCACATTCTTTGCTCACTGCTACAGGTTGCATGATTTGTACGACTGGTATGAAAACTTCAAGGAACGTGCATCCTGGGTCCCCAATGTGCCTTTTAAAGATTTTGTGAAAAAATATTGAATGGTTCAAAAGTTGTTCAAAAAACAATTTTCCATTATAAGTCAAAAGTTAAAAAGTGCAACACTTTCTCAAATGCAGTTTTTAGTGTTGCAAATGGCCCAAGTAATGTCACAAATCTGGTCTTTTTGTTTTCAGTTACTGATCACAGAAATGCTTGACATTTAAAATTGGGATCATCTAGGGACACAATTCTTTCTGAGTTTACCTATTTGAGCCCTGGGGATGCTAGCCATGTCTTTATTTTGGGGTTAAACACCCCAGAAATATGTTTTTCAAATTTCTGAGAAAAGAAGTGTCACAAAGTAGTGTCGCACCTTCAACACTTTCGTAAACTTTCGCAAAAGGTGTCACAAATCCCAACACTACTTTTCTAGACTATGGCCAAAATGACAAGAAATCTTTGGCACCCTACTGCAAAAAAACGGTTTAGTCTTTGAGCTGAAATTTGAAGGGAAAGCAGCCAACATCTCACAGATGTGCCTTTTGTGGTTTGGTGACAACATCTCGCATGAAAGCAAAGTTACAGTACTCTGAATTTGACTTTTTTTCCCCATAGACTAACATGGTGGCAACCGCTGTTCCTTCGCGACCCCAATGCACACCCTGATGCTGGTTGGGGGCAGGCTGAGGGTGTAAGGGGTTTTCAACTCTAACAGTGAATTTCTCACTTTTATTGCTGTGGAACAGCCCTAACTGATGCATTAAATGGAGTTGTTTGCCTCTAATATATATGTGTGTGTATGTACATATAGTATATATATATATATATATGTATATATATATATATATATATATATATATATATATATATATATATATAATGGGTAGAAAAATTATCTCTGCTGGTTGGTTGAAACACATCACATGACTGTACATATATTAGAGCATGACTGCACCCTTATTTAACCCCCTCCAAAACAATTTTGCCATTTTATAGATAGATAACCCACTCTAGGGTATGCAATTGAGCTCTGATATAGCATGCCTTGGGTGGTCAATGCATTCAGCCTGTGGCCTCATGTGTAACAATGCACCCTAAGGCATGCATATATCAGCACATGATTGCACACTTTAGAGTGGGTTATCTATTACATAGATAGATAGATAGATAGATAGATAGATAGATAGATAGATATTCAATGCAAAAAACTATGTTAATGCATTAGTTAGGGTTCCTATTACAGTGACAAAAGTACAGAAATTCAGTGTTAGAGTTCCCAACCAAATCATCCAACCCTCCACTCTCAACACACCAATAGCCATTGGGGTCTGCCTTGGGGTTGTAGGGCCTTAACTCTCACCCCATTCCATGTGTAAACAAGCAGACATGAGAGTTAGGCTGGATGAGCCCAAGGCACACCCTGAAGGCTATTGGTGTTTGGAGGGTGGGGAGTGGGATGGTAGAGTTGGGAACTCTAACACTGAATTTCCATACTTTTGTCACTGTAATAGGAACCCTAACTGATGCATTAATGGAGTTTTTTTGCAATAAATTTCCCTTCTTTTTGAGATAGTATAATAGTATCCATATTTTAGTGTGGGAGCACAGGGTCCTTTAGAACTTGCACTCTAATCCCTCTGTAGATGAACATATGTATGAAGGTGTGGGGCCCTGCACTTCTATGTATCAAACAATAGTGACAGAATTTTCTGCATAGCCATTGTATTACCCCAACTTAAGTAACACGGAAAAGAAATTGTGAAATGCAAGGCAGAACATAATTATGCACAACTGCAATGCCATTCTGCATCACAGGTGCAAACTGCATTTGGGCATGATGTAAAAATGCAGCTGTACAGTTAATGAGTTGGTGTAAAAATGGCTATATTGAAAATTTGGCATCAAAAGATCAAAATTAACAAAGTTATGAGTATGCATAGAATAAATTCAATGGAAGCACATAACGTTTCAGTAATATTTCACCAAAAGTTTCAACATGTCCTTTCAGGGACCCCACCTCATGAACAGTGTCAATTTATTAATCCATCCCAAAAGTTCATTTCATACAGCGACCATGCCATTCAACACCACAGGTGGGAAAACATGTTTTGGGCATGATGTGAAAACTGACAGCTGTACTGTTCATGAGGAGGTGTGAAAAAATGCCAATGTTGAAACTCTGAAGTGTAAAATATTAAGAATTGGTGAAGTTACAAGAGTGCATAGAAACTGCACAATGTACGCTCATAACATGGGAATTTTTTCAACATTTTTGCACCAAATTTTCAACTTGGGCTTTTTGGGACCTCCCCTCACGAACACTGGCACTGTTGTTCTCTTAATCAGTCCCAAAAGGTGATTCCCTGCATCGACTGTGAAATAACCTAACAGGTCCAATTAACCAGATGACAGTGACTGTGTTCATGAGGTGGGATCCCAAAAAGTCCATGTTGAAAATTTAGTGAAAAAATGTTGATAAATGGCTGAGATATCAACCTAAGTTCAAAACACCATAGACTGCCATTTTATGACACTTATCTCTGCTTCTTCAGTTTGCAGTTGGGCTTTGAAGAGTGCAGATGTGTCCCTGTCCACAGAAGATGACAGTGCCTAACCTCCAAAGGTAAATATGTTGTAAAGGATGGTGCATGGAGGTGGGTGCACAGAGGAATGGTGGAAATGGGGGAAGGGATGGGGAGACCATGGGGGACAATTTTCTGTTTTCACAGGATTAAAAAAATACCTTGGGGCATTGTTTTCTTTGTTTCAGGCATTGAACAAAATATATATTTGCAACACTGGGGATGGACTTCCAAGTGTTACTCATTACTGATGGCTGTGTGTGCATGTCTAGGAGGCATAATATAACTGGGGACACTGGGAGTGGGTTACCCAGTGTCCCATCATGGGGGATGGGGGTTGTCAACTGCTGATGTGGGGTTTGGGCACTCTGTTGTCAGTGAGCATGTGGGGGAGATTTGTTCTGTTTAGGGACACTGGGAGTGGGCTCCCCAGTGTACCATACTGGAGTGCAGACATCTATTGCCAACATGGGGATTGAACACCCGCATGTCAGAATAAAAAGTTCTTTTCAGCTTTTTTATGATATGAAGTAGGATCTTACTTCATATCTCATCATACAAAGTAAGATCCCACTTTGTATTACTTGTATACAAATGAAGAACTGAAATATAAATTTAAAATATTTCTATAAGAATTTTACAGTAAAGTGCAGAGTGCACTTAGGGGGTCACTATAAGCAAGCTACCTGTATTAGTTTCTCCCTAGAATATAATTTTGGGAGGTTTCCAAATGTGAATTGCAGGCAAAACTGTAAACAAGATGGCAGCCATACAAAGTAGGATTTTTTCCATACAAAACAACATTCCTACTTTGTTACATACACCTATATTTAAGTACCTACTAAGCATGCTCAGAAATGATTTTTTTCAAATTTTGCTATTACAATAACTTAAAGGCAACTTATTATTTTTTCACTAGACTAGTAAAAGGCACATCTGTGAGGCAGTCCCTTTCTGCCTTGAAATTTTCAGAGTAAAAAACAAAAGCATCTGGGCTGTAGGCAAGTTCACAGGAAAATCCCAGTAAAGTCAATGAGCAGAAACATGTTTTTCACCTCTCTACAACTCAGGAACTACACATCTGACTGGAATGTTACTTGCCAAATCAAGACAGCTATCCTTCCCACCCCCTGGAAGGCACATACTACATTTCCTGCAAATCTGTTGAATGATTACAAAGTTATTAAAGTGCAAAACTTTGAGTTTAACATTTAAGTACCTACTGACCCTAACTATAGGGGTGTGTGACTGTGCCTATCTATCTAAGTATATATATATATATATATATATATATATATATATATATATATATTTATATATATATATAACAGACGAGGCATACTGATGAGTCCTGGTAGGATGAAACACATGTCTATGTCATCTGTTGGCACCCTTTGCAAACTGTGTGAGAGGCCTTTTGGCACCATGCAATTCTGCTTAAAGTTGAACCAGCATAACATTCTGTGGTGATTTGCATATGCAGCCAATGATGCTTTGCATTGTGTGGGCATGTGTGATTTTTTATTTTCTTGAAACTTGGCTTCCCAGCCAAATGCCCTTTGGGGTGACCCTTGCCTCAGTGTTTGAGCACAGAGGTTCTTTGTCTGTTAAATGTTTTTTTTTTATTTTAATGGGTTCACCACAACATAACCAAGACAGACTGTCTTAGGGTAGCTGGTTCATTCCACTGGGGTGTTAAACAGATGAGGCATACTGATGAGTCCTTCGGGCCCTGCGCTCCAACCACATGATGTCTTGTGGCATAGTAACAGGAATAGCAATGCAAACAGAAGTGCTAACAGTGGCATGCACATGTAGCATAAGTCAAATGAGAACAGAAAGTGCCTACGCAAGTGGTGTAGATAGAGGACGTCTACCACTTGATGTGCTGTCACATAGTAACATGGTGCCTGCAAATGGAAATGTCAATGGGCATGGTGACACAAAGTGAAACAGAAAGAAAAGACTGTAGACACTATGGCAAAAATAACAGAAACGAAGCGCAAGGAAAGCATGAAGGATAACACACATGGTGGCATTGGCGTCAACGGTAAGTGAAAGCAGGTATGGAACTGCAAGCAGAAAGAGGCAACAGAACAGTAATGTAAGCGCACAGGCTGGTTTTCCCCAAAAGCTGCATAGAGAAAGACAGTGAGTACAAAGAATGTATGCATAATAATTGGTATTGGAGCAGAAAATGAGGACTTGGAATACTAAATAGGTTATATCTCAGGAACCGTACGACTAGAAAAAACATTTAAAAGTCATGTGATTTATGACTGTCCTGGCTAGTTTTGAACTTAGCCCCTGTTGGGGGGCTAAGCAATTTTCTGACAATAAGTCCGTATCTTGCACCGTTTCCCAGATACGGGCCCTGAAAGGTGCGGTGAATGCCGTAATGTTATCCTATGGGAAAAAAAGGGAAGTTCAGAGTGCCATAACTTCGTCTACCTGTAACATTTTTTCACCAAACCACAGAAAGGCACATCTGTGGGCTGTTGGCTGAGTTCCCTCCAAATTTCAGGAAAAAAGACCAAACTGTTATTTTGTAGCAGGGTGCCTAAGGATTCCTGTAATGCGTCGGGTGCCGCAATGTTATCCTATGGGAAAAAGCATCAAGTTTGGAGTACCGGAACTTTGCCACCATACAATATTTTTTTGACAAAATACTGAAAGGCACATCTGTGAGATGTCAGCTATGCTTCCTCCAAATGTCAGCCCAAAACTCCAAACTGTTCTTTTGCAGCACAGTGCCAAAGAATTGCTGTCATTTTCCCCCACAGACTAGAAAAGTACTGTCGCAATTTGCGAAAGCTTTCACAAAAATTTGAGACACTTTCATGAGCATGAAAGTACTTTACGAAAGTACTTTTTCCAAGAATTTGAAAAACATATTTCTGGGGTGTTTTACCCCAAAATAAAGACATGGTTAGCATCCTACGGGTCCGACTAGGTGAATACAAAAATAATTAGGTTGCTAGAGGGTCCCAAATTTAAATGTTAAGCATTTTTCTGATCACTAACTGTAAAAAAAATGGCGGATTTGCGAAAGTCACAGGGCCATTTGCGAAAGTAAAAATGCATTTGCAACACCGTCTAACTTTTTGTTAACTTTTCCCATTGACTTATAATGGGAAATTGTTTTTTGAATAACTTTTGAACCGTTTAATATTTTTTCACAAAATCTTCAAAAGGCACATCGGGGACCTTGTCCACATGTTCCCTGAATATTTTGGGCCAGTTGCATAAACTGTGTGACCTGTAGGCACAACCTTAGAATTCCAGAAAAAGCATAAATGCACACGCAGATCGTGCTTAATAACGCCGCAGCCATGTATCCAACCAGTACAAAACTTGGCAGATCCCAAGGTGTATGGGTCTTGATCGCGTATTCCAAATTTCAGGCAAATCCATCAAAAACAGTTGCAAAGTTATTAAGGTGCAAAATGTTGGGTTTAACATAGAAATGGCTCTCAACCCTAACTATGGTAGCACTACCATGCTACCATAATTATATATATATATATATATATATATATATATATATGTATATATTAGAGGCAAAAATCCATTTAATGCATTAGTTAGGTTGTTCCACAGTGACAAAAGTGAGGAAATTCGGTGTTAGGGTTTGAAAACCCCTTGGACCCTGCTCACCCCCAACTGGCATTGGTGGGCATTAGGGTCATCTGCCCTAACTCTTACCCCATCACATGTGTAAAGCAGCAGAAGTATAGGAGAATGGGGTGAGAGTTAGGACCGATGACCCCAATGTACGTTTGTCGCTGTGGAACAACCCTAACTAATGCATTAAACAGTTTTTTGCCTCTAATTTCCCTTCTTTTTGAGAAAGATAATGAGAAATAGTGAATGTAATGCAACGGCGGGACACCACGTGATGTCTTGAGGCATAGTAACAGGAACAGCAATGCTAACAGAAGTGCTAACAGTGGCACACATGATAATGCAAGCACGGATGAGAACAGAAAAGGTAACGCGCACGGTGGTGTAGACAGGAACAGTCTGCCACGTAATGTGTTGTCACATAGTAACATGCTGCCTGCAAATGGAAATGTCATTGGGCATGGTGACACAAAGTGAAACAGAAAGAGAAACAGTACTGTAGACACAAATGGCAAAAACTAACAGAAACGCAAGCGCAAATAAAAACGCAAAGGATAACGCACATGGTGGTGTAGACGTCAATTGTAAGTGAAACGGGTATGGAACCACAAGTGGAAAGGGCAACGGTAACAGTAATGTAAGCACACAGGCTGGTTTTCCCCAAAACCTGCATTGAGAAAGACAGTGAGTACAAAGAATGTATGCATAATAATGGGTATCGAAGCAGAAAATGAGGACTTGGAATACTAAATAGGTTATATCTCAGGAACCGTGCGACATAGAAAAAAATGTAAAGTCATATGATTTATGACTGTCCTGGCTGAATTTGTGCTTAGCCCCTGTTGGAGGCTAAGCATTTTCAGACGAAAGTCCGTATCTTGCACTGTTTCGAGATAATGACCCTGAAAGGCGCGGCTAATGCCGTAATGTTATCCTATGGGGAAAAAAATAGAAGTTTGGAGCGCCATAACTTTTCCTCCCTGTAATATTTTTTAACCAAACCATTGAAAGGCACATCTGTGGCCTGTTGGCTGTCCTCCCTCCAAATTTCAGGAAAAAAGACTAAACCGTTATTTTTCAGCAGGGAGCCAAAGCATTCCTGTAATGCGTCGGGTGCCGTAATGCTATCCTATGGGAAAAACTGTCAACTTTGAAGTGCCTTAACTTTGTCACCGTGTAATATGTTTTCAACACAATACTGAAAGTCACATCTGTGAGATGTCAGCTACGTTCCCTCCAAATTTCAGCCCCAAACTCCAAACAGTTCTTTTGCAGCACAGTGCCAAAGAATTGCTGTCATTTTCCCACAGACTAGAAAACTACTGTCGCAATTTGTGAAAGCTTTCACAAAAATTTGAGACACTTTGGTGAGCATGAAAGTACTTTGTGAAAGTACTTTTTCCAAAAATTTGAAAAACATGTTTCTGGGGTGTTTTACCCCCAAAATAAAGACATGGCTAGCATCCTCAGGGTCTGACTAGGTGAATACAAAAAGAATTAGGTTGCTAGATGGTCCCAAATTTAAATGCCAAGCATTTTTCTGATCACTAACTGAAAACAAAATGGTGGATTTGCGAATGTAACAGGGCCATTTGTAAAAGTAAAAATGCATTTGCGGCACTGTCAAACTTTTTGTTAACTTTTCCCATTGACTTATAATGGGAAATTGTTTTTTGAATAACTTTTGAACTGTTTAATATTTTTTCACCAAATCTTCGAAAGGCACATTGGGGACACCAGCCCGCATGTTCCCTGAAGATTTCAGGCTGGTTGCACAAACCGTGTGACCTGTATGCGAGACTGTAGAATTCCAGAAAAAGCGTAAACGTACAAGCAGATCATGCTTAATAACTCCATAGCCATGTATCCAACTGGTACAAAACTTGGCAGATCCCAAGGCCTATGATTCTTGATCACGTATTCCAAATTTCAGCCAAATCTGTCAAACAGTTGCAAAGTTATGAAGGTGAAAATTTGGGTTTAACATAGAAATGGCTCCTCAACCCTAACTATGGGTGCAGTTGCACCCTTATAGTTATGGTTGAGTAGGCAGTTTAATGTTAAACCCCAAATTTTTCACGTTAATAACTTTGAAAATTACAACAGATTTGCACAAAATTTGGTATGTGCTGTCACTGGGGTAGATGTTCTGATGTGCCAAGTTTTGTTTTTATTAGATGTATGCTTTTTTTGCAGCTCATAGTGAACAGGTGTGTTTTTTGCTTTTTTTGCAAATTGTTCCTGAATTGTCCTCATCACCCTGCACCCACACTGTTTGGGATTGTCAGGGTAGAAAGAGCTTGCCCTGAGGAGCAAGCCAGTGTTGGTTTGTTGACAAAATATATTAATCCGATCCAAAGTAATTCAATTTTGAAAATTCAGGTTCTGAGCATGCTCAGTTCAGTCTTTTGGATAGATGCACAGCTGCAAACAAAGATTTTCACTCACAAACAGGAATTTGATAGTTCACGAATGGGGATTCATTAAATCCACATTTGTGAGAATGAAATCCTTGCTTGTGAGCCGCCATCTTGTTTTAACTTTTAACACAAAGCAAAATGTTGTTACTTGCACCACAGATGTGTTCTGTGGAAAAAAATATATAGGTTTGCTCAGGACACTCTACAAAACCATATGTTTAGTTTCCGTCAGTTTATTAAAATAACAACCATTTTTTTATTTGAAAATTCCCATTCATGACTCGCTTCTGATCCACATTCGTGAGGTGTCCAAATCCTCATTCATGAGACAATCTCCATTCATGAGCTGGAAATCACTCTTTGTGAGATAAGGACCAGAAGGCACTATCTCATGAATGGGGATCTGCTGATGAATGCAGATTTTTACACCTCACGAATGGGGATTCGCCTGATGAACAGGGATTTTTACACTTCACGAATGGGGATTATACAAACTAAATCCTTGTTTGTGACATGTCCAAATATCCATTCATCAGCCAATACCCATTTGTGAGGTGTCAAAATCCCCATTCATGAGATGAAGACCAGATGGTCAGATATGGCCATCTCATCATGAGATGAAGACGAGATGGTCTGTTAGGGCAATATGGTCCTCATCCCACCTAACAAACAGATCGGCTGAGGATCTGGGATCCACAATGGTAGATTTCCCCCAAACAAAAAAATTGCCCATGCACTTATTCTTTAAATGTTGACATTGTGGTGCAATTTGATTGGTTAATTCACATTTTTTCAATAGTTTTCAAAAAATCTATTTTATTTTGTCTATTGACAGTGTTTGTCTTTTTACCCTTAAAGTACAGAATGTATTTAACCTAGGATGAACAAAAGCAGATAGTAAAAAAAAAATATTTTCCACTGATTTACAAATACTGCAACCTGATTGGTTGGTTCACATTTTTCATTATTTTTCTCAATGATTATTTTATACATGTGAGGTATTGTGCTGTATTTTTTAAACTCAATTTGGTTTTTAGTTTAAGCCTTTTAGAGGCTAAAAATTATTGTAAAACAGATGCTTAAATCTGATTGTTTGATATGATAAATTACTTAATTAGATGCCTATAAATAGGTAGTCCAACACCAGGTGCTTATCCCCCTGATGAAGCCTTAATTGGTGAAGTTCTGGGGAAGGTAGGGCAGAAAAGCTTACTGTGTCATGAGTGAGGTTGTACTTGAAAAATAAAAAAAGCTTTTCTTTAAGAATATTTGATTTTGGACATTCTTCATTGAAGTATTGCTCCTCTGGCTCTGGAGTGCAAGTTACCTTGTTTTCATGATGGATACATGAAATAGCATTCCCCAGGATATAGTGGGCATGAGCATAGTGGGGGGGAGCTTCAAACATGCATGGGATTGGCATAAGGGACCCCTAGAGGTGGGAAGGAGAGACTTAAGCCAATGACCAAGTAGGGTCAGTGGCCGCTGAAGCAGGTAGGGTATACAGGTAGACTGGATGGGCCTAGCAGTCCTTATCTGCTGTCATTTTTTTTTGTTTTATTTGTTGAATGACAACTCACTGTTATAACTGTTTGGTTGTATTTCAGGATTACAACCCAGTTACTTAGTGAATTAAAATACTGGTCAGTAATTATACTGTACATAAAATGAATATGAATTGCAGGGCCAGCAGTACCAGATACATATGTACAGTATGAAGCAGGGAAAGGGGGATGGCATAAGATTTAATTCTAGTTGTATACTGTACTCTGAAGAGGAAATATGATCATCTGTGTCTTCAATTGAATACTGCAATGCAGCTGTAATAGCAAACTGGATTGTTTATATAGTAGGTCAGCTGCTTCATGTGAGGTAAATGCACACAGGACACAACCCTTGGATTTTATTAAAGTGCTGAGCTGTAACATACGAAATTTAAGAAATAAAGTAACAGATGCAATATGTCTTATGTATATTAGGGGTTTTGATATCCTTCTGCTGTAGGAAACATGGATTAAGACCAATTACACTGTATGATTCAAGGATGTATATTACCTTTGAACTTAAATGGAGAACACTACTACAGCTGGAAGATCCAAGTGTGGGCTGCTAAGTCTACTACAAAATATGCCTTACTTGTGTGTTGATGTGTTTTTCTTTAGCAGTATAAAGCCTCTTAATGTGGAGGAAGCATATTCATCTGATAATTTTCCATTAGGTTACCATATTGAGAGTCTATAGTTTGGTGTTAACAATGTTGCCTCCCCACAAATTTTATTAAGGACAAATGGATGTAATATGATTTTAATAACTAAAAAGAACATTTTGCTTTTGTAATAATTCACTATCTGATAAACAGAATTATCGTATACATGAACTTTCAGGGGTAATTGATTTGAATATCAAATGCATATCTGTTCCAGAATTATTTTTAAATGCATTTATGGGCATTGGCAATTAAATGAGGACTAATTTATTGAATAATGTTAAACAAATAAATTGAGTTAAAAATCAATATTGGTTTAATAAAAAAAAAGTCAACATAAAAGAAACATGATTACTAAATTGGAAACATCAACTAAATCTAAGGATGTTATTCAGTTAAGCAATAAGGCATGACAGGGTGTGGTATATCATGGGATATCATCATGCCGCAGGTGGTTGGGCACAAGACTGGAGGCTGAGTGCATCCAATGACCAGAGAAGTGACAATATCCCATGATATGTCAAACCCTGGAGTGCCTTATTGCTATTATGAACTTGCCAAAAGGTGTATCAGTAAACAAAATCCCCCTCAAAAAACATTCAAAATTTAAAAAAAATTATTTTTTGTGTGTATTGAGGGAATACCTTTTAAAAAAAGTTCTTCAGTGGTTGTGGGCAGCAGGTGGCAGTGTTGTAATTGAAGCGCAAAACAAAGTGGAACTCTTGTGATTGTGTGAACTTTGCCACCACCACTCCTGAAAATGAAATGTAGACTCCTGGCCGTCTTCATAGTTGTAGTAAGTTGCAAAAATTTTTTTATGCCACTGCAGTTTTTGTTTGGTACTGTACCTCTTCGGCTATATATGTGCACTGTAAGAGGATTATGTGCACTGTTACAGATGTGATGTGTGACTGTGAGTGACCATTGTGTTTGTCTAGTAGGGGTGTCTGAAAAGAATACATTTACTGTTTGTTCTTTGTGGTACTTGGTTTTGTAAGACAGCGTGTGGCAGGTTTGAGATATTTTAGTTTCATTTTGTTTCTCAAGATTCGCTGGAGCTGTGACGCATATCATCCTGCCTGATAGACTTCTACTGCTTGGCTTTTGATACTGCATGCTGCTGATTAATGTTTGTGTGGGGAATCAGATGGCAGGCAGGCATGTGAATGCTGCAAATGGCGGCAGTTGTATTTGTATATGTCAGTGTTTTCTTTTTAAAATAGGCACTCGTGTTGGGAAACTTGCGGCTTCCATCCTGCAGCTGTGGGCAGAGTTGTGTGACAATAAGTTTGTGAGGGATGATGGGAAATGCCACTGTCAGAGGAGTTTCTGGTCTGTGAGGAGGCTGGTAGCTGAAGGCTTTTTGAAGCCATGATGATGAAGCTCAACATCATCATGGCTTGAAATACCTCTTGACCAATCAGCTTCCTCTGTTTTTGGGAGCCAGTTCATAATATACAATAGCATATATGCATGTAAGAAAGGACAGCCTTTTGTTAAAAAGCAGGAAAAGGCTATCTGAAGGGGGACCACAGAATGATCTTTTAAAGGCTGTTAAAGAAAAAGATATGAAGAATTTCTGGAATCTTATCACTTCTAGGATAAAAAAAAATATATATATATATATATATTATGGTAGCACGGTAGTGCTACCATAGTTAGGATTCAGGAGCCATTTCCATGTTAAACCCAAAATTTTGCACCTTAATAACTTTGCAACTGTTTGATGGATTTGCCTGAAATTTGGAATGTATAATCAAGACTCATAGGCCTTGGGATCTACCAAGTTTCGTACTGATCAGGTATACGGTTGTGGAGTTATTAAGCATGATCTGTGCACGCGTTTACGCTTTTCTGGAATTCTACGGTCGCGCCTGACAGGTCGTACGGTTTAGCGGACTCGGCCAAAATCTTCAGGGAACATGGTGGTAGTCCCCAATGCCTTTCAAAGATTTGGTGAAAAATATTAAACGGTTCAAAAGTTATTCAAAAACAGTTTCCCATTATAAGTCAATGGGAAAAAGTTAACAAAAAGGATCGACAGTTAATAGCAAATGCATTTACTTTATAAAATGGGCCTGTTACTTTCGAAAATCCGCCATTTTGTTTTCAGTTGGTGATCAAAAATTGTTGGCATTTAAATTTGAGACCCTCTAGCAACGTAATTCTTTTTGTATTTAGCTATTCGGCCCTGAGGATGCTTGCCATGTCTTTATTTAGTGGTAAACACCCCAGAAATATGTTTTCAAATTTCTGGGAAAAGTACTTTCATAAATTACTTTCATGCTCACGAAAGTGTCGAACTTTTTACGAAGCTTTCACAAATTAAGTACAGTAATTTTCTAGTCTGTGGGAAATGACAGCAATTCTTTGGCACTGTACTGCAAAATAACCGTTGGGAGTTTTGGGCTAAAATTTGAGGAACGCAGCTGACATCTCACAGATGTGCCTTTCAGTGTTGTATTGAAAAAATATTACATGGCGGCAAAGTTATGGCACTCCAAATTTGACCATTTTTCCCATAGGATAACATTGTGGTGCCCGAAGCATTACAGGAATCCTTTGGCACCCTGCTGCAAAATAACGGTTTGGTATTTTTTCCTGACATTTGGAAGAAAGACAGCTAACAGTCCACAGATGTGCCTTTCAGTAGTTTGGTGAAAAAATATCACATGGCGGCAAAGTTACGCAGTCCAAAATTGACGTTTTCTCCCTTAGGATAACATTATGTCGCTCACTGCTCTTTTTTAGGCCCGTATCTCGAAACGGTGTGAGATACACGGACTTTTCATTGAAATTTAGCCCACTAATGGGGCTAAGATTCAAATTATCCAGGACAGTTGTAAAACACATGACTTTTAAATTTTTTTCACCATTGCACGGTTCCTGAGATATAATGTTTAGTATTCCAAGATCTCATTTTCTGCGCCGATACTCATTATTTTGTATACATTATTTGTACTCACTGTCTTTTTCAATGCAGGTTGTGGGGAAACCAGCCTATGTGCTTACATTACTGTTACTGTTGCTCTTTCGCTTGCGGCTCACACTCATTTCACCTACCATTGACGCTCTGCCCACCATGCGTATCCTTTGCGGCTTTCATTTGAGCTTGTGTTTCTGTTATTTTGTGCCATTTCTGTGTACAGTACTGTTTCTCTTACTGTTTCACTTTACTCACCATGCCCATTGCCATTTGTGTTTGCAGGCACCATGTTACTATGTCACAACAGATCATGTGGCAGACCATTCCCGCTCACGCCACCATGTAGCGTATCTTTCTGTTCTCATTTGTGCTGTGTTAGCATGTGCGCCACTGTTAGCATTTCTGTTTGCATTGCTGTCCCTGTTAGTATGCCACAACACATCATGTGGCGGGGCCTCAGCCTCCCGCTCGCTGCATTACATTCACTATTTCTTGTTATCATTCTTAAAAAGAAGGGAAATTAGAGGCAAAACTGTGTTTAATGCATTAGTTAGGGTTGTTCCACAGCAACAAAAGTGAGGAATTCGCTGTTAGGGTTGGAAATCCCCTTGACCCCTGCCATCCCCCAAACCGCAGTGGGGTGCGATGGGATTGTGGGTCCTAACTATCACCGCATTGTCCTATACTCTGCTGTTTTACCATGTCATGGGGTGAGAGTTAGGGCTGATGATCCCAATGCAGACTCAATGCCACCATATGCGCCATTGTTTATGTCTTTTTGTTTGCATGTTTGTTACTTTTAGCCATTTGTGTGTACTGTACTGTTTTGCTTTCTGTTTCACTTTGTGTCACCATGCCCATTGACATTTCAATTTACAGGCACCACGTTACTTTGTGACAAGGCATCACGTGGCACAGCATTCCTGTGTATGCCACTGTATGCATTAGCCTTTCTGTTCTCATTCATGGTTGTGGGAGCGTGGGGCCCAAAGGGCCCCGCGCTCCCGCTGCTGCATTACATTTACTATTTCTTGTTATCTTTCTTAAAAAGAAGGGAAATTAGAGGCAAAAAAGTCTGTTTAATGCATTAGTTAGGGTTGTTCCACAGTGACAAAAGTGAGGAAATTCACTGTTTGGGGTGAACACCCACTTGTACCCCGCTGCCCACTCCCCCAAGTGGCACTTTTAGCATTAATGTTTGCGGTGCTGTCTGTTTTATTGTGCCATAACACATCATGTTGCGGTAGCATGGCCTGTACTGCCCTGCCCACCCCCAACCGCATTGTGTGTGCATTGGGATCGTGGCTCCAACCTCACCCCACTCCTATACTTCTGCTGCTTTACACATGTCATGGGGTGAGACTTAGGCTGATGATCCCATCTATGCCACCATGTGTGTTACCCTTGTGTTGCTGTGTTGTGATTGTATGTCATAGGTAGCAAACAAATAGATGGAGGTATAGTTGTAGCAGTATTAGTAAACATTGATTTGTATGCTTAAGTCATAGACACTTATTTTCATTTCAGTATGGTATTTAAAGTAATGAGTCGACACAGGTGGTTATGGTTTTAAAAAATTATTGCCAATTTGTCAAATGGAGAAAAGGTTCTAATCAAATTAAAATTTTCTTAACAGAAGCAGTCTCACAATACAATCTTTGTATGTGTGCAATCATTACTTGTGAAATTTGTAAATGTGTAAGAATAATAATAAGTGTATACTGTGGATTGGACTAAGTGTGTGATATTATATGAAAATAATCAGATGTGTGTTTTTAGTTGTGCTTCAGTACTCACTTCTGTTTATATGTGTGGAAGTATTTTCTGGCATTTGACTTGTAATTTTAATAGTCAGGCTGAAGATATTGCTATTGAATGTGAATGTAGTTTGTTAAAAATGTTACTTTTTAAAAAATGGTTGTATGTTGTAACTATGTGTAGTGCATTACTTGTCTGCTATGTTAATAAGGGAATGTCAGTTGGTTGTGAAGTGTGATTAGACACAAGATAGACAAGTGTTTTGTTGTAATTGTGTGACTGCTAATGTGGATGTTCCTGGGGTGGGCAAAATACCATATGCTGATTGTCTAAGTAGTACAGTTTACACAATTGTAAGTTTAGTGACATTTGATTCTTACTATTAAATAATATGTCACTGACTAGGTGCAAATGGAAAATTCCCACCCGACTCCTCAATTGAGGCGATCATAAATATTGTCAGGAACAGGTATGCAGTTGGTTGTGATCAGCAACAGTCTCTGATTTACAATTGTCAATATTTTGTACATACGGTACAGTTAGTTATGTGACAAGTACAAAAAAAATAAATGTTTTACATGAAAAAAAATGTTATCAATTCTACATTGGCTTTTTGTAAATTCTTAACTTGTAAATATTAAAACTGTAATGGAAACGTATTTTTCACAAACTTATGCTTAGTTACATGTTGTTAGTATACTGCAGAGTAATATGTAAGACATTCACTTGTACTGTAGTGCTACACTGCTATTTTTAGTTCAACTATTAAACAAGTTATTAACAATGTACACTTGAAAACAAATGTTTCTATTATGTACAAGTAATTTTAAACAGTTGTAAGAGTCACTGAATTAGATTCAGTAATTGGTTATTAACAGCTGTGTAAGTCAGCTTCTTGCATTATCAATAACGGTAGTTGTTTTTACATATGTACAATACTAGTACTACATCTGAAAGCGTGATAGTTCTACACTGTTGCATGGTGATCTAATGATGTTCTCTATATGTGAAGAGTCACTAGAAGTGTTAAAGACTACTTCTGAGACAGTGGAATGTTTGTTGAATGTTATAAGGGTAGAATCTTTCACAGACATGTAATCATGGTTTCTCTAGTGACTGTAAATATTGTTGGCGCAGATTGAAGCCACTACAACAATTTTCATGTAGTCATAGATACATAGATACATAGACAGTGTCGGCAGATAAGGGCCTATGGCCCACCTAGTCTGCCCATTTGAGCTTGTAAGTTCAGTTTGTTTTCCTAGAAGTCTATTTCCCCTTACCCCTGACCTCTAGAATTCCTTTATGTCTATCCCATGCATTCTTAAATCCCGTGATTGTTTCAGCCCCCACCACTTCCTCTGGCAGGGTGTTCCACTTGTCCACCACCCGTTCTGTGAAGAAATTCTTTCTCATGTTTCCTCTGAATCATCCTCCTCCAACTTCATCCCATGCCCTCTAGTTCTGAAACATCTTTTCGCTTAAAATAGTGTTTTCCTGCACCCTGTTCCTCCCTGTAAGATACTTGTATGTCTCTATCATATCCCTCTCTCCTCCTCTCTCCAGGAGTACATGTCTCAGTTCCTTCAACCTGTCTTCATAGGACTTGTGATGCAACCCATGCACCATCTTTGTTGCCCTCCTCTGAACCTTCTCTACCCTGTCTATGTCATTATGTAGGTATGGTCTCCAGAACTGTACACTGTACTCCAGGTGGGGCCTCACTAGTGTCTTGTATAGTGGAATTATGACCTCCTTTTCCTGCTGGTGATGCCCTGCCTATACATCCCAGCATCCTATTTGCTTTTACCTGATGCCTTGTCACACTGTTTCCCTACCTTGGGGTCATCAGAGATGACAACCCCAAGATCCTTTCCTGCTTGGTGTGCTATATCCTCACCCCAACTGATATATTGTGCCAGGGTTTTTGTTCCCATATGCATTATCTTGCACTTCTTTGCATTGAATTTCAACTGCCAAACCCTTGACCATTCTTCAAGTTTCTGCAGGTCCTTCTCATTCTGTCTACACCCTCTGGTGTGTCTACTCTGTTACAGAGCTTTGTGTCATCAGCGAACAGTGAAATTCTGCCTTCTATATCCTGTGCAATGTCACTGATGAAGATGTTGAATAGGACCGGTCCCAGCACTGATCCCTGTGGTACCCCACTGGTCACTCTTCCCTCTGTGGATTGCACATCATTAGTATAGCACCTCAGAAAATATGAGCTGACAAGTGATGTATTCTTGAGTACAACAGATTACATACTCTACATCAGCCACAAATGTCTTTAATACCACTGCCTACATATATGTCGGTCTCACACAATTCAGTCACAGCTAGATGAAGCAACAAACAGCAGCAAGCTTCACAAAGTGATTAAAAAAAAGAGTTCAGCAAAGGTCACAACCTCAAGTAAACATTCACAACCAACAATTCATCAGAAATCAGTTGGTGTAGCTGCTGTACCACTGTTTGACAACAGCAGTAGAGTAAACTGCTATGCTAACTCAGCTATGCAAGTTTTTCTACACATGCCACAGTTTGTGCAAGCAATATCCCCTATCAAATGCTTTGAAGCAGATTATCAACATGACTTCTGACCACTCTAACAATGTACACTCACTAACACCACTACGAAAGGTGTTATCTACATATGCTGGATGTAGTACATTTGCTGCAGACATACAGCAAGACAGTACTGAGTTTATGATGGCTGTGATAAACAACCTTGATGAAGATGGCACCCCAATCCGCCAGTACTTCACAGTAACATACGTTACAAAATATGTATGTGTTTCATGTGGCAATCACAGCGTGAAACCACTCAAGACATGATGTGGATAACTCTCTTTGTTCCTAAAGCCAAAGTGTCAAATTTCGACAGCTGTTCACTAATGCTGAATGGAGTCATGCCTGTAAGGTGCGGAGGCAGATGCACTCAGTCCATATGCCTGAGGACTTCATCTCAATATCTGTTGCTTATGTTGCTAGATTTGACACCAATGGGCTCAGAGTTGATACTCCTATCACAGACTACACAGCTAGTAGAATAGTCTTCAACCAATCACTGTTTGACACGCACAGCATTATCTATCACCATGGTCAATCCATGCATTCTGGACATTACACCTCGTTAATAAGGTGCACAGCTGGATGGTTAGAGTGTGACGACTCTAAATCAATTTTTAAACAGAGACTCCCACGTCACCTGAAAAATGCATATCTTCTAATATTGAAGAATTATGACAACCTTCATATTTCAGAAGAATAGGACAAACATGTACCATTTTAACATGAGTACTTTGTCCCCAAAATGTCATAACTCGTTACAATGTTGTACAATTTACAACTGTAAATAAACAATACAATTTCAACAAATTGAATTCAAATACAGATATTACATAGACTGTGACATGTTACATCTTGTGAGGATCAGTGACTACATGAAAATTGTTGTAGTGGCTTCAATCAAGCCAACAATATTTACAGTCACTAGAGAAACCATGATTACATGTCTATACAAGATTATGCATCTAAAAACATTACTAGCTGCACAGTTGGATGGTTAGAGGTGACGACTCTACAACAACTCTTAAATAGACACTCCCACATCACCTCAAAAATGCATATCTTCTAATATTGAAGAATTATGACAACCTTCATATTTCAGAAGAATAGGACAAAACCTGTACCATTTTAACATGAGTACTTTGTCCCCAAAAATGTCATAACTCGTTACAATGTTGTACAATTTACAACTGTAAATAAGCAATACAATTTCAACAAAAAATGGAATTCAAATACAGACATTACATAGACTGTGACATGTTACATCTTGTGTAGATCAGGTATGCTATAGACGCAGACAGAATGCTAAGCTCACTTTCCCAGAGCAGATGGAACAGGTACTGTTTGTTATGTCTGAATTTGCCATCTTTGCTCAGGATACGGCTGGTGCAGTACTCAGCACCCTGTACCCGTACTTCTCTTTCATCTAGGCGTCTGCCTGACCCTTTTGGAAATAGGTCTGGGAAGTAGCGTGCTTCTAGTGTTGCCTCCCAAATGCTGACAGGCTCAACTTTCCACCTGATTCATTTGATAGAGATTAATGTTGTCTCCTAATGGATCTCTACCATGTAGTGGGTGAATTGTGTACTGTTCATACACATTGTCACTTGTCTGTGTAGTGACTTTCAATGATTGGCTTACTTTTTTTTCTAATAGATCATGTTGTCACAGAGAGGCTGGCCATTTGATCTATGTCAAGGTCTATATAAAAGGAATTGTTCCTCTTTAAATAAGCTAGAGCAAGCTTTTACCTTTTGCAGGTTGACAACATCTTGCCAGATGACCTTGGCCTTGTAGGCACACCATTTACTAGAATGACGACCGCTTATTTCTGTTGAGATAGCTTGAACATTTTCCTGTAGAGGAAGTGGTAGATACATCACAGAACCCTTTTAGATCTAACTAGCTCTTTCTGTGGAATCTTCCAGTCTCTGTGTTCAGACGTAGAATCATTTGAATGGTTTCATTGTTCGAATTAGAATACGCTCAAACATATTCAATGTTGAAATCTCAGTTGGTGTAACATCTGTTTCATGTTGTTTAGCACTGACCTTCCTGGCAAAGTGTTGCACTTCAGTTTTGAAAACAGTGTTTGTATAGTACAATGGTGTCTTTGTGATGAAAGTCAGATTTCTAAGCAAGAATGCTGTGAGATGCAACTACGTCATTGTATGATGACCAGGTTTCTAGGTTGACTGTGACAGTTTGTTTTATGTAGCACAAACGTCACATTACACACATACAGAATCAAACTTGATACTTTGCAATCTCAAACTTAGCAATTTTTTCCGTACTGTTTCAGAATGTCATTTTCAACACTGAAACAGATTTTCTGTTGAAGTGTGACACTGAAATTTCTGTTTCTGGCTCAGAAGGAATGTGTTGCACTTTTTTCATGAAAGTGATGGCACCGCATGCTACCTGACTGCAATAAGTCATTTAAACAAGGTACTGATGCACAGCTCGCCAGATTTCATATACTCTTGGTAGACAAAGTTTCACATGCCTGTCTGATGCACTGCGAGCATCCGCATGTTGTGAAAAAACTATCATAAATACCAGCATCGAGACATGCAAGTGAATGACCCATGGAGTCCAGTATATGGCCGTATTTCACAATGGTACAATTTCAGTAAATAGCCGGCGTCTCTCTTTGCGATCTGTTATTATGAATAGGTTAACAAACTGTTCTACTTTTGAAATGATGATTGCCTACGGTTGCAGGTAGCATCATACGACCATGTAAGGTAGTGTTGCTTATTCAAGACTATGGTTGACCATTATCATCATCAGTATCTAATTGATTGTCACCAAGATACTGAGGACATTTGTAAGTTTGCTTGACTCATTGATATTGAACGCCTGTTGTTCAGAAAGTCATGATAAGACTCTTCCCAGAAATATGCTTCTGAGTGCTGTGTGTGCATCCACTGTCCTGTGAAGACATGGCAGAAGTTGTCAACAGTCAAACAAGGATACTGTTGAAGCTTTTTTTGATGCTATATACAAGTTTCCTGAATTGTTCAAGGACATGAGACATCTTATGCCACTATCTTTGTAGTACAAACAGTGCTCTGTTGACAAATGTTTGTACTTTCAGACATAAATTCATCAGAGAAAAGGTGACTTTGATCTGTTTGTAGCTGTGCTGTAGCAGTAGCATAAGTCTTTCGGATCTTAGCTTTACTTGCTAGTGATCGGAAATACTTTCTTATTCTAAGTTGTAAGTCACAATTTTCATTTTACGTTGTTGATTTGAGCCGCCTGTTGATGGTTACACTCAAGATAATTGTGTTTGCTCTTACAGATCGGCACAACATTTGTGATGTTATACATTTTGGGTTTTTAATGGATTTTGTTTCTCTGTGCAGTGACTAGATGAAAGTCACTGTTGCAGTAATGCTCATCGATGTTAATTTTTTGGGTAACTTTACTTTTTGTTTGTTGCCTTTATACAACAGTGTAGTACTATTATACCGCTCTTTGTTTTGAGATACACCTACGCTCTGTATTTAGTTGGCATTTTCAGGTATTATAGTTGACAGTGACAGGTTAATCTTACAGAAGTATCAGGCACCTGTATGAGAAAAAAAAAAAGTTTTTAGAATATGCTTCAGTAAATTTCTTATAGTAATGTGTATTAATAGAATAGCATGTTAAGAATGTTAACAATTTGGTGAAAAGACAAGCAAATGATAGCTGTTATGAATGTGCATTGCACAGCTGCTATGTAATATCAGAAATTTTTTCATTCTCAATATTTCTGTGGACATTTGAATGTTTTTTTCTTAACGTGTGTTCTTACGATTATGATGGCTGTTATTTTTCATCTGTGTACAAAGATGTGTTTTATGCTGTGTAGCGTGTTATGTGATAGTCAGTTTGATGATTAAGTATATGGTAGACCAAGAAATTCAGAGTGACAGTGCATTATTAAATGTATAACAATTATTATATTTTGCAATTACGTGGAGGATATGCCACTATTACTGTTTGTGGAGTGTGTGTGTGTGTACAGTTGGTAGATATGGCTGCATGTTGTAAATTTAAATGTTGATGATGCATTGTAGTAACATAGTGTTTTTTGTGCTGGTGTGTATTGTAATTTGAGTTGTGATTTTTCACAACATGGCAAAAGAATGTTTTTCTCTACATGTGCTGTGCAATGATGAAGTTCCTTGCAGAAAAGGAAGTTACTATTCGGGGTGCTGCATTACTTGTGTATTTGTAGCCAACCCGAGTCTTCAAGCTTTTCACCTGCCATTTTGTACCACTTGGTAAGCAAATGAATGAACAAGACCATGATGTCCCCCCCGCCGCACACACACACACACACACACACACACACACACACACAGAAAACCCAACAGAAGCACAGTACTCATACAAAAACTTCTAAACAATGACATCTACCAGCAAATAGCTAAAAAATGCCGTGTATCATGGTCTGTCAAAGACTGGGCAATCCATTACATGGCGAAAGCTATGCATGTCTTCATTCACGGCCACTGTAAGTTAGGAAAGTGCGACTGTTGCTGAGCCCTATTCAGAAAATCTAAAACAAATGCCACAAGTCCCCTTCTTCTGTATTTACTAATCTCGCTTGTGTCCCAACTACTGGCAGGTACAGAGTACCCCTACAAAAAAAAAAAAAATCTTCAATGAATGGTTACCCAGTATCTTGATCTAGATTCAGGAGCCCTCCGTGTCTGGTAGCTTTAGACCAAAGTGATGCCAACAGAAGTGCCCTGTCACATAATGGAGTCCCCAATAATATAGAAATCAAACAATGAGGATTACTTAATCCACAAAGTTATTTGAAGCTCATTTTGTATTTTTTATATATATTTTTAATACTCTTTCTTCCATTTTTTTCCCTTTACAGTAATATTTTCTATAGTATACCTCCAGGGTGGTTGATATAGGGAAATACTGTACCTTCAGATCCTATAAGCCCTTCCTCCTGTGTTGTCGGGTCTCATTTACCTCTGGTTGGTTTGGTTTTCCTACACTACCCACTCTGGGTGTTATTGTTAGTTTCAGAAGATATTGTTCTGAATAGTGGATTTTATTGTCGTTTGATGATACTGTGTTTTGCTTTATGTGCTGTGCTTTACATGAGTCGATGTGAGAAATTACTATTCTGTAGAAATTTAACATATAAGAGTGTAATGTTATGAGCAGAGGTCGCAATGGATATATGAGGCGTTTGAGTGTGAAAATACAACAACAAGTGTTTTGCAAGTGTACGCTGCACAGTTTGTGGTACGTGATTAAGGCATTGTCAAATTTAAATATCTGCACTGCCTGAGTTTGAGGCAGTTACAGTGCAGATTATGTGTTTACAATTGATAATTAAGTCATTTTTCCATAAATGTGAAACTGTGTCAATATATAGACAATTTTGAAAATTACTTTCGTGAGCACGAAAGCAATAAAAAATATCGCGGCATTCGAAGTGTCGCAAATTGTACTTTCGGCATTCGGCTAATTATGGTCAAAAGTACTGTTGAAGTTTGACACTGGCAAATTTTACTTCGTGCATCGAAAGTAAAAGAATGTACTTCGCAGCATCTCAAAGTAAAGTTAATGTAATACTTGGGAGTGGCTGGAACATCTATTATCGAATCATTAAATAGTTTGTTTGAGACAGATGGCTCTACTAATGAAATTAAAGATTTGGGGCTACTTGTGAACCAATCGTGACGGATAACACTGAAGAAGAAGAAAATAAGATCCATTTGAAAATTGCAGAGAGAAGCAGTTCAAACTGTGGTACAGTCTATGTTCGTATGATATTTTCTAGTATTTAAAACCCATTAGAACATGTACATATTATTAATCAAAATGTTTTTGGGTGTTTAATCTGATGATGTTAATTGTTATTATGGCCTATATTCTTGGAGAAAATAGTTTAAAGTGGCAAGAAGTTCAGTACTACTGTACAGATACAGCTGCAAATGGAGGAGATAGAAGGTACGTGGTTGTATGATGAAATGCAACCAACAGACTTTTCTGGTGTTGTAATTGTTTTAAATCATTCAAGTGTGCATTTTGTTTTGGTTCTCAGTGGTTTTAGATTTTGCAGGAACATAGTCTAGTAATACTGAATGCCGAGTTGCTTTGGTTCATGAAGCCAGAGCAGGAGGAATGTTTTTTTTATGTGTGTTTTGACTGAACAGGAAGTTGGCTGAACAAGGAGGAAAATAGTTTGATTGTCATGTTGTTGGTTACTGTAGGTGAATAGTCCTTTCTGGTAGCTTGTGCAGTCTTAATAAACTTAGAATGGCAGAAAGAAAAGGATTTTGGATACTTGAAGCAGTTACATAAGATGAGCAGCTGAGTTTGGTGTCTGTAGGATTTTAAGGACCTGTAGCTCCCAATTGGTGTAAATGGTTTGGTCATGGTGAATGAGAGAGCCATCTTATTAACCATGCCAGATTTTTGAGAACCACTCTCCTTGACATACTGCTAATCCATCTTGGAGGCAATGATCAGTTTAAATGATGGGTAGATTTAGTAACGGAAGCAAAATTGGACCTTGCTTCATTATGTCTATGGCCACCTGTATTATCATATTTTCAGATATTACAGAGTGAGTCTGGCAAGCAGAGCATCATATGTATCTGATTGACAGAGCTCAGAAAGTAAATGTACAGATTATTTTTTTTACGCATGCAGAATGCATACTATACGTCACTTCAACAATTATGTAATGATTGGGCCCTACTAGATGGTGCATTTCAGATGCTGGGATTTGTTATTTTTGTCGATGGAATCCTGAAAGTCTTAAGATTGTGAGACTGTTTGATAAATATGATAGATACATATTTTTCAGGTCCATATTAATGTGGTCAAAAATAGATTTAATAACCATGCAGTAGCCGCTGCAGGAAGTGAGGTTCCACTTTCTGTATGCTTTGTTGTACTAATGCTTTAGTGTTTTTCGAGTTTGGTGGTTGTGGGAGAATATATCCTTCCTGGTTTACTGTTGAAGGATGTTGACAGTGATAATTGTTTGATAATACCTGTAACTGTCACAGTATGACTTTCACAGAATGTTAGTGCATATGGAATAAATGGGTTTTTACATTCTGACAAACAATCATGATGTGGTAGGTTACAGGTACTGTACAATGAATAGTGGTAAATATCCTGAACACTAGACACAGTATATGTTGAATCACACTGTTGTATTTTGTGTTTGCAACTTTCTGTGAAGTTTCATCTAGGAGTTTTGCTTTCCAGAAGCATGTTAAATATTTTATACCCTTTCCGTCCTGCTTGATGGATTGACTCACCACAAAATTTTGGCTACTGGTAATTATTTACTCATGAGGGCAGACATGAGGAGCTACTAGAGGTTTAAGTTGCTGCCTTTAAAGCTGCAGTTGGCAATTACTAAACTGAAGTGTATTAGTGGTCAGTGCCCACTTATTTCGAGTCCTGTGGTGCATCTTCATATCATGATGTCCTGACATCCCTTTTTCTATATAGAGTGCTTGGTTAGCTCTAGCAGCCTAATATGTGGCAAAGTTGTAAATCAGAACTGCCTGTCCAAGGGATGCAAGCTAAGTAAAAACGGTCCCGTAATGGAAAACAGGTGTCCGAGCCGGTGGACAGTATGTTATTTCAAGGCCTTTGTACCAGTAATGTATGTTTGCGACTTCAATAAAACACAGTTCTGTGATGTGTGGTTCATCTGTGTTTAATATCACATTACAATGTTGTTCATTATTTCACTGTGGTACAGATGGACATGTCATGGTATCCCAAATTTGATGTTTGGCTATTACTCCAATGCATGACTAGAGCATAGCATGTTAGTGTACCAGAGTTGTTTTACTGTCAAGGTGGCTGTATCCTGTGTTTTTGTTCTATTATGGTACTGATCTGTGTTTCTGCTATCTTGAAGGACAGGTGGTCTTTTGATGTAATTTAATTACTATTGCATAGAATTTGTTTAAGAAATGATGAATATTGTTACATGATACTAATGTGCATATTTTGGGGTTTTGTATTTTGGAACTACTAAGACTGATCAAGGACATGAGGCAGTGGACTCTTATGAGAGGTGTGTGCACTGCTTGAGTAGTCCAGGCCTGGGAATGCTCATGTGCTCATGAGGAGTACAAACCAGAAGCTGGATGCAATGTGGGAGGCACGTGAATAGTTATTTATATATTGCACTCAAAGTAAAAAATAAGTCTCGTAGCATTAAAAGAAGTGGAAGCGTTGTGCCAGCGATTCTATGTACTGAAGGAACGGAGGTGATCGATGGACAATGACACGTGCTGGTACTACCTCGCTTATGAATTATGGGAGGCTGCTGAGCCAAGTGCGGGGAGCTTTACTCATCGTAAGTAAATCAGCACAACTTTTAATTATAGTTGTCAATGTTTTCAGACTTAGTGAAAACGTCTTATAGTGTGGACCACATATTGAAAAGGGTTCCTTCCATGTGCAACAGGGTTGTGTGTGCAAGTCCAACTTTAAACTATTGTGCTATATTTACCAGGAGGTTATGTTACGACTACAGATTGTGCAAGATCAATGGAAATGAATGCCTGTTAACAGGAGGGAAGGAACGCTGGACAAGCTGCCCAACACAATATTCAGTGGGATGTAGGTATTTGTGCATGCGCAACCCCAACACACGGCTGCACAACTTGAGCCCCCCAAAATGAAGTTGACGGGACACTACAGAGTTGCCGTATTGCAGGGTGCAACAGCAGCTGCCACCCTGGCTGGACCCTGTTAGTTCTTGTGCCCCCACCAGCCCCATCATGTGCATATAGTAACATACCCCCACCCACACATCTCTGACACCGGACTTCCCAGAATAAAGTTGCATGCCCCCTCATGGATCTCCAACAGTGTGATTGAGGGGGCAATAAAGTAACATGACCTCCTGTCACACATTCTCAAGCCCAATCACGGCCAGAAAGTGTATCACCCTGCGTGATCATGGGCAGAATGTAGCCCTTCAACCAAAATATCTCCTGGTGGTCCAGTGGATTGTAATGTCTGATTGTGGGTGAATGTCAAGTTTACTACCACCTCAAAAAGTCAGCCTGGTGCCCAATGCCCCCCAAGTCCTGTATGAAGCCCCTCTAGCCTGCTCCCCACTTGTGCAGGCGGTGGACGCAGCATCCCACCCCCATGTTGCCTCGCTGTCCTGCGAATAACTGTTTGGTACGACTGCATGCCCTTTGATGCTGAACTATATTACTGGACGCAGCCCATACTATGTACATGACACTCACATTTATGAATGATGTTACTGTATTGCCCATGATGGGTCGGCTGTAGATGTGTGGATGGGGGGGGCTGTTACTTTATTGCCTGTGATTGACTTCAGGATCTGTTCGGGAGGATGAAATGCAGACAGAGAGATAGTGTGCTGTCAGCTGCAGGGTGCATCGGTCTCCAACGGCTGCTGCCTAGTAGGGCGCCAGGCAAATCCTTGTGATCAGTGCTTTCTGTGCTAATGGCAGCAACGAATGGCAAATAGATGTAAATGATCCCACTTCGTCTTGTATAAACTATTATCTCATTTGCATGCCAGCTATTGAATATCTGAAATTTGTGCATGGTGCAATTGGTACTCTGCCACTGCAAAATTTAATGCTCAACTCTGGCAACTTGTGGTTGTGTTGTAGTGCGACATGTCCAGTGGCTGTGGCTGGGGGTGATAGTCAAAGAAGTTGGTCCATAGCACATTTGATTGAATATTACTCTGGACACACCTCCGGCGAATTATTTTGAGCAGCGAGTATTGGCGATTCAGAAATGCTTAGCTTTCATATCTGTATGCATAAATAAGCAATGAGACATCAGGAGGATTATTCAATGTTGTGTAAATGTGTATGCATTAGTGTAATGTGGGATGAGGCACAGCCGAGTACTACATCTGCTCACAGTGATTAAGTGACCATTGATATATACAGTCAGAGTGCCTTATTTGTATTATCATAGCAATATTTGAAAATAGTATTGAACACTGTTTTGTGGTGCTTAGTCTTATTATATTTACAAGCAATATCAGCTTCAAGGGTGTAGTCAGGTTATGATGATCGCCGCGCCTCAGGTGGCTGGGCACGAGGCCGCAGTCCGAGTGTGTCCAACAACTGAGCGCCGACATTATCCCAAACGACACACACCTGAGGGCATTATTGCTTATGCAATGTTTCATTGTTATACAGAAAAAAAATAATTTTTAAAGATGTTTTTGTGTGGAAAAATATTTTTTTTTTTAAGAGCAGATGAAACATCACAGATGATCAGCATACCATGCTGATCAGCATGTTCACAGTAAGGCTGAGACTAGACCCGTGATGTTGTACTGATAAACATCACAATTTGCTGATAAAGTTGTACTGATTAACATCACGGGTCCAGCCTCAAGACTGACCAATCAGAGTCCAGATTTTTTTTGCCATTGTATAATCAAAGATTGAATACAGTAATAACGTCGTGATAGAAATTAGAAGTAGTATTTTAACAACTGTTGCTGTGTGTTAAAAATGTACTCTGATTTACATCTACATTCAAATGTTTTGTTTTGCATTATTGTAGAACATCGAGCGTGCTCTCAGCTGCGAGCGTGTTAGTGCCAGCAAGCAGCTGTGGAGGGTGGTCAGTCAGACACTGACAGTGTAATTATGATTGAGTGACGGTAAGACTTTATTATTACAAAGTTCTTAGGTTGTTTTCAAATAAGAAATGAGGGTTTTCTCAGCGACACAAGTGTGTGATATTGGAATTGTGACATTGATACACGGAAGGTATTGTGTTGTGCAAATTGCTGGAGACAGCTGTATCTCTGGGGCAATATTTGAAATGACATGAAATGTATATTATCATCATTGCAAGATGCAGTGTGGGCACATTTGCATGTTGTTATGCTGTGATTTGCATGCTATTACCATGCAGGTCTGTTGGGCCATGAGAAATTGTGTGTAGTGCCCTGTTAGCTGCAGGCATGGGGAACAATACTGCAGCTTTATGACAGAGAAAGGAATGTAACATATCCTGCAACACCCACTCCACCAGGCCTATCTTCAGACGGGGCATTACGCTAATTACCAACAACATAACATTTCAGCTGGCAGAACAGACGGATATGTTCAGGACAAGGGCTGAGTTGTTTCACTTACTGGCCACAATTGGGTATTTTGCTGCTCTTGAGCTGAAGGGATACATTTAGTAGGTTGCCGAACATTATTCAATGGCAAGAAAATATCCTGACCTGATCGTCATCTTTATTGACCTGTGATGTTAAATCAGTACAACATCAATGGGTTCAGTCTCAGTCACCAACCTGCTGGATCAAAGTATGACCATGCTGATCATTTGCTTGATTGTTTCGCCTGTTGTTAAAAAACAAAATATTTTTCCACACAAAAACATCTTTTAAAATTATTTTTCTTCTGTATGAGAATGAGCTATTAGAACAGCATGCCTCCAGGGTGTGTGTTTAGATGACCGCCACGCCTCACAGGTTGAACGCACCTGCCTGGGCGGCCTCGTGCCCAACCTACCTGAGTCTGGACGTTATCCCACCACGAAACACACCCCTGTCAGGCATTATTGCTTAATTATGGATGTGATCGGGTATTTCAGGCTGTAGCATCAGGGATCTGCTTGGGGAGTCACAGTGGGCAATGGCTTGGTGTCTACTATCTTGAATATGCACCCAAAATATTTAAAAAGGTGTTAACCAACTCTAATGATTGTGCAGTGCCACCATAGAGAAGATCCTGTACTACCATAACAAACTGGTATTACTACAGAGTGAGTGAAATAATATTTTCATGAATCTGACAATGTATGGGTGCATAGCGGGAGATGCGGTGTTGTGGGGGGAGGTCTTCTCCTCTGCTAATTTTGGTGGTGGAGTTCAATGTGACAATTAAGCAATAATGCCCGACAGGGTGTGTGTCGTGTTGGGATAACATCACCTCGGGTGGTTGCGCACGAGGACGCAGGCCGAGTGTGTCCAACAACTGAGGCGTGACGTTATCCCAAACGACACACACCCTGTTGGGCATTATTGCTATTATACAATGGCTCATTGTTATACAGAAAAAAAAATAATTTTAAAGATGTTTTGTGTGGGAAAATATTTTTGTTTTTTAAGTGCTGACGAAACAATCAAGCAAATGATCAGCATGATCATGATGATCAGCAGGTTCACAGTAAGGCTGAGACTAGACCAGTGATGTTGTACTGATTAACATCATGGGTCCTGCCCAAGAGTGACCAATCAGAGTGCAGAATTTTTTCTTGCCATTGTATAATGAGTAATAGATAACTAATTCTAATGTTGTTGTAGTGTTGTAGGTGTGTCGGTAGAATTCAATGGTGTGCTGCTAAATAATCTGTTGCGAATTATGACATGTCTCTAGATTGTATTTAGTTAATATTTATATATGTCATGCCAATGTTTCATTTTTATTATTGCAATAGTTATTAATGTGCATAATAGAATATCTACATGTTTGTTAACGTGTTTTATACCCCTGTAGGGGTAATATAGTTACTAATACATACATGGCTGCTACATTCAGCTAGAGGGTCATTGAGTGAACAGTGACATTATCGTTGTGTTTGTGTTTTTATTATAACTCACATTTTAAACTATTAAAGGAACAGAGCATCATATAATTAGGTATGCATGTATGTAAATTAAACATACATGTGAATGTTTTAGGATGTTCATGTGTCTCAACCATGCATTATGACAATGTTATAAGTATTGTGATTGATGGTCAGGCACTACTTGTTCTGCACTGCTTACTACCAATTATATATTTGTGAGTAATGTTTTTGAAAATAATGCGTTATTGAAGAAATTGATGTTTTAAAGAAAACACTTTGACCTTGATATTTCATCTATTAATGTGATCATTTTTTTCTTTGTTTCTTTAATAGATCCCGGGAAGCTGCTGTTCCGGAACGTGTGGAGGTGAAGGAGGAAGCCGGCGCCAGTCCACCACGTAAGTGAAAATCTGTTGTTGCTATTATCTGCATCCTGAGCAGTACCAGGGTTGTCAATATCTGTGGTGATCAATGCCCTTCTGAGACTTACGTTGCAGTCCTATCGTACGAGATGGGGAGTGCACTAATAAGTACTCACTGCTAATGTGTATTAGTTTGGTGTGAGTAACAGAGCTTCAAGGTTGAGGGAGTACCACTTTATTTTGTTTGTT
This sequence comes from Neoceratodus forsteri, assembly GCA_016271365.2. Lineage (NCBI taxonomy): Eukaryota > Metazoa > Chordata > Ceratodontiformes > Ceratodontidae > Neoceratodus > Neoceratodus forsteri. The sequence goes on from CM057458.1 coordinate 1,182,474,696, forward strand.
GTGGTTGTAATCACTGTTTACATTACTTACTTTACATGTGATGTGACCTTATAAGGGTGGGAATGCATTGATTACTGCAGATACCCAACCACCCAAAAACACAAACATGGTGGTAGGATATTGTTTACCTCAAATGTTGTGTACTGCATAAAGTGTACAATTATGATTTATTAGTTTTTTTCTCAATCTACAAGTTTAAAAGTGTGCTCTTAGTGTTCATGACCCCTTTTTCCCAGTAAAAGTGGAATAGCTGTGCAGTGTCTGTTCTTTAGCCTTGCTAGCCTAATGCTTACACTTTCACAATGTAGTGCGATGCTGTTCAGTGCACTGGCATATGTGTATTTTTTAAAGGTGATCATGAACTGAGGAATGTCGATAAAACTAATAATGCAGGTAATAATGGGACTGTTTGCTCACTTTATGAATATCGCAGACGCTTTAAAATAACACTATGGAAGTTGTCTCACCACATCTTTCAGAAAATGGGTTTTATTTCCTGGCATCTGATTGGCTAGCAGGCTCTTCCCAGGGGGTACATTAACTTCAATAGATGCCCAGCAAATAAAAAGTACCAGCCCCAGTACCCTCCTCACCCACTCAAGTATCCTCTGCCCATCCAGGTTGCTCATTACAAAAACATCTAAATAAATCTGAAATCACGCCATTTTTTTCTGTCACTTAGCGAGATATTGGCCCATTAATGGACAAGCTGTCTCAAAAAGACACTGCCACTTCACCATACACACACACACTCTCACTGTTCCTGAACAACTTTTGTCAGGCAAATTCATTCGTTGCGATATGTATTGATTTCGATTTCTTTTAAAGATGTCTGTATTTAAAACAGTGCTAGGACGTCATACAACAGCATACTTCAACACCTTCTTATTACAGTTTTATTGTAGCCCTAACTCCACTCAGCGTGACTTTAAATTAAGGCCTCCCCATGTCACTACCCACCTGCCAAGACTGTGCTCCTGCATTTTTAGGATCGGCAACCACAGCAGCCAATGCTATTCTGACAGCGCTCAGCACTGATTCTGTTCTAAATGAGACAGTAATTTGCTTTATTTATCTACTGCTCGCCCTTTCATATACTCTGCCTCCGCCTACTGTTTCCTCTCAGAAGCTTCATCACTTCTTTGTGTGATTGGTTGGCCTGACTGGGAAGTCTGGCGTCACGGAATGGTAGCGTGGTGCAGCTCGGAAATGATGTTCAGCCTCTGCTGGTAGAAGGAAACAGCGGTCCGGACGCATTCGACTGGGAATTATATTAAGCTCAGCGTCAGCGGGAATTAGGAGCTGTCGAGAGGGCGTGCTGTGCTAGTGGTGGACAAAAGACAGACAAATTTATTAAACATGTCTTGATCGAAGACTCTCGTAGTCCTGTGCACGGTGGGGGTGGTTATGTTACATGACAACAGCCTCCAAACCCACAACTACAGGGACTGCACTAGGACACATGTGGAGAAACTATTTAATTACAAAAGAAATAAAATAAAACAGTTTTCACATTAAACATAAAATATTTTTTTCTTTAATAAAATAGTAGCCTTGGCAATATTTTTAGTACAATAATGCCCTCCAGGGTGGTATTGATGAGCAATACCAGACCGGCCAGGAGGTATATAGGCCGTCACGCCTGCGGCGCCGGGTCTCATTATGCCCCTGGCTGGTCCGTATTCCTACCGCCTACACTGTGGGGGCATTATTGCTTAATTAAAATGCAGTACTATGACAGGTTGCAGTGGTAAATTCCACTACATTATACGTGTTTCTGGGTTGGGTGTTATGAAAAGAAGTTGCTGAGTAGTGAAACTGTGCTAAATATTTGGGGTCATATAGATCACATTGCTAAATAGTTCAATGATGCATGGGTTAGCAACAGACAGTGTCATAGTTTCAATGAGCAACTATTCTTTAAAATAGTGTTTTTAAACGTCACTATATGATGGTGTGGCTGTTGTTCGAAATTACTTTTGGGACAGTGTAAGGAGATGACTGTGAGACTGTATGTGAGTAAAGGTGGTAATATGTCTACTTTAAAACATTTGTTTTAGGTGAACATTATATGCTATCATAGGCGCAAGCTCCTTCTGGTGTGAAAAATAGATGCGCAGGGGTGTGTCCAGGGTGACATTCAAAGGAGTTGTGCTATTGAGGAAGTACTTTGAATATCACCTCTAAGCACATCCACTGTGCATGGCGAGAGTGTAACTTGCAGCAGCTATGTTTAGAAACTGCATCATTCTACTTGTGGTCACAAAACTGATATTCTAAAGGTAATATGCAAATGTGGTTGTAATTCAGGCAGGCGTGGGGTTGGGACATTCTCATCTGATTATGGCCCTATTTGCATCCCATTAGCATGCAGGTGTGGTGATCCCTGAGGATTCTGCGCTTGTGTCCTTACCAGGTAGCCATTGGGGAAGGATGCCCTGCAGGCTAATTGCAGGCAAAGAGCATAATCCCCCACTGGCCTGATTGCAGGCATACTGTTAATACCCTCCCCCAGTAGCCCAGTTAGGTGCAGAAATGTGTCCCGCTCAACACAGACGTGAGGTCCAGTGGACCAATAAGCACAATTGCGCTATTAAGTAATGAAACACTTCCTACCTCCTGAATATATCCCTGGTGATACCAGTGGACTGATAAGCCCAATTGCAGGCTTGAGTATTGAAACCCCACCCCCACCTCCCGATCATATCCTGAAAATCCCAATTGTGGGATGGGTTAGCAACCCACCCCAACAAAAGACATGAGGTTAAAGGTGACATTGCTGCCTGTGATTGCCTTTGATGAGGGGTGTAGAGTGCATATCTCTCAAGCATACCACTGTAAGGAATGTTACTCATTTTAATTCACTAAAGCTTCCTGTTTCATTGTGAGGACTTGTAACACATATCAGTGTTAACATTTTTTGCAAAATTGTATAGTAAATGATGCTAAATATATCAATTTGATAAATTGCAGACTTTATGAACTTAAATGCAAACATTTTAACAGTGTTGTGGGCTTCTAATTTAAAATTAGATTAAGTGTTCCACGCTTTTCCTATTCTTTCAACATTTTGAGAAGCAATGTAACACATTTTGGGAACAAACAGTTCAGACGTATGAGATAGAATGTTGAGGGCAGCTACAGGTGGCAGCTGCTGTGTTGTGTCCGCAATGCAGCAGCTCACTTGTGGGTGGCCTCAACTTGATCCTTTTTTTCTCAAAGTTGTGCAGGCGCAGTTTAGGTTTGCCTGCACAACTCTGCTCAGCCTCGGCTCGACATCTGGCATGGTTTTGCATCGATCTATATTAGTGACTTAATTACTTAAAGTACTGATGTGTGTTGAGATCTTGAAACACGGGTAAAAGCTGTTCGGTTTGGTGTTATCATTAAACTTATCATGATAGTGTACTTACGAAAAGTATTTTATTATACTGCTACTGTCAAGGTACTTTAATTTCACTGAATACATGACTACTATTATAGGCAGACATGGTAAGTAAACATTCTCACACTTGATGAGGATGTATTTCAACCTATGGTATAATAGTGTAAATAATGCTAAAGTATGCACATACAGAATATTTCTGAGTAGTGAAAGAAAATCTAAGAGTAGCATTCTAAGCCACAGCTAACTATACATTTTTATGTTGTGAGCTTATTAGATAATATGATAGTCAAGTATGACAGAGAGACAAATTAGATACTAAATAGTTTAGCATCATACTTAAACTATTATCATTACTTTTAAATGAATGCATTTCTGATATTGCATTAGATAAGAAATATTTGAAGTGAAATATTTTACAGTTGTAATTGTTGAATTTGTGTTATATATTCATCATAACTGTTTTTTTATCTTTGTAGGCCGCCGACTGCAAAGTGCACAGGCCATTGTCACTGCTAGCAGACGGCTCACTCAGGTTGGCTCAGTCGCGGAAGGACTGCTGTGATCCTGAGAAGCTGGACAAAATCCAGTCTCTCTTGGATGCACAGCAGCAGACTGTGAACCTCGTCCTTGAGCCAGTTGTAGCAGTGGGTGATGGTGCTGTTGCAACTAGCAGTGCTTCACCTCCACGGCTACCATCTGTTTCTGCAGCTTCCCTGGGTGAAACTGGCCACCCTTCATAGCGGTCAGGTATCATCTCCCAAGGGCGCAACAGTTTCCACTTCTTTTTGCGCCTCCACATTGAATCCAGCTTCCAGCCTGGATTGCCTCAAGCAGTGCATACACCTCTCGCAAGTCTTCGCCTGAACTAAAAGAACATTTAAATATATTTTATAAGTTTTATTAATATAAAGAAAATATTTTTATTTTATTTTAATTTGTATATGATGTAATACACACTTTTATATGTTTTTCGGTGTATGTATATATTATTTTGTAAAATCTATTTTTGTATTTATAAAAAAATTTTAGTTAGTAATTTTTATATTGAAATTATTTTATAGTAAAATAGTTGAACTATACTCTGTTGTGTTTGGTGTGTTATTGCTATTCAAGAGATAAGTGTGACATTCAAGCCCCAACATTTTTTGGGCCAATTGTCATAACCATATCATCTTAACATTGGGTATATGTGGTAGTATTGTAATCCCTAATATAAAGATAGTTAATAGAAAGGTTCATACAAATGTTCAAGAGAGTGGAGGAGGCCAGACAATAAAGAATAGGCCATAGCTGTTCCCAGCCAGTATCTCTTATGTAGTCATGTTAGCTTCCTTCATAAAAATTTCTATACAGCTGAGTTTTAAAAAGCATCTTTGATTTAGGACAAATAAGTGACAAGGGGAGCTCTTTCCAAGGGGCCAGCAGTCTCTGTGTGACAAATGCCTTCCTTCTATTAGTATTATACTTTATGGGCCAGATATTCAAAATGGTTGTGACATGTGTAATAGGGTAGTGCCTGCTCAAGTCAAGACTTGCTCCATTCTGCGATATTCAGCAAGAGGCAGTTCCACCACAGAAAACATTCTGAGTAGCAGTGCAATGCAAATGAATGCATGATGAACTGCAGGGGGAGCAACCATGCATTAACTGCACAGCCTGATATTCAGCAAGGCTGTGCAGAGTTGTGAAGGCGCAACCCGCAACCTGCGCCTGCACAACTTTGAGGCCAAAAAAATGCTCAAGTCAACGATCACCCACAGGTAACCTGCTGCATTGCATGGCACAACACAGCAGCTGACAGCTGTGGCTGGCCCCCAACCCACTCCATGTCCCCTCGTGCAGCCTGATCGTGGTCAAAAGAGTGACAATCCCCAACACCACCCCCCCACTGGCCCTATTGTGGGCAACAGCAGAAATGTTCCTCCCCCACAAGCCTGACCATGGGCTGCTTTAGTTTAAAAACAACCCTGCCCCGAATACATCCCTGGTGGTTCAGTGTACTGAAAAGCTGATTGCAGGGTGTATCAGTGTGAAATACACCCCCCCGAACATAGCCCTGGTGCTGTAGTGGACTGAAACTCCTGTTCATGGGATGTGAACAGTAAAGCTGCCCCCCGAACATAGCCCTGGTGGTCTAGAGGACCAAAACTCCCGTTCGTGGGATGTAAGCAGTAAACCCTCCAACATAGCCCTGGTGGTCCAGTGGACCAAACTCCCGCTCTTGGATGTAAGCAGTAAACCCCCAAACATAGCCCTGGTGGTCCAGTATATGTATTCAGTACAACAAACCTCTTCCACCGCTGTTCACATGATTGATGGTACCACCTCAGTTGGTAGTGGAAGCACTCTATGAAATCTCAAGTTACTATAGTAGCATATCCATTCGTTCAGTACATGAACTAATAGTGTCCATGTCATGTCATATTGTCTTTTAGTTATGCACATTTTTAAATTAACATATGTGCTGACAAACAAAATGATTAAGACACTTTAACATTAAAACTACTACATGGAACGAGAATGACAAATAACAATTAATAAAGTAATTAAGACAATGACAGTAAATGCAACCACAACAGTTGAAATATTTCTGATACTGGAACATTGTTTTATATGTATGTGCACTATTCTTAGGACTATAAATCATGTAGTATGCTGAGTGATACTTCTGAAAAAGACAGGATATTCATGGCAAAAAACTCCATTTAATGCATCAGTTAGGGTTGTTCCACAGCGACAAAAGTGAGGAAATTCACTGTTAGGGTTGAAAACCCTAACTCCGAATTCACCCCCAGCACCACACACACACAGAGAACACACACACATTCAAGTATGGGGGAGGACCAAGTCAACACAAACAATGACAGACATCCAGCAGCAGGTGACAGAAATAACAAACAATTGTCTAAATGTACTACGAGACATCCCCACCCACCTGATCAGGTACTGCATGCTCAGTGGAGATCAACAGCAAAACTGAGGCCATGTACACCAAACGTACACATCCCTGATTGCAGCTGCACAACGTACTCACACTTAGTAGTTGCATGGCCTTACCTACCGATGCCCCACACCACACTAGGACCACTTGTGGTGGCCCACCTGAGCAATAGAGTTAAGCAAAACCAAGGAGTTGTACAGGTATAATATCTCTGATTATAACAAGGGTTTGAGAATGCAGCTTCTAATTGACTGTAAGATTGTAACAGCCTTATGTTTAGTTTTTATTAATATACATGTAGAGCCTAACCATATGATGAACATGGTTTAATGTTGTTTAAAAAACAGTTTTATTATGATAGCAATAAGCCACTCCAGGTATTATGTTAATGGTCAGTTTATCACTGTCTCAGCGACATGTGGCACTCGGATATGCCTCATTCAACATTAAACCCCTACAGGCCATTTAACATAACTGTTGGTCATGACTTATTGCTTAATTGTCTTTATGAGTAGATACTCTCCCTCTGCTAGGCACTGCAGCAGCTTTGCAACACAGTGTCCCACCCAGTTACACCATACACTGTCTAGCTGCTGGAGAATGGCTGTGAATATGAACTCATGAAGATGAACAGTGTAACTTGATCATTACAGTCATCGAAACCCTAGTGTGATTATAACTGACAGACTCAGTGATAGAGGATAACCCCTGCTGTCCTAGTACATTTACCCCATTATGAGTTAAATCAATACTAAAAGACATTTTGTTTATATCTACACCATACCTACTTGATTCCTGTTGTAGCAGAATTAACATAGTTATCACTTTGATAGCATCAGTGACAGAAGTGTGCAAACCCAAACAGTAGGCATACAGCCTGAGTGTGAAACAACTGTTAAAAATCACACTGTGTCCATAAGTGGCATAGATCACTCATTGCAACAATAGTAAATGTATTGCTATATGAATAAGTTAGTCATCACAGATGCAATGAGATTGTCTTTATCAGGTACAACATACTCAGTAAGTGCCACAGGAAAATCTATCCTATATACATCTCCGATACAGGTACATCATTGTTGGCTCAGTAGTGCTATGATATTTAGAAGTTGCTTGGCCTGATCCATGCAATTACAATGTTTCTACAAAGAATACTTACTGCATCTTTAGTATTGAAACACACTGAAGGTCTATGTATGTACATCAGCAGTACACCTTCATCAGTAAGAATGCATGTGATACTGGCAGTATGAATTTCACAGTGTTGAACAGGCAATGCTTTTCCACACGCTTACATCAGCCTCTCTATGTTGAGTAAACCATTGCAGTAAATGTACTACTATGTAAATCACTACTAAATGTATCACTACTTTTATCTTGAGCATGCTAGTGTCTTGTAGTTAATTTATGTGCTTCTCTTAATTAATGTATACCACTAGTGTTAAAACCTTTCTACCACTGTCATCATGCACCTTCAGCATTTATATTGAATAACGGCACAGTACCAGTTGTGGTGTGGTGTGGGGCATTGGTAAGTGAGCCATGCAACTACTAAGTGGTGCGTTGTAGCTGCAATCAGGGATGTGTGTTTGGTGTACATGGCCTCAGTTTTGCTGTTGATCTCCACTGAGTATGGCAGTACCTGGTCAGGTGGGTGGGGATGTCTCGTAGTACATTTAGACAATTGTTTGTTATTTCTGTCACCTGCTGCTGGATGTCTGTCATTGGTTGTGTTGACTTGGTCCTCCCCCATACTTGAATGTGTCTGTGTGTGTGGTGCTGGGGGGTGGTGAATTCGGAGTTAGGGTTTTCAACCCTAACAGCGAATTTCCTCACTTTTGTCGCTGTGGAACAACCCTAACTGATGCATTAAATGGAGTTTTTTGCCATGAATATATATATATATATACACACAATATAAAGGCTGCCGTCTCTGCCAGGAAGTGAGTAGACCAGTATATTCAGAATTTTGCAAGAAGGAAAAAGACTCAAGTAGCATGAAGTCAAATCCTTGAAACCTTCAGTCTTGTAAGCCAGTGAATTCCATGGACATTATACATAGTTTAAAAAGCTTAAAGAGAAATAACACCCAAAGAACAGATGAATTATCAGCAGAACCAATTTTATCTAATATTGTTTGGTGGGCTCAACTTTTCTCCCACCTCTTTACCTTCATTAATAATAGTTTTAATATTCCAGAAGAATGGAGAACCAGAGACATTGTTCAGATACAAAAGAAGACAGACCATAGTGACACTGGCCCTGATATTCAGAATTGTGCCCTGCAAGGGTGCATGTGGTGGTGCAGAGGAAGTGAGTTGCACTGGTAAAACTAAGGGATATATTCACAAGCGATGAGTCATGGTGCATCTCCTCTGATTATATCAGGTAATGCACAATGCCAAAATAAGATGCATTGGTACATCCCCCCCCCCAGACAGGGCTAAATTCCAGGAATGGGAACTGGGCCAGTGCAACGGAGTCACACTGTGTGCAAATTCCTGATATTCTGCCAGCAGTATGCAAATGGAGCTTTAATAAATGCAAATCACAAATGGGGTCATTTGCATATCATTACAGCCTCATTTGCATGTGCTGTGCAGGACAGGCTAGTAAAATGCACATAGCATGCTGCACAGCATGCAGTACTGCTATAGGGGTTCTTGTGGCACCCCCATCCCTGTAGACCCAATCCCCAAACAATACAATTTACATGTTTTCCAGGTTATCTAGTGGTCCCCACACCCTCCTGTATTCCGAACAATGAATAATAAAAATGTTGTCAATTTCCCTGGTAGTCTAGTGGAGCCCCCCACCTCACTCAGAACACCAGTCACTCGTAAATGCGATGGAAATACATCCCTGATGGTCCAGTGGCACTGCCACACCCCCACCCACACAGGACCCCTTTCCACCCAGCTGCCCCCATCATCAGTGGGCAGCAGCAAACCCACCTGCACATCACCATGGCTGTTTTCCTGAATGACAGCTTAAAGTATCAGCTGTAAGTCCATTGGTCCACACTGTGGTCCAATGGGCTTGCAGTACATACTGCAATAGTCAGTCACAAATATGTGATCCATGAGGGATGGGGAGCTCCACTAGACTCCCAGGGAAATTGACATCATTTTTATTATTCAGGGATCAGAGCTACATGAGAGGTGGGGGGACCACTGGATAGTGAGGGACATGCTAAGTGCTTTCTGCACAGTGTGGGGGGTAGCCACTCTTGGCTGGCAGCTGCTGTGATGCACCTTGCATCATAGCAGCTTGCCTGTGGGTAGCTACACTTCAAGCCTTTTTTTTCAGGCTCAACTTTGTGCACCAGTATGAAGCACATCTCAGGGTTGTGCCAGGTTATGTGCCACACATGTGCAGCATATGCATGGGCATGCCCCCTGGAGATATGCAGCACACATTAACTTTGCACCCTGGCAAAATGGGGATTGCGTTGCGGAATACCCCCCTTTGAATATTGTCCTGAGTGCATTTCTGGGGTTGTGCTGGTGCAACTCCTTTGAATATCTGGCCCACTGCAAATTATCTGTAAGACTTGCAATAACTACATTATGGAGTGGAGGGAGGAGGAGGTGCATGAAAACAAGGGGCATGCAGTGAAGCTGTAGAGGGAATTTGGAAGGGATGAGGAAGTATTTCTTAACAGAAAAGTGATGCATGCTTGGAATGGTCTTCAAGTGGAGGCAGGGGTTGCAAACATTGGTGAGCTTCAAGCATGCATGAGATAGATTCAAAGGACTCTTACTTGGGAAAGAGCATGTAGGGGTTAACTGAGATCAGGTAGGATCTGTGGTGAAAGTATAGTCTGAGTAAAAGGGACAGACTAGGTGGGCTAAGCAATCCTTATCTGCTGACAAATTCTATGCTGTTTCTATGGAGAAGTGTGACTCATGGATAGTAGAGAATAATGTTCTGTGTGACAAATAATATGGTTCTAGAGCAGGGATAACAAACTACAGACAATATTTTCATATTAGATTATCTAATTACAAATGTATGCTAAATGCAAGTAGGTGAATTTGTTTGTCATTTTCACTGATATTAAAGTGGTGTTTGATAATGTTGATGAAATGTACACTGGTGTACCCTTTTGAATTATCTGATTGAGCATAGATTTATTAACTAACATAAAAATCTGCTATGCCAGAAATGGTAGAAAAAGGATCCATGATGCATTTCATTGTACTGTATTTATTTTGCCAAAAAATGTTCAATTGAGCAAAGTTCATTTACAAGGAGATCCTGCATTGAAAAGCATGCAAAGTCAGTTCTAAAAGAAACATTTTGAGGTAGAGCAGGGTAACTACAGTATACAAGATTGTACATGAGTTACAATAGACCGAAGATACAGTAAAACACACATATTTACAATAATGAAACAGGAAGGAAAATTATACAAATGAAGCATAAGGAAGTTAACAAAATGCTCACAGAGATTACATATAAAGCGTAAGTAAGTTAAAAAATGCATACAGAGAGTACATATAACTTTGTGGTATTTACATGATGTGCTATGCCATACGGGCTGCAGATTTTCATAGTAAGACTGCTACTATTATAATCATAGTGTAGCCACAAGTACAGACATCAGTACAGAGACCATAAACTAGACTCTAATTTTTCAAAAAGAGCGGAGTACAAATCTGTGGAAGAGATATGTGATGTTTGATATAGGGTGGTAGATCATTTAGCAGATATCTGATCAATACATATTTTGCAGTGAAACAGAGCCACACTTTAGCCCTGGCTTCCACAGAGCAAATATGATGATCATAAGTATTCTTGGAAATCATGTAAAGGTTTAACAAGTAATAACACACTACATTAAATGGAAAGGGAACTGGGGGTGATCATTTCTGATGACCTGAATGTAGCAAAGCAGTGTGACAAGGCAGTGGGGAAATCTGGGAGGATGCTGAGTTGCATAGGAAGGGGAATCATCAGTACAAGAAGGGAGGTAATAATACCCTTATACAGATCACTAGTTAGGCCACACCTCAAGTACTGTGTACAGTTCTGGATGCCCCACCTCTGTGAAGATATAGAGAAAATGGAGGCAGTACAAAGCAAGGCAACTAAAATGGTGCATGGCCTGCCTCAAAAGCTCTATGAGGCTCAAGAATCCTAACATGTACTCTCTGGAGGACAGCAGGAAAGGGGAATGTGATAGAGACAATCAAAACCTCACTGGAAAAAGCAAGGTACAGGAGGGGTGGATTTTCCACAGAGAAAGATTCTTAAGGATAAAGAATCATGCTATGAAGTTAGAAGGGGGTGGCTTAGAGCAAGTGTGAGTAAGTACTTCTTCATGTAGAGAGTGGTGGATACATGGAACAGCTTACTAGTGGAGGTGGTGGGGTGGAAATGGTGACAAGGATCAAGAACGCTTGAGACAGACATAAAGGGATGTTAGAGTTGAGGGGGACTGGAGACCGAGTAGGCTCTGTGGTGACATTTTAGAAATATCAGACTTCACAATGATCTTTGTGAAGTTATACTATATATATATATATATATATATATATATATATATATATCTCCAACTGATTACTTTCAAAATATTTATGCAGAACCCTCTTATTGGGTATAGCATTCACGTGTTCATTGCACTGAACCACGATAGTTGTTTTAGCATGGGCTAGTACAGCAATGCAGTGATAGACCCCATTTTATTAAGGAAACTCATATTCATACTATGGATTTAATATTTATTTCTGAATTACCACACTAACAAGAACATATATACTTTTATTAAGTACCCAAACAATATCTGATAGTGAACAATGTAACATTAATGTACGCAGGTCTTCTTTATTTGCAATTATCTTTGTCCCAATAAAACAATTTTATTTACTTACTAACCTCAGGAAGCACTTTTGAATTAAAACCTTTATTATCTTTTTACGAATCTCTTTCATTCTGATGCTGTATATGAATGGATTTATTGTGGCAGGGAGGACAATGAATAGGATTGATGCCATGATGCGAATGTAAGGAGGAACACTGACCAGTACATAGGATAATATTGATAACACGTGAAATGTCAAAATCACAAAGAAATGAGAGCTACAGGTGTTAAATGCCTTTTGACGAGATTCTTTAGTTTTCATTCTTAGTATAACTCTGAGAATCATGGAGTATGATAATACAACTGATAAGATATCTGGCATTGTCATTAGTAAAAATAAACATTTTAAGTAAAATGCACCTGTCTCATCATCTGCACATGAAGTACTAACTATTGCAGGGTATTCACAGAAACAGTGAGCGATAACATTACTAGCACAGTATGGAAATCTTACAGGAAAGAAAGGCAATGGAAGTATCAAACCCAAACCTCTTACTAGTACTAGTATACCTGCTGTCACAATAAATTTGCCTGTAACAATAGATGGATATCTGAATGGATGCATACTGAAAGATAGCGATCAAATGACATTACAACTAAAATACCTGTATTCATGGCTGTTAAGCAATGTACTACAAACATCTGAATAATGCAAGCTTCAAATGTTATAGTCTTTGCATCAAACCATAATATTCCAAGCAATTTAGTTACTACAGAAATGATTATCATAATATCTACAGCAGCCAACATACAAATGAATATATACATAGGCTCATGGAGACTTTTTTCTGTTTTGATAACTAACAGTGTTGTAAAATTCCTGAAAGTGCTACTATATATATGATAAAGAAAGGATAGAAAGCCAATATTGTTTGTCTTCAATCCCAGAAAATCCAATCAGGATAAACTCTACAGGATGTAAATACCATTGTTCAGTGTCATACTGTTATTCAGTGACATGGTGTATTAAGTTTTATAGCTTTGCTTTAGAGTTGGCTGAAATCTGTAAAATGAGAAAAATGTATTTTTAGTCAAATCTTTCAAATTAACATATAATGATTTTGGACCACCTTAAAACTGATATGATACTATAGCAGTGACTACATGAAGAACAGCAGTGGAGAGGTCAATAGGTAAACACCCTCCACTCATGCCACTTTACACATTCCCAGACTTATTTTCAGAGGTGGAGCAACTGGAGATCAAACTCAAGGAGGGAAAAAAAGCCACTACCATCTATAGACAAAGCCATTTCATGTGCTGGTCATGTGGATTGGTAGCAGTGCTACTGCCCATCACTCTAGTGAATAGAGTTTGGCACCAGACTGGTGTCTCTGGGTGTCAGCTGTGGGATGAAAGGATCGAGCATCTGGAGGACTATTCTGCTCTCCATCAGCTGCCACCAGATGGAGGCTTGGTGGTGGTTTAAGCATGGGTGATCCAGTTGGGAGGGAGTCACTGCCTTGATGCAGGATATATGTGTCTTCACAAACATCCAGATGTCCATGCTATGGCAAGGTTCTGGGCAGAAAAAGGAAAAAGAGTCATAGGAATTAGAAAGCCCTGACTTACTGCTCCAAGGCTGCACTACCACCTAGGAAGTCGACTTACTCCTGGATATACTCTCCAAAGGAGGGAGGACAGGCCCTCTCCCTGTCCATACCACAGGGGAAATCTGTGGGGAATTTAGGAAATGATGAGTCCCAGGGGAGGTGGATGACAACTGGGGTAGGGCAAGAATGAGTTTGATTGACACCTTGCACTGTGCTAAGGGAAAAAGCATGATAGGAAAACACACCAACTTGTATTGCACTGAGATACAAATAATCTGATACAGTTATAACTACAAGCAGGGCTTTTTGAATTTTTACAAATTCCAGAACCTTGGTAACTGCTTCTGTTCTACTTCGTTATATATCTTTCCATTCAATCTGAGATTACCTCATAGGACTATCCATCTGACCTTGCCACATGTAGCAGGGACTAAGGCGACCATGAACACTTCAATGGTGGGGAGCTCCATTGGTAAACACCCCTTCTTTTCTTTTAAAATTGCAAGAGTATTTTCTGCTGAGATTGCTGTGGGCACAGAACTTAGTTTATTACTAAAAAAATAAATGTTGCTGTCATATTCTCAGGTTTTCCATCTTGTGTTTTACTTTACATAAACATATTTTTTCTCCAGTGATACATACACTTGGTATTCACTTCAAATCCACTAATGAGGTTTCACTTCAAATCCACTGATGAGGGAAGTTCACAGTCCCCAACACCAAAAAGCCTTGTGAAAACAGTATTTGCTAAGTTCCATCATCCAGAAATGATATCAAATAGGCAGCATTTAGCATTTATGTAGATTGGTGGGAAGGAGTCTTTTAAACTGTATTTCAAGCAATCTTTTTCACTGATTATATGGCCCAGAATTGTGTTTCCCATAATCTGCTGGCCAGCCTGATAAACCAATGCTAATATTGTCATGTAGTGATCTCTTTTTCAGAGCACAACTTGCATGAATATAAGAAGCATACACATACTGTACTGTAGTGAAATTATTCAGTATGATAATGCTCAGAAAAGTTCAATTAAATTTAAATTGCTAAATTATAGATCACACTGCCAGTCCTTCCCAAGTAAATTGAAAATTATAATTCTGAATATCTGTTTTTACCTAAGAGAGCACAACAACCATTCATTCTTGTATTGAACTAACAGAAATAAAGCTATATTGCACATTAAACAACATTCCTAATGCAACATTCATGAATCCGGCATCTCTAAACTGGAAAACGTTTTTTTTTTAAAGACTAAAAAGCTCTGTTCTTATAAGTATGTTTCAGGAGCAAAAACAGCAAAAATGAAGCAAAGAAGAGAGGCTCATTCAGGCCCCAAGGGAGCTGACCTCTGTAATTCAGATATCCAAAAAGCATACCTTGTAAATAAATGCTTCACCCAAGTCCCAGCTTTTATTTATTTTATTTATTTAAACTTTTGATGGCCAGGAAAAGCACACTGAGTTGAACCTCATTTCCAGATGTGACTCAGGGGTACAAAGCAGTAAACAAAACATACAAAAACAAGGAAACAGGGCAGATACAAAAATTAAAAATAACAAAGTCAAACATCTGATGGTACTTTTAGAAGCAGTACAGATTGGTAATGCATGTGATGACATACAGATAAAATGCTAAAAAGGGGTATATAAGTGCATAATTGATATACAAACAACATATCACCAGTCTGAGAGGTAAAGCAAGGAATGCATGTGGTAGCCCCTAGGTGAAGGGGAGACAGGAGCAGGGAGGTGATGGGAGAAGGCATAAATGTTTTTTGAGATAAAGGTAGATTGAGGAGTTGTGAAGTTCTGTTGAAAGATTATTCCATATGAGGGGTAGGCAATAGGAGATGGCACTCTGTAATGTCATAGTTCAGAGACATGATATAGAGAAGGAGTAGGGATCCCAGGAGCAAAGAGACTATAAAGGGGGTGATGCAGGGCTGAGGCAGGAGGGAAGGTAGGGTGGAAGGAGGTTGAACCAGTTTTTGGCAATCAAGGTCATTGATTGAATCTACCTCCTGTATGAGAGTGTAGTGGTAGAGAGTGAGTAGCACAGGGAGCAGTGGTGTGTGTGAGGCAGACAGTTAGAGGGAATTTAATGTGATGTATAGTTTCAAGAGGGATGCAGCAGGGAGGGGTGCCTTGTATGATGACAACATAGTGGAAGGATGGTAGACAAGCTTGTGCCAAACAGGGAGAGAGAGAGAGAGAGAGAGAGAGAGAGAGAGAGGGAGAGAAAGAGAGGGAGAGCATCCTTGTTTTGATAGAGGAATCCCAGTTTGGGTCAGAGTTTGGAGGCAAGGCTATCAATATGGGTGGAGAAGTTTAGTTGCTGATCCAGCCATACTCCCTTGTACTTGTTAGCCTGTATTGTTTCTAGGGAAATTGTCCCTGTGAGAGAAATATTCATAGGACTGAAGCCTCAAGAGGTTTTGAACTGAGGCAATGTCATTGAGTCTGTCTTTTCTGATTTACTTTGAGATCAATGGTTTGAAATGAAGCCAAGACATTGCTGAAGTCATGCTGGAGGAGTGGTTGTACTTTTTTGAGGAGGATCCTGAGGGAAGATGATGATGTCATCTGCATGCATATGGATTAAGAAATAGGAGCAGATGGAGGGAGATCGTTAATAAAAATGGAGACTAGTGTAGGGCCTAGTATTAATCCCTGGGGTCGCCTGCCAAGATGGGTGGGGGCTGAGGCAGAGTTGCTGATTCATACAACTTGTTGTCTTCCAATCAGATTGGAGGTAAACTAATGAAGGGAGGAAGGGGGTGCTATACCTATGAAGTGGAGTTTATTTAGCAGGATTGTGTGCAAGACAGAGTCAAAGGCCTTAACAAGGTCTATGCAGATGGCTGCTGAAATATGGTCTTTGTCCATGGCTGAGTGGATAACATTAGTGACACACAGTAGATAAGAGACTCTGGAATGATGTTTTTGAAATCCTGATTAGTAAGGTGAGAGTGTGTTTGATGATGTGATTAAGTCTAATAGCTCTGAGTATATCAGTGACTCCTGTACTTTGGCAAATGAGGGGAGGAGGGGGATGGGACATTAGTTTCTAGGTGATGACAGGTCACCTCTCTTTTGGAGAAGAATCATGTAAGCTATTTTCCACAAGATGGGAACTGTACTGATGGTGAGAGACAGGTTTGAGATGTGTGCAAGGGGTGAAGCAATTGCTGCTGCAGACAGACAAAGCAATTTAGGATATACCCCATCTGGGCTAGATTTTTCAGGTATAGCGAGCATAAGGCCTTGACCACTTAAAGGAGGGCAGTGTCTATGTCAGAAGCAGAGTAGATGGGGAACCAGTTGGCACAGGTGAGGTAGAGCAGAAGGGCATTTGTGTTGAGGGATTGGATTTGATTGATGCTGATATACTATATAGCAGGCTGAATTAGTGTCTGTTATTTGTAGCAAGAGTCAACCTTCTATATATATTCAAGTCTGATAGAAATAGTGCAGACAGTTTACTCTTCAGTACAGTACTGCTGACAATCACCTGTCCATTATTTTTCACTATCCCTTTATTTTCACTGATTTTCTGCAGTAGTGAATATAGAAAAAATAAAAAGAGCATGAACATAACCTTCTATACAGTATTTTGGGGCAGATCAGGGAAGTAGGATTTTTCTGATGAGTTGGTGATGCAGTGGTTGCTTAGTGCATCTGGAGAGACAGCGGCTGAGATGTAGTGAGGATGTGATGACAGGATCCAGTCTTGAAGGTGTGGTTAGAGGTGTGGGTTTGTATCTGGTGGATTCCTTTAATACAGTAGTTGTGTGAGGTGTAAGGATTCAATTTTGTAGGGCTGAGGGCTTGGCTAGGAGCAATCCAGTCCAGATTAAAGTCACCCACCAGTGTACTCTCACCAACACTTGTAAGGGAGCTGATGGAGGAGGAGGAGGTGTACTTTACAAGTGCATCTGTGGTGATATTGGGTGTGGCGTAGATGACTGTGACATAGATGGAAAGGGAGGAGGGGAAGTTAAGATGTGAAGGGTTGTTTTTTTTTGTGAGGTGGTGGAGCAGGTGAGAGAACCATGGATGTACATGGCACCACCACCACCACCACCACCACACCTTCCCCAGTCCTGGTAATTTAACAAGAAATCAGGGATGGGAAGTGCCAAGTCTGAGATCCTAGAGGACTGCAAAGTTTCCAATACATAAAGGATATGTGGGGAGTATTGGGACATCCAGACTTTATGACTATCTGGTTTTGGCAGTACACTTCTGGTGTTTAGGTGAAAAATGCAGAGACCCTTGTTGGAAGAGGAGTTGGCATTATGGGATGGGCCTGGGTCAAGTTCCACATTGCCTGATAAGAGCAAGATTGGAAAAAAAGGAGATAGCAGGGTATTTCCTCAACTTAGGTAGTGGAGGAAATGTTGGAAGACAATCATAGGGGAGCTGATGGAGCTGTAGAGGTGGTCCTAATGACAATGATGTGGAGGGTTGGGGAGGCAGGATGGAGGAATTAGTGGCTACAAGTAGTGGTGCACAGCAGATAGGCCATAGGATGAGGTGTGAGTAGAAGATGGTACAGAGCATAGGGCAGGGGAGATTGTCTAGTTGGATGGAAAGGAGGAAGGAGATAGAGCTGTGGGTAAAAATGAAGAGAGGAAGGATGGAAATGAGAGTGAGGAGAATTCTTGGGGGGGGGGGCGGAGAAAGGCCAAGCTTGAGCGGAAGGCAGAAGGTCAAAGTAAGAGAGGATTTAACACATTGTTTTTCCACTATTGTTGGCTAATGGAAGAGTTAAGCTAGAGAACTAAAAAAGGAAAGGGAAGGGGCAAAAATGCTATAAATGTGAGGTCCAAAGGGAGGCGGGACAACTCTCACTCAGTACAGATAGTAGTAATAACAAAGGGGAGAATGCATGGCTATGCTTAGACAGTGAGGGGAAGCAGAAAAGAGGGATAGTTTCTGGCATCTTTGGAACCTTTGGCCTATAAATTTTTACCTTTAAGACTATAACCATAGCCAGCCAGGTGGTGCTGAGGGTTGAGGCACTGGAGGCCACACCTCATGCCACACCAGTGACCATGTTCAGGAATGGACTTGGGCTGCTGGGGGTTGGCGGTGGAGGGAAGGGATTGAACATCTGAAGGACTGCTCTACCTTCCTGGGGAGGGATCAGGGGTTTATGCCACTCTTTGGTGGCCCTTGGTGGCAGTAAGGGGCAGCACATAGGAGCATGTGGCAAAAGCAGGGGACAGAACTGTGGTGAAAATCAGAATGCAAGTGCCTATAATGTCATTGCATGTCTGAGCTCTGTGGGAAAACCATCATGACAAAAATCCCCCACAGAGCAGGGAGGCAATGAAGGCTCCTGTGACTGATACCCACATCTCCAATGTTGGGTCTTCTCCCAGATGGCTGGTCAAGCCTCCCCGCTGGATGGATCCTTTAATTTCAGAAAGGCCACTGAGTAGGAGAGGTAGACCTGGTGATCCGGGGGGAGGGACTGTCCTGTTGGGGAGGTAATGGAAGGGAGAGGCTTCAGGCAGGGAGTGGAGGTGTTGCAGTCAGCAGGGCTCCTCCAAGAGATGTTCTGGACCTGGGAGCATAAAGAAAGTTAAAAAAAAAGTCTATAACTGTAGGGATGACTTTTAGGTTGGGAGGGAAGACACTTGAGAAAGAGAAGCTTCATCAGTACCTGCAGTGTGCTTCTCAGGGGATCCACTGGCCTTCGGAGCACAAGGGGAGAATTGCAAATATTTATGAACTGCAAAGACAAAAGGAGGAGGTAAGGCACAGAGGAGGGGGGAGTTAAAGGCAAGATGACTGAGTGGGAAGGGTACAACCAAGGTCTGTGGAGCAGAAACACTTCTGAGAACAGTTTTAAAGTCCTGAACATGGATGCCTTGAAACGTGTGTTATTTTCAGAGAGTCTGGGGCTTCACTTACACTAGTATGGCTAACACTGAAACTGCTAGTATGGTTACCACAAAAACTGAGTAAATCAGCTATAATACTGAATAAAAACAAATACCTGATGCATTTTAAAATATATAAATTACCCTGCGCAACATACACAAAAGCCTACAGCAGGATAGTACTTAAAAATGGCACCTTCATAGGTAGTTCAAAGTTTGAAAAGTGGCACTCTCAGAGACATTCGTAGATAAAGCAGCTTTGTCCAAACCTTGGACAATGAGAATAGCTGTTTCTATCCAAATAAACCTGATGTTCAAAACAGTGCCATGACTGGTTTCCTTGACATGTCTTGCCATACTGTTCAATTCATTTCCATTTTAACTGCTGCTTTGTGTTCTCCAATTCATGTTTTCAACATTCGTTTCATTTTGCCGATGTACACTTAGCTGTATGGACAGGTGAGCATATAAATAACACCTTTTGTACAACAATTAATGAAGTCCTGATGTAATATTTCCTCCCACTCTGTGGCTGTCTATGGTCCTTACTATAAAATGTATAAGAGCAATACCTGCATTTTCCACAACTACAGTTGCTCTTCTGCTTTTTTGGTAACCGGGTTTATTTTTTTTTCTCCACAAGTAAAGTTGCATTAACTAAATGATTTTTCAGATTTTTCCCAATTTAAGAGAAATTTGGAGGGAGAGAGATCTTTAAGATATGTCATTCAGTCTTGGTTTTCTTCTTAAAATGTGCCAATGCCACGTAATTGGATTTCTCAAACACTTTGCTGTTTTATTACAGTTCATAACACATGTCAAGGATATCATTTTATCATTTGTTATGTTTCTTTTCTCTTCTTGCTGTTTTGCATGTTGTTTCATGGGCAGTTCAGATTGACTGTGTAGGATACTTTCTCTTCTTAAATCTCTTTGCCATTTCCGGAGCTCATTCCTGGAATAACTCATTACTCAAACAATTTTGTTTTAACTGTAGGAATTGTCCTACTGGTATTTTTTTTATCAGTTTTTTGGGATTTCAATCAACCAATCAATCAAAATCTTTATTTTACCAGGCAAACACTGTTGATCAATGCTCATTTTCAAGATAGAGCTGGACTGTATACATAGTCATAATTTAACACAATGTTTACAATAGTAAGAGGTTAAATACATATATATATATATATATATATATGTATATGTATGTGTGTGTGTGTGTGTATATATATATATATATATATATATATATATATATATATATATATATAGTTTAGAACCATAGGAGTTACAATGAGAAAAATGATAACAGCAGGGCCTAAACAAAAATGTCTACAGAATACATAAGAGTTTCATTGATTGATGTATAAAAGTGTACCCCAACACAATTGCCTGAAAAGTACCAAGGGAGGGAAGAGAAATAGAGATCCAGAGAAGAATAAAAGGAATTAAAATGGGGGGGGAGTGGATAGTGATAGAAGTAAGAGGGGTGAAGGGAGGGAAAGGAAGGAAGCCCAGAGAACCACCGAACTCTTGCCCAGCTAAACCTAGATAACAGAATACAGGAGCCAAGAATGAAAGTGTGAGGGGTCTATATTCACTAACAGGTATAACTGTTGGTATGGTTACAATACCCTGTAATGGGACACAAATGTGGTGGGAGTAGGGGAAGTATCAGAATAAGGCTGGAGGAAGTATAAGCTGTTGGTCATGGTTGCAAATACAATTGCAGGAAGAACAGAGATATTGGGAATAAAGGGACAAGGGAACAGTGAATGGGGTTGGCGGAGGATGAGGAGAGGGGGACAGGGAACAGCCTCAACAAGATTGACTCCTTGTTAAAGGATAAGCCAGGATTAAGGGAAGTAATTGCAAGATTCTATAAAGGAATGGGCATACAGTGATTTGAAAGTTGCCAACGTAATAGAAAGGACCACTTTCAAAATTTTTTGCAGCTTTTTCCACAATAGAGGTAGCTTATAACTTATTGAGGCCCTACCAAAATGCGATTTGACCTTGGGTACAGACAAGGTAATATAGGAAGCACTTCTCATTACATACTTGCCTGTCATGATTAGTGGCATTGCAATCTGAAATATATTGGGGCAGCTTCTTAGTGATGGCCCTAACTGTACAAAGTGCCACATTTCTCTGATGCCTAGGCATAAGAGACGACCATCCCACAGCTAAGTTTAAGGAGCAGTGATGAATCAAGTAGGGGAGACCTGTAATAAACCTTAAAGCACTATGGTAGAGTGTGTCCAGCTTCAAACATGCAGTGGCTGGACCCTGACTGTAGAGAAAGTCTTCGTAGTCTAGTATGGACAGGAAGGTGGTTTGGACCAGCCTCATCTTGGCCTCCTTGAGAGGAAGTGGTTGATTCTATAGAAGAGACCAGGTCTCTACCTAAGCCTTTTTTTTAGCTTGTCTGTGTGTTCTGTAAAGGACAGTCTATGGTTGATCCAGATCCCCAGATATTTGAACTTTACTACAAATTCCAAGAATTCATCCAGGAGTGTAACAATCACAGGTGCCATTATGGGATCTGCCACATGAACACAGGGAGAAAATAACATTGCCTTAGTTTTTTTTGATATTTGAAAGTAGTTTCTGATTTAGGAACTGATGCTGGAGCTGATTGAAGTCAGGTTGAAGGTCACTATGTGCAGACTCAAGGGATGGTCTGCAGGCATAGAGCACCGTATCATCAGTAAAAAGATGAATGTTAGCTGCTTCAGTGCTGACATTGATACTATTAATGTAGATCATGAAGAGTAATGGTCCTAAAATAGAGCCCTGCGGTACATCTCTTACTAAGGGTTTTAATGGTAAATATTCCCTTTCTGCCTTAACCTGTTGGAGCCAACCTGCAAGATAATTAGAGAACCATCTCAAAGATGATAGGGTTAGACCAACGTTCCGGAGGAATGTAAGAAGCAGGTTATGGTCAACAGTATCAAAAGCCTTGCTCAGGTCTAAGAATACTGCGCAAACAAAATTCTTATCATCCAATTCACACTGCCAGTCGTTAGTCACTTTAGTGAGCGCTGAGATGGTACTATGTCGAGATCTAAAGCCTGATTATAGGGGGTTAAGCAGGTTCTCAGCTTTTAGGTAGTTTCTGAGCTGATTGCATACAATTTTTTCTAACAGTTTGGATAGAATAGGTAGTAGTGAGATTGGCCTATAGTTATTAAGGTCTATAGGGTCTCTAGATTTGAACAGGGAATTACATGGGTGGTTTTATATAAAGAAGGGAGGACACCCTATACAAGAGATAAGTTATAAAGGTGTGTAAGTGGTACAGCTAAGACCTGGTAGACAATTTTTAGGTTGAGAGGATCCAGGAAGTCCACTCCTGTGTTCTTCATTATGTCCAGCTGTAAAAGCAAGTCTTCAACTTCCTTCAGGGATACAAGCTGCACTGAGAATGTAGAATCAGGAACAGGTATTCCTTGATCGAGGACACCAAGTTGAGAGTGGAGATTACTGGTTGGAGAGCTTTAGAAAGCTAGATCAGCAGTGTCAAAGTGTTTGTTGAGATGCTCAAGGATGGATTTGAACTGTCACCTTTAAGGATTGTGTTATGGTCTGCAGTTTTTTTTTAAACAGACTTGTGCATACATTATTACCTTCCTTAAGAGATTAATAGATACCAGAAATGTATCTTTTGTTAGCTATATTCAAAACTGAATTTCAGGTGCTGGTTAGTACTATTTACTGTATGTGCTGTAATTCACAAAGAACATGATATTATGTTTTGATCCTTGCCTGAACTAAAACACATCGTCTAGATACTGTTACATTTCCATAAGTCTTACTTAGCAACAGACTTTGACTACCATCAAATATATCACACTCTTTCCTGTAGCCTATATATAGACTTGAATGATATAGGAAAAAAGGTTGTGCAGATGGCAGTCCCTTTTGTTTGTTAAGTAATAAGGTGCAACTGGTGTTATACTGATGTCCTGTTAATCACCCTCTATGGACATGATGCAGCACAAGGTGAAGGTGGTGCTACATGCCCATGGGGGTAATTAACTGGACATTATCATTAACTCTGGAGCATCTTACTGCTATTATTAAAATTTGATACACATATTTATTGCCATGTTTATGAAAACATTGTCTGTTATTTTTGATGCTGGATGTAAAATAGTCCTGTCACCTTAGATTGTACTTTTATTTGGATCTATGTATGAATTAGTTGCTTGGCAAGTGAAGGGTTATAAATCAGCTTCCAAGTACTGAATTATGCTATCAGATAGTATCAGGAAGGTGGTACTACTCACAATGCTGAACACCAGCACTCTGTGAAGTATCAGTTGTGCTGCGGTTGTTATTTTCAGACCATCAGTGTGGGTGCAACAAGGATCAGACACAGATGGCAATACATAGAAAAGAACAAAGCAGATTCATCAGTGTTACTACTGCTGCCAGTCAGTAGGGACAAACAGATTGCAGTGACTGCTGTCTTTTGGTGTACAGATACTGCCATGTTTTGTGTGTGTGTGTGTTGGGGGGGGGGTTGGTGGAAATCTTCATGTATAGAACCTGCAGAGAGGGAAGACAGGGTCTGTAACTATACAGCGATCACAGTAAATTAAAACAATTGTTATTTTCACTGTCTAAGACACATTATAAATCTACCAGCAGTCAATAACAGGTTCAAGCATCAAGACTGCATTGTATTCTATAATAATAATATTATTTATATTATTAATATTATTATTATGAATATAGTATATATAATGCAATCAAAACTTATCAAAGTGCTGTAAAATAAGACAATAAAAGCAGGGTTAAAAATGATAAATACAGTAAAACAAACATAAATAGAATTTACAATAGCAGTATCCTTATATGTAGTCCTCAAAGACACAATAAAACAGGTCAGTTTTTAAAGCCGTCTTAAAGCTCTCCATGGTTTGGCATTCTCAAATCTGATGAGATAGAGACTTCCAAAGGGGTCAGTGCTGCATACACACATGCTCAAGGAGCTGAAGTTTTAAATCTAACCCTGGGAACCTCTAGGAATCCCTTGTCGACTAAGCAGAGGGGACAAAAAGGGCAGTAAGGAACCAGGAGCTCTTGCAGGTAGCCCAGATCCTGTCCATGTAGGGCCTTGTGAGTCAGTAAACTGACCTTGAAGGTGATCCACCACTGTACAGGCAGCCAGTGCAATTCACACAGCACAGGGATGATATGACTGACCAAGAAAACCCCCTGTCAGTAACCTGGATGCAGTGTTCTGCACCTGCTCAAGCTGTGGATATCAACCCCTGGAAGTCCTAGGTAGAGAGAATTGCAGTAGTCAAGGCTCAAGGTCACAAAGGTGTGGATCAATTTTGGAAGGTTGCAAGACAGAACAAGGTGCTTAATCCAGGTGATGTTCCTCAGATGGTAAAAAGAGGACTTGACTACTGCTGACACCTGCATACGCAGTGTCAGCCCTTCATCAAAAATCACCCCTAGATTCTGCACCTGAACAAAGGGCATGAGCTGGTTACATCTGAGCCAAAGCCCAGAGGCAGATCATGTCCCCACCCTCTCTATCCTGTCACCAGATCCACCACCAACACCTCAGTCGTATCAGGATTCATCCTTAACCAGCTGGCCCACATCAGGTCTTGTATTTCTATGAGGTAGCTATTAAAGACAGAGACCACACTATCCTGGTTGGGTGCAAAAGACAGGTAGAGCTGGGTGTTAACTGCATAACAGTGAAACCTCAGCCCATGCCATCTCAAAATGTCTCCCAATGGCAGCAAATACATTGTGAACAACATAGAGAGCAGCACAGAGTCCTGAGGAACCCAAAATGGCAGAGAGAATAAAGCAGAGGAATAAATCTCAGACACCACTCTGAGTTCTGCCAGTGAGTAAAGATCTAAACCAACTGAGGACCATACCTGACAGGCCGCAGATGTTCCTCAGGCACTCCAGCAGCCCCCCATGGTCTGCAGTGTCAAAAGCTGATAAGAGATCAAGAAGGACCAAGACTGAACAGCACTTCTGATCTTTTGCAATCAGGAGATCATTGAGCACTCGAACCAGAGCGGTCTTAGTACTATGCCTCTTCCGAAAACTGGACTGAAGGGGATCATAGATGTCATGGATGGTCAAGTGGTTCTCCAGCTGTAGGGCAACTAGTTTCTCTATCACCTTCTCAACAAATGAAAAGTTCGAGATTGGCCTGTAGTTAGCAGGGCAGTTTGGGTCCAGATAAGATTTTTTATGGAGAGGTATAACCACCACCTCCTCCTTCAGTGAGTTCGGGAACTCACCTAACTCTAAGAGCACCAAACTATCTCTGCCAGGACAGGGCTGATGGTATCCACACATCCAAAAATGAGGCATGTAGGGCCAGAGTCCAAACTGCACCATGTAGGCGGCATACTCTGGACAGTCCACACAACATCAGAGATAGCATGTACCCAAGAAATCTGAGGCATAGTAACCATACACCGACCACTGTAAACCCCCATAGAATGGGCTGAATGAATCTCCACCCTAATGTCAGCCACTTTATTGGCAAAGAATTGAGTGAACTCGTCACACTTATCCTGTGAAAATGCTCTATGAACTTTATAAACTAATGAACTACAAACTTCATCAGCCTTGTATTATGTGATACGGTCCTACACACATACTTATCTAATATTAACATTAGATATGCAGATTGCAACTGACTAATCATTGCTAGATTTTATTCATCATTACAATAATGAGAAAAATGTATTATAAGGCAAAAAATAGTTGCCCAAGATGAATGCTGTCACACTGATACAGCATCCTGTAGTGTGCAGGACATCCCTTGACCTTTTAAAATAATGCTTTGCCATTTTTGAATGGAACCAACAACAGATACATTTTCAGATCAATGAATCTTCAAGGAAGGAAACTATTTTGACACTGGTCTATTTAAAAAAATATTGGGCAATAGCAAAATACTCAGGTGTGACAATTTATATAAAAGTAACATGAATAAAAAAATCATAATGGTAGGATCATTCCTGCTGTTGAAACAAATATGTTTGAGTAATGAAATACTCAGGGGAGGAGCTGTGGTTCAGAAATTTAAGAATAGAAAGTACCCCATAGAGTTATTAAAAACAGACTATGAAAGGGAATGAAATGCACCAAGACAGGAACTTTTTCTAAAAAAGATGAAAAAATTAAAAATCAGATATCAGTGACATTTGTTACAGACTTTAATACATCAGCATAACAACTATTTGTTTCAATAAGGAAGGAATTACATCCTTTAAGAGGTAAACCGAGACTGAATGAAAGCTCCCTCACCTGAAGGTCTTTAAGATTTGGAAGGAAACTCTGGAGCAAAAAAAAGAGAGTCCTTTTACCTGTGGAGAGAAAGAATGAAACCTCATTACCAAAACCACAGAAGATCAATTATAGGTGCTTTGTAGACACTGTGTCAGAATGTTTCATTACAAGGAATGCAGGCATCAAAGGAGTAGGAGAAAGTAAAAGATTCAGGACTGCATTAATTATTGTACAGAATGGGTTGAGATTTATGGTGTACTGACTGATAGGAGAAACCCCATTGGAGAAATCTCCCACAGCAACATTTTCTTTTTTAATTCTCTTTTTTCCTTGGCAGGGCCACTGTTAATCATCAGCCCTGGTCACAAACCCTGAGACTCCCACTGTCATTTATTGCCACTTAATCCCACAGTTACCACCCGGAGGGTGGTGCCATGGCAATGGTCCCCAATCCTCGCCGTAGAACTAGTGACTGGTTGGGGATGTGGTGATGATGGCTAATCAAGCCCATGAAGGGCTTTGCTTAGGCAGTGGCCTCTGCCTGCCTACTCCTTTTTTGCCTGTGTTCTTAGAGGCAGGGATGTGTAATGATGCCAGCGCCTGCCCGCCTCCCCTGAGACAAGCACCGGTGGCATGAGTATCTCCCGGTCTCCACCAAAAGTCCTCAGTATGCTGGGCACTTCCCCACTCTCCCCCAGAGAAGGAGAGCCATCCATGGGATGCTCCATCCTTCTCCCCTCGGCCGGCCCTCCAATGGCTCTGGTCCATTCCTGAACCCAGGTCACTGGCATACAAGTGGAAATCCCACTGCTGTGATCAGCCATAGTGTATTTTCAACCACATTTTAAAATGTCACTTTTGGGACCCCAGTGAAACTTCACCCATTTGCTGAGTTTCACCCCCCATGAGTTAATTCTGACTTAAAGTTAACAACATATATTGAGGGAGGCAATGGAGAATGCACAGCCCCCTGCATGGAGGGTTTGGAAGCAGCCCCAATAGAAAAAGACCGATGTTTAACAGGCAAAATTTTGCCTGTCAACATCGGGATGTCTCTGTGCAGAATGTTGACAACAATGTTTTTGTGTTGGCATAGGAAACCAATATTTACAGATTCCCATTTGTTTGAACAAAGCTTTTGCTCTAGGTGCACATGTTTGCCTGAGCAATCTTCTCATTTATTTGAACATGCTCAAAGCACATAGTGTACAGTATTTGCATATTCCAGTGTACCATCCCATTTGAGCCAGGCACAATCCAGATTGCTCACACAACCCATAACCCCTTACTGGTCACAGGAGAGCTGTGGCCAATGGTGAGCTAAGGAGTTTGAGTGTTAATGGCAGTTATAGCATGCACAAGGTAGTTGCTACTGAAAAGCAATTGCTATATTTGTAGAGTCCCTTATGCAAATGACCCACAGCATTAGAAGGTGCTATGTGGTCATTTGCATCCCATTAAGACCTAACTACAGGCCTGATACTTATGTGGTTTGTGCCTTCCTGATTGCCCACCTGGTATTAACAGATATGTTTTCTGGTGCTTTGTGTCCCTCAACTACCTCTTGATCACCCAGCTGGTAGAAATCAGTATATTTCCTTGGTGTCCAGTGGTTCCTCCAGACTCCAGTCACCTGCCTGGTATTAATAGATATACAGTAAGTGGTAGGATGCAATGCAGTATCTTTCAGAATTATTGAAGTAATTTGAAGAATACTGCAGTACATTGCAGTGAAAAGTGTAATAAATGGAAATTAAGCCCTTAGGTATGCAATTTTTTGACATATCATTTACAGCAAGGTACTGTAAGTTACTGTGTTGCATTATGGATGGCACTGCTGTACTTCTCCATCTCTGGTGTCACCCCACCCAGCTGATCATCCACTTGATAGTAATATATACATTTCCCTGGTATCCAGTGGTCCCCCACCCATGTGATCACCTGTCTGGTAGTAATAGATCGGTTTCCCTAGTGTCTAGCTGCCCCAACCCCCCCAATGCAAACCTGGTAGTAATAGATTTTCTTTCCTTTGATTCAGTGGTCCTTCCCACCACTGATTTCCTGCCAGTAGTAATAGATTTAGTTTTCTGGTGTCTAGTGTCCCTCCAACCCCAATCACCTACCTGGTTGTAATAGATAAATTTCCCTGGCATCTAGTGATTCCCCCAACCCCCTGATCACTCACTGTATAGTAATATATATGTTTCCCTGGTGTCTAGGTGCCCTTCTACCCCTGATCACACAGAAAATCCCTCCTTGTCCTGTCCACTCAGGTGCCTCCACCACCTCCCCCTGCTCCCCCACTTAACTGGGTAGCCAGAGTCCTTAACCTAGAGAGGGCAACTGGCTCAGCTCCACTATTCAACACTTCAGTCTGCACCCATCTAAATGACCAGAAATGTGTGCACTTATAGTGTATATATATATATATATATATATATATATATATATAAATAAATATTATATATATATATATATATATATATATTTTTTTTTTTTCATGGCAAAACACTCCATATAATGCATCAGTTAGGGTTGTTCCACAGTGACAAAAGCAAGGAAATTTGGTGTTAGTGTTGAAAACCCTAACTCCGAATTCACCCCCCAGCACCACACACACACACACACACACACACACACACACACACATGCAAGTAGGGGGGAGGACCAAGGCAAGACAACGAATGACAGACAACCAGCAGCAGGTGACAGAAATAAAAAACAATTGTCTAAATGTACTACAAGACATCCCCACCCACCAGACCAGGTACTGCATGCTCAGTGGAGATCAACAGCAAAACTGAGACCATGTACACCAAACGTACACATCCCTGATTGCAGGTGCACACAACATACCACACTTAGTAGTTGCATGGCCTTACCTAGTGATGCCCCACACCCTGCCACACCTGGTACTGCTCTGTGACTGGACATCAATAGTCCACCTCAGCTATAGAGCACAGCAAAAAACTAAGTAGTTGTACAGGTATAATATGTGTGCTTGATTTCATGTATACACAATCTCCCACTGCTAGGCAGTGGAGGTGCTTTGCAAGGCAGTGCCCCACCCACTCAAAGCATGTACTGTGTAGTTACTGGACAACCTCAGTTAAAATTAACCCACAAAGATCAACACTGTAACTCAATGATTGCAGCCATTCAAAGGCCAGTACAATTATGACTCACAGAGTCTGTGATAGAGAATACCCACTCCCATCCTACAACACTTATCCCATTGTGCTTAAAAGCTCTACTAAAAGAAATTCTGTTTATATCTACAGTATACCTACTTGTTTTCTATTGTACTACAATTTACATAGTTATCACTTCGATGGTGTCAGTGACAGAATGGTCTGCCAAACCCAAAGACTTGCTACTACAACTTGAGTGTAGACCAACTACAAACAAAGTGAGGCTGTGGGCATAAATAGTATAGATCACTCATTGCAACAATACTAAACTTAACACTATTTCAATAAGTGAGGCATCATAGATGCTATGCCATTATCTTTACCAGGCAGTACATCCTCAGTAAAGAGCTACAGGAAAGTTGATCCTATAGAGATCCATGATACACCTATGTCATTGTAGCTACAGTAATGTTTGCATATTTAGAAGCTGCTTGGCTTCAGCTAGGTAATTACACTATTTGTTGGACAGAACAGTTACTGCATTTGTAGTTAACGGACACACTGAAGGTACATATGTGTACAGCAACAGTACACCTACTTCACTGAAACAGTATACCTGATGCTGACATTAGGAATTGCACATCCTTATGTGCTACCAGCACCTGTGCAAGAGTAAGGCGAAAATGTGGTAGGGCCCAAAAACCCTGTTGGTGGACCAGGGAGGTCCAGGAGGTGGTGCGGGGAAAGAAAGCAGCCTATAAGAAATTCAAGTGCTCAAGGAGTGAAAGGGATCGAGGGGAGTATGAGCTGATGGCTAGAAGGGCCACTAGAGTGGTGTGGGTGGCTAAGGCAAGGAAGGAGCAGAACCTGGCCAGGGAAATTAGGAGAGGAAAAAGGGGTTCTTTAGATACATTGGGGAAAGACGAAGGGTGAAGAGGCAGATTAGCAGGATTAAATCAGGGGAGAGATGGGCACAAGACCCGGGGAGCAGGCTGAGGTACTAAATGAGTACTTCACCTCAGTTTTCACCAGGGAAATGGGGATGCTGCATCACATGGGAGGAGACACAGATAATGAGGAGGGGGACCCCACCGATTGGCAGGTCTGGGGAGGGGGGCATCACTGGCAGGTGGGGGAGGGCTAGCAGGGAGAAGAGGTACCAGAAGTGGAAATCACTGCAGAGAGAGTGAGGGAAGCCCTCAGCTCCCTTAAGATGGAGAAAGCACCGGGGCTGGATAAATTACATCCTAGAGTGCTGAAGGAACTTGCAGATGTCCTGGCGAAACCCCTGGCAGAGCTTTTCACCATCTCTCTGAGGACAGGGTGGGTGCCCCAAGACTGGAAGGTGGTGCATGTGGTGCCTATCCACAAGGGGGATCAAGGGAGCTGGCAGGAACTACAGGCCTGTCAGCCTGACATCAGTGGTGGGCAAGGTGATGGAGGGCATTGTCAAGGAGAGGCTGGGGACCTGGATAAGTCAGGGTGCCTGGACGATAGACAGCATGGATTCATCCTGGGGAAATCGTGTCAGACAAACCTGGTGGAGTTCTATGACTGGGTGACAAGTGCCTTGGACCTGGGTAGACCAGTGGATGTCCTCTTTCTAGACTTCAGCAAGGCATTTGACTCTGTTCCTCACATGGGCCTGTTGGATAAGCTAGGAGAAATGGCGGTGGGAAACCAGATGATCAGATGGATAGGCAATTGGCTCCAGGACCAGACCATAGTCTCATCCCCAAGAAGGGTCATTAGTGGGGTCCCACAGGGATCAGTCCTTGGGCCCCTTCTGTTCAACGCCTACGTATCTGACATAAGGACAGGAATCAGAAGTGAGATGAGTCTCTTTGCAGATGACTGAAACTGGGGGTGGTGGTGGATGGGGAGGAGGGGAGGGTGGCCCTGCAGGGGGACCTGGAGGCTCTGGAAAGATGGTCTAGAAAGTGGAAGCTGAGGTTCAATGCAGGGAAATGCAGGGTACTCCACCTAGGGCTAGAAACCCAGGCCAAGTGTACACCCTGGGGAATACCACAAGTCCTCAATGGCTGAGAGGGACCTGGGGTGGTGGTGGATGTCAAGATGAACAACTCTGAGACTTGTAGGAGGGCAGCAGCCAAGACCAACAGGATGCTGGGATGCATCGCTAGGGGATCACCTCAGAAGGAGGGAAGTGATACTCCCTCTGTATAACTGCTTGGTGAGGCCACACCTGGAGTACGTGCAGTTTTGGAGGCCACACTTAAAGAGGGACATTAACCTCCTGGAGAGGGTCCAGAGGAGGGCAACCAAAATGATTTGGGGCTTGGGGGACAGGACCTATGAGGAGAGGCTCGAAGAGCTAAATATGTACACATTGGAAGAGAGAAGGGACCGGGGGGACATGATAGAGGTCTTCAGGTACATGAAGAGGGTAAATAGGGGAGGAACAGTCAGGGTGCTTCGAAGGAAGGAGGAGGGGCCACTAGAGGCATGGGTGGAAGCTGGAAGGGGAAGATTCAGGTGAGAAAGGAGGAGGCTACTTCACTGAGAGGGTGGTGGAGCCATGGAATGTACTCACCTAGGGGGCTGGTGGAAGCAGAGACAGTGGAGGGGCTCAAGAGGGGTGGGACAGGTACAGGGAAGGGCTTCAGGAAGCAAAATCCAATGCAGCAAGAATATCCAGAACTGGGAAGGAGAAGCCAGAGAAGGCGAGGGGG
Organism: Neoceratodus forsteri; assembly: GCA_016271365.2. NCBI lineage: Eukaryota > Metazoa > Chordata > Ceratodontiformes > Ceratodontidae > Neoceratodus > Neoceratodus forsteri. The sequence continues at coordinate 1,182,507,448 of CM057458.1, forward strand.
ACAGCAAGGTCAGCACCCAGGGTGTGGGCTGACCAAATGAGCAGACACGAAAGACCGTTAGGCCTATTCTGCTGGCATTTTCGTATGCAGTATGTATGTTATATAGGGAATAGTTTTCCCATACCTCAAGATTAGCATCTGTATCTTGATTGGACAGCTGCAGTAAATTTAGTACTACGTACATTACATAGTGAATGCAACATTACTTGTATCTTGATAATGGATGTGTCTTGTACTAAATTTATGTTGCTGTCTTTATTTCTGTTTACTTATAAGTGAACAAACCTTTGTACAGCTGCAATTAGAGTCTTGCATAAATGATGTCCAGTCATGGAGCAGTACCAGGTGTGGTGGGGTGTGGGGCATCGCTAGGTAAGGCCATACAACTACTAAGTGTGGTACATTGTGTGCACCTGCAATCAGGGATGTGTACGTTTGGTGTACATGGCCTCAGTTTTGCTGTTGATCTCCACTGAGCATGCAGTACCTGGTCAGGTGGGTGGGGATGTCTTGTAGTACATTTAGACAATAGTTTTTTTATTTCTGTCACCTGCTGTTGGTTGTCTGTCATTGGTTGTGTTGCCTTGGTCCTCCCCCCAATTTGCAAGTGTGTGTGTGTGTGTGTGTGGTGTGGGTGGTATTTGGAGTTAGGTTTTCAATCTCTAACACCGAATTTCCTTACTTTTGTCACTATGGAACAACCCTAACGATGCATTAAATTGAGTTTTTTGCCATGAATATCCTGTCTTTTTGAGAATGATAAATACCAATAGTATATGAATTTTTTGTTGTGGCAGGACTGCACATACATAGGCAAATGCACCAAAATGCAAAACACAGTAACTCATCTAACGGATTTTTTTTGTTATGAAGACTAAGACAACATCCATCTCAGCCATATGCCTCTTTATATTTATCTATTTACTTTCACTTACCACTCTTATGTCACTACTAATTTATTATGTTGCAGTGTTTTACTCACTGCTTTTTGCAGCCAATGAATCTGCTCTTTTGAGACATAAATAATGTGGTAGTCTATTTCTAAGCACCACTTTTAAATATTCAGATATCTTACATCTTCCTCTTCTGTACCTTTACTAGACAAAAATTTCGAACATAAGTCATACTTGCAAATGTACCTACAAAAATGTTCTCATAACATTGCAACATACTGAATACAACAAGAATTTAAATGTGGCATCTGTTTAAACCTTAAATGCTGTCTATCACAACCTTCTTTACCAAACTAGGTAAGCTGAATGGTTTGTTATAGAATATTTAACCAATAAGGCATGACCAACAGTTGTGTTAATGGTCTGTTAATGACCTTACTGGTGTAGCGCCAACAACGTAAAATTACTCAATAGATGTACTTAGAGGCTGATTAACTAACCATTAACAGAATCCCTGGAAGTCCCTTATTGCCACAATTATAAAAGTCATTTTAAATAGGGTTAACCCTTGTTCAACATATGATCAACCTCTATATGTATGTTAATAAAAATTTTACATGGATCTGGTAGAATGTTTGAAGAAATGAGAAAACTACATTTCTCTAACCCTTTTGTTATAAAAATTGGTGACAAACATCCCCACAACTGAATAATTCCACACACAAAATGTTATATTCAAAACATACTTATTTTATATTTTTATAAAAGTAAAAAAATATTTTTTTTAAATCTTAAATGAAAAAATCAGTCTTGACAAAAATAATTGTTAAAATATTCTATCCGATAAACTGTAAAAGTAATAAAAAACATTAAACTATATTAATTTGTTCTGATTTAGAAAAAATAAATAATACATAAAAATATATATGTTTTCTTATAAAACTTACAAAATATTAACAAAAATATATACAACAATTTCTGCTACAGCAATTGCAACTTTTTAAAGCCACTATTTGCTAGAGGTGTGTGCTGTTTGAGGCAGTCAAACACGTAAACTGGACCCAATGTGGAGGCATAGTTTGAAGTGGAAGCTGCTCTCCAGAGGAGATACCTTTGACAGGTATGGAGACTGATCACTTTGTCCCAGGGAAGCTGGATGCCACAGTTGCAGGTGGAGGTGAAGTGCTGGTACTGGCCACTGTGTCCCTGCACGCTGTCACCATAGGCTCGAGGACAAGGTTGACAGTCTGCTGTTGCGCTTCCATGAAGGACAAGCACCCTGCTGTCCTTCATGGAGCACAACATTATCTTTAATGAGATCATGTCAATCTTGCGCCCAGTCTGCTAGGCTAACAGCAGCAGTGGCTGAGACAGCGCTTCACGCGACGGAATCCTTCAAAGAGTCAAAAAACATAAATCAATATATCAGCTTCAAAAGAGTGATTATCTATCTGTCGCTCACCTAAATATTGATCATCTAATTAAATAATTGTAATACATTTTGTTGCCACCATTAACACTATTTAGAACTGTGACACAAATTAGAAGTCCTGTCTTGCCAGTTTAGTTATTATATTTTTTCTACCATATTATGTCCTTTGTTGACAACCTAAAAATATTTATGAGTATACTTTCTACTCTATTCTTGTATTTTACTTACTATATGGCAACACTCACTACCTAAATGTTAAACCATAATAAACCACACAGTTTCATATACAGTGAAACTAGCTCTTCAATTGTGTACGAACATCTAAACTTTAGTATCTGTGCCTATATTATTTCTTAACACCTGCATGACAATAATAGACTGCCTGTACACCAACAGTATGATTTCATAATCTAATGCTTACATAATCATCTGTTTAATAACTGCTACAAAAGAGACACATATATCAATAGTTATTTACTCTGTGTACTTATTTCCATTCATACAAATCATCTTTTACTGAAGTGACATTAATTAAACAGCAAGCATTACCAAGTGTTATTGAAATGTTCTCTTGATCACCTGTATGGTTGTAGTGTGGCAGAAAGTGCAACCAAATACCACATCTCCAGTTGGTTATTAACTGACCACTGACACAATCTCTGGGAATACCTTATTTGTATTATAATAAAACAACTTAATAACACTCTTAAACCTTGTTCACCATATGTTCAATTTCTACATTTATATAGTGAAAGATTCATAACGTTAGAATGTTTACAGAACATCAGAAAGCTTCTATGTGTTACACTGTTTTTATAATACTTGAAATCATCTTACACATTTACTAATCAAGACCTGAGTTACTTTGGTGATGACTTTATGTAATACATTCTTTGCACATTATGTAAATAAAGAGTAGAGACATTTGAAGTGTTGTGCAACAGGCACAACAGTGTCACCATGCACAACACACACGGATGCATGACAGTGATATTCAAAAAGTGCTATGTGCCTGGTATAAATGCCAATGAATTAAAACATAACAATAATGCATGCAACACAATTAGCAGTTTCATTCCCATTCCATGTTACATAATATCGATATTCAGCCCAGGATGTAGTACACATACAGTCACAACTACTACTTGATGCCACAGAGTAGATCCTTCATTAAAATGGTCAACAGCTGCCACTCACAGCTGAGCTCCATCATCACACCTTGCAACATGACAGCTGACAGCCTGAGGACCACCCAAGCTACAGCAGCACCTTCTATCCTGACAGCCCCACATACTGACTGTGGGTATTACTATAACAATAATGGTCCTATGTCCATGGGTGTTCAAGTGCACCACTTACAGGCCTACTGCAGGAATCCCTGCAACATTATCTCAAACCAATCCATCCTTGGTTAATTAGTGCTACACCCTCCTCTCCCAACCACTAAGCCACACTCATCACTCCCCCACTACTGACAGTGGTAGTAAATACCTTCTCCAACTTGCAAGCCTGATGCACAATCGCTGACTCTGCAGAATAGGGTTGTACACCCATTGGGTCACAACAGAAGCCAATAAGATAGTTTGTATCGTGATTACACAACAGAGATTTATGAATGGATTCTTTACATCTCTGTACAATGTAGTACTATATAGCCTTCACAACCATTGTTTAGGCTATGAAACAATGCTGTACACCACTACTGTATGAAGTCAGTAAGTACGCAATAGGCTACCAAGCAGACAATGTGCAGAACAGACATTCTGGGTTCATGGTACTGTGATACTATATCTTGTATGAAAATCTGTTGTGATGGTACTTACACTGAGAGCTGGTGCCTGGCTCCTGCTTCAACTCCATAGGTGTGACAGTCACAGCTTCCCTGGGCTGTATAAAACATACAAGTAAAAAATAAGATTACATATAGCACAATATATTAATTTAGCACTATACTTTTATTGTGAAATCCATTGTTTCACATCTGTCTAATTGTGTAATTAAACCATGTAAACACACTTCTCTTTGCAATGACACTTGTATTTCTATGATGTTGTGCCACTAAGCAACAGTGACATCCACATCAACTGTTCTCATCTGTACAGTAAAAAGTGGATTTATATGAACAGTAACAGCAATGTTGCAAATTACGCTAGAGAAATTCCTACAACTTGAGCACATCAGCACTGTACACCCCACTGTAATTTTGAACCTCTCTCTGCACAGTACTGCATATGGCCATTGAGCTGTTGAATGATGCTCACCCCATTTTCAGCTATACGCTAGTGTTACTTTACAGACATAGAATACTGTCTATTCAGTCATTTACAGATTCTGGCAATATGTAACAAGGACATAAAAAGGCTCCAAATAATAACTCTGACATATACATGGGTTCATATCCCCAATCTCATTAACAAATATAACTATTATTGCCTTCTCTATCACTTCATGCATAACAGAAAATTCTTGTGCACATTTTTCTGGTGACATCAGTATGTCTCAGATAAGTGAGTACTATATCAATATGTAATAACACTTTTCATATAACGCAAGATCTAGATAGCAGATATATTGACTGACTATCTCTATTACTCATTTGTAAGATGACATGACACAAGAAATATAATTCAAATCTGTACAACTATCTTCTTACACTGGAATGAACTACAGCATTCACTTTATTAAACAACTGAAAAGAAATTCATACTTTTAATGCTATATGTCATTTTGTCAACAAATGTCACGACCAGTTGTGGACCATGGTCAGTTAAACCAAACTTGAGTTGTGTACAACCAATGTACATCTGTCTATAATATCTGTTCCTTTTGAATCACCATTTATATTATGAAATACCACAGCTTTTTTTTTTTTTTAATTCTCAAGCAACATATTCCAACAGGGTGTTTGTTTACTGGAGATGTATCATGACTGTTATAGTTCAGTTACAAAGTACAACTTATAGACTTAACCATGCCACATGTGGCACATCCTTCAGTATACCCACTCCTTTAGCAGTATATTTCAATTAGACAAAATCCAGATATTCAAGCTGTGCCAGTCTGTGGTGTGCCTCCGGGTCCACTTTCAATTTGGCTGTGAAGTGGCTTGGACTGGGTGATATTCAATAGAACTGAGCCATGGCTCAGCATCATTGAATGTCGCACCCTGGCCACCCGCAGTACACATAGCACAGTGGCACTGCACCAGCACCAGTGGCCAGAGTGGAGCATGGGGATGCGGTAGTGCTAGTTCCATTGTGCTAGATGCAACAACTGTGATATTTGAAAGTCAAAATGCAAATGATCCTAATGTATGTACGGTGTAAATGAGGCCATTTGCATATAATTAAGGCCCCATTTGGATGCAAGTGCCAATCCCCAAACTTGGGCCTGGCGCCTACCAGGCAGCAGCTGTTGTGGAACAATACGCGACTGTGGCAATGTGCCCATGGCCAATCTGCAGGCTAGTAAAATAATGAAACCTATGTCCCTGGTGGTCCAGTGGATCTCTGGCCAATTGCAGGCTAAATTAAAATAAAATGGACTGCTATCCCAGGTGGTTCAGTGGACCTGTCTGCCCAATCGTGGGCTGAATAAAAAGTAAAAGAAACCTATTATCCCTGTTGGTCCTGTGGATACCCATCCCCACCTGCCCAGTAATCCCTACCACCCTGTTTCCACTCCCCCAGTCAGTGATGGGCAGCAGCTCCCCAACCACCCCACCACCCGGTGACTGACACCCTTGGTAGGGCTGTATGCCCATTGCCCCACAGCATGACCCAGTGGGCATACAACCCACACCATAGTACACATTCCAGATATGTGAACGTATCTGTTCACATATCTGCAATGTGTAGTATTATATGAGCTGCATGACCATTGCCTCATGCTGTGGACCAATGGTCATACGGCCATACCGGTGGTGTCAGTCTTCGGGCGGTGGGCAGCAGGTGAGTGTCATGCCTGCCACCTGTTGCTGATCAGGAGGTGCAGGGCAGTGTGGGATCAATGGCAGGTGAGGGGGAGTCCATTGGAACACCAGGGATACAAGGTTTATTTTGCATTCAGCTCGTTTATTGGGGCAAGATAGGCCAGTGGACCATACAGGGATACAGGTTAATTTTTATGTTAATTCAGCCTGCAATCAGTCAGACAGATCCACTGCACTACCAGGGATAGTAGTTTACTTAATTTTAATTCAGCCTATGATCAGGTGGGCGGCAGTCCACTGGACCACCAGGGATATAGAACAACTATTTTAATATACTTAGCCTGTGATTAGGTGGGCAGCAGTCCACTGGACCACCAAGAATGTAGGACAACCAAATATATTTACTTAGCCCAGGATCGAGCAGGCAGTGGTCCACTGCAACACTAAGGATACAGGACAAATATTTAAATTTACTTAGAACACGATCGGGTTGCCAGCAGTCCACTTGACCACCAGGGATGTAGGGCAAATATTGTAATATACTTAGCCCGTGGTGGAGCGAGCAGTAGTCCACTGTACCATCAGGATGTAGGATAAATTAATTTTTACTTACCCTCGATTGGTCATGGGTGTGGGTGTCCACCACAGAGGTTCAGCCGTGAGTTCGGTGGCCACTTCTGGATGATATTCTGCTATGTTGCACCGGCAGCACAGCAGCTCACCTGTGCGTGATAGCCGTCTATCCTTTTTGGGGACCAGCTTTATGCGGTGCAAGTAGGGTTTTTGATACATGTCTGAGCACATCCTGGCTGAATATCCAGCTGTGCAGAGTATACTTGGGCATGCTCCCTACCTGCACCTGCATACATTGCTGATGCACTCTGGCAAAGTCGGGATCTGAAAGCACATGCAATCCCTTGCTTCTGAATATAATGCCAGGGCGCATCAGCGGCTGTATATGGCAACACTGTTGCACCATCGCATGCTTTCAAATATCTGCCAAAGTAGTTAAATCATTTTTCATGAATAAATTTATTTTAAACATCCATTGGTTTAAACTTGCTTCTCATTTCTGTAGACATACATCCATTAGCTTTTCAGTGCTCTCTTTGCAATTTTCATATGCATTTGCATCAGAGTGCCTGATGGCTGACTAGTGACTGGCATCTTTCTGACAACAAGTACACAGTATTATCCTTGAGCACTAAAAACATTCGAGACACAATCAAGACTAATAATTCTACAGCTCTCATTGCTCTACATTGTATTAATACAAATATTACAGGTGCTTTCAATACTAACTTACTGAATGGTATTTCCTCAAAAGTGAGTTGAGTAGTGCAGGTTACACCCACATGATAGCCTCGTACCACCCCAATTACATATTAAAATTATTTCTAGCAGTATTTTACCATCTGACTCGCACAACAATGACACTGTCAGTATCAGAGTGAGCAGCCTCCACAGCTTCAGACTCTGCAGGTACTACCTCACCTGCAGGTCCGGAAGCCCTGCGTTGGTCTTTTGAAAAAGATAATAAATAGATCCACTACGTCTTGCATGTAAATTTCATCAGATTATAATAGCACTTTATGTAAGCATTACACATATTTCAGGCACCTAACATTGCCTGTCATCAGGTACATTACAGGTATCACAGGAACATATTAAATAACCAAGTACTGCAAAATATCAAGGATAATGCTTAACAGCAGTGACTGCAACATTTTAATCACTTTAGAGTGGTTGCTTGTAAAATATGGACAACTCAAACTTCAACTCAAGAGGTTTACTGTACCATAGTAACCACAAGAGGTGATTGTACTATATTTTGCAACAGATACCTAGACATCATCTTTCATACTGCATGGTAAAAAAACACTATTTGCATTCTTGTAGTCGGAATAATGCAACTCAGGCACATTCTGTTTTGTTATGCCAGTATTAGGAAAGTTGCAAACTGCATTTAACAGCTTTAAAACCCCAAACTGTGCATCACTAAGTTGCGTGACTGCTGATTATGGTGGTTAATACACACTAGCCATACATTCTAAATATATTATTAAATAAAAGATCATAAACTCACTCAGTACACAAAACTTAATACTTAACTAGAACTTCACATGAAGTATAATTCTGCTTAGATTAAATGGATACTCCATACTAACTGCAACTCTATCATTTGTTGATTATTTGAAAGCATCATAAAATACATGTAATACAATGGATGATGAAAATTAAGTAACCTAATTGTTAAAAATACATCACACAACAGTGCTAAACCCTCCAGTATACCCTCTATTAAAGTTTCATATCAGTATAAACACAACAAGTCAACTTCAGTATTGTATTGTAGCAAAATGCCATGACAGAGACTGCGTATATAGGTGTGTTTACCATTTGTAAGATAGTTAACTCACTCAGCTGGAACTCACAGCTGAACCACACCAAGCATGGCAAATCAGCAATGTACCAGTACCTGTCATAGCATATTTCATAATTTCTCATCTAAGTCAATATTAAGTCACATGCATTGTATAAAGTTCTGTTGAGTAACTTACGCTGAGTAAGTGCCCCCCAGCTGGCTTTCCTGCAGCCACCCACAACTCATAGACAAGGTAGTACAAGCACCTATCACTGTCGGTTCTCCTCCTCTGCTTCAAGACATAGAAGCGCTGAGCGCAACAGCTTCCACTTCCTCTTCAGTTGTAATACAGTTTTATTCTTAACCTTCAGAATAACATGAAGAAAACTGTTTCTGCACCTCTACATTGAATCCAGCTTACGGTTTGTACTCTGCATTAAAATGCGGGCACTCCCCCTGGCTTGGACTGCCTCAAGCTGCAAGCACACCTCTAACAAGGTCCACTGCCTCATTTTTTCTCTTTCGGTTCTGCAATAGAAACATACAAAAACATATCATTACTGTCATGTTTCAGAGTCTATATATTTGTATGTATTGTATGAAGTTCTATAATTAGAACATGACAAGAACACATTTCACAACCCTACCAAAGCCCTTTACACAGAAATTACTTTTCACATGCTTTGTTTTGTGGAACAGTATCACTACTACTGCTGCTTCCTCCCTTCCCACCAAGATTCTGGCCAAAGACGGGATGGTTGAAAATAAAATGCGAATCCTCAAAGAACTTAACCTTCACTTTGCCACTGCTGGGTTGGCATTTGACTCCTCCCCATACTCTAGCCGACAACACTAGCCCAGATATTACACATGCTACTCCACCTTATCCCTTCCAGTTGTGCCTGTTTAGCTACAAAGAAGTAGAAGACATAATTCTTAACCTTGACACCAAGAAAAGTGCAGGAGACGATGACCTTGAATCATTTTTCTTGTGGTTAGGCTATGCCCAGCTCACAGTCCCCATCCTTCACATTTTCAGCCTCTCTATTACCACAGCCACTGTTCCATCCTGCTGGAAATCTACCCATATTCTTCCTCTCTTCAAATCAGGAGATTCTTGTGACTTAAACAACTACCGTCCTATCTCTATCTTGCCTGTTCTCTCCAAAGTGCTGGAAAACTTATATACAACCAACTAAAAAACCACCTCGAAGCACACTCACTCCTAAACCCAGCCCAATCTGGCTTCAGATCGAAGCACAGTACCATCTCAGCCTTGGCTAAAGTCTCTAATGACTGGATCCATGCTATGGACACCAAGAAGGTTACTGGTGCAGTCTTTCTAGACCCTGCAAGGCCTTCACACTGTAGACCATCACCTCCTAATCACCTGTTTTGCCTACATAGGTGCCACTCCACTTACCTTACAGTGGTTTAACAGTTATCTCACAGGAAGGACACAAAAAGTCAAAGCTGATGGCTTAATATCTGCCCCCCTTGCAATTGCCAGAGGAGTTCCTCAAGGCTCCATACTAAGACCAATCCTTTTTTCCCTGTACATCAACAACCTTGACTCCGACATAAAGAACTCTAACATACATTCCTTTGCGGACGATACAGTTTTGTATGCATCAGGCTCGTCCTTAACTGAAGTCAGAAAAGCACTCCAAACTGACTTTATCCAGTTAGAAATCAACCTTATCAATGCCAAGCTTCTCTTAAATTCCCAAAAAAAAACAAGACAATGATTTTCTTGAGACTTGCCTTGCCTGGTGCCCTACCTACCCCACCTAAAAACTTCATAGTTACCTCCCTATGTGAGCCCTTGGAAGTCGTACCTAAATTTAAATATCTAGGTATGTGGATACACAACAAGCTTTCCTTCAACGACCACATAGAGGATCTATCAAAGAGGCTTAAAGCATGCTTGGGTTTCTTCTTTAGAAATAGGACCCTTTTTTCTCTTGCGACCCACAAAAGACTTGCCCAAGCAACATTCCTTCCCTTGCTTGACTACGGAGGCATTATCTTTCCTCCCCAACCTTGAGCCTATCTAAACTGGACATACTCTATCACCGTGCTCTTCGCTTCATTACTAACTCTGCATACAGGACCCACCACTGTGATCTTTATGCAGCAGTTGGGTGGACCCTCTCTTGCCACCAGATGCCTCCTGCATGCTGGCATTTGGACTCTCAAATTACTACTCCACAAACTGCATGTCTATTTAATGTCTGTCATATACATCTCGCATAGTGCCCACTCCCTAAGGAAATCTGACCTTATCCTACTAGATGTTCTCAGGACACGTACCACAGCTGGCCAAAGAGCTGTCTCATATGCCCTCCTAAACATTTGGAACCAACTACAAGCCATGCCGAAGATAATCAGTATCGTATCAATTAACTCCTACAAAACAATAGCTATCTCTAAATTAAAAGACATATGTAGGTGCTACTAGGCCACCAACGCCAAGTTAACTTCCTAGGTACCAACTGGCCCTCTGCTTATTAAGCTGAAATGTGTTACATAATTTAGGGCAAGGTTAAAGCTGGAATGTACTGCATATATAGCATAAGGACTTCTATTGTGTATACCTCTTGTATTATATATTTTTTTCTTTATTTTTCTACATTTTATATCTCCATATCTCCTGTCTATGTAATTGTGAATTGTATGTGTATGTGCCTCAGGACCTCCTTGTGAATAAGCTTGCTCAATGGAGTCTTTCCTGCAATAAACTTGAACTTGAACTATGCACACTTAAGACACCTTGGTATTGATCCTGTAATGACATGAGTATCTCCAAATATGAACCGTACTTGTGCTGCATACTGTTGAAGCTCCCACCCCCCAAAAAATGTTTATTAATGAGAACCACAGTATAGCTACAGTATTAAACACCATGATATACAGTCAACAGCTTTGTGTAGACTGCCAAAGTCCACCGTACCATGTGTTGTCATCTCCCGTGCCTCACCAAGTATGATTTTGTTATGAAAATATATCCATGGTAATACATTGCACCCCACCCCCTCACCCAATTGTGTATTTTCTGTTTAAAATTAACCATTGTGCTGTACTGCAGCTACCACTCCACCTCAATTCAACAGCAAAGTAGAGCTAATAAGGCCACAAGGGATTACTTTTAAAAATGTAACCCATTATAACGTAAAAGGCAGCACTCCACTGTACTACCACCATTTTTGTTTCAAAACAACAAAGTCTACTTTTGAAATACATCATCACCAAGCTACTGGGAAGGGGTGGCATTACTAGACAACAGGTCCTGACTCAGACAATACCAGCAACAACTTACTCATAAAAAGGGCACCTGCATACTAATGACACTATGATAATATGAAAATAGCTGCGTTGATGCCTTGCGTGCATTATGGCTCCATTTGCAAGTATAGTACTAAATAGTGTAATACTTAAACCTACCACCACTGCACTTTAGTGTTGTAACCCCCACCCTTCTCTCGCCCACTTACACTCGTGACAGTGCCAGAGTAATATGTACAATGCACTCACAGACTGAAATATTTCACAATGCTAACCACACCACAGCAGTGTTAAATATTGTACTAACAACAACCTGTTGCATTGCAACCACACTTTCCCCACAGTTGTTACACAGTATGGCACAGTCTGAATATTCCCAACCCATGTGTTACATGTGTGTGAGTGAAGTATGCAGCTGTTCTATTTTTTTACCACATTTTTTTGGTTCTGAAAAGAACCTTTGCTAGCACTTTGATATTTGATCAAACAGTCTGACATTCTTAGAGGACTTAGAGGATTGCATCTCAAAGGTCTCCCAGGAAATGGTAATCACCAGCATGTGAGACATGTACACCGTAAGGTAGGTATAGTCAATCATAGCAATACTTAATTTCTGGGTGACGAATGCTGTACATTCCAGACATGCATAGAAATGCAGATATTTGTATGTTGACTTTTTTCAGGCTCTGTCAATCAGGTACATGTGGTGTTCTGCTTGCCAGACCCTACGCTCTGTAATATCCGAAAAAATGTTTTTACAGGCAGGCAACATACTCATAATAGAAGCAAGGTCCAATTTAGCTTCTGTTACTAAATCTACCCAGTGTTTGGTGCCCAAATCATTGCCTCCGAGATGTATCAGCAATATGTCTGGATGAGGCTGAGTACTCAAAAGTCTGAGCATGGTTGGCATGAGGTGTTCCCTCCTCATTCCACCCCTACCAAACCACTTTACAGAGCAATTTGGGAGCTGCAGGTTTCTCCCAAAATCACTATTTTGAGCATACTCAGACGCTCGTCCCATGATACTGATTTCAGCTATCCACAAAGTCCTTTTGCTATTTTCTGCCATTCTCTGGTTTTAAACTTAGAAGTGGACAGAGAGCTACCAAAAAAGTTAGTGTTCACCCTGCAGTGGCTAAGCAGCAGTGAAAGTAAAACTGATATTTTCCCTCCTTACTTCAAGCCAGCTTCAGTGGGCTCATTCATAACACACAAATAAAAAAAATAATTGGCTAGTACTCTGCCTTCATTAACCAATGTAAGGTATGCAGTGACTATTACTGCACTTCTGCTACAGCTAAAATGTGCAAACATTAAGATGTGGGAAAAATGCATCCTTTTCATGGGCAGTTTTAAACAATTACAACTGCAGAAACATGTCTGATTGGTTCCCTCTTCTAGTATGGGTCCATGTGCAGCTTCCTATATCCCTCTATTTGCTGCTGTATCTGTACAAGTAAGTACTAAACTACTATCTGACCATAAACAGTTTTACCTAAAGAATACATCTTAGGTTATAACAAGCAACATAATCAAATACAACATAAAAAATGTTTTGATTAATAGTATTTACATGTTACTAACACTTTTTGTTTTTCAAGAAAAATGCTTTATATAATATAATGTACTTACAGTTTTCAATATGCTCTCAGTGTAAACTAAGATGGCTGCTGTTCACTTCTTCTTCAGTGTTGTCGGTCTCTGATTGGTTGTCTCATATGGCCTGACAAATCTAGCATAACATTGACAGAATGAGCTGTCACTCAAATAAAAATCAGATCTGATTCGATAATGAATGCACTTTCCATTCCCAGGTTTAAAATGTGTGACACTTTCGCACGCACTACACTACTTTTGCAACACTGTCGAATCTTCGAAAGTACTTTTGCGACACTGTCGAATGCACGACAGTACTTTTGTGACACTTTTGAATGTTCAACAGTACTTTTGGGATACTGTCGAATGCACAACATTACTATCTGCGACACTGTCGAATGCACAACATTACTTTTTGTGACACTTTCGTGCACAAGACAGTACTTTTCCAAAATGTTCAATTTTCAACAGAATTTGATGTTTTATGGAAAAAACAAGCAATTTTTCAATGCCGAACATTGCCACACTGCATTGGCAGTGTCACAAGTGGAGACGCATAGTGTTGTGACTATGTAAACGTACCCCCAAAAGGTGTTTTTGTTCAGCAACTACATCACAGTGCAACAGACTTGCGGGAATGCATTATTTGGTAGTTGTTAAGCACACTTTCTAAACAGTCATTTTATGGAGTATTGCCACCAAATTTTCAACACAGTCATTTTAGGACCTCTGCTCAAGAACAGTAAAACTGTCATTCTTGTTAAGTGCTCCAAACACTGATTTCACAGAACAACCGCACCATACTGCGCCGCAGTTGCGAAAACACATTTCAGGCAGGATATGCAAAATGACACCTGCCACAGTTCACAACAAACTGTTGCAAGATGTCAGTGTTGAGAACTTGGCATTAAAATATTGTGAATACGCTAACTTACGAGTGTGTGTTGCACAGTTCCTATGCACACTCGTAAAACACTCATTTTATGGACTATTCATACCAAAATTTTAACATGCTACTTTTACGACCTCTGTTCATGAATAGTGTCACTGTCACTTTCGTTATTTGCTCCAAACACTTTTTTGCATAGCGACCTCACCATTCTACACCAAAGTGTGAAAAACACATTTCAGGCATGATATTAAAAATGACACCTCTACAGTTCACAACAAACTGTGGCAAATTGTCAATGTTGAGAACCTAGCACTAAATACAGCAAATATACCAGCTACTAGTATGCATTGTGCAGTTCCTACGCACACTGTAAACACTCATTTTATGGACTATTCACACCAAAATTTCAACATAGTACTTTTACGACCTCTGTTCATGAATAGTGTCACTGTCACCTTCTTTATTTGCTAAGAACACTGATTTTACATAGCGACTGTACCATTCTGCATCAAAGTGTGAAAACACCTTTCAGGCAGGATATGAAAAATGTCAGCTTTACAGTTCACAAGAAGATTTCATGATCTGCGGATGTTCACAACCTGCCATGAAAATAGTGCAAATGCACCAACTTATGAGTGTGTGTTGTGCAGTAGGTATGTACAGTCGTAAAACAGTCATTTTACCGAGTATCATCACCAAATTTTAAACATACTCATTTACATACCTGTGCTCATGAACAGTGTCACTGTCATTATCACAATGTGATCCAAACAGCAGTTTCTCACACCGGCTGTGGCACTAGAGACAGTAACTGCATAAAAACATTTTAGCAAGGATGTGAAAAATGACAGCTGTATACTTCACAAGAAGGTGTAGTAAAATGCCAATGTTGAGAATGTGACATGAAAATATTGCTAATGCACTAACTTAAGCTAGGTGTGCAAAGTTGACTTGTTAATGTGTAACTCATTAACAGAAAGATTGTTAATAAAGTAATTGTGTAACTAGCAGTGGGACAGCATTAGCTAAAAAACACAATTCAGAATAATACTGATTGTTCATTACCAAACAGTGAAATCATATGGAACAAAATCTATATGCTATAGTGATAATGTTGTACAAGACAATGTAGCAGGAATGACAATAAAACTATTGTAATGTTAACAACTAATGTGATTAAAACATTTAAACATTTTTTTAAATTGATGTAATACTTAAATCATATGTCTCAATGTACAGTGTTAGTAGGCAGCTGCACATGCATATACAAATATTGTCTTTTTCTCTGTCTTTTATACAGGTGGCTGATACTTCTGTAGGATTGCGGACTACCACTGTGAACTATCATATCAAAAGATGCCTACTAAATACAGACATAGATGTATAGGGAGATGTGACAGGTATCATAGTACTTCACTGTTGCTTAAGAGTGATAAAGAAAACACTTATGTGTGTTCAGGACATAAAAGAAAACAGAGTTATAGTGCAACAGTGAGCTCTACAA
Organism: Neoceratodus forsteri; assembly: GCA_016271365.2. Classification (NCBI taxonomy): domain Eukaryota; kingdom Metazoa; phylum Chordata; order Ceratodontiformes; family Ceratodontidae; genus Neoceratodus; species Neoceratodus forsteri. The sequence goes on from CM057458.1 coordinate 1,182,523,349, forward strand.
CAACTCACTCCACATCAAAACACATACTGCTCAAGAGAAGTTAAAAATGCTTACCTATTCAACAGTTGTGCAGATCTCTCAGGCAAAACACAACTATTGCAACAGCAACCATCAACAGACCTTCTAAACAATGCCAGAAACTCACACCTGATGATTTTCATCTGAGAAAGCAAAAGTAGTTTCGATCACTAGCAAGTAAAGCTAAGATCAACAGGCTTATTGCTGCTGTGATGAGACATGAGCGCAAAAAGACAAAGAGTCATTTGTCTTTGATGAAATTGTATCTCAAAGTACACACTTTTGTTAACAGAGCAGTGTTTGTTCTTCAACTTTTATGGCGTAAGATGTCTCATGTGCTTGATCTATTCAGAAATGGTGTATATAATATCAAGAAAAGGCTACAACGGTATCCTTCTTTGACTGTGCACAATTTCTGTGATGAGTTCACAGGTCACTGGATGCACACACAGCACTCAGAGACATATTTCTGGGAAGACTCTTATTATTCACAGCAAAAGGAAAGCAAGTTCACCATTGATGAGTCCTGTAAGCTGGTCAATGTCCTCAGAGTCTCTGACGACACAACAATGGACACAGATGATGCTGTGATGCAACCACTGTGTCCCCTAAATGGCACTGTCTGTCATGGCCATGTGATGACACCTGCAACCGTAGGCAATCATCATTTGAAAAAGTTGAACAGTTTGTCAACCTATTTGTGATAACAGATCGCAAAGAAAGATATAAACTGTTTAACAAGATTGACCATTGTGAAATCCATCCACATACTGGACTTATGGGGCATTCACTAGCATGCCTCGATAGTGGTGTTTGCGACAGTATCTTTCACAACATGCGGATGCTTGGAGTGCATTAAACAGGCATGCGAAACTCTGTATACAGAGTATATGAATTACGACGAGTTGTGAATCAGTACACTTTTTTAAATGAATTATTGCAGTCAGGTAACATGCAGGGTTGCATCACATTTCTCAAACAACTGCAACATGTAACTTCTGTACCTGACACAACTATTTATCAGTCAGCAAATTCTGCTGAAACATCTGTTTCAGTGTTAGAAACTGACATACTGAGACAGTACAGCAAAGAAATAGCAAAATTTGAGCTGGCAAAGTCTCAGAAGTTTGACTCTGTATGTGTGTCATGTGACCATTTGTGCTACGGTAAACAAACAGTTACAGTGAACCTGGAACACCATACAATGACATGTGGTCCTGTCTCTCAGCATTTTTGCTTATGAAATCTGACTTTCAGTCAGAAAACACCATTCTGCTGTGCAAACACTGTTTCTCCAAACTAAAGTCTAACATATTGCCACCAAGGTCACTGCTGAATAATATGGAGGCACATGTTACACAAAGTGAGATTTCAACATTGAATATGTTTGAAAGCATTCTAATTCAGACAATGAAACCATTCCAAACCATTCTACATCTGAACACAAAGACATGGAACATTTCAAAGAAAAGATCTCTAAAGGGTTCCGTGATGTATCTCCCACTTTCTCTACAGAAAAATGTGGAAGCAATCTCTACAGAAAACAGTTTGGTGATTCTTGTAAATGGTGTTCCAACAAAGTCCAAGGTCATCTGGCAAGATGTTGTCAACATACAGAAGGTAAAGCTTGCTCTTACTTATTTAAAGAGTAACAATCCCTTTTATGCAGACCTTGACATAGATAACATGACTAGTCTCTCTGTCCAACATGATCTCTTAGAAACAAGTAAACCAGTGATTGAGAAGGTCAGTGGACAGATGAGTGACAATATGTTTGAACAGTACACAGTTCACCCACTACATGGCAGAGATCCAGTAGGAGACAACATTGATCTCTATCAAATGAAATAGGTGGAAGGTGAGCCTGTCAGCATTTGGAAGGCAACACTAGAAGCACGTTGTTTCCCAGACTTATTCCCAAAGGGTCAGATGGATGTCTAGATGAAAGAGAAGTGCGTGTACAGGGTGCTGAGTACTGCATTAGCCGTGTGCTCAGTAAAGATGGCAGATTAAGATGTAACATACAGTACCTGTTTCATCTCCTCTGGGAGAGTGAACTTATCATTCTGTCTGCGTCTATTGCACATAGTATTCATCTCACAACCCCACTAGATGAAATAAAAGCTGCTCAATTTCTAGACAAATTAAAGCTGAAAGATGAAAATGTCCAAGTGAATCTGTCTTCCTTTCTTTCAAGTCTTCGAGGCACCAAAGAATATTGGTATCACAGACACTCCGAAGTGATGACAATGCTGTGAGAGTATGGTGCAGCCACATGGTTTGTCACACTTAGTTGTGCTGAATATGGCTCGGAGAAGCTCATTGAACTGTTGAAGTGGACACATTCTGATGTCAATGGCATCTCATCAATGACTGTTGGAGAAATGTGTTCACTTGATCCTGTGTCTGTCACAAGACATTTTTCACAAGTGGTTCCATGACATTCTGACTTTCATATTGTCATAGGACAATCCACCTCTTGGTATTGTGGAGCATTACTTTTGGAGGATGGAATATCAAATACGGGGTGCCCCTCATATTCATATGTAATTGTGGATCAGGGATGCACCACACATAGGTGAACATGAAGCAGCACAAGTGCTAAGATTCATCAAGCAATAGAAACATAGAATTTGATGGCAGATAAGGGCCACTTGGCCCACCCAGTCTGCCCATTTCTCTACCTAATGGATAAGCTGCAGATCCTAGTTAATCAGCAGTCTACTTCTTCTTGCCCCACCCCCTAGAATTGCCTTATGACTGTCCCATGCATGCTTGAATTCCACCACTGTTTTTGACTCCACAACCTCCTCCAGAAGGCAGTTCCATGCATCCACAACCCTCTCTGTGAAAAAATACTTCCTTAAATTACCTCTGAGCTGCTCCCCTCTATCTTCAAATTGTGCCCCCTTGTTCTTGCACACCTCTTTTTTTGAAAGATGCTACCCTCTTGGACTTTGTTGATTCCCTTGAGGTACTTGAAAGTTTCTATCATGTCCCCCTCCCTCCTTTCCTCGAGGCTATACATATTAAGCTCCTTAAGTCTCTCTTCATATGTCTTCCGGTGCAGACCCTGCACCATTTTAGTTGCCCTCCTCTGGACAGCTTCCATCCTGTCTATGTCTTTGAAATTAATCAGTATATCACTTGTCACATTCCAGATAAGTATGACAGTCCTACACTATGGAAGTTGGTTCAAAAGTTACAGCGACATATTTGTGCAAAATACTGCCAGTGAGTAGTAAAGAACAAATTTAATTGGTACACATGATGTCACTTTGGATTTCCTACACGGGTTTCTCAGGATGGTTCCATGAATGAGCTTTTCTCAGCAATGCATCACCACTTGAAGGCAAAATCAACCAAGAGGGTATACGAGTTACCCATAGATGAGAAAGAGGTGTACATCAATGACTACAACCCAGTTCTTCTCCTAATGTGGCAAGCAAACATAGATGTTCAGTTTGTGGCTGATAACTCATTGGCCCTGGTGAGGTACATGACATTGTACATAACCAAACATGAGCAGACTAGCTTGCAGGATCTTTGGGAAGACATTGCTGGTTCAAGCAGGAGCCTGACATCTCAGCTGTGGTCATTGGGCTTGAAGACTCTTTCACACAGTGAATGTGGATCTTATGAAGCCAGTGATCGTTTAATGGGTAATCTGTATGGGAAGTCTGACGCTGTCCAGTTTCTCAGTGTGAACTACAAAGAGAAATGCAAACGTGTACTGATTCCCCATGCCAAAATTGAGGAACTCATTGCCAATACCTTCCTCAAAACATATCTTGAAAAATAACCTGATAGACACATACTACCCCCATAGACACGACAACATGGATGACATGCATCTCTTTCAGGTGGCTAAGTGGTATGACTACAAGGCAGATATATCACCTGACTCAACATGCCAGATTTACAAGGTGAATGGAGTTGATGGCTGTCTCGTAAAGAGACACAAGCCATGGCTCATAGATACATAGATACATAGACAGTGTCGGCAGATAAGGGCCTATGGCCCACCCAGTCTGCCCATTTGAGCTTGTAAGTTCAGTTTGTTTTCCTAGAAGTCTGTTGCCCCTTACCCCTGACCTCCAGAATTCCTTTATGTCTATCCCATGCATTCTTAAATCCAGTGATTGTTTCAGCCCCACCACTTCCTCTGGCAGGATGTTCCACTTGTCCACCACCCGTTCTATGAAGAAATTCTTTCTCATGTTTCCTCTGAATCGTCCTCCCTCCAACTCATCCCATGCCCTCTAGTCCTGGAACATCTTTTTTGCTTAAAAATAGTGTTTTCCTGCACCCTGTTCCTCCCTGTAAGATACTTGTATGTCTCTATCATATCCCCTCTCTCCCTCCTCTCCTCCAGGGAGTACATGTTCAGTTCCTTCAACCTGTCTTCATAGGACTTGTGATGCAATCCATGCACCATCTTTGTTGCCCTCCTCTGAACTTTCTCTACCCTGTCTATGTCCTTACGTAGGTATGGTCTCCAGAACTGTACACTGTACTCCAGGTGGGGCCTCACTAGTGTCTTGTATAGCGGAATTATGACCTCCCTTTTCCTGCTGGTGATGCCTCTGCCTATACATCCCAGCATCCTATTTGCTTTACCTGCTGCCTTGTCACACTGTTTCCCTACCTTGAGGTCATCAGAGATGACAACCCCAAGATCCCTTTCCTGCTTGGTGCATGCTATATCCTCACCCCCCAACTGATATATTGTTCCAGGGTTTTTGTGCCCCATATGCATTATCTTGCACTTCTTTGCATTGAATTTCAACTGCCAAACCCCTGACCATTCTTCAAGTTTCTGCAGGTCGCTTCTCATTCTGTCTACACCCTCTGGTGTATCTACTCTGTTACAGAGCTTTGTGTCATCAGTGAACAGTGAAATTCTGCCTTCTAGGTCCTGCACAATGTCACTGATGAAGATGTTGAATAGAACCGGTCCCAGCACTGATCCCTGTGGTACCCCACTGGTCACTCTTCCCTCTGTGGAGTGACAGCCATTTACCACCACTCTCTGTGTCCTGCCACTCAGCCAGTTACCTACCCACCACACTACTGTCCTGCCCACACCCATATTCCCCAGTTTGTGTAATAGTCTTCTATGTGGCACAGTGTCAAAGGCCTTACTGAAGTCCAGATAGGCCATGTCCACTGCCCTCCCTGATCCACCTCCCTAGTCACCCAGTCAAAAAGTTCAATGAGGTTGGTCTGACATGACCTCCCCCTAGTGAAACCATGCTGCCTTGGGTCCTGTAGTCCATTGACAACCAGATGTTCCACCAATCTCTCCTTCAGTAGTGCTTCCAAGATCTTCCCCACTACCGAGGTGAGGCTGGCTGGTCTGTAGTTCCCTGCTTCCTCTTTGTTCCCACTTTTGTATAAGGGGACTACATCTGCTGTCCTCCAGTCTTTGGGTACCTCCCCTGTTTCCAGTGATTGGTTAAACAGGATAGCCAGAGGTTCAGCCATCACCTCTCTTAGTTCTTTAAGGGCCCTGGGGTGCACCCCATCTGGGGACCACTTTAAATTGCATCTAGGCACATTGGAGACAGAGAACATTACTACTTTGCTCTCCTATTCCCATTTAGACCCTGGAGGAGTGAGTCTGAATTAAAAGGTGACTGTGATACATTTGAGGAACAATTCAATCTCAGTTACGAGACTTTCAGAACTGAATACTCAGACACATATATACAGAGACTAGAGGCTGAGAAAGAACAGCTTGAGAAGGCAGAGCAGCAGCTTCAGGAAGACATTCCTGTTAGTTTACAAGACAACCTTGATCCAGAAGGACAAGCTTTTCTAGGTGAACCTCTGTCTTTAAATGCCCCAGAAGTGTTAATCTCAGAAATTGAGACAGCCATGGAACATGGAACACACTCCACTGTCAACCCAACTGACCTGAGAGAAAGACTAAATCAGCAGCAGCATGCACTTCACACTCAAGTAGTTGACACTGTCTGACATGGCCTACTACATGAAACAAACAAATGTGACTGTCGTGACTATAAGCCAGTACTAATCATTATTAGCGGTTCAGCTGGCACAGGAAAGAGTTCCTTATTGAAGCCATCACTGCTGAAATACGGAGCCTGACAGGGTCATCAATGTCTGTTGCTGTTAGTGCTCCAACAGGTCTAGCTGCATACAACATTGGTAGAGTTACATTACACCATCTCTTTATGGTGCCAGTGGAACATGGCAAAACTGGAGAATATCATAAACTGTCATTTGAGGTTGCATCTCAGCTCCATTCCATGTTCACAAAGATGGAGCTACTCATCATTGATGAAATCAGCATGGTGTCCAATGTCATGCTTGCCTGTATTCACCTACGTCTGCAGGAGATTTTATGTACTGATGATGGAGTACCATTTGGTGGCAAAGTATTGTTGTTTTGGGAGACCTTTTACAGCTTGCACCAGTTAATGCAGAGCATGTATTTACAACTCTAACTGCCAAGCAAGCTAAGAATATTCTCATCTGCATTGCAGGCTATAACATTTGGGAGTTAGTTACCTATGTTGAGTTGTATTAGAACATGCACCAAAGTGGTGATATGGCTTGCAAATCACGTTTAGATGAAGCTCGTACAGGTTCTCTATCACCAGAACATGTTGCTATGTTAAATTATCGGAGAATCACAGTACATACTGCATCCATAGAAACAGCATGTAATGTTTTCAGTGATGTATACTCTACAGGAACACACATAGTGTGCCTTATGCCAAGACTAAAGAAATGCACTGAGTTCAACAATGTTATCCTGCAGAGAGAAAACCAAGAAATTCTAACTCTCCATGCTATTGATACAGTTGACAGTGTCATTCTTAGTCATAACCTAGTAGCAAAGATGACTGAACGACTCAGTGAACTCAAGTCAGATGTTTCATGCACAGCTGGCCTAGAAGCTGTTCTTCACTTTTTAGGAGTGCATGTATCATGCTATGACGTTATCTAGATGTTGAATGAGGCATGGTAAACGAAGCCATGGGAAACATCACTGACTTTGTCTACAATGTCCAGAAGACATACATTGAGACATTTATAGTTCACTTTGACAACATGGAACAACCTGTTCACATAGAACGCACCTGTATAAAATTCCAGGTATTTAAGGACATCTATTTAAACTGGAAACAGTTTCCATTATGTATTGCATACGCTGTTTCTATTCACAAATCTCAGGGCTTGAGCTTGGATTCAGCAATGGTGGACATAGGTACAGACATTTTCAAGGATGGCATGAGCTATGTGGCACTTTCTCGTGACCGCAGTCTTTCTGGGTTGCACATTATAACTCTAGCACCTCAGAAGATACGAGCCGACAAGCGATGTGTTCTAGAGTACAACAGGTTATGTACTCTACATCAGTCACAAATGTCTTTAATACCACTGCCTACATATCTGGCTGTCTCACATCGTTCACTCAAATCTACAGCTGCCACCAAACAGCCACAGGCTTCCAGAAGTAATTCAACTCAAAAGAGTTCAACAAAGGTCACAACTGCAACTAAGCATTCAGAGCCAGCAATCAGTCAGAAATCAGTTGGTGTAGCTGCTGTACCAGTCTTTGACAACAGCACTAGAGTGAACTGCTATGCTAACTCAGCTATGCAAGTTTTTCTTCACATTCCACACTTTGTGCAGGCAATAGCTTCTTCACAAGACAATCCCTTATCAAAGACTTTGAAGCAGATTGTCAACATGACTTCTGACCAGTCTAACAATGTACAGTCACTAACACCACTACGACAGGTGTTACTTACATATGACGGATGTAGTGCATTTGCTGCTGACATACAGGAAGACAGTAGTGAGTTTATGATGGATATCATAAACAACTTGGATGAAGATGGTACCCCAATGTGCCACTACTTCACAGTGTCATATGTAACCAAATATGTGTGTGTTTCATGTGGCCATTCACAGCGTGAAACCACAGAAGACATGCTGTGGATTACTATTTCTGTCCCTGAAGCCAAAAGCATCAAATTTTGACAGCTATTCACCAATGTTTAATGTGGTCAATCCTGTAAAAGGTGTGGAGGCAGATGCACTCAGTCCATACGTCTCAGGAGTTCATCTCAATATCTATTGCTTGTGTTGTACAGGTTTGACTCCAACAGGCTCAGAGTTGACACTCCTATCACAGATTACACAGCTGGTAGAATAGTTTTTAACCAGTGTTTGACACTCACAGTATAATCTATCACCATGGTCAATCCATGCATTCTGGCCATTACACCTGTTTACTAAGATACATAAGTGGATGGGTAGAATGTGATGACTCTACAAGTAGCTTTAAATAGAGACTGCCACAACACTTAAAAAATGCATATCTTCTAATATTGAAGAATTATGATGACCTTCATATTTCAGAAGAATAGGACATAACATGTTGCATTTTTTAGATGACTACTTTGTGACGGAAACAGTAGTAGGTCAGTACAATTGTTTACACTCTACAACTCTCAATAGAGTGTAGCATATCAGCAAAATGCTATACTGGCAGAGACATTTCATGCAGTATGACATCTAAGATCTTGTGTAGATCAGTGACAACATGGAAATTGTTGTAGTTGCTTCAATCGGCACCAACAGTATTCACAGTCACTAGAGAAACCATGCTTACATGTCTATCAAAGATTGTACATCTCAAAACAGAAGCCTTCCTGGCTCTCCTCTTTTGTACATATCTTTTCTTGTAGTTGTATCATACCCATATATAACAAGAAGTTGTTGCCAGTTACTAACTTTTTCTCTCTGCACAGAAACAAAAGTTCTCAGTTATCATCTTCAATAACTGTGCAAAACATGTTTCATTCACCAAAGGGTACAGTCTGTCACAAGTTGTCTATCACCATTTTTTTTGTCTATTAGCTGTTGACATGTAGACAACAACATCATTCATTCATCATGCAACAGTGCTGAACTATGCCTGCTTTAATTGTTATACGGTAACTGTACCTAAGTAAAAATAACACTCGTTAGTCATAATGCAACAAGTTAAATTAAGCAAGTGTGAATACTGAATGATTGCATCTTATTATCAAGTGACTTTGACATGCCTTTGTAATTACATGTAAATAATATTTACATTCTTATTCCATTACACCATTGTTGCTAACTACTTTTATTGTTCTAGTAAAAGTATTACTATAAGAGTAAACTAAAAATGAATCTTTAACATATAATACAATACTATACTGATTAAGTTCAATGAACCATATTTTTGAAAAAAACAACGTAGCGTACATATTTTTGTACTTACTAGTTCAGAGCTAACATAGAAACCAATGTAACAATTGAAAGAAATGTATATTGTACAGTACCTGTAATAATAGGAAATGTTTTTGTACTTATCATAAAAGTAACTGTAACCTATGGTAGAATGACTGACAATTGTTAATCAGACACTGTTACTGACGACTTCATACCTGTTCTTGACAATATTTATGAGCACTCTATTGAGGGTCGGTGGCAATTTTCCATATGCGCCTAGTTAGTGACATATCTTTAAATATTTACAAAATCACACATGCCCCCACAATGCAAAGCATCATGGGCTGCATATGCAAATCACCACAGAATGTTATGCTGGTCCAACTTTAAACAGAATTGCATGGTGCCGAAAGGCCTCTCACACAGTTTGCAAAGGGTCCTACCAGGACTCATCAGTATGCCTCGTCTGTTTGACACCCAAGTGGAATGGACTAGCTACCCTTAAGGCAGTGTGCCTTGGATATATTGTTGTGAACCCATTAAAATAAAAAACTATTTAAAAGACAAATAACCTCTGTGCGCAAACACTGAGGCAAGGGTTACCCCAAAGGGCATTTGGCTGGGAAGCCAAGTTTCAAGAAAATACAAAATCACACATGCCCCACAATGCAAAGCATCATGGGCTGCATATGCAAATCACCACAGAACGTTATGCTGGTCCAACTTTAAGCAGAATTGCATGGTGCCAAAGGCCTCTCACACAGTTTGCAAAGGGTGCTAACAGAAGACATAGACATGTGTTTCATCCTACCAGGACTCATCAGTATACTCATCTGTTTGACACCCCAGTGGAATGGACCAGCTACCCTTAAGGCAGTGTGCCTTGGATATATTGTGGTGAACCCATTAAAATAAAAAAACTATTTAAAAGACAAAGAACCTCTGTGCACAAACACTGAGGCAAGGGTTACCCCAAATATAGGACACAACTAATGGACGACACATAATTAGAAAATTCAACTACTTAATACATATAAATAATACTGTTAACCAAAATCTCTTCAACCTCAGTAGAAAATATACAATGAAGAGCCACAGCTGCATCTTCAGCGTCACAAGTTCAGGAATATGTCAGAAAGCACTTCTTCCCACAAAGAGTAGTGAACACTTAAACTTCTGTGCAAAAACAGGTCACCTCATTAAAGACAGTGACCAGCTATTAAAGAACCAGGTATATGCATAGAAAGAAGATAACAAGCATGCCAACAGAAGATGGGAGAACACAGCACGGATAGTCGACACTTTACCTCAAGATGTGAACCCTGCAACACAATCACACTTAATAGACCAAATTACCTTCTTATGCTACCTTCTTTCTATGCTGTATTACAATATGTACATACTTGTTCCATTTCATATAACCTAGTTGCTATAAATGTGACACATTTAGAGATATTCCAAGCAATGATTACACACATGCAAGGATTGTATTGTGAGACTGATTTTGTCAAATAAATACAATCTTAATTGGCCCTTTTTCAGTTTCACCAATTGGCAATACATCTTTTTAAAACATAACCACCTGTGTTGAGTCTTTACTGAAACATAGTATAATGACATTAGGACATAACTGTTGTTTCTATTAAGCAAGCAAATCAACTGCAACAAATAGTACCACAACTATGTGTCCATGTACTGTTTTTTTTTTGCTATGCTGTCCACTCAGTATCCACAACATAGGCTACGATGTGGCACATTGCATATCACACTTCCCATAATTTCTAAGAGTGTTAAGAAGTCTGCAGTGCACTTACTTTTCCTGTGTATCTCCACTCAGCATGCAGTAATTAATGTAGCAAGGTGCTGGACATTACTACCTAAAACTATGCAGCTGTGGCTAAACACTTAGGATGCAGTAACTGCTATGTCTATTGCAATTCCATGGCTGACCTCATACAACTCCTAACTGTGGTAACTTCACTGTACCTACAATTACAGAGGTGTGCCATTGATCTTGAGCCCCTTATTGTTCCTATAGATAACCAGTCATAATGCACTACAAATTTTCAAAGGTGCAGCATCTCTAGCTGCCTAAATCTATGCAAATCCTAACTGATGTAACTTCAGTATCCCCACAATCAGTGATATGTACCACTGATGTACAAACCCTCAACTGTGTTGTGTATCTCCACTAAGATGTTCATTCCCTCACGTGTGTTGCATTTCTCCACTTACAAGGTAATACCTGCTGTCATGTTTGGAGACACATTGCCTACCTAAATCTATTCAAGTGACAACTGTGCTAACTGGACTATTTCTGTAATCAGAGAGCTGTACAACTGACGTACATTGCCTATCTTTTCCTGTGGCTGTTTAATTATGATGCAACAAGTGGTGTGGAAGTGCAGTTCCCCCATCACACTGTTCACCTCCATGTTTTTTTTGTTCTGTACTCTCAACTCAGTGTGCAATATGTGGGCTAGGTGTTCAGACATTGAGTTACAGATCTCCTGTAATTACTAAGTTAATTAGCATGTACCATGTTTACATTTACTTTCACTCTACAGTCAGAGTGCACGACCTGGTGTAGAGAGCTGTGTTACATTCTACCTAAAGACATGCAGTTGTGGCTGTGCAGTCAGGATCAGTAACTGGTATGTGTGGGGAAATTGCCTGTGTGAGGCCATAGAAATCCTAACTGTGTTACCTTGTGTACATCAACAATTACAAAGGTATACCATTGATGCCGATTGCCTCAGTCTTGCTGTGCATCAGTACTCATGATGCAGTACACATTTTTGGGGGGAGTATTACCTGTCTGAGCCAATACAAACACTAACTGTGCTAACTTAAGTGTCCCTGCAATCACTGATGTCTATCATTGATGTCCATACCCTCAGCTCTGACGTGGGTCTCTACTGAGGATCCAGTACCTGGTGTCACAGTTTGAAGGGGCATTCCCTAGCTGAGGCCATTCAAGTGACAACTATGCTAACTACGCTTTACCTTTAATCAGGGAGGTGTACAATCACTTAACATGCAGTAAGTCTGTAATTGTTCAAGGTACATTTTCCCTCTTTCTCCACCCCTCCCTCTTTTTCCTTTGGCACTTGCTTTTCTGACCTAATCTCTGCTAGTACTGACTCTATCTGCCACAGACACCCTGCCCCTAGTGTTGAAACAATTTGATTTATATATTCTTTGATGCTGTCCCCCATGGACCCGGGTGTGTTACCTGTGGCCTTGTCCATTCTGGGTTGCCTGCTATCCTCCTGACACCCATGTATAGAGCCTTGTGGTTGAAGGGGTGGTTGCTCTACTAGTGGCTGCAGAGGAACCAATGTCAGCTGGGGATCTGGTCTGGGTTCCACTGGAGGAAGTCCAAACTGGTCCTGTGGATGTACTGGCAGCACTAGGCTAACAAGGTACAGGGGTGCTGGACTAGCCACCTTGTTGGGTCCCTCAATTGGTGGCTTTGTCCTGGCCAGGCTGCTTGGTCCCTCAGCTGGTCACTTCCCTTTGCCTCTTTTTCCCTTCTCTGCTTTCCTTTTCTCCCAAGGTCTCCCCCGTTTCTCCCCTTTGACCAGCTCCCACATTCCATTGGCTTTTTTTGCCAGCTACACTCTAGCTCTGTAGGCATCCTCCTTTGAAAGTCTGTTCTTTTTTGGAGCCATGTTCCTTGCTATCCACCAACTGTGGAAACACTGAGGACAAGAAAAGAAAATTTCATTAATCAACTGAGCCCATAATACTCACCCCATGACCCAGCCCCATTTTCCAAGAGAAACAGTTGACCAATGGCATTAAAAAGTGCCCCCCTATTTTTTCTTTTTTTTCTTTCAGTGCCCCCAGGACTCAAAAATGTTTTAAACATTGCCTACTGTGGCTGTCCAGGCCTAGCTCTATTCCCCTTGCATTCCTTCACCATGCAATTGTCTGCTAAGCTTTCCCAGGCCTCTCCATTCCCCTTCTATTGCTCTGCCCCAAGCCCTCCCACTGGGTGCTGGTTGTCCCCAAGCCATTACCCCCACCCCAGGCCACAATCCCCTTCTGTGGCTGATCCCTTTTTCCCATCATCGATCCCTGTTCCCTACCCAAATTCCTTTTCCTGGGCCTTCTTCTGTCTCTTGGCCCTCCAAGCATGTCACACCACACCACATGGCCAGGCCCCTCATCAGCAGACCTCTGGCCTGTTCCCACTCATCTCTGCCTAGTGGCAACCACATGCTTCTTTCTTTTTCCCAGAGACATTGTGTCCAGTATCCTGACCAAAACACCAACATCCCAATAAAGAAACCTTCCCTCTATCTCAGAAACTGGCCTAGCTGCTCACTTTTTGGGCCTACCCCCCTTGGCGTGTGACATCACACCATGTGGCCCGCTCATCACCCCCACGGTAGGCCTTGTCGTAAGCCTGACCTTGCCATACTGGCTCTGCAGAACACTCGCCTGCCCCTTTCTACACCACTCTGCAGCTCTTTACTGCCCCCTTTCAAATGCTAGTCCCTGTACCATTTGGCCTATCTATGCATGTAGACCCTTTCACCACGCCTTCCAGATGGGGCAGCGAGACTGCTGCTGGCACCTGAGTAGCCTCCTCAGTGGGGGAAGCCAGGAGATCCCTAGAGAAATGGGGGGGTGAAATCTCCTCCTGAGGACTCAAGGAGGTAGCAGGGAGGTTGGGGAAGGGGGCCCATTTTCAAGCCACGTATGCAGGGCTCCATGGAGAGCTACTCAGCCCCCTAACTGGAAGCATCAAAGGAGAGATTCTCTCCAGAATTGGCCACTTTGGCTCTAATTTTGGGGAAACAGCTACAAAAAAGGGGGGAGGGTTCTGTTATGAGGAGCGAGTGATGCTCCATCGTACCTGCAGACCAGGTGGCTCTCTTCCAATTAAATTCCTGGCATCCCAACTTCTGAAAATCCCCCAACGATACAAACTGCAAGGCATAAAACATCCTGTTCCCATCCTGTTCCCATCACCTAGCACCAGTTCCACTCCACCATTAATTTTAAAGGCCCCCGTGGAGTCCTTAGTCAATCAGCTTCATAACCAATCAGGTTTTTCACAAAATAAACACAGCTTTTTAACTGAATGGCCCTTCCCTTGGCACAAAAAGCTTTTGCAACAAGTATCTCCCATTTAAACACATTTGCCTCGCAATTTGAAAGCCAGAGAAGACCAGCACAGTAAAACTTCAAAACTCTGCTTCCATCTAACCAACATCAAATTTTAACTTGAGCCAGCAGAGGAAGCCTATTAATACAGCTTCCTAGCCAATCTGCGTTTAAACAGCAAATCTCATGAAGAGTCTTCACCCACTGCTGCCAACAAATCCTCTCCACCAAATTCCATTAAAAAATGACATCAAGCATTATATATATTTATACTTTTTTTAAAACACATCATAGCTGTTAGCTTCTTACATGCTGTATCCTGTTTGCACAAACCTTCCAAACAAATCCACCAGTCTGATGTGCTGCAGTTTTGTATGGATCAAAACTCCAGCAAAAGTGGCTGAACCACTTCTGTGCTGTCCCTTATGTACCTCCACTTGCCCTTCCCCTTCCTGTTGCTTGCCCATTGTTCTATCCCCTGGCCTTCCCCTTCCTTCCCCCCCCTTTGAGAACACCATCTTGATGAAAAGGGAAGGGGTGCACCAGGACAACCTGGTCTGCCCCTTAAAGGGCAAACTCCATTATCAGGAACACAAAAACTCAGTTGTTATCAGTGTGAGTGTCTGATGTACAATTGTCAACTATTATAAACATGCATTTAATTCACTTATCACACAAATAAATCAAATAGCACATGGTAACAGGGGCTATATACATCAGTGAAAATTATTGAATCAATAATCACATAACTAATGAACTAATAAAGCACCTAGCTCTGTAACATCTTCTACTTACATAAAATAAATTGTTTTACAGAATGCTATGAATGAAACATTTAATTATATGATAACAGAAAATGTAACATGTAGATAATTAAAAATATGTACTGCAACACTTAACCTTGATATCAAGTATGGGTATATGGAATAACAATATACTATATATGTGCAACTACATATCTATGCCATACTGATAAATATATTAACATAACGTTTAAAACTTATGAATGCAAAATTTCAAAACAGTCAAATATTATGAACTTTGCAATAGATCAACTTACATGGCAGTTAGCACAACTACTTTAAACATCACAGTACAAACTATTACCAAGTAATTTCTTTACAATCATTTATACATATATACAATACAGATGTACGGCAACAAAACAGGGATAGTAATACAGTGTTGCAACCCCAAATTGTGTTATTTAGTGAAGACACAAGTGGATAAAGGAACACAGGCCACACCTGATGCTACTCAACATGTGACAGAGTGATGTGCATTTTACAGTATTGTACTCTTAAGTTCAGGTCATCAGACCATGCAAAATGAGACAGTTAAATACTGCTGGCACAGAACTGGAACAAACACCAGGATATCTTTTACTCATAAAAGATCCTAATAATGTAATCATACAGAAAAATGTTTACAAACAGATATTTACACAGTTTTCTTTATGCACATGGACAAATGTTATTGCCTTACAGAAGGCACACAGCTGGTAAGTGTACCAAATAGTACTTGCTATTTCTACATACAGCATACTCATAAGAAAAGACAATGACAGAAGAGGGTAATCAGATATGAATATCTCTTTTGATAATAAAAAGTCTCTCTTAGACATATAAGTGTGGTTTTTCAAGTGACTATAAAGACAGCTGGTGCCGGTTGAAAACCACTGCAATTATTTTCACTGTGTCACTGATCAACACAACAATGTTATACGTCACATTGAGTAAGCATATGCTATTAAACCATGTGATATGTTACCAGTGTAGTCTTGAATGTACATCTGTAAGAAAAAATATGATAATGTACCAGAAGTCACTCTGTAACAAAATGGACAGCAAAATATGTCCCGTGTTGTCTGACTATTCCTCTGACAGATGAAGATTGTTATAATTCTTCAATATCAGTATGTATGCATTTTTTAAGTGTTGTGGTAGTCTCTGTTTGAAAGAGCTTGTTGAGTCATTGTACTCAACCCAGCCAGTTCTGTACCTCAACAAACAAGTGTAATGTCCAGAATGTACAGATTGGCCGCAGTGGTAGATCACAGCAAGAGTGTCAAACAGTGCTTGATTAAATACAGTTCTACCAGCTGTGAAATCAGTGATAGGTGTGTGTCAACTCTTAGCCCATTAGAGTCAAATCTATGCAATACAAGCATACATAATGAGCTGAAATCCTGAGATGTATGGACTGAGTACATGTACCTCCACACCTTACACACAAGTGACCACTTTCTGCATTTGTAAACAGCTGCTGGAACTTAACACTTTTAATCTGAGGCACAAACAGAGAAACCCAAATGTCTTCTGTGGTTTCTCGCTCTGAATGACCACATAACACACATACATATTTGGTAACATATGACACAGTGAAATACTGACACATTGGAATCCCCTCTTCATCCAAGCTGCTTATTATAGCCATCATCAACTCACTGGTGTCCTGCTGCATGTCAGCAGCAAATGTACTGCATCTGTCAAATGTCCCCAACACCTGTCGTAGAGGTATAAGTGACTGCACATTGTTAGACTGATCAGAAGACACGTTGACAACCTGCTTCAGTGCTTTTGATAAGGAAGTCTCTTGTGAAGCAGATATTGCCTGCACAAAGTGTGGCATGTGGAAAAAGACTTGCATAGCTGAATTAGCATAGCAGTTTACTTTAGTACTGTTATCAAACACTGGGACAACAGACATACCAACTGACTTCTGACCGACAGCGGTTCTGCATCTGTATTTGACACTGTGACCTTCCTACCACTCTGCACAGTTGAAACAGTTGTAAAAGCTAATTTTCTTTTGTTGCCAGGTGTAGCTGTGACTGTGGGATGTGAGTAAACAACACACATAGGTAGCAGTATTAAAGACATCTGTGGTTGATATAGAGTACGCAATCTGTTGTATTTATTTTATTAATTTATTTAGATTTTGGTAACCGGGTATGCCCACTGAGACCAGAGATCCCTTTTTCAGGGGTGGCCCAGGATTAGTTACAGAGAATACATATCTTGGCAACTTTACACAATAGTCTTAGAAAAATACATTTGAAGATTCAGTGTGTTCATACCTAGTAGAATAGTATAGGATGACATTAGATAAAATACATAACAAGGAGTGTGATACATAGGAGCAACAGTAGTGCAGCGTTAGCTGAGTACTTAATTAGTCACAAGGGGTACATAGATGGGTATTAACATACATAAGTTTATGGTTTGTACATAGTGCACAATAGGGTAACATAGTTTGGCACAGAGAACAGTACACAGAGAATACACTGCTCGCCAGTGTGCATCTTCTGATGTGTGTGTGTGCTATGATGTGCAAACCAAAAAGATTACAGACACATGAAAGAGCAACATAGCTCATGCCATCTTTGAAAATGTCTGTCCCTATGTCCACCATTTTTGAATGCAAACTCAACCCCTGAGATTTGTGAATTGAAACAGCATATGCAACACATATTGAGAACTGTTTCCTGTTCACATAGATATCCTTAAATACCTGGAACTTAACACAGGTATTATCAATCTGCACAGGATGTTTCATGTTGTCAAAGTGGACAACAAGTATCTCAATAAATGTTTTCTGAACACTGTAAATGAAGTCAATGATGTTACCCATGGCACCATTTACCATGCCATGCTCCACATCAAGATTGCAGCATAGCATGACACGTGCATTCTTATAAACTGTAAGTACAGCTTCTAGACCAGCTGTGCATGAAACATCTGACTTCAGTTCAGAGAGTTGTTCTGTCATCTTCGCTATCAGTTTCCAACTTAGAATGACACCATCAACTGTATCAATAGCATGCAGTGTGAGAATTTCTTTATTCTCTCACTGCAACATGACACTGTTGAACTCAGCACATTTCTTTAGTCATGGCATAAGACATACAGTGCATGTGCCTGTGGAGTACACATCACTGAAAACATCACATGCTGTTTATATGGATGTAGTATCCATTCTGATTCTTCAACCATGTAACATTGAAACATGTTCTGGTGACAGAGAACCTGCATGAGCTTGAACCAACAGTGCCTTGTAAGCCAGATCACCACTTTGTCATATGTTCTGATACTGTTCGACATAGGTAAATAACTCCCACAGGTTATAACCTCCAATGCAGCCTAGTGTATTCTTAGCATGCTCTACAGTCAGAGCTGCAAAGACATGTTCCACATTAACTGGTGCAAGCTATAAGAGGTCTCCAAATAAAACAATGCTTTTACCACCAAATGCATCTCCATAGTCAGTTTAAAAATCTCCTGTAGACATAAGTGTATACAGGCAAGCATTACATTGGAGACCATACTAATCTCATCAATGATGAGTAACTTCATCTTAGTAAACATAGTATGAAGCTGAGATGCAACCTAAAATGACAGCTTACAATACCTCCTGCATTGCTGTGCTCCACTGGCAACATGAAGAGATGGTGTAATGTAATTCAACCAATGTTGTATGCAACCAGTCCACTGAGAGCACTAACGACAACAGACATTGATGACCCTGTCAGGTTCTGTATTTCTGCCATTATGGCCTCTATAAGAAAACTCTTCCCTGTGCCAGCTGAGCCACTAACAAACATTAGCAGTGGCTTGTAGTCAAGACAGTCACATTTCTTGTGTTTATGTAGTATTCCATGCTGGGCAGCATCAGTGACCTCAGCATGAACCACACGTTGCTGCTCATTGAGTCTCTCTCTCAACTCAGCTGGGTCAACACTGCAACATGTGTCATGTTCCATAGCACTCTCCACTTTTGACATGAGTACTTCTGGGGCATTCAGAGGCAGAGGTTCTCCAAGGACACCTTGTTCTTCTGGATCAAGATTGTCCTGTGAACTAATGGGAGTGTCCTCTTCAAGTTGTTTCTGTGCCTTTTCAAGTTGCTCCTTCTCAGTGTCTAGCCTCTGTATATATGTCTGAGTATTCACTTTTGAATGTCTTGTAGCTGTGATTGAATTCTTCCTCAAATGTATCACAGTCACCTTTAATTCAGACTCATTCCTCCAGGGTCTAAATAGAAATAGGAGAGCAAAGTAGTAATGTTCTCTGCTCTCCGATGTGCCTAGATATAACTTACAGTGGTCAATGAACCAAGGCTTTTGTCTCTTAACGAGAATGTCATCCACTCCTTTGCCCTTGTAATTGTCATGTGTACAATCAGGTGAGACATCCGTCTTGTAGTCATACCACTTAGCCACCTTAAATAAACACATTTGATCCATGCCTTCATGTCTACGGGGGTAGTACATGTCAATGAGCTTATTCTTCAAGATATGTCTTGAAGAAGGGCTCTTGAGAGCCAATTCCTCAATCTCAGCATGAGGAATAAGTACACATTTTTGCTTCTTTTTGTAGTTTGCACTGAGAAAGTGCACAGCATCAGATTGCTGTACAAATGTGTACCAGTCAAGTGATTGCTGGCCTCATAAGCACCACATTCTCTGTATGATAGGGTCTTCAACCCCAGTGGCCACAACTGAGACGTCAGTGACTTGCTTGAACTGGTAATATCTTCTCAAAGATCTTGCAAGCTAGTCTGTTCATGTTTAGTTATGTACGAAGTGAGGTACCAAACCAGAGCCAATGAGTTGTCAGCCACAAACTGAACATCTATGTTTGCTTGCCACATCAGAAGAAGAGTAGGTTTGTAGTCATTGATGTACACCTCATTCTCTTCTCTGGGCAACTCATAAACCCTCTTGGTTGATTTTGCCTTCAAGTGGTGTCGCATAACTGAAAAAGTTCATTCATGCAACCATCCTGACTGACACATCTGGGGAATCTGAAACTGCATCTTGTGTACCAATCAGATTTGTTCTTCATTAGCCAGCAGCAGTATTTCACACAAATATGGTGTTGAAACTTCTGCACCAACTTCCACAGTGTAAGACTGTCGTACTTGTCTGGAATGCGCAAGTGATGTACTGCTTAATGAATGCTAGCACTTGTGCTGCTTCATGTTCACCTATGCATGGGACATCCTTAATCCACAGTAACATGTGAATATGAGGAGCTTCTCTTGCCTGATACTCCGTTCTCCAGAAGTAATGCTCCACAATACCAAGAGACAGATTCTCCTTTGCAAAATGAAAGTCAGAATGTTATTGAATCGCTTGTGGAAATGCCTTGTCACAGACACAGGGCCAAGTGAGCACATTTCTGTTAGAGTCATTGATGGAATGCCCTCTACATCACAATTTGCCCACTTCAATAGTTCTTTGACTTCATCTGAGGCATACTCGGCACAACTGAGTGTGATAAGCCATGTGGCTGGACCATACCCTCACAGCATGGTCATCACCTCAGAGTGTCTGTGATACCAGTATTCATTGGTGTCACATAAATTTGACAGAATGGAAGATGAATTCACTTGCACATTTTCACCCTTCTGCTTTAGTTTCTCCAGGAACTGTGCAGCTGTTATTCCATCAAGTGGAGTTGAGAGATGAATAGTATGTGCAATAGATGCAGACATAGAAAGATAGAAACAAAGAATGTGACGGCAGATAAGGACCGCTTGGCCCACCTAGTCTATCCATGTTCCTACCTAACAGATAAGCTGCCGATCCTAGTTAACCAACAGCAGACAGTATGATAAGCTCACTCTCCCACAGAAGATGAACCAGGTACTGTATGTTGTGTCTGAATGTGCCATCCATGTTACTCAGCACATTGTACATGCACTTCTCTTTCATCTAGGCATCCATCTGACCCTTTTGGGAATAAATCTGGGAAACAGCATTCTTCCAATGTTGCTTCCCAAATGCTGACAGGCTCACCGTCCACCTGTTTCATTTGATAAAGATCAACTTTGTCCCCTACTGGATCTCTGCCATGCAGTTGGTGAATTGTGTACTGTTCATACACATTATCATTTGTTTCTACATTGACCTTCTCAATCATTGATTTTGTAGTTTCCAACTCATCATGTTCAGCAGACACACTGGTCATGCGATCAGTATCAAGGTTGGCATAAAAGGGATTGTTGCTCTTTAAATAAGAAGAACAAGCTTCACCTTCTGTACATTGACAACATCCTGCCAAATGACCTTTGACTTAGTTGGAACACCATTGACAAGAATCACCAAAGTGTTCTCAATGAAGATCGCCTCCACATTTTCCTGCAGAGGAAGTGGAAGATACATGACGACACCCTTAAGAGATCTAATGAGTTCATTTTGTGGAATGTTCCATGTCTTTGTGTTCAGATGTAGAATAGTTTAAAATGGTTTCACAGTCTGAATAAGAATCTGTTCAAACATAGTCAATATGGCAACTCAGCTGGCTTAAAATGTGCCTCCATATTGTTCAAGACTGACCCTGGTGGCAGAATGTTAGACTTCACTTTGGAGAAACTGTGCTTGCACATCACAATGATTGGGTCTAACCGAAAGTCACACTTTAACAACAGAAATGCTGACAGTTGAAACCACATGTCATTGTATGCTGACAAGGTTTCCAGGTCCACTGTGACCATTTGTTTCTTGTAACAGAGCCGATCACATGACACACACATACAGTGTCAAATTTTTCTGTCTTTGTCAACACAAATTTGGCAATTGATTTCCAAAACCGCTTGAGAATATCAGTTTCTAAGACAGACACAGAATTTCCATCAGCAATTAATGACTGATCAATCACAGTATCTGTCACACTGCTAACCTGTGGCAGCTGTTTCAGGAATGTAATGGCACCATGCATGTTGCCAGACTGCAGTAACTCATTCAGACGAGTATACTGAGTAACAACTAGTTGAACCTCATAGACCCTGTACACAAGTTCTGCATGCCTGATTCATGTACTCTCAGCATCTGCATGTGATGAAAGACACTGTCACAAACCCCACTATCTAGACATGCAAGCAAGTAACCCATAAGTCCAGTATGTGGACGGATCTCACAAAGATCTACACTCTCAAATAGTTTATGTCTGTTTTTACAATTACAAACAGGTTGATAAAGTGCTCAGCTTTGTCAAATGATGATTGCCTTCAGTTGCAAGTCACATCACACGTCCATGAGAGATAGTGATGATTACGAGGCTGAGTAGTTGCCTCACACTCATCATCTGACTACATTGTTGTGTCATCACACACACTCAGCACATTACATTTATTGGTGGGTGAAGTGGGCTCAATCCATTCCGCGAAGTGATTGGTGGTGCAAAGGCGGATTCGCGGAGTGCTCCACAATGTGAAGCGGAGTACTTCGTATATAATAAGTAACGAAGTGCATTGAAAACAAGCTACTTTGAGTTACTCTGCCTCCACTGGTCACTTCTCTTTCAATTTTTAAGGCAAAGTACGTTGGTGGCAGTTCACTTCACCTCTCTTCACCTTGTTTTTGAGCTAAGAAGGAGGATTTTGCAGTGATTCATGGGAGTTCCGGTCACAAGGGCTCTATATTGATCTGCACAGCCTCAGTTCGAGGTAGTATGAGTAGGAAGGAGGACACAGTGTGCTCTGATAGCTGTCTGTAGGAATCTTTAAAGCTGTTCAAAAGCATTTTGCTTTTTGGGGGCACCAACTGTAGTTCATCGATTGTAGGAAACCCTCCTGTGCTCACATCATCGAGCATTTTGTTTGTGTGTGGATTTTGAATGTAAATTTACAACATTGAGTGTGTGTGTGGTGTAAGATAGTGAAGTGCTGTGTGGGGAGGGTGTATCTGTGTGTAGGTAGATTTAAGTTGTAGAACTAGTGATTTCTTTGTGTTTTGGCAATATTTTGTTATATAACTGACTGTGTTACTGTACACATAGTAAAATTGTCAGTGATAGTACACATTTTCTTGCTGCTTGTTGTGTGAATGTGGTGCAGCATTTCATAAAGTCAGGTTGTTTAAATTATAAATTTACATTATGTGGCACTGAGTACACTGAACTTTTGAATTTGCATCGCATTCCTCATTCAGCATTGTACACAAAGTGTTCTGTGTTGTGTGTGCAGTGTTGCGTGCATCAAATATAATACACCTTTTAAAATTTGTGACACAGATCAGAGTAAGTGCAACTAAGCTCAGCAGTGTGAACCTTCTATCCACTGTGGCTGCCTGATTTTGTACTGTGATTGCATTCTCTGTTCTTAGTGTTGCTGCTTGTAGTGCTGTAAAAATCAGCACTGTCTGTATTCAGTGCCCCCTCATGTTGAAAATATATTTTTTACCAGACTGGACTGTTTTTGTGACCCCATCAGCACTACTGGTTACTGAAGTTGTTTTAATTCCATGACAGTGTCACAACACAGTAGTCCCCTTATCTGTTGCTGAAGCCACATTTGTTTATTTTGCTTCACATCCAGCTATCGATAGTAGCAAGTGGCAACCCACAAGTCAGAAAGCGAACGTATCAAAATCTGAATTTGGTAATAATATTGTGGTTGATCCTCCAAAATGCCTGTAAAGAGACGTGCAAGTAAAGCTGTTTCTGGCCATGGCAATGTTGGAAGTAAGGGGGTCTGTGGGTGTGGTAGTAGTACGCGGACGGAGAAGTGCATTGGTGATGTGAGGAAAGATATATCTCCTGCAATGTTTTTTACAGCCCAATCAGTAGCTTCACTGATAGTTGGAGGAGATGATGTTTTCCCAGCTGGTGGTGTTAGTGTTACTGGTGTTACTGGTGATGGAGGTAGTATATAGCATTATTTGCATCAAGTTCTAATTCTGACCAGTGTACCATATCCAAACATATTGAGTGTGAAGCAATATAAGGGATTGACAGCATAGATGATGTCATATTTCCCAGTAAAATCCCATTAACTGAACCTGATTCTGATGATCATGTCAACGATAGCATACAATGTGATATTCCATCCACCATGGCACTTAACGTCACTCATTTTCCATGCAATAGTGATTCACAGTGTGGTGAAAAAGTATTACATGATGGTGGTGTAGATGCTGATGATGAATGTAATGATGCTGATGATGATGGTGTTGCTGTTGTTGCAACATGCAGTCCACATGTTAGCATCCAAGCCGAAGATGTGGATGTGTGTGACAGTGACGATGATGAATATGATGGTTTAATTGACCCCAGCTGGGAACCAGAGAAAAAGAAATTAAAAGTGGCTGTGTCTGAAATTTCTGAATCTGTTTGCAGGAATTCCCCCAGCGTAAAAACTTGTGATGTACCACTTTTAGTGGATGATGATGATGATGATGATGATGATGACCCAGTACTCAATATGATAGATAGTTGTGGTGGTCAGTTGCAGTCCAGGTGTGCAGTGCCAGAAACATCACATGCCCCCCCACTTCAGTGCTTAAAATAACAGACTTAAATAAGCTACATCATCAAGGACATGTTAAAAGCAGAGCATCACAGTCCCTTGTTTGGGATTTTTTTGTTCAAGATGCAAATGATGATTCAGTTGCAATCTGCCAGGTTTGCCATGTGCATGTGAATCGAGGTAAAAAGGGGAGCCATCTTGGGACAGGAGGACAGCATACGCATCTTAAGAAGAGGACTTGGCTCTGTGGACCCAGCACAAACTGGCAGCTAATACCAGACTTGGGCGTTCACCCATATCACCAGCGGCAACCCTAGCCAGCATGTTATCCCCTTCCATGACTGTTTAGCCCAGTAGGAAATTAAACATGTGCAGTAGTGTGGCAATAAGAGCAGGGGATTACTACAGGCATGATGATGATGAGGTGGAGGACCATAATGACTTTGAAATGTTGTCCAGTGCTGGTGAGAGTAGCAGTTTTTGTGGTGGTGGTGAATATAGTATGTCTAGTGCAAGTGGTACATCAACCCCGGTTGGCAAATCCGGAAAAATAACATCATTTCTGGGTTTGTCATCATCACCTGTGCAACCGTCTTCATCAAATGTCCACACTCCACCCCCTGCCAATGCCATTCATCACAGATCACATCCATTTGTGACCAATACACACCCTGTAAAACATTTAAGTCAGCCCACATTACAGAATGTTTTTGCGCATAAGCTGAAGTGCCCCCCAATCATACAGTGTCACGTGAAATTAATGCTGCTGTAGTGGAAATGCTGGCAATCAATCTTTTGCCTTTCTCCTTTGTAGAGAATTCTGGGTTCCAGTGGTTTGCTGCTTATGCCTGTCCAAAATGGAAAGTCCCATCCAGGACATACTTTTCTACCTGTGTTGTTCCTGAGTTGTTCTGCACTGTCTCAGACACAGTAAGACATGCCCTTCAACATTCCTCCTCTCCATTCATCCATTTAAGTATGGATATGTGGACAAGAGGAAAAACAGTGGGGAGTTCATATCTGTGTATAACTGCACACTGGGCGCAGGTGCCGGGGGTTGTTTGTGATGCTGGTAGTGTGAATAATCAGTGCAGGAAGTTGGATTGTCACGGTAACAATCTTCCTGGAATTTGCCAGCATGCAGCAATTGCTATGCACAGTGTGACCTGTTCACACACTGGTGAGAACATGTTGGACATGGTACTGACTGAAATTGACAGATGGCTAAACCCTCTGTCTCTGAGAGCTGGGTTCATAGCAAGTGACAATGGGTCAAGTGTGGTGAAATGCATCACAAATGGTGTTTTTTTTCTTATTCCATGCATGGCCCACTGTTTAAATCTTGTAGTTCAGGAGTTTCTGCAGCACCCTGACATAAAGGAAATGCTGAGCATTGCACGATGTATCTGCTCTCACTTTTCAAGATCTGGAAAGGCCCGTGATCAACTGTGGCAGTTGCAGATACAATACAGCCTGCCTCAGCTCCGCTTGAAGCTGGAAGCTGTCACCCTATGGAGCTCCATGTTATACATGGCAGAGAGGTTGTATGAATAATATAAAGCCATCACAGAATATCTTGTTATGCACACTAGCCCGTGACAGTTTTGGGGCCTCCATGTCTATGACGACTGAACAGTGGCACCTCATGGACTCTGTAATAACAATTTTTTGGCCTTTTGTACATGCCTTACAGGCATTGAGTGGCAAATCTACCTCCATTAGCCAATCAATTCCACTCCTGCGGGTGCTGAGGCAGACATTGGTGAATGTACAGCATAGCCTTGACGTTGCCGGAGACAGTGGGTAGCAGTATGTTGCTACAACACATGCTGACAGCATTCGACCAGAATTGTCACATTGTGAGCATTCAGTGTAGTGACAACTCTGCCATGGCAACAATGCTGGATCCATGATACAAACGTGAAATTGCATCAGTACTGGAGGGAGGGACTGAACAGGTAAAAAATATCAGTGGTCAACTGGTTCGCTTGGATCATGGGGCACAAAAGTCATGTTCCAAGG